>JAUCBN010000036.1:10000-10010000 GCA_035048815.1 Abelmoschus esculentus
AGACTGTACGGCGGCAGACAGAGATAGGGCTGCAGCAAAGAAAAGATGAGGATGGGTTAGGGTTCCCCAGGTGTATTGGGTCCGAAAATGGGCCTTGGAATAAAATGAGTTGTAAATTAATATTGGACTGATAAATATATATTTTTTGGATTTTTAATTTATATTTATTAATGGATAACATACTTATATATCATCACATATAACATGAAAACACTAACATGATATAATAATAATAATAATAATAATAATAATAATATATGACAACAAACGTATATACATAATATACCCAATAATATAATAATCGATAGAAAACACATACATGCACAAATCACATACTAATACATATAATATATTTAACACATATATATAGTGTAATAATTAAACACACATATATATATTAATAATCATAAGAATAAACACATATAAACACACATATAATAAAATAGGTCCTTATTCGAAGTGTACGAATAGAAATTTAAATCCCGGTTAAAAATGGGTAATTACACCTATGATCAAATATCAATACTTCTTGGCAAACTCAATAGATGATTCGGTTAGTTCCTTTTGTTTAATTTGTTCTTATACTACATTTTGCTTTGTTGATTATCGCCTCCACACCTAAGCTTCCTCTGTTCAATTTTATTTGGTAGTAGTTGTATTTGGGGATAATGTTCAGATGGCTTAAGTCTCTTATGGATACTATTTTTTGTATTAATAACTTGATAGATAAAGTTTTATGGTCACTGTTTAACTAAGAGAGGGGTTGTACATGAATTCTCATACTCGTATACAACTTAAAGTTGATCAATCTGAGAGATTTGTTATGTCAGGTAAGGACCAAGGTCCGCCAACATTTGAAATATTCGTACACTGTTTTGTTAATTTAAAATTTTGAGTCCAACAACATTTTTATCTTTAGGTGACGAGGACTATTATTAACGGTTGTGGGATATCAAGTATGGTAAAATATTATTTGAGAGATAAAAAATTTGATTTCGTTCCAACAGCAATTTATTGGAAAAGAGCTCAAAGTAAATTCAAGTCCTCCCTCTTTTAGCTTTTCCCTTCTTTAATTCTTTAACAATTTTGATTTGATCTTGTACACTCTATAAAATACCTACAAGAAGCGTGGGAATGGAAGGGAAAATTAGACAAAACCATAATTGTGGGGCTTGGCTTGGATCGGAGAAAGGGCTATTCCACATGAACTGGTCCTTTCTTTTTTTTGAAAGGTATAACAGCCTCATCATCAATAATCATGAGAAAAAGAGAATAATAAAAGTAACATCCTCATCAACATCGACCTTAGCAGTAAGTTTTCAAGTGTTAACATCTGAGGAAGGGTATAAAAAATATTTTTTAAATATATATAATGTGTCATTATGTCACCTTAATAACATCTTACTCGTTATATTTTCTTGATTTCGTTCATAAATATACCTGTCATGATAAAAGGGGTTCGAAAGCACCGTGGTTGTACAAATCCAACCCTAAAATAGGATGTGTATAGATTGATTCCGTTGTAGTTGCAGTGAAGGGGAGAGAGTCGTACTGGTAACCCATAGACAAAACGAAGATGAAAGTAAGGGTTTCCAAAACAAGAAAGAGATTAGACTAAGCTACCTCATAGTAATGGGGAAAGGAAACTTCTTTGGTCCGAATGCGTGGAGTTTGCAAGAATTGGCGGATAATGGAATTCCCACCATTAACAATGCATGACTGATAGCAGCATACCAATCAGGATGGTAAGAGAGTGATATCTCGGTGCACGTTAGCTCAATGATAACTCGTTGGGGAAATAGTTATATAGCCACAAAGGCGTCAAGGGAGAAGAGCCGACTATTTTTGCCGCTGCTTAGAGTGTAGTAAATACGGATTCCGAAACTATCCAATGCATGGCTTTTTTGCTCAAAGCCATCTTTTTATTCTAATCATTAGTCACACTACTCACATTTTTTTTTATTAAAAATGAAAAAAGCACCGACCACATGCCTCGTTAAAAAACCTCCCTAAACTTAATGGAGGAAAAAGAGTACATGTAAAAGGGCTAAAAGAGATACTTCCGAACAAAAAAAAAACATAAAGCAACAAAGAAACGTTGACAAAAAACAAAACGTTACACAATAATTGTATCATTATTTCTAAACCGATTACACAAATCATTATTTACCAGGTCTTAAATACTTCTCTTCAAAGAACATTTCGTTAACCTCTTGATCCTATAAATCTTTCGCTAGTTTATCAGCAACTAAATTAAAATCCCAACTAGTATACTCCACAGTCTCGACTAGTATACTCTAACAATTAAGAAGTCTCAACCAAATTACAATAATAGTTGGGATATTATTCTTCCCTCCTCTCAACTCCCGGAAAAAGATTAATTACATTATTAATACATTAGATATTATTCTTCCCTCCTCTCACAGTCTCAAGTAGACTTATTTATTAAAAAATAATGGACGAAAGTCAATAGTTAGAGTTGAATGCTACTATTTATGTAATTAATCTTTTTCCCTTCCTTAATATACGTTAAGTGATCTTTCGATAAAATTTAATCTCAATATTTCAATATATTAATATCTAATGTATTAATAATGCATAATTTTAGGTCATCAGATCGTTAATGTTATTATATTATAAAAATGGAATTTAATAAGTTTTGCAATAAATACTTTATGATATCTTTGAATAAGTGATATTTTTATTATTCAAGAATCATAAATTTATATCGATATTGTATAATCAATCAACCAATAAACAAATCTTTACAAATTTCACTCAAAAAACAAGTTAGTAATCAAATCAAGGGTTGTTGGTAATAGACGAGGATGGAATTTTCATCGCTTTGGAAAAAATGTTTGTTGTTGCTTTCTATTTTAACAAATTTTAGTTTGCATCTCATAATTATTTTATGGACTGACTGTACCTGTCAAATTTTGCCTTTACGAGAAAAAAAAAAGAGTCATTGGAGTGATAAACACTAAGCAATTGTAATCTTAGATAACATCGTATATTAAGGTCAAACCTTATGTGATAATAAAATGTAGCAATGAGGGAACTAAATAAGACACGTAATGAAAACTGAAAACAAACCAAACATGAACTTGTTTATGGATTGTGTCTTTCAATTAATGTATATTGTTTCTATAGAAGGACGTTTACAACTATTACTTGGCAAAATAGATGCATTCGTATTGTTAAAAAAACAGTTCTTAGAACTTGCGTTTGAAACACATGCACGCAAATGAATCATCGTGGCGATTGTCAGCAGCTTCATGTGACTGCGAGACTTCGAAGTAGTCTTCATTGGCATATGGAGAATGTAAGTCCGAGGGCGACCCAAGCATATTGGAAGTCGCATCTTTCCCTTCACATACAACCTTGACCTCGCAAGTTTTTGAGGCACTCTCAAATATTTGATGAGCTATCTGACCTCTTCTCCTTAACTTCACTTTTCTACATAGCCATCAGAAAAACAAGACCCTAAACACAGAAACAAAATAGTACAAGGTTTCTAACAAGAATGTGTATATGTAGAATACCTGGTTCCAACGACTAATTTTTTGATGTTTAGAATAGGTATTAGATCTATTATGGTTTTTGCAACCATATCACTTTCAACAAGTATGGTATCTACCTTAACCTGTTACATAAATTGCTTGGTTAATTAAATTTCATACCAAAATGAACTAATGCAATCAAACAGTAACTGCAAATGATCTTAAAATTATTTACTACCTTAGAAACGGTGCAAATATCAAGATATTTCTCGAGTAGTTGTCTTCTCTTCCCTCTTTCTTGCGACATATAGGTCTCCACTTGTGCTGCCGATACCTGACTCTTGGGCAATTTTCCTACTATCATCAAATCCGCTGTTAGCTGTTACGAAAAGAAAGCCAAACAAAATATTATTCAATTAATTAATTTGCTTACATGGAGAAGGAATGTAATGAATCTCCGGAAACACGTGTACTAGAAACACGGTGGTGGCGTTGGTGGAGGAATCGACGAAATGGGACAACGCCCAAGACAGCGCATCCATGCTCGACTGGCTCTTCCCCACAGCTACGTATACGCTATCCTCGTTCCTTGCTCCGACGCTGTTTACATCAAAGGAAAACCCACTGCTGATCTCTTCTATTTCTTTGATCGACGCCAATGGTTCACCCTCTTTTATCTCAAATAATTCATTATTCTCTTCTTCCTCTTCTATCTCGTTTACACCGTTGGAAAACCCGTCGTATGTATTGACAGTGGCTTCCGTACGCGGTGTTGACATTTACAAGAAGTTTTTTCCCTTGGGAAGCAGATGGAAAGAGAGAATTTAACCTGTTCGAGGACTAGTTATATAATTTTGCAGAGCTTCATTGATGCATATGAAAATGAAACGTAGAAACTATTTTAAGGAAAATAGGCCTCAAAGTCCAACTTTGCATCTCTCAATTTGACTTTTCTGAATTAGAAATACTGAGAGAAATTGCATATGTTGTAACCTTTTGTTTTCGATTGGAAAAGTCAAATTGAATGTATTAAAATGTCAAATTGATAAGGTATTCATATCATAGATGCCATCGATCTGATGTGTTTGCATTATAGATATAGCTTGTGTTTGTTTGTATACTAAAGTGTCTCTTACAATTAATTATTGGAGGGTATAGTTGAAAGGATATTCTCTTAGTTGCTTGTATTTTACATGTTTTATATACTGGCATTTTAGTAATAATATATATATATATATATGCGTTTTTGCTTTGAATTAAATCGCCAAAATTTTCATTTACTAAAAAAGTCAAATTTTTCTTGTAGTTTTTGTACTTTCATATGCTGGTTTGGAAAAATATAAATTTAAACGTGTTATATATATTATCTCCTAATGTAAAATATTAATAGTTTGAGTACTGCATTAAAAAATAAAAATTTTGATGCACAATGTAATGACGTTGGTAGACACAAAATAATAATAATAATAATATAGCATATTCGCATATGCTATTTGTAATAAATTAATATTGTCAAAGGTCAATGGGGTAGCAGTTAATTAATAACGAGTAAATATTTTTTATTAATGGTATTGATTATTGAATTTTATTAAATATAATAAAAATATTATAAATATAATATACATAAAAAAGTTGTTTATTAAGAATCTTATAGTCTAAAAATCTTATACTCTTTACAAGAAAACAAAATATTGAGCAACCAAATTATCATAAAATTAATATTCAAACTCGTTTGGCAGATTAAGTTGTTCAAGTCTAACCAAAAATACTCATTTACACACCTATGGTAGATTCATATAATGATTCTTTAGTATATACTGACGATACTGATGACCATACTGTACTTATTATGACAATCATTTTCTATGCTATTGTGATTTGCAGATTTAATCCAAATACATCTAGAATGTGTATGGTGGGTGATAGACTAGATACTGATTTGGACAAAACGCTGGCTGTAAAACTCTGCTAGTCCTTTCAGATTTGTTGCAGCTCTTGTACCAAACTAAAACACCACCAAGGTTTCTTAATTTTTTATGTTTGCAATGCCTAAAATTTCAGGAGTAACAACGAAGTCCATTCTTGATGACCCCTCAAATAAGATTCAACCAGATTATTACACCTCCAAGGTCGCTGATATTCTCAATTTATTGGGAGAATGATCTGATTGTTCTATTTTTCATGTCTGTTTGACAATATTGTTTACAAATTTATACTCAAACAATGTCAGCAACTTACAGTACCACGAAAAATGATTAAACTTGACAATTTCAATCAGATACGTATGATAATGGCATGAGAAACTAAAACACAATACAAATATATGAATGTGTCAAAATTTAGTATATAACAGTCTCTATATCTATAATCTGCATGTTTATTATGTATTTATGTTTATGAGAGGAGAAAGTATCTAGATGATATATATGTGTGTGTATACACAGAGAGAGGGAGGGTGAGAGAGAGAAGTATCTCCGTGCAAGAAAGCAAGCAAGTTTTCAGCCAAATACCGGGCAACCTTCAACTTGTATTCTAGGAGCAGAGGGACAACTTGCCAGGGGGCAGTGATCATTTAACTGGGCACCCCACCATTTTGGTCCATTAATGCCCCACATTTGCAACGTGAAGTAGCAAAGGACGGCCATGAAAGCTACCCCAGCATCTAACCCAGCTGACAGAATGTAGTTGTGACGAGCCCACCAACCCTTGTACCTCCTATATACAAAAAAGTTGAAGAACAGACCTACGGTACCCCAACACCAGTAGTTTACAACTCTGGCCGCCGGCAAATATCCGGAACCTCCAACGATTAAAGGCATGTTAATGAGCTTAATCCAGTTTTGGTCTGGAAACATACGAGACAATACCCATACAGGAAATGGTGCGAGGATGCCAATAAGAAAGAAGTAATTCATCTTAGAGTACAATCCAAGACGGCCAAACATTCGCAGTGGTCCGACTACTCCCCAAATGATGGAGGCATTGTAGAATATGTCATCTCCAGGGCATGTCCAGGGACTTCCTTGTGGCAATTTAGATGGATCACAGATATGCTCCACTGTCGTGAGGAGCCATCAAGCAGTCCCAAAATAGACACAAGAGGCCACCACCGTTCCTACCAGCTTCAGTAATCAGTGCATTTCAGGTTATAAAGATAGCTACTACCTATATACCTTTACAAGTACAGTGAAGTTAAGAAATTACCTGAACAACAAACATCGACTTTGGAGGAACTTTCATATAATGGCCTAGTTTGAAGTCCTGCAGAAACATTATGGCCTGCGCCGCGCTTATATAGCCGTAGGTCTTGAAAACAACATTTGCCAGCGGTTTACCGGGATAAATGTAACCAATAATCAGCTCAGTAATGGCATTTAGTCCCGGTTGCTGCATTTAAGGTCATTTATATATATTGTCAAGTGAATATAACAAATTAGCAGATGAACAAGTTGTGGTTCAGAAATATACCTGGTTCGTGGTAGCCATAATCACGCCAACTGGGAGAGTGAAGAACATAGCCAAGCCAATTGACAAGAGGACTCCCCAGTAAGGGAGTTGGAATTGTCTGTCAAAGCCTTCAGAAATAAGCATGGCAAGTCCAATCACAATGATCAACAGCATGTAGAACCACCATTGTGGGACGCCTTTGTAATTTTTCTTCATCAATCTATAATGAACATCACTAAATTTATCCCCAAATGCTGACCTTGTTTGTCCCCAGATTGTTCTGCAAATACAAAGTATTTGTTATGGAAAACGCATCAGCTAACGAAATTTAAATCTCAGTATAAAAGTATCTTACCGTCCATGGAAAAAAAACAACATGAGACACTGTAGCAGCCAGTGTGGCAAAGCTAATAACATAAGAAGATACAAAGAAGATACTCAAGTTAATTTTGCTGTAGCCATCATATCCTTGCTGGTCGAATTCATAGGTTGTGAAATTCAAAACTCTTGAAACATTGTATTTTCCGCCATCGTCAGTGAACACGTGAGACGAGATGATGGGAAATCTCCTAGCATCATACGAGTTACTCCAGTAAGCTATAGGGGTTAATATATAAACTACTATGACAAACCCCAACATTAGGTTGATTATAGCAAATGCAGGGGTGGCTAATGGAGATTGTAAAAAGCTAGCCACTGTCGACCAATCCAAGGCAAACGATCCGACCCCAAGTCCATCTCGAACGGCTCCAATTATTTGGGCTGTCACGGAGTCCTTCCATATCCAACAAACAAAAGATAAAGCAGTGATCCATGGAAAAAGATAGTTCGGAACTATATAGTATGCGAAGCTTGATATGAAAACCAAGATGAAGAACTGTAGCTTCGTTAGGCCACCTTTAGACCGAATCTCATCCTCATGCAATGCCCTACGATTACAATTGACGAGTTGGAAATTACAGACATCTATAGAGCAATGGGGGATACAATGAATCAAAAAAGAGCACCTAAAGAGGGAGACCTGCACCAGGTTGTTAGGCCACCACATATATGGCGAATCAACAAGAAAGTTTCGGAACATTCCAGCCCATCCAAATCCAAGCATCTGAATATTCCAAAAGAAACAATGATGGAGAGGAACAGATGAGACTGCAATAGCATCCATTGTGTCCTTAATAAAGAAAAAAAACTCACCTGCGTAGTTTGAGCTAACAACAAAGCAGCCAAAGGGTGTATCTGACCGTGATAAAAGGCCTTAACGATGGTAATAATGTTCACTGCATAAACATTGGTGGAACCAGAATTTGCGAATATAGTAATCAGGACATGCTCTTTCATGTTAAAAGGGCCCGGATTTAATGAGAACGACCATTTTGTAAAAGGAATCGTTAGCGATTTGTGCGGTAGATATGCTGCCATAAGCTTTCCAAGTGGAAGAACAACGATTTGTGCTGAGACCGACGATATTTGCAATGAATTTTGGCGGTACTGGAAGAACTGGTTCAAGAATGACGGAACAGCACACGAGATTATCCCCAAAGCCCATGTTCGAAATGTCAAACATGGCAATGTCGGGTTATCGTGAATCGGGACAGTGAGTCGAACTTGCTCTATTGGAGAGTCATTTACCTCATCATCTGCATAACATGTTAAACCTGCTCGATATCGGAAATTATATACTGGACTTAGTGGACTATATGTCTATATATACCGATAAACAATCCGATGTCAAACTAGAAGGGATGATTTTGTTCATCGGATATTCTATTCATGGAAAGAAGCTCAAGACAAAAAGAAAGTTTACCGGGGTTTTCGGGGATGTCAACATTATCGATCTCCTTGGTCTGGTGAGACAAAGTAAGCAGTTTAGAATCTTGATGCTCCATGTCCTCTTAACAGTTTGAATCTAGCAGCATAAATGGCAAATATATGGATTTATAAGTTAAGCTTTATATGTATGTATATGGAAAATACATTTGTATATATTCGCAACAACTAATATTTGCCGCCTCTGCTGTCATCCTAGGAGTTGTTGTTGGAATAATGCTTGGACGTGTGGTGATGTAGGCGAGATGTTGAATCTCTGTTTGAGATATTTTATTTTTGGTTTAATAGTTGTTTTGGTCCCCTAATATAATTAAATTATTATATTAGCACCTAAGGTAGACAAAATCATCCGGAACTGCCCTGACGTGACCTATTCCGCTCAATCAAATTTTTTCTCGAGTTTTGAATTTGCGGTGGGTAGGTTTCGGTATAAATTGAGTTGGGGTCAGGTCTAATTTTAGGGTGAAAGTATTTCATTCGATCTGATATAGTTATTTTATTTTTGAATAATATATTAAATATTTTATTTTATTTTTCGGCCACACAGTTTAGTCGAATTTTTAAAACTTGAATTATATTTTTCTATATTTAGTTAAGATTAAATTAAATTAAAATATATTCAAATCAAGACGAGATTAAAAGTACTAAAAATATATCCAATCTAACTTATTGTTATCGTTATTATCAACATAAAATTTATTATTAATTTAACCTAGAGATATTCTCAAATTAAAATAGTTTTCGGTCAAGTTTATACATAAAATTAAAAGAATCATCGCTTTGACACTTTTTTTTATTAAAAGAGGGGCATGGTTTCTTATAACCCCTTCTACTTTTATTTTCTTTGGGATAGTTATTTTTAAAAAAATGTTTTTCTTTTCTTCATAAAGTCATTTTTTATGGTGATATTCATTTTGTAGGTTGGTTTCTAATGTTTAAGTTGACTATATATATCAATAAGAATTTTCTCTTTTGATGAGAAATAATTTATTTTTTATTTTTACTTTTTGTAGAAGTTGGTTTAGATATGTTTTCAACTATTTGTTAGTTTGTATAAAGATTTATGTATCTATAATTTTATAAGTTTATTTGTTTTTATGATGATATTATCTGATATTTTGGTAATTTAAAGTTCAAATAAAAAGTATTATTAAGCGTTTCAAATATTATCTAACGTTTTACGTCATGAAACGATCAATAATCTATTATTTTTTATAACTCTCTTCTAATAGATAATTTATATTCTAAGAACGTAAAAAAATATTTCATAATACGTTTAATTAATTATTTTACACTATTTAACATTCTTTTATTTCCGTAAATATTTTTGACTTAAAGTGTGTTTATACTATATAACCCTTCCTTTTGTTTAATAAAAGTTCATTTTAGTTTTTTTTTCGCTAAAAATAACTTGATTTATTAAGATATTGTTAAATCTAGAAGCTATTAAAACATTGATAATTTTAAGAATGTTAGAGAGAAAATTTAAAATCATAAATCTCGAGAAAATCTTACAATATAAAATTCAAAATTAATATTTGTAATTTATATAATTTAATTTTAAAATTATATGTATGTTTATTTTTATAAAATCATTAAAAATTCTTTAAAATTATATATAAAAATCCAGATTCTTTTCAAGTTTTCTGACTTTCTAGAATTTTTTATACTTTTCTCATAATTTTTAATAATTAAGCATAATTATATAAAAATCATATGATTCGAGAAAATTAGTTATAAAAAATTAAGGGTTTTTAAGAATTTTTATGATATAATTATATATGTTATTGTTTTAATGATTTTATTCTGTTTTTAAAATTTTTCTAGTTAAAACTATTTCAACACGTGGCAGCGTTTTATTAGAGGTGATTTCAATTTTTTTTTTAAATGGTTAACGGTGGTGAGCTAAAAAGAATGGATGGAATGTTAGTCTAAGGGCTAATTCAGATTTTAAAAAAAAAACATATATTCTTTAAAAGTATCAACCTAATAATATTATAGGGGCTAAAACATATATTAAACCTTTATGTTATTCATATTGTATGAAATAATGTTGTCGGATATATTGGTTTAGGCAGAAGAAACAAAGTTTGAGGGTAGATTGGAAAGCAAAAGGTTGTTGAATGGCTTTGCTTAAAACAATTATGGGAATACAATTATGCATGCCAAATGCAAACGGATGGAACAACCGTACTCATTATCTTTTATTATCTCATCTCAGTTCTTATAAGTAATCTAACGAGGTTCACTTAATATTTACTGTAATATATTTTTCTACACTTCTCTCACCCTTATTTTATTAATCCACCAAATAATTATATTCCTTTTTCATTTTAAAAGAGTCATCAAATCCTAAAATAATATATAAATATAAAATTATAATTGATATCACAAAAAATAATCTATAAATATAAATTTATCACAAAAATAAATAAAAAAAACGAGCCATAAGGTAAAATCATGTCATAAAAAAATTAAAAGTAAATTAAAATATAGAAGAAAATAAAAATCAAATATAAAAAAATTAAGAGAATCGAATAATCTTAATAAAAAAAGTAAATGATATTTATTCTATACGTATAATACAAGTATGTGTGTGCATATATATATATATCCCAAATTTAAATATATAACATATATTTTTTAATAAATATCTGCCCTGCAGTTTGTAATTTATGTAAAAATTAATATGGTCAAATGTCAATAGGGCGGGGTTTATTAATTATGATTTTGTCTTTAAACTAAACTCGACCATTCATGTATTACAATTTAAATAATTATTTATTGTAATTATTTAGCTCTTTTGTAATGAAAAAGAGGGGGAGGGAAGAAATCATAACATTCTTTTAATAAAAGTAGTCTACTTTGGATGTAATTTATGAAACTTTGTGATATGCTTTATGAAGTTTAAACTGACAGAAGGAACCTTTTTTTCATGTTTTTCAATACACCACGGATTCTTCCTTTGTCTGTTATCTCATGTCTGCCGACCGAATGCTCTAAAGACAAACTGCTCTACCTCCGTAAACCAGCAGGTTAACTTTTATTTTCTATTGAACTTAGAAAAACAAGCATCTCTATTGAACTTTTATTTGACAATAACACGTGGAGTATATCAAACTTCAAGCATCTCTTTTCAACTTGCCAACATTTTAGCGAGTACGGACTATAGATATAGCTCCAACAAGCATAGGCAAGTGAAAAAGTTTAGGCGTAGGCAAGTAAAAATTATGTATCTCTTTATCATGCCTCCATTTAATGCCTCTTATTAAAAAATTTTAAAAAATTAAATTTTAAACTCTAACCCTTATTTTTTATATCCTAAACCTTAAAATATACACTTAATTCCTTAAACCCTAATCACAACCCCTAACCTAAAACCTTAAATCCTTTAATTTAAAGGAGAAGCACGAATGGTAACATGATAAAAAGGCACCCGTAGACAACAATAAACCATAAAGACGAAGGTGAACCAAAACCAAATGTTTAAAATCAAAAGGAAAGGTTTATCCATGGTATGCAAATTTATTGAATCTAATCAAACCAGCTTGAATAGGATAACTATGGATCAGATATATTAAAAACTCTATAAAAGTCAGAATAAAGAGAAACTTCAAAGAAATATGGTTCCTCTACTAACAACAGTACTAATACCTAACTTCCTGTGATGGATAATAGATAAGATAGGAAATCAAACATACTGAAAAAGACACTTTCAAGGGTACAAATATCATAACCTTGTCAAATTTACAACTCCAGCAGGCTCGGTGAGAGAGAAAGTGAGCTTTTCATTCCATACTGGATTGAGGCAACTGACGATAACCTTAGTCTTTGCCACCTGTAGTGGAAGGCATAATTCAACGTGAGGACGGAAAACAAGCAAGAAACTTGTACAAGCCATCAAAACCTAAGGAGAAAGAAAAGGTAGAAAATAAAAAATGCTGCTAAGCCTTTGTTACAACAAACTAGCCCTAAAGACCTGCCTCCATCAAACTTTATGGTCGATAAAAGACATGAAATAGAAGAGAAATCACATGGTCTTCTTTGCTCTTTATGTTTTCTTTGAACACCGATTCAGAATACACAGCAAAATAAAATAGTAACTTGTAGTGCAGAATAATGGGACGAATTGCCAATGCAAGACATGAGTTAAGTAAATTCTGTGAATGGTAGATATCAACAATTTTATAGGACACAAGACTAGAAAAAAAAAAGATAAAACTAAATAATTTAAAAATAAAGATTTAAACTAAAGATAGTTAATAATAAGGATAACAATAATTGAAATTTAAATGAGAATTGAAATTCAAATTGTATAATGATTATGCTTCTAGCACACTTTTACGCCTAGGCGCATTTTCACAGATAAATGAATAGCAAAATTTTTGATTCACTGTAGATCAAACAGTTTGCTTTCACGTAGCTTGTCGCAGGCTAAGCAGACGACAAAGAAACAATAATCAATTTTATATGGGTGGTTTAAGCCAAATAAACTTGTCAAACAATCCCCCAAATACAACTATACAAGGTACCCTGTCAATTTGATGCAAATACACCCTCGAAATTTTCTAACCCTAAACCATCCATACACTAAAGGGTTTTTCTTTACCCCCGAAAGGACCACAGATTACGGGAATTAGGAATATGCCTACAGTTAATTTTACAGTGCATTCTCTACAATGTTCTAGTCTAGGGTTATGGCGACTCCTCGGACATTCATTAGTGTTTACATAAAGTCGGATGGACATTATCTTCAAAACGAATTAAGTTATGAGACAAATATGAAACTTCATTGAACATATTGCTAGAAGTTGATTACAATGGGCTCTTCCTCAGAAATCCCTGAATCCATAACATCTGAAAGTCAAGAGAGGTCCTTCCAATGATATCTTCAAGATTGGAGATTTACTCTCAACATGATCACTTTCTTGAGCCTCTTCGGTTTTTGATCCAGTTGCTTTAGTCGCAGGTTCTCTAGAGTCTTCACTTATTTCATCGGCTGTTTTTTCTTCCTCGTCCACTTTTTGAAGATTTTCTGAAGTGTTGCTATCTATATGTCCAGAATGACTCCCATCAGGTTATTGTCCACTTCCTTTCCATATTCTTTTCTTTCCATTAGGTTATTGTCCACCATTTCAGTGTCTGGTCCTTCGGAATCATATGGGAAAAATGAGAGAAACCTAGAGGACCCAACATTTCATACTTATTCCACTAATTCCCAAATCCCAAGTGATACACTCTACATGTACCAAAATAACATTACTTTTAATCATAAAAGATGTTCAAAGCACATTCAATCTAAATGACGTTAAATCTGGTTGCCCCACAGCTCCATAGAATGGCGCGGAAACTAAAAAAACATTCTAACTTCATAGAAAAATTAAGAAAACAAAAAATACCTGAGTTCATCTTAGTATTTTCATTTGCAGCAGTGTTCTTAGATTCTGACACACCAGCATTCTCTTCATGTCTTTCAATGTACTCTTTTGAGTATGATTCAAGTTCTTCTTTGGAGTCCTTTTCCCCTTAAGTCTGCAAATCAATTTTCAATTAAGTTGGCAAACCAATTCAAGACAAATTGCTTCTTATTCTAGAGCGATCACTCACATCTTTACAGAAATCTTATTCAGACGTGAACCACCTGAGCTCTTACTTTTTTGCCCAGGAGACCTATCAATAGTACAACTACAACAATCAAGTATGAAGCAACATAAGAGTTAATTACTCAATGTAAGAGCAAGTCATTCTCAAAACAAATGCCATATCTGAAAGTAATTTTGCGATTAACTTGGAGACAGAGAGAGAGAGTTGGTAAAACCTTATACGATTACTACCTTGAAACCTAAAATAGTAAAGGAAGAAAAAGCTTAGGCTTGAATTAACTCTAGCGAAACTAGGAATTTCAGTGGGAAAGTAAATAAGTTGAAGAATGCGTGCCTTTATGAGATTGAGAAGAGCGTCCCCGGTGGATGGAGAAGATTCCAGCTTGGATCCCAGCTCCTTGAGCTGCTCTTCCAGCTTCTCCACCATTTGTTTTTTTGTAATTTCTGCTCGCAAGGCAAAGCAGCAGCTCCGTCTCCTGCTCTCTCTCTCTGTCTCTTTGTGTTTGTGTTCTCAGTATCAACTAAATGAGTCGCGAACTAGATATGATGGAGATAGACCCTCCAAATGCTGATTTCACCTTTTCTCCTCCTAATTTATTTTCATTTTTCTTTTTCATAAAAAATGCCACGTGGATCTTCAAACGGGAGTTATCCCATTTGAAAATATATTTCATTACAAATGAACTTCAGATGTATATTGGTTCAAAAAAACATCAAATGTATACTACTTTAATTACTATGTGTAAAATATAGTTATTTTGGTAAGTAAATTCGTGGAAACCTATATTGACAAGTAGAATAAATTATAGAGAAATTTTAAAATAAGACAGTATTAGAATGGGGTTAAAAGAAATTATAAAAATTTATTTAATTATACAATTATTTACTATCTACGGAATTTTTTATTTAAATTTACACAAATTCTTAATTTAGGTGAAATTTATAAAAATAAATTATAAGATCAAAGAAATTATGTAATAATATATATTTTTATAATCAATTCTATACAAAATTTTTATAGAAATTATAAATATTTACCTAACATCTCATTTTAACTTCACCTTGATCTTATTTTTTAAACGAGTTAATCATGAGTAATTAAGACTATAGGTAATCATCAATAATTGTTTACACTTCTTAATCACCAACTACTTTTTTTTACAAAGCACATTTTCATCATTTATAGCACATAATCACAATTTCGGATGATGATGAAACTATGACTAATAATTGAAGTTATGATAAGAGAGGGTGATTGTAACCCTTAAACCACAAACCTCCAATCTTAAACTTAATCTTAATCCCAAACCAAAGAAGTTGAAACATTTTTACAGAAAGAAAAATAAAATAGGTAATTCATAATTTTATCCCAAAAGATAAAATAATATTGAAATTGATGAATTATGAACTAAACTAATAAAATATATAAATGTTCTAAATTAAAATTATAATTATATCAAGCTATATTATTATTTTTATTAATTTTAAATGATCAGATATCAAAATAAAATAAAAACATAATATTAGGTATATTTTATTAAAAATATTAGTTGAATTATTAAAATAAAAACACATGTAGGAGGTATTAAATAGATAGTATATTCTAAAATTTATTTAGATGTGTTTTTGAATAAAAATTTATTGTCCTTTTTATATTCTATACAAAAGATTTAGAATTTGCAATTTATGGTTAGAATTTAATTTTTAGTGTTGGCAATTAAAAAGAAGAAAAAAAAAAAACACATAAGATTAGGATTTTTGTTCTGTTTCTGTGCAAGTAACTCTTCAAGTTATTGATTATTGAGAGTATAGGGGTTGGATAGCCATACCATGATGCTGTTGTGGAAGGCAGTCCCAACTGCCGTTTCTCCAAGGAATGAGACACACAAGGCAAAATCAGATGCAAAACAAATGCAGTTTTCAGTTGATGTTTTAGGTCTAACAGCCAACTGATTTCTCATATAACAATGAACACAGCAGGAAGTAATGTCAAACACTCAGAAAAAACGGAAAACAAATAGATTCTAAAGTCCAAAATACAGTAATCTCGTGACTGCCTAATAATCCGTTTTAAAACCGGTCCTCGTTTGCCTAACATTTCCTGCTATTTTCGCTTTCAGGATCCCTGCAGTGACAGACAGCCATCCTTAAAATGAGTTGAATCCCCATCTTAAATTATATTACCTTTCAAGCTTGCACCATTGTCGGCATTTTCAACTTTGATACAGTTCAAATGGTTCACTTGACTACTGAATCCGTTCTTGTACAACATATGCAAATCATGAAAATATGCGCATCTTTTACTGTTTTCTTGTTGCTTCTTGCCGCTTACCATTGACTTTCTGAAGTATTTATTGATGTTTTCCCATTTCTCTTTACACTTCTTTGCACTTCGGGAGTAACCCATATTGTACATCCCGACGGATATCTCATCCCATATGGAGCACTTTGAGCCCGAGACGTGAAATTTGTGTTCCAAAGTGCTTCGAAGCATTATCAGCGCTTGCACTTCTGCATCTGGCCATCTCCTATTATTTGGATCACAGTTGGCACCTCCGTCTCTATCGACATGATTTTCACCCCAGTTGGCTTGCATTGTCCCTTCTTGCCCTGTATTATTTGTTGGACCGAATGGATTAATCATGTCCTTTTGAATGTGATCTTCACTCATGTCTTTGCCTCCGTTTTCCTCCATGCATGACATTGTTGATGGTATCGGCATTTCAATTTCATGGCCCAAAGCATTCTGAATAAAGGAAATGAGAGCTATGCTGCGAGACATCTCTTGAGATCTTGCCTCCTCCTCCCGTTTTATCCTTTCCATCTCCTGCTGTTTCCATGCTTCCTCTCTAATGATTCTCTCTCTTTCCCTCTTCTCAATCAGCTCTAATAATTGCTTGTGCATCTGCTCCTGCTTATCCATCATTTTCTTCACTAATTTTTCCAAGAAAACTTTATCTTTTTCCTCTCTTTTTCGCTTCCTATTCTTCTTTAAAGGTTCATTCATGGTTGCTGAGGAATCATCACTATAACTATCCGAAGATGAGTTGCTGAAACAAAGAAAATATCACAAGATATTCGGTTGGTTTAATGGTTATGGTCATGAATTTCTCAAAATAGACTTCAAACTATATAAATATGGATACAATAAACTCAATTTTTAAAAAATTTGGATTCGAACGTACTTTCACAAAGTCGAACAAGAATGCCATGCCATCCTATGGAAAGCAAGACTAAAGAAAGCATTCGAGTCTTCCATAAAACAGCAAGTGATGACAAATTGATTGATCAGCTTGTAAAGTTAGCCATAATAGTTTAAAAACATCCAAGTCTACTTCCGACAAAAGAACAACTCCCATTTAATTTTCACCCTAAACCCTAAACCCTAAACCCTAAACCCCATAAACTCTTACCAACATTATATAACTAGGAAGTTGGACAGGACAGGACTGGATGCCATACATAAAACATAAAATTTTATGCCCCGTGTTGTAGATTAATTTTCCATGTGATCCAATATAAAAAAAGTAAACACCATAAACATTTACATGGAACAGATGAAAAGGCTTTTACTAATAATATTGTATTAAATGCAATAGTTCAAGTTGGCAACTTTATCCATCATTTCCAGTTCCACTGAAACAGGCAAAGATATTATATATAGTAAAACCCAAAGAAAGGAGCTAGATGCTACTTAACCCGGATCAACTCTAGAGACAGTTGGGGGTTATGTGAATGGGATCCCAGACCCCCCAAAAGCAAAAACAACACAAAGAAATATCAAAATCTCAAGGCTTAACAAACTAACTGAACACTAGTTATATTCCAAATTATTATTCATAATTTTGTTCAAAACGTTAGTATAAAAAGAAAACCAAAGAAAAATCAAACATCAACAAAGAAAATACTCAAAAATTCAAATCAAAGGAGATAAAGAACCAGGACTAACATTTACTGGAGATTGCCATTGACATTAGCACACAAAGGTACTTGTCCTAGATAACGTGAACTTAGGATAACAATCATTGCTTGCCGGGTTGAGTGATAAGGAGCTCGAAGCCCCTTAAACAATATCTCATGTCAAAAAAGGAGCACTGAAAGAGCTTGCTCCCCGTTCAACTCTAAATATAGTAGGGATCAACATAGCTCCGGGACACCAGGTGTCTCTTAAGATAACAAAAAGATACTTACTAAGATAGTAAGATGCACCAAATTATTAGTGTTTGTTTTTGAGTAATTCTAGTATTTCAATTTTCAACTTCAAAATTAATTTCAAAAAGGATCACCTAATCCTTTCTCATATGGTGGGATAAATGCATACATACATGAAATAAAGTGGATACATTTTAACCAAAATAAGGTCATGTACTGGAAGAAGCAATAAACAAACGTACGTACCCAGAAGGCTCTTTTCTCTGCTCCGAGTTCGGCGGCTTCTCTAATCCACAACCACCGCTCCCGTCGCCAACTTCGGATTTAATAGGAGGTACCAAGTAGCCAAAGGAATCTCCATTTACCGGGCAGGCGTCATCACCTACGAGTTCAACTGCCTCAACAAACTCCGAGGTATCCTTCGCCGGTGACCTGCCGTTATACCTAATAGGACGCAGCTTCTGCGGCGGCAGATTCAGCCGGTGATCAACCATCATCATGTCCTCCGCAGATTCAATCATTGCCGTTAAATCAGGGAAAGGCGCCACGTGTTGAGGGAAAGCTTCCCGGCCGCCGGTGAAAAGCTCCATCCTTTTCTCTTCACGGTAAAATCAATAGAAATTACTAGTAGTAAATATAAAGTACTGCTAAATAATTCAAATAAATTATTACTACCACTGGACTAAAAAAAGAATCAAAAAAAGGAGCGGCGGCCTGAGGGTTTGGTTTTGGAGTTTAGGTGAAAAAGAGATTAGTAAATCGAAGTAAAAAAGGTAAAATGAAAATAAAAAGGGCAAAGCTTGGGCCTGCGAAAATTACGAGTTTTACCCATGGATTGCAGATAACTACGTGTTTGCCCCCATGCTTACGTGTCAGACCCTCTGAGTTTTCCCTCCGGTTCCAATAAAACATGAAATTCCCATAAGCGACAATTGATTCAATTGATTACATCTTACTGTCGTCCATGCCTGCTGGCTGCCCATTGCATCAAAATCTGGCATCTTGCACTTCACTTCAATTGAATCAAAATGTTGAAAAGACTCGGCTTCTCAATCACAACCAGAAATCTCTGGTCTTTGTTTGGGTTTGGTTTTCCCCAAAATATGGCATCTTGCAATTCACTTCAGCTCTCTTCATCTTCCACAGGTATGTACCCAAAAATGAACACTTTAATCAACTTCATAACTTTTTCCCTGTAAGAAAAGAAAAAAAGATTACAAATTCTGGGTTTTGCTTTCTAAGCACTAGTTTCTTATTTAGATTTACTACTATATGGTTTTACAATTTGGATTATGTTTTGATTTGTTGCAGCTGGGTTGAGAACCAGGACCAGAACCAGATTCCGAGTCATGTCAGCATCTACGAATTCAACGCCTGTGAATGAAAAAGATAAACAAGTATTGCAAGATTTTAAACTACTTAATGCAGTCAATTCTAGGTATGGAGGAGTGGTTGTTGAAATGAGAGAGCCTTTGGAGTCTGCCCTCTTTACTAAAATACTTGCTTCAGTAGCACAGTGTCGACAACAGGTTTTCTTCTTACCTTCTTGTTCTTTTGATCTCATTCATATTCAATGCCATACTACCAAGTTTGAAATGAAGCTTTTGCAACAGCCCGCCACTCCGCACCCACTTATCTGCAATAGCATTTCATGCATTTGTTTATACTATTACATTACTGTTTTTGTTAATTGCTGATGATGCATTTACCCTTTGGTCCTTTCCTTCATTGTTCTTAACTTCTTAGTAGGTCAACGTTGCGTTCTTACAATGAAATAGGACTGTCGACTCATTAACACCTTATGTTTTAAATTTTTTATATCTGCTTTCTACATAATTGTTCCTGGTTTACAGCCAGTGTAGACCATTTTACAACTTGAAAGTTTCTGCGTTTTAGGCATTTAACAATAGTTCCTTTTTCTTGGGTAGTTTTTTCTCTTGTACGGTTCTATTTTTCTCTATAAATCATGTAAGAACATGTTTTGCAGGGGAAAAAGGTGTGTGGGTCAAATTTCCTATTCAGCATGCTAATCTTGTTGAACCTGCTCTCAAGGCAATTTATGTCGTTTACACCCTAATCGAGCTGATTTCTAGAAATCCCTTTTGAATACTAGCTTGATAGCTGCCGCTTCTATTATTTCTTTGTTTCATATCTTATGTTACTACTGTTTTGATGCACAGGAAGGATTTTGGTATCACCATACTGAACCGAATTACTTGATGCTTTGTTATTGGATTCCTGAAGGTACACACGCTCTTCCTGCAAATGCTTCAAATCGGGTGGGCATTGGTACATTTGTCATGAATGAAAAGAGAGAGGTGATTCCCCGATTTCCTTGTGGCTTGTCATTTATGTATAGATTCTATCAATAGCCAATTTGCATAAGATATTTAATTATGGATAGTTTTAACTTGTATTCATTTATACTGAAATGAAAGATCCTCTATGATTTCAAATAGTTTTAATTGCATAATTCTTTTTAATGCCAATGTTATTCATTTATGCTTCTCTGTGAATACCAACAGTGTGCTTTGGAAGGGAAAGTTAAATCAACTTATTGAAGCAGTGTGCTCCAGAGTTGTGCTAATCTTTCCTTCGGAACAAAGTATTGTCGAAAGTCTTTTTTTTTTTTAACTTTTATAGATGGTAATAAATTATACATGTATTTACAATTTGTAGAATTATGGTATTATTTGTGTGTTTCAATTGATATTCTGTGTTTTTTCTTGACTCGAGGATCTTCATTGTTCCTCGACTCATTTCAGCAGTTTTTAGCTTCTCCGCTTGGTATACAGTATACTGCATCTCCTGTCTCCTACCCTTGATTGAATATACACAATTTTAGATAAAGGGATTTTGTACGATCATGATGATAACTTATTCTTTCATGTTGAAAATGTTTTTTTTTTGGGATAAGTTGTGTTTTATTTATCCAAGACATGAAAGACAACACCTATAAGCACATTTTGGGCATCAAATCCCCAAGGAAATGCAAATATTATGTTGAAAATGGTTTTTATATGCTCAAATCAGCCTGTAATATTCCATCTATAATATGTGTTGAAAAGAGTAGAAAAGTCACCCCAAAACTCTGCTTGACACCTCGAGTTTCTCAAGAATTAGTGGCTGGATTCTCTCTCTTCCCCCCTCCCCCACCTTCACCATTTTCAGTTTGTAATTAATCATAAAGCTGCAACTGCTACTAATTACTTCCTGAATGCTAACTTACCCATTCACCTCTCTCTCTCTCTCTCAGCTGCTGAACTTGAAACACTATTATGAATTCCAAAATTGTGGTTTGCATATCTTGATCATAGGTTTTAGTGGTTCAAGAGAACACATTGCGATTTCGAGGTACGGGTATGTGGAAGTTCCCTACAGGAGTTGTGGATGAGGTATGTGTATCAGGGGATTCTAGACATAATACCATAGCGTGTATATTTTCCCTTCTTGAACTATTTTATCTCCAGGGAGAAGATATATGAGCTGCTGTAGTTCGAGAAGTCAAAGAAGAGAGAGCAGTTAGTAACAGTTATTCAACACACACACATGTATATATATATGACAAGTAATTGCACTTTATCATTATGATACGATCTATGTGTATGAATGATTTGATTATCTTTGTTTTTTTTGGTGACTTAGATTGATACAAAATTTATCGAAGTACTAGCATTCAGGTATGAAATCTGTATTAGCATTGATACTGAAACAGAAACGCAAGCATGTGGTCTTCCAGTTTACATTGAATCAACCTTTCTAAATCATACTAGTTGTATGTCATGAATGCTTCCTCAATGCCGCTGGATAAATCATCTTTCATGTGTGTGTATTAACTATCTTACAGAGCACAATATGCACTTTCTAGATAAATCATCCCAAATCCTGAGAGAGTCTGCAAACAAAGTGATCTTTGCTCGGTAACCACCGGTTCTTGTTTCTCTCCCTTGCATTATTTACAGACAAAGTCACAACGCATTCTTTGCTATGTCGGATATATTCTTCCTATGCCTGCTGGATCCACTTTCGTCTTAAATTCAGATGCAGGAAACTGAGACAGAAGCAGCCAAGGGGTTTGTTTTTATATTTCCAAGTATATGTAATTTTGATAAGATCAAAAACCTCTCATTATTATATGAGCAAATAGAATGGATCTGATGAAACCTCCTGATTTTTTCTAATGTTTCTATGCAGTGGATGCCATTTGAAGAATACGCATCACAGCCATTTGTCCAAAAATACGAGCTCTTGAAATACATTGTTGACATATGCTTGGCAAAGGAAGAAACTATTCCGGATTTTCTCCTGTGCCTACCTCTTCGGCATTCTCGGATGAAATGAACTCTATGTACTTCAACACTCGTGACCTCTAAGGGCAGTGAGTCCTGGTTTATTGCACCTAAAATTATACATAGGGCAATTATTCAACTTATAAAATTCATAAATTAATTCTTTTGACTTGTAAAGCACAAATGCTGCTATCTTCAACATTGTATAAAGATTCTTTGCTTCTGCTCCATAAGTAAATGAATGATTCATTCGAAGTTTAGATTTGGATATTTTGTATTATCATTTTTGTTTAAATTTGATCAAAAGTTGAGCATGTTTACAATCAAGTCCAAGTCGGCTGTTGTGCCCTTGTCGTGGGATGAGGTTGTCATCACTTTGGACCACCGTGACTCTGCTGCACCATCGGTGGTCAAGAACAAATGATGCATGTCTCTTATACAAGTACAAATAGTTATTGGTTTGGTTGACGAATGATGCGTGTGACTAATCAGTATATCACAGGGCACTCAAAAGCTTATCATAGCCCATTCACCTCACCTCCAGGGAGACAGATATACAGCACTTATCAGTTGATATAATCTTATAAATTTCCCTCAAAGTCCCTTTTTCATCAAAGTTTATACATATAATATCTTACAAGTTATTGTAACACCAAAGATATATGATACAAATGCATGAATGATCAGATGAATCATAATTCAAAATACAAACTTGTATATGAAACCCAGGAGTAAGGCTATACTCGAGTTATGGGCATGTTTGAAAGAATGAAAAAGAGTAACAGAAAATTAGGAAGCAATCTTTCTCTTGTACAGATAATGTGTCAGCTTACCAACTCCATCTCCGGTTTGTACTTCACCTTAACCACTGTTCACAATTTTCGTCTGTCCTAGAATTCCGATACTTATAATTTATTAACAGTCCCCAAAGCAAGAAATTGGTTAAAACTCATAGATTTTGCTTCAAACAGAAAATTGCAGATGGGTGATCGTTGAGGCAGGTTTGAAAAGGGTTGGGAACTTGTACTTCCCGGCCAAGCCTCCATCTTTCGGTCAAATTTTGTCATTAGTACTTGAACTATTTGTAAGTTAAACACTTGTTCGTTGTTCTCTAATTTGATATTTTTAGTCCTTATACTTAAAAATTAAATTTAGATCCTAATTCAGGGAGTACTAGTAGATCTAAATTGATAACAGTAGTTGCTGCAGCCTGCAAATGATAATATGAAATATTGTATCTTTACTATGTGATTGAATAATAAAAAAGAATACATTAAAACTTGTTGGAGTTATCAATTTGAACATAATAAAAATAAAGGTATTATATCTCGAATTTAAACATGATAGAACAACTAAACCCATATTTAGACCAATATTACATGATAGGAGTAGGCAACCAACCAACCAACAGTTAAACGTCCCTCCGGCTCTTACCAACTTCACAGTTGATCTGCCCATGTAATCCCTTCCATTCCAAATCCAACATATACGTCTCTCAGTTTGACTTTCGTTCCTTTTGCCTATATATAATATATATTACCAAAACCACCCTTCTATTTCCAAATAATCATCAGTTTACAATTGCATTGTTAAATCATTAATATGCTGTGAAAGCATATACATATAAATTTGAATATGACATGTTTAATAAATATAGTCGGAGATAATTCATGAATGATGTTATGATTTTATAAAATTTATAGTATAATTATATTTTAAGTTATTTTTAATTTATGTTTAAATATTTAATAATTTTTTATTTTTTTATTCTTTAAATACAATAACAGTGATTCGTTGAGATTTTCACATTTGAATCATCCTCATATAGATGTAGGTCAACAATATGGGTACGGTCGTAAAATGACCCTTTATTATTATTATTATTATTATTATTATTATTATTATTATTATTATTAGTTTTACGTACTATAAATCGGCTGTTGATGTGTCTCCCTCTGTATTAATCTCCATTTGTCCCTGAGCTGATATAAGCAACGTATAGTTTGAGAAACACAGGGTGATCAAATTCAAAATAGGAGACGATGAGAAACATTTTACAGGCTATGATGACGATGATGGTTGTTTCGCATATTTCATTAACGGCGATGGCGTCGGAGGTAGAAGAGATGGTGATTAAGAAGCCAATATTATACGAGTTGTCGAGCAGAGATGAGATGGTGCATATGGCTGGATATGGCGAGGAGAAGCTATCCACCGTCCTCGTTACCGGCTCTGTTGTTTGTGAAGCTTGCCATCTCCATTCACAACCACAACCTGATCAACTCCGTTCATGGCCCATTTCAGGTTTCAGTTCTGCCTTTTTCATACCATTCCATATCATCTTCCTAACCCTGCTTGATTTTGTTGTTGGTTTAACTCGGAATATATCACCACTCTTAGGCTTTAACTTAAAAGATTGAGCCTGAATTAAGAATATTCAATTCTTGTCGGAGCATAACGCCAACATGTCTTCCTTCAATAGACTGTCGAATCAAACAATAGTTGTGAATTCTGGAGACTTTGTTGTATAAATCCAAGGTTGATCTTCGGTCATACTCCTATCATTTAGGATTTGGGTTGCCCTGCCCCTTAAACAAAGAAATCTGTTGATAATATGTCGTCATTTCTAAAGTGTCGTTTAAGTTGCCTTCTTGTTGCAGCTACTAGCTAGTATCCTATCCTTCTGGGTTTTCAGCAGTTGCAATATCAAACAAACTTGGGAATAAAGAAATTTGGACGTCCTATCGGGTGGGAAGTCACCACTGTTTTGTCTTAAAACCGCAAAAGGAAGAAATCTTTAAAAAAAGACATGAATATGGATAATTTGTCTTTCTTCTTATTGATCTTAAACATCCTCTATAAAATTCTATCAACATTTTAGAATTTCTTAAATGAGTTTATGAAGTGAAGACTTTTATTTAATGTGTGGACAATGATTTTATTTATTATTGTTAAATTTAACGATGATACATTATTAAGAGTTAAAAGTAGAATTATTTCAATAGATATTATCTAGGTGCAGTTATGATAGATAGATAGAAGTATTAGTCCCCTTAAAATTTCTTTCTCCATCCCTTATTATAGTCAAATTCAGTGAAAGTGTATGAAATATAAACACAATGAAATATTCAGCTGAAAGTAGATTTTAAAATATTTTTTAAATATAAATCATTTTTATCATTTTATACTTCTATATGAATTTTAAATAAAACAAATATAAAAATCGCTACTAAATCAAACACGTCGCTAATGGATTTGTATACAAATATTTTTTTTCCATTTCATCCATAATTTTATTTTAATTTCTTATAATATATATTTTACATAAATATTTTAATACACTTTATAATTAATATATTTTATGAAAAATGAAAAATGCTATAATTAATTTACAGAAAGATTACAAGAGACCGAGGCCCAAAACATTCCTGTAGGATGTAAACATCTGGGGTCCACACAGAAAACGCAATGTCACAATAAACATGAATTGCATTATTCTCCATCTAGTCTAATTTAATTAACGAGAAGCCAAATACATCACTTCACGTTAATGATATTATTTATTGCATGAATTCATTCTACAATGATATGCCCAATTCTTTAGTTCCGCATAAAAGTGTTAGATGTTTTTATAACTATACGTCTTATTTATTTGTTACATCATTTAGTTTTTAGTGTTAAATTCTTTATGTATAGGGGTTATGGTAGCCGTTAAATGTGAAACTCCATGCAAAACCAAATCGGGCACAGGACAAGCTACAACAGATGAATACGGAGATTTTATGATCGATCTTCCATCACACCTCCATGGAATTACCAATTTGGAAAAGATATGTTCAATTAAAATGATTAGAATACCGAAGAAATTCATGTGCCGACCATCATTGGTGAAGAAACACAAACGGATAAGGCTTTCGTCGGTTGGAAATGGGATCCGCACGTACACTGCCGGAAAAATAAAGTTTCAGCACATCACTTCTAAAACTTCGAAATCATGCATTGCAAAGGCTACCGATAAAACAAAACAAATAGTTTAAATGAGGGATATATATGGCACTTGCGTGACTCATTTAGATGGCGCTTTAGTCACAGTATTGAGTTTTAAAATTGAAAAGTATCTGCCTCTAATATATTATGATGTATATAGCAATATTTTGCATTGTATTGAGTTTTAGAGATGTGAGAACTAAATACAATTTATATGTATTAAAAATGTTACTTTTATGGGTTAAATGAAAATAACTCGAGATGCCAAAAATATTATGTTTAAAGATAATTTCGATAATTCGTGTATTGGTAGTAATTTTTTGTATTATAATTATATTTAAGGTATTTATATCTATATAATTTTGAGATAAATCTTAACATTAATTTTTATTAAATATGTAAGGTAAATATATAAGTGAATTATAATAACGTACAATTGTATTTAAATCAACTTTCATGTATTACTATAATAATCATCAACATAACATTAATTTAGTATTATATACGAAAAATATATGAAACTATATTATTCAGATGAATTATATCAAAAATCAAAATAAGTCTTTTATGAAATTTCTTAGTTCTTTGTCGGTGTTTTAAATCATCACTATAAATTTTTTGGCGTTAAAAAAAATATCGTCTAATAAAGTATCGCAACAATTTATGACATTTTACACATAAATAACGCCTAAATATTATTACGTATTCGGCATCTAACATTATAACTCATGATTGATAGAATTGTACCATTATATGCAACTATACTTAAATAGTTGCTAAGAGTACTTGCCTTTGGTCTAATAGGTTACCTATTGTATTTTTAGAAACCTTTGTTTGCACTCTGGGAGAAAGTTTGTACAACTCCCTCTACATTGTATACCCTTTTACGAATTCAACCATTTCTCTCTCCATAAAAATAATTTAATATAAATAACTATTAAAACTAATACTATTAATGAAAGTATTCAATGATAGATGATATAAGTAACTATTAAAAACATTTTAAAACATTACCTTCAATTTTTACACTTTCTTCAAGTGTAGTCGGATCTTCCGAAATTCTAACAATGTTTAACTCATCATTTTTTGTTTCTTCATTCACTTGAGGAACTCAAATAATTCGTATGTTACTTAATTTTCTTCTTAACATAATATTTGTAATTTAGAAGAAAAATATTCTTAACAAAATTAAAAACACTTTAAAATTATTTTAAGCATGTAAATGCAATATACAACATCTTACGTGAAAGTAATGGTGCAGTTAAATAATTTATATGTCTTTGTGTGAAAGTTTATCAATAATATGCACCTTACTTTTAATTTTATTTAATATATCAATAACATGTTAAATTTAGGTAAACTTCAATAGAAAAATACCACAGTATTTGATTTTAATATGTTTAAGTTTATATTGAATGGTGAATTTATTAAAAAATCTACCACAATGACAATTTAATAAAATGTATTTTAGAAAATTTTACATTTTATCAATTAAATACTATAACTTCAATTAATATAAATAATAAAATAAAACTCAATATCGTAATAATGTGAAAAATAAGCATATCACCCACTATTATTACTTTTTATTTTTGGCAAGTCAGATGAAGAAATGATCCAAAGTTGCCTAATTACAATTAATCGTTGAATATATTAATTAAATTAATCCTGTAAATTTTAACATTATATTTATACTCTATTCAGTAACTCATCACTTTAACTGTATAAAAACATTAAAATATTGTAATTCAGTATCAAAAACTTTTTTTCTTTCACCTCCCACAACTTCTCATTAATCCTTCACTATTTGTTTTTTTTCTAGATTCACATGTATGTAAGAGCCATTAAACATTACTATTCCACTTCAGCTATATGTTTCTTTACAATGGAAGATGTACTAGAAAGAAACTGAAAGGTAGTAAGAATATTTTTCTCTCATTAAAATATTTCGGTCAAAATATTACGGACTTCTTTAGTGCAACAAAATTATTGAAAAACTACTTTTAAACTACATGATACTATCCAACTTGTTGCATGTCTCGGACCATCACTTTTATTAGGTTTCAAAGAAGTTTTTAACTTCTTTAAAGTATTAAGTAACGTATCACCATGTATTTACAACAAATAGTGTTTTCACTAGAAAAAAAATAATTTCTTAAGATTTTAATATACTAATAATTTTTTTAATCTTCAAGCAATAAAGTAAAACTTTTGGGGTATTTTTCTGAATTATAAAATCATCAATGGTCAAGAAAATGATCATAAAAAAAAAGATATCTTACCATAAATTTTTTTTTTGATGTCTTTTGGAAATGAACAAACAAATGATTGCTTCAGAAACTCAAATGGGACTCAAGATGACTGTCGGCGACGAGAGACCACGATAAGATGAGAAATTTTGAGAATTTTACAAAATTTCGAATTTAAAAATTTTGACAAATTTTGAGAATTTAAGAGAATAAAACTGACTTATAATGTTTAAACCCAAACGGTATGTTATAAATTGTAAGAACATCGTCGCTAAAACAATAAAAACTGCATCATTTCATTAAAACATCACTAAAGAATATCACATGCGCAATTGTAAAACAAACGTCGCTAATAATGATGCTTATAATGACGCTTTTAATACAAATGAATTGCATACTGATTCTATTACAACATTTTTCATACAAACGCTACTACAACATTAATATTTGAAGTATAACGCAAATATCAGTGACTTCTGTTGCGGCATTTACCTTAGAAACACCATCATATATTAAACCTATTACGTCATTCATAGCACGACAAATGGGTATAGTCAATTTAATTTTATGTCCTACTCAAATCGACTAATTAAACTTTCATCAATCATCATCAGGTGACATCTTATCTTAAATACCCAAATAGAGGCTAAGTGAGGGAAATGAAATCTTAACCTGATCACATTATTAACTCTAAACTATTTTTCAACCACGATCACCACCACTTGAGCATCATTCAATCATTTTATTCTGATGTTCTTCATCTCAGTTTAACGAGGTGATATTAATTAACATCAAACTCTTGACCCTAACGAATATGAGTTCTAAAGATGAGAAGAAGCAAGAATCCGAAGCAGTGTACCCAATGAAAAATGGTTGTTAAAAATGTACACAAGAGAATAAAGTGAATCGGAGAAATGGGCTTTGTCCCTATGTCATCAAATATATATTGTCCCAATAATCATCAACTTTATTATTAACCCAACAGGTTGCAGTAGCAGTACCTTACCCCCCGTGGGTTGGGTTGGGATTCCGAAGTTCTTTCCACCTATTTGCTTCGCCACTTATGGACCACTCCATTAAATTGGACTATCAGTTTGGTGCTTTTCTTTCGTTACCGTTTTATTTAAATATTTATGACTTCATAAATGGATAATAATTCTTTGCATGCCAACGAAGCCTTGGTGGTGTTCATAATATAAAACTTTTCGATCTTTTAACATCCAAATTCCAGGATCTAAATCTTAAATTGATTCCAAGTTTAATGTATCATAAATGGAATGAAAAAATTGTAGTTGTTATTTTTCATAATTATTAATATTTATTTTTTTAGTAATGAGGAGTAATATTTATTTTATTAATTCAAATCTAATATTATTATATGAGGATCTTTGGACCCAATTTAAAAGTAAAGAAAGTGTAATAATTAATTATAGTTTCCAATTTAAAAGTAAAGTGATTTTCATTTAAAGAAAGTGTAATAATTAATTATAGTTTCAAAGACAAAGAAAAGAAAGTGTAATAAGTGAAAAGGTAAAAATAGATATTATATAATGCAGAGCTCAAAAACAAAGGAGAAAGGGTAAGCCAGGCATCGGGTAGTACAAACAGATAGACAGAGGAGAGGGGGAATTGGGAAAGCTCATAGTTTTATAGTCCTAAACCTCGAACTAAAGCCAAAACCAACTGCGAATCTGAAGACTTTGTCAAACGATGACGTGACCTTCATCTATTCGTCCACATTCTAAATCCCTCACTACTTCATCAACTCTCCCAACTCATTGCACAATTCTCTTGATTTTTATTTAACTTTTTTACAAGATTTTCCCAATTCTGCTTCGGGGTTTCCTCTTCTTCATCATCTTTTTTTTTAAAGTATGGATATCTGTTATAAGTGGAGAATTATGAATCGATTGTGAGGTTCAGCAAGTGGTGGGAGTTTGGGTTTTCTTTATTTTATTTAATTATATATTTAAAAGAAAAGGTGATAAATTGATCGTCAATAAAGAAACATTAATTGATTTTGATATTTTATAGAGAGAAAAAAATGGGGAATGTGAATGGAAGAGAAGATGGGAGTAACAGCCCATCAGAGATTGAAGAAGAAGAAGAAAAAGAAAAGGGTAACAATATTCTCGAAACTTTGGATGTAACCCTCAAATTATTTCCAATTTAAAAATCCCTAACTATTATTAACCCTAATTTTAAAACCTTAAAAATTGGGAATTTAAGTTGAAACCCTAATTTATATAAGGAATTAAACAGAGTTAAGTCAGCATTGGAGAGTTAATTTGAAGTTTCGGTGACCAATTTGAGTAAGGAACAAACTCTCGTGATTCTTTCATAAAAGAGCTAAAGTTGCAAACACTTATCTTGGAATTTACCCTTTTAATAGGGTATTTTGTTTTAACTTTTTTTTTGACTTTTATGAAATTATTGTAGCCTCCGTTTCTATTTTGTTTTCTCCCCAAAACCTTTTATTCTCTCCTTCTGTGAGAATCTTGGTTGTTAATCTCTTTAGCGTTCGAACACTCCAGCCTTGGATCTCAACTTCTGTAATTGTCGCTTCCATCGTGGTTTATTGTAGGTTCAAGACTTGTCTTTTTTTTTATGATTTTATTATTGTTTATCTATGTATTTCTATATTTATATTTTCTCGTTTGGGGAGAAAGATGGTTCGACTTATTTTTGGAAAAAGAATGATGGTAACGAGTCATGTGTTGGAGAGGGGTTTGATTTATGGGTATTACCCACGTGATGTTCAAAGGAGAACATCTGATTTTTGGTGAAAGGATAAGGATGGTGAAGGTGGCGGAATCCATTAATTAAAAGTTTAGAAATTATTGTTGTTACCCATGAGCAGTAATGAAGTAAAGTAAATTTGGTGGGCAATGATAAAAGACTCACGTGTTCCTAGGATAGATTATAGAAGAATTAGTGTAAATTATGTTATTGTAGGAAATTAAGTTTGTCTACTTTGAATTTAATTCATGTTGTGAACTAGGATAAGAAGTTAATTGAACCGGTGATGGTGGGAGGTGTTTTAGTATGGTTTAATTACCATGTTTTGTTTTATTATTTAATCATATATGCTATGTATTCAGAGTAAATATTAGAATTAAGATTCTAATTCAAATATTTATCTTTTTAGACGACGTTGATACGGAAGACGAGATCGTACCACCACCTCCACCACCCGCTCAGAACATTCTGAAAAATCCTTCACGAGATACTCGTGAGTTTTGTTAGATTTATGTTTTCGTTATGGTTAAGTTTTAGAATTTTATTATTAATTCTAGGAATATTTGTAGGATCCAACCCTGTTAGAGATAGAGATAATTCGGATCGAGGGAAACATCATCAACAACGCTAGAATTGTGTTTTCTTGAGGTGTGTTCTCTTATTTGGTGCTATATGTGTAACTTTTGAGATTAAATATATATATATATATTTGTGACATGCTTGACATTTTGTTTTGAGAATATTTGTAGTTGATAACATGTCTGATTTCGGTATTATGACTTTGATTGTGCACTTGTGTTACCATGCATACATGTCATTATGATTTGAGAAAAATATGAAAACCTTCAGATATTCAAATTATGCATTTTTGTGATTTCAATATCTTGTGAGAATGAGATTTCGGACATATTATAATTTCAGATATTTTGATATCGGATCTTGTCGGAATTATTTTTGGATTTTCAAATCATAATACATTATCATGTGTGCATGGGATGGTATTTGTGTACGAAGGAAATTGTGGCAGCCTTCCGGTTCGGAAGCCCTAAGACCACTCTCGGATTTCGGTGACGTTGTAGGTGAGGGGTTCTGGGGAACTCCTCCATTCGGACTGGTGACGATGTAGTTGGGATTTGTGCATTACGCATGACATCATTACACGCATCATGACTCGCATTTATATGATATTTTATATTTGAGAAATTATTTACAAGAAGAATATTACTTTTAGTTATTTATTTATTTTGATATGTTGCACCTTAGAGACACACTGAGTTTTATGACTCACTTCCCTTTAGTTCTCCTTACAGATACTTCCTATCCTTAGACGTCTCGGTACCAGGAGAACGTCTCAGATTTTCAGACTTTTATTATATTTCAGTATGGGTTATCATAATCAGATTTAGCCATCTTATTTATTTTATAATGTTTTATTCGAGATTTGTTATAATTGGACTTGGAATATTTTGGGACTTATTATTAAAATTTCAGTGCATGCGGCATGCCTAAATATTAACTTTGATATTTATTTGGATATTTATTTTTATATTATTTTTGAACTACAATCATTTATTTAGATTTTTAAAGTATAATTTTTAAAATTGGTTTCTTGAAGGTAAAGTTTTCAAACGAGACTTCCTAGATTCGACCTATTTCTTTTAGGTCGGGTTTAGGGGTTACATTGGATGTACCCATGAGTCACTCGCCTCCTCACAGTCCCACATCCACCCACTCTCCTTTCATGTTTACTCCTCAGGTACGCTTTTCTGGGGATTTAGATATCATGTAATGTGTTTTGATTTTGTTGCATGGAAATCTAGCTTCATGTCATGTATATATGTTCAATGTATAAAACTAAGACAAATGTAATGATTATGAAGATTTTTTTTATGAATCCATGTTCTTACTTATTTGTTTATTGCTAAGTAATTACGAGCTAAACTAATTATAAGATTATTTTTCAACATGTATTGTGATTTTTTATTAAAAAAATTTGTTAAAAATTAAAAGCCAAAATTTTAGACTAATCAAACTTATAATTAGATCGATGTTCTTCAGCTCTATAATTTCAAGATTTTCACGTAAATAATGAACCAGAAGTATTAATTTTATAGTATGACTGTATGAGTATTAATTTGATCTCTAATTTTCAGGTAAACAAAGTGTTTAGATTATTTATGCTTGAGTATTTGACTTGGTGTTTGATGCATGATTCCTCACTCAAATACTCATAAGATCCACTGTTTGAGTGAGGAATCATGCAACAAACACTAGCGTATTTCTCAACTTTCAGTCCTAGGTTGTATGAATCTAATTCCTTTGATAAGTTCCATGTTAGATCTTGTGTGTGTGTTGCAATTTTGGTGAAGAGTCTTGGTGCGATCTCTTTGTGTCTTCAATTTAAAGAGATGCTCTTGGGTTGTTATAATGCTTGTGTCATTGAACTTTTTGCGATAACTTATATGTATTCAAAGGCCCTCAGGTAGAGAGAGAACTTAGATTGAAACTGTGTATAATGTGAGTGGTTAATTGGTCATAAAATCTGGTCACTTTATCTATTCTGCTGTTTATGCTCTCTGTGGCAGAAATGGTATAGTTCTTCATTGATGCATGCCGGATGAATTTTCCTGTTATAACTTTAAGCCTTGAAGTTCAATATGGGTAAAACTAACCTGATCTATAGGTTGTCTTGATGCAAACTTTGTTAGCATTTTATGCAGTACTTAGCATGTAGGCTATAGTGGGCACTATGTATTTCTTGCAAAATCTGCAAACTACTGAATTCTGAACAATTAGCTTAGAGTTTAGATACTTCTATTGGTGTTCAATTTTGCTTCACTTTTATTTCTTATTAATCCCTTAAAACATGTCATAGCCTTCCCACCATTTCCATATGTAATAATCCTGCATTTCATTGTCATATTTTTGCCACTATTCATATTGAACTCTAAATCCTAAAACCCTTTTTCTCTTTATGATCCAAGTTCTGCCCCAGATCTCTTTAAGCCTAAGCCCATCACATGCCACATAGACAGATTTCTCAATTCTGTTATTTTCTTAATTTTCTTGTTTGGTCTGTTTTGGTGCCAGCATGAGAGATAGGAACTTGTATGTATTTGTAGCTAGCTGTATTCTAGTATGCTGGTATGTTAACATGTATCCATTTCTCTCTAAAAGCTGCCGATTTTATTCGATGTGCCTTCTTTCATCCCAGGTTCCAGTTCTTCCTTTACAAAAGCCTGAAGAGATGCAGACATCAAACCAGTCATGGTTGCTGAGTACAATAGTATATGAGGATGGAATTGGCTGCAACGAGAAGGGAATTCCAGCAATGATTACATGGAGCTATGGTGGCATAGAAGTTTCTGTTGAGGGATCTTGGGATAACTGGAAGACAAGGTTCTAGATATTCACTTCTACATTTTTTATCGAAAGAAAAATACAACTGCTATTGCAGGTCCAAAATTTAACTTTCATTCTTGATCAGAATTCCTTTGCAGAGATGTGGAAAAGACTTCACTATCATGAAAGTGCTACCATCAGGTGTTTACCAGTATAGGTTCATCGTTGATGGACAGTGGAGGTATGCCCCGGACTTGCCATGGGTTCAAGATGGTGTTGGCATTGCTAACAATGTTTTGGACTTGCAGGTATATTCCTTTTGTCTTTATGTTGTTATTAGTTTGGTATTTGTAGTTTTAGGTTCTCTCGTCCCAACTATTTGTTTTCTTAGAATACATGTGTTCCATGAATATATCCACTCTTATCCTTATGAGGTTAATTCCATTCTTAGGAAAACTTTTCTGTTGAGCTATGTCTCAATTTTTTTTGGCTTAGAATAAATTCATTCCTTGGTGTCTATGGATACTTATAACCTTGGCTTATCAAGCTGGCATCGTTGTTACTGAGATTCATATATTGCTAAGCAAAAGCAGCAAAGCATTTTGTTCCACATGTGATCAAAAGCACCTACTCTCACTTGGCTATAACATTCACTTTTTGTACGTTCTACTATATTGGTATATTCATAGCAAAGGTTCTGGTTATAATCAACTCCGTATGCAAGTGTTAATGTTGATGCACAGTTGCCACTCCACTGATGCACAGGAGCATTAATATGCGTTCTTGCTTGTATTTTGTCTCCTGTTCCCTTTCCTTCATTTCCTCGACTTACTACTTAGAAATGCAAATTGTGAATTAAACCCCTGCAGGATTATGTTCCAGAAGATATTGAAAGTATATCTAGTTTTGAATCTCCCCAGTCCCCTGAGTCAAGTTACTGTAGTTTGCCGCTTGGAGCTGAAGATTTTGCTAAGGAGACACCACTCGTTCCTCCGCACCTACAATTGCCGCTGCTCAATCTGCCAGCATCTCACATGGAGATACCACCTCCTTTTTCAAGACCAAAGCATGTAATCCTCAATCATCTGTATATTCAGAAGGGGAAGAGCGGCCAACCTGTGGTGGCACTCGGTTCGACTCATCGATTTCAGGCCAAGTATGTTACTGTGGTGCTGTACAAACCCATGCAGCGGTAGTATAAGACGGGTGTCCCTATATGGAATCCTGTTGTCTGTGGTGATCACATGATTGTGGTTGATATAATTTATCAAAAGCAGAGATGTTATGTCGTCGTGGATTTCTTTTAACTATAGCCTAGGAAGGAACCACCATTGGAAACTTTTCTGATCTTGTTTCTATGATTTATATAAGTATTTAGGTCCCCGTGAAATTTAAACTAAAGATTCCCCCAAGTCAATTTGGTTTGATCTTAAATTCAGCCATTAAGGTTGAAACTTCAAAAAGGTCGGGTTAAATTATGGTTATGGTACTTTTACTATGTTCAAATATTGATTTGGTTATACTTTAATTGGAGTATATAAACAATGTTACAGCTAACTGTCTTTAACATCGTCCTAAAACTCAATATGACAAATAATTACACAGCATATGTCACAATTAAGCACTCACATGTGTTTTTGAAGTTGTTATTACAAATTACAAAATCGCATGGCTAATACATATAAGAATTACATAAGAGAGCAAGAATTTGGATTCTCATCACTGAAAAACTGGGGAGGAATAGGAATAGTTCAAGTCCGAGTAATACTTGGATGGGAAATATTCACTTGGCTTGATCTCATCACCCTTTTTGTCATCTTCTTCTCCTTTCTTCTCTTCTTCCTTCTTTTCTTCACCTTTCACTATGCTTGCATGCTTTCCGGTTCTCTTGTAGACGTGCTCCACCAGATTTGTGGGGTCTACGCTTCCTTTTACTATAACTTGATCATTTCCCACGTCCGTTTCTACCGACTCTATGCCTGTGATATATATCTATATAAGCGACAAAATGTGTTCCCTTTTGTTTTGTGTGTGACTGAAGTATATGGCCGGGACGGGGGGTACCTTTGATCTTCCGGATTCGTTAGCGCAAAACATGAGCGCATGCTTCACAGTGCATACCGATCTTCATCACTACCGTTATGTTGAAGATTAAAAGCTAAAAGGTTCTTAGGAAATTAATTAGTTGGATAGAGGTTAGTTGTTAGCTAACCGAAATTGGTTAGAGTCATCAGCTGAGCTGATCTTCTTTGTATAAATACATGATGTGTGTACACTTGAATTCATCAATAAAGAGTTTATACACTTTTCAATATGGTATCAATCGCCAGTGTATTCTGGAGCATTTTCTAAAGCTTTCGCTGATTTTCTTTCTTCTTTCTTTTCTGGTTTTGCTTCTTTTCTTCATCTTGCCATGTCTTTTACAAATAAGAAAGTGAATGTGGTTCTTGACGAATCCAACTTTCTACTATGAAGGCAACAAGTACTCCTGACCGTGACGAGTCATCGCCTGGAGAAATTGATGACTGGAGATTTACAACCTCCCTCTGAGATGATTGTCGGTCCTGATGGTGAGCCAATTGTGAATGAAAAGTATGAAGACTTTGTTGCTCAGGATAGCGCCTTGGCTTCATGGCTGCTATCGACTATCAGCTCGTCTCTTCTTCCCCAATTTGTTGGTGCAAAAACCGCTAATGATGTATGGACCATAGTTTTGAAGATCTTTGCTCGTCGATCTACGACTTCAGTGATCAGCTTGCATTACAAGCTGCGTGCTCTCAAGAAAAGAGATAACAACATCAGCGCATATTTGTCCCAGGTCAAAGAGGTTTGCGATGCCCTAGCCTCGTGTGGAATTCCAATGCCTGCGGTAAAATATATTGCTAGCATTTTGAATGGTCTACCTAGAGAGTATCAGCCTTGGATAGCTCTCATCACTGCAAGTAAAGAGTCACACTCAGTGGGTAGTGTACGATCCATGCTCATGGATGCCGAATATCAATTGTCAGGGTTTGGTAGTCAGAGTGATGAAGTAGTCATGAGTGCCAATGTTTCTCAGACATTTGGGATAAATCCTTTTGTTAATCGAACACCTGGTGAGCATACAAGTTCTTTTCGTGGTGATTATAATTTCAGAGGTCGTCAAGGAATGCAGGCTCAATCTGAAAGGTATGCTGGTCGAGGTAGGGGTCGTGTTAAGTTTCAGTGTCAATTGTGTGGCAAGGTTGGACATCTCGTTGACCGATGCTGGTATCGTTTTGATCAGTCCTTTCTTGGTGTTTCTAGTGGTTCGGTTGGTAATATTGCTACTGATTCAGGGAATGCTAATCTTGGAACCTTTGATGAGTCAGTCTATTAGATAATGGTGATGTTACCAGTCCACAAGTAAATTTGGTTATTGTTGGTAGTTTTTGGGTGGTTGATTCAGGTGCAACACACCATGTCACACCTGAGTCTGTCAATATGTTGCATTCTTCATCTTACAATGGACCAGGTAAGCTTCTAATTGGTAATAGTGTTCAACTTTCCATTGATAGTAAAGGTTCTTCTGTGCTTAATACAAGTTGTTCTTCTCGGAAACTGTTATTAAATGAAATACTACATGTGCCAAATGTGACAAAAAATCTTCTTTCTGTTTCGAAGCTTGTTAGGGATAACAAAGTGTTCTTTGAGTTTCATGTTAAGCAATGTTTGGTTCGAGATGAAAGTACCGGTGTTGTGTTGCTTCAAGGACAAGAATGTGGAAGTTTGTATAAATTTGATACTGAGGTTGCTCAAAAAGAGTCCCATGCTGAAGTCAATCTAGTTGATGTAAGTACTTTTGTGTATGAGATGTGGCACAGAAGAGTAGGTCATCCTAGTTATGAGAGTTTACTCCAAATCTGTAATAATGTGGATGTAAACCTTTTGAAGCATATGAATAAAATACATTTACCTACTTGCGTTGCATGTAGAATGGGAAAAAGTCAAAAAAATGTCATTTTCAGCTTCTCAGACTCAATATAATGTTCCCTTTCAGCTTGTGTATACTGATCTTTGGGGTCTTTCACACATTGTTTCTAATGGATACAAGTATTGCATAACTTTTGTTGATGCTTGCACAAGGCATACCTGGCAATACTTGTTGAAGGATAAGTCCCAAGCTGCTGGTGTGGTTCAAATATTTCATAAAATGGTAAGTACACAGTTTGGCTACTTGATAAAAGAGTTTCAGAGTGATTGGGGAGGTGAGTTTCGTGGTCTGTCAAAATGGATGGCTCAGGAAGGCATTATTCATCGAATAACATGCCCATATACTTTTGAGCAAAATGGAGTAGTAGAAAGGAAGCATCGTCATGTGATAGAGTTGGCTTTGGTGTTACTTGCTTAAGCTTCTTTACCACTTAAGTACTGGGCTTATACAGCTTGCACAGCTGTGTATCTTATCAACAGACTTCCTACCAGAGTGTTGTTGGGCAAGTCACCATTCGAAGAATTGTACAAGAAGAAGCCAGACTATGCCACTATGAAGGTGTTTGGATGTAGGTGCTTTCCACATTTGAGATTGTTTTAACCACATAAGATGGATTTTCGATCTCAACCATGTACTTTTCTAGGGTACAGTTCACAACTTCAAGGTTTTCAGTGTTTGGCTCCTAACGGTAAGGTGTATGTTTCTCGTCATGTGGTTTTTGATGAACTAATCTATCCATTTGCAGCACAAGACGGTAGTCATGTGTCAAGGGCAGCCAATGTTCCTACTAAGTCCAGCACCATACCAGTGTTTCCCTCGGCCTCAGTACCTCGAGGACAATAATCTACCACTACTACTGGCCCTACTGCTAGTTCACATACTCAGGAAGTCTCTGGAGGATTGAACTGTGATGCTGCTACTCAACCGATAAACTCCACTCCTTTACGAGAGTTTGGTCCTGATGATCTTGGAGTACCTGATGAAGCTACTAATGTCACATGTGATAATACTACAAATATTACATGTGATAATGTTCCTGCACATGAGCCCATGCAGAATAATGGGTCGGGTCCAGAGGGTACATGGACTTCTGGAGCTGAGGATCATGAGAATGAAGCTGGTGGTCATGTCTCTCTTGAGCAATGTGCTGAGCCTAGCTCAGCTCATAGTCGTGAGGATGGCTGTGAGTCTCATCCTGAGCAGGAACTTGAGTCTGAAGGTGAAAAGGTAAATACTAGCTCTAGTCCAGTCTTGAGAACACATTCTATGGTTACAAGAAGTAGGAATGGGATATTCAAGCCAAAGCTTTTCCTCACAGAAGAGGAGGTTGATGCAATTGAGCCTGTAACTATTAAAGAAGCATTGTCTTCTCCTAAGTGGAAAGCAACAGCACTAGCTGAGTTAGAAGCATTGTGTAGTAATGGAACTTGGTCATTAGTAAGTCTCCCTAAAGGTCGTACGCCAGTAGGTTGCAAATGGATCTTCAAACTGAAACGTAATCCAGATGGCACTGTCAACAGGCACAAAGCGAAGTTAGTAGCCAAGAGATTTTCTCAAATTCCTGGGCAAGATTTTCGAGATACTTTCGGTCCGGTAGTTAAAATTTTCACCTTGAATGTTGTGTTGTCTCTTACTGTGTCTCGAAAGTGGTCTTTGAGACAAGTGGATGTAAACAATGCATTCTTGAATGGGGACTTATTGGAGGATGTATACATGGTTCAGCCACCTGGTTTTGAGCAGGTTGAACCTGGTGGATCTCAGTTAGTGTGCAAGTTACAGAAGGCATTATATGGGTTAAGACAGGCTCCAAGAAACTGGTATGCCAAGTTCAGAGGCTATCTATTGGAAATTGGTTTCACAGGAACTCGAGCTGATGCTTCTCTCTTTATTTGCAACAAGCAAGGTGTTCAGACATTTTTGTTGGTATATGTTGATGACATTATTGTCACTAGAGAATCTAATGCTGAGATTGATGAAGTGGTATGTCAGTTAGGAGATCGGTTTGCTCTCAAAGATTTAGGAGCATTGAATTTTTTTCTTGGTATACAAGTAATCCAAAGAGGTGAGGCTTTGATACTGAGCCAGCGTAAGCATATCATTGAGCTGCTACAAAGGGCAAACATGTATGGTGCTAACGGAACACCAACCCCTATGGTGGTTGCTTCAAGGTTAGCCAAGGATGTTGGCAGTCCTATTGATAATGCTCGCGAATATAGGAGTCTTGTGGGTGCCTTGTTGTATGTATGTCATACACGACCAGATATAGTGTTTAGTGTAAATCGATTGGCACAATTTATGCATGATCCTCGTGAACATCACTTTGTTGCAGTAAAAAGGGTTCTAAGATACTTAAGTGGAACCATCGATCATGGTCTGGTATTCAGGCCATCAACACCTGGTGAAGAGTTGTGTCTTGAAACATTTGCTGATGCAGACTGGGGAGGAAGCTTTGAAGACAGGAGATCGGTGACAGGCTATGTTGTGTATCTCGGTTGTAACCTCATAGTATGGAGTTCAAAGAAGCAAAAGACTGTGTCTCGTTCAACGACAGAAGCGGAGTATAGGAGCATTGCTGATGTCACTTCTGAAATTACTTGGGTGACAGCATTACTTCTGAATTAGGACAAGAACAACATGCAATTCCTGTGGTTTAGAATGATAATTCAAGTGCTGTGGCGTTAAGTGTCAATCCTGTGTATCACGCTCAAACAAAGCATGTGGAGCTTGACATTCACTTTGTATGTGAAAAGGTGACTGAAGGACAGTTGAAGGTTAACTACATTCCAGCCATACATCAAGTGGCTGACGGTTTGACCAAGGCCTTGACAAGGACCTATTTTTTGATCTTCAGAAAGAAGTTGTGTGTTCTTGATACTGCAGAGCTTGGAGAGTCGAAGAAGCAAGGAGAATGTTGAAGATTAAAAGCTAGAAGGTTCTTAGGAAGTTAATTAGTTGGTTAGAGGTTAGTTGTTAGCTAACCGAAATTTGGTTAGAGTCATCTGCTGAGCTGATCTTCTTTGTATAAATACATGATGTGTGTACACTTGAATTCATCAATAAAGAATTTATACACTTTCCAATACGTTATCACTGTAGGAGGCTGCCAACATATGGCAACTTTGTGTTACTTGTAATACTGTTTTTCTTAAAACGCCTGACGTCTAGTAGTTACATCAAAGTCGGATAAGATGAATCGTGTCATTGTTTTTAAACAATCTAAACCTACAGGCTACACCTACCCATCTCTTGGTACGAGAAACAAAAGTCTCTATTCTTGAAACAAAACCTACCTTAATATTAATCCGAATTCAAAGATGATGTTAATCGGTAATAGTGTTACTTCGGCAGTTGAAATTGTAAAAGCAAGTAGGATCTGAATCAGTCTCCACCCGTGAGCAAAAAGGCGAACTGCAGAGTCGGTACAATTAGTAATATGGAACCGTGGGGAAACCCTTAAATAGTGGCCTTTCCGCCTTGTGAAATGTGTCAGTGCCAGTGGGAGGGGTTGTGGTCAAAGCCAACTTGTTTTGTGATTTTCAATGTCAGCACCAAAACAGCACACATTCTTACAGTTCATGAGGGCTTATTTAAAACTCTTTCAATGTCAGCACCAAAACAACACATCTTGTTTGCTGCTTGCTGCTTGCTGCTTATTTAAAACTCAATAACATGAGGGATCAATGGTTTTGATTCCCACAATTCATCCGCACTTGCTATACGTAAAAATGCATATTACCGTCCATTAAACGATATTACTGTAATTTGATTTTTAGTCCAGTTTAATCTTTCGGTTAAAGATTAATAATCTATTTAAGCAATTTTAACATATTTTTTTATTTAATCACTGATAACTTGTTTGTGGATTATTATAGTTTGTTACCTCTTCTTTGGGTTCCAGTTCTTTGTTTTCTTCCTTCTTCCCTTCCTCCGATGGCGGTGGCAGCTTCGACAACGGCGAAACTAACTCACTTTTCTACCGTATTTGTTTAGTAGCCTTTGGTAAACCTTTTGGGATCAATCTACCGTCTTTCCCTTCACCACCACCTTATTCTCCTTGCTATGCCTATCTGTGGCAACATGTTCCACCCTTGTCGGCAAATAGAACCTTAAGAACTACGAAATTCAAAAGGCTAATACACACACATATGTATTACCTTGGAATCCTCTGAGAGTTATCGCAACTTTTCTGGCACAAGCTTCACAGTGCATATCAACTTTGAGTACAATTTCTGGGTTTTCTTCTTCCTTTTTCTCCTCCTCTTCTTTCTTGTCCTTAAACATAAACAAAGTATTAGTAGTTTATTATATCCACAATCTCTTCTAGATTGCTGCAATAACGATGTGTATTAACTAAAACTCAGTGGAACAAACTATTATCAGCTTTCATTAACATGACCAATGCAACGAAGAAGAAATTAATAGTACTACAGAGAATAATTAGATAGACTTACTTCTCCCATGGTTGTGCTGATTAGGAGCAGAAAAAAGTTTGGATATATATGCAACTTGAAAGTAATGCTTTTTTTTTTTTTATGGTGGAGGAAGAAAAGCCTTAAACAAGGTGTAATTTGTGGGGATCTGACGTGGAGTTGTTTAATGCATTGTAGAAGAGAAATTATATCATAGGTTAGTCATACTACGTTATCTATGGGATTAACCATTAAAAATTACCCACTTCATCAATTTTTAATTTTTCAAGTGAAGATTTACTTGAAAAAAAATATGACATGAAAAAATTAATAAAGTAGGTATTTTTAGTAATTGATCTCATCAATACGTGATAGGATTGACACACGATATAATTTTTCATTCCGGACATATGTCCTTTAGCTGACTCAGCATCTCAATCAATTACCCTCTCGCCAGGGTCTAATTTGAAATGCATCCTTCCACTCTATGAAAAATGTGGAATTAATCAGTCACTTTGATTTTTTTTAATTGTTTAAAAGTGATTATAAATATGCAAGTTTATATAAATGGTTGAATTATTAAATTTTATCAGTTTCCTTGTATATAAGATAAATGTATTGCTCGTTTCTTAGTTTATTCAAAGATAAATTTAATAATGTTTCTTGATTGGATCAACTTGTTTCTTACTTTTCTTACAAAACACAAAGATCTAATATCGTCTTGAATTTGAATCTTTTAAAAAGCAATATATAATATTATACATTTTATGAATCTTTGTTATTTTTTATGATTTTATAATTTATTAAATGAGCTGATATAAAAATAATTCAAATACATATTACAGGATATATCAACCAGAAAAAAAGTATATGTCAAATAGATCCAAAAGGGTAAGATTTCTATACAAACCATTGGAGCAAAAATTAAATATTACTCCTATAGAATTCAAACTATCCATAAAATATTAAAAATTAAAATTTGAATATTTATAAACTTAAGACTCTATTTGTTTTTATATTCTACCTTTATTTTATTAAATATAAAAATAATAAATTTTATATTTTTTAATTAAACATAAAATGATAAATTCTATATTTTTTTATTAAACATAAAAAAATAGCAAATATGATTGACCTATATTTATACTATAAAACCAAAACACCCTTATTTCTTACTAAAGGTCATTAAAATTAATTCCGATCAACCAAAACAAAAAATATTAAAATCTCAATAGTAATAAGATTAAAAAGATTTTCATCACAAAAGGATAGAATTCAAAATCAAATCATTTGATTGTTAGCATATTCTTCAATTATGAAAGCCGATGTGACTGAGTCTAGCTAGGGAAATGGGGCTATCGTGTAGTTTACGTTACATGCAAGAGAGGTGCCCTGATGGCACACAATTTTTTAATATTTAATATTATGATTTTTTATATTTATTTCTAAAAATTAATTTTTAAAGCCTAGATTTTTAATATTTGTATTAAGATTTTAATTATTTTTAATATTTATTATTAAGTCTGAAATTTTATAACACAAGGTTCGGTTTATTTTTAATATTTATTATAAGAATATACTTTAAAATTTATTTAATATTTGTTATAAAGAATCTAATAATTTAATATATATTATTATTATTGAAGAGCCAATTTTTCTAATAATTTTAATTGAAGATTTAATATCTTCTCCAACATTTATTATTATAGATCTATTATTAGAAGTTTAATTTTTTTCAATAACTGTTATTAGGAACATAAATTTTCTCAATATTTATCATTAAGAATACTCTTAAAATTTATTTAAAAAAAGTAAATTTAATTTTTAATATTTATTATTAGGTATTTCAATTTTAGATTCATCCTTAAGCTGCGGTTACATGTACGATTGTGAATTCCATATTGGTCTATACATCATATTAATTATAATTATAATTATAATTATAATTATGATATCATGATGATATGTGATGCAGACCTGTCCATCTTCTATTACATTACATACTGTCTTTTGAAAGAACCGTGACCGGGAGGAGGATCATTTACTCGATATACATGCGTAGTCAGTTATATTAGTGTAGTATTAAAATAAATTTACATTTGTGGATTAATAATGTTTTATTTGTCTAAAGACTGGAGTTGTCCATGTTTTTTGGATCAAGATCACTCTTGCAGGGATCGGAAGTGGAGACTGGAGACTGGAGACCGGAGAGTTCAAGTAACGTGTACTTTTATTGGCTTCAGTTGTATTGTATTCCTCTGAAGCAAAAGAACGCGCTGTTTCATACATATCATTTAAGTTGAAAGTAGTAAGTCGTAGTATATTTTTGTTTTTGTCCTAGTCCAAGATCGTACGAGGAGAGGTGTTTCAATGATCAAAGCAGTCGCAGTGTGGTTCGAAAAACCTTCATCTCCCACACAAGGCCAAGGGTATGAATCTTGGTTTCTAAAATCTCATGAGACTGAGAGGAGCTCAGGAACCAACACAAGAGTCTCGACGACTCAAGACTGTCGGGATAAATTTAAAGTACTCAAGAATATACAGCTGAATGGAGGCAGGACAGCCAAACACTGGAAACAAAGATAGTTGATACTTTGAAAGCCAAGTTGAAGACCACATGGGGAGAACGGAATCCATATAACATTTGTACTAACAAGACCAGGCAGACTTTGAAAAATCCAAATTCAAAAACCTGGTATGTACAATATATATGCAATTATCAGAAAAAAAAAATAATATATTGTAATCGTATTTTAAAAAAAAAGATTGTGAATTATTTATGTAATGCTATAAAGAGGGGGGGGATTAATTTCTGATACGGAAGAGCATACAAGGGTAAGATGGTCTGGCCAACGGGTTATCTCTCTAAATTTTTGTGATGTAGATAAGGTCATTCATTTCCAGTTTCCATTTTCCAGTATCCAGTATCGTGATAGACTTTAGACTTGATACTCTCCAGTCTAGTCCAATCCTCTTCCACTTTCTCCTCGCCTGTTTAGCGTCTAGGGGTATACAGTTTAAACCAAACAAAGCTTAAACAAAACACCTACAACGATGGCGTATCATCATCTATGCTCCTCGCCTTATTCTCTTCTACGTGACCGCCACTGTCTCTCTGTTTCACCCAAGCCTAAATCTTTAAGAACCTTACCCTCTTTACCTGTTTCTCTAAAGCTGCTTCCCTTCTCGTTTCAGTCAAACTCCTCTATCCAAGTAACCCATGTTTCCTTGCAAGAACCCATTCCCCAAGAAGCCCAAAACCCTCACTACCCATATGGCAAAACCGCTTCTTCTTCAAAAAATAATGTGTGGGTCAATCCTCCAAGCCCAAGAGCTTCACGTCTCAGGAAATCGACATACGATTCCAGGTACACTTCTCTGCTCAAAGTAGCCGAGTCTTTAGATGCCTGCAATCCAAATGAAAAACATGTTTTAGCGGTTTTGACTAGTTTAGGTGACGATGTTTCTGAACAAGATGCTGTTGTTGTTCTCAATAACATGTCAAACCCTAACATTGCATTGCTTGTTCTCGACCATTTTCGGAAGACATTAACGAAAACAACTCGGGAGGTCATTCTTTATAATGTCACCTTCAAGGTTTTTAGGAAGTCTAAGGATTTGGATGGTGCTGAGAAACTGTTTGACGAAATGTTTCAAAGAGGTGTTAAACCCGACAACGTTACCTTTTCCACGTTGATTAGTTGTTCTAGGGCTTGTGGTTTGCCCAGTAAGGCTGTTGAGTGGTTTGAGAAAATGCCTACATATGGGTGTGATCCTGATGATGTAACTTACTCTGCCATGATTGATGCCTATGGCCGTGCTGGAAATGTTGATATGGCTTTTGCCTTGTATGACCGTGCTAGAACGGAAAAATGGCGTATTGATGCTGTTACTTTTTCAACTTTGATTAAGATATATGGGATGTCTGGAAATTATGATGGGTGTTTAAATGTTTATGAGGAAATGAAGGCCTTAGGTGCTAAACCTAATATGGTTATTTATAATACTTTGTTAGATGCCATGGGAAGAGCCAAGAGGCCTTGGCGAGCCAAGTCTATTTACAAAGAGATGATATCCAATGGATTTTCGCCTAATTGGGCAACCTATGCCTCACTCTTACGAGCTTATGGAAGGGCTCGGTACGGTGAGGATGCTCTTAATGTATATAATGAGATGAAAGACTTGGGGTTGGAGTTGACTGTTGTTCTTTACAATACCCTTTTGGCCATGTGTGCTGATGTTGGCTTTGCAGATGAAGCTGCTGAAATTTTCAAAGACTTGAAAAATTCTGGAACTTGCAAGCCTGACAGTTGGACATTTTCATCCATGATCACCATATATTCTTGCAGTGGGAAAGTATCAGAGGCAGAGGGGATTTTGAATGATATGTTGGAAGCAGGTTTTGAACCCAACATTTTTGTTTTGACATCACTTATTCAATGCTATGGGAAAGCCCAGCGTACCGACGATGTTGTGAGGATGTGTAATCGAGTTTACGAACTGGGGATAACTCCAGATGATCGGTTCTGTGGTTGTCTTCTGAGCGTGATGACACATACATCTAGAGAAGAACTTGCTAAACTGATTGGTTGTGTTGAGAAGGCCAATCCTAAACTAGGATGTGTGGTGAAACTTTTAGTAGGTGAGCAAAACGGTGAAGGGAGTTTTAAGAACGAAGCGTCAGAACTTTTTAATTATATTGGTTCTGATGTAAAGAAGCCTTACTGTAACTGTTTGATTGATCTCTGTGTCAACTTAGATCTATTGGAAAGAGCTTGTGAGCTGCTAGAGCTGGGACTTTCCCTAGAGATTTATCCCGGTATACAATCTAGGTCTCCAACTCAGTGGTCCTTGCATCTTAAGTCTCTATCTCTTGGGGCAGCTCTAACTGCACTCCATGTTTTGATTAATGATTTGGCAAAAGTACTGGAGTCGGGAGAGGAGCTTCCCCCATTGCTTGGTATCAATACTGGACATGGAAAACATAAATATTCAGAGAAAGGCTTGGCAACCGTCATCGAATCACATTTGAAGGAACTAGATGCTCCATTCCATGAATCCCCAGACAAGGCCGGCTGGTTTTTGACGACAAAAGTTGCTGCTGAGCCTTGGTTGGAATTGAGACGTACATTTGACTTGGCAGCTGCTTCGGTAGTGTGCTCATGAATAAGCGTTTGTCCTAGGTCAGTTCTTTCACCTTTGCATCTATACGTAATGTCTGGAAATATTCTCTCAGAACTCATCTTTCCTGTATGGTTAGCATTCTCTAGTCTGATTGGTGGAAAACATGGGACACTCTATTTCAATACCCTGATGTATTACAAAACGCATATTGTAGGAGTCTTGCAATGTTTGGGTCGACTGCTGTTTGTCTAGTATTCTTCCCATAGGCATTAGCTATGTTGATTTTAATCATATAAATACTTTTTTTGTTAAACCAATTCTAGCATCCGTTGGGATGGTTTTGCCAATGATTCATAATAAAGAATCCCGACTAAATTGACCTAATGTATATAATTTTTAAAATATAATGTTTGTTTAAGTATGAGTCATTCAATTAATTTAACCAACTAAACGTGTCGATGTTAAATCATTTCAATTACTCTTCCCAACGAGAACACATCATAATTACCAATTGCTAATTAGACACAAGTTGTATAAATATTCTCAAATAACAGTCATGCCATGTATCAATAATTGTCTTAAATATCAAATCAATGAAAAATTCTATAATAAAATTAAATATTATTAATAAAGATTAAAATTATTTGTAATAAATATTTTGTATCCCAAAACTTGTTAATATAAACAATCCCAAATGTTGTAAACATTTTATATTCTTTTCGTTTGGGAGATGTACAAAACATTTCCTTCCGTCGCGAGTGATACAACAAGTGGTGACTGGTGGGTGTTTCATCTTCAACCCTAATCCCCATTCCCCACCAACTTTTTACAACAATACTGTAACTGAATTGGCCATGGATCCTTCATATTGTTTATTCGGTTCCTGATCGGAGGCAATGACAAAACAAAAATAAAAAGGTTGATTATGGGAATATACCCTCAACGTAAGCTATGAGTGCAGGAAATCAATGGAATGGTTCTTTAATTTGTCATATGAAATTTAAAATGATACAAGATGATGTAGGGAAGCTGCCGACACCATGTAAATGGTAAGGACGGCATAGGAAAGGTGAGACGCTCGGCCTCGGGTAGACAACACAGGACAAAAAGAATAGAGTCAAGCATCGGAAGTATACTATACAGGTTGAAAAGAGAAGTCAACAATAGTATAATTTAATTTTAATTCTTAAAGATTTAAAATATTATTAAACAAATTTTTTGAAGAAATATAAACTCCTTCCCCTCTACAGATATTCATCCGTATAAATCTCTATATTGTACTCCTTTTAAATAGAAAAAAAGTTCACGTTTATTAAAAAAATAATACTAGATAAAATTTTAAAAAATTCTTATTTAGTAGAATAAAAAAATGCGGTTCTCTCTAAAAATACTAGAGAGTGTTTAAAGAAAATATTTAATTATATGATTTAATAAGTTATTAAATTATATGATATACTGTACTTTAGAATAAGATGCGAGTTTAAAGAACCTGGAATCATTGTACTAAAGTAATGAATCAAATGCGTAATTATGTTGAATTAAATGCAACTATCTAAATTATTTAAGATACAATGTTGTAGAGTTAATATGACATATTATGTTTTTAAATAATCTTAAAATATTTTAAAATGTTATATCGTATTTTAAAATAATACACCACTTTAATTATAACATTAACATCTCCTTTTTCCTTTATAAAAATGATCGTTTTTTTTTCTTATTTTTTAAACGAATATAAAATGTTTACGTCAAATGCTATATACACACCGCTGTGAAAATTTGACATGTAGATACAGCTCGCATCATATCGCACCGCCTTCCTTTGTTGGATATATGATTCCAGAAGCACCTGCCGGCTGCCGCAAGTGATGATGACACGCTGAGGTCGGAAAGTGGAGCATTTGCATTATTGACACATCATTTGACTTTATAATGGGTATATATAAAACACGATAAATACTCCTCTGTCCTATATATGGTGTCTCTTTTGTGTTTTAAAATTGTTTCACTTAAAATGTCTCGTTAGAAAAATCAATAACTTTTATAAGGTATATTTTCCTTTTTATCATTTCTTTTGTTTTCTAATAAAACAAAATTTAACCTTTTAATAAAATTATCTTTTCAACTATTTTACATCATCTTTCTTTTTCTTCCTAAAATTACGTAAAAAGTCAATAAAAGACTAAAATAATAGGACGGATGGAGTATTAAATAAATTTTAATTTATTATATTTTTAAATAATTTATTTTTTATTTTTAATAAGTTTTGATATTCTATTTAGTAATTTAAAATATTAATAAAAATTGTTTTACGTTTATCAAAAATGTAAAAATGATATAAAATATTATAAAAAATACAATATTTTAAAATTTAAACAAATTTCAAAACCTATCAATTATACCCTAAAGTTACCGTCAGTTATACTGGCTCATGTGACTGCAAATGATTTGCAAATTGAATTTCTAACTTTGATAAAAATAATTAAAAAGAACACGTTCGGAAAAGGATAGGTTGCTTCGGGGAATGAGCGACCTGTCTTGCCGAGTGCCACACTTCCAGGCAGGTGCGCCTTCTTTAAAAAAACCCTCATACTGTCATTATTTACTCAACTGCCATTTTTAAATTTTTATTGCCTGCGCCCGTATGTTTCTGTTGACGTTAACGGTTTATACTACAATTAACGTGCACTTCGTCTCTCGTATTTTCATTCATGCGTTCATTTTAAATTAAAGGATTTAGAGTTTAGGTTATAAGATTATAAATTATAGTTAGGATTTAAAAAATTAAGGATATGATTTATTTTTTAGGGTGTAAGTTTTAGAATATAGAAAATAAAGGTTAAAATTTAAAATTTAACTTTTTAAAAAATTTCAACAGGATGTATGATAAAGAGACATATGATTTTTATTCCTTTCTTATGTTGTTAGTCTAGCTCGTGAAGTCGTGATAGTGTGATACAGTGACAAATGACTCGTATTAAAATTAAACTATAATGGGCGTTAAATTTAAGTTTGACTGTAATTTTAATATAAGGTAAGAGAAAAAAATGATAAATTATAAATTTAATTTATTAAAAAAATATTATATTGAAAATAAATATGATGTAGTTCTATTTAATTGAATAAGACTATATAACATAATAAAAATAATTTATAAAAATATTTTTTTATTTTAAAATATATTAATTATATATTAAATTTTTAAAATTTTTAATAAACATCTAAAAATCATTAAATTAAAGTATTTCGTATCGTGTATCGTTTATTTTAAATTTATCCTTATTATTACAGTTTTAATGTTAAATTATAACATATATTTGATTTTTTTCCAATCAAATCCTTGGTCAACATAAGTAAATTTGGAAGGTTGTTTGTATTATATTTTTGTGGTCATTGCCAACCCGAGACTAATGGTAGTAAAAGAAAGTCAAAAGAAAATACTTTAAAATTGGAAATATCAATTTTATTTTCAATAATCTAAATATTGAAACATCTGAATGGACGGAGCTAAATTGGGGGATACGTAATTATTGCAGACCTCATATTTTTCCCACCGTAAGACATATTTAATCAATTAGTCATCATGTAGAAAATTACAAACTAAAACTTGGAAAATATAAATGAATTAAATATTGTCTACTATTTTCAACTTAAATGTTTCTTAAATTTATGATAATTTTAAATTTTAATAAACTAGACCCTTACCTCCACTTCTTAAAAAATAAATCTTGTTGGTTTAACCCTAGAATCAACGTTAAATATAAAAGAATAAATAACAGATATAATACCAAAAAACTACTCATTACATTTAAATAAATATTTTTTATTTTTATTAATTACTTTAATTTATAAATATTTTATTTTAAATCAAAATGACTTTTTAGCTAATAAAATTTATTAGTCAACTAACGACATGATAACCCTAAATGATAATGTATACTGACATAGCATCACAATAGTACCATATGGTCAAGATATTAACTTGATAACATGATTCATCAATCAAAAAATAAATTTATAAAATTATATAAAAATAAAATTAATTTTATTAATGCTACATTATTTATTAAATATATTAAATTATGTATCATTAATAAATTAATTAATAATTTTATTAGTAAATAAATTATTTTAATCTAAAATAAAATATAGAAAATTAAAGTGATTCGTATAAAAACTAAAGTCATATAATTACACATTAAAGATTTGGGGGGATTTATGACTAAATAATATCTTGTATCAAACAATTTATTATTTGGTTCCGTCCTAGTCAGTCACAGTCCGCGCACACACTCGGTTCGCTGCTGAGCGGAGTATTGAGTAACACGGCGGCCCACAGTCCACACGTTGTGAGCGACCAAAGGCTATTTTCGTCAGCAAGCGCCAAAATTATTATACGCTCTTTTTTCAGAGTGGCACTCGTGTAATTCAACAGATTCCTAGGGCGTTTGTTGGTAAATTCATCAAACTTCTGACTATATATAAAACAATTCAAGTTCCGCCGTGACTTTACCAAAAACCAGAAGGAAAACAGCCATTTTTTGTTGAGAGGCTTTGACGGTTGGTGAAGAAGAATACTAAAAAAACCTGAAAGCTGCTGGTTGTTGACTAAGGTATGCTAACACCTTCTCTAATGACTGTTTTATGTTCATAATTATTGATTTGCGAATATGAGTTGAGTCTATAACTAATCTTTTTGTTTCTGATGCTGTCACCAACACTTTCTTTAGCTTAGGAAATGAAATCCTGGGCTTTTGAATATATGAAGAAACTTTGTTCTTTGCCTTAATTGAGAGAGATTAGATTTAAATTGAATCGTGAATCTTGGACCTGTTTTTATTAACTGTCTTTTGTATGCAAGATTTTGTGTCTTTAAATGGGTTGCTTTGGAAAAATATTTAATTTTGAAACCTTTTCCTTTTAGCCACTCACCTAATCTCTGGCTTCTACCTATCATCTGTTGTTTCTCTTTATTATGTTCTTCAGTTGCCGTCTGATGCGAAAGTAGGTTGCTTAGAGGTTGTAAGTTACTTCTATTAATTTTATATTCTAATCTCTTTTATTTTCTTGGATTTCTTTTAAGCAGATTGTGATTTCCCTTTGATATCTCTGCTTTGCAAAATTAAAGCCGTCTTATGGTCAAAGTCGATGGGAGTATGAATAATCTATTCTCTTTTCAGTTAAAGAGTGATTTTGCTTAATCAAGCTGACTGCTGTTGTTAGAGAAAAGGCCTTGTATTATCAACAATTTCTGTTTCCACGTCTAAAATCTATCAAGAACAAAGTTTTTTTTGGAGGTGGTCAATAACCAGGTTGGGCTTAGATGCAAACGTCTCAGAAACACCAGACTCCTTCCACCATCCACAGGTCGTATAAACAACCTGTTAAGGAAATCGATCAATTTTGTTTGCCTCATTTCCAGATACTAGAGAACAATGGATGTTCAGATATTGGCAGCCAAGGAACCAGTGTATCTTTTCAAGCCTACAATGACCAAATTTTTACTCTGGAATCATCCACTGCAACTGCCAGTTTTGTCGCCTATGATTCCCCTTCTGTTATAAGCATCTCATCGAGCAGGAGTCCTTTCTCCCCTCAAGGGTCTCAATCATGGATGTCCGATCCTCATCATTCTCCTGACAATAATCACGGATCACCATTCAGTGGATCTTCTGCTGTTGATGATGATAGCAATGGGTTGAAGCACAAGCTGCGGGAGCTGGAAATTTCTTTGTTGGGGCCTGAATCGGATATTGTAGACAGCTGCAATTGCTGCTTCAGCAGTGGAGCCCACCAAGCTGGTTCAATTGCAGGCATGAACTGCCATCAAATGATGGACATGATTCCCAGATTAAACTTGAAGGAGGTGCTTGTTGCCTGTGGCCGAGCACTTGATGACAATGACATGTCGACAGTGGCGGGTTTAATGCATGTATTGGAGAAAATGGTTTCGATATCCGGGGAACCAATCCAACGATTGGGTGCTTATGTGCTGGAAGGGCTTAGGGCAAGGCTGGAATCCTCGGGAAGTAATATCTACAAAGCCCTGAAATGCGAACAACCGACTAGCTCGGAACTAATGTCTTACATGGGTATTCTCTTCAGGATTTGCCCATACTGGAAGTTTGCATACACATCAGCTAATGCTGTCATCAAGGAAGCCATGCAATATGAGCCAAGAATTCACATCATTGACTTCCAGATAGCACAGGGCACCCAATGGATGTTCCTTATTGCTGCTCTTGCAAAACGCCCTGGTGGGCCTCCTTCTATCTGCATAACCGGCATCGACGATTCTCAGTCAAATCATGCTCGAGGTGGGGGACTTAATATTGTGGGGCAGAAGCTATCAGAATTTGCCAAGTCATACAATGTGCCTTTTGAGTTTCATGATACTATTATGACTAGTTGTGAGATTCAACTACAGCACCTTAACGTTCATCCTGGGGAAGCCATAGCTGTGAATTTTCCGTATGTATTGCATCACATGCCGGATGAAAGTGTATCCATCTGGAATCACAGAGATCGACTGTTGAGATTGGTGAAGAGTTTGTCACCCAAGGTTGTTACCCTCGTTGAGCAAGAGTCTAATACCAACACATCCCCGTTCTTTTCAAGGTACATTGAAACACTGGATTATTATACAGCTATGTTTGAATCCATAGATGTAGCTTGTCCAAGAGACAACAAACAAAGGATCAATGCGGAGCAGCACTGTGTGGCTCGTGATATCGTGAATATGATTGCTTGCGAAGGGCCTGAAAGGGTGGAAAGACATGAACTTCTCGGGAAGTGGAGGTCAAGATTCACAATGGCCGGTTTTTCTCAGTATCCCTTGAGTTCCTCGGTCACTATAGCTGTAAGAGACATGTTGAAGGAGTATGACAATAACTATAGACTCCTAGAGAAAGATGGGGCTCTCTATCTTGGGTGGGTAAATAGAGCTATGGCAACCTCCTCTGCATGGAGGTGAAAAATCTCGATGCCGACAGATTCTTCCATGGATTATGTAAATTCTGCTTGCTTCTCTCAATTTTATAGTATCAACCTATTACTATGTGTTGTGAATTTATATAATACCAGTTTAGCTTTGTGTTTTTGTTTAGGGTTTAGTGCTAGACTAAGAGACTGAAATGGCAAAAATCTCAGTGTACGGGTCTTATTGTTTAGATAATGGTCATTTTTTAAAATATTTTAATTTAGTCCTTAATATATTAGTTAGGTCCGTTCGTAAATCTAATCATTATCTTGGGAATGACGCATCAAATATGACGTGGAACATATTGAAAAATATATGATTTGAATTATAAATATATACTATACACATATACAATTTAATTTATATAACATTTATTACTTATTTTTAGAACGGAAATTAGATTAAAAAACTATTAAATTAAAAAAATATGATATAATTACAAGTAAATTAAATTTTAAAAACAAACATTTCTTTTACCCAAAAATCAAATATGAAAAATGAGTTGATATCAAAGTTATTCATCTTATCTATTATGAATTTAAATATTAATATTTATCTTCAAATAAATGTCTTTATTTAATAAAAAAAATTACATGTGAATAAATTTAAGAGTTCACGAATTAATTGTACGATGAAGAGAGCAATTTGCCCAAAAATATAATAATAAAGAGAAAATTAAAATCACCAATTCGATCTCGTTAGTTAGTCTATGCATTTTCATTCTTACATTTGTTTTATTGTCTTTGATCTTTGATTTCACATTGTTTATTTCCCAGACTCTGTTCTTCTCACGTTCTACTCCACCGTTTCAGGTTAGGGTTTTCCTTTTCCATTATTTTTTTAATTTGTAATGATCTCAATTTGAGGAGGATATTTCATTCATAAGATCAGAAATGTTTGCAGCTCAATCATTAGGTTTAGTACTCTCCTTGTAATTTCCTTTCTAACAATTGCGAAATGATTTTTTTTTATATATAAATTATTCTCATTAGAATTGCAAAGATTTGTTTTACTTGCAGAGAAAATCGACTCGGATTTGAATTAGGATCGTGATTGTGTTGAATTCTGCTGGGAAATGAAGATGGGGGAATTAGCAAGCAGATCAGAGTTGCGAAAGGAGTTAGAGAGAGAACGTCGTCGTATTAGGGACCGACAAAGAAGGCAATCTATGAGCCTTGAGGAAAAAGAAAAGCATCTGGCTAGACGCCGAAGAAATTATCAATTGAGGAGACAAAAAACTGAAACTGCTCGATTGAACCCTCCTCCATCTCCAATTCAACGGCCTTTAAGTAATGCTTTGACTTGTGTTTCGGTTGCTAGTCCTCCTCAGTTTAATGCTGCTGCTGATTTTTTAGGATCCAATGATGATCAACAAAGACCAATGCTTGATATCAAAACTTCTCACTGTCAGTTCTCATTACTTTTCCACTAATGTCAACTTGGACGCAAAACACTGCCTTATCATGCTCTTACCTAGTTCCTTGTTATGTTTTACTCAATAGGTTTGGAAATCCCTGCTCATAAGTTGGGTCCTTTACCTGGAAAGGTGCGTTTGAATCGCATAAAACATCTGGCTCGTGCGATAAATGATCCTGTTGGTGATGGAGTTGCAGTTTGCGGGATGTTGAAGAAAAATGGAATTCCCAATTGTAAGTTTTAACAATTCATGCCACTTTATATTGGATATGGATTACTTCATCTTTGATACCATTTATTAATGAACTGCTCAATTTTTGGATTACTTGTTTGTATATAAAATTTCTCTGTTTAGGTTTAACAGCCAAAGGATTGCGATTGAATCGAATTAAACGTCTTGCTCGGAAAATATGTCCTGCTGTACAAGAGACCCTTAGTCAAAGCTCTCAAAGCATAATGGATAGTAAGAATATACATCTACATAATATGCACCATAACACACAAAATTCATTTTATTTTTCTTTCTAAAAGTTGAGACTGATAATGCAATCTCTAGATTAGCTGAAAAGAGTGTCTAAATAGAAAATCATTCGATGAGAATCTATACTAGCGTTAAACAGTGTAATAATCTTCGCAATACCCTGTTTTTGCTATTATTATGTTTAGGGTGAACTTCTGTGTTGTACTTCCGAAGAAATCCAAATTCATTTTGACTCTTCCCCGGAATCCAGATTCTTTCGATCTAAGATTTGTAAGTTTATTCATCTTTCAGTCTCTCTTCCATAGTTGAAATTCTTTTTCTCTATTGCATTGTATATTCAATTTGTGATATCGAAACTGTCTGAAATGGATGAAATTTCTGTATGAAACCATAGTTTTTAGGGTTTAATTCATAGAATCAGATGATGACTTGAATTAAAGTAAACCTTTTCTTTTCATTTGTGTATGTTGCAGGGTGGAGAGAAACAGAAGCAGAGCATCACCGATATATGTACAACAGGTGAGGGAAGCTTAGGATAATAATTGCATAAAAGAGACATTTGGATCCATGTCTATGCTAGCACCTCTCTTGTTTTATTATTCACTTGTGGATCAAATTTATTTTATTTCTCTTTTTTATTTTGGTTCATGATAAAAGAAAACATTTTCGTTAATACTAGGATTTTATTGTCAGATCGAAACCACTTTATAATTTTTTAATAAAATACTGATTTTATTGAAAAGGATGGTAAAATATACACATTACTAAATAGATAATCATGGAATCATAACCAAGAATACCTATACTAAACCCTAAATTAACATATTTACTCTCCAGAGGACAGGAAATCCAAAATAGAAAAGGTCTTTTCTTCCAATACTTTTTTATATTCGTTTATAAAATATACTACCCTGCTTCTTTTCTCACCGTAAAATATCTATATCACAAAATTACATCCAACTATGAAATGTCTTCTTCGTGGACTGCTGACTGCTGACTGCTGTATAAAGTTTTCATTCCTTTTTAAATTATTATCTAGGCATAACATACCACCAAACATTTGTTTCAATTGTGAGTATATTAACATAATAATCGAAGAACATGTTTTAAATTCTCTAAAATTTTAATTTCCGAGGAAAAGTTACTGCAAAAGTATTACTTGAAGACTTGTTGGTGTAATAACAAGATCTATATCCTTGCGAAGAGAGTCTTTGAACTCTGTACCCTCAACACGTGTAGAAATGTGCTAAGATTTCATACTAGGCTTATCGTTGGGCCTTGGTCTTTTATGGCCTACTTTATGCAAAACCCTAGTAGCATCCAAGTTCAATGAACATTAGAACACGAACTTCACTAGATCACGACCCAATGCATTCAAGCAATACCCTAAGAATCGTTTTAAAAGTCATCAAGTGATATCTTCCTCATCTATTTTGTTGTGTTTAATTCAATCGATATGTGGCGGAGGATTTGGAAATCCTCATCTATGAAAACTGTCAGGGACCAATTTATAAATATGAGTTTTGTTTGGGCCTTAGGGTGTGAGTTTCTATATTTCTTTTGTTTAATTAAACGCTGCATTTTGATGTTTGGTTTAAATGGTCGACTTGCCCTACTGAAAAGTTCATCGAATGAATGGAAATTGAATTCTGTTTTCTTCCCCAAATTGCTGCTTCTGCTCTCATCTTTGCTCCTCTGTTTCTTTCTCATTTTAATTCTGATTTTCTAGTTTCTGTCATTACAAAAACGTGGCAAACTGAAGTTGTGTTTGCAAATCCCGAAGAGAACGCCATAGATAAAACCTCGTTGACGTTGACGGGCAATCTCATATTCCATCGCCTTGTGGAGCGGCGTCGCTGCAATTACCTCTTGGGACCGGCCATGAGATAGACATTCAATTGTTTTGTCTATTTTGTTTTATTTGTGTGTTTAAAACAATAATATATTTGAATATGGCCGATGATGAAAACAGCTATAAAAAAACACAATCTTTCGGGACTGAATGGCTTCATAAAATCCTTGCTGTTATTCTGCAATTCTGAGGCCCTTCCAAGTGATGTTTTTACTCGTTTTCTTGCTGTTATTCTGCAATTCTGAGGCCCTTCCAAGTGATGTTTTTACTCGTTTTCTTGCTGTTATTCTGCAATTCATGACTCTGAATTTATTAAAGTTTCTATATATAATGATTACGACTTTGGTTAGGAAGTTAAACCCTGATACAAAACCTAAACAAGTTTTTTGATTAAACGTGAAACAATTGATGGTTTCTGTCTTTGTCTAGGCATTTAACAGTCAATCAGATGAAGCCTTGTATGGTTTATTGAAGCCATAGTCAGCCATTCGAATTGCGAACAACGTTGCCCGTTAGTCGGTTCTCTAAACCAAGGGTGTGTACGATTCCTTGAAGATCCCTTCCTGTTCAACCTTTGATAATTTGCAACAACCCTTCATTGTATTCAAGTCTCCATTTTGTTGGAAGAAATACTCCTTTTGTCTTTTGATGTTAGGAGGAAGCAATGTCCAAATGAAAGGGAAATATAACACAAATCCAATAGATACATTCTAACTTGAAACAAATCATCATAAACAAGTACATTGAACTTGAAACATTGTTCATTACAGAAAGATAAAATGTTATCAAGCTACAATACTAAATGTACTCCTAATAGGCATTCTAATCGTTACCAAGAAAAGCACAACTCCAACAGTTAATAATAATTGACGCTTAAACAAAGATGTCTGAGAACCGAGACCATGTGAACTATGTGTAAGAGCCACATGGAAGCTTCTTGGATTCCAATACACTTCTTGCAGTTTCAATCACTACTTGTCCACTCACATAATGCTGCCGACATACCGGCATGTATACATCAGCTCCACCAATCAACTCTGTTTGTGTCTCATCCGTCTTTCTTAATGTAAACAGAGCTCGTTTCCCACATAGTTCACAACGAGCTGTTAACTTCATCACGGAATTAGCAATGGGAATTATATCAAGTACAGATCCAAAGCTCCTTCTGCTTGCAAACAATTGGATTGAATCAATAAGAGGACATAATGGACACGCATTTCAAAGTCGAGTCACATAAATATAATACCTTAGATAGTCACCATCCAGCCCTGCAACTATAACAGTTTTGCCATCATGATCCGCAGCTTCACAGCAGAAGTCATAAAGGTCTTCAAAGAATTGAGCTTCATCGATGCCGATGACATCAAGCTGTTACACTGACTCATGAATATATTTTAACAATAAAAAGACCTGGAAGACCCACGACGCTCAAGAAATACACATCCAAATGGGGAAAAAAAAAAGAGTATCAGATTTTGGTGTTGGCATATGTCAAACCTGATCATAAGCTTCAGTGCCAATTTTTTGTCTGAATGAGGATAAATTTTCCAAAGGCCAACATGGTAGTTTCATGCCATCATGCGTCACAATTGAATCCAATCCATATCTTGTATCCTTGCTAGATTTTATCACAGCCGCAGTTCTGCATAGCAAAACCAAAGAAAGTTAACAGTGGTTAACAACAATCAAACAAGAAAACCAAGTGAAGATCATTGTACTAATCAAGCAAATGAATTTTGGTATTGTAGCCTTTATTCCAGCACATATAATACAAGTATACAACATCAGTTTTAAATGGGCTTTACCAACTAAAAGGCTCACCAAGTTATGTACATTTCTCAACACATACAAATATTCTGTGAGGTATAAAGGATCAAAAGGCGTGAGAATGTAAAATTTGTTAATTAATGGTTAAGCTAGAACGTGAGGAAGTTGTTATGGATCTTAACCATTAGATTAACACAATTTTCATTCTCACCCTTTTCAATGCTTCATCCTTTGAACTAAGCAAAACCTAAGGGTCTAAGATTGAGATATGAATAACACACAAAAAGAGAACATAAGTAATTAGCTCCAGCGTCTGCCTTCAAACTTGTATAAGAACACAATATCAACAACTTGATCTTCAGATATTGATTACGAACAAATCGTACAACAAACATTTATACATGGATTCTTCTCCTACTGAATATTCATTATTGCAAGAGAACATAAGCTGATTAGCTCTAGCGTCTGCCTTCAAACTTGTATTCCATAATACCCCAACAGCTTCATTTGGTTCTCCATTAAAGCAAAGACTCTTTAATCCCATATTTAGTCATATGTAGTTATTAAGGAGCTTATCCTGAAAATTGAGAGTATTTATAATCCAATCGTTCATCCAACACCAGAGACCAGAACTTCAAACCAAACAAGAACTTATCTTCAAGAGTCACGGATCAAATTTAAATCTAAACCATAACACTTTTCATTTAAAACCAAGATTTTAATTCAACTCTACAACAGAAAATAGAAACACGAAAACAAATAAAAAGGGTTAACTTTAAACCTTCCATTGTTGCTTTCAGCTTGGATTCTGCGTAGCAAAGTGGTTGTCTTTCCAGCAAACATGGGTCCGACGATGACATGAATCTCCCCGCACGGTGAAGAAGATTGAGTTGTATCTGTATGTGACTGTCGAGTTGGGATTGAAGTAATTGGGTGTGTTGGTGAGGGCATTGACGGGTTCATGTGGAGAAATTTCGGGTTCGAGAGATTGAGTTTTTTGGAAGGTAAGGATAAAAATGCAAAGGTTTTGGTGTTTTGGAATGGGAAATGAAGAAATATGTTAGAAAATGGAGGGGACTTGATGCTTGAAATAGTGGGTAACATTTTTATTTTCCTGAGTGCTAAACCTCGAGATGAAGCCGGAGAGTCCGGAATCAAGGGGTTTGCAAGCTGGAGACCGGAGAGCGACGTTTGTCAATGTCAGCAGCTAGCAGCTAGCAGCTATGCTAATTTCAGGGTTTAAGAGGCGCGGAGAGGGATTAGGGTTTAAGTCACCCACCAGATGTTTATTGAACCACTCGATTTGATTTAAGTTGAATAAAATTTTGTTCTATTTCATTTTACATCCAGTAGCAGTATTAAAATAAATCTCCATCGTTCTGGGCAAACCTATCGTGTTGTTTGTGCTTTACTATCCTAGTATTAAAAATAATTTATTTGATGATAAGAGACTCTAATATGATATTCATTCAACATGTTAAATGAATCAATATACTTACACATAATTTTAAATAAACAAATAAAAATAAAATTTTAAATTTCTTAACACGAATACGTTTATAAACAAACATGACTATGGCTAGAGCCTAGAGCCTAGAGGCTTGTTCATTCAAAAATCTAGTTCTAGTTCTAGTTCATTTACTTGGTCATCTTGTGAGATGGTAGACAGGTGAGAGTTGATTGAACCCAAAGCAGAAAGGAACTGAAGCTGATACAGCTACTACAAGTTGTGTATCCATTTAAATAGAAAGCCGCACACCGGCCCAATAAAACTAGACAGTATAGATTTATTACAAGAACTAGGAGAGTCAAGGGGGAGACAGTAGATGAGCCATAAAAGAGTTGAATCAGAACTCCTCTCATTGAGTCAAACACCAAAACACATCTCAAGATTAGTAACAAGAAAGAACTTTTTTAATAATTTAAAGTTTGTTACAAAGATTATATATGTTCTTAATACTATCCTCACTTTATCTCTTCATGTACTTACTTTTATCATCCTATCCTCAAACATGTTCCAATTTACCTTCTCCGGTACCGATCTTCTTGTCTTGAACTCCTTTCTCCATTACAACTACGACACTTCCGGAAAGTTCGTGGTTGCGTACAGGCACACGGAGATCGGGCCATCAAGATGGGTTGCATGGGCCATAAACCCCACCTCAAAAGGCATGGTCGGTTCACAATGCACTGGTCGTTATCCACGAACCGATGGAACCATGAGGGTTTACACATCGCCCATCACTCAATACCAGACACAGCAGCGGGCTGCCAGAGGGGAAGCTTAGTTTTGAGGTGTCGGATTTGTCTGCAATGTACGAGAACAATGAGATTATCATATTTGCTACCTTGGGTCTTTCCTACAATGGCACCACATTGAGCCAAGTTTGGCAAAAAGGTGGTCTGTCTGGGAACACCCCGCAGATGCATGTTACTTCTGTCCCTAATGTTCAGTCCATGGCTACCTTGAATCTTCTTTCTGGTGAGACTGCAACTACTAATGCAGGAGGCTCTAAGCTTAGAAAGAGAAACGTAAGTGCATGGCTTCAATCTTTTACTTTTCTTTTTTTTTTTTTTTTCATCTGTAGTCGCCAAACGTAATTAATATGGTATTGATGTTTTATACAAGTTTAGGAAAAAATCACAATCTCTGTCATAATTTGAGCAAGTATGATGAAAAATAGCCATTTCTTTATTTGATCTGATATATGCCAAGATTCAATTTGAATCGGAGTTATCACTGAGCTGCCCTGTTTCTGACTATGTTTTATAAAATTTCAGATACATGGGGTCCTAAACATGGTGAGTTTGGGCATCTTAATGCCTATCTGTGCTATAACAGCAAGGTACTTGAAGGTATTCAAATCAGCCGATCCAGCATGGTTTTATCTCCACGCTGCTTGTCAATTCTCGGCCTACGTAGTTGGCATCTCTGGATGGGGTACCGGTCTCAAACTCGGCAGCGAATCGCCCGATTCTACACCCACCGGACCATCAGCATTTTCCTTTCCCGCTTCGGAACACTTTAGGTATTCGCACTGCTTCTAAGGCCAAAACCAGACCACAAATACAGATTGTACTGGAACATATATCACCATCTAGTGGGATACGCAGTGATAATCCTCAGCGTTATCAACGTATTCGAGGGATTTGACATCTTGAAACCCGACAAGAAGCGGAAGAATGCTTATATCGGTGTCATTGTGGCCTTGGCTTCCACTGCTGTCGTGTTGGAAGCTTACACGTGTTTCGTTGTTGTAAAGAGGAAAAGGTCGGAAAGTGCAGGTAAAGTGCCGCATGGAGTCAATAGTGCTAATGGATATGGGGATAATAATGGGCATGGAGCTCGGTCACCGCAAGCTTATAAACTCTGTTCCATCTTCTTCTGTGGTATATTTATGTTTCAGAGGGAATGTAGCAACTAGCAATAGAAGTTATTCTTTCATAATCTATTATTGTATTCAACTTTTTTATTAGTGTTTCTGAGATACAAAAGATCAGATGTTGTCTATTGTATACAAGGAATGAGGGGAATCTTAAAGCAAGGAAAAGGCTAATCTATTTAGACAGATAAATACTTTATTTTTATTGTTTGATTAAAAAGAAAGGAAATGATTTGTATTTTCTTCCTACAGGATGAACTCTGGTAAACAAAAGATTCCATCATCTTATACACAAGCTTACAGTACATACGTTGTTTATACAGTACAATAAGAGCAAAAACAGAGTAGGAAAAGAAAAGAAAAAACTTGGATCATTCCCGGAGGAACCTCTGCAAGCATCTGAAACCCAAGTAGTCAGCGCAAAACCTCTCCATTTCCGCCCCGCCTCTCTCTTTGCATACCTCCTCCTCCATCTCCCCCACCACTTCATCCCAATCCCTCATCGTAAATATCGCTCGCGGACCCCACCCGCCGTAATACTCCTCATCCCCATCGATTCTCGCTTCCGATATGCCATCCACGATCTCCTGCAACCCCACGATTCTACGGCTCAGTTTCCTCCTCGCTTCCCTCACCGTCGGATCGACCCCAGGCACGGAGTCTAGTTTCAGCAGAAGACCCATCAAGGTCTCGTTTATCCTCAGCTTCTCCTTCTCATCGTTCCTGATGGAGTCCACTGTTTCCTGCCGTTGAATTAAGAGTTGTAGACGGTTGGCCTCGGAGTCCACGGACGAGATTTGCTTATAAAGGTTTCGGATGACTCTGGCTCGGTGAACCGACTGAATCTTGACGGCTGCTGCTGCCTGAGTTTGGGTTTGGGGGATGTGGATGGTGATTGGGATGTTGTCGGCGGGTATTTCTTTGGATTCTTTAGGTTGCGTAGTAGAATCAGAGTGTAGAGTATAGATGATCGAGGAGGTTGAAGAGGATGAGTAGCCGAAATTGTTGAAACGTCGAGAGGATTTCATGGTTTACTATTGTCTGATAGATCAATTGACATCGAGAGTTGTCGGCAACGAGTTTCTTTATAACTAGGGCAGCGGTCGAGTAACAGTTATGTTTTCTTACTTTTGTTTGAATGGTTTCAGCGCTTAATCTGCTACTGGTTGGCGTTGGGCACCGCCTGTTGGGACCCCTTTGCCCGGCTTTTGTCACCAAGGGACCCTGCTTTGTTGTTATTTGAAAGGGAATAAACAAGGGAGTGGATTTAGCCTAGGGGAAGACGTTGAAGGAAAGGGTTTGGACACTGCTAGGGATGGTAAACGGGTGGAGTGAATGCGAATATCCCCTCCTATCGAACATGTAGAGTCTATTAGCAGCGAAAATCTTTAACGGACAATGATTGTCGTAAAATATTTTCTTGTCTTAGTAAAATTACCACTTTTGTGTTTTAAATTTTTAAGGGCAAATTTGGTTTATATTATTTTATATCATATATACTTCTTTAAAATTTTGTAAAAAATCTATATGTGACCCTATAAGTAAGATGGAGGCAATAGTTTATTAGCTGCATATTTGCAAATAATTCTATATCTACCTATCATTCCTTTTCAAAACCAAAAATAGTACATAGATTTCTTAATATGATATGACGTTAGAAGGACTGTTGTATATGATCAATCGCATTGTCTGACGATGAGTAGAATATCCTGATATCTGCTTCCTCCGGCAACCTAAAGCTTACCTTCTTTCTCGACTTCCCACTTAGGCTTTTACTGAATGAAGATCTTGAAACATCAGCCGAGGAGAGATTCACGGACAAACCGTCGTCATTGACAATAATTTCCCCCGGCGGAGATGGATGAACTTTACTAGAAAAGTGTTTGAATACATGGAGTTCACCTCCGTTAAGATAATCCTTCCCCTCTAAAGGATTCCCCGGAGAAGCTAATAACCAATCCTCTAGAGTCAATTTCCTCACTGTCGTAATCTTCCCCTCCGGCAACTGTGACAGTCTTTTAATCCCGTTGTTTTTCATCTGCCTCTTTCTCATGCATCGGAGCTTGAATGCTTCTACGATGGATGGTTTTTGAAATGAAAAACTTGAACTGAGCACCAATGCCTTGGATTCTCTCTTTGGTCTCAAGTGCTTGCTTCCTTTTGCCCCCATTGAACCACTCCTGTAGAGATACTCAATGATTGGCAGCGTCGGGAGAGCTGGATTAGTGTTTTCAGTGGGTTTATAAAGGACCCAAGGGTGGCTGTCTAGACGGACAAGTCTAGGTTTTGGTGTCAATAAGAACAAAGATTGGTTAGGATATACGTTGGATACTCTTCAACTTTGAAATTATATATATACATTGTTTTTGCTTCTGAACATGGTTTAGAACAAATAGGATTCTCCAGACCAACAGTTCTTCTGACACTTTCCTTGGATTCTCCTCCATTTAAAGACAATGGATTGCACCAAATAGTTACAAGTTCGAATCAAACTTCGTTCATAATTGATGAAACCAATAATTATGTTCAACTTTTTTCGCCGGTCTTTTATCCAATGCCAACTCGAGGGAATTGCTTGTTATAAATGTACAAATTTCTCAAAATTATTTATATGTTTGTAACATATCATATCAAGTACTTATAAAATACCATTGTCACCAATACTACTCGAACGTCCATAAAATTAAAGGAATTGAGAAACATGAAATGAAATGATGTCTTAGGAACACACATCTGTCGTACTAATATAACATCAATTGTAGTTTAGAACAAGACAGGTGGCATGTTTCAACAAAGTTTTTAGTTAAAATTAGTTAGTACTAGTAAATGCATTATGCATATGGTTAGTGACACTTTAATATGTAAAGGCCAAACACCGCTAAAGGTGATGTGTATGAACTTTATATTATTATTATTATAAGAAAAGGGTTTTGGTAAATTGGAACTTATGTAATAAAATATGGTTTCATAAGTATCTTAATTTAGAGTTTAATATTTTAGTTTAAGATTTAAGTTTTTTTTTTGAGGTTGTAGTCTTTAAATATCCGTTAAACAGTGGTTAATCGAAAGTTAAAAATTTAACTGTCTTAAAACACACTTTGGGCATTAAAATAAATGGACAAATGCTTGTTGGGAGCTAAATCATGACTCATAAGTTGTTTGGGTTGATATGGCTATTAAATGATCGTTTGCACAGTCACTACAACCACAAACACAATCTTAAAGTTTAAGAGTTTTGTTATAAAGTTTATAATTTAAAATTAAAAAAATTAAATTCAAAATATAATTATAAACCTTAAATAAAATTTTCTAAAGCATAAAATTTATATATGGAATAATAAACTATAAAATAATTATTAAAAAAAGAACAATTGATGTTGAATATATAATTATTAGTCACCAAGAAGAATAAAGCGTCACCACTCACCCCTTGGCCCTTCCTTTGCTTGCCCTCCTAACCTTTTAATTATTCTTATTCTCTCTGCCACTCTGTCGCTTGCTCTCATGCGGTTTATTATTCATAACTGCAACTAAAACTTAAAACCCAGATTTCTAATTCTCACTCTTGCTACCATTATGCTTTTGTAGTGGTCGCTGTTAGTGTTTCTCTGGTTTTCCGTCTATATTTAGAGTTCCAGGTATTGGGTTTCTTTCAGCTTCAGATTTGATTTTGAGTGGTTATTTTCATTCTTTAATGTACTAAATTTAATCTTTGTTTGTTTATTTTCTGTTTTTTTATTTGATTCAATATCCATATATTATCATGATTAATTAGCTTAAGAGTTTGAGTGGAGCTCTATTTTTTAAATCTTCTGCTGACTGGAAACCGAAATTTTGAATCTTGATTATGGGAAGCTTAGTGGGAGAATTATAATTGTTTACTAGCTTTATAGTTTGCGTGTAGTTCTATATTTTAAATCTTCCGATGGAAACTTGAATTGGAACTTTTGAATCTTGATTATGGAAAGCTTACTGGGAAAAGTACAGATTCCTTAATTGATGCTTAACTCATGGTTTGGGCCTAATTGTTATACAGAGTAATTTTAAGTTTTAATGTTGATTATCTCAAAGAAGGAACAAAAATGCCATATTGTTTAAATATACCTGCTGTGCACTTTCCATGGTTCTTTCATCTTGCGGGAATATCACTATTTGTCTAAAAACATGAGGGGAGAAACTAGAAAGCTAGCGATTTGGATTTGAGTGATAGAATGCATATAAAGACCTATGATGGGCATGGTTTTGGCCTAGATGGAATTCTCTTGTCTTTTTAAGGTCGCTTATTTTGAACCAGCAGGTGCTTTCTGCCTATGATATATGTATATTTGTTAGCTTTAAGTTACACATTTTGAATGTAAGGCTTTCAAATGATATTCTTAGACTGTGCTGAAGTATGTTTCAGAAAAAACAAAGGTCCAAGTGCAGGCATATTTAAGTGATTTTTTGTCTGCCTCTGCTTACTTGCCAGATGAAACTGTTTCAGCTAACTGATTATAGCTTTGTTCTGGAAATTCGTCCATGTTATTTGCATAGATTCCTTTCTAGCATTCATCAAATCGTATTCTATATATCACTTGGCTTGATAGAATTGTTCATGTTTCTTTCAGTGAGCCCCAGTTGTAATCACTTTCAAGAGTGTGTAATTCGGTAGCTCAGGCAGAAACTCAACTTTCCTGTGCCACAAATTTACGTATACATTTTTGTTGACCATTGACGATTGTCATTAAAGAGCCATGGAAAAGGAGAATAATATAGCCTTTTCATCTACTGCTACTACTCGGGTTCGGCAGCGTAAACGATCTAATGAGGTTGGATACTCAAATGTTGATGTGTTTTGTTTTCAATGTTTATGGTCATGAGTTCCTGATGTTGCATTTGTATGGGAGATTTCCCTTTGCAAACAATTTTTTGTAGCTTACTTCTTAAAATTTCAAATATGCTATCAGGTTATTCCAGAACCTATCAAAGCAAATGGTGGAACTTTACTTGTCGATGACCGTAACAAGTATAAATCAATGTGGATCCGGACATACTCTACTGTTTGGATGATCGGGGTTTTTGCATTAATTGTCTACATGGGTCATCTCTATATTACAGCTATGGTGGTGGTAATCCAAATATTTATGGCGAGAGAACTATTTAATCTCCTCAGGAGAGCACATGAAGATAAGCATCTTCCAGGATTTAGGCTATTAAATTGGTGAGAATACTATATTTGCCTTCAATACAGCAACTAATATTTTTCATTTCATAGAAATTAATCTTGAATCTTACTAGCATGTTCTTCCATTTCAGTAGAATGTACTCATCTTTGTTTTATGGCAGGCACTTCTTCTTCACTGCAATGTTATTTGTATATGGTCGCCTTCTCAGTCAACCACTCATCAATTCTGTAACACCGGACAAGTTTTTATATCAGTTTTTCAGCAGCCTTATCAAATATCAAATGGCTATCAGTTACTTCTTGTACATTGCAGGTTTGTTAAGCATTACATGGAAGAATAAGAATGTCTAGGATGCATCAATTGATACCTTAAATTTCAATTTTGACCAAAGTGGGGCTAGTTCTTTATTTCTGTGAATGCCTATATTGTTTTCTTACATTCTAGATGGTTTTCTTACTTTACATATGTTGATTGCACCCCCTGAATTTCCCGCTTTGCATACAATAATACCCAAGGACATTGATATCTTTTCCTTTTGTTGTGTTGGGTTCTTGGGATCAGGTTTTATGTGGTTTATTCTTACATTGAAGAAGAACATGTACAAGTATCAGTTTCGCCAGTATGCATGGACGCATATGATTCTTATTGTGGTGTTCACACAGTCATCCTTTACTGTGGCCAATATCTTTGAGGGAATTTTTTGGTAACTTTTCCTACTGGAACATGCTTCTTACGTGGGTTACACACAAATGTACACCGTCAAGAAGGAAAAAAAGGATATCTGTTTTGTAATTTTATCATTTGATTGTTGATACTTAGACTTCACTCTCTCTTTCCCTTTTCTTCACCAAGTCTATTTTTTGCAGGTTTCTTCTTCCAGCATCACTTATTGTTATCAATGACATTTTTGCTTATATTGTTGGGTTCTTCTTTGGGAAAACACCATTGATCAAATTATCTCCAAAGAAAACATGGGAGGGATTTATCGGAGCTTCTGTTACAACAATGATCTCTGCATTTGTGGTGAGAATAGTTTTCTGTTTTGCATTAGACTCCTTCTTGTTTTTAGTCAGGGTTCCATTTATCTTCTGCTGGTTTTACATCCATTGGTGGAAAATTCACTAAACTAGGAATGTCAATTAGAATGCTATAATCCAGGAAACTATGTAAATATTCAAGTTAATCAGGTTCTTTATGAAAAAGTTAATGCAGTAGCAGCATTATAATGCAGCAGGCAATACGATTGATCCTTCTTACTGAATGGTTTAAGGGACTTGTCAGATTCTTTATTTGTTCCTTTTTCTTTTCTTTATGGTATTAATGTTAGGGGTCATAGTTGATTTTTTAAATATGTAGATGAATTTGAGGTTGTATGGTGATTGGAGGCTTTCCAATGGTCGTCCTAAATTTGTAATATCTAATGCTGTTTATCTTGTTTAACGTAGCTGAATAACGAGTATGCTATAAGCAATCATATTTTTTTTTTCATTTTCTTTGCACACTCTAGTTGTAAATCTTTAATCAACTGGGAAAGCTATGTTATATACCTTTTGTTTTATGCATCTATTTTCATCCTAGAATGTGTTCATAAACATGGCATGAGTTTTTGCATATGCAGCTCGCAAATATCTTGGGTCGTTTCCAGTGGCTAACCTGTCCAAGGAAGGTAATTATTAGGTCAAACCTATTCTTTATTTTTTCAAGAAGCATGGTCCACTTTCTTTTTAGAAACTCAGGGTGTGAGGATACTGGTTGCAGGATTTATCAACTGGTTGGCTTCAATGTGATCCAGGTCCTTTGTTTAAGCCAGAGTACTACACTTTACCGGGATGTATCCGTCAACTGGTAAGCTTTCTTATAGTCATACCTGAATCTATTGCAGTAGTTATTCTCTCAGTTGGTATGATTTGGTTTGCTTGAAAGAGACACGATTCAACTTTCCCATGAAGGTTTCATTATGAACTTCTATTCTGATCATTCCTATTTCCACAGTTGAAAGGGAAGGACTAGATGTTTGAGTTCAAATGGATAAACAGAAAATTTATTCCATCAGATGCACGCCTTACTAATATTAACCAGTAGTCACTAAAGTAAATGAGATCTTCCAGTAGCATATAATAAGCTTTGGCATCTTCGTCTAGGTCCATTTGTTGAATGATTATCATCTCAAGTCAAAATGCTTGGGTTCTTCAAATCTTGATGTCAAATTCTAAGCTATGCTACTTGGACTCAAGGATGAGTGTCAAGATGTTTCTGACATATATCCCAACTTTTCTAAGCATTTGCACATATCTGGAGGATCATACTTCTATACCATGTTTGAGTATGTGTGTGCCAAACATGGTACTTCAGTGAGAATAAGAAACTCTTGTAACATAATTCTAACGTCAGGAACTTTAATAGGAATAAGTCTAAAGGTTTATTCGTTATTTTTTCAGTTTCCTTGGAAAGAGATCTCTATTTTGCCAGTTCAGTGGCATGCTTTATGCCTTGGTTTGTTTGCATCAATTATAGCACCTTTCGGGGGATTTTTTGCAAGTGGTTTTAAACGAGCTTTTAAAATCAAGGTATGAACTTCTTTACTATTCTCTGTTCTGATTTTTGCTCATCTTTTCTTGAGATCTGATAAATTCTGTTACTCCAACTTCCAATATTTGCTATAGGACTTTGGTGACAGTATTCCAGGGCATGGTGGAATTACAGATAGAATGGATTGCCAGGTGAGAAAATTGTGACTTGTCATCCTAATCAAACATTTCAGTCTGTCTATATTACTTGGACTCGAGTGCCTTAGATATAGGTTGTGTCCTATAGTAATATCCCATCCCCATATCCGGATATGTTTTAGGCATGACTTCAGTATATCTATGTGACTGACTTGTTTGATCATTACATATAGATGGTGATGGCGGTTTTTGCATACATCTATCACCAGTCATTCATTGTGCGCCAAGGCATCTCAGTCGAAATGATCTTGGACCAGGTAAATGAAATCTTTAGTGTTATACACTTGGGTTCTTCTGTTCTTACTTTGGAACCCTAACTACTTATAATTGTTTCTCGCCATGCAGATCTTGTCGAACCTTACTTTTGAGGAGCAGCAAACCCTTCTCTTAAAGCTCGGTCAGATCTTGCAGGAAAGACTCGGACATGCTTAAATATGGGACTTAGTTGTGTGCAACCGGTTGTCTTGTTCCTTTCCCAAACATATATGGATACATGGTGGTTTTGAGAATGATTTTGTATATGGTATTGCGATGTTGTTTTCCATTCAATATCTTTAGACAGTGGTACTGGTATTTTTATGTTTTCCCTCTGTACAGTGTAACATGAAACCAATTAATCAGTAATTAAATATACATGAAACCTTAATTGAGAGTTTATATTAGGGTGTTTACTCAGATCTGGATTTGTTGATTTAGTCAGATTAAACAAACTGGTGAGGAATTCAATTCTTTCCCCCCAATAATAGAAAGGAGATGACTTGAAGCAATACAAAGTAGGATTCCAATCATTAAAAGAATCGCCAGGCGCCAGCACAAGAGAAGCAGGAAAATTAACAAATCATGGAGACAAGACACTAATTAAACGCTTCTCACCCTCATGGCAATCTACAGAATCTAGACCAAAACTTTCAAACATAAAAAGGAGTTAATGGAAGGAGTGGGAGCTCGATTCGGTCGATCATCCATTCGATCTAACATGCAGATTGCTGTGGTAGAGGAACAGAAAAAGGAAGCTGTTGATGATGAAGCTAAACCAAGTGCGACCAACTCCAGAGTAGCTGAGCCAACCTTCAGGAATGACGGTTTTGATGAAAATCCGACATTAATGACATACCTATGGAAGAAACTGAGGTCAGCTGCTAACTGTTGATTTCTCTCCCTTCGGTGCTGGTTTTGGACAGGGGCTCTTGGTTTGACGGACCATTCTTGTAGCTCTATTTTCACGTCACCTGGAAGAAGTCCATACTAATTTTAGAGTGTTATAAAGAATAGTTTCACTTTGTACCGTCTCATGCCATAAAGAATGAGTGAAAAGTTCTCTTTGCGATTAAGTCTTGCCCCTACATGACTAAATTTCAATTGTGTCTCAGGAGGACAATAAAGAAAGCACACTTGATTTGAGTTTAGGTTTGACAGCACAAGAGGACGAGTCTTATTCAAAACCAAATCGCCATGGGACACGAGTTGTGCATGTTGTTTCAGCTAATATATGGACAAAGGTGATAATGTAATCAATTATGGCATTCTTCTCACAGATTCAATTTTCCATTCAGCCTTTCTTATATTTCCGAGCTAAAATGCATTGAAATGGCTTATCTTTGTACTTTTCGTTTCTTTCATTTGATACTCCATTGAAATGGATTGGTAGATATTAGTATTAATCTTCTATGAAAGCGATAATATACTCCAACCATGAATTGAGTTTGTCATTTGCCTACACTTTCTATAGGATCTAATTGAGTTTGCATATCAATTTAGTTAAGTAAATGTTCAAATTCTTATTTCTTAAATAATGATAAATAATTAGAATATTCACATTAAAAATTAAACACGCATTTGATATATCTTTACTTATAAATTTTAAGGATAATTATTTGATATACTAGCATAAAAAAATTACAAATACCTTAGTTTTAAGGTTTAGAGATTCGATTTAGGGCGTAAAATTTAAGAGTGTACGTAATAGTTTAAAATTTAATGATTGTGAATAGAATTTAGGGTTTAAAGTTAGAATTTAAGATTTATATGTTAAAACCTAAAATCTCAACATATTACCAAAAACCCTAAACTCGTACATCTAAACCCTAACTCTATCCTTTAAATTCTAACTATTACCCCTAAATTCTAAATTCCTACACCTAAACCTCTAAGTTTTATACTTCAAACTAAGTCTCTAAATTCCTACACCTAAAACTTAAAATTTTCGACACTAATTTAATATAAATCCTAATTTTAATAAATATTTTTAAAAAATATTTTCTTTCGGTTATATCCAGTCACATATACAATGGGAGGGTGTGGTACTAAATTGAGACAATAAATATAGATACCGATTTGAAAAAGGATAAACTATATCACATACCACGACTCATGACTCAAAAATATCATCGATTTTTTTCCCGAAACTAACATCAAACTTTAATATATGAATTAAAGAATCATTGTATACGTGTATATATACATAGTATATACTGATCATAAATCTAGATCAAAACAGCTTGCTTGCAAATTCATCAATGGGGCCTCCTTCCACAAGAGAATATGTGGAGCTTTAGAAAGATCCCTCAGTTCTGCCAAGCTTCTTCCCAATTGCAATGCCACCTTCAGTTCAAACAGCTCTCCATTTTCTCTTCTCCCCACATCACTTTCATCCAACGTTGATTCAATCGATTCTTGAACAAGCTTAAAGAACCCTGCATTGTTCCTATACATCTCGAACACCATACCTACTTGTCCACCGTGCTCGAACGTGTTAACTGTTGAAGCTAAAACTCCTGCAACAACCGCCATTATTGCTGCCCAAGCTCCATTGGAAGACCCCATGGCTAAAGCTGCAAGGCCAGTTAGTAATGACCCTGATTTCGATAAAATTTTGTTTATCTTCAATGCTTTGTTGCCTAATCTCTCGTAATCTTCACTGTCTTTTCTCTTGATCATCTCAACTACTTGTCTCATTTCCATTTCCAATTCCTTCGTCCACCCATTGTTGCTTTCCACCTCTCCATTAAAGTGCTTTGATTTGTGTGTAGGCCACTAAACAGCAGGCTGTAAATTTTGCGGGAATTTTTCAAGCATCACACCAAGCAAAGGAAGAGGGTAAGCTTTATCAAGTGCCAATACTTTCTCCATAGCATCATTCACATCATCTTGGGTGGGTGAACCAACAGCAACTAGGTTTTTTATTTGGTTCCCAAGCTGCTTAAACAATCTCGTCGCATTGCGTTGCTCTTCAACAAGCTGTGAAGGTTGAATCTTGTTCATCAACACCAACATCCCGGTGGCCGATAAGAACAAAACAGTGGATGCCAACTTTAAACCCAAAAGAGAAACCCCAGAGCCGCCACCAATCGCAGCAGAAACACCGGCCATGGTTGTTGCGGTGAGAGTCATCATGTTGATGGAGTTGAGAAGAAGGGTGTTCCAGTTATCTCGTTGTTGACCGATGTTTTGATGCATCTCAACTCTATCAGCTACCGCTTCTAAGATAGCATAAAGCTGTTGTATGGTAGCCATTGAAACAGATGAGGTTTCTTCAACCAATGGTCTCCTATGGACATCCTTTGGGATTGTGTTGATGAACCCGTCTCTAGTTTTCAGTTCCTCGGACAACATTTTGTGCTTCAATTTAGGAGGTGAAAGCCTGATCCTTGGAAGCTTTGGGACAGATATGGCGGCGTGGATTTGCTTTGAAGAAGATGAGACTAGAAAGTTTGAAGCTTGTAAAGAAGCCATATGTGTTTGTGAAATTTTTGCACGAAAGTTGCAGAGGAAATTTGAAAAGATTTGAGATTTGATCTTCGAGCAAAGGAAAGATTGGATTTTTCAGATGTTCTTTTAGAGATGCGAGGTTAGGGTGCATTGGATTTGGAGGCTATTCCTATTTTATAGCAACCCATGTGTACTTGGTCAGGTCGTGTGTTGGAAAATTTGAACGACTGATTGAATGGACCAAGCCATTTGGATGTAGGCTCGCTGACCAATTAAAACTTTGTTTTGTTCAATTGTATTTAAATTATAATAGTATTTTGTTGTAATTAAATTAATATAAAAAGGAAAATAAAAAAATTTATTTTATAATAATGAAATCTCAACTATAATCCTTAAAGTACCAAATGTATTCAACATTAAAGTTAATTTTATATGATCAACAAATTGAGCTAAGTGATAAGCAACTTTGTGTCAATTATGTTTCGAGTTTGAGTTCTTTTGTATATAGAAAATCTTAGTTTAGAAATTCATCAAAATCAGGTGTATAATAGGTCGGTCCAAATTAATTAAAATTAAACTATAAAACGATGATGAAAAAATATTTTTATTTATTTTTCAAAAAGTCAATTAAATCCGAAATAAAATATTAAGTCAATAAATTCTTTAACTACAACTTCATTCAATTAAATCAAACAACCTTTCTTGTTTTCAATGTATATTTTCTTGTAAAAGAAGACAATGACAAACCATACAAACTCATTCAATTAAATGAAACAGTCTCAGTTGTTTTCCCAATAAACTTTCTTGCAGGGAATTGGTAAACTGTATGAACAGGTTGGGTCATTCTCTTTCTTTGTATATTTGATTTTTTTTTTAAATTGAGAATTAATTATCTTTATATGTAAATACATTGTCATGTTTTTTTTTTGTTTTTTTTTTTAATTTGTATATCTTATTTTATTTTATTCTTCGATGTTGAATGTCCTTTTTACTTGATCAACAAGATAGGCTAAAATACTGTCCAAGGGAGTAGGTAGCTACAAGATTTTTTTTTTCACCTATCCAAGTTGGATGGTTTTGCCTGAGATTCATCACCAAACTTCATTTAAATAAACCAAAGGCAGTCTTAATTCTTTCTAAAACAATCCTTGTCATATAAAACATGTTTCGACTTTGATAAAATCTCAGTGTCAAATGTTTGACAATTGTTCAAATATGTATCTTCAGGATTTAAGGTTGTAAATTGTAATAAATAAAGTACGGTAAACCAAGTTTTCCCTTCTTAAAAGAATGTATAATTAACTACATTTTTAAAAGATTATATTTTATTAATTTAAAGTGTTTATTGAAATTAATATTCAGTTTAGTGTTTATAATTTAAGATTTTTATGGGTTAGTTATTATAGTTTAGTATTTCATAGTTTTTGAAATACCATTTATATTTTATGATTTTAGAATTTGTAGTATAATCTTTAGGATTTTATGATATTTTTTTAAAGGGACTGCTCGAATGTTGGTGGAAAATGAGTTTAAAAGGGACTGCTCGAATCAACAAGCTAAGCCTCTTGTTCATAGATATGAATATCAAATGATATCCATACATTAAGTTTTTTTATACAAAAATGCCAGATGCTGTAAACTCTTTGCATCAATCCGTTACTTGCCTTTACAACTCGACAAGATGGATGGGAATGCAGGAACAAATTCATCAAGATTAAAACGAACAAGATACGATGCCGGACTAGGCATTACTTACTAGAGATTGTTAAAAGCAAGCCATAATGATCACTCGGCAAAACAGGAAGCTCCAAGAACTTCTTCTCTTGTCTGTAATACTTCTCCTTGGTATACGATAGACCAGGTATTGGATCCATTCCGATCATCTCAACACCACTGACTTTAAAATCATTCAGCTTGCATATAAATCGGTCTAGACGCTTTCGTAATGATCGATTCCCCGACAACATCTGGTTGGATCTAGTGTCGTATGTGAACCCATCTTCAGCAGGCCTTAACTCTCTCCAAGCATCGACCCATCCATCGGGAAAAGGAAACTGACCATCTAGTTTGTCATCCCAGTTCATATCACCACCAAAAATAACATTCTGGTTATTCTGGAGAATACTGATTGCCACTTTCGCCTGCTCCACACGTTCCTTACTGAACATTTGATCCCATTTTGGAGGGCCTGGACATGGACTCTCGAGATGGCTCGTAGCAATAACAAGAGTTTCACCTCCCAAAACATCGACCTCTGTCATGCAGAGCTCTCGCCCCATTATCGAATTATCAAAGGGGATTCTCTTGAAGGATTTCACAGGCAGTTTGCTTAACTGCAAGCAATATACCATGCATTGAGGTAATAGGAACAATTTGCTTAAAAGGGTCACATAATCCAAACATTGATTTTGACAGCCTAAAACTAGACATTTAAGTTCGACATGTATGAGTCAAATGACACAACTATACTATCAATCAAAGGCATACCTGCATACAAAAGTATGCTCTCGGCTCCTCCGTGCCATTCAATACAGAACACCGATACCCTTTCCACCAGTTTGACCGATGAAATACACTGTATATCTCGCAGGTAACCTCCTAGAATAAAATCCAAAATGATGACAAGGGTATGCTTTAAAGCAGAAAAGCAAAAGATCCAACACACCTGAAAGCAAATGACATCAGGGGAATGAAGTTGAATAAGATCGCCAATAGCTTTCATCCTCTTTTTCAACTCCAGGTCTTCCCGGAACCAGACATTGTAGCTCAATATCTTCAATGAAGTCTTAACCGACCCTGAACTACTCGCTATTGACAACAAAGATGATGGAAAACATAACAGAAAAAACCCCAGAATCCAAAATTCTAATTGAGAAAGGGGGAAAATCAAAACTAACCATTTATTTGAACAGCTTTATTGGAGGCCTTAATACCTCGGAATCCACCCAATTCGACACATTCTTCATTACCCAGCTTTGGTTCCATGATCTTCCTCTTATTGCAAGGCTTCAAAGGCAAGAAAACAGAGCCTACAGAAGAATCGGCTTCCTCGTTAACTTTCAAATCGTCGAGACTCGAAAGACAAGATCGAGTGCCACAGATTTCACAGTTGGAGTTGTTGTAAAGGTTCAAAAAGGTGCATGCTTTACATGACCATCTAGGAGGCGAGGACGATGAAGGCGAGAGACAGATTTTGCAAGCGGTGGTTTGGGATGGGGGGTTGAGGAAAGTGCATTTCTTGCAAGACCAAGACATGGTTTTTGGATTGGGTTTGAAGATCGTCGTTGCTTCAGGGTGAAAATGAAGGGGTTTTGAGATAATGGGTCTAGGGTTCAATAAGAAGAGCAATGGCTTGAACAAGGACACCATTTCAAAAGTTAAAAGCCTCCGAGTTCCCCACTTTTGCCGCGTCCAGTTTGGTATCTACTATAAACCGTGCTTGGCAGTTGGCCCATTCAAAGAATACATTTTAGGGCTCCTTGATTCCATATCTAAATTTAGTGAAATACTCTAGCTGGAAGAAAAAAGAAATAGAATCTTTTTTAGATTTATTTAAAGATGAATTGCTGATTTCATAATAATTCTAGTAGTGTACTGTTTGTGTGCTTCTGATGATATTGGAGAAGTTGGCATTCCTTTGTTTTAATTTTTTAAATCAGAAAAAAATCTTCAATGCATTTTGAGATGAAAATGAAAGAAAGATAGATTTAAGGGATTAGAGTAAGAAACCGAAAAAAGTTGAAAGAGGGAATAACTGAGGAAACTAAGGTTGAATTCTCTGAGTATGAACAGATGCTTATTGCCAGACTGTTTAATTTAGTTGGACAAAGATATATCAGTTGTTAGACAACATGTCTGTATGTATATACATTTGTTTTGTAGTCAGGGGTGGATATATTTAGTCTCAAAACGAAAGATGAGCGTCTTTGGACCTGAGTACGCTATCATGTTCATGTTTGTATTATTGTGTTTAAAGATATTGTTACATTTTTAGACCGAGCACGCTGCAGTCTGCACGCATAGGGTGTTTGTAGTAGTATTCAACTGTTGAAGGCATAATGGAGAAACTGAAAACTTTATAATCTAGGTGGTTCAAGCGGCCTGAGTTCTTATAAACAAGGAAACAGGAACACACTTCAATAAATAGTATATACAGAGTAATGGAAAGAAAGAAAGAAAGAAGGTACATGATTCAGAATGACATAAACAATTATGCAACACAAATCGAGTACTCTCGATCAGATTCTCGCAGCACGTTCCAGGATCAAGAAAGCTAACGACCCTAGACATTTTCTGGTGGCACACTGTTAATTAGGTTCCACTTACAACAGTCATCAGCAACTCGGTTATTGCACGCTGGTAATGGCAGGATCAAAAGGCATCTAAAATAGCCTTCCGGGTTGTGACCCACTTCTCATCATTGAGCAGAACTCGTCGTAGTTAATTCTCCCATCCTGGTTAATGAAAACGGCATCAGTACTGGTAAGGTAATAACGTTATAAGAAGATAGTACCAAGCTTGATTCAGAAACAAACTTACGTGGTCGGTATCCACCTCGGCGATTATTTCCTTGATGTTGGCTTCATTACTCATTCCATACTCCTTCATAGCAGCCTCTAGTTCTTCCATTGTAATGAACCTGCAAACAACGATATACATTTATATGAATCAAACAAGGAACAGTCAGTCCATGAATTTGTCCAGGAGAAGATCCAGAACATAGATAATAAACAGTCATGTACCCAAGAATATATAATATGATCGCAAAAACTTGGTCAAAGAATCACAAACTCTATGATGAGTTCAATGTGCAATGCGGATAGTTTAGCATTTGACTGAGTTAAGGGATGAAACAAGTGAAAATTCGGAACTCACCCACTGTTATCTTTATCGAAATACTGGAATGCTTTGTACAGGTCTTCATCTCTTTCAAGTCTGTATCTATGCATTGTAGCTGAGATAAATTCGATACAGTCGATCGATCCATTTCCATCCACATCAGCCTGAAATACATTGCATATGAATTTTCAGCAATCAACAGTGTTAACAGTTTGGGAAGATAAATACTTACAGCTTCCATCAATTGCTTGACTTCAGCTTCATTGAGCTTCGATCCAAGACGAGCCAAACCTTCTTTCAGTTCTTCGTAAGTGATTGTGCCACTATTATCCGTGTCAATGTTTGTGAACATTGTTTTAAGACCTTTAATCTCTTCTTCTGATAGATTTTCAGCAATAACCTGGACAAGTTCATATTATTATTAGGTAGAGCTTCTTGGATGCAGTAAGATACCGTACCTTTAATGCAAGCTTCTTCAGCTGATTCATTGCCCTGAACTGCTTCAATCTGGTTAGAACAGCGGAATTTATTGGCTTGTCCGATGCCTCACCTTCTCTCAGCCATGGATGCTCTAATAAATAGGAACATCACATGTCAATCAAAGGCGCCAAAACCATTAGAAAATTAAATTTCCTAGGGAAGGCAGACCAACAACCAAAGATTCGAAAGAAAAAACAGACCCAGAGCTTGTGCAGCTGTAAGCCGTTTTTTGGGGTCCAATGTCAACATCTTTCTCACTAGATCTTTGGCACTCTCGGAAATCGAAGGCCACGGATTGCTTTTGAAATCTAGTCCACCTTCAAGAATGGCAGCAAATATTCCCTTTTCAGTTTCTGCAACACATTTTGAGAAAAATATATAAAGCGTTATACGACAGAAAGAGAACTGCAACAGCTTGTTAAAACATGTCAATTTCCTAAATTACCAGCCCAAAATGGAGGGACACCACAAAGTAGAATATACAAAATAACTCCTGCACTCCATATGTCGATTTCCTTTCCATAACCGCCGCGTCGCAGAACTTCCGGAGCTATGTAGTAAGCGCTACCGACTATATCACGATATTGCTTCCCTGAGATTGGAATGCAGACTGGTTAGAACATGAACAGCAAAGCTTCATTTGAATCAAACAGGAAAGGGTGGAACTTTAACCTTCTTCGATAAAAACAGACAACCCGAAATCGGTTGCCTTCAACATAGCTCTTTCATCCTTGGTAGACAACAAGAAATTCTCCGGTTTGAGATCACGGTGCATTACTCCCATGAAATGGAAAATCTGAACTACATTTATGACTTGTCTACAAATAGCAGCTGCAGCTCTCTCGGAGTAATGGCCTTGGGCAATGATCCGATCAAAAAGCTCACCACCAGCACAAAGCTCCATTACAATGTTAACAGAATGCGCATCTTCATAAACACCTTGGAATTCCACAATATTAGGCTGACCGGATAAATGCTGGATAATTTGAACCTCTTTTTTGACATCATCTTTGTCTTCTTTGTTTTTCAGCTTTCTCTTCATTATGGATTTGCATGCGTAAGTGTTGCCAGTTGAATTATGGGTGCACATGTAAATGATCCCAAATTGGCCTCGACCAAGTTCCTCTCCGAGTGTGTAGTGTTTCTTAACGTCTTCCAATGGCTTCCCTAATACTGTATCCTGCCTCACTTGAGCTGCCTTGGATGCCGATGAAGAGTTGGACAGCGGTGGCTGGTGCTGGTGGCGTTGCCTTGATTGTGGAGCTTGTTTTTGAGACTTTACAACTTGTTCTTCTTCATCGGCTGGTCTTGAATCGTTGGTTGATGTGCAGCCATTGCGTTTAGCTCCTCCCAAACTATGCTTGCTGCAACAACAACCCATCTTTGGCTAACTTGTAAAAGAATTGAACTTTCTCACCGGGTTTGTTAGAGATTAAGAGTCAATTTGACATTAATTGAAAAAATGTGGTGAGAAAATGTTTTTAAAAAATATTTATATAAAAATATTATTTTAAAATATAAAATTGATGATATAAACCCTTATAAACTAATTTGAAAATAATTTTATTCTAAAAAATATCATTTAATTATTTAACCTTAAAATATTTTTTAAAAAAAAACCCACATAAATAAGTTCTAAAACTATACAAAAAAAAAACTTTTGAAGAGGAAAACCAGCTTTAATATCTAGCTTTCAACGCTGTGAAACGTCGCCGACCACCGGTTTCAAACTTGTAAATTGTCCCAAATTCACCGACTTCGTTTAGATATATCATTTTTTAAATTCAACAAAAATCCCACACAACTTTGTACGAGAAGAGAGATAAGTTTGGTTATTTGTTTTTGTTAGAGCTGATTTCTTAACCACCATTGAAGGATGAGATTGAATTTCTTTGTTTCTTTTTATTTTTGGTGTTCTTCTTAATTATTTGTTAATTTGAGTAACTGAATGTTGACTCGTTTTCTTGGTTTGTAGTTTGTAATCACAAATGTGCCCAAGAGCCCTTCATTCCCCTGGTCTTGGACCCAAAATAGAATTGTCTTTTTTTGGTGTCTGAGGCAGGGGATGGAACCTTGGCAGGCTCTACTTGAAACTTGGGTTAAAAGGGTTATTGAATTATCACAATTACTCCAAGGAAATGAAATAAAATTTTATGATCAAATATTACTGTGAATTGACAGAATGAATATATTTCTTTTAATTTTTTAATGAAATTTTATTATAATTATTTCACAAAATTTTTAACTATGATTTATGAAATACCAAGTCATGAATTATGAACCACCCATATATTGTACGACTACCTAAACTTAATCCTGGCCAAACCAACCAATTCCATTCACATATGCAATACTGAGTTTGAAGCTCGTGGATCATTCTTTTTTAAAGTAACAAACGCTTTTCTTTTTTTAATCCTTTGGAAATTTAAATATATAAAAAAATGTAATTTACACAAAGTTTGATTATTTTTTTGTCTTCCATGAACCTCTCGATCAACAATCTTTGAGCATCATCTGTTGTAGCATTGTTCTGGTTGACTTAAAAACATCCGAGGAATGCAGGTCTCTTATCATCACTTGTTGCAGATTTGCATGCCATTGATTCTTCAAAATCTGTTAAACAACAATCTTATCGTCTTCCTTTGATCTGACTGATTATAGGCCTAGGTTAACTGAAAACGTACCTTGAGAAGACCATGTCGAAACAGTAGAATTGGATCCTCTGGAATTATGGATGGGACTGGGAGTTGCAGTGAACTCAGTGGAGGAGCCTGCCTTGAATTCCTTCTCCTGCATAAGGACATCCATGTCGGATACTGACTCAAGAAATGGAAGAGATGAGTTCAAGTAGAGACTCTACCCAATTGGATGCGGTGTCTGAAGGGGCATCCAAACCAATGTGAGTCACATGTTTAACATCAGTAGGGTACCCAATTTCCATCTTTCGCTCCTTCACAGCTACAACAACAATAATGACACTTGAAATCTCAGCAATCAAAACCCAACATGCTCAGATGGATTCATAAGTTTGTGTATCCGATATTCGTTCAAGTTTTAACAACCAGTTTAGATTGTACAACGTCAACACATACATTATAGTAACGGATGAGTGTAAGAAGAACGAGAGAGAAAGAAACAGGGTTTACCAAAGATTCGGGAAATAAACTTGAATTTCTTGTACAACCTTCTGATCTTGGTAGCCATGACAAAGAACACAAGTTCACAATTTTTCAGTCTTTTCCTGTCCGACTCTTCTGAAGTTAAACCTTCGTGTCGTGTTAGAAATGTGGAGTTGTATATACCAGTACTACTATGTGTTGTTGATAAGGAATACTCCTTCCATATTTATTTTTGTTCCTCCAATATTCTGTAGGATGTGTGCGAGTCACATGGATCCGAAATATTTCTGATTTTGATGCGGCTCTTGTAAGGTTATGGATCCATACAACTTGTTTGTGCCCCCACGTCAGTTTGCAATCTAATACAGCTAAGCTTATAACCTTTATGGTTTGCGAAATCATGATAGGGGCTGGGGTATTGGTGCTAAGATATGCTGATGGTGGCTCTCACGTTGGGCGAAAATATAAACAGTTTTAAATATAAAAATATTAAAAGGATTCAAATTCTGATATTCTTTCTAGTACCACTCAATCAATTGGTATCAAACAAGTATAAGTAATCTGGTTTGAATCCTATTTTAAATAAATATATAGAGATACACAAGTGCTAGGAGCAGGACAATAAAAGAAACGTGAAGTCGAAATTCAAATGTTTTAAAGAAGTAAACCGGTTAGGTCAGGGTTGTAAATGAAGATGGACCGTTATTTGAGTTCGATTTAATTAAAACTTGACTCAATTGAATTCGGATCAAGCTTGAATTCTTAACCAGCTGAGCTACATGATACCTAACTCAAAAAGCTCACGAGATTATCAAAAATATAAATATTTTTTATAATTTAAAATCAAAAATTTTAAACTTAAAACCCTAAAATCTAAAACTTAAACATAAGTCTTAAGCCCTAAATTAACACACTAAACCCTAAAATTAACAAGCTTGCGTTTACACAAAATGTGTATTAAAGTTTTTTCTTCGTTAGGATTTAAATGAGACGTGAAAGATAAAAGTTACTCGAGTTTAACACATTCAAAGATCAATCAATACTTGACTCGATTAGGCTCGAATAAAGCTCAAACCCAACTCAAATTCTTACAAGCCGAGCCGAACTCAAATTTATTAGGCTTGTTTAAAATTACTCAAACTTGAACTTAACTCAAAATCTTAACGAACCAAACTTAGTATTACTCGAGTTCGACTAGGCTCGTTTACACTCCTAGTTAGGCCTATAAATGTTTTCTCCTTGTTGGTGTGCACTATAGTTTTTTTATTAAATAAAAAAATTATATTTTTAAAATAAATATTAAAAATTAAGTTCATACCAAATAAAATAATATATATTTTAACCTTTAATCTCTTTGCGACAGAAAATGAATTATTTTGTGAAAGTTAACTTTAATAAAAGTAAATTTCAAAATTAAATATATTTAGTTGATTGGTTAAATGTTATTTTTATTTCTTTATTTATTTTTAGGATATAAATTTTAAACCTAATAAAGACGCATTTTTTATTTTTAAAGTTTCTTTATATCTTTTAAATAAAATTACGATTCGTCAAAGATAAAAAATAAATAATAATAATAATAATAATTAGAAGCAAATTATACAAACATAACAACATTAAGCCTTAACCATAATAATCAATATCTATGTATTTTTATCTACTGGTAAATCTATATCAATGATAAAAATATAATCATTCAATTTTTAATAATTATTAACCCTATTAATGTACTGTTTGGATTTATTCGTTTTTAACTAAAGATAAATTAATGTAATGTTTTAGTTTATTGTCTTAAATATTAGTAGAAGTATTCTTTCTTTCTTTTTTTAACATAGGCTTAGGGAGGTTTATCTGATGATTTCTTAATACAATCATACCAATTAACCAAAAAAAAATGTAGGAATAGTAGAGGGTACTTTTGTAATTTTGCAATCAAAAAAATCAGGAACGTCAAATTGAAAATCAAAAGCCTATAATGATTCCTAGGGTTCCTGTTTCCTGTTACGAAATACTGAAAGGGGGAAATTCTGCAGAGAAAACAATTAACATCAATGGTGTGTGAGAAGTGTAAGTTTTCTAACTCCGCAATCGTAACTAGTTTTCCGATCGATTTCGTGTAAGAAAAAAAAACTGATGTTTTCATCAATTTAATTTGCAGGTCAGAAGAAGCTATCGAAGGTGATCGTGCCAGATAAATGGAAGGAAGGTGCCAGCAACACAAACGAAAGCGGTGGACGGAAAATCAACGAGAATAAACTCCTATCCAAAAAGAAAAGGTCCTTTTTTCCAATCTATTTCTGTCGCGCAAAATTTTTATTACTATTTCGCAAAACATGAGCAACTTTTAAATTCCGTTAAAGTGAGCAGAATTCTTAGCTGTAATCGTTGATCTGTGTATTTCTTTATGGAATGGATTGATTATTGCTGTAAATTATCGTCGATTCTTGATTTTGGGACTTGGGAGAATGATTTTATATTTGTTCTGATTTTCTGGTTTCTCTTTATTACTGAAGTTATTGGTCAAGAACGTAGCTTAGGGTTTAGGATTGTGTCTGCTATTGCATATGAAGGATATGACCTTCGAGAATCCCCCCAAATATATGGCAAAAGCTAACAATGTTTGTGATGGATACCTAGCTGTATCCAACACTCACACCCAAGTTTCAGTATCCCTCTTATTTTTCAGGCATGTTTCTAGATTGCATTTTTTTTCAGCTTTCATGATTTTAATTTGGAATTCATTGCTTGTAGATGGACTCCTTATGGAAATACTAAGTGTATCATTTGCAAGCAGCAAGTGCATCAAGATGGCAAGTACTGTCACACTTGTGCTTATTCAAAAGGTATGTTAAATTGATATTTGGATACTCTACAACCTGGCCACTTGATCGATTTATGATTTTATGTGCCCATGTGGACTCTGATGGGTGTTTTGTGTTGTGCAGGTGTATGTGCTATGTGTGGTAAGCAAGTGCTTGACACCAAGCTTTACAAGCAGAGCAACGTATAAATCGAAGGGAACAAAAGCTGGTCTTCATGTATATTTCACAACTATATTTGTCATCATTACCTCATCAACTTGATCAAAGAGGCTGTAAAAGATCATCAAAATGTTAATGTTTACTCTCCATATTTTGTAGTTTTCTCTCTGTTCATTTGTGTTCCCCACCTTGCACGGTTTTACCTGAAAAGCCTCTCTTTTAATTGAAATATGTAGTAATTGCCTCTATAGTTGATCTTCGTTGCAATCAAGCTAATCTTTTAGTTGGGTTCTATATGATTCTATTTGATGGCATGATTGTACAATTTGGTAAATTATGCTGTCATTGAAAGGTCATTTCAAGTCATGGTATTAGCCTTTTGGTTTGCTAAATATATGCAGGCAAGCATATGTTTAATTTTGTCCAACTTGGTTGTAATTTATTGTTGTTCCATGGACTGAAAGATTGGATAGGACCTGGTGGTTGAATCATCGTGGAACCATCTGATTAGGTAGTTATATAAATCAACAACATATTTAATCGGTTTGATGCTTAAGTTTCGGCTCAGTTTCTTGATCCAATTGGTTGTATTCCCTGTTCATTAACATCAAATTGTTTTGACTTTAGAGTTTCTTTTCAAAACCTCGAAATCTTGCTAGTTAAAAGCATACAATCCATGGAAACACTAGTTGTAAACACTTATAAATAAGCCTATGGGATAGTGAGACGATAAGAATGAGAAAGTGTAACATCTAACACATCACTTTGCTTGAAGACTTAACAAGAACTGGCAAATCTCAACGTCCATAGCTATCATCTTCTTGATTTGTTTAAGTGGCTGCAACAGATACCCGACATAACTTTGGTGGTATAATAGGCGTTGGCGGCTTGGCGCTCTCTAAGCAATGAATATTTCACCTTCTTCATTCGCTTGTTGAATACCTGGTATTCCAATACTCTTTGATTTCCTCAGCTGTTCTACCAGGGATTCTACCAGCAATTAGAGCCCACCTGACAAAAAGAAAACTTATAAAATTTCAAACCTGTTGTTGGGAAGAAAAGGTAAAGCAATTAAGAGACTCACCTCTCTCCGACCAGATTATACATCCTGATTATAAGTGTTTCCTCATCTTCAGAAAATCTGATCTTTGATTCTTCGTTTGTTTCCTCCTCTGAACATAAAAAGTAAGTGAAAAAGATTTGAACGAACAAGGAGGGAAACAAAAGTTAAGTGAAAGTGAAGAGTACCTGGAGAGTATACATAAGTTTTACCAGAAGAGGAATGCTGGGAGTCGGCCATATGAAGAGAGCAGGAGATTGTTTAGACTTGGACCTGAAGTAAACAGAGCCAAGGGGAAGGGAGTGGTTAAATACCATTTTTGAGGGTGGAAAGATAAATAAATTGTACGAAAGGTAGTTGAATGACAGATAGGGTCATTGGTCTAACTATGTTGATGGGTAGTTGAAAGGGTGAGGCATTAATGGAGAAAAGATTCTATGGCTTTTCTTTAATCGCATGCAGCTGTCCACATGAGGGCGATATCATCTAGTGATCCTGAACCAATAACACATGCCCTATTCATTGTTATAATCACTCGTATGGTGTTCTCAACTCCGATTGTCATGATTCAACTGATTGTTTGAATATGTTTGACAGTTGAACATGGCATCTACTCTTCACTTGGCTGTTCCCTTCATGCATCCTTTTTTTTATTGAACGGGAAGCAAGCATAGTTGTAGATTAAATTTATTGATGGTAAGAATGAGACCGTGGTGATTTCATCTCTTTTGGTTTGGGTGGAGAGCCATTGTCTGGGGGGAAGAAGAGGAAAATAAGATGAACCGTGTTATGGATTTTGAGACAGAAAGTCCCCTTTTCAATACTCTAGTGTGGGTATTTATGCCCTGAATCGACACAAATAGACCTAGTTGTTAGGTAGTAGAGTCATCACTCATCTGGTAGACCAGATGGACTCGACAACAATTATATAGAAACTTGAAGAAACAATTACAGAAAAATTATAATGAAGGATGATCTCGAAGGGGCAATTGCAGATGACCCAAAGTCGGAGTTACAACAAAACTACTAGGGAGGCTAGACTTAATTGTCTAAACGATTGAATGATCTGTGAAATAAGTGCATATGTAGGGTTAATATGCTTAGTTGTTGGTAAAGTGTGATTCTAATCCAAGTCCCAAAATATTTTATGTTGTCCTGGTTGAGTAGGTGGTAGATACTTCTCCATGTTAGTCTATTATACGCATTAAAACACTTTTTCCAGCCGACCTATCAAGTCTCCTGTCCTAGGCTTTTGACATATTTTAATGTGTATGGATCTAAGAGATAATGTTGTAAATTAGTCCCCTTCTTCCAGTTCCAATCAAGTATTGCGAAAGCTGCATATGTACTTTCAAGTTTCAACTCCATATCTGGGGATGACAACTTCCCTGTCGACAAAAGTTGCCTATGTACCGTTGAAGATGCTGAGATAGAAAGATCTGCCATGAAACGTTGCCTTGCCTAGTAGAAATGGATGATGAGATTAAATCAAAAGGAATATGCTATAATTGTTAGTAGCTTGATTTTTGCTATGACTTGTATTAGGCTTGATATCATGTGTGTTGTTCTGGGAACCTTAGTGTAGAACGTTGGAAGCAGTGGAGACTTACCTAAGCAGTAAGCACACTCACATGATAGCCACAAAGAACAAAACAGCAGTTTCAAGGACTTTCTGAATCCTCCATTTCATTTATGTCAACAATGGTGAATGGTGATAAGCCATTAAGCACAAAGGGTTAACATATCACCTTCTTTTCATCTCTTACATAAATCCATCCATCCATCCATACATACATACATTTGTTAGAAAGGGGAAGACTCCATATGTACTTGTCCTCATCACCAAAGTTTGCCTAGCAGCCTAAAAAATCTTTGATAACTGCTAAACCTGAAGCTATCTTTAATGGAAGGCTCATATAAAGCTCTCTACATTCGCCACATTTGTTTTCTTTCTTCAAGCTTCCTTTTCGGTTTTTCGTTTCTCACTGCATTGAGCACCCCCATGTGTTTGTTTATGGTGGTCTGTAATCTGTATAGTCCCCCGGCAACAAAAGCATCTTTATGATCATTGAGGGAGTTACCATTTGAATTTGTACAATTGGAACCGAGAAAGACTTTTCTGGAAATTGGAAGAGGAGGCAGATAAGTATAAAATGGAATAGTATTTCATTTGAAAATGTTTTGCCCATAAATGTTAGCAGCACGTGGTTGTGGCGGTCGGAGAATGATATTCTGCGGCGGCGGTCTCATTCATTTCCCAGGACCTTATAATTTGAGTCATACTCCCACACCCATGAACAGGTGTTTTTAAGTTAAAATAATCATGGTTTAAAAACAAATGAATTATTAATCAGTGGAGGTGGGACTTTAGTAAAGAGGACAAGCAGGAGCGGTTCTGGTGGGGGGATTGTGTGTCTTGTTAAGGAACAAATATATTTTCAAAGATTTCGGACAATTGTACTTGCTTTTTAAAATAGGTAACTTTAATTTTTTATCTTATCGACTTTAATTTTAAATCTTAAATTTAAATATATACAATCCAAACTTTAAAATAAACTCATAAATCCTAAATTTAATAACATTTTATAAAATCATATATCTTGTGTATCAAAATATATGATAGCGATGAAAAACAAACTATTTATAATTTAAATATGAGTTGATTGTTTCAGATATCCTCAAACTATAATTTTTATTTTAAATTGACCTCTAAACTTTTGAATATTACAATTTTATCTCTATATTATGACTTATTTTAAATTGGTCTCTAAACTTTAAATGTTATAATTTCATTCTAAATTATGACTCTGGTCCCTAACCTTTTAAACATTCTAATTTCATCCTTAGATTTTCGTTTATGACCTATCATATTATTACTTAATACATATCAATATTTAAATGATAATAATATTCTTTTATTGACATACAACATGATTGACATATATTGATAATTTGAAAATTAAATTATAATATTCAAAAGTTTATGAACTAACATATAATGATATTATATTTGGAGATAAATTAAAATATTTAAAACTTTAAAAATTAATTTAAAATAAGAGATATAATTTAATGATGAAAATAAATCATTCAAAATAAAAATTATAATTTGAGACTGTGTGTACTAACCAAAACTTGTCCCACCTAACCTGACAACCATATTCTTTATCCAAAGTGTACACATCCTTTTCGGTTCCCGTACGCCGCAAGATACCTTTATACCTTAAAGCTGTCTGTCCAATATAAAAAGTAGGAAATCTTAATTTAATTGAACTTAATTATCCAACTCTTAGCAACGAATCCCAAGGAAATTGCTTCGAACGCATCAAGTAGTACTGAATTAGTGGACAAGATAACATGTAGTAGTAGTCTTACTTTAAAACTTATTATACCTATAAATTTTAAAAATTAAAAGGGATATAAACTTTATTTACTAATATTTCAATTAAAAAATTATAAAATATTAAATCAATTAATTAATGCCTTTCTCCCTAACTATACCTATTGCTTCTAGTTCTAACTCCGAAAAACATTGTGCTTGTTTAGCAAGAGCCAAGAGCCAAGAGCCAAGAGCATAACTCAAAACACCCTTGGTGCTTGCCTACTTGGTATCCTATTCCTATTCATTAAACAATGCTCGTATTCGGTATTCCTTTCTTTCCCCATGCAAAAGACTCCAAATTCCTTACGTCCTCTGCGCTTTTAGAGCACGTTATAACACCTACAGAAACAACATTTGGGTTCACCAACAAAAATCAAAGTCTTTTCAATAAGACGGAAAAAAAAAATGTCTGGTGGGGGGTCCGACAGGTTGCCCATCCGGTACACCCTACAAGACTACCCGAATCAACCTCAACCTCAACATCAGCCCCAACAACCGCTCAAACGCCACCACACAGCCCGATACTACGCGCACAGGGTTCGGGAAAGCTTCACCAACAGAGTCATCAAAATACTCTGTACCATAATCTTGTCTCTTCTTTTATTTGTTGGGATTGTGTTGTTCATTTTATGGCTTAGTTTACGCCCTCATCGTCCGAGGTTCCATATCATGGATTTCACGGTTCCTGGTTTGGCTCAACCTTCGGGGTTCGAGAATGCTTTGATATCGTTCAATGTCACAGATCGGAACTCCAACCAACACATTGGAATCTATTACGACTCGGTGGTAGGGTCAGTGTTCTATAAGGATCAACAGATCGGGTCGGCTCCATTGATGGACCCTTTCTTCCAGGAACCCAAGACGACTACAGTCGTGTACGGTACATTCTCTGGGGCTACGCTGACAGTGAACAGCAACCGTTGGAAGGAGTTCATGGATGCTAGGCAACAAGGGACGGTGGTGTTTCGTTTGGAGATAACATCGGTGATTCGATTCAAGGTTACTACATGGGACAGTAAGCGTCATAAGATGCATGTGAATTGTGATGTTGCAGTCGGACAAGATGGATCGATCCTGCCGGCTTGGAAGACGAAGAAATGTCCTGTCTATTTCAGTTAATTCTTGCAGCCTCATGTCTTTTATTTGCCCTTGTCAGTGGATTCTTCCAGTGTTGTATTCTTTTCATTTGGTTTTATGTGTATTTGAATTCTGATGGTTATAAATCTATTACCTCATAAAAAATATTAAATAAATCCTAGTTATAAACATTTCTAATGAATTCATACCCACGTTTTCCTTTCCTATGTCCTACCCTATGCCTATGCATTCGGTCTTGATGAACTTTCTTGGCAGCCTCGGCAGACTTAATAGTAGTGCCATTTGTATTAGGGTTTAGGCATCAGTTGACGAGCAGAGTCAATTGATCCCAGTTTACAAGTAAAACTTAAGAAATGCTGACTTATTTGGGTAAATTACAAACTTAGTCACTCAATTTTAATATCATTTTTATTTTAGTCATAAAGTTTAAAAATTTTAAGTTAGTCTTAGACTCTCAATTTGCTCTTGTTTTCATCACTCATAAATGAGAAAATGTCATTAAAGTCACGAGTGTTAACATGGAATATGTTTTTGTTGACATGGTTTCATATGTCATCAATATCATTTACTATTTTTTTTCTCTTATAAGATGAAAATTTTATAATTTCATCCTATATAACACTGATACAGAAATCACCCTTCTTCCACGTCTACTTTAATCACTCAAGATGCCAAAAAATTCCTCCTAAAGTCTCTTACTAATCTATCAATCAAGATTTTTTCAAAAATCAAAGGATTAAAAACTCACAACACCTCAATCTACCTTGGTTCACAATATCCACTGTTTAATCAATTGAAATCAAAGGAAGAAATGTTTCATCATAGTGAAATCAAAGGAAACTCAAAATTAAGGGGCTTTTAAAAAATATTTTAAAAGATGAAATGAGGAAGAAAGTCTAGCGATGAAATTCGTAATTTACGCTTGATGTTTTCCTTATACGCGTTTTAATAGAAAGCGCTTATTTTTATTGGCCTTATAAAATGGTTCGGTCTGGTGGAAATTATATTAGTGAAAAAGACAAGACAGCGACTCAGACTCTGTTGTCTAGATTCGGATTCGTTCCGATCTTAAATCTGCTAAGATTACAGAATTGTTTGGAAAACACTGTAAGAAGAAAGATGGTGCACTCTCATCATGCTGTTCTTTCTGTTTCAGGAACATTTTACTTGTTTTTCCTTCTTTCTTCTGTATTCCCCGTTATCTCACAAAACTTGTCCAAAATGCAGGGGACACCAAAATGTCTCCATGCAAATTGCTCCAGAAAGTTTGTTTATGCTCATTTGAGCCAGTTCGAAGCTAACCTTTACCGCCTTCTGCTCCAGCACGATCAAGGAAGTACCTATGATTCCTTTAACGACACAAATGGGGAAGATCCAGACAAGGTGTATGGCTTTTTCCTCTGCAGAGGTGATGTTCAACCTGGAACGTGCCAGAGCTGCATCGACGAGGCTAGATATGAGATCCAAAGGCAGTGCTCCTATAGCAAAGAAGCCATCATATGGTATGATGAATGCCTTGTGCGCTATTCCTACAGAACTTTCTTCTCTATCATGCAACGGTCACCTTCTTTTCATATATTTGGTACTCAAGTCGTAGCGGACTCGGACAGATTCGGAAAGACTCTGAACAACACTTTCCATGATCTGATTAGAATGATATCAAATGCTTCTGGGAACATGATGTATGCAACTAAACAAGTTAACGTTTCAAGCTCCCTCAAGCTGTATGGACTTGTTCAATGCACCCCGGATTTGACAGTTGCAGCTTGTCAATCATGTTTACGTTCTGCAATTGCTCAAGTTCCAAACGCTTCTGGTGTAAAACAAGGTGGGAGAGTTCTTACACCGAGCTGTATTATCAGGTATGAGACATATCAGTTTTATGGAGAACCTCGAGATGAATCACCGGTGACTAGTGTGAACGAGAAACATGGAGATGAATCTGGATCACCCTTTCCTTTGGAAAACGAAACAAGTGGAACGGACGGTTAGTATAATCGGATTCTTCAGAATTTAGCTTCCTTTTTTTGTTTTTTGTATTGGATTACATATCGTTTCAGTTGTTGAATTAAAAACAAGGCCAAATGAAATGGATTGCTATGGGAGTAACTGTTTTTGGAGTAAACCTCATATTTTCTGGAGCTGTCTTCCTTTGGAGGAGGAGATATTTTCAAGGTATGTGCATGATTGGATCTTCAATTTTACTTGATTTCTGCTATAATTGAAACTATGTTGTTATTTATGCCTACTAGTTGTATTCTATTATAGAGAATGAAGATGCTAACAGCCAAGAAATCAAGTTAATTGAAGTAGGCGGAGGAAGAGTAGACAACGACGGCTCGAATGAAAATCTTCATGTTGAGAATGGGGTGAGATCTCAGGAGTTTCCTTCTATTCAGTTTGGTGTTTTATATGCAGCAACCAAACAATTTTGTGATGAAAATAAACTCGGAGAAGGTGGATTCGGCCCTGTTTACAAGGTATGTATCATGATCTCCTCTAGTTTTAGGACATTTTGAGTGTGGAACGCATCCGAAGGTAAGTTAAGAGACGACTGCCTTTATACTACAAGACACTTTGATATTTAAATCAATCCACAAGTTTCATAATAGAGAAAGAAAGAGTCTAACAACATAGTTCATTTATTTAGGGTATACTGCCGGATGGTAAAGAAATTGCTGTTAAGAGGCTTTCTAGAAAATCTGAACAAGGGATGGTTGAGTTCAAGAATGAAGTCTTTTTAATTTCCAAATTACAACATAGGAATCTCGTCAGACTCCTCGGCTGTTGCTTGGAGCAAAACGAAAAGCTGCTCGTCTATGAATTCATGCCCAACAAAAGCCTTGACGTGTTCCTATTTGGTTTGCTTCATAAACCGAACACATTCTTCTCTTTCTTTTCATTCTAAAGAATGCTATATTCTGTAAGATTAATCTTTTCAGATTCAACTTCTTGTGTGCAACTGGACTGGCAGAACCGAGTTAGTATCATTAATGGCATTGCCCGAGGCATTCTATACTTACATGAGGACTCTCGTCTTAGAATAATTCACCGGGATCTTAAAGCTAGCAATGTTCTGTTAGACAAGGAGATGAACCCGAAGATATCAGATTTCGGGATGGCTAGAATCTTTGGTGGAAATCAAAGCATAAAAAATACAAATAGAGTGGTCGGAACCTAGTAAGTCCATTTACAAATCTTATCATGCACATTTTCCACATCTTTCTATAATCCAACTTGATCTTGTCAGCGGATACATGGCACCAGAGTATGCAATGGAAGGTGTTTTCTCTGTGAAATCCGATGTTTTCAGTTTCGGAGTCCTCATACTAGAGATCATCAGTGGCAAAAGAAACAGTGGGTTTCATCTTTTGGAGAGTGGTGAAAGCCTCTTAACGTTTGTATGTTCTTTTTTTCCAATTTTTCTTTCTTCAATACTTGTCGCTAAGGATGTTTCATTCTAATTATATGTAAAAATAACAGGCATGGAAACTATGGTCTAAAGGTCAAGGGATGAAACTAATAGATCCGTTGCTTGTCGAGTCGTGCATGGCCACTCAGGTACTTCAATGCATCCAGATCGGGTTACTGTGCGTGCAAGAAGACTCTGCAGATAGACCAACCATGTCATCTGTGATTCTCATGTTGGGAAGTGAGACCATAGCACTTCCTAGACCAGCAGTTCCTGCATTCTCAGTCGGACGGGTTGTTGCAGAACAAAACCAACCCTCTTCAAATGATAGAATATGTTCCATTAATGAAGTTACCATTTCAAACTTGTCACCTCGCTAATTGGTTAGCGGTTGTTAGTGCAAGTCCTGCAGTCCAACGGAGATTTACTTGTAAACACCGAATAGTAGTTGATTGTACAAGTTTTAATCATTGTTCTTATAATACATTCTCATATATTATAATATTTCTTTATTATAGGCGTAAAATATTTGATATTTAACACTTGTGTAGATAAAGTCCATAAAACACATTAGGATTTGTCATAGGAATACAAGTTATAATTATGAAATCATTAATGCGTAATGATCGATACAACATAAACGATCATTCATGCAATGCACGACGGAGCGGCCCTGGCAGTGAATGGTACGTTGCCTTTGAAGAAATTCGCGACCAGAGAGGTCACTGTTTCCGGATTTCAAACAATGTACAGCCTTTTACGGTGTACTCCAGACCTGACAACCTTGGATTGTAACACGTGTTTAAGGCAAGCTATCTCAGATTTGCCTGTTTGTTGCGATGGAAAGCAAGGGGGAAGAGTGTTGACTCCTAGCTGCAACATTAGATATGCACTTTACCCTTTCTAAGATCAATCTGCAGTTTCTGTTCCAGTTCCACCACCTCCGTTTGTGTATACTCATACTATTCCAGGTTCGGTCATATTGCTCGGACTCTTAATTTTTCTCAAAATATCTGCGCTCGGCACTCGTACCCTATATCTTTGTTGCTTGTGCAGGAAAAAGCAAAAAGAACACATTGCCAATAATTATTGCCATTGATTGTTGCTCCGATTTCTGTCTCTGTTCTGCTCGTTTTCTTGGTTGTTGTTTCTTTCAGTTTCACCTTGTTCTTTGATAATCTCACCCGAAATACTACATTTCTGTATTTGGTTGAGCAGCAGCATATGATATAAGCGCAATCAAGTCGTTGCAGTATGATTTTAGCACTATAGAAGTTGCCACAAACAACTTCTCGGATATCAACAAGCTAGGAGAAGGTGGCTTCGGTGAAGTTTACAAGGTATTTTTTTTTTTACAATGGAGTGTAACAGACCAAAACTGAAGAAGAAGAATTAACGGACATAAAGAGATAGGCAGAGTAAAGAAGACACAGAAAAGAAAATTTGAGGAAGAAGACAGAGTTCCTTTTTATTTATTCGATAATAATCCTTCTCCAGGATATTCACACCTTTTAACCCTACAAACATAAAACTCAGCGTTTTAGGCTAATTATATATACGATTCAAAACGAACCGTTTTACTAAAACAAAACAACAAAACAAAACTAAATAAAACGGCAGTGTTTTCCTCTTCTTCATTTGAACTCTTTACAATACTCCTTCCTTGAAAAGAATCCTTGTCCTCAAGGATTCGAGTATGATCTTCTTTTTCCGATGATTAGACCAAATATATCCCCAAGCTCTATTAACCTTGATCAAAAAGGAAGTATAACTCAACAATAATTCTTCGGCAATGATTAAAAACCAAATACGAACCAACAATATAGCCTCCACGTTGACACAAACAAATTTAATGTCTTCGGGGTCTAAAATTTCCTTAATTGATTCAACCTGTTGATCAATTTTGATGTCCCTTTGATAGATGTCATGCAGGAAAAACTTAGCTACTGTAAAATCTATAGCAACAACAGTGGTTGAAGGTTCTGTCATAACAAAGATTGAAGATTCTATTACTGATGAGTTGGGTCACAAAAAGAATAAGAACAATAGCTAAGTTGTTTTCTAATCGCTTCAAGCAAGATGCAATATGACCAACCAACACTCCAATCACCCATTTTTTTAATATCTCGATCTGTGATGCCATCATAAAGGTGCCATTTACAGTGATTATCGCTAACCATGGCCATGGTTCCTGTAGAAAAGTATAGACGAGATTAGGTTTAAGGAGAATAGACTCAAGTCAAGTATTCTTTATTTCTTATTACTTTCTCTTCTTGTTACAACCTAATTTTATAGGTTAAGTACAAGAGTCCTAGTATAAGTAATATCCTAAAAGTTTAATATATCCTAACTTTGAGTAATTAAAATAAATTAAAGCTCTTAAGAGATAATAATTAAAAAACAAGAATTAATTTTAGGACTAATCATAATCCTAGTCGACTTCAATCAACACTCCCCCTCAAGTTGGGTGTATATGTTGATGAGTCCCAGCTTGGATGTAATTTCATCAAAGGTAGCTCTTGGAAGGGCTTTGGTGAGAACATCTGCCAGTTGATCCTTAGAGGGTACATAGTCCAAGTTGACTGTTCCATTATTAACCTTTTCCGAGATAAAATGTCTGTCGATCTCAACATGTTTTGTTCTGTCATGATGTATTAGATTTTTAGCAATTCCAATGGCTGACTGACTGTCAGTCTTTAATTTAAACTGACTGGAGTTATTGAGTTGTAATTCTGCTAGTAGTCTTTGCAACCAAATACCTTCACAAATTCCGAGTGTTAGGGCTCTATATTCTGCTTCTGCACTGCTTCTGGAAACTACTGGCTGTTTTTTACTCCTCCAAGTTACCAAGTTGCCCCAAACAAAGGAACAATAGCCACTTGTTGATCTTCTGTCGGTCAGTTCCCCAGCCCAGCTTGCATCTGTAAAAATCTTTATTGTTTTGTCTTATTTTTTCTGAAAAACAAACCGTGTCCAGGAGTGAATTTTAAATATCTTAAAATTCTTTTTACTGCTTCAAGATGCTCTTTTCTTGGATCACACATATACTGGCTGACAATGCTGACTGAAAAAGCTATATCAGGCCTTGTGAGAGACAAATAAATTAGTTTTCCAACTAATTTTTGGTATTGCTCTTTATTAATTGGTCTTCCCATTTCATCTTTGCTCCATTTTAAATTTGCATCCATTGGAGTTTCTGCAGGTTTACATCCCAACATTCCACTTTCTGAAAGTAGATCAAGAATGTATTTCCTTTGATTTATAACAAGACCACTTTCTGTTCTGGCCACCTCCATTCCAAGGAAGTATCTTAGACTGCCTAAATCCTTTGTTTCAAATTCTAAGGCTAGTAACTTTTTGAGTCTTTCAATTTCATCAGTGGCATCTCCTGTAATAATAATATCATCCACATAGACAATTAAGATAGCTTTTTGTCTAGTGGAAGTTACCTTTATAAACAATGTGTGGTCGGTTTGACATTGTTTATATCCATCTTTGATGATAACACTTGAAAATCGATTGAACCAGGCCCTTGGTGATTGTTTTAAACCATACAAAGATTTTTCTAACCTGCAAACTTTCTTATCAGTAACCCTTTCTTCCATTCCTGGAGGTATTTGCATGTAAACTTCTTCTTCAAGGGTACCGTTTAAGAAGGCATTCTTGATGTCCAATTGATGGAGTATCCACTCCTTGTTGACAGCTAGAGAAAGTAATACCCTCACAGTGTTTAATTTTGCAACTGGTGCAAATATTTCTTGATAGTCTATACCATAGGATTGTAAGAAGCCTTTAGCCACAAGTCTTGCTTTGAATCTTTCTACAGTGCCATCAGAATTGTATTTTACTGAGAAGACCCATTTACAACCTACTGGGTTTTTTTCTTGTGGTAAGTCAACTAACTTCTATGTCCCATTTTTCTCCAATGCACTGATTTCTTCTTCTACCGCTTTTTTCCACTTTGAATCTTTCAATGCTTCTTCTATATTTTTGGGAATAACAATGCTATCAAGATTGACAGTGAAGGCTTTGAATGATGGCTTCAAGTTTCCATATGCCACAAATCTTTCAATTGGATGACTTGTGCATTTTCTCACACCTTTTCTTTGAGTAATAGGTAGTTCAAGGGTATCAACAATAGGAATTTCATTTGGTAATAATTCCTTACCTTGCAAACTTTCTAAGGCAGTAGGATTGGTTTCCAGCTCTTGGCAATCTTCAGGTTGTGCATCAACCTCTTTAGTATTCCTCTTTTTTCTTTTGTAAACACTAAGTTGTTTATTCTCAGGTTGGATAGGTTGGGTGTTTTGAGGATTAGGTGATATGGGTATATTTTCAGGAAATAAATTTTAAAGATTTTCATGAGTTTGATCAATGGTGGATGGTTCAACTGAGAATGTTTCTGTTGTAAATTTCTTAGTATCTGAACAAATAGGACCATTAGTGACATTGGGAGATAGATTTAACTCAGGAAAGGACTGAAATTCATCTATGTAATCCCCCTGAATTTCAGTGTTGGGGTAAAAAGGTTTATTTTCAAGGAAGGTTACTTCCATAGAGGTATATGTTCTTTTTGTGGAAGGTGAGTAACATTTGTATCCCTTCTTTGTAGAGGAATATCCTATGAAGACACATTTTATTGCTCTAGGATCAAGTTTGGACCGAGAGTTCGAATGTAAATGAACAAAGACAGTGCTGCCAAATATTTTTGTTGGAATGGTAGATGCCAAAGGTTGAAAATTTGGAAAAAATTGAAGGAATAAGTTTCTCGGTGATTGGAAATTTAAGGGCTTACTTGGTAGCCTATTTATGAGAAATGTGGCTGTGAGAACAGCTTCCCCCCAGTAGAATTTTGGAACATTGGTTGAGAATAACAAAGATCTAGCAACTTCAAGAAGATGTCTATTCTTTCTCTCGGCAATTCCATTTTGTTGGGGAGACTCTACACAAGAAGTTATGTGAACAATTCCTTTCTCTTTAAGATATGATCCTAGACTTTTTGTAAAATATTCACTTCCATTATCACTATGAAGTATTTGGATTTGGGTTTTAAATTGAGTTTCCAACATATTATTGAATCTTTTAAACACTCCCTCTGTTTCAGATTTTTCCTTCATAAGAAAAGTTCATGTGATCCTAGTATGATCATCTATGAATGTGATAAACCATCTAGAACTATCTATGTTTTTTACTTTTGAAGGGCCCCAAATATCACTATGTATAGTAGCAAAGGGCTGTGTTGCTTTGTAGGATGTAGGAGGGTAAGTATTCTTTGTTTGTTTAGCTAAAGGACAAATTTCACAAGTAAAGGAATCTGGCCTTCTATTAGAAAACAAATGAGGAAACATTCTTGCTAAATAATGAAAGTTTGGGTGTCCTAATCTATAGTGCCATAATAACACATTATTTAATGGATTAGAAACAGAAGGAAAACAATTTGAAACTGCTTGTGTACTTGGAGGGTGTTGTCCTTTAAGAATATAGAGTCCACCACACAACCTAGCATTGTCAATCACCTTCCCCGAGTCCATAGCCTGAAATTCACACATAAGAGGGGAAAATTTAGTGTTGCATTTCAGATCAATAGTCAACTTGCTAACTGAAATAAGATTACAAGCAAGTTTGGGAACAAATAGGACATTAGGTAATGTAAGTGTTTCAGAGATTTTAACAGAACCACTTCCTGAAACTGATGATAAGGTCCCATATGCAGTTTTAATTTGAGAAGGAATGACTAAAGGCTGAAAAGTATTGAATAAGGAGTGGTCTCCAGTCATGTGATCTGATGCCCCTGAATCAACTATCCAAGTAGAGCAATTAGTGTTATCAGCTAAAGCAGCCAAAGTAGAACTACCTTCAGGGACTGTAGAGGCAAGATTAGAGTCACTGAAAATTGTCATTTGGCTTAGTAATTTCTGCAAATCCGAAATCTGCTGCTTGCTGAAATTAAGGGCATCAGTCTCTGTTAGATGAACAACTCCTTCAATATTTTATTTCGATTTTTGTGATCTCCAATTTGTTGGTTTACCATGAAGTTTCCAGCACTTTTCCTTAACATGACCAACTTTTCGACAATGTTCACACCAGGGTTTGTTATTTCTCTGTCTACTTGTGGAGTGAGTGACTAGGGCACCCCCTTCAGATTGTGTTGGCTGTGGCAGCATCACCACTCTTCTGCTCTCCTTTCTTCTAACTTCAGCAAAAGCCTCACGAAGAGAGGGGAGAGGTTTCATGGCAATAATTCTTCCTTTTACTGCATCAAGATTGCTATTGAGACCATAAAGAAATTGAAATACCCTTCTTTGGATTGTAATCTGCTTGTATAATGCTGCATCAGTAGCCGTCGACCACTTATGATTATCAAATAGATCCAATTGTTGCCAATATCTCACCATGGTGGTATAATATTGTGTAACACTCATGTCATCTTGGCGAAGTTTGTTAATTTTGTTGCCAATTTCAAATAATTCTGCCACATTGTCGGAATTTGAATATGTTTCTCTTGCTGCATCCCAAATATCTCTTGCAGTTTCGTATAGGATAAAATCAATTCCTACATCTGGTGTCATGGAGTTTATAAGCCAAGACATGATCATGCCATTTTCTCGAACCCATAGATGATAATTTGGATCAGTAGTTGGTGGAATCTCTTTGCTTCCAGATATATATTCTAATTTGCCTTTCCCTATTAGGTAGAGTTTCACGGTTTGAGACCATTGAAGATAATTATGGCCATTGAATTTATAAGAGGTCATTTGAGGAGAAGGTGCATCAATTGTTGCATCCATGAATGGATCTGAATTTTTTTAGAATTTATGACTGAAGAAGAAGAAGTTTCAGCCATGATTTCTCTAACAGATCGATAACCTAAACTGATACCATGTAGAAAAGTATAGACGAGATTAGGTTTAAGGAGAATAGACTCAAGTCGAGTATCCTAAAAGTTTAATATATCCTAACTTTGAGTAATTAAAATAAACTAAAACTCTTAAGAGATAATAATTAAAAAACAAGAATTAATTCTAGGACTAATCATAAACTAGTTTGTTTGTTCTCATAGACATTTCTTCAAACATCTTGTTGTTCTTGGAGCCTATGGACAATAATTTTTGTTCTGTCGTAGCCTCAAACAAACCTTCTACAATGTTTAGCGATTCATCCTCCCTTATTATTGCAGCTTTCTCTGGATTAACCATAAATTTCAAATTCGATCTATCCAAACTAATATCAATACTTTCATCAGCTTTAGTTTTATCCTCTTGTACACGCACTCCATTAAATACATTGCTATCGTTCACTTCAACGCTTTGCACAATCATTTCACCAAACATGTTGCCTATGTTACTGACATTTAGCTGTGATTCTTGCTTCAACTCTTCATAATCTGAAATCGATGTGTCTCTGTAAAATTGGATGTCTAATTGACAACACCCATCATATATATAACGCTGCTGAAGAAAATTTCTTGCCAAGATAGCCTCATGACGTTCTTGATAATGGATCAATGCTTGGAAGTGAACCGAATTCTGAAGCGGAATAATCTTCTTCACTAACCCATATGGTGAGAACACTTGATACAAAGTATCTATACTGATCGGATAGAACAAATCACTAACCGTTACTAATAGAATTTGGCTCGTCAATTTTTCAACCAAAAGTTTAAATTCCTGACAGATTTCAGACCAAGACGATTGATGATCGTCAACCATGACTGAAACCAATGAAATCTGAGTTTGATTTTCCATGAAATTTGTTGTTGATTGATTCTAAAATTTTTACAAAAATCTAAGGATAACCTGGCTCTGATGTTTTTGTAACAGACTAAAACTGAAGAAGAAGAATTAACGGAGATAAAGAGATAGACAGAGTAAAGAAGACACAGAAAAGAAAATTTGAGGAAGAAGACAGAGTTCCTTTTCATTCATTCGATAATAATCCTTCTCCAGGATATTCACACCTTTTAACCCTACAAACATAAACTCAGCGTTTTAGGCTAATTATATATACGATTCAAAACGAACCGTTTTACTAAAACAAAACAACAAAATAAAACTAAATAAAACGGCAGTGTTTTCCTCTTCTTCATTTGAACTCTTTACATGGAGTTGTAGTCTAGGGGTATAGGAAGCATTGCATATCCCTAGAATTGAATCTCGGACCAAGTTTGAGAAGCTCGTGGTATCGCCATTAATGACCAGTTATTGTGCATTCCCAGTGTATTCTTCCTGATGGACAAGAAGTCGCAATTAAGAGGTTATCAAGAAGCTCAGGGCAAGGCTCCGAGGAGTTCAAAAATGAGGCTGTATAGGTAGCCAAGCTTCGACATAGGAATCTAGTGAGATTATAGTGATTTGGCTTGTAACGAGACGAAAAGATGCTACTATACGAATTTGTTCCCAACAAGAGCCTGGACTGTTTTCTGTTCGGTAAGAAAATTTTGGGGACTTCGAATTTGATTGTATAGACTGTCAAGATTTAGACAAAAATGTTTCTTTCGCCTTTCTTTTAGATCATGCAAAACAAGGACAGTTGGAATGGTTTATTCGGTTCAAGATCGTAGAAGGGGTTGCTTGAGGGATTCTTTATCTGCACAAGGATTCTCGGCTGAGAATCATACACCGCGCTCTCAAGCCCAGCAATATTTTATTAGACGGTGACATGAACCCAAAAATTTCGGATTTCGGCATGGTAGGGAGTGATCAAACTCAAGGGACTACAAAAAGAGTTGTCGGAACCTAGTAAGTTTTGAACATATACAACGTTTTCTTTGCATAAAGTTTTTAACATTGGTACCTGTTTGCAGCGGCTATAGCCTATATGTCATCCAAATACGCAATGCACGGGCAGTTTTCGGGGAAATCAGATGCATACGGTTTCGGCGTTTTAGTTCTGGAAATCGTAAGTCGTGAAAGGAACAGTATTTTTTATCCAACTGATGGCGCGGATGACCTTATCAGCTATCGGTCTGCTAATCTTTTCTGGCTATGCTAATTCGTTATCATTACTCTCGACGAACAATTGCAGGCTTGGAAACATTGGAAAGACGGGACACCCTTGGAAGTTTTGGACCCTGTTTTGAAGGATAATTACTCGAGAAAGGAAGACATTAGATGCATCCAAATCGGGTTATCATGTGTTCAAAAAGATCCGGTCGAAAGGCCAACAATGGTTACCCTTGACATGAAGCTCGAGAACAGAGGGAAAGATGCCGAACATGGGGCTGGAATCCGATCAATCCCGTGGTCTATTACCAAGTCCCTCAATGAAGCTCCAGATATTCGATGCAAAATCTCGAAGGCAAATATATAGCCTATATATTATAAAATAGTAGTATCATGATAAGAAACGACGTCGTTGCCTCCTCTTCGGTACTGTAACCCAAGTACGTCTTCGGTCTTCGTCGTCGTTATTATCAACTCTTACTTTTCAATTAATCTACCCAAATCGAAAATAAAGAGAAAAGAAAGGAAGAGAACAGTAAAGATCAGAGGAAGAGAGAGAGAAACATTTGCTTTCCTTTGATTTCTTTTTCGTTTAAAATAAGAAATTACGAGATGTTAGAGAAGATCGGATTGCCTGCAAAGCCTTCGTTGAGAGGGAATAATTGGGTTGTCGATGCTTCTCATTGCCAGGGATGTTCTTCTCAGTTCACCTTCATCAATCGCAAGGTTTTTGATTTTGACTCCTTCATCTTTTCATGGATTCTTTCCCTTTCTTCTCTCTAATTCAATACCCGTATCTCAATTTTTCATTTTTCCCCCTTGCGAAAATTCAGTATTTTATATTACTCAATTTATCTGATGATTGTATTGGAATTTGAGATTCTTTTCCGGTTTAACTTATTGATGCTTCATGATATAGAAAATTCAAATTTGAATCCAATTAGAATCCTACTTACTGAAATCAAGATGGTTGTAATATTTTTTTTTCCTTTTTGGTAATTATTGTTCTGCTTGAAATTTAAGTTTTTTAGATTACTTTTGGAATTTCTCTAATACATATGGAATCGGAATGATTATATTAGAATTTGGGTCTCTCTGTTGGCTTAACTTATTAATGCTCTGTGATAGATAAACTTCAAAGTTGAATCTGATTAGAAACCTACTTTTATAAATAAATCAAGATCCGTACTCCTTTTTTCTTTTTGGAATAATGTCTTAATTATTGATGTTTTGTTTTCAATTCTGGATTGTCAGCATCACTGCCGACGGTGTGGAGGCCTGTTTTGTGGTACCTGTACCCAGAAAAGAATGGTTTTGCGTGGTCAGGGTGATTCACCTGTGCGTATTTGTGAACCTTGTAAAACACTAGAAGAGGCAGCGCGTTTTGAGTTGCGCCATGGATACAAAAGTAGAGCTGGAAAAGGTATCATTTTCCTAACAATGTATTTCTTTTAGCGGATGATAGGTTTGGTGTTAGAAATCGTTGTTTTGGGTTTACTAAGGAATTTGTAGATATAAGTTTGTATGAGGAGCAAACGATTATTTGCTCTTGTATGTCAGTTTTCACTATGAAATCCTTATGGATTTACCTTCAATAATAAATGATATATCTGCTTTGTGCAGGTAGTTCGAAACCAGCTGCAAAAAATGAGGATGACACTATGAACCAGATTCTAGGTGCTGACAGAAAGGAATCCTCTTCATCAGGAGTAATTTTGAACAAACCTATGTCTCCTAGTGTTACTCGGGCAGCTAGCAGTGCATCGTGTTCCAATTTAGTAGGCAGTAATGATGGGGGAGGAGAAATACGGCGAAGTCAGTCTGTTGATCAGCGTATGCAGAATGATATGGCAACTTTGAGTCCTGAGGAATTACGCCAGCAAGCGTTGGATGAGAAAAGGAAGTATAAAATTCTGAAAGGAGAAGGGAAACCTGAGGAAGCACTGAGAGCCTTTAAGAGAGGAAAGGAGCTAGAGAGGCAGGCTGAGTCTTTAGAGAGAGATATAAGAAAAAACCATAAAAGGAGCTTGCTTTCTGGAAATATGTCTGAGATCCAAAACAAAGACGCCACTAAACAATCAGGCAGCAAAAATAGGGCCTCTAGTTCAGTGGGCAAGGATGACCTGGCTGCTGAACTCCGGAAACTTGGTTGGTCTGATATGGATCTACATAATGAGAGCAAAGGATCCGCAAATTTGAGTTTGGAGGGTGAACTCTCTTCTCTTATTGGAGAAATGCCAAAGAAGAGTGGCAAACATGGCTCAGACAAAACCCAGGTTGTTGCCATTAAGAAAAAGGCCCTTATGTTGAAGCGTGAAGGGAAGCTTGCAGAAGCGAAGGAAGAACTGAAGAAAGCTAAAATCTTAGAGAAGCAAAACGAAGAACAAGAACTATTGGCTGGAGCTGATGATTCGGATGATGAACTATCTGCAATAATCCATAGTATGGACAATGATAAAGAAGATGAAATGTTAATTCAGTATGAGCACACAGATGGCTTTGATTTTGATCACCTTGTGGGAGCTACTGATGATATTGACATAGATAGCAATTTTGAAGCAACTGATAATGATATGGAAGATCCGGAAATGGTTGCTGCTTTGAAATCACTAGGTTGGGCTGAAGATACCAATCCTAGTGAAGATGTTGTGGCTCAGTCTGCACCTTTTAACAGGGACGCACTGTTAAATGAAATTCTTTCATTAAAGAGAGAGGCACTTAGTCAAAAGCGAGCAGGTAATGTTGTGGAGGCATTGGCCCAGTTAAAGAAGGCAAAGTTACTTGAGAAGGACCTTGAAAGCTTCGATTCTCAGCCAGAGAATTTGACATTTAATCAAAATGTCCCAACTCCTAACACTGCTGATGTATCTGTGAAGTCAGCCGAGTTGGGCGATGGTGATGTTAATTCTAGGAAAGACATGGAACTAAAACCTGCACGAAAAAGTAGATTGGCAATTCAGAAAGAGCTTCTGGGTTTGAAGAAGAAAGCCCTAGCTTTGAGAAGGGAAGGACGATTGGATGAGGCAGAGGAAGAATTGAAGAAAGGCAAGATTCTTGAGCAACAGCTTGAAGACATGGAGAATACTTCCAACACGAAGGCTGTACAGGTAACTATCAGCAGTAGCATGAAGGCTTCGAAAGGCGAGCACCCTAGTATTTCAATAACTGTACCAGTCGAAGGAGAAGATGTTACAGATCAAGACATGCATGATCCGACATATCTTTCAATCTTAAGGAACTTGGGTTGGAATGAAAATGATGATGAACTTTCAAACTCTTTGCCCAAACATTCTACACAAAATGATTCTGAAAAAGTTATTGAATCTTCTTTGATTCAATCCCCTCCTAAGATTCCAGCTAAGTTGTCAAGAAGAACTAAAGCTGAAATACAGAGGGAGCTATTAGGCTTGAAAAGGAAAGCTCTTTCTCTTAGGCGCCAAGGAAATACTGATGAAGCAGAGGAAGTGTTGGAAGCAACTAAAGCATTAGAGGCTGAGCTGGAAGAAATGGAAGCACCAAAGAAAGTGTTTGAGTCGAAATGGCCAAACGAAAAAGCCACTGTAGCTCCCCTTAAAGGTGTTGTGGAAGAAGTTGATGCAAATGTCACTGAGAATGATATGATTGATCCTGCTATGCTCTCAATTCTACAGAATTTGGGTTGGAAAGATGACGAAATGGAACCGGTAACGATGCAAGAAAAACACTCTAGACATCTTGTCATTGAATCTTTACATTCTGGTCGTCCATCTATCACTCAACCCTTTTCGGGCATTTCGGCTTCACCCCCAAGAAGTAAAAGGGAAATTGAAAGAGAACTTCTAGATTTGAAAAGAAGGGCCCTTGCCCTTAGACGAAAAGGCCAAGTTGAAGAAGCTGAGGACTTGTTGCAAAAGGCAAAGGTATTGGAAGCTGAAATGGCAGAATTGGAAGCTCCAAAAGGAGAGCTTGTGTTTGATGTGTCTGGAGACAGTAAACCTCAGAACTTTGAATCATTTGCCAACAATGAGAGGCAAGGGATTTTGAAAATTGAGGTGAGAGCTGATTTTGGATCCAACTTCACTTCTCTTGCTAAAACCAATGCTTCATCATCTTCCCAAAATCTTAAAACTAAGGATGAAGATTTCGTTGAAAAAAGTAAAGTAGTAAATGGAGAGCAGAAGGCACATGCCCTTGATGCGAGTCTGAGTCAGGAGGCATTTGCTTCCCAGAACAACCAAGATTCACTTAGGCAAGCCGTTTTATCTCATAAGAAGAAGGCGCTTGCTTTGAAGAGAGATGGAAAATTGGCAGAAGCTCGAGAAGAACTTCAGCAAGCAAAGCTGTTGGAGAAAACCCTAACAGAAGGTGGCACTCCACCGAAGTCTGGCACAGATGATGGATCAATATCTACATCCACTGGTCCCTCTGATGCAGCAAAGGAGAAGGGTGCATCAAGTGTGGCTCCAAAACCACTGTCTGGGCATGATCGCTTCAAGCTACAACAGGAATCTCTTGGTCATAAGCGACAGGCTTTGAAGCTACGAAGAGAAGGTAGGATTGAAGAAGCAGAAGCTGAATTTGAAATAGCCAAGTCTCTTGAGGCCCAGTTGGAAAAGTCGGCAGGTCAGGATTCAAGAAACACTGGGGCAGGGAAAGCAGATGATGTAGTTGTCGAGGATCTTCTCGATCCTCAACTTTTGTCTGCCCTGAAAGCTATTGGATTGGATGATTCTAGTGTTGTGGAACATAGCCCTGAAAGACCACAGCCTGTAAAACTGAATGCTGCTAACATTGACGATGTTAAGCAAGAGAGGATCCAGTTGGAAGAGAGGATCAAGGCAGAAAAGGTCAAGGCAGTACACTTGAAAAGGTCAGGAAAACAAGCTGAGGCTTTGGATGCACTTAGAATGGCCAAAATGCTGGAGAAAAAGTTGAATTCCTTGTCTTGATGACACTGAATCATACAAACTTCCGTTTCCAGCTCGGAAATGGTTGAGGTACATAGTATCTGTGACCACCATGTGAAATAACTTGAAATCAAATAGCTAAAATGATTTATTTCCATCTTAAGCTCGTACACTAGATTTTCATCATTGATTCTTAGGTGGAAAATATCTCTTCGTTTGTATGTTTTATACCATTTGTAATAAAAGAATTAACATTTTGTTTTCTGAATGCATTTATTCATTTGAAGGGTTTGTTCATCTTTTACACCCCTTTGCCAAATCTTAACCTACAAAACAGAGAGAGCAGCATAGCTTATAGTAGCTTCCATTATGTCTTTAGAACTCTCAAAACACAGTTTCCTTCGTTATCGTATTTAACTGTATTAAAGGTTTTTCTTATGAATTTCTAGTGAGTCTTGGGGGATTTCAGTATCAATAAATTTTGAATCTTTTTTAATGATTTATCAATTATTACGTCTCTTGTAATTATCTTTTCTGTTGTCTATACTTTTTCTGTGAACTATGTTGTTAAGGTATCCATCCTACTATGAAGATTCCGAAAAGAGACGGATGTGGCTGCAAGTCATACGAAAGATGATCTTCACTATTGTCATCTATAGGATTGAAAAAACAAGACAAGACTCACACAGATTTTAATTCACTGTTCACGTCGTCGGTATAGTAATTGTTGCTCATTTATAACAAAAGAGATCAGTAAGTCCTTGAATAGTAATACGGTTGAGATGATATCAATACATTAATTGCCTATTAAAATTTAAAATTTTGAAAGAAAAAAAAATGATATTTGTATGATTGATTGAGTTTCCATACTGAGAAAAGAGTATTAATACTCAAAACTTATTTTTTTTTACACTTTTAACTATTTAAAAACATTTTAAATATATCAAAAATTCTTTAAAAAACATTTAAAATATTTTTATAAATTAATTTAAATTCTAAAACATATCAAAATCAAATATATGAATATTAATTTTTTTCATCTATCGTGATAAAAACAAAACCAAAGGAATTACAACTTACTAACAACTACATATTTTTAGGTTGAAAATTCATTCTCGTTTCAAACTGAAGCTACTAGAGTTGGTTTAACAGATCTATTATAAGCGTATGCTATTTGAGGAAATAACAAACTGTTGGATAAAAATAACAAACACAAATCATAAACAACCTAAAAAATAATTTATAAAAACCCATTAAGCTTCTTCTTCCACTCCAAATAAGATCAAAAACTTTTTTTTTCGTTCTAAACATTTCTAAAATGGAGTCCAAGGTGTGGGGAATGATGAGTCTCTTGGCCTTGGCAACGGTGGTCGAATGTACCAAATTTCACGAGGGTGTCTGCCATGGTGAAGGCAACGCCAGCACAAATGCATGCGTTGACGGACACCGGAACCTCGAAGATGTGACCGACGTGGAAATGGATTCTGAGACGAGCGTCCGACAACTTGCAGCGAGAAGAGCTATCAGTTATGAAGCCCTGAAGCACAACGCACTCCCATGCAACATCCCTGGACGATCTTACTACGCCTGTCAAGGAGGAGGACCGGCTAACCCTTACACCCGTGGTTGCCATGCCGCCACCGGTTGCGCTAGGGTTTACAATTGAAGACAACGTTTCTCAACACATGATGACTGCATTGTTTACTTTCCTTGAAAGGGAAATATCTCCATTTCAAGCATTTTTAATCTATAACCAATGACAAGTAAAATAAAGTATAAGTTGTTTAAAATGTCGTCCTCTGCAAACATTTCACCAGAACAAGGAATCCTCAAACATCTATATGATGAGGCAGAAATAGAATACTAACTTGAGAGACTAAATTATAGTTTTAAGGGACGATTTATAATTAATTCATATTTTTAAAATTTATTATATAAAGTAAAGGTGAATATATATATTCTGTCATATTTTCTCCTTTTTTGTAGTGTTGTTATTTCTTCATTTGTTTTTGTAAGAGACGACAAGATCAGTTGGGACAAAATCATCTTTCTCTCCAGTTATGCAGAGGAGAGGAGAGTGAAGGATTAAATTTTCTCACAAAACTTAGATATGAAAGAGATGGTTGATATCAGTAACGTAAAGATCCATAAATAGACAGCTCATTGATCGTATAACATAAATTTAAAGTTGAGATGAAATATTATTAAATATTATAATTTAATAAAAAGTATAATATTAATCAACCAAAATAAATAATGAAGAATATGGACAAAACTATAATCAAATAGTTTTAAAATCAAAGTAAGTTTTAAAATCTCAAATACAATGAATTAGAGAAGAGAGAATCAAATAGAAAAGAAATGAGATAAATATAGTTGCCCCGATTTATAATGGAGCTATAGGGACCCATTTACAAATAACTTAAAGTTTAGGAATCAAAAAATAATTTCCCATCAACATTTAATATCAAAGTAAACGTCCTTATTTAACTCCAAATTAAATGGCTATGAAACATCTGGCCACTTTAACAGAGATAAGTAAAGAAAAACTATATTAATACCGACAGTTTCTTAGCTTAGAAACATTATAATTTTGATGTTAGAGTAAATATTAACATTCTTAGGTTTACAAACTATATACTTAATCAAACCTTAAAATTTTGAATTTAAATTAAAACCCTAAACGCATTTAAAATCGAAATTGAAATCCCTAATAAAAATCCATATCGATGTTTGCTAATCGTGGCTTTCATTGTTTCCTATGAAATGTTTGCACAAGACTACTTTTTAAACAACTTATAGTTTTAAAAAAATGACAATCTGTTAATATATTAAAATTGCTAACAATACATAAAGAAATAGAGATATTTCCCTTTCAAGGCAAGTAAACAATGCAGCCATGATGTGCTGAGAAATGATGTCTTCAATCGGTTAACCCTAACGAGTATCGTCTTCAATTGTAAACCCTAGCGCAACCGGTGGCGGCATGGCAACCACGGGTGTAAGGGTTAGCTGGTCCTCCTCCTTGACAGGCGTAGTAAGACCGTCCAGGAATGTTGCATGGGAGTGCGTTGTGCTTCAGTGCTTCATAACTGATAGCTCTTCTCGCCGCAAGTTGTCGAACGTTGAGCTTGGGATCCATTCCAACGCCAGTCACATCTACATTGTCACGGTGTCTGTGGATGCATGAATTTTTTTCGTCGTGGCCTACGCCATGGCAAACACCTGAGCTGACGTCGTGAATTTTGGTGGATTCAGCTACCATCGCCCAGGCCAAGAGACCCATCATCGCCCAAAACTTGTACCCCATTTTAGAAATGGTCGAAACGAAAGCAAAAGGAAGGTTTTGAGCTCGTCTGGTGTGACAGAAAAAGAGCCAGAGGGGGATTTTATACATTATTTTGGAGGTTGAGATTCATTTTCTTGGTCCTCGTATTTCCGATTATAATTATTTTCTCAAATTATTTAGGCTGAAAATAGATAGATACGTTGAAACCAACTCACTATAATTACAACATATAAGAATAGTATTTTTTTTAATTGTTCAAATATACATATTTTGCTCACATTTAATTATAATATTGATGCTATAATTTGTACATGATCTCACCCTTCGAAATTAAACTTGTTTTAATAAGTTATTAATTCAAGACTTGATTATATTATTTATGTCTTAAGTTAGATAGATACGTTGTTTTAGTATTAATTACTTAAGTTACCTAACGTATTCTACCTGTTACTAGCCTTTGTGGTATCTAACGAAAGATGTGAAGAATAAGTTGTCTGGTGTTGTTTGACGGAATTTATGTTTCAACACTCACTCCATAATTCCATCCACGAGACAAGAGTTTTTGAGTTGAGAGTTTGATCTATAATTTATTTATTTTATGTACTATTGTCAGTTTAATAAATACTCCACATACTTATCTTTGATGATCCCTTCTTCTCTATCTTCCTCTTCCCATTAGTAATAAATAAATATTAAAAAATAAATTTATTATCATGTCCATCAAGATTATTAAGTAAATCTTATTCATCACGTCATCCACGATTCAAGTAATCTGAATAGTTCATCTTTAAATAACTACTTAATAACTAATTATTCACCTACTAATTACATGTAGGAAAAATGTGATGATTCACCTTGAGCTCCGATTACTTGATACCATAGATGATGTAGTGAACAGGATTCGCCTAATAATTTTTTTAAAATTCTATTAATCTAGCTAACATAATATATTAAAAGTTACAATTACCTTTGATTCACTTGTTACTTATTGTATGAATTCGCTCCATCACCAAGGTTATCGTCCCAATCAATTGAATTAAGATACATCATATATTTTTTTCATATTATATTTAGACATAAGCATCATCCAAATTATACACACTAATATCTTTCATTTAAAAAAGGAAAAAATATTATCAAAGATTTTTAATGTTGTCTTCCTCTTTATTATTAAATTTTTTAATTATTTTTTAAACCCCTAACTCTAAATAATAAAACCTAACCTAAACCTTAAACCCTAAATATAAACATTAACCCTAAACTCTAAACCCTAAACATAACCCTAAACCCTAAATCTATATTAAAAAAATTAATTGAGAAAAAAATTAAAGAACAAAGAGAAAGATAACACAAGAAATTTTTGGTAATATTTTTTTTTTAAAATCAAAGACATTAAATTAGATGATTTGGACAATGCTTATGTGGAAATATGATATGAAAAAAATATATGATGTGTCTTAATTTAATTAGTTATGGACTATATCTTAAGTGATGAAACTGGTTCATGTAATAATTTTTCGATGAAATCAGTTTTAATTTGATACTTTAATCACGATTGAGTTGTATAAGATCTTCATAACTACCAAACTTGTTTGGTATCGGTTAAAAAAATCAAACCTGTTGAAGCATACTTTTCAAAAAAAATACAAACATTGCTATTTAATGTATTAATAAAAAGTCATCTTCATTATGTATGAGTATTGTACCTGAAATTTCCCTCCTCAAATCCAAGGTCATCCTTCCTAGACTAGTCATACCTTCCTTAATCCTTATTCTTCACCTAAAATGTCCCAAAGCAAGCGGTGATGAATACGCAACTGAAAGTTTCTTCTTTTTCTCTTCTCCACACCAAATCGGAAACAAGGATACCAAAGACTGTAAGGAAACAAGATAGATACGAAAGGGACAAAGATTTTAGAAAATTAAAAGGATTCTTTATAAAATCTCAAGTTTAATCAAATAAAAGCCGGGAATTTCCTGCACGAAACGTTCAAATTAATACAACAAGTTGAACGCGCTCATTGTTATCAAGCAGCTCACTTCTTCTCATGTAGTTTGTCATTTGTCATCTTTTTCAACGAACGATATTCTATAATTTCGTCCATTGAAAAATCTAACCCAACACTTCATTTATAAAAGGACATGCAACCAGGTTCAAGATCATCAAACATGGTTTCCCTATTACCATCTTCATCGCCAACCACCACCATTCCGACGTCCATCACATCTTCTTTCTTTCCAACAAGGTCCGGACTTTCTATAATCAGAACCCCAAAGCAAGCAGTGTCATGCAAAGCCTTTAATGGTGACAAAGAGAACCCTAATCTTAACAAATTTGACCGAAGAGACGTTCTCATTGGCCTCGGTGGTATTTATTACGGAGCAGCCACCCTCGGCGATGCCATGGCTGCACCAATATCAGCACCCGAGTTGGAAAAATGCGGCCGTGCTGATGTACCGGAAGGTGTCCGAAAGACCAACTGTTGCCCTCCGGTTTCACGAAAGATCGTAGACTTTAAACTGGCACCTTCGAATTCACCGTTACGAGTCCGGCCGGCGGCGCATTTAGTCGACGACGAGTACATAAGGAAGTATTCCAAGGCGATCGAGCTTATGAAAGCTCTACCGGATGACGACCCACGTAACTTCATGCAACAAGCTAACGTCCATTGTGCTTATTGTGAAGGTGCTTATGATCAAGTAGGGTTCCCCAATCTGGAGCTTCAAGTTCATTTCTCATGGCTTTTCTTCCCATTCCATAGATATTACTTATACTTTTTCGAGAGAATTTTGGGACATTTGATTGATGACCCAACTTTCGCCTTGCCATTTTGGAACTGGGATTCACCTGCCGGTATGCAAATTCCCCGTATGTATACCGATAAGAAATCCAGTTTATACGATGAACTACGGAACACAAGGCATTATCCACTAACAATGGTGGACCTCGATTTCAATGGCAACGAAGAAGCAGCAACAAATAAAGCACAAATACAAAGCAATCTTAGAATCATGTACAGACAAATGGTTTCAAATGGCAAAACGCCTAGTCTTTTCCTCGGTGGACCGTTTCGAGCCGGCGATGAGCCATATGGGGGTTCCGGTTCCATCGAAAATGTTCCCCATGGACCCGTTCACGTATGGTCTGGTGATGATAAACAACCCAACGGTGAAAACATGGGAACCTTTTACTCTGCTGCAAGAGATCCTATTTTTTACGCTCATCACTCGAATGTCGACCGGACATGGAGTATTTGGAAGACGATCGGGAACCAGAATCGTAAGGAATTCAACGACCAAGATTGGCTGAACTCGTCGTTCCTTTTCTACGACGAGAATGCCAATCTTGTTCGAGTTAAAGTCCGTGATTGCCTTGAACATCGAAGTTTGGGTTACGTTTACCAAGATGTTGAGATTCCATGGCTGCAAGCAAAGCCAACTCCGGCCAGGAAACTTCCATTAAAGGGTGGTTCAGGTGTCGCACATGCAGCAGAGATCAACAAACCAAAGCTTGTTTCCGTCGGTGAATCATTCCCTTTCGTTCTAGATAAAACCGTGAGGGTAAACGTTGAAAGGCCTAAGAAATCTAGGAGCCGAAAGGAAAAGGAAGACGAAGAGGAAATACTGGTGATTAAAGTGGAGTTGAATGGAGATTCGTACGAGAAATTCGATGTTTATGTGAACGACGAGGATGAGTTGAATATCGGACCCGACAACACTGAGTTTGCTGGGAGTTTCGTTAATGTCCCACACAAGCATAAACATGGGAAGAACCAGACATTGAAGACATGTTTGAGGTTAGGGTTAACTGATTTGTTGGAAGATTTGGGTGCTGAAGGTGATGATGGTGTTATGGTGACTTTGGTGCCGAAATGTGGGAAGGGTAATGTCAACATTGTCGGGATCAAGATTGAGTTTGATAAGTAGCTACGAGCTTCCGGGTTGAATTGTAGTAGTTTTCTCTATGGAAGATATGAATTGGTACTTTTAATTAAATATTATATATTTTTAAGAAAAGCGAGAAATATAATAAATTTAGTTAAACGTTTTAATTTTAATTCCATGTCTACCATAGGTACACTCTTTCGCACCTATAAATAGAAAAATATATTTGATCTTATTTCTTCATTGTATCGTATCAACACGTCGATCGATCTTAATTCAATTGATGTGTTTTAATACCTTTAGTATATTTAAATTAGAAATATAATACAGTAACATTACCTTAAAGGGGAAAAATATTTTATAAGCAAGATTATTATAAGATTTAATTTATAGTTTAGAAGTTATAGATTTTATAAGATTTAAACTTTAAAGTTAAAATATACATGCTTATATCAAAAATATTTAAACTTTAGAGTTAAGATTAATATAAGGTTTAAAGACTTAGAGATGTGATTTTTTTATGAAAAATAAAATATGATTTTACCCTATAGGTTTATAACATTACATTTTTGGGGCTAATTAGGGGTAAATGACAGTTTTTACCATGTATTAGCTTAACATGTAATTTTAAGGGGGCTTATTTTCAATTTTACCAGCTTAGTGGGTCATGCTATTGCTACCCTAATTCTGTCATCCCCTAATATTAGCTTAAACGCTTTGTCAAGATCGTCGATTTTAAAAGTACAGGTGCTCAAAAGTATCTGGTTCGAACTACTCAATTTGTATGTCTGCATAGTCGGTTAAATTTTTTTAGGTATTTTTAAAAGATTTATCCAAAATTTTGGATAGGGTATTGGGTTCGTTATTTTTTGGAGTATCCAAATTGGGCCTGGTTTAAAAAATATGATGCTGGAGAAACGTTGCTATAGCCTGTGTTGCTGTGGTGCAGTGTTTATGACATGAGTGTAAATGTCCCTAGTTTGATCCTGTGCATCAACAATGTTTTGTTGTATCGCACTTGGCTCCCTGTCTGATTTCAATCATGTTCATTTCATTTCTTGACTTTTTTCATGAAAAATCCACCACTTTCCTGGTACCATGCATGGCTCTTCAAATTGGGAAGGTTTGAAAATTGCTTCTGCAGTTCTGCTGTACATTTCATTAAACCCTATCCACACAAACAAGAGGATAGACCCGTAGGAACAATCACGTGTTGTTTAAAGAAAACACATGTTTTCAACACAAAACAAAGGATGGTTTCGTCTTCGTTCATGAAAAGAAAGGTCAGAGCTGCCGTGTAAAATGGGGAGTTGGTCTTCACTTGCTAATCGAAGACATTTATATATATTTTTATAGTTTGAGGTTATTGGCAACATCAACTCTTGTGCCTTTTGCTAACTTAAAGATAGGATTGTAATCCAGCTCAGTTGTCAAGTATATTTGTGTTTTCCACGTTTTACTTATGTTTGTGTCACCATCCCTCTTCATTGGATACAAGAGCAGGGAAAATATAACTATTTATAGTCATGTCGAAGCAATCCAAGGGAAAACATGAAAAAAATTCTAACATCACTTTTATTGCAGTGTAAGAATCGGATGGATCCAACAAATGTTAGGTTCAAAATCATTCCATTATAATAACTACTTTCTTTGTGACGTGGAAGTCAGATGGCTGCATTCCTAACATTTCAACAAATGTATCGATTAAGATCATCAGTGTGTAATAAAAAAAATATGAGTACTAAGACACTTTTATATTTTTTTTTGTGGTGTAAAAGATTTAAGAATATGTTTTAAACGAAGATAGTTTTGTCGTGAATTTGCAATCACGTGAATTATAAGCGACTTTTCCAGCGTTCAAAATCTGAGAGAAAGGCGAGAGGCTGAGAAGTGTTTGTAAAATGGAATCTATCAGGAGAGAAACGTCTCTGGTTTGATGTTTCTAGTGAGACAAAACAAGACTTCAATTAACCCGAGTAAACCTTAAACAACGAAACCAACGTGAACGTGTGGGGGGAAAACATGTGATTCACAACTCAACAATCCAAAACAAAAACAGATTCCGAGTTGATTCAGTTTCACTTCCTGTAATTTGTCTATAAATATGTCGGATAAACTCTATGATTCCAACTCACTGGTATCAAACCCGATAGCTTTTCATCATAATCATCTTAGCTGTGAATCTTGATTTGATTTCATTCTCAAAATATAAATGGCGGCAACGATGATTAATGAAATGTTAGGTTCGAAATCATTCACTTCGAATAAGAACCTTCTTTGTCATTCAACCCCGTCGTTGAAGTCATGGGAGAGAAGAACAGTGAAAGTGAGGAAAGTGGTGTTGGCGGTTGCGGCGGTTCCCATGCTGACAAAGCTCATCGAGCTCGATTCCGTCAGAAGTATCCCGAACCCCCAAACTCTGACGCAATCCACTTTGTCGGGTCGGGTGACGGTTGGGTACGATGCGAAGGAGAAGATGAAGGAGTTGATGTTTCAATGGTGGGATTCTTCTAATGCCTCCATTGATGCTCGGAAAGGCGTTTCTCTACAGCTTGTTAGCTCTGAAGTTGACCCAAGTAAGCACTGATTCTTATATACGTATATATGTAGTTGATACGTGATGGCTATTGGCTAATGTGTTAATTTGGAAATGACTGAAGGGACGGGGAAGCCGAAAGTGAGCAAGGAAGCCATAATCCAGTGGTCAAGAGATTTGAACATAACCGCCGACAAATTCATCACCCACAACGTTCAATTTCTTGTCGATACAAACTTTGGTGTTCCCGGAGCTATTCTCGTCACCAACAGAAATGAAAAGGAGTTGTTTTTGAAAAGTGTTTCCCTTGAAGATTCCCTTCAGTTTGATTGTGACTCCTGGGTTCAACCGGAGAAACTTGGGTCGGAGAAAAGAATCTTCTTTTGTAATAAGGTAGGAATTTTGTACAGAAGAATACTACAGACTACAGTAATAATAATGTGAAATGGCATGAACTGACGAATGATGAAATGGCAGGCATTTTTACCCAGTGAAACGCCGGTAGGACTCAAGGAGTTGAGGAAGACAGAATTAAGGGAACTGAGGGGAAATGGAGATGGCGTTAGGGTTTCGTCGGATAGAATCTATGACTACGACGTATACAATGATTTGGGACACCCAGATAAAGGAACCAAATCTGCAAGGCCGGTTTTAGGAGGAGAGCGGCGGCCGTATCCTCGACGATGCCGTACCGGACGTCCTTCCACAAAGTCAGGTGAACTTAAAAAATCCAGTATTCTTTCCAAAAATGTGTAGTAATATATCATCCAAATTATGCTGATTTCGATGAAAATGGCACAGATCCCAAGTCCGAAGCTCCGGCAGACGACTCCACGCCGATGTATGTGCCGAGAGACGAAGCATTCGGAGACGTGAAAAGAGAGACAGTCGACGCAGGCAGCCGGAAAGCAATGATGAACAATCTTTTCCCTCTCCTTAAACATTCAACTGAAGGCGAGTCCGTCAAATCCTTCGCCGATATCAATAATCTGTACAAGCAATGCCGAAACGATTCGCATCTTAATAAGATGATCAAAGAATCGACGGCCGACGCTTTCAAGTTCGACCCTCCAAACATCGTCTCCAGTAAGAGCTTTCTTCCATTCAGAAATATACTTGGTCTCTTTATACATTCAAAAGAGAGACATAAATAAATAAAATCTGGGAATCGCAGGGGATGCTTCGTGTTGTTTACGAGACGATGAATTCGGTCGACTAACACTCGCCGGAATGAATCCCTTAAGCATTGAAAGGCTCGAGATTTTTCCACCTGTAAGCAAATTGGATGCCTCCGTTTATGGTCCACAAGCGTCTGCGTTCAGAGAAGAACACATCATTCCTCATCTTGATGGCATGTCCATTCAACAGGTAAAATGAAATTGGCCAACTTGTTTGATTTGGAAAGTTGTGCCATTGTTTTCATTTGTTGATGGAGACTTTACTGCGTAATGAAACATTTGTATTCTTCTACAAATGAATTTTATTGATAAAAACAACAAAATATATATTTACTTTCCTTTCTTTTCAGGCCATTGAAAAGAAGAAACTGTTTGTACTGGACTATCACGATGCCTACCTTCCATTTCTCAACACCATCAACGCCCACCCGGATAGAAAAGCCTATGCAACTCGGACAATTTTCTTCTTGACTCACTTGGGAACTTTGAAGCCGATTGCTATCGAGCTCAGCCTACCGCCGATGAACCCTTACATGACTACGAAACGAGTGATTACGCCTCCGGTTGATGCCACTACCTGCTGGCAATGGCAATTAGCTAAAGCACATGTTTGCTCCAACGATTCCGGAGCTCATGAATTGATTCAGCATTGGTACGCAGATCAATGCAATATATGAGAAAACCTTCGTAAAGATTTTGATTCAGAAAGTCAAACTCTCATTCTTAATCTGTACATGCAGGTTGCGGACTCATGCATGCATGGAACCGTTTATCATAGCTGCACGACGAAATTTAAGTGCACTGCACCCAATTCACAAGCTTCTTCATCCTCACATGCGATACACATTGGACATAAATGCCAGAGCTCGTGAGCTTCTCATTAGCGCCGATGGAATCATCGAGTCACTCTTCTCCACTAAAGAATGCTCAATGGAGATCACTTCTTTTGCTTACAAAAATTGGCGCTTCGACATGGAGGCACTCCCTGCAGACCTCATTCGAAGGTATGCAGATTTGTTTACAGTTCACCTTCATCTTCACCCGATTTTATTCAAGACCCGAATTCATCTCCGATTTTCACTTTGTACTGCAGGGGGATTGCAGAACCAGACCCGATCCAGCCGCATGGCATAAAACTCCTCATCCAGGACTACCCATACGCCAACGATGGGTTGCTTATATGGTCAGCCATTGAGAGACTAGTTAAGGACTACGTGAACTATTACTATCCGGATTCGATCCGTATCCGATCCGATCCAGAACTCAACGCCTGGTATTCCGAGTCCATCAACGTAGGCCATGCCGATCTCCGCCACGAAACCTGGTGGCCCAAGCTTTCTACACCGGAGGATCTCATCTCGATCCTAACCACCCTCATCTGGATTTCATCGGCAGAACATGCTGCTCTCAACTTCGGACAGTACCATCACGGCGCATACATCCCCGTACGTCCACCGTACATGCGACGGCTAGTACCCGAAGAGGATGATCCGGATTACCCTAGTTTCGTTTCTGACCCCGAAGGGTATTTTTTATCATCGTTGCCAAGTTTAAAAGATATGACGGTTTTAATGTCTGTCCTTGACATTTTGTCCACCCATTCAGCCGATGAAGAGTACTTAGGGGATCGAAAAGATCTTTCTCCATGGACAGGCAATCCAGAGATTATGACAGCGTTTCACAGATTCTCTACGGAGATGAAGGAAATCGAGACCGAGATTGATAAAAGAAACAACGACCCACAGCTTCGAAACCGATGTGGGGCTGGGATTTCATCTTATCAGCTCTTGGTCCCGTCTTCCGAACCAGGAGTTTCTTGCAGAGGTGTTCCCAACAGCATTTCCATTTGAAAGATTCAATCATAAAAAATCATCTTTGAATATTTGTAGGGAAGTAGAAAGATTAGAGACCATGCAATTTCTTGTATCCAAGACAACCAATACAAAAGCTATAAGGTTGAAAAAGAGCTGAGTACTTGAGTTGTGTTGATTCCCATAATTCTTAGTGAGATTTTTTTTTTTTTTGCTTGGTAAAAATACTTTTATCGAGTCGTTAAAATTTTTCTTAAATTTAGGTATAAGAAAAGAATACATATAATCAAGTTTTACCGAACAAAAGAAAAAAGCCTTTCAAACACTTACCAATACAGTTTCAGGCGCAAGCTTAAAGCTTCCCAAATAATCTGATCCCCATACTACTCGCACTGCAACTCCATTCCTTCTAGCTTCACGCACACTCAATTAAGTCCAAGACCAATCACGTTTGAGACAATTCCTCCAGGCCAACTCCACTATGGTTCTAGCGTCTGGGAGTCTTACCACCATGCTTTAAACCTAACATCCCTCCTCATTTCCAATTTCTCTGGGTGATGAGCAAAGGCATTTTGTTCTCGCTTAACATACCAACATTGTATTGCATCAATAGATCTCATGTGCTTATTGATCTGTTGAAAAATTTCCCAGCATCACCTCAAATGGTTATTTAACCAGTTTAGTACCCCTTGAGAATCAGATTCAACAATGAGTCTCGCCTTACCTACCCAATCAGCTTCAACAAAGACTTCAACCACAGTTTTTAATTTTTATGACCATAGGTTTCGCAAAATCAACCTTGGGACGAAAAAGATAGCGTGAACATCACAAAAATTCAAATGGAGGGGGCAAATGCAACTATGATTACGAGTGCCTCCATTATATAATACATATTATGCACCACAATAAAAAAATTTGTTTCTCAAAGATAATTTTTAGAGTTTAAAGTTTATTGTTTAGATTAAAATTTAAAATTTAAAACTTAAGAATTAAATTTACAACCCTAAAAGAGATATATGATGGCTTTAGACACTTAAAGAATGTTTATATCATCCATCCATTTTACTCTTTCAATGACTATGAATTCGTTTAAATTTTACGTAAACTATAATTCGGTTGTCAATTTCTTCTACCAATTAATTAGCACTTGAAGTTTAAGCCTTAAGGGTGCAACATCATGGTCAACTTCCAAACCAAATCCAGTTTGGTCCTAAACAATTGCATGCAGATGAAGATCTAAACTATGAGCCCATACGCCTATAGTACCACCCCGTTCGGAGATGATCCTGCAGCTTTACCTAAAGGTCGAACGATCAATGTCGGTACTAAAGATGATGTATCAGCCATGAAAGGAGGTGGCGGATGTTGCTCGTCTTGATTATGGAGATGAAGATGATTCATCTTTTGAAAATTTTCATGCCCTTGAAAGCACAAACAAATGAACATCAACATGTAATTACTAATTAGCCGGTTGCAATTGTGGTTTGGATTAAGCTAAAACACATATTCTTTTATGTTTTTCAGTTCTAAAGCACTCATTCAAAAATTGAAATAAAAAGGAAATCAGGGGAGAACAATCGGTCAGTATGGATAAAAAATTGAACAGTAAAACCCTATACTTTAACAAACTTGTAAGAATTTTTTCTTGTTTGCTGGAGTATGAGAAATCAAATATACTGTTTTGAGTTTTAGTTGAAATTTCGTTTATTATAAATTCTAAAATAAAATAATTTTAACCAATAAAGTGGATTTAAGCAATTTAATATCCATGAAATATGTGTTGAGTTTGAGATGTTTAATATATAAAAAAAAATTTGTTGATTGATTCATCCACCAAAATTAAATGTACGATGTAAATTAATATAAATTAACCGAAGATAAATAATCATTAATGAACATTAATAACAATTTTTCATAATAAAACTAATTTATTTTGATGTAACGAATGGTACTAACAAATTAAGAATGATAAAAGATGTTCAATATGAAAAAGAATAATTTAAAGTGTTTTTATTAAAATTGAGACTCTTAGTATTTTGTTTCATTTGTTTGTTTTTATGGTATAGTTCTTGTCTAAATTTATAGTAGTTTAATATTCATATAATCATCACAAGATATTTTTTTTAAAGAAGATTAATGTTCAATATGATTAAATCTTATTTTTTTTAAAAATTAATAATAAATTTATGTTTAATTAATCACATTATACATAAAATATCATTCAATTAGTTAATATAAGTTATATATTTTATTTATTATTCTTTATAACTTCTTTAAATTAAAAAAAAAATCTTTAATTAATATATTATTAATTTATAAACTTTTATTTTAATTACCTTTTAATATAAACTTAAAAAATCCAATAGCATTAGCTCGGATCTTAAATTCTAGTACTTGATTTCAACCCGTATTCAGATTTGAATACTATAAATATCCCATTGATAAAATCTCTTTTTGAAAAGCATCGAAAAACTTGGAGTTCTCAGTTTCTACTCTTAACGCTACTCGGAATCAACCTCTGGTAATTTCAATTTACTTTCATTGTTTATGAATTTCAAATCTTGATCTTTATCAGTCGTTATTTAAACAAAAATTATAATGTATTTTCTCATTGTACAAATTTGATGGATATTTCCGTCGATAGAATGGATCGGCCTTTGAAAGTCGCTTTAATTTTCATATCTTTCCTTTGACAATTCATGTTTACGGCTTAACCTAATCGTTTTATCTTTAAAAAGAAATCCTCCAATAAAATGTTAGGTTTTGAATCGAGGAATCTGTTTTGGGTAAAAACTTTTTAATAAATTTGTTGTAAAATCTGGAGAAATTTATGCGGATTTTGATCGTAAATTGACATGTTGAAGGAATTGAAGCATGGGGAAGAGGAAATCAAGGGCAAAGCCTGAAACTAAGAAGCGAATGGATAAGCTCGACACCGTTTTCAGTTGTCCATTTTGTAACCACGGCACCAGTGTTGAATGCCGCATGTGAGTATATTTTATGAAAAATTCCATCCTTATTTGATCTTGAGATAATTCTGAAACAAAATTTTCCTATTTGATGATTAGAAAAGGCAATGCATTGATGTTTATCTATGAACATCGAAATTTGTAGACTAACATTGATGAAGATTAAATAGAAAACATTAGGGTTAATTCAACTGGAAGTCCCTAGCTATTATCCATATTTTAAGTTGGTCTATGAATTTGAAAATGCTTTTAAATTGAATATCAAAAGCATCAGTTTTATTTAATCAAATCTTAATATTAATTTAGATGTTCAATGTCGTAGCTATTATCCATATGATCAAAATTTGGCATATCATTTCCAAGCTTTCAATGTGATAGACTGATAACTGCAAATAAAATGTGTTTCAAATAGGCTCAATATAGATGTGTCCTTATGTCGTGTTCAAATTTTGAAATTTCAAGACTTGACAAGTCCGACATCTAAATCCTTATCATGTCTGTCACCCATGTTCTTAGTCCAGTAACATAGATCAATACGTTAAGAATTCAATTATAATGCTTTGGGACTAATATAGGATCAGTGCAATAGTTTTGTGATGTTTAGTGCAATTAACTCAAAAAAGTAATTAAAGATGTTAATGTTATGTTTTACTAAGTAGTTGGTGTCTCAATCTTTCCAGTGATATGAAGAACTTGATCGGAGAAGCCTCGTGCAGGATTTGCCAGGAAAGATTCAGCACTGTTATAACAGGTACTTATGTTGCTGTTGTCTTTCTTTCATCAAAGTTGGTAGCCATTTTCTTTAACTCATCTATGTTTACATGTTTCTATGTCTGCAGCTCTGACTGAAGCAATAGATATGTAAGCGCAATCAATCTGGTGTTTAGTCTCTCTTGCTTCTCATTTCATCTCTCTATTACGATTGTTTTTCTTGTGTGTTCTCAGATACAGTGAATGGATCGATGAATGTGAACGGGTTAACCACCTCGACTATGACGATGAAGATCAGGACGAAGATTCCATGCCTAGAAAACGGGTTTCGACATCCGAGTGGGATTAGCTAAAGCCAGGCATGTCTTAGAACTGGTTAAGCCTATTATTACGTTTAGTTTCCGTGGCAAATAGTTGTTATCTGCATCTTGATGTACTGCAAGTACTATGGAGTGGGTTTTTGCAATTTTAAAATTTGAAATATTTGGATTATATAACTAAGTCTCTATGTTATCTACTAATAATTCAAGTATTATTGTCCGAATTTTTTATTTGTTTTTAGGAAGACCAAATTTGTAAGTCGGTTGTGTTTTGATTATATAACTGCAACTTGTGACATCGAGAACAAAAGCTCTCGTAAGACATAAGTCGTAATCATGTTCGATCATCCTTCATTAATAAACAAAGAATTAATTATGTTTTTAATAATATAAAAGTGATTAAAACATAGATAAAAAATTATTGTTTTAAGCATTAAAACTTTATTTATTTGATTAACTTAGCTCAATTGTTTAATATTTTAATTCGAGTCATTGTTTATGTACATTTTTATCAGTTTCTAAATACTATAAAAATATATTTTTAATTTAGGAATCTTGCATTTGCATTTAGTAATTATAGTGTCATTTGTATTTAAAATATTTTATATTATAAATTTAATAGGTTTATAATTTGTATCAATGATGCATGCAATGAGTCATATGTGATCCACGTGTTAAACACAATAAACAATTACTTTTAAGAAAAAGTCATAATTTTCGAATTAATTCATCGTACCTTCCGTGGAGAAGATGTGGGAATACGATACCGAAATGGAATATTATTTTACTTTTCAACTCTTTTATATGAAAGTAAAATAATATTTTTTTAATGTAGTGATATAATTATAAGATAATATATATTTAATTTTTAATAATATATATAGTACCATATATAAGGTTTGAATTTAAATTACCTGAATAGAATATATTATCTTTTATTATTAAAAATACTCAAATAAATAAATATTATATTTTGGAATATAATAAAAATTATAAAGAATATAGTAGTGGTTGTTGTTATCTTAAATTTAAATAATTCTTTGAAAATGGTTCACGTTAAGTAAAACTTAGATCTTGAACGTTGGAATCAAAGTTTATTCATATATAAAGTTATGGCCGTTCATTATTCGTTCAAAACGAAATTAATTTAATATTTATTTGATAATAATTGTTTCTAAATTAATTATTAATTTATTTTAAAATTAATTAATTAACTAAAATAACTAAAAATATTCAATTTTTAATATTATATAATATATGAATTCCTAACCTGTTAAATCGTCTTGATACCCATTAAATTTTCAGATTTAACCAATTTTTAACTTAATGAAAAATACCCAACTAATATAATAAAAAGCTAAAGAAAAAAGTAGCCGTTCATTTGAACTAAACGGCACCCATTGTCCTTTTAAATTTTGGTTAATTCAAATTAATCGAGTTTTATTCATTTTAATTAATTTTTAAATAAATGTAATTATTAAAAGATATAAAATAAAATAATTATTCAATTCTGTTTTCTCCCCTTAATTAATCGATTGAACACCTCTATTTCAAGGATGTTCTAACATTCGATTCTTTTCCACGTGTAAGTTAACCCCCCAAATTAAGAACTTGTGAATCTATCGTAAGAAAGATGTGTTCCATTTGGATTTTGCTAAGGTCACGTTCAATCTAGAAAACCGACATTACCAACAAATGGGGAATTCCTCCACTATCATTTCTGGTCTCAACTCAAGTATAAAGTCACCCAAAGTCACCCAAAATCTACCATCATATACCATGCAAGAAGCAATACCTTATAAATCTTACACATCTGCTACCGGCAGCCGCCTTTCATCGATTCACAATGTTTCCGGTGATGGGGGAGTTGTTATTAGTGGTACCGGAAAGGGTGTAACAAAATTGGCGTTGGATAATTCGGTGATAGTTTTTTGTAGACGTGGTTGTTGTATGTGCCATGTCGTGAAGAGGTTGCTGTTAGAGCTTGGGGTGAATCCAACAGTCTGCGAAGTTGAGGCAGAGAAGGAAGTGAATGTGCGTAATGAACTATCCAGAATCGACGGTGATGGAAGGAACGGAAGTATTGAGAAGTTACCGGCTGTTTTCGTCGGAGGGAAGCTGTTTGGGGGATTGGATAAGGTCATATCGACTCACATCTCCGGTGAATTGGTGCCTATTTTGAGAGATGCTGGTGCTATACGGCTTTGATAGAAGATCTGTTGAAAAGTCGATGTTAACTTCTCTTGCTGGCATTTCTTCGAATAAGGATTGTTATTTTATACAAAAATGTACCGAGATATATATAATGTTAATTTCGACATCCGAAAATTAAAATTTGAGAAGAATGGCATTATGATTTTGAATAAATGAAAACATTTACAGTGGCAAAAATAATCATTTAGTTTTTCTCACATTAACATCAAACTTTCTTCGGACAGTATTGTTAACAATGAATACTTGGCTTTGATTGAGAGTCTACGCAAAGTTTGGCTCCGGTTACCACCTAATATCCTGGTGAGTCCTCCAGTCCCCTAATCGTCTCATTCGTATCTACGAAGTTCATCATTTTCGGCACTCTCAGTGGTGCAGCTGAATTTAAATACAATTTCGTTGGCTTCTCTGGTGGAGTAAGACCTGAACTGAACCTTGTGCTGATCAGTGACGAAAAAAACCCTGATTTCCGTGACAATGTTGCAGGCACGTCCCATTCAGATTAGCGGACCTTAGCAAAGGCGACCATGGAGAAACCAAGCCTCAGGAAGAGAACTTTCCTCATCCCGACAACCTTTACCTCAAACCAAGTTTTGGTCACAATGGCAGCAGTATCATCCAAGTGGCTTCCATTGTATTCTATAGGTGCGGTGTATACATGCGAGAATATGCTCCATTTGACAGGTTCAAAGTACGTGCATTCGGGCTCGTCAATAGGATTGTTACTGTGATCATCCGAGAGTCGGAGGATTGTAGGAAGAGTTGAAAGATGCTGAAGATGGATTGCTAAATGGTCGCTTCTCTTACCTTCCAAATATAAGCAAATTCCTGTTATAGGTCGATTTCCAGTATCAACCTGCAAACGGCAGATTAAAGAACAGGTCGGAACTTTGGGACTTTATCAAATGAAAAAGGTAATCTCAACTCTGGATTCTGGTAGAAAAAGTCTCGTAACAATGAATGTAAAACTTTGATAAGCAGAGCAAGCAATCATAAATAATTAAAATGTTGAAAACGAATCGCGCAAGTATTATCAAGTGGCGCAATATGATACCTTTGTGGTATTAACATAAAGCTTAGGCCCCATTAGTGTGAACTGAAGTGATGGGGAATGGGGATGCTTATTTCCGTCGCTTGAGACTGAGAGGCAGATCGCCATATACGGGAGCCCATTGTCGAGGTAATTGAAACTCGAGAAATACATGGAGTTCCTCTATCGGTGGTTTATCTGCAAGATATTAGTATATTTCCATTAGAGGCCAGTGCTCATGTATGCCTTCATGACAATCTTTCAAATGCACATGCATTCACTCAAAGGGAACATTTATCGGAAGTGTACCAAAATACAGATAATAGGTGATTCGACATCAAATAATTGCATTTTATCAAGTATAAATTACGAGAACTCACAACGTAGGTACAAGTTCACTGCATGACTTAAAAATCCATTGCCTCGAGCACCACTCAGTAGAGAAGTAATAGGCACCAAGGACATCAATATAGCATTGGGCGACTGTGATATGGTTGAAAGCCACCGGCTATGGCTTTAACTGAAATCAACACCTCCCCTTCGAATATAAATATTCACAATATCCTGCAAAGTTAAATGAGTCACCATTACTGAATAGAGGTTGCTTCTTAATTGGTGCAGTTCCGAAATATAATCTAAAATACACACCGAGAAACTTACACTATTGTTCGAATGAGTAACTACTGGTGGCCTAATTGATGCAGCAATTGAAGGTCCCAGGGCATATAAGGTTCTTCCTGAAGCAATAAATAGAAACAAAGTTGGATAGACATATTTCCCGGGCCTTGTAGATGAAGTCTTTTTCACAAACTCACATACAGATTTGGTTAAATAATACTAATAATTCGAACTGAAACATGTATATCATCTATATTGCATTATCACAATCTCCTTTACTTTCCCAGGAGGACATCTTAAATACAATGCAAAGTGATCATTCCCCTGAATTCATCTAAAAACATAGTTTGTGTACCCTAGAATGCAAAAAATCAGAACAGACTAATACGTATGCACCAACCGTATATTCTTGAATTGCCTTGTCCTTTGAAGTCTGTTTCCCAGATACTGAATACTTGGAAACATCATATTGTGTGCATAGATTCCCCTTTTGATTTGTCAACTGTTCATTTGGAAGACTAGAAAACTTAAAATTAGCACTACCCTCTTCAACATCAAGGGTTCTGAATGGTATTCCTGTTCCGAAATTTCCAGGAGTACTTAAGGAATCTGACCCGGTCTGTCCATCATGCCCCGTGGACTCCATAACATTAGTAGCATCTAAGTGGAAGAAAATGCCAATCAAGATGCCAAGAAACGCTCAACATTGCAGTCATATTCATACTACAAAATAATATTGAATAAAATACAAAGTCTTTACATTTCCTTTTATTGTAATCTGAAGATTTAAACATTTAATCACTAGCCAAAGGAAAGAGAAAAGTTCCCTTTGTTCCTAAAACACTAAAATCTTCTATAGCCATCCAATATTATTAAAAAAATAAAACCTTAAACACATGCAGGTATTTAATCTCCTGCTAGAAAACTCAATTGCCACAAAATCAATCACCCCAAAAATTGATCGACTAACCGTTTCGATCCGAGGAGGCATGCAAATCCTCTTCCTCTTCTTCGTCATCGTCATCAATTTCCATGTCGGCACTGTTAATTTCTCTCTCGGCGGTAAAGACGGAGGGAGTTTCGTCGTCGTTCCCGGCGCGTGGGACGGCGGAGGTTGACAGAGAGATTGGTTCCCGAGCTCCTCGTGTATTAGAAACGTATAGAGGCGAGTGGTGAAAGTCGTGATGCGAATTTTTGAACTGCGCGTGCTTAATCGTGTTTTGCCATCTGGCCGTCGATCGTTCACCCGGATGAAGACCCTTTCCCGCTTACTTTTCTTTTTTTATTATTACATAGAGGTTAAGTCTTCCCGCTTACTAATTCACGCGCGTGCTTCGAAGATGATAATAGATTAACCCATCTCTTTGGGCCACTTTATGGGGTTTGGTCCATTTTTATTCTAAAAGTATGGTAAAAAGACCTCTCAAGGTTGAAATTGATAAATTGGTCCCTATAATAAAAAAGAGCAATTAAATATAATTCAGTATAATGTAAAGGGTCTTCATCAATTTTGTATAATTTTGAATCTTTCAAATGGAAATGCTGTTGGGAACACCTCTGCAAGAAACTCCTGGTTCGGAAGACGGGACCAAGAGCTGATAAGATGAAATCCCAGCCCCACATCGGTTTCGAAGCTGTGGGTCGTTGTTTCTTTTATCAATCTCGGTCTCGATTTCCTTCATCTCCGTAGAGAATCTGTGAAACGCTGTCATAATCTCTGGATTGCCTGTCCATGGAGAAAGATCTTTTCGATCCCCTAAGTACTCTTCATCGGCTGAATGGGTGGACAAAATGTCAAGGACAGACATTAAAACCGTCATATCTTTTAAACTTGGCAACGATGATAAAAAATACCCTTCGGGGTCAGAAACGAAACTAGGGTAATCCGGATCATCCTCTTCGGGTACTAGCCGTCGCATGTACGGTGGACGTACGGGGATGTATGCGCCGTGATGGTACTGTCCGAAGTTGAGAGCAGCATGTTCTGCCGATGAAATCCAGATGAGGGTGGTTAGGATCGAGATGAGATCCTCCGGTGTAGAAAGCTTGGGCCACCAGGTTTCGTGGCGGAGATCGGCATGGCCTACGTTGATGGACTCGGAATACCAGGCGTTGAGTTCTGGATCGGATCGGATACGGATCGAATCCGGATAGTAATAGTTCACGTAGTCCTTAACTAGTCTCTCAATGGCTGACCATATAAGCAACCCATCGTTGGCGTATGGGTAGTCCTGGATGAGGAGTTTTATGCCATGCGGCTGGATCGGGTCTGGTTCTGCAATCCCCCTGCAGTACAAAGTGAAAATCGGAGATGAATTCGGGTCTTGAATAAAATCGGGTGAAGATGAAGGTGAACTGTAAACAAATCTGCATACCTTCGAATGAGGTCTGCAGGGAGTGCCTCCATGTCGAAGCGCCAATTTTTGTAAGCAAAAGAAGTGATCTCCATTGAGCATTCTTTAGTGGAGAAGAGTGACTCGATGATTCCATCGGCGCTAATGAGAAGCTCACGAGCTCTGGCATTTATGTCCAATGTGTATCGCATGTGAGGATGAAGAAGCTTGTGAATTGGGTGCAGTGCACTTAAATTTCGTCGTGCAGCTATGATAAACGGTTCCATGCATGCATGAGTCCGCAACCTGCATGTACAGATTAAGAATGAGAGTTTGACTTTCTGAATCAAAATCTTTACGAAGGTTTTCTCATATATTGCATTGATCTGCGTACCAATGCTGAATCAATTCATGAGCTCCGGAATCGTTGGAGCAAACATGTGCTTTAGCTAATTGCCATTGCCAGCAGGTAGTGGCATCAACCGGAGGCGTAATCACTCGTTTCGTAGTCATGTAAGGGTTCATCGGCGGTAGGCTGAGCTCGATAGCAATCGGCTTCAAAGTTCCCAAGTGAGTCAAGAAGAAAATTGTCCGAGTTGCATAGGCTTTTCTATCCGGGTGGGCGTTGATGGTGTTGAGAAATGGAAGGTAGGCATCGTGATAGTCCAGTACAAACAGTTTCTTCTTTTCAATGGCCTGAAAAGAAAGGAAAGTAAATATATATTTTGTTGTTTTTATCAATAAAATTCATTTGTAGAAGAATACAAATGTTTCATTACGCAGTAAAGTCTCCATCAACAAATGAAAACAATGGCACAACTTTCCAAATCAAACAAGTTGGCCAATTTCATTTTACCTGTTGAATGGACATGCCATCAAGATGAGGAATGATGTGTTCTTCTCTGAACGCAGACGCTTGTGGACCATAAACGGAGGCATCCAATTTGCTTACAGGTGGAAAAATCTCGAGCCTTTCAATGCTTAAGGGATTCATTCCGGCGAGTGTTAGTCGACCGAATTCATCGTCTCGTAAACAACACGAAGCATCCCCTGCGATTCCCAGATTTTATTTATTTATGTCTCTCTTTTGAATGTATAAAGAGACCAAGTATATTTCTGAATGGAAGAAAGCTCTTACTGGAGACGATGTTTGGAGGGTCGAACTTGAAAGCGTCGGCCGTCGATTCTTTGATCATCTTATTAAGATGCGAATCGTTTCGGCATTGCTTGTACAGATTATTGATATCGGCGAAGGATTTGACGGACTCGCCTTCAGTTGAATGTTTAAGGAGAGGGAAAAGATTGTTCATCATTGCTTTCCGGCTGCCTGCGTCGACTGTCTCTCTTTTCACGTCTCCGAATGCTTCGTCTCTCGGCACATACATCGGCGTGGAGTCGTCTGCCGGAGCTTCGGACTTGGGATCTGTGCCATTTTCATCGAAATCAGCATAATTTGGATGATATATTACTACACATTTTTGGAAAGAATACTGGATTTTTTAAGTTCACCTGACTTTGTGGAAGGACGTCCGGTACGGCATCGTCGAGGATACGGCCGCCGCTCTCCTCCTAAAACCGGCCTTGCAGATTTGGTTCCTTTATCTGGGTGTCCCAAATCATTGTATACGTCGTAGTCATAGATTCTATCCGACGAAACCCTAACGCCATCTCCATTTCCCCTCAGTTCCCTTAATTCTGTCTTCCTCAACTCCTTGAGTCCTACCGGCGTTTCACTGGGTAAAAATGCCTGCCATTTCATCATTCGTCAGTTCATGCCATTTCACATTATTATTACTGTAGTCTGTAGTATTCTTCTGTACAAAATTCCTACCTTATTACAAAAGAAGATTCTTTTCTCCGACCCAAGTTTCTCCGGTTGAACCCAGGAGTCACAATCAAACTGAAGGGAATCTTCAAGGGAAACACTTTTCAAAAACAACTCCTTTTCATTTCTGTTGGTGACGAGAATAGCTCCGGGAACACCAAAGTTTGTATCGACAAGAAATTGAACGTTGTGGGTGATGAATTTGTCGGCGGTTATGTTCAAATCTCTTGACCACTGGATTATGGCTTCCTTGCTCACTTTCGGCTTCCCCGTCCCTTCAGTCATTTCCAAATTAACACATTAGCCAATAGCCATCACGTATCAACTACATATATACGTATATAAGAATCAGTGCTTACTTGGGTCAACTTCAGAGCTAACAAGCTGTAGAGAAACGCCTTTCCGAGCATCAATGGAGGCATTAGAAGAATCCCACCATTGAAACATCAACTCCTTCATCTTCTCCTTCGCATCGTACCCAACCGTCACCCGACCCGACAAAGTGGATTGCGTCAGAGTTTGGGGGTTCGGGATACTTCTGACGGAATCGAGCTCGATGAGCTTTGTCAGCATGGGAACCGCCGCAACCGCCAACACCACTTTCCTCACTTTCACTGTTCTTCTCTCCCATGACTTCAACGACGGGGTTGAATGACAAAGAAGGTTCTTATTCGAAGTGAATGATTTCGAACCTAACATTTCATTAATCATCGTTGCCGCCATTTATATTTTGAGAATGAAATCAAATCAAGATTCACAGCTAAGATGATTATGATGAAAAGCTATCGGGTTTGATACCAGTGAGTTGGAATCATAGAGTTTATCCGACATATTTATAGACAAATTACAGGAAGTGAAACTGAATCAACTCGGAATCTGTTTTTGTTTTGGATTGTTGAGTTGTGAATCACATGTTTTCCCCCCACACGTTCACGTTGGTTTCGTTGTTTAAGGTTTACTCGGGTTAATTGAAGTCTTGTTTTGTCTCACTAGAAACATCAAACCAGAGACGTTTCTCTCCTGATAGATTCCATTTTACAAACACTTCTCAGCCTCTCGCCTTTCTCTCAGATTTTGAACGCTGGAAAAGTCGCTTATAATTCACGTGATTGCAAATTCACGACAAAACTATCTTCGTTTAAAACATATTCTTAAATCTTTTACACCACAAAAAAAAATATCTAATGAAAAAATCTTCAATAAATGGATTTATATGAACAAAACATGTTTTTGTTTTATAAGATATTTACGGGAATAAGTTCGGATGATTTATATGAACAAAACATGTTTTTGTTTTATTAAGATACCTGATTTTGATATGATTTGAAAGAACGTAAAAACTTTCAAAAAATAATAAATCAAAAAAAATATGTTTAAAAGATTTTTAATTTGCTTAAATTGATTTTAAACAATTAAAAGTATTAAAAATAAATTTTGAGTACATATACAATTTGAATATCTTGTGTATTGTTATATTGTTATAACTAAATTATGTATTGATACTCTAAAGATAATCTTGTGTTAGAATCTCAATCTGATAGTGTTCCTCGAGCCCACGATTTAACATCTAACATACGCACAAAAACAACAATTTTAAGCTCTGAGCTTCCAAAGTTTAGTAACACACATTTACTATACCGTATTTCATGTTAATCATATACATAAGCATGTAAGTTAGTATGAACAATAAAGAGATAAATAAATCACATAAATCACATGTAAGTTAGCATGTAAGTTCGTGGTGCTACCATAACTGTCTAAACTCATGCTAAGCATAATACAATACACATAAATCACAAGCATATCAATAAAATAAATCAAAAATGAGTCCAATGTCACCCAACACTGAAAACTCATATGTGCTCAAATCTCACATCAAGTTACTCAAAATTTAACATCGAGTGAATATATTCAAAATTTCATGTCGAGTCTTCACTTAAAATCTCTTATCGAGTAAATATCATCACCTAAAATCTTGCATCGAGTAAATAATTGTTAATCATTATAGTGATTATTAGTCGTAATTTAATCGTTAAAAATGATTAATTGTTATTATTTTAAACGATTAATCATTATAATAATTAAATGTTAAAAACTGGTTCGACTATAGACTAATATGTAACTGATTATGTTTTCTTTTAAATATTTATTATTTTTTTATAATTATAATAAATTTATTTGATAAATATTATATTATATCTGAAAATAATAATAAATGCATTTTAAACATAAACTTTATATTTAATAAAAAATATTTATAAATTAGCTATTAACCATTTTTAGTGATTCAATTAATTAAAATCATTTAATTTTAATGGTTAAATTATTTTTATAAAATAAATAATTACATTTATTAACAATTACAGTTATCTATAACGGTTTACTTTGCACAAACCTGATCACATGCGCTTATAGTTTGCTGTCTTTCCCTACTCAATTTTTTGTTCATTTAGTTCTTGTTCCTCAATTTTACCTTTAATTTATTTTTATTTTTATTTTTATTTTCCTTCTATGACCACACCATGATCTACCGTAACTCTGATCTCTAGTTGGATCTGTGTTTTTTCGTTTTCTTTCATCGGCATGGCTGACGATAGGGTAAACTTCGTTTCTTTTTCTCTTTTTTTTTCGTATTTTTTCTAATTTTCTGACATCGGAACTTGGAAGTTAGTCTCCTGTTTATTTTTTCGTTTGATTGTGGTGAAAACTTTGTTCATGCTTTGTGATTTTATGAGATTTGGGGATTTACGATTTTGGTATTTGTTGTTTTGTTTTATTTTGCGATCTTGTTGGTTGAGCTGATCGGGGAACCCTAGATGGTGAAATTTTGCTTTGAATATGTTTTGATCTATGATTTCTCTCTGGGTTTTGCAACTTTTAGCTGGTATTATTAGTTTGTTTGATCTCTTTTTTGTGTGGGTTCCGTCGAAGACTTACTTGTCTCGTTTCTTACACCATGAATTTCTTAATTTACCAGGAAATGTCAGCCCCTGTTGTCGACAGCAACGATCCGGTCACAGGTCACATAATTTCCACAACAATCGGTGGCAAAAATGGAGAACCTAAACAGGTATGCTTCTTCTTGGATTAAGCTGTTCAAATTCTGGTTTAGTTACAATTAATATGTGGATAAGATCAACATTAGGAATAGTAACCAGTTTTTTACTTGAGGTTTCATGTTTTTGATTATCATCGTAGACGATCAGTTACATGGCCGAGCGTGTTGTGGGGACGGGATCTTTTGGGATTGTTTTTCAGGTACTAAGACATTGTCAGATTGTAGTCAATATTACCTTCTTCATATTCTGCATGCTGATTTGATCTGTTCTTTCAGGCAAAATGCTTGGAAACGGGAGAAACTGTGGCTATAAAGAAGGTTTTGCAAGACAGAAGATATAAGAACCGTGAACTGCAATTGATGCGTGTGCTGGATCACCCGAATATCATTTCCTTGAGACATTGTTTCTTTTCCACAACAACTAAAAATGAGCTTTTCCTTAACTTGGTTATGGAATATGTACCAGAGAGCATGTATAGGGTTTTAAAACATTACAGCAGTGCAAATCAAAGAATGCCACTTATCTATGTGAAACTTTACACGTATCAGGTCCGTGTTGTACCATTTTCCATGCTCTATTTTTGTGCAATGTTCTTCTTATGCTGATTGGATGAGGTTTTACAGATATTCAGGGGGCTTGCTTACCTCCATAGTGTTGTTGGAGTTTGCCATAGGGATTTGAAGCCTCAAAATCTATTGGTATGTTTTTCTTTTGGATGACTTTTTGCAGAATGGGTTGACAACGATTCTTAAATGATTGTTGGCTTTGTACAGGTTGATCCTCTGACTCACCAAGCTAAAATTTGTGATTTTGGAAGCGCAAAAGTGCTTGTAAGTTGATTCCCTTATATTAATTTTTCAAGTTCTTTCTTTAAGATTTCTTACAAACATTTTAGTCAACAAATATTTATTTCTCCAAGTGAAACATCATTATTTGGTCCATAATTTTCTAACCCTAAAATAGGATTGTAGCCCTCTGTTATTTGAATATTTGGTTTTGATTGTGGCTTCTAAATGGATTGACATTCAATCTGTTATCTTCTGCTATTTATCAGAGTTGCAATATGGTACTTTGAAAAAACGCCTTTGTGATAACACAATTAATGACCCTTCACTGTACCTTTCAAAAGAAAAAGAATACCCTTCATTGTTGATTGTGCAAACTGCTGAAAATTGTTTAACCTTTGTCCCTCCTATCTAACCACTTCTCCCTTGTTAGTGTTGCCTCTTCTATTTAGCTTTCTTGTATGGCCTCTTTGTTGGGGGTTAAGGGTTGAAGAAGAAAATGATGAATTAGATCTTAGAGTATATTAATAATTGTACATGTTTAAGATCATCTTTTCCTTGTCTTTTTTTTTCATTAACTACTTCACACATTATTATTTTGTTTGACTAGGTCAACGGTGAAGCTAACATTTCATACATATGTTCACGTTTCTATCGAGCTCCAGAACTTATCTTCGGTGCCACTGAATACACAACCTCAATCGATATTTGGTCAGCTGGTTGTGTTCTTGCTGAACTTTTGCTGGGACAGGTTTGGTTTTGCATTTTTGTTTTTTCTGATCTTATTTTGGAAAACTTCTCACAACTTTGCTCATTGATATCTCATTTTCTTTTGCGTGTGTAGCCATTATTTCCTGGAGAGAATGCTGTTGACCAGCTTGTGGAGATTATCAAGGTGTGATTTGCTTAAGATGCTTGGAGTCGCACCATTACTTTGTATCATCAGGAGTCTGCTTCTTACATCTTTTCCTACAGGTCCTAGGTACACCCACTAGGGAAGAAATTCGCTGCATGAATCCCAACTACACAGATTTTAGGTTTCCACAGATAAAAGCACATCCATGGCACAAGGTTTCCCTTTTATTCTAAGGATCTAAATATTTGATTGATTTTGAGCAATGCACTGCGTCTTTGCAACATATGTGCAATGGTTGATTACCCTCTTATGTTTTTTTTTGAATGTATGTTTTTAGGTTTTCCATAAAAGGATGCCTCCCGAAGCAATTGATCTTGCTTCACGACTGCTGCAATACTCGCCAAGTCTTCGCTGTACAGCTGTGAGTTGCTATTTGTCCATCTTTTGTTTGGTGATCTTGGAATATGCAAGATTCTTCCAATATCAATTTATCTCCCCAAAATGTTTATGTTCTTTAGTGATAACCACTCCCCAATTTCATGTGCTATGACAGCTGGAAGCATGTGCACATCCCTTCTTTGATGAGCTTCGAGAACCTAATGCTCGCCTGCCAAATGGACGACCTTTGCCGCCACTTTTCAACTTTAAACAGGAAGTATGTTTCTTAACTTCATTTCCATCTGTCATCTTCATTGAATGGCATTACTTCTAGCCAAAATTATGTTTCTTGTTCTAGTCGATACTTTGTTATTCATTTTGATTCTTCTTGTTACAGTTATCTGGGGCTTCACCAGAGCTTATTAATAAGTTGATTCCAGATCATGCGAAATGGCAAATAGGGCTCCAACAGTTCATGCATCCAACTGGGACATAAAGCTTTTAAAATTGATTTCAGATTAGACATTTCTAGTTGATGCGTAAGTGTAACACGAAAGAATTACCATGTTTGGATGATCACTGGTTGATTCGAGGCCTATCCAGCATCCTTTTCTGTTTTTCCACCATACGTATATCCTCTGGCAGTGTGGTGGCTGCCTTCTTTTGCTCCGTTTATTGTTAATCACGCCTCTCTTGCTCCTGTATTCTGTGAGTTTATGTTTTATCAAAATGCTTTTCTAGTTATGTACATGTAACATGTTAGATACTACAATATTGGAGTAATTTGGATGGACCGGAAAGCAAAGGGGTGGAGGAAAGTTGAGAAGTGTGTTTGTGGCTAGGAAGAATGTCCCAGAGACAAGGGTGTGGGCTTTCCGGTTTGGTTACTTTCATTTGTTCGTTATTTTCAAGTTATGGTTGCTGAGTTTAAATTGCAGACCATTATATTACTGTTTGATCAAGTTTAAGTCTACTTCTGTTTCATTGGTCTGTGAAGCCGACAAATTGTCGCATATTCGGCTACTGTACAATTGGTACTATTGTAGATTCTTTTCTGCTAGTTGAGGTTGTCAGGATATGTTTTTCGGTTGCTGTGGACAAATCACATGATCGTCGGGAATTATTGTTGGATTATGAACATAGGAAGGTGGCATGTTCGATTGTTTTTTAACAAACAAAACTTTTACCAGTAGTGGTGATTTGAACAAAAAAAGAATAACATGAGTACTAGTAGGAATAGGAGAATCTAATATGAGGAGAAAATTAATATTTTGACCCTTTAACTATTCTTAAAATAAATTCTGTAATCTGATTTTTGAAGATACAAAATATATTTTTGAGTTTATAACTACAAGTGCAAGTGCACATATACACATCTGAATAAATACTTATTAATAAGCATGATCAAACGGATACAAAATATGTTTGGTCAGACTGAATAAGATTTTGCTCCTCATGAGATTTAAACAAGAATAAAAATACCAAACAAATTCAATTTTCAAGTATTTTATTGTGAGATTCGAACACGTAAGACTTGTTATCCCCAATTGAATGTGAGTGACTAAGATGAAAATGAAGCCTAAAGTAAGTGACAAATGGAAAATAAAATTTAACGAGAAATAAATCAAATTTGTGATGGCTAAACTGCAAACAATATCGAATGGTAATGGCCAATTTGCAATTTTTATTAGCAGTGACCAAAACGAAAAAAATGAAAGTTGGATGATTAACGTGTCGTTTTACCTGTAGTATGTTTTAGTTTCTTGTTGATCATATGACAAGTTTATCTTCAACGATGAAAAAACAAATAAATAACTAATTTTTCAATAAAAAGGGTACGAAAGTCACGAAAACGGTAAAGTACTTCTTGTTCACCAAATGTGGATTGAGGGTGGTTTAGGAATTTAGAAGAAAATGTATTAAAAGCAAAGAGAGAGCATCCCATACGCTTTTAGTTTCCTGGCTTTCCCTACTCAAGTTTTTGTTCATTTAGTTCTTCTTGTTCCTCGTTTTTACCTTTATTTTTTTTTAAATTATTTTCATTCTACAGCCGCACCATGATCTACCGTAACTCTTATCTCTAGCTAGATCTGTGTTTTTCGTCTTTTTTCACCGGCATGGCTGACGATAAGGTAAATTTTTTATTTCTTTTTTGTATTTTTCTAACATCGGAACTTGGAATTTAGTCATCTGTTTATTTTTGGGTTTGATTGTGGTCAAAACTTTGTGATTTTATGAGATTTGCGGATTTACACTTTTTTGTATTTATGTGTTTTGTTTTATTTTACGATCTTGTTGGTTGAGCTGATCGGCAATCCTAGTTGGAGAAATTTTGCTTGGAATATGCTTCGATCTATGATTTCTCTCTGGATTTTGCAACCTTTAGCTTTTATTATTAGTATTTTGTTTGATCTCATTTCATTGTGTTCCGCCGAAGACTTGTCTCATTTCTTACACCATGAATTTATTAATTTATCAGGAAATGTCAGCCACTGTTGTCGACAGCAACGATCCGGTCACAGGTCACATAATTTCCACAACGATTGGCGGCAAAAATGGAGAACCTAAACAGGCATGCTTCTTCTTGGGTTAAGCTGTTCAAATTCTGCTTTAGTTACAATTAATATGTGGTTAAGATAAACATTAAGAACTGTAACCAGTTTCTTACTGTAGATTTCATGTTTTGAATGTTTTATTATTGTAGACGATCAGTTACATGGCCGAGCGTGTTGTGGGGACGGGATCTTTCGGGATTGTTTTTCAGGTACTAAGACATTGTCAGATTGTAGTCAATATTTACCTTCTTCATATTCTGTATGCTGATTTGATCTTTTCTTTCAGGCAAAATGCTTGGAAACGGGAGAAACTGTGGCTATAAAGAAGGTTTTGCAAGACAGAAGATATAAGAACCGTGAACTGCAATTGATGCGTGTGCTGGATCACCTGAATGTCATTTCATTGAGACATTGTTTCTTTTCCACAACTAAAAATGAGCTTTTCCTTAACTTGGTTATGGAATATGTACCAGAGAGCATGTATAGGGTTTTAAAACATTACAGCAGTGCAAATCAAAGAATGCCACTTATCTATGTGAAACTTTACACGTATCAGGTCCGCGTGGTACCTTGTTCCATGCTCTATTTTTGTGCAATGTTCTTCTTTAGGCTAATTGGATGAGGTTTTACAGATATTCAGGGGGCTTGCTTACCTCCATAGTGTTGTTGGAGTTTGCCATAGGGATTTGAAGCCTCAAAATCTATTGGTATGCTTTTCTTTGGGATGACTTTTTGCAGAATGGGTTGACAGCGATTCTTAATGATTGTTGGCTTTGTACAGGTTGATCCTATGACTCACCAAGCTAAAATTTGTGATTTTGGAAGCGCAAAAGTGCTTGTAAGTTGATTCTCTTATATTAAATTTTCAAGTGCTTCGTTTCCGGTTTCTTACAAACATTTTAGTCAATAAATTATTATTTCTGCAAGTGAAACATCATTATTTGCTCCACAAGTTTCTAAACTTAAAATAAGAATTTAGCTCTCGGTTGTTTGAATATTTGGTTTTGATTGTAACTTCTAAATGGATTGACATTCAATCTGTTATCTTCTGCTATTTATCAGGGGTGCAATATAGTACTTTCCAAAATCACCTTCAAACTGCTGGAACTTGTTTAACCTTTGCTCCTCCTTTTATATAATCATCAGTACTTCATGTAAACTTGAATTTATCCGACAAGGGTTCTTTTCCAGATTGGTTGAAATAGGCACTTCTCCCTTGTTAGTGTTGCTTCTTCTATTTGTCTGCCTTGCATGGATTGTTTAACCACTCTAGAATACTTCATACTTACTATTATTTTGTGTGACCAGGTTAAAGATGAAGCTAACATTTCATACATATGTTCACGTTTCTATCGGGCTCCTGAACTTATCTTTGGTGCCACTGAATATACAACCTCAATTGATATTTGGTCAGCTGGTTGTGTTCTTGCTGAACTTCTGCTGGGCCAGGTTTGGTTTTGCATTTTTTGTTTCTTATTTTTATTTTTCTGAAAACTTCTAACAACTCTGCTCATTGACATCTCACTTTCATTTGCATGTGTAGCCATTGTTTCCTGGGGAGAATGCTGTGGACCAGCTTGTGGAGATTATCAAGGTATGATCTGCTTAATATGCTTGGTCGCACCATTACTTTGTATCATCAGGAGTCTGCTTCTTACATATTTTTGTACAGGTCCTAGGTACTCCCACCAGGGAAGAAATACGCTGCATGAATCCCAACTACACAGACTTTAGATTTCCGCAGATTAAAGCACATCCATGGCATAAGGTTTCCCTTTTATTCTAAGGGTCAAAATATTTGATTGGTTTTGAGCAATGCACTGCATCTTTGCAACTTATGTGTAATGTTAGATTACCCTCATATGTTTTTAGGTTTTCCATAAAAGGATGCCTCCCGAAGCAATTGATCTTGCTTCACGACTGCTGCAATACTCACCAAGTCTTCGCTGTACAGCTGTGAGTTGCTATTTGTCTCCATCTTTTGTTTGGTGATCTTGGAATATGCAGGATTCTTCCATATCAATTTATCTTCCCAAAATGTTTATGTTCTTTAGCGATACTGATAACCACCCCTCAATCTCATGTGCTATGACAGCTGGAAGCATGTGCACATCCTTTCTTTGATGAGCTTCGAGAACCTAATGCTCGCCTGCCAAATGGTCGACCTTTGCCTCCACTTTTCAACTTTAAACAGGAAGTGTGTTTCTTAGCTTCATTTCCATCTGTCATCTTCATTGAATGGAATTATTGCTAGCCAGAATTATTTTTCTTGTTCTAGTTGATACTGTCATTCATTTTGATTCTTCTGGTTACAGTTATCTGGGGCCTCACCGGAGCTTATTAATAAGTTGATTCCAGATCATGTGAAACGGCAAATAGGGCTACAACAGTTCCTGCATCCAACTGGAACATAAAACTTTTAAAAGTTATTTCAAATTTGACATCTCTAGTTGATCTGTAACACGAAAGAATTACCATGTTTGGATGATTGCTGGTTGATTTGAGCCCTATCCAGCATCATTTTCTGTTTTTCCACTACACGAATATCCTCCTCTGGCAGTGCGGTGGCTGGCTGCCTCCTTTTGATCTGTTTATGTTAATCACGCCTCTCTTGCCCCTGTATTCTACAAGTTTACGTTTTCTCAAAAAGCTTTTCTAGTTATGTACATGTAACATGTTAGATACTAAAAGATTAGAGTAATATGGATGGACCGGAGAGCTGAGTGGAGGAAAGTTGAGAAGTGTGTTTGTGGCTAGGAAGAATGTCCCAGAGACAAGAGAGCGGGCTTTCCGGTTTGGTTACTTTCATTTCGTCTTTTTTTTTTTTCAAGTTATTCTTGTTGCGGAGTTTAAATTGCAGACAATTATTATAACTGTTTGTTCCAAATTATATTATTCCTCTGTGTCTACCATTCATGCTTTCATGTAATCTTGATGATCAAGTTTAAGTTTAATTTTGTTTCAATAGTGAGTGAAGCAATATCATGGAGCCGGTGATCATCGTTGATGCCATCCCCAGTCCCACATTTTTGTCAAGAAAAGCCGACTTCAATAACTCGGCCTAAGGTATGAAAGGTACTGTTGTAGATTCTTTTTTTTTTCTTTCATAGTTGGGGTTGTCGGGATCTGATTTTCTGTTACATAAATTATGAGTCGACAAGTATATAAACAAATCACATGATCGTCGGGAATTACTTTTTGGGACTGTTGTTGGATTGTGAATAGGAAGGTGTCATGTTTTCTCTACCCGATACTTGAAGAGGTTTATGGTTGACATTATAAATTCTTAATACATTCTGTTCTGTTGGTTTCATGGCATTTGAAATTTTGTCTTGGCTTGAAACCTGTCGATGTTTTTTAATATTCCCATCTCAAACCAACATGAAAATCAAAGAGCATAACAATTCCCCATGACTCCATTAAAGGTAGCAAACTGATGCTAAAGCAGCCAAGCAACCAGTTCACACCACTTCAGCATTAACATCCACCAATCATAACAGATAAAGAGAAGTGCACTTTGAACACCATCAGTGAGTCGTCTCATTCATATAAAATAAAACTTGTTTAGTATATAAACAGTGTATGGGAGGGAGGCACATCCAATTGATTTTAGACATAAAATGGCTACTGCAGATGATTATGATTTTAACACCATTATCCTCTGTAGCATGTAGCAAAAGGTAAGCAATTCAGTTATACCACCCTTATCTGAATTACAATGCCTATCAGTTTGAAGAAAGGAGTTTAGAAAACAAACATAAAACAAGATTTATATTAATCAAATAAAACAAGCCGAGCCTCATAAATTCCATTAGCAGCTAATATCATTTCACTTCCCGAGTAATATGCCACGGTACATAACCAACTTCTCTAGCACAGAAGAATAATAAAACTGAAGCAATAACTAAAATATCCCAAAGGCTCTTTACTTGTTCAAACCATTTCTTCCATCACCGAATTTACCAAACCATAGGCCATAGCTACAAGGTGCCGTGACTACCTGAAATATCTATGTTAAACACCAGACTTGCAGATTCCATACACACACTCGGATAAACTATCATCCCCATCCAGACAGAAATAGGAAGCAGGAAAGTAACGAATACTAAGAGATCACGTTTTTGACTGCCTGTGAAGTTCATCGGTTTCTTGTAAACCATATGGTGGTAGAACTCGCACAAGTGAACTAATTATCACAGTGCAATTTAACCCAAGCGTGAAAACTCAATTACAAGTAGAAGAAACAATGAGGTCTGCTGATCCACACTCAAATCTGGCAATTTAACCCTCGGAATATCGAAGCGATTGCTGAGGCAATGATTGAGGTGATCTCAATGCTGAGAAGCAGTGGGGAAATTAGCTGGCAATGGCATGATGAAGTATTCTGGTTCTTCCAGGATATGGAAAGCCAATGTTGGGTTATTGGTTTGAGCTTTGGATGATCACATGAATTGTGTGTTTAAGGTCCAAAAACAGGGATATACTGTTAGACTACGATGGAACAGGAATGCCTAGACTTAAACATCACATCCACAAGTACGGAAAGCATCTCAATCATAAACACGCTCTCCGATGAAATCAAGAACAAATGGAAGAGGAAGAGAGTTCAGAGAACTTGAAATGCAGATGAACATGGTTATTTCATCAAGCTCTCAAGGAAGCTTCTGTCCTGGAGACCGACAGTTCCCTTTGAAATATCCACAGTTGAGAACAAACTCATGCATATGAATGTAGAGTATCATTTTGCAGAGTTGATTCGAGTTTTAGGCGAAGACTTCCATTAATAAACAAGAATAGTCGGAGGGAGAGAGTTCAGAAACATAGGCACAGGGACAATCTATGCACAACAGAATTTAAGACTACTATAATAGACAAATTACATTGAGTTACTAAAAGTTTAAAATCTTAAATCAAAGATAATACTATTATAATATTCGAGATTCAAATTAGAACAATTAAAAAACAAAGGGAAAACAGAAAATCCACGATAAAATAGAAGAAGTAAAGCCTTCACATAGAATTTGTACTCTGAAATGGAAAATTCGACAAAGTTCTGGCTAAAAAAGACAAAAAAAGAACGTAATTGAAGGGCTAAAACGACACCGCATTACAGTTTATAGACCTCAACTTCTATCCAGGAGGGGTTGTTTTAACAAAAGGTGGAACCTACCTACCATTCATTTGAATTTGATCAATCAAAATTTTGCCCAAGGCTACTCCACCTACCTAAATCGGACTTCAGGGTTCAGAGACCAAAGAAGCCTAGTTCGCTGGCTCTCTCCTTCTCGAAAGTCTCAAAATACTGATAAATGATTGTTACGGCAAGCAAGATTCCGGTCCCTGAACCGATTGCTCCCATGAAATCAGCTAAGACCGTTAATGCACCAATGCACATTCCACCGAAGGCAGCTGCAGTTGGGATATAGCGGTTCAGTTCCTTCTGCAAGTTTGAGTCTCTATGCCCGGGCATCACCATTTGTTGTTCCTGCAGAAGCAAATAAAATGGACGAGCTTTAAAATGGCAACAATGTAAAGTTAATCAAATCAACAATTATGCATATTCAGCAAAAATCAGTGTAGCTCGTGGGATTCACAAAACCTCAAGTTCATACACAAGGCAAACAAACATGACTAAGTGAACCGGCTTACCTTGAGCTGCTTAGCTACATCCTTCGCTGAAGAACCAGAAACTTCAATCCAAGTTTTCGAAAACAAGGCACAAGCTGAAAGCATGAACACTAGATAAAACAGAGCATGGAAGGGATTTGCTGCCATGTCTGCCAAGCTGTTGTAATAATCAGATAAAACAAGACATTAACATATATGAAGAGAATGGCTAAAAAGGAAATGAAATCAAACATTTCATTGGTGAACCGAAGACGGACAAAGATCAATTCTAACCTTGCAGGGGCAGTGACGTAGTATGCTAGACCACCAACGGGAATAAACTGACCACCTGAATATTCAGATTCTTTCCACTTGCCCAAAAGATTCACCAAGAAGTTACCACTGTACTTCCTGTACAGCAACTGCAGAAAAATAAACTGCATTAAAGAAAGAGCAACAACAAGAGTAAAATGAAGCCTCCTTCATATAGAGTAAAAGGGTACCTGAGAGATGAAATAAAGATTAGAAACAAGAGCAGATTGAAGGATAATAGGCATGTTGGAGGTGTAGAATAGCTTAATGGGATATGATCCTTGTTGTCCACGAGCATTCTTTGATCTTACAGGCAAAACAACCCGGAAACCTTGGAAGTAGATGACAATAAGGAAGATCAATACTGTAGCAAGTAGATTTGTAACATTTGGAAGATTCTGCCGATAGAAAGCCTCTCGAAGTGCTCGAACTTTGTCTGTCCTAGTTATTAATAGATGGAACATAGCAATGACAGCACCCTCAAACTCAGCCCCACGTCCGCTGTTAATTGTGGTAGGGCTAAAGGCTTTCCAGATGATGTTTTCGCTTCAGAATCAAAATAGTATTTAGGATAGCCACTTACAGGAATACCTCTGACTTGAGTTAAATACAGAAAACAATGTGATAACATACCAGATATTGGTGGCTATGAAGAGTGAGATACCAGATCCCAAACCATATCCCTTCTGGAGAAGTTCATCCAGGCAGATAACAATGATTCCGGCAAAGCAAAGTTGAATGATAATAAGAATAGCATTTCCAACACCAAGCTGACCAACACTGCCATACATACCAGAAAGTACATATGCAACTGCCTCACCTACAGCAATCAGGATGCCCAACAACTTTTGAGCCCCATTTCTGCAAAGCACGCATAAGCATGAAAGATTATAATAAGCACAAAGAAATCATAAAGGATACATAGAATTGCAATCTGAGCCATTACATGTTATAAAAAGAGAAATATCCGTTTATGGTAAAAGGCAAAATAGATTACAATGGGAAGAATACTTACAGGAGTGCACGATCCTCTCTAACACTGTTGTCAACCTCAATGATCTTTGAACCAGCCAAGAGTTGCATCACCAATCCAGATGTCACAATGGGGGTAATCCCAAGTTCCATAACAGTTCCACGGTTGGATGCAAGGATAACACGCATCCAGTAGAATGGATCGGCACCCGTCGTGGAATGAATTCCATAAAGTGGAAGCTGACTGCACACCAGAAAGATGAAGAGAGAGATGACAGTGTAGATGACCTTTTCTCGGAAAGGAATTTTCCTGTCAGCACTCTGAACCTCTGGCAGAAAGGAAAGGAAAGGTCTAACCAAATGCAGTACTCTGAACCCTCCTCCCATGTTGGCTATTCAGAACTGGGTTACACCAAAAATTCAGCAGTTGTTTGTCAGTTAAGGAACATGCAAAAATGCATAATGAGGAGCTAGATAGCAATTACACATATCATTGATAGTCAAAATCAAGAAAAAATAATGCTTGTGAATTTACCACAATAATTGAAACATTTTCCTGAAATTGAGTAAATAATTAGAACACAAATATTGCAGCAAACGAATCTTCATAATTTGTATCTGACTTTATATCAGTCTCTAAATCATTATCCTATTCCTATAATTAGAACAATGTTACTTACAAAACTCATGCATAAATTCTACAAAACCGTTCTTATATCCAATCACATCCGCTTTGTAGAAACAAGAAGAAACATGCAACAAACACGAATTGAAGACTAAGAGCTGATGATTTGAAAAAATGAAATAATTTTTTTTAATTTTAAACTCAACCCAATCGTATAGAACTATATAGCAGAACTATCAATCAATCCGATCTAAAAATTGAAGTCGGCATCTGAAATGAATTTCCAGAAAAAACTGCAAATTAATTCAAATCAATCCGATCTAAATCGTGATTTCAAATTCTATTGAAAACCTGATCATATGATACTTTTACGAATGACGGGTTCAAAAATCAGCTAAGCTAAAAGGAGGGAGAAAAACGAAAAGAAAAAAACGAACTTATGCAGATATCAAGCAAAATTACCAGCAGATCTACAACTCCATAAAGAAAATCAGGTAAATCAAAATTCCAAAACTGAACATTCTAAAACAAAAATTGTACATGCAAATCCAGATCTGGCAACAAAAACACACTTTCCTCGAATCATTCCCTATGAAAGAAAAAAAAAAAATTCTCAATATACAAACGTAAAAAAATAAAGAGAATCAGAGGCATACGAATGCGGTAAACAGATCTGAGAATAGATATTAATTCGAGCAGATTCGAATTTTTCAAAGAGGAAATCGCCCCCGGCTGGGTTCAAAATGAAAGAGACAATTGATATTTTTATAGTACAATAAATGGCTTCCTAGGGTACTTAGCGACTAAAATTAAGAAAATAAGAGATAATAAAATATATTTTAAAAATATGATAAATTTAATTATTTAATTGAGAAAATTATATTATAGATTATATTTTTATGTTATTTATGCTATTAATTAATAAAAATTATTTTTAAATGTATTTTATAATAAATATTATTTGATAAAAAATAAATGATTTTTAAATAATTTATGATATAATTTTTTGATGATTTAGATAAAAATATAATTTATAGATGATACTATTTTTAATGATTTTTTAAATTATCATTTACAGGAACACTTTATATAAAAATCAAAAATATTTAAAATTATATGATATCTTTACTTAAGTCATCATTTATGAGTGATGTTTTTATTTATTTTTTTATTATAATTTTTAAAATAAAACTTAAAAAATTTTATTTTTTAAAATTATATTTAATGGACTGTTTGTTCATAATAAATATATAATTTTTTTTAAATTTTTTTGCTTGATTTTTTCATTTGAGTAAAATACATAAATGGGTACTAAACTAAACAAAATTGATAGTTTTGGAAAACAAATTTTTAAAATTATAAGATAATGAATTAAATTTATTAAATTATTATAAAATATTCTTAAATTTACCAATTTTTTTTTTATTATTATTATTATTTTATAACATATATTGATAAATTTATCAATTATTTTGTAATTCCGGCTATAAAAATCATTTTTACTTGGTTTAGTGAGTAGTTTATATGTTTTACCTATCTATTTTGTCACGGTCTCTCTTTAAAAAAGGGTTGTAGATATTTAATCCAATGAGTGTTTTACCACAAGAAATTTTATAATGAGTAAGTCATATCACGTCATTTATGTGATCAACCATTAAAAGTCATTCATATTATCATTTTTTTCATGTTATATATTTTTCAAAGTGATTTTTTACTCATATTTATTGTTAATTCATTTTAAAAACAATATTTTCAAGTGAAGATTCACTTTAAAAAATATATAATATGAAAAAAATGATAATATGAATAACTTTTAATAGTTGATCTCATGAACACATAGTAAGACTTACTCATAATATAATTTTAACACGTTTTAAATTTTACGTATGATTAGTTGGAACTTTGTATCTCCCATTATTTTATTAAAAAATAGGTAAATAATTATAAAATATGAATTTATTTTGATCGAGTATATTTAATCCATTAATTAAGTTATTTTTTATTTTTAGATATAAAATTATTAAAATAAATATATTTTTGACTGAAATTCTTTATTGAATTCTTTTTCCACCTATGTTACTAATTGGTCTCCCTTCATGATCTGTTAGTATCGGCATAGTTGACACAATCCCAAGTGCTGTTGGCTGTTGCACATAGACTGCACTCGGATCCCAAAACTGGGGTAGGAGTCGCATAAAAACTCAGGTTTAAGAAGCCCGAATGGAATGACCAGAGTATTATGGATTAATGAGATTTCGTAATTAAAATTAAAATACAATTAATAAAATATATAAATTTTAAAGACTAAAATTATTATTATATCAATCTTTTATTTTAAATATTAATGATATAATAATTTATTTATCATAAATTTTTAATTTAGTAACATGTTTGTTCTTCTTAAATCTATAACAGAATGATTTGATTGTTACTTTTAGAAGAAAAAAAAAATCTATAATTGAATGACTTATTTGTTACTTTTTAAACAATAGTGACGTGTTTATTATTAAACTTATAACTATGTGATCTGTGTTGTAATTTACCCATATGTTAATCACATTTAGAAAATAATATAAACTCCATTTCGTGTAATGCTGAATTATTTGCTGTCTGAAGACGTAAACAACGAAGAGGACTCTCCAACGTTTTGAAGGCATCGTCCCATCTCTTTCTTCAATGAATAACGATTTTAACGAAATTAATTCGCTTCAATCTTTGTTTTTATAAAAAATGATCTTTTAAATCAGCTCGGATCCATAAATTTTCTCTGTAATTATTCATATTTATTTGCACTCTTTCTTTGAAAAGGAATTTAAATTTAAATTCAATCATTCTATGGAGGGCTACAATCAAAAGTCGGTCTTCGATTCTAGGGCTCCTTCTCTTTCCCTAAACGAATATGCTGCCGGCAAGGGGAACCCCAATTCTATCCCGGTACGTCTATGGAATTGTTTCTATTTATTGAATTAATTACAGAATCACTGTGTTCAGAAAATTAGGGTTTTAATTTTAATTTTGTCTTCTTGATACCTTCGATCTTTTGAGTTGTGGGCCTATCTTTATTGCCGATTCAAAGCGGGGGAATAATAAAAAAGAAATGGGTTTTACACTTGAAATTCAAAATTTTGGGGAATTTTCTGAGTTGGGTGTTCTTATATGGGGCTGATCAGTGAATTAGATGATATCATGTTAGAAATAAAGTTGAATTTTATTAAAAAAATAAACTGTTGGTGCATCAAATATATATCTTTTTTATATTTATTTGATGATTATTTGCTTATTCCTATACATGTTAATAATAGGATACTAGTTTGGAGGGTCAAGGAACCAATGGTTCTATAGAATATGATAATGGATTATCAATGCCAACTAAAAGTATAGAGGAGTTGAATGATAAGGAAAAAGAACCAAAACCCAGCCATCATAAGTCTGGAAAATACTTCTTTTATGACTCCCCCCTTTCTGAGGACACTGGGGTTTGGATACCAGTCTCGGTTCCACCAATGCTCGAAAGCGATCATGAACAATGGACCAAAGGTTTCCATTCCAATGGAGGATATTTCCCTGAAGGTGACATGGGATGGGGTGAGTTCCTTGGTGAAGAGAAGGAATTGACCATGTGGGATGTGATAGTCGAGATGATACTCGCTGCCCGTGGGAAAGTAAACGCTTTAACATCTGGTGATTTTCAAAGAAGTGGTGTTTCATGGTTATCACGTCATTTGCTTGAGCAAGCTTGGCAAGAGATGGCTCAAACGCTAAACGAAGCGAATATGGGTAACATGATGGAAATTCTCGAAGCGGAACCGCCAAAGTGGTTACCTGACAGTGCTGCTTCTGCTTGTATGTTGTGTGGCGTTAGGTTTCACCCCATTATGTGTTCGAGACACCATTGCAGGTTTTGTGGAGGAATATTTTGTGGTGAGTGTTCTAAAGGAAGGAGTTTAATGCCCCAAAAGTTTCGTGTAACCGATCCTCACCGTGTCTGTGATGTATGCTGTGTGCGGCTTGAATCTGTCCAACCGTACTTGATGGACCAAGTTAGTAATGCTGCTCAGCTGCCTACTCATGACCTGACAGACCTGAGTACTTTGAGATCTTGGTTTAACTTTCCCTGGGGACAGTCCATGGAACATGAAATTTATAAGGCAACAAATACAATTCGGGGTTATATTGCTAAGGTAAGATTTGTGCTTTGAGGTTTACATTTCGTTGTTTAATTGTTAAATCTGTAAAACATGTCTTGTTTTGCATAAAATTGCATGTTCTTGTGGATATAAAAGGCCTGCTATTCTGCTAGTTGTTTTTGCTTTGATAATCACTTGTTTTTGTACTTGGATTCTCATTGAAATTATACATAGCTTTTTCAGAATTCTCAACTGTTGCCTTTTTCACCGACCAGGTTGGTTCTTTGAAGCCTGAGAAATCAATTCCAGATTCCATTCTCCGAGAAGCAAAAGGCCTTGCCATAATCTCTGTTATGAAAGTTGGCGTTATGGTTACATACAATATTGGTACGGGACTTGTGATTGCCCGTAGAGAGGATGGCTCATGGTCTCCACCTTCTGCCATTTCCACATTTGGTGTGGGATGGGGCGCTCAGGTGAATACTTAAAACTTTGTTCGTTGATGACACATATAATAAAGTTTTCCTATCAGATATTCGTATCTGAGAAACTTAAAACGGTAGCATTCAATCGTGTCTTCACCCTATTTGAATTCCTGGATGTTACTCTTCCTAGTTTTGGATGGAACAAAATCATTTATATCTGTTCCTAGATTTTCCTTCTTTGTTGTTCAAAAACAAATTTTTGTTGTATAAATGATGACGAGCGGACAGAGCTCAGAGCTGTTATTTTAACCTAGGGACTCAATTGTGATATGTGGATCGTAGGATGCAATGGGCCAGTCTTGTGAAATTAAATTGTGTTTCATTTTTTCCCTAACCATTAATACATCGGCAGGCTGGGGGAGAACTGACAGATTTTATTATAATCTTGAAAACAAATGATGCTGTTAAGACTTTTAGCAGCAATGCTCATCTTTCGATTGGAGCTGGTTTAAGTGCCGCTGTTGGTATTGTGGGACGGACTGTGGAAGCTGATGTACGAGCCGGAGATGGTGGCTATGCTGCTTGTTATACATACAGCTGTAGTAAAGGTATTGTCTCATCTCATCTTAGGCTTTCTGTTTACCTTGAACATAATCAAATTCAGTTCGACTGCATATTTTTCTTACTGTTTTTTTATGGTCTGTCACTGCATCATATTGAATATGGATGTCTATTTGTCCATATAACAATAAAACCATTGATTCGAACTCTTGTATTGCATCATCCATTAATTTTCTGCATAGTGCAGCTGCCCCATTATGCCACGGATCCTTTGTTTTGCCCCTTTATAATCTCATCGTAGCATTTTAATGCTCAAAAGCTCCTATTCATGTTTGAGTGTGTAGGTGCTTTTGTTGGATGTTCACTTGAAGGGAGTGTTGTCATGACTCGGGTACGAGAGAATTCCCGATTCTACGGCAGCCAGTCAATGACTGCATCACACATACTTCTCCGGTCCATGCCACGGCCACCTGCTGCTGCCATGCTCTACCGAGCGCTTTCCGATCTATATAACACGCTAAGTTGAGCTCCTGAAGTAGGAAATCGAAATGATTGCTTTAGTATTCAGTATGAAGATCCGATGGGGATTGGACCTTAATATCCTTTGTACATTCTCCGTAAATCATCTATTATAATCTCCCATACCATCATTCCTTGCGTGTGTAAAAGTTGATATCTGTGGATTATTGTATAGGGGTTCTAGGTGTTCCGAAAGGGCAGGACCCGCACCTGGAGTCGGACCTGGCTTGTTAATATGATGTATATGATGAAAGAATATCTAGTTATTGAATAGATTTCAACACATTCGTATATTCAAGTTGTTTTTCCATGTTCTTGTTTAAGTTTTTTACTGTTCTCATATCATGTTAATGTTATGTAATGGTGTGGTGTTTGGGAATTCTTTACTTTTCTTGTAGTGCTTTAAGAACAATATGCATATTGAGGCTGACAAACAACGACCACAGGAAAAACAAAAACTCGAATGCAATTGACAAATTGATCTCTAAAGTACAATTCAGCTACGAAAAGCACTCCATGTCTGGAATGTATATACAAGCTATTTGAGTTGAAAATAAGAGTTGACAATTCTCTTGACAGAAACTTCACAAAGTCACTAAACCAACCAACGACAAACAAAGACCTTAACAAAATACTCCAAATTTAGGACCAAGCAATCACAAATTTGTTTGAGATGATACACGAGAGCAAATCCCATGAAATCGTACCCGTCTTGTTGTAGTTCCTTATCCATTTTCATCTTCAATATCAACTTGATGTGCTTTCTGCTGTCCGGTGTATTATACATTCCTCATGCTCTAATCTTCCATTGAATGAAACCAAGCTCTCAACAAAAGCAATCATTTGCATTTTTTTCCTTATAAGAATGAATACCAAGATTTTTAAGCTCTTGGGTGGAGGGGTCAAACAACCCCAGTTCATTATCCGAGCTCTCAAGAAACAATTCACCATTTTTTCAAAACCTTAAAGGCCTTTCAACTCCAGGAACAGATTCAATATTGACTTGTTTCGTCCAGGATCCACTCATAACCCATAAATCAAAAGATTTCAGGGTTCCTTCCCTTGGGTAAAAAATAGCACCAAGCAATCCATTATAGTTTAAAAGTTGCAAATCGTATTGTTCTAAACCCACATCAAATTCAGGCAATGGTAAAGTTGAAAACCTGTCATCAACCATATCAAATGAAAGAATAAGGATACCAGGATCCCCCGTTGCAAGCCAATAACAAAACCTATTTACGTAATTATCAAACACAGTAGAAAAAACAAACACAAACCCCAGGATCTGAAATCTCTTTCCATGAATTGCCTTTAAGCGAATATAAGCCAACTTGATCGGTCGAATGAGAACAATGACTCTCCCCATAATAATCATATGAAAAAGAATTAGTAAAAAATCTCAGAACTTTGTAGTCATCAGTTTGTGAATCATAGCCAAAACCAAGGCAACATAAACTAGTGTCAACTGTTTAATCTAGTAAAGTAGGGTGTTGGATTGAGGATTGAGGTCCAGGAAGGATTCTAAACTCTCTGGTAGATGGGTTCCAAAGGCAAATGATATCTTCACATTCTAAACACAATATTCCATTACGAGGACCATAAACTGTAAGATTATATGTCAAATACTCAACAAAGGGTAAGTGAATATTCTATTTCTGTGAAAAGTTTTGGCCTTTCTCGGTGGAAAGTTGAGCGAAATAACAGGTGTCAGAAATGGTGTTACTACCATTACAACGTGTGAGGAGTAGATTAAGGTTGTTGGTTCCGAGGTTGTTGTGGTAATGTTGGGTAATGAAAAAAGGGGTTTGAAAAGATGATGACCAAGACTTGGAAACGCACTTGAAACGAGTCAAGGATTTAACAGGAAGCTTTGAGAGAATATCCAACACCAACATCTCGGGTAGCTCAGTTCTAGTTTTGCTCGATCCTTGCATCTTCAACCCTCTAGCCTGTAAGAAGAAAAACATATATGCAGATTAGAGTTTAAAGCACTAGAATTTTCACATTGAAATTAATAATTCGGCCCAAATTTAACACAAAGGACAGTTCAAACTTTCGAAAAAACCCCAGAAATCATTTATAAGGCAAATATAAAAGAGCCACTAAAAATTCAAAACCGCCATAATACAAAACTAAAGCAAACATTTGATCCAACATTCCCATTCCAGCAACAGTCAGATATTAACTAGAATAGACAATCTTTTGATTAACCCAAAAATAACCAACGTTTACAGGGATTCATCAAACAAATCTTAAATTGAAAGTGAAAGCAAGCAACAAGAAGTATGAGAATTGAAAGAACATGTAAACAATCATAACAAATCCAAGGGAGTGAGGTGAAGTTCGAACATGAAGAAGAAACTCACCCTGTTTTTTGCTGTTTCCTCTGAAAGCTTTTGCTCTTACTATGAAAATACGAAACCAGAACTTGGTTTTTATCTTTATATATTTGCTGTTTAGAGTTTACTCCAATTACAATCCAACTTTCTATCGTCTAACTTTATTTCTTCCTCCCATTTAAAAGAAACTTCTATCAGCAATGTATCCACGCTTAAGTGCAAACTGGCTCGACTTAAAAAATCCTCTCACGCTGCCAGTAAATGAAAAATTATGGAGGAATGAATGGGACAAACACAGAAAGTGTTTCGATTTTTCAACTGATCCGATCAAATATTTTAACTCGACGCTTCAAATTAAGTTGTATTTACCAGGTATGACATACAAGTATTACTCGAGTATCTTAATTCTTGTTTCTAACCTTATTTACTTAATGAATCAGCTTTTGGACTCTTGTCCAGAAATCATTATACGGTGGAAAATATTATCAATACGGTCTACAATCTTGTTCAAGGTACACCCGAGGTCGATTGCAACACAAATCGTACAGGGACGGTCCAATTGTGTGAAATCCATTTATGTTTCAACCATCCAACACATCGATGACTCATCCAGCGCATTTGGAACTCGACTTATCCCATCCAACACAGATCAGGTGGTACACTTAGAGACACGTGTAAAACTGTGTCTCAAATGAATCATTTTCATCATATTATTCGTGATTTATATAATTAGGTTCGTTTATTTTTAAATAATTAGTTGATAACTATCACTTACTAATTACATGTAAGAAAGAGATGATAATTTTTTTAAAAACTATAAGATAAATAAATTTGATTGGTTGAGATTATAAATGACGTGGTGAAAAAAAATTATAATACAATTTCTGCTTCCATAGAAAAGAATTAATAATAATTGTTTTCATGTATTATAGAATTTGAGTAAAACATACTTTTATACCAAAAATTTTCCTCACCGTAACAAGACGCTTATTTTAACCTAAAATGTTGATATAATGCTGCCGCCGATAACATCAAGCACAAATGCTAGAGAACATTGATCAAAAGGTTCCAAGCTAACAAGCAAAGTAAAACGTAAAATATAAAATGCGGAAGATTAATATCGAAAATAATTTTGAACTTATCATTCTATTAAATTAATACAATTAAAATTGAAATCAATGATAACTTTTATTATCATTCTATGTTATTAATGAACCATGTACGTAAGTTTTCCAATATTTGTTGTAGGGTGTAACTCGACTTTGTAGGACAAAACGCAACCGTATTGTAATAACCGATTGACCGACTTTGTTCTTTAGGAAATGTCTAACGCTATGGATATGGATATGACGTATAGGATGATCCCATTCGGATAGAGAACTCGCAGAAGTTAAGTCGGTAATAATAATAAAATCTAAAACTGGAATTTTCACTATAAAATGAAATGAAATTTAATATAATCAATGCTAGACGACCATAATTTTAACGTTATATTTTATTTTATCAATTGAAAGTATTAAATTTAAATATATTCTTGTGTGAATGTTAGGAATAAAATACATATATTATGAATGAATGAATTGTATTTTAGTATATATTTACATGCGAAAGAAAAAAATATGAATATATTAATTTTATAATTTTTTTTAAAGAATTTCTTGAAAATAAAATATAGTTAAATTTTCTATTTTTTTCTAGAGGTTTTCTCACCTAAGCACCGACGTCATCATTAAGATAAAATACTTATATTTATGCCATTGTCTCCACTCCAAAAACCATTTTTTTTCTTTCCCATCTATTGAAACGAATTACTCGTAAAGTCAACACCTATGTTAAGTATAATTTTAATTATATTTTATATGTTATTTAAGCAGTGGGTTCTAATTAATTTTCGCACACTACTTTTTCTTATTGATATTAAATAAATAATTATTTTATATATTGAAAGAAAATATTTAATACAAAAAATAGTATGAAAAATATAAAAAATGTATTAATATCGTTTTGTCCTTAAATAATGATCTTGTAAACATTTATCAACTGAGTTGATATTTATATATACACATTCAAGTGAATCATAAGGCGTAGAAAATGTCTAACCTTTTCGACTCTAGGTTCCAAGAAACAACCAAACTTTCTCAAAGCATAATTTTTTTTAAAAAATAAAATAAAAGACCGTCAAATTTATCAGAATTTATTTAATTTTGCGGTTCGAATTCTGGGTCGTCATCATCATCATCTTTTTCTCTGCAATTTCATAGTATTTTTTTCCCTTTCTTATATATTGTGTATTCTCTGCTTATCTCAGAGAAATAATCTTTCATCAACTTTTCTTTCTTTTGTTGCTTCAAAAAATTTCCCTTTTTCATTTGTTTATTCACTTTTTTTTTCTGGAAAATTAAGAAAGTTACAATTATGGGATTCTGATTGAGTTTTTAAGCATTTTTTAGCAAGCTTGATTGAAAAAACTAGCATTTTACTGGGCTTCCCCCAAGGATTAAAGGTTTTTTTTTTCCTTCCATTATTTATGATTAATCTGGGTTTTGAGAATTTTGGGGTCTAATTATTGCATTTCATAAACTTGAATTTAGATATAATTACTAAGGGTGTTATGTTCTTGATTGAAATTTGTAGTTTTGGGAAGTTCCGTGATGAATTAGAACCTTTTGGCTAGTTGTAGATCTTCAATGGTTTGCTGTTATGATTGAGATCGATGTTTCGAGTGAACTAGTGCGGTTGATTGCTGGGAAATAAGTTTAGAGAGGTTGAGATTTACATATAGGGAGAATTTTTGGGTATGGATGATGCTTCGAGTAGCTCGACTTCACTCCCTCCGTTCCTTACAAAGACGTACGAGATGGTGGACGATCCTTCGACGGATTCCATCGTGTCTTGGAGTGCAAGCAATAAAAGTTTCATCGTATGGAAACCGCTGGATTTTGCAAGGGATTTGCTTCCGAGATTCTTTAAACACAACAACTTCTCTAGCTTTATCAGACAGCTCAATACATATGTGAGCAACTTGTTCATTTGTTATCATTTTTGGTACTTGTTGTTGCTTATTGGACTGAATTTTTCCGGAATTTTGGCAGGGTTTCAGGAAAATCGATCCGGAGCAGTGGGAGTTTGCGAACGAGGATTTTATAAGAGGTCAGCCTCATCTTTTGAAGAACATACATAGGCGGAAACCAGTTCATAGTCATTCGATGCAGAATCTTCAAGGTCAAGGAGTCTCTCCGTTAACGGATCCAGAGAGACAGAGTTTAAGGGATGAGATTGAGAGACTTCAGAACGAAAAGAATTCCCTCATTTTAGAGTTGACAAAGCACGAGCAGGAGCGGCAGGGATTCGAGATGCAAATGAAGGTTTTTAGGGAGCATTTGCGAACTATGGAGCGACGGCAGCATATAATGGTGTCTTCAGTGGCTCGAGCCTTACAGAAACCGGAGTTTACCATTGATCCGACTCCACAACTCGAGGCTAATGACAGAAAGAGAAGGTTGTCGAGCATTGCTTACTTATACGATAAATCCGAGATTGAAGATGATAAGACAGGCAATTCCCTTACTGGAAGAGAAAATCCGGATAGCAAATCATTGTTCAACATGGAGCCACTTGAACAATTAGAGTCATCCATGGTGTTTTGGGAAAATGCCATAGGTGATTTTGGTTGAACTAACATTCAACTTACTTCAAACCCAGATGAATCAAAAAGTTGTCCAGAAAGCTTATCTATATCTTGCATACAACTTAACGGCCATGCTCGAGCTAAATCCCCTCGGGTCGACATGAATGCCGAGCCTGTCATTGCGGTTGCCTCTGGACCTGTTACAGTAAAGGAATCTGCACCTGCACCAACCGGGGTTAACGATGTATTCTGGGAACAATTTTTGACCGAAACTCCGGGTTCAACTGATACTCGAGATGTTCAGTTTGAAAGAAAAGATTCCTATCATGGCAGATTTTGGTGGAACATGAAGAACGTAAATAACCTTACGGAACAGATGAGGCATCTTACTCCTGCGCAGAGAACCTGATATTGGTTGATCATATTTTACAGCTTTTGATGCCTCGTTGTTTCCGACTACGTTACTCAAACTCGGGTCTGGTTCTTATGTGCCGAACACGTGTACAACCAGTATTTTTTTGCCCAGACTTTAGATGTATTATATAAAGGTGTCATAGATTAATGTGAAGGTATATATTATGGTCATAGTTGTAGGTACTATACAGCTATTCACTTGCCTTCTCCTTTTTCGGCTTCAATCTAGTGATTGTTTTGTTTTTTGCCTGCATCTTGCATTTTAAGCCATGTAAAACCATGGCTGCAATATCTATTACTTTCCTGCCAACATTTTTTTCTCATTCTTAAGAAGTCGAACATCTAAGACGATGATTTTAGAATCGAATCGGGCTTGTGAATGGCAAGAAAAATAGCTAATTACAAATGTAAAGAGAATTCAATAAAATTGTGTACCAACTGTTCAAAGTCATCCAAAAATTTACTCGGATTTTACCTCAGAGATTTAGAAGAGATGCATTTTCCACAAGGGGTGATCTCCAGTAATGAATGCGGTTCTTATCTTCAAGTGCAAGAACTGTAAGGATAAACTAGCGATGTTAAAACCATGTTAATGAACTTAAGTTCGTAACCAGCGGAATAACGTGAACATACCTTCCGATGAGTAACTCTGGACGCTTTCCAGCAAATAAAGCTTCTTGATCTTAGTTCGAATATCCTGATAAAGATATGAAGTTCTACGGACCATGAAAGATTTGCATAGGCTGCCGGATGAACGGGCGACAAAAATACTAAAACATAGAAGCCAACATTATGGTAGAAGTTTAATGGGAAAGATACAGGTTCTCTAGTTCGAACCTTTCGGCAACGGAAATTGCTTTGCGTTTTGACCGTCCACTCAGTTGTGTACATCCTTCTTTGTGCTTAATTACATGCGGAACGGGCAACTTCTAAAAATGCTCCGACTCGGAGTTAGTTCCCCGGGTTTCCGTCTGTAAGAGACAAAACTAAGAAAAGAAGAATTATAAGAGTAGATAAAATTAGTGGAGCAAAGGGAGATCAAGAACAAGAAATAGGGAAAGATAGAGTTGAATTTTCTTTCATTTTCATCAATTTCTTGGATGTCCTGTAGGAAGGGAAAAAAACTCTTTTTAACGAGAGGTAATATTGTGAACTTTGTTCACCACGTTATCCATGGTCCAAGTAATTAGGACCGTTGATCTTTAAATAACTACCTAATAACTACCCATCCACTAAGTCCATGTAGGAAAGAATTGATGATTCACTTGGAAAAGAATTAAGATTAACGGTCTTGATTGCTTGGGATCATGGATGACGTGGTGAACAGGGTTCACCGTATAATTTTTCCTTTTTAACATTGTAAACAAAACGCAGAGTTTCAAAAACCTAAAAAATAACTAATTATGTGATCAAACCTTAAATTTAAAATTATTTATAAATTGTTCTGTTATAAATCTCCTTACTCGAAATAATTCTTGACTTTAAGGATTGATTAATGTCGCACATTAACAAAAGTGTCGGAGTTCGATTTTCACTCAAAATAAGCCGAAGAAATCCTCTAAGAACCGCCCATTGTGGCATAAGGAGTTTAGACACCTCCTCGAGATGAGTCAGAACTATATCCAGGTTGTAATGTGCATGGAACTTGTTCAACTGTTCCTTGATTAGCATCTCAAGTTCTTTTCGTGCTCTGAATTGTTTCTTTATCTTAGCTGCTCTACTCTTTTGCTCTGCATCCACCGACCGTGCTTTGCCCCGGAAAGATCTAGAATATCATGATTTGTGAGCATGACTTTACTTCTCTTGTGAGGAGAAAGGAGTATCTTCTGCTCATTGATATAATCCCATCCACACTCTTGATTTGGGAAGAGCCAAGAGAATGAATAAAGAGGCAGGTAAGAAATTAGTAGCAATACATCCAGTTTCTCCTTACTTGCAAGAACAAAGCTGAAAAAATACACAAATGCAGAACCACCACCAAGCACGATACCTTCCTCAATGACAGCAAATATAGCATTTTTGGCATCTTCAATTCATAACTTACGATCCTCAAGTTTAGTCTCTGTTGCAGTCCCCACTTTAATAATTTCAACACCACCTGATAATTTGATAATCCTTTCAACTAATTTTTTTAAACCATACACAGAATCTGTTTCAACAAGCTCCTTTAGTTGTGTCACCCTAGCTTGTATCTTATTCTTTGAGGCTGCCTCATCAATGAGTTGAGTTGAATCCTTGGTGATGGACACCTTTCTGGCTCCAACCTGTTCGATTGATGTGTTCTCAATAAGCAAACTCAAATCAGTAGTTTGATACTTAGCATCATCCATAATGGCAATATCTTGAAGGATCATTTTTCTACTTTCACCAAAATCAGGAGCTTTAATAGTAGCAAAATTGAGAATGCCCCGCAGCTTGTTCACCAAAAGTGTGGCCAATGCTTCTCTTGTGACATCCTCAACAATTATAGGCAAACGAAAACTTAATTGAGTGATCTTCTCCAACAGGGAAACGCTGTCCTTTATAATTGAAATCTTTTGATCAGTTACTACCACTTTTGCATTCTCAAATTCACAAATCAATTCTTGCCTCAATGTGATAATCTTATGCTTCCCAAATAAACACCAGCAACTAAGCTAAAAAATTATCACAAATATATTTTTTTTCTTCTTCCACGATCAACAAATCCAACATTATCAAATTTTTCTTGGACAAAAAATTATCCCTTTTAAAATAAATATTATTGCTCTCCAACAATAAAAGTCGAAATCTATATAGGTCATCCACTTCAACAAGCATATCATTGTTAATAATCTTTGTCGAACAAACTCGCTCAAACTCCTTAAGTTGTTCATCTTCAATTTCATAATACAACTCTTTCAATTAGTCCCTCAAGATAAAATAATCACAAAACTTTTCAACAATCATACCAAATTTAATCTCATTTGAAGTTCTACTAACTATACTGCCACTAACAACTAAAATTCCCCTCGAGTGAACATAGTTCGAAAAATTCAACTTTAAAATATTTCCATTCAATTTCAGTTTAACACTGTGAACAAGGTTCAAGTTCAACTCATTTGTGAGAATACTAGTGTCTGAATCAACAGTTCCCTCTAAATTCCAAATTGATTTTTTAATGACATGATTCAAGTTTAAATGCGAAGACCCTAACAAATGATTTTGATCTAAAAACAAAGATGGTTGAAAGATTACCTGAATTTTATCATTTGAGTCCGCAAAATACATCTCTGTGCTTGTTGAGTTGTAGTTATCAATGTTGATATTGATCATCACGATATCAACGGTAACATCACGATATCAACGGTAACATCACTATCCACCTTCTCAATTTATACTACATTGCTGATTTCTTCTACTTCCAAAATTAGTTGTAGTTCATTGGTCATTTGATCAAGCACTTCCGGTTCACTTGAGTCTTCCAATCAAGATTTACGCTCAAAATCAGTTACCCCGGTTCATCCCAAAATTGAATGTCAAGCTGACAGCAACCGTCGTAAATATTATGGCTAAGAATAGAACGGTTAGCCGCGACAGCCCCATAACCTAGATATTAGATTAGGAATTGAACGCCCAATGAATTTTGAAACAGAACAATTTTCTTCACCGATTGAAAAAAACTGATGCTAACACTTTTTGAGTGATAGGGAAAATCACATTACGGATTGTAACCAGTAGCATTCGATTCGAGAAATAGCTATTGAACAGAAACTTCAAGTCATTGCCGAACCTGTAACCTTCGTCCATGCTGAGAACCTGACTCTGATACTTTTGTAAGAGACAAAACTAAGAAAAGAAGAATTATAAGAGTAGATAGAATTAGAGGAGCAAAGGAAGATTAAGAACAAGAAATAGGGGAAGACGAGTTGAATTTTCGTTCATTTTCATCAATTTCTCGGATGTCCTGTAGGAAGGAAAAAAAAACACCCCTTTTAACACTGTAAACAAAACGCAGAGTTTCAAAAACCTAAAAAATAACCAATTACGTGATCAAACCTTAAATTTAAAATTATTTATAAATTGTTCCGTTACACCGTCTCTCTGAGATGGATGCCAATGGTGGCCTCTGATAAGCTGCAGCGTCAGACCCTTTGATCCTCTTCTGTTATATTTTATGCCATCAGCACATGCATTGTCATTGGCATCTCCCGGAGAAGCTGCTGATTCTACAATTTCACCCTTACTTGTTTTGAGAGATTTCGGGTTCACTCCAATATCTCCATCTCTTGCAACTCTTTTGTTAGTACATCAGAACCTGCCTCATGCATCTTGCTTCGAGAATCAGACTCCGAAAACTAGGCCATACCTGCACCAAAACAGACTGTAATCAGTTCTTGATACAAAAACTTTTTCAAATTATTGACTTGAATATTCTCGAGCACCTCCAACCAAATTCCTTAAATGTAAACCGAAAGGGTACAAACATTTTTAGAAGATACACTAAACCGAGTATGATGAAACTCAGCTGCTCAAGTGTCATCTCTGCATCCCTTAGTGATCCGCAGACAGAGATGCGATCAGTTTAAGTGCATCTTTCTCAATTTCAATGTTCTCTCTTGATGCAATCTATTGCAGAGTATAGATAATATCCCCATCCGGCAGTTTCGGGAAAAAGAATTTGACACCTCGATATGATTATATGAGGCAGAATATCAAGACTTGAACAAACTAGAACGAAGACCACACACCTTGGCGCTTGATCAATGACCTTTGATATGGCACTTCAAAAATCCGGGGATAAAGCTTCACAATTCACAATCATCAAATATCAAAACTCGGTACTGCAAAGGCAGCTGGGAGATTTAGGTTAATTTCTTCGACGATTATCACTTTATCGTCTATCACATTGATCACTGAAATTTTGTGACTATTTTCATCACTATTCTATCGTCGAAAATATAATTTTGGAGAAAATAGGAATATTTTGAGAATATTTGAAAATTTTAAGATGAGTTTTTATTTTTATTTTATTTTATTAATTTTATTTATTTTGTATATAATTTTAGATTTTTCGGGAGCTAACACCTATGTTGCACCGATACGGATACGGGGACGGATACAGAACGGGGACGAAAAACGGCAATTCTCAAAATTACAGGGTACGGCAATTATAAAATAATAATATTATATATAATAATAAAATAAAAGACTAAAATAAAAAATAACAAATTTTTTAATAAAATACTCTTAATTACATAAAATAATAAATACATGAATAATATGATTTTTTCACAAAAAAATAAAGTAATAAAAAATATATTTATAGATTATGTTATAATTTATGTTTTAGTCATAAAATATCTAAAATAACCGATAAAAATAAAATACCACAAACAAAATAACAAACAAATAACATACTAAAGTTATTTGTAAAACTAAAATAAAATTTAAGATCATATTCTTTATTTTAATTTCTTTAAGTTAATATCGATACTTTAATATATATATATTATAATATTTTTTACCTATTATATATTTATTTAAAAATTTATCTTATAAAAAATTATTATAAATAATTTTTTTTTATCTTCGTTTACATTAAAATTAGTGTTAAATTTAATTTATTTATATTAAAAATAATACAATCATTTTAAATATTAAAATCTTAATAATATTGTTTGATTAAATAATTAATAGTAATAATTAAATTGAAATAACAAATTATTTTATTTTTTAAATAAAATAATCAGGGACCCCACAAAAGGAATAAAAATCACGGGTTCTCTTTCTCCTTGCTGTTCTTCTAAACTGAAACAGAAACCTTATTATGGAGCGACGGCAGAGCCACAACAACAAAACCTACTATGAAAATCAGAGTCGAAATCAATGGTTTCGCTCACAATCGGTAGAGCTATGACCACTCTCCTTGCCACCCGTCCCAAGAAACTTCATCTCTCCATTTCTCGTCTCTCTCCCAGCTCCTTCATCAAATCCTTGCTTGGCCGTCCCCTTCCCCGGTGACCGTTGATCGTTTCCGTTGAACGTTGATCGTTCCCGAGACGTTCCCTAACCGTCCCGCACCGTTCCCATCCTAAAAATTTATCGGGGACGTGGGACGCCATTAAGGTGTCGTTCCCGTGCTTCCTGGCTAATACGTGTCCTTTAACGATGAAAATTGATAAAAAAACCTTAAATAGGTTACAAAATGAAACTTAACCACCTAGTTGTCTTAAAAAATAATTTAAGTATTTAACTAAAAAAAATAATTTGGGTACCTATTTAACGTTTAAGCTTTATTATAAATTACAATATTTGCATTTATCATACATCTAAACAATTATAATTAAATAATTAAAAATAATAGAATAATAAATTTTAAAATACATAATTTATTCTATTCCGTGTGACGTGAAATTCATATCTTCTTGTTTAACTTTTTCTATTAATTTAAGAAATACATGTACTAAAGTGTAGTGTTATAGATATATCAAAATTGATAATTAAAACACACATGTGCCACAATTTTAAAAGTGACAAATTCAAAATCTAAGTATATAATGTTTTGAAAAACATATCAAATTAGTTTGAAAAATAAATCCAAATGTCATATTTGTAAAAGTAATAAATTTAAGGACCTGATTATATATTAAACCAAAAATTTTCTAAGTAAATCAGTGATATTTAAATTGCCTCTATGTTTCTTCCCTAAGATAACAGTCAGCGGCCATGTCTGAGATCACCGAGAGCAATAAAAACAACACGGTTTCGGTTCTGAATGTTAATGATGAGCCGAATGAGAAAAAACCTCGACTTTTCTCAATAACTTTCATCCAAAAGGTCACCATTTGGCATATAACTTTCTTCCCTAAGCTTTGATTTTGTTTTCAAGAAACTGAAATGGTAATTTTGGTTTTATAATCTGCAGCTGTTAGTTGAGGTTTTGGGAACGTATTTTCTTATATTCGCCGGTTGTGCATCCGTGGTCGTCAACGTAAACAACGACAAGATCGTTTCACTTCCGGGGATATCAATGGTGTGGGGCTTAGCCGTGACAGTGTTGGTTTACTCATTGGGACACATCTCCGGCGCCCATTTTAACCCGGCGGTCACCATTGCTTTTGCCACCTGCAAAAGATTCCCTCTCAAACAGGCAAGTGTTTTTTTTAACTCAGATTTTTATCAATTCCGATCCTTGATTTGCTTTGCTTTGTTGATTTAGGTGCCGTTTTATATAGTGGCTCAAGTTATGGGATCGACGATGGCAGCCGGGACGCTGCGGCTACTGTTTAGCGGACCGCACAACGTGTTCGCCGGGACGTCGCCACAGGGATCGGATTTACAGGCCTTCGTGATCGAGTTCATCATCACTTTCTACCTCATGTTCGCTGTGTCCGGTGTTGCCACCGACGACAGGGCTGTACGTTTCCTGTCATTTTCATCTCGTCTGCCTTTATTTATTTCCTTATTTAGCATATTAATCCCTGCCAATTTGAATTCTTATCTGGAATATTGAAAGTGACAGTAAGTCGTGTGTTGATTTTTCTGCCTTTCCATATCTGTGCCTATATAGAGAGGAGAATTCGCAGGATTTGTCGTCGGCTCCATTGTGGTGCTTAATGTCTTGTTTGCCGGGTATTACCTTTTTTTTTTCTTAACCTACTTCAAAACTTTTTTTTTATAGGATCAGTGTCACGAGTTTAGAACTATCATTTTAATTCATTTTAAGTTTAATATTTTTTGGTTAAATTAATTTTGACAGGCCGATAACCGGAGCATCGATGAACCCAGCAAGGAGCTTGGGACCTGCAATTGTGTGGAACCGTTACCGGGGACTATGGATCTATCTTACATCACCGATTATCGGGGCAGTGTCGGGTGCTTGGGTTTATAATATGTTGAGGTTCACCGGTAAGTCATTGTCGGACATAAATAAGATCACAACTTCATGTAATTGTTATTAGGGATGGGCATGTAACTCAAATCCGACGGGTTTCGATCTAATTTGACCGGGTCGGATTTTTTGGTGAAAAATTCGGGTTCAAGTTGGGTCAAATTTTTTTCAAGGGTGATCTCGGGTCGGGTTTTGGTTTATGGTGGAAAAAATCCAACCCGACTCAACCCGGGACTAATAGTGTAATTTTCCCATATATATTTTAAGATATTTGCAATAATTACCCTCTTTATATATATTTTATACAATTAAATCACTAAAATTAATATTTTTTACAATTAAGTCACTAAAATTAAATATTTTTACAATTATATTCCTAAATTTTATTTTTTACAATTTAGTCTCTAAAAATTTAATTTTTTAAAAAGATTCGTGTTGAATCGAGTCGGATCAGGTCAAATTTTTCACGCTAAAACTGAATCGGGTGACGAGTATAATTTTCGGGTCGGATCGGATGGGCCAAAAATCTAACTCAATCCGACCCGTGCCCATCCCTAATTGTTACTAATGTCTCAATAATAAAAGATAATATTTTTATTTTAAATGATTCGTATGTAAATAACATATAAATGTAAAAGAACGTTACTTGTGTATGTCACTAGTGTTCAAAGCATTTGTTATATTCCATATTAGTTAAATATGTATATTATGAAAAGGAGGAACTATTAGTACTTTTCACCGCCTAAGATATAGTTTTAATTAATTAAATTAAGACACATAATATATTTTTTTTATATTATATCCACACATAAGCATCATCCAAATCATTCATTATAATATCTTTGATTTAAAATAAAAAAATATTACTATAGATTTTTTTATGTTGTCTTCCTTTTTATTGTTTAATTTTTTTAATTAAGTTTTTAAATCCCTAAACCTAACCATAAACCATAAACTCTAACCCTAACCTTAAACCCTAAACATAAACACTAACTCTAACCCTAAACCCTAAACTTAAATCATAAACCCTAAACCATATAAACCCTAACCCTAAACCATTAGTCCCTAACCCTAAATCTATACCCTAAACCCAAATCTATATAAAAAATTAATTAGAAAAATTTTAAAGAACAAAGAAAAAGATGACACGAGAAATCTTTGGTAATATTTTTTTTATTTTTTAAATCAAAAACATTAAATTGGATGATTTTTACAATGTTTATGTGTAAATATGATATGAAAAAAATATACTGTGTCTTAATTTAATTGGTTGATGACCATATCTTAGGTGATGAAACGGGTTCATGTAATAATTTCTCTATGAAAATGTATAAAAAATCTGCATAACATATTTGAATTTTTTGTTTTTTTTTCCTTTCCTTTATATTATGGGTAAGTCTTATCCGTGGATCAACCACTAAAAATCACTCATTTTATTAATTTTTTTATATGTCATTTTTTTGAAGTGAATCTTCACTTGAAAAACTGATTTTAAAATGATTTAACAGTAAATATGAGTAAAATTCACTCAGAAAAATATATGATATAAAAAAATATTGAGATAGATGATTTTTAATGGTTGGTTCTATAGATGACGTGGTGGAACTTACATATAATTTTTCAGAAAAAAATAATGAGATGAATAATTTTTATTATTTAATCTATAGGTGACATAACTTACCCATAATATAATTTCTCGATACAGAGACAAGCCATCTAATATCAGGACTTAGGAGTAACAAAATAGTAAATGTTTAATTATGATCTCGAGTTTCTCAACTTTAATTTGATTACTTTACTCTTTTTATATTATTAAAAAGTCCAAAATGTTAACACCGTTAATCTCTCAACTTTAATTTGATTTTGCTATTGCTATTGCTATTGTTATTCGGGAGACCTTACGAATACTCCAATCACCATGGCCACAGAGAACCTAGCAGTCAAACAGTCGGCCTAAAATTAGCAGGAGCCTTAACAGGGTATAGGAGCCATTCAATCACCATAGACACAATGGTTGAAAAGAATCAAAAAAATATATATAAAAAAAAGTTAACATGCCCCTATCAAATTGAAATTTAATTTGTATGAGAACATAATTTTTTAAAATGCATTATTGATATCATCAAAACTGCATTGCTTCAAGCCCATGCTTGTCAACGGTGCCTATAGGAAGAACCATCTGTTTTCCTCGTACGGGGAAGAACACATCTACAACAGACAGAAATAAACAACAATTCCATCGCAAATGACATGATGCTAATCCATATGAATACCGTTTTCTTCCAATACCACATAATTCTTTTGATGAAAGGAAGTTTGGATTCTATGATGAGGGAAGCACCATATAGTTCGGGAATACCGGCTCCCGGCCCATGTGATGCTTGTTGTTCGAGTACTATCTTTAAGCAAGCAGTGGGCACGGGGCCTTCATCCAAATGTCTGATCTTCACATTCAAGGTTTGGATTTCGAAAACATAACCGGTGACTAAAGTTGCAACCTTAAACAATGTCAACAGAAGGCTGATAGGTAAGCTTTTGAATCTCATCATGCATGGATGGCTTGAACTGGCAAGTGTTTCACCATTTACAGAAAGGAAGTCTGTCCCTAACTTCAAAGAAATAGCACTAGCATAAGCATTCATCAATACTGATGGTGGAAATTAAAATTGACTACTAAGGACCTAAAACCGATGTTCGATACTCATACCCAAGTTTCACCTAGCATTCATCAATACTAATAAAAGGAAACTACAATCAGTACAGATTGTGCTATTTGTTTAATTCCAATGCATATATGGACATGGGGTTCGGATATGACTCTCTAGGGACCTATAACAATATCAACACTCAAACCAATGTTGCACCTAGCATTCATCAAAACTAAAAAAGGAAAACGAAAATCACTATCTGTAAATATTTTATTTTACTCAGAATACCTATGTTGGAGATCAGTTTTCAATGCATACCTTCTTGACATGTCTCTAAGGTGTGACCCTCTAAGGACCAATACCAATATCGACACTTGTACCCAAGTTGCACTCGACATTCATCGATACGGATAAAGGAAACGAATATCACTAGACTGTATTACTCCGACACTTTATTTTACTCAAAGTACTTATATTGGAGATCTGTTTTCAATGCATATCTTGACATGTCCCTGAGATATGACCCTCTAAGGACCTATACCAATTTCGACACTCGTACTCAAGTTGCACCTGGCATTCATCAATAATGATAAAGGAAAACGAAAATCACTTCTCTGTATTACTCTTGACACTTTATTTTACTCGAAGTACCTATGTTACAGATCCGTTTTTGATGCATATCTGTACATGACCCTCTAAGGACTTGTACCAATACCGGACACTGACACCCGAATAACATAAACTATACCTACGTAGGAAGAAACACCCTTTCAAATGGAAATGTATCACAATCCTAACCTATCTAATTACATTCATTACTCTAATAACATATCATGTCATATAAAGAATATAATAAAAATACATCAACATCAATCATTAAAGCATTGAATACTAGAGTTGAACTGAAAAATCAGAACTATAATAAATATTGACTTACAGACAAATTAACAGTGAAAACATGAACATAAAGGGCAATTTCCATACCTGGAACATCCCCAGATTCCTATTGTAATCAGATTCCGGCAATGTCAAAGAAACCATGACCTGCAATTCATGAAAAGGCGGTATAATCCGAGACCCCAAATTCATCCGCACATCATTCTTCTTCTCAACAGCAGCACAGGAAATAATGGGAACGAATGCAACTGGACTACTCTTAGTATAATCAAAATTCAAGGGTTCCTTTACCAGAAACGGTTGCTCCACCAAATACCTCATCAAAATCCCACTAATCACAAGCGAAGTAAACAAACATCCACATAGAACAAAGACTAAATATGCAGCCCACATGATTCCCCACCCGAATCCCAGAACGAGCCGACCGCAAGGTGAATTGACCCACAAATTGATCAATTTTGTGATCACATAAGCTGTGATTTGCCTCAGTGGTCTAAATGGATCGATCACGAATATGATGAGATAACGCAACGCTGTTATGGGTAACGTAATGAATCTTATTATCAATTTTAACAGAAACCAAATCGAATTCATCATTAAACGAGATATAAACATTAGTAAACTTAACGAAGAATATAATGAATCACTAAGTTCTGTCCCCGAGTCGGCCGAGTTACGACCTTGGGGGATCACCAATTCATCGTTTCTCGCCGTGGTTACAGGGATTTCGACGTGGGTTGTTGACTCCGTTATCTCGGAAATATCGTCATTTGGGTTCAAATCGCGGTGGAATTTGTATGTTTTAGAACTGGTTTTAGAGTGGGTTTCTATAAGGGAATCTCCGGGTTCCTTGGAGGAGGTTCCTCGGCGGGAGAATAGTCGGTGGTGGAGAGTGGATAATGCTCCGGAAGTGGAAGGATCCGATTGTTCGACGGTGAGGGAACCGTGAAAGGGAACGTCGTCGTGGAAGTGGTCCTTTTCGTCGGTGATTTCGGATTCCATTTGAGCATTGGTGGCGATAAGCTTGTTTTCCGGTTTTGGATATTTGTAATGATTCAGAATTCGGATATATAGCAGGGAAAGCCATATAAATATTACATATATTGTTTGGGTAAACTACACCAGTGACCACCCAACTAATTGGAGATACCTATTTTGACCATCCAATTAAAGAACTCGTCAATCAGGTACCCCAATTTTGAAACCCTACCTATTTTGGTCACTGTCGTTAAAAATCTGACGGAAAAGTTAACAGTGATGACGTGGACGTTAATTAAAATTTGTAAAATTACATATTTAATCCCTCTAATTTATTTATTTTTTTATAATTAATTAACATATTTTTCTCTCCAATCAGGTGGTGACACGTGTCACCACCTGGTTGTTGAGAAAGAAGGAAACCTTGAAAATAAAGTAATAATGTCCCAGAGGAGAGTTGAACCCATGACTCTTACTTATAAAGCAAAGAGCTGAACCACTGGGCCAATATAACTCTATGATATGAAATTCGAAAGAGTGGTATTAAATGGTTATCTCTTAGAATTTGAATTACCTTTGTTAAATCGATTAATATTTAAATAAAAATATTAAATATTTAGATTTTAATTATTCGAATAAATTAAAATCTAAATATTCAAATAAAAATATTTAGATTTTAATTATTCGAATATTTAAATTTCGTTGTTTAAACATTTTTATATTTTTTGTTCGAATAATTAAAATCTAAATATTTTTATTTGAATATTTTTAAATTCAAATATTCGAATATTCATGATTTTATTCATATATTAGAATAAAAAATATTTAAATATTTATAATTTTTATTCGAATATCCAAATATTTTTATTTGAATATTTAAAATATAAATATTTTTATTTGAATATTTTTTAATCAAAATATTTGAATATTTATTATTTTTCAACTAATATTTTTATTTATATTTAATATTATTCATATATTTTAATTCGAATAATATTAAATAAAAATATTCAAATATTTAATATTCGAATATTTAATTATTTTGATTTATTTATTAAATTTTTTATTATTTTAATTTAAATATTAATGGACTTGAAATTTTGTTATTCTAGGCTTTTACTAAAACTTTATCACTTAATAATACATGTGAATAAATTATGACATTAAAATTAACTTATCCTAATGGTTCTCTCATTGATTGGATGTTTACTATGTTGGAGGTTGTGGGTTCAAATCCCCTTGCATGTAAAAACTTTACATTTTATTTCTTCCACTAATCATTCACCAATCCGGTGGTGACACGTGTCACCACCTGATTGGAGAGAAATATATATAAAATAATAAATAAAAATAAATTAATAAATAAAATTAATCATCCAATCGATTGATGACACGTGTCATCAATCGATTAATAAATAAAATTAATAAAAATAAATTAATAAATAAAATTAATCATCCAATCCGGTGGTGACAAATTAAAAAAAATAAATAAATTAGAGGGATTAAATGTGTAATTTTACCAATTTTAATTAACAGTCACGTCACTGCTGTTAACTTTTCCGTTAGATTTTTAACGGCAGTGGTCAAAATAGGTAGGGTTTCAAAGTTGGGGTACCTGATTGACGAGTTCTTTAGTTGGGTGGTCAAAATAGGTATCCCCAATTAGTTGGGTGGTCACTGGTGTAGTTTACCCATATTGTTTTGATATTTTAAAAAAATAATAAAACAATATCTAATATTATATTTTATTTAGATACCCTGATTATTAAAAATCACTAAAAATAATAACATAACTTAATATAATCATTATCTTAATCTAAAATATTATATATTTTCGTTGAAAGTGTGACAAATCTTAGATTAAAATCCTACTTTTTGGTCTTATGTATATTGATTTTATTTTATGTATATATTTTGACTATCAGTTCAATAATAGATTATAATAATTTATCTCGATTATAATTATTCGGATGTTAGATTATCATTGTATTAATACTCGTACCAACTTCCTTTCTAAAAGAAAATGCACACAACCATGACTTTTTATTGATTCCTATTTCCTTGGAACACATGGTTGAAACCAAACTTCGAACAGAAAAAATAGTGTAAATTATGAGTATTTGTTATCTCATCAAAGCCACCTGTAATGGATCAATTATCAGAGTTGTGCAAGACGTCGGATATCGATCGGATAAGCATCAGACGGTGACTGAGATCTCCTTCCGATGACCCCATTTGCAGCCTCAGTTGGACGGACCATTTCCCAGTATTCCCACATGGCCTTTGTAAAGGCAAGCAAGTGATTTTCCCCTTGTTCCTAACAACAGCCTTTGAGCTTGTTGTTGAAGATCCTGTTGGCTGTATTGATTCTCTCCACGCAAGTTCACCGCTTGTGCAACTGTTTGCCTGTAGCTTCTAACTTGTCCACTGATCCAAGCCCCCAGTTGTTGTCTGGTTTCTTCTCGGATTCCGGAAGCCGCTGACGCGTAGTTAACTCCTCGGAGGATCTGTCTGCCTCTAGCATTTGAGTAAGGAGGAATGAATTTTTCAAGCCCTGTAGACAGAATACATATTCATATGTTAAAATCAAACTCGACATCTTACTATTATTTATTTTATAAAATAATTTGAATTCAATAATTAAAATTTAACCAGTGTATTTGAAAGTTCAGGGGTTTTAACATGTTTTAATAATTTTACTCTATTAAAATAATATCATTTTGGGTTAAATTAAACTTTAAGATAATTACACTAAAACAATACCGTTTTATCTTAATGAGAATATTAAGAATTAACAATGAAATTATATTTTCGAGATATATATTAAAATTTAGTGTTAATTTTAAAATTTTTAAAGTTTGATGGTATTTTAAAATCAAGGGTAACAGTTGAGTGGCATGTGGTTTAGTTAACCCTAAAAAAATAAAAGAAACGAAGTCTTTAGTTGCTCTGCCTACAGAGAAGAGGGAACTGAAAAAAATCGAGAAAGATCGAAAATGGGCCTGGAAGAAAACCTGAAATCGATGAACATCAGCGAAGAAGAAAACAAGAACCTTAACGCGAAAGACGAAGAAGATGAGGAGCTTGAGGAAGGGGAGATTGCCGGGGAAGAAGATGATGATACGATGACGTTGAAGAAAGGCGTCGTCGAACAGCCTCACCCGCTTGAGCATTCATGGACGTTCTGGTTCGATAACCCACAAGCCAAATCGAAGCAAGCTACTTGGGGTAGTTCAATGCGCCTTATTTTTACTTTCTCCACCATCGAACAATTCTGGAGGTTACTTCCTCTCCTTTTCCCCTCTTCCATGGATTTAGGGTTTTTGATGATATGTAGAATTTAGGTTTTATCTTTCTTTCTTTGACCTCTGTTTGGAGTTGGAGATGTTTAGAGTTTCTTTGAATCTGGAACATTATGGTTTTATTTTACTTCTACAATTGATCATTCAACAATGTTGTTTGGAATCTATTTTTCTCCAAGTACCCATGTCCACATTTGACATGTAGATATAGTAAATGACCTCCAATGATCCTTCAAATTGGTGTAAAACCTTAGAAAAGTCTAATCATATCCGTGTCCCCTTGTCTGATACTCGCACTCGAGTCCGGGTAACATAGCTTCTGTTTATAATCTTGTGATTATACTTACACATTTGATGGTGATGATGACTGTAAATGTGATTTGCTTTTAACTGTTATTGTGGAATAATATGTACTACAATAATCATGGAGCTGCCTACAACAGAATGCTGCTTCCTAGCCTTCTGTTTCATCTTAATTGGATGCTTTTAATCTGTTCTTTGGATTGTTTCACTTTGTTTGTTAATGATACTTGTTGATTTAACTTCCAAACTTCTCTGATCAGTCTTTACAATAACATACACCACCCGAGCAAGTTGGCTGTAGGAGCAGACTTTCATTGTTTCAAACATAAGATTGAGCCTAAGTGGGAAGACCCTGTCTGTGCTAACGGAGGCAAATGGACCATGACTTTCCAGAAGGGGAAATCAGATAACTCTTGGCTGTACACGGTATTGTTTCAGATGATATAATGCGTACTTGTGCTAGTTTGATGCTTAAGTGAAGAAAGTGGCTTGATATCTTATATATATTTTCTGTACTAGTTACTGGCTTTGATAGGGGAACAGTTTGATTATGGTGATGAGATCTGTGGAGCAGTTGTCAGTGTGAGAGGCAAGCAAGAAAGAATAGCGCTTTGGACCAAGAACGCATACGATGAAACTGCACAGGTCAGTGGGGTTTGTTTTCATATCATCTGGAACTCTGAAACCTTTTTGTCTGTTGATTTTTGTTGTTGCTGCAGACAAGCATCGGGAAACAGTGGAAAGATTTTCTTGATTACAACGAAACCATCGGGTTCATATTTCATGTAATGGCTTGTTTTAGTTTGTATAGATCTTTCTTGTTATGTATCAAGTCGTGGGCTCTATAAGCAAACACGTTCCATTTGCTCTTTCAGGAAGATGCAAAGAAGCTTGACAGAGGTGCCAAGAACCGCTACACCGTATGAGTTTCTATAGAGTTCTTCTCTAGTAGTAGACGCCATGCACGATGCAAGGTTGCTGCCAGGACTCTCTGTAAGCTCCTGTGGCTCGACCTTGTTGCCTCTTTTCAGGTTCTTATTTGTTTGAGCTATGGCTGTGTTTCTTCCGGGATTGTTACTTTGTTAGCTATACAAGTGAATATTTGTCCTGTCGTAAATTTGTTACAGTGTTCTTGCTTTAAAGGTATCACAGGGCTAGCTTTTTCAAATGGCCTTGAACCGTATCAATGTGGATTGATTTGGTACACTTGGTTTCCCCATGAGTACCCTGGATTTTATTTCCGGTTCGGTTTCTAATTAGTTCGAGTCTCAAAACCAAACTACGTACCCGACCATCTAATTAGTTTGGACCAATAATTAGTCTTCTTATTTTCAAAAACATAACCATTTTGGATACCAGACAGCTGCAAATACAGTCAAAGGGGGAAAGCTAGGGATTTGATATTGGGTCGAAAGAAAAATATCTTCCTCATCTAAGAGGATAGTTCTTCCAGTGCTTTTTAGAGAATCAACGTAACGAAAGAAAAAGATGGGGAAAACGAGATTCTTGAGAGAGGCAATAAGCGAGACAGAATGACAAATAAAATCTAGTGCGAAGGACCACCATCGATGAGAGCGTTCAATAACGGCAGACAATGGAGAACGTAATAGAGATAATCCAAGACTGATAATTAGATTTTATTTTATATTTAAAATATATTTTATAATAATAGATTTTTTAATATATAAAATCTAACTATTAAATAATCAAAAAAATATCATTGAATGATGTATATATTTTATGTTTTAAAAATACATATTAATATCAAGATAATCTTGAGAATTTTAATAGTATGAGCCATTGCACTGTTCCCTACACGCCACCACCGAAATATTATTTCTTTATAAATAAGATGCCCTTCCCTTTGTCTCCTTCTCATCTTCTTCACTAGGAGATAGGAATGTTATTTTCTCATGGCTGAAGATCAACTCAGATCACTCATCCTTAAAGGTTAGTACTGAAAACAATGCTCACAAGGCCCACTCTAACTTATCTCTGCCTCTGCTTAGACGTCTCACTCTAGGTTAAATAGTATGTTATTTGATAGGTAACATCGTTAAGTATTAGGGTTAAGATAATAAAAACGACTCTGAACTTGAAACTAGTCTATTAATCGAAATGATGACGGTAATAGTTAATTGGATTAATTAATAGTATTATAAAGGTGTTCAATTAAGTTAAGTACAAAGACTATATTTCGAAACCAATCATAATAAAATGACCGAAAGTATAATTGAACCAAACTTCATTTACTATACTCCTGTTTTACTTTTAAGTCCCTATAATTATATGCAGAAGCTTGTCAACTATGTTTGGTCCCTGAAAACTTTTTAATTTAACTTTTAGCCCCGATCAAATGTTAATATTTAATATTTTATTTAAAAAATTTAAAAGTTAGTCTAGTTGTATTTTTTAGTATATTAATGATTTAAAGGAAATGTTACTCAATTATACTAATTATGATAATATGACTCCTCTTTTATGCATGCCAGAACCTACAGGATCAAATTCAAGCACAACAGATATCAGCCAAATAGCAGTGGCTCCCAAGTGGATCCGAATAGCCCTTTACGCCATCTTTTTCATCCTCGGCCAAGCGTCGGCTCTGTTACTCTCGAGGCTTTATTATCAGAAAGGCGGAACCAGCAGCAACTGGGTATAACACAAGTTGCTGGTTTCCCCTTTCTCCTCCCTTACTACTTTTTCCAATGTCCTAGAGTTAGGACGATGGTGTCGTCAAAGTTCAAACAGTGACGACGACGTCGTTGAGCCGAACCTGTCGTTACGAATTTTTGTCTATGTTTACCTCGGACTACTGATGGCGGCGAATTCGTTCCTGTATTCAATCGGCTAAGAGTACGTTCCGGTCTCGACTGTCTCTTTGATTTCGGCATCACAATTAGCTTTCAATGCTTTGTTCTCTTACTTCCTCAATTCCCAGAAATTCACTCCTTTCATCATCAACTCTCGGTTGCTCCTCACCATTTCCTCGGTTCTCACGGCCTCGAACAATACGACCGAGAAACTCCATGGAATCTCCAATGGAAACTATGTTTATGGGTTCATATCGACCTTCTCTGCAACTGCAGTATACGGTCTAATGCTTGCTTCCCAACAGCTCGTGTTCCGAAAAGTTTTCGACAACAAACACTCACTCAAACTCGTAATGGATCTTACAATCTACCCGTCGTTTGTCGCCTCCATTGTTACACTGATCGGGTTCTTCGTGCCTGGAGATTACAAGCTTATCCTATGGACTGGGACAAGCTTCCTACGTAATGACACTGGTTTGTACTGCTGTGTGTTGGCAGGTCTCGATCTTTGCCGGTCTGGAGTTGGTATCTGAACTTTCTGCCGTGTTTGCCAACTGCATCTTCGCCTTTGGAGTGCCGATAAACACTGCTGCGGCCGTCGTGGTGTTCGATGAAGAAATGAACATTGTGAAGGCCGTGTCTATGGCGTTGGCTCTTTGGGGAATCATTTCTTATGCCTATCAGCAGCATCTTGATGATCGTGGTGATGAAAGCAAAGGGAGTGAAACTGAAGTTCCGGAGGTTTGAATGTATCACATTTGTACTCAAATTGTCTCGGACAAGATTCAAACTCTCAAAGAATTTAATTATTTGGATGTCATTTAAGATAAATAATAGAATATAATTATCGTGGTCTTTTAATACTATTATTATTATACAGGCATAAATATAAATATAAAATAGATATGTGTAATATACAATGGTAATTATAATTAATATATTCGTATAATAAGATCATAATTGATGATTACAATACATAAATAAATGAATAATAATTAAAATATTTAAATTTAGATTATAATAAATTTTATAAAAAATTATATGATAAGACTTAAATCAGAATAAAATCTAAAATAAGAATTGATTAAAAATACTTATTTTGATTAAAAAATATTTTAAATATCTATTTTAAAAATATATATATAATTTAAATATTTATTTTAATAAAAAAATATTTTAAATCCCTAAATAAAAATCAATATATTTTAAATACTTCATGATATAAATCTTAAATTAATGACCTAACCTTAATAATGTCTCTATTTTACCAACAACTGGGCTATATAATCAATTTACATGTTTGGGCTTAATACCCATTTGGTCCACAAAAATTGCAGTTATTTCTGTTCTCTCTTCTTGCTTTTTCTGTTATTCAGTTCATTTCTCGCAGGTATAAATTCCCTCTCAAAATCAACTGTTTCTTTTCAAAGCAATTTCCCTACATTTTCTCCGTATCAAGCTGAAGTATCGTCTGATATTGAGGTAATCTTTTTTGTTTAATGGTTTGCCTATCTTGATTGTTTTGATTGCTTAGTACTTTAATCTGCAAAAAACCCAGAAATTGTTTTCCCAAGATGTGAAACTCAATGAGAAAGTTGAACATCGAACTGTTTCTAAAAATTCATTAAAATCGTTCAAGAAAACTTATATAAGGTGTATCGAGTAATGTATAGCTCTTTGTTGTGTTGAATTTTTCTGATTACTTAAAGCAGTCAAGGAGATAGCTTAAAAAGATAGTATGTTTTAGCTTCTTTATTGGGGGTTTGAGTTGAATGTTATCTAATTAGGTTCGTTCTTTTGGTTGTTTTGTATATAGAACGGATCATGAATGTGAGCGAGGGTCGTCCAGTTTCCGGAAAGAATAAAATGAAAATTCATGAAATAGAAGAGGATGTTCCGAGTAGAGATGTCATGCCTGGGAGTAATCTTTGGACAGATGGGCTGATTTGTGCTTTTGAGTTTGTCAAGCCTGGAAGTTGTTGGGTACCCATTGGGTGGGAGAAGATTTATGATCTAGTGAAAAATGTGAAAGTCGATGAAATCTGGGATTCACAACAGTCTGATCTGATAGATATTGGAGACAGTTCGACTGTTGCGGATTTAGCAGCACGGCCCATATGGTGGTGCCATTTGTCTGCTGGTCACCCCAACGTAGAGGATTTTCTCTACAATGCCCAGTGGTTACATCCTGCTGTCAACCTAGCTTTGAGAGACGAAAGCATACTGATAAGTGAGCGGATGAAGCACCTGCTATATGAGGTAATGGTCTCAAGTTAAATTGAGTTGCGTATTACTTGATTCTCTCAAGTCTCAACCAAGTTTCAATAGCATATTAACTTATGTACTATTTGATTTTGTCTAGTCTAGTTTAAATGGTGATAGAACATTAAAAACTGTAGAATTTTGAGAAAAATGTATGAAGTGAGTGAATATTATTATATTAGCATGTGTACTTTGCTAATTTCTTTTGATGGATATTTCGTACCGATATCCCACTTGATATCTGTTCAAACCTGATAATATATGGGATATCAGATTAGACCTCCCTAGTGACTCCTTTGTGGTCTTCGGTTTTGTCGGATGATTGATCACAAATTTTACACTTATAAAGGTTCCAGTTAGGGTGGCTGGAGGGTTGTTATTTGAGCTATTGGGACAATCAGCTGGAGATCCGCATGTTGAGGAAGATGACATCCCCATTGTACTCCGTTCATGGCAGGCACAGAACTTCCTCCTAACCGTACTGCACGTAAAAGGGAATGTAGCCTGTGTAAATGTTCTAGGAATAGCAGAAGTTCAGGTTCGTTTTTGACAAACCCTTATTCACTCCATTATGACAGTTTCTTTCGTATAATACCCATACAAGCTAACAGTTTACCATTATTAAAAATTGTTGCATACCTTTTGGTCAGGAGCTTCTTGCTGCAGGAGGTTATAATGTGCCCAGAACAGTTCATGATGTCATAGCATATCTAGCTAGCCGCCTCACAAAGTGGGATGACAGGTACTTACTAATTTTCAGATTAACTCCGATATCAAAGGTTCCCCCCTTTTAATGTGAATGGATGTGTGACTTCATCTCTTGCCTGAGGCAGACATCAAGCATAACTAGCTAACCAACATATTGTTTGTTCAAACAAATGGATAAAGTGCATACTGATACCCATTTTGCATGTTTAGCATTGTTAAGTAGTAGACAGCAATTCCAAATGTTTCTCTTCATTGAAACCATACCTTTTTCCTCATCGATTGAAACTTCAGTAAGTTTTGCATGAAGAAAAACATTGGTTTCATCAGTTTGAGCTTCTTTGGAAGTAAAGGCACCGTGGTTGCATTTCAGTATGAAAGTAGATTATTTCATTTGGTGCATGCATGCACAATTATGTCACTTTTAAACTAGATTACAGTTTCTCTCTAACGATTTGAATTCGTAAGGTTGTTCCGTGAATACATCTTCGGGGAAGCAGATGAGATTGAATTGAAGTTTATGGACAGGTCCTTTACTTTTAAAGTCAGAAAACTCTCTTAATAAGGATTTTATGATATTTTCATGCATAAGTAAGTTTAGTGAAAAATAGTTTCATTGTGTAGGAGAAACCAAGAGGATATGAATCTTTTTGCCATCATTATGAACCAAGAAATCAGAAGATTGTCAAGACAGGTATGTTATATTCCTTTTCTCTATCACAATCTGACATTGTAAAATGATTATTAGTATATGTGGTGGAGTTTGATTACTAATTATAGTAGTAGCATATATAATTCAGACTCTAGTATGAGTTTCAGATATGTGTACATGTCCAACATAGAGACATTTGTTTTCTCTTAAAGTTTTTCTATGGGAGGGTGATATTCTCGTAACTATGTTTGAGTTTGTTCTGGACACAAATACTTTAGAAACGATAGTGAGCAGCATAGAGTACAATTGCTTGCCAATGTACAAATATAAATCTAAAGTGGATGGTTGAGAATGCAACAGCTCTAAACTCCTTTCAGGATAAAGCTTAGTTGCTCGCACTCATTCTGATATAGAAATTGCACTTCCTAATTTTTTTCCCTGGATTTTCATCGCAAATGCAAACCTCTGAAGACAAGCCTTTCTTGTCTTTTAACCTATAAATCTGTTTCATTTTCTTGCAAAATGGCTATAACTCGGAAACTCTCCTATAAACATGAGCATCTATAAGTTTTACATAGTTTGTGCAGTACATGTTAATGAAGTTTGTGATTTTTCCCATTTCAGGTTATCAGAGTGAAATGGTCACTCCATGCAAGAGAGGAAATCATATTCGAGCTTCTGCAACATTTGAGGGGGAGTGCAGCGAGAAGCTTGCTGGAAGGAATACAAAAGAGCACAAGAGAAATGGTCGAGGAGCAAGAAGCGGTCCGTGGCCGTTTGTTTACGATTCAAGATGTTATGCAAAGCACTGTACGTGCCTGGTTGCAGGTTTGTATCCAAAAACAAAAAACAGAAAACAAATTTCTTTGATTTCCATGTCCATCGTCTTGTTCCAAAATGATTTGATGACTATCTTTGCTTAATACCGATTACACTAATGCAGGATAGAAGCCTTGGAGTAACTCATAATTTAGCTGTTTTTGGTGGTTGTGGCCTTGTTCTTTCTATCATTACTGGGCTGTTTGGAATCAATGTTGATGGGATCCCTGGATCAGATAATTCACCACATGCATTTGTTGTGTTTACGGCCATCCTAGGAATCATAGGAGTTGTCCTAGTCCTGATCGGCATGTGTTTTCTCGGAATCAAAAGGCCTATAAATGAAGCGCTTCTCCAAGTTAGGAAGCTAGAGTTAAATCAGATGGTTAAAATGTTTGAACATGAAGCAAAAGTTCATGCCCAGGTTCGTATTCGTAAAAGCACTCAACGGAGTAACTTGACTCTAGCTACCGGAGATAGCTTCCTTCTTGATTCCAATTTTTCTTTTTTCCAATAGCACACTGTGACTGCTCTAGTATTATATGATGTACCATTTGTTAGCTTCGACATTGCTAGCCATTGATTGTCAACAGTTCAGTTGAAAAACAATATATTTTGTACATGTAACACAGATGAACCGATGAAATGGACAACATTTTTACCCAAGTGTCCATATGCTCTATTTCTTTGTAAGCAACGAGGTGAAAACAATGAAACATTGTTTTTGCCATGATGTAGGGATCGCAACACATAGTATAACAAAAGCAACCAAAGTGTATTCAGTTTTATTGCACTTGAAACAGACATTATCCTAACCACAACTAGGATATCATTACAGAAAGATGTGCCGCTGAGCTTCTCTCGTTTAGTCTGGTCACATTACTGGAGGAGAGATCTAGTAAGATGTTCGCGTGCGGTAGCCAATGCTTGGGCTATCGTCTGTAGAATACCAAATTTGTTAACATGGTGGCAATAGTGATTCATATTTCACTAGTTAACTGTTAAAGTCAGTTCTGCTTTATGAGGAGTTAACAAGAAGAATGAAAACTGAAGTTCTGCTAGTTTCAAGAACACGGATCACAATACCTGCTCGGACAAAGGAGCTCCGGAATCCATACTATGGCTATCTACCTTTCCGGCAATAACATTTGCATCAGTTTCAAGAATGACACTGCCCATAGATTAAAGAAAAAGTTCAACATGGTGATAGGAGAAGGTTCGTAAGATCTTCCTTTTCTCTTGGTTCAATGTCCTATTTTCTATCCTTTTCTTTCCCAACAAGTAAAACCGAACATAAGTGAAGAGAAACCCCAAATACTAGTCCCTTTTCATTATTTTTTCTGCATGCATTCTTACTGACATAATTACAAGGTAAAACACAATAACTGCTTTAAAGAATTAAACAAGGAAAATGTCGACTCAAAAAATCCATGAAACAAAATTACTTCAACTTCAGCTATAATCATACAATGAATGATATAATTCATACCCGCCATCAACAATCTCGTCAAGACACAACAGAATAAGATCCAAGTTCTCCAATGCCTCCTTCTTGTCTTCATTGCCTCTGGAACAAGAAATAGAGAAAGCAAGGGGTAAATGCTAAAGTTAATAATATCAAAAAAAATGCATCAAAAGATTGTAATAGCAGAAAGTAAGACAAAAGAACCTCAGGAGAAGTCCAACAGCATCAAAAAATCCCTGGAGTACTGTGGCCAAGATGATCTCATTTTCATTTTCACTTCCAGTAACAAAAAAGTGAAGGTCTTGAACAAATTTGTACACAACAATATAGTTGTCAAACATTGTTATCTCAGCTGTCAAGAAAAATAAAAGCATCGTGTTAAAACAGCCAAAATATGGAACGAAACCTAAACGAAGACCAACCAAGAATGTCTGTCCTTTCAATATCACTCGGATTTGGGGAGTTATATCAAATATAGCTATGTATCCCAGTATGTTTAGTTGTTGTTTTTTTTTGAAAAAATCATATATTTGAAGGATGGTATTCCCATAACCATATTCGAATATGTGTTGAATAATGATGTTGGACATAAGCTCTTAAAGAAAGATGAGGAATAACTTTGTTTTCATTGACGCAAGAAAAAGGAAAACAATGACCAGAAACAATCTATCCAGAGGTAAACCCTTTATGCACAAGAAAAGAACCTTTCAAAATTCTCAAAATCTAATGAATCGATTCACACGCTAATCACCATCGATCTACCTTCATTCTGAATCTTTATGATCTACATCTACACAATCAAATTCAACCTTACGTAATGAAAGCTTTAACTAATCTACCTTCGGTTCGAGCATTAGTCTTCTGTGTTTTGGAAAACACAGCTTTCTCAAAGGCTTCCTTGGCAGAATTCGTTGGCCAGTCATCTGAATAATACTTGACAGCTACACGTTTCCCTTCAGAATCCAAAAGAAGGATGTTCTTAATTAAAGGGCACAACTCCTACAAAACAAGGGAGAAAATCAATGAATCCTTCAAATCTAATAATTCAAATTAAAATAATTCATTTCCAGAGCTGAAGTTTAAGTTAAAGCTTTTGTTTAGATTGGATCTGAGACTAACTGTAAGTTAAATTCAAATGAGGGGCATCTAAATTTAGATCTGCCTTATAGATAACTAAATAAAGCTAAACAGATCTTAAAAATACAAACTAGAAAGAAACGAAAACAAATCTTGTACGTTCGTGTAATGAAGAATTGAAAGAAGGCTAACCATTTCCCCCCTTTGTTTGGCAAGATTTTCTCGGGAAATATTGAGATTTTCGTTTGACAAATGCTCTCTTTCTGAACTGACTGCGACGGAAAATGGATGGACGAGGGAAGATTGGAGTTGGTATACAAATATTTATTCAAATTAATGTTATGAATCATGTTCAATTGAAAATATTTTATGTAACTAAATATTTATGAAAATACCATCTAATAATTTTTTATATTTAAAAGTTTATTTTGGCCTATTCAATATTAAAAATAGCACTTTAATTTCTGTAATATGTTTAAAAGTTGTTTTAGTTTATATATTATAAAAGGAATTATATAATATATATACCGGTAGTAAAAATTGAAAATTTCTACGATCGTTTTAATTTTAAGTTTTAGGGTTTAAATTTTAAAATTTAGTAGCTTAATTTAAGGTTTATGTGTTTAAAATTTAGCGACAATTGCTATATTTATTTATATGATAATATGATTAATATTTAAGTTTTAACTTATAAACCCTAAAATATAACTTTAAATCTTAAATTTTAACCATTGTTCATAAATTTTTTCTTACATCTAAACCTTAAAATCTACGTACTTAAACCTAAAACTAAAACCCTTTTAAAAACATTTTAGTTTTCGTGAATAATGTTTAAGATAATAATCCATTATAAAAAATGATATTCTAATCTCTGTGTATATTAAAAAGTTTTAGCGTAAAATTTTAAAATTATAATTAATTTAAATATTTTAAAATTTATTAATTTTAAAATTGAATATATTAATCTTCCTGAAAATATATACCAATTTTAAGGTTCATGTGTTTTTATGTATGGTTGCTTTTCTTTTCCAATAAACAATTTATATACGTCATAAGATTTATTAAGCAAGGAATCTCAGTTTTGATTTTCTTTGATACTTTTTTTATGGTATTAAATTACAGCCATGATATAATGTATGGTTCATATAAAGATTCTTATAATATTTTAATTGTATCCGCAATAGTAATCATAATTTAATACTATATAGTTTTAGTAAATCGGAATGAATTTGAATTCCAAAGAAGGTTTATACACATATTTCCCCATGTTTGAGCTAAACTAAAAGATTACAAGAACTTACAACATAATCTCGCTGTTTAAATGGCTAAAACTATCTTGATTTTCTACTATCCTATGGATCATTATCATCACCATGATCCTCATGCTCATCAACATGTTGGACCGTCGTAGCCGTAGGCTTCTCTTTTGAATCCGAGTACAACCATAACCTATTGGTGGTCCCCGTCGCTATCCGACGACTCCCAAAGTACATCGCCGTTCGGTCCATCGATGGCCCTTGTGTCCCGACCAAATCTTCGATCACTTGGTTATCGATGGTATCGACGTATTGTTTCACCACTAGGACGGAACTCGTGGCGGAATCTGATATCGCCAACAAGTCACCGATGACCCCGAGCTCCGAACAGTCCACCCTGTCGTATAAATCCATTGTTATCAGGGAATCTATCCCGTCTCGTCTCCCAACAATGAATAATTCGAATTTGTTCTCCATTTCTTTCAATGTGATAATAAGTTGTTCCCCGTCGTTCAAAGTCTTCTCTTCGTATTGAATAAGTTCTTCGTCCGCAGTTTGTAATTTAAACTTGTTTATGTAATCATCATCAGATTCGTTTGTGCTCGGCGAATCGACACCATCGTTTTCTAGTAATCTTATAACGGTTAAGCTAACTCCGGGCTTCCTTGACATCCTCCATGCATAAGCCAATGCTTCACAATCATCGGCTCCGCCGAGGAATAACATCGCTATGTCATGGATTCCGTCGTCGGGATCCGAGACTTTGGCCTCTTCGAGCCCACGGTCAATGAATACTCCGACTGAACACGGAGCATTGAGAAGCACATTTTGATTTATGTTACGAAAGGAAGAGATAGTCTCCCGAAGACTCCCTTCTTTAGTAGCTCGTTTATGGAACGGTAATATTATGAATGCCACATGCTTGTCTTCGGCTAAACTACAAATATCCCCATGCATGGCCATGAAAGGCGACACGGAGGTAAGCGAATGGATTCGGACATTGCGAGTCTTGCTCTCGAATTCGGTGAAGGCAGTGACGATTTGATCGGTTTCAGAGCTATTGTAGTCATGGCCATCATTGGCGGAGTCTTCGAATCGGGTACTATGCGAGTCGTGCACTATAAGCATTGTCGCCGGCCGGCCGGGGTGCTCGACAAGGTGGAGGGTGAACACTGTCATATGATTGCATCGGGAATCGTGTGTGGCACCGAGGAGCTTTACTATTCCCGGTACATTGCAACACGAATGGATGCATACGAGGACTCGTAGCTCGGCGTCACTTTTGGCTTCTTGTATGGTTCTACTATTGCTCTTTACGAAAATCTCGCTCCGCTCGTAAATGGCAGCAATGGTGGGAGGAATTACGCTGTTCATCAATAGAATTGCAATTATGGTCACCGCATAATCACCGTCACCCAAAACCTAATTATGTCGGATTAAAGTATAAGAATTAAATTTTAAATACGAATATCGTAAAAGCACCGAAATCGAAGAGGGGAAAGTACCTTGTTGTCCAAGCCAATGAGAACAATAAGAATGGCCCATACTCCCTTGGTGCTCATAAGTAATCCGAGAGCAAAACTATCCTTAGTGTTAATGTTGGTGACGGCTGAAATGGGTAGGAAGCTGATAATCTTAACGGCCAAGATTAAGATTACAACGATGAATACGAGACTCCACTTCGTTATTTTGAAGATATCAACTCGGAGGCCGGTGGTGACGAAGAAAACTGGAATCATTATACCGGAAATGAAGTAAGTGAACCGGTCCATCAACACGAGGGCTAGATCATCGGGCATGATGAGACCGAATATGAAAGCTCCGACGATGGGGTGAGTGCCGATGACGTCGGTTACAAACGCGTTTAAAACGACGCCAACGAGAGTGAAACACAAGTAATGATCGCTGTAGTTTTTGTTCTCGGAAGTGTAATCAACGATCCATGCTAGGAATGGGCGGAAAGAGTAGTAAGAGGCCAATACATAGGCCGCTGTGGTAGTGATAACATACGGTGCATGCATGGGGTTACTATAAATCGGTATCAAAACCACTGCTAGTATCCACGAACCCAAGTCACTGATAAGAGCAATTGGCATCGCCATCCGTCCGATCTCAGAGCTTAGTAGTTTGAGATCGGACAGAATCTGTCTGACTGAATGGAAACTCGTGACCGCCAATGAGGCGGCCCAGAAGAAACCACATTCGTGATGGTAATATTGATTTCCCTCGTGATCTAAAATCTCACGTAGCAGATAGAAAAAACCAGCCCCTGCAATGAAAGGAAGGAACAGGCCTGTTACAGTAACGATCACTGCCTTTTTGCTTATCCGACCAATGGCAGTTAAGTCGAGTTCCAAGCCAACTAAGAACACGTGTAGAACAAGTGCCATGTTCCCCAATGTTTCAACTTTATCAAAATTTCTTGTCGGAAACAGATCTGCAAAGTAGGTTGTTTTCCCAAGTGCAGATGGTCCCAACAATATACCACCCTGCAAAATCAAGGTTATGGTCTTTCAAAAAAAACGCTACGCATAGGAAACATCGGACTCAACGTTGGTATCAACGGCGCTTACTAGGATGTCGGAGACGATTCGAGGTTGATGTAAAGGCTTGAAAAGGTGGTAAAGGGAGCGAGTGATGATCAACATAACGCCGAGTTGCTTGATGAAGAGGGGGAGGGTTTCGGTGAAAGGGTCTTCACCTTGCCATATTCCATTGTAGGAGGTGATGTTGAGAATAAAACAGTTGTTCTCTAAGCCCTCGTCCATTTTTTTCGGTTGCTCCGTCTCCGCGCTACCATGGATCCTTCCCGGCCAGTGTGTGCGTCAATCGGTGTCTGATTGGGGGTGGGGGAAAAGAGAGAATAGGGGGTAGGAAAAGGGTCAAAGAGAAAGAAAGAAACGGAAGACAAGAAGAGTTCCTTTTGAAATACTACGGGTTCCAAAGAGGAAGGTGTGAAAAATATAAGGTTATCCGTTCATTTGAGTTCCACTTTATGAGGTCTTATTTGTTAGATTTGGTTGAATTTGAACATTAAACTATTGGTCTAAAGACAATTGCAATTGATATCGCAGATGGGTGAATAGTGGTGTTCGGACCAACAATGACTTGGTGTAAAATGAAATATTAAAATTTTTAAGAGGTTCAAATTCTCATGTCCTAAAGAGAGTATTAGTATATGAGTTGAGAGAATTAGCTCACAGTAATATTCGATAAAAAATAGATTATAAAATTACGTTTGACATCAAAAATTAGTATTTATGTTAGTATAATACACCCGAGAAAATACTATTAAATATGTTTAAATATTCAATATTCTATTATTTATGAATATAAAAAGATGTAAACGATATAAACATTATATCAAATTATACCTTAAAATTTAAATTAAACATTTATAATCTTAAGATGGCAACCAGCGGAATCACTTCTCTCAAAATTTTATTTTGATTATTTCCTTGTTGGTCAAGATGATATTTTAGGCTTTTTTATTTCTTGAAATTTACTTGGATTTCAATTGATTTTACCGGTGGTTGAGGGCAAGGAGGTTAGTAATTGGTTTAGAGGGTTGAAATTGGAGGTGACGCCTCCAGTGTTTGGATTTGGATCGACAATGTTTTTTTAATCTTCTCGATATAGTAGGTTTTGTTATACAAATGATCGTATTTGAGTGGTATAGGATTTGCACGTAAATATGGCAAATTGTTTCCTTGATCATTAATATGGTGGAAATTTTGATCGATGAACAGTGCAATGTAGCAGAAAATAAATCATTGGGTGTTGCAACTTACAAACAAAGGAAACACATACAAAAGCTCGAAACACAACTTTGTCGATCCAATGCTCACACTAACAAATCTGATCTCTTTTACCACCGTAAATCCACACAGCACAAGACATTTAGGTTCGTATCTTCAGTTTGCAAAACACTTAATAATAAGACAGATAAATCCATTGGCCTTCGGAAACAAATACGAATACCCCACGTATGTACAACGCATGAAAATCAAAACATGGAATGCATGAGCAGACCAGGGGTGCTGAAAACAAAGGGAACTAACTTGGTTTAGAAAGGAGAGGCCGCCCACGTCCCATTGTGAAGCCCCTTGTTCCGTCGGGCATTCTAGGGCCTGGGGGTGGCTTAGACAGTTCAACGGCGTGGGATGAGGATGTTGTTCCATGGCCTGTAGAATATATTAAAATAAAATTATAATCAAATAGGGAAAGAAAAAACAAAATACAGAAAGCTAAATCCATGGTCATTCTAATACCAAGTCCATTGGTACCACGATTTTTCTGTTTCCCCCCTCTTCCTCTGTTTCTATATCGCTGCCCGTTTTTCTCCTTGGAAAAATGCTCCCCATCCTAAAATGTAAAAGCAAATAAATAATTAGAAAAGAAACCTTATCCAAAATATAACAGAATTGCCTACTACTACCTCAGTCTGAAGCCTGAAATATATGAATATGCCAAATTTAAGAACGAGAAGACCAAAACTTGTTTGTTCATAAAGCAAAATCTGAGTTAAGACATTTGAACAAGCATGAAAAAGACACATGACGTACCTCGTCATCTGGTATCTCTTCATGATGCTCACTTGAGGTATTATTCTTCTGATTTCCTGTTTGATCAGGTGCTCGGGCATTGCTGTTTTTTTCAGGAGCAGATCCTCTACACACTTGCTTTCGCTGCCCATGCTTGCCCTATAACTGTAGGTTAGTACATGTAGAGTAGGAGTTGTAATCTTATCCTAAGTAGTAGTTTAGTTGTAATCTAACTCTATCTTGGTAAAGGATAAGAGTCCTATCCTAGAGGTCATCAACTCTGTAATCGTAGGAGCCCTATCCTAGAGGTTATCAACTATGTTTTCTACACCACCACCGAAGTCTATTAATAACAGTTTATTCCTAAGTTAGAGAAGATAAAAGAAACAAGAACTATTACCATTCGATCAAGAAGCTTAACATGCATGCCATTTCTCCAGTCACGTTCATTGTTCAAAGTAGCCACCTTATCCAAAAACCAGATAAGTGCTCCAAGTCAATTAATCAAACGATTAAGCTGGACATCAGTTACAAAGACCGAAGACTTCTTTGACACTTACAGCTTTTTCAGCCGCTTCCACAGTCTCGTACTCCACCAGAGCATGTAACTAGATGCAGAAATCAGCAAATTAAGTATATCATAAGCAAGGCTATATATACATATGAAATAAAATTAGCCATTATAAAGAGTGTAATGCCATGCTGACAATGTATACCATACACAAAGACAGAACTTAAACACCATGAATTCTAAAAATAACTAATCAAGTCCTACAATGATAATGAATTGAAATGCCGATTGAAACTCATAACTGATGATCCAAAACAATTCAAAATGTTGTTCATTTACTTATACACTAAAGTTTTTTTTATATCCAAGAAAACGATAATCTCAATGCTAAACTGGCTAGGTTATTACAATGAGGAATAAAAAAGAGAAAAGATAGGGAAAGGATACAAAAATACTACTAATTAAACAAAATGGTCAGCTAAAGTAGAAACGGCTCCCATACCTTACTACTGATCAAGATATCAGCCCTGCCACTTTTCTTTGACATTTCAACGGCATGTGGATCACGAATTGATATTTTCTTTATGCTGGAAATTCAGAAGAAACAATTTTCAAAAAGGAAGGATAAGCCTCAGTGCACAACAGAAAGAAGAACAAGCATGTTTGCTTCTATTTAAAAAATAATAATTATACCGTCCCACTTCACCAAATATCTTCTTAATATTCTCCACTGAATGATCCTCCGGAAGATTTTCTACCATGACGGTGAATAACTAGGGACCACAAATTAGATGACATGAAATTAAGGATAAAAATGTGGGAGTGAAGTCATTAAGTTCCATAAAAGATATACCTTCGGATCCCGAACCTCAATGGATGGAAGGGGATTGCGGCGCTTCACCTTCTTCCCATCAGAACTCACAACCTTAGAGGTTTCAAACATTCAATTAAACTAGAAATTACATACCAGAGAGAAGCAAAAATAAAAAAAAATAATTCTAAATCTATTTCATCATGGCCCATCAATTCTCTATGATAACAATAAGTCAGAGCCATATTGCTATTGGTTGATGCAAAATATAAAAGGAGCAAGGCTCAATAAACATACGAGTAAGGAAGACTCTTTGAGAGCAGCAACTATTGAAGGATAATTTCTGGTGAGTTTTTTCATTTTCCTAAAAGAAGATATTACTGAAATAGTAACTGCAAAGAAAAGACAAAACCCTACTCTTGTCAATAGCAAGATATCAAGGTAATAACAGATACATTTATCTGAAAAAAGTGATGAGTATTAACCTTCTAATAATAATTAACCAGTTTACAAGGTCTTTGGTTAGACAAGTACAACAACAAGAGCACGCGCCAGAAGCTTATAACCTTTACAGTTTTTTGTTATTAAAAGGACAACAAGAATATCATCAATCCGTTTTGTGTATGTCACATGATAAGGAAAATGATCCCGTAGGTCTATGCTTGTGATAGACCTACATGAAAACTATTCTCATGAGTTTAGTTTCTTCAAAGGAATTTCAGAAGTGCAGGTATAACATATACTAGAATTCAAGATAAAAAACGGAAGAGAAAACAAGAGAGAAGATACAAGGCAAAGAGAAGGCACCACCCCTTCCAGTTCAAATAATGCCAAGAGAAAAGTGGTCACAGTTAGCAATCCTCTTCAGTGTGAGATGTACACAACCATGAAAATATTTATCTTTAATTAATTGATGGATTTAATAAACATGTGTGTAGTTGTTATTTCCCAAATTCAACCAATCCAAGCCTAAGTTTGTTTTCTTAAATCTTTCTATCCAATGAAAGTGATTAAAAATGACGGCAATATAATATCCTATTATCTAGTTAACCCTATTTATCATGTTGGCCAAATTATTCCATCTTCCTCCTTGATTTGAATAGGTCACTGCTTAATTCCACACAACTACATTAATCATGGTTATAGTCAAAACACAATACTTATATATACACCCAAATGCTGCATTTTGCAGATGTTATAATCAAACCAAGCACAGATTTATTACTTACCAAATCCTTCTTTGTTCTTCTTAATCAGACCCATCATATACCTATCTGTGGGCAAATTTTCGTCACTAAAATAATATTCCGCCTACAGAAACAAACATAAATGCATAATAAAGATCAACAGAATTCATCTAAACGAATATAAAACAAAAAAAGAAATAATAAAATAGGCAGAACAAATTCTAGGGTTTAAATTCCAAACAACCATAGAGAAACATTTTGGGATTCTTGCCTGTTTAATGATCCTCTTTTTAAGATCATCGGTAAGTACATCAGTCTCTGGCGAGACCTCCTGATTCTGATCCTGTACCTGACCGTGCTCGTCATCATCTTCACGACCATGATGATTGTGGTCGTGATCCTCATCGGTCGGCGGATATAAAATCTCCTCTTCTGGTGATCCGACGGGAATGAAATCAAGAGGATCATGTGGCGGCGAAGGACGCGGAATGGAATCAGCGGCGGCGGTGGTAGGCTCCACGAGGCGGTCCATTCTTGTAGAGAAAGAAAGTGAGAAGGCGGGCGAAAAATCAAAACCCTCCCGCCCTTCTTGATTCTTGTTGTCTCTGGTTTCTTCTATCCTTAATTTATAATCAAACGGACATCATTTCGAGCGTAAGGGTGTTTTGGTCAAATGAACATCGTCTTTATACTCTTTTGAGTAAACTACAAGTTTAACCATTCAACTTTCACTTACTTCTATTTTGGTTATGCAACTTTCAAATATTTTAAATTTATCACAAAATTTTCAATCTTTTTGATTTTTTCACCCAGTTGTTGGTTTTTACTAGACCGACCAATTGTTTGTTAATAAATTATATAAATTTAATAATTTTGTGGTTGATTTTTAGGTAATTTTTTAATTATTTTATTTAAAAATATATAAAAGTAATATGAAAACATCATTATAATAAGAGTTATTGTCATTTTGAAACCCGATCAATTTGTGATACTACCTTAATTGACGGCTTAAAATATAATAATATAAATACATATAAAACTGTCAATTTATAACTTTATTTCGATTAGTATCTCATTAACCCACACAGTAGGTTAATCAAAATATAAATGAAATGAAATTAATTTAAATAATTATACTTTACAATTACGAGTAATACATATAAATAATTGACAATTAATACCCATTTACAACAGTTTAATACGTTTTAATCACAGCTTACGTGATATTGTAATAATAACTATATCAATTGAACGAAGATTTATTTAATAAAAAATTAAATTTCTAAACATAAGTCTGAATGTGTTATAAAAAAATATCCCATCCAAATCTAAAACGACAACATTAATTTTCCGCCTTACCATATATTTATTTACTGTTATCAAATCCTTCCATTCAAAGGATCTTCTGCAATCTCATCCATCAGAAAAGACTGCCTGAAGCCATTTTAAAAATATGTTCGTCTTGATCTCTTTCATGTGCTGGATGCTTTGAACTGTATAACTTGACTGACTTGGATAGGTGCAGTGTACCCAAATAATAATAATACTTAAAAACAGTCTCTTGAATTCACAGCTCCATTAACGAATTTATATGATGGTCTAAATTGCAATGAAACCATCCAATTTTGTTTCGTCAACTTCAATTCACAGTCAGAGGTATCCACAAGCATCAGCAAAACAGTAGGGAAGCATGCAAGTTAAGCCCATGGACCCTGCCTTGTTAAATTATGAACCTGGGCAAGTACGAAGTAGGTTTACATACTTCCCTTCATGCTACTGCCTAGTGCCTAGGCTTGTTTTAGGTTGAGTTGCAGAACCAATGTCTTGTTTGAGTGCATTTTCTAACTCGGTAGGGTCGTACCCGTCTGGTTCTGAGTTTCTGTGAAGTTCCAAGCACCACTGACGTATTTCCGCCCAAAACCATCGCATGTTCCTCCGATGCTGGTGAACGGTGCCATTACGACTGCGTCTATATTTACTCTTCTTGGCTGAGTTTGCCATGCCACCGTGTTGATTTGGTGGTTTCAAACAAATTCAAAGCCCAAGTCGATTTGTCAGGGAAATTGGCAACGAAAGATGCAAAGCAAAGCATTTAAGACTACGAAATTTGGTTTAAAATTGAGAATGGGGAAATGGTTTTTTAGCATTGAATTGTTAGGTTTATTTGTGAGTTGGTCCTATTCCTATAGCTCAACTATAAATAGGGTAACCAACTAACCATTTCAGTCCAAATTCATCCCAACATGCCAATTTCCAACTATATCTCCTATATGTTTCTTTCCGAAAAGTTTTATTTCTTCGTACCATTTTAATATTATGAAGTGATGATACTTGAAAAACAAACAACTTTTTCGTCAAACCCCAAATATATACCCATAAGCATTAGTTGGGTCAAATTCTATCATTAATCTTTAATCTTTATATTCTAATTTTATCAATTTTGTTCGTTGTATTTTCTATTTTTTGTAAAATTATGTTCCAACACAAACGGTATGATCATGAAGAGAATATGATTAAATTATTATAACTAAAATATTAAATTAAAGAATAAAATAATATACGAATAAGATTGACTTAAAAGATACAAGTTAATATCGTTTAAAAAAATTTAAGTTCGAAATTAGATATACAAAAATATTTATTAAAATACTCATTATGAATTTGAATTATTCAAAATTAAACCCTAAAAATCAAAAGGACTACAAAGTAATATGGATTCGGTTGCTAACATACAAATTCTCATTTGGTAACATGGATTCGGTCGATAAGGGAACATGGGCTACTGCACGTGAGAGACTCAGCCCTTAGCAAGCCCCAGTATGCAATAATATGAAAACAAACCGTGAAGAAGAATAGTTATTGATTATTTACCACACAAATAAATGAATAGAATAGATAGTTTCTAGAGATAATAACACTTGTTGTAACGACTCAAACAAGAGCTTTTAAAGGATATCGGAATCATTTAAACTTCGAGGTTTATCGTACGCAAATAATACGTATAGAGAGTTCAATTGAGATTTAAGAATGTTTTAATTTTTATAAAACAAAACCTTAATAACTTTTATCATATAAATATTTAATTGTATGACTATATGTTTTTATTTTAGAAAATAATTTTAGAAAATTATATGCTCGATTTATTCATTTATTTCGATTTTGATAAAAAAAATCGACCGTGACCATTATTAAATAAAAAAAATTATCCCTTAATTATGTTTATTTTTATCATATTTTAAAAATTATTTAAAATAAATTTTAAATTTTAAATTTTAAATTTTATATCTTAAAATTTAAATTCTATATCGTAAAATTATATTACACTCTTAATTTATTAAATTATAATAACAATATACAATCATTAATTATGATCTTATATTTTAAATTTATTATTTTAAAGTAAAGCATCAAATGAGCCGAGATAAGTCCAGACATATCCCCCTCCTCACCATCTTTTCCTATTTAAACACCTACCTTCACGACATCAACAAATCGTCCATTAAAACCCTCTAAATTTCTAATTCTTGCTTCTTCCACCATGGTTGTTCAGTCACAGACATTAACCCATTGTTCTTCAATCAAAACATGCAACAAAGCCGCCGCCGTTTTCACTTCAATCCCAGTGATAAACCTCGGAGACCCCGAGTCGAAGTCTTTGATGGTAAAAGCCTGTGAAGACTATGGATTCTTCAAGGTGGTGAATCACCGTGTTCCAATGGAGTTCATTAACAGACTGGAGCGCGAAGCTATCGGGTTCTTCAATCTGCCTCAGTCTGAAAAAGACAGAGCTGGTCCGCCCGATCCTTTTGGTTATGGCAGCAAGAGGATTGGAACCAATGGTGATGTTGGTTGGATTGAATATCTCCTCCTCAATACCAACCCTCAAATCCTTTCTCTCAAAACCCTCACCGTTTTCCGACAAAACCCAGAAATTTTCCGGTAAAAATAGGCTCCATTCATTTTTAAAAGTAAAAGTTTTGGTGAAATTATGGTTTTGGTCCCTCTAATTTCCTTTTGAGAATTCCGGAGGAGAGGCAGGATGCCCTCACAACATTTTGGGTCTAATAGCATATTATTTCCAAGTTTAAATACTAATCATTTCAGCATTAGTCTATTTAGTTTTGGATTTAAATACTAATAAGCTCCTTATTTTTAAAGTTAAATAATTTAATATCTCCTGACATTTGATTTTGTTCATATTACAAAACATATAAGAACGAGATAATATATATATATATATATATATATATTAAAAATGATTTACTATTATTTCATAAAATTTTTAATTTTAAAAATATTTTTTGGATTGGGGTTACAGTCCCTCTCCTTATAAAAATAGTTTCATTTTTGTAAACAAATATCTCACAACTGGTTCGAAAGAATGTTGGTCTGATAGTTAAATCCTTTACTTTCATAATTCAGTGAAAATGATTAATACCATTGATTATAACAAAAATACAATCAACATTTTAGTTCAAGTAGTTAACTATTTGAACCAAGACTAGATTATCATAAATTAAAGTGTAGGTGTTAAATTTTCAATTTGATAATAAATTAGGACCACAAATGAAATTTTCCCCAACACTTTTCTTTTAAGTTGTAACCTTTTCTTATTATTTTGATGAAGCAGCTCCGCTGTAAACGACTACATCCAAGCAGTGAAAACAATGGCATATGAAATACTGGAACTGATAGCCGATGGTCTGAAAATCGAGCCGAGGGATGCTCTGAGCAAGCTACTAAGAGACGAGAACAGTGACTCGTGTTTCAGGCTGAATCATTACCCGCCTAGTCCTGAGTCGGAGTCACTGAGTCTGAGTGGAATGACTTTGGTCGGGTTTGGGGAACACACCGACCCGCAGATAATATCTGTGTTGAGATCCAACAACACCTCTGGTTTGCAGATTTGTCTGAAAGATGGTACCTGGGTTTCAGTCCCATCTGATGAAACGTCATTCTTTATCAATGTTGGTGATGCCTTGCAGGTACAGTAGAATCTTTTAAATCTCAATATTTTAAAATGGACCGTCTAATGGTAAGAAACTTGGATCATTCTTAAATTTGAGTCTTGTGAATAAAAAATACAATATAAAACATGTGTCCGACTTTTCTTATACATGTTGCTTACCCTCGTTTGATATGTTCTATTTATGAGTCAGGTACTGACAAATGGTAGGTTCCAAAGTGTTAAGCACAGGGTCTCGGCCAACACCCAGAACTCAAGGTTTTCAATGATCTATTTTGGAGGTCCCCCTCTAAGTCAAAAGATTGTGCCTTTCACTTCGCTTATGGGAAAACAAGAAGAGAGTCTGTACAAGGAGTTCACATGGTCTGAATACAAGACCTCGGCGTACAAGTCAAGGTTGGCTGACTACAGGCTGGGTTTGTTCGAGAAAACCCAGAGTACCAACTACTGATGTTACAAAGTTGAAGATCCCCTAAAAAGGCAAAACTTTATTAGTATGTCATGGTTATATAATGTTGAATACGAATTTCGGAGACGAAACTCAATCGAGTTGGAATTTTTACAATATGTATTCAGTTTGGTTAGAATGAAAGACAATGGTATGCTCTAATTTCGTTTACCAATATGAGTTTGTTTGAAAAGGTAAAGGTACGTCCTTCAGTGCTCTTTAAACGAGTTTTTTAGCTAGGAGCTCTTTCGAGGCAAAAACAAAATAAAATATTAAAGTTTTTAGTTTTTAATTATTTAAAAATTTTCTAAATAAATTTATCATTATTTGTATCATCAATCCTTTTATATTTTTAAAATAGATATTCCATCTTAAAAGCTTTTCAAAATCACATTCACACAAAATTTTCAATAACAATACCAAACTAACCGTCGAGAGTACTTGAACTTATCTAATTTCTATATAAAAATAAAAATCATCAACTAATCATTTCTAAAATATTACATAATTTCTATCGTTAAATTATTTTTAAAATATTAAATAAAACAATATTATTAAATCTTTTAAAAAATTGAATTATCTAATTAAAAATATAAAATATTGAAATCTTATAAATCTTTAGAAATTTTAATTAGAATGAATAAGATAATTATTAAATTAAAATAAAAGGACTTTATATTGTTTTATGTTTTTTATATTTTTATTACTAGTTTCCATGAAACCAGCAACTATCCTGCACTGCACTGCACTCCATGGAAACTTAATCCCTCTGTCCTCATCCATCCAATTTCGTACATCTCAAGAGTTGGAATTCAACTTCGTCAGTCAAGGGAGCTTCTGTTTGAACCAGGTAAGGACGGACGCTTGGAATACTTAATCAAATCACATTGTCCTGGAAAAAAAAACAGGCTATACTCTTTAGGTGTTTTAACTTTTAAGACTCTGAATTTCGAGAGAAAAAAATTAAATAATTTTTTAATTTTTTTATAATTAATTAATTTTTTAAATTAATAAATCTTGTTAATTAAATTTTTGATTGATTTTGATCATTAATTTCAATAAATATTTCAACTATCAATTTCAAAAAGATAATATAGTTCGGTCGTATGATATTTATATTTTTTTAAAAGCTATTTTTTAAAAAGAAATTAAAAAATAAAAATACCAAATAATAATATTGTAATACGGCATATTATATCAATTGGACAAAAAATATTAAATTTAACCGTTAATATTGATCAAATAGGTGAATTGATGAAATTTTAAAATATGAAAACTTAATCGGGTAAAAAATAATTTAGGAGTTTAATTGATTTTTTAAAAAATTAAAATTTAATTAATACTAAATATTTTCATAAACATATATTTATTATTTAAGATTTAAATTTTATAAACCTCTGCACAGTAATACCATTAAAAATTACATAATCTCTGTATAAAATAATAATTGGATCATTAATATCATATATATGTATTTAAAATTATTCTATCAATAATTTCCGATTTCATTCATAACCGGGCCAATATAATGGTATTAGGTAAACTACTAAGCATTTCAATTCTTGTGGAAAACTCGCTCTATAGCAAATTATGAATTTCAGTCTCTTATTTCACAAAAATTGTTAAATTGCTCATCTATTTTAAATTCATTAGAAATTGATCTTTGTATTTTATGGAAATTAAAATTTAGTCCAACTGTTGTCAAACGCATGAACTTGAATTTTCCATTTTTTGTTAAATTTTTGCTTATGAAGTGTTGAACCGTTCATTTTTATTTATGTCATACACAATATTTGTGGATTCTCGCCAATACTTTACCTATCGGACTAACTTTACAATTTTCATAAAAGCATGAAGATTATATTTAGAAAAAATAAAATATAAGGGTTAATTTCTTGATTTCAATAAAATAAAGGGATGTATTTAAAATTAACCCCCGTAGAAGACGTTGTCTCAATTAAAATGTCAAATTACAAGTACAAAAGAGGAAGCAAGATCACTTTCATCAAGAGTTTGTATTGACCATCCAAGCAGGCTCAACACAAAATATCACACTAAGCAAACTAAAAATATTTTCTAACTACTAAAGTTTTTAAAAATTATAAAACGATTATTAAGCTTATTGTACTATTACAAAATGGTCATTATATATTATAAAATAAAAAAATCGATAAATTGTTTTGTAATTTTTAGAATTTATAAGTATCTCTGAAATAAATTAAATTAAAAATCAAAATTTTAAGTTAAACTTGAATTTGAAATTGAATTTTTGGGTTAGATATTATAGTATATTCGTCTCTCTTTTCTTTTTCTTAAAAAATTAAAAGAACGAAAAAATAAAGTTGTGTCTGTGGTTTCCACTTTTCATTTCATATTTAATGACAGAATCTCTTTTTCTTAAATTCCACGAAATATTTGTTTAATATTCTCAAGTTCTAAGGTTTAGGTGAGAATATTGGTCCCAATTCATTATATTAATTCGGATGGAGACGGTGTATTAAATATTTTTTATTATAAGTTTTTCTTATTTATAAGATTAATTAATTAGATATATTATATTTATTTTTTATGAATTTACTAAAAATGAATGCTTTGTATTTTTTTCTTCCTTATGGTTGTATATATCCTTGATCTTTTTCCTTTAGACTTTGGGAAGTAAAAGCATTGAATCTCATTCTTAAATTACCTTTTTATTGTCACATTCATTCTTGCACTAATGCTCAAAATCCACATCTAAACTAGATCTTCCTTTTGTCAATAAAATCTTATTTTAAAAAATCATATTTAAATTTTATATTAAATTATGAAATTCTTAAGGCATTTATTAATTAAATATTATTTTAAAAAAACTCCATTTAATGTGTATTAGTTTAATATTTAGTGTCGAAGATGTGTAAAGATTGAAATTTCAGATATACTTAAGCACATAATATATTCCTTGTATAAGTATAACTAGTGAAAATGTGTGTTAATTAATTAAATAAATCTCACTAGATCATATGATCGTTTTAAAAATTTTATTAAATCGATCATTAAAAATATCGAATTACATGTTCGATACATTTCGTTTTCGAAAACCCGTCCACTTTCATCGTTAATGGAGTCTATAGTTCATACTACTTTGTTGGCAAAGAGAGACGAACATAAGGTGTTGTTTGATTCTGATGGCATTGATGCATCATTTTCAGCTTTAGAGTCTGCAGCAAACCCATATCTATCATTCTCACCTTTTGATGTTAATAAGTCTTCATTTAGAAGGATAGTCAATATCCTTCTAGAGCCAAGATTCATATGAAATTAGTAATTAAAACTCGAAACTTAATTTAGTTAAATTATATAATTATTTTTAAGAGAGATCCTTTAAATTTAAATTTTGAATTTTAACGTATAAAACTTTTTTATCATGAGACACGTATTTTTTTTATGTATGTAGAATGAAAAAAAGTTTTCCTTGTTGAGAAAACAATGTTTTTTTTTCTACCATTAACTTCGTAGCAAAAATCGTAATGTATTGACAATGACGGATGGTAATGAGCATGGGCGGAGCTACATTGGTGAATGGGGTGTTTATTGACATCCAAAATTTTTGAAAAATCATATTTTTTTTATATATAATTTGTATATAAAAAATTAAAAAATATATAATTAACACTCTTTTATATATAATTAATTATTTTTAAATATCATTCAAAAAATGGCACTCCTTAAATAATTTTTTGGCTCCGTCCCTGATAATAAGTTAGAGGGACCTAGCTTTACTCCAAAATTTAAAGAATTAACATTTCACTCTTTATTTTAAAAAATAGTGTTTAAAAAATTTAAAAAGTTTTCTTACCTTTTAATTTTTTAAAAAGTTTTCGTTAAATCTTAAATTAAAAAAATAATTAAAATTTTTAAAACTTAAGTGTATCAAATTATTTTGTCAAAATCCGACACTTTATACTAGTATGACTTAATTATAAGGGAAAACAAATCTACTTGCCCCTAGATTTTAAACTTAAATTGTAACTTTTAACTCTAAATCTTAAATTCTACGACATATAACTTAAACCTATAATTTTTTAACCCTAGAATTTAAAAGTTCTTTTAAGATTATATATTAAAATATTTTTTACATATATAATTATCTTTGATTCATAATTACGTGAATGGTTTAAATTCGACCGTTAAATATGATTGTATAGTTTTTCTTTTTAAATAGTTATTTCGCTTGTTCCTTTGATAAGTACTTTCTCATAAACCATTATGTGTTCTTCATCATAATCTTTGTTATGCATGTACCTTTCCATGGGGTAGACAACACATTATAAAACAATAAAAAAACGATAATTAAAAAAATTAAAAAAAAATATTTTTATCCTTTCAGAAAATTATAATTTAATACTTTTTTCAATGCAATACAATCTTTGATTCGGCTATCATCTTTCTTCAGCTTGAAGATTAGTATTTCCACATGTGCATATTATGAATGGGTGAATTCACATTATAAAACGTTGAATTTTTGGAGGTTCATCTCAATTTTTTAATAAAGTAAATCGAATAATTTGTTGATATATAAATTTATACCACGATAAATCTTTAATAAATGTGAATTTAAAAAATTATTTAATTGATTTGAATAAAAAATTAATATCGAAAGTGATTCGATTATATATATAAAAAAAAAAATCAAATGTGAATTACCAACGTCCCAGTGGGGCATCCCCCTACACCCCTAGTTTTGTGCCAAAAGCAAAAAAATCCCATTGGCTTGGGCAGTTCATTATTGGATGAAAGCAACCTTTTCTCAAACGATTTGAGGTGTCATAACTCGATCCGAATAATCAATAGGTCTTAACAAAATAAGACGTTACATAAAGTTAGGAGTTTGAATTCTAACGTTATAAATAAAAAAAATTGGATTGAAATAATCTGTTTATATTAAACTTTTACAAAATTCGATTCGAATTAATCGGTCAATGAATCACGTATAAAAAAATAGCATAGTTCTAAAAGGTGATTAAACCATAAATATTAGAGGGTTAGAACTTAATTTCACCGATTTTAAAATCGGTGAATCTTAAAAAGTAATTAAATCATAGAAATTATAGACAAAAACATAATTTAATTAATTTTAAAATCGATGAAATCCTAAAACTAATTAAACCAAAACCAAAAATCATAATTTTATAAATTTTCTAATGACTTAAAACGTTCTTAAACCCTACCCCTCCACCACCCTGTGTATGAATGGGTCAACTGAGCGACTGTGTTTGTATATGAAAAGTAGAATTGGTCGTCGTTTTCATTGAAATTTTATTGCTTAGCTTCTGTTCTTTCGGCTGCTAGGTTCATTGAACGATTTGGTGTACAGATTTCTTTTTATAGCATCGTTCTTCCAGTATTTTTTTCGCGGTTTATTTGAGTTATATTCCCGATTCCTTTTTATAGTGCCATAACTTTTTGTGATGGATCTGAAAAACATCTATATTGTTTCTTTTTTATTTTCGCATCCTATGTTTTATATATTTAATATTATTCGAACCCGAATCATTAAAGATGAATAATTTAATCTATACTACTGAGATCAATCTTTAGGTTTTTCTACTGTCCCGTTTTATAATCCATATTATGACTCGAGTCTAATATAATTATCGGATAAATATAAGTTCAATACGATATAAGAATTCGATTCTACAACTAATGCATGATAAAAGAAAAGAAAAAAAAAGGGTCCCACTGTTGAGTTGTTTCTTTAACGGCTCAAATCTCGTTTCATCAATATAATGAAAGGTGCACTCCGACCAGACAAAGAAAAACACTGGGTTGAAAGGAATTGGGACCGATGAAGATTCAGAAATGAACCACAGTGTTATAGGGTGGTTGTGGTCATTGGAGAAATGCTGTTGGCCTGGGGACCACATTTCGATAGGTATAGATCAAAATGTTTGAAAGTAAATAAAAATTTAATGTGGATCAAATAAGATTTCGGCTTTAAATAATAAAATTTCAAAATATTTTTTTAGATTTTTTTAGATTTGATTTCGTAATAGATGATTGCAATTGTGACAATCAACACAAAATCTTTAAAAAATTTAAAATAAATTATTTAAATTCCCTCCTATATTCATCGCTCATCGTTTCGTATTATGACTTTAACAAAAATAATTAAGAATGATAAATTCTCCGATTTTGGTATCTTGACTTGATTTAATAATTTTTTTAATCGTATAACAAGATGAGAGTGAAATTTTTGCTGCAATTATCAGGTCAGAATAAGTTTAATAATATTTTTTTATTGAAATTTTGAAGGTTGAGTCAAGAGTAAAGTTGAGTTGAGATTCCTATGTCTTGGGTCAGGGTCTAGGAAACCAAAAATTGCCCTGTTCTGCCAAGTTAGTATCCCTGAAAACAGTTTGCATAAAAAAATGACATTAATATTTTAATATATTAAAATTCAGATAAATTATGTAAATAATCACTCTACTATGAAATTTTAATCGAGTCATCCAAATAATTAAACATTTTAAAAAATAGAAATGCCTCATTGAATATTTTGATCAATTACATAGTAGTAAACTCCTCAAGAATAGTTCCTTCAAAGAACAACTCAAAGAAATTGTTGAAATTTAAGAAGCCGGTGAAATGTGCAGGCAAAGCGTTAGGCTTTTTTTCAATTAGATATGCTTTGGGCTTTTAGCTATTTGCTTTTATTTTGGGCCTTTTTGTCAAAGGGTTTAAGGTTACGTTTTTAAGAGAATTGGGTTGTAACTTTTTGTAAATTGTAAATAATATATTTAAGAGAATTGAGCCCAAGTAAAAAATTCTACTCCTTTTTATAAGTAGAGTAAAAAAAATATATCAAACAACTTTTGTATTAGAATTAATTGTTTTTAGTTCTTCGAGACTTGACTAATTCGGATCGATCCGTATCGTATATTTAAAAAATTAGAAAATTAGACGTTCGATACACGTTCAAAAATTGACTAGAATTTACTAAAAAAATCTTCTTCTAATGTGAAATCCAAAAGCTTCAAAAAGTTTGACTTGAATTTCAACATTCAATCATTTCTATAATAAGACAATGAATTATAAATTTTGCCTAGAAGTAGATATAGAAGACAAAGTTGCATGAGATGAATATGCCAAGAGTAACATTAACTTTACCTATGCAACCACTGGTCCAGCTACTACTTGCAAAGTTGCTCGACAGCTGTCACGATCTGGGCAGGCTGAACCACAGTCCATTCCTCCAAAGTTCCGGCGTATGGCGTTGGGACGTCCTGTGAAGATAAGCACATGATAGGAGCATCCAAATGATCATGGAAATTCTCAGTAATGGCAGCTGTCAAGCTAGCACCAATACCACCGGTACGCATGCACTCTTCCACAATAAGAACACGACGAGTTTTCTTCACCGAGTTCCCGATGGTTGAAGATCGAATGGTTTCAAGGGCCTAATATCGATTACTTCGGGATCATAACCCTTGTTCACCAATGTTTTAGCTGCCTGCATCACATGATACCTCATCCTTGAATAGGTGAGAATAGTGACATGTTCTCCAGGCCTTACCATCTCGGCTTCTTCAAGATTGCAGATATAATCCTCGTCTGGGATTCTCTCCTTGAGGTTGTACAACAAAACAATCTCGAAAAGTATAACAGGGTTCTCGCTTCTGAATGCAGCCTTCATTAAGCCCTTGGCATTGTAAGGGGTTGAACATGCAACCATTTGGACTCCAGGGATTGACTGAAAATATGATTCGAGACGTTGAGAGTGCTCAGCCCCTAGTTGACGTCCAACACCACCAGGTCCGCGAATAACTATCGGTATGGTGAACTGACCACCAGATGTGTAATGAAGCATACCACGTACAGTTGTTGGAGATCTGATTAAAAGCAAGGAGGAGGAATCCCATGTTCATACCCTCAACAACCGGTCTTAGAGCAGTCGTGGCAGCTCCGATTCCCATGCCAGTGAAGGAGTTCTCTGCAATGGGGGTGTCAAGAACCCTGAGGTCTCCAAACTTTTCAGCCAATCCTTTGGTCATTTTGTATGATCCTCCATAGTGACCAACATCTTCACCCATGAAACATACATGGGGATCCCTATCCATTTCTTCTTCCAAACCCTCTCGCAGAGCTTCGAAAAGTAAAAGCCCGTGCCTGGAGTTACAACATAGACCTAGTTAACTATACTGCTGATAATGATGCTAACATCCATCCATAAAAACAAAACAAAAGACAGGATAGTGAACAAGTACGAATGCACAATTTCGACCATGCAACATAACACCATTGAAAGTTCCAATGCACAAAAATGTATACATGTATCATGTATGCATACAAGAGTGCATACAACAGTCGCACAAATGACACCATTTTGACTCCACATTTCTCATGCGTGAGCATGGTATCCAGTTGATGACAATATAAGGAACGAGATACTCATTGCGGTAGAAATTGCAGAATTACAACAAAAAAGGAACAGTGCTCGTCAAAACGAAACACATCTTAAGTGAGCAATTGAGCAAATCAAAGCCAACAGTATAGTACACTTGTGACTTAACTACTAGCTTGTAAGTTTCTTAAAAGGCTTATATAACAAGGATTGAGCAATTGAGTACTACAATGTAAAACTAATTCATAAAGTTCAATTTGAATCAAAAACAAAAATCACACCCTTGTTTCGAAGATGACGAACCTGAAGAGCTATCAGCTTCGGTCTAAAAGAATTAAACAAAGTACAATCAAATTTAGTAACGAAAGGAAACTAACTATTAAAATTCAAGAGGAAATGAGAGAGAGAGAGAGGAGAAAATCATTACTGCAACTGCATTTACAATCAACTGTTGAGCTCTTCGACATTTGGGATTAAGATCCAAGTTCACGCTTCCATCAGATCTTGCCACTATAAAGCTCGCCGATTTCCTCACTACATCAAATCGAATTTCAATAAGAAAGTTAAATTGAAATGAAAAAGACAAGACAACCGAAGAAAAACTCGACGTGAATATCAGTCTTCTCCTATGCCACTTCTTGGCACTGATTGGTTTGTGCATGGTCCATGCGTTTACTAATTTGCAATTAAGACCGACGTACGTGATATGTCAAAAATAGGCGGACGACTTAGAAAAATAATGAATGTATTGACGGTGATATTTGATTCCCACACTTTCCTCCAAGTTTCAGGAATGGCGTGAAGGGAAAATAAGTCTGCCCTTTTAGTTTCTTTGCCCCACAGGTAGTGCTGAGTATTTGCTCCAGTAAATTTTATTTGAAAAACATTTCTTGACAAGCAGAGTTCGTGAAATTTAAATTAAATTACTTAAATTTAGGGTAAAATATATAAATAGTCATTGAACTTTTAATATAGATTTATTTTAGTTATCATATTTTAAAATATTCGATAAGATCATTGAACTTTTAGTTCGTATTTAATAAGGTTACCTAAATTTTAGTTCACATTCAATAAGGTCTCTATCGTTAAATTCTGTTAAAAATTATAGTTAGTTTTAATATAGGGTAAACTACTGCGTTATTCACTTTCAATATTTATCCTCAGTATACTTTTAGTCACCAATTTTAAAAATCGAATCATTTTCGGTCATTTTCATATGATTTATTGCGCAAGACTTTGAATTAGCAAGTCTGTCATAGAAATTGGAGTTAAATATAAACGGGAAGGTTTCCAGGCAGACGCGCTATCTGAATTCTGAACCAATCAAATAAACAAGAAATCATGAGTTTCCGGGGAAGAACATGCATGACAGATTCCAAGAAACAAACTGAAAAACTGGAGTTCAATATTACCTATATATAATCTCTGACATACTCCAAAGTTTACGTAAAAGAAAAATAAACTCATGAGATATGAACCAAATTGCCACCGCTGTTCCAGGTGTTGCTATATCAACAGGATTTACCATGTTAATGGAATCCATAAAAACCTACAAAAGATTTAAACCGACTCTCAACCATCTCGAGGATACAGTTCGTTGGATTACACCAAGGGTGGTGGAGATGCGTCGGTTCACTGATTCTCATGAAATCCAGAAGCTGATGGATCTTTTGAACCAAGCCAAGGCAAAGGTTGATGAATCCTCTAGGGTAAGCTCCTGGAATATCAGGAAGAAGTACAAATTCACCAAAGAGCTCATTGATCTGGACGATTCGATTCGTACAACGTTGAACGTATTCTTTCCGGTTATGATATACGACCAGACTACACAAATCCAGACTTCTGTTGATGAACTGAAGCATATCTTCGATTTGATTCGAGACAGACTTGTAAATTCTCAGCCTGCAGGTATCAGCTCCTGCTATTATTTACTTTTTCAGCATATTTAAGAGCCTTTTAAACCCTTTTTGTTTTGTTGCAGAGGTTGTAAACGACATAGTTTTATGGAAGAGGAAGAAGATAAGCGGATCGCTTCTCGTAGGCTCAACTGCAACATGGGTCTTGCATTTGCAGCAAGTATATGAATACAACTTTCCCACTGTTGCTTCATGGATAGCCATTTTAAGTCTCACTTCATTGTTCATTTGGAGACATGTGAACTGGTTTCTTGATCGGTAAGTAATTTCATTCCTAGAATTTAATTAATTATTTTTTCGGGAATCTTCTGCATACACAAGATCTTAAACCCGAGACATACTTAAATAATCAAATTTGTTGTATTTTTTTATTAATCTGTATCAGAGAAGAAGCAAGCAAATCAAGATTGGACAAACTCCGACATCAGTTTGCCAAGGAGATTTCAAACGCTTGTTGGGAAGTGACTGATACTGTCATCAGATGGATCTATGAGGTGACCGATGTTGAGGCAAAATGGTCTGTATTTCCACAAACCATTTCCTACCTTCTACTTTTCGCCTATGTCGGAAGCTTCTTCCATCTCCCAACACTTTGTGGAGGTAATTATATCTATATCTACAGGTCGACAAGTCTAATTTGGTCTGAGTTCATTGAAATGTTCATCATCTGTCGTGTTGTTGCATCGTGCATGTGCAGTTGTTATGACAGGTACAACGGTTCCAGTGATGTTGGCAAACCATGGGGATCGAATCAAGCCAGTTGGGAGTATGGTCGGCAAAGTGGTCGAGGTGCTTGTGGAGAATCTAACCAATACGATGAACAACAATGGTGGTAAAGAGGAAATCAAGAAGAGCAAAATAAAGAAACAACTCTAGTATATTTGATTTTATCAGACTCACGAATTCGTTATTGAATTTGTTATATTAATTATATACTAGATAATATTTTTAGAGATACATTAATTTAGGATTAAATTAATAAAATATAGTAATAATGTAACATAAACAACATGAGGTCAAAAACTTTTGGCGTTGATTAGTCATTTCAATGTAGTATTAGATTATAGCTATTATCTTCATAATTACTCTTGTGTTCTGATTACTATAAATTTTAGTTTTTTTAAATGGTTAACAAAATGTAATTACATTTTTATTAACAAGAAAATATTATTAAGTCCTATTAAAATAAATAAATAAATCTAAATGAAAAATGGTATCCTGTATAAAGGGGTAAACTAAAAAAATCACTCAATTGTGGGTATAGTTATATTTGAGTCACTTAATTATTAAAAATTATATTTAAGTTATTTATTTATGGGTAATATAACACTTGAGTCGTTCAATTATTAAATATTATATTTGAGTCAATCAATTATAGATAAATTTACGATTTAGTCACACTTCATATTTAAAAAGAATATTATAATTGTTTTTCTTCCAAATCACTTATATATCCCGTTAATTTTTAACGATCCAGAATAATTTTATCTATAATTGAATGATTTAAACATAACTTTTTGATCGTTAACCATTATATTTTTTAAAAGGATTTTTAAATTAATTAATTTTTAGCCTAAACATAAGTAAGAAAAGAATGAAATATTTTTATTATCCTGTTTAGTACTGTGATTTTAACTTAAAACTTGTTCACCGAACATAATCATAAATTAAAAAAGAATTAATCAAATCAAAGTAAAATGAAATGTATTTATTTAATTTTCCGTTGCTTGACTTCTCCATCTCCCCCTTTCCTTTCCCTTTCCCTCTGGAAAAAATTGAGAACGCGCAGATAGATTCCGAAGATTCTAAATTACCTCAACCAAAGAAAATTTTCGCTTTCGATTCTATTATCGAATTAGAGGGTAATTGAAACCCTAACGCTCCTCTCGTTTTCAAATCTCCTATCACATCAGGTAAACCTCTCGATCTTAGCTTCTCTCCTTTGAGATTGCTTCTTTTTCTTTTTAAAATTTGATTTGAGCTGTAAAGATTGCCTTGAATGTGAGAGAAATGAAATGTGAAATTTATTTAATGTTCTGGATCGCTTATTGCTTAGTTTTCAGGAAGGAGTTTATTTATTATTATTATTACTGCTTTGGAGTCAGGATTAATGAAATTAATGTAGATGGTGATTCGTAAATTTTTTCTCCGTTTGCATGTTTTGAAATTGCATAAAGAGAGAGAGAAGATATTTTAAAATCGAATCTGGATTAGATTGAGCTCTGTTTTGAGTTTAATTGGAGCTATATATATATATATATATATGAATTTGTAAATTGTAACCTAAGGGAAGCAAACTGAGGAACTGAAAGGGAATGAAATGGAAATAAACATTGTAAAATGCTTGTGATCGTAGAAATGTTGAAGGTAATTGAATGATGATTGATGAAGACGGTGAAATGTAGAATGTAGTTGAATTGTGTGTTCTATTATACTAGAGGTTTCATACCGAATTTTTTAAGTAAACTGTAAAAATGCATGCACGGAAATGAGGTTTTGTTTCTAGTGTGGCTTGTGTGGAGGTTTGTGCTTTACGGATTTGATTGGTGTGTTATTATCTGGAAAACTCAGAGACTGCGTTAAGGGATTGCTGTATTTTGGTGGGACTTGGGAGTTGTAGAACGAAGCTGAGCTTTCAGAAATGACAGATACGAATAGAGAGAGACGTAGAACCAGGGAAACAGGTATTTTCTTTATTAGTTTTTTGCACTCTTGCGGGTTTTATATTTCATATCTTTGTTGGTTTTGTATGGTTGTTTTGTTTGCTTTGCAGCATTTTATCTGTTCACTCAGCAAAGTCTTCCAGCTTGCAAACCTGTCTTAACACCAGGATGGGTGAGAGCATGACAACTCTCTTTAATACCTGAACTTTTTATTTATCTCTGCCTAATATTAAACTTGCTCTTTTTGGTGTTAGCTTTCTTTAGTGATAGTTATATCTAATTTTATTGATGAGTGCTATTTTCATTTCTGCAGGTCATCACAATATTTTTGTGCATGGGTTTAATTTTCATTCCTGTTGGCCTGGTCACTCTGCATGCTTCTCATAGTGTAATTATCCATTCCTTGGTTCTTGTTATCTCATATCTAGTGATTGTTATTATACTTCTTTTATTGGCATCTGTTGTTTATCGAGAACATACTTGTGAATAACTATTTTTATTTTATCGGTAGGTTGTTGAAATTGTGGACCGATATGATATTGAATGTGTACCTGAGCCATTTAGAATTGACAAAATTTCATATATCCAAGATGACTCAATTCCCAAGAATTGTTCTCGTTTCATGAAGGTGATACTTCCTTTCCATATTGATATATTTTCAGTGGGACAATCTTTACTTCCTTTTAAGTAAATAACCTTTAAGTTAGCATAGCTATTTCTGTGTATTCCCGGCCATCTTGGATTTGTTACGGAAAGTGTCTTGCATTTCACTGTTGGCCATGTTGTAGTTTTAGCCATTTTGCAGTGTAAGGCTGTCCTCAACTGAATTCTTTCTGGATTATTACTTATTCATAGGCTTTGAAAATTACTGATTTAAAACATTTGGTTATCTGTGAAGGTTTAGTTTATTCAAATTGGTAGTAAGGCTACCTGAACTAATGTACAACAGTTGCTTTACCGTGTCTATCAAACTCAAAGTAGTTGGTGAAATCAAATTAATTTCTTTTTCGATGAATTAAATTTACATCTGAGAAAGTTTAAAATGATGTCCCCTCCCCCTCATTTTTTCCAATTCTTTGACTTGTAATCATCTATGCATCTTTTTGTAGGTAGTATACTTCCTATCCTTTTACCATATCCATAGCATGCCATGCCATTCCCATTTTATGAATAGGCGCTGAGATAAACTGCTACTCGCTTCAAATGTAGGTGCATTGTTCTTAGTAGAATACCTTTCCTTGGGTCTTAAAGTTTCTGCTTATGATGGGTTTTTGGCAATGCTTCTTTGTTCAAGGAATGTATTGAACACTTTGAATCACAGTGAAATGTGTCTTTTTCCTTTCATGTGTGTTTATTTTGCATCTATAAACTTGCTTTGTAGGTTCACAAGTACATGAAAGCTCCAATTTACATTTATTATCAGCTCGATAATTATTATCAGAACCATCGAAGGTGCGGACTCTTTCACTTAACCGTTTAATGCTTTAGCTTGGTCAACGTTGATGCTAAAATTTCCCAGAGCTATTAAATTGTATAGGGATGGTGCACTCTTTTTGTTTAATCTCTGTTGTTTCTTCAATTTGCATTTCCTTTGTTTTATATGTTGTCCAGGTATGTCAAAAGCAGAAGCGATAAACAACTCTTACATGGTCAGAAGTATCATGACACGAGTTCCTGTCAACCAGTAGAGTTGAACGATGGTCAACCTATTGTTCCTTGTGGATTGATAGCATGGAGCTTATTTAATGATTCATTTACATTTATTCGCGAGAGAGCAGAACTCAAAGTCAACAGGAAGAATATTGCCTGGAAGAGTGACCGGGATCACAGATTTGGAAAAAACATTCATCCTTTCAATTTCCAAAATGGAACCTTGATCGGTGGTGGGAAACTGAATCCAAAAATTCCTGTAAGTATTAGCTCGGTATCGAAACTTTCTAGTATGTTCTTTCTGATTCTTTTATTAGCATTACTTGCTCAAAGCACCTGTTTTCGAAACGACTTATGCACATCCTGCAATAATCACTTCTCTCTCTCTTTTTTTTTTTGCTTCCGTAAAAATGGATGCATTAAAATAATCAGCTAAGCGACCAGGAGGATCTTATTGTGTGGATGCGTACATCTGCTCTCCCTAGCTTCCGAAAATTGTATGGGAGAATCGAGGAGGATTTGGATGTCGATGATGTTATAGTAGTCAATCTAATGAACAACTACAACACTTACAGTTTCAGCGGTAAAAAGAAGCTTGTTCTTTCAACGTCAAACTGGTTGGGGGGAAAGAATGACTTCCTTGGCCATGCTTGTGTCGTTATCGGATCTTCTTCTCTTATCCTTGCCATCGTCTTCACATTGCTCCATCTAAAATATCGAAGGTAAAAACTCAAGAGGTAATGACCTCTGCACTTCCATTCAAAGACTGCACAATAATCTGTCGGGGATTGCATCTCCACGAAGTCACTAATAGAGCCATCCTCTCACTGTTTGCAGGCCTTACGGAGACACGAGTTATCTACCTTGGAACAGGAAAAGTCTATCAGGGTGATTCAGGTGAGATCGATTTTACATTCAAACTTTCGAACTGTGAGTGATTTTATATCATAACTCTGAGAAACATTTAGTTATCCCCGTTCGGAATTAGTTAGGAGCACTGGGAAGAGAAAATCCGAGTGGCTCCGGCAGCGGGGTTATATATTGTTCAAATAGTTGAACTAAAGAAACGTCATATCAGGCAATCCCTCTCTTGGCGATAAGTCGATGTAAAATAGTCTATGATTTCTCCTCTTTACGTTTGCATAGAAATAAATGTTGAAAAATACCCTCCTGTGTTTTATTTTTTTCGTGTCGATTATGTAACTTTGAATAGAATACTTGTTTTAAATGGATTATGTCGTGATTCAAACTTATTTTATCCGTGATTTCACTTTATGTTAAAGTATTTATTTGTATATTATGATCGGTTGTTTACTATAAGATTTCTAACCACTAACTTAATTCGGATTATCTATTCTTTTTAATTCTTACATTGTTTAAGAAATTATAGTGTTTCATCACCAATTTGTATATTATTTTATTTATTATTTAGTGGATAACTCCGTTTGGATTGTCTTCTTCGCGATAAGGACACCTGGAAAAAATATGACCACTCAGAGTCTAATTGTATTGGGACGCAGCTGCGTTATGAGGCATCTATTTATAAGTAGTTATTGCATGTACAAATATTCATAAATTTTTATCTATATAAATACTTTAATTTTATTATAGATTTTGTTTAGAGTTTAAAATTTTTATTTATAATAATTTTAAATTTGTGGATTATTGATAAAATTTAAATTTATAATTAAAATATAAATTCATAATTATAATAGTTTAAAAATTAAATCATAAACCCTAAAACTAAGATAATCTTAAAAATAAAAATCTTTTACATATATATATGAGATAATTGTTCTTTATATATTAGGGATAAAATAAATAAAATACGGTATAAGTATAGTTTTTTTTCCCCTGAAAATTGAATTTATTTAATAATTTTAATTTTATGTATTTACTTTGTGCATTTATAACTGTATAAGTACCTGAATTTATTATTGAAATCAATTAAAGATTTCAATGTATAAAATACTACACTTTTAATGTGAAGAAGAACATTATTATAAAAGTTTGTATTGAATCGTAAATATTTGTGTAATTAATATTTATCGCATCTGATCTTACTTATTAAAAAACGTAGTGTTTTAATTGAAAAAACGTACAGTGCGAATGAAACTTAGAGAGGAGTATTTTAGGGTAAAGTGTCCTAATGATCATTTATAACTTTTAGAAGTTATAAAATAATTATTAAGCTTTTAGAAGTTATAAAATAATTATTAAGCTTTTTATTCAGTTATTACAGAATGTATCATTAAATTTGTTCAAGTATTGCAGAATAACCATTCAAATTTATTGAATTATTATAAAATAATTATTAGACATAAAAATTTATCATTAATATTTGACAGGGGCGGTTCAAAAATTTTAGGGGCTTTATGCAATTTATTAAAACATGTTCTTTAGAAGCAGTTGTACATAATTTTCACTAGTTCTAAAAATGTAGCTCTTAGAAGCGATTGTCCTTTTTAGGGCCGCTGTACGATCGTTTTTGTTGTGTCTGTCCAGAATGTCATCAATTTTATAGAAAACAATGTTAATAAAAATAAACAATAAGATTCTATAATCAATTATCACATTTAGTGAACAATTATAACTCATATTTTTTAGACCATTATAAAAAATTTTATGATAAATTTCAAGATTAATATCACATAATGAATATGATTTATTAAAATTTTGGGTATTCTCTTTTTTAGTGCCATGTACGGTCGCTGTTGTTGCGCCTATCCAGAACCCACTCATATTTGATAATAATCCTTTTATAACATTTAAAAATTTAATATCAAAAATATTATTTTGACATTATTTAATGGCTATTTATGTATTATATCATCTCCTTTATACACTCCATATCAAATTTAAACCGTCACTTAACGCTCAAGCAAATGAAAAAAATACTGTTTGAAAATTCAATCAAAAGGTTTTGAAATTAGAGACCGAATTACAAACTAGACAGTAGTTTGAGCACGTTTGTTAAAGTTAACCCAAAAATGAAATAAGATAACGTTAAACACAAAACAAAAAAGTATTCGTATTTTTTAACCATTACCTACTAATTAATATTAATAATACTAACACACATAATTTGTTGTATTTTCTTCTTTATTTAGCTTCTGTAAGTAAATCCGTTGCTTGTTTCCTCTTTCTCTCCTTCAAACGTGATAAACTCTTCCACCTCCAAAATCTCATACCTGAAATTCAAAAAGAAAAAAAAAATCAAATTTCCTTAGTAATTTCATATTTTTTAATTTGGAAAATTTGAAAATAGTTTTGATTTGGGTATGGCGATGTTATTGGAAGATATTGTACAATCCGTGGAGATGTGGTTGAAGCTGATTAAGAAACCGCAACCTTACATCGACCCGAATTTGGACCCGGTTCTATTAGTTCCGGGTATTGCGGGGTCAATTTTGACTGCCGTGGATGATCAAAATGGGAAAGAAGAACGGGTATGGGTTCGGATCCTCGGTGCCGATTATAAGTTCCGGACCAAGCTCTGGTCTCGTTTTGATCCTTCTACTGGTAATTTTTTATGTTTATTGGCGCTAAGGAAATTTAGTAGAATTGTTGAAACTAGAAAGTATTTATTTTGTTTAGTATTTTGGGGAATTTGAAGAAACTTGAGAATCTTATATAAGCTTTAGAATCAGCTATTGCGTGTTGGGATCTGTTAGCTAATATTTGGTTGAAAGAACTTTCCATTGAATTTAAGTGTGATTTCATTTAATGGGGAAGTCGAATTCTTTTTCATTTTCATTTTTTTTTATCGTTTTTGAATTTTCTGGAGTGATTATGTAATTGTTGTTTCTTTGTTTGTGAAACAGGTAAAACTGTATCCTTAGATCCAAAAACTACTATTAGAGTTCCTGAAGGAAGATATGGACTTCAAGCCATTGATGTCTTGGACCCTGACATGGTATAAGATGCATACATGCACATATATACATATATTTCCTTTTACTATCATGTAATGTATGATCCAAGAAGTTTTATTTCGATGTTAACCTCAAAAGCTCAAAATTTGTGGCCCTTAACTAAATTAGATTTCATTTTGTATCAAGTGTTTTGTCAGTGAAAATGAAACTTGACATTCTGAAATGCTAAGATAGCCCGTATGTAATGCTCAAGTATGTATGGAATCTAATGACAATGAACTATTATGGGTTTTGATGAACTTTTTTCGTTTTGATGCAAGATCATCGGTCGTGAATGTGTTTGTTATTTTCATGATATGATTGTTGAAATGGTCAAGTGGGGTTTTCAAGAAGGGAAAACATTGTTCGGGTTTGGTTATGATTTTCGCCAAAGTAACAGGTATGATCATTGATTAACTCATTAGTTGTTTGTTCCAAATGTAGTATGGTGGCCTTGTTTGTGCTTGTAATTGAAGATTTTTTTCAATGTGTTGATTTGTTGTTTTTATTTTAGGTTGCAAGAAACAATGGACCGCCTGGCAGCGAAATTAGAATCAGTGTACAATGCTTCAGGAGGGAAAAAGATAAATATCATAAGTCATTCTATGGGCGGCCTTTTGATAAAATGTTTCATGGGCCTTCACAGTGATGTAAGGAATCCATTCCCATCTTCTTATGTACCCTTCTTTTGCTTCATTTTTCTTGGTCTGCTTCGCTGTTTCTCTCGTATCAATATATGGTGTAGTATTGTAACTCTTTGTGATATACTGCTCTGCTTTTCTTCCACAGATTTTTCAGAAATATGTGAAAAATTGGATTGCAATTGCTGCACCATTCCGGGGTAGGTGGTCTTTGTAAATTGAGTAGAGAACAAGACATTTAATAGTTTCAATTCAAATCATCAGTTGCTGCAAGGGAAATTGTGGAATCACACAATTTCAATATCAATATCGTTCTATTATGGATTCCTAAAATTATCCCATTGGTCCACTAAAGAATCCAATAGTTCAAACAAAAGGAAAGAGATGATCTAGTAGTTAGACAGTCTGATCTAATTTAGCTTTAAGTCCTTACTGAGATGCAATTTAAATGTTTCCAACAGGTGCACCTGGATATGTTGCTTCTACCTTTCTAAATGGAATGTCATTTGTTGACGGATGGGAACAGAATTTTTTCATTTCAAAGTGGAGCATGCATCAATTGGTATGTGATAATTTTCTAAATTACTTTAGTCATATTTAGCATTTCTACATAGATGCTCATGAGGCCATAACTCTATTGATGTGCCCTTCACTTATGAATGTAGAGTCTGTTAAAGTGTCTCACCTCTCTCACCTAATTATGCAATCCTAATTATTTACCCATGCTCTTTAAAAACTACCCAGTCTTGTTGAAACCTACTCATGCTTGAATTATTCAGGCTCATTAAAAACTACTCAAGCAGTCAAGCTCGAACTTGACACGAATTCATAATGAGTTGAGTCGAGCTTAGCACTACTCGAGTTCGACTTGGTTCTTTTACACCCCTAATGCAAATGGCTGATAGTAGCTACATGCTAGTGTATTGAAATGTTTATGTATGTTTTGTTATGTCGATGCTCTTCATTGATATTGTGAGATTGGTTTGAAATGTTTATATTTGTGTTGCATCATTCAGCTGATCGAGTGCCCATCGATATATGAGTTAATGGCTTGTCCACATTTCCATTGGAAACATAAGCCTCTTCTTGAGATATGGAGGAAGAAAGAAGGTTGTGATGGAATGCCTCGTACTATTCTAGAGTCCTATCGCCCTCAAGATTGCATTGATATTTTTAAGGAAGCTCTTTCTGGCAACTCGGTAAACTATGAACTTTGATTGTGCATGTGTGAGTCCATTGCTAAAAATATTAAGATAAGGATATCATCCAAGCAATCTTGTAATTTCAGGTCGACTATGATGGCAAGACGATTCCACTCCCTTTCAATTTGGAGATCCTGAAATGGGTTAAAGAGACACAAAAAATCTTGTCTCATGCTAAGGTTCCTTCCGGAGTTAAATTCTACAATATATATGGGATGAATCTCGGGACACCACACAGCGTTTGGTGATGCCTCTATTCAATTGTTTTGTTTAAATTGCTCGATGATTGTTGTTTTTTCAGTTATAAGCTTTATATTATTTTTGGTATTTTATGATTTTGCAGCTATGGAAGTGAGGAAACACCAGTCTCCAATATACAAGACTTGCGGTTCTTTCAGGTGATTTTTGTTGTACTTTAATTCTAAGAACTTGTAAATCATCCCATATACAAAACTTACAGATTTTATTACTGATTTCTTCTCTATATCAGCCCAATTATATATGTGTTGATGGTGATGGAACGGTTCCGACAGAATCAGCCAAGGTTAGCCAACTCCCCTTTTTCTCTATATGTTTATAATACCCCCATTAACTTCACTTCTGAGAACTTGTGGAAAACACCATCTTTACAACCTTAGAATTCATGCGACTCATGAAGAATGTTTGAGTGAACCGTAGTGTTTAAATTTAACCTCACACTTTGATAAGTTTGAGTGATAAATATTAATTCCGAATTAGATGATCAGCCATTATTTATTGTAATTATTGCATGTCTGATTATTCTTTCTGGATTTTAATCTTCTTGCGTATCGTGAGACTGAAATGATGACGTATCTAACTCATATTTGTTCTTGTTACTCAGGCAGATGGACTACATGCTGAAGCTAGGGTCGCAGTACCCGGTGAGCACCGGGGAATTCTATGCGAACCTCACGTTTTTCGAATTCTCAAACACTGGTTGAGGGCAGGTCATCCGGACCCTTTCTACAACCCAATAAATGATTACGTTATTTTACCAACAGCATTCGAAATGGAAAGTCTATGCGAGAAAGGATTACAAGTTACTTCACTTAAAGAGGAATGGGAAATCATTTCCAATGATCAAGATGATCCCGACGACATGGCTAGTAGAAAACCAGTTGTTAGCTCGATTTCTGTTTCGCAAGGCGGAAATGAGCAATACTCAAGGTCCGAAGCTCACGCAACCGTTGTCATTCATCCGCAAAACAAGGGTACGCAACATGTGGAGCTCAATGCCATAAGTGTATCTGTTGATACATAGAATCTGACTCCCATGAATGTATGACTTTATCCTGTTTCTCTGCAACTCTTCTGTATTATTATGTGTTTCCTGACCTTGAACTCAAACATGGTTTCTTTCAATGGTGTAAATTATGAATGCATTTGTAATAATAAACTTCCATAAATTGTTTAACTTTGCCTACCATGTAATATATATTATCAAAAGCTTCAAAGTTTAATTGTTCAAACTAGTTATAAATCAGATTTGTTTATGGGTAAGTCAAGTTTATACATGAAATTAAAACAATGTTTATCTTTTAATCAATTTTTATCCAGAAAGAAAAAGAAAAAAATAATTAAAATTTAATTTATTTATTTTTTGTTCTCTTGCTTAACCGGCTCAAACAACATCAAATATATTATCTCGTCAAACGATTATCACATAGACTAAGAATTTTATAAGAAGATTTATATTTGATACACCGTTAACGATCGAATTAGCTCAGCTTTTTCGGTAGAATGGCAATTCCTTTAACCACCAGACCTCTCTTCCAATTACTAGACACTCCATTAATATTGATATCCATTTCCCCATCATTTTCATCTGAAGTTTTGAATTCTACCGTTGGGATTTCAATCCAATTTTCTCTTGGCTTGTTCTTCAATGTCTCCTCGTGTTCAAATTTTTCCCCGTTAGGAAGAGTCACCCTGAACTTCAATGGATTATACCATCCGTTTGCTGTTTCTCTCATCATGACAATGAAGACAACCTGGTACAATGTTCCTGGTGACAGCTTTGATACATGGAATTTTCCGATCAATTCTAACCAGCAAACTTCTACAAGCTCAGCAATTTCAATGGAAACATCACTGCAATAAAAGGAACCAAGGTCAATGCATGTAACGGAAAATAAAAAGTTGGAATAAGGATAGGTTGTTGAACCTATTTATTTCCTTTTGATATGTCCAGTGCCAGTAACGGTTGTCACTAACCCAATTGATAGCGAGATCTCTTGCATACAAGATGAAGCAGTTCTTGTTGGTCTTATCCACCCAATACTTCTGAAACAACAAGGAAAAGGAAGAATATAAACAACACTTATAAATATCATAATTAGTTCAAAGACTCAGATTAAATGATTATTTTGTAAATAATAATAAAATTTATTAAATCAAATTTTATTATTATAACATTATGGTGATCATTTTATTATAATTTAATAAATTTTAGTAATTATTTTAAGAGTTTAATGACTAAAATAATCATTTGCTTATAATTTGGAGACCTCTCTTATACTAGTTAATTTATTGTCTAAAGACTAAATCTTAAAGTCGAGCATATTAGAGGCACCAAAACCATGATTTGTCCTAAAATCTTTAGCACAAATAAGAAGGAACTGACCTTTTTCTTCCTGTTCAAGAAAACCCCAGAACGAAGCTGATAAAGCAGCTTATCCATGGCGGACATATCAACAGGCGAGTCGGAATCTTTCAAGATGGATTCAAAGTTATACGGGAGATCGATTTTCTTTGACGATATCGATTCGACAACGATACCTTCCCGCTTCTTCAGATCGACGCTACTGTTTTCGAGTTTCGATTCGGAGTCTCGTGACTGCGAAGCTGCCATCTTTTAACCAGTGCCAGACTCCTTTCCATGGAGGACTGTATTTATAAAGAGGAGAGGAGGAACGGAGTGAGGTATGAGGTGACATGGAACCAAAATGTTAAAGTTACCGTTAGATTCCTTAATAGTATTAAAAATTTTCATTTGCCCCTTAAAATATTCGATGATATTTGTAATTACATGTCGAATTGAAAGCAACAGAGTTTTCAATATATGATATTTTTAATACACAATCTTTATAAACTAAAATTTATTATCCTTGTTTATTTTAAAAAAATTTATATTTTAAAATATATACTTTAATCCCTAAACTTTTAAATCTAAATATTAATCTATCGAATATTCCTTATGCAAGTTGAGCGTAGTTTACCAGCATTGCTTCACGATAACGCTACAGAAAAAGTAAACAAACAGGATCGGATGCTTTTGCCGACAATTTTGCCTGTTCAGCAACTTTACCCAAGGTTTGTCTTCTGCAAGGGGGTTCACAGGACAAAATATTTAGTGGGATTCATCATTCATGTATTTTTAAAATATTTAATTAGTATATTTATTTTTAAAAAATATAAGAATATTCAAATATGGTTTTATCTAATTTATTTTTATATAGATTTATCATAGGGTAAAATGTGAATATAAACAAGAAAGGTATCATTCTCTTAATAAAGAAAGTGATTATTCCTGTACAAATGCTTTAGCAAAGCATTTGTTTCCTTTTAGTTCCTTGATTGTTTCTCAAGAAATTCTTTACTTGTTTGAACTAGCAACTCTTCTTTTAAAAAGAAACTCTTGTTCATTGCCATCTCATATTCATTACTCACAAAACACAAATGGAGATGAAAAATGAGAGAGAGATTGAGCGCTGGTTCCATTGGCATCCGGCGGTGATAGTGGAAGAGCAAAGCAAGGAAGGCGATCAGAAAGCAAACTGCACTGGATGTGGGGAAGTGCTTTCGGGTCCCTGCTATCGTTGTGCACTGTGCAATCATCACCTTCATCAGAAATGTGCCCACTCACCCTATAGAATCGACAATATTCCTCTCCATCCCAAGCACTCAGGTTTTTTTCTTCGAGAAAGGCCCCGTCCAGATTCTGATTATGTATATGCTTGTGCATTATGCAAGGAAAAAGGTGACATGTTTTTTTATGAATGTCTTGATTGTCGGTTTTCCCTTGACATCAAGTGTTTGAATTCATATTCTTCGTTTAAGCCCACCCAAGAGTCCAAACTTCACTTCCACCAACATCCATTGACCTTCATTGAAACTCCCATGGATGAACTCAAAAAAAGATTCAACTGCACCTGGTGTCTTAAACCACTGCTTGGTGGTGCTATATATTTTTGTTTTCACTGCCCGTCTTTTGTTTTCCATAAGAAATGCCTTGATGAGTTACCCACTGAAATTCATCACCCTTCCCATCACCTGCACCCTCTTTCTCTTGAGCCTAAAAAGAATCATTTCTTGTGCAAACTATGCCAGAAGCAACATTCTGGATATTTTTATTCTTGCTCGTTTTGTCGTTTCCACGTCAATATTGAATGTGCTTGGCCGATGCCTGTTGTTGTTGAAGATAAAAGGCTCCATCAGCATGCATTTACCTTGTTCTGGAGACAAGGGTCATTCACTTGTGATGCCTGTGGCACTGAGGGGAAATATATTTCTTATACGTGCTCTACATGTTGCGTTATCGTCCATAAAGACTGCACCAAACTCCCGCGCATTATCAAGTTTTCACGACATGGTCACTGCCTTTCTCACAAATATGTTGTTGAAAAACAGAATCTTAAAAGGCATGATTGTAAGATTTGTTTCAGAGATGTGAACGTAGAGCATATGAGCTACTCTTGCGTGAAGGCTGCAGGTTGCAATTACGTTGTCCATGTGAATTGTGCCTTGAAGGACAAGAAATTGTACGACGTAATCGAGCAAGAATGCCAATGTGAGGAGATTTATGCAGCTACGCAGCCTTCCATCGTTCGTGTTATAGAGAGGAATAAATCTGGGGTAGCCACAAAGATTGAACATTTCTGCCATGAAATTGAAAATTGAAAACCATTTCTTGGTGTTAGCAGAAGCAGACAAGATCAAGAAGGAAACTGACGGTAAATGCTACGGGTGCACGTTGTCTATCTCAGATTTGTTCTATTATTGTCCCGAATCAGAATGCCATTATTGGATTCACAAAACTTGTGCCGACCTGCCAAGAATCAAGCCTCATTGGCTCGATCGATCCAGTGCCACCCTTGAATCCAAAGGCATCGAGAAATGCCCCTTGTGCCATCGATGGTCTAGTGGTTTCTTCTATAACATCGGAAAAATTTTCGACGTCTGCTTACGGTGTGCTCAGCTACCTGATATCATTGAAGGTAAAGGACACCGACACTTGCTCTCTTTCGATTTCAAATGCCAAGACCGTTGTAACGGTTGCGGCGCTGTCAACAACGGCAACGGTGCATTCAAATGTGGAAAGTGCATTAATTATACTTTGGATTTCTCATGCTTAACATTACCACCTTCAGCTCTTCACAAAGTTGATCGACACAGGTTATACCTTACTTATCATGATCGCAATGATTACGAAGAGCATTGTTATTGTGATATTTGTGAACAAGAGAAAGACCCAAGCCTGTGGTTCTACCACTGTTCAATCTGTGATACTTCTGCTCATCCCAAGTGTGTTATTGGAAAATTTCCGTTTATTAAAGATGGGGCTCGAAGGATTCAACTGGCACATTATCATGACTTTAATTTCTTTAGGAATGTCGAAGGTTACCCTAAATGCTCTCGATGCGGCAGGCTTTGTTTAGAGGAGGTTTTCAAGTGTAAAGAGCCTACATGCAATTATATCATCCACGGCGAATGTTGGTACGAGGCTTAAAGCTTTTCGGTAAGTGATATAGATAAATAAAAATATATTATTCTTTCAATTTTTATTTTATTGGAATTTAATTTTCTATATCATTGCAGATGTGCATCCATCAAAATGAAGATTTAGAAGTTGGATCATTGTCTAAAGAGTACCCAAACTGAATTTAATTAAGTGACTTATTTATAACATTTAAAAGAAAAGTGATATGTTTATTATAAATATTTAATTGAAGGACTTATTTGTAATATTTAAAAGAAAAGTTAATTGTTTGTTATAAAGACTATAGTACCATGGCATTGTGTGTAGTTTACCCTTAACTCTCTCGATCAGCTCTATAAAACCCAACATTTAATTATAGATTACTTCCCCCCCCTCCTTCACGTTAACTGATTTATTAATCCATTCAACTACTACTTTGCAGAAAATTCCATAAATTATAGCATTTAATAAATGGGATTAGATGTGGACAAAATAAAATAAATGGGATTAGCTTCACCTAATACACGCTTTGTATAATTTATACCAGATTTAACAAATGATTCTATCCACAATAACTATTAACACCTTGACTAAAACCAAAAATTATTTATATTTGTTTCTGAATATATATTTATGTATTAATATTAAAAAATTAAATTATAAATTTTAATTTTGTAAGATTTATAACTTAAAATTTTAATTTTAAAAATAAATTTTTTATCCGATATTTTAAACATTAACCTTAGATTTTATACTTAAAATTTTAAATTTAATATTTTTAGTATGAGAATCAAGAAACAAATAAAGATTTGAGGTTTAAGAGCAAATCATAAATATAAAAATAATGAGTAAATTTATAAATAACTTAAATTTTTATATTTATAAATAAAGATAAAAAAAATTATTAGGGGTCGGGGTAATTACCACTCTCACAGTCTACCTACTTTCAACCATACGAGCATGAATAAGTGTGTATGATTTTTGTCTTGTTATTAGAGAATAATTTAAATATAAGTCTTTATTTTTTGTGTCCTTGTATGTACCATATATTAAAAAAATTAAATTTATAGTTTTAGAATAAAGTTTAAAAAATTATATGTAAATTATATTTATTATGACTTAAAGTTTATGATTTAAAATTTAATTTTAAGACTTAAAATATAATATGTAGCGTTCAACAGTCATTGTTGTTTGGACCATGAATGACGTGGTGAACAAGGTTCAACTAATAATCTCTCCTTTCTTAGCCAATAATTAACCTTAGAAAACCATTTATCTTGCACTGAACTGGAAAAACAGAGAAGGATTCAAACATAAACAGTGTAATCAACCAAATAGTCATGTCTGATGTTGTTGAGACTGAGCGGTGGATTCATTGGCATCCCACGGTGATAGTGGAAGAGCAAAGCAACGGAGATGATCACAAAGCTTGCTGCTCTGGTTGTGGGGATTTGCTTTCGGCTCCATCCTTTACTTGTGCACTCTGCAACCATCGGCTGGATCAGAAATGTGCACACGCACCATACAGAATTGGCAACCACCCTCTTCATCCTCACCACTCGGGGTTCTCTCTTCGCGAACGGATGCCTCCCGATTCAGATCACGTATATGGTTGTGCATTATGCAAGGAAAACCGGGACATGTTCTTTTATAAATGTGATGATTGTCCATTTTCTCTTGACATCAAATGTTTTAATTCATCTTCTTCTGCTTTTAAGCCTACCCAAGAGTCCGAACTTGACTTCCACCAACATCCATTGGCCTTCATTGAAACTCCCATGGAAGAACTCCAAAAACGATTCAGCTGCGCCTGGTGTCATCAACCATTGCTTGATGCTATATATTTTTGTTTTCACTGCCCAACGCCCTTTGTTTTCCATAAGAAATGCCTTGATGAGTTACCTGCTAAAATTCACCACCCTTCCCATCACCTACACCCTCTTTCTCTTGAGCCTAAAAAGAATGATTTCTTGTGCAAGCTATGCCAGAAGCAACATTCTGGATTTTTTTACTCTTGTTCGCTTTGCAGTTTCCACATCAATATTGAATGTGCTCGGCCGATGCCTGTTGTTGAAGATAAAAGGCACCATCAGCATGCATTCAACTTGTTCTGGAGGCAAGGATCGTTCACTTGCGATGCGTGCGACACCGAAGGCGAATATATTTCGTATATATGCTCTACCTGCTGTGTTTTCGTCCATAAAGACTGCACAAAACTCCCACGCATAATCAAGTTTTCACGACATGAACATTGCCTGTTCCACAACTATTTCCTTGAAAAACAAGAGACTCAAGTGAAGTATTGCAAGATTTGTTTCAAAGAAATGAAACTAGAGCATGGGAGTTACTCTTGTGTTAAGACTGCAGGTTGCAATTACGTTGTCCATGTGAATTGTGCCTTGAAGGACAAGAAATTGTACGACGTAATTGAGCATGAAAGCCAATGTGAGGAGATTTATGCAGCTACGCAGCCTTCCATCATTCGTGTTATTGAGAGGAATGAAGAAGGGGAAGCCACAAAGATTGAACATTTCAGCCATGAAGGCCATTGCTTGGTATTAGCAGACAAGAGTAGCGACGAAACATCCGGAAACTGTCACGGCTGCACACTGTCTATCTCGGGTTTGTTCTATTACTGTTCAGAATCAGGATGCCAGTTTTACCTTCACAAAACTTGTGCCGAGTTGCCAAGAATGAACCATCACTGGCTCGATCGATCCATTGCCACCCTTGAATCCAAAGGCATCGAAAAATGTTCCTTGTGCCATCGATGGTGTAGTGGTTTCTTCTATAACATCGGAAGATTTTTCGACGTCTGCTTACGGTGTGCTCAAGTTCCAGATATCATTGAAGGTAAAGGACACCAACACTTGCTCTCTTTCGATTTCAAATGCCATGATCGATGTAACGGTTGCGGCGATGCTCACGGCAGCAACGGTGCATTCAAATGTGTAAAGTGCAGTTTTGTTTTGGATTTTACATGCTTAACATTACCCCCTTCAGCTCCTCACAAAATTGATCAACACATACTGGACCTTACTTATCATGATGACAATGATTACCAAGAACATTGGTTTTGTGATATATGTGAAGAAAAAAGAGATTCAAGCCTCTGGTATTATTATTGTTCGATCTGTGATACGACTGCTCATCCCAATTGTGTTCTTGGAAAACTTCCCTTTGTCAACGATGGTGCCTCAACACCTCAGCATCTCTCTCAGCATTCTCATTCTCTTCTTTTCTCTAGAAAAGTCCAAGACTACCCTGATTGCACTCATTGTGGTAAGACTTGCTTGGAAGAAGTTGTCAAGTGTGAAGAACCTACATGCAACTATATTGTTCATTGCAAATGTGTGGATCAGTTGAGGTGATTTACATAAAGAAAGGGGGAGTATTCACTTGACTGTATTTGTTCAAAAACACAACAAATGGTATCCATGATTATGAGTACCTTATTAATGTGTTGGTTGGGGTGATTTGATTTCAATTATGTTCTCTTGTTATTGATTTTGTAATAAATTTTGTATTTGATATATCGTTACAAAATTCCTTCCACATTATAAAAAAATACGTAATATCAATCCACGATAAAAAAATATCTAATAAAAACAAATTTTCTTCAACCCCCGGCAATGACCTATATCAATTAAAAAGTCCGCCGCCCTAAATAAAAAATATAGGCTCATAAATTATATAAAGAACGGTCAACACTTCACTGCTCGTAAAACACCTACTCAAAAAAAATTACTTCAGAATAAAAGATGCATCAATTAAATATTTATAACAAGTATGTTATTTTAGAAAAAACACATATTTATACAAATAAATCACTCGATTAAATACAATAATATTTTAATCTCTAAAATTTATATATTCTATCATTTTTATTTTTTTAAAATAATTTAATAAATTTAATATTTTATATTTGAAATTTTATCAATTTGATATTTTTATGGGATATTACATATCAAAGGGAGCATCCCATTAAAAAATAGTTGGGAGATTATATTCTATCATAAAATAGCGATAAATTATTATTAAACTACTATTAAACTAGAAAAGTGATACAATATTTATGTGAAAGAACAAATAATTTATAAGAAGAATAAATATTAAAATACTAAAATGATTATTATACAAGTGTAAAAAATATTTAATTAAGTGATTTATTAATAACTTTTAAAAGAAAAGTGATATGTTTATTATAAATATTTAATTGAATGACTTATTTGTAATCTTTAGAAGAACAGTTGATTATTTGTTATAAAGGCTATAGTTCAATGTCATGGTGTGTAGTTTATTCTTAACTCTCTAGATCAGCTCTGGTATTTCAAATATTTATATATAGATTCCTTCCCCCATCCTTCACGCTGACTGATTTATTAATTCATTCCACTATCACTCTGCACAAAAGTCTATACCACGTTAATTGATTTATTAATTCACTTGACTACCGCTCTGCGGAAAATGAGAAATTATATTATGGTGAATTTTATCACGTGTTTACGAGATTAATCACTAAAAATCATATATTTTATTATTTTTTAAAATATATTTTTTAAAATAAATCTTCACTTAAAAAATATAATATAAAAAATTAACAATAAATATGACATAAGAAAGATGAAACAAATATTTTTAATGGTTGATCAATAAATAATATAAACTTACCTATAATATAATTTTTCGCGTAAAATTTATAAATTATAGTATTTTAATAAAGGGTATCAGACGTGGACAAAATAAAATAAATTCATTCAACTACCACTTTGCAGAAAAGCCTATAATTTAGAAATTATATTATATAATATTCTCACTACGTTATTTATGAGACCAACTAATAAAAAACATTATTTAATTATTTTTTATCTCATTATTTTTTTAATGAAATTTTCACTTTGTAAAAATTATTTAGATTTAATTTATAATAAATATTAGTGAAGATTTACTTATAAAAATAATGAAATAAAAAAAATTAAATAATTATTTTTTATTAATTGATCCCATAAATTATATGATAAAAATATCTCATAATATAATTTTTCTTATAAATTATAACATTTTAATAAAGGGTATGAGATTTGGACAAAATAAATTAATAAAATAAATTCAGTCTACCTCTCTGCAGAAAAGTCTATAAATTATAATATTGAATACTGGGTGTCAGATGGGGACAAAATAAAATAAATCCATTCAACTACCACTCTGCAGTCTGCAGACAAGTCTATAAATTATAGCATTTAATAAAGGGTGTCAGATGTGGACAAAATAAAATAAAACAAATGGGATTAACTTCACCTAATACACAATTTCTAACAGATTTAATATATGATTTTATTCTATTGTCAAGCTTTCGTTCAAAAATCGATAAATATTAAATTTAAATTGATTTAATTTAAATTTAAACTAGATTAGATATTTTAATAAATTAATTCAAATAAAATTTAACTCGAATCGATAAGTTCGCGAATAATTCGTTATTTTCTTAAAATATTTTTTAATAAATTTTTTAAAATTATTTTATTCAAAACATAAATCTAAATAATAATTATTAATTTGTGAATTATTTCTTTAATTTTAATATAATAGTTTGGTGTATTTATAGATTGTTACTTTTGAATTTAGATTTTGAAATTATTTTATACACTCTTTTGATATTATATTATTAAGCCTTATATAATATTATTAAAAAATAGTTAAAAATAAGAAAGTTTTTAGTGAGCTTAACGAGCATCAAGTCGAGTTTAACAAGCAATGAGTTAAGTTGAGCAACAGAATATTTTAACGAGCATGAGCCGAGCACAATTTGAACAAGTTTAATGAGCAACGAGTCAAATCGAACAATAAAATTTTTTAACGAACACAAATCAAGCAATCCTCAACTCGCGATCGACTCGATAAGTACCCTAACAACAACTATGACACCACGAACTGATTTTATTTTAAATTGATTTAAATATATTATTTAAGATATAAATTATTTGTATTATAAAAATTAAATCATAAGCTTGAATCGTAAATTCTAAGTTTTAAATTTTAAATTTTCTATATTTATTTTTTTTTAGTGTAAAATATAAATAGGGACATCGAATAAAATTATAAAACTTTTGTTCGATTACTGGGAATGATTTATGAATTTAAATTGTATGTTTACTTTTTATGTCAACACTAAAATTATAATTTTAAATTATCAACAATATTTATTATAGGTAATTAAAGATTTCAATTACTACCCTTTCTTTAGATTAAGGATTCAAAACTCATTAAAAAATTGATTAAATGTCTCCTCCTATTCCCAGGATGACATTAACCTTAGTAAACCAAAAGAGAGGATGATTCAAACATAAACAGAGTAATCAACTAAAACGTCATGTCTGATGTTGGTGAGATTGAGCGGTGGATTCATTGGCATCCCACGGTGATAGTGGAAGAGCAAAGAAACGAAGATGATCACAAAGCTTATTGCTCAGGTTGTGGGGATATGCTTTCGGGTACCTGCTTTACTTGTGCACTCTGCAACCATCGGCTGGATCAGAAATGTGCTCACGCACCATACAGAATTGACAGTCACCCTCTCCATCCTCATCACTCGGGGTTCTCTCTTCGCGAACGGATGCCTCCGATTCCGATCACGTATATGGTTGTGCATTATGCAAGGAAAACCGGGACATGTTCTTTTATAAATGTGATGATTGTCCATTTTCTCTTGACATCAAGTGTTTTAATTCATCCTCATCTTTTAAGCCTACCCAAGAGTCCAAACTTGACTTCCACCAACATCCATTGACCTTGATTGAAACTGCCATGGATGAACTCGAAAAACGATTCAGCTGCGCCTGGTGTCATCAACCATTGCTTGATGCTACGTATTTTTGTTTTCACTGCCCAACACCCTTTGTTTTCCATAAGAAATGCCATGATGAATTACCCCCCAAAATCCACCACCCTTCCCATCACCTACACCGTCTTTCTCTTGAGCATAATGAGAATGATCTCTTGTGCAATCTATGCCGGAAGCAACATTCTGGATACTTTTATTCATGTACTCATTGCCATTTTCACATCCATGTCGAATGCACTCGCCCGATTTCTGTTGTTGATGATAGAAATCACCATCAGCATGCATTCACCTTGTTCTGGAGGCAAGGATCGTTCACTTGCGATGCATGTGACACCGAGGGTGAATATATTTCGTATATATGCTCTACCTGTTGTGTTATCGTTCATAAAGACTGCACGAAACTCCCGCGCGTTATCCGAATTTCACGACACAAACACCGCCTTTTCCACAACTATTTTCTTCAAAAACAAGAGCTTGCAAGCCAGGATTGCATGATTTGTTTTGAACAAGTGAAATTAGAGCGTGGGAATTACTCTTGTGTTGAGGCAGGTTGCAATTATGTTGTCCATGTGAAATGTGCCTTGAAGGATAAATTGTACCATGTAGTTGATCAAGAATTCCAATATGAGGAGATTTATGCAGCCACGCAGTCTTCCATTGTTCGTGTTATCGAGGAGAATAAAGACGGGGAAGCTACAAAGATCGAACATTTCAGCCATGAAGGTCATTGCTTGGTGTTAGCAGACAATAGTAAGGAGAAAACCGACGGAAATTGTCACGGTTGCACGCGGTCTATCTCGGGTTTGTTCTATTACTGTTCAGAATCAGGATGCCAGTTTTACCTGCACAAAACTTGTGCCGAGTTGCCAAGAATCAACCGTCATTGGCTGGATCGATCCAATGCCACCCTTGAATCCAAAGGCATCGAGAAATGCCCCTTGTGCCATCGATGGTCTAGTGGTTTCTTCTATAACATAGGAAATTTTTTCGACGTCTGCTTTCGTTGTGCTCAACTTCCTGATATCATTGAAGGTAAAGGACACCAACACTTGCTCTCTTTTGATTTCAACTGCCATGACCGATGTAACGGTTGCGGGGCTTTTCACGACAGCATTGGTGTCTTCAAATGTGGAAAGTGCAGCTTTGCTTTGGATTTTGCATGCTTAACATTACCCCCTTCAGCTCCTCACAAAATTGATCAACACATGTTGGACCTTACTTATCATGATAACAATGATTACGAAGAACATTGGTATTGTGATATTTGCGAAGAAGAACGAGACACCAGCCTCTGGCATTATAATTGTTCGACTTGTGACACAACTGCTCATCCTGATTGTGTTCTTGGAAAATTTTCATTTGTCAACGATGGGGCCTCGAGACCTCATCTCTTTGATCATTATCATAATTTCCTTTTCTTCAGAAAGATCGAAGGCTACCCTGAATGCTTTTGGTGTGATCAGGTTTGTCTGGAAGAAGTTGTCAAGTGTGAAATGCCTACGTGCAGCAGCTATATTGTCCATTGTAAATGTGTGTATCAGTGTGACTGGTGAAGCTTTCCAGTGAGATAAATAAACTTTATCCATGATTATGATTGTTATGATTGTATTTGTATGTGTTAATCAATCAGATCAGATATTTTTCTACACGCTTATGGCTGACCATAATAGTTTTTTTACTCACCTAAAAAAGTAACAAAATTTAACACATTCAACCTGCAATCTTACAAAATTTCAGGCATGTAGGCAGAGCAAAAAAAAAAAACAATTTCAGATTTCATTACTGAGTTTCTTCTATATATCAGCCCCAATATATATGCGTTGATCGTGATAGAACGGTTCCGATCAGCTCAATTTCCATTTCGCAAGGAGTAATGAGCAATCATCAAGGTCCGAAGCTCATGCAGCCATCGTCATTAGTCTGCAGAAGGAAGGTAAGCAACATGTCGAGCTAAATGCCACAAGTGTGTCGCATGGACGGAACTACGTGCTCTCACTTTTAAATTTCGATCCAAAATCCCAACTCCATCCCTGATTCATTGATACATAGAAATCAGACTTCCCATGAAAGCATAGCTTTCCCCTTTTTTCTCTGTAACCCTTGCATATTATTATGTGATTCATGTCCTTGAACTCAAGCATGGTTTCTTTCAATGGTGCAAATTGGAGAATGCAATTGCAAGTAGTCATGTTGTAATAATAAACTTTGAAAAATTGTTTAAATTTATTGTAAGCGTAATATTTTATCAAAAACTTCAAACTAGATACAAATATGATAGGTTTATGGACGTTCAAATTTATGTACGAGATTAACACATTTAATGTTTGCTTAAGATCCATTTAATCCAAAATATGATTCCTAAATTTTAGGAGTAAAAATCTCCCTTTTTAACCATGTCTCTTTTCATACTTTCTATTAAAAAATCTTTAAAAATAAATTTTAAACTCTAACCTTAATTTTTATGTCTTAAACGCTACACCCTAAAAATACACATTTAATCATAATTCCTTAAACCCTAACCACAACCTCTAACCTTGAACTTTAAACCTACTAATTTAAAGTGAAGATATCAATGAAGAATTTAAGAAGTAGACAATTTGGACCTAAATTTGTACATATTTATAAATAATTAACTGAATTTTTTTTTACCCGCTCATTATGTCTTTCAGTTCAATATTTAATATTTAAAATTAATAACAATTTAATAGAAGGATAAATGCTAAAATAATAAAATTAGTATTATACAAGTGAGATATTTGTAAGAAATATTTAATTAAATGACTTATATTTTTAAAAGAAAAGTGGGATGGTTTAGGGGTGAGTAAAATTCGATTCGACTCGATTCAAGGTGAAAATACTCGACTTGAAAAAATTTCAAATAAAGTTTGAGTTATAAAATGAAAATTCGAATAACTCAAAATATTTAATAATTAAAAGGTTAATTTTTAAGTTTGAGATGGGTCTATCATTTTTTATGATATATATATATATATTGATATATAAAAATATAAAAAAATATTGCTACATATGAAAATATATATACACATATCTTGTATGATTAAAGAAAACCATTTAAATTGGAATTAAATCATATTATAATATGATAAATAATTATAATTAAATATTTATAAGAACTCGAAAACTCGACTCGACTCGAATTTCTTAAACTTGACTTAAATCGAAAAAATTTCAAATAAAGTTTGAGTCGTAAAATATGACTCGTCAACTCGAATAACTCAAAATTTTTTGACTCGACTCGATCGAATACTCAACCCTAGCATGGTTATTACATGACTGACTTGTTTGTAATATTTAAAAGAAAAGTTACTTGTTTTTTATAAAGACTCTAGTTCAATGGCATTAGGTGTAATTTACCCTTAACTCTCTCGATCATCTCTATAAAATCCAACATTTGATTATAGATTACTTCCCCCCTTCTTCACGCTAACTGATTTATTAATCCATTCAACAACCACTAGGCAAAAAATTCCTTAACTTATTGCATTTAATAAATGGGATTGGATGTGGACAAAATAAAATAAATGGGATTAGATGTGGACAAAATAAAATAAACGGGATTAGCTTCACCTAATACACGCTTTAGACAATTTCGACCAGATTTAACAAATCATTCTGTCCAAAACAACTATGACACCCCCAACTTATTTTATTTTAAAAAGATTATTTAAAATAAAAATTATTTATATCTTAAAAATTAAATCGTGAACTTTAACAGTAAATTTTAAGTTTTAACAAGTAAATCATACACTTATACTCTACTCTTGAACCTTAAGATTAATGTATCGAATATTCCTTATGCAAGTTTAGAGTAGATTACCAGCATCTTACGGTTGCTTCAGTATAACGCTACAGAAAAAGTAAACAAACAGAATCGGATGCTTTTGCCTGTTCAGCAACTTTGCCCAAGGTTTGTCTTTTGCAGGCGGGTCACAGGACAAATATTTAGTAGGATTCATCATTCAGGTATTTTTAAAATATTTAATTAGTATATTTATTTTTAAAAAATATAAGAATCAAATATGGTTTTATCTAATTTATTTTTATATAGATTTGCCATAGGGTAAAATGTGAATATAAACAAGAAAGGTATCATTCTCTTAATAAAGAAAGTGGTTCTTCCTGTACAAATGCTTTAGCAAAACTTGTATTTGACAAAGGTATCATTCTCTACTTGTTTGAACTAGAAACTCTTCTTTTAAAAAGAAACTCTTGTTCATTGTTGGAACATCTAGTCGTTGTTCATTGCCATCTCATATTCATTACTAACAAAACACAAATGGAGATGAAAAATGAGAGAGAGATTGAGCGCTGGTTCCATTGGCATCCGGCGGTGATAGTGGAAGAGCAAAGAAACGAAGATGATCACAAAGCTTACTGCTCAGGTTGTGGGGATATGCTTTCGGGTACCTGCTTTACTTGTGCACTCTGCAACCATCGGCTGGATCAGAAATGTGCACACGCACCATACAGAATTGACAGTCACCCTCTCCATCCTCACCACTCGGGGTTCTCTCTTCGCGAACGGATGCCTCCCGATTCAGATCATGTATATGGTTGCGCATTATGCAAGGAAAACAGGGACATGTTCTTTTATAAATGTGATGATTGTCCATTTTCTCTTGACATCAAGTGTTTTAATTCATCATCTTCTTTTAAGCCTACCCAAGAGTCCGAACTTGACTTCCACCAACATCCATTGGCCTTCGTTGAAACTCCCATGGAAGAACTCCAAAAACGATTCAGCTGCGCCTGGTGTCATCAACCATTGCTTGACGCTATATATTTTTGTTTTCACTGCCCAACACCCTTTGTTTTCCATAAGAAATGCCATGATGAACTACCCCCTAAAATCCACCACCCTTCCCATCACCTACACCCTCTTTCTCTTGAACATAATGACAATGATCTCTTGTGCAATCTATGCCGGAAGCAACATTCTGGATACTTTTATTCATGTACTCATTGCCATTTTCACATCCATGTCGAATGCACTCGCCCGATGTCTGTTGTTGATGATAGAAATCACCATCAGCATGCATTCACCTTGTTCTGGAGGCAAGGATCCTTCACTTGCGATGCGTGTGACACCGAGGGTGAATATATTTCCTATATATGCTCTACCTGTTGTGTTATCGTCCATAAAGACTGCACGAAACTTCCGCGCGTTATCCAAATTTCACGACACAAACACCGCCTTTTCCACAACTATTTTCTTCAAAAACAAGAGCTTGCAAGGCAGGATTGCATGATTTGTTTTGAACAAGTGAAATTAGAGCGTGGGAGTTACTCTTGTGTTGAGGCAGGTTGCAATTATGTTGTCCATGTGAAATGTGCCTTGAAGGATAAATTGTACCATGTAGTTGATCAAGAATTCCAATATGAGGAGATTTATGCAGCTACACAGTCTTCCATCGTTCGTGTTATCGAGGAGAATAAAGACGGGGAAGCTACAAAGATCGAACATTTCAGCCATGAAGGTCATTGCTTGGTGTTAGCAGACAATAGTAAGGAGAAAACCGACGGAAATTGTCACGGTTGCACGCGGTCTATCTCGGGTTTGTTCTATTACTGTTCAGAATCAGGATGCCAGTTTTACCTGCACAAAACTTGTGCCGAGTTGCCAAGAATCAACCGTCATTGGCTGGATCGATCCAATGCCACCCTTGAATCCAAAGGCATCGAGAAATGCCCCTTGTGCCATCGATGGTCTAGTGGTTTCTTCTATAATATCGGAAAATTTTTTGATGTCTGCGTACGGTGTGCTCAACTTCCTGATATCATTGAAGGTAAAGGACACCAACACTTGCTCTCTTTCGATTTCAACTGCCATGACCGATGTAACGGTTGCGGTGCTTTTCATGACGGCAATGGTGCATTCAAATGTGGAAAGTGCAGCTTTGCTTTGGATTTTGCATGCTCAACATTACCCCCTTCAGTTCCTCACAAAATTGATCAACACATGTTGGACCTTACTTATCATGATAACAATGATTACGAAGAACATTGGTATTGTGATATTTGCGAAGAAGAACGAGACACCAGCCTCTGGCATTATAATTGTTCGACTTGTGACACAACTGCTCATCCTGATTGTGTTCTTGGAAAATTTTCATTCGTTAACGATGGGGCTTGGATACCTCATCTCTTTGATCATTATCATTATTTCCGTTTCTTCAGAAAGATCGAAGGCTACCCTGAATGCACTCGTTGTGGTCAGGATTGTCTGGAAGAAGTTGTCAAGTGTGAAATGCCTACGTGCAGCAGCTATATTGTCCATTGTAAATGTGTGTATCTGTTTAACTGGTGAAGCTTTCCTGTGAGTGATTTCAATAAATAAACTCTCTATGAATGATTGTTACGATTGCGAGTGTTAAACAATATGTTTGTCGACTTAAACTTTCAAATCGGATCAAATATCTTTTTACACTTAAAAAAATACCACTTGTCACGGGTCGAAGTTAGTTCTCCAGACGATCGATTTGACAGTAAACGCTGGTGCTCGAACCCATGACCTACAAAAATAACAATTATTCTTTCAACCAATGAGACTAGATGGTTCACACTATAAATATTCTCTTTTAGACATGAGAAACTGAACACATTTTAATGTTTTAAATTATATATTATATAAAAATAATATAATATAATATATTTAAAAAATAAAATAAATTAGGTTTAAAGTTTAAACGTTGAAGTTTAAACTCGGCTATATGTTAAATAAATTTATTTTCTTGTCTATCCCATTTTTAACTTAATTTTTAATGAAGTTGTTTAAGGGTTGAACTATTTGTTCAAGTTCGAAGCCTCTCTAGATTTTGACAGAATATAGATAGAAATATTATTTGTACACGGTTATAAAGAAATAATTTCATAAATGATCGTAAGACGAAGATGAGTGTTAACTCGAATTATTCGAAGTTATTCAAAATCTCACTTTATAACTCTAATTTTATGTATTTTTTTCGATTCAAGTTTGGTTTACAAAAATCAATTTTGAGTTACTTCGAATCAAGTTTTTATGATACATAGTCGAATTTTATTCACCTCTAATTATGTCAGTCCGATTTCTAAACCAGAGACCCCAAAACTCAGACAGTAAACAATTAGACGTACAAGTTATGGCATGTGTATTTATTTAGAGCATAGAACTACAGAAGTGAAACATAAAAACAGCACACTATAATTATACAAAGAAAACCAATCTCCAGCAACATTAACAGGTTGTTATCGAAGGTATATATTAAGGAATGATGGAACTTTCAATTGCAGCATGAGCTACTTCGAAGATACACCCTCCATTTATGAGCAACAAGATGTGCTTGCCGTCCGTTCTGCAGATCTGTCCATGAGAACCATTCCGGCAGGGTTTTGGCCTGGCTGCGCTCGAGGTAATCTTTTAGCTGTCGGGGGAAGAAATATTAGTCAATTGCCGACTTACTAAACGGATAATTTTTTTGAGAGGGGGTACTTAAACAGAAGAACAAATTAAACTTACCTATTTCGTAGAAAATGTCGTTCACATTGGATGCAGTTTTTGCAGAAGTTTCCATGAAGAAAAGGCCATTCTCTTGTGCGTAAGTATTTGCTTCCTGAATCATCAAGGAGAATAAGTCAAATGGATGTACCATGAATGCATGTACGACGTTGTTAAATCGAAATTGCACCGTGAATCTATTTGACCATTTACCATCTCAAAGAGAAAAGGACAAGTTTGAAATGTAAAAAATCCAAAACTACACTAATCCTAGCAGTCGTCGACTCATTCTACCTAACAATGCTACAAAGAATCACTGATTATTAGTAATGCTACAATGTTTTATGTTTGAAGGGAAGTAAAAACTAATATGTGATACATAGACTTGGGTTTGAGAGTCGGACACGGTATGAGTCCATCATGGTTATGTTCAGATTTTCTTTCCAAGTTTTTCCCAGCACTGTAAGAGTTTTCCGAGTCATATCTCCATACCCATGTCTGGATAGGTATCAGAAACAGGTAGTTCAAGAAAAATGAAGAATTAGAGAAATATAGAAACTAATAACTTGCCTCTGATGCTACCTTCCTTTCATCGAGTAAATCGGCTTTGTTCCCAGCAAGAGCCATTACCATATTAGGATTTCCTTCAAAGGAAAAGGAAAAAAGAAATTCAACATCAAAATTAGAAGCCAATTACTCAAGCACTAAAATAAACAATTCATAAGGATAAAAAAAATAAGAACAATAAACTAGATACATAATCAATAGGAATGTTGATGAGTAGTAAATGAAAAGGACTACCTTGCGATTGAAGTTCCGTGACCCATTTTTTGGCTCTCTCAAACGACGCCTACAAAATAAGAATGCTATTACCGGACAAAACCTAGTAGAACATTGTGTTGCAGTCATGCAGATGCATCATTCAGGTTAGATTCAAAGACAACTAGCGAGTATGAACTCAGATAAATTACAAGCTATCCTAGTTTTAGTTCCTTCATCTCCCAAGGTCACGTTAAGAGCACTGGCATTTTCGTGTTTACATTACCGAATCACATAGAGAAGACACTGGTTAACAATCATGAACTTACTTGATTAGTTATATCGTAAACAATGATCGCAGCTGCAGCTCCCCTGTAATACATCGGTGCCAAGCTATGGTACCTCTCTTGACCGGCAGTATCCCAAATCTCAAACTTTACGGTCGCATCATTCACTGCCACCGTCTGGGAGAAAAATGCCGCTCCTATGGTCGACTCCTACATATTATAAATCAATTTCAAAACCAGATATTCCTAACTCAAATTTTGAATTAATAACGTTCGGACTCAGAGAATCCAACCTGAAATTCGACGAATTGCCCTCTAACAAAGCGCAAAACAAGACTCGACTTTCCGGCTCCAACATCCCCAAGTAAAACCTGAAGAATAGAACACGTATTCACAACTCATACACCCAACAACATAAGTTTCTGGTATAATCACAATTCACAACAAATTCGACACTCAAAATTCTAGAACATATGAATGCTATTCGAAGACAAGGAAATGAAGTAGCTGATATGATATCAACATCATTTTGCAATACTAAGCAAAAACCATATAATAATTCACATAAAAATCAAATATGAAGCACAATCCATCAAGATCCAGATCATAATTCAGCATCTAAAGCCGACCCAAAGCACAAAATTCTAAGTTTTTTTTTTTAAATATAACCCATGAATAATTCACATAAAAAGAAAACATGAAGCACAATACATCAAAACCCATATCATAATTAAGCATCTAAATCCGACCCAAATCACAAAAATTCAAGTAATTATAAAAACTCTATCTTAAAGGAGGGTTTAAAGGATCAAAAGAGAGATAGAGAGAAAACGAACCAATTTAGCATTGATGTTCTTGTTCCCCGTGGTGGCCATGAGATATTCTTGTTAATCAGATTCACGCTGTCAAATCAAAACAGATCAAAACAAAATAAAATTATGCAGTGGACCCAAAATGAAATTGAGAATTGTGGATTGCTGAAGAAATAAGGGCTATTTGATAAAGAGGAATGTGAACAAGCCAAAGGGTCATAACCATCACCAAGGTCCCCTTCGAGGACTTTTAAAAGTCTAATATAAAGGGATCGCTATTTTGATGTTCTTTTCTTCTATGGATTTCTGTTGCATTTTCTTTTAGGATTAATAGTCAAATTGCCCCCTAAGCTATTTGCATCTCTCCACTTAGGTATATAATTTTCTTTTGCCTTAATACACTTTTCCCCTAAGGTTTTACATGTTTTTTTTTCTTCCAATTTAACACTTCATGTTTCTTTCTCATTAATGTCCTTAATGTTACACAGTTATATTTGTAAATATTTTTTTATAAAATATTTAACTTTAATTTATAATTCTCGATAGTCTTTCAATAGTTTAATTCCCTTTTAAATTTATTTATCGATACAGGTTAATTTGTCTGTACTTTTAAATGTATCTTTAACCTTTTTTATATATAGTCTCTATATGATTTAAAATAATTAATTTTAAAATGTATATCTAAATTATATATTTAATTTATGATGATAATTGTAAATTCTTACTATAATTTTAAATATTTTCTCATTTAATAAAACTAACGATTTTTAATAATAATGAAAAAAGTCTAACACCACTACACCAAGTTAAGAATTTATCATATTTCTAATAAAAATAATGTTTAGATTGAAATTTGATCGAAATTAGTTACATTTATATTTATTAAAAATATTAATATAAAGCATAATGAATAAAATTTAATTTTAATCGGAAAATATTTACTTATAAATAAAATTCATATATTCAGGAACAAGTTGTATCTAAAACCCATAGGTCCCACATTAGAAAAAAGTGAGAAATTCGAGTACCAAATTGTTTAGTTAAGCCTTGCTTTAACAACCATACACCATGGGTGCTGGTTTTTATAAACCAAAACCTATGAAGTTCAGTAAAATTCAAGGATTGAAATCTATCAAGAATCTAAGTAATTCGTTGGTAAACATATACTCCGAAACTCACTCAGATAAACAGAAGTGAAAAAGTAAACCATGTGAAGATGTTTAGCTCAAAGGCAAAAGTAAAAATGTTCCAAGATAACCATGACCTTCTGTTGCTTGGGGAGTAAGATAACAGAGCTATCGCTTTTTTCTTCCACCCTTACCGGACTTGGAAGATCCTGTAGTACTTGATGTCGACGGAGCTTCCTGCTTCTTAGTCCTCCCCGGATGTCTAGGTACCAATTCCGCAACTTGGAGCATCAGCTGTTTCCCTGAAACCAGACAAATTATGGAGCAATGGGTCTTGATAGAGGAATTCTGTCTTTTAGGTCCCCCGCATAATTCATTCCAGCACTATTATTTTCTTCTTTTCATTTCATTTGACGAAAAAATGAGACAAAGGTAAGGCTTATCTTCCATAATCTAATTTCACGAAATCGAAGATCGAAAATGCTTTTATAGTATCAAATAACTCACAATTCTACAGAAAATATGGCACGTTTTTTCATAGAGTTCAATTATTTATTCTAAAACTCAAAACTGGCAGTAGAATTGTTTTAAAAACTACACTTACTTGTAGGAATGGCTGGATTGGATAAAGTCCCATCCTCCTTTTTCAACTGGACCCTCACTCTCCCTCTTTGCATGAAATCGCGAGGATAGGCCTTGTCAAGCTGTACAAATCATCTCTAATGCGGTTAGATAACAAATAGAAAGAACTGGTTTGTTCAAATAGTTGATAGCGTAAAAATTCGATGAAGCATGCAACAAGATAGAGAAGTCATTGGCATATATGTTCGAACGCCCCAAGTTCCTAGATGTTCCGGCAATTGATTATTGCCATAGGATGCCAAAATCATTTAGCTAATAAATAGCTCCAAAGGTAGCATGGGCCACTGAAGTTTGAGGAGCAACCTTCTTGTCAGGTAAATCGATGGGTGGGGAAACAAAGTATACAATAGACATGGACAATGACGGTGAGTGATACATTTCCGACTAAAGATAGATTTTGGAAACAGGGAACAAGCAAAGGTAGAAATTAACAATGTAGAAGATAAAACACTGCATATGGAGACTCAGCACTCTTGGATGGACCCTAGAATGATGAAAGAAGCAGTGCAGGAAAAACCCAAAAACCCTGCTTGTGACAGCCAAAGACCATAAGTGTTTTAAATCCTCAAAGAGGCAAAAATATTAAAGTGGTGACAGCCCTCGGTTAATTTTGATTCACCCACCATAGTAACGGTTAGAACAAATGGATAACAGTATGTCCTAAATGTCCATTTATGGGTAGATTTCCGGAATGGAGCAAGAGAAAGCAACGATAGAAAGCAACAAAGGTAAGAGAGCTCTTCGTTTATTTCGACTGTTCCAGAAGGAAAAAAAAACATATAATTGTTGCTATGCAGAACAGATTTTGATCATTGGTGATGGAACTATATAATAAGTTACTTGAAACCTCGGCTTCTAACCAGGCAAAAAGTTCATATTAGATTCAGTATCACTTTCCCCACATTTCCACAATGGCATCACAAATCATACAAGGACAAACCTCGATGGCATTTGGGACTTTGAGATGGTTGCAGCAATCAGCGATTTCAACACAAGTGGGGTTTTCACATGCTTTAGCCAAGCTGATTCGCCTTCCCTCGGCCACTGTTTTCTTCGAATTAATATAAACAGGATAGAAAACCACCCATTTCTTTATGTTGGGGACTTCCCCATTCATCTTCTCTTATCTGAATCCAACAACATATCAGATAATTCAGCAAAAAAAATTACAAACAAAATATCTCAGAACTCAATTGTTACTCAACAACTCTTGATAAACCTGTTAATGCCAGTAACATAAATAAAACATTCATGAAGGAGAAAATGCTCGAAACCATAAACACATGAAATTAAACAAAAAAATCCAAATCTACGCGAGGAAACCAACACCAATAGAGGTAGATAAACCCTAGCAATTATAATCCCAAAAACCCAATATTTATTACGCAAAATCTCAACAAACAACCAAAATCCATAATGTTTTAACATTAAAAATAAGATTGAACACAAATATCTGATCAAATTACTTGTTTTCTTCTCCATTAAATTAATTGATCCAAAATCAAAACTAGCAACCCATTTTTCATAAAGATCAGTAAGGATGTATCGAAACTTCTCTTTATAATCTAAAGTTACCGATTCCGGTTACTGTTGGTCGGCCGTAGAGTCGGATCTGGCTTCGAAATCTTGCGTTCCTCGTACTTTAAGCCTCCAGCTAAATGCAGAAGTGTTTTGTAAACACGTGCGAGAGTGCTTAGACTTGGTGTTTGTTTTTGGTAAACTACGTAAATGGTCACCGAATAATTATAGTGATTACATTTTTGTCATTATACTTTCAAAAATGTTATAATCACCGCATTTTTAGATTATAGTCTCTTCGTTTACTTTCCGTTGGAGCTGCATTAGTTTTCATTTTTTATGAATAAAATATGGATAAAGTACACTATTAATCACTCAACTTTTTTTATTTATATTTTGATCATTAAAATTTAAATATTTTCAATTTAATAATTTAAATTTTGAAATATTTTTATTTTGATCATTCTTGAATGACATAATTTTTTTACCAAGGAGAGAAAATATTGGTCCTTGTCTTTTATATATTCTTCTTGGTTGAGAAGTGTTACGAGAAAAAATAAATGAAGAAAATGAACAATAAAAATAATTTTTTGTTGTTCAAACTTTACATTGTATAAAACGATACAATTAATAAAAACTGTTAAGGATTAAATATGTAACACCCAATTTTTAATTAATAAATTCGGTCTCGAATTTGTGTTTTAAATCTTTTAAGTTAGTGATTAAATCAAAAAAAAAATAAAGTTGCAAGCTTTATTTAAGGAATTAAGACTAAAATGGAAAGGGGAATAAAGCAAGGAGCCTTAAGTAGAAACTTTCAAATAATGGCATGACAACATTTAAGCGAATTTATCAAAAATAAATAAATTAAAATTTACATAACATTTAAAATATCCGTTAAGAAACAATAAAATATTAAAAAAAATATAAATACATTTCTATATAAAAATCTATTAGTTAAAAAATGATACCAACACTTTATCAGTCAGTTGCCACACTACCTTTCGGCATCTGAAACCGATCAAAGTTCATAACAATTTAGAGCAGCCAAATCAGAGCCGAACTGATGCTTACAGTCATTGTCTATGTTGCCATTTAAAGCATAAATGCTCATTTGTTAGCAGCTGAAAATTTCACCTTCTACCAATGCTCGGGGGGCTGCCGTTTCCCACTCCAATGACAGAGAGAGCTTTATACTATTACTAGGACATCAACACCACGGCATCCCCTCTATTGCTATCCTTATCTCAACAGCAGAGCAGAGGTAGCTACTAGTAGTAGTAGTAGTACAGAGAAAATGGTCTAACTATTTAACCAGAAATAGCTTATCACAGTAGCATAGAAGGTTCTTGGAGGCACGAACTGTTTGATTTTCCAAATCATAATAGACAACACTTTGGTACAACAGAAGCAACTATGGATCGAGCTTAACATTCGAATCCGCCCAGACCACACTTGATATGATTAAAATCATGTACAAGACACAAACAACTACATGGTAGTTTCTACATGATAGGTTCTCATTCACGCCTTCATGGGTGCTCTCTGAACTCAACTTTCAGCGAGCTTCATACTGGACAACTGCAGTAAACACAAGGTTTTGAAATCAACCATTGGAATATCGAAAGAGATGTGCAAAAGACAGGGGTGGGGGGGTGGGGGGGAAGGTAAACAAGTTAAGCAATGGGGAGAATTATTAAGTTTTAATGGATGAGTAATGAAGGTTGCTACTAGATATAGTCCGAGTTCACTATCTGATAATAGTAGCTCAACATGAAGTATAAAATCAAAGAAAAAATAGACTCAGTTCAGAATTTCGGATGCTTCACCCAATCTCAAAGTTCAAAATAAAAAAACATTACTAAAATTAAGTAAAAGGCAAAAGTAGAAAGAAAGGAACATTACTTCTTCGGGTTCGTTTTTTGTAAAGAATGCGGTAACCACACTCCCGGCATTGTATAACGTCTCCATGCTTCATGGTGTTTTCCTGCCCACAGTCTTTATAACACAAAAGAAGGACAAAACCAGAATTTAGAGGCAAAATTTTAGGGAATATTTATGACTCAAAAGGTTATACGATGCTAACCTCCACAGATGTACGTAACAGGTTCAGGCTGTGGATCCATTGATGCTCACTCGAACAAGGTCTTTCTTTTTTTCAGACGAATCTGCCCAAACGTCAAAGAGATTTTAATTAAAATGAATAATAATTTAAATCCAGTACCGATTAGTGAGAAAGAAAAAGATGGAAAGCGATATATTGAAGGCGGGTAGAAGAACTTACGGGAGACAGAAAAGTGAAGGTCTTGCTGCTAAGAGAGTATTGAAAATTTAGGGCTCAATCTGCTTTTTAGGGTTTTAGTTTACATAAAACGAATTAAAATAGGGCAAAGTACACAAGCAGTCACTCAATTTTATTTTTCTTTAGGTTTTCTCACTAAACCTATTATAAAATGGTTAAACTATAAAAAAACAATGGTTGTAGCCATTTACGTTCTGATCATTAAATTTATTAAATTATTATAAAATAATGTAATAATTTGATTAATTTAATCTTTTTTTAACCATCGAAAATTTAACGATCATTTTGTAAAAAATGATGGTTTTGAATCAATTTGTCAAATTTAATGGCTATTTTGTAATATTTGAAAGGTTACTGACCAAAGTGCTTTTGTCAAATTTAATGAAAATGTTCCACCTTGATGACAAAAGCAAGAAATGTGAAAAATTACACCAAATCTCTCCACTTCAAAACATCATTCTTGTTCAACCTAAACTGGTTGCATATATCTGAAATAGCCTTCTCATTAATACTACCATTTTCATCATGTCCACTCTGAACAAGCTCATCCAACTCCTTTGATGGCTCCAAGACCTATCAAGACAATTATAACCCGAGTTATCACCGGAATCTGTATTTGCCGTACTCCGCTAGATGATCAATCGAATGAAAAAACAAAGATTAGGATCTTAGGTGCTTGAGATATAAGTATGAAGTCTTGCAAATGACAAATGGACCTTCATCTTTGTATTTCATGCTGCTTTGTTAAAAATGTTTGAGAAATTAAAAACCGGGAAAAACAAGAAGAAGAAGAAGATAAGAGCATGAAACAGGAAATGGAAACCTCGGGAGAATTTTGTTCAACTTGGGAAGAATCCGTGACTAATTGAAGAAGTTTCTCGCTTCCCTGCAACATGAACATAGACAAAGGAATGGTGAGCGCATAGTTTTTACTTGACCTTGTTCACCTAGACACGGAACCAGGTCTTCTACCACTCTTGAAGCAAAAATACAAGAATGCTGAGCTTATACAAGATTTGGAAATCAATCTAGAGAATCAACACACTTTCTATACATGTTTGTAGAAGGTGAACGAAAGCAGTGGCAAGGAACCACGAGAAGTAGTGTTGTGAATATCTAAACAAGTTTAAAGCAGGTTATGGTTACATATATGACTCAAGTTAGGCACTACATTACTGACTCATCTTTGAGGGACGAATATGCTTGTATCTGGAATGCATCAAGTGCAAGTATTGGACAGAATTACTTCGAGAAAAACAGGAATTGGAATAACATGAGTCACACAGCTAAAGTTGATCTGTGATATGATTGCTGACATAGGTTGTTCTAAACTGTTTGATTCAAATATTAGACGCAATAACAAATCCCACGCTTTTTAAACCACCCGAAAGTATCTTTATTAGGAACAGTAACCCCCACCTGGAGAGCTCGCCAATGTGAATATGTGCGGAACAGGACCCAAAAGAACGGGATGTTAGGCAGTGGTAGAACCTGGTGAGCAAGAAGATTTAAGTCAGAGTGCGAGATAAAATCGAAATGACAAAAAAAGTTCAAAATTGTTAAACCGTAAATGATGGACCGACAAAAGTAACCACATACGTACAGCAAGTGCAGTAGTCAGTGGAAGCAATGTAACTGAACCATAAAAATATTTCCTGTGTATAACAGTACCCCTAAAAATCAGAGAACACTTTGGTTAGAAATAACATTGCAAAATCAGGCACTGATGTCAGAAAAATTGTTTATAAGTTTTCAATATATTTGGAAGGTCGTTTGAGGGGCATATCCCCATACACATGAATATTTCAAGAAGAGCAAATAGTCAGAGCTACATAGCTTGTAGGAACTCGTACAATATACAAAAAACATACAAACATAATTAAAACAACACCAAATCTCCAAAGCCCCTTTTTTCATTGGTTTGTTGGAAACTAAAATGCCAAAACATTGATAAACCATCCAACAAGGCAAAAACTGTACAGAGATTGTAGACGTCCATATTCATCAGGATTCAAGCAGACGGGAATTCCTGATAACCCAGAAGTGGCGCCTACGGAAAGCCATACAACCTTTGCAGCTAGTCTCATGTTCATTTTGAAAAATATAGAAACATAGAAAACAAACAAGCTTTGTCCACTACGTTTTCATGTATTTCAATCACTTCCATACCAGTAAAGCACATAGAAAAAAGAGTAGAACAATTACCTCAAGGCTATATGTCGTAATCTTCGCCGCACAAGCCGTGCTTTTAAACTGCAAAGTGTTAGAAGTATTAGGAACAAACCAGCAATTATCCAAAGTACCGGACACTAGAAAACCAAAATCAAGTATTCTCAATTACAAGTATATTTAATGTTAGTTTCTCCACTGAAGAGTCCAAATTCCAACCAGATTTCAACAGAGACGAATCATAGAGGGATACTTACCATTGCTCATTTTTTGAATATGGAAAAAATATTAATTTAAATAAAAATTGTAGAAAATTGAAAGGAAACAAAAGAAAAGACATTATCATCTAAATCATGGAATGTATTGTTTATAAAAATGACATTCACATTGTTTTACAAAAAAAAAGTTTGCTATACATATAAGATGTTATATGGTCGGAGATCATGTGCAACATGCTATGTCTACCTGCTCCGGTCATTCATTTTCTTAAAGTACTCATGTCCGAAATGGAGATCATAACTACATTCGATAACAATTGGAAAAGAAAAAGAGAGACAGAGAAAAGTAAATAACCTGGAGGGGTATGCAATTCGAACATTAGTAACATCTTTGGTTATAGATTTCAACAAAATCTCAGATGGCTTAACTCGAGCTAAAAGCTGTAACCCAAACCTAAAAATGTCAAAACCAAAACACAATCAGCATAAACTAAGGCCAAAAAACCCAATAATTTAAACCAACCATATTTGCCTTTCAACTAATACCCATGGAGCTTGTTCTTGAAACTGCCCTCAGGTGCTTTTTCCAGACCAACCCATGCATTATTCATCTATGTTAAAAAAAAGGATTCAAAGCATATCCAAATGCGCATTGAAAATTAAAGGGGCCATGAAAATGAAAGAGGTGAAAAACCTTATCTGAAATGAAATCAACAAGAAGCTCCGCATTGGCATTGAGTGGCTTGGAATTGGATGAAATCTTCTTCCAAAGGTCTTTGACAGTGGAAGGAGTGTTAGGAGAGGTGAATTGTGATGAAGATTGATCAATGGATTTGCTAAAACACCAGATTCTGCCTCTAATTGGAAACACCACCAATCTTGCCCTCATAGTGTGTGATAAAATGTCAAAGAAAAGAAAAAGAATTTGTTATGGTTGTGGGTAAAAGGCTGAATGACTGTTGTTTTACGTGTATGAATTCTTTTATAGTACAAAAGGGTATTAAAAACCAATGGAATCAAAGGGATCTGTATATCCCAAAATTAAGAACAAGAAACAAAAAGAAAAAAAAAGATCTTTTTTACAAAGAATTCAGCACTTTTTACAACGGAAAAGAAATGGGTTCTGTTTATAAGTAAAATCAAAGCATTTAGTTATGCACAAAAATGAAGAAAAAAAGGCAATTACTTTGTATTTATTTTGTTTTAAAGAAGAAGCAAAGTAAATATTCTTGAAGCTTATTTGTTTGAAAGGTTCAATGTTTGACAAATTTGTTAGAGATAATGTGGGACGTTGTCTAGAACCGGGAAAAAAAATGAGAAAATTGAAAATGATTTTTTTTTAATTTTAGGCTTAATAGACAATTTAATCCTTAAAGTATAGTTGGATTCTCATTTTAGCTCTTAAAGTTTTTTAAGGTTAAAATTCTAATTAAGTTTTTAAACAACTAATGCTATTAATATTTTTTATAATTTTATTTATGATCTTTTCTTATTTTATAGATATTTTTTATTTTTTTTAAATAATAAAAATGTAGTAATTATTTTTTTATGTAAAACGTGGACCGTTGAATATTTTAATTATATTTTTAATTTTTTTATTGGAATATAGTAGTTATTAGACATTTATAATTATAATTTGTAAAATAATTATGTTAGTAGATAAGTAAGATAATAGTTTATGCAAGAATAATTTTATTTATGGTTGAATTTTTTAGTTATAGGTTGACTTGTTATTTTAATTTATTTTATATTGAATTATAATATTTATTGAGTTTTATTTGTACTATTAGTTTAAATATATTTGTTTGATAAAAATTATTTTTTATTTTAGAAAATTTGTTTGAATCGTTACTTTAAAAAAATTATTGAATTTGAACTTTTCAGATTTGGAATTTATTTTAATTATTTTATTAGATTAAATTTAGACTTATGTAATCGATCTTAGATTAAGGCTTAAATTTTTTTATAAGTTTGATTATTAATTGAATTGAACTTGAACTTTATAGAGTCCGATTCATTATCATTCTTAATTTGAAGGTTTTATTTGGTTGAATTATAGGCTATTTTTCTTGGTAAATTACATGTCTATTCGATGATGATTCATATTCGAGATTTATATCTTTCCTTTTTAATAATGTCTTCTCTAAGGTTCGAACCAGGATCTTCTCCTGTCTTGCCATTGCGAGTGTCGGTAGATTATTGAATTTTGAGTGACATGAAATTGAGTTTCCCTTGCTTGTTTGATTGTTGCCTTTTGACTACATTAATTAGCATTTTTTGTTTAATCTAACACTCTATGTTAGATCATGAAATCTAACCTTTCTGGATGTTTCCTTTTTTTGGTATCCTGTCGACTGTTCGTTTTTTTGAAGTCTCTGTGTCTGTTTATCTGATCCATGACTTCCAAAGATCCTCAAAATACATGAGAAAAAGTGAAAGTGATGTAATAATTTATGGTATTTTCATTGTTTGCTTTTCTTTTTCTTGCTCTGTACAATCTGTGGAGTTCGATGGTCAAGCTGAGGAAGAACCAGTATCCAGGAATTCGACAGCGTCCATCCGGTGACAGGGATTCAGGTTTGGCTTAAATATCCTAACTGTAGAAATAAAACCAAAAGTGTAGATGTAGGAGTAGGAGTGCGCTGCCGCAAATAAAATCAAACCGGATTCGAGCGTGGGTTTTTCTACATAAAAAACAAACATCTTTTGACTTGTGAAAGCTACTGGCAATTTTGGCCAAAGAAAGGGTAATTTCGGTACACCGTCGGAAAATGAACCATACAAATAAAACCGATATTACCAAATATTAACGCCGGTGACGGAATCTCCAATTCCCACCAATTGAATCATCCCACCTCAGTCTCCCTTCTCCACGTGTCCACCATTCAATGCCTCCTTTACCGACGCCGTCAATTCTCTTCCCGACCCACTTCAACTTTCCGTACCGTCCACCGATAATTAAAACCAACAAAATAGACGGAAAATAAAAGGAGAAGAAAATCCCATTTTCCGTTTCTCGTCGTCGAAACCCTAATTGTCCCCATTTATTTTGAAATTGTCGAGTTTTTAGATCTCCCATGGAGGAAGGCGAAGAGATCCAATCGTACCCATCGGTTGCCGCTAACGGATCTTCATCGCCGTCGTCACCGTCACCTCCGTCCAATAGTCGAGTAACCGTGGCAGTAGCAGCCGCTCCTCCTCCGAATTCGCCACCTCCGGAAGATCCGGGTCAACATGAAAAGGCGATAGTGCTGGCGCTTCCGCCGCCGCAGAAGCCGAAGAGCAACGGCGGAGGACGGGAGGACTGCTGGAGCGAAGACGCAACGGGGGTTTTGATTGATGCGTGGGGAGAGAGGTATTTGGAGCTGAGCCGTGGGAACTTAAAGCAAAAGCATTGGAAAGAAGTGGCGGATGTTGTGAGTAGCAGAGATGATTATATGAGAACTCCGAAGACGGATATTCAGTGTAAGAATCGAATCGATACGGTTAAGAAGAAGTATAAGTCGGAGAAAGCTAAGGTTGCCGCCGGAGGCGGGCCAAGTAAGTGGGTGTTTTTTAAGAAATTGGATCAACTTATAGGACCCTCGGCTAAAATTCCTACTAATACTGCTTCCCCTGGTGGTGGAAGTGCTGACTTTTTGTCTAAAGTACCGATGGGGATTCCTGTCGGGATTCGGTCCAGTTTGAATCCATATCGAGTTCAAGAAAGACGACAGCAGCAGCAGCAGCAATACCAACAACAAAAGCAACCAAGAATGGTTGCATTGAAGAATCAGAGGAAACAGGATCCAATGGATATGGATTCTGAGGAGGAGGATGTCGATTCGTATGATAGTTTACCTCCACCTCGTACAGGAAAAAGGGCAAGAAGGGTGGTTCACAAGGGTGCCAATTCAGGTGAAAAAAGAAGAAAATGGGGGAACTCGGTTAGGGAATTGACGCGTGCGATATTACGGTTTGGCGAAGCATATGAGCAAGCGGAGACCGCGAAGCTTCAGCAAGTGGTGGAGATGGAGAAGCAGAGGATGAAATTCACCAAGGAGATTGAGCTGCAGAGGATGCAGTTTTTCATGAAGACTCAGCTGGAGATTTCACAGTTGAAGCAGGGGAAAAAGGGTGCTGGAATCTGCAACTCTGGTAATCATCATAATGAAGTTAATAACAACAATAATGGCAATAATAACAATAGTGATTGTAGTAATTGAGTTCAGTAGGGTTGAAATTTGATTAGTGAGTTAGATTTTATGTGTTTATTTGTGTGTAACGAGTAAAGACACTAGATTTGTATTGAAAATGATAGCTTTCTTTTCAAGTGTAGTTATCATGTTTTTCTTTGTTGTATTTGATTTATCACAAGTGAACTTGGCAGAAATGTTAACGTAATGTGTGAACTTTGTATCGTGTTAGCGACTAGATGCTCAATTAGATTGTCTCCAAAGAAATTTCTCTTGAATTCATTGTGAATGTAGTTGGATATTGTCAAGTCAAATCTGTTGATGGTTACATTCTTTATAGTAAAAAATACAAAATGGCATAATAGAATAAATCTTGTATACATTAATATTATATATCTATTTATTGGGACAGCAACCATATGAAAGGACTTCATAATAGCCATTTAGAATTCGAAATAATATCAGGAAAACACATACGATTGACACAATCAGGCAAAAACATACATGTATGCTATGGAAATGCACATTACAAAGCCTCCAAAATGGTTTGTTTTCTTCTTTCGAACTCAAATAAAACCTGCAAATGCGAGGGAATTAAGGATATAATAAATCACCACACAAACTTTGTTTTCAATCACTGATAATACATTAGCTGCTGGGCAGCCGAAACATTCTGGAATCCGCCATCGTATATGGCCTGGCTGGCTCCGGCAGAACCGACTCCCATCACTGCTTGCTTGAGAGCATGCTGTCCCTGAGGGTGCATTAGGGCGTGAACACCGCCCATTTTAGTCATGGCAAGTTGTTGTTCGTAGGCTAAAAGGTCTGAAAGCCCATGTAAAGGTGCAGGGGCAGGAGGAGGAAGTGGATTTGAAGCGGTCCTGGGTGGTGTAGGTTTGCTGCCCCACGAGCACTGCGTATAACCAATTAATGATTCCGAACATGAATCAGATTCAGTCCCACGAGGATCATTAAAAGTTATATCCACATATCGTGCCAAACATGAATAACAGATTTAGATCAGCAAAAATGAATCTAACAAAAAATGACCCTCCATTGCTTGTTTTAGGATTCTCAATGATCCTCCTCTGAACATAAAAATTATGCAAAGGACTCTTAAAATATTCTCCCCCCAAACAATTCAAGTAGAGGAGTCAAATTCGAGTAAAAGAAGAAAATAAACCTTAATTTGCTTGCCACATAAAAATGATTGAGCATTCCCCAGTTGAATAGCCAAAGCTGCCTCAGCATGAGTACTGTATCTCACGAAGCCAAAGCTTTTATCACGCTGGACTCGAACCTCCTCGATCACCCCAGCACCAAGTGCATGGAAGTGATAGTGGAGTTCAACTTGGGTGACCTGCGCGAACAATATATAATTGGATTTTTTCGAGAACTTAACATGTTCCTTTACAGTAAAAAGTAAACACAAGGCCAACTCTTGCAAGCACCCAAAACTACATTAGAAGATGGGAGTTCTGAACGACCATATAAATTACTTGCCTCGGGTGCAAGATTGCCGACGTAAACAGTAGTATATTGAGGATTATTCTCAGGAGCCTCGTTAGTGGTTATTGTCGCTTTACCATCCTCTGCATCCAAAGCTATGAGATGCAAGTTTATTTCAAATTTGGCATAATTTTGAAGACCCATAAAAAGGTAGAATAAAATAATAAGATAACGGTAACAGTAACAGTTTTGACTTTTGAGGTTTGCATTGAACGAAATAATAATAATAATGTGAATGTTTTGAAAGATGCAATAAACACACCTGAAGATCCATTGGTTAGTTCGACGACACTTTTGGCATCAGAGCTCTGCTTGTCATCGCTGGCACCAACACCCTTTGTTGCCCAGTTACAACGAATCTGTCGGCTGCCAAGCCACTTTCCTATAAAAATAGATCAAGGAACATATGAATTTTAATACAATATCAACCAACAGAAATCTACACCATTGATAGTATGTTTAATAAAATAGTGCGCTCAGCCACAATAATCTAATGAATTGATATTGTAAACACGGTGCAATTAATGACAAAAGAAAGGAAACTTTTTCGGATAACTGTTTCAGCAACCTATTAAGAATACTTCAAAGCATGAAAGAAATTAAATCAAATTTTGACGAGGAAATTCGCAACTTTATGGATAAGCTAAACCAGTGGTTAACAAAGATAAAACATGTATTGCTTAAAAAACATTAATCTTACCACTTAAGTCATTTATGGCACTTTGGGCATCCTGAAAAGATAAAAGAAGTGAATATCAATAGATGAAACAACATTATATTGGAAAGGGAACACAAAGAGCCATGATAAGCTTAACCAAGAAACATTACCTGCTGGTTGCGGAAGGAAACAAACCCAAATCCTCTTGAACGCCCACTTTTCTGATCCCACATGACCCGTGCATCCCTGAAATCAGTAAAGGCATCAGTTTCATTATTCATATATCATTCTAAAAGCAACGTGAAAAACATTATTTAAGGTTTGCTAACAAATGGATTTGCACTTTCCAGATAATTTATGCATTTAGCTTTAATAAGTCACAGCACATGCATATTTACTGGTATCAAAATCAAAGGATATGATGCTTACGAACAACTGGAATAGACAGAAAAGCAGGCAAACAACATTGCATCAGTAACCTCAGGACTGAGATCTCCAACAAAAATGTTGAAGTGACCTGCACCAATTATGATAGTATCAAAAAGTATATTAAGAAATTCTAACTCATCATGATTCAAGAATATTTTGGAGAAAAACCTTGCAAACAAAAACATGCACAAACCTGATGTATCCTCTCTCTGACCACTAGCATATGCCCAATTGACCTTGATAGGCTGTCCAAATCTGCAGATTACATGACATAAGGTAAAAGACACTCAAATAAAGTAAAAAGGAAAAATTAGAATATAACACTCACAGATGCCTTCCATTTAGAGATAATATAGCAAGAGCAGCTGATCTGCGATCGAAGTAGTGGATAAATCCATATGATGACTGCTTAAAAAGAGAGAAAGAAGGCATGTCAATCATATGGCAACATAGGCTAAAGGAAAAGAAAGTTAACCATAGAACACTTGGAGAATCTTCACAGCATTCGGGGAAGAAAAGAGGATACTAGTTTGAAAACAATACCCTTTCCTTTCTGACAAGCTTGCAACCTTCAACAGGACCAGTACTTGCAAAAACCTCTTGGAGTAGTGGTTCAGTCACTTGTGTATGAATGTTTCCCACATACCTGCAGTTTCTCAAAATAAAAACTAGAAGTTTAAAAAGAAAAGAAACAAAAAAGTAAGACTATAAGTAACTTCCTGAGTTGTTAGAAAGAGAACAGAAAATAAAAGCTATTATATTCCAAAACTATTCAATCGTCAAGTGAAGAGATAACAGCTCAGAATTTAGCATTAAGGGTAGCAATAACATTTTCAATCACCATATTCATGAAGGAATGTATATACAACGTATATGGCTATAAGCATAAAAATAACTGGGAAGATGCTCCATCAAGAAGGGGAAACATCAGACACACAAAATGCAGAAGAACAAGAAGGAAGTTGGAAGAAAAAAAATGTAGGCAAACACTCACACACTGCGGCAAGTACTTGGATCAAAACCAGGAGGCAGATTTCCACTTGGGATAGGTTCTATCTGCAAAATGAAAATGTGAAAAAAAGGGGAACAGAGAAGGGGAAACAAAGGCCCCTTCCCACTCAACCAAATTCTAAAGCATTTCAACTCAAAGAAGGAAGATGAACTTTTGAAGATATCCAACAGTCAACCTATAAAAAAACAAGATGCTAACTACAACCATCAGAAACAAGACAAAACTTCTCTAAGCTCAATGAAAAACACTTTCAACTTGAAGTCAAAAAACTACTATATCTGCTTGCTTTCACTGTGATCCTTTTCCTCCCTTCGGTTTTTCATTGACAACCAGACCAAAATATTCTGCCTAATCTAGACAAACATACTGTAGCAAAATTGCAGTGTCTTCCCTAAATGTATCTTTGAGAGAATGCTAATGAACTAAAAGTACCCTGAACTTTATAGATTGCACATCACATGTTTTGCAAACATGAGATAAAGATATTGTTCATACAAGCACGGACGTATAGAAGATTGGTTGTGCAAGAAAGCTGGCATAGGGGTGTAAAACACATACAGTCATTTCTCAACATTTGCAAAACAAGAAGATTCGAATCACAAGTTGAACAAAACCAAAGTAGTAAAAACACCAGTAAATGAAAATGAAAACACACATTAGCTTACCCATGGCAACGTCAAATAAGAGAAATAGCATCGGAGCTTCATGCAATAATGAATATAAAAACATTAAGAAGCATAACGACCTCTCAACAAATTCCAAACCAAAAACAATGAGTCTCACTTTACAAAATACAAATACTTACTCATTTCCAAAAACAAAATGCAAAAAGCAACTTTCCGATCAATAAAGCATGCCAGAGCGCTAAAAGCAACGAAAACAGAAACAAAATCCACTCAATTCAAGCAAAACTCCCATGGAGAAAGCTTATGTTTCACAATCTAAATCATCGCCACATAAATTCCCAAACTAACCTTAGCTCCACCAGTCAATTACAAACAAGAAACAAAAACACGAGCTCGAAAAAAACAAAACGCAAAATCCAACAAACCATTCTTAAAATTCGGATCAAATCCCTATATGAAAAATATATATAATAGATTAAAAAAACGTGTCGAAAACCTGTGGAGGAGCTAAGATGCCTGGGTGATAGAGAGACTGCTGTTGGAGGAGAGCTTGCTGCATCAAGGCTTGTTGCTGTTGCTTCAGCCTCTGTTGCTGCATTTTTCTTTTTCCTTTTCAAGGCGATTTTCTAGGGAAAATTAATCGGTTTGTTTGGTTTCCGAGAAAATTACCCCTTATTTTCTTTCCCCTTTTCTGCCTTCGCTAGGGTTCAATTGTGAAGTGACCTCGAGAAAGCGACAGAAAATAATAAAACTATGAAGGAAAATAGATAAAGAGGCCTTAAGTTGACATTTGTTACTTGTGATCTAATCAAAGTTATTTATTACTAATTTGGGTAAAATTTAGCAACGATAGAAAAATATTACTTTTTTACAATAATACCACTAGTCCAAAAAAATTTATAAAACAATTAAAATTATTTAAAAATTAAAATTAAAATTGTCATATAAAAAATGTGTTTAGTCGGAAACGTATTTTTAACAAATTTATTATATAATTATTTATTTGATTCTAATCAAATCATTAATTATTAAAAAATTAAAAATATTAATTTAATTATTAAATAAAAATAAAATAATTATATATTTAATCTTCATCATTTATATAATTTATTAATGTCGTGTCCGAGTAAGATCGAGAAGTATTGGGATTTGGTGCTCGAGGACTGACTCTTGCTTATAGCCAAAACAACACAACCGGGCGATACAAAGCCAACTCCTACAATCTACATGTATTTTTCAATAACTTTGGAATAGAAACTGAACAATTTGTTACTCAAAAACAATCTTAAACGCTGAAGCTTTACATAGATATTACACTGAATCAAAGATGCATCCAAGAAAAATGGGGGAAGAGGACAGCTACAACAGATCCTGGTGCTTTGTTAGATCTCCAGAACAATATCTGAAATATCAAAAAATAAAAGAAAAAATCAAGTTCCGGATCATTGAATTGACAATGATTTTGGAAAAAAAATCAAAGGTGTAACTTACATTCAGGATCTGATTTGACCCATCTATGTGACCCTTCTTCATTGTTTCTCTCCTGGGTTTCATCTCGTTGATTGTTTCGTCCACCAGGTGTTTGTTGATTTGACAGGTAGTTCTTAGTGGATGATGCTCGAGATGGGTTATGACTATGACCGTGGATCTTCTTGCGGAGTATTACGCGCAAAAGCTGTTGATGTTATAGGAAGAGTTTTCAGTTAGACGTGTTAATCCCGCACTGTAATTCGAATCTATTTTCAATTTGAACTCGGGATTTTCGAGTTGAATTACCTTCTCCATTGTTGATTCATGTAGTGTATCTCTCAAACTTGATGTAGGAGAAAACCCACTTCTACAAACAAACGTCTTTTTCAATAGGAAAGAGGTGGATTTTTTCTTGCTTTCAGCACAAATAATGTGTTTGCATTTGCCGATAATAGCACTTATAGTTCTAGCAATGTCTTCTTCACTATCCCCTGAATCACTGCAAGATTCACTATTGATCTTCCTATCAACTTCCAAGCTCGACGGACAATTAAGAAACTGATCCAACGGTAAATCCACGGCCTCTTTCCCGGCAACGGAAACCGGTTTCCGAGTCAAAAGTTTTGTCAATTCCTTTTGTAGTTGCGCAACTTCTTCTATCGTGAACTCTAGCAAGCTATCATCGGTCGAAGATGGTTCCTCCTGAGTATCGGAGGGATTGTGGTGAACAATCGATTGGGATTGGGATGGATTGTTGCCGAAGGTTCCAATCGCCAACAATCCGTGAGGCCAATCACTGAACTCGTTTAGAGGATCTTGTTTCATATGATCTACAAGAAGAATAAAGGAAAATAGGATATTAGAGAGCATGACCATGACATTTGCATCATGTTACGTAGTAGAGGGGTTCATGAACAGAATCAAATCGAAAATCCTATAATAAAGCTCATTCAAGTTGGTTCAGTTCGACCATATTCGATCATCGATCTGTGAACAAGTCTACCTACATTATGATGTTTAATCATACCTTTCTAGTCCTATTACATGAAAACACTCATAAGGAAATGATCATAAATCATAATTGTATGGAATTGATACTCGTATTCGACACTTAAGTTCGAGGTAGACTCGTAAAACCAGATAAAAGAATGCTTACCTGTAGCAGAAACTGTATTTACTTTCCTGCTCCCTTTCTTCCCATGAAGCTTGTTTTGCATCCAACCAAAGAACTGCAATCAAACATACGTGTGTATATATATATCAAAGCTTCATCAAAATCATGCAAAATTTCGATCTCATGGCATTGAAAAATCTCCAGTTTCATAACCAAAACTTACCTTCATTTTTCAACAGAAAAACACAGGAATTAGGATGATGATGATAAGGCAGCTGAGTTATCTGGTGGCAAGCTTTAAGCAAAGAGATGCTGAAGGTGCTGAGCTTATAAAGCCAATGAGAAATGAGCTTTGGGAGTATACAAATGGAGATTTTGATGAATTTGATGAACATTACCTTTACTGGTTCAAATTCCTAGAAAAAGTAGAGCAACTGCATCCCTCCTTCCCACCTTTTGTTTATCAGACTTCATCCACGTTATATACACACGCACACAAGGAGTTTGGGATCGAATCAAAACTTTAAAAATCTTAAATGGATTTAAGGAGATTTTTTGTAAAAAATAATGGTCTAATGGATTTAGGAGATTTAATGAAATAATTAACAACCATAGGGAAATATAACTAAAAATATTTAAACATTTTAACATTTCATGAGAATTTCTAGTAATTATAAAGATTTTGATTAAAATTTTTAAATTTTAAGGTGCATAATACTATTTTTCAATAAGTATTAAAGGTTTTCAAACTCTTATTAACGTCGACTTCAAAATACGTCTAAAATTTTAAATTTTAATTATAAACTTAAAATTTTAAACTCGTAATTTTAATATTTAAATTTTAAATTAAATTATTAAATCTTAAAATAATTCCATCTATAAAATATTTTTTCAATAGCACTGTATAAAATAATAATTCATATATTTGTCACATGTATAGAATAATACTTGCATATTAATTATGTATAATTTCATAATCATTAATGATTTTGATATTAAAATATTATTATAAAAACATAAAATTAGATTTATTTAAATTACTTTTAATATTACATTGATGTATGATTTATTAACGGTTCATAAAATTATAGTAATATATAAGTTATACGTGTATGTTGTGCTGGCGCTCTCGTGGCAACAGCTTGATCCATTAGGCAAAGACAATGGTGATTTCAATGTAAAGAAAGTGAGAATCAATCTCTATACAAATATCTAACGGTTGAGGGAGTGACACAACAACACTTGTAATATGATAATACGGGTAAAAACGGTTCAGGGAGACAGAAAGCACGAGTTAATCACGTGGAAAAAGATTCATGACACGTCACCGTGGCTGTCGCATAAAAGGTTGGCGAGTTGAGGTTCTGAGTGATAAATTTTTTATATATAACTAAGGGACAAAATTGATTGGATATAGTATCCAGTTTTTTTATTTTAAAAATCATAGAGGGTGACTTTTTATTTTATATAGTACTTTGAACAATATTAAATTAAGGTCATTTGAAACACAATTCGATTTTATAAAATTAAAAAAAAATTGGTGAAGATTATTTGCTTTCTACCTGATTTCATAAAAATATTTTTTTTATGAGGACTGCTTGAAAGCAACCTGCCTTCGTGCATAATTGAAAAAAATAAAAAATGATGAAAACACTCTGAAAGCATACCGACCTTATGGGTAAAAACAATAAAATAAATAAATAAATAAATTGAATCAAGATAAAAATTAATGGTAGAATGTATAAAGAAAAGTCAAATTATCAATGAATTTAACATGAGGTTGGGAGTTTTTCTTCCGGATTTTAATTTTTTTTTATTATTATTATAATATTTGCATAAGGTCGGAATGAAATTTCATAATTTTTAATTTTTTTTATTATTTTCCAAGAAGTCGGGTTGTAAACCTTCAATCCTCGTCGATTTTTTTATATTTTTTATGAAGTTGGGGTGTGTTTCGTCCGATCTCAAAATGTTACTGTTCAAAGTGTCATAATTTTTGAAATAAAAACTCATTCTCTATAATTTTTAAATAAAAAAAGGGGATACAATATCAAACCAATTTTACCATAACTAAGGAGTAAGTAATTATTTAAAATTATAATAAAATAAATCGATATTAATAAAAGAATTATGAATGACATGATGAACTGTTTCAAGGTGATAATTGAACGAAGAATAATTGAAAATCGTAAGAATTTAAATATTTAAATATGAGAAATAATTGAAATTTTCACTCACAAAATAAGGATTAAAATGTTTTTATTATTAAAATATAATATGTATGGTGTATGAAGACCAGAACTACTATATTCTAACTGTAGGAATATTCAAACCTTATATTATTAATCATGAATCATAGTTTTATCATCAAAGTTTAAATGATTAAAAATGTTATCGAATCTAGTTTATTTTACAACAGTCTGAGCATGATTTAAAATTATTGATTATATATTTTATTTTAAAGATAATGCATGTTGTTATATTTTAACAGTTATTATTTTAATATTTTTTATAGTATTAAAATGGTTTGTTTGTTAATGATAAAATTAATTTATCATTTACGTTTGTAAAAAATCTAATAGTTATTAATTTAATATTAAATATTAACTTTGAGGACTTTAAATATTGGAGTTGGACCACCGTTTTTTTTTTTTTCAATTTTGAAGTACAAGAGTTCATGCATGAGAGGTCGAGCTCACTCAGGATTAAAGTGGTCATACCATTAATTTTTATCAATGAAGTGACAAAAAGAAAACACTCCCATAGCATGAGTGAAAGAAAATAACCCTAAAAGATCAAATATCCCTGCATCAAGCACTCTTTGACAGCCCTTTTTGTTTTTGATAAGCATTTTTGACAGCCTACCAGTTTATGTATAAAATACAAATGAAGGATCAAAGTAATCCAGGGCAAAGCTTCTATATGTGACTCGAGGACGATAAGCTTAAACCGGAGAATAAACTCGCTTTATAGACTCCATTAATAAATTCACTTACAACATAAACCACAGATAAGAAACGATACATTACATGCTCAAACGGTGCTGTATTTCTTAAAAGGTTCGACGTCTTCGATACTTACTTGCCAAGTAATGACAGCTTTTGCTTTTCTCAAGCTTCAGTTGCAATAAGCTGTAAGAGAGGCAATTGAAGATATTGAAGTTAAATTGGAATGAAATAGCGAATGAAAGCTTATATCAAATAAATGCCGAACTTGGAGACTCCATTAATAAATTCACTTACAATAAAGTGCATAATGTTGCTCACCTACAGTTGATCCATAAACAAGGAATTTGGATCCGAATTATGAAGGACAACTTCTTTTCATCAATATCGTGTTATTTGCTGCAGCATTTGTGAACCAGCTGCTTGTGAAACCAACTGCTCAGAACTTGGAGAAGGTCTCATTAAACGGTTTGCCCCAACTGGGTTGCCAACCCCTTGTCTCATCATCTCTTTAGGATTATTTGCATTTGTTTCGGGCTGTGACGATTCCATCAATGCCCGTATCTAATCAAGTAATTTGCAAAAACACAAAAGTTTCAACACTTTAGGAGAGTAAGATATAAGTAACATATTAGTACTGAAAATTTCAGTCACCATATCAAGACGCTTCTTGTGGAGGTCACTCGATAACTGCAAGTTTTAGAAACAGGATTCAAAATTGTCAGTTGTAATCTTTCTTATTTTGCAAACAATCGAAGATTTCCATATAAAACATAAGGTGTTTAAGCTAATAACTTCAGAAGAAGTGCTAGAGAAGACAGCTCAAGAAGGTTTGATTTAATCGGCAAAATTAGATGTAAAATTGAAAGATGATAATGAGAAAATATTTTGAGTACCATAGACGTGTTAAACTGAGTTCCTAAACAAAGAAAAGAGCCTTATCTTGAAAAGAAAATCAGAATTCACATACATTAAAGTCAAGATTCTAAGACGTATTGTGCACTGATACCTCAAAAATGATAAAGAGAAATCCTTACAGGTCTTGTTTGGTTCCGCTCTTCGCTTGAAAATCCTGGAATAGTCAAACGCCAGTTTTTCTCTGTACATAATTCCACGTACAACATCCATAAAAGCTTCACTTAAAATTAAAGAAGAAACTCTAAAAGGTTGTTATATGCAGACAACATATAAACCTTTCTGCAATCCCACAGCATTGACGCAATATAAGTACTACATAATTTAACATAAGATACACAAGTAACACAAGATAGAATGTTTTAAAAGTTTTCTGATAGACAGGGTATATATGCGGCAGTTACAGGTCCATTACATAGCCGGAAAGCTGATCTAGAATCTATGAAGAGTCAATTCCAGAATTCAAGAGCCACACAAGCTTGGAGCTTTGATCTTAGCAACAGGATTTATTTAGTACTGTACTACTGTTGTATCCTTATGTTAACATTTAATCTTCCAAAGAAATGCAAAACCGTAAAATCACAAACCTAAGTGTAGCAAGATATCCTTGGACTCTAAAGTTGAAGATTTCCTATGCTTTGCCAAATTGCATGCAAATGTAGTCACCTGAAAACATGTCAAACAATATAAGCTTTTTAAACCAAGAAGACCATTACTTAACTACTCATGAAGGTATCCAGAAGGTGGCAGGAAAGGAAATGGTTAAAAATAAGAAGATTCAAAGAAAGAGAATACAGTTGTAGAAAGGGATGGTTGAATTGTACAAGCTACAAGTAATAACTAGTTAGGCACAAATTGATGGAGAAGTTCAGTTTTTATAGCACACTATCAGGTTATAACAATCAAAGCACACTTTTCCCTCTCAAAAACGTGGTTGTAAATATCAAATACCTTTGAGCCAAAATATGAAATTTCTCTTCAATATAAGCACAAAATATTGCAGGAAGAATATCATTTAGTTTTAAAAATATTCTGCAATATTCAAGTTATATTTGACATAAAGAGATCCAAAACATATTTACATTTGTAGCAGCTCAGCCTTTAAGGTTATTTAAATTATGTTGAGTGGTTGATTACCATCCACCAGAAACTGATACAAGAGTGTCACAACTACAACCCCAAATGCAGAAAGGCAAAATCAATACGATAAACCTTTTAAATAAGATGCATTCTAGTTTAGCAGAGCCATACAGAGTCTATGAAATCATCAGCAATTTCCAGAAGTAGATCTTCAACTTCTGGTTCCAGCTTTCCTTGCGAATCAACCTGAAAATAGCAAAAATATGAATGCCACAACTAAAGAAGGTGGCAAATGATCAGAAACTAGAAAAAAAGAACAAATAAGAGAAAGTAAAAAGGAGGAAAACCTGTGAAACTAGATCCTGTATCTTTCTTTTTCCGAGAAGTTGATTGGTCGTTTCAGTTCCTTGGCTTGAACTTCCCCCAGGCGTTGTTGTACCGGATGCAGTTGCATTGGGCTGTGAGCCAGTCAAACTGAAAGTTTTCTGACCTGCAGGTCCGGGCATCCTTGGAGACTGCTGCTGTTGTTGCTGATGCAATGGTGACGTTTGTGGTTGTAGTTGTTGTTGAGGTTGTTGTTGTAGCTGCTGCTGCATTTGAGGATGTCCCATTTGTGACTGCTGTTGTACTAACTGAGACAATTGTGGAGTATTCAAGCCCATTGAATTTTGCAACTGAGGGGAAGAAAAAGCGAGTTGCTGTTGCAAGAGGGCCTGTGACTGCCTCTGCAGGCGGAAGGAAGGTGACCCTGCACCAGATATAGACGGCATTTGCTTCAACAACTGTTGCTGCAAGAGAGAGTTCTGCATCATACCCGGTTGTCCATTCTGAGCCAGCCCTGATAACTGAGGGTTTATATATGCTTGAGAAGATGTTCTTTGTAAGCTTTGAACCTGTAGTTCACAGAGGGGATGCCATCATGCACACAATTTATTTCGAAAACAAGCAGTAAAAACACAAGATAAAATCTCTTATATATTGCCTACCCCATAAGATTTCCATCAAAGGTGGTAATGACATAACAAGGCAGGTTGAGAAATAAAATTAAATTAAAGGGATAGCATAACATATTCAGTTTTAGTTAACTTTGTTAATGGACCTAAATAGCATGTTAGGTAAACCTTGCATTGCATCTATTCCCCACTATAAACAAAGGAAAATAGGTCATTCCCAAAAATTATCGTCAGTGAGATATTTAAGGAGACACGTGATTTCCATTTCACTTCTTAGGTATTTATCCTATACACATTACAGAAAATATGTGCAACCTAATGCTGCAAATTTCCTGTTATAAGAATATATAATTAAAAACCTTCTTCATCTATCTGAGTGGACATAAGTCAAAGAATAGTAGACTTATGTTCTCCAAAAAAATCAAAGAGCAATGTGAAGAAAACAGATGCACAGCTTAACATCAGCAGATTGCAGTCTCAAAAATTGCAGCATGGCTTAAAGAGTCCATTAAAACATATGGTAACATCTATATTAGTGCAAATTGAACTTCCGTACCCATTGATAAATTTGGATGACTTGCACCTACCAGTGAAAATGATTTCTCAGATTGAAATTTTATAACAGAAAAAAAATTGGAGGGTGAGGGGACAGCATGGGGAAGTGTTCAATACATCATTGTACGAGGAGGAAAAAATACCTGAGGTGATGTGAGTTGTGTCTGTTGTGATAACTGCTGCCTCATCTGTCCCTGATTCATTTGTTGTTGAGCATAAAGAGCACCGTTAGCCTTAGTTGTGAGCTCAAATTCATCATCCCCATTGCCTGCATCCCATGCAAAGATTGCCCAGTTGTATTTCCAGGATGAAACTGAGACCCTTGCACCAAGCCAGCTTTCTGCCTCGGCTACATAAAAATCTCATATGTTTTAAGAAAAGAAAAATCATTTCCAAAATATGAAATTAGACAAGAATATATATCAAAACCTAGATAGTAACTTGATCTGAAATAATCAGGTTACTAATACAAATAAAAAAATAATTACAATGGATCTAAAATGAAACTATGTATATTTCAAGAAATCATTATAATCTTACAACTTTAGACGAAAACTAGAAGCACAAGCTAAATTGCTTTGTAGCAATAAAGTATATCAGAAAAGAAATAGTACATGATTTACTAGCACTAAATGTTGAAGGCGTAGAAACAATGCAATTGTTACTTTCAGAAAGCAAGAAATGCAAAGCACTAATTATATTTGACTTTGAGACACACACCGACGAAAACCATCATCTATGAAACAGTTATCTTTTGGAAATAAAAGAAACATCGGCAATTATCGATAATTCCTCCTTTAGCTAACAGAAAGATCGGAAAGACTTGCATCCTAAAATGTAAAAGATAGTATTTAGAAACTTGGATTTTGAAAGATGGATTTAGATTTCAAAAATAGTAAAGGTTTGTGGTAAAACATGAATAAATATAACATACACAATCATTTCTCAAATGCATCAATTTCAGAATCAAAAATCAATTTGTCCGAAGCCTATTCAGTAATGTAACTGAAGTTCCTGTAGATATTTGGAACACTAATATTCATGTTTCCATACCAAAGAAAATTGTATAAGCAAATTATATCCAAGTTCATGTACAATGTAATGCATATCTTTCTCAGAGTTTATGTACCAAATTAAATTCAGATCTTCAAATTCATGTTCCAAAATAACATAAAAGTATTTCCAAAAAGAAAAAAAAAATCATCAAATGAAACAATAATTTAGCATCAGCAGCTCATGCAACTCATAGAAAAACGACAACCCAAAGTTGCAATCACATAATCTTAAACTACTTCCTCACTTTCAAAGCTAAAAATATTCATACCGAAGCTAAAAGCTGAGACTGCAAACTAAACTGAGCGGCAGCTGCAGCAGCTGCACCACTGAGCATAGGCAAATGACCACTTTGCCCGATCAAAGTTGACCTAGATAAATTGGGATTACCCATCTGCTGATTCTGTTGTTGATTTGCTTGAATCGAAGCTGACCCACCAAAATTCATTTGCCCATACAACCCAGCTTGTTGTCTTAAAACGCTGCCATATTGAGGCTGGTGTTGCTGCTGGCTTTGTTGTTGTTGTTGTTGGAGTTGATTAATGCGTGAAATTGAAGGCGATCTTTGAAGAGTTTGCTGCATTTGGAAATTGGATAAACCCCCAACATTCTGTTGCGTTTGTTGCTGTAAAATTTGCTGCTGCTGCTGCTGCTGTTGGGTAGGATTTGGGAGAGCCGACGATGAAATTTGCGAGGTTTGCTGCTGTTGTTGCTGCTGCTGTAAATTTTGCAGTGAGGGGTCAATTGAAGGAGAAAGGTTATTGTTGCTTTGAGGAAGAATTGAGGAATTCGTTGCTGTTGTTGTTGTTGTCGGGGATGATATCGGCGTTGGGTTAGTATTTGTCGTCGTCGCCGCCGTCGACGGAGGCGTCGGAACGGATGATGAAGGGTCCATCATCATGGGATTTTGTGATTGGAAGTGTTTTGTAGATGATGTTGAAGTAGTTTCAGCCATGACCTTTTTGTTTGTTTCCCTTTGGGGAGCTCGAAATTTGTTATTTGTTAATCCATGGTGGAACTAGAATTTTGATTTTTTTTTTTTTTTTTGTCTAGGGGATTAATAAGGGTCAAAGTGTTTTAAAAAATATTAAACGTAAAATTAATTACCCAATCAAATATTAGTATAATCTTTTGGCATTATGCCTTACTAAAGAATGACCAATAGCCAATAGGAAAATAGGATATAAGTTGTTAACATAAGCCCGGGTATAGACGATATTTACCATTGTCCAATAGTAAAAACATTTCTAATTTAATATTTATATATCCTTCTTCGCTGCAACACTTTTTCTCTGAGAAAAAACCTGTTTTTTGGAACTACTTTTCTCTCGATTGATCACCATCGAGAGCTCTCTCCCCTCGCCGCTTGTCTTTCGAGCTTCGATCTCTCTCTCTCTCCTTTATTTAAAACCCTAATTCGTTAACCGTAACTCACTGATTCCCAATCCCCTCCTCCGTCCCAACTGGGACTGCCCTCCGCTTTCATCTGCACTTTTTATCGATTAATAAAGTTTTGTAAGGTAAGGACCGTTTCTCCTCTCTCATTTTCATTTATTTAGTTCTATCTATTTCTTGTTGAAAAATCTGAATGCGAATGCATTTAACAGTTCTATTTTAGGGTTACTTGGTTTATATTATAAAAATTGATTTAGGGTTTTAGATGTGAAGGTATTATATTGACATAATTTTACAACCTGTTAGCGCTGTTATTGACGTTTATTTTACTTTTCTTTGCCTTTGATTTCTAAATAAAACATCTCATAGACTAGGGAGTTTGCATTTTGGCTTATTTACTTGATTTTGTGGTTGTTCTTAGATAATTCGATGAACAAAGTCTGTTTTTCTTTTTGATGCACGTATACAAGAAAGTAGCTATATTGTTTCCTTTTTTGGCGACTGTTAAGTACTTGAGGTTTAGGAAGCTATATTTGGTAATGACATGCTCTCTGTTGACTTATAACTTAAGGGTGGTGTTCCCTAGTTTTTGTATCTTAATAATCAGTTGGTTAAGGAAAATGCATCTGTCAGGCCAAAGATATTTAAAAATTTGAACTGAAATTTTTGGGGTGCTTATGCAACTGTTTCAGACATTAGCTCAACTATCGCCATTCGCCCATAATCATGGTCTGATATCCTTCACAAGTTGATTTATGGACCTGCTGTTCATGTGAAGATTTTCTTGCAACACTATCTTGCTTAATGCTGTTTATTCCACATTACCCTCTCAATTGTTTTTTTTAAGACTAGAAAATCAGGGATTTATGCTTTAGCTACTGTTGTCGTTCTTGATATGGGAGCTTTGTTTCTTATGTAGTAACTTATAGGGTGTATGTGTATATATATATATTTTCCTGGTTTACATGTCTATAGATATTTATACTTGCAGATCAGGATCTGGCTCTTATGTGTTCTGAATGAATGATGATTTCTGTATATGTAACCAGTAGAATAGGTGAAGATGAACCATTGACATCAGTTAATCCTAGAGGTTTATGCTGAATTTATAGGTGGAAAGTTTTAGATTAACAATATGAGGATGGATATGTTTATAAGTTTATGATACATTTATAAGTGTAAAGATTTAGATTAACATTGAGAGCCCTGAAATTTAACATTGGTGTGGCTTCCCAGTAAGACACCTTGCTTTTCCATTTTGCTAATTCAATGACATGCATGGGTTTAGTGGAACATTGACTAGATAGAGGATATCTTCCTGGTTTCTAAAGCCACTTGATTGTTGTTAAACGGAAAGTCTTGAATTTGAATAATTTAAGTTTGATGTTTTACAATTGGATCTTAGAAGTGTTGACTTTATACTAAAAACTTGCTCTGTAGGGGTTCCTTTTTTTTTTTCCCTTCTGAGATGAATACTCAACAAGCTCTGTTGCCCAAATCTTCTGCTAATGGATTTTCCCGTCGAAGAGGTGAAAGAGAGGGTGAAGCTAGGTTGGAGAGTAAGGTGCATTCAGGAAAATCTAATCAAGGAAGAATACAAATTACAGGTGAACATTCTCTTCAATTAATATCTTATTATTGAACTATTTTCTTTGTCTAATTTTCTTGGTATAGATGCAGTGGCTGGTGGGAAGACTGGAGTTTATGAGAGTTCTTCCCGTGATCGGTTAGTTTATCTGACTACCTGTCTCATTGGGCATATGGTGGAAGTCCATGTGAAAAATGGATCAATTTACGCTGGGATATTCCATGCAACTGATGCAGAAAAGGATTTTGGTATCATATTTCATTCTTTTATACCAATTATTCGTCTGTAGTTAGTTTCACAAATTGAGGTTTGTTCACATAAAATTCGTATGTGAATAAAGTGGATTTTGAAAAAAAAAATGCTTCATCTTCTTAACATGCACTTTGTGCTACTTCAGGAATAATCTTGAAAATGGCTCGCATGATAAAGGAAGGTACTTTGCAAGGATTAGGAAACAAGGCTGTTTCCGAGTTTGTTAGCAAGGCTCCCACAAAGATTTTAATTATACCTGCAAAAGAACTTGTGCAAGTTATAGCAAAGGTTTTGACAAATTTTCCTACCTTTAGAGTTCCATCCCTAGTCTAGTTTCCTGTAAAAAATGAATTGTCAAGTAGTTCATCAGGGCTTTTCTAAATACTGATAGACTCTGTTTCATTTAGATCATTGTGAATGAATAGTTAAAACCTGATTAACACAAAATATTGCTTTTTTATTTCTTTAATATTAATTTTGTTCTTAAATTTATTTCAGGATGTGGCTGTACCTAGTGCTGGATTTGCAAGTGAACTCAAGCATGAAAAACATCAGGAGATTTTGATAGATTCTGTGATATCACAAGCCCATCACATTGGGATGGAGAGAGTATTGGAGCCCTGGGTTCCTGACGAAGATTACCCACAATGTCCTGAGCTAGAAAATATTTTTGCTGGCTCGTGGAATAGGTTGCAATAATGTTCTCTCCTTTCAAAAAATATGTTGTGATAGCTTCATTGTTCCTATTTATTCATCCCGCTTGCATCTTTATTTTGTTATTTCTATTTGATCTATTCATTTGAGTCATTGGTTTTCAATTGTCTTGCCTAGTTATTTCCTATCAATAAATTTGTCCGGAAAATAGATGTCAAAAAGTTCAAGATGCGATGTTTAATAGGGAAATGTTCGTTAATGGTTTTAATATCGAGAGAATCAAGGATGTCAACTAAAACATGATTTCTACATTTATATTTGATTCTGTGAGGTTAGTTTAATATAGAAATGCTGGTTGAGATTTCTTTTGTCATGTTAATCTAGCATGTCAAGTCTTTTGGGACTGCCTGTAATTTTGTTGCAATAACCATGCAAAGCCCTGATTCTGTTGTCAATGTTAGAATGTAGGTGAGCTAACATGAGTAGATACCCTTTGTGTTAAAATAAAGGCAAATCTTTGCTTTTTGATGATCATTGTGTATTTCTTCTTCTTCTTCTTCTTTTTTCAGTTAATATCTGTTACATTCCTCTTTGTCATATTAACATTGTATTTCATACACGTGTTATTGCGCTATTAGGAACTGGGATCAGTTTGAAACCAATCAGAAGCTGTTTGGTGTACAAAGTACTTTCAATGAGGAGCTTTACACAACAAAACTTGAGAAAGGTCCTCAAACGAGGCAATTGGAGAAGGAAGCAATGAGATTAGCAAGAGAGATTGAGGGTGAGGAGACCCAGGACCTTCATCTGGCCGAGGTAACTTTTTTCTAATATGAATTATTTATTTTTATGTTGGTTAATTTGTCACTAAATTTTTCTCATGCTTAATTTATGACAGGAGCGAGGCTTTGTTCTTCTTGATAATTTTGATATTGATGAAGAGACGAGATACTCTTCGGTCTATAGGAATAGAGGGGTTGACGATAGTGGTTATGAAGAAGAGGACAGTATGTTTGATTCCCACAACATTGAGACCTTTGGAGATTCTTCTGATTCTCTCAGTAGAGGGCCGACAGATTTGACCAGTTTTCAAAGCAGTGACGGATTTCAAATGTCATCAAGCACTTCTATTGCGGTAGTTATTGACCTCTGGAATTTGAATTGTTCATTCTTTCTTGAATGCATGCACATATATGTGATTATACATCTAAACCATTTTAAGGATGTTTTTTTTTTTCATTTCAAAAAACAAATCAGCAATTTAAGTTGGGCTTTTGTATTTCCAGTAAACCTGAAGAGGGTAAATAAAATAGCAAGATTAGAACCATAATTATGTTTTATCTTCTTGATGAAGAAAATTTGGAATTGGTCCTTATGCTGGTAATACATCACTTAATGGTTCTTTACTCCAATATTGATCTAGGTGGATTTTCATTTTATGACGAATTGGTTTGGGATGTAGATTAGTTTGAGGGTCGGTTACAATTTGAAGTGCTTACTGAAGTTGATCATAGGTGCTATTACTTGAGTAGGTTCACATGCATTGGTTGATGTTCTTTGTTCTTTCAATTATTACCTAGACAAAGTGAATCTTAGTTTGCTTGTTGACAACAGTAGGTATACTGTATAAGGATGGGAGCTGTGTAATTTTTTATGGAATTTGAATATAGAATGGACTGCTAATTGACTGAGTTGAGGGTTTAAGGACTTTAGGTTGGTTGTTGGAAGCAAGAAGTATGTGTTAGGCATGTGGGGAGAGTATGCACCGTTGGCGATGCATTTTTAGATGAATTTCCATGTATATTTTGTTCAAGCTTCTGATCTTGGAGTTTGTCACTTGATTCTTGTATTACATTTCTGGAAGTTTGATTAATTTTATTTAATACATGTTGTAATGTTTTTTTGGGACTTTGTTGTACTTGCTTCAACAATGCTATTCTTATGAAGTTTTACTTTTCACATCTTGAACTTGTATTGCATCATAGCCCATACTACACGTAATTTTCTGACTGTGCTTTGATGGTTATTTCAATTTACATGTTGGCAACTAATAAAAGATTTTACTTAATATAATGCTTAAAGCTGGTTCCATGCCAGGTACGAAGTGCTATGAAATATAGGTGTATCATCCTGTATGTTTGTATTTGCATGCTTTTACTCCACTGTGTCATCCTTTACCTTGTATAACAGTTTTCTCTTTTCTCTTTGTTTTGTAGGACAAGTCTCCATCTTCCCATGCAGCTGTTGGTGCAGATTGGAACCATACTGACTTTAATGATCAAGCCAAAGAGCTGGCATCTGAAATTCCTTCTGAAAATTTCTGTGTATCTGGAAGTGAAAGCAGGTATTTATTTTTTTCTTCCTTTTGACACGCCTGTGATGTCCCTTTTGCTGATTATATTTGTGATTCCTCCTTTCTGTCAAGTTTAAGGCAATATTAGATATATTACTAAGGACCATTTCTCTGGACATTATATTGGCGTTAACTCTTTATTTCTCCTGATTTGAACACTTTTAATGTAGATTCCAAGACAGTTTGCTTGCGGAACATGGTGGAAGCAATGATGCTAAAGAGTTTTCTCAAAAGCAGCCTGTAAGTTAAACATCCCTTATAATAAAACCTCTTAATGTGAATATGGAGCACTTAATTGGTTTAACTTCCATTACTTATCCATATCACAATTGGACTTCTTTGTTTTAGTGATCCTAGTTTTAGTTTATTTGCTACTAACATGTTTGTTTTCTGTTTGAATTCCTGCTTGTTATAATGCCAGCCATCTGAGCATCAGCTGTTGTCAAACTCCCAGCCATTGAATGACAAGTTTGAGGGGTATGATAAAGGTGGGCCACCAGCAAATCCCACAATTCATCTTCAATCTCACTTTGCATCAAAGGTTAGTGAAAAAACAGATTCTTCGGGTGAACTCCCGGAGGACCCAGCTGCTAGCAAAGTAACCAGTGAAACACATTCTGTAAACTCCCATGGACAACCTGGTAGTTCTCCATCATCAAGTTCAGATTCTGTTGCTGCTGTCTCAGCATCTACTGTCCCTGGCTTATCATCAAGTTCATCAATGGGTTACTCTGATAAGTCAACACTGAACCCCCATGCAAAGGTGCAATATCTTTCTTTTTTACTTATAGGCACATGATAAGCTTGACTTCATGACTTAAACTGTTCTATTGTTTACCTCTTAACATGATTATTTGTTGCTTGCCTTCTGTTGTCTTTTTACACACGATGTTATCAGGAATTTAAACTCAACCCTAATGCGAAGAGTTTTAAACCATCTCAAACGTCTGTTCGGCCTCCATCCCCAGTCTCTGATGGTTCATTCTACTATCAAACACAAGTGTCTCCTGTACCACATATGCACATGCCTGTTAATTTTGGGGTAAGGTGCTTAAACATAATTGCAATTGTTATGAACACTGGTTTTGCAGGCAAGACATGCTATTCTTGCATCACTTAGGGATATTTATGAGTAAAAAAACTCCCGATGTCACTGCATACTGAAATTACTAAATCTTGTTTCCAAAGGTCTTCCTTGGCTACTTGTATCAGTTAATGACTGATACCTATGTTGTTTAGATCCTCCGCCCATCCCTTTTATGACTGGATACCTCTGAGCTTTAAGGGCGTTTTGATATTGTTGCATTTATACTTTAATAGCACTTGTCCCAGCATTGTGATATTCTGAGTCTAGGAAACAGTCAACAGTATAACGACATAGCATTTATTCCTGTTTTTTGTTATTACTTTTTTATGGATTAAAGGTTTAGGTGGGATTAACTTAGGTTCCGACTTGGAATGAAAAAGTACATGTGACCTTTTGGTTTTTGAGTCAATAGGAATTTTGCTTCCGTTGTAGATTTATTCTTTCTGTCATTTCAGTGCAAAATTTGTTCCTGTTAGTCTTCATGTTAAGTACCTTTGATGATCACATTGTTTTTGCAGATTGGACCCTCCTTTCCGGGACACCAACCTGTTGTATTCAATCCACAGGTGGCACCAATGCAATCCCCTCAAGCATATTTTCATTCGACTGGGCCACAGGTCTACAACTTAACATCAATTTACTATTATCTTATTGACCCGTCTTGATATGTTTATTTATTATTTATATTTTTACAAACTGCAGTATGGGCAGCAAATGCTTTTCGGGCAACGACCTGTGATGTACTACCAACCGGTAAGTAGTTCTGAAAATTCTCGAGTTTGTGTAGATTTGCTGAGGGGGGAAATGGCGTGTTACTCTTGATTCTTCTTTTTAGCTTTTAAAATTATCATCTTCAAATAAGGTTGTAGGGGTAGGGTTCAACTAATATTTATTTTAACACACTTCTGAACCGGAGTAAATATTTGGACCTCTATTATGATTAAACATTTTGGTGTTTCATGTCTCATAAAGACCATTCCGCGTCTGGGGACCTTGATAGAACTGAAACCTTGTTTTTGCAGGAAATGCAATACAAAGGACGGGATTATTAATCGGTTTGCTGTCAGCATTGTTGTGAAAGAATAAATTTTCAAGACTGCTCAGATGAAGTCGAAACAAATCCGTATCCGTCCAAGAAGGATCGTATGGGTCATATATTTCCAGGTTCCAGGGTTATGATAATTTTATAAACCCCTCATGCTTTTTCATTCACAACCAGATCTCTGGATTCCTAGCTTTTCTTAAACTAACCTGCACTTTTCTCTCTGATTGTTTTTTACTTGTAGTTTTGGATTTCTATTTTTAATAATATTTTTGTTCACTATAACTTGCACATAATTGTAAATGAAATCTTAACACTTGTAACTTTGATGTATCAAAATTGAAATCCTAACATTGATATTAGGTTGATATAATTTAATCCCCAATTTGACATATTTGATCTTCTATTTTATAACATCAGCACGTCTAATATGTAATCATATATTCAAATTTCATCTCATTTAACATTTTTTGTTAATAAAGAGGAATAACTGAACCTCTAACTCTTACAATCATTATGTAAGATGTCTAGCACTGCATCTGGAGAAGGAAATTTTTTCCCTACCGTGTCAAGCTTATTACTCTTCCGAAAGACCCATTACTCGAAGTCTATGAACATTCCCCTATGAATTTCGTGAAGCCAACTAACCACCTCCACCAGGTGCAACCTAATTTTTTCGTTCATCAACTAATCCAAGTAGACAATTTAATATTTATGTTCCTTGTATCAAACAATTTGATGATATCTATGTTATTTGGACTCGAATATGAATGTTTCCAATTCATCCATATTCGTGTTTATGTGGAGGGTTACCCATCCATTCAACCCTATGCATGATTATGTCAAGGTTTACACATTGATGAAATATCACCAAAATCTCAGATTCTAAAGTGTAATTCTTGAACGACCCTTTGCTATTCTTCGAACAATGACTCTTCTGTCACCCTTCGTTGCCTTGCTGTACATACAAAAACAAATCATTCTACAAGTCCAAACATTAAAGTGGGTGAGAAACAAAACCAGAAGACGGCTTTTCACCATGTTGAAGTTTCAACGAGACCGTTAACTACCGTACTGATATCCCTGAATTTGAACATGCCAAATATGAATGATTCCCAATAAGAGAAAGAAACATTAGCTAGCTAAATACCAAAGATTCAGATATTAGAAATTGTTGGAAAAACAGTGGTATGTGACCATCTTTGGAGCAATTTTTGAACAAGTAAAGATAAGGTTTTGAATAAGGAAATGGTTGATTCATATTCTATGCCATGAGATCGTTACAACGGTAGCTCATACGCTCAATATCGTTGAGTGGTGAATGAGAAATTGATGCTCAAAGTGGGAAGGTCAAGAACGAATAAGGAATGTAGAACCCCTTTATCCCACATTGGTAGGATAAATGATATGAGAGTTTATATACAACTACCCATAATGAAATCATTGAATAACTTTAGTTGACATTATACCTTGTGTGCAGGGGGTGAATCCAAATCTATTCAGGTCTTTTTAATTCAATTTTGGTTTGAAGATTGTGTAACAGAAATCAAACCATAGTTCAACTTCGACATTACCCAACAAAAAACCATGATTCCTCTTGCGCTTGAGCTCATATTTTCTCTTCATTGGCTCACGTCAAGAATCTCATGAACAATGCAACAAAGTAAAAAACATTGAAGGAAGCAAAATAAAACCAGTTAACAAATTCAGTTCGTGCATTGATCATGCGGTCAAATTTAGATAGTACATATTCCAATGTTTAGATTACTATCTCATGTATTTATTATGAATTTGTATTACTTATGAGGATATATATAGGAAATTTCGACATCCAAATTCAACTTAGGACCACAAATGAAAAATATATTTACTTCTAAGGTAATACGTTTCTTGGTCATTCAAAATTTAATAAATTCTAAATTTTATGAATTTAAATGTTCGACTAATGATAGTAATAATTTAAATTCGTATTGGAAGTTGATATAATTAATATCAACCTTATTTGATTTTAGCTCAATTCACTCATTTACACCGCAGATTACATGATTGGTAACTATTCATAACCGAAGGAAAATCACAAGGCAGGAAAAAAAATACTAAAATCCAAATTAAGTTTAATGGTTAATTACAGGAGGAGGCGGGAGCAGTCAACTCTCAACTCCACTTTGAACGGAAAAAGAAATAGAAATGGATGATAATGAGGAACTTCAAATTTCTCCTCAAAATCGATTCATATTTCTCTCTATACGTCTTTCATTGAAATGGATCGCACCAGTTCTTGAGCTATCAGTTTCATGCAAGATTCAATGGGTAATGTTTTCTCATTGTCTCATAATTTATTTCATTTTTTATCTTTTGTATGATTTGTTTATTGCTTTCATAGTTTCATTAGTTAATCAATCTCGCGACTTCTCGTTTTAATTTATGTGATGTGATGAGGAGTGCGTTAAAGCATGTAATGCGCCTTTAGGAAGGGGGGAATCAAATTTGTTTTATATGAAAAACGAACATTGGATCTGGAATTGAATTTGGATTTTAACGTTTTTTAAGAGTTATCAGAGATAAATTTAATGTTATTGCATGTTTGGATGCTGAGAAAGCCGAGGAAATGAAAAAGAAAATCGTAATATGAATTTTCTGCTCTCTATATCTCGCTCAACAGAATTCTCTGTCGTAATCACTAAAGATGATATGCATTTATCAATGGATATGGAGAAATTAGTTTTTAAATTAACAAGGAATCGGTGTTTGTTGTGGAAGCTGTTATTCTCGTGACTTACATTTTGTTTCTCAGCGAAGGATGTGGAATGTTGTTCAACTCAACTTATTGACGGAGATGGCTCATTCAATGTTACTGGAATCGAACAGTTTATCAAGGAAGTAAAACTTGGTGAATGCGGGCTGTCCTATGCCGTGGTTGCCATTATGGGACCACAGAGCAGCGGTACGCTTTGATATCTTCGTGATTTCTTGCTTTTTACTCATGCTTTTCGTTGTTCCAACGGTGTCCATTTGCACTAACCTGCTTCATTATCGGTTTTATTTTGAATTAGAATCGTGGGGTACGAATTAATTAGTGAATGATTGGTTGGAAGTTCAGTCACTTCAGTGTTTAATATCTATCTTTGTTGTACCAATATTTTGATTCTATCACAAACCCCATTAGTGATTTTAAGCTTTTGATGTTCAATTTTTGGGCTATGTAAGTTCTGCTTATGCCATTTAAAGTTTCACATTGATTTCCATGATCTTGACAGGTAAAAGCACGCTGTTAAATAATTTGTTTTACACCAATTTCAGAGAAATGGATGCATTTAAAGGAAGGTAATTTGTTTTTCTGTAACAACACATTGCATTTATTTCAATTGGCTCAAACAAAGTGATGGGATGTGCTTCCTTTTAGGTCTCAAACCACGAAAGGTATTTGGATGGCAAAGTGCATTGGTATTGAGCCTTGCACTCTAGTAATGGATTTGGAGGGTACAGATGGAAGGGAACGTGGGGAGGTGCTGTTGCTAACTTGCATTCTTTTATTAACTACAACGTCCAAAAACTGAAACTACATCGTTTTATTTAATATTTGTTCACTCTGTTGTTTGCCTTCTTATTAGATTAAATATATTTCCCCCTTTTGATGACAATTTCATCAAACATCCTCTAAATAATTCCTAGAAATTTCAACCGGTTGGTCATGCTAATGAATAATGATATGGTATAGTTGTAGGAATAGATATAATATTGGGTGAATTCTTGTTTTAGTGAAGAGTAAAATCAATAAAAGGTCAGTCGTTTTTTTTATGTTAAGCTTTTAGTTCTGAATGTTACATTCTTTTCTGTCATAAAAGTTAGACAAGACTGATCATGATCACATAATTACACTGGATTTTTTAGTTAAAGAAACCCTTAATGACTTTTTAATGTCATGAAAGAGGTCACACTGCTCTGAAAGTTGGAGTGATGGCAAGCTGAATCAACTCAATAGTGAGAATTCAGATTATAAAAGATTAAGAAATGGATTTCATGTGTCTATTTTTGTTTGTTTGAGTTTTATTTGATTTTCCTTTGTTTTATGAAAAATGGGGAGGAAGACATATTTTATTTTAATTTTTACACATGATTTATTGTTTTTCCTTACTCCAGGATGACACGGCATTTGAGAAACAAAGTGCACTTTTTGCACTGGCGGTTTCTGATATAGTACTCGTAAACATGTAAGGTTTGACACCTACATGGTGCTTGATTCATTTAAGTTCATTGCCATCAGTAGTATATGCAAGTGTAAGTGTATGATTTATCAACTTTTGTTTAGGTGGTGTCATGATATTGGACGTGAGCAAGCTGCAAACAAGCCTCTTCTTAAGACTGTATTCCAGGTATTTTTTGCGACCCCGTTGCCTTTCTAATCAGTGCCCTGAATTTCAAGGGATTCCCTTTTCCTTTTAATTTGGTTGGATTGGGGTGCAGGTCATGATGAGATTGTTTAGTCCCCGCAAAACAACATTGATGTTTGTCATTCGTGATAAAACAAGGGTGAGTGCCTTTTTTCTATTACAAAGTCGAAAAATTTAGCTTTTTTGAGTCGAGTTTTGTTCACTCTAAGAATTCCGAACATCTACGCTTTATTTTGTTCTTAGATCTCATCAGGGATTTTGCTAATTTCAAGTGCCTTTATTAGTTTCTTAATCATTCCTTGTTCGCAGACGCCACTGGAAAATTTAGAACCGGTTCTGAGAGAGGATATTCAGAAGGCACGTGCATGGTGACCATGCTTCCTTGCTTTCCTCAGTATATTAGGTTAAGCTTTCTTCTGACCAGTGTTTCTTGAACTGCAGATATGGGACTCGGTTCCTAAGCCCGAAGCACATAAAGAAACCCCATTAAGTGAATTCTTCAATGTATGATACGTTGGGTCGTTGTTTCATGCAGCATGCATTAAATGTTTTAACATCTCATTTTATCTCTTTTCTGAGGATTAATACTCTTTTCGATATTGGCCAGGTTGAGGTTGTGGCACTTAACAGTTATGAAGAAAAGGAAGAACTATTTAAGGAGCAGGTTCACAATCTGGTTCTTTGTCGCCCATAAGGATGTTCAATATAGTTTGGAAATGAGACTTTCACACTATTGGCTGTGACGTCTTCTAATTGATTGTTTGATGACCTAGTTTTGTTTAAAACATGAAATTCTCTTTTTACCCATAAATCTGATGCTTTACCAAACTCTTCCAACTTAACTCATCTTTCTGTTTCCCATAAACATTTAGTATTTATTAAATAAACTTAATTAACAATTAATTTTCAACCGTAACTTAATTAAGAATTAAGATTTGGGTCCATGAGTAACATTTTTCATTCATGTTGTTGCGTTTCTTTTTCTCATTTGTACTGGTTATTAGGTGCAGTTTACCTTTTTTCTGGTGATTGCTACAATAAAAAGATCTATACGAACGGTTTATAATCTTGTCTGTATGTCGGATGATGGTGCTGAAACTTTTGACTGATTGGCATGCAAACGGGAAGCTTGTTTGATTCTATTACTACTACTGAAGGTTGCTAAGTTGAGACAACGATTCTTCCACTCTATTGCACCGGGGGGGCTTGCTGGAGATAGGAGGGGAGTGGTACCTGCTTCAGGGTTCTCTTTTAGTGCACAGCAGATCTGGAAAGTCATTAAGGAGAATAAGGACCTTGACCTTCCAGCCCATAAGGTAACCTTTTGGAAATCATTTTGACAGTAACTTTGTAAATCTTCTTAATGTTTCTGTTATCCATGTTTCATTTGCCTGTAGGTCATGGTGGCTACGGTACGTTGTGAAGAAATTGCCAATGAAAAGTACCATACTTTCATCGAAAGTGAGGTATGGGGACATGTGAATTTGTTTGAGAATCCTAAATGTATGCAGGCAGGCACTCCCAAAACCACATGTTTGGGAGTTGAGTTTTTTTCTAGAAACTGAACCATCCTATTACTTCATATAACAGAGCTGGCGTGAGTTAGAAGAAGCTGTAAAGACTGGTCCAGTTTCTGGCTTTGGGAAGAAGCTGAACTCACTTCTCCACACTTCTCTATCAGAGTAAGATTACTTTAATGAGATCTCAAGAAAATTGTTTCATTTTCAAGTTACAAATAAGCTTGAATCTATATAAGCATTTTGAATAGCTGCGCTGACTTATAAGAGATTTATTCTATCAAAGTGACTGTACAGAACTCTAATACTAAAGGATAAATAGAATGGTGTGATAACTGATTGGCAATATACGGACTTGTAAGTCATGATGGTGATAATGGCGTATTGCTTCAGCCTTCAGTAAATGGTGGATGAAAATTAAGGCATAACTTGGTCAAATAAGAGTCCTATTGATCAAATTTAAGATTCTTGGATTTTTCTGTAGTTATCATCTGCGGTCTTATACCAACATCAGGGACAGTAATTTATTTGTTCATTTTGTTCTGATTTTAGATATGATTCAGAAGCCACGTTTTTTGATGAAGGTGTCAGATCATCAAAGAAAATACATCTTAAAGAAAAACTATTCCATGTAATGGCGCTCAACTCTATTGTTGTCAATTTTTTGTTGTTATTCAGCTCATTTGCTTTTCTTCTTCTGATTTAGCTTGCCCAACCAGCCCACCAATCCGTACTAGGACATTTAAGGTCAGGAACTCTTGAAAAATTTAAGGAAGCATTTGAGAATGCTTTGACTGGAGGGGAGAAATTTGCTGTGGCTGCTCGTAACTGCACTGCATCTTACATGGCTCTGTTTGACGAAGGGTATGAAGGTATGGTTGACCTTTATAATCATTCCCATTTACTATAAATTGACATTATGAAAGAAAGCTACAGAACATTAGTTCATTATGGAGTTTGACATCCTTTTTCAGATGCTTTTGTTGAACTAGCAAATTGGGATTCCTCTAAATTTAGAGATAAGCTAGGTCGCGATATCGAGGCACATGTGGCTTCTGTCCAAGTTGCTAAGCTTTCAGAGCTTACTTCATCATATCAGGTACTAAAACATATCTGTCCGCCCCTTCTTGACCATTTACTTGAAGTGATATGTCCTCGTGATTATTAACAATTTTACTCTTTCCAAATCACCTTCGGTTTAATAATCCTAACCGATGAAGTAATATTATGAAGATTGCGGATAGTGTAAGCTATTTTTTTCAAGGAGGCAAGGTGAATTGATGTTGATACTGTGGTGTGATAACCTTTGTTTTCAAGGTTTTGCAGGTTGTTGAAAATTTCAAATTGTTGCGTAACGTGCATTGATTAAAAATTGATTTTTAGCCAAACTAGTTAAGATGTCATGTTAAAACATTTGATTTGTTTAAGCTTCATTGTGTTCCTAATATTTGGAAAATTTCACAATTCACATTGTTGCATAAATGTGAAATTCCTTGGAAATAATTGAGGCCCAATTCACTAAGGTGTCATGTTAAGTAGTTGGATTATTTATCTAGGTCTGAATAAGGAAGGTCCAGAATTTCTTGTTTATTTCTTTTGAAGACCATGGATTATGGCTCTTAGGTGCTTTCTTTTTATTCTCATATACTATGAAGGATGAATAACAAATTACTTTGTATCGAAGTTGGTATTGATGTGATTATTCTTATCGTTTGGATCATTTTGGTGGTTTATAGTCATCAAGTTCTATAACGTTTGAATCACCACTTGGATTCACTGAGATAGTTATGGTGCTTTGGCAGACAAAGCTGAATGAGGCATTAGCAGGACCAGTTGAGGCACTTTTTGGTGGAGCTAATAATGAGACCTGGCTCTCAATAAGGAACCTTCTTAAGTGTGAAACTGAAACGGCTGTCAGTGGAATGTCCAAGGCTCTCTCTGGTTTTGACTTCGATGAAAATTCCAAAGGCAAGATGCTAACGAACCTAAAGGATTATGCCAGAGGAGTGGTTGAAGCAAAAGCGAAAGAAGAAGCTGGAAGGGTAGTGATCCGTATGAAGGATAGGTAATAACACATTCCAATGTCTGAGTAAAAGTAGATGATTTCCAAGGCATTGTATTTTACCAGAATTGACTGAAAACTTTTGCATACAGGTTTACAACATTGTTCAGTCATGACTCTGATTCAATGCCTCGGATTTGGACCGGGAATGAAGATATTCGAGCTATAACTAGAACAGCTCGTACCGGAGTATGTTTATGTAGTCTCAGTTATTGGATTTACAGAATTATGCTACATTCTCTTCTATGCTAAACTTGCTTATTATCTGTTACCAGTGCTTGAAATTGCTCTCTGTTATGGCTGCAATTCGGTTGGAAGATAGTGTTGATAATATCGAGAACATACTATCTGCTGCCTTGTTGGATACCAACAGTAGTGCTGCAACCAAGAGCACAATGGCTGATCCACTGGCCACAAGCACTTGGGAGCAGGTGAAGTCTTCTCTTTCTGAGGAACTTTATGAGAGGCAGTTGAACCATACCAAATCTTGATCATTGCATAGTATTCATTGATAAATATTTGCTTCACATTGGTTGAATATGAAAATCTCCGTGGCGTTTGCCTGGCAATGAATATTACCACAAATACCAATTTTGTCTCAATCTGTCATTATTTGAACAAATCTGTCTTTTCTCTCAATGTGTTAATCGAAATCGGTACAGGTCCCTCCTGCCAGGACATTGATCACACCTGTCCAGTGCAAGAGTTTGTGGAGGCAATTTACAACTGAGACTGAGTACACCGTCACTCAGGCCATATCTGCTCAGGCATGAATTTTAAAATTCCAATTCCGTTGAAGATTTCATTGTCATCCTTTCCGGTGCATCTTTTTTCTGTCACATTTACTGATGCCTGATTAGTTTTCCTATACTTTCAGGAAGCCAACAAACGTAGCAACAACTGGTTGCCACCTCCATGGGCAATTGTTGCCTTGCTGGTCTTGGGATTTAATGAATTTATGACTGTTCTGAGGTGTGTGTTGCACTCGGTAGCTTCGATTCACTTGAACTAATTCCGGTCGCTATCAGTTGATATTATTATCCTAGTCCGTTGCCTGTGCTTACTCGCCTGTATCCTTCATTGCAGAAACCCTTTTTATCTGGCTGTCATCTTTGTGGGATATCTAGTTGCAAAGGCTCTATGGGTGCAGCTCGACATTTCGGGTCAATTCCGCTATGGCGTTGTGAGTTTTGAACTTAATATCTCCCTCTCCCTATTTACCAGCATGCTAAAGCCATTTGGTTAGCCAATGAATCTTATAGTACAATGCGCCGTAACAGTTTACCTCATAAACATTTCAAGTGTTTCGATGTCACTGAGAAAGGTTCCATTGGTCTCGATGTCGCAACTCGTAAAATGTTATAGTCAAAATGATGTATCGGAATGAGAAATTATATGTTGGTCTGCATTTACAGTTTCCATTGTGATTAATCTGTTTCACTCCTCTTGACTTAACGACTAACTTATAACCTTTTTCTTTCTATGCTTGCAGCTTCCCGGACTTATCTCCTTATCCACCAGGCTGATTCCCACTGTTATGGACCTTATCCAAAAATTATCCGAGCAAGGTGAAGCACCCGCCACCACGACTAACAACCTTCCGAGAATTAAGACTGGAGCATCATCTAGAAAGTTCGAAAACGTAAGCACCATGTCATCGAATGCTTCATCCGGAGTAACTTCATCCCACTCCAACAAAGAAGAATAACTTATTAGACTACAAATACATTGTCCATCACTAAAGATGCCGGTTTTGTGCTCGCTTCAACGGCGGGCAGTTATAGGATACAAAGATCTTATGGCCGGAACTTTTGAAAATTATGAACTAGTGCTGCAGTCAAGGTCCCCTGCTTTCCTGCACTAGGGCTCCATAAAATAGGATTCCCCCCTGCGTCTAGGGTTTTATTACTTGTTGGTCAAGTCATATATTTTTCACCTATGTTTTTTAACCCAATTATGTTATTTAGAATTCATTTTCGATTGTATGCGTCTGCTACAAGACTTTGTATAATATCATTATACAGATATTAAAAAGGTTATTATTCTATGTACCGATAATAAAAAAATAATATACTTAATTTTGAGATCCAATTGAAGGTTGGGTACGACTCTCTTGTTTGGTTCTCCAGCTCTCCATATCCATTAATTAAGGAATCACTTAGCTGTCAATGATTGAGAAATTGAATAGGTCGAAGGACCAAACTCAACTCAACTGGGGCAGAGGTTTGGTACATGTCCTATCATTTTATATATAACTAAACAAAGTGGATGCTCTTATATGTTCATAAACTAGGATTCTTATTTCAAATATTTTTAATATTTTATTTTTATTTTTAAATTATAATTTTTATTTAAAATTGAAATTTTGAATATTTAAAACGTTCATCTTTAAATTAGGATTCTCATTTTAAATTGGTTCTTTGATTTTTAAAATATTTTAATTTAAATACATATTAATCATATCTCATGTCAATAAAATCGTTATGAAAAATTATAATTGTCATGTAAACACTCTTGTATTTTATGTAATAATATGATGTGACAAATTATATTTTGAAGATAAAATTAAAACGCTTAAAAGTTTAGTGATAAATTTAGAATAAATTAAGATCATAATTTAAAGACATATAATATAATTAACTCAACTAAAATTTATAATAAATATATTGAATAAATTTAATGAATACTTTATAAGTTTCGAAGCTTAAGTTTGGTGGTCATCCATATATTTTATTTTTAAAGATATTAAATAAAATTTAAAACGAGATGGATTTTAAATATAAAAAATTAAAATCAAACCAACCAAAATCCACCCTACCCTAATCATTTATCATCTTATACATTACTAACTCCAAATTGCCAGGTTGTATAACTCAAGACACTTCACCAAACCCTTTCCCCCTTATTTTTGCTTAAGTTGAACTCAAATCCCCACTTGCATTCAAACTTACGTGCATCCCACTTTACATGAAATTACGACAAAAGAAAGTTGATATAAAGGAAGGGCATACAATTATTTTCTCTTTGAATTCCCAAAGCAAAATAACACCATGCAAGACAAAGTTTTCCCTCCATCCAAACAAGCCACAACCGGCACCGGCAACACCGCCAACCCTTCCTTCCCAGCCACGAAAGCTCAACTATACGGAGCCACTCGTCCTCTCTACCGTCCACAACCCAAACGTCACCGGTACCGCTGCTCTTGTTGTTCATGTTGCATTTGGACTACCCTCGCCATCCTCATCCTCGTCCTCCTCGCAGCTGCAGCCACGGCCATTCTATATCTCGTTTACCGCCCCCACCGTCCCACGTTCACAGTCTCCTCCCTCAAAGTCACGACCCTTAATGTGACTTCATCTTCAAAGCTCATCGCCAACATCAACCTCAGTGTTAATGCCAAAAACCCTAACAAAAAACTCATCTACATATATGACCCCGTGGCCATATCTCTCACCACACAAGACAACGTCCTTGTTGGGGTTGGTTCATTTGGTTCCTTCGTGCATGGCACTAAAAACAACACCCTTTTGAAAGCCGTCATTAATGGTGGAAACAAAGAGCTCGATGACTCGTCAGCACGGAAGCTAAGGGTTACCTTGAAGAGCAAGAAAGGGTTTCCATTGAAGGTGAAGCTTGATACTAAAGTGAAAGCTAAAATAGGGGGTTTAAAGACATCAAAAGTTGGGATTAGGGTTGTTTGTGAAGGGATTAAGGTGACAGTTCCTAAGGGGAAATCTGCAACAATTGGTTCAACATCTAATGCAAAATGTAAGGTTGATTTTAGGGTTAAGATTTGGAAATGGACATTTTGATGAGAATTTGAGGAGGGGGAATAATGGAGAATTAGAAGAAGAAAAAAAGGTTTGATATATATTTTTTTAGTTTTGATTTTGTGTTATTCGATTTTTTGGTTGATTATATTTTGCGTAGATCTGTGGATTGATTGTAATAATAGAATACCGGAAGTTGTAATGTATTTTTGTGGATTTTGTGTATTTTTTTCATCCGAAATTTAATTCAATTGATTGATCTTTTAATAAAGTTGTCAAATTTATATTCGAAATCAAGTCCGATAGAAATTTAAGATATCCCAAGAATTGGTCATGTTGCTTATACGTTATAAGAACCAAATATGGGCTGCATATCAACAAACCAGACCACCAGACTATTGATTGCTGCAGTACTTGAATTAGTCTATGATTTCGCCAGTTTCGATCGGGACATCACGGTTACCTGACGGAGAATTTTCACCGGGGTGGGGCTACAATTAGAGCTTAAGTTTGTTTATCATTGGCATATGCACCGTGGTCAAGCCTCATTTCTCCGAGGAGTTTGCGTTGATGGTGATTCGGTTTCGTCAGTATTGGTCGGCAAAACCTGTAGGCATGGATGAGGGAAAATGACTACTACTCCGTGCAAGACCTCGTTGGTCCGACTCTTCATTTTTATATAAATGTCCGAGTAATATAGGTGCAGGACTGCAGGGTACAGAAATATATGAATAAATCAATAGCCTAAATGCCAAGGGAGATACCTGTCTAATGCTTCAGCCTTCCTCCTCACATCAGCCGATAACAGAACTGGAGTGGCATACTTAGGAAGTTGGTCCTGCAGTTGTTTTTTTCTCTCTAAACCAGGCCCGGCTTCGGCACACTCGTTTAAGACCGATAGTGTATCAAAAGGTTCAGAGCTCCGCCTTAATGAGTGGGGAAGTCCAGAGAGAGCCTTTACCTTTTGCTTTCCAGCGAGTTCAACGTGATCAAATTTTGGATCATTCGATATGGCTGCCTCCCGGTAACTGTTAATAGCGTAGGCAAGCTTATCAGTGACGGTTCCCCTTTCGGTGTACTCGTTGTAACGTTCTTCAATAGGATCCCCTTGCTGTGAACAAAAGAAGTCACAAGAAGAATAGTGTTAGTGTGTTACCTTCTTTAGCTCTTCAAGCTTGGCAAAATAGACACCCTTCGTTTCATCCTCCCCATTTTCGTATAGCCAATCCTCTGTTTCCTGAAGCATAGCCATCAACTGTTCCTTCTCCGTGGTATTTATCACTAAGCTGAAGACACAAGGTACGAATAGGTTTTAATATCATAATATCCGAGAATCAGTTCTAACAAATAGGTAGACATTAGCTTGCCTTATTCCTCATGTCATAGACATAAGCCTCAACAGCATTCTTTTTATCCTTCGTTTCTTCCATGACCCTATCTTGCAAAGCCATTTCAAACTCTTTCTCGACCACCTTTTGAACATCTGCAGGTAACATTGCACCGTAAACAAACTCTGCCACTGATATATTTGTTTTCTTCACCTTCTGCCTGGGAGCCTCAACCTGTATGACAAACGGAACAGTAAATGTAAATTGGCAACCAAGAATATGCCTGATTTAAAGGCTACATCGCCGATTCAGGCACCTCATTTATATAGTTCACGAAGGAATCACCTGCTTTAGTATCCATCTCCATTTGCACTGGCTTGTGACCTGACTCGGGAAAACCATTTTGAACAGCTGCTGCATCAGTTGTACCTTTGGGATCTTGCATGTTAATATCTGTATCTCCTTTGGTTGGTTCTTTTGAAACTGGAACTTCTTCCTCTTCCAAGAGCTAAACGAGCATAGAAATTATCAGGAAAGAGCACAACAAAATTCAGTATACTTCAAAATTTAGAAGCTCAAACACAAACACTTACGCTTGCTGACTCAAGGGACACAATCCCATGCAAATTCAGACGAATTTTGGCCTTCGATTTAGATCGTTCACTTCTTATGCGTCACCATAATCACACATTTTACCAAATCGCACTTGAGCTCATAGGATCATTTACTCTTTAACATTAAAAAACATTACAAGATTAAATCAAATCAACATTTCTCCTTCATTTAGAGACTCCAGTGGAGCTGTTTATTTACATTAACAGCAATCCATATTATCACGTGCATGCAGAGACACATACATTTAAAGCTGATCAAAATTTCACGCAATGACACATAGAAATCGCATTCAAGTCAATCAAAGATAACTAATTTCAACTAATCTACATAATTCCTTAAAGAAAAACTTACACAAGCTACTTTTATACGTAAGCTAAATTCAAAGAGAAATTAAAGGTCAATGCCGATTGCCGAAAGCATCAAGCAATTGATGCATGGAATTTCAAACAAAAAACAAAACTCTGGCAGATCTCAAATGATTCAAAAACAGAGAAATGAATTAAACATAAAAAATTGACGAAATTGCGTTGAAGAAAGCGTTCGATCATACCTTTAACGAAAGAAACAGAACCTGAGAGTGGGAAGGTTGTTTAAACAAGTTCTGGAATTTTTGAATGCGTCAGAGAAAATACGGAAACAACCTTTTGAATTGAAATGCTTGATTTTGTGTAGAATTTGCATACGACAATTTCACGGACAAAACAATTAATAAAACAACTAAAAAATCATTTTATGTAATTAAACATGATAGAAATCTTCGATACTCATTTCCAAAACGAAAAGACACTTTTTAATTTAACCGCTTCAAAAATTTAATATTTATTATTAATTTCGAAAATGTTGAATATGTATTATATTTAGTCTCAAAATATTTTTTCCATTGTAATTATTTCCAATTTATTTTAACATAAATGGTTTAAATTGAACAATTGGTTAAACAACTCTAACTAGAGAAGAATAACTTTAAAGACTGAATATTGCAGGGCTTTACCCCGAAGGGGAGCCCTTCCAGAAATTCTCTAAGGCCAGGGCTGAACCCAGGCCTAAGAGGGGGTTTGGAAATAGTTTTCAACCAGCAATAGACGCGCCTCGGTTAGAACCTCATGAGCTGCGTCATTGCCCCAAGCGCAAAGATGGTTTGCTCACTCGCATCCCCTCGCTTTTTATAATAGACGTAAGGAATCCAGCGTAGTTCACCTGCGATGTGGGATCATTTCCCAATCTTGCATTTGTTATTAAAAGGCAATCACGTAATAGTTTGGACATTCACTTATCATCAGGAGATTATCTGAAAAAGGATTGTCTTAGTAGCAGTTTATTATTATAATAATGTCGTTATATAATATTAAAATTGATAAAAAGAATTATAAAATTAATAAAAAATTAAATAATGATTTTAATAGAAAAATAAATGATTAAATATTTAAATTCAATCGTTTTATCCATAAAATATATATTAAAAAAATTTAAAACATACAAAAATAAATATCAATTTATAATTACCTTTAATCTATCCAAAAAAAATATCAAAAGATCTAATTATAGTACTTCATTGATTTAATTTTTTAAAGATTTAACTGTTAAAATCGATTAAACTGGTTAAAACTTTATTAATTCAATTTAAAAAATTTAATTAAATGGGAAAAATGTATAAATAAATAAATAAACAAACAAACGCTGCCGATAAAATTTAAGAGAATTATTTCTGCTATTTTTAACTTGTCAAGTTCAAGCTATTTATAAAAATACATGCTTTTACAAATTTTTCTCAATAATATATTTACAATTTAATCTACGTGTTGCACTTTAGGTGGACTGTCACACATGAATATGAAATCATAAATAATAATAAAATAAATAAATACCCAGTCATGTGGGGTACGAATTACTGTTTTAGAACAAGCCATTATGTCGATTTCTTAGTGTACAATGCTCTTATCCAACTAAGTTACTGACTACGAGTTTTATGCTCAACTATGCTGCCATGCCGTTGCATTGCCGCAACGGGCTCGTTGCATCGGGAACACCGGAACGATGGAGCTGCTGCACATCGTGTTCGTAGGCAGTAGTAGCAATACCTGTGAATATGAAATTTTAATCAATCCCAAGCAAGCAACGCTTGGAAATTTTCGACACTATGAAATGCATGTATTGAAATCTTTTTGTGTTAGTCGGCTCAAATTCGTACATATTTCAAGTACGGAAACAGAATATAGAAGGGTGTCTGGAGAATAGGACAAGAGTTCAGTTAACCTACCTGTGCTGACAAGGGAGAGCAAGATACGGAAGTGTCGGACTTGCACGGCAAATGGGACAAGTAGAGTCGTCCTCTGTAGAACCTGAAGACTTGTTCTTCGAGAATGGTTGAAGAAAACTTTTAACCGTCGACGAGTTAAGAAGAGGGAGAAGCAGCAATAACATTTCCTGCGTAATAGCAAAGCAAAGGCAAGTATGAAGACACGTTCATCAAAAGCAAAAATCCGGGCAGAACTTTCAATGCCATGTTAACAATACTACTGTACCGAGCCATGTCGAAACAGAATAGGTAAAAAGACTGCCGTATCAAGAACCAATTTTGAATTAGTACAAATAGTAGACTTTCAACGCAATAGAAACTCACAGCCTTCTCTATTCATTCTAGGTGAGGTATTCGTGAATCAGAAATGAATCTGATCAAATACTAAATTTTAACAGCTTTAGAATAGGTTTTCCATAAATTGTGCGCAATATGCACCTTGGCTACTGTCTTTTATGCTGGTGGAGGCTATCCTACAAACACCTACTAATGTAGATTTCAAAAAGTAACAGGTCATATCAATGTTTTCGAGTCAAGCATGGAGATGCTAGCTTAAACAAGAAAAGATTACCGAGAACTCGTTCCACACCAATTGGCGATTCATGTACTCAAAGCTAACTGCTCGGTTCATATTAGGGCTTTCATAGACAAGCCTTGCTCTTAAAGCTCTTTCGATGAGGTTTCTATACCTGCATTACAAGAAGAGATGAAATAAGATCAATGTGAACGCCTGAAGGTAAGCAAAGAAAAACAGGTTTCCCGAACCAGGTAAAAATTACCTAATCATCAGGCATTCATGTTTGATAGAATACAGTAATATATATCAACCCAACAACCCAACAATCCAATCTATTTCGAACAGTAAAGATGACAAATGAAACTTGATACAGAACATGGTATGTTAAATCACTATGCTTGTTTTCCATGCTTCTTTCCTTTAGTACGTGTTTATATTTTCATATAACACTAATGAGATCCAGATAAACGTGTTATTCAACACTTAAAACCTACCGTCCTGTGCAAAGAAATACGAGTAGGTTGCCAAATGATGCAGCCTTATAAAGCCCTTCGATACGTTGCATTAAACCCCAAAGTCTCCGTGCCAATGATCTCTGGAGAAGGAAAATCAGAATCGACTTTCAAATGGTGTCCAAACTCTTCCCAGGGGAAAACATGAAGAAGAAGAAGAAAACACAAAGAACAAAGGTTGCATAGAATCAGCACCTGCTCAGAATCACCCCATCGGCGAAAAGCAGAGAATGACTGTAAACGAGCCCAAATGTACTGGCCACCAACTGCGGCAATGCAATACCACATCTTCTGAGCAACAGTTAGCCCGGGCCCTTCCAAACCTGTTCTTACTGCAGAAAGATAAGAGTAGCACAGAGTAAGGCCATTAATAAGGCTGCACAAGACTAAAGTAGCCTATGAGCAACGAAAAGACAAGATTACCCAAAGTAAGGATGACAGATATTAGGATGAATTCTCCTCAATACGGTTCAAAACTGAAAAATGTTAACCGAGGTAAAATGCTACATCTTCTTAAATATACTAAAACAGATTCTTCTGAAAAGGACTAGACATAATTTTGATTAATAACACGGAAAATTGCAGTCATAAATAAACTACAATCAACAGTTTCAACTAGCTATTAACGGCAACAAAATAGTACCTGAATGGGGTATCAAACTAACATGGGACTGAGACTCAGGTGAGGGTGTCATATATGGCTATGAGTCTAACCTGATATACCTAGTTTGTTCAAGCTCTTTTTTATGTATTTGGAGGCTTCTTGGAGAGTCAGATCCCATATCCATGTTCGATAATTTGTCAGATGCGGATTTCACAGAAAATGAAGAGCTGGAGCATCATAGGTAGCACAATAAAGAGAAGTCCGACCTTCTTACCTTTTCCTCTTACTTCCATGGCACGTTCATCTCGATACCTCAGATTCATAAGAGCAATTCCTGGAGTAGGTTTATCTACCCAAATTGAGAACCTCCAAATGAGAAACTCGAGGAAAGCATCGAGTTCGGGTTCGTATTGAAATAACATTCCTGGCTAACACCAACAAAACAAAGAAACAAACTCAGACAATCACATAGAACAACTTCATTTTCCATAGACCATAAATGGATTCAATAACAAAAAAATAAACCTTCATCAAGGAGAAAACTTTAACCAGTTGTTCTTTCAACATAGCTGACATTTCAATATCCAATCTAGCAGCATCAAACTGATTAACTCTAGATATTGATATCGGAAGTGTCGAATGCTGCAACAAATGAACGAGAATAGCTATTAAAAGAGTCTAGAAGAAGTTAGATAACGGCAAATTTGGAAGGAGATAAAAACATGAAGAAGAAAAAAACTCATCTTGAAATTGTATACCAGGAGAGCTAAAAGTTCAGTTTTTCCCCACTACCATTCAACATTAGCAAAACTATACCTTGATACCAAAAAGTTCCAGATAGATTCAATTATTGGATTCTTAAGGCCAGTAATAATTAATTGAACAGGTAAAAAGGAAAATTAACAAAGGGTAATCACTTTTATTGCTCAATTTGATCAAAATTTTCACACACACGCACACAAAAGGATTAAAAGAGTTAACCTGACGAGAAAGAGAAATTTTCCAGATAGATTAAAAGTTCAATTCTTTTCCCATTATCTAAATCAATTCAATTCAATTCAATTCAACATTAGAAAAATTATACCTTGATACCCAGAATTCAAAATTCCCATATAAAAAGAAAATAAAGTTACCCAGAAATTTTCCAGATAGATATCAGTAAAACAAAGTTCCCCATTAAATATTAAGGTGAATAATCATTAATTGAACAGATAAAAGGGAAACCAACAAAAGGTAATATGTTTTATAGCTCAACATCAACTAAATTTCCATTAAAAATTCAAAAGAGCTAACCTGATGAGATAGAGAAACAGAGTGCCAGTGAGGAAATAGCTTTTGGTAAGAATTAATCCATGCATCTTCTCGTGGTGGTGGTGGTGCTGGTGGCGGTGATGGATTGCTTCCAAAACTAATCATTTGATGATTATTCTTCCCTTTTTTTTTGGCAAACTTAGTTTATGAGATTTATTTGTTGTCGAAGTCTAGAAGATGGGGTCTGCCGCTCTTTTAAAATTTCCCTGGACTCTGCTCTGTTTCAGAAATTGATGCTAACAGCTTTGAGACGTGGACTCCATTCGGAACATGTGCAACTCATTTATTGCATATAGGTTTTATTAGTATTTCGGTTGCAAATTATATCTAAATATCCGTAGTGGGTTTTTGGGTAAGATATTAAATTATCGATTTGATTTCATTTTGATTATTAAATTAATTTTTTACCAGTCTGACCATTAAATTGTTAATGGCTATTGTTTCCTTTCAAGGTCCTTACCTTTAAGTTCCCTGTCTAATAAGAATCCGAATCCGAATATAAAAAATGAAATCCCCAAATATAACACTTAAAATATTAAACATACCCACATCCAACGCTCATGTCCAAATAACGTCCCGCAAAAAGAGTAACCCTAGGATATTGAATCCTTAAGACCCTTATCTAATTTTCAAAGTACAACCTTTGTGTTAAGAAGAAAAGATTATTACATGCACGGCATCATCCGATAAGTTTCGAGTTCGAATTTCAACAACTTCTTCCGCTGAACTTCTCTTCTTAACAAAATATATAAAAAAGACCAACATGATCCAAGCAAACTTCAAAACTCTTTGCACTGCATCATTCAATAAAACACTAAAAAGAAAAGAAAAAACCCACAAGATAATCCAGTAGAATCTCCCCTTCCAGCAACACCACTGATTATCAGCGTTACTCTTGATAATGTCATCTCTTTTCCCAATGTAGACCACACCGAATTTCGGACCAGGCAAGCAACTATCGGATTGCTCGCCAATGTTTTGCTCTCGACAGTCATCTAGTATGACAACTGATATAGTACCAGGTACAGGATTAATCAAGAACATGTTCTGGAGAATACAACTATTGCAAACCCAACAAGGCAAATAGATGTGTTGCATGCACGTCATTGCAGCATGGAGAAAGATGAGAACCCTGAAATCGGGTCAAACGGGTTGTGATTCGAGAACCCTGGAAATCATATGAACTAGTTTCACAAACCCAGAAAGAAGACCAAGTTACAGAAAAAACATGATTGAATAAAATACAGGCTTACCAGTTTATGTTGGATTTTCTAAGAACCTAAGGATGATTTCTGGACCCACACTTGTTTCTGCAAGTAGATAGAGAAAAGAACATAAGAAAGGAAGGTGAATAAAAATATGACATATTCTGCAGTTGATGCATCAGAGTCCACTTACCTCATGGGATCCAGAGCTTGTAGCACCTCCTCTTTTAGAAGGCTTGCCCTCACTTGATATGACAGATACATCATCTTTAATATTGTGGACTGCTGGGCCCCGAACAAATTGCCGATTGGGACCTGCATGAATGAGATCATCAATATGACATTCTAGTGCCACTGCTTGTGATAGCAGTACTAAATAAATCATTCATGGAAAGACTAAAAAACATTTTCTAACGGAATATTACATCCAATGCTTCCATTAGCCATGTCACATTTCATTTCTCCTTGGGTAACTAGAAGATCATAGGCAGGAAATGAAGTAAATTAGCTTCCCTCATTTCTTGCAAATTAAAATAGAACTTGATTGATATTCATGTGAATAATCATTAATACCTTCCATGGAGCTGCGAGAAGACACATGGGGCGTCAGACGCTCCTCACTAGATTGTGAAAAATCAGAACGGTTAAGAGGGGCCCATACACCACGATCAGGTCTATCTTTATTTCTTGTACGTTTTTCATGTTTCTCACTTCCAGAACCTGAACCATGAAGTCAGTTTTGATGAACTTATCATCTGAAACTCTTTTTGTATCACCATCAGATTGCAATGCAGGCATTTCATTAGGAACATGACCGTTCATACCCAATTGTGTATTAGTTGGCTGGGGAGGATTTTTGACACTGTCTGGACTCATAGCTTGAGTTTTCTGCTGAGGCAGGACTGCTGTTGAAGATTGATTTTGGCCTGATTCGTTTCTCCAAAGTATGCTCCTTATTAACTTTCCACCAGCCTTGCGTCTTTGACCCTGTCTTGAAGCAGTTGAATCAGGTGTGTTTACTCCAGGAGATGAAGCACCCTGCTGTTCAGATGCACCCTCTGGCACCTAAGAATTTAAAAAGAGGACGTAATTTGGATATGAAGATTGAAAGAACCAATTCAAAAATCCACTCCTAAGCAAATATAAAATGACCCCATCCCGGTACCAGGTAAGCTGAGAGTCTTCATTTTTCATGAAAAATCTAACCATACTCGTGTTTGACACTTGAACCCGAGTCCAAGTAACATAGTCCCAGTACATGTAAAACTTAAATATATAACAACAGACACCATAAGTGAGCACAAATAAGACAAACAAAAGGAAAATATCTTACATTAGGAGCCTCCCGCTCTTTTGGTTTAAGGAGAAGGATCTTTTTCTTGCCAGAGTCAGCAACAAAAGTAATTCCAGTTACAGGGCCATCAATGCCACAGACTGCAATGCAACTTATTATTAAGCAAAAGTATGGGGAAAGGAAATAAAATGAAAAAAAGAAAAAACAAGAACCAAAACAACCTGCATTCTAAGGTATTTAATCTATCCCCAACTTCTAATCAAATCAAGAAAATTCGAACCAATGTCCAGAGAGAATAAACCATCAATTTAAACATGTATATATAATATATGCACACACAATCAAAACAGCCCCCCTGCATTTATTCTAATATAATAAATGATTATAAGAAAACAAAAGATCAGGTATTATTCACACCTTCACCAAGCAACACCAGATATAGAGATGAGTTGTATTCTAAAGCATGAACACAGGTTGACCTAAAGCTCTCCATCATGGGGGCTCCATTAAACAATATTTCAATGTATACCTCTTTTATGACACTATATGTAACTTGTTGAAGCATATCAGGGTATTACATGAGTCAGCTTCATCTCTAAAATGGTATAGAATGTCCCTGATCTCCAAGTAATTATCATCGCAGCCAACTTAAATGCAGAATAACAGGTGGAATCGGCAGGATAGGTAAATAGTACACGTCTTTTTAATAAACATATTCAAATAGCTTTGCAATAAAACTCATTCATGACAACATGCTAACCTTTCAGGTTAACCATTCAATTAGACAGCATGAGTCATTTTTATACGTGAAAATCTATCAATAACTAGGTTTTCTCACTAGATCTGTATCTTGCAAATATTCACAAAGATAATACTAACAAGCCAGTATAAATGCTGACAAAGCTCTATGTGGATCATAAACTCTCTTAAGACTGTTTAAATCCTCACCAGTTCCATTCTCTCTTATTTCTTTTGAGACAGAAGTCATCGATTGATCCTCTTGCTTGGACACTACAAAAGAATTGGACTTTTTCGCACCTTTTGCGCTGTCTTTTTGAATATACTGTCAATCAAACAAGTTTCATAAAGTGAGAAAAAAACAAAATATACCCCTTCAAAAGTTGGACATGCACACAGAGTAACACATGATCACTGGGAAGGATCAATGAAAATTGCTTTATGTGAAAGAGGCAATGGATATAATATGTAAGGATATCAGAACTTCATTCAAAAATTGGTCCAATGAATCCTAAAATGTTAAAAGGATCCTCAAAGAATTCACCTAAAAATAGCACCCTATAGGTAAAGTAGAAGCTATGCTCTTGTACAAATAAAACTCCTCTGTTTCCCAAGTAGGGTGAACTTATAAGATAAGTCCACAAAGCAATACAAGGATCCTATATTTTGAAAGCACCGAAAGGCTTTTATCCATGTGCAAAATACCATATGCTCAAATATCCAGCCATAAAATACATAAGAAAGCTATTGGCTTAGATACCTTTTTCTTCTCAGAGCTCTTGCTACTTGATCGAGGCTTGCCTGTAGATGCAGCAGCCATTTTTCTGCCAACCTTTCTTATAGTTATTGACCCCTGTCATCAAAACAAACTAAAACATGATCACTGAAGGACTGCTTATTAATTCATTTTCACTTTTTCATTTTTTTCAGGGTCACAATTTAAACATAAGAATCCCAAGGAAATAGCAACCCATGGAAGCATTACATAACATATTAGACTACAGCATGTGTGACAAACATTTCGTGGACAATTCTGGTCAAATTGGATAATAATAATTCAAATGGAAATTTAAAAGGAAACCATGCAACTACCGTCAGCAATATGCCCATCATATTTTAATAAAGTTGAATCACACAGATGCAAGCTCAGTGAGCTAAATATAACAAGATAAGTAAAAGAAAAACTGAAAGCACGATGGCTAAAGGCCATATAATCAGGGGAAAGACCAACATCATGATATAAAATGCATCTTTCCCAAGGTAAAGTACCTGAGAATTCTTGGCAGCTCGCTTCTGACGCACAAATTCCATTAGTGGTGTAACAACAGGAGTTTCCTTTGGAGCACCTAAAAAGGAATAAAGTGGGACCAATCACATTCATATTAGGGTGGCAAAAACTCATAACTAGAGTTCACTGTATTCCTTATATCATAACTAACCAGATAGTTCAGCTTCTTTTCTCTCCAACTGAATCTCAGCACTAGGAAGATTCTCAACAGGTTTTGCAATCAATTTGAGAAATTCCAGATAATCAGGATCTAGTTTCATAACAGAAAAAGAAGATTTAGCACAAGATAACTAGCTATAACTGACACTTCAATGTTAGTTCTAAAAGCTTCCATTAAATAATATGCCTAACAATGGACTCCTATGAAAAAAAAACACCTTTGAAAATGGTCCCTTCACGACCATCCTTTTTAGTGCTAGGCTTTGGTACACGCTGTGAAGGAGCATATTCAACAATGGCCTTAAATTGAGTACCTGAAATAAGGTTAATCAAAATGATAAATTAGGATAGATGGACCAACGGGCAAATTAAACTCAGAGACAAAGAAAACATACAGCAAATAAATTGAATAAATGCAAACGATAGTTACATTTCACATTTTTTTAAAAATCCTATAATTTGTCCTCTAAAACAAGAAAAACGTGTCAGCAGTTTATAAATTATAAGAGTAATAAAGAATCAGATACCCTTCTCATTAACAAATACATGTCCGTCAAAGAACTCGGCAAACTCAAAGACATCTTCTGGTCTCTTGAAGTTTATTAGGCTCGAGAGTAGCTCTGCTGCTTATGGCTGCAAAGTGAGGAAAAAAGATCCCAAGGATCGAAAGAGCAAGTATAAGGAAAATATAAATACATAAAAGAATCTCCAAAAGAAGTTATCAATAGAGCATTCGAACTTCTTAATTTTCCATAACTATCTATCGTATCTTAGTTAAATCATATTGCATTTCAAAAGCCTTCTAATATGACTAGCATTTACATAATTGCAAATTATGGTACTTTCTTTCAATTCCATGCAGTTCTCCGTTAAGCAAAGATGCAAAACATCATTAAGAGAACCATATTCCTGGAAAAATAAATACATAAAAAATGGCTCTCAAATTAGCTTCATTTTTTACTTTCAGATATTCCAACCTACCTTTTTTACCCCCAGCAGCTAAAGAACATGAATTTTTAAACCCCGTTCAAAAGCATATATAAGAAATTCAACAGTGCAGTGACAAATTCTCCTAATTAAATGGATATTAGAAATCAGAGGAATTAAAAGTTAGAAACCCTAACCTGGACTTGCCGAGACGGAAGGAGAACCAATTGTAACGATCGGAGAAACGCTCGTCGATTTGAGAAAAGAAGAACGATTGTGTAACTGACGGTGGCAGATGCCTTACCACCACTTTCGTTTTACGCATCGGCTCCTTCATCTCGATTTTCTCCCTTCCCTCAAATTCTTCGTTGGGGATTCAATTTTCCAGTTTCGTAAAGAGTTTCTTGTTTTCTCTTTTTCCAAGGATGTATTCTTCTTTTTCCCTTTTTATAATTTATATTTAATATTCTCTAATTTAATTGTATTTTTATTATTAAAATACTAAAACTAATACTAACTGATTCATAGATATTCTCTAATTTAATTGTATTTTTATTATTTTACATTTTATTTTAGAATAAAATTATATTTTACATGTATGTATTTGTCATCATCGTAAAAAATTAAACGATAATGACATGTTATATATATGTAGAATGAGGCTAGGTGTTATGTTATTTAAAATATATTATCACATATATCTAACATGTCAATATCGTTAAAAATTTAACGGTCTAATCATTATATTAGTTAAAAAATAAGTTATTTGTCAAAAAGGAAAAAATTCTTATAAATATTGATGTTGAGATTTTTTTTCTCAAAATATTGTTGTTGGAATTTTATTTCCCGAAATATTAAACTTTTAACAGTAAAATGAAAGATGAATCCAAAAAAAAGCCGTCTTCAAATATTGAAGCATGATACGGTTAAAGTTTTATATTTAAGATATTGAAGCGACATGATATTTAAGATAAGTAAAAATCCGTCTTTCAAATATAAGTAAAAATATAAAAATAAAATTTTTATATTTAAGATATTAAAGCGACATGATATTTTATTCAAGAAATTTAAAAATCACTAACATAAAATTTTGTTAAAGTTATCTTCCTTTTATCTCTATCGAGTGCAAAACTAATTTAACCGATATCTTTAATAGTGAAATTAGGATTTATATATAATGGATCAAGTATGAAATATAGGATTTTTCATATAATTATAATATATTATTAATTTTATAATTAAATAATTCAAGTGGGGTCAATTTTGATATTTTTATGAAAAAATTATACTAATTCTTCGAAAACTTTGTTTAATTCTTAAAAAAAAATCATATGACACAATAAATTAAATGAGATCAATTCACCTCTTATGGTCAGTTTAGTATTACTTTTAAAAAGTGCGATCAAAAAATATGGTGAGAAAGTGTAGTGAAAAAGTTCTTTTAGAATTTCTAATTTGAAAAATATGTGTTTAATATTGCTGTCAAAAAATACTTTTGAGAAAATAAATAACTATTTTAGACATGATGTTATAAGTTAAAGATATATATTTAAATGATAATAAAATTATTTTATATTATAATATTAACTTAAATTATGATAAAATATAAAAATATTAATAAATAAATAAATTATTTTTAAAAAGTGCTTTTTAGAGGTGCTTTTGAGAAAATATATAATCCTGTATGAATATATATAATTTTTAAATTAAATTTTTTTTTATATTAAATATAATTATATATTTGTAAAAATTAGATCATAATAAAATATAATAAATGAAAATTAAAATTGTAATATGACTCATAAAAGCACTTTTCAAACGTAAAAACTAAAATTTTTAACTTTTGCGTTTGAGTTAAAAATCACTTTTTAAATGCAGTTTCTTTTTCAAAAGCTAACTGTTTAGCATTGTTTCTGCGTTTCAAACCAACTTTTGACCCCAAAACTGATTTGAAAAACAATGTTAAACGGGACCTTAGTTTACATGTGATTTTACCCGTTGAAAACCTTATTATTATAACGATCGTTATATATACGTCTTAATATCATTTAAAAATTATAATATTTATGATCGTTGTATTTATAATAATATTTATTTTTAAAATAATATATGATTACACAATCTCCGTAATAATTATAATAATATTTAATATATTTATGATAAAATATAATACGACCAAAAATACGAACACGGTTTGAATGTACATTCTGAATGGGACTAGCATGAGCTGATTTCCTCAACCGAGTCAGGCCTAAAATTGGGCTGAAAATCTTGAATTATTACTAGGCATTCCATAAGCCGGACCATGTTGAACCTAGACGAAAAACCCATCCAATTACCTTCTACAGTGTTCCAAAACTACCACCACAAAACACAGTTGCTCCGTGTACTACACGCTCCCTCCCCATTAAATCAAAATTATCTAGAAAAAGAAGAAACAACACTCAAAACTTTTCAGCTATGGCAGCCCAAGCGACTCAGTACTTCATCGAAACTCAACTCGCCGATCATCAAAAGCACTACGAGTCCTTCACTTTCCCTACGGTTCTATCTCCAGACCCTAAATCAAGCCCTTCTTCTAACTCACTATCTAAATTCACCAAAGAAATCGGATCTCAAAAACCTTTTCTCGACTCTTTGTTGCTCAAATCCGGAGCTTTGCTATTCAGGGGATTTCCGGTGAAAACGGCAAAAGACTTCAACGACGTCGTCGAGGCTTTCGGCTTCGAAGAGTTGCCGTACGTCGGCGGTGCTGCTCCTCGGACTAACGTCGTTGGCCGTGTTTTTACCGCGAATGAATCGCCGCCCGATCAAAAGATACCTTTTCATCATGAGATGGCTCAGGTAATTTCCCTTGCACTTACTACTTAGCTGACGAGAAATCGTTAGAGAATTACGGAGATAGAACGGCCTGAGCTCATTATTTTGTTGTTCTATGTTGCGATAAAACAACTTTTAGTTCCAAAACCACACACTATTTTTCAGCTTAGTCCTTACGCCTTTTCCCCTCAACATTGCTTCTTGAATTCAAAGATCAAACTAGTCAAAACTACCAAATTTAGGGACGAGAGGTTTATTTATCATTTATATATTTATATAGTGCATGAAATAAATTAATATATTCAGAATGAAATAAATCAATACATTAAAGTAGGAGGTCCAGATTTAAATCTGAATTCTATATTTCGAGTCAGGTTGAGCTTGAACAAGTTCGAATGTTAAATTTGAGATTCCGACCTTAATAGACATATTATGAATCCATATGTGAATGCTATCAACTTCAAATCAATGTTAAATTTTTTATATTTGATTTTACAGGTCCCTGAATTTCCATCAAAATTGTTCTTCTTCTGTGAAGTAGAGCCAGAGTGTGGGGGAGAAACACCCATAGTTCTAAGCCACGTTGTGTATGAGAAAATGAGAGAGAAATACCCAGAATTTGTGGATCGATTGGAGGAGCATGGACTGATATATACGAGGGTATTAGGGGAGGACGATGATCCTTCCTCTCCCATCGGTCGTGGGTGGAAATCAACATTCTTGACATCCGACAAGACAGTGGCCGAGGAAAGGTTAGTGCTTGCATCATTTTCTCAAGTCAATTTAATTAAAAAATTATTATATATTTTATTGTGTTTATCGTATGGTAAACGTAATTAATTTTGCTGCTTTAGAATTATCGAGATAACAAACATTGTGATTTGCATGTAAAACATACTTGTCAAGGTTGTGAATATGTTGAGGAACAATTGTATCCAGAAAAATTCAATTTCTCATGAAAAATTAAATTCAGTATTTTAAAATTTCTAATATAATTTACTTTTAAATTCTATGTAAAAAATTTAAGGTTATAACTTTTGATATTTAGATTTTATTTTTTAAAGATAAATTTACATATTTATATAAAAATTTTAATTGTAAAACTTGTTTCAGGGCTGCAAAACTAGGGATGAAGCTGGAATGGATAGGAGATGGAGTGAAATCAATCATGGGACCAATTCCGGCTATTAAATATGACAAATCCAGGCAACGCAAAATCTGGTTCAACAGCATGGTGGCAGCGTATACCGGATGGGAAGATGCAAGAAACGACCCGGTGAAAGCGGTGACTTTTGGGGACGGCCAACCATTGCCGGCTGATATCATCTATGATTGCCTCAAAATCCTTGAAGACGAATGTGTTGCCGTCCCTTGGAAGAAAGGAGATGTTCTGTTGATTGATAATTGGGCCGTTCTACATTCCCGACGTCCGTTTGACCCACCTCGACGTGTGTTGGCTTCTCTCTGCAAATAGGATGTGAAAATCGACCTGGCTGTATTTTTACTTGTTTATTGACATATCATGACAAAACAAATACGATCATCATCAGTTAGGATGATTTAAAAGGAGTAAAACAGTTTATCTAGTTTAGGAAATAAAACAAATATAAATTCATAAACTTACGTTATTGGATTATTTTAGGAGATAAAAGGAGTAAAACAGTTTATGACTTGTACTAATAAATCCATCATTGAGAAACTCTCAAATAAAATTCCAAAATAGTTCCTACTTATCAAGAACGACAACTGATAACAATAGTGACGAATAATAATGCAAAACACGGAGTCTGGATTTAAAAAGCTTCCGTTCGCTGTTGCCACAGTAAAATCTATCTCCGGCTGAGAACTCACGGTGCACTTATTTTGCACGAAACTTGCTGCTAACAGACTCGTAGTTAGGGACTTGTAAGACTGCCAAACAAGAGGGTAGAGAATCTCGTAATCTGGGTGATAATATTCACAAAAAAGACTTCGATTAGATAATTCCCGGGAAATCGAATATTTACCATCACCATAAGAAGCCATGGTTAGAGGCGAGGATATAATCTTCTTAGCCATATTGGTAATATCCTGCGGTGTAACTTCATCCACCATCTTTAAGAACGAATGTATGGATTTCCTGTGAAGAAACGAGATAAAAGCAGGTAATATGAAACCAAAATGAGTATAGAAATTATCTAGATGAGCAAAGTATCAAACGAACTAAGCCGATTCCATTAAATGGTCGACAAGCATGGTAAAGCCATTTTCAATGTAACGTTTTTGCTGAAAAGGATGTCACAGCAGCACAGAGACGAGGTTAAAAACATACATTTTTTAGCTATATTCTATTGTAACTTGGACTTGTGTACAAGAGTCCGACACGGGTATGGTTAGATTTTTTTTCTTCTAAGTTTCTCCATATATTTGAGGGTCCTTAGAGGTCATATCCATGCATCAAAATGTTGGACACAGGTACTTCCCGAAAAATTAAGAGTTCGAACAACATAGGCTATATTGCTCAGATTCTTAATTTTTCTTCAAGTGACCCATTTTGATACCCATATCCGAAGCATATTCGATAAAGGAACCAAATATGATCCTCTGTGGGACATCCAAGTACGTAGAAGAACATAGAACAAGTTTGACAAACCCGTGTCAGAAACATAAACATATCCAACACTTGGGCCCGATTCCAAGTAACACAGTTTCTTAGATTTAGTGTAGGTGATCATGAAGGAATATAATGGGATACAAAAAGAAGGCATCGGAGTTGGAAGTTCGGTAACTCACCTTTCTCCAAAGGTCAAAATCTGCCTTCCGATGTCCTCAGCCACAATCATCTGAAAAATACAACACTTGAAGATTACAAGTCTTTTAACAGAACAAAGAAAAACTAAGCAATAACAAGAAAATGATTTGTAAAGGAAGTAATTAATAAATGAAAATTGCCAGAATGATTCACAAGAGCATTACTCTAGATTCTAGATTCATCAGTACAGCCGATTTTGTAGTCTCTTGAGCTCGTTTTATCACTAGCCGAGAAATCAATCCTTCTGTTGCCAACAAAAGTAATTCTTCTGCTGCTATGTCGACTGCTTTTGACACGAAATCAGAGCTCTGGCACGAAAGTTAAGAAAATTCAGCTCTTTGAAAATACAAATTGAGGCGAGCTAGATATTAAAAAATCCGATTCATGACATCGACTTGAGTTAGATTCTTAGAGATCAAAAGGAATTACCGAAATATTAAGGCATAACAAGCTTATAGGGTGCCATAAATGAAACACCGACATGCACACATGCTAACGTGCCACTACGATTGTTTTGCACAAATAAACAGTAAAGAAGAGTACGTAATGATAGCCTTACTGTGCTGCCATATATGCCAAACAATCCTGTGTTATTGAAGATGCTGTTGAATGCTGAAAAAGAATGGATCTGCGGATACTCATTCAATACACGGAGATCTGGTTCCAAACATAATGGAGAAAAAGAAAAGTAAGCACATACTGAACGAATGAAAGAAATTTGAGAAATAATATATGCAAAAAGCTCATGATATTTTTACAATGGGGAGGGAGCATGCAAGATCGTTACAAAACAAATTGTATGACAAATGACTTCAGCAGCTCAGCTGAAATCTAATGAAAATTTTGGATATAGGTATGTGCTTCACTCCGTCCCATGTCTCCACATACGTGTTCAATATGAGTACTTAAAGAAAATTGAAAGCTCAGAGCAACATAGGGGATACATACTAGATAAAAACAAAACTTACATAGCCGAGAGTGCATCCCTTTCCCAGGGCCCCCAGCTGAAAATGAGCCACCTCCTCCCATAAGCATCTGCATGTCAATCAGAATAATTAATACCATTCAAGCAGGAACCATATAAAATGATAAGAGAAACTAAAAACATGCAGAAGATATTTTCAGAAAACATATCTGGCTGACCTGAAATATTCACAGTCAACCTTACTTAATTGACAAAAAAGGGAATGCATGATTTTAACATTAAACAATAAATGAAGCAAGGTTAAAAAATCTTGCACCTGCATTACAGTCAAAATGACAGAGTCTTTCTCGTTATTCCAGCCTCCAGGTACTTCAAAAGCAAGAGCAAAATGGGTACTCTGCAATTTACAACCAAAACATTCAATATACAACAAGAAGATATCTTGATGTTCAAAAAAAAACTTTTTTCTCTTTCCTTGTTTTATTTATAACGGGTGAGTGGTAAAACATACCGGTGAATCACCTCGTCGACGAAAATCACCTCCAACATAAACAGATTTTGGCTCTTTTGGCTTCAGTCCGGCTGGGAGGTCAGACATAAGTGGCTCAGCAATCTGAAGAAGCTCTTCATTTTCAATGCCAGATGCTGCCAACACAATTCTATTCCCCTTATAGTTCTCCTGAACCCCTCAAACAAACCACACTTCAGCAAAATAATCACAGAAGAAACTAGGAAACACCATCAATAACACAAAATTCATATGTTCAAAGTACTAAAAAATAAAAAGAATCATCCATTTATGTAAATGAACATGCAAGGCCAAGGACATGGACAGAATGGAAAGATTCTTACAGTAACGAATTCTTCCAAAATGCCACTGTCCAATCTGTCTATTGCTGATTCAGAAGCCAAGAGAGGATTGGCCAGTGCACCAGAGTAGCCAGCAGAGTGAACTGCCTCCAAAATTAAGCGCTCAGGATTTTTCGAAACTTCCTCCAATTCAGCTTTCATCTTTTGCAACTGTACAAGAATGTGGTACATACTGAAAACTCAAAATAAGGGTAAAGAACCCAACAGTGAAAAGGGACAAATTCCGAGTTTTTATCAATGGCCAAAGCATCGAGTCCTTATTCTCCCGAAGCTGTCCTACATATGTATGGATGCTAAGCCATGAAATCTACATATATCAGCATTTAACTTGTACTAAGATTGTAGAGCTAATTAATAAGAAGTGCACAATGATAAGGAAAATTAGTCAATGGTACTTACTCTAATTAACATAAGCTAAGATTAATAAGGTGCTTTTTCTACAGCTTTCGATTTTGGGAAAGCTTTACAACAAATTACCTCTTCATTAACTTCCCAATCCAAAAAAGCGGGGTTCCGGACACAGTCAATAAGCAATTCTACCATTTCGGGAACATAGGTCTTAAGGGCATCAAAGGTGTATGACATGCACTCCCTAGAGGCCGAGGCCGATGTGTTACCTCCAATTGCCTCAACTTCCCTAACAACGCGCAAGTGGCTTCGGTTTGCTGTGCTCTTGAATGCCATTCGCTCCAGCAAGTGGGAGGCACCGGATGATAACGGTGTCTCATAAATGGAACCACAATTAACGAATAAGCCAATGGAGGCAGCAGGAGTCTGATAAAACAAACAAAGAGCATCACTTAACCATAACCGATTAAACAATCAGCAAAATGAAGTACAAGTAACACTTAAGAATTGATATAACGGTTCAATAAATGAAGAGTCCAAAATTTCAATACCGGTAAATGCTCTGAGGCTATTCTCACACCATTGGAGAGTGTTTTAACCTTAGTTTCACCGGGAGCAACGTAATCAGGTAATGGGGGTGGAAGGGAAACATTATCTAATGGTGTATCCAAAGAAGCAACAGCACTTGAAGTGGCGTATCGAGCAGCTGCCAAATTACCAGTGCAGCCCTATTCATAAACGTTCAAAAAGCATTTCTCTGTAAGTGACTACATAGAAGACCAATCCATCCAACAGTTGGATTTTGAACAGCATCAGCTCCATCAAGTGGGGCGAAACATAATCGAGCCAGACTTCTAAATTATGTGGGAACTAATTGATGAATCATCATACATGGTAATGCATATAACAAGAACCATTATGTAGTTGAAGGACAACAAAACACAGTATACAATCAAAGATAATAAAGGGATATAGCATAGCTTTTATTCTTTCTTTTAAATCTAAAACTCTTCATAAAGGAAATGAGCTAAATTCAGCTGTTGGAGGGGATATAATTGCTCAGTCAAAAATGCAAACTATTTTTCCAATTTCCCATCAAAACCAAATACCATTCTCAATAAACAATCATATCATACAAGGGAATATAAACAGAAAACAACAGTAACTGCTTAACTTCATAAAATGAAAATGAAAAAAATGGGATTGAATGGACATTGAGACGGATCTGGAAATGAAAACCCATTAGACAAAAACCACGAGATTGTTCTGGGTGTTCTTCTTTCGTATTGATTTTCCGTATTTTCTCGAGAACCAAACAGAAAATACATGGGATTTTGGGTGTTAAAAAAAACTGACCTTAAGAGCCCTGAAACGGGAAAAAGCAGCTCGATACATGGTGTCTGATTTTCGTGGATTTTAAGGTATTGGGAACTCGTTTCACTGTCTGTAACAGTGTTGTATTGATTGTTCTGAAGGGAAAATGACAAAGGCCCTCCAAAGTGAGTATTGAAGGAGAATAGAGCTAAAAAGACGTAGAGTTCAGTTCCGATTTTAAAGGGTTGGGAAGAAAAGATCTCTGGTTTCCACGTTTATTTTCGGTAGGGTTTACGTTTCTCCACCGATCACAGTCACCTCAGCATCGGAGATATGTTCTAAAAAATAGGGTAAACTACTAAAAAACCATCTAATTATGGATTGGTATAGAAATAATTATTGTTCTTTAAAAAATATAAATACATAAGTTAATAATATAATTAGTTTCGAAATAATCATTTACTGATAAAATTAATTTATTTTTATTTAAGCATGTTTCGGTTTTAAAATTTATGCATACAAAAAATTTATATAAAAAAATTTATCTATTAAAATTAAATATACGACACAAATCAATTAAAATTAATCGATACAAAATATAAATAAATTAATATTATTCAAACATAAACCGTTTAAATGAGAATATCATTTTTATATAAAAAGAATCATTTGTAAATTGTAAATACAAACTATTCAATCAATTTCCCTATTAACTTTATAACGGTTAAATAAATAATTATAATTCTCAAATGTTTACTCTATATTCAGAGAAATTATATCATGGTCAGTCTCACCATGTCATTCATGGGACCAACCAATGATAATCATCCACTTCATTATTTTTTAATTTTTAAAACAAAAATTCACTTGAAAAAAAAATATAACATAAAAAAATTGATGAAGTAGGTAGTTATCATTAGTTTATCCTATGAACACGTGTTGGGACTGACCCATAATATAATTTTTCCTATATTCATATCTATGTTTGATGTAAAAAATTTTTACACCATAAATGTGTATCGTAAGATGGGCTTACACTCATTTTAAACCTTTTTAAAATTTAAACATCTATTTTAAATATTTTTAATTTTATAAATTTATTTTTATTTTTTTATATTTAAGATATGTGTTTATTATAAAAATTTAAAATTTATATGAGAATATTTTTAACTTCTATCATTGATTATGAGTTGATATATTATATTTATTCCATTTCCGATTGCGATCCGTGTATCGTAATTGGAGGAACCAGCTCAGGATTCTGTCTTTTGTCCTTGTCATGCGTCAACACAATTTTTTCAAACATGTAATGAAGACGGAACAAAAAACAATATTATTAGTGTTTCTTTTTGTTAGAACGCCCAAATATTAATTTATTCAGGATAATAATAGCATATTTCATATGCAGATGCAAGACATTATTGTATTCTGATCCACTGTGTTAAAAAAAAAAAACTCTGTTTTGATCCACAGACAGCAAAATCAAAGTAGCAGAGAAGACAGAACAAGGTTTGCTTCTTCTTCTTTGTCGTTGTTTTCGATGTTTTCGAGGATTCTTCCTTGAATAGTAAGTCATCTGTTTCTCTTACAACAATGGGTTTTTATTATTTTTCTTGTTTCTTACTTCAATTTTTTGTAAAGTTTCTGGATTTGAATTTGAGTTTGTTTTTGACTATGTAGATGGAAGATGAAGAAGAAGACTCGACGAGCTCACTTTCTTTGGATTCATAAATACTTTCTTTTATCGAAATTAAATCCAATTTTTAGTTGAAATGTTTAAAGAAAAGAGAGATTCAAATCCCCTTTTGGTTAAATTTGGAGTTGCTGCTGTTGCTGTTTCTTTTGCCGGCTTTCTGTATTCTCGGCTTAGAACCCTAATTCGAGTTTCAGGTGCGGGCATAAGGGTTGTTATTACGATATGTTGTATTAAGATAACGATAATAGACTGTTCCGATCATGCAGATAACTGCGGCGAGGCTGATTCCGGTGAGAACGATCGGAGTAACGATGATCTTCGAGACGTAAATATATCCCCAATTTCAGACCCTGTAAGTTGTTGAAGATGAATCTCAGTTAGTTTAGATTATTAGTGCTAAAACCTAGTGTTACGAATGATTAGGGCACTGGATTTGATCCGGCAACGTATGATGTCGGTTTCGGGTTTGATTTTATGCTTGTGATGATTCAATTTTCCCGTATATGATCTTTCGGTTTCTCTCCGGCAGGAGGAAGTATCGAAGCAACGAGGCACCAAACATGATGATGATGTGTTCTTCTTAACACAGTTTAATGATGTTATTGAGGAATTCTGCTCTTCAGACCTTGTTGGAGCTTCTCCGGAGAAGGCAGTGGAAATACCGAGGTCGGATCTCGACACTTCGAGAACGTTTAGAACTCTCGAAAAGGATGATTATGAGCAAGAGATTGAGTACTTACGAAATACGGTAACAGTGCTTAGGGAGAAGGTGCAGAATCTGGAGGTCCAGCTGCTGGAATACTATGGCCTTAAAGAACAAGAAACAGCTGTTTCGGAGCTTCGAAACCGATTGAAGATAAACAATATGGAGGCTGAACTTTTCCGTCTCAAGATCGAGTCCTTGCAGTCAGAAAAGGAACGATTAGAGGGCCAAGTTGCTGATCATGCGAAAGTCGTTGCCGAACTTCAAAGTGCAAGATCTAAAATCAAGGTGCTTGAGGAGAAATTTCGGCATGAGGCTGAGACGAATAAAGAACAGATCCTAAACCTTAAAAAGAGGGTTGCTAGATTGCAAGAACAAGAGCTCGAGGCTCCGGCAAATAACCTGGATATCGAATCGAAGTTACAAAGGCTAAAGGTTTTGGAATGTGAGGTAGAAGAGTTGAGGGAATCGAATACAAGATTGCAGATTGAAAATTTGGAACTGGCTCGGAAGTTGGAATCAACCCAAATCCTTGCAAATTCTGATTTGGAGGGTACAAAGGTAGTTTAAATTCATTTCTGGTGAATCCTGTTCCTTCATATTGTTACTAATATTGTCGTTATCGGATTTGTTTTTCCTGGTGCGTTTGGTTGCAGAGGAAAGCAATTGATGAAACGAACAACCGCTTGAGGCAAGAAAATGAAGACTTGACAAAGCAAATCAAACAGTTGCAATCGAATAGATGTGCTGATGTTGAAGAAATGGTGAATCTCCGATGGATCAATTCTTGTTTACGATATGAGCTGAGGAATTATCGACCCCTTACTGGTGAAACTGTTGCTAGAGATTTAAGCAAAAGCTTTAGTCCGAAATCGGAGGAGAATGCCAAAAAACTAATACCCGAGTATGCGCATACAGAAGGAATGGGGCATAAAGGGATGGATAGCATGGAGTTTGATTTTGATCAATGGTCTTCTTCCCAAGCTTCGGAAACTCGAGAACTCGATGATTCCTCTATTGAGAATTCATCTACTACGAAATCAACCAAATCAGGTAAAAAGAATTTTTTCAAGAATCTACATAGACTAATACGACGAAAAGATGGTAAGCATTCGAACCAGGCTTCGTCAACAAGCAAAACCGATCATCCTGATACTGATGATCCTTCGTCTTGGAGTTCGAGCACAGCAAATGATTCTATAACAATGCAGTCAGTGCTACTAAGCCTGAGTGAGAGGGCTGCAACTCTGTCCCAGAGCTCATCCGGTATGCCTTCAGATATACCGAGATGGAGAAGTCTGACTGATGAACATTTCACAGATGTAGAGAAAATTCGCAGCGAGCTGAGTTCTTACGGATATAAAAGATTCATATTGGGCAAGGATGGCTACGGCGAAGACAGTTCGAACTTTCCTCTTGAACCCGAACACGTAAACGACTCAAACTCCCTGTGGAAATCCGAATCTGTGAAGCTTTCAGAAATTTTCGAAGGACTACGAACCGTAAAGATTCACAAGAAATCAGCCAGCATCATATGAAATCTTAGTTTAATACATAGTCCAAATGTAACATAGCCTCACAGGGTCATAATAAATAGAAACATCTTTTTGTTGTTGGAAAATATCAAAAATGTGTTTTCCCAAGAGTATATGCTTATCAAGCATGGATAAGGAGATAATACTCTTCAAATCCTCCTAAATACATATGAAAATAGGAAGAAAAAAAATCAAACATATCCACGTTAACCTGAGTTAATTGAAACGTTTCATCAACAAAATAGTTTATATCACATTCTATTATTATACGATACTAATATTTACATAGTAATTATTAGTCAATACATATTAATATTTAGATAATAAGTATAATAACTTTTACAATTTTACTAATATGAACTATAATTAATATATGTTTGAAAGAAAATTAAAATATTAAAAAATGAAAATAAATTTAGAATAATAATAATATAAAAATGAGAATTAAAAGTTCGATGATGAATTTAAAATAAGATCATAATGTTTGATCATACTCTAGGATGCGTCGGGACATAAATGTAGAAAATAGCAATGGCAAAACTATCAATCTTACGATATTATAATCCCAAAAACTAAGTAGAAAGGACCATGCTGATCACTTTTGAAAAATCTAATTTTAGAATCCAACAGCAAGCTAACACCATGAAACAAGTCGAGGATAAAAAATGCGTCCGAAACCACATACATATTGCAGAACAATGAAATGTAAAACACGGATACTGCATTGCTCACTTCCTGCCGTGGATCTTCAATGCTTGTCGGTTCCTCTTCTTGACACCGGACTTGGCAACCTTCAGGCTGCGGTGCACCACACTCAACCTTGCGAGGGCAGATTTTGTCAAATCAGGCCTGTAATAGTTGTCTGTCACCTGCAATTTCGAATCATAGAGCATTAGAGCAAAATTTAGAAAATAACAGAAAGCAAAATTCACACAAATGGGGTTTAGAATAATATTGAAAGTCTATCCCAGGAAGGGTTAAATCGGTATGCATATACAAATATGCCTACATTAAGCAAGAAAGATGCACCATTCAGAAGCTCAGAAGCCAAGCGTAACAAGAATATTTCATTGAAGAATCCAACAAATAGATCCATCTTATATGTTATAGCTTCATCACCGCAAGATACAGGAACACAATGCCTTCAAATCATCAGTCAATAAAACGATCTCACAAGTCTTAAAGGTTAGATTCAGGACTGGAATTATCTCAGCAAAGTTTCTTTACCTGGTTTTTGACTGCCTTAACCATCCTAGAGAACTCCTTTCTCATGAGGGACTTGTGAAGCAAGCTCGAAGGCTTGTTTTGCTTCTTAGTCTTGGTTGTTGCTAAGAGCACGGACTGGTCTTTTCCCCCAGGTTGAATAGTGACCGTTTTTTTGTTTGCCAACCCTAAAATTACACACAGATCAAGGAGAGATAAGACATAATTCAAAGGATTCCAAAAACATCATCAACAAATAAGACATACATTGCAGTGCAAACATCAAATTCACAACTCCAAATTTCCAGCATTTTACCATCAAATTTACAACTGTCATTATACAACATTTAGCATTTCCACCTCATTCTATGGGTGTTATCAATTTGAGAAGATCTAACGAGCTAAAACTTCATTCAAGATTCATATCTTGAAGATCAACCTCAATTACATAATAAAAACACGCTAAATTAGAAAGAACGATTAATCATTTTCTCTTGTTAAATGTAAAATTTCATTTCTCCGCTAAGAAGCAAACAAAAGAACAATTGAAAAATACCCCAACATTTCTGTTACAGTTTCCTCAAACATTTCTTCATCTATAAATGTGTGTACATATAACATCATTTCCAACAGTATTTTACATTACAAATCGACTTTTTCAAGTAAATCCAAAACCAACATCCTCGAATAAAGGAAATTGAAAATGAAGCTTAGGGATATGTATTACCAGAGTGTTTGTAGGAGTTGAGATTGTAGAGATTGTTGGGCTCTTTGCTGAATCGAACTCCGGCAGTACCTCTTCCAAATTGCTTCACCAAGAAACAGTTGTTCTTCTTCACTACCTCCCAAATCAACTGTCCTGGAACTGTCGCCATTCTTATCTCTTTCCCTGCACCTCGCTGCACCAGATTCAACCAAAGTTTAGAAATAATGATATAGTCTAAACCAAATCAAACACAAATCAGAATAAAATTATCGGTAATTCTGATCTATGATTTAGAGAAATTACCTGTTCGAAACTTAGGGCTTTTGAAGAGATGACCAGATCGTAGAGGTAAAAGAGGAAGACTTAAAATGGAGGGTTTTATAGTAGTGGAAGTAGGGTTTTCTTGAAGTAAATTACCATTGTGTCCTTTCATTTTGTTAGTGAAGTTTCTTTCTAAAGCCCACAAAACTCACATTTACAACGAAAAGCCCAATGTAATACAATTCTAGAACTTTACATGATTATATATAGAGTAAGAGTTATAATTTAAATGACCTTTCATATTTAAGCACTAAATACATAAACTATAAGGTTTTGATATTAAAAATATATAAATTTTAATATTAAATTTTAAATTATATAATTTAAAATCACATTATAAATTTAAAAAAATCATATACATTTGTATTTTAAATTTTTTTCTCATAAAATAAATAGATTTGAATTCTGATCGTAAATAATATATTATTATTTTTAATAAAATCACATAATGCATTCCTCAAAATTATGTTAAAGGTTTGAAATTATGATAATATTATGAATAAAATAAATTAGATTAAAGTATCGTTTATATATGAGATTCTATATTATTCATTTCAAATTGTTATCCATCTATCGATCTATTAAATTTAAATCAAATTTTAATATTGTAACGTAAAATATAATATTTATAATTAAAATTTAAAGTTTAAAATTTATACTTTAAACTTTAAAGTATTAAGATTTGATATTTAAATTTTAAATTTTTTAAAAAATTATATAATTTTTATATCAAAATATATTCTTTATAACAATTATCCATATTTAGAATAAAATTGAAATATTTTCATAATATGTTTCTTTAAATTTAATCTCTATTCTATCAAATCGGGTCGGATTGCAATCCGATTGGGTTCGGGTCAAATAATCCTTTTTAGTTTAGGGTTGTTTCGTGGTTAGGAATTTAAACGGCACTGAAATTTAGATATCAGGGGGGAAGCTGCCACAAGGTTCGTTACTTTTGACCAGTCTCACTGGCGAAGGCTAATGCAAAAGAAAATCAGAGAGCAAGGAGCATTTACTAGAGAGAAGAACTGAGAAGGAATAATGAAGTCGCAGAAAGCTAGATCGGTGGAGGAAAAATACACTCAATGGAAGTCGCTGGTGCCTGTACTATACGATTGGCTCGCTAATCACAACCTTGTTTGGCCTTCTCTCTCTTGCCGGTCCGTACGATCCTCTCTCTCCGGGGCTTTCAATTTCAAGATTTGATTGATTAATTAGTTTTTTTTTGAAGTAATGTATTTGGTTGCCGAGAAACTGAAGGAATCAGTTAATATGAAACACGAGTTCTCACATTTGCCAATATACCAAACGTTTGCTGTTATTTTTTATTTCTATTCCTACTTCATATGCTTAATCCTTTCCTTTTTGTTATTATTGGCATTAGGAAATATAATTGTCACGAATATGCGAGTCTTTTTCAATCAAATTCCAGTTAGTACTATATCTTGTGTTTTTTTGTAATGATAGGTGGGGGCCGCAGTTAGAGCAAGCTACTTACAAGAGTCGTCAGCGTCTTTACCTTTCAGAACAGGCAAGTGACTATAGATTTGATTTGGATACCAAATGATTATAGATTTGAAGCTGGTTATTGATTCGTTGCCTCTAGTTTAATTTGAGTAAATTGAAGGGTTTTAATGTTTATGTGTTGTATTTCTTCTTAATCTTTACAAAGAACATTATTGTGCGTAAGTGCGTTTAGAAGTTTAAACCTATTGCATTCTTTGTTTAGGTGTTTAATTACCAATTCACCTTAGCAAACGGTATACTTTGTTCTGATTGTGCCTTGAGATTCTTTTTTTGTTGTTGATGTTTGATTCATCTTGGTTGTTCAATTTACATGTCTATCAGACTGATGGAAGTGTTCCAAACACACTTGTGATAGCCAACTGTGAGGTCGTTAAACCTAGGGTTGCTGCTGCCGAGCACATAGCTCAGGTGATGTGTCTTAAACAACACCCCTTTTGCTTTCCTTTGCATCTGAAATTTTAACCTGATTTTATGTAATTCATTGAATTTCTGTGGTGCTATTTGCTTGCTTGATCTCACAGTTCAACGAAGAAGCACGTTCTCCCTTTGTGAAGAAATATAAAACTATCATACACCCTGGAGAGGTATCTGTGTCTTGTATTCTCCGGTTGCTTCCAACTCTACTAGTTTCTCTTGTCTGATAAAACTAACTTTCAAATTAAGACGGTTCCCACCTGAGTACTGAACAACACAGTTTTTTTTTTTTACTGGAATGAAGAAACACGGAGAAAACTTCTGTTAAGTTAATACTTGAAATATTTGATAACGTGATTTATTTATTATTCTACTATTTACCAATGCATCCGTTCATTCTATCAGTGATGAATTCTCTTGCAATTCAAGTAGAGCTTTGGATGAATTCCTTGGAGTTGTTTAGGATTTATGTTTGTATTTTTGCAGGTGAACAGAATCAGAGAACTTCCACAGGACAGCAAGATAATTGCCACACACACTGATAGTCCTGATGTAAGAATTTATCATTTCTCATGTTATCCCTTTAGATAAGAGGGACCATATATTATTTGTTTCTGTTTACATGAAATTTATTAGTCGGTAATACTCAGTGTGACTTAAACACATTTCAAAATAGGTCCTCATTTGGGATGTAGAGGCTCAGCCTAGTCGCCATGCCGTGCTGGGAGCTACAGATTCTCGTCCAGATCTGGTTTGTACTGGAGGGAATTAAGTCTCTGAATTTTTAACAGTGCCTTTTCTTTCTCTTAGTCAGTCATACAAAAATTGACTATATTTTTGTACTTATTTGTAGAATTTGCATATTTGGTGTCCAAAAAGAAAACTTTTATCTACATATTCACAATTCATCGCAAATTGTGTAATATTTAGCTGTTAACAGACCTTTGGAAAATTAAGATGCAGCATCTTTTCACCAGGTTGTTTTTAACTTAGAATCTACTATATTGCAGATATTGACTGGACATCAAGAAAATGCTGAATTTGCTCTTGCTATGTGTCCAACTGAACCTTTTGTCCTATCTGGAGGTTTGAATCATTGTTATTGAGAAGCATTACGGCCACGAGATATTGTTTTATCTTTGTTCCAAAGTGGATGGTCAAATATGTCTTATGTCTATGAGTTTTGTCTGATGATTTTGAATTCTCGAGGCAAATGAAATATAATACACCTTCAACCTTGGAGTACAAATTTTATCAGCAAATTCCAATTACCTAGGAGAAAGTGGGAAAAGTTGACACACCTCATATACTTTAGAGTACGGCAGTACGGTGACATGCAGTACTCCTGGAAAATTAAATAAACCACTCATTGATTCATGTGCTGGGAACTTAACTATTTCCCTCTTTCTCCTTTTCGTGTTGATTTTCCTCTCCAATATTCCTTAATGGGGAGATTTTACTTGCAGGCAAGGACAAGCTAGTCGTTTTGTGGAGCATTCATGATCATATTTCTACTTTGGCGAAGGAGCAAGGGCCTGCAAAGTCTCCCGGATCTACTAGCACAAGTACAAAACATGCCTCCAAGGGTGGTGGGAGTAATGAAAAACGTGTTAATGGCCCTTCCATTGGGTCACGAGGTATCTACCAAGGCCATGTTGATACTGTTGAAGATGTACAGTTCTGCCCATCAAGGTAATTAACTTGACTATTTTCATGGTTTGTGTCATTGTTTCTTCACGATTTATACCAGTGTGCTGCATGGTAGATGTGTCATTGATGTATTTGGTTTTAATTGATATTAAAGTTTATTCATTTGGGGTTAGACATTAGTCTCATGAGGACATTCTGAGTGACATGTTACATCTTTCCAAATCATTTTAACAACTCATTTCTTTGATTCGTGTGGTGTTGTTCGGGCATTTTCTTTAGTGCTCAGGAATTCTGCAGTGTTGCTGATGATTCTTGTCTTATACTATGGGATGCAAGAGCTGGATCCACTCCAGCAATCAAGGTTTGGATTCTTCTAGTATTATCTTTTTGCTATCCAATTTTGTTTCATGATACATTTTATAGATATCTACATGCAATAGTTCTTATGTTTCAAGTATGGTGGAGGAAACCAAATTTTGAGTTGTCTAGTTAATACCATCCTAGTTATCAGAATGACACCTTGTCTTCCTTTGAAGAGGAGCTACCAATGTGATATAGCCTTGATAGAAATACCATTCTTTATCATACTTCAGTGATCAGAAGCTATACCTTAAAACTTGTCCCAATTATTGGGATTAAACCTGTTGAGTGTTATGATTACCGTTTTTGTCAAATATGAGTGTAGTAGCCATCATGTTTCCAGTGAAGGCTGCCACAAGAGATGTGTTGTATAGTTAATGTCAATTGTCAATCCTAGTTATTAGGATGGCACTTTGTCTTCTTCTGAAGAGAAACTCTTCGGCAAGTATCACAAACCAATGTGTTATAGTCTTGATAGAATGTCATTCTTCTTCATGCTTAAATGGTCAAAGGTTATATTCTAAAACTTGCCCCAATTATTGGGAGTGTTATGGTTACTTGAGTTCTAGCTATACTTGTGATATACTTGCTAGCTATACTTGTGATATCGGAGTCCACTTTAGCAGATTGTGATAGCTTAAAGTTTTTCTGAATATAAGAACAAAAAAGTTTGTTTCACATTGTTTGACACACATGTAGATCTTAAAAGCACGATTTACATGCTTTTTTAATGTAATTCATGGATGCACTCTTTATAGCATTGCCTATATTTATTCGCTCTGTTGTGCTGTTCTCTTGCATTGTATTCGTAGTCTCAGTTTCTTTCACAATTCAAACTGTCCACGTGGTTCGTTTTACTTTATTATATGTTATTACTAAATTGCTTATGGATTATTTTTGGTGTATGGGCAGGTTCAGAAAGCTCATAATGCTGATATTCATTGCGTTGATTGGAATCGTCATGACATAAATCTCATTTTGACTGGGTATACATATCTGTTAGACATTACACTTCTATTCTCTACTAGGTTGCACTGTAAGATGTTCTGGTGATTTTACATTTTATGTTCCACATTCTTTCAACCAATGTCCATGTTTTTTGTTTGCCTTCAATTCACTCTGCTTTTACCAGGTCTGCTGATAATACAATTCATATGTTTGACCGCCGAAACCTCTCCTCTGCTGGAGTTGGATCACCGGTTCATAAATTTGTGGGTCACAGTGCCGCTGTCTTGTGTGTGCAGGTACTAAATAAACTTTCTAACATAATCATCTCAAAATCCCCATTGTTCTTTCATCTTTGTAATGTATATATGATGCAGAATATGTTTAGATGTTTATGTTATTGAAAAAATATTATTGTTTTTGCAGTGGTCCCCAGACAAGTCATCTGTCTTTGGAAGTTCTGCCGAGGATGGGATCTTAAACATCTGGGATCATGAAAAGGTGTGAAGCTGAATGCTTCTGCAAGACAACATTAGTCAAATACGTTCATATATATGAGTGTGTGTATTTCTGCTACTGCATTTTTGACAAATTTGTTTCAGATTGGTTAAAGGCAAGAAACTGCTGGATTGAAGGCACCGAATGCTCCTCCTGGCTTGTTCTTTCAACATGCAGGGCATAGGTATGGGGTTCCATATCTTTATTTAAACAAAGAATCAATATAATTGCTGGTTTTTGTAATGTATGTATGAGACATGCCAGAAAGGACATCTTCATGCTGCATACACATATTTTACTTGATGACCTGTCTATCATATTCTAGTTATGCATTATTTTTCGGGGGGGGGGGGGGGGGGGATTGAATAAAACCGGTTAAATTTGTTTCGTTATATAAAAAAAGTGAATAAACCTTCCATGGAACCCTTTTGTATGACGGTTCAATTTTAGAATCTACTTTGAAATATTGAAATTCTTAGTTTTGATATCCTCTGGTTCACTGTTCATTTGCTAATGGAACCCTTTTGCGTACTATTGTAACACTTAACTTTGTCAATTGTGATCTTCTAGAAAAGCATTTTGTATCTGGGTGATTAAATTGTATTTTACAAATGTTCAGAGACAAGGTTGTGGACTTCCATTGGAATACATCTGATCCGTGGACAATTGTCAGCGTGTCAGATGATTGCGAAAGCACTAATGGTGGTGGTACTTTACAGGTAATCAAAACTACCTCCTGCATTTAGAGGTCTTTTGGCTAATTTTACGTCAATAGGTAGGCGAAACGAACACTACCTTGTCTGTGTACTAAATGCTGCCATTTGGAATTGGTGGTACATTTGAAGCAAGAAAATTGGTCACAGCACCTGGAAGTCTTTGTACTATAGTCTATACCAGTCCTTTTACTAAAAATCTAACCAATTTGATCCTCAAAACTTTTAAAACTTAAGCGGAAAGGTATAACAGCTAATGAGAGTAACATAAACCGTTGAAAATTGCTGATTTCTGTTAAATACCGTCGAGAATATGAAATGTTGTATGATATGTTTTTCAAGTTAGCATTTGATCAATAGGTTAGCAATTTTTAATCGTTTATGTTGATCTTGTTAATGCGTGATTTTACCTTTTTCGCCTATGTTTTAAAATTCTAGGATTAAATTGCCTAAGATGGTAGGTACGGTACCGAGACTTCGGCCCGGGTACTTTGGTTTAGTAAAATAGATAGAAAAAGCCCTCATAGATTTATACTAACATTAAACTACTATGGATATATGATGCTTCCCTCTACCGATTTTTTTCTTCTCATGTTTAACCAAACAAAGTTGGCTGAAACAAGTGGTGTTTCCGTGCAGATATGGCGGATGATCGATTTGATTTATCGTCCAGTAGATGAAGTCCTATCGGAGCTAGACAAGTATAAATCTCACATTCTGTCCTGTGAAAAAAATTAGAGAACATGCATAATTGTACGTTGGTGTTGTAAGTTTGTTGAAGCTAAAATCTGTTGTTCGTGGACCATCTTTCTCATGCCCGTAAATGTAGGGAAGAGACTTGTGGTACGAATAGTCAATTCTTGTACCATATTAGACATTTCAAAGTTATAAGTACCTCATTGGACAATTATCAAAAGTACGTATATCATATTCAATATTTTCATCAGAGGAAATATATTATATTGAACATTTTGAAAGTATAAGTATCTCGTTGAATATTTTGTTAAAGTATAGGTACCAAATGTGAATTTACATTTTTCATTTATCGCTTTCTTCACATGTATATAACTCTATCAACTATCTTGATTAACTAATAGACCGGATATAAGTGATTATCAAAAATAAAAATAAAAAAAATTCCAAAATTCAAATTTACTCAAATAACATTACTTTTATACAACAATGCCACACAAAAATAATAATAAAATACAACAAGTAGGTTAATTCAACAATGCAGGGTTTCTCTTATTTTTTAAGTGGTTTTAAAATATAAGTATAATCAAAATTAAGGTGAAAAAAAGGATGACCATCACTTTGAAGGCAGTCTAACTGCTTGGTCCTGTTTAGATCCGGACATCGCAGCTGATGCTGCCACCGTCATGGCTGCCGCTGCTGCCGCACCAAGCTTTGCTCCGCCAGCAGCTTTCATTGCACCACCTACTTTGGCGAAAACCGCGATTCCTCCTACAAGAAATGCCCTCAAGACCACCGTTGGTTTCACTGCCATATTGTTTATTGAAACTGCAAATTTTCCAATATAATAAGAAAACTCAAATTTTCTAGTTTCATTTGAATAATAATATACGTCATAAAACTTTATACTCCCTTTTCTAGGGACATATTGATTAACGATGTAAAATAAAATTACTTAAATTTGAGATAAAAGGAACCGAATTATAACATATATTTCTTAAGAAACTTTTATCTTTAAATCCTTCGTTATTTTATAAACTTATTAATATATATGTTCACACTCATATCTGAATATTATAAATTGAACACACCGGTCTCGGATCATATAACGAATAAGAGATAGAAGGAACCAAATTACCTTAACGTTTGAAGATCAAATGCTTTTGATTACCGACAATTTGAAGAGTGTAAGGGGAAATGAAAGAAGAAGAATGCAAGTAAATTTCCTAAGAAAAACAACAATTTTCAAGTTGAAACCCTTACCTTTCTTCCTTTTTATCATGTGGGGGAAAGCTAAAAATGAGGGTCACTGCTTATTACGCAACACGTTTCGAATTTCTGTTGCCACTCGAAGCCGAATGTTAATGAAGAAAAAATGGTAAAAAATGGCGAATATGTATTAATAGCGACGACCCGTATATCCCTCGCTTAACTATGCGCCGCCGAAGGGGTCAATTAGTGACGGAAACGAAAGAAAAAGGCGACGAATTTGATCCCAGTGCATCACATGAGTGTAGGACAGATACTCGGTACTAGAAAAACAATCGAATTTGATTAAAGAAAACATACTTAGAATGGATTTAGTTATTGTCGAGTTGAGCTTGAGATCGAATATGAAGACATCAATTCATGTGAAGACATCAATAATCTATGTGAAGGTAAGGAAATCCTACACCATCCATCCTTTCTAATGAATTGATACCTTCAATTTCACACGATTTCAATGAGCCAAGAAATGGAAATAAGGAGTTGCTCGAATATGAAGACATTGCTTCCGCATTGGTTGCTTCCCAACCTTCAAAACCTGGAAGAAATTTGGGTCCAGCAGTGTGTTCAACTAAGAGAAATAATTGCAGAACTAAAACCAGAAGATGCTGAAGGGCAAGGGAGTGATGCATTGATCAAATTCAATCTTCCGAAATTGAGAAAGATGGGACTACAGTCATTACCAGGATTGAAGATCATATGCAGTAAAAGTGGAGCAATGGTTTGTGATTCTCTGCAGCTTATCCAAGTTTATGGGTGCCGTAAACTGAAGATTCCTCCGTTTGTTCCCCTTGTTGGCAATGGGCAGCCATACTCATATGTTCCACCTTCTCTCAAGATCAGCTCAACGATAGGATGGTGGGAATCGTTGGAGTGGGATGATCCGAACTTTAAAAATATTCTTCAACCCCATTTTGTCAACCAGTAATGGGAACATTATGCTTTTTTCATGAAAGGGACGAGTTCGATTTTTCACGATCGGACACGGTTGCTTTTTGAAGATTCCGGGGGAAACGAACATACGACCGGATGCGATGGTTTAAGCAGGATCTGTTTGAGACTATTGGTCTATGGCATGTGGTAACGTTTTTCCTTTGCTGTTTTTGGATGCTACTAAACAAGCACTATGTGCATTAATGCTTATATGCTTCCTGCTTTAGTTTTATTTCACCTGCAGCGGTCTGATATGCATTGTTAGCTGTATGTATGTATGTATGTATGTATATATATATGTACGAAAATACTAAATATGAATATAAAATATTGATACTTCAAATACATATCTTCAATATCTGCAGGATGCAGTGTAACTAAACAAACACTAAGCTCAACATTCCGAGTAAAAAGAAGGCATTAAGATTCTCTCTATATAAATGGAATAATTGTTTCTAAATATCTTTCTCAGTTGACGTTTCAGATGAACTTTCAGTCGAGTCACCTGAGTTCAGTAACGGACCACTTGCAAGTGAGCCGTTTTCGGGTTCAGACACAACGGGGATCTCAACGACTGCTCTTTCCATCTCCTTCTCGAGCTCTTGTTCCTTGCGCAGCACGGTGAATTGTGTACCCATAGACTCTGCTGCCGATAGCCATGCAAAAACGATTATCAAAAGTATGCCTCCGAGGTATGGGGTTGAATTTGCAAGTGATCCGAAGGTCAAGATCATAAACTGCTGAATCAGAGCACCCCCTGATTTCCCTAGAGGATTGCATACAACATCAATGGCAGCCTTACCTTTAACCTGAAGAAAACATCGAGTGAGTTATGCACAAATGACCAGGGAGTTTGACAAAAGTTCAGGATTTCGAGTACAGATTCCGAACCTTGGTGTCTTCGTCTAAAGGAATGTAGGCCATTTCTTTGCATGGATCAAATAAACTGTACTTTGCGCTCTTGCTGAAAATGTTCTGCATGGCACCAATGTAATATCCCAAAAATTTTAAAATCCCTAATTAAAAACTCTTTTTAGATTCTCAATTTCTGAAACCCTAATTTTTTTTGAGGTTTTAAATTGATTTTCTATATTTAAGGGAAAATGTTTGAGATAAGATTATAAAGTTTTGAAAATTTAAATGTGAATTTAAAGATTAAAAGTTAAAGTGATGTTTTAAAATTAGATGACTTTTTGGATAACTAATTTGCTTTTAAACTGAGATTAATTATTTTTTTTATTAAGAGTTTTTCTACAATCAATCTTTTTATTAAAAATATTATTTTATTTAATTATTATTTTATCAAAACTCTTTGTTTAATATTATATATATTATATAAAGTCTCAGATAAAGATAAGAAGCTCATTTAAAATTATATAATCTTATTTTTTATTATTATTATATTTATAATATAATCTAATAGAATTTTAATTCTACTTAAGTTCAGTTATTTTTCTCACTATAAATACATATTATGATCTAAGAGAAATCACTACATTATTTTTCCTACATCAAGATTCTCTAAAAACTTTGTTCTCACTTTTTATTTCTGTCCGAGATCAAAACTATGTTATGCAATAATTTGAGTCGCTTTGGCCAAGGTGTGTTCTCTTACTGGTGTTACATGTGTTTATCTAAAATATATATTTTTCTGTGACATGTTTAATATTGTGATTTTAGAAATACATAAAACTTTCGGATTTTGAAATCCTACACTTTTGTGAGTAATTATGATTTGAAATCTTGTGAATTTGTATTTTCAGATAAATTATGATTTTGGATTGGAATATGATTGAAGTATGTAGTTGTGATTTGTGTTTTGCGTACATCTTGTTTTGCATTATTTTTCTAAAATATTACTCTTGAAAAATAATTTTATAAATCATGTTTCTTTTTTTGTTTGTTTTTATATACCTCTTTGTGATACGCTAAGTTCTTTAGGTTACTTCATCTTAGTTTTCTGTGGGCTTTAAGCAATTCAATACTTAAAGAATCTTATATTTTATCTGGTTATTTTATTATTTAATATAAAACTAACTTCTAGTCATTATTATTTTTAAAAACTTTGATGCATTTGAGAATTATGGTTATTTAAGTATATATAAATATTTTTCTTACATTTGAATATTTTATTTGAACCATCTGACTATAATACTATTTTAATGAGTTTTGAGATAATGTATTTGGAGAATTTTAATTATTTTCAAGTCATCAATTCTTAATTATAATTTTAATTTTGGGTTTTAACGAATTATTAGGTATTTAAATATTTTAAAGTTATGATAAAATAATATAAATTAAATTAGTTTTGAGGGTAAAGTTTTTAATGTTAACTTTTTAGGTTCAACCTATCTTTTCTTGTGCTAAATATGAGTTTTCTTTTTGTGCTAAATGTGTGTGCCTTTCTTTAAATATGTGTGTTTTCATGTGTTTAAATGAATATATATATATATATGTGTGTGTGTTCTCTTACTAGTGCTATATGTTTTTTTTAAATATATTTTCCTGTGATATGCTTTGAAAAATATTCGTGTTTTGCTGTCATGTTTAATTTTTGTATTGCGACTTTGATTGTGTATTTGTGTTTGAGATTCAACCGAATCAATGATGGGGGGGTTCACTAGAGTAATCGGCAATAGCACAAGGAGGGGCATTTGACTGGAATCAATCGGTGGCAAGAGAGGTTAAGATCCGGAGTTTGGTGAGTGTTGAATCAAGAACCAGTGAGGCAAACTGAAAGCAGTCGACTAAGGTAATCTTCCTCAAGATTTCTTTCGTTTTTATGTTTGAAGCTTTGATTGGGTTAGGTTCATGAAGTGCTTGGGTGAGTTTATTTGTTTTTTAGGTTGTTAGATCCAGATTAGGACTGAGTTTAATTGTTTTTAGGGGTTAGAACTCGGAAATTTAAGGTTTTTGGATGTTTTCGGTGCGATTTAAGATGTCTGGTGACCTCACCGGCATCGAGAACGGTGGCCGACGGCTTCCAGGTGATGTCCGGCGTGTTTCGCGGTGGTCGGCGAACACGCCGGAGTGGCGCTGGGCGGTGGCGGACCAGATCAAAGGGCGGCTTGCTTGGCGGCGCTGAACCGTGTTCTTCGTGTTCATCTTCTTTTGGATGAACACGCATGAACACCATGCAAAACCCATGTTTTTGATCGGTTTTGAGTAGGATTTCTGGAAATTGGGGTGTTTCTCTCAGAGAAACTGAGTCACGCCCGAGTTGGTCTCGGTCCAAATGACCGAGCCAACTCAGCTTACCCCCTTTTTGGTAGGCAGCAAAACGCTGCTGTTTTGGCAGCTGAAGTGGAGCGGGTCGTATCCGGGTTCAACCCGGATCCGCGCTTTTTTAAACGGGTGGGTAAAATTACACTTTAGGTCCTCGAACTTTGAACCGTTTCCCTTTTAGCCCCCAAGGTTTTAGAAATCATTCAATTCAGTCCCTTAAAACCCAATTAGGTCCCTAAACCTTTAGAAATCATTCGATTAGGTCCCCAGAACTTTAATTAAGCCCTTAGGACTTTAGATTTAATTCAATAGGATATCCAAAATTCAAATAATGTTCGGCACCCTCGGAGTGGCTGTAAATCAGTCTTAAGGAAACTGCTAAACGCAGGCCTCAACTTCATCCGTTTTCAAATAAAACTCGGTTTAATCTTTATATTTCAATTTTTCAAATTTGATTTTTGTTTTACTAACGATTTTTATTTCTTGTGATCGTTTCGAAGTAAGATTGTATAACATCCTTTTATAAGACAAAGATAACCCATTAATGTCCAAATGTTTTGAAGCAAAAAGCCTAAGCTTTAAGCCTTGTGATGGGTTCAAAAAGCTTCTAGCTTTGGTTGGTCTTGGAGGTAATGGAAGAAACCCTATGGTTCTTGAAACAGCTTCCATGTCTCTCTTATGGTTCCTCCAATATAATCTCACATAAGCTTACCATTTTTGAATGAAAATATCAATTTGTGTGTTTAAAAAAAGTGAAGATAGTTTCCAATTTTCACTCATTGCTTTAAAAAGTTATGAAATAAGCTAAAGTGTACACTTTTAATGAAAGTCATGAACTCTTGATTTACTCAAATCCTTACATATGGTTTTTCAATGCCATATTGACAATGCCAAGTGAAGACAAAACCTAAACCATTGTCAATAATTTGGGGTTTGAAATGGTATTAGCTTCTTTTTTAAGGGAGAAAGTTAAAGTAAGATCGCCAAACTTTTCAATTACAAAAGGAAGTAAAATACATAATATCGGAAAAATTATATCATGGTCATTATTGTTATTTCATTCATAAAATCAATCTATTAAATATATTTATTTAATTATTTTTTTTTATTTTTTGTGATTTTATACTAATATTTACCGTAAAATGAGTTTAAAATAATTTTTTACCAAGTGAAGATTTATTTGATAAAAAAGATGAGGTAAACAAAATACTTAAATGAATGTATTTGATTGGTTGGTCTTATAGATAATTAGGGGTGAGCAAAACTTGACTCGACTCGAAAAAATCAAATAACTCAACTCGAGGCAAAAATACTCAACTCGTTTTGACTCGACTCGAAATTTTATAGACTCGACTCGAAAATATTTCAAATAAAGTTTTGAGTTGTAAAATAGAAACTCGAATAACTCGGAATTTTTAGTAATTAAATGAATAATTTTTAAGTTTAAGACGAATCTCTCAATTTTATATGATATATATACATTGATATTTAAAAATATAAAGAAATATTTTTACATATATAAAAAATATATGTATATTTTATATGATTAGAGAAAATCGTCTAAATTGAAATCAAATCATACTATAAAATGATAAATAATTATAATTAAATATTTATAGTAATTCGAAACTCGACTCGATTCGAGCCGAAAAAATTCAAATAAAGTTTAAGTTGTAAAATGTGACTCGTCAACTCGAATAACTCGAAATTTTTTGACTCGACTCAACTCGATCGAATACTCACTCCTATAAATAACGTAATAGAAATGATCTATGGTATAATTTTTTATATTAAAGTTGTGAATTTAGATAGTAAGGTATATAATTTAAAATTTATAATTAAAATTTAATATTTAAAGTTTATAATTAAAATCTAAAACTAATGAATTATTATTTCATACATGGGCTTCTAACGATGGAAATTTTAATTTTTACAAACGAAATGAGTTAATAACTTTATTTTTATTGGTTTTATTAAAATATTTTATGATGGTTATATTTTTTATACAATAATCATATATTCATAATTCTTCTAAATTCCTAATCCAGAAAAGATCGAGAATTTATAATTTTTAAAAAATATCGATCGAACTAACACTTAATCGATAAAACCAACTCATCAATTATTATTATTAGTTTGTTAATTCCTTAATTGTTTATATTGAACCCTAACCCCCTGTCTTTGTCTTTAGAAAGAAATTCCAACCAAACACTTCAATTCACCATATAAAATTAGGTCCCAGTACTTTGTTCTGTTTCCAAATCCATGAATGGCAGAAATTTGATTTATTTTATTTTGTGTGAACAATTTAAATTTAAATAAAAAAAACAATTTGTTTTTTTCTTAAAAAAATCAATACTATTGACTAAAACCTCAAACTCTTTGTCAACCCCACAAAAATTTGGGAAGAAGAATGTTCCAAGTCGTTCATTGCCTGTTAAAGAAAGGTTAAACGCTAAATAAGTTCAGTTTTATAAGTAATATTTGATTATTTAAATTTTAAAATTTTAAATAAATTTGTTAAATTAAATATTAATTGAGTTAATTATTTTATACAAATTAATTAATTAATTAAATATTAATTATTATATATAAAATATTATTTGTATTATATGTAAACCCAATGTAAACACACCGGGTGAAGTATTTTTATTCAAAATTAGTTATAAATATTAAACTCTAAATCTAAACTTTAAGGTTTAAGCTTTACCTTTGAGGGATAGAGTTGGGGTTAGGAATTAATAGTTTAGGATTTATGGGTTATTTTATATTTTATTTATAATATAAATATATAAATACAATATTTTTAAATTTTAAAATATTTTTTAAAATAATATATTTATACTATTGTCGCAACCTCTTTTTTAAGCGGTTTGACGATTTTTTTTTAAAACAAAAATAATAGAGTCGCCACAAATCTTTTAAAGGTGTGATTAGATCACCTAAAAACGGGTTATTTTAATAAAATCATTTTGTTTTTATTAAAACAACAATTTTTGGTCTACGAAAATAAAAAATGGGTTCGGGAGTTGGTTACGCGTGAGGAAGGGTTAACACCCCGCAACGCCAAAAAATTGGTACCTAGACAATTACAAAAACATTTTAAAGTCGGAATTTGCAAGTTCATATAAAAGTTTAAATTATTGTCATTTATGAATTTGGTTTTACTTTAACGGTCCCACCGTCAGGAGAGTAAACTTTAATCACCACCAGCATTTCTAATGCTAACCCGTTACCTCCCTTTGATAAGGGACCGCATTAATTAAGTTTCACTTTTTAATCACAAAAGCAAAGAAAATTAGATGTGTTGAAAGTTTTATTCTAAGTTAGTGATTATTAATCTAAAAAATGTCTAAGTGAATTTTACCTATTAAGATTTAAATATAATTAAGTGTGTTTTATTAATTTAAATAAAAGAGTTTCTTTAAAATATAAAACCAAAAGAACAACAATTTTTATAATTCAAAAAAAATATTAGAATTACTCTAATCATAACTATAATCAAAATAAATAAAGAACAAAAGATCAAGAGTAAAATACTTAAAAAAAGCTTTTCTTTTCGTATTCCACAAAAAATTCAATACAAAATAATAGTGGTAGAAGAAAAAGAGAATTACAAGAGTTGAGGATGGGTTGTGGTATCTATCAGTGACAACAATTATTAATAATATAAAATATAATATATTTTTTATTTTTATATATCAATATATATATAATATTTTTATAAAATATTAATAAAACAATTTAAACTATTCTTAGATAGTTTGAGATATATATTTGTGAAATAATATTTTAAATATAAACTAAAATTTAATATTATATTTTAATTTTTAAAGCTGGATGATAATTTTACGATAATAATCGTAATTGAATGGTATTCGATATATTTTACCCAGAAAATAATCCTTGGGCCTAACTAAATATCGACAAAAATACGTCTGAGGTTGGGTTTTAGGTTAATAAACGCCTCTAAAAGTAAACCCCCCAACATCACCAAATTCTTCAGAAAGGAAAACATCTTTCTCCCACGATTTTGGCCAACAATTGCCTTTGCCTTCCCTTCTCCGCCACAAATTTTTAAAAAATAATATTATTAAACAAGGAAAGAATGATGACTCCCCTTCTTTGTCTTACTCGTGAGTAGAATCCCAGTACTGGCGGCTCTGTTATTTTATTTAAAGGACGTGCAGGAATTCCGCAGTCACATTAAGCTTGCCTTCGATTAGAAACTATTTTGGAGTCGAGTCGACTCAAACACTCGGCTGCTTTTTCTCTTTCTTGGTAACTCTCCAAATTCCATGGCAGCTATAACCAATCTGCATGTTCTTGCTTTTTGTTTTTGTTATGTGCATGTAATGTGTATGTGTTTTTACATATGTTGATGTAGTTTAAGCTTTGTTAGTGTGCATGAATGAGCCATGGCTTTTTTTTTTTCTGTTTGGAGAGGGGCAGCGGCGGCGGCGGCGGCGGGTGTTGTTTGGTTGTTTAGGTGAGACCAAACATGTTAGGCTGCAAATGCTGTGTTTGGTTAATAAGAAAATGATGGAATGAAATCTGGGTTTGGATTGATAGTATTTTTAAGGATGAATATTATGGTTTATTTAACTTAAAGTCGAAGATTTCGATGTACGTTATCAATGGAAGATCGAAATTAAAGGGTGAAATTCTCTTTCATGGATACCATTCATGAATCATGCATGCATTCCTCAATATGAGTACTTTGTCACAAGGGATTTCTTTATTTGAAACGATTTTCGATTACGTTTCTGGGTTTTCGATGTTTTTATCTTTTACAATAGATTTCTTTTTTGGGGGAAAAGAGAAAAATACATAAAGTACCATTGGAAAAATGGTTCGTATTTGATTTGTTAACTTTGAAGTTTCTTGAGTTCTTGCTCTGTTTTTCCAGTCAAAAAGTTAATATCAGGCAGCTGTTCGAAATTGCTATTGTAGAAAATTATGGTCCAACATTCCACAATGATCTCAATAATATACGTAAAGCCCTGGTCTTGAACATGTATCCGACATGAGTACTGTTAGATTTTTATAAAATGTTTATTCACGAAGCACATATTTTTATATCCATGTGTTCGAGCAGAATTCATAAAAAAAGAGCCTTGAACTTCAAGAAAATGGCAAAAAACTGATTTTCAGTATCTAAACTTTTCTGCAATTCTCCTGCACCAGAAATGGGAAACATGAAATCCCCTTTCAAGGGTATTGCAAATGATGTCAAAGGAAGAGCAGCTTGTTACAAGCAAGACTGGATTGCTGGTATTCGTTCAGGATTGGGGTATGCCTTACGTTTCTTTACTTTGATAATAAGTCCAAATTTGAGTAAATTTTGATGTATTTTTATGTTTATTTTTGGTTCAATATGTACCATCTTATTGCAGGATACTAGCCCCAACTGCCTACATCTTCTTTGCTTCTGCTCTACCCGTTATCGCCTTCGGCGAGCAACTGAGTCGAGATACAGGTGTTGTCACTGTTACATTAAAAAAAGAAAGTATTCACTGATAAAATTAAAAAAGTGATGTTTAACATGCTTTGGATGTAGATGGGAGTCTAAGCACGGTTGAAACATTGGCATCGACTGCCATTTGTGGTATTCTACACTCGATATTCGGCGGCCAACCTCTTTTGATTCTGGGAGTTGCAGAGCCAACTGTTATTATGTATACATATTTGTACAACTTTGCTAAAGGAAGAGAAGACTTGGGGAAAGAATTATTCTTGGCTTGGGCTGGATGGTAAAAGAATTCTCCGTTATCGGTTTAAATAGAAGAGTTCTGAAAGTAGTTGATCTTACAAGTTGATAAATGTTTTTGCAGGGTTTGTGTTTGGACTGCTCTGTTGTTGTTTCTCCTTGCAATGTTTAATGCTTGCACAATAATTAATCGTTTCACAAGGGTAGCAGGCGAGCTTTTCGGCATGTTGATCAGTGTTCTGTTTATTCAAGAGGCTATCAAGGGATTGGTGAGTGAGTTTCAAGTTCCCAAAGATCAAGACCCGAAGTTAGAGAAGTATCAGTTTCAATGGCTTTACACAAATGGACTGTTGGGAATCGTATTCTCTTTTGGCCTTCTGTATACTGCCTTGAAAAGTCGAAGGGCGAGGTCATGGTGGTATGGCACAGGTTTGTCAAGCAAATAAATTCATATTATTCGACTATTTCGGAGTTAGTATATGAGATAAAGTTGTAAATGGGTGCTGAATGATGTTGCTAATATTCTACAGGGTGGTTTAGAAGTTTCATTGCAGATTATGGGGTTCCTTTAATGGTTGTAGTGTGGACAGCAATGTCTTTTAGTGTGCCAAGCAAAGTTCCATCTGGGGCTCCAAGAAGGCTCTTTAGTCCTATGCCATGGGAATTCACATCCTTACAACATTGGACTGTAATTAAGGTATCCATATTCGCTATCAGATATGTTGTTGATCTTTTCATCGGTCTCTAAAGCTTTTCTAGTGATAACAATGGCCCTCCATTAAGAAACAAACAATCGGATTTGCAGGATATGGGAATGATCCCTCCATCGTATATCTTTGCTGCATTTATTCCAGCAGTGATGATTGCTGGACTCTACTTCTTCGACCACAGTGTTGCTTCGCAGTTGGCTCAACAAAAGGAATTTAATCTCAAGAATCCGTCTGCCTACCATTATGACATCTTATTGCTCGGATTCATGGTAAACCTCATGAGCAGAGAATACTGACAACTGAATTATAAAATATTATGTTTTACTGTCAAAAACTTGTTTTCAGACTTTACTCTGCGGATTAATCGGCCTCCCTCCTTCGAATGGAGTCCTACCACAGTCTCCTATGCATACCAAGAGCCTTGCAGTTCTCAAAGGGCAGGTGGATAAATATATTCTAAACGAAAGTTTCCTATAAAGAACTATGGACCTGGTTACACTCTTAATTTCAATTGATGTATGAAATGCAGCTAATCAGACGAAAAATGGTGGCGAGTGCGAAAGAAAGTATAAAGCAGAAAGCTAGCAACTCTGAAATATATGGCAAGTTGCAAGCGGTCTTCATTGAAATAGACAACAGTCCAGAGGTAAGTTCTCTGATCAGTGATTGTTTCTCCAAGAAAGTGATCCTTTGTCTTAAAACATGCTATTGACATTTAATCCATAATTTGTAGTTTTTCTTCAACCCTGAATTTCCCATCCATATTCTCCGAATATATATCAATAAATCTTATATAATGCCTGCATCTGACCTTGGCTATTTCCATGTTTCAGAGTGCAGTGGTTAAAGAGTTGGAAGACTTGAAGAAGGTGGTTATGAAAGGTGAATACGAAGGAGAAATCCAGAAGGAATCATTTGATCCTGAAAAGCATATTGATGCTTACTTGCCGGTTCGAGTAAATGAGCAGAGAGTGAGCAATCTTTTGCAGTCACTCCTAGTTGCTGCATCAGTATGTGCCATGCCTGCAATCAAGTTGATACCTACATCAGTTCTTTGGGGATATTTTGCATACATGGCCATCGATAGTCTTCCAGGGAATCAGTTCTGGGAAAGGATTCTACTTCTCTTCATTACACCCAGCAGACGATACAAGTATGCAATGTTTCTTTTTCATTACATTTGCAAATCCGAAAATTCTACAAAAACAAGAATGGACTCATTTAGTGGTCATTCACAAAAAGCACATTACTAGACAATGTTGCAAATTTCTGATGTGATTTAATGGCCCAATTTGCAGGTTGATGGAAGGTGTTCATGCTTCGTTCGTGGAGTCGGTACCATACCGATACATTACGATGCTTACGCTCTTCCAGTTCGTTTATCTTCTGATTTGCTATGGTGTGACATTGATTCCAATAGCTGGAATCCTGTTCCCTTTGCCCTTCTTCCTTCTCATCATCATAAGACAATACATTCTCCCAAGGATCATTCTCCCGAATTATCTCCGGGAACTCGATGCAGCTGAATACGAGGAAGTTACCAGTGCCCTCCAAAGATCATCCCTCAGCTTCTCTTCAAGGGTATTTCCCATTTATCCCTTTTCTGTTTGTGGAGCCACTAAAACTAAATTAACAGGAAAACAGCTAAAACTGTTAGAGGTTTTTTAGGAAATCGAGACATGTGTTGAGAATGAAGATGAAGCTGAAAATTTAGATGCCGAATTATTAGATGAATTGACAACAAGTAGAGGAGAGTTAAAGGTCCGAACTGTTAGCTTCAGAGAGGAAAGGAAAGGCCAGGTAGGATGTTAATTTCTTATCGATTCTTCGTTTTTCTTGAAGTATCATTATTCGACATTAGTCTCCGACACGAGTATGAACATATAACATTGTAATATATTTTTTTCTCATGCATGTTATCATCTTGTTGTGAAATTTACATATCCATTTTGTTTTATATCTGTATTTTGCAGGTTCATCCAAAGGACATGGTTGAGGATGCATGATGTAGGCTTCTTGGATGTCTTCTTTCTTCCAATCAAGTTGTTTCAAATACAAGTAAAATGTAAATCTCTTTCCATTAAAACCTGGACAAGAAATGCATGTAGGGTAATGTTCTCGAACAAAAGTCGATGTAGATGCTCAAATTTGGATACGAATAATAAATAAGATTACTTATTTACTTTGTTGTAAGAATAGCAATGACCTATGTGGAGACAATTCCTGTTTATGAGATAAAATATTAAATTTTTTAAATAAAATTTTTAATTTTGTTGCGAATAAAATAAATCAAGTTGAGAGAATCTTTTATGATACATCTTTGTAATACTCAATTTAGAGAATATTTGATATCAGGTCCCTTTTTAAGACAAACATAAATAAATACTCTATAAGATAAACTATATTCACAAATAAGTCATTGAAATAAATTGTTAGATTATCTATCTCCTATATAAATAAAAAAATATATTAGTATATCCATTCACAAATATTTTTAATATTTAACAATATATGTTCAGTAGATAAATTAATTAAATTTGGATCTTTTAAAATAAATATTATCTTTTTTTACTAAAATGACTCGATATTAGATTTTACGAGTATATTAAATATTAGTTAATAGTTAATTTGTTTTATAAAATTTTAAAAAAATAGAGTTTGGGTTAATTGAGTACAATGGCATTCCTGTAGTTTTGGTATAATACTAGTGGCTTTCTTTTAGAACTAAGCATATAAAAACACACCCGGGGACTCGCCATTTCTCCATCCAAATCCCCTCTTCTTTCCTTTCGTTTCCGTCGCCGATAGCTTCAAAACAAAAGAATGCATAGGATCGTCGTGTTGTTACTCTTTCTGTGCCACTTCTCAAGCAGCAGCATCTATCAAAGATGGTAAGCTCGGCTCTATGCAATTACATGCTTTGCAATATGTTAAAGCAGACAAAATATGCCTACACTTTACGCACATAGATGCTATATGATTCTTTTAAGATGAACATCATTCGTTTTTTTATCGAAATCTCTCACTTTTATCGGTATTATTCTCGGCCAGGTTTATTGCCAAATGGGAACTTTGAGCATGGTCCAAAGGCATCAGAATTGAAAGGAACAAAAGTGATGAGCCCAAAGGCAATACCAAACTGGGAAGTTTCAGGCTACGTTGAGTACATAAAATCAGGTCAAAAACAAGGCGACATGTTGCTAATAGTGCCCGAAGGAGGCTTCGCGGTTAGGTTAGGCAATGAGGCACTGATTAAGCAGAAGCTTAAGGTGATCAAAGGCATGTATTATATGTCCTCTCGTTTGCCATCGATGATGCTAACAACACCTATGAAGGTTCTTCGGCGGTCGAAGCATTCGCAAACAGAAACACTGTCAAGGTCACTTACGACTCGAAGGGCAAAGGAGGATTCAAGCGAGCGACGTTCGATTTAAAGCCAATTCGACCCGGACTAGGGTAACGTTCTACAGCACATTTTACACCATGAAAAATGATCACTCTGGTTCTCTTTGTGGACCGGTGGTGGATGATGTGAAGCTGATTAGTGTCCGAAAAAGACATCATTTGTGAAACTGTTCAAATTTATTTTGCAGTGCTTAATGAATGTGATTGGTCCACTTAGGGGTTACATTATTGTACGCTAGGATTATTTCAATGTAATAAGAAGGATTTGAGTTCATCAATATTACATTTATGTATGTATCTTTCTTTGTTAAATCAAATGGTACGAGCCGACTTATGTATGGTATTAGCACCATTCATACTTAGTCAAGTTTACAAGTTACAACATTAGTAAAAATTGGTAAAAGAATTTTTGATTCGAGTTAAATTTTTTTTAAAAGTTTAGTTTTTAATAATTTTGAGATGTTTAATAAAAATATTTAAAAATATAAGGTATTTAATTAAAATATTAAAATTTAATATTTTTAAGACATGACCGCTTCTAGCCTTTATTACCTAGTTATTGTTTATTTATCTCGAAATTAAAAGGATATAAAAGTACCTAAGATTCGAACCTCAAAGTAACTCTTTATACCTATATTGATGCGAATTTATTCTTTAATTTAGAGAATGTCTTTTAGCTCAAAAATTTCATACGAATATTATAAGTTAAATTGTTATTTTTTTAACTTCACATTAATATTTTAATCAATATATTTAATACGATAACTATTTAGACTAACTAATAACACCGTAAAAATAAATGAAATAAAATATATGCGATTAAACTATAAGATTTAAATGTTAAATTCAGATATATAGAAGGACTAAAATCAGAATTTGATAAAAAAATCCAAAGTCCATACATATGTAGAGTAAAATCATTTCCTCTAACATGGCAAGTTCTCCAATCGAACCGCACCGTAAAAACCAAATTTCCCACAAAGTTCGCACGTGTAACAGAAATGGCGCGCGTGCCTAATTGACTAAAAGGAAAAGGAAACCTTTCCCGTTTAACCTCAAAACGAGATTGCTCTGTTTGTTTGAACTTCAGAAATATGTGGAGAAGGCTGTTGACTTCACAGATCAAAACCCTAGCAGCAGCTCCATGCCGATCGGCTCCCAGGACGGCGCCGTTCCCGTTCAAATTTACCGTTTCGTCGTCGCCTTCCGTTTATCTCCTTACTCGTCACTTATCCGCCTCGTCAGGTAACGCCTGTTTCCGTGGATCCCTCGTCAAACTAATCGTTATCATTTCTGCCCTCGTAAAATGAATCGTTATCTTTTCTCCTTTGTTTATCTGATTTTGATATTTTTCTGGTTTGTGTAGCGGAGAGTGTCGTGAAGAAGATTGAGGATGTAATGCCTATCGCCACCGGTCATGAGCTTGAGGAGCTTGAGGCTGAGCTTCAGGTGAATTTCTTTTATTAGGATGTCGATGATTTGATCTTTAAAATGCGAGAACTTTCTTGTGATGTTACATTTTTAGGATTGAAGATTTCTATTAGATGGCTATATTTAGGGGGTGAGCGGTCAGTTCTGAAATTCCGAACACTGACTTAACCGATGTCATCAAGATTATAACAGACTAATGAACCAGTTTTGGTGATATCTGGACATAATGAATCAAAAGTCGACCGGCATTGGTTGCCTGCTATGTTGTTATAAGCATTATGTCTAATTGGCTACATTTAACTTACTGCTTTCTCAGTTTATGGCCAGTGCTTTCTCATTCTGATTTTGTTTCTTTTGTCTTATTTAGGGAAAGAAAATTCTTGAAGATGTAAATAACCCTATTGGTCCTTTTGGCACAAAGGTTAGTATGGGCTGCAAATGTCTTTCACACTGTTTTACAGTTGGGGAAATCTTTTTGATCATGTGCTTTTCATCTTCAATAGAAGGAATGCTAGATAGTTTTTGATCCTTTTATGCTAAAAATTTGCCCTTTTTTCATGCATTTGTTCCTCTTTTATATGATTTCTGCATAACTTCAGTTCTTGTATTTAATGCACTTCTACGGTTCTACCTAATGATGTATGTTTAAATCATGGCTAGCTAGTAATATTCTTTTTGTAGATTTAACATTTTGAGTTTGGGACTGTTTTATGGTGATAAATCCTTTATTTCTTTATGCTGGAAACCTGAAATATTGATTTTTATGAAATCATAAGAGTAATGCCACTACTTGACTATTGAATTTATCTGCTTGTAGGAAGCTCCTGCTGTTATCAAGTCCTACTATGACAAAAGAATAGTTGGATGCCCAGGAGGTGAAGGCGGTATGTTTCTTTCATCAAATATCTGTTTCTGCTCTTCTAGGTTTGGACCTGTGTTTATACAAAGTTGAAACATTCTGCGTGAACTAATATTAGTTGATTTAACTATTTAAAAAATGCAGAGGATGAGCATGATGTGGTCTGGTTTTGGCTAGAGAAAGGAAAGCCACATGAATGCCCTGTTTGTTCACAGTATTTTGTGGTGAGTAGATATCTCAAATTAGCAAAACATTCATTTCGTATTTCCTAGCATTGAGCTGATCTATTTGAGTTCACTTCTAAATGTCTATTTCTTTGCATTCATTGGATCCATGTCCCGTTTAGAAATTTCTGTTAACTCATACATGGTTTCATCAACAACTCTGAAATTTGAATTAATCTCGGGTATCCTGGAACAACTAAACTGTATGAGTTTGTTCTCTAATATAGAGCATGGTCAATCAACCAGTTTTTGCAATAAATAGCTTATGTATATCATGTTACATTGGTAAATTTGCTTTCTGCTTTCATCATATGTAAAACTCTGTAAATGGGACAGTAATCCTACTAATAATCATCTATTAATTTTTTCTGCAAATGTTTGAGCTAGATGGAATTGTATGATTTTCCTATGTTGCCCCTGAAGGATACAATCGAAACTACAATGACTTTGCTGTCTGTATTGATTTTCCTACACAAACACCATATTCTGATTTTGAGGTGTTCTTGAATCATTTTAAGGTTGGGGCCGTGAATGAATCGAGTCCTGTAGACCTTAATTTTTACATATGTTTCATCCCATTCCCTTAAAACACTTGATTGTGTTAACATTAAAAGAAAGAAGTTGCAGTCTTAACAATCCAGCCTCAATGCACTTGGTTGTTTCAAGCATTGTAGGATTTTCCTAATTATTTATGTTGGTATTTTGCAGCTGGAAGTTGTGGGTCCTGGAGGACCTCCAGATGGACATGGTGACGAAGATCATCATCATTAATTGCTTTTTTCAGTTTTTTCCCTATTTGAATAATATTGGAGAGGATGTAAAGAAGTCCAGTATACCGTGCATTGCACCTTCAATTGTTCAAAAAACCTGTCATGTTTGGTTTCCTTTGGCCATTGATCATGTTTCAGGTGGTTTCTCTGTTTTTGTTTCTGGTGGTTCTTTAGACACAGGTTGGTCATCTTTTTGTACTATGAATCTTTTTAGGTTTAACTTCAACGCATTGCTAAATAATTGATGGCTACAGCCCCCATTTTTTGAACTTGTGAAATTATAATTTTTGAGTCAGGTGGATCGAATAAAAAACAACCCGATCCATGATTATTCCTACTCACATATCACTTGTGAAGTTATAATTTATAGTTATTTATTTATTTGAATTTTATATAAATAGATTATTGGATTACTAAAGTTGAAAAATAGCAGACATTTTTAATAAAAAAAGTTATACATTCGAACATGTTATTCTAATTCAATAAATTTAACTTTTCATATTTAAAAGTTTTAATATTGTGCTTTTTCTTGATACACCATCCGACTATAAATGAATTAACTCGTAAGATAATCAATTCATTATTGAACATGCAATAAACTAATAAAATAAACTCATCACGATCTTAACGCCATATCTAATAGATAAAGTCATGTAAAGGCTTCATTTATTAAAATATTTTAAACTATAATTAAATTAATAAAATATATAAGTTTTAATAACAAAATTATTATTATATTAAATCACGTTAAAATAGCATATTGGCAACATTTTTCCCAAACATGTAGGTAGACAGACAATTTTTAGAAACACAGCCCCAGAGACACAGGTTATTTATTTCCTGAGGGCTATCTGCAATCAATTGTTCCGCGTCTGTTATCATAGTTTGCGCCATTGAAAGCCATAGCTCAACTTGCTCTAGTCGCTTCAGTTGTCCTTGTTCAGCAACATCAACCTCCCGTTGCTTGTCGATCCTTTGTGCACGCAGTTCATCAAGGGCAACAGATAAAGCTGCAACAGTTTCTTCAAGCTTGCATACATAACTAGCATGCCTAACAATGGAATCCCAGCTTGAAATGAGGATATTCTCGAAAATAAATTCTACGGAGAAGCAATTGCCCATGATTCTGGTATATGCTTGGGGACTTCAAAATCAAACTAGAAACAAGGGGTGTTTGGTTAAGAAGAAAACAAACATGAATTGCTCTCCCACTTGTCTCAACTATTTCAGCTTGTAAGACTCTTCCATTACATTTGTTTTAGTAAAAAATATACTCCATATGTTTATTTGTCTATTTTCAATCATTGGAAGGACAAGAGGAATCTTTCTATGCTTCTAGTTGGTACTGATTGGTTTGTGTAAGACCCGACATTAATTTTGCCGACAAAACAGTAACTTCCAACATCAGAGTTAAAAGACAATAACTTCCGACTGTCTTGATCTTGAAGGTCTGAAAAAGACTTGATGCAAGTGCTGCAATTTAGTTCTGTTAGTAGTATTCTTCTGGGTTTTCTTTGCTCCGAATGAGAGGAACACCGTCTTCTTCCCAAACTATCCGGTCTTAGCATAATGCAATTGTCACCTCCGCATGTAATTTATGTTCCTATAAAAATATCGAATATCATTGTGAAGTTTCCATATCTCTCGAGTATCCGATGGTAACTTGAGCTTGATAGTAACCATAACTTGTTTGATCACCATGTTACTATCAATTTACAATTGTGCAATTCGTTTCGGTATAATGTTAAAGCGATATTAAAACATTTATCGTGTTTAAATGTTCGATGTCGTGTTTATTACACTGGTTCGTGCACTATTAAACTGGTCAGAAGATAGTAGCCTCAAAGCAATGTTGAAACCATAACAATTGAAGAACTGTGCTTGATTGTATAAACATGAACACCAGAGGTACATTTATTCTATAATAATCCTATTAAAATCAGCATCTTAGATTAAAGCCTATTGATTATTGTCGGGATAGTGATCCATGGTTCGAACTCTGCCTCGTGAAATAGTGTCGAAGTGTATCGAAAATTCGAACGTGTTGCTCGGATTTTGCACTGCACATAATCATACAGGAAGTGTTCTCCGAATCCACCATGCAAGGTTTGTTTTAAAGAGTTTTGCCTGCAAGTAGCCGTTGAAAGCCAACTACAAATCTGAAAGAAAAAAAGAACCAGAAGAAAATTAGCTGAAATTCGGGTCAATCTCGGTTTCGGAATCTTCACTAGATCAAGTAATTTACCCGACAATTAACAAGACTAAAGCGATACTGAAGAACACATACTGGTACCACTTGTGCTTTGGGACTTTATGTTTTATCTGATATCCCTTTGGAACATGCTTCGGGCTTATGTACCCGAACTGAGGTCGCATTAGAAGGACAAATCCGGCGAGTACTCCCGAGACAAACCCTCCTATATGAGCTGAATTATCGACTTGAGGTAGAAATCCGACAGCTAGGTTCAGGAAAATAATAAACACCATGGTCGACAGAGCTGAACACTGGATATATTACAGTTAGAACTCAAAACCCCAACAGGATAAGAGATTACAGATGTTGTGATTACCTTGTTCGTATAGTTCGACCAGTTTGTAAAAAGTTCAGAAAGCATCGCTCCCAGCAGACCGAAAAGTGCTCCGGATGCACCAACAGAGATGGTATTTTTCCGAGCTTGGGATAAAGCAGACGCCAAGCTCCCACCAAGGCCGGAAATCATATATAACGGTCCGATCCTCACTGCAATCGTTGACGTAATTCGGAATCATTTCCAAATTTAAGAGAAAAAAAACTATCAGCATAACATTTTACGATATGAAGTTCATACAAAATCCAAATTCTTGCTCCAGTCGGATTCCAAGGAACAAAAGACTTATCATATTAACCACTAAATGGACTACACCAGCATGAAACCAAATGCAGGATACCAGACGCCAATATTCCTTCTCTTCTACCACTTGTTTCCAATCAAGGGCTCCTAGTTTCTTCAACCTGCAGTTAAACCGAAAATCGATCAACCATTCATGCATATGTACGTACGTACATGCATGTATATGTATGCATATATGTATGTATGAGAGAAGCGGATTCTTACGTGATGTAGGAAGGGCCGAGAAGAGGGTTTTCTTTAAAACATTGAAACGAAAACCTTCCCAGATATTCATACCCCAAACATCTTCCAACTCCTGATGAATGTGGACAATCGTTGACGTACATGGTATAAACAAATACTGCAATATCAGCCACGAACACCAGCGACATCAACCATGGTGTCCATGGTTCGGGGGGCGGTGGCAGAGGAGGCATTTTTCTCTCATTCCGTGGCATACGGTTGGAGATTCCATTCTCAATATCATGTGACGGTGAAGACGGTGGTGGCCGCCCCTTCTCCATGACCTATAGGAAGAGACGTTGAATGAAATGGCTGTTAATGTGGCCGCCGCTTCGATGGGATGGTGGAGGTGGTGGTGGCAGGAGGAGGTGCGACTATGCACCCAAGAAAGGGAAAGAAAAACAAGGAAGAAATGTATAGGATTTGGGTGGCAATGAATGAATTTTGCTATGTTGGTAGTTGGTTAAATTTTCTTTTTCTTCCAATTGCATGTTTTACATACTATATATACTAGATTTGAGGCGTGGCTTACGTCCGGGATTGATTTGATTTTTAATTATATTTTTAAGTGATTTAGCTCGGATTTGAATGGTATACCGTATATCATATTTTATTGACCGTATAAGACATATCAACTCAATTAATTCAAATCGTTTATATCGGATTAAATTGACGAGACAAAAGGCGTGCCTTTTGTTCCCTAGCTCAACTGTCATAATTCAAGTCGAATCGGATCGAAGGCTTTTTTGCCACACTCCAATTTGAGAATCCTCGATGTCAAGTCTTAGACTTGAATATCATAAATTTGACTCGATTAAAAAATTCAAAATAAAATTTAAGTTATAAAATATGACTCATAAATCATCGATATAATTTTCTACTCTAAGATGCGAGCATTGTTATGATTACGGCGGGGGTAAATGTTGTGCCGCTGATTCTGAAGGAAGATAATTGGTGGGATAAGCCGTTGGAGTGCATTCAAAATGGCGGTCAAATGTTGTTTGTCTGGATTCCTCCGTGTGAAAGTGATGTGAAATTTAACGGCGGCGGGGTGCGGTGGAGTCATACGTTCCCCAGTTTCGGATCTAATTCCGTTCAATTGTTGCAATCAAAACAGTGGTGGCGGTGTTTATCGAAGTGAAGTGAATAGACGAGATGATCAATAATCCGTTATATCATCTATAAGACCATAATATTAATAGATTATTTTTTATAAAATTAATCGATTGATTTTAAAAATTATTAAAGTTCAGTTCTAATACACATCGAGATTACGACACATACTATAACAATGAATGTAGGAGATTAATTAATTCCGTACCCTTGAAATGTTGATTGCGTTGAATGTTAGTTTTTTTGTATCGTCAAATACGAGTTGTCTTTGAATTTGATCAATAAATAATATAAAGGCTTAAAAATATAAATCTAAATCTTTTTACTTGATTTGATCAATTATTTACTCTATTGTTTTAAAATTTTTAATTTCATTTAAATATAATCAAAATATCATTTGGCACCTCATTTGTATTCAAAAGGTACAAAGGCAGCAGACAAGGAGAGACCAGATGACTCTTTACAACTAGTGCAGAGTCCTGCTTTGTGGTTTGCTTGTGATATTAAATAGTTTGTGTTTAGTTCTGCAGTGGGTATCTTACTCCAGCTGCTAGGACTCTTTGCTGCTGGATCTGAATCAGTAGGGTAATAGAAAAGGGGTAAGTGACTGATTAAGACTCATAAATTTGCCTTTTGTTTTCAAAAATGGTACCTGGAAAAGTTCATGCAATTTATTCTTGAGGAAACAATACTCATGTTCTAGCACCTCCAATGCTCTCAAGCACCTGCATCAATCACAAAAACATCTGAGTTAGCACAACAATCACAATCGAGTTGAGTTGAATATGTTCTTTCAATGACTAGATTCTCTATTAATAAGGAACAAAAATCAACCTCTAAGTACGACTATTTTTATATATTATCAACCCTACATCCTACAAAATACAGTTATCTTGATCCTATTAAACTTTTTTATCATTAAAATTAACAAATTATTTAAAAAGTAATAAATAAATAAATTAAAATTATCGTTAGTCAAAAGATGTGTCTTGTCATACACTTAAATAAGAAAAATTTTCTCAATGCCAACTATTTTTAATTTACAAGACTCAATCAAAATCAAGTCAAAGAACATTAAACTTCTTATCACTCTTATTGTCGAATATTATTTAAAGTATATTAATTTTTTATTGCTCGATAAACTCAATCGGAAGATAGTATATTATAGAGAGTGAAAGAGCTGGATTGAAAAAACTAAAACTAGAGTGTGGGGGGGCCTAGAAGGGCACAAAAATAGAGGTAGAAAGTGAAGTTGGGGGACTGCCGCATGCATGCATACCCAGCACGGTTGTTCTGCTCAGACGCGGCTCGAAAGGCAACGCAAACATTTCTGATCCTTTTGGCACCAATGCTAGAGCTGCTACCCATGAACTGATTCAAATGGATTCCCATCTTATTGTAATCCGAGAACTCTCTATCCATCCTACACAAGAAAATATCAAATCTATGAACTAACTCAGCAACCAAAAAATGAAAACAAATCCCATTTGCAGGGGATTAATAGGGATATCAATCATTACAGCAATGATCTGAGGTTCCTCAAAAGCTTCTCGGATTCATGGAAGTAAATGTTGACAACTTCGGATACAAAGTTGGGCGATGATTCATCTTCAAGTTGTTGGAGTTGCAGGAATTGCTCGTCCAGTATCCCCTGATGAATATCAACAGATTAAAAAACCCAGCAAAAGTCTCCTATGGATGATGAGAAATTTACATTTTACATTGTACACACACCTGGTGGAAGAGGAATGCGAGCAGACGGTTCGTGTCGGCTCGCAACCTGTCGGCATCCAACCCCAACATCCACACTGGCAGACCCGTTTTGGCTACTGGGATTGTTGAATCTTCTGCACAAGTTTGAGTGGAATTTGGCAAGAAAACAAAGAAGGGTTGGGGTTTTCTTTTACTGTATATGAACAAGAAAGGTTTCTTGTTTCTCAGTGTTGGTTTCAAACTTCCCAGGGTTTAGGGTTTTGTGTCTCTTTCTCAAACATGAAAGGTTTCAAGTTCAACAGCTATTTAAAGTGGGAGAGATTGGCTAGCTTGGAACCCAAACTCCAACACTCAAAACCATAAAATATTAGTACAAGAAGATCATTCCTTAAAAAAATATATATTATTTACCCCATTCGTATAATTGTTATATTTTACCTTTTTTTATTATATGATATTATTTTTATATTTTTAACCCTAAAAAAGATATAGTATAGACAAATTGCTTCTGAGCGAAGGATAATGCTTCATTTTCCAATGAGACCACTCAATTGTTTGAATAAAAATTATTTAAAAAATATTTTGATATATATTTTACGTATATAAATACAGGTTTATCAGTTTAGAGATTTAATTTATGATTTATATTTTTTCAATATAATTTAAATGTTTAAATAAAACGAACTGTGTATCACAAATTTATACACTTATAAATTTTAAATTTCATTTAGGCACACAAAATGAGAGCATATTTTGACCAAATGTACATAACAATTAATTTTACTCATCTAATACTGAGTAAAGTCAAATGCATATTTCAGGTTAAAAGATTTATATCTAAAGTAATTATATATAGTTTTCATGAAATATAATGACTTTAAATAAAAATAATGTAAAAAAATAGAAATTAAACCAATAGACTAATAGAACTAGGCTATAAACAAAACTAGATTATTGAGAATAGTGCTGTCTTTTTTAGTTATGTTTTGAATATGCGAGACAGTGCAAAGGGGGATGTGTATAAAAAGAAGAATTGAAATTTGCAGTGACCATGGGGAAGAAGCATCTCTTTATCTTAACACTTCTGTTAGGATTGATTTTTTTTTTAAAAAACTCGAAAATCGATCAGAATCTTAATATTTTGTTTAAGTTCAGTTTTAGTTTTGATTTTATTAATTAAGTTTATTGGGTGATATTACCACTTAAATCAAACTATATAACGAAGAGTTATTATCAAATATAAATTTAAGTATTATTTATTTATTTGAATTCAGTTCGTTTACGTTCGTAGTCTTAAAACTCGGATATTATTATCAAATATCGATGAATTTTAGGATATTAATTTAAAGAGAGAGAGTTAGCATGTGGCAGCTCGCGTGCACTGGTGTCTGTGTGGCAAATGCGGCGTTCCCATCTCTGACTGGCGCCCATTCCCCCCGGCTTGGCCGACAACTGCCTGCGCTCACCTCGCCAACAATGGAATTAACAAAAGCTAAAGAAAATGAACACCAACTTTTTCACCTACAGATAAAATTTATTTAACCTTTTCCAACATGCTGACAAAATAAACAGATAAAAGAACAGCACACACTGGTTTTCTGCTGCACTTTTCAACTCTCTTCTCGAGGAAATGGTTTGAGGTTTACAGTGAGATAATTACTGCAGCCAGCATTCAAGTATGGGGGAGGGGTTAAAAATATAACAGTGGCAAATGTGAAAGGGAGGACACGTGGCGAAATGGGTAAGTTTTGATATTTTATGGACATGGTAGATGATGATGATCATCATAGAACCTGAAACAATGGTGTAGGTTCATATCAAAAACATAGGTGGTGATTCTTTCACTTTTACATGATCAATTAATATCAAATTCTTTGATTAATCCCTTAATACTCTAGTTAAGGTTCACTTTCCTATATTTATGTGTCATTTAAAATATACTTTTATATTTTATTTTAAATTTTATATTGCACGATATAAATATCTTATCAGATATTTTAATTAAACTCTCATATTTTAAAAAAATCTCACTAAATCCTTTAAAATTTTGATTAGGTCCCCTCAAACTATATTGTCAACTTCTATCACTAAATTCAACACAAAGTTTATATCGTTATAAGTCTCTCTCAATTAAAACCTAATATAAGATTCAAACTTTGAATAACTAGAGCCTGACGAACGGATTAAAGAATCTGTGACTTTGTCTGAAAAATTACAGAAACCGTGGGGCAAAACAAACAGAGAAAGAAACACATTGACATTGGAGAAGATGAAGTAAATTATGGCATCTCTGGTGATGGGTATAAGCATTATTTTATTTGGTTTTACTTGGAGAAACAAAGCATGTTGATTTGTTTACATAAACCCTACACACTGGACATTGCAGGCTCACTGGAATACCATGCTTTCTTTGGACGTAAGCAAGTGTTTCTGTTTTATCTCATTATTAACCCTAGATTCTCTAATCTCTGACCCTAAATCTTAAACCTAATTGTTAGTATGAACATAAATAAGGACACCAAAAGAAGTAGAGGATTTCTATTACTAAAAATGTATCTAACCCTAATATACTAATATACCAGAGTTTTTGGGTGGTTCATTTAATATGAACTTGAAGAAAATCACTTTATTTCTTATGAGGTTGAGCTTTAGACAAAGTTCTTAATTATTTCATAGCCCGATTTTGGGTGGTTTATGTTGAGATAAACTTGATGAAATAACCTATGTAAGTGAGAAGAGTTAGCCGCCTTCTATGAAAAACAATGGGCCGTTTTTCTAGTACACTTACTAAAATCTCGAGGTAAGATGGCTAAATATATATACTTTATGTATATACACATCTTCACATCGCGGACTATGGTGGATGAAGGATTAGTTATGTGTTATGAGTTCACCCCGATCTTAGAAAATTCAAGACTAGTTTCACTTATCTAAGAGGAAGATTACTCATCATCACTACGTACTAGTTCAAGATTCGTTCACTATGTACTTAAGTAACTAATCTCGCAAATGCTCGTCTAGTGATAGTTGAACTTTGTGACATCATGAAGATTCTTTCGCATTAGTGGGGGATTGTTGGAAATATGTAATGCTTGAATCTCACACTCTGTTTTTATAGGTTGTATGAGAGCAGTTCAGTTGATTTAAAATTCTCTTAGAATTTTAAATAATTAACTGAATAGATTTAATAACAAAATATCCGAGATTTAAATGGATATTTTCGGTTATAAAATCTACTATTTTTAGATAGATATTAACATATTATCTGAGATTTAATTAGATTTTATCTGTTAATAAATCTAATTTTGAATAGATTTTATCCGAGATTTAAATGGATATTTTCGGTTAGCAAATCTACTATTTTTAGATAGGTATTATCTGATATTAAATTTAAAATTTAAATTTAAATCAGATTTTATTTGATTTTCGGACAGAATTGCCCCTGCTTTCAACCTATAAATAAGATGTTTTTCTCTCATTTTTAATCACCCCATTCAGAGTTCATCTGTCTTACTTGAGAGAGAATTAGAGAGCATCATTCTGTTCGACTCCGGTTCCGACGATCATTTCCTCTACAGTCCACTCCAAATTTTGGGTGTACACTCGAGTACACACATCGGGGCGATTTGTTTTTAAGGCAGTGGCCTCCATACCACGACACGGTCAAACTTTCTATCAGTTCGTTCCTTTAATTTTTCCTGTCAGTGCTAACGCCCTGTTTTACAGTTTATTTAACCAACAACACTAATATACTAATGATGTCTTAAATAATGTTTTTTAACTGTCTTAAAGTGATTACAATATAATATTTGTTCATATTTTTTATTAATTCTTTATAAGGTGATACTTGCAAAAAAAACTACTCAAACTTAGATCTTCGATATTGCACGTCATCCTCTTTTCTATTGGGATCACTCATTATGCCGGCTTATTAAAATAATCGATAACTTTCTTTATTAATTTTCATGCATCGGACGAAGATAATACCATATTAACCAATAACATTAAAGAGGGCCTTTATAGAACTCATAAGATAATTAGTACATAATATGAGACATTAACATCAACAATTAATCATTTGAAAAATAAATAATTTATTCAAAAGCCTTCGATAATATGTTAATAAGATGTATATTGTATTTAACGTAATAATTGACATGACTTTCAATGTACTAAAAGCATTAGTTTAACATGAAAAGCTCAGAAAAACACTGTTAGTGAACACGAGAACAAAAACATGTTTTAACTTTGTAATGTTTAATTTTACCACCGTTTTGCATGCGTAGAATTGGCACTGGTGTCGTTTGTAATAAGAAAGAAAGGGAAAGGTGAAAAAAGAGCATGCTTTGGATTAATTAATATAAGAAATGGATTATTGAATAATGAACCCAATAACTTTTGTTGAAAGGAAACACTTTTGAAGGCGTTTATACCAATATTGAAGTTAGAGTAGTTTAACGTAGGCTATACTACTAAAAATAATAATTAAGAAGAATGAAAATAAGGTATTTAGATAAGAACGAAATTAAGATTAAATACGAAAAAATAGTTATTTATCTTCAACACGAGTTTGATCTGGGTCAGGATAATAAAAACACCGGTCTAAGATCCACTGCATATGAAAGTTATTAAATTTAATATGAAACATTGGTTCAATTAAGCTTAATTAAAAATCTCATTCCACTTGTATGAGTCATCTAGCCTAAGTGGTTAACGGAACGATTGTTGTTTTTAGAGGTTATAGGTTCGAGCACCAACGATGTTAGCAGAGTGATTGAGCGATCAATGTTAAATGGTGAAGATTATGTTCTAAAACAAATACTAACTATAATCACTATTAGCTTATTAAAAAAATCTCCTTTCACTCATTATTTCTTTGTTATTAATATTATATTGTCATGAATATTCTTTGTGTCTTCATTTGCTTAGAAATTCCAAATGTTGGGGAAAGTGTGCTTCCTATAAAGTAGTTGAAATCATGTCTTTTTATTTATTCCTTTGGCTAAGTTTTTAATTGATTTGAAAAGGTCACTCCATAATAAATTTAAGATTTAAATAATTTAGGCTTTGAGAGAACTTATAGCTCCAATAATAAATTTGATATTGATGAATGTTGCCAAATTGGAGAGATGAGGGACTGGATTGAAACTTTAGAGAACAGAGTGTGAAAGAATGAAAGAAATTTAAACAATAGTGATGAATGTTGAAAAGTAAACGATAGCATGGGTTAGCTGTTAGTTTTAATGGGCCTCAGCTCTAGGGTTTGTGTTGTGGGCCATGGTCTGGTATTGTATTTTGTGGCCCACTTGGTCCTTTGCTGTACTTGGTCTTGCAATGAAAATTTCCATTATTGAAGCTAGACAAGTGAAAAATGACAATTATCGTAGTTACAAATAATGATAAATATATTATGATCATTATGGATCATTATTTTTCGTAATAACAATTTCGGACAATACAGTTATCATTAAATTACTGATTGTTATTATAATAACAAACCGCTGTTTGAATCCTGGCGATGAATATGGCTCTTTGATTCCAACCGACACTTTATTAGTTAAAGTCAATTCGATCTATTGATCGAATTATCGATTAATCTATGTATTACAAAGGTTCATTACAAGGATAAAGAAATCTAACGTTTTAGTAATGCAAAGGTCTGTGCTTCATGTTTATTCATTTTTCCTGTATGAGAATGATATGATCCTCAAAATTCAAGAAAGGGACAAAGATGAGGTGATAAGGTGATCATGTGTAGATTAGAGATTTGAGATGAAATAAAATCCAGATATTTCTGCACTATCCCTTTGTTTTAGCCCTTTAATTTTCTAAATAATCTCCCACTGTCACTTTCATGGATTAGATATTATTTTCCAGAATTTCCCTATATATACTAATTGAATTTTCTTTAGACTTATCCAACCAAAAGTTCTCTCTTTTTTTCACCATTCAATCTTGGGAGCAAAAGGATATCATTGTTAAGAGAAAGTGTAGGAGAAAATGGCAGCTACGGCACCAATCTTTACATCTCCAACTCAACCCTTTTCAGCTTCCAACAGATTAAGAGGTACAATGCCAAGAATATCTGGGTTTTTTCTCATTTGGTCTTGTGTTAGGAAAATACTTTAAATTTTAGGATCTAAGGGTTTAGTATGTAAGGCGTAAAATTTAAAATTTATTATTAGAATTTAAAGTTTAAAGTTTAAGATTTAGAGTTTAAGTTTTATAGAAGAATTGTGTATCAAAATATAATCCTTTGTATCATGTTCATATTGTTTCTGTTCATGTTTCTACTTGATTTTGGGCTAACATGGTGTGAAAAAATCAGTAAATTTAGTTTGAGGGTTTGAATTCATCCCTGCATGCAGGGATGGACTGATGGCCGGAGGGAAGATCGTCCCTAAAAATTTTAAATTTATCTATGTTTTTATATTATATTTTATTGAAAATTTATTTTCGTCCGTCCTAAAGTCTGGTACTTTTCAATGCAGCCAGTAGCTTTATGGGTGCCTCATTGCCCAGTAATTCTGCAAAGGTGAGAAGATCAGTCAAGATCAGTGGGAAAATTAGTGCTACTGCTACTGTTACAAAAAGTCCCATGGAAGATATTAAAGAGTATGAACTTTCCTTCTTTTCATTCATTTTTCGAATGGAAAGATTTGAACCTGAAACCTCACATTCTAGACTATGTGGTTTGAAGTTTCTTAAATCATTCATTCAAATAGGTATACACTTCCTTCGTGGTCGATGTTCGAACTGGGGAAGGCTCCGGTTTATTGGAAGACGATGAACGGTCTTCCTCCGACTTCTGTAAGTGCACCATTGCTGCCATTAATTTCATGTTGCTTGAGCTATGCTCTTTAGTCTCTTACTATATTGATGGCATTTCGTGTGACAGGGAGAGAAGCTGAAGCTTTTCTACAATCCAGCAGCAAGCAAACTTGCTCCAAATGAAGACTTTGGGATTGCTTTTAATGGTAACTTCTCCTACTCTTGCACAAAATGAACACGAACATCAAGAAGTCGAAAACCCGAAATTACTCGAACTTGAAATGACCTGAACCCGAGAAAATCAGAATCCGATATGAGCCTATGACTTAAATCGAATATGTAACTCCTGCAGGAGGTTTCAATCAGCCTATCATGTGTGGTGGTGAACCAAGACAAATGCTGAGGAAAGCTAGAGGCAAAGCTGATAGTCCAATTTACACCATACAAATCTGTATTCCTAAGCATGGTTTGTACATTTCACAAATTCCAATTTTCTTTCTTGAGGGAATTTAACAACTTACTAACTCAATATATATATATATATATATCATTTGCCAGCTGTGAACTTGATATTCTCATTCACAAATGGAGATGATTGGGATGGTCCTTACAGACTACAGTTTCAAGTTCCAAAGGCATGGCAAAACAGACCAATTGAGTTCTTTAACCAGGTAAAACAGCGTCGAATTCAAAATATATTCGTATTTGACACTTACAACTCAATCCGAATACGGTGGTGGCAGGGTCTGGCAGAGGAACTGAGTAAAGAAGGTGCATGTGACAGAGCAATATTTCCAGACACAAGTATTGTTGTGGATAGATGTGCCATGATTGGTAACTTGTCCAAGGAAGGAGTAAGTAAAACAAAAAACATGTTTCAGTTCATCTGTTTTCTTCCTCATGAAGTGAACCATTAAGTTTATACCTGAAAAATCCATTAATTCTCGACCTTGTTCGCAGGGCGATCGTTGCAGTCTCGATCTGGTTCTCGGATGCATGGACACGAACTCACACCTGTATAACCCTCTGGCTAATGTAGATGACGGATCATGCCCGATTGATTCAGATGTTGAGGACTAGTTTATCAGCCGGTTGCAGTTATTGTGTATAGAATGTAGATGATGGGGTTTGATATTTATATCCAATGTATATTTTAATATAATTATAATACATATTCGATCGGATATTTTAAATTTTCTTATAAAATTAAGTATACTAGCATTATTTTTTATATTTGTATTTAATATTTACATCGAATCGAAATATATAATAAGGTATTGCATCCTTTTTCTTGCCTCAATCATTGGTTGGCCTACCAACTAAAGCAAATTGGCTCGTTATGGAAAAGAAGAATATGTAATTGAAAATTTAATACTTAATTATTAATCAAATAAAATAAACATTTTAATTTTTTTAAAAAAATATTTTTTGCATTCAAAAAAAAAAATAAAAAGCTAAAAAGCCAAAAGCAAAGTATAATAAAGTTGTTAAGAACTTTAAAGTATCAAATATGAATCATGATGCCATTAAAAAACATAAAAAATAGAATGTGATAAATATATTCTCGATCGAATGATAAATAGATTGATATATATTTATTTTTATATTTTTTAAAAATATTATATTATATGATTTTTATTTTAGATGATCAAAACATTACAAAAATAAATGATTGAAAATATTAATTTTTTGAATGAATAATTTCAAGAGATTATCAATAAGACTTTAACGTCAAATTTAATAAACATCTCCTAATCTATCCTATCCAAATTTAAAGATAAGATCAAATGCCACATGATTTGGAATATTCTACTTATAGTATTCTATTTAAGAATGAAGATAATATTTAACACTAACCGAATATAAAAATTAAATTATTCAATTATCATCAGGAATAGAGTAAGAATATAAGATCGAGGAGGACAAAACATAACTATTTAAAAGTAAGGGGCTAAATTCATAAAAAACCATTAAAAGAATTTAAATATGAGGACAAAGTAAAAAAAATTATTCAGGGTGGGAGGCGATTGTCCCTCCCCATCCCCACAGCTTCGTCACTGATTATCATCAAACATTCATTTAAACGTTAAAATAATGAATAATCGTCCGTTAAAAATTAACTCAATCATTTGATAAATTATTACGGAACAAACAACTGTTAAATACTCTGATCGAAAAAAGAAAAAAAAAAAACTTCCAAGTTCTATTAGTTGCAAGCACGAAAAGGCAAGCTTTCACTCCTTCCAAATCTAATCTAATTTAATCCTAAACAAAACAAACCAAGAATTAATTTTTATCTTCTCGTGTTCCATCCATGCTTTTCCTTGGGTAACAACCCAAGAAATTCTTACCACGTTGGATATTTTAGATTAATATATATATATATATATATATATATATAAGCGTAATTTGTTTTTTTATTTAAAATTTTGAAATTATAATTTTAAAATTTTAAAAAATAATTAAATTAAAATATATTTTTTAAATAATCAAATACTTAAAAATTTAATCTGATTATTTGATTATAAAAAATAAATATTTAAAAAATAAATCTGATTGTTATATTATCGATTTAAAAAATTAAATATTTAGACGTAATTAATTCTCTCTCAAACCGCCTAGTTGTTGTTCTCTTTTCTCAAATTTTATATTCTTTTAGTTTTTCGTTTTGATCGTTCCCTTTGATCGGTGGTCAACAATCAATTTTAGTGTTGGTTGTCGACCATCGGATTTATTTCTTTTTTTTTGTTTTATTTTAATAAGGATCTCTTTTTTCTGTCTTTGTGATACGATTTTCTCTGTCCTTGTGACATGTTTTTATTTTCGTTTTGATTCGTTTGTCTTTATGGCATGTTGCAACATACCCTAGCGATCGGTTGTTGTTCGCACAGAGATTCAATCGATGCTAGCTTTCTGATTTATTGTTTTGTCGGTGGTCACTTGGAAAGACTTATCCCCACTCGGTTGATGGTTGTTTGTCGATAAAATCAATCCTGGGTAACGGTACTTTTTGCACGACAATTTGAATCGACTACAACTCATTCTTCTTTCACTATGCGTCTCGTTTGGATAGAGACAAGAAGATTCAGGAAGCTGTTGAATTTTATCGGTATCCTTATTTTCACAAGAATTTTATTTTTCTTTATTTTTGGTTGTAATAATTTTTAGATTTTTTTAATCCAATTATTTTGTTTCTTAATTACGTTGTAATTATAATTTTTTATGGATTTAATAAAAAATCAATAGCATTTGTCAAAAAAATTAAATATTTAAAAATTAAATTATATTTAACTCTATATCTGACAATAAACGAGTAAAATTTACAGAATAATCCAGTCAAATATTTTAATTGATATATAAAGATCCTCAAGTGATATTTAAGGATTCAAGCTATATTTTATAGTATCACAAAAAAACGTCACCTACATATAATATTTTTATAGTATCACACAAAAAACATCATATACAAATGACATAAAAAAACACGTACAAATAATATTTTTTTTATATGATAACATAAAAAATAATTTATATTTTCAAATATTATTTAAGTATCTCTGTATATTAAATTAAAATATTTTATTAAATTATTCTGTAAATTTCCCCCAATAAACATCTTAGTGACAGGAATGGAAATAATTTTTTTAACCAACAATAATGGAAATAAATTAAGTGAGAATGGTTAGAAAATGGGACCAATTGATTTGAATTGAAAAATTGAAAAGAAATAAACAGCTAGACACATACACATTGACAAACGCAGCCATTGTTGATTTGCTGTAGCAACAGCAACATCACATCCATCACATAGAGCAAGAACAAACTTCCCATGGTACTCTTTTTCTTCTCCATTTCTTCTTCCTTTTCCCAATTTCTTACCGAAGCTTCTGCAACATTCTCTTGGAAGCAAAACCAAAACCCATAGATCATAATATTTAAAGAAAACCATGTTCTTTTCTAGCAATCCAATGCTCAAAAGTGTTAATTTTGGCATCGTTTCAGAATCCGCTGCTTAGAACGTGAAGCTGAAGTTGAACAATTGAAAAAACAAAGTCTTTGAAAGTGGAAGGCACTGGTTTTTTCTTTGAGAGAGAGAAAAAGAAAAGGGTCTGGGATTTTTTATTTGTTATTATTTTGGCATGCTAATGGCGTTTTGCTCTATGCTATGTTGTGGGAAAGGCGTGGATCGGTAAGCTCGCAATTGATTCACTATCTATTATAACTGTTTTATTGGTCTTGTTGTTTTTGTTTTTACAGAATTTTTGGTTTTAGATTCTGTTTAGGGATTGTCAGGGTTTAAGAAATCTGGGTTTTTTTAGATTTTTGAAATCAAATCTGGGTGTTGATTGGAGTTTGATTTCCTTTAGTCGAAGATGAAGAAGATAAACGTTTTGAACTTTCTTCACCTTTTGGAACTGTGATTTGGGAAAGAAAGATAGAAAATAGCTTATTTAAGCTTAAATTGGCTGTTTGGTTTTGATTTAGGTATAAATTTTCATACTTAGACTCAAATTAACCAGGATTTATTGATCTTAATCTGAGTTCCCGAACGCTATCTTAATGGTGTTTTGTGTGTTTGTCATCCTGCTTTAATGTCTGACGAATGATTCTGCAGGAAGGAGAAAGGAAAGAAGCAGCCATCGTGGAGGATTTTCTCGTTGAAGGAACTGCATTCAGCTACCAATAATTTTAATTATGATAATAAGCTTGGAGAAGGAGGATTTGGCAGTGTTTATTGGGGCCAGTTATGGGATGGATCACAAGTATGAATGATTTTTTTCCCTTTTCGGGTTCTTTTAGCAAGTGATTTACTATATTTTGGCATCCTTAGTTTTTAGTTTTCGAAGATTGATTGGTTATACATAGTTATGAGGTGTATAGTTCGCTCCTTTTCTTCCTTATGTATGATTGATATTTCCGTTTTCAGAATTTGAGTTAATAGATTCTATTTTGATCTGGCAAACTTCGGTAGCGAATGCTCTTTTTGGAATTTGTCTTTAGTTTTTGATCTAGTTTACCATTTGTGAGAACTGCTTTAGCAGCATAGTCTCACATGCCGCAATATTTAATTCTACCTTGGAATTGCAATTTCAACTTCTCTAGGATGGGATTTGCATTGATGGTTGTAGGGAATAACATGCTACAATGATCGTTCATCAGCTGATAGGGACTGGACTTTCTTGGACTCTCTGTTTGCTTGCGTTGAAATTGTCAAATGGTCGAGTGTCATCAGTCGTGAATGCTCACCTCGGTGCTTGATGGGATTTTAGGTCTACATAATAGTATCAATATTTCTCTAAATGCATACATGCATGTAGGAGTTATTTTATCTACATGGCATCTATAAATAGCCATTTGGATAATAGTTTCGGAATTCCATGTGTTTCTCTAACGTTAGAAAGGACCTTCTTGAAGTTTTTGTAGGGGTTTATTTTGATTTCATTTTCTTTCTCACCCCGAAAGTTATGTACTTGCAGATAGCAGTTAAGAGATTGAAGGTGTGGAGCAACAAAGCCGAAGTGCAATTTTCCGTTGAGGTTGAGATATTAGCGAGAGTTCGACATAAGAATCTGCTGAGTTTACGTGGCTACTGTGCTGAAGGTCAAGAACGTCTGATTGTATATGACTACATGCCCAATTTGAGCTTGCAATCGCATCTTCATGGGCAGCATTCATCAGAATGCCTTCTTGATTGGACCCGAAGGATGAATATTGCAATTGGCTCTGCCGAGGGAATTGCGTAAGTGTTGGACCAGATTTTATTTTCCACATTTTAACTTGTTCCGACACGAACACTTACCTTGACTTGTTTCTGTTGATTGCTTCAGCTATCTCCACCACCATTCAACCCCACACATAATACATAGAGACGTCAAAGCTAGTAATGTCTTACTGGATTCGGAATTCCAGCCTCAGGTTGCTGATTTCGGGTTTGCCAAGTTTATCCCTGATGGTGCAACTCATGTGACTACTCGAGTCAAGGGTACCCTCGGCTATCTAGCCCCTGAATATGCTATGTTAGGAAAAGCCTCAGAGAGTTGTGATGTGTACAGCTTCGGTATTCTTTTACTGGAGCTTGCGAGTGGCAAGAAACCCCTTGAGAAACTGAGTACAACAGTGAAGCGATCTATCGTGGAATGGGCACTGCCACTAGCTTCTGAGGGGAAATTCAATGAGATGGCAGACCCGAAGCTGGATGGGAAGTACGTGCAAGAGGAGTTGAAAAGGGTTGTCATTGTCGCACTTGTCTGTGCCGATAATCGACCTGAGAAAAGGCCCAACATGCTTGAAATCCTCGAGCTGCTCAAAGGAGAGTCCAAAGACAAATTAGCTGAACTAGAGAACACTGAACTCTTCAAGACTCCACAGTCCGCCATTTGCAACGACGGGATATCGTCCACCGAAGAGAATTCAGACGTAATTAAGGAAGTGAAGGATCCAAAACCAGTGAACGATACCGAGCAAGAAAAGACTCAAGACAGTTAACACCGTGTACGAAAGGGAAGTATTTAGATGTGAAATTATTGTATCTCTGTAATTTGCATTGGTTTTTCCTCTGGTACTCATCAAGAGGTGGCAATGGCTGTCCATTATTAGATTTGGCCATGTTGTAATATGGAAATCATGTTTTTATGAGTGCTATTGATAATGTTTGGTGGGGACCTACCTTGTCTTCTGTTCTGGTTGTCATGTAAAAACAGTTGGTGTCTCTGTTGGGTGTTTCATGTTTGATCTCAGTTTAACTGATGCATTTGGCAGACATTTGAGATACAAAGATTGTTGCTTGTGAGATAAGGTATTTAGAATGAGATGATCAAATCAACTTCGTTGCTTGTATAGAGGTATCAAAGGGATGAGTCGAATTTATTTCAGGTCAGATTTATGCATGATAGTGATATTATACATATTTGTTCGTGTTTATGTGTATTTTTTATAATATTAATATTTAATTTAAATACGTTAGAGTATTTTTAAACTTAGTCCCTATCGATGATATATTACGTGACATATTTGTGGAAAAAATTAAACCAATATTTATGAAAAGAGTTGGGGAAAACTTCTGGAAAATGAAGTGTTACTGTTACCTCTACGTATCTTTCTGCGGAGGCACGATATGGCACACGTGGCGCCGGAAGGTTCATCTTCCAAAGATCCGAATGACGTGGCAAGCAGATGAATCATGCAGCACCCAGTATCCAGTGTTCCCAACTGTGACAGAGTAACCAAAACTCTCTTCTTTTTCAACTAAAAATCAAATTTGTCAAATTGCAAAAGCTTCAATCTCACTTTTTTAATCTTTATTTACTATTCATTTTTCAGCTTTTGCAGTTCGAGTTTGCGTTGGGGAGCCTGAAAAGCCCTTTTCTCTGTCAGTTCTTGCTGTTGACTGGTGAGGTTTATTTTCCTTTGTTTGTTTCCCGAGAAACTGTAGGAAAAACTCTTTGTATCTTTCTGTTTCAAAACCGCTTGTTTCCAGGAAAATGGAAATCTGGTAATGAACTTTCATTTTTCGCAATGGGTCATCACAAAAATGATCTTTTATTTTATTTTTGTGATAATAGGTTTCATTCCCCTGTACAGTTTTATTTCCTTCGAAACAGTAGGCAAACTTTTTTCTTTGATTTTTTTTATTTCTTGGAAATAAAATATCAGAAAAAGGATTTAATTTTCGAAATGGGTTATTATCCAAATGAGTTCTTTTCATTCGATTTGCAGGGAATAGATGGTTTTGTTATGTATAACTACAACATTAAAAACTGAAATTTGAGGATTTATACACACACACACACATTTGATATGCTTAATGTGTTGAATTGGTATTCTTTTGAGAGTTGAAATAAGGAGATTATTGATGTAAAAGATGATTATGCTGATTTACTTTCCTACAATTTGTTTCTTTGATTGTTAATTAATTAGATGCCTTTGACTTTCTTGGTACTGAATCTATAGCGATAGCATGAGTAATCGTAATCTTAATGAAAAGAGGGATTTTATATGATATATATTGCTAGTTTTTCTTATTATGAAATTGCTTGGGGCCTCAAATTTGGTATAATAGGTTTAAGCATCTAAAATGTATGCTATTAGGTCATAATTTCCTAGTGATTTGGTAATCATTGATGAAAAAAGCCTCATAAGTTAGTGTTTTCAATTTGTATTTGGTATATTATGATTAATATTTTAACTATTTTTTTGTTTTTAATTTTTCTTATACCATATTTGTAGGAGAATGCCTGAACAGATTAATGCATCCAAGCAGGTCCCTTCATTCGAGTATGAACTTTTTGAAGGAGACCCCGACCAACTTAGGACTGTTGTGGCTACACCCACTCAGACTGCACCATGGATTAACCCTTCATCGTTGAAACTTAAGCATAGGATCGGTCGGGGCCCTTTCGGTGATGTTTGGCTGGCTACTCATCATCAGTCTGGTTTTGATTTTCAAGAGTATCATGAAGTTGCTGTGAAGATGTTGCATCCATTGAAGAAGGAGCATATGCAGAAGTTCATTGACAAGTTTCAAAACTTATTCTTGAAGTGTAGAGAGTTCCCTGGTGTTTGCTGGTTGCATGGTGTCTCTGTTCTAAATGAAAAGGTGACTCCGTGCCTTACTTTTCAATGTCTTTGTGTACTTATATATATGAAGTGTTAATTTTCTAGTCAAGGGGATGGGTCGGGTTTTCCTTTCGGCCGATGAAACTGAAAGTTCTGTCTAAATGGATAGTATTTGATCACAAGATAGATTTGTTTTGACATGATTTTACAGATTTGCATTGCTATGAGATTTTATGAAGGATCTTTGGGTGATAAAATGGCTCAGTCAAAAGGAGGCAAGCTCCCATTGCCTGATACCTTAAGGTGATAAATTGTTAAACGATTTCTTCTTTGTGAAGCATAAAGTGCTTTTAGTTAAATCCTCGGAAATCTTTTGAAAAACTCGATGATATTTACAGGTATGGGATCCAGTTAGCGAGAGGACTCATGCAGTTTCACTCAATAGGGTTGTTGGTGCTCAACCTGAAGCCTTCCAATTTCCTTAAAAGTGATCGTGATCAGCTAGTTCTTGGGGATTTCGGAATCCCGTATCTGCTTCTCGGTATTCCATTATCCGACTCTAATATATCTCTTAGGCTTGGAACCCCCAACTACATGGCTCCAGAACAGTGGGACCCTGTAGTGAGAGGTCCTTTATCCTCGGAGACCGACATTTGGGGATTTGGGTGTAGCATAGTGGAGATGTTGACTGGTGTTCAGCCATGGTTTGAGAAATCAATTGAAGAAATTTATCATTCGGTTGTGATTAAGAAAGAAAAACCACATATACCAAGTGGCTTGCCTCCAGCAGTTGAGAATGCTATTAATGGTTGCTTTGAGTACGATCTCAGATATAGACCGTCAGTTTCAGACATTTTACTTGCCTTCGAAAGGTGTTTGCTTTTTGCCTTTCTTTCTACCCTTAGCATCTTATACTTCATTTCATTAGATGCATGCTGTTTTCTCTTTAGAGAGGTAGGTGGTTGTGGTTGTGGTTGTTAAATGGTTTCCGTGCATGCGCTGTTTAGTTTCGTTTCAACCTGATTGTCTTGCTGTAGTTTTGTCGGTGTTTGTGCTTTGCTTGGATCAATGATAGTTTGTGACTGGAATTGCAGCTCACAAAATGCTATTCATGGTGATGGAGAATGGATTGGCAGTGTAAGCCGAGCGATCAAAGAAAAATCAATTATTAGTGGTTACACCACTTGGTATCTCTCCAAGGATTGTCTTCAAATGGGCGATATGGTTCGGTCAAGAACCCCTCTGAATACCCGCCGACCTCAAACTGTGGATGTTCGGGAAGGAACTATTGTCGGTTTAGATGGTGATGCTGATAAGAATACCTTTGTTCTGGTGAAAGTTCCTGGAATGCATAATGCTCTCCGAGTTCAGGAGTCAACACTTGAGAGGGTCACATCTGGTTTGGCAGCTGGTGACTGGGTGCGCTTGAAACAAGAAACAAACACTCATTCCCCTGTCGGGATACTGCATTTGGTGCGGCGTGAGGGAACCGTGGCAGTGGGATTTATAGGTTTAGAAGAACTCTGGAAAGGCAGTTGCCACCAACTTCAAATGTCTGAACCTTATTATGTGGGTCAGTTCGTGAGGCTTAAGGCAACCGTGCTTTCTCCTAGGTTCAAATGGCCACAGAAAAGAGGAGCAGCATGGTCCAGTGGAAGAATTTCAGAAATACTTCCAAACGGGTGCCTTGTAGTAGAGTTCCCAGGTAGATTTGTTTTCGGAAACGAACTCGACAAGTCTTTGGCTGACCCCGCTGAAGTAGAACCAGTTTCGTTCGATACTTGTCCCGGCATAGTCGAGAAATACCAACACCTTGAGGATTTCCATTGGACTGTTAGGCCACTAGCCATTGCCTTCAGTCTATTTACAGCCATGAAGCTCACCATATCAGTCGGGCACTGTATAAATGCAAGAGTGAAGAAAAACCGGCCAAACAACCAAGAACCATCTGGCCGGAATTCAGGTTGGAGGAGGAGGATGTTTAAAGATGCTGGTTCCACCAAGTAGGAAACAAGTTTGCAGACCTTTTTACTAAGGTGATATGTATATATATATATATATATATAGAAAATTAAAGAACCTGCAGATATTGGTAAAACTACAATTATTGTTAACCAAGGGAAATAATTCGTGGTAAAGACAAGATACGCTTGGACCAGAAAAACCCGTGCTCAGAAAGATTTATATATATATATATATATATATATATATATATATATGTACTGAAGACTATATGCGGTTGATATTTATACCTTTTATTATATAAGCATATTGTCCATGTCAATTCTGGTACTCTAAATGACTAGTGAAATTTGGTAAATTACACAAGTGGCCACTAAAGTTATAATGTTTTAGTAATTTTTTGAAAAAAGATATTGTGGGTACTAATGTTTCAATATATTTATTAAGATATATATAGCAGTGATTATCAGAGAAGGTTTTCGAGTAGAGATCTAAATATACTTGATTTAGACTATTAGATTCAACTCATCTTGGGGGTTTGAAGTATGTTTAGTTTAATTTACAATTAAAATAAATGTTAAACTTTAATATAATCAAGGGACTAAAGTCATAATTAGACCTTTATTACCTAAGATCTTACCCACGCGCCAATCACCCATTTTCAAAAGCAAAAAATAAAAGGGAAATGGAAACGCCATCGTTTCGAAGCATTCCGCTTTCTTCTTGGCCGGTCCACCACCTCTATATAAATTGAAAACACCTATCATCAGAAACCTAAGCCCGAAATTAGAGTTCTTCATTTTCTCGTCAACCAAACAGAAAATTTCAGTCCAAAAAACTCCTTTTTTTTCTTCTTTTTCTTAATTAAAGAGGAAAGGAGAGAGAGAGGGATTGAGGTCGATAGTGAGCTTTTTTATTTGATTTAGCAAAGGATGTCTGCGGCAGTGTGCGGCAGCAAGAGATCGTTCTTCGAGGATATCCCGTCACCGCCATCGGCTTCTTCCTCTAAGAAGATCCGCCGCTGCTCGCCGTCTTCTCCTTCTTCTGTGCGCCCGTTATCTGCCCTCGATCACCTCCAAGCTCTCTTCCCTCACATGGACGTCGAGGTATTTCGCTAATTTTATTTAATTTTGTATTTATATTCGTCGATTAAGATGCATAATGATAAATTTGATTTTTTTTGTCGTATTAAGAAATCAGATTTCAAAAGATTTATGAGTAAGATGTAATTGCTTGTTGGATGGAAGATAAAATTCTAAAGTTGGATGTAATTTTGATTTAAAGGAAAAGAAGGTAATTTTCTTCATTTGATTTTGTGATAAAAGTATAACAACTGCAATTGTGTAGACATAAGCCATGAAAGGGTCTGCTAATTGGAAAATCTACTAGGTTGCAACTGTAATCCGGTCTTATTTTTGCAATTTCCGGATTAAACAGGATCTTATAGTTGGTTACTTGTTTGATTATCTTTAATCAATTCCTTGTTGAGGATTTCCTTCATTAGTTGTGTGACTATACAATTTTTTGTATGTTGGATTGTTTCTTTTAGTGGAGCTAAAAGATCTAGGCATCTAGCTTGTCTTGTTTTATGTTACATAGTGTTTAAAATGTTTGCTTTTACTGTTCCATTGTTGATAACTTGATATACAGATTGCGGTTGGCTGTTAAAATACTGATCGACTATCCTGATAATAATTAGCAATTGTTCCTTTCAGCTTCTGGAGAAGGCGCTACTAGAATGTGGCAATGATATAGACTCTGCCATCAAGAGGTTGCAGGAACTTTGCTTAGGAGACCCAGAGGCTAGAGGGGAAATGACCCAGTCTTCTGTTGAGGAACTGGGAACAACTGCTGATCAGGGTATATGCCTAGCTCATGAAATTGTGATTCATTTAAATTTAACATTACCAGCTGAGTTTCTTATCAATCTGTAATATCGTCCTTTACTTAATTCTATTGCAAAATTTATCATCCTTTGCTTAATTCTATGGAGAAAATAATTATGTACAGTTCTATTGTGATTTGTGGTTGGTGTTGCAAAATAGTTTCTATAACAAACCGAAAATGTTTTGGTACCAACCCTTGAATTGAGTGATTTTATGCTATGTAGCTTCAGTTCTACCCTCTGTTAGTTTTTTGAATATTCTATATGCATAATGGTTAAACTTATATTCAGAATGAGACAAGGGAATAAAACATATAAAGCTTACTGGGTTCTGTAAAATGTGAGATTATGCAAGTATTTTAAAACCTTCCTTTTGCTACAGGTTGTCATTGCTTCTTTCAACTCTCAACAGAATGGATACATCAATTAGAACGAATTGACAAATCTTCTTTTTGACACCCTATGTTGGATCTCCTAACCCATTAGTATATGCTTCTGATATTGTATCATGATTATAATCCGTTTCAGTAAAAAAGTTGAATTGTTGTGCACTTGTGTTGTAATGTGCCATCTACTTTAAGCAGGCAGTTCTCACTCTGTAAGGGAATCTCACATCTGCGTGGGAATTGCAGGTATATCGACTAATGGTGGGGAAGCTGCTGCTGCTGCTGTGACTGTTCAGAATCCACCAGCCTCTGAAAATCTGCCTGTTGATGGTGCTGCCTGGGTGGACTTGTTTGTGACTGAGATGATGAGTGCTACAAGCATGGATGATGCCAAAGCCTGTGCCTCTAGATTGCTGGCGGTTTTGGAGAATTCCATAAGTAAACGTGCTGCTGAAGAGACAGCACAAAGTTTTCACAAGGTTTTTAACCTTCTTTTCATCTCTACCTATTTTTCTGGACTTGCCAGAGATCCTGCAAAACATAGGAAGCAAGTTTTAGCCAAAATGCTATATGGACACGCATGTTAGTTGTTGACATGAAAATGCTTTAGCTTAATAGGAATCGATATGGTACTGCCATGAAATGTCTCTTTGTGAAGCTAGGGTCAGCCTGTTTTATATCAATTTATTGTTGAATAGAACATGACACGTATCTAAAGCTCACACGTTAGTTCAATTTTGACGTATTCATGAAATCAAACATGTCTCTTCAAACACGTATCCTGTTGAAGGAACAGATTTCAGCATTGATTCAAGAAAACACAGTTCTCAAACGAGCTGTGGCTATCCAACACGAGCGACAAAAGGAGTATGAAGATAAAACCCAAGAGCTTCAACATTTGAAGCAATTGGTTTCTCAGTATCAGGAGCAGCTGCGAACTTTAGAGGTTGGAATCAAAATCTCTTTAAGCTCTTGATTTAGTCATTATCAACTTTATTGAACTAGTACTCATATTTTTTTGTGTATTACTTGACAGGTAACTAACTATGCCTTGATACTGCATTTGAAACAAGCACACCCAAGCAACTCTGTCCCGGGTCATTTCAACCCGGACATCTTCTACAGACAAAAGATGGATCGTAGGGATGAAATGTTTGTTTTGTAAGTCTCAGCATATAATCTTCTTCTTCTTCTTCTTCTTCTTCTTCCTCTTCCTGTTCTGTTTGTTTTTTGTTGGTATACTTTTCCATAATCAGTGTTCTTGGTATTAATGTGTTTTGATTCAGAACCTCCCGTCGGTTTGTTAAAGAAATTACTTTCTTCACTCGTATATTTCATTGCGGCTCCATTAGATTTTCCTATTGGTTCATGGTCTTAAGAACAGATTAACAAAGAAACAGAAACTCATACAAACAATCCAACCGACTGGATATGCAACATAAATGTGAAAGATGGAAACAAATCCTACGAGGGAAGAAATCGGGAACACACAGCCACAGCTACAGACTATTTTCAAATGCCATAGCCGTTTATGTTGGTGTACAAGGAAGGATATGCAAATATATATATATTGAATCATTGTGTTCGGATAAGATTCAATGATAAATTATAAAACAAATATTGAAGAGAAAGACAAAAAAAAAACAAAAAACAAGGTCACTGTCCAATAAAACTGGAGACAAGGCCGAACCCATCTTGTTTAAACCTACTCACATAAAAATAGAATCAATTTAAATTTTAAACCTTAAACACTCAAAATTAAAACTTCATAATTGCGTGATTAAGAGATGATCAAAATACCACAAGTTGGAACGGACAAAAAATACAAAAAAGAAGAGAGAAAATTAAAAAAAAAAATAGAGTAGAAAAAAACTAATTACAAAATCAAGAATAAAGAAACACGATTACTTTTTTTTAAAAATCCATTTTGGTATGCTAGTGCGGTTTGTGCCATATTCTCCGTTGAATTTCATCTGTATTAATTAAAATATATGCTAAATTTCTCCCACTCATCAATAAGCACCAGTGGTCTAGTGGTAGAATAGTACCCTGCCACGGTACAGACCCGGGTTCGATTCCCGGCTGGTGCATCACGGCAATGCGTCCTTCAGAGTTGCTTTTTTTTGTTTACCGACTAAACCATTGCCGAATCATAAGATTAGTCCTAACTGAAACACCCATTTTCCATAACAAAGTGAATCTCCTTTAGCTATTTTAGTACATCCAGTGCCATAGGCCATGCACTCAAATTGTTCGATCAAATTCCTGAACCGAAAAAAGTGTTCCTTGATCAAAGGTTTCGGGTTTTCGATTTTAGTTGTAAAACCAATGTGATTCCTTGGACTTTGATTATAACCATATTGTTCCAGTTAGATATTATGGACTTGCAACTTGCAGGGTATTCTCCAGATACAGGAGAGGATGATAAAAGAGAGCACATTGTTCCGCCACAACAAGAAGTCTGCATTGGGTTTCGGACTCGACGGAGAAGTGATCGTTGGGGTCCGAACTCGGTTCCATCATTTTCGTCATGGCTCATGTTCATGTAAAGATGATATTGCACTGAATCTATTTGTTGTTTATATCGACAGAATGATACGGGAATCTTTCAGAGGACCAAAATAAAATTAAAAAAAATTATTTTCGTTGATATTTTCAACATGAGTTGGCATCATACATGCGTGGATTGTATGGATTTAACCAAAGGGATGGGTAGGAAGACTTGTCAAGAGGCAATAAAGCTCAGGATTGCTCATTTTTTTGGCGGTACTTACTAGGAAATAGATCGACTACTCGTTAAAAACACTCTTTTTAATTATAAAAAGATTAAAAGAATGCTTAATTATAATTAAAAATATAATATATATTTTGATATTTACATTTAATTTTAATATTTAATTTAATATACAAACTTTTTGTTTTGATACAAATAGGTAATTAAACTAAGGGTCGCCATGGAAAAGGTGAAAATAATTTTCTATTTTTTATTCTGTTCTCAATAGTCAATACTTACGAGTATAGTTTTGAAAAAAAATTATTAAATATTTTGGGGATTTTTTCCTCATTTTTATGGATCCTCACGATTTTTAATTAATTCTTGTACTCACGATTTTTTTAATCCAATGTTAAAATTGTTTTCTTATAGGAGATATAAAAGCAGATCAATTAACTTAAAATTCATTTTGAATTTTAAATATGTAATCGATTAGATTTAATAAATATTAGAGATTTAATTTGATATTATATGTTATTAAATTTAATTTTGAATAAATATTATCCGAGATTTAAATGGATATTTTCGGTTATCAAATCTATTATTTTTGGATAGATATTATTTGATATTATCCGAGATTTTAAATGGATATTATCTGATATTATTAGATATTTGAATGGATATAACCCGTTATTTAAATCAGATTTTATTTGATTCTTGAACAGATTTACCCCTACTTTCAACTAAGAGGTTTTTCTCTCCTTTTTAATTATCTCATTCAGAATTCATTCTGCTTCTTTGAGAGAAATTGAGAGCATTCTTTAAAAGCTTCTGCTAGCTTTTGTTCGACTCTGGTTCAGACGAGCACTATCGTCATAGTCCATTCCAAATTTTAGGTGTACACTGTTTGGAGGACCGTGCTAACCTTTACCTTATTTTGCAGTCTATATAACCAACAATCATCTCTACAAATTAAGAATAAATAATTAATCGAGTCAAAAATTTAAATTAATTAAATTGATAAATATTATTTTATAATTTAAATTTTATTTAATTTATTTTAATTGGATCGAGTTTATCAGTTTAACATGTATCACAAATTATAGACTAGGGAGCATAGATTTAATACGATATTGACATGATGATTCGAGAATATTCGGAAGACAAAAATAAAAACATACAAAACATTTTTTTATTGGAGATTTTCAACATGTGCGTGAATCACGAGTTGCCTCAGATATGCGTGGATTGATTATTTTTTTTTTTTTTTTCAGCGTTACTTCCTAGTTTTTTTTTAAATATATCGGACTTCGTTTAAAAAGTTAATTATAAAATATCAAAAGAGAAAAAAATATTTAATTATATTTCGAATAAAAAAATAATAAAATTATAATATATATTTTGATACTTGAATTTAATTTTAATATTTAATTTAATATTTATAATTATTTTTAGTGTTAACAGGTACTGGAATTAGGGTGGATATTTTAATTGATTAAAAAATTTCAAGTTAGCTGGGTGGATGAATAATATTTTATAATTTAAATTTTATTTAATTTTTTAATTAAAGTCGAATTTATCAGTTAAACATGTATCATGAACTATGCACTATGATCATTGTATAGTATGATTTTGACATGATTCAAAAATATTCGAAAGGTAAAAATAAAAATATAAAAATATATTATTTTATCGAAGATTTTTAATATGTTTAAACTTTTTTGAGTTAAATCAACTTTATAAAACTAATATTTAAGTCAAAATGATTTGAATTTAGTTTACGTATTTTTATCTGAACTAACATTTAATGCTCCAACAGATTATTAGACTAAAGAAAATATCCGATTAAAAGATATCGATAATTTTATAACTCATTATTTTAAATAAGTTTAAAATTTTGAAAAGCAGTGGTCTTGAAAATATCTTTTGAAAAGCAATGATTTTATTAATTTGTCAATAAATATATCTGAAAATAAAAATTAAAGTTAATTTTTTCATTTGATTAACAATATATTTTAGTTTATATTCTCATTCGTTACAATTAATGGTATTGGAAATATCGAAATAAAAAAATCATTAAATTTGAAATTAATTCCATAATAAAAATGATTAAATGAAGCACTAATAACGAAAATGGGATCCAATCAACTCATTATATAAGGTCATCATCTTTGAGAAAAATAATAATTTGATTTTAAGTAGCAGTTTCAGTTATTTATTTAAATATTATATATAAATATAAATACATTATAATAATATATATTATTTTTAAATTTTAAAACAAATATTAATTAGTTGAATGATTAAAAATATTTATATTATATTATCTTATACTTATCTTTTACATGTAAAAAAACTCTTTAATTAATAAAAAATAAATTTTGAATCTTATATTTTTGAAAAACTATTTTTTTTTTTTTACTTTTATAATTTAATTTCAGTACAATTAATATTTCAAAAAAATCTAACCGCGCACATCAATTATTTAGATCAATTTTTCTAATAAAATTAAAAATTGTCCAAATATTTACTTAAATAAATAAAAATCCGTATGATATTAGTAAAGGTTTTTTTAAATATTATCTGTTTTTTAATCTTAGTTTTTAAAATATATATTTTTATGAATATAATTATTTAAATTTGAATCACCTAAAAAATCAGCATTTCATATTCTACTTGGACCGTCCTTGAGTTTTGTTTGTCAAGATTTTAAGATAATAATAAAATAAAAATATATTCGTTTAAATTCGATTTAATTTCGACTTTAATCCGAATCATTTATTATGTGTTTTCCAATAATGTGAGGGCAAATCAGGCATTTCCATCCAACTGTCGAAACTCAAGTGGAATGCACAAAACCAGAGCTAGCACCTGATGAAACAGAAAAAATGCAAACCCAACAACAACCGTCCACGTGGCACTCTCATGACCGTCATTTTCCTCTCGGTTTCACAAAATATTTTATTAGTTTTACTCAATATTTCTTTTATAATTACTGATATTTAATTTATCATTCTGAATCAAATATAGAACTACTAATTTAGAGAAAAAAAAATTGTTAATTCGATTTATATAATTTATAATGTTAAAATTTAAAATTTTAACTCGATTTAAAAATTTTAATGATTTAATTTATTAAATTAATTAATTGTTGATTTTTATTTATTATTTTTATAATATTTTATGTCCCAAGATTCTACCGTATCCAAAATTAATATATCTTACCTACCAACTCTTAATGTCTATGGGGTCTCCTAGTAAAATTAATAAAATACATCAACATGGACCAAAATAAAAAATAAAAATATTAATAAAAAAAAGAGGTTTGATTCATGCGAGATAGGTTTTGATTTTTTTTTTCAAATTTGAATTATGTTTTATTCTATTTAAATTTAAATTAAATAATAAAAATATATTAACTTAAATTTAATTTAAAAAACATTAGTATCAGTTTGTTTTGATATTTCACTGTTTTAAAGCTCTTTATTTCGTCAAAATCGGAAAAATTAATTTTTTTTTAATTTGTATAGATTAATCCCGTATCATCTAGTTAGTCTAATCGGATAATATTTTTATACTCCGATGTTAAATTATAAGCCCGGGAAGGAACGAGTTTAAGAATCGAGACTAATTTTTTGATTTTAAATTGATTTACGTATATGAGTTTTAGTCTGATTTGATTCAACCGAGCCATTAAAAGCCTAATAAGTCTAAGCAAGATTCTTGAACCCAAAAAAACTTATATATAGTCTCTGTCTAACATATTCAGAAAATTTCATAATTCCTTAACTCTTCTCAGTCTAAAAACTTTAGCCCTTCAAGAATTTTCTCTCTTTTTCTTGTATGTTTTCGATCATTATTTTCCCAGAAAATCTCTTACTTTTCTTGTATGTTTCCAGTCATTATTTCCCGGAAAATCAGTAAAGAAAATCACATTTCCTTTGGATTTCCCAAAAGATTCTGAGCGTTCCGGCAAATGGCCCAAAAGTCAGGCAAAGGCAAATCAAATAAAGCAAAACCAGAGAAGAAGCACAAGAAGAAAGAAGAGAAAGGTATTTCTGCAATAGTCACTGAACTTTCAAAACATTTTCATTTTGGTCATGGAAACTGTAAAGTTTTTCTTTTTCAGTTATTCCCAGTGTTCTTGACATCACTGTCATTACTCCCTGTGAATCCCAAGTTATCCTCAAGGTGCTTTTCATAACCATTTCATTGATTACATTAAATTGAAAGAAGATTCAACATTAATTTAGTTTGAAATAAATATTAATTACTGATTAATATCTAAATTAATCATTGAATTTTTTTATGCTGTTGAAGGGTGTTTCAACTGATAAAATAGTTGATGTAACAAGGATGTTGGCTTCTCATGTTGAGACTTGTCATCTCACAAACTATTCTTTAACTCATGAGGTATTCTTCTTCCTAATTCTTTCGTATATACGGAATTTAAATCGTTGGACGAAAGTAAATGGACGGTTTAATGATATTTTTTTTAAATTATTTTTGTAATTTTTATTAAAAAAAATTGTTAGGTCAAAGGGAAGGGCTTGCATGAGAAAGTAGAAGTGGCTACTTTGAAACCACGTTTGCTCAAAATGGTTGAAGGTAGGTTAAATTTAAATTATTTTTTTTTAATTTTTATTAGTCAAATTATCAATTTTGTTTTATTATTATTTTTTGTCTAATCTCATTCAACCAGTCTAACGGACTGTATATTATTGTTTAAAATTATCAATTAAACAAATTAATAAAATAAGTTTTGGTTGATTTTATAAATTAATTTTACTAATTTAACCGCTCTAACGGACTTTTTATTACTAGATGTTACTAATATTATATGTATAATATTATGAAAATAATTTAATAAAATAAGAAAACTTTTTTTTAAAGAAAAGACATCTCTATATGAAACAAATTGGTATTAAATCTCTAAATGAAAGGGACATGCAAATTGCTAAGGCAGCATGGATCACGTGGACTGACACATTTTCAGACATAAATTTGTAACTTGTCGGTTTTATTACATTACAACTACTTTTATAAGATACAAATATTAAATATTTTATTTTTTCGAGGGATACGAAACTCAAACGAAAACGACACGTTTTACACGAGAAAATATAAACTTAATATATTTTTATCAAATTACCCATAAAGTTGTTGGAAAATTACATTCCTGACACTTTGATGCAGAGGACTACGCCGACGAAGCTCAGGCGGTTGCTCACGTGCGGAGACTCCTAGACATCGTAGCCTGCACCACCAGGTTCTCGAAGTCCAAACGAAACCGATCACAATCATCATCAGTGCCGTCTGATTCAAAACTGAGAAAGGTCAACGCTGCTCCGGCGCTGTCTGATGGAAGAGAAGGGTCAAAATCGGCGACGGCATCGATTACCGAGAGCATGGAAATGGCTGCCATTCATCCAACCCCCAAATTATCGGAGTTTTATGATTTCTTTTCATTCTCTCCCTTCTCCCCTCCTATTCTCCGTAAGTGCCACGTTTCAACTCGAGATAGAAATATGGTATAATTTTAATTTTAGTCCCTATATAATTATGGAATTAAGGATTTGACCTCCACATTTTAATTTTGCATAATTTGTATTTAGTACCATGTTTCTGTTTTAATAGTGGGGTGACCAAAATAGAAATATGAGAGTAGGCGAGGTAACAAATAGTTAGTTTGCCCTTTATTTTAATACCGCTATTAGTATATCCAAATTGATAACACGAGTTGATCGAATTCAGATCAACCGGGACTAAAACGATGTCCTTTTTGTTATTAGTTGCAATTGTGATTGTAAAGTTCATTTTTTTAGATTGTTATTAACTATGGATTTTGCAGATGTGAGAAGATGTGAGCCCAAGGATGCACAAGAGATGCGTGAAGGTGACTATTTTGTAATGCAGGTAGAATCTCACTTTACATGTTAAGAAACCCTCCTAAGTCCTAATGGTTATTTACATGTGCTATTACTCCTAAAATTAGTTAATCCTCGATTTAGAGTATAATTCGTCAATGCGATCGTCTCTCGAGCAATGTTCGAGGCTTTACTTCATATTATCAGCTTGTCATGATCATTGTAACAATGTTCGAACATTTTAGTGTCTGTTGTATGTTAACCGGCTTATCGTTTCCCTATGCTGTTGGTTTTGTTAATTGTATGTTTTACATGTAATGTGTGTGCAGGTAAAAATCTGCAATGGGAAGATAGTACAGGTAGTTGCATCAGTAAAAGGGTTTTATACTGTGGGAAAGCAATGTTTCCGGAGTCACTCTTTGTTAGATCTTTTGCAAAATCTAAGCCAAGCCTTTGCCAATGTGAGTAATGTTAATCTTTAATTAATAAGATTCCATGAACATGTCAAAAGTATCAAGAGAAGACTTGTTTACTACTTTGGTCTTAGCTGTTCTTGCTCTGTAAAATTTGGACCAGCCTTGTTTTCATGTAATGTGACCGCCCCGTTCTAGCATTGCATGGCGTTCTTTTTGATTGCGTCTCTATTGTGTCTGCTGCAGGCATATGATTCCCTTACGCAGGCTTTTGTAGAACGCAATAAGGTGACATTTTCTTTATTTGCATTATAAGATTGTTTTACCTTGCCAACCATGACATTAATAAAAGCAAATTTGCAAACACTTTTTTTCCCTTCCAGTTCGGTAATCTTCCGTATGGATTTCGTGCAAATACATGGCTGGTCCCTCCCCCTGTTGCTGAGTCTCCATCAAGTTTCCTCTTTTTCCCGTTGGAAGATGAACAATGGGGTGGTAATGGCGGAGGCCAAGGAAGAAATGGTGAGTATGATCTTTGGCCTTGGGCTACAGATTTTGCAATATTGACTAGTCTTCCTTGCAAAACTGAAGAGGAGAGAACAGTCCGAGATCGCAAGGCTTTTTTGCTCCATAGCCGATTTATTGATGTCTCGATTTTTAAAGCCGTTGCTGCAATACAACATGTTATGAATTCCAGGTTAATCGTCAATGGTAATGTAAATAGTCACCCTGGCTCGGTCCTTCATGAGGACCGCATAGGTGACCTGTTAATCATGGTAAAACAAGAATCGGCAGATGCCAATCTCAAGCCTTATGTAAAGGTTTCTGGCCATTATTCATCTGGCATGACCGCTAATGAAACTGCTCAAAGGAACTTACTTGAAGGGATAACCGCAGATGACAGTGTAGTTTTTCATGTAAGTCAAAAAATCTCCTTCTCTACTCTAGTTAGGCATGTATATATCTGGCGATGCAAATCAAAAAAGCCTTTTTCAAATTTAAATCGTTGTTTTCACTAAGCAAAACAGTAACCATCTTGCAGGATACTTCCTCATTGGGCACTGTCATTGTTAGACATTGTGGATACATTGCTGTTGTGAAAGTTGTTGGAGATGTGAGAAGGAAATGCGTGGCGCTTGGGATATAGAAATTGATGATCAACCAGATGGAGGAGCCAATGCTCTTAATATTAACAGGTCTGGATCATTAACCGATGCTCTCATTTCTCTTCCACTCATATAGCACATACATGCAAATCGGGTCTTGTCGTTAGACTTGACAGTGGCACAATAACTTGGTTCTCATTGCCTGTTAGTCATGAAGTTTATTGTATTATGTTAATCATGATCTACTACATAGATTTGTCGGCGTCCGTTCTGATTAACCAAGCTTTTTAGTTGATTTCTTTCTTCTAGGTCTCTAATTGAAGTAGACAGCAGTGTTTTCTTTCTATCTTATGTAATTTTTCATAGTTCATAGTTGTAAATATATTGCAGCCTAAGGGTTCTACTTCACAAGTCTGGCGCTAAAGAATCAAGTGGAGGACAGTCACATCAACCCAACATGAATGTTTCTGAAGCTTCTAGATGTCTTGTTCGGCAAGTAGTTAAAGAGAGCTTGACCAAATTAGAGGAGAACCCGGTTGCTCCGGAAAGGTCTATTAGATTGGAACTGGGTTCTTGTTGGGTGCAATACCTAAAAAAGCAGGGAAGTTCAACAGATACAACTTCAAATGGACCAGATCATGATCGTGAGACTGAGCCGTCTGTCAAAGGTCTTGGAAAGCAATTTAAATGTTTAAAGAAAAGGGGTAAAATACCAGGTAACATCAATAGCAAAGTTGACAAGGAAGAAAATGATTCTGAGTCATGCAGTATGAATGTGAATTCTAATCAAGGACATCAAACCATTGGTGAGTCCAACAATGAGATGGGATTGAAGAACCTGATTTCTGGAGAAGCCTTCTCACGTCTTGAAGAAAGTGGAACCGGTCTTCACTTAAAGGTTTCCTGGCCACTCTTTCATTTCGCCTACTTTTACTTATTAGTTTCAGTTAAAAGCTTGGCATTGATTTAGTGTGCTTTATATTCGAGTTGTTTTCCATGGCCAAGCATCAAACTAACCAATGCTGTTCTTGTGGTATTAAAGTTATCTTTTATACTGTGAGCTCACATTTTTAAGCTTGCTTTCTGTAACAGTCAATCAATGATCTTATGAAGGCGGCATACGAGTATTACGATGACATTGCTTTACCAATGCTGGTACTATTCAAATGCACAAGCCAATTTCTTTCAAAACATATTTTTTAAGTTTTATGCCGAGTTCATGAACAAAACTCTACAATTTATTAGGTAAAAGACTTTGGATCGCTTGAGCTATCACCAATTGATGGCCGTACACTAACTGAATTTATGCATTTAAGGGGACTACAGATGCGCTCTTTCGGTCATGTGGTGAGGAATCTCTCTTTGAAATGGGGTCTCTTGGATCCTTTTGTGCAAGTGATTAGTTTTCTCCTTGAATGAATGCTTATCAACATTGATTTCAAGCAATGCTTCAATTTCCTAGGCACTATGGTTTTATCGTCGAAAAATTATGAAAAGCACACGCCAAAAAATATCATATCTTTTTTTTTGACTCTGATACTATTGTACAAGTCAGGTTGAACTTGCAGAGAAGCTGCCTCATATCCAATCACTCTGCATCCATGAGATGGTTACTCGAGCTTTCAAGCAAGTGCTCAAAGCCGTCATTGCATCTGTTGACAAATTTGAGGACTTACCTTTGGCTATAGCGTCATCCCTAAATTTTTTACTTGGAAATAATGGAGTGGAAGATGATGCTCAAACTGAACACGAAGACTATTTGCTAAAACTGAGGTGGTTAAGAAAGTTTCTTTCTGTAAAATTTGGTTGGAAACTGAGACATGAGTTCCAGCATTTGAGAAAACTATCGATTCTTCGGGAACTTTGCCATAAGGTACTATATGTGTTGACTGCTTCAGCTGCTAAGTGCGTCAGTTTCTGAGCTTTATTGATATCTTTTTCACCAGATTGGGCTAGAGTTAGTTCCTAGAGATTATGACATGGAATGCAAAGAACCCTTCAGAAGTTGCGATATTATTAGCATGTTTCCTGTTTGCAAGGTGGAAATCTGTCTTTAGTTTTTCCAAGCTTTTCGTTTAAAATTTGTTATCATCTGATTGAGCTAACTTTTTATGGATTTAACATAACTATGCTTGTGGTGCTTTACAGCATGTAGTATGTTCTCCTGCTGATAGCCGAACACTGTTAGAGTCGTCCAAGAGGGCTCTTGACAAAGGAAAACTAGAAGATGCTGTTAATTATGGGACAAAGGTATTTGACAATTATTTTCTACTTCTTTCTCCTACTTAGTGAAGGGATGATATTTTACTTTATAGGTCTTCCATTAGGTCTCATACTATGTGTTACTTGCTTTTGAAGGCATTGACAAAGATGATAGCCGTATGCGGTCCCTACCATCGAATTACTGCGAGTGCCTACAGTCTTCTTGCTGTGGTTCTCTACCATACTGGTGATTTCAATCAGGTACCCTAACATTCTGCTATGTTTCAGGTAAAGAATTAAGATAAATATGTCAAGTCTAAGTTATTTCTTCTTGTTTAGGCAACAATATATCAACAGAAAGCTTTGGATATTAATGAAAGGGAGCTCGGTTTTGATCATCCAGATACGGCAAAAAGCTATGGGGATCTTGCTGTATACTATTATCAGCTTCAGCACTTTGAAATGGCTTTGAGGTGGGTCGGGGGTTATTGTGGTTTAGCTTTGCATTCTATCTGCCTAATATTTTTTGCTTTCATTCTATAACTCTTAGCTAGTTTGCTGCAATCTTGCACTTGTAAGATTGATGCTTGTGATTTTCGTCTCGGAGTCCTTTTCTTGCTCACTTGAAAAAAAATTAATGCATTTTGGCAGATATGTAAACCGCTCTTTATTCCTTCTTCATTTTACTTGTGGATTGTCTCACCCGAACACCGCTGCGACCTATATAAATGTGGCTATGATAGAAGAAGGCATGGGAAATGTTCATGTTGCTCTCAGATATCTACATGAAGCTCTTAAATGCAACCGGCGTCTACTAGGAGCAGATCACATACAGGTCTCACTCTCTGAATGTATGAATACATACGCTTATGCATAAATTTCTCGTTGCCTGATCATTTCTTTGGTTTCCTCCCGTGACAGACAGCTGCAAGCTATCATGCCATTGCTATTGCTCTTTCAATGATGGATGCATATTCTTTAAGCCTACAACATGAGCAAACTACATACAAGATACTTCAAGCAAAACTTGGACAATATGACCTTCGTACACAGGTAAATACCACTGTTAGACACGGGGTTTATTGAGATCAGAAACTATGAAGATTGAAGTTTGAAGCTAACCATATTTGCAGATTACCATTGTTAAACTATTTATTAAATGTATTTTTTTTGTAGGATTCCCTTGCTTGGATTGGATACTTTGAATCAAAGGCTTTAGAACAGCAAGAAGCAGCACGAAATAGAACTCGAAAGCCAGATGCATCAATTGCAACCAAAGGTCATCTTAGGTATTGATACAGTGTCCCTGAATTACTAGCTATTCAATTATATCTTTTCTTGCAGTACCAAAACCTGTGACCATTTGTTGCAGTGTGTCGGATCTCCTCGATTATATTAGTCACGATTGTAATTCTAAAGGAACTGATGTACAGAGGAAACCGCGGCATGCCAAGGTACTTGATGTTTATAGCCATGTCATCTTTACATTCGATTATGCCACAGTCCCTACTTCTGTAGATCGGAATTTTGTATCTCATCCTTCTTTATTCCGATCAAAATTTAACAGTGACATTTTCTAAAAACTTGACAGGTGGTTCCTATTAGTGATAAAAGCCATGATACACAGCACAATTTAGCGGCAGATACTGCTGATATTGATGAAATAGGAACGGTGGCTTCTATTTGTCTCGAAGAACCAGAGAAAACTAATGATGTTACTAGAATTGAACCGACAGTAAGAAGTGAAGTTGTCCAAGAGATAACTTCTGATGAAGGGTGGCAAGAAGCCAATTCGAAAGGGTGGTCAGGAAACGCAGTCGAAAGGAAGTCCGGAAGGAGGAGAACCGCACTTTCGAATCTAAAGGTGAATGGATATTCAAACGTTAGAGAATGTGGCGTGAGGCTAGAAAGTAAAACTGCCTCTAAAAGCATTGTAAAGGAGGTGGTGCCAATGAAGCAATCCATATCCCGTAGCTCAACCCCTGGTTGGAATTCAGTTAGTTTACGAACAAATCTCCGTGCTGTTGCCATGAAATCTCTTTCTTACAAAGAAGTAGTTGTAGCACCTCCGGGTACAGTTCTAAAGCCAGTACAGGAGAAGGTAGAAGCACAAAATGAGGGTAAAACCGAACAGCAGATGTGCACCATTCGAGCTGAGACTGCAAACGTTGAGGATAGAAACAATCTCTGTTGCTTATAATGCTGCAGCTGATGATGGCGAAAATCGATCAGAAGCAACTGCTTCTGAACTTGAAAAGCTTTCTTCTGAGACTACAAACTTGGAGGACGGAAACAATAGCTCTGGTGTTGATAACTTTGCAGATCATGACAACGTTAAAACCGAAGGAACTTGTGGTAATGAAAATCAATCCGAAGAAACAGTTCTGGAACCATGTAATGTTTCGTCTTTTAATCAGGAAAAGTCTGTAGAAACGAAGGGGAGTAAGCTATTGGCATTAGCGGAACCATTCAATCCCAGAGCACTCTACATGAACCACCAAATAAATTCGGTTGCTGTTAGAAGTGTTTATGATGTTACAGCCAGTCAAGCTATGCTTGCTGAGCCTGTTGACCCTCCGGTTGCAGCTCGAGTTCGTTGCAGACCATGTTCCTCGTTATATCACAAAAACACTCATTCCTACAGCAGGAAACATTGCTTTCTAGGATATCAATCTCCAAACTCGAAACATACAGAATTTCGACCTCTGAGAGCCTTGAACCCTCATGCACCTGAATTTGTACCTACACGCGATCCTGCGGTAACCAACCAGAAGCTCAACAATTCGGAAACTTCTTTGGATGCCGTAATAGAAACTGTTCAAGTAAACAGAAAGGAACCCCTGGATGACAAAGGATTTAGAGTCGTAACAAAACGAAGAAGAAACCGACAGTAGTTTACGAACGGAGTAAATACCGGGTGGTACGATCATCATCGATCAATCTGTGCTTCAGCTATATGAACATATGCCAATCTTCTTATGAGGAAAATGTTGAAAGCAATGGTGCTGATACAGTCGTTCCAAAGCCGGTTTTAGTTCCTATGTTTATCTGCAGATCAGCTTGTAGTGTAATGTAGCTAAATAATCTGTTGTAGATTGCTTCTTTGTTTACAGATTTTGTCGTATAATAATTGAAGCAGACTGAACAGTTGTTGGAAGTAAGAAAGAAACTCCCTCAAGGAAACAGTGAAATTTACTCGAATGACTGTAATCGAATTTTAATAAATTTAATTCGATTCAAAAAAATTAACATAAAATTTAATTTAAAATTTTTAATAATTATTAGAGTCACTTTAAGTTAAAAACTTTTATATATATATATATATATGTGATTATAAAAAATTAATATAATTAAAATAAAACTATAATTAAAATTTAGCGTTATAAAACTGAACTTATTCTTATCCACTAATCTTGAGGTTGAGGCGAAGACAACACCCAATGCAACGATTCGATTCGGATACGGCCAGCCACCCGAGACAATGCTGAAAAGGTTGTTCCTCATGAATCAGAACAAACCCACCACTCCAAATCCGGAAAAGAAACACAAATGGAGGTCGAAGTGAAGCTCCGTCTCCCGAACCCCGAATCTCACCAGCACCTCTCCAATCTCCTCTCCCCGTTCCTAGCTAGAACCCTCATCCAAGAAAACGTCTTCTTCGACACCCCGACCACCGCCCTCGCCGCCGCCAAATCCGCCCTCCGCCTCCGCTTCTACAACCTCGACTCCCACTCTGTCCTCTCCCTCAAATCCAAGCCCAAACTCTCCCAAGGCATCAGCCGGGTCGAAGAACAGGAAGAACCCATCGACCCATCACTCGCCCGCTCCTTTTTAACCGACCCGAATGGCTTGCTGGGGTTGAAAAACGATTCCCGGATCATGCAAAGGGTGAGCGATGAATTTGGGGTTAATGAGTTGATCTGCTTGGGAGGGTTTAAAAATGTTCGAGGGGTTTACGATTGGAAAGGCCTGAAATTGGAGCTCGATGAAACTGTTTACGACTTTGGGGTTAGTTATGAGATTGAATGCGAAAGTAAAGAGCCAGAACGTGATAAGAGATTGATCGAAGATTTTCTCAAGGAAAATGGGATTGATTTTAAGTACTCTGATATGAACAAATTTGCTGTGTTTTTATCAGGAAAGTTGCCTGCTTGAGTGCAGAAGAAAGAAAAGTGAAAACTTTGACAACAAAGAACATTAGTTTTCTGGGGGGAAATGTAAATTTGATACATGAAAAAGAACATTCTGTTCTACCAAAATCCAAAAGGGCATAAGAAAACACTTGAAATTATCAAAATACTATTATGCCATTTACCTTGGATATTGTATATTACAAAATATGTTGAAATCTACATCTTGGGATGTTTGTTCTCAGAGTTTTCTTATCTTTGATTGTCAAGCTGCAAGATTTAAAAGGAAGAAAAGAAAAGAGATTGATTAAATACGATCCGATCGGACACTTCCGCCTTCTGGTTGGTAGAGTGACTGGACAAATGAAAAGGGGATTATCTTGCTTTGTTAGCCATTTTTTTCATCTCTGGGCTTGTTCTGATCCGGGTGGTCCAACCGGAAGGTGTTGCTGCCATACTGCTGGTTGAGCCGTTTTCGACCGGTGGAGGCACACCCCATTTGTTTTCTGATTCCAGGGGCTCAAATACATGAACTTCACCATCTGAGAGCCCCAATGCGAATTCATTCGGCTCGGACGGATGTGCAGCGATTACGAGCGGGTGAACATTGGAGCTGCAACACAGAGGATGGTTATAACTACAACATGTAAATACCCAGATATTGTACTCGAACCCGACCTTAGCTGTACGAAATTGATACCCAAGTAAAAATGATTTGGGAAAATACCTGACACTAGCTGGAAGATATGCACTAGGATTTATTCGACAACGCAACCTGAGGTTTAGAGCATTAAACACACAAACAGATGCGTCCGAAAAGCTTGCATATACCAGTTGGCTGTCGCAAGAGAATGTTGCGTATGTTATCGGAGAAGAAGACTCGGGTGGTGCCCACTAAACAAGAGAACTAACATTAGAGTACAACATCACATGATAATGTTGTTTCGTAAAATTAAAAATAAAATAAGGAATACCTGCTTCACACAGTCTAGCTTTGTTGTTTCGTATATGGCAAGCTGCGTTTCGTGTACGACAAGAAAATGTATCTGATCTTGATGGTATTGTACACGAGTGTCTGACAGTGCTCTCGGCGTCCTCCCCGCTGGAACCTGCAAGAATCTACTCTTCTGCTTTTCCCATCCATCGGTGTTCCACACACAAATCTGGAGAAAGAAAGGTAATATGATCAAACTTCTGAGATTGACTGATTGATCAGCTGAAAAATCCAGAAGCAGCGACAAATTCTTCGTTTTGTTATGACGGGATTATTTGTAAAAGCTAAGATGTTTTCCAACTATTTGCACCATTGGACAATGACTGGGTCACCATGGAGCGGATTAAATGTCGGATGAAGCTTATTCATTGTAGCATGTACGTGAAAAGAAAAATAGAAAAAGGAATACCTGAGAATCGGCTCCGGATGAGACGAGCACATTCAGTACATGCGAAAAGGCAAGGCCAGTTATTCGTTTGGAGTGGCCTTTAAGTTTACTCTTCACCTGGAAGATTAAAATTGTAAATAAGAGTGGTATGTCTTCAAATACAAGTTACGTAAATATGTATCATACCTCATCCACACGGACATTATATATCTGAATTGTTGAATCGTCCATGCCTATTGCGATAATATTATTGTCTTGAGGGTGGAATGCAAGAAAAGTTGCTGCTGGTGGCGGTGCCATGAAAGTTGCCATTGTCTGCAAGACATCCGCAAAAACATCAAGGCTTAGAAGACAATTTTCCTTGTTCAAACTCCAAATGGGATGTAAAAATCGAAAAAGAAAAGTTATTCCATCATCAATGAGTTACCTTGAACGTCATCATATTAAACAAGGAAATCTTTCCTCCAGATGCTGACATGACATAAGAATCATTTTTGGACAAAGCAAAACACGGTACAGCCTCTTCCGTATTTGTATCATTGACATCATTGGTCATAAGAATCCCGCTTGATGGTTGCCACAACTGAGGGGATATGCTAGCAGTTGCCTACACAATGATGCCACAAATATGATATCGTGGAATACACCATTTAGAAGTATTCTTTTATTACGGAAAAAGTCCCAAAATGATGAGTAGAAACCATTTCATTGTCCGTGTACCTTGCCATTTGAGTTACGATCACTTCGCTGCCACTTCCAAAGCAAGTGAATAGCATTTGATGCCAATGCCAAAATAGCATTACCTGAATTTGTGAAGATCAACCTCGATATCTGCAATAATCGCAGGGAAATTGATAAGATAGGTCATGAATGGAAGAAATGGTGGGTAAAAAGGATTAGGCATAGAAAATCCGTGATTCGTGGAGGTATGTGAAATTTTTATACCTTGGTCACCCTCAAGTTTTCAGGAAGCCTCAAGGATCGAAATTGAGATGGTTCATTGATTTCAGTGAGCTTCCAAATCTTTGATTTATCATTGGATTCTTCTGTTATTCTAGGTTTTACATCCGCCATATTCCGGGCACCCCCATTCTGAAAATGACATAACATATGAAGTATGAACCATAAAATCCAGGCATCGAGCTCCACTACTAAACATATAAAAGATGAATACATAACTATAACAACGAAATGAACATTATCAAACAGACCATTCCAGCAATAGCAGTCACAGAGGCACATCTCTCTGCAAGTCCAGCACTAGTAGCAGCTGCGGCGGCAGCAGCTGCAGCCGAGATTGGATTTATTGTAGGCTGAAGAAAACAACAAATTATGAGCGAAGATTTAATTAACATACAAAACCAATATAACAATGTGCTATAGGAATTAAATGAGACTACCTTCGGGGCTTCAGCTGTTCTTGAGGCATCATAAGAAAGATTCTCCAAAGTGCGCAACAATCGCATACCATCTGGATTTGCCAAAATCTTAAGCCCGTTTTCGTTGGTTGAAACAGCCAAGAGAGAACCAACCTTGTTAAAGCGGATGCGTGGGCTTGCCTAACAATTAGGAAAGAAAAATGTAAGCAGTTACTATCTTCGAAATGGTACAGAACTTAATTGAACATAATCAACTTACCGGAAGTCCTCCATCAGCATCGAAACTGGTTAAAGGTTGAACGTTATCCATATCCCAAAATTTGATTGAGAAGTCATCACCAGCAGCCAAATATCTGTTCTTGGTTGTGTCAAACTGCACAACACCTAAAGAACATTTGCGGAACCCTTGATAGGTTCGCTTCACAGCCCCTTCAGTTTCATTCCATTCTACGATAAATGATTCCCCATCTTTACTGGTGCCACAAGAAAAGAGCCTACAACACCAACCATCAATTCGAGAAAGGTCAGTAGAAAATTGAAGCAAAACTCTATCCTGATAATTCTCAACAATTAACAGAACATAAACACAAGATTTAGTGCAGGCAAACTAACCTTGTACCATCAGCACTGTAGGCCATGGTCGTGCACCAACGACCAGGAGCTTCATAGTCAACCCGTGAACCCATATTATCATACAACCACGCCTTTATCTTTCCATCTACGGCAGTTGAAAAGATAAACTGAGGCAGAAAAGGTCGAAAGTAAGCACATCAGGAAGAAGAATGATACGGGCACATGCACATAGGCCATATCTGTTTCGCTCTGAATCTTCATCTTTTCTTAAAGTACCCTTCTAAGTCACACGAGTATGGAGATATGACCTCCCAGGATCCTCCGAATACATGGAAAACATAGAAATATATGGCCATACTCGTTACAGATACACATCTTCATTTGACACCTTCAAGTCCAAATAACATATGACCATAGCACAGTGCAGAGTACAAGACACCTAAAGCAATAAAGGAATATTCTTACCTGAATGTTCTCTTTATAGTGAGGACAGACAGAATAAACAGGAGCCTCGTGACCTTCAAACGTGTACTGCTTTGTACCATTAGTAGCATCCCACACCTAAAACAAGTCATGAAATTAGCGACGACAAGCAATTTTTCCTTGTAAACTAATAACCAACCAAGTAAAATGACAAACAAACCTTAATTGCCTTGTCATCACCGCAAGTTACTACACAAAGTTGCTTATTTGGATGAGAGAATGCAATATCATTTACACCACCGGTATGAGCATCAATCTAGAACAGAATTTACAATATGATTTCAGCCAGGAAATAATAGAGTGAAACACACACACAAAAAAAAAACAATGGAATTAGCTATAATATATACCTCAAGATGCTGCCGAACCTCCTCACCACCATGATAAGAATATATTTGCACAATGTGCCTTGAGTAAGCGACTCCTGTTTTTTGAACAGTACAAGTCAATCAACGTTTCTACTTCACTACTACAAATATACGCATAGGTTCTTGCAGATTAAACATTGAGTAATTCTCACCAAATAAAGAACCGTCAGGGCTCCAAATTACACGGTTTACAGAGACACTAGGATCTTTGACTAGAGCAGCCTGGATTCAAGTACATAAATTCCTGAGCATATCCGAATAAACATGGTGCTAATGTGTATGCTAAATAGTCAACGGCACAAACCTGAAGAGGCATTGAACAAGCACTAAGATCCCAAACTTTAAAGTTTTTGGAAACCAGACGTTCCCGAGAGCCAACTTCCCACAATGCTATGTCTCCAATGTTCGTGCCAACTGGTTCATAGTATCCAGAATACATGAAGATATCACCAGCTGGACAAAAACAGAAAACCACGTGCAATTATGACAAAACAAAGCATAACTATAGCATACCTAGAAGTAGAGTCTGTTGAACAGGATGGAAATCCATGCTCATAGGAGATGAACCCTGGTTCAGAATTCTTGCGACAGCCCTCGGCAGATCATCGGGTGCACTGAAAGCCTGACTGTGACCATGGCCCTGGAATGGTACTGGTAACACATTGACAGGAAGATGTACCTGCACAAAGTGAGCAAAGATCAGTAAATAACCTTAGGCAGAAAGAAACACCATCACACACGGATTACATATCAAATAAGTCAATTAAAGTAAAACCGCAGTACTTCATCAGATATCCCCACGGGCTTCATCCTTTTGGCAACATGATCAGAGTCCCCAGATGGGTAGTCTACAGATGGATTTGTTGGAGTCCTTGGATGCTTCAATGCAGCTGTAAGTCAATAATGAAACATGACATTAAAATGAAAATGAACAGGAAGGTTTGATATCGGCATTATGCTAAAAACAAAACCTAGAGAGGAAGCAATTACAGAAGAAAAAAATTAAAATAAATATATAAATAAAGAGGAAGAAACAACTACCTGGTATTGAAGAAGGACCAAGACCAATTGCTGCACCAGAAACACCTGGATGAGTTATAGTTGAAGGATTTGACATCCAACCTGCAAGGGGTGCCGGAACTTGTGCAGGTGTAGGTTGAAAAGGCTGAAGACGTTAACCAAGAACATTAAGTACAGGATAATGAAAGAGAATTTAGGTTAGTGCTATTGGGCTGGATACCCACCCCATGTGCCCCTAGGGGAGGAAAAGCTCCAGCTTTCGGTAAGGATCCAAGAAGTGGATTGTTTGCGGGAGATGGAGCTCGTGCGCCATTTGGCTGTCCACATGAGTGATCGACAAAGAGAGTTTTTATATCTGGATTTGGCCTTGGATTTTTACAAAGCTGATGCTGCCAGTTCAAGCTGTAATTGCAATAGAAATCAGTTTTCCCTTAAAGGTCACAACTAAAACAACTCGGTTTCAATAAAAACATCAAAGCTAGTAAGAACTCGAGAAGAATGCCATGGCATGTACTCCGACTTCATGACATATTACTGCAAGTTCATTGCATATATAAAATGTTCATAAGAAACTAGAACCTGCCCTCTCCCAACCCCAATGTCTTCAAAGCAGGCAATGCATCAATGATAAAAAGGTAAATTACCTCTGATTAATGAGGGTGCGTAACCTCGAATTTTTAAGGTTCGGAAACTGCAATTTGTCACGGAATAATGGATTTGCTTCAATAAGCTTCTTGAGTTCAACTAACATGATTGCTCTAGCTGATTTTGTATCTCCATACTTCGACAACTGTTCGTTCTCTCTGTTAAGATAGTTATGCATTCTTGAGTACTTTCACTATCATTTAATTTTTATCAAGACACAAACACTTAAACACGAGCCGCATACCTGAAATTCTCCAATGTCAAAAGCTGAGTGATTTCCTTAAAAAGTTCCTCATTGAATGTAGCAAAAACTTTCAAATCCTTTACTAATATCTCCACGGCCTTCGACCTGTCATGCCTAAATCAAATTTGAACATTCAAAATTAAAGTCCCAAACTTCCAATGATTAACGGAACAAATCGGAATCGAAGTATGCAAAAGCTTACTTATCCAATGCCTCAAGGTACTTCTGCTTCCTGATCTCGAAAAAGATTTTCATCGAATACCGATTATCATCAACCTTGGTGAAACCAGACAGATATTTCTCAACCTCATCCCAATTTCCATTATGAACTTCATCCTCGAAATATTTCATATTAAAGAAAAACCCAGATTCCTGTTCAAGCCTATTTAAATCCAAACAAATAGTAAGCCAGTATTAAGCCGAAAATTCGACACGTTTCAAAATTATCAACCAACAACAAGTAATCAAACTCAAACCGCACTTGACTAAAACAAATCTTACTTGTGAACAGTTTCCTTAAACTTTTCTTCATCTAGAAACTGTAAGATCAAGAACACTAACTCTCTACTCAGAGACGACATCGTATCAAGCTGCCTACTTCAGTTCCTAGATGAAATTCAAAACCTGCAAATACAAACACTAGATCTGCAAGAAAATCACCCAGAAAAAAACACCGAAAATGAAAATAAATTCAGCTCAAAATACCTTATAAGCACCATAAAAATCCCAAATGAAACCTAAAAAGACGTTCAACCATCTTCAGCCAAAACATTAATGAAGAAGATGGGGAAAGGTAAATTAAGGGGGTTGTATCATAAAAAAATAAACTTTATACCATGTAGAAATCCAAGACGAAATTTTGCAACAAATAACAAAAAAAAGCAAAGATAAAAGACAAGAAAAAAGCAAAAAGAAGAAAAAGGGAAGCAACATATTTTAAAGTGACAGATTCTCATAAACACACACCCTAAACATGAACAAAAGTAACCAGATTTGTTAGAAACTTACCATCTGAGATTGGTTTTTCAGATAATAGTCTAATAGAGAGATAAAAGAAACAAATTTAAAAGATTATTTTTTATGAAAAAAAAAATGAAATAAAAAATAAAGGAAAACAACCCCAGGGAAGATAGAGATTCTATTTCCCTTCTCTCTCTCTCTCTCTCTCTCTGGAAAACAATCTAAATTCCTTTTTATATAAAACCCAACCTTAAAACCTTGCAGAAATGGTTATTCTTATAGGAAAGGGGAGACAGATAAAGAAGATGATAAGTCATTCACCTTTTCAAATATAGCTTATCAAGGATATATAAGTTCATGTAAAAAGCACATTGGATTTTATAAGTACAGTGAAACGATAGACCCTCTTGAGCCGGCTAAACCTTGTCGAGTCTATCGGTGCGGAATCTCTAGTTGACAGCTATTCTTCTTTCGAGAAATAATCCTCTGTGACAAGGCGTATTCTGCTTTTCATCTTAAACCGTTGATATTGAAATTGATTTCCTTGATTTTGATACAACGGTTTTCTATAGGGGCCGTGATAAATGGGAGGAGTGGGGGGAAATCGCCTGGAAAACGATCTTTACTATTCTCAGATCTACCGAAGAAAAACGACATGCTTTTTGATTTAAGGATGTGACCCTGGATTTTGTTGAATATTACGAGACCTGCCATTGATAATATCGGGGGAAAGATGAGAAATACTTAGTTTGGTATTTATCGTGGGATATCGAGAGCGAGAAAGTTTTGAAAACAAAGCAAGAATTAATTCATTGAATGGATCTAAAACCGATGATTTTTTTAAAAAATTATTCTTTTATTTGTAGTGCATTTATTCTATAATAAAAAAATTAGATTTTGAAATATTATTTTTATTTATTTATGGTTTATATTTTTACGTTAATGATTTATATATATATACAAAATCTTTTATAATATGTAGTTTTTCAAAATTTTCGTTAGATATATAAGATGTTTAAAGATTTTATTTAAAAAAATAAAATATATAATACAAATTAAAAAATGAAAGAGATGATAAAATATAATAATAATGACAAATAAATCTCTATTTTAGGATTAAATGTTGCATTAGTGGAATCTTATCAAGGATGATTGGTTTTAACTGAGAACGATAACGAGCGAATTTTTTTTTTTTAATTTATATTGATTATAATTCAAATCACTTTGTATTATATATTTGATTGTAATAAATATTTTTATATATTTAAAGTCTTAAACTTAAAATATACTTATACGATATTAAATTATTTATTACTTAAATTAATCAATTTTTTACGTGATAGATATGTGGTTGTATAAATTTTTTCACGTTACACGTATGTAATTAATAATTATCAATAATATTTTAATAGTTAGATCCTTTTATAAGTTAGGTCGTGACATGACATAAATTTTATAGTATCACCTTATCATAATGATAAAAAATAAAATTGAAATATATTTTTTTAATTCGGAAGTTAATTTAAAAAATCATTAAATTCAAATATATATATATATAAATATGATTTTAATAGATAAAAGAAAAATCATTCCCAATAAAAAAAACAATAAAGAGGGCAAAACAGAAGCTTGTTCCAAATTGAATACAATATATATTTTATATATTTATTTGAGATAAGTCACGTATTTTATTTTTTGTTTTTATGCATTGCCCCACTTAGTCTTTTATTTAATTAGTTACTATTTTTTATAATCATTTCAACGTGACATCAATTTTTTTATAAATTTATTTTTTATTAAATAATAATTTTATAAAAAAAATAACGAATGTAATGATTTTTTTCAAAACAATTATATGAATTTATCACCATTTTAAGTTATTTATTGTCAATGAATTGATAATTTACATCCATATATGAGTTATTTAAATCCAAATAAAATATCAATTGTTAAATTATTCTAAAAATAAAAATTAAAATAATTACTTAACCAAACGTTAAAAATATTTTTTTTTACTTTATATTAATTAAGAATATTATCAACGTATCAATTTAATTTAATTTATTATCTATATAATATAAAAATATATAAAATTAAATACTTTTAAAATACTCAATAAGTTTGTATCGAGTGACCTGCCTAATATAAGTATTGTACCAAACTCATGTTAAAAACACATCGTCAATATCATCAATAATTAATTAATTTATAAGATAAGACGTTAAATTCTTAAAGTAAGATTAAATATCTATAATATGATATTATAAATAAAAAATTTGTTGAAAAATGATTTATATTACATTTTTATAATATCCATTCAAAAATAATAAATTGAAAAATAAGATATTTTGTTTAAAAAACATTATGAATATTATATATTCAAAACATATTTATTAAAATATCCCGACAGGTTTGGTCGGCAAATTTTGCTGTATATGTTTTTTCCTTAAAAAAATTAGGGATACAAGGTGTAATGGACAAATTTTGGGAAACTACGGCATTTTCTACAGTGAACACACCATAGCGCCACCTTCTCTTGGCGTTATGGTTTTTTAAATATTATTTAAAACCAGTAAGCCAGCCGAGTGGCTTGGTTGGTGCGACTAAGCATAACGCCATGTGCTCATGGCGACATGGGGTGCATAACGCCATGTGCTCATGGCGTTATGCCATTTTTATAATAAATAATATTAAAAAACTATAACGCCCCCTCTTCTTGGCGTTATGGCAGGTCTGTGCTTCTCTAGCTGAAATGAAGAAAATTTCTGTACTATAACGTTAAGAGGTTATGGCGTTGTAGTTTTTTAATGTTTAATTTTTGGGTCTATAAAACAGAAGTATGGGTAATGAAAGAGGTGTTAAAGAGTTTCTGGTTTGTGAAGTTTATAGTAGTTTTAGAGAGTTTGTGAGGTGTTGATGCTTCTTGTTTGTGAAAATAGTTGAAAAATTGAGTTGTTGTCTCAGTTTTTTCGTTGATTTTAAACAAGATTATTGAAGATCGACGGTTTGATTTCTTACAAGTAAGTGTTTATTTTTTAAACGAAGAAGTACTATTTTTTAAATTTTATACGTGTGATTGAAGTTATATTTAAATGATAATAATTCTATTTTTTAAATTTTTGATAGAATGAGCTCCTTGTTAAATTGCGACACTGAAGAAGAACTTGTTGGTCGTTGGGGCGAATCGCTTGCTGATTTCAGTGAGGATGAAGAAAATATTATACCAATCACAGAAGATGATGACGTTAATTTGCTGGATGCCGATGATGTAGATAATGTCATGAGCGAAGTGAATGAGGGTAATAGTATACATGTAGAAGATGATGTATGGTCCGCTGCTGTCGCTCGACTTGGATTGAAAAACGATCCACCTATTTGGGGTTTTGTTGCGCAAGAGCAGGAGCAAATGCAATCTAATTATCCAGCTTTTGAACCGTCTGCTCACATGAAGGAGGTCGATTATTCTGCAATGAGAGATTCAGAACATATAGCTCGCGTCTTTGGTTCTTCTTCATCATCCCAATATGGAGAATTAGAACTAAAAGCTCAGTTTGAAACGAAGAAAGATGCGCAGCTTGCAGTTAAAGAATACTGCATTAAACGTCATATGGTATCATGTGTGGCAGAGTCTGATAGACATACCTATTGTGCTAGGTGTATTAATTGGAAGAGCGGTTGTCCATGGAAGATCAGAATTTCTTTTCGACAAAGAAGTCAAATGTGGGAGGTAACAAGGTTCAATGAGCAGCACACATGTTCGAATATATCACTGTCACAGGATCACATAAATTTAGATTCTGATCTAATATGTGCGTATACTCGACTATTGGTTGAAAAAGATCCAAGGATTGCAATTTCAGTATTAGTAGCATCTATCCGAAATCAGCTTGGATATATTCCATCCTATTACAAGGCTTGGATGGCTAAACAGAAGGCGATGTCGCAATTGTTTGAGGATTGGGATAAATCGTATAATGAGCTACCAGCTCTTATACGAGCAATGAAAATATTTATCCCAGGAACCATTGTGGAGTATGAAACCATACCGGCGTACAACTTAGGAGGCGAGCTAATTCTTGGCAAGAAGATCTTCAGCAAGTTATTTTGGGCTTTTAATGCGTGTATTGAAGGTTTCTCATTTTGCAAACGTATGATTCAAGTTGATGGTACATGGTTGTATGGTAAATATGATCATATATTGCTTGTAGCTGTTGCACAAGACGGAGACAACAATATATTCCCAATTGCATTTGCCATAGTTGAAAAAGAAGATGCAGCTGGATGGGAATTCTTTTTGAATCATTTACGCAACCATGTCGTAAAAGAAGATGGAATATGTATGATTTCTGATAGAGGAACTGCGCTTTTATCAGTAATTGATAGAGCAGAAAGTCTATAGATTCTTCCACATGCATATCCAGCTTACTGTGTACGACATATTGCGTCGAATGCGAAAAATAAATTTAGTAACAATGAGATTCGAAGAGAGATCTTAGGCGCAGGTAAATTATCGTTATTAATTTTTCAAATTAATTATGTTTTTATTTTATTTATTTCCTAACTATTTCTTTCTTTTATAGGGTACGAACTAGTTAGACCCAAATTTGATGCGAGAATTAGAAGACTGAGACGTCATGGCCACCTTGTGTTTAATTTTGCTAATAACATTCCCAGGGAAAGATGGTCTCAAGCATATGATGAAGGTCGACGGTACGGTCATATGACTACTAACCTTGCTGAGGCTATAAATTCAGTTCTTAAAGGAACTCGTCATCTCCCTATTGCAAGTATTGTGTGGGAGACTTACTTTCGATTGGGTAAAGTTTGGTCTGACAAGGGACAAGAAGTCAATGCTCGACTAAACAATGGACAATTTTGGTCTCAAACTCTGCAAGACAGAATGAGTGGTCTTCAATCGGATGCAAGCGCTATGAGAGTTAGAACATTCGACCCAAGTGGAGCAGAGTTTACTATCGAAGGTAGAGTTCGAGGTGAACCAAAAATGTTCCAAGTCAACCTTAATAGACGGTGGTGTGATTGCGGAGCGTTTCAAGCATTTCGATATCCTTGTTCTCATGCGATTGCAGCTTGTATGTATATTCGTATGGATCCTTACATATATGCAAATCCATGTTACAACATGCAGACTATGGCGAATATATATCGATTTCAGTTTCAGACAATTCCGAATCAAGATTATTGGCCTGTAGAGCCAATATACGAAGAATGGTTGCCAAATCCAGATCTTCGAAGAAAACTGAAGGGAAGGCCGAAGTCTACTCGTATTCACACGAATATGGATGATCCAGATGAAAGAGAAGGGGGAGTTCAAATTAGACATTGTACCCTTTGTAGGGCACCAGGACACACTAGAAACAAGTGTCCAAATAGATCTTTTAATGTCAATTATGGTGTAGGACCATCCACTTAATTTGAATAAATGTTTATATTAATATTTTATTATAAATAAAAATTTGTTGACTATAAATAAAAGACATAACATAACATTATAAATGAAAAGAGGTTGATGTCATCATCAAAACATAACATAACATAACATAACATAACATTACCATAACATAACATTAATATTATAAACAAGTCTATCTTCGTCTCCGTCTTGGTAAAGCCTGTCGATGAAATGATGATGTTTGATCATACCGCCTAGGAGGTTGAACCACTCGTCTTGGTTCGTCCGGGGACTCATCATCATCGTCATGGTCATCATTGATATCATGATCGTCACCCATTTGCATCGGAGGTGGCGTAGCTAACATTTGTTCATGAAACAACCATGATGAACTGCTAATGATAGTAGTAGACAACAAAGATGTCATACTACTAACCCCCAGACTATCTCCATATACGGATGTAGGATCATACCCAAATTGTGGTATGTATCCTTCAACATCATTGTACCCCGGTTGAGTAAATGGGTTGTCACCCCATTGCAAATTCGTTGGTGGTTGATCTGGAACATTACCATACTGAAATGAGCTCTCACCAATATTTGTTGGGGGCGGTTGCATAGATGGAGTCCATGATGGTGGTTGCCAACCTTGCGAATCTTCAAAGTTGGCTTCATCTGCAGTTGGTTCAGATCTAGGATCAACCCAAGATGATAAATGTACATGTTTAGAGCAACGTGGCTCTTCAAACCATTGACTTGATGTTTCGGATGGCACTAATGATGGTTTTCCGTTCTGTAAATACCATGAATAGTACTCTGAATTCAAATCAAAATCACTTTCATCGACTGGACTCAATTCATTTGCCCACCGTGTATATCTTTATTCCCACATCTGAATAAATCTGGCTTGTTTAATAACCCAGTTCTCATCAAATCTACCTTTTCCAGTTCTGATATGAATTTGCTCTGCACTTGGAGGAGATCTAGGAATAGGCTGATGGAAGTTGAATTGCCGCAACACTCTATCAGCACAATGAAATTCAATTGTAGCGAAATGGATTAGAGGCACAACTGCACCCCAAAATGATCTATAGTGTTCCACAAATGAAGGTATACAAGCCTTTACAGATGGAATATCGTACGGCAACCAAATAAACTGTACCAAATAAATTTGACTTCATTTATTAATAATACAATACATTAAATATTAATAAATAAATCAAATTAATAAAATATAAAAACAAAGACCTGAGTTTTTCCGAGGGTTTCTATCTTTAGTCTTATGTCTCGAACATTATTATGAACAAGCCCTGCATTCTTTAATTTATGTCTCCATCTGCAAAAATATTGAACTCATTATCTATAAATAAATAGATATATATAGTAAATTTTAATTATTGTAAATCTAACCTTCCAGCAAGCGGAAATTGAATGTCAATTGGGCTTTCTACAATAGGAGTTAGATAAGGCAATCTATACCAAGCCCAGGACTGTAATAAAATCAGACATCCACCCATATCTGATATCCTTTTCTCACCAATAATAATTGACGTCTTGCACATTTCATGGTATAAGAAGGATAATATTGTGGAGCCCCAACTATATTCCATAGCTGTGCTCAAATCAGCCAACATCGGTAGATATTGTGTATGAACTAGATTATCAGATGTATCTGGCATCAATATACCACCAATGAGTTGAAGTATATATGCTCGAGCTGCATACATAATTTCTTGTTGCGTAGAGGTCTCTGTTACGAAAAATTCAGCTTGCAACCACGAAATCTTAACACGTAAACCGATCACACATTCCTTCGGAGGAATTTTACCAAGATATTGCCCGCAAAACTCAAACACATTATAGTTGTTGTGTCTAACCAAAGGGGTACCATTTATTTGTACACCTAATTGTTTTGCGACATCTTCTAAAGTTATTGTGCATTCGCCGCAAGGAAAATGAAACGTGTGCGTTTCTGGTCTCCATTTTTCTATCAACCCAGTAATCAATCCAGGAATAATTTTATATCCACGCAGAAATGAGGTATTATAAAATCCCGAAATCTGTAACTGATAAATTATGTGCTCTGAAGGTTCCTTAATTTTTAAACCTCGACGGCGAATAGTATGCTCCTCACCCTACATAATTATACAATAAATTAATATTAAATTAAAAAGGGTGACATAATTTTTTTATTTAAATAACTTACTTTCTCATCACTAATATGAGAGGAAATATGTTCAGGATCATGATACAATAAAACTTGACCTTCACCAGATGTCATTTTAGAATAAGTCTGCAAAAAAAATTCAAATATTCAAACAGAAAGTTGAAATGAATATATAAAAAATTATTTTATAATATTCGAATATAAAATAAAAAAAAATATATAACGAATTTATACCAAATTAAAATATAATCTAACACAATTAAAAAATTTAAAAACATACCTAGCAACACTACAATTGCTTCCTCTTTGTGTTCGACCTTCTTTCTTCAAAATTTGTTTGATCTCAAAAATTCGTTTGGTTTTCACCAGTTAATATAGTAGTGAGTATGGTTCCATAACGCCATACACTCTTCTATTATTTGTACTGCAACAACCAATAATTTTTACTGCCATTGTCATTGTTTCAAACTTTAATAATTTACTGCCATTGTCATTGTCATTTCACCCCAATTTTGCCGTCCATTGCAGGCTTTAAACGAAAAAAGGGAGCCAGGTGCACAGGCTTAACGCCAAGAGCACCTGGCGTTATGCTCTCCCCTGCGTGTCACGGGTTTTACCAAGATGCAGGTACTGTTTATTTATTTTTTTGCATGCATTATTACTGTATTTTGTTTACATGCATGTCCTGTATTTTTACTGTTTTCTTTTTTTCATGCAGGTACTGTTTTTTCAGGCATGATTGAATTTTTTTGGCATGCATTATTACTGTGTTTTGTTTGCATGCATGTCCTGTATTTTTACTGTTTTCTCGCATGCATGAATGAATTATTTTGCATGCATTATCACTGTGGTATCTGGGCTGGCATGGCAGGAGGAGGCAAGGCTTAACGCCATGCACTGGTGGTGTTATGCACCCCATGTCGCCATGAGCACATGGCGTTATGCTTAGCCGCACCAACCAAGCCACTCGGCTGGCTTACTGGTTTTAAATAATATTTAAAAAACCATAACGCCAAGAGGAGGTGGCGCTATGGTGTGTTCACTGTAGAAAATGCCGTAGTTTCCCAAAATTTGTCCATTACACCTTATATCCCTAATTTTTTTAAGGAAAAAACATATACAGCAAAATTTGCCGGTTTGGTCTCTAGTTTTGTGTGACCAATTTCTCGCATTGAAATATCGTGATATAATACGAGAAAGAGAATTGTCAGTCGTCAAGCAGTGGGTCTCCCGGCTTTAGTTGAGAACGTGGAGTTCAGCAATCAATCACTTTCGATCTTTTTTTATTAACTTTATTCAAAAAAAAAATTGTATTAAAAAAATAATACATTTTTAAATAATATTAAAAAATTATATTTAAACGTTAGGAATAAAACATAATAACTTTAAATAAATTAATGATTATAAATATATTTCCTCAAGGGTTAGCCCCAAAGAATTTCAGACTAAAGTTGAAAACCTGAAAATACAAAGAATTTTTGTCACTCTATTTTCTACATTCCCCTCCTACAACACCAAGGAATTAATTAACACTTTTTACTACTTACAGCCCTAGGAATCTATTATGTTAATGCTTTAGCTACCACTTAATCTTTTTGGTGAAAAAAATGGGATTTTCTCACCTGTTGCCATTAACTTCAAAAACCCGAACCATCCTCGACCGGAAGATTGAGATCCGGCAGCATAAAGGATGATTCGATGCAACTTGCCATTGTCATACCTTGCCCTTCGGAACATACATTAGGTGTACACGGTTTGTTTTCATTGCGCATTACGCTTGTAAAATGGGCTGATTCTGTTTGCAGGGGTACCTCTGAAATTGCATTGTTCGGTTCGATTTCTGTTCTCGTTGCCGGGGGCGAATGTGACTGATAATCGAACTGCAGAGAGGAGATAAATGAGAGTAAGATGCTTGGAAGCACATGTAGAAATGTGTGCTAGTAAAAAAGGTGGCGGAAACTCTTTCACCTTCATTATCTTAGAGCTTTCTTTCATGGTTCTATCTTTCTCGAATTCGAGCTTTCTGCTCAATGTTTCATTTTCGGTTAAGATGTTCTTGAATTTGAGCTTCACCATTTCCAATTCCTGATCAATGAGCATAGTGGAAAACATTTCAAAAGAAAGAAGCATTGCAGATACAAAGTATTGGGATTATATAAATGTGGCAGACAGAACTGGAATGAGAAGTTACAGATCATACATTCTTCAAGCTCTTGTTTTCTTTCAAGTGTGAACTTATCTCCTCATTAAGTTCAGCTAATGTCTGCATACAACCAGAGAACTAAGCCACTGTCAGAAATAAATATAGCAATGGAAACCCTGAAAAACAAAAACAAAAATCCAAAATGCAAGAGAATATGTTTCATTTCTATGGACAAAATCACAAAACAGACATCAATCCTTAAACTTGACCATAATTTCTTCTTCTTCTTCTTCTTTAAAACTTTTTTAGTCCTTTTGGTGATATGATATTAGTAGATTGTGTCATTTGACACACTCTTTACCACGTCATCAAAAGGACTAAAAATTGACCAAAATTCAAGGATGAGGACTAATATGTATGAAGAAAAGTTCAGCTACTAAAATTAAATACATTAAACATTTTCATTCCAAGTATGATACAATCATGGACTCCAAGATTACTAGCATTGCCACCAATGGAAACATCAACAACACTAAATGTGTCGACTTCAACGCGAAGAAAACACATTTCTTTGTATTTTATATTAATATTTTAATCTCGTATTTTTCTCATAAAATTTTATCAATTACAAAAGTTCTCACCCTTAACATAAAATCTTATATTCATCTCGTTTGCATGGAAAAAAGTTTACAATATCATACAGAACTGCATCATGTGGCCAACCCTCTTCCATGTATGAAAATATCCAAATGTTCAAAAAGTGTTACCTTTTCCCTCTTGGACCGCTTGGGAGGAGTAATCTCATTTGTTGTCGCAACCTGAACAAAAAGGGAACGTGTTTGTCAATAATCATACTCCTTCATAACATACGGTAAAGTTTAGTTATAGGACTTTAAATTATCAAATTAAAAACCAAGGTTTAAATCTACGACTTATATATAATATGAGAATAATAGTAGAATTTAACTCGATAGATTTCATAATGGAACAGAGGAGTATAATTAGGGACGGGCACGGGTCGGATTTTCGGTCCACCATACCCGACCTGAAAAATCATACCCTCCACCCGTCATCCGACCCGGGTTTAGGGTGAAAATCCAACCCGACTCGATTTTAAACTCTAAAATCTGACCTGACCCGAATCATTAAAAAATTAAAATTCTAGGGACTAAATTATAAAAAAATAAAATTTAGGGATATAATTGTAAAAATATTTAATTTTAGTGATCTAATTGTTAAAAAATTAATTTTAGTGATCTAATTGTATAAAATATATATAAAAAAGAGTCATTATTATAAATATCCCTAAAATATATATGTGAAAATTACACTATTAGTCTCGGGTTAGGTTGGGTCGGATTTTTTCCACCATAAACCCGAACTCGACCCGACCCGAGATCACCCTTGAAAAAAGCCCGACCCGACCCGATACCGAAATTTTCACCAAAAAATCCAACCCGATCGGATTCGGGTTTCGTGCCATCCCTAAGTATTACATAAACATCAGTCAGAAAACGACGACGCATAGCAAAATGCAAAACCCAGTTCCCCCAAAACTAATATTTAGGTTTTGGTTGATCGAAAAACAGCCAACAAACATGTCACAGCTTATGCCATAAATTTGGTGGCAAAAGTGGTCCCCATTTAATCCATAGTTCCCACCTAAATATAATAGGAATAACTATATTTTAATATATTATTAAAAAAATAATCGTAAAATAATTTTAAAAAAATTATATACGATAGACTGTTATGTTATATTTTTAAATATATGTTATATATAGTTATCATTTATCAAACTTTATATCAAAACTAATTAATACATTAATAGAATAAATATTCTAATAAAATTTGTCAGAGAATTCAATCAACTTGACTAAAAGTTTTAAATTATAAAATAAATTTCGTCAAATCAATTAACACAAATATTTTATTGAATAATTACCCTGATAAAAACAGCCAAACAGAAAGCATTTTTTGAAGTATGTAAAGCTGAAAGCCGCTAACATTAACCAACCCTAAACTACACGCAAAACCCTATTTTATTTTGCCACGACAATACGACACCCATAGTTCAGGCACATCGTGTTTTCTCTTTTGACTGTGTTGCCCCTCCAAAACTCCTAATCGTTTCGGTTGTAAGGCTAATTTCGTCATTTAAACGTTAAGTATTGGCTTACAAGAGAATATAGAAGAAAATCTATGGTGTTTTTTTAACACAGTTTGATTTCAAATGTAATTAAAGTTACATATAATGGAAATATAATACTAATCACCGGATGATCTCTAATGACCAAAATGTCCAGGGAGGGAAGGATGTTTTAGACTTTTCGAGAAGTGGATACGACGGGGGAGCCACTTGAGAATGATGAAAAGACAAAAAGTGAATCTATGCGTTGAATGAAGTCGCCGGGAATTATCTTCGAAGAATAAACGGAAATTGTTTTTTAATAAAGGGTATAACGGTCAACGCAGGGGAAATACCGGTCCGGTGGCCGGAAACGATGCTTGATCTGAGGTAGAATGACGTCAAAAATACAAATCACGGCAACAAGAAAAACTCCCGAACTGGAAACCAGAGTCAACAGCACGAGTCACTGAGTCCAAAAAAAAAAAAGAAAAAAAAAGAGACACGAACCTTAGATCTAGCGTTGTCAACAGGCTTCAAAGGAGGACGGCTAGACTCCTCGGAACCGTCACCACTCCCGCTTCCGCTGACAGACACGCCACCGCTCCAAGAAAGCGGCGTATTGGGGCTGGCACGTGTCGGTTCGGCTTTCTTCTTAAGAGATTGCTTAGAGCGGCGTTGACGGACGCTCCACTCAAGTTGCAAAGCTTTGGAGGAGGCGCTGCCTGACCACGGCGGCGGCGTAGACTCCAATCGGAAGAGGTTGAGTAATACCTTTGCCGCCAACGTGGAATCGGTCAAAGCTTGTTTGACCCATTCATCGTCACTCATACTCCAACTTCGTTGAGTGTTCCAAAACGGAAAAAATGGAAGATTAAAGCAAGGAATATGGAGGGGGAAATGGTGGCGAAGAAGAGAACTAGAGAAGTACGAAGGGAAAAGGTATATTTATATCGAACGAAGAAAAAGAATAGATGCTTGGTTTTAAAGTCATGCGGATTATTATTATTATTATTATTATTTTGGGGGTTTGGCAAAATATTATATCGATCCCTCTACTTTGGTAAATTACACATATAATCCTTTTACTAGAAATATTAAATTATGTGTTTAGATGGAAAAATTATATCATGGGTCAGTCCCACCACGAGTCCATGGAACCGACCAATGATAACTATCCACTTCATCAACTTTTCCATGTCATATATTTTTGTTCCAGGTGAATCTTCACTTTAAAAATTAAAAAATAATAAGGTGGATGATTATCATTAGTCGGTCTCATGGATGACGTGGTGGGACTGACCCATGATATAATTTCTCGTTTAGATGATAGATTTTATTGTGAAAATTTACTACATTAGTCCTTAGTATGCTTAGTTTTCGTCAATATGGGATGATTTTTATAATCACATATATATGATCGATTTTTGTAGAAAACAACATTTTTTTAATTTAATTATTTTATTGCCAATATAAAAATGTGATATTTATTTTAAAAAAGTAATGTATAATCTTGTAAGCCAATTATTGGTTGATAAACGTATTAAGTTAGCAAAAAAAGGGATCAAAACTACTAATCTAGATTAAGATTTATGAGAACTGGCTCGGCCCAAACCCTAACCCCCCTTTTTCACTCTCGTCATCACTCCTCAAAAACCCTACAATCAGATCTTGCAAAACCCCATAGCGATGGCACTCCATCTCGCCAGATCCAGACACAGATCTCTCACAAACCCATCACTCATCCGCTTTTTCTCCACCTCTTCCAATGAACATAACAACGGAAACGCGGCCACGAAAGGAAATTACTCAGCCGACAACCCCTCCTCAGTCTCTTCGTACTTCGGTAATGCCAGAGCCAACCGGAAGAATCTCACTTCCAAAACCGTTTCCACGAACGCTTCGTTGAATGAAATCCGCAAGAATCTCTCCGAGTTTCGCCAGCGTTCCGCCGTGCCGCCTCCCGCTGAATCCTCTCTCACACATCCACAATCGGATCCACGTGTTTCATTTCTGGAAATACACAAACGAAACATCTTAGCAGAACGAGGGGAGTCCAACGAAAGCTCTGATAGGTCTGGTCCTGGTAGGAATTTTTCGTTTGATACTATAAAGAATAGTATTCGGCAAATGAGACAGGATTTTGGGGCAAATAACGTGTGGAGAAAACAAGGGTCATTTCAGTCTTTGTCTGAGTATAAGAGTACTTTAAAATTTCAGCCTTCGGGTGACAAAGTGGCCTCCCCTGTGATAGGTGGGTCATTGACTGATCCTCCGACTTCCATTTTCGAGAGGGAGATGAAAGATAGAGCAAAGAGGGGAGAGCTTGGGATGAAGACAGAGTTTGTTAAGACGTATAAATATAAGGATTTAGGGGAAAAGTTGAAGCAATTGCGGCCTCCGGAGAAGAAGGAAGGGGGAGGATGGTTTTCGTTGCAAGAGTTGAATGACAGGTTGGTGAAGTTGAGGGAAATTGACGAGAGGGAGGCCATGGAGGCGCGGAATAGTGGGAATATGTTTGTGGACTTGAGAGAGAGTTTACATACTTTGACGATTTCTGATGCTGAAAAACGGGAAAAATCCTTGGGTAAGTTTTCGACTTAATGATTTTTCATAAGGTATTTTGCGTTGTTCATGGATTAGGTGGTTGAAAAAATCATAATTTTTGGATTCAATGACAACTAGGTGGTTAAAAAAGCCTTTAGCTTGTTGTTTCATGGATTTTTCTTGAATTAACATTTAAAAAAATGTTGAATTTGGTATTCAATTACTAAGATTGATTGTCAATGATATGAATGAATGTTATAAACTGGAAGTCTGTGATTTGTAATGAAATGGGAATAAAAAAAAAAAAGAACATTAGTCAATGATATGCGTTGTTTTTGCTTTTCTTTTCTTAAATAGGCAGACACCAAGTCTGAAGATGTTTCTGTTTTTTGAAGGATAAAAAAAAATCCGGCCCAATTATTCTCAGGTCGGGTAATTTCCCCCCGGGAATTACCAGGTATTTTTATGTTGGGATTTTTGAACACCCCTACTAATCAACCTATATAGAAGGGTTATGTTGTTGACTTTTGGTGTTTCACCTAAAGTTATGCGTGCTTAGTTTTAAACCAGAAGGCTGTGGCAACACGCAGCATTTCATTTCAACTAATAACTTTTAGAGTAGTGTTTCGGATTTCTTTCAGATTTGTAAATGTTCAAAACTAAAAGCTATAATTGTAAATCAAATCTTCGATATGGTTAAATCAATGGAACTATTCTACTTGTGTAATTTTTGGGTCTGAAATCCGAGTGAAGGACAGTTTTGTATGGCTAGGAAACTCAGTTAGGTGTATGCTGTCTTAAGTCTACTAGTTTCAGAGTAGTGTTTCGGATTTCTTTCAGATTTGTAAATGTTCAAAACTAAAAGCTATAATGGTAAATCAAACCTTCAATATGGTTAAATCAATGGAACTATTCTACATGTGTAATTTTTGGGTCTGAAATCCGAGTGAAGGACATATTTTTGTATGGCTAGGAAACTCAGTTAGGTGTACGCTGTCTTAAGTCTACTAGTTCCTTTCTGAAGGAAAAATATGTCCGACATACTCTGTGCTTTGGAGGATAACATGTATAATAATATCATATAATATATTGATCTCTTATTCTTTCAGCCCGAAGAGTTGAAATATTGGATGTTTTCAGAACGCCAGCATTTATGACGCACCCTCCAAAGGATCATTTAGTTGAAAAGGCAAGTATACATTCCCCCTTTTGCTTCCCGTCTTTTACTGAATGATAGTTAAAAAATGAGTCTCGTTGGTTAATGATCTTATTGACACATGCTTCATTTTCTATTTCCTGTGCACATTGATGGAATTGGAAATAAGAAATCTAAGTACATTTGATGCGTGCTTTATTTATTATGCAAACATTTTTAAGTGGATAAACTTTAAAAAGTTAAGGTGGGTTACCTGCTTCTTGTTCATTATGTCTTGTATTTTTGTTTTTATCATTTGGATGATTGAGGTGACTGACCTCTAGTAAGACTGTTTTTTACTTGTTGGCCTAAAAGTTAGCTCTGGGATCTATACCTTAATCAGTCAACCTTTCCCGTATTACCATGATTGATTTGTTTTAGTAGTTTTGTTTTATTAAAACCATCGGTATTTTGGCTCTAACACTATTATATTGCTTTTGCAGTATTTCCATCCGGATAACATGTCTTCTGGTGAAAAAATGAAAATCGAGCTTGCAAAAGTTAGAGATGAATTTAAGATGTCAGAATCAGATTGTGGATCTGCACGTGTTCAAGGTAAAGTATGCTAATTCTTTTAGTGGTATCTTTACCCATTTATGCACGAAGCATTCGCTGATTGTTCTTGTGCCATAGATTATATGACTTGCTTTCACTTGCATGCTTGTTACTACTTTATATGTACTATTTTCCAAGTCCGAAAGGCTCTTGTTTATTGTATCTCAAATTCTCCCATTGTAATATTAATAAATGATGGAGAATAAAATAAAAGTGAAAATAAAGGTATCATAAATATACTAAGCATAAAGACATTACCATCTAGTATGCAAAATCCAACATTCTAAAAGGATCCTTTTGGAATCATAGTGATAATGATAGCTGAGAAGATAGAGAACTTTTGAAATGCTAATGTACATTTGGTAAGTACCATTTAGTATTTTCTCTAGGGAAAAACTTTGGTGTTATTACGGCTTTTCATGTTTGATTAAGATTTTTTTAGATAATTGGTTTTAGCATGGATAAAGAATGTACATGATAATTGTGTTGTGTGTGTACTTCTTTTATATTTTAAATGTATTGATTGATTCAGAATCAGCAATTACTTCAAGACTTTGATATTAGTTTTGTTAGTCCGGGAATCTTTTTCTATTGCATTACCTCTTATTCATCATTAATGATCCTTCTATTTTTGGGTCATTGATGCCTTTTGCTGGTTTTCCTGCAGTTGCACAACTCACTACCAAGATCAAACATCTATCATCAGTTCTACACAAGAAGGTGACATTACAAATGATATTTTCATTATATTTAGGTGTTTTTTATGCAATATTCTCTCATTTGGTATTATTTTATTTCAACGAATCATGATATATTTTTTTCTTCTTCTTTTTTTGCTGATTGATCAGCATGTTGTAGGTCTGTAGATTATTTTAATTTGATATTTTGTGTTAAAATAAAATAGTAAGAAGCTTGATCTCTCAAGGATACATGATAAAAAAGTGTTAACGCTAATCTGAATAATTTTTTATATATTTTTCTCCGAAGAATGCTAGTTCTATCCTTTTCTCTTAATGATTCCATCCTCTAATCTGATTATCTTTTATCAACCTCCCTTGTGTCCTTTAGTTATTTTTAGAGAAAGAAGCAAATGATGAATACAAAGCTATTTCTATTTCCATCAATGTTATCCATAAGTGCTTACCATATTCTCGAAAAAACAACTTTTTTTTTCATTCTTGTGTTTGAAGATAATATCTAATACAAGGTTTAAAACTGTGCTGGTTGAACTATTGATATTTAGCATGAAGATGGTTTAGGATTGCAATGCTCTTTATCATCTTGCTCTCTAATTGTTCATCTGAAGCTGATACCTACTGTTTTTTCATAATCCCGTGTGAACTTTTTCTGTTGTCGAAGTATAAGATAACATTGTATTATGAGATGTCATCATTCTTGTATAGGATAAGCATTCCAGAAAAGGCCTTCAAGCGATGGTGCAGAAGAGGAAGAAGCTGTTGAAGTATCTCCGAAGAACCGACTGGGATTCCTACTGTTTCGTCCTCTCGAAGCTTGGTCTCCGGGATACCGCCGATTCCAAGAACTAGAATGGGTAAGCCGATATAGTATGTAGAACTTTTGTAACCAGTGTACATGACAGTGCTACCTGCTTTTATGAAATTCGAAGTGGTTGGCGGTTCAATCATGTTTTTTTGTTCAACTGAGTGTAGTTGAAGGCTTCCCTGTGTTTATGAATTCACAGCATAAAGTATTCCGTGGAGGACATGTTTGAGAAATTGTTTTTATTAGTTTCCATGAATAATGTGCTGAAATAATTGTTTTGAGATACCAAGTGTGTGACAGTGGGCATTGCATCACTGTTTATATCCAGTTGTAGACTTCATCTTCCTTGTTCACTGTCGGTGATCCATATTTATGACAAGCACATATTGTTGCAGGTAGATTCTGTTTTAAATTTTCAAATACAGGGGAGATTGCTCGTCTTTACTGAGGTGGTAGAGAATACTCTTTGGGAATGGAAATCCAGCGGCTAGGGATAGAAAAAGCTGATCCGATCTAAAAATCCGATTGAAACATGGTCGAATCAGAATTTGATTTGACCGGAAATATAGAGACCTAAACTTGATTATTAGGTGAACCTTGTTCACCACGTCATCCATGGTCCAAGCAATCAGAACCGTTGATCTCTAAATAACTACCTAATAACTATTCACCCATTAAGTACATGTAAGAAAGAGATGATAATTTACTTGAAAAAAATTAAGATCAACGGTCTTGATTAATTGGGACTATAGATGACGTTGGGAACATGATTCATCTAATAATTTTTTTAAAATATAACAAAAACATTTTTTATCAAATAAAAAATTATACTCATTTTCAATGGAGAGATTATACGGTGGATCCTGTTCACCACGTCATCTATGGTTTAAATAATCAGGACCATTGATCTTTAAATAATCACCTAATAACTATCCATCCACTAAGTCCATGTAGGAAAGAGGTGATGATTCACTCAACGATCCTGATTGCTTGGGATCATGGATGACGTGGTGAACATGGTTTACCGTACTCTTTTCAATGGGTTAATCAATGGATTTCCCACGTAATAGGACCCATACCCAACAATTTTATTTTTTAAACATTATAATTTTCATGGCTCCAAATTTCCGCATCGGATTTCATAATCGAATTTGATAAAATTCAAGCGTTAAAGAATATTTAGGTATAATGTATAATGTATTTTCTATGTTTGGTCCCATTTTCTTTGAAGCATTTTTACTTTTAATATTTATTTTAAATTAAAAATAATTATTTTATAAATGAAAATTACTAGTCAATGAATGATATATCTTGAAATGATTTAATAAAATGATATAATTAAAAAATAATTTTATAATTTTATCGAACTATAGCTAACACTATTATTAGTACTAGCACTACATTATTAGTAGCACTACGTTATTGCTTTTTATGATAATTTTCTCGTAAATTTTATCTTCCTTTATATCACTTTTTCTTTTTAGCTTTAGAGTCTTGAGAGGTTGTCACCATATTTTTCATGCGTCTGACATTTTGGTCTTCATTTCTTTTAGTTTTATAATTTTATAAAATAATTTTTTAATTAATATATTTTATAAAACCAACACGTTTATCTATAGTCACGTCATTTCAAATCATTTAATATTATTTTTATTAAAAAATTATTTTAATAATTATTGTATCATTATTCCAACGCCTCCGAAAGGATCCGTCTCCTGGACTATTTTTGTTGTCTCCTAATGGCAACGCCCATAGTCCGTAGTCCTTTTGTTTGTCTATATGCATCAAAAGTAATTGTATCTGAGTCGTACTCCTGACGGGCATTTATCTGTAGCAACTAGCAAGGCACACCTAAGGGCTAAGGTGTCGGTCTATCAAGACCCACACGCATGAAACAGTTGAAAACAACTTTTTCATGTCATTACAAATATCGAAGCTGACAACGATCAACTGTTTGACATGTTGGAAGGCAAATTGATGTGGCACAAATGCTGAGCAATGAAGACAGGGTGATTCTAGAAAAAGTCGGGCTTAAAAAAATTTTAAAAAACGTTTGTACCGTTTTTTTTATAAAAGTTGTAAGAAATTCGGTACACACTTTTCGGTATATACGAAATTCTTATAACTTTTATAAGAAAAACGGTATATACCGAATTTCTTACAAAAACTGTAAGAATTTCGGTTATAAAATCAATTTTTTTACAAAAAGTATAAAGATTTCGGTATATACCATTTTTCTTACAAAAGTTGTAAGAATTTCGGTATATACCGAAAAGTGTGTACCGAATTTCTTACAATTTTTGTAAGAAAAACGGTACGGCCTTTTTTAGGCTTTTTTTAAGGGTGACTTTTTCTAGACTCACCCCAATGAAGACGCAGATAATGAATACGACCGTTTAGTATTGTTTTTCAAATCAGTTTTTGGATCAAAATCTAATTTAAAACGCAGAAATAATATTAAATAATTAACTTTTGAAAAAAAACTGTGTTTGAAAAGTGTTTTTCAACTCAAACGCAAAAGTTAAAATTTTTAGCTTTTTATTTGGAAAGTGCTTTTAGAAGTCGTATGATAATTTTAACTTTCTTTTATTATATTTTATTATAATCTAATTTCTACAGATACATAATTATATTTAGCATAAGTAATTTTTTTAATTTAAAAATTATATACATTCATACAAAATTATATATTTTTTCAAAAGTATTTTTAAAAAGCACTTTTTAAAAATAATTTATTTATTTATTTATTAATATTTTTATATTTTATTATAATTTAAGTTAATATTATAATATAAAATAATTTTATTATCATTTAAATATATTTTTAACTTATAACATCATATCTAAAATAGTTATTTATTTTTTTAAAAGCATTTTTTAACAACAATATTAAACACATATTTTTTAAATTAAAAATTCCAAAATAACTTTTTCACTATATTTTCTCATCACACTTTTTCACCGCCACTTTTTAAAAGCAATACTAAACTAGCTCTATAACAACAAAACATGACAAAAAGAAAGCTTCCTGGCTCAAATCCTGTCAACCAAGGAAATGAATTCGGCAGTAAGTTGAACTCTCATTAGGTGGTTTATATCATTATAAATACACATATTCGTGCATCTATTTTAAATTAAAGAGTTAGATTTAAAATTTAATTTTTAAAAATTTTAAACATAAAACGTAGATAGAGACATGATAAAGAGATAGACGATTTTTAGCCTCGATGTATTTTTAAATTTTAAAGACTCTAATGTGAAAAAATATATCATGGGTCAGTTCTATCACCTGTCCATGAGACCAATCAATAAAAATTGTCCACTTCATCAATTTTTTCATGCCATAATTTTTTTCCAAGTGAATCTTCACTTAAAAAATTAAAAAATAATGAGGTATATAATTTCTATTGGTTAGTCCCATGAATGACGTAGTGGGATTAATTCTCCTCCAACGTGCCTCTTTAAGTATACGCGTTTAACTTTATTGACACGTGTAGAATTTTCTTCGCACACCAACTATATCGTTGTTTTTCGTTGAATAATCTTTGATGGGATAAAAAGAAATGGAAACATTTTATAATTACTTTTAGGGATAGTCATACGTTGAATTAGATGGAGTTAAAATTTTAATTAATTTATATTTGATTTAAAATTGTTATTTTTATTTAAATTTAATTTAATTTGATATTTTATTATGTTTTAACCAACTTAAACCTGGATTTAAATTATAGAGTAAAAACGTAATAAAATCTTATTATAATATAAAGTTAATTATTGTATACTATTGAGAGTAGGTTGTAACGAGGCGAGACAGATCGTGAGTTATTCGAGCTTAATTCGGTCAAAGCTCGGTTAAACTTGACTGGATTTGGTTCGAACTCGAACTCGACTTGAGTTTTTGACGAGCCAAGTCGAGCTACATGATACCCGAATCGAAAAGCTCACGAGTTACTCGAAAATATAAATATGATATTTTTATAACTTAAACCCCTAAACATAAGTATTAAAAGAACAAAAATCCTCCACCCTTTCTCCATGCCTCCTTTTTTTTTAAATTTAATTTTAAACCATAAACCCTTATTTTCTATATTTTAAACCCTAAAACCTACGCCTTAAAAAATACACCCTACCCCTAATTCCCTAAACCCTAACCTAAAACCCTAAACCTCTAATTTGAAGTAGGGGCATAAATGGAGGCATAAGGAAAGAGCAGATGATTTGCACTCGTGTTAAAACCTAATTAACATACTAAAACTTAAAATTAACAAGCTTGAATTTATACAACATGTGTATCAAAATCTTTTTTTCATTAGCCTTTAAATGATACCGTTAACCTTGGTAGGTTCTGTTCATCCAATATTTAGACTGTTAGCTGTCCAGTAGTATGTGTCTTCAAATTCTATATAATTGGTAGGTTTTGTTCATCCAATGGCATCCATATCATCAGCTTAGAACCACTAAATTTAGAGGTAAGAAAGGAAGAAAATGTGGAGGCTTAAGATAGGAGAAGGTAGGGAAAATCCCTACACTTTCAGCACCAACAATTACTTGGGAAGACAAACATGGGAATTCGATCCAAATGCAGGAACTCCCGAGGAACGAGATGAGGTTGAAGAAGCTCGCATCAACTTCTACAACAATCGGTTCAAAGTTCAGGCCAGTTCGGATCTCATCTGGCAAATGCAGGTATAGGTTGCCTTAATACAACAATAATTTTTAGTACGTTTAAACATACTCAAACTCAAAGTATCTCTTCTGATCCAGGTTACTCCATTTAGTCAAAGGTGTTGTTTTTTTAATCATTAACCATGTTTAATGGACGCAGTTTTTAAGAGAGAAGAAGATGAAGCAAAGCATTCCCCAACCAAAGATAGAGGATGAAGACGAAGTGACATATGAAGCTACAACAGCAGCATTGAAGAGAAGTGTGCACCTAGTTTCAGCTCTGCAATCAGAACATGGACACTGGCCTTCTGAGCATTCTGGTCCCATGTTTTTTATGCCTCCTTTGGTATCTGCTCTAATAGTAATCCATTAGACCAGTACCTTTTGTTCATATATTTCTTCTACTTCTTGTTCCCCTAGTATCAAACTCACTAATATTTTGCAATGCAGGTAATGTGTCTATACATCACAGGTCATCTTAACACCATATTCACTGCAGAGCATCGCAAAGAAATTCTCCGTTACATTTACTGTCAACAGGTAACAGATTCAAACATTTTTTCCATAAAAAGGTAGGACTAGAACTATCTTAGTTTTTCATCACTATAAATATATATGCATGTGTGTGTAGTAAGATGTTGTCATAAATCAAACAGAACAAGGATGGAGGTTGGGGATTGAACATAGGGGGTCATAGTTCAATGTTCGGAACAGCTCTCAACTACATTTGTATGCGTTTACTGGGAGTGGAACCTGATGGTGGCCTCGATAATGCTTGCCAGAGAGGCCGGAAATGGATTCTCGACCAAGGGGGTGTCACGAGCATTCTCTCCTGGGGAAAGACTTGGCTTGCAGTATGAAGTGCTTCTTTTGTTTACCATCAAACTTAACCTCTACAAAGCAGAACATGGTATCATATATATTTCTTGTATCTTGTTGCAGATACTTGGAATTTTTGAATGGTCTGGCTGCAATCCAATGCCCCCAGAGTTTTGGCTCCTTCCTCCTTATTTCCCCGTCCATCCAGGTCTGTAATTATCTTTCTTATAAATGGTATCTTAACTTTTACCAAACAATGTTCTTGCAATGCAGCAAAGATGATGTGTTATTGCCGAATGGTTTACATGCCGATGTCATATTTGTACGGTAAGAAATTTGTTGGTCCAATCACACCTCTCATTCAACAGTTAAGAGAAGAACTCCACGTTGAACCATACAATGAAATCAATTGGAGTAAAAAGCGACATTTATGTGCAAAGGTAAATTCATAAGCATAATATATCATTCTTAAACAGAGAAAATGTTAGTGACAAATGTTTATGACATTGGATACAGGAAGATCTCCACTATCCTCATACATGGCTGCAAATATTGCTCTGGGATGGTCTCTACACATTCTCGGAGCCTTTACTGAATCGTTGGCCCTTCAATAAGTTGAGAGAAAAAGCTCTTCAAGTAACAATGGATCACATTCATTACGAAGATGAAAGTAGTCGCTATATTACCATTGGATCTGTTGAAAAGGTTGTGCAATTACATTTGAATAATCTTTGTTAATATATTTTATTAGTTAAGACTTGATTATTATATGACAATTGAATAATACATTGCGGCTTGCGCAGCCTTTATGCATGCTTGCATGTTGGGTAGAAGATCCAAATGGAATCTATTTTAAGAAGCATCTTGCAAGGGTTGTTGATTTTTTGTGGGTTGCAGAAGATGGAATGAAGATGCAGGTTTGCTAAACTTTCATTAAAATACTAAAACTACTTTTTTTTTATTAAAATATTTTCCATATTTCACCATGCAGGGCTTTGGAAGTCAAGTTTGGGATGCTAGTTTCTTTCTCCAAGCTTTGCTTGCTACCAATTTATCCGATGAAATTGGACCTACTTTAAAGAAGGGCCACGACTTCCTCAAAAACTCACAGGTATCCTAAACTGTAAACCTTATTCATACATATTCTTAACTACTTTAATTTTCTCCACACAACACAACAGTATCTGTTGGGATATTGATGGTTTGGTTGAAATCTGAAGGTTAGGGCGAATCCTCCAGGAGACTTTAAAAGAATGTTTAGACACATTTCTAAAGGATCATGGACATTCTCTGATCGAGACCATGGATGGCAAGTCTCCGATTGTACTGCAGAAGCTTTAAAGGCAATGTTGTCTCGTCCCATATGATTAAACATAGGCATTTTGATTTTGGAACAAGTTTGCAGTAGGGATTATTGCTTAAAAATGTGTTAATGGTGCTGCAGTGCTGCCTACAATTTGCAATGATGGCACCGGAAATGGTTGGTGAGAAAATGGAATCAGAACATATTTTTGATTCTGTCCATTTGCTTCTATCTTTGCAGGTAAGGTACATACATGATTCAACGTCTAAGCTAGGAAAACCATTAATTACTTTCTTAGCAAGACTCCACTGAAGTAGAAATCGATCCAAGTTGCGTAATTAAATTTACTGTGTTATTTCAGGGTAAACATGGTGGTTATCCAGCTTGGGAGCCACCAGGAGGTAGATTTTGGTGGGAGGTAATAACCATTTCCAAATGTGTACTAATCTTAATACATATACTCTGGTCTGAACTACATAAACTCACCTTTTCACCTTGAACCATCTTGTTAGTGGCTGAATCCAATCGAGTTCCTTGAGGATCTAATTGTAGAACATGAGTAAGATTCTTGTATTTTATTCTTCAATTATTTTCATTAATTATTCAATGTATTCGAAAACATAAATTTCATACTGTTGAGAAGGATTATTTTTTTGGTGAAATCCAGGCATGTGGAGTGCACATCATCTGCACTGCAGGCACTGGCTCTAGCCAAGAAATTATACCCAGAACATAGAACAATAGAGATTGACAACTGCATCAGAAAAGCTGCAAAGTTCATTGAGGACTCACAATACCCTGATGGCTCTTGGTAATGATTTCTACTCTTTTTCAAGACATGAATTTGATCGCATTTCACCATCATCACAAGCATACATAATTCCATGTCTGTATAGGTATGGAAACTGGGGGGTTTGCTTCTTTTACGGAACATGGTTTGCACTACTAGGCCTCAAGGCAGCTGGGAAGAAGTACACAAACTGCTTAGCTATTCGTAAAGGGGTTGAGTTTTTGCTTAAAACACAAAGAGAAGATGGTGGCTGGGGAGAGAGCTATCTTTCTAATCCTAAAAAGGTATATGTACCCATCGAAGGAAAAGAATCGAACCTGGTGAATACTGCACAGGCTTTAATGGGTTTAATTTTTGCTGGTCAGGTATGCTTTACATACATACATACATACATACATACATACATACATACATACATATTACTATGTAGATTTTCTTAATGACTACATGTACACACGTACATATGCTTCTGAATAGGCTGAGAGGGACCCTACACCTCTGCATCGAGCTGCAAAATTGTTGATAAATTCTCAGTTGCCAAACGGTGGTTTTCCCCAGCAGGTAATTCCATACAGATATAGCACAGTATCGTATACTACATATGCTTTTCCATGTGTTTGTGAGTGTAATTTTTAGATCAAATGAAAAAATGCAGGGAGCGGGTGGAAATTTCTTCAAGAATTGCTTGTTACACTATGCATCCTACAGGAATGCTTTCCCATTGTGGGCTCTTGGGGAGTACCGCAACCATCTCTGGCCTTCTAAATAAGCATGCTTCGGAATGAAACGATCTCAACCAGACGATTATTTATGATAAAATTTGAGAAAAAACTCTGTATGATTATCTGCATTTTGGATTTATAGTAACTGTGTTTTATCCTGTTGTATTTAACCCGTTAATCTAACGATAATATAATTATTACAATAATCATGATTTTTCACCTGAACATAATCATGCTTAAGAAATGTTAATCATATACTTGTAATCGATAGATCACAAAATTGTCTGGGCATGAACATGATTAGGGTTTTCATGCTGAGTGCTGAGTGCCTCATCAGTGTCTTCTTCATGATTTGTGCACCATATCCCACGTGATATGATGAATTCTCTGCTACTTTTAGGACTTTTAATGCCAAAAACAATGGCTAGACTTACCTTCTACTCATCTCTCATGAGTTTTTATCATTCTATAATAAAAAATAATGATAATTTTTTTGAATTAATCGAATTAACGAGGTAAATAGATCTTGATTGTTTGATTCTAATCTTTTAAATTTTAAATCGATGAATTAACAATTAAGCATTAATATTATTTTATTACTATTTGTATTTTCCCCACAGTTTCATCAAAACTTTGTAAATTCGTATAAATAATCGGTTAGTCTAATAAGACCAGACATTAAATCTCTTAAAAAATCAAAAGTATGAATCTTGATATTATAAATGAAATAAATTAAGTTGATGGGATCGGTTATAATAAATCTTTATAGTACCTGATATGATTTAATCGATCAATAAATATATAAAAAAATCATAAATTTGGAATGGGTATTAATTAACACATGCATATTGTCCACTATGTTTATGACATTTACTCATGTATGATTGAAATTGAGAAAAACATGGAATTGGAGGGAATGCAATCATGTCTTTCTTTTAATAAAAATCAATAATATTTTCATCAAGTGATGTATTAACATTACATCATGAATCATGATATGTCCAAATTCATGGTAGCTAAGGTAAGAGGAACTGACAAAAACAAAACCTATTGTTTTTTTACACTCACTAACATAAATGTGGGAGACAAAATAAGTACCCATGGCTAAGATGATTAATCATGTGGACATGGGTGTTTTTTTTAATCAGCTACGATGGTTATAATAGTACGTTCTCTGTCCTAAAAATAATATCTTTTATTGATTTTTTGGGTTAAATTTTTTGAATTTTGATTAATGATTATTTAAAATTTATTATTGATAAAATATTAAAAAAATATATTTTAGAAACCTGTAATCGAATATATTTTAAATATATATTTTATGAAATCTAATTATTTAAAATATTTAATATAATTATAGTCAAAGTTTAAAAATTTTGACTTTTAAAAAGTCAATAAGGGACATTATTTGTGGGACGGAGGGAGTATATGTTTTAGAGTATACTCTCAGCCATTAGACTTTGATAATTAATGTACTGATATTATTAATACTCGAACTCGTAACTTCTAAGAATAATTTTAATTACTGAAATAAGATGGTTCGTGTTTAAGTCCCAAAGGTCAAATCTTTTTGATACTAGCGAATCAAGTGTACAAGATTTCACATTGTAATTTGTAAAGCTTCCAAGTTCCAACATAATGACATGTGGGTCCAAAAATTGTTGGAAATTGTAAGCATGCATGAGTGATCTTTCTATGCACACACACAGGACAAGTTATAAAAGAGAAATCAAAGTGTGTTGCTTTCGAAGCAATCAAAGGATCAGTGATGGATGGATATGGCAAAGCTTCCAACTTTCAATTAGATTTTTTTAGAGAGAGAAAAAGACAGTGGGAAAATAAAGAGAATGTTGATGGAGAGAGACAGTGCATGATCATGGTCTCCAAGGAAACTCAAACCTCTTTCACATTGATTCTTGTAGACAACACAAAAGGACAAAACACTGTTCAAAAACATTAGTTGTTTGTCTTGCATTGTGGAGATTTTTAATGAAAATGATTGGCAATCATGTGGAATTTTTACAGATTTATGTAAAATAAAAGGGTTAATTGCATAGACATCCTTAAATTATGATTTAAATTTTAAAATGGTTCTATACATTCAGAACACTCTAATTCAGTCCTTGAATATCAGTATCATATTCTTTTCAATTTGGTCTTACCAGCCTAGTTGTTCATAAGGCCATTAAATGTTGATTCAATTATAGATCAGAATATATTTAAAACACGTGGATCTAATTTTAAATATTTTTATATCATAACGATATTTTTTTTGGATAAAAAAATTAATTTAAAATTCGAGTTATAATTTAAAAATAATGAGTGAAATTAAATATACATTTTCAATTTCTTTTCTTGAAAGCATAACAAACTTGCATTCACACTAGGGGAGGTCTAATCAAGCAAAGTACTATACTTTATTCATTCCCCCAAAGACCAAAAAGGTAAAGAAATGAAACAGAAGGTTCATCTTAAAAGAAGCATTGAACCTTCGATTCCTCTAAAGTGTTTGGCAAGTTCAAAATTTCATTTTTTTTTTAATTTCATAAATAAATTCATGAGATATTATTTGTTTCGACTCAAGAATCTTATGCTTTTTTTATAAATATTATATTATATAAAAATTTTAAATTTGATATCTTTTCAGATCATAAGATAAAAGTAATTAACTGAAATGCTTTATGTATCATAATTGATTTTCGGAGTTTTATGATATACGATAAGGGTGTCGTGCAGTATCTAAATTTAATCCGAGGACCTAATAATTTTACACCATAATGTAGAGAAATTGAAGGGAAATGAAAGCTGCATTAACATTTGGAGAAAATGAACAAAATATTAGACCTTTAAGTAGAACTACCAGAACAAAGTTCAATAGATCCATAATCAAGCAATTCCTCTATCATCTGGTCTATATCATCATCTTCTAGTGGAATGAACTGTTGTTCACTCCCCGCCGGACTTTCTATCCCGTCCCATTTGTTCTCCGGCTGCCGCCGGTAATCCATTTCCGCGTCATTTATGGTAGTGCCACGGCTGCAGGGAGTTAAAGGGTGACACTGTGATGCGCAAGACTCTTTCGCTGCATTTGTTTTGGCCAGTTGAAGTGCTGCCATGTGACATTTATGTAACTTGGCTGCTAAGGTAGCCGATAGAAGCTTCGACGATGAAGATTGATGATCATTGGGATTGTAGGGGAAGTTGGTCCGAGCTTTTTGCCCGCACATTAGCCTCGCGGCCTCGTCATATGCTGTTGCAGCATCCTCTGCCGTTTCGAATGTGCCTAGCCATATCCTAGTCTTCCTGCAGAACACACAAATATTTCAACCATTAGTGAACAATTAATAACAACCATATCGGAAACACTTTCTATACGAAAAAAAGTGAATTACAAGACTGGATGTCGAATTTCTGAGACCCAAGATCCCCAATGTCTTTGACGGACGCCTCTGTATCGCTGCTGAGGTCTTCCCATGGTGTTTTTTCTACCAGAAAGAAATGTGTTTGTGAATATGCCTGAGAGAGAAAGAACAAAGAGAAATATGATCAAAAGAGCAGATAAAGTGGTAGAATCAAGGCTTAATTGGAGGAGACTTGTATAAATATAAGTCTTCTGCGGCATTGTGAACCTGGTGAATGGATCACCAATGATCAACAGACGAATAATGGGGCCTACAGAGGGTGATACATTTTTTTTATGTATATGTAATGAAAAATTTTCAATTCGAATGTATTATATACGAGTAAAAATCATCTATTTTTTATTATATTTTTTAATATTTTTTAGATGAATATAATATATAATGGACTTTTCACTATTCATTTAAAATCAAATTAAAAATTGACCCGGAAATTCTAAACCAAACAAATCAAAGTATGTTTTGTTTTTAATAGATATTTAACTCTTTATATATTTATTTATTTTGATTTAATATTATTATTCAACTCATTAATAGATTAATTTAAATTAAATTAATGTTTTTAATAACTAAAATGTATTTTTGTTTGTGAAAAAATATTCTTTCCAACTAATAAAAATGAATAAACTTTTTCAATTCTCACAAAAAAATTAATATATAAACCCATTTTTATAGATAAATTATTTAATACCCGCGATGAAAAAATTCCATAAATAAATTGATTTTTTGGTTTAAAATTTTAGTTTAAGATTTATATATCTAGATTCTAGACCCATTGTTAACTTAAGAGAGTAATTATTTTAAATTATATTTGAGTTTCTTAATTATAGACCTGAGTATGTGTCCCTATTGTCCAAACTCTGTTACCCGAATAAATAATAATATTTAATTTATTAATCGACTAGTTTAAATTTATTAATGTATTTTTTCATTATACAATTCATTCATCAAATTTGAAATTTCCACCTATATAGTTATAGGTACAAATTTGCATCTTCATTCTTCATGCCTTGAACAGAAACTCAAACCTAGTTCATGCACTGTGTGAACAAGCAGTCTTAACTGCTCAAGTGTGTTTTTGACATTCATGTGTATATATTCGTCCCCAGGGACGGAGCCAGGATTTGAGGTTAAAGGGAACAAAACGTAAATATTTAGAAGTAGGAGGTTAATTCCTAAAAAAAATCATTTTTTAAAGAATTTAAATAAGGGGACAAAAGTGAGAAAAAAAATTTCGGGGTGGTGGCTCTGTCACTATTCATCCCTTTATCGTTTCGATTCGTAAGATAAACGTAACATTAACAAAGAATCATCCATATTAAAATAGAATATCAGATCGAAATGGATTTAGAAGAACCTCTAGAAGTCTTGTCTAACCAAAATGCAATTACAGAAGATCCAACTAAAACTCAAAGGAAAAATAAGACAGAAGGAAATTCTACTAAAACTAACTAAAAACGATTTAACCATAAGATTATGTCATTGGAAGATTGAAATTAGAGCTACCTAGAGCTTCAAAGACAAGTCAAGTTTCATCTCATCTTGATTAGTGTTGAAAGGGTTAACACTACTATCCCAACAATACCCACCCATCCCCTCGGTTGATGGACCGACCTTGCGTACCCTACTCTCGAACCTGACAGCCGTACCGTTACTTGTTGATGATCCAGCACTAGTAAAATTCTCCATCAAAAGATGCCCGATTGCCGGCGTTTGATGAATTGGTCGTCGAGACCACTCATTGTGCACATAGACATGTGGTGAGGGGAGAAAAGTTGGCTTGTGTACCATAGAGTGGAGTTGAATTCCAAGTGATTTATGGAATGAGCCATGCAGAGGAAGGGAAGCCATGGTGGAATACCGACCGAAAGCGGCCAAAGAGGCTGCCGGACCTGCACCGATCCTTTGCTGCCCTCGTTTGGCTAATGTCCTTTCTCGTTTATGTGCATTTTGATGCCCTCCCAAGGCCTGTGAGCTGAAGAACTTTCTTTGGCAATAGTTACATGAAAACACTCTAGGCTGATCAGTTTCACTACCGTGACAACCTCCACCATCACACGAACCAGTGGTCTTGAAACATTCGACGAGATCGAGTTCATGTTTCAAATCCCGGTTCGTGTTCGTGTTTGGATCTTCGTTGCCACAAAGGCTGAGATCCAACACGAGATCATAGTTGTCATCTCCATGGTGTATGTCTTCGTGTTGCTTTCCATCTTCGAGACCATTCGAGACGGAATTGACGGTCGAACTCTCGGAGAGAGATGGATCTGAAGATCTAGGAGGCTCCATGAGAGGTGATGATCAATATGAATATGTTTTCTTGAGGATACAAGTCCCTCGTGGGGTATTTGATAAGGAAATAAAACAGGGGGGGTTAAGACAAAAGAGAGTGAGGTGAAATATTGATGTCTATTGTAATAAATACACCCTGCACCTATCCAAATCTGATATGTTTCTACAGCTACATGTTCTTAATATTGTAAGAGAGGAAGAGAGACAAGAAAAAGAAAAAGGTTTTGTTATATCCTCGAATATTTTTAAAGTCTCGAACGAAAATTCAAAAAATACTTTTTTTATAAAATAAAAATATAATTAAATTTTCCAAACAATGAAATTTTAAATGTAAAATAATGGACCAATCTGATCAATCATTTTGATTAAAACTTGAGAGGGAATCGGCATGTACCTTTTGTCTCTAGCACATGCCCCATAAAGTATGTCTTTTCCTTCCTTTTCTTACATCTCTTGTCTTCTAAATTCAACCTTTTCTGGGAACATGCAATGCCATAATCTGACCCTAAAGATCAAGATATAAAAGGCAGATAGAAGGATTAAATTTGAAGGGGGGAAAATAAAGGGCCTAACTTGTTATTTTTGTTAAATAAAAGAATCAAATTTGGAAGTATCCCGTTTTCATATATACCCTCAAATTGGCTTTCTGCAACACTTGTAAGAACAGAACCAATAATTGAACCGAGCAGAATTCAATAACAGTTAATTAAATAATTATTCAAATAGTAAACAAATTAATATCGTTTAAATAGATTTTGAGTTTGAGTTTTTATGTATGTAAAAAAAAATTTATTGGAAGATTCATCCATTTAAATTAAGTGTGTGATATGAATCGATTTAGATTACGACAAAATTTTAAAAACCGAAAAAAATAAAAAAATAATGAGGGAAAATAGGAAATGAAGTTCAAATAGACCTATCATAAGAAGAGTCTGGCTGGGGTTTGGCTGAGCTGATCAGGTTCCATAGTAGCCAACCTTGAATCTTAATTATTGGTAGAAATAAGGCAGCTGATTTTAATGTCGATATATATATATATATATATATATATATATTCGAATATAATATTTAAATTGTTCAAAAAAATATTATTCATAAATTGGATAATATTTGAATTTTTTATTAGGTGATTCGAACTAATAATCGAATGAACGAAAAAAGATGTATTAGATTTTTGTTTTGATGGGTGAAAAGTTAAGTAATAAAAAATTATATGATGATTTATAATGGTTATATATTCTAATCAAAATCTACATTCACTATCTTAGTTATTCACACTAAAAATTTTCTCAAAATCACTATTAATTTTTTTTTTCGATCTCAAAAATAATCCTTATAACACGAGAAAAAACATTTTTAGTTAAATATTTTGTAATTTAAACATTTACTCAAACTTAAACGATATTGACATCGAAGCCCACGAGTATTTTTTTAAATAAAAATAAAACTTTTACGCTTAAATACAAAATTCTCTTTGCGTGATTATTATCGGCTTTTTTTTTCTTGACAATTTGAATGAGTTTTTAAAATCGTCTAAAGAATTTATGTTCGTTATTAATTTTTTTTAAAAAAAAAATTATGGATGCTGACTCAGATTAATCACTTTATTAACCCACCCCTCATATATGTATCCATGAATCATGAATGATTGAAAACCGCTGTACAGTCTGGTGAAATTATGTTTGATGGTCCATAAAATGTCTGTATGTTGCCAAATTAAGTGAAGTAAGACAAAATTGTAAACTTTGATACAATGCCTGAAGTTGACATCTCAACTTGAGTTATAGCTCTGGGTTTTCCCAGGAAATGGGCAGCTTCACAAGTCTGTAATCTGGCAGCAGTTACTCTTTTAATGGAGATATAAAGAAGCTTGCCTTTCCAATAAATACCTTCATCCTACACCTTCAACCCTACCTATCTGCCACAATGAATTAAAAGGGTAATCTTTAAAAAATGTTTTAATGGAGAGTGTCATCTTAGATTTTACCTGTAAATTTATTACCATGGCTAATATGACCTAAATGTAGAGAAGAAAGACTGATAATTTAAGGTAAAAGAATACTGTCGGGTAGGGTAAATAATTTCACAAACCTAAAGACAACATGGTTTAGGTGTCATGTAGTTGAATGTTTGAAATAAAACATTAATACAGGATATGAAGATATAAGATTTCAATCTATCTTTTATTTTTTTAAAAAAATAATTATAAATCTCAAACATAACTATGTTTGGTCTCTTTATATAGCGTTTCCCCCCATGACAATAACCTCAAAGAAACCAGATGACTCATGAACCACGGTTTGTTTCTCCCCTTACCTGATGACAACAAAATTGGGACTTAAATGGTTGGTGGAAACGTGACACAACTCACTCGGGTACCCTAGGAATCAGACGTCTGGCCTGGATTTATGGGGCACTGTTCCCTTATTTAAAACACACTTGCATGAGAATAACGTCTCGCCTGCATTAAATTTTTTAAAAAATATGTATAATCACTTTTATTACACATGTTTTACGATAATATCCTATGCTTAGTAACTCCATCACTGACAACATTATATGTTTGATGAAACATGATGATGCATACGATCTATATATTTAGATTAATGATCATCACATACATGTTTTAACATAATGAGTTGATGAAGCTTAGAAAAAATGGTAGTGGAGAGATGATCTGTGATGAGTGCCCTTTGCTTTTGAATGTTTCACACTGTCATTTCCTGTTGTTTTGATTTTGTGTGCTTGCAATTGGACACAAAATCACTTTTCAGATCTCTCTGTCTCCTCAGCTGCACCGACAACAATCGGATTACGATAAAAGCTGGTTTCCATCCATTTTGGATTGTCCTAGGGTACGATTGATGCTTCCAATTCTAGCAAGAAAAACGCCGACGTATTTAAAAGCAGACACCCTCTTTCCACTGCATAGGAACTTCAAATGGATGGAACAGACTAACTACCTAAGTAATGTTCTCCTGCACAGGAACTTCAAGTTTAAGAAATATATTGGATTCATGTTTTGTTATAAGAAAAAAATACTACTAGAAAGCTTTCTGACTTTTAAGATTTATGTAACTATCAGTTGAATGATTTCAAAGGAACTTTTATTTTGCACAATAAATATTATTAATCAACCTAATAAACTTGGTCGACCAAGGATGATAAAGATTCTTTTAGCCGTCCGGGAGTCACCAAAAGGATATCATCCAGTAGAGAGAGAAGAATGGTTTGAGGGCAATCCCGGTGGGAACAAATGATTAGGGATAACAACAGGACAAGGTGGGTAAACTTTTAATCGCCAAATTAAAATAAAATAAAATATTTATCGACTCCGATCTTAATATATTTCATCTTCAACTCAATCCAATATAATAAAAATTATAACTTAACCCAACCTTAACATTTTAATAAAGAAATTAATTAAATTTGATCTGACTTAAAAAAATAATAAAAATATTATATTATATATAAATATATTGGATCAAAGAATTTTCAACCTAAACACAAATCTAATCCGACTTTATTTTTAAATAAAGTAACCCAATCCAAATTCAATATTTAAAAATAAAAACAAAAACATAACCCTATCAAATCAAGACTCAACGGGTTCGGGTTATATTATCATTCCTACAAATGATGACTCGTGTAAATAAATCATAGTTATTGGGTACAAATCATCTACCTCTTTCTCATGCCTCCTATGCTTTCGCTTTAAATTAAAAGATTCAGGGTATAGGGTTTAAAGTTAAGGATTATAGTTAGGATTTAAAAAATTAAGGGTATAATATATATTTTTAGGGTCTAAAGTTTAGGATATAAAAAATAAGGTTAAAGTTTAAAATTTAGAGATATGAGTAGAGGTTAATAAAGAGACGGATGATTTCTACTCACAGTCACTCGAGCAAAAGCAATGAAATGATCTCTTATTAGCGGGTTTTACTCGTTTAACACGGATAATATGTATTTGATAACCAATGGAAGAAAAGAAATTAAGAATATGTGAATGTTGAAATTTAACTATATACAGAGAATCACATAGTGAAGAAACATTCACTAACCACTAGAAATTACAACGTTCCACCCATTCTTAGCTCAATACGCGACATCAAACCTCGGATGAAACATGTTTCAACATAATCAGTGGTTGGCCAGCAACGCAACATACATGCATGCGTAATTACATACATGGTTTACCTACATTGTCACTTGTTCAACCAGTAGATGAAGATGAGAAATGTGCATACAGATGCAACCAGAGAAAGAATGATGGTATCCATAGACTTTTTCCTCTTTATCGAAGACAAAATCTGATTTACCTGCATAGTTACGGAGTATGGGTCAAAACATGATAAAGCAATTCAAATACAGGTAGCCTATTTGATCATTTATGATAATTTCTTGCAGAGATTATCATAATAGAAAATAGCATGTAAGACGCCTAAACCTTAGCTTATTAAAGTACTTAATAATGTATGCAACTTGAAACATTGCTAGAAACATTAGTATTTAGCAAGTATGCATACCGTTGGAAGACGGCTACTAACATTGCTGAGCTTTGAATTAATCCCCCCAAAAGTAGAACGTTGAAGGACAAGTGCACCAAGAGTTGCTTGAGCTTGTGAAATTACGTTATCCATCTACAAAACCAAATTTTAGTTGACAACTTAATATGAACTAAGACTGGTGACAGATAATTAACATAGTTCTTATCAGTTAAGAGGAAGCAGAAAATTTTGTATAGATTATGCATCTGCAAATTCCAACCACTTAATGTGCCTAATTACTTTTAAAAATTAAGATTTGTCTGACACTTCAAAAGATGGGGACTTGTAAGTTTTGTTCCACCCCTCTCCATATTAGGAAGTTAACATGTTCATTACTTGTTGAGAGTCAAAGGTATACTTCTCTAACTCTGAATCTCCCAGAACAAAAATGACCAAATACTCAGCAACCAAAAGTCATGAATTATAATTGTCAGGTAAAAATCCCAAATGTTGTAATCCACTAAATAATTGAATGAGATGACGCCTGCAAAAATAGATCTATAAAGAATACATATTAAATTCTCAAAGATTTTCTGACAAACTTGTGCAAGCAGTGATGATGATCAACCTTATCATAACATTTTCAGGCTGGCAACCAACTGTAAACCATTCCATTTAAACCTTAAAATGAAGTAAAAGGAATTAAGGTATAAAAAATTAGAAGAAACAAATGCATAGCCTTAAAAAGCCGACATTAAATCCATGATGTTATTCAGAATTCTTTTTGTTCCATTTGTCTCTCCTCGATTCATTAGTAATTGATTGATTATTGAACTCTAAGTTTCCAACATTATCTGACATTTAAGGCATTTCATAGAAGGAATAAAATAATATAATCATGCTTAACTACTATTAATCTTACATACATGTCCTGTATTCCGGCTGATGGCTGCACGCTCCTTAATTAGAGCCTGTTCTGTGGAATCCACACCTTCTTCCAAGTCTGATCTGGTCCGATCAAATTCCCTAAAATCCTCCAGTAGTGAAGCATGTTCTTGTTTAGCTCTAAGGCTAGAGTGAAGACGATAGAATTCCTGCACTTAAATCGGCCCTATTGTCAGGTTAGTTGTCATAGCAAAAGAATGTATCTTAGAGGTTCCAAAAGGTGCATCAGAAAGCTACAAGCTTGCAAGTGTATCTACATAATAATGAAAACGTCAACCTAAACTAGAATGCAAAGTATAAAAAAAAATGGTTGTGAAGACAAAGCATACTTGGAAAATCTTCAGGATAAAAAGATATGTGTTATTTAACATTCACTAATAAAGGCTCTTAAACTCTTCTTTGTTTTATTATTGGTTTCCAAACAGACTGGGAGACATGAAGACACTTTTGTTTTAGATTTAAACTGAAAGAAAGAAGGGGAAAAACCTTGTCTTACAGGGACTGAAATGAAATGGCGAAGGGTACTGATAGTTGGGCAGACAGATAAATAAAAAGTATCTTATAAACAACAGTACCTGAGTGAGATCTTGGAGAATTTCCTGATGCCTAGTCAAGGTATGAGAAACCACAGATCCACCAGATGAGACCCAGTCTTGCATTTTTGTATTTACTTGTTGTAGCTGTTTTAGTAATTGTTTTATGCCATATTCAATATCATTCTCTTCTGAATCATTTTTTGTCGAAACCTTATTGGAAACCAACTTACGATATGAATTCATCTGCTCATCCAACTGAGCTTCAAGTTTCCTTGCCTGCAATGCAATAATAGTGAAAACAACCTTTTTTTTTTTGCTCAGAATAGTGAATAAACTTATTCATTATACAATTATTGCTATTTCAGGATATATTCAAGGTCATTTGGGAAAATAAAAGGTTCTTAAAACCAAATCTCATTCAATAGCATACCCCAATGCCATAAAATTTAAGGAAACTGTAAATGAAACATGGGCATTAAATAGAAAAATATTAAGAAGAGCAGAGAAATGTTCCAAAAAGAAATTTCTTGAGCACCTTTTTCCCAAAAAATTGATATTGGAGACCCACATCATACTTTCCAGCCTTAACCTATATAGATTATCCGGAAATGCATATTGAACCCTGTCTAGAGTACTGTCAATCGTTGAACCAGTTATATAAGTGATGCAAAACTGTATTTCATTGTTGAGGCTCTAATTGATTTAAACAGATTCTGTAGTTGGAAATAAACAGAAAGTATTATTTTTTCTCTATGAGCAACAAATCCGAAATCTCTACTTATACCTCTAAATAACCACCCGCAATCGTCATCCTAGATTTTCATTTGATTTCAACAAATTCCAATAAAAAACTCATGCACTTCAAAAAGAATCCAAAATTCCAAAACAATTGAATCCTAACCAATCAAATCCAATGGAATTACAAAACCCTAGATTATTTTCTACCTCGAATTAAAAAAATTCAACAAACCTGTTTGCGTAGAGCATCCCATGAGATAGCCACCTCCATCGTTAACCGGGGATCGATTCTTCTTCCGACGAATTGTAAGGATATAAGGGCTAAAGCGGTGCGTTTTGAAAGAGGGGTTGGGCTTGGAGACAGAGATATATAATCTGCTCTCCAACCCCCAAATCCCAACGCCAAGTTGTGATATTGCCTAATCCTTCAACCAAACTTCCTTCTGCTGTATTTATAGTTAGATTTGATCCCAATTTTTTTTATTTAAGGTTGTTGGGATTAAAAAATTTATCTTAATAATTTGGAATAAACAATATAGTTGTAACATATTTAATGCGATGTATTTAATTTAAGCCATTTAAATCTTTGATTAAATGGTGAATTTTCACTTTTGGATCCTCCAAAAAATGAATTGTTTAATTTAAGCTCCTTTTGAATGAATTTTTTTAGTTTGACCCTTCCTCACACTTGGATTGTATGATTTTTACTCCATCTATGTTTTTTTTACCAATATAGTGTCATTTTATTTTATTTTGCACAGAGCTTAAGTTAATTTTAAGAGTAATTGTTGAACTTGATGTTCTATTGATCATTTAATTAGTTAAGTACGCATTAGTATCTCGGTAAAAATTAAGATTCAAGTCTCGCTAATAATCTCATTTGACTTGTCGAGAAAAAAACGATCACTCGAGTAGGTGTCAGCTTGGATCTATTTCGGAAAACACACACAAAATGGTTCCATACGATATCTTATCCCAAGATTACCTACTAAATGTATTATTCAGACTCGACATGTGAGTGTCGGATACGAGTATCTATCCAAGGAAAAAGTATCAAGAAACCTATAAAAGATATGGCATAAGCCCCTTCCAAATAAGCCATCCCTTAAATGTGGTTTATGATTTACTTCTAGTGATTGTGTGTCAAAATGTACACAGATACTAAAATGTACAGAGAATTACCTGAACAAGACTCAAAATCGATCGGAAATGGGCACATTCGAGTCGCTTCATCGGGAGGGCGATGAAAAATATCGAAATGGGAGGAAAGGATAGCAAGAGATATTGTTATACCCCTCCCCTCCTCAAGATCTCAACTTGTATGCAATAGCAATGAATGGAAAATGAGCATACGGTCGACATATGACAGACTTGTGCAATCGATGTAACCGAACACGAATGCATCGGTACCAGGAACATAAACCATAAAAATCCATGATGCAGTCAAAGAGAAAAGATCAAGAACAATAAGCATAAGAAATACTGATAAAATTTATGAAAATTGTTTGCCAAAAGTGTACATTCAAGTGTGGATTATAAGGCACACTCATAGGAGCAAACAAACCTTTCCGTTCAGTTTCAATACTTTTCATTAGGAATGCATACTCTGTCCGTTCTCAACACCTAAACCGTATAACACGCCGGAATACTTTTCCAACGATCCACTAAAGAAATTATCCTTCAGTTTCATGAATGTACAAGACGTGAGCAAACTATCCGAACCTGCTTGATGACAGATCCCGACTCTTTCCACTTCCAACAACTCCGCGAGCTTGTTCAATCCACCGTGCAGACTGTTGCAAAACTTCATCAAATGCTTGATGTCATACAAAGTGGGGAAGTAAATTTTTATCAAACTAAAGAAACCGGCCTGCGTATCCGGCAAATTCTGGCATGTCAATAGCTTAAGCAAGTACCCGAAATCGTAACCGCTATGGAAAGTAACCCAATGCACATTATCATTCAAAACAATCCCTGAAGACATCAAAAGCTCACCGAACTTCTTCGCATCGATACCCTTCTCGTTGTTTTTCTTGAAATCGATCCCACTTTGCCTCAAAAGCTCTATGGAATCGTTGGCGTAAACGTCTTCGTCGACATTAAACTCGCGGAAATTGAATTGCCAAATGCAATATTTTTCTGTTCCACATGTAGGTAAGTTCCCTTTCTCATCTGAGAAAGTAAGTCCCAATTGAACCAACTTCAACATATCAACATTGTCTTTCAAAGTTTGATAATGATAATCATAACTGCTCTTGAAATGCCCCACCGGCCGCAATACGATCCCCGGGAACTCGGTATCCATGGCTACATAAGGGTAATCATCTACGATTTCACGGATCAAAGCAAATTCTTCTTCAACATTATCATCCCATACCTCACGGATTTGGATTGAACCGCTCTTTGGCAATAGAGACATCGCATGAAAAATCACCAAAACAGATAATTTTCTTTCAAACTAATATACTAATAACACCGATTCAAGTTTTATTATCAGTTCTGCAAGAAAAATTACAAATAAACTTTAAAGGCTGTAAAAATCATTCAAATTTCAAAACCCATATCAAATATAGATTTCTATAATGAACCCAGAAATTGGTTTCGGAAATTAAAAACGAAACTATCAATGGAGAAACTTGCCTTGAATTTGGAGGAAACTGATTCAAATGAAGGATTCTAGAGAGAGAAAATCGGGAAAGTTCTTTCCTTTCGCGCTCTCTCTCTAGGATATCCTGTTCGGAATATGATTGGAGGTCGCAAAACAGGGTTTCATTTCTGTCTTCCTTTTGGGTATTAAGAACGGGTCGTTTTGGTTTTCAAGGTTTTCTTTAATTGCTTATGGTTTTGTTTGTTTCCTGAGAAAAAGAGAGAGGTTTCAGTTTTCTGTTTGTTTTTCCTTTTTTGAGTATTTCTGTTTTGTTTTTTAAATGAATGTGATTAATATTTACACAATTGTTGGAATTTAAAAATGAGTTAATAAAATGTTTCTGTTCTCCATAATACGATGTTATAAATAAAAAAAATAATTAAAGATATATTATTTTAAGATTTAAAAATCAAATACGAAACTGACACATCTCTTTATTATTTACCGGAATAATACAATCTTCGACGTTTTACATACGAAAAATTTTAAAACAGGCGTCAAATACTGCGAAACACCACTAATATCCGTCCAAGTTCCAACTATAGTAACATGTAAAATTTCTATCCTAAACTAAAATTTGTCTCAAACTCGAAATTTAAAATAAAAAATTATATAAAATAAAAAATCGAATTAAATTCAAATTTAAAATTCGATTAATAAAAAATGTTTTCTAGACTGATTATGTGATTCTTCGTTGGATTGTCTTGTAGAGAGATTTTTCAAAAGTTTCTTGTTAAAGAATATACTAATATGACCTGATTCATTCTCGATAATACATGAACTAACCTCTTGCCTTCTGAAATATTTGGACCCACCCAATTGCCAATTCTCTTCCCAGTCTCTACCACGTGCAAAGAACCATGACCAATCCCGATGTCCTATCATTTTCATATTCTCAACATGTTTGTTATTGGAATTTTGGACCCACCGACGACCCTCTGCCCCCAAGTCAACACGTGCGGATCATAGTAACTGAATTCAATGAACAGGTATTTCATGTAAAGATAAAGAATATATGATTATATGTTATTGAAAAAAAACGTATTATATTTAGATTAAGTGAACCATGATTCGGTACGACCCTATCCAATCTCCATGACTTGGATGACCGGGGAGAACCCGTGTCCGACTTTTGGTCTTACACTATTGTATTATATCTTTCAAATAAGGGGAGGAAGTTGATGTCATTTTTTATATAATTATTATTAATTTTTTATTAAATTTATAAAAAATATTATGATTATAATATATTTAAAAATAAAGAAAAATGAAATATTTTTATGAAAATAAAATATTATTAAAATTCAAAAAAAATTTAATTTTTTTTGTCTCTGTCTAATTGAGACACATAACGGGTGAAGAAGTGATAAGCGATCTAAATCATTAGATAGGATGTTTCGCTACCCGAAACTGATTATATTAGTACTCTACCATCAACCGAATGATAATCTAACCTTCAATGATCACCGACAAAATTATAATAAAAAACTATCGTCGATTCAAATCTCTACAACATGTACAATGAAGGCAAAGATATATAAAAAAATAAAAAAATAACAAATCCGATAATCGACAATATAAAAATTAATTACCGATCATCCATTAAAAAAATAGAATCGATGATCTACCGTTATTTTCAAATGTCACGACTGAGAGAATTGGAGAATACTATGGTTTATAAAGGTATTTAGTAACACTATTATGTTTCTACGATGATCTACCGTTACTCAAATTCTTTAATTAAAATTAGGATAAGTCTACCACGTGCGTCGAATACCGTTGAATACCATTAACGTTGAACATTATTGAACACCATTAAATTAATTAATAAAGATTAAAAATCATAAGGACTCAACATATAATTATTAGTTATTTAAAATAAAATTTTAATTAAATTAATTTCATAGAAAAACTATCAAATTGATCACTCAACTATCATTATTTTTCTGTGTTGGTCACTCAATTAAATTTTTAATAATAATTATAACCAATATTTTATTTTATTATCAATTTGATCACCGTCTATTAAATATTTAATGAAAATCATGATATGATTTAATAATAATTCTAGTTCATAAAATTATTAAACTATATCAATTTAATCCCAATAATAAATAATTAATTAAATATTTAAATTAAACCTTAAAATTTTCATTTTTTCTTTTAAATTTTAATAAAGTTCAACTTATAATTACTTTTTCTATAAAAAATCAGTTTAAATCAATTTAAAAATTGAGGAATCGTAAAGATAACTAAAATTCTTAGAGGATTTAGAGGCATAGGAGTGTGGAGAGGTGACTTTATCCCAATAAAAAAGATAAAAAAAATAAAGAAATACGAATAAAATAAGTGTTTCATCACCCAAACATATTTCACAAAACCAATTTAGAAGACATATCTTCTGTCACCAATCCTGATTTTTAGGCCATAAACTAATCTTCGAATTTCATACTTTTTTTGATAAAAATAGAGCTCAAATTGATCCGATCCGTCAAATATTATTTTCTGTCTATTTTTTCATACCCATTAAACCAAGTCCACCCCTTTCCCTGAAGTCTTTTCATTTGTTTTTTTAGAGGAGAAAAAAATCTCATTTAAATTCATGATTTGTTTTGCCCTTTAATTTGAGCTTTTGGGTAGTGAACTTTGAGTGTTTTTTAATCAAAACAATGGTGGTTTCTTCAATTCTTTTTGGTGTTAAATGAGAGCGTTTGTTGATCAATTCTTATTCATCACCCTCAGCTTCTTTTTCCGGACTTATTCTCTTTTTCAATAGCAAATGAAGACCTTTTTTAAATTTTATCGTTTGAAGAAAGGTTTAGTTCAGAGAATTGATGGAGTTAGATGTGAAATTATTCAATCCAACACCATTAACGAAGACGAAAGAATCATTCTCTTCGAGGTTTTTCGCTCTCTGTTCTTGAACAACTCAAGACTTTCGCAACTGATAATATGTTTACCTTAAGTTTCTGCTATTTTTTTATCTTTTTTTTTTAAATTTTAACAGAACGTTTACCTTTAGTTTTTGTATTTTTAACTTAAAAAATATTTAAAAAAATAAATAAGTAGTGAGATACAAAGAAGATGATATTCTATTATTGTATTTGTAACACTTAAAAATAAGTGTTTTTCAAAATAGTGTTGTGGAGAAGAAAAAAATGAACGAAAAGTTTGGAGTTTAATCCAGATATTTGATAAGTTACTTTTAATTAGGATTAAACTGATATAATATCACAGTTATTAAACTTTGTCATGGTACAATCTTATTAAATATTTAATGACTGGTGACCAAAACGATAATGAAATGAAATACCAATATCGATTTTGATAAAAAAAATTAATTAGGTACCCAAAACAAAAAGGGTTGATAGCTGGATAACCACTAATATAGTTTTCCCTCTAAAAAATAATTTAGTTAAAATTTTAATTTAAATAATTGTTAATTATATGTTGGGTCCTTTAAATTTTTAAATTTTGTTAATGAATTTAATGGTGTTCAGCGGTGTTCAACATTAATAATGTTCAATAATGTTCGACGCCCGTCGTAGAATTTTCCTTAAAAGCTATTATTATATTTTTATTAAATTTTTTTTCTAAATTTAAATAAAGAACACATAGAATAATAATTATAGAAAATACAAACGAACTAAGTTTAACATACAATCAGAAACTAGTTACGTTAAATATAGGTAAGGTTATTATTCCTTCCAAATTATTTTAATATAATTATATTTAAAAGATATAAAGATAATTTTTAACTCTTATAATTTTATCATTTTAATCTTTATTTTTTTTTTGATAAATTTAGCCCTTAACCTATATATTTTTGACAAATAGTTTATTTTTAACCATCATGATAACTGGACCGTAAAAATTTAACGATGATAACATGCCACATGTATATAATAATATATTTTAAATGATATAACATCTCACCTATCAAATACATATATATATATATATATGAAATATAATTTTATTCTAATATAAAATAATTAAAATTCAAATAAAATATTAAAAATTAATTAATTATAAAATAAAAGGTTACTAAACATTCTCAACCCTAATTAATTAATTAATTTTTGTAAGATATGATTTTTATTCTATCGTAGTAAGGGTTGAGAATATTTAGTAGTATTTTATTTTAGAATTAATTATTTTTTTAATATTTTATTTGAATTTTAATTATTTTATATTTTATATTAGAATAAAATTATATTATATATATATGTATTTGATAGGTTAGATGTCACGTTATTTAAAATATATTATCATATGCATATGACATATTATCATTGTTATATTTTTAACGGTCCAGTTATTATTGTAGTTAAAAATAAGTTATTTGTAAAAAATATATAAGTTAAGGACTAAATTTATCCCAAAAAATAAGGGCCAAAACGATAAAAATTATAAACGTTAAGTGTTAAAATTATCTTTATGCCTATTTAAAATCCTTTTTAACTTAAACAATAATAAAATAATATTTTTACTCTTACTAAAATTTTAAATTTAAAAATTTAATAAATAATTATCCTTTTCGATATTTAATATTAACTCGGTCCTTGCATACAATCATCCTAAAACCAGTCTATTTAATATTAACTCTTTCCGATATTTATTTATTTATTTCTTACTCCATGATTGACTGAGTGTTGTAGAGTTGATCCATTGGTCGTGCCATGCGACTTACAATCCAAAAGAAAGAATTAAACGTGGTGGGACATAAATACGTAAATCTTGCAATCCCAGAGTCCGTCGGTCGTGGCTATTCACATTTGGTCATCTGATGCACTGGACCTGGACGCTCTGTCAGAACCATCCAAGAGTGGGTTCACATGGATTGACAGGGGCATGGAATGGACCAAACACAAGGAATCAGCTAACGTCAACGACATCAATTTGGTATTTTTAAATTTGGTCAGGGAATATTTTTTTATTACAATTATTTTTTATGTCACACAGAATCTAAGAAGTGATTTTAGTAAGAAAATAATATTTATCTTAAAATTCTTAAATTTGAGTATTATTATTTATAAAAAGTATTATATCAACATATTAAAGAATATAAATAAATATTATTTTATTATAACTCGACAAAAACTTAACTATGCCGTTTAAATAAAACTTTAAATAAAATTAAATGATAATTTTGTAGTTTATCCTAACTGATTTTCTTCAATTATGGCTCTCGGCTGGCTTTTGTGGACCAAAACCTTAACAAAAAGAGATTTTGTAAGGTCAATTAGTCAACTGGACAATTTATTTTCTTTTTTCTTTTTTATTTTTGTCAATTGTGTTTTCATGTGAATTCTATGTAGCCACGTTTAACAAATTTTGTTTATCCATAAAAATATATATTTATATAATTATCTTATCCGATTATTTAATCGATTAATTCATTTTAAATATATAAATATTTATTATAAGAATAATATTTTGAATTTTTTTAATTTATAATATCAATTTTTAAATTTTTTAGATATTCATCTTAAACGAATAATAATTAATTAAAAATTACCCAATTTTTAAACCTTGAGGATTTTTAATATGATTTTTGTCATTTTCCTACCATGTGAATGGAATAATCTGTACATACTATTGTTTTTAAATGGTCAAATTCAATATTTAATCCTCGTATTGTTCATAATTTATAATTTTAGTCATCATGTTTTAATTTAGTCAATTGCAGTTCATGCACTTTTTTATTTCGAAATTGCAGTTATGTCTCAAACATTGCATGAAAATATGAATAAATTACAAAAATTGAAGATGATAAAATTAAATTAAAAAAATAAAATGCAAATTATGCACAGTGTGTGGACAAAAAATATAATTTAATTTAACGAATTAAACATCTATAGTTCGAATCAAGACCAAATTTGCAAAAACTGAAAATACAAGAGTAAAAGTGACAATTTTGAGTACATGGAATAAATATATTATTTTATTATAATACATGGACTAATAGTAAAATTTGACCTTTTGGGTTTATCTTAAATTATGCTTAATTACCAAATCTCATCCTTATCAGTTAAAATTGTTCATTCTTAATTTTATTTTTTTAAAGTATAAAATATAAGGATGAGTCTACCACGTGCGTCGAACACCGCTGAACACCACTAGCGCTGAACATTGTTGAACACTATTAAACTAATTAATAAAAATTAAAAATTTAAAGGACTCAATGTATAATTAGTAATTATTTAAAATAAAATTTTAATTAAATTATTTTTTATAGAAAGAATTACACAGGTAATCATTCAACTATCATCATTTTTTTTGTTGGTCTTCCAACAACATTTTTAGTGATAATCGTCACTAACATTTTATTTTATTCTCATTTTGATCATCTTTCATTATATATTTAATGAAAATTATAAAATGACATGATTTAATAATAATTTTAATTTCTAAAATTATTATACTATATCAATTTAATCCTAATAGATAATAAATCATCAAATATTTGGATTAAACCCTAAATTTTTCATCTCTTTTCTTTTTTCTTTACAACACTACTTAAAATTAATTAACCAACTCACTTTTTATTTCTTTTTTTTGTGTGTGTCTTTGGGCAACTTATTAAGTTTTAAATTATAAAACACCATTTTAATTTTATGATTTACTTTTTTAAATCTAATTTAATTTTTTCTATTCTTTAAGTTACTCGTATACATTATTTTTTGAGTCAAATTTGTACAAATATTTTAACATTTAACATATAAATATTAAAATAAAGCAATGTTAATAGAAAAATTATTCCTGCAATTCAATGTTTTTTTAAACGTTTATTCTAATTCCAATCAAATTTATTGTACACAAAATTATTGTTTTTTAATACTAAACTTACAAAATAATAATTGAATATCAGTTTCTTCTTAATTTTAATCAAAGTTCAACTCATAACTATTTTTCTATTAAAAATCAGTTTTTAAAAAAATATTTCCGAACATAATTTTAAATTTATTAAATATTTTAATTAAATTATGTTAGTTACAGTGATTGAATAGTAAAAAAATTAAATAATTTTTTAGATAGATAAAACTAAACAGTTTATTCATGTGATTATTGTATAATTTATGTTTTCACTTTATTTAATGAATATCTGTAAGATTGTAACCGATTACTATGTTTCAATTTTACATATTATATGAATTAAAATCCACACACAAACAATATACAACTTAAAGAGAAAATATTTTTTTAAAAATATTACATAACAATATAATAATATTGTAAAAACAAACAATATTATTGGTATTGTTTAAACTATTAAACCATATAAAATGTACTTATAGCTATACTAAACTCTGAATTTGTGATTAAAAAACTCATTTATTTTAATATTTTCACACACAATTAAAAAATAAATTTAATGTAGATCAGTATAACTCGTTATTTCTTGAACAACTTAAAACGGTTAAAATATAAAATTAATAGAGTTTTGTTATGGTTTCTCTTCATTGTATGGGTAAAACCAGAAAGCTAAACATAAGATTTTGTTATGATTTTCTATCTTTTATTATCTTTATTTTTGTTAACCAATTGTTTCAAAGAGGCTCGCTGGTAATTGATGGAGAGAAAGAAACGTGATTGTTGGGTTTTAAATTTAAAGAAGAGAAACTGAAATAACAAAACCTTGATAAAGAGTTAACATAACAAAAAAGGAGAAATATGGAGTAATTGAAAGATGCGAAAGGAAATAATTTTCGGGAATAAGTATTGTTTGTATTATTATGCGGGTTTATATAAAAATATAAGAACTTATTTGATGAGTTTTTTTTAATAAGATTAAATTAATATAATATCATAAATTTAGGGATTAAAATTATTATTAAACTATGTTATGGTACAATCTTATTAAACATTTAATGTTTGATGACCAAAACAATAATAAAATAAAATATTAGTGATAATTTTGATAAAAAAATAATTGAGTGGCCAAAACAAAAAAAATGTGACAATTGAGTGACCACCCTTATATTTATCCCAAAAAAAAGTAATTTAATTAAAATTTCATTTTAAATAATTATTAATTATATGTTGAGTCCTTAAAGTTTTTAATCTTTATTAATTAGTTTAATAGTGTTCAACAGTGTTCATCATTAACGGTGTTCAGCGGTGTTCGACGCCCGTCGTAGAATTTTTCAAAATACAATTACAACTTATGATTTTTGACATTTATATAAGATTAAATTTTATAACCGGATCAAATTTAAAATTCAGAGTTTTAATTCGGATTTAGATAATTTTATTTTAAAATTTTAAATTTAAGCCGTACAATTATAATTCGAAGTTAAGGATTAAAGATTATTATTTTTATTTTACTTGTAATTACATCAAATATTAACTCTTAAAATATGTGAATTAAAAAATTATATCATAAATAATTTATATATATATTAATGTGTTTTTTTATGACAGAGAATGGTCAACAATGAACTTTTGTAATGAAGAAACATAAAACCAAGCAGCACTCGCCCAAGGTTTCCGTTACTTTTAGGGTAAATTACAAAAATCACCATTAAACTTTGACTTTAATCTATTCTAATCAATTAAAATATAAATTAATATATACAATTTAATGAGTAAAATTAATATTCTAAAAGTTTAATGATTAAATTAAGTCAGATTCGGATCGACATAAATAATGATATCTAAATATTTAAAATAAAATTATATTATTATTTTAGTAAAATATTTTTTACTTTAACCTTAAATTCGACTTTAATCTAAAAATCAGTTCAGATCTAAACTCAAATTAAAAAAAAAAAATAATAAATTCAAGTCAAATTAAAATCAGTCAAATTCAAATTAAATGACCATCTATACCGAAGATATCTAAATTCTCATGACCTCAACCGATTATGAAAAAGTACGAATTCTTGTAATGCTTTTCTAACAGTATCATAAGTTTAGACCTAATAACAACACTTTAAAGTTGAGGATAAGATTATGCCAAAATAAAGTAGTGGGATCAAATCAAAACTTTCAGCATAGTGGAGGACTAAAACCAGAATTAGACCTTTCCTTTTGTTTATATTTATATATTAGCACACCCTACATACAACCCCTCTTATATAAATAAACAATGACTTATTAGTCATTGTTCTTATCAACTTTTACTAAAAAGCCACAGGCCAGCCTCCTCTGACCCGGTTCCACACTCATGGCTCCGTTCCCACCAACCCTTTTCTTCCTATATATGCTCCATCATTTCAGACAATTAGGAGAACTGGTTTCTCTATTCCTTTTCTTCTTCTCTTGGTCAATTCCCAGCAACTCTCAGCTTTTTTGGTGAATATATTAGATTCTAATTCTAGCTATGAATTCTTCTTCATGGGTGGATTCCTTGGATCTTAATGCTTCAGCTAGGTCCCTTCAACTTGAGACTCCGGTAAGACGGAATATTCGATTGGTGTATCGTTTTTGTTATGATGCCGGTACATGCCGGTGTGGAAGGTATAGGGATGATATGTGTAGTTTTGATATGTTATGTTGCAGAAGGAGATGAATGGCAGCAACTTGGTTGTATTCGGGAGGAAACTTTGTGTGAAAGAAGAGGTGAGTTGTGTTATGGTTGTTATTTTATGTGAACTCGGAGTTTTCGAGATCGAGTTTCGAATCTTATCGTGCGTAAATCATGTGTTTGTTTTCGCAGAAGGGTGCTTTAGTGGAGGAATTGAACCGTGTACATGAAGAGAACGTGAAGCTGACGCAGATGTTAACAGCAATGTGCGAGAGCTACAATGCATTGCAAGGACAGTTGAGGGATTTGATGAACAGAAGTAGACTGGAGAAGGAGGTTAGCCCTACGAAGAAACGGAAGTCCGAAAGCGGCAACAACGACAACGTCGTGGGGAATTCCGAGAGCAGCTCGACCGACGAGGAATCGATCAAGAAACCGAGAGAAGAAATCATCAAGGCCAAGATATCAAGAGCTTATGTCAGGACTGATGCATCTGAGACCAGCCTTGTAAGTATAGGAAGAACTTCATTTATATGCATGCATGCATAAGTACATACATATATATATATAATCGTATTGTATTTCAGGTGGTAAAAGATGGATATCAATGGAGGAAGTATGGCCAAAAGGTCACCAGGGATAATCCTTCCCCAAGAGCCTACTTCAAGTGCTCCTTCGCACCGAGCTGCCCCGTTAAAAAGAAGGTCAGTCTATCTAATCTATCTGTCTATCTATCGGACATTTCGAGGAGCAAATAGTTTAAAAAGGTTAATTCTGTTTGACGTTTTTCAGGTGCAAAGAAGCGTTGATGATCAGTGTGTTGTAGTCGCAACATATGAAGGTGAACACAATCACCTCCCCCCATCTCAAATGGAAGCAACATCGGGTTCGAACCGTTGCGTGAGCCTTAGTTCGGCTCCTGGTTCGGCAGCCCCGGTTAAGTCGCCTGCCGGACCGAGCATTACTCTAGACCTCACGAAATCCAAGTCCGGCGACAAAGAAGCTAGGAATCATGCAAAGCCGAAAATGGATTCACCAGAAATCAAGCAATATTTGGTGGAACATATGGCATCTTCTCTAACGAAAGACCCCAATTTCACTGCAGCACTTGCGGCTGCCATTTCAGGAAGAATGTTTTCAACAAAGTCAAATTGAAAGATATTGAATTTCTTATAAATACATATATATATATATGAAATATACATAAAAAATATTAGCTTCTTGTAAATATATAGATCCTAATGTCAGTTTCAACTTCAAGTGTTTCCAATTTATGTTCTTGCACTACGGATTTGAGGAGGAGATAAGCTAACCCGCTTCTTTAATAAGTTATGCGTTGTTTCTTCATTCATAAAACTCAGAACTTTCTAACGCACCAGACTTTAAAGCGTGTGTGCCCCCATGGCCCATAGGCACATGTTGCAGTCCGTACAGTTGGATTCTAGCAGAAGAGAGTCAGTTGGGGGAGGAGTGGTGGGGACCAAACAGGCAAATATGCCATAGTTTACTCAGTCAGCAGTCAGCACAGAAACAAGACACGGTGTTTCTGGACAACTTCCACAAAATCTTAGCTTATCTGGTAATAGGATGTTTCCATGCCTGTTCACTCCATGTGTAACACGTTTTATTCAACCTTGTCCCACTCCTACACCCACTTGATGAAGACAGGTACCCTTAATGAATTAAATAATGATATATTATTGTCGATGAGCTGAATAAGACGACGATGATAGAGAATCTTTGGTTTACTCGGATTAATATAGACAGAGAATCACGATTAACAGCGATGAGATAGATGAAAAAAATCGAGATCTAAGTTTTGGTCCACCCATTATACAAGATTCAGCTTCTGGAAAGTTGATAACCTTTCATACATATTAGAGAAAGTCTAACATCGATGTCAAGCCTAAATCTCGCAAGATATGATGGACGAACGGAATCACACTTTTTGTTGGTTAATTGACAGAACATCACGCACGCCAACACCTACATACACAAGTATGAGCAGCTCAACATATCTTGCATGCCTGCTCATACTTCAGAGTAAAATTCGAAATCTCTGGGCTGCCTACAGGATATGCGCAGCTCAAGGAAGTGCCTATCTTATATCTCGGGACGCTAATTCTCTCCATCCCCTTAGTCCATGCGTTGTTTCATCCATTCTGCAAGATCAACAAAACCGCTGTTGGATACATGCATAGCAGAAGAAACAACTAACCAACAAGCACGGAACATTCTTAGTTATGTCGTCGTACTCTTAAAATTCGAATGACGGAGAAAACGCGAAAGGAAAAGGAAGACACCGATGATCTATAAACATCACAGATACAATGCCAATAGCATAAGCCGGAATGGAGCTATGAAAATACATTTACATCAGTGTCTAGTCAGTAACAAACTTTGGGTGGTAATGTTCATTAGTTCCAAGCACAAGGTTCATTTTACATGCCAAAGGCACTGTCTTGCTCGATCCACGACAGATTTTCGAATTGTTGCTAACCTGAGAAGGCACTGACCTTAAACTCTAAACATACTAATAAAAATAGAGGCATTAATGGGGGTCGATTGAAAAATAAACGATTTACATCCATGAAACCAAATCAAAAATATTATCTTTATTTTTTCCCAATATTTTGTCTTTATTTTTTAAATTTCATTACTTTTATATACAAAATTATTTATTTGTATAATCGCTATGAGACAACTTAATTTTGATGATTTAAATTTATTTTTAAAACAAATTTCATGTAATTAAAATATTTTAAAGACAAAATAAATGAAATTAATTAATTTTAAAGACAAATTTAATATAATTAAAATTAAAAATAACATTAATGATCTAAGTTTACTTAAAAATATTATTTCAATAATTTAACAATTTCATAAACCTAGAGAATAATAAAAAAAAATTATTTATTGTAATTTTGTCTTACATTTTCAGTCCCATCTCTCCTAATTTCACATGGTCTGAAAATAATAAAATCGGAAATTATTAATTTATTTATTTATAATAAAAAATAATTCTACTATTCCCCTCTTTCTCTTGTCGATCTTCTACCTCCTTTTTCTCAGCTCCTTCTCTTACTCTGTTGCCTTCTTTGGCTTGTGTCGATTCACCCTTCACACGTGCGATTCAGGCGTTATTTCGCCGGTTACTTTCTATTTCGCGGGTTTTGTTTTCCGATCAGTTTGCCGTTAGGATTCTGTCTCTTACCATCGGAATTCTCGAAGCTCCGATCGCAGCGTCCTCTGCTTTCAAATTCGCAATTTTCACCAGGTTCCTTTTTTAGGGTTTTCATTTTATTCTTGATGGTTTAAGGAAAGTAATGTTTTTTTCCCAATTAACCTAGGGTTTGTTATTTTTAGTGCTCAATTTCACTGATTAGGACCGTGCTTGCATTTGAATCGCAAATTTGAGTGCTTCTTTTTTCATTGACCGAAATCCCCCCAAATTTTAATCCTTAGCGAATTTTAGTTTCGAATATTTTTTAACAATGTGAAAGTTTTGAATTTCAGATTGAAGCATTGAAATTTGTGTTTATTTATTCGATTTCCCAAATATCTATAAGCTTGGTGCATAAAATGCAGAAATGCAATAAAAGCAATGCATTTGAAGTGACAATTAAAGGAGGGAGAAAGGAAAGAAGCATGAGTCTAGTGGATTTTGTGATCGCAAAGTCAGAGTGTTGAATAAGTTATGCTGCTTGTTCTAGTTGTGACAGTTACTGAGACCAGACAAAAAGGAAATAGGAATAATTATAGAAATGAATGTTCAGGCACATATGTCTGGACAGATATCGAGACAGGTAGCTAACCAAGGGGGATTGCCCCAGCAAAATGGGAACCTGCTTCAGCCTGCCCAGATGCAGAATTCAGGTGTTTCCGGAGGTGTGACTGCTGCTGGCGTTGTTGGTGCTGGAGGTCCTCCGCATAATATGTTAAATATGGACCCTGACCTACACAGGACACGCGAATATATGCGAGGAAAGATGTAAGATTTTCTGTTGAAAGTAGTATTGTTTAACTATGCAAGTTTAGGTGTTGCAGAAACATGTTGGTTAATGCATGTGCTTCTGGATGCTCAGTTTCTTGCTAGTAACATTCTTTTGTAATAGATTTTGCTGTATTTTTAGTTTTATACAGCTATTTATAATCCCCTTCATTTGAGATGATATTGTATTGGTTTCTCTACTTCAACAAAAAGTACATAAATGTTAGTGTAGAAAAATAACTTGTAAAATTACTGTTAGCTTGAGGTGTCTATTTTTACTTGAACTCCGTAATCTATGTTGTATTAAGTATAATTGGTAGGATTCTAGTGCAAAGGAAACAGTGAAAAAGATATTTGCATCTAAATATTTATCTGTTTGTGTTGAATTTATGAGCCTGTAGATAATTCTTCTTGAGATTTATGTTTACATATGCATCAGTGTGTAGGAATTAGATGTCTATATTTCATTCAAACTCTAGTTTGCACATTCCCTACTGCACTAGACATTGTCCACTTAAGTTTGTGCATTCTTCTTAAGAATCAATGTATCCGGGAGAAGGTGCATGTAATGATCCTTGCAATACTTTGATATGGAGATGGATATTCAGTGGAAATTTATTGTCCTGTCGTTAATTTCATATAATCATGATTGCTAGATAACTTCGATAAGACATCAATCTATACATCAAGATTATGCATTTCCATCGTATAACTTTTTTCCACAATAAAATGAAATCCATTGTTCATTTAATAAAAAACTAATGAAGCTTTTAATCTCTTTTATGTCAGCATTGATGTCTTAAAATTGCGGAATCAGCATCCTATTACTGAGGCATCTCTGATCAAGTTTCGGGATTTTGCAAGACGATTAGAAGAAGGTCTATTTAAGATTGCTCATACAAAGGTTAATTATTTTGTCAAAGTATTATGTTTAAGCAAATCTGTTTCTTGGCTGATGTTTCTACCCATTCATTCATATATTTTCTTCATGTTTTCCCTATGTACTGCAGAAGCACATTTCTTTTGCATTTTTCTTATCTCTTTTAATTCTTTGTGCAAGAAACTTTATTCTATTTCCCTTGATATGTAATGCTTGAAATTCGTTTTCTAGGAGGACTATACAAATTTGAATACTCTAGAGCATCGTTTACAAATTCTATTAAGGGGGAGCAGAAATATGCACAACCAAAGACATCCACAGCTTGTTAATTCGGCATCGGCACCGGGTGGTACTATGATTCCATCCCCTGGTATATCACACAGTGGCAATCCTAGCATCATGGCTACTTCTTCTATGGATAAATCTATGAGTGCTACCAATGCAAGTGTAGCTCCTACAAATATCTATACAGGAGGCCTGTTGCCTACTAGTGGCATGCTTAGTTCTTCCTTCACTGGATCTGAAGGTAACTTTGAGCTTTACAATCTTTTTTAATATAATTTAAAGTTAAATAGTATTTTATACCAAAAATAACAATATTGTACTTCTATAGGAAATATATCTAATGGGCATCAACAGTCACCTGCCAATTTTCCTCTTGTGTCTGGTGGAATGTCATCAATTGGCGTGCAAAGAATGACAAGCCAAATGATTCCCACTCCTGGATTTAATGGTATTAACAACAACAGTAGCACTAATAATCAGTCTTCCAATAATATCAGACTTTCAACTGTTGAATCAACAATAATATCGCAACCACAGCAGCTAAAGCAACATGGTGGTCAAAACAGTCGTATTTTGCACACCCTTGGCAGCCAAATGGGTAGTGGAGTCAGGTCAGGCTTGCAGCAGAAAGCTTTTGCGTTGCCTAATGGACCCCTAAATGGTTCATTGGGTATGATGGGCAACAATATGCATATTGTTAGTGAACCTGGGGCTTCTGTGGGATATCAGACTACCACACCTTTTGGTAGTTCTCCAAAACCTATGCAACAAAACTTTGAGCAACACCAGCTACCCATGATGCAAGGTAACGTCCTGGTTTCATTTGTCTGTCTCTATTTCTATTTGATTTAGTAATAATGAATCTGAATATGTACGTTATTATTGGGATGTATGAGTTGTCTCAAAGAAAGGAATTCTCTATGTCAGCTGATGGGTATGGAATGAACAATGCTGATTCTTTTGGGTCTGAAAACTTATACGGTGCTGCAACATCTGTTGGATCAGTGACAAACTCTCAGAATTTGAATCCTGTTAATTTGCAGTCCATATCCAGAACAAATTCTTCTGTAATAAGTAGTCAGTCAAATTTACATTCTGTGCAATCAGCTTCCCATATGAAACCCCAATCTGTGGATCAGTTTGAAAAGCTGAATTTTCAACCTGCTTCAACTTCGAGAGATGATATTCTGCATCTTAATCAACAGCAACAATTTCAGCACCAGTCTCATCACTTCCAACAACAACAGTTTCTGCAACAGCAACACCAACAAAATCAGCAGCACCAAAATCTGATGAGCAATAGTGGTTATAGTCAGGCTCCACTGGCCTCGGATATAGGTAGTCAAGTAAAGTGTGAACCTGGACTACAACACCATGAGGCGGTTCTATATCAACAAGCCCCTGAACAATTTCAGCTCTCTGAATTGCAGAACCAGTTTCTTCAGAACAATGGTGAAGAGCTCCCTACTCGGCAGGGTATGTTCTCAGCAGTGCCACAAAATTCTCAACAAATGCAACAGATGTTGCATCAAGACCAATTGATTCCAGAGTTGCATAATGATTATAAACTTTCAGCTGGAATCATCTGTGCATAGCCAGTGGCACCCTCAATCGCAGGATCGGTCTCAAATTCCAGGGAACCTATCACATGAGCAGCAGCCATTCCAAGAGGATTTCTTCCAGAGAACATCTGTGCAGAATGAAGCTCAGTGTAACAATTTATGTGCAGATGGATCGACTATCAGTCCAATGGTTGTAGCTAGAAGCCCATCAGACCCTTTACATTCTAGGGGCAGCATCTCTAAATCTGAAAATGGGAGCCATGATCGGCAGTTCAGAAATCAAGTGAAGTGGCTTTTGTTTCTACGCCATGCTCGTAGTTGTAAAGCTTCTGAGGGTAAATGTAATGCCTATTGTTTTACAGCACGAAAGTTGTTGAGTCATATGGAAAAATGTGAGTCATCTAAATGCTCATATCCTCGGTGCCATCCCTCTAAGATATTGATTCATCACTACAAGATTTGTGGAAATTCAGCATGCCCTGTTTGTATTCCTGTTAAAAATTACCTACAGGCTCAGATGGCACGTGCCTGTCAAAACTCTGCTTCTGTTTTGTCATCATCTGCTACAAAAAATAATGCTGGAGACATTTCGGTTAGAATGTCTTCTACAAATGTGTCAAATGATACTTCTGTAGGCATACAACCTTCAATAAAACGCATGAAGATAGAGCAGTCTTCTCAGTCTGTTATTGCTGAAAGTGAAGGTTCTGTTGTTGCTGAACATCACGTATTTCAGGATATTCAGCATCAAGATTATCAACATGTTAACCAGCGTATTCCCATTAAATCTCAGCCTATGGAAGCAAAGAATATATCTCAGGATACCCAGCACCAAGATTACCATCATGTTAACAAGTGTATGCTAGTTAAACCTCAGCCTATGGCAGTCAAGACTGAAGTTCCCATGAGTTGTACTAGAGGTAGTCCTGTTATTATTGAGATGAAGAATGCTGTAGATGAAATTAACAAAATGAAGACTGATGGTGCGGGTGTTACAATTGATGAATTTAGTGGACTGCCTAAGAAAGAAAATGCTAAGATCGAAAGGGAGCCTGACTCTGTTAAGCAAGAAAATGGGGCACAGTCTTCTGAAAGTGCAGCTGGAACTAAGTCTGGGAAACCAGCAATAAAGGGGGTGTCGCTGACTGAACTGTTCACCCCTGAACAAGTTCGGGAGCATATTACAGGACTCAGACGATGGGTTGGCCAGGTATCTTTAATGCAGCATTGTGATTTGTTTCAGTCGATGTTCTTTGGTATTGTATGTAGTAGATCATCCATAATTGTATTAGGTCTATATATGTGCTAGCTTATTAGTTGAATTACCAAAAATTGGACTTGGGGACAGAACAAGGCATGTTTTTGATAGTTATGTTTTCTTTCTTTTTCAGAGCAAAGCAAAGGCTGAAAGGAATCAAGCAATGGAACACTCAATGAGTGAGAACTCCTGTCAATTATGTGCAGTTGAGAAACTTACTTTTGAACCACCACCTATATACTGCAGTCCTTGTGGTTCTCGCATTAAGCGAAATGCAATGTATTACACAATGGGAGCTGGTGATTCACGCCATTACTTTTGTATTCCTTGCCATAATGAGTCTCGTGGAGATAGCATTGTTGTTGATGGAACTGCCATTCCTAAGGCAAGGCTTGAGAAGAAGAAGAATGATGAAGAGATTGAAGAATGGGTATGTGCAATTCATACTTTTCAAGTATTATGATCGTCCCTAAGGTTGCTCTTATATTGTTTTTTTTCTTCAATAAAATTTTCCAGTGGGTTCAATGTGACAAGTGTGAGGCTTGGCAACATCAAATTTGTGCTTTATTCAATGGTAGAAGGAATGATGGTGGACAAGCTGAATATACGTGCCCCAATTGCTATATTGCTGAGGTCGAAAGAGGAGAGCGTATGCCCCTACCTCAGAGTGCCATCCTTGGGGCCAAAGATTTGCCAAGAACAATCCTTAGTGACCACATAGAGCAGCGATTATTCAGGAGACTAAAACAGGAAAGACAAGAAAGAGCAAGGATTCAAGGAAAAAGTTATGACGAGGTGATCAATATTCTCCTGATAAGAGTTAATTCCATGTTCATGGCAATCATTTATCTACTTTCATGTTGATTAAAGATTTTCAAAACCAATTCACATGCATAGAGACACAAAAGCAAACATATACTGATTCTTTTTTCCTTGATATTTCTAGGTGCTTGGGGCTGAGGCACTTGTAGTTAGAGTTGTTTCATCAGTTGACAAAAAGCTGGAAGTGAAGCAGAGGTTTCTTGAAATCTTTCAGGAACAGAATTATCCACTTGAATTTCCCTATAAATCAAAGGTATGGAGGATTTAATTTAAGTGAAATGCATGTGTTCTCCCTCTTCCTCTATATAGATTAAGGGTAATGCATACTTATTTGCTGGAAAGGCCGAAGGGCAACTTTAATTGTAACTATGAAATGATTATGAGCATATTTTTCTCTTTTAGGTCGTTTTATTGTTTCAGAAGATAGAAGGGGTAGAAGTATGCTTATTTGGAATGTATGTTCAAGAATTTGGATCAGAATGTGCGTTTCCAAATCAGCGCCGTGTATATCTTTCATACCTAGATTCCGTCAAGTATTTCCGTCCCGAGATTAAAGCTGTTACTGGAGAGGCTCTCCGTACATTTGTTTACCATGAAATTCTTGTAAGTCCCAACTCTTATTGGATTCTTCTTAGTGATAATTATCTTATGATTTTCGTTTTACATATGGTATCAGTTCTATTTAGTTCTGATCGTTGTCTAATATATTGGACTTTAAACCTTAAATTTTCAGATTGGATACCTTGAATATTGCAAGATGCGTGGCTTTACAAGTTGCTATATATGGGCTTGCCCGCCACTTAAGGGAGAAGATTATATCTTATATTGTCATCCAGAAATTCAGAAAACTCCTAAATCAGATAAACTGCGAGAATGGTGAGGGAAATAATTATCAAGCTTTTCTTTTTCTTTGCATCTCATGTTATGCTTTTATTAATCCATTATTATCAAGTGCCCTTATATGCATGCACGCTGTTTCAGGTATCTAGCAATGTTACGGAAGGCTTCCAAGGAAAACATTGTAGTTGATCTTACTAATTTATACGATCATTTCTTTACTACTACTGGTGAATGTAAGGCCAAAGTAACAGCTGCTAGACTGCCATATTTTGATGGTGATTACTGGCCTGGGGCTGCTGAAGATCTAATTAACCAGCTTCGTCTGGAAGAAGATGGCAGAAAGCTGAACAAGAAAGGAACATTCAAAAAGGCTATATCAAAAAGGGCTTTAAAAGCTGCATCGGGTCAGTCTGATCTCTCTGCTAATGCAACCAAGGATCTGCTGTTGATGCATAAGGTAATTTCTTTTCTTCCTAATCTTTCAGCCTTTTTTCCTGTATGATGTTCAGTGCTAAGCCAGTAGATGTGAAAATTACAATCTTACTTTCATAGTGTTGGAATTTTTCATATCATGATCCAAGGGATTTTAACTGGTTTTACTTGTTTCCCTCGTTTATTCTTCACTGCAGCTAGGTGAGACCATTTCCCCAATGAAGGAGGATTTTATCATGGTCCATTTGCAGCATTGTTGCAATCATTGTTGTATCCTAATGGTATCTGGAAAACGCTGGGTCTGCAACCAGTGCAAGAAATTTCAGATCTGTGATAAGTAAGCTTTCTACTCTGTTAAGCTGTGTATCAGCATCATTTTATATCATTTTGAAAGTATACCACGTGTGGTACAGTGGTACTCTAATAGGTGAGGATTTTGTCAGATTTTATAAATGGTAATATGATTGTGGAGAACGAGAAACTATAATTTTCCAATCAGATCTATATATGAGAGGGTATGCTCTTTCGTATGCACAGTTAAGCATCTATGTAGTGTTTCTGTTACTTGTATGCACGTTTGAATCTATGCTAGGGTTTCATTTTCTGCATTCTACAAATGAGTAAGTTCAGCCCTCGGTCATATGTAAATCATAAATAATTAGTACTGCAGGGTTATACTAGTTCTATTAGTAGTAGTAGTAGCAGTAGTAGTAGTAGTCATATTTAGCAGCTCTAGAACCTTACTCTTAGAAGTTAAATGACAAGAATCAATTTTTTTTTATTACCATTTACATTCTAGATATAAAATTAGCCAATTTGCTCAGGCTTTACAGTAGTAGAAATTGTTCTAGCTTTTCACTCCTAGTTACTACTTTAGTTATGAGAAATGCCACTCCTGGTTGGTCATATTAAATGCCAAGCTTTCTCTCGCTAAATATTGCTGAATTATCATCTAGTGGGAGCTGAACTTTTTGGTAGAAAAGATGTCTTCACGTTCTTTGGAAAAAGAAAAGAACGTGTAGGAAGTTTCTATTACTTGATACAAAGATTTCACTTGGCAGTTGACATTAATTATAATACTAATCTGATTAAATGATGTCGCAGGGTGATTTTTTCCCCTCACTTCAAATTTCAGTTTGTTACAGTCACACTTATGGTTTTAGAGAAAAGGAACCCGATCCTTGTGCTTTTTAGAAACTGATTAGTTTTCAAGTTCCTAGGCTCAACTCCCCTTCCCCTTGCTTTGGTGCTATTCTTATCTTTGGCCCTTTATCTTCCTCTAGATCTTATTTTGGTTTGCTTCCACCAGCTATAAGAAAGTTCCGTAGTAAATGGATCTTATGTTTTCTTCTTTGTGCCTTCACAGGTGCCATGAAGCAGAACTGAAACGTGAAGAAAGAGAGAGACATGCCGCAAATCAGAGGGAAAAACATGTTCTTTACCCAGTAAGTTTACTATAGGACTACCTAATTATTTCTAGCATGTCTCCGCTGCTGCTTCCGTAGGCAGATTTTTCTTTTCTAATTGAATTTTGTGGACAAACTGTCATCATGCAGATTGAAATAACTGGTGTACCTACTGATACAAAGGATAAAGATGAAATTCTTGAAAGTGAATTCTTTGATACCAGGCAGGCATTTTTGAGTCTTTGTCAAGGGAACCATTATCAATATGATACCCTAAGACGGGCTAAACATTCTTCGATGATGGTACTCTACCATCTTCACAATCCAACTGCTCCTGCATTCGTCACTACCTGTAACGTATGTCATCTGGACATTGAAACTGGCCAAGGTTGGCGCTGTGAAGTTTGCCCTGATTATGATGTGTGCAATGCTTGTTACCAAAAGGATGGGGGCATTGATCATCCGCATAAGTTAACAAACCATCCATCCATTGCAGAACGTGATGCACAGAATAAAGAGGCTAGACAACTACGGGTTCTTCAGGTATTTTCTAATAAATGTTTGGAACTCTTTAGGCTAAATTTTGTCAAATCATGCATGTGAAAATTAGAAAAGAGTTATTTTTATTCGTTATCTTTAGTTCAGTTGGTAACATTATACAAGAGACAGTATCAAATCAATCTAGATCCTAAATCATGCTATCTGAAGTATCTATAATTAAGTAAAGCTTGTATTTAGCATATTTGCAACAATATAAACATCTGTTCAAAGACCAGCACCAGTGTACATCTGAGAGTGGCTGTTCTCTAGACTTTCCAATTTTTATTGGGGGAGGGGATGGGGGCTATGAATAATGGGTCTGACAATTTTGGAAAGTGTGGCCAAGGACCTCTATAGTTAGATTTTTCTAAGGTGCCATTAGCACTTTGCACTTGAACATCGAAATATCCCAAATTGTAACGTGTTTATATTCCCTGAATATGTTAGTTTCCTTCTGATTTAGCAAGTAGGTGATTGGAAAAATGAGATTATGACTGTGAACATGAGATTCTAGATGTGTTTGTCTAACTGGATTGGTTCTTGAAATTTTCAGCTGAGGAAAATGCTTGACCTTTTGGTGCATGCATCACAATGTCGTTCTGCACATTGTCAATACCCAAATTGTCGGAAAGTGAAGGGGCTCTTCCGCCATGGAATTCAATGCAGAATACGTGCTTCTGGTGGCTGTGTACTATGCAAGAAAATGTGGTATTTGCTGCAACTTCATGCAAGAGCGTGTAAAGAATCTCAATGCCACGTACCACGTTGCAGGTATGTCCATGTTCCTTTCTCCCGTTAAACAGACATACGACATGCACTCCTTTTTCTAATTGTGCTCACGGGTTCAATTTAAAGCTAATAAAGTCAAAACTTGCTAATACAGAGACCTTAAGGAACATTTGAGGAGGCTTCAACAGCAGTCTGATTCACGGCGTAGGGCTGCCGTGATGGAGATGATGAGACAGAGAGCTGCAGAGGTTGCTGGTAATTCTGGGTAAAACCAAAGTTTTGAACGTACATTTTGGCGCTTTGATGAAAAATTCTCCCTTATGTGAATGACGCGTATAAAATCGTTCACTGCTTGGAACTAGCCAGTGATGGGAAAAAACCGCGGATCTAGAATGCCAGAAGGGGTTAGGCATACGATACTAAAAACGGAATGATAAGTGAGGGTTTTGTTAGGGAACAACTCTTTCATTCATAAACCTGTGACCGAATTCCCTACAAAGAAGGCTATTGCTGTTTCATTATCTACCTTCAACTGTTGTCAACTCTGCCGTTCGGAGGACTTCGAATACTGCTGTTTTCTGCCTTTGGTGGGAGTGTACTATAATCGTTTCACTGTCGGAATTCCTTTCTAGCCGATGAATGTGGGAGGTTAGTTTCCAAATCGTTTTGTTTTCCTCCATTCTTTTTGTTTGTGTAGCTATGTTTTCCCCTTAGAACATTGATCCTCCCTCCCCTTTTTGTAGTATGGTCATTTTATTAAAGATGGAAAAATAAGTAGAAATAGAGTTGAAACTGCACCTATTCATTTTAATAAATACTATGAAATTATTGTGTATATATATTATGGTTCAATTGAACTTTGTTGTTAGTCTTTCTTAATGTTCCAAAGTCTGGTGATTGATCTAGTTTAAATATCAGTTTCTTTTCACTAGTCTAAGGTAGTATCTATTCATAAATATTTTTAATTATTTGATTATATATACATCTTTTACGAATAAAATGTTTGAACCCGAATCTCCTACAATAAACATCTATTTTTTTCACTGTGACAACTTGTAAATATTAAATAAAAAAGTGTATAATAAATGAATAAATTCATAACATATGTTTATAAACACTAAACAAAATATATTTTAAACCTAACAAGTTTATTTGTAAAATCAACCAAAAAATCTGTATTTAAATTCATCTCTTTAATAAACGAACTTAAATATATGAACATTTTGATTTTTTAATTAAAATCACATAATCCCAAAGTCAAATAGAATCGTCATCTTTCATCCTCAGCTAATCATATCTGCGTTCCAATCCCAGGATTTTGGTAAAACGCCAAGTGCAATCCAGGGGAAAGCAAAGCTCCTAGAAATAAGGAGTTGAACAAAGATCCACAAGTTCATTCCTTTTTCCTTTGATTCCAAATTGATACGGGAGGCTGAGAGATTGTGAGGAATAAGAATAAGAAATTCCCTATCTCGAGCGGCTGTTGAATCAGTCAACAATCCCCCAACATTGATCCCAAAATCAAAAGAAGGAGAAAACCCCACTTCTCCAATGGCAGGAATACAAAGATCCTATTTTGAACATTAATTGATTCATCTAAAGTCAACCCTTTATTCATTTGTTTGATTTATCATAAACCCATTTTTTTTCACACAGATCTATCATTTCCTTTCTTCCATTTTATTCAACATTCATACAAAGACGGGAGAAAGGAGAATTACCATACTTTTTTTTGTTAAGCTTCAATCAGGTTCTTCGTTTTCGAATTCACGGTCTTTGGTAGATTGCTTTGTGATTTTTGTAATTGGCCCTGAAATCTAGTCAATATTTGTTGTTTGATTTCGTATGGCATTGTTGTCTCTGTTAATTAATTGATTCATGTAGGTTCTATGTGTGTGGAGTTGCAGAATGGATGGAATTTAGATTGCCTGACATGTCAAAAATTGAATATGCATGATCTAAGTAAAAATATGACTACTTTTTTAATTAATTAGTGATCATTCAAAGGTCACAATGTTCATCTGTTTTCGAGAGAATACAAGATTTAGATGATCTGATCTGGAGTAATAAAAAGGTGGATAAGGGTGAGAATGTTGGTGGCTAATATGAACATATAACTTCCTTTATAATAGAATATTAGAACTATGAAGGATAAATTGTAGTAGAAAAAAGTGTTACAGACATTTGTTGAATATTATTTGTTATTTACCTATCAACCTTACTTTGTAATGCTGCAAGGAGGATGGAAGTTTTGAGCTTGTTTATCCTGTGTTTTATTGTGAAGCATTATTTTTCTCATGTCATGATTGCAGGTTTGCTAATGTTATAGAATTATATAATTGAAGCATTATTTTAACCCGAATTTGCTTCTTTTCTTTTAATCAGTGATTAATGGGAGAAGATGGAACCCCAACCTTTACTGTGGATGATGCACTTTTGCAAATGGGGTTTGGAAATTTTCAAATTCTTGTACTTGTTTATGCTGGAATGGGTTGGATTTCAGAAGCTATGGAAATGATGCTTCTCTCGTTTATAGGCCTGGCTGTTCAAGCTTTATGGGGTCTTACATCCCATCAAGAGAGCCTAATAACCAGTGTGGTTTTCGTTGGAATGCTTGTTGGAGCATATTCATGGGGTGTAGTCTCAGATAAATATGGAAGAAGGTGGGAACTTTCTCACGTTCATGTTTCTTTTTATTTTTGCAGTCATTGCTTTAATGTCCGATAATATTTGTTTCAACATTTTTAACGGAAGCAAAAGTGATTTGATGCGGCTCCGTGTTGCTTATTCTTCTTCCCTATAATATTTGTTTTTTGTATTGGTTTACTTCTGTCCTTCAGGAAAGGGTTCCTCATCACCGCAGTAGTTACTTCTGGAGCTGGCTTTTTGAGCGCCTTGTCTCCGAATTATATTTCTTTGATTATTTTCCGTTGTTTGGTTGGTCTTGGTTTGGGAGGTGGCCCCGTTCTGTGCTCCTGGTTTCTAGAGTTTATTCCTGCTCCGAACAGAGGCACTTGGATGGTTGTTTTCCAAGCGTTCTGGACTTTCGGGACGATTTTCGAGGCCTCACTTGCATGGGTATGCATATGATGTCTTTATCATCTTTCATTTCCTGTAGGCATTGTTCTTGTTCTTATCAATTGTGATGGGAATTATGTCTAGTTGCATCATACCGTTAAGGCAGCATAGTCATTGATTAACTAGTTCAGATTCGGAGTTCAATCGTATTGATTTTGTCCCGTCATCTACGGTATTGTTTTTTTTTTCTTTCAGTTTGTCATGCCAAGGTTGGGTTGGAGATGGCTACTTGTTTTTTCTGCTATCCCTTCATCAGTTCTCCTTCTCTTCTATGTGTTTGCACCTGAATCACCCAGATATCTATGCTTGGAAGGTAGAAAAGAGGAAGCGCTTGTTCTTTTGGAGAAAATAGCTCGAATAAATGGAGCGAAATTGCCTTCTGGAACTCTTGTTTCTGAGAATGAAATCGAGTTAGCCAGAAAGAATGTTCCAACAGAAGATACACAGTTGCTTCCACCCGAAGACAATGGATATGAAACTCCCGTGCAAATGAATCCTAAAGCAGGAGGCATCTCATCGCTGTTGCATCTTCTTTCACCAGAATTAGTCCGGTCAACCACACTCTTATGGATGGTATTCTTTGGAAATGCATTTTCATATTATGGCCTTGTATTACTGACAACGGAGTTGCACAATGGACGTAATACATGTCATACAGAAGCATTACGATCGAAAAACCACGACGGAGTTAGCTACAAAGATGTTTTCATTACTACTTTTGCCGGTATTTTTCTCTGCTTGTCCCAGTAATTATTTCATCTACTTGTAGAAGTTTATTTTTGAGACTCCCAGAAGGCACCTCGCTGACATCTAACTTCGATGTATTTTCTAGAGTTCCCTGGCCTCCTCATATCTGCTTACACTGTCGATAGATATGGTCGTAAGTTCTCAATGGCAGTTATGTTCTTCCTGTGTTGCCTTTTCCTGCTTCCTCTGGCAGTCCATCAGCCTCAGCCAGTGACAACAGGCCTCCTCTTCGGTGCTCGAATATGCATCACTGCAAGCTTCACGGTTATGTATATATATGCTCCCGAGGTAATGCAATTTCCTTTTTACCCCTTTAAGCAAAGGAATTTTATTCTTGCGTCTTTCTGCAGGTCAAGCATAAAAACCAACACTATAAATCTCATGATTACTTTCATTTTCTTCTTGGTTTGACAAGATCAAGCACATTTGAAATCCAACCTGTAAATACCTCTGATTTTTGTTGCATTTTTGTTTCTCCCAAAGTATGATCTTATGGAATGTCTCACTGCACTCGGGGATGGAACTGCCCCGACTAAAATAACTTGCAAGTCATGCACTCCATCTCTGATGCCCACTTTATCTGCTGCAGATATACCCAACATCACTTAGATCAACCGGTGTCGGAACTGCGAGCTCAATGGGAAGAATTGGTGGGATGGTATGTCCACTCGTGGCGGTGGGGCTAGTGCACGGATGTCATCAAACTGCTGCCATTATGTTGTTTGAGGTTGTAATTTTTGTAGCAGGGATATGTGTACTTCTGTTCCCGGTAGAGACGATGGGTCGAGACTTGAGTGATAGCGTTTCTAGCTCAAAACAAACAGATGAGTCAAGTTAAATAGTGAGAAGGCTTTTCCCCTTCTGTATAGTATTACGAAAAAGACAATAAACAAGTACTTGGCTTCCATAGCAAATATACTTCGGTGACGCCTCGAAAATTCATTAGTTTCTACTCATGGAGGTATTTTGATAATAATTTTATGCCATGCAATCATTAATACGTGTGGTATAAAATTATTAGTAAGACATATAGAGAGTCACGGGAAAAACAGACGAATTTTATTCAAGTTTAAACACTATCCTGTGTCATGTGAATTTCTCCAACTTTGAGACCTCAATGGGATGGCAATGGCGGAATGCTTTGTTCATTCTTGAAGAAATTTTCAGGGTCTACCATGGCTTTCACACGTGCCAATCTCCAGAAGTTTTTGTTAAAATACTTTGTCCCATAAACCCTAGCAACAGAAAATTTTGTGTCATTGCTTTCATTGCTGCCAATGTCAAGGTCTCTATAGTTAAGAAACGCCTCCCTAGGGTTACTTGACGCATACGGAGCCATCGCGCTATACAACCTCCTTGACATATTGACGTACTTCTCGGCAGCACCGATGCCACCGTCGGACTCCGTCCAATGAATCGTATATTGTGTCTTGAACAGGTATCCGGCTCGTTGTGGAACCGGGGTTTCGGACCCCAAAATCTCATCCATTCGTCCTCCATGAGGGTTCAGTTGCATGAAAACATTGCCTATTTCCATCAATAATCCCCATAACATCTCAAGACCTTGTTTGGAAATCACTTTTTTGTAGTAATCTGATTTTGTCTTGAAGAAAACCTTGTCGTCTTGGACTCGTTGGAGCAATGTATCGATGGAGGTCCCGTTGGGGTACCCGGACCAAAACAGGGTCGATTCGACCCAACTCATTTCCATACAATCACTTAATTGTAACCCTAATTCTTGAAATTTTGACTCCGTCTCTTTAATAAGTCTATCAGCTCGGCCGAGGAACTGGCCGATGAAAGAAACTCTAATGGTTTTATTACCATTGGTGGCATCGATTATCGGTTCGGGTTGAAGCCGGATGAAGAGTTCTTTAGGCATTTTAGGTGCAATTTGTTGCCAACGATAAGTGAGGTCCGTGGCCCCTTGGTCCAATGTCCTTTGAACTTTGAAAACAGTAACCTTACGAGGCACACGAACCAACTTGATCTTCCATGCAAGGATGATACCAAAGCTAGTTCCCCCGCCGCCTCGGATAGCCCAAAACACATCTTCTCCCATCGTTTTTCGGTTTCGGATCGTACCATCAACGTCGATCAAACGTGCATCAACGACATTATCGATCGAAAGTCCATATTTTCTCATCATATTCCCATAGCCACCTCCACTAAAATGCCCACCAATGCCAAGAGTAGTACAAACTCCGGATGGAAATCCATGGACATCACTTTTCTCCGCTATCCGATAATAGAGCTCCCCTGTCGTCGCCCCGGCGTGAACCCACGCCGTCTCACTCGCAATATCAATCTTTATCGACCGAAGATTAAACATATCAAGAATGACAAACGGGACATCAGACGTATACGACAACCCTTCGTAATCATGACCGCCACTCCGGATTCTCAATTGGAGGCCACTACGCTTGGCACAAACGACGGCGGCTTGAGCATGCGATGCATGTCGGGCTGTTATAATGGCCAAAGGCTTCGACTTCGAAGGCGAAGATAATATCCTAAGGTTAACTGCATGTAACTCATACAAATGTTGAAAGGCAGCATTGTTGGGAGTGTGTATGGCATTTGAAATTGGATTTGAAGAGTTGGAATGTTGGGGAAGACAATGGAGAAAATGGTCAATAGATGAATATTGTGATGTTGCCAATGAGAAGGATGACAAAAGGATGAATAATTTAGAACATAAACCCTTCATATTCTTTGTCCAAAGAAATGATTTTGAGATTTATTGCAATTGGACTATGCACTTGTTCGGTTGATTCAATGTTGTATATATAGATTAGTAGCCTAGAGGATCAAAGTTTCAAAGTACAATAGTTACGGGACTAAATGAGATAATACGAGTCTCTTTTACTTTAATCAGTGGTCGAGGATTTGATTCCCTTCTCAGCATAATATAGATTTAAAATTTATGATAATTGATTATTTTCGATATAAACTAACAAAACTCGAAAGATGAATCATTTACTCGTTCCGTAAGATGCTCGGAGAAATCAAAACAAAATCAAGTAAAAATAAAACAAAAAGTCCATTGAGATCTCCGCTATGGAAGGAAATACAGACAATGAGTAGGTTATCCAGTGAAGAAAGACCGGCTCCTACTACATGATCGATGGACAGACAAATCCAAAGCTTGAATTTACTACAAGCTGGTCAAACAAGAGCATTTTGGTTGGATTTGCAAGAGAATCAACTCAACAAGAAAGGTAGTAAACTTCTTACATCAGTTAGATAAAAAAAATAGCGTTTATTCGTAGATATTTTTAATCTTTAAATAAAATATATATTTTATAGATTTACGATTAAATTCGAATCTTTCAGGATAATCTATTTTTCCAATTACTTGTTAAGTTCAACTATATATTCTTATTTCTTAATTCTCAATTCTTCTTTACTTGATATGGTTGGCTAAAGTCAACGCATATGGAAATCTATTTAGTGGATTGCTCCCTAAACCTAACATGGGGCCTGGCCTAACCTATATTATTAATCACATTAAGAATATTACATATATTTTAGAATTTTTAATTTTGTTTGTTTCGTTTAATTATGAAAAAAATAATAAAAAAATATCAAATTGGGCAGAATTTTTAATATTTAAGTCCCTTTTGAAAGTGTTCGGCACTTTATTATTGGTCATGGGTATAAGTAGATGTTGATGTTCTTTTTTCTCTATTACGCCCTTTTCACCCTTGATTTATAATTTTATATTATTTAAAGAATAATTAAAAAATATTACTTATTGATCGAATATAAAATTAATAGATTTATATAAAAATCTTTTCTCACTTTATTGATGATCATTCATTGAATATCTTTTCACGAGCATGAGCATGTTAGTTTAAAAGTTTAAAATTCTAATTTATGATTTGAAAATTAAAAAAATTAGATGGAATGATATAAATTTTTTAGTTTTTATTTTAAATTTTAAACTTGAATCAGACACATACGTATAAAAACATGTAATAATAATTTGATTTGTTTAATGTTATTTTTTTCATTTTGTTGTTGATCTCAAAAATGTTTTATTTTTCGAAAAATCAATAAGGTTGCAGCCACTTGGGGGAGGTTTATATTTTATTTTTGTTTAAATGTTTTATTCATCTCAATATGAATATAGAAACTATATAGTAAAAAGTTCATGTAACAATTTTTTTAAAAAAACTTAGACTCGCTAAAAATCCCTTTTACGGTCGACATTAGAAAATTTAATGTTAATCCCTAAGGGGGAAAAGAGTAGCCACTAGGATTATCCATTAATAGCATCATCGATTACAATTTGTTTAATATAATTTGGACATTCAAAGTAAAAATAAGTACATTGTAATTGATCACTAAATGTCCAGTTCGCTAAAGTATGGGCTGCTTTATTAGCTGAACGATGAATAAAGGCAACCGATACATGATGATGCCGTTGAAGAAGATCCTTCGCCTCACTCATGCTTTGTGCCAATGCAGACCTACCTTGGATTCTCGATTGTAATTGGTTCACCATATTTGCAGTGTCTCCCTCAATAACAACCTTCGACCAATCGTGATCGAATGCAAAAAAGAATAACCGCATAAAAAGCGTGACTCTCAACAATCTCTGTTGATGGCGCTTGGGGAATGGTACGTGCACAACCTGCTAGGACCAAACCATGGTGGTCTCGTGCCAAAATTCCTATCGCTCCAAGACTTGTATTAGAATGATACCATCAACCGATATTTTAACACTACCTAGAGGAGGCTTAGTCCATATATGTGATGCTTGTGGTTGTAAGAATCCAGATGGAAGAGGTGAAATGATAGCATGATTGAACTCATTGTGCAAGTGTTTGGCATTCTCCACAATTAAAAAAGCCGGTTATAGGTTGTTGTTATGGACCAATTCATTTCGTCGATTTCAAATATTTCAAAGAAGCACTATAAACCTAGCAAACATATTCTTGGAAAGAATTGTCGTACAATGCTCCAACCATTCAAAACAAGATTGTAATAAATCAGATAAAGCATGACCCGGTAAATGAAACATCTTGTGAATTTCTCGAGTAGCTGAATAATCTCAAAGGGCATGAACCATTGTCTCTAATTTTGTATTGCAGCAATTGAATATTGAAACATTGATATAATAAATTCTTAAATATTTTTTTATAAAAAAAAAATAATCAATTAAGTCGAGAACTCTTAATATTACAATCATTATAAATATTTAAAATTATATTCGAAGAACTATAAAAATCTTTACAATCAAAATTGTCACGACATGATAATTTAACCAATCCATCGGCCAGCTTATTCCCTCACCGAAAGATATGAATAGAATTTTGAGTAATTTTTTAATACACATGACGTGTAAAAAAATTATATAAATCAAAGCGAATGAGTAAAAACGATTGAATTAAAATATAGGGATTAAATCCGCAAAACTATATAGTACAAGGACCTTCTACTAATTTAACCAATAATTATAACGTATAAAAGTATGCTTTAATCCTGAAGTCTGGATTTTTTGTTTGGATTCTTCGGCTCACCTGTTGGCACCTATCATCACCATTGAAACAGGGAGCAAATTCAGCTCATTTTTGCAAATCACAAATTTTTAGTTTTTTCATTTTAAAAAAAGATTTAATTTTTATTTTGGAAGTCTTCTTCTTCTTTGCTTAATATTCAAAGTAGGCGCTGCTGCTCTTTCCTTTTCCCCTCTGCTTCGCTCTCACGTCTTCAATCATCCTGGGTAGTTTTTTCTTCTTTCTTTCCAATTAATTTAGCGTTTACTTTATTTTTATTTTAATAAAACAGATTTCTTGCACTGTACATGTGCTGATGTGCATGTATATATACATATATTATATGATAATTAGATCATTTTATCGATGCCAGTTCAACCCATCTTTCTGTTCTGACTTTTTCCAGTTTTTGGCGACCTTCAGTTCATGTTAATGTCCTTTGGTTTTTATTTTCAGGTAAAGTTCTTTTCTTTTTTTTTATGACTGAATTCTTTTACTCTTTGTTGAGAACGATCAAGTTCGTTGATGGGTATTTTTCTTTTTGTGTTTTCGTGGGTGATTTTGGTTTCTAGCTTTGTTTTCATATCTGGGTTGGTTTCTGATCAGTAAAAATTAAAATGAAATGTTTGATTATCAAATTATCTGTTTAATATTTATTAATTTTTATTCATGTGCTTGAGCAGGTCTGCTCTGACAAAGAATGAAAAATGACTCTTTTTTTTAAATTATTTTCTTTGATTTTTCTTTATGGTAGCTATAGAATTTTGAATCAGGATATGGAAATTTTTCTGGGGTTTTCCTTTTCTGCATATCATCCATTTACAGGTGGTTTTTGATGTATTATAAAATTCAATGGGTGGAGGGCCCATATTTATTGATTTTTTTTTTTTACCTTTTTTGTTCTTTTGGTTTTTGGATCTCTAATATTTCAGAAATGTATTAATAATATTGTTTTGGTTTCAGTTTTTGCAGCAGTTTTGCCAGAACCGCATTTCCAAGTAAGGGTGTTTGGTTGATCATTGGAATTGAGACATAAATTCAGGTTGTTCCCACCTTAAGACAAGTCCTAGGAAGCTTTTTCTCCAGATGCTAAATTTTGCCAGAGGAAGAAGCCAACAGAGGTCTACCAGATCTATGCCTCTTGCTGGTAACATTTTATCTCTTCTTCAATTCTAACCCAAATTTTCTTCTTTTTTAGTTTTATGATTTATACCTTTTTTTCTTGCTGCTGATGTTATTAATGCCATGTTCATTTAGAAAGTTTAAATATTGAAAAAAAAAAGAAGGGGAGAAGGAGAAAGTGACTTCATTTCATTCCCTCTTTACCTTTTACTTTCAAAAATCTTTGTTGAATCTAGAAAAAAATTGTATTTTGTTATGTTTGCAATTTCATACATGCTTAAGTTATTTACAATTCAGGACTCGACTTAGTTGCATTAATGCATTTATAATGATTTAAGTGGGAAAAAAGTTCTCCAAATTTAGGATTGTTGTTCGTGTTTTGCATGCAGGCATGGAAAATCATGATCTCAAAAGGAAGAGCAATTTTGTAGGAAAAATCCTTATGGTTGGAACCCTTACAGCCATATGCATTATCATGCTCAAGCAATCCCCTAAATTCAGTACTCCAAGTCAGGTACCTTCTTGGTTCTATCTCTATTTTTTTTAACTTCCCTTTCCATTCTGCAATGTCAAACGGTTGATAATGGAACTATTTGTTCTCTGTACTCTGTAGAATACTGGTTATAAGAAGATTGTTCCGAATGTTTGTCATGGATATATTTAATAAGCTTGGATGATTGAAGAGCAAGCAGCAATTATTTTTATTTTAGTTATTTACTTTTTCAACTTCTGACATTTTTTCCTTCAATTTCTCGACTTCTGTCTTTCCAGTTCTCCAAACATGAAGAAGGCGTAACTCATGTTCTTGTAACCGGTGGTTCTGGCTATATTGGTTCACACGCTGCTTTACGACTCCTGAGGGAGTCATACCGTGTAACTATTGTGGTATGTTTGTAGTTCAGGATATGCAATATCTTTTTTTGTAATCTTTCACAGCTTGTGCATAATTGAACTGGGTTTTAAAGGAAGATTTTACCACTTTTGTAGGACAATCTTTCACGTGGAAACATAGGTGCCGTCAAGGTTCTGCATGAGTTATTTCCAGAACCTGGAAGGCTTCAATTCATTTATGCTGATCTTGGCGATGCAAAAGCTGTATCCTTTTAGTGAAATTTATCATGAATATTCTCTCTCTTTTTTTAAAAAAAACAACAACATAACGATCACTTTAAGGTTTTGAAATATGGATGTGGTGTGTTATTTCCTTGAGTCTATGTTTTAGGTGAATAAAATATTTTCTGAAAATGCATTTGATGCTGTAATGCACTTTGCAGCTGTGGCATATGTTGGGGAGAGTACAATGGATCCTCTCAAGTAAGTCTCCTTTATGATTTATGATTCACATAGTTAATTATAGGTCAGATGATCTGTGAAATAGCAGGTTGCTCATTTTGCTGTTTTATGCTAAACAAAAATTGATAATTCCACAAGAGCTTTCAGTTTAAGAGCTTCTCTGTGTGCTGTTGTGCCTGGAAATGAGCAATAGAGATACCTAGACTTGGACCCTTTTTTTAAGTTACAATGCAATAACGACGTTCTCTGAGGTCGACTCATTTTAAATGCTTATTGATGCTTTGTAGCTGCACTGGCCATTGATTTAGAGAGTTCTACAAATGAAGCTAAAAATTTCACATTACAGCAGGAACAGTTTAGAGGAGCTATTCCGGGTCACTAGTTTTTTGGATTCATTCTTATGGTGGATCTGTAGATGGACTTGTTCTACTGACTATACTTGATTACATCCTTGATAACATCCAGGCATCTATGCAGACAGCTTTTAGAATTGTCTACTTTCCTTTCTTTCTCTTACTCGAAATAAAAAGAAATTGACCTTGGAATGGAGGTTTCTTCATTGTGTCCTTTCAAGGAACTTTCTTCTAATCAACCGTTGCTTTCGGACACAACCTTTGCTTCTGCTTTTCAGCAACCTACTGGCACCACCGCTAATATCACCATCTACATACCATATTGCTATTAAGATCTCAATGTTTTAACACAATTCTTGTATGATTGATTACTTGGTATTCTTTGTAACTTCTTAATCTGTACTGTTTAAACTAAAATGTTCACTATGGTGTGTTTGGTCATGATTTGCAGGTATTATCACAACATTACTTCAAACACCTTGGTGGTGTTAGAGGCAATGGCGGCTCATGGTGTTAAGACTCTGATATATTCTAGTACATGTGCCACATATGGGGAGCCTGAAAAGATGCCGATCACTGAAGAAACCCCACAGGCAAGTTATAGAGTTGGATTTATTCTTTGTTAACAACTTGTTTTCTAGACATTTATGGATATAATGCAAGGCAACTAACATATTTTCCGAACCAACTCAGGTTCCTATCAATCCATATGGAAAAGCTAAGAAGATGGCGGAAGACATCATCCTGGATTTCTCCAAGAATTCAAACATGGCAGTTATGATCCTAAGGTTTGTATATTTGTTTAGCTCTAAAAGAGAATCTTCGTAATCCGTTCCAAGTATTTTTTTTGTTAGTCCAACAATTTTCCATTGGTTAGTTCACATATATTTTTCTTGAATATTTGTCAGATACTTCAATGTGATCGGGTCAGATCCTGATGGAAGATTAGGAGAGGCTCCCAGACCTGAGTTGCGTGAGCATGGACGAATTTCAGGTGCTTGTTTTGATGCAGCTCGTGGTATCATTCCGGGTCTAAAGGTATTCTATCTCTTCTACCACTTTACTTTTCTAATCTTTAATGATTGCTGTGTATTTCTAGCTAAACATAGGGTCAAGAAGCAAACAACTAGTTATTTACTGCATCTTATATACAGTATATAGCTATAAAGATTATATATGGTAACTTGTACACAATTCATATCTAGCAGAGATCTTCAAAACTAAACAATAAAACCTATGGTTCGACAACTGCCAGGGAAATTTTGATGATTGTAACATTTACATTTAATCTTTTACTTGAAACATGTTTGTTGTTGATGACGGTTTTGGAAATGCTGGTTCTTTGAGTGTACAATGTGCGTGTGTATATATATTTTCTGATGACATGAGAGATTTCAAAAATATGGACTGATCTGTCGTTTCACATGTTCGATAACGATGCTTCTGTTTTAGGCGAAAATGTTATGTAATGTATGATAAATAAACTGTCAAGTTTTTGTCATAATTGTACTTTTCAATCAAATATGTATGAGCTGTTCCATGTTTGATTTATACTTGTAACCGTAATAATGCCATCACACTTGTCACTCCACATGGTATTCATTGCTTGTATTCGAAATTAAATTTCTGGTTTTGCTAACCTGGTTTTTGAGCTTTCGTGTAGGTCAAGGGAACAGACTACAAAACACACGATGGCACTTGCATACGAGATTATATCGATGTTACCGACTTGGTCGATGCTCATGTTAAGGCTCTTCAAAAGGCAAAGCCCCAAAATGTAGGAATCTACAATGTCGGCACCGGGAGAGGTAGATCGGTGAAGGAGTTTGTAGAGGCCTGTAAGAAAGCAACAGGGGTAGATATAAAAGTTGATTATCTTCCCCGCCGACCTGGAGATTATGCCGAAGTATTCAGCAACCCAACTAAGATCTACCGTGAGCTGAACTGGATGGCTCAACATACCGATCTCGAGGAGAGTTTAAAGACCGCATGGATATGGCAAAAGGCGCATCGTGATGGATATGGAGCCTCTTAGGTGATACAGCTTCCTCATTGGATCACCAACACTTTATAGGAAACGGCTAACACAGAGACCTTGGACACCCCCGACTTCAGCCGTGTTTCTTCTATTCTATGCATCCCATGGAAGAGGGGAGGGAGATTTTTCGAGATCGAAAAATATTTTCCATTGGCATTTTACATAATTTGGATAGTTGATTACATATGTATTTGAACTGATATTGATAGTTGAATAACATGGATGGCCAGGCTTAGGTATCGCTTTTAGTCATTCTTTTTGCTTCATGGCTGCCTTTGTCCCTACTGATAATTAACCATTCATGGGATCTTACAAAACTTTGAAATTTAATGGAAGAAAATGGGACAATAAATAATAAAATAAGAAAAAGAGTTCGATTTCTATTATATTTTATATCCTCTTTTTTTCTTTGAAATTTTTATTATTGTCGTTTCTAAGATTCGGACATAAACAAATAATATACCTTTGACAATTAGATTTTAATTCGATTTACCTTTTCTTTTATTATTTTTAATAAATTTAATTTTTTTTCATAATAAAAGTAAAGTATAATAATTTATTAATATATTAATCAAGATTATATTTTTCTATGGAAAAAGTAAAATATTGACAAATAGATTTTTGGTGACTATTCCACCTACTTCCATTTTAAAATATAAAAATCTAATATTAAGATTAAAATGTCAAAATTCAAAGTATATAGAAATTATAAAATCCAAGAAATTAAAGTACATGCACATACTCTACAACTTATATGTAGACTAGGGATTAGTGACAGAATTCAACTGATTATTTCTTTATGAACAAACTCCATTTACAAGGAAATCAAACAAATTCATAGTAAACTCCAAAAATATGGGGGAAATGGGTTAAAACTTTTAATCCAAAAATGTGTTTTTAACTTTATATACATTTACAATGTAAGTATACCATTAACAAGTGTATAAAGCTCTTCAACAATGGCTGAAATTTGCCTTTTGAGTTTGTTCTCTTCTGTTAAACTCAACTTCCTTTATCCTTGTCTTTACTTTTCATCTTCATTCTCTTCCTAATAAAATCACGTAGCTTCGCCCTCCTCCCTGTCTTCGACCCCCGGTCATTGTTGTCATCGAATTCCTCGCCATGCATTCCGAACTCTCTCATAGACATACTACATGATGGGGGCAAACTCGAAGTTGCCTCTAAATTAAAATGCCTTGAGTCATGTGGTTCATAGGTTGTGGGATCGGAAGTTGTTGGTAGAGCATGCAATGAGCTATAACTTGGGCTAGAAGAAAACACGGGCAACGAGCTTGTCGACAGTCTGGCTGTGGAATCCACCAGTGATGCCTGAAACAAATGCTTGCTTTCTAGATCACAATTCGAGGTGTTCCCACCATTTTCATTCACTTTTGATTCAGTAACTTGAGGTAGAGCTTCGCGCTTATCGGAACAGCCTTCTTGAAGCCATATATATGGGGCAACATTCCTAGGGACCCAATCATCTTTTTCTGCTAACATCCAGGGAATGTATGCACTCTCACAGTTGGGAAGCACCATGGTTTCCCGTATAGCCGCCTACATAAAAGTTGTCAAAAACTATACCTTCTACAATCTCAAAATGGTAAGATGATGATGCATGTAATTGGGGGACAGTGATTCTTGTAAGATTATGATGAAGATAACAATTTTGGTAAGAAACATGTTTCTCTTCAAGCAATACATAATTCGTACCTTAAACCGGTTGACCAAGAATAACGCAATATGTCCATTGGTAATCTTGTGATCTCCGACGGAAGACTCCACGACCAACTCTAAGTCGGGCATTGACGTGAAGCCAAACCATAACTGATCAGAAGGAGGTGGCTTTATGTATAAACGCAGTGTTCCTCGGAGGGATATGACCCTTACTGACAAAGTCAAAGGCACCTCCAATTTGAAACATCAATTAGGTTAAGCAATAAGCACATAAAGCAAAACAGTTATTTACAGTAACAGACAGTAATAAATTTTAACAGTGACATACTAATAGCATGCTCAATTCATTGTAACATACTGAAACCGGATGCAGCAGCAGTTTATTGTTGACATTAACCTAAGATAAGTTTAGTTAAGCACATAATGGCATGATAGATCACCAGGTTAAGCATATCTGAACTATCTGGTTGAGATCGAGCGGCAGAACAACAGAAAAATGAGTATTTGGCTAAAATTGAGAACTAAAATAAGGGTTCCTCTAGATTGTCAATTACAAGTTGAGAGAACTTTGATTGACAGATATAAAATCTGTTTATTCAATCCACAAGATCTAAAACTACCTTTAACTGCACAGATACTTTCATAATCATTGAATTCCATTTACGAGTTTATTTAAGCAGAAACACCTATGCATAAAGAGATACACACACCTGTGAAACCTGTTTGGCTATGTTATTTAGGACAGACTTCAATCGACCTTTAGAGCCTTTTCCACTATCTGAAACTTGAAGAGAGTGAAATCAAAAGATGAAATAGCACATTTATCACAACCACATTAAGAGGAAACAAACGCAAAAGAACGAGTAGAGGTTCGATTTGGAATTTATACTTAGATGAAATAGGCTAAGCTACAAAAAAGTGTGCACTTTTATTGTTTGTATGATGCAATCGATAACACTAAATGTGAAGTTTATGAGTACTTCCATTTCCCCCCTCTTCTGTATTCATTTTCCCTGTTTCTCTTAGAATTTCAAAGCATAATTCAACTATAAACATAAGCTCCATACTCTCAAATCATACCTAAGCTGTCCCATATCAGCCTCATCTCACCTTTTTTGACAACTTCATAATTAAACAATTAACAAACTGTATGCATGCATCATGCAGATCTTTTGAGCCATATTGCTTGGAAAATGCACAAAAGTTCAGTATCATTATTATACTAACCGATTTTAGGGTCGAGAAAATCCTCTTTATTAAGATTCAAATGCTTTCCAAAATGTTCAAAGCCTTCAAGAAGGACTGCAGACATATTCTCAACAGAATTTGATTCAGAATTTGTATCCACTGTTCCTTTCTGAAAATCTTGGTCACGAACTTCAATTCTTGTCTCAACATCTATCAGAGCTCCACCACAATATTCAGTATCAACCTCGAATGCCGATACCTCATTCATGTCATTGCCAAGAAGCCTCATCGCATGGATATGAGGTGGGAGATTCCCGATGTCTATGTTAGTACAAATGACTTCACCTATGTAAGTAAGGGTCCTCATATTGGACAATGATCTCTGTTATATCAAATTATAAAAATAATCAGAACTATTTTTCAAATGTACATTGAAATATTTTCTGGAAGAACTAATTACAGCAGAAGACAGAAAATGACCATTGGACATTTGAATCAAAACATCAACACATCAATAGTACACACAAGAAAAATGTAATCTTCATTGATGTCAAAATAAAGGCCAAAAAATTTGCCATCCCAGGTAATGTATTAATAAAAGAAGAAGTTGAATCAAGAAATTCGGAATAGAACCCTTTAGAAACAAAATACGTTTTCTTTGCCTTTTTGTCTGAAACAAACTATGGGGTTGGATCTATTTTGGTCACAAACTAAAAATCTTGTCCGACTTATTTAGAATTATGGCCAAATTGATAAAATGTGTGAAGGTTGAGAATTAAATGCGTTATTGTACCAATGAAAGAGGGCACGTCATCTACTTCGTTATCGATTTGACGGACGGTGACAACATTGATACTAATTGTAAGTTTAGTGACTAAATCGACAAGATTTTTAGATTGGTGACAAAAATAGAACCGATCCTATAGTTTGGTGAATAATGGGGTAGTTTAGGCTTCATTTTATCCTTAAGCAAGGTTAGTGTCCAACAAGAAATATGAAGAACCAATACCATGCACAACAAAAGGAAAAAGGAAAACAATGTCTTGATTTGGTGAGGGCCCAACCTGAATCCGTGCTTGAAGGGAACTTTTCAAGTCTGCACTGGCTTTGATATCGAAAAAGATTCGAGAAATTAGCAAGTTCCAGCAAAGTATTCCTTCATCATTATTAAGTTTTTCATGTTCAGAATCAGCATCAGAAGCACCTGCACCAGCACCATAAGCACCACTTTGACTTGCTGAACGAGGAAGACCTTGTGGCGACGTGAACGCCACGATTTCTTCAGTCGAACTGTTAGGTGCCTCGTTTGACACCAAATCTTGGAGTAGATGCTGGTTCTCACAGGCCTTTCTCTCCTCATGGTCAGATTGACTACTCAGATTTCCCTTTTTTTCACTAAATTTTATGTTCTTCCTTGACAGCCTTCTCCAAAATGATTTAACTTTTGATTTAGACCCATCAGGCTTACTTCCCTTATCCATAGGCTCAGCACTGAAGCCTAGGGAGGGCTTCATAAATGAGGAATATCCAGAACTTAGCAATGCCATGTAAGCTTGGAAATCCACATTCAACTTGGTGAACCAGTTGAGCTTTCCATTGTCCTCACATGAAGCGAGACGAAGACCTTTACACCATGACTCCTTTTCCCAGGCAGTCTCCAGATAAAGGTAAATGATTTTACTTCCATTGTACAGTCCACTCTTGCTCTCAACTTTGATTGGATATCTCTTTGCCCTGTCAAATCATTAATTCAAAGCAAGGGAATGAAGCAGAGAGTCAGCTAAAAATATTCAAAATTTATATACAGGTACCTGAAATGTGTTATAAATGCCTCAAATAAAAACATATGATGCAATACCACATATATTGCCTCAAAATATTCAAAAAAATCTGTTCTGTCAATCAATTTCGATTTCCATCTCCGACTACCACCCAACTCTAATCCAGACAATCAAGAGAAGCTAAACATTCAAGTTACGAAGATTAAAAAACGAAGGTTGAAAGGGGATATGAACATTATATCAGAACCAAACCATAGAATTGGTAGACCAAACTCCTTCCTCTTCCTCCAATTGCAGGAGTACAAAGACCATGTCAACTTTTGTAATGGAGAGTCAGACACAAATTCAGCAGCCATTACAAGAAATTATGTGGTTAACCAAGCCTGGAAATGGCATCTATAATCTTCAAATGACAATGATGTTATATAAATTTCGAAGAACGGGGGAAACTATCAATGACATTACCGTTTGGACACATTAATTTGCAGAGTATGAGATAGACAGTTTAGTTTTGTCATGAAATGCCTTTGAAATAACAAAACTTAGATCAAACTCCAGCAATTCGCCTATTAATTAGCCTTGGATGCTCACCCCGTAGGAATGTCCTACTAGCGGTGTGTGTGGCATTGATATTTATACGAAAGGAAAAATGAAACATTGGCCTAAAAGTACATTGACAATAAAGGAAAGGGGTCACAATACCATTTCCTCGAGGGTAAGTTAGTAGCGGAAACAGCCTGAATGACACACCCCTTGAGTGGAATGAAGATGCAAGAAGAATCTGAACTCGTCAAGGTTAAATACTGGTCTTGGATTTTGGCATGTTTTCGAACCGGACAAACCTCCATCGAGGCATCCCGTTTTCTCTTCTGCTCTTTGGATGAAATTGTTTCTGGTTCAAGAACCCAAACAACCCCCTAAGACAATGATGAAAATGAATTCAAAATCCCAGAAAACAACAACAACAATCACAACCAGAGGTTTAAACAGCAGTATGCAACCGCAATAGTGACAATTATATAACAGTATAAGATTAAGCACCGCAAACACAACCGCAATTTAAATCTCTGATCACAAGTCACAACAACACAAAACAACAATCTGTGGTTCTCTAAGTAGCATACCTGCATGTAGTTGCCAATGGAATCGGGGGCATGTAGGGGGTCCCGAGCCTCGGCTGCTGCTGCTGCTGCTGCTGCTGCATCGGTTTCATGTTTGATCCTTCGTTGGATTCTGCGATTCAATAGGCTCAGCGCAACCAACAACAACACCAATCCCAAACCCAGGATTGCAAAAATCCCACAAACAAATCCAGCGAAGAACGCAATCAACATCCTTCCGAATTATATATATAGTTTAATTCCATTTGCAACTGTTTTAGTCAGTATTTCTCTGTTTTTTTTTCTTTAAACAAGCCAATTCTGAGAAGATTAAAATAGTAAATTTCAAAAGGAATAATATTCTTCGATTCTCCTTAAACTAATCCTTGTTCTTCCGGGATTAACGCACCACTGCACTCCATTCACATTCTAAACGAATGAAAGAAAGAAACTTGACCAACCGATGTCAGTTATCTTCGAGACTTCAACGAATGAAATCAGACCATTTTCATATAATTCAGAAACCAATTCAGTTATGACAAATAACGGTAAAAGTATTCTATAAGTCCTTGTACTATGCTCGAATTATGTTTTGGTACCTATTTTTTGAACTGGTCTTGATTTCAGTTTGAACCGGATGCTCTTCTAATGATACATCTTCATTCTTCTGAACCGCACCCTTGATGCTCATCTCGTTTCTTTACTACCGGCGGATGCCGTCCGGTCAATGAACTGTTGAATTCTAGTTAATTTTCTGAACAATGACTCAAATAATTAATTAATCATTTTACGAGGACTTCATTGGGAAGTAACCCGAAAAACGAAACTTAAAGCGACGGCGCTTTTAACTCCTCCAGTCTCCCAAGTCCACCCATGTAGTTTGGATCTCGTAGATTTTCGTCTTCCTTTGTTGTTCATCTTCTTCAATCTCTGTTATCGAAATCGATACTGACAGTGACAAGCCAAAAGAAAAGATACATTTTTTGCTCCAAAATCCTCTGTTTTCGAATCTCTTGTTCAGTTTTGTCATTTCCATATGCTTATCGGTGACCCATTTCTTCTCCGTCCATCAATTTCATTTCCCCTGAAAAAAATGGTTGCTTTTAGTATATAAATCTGTATTTGAGCTCTCCCTAAGTTCTCTTACAACTGTGAGTTCTTATTTCTCTACTAATAGCTGATTTTTATTTTCTTTACATTGTTCTGTTCATGGGTTTTTGTTAATTATATTTTGAAACTGCATTATTGGGTGTAAATTTAAGCTAGAAAGACACTTTTTTTTTTCTTCTTTCCAGGCACACCGAATCTGTTGTGTGAATTTGTAAATTATCAGTTTTTAGTCACATTGCTACTGTTTTGTAATCTTTCTACTTTGCCATTGAATACTGAGTCTTCCATGTTGTTTTGTGTATGCAAGTAGTGCCAGATAATTTTTGCGGTCAATATACTTGAGACTTGAGAGGACATGACTAGGGGTGATATCTAGCCGACCCCGACTCAGGTTCGGCTCGGCTCGGAAACAAGTATATCTGGGTTCAGTTCGATTCAAGGTTTTTCGAGTTTGGAATTTTAAGTTCGAGTTCGGTTTGGGTTCAAAGCTCTTCAGGCTCGGTTCGACTCAGTTTGACTCGAAAAAGATAATTTTTATATTATTTTTATTATTTTTTATTTATTATTTATAATTTTATAAATTTGTTTTAGTTTATAATATTTAATTTATTTTTAGTGATTTATTTTCAATTATTTTATTTTATTTTATTTTTTTGTTAAACAAATTATTTTTATTGTATATATAAATATATATGTATTTTATATATAATTATTCTGAGCCTATTCACGAGCTTTTCGAGTCGAGTTTGGATAAATTCGGTTCAACTCGTTTAAATCCCGATCCGAATCCGAACTCGAATCAAACTTTAATCGAGTTGAACCCGAATAACTCACGAATCGACATACTCATTATCCCGCCTGGCCATGCCTGCAACAAAGAAGGTTTGCTTCACAGTTTTCTGCCTACCATGGGACTCATTAATTCTACTATTTTTTTTAGGGTGTGTGCTATGAAATTTATCTGCATTGACTAATTTTGTTTCATTATACAAATATTTCTTTTGTTGAATATGTACAAACCACTGTTTTACTTTTGGTATAAGATAACCTCCGGTACATGATTTATTAGTCGACTAATTCAGATCGCAGGTCGTTTTTTAGATTTTGATGGTCTAAGGATAAATTAAAGTTTTGGGCTTTTAAAATATTTATTAAATAAAAAAATTTAAAAATTTATTAAAATAAATTAATTTATTTTTAAATTATTTTTATTATTATTGATAAATCATTTAAAAATATATATCAAAATTCAAATCATGTAAATTATAATCTTCTTGAATATATGAGTTCATGTTCTCTTAAAGTATCAAATCAAAATAATAAATAAAAAATTTAATCAAAATATAAGAATATAATATAAAAAAGAGATAAAATAGAAGAGAAATAGAGATGAAAAAAAATATTATAAAGATTATTTATAGATATATTTGAAAATTTTAATTTTATTAAAAATTAAAAAAATATTAAATTATTATTAAAATTTTAATAATAATCCAAAAGCCTAAAACCTATTAATTTTTAGATTAATAAAATAAAAAAATAATTTAATAAAATTTTAAACCATTATATATTTATTTGTGGGGCCCACAAATAAAAACTTAAATTTCAAAAGGTTATTTCATTAAAGTCACCATTCTAAACTGTAAGACTCATATTTTATTATATTTTTAATTTACTTTTTATTATTTTTAATAATATATTTTTATTTTATTCAAAAGTGGGGTCCAGACAATAATGGGCCCTAGGGCAGCGTCCTTATAACCAGGCCTAGGTACGGGCCTACACATACAGCAGAGACTCATTATGGGGCTACCCTGGCCCACTCATTATGATGTGGTCCAAAAGCTTATTAAATACTATTAAAATAATAATATATTTATTAAATACATTTAACATATGAAGGCACGTGAGTTGAATGGTAATAAAAAACAGGTACAGAATTTATTAATCAATTAATCCGAATCAAATATTGTATCGATTATTAAGGAATATTTTATCTTAATTTCATAGTCTTCTGTTGAATCTCACCTTCAAACCATGTTGAGTTGTAAGTGCAAGGACTTTGTTGGTCATGGCAACCTTCTGGTTCTCCACAACCTTAACCTCGTACTTCAGAAGAACATTGATGGCCACTGTCTTCATCATCTTCAGACTCAAGTCCTTGCCTAGACAAGCTCTCTGTCCTGCTCCAAATGGAAGATACAAGGATGCAGGTTTGTGGACAAGCTCTCCTACCTCTGAGATCCACCTTTCCGGTTTGAATTTCATGAAGTCCTCACCCCATATTTCTTCACTCCTTCCCATTGAGTACAATGACATCAAGATCCTTGCGTTGGGACCGACACGGTCCCCGCTCGGAAGAACCTCTGGCTCGACCGAACATCTGAAGTCGACCGGTACCGATGGATACAGTCTTAACGTCTCACGTAATACAGCACGCAGGTGAACAAACTTGTTCAGCTCTTCCGGACTGAAATACACCATCTTTCCATCGTTGCTTTCGGGACAATTTGGCTTTAATCTCTTCCAAAATCTTGGTTTCGACCATCGGATGCGTGGCAACGAGCCAGAGGAAACATGTGAGGCAAATGGTTGTAGAATCCTTTCCTACTGTTATGAAATCATACGCAACGTCTCTTAGGAACTTGTCTGATTTTCCCAACTCACTCATATCTGATCCTTCTTCTTCCACCATGAAAGCCGTCAACGCGTCAAACCGATCATCGGCCTCGGCCTTCGGTCTTCTTAACTCATCTCGTCTCGATGAAATGTGTCTGTACGAAAATTCATTCACGACCTTCAACCCTTTGCTCAGCTTTTTCTCTGTACCAATTTGAAGCCATTCCTGCAATTTCCATATCATTTGAGGCACAACCCTCCTATAAACCAAAGCGTTGTCTATGTCGCCCAACGCCTTCATGATTTCGACGACCGGCAGTTCAACTGATAGAGTTTTGGGGTTAAATCCTAATCCCAACAAGCACATGTAGTCATAGTTGAACCGACCAAGCACATCTTGGAGGTCTACTTCAGAACCAAGTCTCTGAAAGTGCTCGAGGACCGGGACGAGACTTCCCTCGAGCACTTCTCAGAAAATTCGGTCCATGTAGTCTTCAGATTTCTTGTTGTACTTGAACAACGACATCAATACCTTCTTTTGCATCTTCCGTACATGTGAATCCGAAGTGATGATTCCTTCATACGGCTCTAGGATTTGCTTCAGCTCCGGACCTTTCACATAATTTTCATGGTTTTTGCACAAAATGTGGTCGATGTTCATAGGATGGGATGTGACAAGGAAGTCGGAGCCGGCAAACCAGGGTCCCCGGAACTTGAACCTGCCACCGTTCAACTTAAGCATATCTGTGAAAAAGTCGAGCACTCGATCGGCATTGGAAGCCAGTGCAGGCAACATGCCTATAACAGGCCAAATCCTGACCGTGGAGTTCCTGTTCCTATACCAATGACCAAGACACAGATATAGGACAACCGAGAGAACTGCTACAACCATGTCAACTTCCATGATTTTCTCAGACAAGTGTGTTGAAGAATGCTCAAGAGTGATAGAGCATATAATCCCATATTATTGCTTTTGATAGGCTATTCATTAGTCTTTGTAGCAATAATATTTTTAATTATTTAATTACTATTATTTGACTGTTACTTACAGTCTAATTTCCAGCCATTTGAATGGCAATTATATTGATATTTAAAGTGCATTAAAACCAGCCCATATTTGACCGTTTGAGAGCAACTGTTACAATGAAATTGTAGACAGTTTTCAACGGGAGTAATAGAATTTATGGGGTTGTTTTATAAGCTTTAAAATCAGTATTTAAATTGGTTTAAATTTGTTTTTTTACTTGGACAATTTTAACCTTAATTTTTTCCTATAAATTCAACTGATTTCTCTACTTTTTAAATCATCCAAGAAAATCGAAGGAGCTCAAAAACCATTCTACTTTTCCTTTATTTCCAGCAAGTTTTTTCTTTATAAAAGTTTTCTAAAGATTTTGAATTCCAAGAAGAGACGAGCAGTACCACCGAATTCCACTCCGAAATTTGGGTGTACGAATTATCGGAGAGACCGTGCTAACCTCAGGGGGCATTTGACCAATCGTCGCAATTACACACATCGGGCCGAATTTGCTTCTAAGGCAGTGGTTCACCACGACACGGTTGCCGCTTTTATTTTAATTATTTTTGGTTATCTTGTTAGTGCTAATCGTTCATTTTACGGTTCATATTACCAACAAAGTGTTGGTTGTTTTGTAAGTTCCGATGATGTTCCATGGCATATCAAAGCTACTCTTTTTATACAAAACCCGAATGGGTGTCCATCAAACAATTTCTTTTCTAAGTGAAGATCCCACGTTTTGTTTTGTAATTACAAATATATTATTAATGTGCATGTAGATCATTGACATCAAGTACATTTGAATAATTAAAAAACTGATACTGAGATCATTGATATAATCAGAATATGATTTTGTTTAAATATTTTTTTAAGAGTATTAAATCGATTAATTTTAAAAATATTGATAATAAACGAGGTTGAATGTAGTGACTAATTAAAAATTAGTAATTTCTTTTTTTAAACATTTGACTTAAGTTTTTTTTTTTAAATACACTTTGGAAATAAAAATTTAGTCATTATTGGTCATTTGGATTAAGTAGATTAGACATTAAAAAATTAATACAGAAATTATTACATTTAAGTTTAAGAATCGATTATACGTGGAAAGGGTTCACACCCTCGTTACCCCTAAACTTAGTACCAAGTAGACTATTGTTTTTATTAATATCGAATTTTGCGAGTTAAAATTACATTTAAATTAAATTTTGATTATACATGTGAATTCATTTTAAGGCCCGTTACTTGAAGAATAAATGCAAATCACACCCTATATTTTTAGATCTAGCCAAGTTTACCCCTTATAATGAAATACTGCATTAATAATTTATATTAAGTGATAATTACGGTTAGGATTCAATTACTTTATATAAAACTCAATTAGTTTTACATTAATTTATGTCCGTCAAATAAATAAAATAAATAGATAAAATTAGCTCTTAATTCTTTTAAGTGATAATTTTTATACCTTCTAATCTTATCCATCTATTTTAATCATCTGAAGCCCATAAATAAAAAGAAAAAAATTATTATTTACAAGGCTATTAACGTCATATATGTATATGGTATATAAGTATATGACTTTTTTTAAAAAAAATTACAAGGCTATTAACGTCATATATATATATATATATATATATATATATATCTCGAAATATGGCTATTAAATATCATATGCTTATATACTATATACATATAATAATTATATACATAATTGCTCTATATAACATTAATGATAAGAAAATAAATAAAGACAACAATAATATAATTGAAAGAGCTGCTTTACTTAAAACAAAATATAAACATATATTAAACTAACAAGATATAAAGTGGAAGGGACTAAATATGTAAAAATACCACTAATTTCTGGGTTAAAATATAACAGAAGCCAAATAAAGAGTTTAAATCAAGAAGACTATGTGACCAAAAACCACAAATTAAATATAGGAAGAACAAAAGAGAAGATTTTAAAAAGGCAAAAGGTTTTAATGAGATAATTATTCCTTATTTTAAAAACATATATAAGAATGAAACAATAAACCAAGACAACTGCTACTACCATGTCGGCTGCAGTGCCATATCTTTTTTCTCAGACAACTATTGGGTTGCTTCCGATGATGTTCCATGGCCTATACAAACCGGTCTTTTTATACAAAATTCCAAAGCAATATTAGGAATTTAAATTTTAGTGTTGTAAATAAAATATATCGGATTAAATAGATCGCTTTTAATGAGCCTCACTCGTATCTCAATTAAATTAGTTAAATTAATCGATTAATGAGTTGTATATAGACATTTATACGGGAGAATTCGCATAAATCTATATTATTTATAAAACCAAATAAAAATATATAGCCCCTAAATATGCCTTCTCCTATGTCTCATACTAAAAGTATTAAAATCAAATTCTAAATTCTAACCTTAAATTTTAAATTTTAAATCCTAAACCCCATAGTACTCTAAAAATATATTAACTTCTAATTTCATAAGTCCTAATCATAAACCTTAACTTTAAACCATAAATCTACTTTTTAAGCTCACCTAAAGAGACATAGAAAAAATAATTTTGGACCCGACAATTTTAAACTCGAACCCAGCTTAAGAATGATCCGAACTTAAATTAAACCCAATAATATGATAATTAATTATCAAACTACATAACATATAAATCTACTTGTATAGTCATAATCATCTAACATATGTTATATATATTTAAGATCCATATACATAATCACTCTTAATTAAATTTTATATTTTATATTTTATAATAATAATATGTATATTTATGATTAATTAAAAATTTCACATTGAAGTCCTCATGTATCTAACAACCAATACGCATTGTGTTTATATTGCTCTAAACGGCACATGTCTTTATTATTATTAATAATATTATTTATTTATTTATTGTATTGGAACTGTTTTTTAACATATTTCTAAAAACTCATAAAATTAAGTATTGATTTATTACAAGCAACGTTAGTTAACAACCGATATTCAGGTTAGTTTAGAACACAGCAGTCAATGAAAGAATGACTACAAGATGAACGAAGGGTTGTTTCCATGGTAGAGGATGATTTAGATTTGAATAATATAATTTTAGATTAAAAAAATTACGTATTTAACCCAAAATAATATAATTTAGATATTTATTTACGTTAATCCTTTGTTCTTTCATGGATTGCGTTGTGTGGCCGAGACTACGACCGGTCTGTAAACTACACCTGAATATTCGTTGTCAACTAACGTTCGTACTAAGAATCAATATAAAACTATGAAGTGCATGGGTTTCCTAGAAGCAATATTATGAAGATATGAAGTGCATGGGATTTAAGAATATTTGTATTTTCTCGTAATATCATATGATTTTTTTAACTAAATCAATTATAAAATTATTTTGATTAATTAAAGAATAATTAGAGATGTAAAATCGGCTACTCAAATAAATTTTATATCGAAGTAGATTAAATTCAGATTATATCGAATTAAGTTAATTGTTCAAATCGAATTAGGTCAGATTTAAGTCGATTCAGGTCCGAGTTAACGTCAAGTTAATCCTAAAATACTGGATTCAGGCTAAAGTTTGCTCAATCAAATTCTTTTTCTCCGTTTAGGTTTAAGATTTTTTTAATGAGATTTATGATAATAACCCTTTTATATCAAAAATAAAAAAATAAAAAATTAACGTAGAAAAAGTTTAATATTTAAATTTTAATATTAAATTTTAATGAGCAAATTAAATGTTCAAAATTTTAGTAATTAAAATATATTTGATAATAAAATTTAGTGATAATTTACGTAATTTACCTTAATTATTTGTTAACTTGGTTAATGTAAGTTAAACTAAGTTAGTATAAATTAATTCGTGACACCACAAAATCTTCCTTTATACTATAGATTTCTAGAAACATTATTTTAATGAATTCTTTCTTTGAATATACAGGTGTTAATTATAGTTTTATAAATAAATAAATATTACTTTAATGATTTTTCTTTAAATTACGTCCATCGAATTTTATTTTTGATGTTAATTCGAGGGAAAAGAAAGAAAGAAACTGTATTAATTTGACTTATACTTTGTCAATAGTAATTAATGATCTTCCTTAGACCCTCCAGAAACTTGGAAAAGAAATTTTTGATGGACACACATCCGGATTGTGTATAAAAAGAGTGGCTTGGATATGCCATGGAACATCATCGGAACTTACAAAACAAACACAAATACTTGTCTGAGAAAATCATGGCAGTCGACATGGTTGTAGCAATTCTCTTGGTTGTCCTATGTCTGTGTCTTGGACATTGGTATAGGAACAGAGACTCCACGGTCAGGATTTGGCCTGTTATAGGCATGTTGCCTGCACTGGCTTCCAATGCCGATCGAGTGCTCGACTTTTTCACTGATACGCTTAAGTCGAACGGTGGCACGTTCAAGATCCGGGGACCCTGGTTTGCCGGCTCCGACTTCCTTGTCACATCCCATCCTACGAACATCAACCACATTTTGTGCAAAAAACATGGAAACTACGTGAAAGGTCCGGAGCTGAAGCAAATCCTTGAGCCGTATGAAGGAATCATCACTTCGGATTCACTTACATGGAAGATGCAAAAGAAGGTATTGATGTCGTTCTTCAAGTACAACAAGAAATCTGAAGCCTACATGGACCGAATTCTCCAGCGAGTGCTCGAGGGAAGCCTCGTCCCGGTCCTCGAGCACTTTCGGAGACATGGAACTGAAGTAGACCTCCAAGATGTGCTTGGTCGGTTCAACTATGACTACATGTGCTTGTTGGGATTAGGATTTAACCCCAAAACTCTCTCCGTCGAATTCCCGGTTGTCGAAATCACGGAGGCGTTGGGCGACATTGAGGACGCATTGGTTTATAGGAAGGTTGTGCCTCAAATGATATGGAAATTGCAGAAATGGCTTCAAATTGGTACAGAGAAAAAGCTGAGCAAAGGGTTGAAGGTCGTGAATGAATTTTCGTTCAGACACATTTCATCGAGACGTGATGAGTTAAGAAGATCGAAGGCCAAGGCCGATGATCGGTTCGACGCATTGACGGCTTTCATGGTGGAAGAAGAAGGATCAGATATGTGTGAATTTGGAAAATCAGACAAGTTCCTAAGAGACATCGTGTATGATTTCTTAACAGTAGGCAAGGATTCTACAACCATTGGCCTCACATGTTTCCTCTGGCTCGTTGCAACACATCCGATGGTCGAAACCAAGATTCTAGAAGAGATTAAAGCCAATTGTCCTGAAAGCAACGATGAGCAGATGGTGTATTTCAGTCCGGCAGAGCTGAACAAGTTCGTTTACCTGCATGCTGCATTCTGCGAGACATTAAGACTGTATCCATCGGTACCGGTCGACTTCAGATGTTCGGTCGAGCCAGACGTTCTTCCGAGCGGGGACCGTGTCGGTCCCAACGCAAGGATCTTGATATCATTGTACTCAATGGGAAGGAGTGAAGAAATATGGGGTGAAGACTTCATGAAATTCAAACCAGAAAGGTGGATCTCAGAGGTGGGAGAGCTTGTCCACAAACCTTCATCCTTGTATCTTCCATTTGGAGCAGGACAGAGATCTTGTCTAGGCAAGGACTTGAGCCTGAAGATGATGAAGACAGTGGCCATTAATGTTCTTCTGAAGTACGAGGTTAAGGTTGTGGAGAACCAGAAGGTTGCCATGACCAACAAAGTCCTTGCACTTACAACTCAACATGGTTTGAAGGTGAGATTCAACAGAAGACTATGAAATTAAGATAAAATCATCCTCAATAATCAATTTTCCAACAGATTTGGAATTGGAAATCGTTCATGGTTTCAATAATTTGATTATGTTAGGTAAAAATAGAGAATAAAAGTTGTAGTCTGTATTCCTCATTCATATGTTTGAATTCACCTATCGTATGTACTCAAATATACCGGATTTAAAGAATATATTTATTAATGAAAAAAATAAACTTTTAAATATCATCTTTATTTAATTCTAGAATATATATTACATTACTAAAATAATTAAATCATAAATCATAAACCTTACGCCCTAAAAATATGTATTATCTTAATTTTTTTTAAATCATAAACCTATTCATTTAAAGTTAAGATACTAAAAAATCATAATAAAAAACAGAAGATTAATTTATCCAGAAAACCGAAATAAAGATCGGTTTTTAGGTCAATAATAAATTATTTTCACGACTGGTCTCCAGCTTCACTAACCGTAATGATACTCAGGCTATCGTATTCTTTCCACATCAAGTATTAATTTCTGACCAGATTTTCTTATAACCAGCCGTGACTGGAGGAAAATCTCGACAATTTTCTCAGGAAAGAAACATATGGAGACTTTTACTCTGAAAAAGGTTACTTTTCGTGAAAAACTTATTTGAATCATGTCCTAGGAGCCGAGGGGTGGTCCTTTCTTTGTGTCTCTGCTTGATTAAATACTGAATAAATAATTTTCTTTCATATTGGTCAAAGTATTATTATATATAAATAAATATATAAACTAGTCCATTAAGTCTATTGCTGTCAATTACTCAGTCAACCAATTCTAGGTTTCCATAGACTTGGTGGCAGCATTTTAGGATAAGGCCTGCCTAGTACAGTTTCTGCATGGTGAGTCCGTGCTTCTATTTTGCCTTTTTTTGTCAAAGGTATATCTCTCCATTACTCGGTTAAGTTTAAGGAACCGAGTACACACGTGATACGAGTGTAATGAGTCGTTGACGAAAAGTAAACCCTTTTACACTTCCATTTGTGCAGCTACATATGTAGACAAAGCTTTCCAAGAAAATATATCAGACACTTGCAGTATTATTTTCCCACTCTCCCTTGTTGGTTTCTGAGAAGAAAGTTCCTCCACGACACGGTGGCATCAACATTCTCTAGCCTCAGTCAAGCTTGACGCCATTGTTGCAGCTTATTTTCACTTTCCCTGCAGCAAAGACATTGTCCCTTTCTTAGAGAGAAACAATGAAGGAAATGAAAGCCCGTTGCTACTTTCTACTGACCACACTCATCATTCTACTCATTGCATCAACTATTGTGGGCGTATTTGTTAAGATTTACTTTCTAATTATGTCAGCTTTCATATTTGTTGTTGTTTCTGGGGCTTTGATTAACCTGTTTCTCCAGAAAGGGTCCGGAGAAGTCGAGGAAGATTATGTCGACAACATGTTGGGGATGCCCTCTCGATTTTCTTACCAAGAGTTGAAGAACATCACCGAGAATTTCAGCAACAAGCTTGGCGAGGGTGGATTCGGGTCTGTTTTTCGTGGAACACTGCCTTCGGGGTCTGAAGTTGCAGTGAAGCATCTCCACGGGTTCGGTTCGGTTAACAAGTCGTTTTTAGCCGAAGTTCGGACGATCGGAAGCATCCACCATTTCAATCTGGTGAGCCTGGTCGGATTCTGTGCTGACAAGTTCAATAGGCTTTTGGTTTACGAGCACATGGCGAATGGTTCGCTCGACCAGTGGATCTTCAACAAGAACCACGATCTCGCTCTTGGATGGAAAATTAGGAGGAATATCATCTTAGATGTAGCCAAAGGACTGATCTATCTACATGAAGATTGCAACCAGAAGATAATTCACTTAGACATCAAACCCGAAAACATACTTCTAGACGAGAATTTTAATGCAAAGGTTTCGGATTTCGGGTTATCGAAACTGATACAAAAAGACCAGAGTCAAGTCATGACGACCATGAGGGGAACCCCGGGTTACATGGCTCCCGAATGGCTAATCTCGGTCATAACCGAGAAAGTCGATGTCTATAGCTTTGGCATCGTGGTCCTTGAAATCTTGTGCGGTCGACGAAACATCGATGGATCTCAACAGGATAAAGATAGACATTTGCTTAAGCTTTTCAAGAGTAAGCTAGAAGAAGGACGGCTAGTCGATTTAGTCGATAACCGCAGCGACGACATGATGTCGAATGCTGCTGAAGTTGTGGAGATGATGAAGGTGGCAGCACGGTGTTTACAGACTGAACATGCCAAGAGGCCTTCCATGTCCGAAGTAATGAAGCTTTTGGAGGGCTCGGTTGATGTTGTAATCGATGTCGTAGGTAACTTGGACGAAGATTTTCTGAATGGATTAGCACCGGAGGCTGCAGAGACCTTATCTTCCATTGTTCTTCCTTCTATGTTGTCTGGTCCGAGGTGATGAAGATGGGGATGTATGCTTGTTTTGTTTTTCATGTGGCTATTTTCTTTCCAACTGTGTTTTGTCTATCTCCATGTACGAACAAACAGAAGTAGGGAGATAGAATTATTTTTTTTGTATTAATATCTTTCTATTATTTTAGATAGAACAATACAAAAATTTATTATAAGATTAGAATTTAAATTTAATTTTTTATGATATAATATCTCATCTTACTAAATTAATAATATTCGGTTAATCTTTAACAATTAATTAAATATATAAATATAGTCGACTATGGTAACCCTTCCCTTTCCATCTTCTTCTACCTATGTTCCGGCACTTGAGAGGCAATGGATATTCTTTCTCTTTCCAAAACCTTTCCTTCATTCCCCGACTGCAAACCCTTCGTTCTATTCTATTCTATTCTCTCGCCCAACACCACCCTTCGTCTCCACCATTGCCGAACCTCGTAAACGAAATCTCTCGCGTCTTAAGCGACCACAGGAGCCCCCACCATGACTTAGACCACTCTCTCACCGCCTTCTCACCTCACATGTCATCTCAACTGGTTGAACAAGTCTTGAAACGCTGTAAAAACCTAGGCTTTTCCGCCCATAGATTCTTTCTCTGGGCCGAGAAAATCCCGGGTTTTCAACACAGCAATTTGAGCTACAGCATTTTGGTTGATGTACTAGGAAGCAGCAAACAGTTCGCCATATTATGGGATTTCTTGGTAGAAATGAGAGACAGTAAACGAGCTGAGATAAACCCAGAGATTTTCTGGCTTGTTTTTAGAGTTTATTGTAGAGCGAATTTGCCTGGTGATGCTATCAGGGCTTTTGATAGAATGGTGGAATTCGGAATCAGGCCTAGCGTTCATGATTTTGACAAGCTTTTGTTTTTGTTATGTAAAAGGAAGTTTTTAGAACAAGCCCAAGGATTCTTTGACAGAGCTAAGCATGAATTTGAGCCTGGGGTGAAAAGTTACAGCATTTTGATGAGGGGCTGGGGAGATATCGGTGAAGCTGTCCAGGCACGTAAGGTGTTCGACGAAATGGTCCAACGAGGTTGTTCCATTGATGTTCTTGCTTATAATAGCTTGTTGGAAGCCTTGTGCAAAGGTGGTTGCGTGGATGAAGCTTATAAGATGTTGGGAGAAATGGGTTCGAGTGGGATCGAGCCGGATGCTGGTAGTTACTCTGTTTTCATCCGTGCATATTGCGAGGCCGATGATATTCATATGGCATTCCGGGTGCTCGATCGAATGAGACGATACAATCTTGTACCGAATTTGTTCACTTACAATTGCATCATCAAAAGGCTTTGCCGGATCGATAAAATCGATGAGGCTTACCAGCTTTTAACTGAGATGATCGAGGGAGGAATTAGTCCGGATACATGGAGTTACAATTCCATCCTGGCTTATCATTGTGAACATTCCGAGGTTAACAGGGCTCTTAGATTGATTGCCAAAATGCAGAAAAATGATTGTTTACCGGATCGGCACACTTACAATATGTCACTCAAGTTGCTCGTCCGGGTAGGAAGATTCGATCGTGCAACCGAGTTGTGGGAGAGTATGGCAGATAGAGGATTTTATCCTTCAGCCTCAACTTATGCTGTCATGGTCCATGGTTTATGTAAAAAGAGAGGTAAGTTAGAGGAGGCATGCAAATATTTCGAGATGATGATTGATGAGGGCATACCTCCATATTCTTCGACCATTGAGATGTTGCGGAAATTGTTGTTGAGATCCGGATTATCGGAAAATGTCGAGATACTCACGAATAAGATGGCACGAAGCACTTCTTTCTCGATACAAGAGTTGGCAAACGCAATGAAAGGTGAAACGGCATATAGGAGAACAAGAAGTGAAGAAACAGAGCTTGAAAGTGAGTAACAAGGACCTTGTTTTTCTCAATCTGTTCATGCTTCTATTTAAGTTACCCAAACTTAACCAAACTCAACCCAACACCCAATAAGTTCAGATAACTGAATTAACATATTGAAGTTATGTCGGATTCATGAAGTCATTTTTGTCTATTCTAGTTGGCTCTTTCAGTTTTTTTAGATTATAGTCGATCAAGTCGGTTAAAAAAACGATCAAACCAACTGTTTAAACCGTTTGCACTCCCCTACTTATTGGAGCATATCACTGTCACACACACCATAAGCATACACAATTCTTGTAGACTCGAAACAAGGTCATTCTCGGAGTGAACATCCCCGGCTAACAGGCCAAATGCCGAAGTTCCGTAATATCTGCATTTTCGATAAGCATGCTTGTATATCAAGACTTTATACACGTAGGGCATCAATAAGCTTTTCAAGTCATTTTCAGGTTGAAAGAACCATTTTAACTTGTTTGAGAACTTTCCTAGAAAATGAAACTGTAGACCCAGAGACAGATCGATATTTATTGAACGTTCTTGGTGCAATCATCATTGACTGTCAACACCACCACACTGGAAAGTTGTACATCGTGCGACAACTCTCCATTTTTAAAGCATTTCATGTCCAACACTTCAGTTACCGAGACAAGAATTAAGACATCGCTTTAATAAATCCGAATAGACCCCTATCGAACAATGCATGTATCCTACAATCACAAGGTGTATACACATCATCGATATACATGTGAAACCAAAACACAAATGAAAAAACAACTGCCATTAAAGAGGCCCAGTAGGCGATCTCAGTCAAACTATAAGATATAATTGAAATCTAATCTGTCATAAACACATGCTTGCTACGGGGCAGGTGTGCTCTTCAAATCCCTCAAAACACAAATACGCATGAACAAATGCTATGCCACTAAAAATAACCTTTTCCCGGCTGCACCCACCATATTGATACAAATGATGACTGTACAATACAAGCATATACCTTTACGAATCAAGCGTCTCAATCTCTTCTAAATTCAAGCATGTCTTTGTGCACCGGGTGGTGCTGTTGGCCTTGGAAAGTGAGCATCAGCAAAGGTAGGGGCCTCCACATACGGGCTCTACAATGCCAAATTGTTTCAAAATTAGAATATGCACATACATATAGTTAAACCGTATACCTAGTTACCGTACAGCTTATCATGAACAGTTAATAGTGCTTCATAATAATCATACCTGTGATGTGAATGGAGAATGAGAACTCTCTTCCTTGGTCGGGGTCTTTGTTGATGCATTTGAAGAATTGCCGTTATAACTTGGTTCAAGTCCATCAAATCCCGAATTACCAGTTAGGGAAGGACCACTTTCATTTCCATTTGCTGACTTGACCCTCTATATTCATCCCATAGCATTTCCAAGAAAGCTCAGAATAATTGAAGAATTGATAATAAGAGCAGGAAAAAAAAGATGAGAAAAAAAGGAGAGAACGTAAGACAAACACACCTGGAAGATTTTCCCAAGAGTTTTCAATCCTTTTGCACGTGCTCGAAGCTCTTCCTTCTTGCAATTGTTATCTAGGAGAACCTAAAACAAAGGTTTGAAAGATTACAACAAAATACAACCATAAAACATTGTCATCTAACAGTCATAAAAGAAGAGACTGATGAAACAACCATTTGGCAAACATGAGAAAGAGTAGCTTCTATGTCAGCTACATTGAGTTTCCATAATGAATCAATCATCAGCTTCTTGTGAGATTGCATGTACTCCTCGAGCTCCTGCTCACTGTAATTTCCTTCTGCACTAAGCTGCTTCTTCATGTCCTCCTGCAGCTGAAGCAAAGCAATGGCACCTACACCCACAAGAGAAGAAGAATAATTCAATGGAACAATTCTTAAACGGATCTTCTTCTAAGAAACACTAACAGCACAATTGATTTATCCTTTCTGAGTATTGAATGAATGAGCCACCCATTAAGTTAGAAGTAGAAATCAAACGAATTAACAACAAAACATAATCATTGTGTACAAAGTACAAAACATTGAAGTTTGCAACATTTACTAACCTGTTGCAGCAGTTACTTGGGATTTAATAAAATGACCTTTGTTTCTAAACCACTCAGCGACAAATGGAACACCCAAGTATATTGCTTTCTTCCCAAGTTCTTTTGCTGCTTGTCTTACATAGATGTAGCCAATTGTATTCAGCATATCAACACCATAAGCTGTAAAACATATACCACAAAATATATCATGACCCAAAACAAATAAATAAGGATGATGATGACAATGGAACAAGAAATACAAAGTAGATATACCTATCCTAAATTAAGATTGCTGGAAAATAGATATACAAGAAAAAACAATATATAGAGAGAGAGAGAGACACACACACAAGTGTTTTTCAGAAATATGAAAAGATCCTGGGTGTCTGGGCCAGATTAAATCATCAGATTTTACAATTTACAATTTACAATTTGAGAAAATGAAAAGATAGAACCTGGTGCAAGTGTCAACTATTATGGTTGTTTGAGGGTCCTTTTATAAAAAGCATATGACAGTTCAATTTTGTCTTCAATTTGGTTTTTGTAACGGACTACTTCAGCAGTTTATGCAATCTTTCACAATATCAAATCATATGATATGAGTGCCGAAAAATCATGAAGATATCCGGTAATAATTCATCCAAGAAGACTGATTCCAATTTTCTCTCTCACCCTTATGCATTATTTGTAGAGAATAAGATATAGTACCTGCACTGGAGAGCCTTGATACTTCAGCTTGTGCATGCTTAACAAAATCGTCTTTGTTTCCTTGCACATATTGATTTAGTCGATCTTCCAATAATTGTGCAAGTTTTTCTTCTCTTTCCTTCTGAACAACCTATAGCAAAAAAAACATTTACATAAAAAAGTGATCTATAATATCGTTGATACATTGAAAGGATGCAAGCAACAGTAAATACTTGTACCAACTGCTAAAAGATTTCGTTTTCCTTTCTAATGGTGCTACAATACTCCAAATAATAAATTTTATAGTAAGAAAGCGATGAGGGCCAAAGGGTAATATTAATGAATAGACACCTTTGTAAAAATAAAAGAATACCATCAAACCAAACTATCATCATTGTACAAAAATTTATCTACTTTAAGTTGATCAATTTCACGTGAAAGGAAATACAGATAAATAAATCAAGCCACAAACAAAAAAAACCCCACCAATTTCTGGGTTTAAGCAATTAATAGGCCATTGTTCCTTAAGCAATTCAGCCTATCCCAGTATTTAGGGAAATTATTAGATGTACCTGGCTCACCACGTCATCCATGGTCAATCCAATTAGATTCATCAATTTCAACGTAACTTCCAAGTAACTACACACCCTTTAATGACATATAGGAAAGAAGTAAAAATTCACCTTGGAAAAAAAGTGATGGAAAATTATTGTTGGATGGGACCATAGATGACATGGTAAGTCAGACCCATCTAATAATTTTTTCAATATTTGATCCTAGTTCCATCATGCTAAAAGATATGCATTACCTTGTATATGCTAAAATCATATGGAATGTTTCAGAAAACCATATAAGGAGCTCAAAAAGAAAAAGGAGGAAGGCAATGATGATAGTGACCTCTCATAAATTTAGTAGCACCTTACTTATGATCAAAACAACAAATTTTATTATCAAACAAACAATTCCATATCTCATGAATTATTAAACAAAAAAAAATACATGCTCAAACCTCTGATTAGGATTGAACAAGGTTTTATTTACCATCGACTATTAGACAATTGAACTAAGTTGGAGGCCCATGTAACCATGTTCAAATCACCTGCAATGCGAGGTCTAGGACGGTCATATGAATAGAACCTTATGATTTAACCTAGTTATTTAATAAAACACTTCTTTTTCATTTAAAATTGATAAAGAATAAAAATAAGTAACAATAAAATAGTAATCACCCTTCCTTTCTTTCTCAAAATAGGAATATTGGGGTGGGGGTGGGACAAAGGGGGTCATCACCTAGATCCCTTGAGATGTCAAGGCCTATTTGTCTTTTCATGAAATAAATTAGGACCATGACCCCCAATACCAATGTATATATAAAACAGAAGACACAAAATGGGTGTATAACTGTATATTTGTCACCTTGAAAACTTTGGGTGGATTTAGAGAACTTGTAAAGTCAAGATTAGTTGACCACCTATTACAACATTACAATGAATTAGTTGACGGGTGTGATACACAGCACACAACCATTTCTAACCCTTAAAAAAAGTCATCCTGCTCGTTTCACCAAAATAAATGCTTCTATTAATGGTTTGAATGTCAGTCCTAAAATTCCATAAACCGTGTAGCTCAATCCTAACACTTATTTGCCCCCCATATAACATTCAATTGTAGTCCTACATCAGATTTGAGTCATTTCTCTTAGACAAACACTTCCTCAATCACTTACCGTCCCAATGGAAATTCTTAGTGTCTACATCATCAAAATGCATATATAAGAACTTTTACCCTCATTTTTTCCTGCAACTTTTTAGCATCAAACTGCTCCCCTTCTGTGAAAATGTCTAGTGAGGCCATTGATGCCATAGCAAGTTGTCCTATATATTCCTCAAAAAGTTCACTACCGAAAAGCATTGCAAATATTGCAGCAGGATCAATAATTGCATCACTGCAAACAAACCATCAAATAAATAGAATGGAAGAATGTTATTTTCCTTTCAATTTTTAGAAAATGAGTAGGAGCCTTGAAAATTGATATATTCAGAGTAAGAGTAGGAAACTAACGTTGAAATTCCAGATTTCCCGTGAGCATCATATGCTTGTCGTTGTGTCGGATCACTTAATACTTGGTAAGCCTCTCCCAGTACCTGAATAAAACTCAAGTCAAACAAAAATTGCTCAAATAATAATACCAATATCAAGGTCAAGATTAGATGCAATGAACGTGGTACAGAGTAGGCAGTTTGCACCCTAACACATAAATTTCCATGGTCTTAATTAAAGCTAACCTCAAATAATCACAAATGACCTCAGCAAAAAAATTAACGACTTGCCTGAAATTTCTCAGCTGCTTGAGGATCATTTGGGTTTTTATCCGGATGTACCTGTCTTGCCTGCATACAATAAAGAAAGTGAAAGAGTTTATCATTTTCTTCTTCTTTTTAAGTATACTAGAAACTATAATCAGTATCAATCTTTACAAGCACTAACTAACCAAACCCAGATTTTGAATCTGAGTCCTCAAAGTTCCCAAGACCATGAAATTCGAAAATTGCACGGCAAACACTTATAACTCAAATTGATCGGCATTCCATGAGTAAAAAGAAGCTCTTTTTTACAATCAGATTGAACTGGAAGAGGATCTATCAACATAAAACATGTATTCAGATGACCTAATTCAAACAGATTTCAAAAAGTGAAATTAGATCAACCTTGATATAATAAGCTTTCTTGATTTCGGACTCTGTAGCAGAAGGACTGACACCTAAGATGTCGTAGAATTCAGTCTCCTTCACCATTGCCGATCAATAACCAGAAAAATCAAGGAAGAAGAAAAGGGTTTGGTTTTTGGATCGGAATGAATATGAAATTGGGGAGAATTCAGAAAATCAAAATGAAAAATTCTAAAACTTTGGAAACGAAAAGGGAACAAGAAGAAGAAATATTCGGAATTAAAATGAAAATCGCGTATCTGGCGTCACTCTACGCGCAGGCTTACTCTTCTCGATCTCATCTCAAATTTAATTCTTTTCCGTTGACCATGGCCGGCAGCGCCAAGCAACTTGACCTTTCTTTACTTTTATTTAGGGTTAATTCCACTAGACATCCCCAAACTAGTTTATCTAATCCCCATATGGTCCTAAACTTTAAAATATTTAAATATGCTTAATTCTCATTTTTTTCGTATTATTTAAATTTGGAATGATTCATTCTTATGAATCGTTTTAAAATTAATTTTATTTTACACTTAAAATTCTTTTTTTCTTTTATTTTTTTCATCTTTTCATTCAATCAAACATATATTTGATACAAAAATATATTAATTGAAAAGATAGTTTAGTTTAGGGATTGAATTGAAGTATTTTAAATTTGATGAACTAAATTAAAATTTTTCCTATAATTTGAGGATACTTATAGAATTAATCTTTTATTTTATTTAAAATTAAAATATAATTTTTATTAAAAAAAACAAAAGAAAACACGTGAAGATGACCTTCTAGGTTCGCGGGCCTGATCCAACTCAGCCATGACTCAGCCATGGATATTGAATGAGAATTATAATTTTAGAGGTTTAAAATTAGGGACATTAAATCTAATAATTATAATTAAAAATTATGGGTTTATAGAATTAAACCCTAAATCACTAACGCTTTATACCTGATCCAAGAACAAGGCTTCCTTTTTTTTGAAGTTTTTTACTAAAAATAAAATAATAAGCAATTTTTCGGTGCAAAAAACTCAAAATAGACAGGTGGGGCTGGTCCAACTCAGCAATGACTCAGTCACGGGACTCGTACTAGAATGGATAAATTATAAAAATGATCATTCATACTTGAATAAGTTTATGTTTTAGTCACTAATATTTGAAAAAGTCAAGGTCAATATTTTTGATTTGTGACATTAAGGTCATCTAACAGTTAACTATTGTTTAAGGATGTAATAATGGTGTGACACGTTAATAAAAATATTGATATCTAATTTGGACCATAAATTATAGGTAAAATAATAAAGAGATCGAGATGAATCTTATGATAAAAGTTGGAGTTCATCGAATATCGTATAGTTTTTGATATTTCTATTGTTCATCTAATAAAAACATTTTTTATATTAACAAAAAAAATTGTTTGAATTGGATCAAATTTGTGTCCGAACATGAAAACTGTTAGGACCGAGCTGTGCCTATGGATGCTGATATTTTCCTACTAAAGAAACCAGAAGCCATCGGCCATAAATTGTAGCACAGCCTATGGACGATGACTTGTTTGATGTTACATTAACACGGGATATTAAATAACTGATGGTTTTAATACTTAACTACCCTCTGCAATTGGACCCATTGGCTGGCTAAACCTACTCGTACATTTGAATCAGGGATGAATCGAGATGGAACTCGTCGAAAGTGTCGGACGACATCCGAACGTACTTCGTGCTTATTACTATTCGAAGGATGAAAAGCTGTTGGTTTACAGCTACATGCCTGCCGGTAGCTTGTTCGCACTTTTGCACGGTATGCTCATCTACAACATCATTCTCCAATCTCCATTAACATCATATTGAACCTATTAGTTAGCTAAGTAGACTGGTTGGATGTTACATTGGTATGTGAATTTGTTTACATTTTAGGCTTATTTCTGTCTCCAACAATGGTAGGAAATAGGAATTCGGGAAGAACATCGTTGGACTGGGAATCGAGAATGAAGATTGCCCTCGGGACTGCTAGAGGGATTGCGAACATTCATACGGAGGGTGGTGGTAAATGCACCCATGGCAACATCAAGTCCTCAAGTGTACTCCTCACCGATGAACTCGAGGCCTGTGTTTACGATGTTGACTTGGCTCCACTAATGAGCGCTCCTATAACCATGTCTTGCATTGTCGGATACCGAGCTCCGGAGGTGATTGAAACATGCAAGATTACTCAAAAGTCCAATGTTTACAGCTTCGGTGAAATGTTGACTGCAAAAGCTCCCCTCCATCAATCAGGGCATGATGATGTGGTCGATCTTCCGAGATGGGTCCGTTCTGTCATGCGGGAGGAATGGGCTGCCAAAGTCTTCGATGTGGAGCTGTTGAGATACCAAGTTTTCCAAGAAGTGGTGCAGATGCTTCAGATTGGACTAACATGCGTGGCAACAACACCTGATATTCGTCCAACAATGGATGAAACCGTTACGATGATTGAAGACATTTGACAATCCGAATCCAAGAACCGGACATCCTCGGAGGCCAAATCAAAGATCCAAACTCCATGATTTGCAGCAAAGCAAAAAACTTGTTCCCTTTGGATATTCAAGTGTTCAATTATCTAGTCCTTAAGGTTGCTTCTCTAGGAAACCTGTGGGACAATAAGATTTTGTTTCTTCATTTTGCTCCGAAATTCCTTTTTTTGTTTCTTCATTCATAAGTCATTGCAATGCAACACCTGACAATATGTCCAGAAAGCTTGATTTCAATGACAAAACTGATGTCCAATGGACATGTTTGTAACACCATGCCAAATTTAGCTTGTTAGTTACTCGTAAGGGATTTCCTTATAACTAACAATAATAACTAACTCATATGGTCACCTCAAAATCCTATATTCTCGGTTCGCATCCATCGTCTCTTCTCCCTCCAATTTCTTTGTCTTCTCTCTTTTCCGTTTTCGGCATGGACGGTCATAATCACATGGTTTTATTGAAAATACCTTGATTACAAAGAACATCAAAATCCCAATAGGATCCCAAGGTAAATGCCCTTCTTCCTTTTTCAATTGATTCTTCATACAGTGATAAATTTAACCGATTCGGGTCATATTTATGTACATTGCTTGCAAATATCTCATTTCGTTCTGCCGGTATCCTTGAACCTCCTCCATTGGAGAATGAACCTGAAATGAAAAGGATAAACAGCTACCATTTCCGTTAGTATCCTGTGACTTGCATCGGTAGAATAGTCGAAACACGAAAATTTTAATGCGGAAATATATGCAGAGATTGAAGGATCTTTGAGCTTTCAAATCGAGAATGATGTTCTTAAATGCAGGACTCATTTCCTCCTTTTCGAGCCGTATGAACTGATTTTTATCGTGTATTTTAAGAGGCCTGCTGTAACTTCAACATAAGGGTCAGCTAGGCAAATGGGACAGTGCTGGACCACGGTGAGTCCTTCAAAGACAACAGTGTACAATGCTGAAAACAATGTTTTTTGTGTGAATTCTGGTGCAGTCTGCTCATTTATGATTCATAACATGTTAACAACAAAAGCATCGTTTCATGTATTTCGAACAATTCCGAATTCCCCAATGGCATTGATCCTATCAATGGTACCCTGCAGCAGTGTATTGACAGGAATGCCTTTCATTTCCTAAAGGCATTGTTTCAAATAGTGTACTCACCGATATATCTATTTATCTAATTGCTGTTAAAGCTGATGGATCATGCTTCAGATGATTGTTGATGATAAAATACGGTGCATATATACGTATGTGTATATACATATATACTAAATCACTTGTGGCGTGCAGTTCTTGCATTTCTTCAAGTGTCCTAAAAGATTCAAGAAGAAACAAAAACAAGGGGCATCGTGTCCTGAATTTGAGAGCAAGAACGTTCACCATATAACTACCAAGCAGCGCTGGGAGGAAAAACTAGAAGAGGCAAACAGAGATGGAAAGATAGTAAGCCACTTTACATTTCATCGATCGATACGCATCAAGTGTTCTTCATTTTGTGTTCTTCATTGCTTCCATACATGCTTTTGTACAGCTTGTTGCCAATTTCAGTGCGCCATGGTCGGCTCCCTGTAAAGCGATAGCACCAGCCTACAGTGAACTGGCGGATAAATATACTTCTCTCATATTCCTAACCATCGATGTCGATGCACTCGCGGTAAGTGAATAAAACACCATTTTTTTAACATTGTGCAAGAAATTCATATGCCTATGTTACCATATACAGGAATTCAGTAACTCATGGGAGATAAGTGCTACTCCAACGTTCTTTTTCATTAAAGAAGGCAGGCAAGTGGACAAATTTGTGGGTGCTGACAAGGTAGAACTCAAAAAGAAGATAGCAGCAGTTGCTGACAGCAAGTCTTAACAACATTTTCCATAAACACAACCATGGTGTTCTGTTCTGTTTCTTTTTTTTTCTTCTAGCCTACTCTCAGCCTAAGTGTTTCTTCCCTAGCTCTTAACCCTATGTTAGGATAGCTGTTTTTAGAAATGAAAATGATGGAAACTTTGTTTTAAATTTCTGATCATGGTAATGATTCTATTTGATGTATTTAGAGTTTTGAGTAAATAAAAACATCCAGACAATACATTTGAGGTAAAGAAAAAAGCTTGCCACAGAAAATAAAAGTGCAACCAAAAAGAACAATAACAACACACAAAGAAGATTACAATCCATATAAATTAAGAGAAGAAGAGGAAAAGGAGATACCTTTAGTAAACTGCAGAGGCAATAAGGATCTTTTTCTGAAGAAGAAAAGAGGAAATCTTGAAGAGAAACATGCCGTTTATGTAATTACAACTGCTTAGATTTTGATGTTCTGATTTATCTCGTTAAGTGGCAGTTTTCTAACGGTTGATGTAAAAATATATATTCTAAGACATGGGGCTATGAGTTATGGCATATTCCATCTACTTTTACTTTTCTAATTTTATAATGATTTTCGGTCGAGTTCAAATCTTAATTCGAAATCATTTAATATTAATATTTAATTTATTAATCAATTTTTATATTTCTTTCGAATGAGAAATCATTTAACTAATTGGTTCAGTTGATTAATTGATCTTTTAATAAAAATGATAAAATATGTTATATATTTATACAACAGAATGATCACCAGACCAATTAATAGATGTCATATTTACGCAGGAATTTTGATATGTATCATACAATACTTGAATTTTGTTCTATTCAGAACAAACATTTATCATAATTCTCCCTTCTTTTGAAGCAAATCGATACGAAATCCATATAGCATTTAAGATTTTCTTTTACTGCATGGAGCCTGTGAACATACTTCATTCAAACATCATGTGTTGCTAAAATAAGCTTCTCTGAATTTCAATCATGTTTAGTTCGTATTCAATTTCAAACCATTCAAGTCACATTTGAGTTGGAATCTCAACTAAAATTCTTTATGATGCACGAATTCGGTTCAAAATGAAAGTTAATGGGTCCAAAACTTCCCAGTAATTTGATGCAAGAAGCAAAGAGGCCCTCATTCTCATAACAATAAACCATAACAGTGCTGTTATTTTTGTTATTTCCATGATTCAGTCATCCGCAAACCTGATAGACAAAACCGCAACGAGTTGCAAGAGTTTGTAGTTCCGTTTGCTTCTATGCCGACTCTGGTTTCTCCAGGAAGGTCTTTTTCAACCAATCAAACGGCTGCCAAAGAAAAAAAGGAAAATCTTTAAAACATTGGCTAATGATTCACCAAGATTCAGTGACAGGCACAAGTCAGTACACCAAGTTCTCTCCCTCATAGAATAATAAATTATAAATCAATTCACTATCGGAGAAAAAACACTAGCTAGCTGTGTCATAACTCATGATCGAGTCTCTTTGTTGAAGCAAAATTCTCAAATGACGACATTTTTACTCCCAAAGACATACTGATAACCGAAACTTCACTAACATATATGGGTCCATTTGGTTCATCAACCAAATATCTCATTTCAATGGGTTTCACTTTATTGACTAAATGTTCAAATTAAGCTCAAACTACAACCTTTATAGAACAGGGAGTTACAAATGTAAGTCAATCATATATAATCTTTGAGCATTTGTAGTGTAAGTCAATCATATATAATCTTTGAGCATTTGTAGATCGATGTTTAATGTTAGACAGATATATCAACATCTGATTCGAACCACAATATCACAAATGATGCTTTAGGAGAAACAAGGGTGTTGCATCAAAAGGACAACGAAAGTTTACGACAACGTTAAACCCTTCTGAATCAATGGAATTTGTACTCCAAGAGTGCTTTAAAGCAATCTATGTTCAATCGTGGACCCCTTAAACTAAACCATATGTTATGAATCCCAATCTCCTGCAGGAAGGATTAGGATGATCCAAAACCAAAAACAGTGGCATTAACCAGCAACAACATAATGAAGGCAGTCAATCAAGATAGATCAATTCAAAATCTAAATCAAATCCAACATAACACCTATGTGTACATAAGAAATGTATCCATTCGATCAATTTCTCTTATCTGAGCCTAACTGCACATACATTAATGTACTCCACTTAATTTAATTCTATGGCCGGACCACAACCCCTGGATACCAAAATGGGTCCTTGGGGTGATCACATTCCTACACTTAAACACGATGATGATGATAGGATTGGTCCATGAATTTCCCTTGCTTCAGCCGCATTCCAACCATATCACCATTTTCATTTAAACAAAAGGGTACATCAAAGCTAGTGTTTTGACTCTTCCAAGGCCCATGGGAGAGTACATTTCTCATTCTTTATACTAATTTTTGGGGAAATGAACGCCTTTCAATCACATATGTACTACTTCGGTTCTGAAGAAAGCAAAGATCTATTCCAAGGTCTAATTTTTAAGATAATCTGATCACAAAAACATCTTCCAAATTAATCAATATTAATAAAAGGGGGGAAATCTGATATTAAACAATCAAAGAATCAAACCTGGATGAGCCAAAGAGCGCCGGTAGTAGCAGCGACGCCCCACATGGCAGCGGCTTGTACGTCGGCGGGCTGTGGACGAAGCCCAGGCTTAAGGAACTTGAACAAAGCATTTTCTCCAGCCATATCCTTAAAATTCCCAAATAATTCGATTTCAAAATCAAAACCCTAACTTTCTTTTGGCAGCAAACGATCTCTTTGTTTCGTATTTCTAGTTTAGGGATTGTTTTGTACCCTAGGATTGACTCTTAAAGATCTCAAGTCCAGCCTCCAGCTCAGCCTGACCAAATTCTCCGATTTTTAATTTCATAATTTATTTAAATAATTCAAACCTATACAAAATAATATAATATAAATATTTTTATTTATTAAATAAACCAATTATCATAGTTCGAACTCATACAAAATCAAACAACATAAGTATTTTTAGCTACTAATTTAATTAATAGATTTCTTGAACTTATATACTTTAATGTCTCATATTATATAAATTTAATAAAATTAATTTTATATTATACACTTTATGAAATATATATTTTAAAGAATAAAGTATTGATCATATGATAAATAATAATAAAATGATTCTTTAACTGTTAAATTTCATATCGAACATCTAGATGAATGTCGCATCCTAAAGAAATAAAAATACAAAAATAAATATAAAATCATAAAACATGAAAAAGAGAGACATTAAAATTCATGGAGAATATCAATCAAATTAAACTAAATCAATATCAATAATAAATTAACAATATTCACACCCATTTGAATTTTATAATATTTTTTAGTGTTCTGGTGTAATTATAAAATAATATCTATTTATTTTTTTAATCTTTTTAATAAGACCTACAATATATAATTATATATAATGTTCGAATTTAAATTATCTAAATAAAATATTTTCTTTTTGGATAAGCTTTGTAATTCATTAATCTAAAAAAGCAATAAAAACTGCTACTCATTTACAAACTAATCCCCAAGCAAAATATATTATTTTTATTACTCAAACCACTCAATAAATTTATTTTGATTTCTTATAGTTAAATTTTATAATTTGTAGTAATTTATATTAGTGAGATCAAATTGTCAAAATCACCCCTCCCATGAAATTTAAACAAGTTTTGCAGATTCCAAGTGTAACATCATTCTTTCTCCTTCCTCTCATTTCTCTCCGAATTCATCAATGATCATCGTCTATGATTCAGAATTCACGGAAACAAGATGTTAAATTTCTTGAAAGGAGTAGTTGGCGGATCTGGGACAGGACTCAAGGATCTACCTTACAACATAGGCGATCCTTACCCTTCCGCTTGGTCCTCTTGGTCTCACTTTCGCGGCACTTCCAGGGTACTGCCTTCAACTCTTTTTTTTCTCTGAATTCTCTGTTTGCTGCTTATTATCATATCAAAAAATTCAATTTGTATCACATTGGATGGATCTTGTACGTTTTTTTCCAGGATGATGGCTCTCCAGTGTCCATATTTTCTCTTTCGGGAAATAATCAGCAGGATGGCCGTTTAGCTGCTGGTCGGAATGGTGTCAAGCGTCTTCGAACTGTAAACTACTCTTTCTTATTGAATTGTTTTCTGATTCTGCAAGATAGAGTTTTTAAAGGTGATATTTCATCAAAATTGCATTTGCTTTCAATATAAAACACACCCTTTGCCTCTTGCTTTTCAGAAGCAGGATGCTTGTACTAGAAGCAATGGCCAAACGTTTTAGCCCCATTGGTGTTCGAATCCGATACTTTTTAGTTGACATAACGTATTTGATTGAGAGTTTAGATTTTGAGGTGTTGTGTTGTTTCTTCAAAATTCATTTGCTTTCAATATAAAACACGCCCTTTTTGCCTTTCTCTTGCTTTTTATGAGTGAAAAGCTGGTAGTAAAAGCAACTATCAAATGTTTAGTCTAACACAAGTTAAACTAGTTGCTGGATTCTGGACATTTGAGATGATATTTCCAATCCTACTACAGGTGAGGCATCCAAATATCTTGTCATTTCTTTATAGTACCGAGGTTGAAACTTTTGATGGTTCTGGTACAAAAGTTACCATCTATATTGTCACAGAGCCTGCGACACCATTATCTGAGAAGATCAAGGAACTGGGTTTAGAAGGTGCACAAAGGTATATTCACCTTGCTGAAACTCTAGTGTGTGGTTTATCCATTGTTTATCGTTCCGAGAATGTATTGTATACATTTTAGTTTCTGACATTGGAATTTACTTATTTCATATTTGAAAATTTATTCTCCCTTTGGATGCCATCATATGTTGTTTAAAACCTTCATAATTTTCGGATGTGATTTCTTTTATTGGTAGAGATGAATATTATGCCTGGGGTCTGCACCAAATAGCTAAGGCTGTGAGCTTTTTAAATAATGACTGCAAACTTGTAAGTATTTCAACCTAGGTCTGCCATTTGAGAACATTAGTTAAAAATGCGTAGTTATCTAATATTCTATATGACATATTTTGTGACTATAGATGTAGCATTTATCTGACATGGTTTCTGGAAAAAAGTAAGTTAGTATATTAACAGATATAGTGAAGAGATTGAGCAACTTGCTTGTCGTGCTTTCCATAAACCATTCATGATTTCTGTCACCCATGCATTCATTCACACAGAAACTTGTTTCCCAAGGTAATCAAAGGATTTTCTTCTTGCATTGCTCTATGTTTGAAATAGACTGGATTTGTTTCCATTTATGTAGCATGAGAAGAATATGCAACTCTTTCTGTTTTGTCCTCTGGTGCTAAGTTTGAATATTATTTGCTAATTCAAACTGCTTGCAGTTGGGTTTCAGGGTTTGTTGTTGCTTTGTAGGTCATTTATCTGAAGTTTATTTGTAGAAACTGCCAATAAGGCTGGATTTTTTATCCCATTCTTATCTCTTTCAGGACCACTCTTTTGACTAACTTTGGATGGTGCAGGTTCATGGCAATGTTTGTCTGGAAAGTGTTGTTGTAACGCAGACCTTGGACTGGAAGCTACATGCTTTTGACGTTTTATCTGAGCATGACGGGGATAATGGAACTGCTACAGGACCAATGCTGGTAATGCTTGTTTGGATGCAAACAAAGTGTTTAAATCATTTTTTAATAAAACAAGACATTATTGTAATCTTAACATTTCCTTAGCTTTTCATGTAATGAATTTTAAAATCCTTTTAATGAATAGCGAAGTTTTCTGAATATACCGTTAGAGATGCAACCTATAAATGTACTGTTTGTCCATGAGGTTAAGTGCTTTCAGTCCTATATTAGTCATTAGATTTTGGGCCTTCGGCATTGGCGATGTCTTCATGTATCAAGTTCAGGATAATTACAGCTTATCTAATCTTGTTTAGAATCAAGTTCTCATAAACAAAATGTATTACTCCGTTGTTGTACAAATCTTTCTTGCTGATATCTTCCATGGATTCTCAAGGATACTTTGCTTTCTTATTTGTAAAAACTGTCTATGGATAGGTAATTAATCCTCTGTCTGTTTAAATCAGCAATATGAATGGCTTATTGGATCACAATACAAACCAGTGGAGCTGGCCAAGTCTGACTGGGTTGCAATCAGAAAAGCTCCACCATGGGCCATTGATTCTTGGGGTTTGGGTAAGTTTTTATTGTTTCGTTTGATATATTGGTGTAATGATTTAGGTGGATTTTCCTCGATATCTTTCTAAAGAAGGATGGTGTTTCCTGACATGGGTTTTATTTTGACTTTTGTTAGAGTTGATATTGGCTGTTATTTTTGTCTCTTAGACCCCAATGTTGGCTGAGGATTCATAGCTTTATGCTTAGTTGGCTATGCTGCTAGGGGGATTTAGTTGCTTGAGTTTACAAGTCAAATTTGTTTTCAAATTTCCTAAATATTTTCAGTTGTCTTTTTGATACACTATGCATTACAGTGATATTCAAAAAAGTGTATGCAAATATGCTTATTTAATGTGGACTATAAAAAGAAAGATATTTGGGTTCAATTTCAGTTACTTCACTTACTTCTTTGTTTCTTTTTTCATGTAATCCTCTGCAATCTGAACATTTTTATTAATTTGATAGGATGTCTTATATATGAGATTTTCTCTGGTATGAAGTTGGGGAAAACTGAGGAGTTGCGGAACACGTCTTCTATTCCGAAGGTTTGTAGCTCTTGTTATGACATTTTGCATGCAATATGCCAGTTAAGCCAGATACAGGTGACATACTTCGAGTTAATGTCTACTAGGAGCATTTGTGTTCCCGAGTATTCATGGTGCATGTAGGGTGATTTCATTTTGAATCCTTGCAAGCTTCATCTCATACTCATCCAACTACTTTCTTGTCTCGCAGCCTCTGCTTCCGGATTATCAGCGGCTCTTAAGCTCCACGCCTTCTTGCAGGTTGAATACATCGAAGCTTATAGACAACAGTGGTGAGTGGCTGAGTGCCCTTTGCTTTAAGTCTATTTTAGATTTGGCAACAATCTCACAAGTCCAGTTAAGATTAATAAGCATGAGAATGAGATTTAGTCTTCAATTCTGCAACTAGCAACACCTAATTATTGACCTTTCTGGAGTGTCATAGACTGTTCTTTATCCTTGCAACATCGTAATTGTGTTATTTATTTGGTTGATGGATGGTTGATTTACCATCCTTGTTAAGTTGTCCATACCATTTTAATGGATGTAATGTCTTCATTCTGTTATTTCTAGGTTGTGGTACATTTCACTTGCAATTTAAGTTAATCTAAACTATTTATTTCTAAAGTTCCTTCTCCTCTGTCTTGTTTGTGCCTCATGGCAATACTGAATTCTAAAATGCTTGTGCTGTCAGAATTTTTCCAAAATAAGTTGGTGGACACGATACATTTCATGGAAATTCTCAGTTTGAAAGATAGTGTTGAGAGGGATACCTTCTTTCTCAAGCTTCCTACTTTAGCAGAGCAGCTTCCTCGCCAAATTGTATTGAAGAAGGTGCAGATTTTGAAAGTCACATGTGATCAGTCAATGAAGACTAATCATCTATAATTTCAAATTAAATTTATGATTTCATAATTTGCTTTGCAGATATTTCCTTTGTTAATCTCTTCCCTTGAATATGGTTCGGCCGCTGCGCATGCTTTGAATGCACTGTTGAAGATCGGTTCATGGTTGTCAGACGAAGAATTTAACCTGAAGGTCATACAACATTTCTGTTTACTTGAGACATAAAAATCCAGTTTGTGTTTATTCGTGTAATCTTGGCTGACTTGATTAGGCTTCACCTTCCAGGTACTGCCTACAATTGTAAAACTTTTCGCTTCCAATGACCGAGCCATTCGAGTTGCTCTCTTACAACATATTGACCAATATGGAGAATCTTTATCAGATCAAGTTGTTGATGAGCAAGTAAGCAATTCACGGGAAAGTGTTTTTCATGTTTCTCCCTCATTCAAGCAGATTCTAGTTACTTGACTTGGAACTAGTGATATTCTAACGAACTTTGACGGTTCATTTCAATTTTTACAACTAGGTTTACCCCCATGTCGCTACTGGATTTTCAGACACATCTTCATTTCTCCGGGAATTAACGCTTAAGTCCATGCTCTTATTGGCTCCTAAGGTTAAGTTCCACAAGAACTTGTGATTTTGTTCCCATATGTTTCCGTATTATCTCCATAATGTTGAAGCTTTGTGAATTATTTCTATTTCTAATGTTGAAGCTTCGTCTTACTTTTCGTTGCAGCTTTCGCAACGTAATTTGTCAGGCTCCCTATTGAAGTATCTTTCAAAGTTACAGGTATGATTCACATTTCTTTATCTCTTTTTCTTGTTATACATATATAATATTACGAATTTATTCATTAAGTTTTCGTATTATTTTTTGACAGGTTGATGAAGAGCCTGCAATCAGAACAAATACTACCATATTACTGGGAAACATTGCAAGCTACCTAAATGAAGGGGTTAGTATGTTTCCGGCCAATCCTCGAGTAGTCGAGTACCTTGATTACATTACATAGTCACATCTACACTTGATATATTCGTATTCGATGGCATGATCTTTTCTTCTAGCATCACATATTCTGTTTCCTTTTAAAATCTTGTGTCCCTCTCGTTGATAAGTGATCACCCTTGCTCTAAAATTGCAGACACGGAAGAGAGTTCTGATTAATGCATTTACAGTCCGTGCATTGCGTGATACTTTCTCTCCTGCCCGAGGAGCAGGTATACATGTTTATCTCTAATTTCCGGTATTATCGGTTTCAGTTTCGGGAATGCTTTCTAGGTATCATCATCGAACTAATATGAAACTACACTGTGACAGGAGTTATGGCTCTATGCGCCACCAGTTCTTATTATGATACGAATGAGATTGCAACTCGGATTCTTCCAAATATTGTTGTACTTACCATTGATCCTGACAGGTCATGTTATTGTAGATCCGTTATTTATTTCTGCCTTTGTTATTATTATCCGTCCGTGTACATGAAAAATGCGCTCGTGTGTACTTGAAACAGTGATGTAAGGTCCAAGGTATTTCAAGCAGTTGATCAATTTTTACAGATACTGAAGCAATCTAATGAGAAGGTGGGCGTTAAGAAGTTATCGATATCGTCCCTGTTATGTTACTTTATTCTATAGTGATGCTTTTTCTACTTGGTTCTTTATAGAGTTATGTTGAAGAAACTGCTGGAGCTGGAAGTTTAGGGCTCGGAGGAATGCCGGGAAACGTTGGTTTATTGGAGTAAGTAGACAATGTTTATGGTAGGAAGCCATATCAAGTGCTATCCTACCACAAGAGGGAACTCGAAACTGTGACTATATTAACTTTTAGATTACGATTTTTTCGTCGGAATGTGGTGCATTGTTGGCAATCTTTACTAGTTTAATCGTTTACGAGGGCAGGTCGGAAAAATTTGTGTAGCATCCTGATGGATTATGTCCTTTGTTTTCACCTGAGGGTGTTTTTTTGGTGTTGATGGCTAACATTATGACTTTACAGATGGGCCATGAGTTCCCTGACTCTTAAAGGTAAATCTTCGGACCAAGCTCCTGCCAATTCTGCCCGACCTGTAACTGCCACAACTTCATCAGTCAGCTCAGGTCTTTCTCGCAATTACGCAACTTCAAATAATTTGTACATAATTCTTTCAGAAATGAAGTTAGAACATGTGTCGTGTTCTTTCGATAACTCCATCTCTAATGTTGGTTTTCATTGACAGCCTTAGGAGGAATAGAAATGCCAAGTTCAGCACCAGTCTCCCGTGTAAGTTCCAGCCTGGACTTTACAAATCAACCTCCGTCCCCTACATCAACTGATGGGTGGGGAGAAATAGAGAATGGCATTCATGAAGAAAAAGACAGTGACAAAGACGGATGGAATGATATCGAACCTCTCGAAGAGCCAAAGCCATCTCCAGCATTGGCAAACATTCAGGCAGCTCAGAAGCGTCCTGTGTCACAACCGGTTTCACAGCCTAAACCTCAAGGTAATATTGTTCACTCAATTATGGAATTCAGATAATGCCATTGTGTATATGGATTGGTTTGAATCTCACGCGTTCCTTTGAATTTTCAGCTACAAGCTTGAGACCAAAAAGTACAATGAAGGCAACAAAAGATGACGACGGCGACGACTTGTGGGGTTCGATAGCTGCTCCTCCTCCAAAAGTTCCTTCAAAACCATTAAAAGCTAAGACAAGTGGAGCAGTCGAGGAAGATGATCCCTGGGCAGCCATTGCAGCTCCCACTCCAACGACCAAGGCGAAACCATTGTCCGCTGGAAGAGGGAGAGGAACTAAACCCAAATTGGGTGCACAGAGGAAGCGAACATCTTCATCTGGGTAGTAAGAACTTTCTAGCAAATTAAACAACATAAATGGTGACTGTTTCTGCATCAAAAAGACATGAATCTTTTGTCACCAACTCATAGTTGCTAAGTATATTATTTGATTTGTAAAATCATTCCTTTTTTTTTTGTCACAAAGTCTTTGATATCTGTCATCAATTCGAAGGTTTGATGATTTCACTTTATCCATAAAACGATAATTACCTAATTTCAACAACTTAACACCCCAAAACACCATGTTAAATGAATGAGTGCATATGCATGGGAGGGACAGACACTTGATTATATGTTAGGTATGAACTTTTATACTCGAAATGAGAAATTGAAATTTCAAGGGGACGAGACTAGATTTTCAATATACAATACAATATATATATAAATGTCATCCATGGGATGGGAGAATTCAGCATGCACGGAAACACATTACCATGTGTCTTTGTACATGCATATCATCACTGGCTCCATGTCCCCAGCATCCAAGCTCATTTTCATTGAGTATCATGCACCCAGCAAACTGATAATCAAACTAAAACTTGTATTTCAGATTAAAAAAGTCCATCGTCATTGGGTTATGATCTGTTAGTTTTTGTTTAAAATCACCCTAAAACTGGTTTATGATAAACAAAGTCCATCGTCATTGGTTTGTGTCCATCTAGCTCAGAAAAAACTTGAGCAAAACTGTGCCTACAACTTTACGGTATCACAGTTGGCACAATCTCATTCATCAATTGTTCCTTCAATTGACTCACGGTTGCAGTCTCCGCGAACATTTGTTCACATAGATAGTAAAGGAGGGAAATCTTTATTGTCTTGCAGCTGGAAAGGTTCTATGAGCGGCCTGCAGCATACCCCGATAGCAGTTAGCAAAGAGAGAACAAAAATCGACGACTGCCTCGAATTTTCTATAATGCATTTACCTTTTAAGCTCACAAAGTTCCTTCTGCTCCTGCTTTTCGATTGAAGGCATGTGTAACCTGGATTCTGTCTGCATGGGAGGTGGCGAATGCGTACCTGTTGGGAATGGACACTCATAAACACCAAATTTAATAACCGGTGAGCATTGAGAGCCATTCTCAGCCACTAGACTCTTCAATGTGGGCAGACTAGAAGGACTGGTTGTTGTAATCCCTTTGGTGGATGGAAGCAGTGGGAATTGTTCGGTTGAAAGATCAAGATCATGGCAATTCCCATCCCCAAAGTTGTTTTCAGAGGGGTCAGTTTCTTTTGGTGAGTTCTGTGACGAACCAGGAGTAGACGACTCGTAATTTTGAGTACCTATACATGCTTGCATCTCTCTATAAGACTGATGGGTCTGCAAAAAAGGTTTGACCAATCTTAGTTTCAGTTCAAGTCATTAATTTAATAATAACAGATAGATCTCAGGTTGAAACTATCGTACCATGTCGGGGATGTTAATGCTTGTTCCTCTCAACTTCGTCATATTGTCATTACCAATTGTAGAATTTGGTAACTGGAAAGCACAAGGATGAGAGAATGGTAATTTCGGGATAAAAACATCTGTGCCCTTACGATAAACAGTGTTACGCTTGCCCCTAACAAGCCGCCGTAGGGCATCCCATGCACCGTGCTTTTGTGTCTGAGAAGATGATACAGGGGTTGTTGGATAGACAGGAACATTCAATGCATAGTAACGATACCATTGACTATAAAGTAGACCGTTATAGTAGCCATCATAGTCACCACTCAGATCAGAAATTTCAGATTTGCCAGTGCCAAAGGCATGCACCGGAATTTGTACATCAGGCCTCTGCCCTCTTCCATTCCGATCCAAAGTATTAACAAAGAACTTTTCAAGTCCCACACCCATGGTTTCACCTGGCAGCTTCAAGATTTCACCAAGCCTTTGTGCCCCATAGGTAAGAGCACATCTAATTCGATGTAAATTACCTGCCGGGGAAGACACATGCTTAATAGTTTTTTGTTAATAAAAGAACCATCAAACGCTGTTCGCTTTTTGAAATAAGTCATTATACCTTTGCTAACACTACGACCCAGGTTGTTGTCTGCTTTCAAGGGATCCACGATGTTCATATACTTGACGGGAAAAACATTGGCCCCGACCTCAAGGGACTGCATTGGCACGGAATATGTTTCTCTGCAATAACTCAAAAAGTCCCGACTAAGTAGAAGTTCATCACCATCGGTTACTAGAGTCCCAGCTGCAAAATTACAAAAAGGAAAAAAATTAAAACCAGACTGGACAGATTTACATGAGCTGAGAATAATGCACTACTTAGTACTTACTACTTACCGAAATATGCTGGAAGGGAGGATATGGAAACTGGACCAGTTATAGTGATGCAGTAATTTGCCCAATCAAATGTGCTATAGTAGTCTAAAAACTTCCGAAGGACCTGTACAAAAGGTATAAAAGGCGTCATTATCGAATTTCAGCAGATGATAAGGGAAAATGCTGGATGGGAAGGAATGACTCACCGCTAGTGGACCGCATAATGATGAATGAAAGATATTAATGATATACAAGATCATTGTTTCTAATGCATATGTAGAAATCAAGCCATGGTGTGCACCGAGAATTCGGCTCTCATAATAACACCATGCCTTGATCAAGATGATACTGCGTTTGAAAAGATGATCTTTTCCAATATGTTGGTCAACCTGAAAAAGGAAGGTAAGTTCAAGCAATAGTGCAAGGAAAAGGTAAAACGGGAGATTTTACACTAAATACGACGTATGCCTAATAGCTTAAGAAACATCAGTTTCTCTTAAATCCAGTAAAGAGTAAAGACTCAAAAGATATAGAAATGAAATCAACTTCTGTGCTGGTTGGTAGTCGTACAAATAACAAGGATAAAAACGCTGAGTAGCTAACTAAAAGATCATCTACTATTTGGTATTAATGCCGAAAAACAAAACAGTGCAGATAGACAATATTTGGAAACGGTTTTGGAACATCTCATCGTTGTATTTTTTAGACAATACCTTCTCAAGAAAGCATAGTGCAGATAGACCAGCCATTTGATTGAAAGAGATGTCCACAGGTATATCATTCACAGTACATTTCACTATCTTAACCTGACATAGAATTCCAAAAAACAAAGAAGATATCAGCACAAGATGATTTGGTCTCCGTTTGCTGCTATAAACACTATTTCATTATCTTAATCTGATAACTTCTCTATCTGCATAGTAGCCAAAAAGAAGTTGGTGCTATCCCTCCACTAGAATATCACTGTTATGTACAAAAAGGATACGAAGCTCCTGCCTGTAAGCTGTAGGTACATAAGTGAAAAATACTACCTGAGTTTAGATGCAAGGCCTGGGATGGTTTTGTGTTTTCGTCTTTTGAATTATAAGGCATCACCAAAACAAGAAAAGAAAAGAAAGATAGAATCAATAAAAAAGAATTGCACCTGAGCACGAATATATTGAACATCCTGTACTATGAACTCAGAGTTCTGCTGGTTAACTTGTAAGATACCGCAGATATATCTTGCCAAATTTTCCTCCATATTTGGATGACTAAGAGCAGTCAAATCAATATCTCCATCAGGAAGGAAGGTTTTTAATGGAACTGAGCCGAATGGGAACACCTGACAAGCACATGGGAAGGTAAAAGAACTGCACTAGAATGAAAAAAAAGAGTAAATAATATAATAAACAGCTATTTTGTCCTCACCAATGATTATTTTCCTTTGAATATGTATAAATTGTGGTATACTCAAAAACATATACGCACTATAGCATAGCTCAATCTAGAACAAGTGCGTTACAAACCAACAGGTGAGATGCATTGCCTTTACTAAAGCACTTGACTTCAAGGCGAAACGGAAAAAGCACTTACGGTTAAGTTTGCTTTTCTTTTCTCCATATTTATATATTCTATGAGTTATATAATAAGAACAAGTATGCCTTGTGTACAAGAGATGACAATTACTGTCCTCTAGAACTTCCTGTTTATGCTGGAAGTGAAGGAAACGTTTTTCCGGCCAAGAAAAGTAATGGAACTTTGGGGCAGAGCTTGATAATGAGTGTTAGCAATGCTTGATATCTGTAGTACATCAGCAGCGAACAACTTTTGGGAGGGAGGAGGTACAAAACGTATGCCTAGTAGCTAGGATCTCTATCCATACCGAATCCAACCAACCCTTACCACGTGACACGGTTGTAAACAAAAGTTTGTACACCTGTTTATATCTCTAGTTTACTTCCAAAGCAATCGATATTAAAAGAACCGCGTATCAGGTTCGAGAACTGATGCCAAATTGCATAACAATTTAAGGAAACAGTTAGTTAAATAACTAGTTCAAACCCCACATGCCCGCATTCTTCGGAGCCGAGCACTTGAATCCAAATCCATGCAAGCTACCTTTCTCTTAAAAAGGAATCAATCATTAAGCTACGACAAACTGTCACTAACAGACCATAAAAATACATGCTAAAGTGCATTAAGAAGCTAGTCGAATCTAACTCGAAAAGACTGAAACAAAACCAGTCTTAAGTCATCACACTTTTAAACAATCACTGAGATTTTGGGGTTTCATTTTTCTTGCTTGTAAAAGACAAGTAAATTACTTTGATATCCATGTTCACAAGTGACATACATACATGTTCAGAGCTCAGTGCATACAATAAACCCATCAAAATTTACTCATAAATTGGTTTCACAATCATAGGTAACCCCATTCCTGCTAAACATTAAAAGGGGCAATACACCATATAACAAGCAACAAAACATAGAAAACTAAAAGCCTACTAATCATCCATCAAACTAGAGAAATATCTTAATAATTCAGACCAAATGATGTTCCTAGTGGTGCCAAAGTACCAATGTCACATATTTGTCTTCACTCCTAAACAGGCACTTGAAAACCAAGAACCAACAATTGCTAGAACTTGTCCAATTACAAAAGGGGGAGCCAATTTTAGTCTCCAAGGGTAAAATATCTAGGGAAATTGAGTTTACCTCACTGCCAAAATAATCTCTGATTAGCCTCTGAATGTAAGAAATAACACTTTTTCGATTTTCCTCAGAAACCAAAACAGGCTGAATGATACAAAGTATCTCCTGGGCTCTTTTCTCAGCCAATAACCAGAGTTCATCATCAATTGAAAATGGATGTGGGTTGTTAGATGGCAAAGACAAAGAAGAAGAGGAGGAGGAAGAAGAAGGTGATGATGCGTGGGGGATAGGCGATGAAGAAGAAGTAAAGGACAAAGACAAAGAGGAAGAAGGTGACAGACACTCCTGAAAATCCTCCATTTCTGCAATAAAAAAAACAACAACTTTATCTAAAACAACCTAGGAACATTCATTCCAATGGTGAACAAGGAGAAACCAACATCTGCAAACGCTGCAATTTGAGACAACAATCAGAAGGAGAAGAAGAAAAAAGAGAAACTGATGGCATGGAGTTATGTTAGATGATGAGACAATTAAAGGGTTTCAAGGAGAACCAAAAGATGAAAAATGGTAGAAGAAAGACATGTACTTTTTCCGTTTCAATGAACAAAAGGGGACATTAAGAAATGCTGACAAAGTAGCAGCAGCAGCAGCATGTGCAAAGATGTCACAAAGATGAGAAGGAAAAACAACCACAGATGTGTTTGAAACATATGTTGCAAACTGGTTTTGACATCTAATTCTGAACCCCTTGAAAATCTTCTTTTGTCGTCTTCACTAACCCCTCTGATAAAACACAAACATGGGTTATTTAAAAGCAAAACTTGTGGTTTAAATTCAATGTTATGCATAATGGGGGGACTAGTTGGACAATATTAAAATATTTATTTTATTTTTGTAAAAAAAAGACATAGGAGGAAAATAAGGAAAATTATCCATACACAGTCAAAGTTCTTAAATTTCAAATAAAAGCATGTAAATTGACATATACAAACATATATATAATAATAATATTTTGATTTTAAATTAATTATATTTTAAGAATTTAATTTAAGATATAATTATAAAATTTAATAGTTTATTTTATGAGATTTATAATTTTTAAGATAAGAGATTTTAATTTTAATTTTCAGAGACTAAATATACAGATTTGTATAAAGTATTTTTGATTTTTGCATGGGGTTTTAGTCTCATTATTAGTACATTGTTTAATAAGGAAAATTTTCTATTTTATTCGATTAAATATTTGTATACTAATATAGATATAAAGATTTGATTTTTAAAAACATACTATAAATATCTTTTTTAAAAATATTCGAATTTAAGTCCGGGATAAAGTTTTTTTAAATTCCAAATATCTTTTTTTCAAAAAATTACTAAAAATTAATAAAATTAAATTACTAAATGAACATGTGACTAATATATATTCATCTAACACTATTTTTAGAGGCTAAAGCTTCACTATAAATGTATATAATAATTAAAAAAATAAAAGTATTGGAAAGTCAACAAAATTAGGTCCTTCCAAAGAAGAGAAATTTTGGCTAAGACTCTTCAAATAAGGAAATAAATAGCAAAAGAATCTCTCTTATTAAAGAAGCTTAAAATAGGGATTGAAAGGGAAAAAATAAAAAATAACAAAAAGGTAAAATATATCAATGCTCATTAAACTATGCTTAAATGATATTTTGGTCATTACATTTTTAAAAGTTACAAAATAGTCATTAACTTTATCAAATATAATTTTTAAAAGTTCGGTGACTAAACTGATTATTTAAGTAGTGTTGGACCCTTATCCCGATATTTTTCACCTGCCTTCCTGAATAAATTTCTTTAAAATTTAATTTATTTATGAATTTGTCCCACTTTTAATCATTTACATTTTTACCGTTAACCCCTAAATCCTAACTAGCAATTTATGGCACACTTGTTGCTCAATGGGAAGGGTCTAATTGAAATTTCAAGACCTTATGAATTTGTTCCAAATTGCAGAGTCTTGGTCAAACAGCTTGAAAGGTCATTGCTGCAGGTCAGCATATTGCCATATTGGAAATTATAACGTAGGCAGCATTAATTACAATGTTCAAAGAAATATTGACCATTCTTCATGTTTTAGCCCTAACTAGGGTTAATGGTACTATACCCTATTTTTATTACAAATATCAACATGGACTGCATTGATTTCCATGGGATTGTGTGGTTATTATCTTGACTAGGATGGCATTATTTGTTTTATTCATGCGGATTCGAGTATTAATTCATATAAAAGTTTATAAAACTCATAAATTATTTTTAAAAAAAATTATTTAAAAAATTATAACGGAAAGTTAAGCTTATGAATTATTCGAAAAATTGAATATAAAGATGCTAAATCAAATTAGTTTGTTAGTTAAAGTTATTAAAATTTGGTTTGGACTGGTTTAATCGAATTTGAGTTTTTTGAGTCGAACTTAGACATGCATGTGTGTTTTATTTACATTACCCCATCTGGATTATTTGTGTAATGGTTGGTTGTGGAGCTATCAAGTGGGTCAACTCTAGTTTTAAAAAATTTTGGGTCGAATCAACTTGGGTTTGTACTATTTTGAGTGTGGTTAATTCGAGTTTGTGTCGTTTTCAAGTTCAGTTTTTTTTTGTTGTCATTTCAGGTTTGTTACTCGATTCAGTTCGTTACATGTTATCTGTTTAAATTATTTGGATTTAAGTTATTTCTATCTCATGTTAGACAATTTGAGCTATTGAGTTTTTATGATCCAATCGAGTTAAATAGAATCCGGGTTTTTATTAATAACTCACTCTCAGACACTGTTAATCTTTTGTAACAAACAGGAACTCCACGGCAAGGATTCAACAGAAATAGTTCCATTGATGAAGAAAATGACATTCAACGTAACATGTAGCATATTGTTCGGATTATCCGACCGAACCGAAAAAGGACAAACTATTGAACGACTAAATCGTGCTCGAAATCTGAACGTTGACTACCCTAAAATCGAGTCTTAGTCGAGCTCAAAAACCAAAAGGCGCAGATGTATGTCTCGTTTACGCCTTCCGAGTCATCGACACGAAAATGAGCAAGTCCAAGAGATACAGTATATCACAGTACATTATCTGAAAATACAGTGTATCATCATCACCTAATGCTAATAATAGACCATGCCAATGAACAAAAGAAATTCAAACAGTGAAGATTAGTACCTACGTTACAACTTGCAATATCCAAAGGGGTCCCGGAAATGAAAACCGGTGAAAAGGAATCCTGCAAACCAAGCTACAACATACAAAAGAAATAAAAAATACGAAAACCGAAATAAAAACGATTATGACAGACAAATATTTCTTCTCTTTGATCAAATGAACAAACTGGATTCTTCTTCGCCGGATAACCCCTTCATAAATCTTTTCATTTCTCAAGGTGTTAGTTAAACTCATCCTGAATCTTCTTGGCCTTCTGAAGGGCATCTGATCAATTCAAGTATCTTAACGACCTCTCCCATGTCCGGTCGATTTGATGGTACTTGTGACGTGCAGATTAAGCCTAGTTTCATAACTGGAACTGCTTCCTCTACAGGGAATTTCCCTTGCAGCCTTCCGTCAACACATTCTTCCACCTTGCCTTCTTCCAACGCTCCTCGGACCATGTCACAGAGCACCACCACGTCGTCTTCCATGTACTCAACAGGTCTCTTCCCAGTAACCACTTCCATGACCAAAACACCAAATCCATACACATCACATTTCTCGGTTATTTTCACTGTTCGGCAGGCAAACTCAGGTGCCATGTAGCCAAGTGCACTTTGGATTTTGCTGCTTAAAATGTAACGGTCTAGCATAGGCAACAACCTTGCTAGGCCAAAATCTCCCAATTTAGGTTCACCCGAACCATCTATGAGGACATTGCTTGACTTTATGTTGTAGTGAATAATGTTCGATTGGTGCAAGTGAGCCAAGCTTTGCGCTATCCCTAGAATGATACTGAATCTGTCATTCCAAGAAAGGTAATTTCCACCCGATCCTTCGTGGAGATGTTTGTGCAGACTTCCACCAGACACAAATTCATATATGAGAAGTTGCAATGACGGAGTCCAGTAATAGCCCTCAAGTACCACGAGGTTAGGGTGACTTATCTTCCCTAGTTTCATAACTTCCCTTTCGAATTCTTCTTGTGACTTCACAAGGCTTGAGACAGTGAGCTTTTTGATTGCAACTGAGCGCCCATCTTGCAAAACCGTTCGATAAACTGTTCCAAACCCACCACGCCCAAGCTCACAGTCCTTGTTGAGCAATGCATGTGCTCCTGTACTAAAGTCGGGCTCACCAGAGAACATGACAAGTTTCCCAGAGTTGGCTTCTGTAGTAGGGGAACGGCTAAACTCCTCCCCAGCAGAAAATGTGAGGGGGGCTGCAGACTGGGATGTTGATGTCTTGACACGGAGATTAAGAACAGTGATGGCAATGACTCCAACAACAATGAAAGCAGCTGCACCAATAGCAATGAGGGCAGAGATACTAAGAGCTATCCTTTTATGACCAACATTTTGAGGTAATTCACCAGAAATGGAATCGGCAGTTGTGTTAGGATTTAGGACAATAGGTTTCGGGAGAACTGCAGGGCAAGATTTGTTAACTGCAGAGCCACAGAGTAGGGGATTGCCGGAGACAGCCGTAGGTGATATGGTGTTGAAAAATATACCAGCAGGTAGCTCTCCTTGTAAATTGTTGTGGGAAATGTTGAAAGATAAGAGAAAGGGAAGATTGGCCAACTGCTTCGGCAACGTCCCTGTAAGACTGTTGATAGACAAGTCCACATTTTCTAGGTCGCTCAGTTTTCCAATCTCGGCTGGTATTGGACCGCTCAACTTGTTTTGTGATATGATCCTATGCAAGTCAACAACAAAAGTAAGTCCTAAGTTAACCAGCATGTTACATGAAGCAAACAAATTTACACGTAGATGCGTCGTCAAGAAAATACATAGAAAAATTAAGATACCATTGCTGAAAAGCCTTAAAGTAATTTTTTCAATGAAAAAAATATCCAAACTAATACAACCTTTGAGCAAATAGATCAAAATTCAAATATCAAAAGATTATCTTAGACTTTAAGACATCAAGTAACTATCTGAGGCTAATAATACTCTCTGAGCATTGGATAAACAACAAATCGAGCTAATTAATGTGAATCAATGCCGACAGCCGACCTAAAATTAAAAGAAAAGTTAAGAAGCACAGATCATACTCAAAGAGAAACTTACAAAGTCCTTAGCAAAGTGCAGTTCTCAAATGATGTAGGAATTTTTCCGTTTAGGATATTGGCATTGAGCCTAAGATCCTTAAGGGAGTAAGCTCCTCCAATTTCCGTGGGTATGCTTCCATTAAGCTGATTTCGACTCAAGTCAAGAACATCCAATGCCTTCAACTCTCCAATAGTTCCTGGAATAGGTCCAATGAGGGAGTTCCTTGACAGATTCAACAACTTCAAGCTGCTTAAAGCTCTGGTATCAAAACTTAATCCCCCGGAGAACAAATTCCAAGATAAATCCAAGACTTGAATTCTTTGAAGGGAGGTACCTAATGAAGTTGAACTGGCATTATCCACATTTGCATCAACCTTATTCTCTGAATTAAAAATCCATCTGGGAAGTTCACCAGTCATAAAGTTTTGGCTAAAATCCAATGCCAAAAGATTCACATTGTTCTCCATCGATGCAGGTAAGCTTCCATTTAAAGCATTAGCAGAGAAATTCAGCACCTTCAAGGATTTAAGTTTTCCTATAGAAACAGGAACCTGACCAGAAAAGTTATTCAGTGACAAATCCAAAGTCTCAAGGCTTCCATTTCTCCAAACCATTTGGGAACCTCACCGACAAATGAATTCAAACTCAAATTCAGATAACTACACAAGCTAAGCTTCTGCATTGTTTGAGGAACAGGCCCGGAGAACGAATTCCAACTAAAATCAATTGATCTCAACAGCAAGCAACTCCCAATCTCGTCAGGAACCTGTCCAGAAAAGTTGTTTTTGCTCAAATTAATGGATCTTAAATTATTCAAAGCTTGAACCTCTTTTGTAATCTCTCCTTCCAACATGTTACCAGACAAATCCAGTGATCTTAAAGCACTCAAACCCCAAATCCCAACAGGCAATGACCCCGAAAACCGGTTCCGAGACAAATCAATAGCAGCAAGTGTAGCACAAGACCCTAAACTCCCAGGAATCTTACCAGAAAACATGTTGTTAGCTAAAGAAACAGAACTCAAAGGCCCACATTGTTTAAAGAAATCATCAGGGATAAAACCAGAAAGAGAATTCTCACTCAAGTCAATGATTCTGAGACTTTCAAGCTTTAACAAGTTGGGACTTATGGTTCCACTGAGGTTGTTCTTAGCTAAAGAAAGCTTCCTCAAGAGCTTGAGCTGCAAGAGGCCACGCCCGATCCGACCCGAAAGAGAGAACCCGTCGAGATTGAGATCAGTGACCCGGTTCAACCTCGGGTCACACTTGACACCGTTCCAGTGACAAGGAGTGTCATCGTCTTCGTTCCAAGAGGAAAGCTTCTGGCTTGGATCTTGAATGTCTGATTTGAAAACTATTAACCCCAAAACATCATCGTTTAATGATGGGGTTAAAGTTGAAGATCTAACTTGAAAAGAAACAACAGCTAAAAGAACAAACGGAAACAAGAGAAACGTAGAGAGCTTTTTCATCTCCATCTTCTTCTTTCCTCCTTCAGCATTTCAAAAACTCCATTTTTTTTCTTTGTCACTTGGCTTAAAACAAAAGGTAAGATTTTTATATATAAAAAAAATCTTCAGGGAAAGTGAAGTACTGGGGAAACAAAGAGAACCCAGAAGAGAAACAAGACAATAACTTAAAAAAAAAAAACTAAGAATTGTTTGAAGATAGAAAACAAGAGGAATGGAGTTTGTGAACTGAATATAAGAGGGGGAAGATATGTTTAGTTTATTTGAAATGTCCAAAATTGAAAGGGAAATGCTAAGAGGAACACCGTCGGTAGGGTTCCGGTGAGATTCACCGCCGGGGGAATGTAGGGAAGAGAGAGAGAGCTAGGTGAAGATTGGATTGGCTTTGTTTGGACGTAATTGTAAGAACAACAAATTAATAACGGGAAAGAGAGGATGGAGCTTGTGGGAAATTCGGTTAAAATGTACAACAAGTCCCTGTAGTATGTCATTTTGTACACTTTAGTCCCTGTTTTACTTATAAAATTAGCGGGAAATTTTGTTTGTTTTTTGCAGGGGACATGTCGGGGAAACGTGATTCTTGGAATTGACCCAACATTTGTACTGTTTCTTTCGACAGATTATTCAAATTCCTTGTGGAAAACGACACACACGTCTGCCAAAAACAAAACCAATGGTATGTTTATGCTTTGTTTTTGTTGCCGTTAGGGTTTGCCAGTACTGGTTCAGTTGAATTTTGAAAGGAATTTTTGGGGAATTAAACCAAGGGTCTAATTTCAACCATTAACATTGTTTAAGAGAACTAACTATCATTATGATTAATTACGAGCGTCTTTAATATAATTTTTATTTTATCTGAGAAAAAATTATTAGGTAAACCTTATTTATTATATTATCTGTGGTCTCAATCAATCAGATTTATTCATCTTAGTTTTTTAAGATAAATTATCATTTCTTTTCTATACGTAATTAGTAAGTGAATAGTTATCAGATAGTTATTTAAAGATAAACGATCTTGATTGTTTGGACCATGATAACGTGGTGAACAAGGTTAACTTAATAATCTCTCTTATCTGAGAGTTTTTTTTTTTGACTTATCTGAGAGTTAAATGGTATAGTTGGGTTGTTTTAATCATAGTTATTAGGTAGTTATTTCGAGTTTATCGATTGATTTTTTGAATTAGACCTAATTAAATTAATTATTTAAGGATATTTTAGATTTATTACCTCGATTTAATCATTTTCAAGTTTAAGTTAAGCGAATTCTAGTTATTTAAACCTTTCATGGTAATTGACTTTGGTTAAGCTCGAGATTAAACTAATCTCATTATATTTTTAAGTTCGAATCAGATTTAGTAGCTATAACTTCAAAAACTAATAGAAAAAAAAAATTAAGCATATCTTATAATGCTCACACACATTGAAAGTTTCATTAAAGAAACACATAAACACAGAGAAATCAATACATACATACATACTCAGTTTATTTCTTCTTAGTTTCTTTGTTATTGTAAAAGACAAAAGCCGCTAGAACATTAAAATGGTGAATTTGCTTGGACCACCACCACCACCACCAAACTTCAGCTCCTATTATCATCTCCAGCCCCAGCATCCAGGACGGCCGCTTCCCCCGAGACGGGACGCGATGCAGTCTCAACAGGACACACTTGCCTCAGTTGCTGCCAATTGCCATAGTATTAAATTACAGCCGCAAAGCAACACAACACGGGGTGCTCATCAGAAAAAACAATAATCAAAGTAAACACATTGTTTCTGGCCTGATAAACGTTGGTTGGAGCTGAGATCACAAACCTGGAAGTAAAGCTCGAGCTTTGCCATGAGGTTCCCATGCTCGTTTCGAAGCTCCTGAAACGCAGCTTTCGCCCTGCATGTAAACCATTACATTCATTTCCAAATCCTATGTACAGCATGCATGCATACATACATATATATATATATATATATATTATATATAGATGTAAAGAGAGAACATTACTCTTCCAGTTTCCTTCCCTCCACAAGTTGTCTGGTTTTGGTGATGCTGTTTCGAACTTTGTTAGCACCAATGCTTTCAATTGCAATTTCTCAGTAGATGAACATTGATTAAGCCTTTATCAAATGTGTTTCTGTTTCAGAAATTTACCTGGCACTGCTACCCTTCAGCTTGTAAAGCATCCGATCTACTTTAACTGGTTCAATCGGTTCAGTTTCCCTGTATAAATTACAACTTTCATTGATCTGTCACCGTTACCATTTTCTATACACGAGATAAGATCATCTTACACCATATAAAACTTTTAAGTTTTACCCTTTTTTAACAGTAAAAAGAAGATATACGGATGATTGAGACAACAAGTCATCATCCGTTTAATTAATTTTAACGGTCTAAAAAATATAAAATCGAACGAGTTTTATACTATATATGTCCATAAGTTTACTCACAGTGCTCGCTCAATAGTTTGTAGCAGTGTTGTGGATTCTCTGAAGTATATGGTGAGTACCTCCTCCACAAAGTTGGGATTTCCTTTCTTCTCTAAACGCTCCAATTCATAAAATTGTTTGTCCAATATCTCCTGGAACAAAGAATTTGACATATAAATTAACCTATTAATCTAAATCAGATAATAATAACTTAATCTTTTAACTTAATTTATTATATTCATAATATTAACATGCAAACCCTGAACCTTATTTAAGTGACATAATATCTTGTACCATTCGACTAACTAGTCGATAAATCGGATATTTTGATGATACAAAAGAAAATTATAGAAAATCAAACCTCATCAAAGAAAGATTGCCTCATAGCAGCTATCTGTTGACGCATGCTTTCCATTTAGAAACTACAGACAATGACTGTAGGATAGGAAACTATTTGATTGTTTAACAATGGCTACTAGAACTATATATATATATATATATATAAGTTTTTAGTGTTATCTGTGATATGATTTATTATTGGATTCCCATATTGAAAGCTTTCATGAAGTAATTACATTGGATTTCCAGCATCTAATTTGCAGATCATGAAATTAATAAATCGGATTCACAAATTTATTATCTGTATCACTGACAATTATCTGAAACAGGCGTTATGATATAAAGAGAGAAAATAAAATAATAAATAGTATGATTGATTTAAGACACACAAACTTCCGATGCAATGTTTAAATTCTTCATTATTAGTGTTGGCATATTGGTAGGGAAGTTTTTTAGTTCTACGAGCTAAAATAAAACATGTTGAGTTTTTTTATTTATTTATTCATGTTGAAGAATAATGAATAATTAGTGATTCTGAGACATATTAATTATAGTAAACTCTAGAGTTTTAAATAATAAACACTATGATTTATATTCTATTCTATGAGAACTTTAAAATTATATAAAATATTTTTAAATTAATCGAATGGTGAACGAAAAATTAATGCTCAAAATGAATTACTTAAAAATATTGTCGAGAAAAATATAATACCTAAAACACTCTATCCCACATGGAAAATGTATAGCAGTTTGAAATGTGTTTATAACCCTAAACTCCGGCACGAAGGCGATTACGATGACTCATTATTGCCAAGACCAAACAATGTCCTTGAGAGCTGGTCTAACATCCTCCTGCAACATCCTCTTGTACTCCAATGAATCACCACTGGTCTTCTTCATCTCTACTAGATAGAGAGACGGGGCGAACTCGAATATCTCCGCGTCGATAGCCAATGTGCCTTTTCGACCTCTGCTCAACTTTTCGATTTTCAAAAGCCCTCCAATTTCCTTCTTAATTTTGAACTTCAATTGCTGAGCAATGTCCTTTAGTTTAGATGTGATGGCAGAGGCGCTATGCCTAGAAGTGAATTGAACTTCCTTCTTCTCATTTGTTTCTATAAAAAATCCGGACAAATCCAATCCGCTCGATAGCAAAATGATGTCGAAAGCATTCAACTTAGGGAGCTTTATCTTTGTCATTCTTTGTTCCGAATGCCGCAATGTTAGCCTCAGATCCGAAAACTACATCGGTATCGGCAGGAGACGAGTCCTGTTCGACTGTGTTCTGAATTGATTTCGGTCTAAACCCCTTTTTGAACCAAGGATTTTTCATTATTTTCACGATTGAAATTCGAGATTTCGGATTAGGATTCAGGATTCTCGATAGCAGCTTGGTTACTTCAGGTGAAAACCAACTAGGAAACTCGTAGTCTGCCTTGCTTATTTTCTTATACATTCCTAACAGATTCGAATCACGAAATGGAAGATAACCAGCCAGTAGAACAAAGAGGATCACCCCGCAAGACCAGATATCGGCTTTCGCTCCATCATAGCCTTTTTGGTTTATAACTTCAGGAGCTACATAAGCTGGGGTTCCGCAAGTTGTGTGGAGCAATCCATCTTGATGCTTAGACTCACCCAGGGAACTCAAACCGAAATCCGATACCTTAAGGGTTCTATTTTCATCAAGGAGTAGGTTTTCGGGTTTCAAATCCCGATGATAAACACCTCTGCTGTGGCAAAAGTCGACTGCACTGATCAGCTGTTGGAAATACTTCCTTGCCATGTCTTCTCTCAGCTTCCCCTTTGCTACCATGTTGAAGAGCTCACCACCATTGGCATACTCCATAACAAAGTAAATCTTGTTCTTGCTAGCCAGGACCTCGTAGAGTTCCAAGATATTCGGGTGCTTAACAAGGCTCATACTCGATATCTCCATCTTGGTTTGATCGATCATGCCAACTTTCAGAACCCTCTCTTTCTCGATGACCTTAATCGCCACGCTCTGTCTAGTTTCGATGTTCTTTGCGTAGTAAACTTTACCAAAGTTTCCTTTCCCTAACAACTTTCCGAATTCGTACTTCTGCATCAGCACCTTCCCTTTATTCTCCATTCTATAAAACTTTAAACCTAACAAACTCTAAAAAAGTAGTATCTCCTGCCGTTATTATGTATATGTATATACTCCAACACGAAACTCAACCATCATCTACAAGGCAATCCATCAACACAACGGGACTTTTGTTTTTGGCTCTGTTAAGAACTTGAACACGGAGCAGGACTGCGGTGTTTGTCGAGTATCCAACCTCATCGAGAAAGAATAACGATAGTTTTGATCCGGATTCGTCCTTATAGAGTTTGGATAAAGTCCTCTCAGCGAGCAAAGACATCTTCCCGCATTCCCTACTCCTTTCTTATTGCTTTCTGAAAGACAGGATGAGTCAGTCAGGCAATTATTCAAACACCTGGAATGCAACAAATTAACCAGAAAGCACAATGAATTCAACTTCGTTATTACTCGATCGTCACCAACATATCGTAGAATCGAAGAACATGATCTAATTAACACATTCATAATGCATAAACAGCTCTTCCAAAGATCAATGAATCATCATTTTAGGGTTCAAAACCATCTTTCTAAAATGAGTTCCATAGTATATCTCATCCAATGATTCAAGCATAGACTTTATGGCTTCACATAAACAATGAATTCTAGAGATAAATCTAAAAAGAAACACAAAATCTAAGCAAATATATCAAATGAAAAAACCCCAGAAAATACTTACAGGGGGAGCATAACATCATCAGAGATTTACTAAAAGGTACAAATAATTTTAAATATAACACCTTTAACAGAAAATCAAGCATATAATCAACCATGAATGTTATATCCAACATAAAGAATTCACAAGAACAAGAACAGCCAGCTGTAAAGAAAAACAATGAACTTTCAAAGAGAAAGAAAGATCCAAGCTTACTTTTGGAAGGCAAAATGAAAGGAAGAACGAGATGATCGACGGAAGCAGATACCCTTTTGAGGAGGAAGTGAAGGGGGGATTACAGATATGTGAAGAAAGACACAGATGGTTGGAATTCCGATGAATTTAATCCGTGTAATAAAATGGAAATTGGCAATGTAATAATTGGAAGAACGGGATTTGTTTTTACTAAATATAGAAGGTTTAGATATGTCAAAAGCTGTCAAATCCGACATGCAAGCCTTGTGCAGTTCAGACAAAAGAAAATCAGGTTTTTTAGGTATAATATTTGTATTTGAATTATTAATTGATTAAAATAAATTTTATATAGATATTATAAATATCGATTATAAAAATGACTCATAAATTTAATATATTCAACTTACAATATTAATATGTAAATATTTGATATTATTTAAAGATATAACGTCTATTTTATTAGAATTTTAATTTTAAAATTTTTATTTTAGTTTTAATTCTACAATATTAATCATATCATTAATTAAATAATAATATGATGATATAGATAAAATGAAGTTATTTTGTTGTAATTATTAATACTTAAAATAACGTTGTTTTAAGCACTAAACTCTAGGAGTGTGTCAATTTTGTCATTAGACGTTAAAATAATTATAGTTTGATTTAGTATTCATATCGGTAATTGTTGTTATCGAATTAACAGTCCAATGATATAATTAAAGTCAAAAATAAAAATTCAGTATTATAATTAAATAAATTAAATTTAGTGGTATAAACGCTACGATATTTAAAATTCAATGATATTTGGTGTATTTACCTATCAAAAAATATAACACTAAAGTAGTAAATAATACGAATTTGTTATAATAAAAATTATTATTTCATAATTATATCCTTAATATAATAATACTTATTTTTCACCCAAGCTTATATTAGCATAGAACCAAGCTTATATTAGCATAGAAGTGATTTCAGATTATCTTTCACCAGTTCAATTACATTTGCTTTCAGAATAGATTAACACAATTTATTGCACACAAATTAATATCAAAAATGGCAACGCCATGATAAAATTCATCACTCCAAACACAACACAAACAAATGATACAAACCTGTTGCATGTCACATTGAATTCAAAACCTGTGATTTCTTTTTGCTTTGCTTTGATGGGAGAGAGATGTGGATGAACCCAAACTTTCTCCTTTGTGTGAACATCTGTTTTTGTTTTGGATGCTCAGGTTTTGGATCAAATCTCAATTCTTGCTTCAGTTCATCAAGCATTTGGCTCAGAGCTACTTTTTGTCTTCCACTTTGGCCTTCATCATTAGCTCTTTTCACCCCACATTCTTGAGGAGTTACTTGTTTCTTCCTCAGCATATCCCTCATTGAGACTGTTGTTGGCCTAGGAACAGGCTTCGGGTCGTCGTCGAATTCCGGGTTTTGCTTGTTCATCAAGTCCTTTAATGGAGATCTTGGGAGTTTTTGATGGAAAATGTTGGTCTTGGTACCATTGTAGACAACCTGTTTGTTGTTATGTGACTCTTGTTGTCCATGCCTGGGATTGATCCATCTCCTGAGAGCCGCTTCCGCATCGAGTTGCTTCCGGTTTGCGATTTCGACGCTTTTGAGAGCCTCTTCCAATGCCTTTTTACAGTGTTTGAATTCATCTGATGCTTCCTCAAGCTTCCTCAGGATTGTATGTTCAGAAATATTATTTGCTTCATCAAATTCATGCATTGTATGAATCATTTTCGGTGTTGGAGGAGATTTCTCTGGCTCCGGTTCCGGTACCGGGAAAGAAAATGCCAATGAGGTCTCATTGCTAGACAAACCCTTTGTTCCTGCAAGTGCATTGAGTTCAAAAAGAGCAAGAGCCTCAGCTGCCATGGCTGCTTCCTCCATTTTCTTAGCTGCAAACCACCTCATTTCAGCAGCCTTTTCAAGCAATGGCTCCGCTCTTGGTATCACCTCAAGATCATCAATAGTTTCACCAAGGTTTGATTTTGCTTGGTTCGATTCCATCAAGATCGAATCCGAAGACGAAACTGGACGACGATGGCCGTGAGGTCTCGAACTCCCGGTTGTGGTATGTTCAATATTGTTCATGGTGTCCATGTGCATGCATTTCAAAGCTTCATCTTTGAGCTGCCTCTTTAAATCTTCCACTAACCTTTTTGTAGCTCCCAATTCTTCAAGCACATCAAGTGTTTCCAGCTCTTTCACTATCAGGTTTTTCTCCAATTCTGCTGCTTGTTCTTCAACTTTCTTTATGTCAAATTCTTCATTTCCATGCTGCTCATGAACACAACATCATATACATACACATAACTCATTCATATATATGTGTGCGCGCATGTATGCGTTATGTATTCATGTATGTATGTATGTATGAATGTATGTATGCATACACAAATTTAGGAACAACAACTACATGCAAACTTCAAAGGTGAAGTATGCTGAAGTCTCATGTTTTCCTCTGTTTTAACTATGAAACATATAATATGATCCGAAAATTCGAATATAGATATAAAGACACGACCTCTATTAGTATATATATGTGTGTGGTCCATTATATATGAGTGTGAAAATAACCGAACATATTTGTGTTAGACATATACTCGTATCTTTAGATCACATGCATATGTTGCACTAAGACAAACTACATCTTTACATATCACAGGCAAACCATAAACAGAGAAAACTTACATATGCCTGGGCAAACTTGTACAATGGCACCCAAGGTCCACTGCCACCAAACCGGATCACAGCCTCCTTCACCGACTCGAAAGGCGGAGAAGTATCAATCTCGGCTCTACAACTCACCCTCCGAATTCCATGGTTTGGATCCTTAACCGGGACATTGCAGAACTTGAATTCCTCGGAGACGGACTCGGGCTTCATATCCCGGATCCCGGGTGTACCCGGAACCCCTTCCATGGAAGAGCCCTGAGGTGCTGCTGCTGCCATTGCATATGCATACATACAAATAGCTAAAGATTGACTAATAATGTGGATGTGAGTGTAATTGCAAAAGAGAAAGGGCTCTCTTCTTAAAGGGTGTGCAAATTTTAGCTTTAAAGATGGAAAATAAATAAATAAAAACATGTTGAAAAATTGAGAATTGTTATGATTATGTCCATAGTCCCACTAGGGGAGAAAAGGTGGCAAAGTAATTTCCTTTTGCTTTTAAGAGTGGACCAGTTAAAGATTTATTTCATTACAATATTAATTAATATCCAGTAATATTGGATTAATTTAATCCAGATTCGAGTAATTTATACGGATATGTGAGAGTTTATTTAGATTTAAAATTAAACATATATATTATCTTGTATTCGAATAAAATTATAAATGTTTTTTTTTTCTTAATTTCATGTGTGAAGTATTTCGTGTCAATCACTTTTAACTATTTTATCACAAATTTTATGTTGGGTGTACGGACAAATCAGAAACTTACATGTAACATGTTTTTTTAACATAAAATCTATTTACTTAAGGCATAATAACAAAATTAGTCCTTAATGTTTCACTATTTTTCAATATCCCCCTTAAGGATTAAAAAATAATTTTCCCTTTCTTCCTTTGTATCTCTGCAGACAATTGAATAAGAGATTGGTTAACATTTCCATATCAAGGTTTTTCAGTGTGTTTTTCTGTTGGATTCAATGCGGTAGGATGTTGAATGGATGGTGACGTGTTTGACGTTTATTGGTTCCTTGGATGAGAAGTCAAACACTGTTGATCAAGTGTTTGAGTTTCAGCCAACAATCTCTTGACACGTCATCAATCTCCGATGAGATTGGATTTTGCACGTTAGGGTTGACCTGTCTGTCTTTTGTCCGTTGATTGCGGTTTTAAAGGAAAGGTTGTTGGGAAGTGCAGTTTGTTAGAGAGAAAAAGGAAGGTCTAAATCAAATCATGCATGTAAACGACGACGTTGCGTGAAATTTAAGATGATTTCTACATGACCTACATTTAAGATGTGTCCTAAATCTTTCTTTTGATTTCTAATATTTTAATTTTTTTAAATTAGTCCTTAAACCGTTGACAAGTAAAAATATTGAGAGATTATTAGGTGAACACTGTTCACCACGTTATTTATGGTCCAAATAATCAGGACTGTTGATCTTTAAATAACCACCTAATAACTACCCACTCACTAAGTCCATGTAGGAAATAGGTGATGATTCACTTAAAAAAAATTAAGATCAACGGTCCTGATTAATTGGGACAATGGATGGCATGATAAACAAAGTTCACCTAATAATTTTTTCAAAATATTAGGGATTATAGAACAAATATAAAGAAATAAAAGCAAGTGTGGAACCAAAGACTGAATAAAGGGGAAAGGAGGAGAAGAAGAAGAAACAGTGGGGTTGCAAAGAAAGAACAACCTATCACTTTAAAGTGATAAAAAATGCATGCACAAAGGGAAAAAGAAAAGAGTAGAGCATCATAAGTATCATATACATATATAGTTAATAATTATACGATCTATTACCCGTTTTTATTGACGAAATCAAGATTTAAGGTTAGAAATAAAACATAAATGTTAAAAAGATGAACAGTTAGAAATAATATATTATTATATTGGCACGAGCCCTCTAGTCTAAGTGGTTAAAAAAACGGTTGTTGTTCCTAGAAATCGGGTTCGAGCACCAGCGACGTTAGCAGAGTGATTGAGCGATTAATGTCAAATGGTAGAAATTATATTTTAGAACAGATACTACTGTAATAACTCTAGTTTGTTAAAAAAAAAAGATGAACGGCTATGGGATTCGAAGATCTTGAACGAGAAAATAATAAGTGTGACATAGCAATTTAGTCCTATTAGCTATTCTTTGTAACATTCTATATGTGACAATGTCAAAGGTGATATTTAAAATAATAAAAAAATGTTCATGTCAAGATAAATTTTAATTGATTAGATCAGTTTTATATCGAAAAATATAGTATAGTGATATCATTGTTATTATCCAAAACTTTATTCAATCCACGAGAAAATGCGAAAAAAATAGATAATTTACGGTTAAAATTGATTTGATAAAGGTCTATAATTAATTAGACTAAGATTCTATTGACGATTTTTTAATTGATATAGATTTCTTAAAAAATTAAAAATATAATTATGTCTTACGTGTGATCGATGTCAACAATCTTGTAAATCAATAACACTTTAAAGATTTCCGTGTTTATAGTATATTCATATTTTCTTTATCATATTTTAATAATGTTTATACAATGTAAAATTTTATGTTTTTTAATCTATATATCTATCATAATAAACTCAATAATTCATTTTTATGTTTTATTAATTATATAAAATTATATATTTGATACTTTATATTATATATATCTTAAAATGTTTTATTTTCGACTCATATTTTTTAAAACATTTTTTCACATAAAAAACTTAAAAAATATATTCTTAATAAGTATTAAATCCTTTTAAATAAAAAATTTATCCACTGAATAACTTACAATTGTACCAAAGCTTTGTTAACTATTTTCCAATTGTATTTATATTGTATTATGTAGGGTTCTTGTAACATCTTGTATTCTTAAATAATTATTTATTTATGGATATATTCGAATTTGATTCAAATAAATTATTAACTTTTTTTTAAATAATTTACATTAATATGTATGATTAGTTTAAATAAAAGTTGATTAATAAAGATTCGGTTCAGTTTTCTTCACTTACGTCAAGATTTAAATCTTCGATTTTAATTAAAGAATCTAATATATTATTATATCAAACTAACTGTAAATTTCATAATTAGAAGAGTAAGTAAAGCTCAACTTAAAAATTAAAAAAAATCTTTTGATAAAAAAAGTTTGACTTATCATGACTCGATTCAGTTAAAATATTTTTAAATAAAATTTAGATTATAAAATAAAAATTTGAATAATTCAAAACTTTTAATAATTAGTGAATAAACTTTTAATTTTTGCGTAATGTATAGATCACAGATGAAAAATTTTAAATATATATATTACATGTGGATATAAAAAATTATTTAAATAAAAACTAATTATAATCATAACATTATAATATATATAATCAACTTTAAATAAATAACTCGAATAATTTAATTTAAATAAATCTTTAAAAGAAATTTAAATTATAAAACAAATTAAACAATGATCATTCCTAAGGGTGAAAACACTTGTTGGACATTGTACAAAAAGCCACCTTTAAGCCCACTAAGAGACTTTCCCACCGGTCGAGCCAGGCAGGCAGGCACCGGGAAATCAACAACACCAGAAGCCCTCTGCCTCAACGCTTGGATTGCAACCTTGGGTTTTTGTTCCAGGTTTGAGCCTTTGAATTCTCCTCAGTTCTTTATGTTTCTTGGTAAAACTGCTATGATTTACTTGGGTTTCTTGCAAAGGGTATATCAAGCTCTAAGGGTAGATTTTTTTTGTTGCCAATTGGGAATATTTTGTTTATATCTTATATGGAACTAGTTTGTTGAATAATCTTGTTGGAATAGAACAAATATTTGATAACCACTAGGTTGATGCACTGAAACCAAAGTTTCTATTTGCAACAAAAAAGGATCTTTTTTGCCTTTTTTATCAGTGGAAGTATTTTGGGAGTTCCATCGAAAACCCCAGATTTTGTTTTTGTTGAATTATATTAGGTGAAATCCAGAATCCAGATAGAGGCTTCAATTTGTAGTTAAATTGAAACATGGCCTTTTTTATGTGTTTGAATGCAGGCAGCAAGATTTCTGTATGTAATTGGATGTATGACAACAGAATCTGGCATGTCTCCTAAATGTGATGGAATTTCTCATAGTGGATGTAAAGAGGCTGAGGATTCATGCCTTCCCTTACCACTAACTGGTTCTCAGCAGTCATCTGTGAGCGGAATGTTTGAAAGACCTATGCCGACTTTAGTTTACCGTAGGAGGAAGAAGCGACGGGGAACCAGCAGCAGTGGTAGTGCTGTTGTTGCCAACTTTTGTGCACAGGAGCCGGTGAATTCAAGGAGAAGCTTGGATTGTCTTTCTGTTTCCAGTTCCGATGCACTTTCGGAGGCAATCGTGGAGCGAAAGGGAATTTCTCAAGTTGAACATGAAACTGCAACTGTTAGAGCTGGCATGGCAACTGTTAACAGTATAATTTCAAAGTATGAATTTGCTAATGGATGTTCTGGTGTGTATAACCAGAGTTCTGATGTACATAAAACTGTTGTGCAGAAAACAGTAGATGTTGACAGTATGAATGATAGTTGCTCGTCTTCGAAGTCAGATATGGGACTTGCTTTAGCTTCTATGAAAGATGGGATGGATGCAAATGGTGAGTGCACCTCCTCTAGTGTGGTGGCTGCTGAAGGTGTGAAGGAGGAGCTGTCTGAAAAAGATGCGAGCCACCATATACTTGAGAGCCAGGGGAATGACGATGAAGTTGTTCCGTCTAGGCCTTGTGTTAATGCGGAAACTAGGACTACTGGTGGTGGTAGTGGTTTTTCTAGGCTATGCAAAACTTGTGGCTGTTCAGGAACTGTTCAAAAGATGCTAATTTGTGATAGTTGTGAAGAAGGATTCCATGTACGTTGCTGCATTCCCAGGATAAAGAAACTACCAATCGATGACTGGTATTGTACTTCCTGTATGAAAAATAAGAGAATAATGCTTAAGGAAGCAACTGCAAGCAAGGCTTCAAGCATCACTAGTGGAATGGGCAGATGCAGAGATGTATCACATGAAGGGGAATTCAGTCCAATAGAATTAATGTTGAGAGATACTGAACCTCATAGAACTAGCGTACGGATCGGAAAAGGCTATCAGTCAGATGTCCCTGACTGGTCTGGTCCAATTGATAAGTATGTCCTATAAACTATTATTTTTACTTTAATTCTCTGTGGAATGCATTTGGTTAGAGGCTTTCTACGCCAAACCATAACCACTATTGATTTCCACGCAAGTATTGATTTTTTTTGGGGAAAATCTTGGTTAACATCAATAATGATTCCTGGGTTATGTTCCTGAGCTTGTTTATGATTAATATTTATACCATGGTCATGTATATTCCCCCAAGATCAAATTTTATGATTCATTTGTTAGGGAATTTCCTACTTGGATACATTAAAACAAAATCATGATTTGGCTGTGTAGGAGTGTATTGATTTTATTTATTTATTTATTTATTTATTTATTTTTTTGGGGGGTGGTCCAACGATACATATTTTAATTCATCATTGTTTGTAGGTTACTCAAGTGATTGTTTGTTTATTGAAATTTTGTTTACCTATGCTGTTAGCAATCTTTCTTATTTGTTTTCAAGTTTCTTTTTCCTCGGATATAAATTTCTTTGAGTTTACTTTGTTTCACGTTAGAAACCAAAAAAGATGGAAAAGGTTAAACGCCATCATATGGTTTCTTGATTTTCATGTGTTGCAGTTCATAAATAGCTTCTTGTTATATGATGCAGTGATGTTGATACAATTGGTGAACCACTAGAATTGGATCCTTCAGAACATACCGATGTCCATGTAAGGCTTCAATTTTCTTTTTTCGATTTGAATTTCCATTTCGCAGATATGTGACCATTTGGTTTGGGATGAATTGACACATTTTTCTTCATAGGAATCAAATTGCAGCAAGTTAAATAAATTAAGCTTAATAGGGAACTGGCTTCAATGTAGAGAGTTCGTGGGAGGCAATAGTGGAACCGTCTGTGGGAAATGGCGCAGGTGTGGCTTGCTTGCATTGATATTTTACTTTCTTTCTTGTTATTTATGTTGGCGCAAGTTGGTATTTGCTAAAATGTCTAACCTCTTTATCTAGGGAATAGTAATCAGTTTACTTCTTGACTTAGATGAATTATTGTTGAAACTTGAAATGATGCCAATTTATGTCTAAAGGCTTGAATGCTGACCTTTGGTAATCGTATTATTAAATTATAATAAATAGTGATATTGGTACCCTCTCGTAATTGGTTACAATCCTTTAAGAATTCAAACCCGGATACATGTTACCATCACCCTCTTTTTCGTTCTCTTATTCTTGATGGTTAGAAGATAACACTCTTTCTCATGGTAAAAAAATGAAAATTGATGAGATTGAAGTACATCATATCACTTTCTCATCAGCTGATATTGAGGATAAAGATGATTACATTGTCTCCTTAGAACTCGAAGAATTCCGTTCCGACTAAATACTAAGTATTGCTTAGATGAGTCGTGGAGCTTTATTACCCAATTACTAGTGACTTAACATGCTCATATGTTTAACTGTTTTTCTTGGTGAGATTTTGGGTTTTGGGTTTCTCATGAAAGATGCTTAGTTGTCAAAGTTCTTGCTTTTATAGGGCTCCTCTTTTTGAAGTCCAAACAGATAATTGGGAGTGCTTCTGCTCTTTCTTATGGGATCCATCACATGCCGATTGTTCCGTACCACAGGTAGTAACCCTTTAACAACTTAATTCTTTTCGATATTATTGTTTTCAGATTTCAACCTTTGGCTTCATGAAATCTCTCCATGGATCGGTTCTCATTTTAGAGTTTTAATTTTGTTTTTTCTAAACCAAAGGCTTGACCCTGAACAAGAAGTTGGCCCCAATTTAAGGTTTTATAGTGAATTATCTGCTACCTCTTCTTCGATCCCATCTTCTTTTCAGAATGCTAGAATCCCTGGTTAAGGGACTGCAATATGCAACGTCCTACATATTGTCTCTGCTGTTGAATTACAAAAACATCAGTTGAATTTGATTTTATTTTAAGTCGTTATATAAGATATCTGCAGTGTTAGTCATTAATAAAAAGGCCACAAATCCAAGAACAAAAAAAAAAGAAAAACAAATTTCTCTTGATATATGATAATTCGATTTTAGTTATTATAATTGTTTCTGGTATGCTTGTATTTGTCCTCTAATCGAGCTTGTTGCTGCATTTGTTCTATCAGGAGCTGGAAACAGATGAAGTTTTGAAGCAACTCAAGTATGTTGAGATGGTACGTGCCGATGCTCTCATTTAATTATGTTGAGATGGTATATACGTGGAAGGCTCATATAGTTGAAACAGAAAAGTATGTTACTCAGACTCGAGTTTGAGTATCGGTCATGGGTTCCCCCAACATTTCCATATATTTACGTCGTGGGGGACTATATCCTCATATATTAGGATTTGCGTTGGACAGGTACTAAGGAAAATGAATATCGGAGTAACATGAACAGAAATTTAGGGTGCAATGTAAAGGGGTTTCAGTACACCGAGATTTATTCGGATGGTGTTATATAGTTATCGGATTATTAATTCCTTATCCGTGGGATTTCGTAGAAACTACTATGAATTCTTGCATTTGTTTTAGTCTCTTTAGGGTGTTGTTAATATTTCACATTCTTTGCAGTTAAGACCTCGATTATCAGCTGAATGGCCAAAGTCAGATCAGACCAACAACCGCATGTCGCGAGTCCGTAAAGATGATACAAGAAATCCACGGAGCTAGTCCACACGACAGAGGTAATTTTCCCGGAGTATGTGTACAGCTTACCTTGTAAAGATCTTGTCTATCCGAAATTCCATACAGTTCCAAAGATTTCAATTTTGCAACTAGGTATCTACCTTAACGGTTAACTCGCATTCTATCATACTATATTTGCAGAGAAATGATCAAGTATGATAGAGTATCATGCATTGCTTTCATGTTCTCCGTTGTCTTGTTGTTTTTGCTTTGTTGCATTTGATTTCATAATTAAAAATAAAATAATAATAATAAACCTTTTAAAATAAGAGCATACTAACAGAAACTAAAAACATTCATGACTACCCATACATACAAGGTAGGTTACATCAAGATCATACTAATTTTTTCTACCACTCTCCTTTGGGATTAAAGTAACTTCTAGTTCTCAAACCTGGCAACTCTTCCTTGGTCCCTGAACTTTTTTTGATTCACATTGGTCTTTGAACTTGAAGTTTTGGACTAATGCAGTTATGCAGATAAAAAGTTCAGGGACTAAATTGGGAAAAGCTGTCGAGTTCAGGGACTATAAGTTGGTTTATCCCTTGTTATTAATATTTTTATGGGGTACTTTATTTTTTCATACTTGTAATCCTAGTGGAGATATCTCCAAGGTTTTGGTCTCCATTTCAATACAACCCTCATCCACTTCTTTGGTTTCCCTTTTATACACATATTTACTTGATGCCCAAAGAAATGCACCTAAATTAAGGGTTGATATGACCAAAAGGAATCCATAATAATAATCCAAATGAGAGTCATTCAAGTTGTCTCCAATCCAGCTTTTTTTCTCCCCTCTGCCTGTAATTTTATCCACAACTGTTACCAAAAAGCTGTTCAAGAAGTTCCCAACTCCGATACCGCTGGTGAAAAATGTTGTCCCCAAGCTTTGCATGTCTTCCGGTGACTGATCGTAGAAGAATTCCAGCAATCCGATCGCATTGAACACGTCGGCTATTCCGAGTAAAATATACTGCGGCAACAACCAGAATATATTCATGGGAACGATTTGTTTTGGCCCTGTGATTTGATGCACTCTTATGATGTGAATTCTTCGAACTTCCACGATGTATGCGATGGTGATCGCGATGATTTGGATGATGAATCCTATGCCGAGTCTTTGGAGGAGTGTAATTCCTCTCGAATTCCCTGTTTTTCGACGCATGAATGGCACGAAATAGCGGTCGTACATCGGCACGGTGATCAGCATGGAGAGTGTCACGAAGCTACCTAACGAAGCTGCCGGGATTTGGAAGCTCGAACCTAAGCTCCTATCCATGGTGGTTCCTTGTTTCACAAACAATGTGTTGATTTGAGCCCAAATGGTGCTTGGAACTAAGGTGACTAGCCATATTAAAAGCATCCCAAGAACAAGTTTTGTTCCTTCCACTTGAGTCACAGTGCAAGGTGGTTTACCTGAGTTGCCATCTTTTACTGCAGCTTTGTCTAAGAATCTGTGTAAACACAAATATGATTAGTTGATAATAAGGAATCCAAATCATGTTCATGATTCCACTAAACATGTTTCACAAATAATTTTTCTTGATTTGTTTATTAACTCCATGGAGTTGGGGGGACAACACCATTTCAGTGACAGACAACCAACTTGGCCCCAACATAATGGCCATTGATTTTGATTTTTTTCATTGCGGATAGTATGCATTATGTTTGCAACCGTGATAAACCCGGTGCAACAGGAAGGCACATCCGGGGGACTGTGATTTAAGTCGTCGACCCCGCCATTGCCTTTGGCACAGGAGATTTCCTAGTTCCACGTGCATTTAGAGGTCCCCTATTGGCATCAAACAGGAACTAAAGCACTTCGCTGCATTCGTACGGTCTTAAATGGACCACAGCTCTTTTTCAAGCCTTTTGTTTATATTATCTTAAAACAATGGAAGAATTAGTGGGGGAAAGAAAATCACCTGAAAATTGGAGTGTAATGGACCTGCCGTTTCCCACTGTTGATATAATGTTGTGGTTCTTGTTCATGAAGCTGAGAAGGGTTTTCAGGGAGCTGAAGTTTCCTGTTTTTGAACGCTGTAACGGGAACTCGAATTAGGTCCCCGGCAGGGCTCTTGGTCTTACTCACTTTGTGTCGATAAATAGGGTTCCCTAGATAAAACACGACGAGGGATACCAAGAGACCGATCGCCGGAATCCCATATCCGAGCCCCCAACCCAAGTTTTCTTGAATGTAGACTAGACCGAGAGTGGCGAACAAGGCACCCAAGAAAGAGCTGAACATCCACCAGTTGAAGAAGGAGACCTTGAGCTCCTTTTCATGGGGATTGAAATCATCAAACTGGTCAGCCCCAAAGGTTGATATGTTGGGCTTTGTCCCCCCTGCTCCTAGTGCTATGGTGTAAAGAGATATGTAGAAGAAAGCTATTTGTAGAGTTGATGCCTTGTTGCAGACTCCATTGGTACATGTTGGCTTCAATGATTTCAGTGAAACTGCCGTTGTGAGCATTATCATTCCCTATTGACACATTAAACCATGATAATTTTAGACGGCACGTATTTCGATTCATCACTTGAACTGACTCGAACAATTAAATTTTGTCAAATATAAACATTATCGATGAATACAAACTAGTCACATCTATATAGTTCAGTTGAAACTCTATTATCCATGAATTAAAGATCACTGTAACAAAATAGTCCCCTGATTATAAGTGCAAAAAAAAAAGACATGATGCCAACTTGTTTTAGTGGGTTGTAATGAAAAATCAGATATGCTTTGTGGTGGAGAACAACAAAGTACATTTTGTAATATCTCCATTCTGATTAGGCCATTAAATCAAAAAAGCTTTACTATTCATTGAACATGACTAGAAATATGGTCCCTCCATATGATGTGAACCTCCATTTGTAGAATAGTAACAAAGTATATTTCTCGAATTCAAGTGTGAGTGTCAGATATGAGCCGGAGACATCGGACGAAAACGACAAAGAATCGTAGCAAAGCTGAGTTTTTAGAGAAGTATTCGGAGGGTTACCATGACATAGATGAGAGACGAAACAGTGAATGTCCAGAACCGACCGAGGTAAGTATCTGCAACGTAAGCTCCGAGAATCGGTGTGATCCAGACCGAACCCGACCAGCTATTCACATTTCTTACAGATGAAACTGTGTCTTCATGGAGTTGGGTTGTCAAGTAGTTTACTAAGTTGGAAGCTATCCCATAGAAAGCCATCCTTTCAAATGCTTCATACCCTGTATAAGATTACAAGTACTAGGAATGAATTCAAGCAAAATATGCATACACAAAACTAAAGCAAGCAAATACTCAAACATGTAATCTCCATTACATCTATAAATCAGTCTAAGAAAACTATCCAAATTCATTTAACATCACTCTACTCTCCATTTCCGTGTTAGATAATCGGAAGCCATCATAAATCGAACGAAGAGTTCGATACCTTTACCGACAGATAACACTGCATATACCGACCTTTCTTGCGGCGCAAGACAAAAAAGGAAAGGGGAGCAAAAGCTAGCTGAAACAAACGTAACCCATTTTAAACAACTACAATAACGTGATGTTACGATCGTTATTTTATAAATTCGCCACCGGTGTTTCTCCGGAGTTGGAGTATAGTTACACTCATGGAGCAGCAAATTGAATCCAAGTTTAGATTCCAAATATAAAACTAACCAGACCCAAAGGTTAAAACAACAAGACAAAGCTGAGAGATCATACATATGTATATGTGTATATATCTTACCAACAAGGAAAGCACAAGCTTTCCATTTTCCAGTTTTGGAAGCAATAGCAGGGCGACCATGAAGATCGACAGTTCCATCTCGGGTGAAATCTTTGGTTTCCATTATTACTAGAGATGTGTTTAAGGAAGATTATACGTGCAGAGAAAGATTTGGCTCACTTTGTTGTTCTTCTTGTTTCTGCTTCGCCAAAGCCTGCACTTTATATAGACGCAAGAGATTCACCTATTAAAATCAGGTGTAAGACCCGATCTGGATTAATAAAGGTAAAGCCTGAAAATCGAAAGGACAAAATAATAATAATAATAATTTCACAACAGTTATTTGGACGTACACATAGTAAATTTTTTATACATATGTTGTGTAACTTTTTACGCAAGTCTACATATTTACTCTTTAAAAACTAAAATCTAACTTTAAACTCTAAATTTTAATTATAATCCCTAAATTCTGAATTATATAAACTAAACCTTTAGATTATAAATCTTAAATTAAATCTTAGACCCCTAATCTAAAGAAGTGACAGAAAAAAATAATACTTAATTAATTATAAAAAATATGATACTTTATCTCGCTAAATCAATATGTAGTTAACTAATTATAACACTATAAAATACGCAAAAACATATCTATTACTTATAAAATTTAAAATATATAAATAAAATAATATGAACATATTTAAATATGTAAAATTAAATAAAATAAAGTTTTAATATATTAAAATATAAACTATATAAATGCACTAATCATATAGAGAGTAGCAAAGTATACACCTTGAGGTAATTTAAGAGTCTCCCACATCCAACCAAATGATACACAATCAATGCTCTCATAAGAATCCATTCAAAACCAAAGTGGTTTCTTATAAAAACAATTAAGAAATAGAGTTGACCTAAAAAATTAAAATATTTATACTTATTTAAGAATAAAAAATTTATATTTATTAAAATTTTTGAATTTTTTATTGATAAGATTTTGATTTAATAATAAAATTAAGGTGGCAAAAATTTTAATATTTTAAAGTTCAGTTTTAATAATGTATTAATATCATGTGTTGATCTTATTCAATTTTAAAATTAAATTAATTAATTTATAAATATAAAAATTAAATATCTTTTTATATAAATTCTTTTAATTGTCGTCTCATCTCATAATGACAATTAATGATTCAATCTCATTTATAACAAAAATAAATTAAAATTATTAATATTATTTCTGAGTCGAATTTACTTGAATACGGATTCAACTCGATTCGTTATTGCCTTAAAAATACTGTTTTCGGACAATGAATGGCAAAACCAACAAGCTTTTTAAGCTTTAAGGATTCATATAGTTAATAATAATTTCATTTTTTTTATTAAAAAATTAAGGTGAGTGGTAAAAAATTAATAATAAAATACATAAAACTAATCAGTTGAACAATTTCATCAGTGTAATGTTACATTGACCACTGATTAACGGTGAGAAAAATGATCGGTTAAATTGAATTAATCAGATCAGTTGAATTTTTTATTTATTTGATTATAAAAGTTAATTCAGTTTAATTATTTATTTTAAAAATAAATATAAATAAAATAAAATTTTCACCCTAAACCTAACCCCACTTAATATTTTTAATAACCCGACCTGATTCAAATCTAAATTTTTTAAATAAAAAATATACCCCTATCAGATCGAGTCGAAACAATTGATTTCAGATCAAGTTGTTATCCCTACCAGAAAGGGACAAAAAAACTTTGTTCTTACACTATGATTTACATCTACCAATCGTCAATATTCATCTGTTACATTCACTTTAATTAACCGTAATAATATTTATTATGTTCGAAATAACTTTAATATATCAATATAAATTGTGTCTACGATCTTAATTTAAATTCCAATCAATATCAACCACTGTGCCAGTGCCACCACTGAACATTTTTTTTCTCGGTACGTTTGAAAGAGACTGTCGATAAATCGACAACACTCTATAGTGCCGTCCAAGTTCTTCGGTCGAATGTGTCTTTAGAAGAGTCAATGAGATGTCGGTTTGGGACAAGAAGGTGAAACTATTAGATTCTTTATCACAAATCACCGCTCAGATATTATAGGAGTTGACTACGATATAGGAATCTCTTAATTTGTTTTTTAAATTTTGATTCAATGTATCCCTTAAATTTTATAAAATTAAATCAAAATCATCTCTGTTTAATGGGTAATTTAAAAAATCTGGTATAGTTTAAGGGGTAATTTAATAATGACGTAAAGTATAAGAGACAAAATATATCAAAAAATAATTTAAGGAATAAATTGAGAAAATAGGTATAGTTTATTGGGGGAGAAAGTGTATTAAGTCTTTAAATTATTTGTAAAAAATATATATTTTTCGAGGAGTTGTATCTTGCCTTTCGAAAAGTTGAAAAAAAAAATACGTATAGATGATTTTACTTCTTTTCTCAGAAAACGGGTACTTTTTTTATAAATTTAGTGAAATTTTTAACGAGATATGCTCTTATTAAAATATGTTTCTTTAAGTCAAACTTCTATACTTAATATCTCTTCTTCTCTCTAGACTTGTATTGGTTTAAACATTGAAACGTGTCTCGAAAATAAAATTATGATATCATGTCCAAATCAAGCATCTTCATATTAAATGATGCATCCTATAGCCAAACAAACTTGAACCATTTTTCTTTAAATTGATTGATTCATTTAATATCGATAACTATACTCATCATTCGATCTAATAATTTATGAACATATATATCTTATATTCGAATCTAAGCATGTTCAACAATAACTTATGGCTGAAATATATGCCTCAACAACAACGCATGCAAAATATTTATCTAGACAGAAACATGGACGAAACCAGGATTTGGAGTTGAGAAGGACAAAACATAAATGTTTAAAAGTAGAGGACAAGTTTATAAAAAATAATTTTAAAATAAATTTAAATAAAAAAACAAAAATAAAAAAAATCTTCGGGGTGAGGGCGATTGTCCCTCCCATCCCCACACAGCTCCATCCCTGAATAGAAAAACACAAGCACCATCAACTTGTTGGTTTAATGGTTGCAGAAGCCTCTGTAGGTAGTCCAAGGGACATGACTAGACATGGACAAAGCATCTCAGTTGCCTATAGAAATGCTGTTATACATATATATGTAAACAAAATGTCTGGTCCATGAAATTGCATTGTAATGAAGGGCATGGAAAGTTTGGTCCCTATAGATGGTTGGTTGCAGCAATAACTTATAAGTTGCAACCTACCCTAAAAAAACCTTGTGTTACTTAAACTGTCACATGTTTTAAAATATACATGTTTAATATCTGAACACATATTCAAATATGAATACGAAGATATTATATTTTAGAAAAAATTTAAATAAAATTAAATAATTTTATAATTGTTGATATTTCAAGTTCGAGTAATATAAGTTTAACTTAACCCCAGTGATTAGTAATAATGAATAATGGAAATATACTTTCGGTTTATATCTGAATAGAATTCGTTTCTCCCTTTTCTATGCTTCTTTATGATTCATCAATAATTTTATGTCATGTGTATTATTAATAAAATAAAAATAATCAATAAAACAACAAAAATACATATAAGTCTAGATATTTTAAATAGTTTTCGATAAATAATGTTGAGTTTTACGATTATATATAATTTTTAGTTACCCTACCTTAGATAATACCTCGATTGAGTCTTAAATTTAGTTGTTAGATCTTGAATCGGTTGATGACAATGACATAAAGATAAAAAAAAAAAAAAACTTGAAAATAAAATAAATATCACGTCTCGTGACGTAGTTTTCGGTTTCCTTGAACCAAGCCAAGGGTTATTATTGCTATTAATTAATGGGAAATATCGATGTATAATAGGTTGAATGGTATCTTTATCACATATCTTATTGGTTAAATTCCAAGATTAGTACCTATACTATATACAAGTTGAGGAATTAGTCTCTATAGATAAATTTGTGATAAGTTCGTGAAAAAAAATTCAAGATAAGGAAAATAAGGATATGTGGTGGATGAGAAGAAAACGAGTCAAATACGATGAGGGAGGAGCTCTCGTTGTTTGGTATACCATACACGTCTCAACCACTTGCGGATGCACCCTTTAAATAGGATGGGCCCGTGTCCACCCTGAACTTTTCAAAGTTCGTATATTTACTTTTAATTTTTTTAAGTTTTATGAATTAGTTCTTAAATTTTTATAATATTTAAGCTTTGTGTCCACCCAGATTTCAAAATTTCATATGTGCCCACCCTTAAATGAAATTTTGAATCCGTCATTGGTCTCCACACTAATTATTCATATATAAGTATATTTTTACGATTATATTTTGTTTTAAAGTAAGAAATTCAATTTAATTAAAATTTCTTCGTAATCAAGTTTCGATCCTTATAAATAAATTCTTTAAGTTAAGGTTAATTTATTTTTTCCCGATATTAGTAATTTCTTTCCTCTATTCACTGTTTTTTCTCGATCTTTTTTTACGTAAACCATATTATTTTTTTTTTGCAAGATCTCATACTCTTTGATATTTTTATATAAAAAAACATTAAAATCGTGATTATTTATCTTTAATTGCATACTTTCATAATCAATATTAATTAAATTATTTTTTTTTAAAGAATCGCTTTATTCAATTTTAAAATTCACAATAATTTAACCTGTCTCTTTTATTACTTGCACTTGAGAGGGTAGCCTTTTCAACCAGTGTGGGACATTCTCGTTTAGAAATGGTCACAAATTTGTTGCATATCATTGAGGGAATTACAAGAATCATGTCATAAAACCTTATCCTATGCCGGCGGCCAAACCGTCCTATGGGCTATGGCTTTGGCCAGAGATTTTTTGTTGTTCTATTGATTACTTGTCACAATCAGACAGAGTACGTTAGAAAATCTTTTTCGATTATATATTATTTTTTAAAAAAATTGATCATTTAAGTTTCGAGATTAAATGTTAGATTTTAAAAATCATTTGAGAGTATCTCGATCGAAGAGAATATAATTCATGTATTTAATCGTATTTATTATGATTTTATTTTATTATCATATTATCATACATGATTCTCTTTTTAATTTAGACGAAGAGTCGTGATAAACTAAATTAAAAACTATAATATCTGATCACCTAAATAAGATTAGAGGTTTGAATATTATTATTGCAAATGAAAGAGTTGTCCATATAACGAGCGTCTGTAATATCTGATCCACATATTAGTCGACCAACAAATCTAATACCGAAGATTATAAAAAAAATATGATAGAAGTTGTCATTGACATGGATGGCTATTCATGAAACTCCGCATGATAAAATGACTGGTCCATGGTACCTTCAAGATTGCTTCTTCTTGGTGGAGAATACACTCAAATTAAACCAAGGAGCTGAAGTGCTCAACTATGTTTTGTCGAATGATTTCCAACCTTAAATTTTATAAAGTTATATACATATATATATATATATTATTTGTATTGCCACTTCATAATATATATTTAGTTTTTATATAAAACCTTTCGATATCCGATAATTATATTGTGTTCAACTATTTCGGAGTCAAGCCGAACTTTGTGGTATCTCATGAGCATTACTATATTTCTTCGAGCCAAATAATGCATTCGTGTACATATATTTGAGTATCGATACAAAAATATGATCATTCAACAAACCTATAATCTGTGAAACAAAATGACCATACATGTCTCGCACATACACCCGTAACAGAAATACTCGAGCTCGAAAAAGAAAGAGTCGGACATACACCCGTATGGATCCAATCATCTAATGTTATTCCGACTCTTTATTTTTCTCGAGTACATACGGATATAGAAGGGCGTATAGCTCTCAAATATATATGGTAAACATTAGCAAAACATTGAATATACTTGGGTTAAATACGTACTCGTATCCAACACTCACACCAGGGACTCCAAAGGCCTTATTATGCTCCAAAGGCCTTATTATGCATTTGGCATTACATTCACTTCAAAAGAAATTATATGGTACCTGGATTCCGAGAATAACTTGGCAACCTTGATCGGAAAACCTTCTTCGTCCATCTTCTTCGAGGATCTGATTTGCAGCATTATGAAATAGAGCAGTACATTTGTAGTCGCTTCTACGTATGAGAATCTTACAAACTGGTATCCTGCAGTACCTGCATCGTCAAACTTCCAGTCGGGGAATTTAATCCACGACCGATGCATTCTCGTAATGAATATGATTCTTCATCTATCAAGACCATTCTTTAAACAGGTTAGTTGCAGAGGCTGGAAAAAATCAGAAAATCAAGGCGGAAACATCAAGTGCAACCACTGCTTGCTGTTTGGAAACAATCTCGTTACCGATGACTCCGTCATTCAAAAATTTACTTGAGAAAATAAAATTTCAGCATGTTGAGGAAACTCGTATATATTACAAATTATGACACAAAGAATCATGGAACATCCCCAGATTTAATGGTTATTGATGTCCATGGCTCTAAAGAATGCCAAATGGTTGATAAATTATTCAGTACATCTCCATGGAAGAACATGGAAAGATAACCTATGAAATATGCGGCTAAAAGAACCCCTATCGAATACAATGATCATGAGGGAAAATTAGAAACGAAAAACCTAAGATGGGATATCATTAAGCCGGATTTCATTCACCGAGATCACCAGCGTCTCCCTTGAGAACCTCCTCCCTTGTTCTTTGCAAAGAAGGCATTCTTGGGTTTCGGTAGCTCGTGAATGTCCATCACCTGGACCGTTCTTTGCTTTTTGGCTTCAAAAAGCATAGGAAAACCACAGATAGTCACATTTAGCATAAACCCGAAGAGAGGGATTTAAGATTAAATAAAATGCGGAAGAAGAGAAGACAAAGCAACCGTTTTCAGCTTCTTTGTAGCTTTCTTGAAGCCTTTTTCTCGCCGAAGCCAGCCTTTCCGGGTCAAAATTGTTGTCCTTTTGATCTCTTTGTCTCTATGAAATCCCAAGAATTCAGTTCAACAAATAACCATGACAAAAGCTTATACCCAAAATTGAAGACGGAGCCAGGATTCGAAGGGGAGGGACAAAATATAAATTTTGAAAGGGGGCAAATTCATAATTATTCTAATTTTTCAATAAAAATATAAAGAATTAAAGCTAAAAAAATTCTCTCCCATTAGTAATGTGCTTCCGTCCCTACCCGAAATCAACTCAATCGAAATGAATTATTTGCATATTTGCTACAATAAACTATTCGAACATAACTACTACAAATTCTTGTTCCGAGAGAATCATAAGCCTTAAAAGCATAGGAATTTATCAAAATGTCAATTTCACAGCAAACAATCTTTTCAAAACATGTGCTTCTATATTTGGTATCGGACCTCAATGTTCATCAACCGAACAATGATGCAATTATAAGCTATATTATGGTATGTACTTGTAAGCGGTACCTGTACATTTTGTGGAGTCGAGTGTGTAGGTCTCGGAGGAGGATCTTTTCGTAGAGGAGGGATTGGCTTCAGCTTCTTTTCGGGTTCTGAAAAATTCTTCTCCGAACCAGAACCAGCATCTATCAATCATCATCCGAAAAAGCAGTAAAAGGAAGTGTGGTTAATTGAATGCACATAAAAGAAAAAAATATCAAATCCAACTTCAAATCAGATTCAGTACTCACTGTGCGGATTCGGAGAGTACTCTAAATCCGGAGCCTATAACAGAACCGAATCTTAGAATCATAAAACAAAAGAGAATTTTCAAACTTACACATTACAAAACACAATTCTATTCACCTGTTGACGACCATTTTGAGGAAGTTTTTGCTGCGGCGAATCTCCATCTATTGCCAGACAATATTCATTTTCATTTTAAAGTGAGTGACATCTCAATTTTCAACTAAATTTGGAAATATTTTCTCAGGAAACAAACAATCATTGTGTTAACAGTTTATAGATATAAGTGTTACCCATAAGTGCAGCAGGTTCAAGCTCCCCAGGTTGATTCACCCTTACCCATTCATCTACAATTTCTTTCCATTTTCTACAGAAACAAACAGACAGACAACAAAAAACATATCAAAAGACTTTCATTGAACAAAACATGAGGAAAAAACACACATTTATGAACATGTCAGAATTTCAGATGCTTATCAACCAAACCTGACAAGCTGTTTCACTAATCTCTTAACATCGTTTGATGAATGCTTCCTTAATTTGTTAACATGCCTTCCAATATCAGACTCCTAAAGGTGGAAATCATATCATGAAAATGGATAAAAAATCAAACAAAACTCAAAATAAAAAACAATTGGACCTCATAATTCATTACCTTGAGAGCTTGAAATGTTATATCCATATCTGCCAAATTTTGAAGTAAATCAACTAAAGTATCATCGGACTGCAACAAAAACAGATAAAATCAATAAACCAAATTCAAATCAAAATCCATAAAAAGTAAAAACAAAACATCAATACAATTGAAAGACCTGATTAGGAAGTTCAAGACGCTCTTTAATCTCAAGAACCCTTTTTTGTTCATCATCAAACAAGCCAGCATAAGGGTCGGAATCATCATCTTCATTGTCAGATTGAGGTGAAAAAGGCGACCCTTTAACCCTCTCTCCTCCTTTATCTTCATGGGGGTTTGAATTTGATTCATTATTGTTAACTTGAATTCCATTTGATTTCTCAACAAAATCACAGCTTCTACACTTGGTAGCCATGGAAGCAGCATAAAGCTTCTCAACAATCCCATCCCTCCTTTGCTTCAACTCTTGGCCATAATCCAGAGAAGCTACGAGGATTGCAGAATCAATGAAAGTCCAAACATCAACACCTGCCGTTTCAAGTATTGATCTGAAATCATCCAAATCCATTAAGAATCCCAATTAAAGAAGAGGGAGAATTCAAGAAAAAGGGATGGTTTTTATTGCTATTTCAGAGGCTTGTTTCCAGGTGGTCAAATCAAGATTGAAACTTTAACATGATCAGATCTGATTGAAAACAAAACCACCCAAAAGCTTGAATTTCTGCAAATTTTCCCTCAAAAAATAAAACTTTTGAAGTCAAAGCGGAATTGGGTTCGGCTTGGTTATCTTTTTGTTGGATTTTGAAGAAAGTTGATGCCTTTGATTTTGTTATGGCAATGGATTTTTGGATGGAATATACCTAATTGGAACTTGCTTTTTCGTTAATCTATTTATATTAAGAATTAGATTTTTTTTTTTCCTAATGAAATTAGATAACTTAATATAATACAATGTCTAGGACTATTAATTAAAAAATATATAATTATCTTTATTTATCAATATCAAGTAATTTAAAATAAATATAATATTTTTTATTTAAATAAAATACATCAATTTAGAAAATAATATAAAAGTTAACTTTTAATTCGTTTTAGAAAAGAAAGTACTTATTTCCTAATGATTATCAACTTATAAAAGGATTTATAAAGCTTAAATACAAATTAAAAGTCTCCAAAATATAATGTTTTATTCAAATAAATCCTATATTTTTATATTTAAATAAACTTTTATATTTTAATTTGTATTTGAGTATACCTTGCTTTCTTCTTCTTAAAAATATTGTTAATTTATGTTGTATTAATTTGAGTGTGAAAGTGAAATAAAAATTAAGAGTTTACTTAAATAATAATTAAGGTTTAATGCGTTGTTAAAATAAAATATAAAATATAATTAAGGGTTAATTACTGCGGAGGTCACGTTTGTTTGTCTCCCGTATAAATTTAATCATTGATTTTAAAAATTAACCAATATAGTCACGTACATTTTCGGGTTGTAAACTTATGATTGTATTAACCTTATGAAGTTAAATGTAATCAAGCTTTGAAACTATTTCCGACTGTACCAGCTCAGTTGGCAATGGTGCTATTGTAGAAAATCAAGGGCAAGACAAGAAAGTAATGAAAAATTTTGTTAGGAATGATAATATTTAGAGAAATGGTTTTTGTTTGAGAAGATGATGAAAATATAATTTTTTAAAATTTTGGGGGTCAAATTAAAGATAAAATAAAAGTGAAAGAATAATTTAAGGATTATTTAAGTACTTTATCATGACAGACCAGCTTCTCGTTAAAGTTTAACGGTAACAAACGTCTTAGTGACCATAAGTTTACAACTCGAAAACGTAATTTCAAAATCGATGACTAAGTTTGTACTAAGGACAAACAAACGTGACTTCCGTCGTAATTAACCTTATAATTAATATAAAAAATCTTTTATTTTATTTTAGTTTAAGAGTTTACTTAAATAATAATAATAATAATAATAAATAATAATAATAATAATAAATAATCATCGAAGATAAATGATTTTTTATTATTTGTTTGAGGAAGGAAATGACACTTTATTTTGTTATCGACACCGTGATTAATTGTTGCCTAATTTGAATAAATACAAACGATATAAATATACACATCGCAAGTAATAGTATAATAAAAATATCATCTCCATAGAAGAACAAATATACACGTCGCAAGTAATATTTTCTCGTACTGATAACATGTTGTGAATAAAATAAATAATAAGAATAAAAATAGAAGAATAAATATGAGAGACAAAAGAGAGAGATTTGTATAATATTCTCAAAGTAGACTTTATCTAAAAGTCTATATTTATAGCTATAAGATGGAAACTCTAATTTCAATGGGTATTAAATCCTAATAATACAACCTACTAATGCTTAACTTAATATATAGATATTCACCATAAATAAAAATATTCATAACACTTTGGACCACTTTACTTAAATTATTACACTATAAAAATAATATTAAAGGAGATAAATGTCAAATAAAATAAATAAGAAAAAAAAGAAAATAATAATCGAATAAAAGAATAAGCCGAGTTATTATGAATCATAGAGTGATACTCGAATAAACTAAACAAAAACTAAACATATGTTATGTCATATTTAACCAAAACTTTTTAACGATAATTAATTATAACAGTTGAAATTTTAAGCACCTAAAATTAAAAAAAATAAATATTTAATATTTTATTTAAACCTATTTTTAAACAAGAATAAAAATTAGATTTATTAGAAGTAAAATGATTACAAACACTAATAAAAAGTTAGACGGTCAAAAATAGGGATGGGTACGGAACCCGAATCAGACGAGTTTCGATCCGACTCAGTCTGAACGGATCGGATTTTTGGTGAAAAATTCGGGTTCGGGTTGAGTTCTAGTTTAGGGTGAAAAAATCTGACCCGACCCGACCTGGGACTAATAGTGTAATTTTTTCATATATATTTTAGAGATATTTACAATAATGACCCCTCTTTATATATGTTTTATACAATTAGATCACTAAAATTATTTTTTTACAATTAAGTCATTAAAATTAAATATTATTACAATTATATCCATAAATTTTATTTTTTTATAATTTAGTCCCTAAAAATTTAATTTTTTTAATGATTCAGGTCGGGTCGGATCAGGTGACGAGTGGAGGGTATGATTTTTTGGGTCTGGTTCGGATGGACCAAAAATCCGGCTCGACCCGACCCGTGCCCATCCCTAATCAAAATAAGATTTTTTTCAAGATAAAAATCATAAAAAATGTGTAGATCTCAAAAAATATAAATACTAAAATTTCAAATCAATCCGTAACCAATCAAATACAACTTTTATCTCAATAGATAATTGTTTTTCCGATGTTGAATGAGTTGTCGGTCAACTAAGCTATTTTGAGAATAATTTAATCTAAAATAAATTTTTGAGATATGAAGAATTAAAGTATATTTTGAGATTTATGATAAAATTACAGTATATGGGAACATCATCGCCTACAAATGGTAACTTATGAAAATATCATCTACAGGCGATGACTTTCCCCTAAATTTTAATTTTTTATATCGGTTTAAGATAATAAAGAAAAAATCGCCGCCTACAGATTACGTCTTTATCCAAATTGTTATTTGCAGGTGATAGGGGTGAACGTTCGATCAATTAAAGTCGAGTCAAATTTTTTTGAATTATTCGAATTAACGAGTCTAATTTTATCATTTGAACTTTTATTCAAAAAATTTTGAGTCATATAAAGTTAAAGAAAATTGAGTTGAGTCGAAACGAGTCGAGTTTTTAAATTCTTATAAAAATTTAATTATAATTATTTATTAGATTATAATACGATTTAATTTACTTTAAACGATTTTTACTAATCATATAAGATATGTATATATATATATATTTCTTCATATTTTTCGTATATGATTGTATTTATTCATATTTTTATATATGAATATTAATATTTTATTTATCAGAAAAATAATTATATTATTCTCTAAAAAATAATGAATACTGAGAAAAAATATAATAGGTTACAAGTTATTTATAATTGAATTGTCGGTTAATCGTATATTAACAATTAATCGTTGATGGTTAACCATTGTTACGATCAATAAAATTTAATAATTGTTATAATGATTAACCTGTCGTTTAAGATAAACGGTACGATTAACCTATCATAAACAACCCTACATAAGATATTAAGATAAATAATTGAATATTTGATTATATAAAAATATTATTTATTTTTTTGAATTTAAAAATTATATTTATAAAAATTTTAAAATCTCAAATACAACAACAATGAATTTCTAAATATAATAAGATTGATATTTATGAAATATTAAATTTTTAGATTTTTGAATAATCTAAAATTTAAAATAATATGATTCATATCGAATTAAAAAATAAATTAAAAACAAGCTAAATATTCAATTAAAAAATTAAATAAAATATATAAATTTTCAGATTAAATCAGTAAATAATCGGATTAAATCAATAGGATCCAATGTTTTTGAACGGTCATACCGGGCTCTCTGTCATTTGGCTCTCTTTTTTTTCATTGTACTTCTTCAGTGCATCTGCTCTCTTTCTTTTAGGTAGGTAAAGGAAGAGGGAAAATTTGTAGGAAATTGAAGATATTTTTATTTGAAAAAACACCATTTATTTGGCTGCATTTTCTCTTCCCTTTCTCCCACTAATTATACATTCCGGTTTGATCACTCATTTTTGGCTCGTACATTGAGAACCCATTTGGTTTCCTCTCTCTTCTTTTATGTTTTTTAGGGTTTAAGGTTTCAAATTTGCAGCCTCAGAACACTCAGAAGGAAACAAGGACATTTCAGGTAATCTACTTGCAGTCTCATGGGAATAAATTTACGATTTTTAGTTTTTTCATTAATGTTTGGGATGCTTAGAAAGTGAATTAAAGGAAGCTGAAGAGAATGGGAAAAGAAAGATGGATTTTTTCTTAACGTTCTGGGTATTCTCTTCCCTGAGTTGTTAAAATTTGTTTTTTCATACAATTTTTGGGCTGAGTTTTTATTTGGGGTTTTTGTTTTGTTGCTGGAAATATTACAGTGTTCATTTCTTCATTCTATGGGGAACCAAGCAAAGGTTTAACTTCTAGGCTTTGTCTTCTCTTAAAACCCATTTGCCGGGTTTCTTTGTTTTTGCAGGTTATTTCCTTGACGTAGACTAGAAGGAAGAAAAAATCGAGGTAATATGGCTTTTTACCCTTTTTTTCCCTTGTGATCTTTGCTGAGAAAGTTGATTTGAAAAACAAAGAGAAGTGCAAGGGGGATTTGAGCCACTTTTATTTTGTTTGTCAGCATCGGTTTGGTTTTCAATTTTGCTTATGAGTCATGCATGTCGTGTCTTGCATTTTGCTTGTTCAACTTCCTACTGAATTTGAGACTGAGAGTGCTTTGTTGACCTTAATCAATGTGAGTATTTTCATCATGTTGGTTCAGCCTACTATTTTATTTAATGAAAAAAAGCGAATATTATATATTCAACATAAATGTAGCTACTGTTTTGTGGATGTCCATGATTATGTTACCTGGGCTCAAGTGTGAGTGTTGGATACGGATATATGTATGTGCTTGGAGGGTCATTCATATATGTTAGACATGAGGTTTATTTTATAGCTATACAACCCTAGACTGAGGTGGATTTGTAAAACAATTCATCTTATTATTATCATTGGTCTATAGGATGATCATATGATACCGTGTGGGTTCTGGCATTTGTAAAGCTTTCAAATGTAGCTATAGGGAGAAAGCTGCTGATGGTTTTAAACTTTTAATATCACCGGCGTTGTCTTTTTTGTCCATCTTGTGTATTTTTTCAAAAATAATTTTCTCCTTATTGTAGATTATTTGTCTTGTAGAAGTGAAAGATATGGAGGAAAATTCTTCATCAACTATTTTAGATGGTGAGATAACTGGTATAAAGTTCTGCTTGGCAACTCCTAAAGAAATTGTAAGTTGTCTTTTTCATTTATTTGTTCTTCAATTTGTTTCCTAAAGCAATACGCTTCGCCTTTGATCAGTTGTCATTTTGTTGATCACCTCATATGATTTTTGGGACGTTCTACTTGTTTTATTGCTTTGTTCCCCTCGACCCTCCTATTTGATTCCTGCAAAGGAGTTATCTCTGGTATCATACATGCTTCTTTGAACCAGTCAACTCGAGTGATTTAGCAACAGCGTTTTTATGACAATTAATTTTGAAGCTTTAGGGTTTATCAGCTAGAAGTACTTACCCTCAAATTAATAGTGTTAATAGTGGACTAAATTCTTTTTTTCCCTTTTTTTATTCAATTCTTCTTTCTTTGATGCTAATTGACTTATTCCATCTCCCAAAATTTATTCACAGCTAACATCATCAGTCAGTGGCTTTCCTATTAACCATGTTAGTCAACTCTCAAATTCCTACCTCGGTTTGCCCCTGGAATTTGGTAAATGCAGTGCGTGTGGTACATCAGAACCTGGGCAGTGTGAAGGTGCTTATTTCTATCCTAGTCAATAAAAGTTGAAAATTGTACAATTATGTATTTATAATGAAGGACAAAAGTGCCACTAGGAATATTTTGGAAATGGTCAACTTTTCATTATATTGTTGTTTTCAGGTCATTTTGGATATATTGAATTACCAATACCAATATATCATCCTAGCCACATCATTGAATTAAGGAGACTGTTGAGTTTGCTTTGCTTGAAGTGCCTAAAATTGAAGAACAAGGTACTAACTTATCAACTATTTCATTATCTATTATAAATGATCTTGTTTTGAAATCTCCTTGTACAAGGAAGCAACTTTGATCTCTCAGATCTTTTTTCAATAGTTGAGGAAGATGAATGGTGTTGTCACAGGTTGCATGGCATTTTAGGTTGAAGTGTAAATCAATCTTTAATGCTCCACTAGGGCAGCACATAAATCGTGGGATGTTGGGCATAAGCCTTGTAGGATGTTTACTTCTTATATCTAAAAGTGTTTAGAAAATTATAAATGGGGAAGCTCATCAAAAAGATAAATATCACAACAAAAAATGGATTGACTATAAGAATATTCATAATTATTTTATAGGAAAAAAGTTTAAAGTTTTAAATATAACAGTTCATACCCTCAAAGAAAAGTTTTAAATATCACTTGTTGAGGGCTAAAACAGGATTGGAATCATACCAGCAGTTAAACTGGTTAAAGGTTTCTCTATTCCCACTCACTGCCCCTAGATAAATTTCCCATCCCTTTTTTCTTTCTGTTTCAAGTTACTTTTTCTCCACCCCTTTTACCAATTCTCTCTAGAACTAGGACCAGCAGTTCAGCTTATACCATCCTGTTATTTGCACAAAACATGAATTAGAGTATAAATATATAGAAAATATCTCTGTAAGAAAGCGTTTAATCATGTGGAAGTTTCAAGAAATGCTTTGATTTATCCTCTGGAGAATTTGAAACTCTAAGCTCGATGCCTTGTTGTTTTTACGTGATTATGTTCCTTATTTTTTATTAGACATTATTTGTGAAAGCTTGGATTCTTAATTCTTTGCTTTAACTATTTAGCATGATGCTAAATCTGCTCATGTATTTTATATGCTTGGTAGTTATTTGTCTTTTACATATCAGTTTCAGATTAAAAGTGGCAGTGTCGCAGAAAGATTGCTAGCATCATGTTGTGAGGTGAGTTTGAAATCCTAAACATTATTTTCCTGTTTGATTTGCAGTACGCTTTGTAAACTATTTGCAGCATATCATTTTGAATTTTACTGATTACTATTTTGCATGCGACTGCATGCATTCAAACAGTTCCTATCCCCATATTAACTGTTTGGTCATGATGAGGGAATGCGAGTGTTTTCAGAGTCTACTGGCTCAGATGAAAGAGAGGCAAAATAGTGGAAATATGATAATCGATTTAAGGGCAACTTTTGGAGATGTTTACATGTGCTAACAATTGATATTGGGTAAATTATGCACAATGGGATGTCTAGTATAATACCTGATTGGCTGATTCTTAATCTTGCATAAAATGAGAATTATTTCTCGATGTTATCCGAAATTGGACTAATTTGTTTGTACTTGTTCTCAATAATTTATGTTGGAGGTGTGTTATTTTTTGTTTTCTCATCCCATTCTCATTTGATTAACATAGAATACTCCACAAGTTTCAATCAAAGAGGTTAAAACAACAGATGGTGCTTGGTATTTGGAGTTGAAGCAGCCATCTAGACAAGCAAAAACTAACTGGAATTTTTTAGAGAGATATGGTTTTCGCTATGGTGACAGTCATACTCGATCTCTTCTGCCTTGTGAGGTTTGTCTTCAACTTCTCTCACGTTTTGGTGTTTGACCTAGCTTTCATGTTCCTGTTTATTGAGATTTGATGCGAGTTATTTTGTGCTATTCACTTTTTACTTCTCTTTTTCCCCCCAATTTTTTTCATGATTTGTTGTTTTACTTTGAGCTTTAAGTTCGAATTCTGTTTCTAGTTTTTCTTATCAGACTGCTACAGAGCATGTAATTAAGTACCTGGACATGCATTTACTTGTATTAGTATCATTATGTTCAGTTGAGTGGTAATCTTTTAAAGAAGACAGTAGTGTATTGAAGTCTGGATGACTTTTGTTCATATTTCTTTGGTTTCAAGAATCAACATAATATACCCTAATGTTTCTGTTTTAAATAATTTTTAGTTCCTGATACCTGCTGTGGGAGTTGATTTGTTGGAAAAATTCTAAATTTTACTGATTCTTGAACAAACTATAATCAAGATAGCATTAAGTTTCCTGAACTGTTTTATAGTCTGTCATGTCAATATCAGTTTGATATTGGGTCTTTGGTGAAATATCAATGGCTTCAGGGTTAAGTTTAATTTATTTGAAAATGCTAATAGGTGGTGGAAATACTCAAGAGAATTCCTGCACAGACAAGGCGAAAGCTTTCTGGGAAAGGGTTCTTCCCTCAAGAGGGATATATTTTACAGTATTTACCAGTTCCTCCAAATTGTTTATCTGTCCCAGACGTTTCAGATGGTATTAGTGTCATGTCCTCGGTAAGTGTATTTATGAACAAAAGAGGTTGCTTATCTTGATGTTTTATGTTGGATCATGTTAGTGTTATCTCTTCAATGATTGAACATCTTTCTTTTCCTTTTTTTTGCCAGGATCTTTCTACATCAATGCTGAGAAAGGTTCTGAAGCAAGTTGAAATTATAAAAAGCTCAAGGTCTGGTACCCCAAATTTCGAATCACACGAAATCGAAGCTAATGATCTGCAGTCAGCAGTTGAGCAGTACCTTCAAGTTAGGGGTACTGTTAAGGCGTCATGGAACATAGAAGCACGATATGGGGTTAACAAAGATGCCGGTGATTCTTCAACAAAAGCATGGCTTGAGAAGATGAGGACATTGTTCATCCGAAAGGGTTCAGGATTCTCTTCACGCAGTGTGATTACTGGGGATGCATACAAAAAGGTGAACGAAATTGGCATTCCGTCTGAAATCGCTCAAAGAATTACTTACGAGGAGAGGGTCAATGCACACAACATGACGTATTTGCAAAATCTGGTTGATAACAAGTTGTGTTTGACCTACAAAGATGGCTCCTCTACTTATTCACTGAGGGAGGGTTCAAAGGGACATACCTTCTTGAGACCTGGTCAGGTGGTACATCGTCGAATTATGGATGGGGACATCGTTTTTATAAATAGGCCACCAACCACACACAAGCATTCGCTGCAGGCACTTTCAGTGTATGTTCATGATGATCATACAGTGAAGATAAATCCCTTGATTTGTGGGCCACTCAGTGCTGATTTTGACGGAGATTGCATTCACTTGTTTTATCCGCAGTCTCTATCAGCGAAAGCAGAAGTTTATGAGCTCTTTTCGGTGGAGAAGCAGTTGCTTAGCTCTCACAGCGGCAACCTAAATTTGCAGTTGGCCACTGATGCATTGTTGTCACTAAGAGTTATGCTTCAGACATTTTTGTTTAGAAAAGCTGATGCTCAACAATTGTCCATGTTTCTCTCTTCAGGTTTGCCACAACCTGCTTTTTTAAAGGGTAATTGTGTTTCTCCCCGTTGGACAGCTTTTCAGATTCTACAGACTGCTTTACCTGCCTGCCTTGATTGCTCCAGTGATAGATACTTAATTGGAAAAAGTGACATATTGAAAGTTGATTTCAGTAAAGACTTAATGCAGTCCGTCACCAATGAGCTTGTGGCATCTATTTTCTATGAGAAGGGTCCAAAAGAGGTTCTTAACTTCTTTGATTCTTTACAGCCTTTATTGATGGAAAATATCTTTGTGGAAGGCTTCACGGTTAGTCTCGAAGATTTTTCTGTCTCCAGGGAAGTTATAGAAAATATTCAGAAGGATATCCGGGCCATTTCTCCTTTGCTTTATCAGTTAAGGTCAACATATAATGAATTGGTCAAGTTGCAAATTGAGAATCACATCAAAGTAACCAAAGCACCAGTAGCTGATTTCATACTAAAATCAGCCTTGGGTAATTTAATTGACTCTAGGAGCGATTCTGCTGTCAATAAGGTTGTTCAGCAGATTGGATTCTTGGGAATGCAACTTTCAGATAGAGGAAAGTTCTACTCAAAGACTTTGGTTGAAGATGTGGCATACCAATTTCAATGCATATATCCTTCAGATGCAGCCGATTATCCTTCTGCTGAGTTTGGCCTGATTAAAAGTTGCTTTTTCCGTGGGCTTGATCCATATGAGGGCATGGTTCATTCGATATCAACTAGAGAAGTAATGGTTCGCTCCACCAGGGGGTTGACTGAACCAGGAACCTTGTTTAAGAATTTGATGGCCATCCTTCGTGATGTTGTTATTTGTTATGATGGTACAGTTAGAAATGTCAGCAGCAACTCAATAATACAATTTCAGTATGGGCTAAGTGCTAGAACTAGACCTCAATTCCCTGCTGGTGAGCCTGTGGGTGTCTTAGCTGCTACTGCGATGTCAAATCCAGCATATAAAGCAGTCCTTGATTCATCTCCTAGTAGCAATTCTTCTTGGGAACAGATGAAGGTGCTCTCTGTTAGTCCATTACGTCTTCTGTAGAATGGAATGATTATTTGGTGCTTAAGCATGTCTATTTTGTGTGTCACTTACCATTACTTGGTGATTTTTCTGATTTTCAGGAAATATTGCTTTGCAAAGTCGGTTTCAAAAATGACCTGATTGACCGCCGTGTAATTCTGTATTTGAAAGATTGTGATTGTGGGAGAAATTATTGCCAGGAAAATGCAGCATATCTCGTTAAGAATCATTTGAGAAGAGTCAAACTCAAAGATATTGCAGTAGAGTTCATCATCGAGTATGTTTAATCTCATTATCACTCGGTTTCTGGGGTTTCATTTTCCTTTTTACCCCAATATATTTTTTGTTAAAAGGATAATATATGTATGCATCTGTATATATGGTTACTGTTGTGCTTAACTAATCCTGTAAGTCCTAACCTTAGCCCGTTGCATACAGATATAAGCAGCAGCAAACTGTAGCAGACATAGAGACAGGCCTTGTTGGGCATATCCTCCTCAAGAAGGTTACTATACTTGGCCTAATATTATTGTATCTTTTGGGATATATTTAAGAATTTAAATTACCTCTGTGTTTGCTTCTTTTAAGATATCTCATTTTAGAAGTGGTGAAAAAACAGGCTCTCTTGAAGGAGTTAAGTATTAGCATGCAAGAGATTCATATGAAGTGCCAAGAAACTATTAACTCCTTTCGCAAGAAGAAAAAGACTGCTGAATTTTTTAGGAGGACAGATTTTTTTGTCAGGTTAGTTTTCTTCAATGGAACTTGTTGTGGCAGGCTAAATGTGTTTTTATTTATTCTACTATCTGTTAAACATTACTGCTAGAACCCTTATATTGTTTGACCTGTCTCTGCTACTCTATTTATCTGGTTGTAATGCCATGTAGTAATGGTAAAAGTATTGCATGATAAGAATCATTGCTGTTGTTGGTCTTTTTCTTTGGAAGGAACAGGTTGCCTCCTGAAAAGATTTGGAGACCGTTTGATCTTTGCGTTTAGAATGCATTTTCAGTTTGCATTTCTTATCATCCAGAATCTCAACTATAAATTGATTCACCACTGACGTACATCAATTCCCCTCTCTTTAAAATCTTTTGGCAGTGAATGTTGTTCCATCCAGCAATCTTGTTTGGAAAAAGGGCTTGACATGCCGTGCTTGATGTTCTCTTTCCGAAATACAAGTGATGATGATCTAGATAGTGCTATACAAATCATGGCTGATGTCATCTACCCTGTTCTTCTAGAAGCAGTTATCAAGGGTATTGCCATACTCTATGTGTTTTGGTATTTGGTTTCTCTTTTGCTGAAAAGTTTTGAATTGCTTATTTTGGTTTTAGTATACTTCAAGAAAGCTGTGACGATTGAATTACCTTTGTATTTCAAAAATTTTATCATGTAATTATGTTAGGAAGTTAAAGTTGTTAAATTGTTGGAGATATAGTCTCCTGCAATCTAGTCATACTTTTTGAGTATTTTAATTTTTATGAATGTAATGCACATGAAACAGTGGATGAGGTTCAAGAAAGGGTTGGCAACAAAGCTCGTTTAGATATCCACAAAATTATTGTTAGTTGAATCATTTATTTTCACTTTTGTACAATTCTCTTGTTTGCTTTACCAAATCTTATGATAGCTGGTCTTTGATACTTTCTCTGTCTTGATTATGTTTTGCTTATAATCTGAGAAACTGAGTATGACAGTTGCTTTTGCCAGAGAGTTTGCAATTTGATATTTACTGTTTTGGTATCTTTAATGGACAGGTGACCCCCGTATCTGTTCAGCAAATATTATCTGGGTTAACCAGGATACGACAACTTGGATAAGAAATCCAAGAAAGACTCAGAAGGGTGAACTGGCTTTGGAAGTTGTTTTGGAGAAATCTGCTGTGAAGCAGAATGGTGATGCCTGGAGGACTGTCATTGACTGCTGTCTTCCGGTGCTATACATAATTGACACGCAGAGGTCTATACCTTATGCTATAAAGCAAGTTGAGCATCTGCTTGGAATTTCTTGTGCCTTCGAACAAGCAGTGCAGGTATTTTTCATCCAAACATTAAGTGTAGAGTTGGGTGTTGATGGTTGTTTAGATGTGCTTTCTTTTAATGTTTGTCCTGCAATTTTTGCACGTGGATTCTACTATATAATAACTTTTGTGTACCGGTAATGGATGAATACAGTGGCATGTGTTTACTACTACCATAACAAATAAGCTTAAAGCTTCATTTTTTCAGTCTATGGATTTCCTTGTCATTGAAAATGCTCACTTTTTTTGTGACAAATTTACAGCGTCTCTCCACTTCCGTGTCAATGGTGACGAGAGGTGTTCTAAAGGAACACCTCATGCTATTAGCTAACAGCATGACATGTTGTGGAAACTTGATTGGCTTCAACTCTGGTGGTTACAAAGCACTAACCCGCTCTTTGAATATTCAAGTGCCATTTACGGAGGCAACGCTGTTTGTAAGTACTTTGTTATTCTTTCTAAGTTGAGAAAGTACCTGGATTTCCCTTCTTGTATAAACCGTTATTCCTTTTGGATTAATCAATTTTTGTATGGTTTCACAGACGCCAGGGAAGTGCTTTGAAAAAGCTGCAGAGAAATGCTATGATGATTCCTTGACGAGCATAGTTGCATCCTGTTCATGGGGTAAACGCGTGTCTGTCGGAACAGGTTCACGGTTTGACCTCCTGTGGAATCAGGAGGTATGTCATATTTGAAGTTGATTATTTTTAATGATATTCCTCACTCTTATCCTCTATTGGTGCTTGGACTTGGTATTTTTGGTGGAATTGCGGTGTTGGCACAAATATGGGTATGGGATTTGGCACAAATATGGGTATGGGACGGGATCTGTGTAGGACTGGCTGGGGATATGACTTTCATCGATTTCTAGTGGCATTTTCTCATTATTGCTTTTCTTTCACAGTTTGGATCTGATCAAATGAGTGGGATGGATGTCTACAACTTTCTGCACATGGTTAGTGGTGCTGGTGGAAACAATTCTAATACTGATTGCCTAGGAGAAGAAGTTGATGATCTAATGGACATATATGAAGTGGACGACTGGTGCCTGTCTCCGGACCATACAACTGGTTTAGATAAGCCAGTGTTTGAGGACGCAGCTGATTTTGAAAATAATTTTGATGGTCAGCCAGCTGGTTCAGGTTGGGACAATGTTGCATCTTCAGACAAGGTGTCAAATGTTGGTTGGGATGCTTCTGCATGGAACAAAAATGCTGAGGATGTTGACAAATTTGCAGCAGCCGCGACCAGTCCAAACAAGCAAAACGAGTGGTCTGGTTGGGGGGCGAACAAATCTAAATCACAAGATGTTTCTCCAAAAGTGGATGTTGGTTGGGATGCTTCGTCTGCATGGAATAAAAATGCAGAGGACGGTGACAGTTTTCCAGCAGCTGCATCTGGTTCGAAGAAGCAAAATGAATGGTCTGATTGGGGCACAAGCAAATCTAAATCACAAGATGACACTACAAAAATGGATGGAACTTGTATGGAAGAGAAAACCTTCAAGTCTAATGGTTTGAATTCTGGCGCTAGCTGGGGAACAATGGACAAAGAATCTGAAAAACTTGAATCTAGTGATGCACCGCAATGGTCTGGTTGGGGGACAAAAAATTCCATCCATTCGAAAACCTTGGACGATTCTTCCAAATCTAGTGGCTGGGATACTGTTTCTTCTTGGGGGAAGACCGCAGGAAATGATAACCAGCCCAACCAAGGGAGAGAAGAAAGCGGATGGGATAATAAAACAAGTCAAGTAAAGCCAGGGCTGTCAACTTCTGGTTGGAATAACAAATCGACAGAGGAAAAGGTGGACCAATTGACATCTGGCTGGGGTGAAAAATCTACTTTGGAAAGGCCAGATCGGTCAACTTCTGGTTGGGTTTCTTCAGCTGCTGCAGACTGGAGTAGGGACAAGTCACATACACAAGGCTGGAGTAAGAATAGTTCTTCAGACCAACAAAAGTCGCATACAATGAATACTTCTTGGGACCATCAAAAGTCATCCGCAACGAATAGTTCATGGGATCAACAAAAGTCACCTGCAACGAATAATTTTTGGGATCAACAAAAGTCACCGACAGGAAATAGTTCATGGGTCCCACAAAAGTTGCAAGAAAGTTCACAAGGTTGTGACACCATTAATGACTTAAACCAACCTGCAAGTTCTAGTGGCTGGGACATGCCACATGATGAGGATAACACTGAAAGTGAAAAGCAGCATCAGTGGGGACAAACTAGGGGATCACGTCGTTGGGCTTCAGATGCTAGTAAGAAGAACCGTCTGGTGAAGTCAGCTCGACCAATGAATGATGATTCCAGTATGGCTGCAATGTATACCGCTACAAGACAGAGACTAGACATGTTTACTTCTGAGGAGCAAGATATTCTCTCGGATGTTGAACCACTCATGCAGTCAGTCAGAAAAATAATGCACCGGACTGGGTAAACTTTCTCAGATTTGCTCTTGAATTTTTTTTGACAGTATAGTTATTTAGTTACATCACAAAGTGGAATGGAGTTCTTTATGTTGTTAGTTGGTATGAATGTGCATGACTGAGGAAACTTTGAGAAATTTGATGATAGATTCCGTTACATTTGATATGCAATTTATATGGTATTGTCTTTAATAGCCTAATTAGCAGGAAACAATTTATTTGTTTAAATAATTACTTCCAATGACTTAGCCTACATGTATCCTGTGTCTAACTATTGTATTGGTTCTTACCCATCTCCCGGCCCCACAGTCAATGGTTTCTGCTCCTCTCTGCAAGTTTTCATCTTTTCCCAGTTGTTTTCTTAATAGAAATTCATGTGTGAAGGTACAACGATGGGGATCCACTGTCCGCTGATGACCAGTCATTTGTTCTTGATAATGTTTTCGCTCACCATCCTGACAAAGCTGTAAAAATGGGTGCTGGTGTTGACTATGTTATGGTATGCTTCATTGTCAACTTCTTCCCCAGTTTACTTTTGTTTAAATGACGTTCCTATCATTTGTGAGCTTTTGATCTTTGAAACTGGACAATGACATCCATTTAAACACATTCTATGCTTTATGCTTCGACTTTTCATGAGTCACTCATCAATGTCCCAAGGTGTGAACACCAACATATCATCCATTTGAAGTGTTTTGTTTAGTGATGGTACCGAATTTCTTCTGAACTAATCTGGAAATATCTGATGAATGTGTCTTTAGCTTAGTGTGGTGTTTTCTCGTCTTTTATTCACCTAAAAAACTAAACCTCCTATGATATGCCTTATTTTCTTTCAAACTGCTTTATGCATGCATGTATTAGCACTTGCTGATATTTGATACATTTTAGTGACGTCTAAATCCTATGGTGTATGGTCAAGTAAACTCGTCCATGCTTTCTAGCCCTTGTCTTAAATTTGGTTTTGTTAACCATCAACCTAAGACCAATTATATTCATAGGCTTGATTTCGGAATAGGTTACTATGAATGATGGTTTTCATTTTTGTAATTTATTCGTTGGTACTTAACTATGATGGTCTACAGTGTTAGACTGATAGTATATTAATGAATGCATTGTATATTTACATTTAGTTATACTTAACTATTTGTGTATTTCACTCAATATGGAACAGGTAAACAAACACAGCAATTTCACGGATACCAGGTGCTTCTATGTTGTCACAGCCGATGGTCATAAGCAAGATTTCTCGTACCGCAAGTGCTTGGAAAACATGGTCAAGGTGAAATATCCTGATCTGGCAGAAGCTTTTAATCCAAAATATTTCGTAAAACCTCGTTCTGGAGGGAACCGTGAGCGGAGTGTTGGTCCAGAGAATTCTCAAGGGAACCTTGAGCAACACTGGAACCGTGAGCAAAGTGTTGCTCCTGAGGATTCTCAAGGGAACCGTGAGCACAGTGTTGCTCCGGAGGATTCTCAAGTGAACCGTGAGCAAAGCGTTGCTCAAGAGGATACAGGGGGAGACTAGGCAGTAGGCATCTGTCTTGCCAAGTGTGTAGTCAGAAAGGGTGTAGTTAGACATATCTTGCCCATTCCTCATACATGAATCTTTTGATGTGTACATATACAAGATGTTAACTGTGTTTATTCCCCTGAAAAGAACTATATTTCCATAGCAACCTGTATGAACTCCCCTCTTTTAACCCCAAACATTTTGAGTTCATGTATTCTGGTTATAGTGCTGAACTTATGCCGATTGCGTTCTTCGGTTTCTTGACGTATTCATGTCGTATACTTCTATTTGATCTACTCAACCTGCTAAATATAACCGGTACAGGTACTCGGAAACCCGGCTCGGGATACATGCAGTCTGTTTTACTATTTGGAGAACCAGATATTGGTTCTTCGGATACCCAAAAATATGGACATCACTAATTAAAACTATTTAAATAAAATATACTTTATACGTCCAAATAATAATCTGAACTTTTGATCATTTTAATATACTGAGATTATTTATTCATATATTTTTTAATTTTTAATAAGATATAAATACCTTCATTTCCCTAAAGTGTGTGTTTAACATCCATATCTGAAACATATTCAGGCATGTGCAATTGTGCATAGTGGGTACGAAAATGGCATGACATTTAAGTTTTAAAGAGCAATGATTAGCAACATAAATACACAATAATATATTTTTGGAAAAATTAATGGTAAAATTATTTTTTATAAAATTTAATGACCAAAACCAAATAGTAGATAAAGTTCAATGAGTAATGTGGTAGTTTACTCTAAATAAAAATATCTGTTAGATTCTAAACTGTCAACCATGGATTCTCCAGATATTTTGCAGATTCTATAATTAATTTTTGATTATTTATCACTTTGACTCTCTGTTCTTGTTGCCATTAACGACGCAGCAATGAGTTCATCTGCTTCAGTAACGTCCCCTTGGACTCTCAATCCTTTTCCTACTAAATTCTCCAAAATCCACTCAATCCCGTCCCTTCCTACGTCGTCATCTCTGCTGTGTTATCGCAGTCACGTCCGTCGTGGTTTATCTCTTCAGAACGCTGCTTCTTCCACCGACTTCAACTTCGCCTTGCATGATGCTCTTGAATCGTCTGGAATCGATACCTCTCACGCTAGAGTATTGCTACTCCCTATTTTCTACCTTAGAGAAAAAGAGAAATGTTAGAATTAGATTAATTCAATGATTTTTTGAGTATTTTTTTTTTTTTTATGATTGTATGATGGGAATCTTTTTAAAATTCAGTTGTGTCTAATCAATGTTAATCGATTTTTTTTTCATCTTTTATGTGATTTTTTTCTTTCAAATCATCTGCCAAGAATTGATAAAGTCGTGGTGAATTTTGTGCTTGCTGACTTGAATCTATTTGCTTTTTTCATAATTTGATTGCTAAATTTGAATCCTTACACCCTGATGTACTGTAAATAATGAGAAAATTTTAGGTGGAAAATAAAACCAAAATCTTTCAAGGGATATGGCAATGATTAGAACTGGAAAATCCCATTTTGAATGTTATAGTTTTGATTCTTGTTGAAGTTTCATTCAATGGATCAATTCCAATAGAGTTTCACATATTCGAGAACTTAACCATGATAGGTTAAGTTCAATGATGTATCAAGTTTGATATAGTTAGTTGTTTAAAGTTTGTATCTAAACTTCTTAGTTCTAAATGTTCTTTGAGCAGGAAGCCAGGAAGGGTTTCGTTTCGCAGATTAAAGGATTATCCGATATCGAGAGAGAAACAAGTATTAGTATAAACAGAGGTGTTGATCTTGGGAAAACAGCTCTTTACATAGCAGCAGAGGATGATTCTCTCATTTCACATTCCTCGGTTCCTTTGCCGGTGGATGCTTTTCTTGAAAGATTGGATGATCTTTCCATGGGCTACTGCTCTCACTATAACTCGTCGTGTCGTTCGTCGCGGGAGAATTTTTTGGAGAGCATAGAGAAATATTTGTATGTCAGAAAGGTATGTATCAGAGATTTTTATGTGCTCACTACATAATGTCTCGCTACTGTAATCATGGTTAATGCCATTCTCTAGTCTATTGAGCATATGACAAAGTTGTTTACTTCTTGATTGTCTATTTTTCTAATTGGTTAATCCATTAACTTCTTCATAGGGCTTTCGAAGATCTATGGCCGAGAACCAAGCTGAGCCACGAGCCCTTTATCTTCACTCTGTATGAAACATAGCCTTTCTATCTTATCATTTTATACTTACTTCTGAATGACATACCATTTTATGGAGATTTTTTTTTCTTCTGTTGATTAATCCTTATGGTTTGAGCAGGTTTTGACACATCGTTCGGGTTCTGCTTTAATGCTTTCGCTCATACACAGTGAGATCCTGAAAATGTTTCGTATGTGGGGACTTTTGGATTTTGATGTAGAGATTTTCTTTCCTCGTGATCATGATGGTCTTCCGAGAGCCTATGATAAGCAAAAGAGCAAAGAATCTGATCAGCCACACATAATGACTGTACAAATGCTATTGGAGGAGGTGATGCTTATACTCTTGCCCCTTTGATTTTTTACAATTGTATACATTAAATCATATCTAAGTGAAGCTAAAGAAAAACTGGTACATGATTTTTACATTAAGTTTCGACTGTTTCTCTGTTTTTCGTTCTTTTCGCTTTCGTTAATTTACTCTCACGCCAGGACAAGTGGAACACAAGTTGAAGAAATGAATGATAACTTGGATATAAGCTTTTCACTTTATCTTCCTGGCTTTTCTAATTGTTTGATATAATTATATCCTTTCTCTATTCTTTCTCCTATGTTTCATGACAAGCTAGTGATGCTATTTTAGATTTCTACTACATTTATGTGATGCCATAACTATTGTTGTAAGTTTTGCTATGTTGCTTCGACTTTTCATTTTCCCCAAATATATTAAAAGAACTTGGGAAAAATTTGAGTATATCTCAGACTTAAACCTGTATTCAAACAGTTACCCTGAGTCCAGGTAATGCAAGTAGTTTGGTTTAACCTAAGGTTATATTCTTTACAAGAAGTATATTGCATTTTCTCCGTTCTTTTTCTTTTCCCGTATTTCTCAAATACTTTCATGATTGCAGATTTTAAGTAATTTGAAGGCTGCTTTCTGGCCATTTCAACACGATCGTGCTGATAGTTTATTTTTAAGGGCAGCAGATGCAGCCCACTGTGTAGACAGCTTTAATGGCAGTCGAGAGAGGTACTTATTTAATGTTGTTTTTATCTGTACTCTTGAAGTCTTGGGTTATATTTTCGCATTTGGTTCCTTGTAGTGCCTATCGGCTTGCATCCGCTAAGGCTGCTCAACATAGGCTAGACCGGGGCGTTTGGACCAGCGTACGTTTTGGAGATATGAGACGAGCTTTGTCTGGTACATATCTAGTATATGTTGCATGAGTAAATTTCTTTTTGCCTAGTAATAATCATTAAAGCATGATAGTCTAGAGGTGGGAAAAGCTAACCTGACTTGGATAACCTAAACTCGATCCAACCTAACTCAAATCTAACATAAACCGATCGATCTGACATAGCTTTAACCTAGTCAACCCGAAAATCTGAGAAGTACATTCTCTAGGAAGGCAATAAAGCATAATTGAATCTTTTGTTAAAACCGGGGACTTGCTCTCCAATGATTTTCTGTTTGTTCCTTATCTATTAGCCATTCATTTATATGGAAAAGAAGCATATTCGAACAAAAACAACTCGATGCAACCTATCTACGATAATATAAAAAGGTTGAACATATTTGTGCCATACGCGTACTCATATCCAACACTCGAGTCCGTGGAATATAGTTTGTCAGCTCAAAATTCTGCTTAGCCGTTAACTTTCTTAGTCCTTTCCTATGCGTTCTGATTTCTTTGCTCCAACTTGCTTTAGGCCTCACACACCTGAAATCCAATACTGAGGTTAATGTACTTACACTTCGTTAATACTTACTCGTTGCAGCATGCGAACGACTTATTCTGCTAAAAAACGATCCGAAGGAAATGAGAGATTACAGCATTCTCCTCTATCATTGTGGATTATATGATCAATCTCTGAAATACCTCAAGTTGTACCAAGAGGCAGAGGTAAATTTCGAAGTGTGATGTAAATATCCGACTTCTGATTCGACTTTTTACGGGACTATGATAAAGAAGTTCAATAAACTACAGCTGCAGAGTTCTTCCTCACAAAGACGGTCAAAGAACTCAATTAACATCCTGGAAGAAGAAGCTGCTCAGAAATTGCTTGCTCGTCTAAATCTCATTGCAATGGAGGAAGGTTGGTCCCAACCGTTTCATGTCCGGAATTTTCTCGGCAACAACTCCGAGCCATGGTAACGCCTTAATACTTACTTTTCCATTAGTGCATGCCTGAAAGTTGAACTTATCCTGTCTGAGTTGATCAAGAGACATCGATTATACATATCCAGAAAGAGTGTTATAGATCTCTAAATCTATTCTATTTCAAAGTAAAGACCAGGGATTTAAATAATGGTCGTAACGTGACATTATCGACTCTCCTGGTCGTCAATTGTCATTACGATCGACCACGATAACATTCGTTACGTCTATATATGATGTATACGCCATTGGCATTTAACCTTTTGATCTCTGTACAGCACCCAATTTTTTCTGGTAGATCTTTGTAAATTACATTATCATTTGATCCTGTTTACAATTGTTAAGGAAAGTTGATTCTACTTGCGTCTGTTTATTATTTTAATTCTTAATTAAATGTAAGAGAGTGATCTAGCCGAGAAGTGGATGATGTTCGTCATAAAGGTTTAAAATTATATGGATAGCTTAAATATTAACATATTTTTTTTAATAAATAGTTAAAATTTTATTTATTTAAAAGAAATCTCATAAGAAAACTAACAAACAAATCAGTCTCAAAAGAGAAAAAAAAATTATACAATATCCCACTCAAAACATAAACCGGATGAATCTCGTGTAAGTTTGCATCCAAGAAGGTTTAATTGAATATCATGTTTAATTTTATCTGCAACAGAAGAAAAACTCTTTGAGGATCTACCATGCACACGCTTGTTTCGTTCCTGCCAAACATAATAAAGAAATCCATACCAGCACAAACGTAACAAAGTAGCTCTTAACGTTTTTCCTCTCCCCAGTCTTTGAACCAAGTCAACCAAGCATGATCAAGTCACAAAACTATCCTGAACATGACAAGCCTGTAAAATAATTTTCAGTATTTGCTTTGAGTAACCACAATCACAAAATAGGTGATCCCTTGTTTCAATGTTAGTCTCACAAAAAACACAATAAAGATCCACTTGACAACCCAACGAATCATACGATTTTTGGGTTGGTTGTCGATCCTGCAAAACAAGCCAAGCCATGAAAGAGAATTTGAGAATAGATAGTCTCCCCCAAACCACCTCATCCCAAGAGACAAATGAAAAAATACCGACATAAAAGAGTTCACTCTTCAAATTATTCATGATCAACCCAGACATACCATAAAACCCCTCCATAATTCTCTGGATAACCGTAACAAATTCAATATTACCCTTAGTAAAAACCAATAAATCATCAGCAAAGTAGAGATGAATAAGGTCAATTCTCTTACACTTAGGATGATAATCAAACACACCATATTTTCCCGCCCAATTTAGCAGTCCAGAAAGAACATTCATCACTAACATAAAAATATATGGAGAGAGAGGGTCTCCTTACCTAACTCCCTTAGCTCCAGCAAAATAACCTACAAGACCTTCGTTCAAAGCAATAGAAAAATATTATTTTTTGATTTAACTAATAATATATGATTATTATTGTCTGGTTGGGATCAAAATCTGTAAAGATCTGATATTATATTTTTTAATATTTAAAAAGTTTGAATCATTGAAAACTAAAATTATTTTATTTGAATTGGGTACGAATTTGACAAATATAATTGTATAATATGCCAAAGTGGTATGGTTTGTGTTAGGGGTGAATAAAACCCAATTATCTGGTTCTGAATTCAGTTAAATTTGATAGAATTTTATCTGGAATTGATTCTAGTGAGATCGAGATTGGATTTTGATTTTCTGGACCCAATATTCAATGAGTACCTAATAAGATTGAGACCAATATTAAGTACTCGGTATTGATTTTCTTGGTCGTAATAGCTATTTTTTTGTTTATTTTTTTCTCATCAAACTTTTTATTTATGTATGAATATAATAAATATGTCTCTTTTTAAAATTTTAATTTTTAAATTTATATTATTTTAATTTTATTATTTAATATTACTATTGGTGGTTAAATTTATTTCTCTTATTTCTCAGATTTTTCAATAATAAATTAATTGACCAGGTATTAGATATTGATATTGGTTCTCGTTAATAACGAGATCAATTTCTAAAATTTAAAATTCAATTTGACTGAGATTGAAATAATTTTTATTTCTAAAAACCGATAATTATCGAAACTAAAACTAACTTTAATTAAATTGATTGAATATTTGGTCTTACCAACCCCTAATTTGTGTGACCTGCACATGGGTAGTCATATGTGACAAGAATCATGCCAATCCAAGCGACAGGACAGGAGAGACGACCTTTTGACCATAAGGAAGGGAGTAGGGACCCCTCCACTATGGAAAAGGAAAACCTATGTTTCTTAGAAAATGTGGAAGTGGGAAAGTCTTGTGGAGGCTACTTGGTCAGAAATTATTAGGGTAAATAATCTATTGTCAATAGACAATCGAGTAAAGCATTCGATGGGGACAAAACTTAGTTTATGTTCTTGTACACAAAGAGTAGTTAAACTAAATAATCTTATAGATTATACTATCAACTTTTCATCCAGAGTTCGAGTTAATCAGATTCATTCATCTTAATTTTTGGATAAGCATTATATATTATCTAAGACAAGAAATACATCACCTATAATTACACTTAGGCATTCATCTCCTAAAAAATTCCCCAAGATGTACAAATGATTCTATTTACGTCATCCATGCGTATAACTCTATTCCGAGTTCGTATACAAATAATTTCCTTAATGCAACATAAAATGCTCTCAACAGTTCTACTCACATTCCTAAATAATCTCTTATTTCGTTCTTCCTACACAAAGTAAACAAAAGCACCCAGACAAGCTTTAAAATATGAACTATCAAAGACTTTCCTTTCAATTTGGAGCTCAACCACTACAGCTCATCATTCCATTCAAGCATCATTCTATGTAATCCACACATTTCCAAGACAGCAGCCCATATACGTCTCGACAACCTACATCTAGCAAAAATATGGTCCCTAGTTTCCTGAGCAGAATGACAAAATACACAGCTCTTCTCAACATCCCTCCCCATAGCTTTAACCCTATCTTTGATCGGCAACCGATTAAAAATTGTCATCCAAAGAATCATAGAGTGCTTTAGCACTTGTAAACTGAACCAGACCAACTTGTGCCAAGTAGATATCATTTTATTTTTTTTAAATAAAATATTATTTTTTATATATAATTAACTATTAGATAAATAAACTTAATTATTTAAATTATGAATAATGTGTTCATAATATACCTTTAATTTCCCAACAAGAGAAGGCTTACACTTTCCTATCAAATTCCCTTTACCTATATAAAACGTTTCAGTCAAAAAGCATAAACTTTCAAAGTTTGAAACCTGGAAGTCAATAATGTAGACACGTCCGTATGGAATGCTGACCATTATTTTCTTATTTACCATCGTTTTTTAAATTATCAACGTGGATTTTAATTTATATTGATTATCAATCAATGATAATTTTAATTTTTTAATTTTTATTGTGTATTTTATTTGTATAATTTTTTATAAGAAATAATTATTTTTATCTTGTGACATTTTTTTTCTGTCCATTTTGAAGTGATATTGTCTTTTCGCACCTTTTAAATTTTTATTTTTTAAATTTTGTTGTACTTTTTTATATCTAATAAAATTTATTTTTTATTTCAAAAATTATATTATTTATATTTAAATAATTGAATAATTTAAGATTTATTAATTAATTTAATAACTAAAAATTTATATAGTCTCATTTAAGAATTGGAATCTTTATATAGAAATATAATGCTCCATATCCTTATTAATAAAAAAACTTGCAAATTGATGAAAAATTATTACATGAACCCTTTTCATCGCTTACAATATAGTCCCAACTAATTAAATTAAGACATATAATATATTTTTTCCATATCAAATTTACACATAAGCATTGGCCAAATCATCTAATTTAATGTCTTTGATTTAAAAAAAGAAAAAATATTATCAAAGATTTCTTGTGTCATCTTTCTTTTTGTTTTTTAAAATTTTCCTAATTAATTTTTTATGTAGAAATGATTTAGGATTTAAAGTTTAGGGTTTAAGGTTAAAGATTAGTGGTTTAGGGTTTATGTGATTTAGGTTTAGGGTTTATGTGGTTTGGGTTTAAGAGTTAAGGTTAGGGTATGTGTTATTGTTAGGGTTAGGGTTAGGGTTAGGGTTTAGGGTTTAGTGTTTAGGATTTAGGGTTAGGGTTAGGGTTTAAGGTTTAGAATTAGGGTTTAAGGTTTAGGGTTTAGGATTTATAGTTAGGGTTTAGGGTTAAGGATTAAAAAAATTAATTAAAAAAATTGAACAATAAAAAAAAAGATAATATAAAAAATCTTTAGTAATTTTTTTTATTTTTTAAATTAAATGCATTAAAGTGGATGATTTGGATAATGCTTATGTGTAAATATGATATAAAAAAAAATATATTATGTATCTTATTTTAATTGGTTGGGACCATATCTTAGGTGGTAGAAAGAGTTCATGTAATAATTTCTCCAAATTGATGTTTCAACAACTATTTTTTCCTATATAAAGGGCACCCAACTTCATACTGACTCAATACTTTGGAATCTCTGACTCAGTTTCTTAAACAACGGCAACCAAGCTAAGATCAACCGGAAAACATGGTTCAAGAGAAGAAGGTAGTCGATGAAGTTTCCGGTTGGCTAACCGTATACGATGAAGGCTCGGTCGATCGGACATGGACAGGTCCCCCGGAGGTCAAGTTCATGACTGAACCAGTGTCACCCCATGAACAGTTTATTGATGGTGTAGCCACTCGGGATGTGACCATTGATCCCAGCTCAAATCTCAGGGCTAGAATCTACTTGCCGGAGGAAAACCAGAATCCAACACCGGAAACCAAGTTGCCTATCATACTCCACTTCCACGGTGGTGGCTTCTGCATTAGCCAACCTGATTGGTTCATGTATTATCAATTTTACACCAGGCTGGCCAAGTCGGTCCGAGCCATCGTTGTCTCTGTTTACCTAAGGCTTGCGCCGGAGAACAAGCTCCCATCCGCTTGTGACGACGGCTTCGCCGCTCTCCTCTGGCTTAAATCGTTGGCTAAAGGCGAGTCAAACGAACCCTGGCTCAACACCCGCGGTGATTTCAGCCGAGTTTTCCTCATTGGTGATAGCTCAGGAGCGAACATAGTGCATCAAGTGGCTGCACGAGGCGGGGCCATTGACTTGAACCCGTTGAGGCTCGCCGGTGGGATCCCTATCCACCCGGGGTTCGTTCGATCTCAACGGAGCAAGTCTGAGTTAGAGCAACCGGAGTCACCATTCTTGACCTTAGACATGGCCGACAAGTTCTTAGCCCTTGCGTTGCCAAAAGGGTGCACCAAGGACCATCCCATAACTTGCCCCATGGGGTCCGCTGCTCCACCAATGGTGACCCTAAATTTGCCTCCGATGTTACTTTGTGTGGCCGAGAAAGACTTGTTGAAGGACACCGAGATGGAGTACTATGAATCCATGAAAATGGCCAACAAAGACGTGGAATTGTTCATCAGCTCTGAAATGGGTCATAGTTTTTACATGAACAAGATTGCTGTTGACATGGACCCTGTCACCGGGGCAAAAACTAGTGAGCTTATTGATGGAATCAAAGAGTTCATCAATAAGCATTGAAAGGGTTAGTTTCTCCGGTCCATCTCGATTTTCTGATTTAGTTAATTATCAGATCGAGTATTTCAATAATTAAATCGAGCGTTTGATCTTTTTCGATACATCTTTCACTTTCTTTGTTATATATACCAATAAGTGTAGTGGTTGATTTCTTGCTCTTCCATATGTATGTCAACATAATAATACTAATGTAGTTTGGCATTGGGTTGATTTCTTTGCCTTGGATTTATAGAAAGTTTTAGTGTATGTTTGATTTAAGAAGGTTTAATTTTTTTAAAAAAAATCATTGTCATCGAAACTTAAAATATAATAGTAATATATAATTGCACAATAAAAGAAAAGACATTAATCAAGATTTACATAAAAATTTCTTTTATGAAAAAAATCACAGGATAAAATTTCACTAATGTCAAAAATTAACAAGGACATCAGAAAATCACGACTTAGTACGATACGTGCGTTATTAGGCTATATTCTAACCTAACTCAGAGTATCTATTTGAAAATTTATTAGATGAGTCTTGGCTCACCATGTCATTCATAGTTTAATCCAATAATAATTTTTTATCTTACTTTTTAAAGATGAATATTCACGTTTTTCTTACATGTAATTAAATATATAAATCTCATTGAATGTGACTATAAATAACGTGGTGAATTAAAATCATGTATTAATATCACTTCATACAAACTGAGTTCGAACAATGATATCAGCTTAGTGTGTGGATTTGGTAGAGAAAATAAGAAAAATTCAAGTCTGATGGGGTTATTAATTGTTTGTTAGAGCTCAATCATGTCTTCCCTTCTGGCTTTTGTGTTTACACACAACACAAAAAGGAACAAAACTCGTGTTCTTTATACTGGTGGGCCTCATGTGCCTGTCAGTCGGTTCCAAATTTTTGTCGTTTTGTTTTAATGATCATTGAATGTCAGAGTGGTTGAACGCATTGTTTTTCACGTTTATAAACGTGAGTTTGGGGAATTATGTCCTACTGAAACATCAAAAAGGATCATGTAAGTGAGCTTCAAAAATTCTTCCCAGACCAATAGACAAGGACATAAAGTAAACTCACATCCTAGGCAAGCAAAACCGAAGTCATGGAAAACCAACATAACTAAACTTTGAAGCATAGATTGAATTGAGTTCACGTTGTGCATTTGTTGTTGTGTTGTTCTTCCCATTGCAGAACTTGGCTAATGCAGTTGAAGAAATGGTGAATTTGGCAATCATGAAACTGGAGTTAATGAGCTAAGTTGAAACTGAACATGCAATAAGATCATAGTTATACTAAGGAGACATAAATTTCTCGTTGCGTAACGAGCAGGTCAGGTCCGGGACTAATGTCTTTCGGTTGGGAGAATCTACCATTTTAAAGTTAAGTTAGCGAATGCTATAACAGAAAGTGGACGATGATGGATAAACAAAGACAGACGAGAAATGCAATTGAGCCCCTGAGACCTACATAGGATATATTTCCATACTCCAATGAGATCATCTTGACTATTTTAGCATTTTCTTATCTACTTGGGTGCTAAACTGATCTTGACCACTAATGTTTTCTAGGTGTCTAGCTTCGTAGCTACTCACCCTTCCTCGTCATAATCTTCTTCATCCTCGTCCAGCCTTCCGCCAAGCCGAGCAAGTTGAAGAGGATCAATAGCCATCTTGTCAATATCTGAAACAGACCAGCCTGGGTATTCTTCGTGTTTAGCCTCTGGTGTAGGCTCTGCCGAAGAAGGCTGGGCTGCTGCCACTGTTTCTGTGGCCGTTGGTGCGGCAGCAGTAGAAGCACCGGCTGATGCTGCAGGTGCAGCAACTCCAGCAGCAGCTGCTGAGGTCTTTGTATCTGCATTCTCATCTACCTCAGCATTTAGATCAAAATTCCGGGCAGCTTGATTGGCATCTTCACCAATTGTGTTCACTTTCACCGGTTCCTTCAACTCGGAACCATCATCTATCGCCATTCCTGTGGTTGAATGACTTTTGCTGTTTTGCTTAAGTGTTGAGCAATGTTCTGGTTCTATTTCACGATGAGCATCTCTTTCCACATGTCGAGCTCCTCTTCCACGACCCCTGCCTCGTCCCCGGCCTCTCACTCGGCCACTAGTGCCAGCATGACTCACATCATGTTGCTGAATACATGTAAGAAGGAAGGAAGTCAGTGAAAGTACTTAAATTCACACACACATAAATGGCATGCTCCGGAGAGTGACATTTAAGTGAAAACTTAAACAAACAATGGACATGAGTTAAATTTATAATTCATGCAAAATAACATGTACTGCAGTCAAAAAACCCAGTAATTCTTATACTGAAGTTTCTGAAATAGTACACTAAAATTCACAAAATAAGTGTATGTATAATAGTACACTAAAATTCATTGTTAAAGAAAAAATTTTAGCATCATTCATTCACATAGATCCCATGTTCCATATGCTAATAGCATGCGTGTATGTATAAATATATCTGTTGAATCAAATCCCTCTTACCATTCTACTTCTCTTAGATTCTTCATCACTGTCATTGGCATCATCTCCGGCAGCTTTTCTGGCAGAATGATATAGGAAAAATATCACCAAATAAGTGTTTGTTTACTAATTCAAAAGTAAGAAACAAAGGGGAAGCCACGGTTTCTCTAACCTTCTCCGGGAAATAGTTCGATCATCAGTAGTAGCAGCCTCAGAATGGCCATGACTATAGTCGGGAACCCGGCTAACAATGTCCCTCAGAAAGTCAAATACATTGTAGCTCTGTACACAATGCTTTCTGCAATTTAGTTAGATTCTTTTGTTAGAACAATGCACAATACATAGAAAATACAGAAAAGAACATGCAAGTGATCAAGAAAAGTGAAACAAACAAAAAAAAATATGTGTATAAAAACGTGTATAAATGCAAAAAAGAACATCAAATTCAAAAGTAGACGACATATATAGCATGATACAAAAAGAATAGTACTAATTCTTCACTTACAAATGCAATGAATTCATGGTCTTTGCTCCTCTCTGAAGTGTAATTTCATATGTACGGTCACAAAGGTCTTGTAGAAACAATTCCAGTGCTTTTGCTGAAAAGCAATAGAAAGAAGCATGATCAAGTAATATACTCACATGGAGGAATTATTTCGGTCAATCAATCATTTAAGATATAGTCACTCACAAACTAAAACAGGCACTGCTAATGCAATCTTCCCAACATCTTCATCTGCTTGCATGATCTTTTTAATGCGAGCCTGAAAAGAAAATATATTCTAAAGTTTCAGCATTAATCATAGCTAAGATTGATAAAAATTATGAGAAGCCATTGTTAAGGGAATATCACTCCAGGAAGATGACTCATAGCCAAGGATGACAATGCAACCCATGGTCCCAATGCATATACAAAACATCAGGAAAACATTCACATATTCTCCAGGAAGAAAACGGCTTGAAAGATGCAACATTAATGAACTTTTGGGGCCACATCCTGTATATCTTAATCATAAGCAATTAACATCCTAATATAAAACAGACCCCCCACCCCCACCCAACAGTAAGGAACAAAACAAGGATTATTAAATACAGACAGAGAATATCAGGAAAAGAAGACAGGATCTTTGGCGGAATGCATAACACAAGTTACAAGCGTGGTGTGAGAAGATAGGACACATGTTACTCAAAACTTACGTGTGAGTGTCAGCTAGGGGTAACGTTTGACATAGGTATCTTCAACTTTTTCCATGGCTCTGGTCGTTGGTTGGATTAACGCAAATGAGAATGATGTCAAGACCAAACTAGGACATGATTAACAAGAAACTAAAGTTCTAGAAGTCAGTAAGCTAAACATTCTGCAGACTAAGAACTATCAGACAATATTTGGGAAAACTTAGCCACCACATCTCCCGATTTCAAAGAAACAATCAAAAACATTATTAAACCAACATGAGATATCCATAGAACATAAAACAAAACAAAGAATCCCCCCTAAAAGAACAATGAAAAACACAAACCCAACAACAAAGTCCATGAGATTCCATATAAATATAATTAAAACAATCATAAACTAAATATCCAAAAACCCTAAATTTTGAACACAGAGTCAACTAATATATGGAAAATTAACGATGACCCAGGTCACAAAAACTATCGTATAAATCGGAATCGAGACAACGTAAACAGACACGGAATCAAGAACTAAAAAGAACCCATATTTCATTTTCCATCCAATCACCCAAAAAAACAAACGCCCAGATCAAACTAACACCTAAATAAAAAGGGAAATTAAACAAATTCAGTGAAAAGCCAAAGGAAAACAAGAAAACGATAGACACTTACGGCTGGGAAACGGGTATCGAGCTTCTTTCTCATGATTTGGCTGACGAATCATAAACAAGAAGAGCCTTTGGTTTCAAACCCGAGCATACATTTCGAGTTTGACAGAAAGGAAATTCAAAAAGGAAAAAAAATAATAAAGTAGATATTGTTGTTGATAAAATCACAGCCAGGTTAGTTTTATGGTTGACTTTATTAGTGGATTTGACTGGTTTTGTAACACGTGTAATTCTTTAATTTGGTTGTGGTATTGATTCATAACCGACAACGGATTACTGATATATTTATTTTTAAAAAATATATTTTATTCGGCGGGTAAGATTTATTTGTAATTAAATAATATTTTGAAAATAAATATGAGAGAGAGTATATATTTGAGTTATAAGGTTGTAAAAAAGAAATTAAGTGCAAAAAATGAATTTTTTAATTAATTTTTGAATTAAATCTTAAATTTAAAGACATAAAATTAAAAAAAAAAATCACCGCAAGGAAAAATTATATCATGAATTATTTTTGTCACGTTATTCATTGATTAACCAATTAAATGTATTCATTTAATTAATTTTTATACCTTATTTCAATTACCAAATGAATATTCATTTGGCAAAAACTGTTTTTAAACTTAATTTATAATAAATATTAATAAAGATTCACATGGTAAAAAGATAAAGCATAAAAATTAATTAAATGTATGTATTTGATTGGTTAATCTTATGGATGATGTGGCGGGAATGCTCCTTGTAAGTTAATTTTGACAAATCCTAAATCTAATTTTAATATTATCCGAAAAAAGAGAACTCTAAAAAAAGTACGTCCAGTAGATTTATAACTCATAACTTAAAAAATATGAGAGAATAAAGATGAACAACTCGAATAACCGGCACGATAAATTAATTTATTCGACTAAAAAATTATCCAACTAAGGATTAGACATTGGTTATCATGTTTTAGTCATAATTTATTCTTAATGAGCTGATTTATCTTCATTATTATCTTAAATGAATCTAAAATTAAATGTCATACACTATATCTACTTAATACCTTCCCAAAACTAGTCCTTTACTTGCCAATCACATCCATAGAAATTAATTAATTACCATTTAATTAAATCTTGATATTTATGAGAATAATTATTATATAAGTTATTGAAAAAAAATGAAATTAATTTGAAAAGTTGTTAAGTCTTATTTTGGTCATAAATCAACCATGCTTTAATCTACATAGGAGAGCTTTCTATATTCAAACAAGTTTACCATAAATGATTAAATCTTATCTATTTATTTATTATTATTTTTTGTTTGAGTAGGTAAGAATTCATATAAATAAAAAAACATAAATTAATTTTTAAAGTTGATATTTTTATTCTTAAAATCATCTTTAATACGATTTAAATAGTGTGCGTAACCATCTTTAAGAGGTGACGTTAAATAGATTTGTAAATAATCATTTTTAAGAGATGATATCGAACAAGTTTAAAATTAAAAATCTAAACTAAAATTCATAATTCTTTTACGTATTTCTAAATTATAATATATTTCGTAAAAATACATGTATAAATCTCAAAGTTACGCATGATATTTGATTCAATATGTAATATGACATGTGTAGAGATTTTTATTCAATTAGGTAGAAAAACTTTTAATTTAATTCAATTATACATATTAAATAAACAAATGAATTCATTTATTAATATTAGGCACATTACTTAAAATGGTGTTATATTGTATTAATAATTTATATATATATTTATATATCACAATACACATTGAATTAAAATCCATATAATCTTGAGATTTATCTCTAAAATAAAAATTTTATATTTATTTACATTTCCATGTATAGCTTTCTTAATAGTGTATTTTTAATTAAAATGATAAAATAGAATTTTAACTCGATTCGAGGTTAATAGATAAAACAAATTTTATTCGAATAACTCAGTTTCATTGGTCATATGAACTTCAAATTCTTGGACTTATCAGTTTTAAACTCATGCCTAGGTGGCAAAATGGATGCATGAAAATTGCCAACTTGAAATTCAGATATCTTGCCATATTGAAACAATGTCACTAACTCAGACTTGAATATAAATTGAACCACATCCCTTATAGTTTCCTTCACATCAAAAGCCTAAGTTGGTGAAGCTGACAAAGCATCTGAAAATGGAACCGAGCACCTGTTCTTTTCCTGGTTTGAAGCACTCCAACGGCGATAATTCGCGTTCCGAATCGAGGGTGGAGCTTAGTCTCGGTACCCCAACGAACCCTGTGACTCCCTTGCCTGAGAGACAGCCCAAAACCTCTATGGGTTACGTTTGCAGCTACTGCAGGAGAGTGTTCTCTAGCTCTCAAGCCTTAGGGGGGCACCAAAATGCACACAAACAAGAACGTGCATTGGCCAAAAAGGAGGAGGAGATCGGACAGAGTGATTTTCTCCGTCCGATCTTGCCCTATTACCCTGGTTCGACGTTTCCTTCGAGCCCTTTTCATGGATCTTTGAATAGATCACCCTTTGGAGTTAGGCCAGAATCCATGATCCACAAACCTTTGTATCCAAGGACATCATACGGATCGAGCGGATATCATTTCGGTCATGGTTACCCTAGGTCATCCATGATAAACCATCCACAGCCGAGTTTCAATGTCGGATTCGGCATCAACAATGGTGGATTTGCGGTCCCGGGGCCGTCGCACTCTTCGAGAATTGATGGAATCGATTTACTTTCGAGGGTTGCTAATACTTCTCAAGAAAACGTTACTGTGAATAGGCCTGCTGCAGGAAGTGATGAACACAAGGATGGTTCGGGAATTGATTTGACCCTTAAGCTTTAATTTATCATGCTTCAATAAGTTTCTAGCGAAGTTCATTTCATTTTTGTTAACATCAGGTGTTTGAGTTTAATTTTGAACTTCTATGTTTATTTATTTTCTTGTTCAATTACATTAACGAATAAAAATTATATCGGAAATCGGATGTGTGTTTGCGCTCGTAATGAGTAATAATATATTGTTGTGTATTCGTACTTACGCGCGTAAATAAATTAGAGTAACAGAAATTTAAAGTGGTAAAAAAATTTTTTAAATATATTTCTTTATTAAGTTTAAGTAATCATCTCAACTGTTCACAAGAAATATTTATCAAACTCATATTTTATTATTGCAAACATCGGTTAAAATGAATCACAAAGCGAACACAAATATTCAAATTAGAATTTTAATAATGATCAAAATCATAAAATAACGATAATAACATTACGTTATAATTGATGTTTTAAGTTGCTGGTATCGATATTAGTAGAACTCGTTGTCGGGACGGGACAAGAAAGTAGCAATGACATTCCTATCACTACAATAAAGGCCCTAAAATCCTTTCTGCAGCGCTTGATCGGGTTCATGCTGGCTGATGTCTCATATTTGACAAAAAAATATTTTAGATACCTAAACGAAAAAAATACTTTAGATACTTATTTATGATACAAGCCGTAATAATTCAATCTTTGCTCAACATAAAAAAAAAAAAAGAAACTAATGTGTCCGGATTTCATACGGAAGTATTCCATGAGCTATGTAATTTGTTCGACTCGATTGTTATAGATAAAAATAACAAAAATTTAATTATTTTCTTAAAAAATCAACGAATTAAACTCATAATCCATCAAAACCGAATAATAAAAAAAAATGATCATGTCCATCTTCAATTGATTTAATTCATTCCCAATAAATGCTCATTCCTAATTGACTGTCAGGTTAATTTCGACTTAGTTAGATTATGAACCTAACTTTTCTTCTACTTTTAAATAATGATTAGTTGAACTTACAAGAGAATAGATGAAAAATAGATTCATAATCCAGCAAAGTAGACATTAAAGGATATGGGAAAACACTTGAACATGATGGACTTCAATCATTTAATTCATTTACCCGACAAATACTCACACCTAATTGAGTGTCAGATTAATCTCGATTTTGCTAGATTATGAGTCTAGTTTTTCTTTCACTTTCGAATAACGAATAGTCGAATGAACAATGAAGAAGAGATGGAAACTAGACTCATAATCTAGCAAAGTACATAGACATTAAAAGGCGTTGGAAACACATGAACATGATGGACTTCAATCGGTTTAATTTATTTATCCGATAAATGGTCACACCTAATTGGGTGCTAGATTAGTCTCGAATTTGTTAGATTACGAGCTTAGTTTTCCTCACTTCTAAACGATGAGTCCAACGAACAATGAGATGGAAACTAGACTCATATTCCAGCAAAGTATACATTAAAAGGCGTTGGAAAACTCCCGAACATGATGAACTTCAATCGATTTATTTTATTTATCCGACAAATGGTCACACCTAATTGGGTGCTAGATCAGTCTCGACTTTGCTAGATTATGAGCCTAGTTTTCCTTCACTTCTAAACGATGAGTCGAACGAACGATGAAGAAGAGATGGAAACCAGACTCACAATCCAGCAAAGTAGACATTAAAGGCATTGGAAAACACCTGAACATGATGGACTTCAATCGATTTAATTTATTTACCCGACAAATGGTCACACCTAATTGGGTGCTAGATCAGTCTCGACTTTGCTAGATTATGAGCCTAGTTTTCCTTCACTTCTAAACGATGAGTCGAACGAACAATGAAGAAGAGATGGAAACTAGACTCATAATCTAGCAAAGTATATAGACAATAAAAGGCATTGGAAAACACCTAAACATGATAGACTTCAATTGTTTTAATTTACTTATCCTACAAATGCTCACACCTAATTGGGTGTCAAATTAACTCGACTTTGCTAGAATATGAGCCTAGCTTTCCTTCACTTCAAGACGATTAGTCGAACGAACAATGAAAAAGAGATCGAAACTAGACTCAGTCGAAACTATAAGCTAGCTGGATTAAGATATAAATGGGGAAAATATGAAAAAGGAAACATAGGGCACATTGGCAATCACCCCTTGTATTTGTAAAGTTGGGTGATGGGGAGGCGAGAAGTAAATTATATGTATTTATAGGCTTCAAAGTGTAAGCAGATTATAGTTTTTCCACAAAAGAAAATTTCTTGGTATTTTCCTTGTTTTTTTCCTTCTCTTTCTTGGATACCAAACACAGTCTGACTTTTCACACATATACCAAACAAAACGTAAATAATTTCACAGCAATTGTAAAGCAAGACCATCTTAATACTCTTGGTTTATTTCCTTTCATCTTCTTGTTTTTTTTCCCTTTCACATTTTTCCTTTATTTGTTCAAAATATCCGACATTATTTGAATGTTAATTCATCTTATTCTTCGAAAAAGAACTTGTTTAAGATTTGTTTTTTTATTAAATAGATATATATTATATTTTCGAGGTAAATATCTCGATTCAAATTCATACAAGATAAAACAATAAAAGTATTTTTGACTACTCGATCAATTAATAAATCTCGAATTTGTTTAAAATGTATTAATTTCATGAACCGAAGTCCTGTTCAAACCCATTGGAAAATTACAAGAAAAGGGGAATAGAATTTCTTTAAGTTGTTTGCTAACTTAAAGAACGGGACAGGAAGGAAAAGGTATGGTTACTTAACAATATTAATTAATTCGATTGAATGAGGTCATGGTCGGAAATGTCAAGGTTCGAGGAAGTCAAGAGTTGAAGTATTTTTTATTATCGATAACCGGTTGATCGAGTGAGATGAAATATTAGGTTTTTTAAATAAAATTAATGATAAGAATTTTAACATTATGGATGGAGCAAATTGAGTTAGAAAGGTCGACCTAATAACGAGCTTGAGTGCAGAATTAATCATTCATTAAATTTATTTAAAGTCTTATTTAATTATATGAATTTATGGATAAAATTAATCCTCTTGCTTTGTGCGGTCGGGATTGTACCTCATAGAATAGAAATTCTCATCTAATCCGGTGATGTCTTGTGTTATCATCTGATTGGGTAATTAATTTAATTTTTGATTAAATTAATATAATAGATAAGTAATATAGATTAAATATATAATTTTATAAATTTTTGTTAACTGTCACGTGAACCTTCTATCACCTCTCCGTTTAGATTTTAACTACGATTGTCAAATAGTTTGATGACTTGATTGACGAGTTTGATAGTTCGACGGTTAAAATAGATATACTCAATTAGTTGGGTACCATTGAAATAGTTTACCCTATCGCAGTATACACTGTCATATAGATTTATCACGTTATTTCAAGTTATTTATCGTTTATTGACTAACAATTTTCATCCATAGAGCCATATTGGAACCATTTTGTCTCAAAATAAAATGTTGAGTGTTAATTATTTACAAAAATAAAGGTTAAAATAACTATCTAATCAAACGTTAGGAATATTTTCTCCTTCTTCTATTAGTATTATTATGCTTCAAAATAAAACGAATAAAAATTACATTAATGAATAAAAATTATGTTGAAAATCGAATGTGTGTTTGCGCTTGTAAATAAATAATAATATACTGTTGTGTACTCGTACTTACACGCGTAAATAAATTAGAGTAACAGAAATTTAAAGTGACAAAAAGAAATTTAAATATATTTCCTTATTAAATTTAATTAATCATCTCAGTTGTTCACAAGAAATATTTATCAAATTCATATTTTATTAATATAAATATCAGCTAAACTGAATCACAAAACAAACATAAATATTCGAATTAAAATTTTAATAACGACCAAAATCATCAAATAACGACAGTAACATCATGTTACAATTGATGTTTTAATTGCTGATATCGATATCAGCGAACTTTGTTGAAAAAATGGTATGGTAATGAATATTTTAGAGATTAAATTTATGTAGGTTTCATTAGTCAAATTAATTGGGACTAAGTGGATGATTAATCTACTATTAGAGTAGATGAAATTATATATTTACAAGTTCAAAATGTTCAATGGATGAATGAGAAATTGTTGCTCAATGTGACACCCATGATGTTGAGAAAAAAAATAAGATGAAAAGTAGAATACCTCACATTTGTTGGGAATATAGATTTCGAAAGCTTTATATATAAAAGTTTTTCATATTATTATTGGAAATAAGTCTGGGTGTGCCTAGTCATAGGCTAGGCACTTTGGGCTAGTATTGGTTGATTTTTATAAAAGTCAAAAGATGGGCCCTGGGGCTCTAAAATAACAAAAAAAAATTCTTCTACTTTTCTGATTTTATTTTTTTAACGTATATTATAGAATTAAACCACCTTTTCTAGAGTTGCAGACCCTTCAGCTGGTTGTAACCTCTAATTTATTTGGATTAATTCTCTGTTAAATACCATTTTGAATTCATAGAGTTGTAACTCTTCAGAAGTTGTTAATTACAGAGTTGTAACTCTTCAGGAATTGTTAATTACATATTAGTTCTGTAATTAAACATGAACCCTGCCTGAACACTATAAAAGGAACCCTCTTGCTCTTATCTCAACACACTGAAAAAACCATAAATATCCTGTAGCCAGAGAGTGTTTTGCTTCTGTAAGTTCGTTGTTGCAGTAAGGTAGTGTTGCTCTCCTTATTGTATTCTACCGTTGTATCCTGGGAGACAAACGTTCCATAGTAACTCTAGCACCGAGAGGGGACGAATTTGTTTTAAGGACACCGTGATAGCACAGGCCTCGATTAAAGTTTCAGAATCATATATTTTTTTATTTTTGTTTTTGTGATCTTTGCATTTCATATATATATGTTTTATTTTAATTTCGTTTACAGGAATTGTGTTTAACATATTAATAATTTACTATGTTTTGTTATAACAAACTTATCCTCCAGCCGGGACAAGAAAGTAGCATCTAGTCTGATCACTGCAATAAAAGCCACGTAAGCCTTTTCTGCAACTCTCGATCGGGTTCGATGTCTAATGTGTTGATCCCTGTTAGTGAAGTTAGGTGTTGAAGCATGGATTGAAAAGGGATGTTCTTAGGCTTGTAACTAGAACGTGACGAGGGCTGATTTGTTCTTTTTCTTTTCCGATGAGACCACCTCTGTGACATGAATCCGACACGATCGTGGAACTTGTTCCTTTGGGCAGTCCGTTAACTAATTGTCTGAAATCCATGTCTGCTACAACATGCATGGTATGAGGCGAAGTCGAGAATTTTACAGTCGAAGATCGATGTAAATTTATAAAAAAATTGTAAAATTTTACCTGTAATGAGACTGAAGCACAATTGCTTCATCTGTCTAAGAACAATGGAAGTTTTTTTGTTTGTTTTTCAAAATATGCATATAAAGTATATTTTTCATTTAGGTTATTAAAAGTTATCACGTGACATTGACTAAAAATTATAAATATTTATTTTGATAAATATATACTTTAGATATTTATTTTGACAAAAAAAATATTTTAATTACCTAAACGAAAAAAATAGTATACTTTGTATACTTATTTGTAATATAAGCCTTAATAATTCAATCTTTGCTCAACGTAAAAATAAGGTACTAACTTCTCGGATTTTGTATTGAACCTGTACACGAGTTATATAATTTGTCCGATTCGATTGTTAGTGATGAAAATATATAAAAAAAAAAAATTAAAGAATCAACGAATTAGACTCATAATTTACCAAAATCGATATTATAGGACTAATACAATTGATAAACACATGATCATGACCGTCTTCAATTGATTTAATTCATCTCCCAACAAAATGTTCATCTCTAATTAAGTGCCACATTAATTTCGACTTTGCTGGATTACAATCCTAATTTTTCCTTCACTTTCGAACAACGATTAGTCGAACAAACAAAGAAGAGATAAAAAAATAGACTCATAATTCAGCAAAGTAGACATTAAAGGGAATTTAAAAATACCCAAACATGATGAACTTCATTCGATTTAATTCATTTACCCGCCAAATGCTCAAACTTAATTGAGTACCAGATTAATCTTGACTTTGCTAGATTATGAACCTAATTTTTCTTCACTTCCGAACGATTAGTCGAACGAACAATGAAGAAGAGTTAAAAACTAGGCTCATAATTCATCAAAGTCGAAACTAAGCTAGTTGGATTAAAATATAAAGGGGGAAATATGAAAAAAGCAAACATAGGGCACATTGTGAATCACCCCTTGTATTTGTAAAGTTGGGTGATGGGGAGGCAAGAAGTAAATTATATGTATTTATAAGCTTCAAAGTGTCAGTAGTTTATAGTTTTTCCACAAAAGAAAATTTCTTGGTATTTTCCTTCGTTTTTTCCCTTCTCTTTCTCGGGTACCAAACACAGTCTGACTTTTCACACATATACCAAACAAAACGTAGATAATTTCACAGCAATTGTAAAGCAAGACCATCTTAATACTCTTGGTTTATTTCCTTTCATCTTCTTGTTTATTTCCCTTTCACATTTTCCCTTTATTTGTTCAAAATATTCGTACATAATTTGAATATTAATTCAGAAAAGAATTTGTTCAAAGTTTTTTTTTTTTGATTAAATAGATATTACGTTATCGAAATTTATACAAAATAGAACAATATTAATATTTTTAATTACTCGACTTTATTCAAAATGTATTATTTTCAAGAACGAAAATTCTATTCAAACTCAGTGGAAAATTACAAGAAAAGGGGAATAGAAATTCTTTAATTTGTCTGATAACGTAAAGAACAGGGCTGGAAGGAAAAGGTATGGTTACTTAACAATATTAATTAATTCGATTGAATGGGGTCATGATTGGAATTGTTCAGGTTCGAGGAAGTCAAGAGTCAAAGTATTTTTTATTATCAATGACCGATTGATCAGGTGTGATTTTAAATAAAACTTGTAATACGAATTTTGATGTTGTGAATAGAGTAAATTGTATTAGAAATGTCGTCTTGATAATAAATTTAATCCAAAATAACCGATCGATATTAGGTATAGAAAAACCATATTTTTCATTGCATGATACAAATTTCAATTTTCTTTGCTTTTTAAGATACAATCATTTTAAACCTAATTCGTTCCATTTATAATATTAAAATTCAAATATCTAAGTTTACTTAAAAATATAAAGTTTCATTGGACTAGACTATCTAATTATTGTTTTTTCTTTCTTCTTTCTCTTTAATACATTGTAATTAACAACGTAAAAGTTTCCTTTACATTGCTTTGAACTTAATATTTTCTTGGTTAAATAATATTTTGATTTCTGAAACTTATGTTTTATTATTATTTTAGCATTTGAAGATATTTTTTAACCAATGATCTAAATTTTCGTTAACCTATATTGGACTCTTTGAGCAGTCACTTGTGGGGAATTTGGTTACTCCGGCTACATTAGGATATGGACCAGAGAAGTATGGAGGTGGTTTGAGAAACAATCGAGTCGGGTTCGGATCATTGCCGACGTTGACATAGATTCGATCCTCCTCAAGATATGTTCAAAATCCGGGGGCTTGGCAAGGGCAGATGTTCGAAAATTAGGAGATGATCCTTGGGTATATATGGAAGATACAAATCCCAGCATTAGGAAACCAGCTATGGTGGAAATGACGTCCGTTTACATTGCTATAAGAGGCAGGTTTCCCTGGGGAAGGATGGAGGACTGGTCGAGGCTGCAAGGATTGAACAAAAGAGTTGGCTCGGACTGGAGGTTTGGTCGAGGCTGAAAGAATTGAACAAAAGAGTTAGCTCGGATTGGGAAACGTCCGATACCAAAAACCAAAGACACAAAGTGAGCTTCAAGAGGAATGTGGAAAAAGAGGGATTATACAATAACGATCAAGAGAATCAAAATTATAAAACCGAGATCATTCTTGTAACATAAATGTACTCCAAAACGGTTTAATAGTACAACAGTACCACGAAAATAGCGAAGATAACATAACCAAATAAACTGATAAAGAAACGCCAGGATTAGGTAGTAAGCTCCATTATAGCAGAAACAATGTCACCATCAGCAGCCTTGAGTGCCTTGACAGCCTTTGACCTAAACACTCCTGCTTGTGTCATGACCAATTCAATGTCTTTGGGCTCAACACCCGTCTCATCCACTTCTTCATCATCCGGGACATTGGTCGATGTCTCAGGCTTTGAGATCACATTGCTTAGATCCGGAGCCTTGAATTGCTCGGCAGCTTGAGTCTGTAGTTGTGAGCTCAAGTCCTCAATCTTAGCCTCTCCGAATATTACGTACGTATCTGATGCTGGGCTCTTGAACACATCTGGTTTTGAGATGACAAATAAGATCTGATATCAACGAGGAAAATTAGTTATTAAATAAATAAACATGATAAAATCTGGAGATTAGTTTAGTTCAAATGTAGAATTCGGATCTCAATGATTGAGGTCCCTTTCAAAAGAATTCTGCTTGTGATGCATGTATTGTAGATACAATGAATACTATTGTGGCTAGTCTAGATAGTGGGAAGAATCAATTGCAAAAATATGAATATAATGTCATGCTATGTATGTCGTTTAAAAAAATATGAAAAGGGGACTTACATTCTTGCTCTTCTTGACAGTGACCCGGCTAACACCAGGAATAGGTTTCATCCCAAGCTTCAACATAGCTTTGCGACTCTTCTTCTCACTTCGGCTTTGCTTTGACCTACCAGCTCCATCACCTTCTCCATCATGATGTCCTAGGACATGACACACAATAAAAAAATAATATTCCTTTGTGGATAACTCATTGACCTGTTATTTCCCCAAATGTGAATTATAAACACAGCAATCCATAGACGACACACATAAACTCATCTGGTAACATTTTCCCTACATTTTTTATCTGTTTTAAAACAAACGTTGGCCATATATAAAAAATTATACACATGAATATACTTCTCAGTATTTGTGTAAATATTAAGCTCACAAGCTACTTTGGTCAACAATTAAGATGCTCGAGCTCGACTCCACAAGATGGAGCAATTTTGAATCTGAGATGGTTGTGTACACATAAGTACACTATAAAATACACGGCTTAAAAAAAGCCATTATTTTTTTCATGATTGAAACTGCAGGGGATTAAAAAATCACATGCCTGTTGGCTTAAAAGTAAGACCATGTTGGAGCAAAATTGAGTCAATCCAAGTCAAAAGGGTATCAAGCTTGCATTTTGAAGATCAAACATATGCATTCCTAAAATCGATATTAAAATACATGTATTCTGCTAGATCGACTAGTTCAACAATTTGAACTCGGGTTACATGTTAAGTCAAGCTGGAGACATGGATCATATCTACAAACCAAACTCAGAGACAAGTGAACCTTAAAAGACCAGTTAAGCATATTTCCTAAGATGAACCTAAGATCAAGTAAATTCCAGGAACTATAACATTAGCATCACTCAAATTATTTTCATCCAAATCTCTTAAAAATAAGTTCAAAACATAATTAAGAAAATAATGGGAAATGGATATTCACCTTCGGCATCGTCTTCGTCTTCGTCGTCATCTTCATCGTCGTCATCTTCAACAAGAGGTCGCTCAGACTGTAAATCAGAAAGAAAAAATCAATAAAAAAGCAGAAAATCAAAACCAATAGAAAAGGATAAATCTCAATTTCAGCAATATATACATCGATTTTCTGCTGATCGAGATGAGCGGCGAGGATCTCTTCGATCTCTTTGTCTGTCTGAGCAGTCATGTTTGGTTGAGAGAGAAAGAAGCAGAAGAAAATGCAGAAACAAAACCCTAAAACCCAAAATAAAGCGGTGGTACCTGATTAATCAAGCTTTTGAGCTGCCATTGGGCCGAGTCTACAAGGCTATAAGCCCAAAATATATAGGCTAATTTCAACCACTATACCCAAATCATATAGCCCGATTTTATTTTCGGTCAAAATAATCATTTCGCAAATAAAAAATACATCAAAAAATTAATTTATATAATTTTATAAAATTATATAAAATAATTTAAAATAAATAAATATCAAAAAACTATTTTATATAATTTTATAAAATTATTTTTTGATTAATGTGATTTTTTTTTTCATATAAGTTTCACATATCATTTTAAGTTGCTGACTATTAGTTAATTAACTAAGAACTTATTCAAACTATAGTGATCAAGGTAAAATATTAAAGATTAAATTAATATTTTAAGAAAAATAAAATCCTAAATTAATTATACAATTAAATATTAGAGAAAATATGAATTTGATCTGACCATATATTAATTTGTACCTAACTATTACATGTTCACACATGGAGACATGTTCATAATTTCTAATAAAAAAATATGAATTTGAACTGATCATCACATGTAGAGTGCCCTACCTATTAATTTGTCATCAAGTCAATGGGTTCACATATGAGTTTATGGGCGTCATTGCACAAGGTAGCTTGGAAGGAAACCAGTATATATCTATGTTGCAGGTGCAACAATGGCAGCCGAGCACAATAAATCCGAACCGAGATCGATGGCAAAGGGCACCAAGAGAGCTGTTCTTGTGGGTTGCACCTACAACAAGACTCGGTTCAGTTTGTATGGATGCATAAATGATGTGAGGAAAGTGAATGACTTTATTGTCAACCGGCTTGGGTTTTGTAGAGAGAATGTTAAGGTCCTGACCGATGTACCGGTGCCGGGGATCACGTCGGCTATTCCCACAGGTGAAAAGATCAGGGATGCAGTTTCTGCAATGGTGGATGCTGCTGAAGCAGGGGATGTGCTGCTTTTCTATTTCAGCGGACACGGAACGTCGATTCCGGACTATGAACCCGGTCGACCTTACAGGGAAGAGCAAGCAATTGTGACTTGTGATTTGGATCTCATCACTGGTAATTGGTATAGCTTCTTGTTTCCAATTATACATGTCGTTTGCTTGATTGATGTAATTATGGAATGTACTAATGTACAGGCACGGAACTAAGGGGTCTAGTGGACCAACTTCCCGGAGGCGCGACGTTAACGATCGTTGCAGATTCCAGCTACAGCGGCGGACTCATTGTTGGAGGGAAGGAACAAATCGGATCCAACTCAATGATACCATTCCCTACATCATATGCAAAATTGGTCCGGAAGAGCATCGATTTCGACATCCTCCGTGGTATCAGAAGAGTAACATCAGACCTGGTACCGGCAAGCGAAGTGGCCGATTATTCCCTGTCACACGACGATGGAATTCTGCTAAGCGGGTGTGATGCGAACGAGACAGCGTTCGATGTGGTCCCCGGAGGAGATGCATACGGGGCATTTACCAATGCAATGCTGAAAGTGCTGAGGAGCCTCAAGGATCATCCTGCAAATACAACCCTTGTGTATGAAGTTCAAAAGAAATTAAAGGAGGATGGGATCGGAATTGAGCAGAACCCTTGCCTTTACTGCAGTGATGCCTACGCAAACGAACCATTCTTGGGTGGCTCGGCCGATTGTCTCCGACCCAAATGAAAAAGAATGTGCCATATATGTTCATTGGTGTGCACTTGGACTACTTTCATAAATTTAACACCCAATAGACTATTAATGTTCTGATTACCGACTACGAGCGCACAATTTTATGTAAGGCATGAGATGAATGTTTAGCGAATTATATTAGATTTTTGAAAGTGTGTGAAATTAGATAATAAATAAAACATACATAAAAAATATTTAAATTTTTAAAAGAATTTAAATAAGTTGTAGCCATTAAAAAATATTATATAATAATAATTTATTTTGGATTTTTTTCGAATATATATATTTTGAATATGCTGACACTATTATTATTTTATTTGTTCACATTTAAAGACTGATCCATACTAATAATATTATTAAAGCCTATGGCTATAACAACCTTCTTATATTTTATACTATTTGCAATGACACATGTAATATTCTACGTTAACTATTTCAACACAGCAAAAACGTGCCTAACAACTTTTTTTTTGTTTAATAATGATAATGGTCCTTATTATTATTTTGATTTTTCGGAAAGGACCTTGGAAATTTGGTATAAAACCCTAGCATGGTAATGGAATTGGAAATGCAAGCTTCTTCTTCTTCTTCTTTGAGCTGTGTCTTAAGCAAAATGGTTATGAAGCTGTTATTATCATTTGCAGCAGCTGTGCTGGCGAGTTTGGTCGTGTCAACTCAAGGGTCGGACTTTGAGTTTTATAAACTGAGTCTGATATGGCCGAGTTCTGTTTGCATCTCTGCACCACAAAACTGTAAGAGTCCGATACCCAAATTCTTCACCATTCATGGTTTATGGCCAACGTTAAAGAATGGAACAGCTGTTCCTCCTTATGATCCGGTGAAGAATAAATGCAATGTCAATCCTTTGAGTCCTAGCCAAAGTGTGGTAAGTTTTTTATTTTCATTTTAAATATCCAATTTAATTCATTTTCTATTATTATGAAATGGATGGTTTATTTTGATTTTTATGGGTAAACTACATAAATTATCACTAAGTTTTGAGTGTAAATCGTTTGTCTCTTTTTCGTTCTTTCATTGGTGTCTTCGTTTCAAATTAGAGGGTTTAATTCATAGAATTTAGGGTTCTAAGTTAAAGGTTGTGGTTAGAGTTTAGGGAATTGGGGGTAGAGTGTATTTTTTAAAGTGTAGGATTTATGATATATAAAATAAGGGTTACGGTTTAAAATTCATTTTTTTAGAAATTTTTAACAGAAGACATGAATAGAGGCATGACAAAGAGGTAGAAGATATCTAATCTTAAGTTTTACTCTTAAACATGTTGTGGTTATTGAAGTTTAAAACATTCAATTTATTCACTTAAGTTTAGACATTGAACTTTTTTATCACTAAAGTTTAGGCATTGAACTTAAACCTCAAATAATTGTAGATGGTGGTTGTTCGATTCCAAATTTCACCAGTCACTTCGTTTCGGCTCTTGGGTTTGTATTCGGCCTCAGTTTTTTCTAAAAAATGTTTAAAAATCCATAAATCAACCATAAGCATTTTGGTTTCTCTCTCGTTAATCTCACTCATCTATCGTCAGATGGAACTCATTTTTTAATACGTTGCTCCTCCATGCCGATAAAGTTTTTCTCTATTCACTGTGAAAAAGTTAATTTGCTCATCAGAAAATAGATGCAATATCAAAAAGTTAACAGAAAAAAAAAAAAAAAAAACAGTTCAATGTTTAAATTTCAGTAGGTAAAATTAAATATTTTAAAACTTTAATGACCAAAATAGTTAATTTATATAATTTACCCATTTTTCTTTACTTAATTTAAATCCAATGATTTTCTTTAAGTGCTGTACTGATTTGTTTCTTTAAAATGGGTAGCCTAAACTAGCCCCCATTAGAGGGAGTCTAGAGACAAAATGGCCAAACCTTGTAAAGGGTAAAAGTGACGACATCTTCTGGGAAACTGAATGGTCACACCATGGAATGTGCTCTGATTATCCACAAGACCCATTGTCTTATTTCTCTAGCACCTTAAATCTTTACGACAACAGCAAATACGACCCACTTAAAGGTAATATATATACTCGAACGATGAAATTATACTATTAGTCCTTATATTACGCGTATTTTTATTTTCGTATCGTTGAACATGCAGTTTTGGGAGTTCCACCATCCAACACTCCATATGACATAGATACTTTGTTAGAGAATGTGAAAAAGAACATGGGATTCTATCCTCAAATCTCTTGCAGCATGCCAATTAAAGGCACAAAGCAATTATACTTGAAGGAGATCCGTTTTTGCTTCAAAAGAGCTAAGCCGCCTTCTGTGCCTCAAAACTGTCCCGACGATATGGATGATATGTGCCGGTCGGTACAACCGGCGCAACGTACTGTTATGATTCCTCTACCGATTACTACCAACTCTTTGTCTGGTGTGACGGCGACAGTCGATTGAGATTTTATGTTTTCTCCGGCGAGTACTACTGCACATGTACACGTTGAATGAAAGAAAGACTATGTAAGCGTTTCTTGTAATAATTCTCTCAGTTTGTAGGTTTCTATCTACTGTGAGAGATGAAAATTAATGCCATGATGAATAAAAATAATTTTCTCTTTTTTCTAGGTAATAATCAATTTATTAATTAACAGGAAAAAAATGTCCTCAAAGAGATTCGAACTGAAAATTCCTACAATGTAAGCACAACCACAGAAAAAAACTCGTCGCCTAAAACAAATTTGTCAACAAAAAGAACAGGAACCGAACACCATAGACTAGTTTCAGACAGAGTGCAGCTAAAAAAGACAAGACAAAGGAAATTCAACGGATCAATTGTGTCACAAGAAGCAATCACCTGCAGGCTCAGCTTGAAGCTGGCCTCAACATACAGGAATTGAAGACTTAACTCAATCCTCCCCCTATATTGATACTCTGCCGTGGATTCAAATAATGATCCGCTATTGCAAAAACAGTAGCGGTACAGTCCGAAACTGTTATTATAGAAAATAAAAGTCTACGATAACTCTAATTATATTTGTTATGTCTATAATCACAATGCACTCGATCTCGTAGTATGGCAAACTCATTTCATTGTTTCGCATCCGCACATGCTGAAACAAATGAGTTTAAGACTTAACTCAAACAATTACGTATCAAAAATAAAGCTGAGATTTCATTTCATTGTTTCGCATCGGCACATGCTGAAATTGGATACATGAGATTAGGATGAAGCTAAGATTGAATCATGAGATAAAATTGTTTATTTTTGAATCGAATAATCATTTATATAGTTTACATGATATATATTTAATAAATAAAAATTCAACACGTCATAGCTACCAATTAGTTGTCATTTTATGATGTTATTTATATGAATGTCATTTTATTACACCGTCATTTCAATGATATTATGTGTATAATTAGATGACCTGAAACTTATGATATTATGTTCACACAATCGCACTAATATTTTATTGGTTCACATTTGTAAATTGAATCTTAGCATACTTCTTCTCTTGTTTAAAAGAAATTATTACAAGCTCAAACGTGCACAAATGTTGCATTCTTTAAATAAGATATTTTGCAATTTGACCATCACATGTTACTCCTTCCACTTAGTTGTCATTCAAATCTTTCCGTATGTCTATAAGGATGTTATTTTATTCTTAATTTATGAGTTAATGGACGTCCAAGCACATGGTAGCTAGCACAGGACATGCAGTATATATGTAGGTGTTTCAGACTCAGTGCAACATCAGAAACACGACAAGACAAGCAACTAAACAAGATGACCTTTGTGGGAAAGAAGAAAGCTGTTCTGGTGGGATGTAACTACCCCAACACCCAACTCAGTTTACATGGATGCATCAATGACGTGTTAGAAATGAATGATCTGATTCAGACCATCTTCCGCTTTGATACAAAGGATATTAAGGTCCTGATCAATGAACCGGGCACATCGCCCGATGCATTGCCGACTCATGTAAACATTATGGCCGCACTTAAGCAGATGGTAGACACCGCCGATCCTGGAGATGTGCTGTTTTTTCACTTTAGTGGCCATGGAACAACCATTCCATCCTTGGAACCTGGCCAACCTTACAGGGAAGATGAAGCAATCGTGCCTTGTGATTTGAATCTCATCACTGGTATATACGTTTCTTATTTAATAGGACTAGGAGTATTTCTTAACTGACTTATCATTGGATTTATGTCATATTTATTACATCTACGATCATGGTTGTGCAGACATGGACTTGAGGAACTTAATTAAGAAACTAAAAGTAGGAACCAGCTTCACTATCCTGTCTGATTCATGCCACAGTGGTGGTTTGATTGACAAAGATAAAGAACAAATCGGACCTAACAGAGTGAGGAGTATACCACCACCGGTTCACTTCAAGCCTAGGGGAGTTCCCATTGGAACCATACGGCAGTGCTTGCTATCAACAACAACCGGCATCACCCCAACAGAGGACGCCACCGGCGCTACACCAAAGTTTTGGGGAATCGCCATTACGGCCGCTACGGGACTTCTAGGCAATCTTTAACAAAGATGTGAGTATCAAATTCCAACCCCAGCATGTGCAAAGGGAGCTACTGATTTCCAACAGGTCACTGACGGAGGATGAGGGTATTCTGTTAAGTGGGTGCCAAGCAAACGAGACATCCGCAGATGTGGCAGCGAGTTATCTGACCGGAGGAAAGGCTCACGGGGCCTTTACCTATGCAGTGGTTCAAGTACTGAATCAGAAGAAAGGGCAACCGTTAACCAACAGAGAGCTTGTGAAGGAAGTTCGGAAGTTGTTACAAGAGAAGGGATTCGAACAACACCCTTGCCTCTACAGCAGTGATGCGAATGCCGATGCACCTTTCTTAGCCACCCAACACCCTCGCGGTCGGAAGAGGACTTCCGACCGTTTAACATATGAAACCGAACCTTACTTCCCTGACGAATATCCCAGCGCGGCATAGAGCTGAGGTCGACATTGATGAATAAAACACACAACCGGCTGGCGGCTACAGAGTCTGCTACTCCATGGTGAAGTAATAAATCAATGCACTACTCTACCCTTCTAGTACTGCTACAATAAATGTGAAGATTGCCTTCGAGTCTTCGTTATTGTATGTTTGTTTGCTTAAATTCACCTCCGTTGGTATGAAGTTGTTTAAATTTATGTGGTAGTGATATAGAATATAAATACGATAAAAGACATTCTAAAAAAATTAACTAAAATTTTAACATTTCAAATACTAAAATCATATATTAAAATTATTTAAAATTAAATTTTTCTATCATACTAAATGCACCTGTAATTCACTCTTTCTTCTTTAGTTTCGCTTGTAATGTATGATAAATTTAAAAAGTTGAAACTATAGTAAAATTTATTTAAAAATATTGATAAAATAATTGTTCATAATGATATTTTTGAACAAATGCGATTAAAAATATTGTTAAAAATCTATTTTACTATAACGATTCATATAAATAAAGGTTGATAAAAAATAAGAGTGAACCATTTAAATTATAATCAACTTTAACGACACTATCTGTACTCATATTTCTTTCTCTTCTAATTTTAAACTAAAATTAAACTCAAAAAACTTTAAATAAATTAATTAAACTAAAATTTAAACCATCTTTAAAACAAATAATTTTGTTTTATATATTAGATATCTATTTATTAAATATAATAGTATAAGGTGGCTAAAGTGGGTTGTTCGTGCATGCAACATCATAAGCTGTCTGCACGTAACATGCCTTAATAATTCAAAACGGAATCTTAATTTTTTTTAAAAAAAAGTCAAACGTAATCCTAGGAGATAAAAAATTATAATATTATATTCATTTTAATATTTTATCGGTTTATATTTAAACATGTGATCAAAATCGTACATTAAATCTTAGTTCGGTGCTAATATATATGGTACACATGCCATTTGAATTTTAATAATCGATGAATATTATCTATTTTAATTGCATACTCTTATATTTTAATTATTTTAATTTTATCTTTAAATTATTAATATATGATAATTATATTTCATGTTAATAAAATAGTTATAAAAATTGTTTAATGTCATCTAAACACTAATGTATATTACATAATAATATAATGTGACATAAATGATAATTAGTGAATAAAAATCGCTCATTTAAAAGTTTAGGAAATGACAATAATAATTTAGAGATAAATCTGAAATGTTAAGTATGAGGACCAATTGAAAATAAATCATAGTTTAAGGATAAAATTATAATGTTTAAAAGTTAAGGATCAATTTAGAATCACGTCACATATGTGTATGTACATATAGATGTTTTAGTGCAACATCGGAAGCACACCACAAGCAAGATGGTTAGGGACAGAGCTAGTATTAAATTACTATGAGAGGGTAAAGTATTTAACTTAAGAATGATTGAGATTTTAAAAGGTAATTAAACCATAAAAAATCAAAAGAGAGATAAATCTAATTTCACTAATTTTAAATTTAAAAGATGTCAAAAATAATTAAACCATAAAATTTTGGGGTTAATATTTAATTTAATTAATTTTAAAACTGATAAGATCATAAAAATAAAATAGACATAAAGATAATTTAACCCTTAACGTTTATAATTTTTGTCGTTTTTGCACTTATTCTTTTTTTTAATAAATTTAGCCTTTAACTTATGTCTTTTTGACAAATAGCTTATTTTTTAACTATCATGATAACTGGACCGTTAAAAATTTAACGATGATGACATGTCATATGTATATGATAATATATTTTAAATGACATGATATTGAACCTATCAAATATATATATAATTTAATTCTAATATAAAATATAAAATAATTAAAATTTAAATAAAATATTAAAAATTAATTAATTCTAAAATAAAAAGGCTACTAAACACTTTCAAACGATAGAATCAAAGTCTTATCTTAAAAAAAATATGAACACAATTTAAAATTAATTAATTTTTTTAAGATAGGATTTCAATTCTATCGTAGTTAGGGTTAAAAATGTTTAGTAGTATTTTATTTTAAAATTAATTATTTGTTATTATTTTATTTGAATTTTAATTATTTTATATTTTATATTAGAATAAAATTATATTTCATATATATATATATGCATTTGATAGGTTAGATTTCATATTATTTAAAATATATTATCATATATATATGACATGTCATCATTGTTAGATTTTTAACGACCAGATATTATGATAGTTAAAAAATAGCTATTTGTCAAAAAGATATAAGTTAAGCGTTAAATTTATCCGAAAAAAGAATAAGGGACAAAACGACAAAAATTATAAATGTTAAGGGTTAAAATAATCTTTATGCCAATAAAATATACTAGATAATTTTGAGAGGGGCAAGGACTTAATTGAAATGGTTTCAAAATTAATACCTAAAATGTAATTGGACCATCAAAGTTGAGGGGATAATTGCTCCTCCTACCCTCAATAAAAAAGTCAAACGTAACCCTAAACTAAGAGATTCTCGTGTCTGTTCACTTTCAGTTGTTGGCCAGACGTGGCCTGAAATTTATAATATTTAATATTATATTAGTTTAGATTTAAACATGTGATCAAAATTATCTATTAAAAAATCTTTATCCTTGATCATGTTTTTTATATCTCTATTTAAAAAATTAAAAATTAATTTTAAATTTTAATTTTTATATTTCATATCTTGCACAACACTCTAAATCTCTAAACCCTAATCACAATTCGTAATTTTAAACCCTAAACTCATTAATTTAAAGTAAAGTATAAAAGAGAGTATAATTAAAAGACAAACGACTTGCACTTATAAATTATATCAGGCAACTTTATAAAGTAAAAGGTAATTCGATTATCTTTCTAACAATCAACATAGTTCGGTCTCTGACCGCAAACATACAATCTCCATGAAAGTTCGTCACCATCACTATATCTTTTAAACGAGTTTGTCACCATCTTCGTAAAATTTTAATGATGATCGTTAGATTATTAAACAACTTAAAGTTGATATTCAAGAAAAAAGATTTTTATTTTTTCTTCTCTCCTTTCAAATTTTAATGTAGCTTTTTTATCTTTAATATTGTGTAAAAAGAAATTGTGAGAAGCTCAAACGTGCACAAATGTTGCATTCTTTAAATAAGATATTTTGCAATTTGACCATCACATGTTACTCCTCCCACTTAGTTGTCATTCAGATCTGTTGGTATGTCTTTAAGGGTGTTATTTTATTCTTAATTTATGTGTTAATGGATGTCCAAGCACTATATATATACGTGTCTTAGTGCAAGATCGGAAGCACAAGACAAGCAAGATGGCCTTTGTGTGTAAGAAGAGAGCTGTTCTGGTGGGATGCAACTACCCCAACACTCAATTCAGGTTGCATGGATGCATCAATGACGTGTTTCTAATGAAAAATCTAATTCAGACCAGCTTCGGCTTTGATGCAAAGGATATTAAGGTCCTGACTGATGATCCCGGCTCATTGCCTGAGGACTTGCCCACTCATGTAAACATTATAGCAGCACTAAAGAAGATGGTCGACGATGCCAAAGCCGGAGATGTGCTGTTTTTTCACTTCAGTGGCCATGGAACAATCATCCCATCCTTGGAACCTGACCAACCTTACATGGAACATGAAGCAATCGTGCCTTGTGATTTGAATCTCATCACTGGTATATAGACGTTTCTTCTTTAATAGGAGTATTTGTTAACGGACTTTTCATTGGATTTATGTCATATTTATTACATCTACGATCATGATGGTGCAGACATGGACTTGAGGAACTTAATTAAGAAACTACAAGTAGGAACCAGCTTCACTATCCTGTCTGATTCATGCCACAGTGGCGGTTTGATTGACAAAGATAAAGAAAAAAATGGACCTTCTAGAGTGAGTGCCAAGGGTATGCCACCACCAGTTCACTACAAGGTCAGAGCCATATCTATTGAATCAATATTGAGTTGCCTGCAAACGGTGTCGAGCGGAATCAATGCTGTATCAGGCGCCTTGGCCACCGGAGCACCTGTAGTTACAAATGTCATTGGAAGTATTGGCTGGGCATTGTCAGGAATCTTTAACAAAGATGTGAGTATCAAATTCCAACCTCAGCATGTGCAAAGGGCGCTACTGAGTTCCAGCAGGTCACTGACGGAGGATGAGGGGATTCTGTTAAGTGGGTGCCAAGCAAACGAGACATCCGCAGATTTGGCAGCGAGTGAGCTGACCGGAGGGAAGGCTCATGGGGCCTTTACCTATGCAGTGGTCCAAGTACTGAATCAGAACAAAGGCCAATCGTTGACCAACAAAGAGCTTGTGATGCAGGTTAGGAAACATTTACAACAGCAGGGAATTCAGCAGCACTCATGCCTTTACTGCAGCGATGGGAATACAGACGCACCTTTCTTGGCCACCTTCTTTCCCGGTGAGAAAAGGAAGCGTCTCACTCACGACTCACCGGCTAATAACAGTAATAGGAGGATCGACAATGATGAACCCCCCACCTCCTTTAATGGTGACAGAAGGAAGCGTGCAGAGTCGCCGACTAATTTCAGGTATAGAACTGAGGAAAGGAGGAGGGACGACATGGATGAATGAACCCCCCACAACGGACTAATCCATGCACTAGTCGATTGAAGCAATAAATTTGAAGAGTTTCTTCTAGTCTATGTGTGATTCCATAATTTCTGCTTTTACTACAATAAATTTGAAGAGCTGGGCCTTCATTACTGTATGTGTCTGCTTCATTACTTAATGTCCGTCTGTTCAAGCTCATGTAATCGCCATGCATGGCTATTGCTAATATGAAATAAATGGGTTTTCATTATTTTATTGATACACTAAGCAACTAGTTATTTGCTGGCATTACCAACCTTTATTACTATTTTTTATTGATAATCTTGTAGTGATCGTCTTTTCTTTATTACTATTTTTTATTGAAATAAATGTGTTTTATTTTTTATTTTTTTTCTATATCCACTCCTAAACTGCTTTTTAGGCTTTATTTTAGTAGGAGATTTCTTGGCTTATGTCATCCCAAAATCAACAATTCATATGCAGTAGGAAAAGTTTTGATTTTATTAACAGCCAAACCCAAAGCTAAAGGTTCCGCTTAAAAAGTAAGCCCCCTAAGATCACATAGCCTGGTCAAGGGATTAACAAAATTCACAAAGCATTTTTACCAACCACCAGAAGTATTGCTCTTGGGAGCGGATCCCCAGCCAGAAACACCTTGGTCAGTAACAACACTAGCACCACTGCCACTTTCAGAACCCCAACCAGCATTACCACCACCCTTGCCACTTCCACTTTCAGGTCCAGAAGCACCCCATCCACCACTGCCACTGCCACTGCCACCTTCAGTTCTAGAAGCACCCCATCCACCACTGCCACTGCCACCTTCAGTTCTAGAAGCACCCCATCCATCACTGCCACTGCCACCTTCAGTTCTAGAAGCACCCCATCCACTGCTACCGCCACAGCCCTTGCCACTTTTACCTTCGGAACCAGAAGCACCCCATCCACCATTGCCACTTTTACCTTCGGTTCCAGAAGCACCCCATCCACCACTGCCACTTCCACCTCCCTTGCCACTTTTGCCTTCAGTTTCAGAAGCACCCCATCCGCCACTGCCACTGCCACTGCCACCTTCAGTTCTAGAAGCACCCCATCCACCACTGCCGCTACCGCTACCCCCACCGCCCTTACCACTTTTACCTTCAGTTCCAGAAGCAACCCATCCACCAGTACCACCACCACCCTTGCCACTTCTACTCTCAGTTCCAGACGCACCCCATCCACCACCACCGCCCTTGCCACTTCCACTCTCAGTTCCAGACGCACCCCATCCACCGCTACCACCACCGCCCTTGCCACTTTTACATTCAGTTCCAGATGCACCCCATCCACCGCTGCCACTTCCACTCTCAGTTCCAGATGCACCCCATCCACCGCTACCACCACCGCCGCCGCCCTTGCCACTTCCACTCTCAGTTCCAGACGCACCCCATCCACCGCTACCACCACCGCGCGTGCCATTTTTACCTTCAGTTCCAGAAGCACCCCATCCACCACTGCCACTTCCACTCTCAGTTCCAGATGCACCCCATCCACCGCTGCCACCACCGCCCTTGCCACTTTTACCTTCAGTTCCAGAAGCACCCCATCCACCCTTGCCACTTTTACCTTCAGTTCCAGAAGCACCCCATCCACCAGTACCAGTACCGGCATCACCCTTACCACTGCCGCTCTCAGTTCCAGACGCACCCCATCCACCACCGCCACCATTGCCATTGCCACTTTCAGTTCTAGAAGCACCCCATCCACCACTGCTACTTCCACCTTCAGTCCCAGAAGCACCCCAGCCACTGCCACCACCCTTGCCACTTCCACTCTCAGTTCCAGATGCACCCCAGCCACCGGTACCACCATTGCCACTGCCACTTTCAGTTCCAGAAGCAGCCCATCCACCACCACCCCAAGTACTGCTGCCACCATTACCATTGCCATTTTCAGTTTCAGAAGCACCCCAACCACCAGGGAAAGCTTCCCTACCAGGAGAGTTCTGGACTTTAGCACCTGGGAAACTGCCCCAACCATCATCATCCCCTTTCTTAGAGCTACCCCATTTGGGAGTATCACCATAAGAGGATTCTTGCCTCTCATTACGACCTCGACCACCCCTACCACGTCCACGTCCACCATCTCGACCACGACCTACAAAAGAAAATTGACTGCAAATTAGACAACTTGAACGTACAAAAAAGCATAAAAATAAAAGGTAGCAACATTCCAGGTAGCTTAATTCAAAGTTTTTCTGTGCAAGCAAAATTTTAGAATTATTCCTAATTCTAATAGATATTTTACACAATTAATAATTGGTTATTTCAATGTTTACCTGATCTAGAACCTGGAGTGGAAGATTGACCACCGTCTCTCCAACCACCTTCATTTGTTGAACCACCCCAACCACCAGATGCCCCAGAAGAGCCCCCACCAGTAGGGCTCCGCATTGGGACCATGGCTGCAACTGATCTAATTGATGGGCCAGACTCATGCTGTGGGTCGTCAATATGCCTCTGGAAGAAAGCAACCAGTCGATCAACATCCTCAAACATCTTTTTTCTGAACTTGAATCCCTTAGGATATAAGCCAATATACTCATGATGTGGATTTGAACTGCGTATATAAGTAAGAATGAAAGTGCCAGGATGTTCATGAGAAATGCCAAAGCAGTACACAATTCTCATAGGATGCTCTGACTTCTCAATCCTTAAAAGCTCATCAACCTCAGCTTTAGTTCCCTTCCTGAACTTGCGATAACTCAGCATTGCCTTTAGGTGAGACACAAGGAGATCTACATATCTATCCATTACCTGCAATTTAAATGCAAACAGAACACATTTTTATATCCAGTTTTAGGCCTCAAAATATATTATTTTATGCTAACTTCTATAAGATGAACATTACAACAATCTTTTAAATATATATATATATATATATTTAATGTTATAGTTTCAGGATTTGCTAACTAACCGTGTTACCAAAAATGACGGATACATGAATCTCATTAATGAGAGGTTCAAAGTAAAACATACCAATTTGTTTGTCAAAGGGAACAACCATGACTCTAGCCCATGCTAGAAAAACAGTCAACTAAAAGTTCAGAATCCTTCAGTGAAGTCCTCAAGGTTTTAGGCATTGACAAAAAAAAAATAACATTCAATTTTTCCGTATCTATGGCCTAATCCTGAAATCCATCATCCAGTTCATGATCAACCACTATTGCTACAAGTGAACAAGATTCCTACCACGACCTAACACTCCATTCCACACAATGCCTATGCAGTTAGTTCCACTAAATTTACATCCCTTTCGAAGTTTGAGACATATGGAAAACAAGAATTAAGAGAAAGACCTACCTCATCCAAATCTTCAAAAGTGTCTTCCCCAATTTTCAATGTCTTCCCAATACGGAGCAAGCTAGTGATGTCCTTGTGTTCTTTTCCACCTTCAACTATATCTTTGTGAGCATACACTCCATCATAAACTTTGAGTGTTAAAGTTAGAAAAGAAGGTCCACGAGAACTGGGACGGAAGATGCTTTCTCCAGGATCCTTGTCAGATATATACTGTCCAACACAACAAAACAAAAGCATAAGTAAAGACAGAATGCGGTCAGCCATTAGTTAAAAGAGGCAAAAAAAAAGTGAGGTTGTGGAAATTTGAGAAAGAAACAAAAAAATGTTGTGGAATTGAAGCAATCAAAAGGTGCCTTGGATGATTAATGCATCCAAAAGCTGCCTTAGCACAACAGTACAAATTATACAATGGATCAAGTCTTCTTTTGTTAATTTTGTACATTCTACGTGATTATTTGTAATATAAGATGTTTTGGGTACAGTCTTGTTACAGTCGCTAGTCATGCATACTCATCATCCATGTTTCTTCCCTTTCCTTTTCCCAATATTTTGTGCTATATCAATCTCATGTAATTTTCGGTTTCAGAAGCTTCAGCAGATTAATTGAGAACTGTTTCTGCCTCGCCCTCATGTCAATCATTCCTCTCTTTTCCGTCTGTATGATTGCTCTCTATTTTCTATTCTCTTTCCCTTCCATGTGATACATTCATGGCTATATGAAAGGTGAACTTCTCATATCTGATATGCACAGTAAGGGTCTGTTTCACTGAAAACAGAGTCTGGAAGATGAATTATATTTTACGCTACGCAAACATCAGAAAATACAGAAAATGTTTTTTTCCCATAAAATGAAACAAACAGACCCTAAGAAAGAAAAAACAATCTAGAAAATTTTTGAAGTGTCAAAGTCAAGGATGGTACATTTAATATTTTTTTTCTTCTACAAAGGATGCAATTATTTTAAGCATGGCCATTAATGGTTGATAGACTTTTATTTGCACAGTAAGATACAATCAAGATAACATTATTGCTAGATTAGAAGTAAGAACAAGGAAATTGGAAAGAACTGATTTATTCCTTTGTGAACTCCAAAATTAAACTAAAAGTCCATTGAACATAGATAAGGCTGGACTTGATTTAATTCAATTATAATAAAGATAAATTTAAAAAGTTGATTACTTGCAACATACCTCCATAGCTTCATCAGCTGTAATGTTTTGAAAGCGTGGATGGACAATCATCCTCGGCTTAAAATGTCTTTTGGCCATCTCCCTCTCTTTACGTGCTTTCTCTTGGTCACTCTGTATGCTGCTTCGCTCCTCATGGTAGTAAGGGTCAAGGTTCTGGACCTGCTGGTATAGATTGCTTCTCATCTCGCTGTCTTTACAAACCAGGAACACCTGATACCTATTCTTTTGAATTGATTTGATCCTACAGGTCAGAACGTCACCTTCATGCAGCTTATCAGATAACTCGGCAAAATCTCCCCAATCATCAGCATAGTCTTCTTTCATAATCATCCCAGTCAATCCAGATTCAAGTGCACAGATAGCTCGACCACCTTGCACTCTGCGAACTGTTGCTTGCAAAATCCGTCCTTCTGCCAATGTATCCTCAGTTTCACCCGAAATCAGGTAGAACTCCTCATCTTGACTTGGTTCCTTGTATGGTTTACGCCAATCCTGAAAACCCAGAATCAATTCCCTTTTTATATCATAGAAGGTCTCCCTCAGATTCCCTCGCTTCTTGATTTCTAGATATTGCTTCTTGCTTTCTAGATAATTATCAAGACGAAGGCTTTTCAACAAACTAGGTCGATCCCTAACGTGTTCTATTGCCATCTCCAATGCATCATCATCATCATCATTGCCACCTTTAAAATCCTCATTAAAGACATCTTTGGCCAGTTCCTGAGCAACAAGATAAGATTCTGGATGTATTCTAGTGTCATCCAACAAATCAATGAACTGGCTGCCGTTGGCAGCAAGCCCACTCCGGCGGACACGTAGAAAGGCTACCGCATTGATAAACACATTCTTACTAAGTCCATGGGCTTGCAGAAAGTCTTTTCGAGTGAAAATTGTTCCAACTCTTACCAATGACCTCTGCAGTGATGCTGCCTTTCTACTCCCAAGACCAGAAATGAATTGCAAAGGAGCAAATAACCATTCATGGCTTGCAGCCAAATTAACATCAAGGCCAACCTGGTTTGTGACATCAACCAAAACCTGTTCAATCATGGAATACTTCTCATCTGTTGTTAGAAAGTTCTCCAATGGATTAAGTTTCCAAGATAATATTTCCTTCTCCGGCCCACACAAAGTTGCAGCCATTGCAAGGGGATTTTGAAGATAACGGCCAAGGGCAACAGCCCGCTTAACAATACCTGACAACATTTATAATGAATGAAAGGAAACTTCATCAATAGAAAAATATGGATAGAAACTTGCATAACCAAGAACAATTCCAAAAATACAGGCAGAATTTTGTGAAACTAAAAATTCACCTGATGTGCCAGGTAATTGATCTGCTGAAATCCGAGAATTTTCATAGAGGCGGGGTAGAGACTCATCCCCATATACAATGCTTAGTTCATCCATTGCGTGCCCAACATCCCTAGGATTCTCTTCCACCATCTTAAAAATAATCTGGTAGAGACGAAATAAACTACATAAGCAGGCATAAAGATAAAGATAAACGCCAATATTTTCGATAAAAAATAAGTAACCGTACAGTTCAACAATGATAAGCCTACCTCATAAATATCATCCTTCAATCGGGTACAAGACAAATTCACAGCTCCAAGAACAACGACATGTGGTTGATGATCAGTCATAAACTTCAAAACACGCTGCTGATCATTTTTCTTGCGTTGCTGGTCATTAACATTCTGAGATCGTAATGTAAGAGAACCAGTGTAAAGCACATCAAGCACCTCTCCAAATGAATCTAACATCACAAAAGTAGTTGCAGGTTTCCCAGGGCCCCAACAGCATGCCATGACACGTGGTGCAGCTTCCTCATCAGAATTACTATCATTTTCCTTCCTTCGATAAGGCCCCACAGAAACTTTATTCCACAAACCCTTGCCATATTCCAAAAGTAACCAGCTCTTAGCTCTACTAGCCAACAAGGATCTAGCTTCTTTCTCCATTGAAGGCAAAAGGAAACCAAAAAGAGCATCACTCAGTATCTGCTTTCTTTGTTCATTCCATTGTTGAGCAGATTTACTAACACCATTACTGAGATATCTCTCATTACATTCTTTAATCAAATCATCCAAATAATTTTTGGGCAGCTTAAAAGTTACTTGAAGAAGCTTCTCCTCTTCAGCCTTCTGGATGAGGAGCCACTGTGCATCCTCAAATTTACTCAATGGTTTCTCCCGCAACCACTTCACACCAGCAAACTGATGGAAAGAGTCTATAGCTATTTTTCCATCAGGAGTTGGACAGGTTGATACTACAGCATTTGCCATATAGATATTACGAACATATTTCTTGACAGATGGCTCACAACTTATCTCAAGTGCCGCCTAGGAGAAAAACCATAAATAAGTCTGGTAAAACAAGGTCGTTATGGTCAACAATAATACCAATTTGCTCATAAGAACAATGTATACCATATGTCTGGATCCTTTGAGGACAGATTCTGGAGTCTCAAACATTGCACATGTAAAATTTGAAGCCATCTCTTCAGGTGTCTCCTTAGCATCTTCCAACTCATCTTTAGGCTACAATTGAAGGACAAAAGAGCATTAGATCTCAATAGAATAAAACAAAAACTGCCAAATCACACTTACCAACTTTTCCAGAGATAGTTGAGATCCAAGTTGTTGAGCATTGTATCCAAACTTGCTTGCAACCTCCCACAAACCAGCCTTATAGCAAGTACTATACTGTGATCTCCTCTTGGGCCTCTTATATTGACCTTCATCCACACCAACTTCCCCTGGTGGGAAATACAAGTTGAACTTCGCATCAACATCGTCAACTTCCCTTTCGGATCCAGCATCTTTGAGGTCTTTAAGAATTGACTCAAAAAGTTGTTGGTTCAAGTTAAGTCTGGTCTCATCATATATCCGACAAGATTCTTCTTCAAAACGCTTATTATAATGCGACTGAAGGCCACTCTTCCTCTTTTGAAGAAGCAACCATTTTCGGTCCAGGTCCCGAATAGCCCAAAGTACCTAAATAGAAGCATTGTATCCATATTAAAAAGAATAAACTTCTGAACTTGATTAGATACACAACAAACAGATTTCACAGTTCCAAGACAAGTCCAATTACCCTGTGCCACTTTATTGTAGGTGTTTTATCAGAATTATCCTGATCGACATCATCAACCTCATCCGGCTCAGGATCTTGTAGCAGACTTCGGCAGTATTCCTTGCGATACATCGCAATAAAGGGAATCTGAAAGCAAGAATGCAAGAATACTAAGAAAAAAGAAACATGCCCAACAGTAGTCATTTAGCAGTCTGATAAGTACTAACATCTAACATCTGCACATGTGTAAGGTCCAAAAACCTCATGATGTCATCCTTGTTTATAGAAATATCTGTCCTTTCTTTACCAAATAAAGGTACTGCACCAGTTGTAAGCTGTTTATGAATCCAGATATTCTCTTCAATTATGCTCTCTTCATCTGTTGGAGGACTGCCAATGCTTTCCTCAGAAATCTACAAAACGAAATGTAAAGTCAATCTTGACTTAAGAGAGGTCAAGGAAACAAATAAATACAGAACTTTACAAACTATGTCAACAAACCTGCATTCTTTCTGGAATATCAATCATCCGAATTTCGTCATCCTTTTCTGTCATATACTTTTCAGAGAGAACAGAAGGTTCAAATTGATCTTCAAGTCCCCTTTCTCTTTTATCACTATAATCTAATCCCTGTTTGCGTAGCAGGAGTAGTTCATCAACATCACCAAATATATCCTGAGCTTCCTTTAAAGCAGATGATGAAACATCAAATGCATGCCTCGACTTCTTATTCTTCATCTTCTTCCGTCTACAAAACAAGTTATGTCAATAAGAGAATTCCAAAATTGAAGAATAAAAGCGCTAAGCATATTCGTGCAGTACACAGGTTGTACCTGACAGAAGCTCCAAGCACATCATCTTCTTCTACGATGAAGTCCGCCATTTCATCTTCTTCACCCATATCTCCATCCTCTTCCTCTTCTATTTGCTCTTCATCTTCGGGTATATCTTCAAGGGGTTGTCCTATGAAATTACATGTGCCAACAAATTATTAAAAACTTAATTCAAATGATAGTGAACATGAATAATATGCTCAATATACAAACCATCATCGTCACCAAATAAGCTACGCTTAAGCTTTTCCTCAGCAGTTCTCCCACCCTTCATGCTCCCATCAAACTCATCATCAGAGAGCCCAAATCCTTCCTCATCTAAACCCCTTTGAGCCTTCTTTAACCGCTTAAATTTCTTGCTACCCTGGGAAATTTGTGAAGCAGAAACCTTAAATATATAGGTAAAAGAGCCATGCAAGAAAACAAAAAACAAAACTAACCATTATCTTCCTTTGATGTTTAATTGTATAAATCAATTACACTTCAACAGTGACAAATAATATGATCATAAATCTAACATTAACTCAACAAAATAAAAAGGAACTTAAATTATATAAAAATTTCACTTATAGAAATAACCTTTGGTACATTAACATCATTCTCCCGGAGGAGCTCATAATCATCTTCATCAAGGTCCTCGGCTTCTCTGAAAACATTAATAAAAAAGTCAGAAAATAGCTTAACTACACTATCTGACTAATACCATCAATGAAGGGGAAATATCGACTTCTTCTTTCTTTTCTTCTTTTTTTTCCGCCTCTCCTCGTCGCTATCTTCCCTCTCTTCATCGTCCACATCATCAACTATGAATCCATCATTCTCATACTCATCTTGTCCCTCATCTGATCAAACCAAAAATAAATAATTAAATAACTACATCAAATTCATGAACACTAACAAAACTAACGAAAAAATACCCCAAATGAGAAAATACAAGACCCATTCCGGCATTTAGCCTACCCATCATGGCATTTAGACATTATTATTTCATAATAAAACCATGAACTACTAACGGAACCGGATAAAAATAATAAACATCATGGCATTTAGTCCTCAGTTTATTTTGCATTATTTCTCTAAACATCATAACCCACTAATGGATCTCAGAGACAAGTTCTACCATCTTCTTCATCATCTTCGTCGTCAGGGTCGCGGCCATTGAGTGTGTCTCCATCCTCGTCGATCTCCATCTCATCTGCATGAATTGAACGACCAAACAAAGACGAAAATCATAAGAGAATCGAAGGATTCGCAACCAAAAAATCGGATTTGGGATTTGATTTTAGCTCAAAAAAAAACGGCATTACCTTCTTCGTCGGAAACAGCATTTTTACCCATGTTTCAGAAAAAGAGAAACAATGCAGAGAAAACGAGTACTTCAATTTACGAAAGGGAGTGAAAGCACAAATCGTTCTGTTTTCTTCCGGTAGAAAACCCTAGTCATTCATTAAATTCACAGGTAAAATTATAAGCTTTTAGGGTTCCGTTTTGAAAAATATAAGGAAAATAATAATTAGGTGAATAATTAAATACATACTTTGATTTAATCTTTAATTATTACTAAATATTTACTTAAAACTTTTCACATTCATCCCTCACAACACTACGATTTTTAAATTTATAGGTATAGTTTTAAATTTATCTTTATATTCATTATTTAATTGTATATCCATTCATATTTTATACTCGATCATACAGGTAATAATAAGCATAATCGATTCACGAATTATTCGAGTTCGATTCAATCAAAATTTAATTTAAATTTAAATTCAGTGAATATGATTTAAGTTTGTGCTTAGCTCGAGACTTTAACAAACCGAATTGAGTCAACTCAAATTCGCCTAAAATACAACTTAAAATAATTATATTATATATACTATATTTATATAAAAAGTAATCTTTTATCAAAATAAAAAAAATAAATTAAGAAAAAATTTACTAAAAATTAATTAACTAAAATAATTAGATGTTTTTCTCTTTTTAAAAGAATTAGGAAGTGTTTTTAACGGGATATCATCTTTTATAACAAATTATAATAAATGTATTCATTTTGGACCTGACAAATTTTAAGTTTGAATTGAACACAATAATATTATTTTCGAACAAAATTCAAACCTAAAATTTCGAATTCACCAAATTAAAACTAATAATATTATTTTTTAAACAAAACTTAAACCTAATTAAACTCATCAACTCAACTAATTATATTAAACATAATGTTAAGCTAAATTAAATGAGCATGGAATTTATACCTATAATGGGAAAATTACAATATACGTCCTTTAAAAATTTAGAGTACAAAAAAATATGCTTCAATTAAATAATATGTGATGTATTACCCTTAAATTTACCTTATGCTACAATAGTAATACATTGGGCCATTAATTTTAGTAATTAGGTTTAGTACTGAACAAGAAGGTCAAGTTTTGGGCTTTGCGCAGCGTCCCAACTCGGGCGAGAGCCGACTCGTTTACCCTTTTCCCACTCACCTATATGTATAATACCTGAGCTTCGTCAGATCAATAACCCTTAACCTGCGTCGCCAAAACTACTTTTCCCTCCTCGATACGCAAATCCAAGGTAAACCTTTGTTCCTTTGATTTCCCTTCGTTTTATTTTTGTTTATTTTGATTCTTTCCGATTCTTTTTGGTGTTGAAACTCGATTGAAGAAGGAAGAGCTGTAATGGAACAATTTTTTGAATTTTGAAGCTTAGATTGTAACGAATTGCAAAATAATTGGTTTGAGTGTAGAAAATTTTGAAAAGGAAAGGTAAAAAACGTTGTCATGTATAGATTTATTTGATGAGAATGCTGTTTTTGTTTGTTTTGTTATTCCGTGTGGAATGTTGATCGTATTTGATTTAAATATTTTTATTTTTCTTGTTTGGAGGGATGGAAAACTGGGTTTTTGGATGGAAAGAGAATGATGCTCTGTTTGTCTTTTACCTAGGAGCTTATTCACCACTTAATCTCGGTTTTTTAGTTTTAAGATGTTGTTTGAATTAGATTCTTTTGAGTTTCTAAGTTAACTTATCGAATATAACTAATCAATTATTAAGAAAAAGGAAAAGAAAACTCATTGTAATTCATCATGTCATGAATTTTACTTGATTACAAACCTTTGGTGACTAGCTGTGTCTTTGTTCTTAATTTATTGAAAGCCTTTTCTTTAACTTGTTTGGAAGAATGGAAAAGATGGGTCTTGGATGGAAAAGGAGTGACGGTCCTTTTCATTCATTCCACCCCCTAGACAAGCATATTCACTGAACATAGCTTCTTTAGTAATTTAGTTTTAAGACCCTGTTCTAATTCGTTTCATCATTCATGCAACTTGATAGGTTATTTGAATAAGTTCTTAGATGAAAATAACCAATCATTAATAAAATAAAAAATCACCTTGTAATCCATTAGGTCAAGAATTTACCGAGTTGCAAACTTCTGATCCCTAGCAGCATGCCAGCATCTTTGTTCATTATTGATTAAAAACATTAAATTATCTGCTGGCTGGATATTTAAGCATATATATCTGTTGTGACCATTTTAATGTGATCCGTACTGATTACAACCTTTGCAGATTGTTTGGCATTTTTTTGAACTAGGTGCTGACTAGACAAAAGCTATTCACGGTTACTGGTTGGCATTTTTCATCTTGTTTGGTTTTGTGTACCCACCATAAACTTTATGGCGGTCCACACAAGCATTCAGCTTATATCGTATTCTCAGGAGCTTGTGGACGGACAGCCACTTTATGTCTCTTCAAATTGTCTTCCTGTTAAGGCTTCAAAATATGAACCAGCTGGCCTTGCTTTTCATAGTGCTGCTCTTAAACTCCTTGGTTGTGAGGAGGAGGATATTGAGGAAGTGGATGATCAGAAAGTCGGTAATAATAAGGAGAATGTATATATGCCATCATCTGATTCATATAGCAGCAAAGGGAAAAAGAAATCTGGTGCTGATGGCAAGCAGCAAGATCACTATGCACTTCTTGGGTTGAGTCATTTGAGATATCTTGCCACTGAAGATCAAATAAGGAAAAGTTATCGTGAAGCTGCCTTGAGACATCATCCCGACAAACTTGCAAATCTTCTTCTTGTGGAGGAGACTGAGGCTGGAAAACAGGCAATGAAGGATGAAATAGAGAATCACTTCAAGTCCATCCAAGAAGCATATGAGATTTTGATTGATCCTGTAAAGAGAAGAATCTATGACTCCACTGATGAGTTTGATGATGAAATTCCTACTGAATGTGCCCCGCAGGACTTCTTCAAGGTGTTTGGTCCAGCTTTCATGAGGAATGGCCGATGGTCGGTGACCCAACCTATCCCAACTTTAGGAGATGACAGTTCTCCGCTAAAAGATGTCGACAATTTCTATAATTTTTGGTATAGTTTTAAAAGCTGGAGGGAATTCCCAAATGAAGATGAGTATGACCTTGAACAAGCTGAGTCTCGTGATCATAAAAGGTGGATGGAGCGGCAGAATGCAAAACTATCTGAGAAGGCTAGGAAGGAGGAATATGCTCGGATACGTACACTTGTTGACAATGCATATAAAAGAGACCCGAGAATACTTAGGAGAAAGGAAGAAGCAAAAGCTGAGAAACAGAGGAAAAAAGAAGCTAAGGTTCGTGCAAAGCAGTTGCAGGAGGAAGAAGCTGCTAGGGCAGCTGAAGAAGAGAGACGCCGGAAGGAGGAGGAGGAGAAACGTGCTGCTGAAGTTGCATTACAGAATAAGAAAACGAAGGAGAAAGAGAAGAAGCTCCTCCGCAAAGAGCGAACTCGCCTTCGAACACTTTCTGCACCTGCTCTTTCGCAGCATTTGCTTGATCTTTCTGAGGATGATGTAGAAGGCCTATGTATGTCCCTTGGCATTGAGCAGCTTAGAAGTTTATGTGATAAAATGGATAACAAAGAAGCACTAGAGCGGGCTAAAATAATTAGAGATGCTCGTGGATACAATAGCGAAGCAAATGGGGAAAAAATAGATGAAGTGAACAAGGCAAAGCCGAATGGTTCTGTGGAGTCCAATGGAAGTATCCTATCAAGCAGCTTTGAGAAGAAGGAGAAACCTTGGACCAAAGAAGAAATTGAGCTTTTGAGGAAAGGAACCCAGAAATATCCGAAAGGGACTTCTCGGAGGTGGGAGGTTATTTCGGAGTTCATTGGTACAGGCCGTTCTGTGGAAGAAATTCTGAAAGCTACCAAAACAGTTCTACTCCAGAAGCCTGATGCTACCAAAGCTTTCGATTCTTTTCTCGAAAAGAGGAAACCAACAGTGTCCATTGCATCTCCGCTTTCCACTAGGGAGGAAGTACAAGGGGTTTCTGCACCTTCAAAGACTGAAAACATGGCTGTCAAGACAAGCAGCTCTGAGGACTCGGGTAAAACTGCAACTAATCATGTTGATGTGGCCTCCAGCAATGGTGTTTCATTGAGTTCAGAACAAGACGTATGGTCAGCTGTACAAGAAAGAGCACTGGTTCAGGCTCTGAAGACATTCCCAAAGGAAACTCCTCAGCGTTGGGAACGAGTGGCCACCGCTGTTCCGGGGAAGACTGTAAATCAGTGCAAGAAAAAATTTACATTACTGAAGGAGAGCTTCAGAAGCAAGAAAAGCACTGCATAGTCACTTTGATTTAACACCGACAGTGCCGAGAAGCAATAAAATCTTACAAGGAATTGCCTTACCGGAACCTGCTCGAGCTACAACATATGTGTAGTGAAACCTACCTTTTTCCCTAGTTCTTATATTCCGGCTTATGTTATGCTATAAGAGATTTCCCATAGCTTATGTTTTCAGCAGAAAACAGCTTATTTATTGTCCTACATTGCCATGATTTTGTATGGAGCAATATTTTGCATAGATACCAATAACAATGGCTATTTTGTTTTAATGCTTTATGGTTTCAATCAATAATAATTTATCAACAGTAATGTAGCTTTAGCTTATTATACTATTGGATTATTAATCCCTATACTAGGTTACTATATATGATGTATATAGGCATACATGTGTATGAAATTATATTTCCAGAACTGGAGAGGTGAGAGGTTCATCCCTTCTGATGGTTGGATCGACTCGGTCCGATACCTGTCCGGTTTGAATATGGGTTAATCTGGTTCGACTCGAATTATAATTTTGACACATACAACACTGAGAACACCAAACATCCAATGATCCAAAAGGCAGAGCAAAACAAAATTGAGAACATATTTAGAAGCTTGAAAATCCCAATTTTTTTCGTTTTCGTTTTCTCTGATGCATCCGTGTTGAATACATATCCGACATTCCCGAATTCGAGTTAAAACAAAAGAAACCTTAATAGGACAGTAACTGCTTATACAGAATAACAGAAAGGTACCAAATGATTATATGAATGAAAACAGAGGAACTAAAGAATGGGGCTCATCCAAAAGTCATAATAGCAAAATCATGGTACTAGAATTCCAAGCTAAAAGTGCACAATTATTCTAAAACTATAACAACAGCTTGAATGCAATTGTATACCTATGAGTCTGTATCAGCTTACACATTCAACAGGAAAAAGCATCGAAAACAACAAACAGGACATTCATGGCTCATACCATATTAGTCTCGCCCCAAATAAACTTCGTTACATCAGGTCCGCTTGACTACACACATCAAACAAATCATGCAATGAATGAAACAAAAAAAGCTTCCAAGTTCATACAATTGAGATAGCGGAATCTGAAGGAAGTTCAGACATTTGACAGACAGCAGGTACATTATTACATGCACAAGAATCAACGGTCCATACTTGACTTGAGATAGATGTTCCAGCTGTCATTTTTGTACTCCCTACTCAAATCATCACCAAGAAGGGTTGCTATGGGGTCATTCATTATCGTTTGGTCCTTCTCGTAACAAGAACCATGTTCAAGCCAACTAGAAGCAAGTAATGCATCTGGGCGACAACTGTCCAACTCTGGGGTCAAAACATGGTCAGCTGGTTCTGATTTCACACGAGACTCTGAAAAAAAATAATCCAAAGAGTTACTAAACACTAGAAAAATAATAGAGACATTGAGCATGAACATTTCTTGCCAATACAGTTTGAATATATTAGTTAACATAGGGGTGATAATGGATTGCTAAAAGTATCCAACAATATCCGGTTTTTGTGGATTTCGTATACTATATACAGATACCCGATATTAGAACCACTTTGGTTTTGGTTCAAATAACATTGAATATCTGAATCCACTTTACCTGACAGGAATATCATTGGATATCCGTTTATAATATCCATTTACATTTTTGTAAAAATATGGAATCATATGTAGCAAGTCCAGATTAGAGAGGTGCTTACCAGTAAAGGTTTCAGCAGGTGGCTGTTCATCCAATGAACTGCCACTTGCACTGAGACACTCACTTAAAAATGAAGTTGCTGAATAACCCATTGGAGAAAGAGGTTCACCACAGTTTTTCCATTCTGTCTTGCAAATGTTGAAAGTGGAACTTTCAGCTATATCACCGAGAGTTGCTGCATTTGATCTCTTGTCAGGTGCATGGTTCTTTGCACTGCTTAGAGTTTTTGCCTCATGAACCAAAGCATCCAGCAGGCCACTATTATGGGGTGAAAGGCTATCTGTCTCTGCTCCACTGATTGGTGGTGGTGACTGGATAAAAGCATCAACAGACTCAAGTAAAGGTGGCGGGCTAGAACATGAGCCCCAGTTACCTAATTCAGTTTCCGGATATTGGAATGAAGGGAGCTCCAACTTCACAGCCTCAAAAGCAGGCTCTGAAGCAGAGAAATTGCCATTTGAAAGGGTATGACTACCAGGGAATACACCAAACTGAAAGGAGTTCTTTGTTGCAGGATCTGGTTCAATCGGAAAAGGCATCCCAAAGGATTGAGGAACCTTGTCCAAGATATCATCTTGAAACTGCTCAAACAAGGGGCTTTCAATTTTAACAGCAGCACTGTAACCAGGGACAAAGGTTGTAGATTCTCGAAGACGCTTCTGGCGATGGATTGTTGGTGGCATGAAACTACAGTATTGAGAACCTAGACCTTTCGTCAACATGCTGCTTGCGGATATATCAAGGAATTCAGGAACATAAGGCAGGGCATTTTGACCTGCCTTTAAACTGTCAAATATAACATCAGGTATCTCATAGCTGTTGTTCTGCAAGATATCGTGAGGTCCTTTATCCCCTCCATTAACAGCACTGGTACCGTGACTCTCCTGCAATGCTTGCAAGCACACTTCAGGAGGGTAGAGAGGTAACCCAGCACGCTGACGTCTCTTAATCCGGGTATTCCAATAATTTTTCATCTCATTATCTGTACGACCAGGCAACTGCAAAGAATAGCAGAGCATAGGAAAAGTTTCAGAGACCTAAAAGACAGATGAATACAATTTTGGTAACTGAAAATTTTATCATGCTTTCACAAATGTTTAGCATTTCCAAGGTGGAATAGTTGCCACAGAATTCTGGAAAACACAAATTTCTATTCTTCAGCTTCTAGAACAAAAAAAATCACAATGCTAATGATGATGTTTCTCCATTTTAAGGCATGACTAAAATTTTCCCTTTAGTTCTCTCACTAGTTTTCCTTTTGGCTTTTAAAGAAAGATTGGGTAAGAGCTGGGGATCATAAAGAAGGGTACATCGTGATGCTGAGTTGGATTTTTATAATCACGGGTTTCAATCAGGCCAATAATAAGATTGCTCTTATGAGAAACAGCACACAAAAATCCCAATCTCAAGTTGGATCTCCCAGAAAATGAGGATACCAGAATGAGAGCAGTCCAGCCTTTCACACTAAGCACCTAAGTTAATCTTAGAACTCCAGGTAGCTTACCGGTTATGAGTCGATACATGCTAAAATGATAATGCAAATAGAATAAATAAATGAAACAACAAGTGTAACTATCAAGATTCTTGATAATACTTCATGTAACTTGCTCCTAAGTTATTATCAAATGGAAGTGTTCAAAGTCGCTGTTTTTTAATGTAGTTCATTAACCCTTTTTTATGTTCAATAAAATTTTGTATTCGATCAACCACGAAAATAAACTTGATTCACAATAACTGAATTTAATACTTACATGTGCAGCCATCCGAGCCCATTTATTTCCCATCTTTGCATGGAGTTCAACGATCAGCTGCTCTTCTTCTTGGGTAAATGCCCCTTTTTTCAGGTTTGGCCTCAAGTGATTTGCCCAACGTAAGCGGCAACTTTTTCCGCAACGAAATAGTCCAGAGTGCTTCTGAACAGCATTCCAGTTGCCTTCCCCATGCTTTTTCACATAGTCAATCAAGATTGCATCTTCAGCAGATGTCCATGGTCCTTTCTTCAGAACAACTCCGCCACCTGCGCCTCCTCCACAGTTTCCATCATCAATCAACAACGATTCTGTCTGCTCCTCAGAGAGAATTCTATCTTCCCTCTCATTTTTTGTGTGACTCATCTCTTTGTAAACACGCACAAACCTCGTTTCAACAAGTGAGAACCATCCAAATCTGAAACAATATAAAAGAAGGAAGACACACAAAGTTAATATACTGAGAACCAAAGAAAACGCAGCACCATTTCTACTCGCTTATTCATTATTACACTCAAACTCCCATAGGTGCATCTGTATCTTTCTTTTCCCAATAAACGCGCTTTATGCATCACGACAAGTTACAAGTGGACCAACCAGCATACTCCTTTATTCAATATTAAAAGAATAAATCGTGAAAGCATACATGAAAATTTTAAAACTGTGAAAGGAAACTAAAGTTGTTGGGATAAAATATTCACGTTCCTCAAGTCTCAACTTAAAAAGGATTAGTAAACGACAGAAAAAATCATCATCTTTACAGATAACATATTCAAAAACGACGAAAAAACGTCACGAGATGCAGCAAGATTAAAAACAGTTGACAGAAAACAAAATCATCCACAATATATAAAATGCAGCAACATAGATGTAAACCTGGTATGAAAGTCCAATTATATTCAGAAAATGAAAAAATTCGATGGAATATTTGGAAGTTAAATTAAACCCTTTAACCTAATATAAACAGAAAAAACTATAATTTAGAAAACAGATATACAAATTAAAAGAAACCCATTTCCAGAAATGATGCCATAGATAAGCTCATATAAAAAGTAAAAATACAAAATGCATTCATTTCACTATGATTCTGTCATAAATTTACTCCAATAATACATCTTTAATATACTACAAGCTGCAATAATTGCACCATTAGTTATTTACATTAGGCTAACCAAAATCTACCAATGTCAATAAAGAATCAGAAATAAAAAGGAACTAAACGAAAGAGAATCAAAGGAAACGTAGAACTCAAATACCTGCCCTGCGAAGACGCAAAATTTGGGGATTTTTTTCCTCCAGAACCAAAATTTCTTTGAATGAGCTCAATTATGGTTCCTGATCGAACTGTGAGAGCTGAGGTAATAGCGAGAATTCCAACATGGAAAATCAAACCAAACAGTTAATTAAATTACAATAAATTCCTTGATTTACAATCATTAATAACAAAAGAACAAACCCCTAAATTAAAATAAATAAATATTAAAATTCTAACCGTAATTTTTGAGTTGGAAGAAAAAGGATCCGAGTATAGAAAGTACAAAACATCGAATTTAACAGACAAACGATTGAAAGAAAACAAAAGGGAAATCTTTCTATCAAATTTTCTTTTCTTTTCTTTTCTAAACTTTTGTTGATTTGTGTTTGGGGAGAGAGAAAACAACAAAGAAAAGTGAGGGAAATGAGAAAAAAAAGGAAGCTAAAAGCTCAATAAGAGAGAAATAGAGAGCAAAATCATCAAAAGTAGAGTACATAAAGGAGCAAAATAAGGAAATAAAGAAAATAAGATTTTATTACCATTATTATTTTCTGTATTAAGGTTAATAAATAATTCATATATATTCGACTAATTATTTATTAATATAATTAATTTTACGAGATACGATATTAACTTATATTTTTTAAAATAATTTAATATTTAATATTTTATTTTAATAAAAAATAATTCCTTTATAAATAATAATTATTAGAAAATTAAAAATAAATAATTTAAAATTATTTGACAAAAATAACAAGTTAAAAAATAAAAATATTTTATATAATTTTATAATTTTTTTAACAGATATAATATTTTTAAGTTAAGGTACTTATTTATATAGTATTACCATATTAATATACATTATCATATAAATTTGTTACGTTAATTATTTTAATTAATTGATAATTTTTTTTGATAAATTATCTAATTTATTTTAAAATAAGACATTGTGAGTTAAATTATTAAAAAAATAAAAACTCAGAATATATTAATGTAGTTATTATATTAGTAATTAACTCTTTTTTTTTTTCTTTTCCATTTCACAAACGAAAGTATCCGCAAAGCTCTGCATTTTCATTTAACGATCGGTTCTTCCTCAGTTCCTCGACGTAAGTTATCGATTTCTTCCCTTCCATTTCAAAAATCTCTCCTTTAGTCCATGCTCTTTGTGAATTATTATTATTATTTTTCATAATTTTCTGTGGCTTTTAGCAATTAGCGTTTGAATTTTAACGCAATCTCATGGTGAACCGTGGGAAAACTGCTGGAAATAGGTAATATTAATTTTTATGGGGTTTCTATGATGGTTTAGGAAGAGATTAACGGTTGAATTGTTGGATAGTTTTGCTTGCTTAGGGTTAGAATTCCTGTCATTTATTGATTGATTTGTGAGATTTATTAGATGCATCTTAGTATGTTATCATTACGGGAAATTAAGGGTTTCTCTTTAAGTTCATTTTTTTCCTTTTCGTCTCATTTTTAATTCCATATCCTATGCCCTTTGTTGTTCTTCGATTGTTTTTAACCCTCTTTTGAATTTTGGTGTTTTGGTCTCCTAGTAAATAGGTTTGATAATATCCATTAAGTGAATTTTGGTGTTTTGGTCATATGGCATTGAGTTAAAGAGCTCTGACTTTCAGAGTACATAGTGTTTGTAGTGTTCATTTTATTAACCTTGAAAAATATAGGGAAGATGAAAAATATGGTTTATTTGAAGTAAAGGTTGTGCAGGTATTCCAAGGAAGATTTCATCTACATCAAATGTAATTATAATAACTTTGTTAGTCAAACACATGCTTACATAAACCAGAATAGAAAGAGCTTGATTTTACAATGGAACAATTATTTGTATAGGACTTGAATAAGGTCAAATGTAATTTAACTGTAAAAGAGAGAGACAGAGAGAGAGAGGAAAGTTTGCTTCCTATATTTGTTTTCCTTGATACATTTTTCTTTCCCTCAATATTTTCATGTAACAGCTTAAAAGAAATATGGGAGAAGGTGAAATCCTAGAAGTAGAACAAACAAGATCTTTGGCAGCTCCTTTTGTCTTCTTCATTGTCTTTGCATTTCAATTTGCCACCAAACGTCTCCAAGATTTGAAGAGGGTAGAAAATTCATTTAATGTCATAAATGGTTGCTTAATCTGAATATTCTAAATTCTCCTGTGTTTTTTTCACAATGTTGATTAGATTTCTATTTTCATGATTAGGGAGCATCCAAAACTGATAAGGAAATGCAGCTTCGTGGGGAGATTAAGCAGCTTCTAAAAGAGGCTGCCTCCTATTCGCAGTAAGTGATTTACATAGCATTTAATTCCATTTGATCCGCTTAGCAATACATTTACGGGATAAACATCTATTTTGATTCATAGGCCATCTACATTTGCACAAGCAGCTAAGCTTAGGAGGATGGCTGCTGCCAAGGAGAAGGAACTTGCAAATTGTGAGGCCACTTTTGTTTTTAGCCTTCAGTTAACCACTTAATATTTTTTTCATTACATATGAATTTAGTTTTCAACAATTAGATATCAATATGGAGATTTTTTATTCATGTTACTCGGACTCAGGTGTAAGTATTGAAAGAGTATGTATCCAACACAGTTATGGTTAAATTTTTCTAAGTTTTTCCATTGATTTGGACAACCGTTGGAGTCGATGTCTCCATATCTAAGTTTGGACACAAATGTGGAACATGGAAGAAAAATTGAAGAGTCCGAGCAAACATATGTTTAGTGTCTAAATTGATGTAACATCAAGTTTGTAAACAGTGTTAAGGAAAATCTGCTGTATAGATACTATTATGTTTAACAAGCAAGGAGAGTAAGGATTAATTTAAGGAAAACTATTCCATACAGTGCCAGCGGAGTTAAAATAACCCACAAGGAGAGCTAAATGGATGACATGTGGCATTAAGGGTTGAGGGTTATGATTCAGCACATGTGGCAGTATTTAAACACTGCTTGTGGAATTAAATATTCCACGACAGTGTATCAAATACTAACCCTTAATTTAATCCTGAGTGATAGATGGGATCAATTTCATTTTTGTACAGAGTATATGTATTTTAAGTTATGGAAAAACTTTTATTAGATATTATTTCCTTTTTTCCATCTATAGACTATATCTTTCTTTTTCAAGAAAGAAAGCTTCATTCCTCAAATAGACATTATAATCTAGTTGTTTCCTTTTAACCCTAGAGTTGTTTACTCATATCACCTGTACTTATATAAGCAACATTTGGTTTTCAGATCAGGCACATCTTACCCAAGAGGTGAAGCAGTCATATGATTTGTATTTGAAAGTCTTGTTCATTGCAAAGGTCTATCTCTATGTAACGAAGCTATCTAGAAGTTTGTATATGCTTGTTGGCTTGATTGGTACCCTAAGAGATTATGGTCCGCCTGTGCAGGTCTTAATTCATATTGTGCTGGTCTTATGGTTTTGGAGCTCTCCTGTTGCTTCTGTATCTCAACATCTTGTGCAACCCTTTGGTAACGCTCAATCTTGATTTTGGAAAATGTTGTCTTTGGCTGATAGTTTCTTTGATTGTTAACTACAATTTGCTTAAACATGCTTGAGTTGGTATACATGATTCTTAAGGACAACTCCGAAAATTAGATAAAAGTTTGTCTTTGTCCCTTGGATGACAAATGAATAAAGATACAGAGCAGAAAGCGTGGTGGGAAAATATTAATGAAACAAAATCTTGAAAATCAGTTGTTTACCGATTGAATTACAAATACCTTATTTTTGCAGGGAGGCTGTTATCCTGGAAGATTTGGGGGTTTTCAGGCAATTATGTCCGGGTAAAAATTCTTTTCAACATTCAGCAACATATTATAATTTTAACTTCTCCCTTCTATGATAGCAATAGGATTTGAATTCCATATCTTGTTTTCTGTTGCTTATTCCATTTGTTTATAACATGGTGTATCTAAAAGACTACAAATCCATACTGAGGTGTGTGTGATGCTATGTACTTTGTCTGGGTCGTACTTGCCTGCGTCTTCTCTGGATTGAAACTTGTTCCAACACTCTGGAATCATGTCCAACCCGCATTAGACACAGGTATAATGATGTGACCCTCCAGGGACAACCGAATCATGGAAAAAAAATTAGAAAAACCGAACACGCCCATATCGACGAATACCTATATTTGACCCTCTATCTAAGTTCGAGTTACTTAGGAAGCTGATTGGTTTTTGATGGTATTTTGATTGGTTTTGTCATTAACCTCCTAAATTGCAGGTTGGGATCATACCCTGGTTGGTATTGTCTTCTAGGGTTAGCAAGTTTGCTTGTCGACTCGTCTGAGTAGCACAAAGAACTTACTTAATGACATGTTTTCGATCAATGCTCCTCATCTACGGATTCATGGACATCTGCAAGGATGTAGCTGTCATGTTGAAATCCTGAACTAACATCTATGTTAAAAAATTCATTCATTTTATTTACCAATAAATAAAAGTAAGCAATTTTGATGTGTTTTTCTTTGTTCATCATCTTTCCTCTCTTCTATCATTTGCTTAATTTTGCTTCCTTCTCAATTTACATCTTATTACAGTTCAAACCGAATATCGGGTTAGGTTAAATTTTCGACCCAATCCATGTACTCCATTATACTTGTTAAGAAAACTAGATCATTGAATTCCATACTGAAACATCATCTAAAACAAAAATAAATGAATTTATTCGAAATTTATCAAAATTACATGATTAAATTTGATCAGTTCACAGTCTAACATCAAATTAGATTGGATTTCAAACAAATTGATTTGTTTTTCATAAAACCAGAAGTCTTTGCTAACATTCTGTTTATAAAACTGGTTATTTTCTCCAGATATTTCTTGTTATTGTTTGTTTCATTAAAGGAGGTCATCTTTTCTTTGGTGCATCCTCCATTGCTTCCACGCTCACCCAAAACGTAGAACAAACCGGTCGATGGTCGGAAAACCTTGATTCCTTACGTTCATACGAAAGCTGATACATTTCACTTCCGCGCCACAGTATTCTGTCACACCTGAAAAGTCGAAATCATCAGAATCTGCGACGAAAAAATCCAATCAAAACGATTGATCGAATTGGATTGAATCAAGAGCCAAAATGACATCCGGTCTTATAATTGATGTTAAACTGCGGGACTATATTGCTCCACCTACAGGACTAGCTGATTTAATTGGTTGGATATAAAGCTAACCAGTTTAAACTCCGATCCTATTAGACCTAAGTCCAATTGATTTGTCCGACCAGTTTGAACTCCAATCATATTTTTAAACCAATCGATCAACCCAGTTAAACCGAAAACCTAAAATCCAACCAATTCAAACTCGGACCGAGTTTTTTTTAATATGATAAAATGGGAATACATACCAAGCTGGAGTTCGCCTTTTGCTTTTAGTTTCAACTGTTTCTCCAGCATAAATGTCCGAGTCATGAGAGTATTTGTAAGTTGGTGCAAAGTATATTTTTCCTTCTTTCCATCCCTTGAATACTCGCCCTGCCTCCCTTTCGATCTTCAGCTGTGTAAACAAATGTGCAGCAGATAGACCTCGTATTAGCACATACACATCAAAGGACTAAATCAGTCGTGTATCGATGTCTATGTTACGGAACTCTGGCGACAGTGTCGGGCATGGGTGTTTGACAGATAGTATATTCAACTTTCCAAAGACTTTTCATATATCAGAGTCATATTTGCATACTCATGTTCGAAAGTGTCAGACATGAGTATTGGACGTTGTACTCGTATCTGACATATTTACAGACATAAGCATGGGGAATAAGACCTAAGGCTCCTCCAAATACATGAAAAACAGAACTTACTTGTGTCATACACATATTCATACTCTATACCCAAGTCCAAGTAACTGGTAACATAAGAAGTGACTACCGATCGTGGATTCAATTAGACTCAGATTGAGCATTAGATACGATGATTTTGTATCTAGATATTTAGAGGATTGTACCCTTATAGTGATGTCTGAATGCCCCTAATACAATACTACAGAGAAAATAACGAAACCATATATTGAACTTTTCCACCATTTTCGGCTTTCATTTTATATGGTAGAAGGGATTACCTGATCATTGTTATACAGTGCATCCCAAGCTTTCTCTTTTAGTAGCTTTCCGGTATCAGAGTAGCTTAAAGCTATCCTGTAGTTCAAATCCCCTAGCCATATGATCCGACTGTGAAATTTTACCAATGAAAAAAAATGTCAATAATGCGAAATTTTCTGACAGACATTAAATACAGGAACATATATGTCCAAAAGTGCAACCAGATTGGAATTTGGCAAAATTAAAAAACACTGGTTTGTAGTTCCGTAGATGCTTACTCGTGATCCAGAATTTTTTCCGGCACCCTACCATTCGATGTTCTGCAGATCCTCGGAAACTGCGTGTTCCGAAGTATCTCTATGACATCTGAATTTCTCCGGAGTTCATCACCTTCTTTCTCTCCAGAAGCCAAATGACTACACATGAAACAAAAGCTTGTCTTGTGGACAAGCATACTCACGGAAATACAACCCTGCATTGAAAAATGATCATTTCGATACATATTTATCCGATGCAAGTAAACAATGCTTCTCTAGCTGGTTTGGTTCTTGACTTACTTTGTTTCCAAGGTATCCGAGGATTCCGCGACCTACGCAGGAAATCCGCATGTGGCTTACATGTTGTACAAGCTCTTTCCTAATCCAAACCGCGAGAAAAATTCCGACCATTTGCTTGCTTGCTACAAGACTATACTTCATGGAGTTTGCACCAGGATTGGGCATTGTACCGACTGAATAGTTGCTAGAGCCATATTCATCATCTTCAGACGAAAAATCATCTTCATTCGTTTGATATTGTGGACACCGGAAACAGAATTCTCTGCTATTCTTCCTTTCCAAGTCTGCAGGGCAGTTGCAACTCTTCAGCCTTCGCTTATTCTCGGTCCTCAAAGCTTCGCTGGCCTTTCTAAGCGAAGTTTTCGGAAAAACCAGAGAACCCTCGGGAGAAGCAATGGATTTCAATCCTCTTAAAGGCACATAATTCGACTTGTTCAGTGACTGGTTTATCAAGGTGAGCCATTTCACAGCAGGCTCGTTATCTTCAATAACTAGCACATTTCCAGCATTCAATGGAACGATTTCCTGAAAACTAACAACCCAAGAGAACTGCTTAGAATAAAAAATTTATTTGCATGATAAAATCATATTCAACCAAAATAAAATCTTGAAACAAAAGCCTTCAAATAGCTATATTGCTCCGACTCTTATACATGTACCCAACACTCATGTCTAGATCCAAAAATGACTACAGTACATCTGTCTCAGGTACTCACCTGAATAAGTAAAAAAAATCACAAAATCAAGCACTAGCACCCATTAGATCACGAGAAAGAAAGTTAATTTTCTTACTAATCTCTCCTTTTTTTCTTTTGCAATCATATTCAAAAAGAAGAAAACCTTAGTTTGAGAACCCAAAACTTGAAACGGAACAATAATCCAAGAACCGCAAGGCAAAAAACAAGAGATATTAAGAAAATTACCCCAACACATAAATGTCTGATTCTTCACGAACTTGAAGAATATCATCAAGGTTGAGTTTGCTGTCCGGAGATTTGCCTCCTACATTCCATGTTGCAACGAAGACTCTAATAAACCAAACAAAGCATCAAAAAAAGTTCGGTTAATCAACTAAGCAAGTTTGTTATCCCAAAAAATTGGAGATAAAGAAAAGAAAAAGAAGAAAAGAAAAATCTCATCTAAAGACTACCGGAAGGATAGATTCTCACTAGCAGCTGTCGTGCTTTCACCTCTTGAAAGCAAAGGTTGAAGTGGCAAATCATATTGTCCTTCTGCAGAATTAAGCAAAAATCAACAAACAATTCAAGTAAGATTCAAAAATTAGACGCAAAAGTTTTTTTGGAATTCATTACTATTTATAACATATAAAAGAACAAGAACTTTCTTTTTCGACGAAACATTGTCGCCCTGATATCGAACACTTGAGTTCCTACCGGATTTGAACTAAGAACATGACTATATAAAAGGCAAAGAATGAGGAAAAAAGAAGACATCAAGAAAAGTGGTGGTGAAAGCTAAGTAACATTCTTACTCTTTGGATTAAAGTTTCAGAGAAGAATATATTCTCAACAAATTGCCATTTTTTGTTTTTTTACTATGGTAATTGTCTGAGTTTAATATCACCTCACCACCGATACATATGTATGCTTTCATCATCACAGCAACTTGGATTAGCCTTATCCTCTAATCCCGAAAATAGAAAAAAGATGGAAAATTTACAACTTTAGAATTCTGGGACTTAATCTATAGTTAGTTCATGTAGTACCCTTAAGAGAAAAGGCAAGAGATAAAAATAAATAAAAAGCTAAATGAAGCCTTGGAGGATAATGAACTGATAGTGAATCCGAGACCAACTCTAGTTCATTCATGTAACCATCTTTAAGAGGAAACATTGGATTTCAAATCCCGATATCTGCAACCCTTTTTCCTATTCCGAGTTCTGATCTCTTCTATATCCAAAAAAAAGTTCAAATCTATCCAAAAACGACTTTTGCATTTCACTTCCATAAAGCAAAAGAGAAAAAGGCAAGGGATACAATAAAGCTAAATGGAGCTTTGGACATAACTCGGCCCCTCCATGCAGCAATTCTTAAAAGGTGACATTCGGAAAATATGAGCTTCAAATCCTGACATTTGAAACCCTTTCTCCTATTCTCGAATCCGGACCTCTTTTTTAACCAATAAATAAATCGATGCTAATTGCTTCTCCATTGAAAACAAAAAAGAAAAGAGAATAGAATAGAATCTTTGACAGAATAATAATAATAAAGTTATAAACATGGAATTGAATTTGTCTTATGAAGAAAACTTTCTTGAATCAAATAATTATATATTTCTAGAAATGAGATATGATAAGAACAATTTATTTTTGGTTCCAGATGCAAGCTATCTTCTAAGAGAAGAAAAATAGGATAATTGGTCAATTTTATTTATTTGATACCATAAGCACTTACCAGAGGCACCGAAATCACCATCAATCTCTTCATTACTTTGATTTCTTCCCTTCACACTCAAGAGTTTACCAATCAAAGACTGAAAAAAAAATATTAACAAAATAAATTGAAAATAATTAACAAAGAAAATCAGTTTAAAATGAACAGAAAATAAGTAAAAGAGAGGGAATTTACTGAAGCTTGCTGGTTTGTTCTGTCTTGATTCATCAGAGCCGTGCCAGAAAATCCAACCCCAATCATCAGAGAAAGAAAGAAACTCGAGAATTACCTGCAATAACTAAATATAAAATTAAGAACAAGCAGAAAAGAAAATTAGTATGATTAAAGACATGAAATTAACAGGAAAATTATTGGAAAAAGTTAGAGAGAAAAAAACCCATACTTTCTTTTTAGAAATCAATCACAGAAGGAAAGTTTAAATCTTTGAATTTCAATTTTATAAAGGGAATGAAGAAGTCAACCGATGCAAAAATAACCACAAACACAAACTGGGAAACACACCCATGTATATATAATCAGTCATATAAATAATTGTTTATTTTTTTCTCATATTTTCAATGTTTTATTGATAAAAATGAAAACTTGGTCAAAAGGAGGAGTTGAAGGAGACAAATAGGGTCAAAGTCTCAAATAAAAGGTGTGAGAAAAAAACCTGAAAAAACGTAAGAATGTTAGCTCCGATGTTCTAGAATTGGAAGTTGAAACCCAATGGCCAATTGAAAAAAAATGTTTTTTTTTCTCAGCAACAAAACAAAAGTATTGGAGTTACCAAAAAGTTGTATTGCTTTATATTTATCGTTCAAACATGCACAAACATTGGGTTTTTCGTTGTTTGGTTCCTCGGATTTTGACAGGTTTTCTCGAGAAAATTAAATGGAAAAAAAAAAATCAATACCTAAACGTTCAAAGGCGGGTATCAAATCTTTCGAATGTTCCCTCCATAAAACACTTTAATTAATTTGGTTTTAGAGTTTAAAAGATGCTTTTGTTAGATTGTTCTTGTTTTTGCTTTGAATTGTTGATCCTTTCAATGAAAGGTTATAAATAAAAAAAAAATTGTGCCTTTGGATTATTATTTTAACGATTAATATATTTTAAGGTTATATACTAAATAGTATATATTATAGTAAATTATATTGTTAGTCACTAAGGTTTTAGGATATTTTCACTTTAATCATAAAAATAAAAAAATCATTAAAAATATTAAACTTTTATTTCACTTTTATTACGATCATTTCATTGCGATCACTTCAGTTTGAAATAGCTCGTTAAAGTCTTCTTTTCTAAAATAAATCTTAATTTTCGAAATTTAGAGTCAACGCCATCCACCAAGACTAAAATTATGATGAGCATAATTTATTGTTAAAATTGAAACTAAAAATTACTAAAAATCTAAATAGTTGAGGGACTAAGAACATAATTAAACCTACCCAATAAACTATAAGCTTGAGGATCATAAGCCGGTCAAAGGCATTGTCTGCCCCTTAAAAGCTTAACCTCTCCCTGGATCTAGGGTTCATGATACTGGTCCCCCCCGCCGGCCAGATCATTGTCCCCTTCCATTTTGATCATCCAAAATAAAATATCGAATCGATTGATCCGACTAATTTAAAAATCGATTTACATTCAATTGATTGAATGCAATGAGCTGTATTAAAACTGAGAATTCAGAATTCCGATTGAATCGATCAATTGAACTGATCTGATTCGAGCGAAAACGGAAATATTGTTCCGTCCGAGCTCAATAAAACCAACCATCATCAGATGATCATGGATTTGGATCATCATAATCCTGCCAATAATAGTATTTTATAGCAACACTTGAAACTTTGTGGAAACCTTAGTCTCCAGTCCAATCAGCAAAGGAATCATCCAGCTAGGAAATAGGAATAGGCCTTTTCTTTATATAAAAAAAACAGCTAAATTATTCAGCAACTCATCCATCCACAATTTCTAAAAACATGCATTATCCTTGCAAACCACTTGAATTTGGATCGAAAAATGGACTCTGCTAGGTGATTATCGAGTTGGACTCGGACTCTAGCAGCTTGAGATATTGAATAAGCTTAATTCAAGTAGCTTTGCTAACCTAAAAGTCGAGCTCTAGTTCGAGGTCATTCTTTTAGTAGTAAATAAGACTAATTAAGCGAACTTGGGATTTAAAAGTGAAAGTCAATCAAGTGTAGAACTTTGAATCGAGTTCAAGCTTCTTACATCGTAAGGTTGACCTAGTAACTTTCCCCCAACAAAAGTACTAGACATGGAAAAAGAGAAAGAAAATACAACCCAAGAAATAGCACAAATATGATATAAATAATCGAATGTGTCAATTTTTTATAAATACATAACACCTTTAACACGAGGACATAGAGAAAAGAAACCATGAACACACAAACAGTCAAGTCAACCCAAAACCCTACCGGGAAACTAAAGTTCATCTATTTCTGGTTCATACAAATCAAATCATTGTTCTTGAGTCGAGTAGAACCTAACTGGAAAGTGGAAGCATAAAAATAGATTCACACTCATTTGCTACACTGTAGAAATTCTAACAGGACAAGGAATTTGTGTCTAATTAGTAGAATGACCTAGGTACTATTTCATTAAATGAAGATCCAAAATCAACAATTACTGAGTGGAGTGCAGGTCACGAATATGGTACGATCACGAATCCGTTTTCACTACTGAAACAGAATTGGGCTCGTGACCATGCACCCTCAAACGGTAAATGCAGGTATGTGAAGCGCTTCCATGGTTGGAAGAAAAGTCCAGCCTGACTGTGTCAACAATACCGATACCTGCTGTATTCGATACATCAAAGGTCTGAGCATTACTCTTTTCGAGGTCATACGTGAACTCTGCCAAAAGAAACATCTTATTGGCATCAACAGCAGAATCAGGGTCACGGGTTTGCAGCCAGCCAGAGACTCGGCAGTCCTTGGGTGCACTTGATCTGTCATATGCCACACTCTATACGGTACAGGAACAACAGAATAAGCAATTGTGTCGACGACAGTTGAGAATAAAAATCAGAGGGCAATCTCTAAAAATGAGCCTCGATAATCAACTTGCCAAGGCAAGATCCATTCATAAGTGAAAATATATGCTTTTATTACATAAAAATCCTAGATGAGCTAGACACACTAAAGAGCATACGAGTTGAAGCAAAAAGAAAAAAAGATGGTGCATTCATATCATAGATGAACACAGACGGGAGATTCATATAGTCATTCCCTATGTCTAGCCCCATAAATATTTCCATGCACATGATCTCAAATAAAACCAAAAATTCTCCACAAGTGATTTACATGATAAATCCTATGTTACCAACTTACTCAAACTTGGGTGTGAATGTTGAATGAGGATGTGTCCCACATGGTCGTGTTCATTTTTTATAAAATTTTCCACATATTTAAAGGGTTTTTGGAAGGTAATAACTACACACCCATGTCTGAATATGTGTTGGGTATTGGTGTTGGACACGGGCACTTCATGTAAAGAAAGAAAGAATAAGAGCAACATTTCTACTGCTGCTTTAACCGCAAAGAACAAATGGAGGTTTAAGTCACCTGATATAATTTTTCAGTGCACCAATTTGATTGCTTTCCAAAGAGTTTTTGGGTACCAAAATATTGTTCTCTCCATTTTGCTTCAATCACAGTAGAAATTTCTCATTGTCCACATTAGGCTTAAAGCCAAAACACATTAATCACAGTGGAAAGGAAACACTACTGAAACCTCATTATTCACATAGAATTGTCAAATATATGATATAACTATTTACCTATTTAGTTTTGGAGGTAGAAATGTAGGATATGTTGCTGTAACAGAACTGAGCCAATAATTACTCAAAATGAGATCCTAGTGCAATCATTGCATATGTTTTTTACTTTAATATCTAAAGATCCATAAATATCCACCTCTATAAGAACTATCGCCTTCATCAAATTGAGATAGATCTCGTAGCAAAGTTTTTAGATGTTAGTGGAAATAGATTTCCTGAAAGAATGAGAGGCCGAATGTTTTGCAAGATCAAGAGTTGAATCAAGGCTTGGATAGTCTATAGTGTAAATGATTCCGCAAAATAGGACTGGTACATGAGATCAAGTATGAATATTCACATCTTAGGGATCTTATGTTAGAGCTTCAGAATCAGTATCAAGAGGCTGGAGTCTGGACAACTTTATAACAAATTAAATGTAATAAAAATATTACCTTGGCAACATGCTCCAGAGTAATAGCCTCTGGGATGATAGCCGTGCGCAACTTAATCTGAACAAACCCATTGCTTCCTTTCAAAGGAAAGCAATGCCCAGGCTCTCCAAAACTTGGTTTCAACATCTTGTCTGCGTCCCTATGAATCGCATTTCGACTACTTTCCAGAAACCAGTTGATTCCCTTTCCAGCAAGAAATGGCTCTGAATGCAGAACAACTTTTCCCCCACCTGAAGACAATGCATAATCAACCCTGCCGAGCCCATCCGAGGCATGTCTCTCAATCTCTTTCTTAACAATCTCTCTCGCATACGCTCCTAGATCACTTAGACTCACTGCATTGTCATACTCACCACCACCCTTTTCTTTTAACATCTGTTCATACATCTTTCCAAACTCTTCCTTTGTCAACAAATCAGCACTCTTCAATTCACTCAAGGATTTGTCTAATTCCTCACTCTTTTCATCCAGTTTTTTCAATGACTTCTCCAATACCGCAGTTTGGTCCTGGATTCTCTCATTCAATTCCCTCCTTAAACCACCAATTTCGTTTTCAATTTTCCTATCAACAACATCTACCTGAACTTGAATCATATTAGCCGTGGTTTTCAAGAAACTCTCAACCTCAGCAACCCTACCCTCAAATTCAGTTAATCCCATTTGTGTCTCATCGCCACGAACATCCTCTAGTTTCAAAGCCAATCTCCTAATAATCTGAGCTATGCCAACCAAAACAAGCAGAAGCACTATATTCTTAACAAAAATACTAGCCGCAGTCATCCACCGAGGTTTCTCGGTCTTGTTAACCGCTAATTTCCGCGACCGCCGCAGCGTGCCGTTGGTATTTTGACCCACGGCGACCTTCCTCGCTTGCATCGTGTCCTTTGACGGCTCGACACGACCCGAATGGTGGCTCAGATCTCTGCTGTAACCGGCAGTGGAAGTGGCAGCGGCGACAACGGTTTTGTCTTCCACAAGGTTAATTCCATTAGCGTTCGGATCAACGACCAATGCTTCGACGTTCGATCTCTTCTCGGCGACAAGGGAACGCCGACGAGGCGTCGCCGCCGCTGGATTGGCGGTGATCGAAACGGTAGACGCGGACATTGTTGTTTTCGAGTCAAATCAAATCCCAAAAATATAAATCATTAATTCTGAAATAAAATAAATAATTGTTCAGAAAAATAAATAAACTGACGTGTTGGTTTGGTTTTCTTCGACAAAGCTATTTTGGAGCGGTTATTTTGGGTAAAACAATCTATTAGGTCCTTTCGGTTTTGAAATTGAGTAAATTAGTCCTTTCGAAAAAATTGAACAATTTAGTCTTTATAAATTTTATAAGCGAATAATTAAAGATAATTAATTACGGGTTTAGTGTTTTTCGTCAATTTAACAATTTTACATAATTTTATTTAACATAATAACAAATTTAGTTATTAACGTATATAAATTATAATAATTTAATCTTAATTTTAAAAAATCATCACGTAATTTATATTTCATACGATATTAACGGTTAATCATTTTAATTTTAAAAATTAATTATAAAAATCAACTCATGTCGGACACCTGTTTTTAATCCGTGATTCTTTTAATAAGTTATATATATGTATAATTTTGAACTTAAAATTTACTTAAATAATATCAAATTATTTATTATTTGGATCAACTTCATTAATTAAAAGCTTATAAATTTTCCTTTTAGTCTTAAGTAAGGTGATTAGACTAATCCTAACTCAAAATCGTTGTATACTTAAGACAAGTTTCAAATAAATTAACGACTGCTATGACGTTATAACATAACATTGTTCGATATGTAACTTATTGTGGATGGTCGACGAGTTTAATTTAAAAATAATAAAATAAATATAAAAGATAATTTTGTACCATTTATAAATAAATTTTAATAAAATAATTAACCATAAATGGAAAATTTAAATTTTATTTGATTTGAATTAATAAATTATTTATATGTATGCTAATTATAGCAATTAGGAAATTTTTTCTTCTTACCTTCATTATCTGGAAAAGATCATTTAAGAACACGTCTATCGAAAATATTTTAAAAAATTGAATCATAAAATAAAGTAAACTGCAGCGTAAGTGCGTAACGACCACCAAAGAACAACGCTTCCGAGCATCTCAAAACGACTCCCTCGTCAGCCCATTGTATAAATATCAAGAATTAATCCATCTGCACCAAACCCACTGAGTCCTGACTCACTGCGTCAAGATTCAAGAACCTTCGACTCGACTCTTCAGCCTTCTTTCACTGCGTCAAGATTCAAGAATATGTTATTCAGATTAGGGATATGCTTATCCCTGTTATCGTTAGTCTTAATTAAGTCGGAATCGGCTGTCTCAAGCATTGATCTAGGTTCAGAATGGCTGAAAGTCGCCGTCGTGAATCTAAAGCCCGGCCAAAGTCCGATCACCGTAGCCATTAACGAGATGTCAAAGCGGAAATCCCCGGCCTTAGTCGCATTCCAATCGGAAACTCGCATGCTTGGTGAAGAAGCAGCAGGAATCGTCGCTCGTTACCCCGACAAAGTGTTCTCCAATCTTCGTGACATGATCGGGAAACCCTATCAAGACGTCAAGCGATTCGCCGATTCAATGTTCCTCCCATTTGATGTCATAGAAGATTCTAGAGGTGCCGCAAAGATCCGAGTTTCGAACGATGATAGTTACTCTGTTGAGGAGTTGGTGGGGATGATTTTGAAGTACGCGTCGAATTTGGCGGAGTTCCACTCTAAAGTAACGGTAAAGGATGTGGTGATCTCGGTGCCGCCGTATCTTGGACAAGCGGAGAGGAAAGGGTTGTTGAGGGCGGCAGAATTGGCCGGAATAAACGTCATTTCGCTGATAAATGAGCATTCGGGGGCGGCATTACAGTATGGGATCGATAAAGATTTCTCGAACGAGTCGAGACATGTGATTTTCTATGATATGGGTTCCAGTAGTACTTATGCAGCTCTTGTTTATTTTTCTGCGTATAATGCGAAGGAGTATGGGAAAACTGTTTCTGTCAACCAATTTCAGGTAAAAAAGCAAAAAAAAAAAAAAAAATCTAGAAACTTTTTGGAATTTACTTTTGCTATTTTTATTTATTCTGCCAAGCATCCAACCTGAATTCTATAGGGATTGTCATGAATGCATTTGATAGGCATTGAAATGTGATTGTTGATAACCTGAAAGTAGAACAGTGAATTAGACTGCTCATTGATTCTTTATTTTGTTAATGAATAGAGGATAATTGGCAATCTTAAATTAAATCAATGAATTCGATTAATCATTATTGTATTTTTTATTTCTGTTAATCAATATAGGGTACTTGGTGATCCTTTTCAGGTGAAGGATATTAGATGGGACTCGGAACTAGGAGGACAAAACATGGAATTACGGCTGGTGGAACATTTTGCAGATGAATTCAATAAACAAGTTGGAAATGGGGTTGATGTGAGGAAGCATCCCAAGGCAATGGCCAAGTTGAAGAAACAGGTTAAGCGTACAAAAGAAATATTAAGTGCAAATACAGCCGCTCCAATATCTGTTGAATCCCTCTATGATGATCAGGACTTCAGGTATGTAGCCTTTCAATCAACTTATCTAATTCTATGTACATGCTTCTTGTCCATGAAAAAAAATCCTGGAAGTAAAGTATGACTACTTTTGCACCTGCGTCAGTTTATTCTGCATATGAGACAATTTACAATTGGCATTGCTCTTTTTGACCTCCCCTTTAAGACCTTATATCATTCCCTGAGGAAATATCATAGTTTCTATGGAGTTTGCAAAAAATATATTTAACAAAAAACTGTTCTTTCTAGAATAGAAAGATTATCCTCGTCTTTGGGTTAAAACAAATTACTATTATTGGTCCTCTCCTATGGATTAGTCAATGTTTTTCCCAAATTTTACACATGGAAGCCCTTATTTTCATAATTGTTATTCCTTAAAATTTTCTGAACTCACTTATTGGAAGAAAATAAGTTTCTTGAAATTTTTGAACCTTGAATTGGATCCCCCCCAAAGGAATCTTGAAGTTGAAAAAACTACTTATTCATTCGAATCCTTGTTGCAGAGTCTATAGGTTGTAAGCCTTTGGTTGAATCATAAGCTAAATATCTATTAATTGTTATTTACCCATTTGTTCTCATCCTGTCCTGTCCTTTGAAGTAATAATTTGTTTTTCCTTTTCTTTTCAAATAAATATTCTGGACATCTAGGTGTCTGTTGTTATGGCAACTTCGTAATTGGAACTTTAACTAACATAGAGAAGAAAAAACTCTAAGCTAGAACGGGTGCCAAGGTGTCATGCTATGATTTCATCAATCAATCACAGAAGCACCTTAACTCATGAGTGGTTTGAAGAGCTCAGTGCAGACCTTTGGGATAAATCTGGAATTTGTGGTAATCTTTGGGTGCTATACACATGCCTGTCTGAAATTGCTTTTTTTTTAATCTTCCCTTCAGGAGCTCCATAACTCGTGAGAAGTTTGAAGAGCTCTGTGCAGACCTTTGGGTTAAATCCCTTGTACCTGTGAAAGAGGTTCTTAAGCATTCAGGCCTGCAAGCTGATGATATATATGCCGTGGAGTTGATTGGAGGGGCTACTAGAGTTCCAAAGTTGCAGGTTTGTTCTACATTTTCTCCTGCTCTTGCATTTGAGCAGATACAGATCATGTAAAATATCATAGAAAGAAGGTTTCTTTGTATCATGTACAATTACAAAGTTGCTTTTGCTATTTAATTATTATTTAAAGGTTCACATTTCTATACTTATGAAAGTGTGGCATAAAATCTATTTATTCTTATTTCCATTTTCCTTAACAGGCTAAGCTCCAGGAATATTTTGGAAGGAAAGACCTTGATAAACATCTAGATGCTGATGAAGCCATTGTTCTTGGTTCTGCACTACATGCTGCAAATTTAAGTGATGGAATTAAGTTGAACCATAAGCTAGGGATGATAGATGGTTCCTCCTACAGTTTTGTTGTTGAAATAGATGGGTCTGATCTTTCAAAAGATGAGGCAAGCAGGCTTTTGCTTGTTCCGAGGATGAAAAAACTTCCCAGTAAGGTAAAATAATGTGTTGTTTGAACCTGTGTAGATGTCTGGATTAAAAGAGTACTAATCCTTTTAGTAGTTTTACTAATGGTAATGCCTAATTTCCCATTTACAGATGTTCAAGTCCTTTAACAATAGTAAAGATTTTGAAGTATCACTTGCCTATGATCGTGAAGATCTTTTACCTCCAGGGATTTCCATTCCTGTATTTGCTCGCTATGCGGTGTCTGGTTTAACGGATACGGCCGAAAAGTAAGGATCTATGACATCTTTCCATGTTTGTGGTGTTAATGGTTTGGTTTAGTTTCGTTTGAAGAGGATTTTGAGACCCTATAAAAATCTGGTATTGTGTCACTTGAAACATATAAAAATGATTTAGGAAAAGAAACCTTTTTATCTTGTAGTTTCCTTTGGATTTATTAGTTCATAATTTTTTTATCTGGAAGGGAGTGTCAAATGTAACCTTGATTCTTTATTACAAGATGACTATACTCTTTCAAGAAGTAATCAAAGTTCTTTTGTTATCTGCCTTATGTAGGTACTCATCTAGGAATCTGTCTGCACCCATCAAGACAAATTTGCATTTCTATCTTAGTAGAAGTGGAATTCTTTCTTTAGATCAAGCAGATGCTGTTATTCAAATAATGGAATGGACAGAAGTTCCTAAAAAGAATTTGACCATAGAGAATGCAACCAATGCTTCTTCCAATGTTACAGATGACAATAACACTAACAACACTACTGAACAAAGCAACAATAACTTGGAATCAGATGGTGGGAGTAGTAATAAGTCTAATGGTACTGTTGGAGAACTAAGTGCAAAGGATCTTGGTACAGAAAGAAAATTAAAGAAGAGGACCTTCAAAATTCCACTGAAGGTGCGAACAATGTTGGAACATTTAATTATATGTGATCACTTGCCTTGATTTTGCTAGAATGTATTTTTATTTAGCTCATGATTGTTTCTTTTTCATCTTATCCCTCTTCCATTTTCTTTTCATTGTAGATAGTGGAGAAAACAACAGGGCCTGGAATGCCTCTTTCAAAAGAATCTTTAGCTGATGCTAAGCGTAGATTGGAAGCACTGGACAAGAAGGATGCAGAGCGAAGAAGAACAGCAGAGTTAAAAAATAACCTTGAAGAATATATATATGCTACGAAAGAGCAGGTGCGGTTTTGTTCAATTTTATTTAGCTGTTATATTTTTGCTTTCCTTCACGTCTGGTGTATTGTATGATTGGCCAATGGTCCATGGCATCCAGTCTTTCTTTGAGTGAACAAAACATGCATTTAGTTAATCTTTATCATATTAAAATTTTATTTTTTTCTTCTGTTGACAGCTTGAAACATCTGAAGACTTTGAAAAAATATCTTCAAATGATGAACGGCAGTCTGTTATCAAAAAGCTTGATGAGGTGCGGTGCGTCTATCTTTTCAGAGATTGTTTCAGCCAGTTCACTCTGATTAAAATTAAGCATAGAAATCATTTTTTCAGGTTCAAGAATGGTTGTATACTGATGGTGAAGATGCAAGTGCCACTGAGTTTCAAGATCGTCTAAATTTGTTGAAAGCGGCAGCTGACCCAATATTTTTCCGGTATTCTTTTTTCTCAGGATTTTTTAATTGTGTTAATATGGTCTGAAAAACATACATTTGAAGGGCTTAAGAATAGTGGACTGAAACAACTTCTGTGGCTATTCTTTAGATTTAAAGAGTTGACTGCACGACCTGAAGCAGTAGAAGTTGCTCGACGTTACCTCACTGACTTGCAACAGGTATGTCAGATTGTTTATATTTACCTGCTTTCTTCAAGGTTTTCTACAAGGTTTTGTTTAGTTGTTACACTTGGGGGTTAGACATATCAGGTTTGCATAGGCCGTTGGACAAAGGTTGGACAAAGGTTCTAGCGAGGGTCTAGAAGAGAGAAAATAGAGAGAAATTGGTTGTAAAGTAAAATTAGACACTCAAATTCACACTCTTAACTTAATTGTAAATTTAATTTTTTCCATACTGTACTAGTAATTTTGTAATGCCTGGTTACTACATTGTGATGGATCTTTTGAAGGGGTCATTCTCAACAAATACCAAGTTCATACCAAATTCAGAACCATGGGCCAAAATATGCCATACCCTTCATTCCAAAATACCCAATTCCATAAATGCCTTGATCAACTGCTACATAGATATTTACTTTTGTGGTTTACCTGTGTAGACTATTCGTGGGTGGGAGACAGACAAACCTTGGCTGCCCAAAGACAGAATAGATGAGGTATTTTGTTCACCTTTAAAATTCTGTTTATGGTATTTTCTCATTTAGATTTCTGCCTATCCTGTGGTAAAAATTGAAAACATTTTTGTTTTGCAGTTATCGAGTAGTAGGGACAAATTGAAGACTTGGTTGGATGAGAAGGAGGCGGAGCAGAAGAAGTAAGATATTGCCTATGTTCAAAGCATCGGTTCATTTCTTTTATCTTTTTTCTTAAACACACACACACATGCCCCTTGTTTTGTCCTGTGAAGAGTCTGATTTGGCTCCTCCCATTTTATGGTCAGTGAAGGTGAAACAGTCCACCATTTATGATAAAACTAGGTTACCATAACCTTGCCCATTTATGACTTGTTTACGTGCCTGCCGGTTTGGGACATCTCTTCACTTTCTTGAAGTACCTATGTACAAGTCCGGACTTACGTATAGTGAGGACCAAGTGCCCTTGTAAATCTTGAAAACTATTCAAACATGTCCATGTCCATGTCCAACACGTGCCCATATTTGATATTCATACCAGAGTGGAAATAACATAGCTCTTGATAACACACAAGACTCTTCTCTTGTCATCCTAATATTTTATTTGTGTTCTCATTTAATTCTAGCATTCTCTTATAGTCTTCAACTTGATGAAGTTCATGTTGACCTTCTCTCTAGGACCACAAGATACAGCACACCTGTTTTTACATCCGAAGAAGTCTACGAGAAGCTATTCAACTTGCAAGACAAGGTATGGCTGATTGTTCCATTTCAGAATAAGGTAACTTTGTAATCTGCTTAAACACGCATAACTCGGGTTTAATACGTCACTTTATACATAGGCTGCCAGCATTAAGACAATTCCCAAGCCAAAACCTAAAGTTGAGAAGCCGGCAAAGAATGAAACCGAGGCCAAATCAGAGAAAACAACCAGTTCCGACTCAGCTCCGGAGGAGGATACGTCTGAAAATGACAAACCAGTTGGGAACTCCGATAGCTCAACCGATGAAAAAGTTAACGGAGCATCCGAACCGCACGATGAGTTATAATCCATTTTAACACGACAATCAAGACTGATTCAACTAAATATACAACCTTTCAATATCTTGAGATTGATGGTAGCATCCAGGTCAGGTTTGTTGAAAAGGCAGTTTTGGTGATGGATTTTGGTTTTCCTCCATCATCAATGATAGCATTTCTTGGTAGTCTAGCTCCCCCTCCCCCGTGTAATTTGGCAGAGAATTTTGTTATATAAAAGGAACTACCTCTACCATCTATGATTTATCCTTCGATTTGAAACGAAATAGATAGATAGATAGAAGCATTGGTAGATAGATAGAAAGAAGCAAAACCAACCAATCCTGTTTGGAATTAACTTAAAGTTTGTTATGATTTAGGACATCCTTTTTGATATCAAATGTTTTGTTATTTCAGGTGGAATGAAATGTTAAGATTTTCATGTACATGTTCTCTCATGGTGTGAAGTAGATAAAGATTTCTTTTTTATCAAAAACACTAATTTGAGAGTTTACCAATAGACTTGGAGCAGGATATAAGGATTAAGGGATGAACTTTGAGGATGAGATTGAAGTATTTAAAAGTATATATTAATCATATCTTATATTAATAAAACTACTATCATGGAAACCATGCTACGCATTACGTACAACATAAATACGAGAAATTTAAACATACGCTATGATTGAGTATAAAACAATTATCATCAAACTTCAAGCGTATTTAAACATGTAATCTCTTAAATACGAGAAATTTAAACATAGTATTAAAACTTTCAAAATATTTGAACATGTACGGGCAGACTAATCCAACACCGGTGCTTATAATTCGAATAAGAAAATGTTTGGACATGGCAACAACAGCACCGACAAAAACATCACCAAAACATAGTTCTTACTCATTAGTCGACATATAATGAAAGTCCAATTGGCACAAAGCCAACCGTAACATTTAGAAAAAACTAACACACACTTGCCTTCGTATAACCCCCTTTTAGCCATTTGAAAGTAGTTCCATTCTCATACTTCAGACCTTCACAAATTATAAAAAAAAAGGGACAAATTAGACAAGGTACTCGTGGCAAGTGTAATTTGAAAGTAACAGATGGTAAAATATAAGTTATGCAACTCACCGAGTATGCTGCCACAACCATCATCGTCGGTCATCTCTCCGTGATCTTCTCTCACTGGACCAAGCATCATCATATGCCATTCGATCCCGCACATTGCCTTTATTTCCTCGATTGTCTTCCCTGTATCTACGGCTTCCATGGTGCTCATCCTCATCCCTTCCACGATTTCTATATTTATGGTCCATCTCATCTCGTTCTCTCTGTCTAGGTTCCTCTTCATCCCTACCATGCCTTCGTCCACCTTTCTGGTCTTCATAATCCTGATCATCTCTCTTAGATCCACTATATGGTCTGCTGATCTTACTCTGAAGTCTGCCATCTTGCCCACCACTCTCACCATCTACCTCTCCTAGAGACCTAACTGACCTAGAATAATCATCCCTCTCCCACCTAGAATATTCAGCCCTCTTTCGGTCATCTTCCCCCCATCTAGAGTATTCATCCTTATCCTGGTCATATTCCCGCCACCTAGAATATTCATCCCTATTCAAATCATCTTTCTCCCCATATGCTTTGGCATTTGATTCGGAATCAAACTTGGTATCCTTAGGATTATCCCTTTTGTGCTCCATGCCTCTTCCTAAGTTTCGATTTCTTGACTTTGATTCTGTCTGCTCGTCATGGTATTCATCATGGAGCTTCCTCTTGCCCTTCACCATTTCCCTATTGTTCTCTGATTTCTGCAATCTCTCTGATCTATCACCCTCATTTTGGGTTCTTCCCTTTCTATCCTCATTCTTGGCTGTTGAAGCTGCAAAGCCCTTTTCTTCTAGATATCGATGACTACTTCTAACACCATGACCATCATCATGACCTTTATGTCTTCTTCTGTCTTTTCCAGTGTCACTAGAATTTGCATCACTATCATCTCCAGGAGAGATTGATCTCCTAGCAGTCCTTTCTCCTGCTGCTGCAGCCTTGCCACTTCTCCTGCCATGGGATGATGAATCGGAATTTTCATCATCAGAATCATGTCTCCTACCTCTTCTACCACCCTTTTCTACATTTTCATCACTTTTACTAGAATAGCTGTCATCCTCCGTATCATACCTATGACCATGTTTCTTTGTTATTTCCTTTTTACGACCACTTGCTCTATCTACATCAGATTCACCTTTCTTCCTTTCCCTCCTACTATCAGTGTCAGAATCATCCTCACTGGAGTCATTTCTACGAGAACCTTTCTTGATTGTTTCCTTTTTAGGACCTCTGGCTCTGTCTGCATCAGAATCATATTGAGTAACCATGTCCCTCTCTCCCCTCTGGCTCCCAGTCAACTCATTCTTTTGTTTGTGAATTTCACCTCTCTTCATTTGCCTCCCATCATCAGAATCAGAGTCATCCTCACTGGAGTCATGTCTATTACGACCTTTCTTAACTGTTTCCCTTTTACGTACTCTTGCTCTATCCACATCAGAATCAGATCTGCTACCCTTGTTTCCCCGCCCTCTCCTCGAGCTCCCAGTCAACTCAATCTTTCGTTTTTGAACTTCACCTCTCTCCTTTTCCCTTCCATCATCAGAATCAGAGTCATCCTCACTGGAGTCGTGCCTACGATGACCTTTCTTAACTGTTTCTCTTTTACGACCTCTAGCTGTATCTGCATCAGAATCAGATTCGCTACCTGTGTTGACCCTCTCTCTCCTATGGCTCCCAGTCAACTCAATCTTCCGTTTTCGAATATCACCTCTCTTCTTTCCCTTCCTACCATCAGAATCGGAGTCATCCTCGCTGGAGTCATGCCTAAGACGACCTTTCTTAATAGTTTCTCTTTTATGACCTCTAGCCCTGTCCGCATCAGAATCAGATCCACTACCCTGTAATATAAAGGAAACCAAATAGTCAAAATACAAATGACAGGGTTACGCGATGCCATACAAATCAGTGTACTAACATTAAAACTAGTCCACATACGTGATTAAATGACAGCATAGCTTTCAATGAATTTAAGTTGAAATCATGTGTAGAAGAAATTAACCAATCAATCATTTTGATGAAAATTGTAATATCATAATCCTATCATTTATTCTTTAATATATAAGAATCTGATTCTTGTTGATGAAAAAAGTTCCCTTAAATGCATATTATGACGTGGACCGCTAACCTAAATTACTTATTCATCAAGATTTATGCAAGTTAATCTTGTTCAATGGCCCCTGGTTTCATACTGCACGATTTATTCACCAGAAATGCAAAAAACAACTGTAAAATTTAAACTCGGAATAAAAAACTAAATTCAATATAATTGTTTCACCTGTATAGCATCCACATCATTTGGTCTCCCCCTGTTATGCTTCTTCGCTGATTTTTTCAGCTTCCTGCCATGGGCATGGCCATCAGAATCACTGCTTTCACTACCATAACCCTTAGAACTCTTCCTGCGAGCAGCTTTCTTCGAATGCTCTATACTGCTATTTGTATCAGTATCCGAGTCATGATGCCTAGACCTCTTCTTATCCTTTTTCTTTTTCCGGTTTTGCAACTCATCATCTTTGTCTCCAACAACTTGACTTTTTTTCTTGCTTGCTTTCACCTTAAGATCATCCACATCAAATGAAGCAGAAACAGGTGGATCCCTATTCAGAAAGGCATGCTCACGCTCATCGTTATTCTTTCGACCACTTGGCAAAGGAGGAAGCCCAGATTCAGAAACTCCAATTCCGAGAGCAGCCCTAAAGGTCTCCATCTGCTTCTCCTTCCTTGCAGCAACTTGGTGGGTCTGCGTATCCGAAACCCTAACACCAAAAACATGAATGGATCAATGAATACATAATAGAACCCATAATCATCCATTAATAATAATCAAATATAAACAATTTTCTAATAATCAACTTGGTAAGTCTGCTCATCTGAAAACCTAACCTCCAGAACATGAATGAATCAGCAAATGAACAAAAAAAACACCATAATCACCCATTATAATAATAAAGGAACGCTAAAATTAAAATAAAATTACTTTTGTTGACGAGTAGGCGTAGGTATAACTTCTCCTTCTTCTTCATCTTTCTCATTCTGGGCCTCTTCGAGAGCTTTCCTAGCCTCGACAAGCTTATCAGCAATCTCAGATTCAGTGTAACCTTGCTCAGTGAGTTTATCTTCCAAAATCACAAGCTTAAGCTCAATCTGACGCTTGCGGTCATGCTCGAGGATTTCCTTGTTAGGTTTCTTGGTGGTAAGACCGGCGGTGCCTTGATCAGCCTCGAACGGCCTGGTTGAATCAGTTACCCGGTTCGTCTTCGGCCTTACGAAGAATTTGTTGCCCTGAATGTAACCATTGGTGCCTGACCCTCGAGGGGTGGTAAGTCCGATTCCGTTGTACATTTAGGGCTTTTCTCGAAACCCCAACTCAAAATCCTGCGATTTTTTTAATTCAAATCTATGGTTAAGACGCTATATGAAATTGCTAGCTTTAATCAATAGGAATAAAAAAAAAACAGGAAATTCAAAAGAAAAAAAAAGGAAAACTTACAGAGATCTGTAATTCGAATCGTTCGTCTCCTGCCGTTTTTCGAAATCGAATTTGGAAATAACCTAATTTCCCAAAGAAAAAAGAATGGTCTGTGAATAATTCACCTAAAAGATCCAAAAAAATAAATCTAAAATAAAAAACTTTTTATAGGGCTGTAAACGATGTCGTTCGATATAAATTGAATTTCTCTAAAACGATATTATTTTGATTTTATATATTGTATCATAGTACTGTTAATTATTTAATAGTAGAGTAATTAAAATAGATAAATATATAAAACTTAGTAAATAAATTAGTTATTTTAAAATTTTAGTGCTCAATTTTATTTTTAATAAATATTAAACTCACAACGTAGAAAAGTTTACTTAAAATCTGTGATTTTAAAACTAATATTTAAATTAAATTATTTTTAAAATATAATTTATATAAAAAAGTGACATTTTAATAATTAATCAAATTATAATATATGGTGCTTAATTTTATGTTATCAATTGACTAATCAACATTACAAATCTTAATATATCTTAGTTTAAGATATGTTTATAGATGATGAAATTGAGAAAAATTGTTAAATAATGACACCTTTAAATAAAAGGGTAAATTACGTCATTGATCCTTAACATTGAGTTATATATATATATATTTTGAAGCTTAAAAGTTATATAATATAAAAATAATCAATCTATCGTAAATAGCTATTATCTAGATACTAAAGTCTTGCCATTATGCTTCACAATAATCATCGTGCTCATCGATTTCGTCACTTGCCAGTTTCCGACCTTGCCGACGTATGCCGATCACTATTGTCTAGGTCCGGAAAACCAAACGGCCACTGCCTCTTATAAATCAGACCTCACAGCTCTTCTTGATTCCTTTTCATCTAGAGCTTCCCATCTCAGCTTCTATAACGTTAGCCTCAATGGAATTTACGGTCTCTTCCTTTGTCGAGGCGATGCTTCTATCGACCTCTGCAGGGTTTGTATGGCCAACGCTACTCAATTGCTCCCACAAAGGTGCCCTTCTGATAGAAGAGCAATCATTTGGTGTGAACAGTGCATGTTGAGGTATTCAGATGTCGATTTCTTTGGTCGAGTCGAGCTTGTTCCGTATAATCTAAGGTGGAACCGTGAGAATACTACTTCACCTGATGAAGGGAATATAGGTACCCTAGGGTTCATTTATTCTTTAGTCGATCGAGCTCCATATGCATCAAACATGTCTGCCGGGAGCGTAATGGTAGCGGGAGATGGAACCGGACGTCGATACGGTCACGTGCAGTGCGGAGAAGATCTTAATGTTAGTGCTTGTTCTTATTGTTTGAGGCATTTGATAAACCTAAGCGAGAGTTGCTGCATAGGGAAAACAGAGTGGAGAGTTTTGACTCCAAGTTGCTTTATAAAGTACAAAATGTATCCGATCATCGATAGCCCGTTAGCTCCCCCATCGGAGAATAAAGGTACGTCGAACATGTAAGAGTGTGTCGGAAACGAGTATATATCCAATACGAGTATACTTACATATGGTTTTTTGGTCAATAAAATTGCAGGAAAAGGAGGCAACAGCACAAGGATCATAATAATCGTTTCATCGACATTAGGGACCGTTTTTGTAGCAGTTCTCATCGGTTTCCTGTATTATTCATCCTTTGTTAGGAAGAGAAGTTTTCATTTGATGGAGCTGGGCATTCATCTCTCGGACGAGGGTCATGGCGAAGAGACGCATCAGTTCGATTTAGCCACCATTCATCATGCAACAAACAACTTCTCCTGGGAAAATAAGCTCGGAGAAGGCGGTTTCGGCCCTGTTTACAAGGTCAAATTTAGTTCATTGATCATGATAGGATCAAGGGATTCCCTAACTTTTGAAAATTGTTTTCAGGGGAAGTTGCCTAATGGAGAGGAAATAGCAGTTAAAAGGCTTTCCATGATATCCAAACAAGGACTTGAAGATTTCAAGAATGAAGTGAAGTTAATTGTAAAGCTTCAACATAAGAATCTAGTGAGGCTATTGGGATATTGCCTGGAAGACGATGAAAAGCTTCTCGTCTACGAGTTCATGGCCAACACGAGCTTGGACCGCTTCTTGTTCGGTTTGATCCTTTTCTTTCCTTTTGTTTAGAGTTTGGAGTCATGTTCGAATATGTGTCGACACGATCATTCGATCATTCTTTCGCTATGTCTATGAATGGCAGATTCAGAAAAATGCAAGGCAGTGCTGGACTGGGAAAAACGTTCGAGCATCATTATTGGAACCGCGAGGGGGCTTCAATACCTACATGAGGATTCTCGGCTCAAAATCATCCATAGGGATTTGAAGGCAAGCAATGTTCTGTTAGATGGTGATATGAACCCTAAGATATCAGATTTCGGCACTGCAAGGATATTCGGAGGCAATCAAATCGAAGCCAACACCGAACGAGTTGTTGTACATAGTATGTGCTTCATTTTTGTTCCTTAACTGAATCCGGATCGAAAGGAGAAAAGGGTCTAAATTTATGTCACGTACTTATTGTTACTCTGTCGTGCAGCGGGTATATGGCACCGGAGTATGCACTAGAAGAGTTGTTTTCGAACAAATCCGACGTCTACAGCTTCGGGGTCCTAATGCTGGAAATATTAAGCGGTAAAAGGAACAGAGGATTCTACCAGGAGTGTGGACAAATCCTTGTAACACATGTAGGCATCATCTCTTTTATTATCTCTTCCTTGTACCTGAAGGCATCTTTCACTAATTCAGACTTCGTTTACATATGGCCCCTGAGCAGGCTTGGATGCAATGGAACGAAGGCAAAGGACACGAGCTGATTGATCCGAGCATTGTCGATGATTGTCCGGTTTCCGAAATTCTGAGATGGATACACATTGCATTGTTGTGTGCCCAAGATGACCCTGCAGTTAGGCCTACAATGTCGTCGGTTCTTCTCATGCTCGGGAGTAGATCAGTCAATCTACCTCAGCCGTTAACACCTCCATATTCCGCAACAAGATTTGTTTCGATGTCGGATCAATCTGTGACTATCGGGACTGATACAAGGTCTCTTGCGTCTGATCAGTCTATAACCTCTGCATCCTCCTTGATAGAGCTGATCGGAAAAAACGAGACAACCGAGTTCGATCCTAGATAACTCTGTGTTATGTGATGCAGTCCCCAAGTTAGATATAGGCTGTATGTCTGCCAATGTTATGAAAGAATTTGTGCTTTTGATTCTGTCGCATTATGTATATGAGCTAACCATCGAAGAGCTGTTTTTAAGTGGTTTCGTTGAAAAAACGAATGATATTCGTCTTAAGAGATTTAAGTTTAATTGTTTCATCTATAAAGTATATTATCAAAAGGTTACAAATATCTATAAATAAATATTATCTTATAATTACGTTTAGATTAAAAAAAACTATGATATGATTGACCGACTAATATATCACGTCATATTTTAGGTTTAATATCATGTTATTAATTAATTTTATCCTTGAATACATGAGTAATTTCAGAAGATTTGAGTTTAAATATTTATATATACAAGTAAATAAGTATATTAAAAACAACTAATTTCACCATTGAGATTAACAATTATTGTTTGAATTGTCTCAAATAATTAATTATTTTATTTTTTATTGCACATGAATATTTTTTTCTCATCTAAAAAGATCAGGGATTTTTTTAAAATAAAATAAAATTTAAGGACTAAAATGCAATCTATTAAATAATATAGGGACTTATACAATACTTTTACCCTTTAATAAGCAGAGAGAGCTGTTTGGGCCTTCCACTGGCGGGCACCCATCTGCTTATGAGATCCATAATCCCTGAGAATTATGTAAAACCCTAAAACCCTCGAAACACTTCACCGCCAAAATCTCAAGCAATTCTCTCTCGGCCTCAGCAACCGGCAAATCCCGACGGTTTCTTTAGTACTCAGTGATTACTGATAGCCCGATGAGACCTCATTTCAATTCGGTTCCCCATCAACACCAGCGGGTAATCTTCTTTGATTCTCTCCTACTTTCTTTGTTTCACGTTTTTTTGAGTTTGGAATTTGATTTTCATTTTGTTTTTACAGAATGGGTTTCAATCAAGTTCGGCGGCGGGAAATCAATTCAATAACAACATGAACATGCTCATGATGCAACCTCAATTGGGTATTTTTAATCCTCAGCTGCCGAGTCCACCGAGTAATAGTATTAATAATATTAATAGTAATTCCAGTGTTATGCCATTGCTAAATAATGTTGGATTCATGAATGGAGCTAATCAGCGGTTTCCTACACCAAGTAACAATATGGGGTTTCCTCAATTTGGTCCAATTTTCCCAAACCCGAATAATCTTCCAATGTTCCAGCAATTTCCAGCTCAATTCAATAACCCTTTGCCCAACCCAAATCAGCCAAATTGGTTGAATTCCCTCCAACAGAATAATATTGGTTTGACAAATGGGCAGCAGCAACAACTTTTTTTACAGAATCAGTTGCAGAATTTGAACCAGCTTTTGAATGCTCAACTCCCTGATCTCTCTCAGCTTGTTTCCAATGGTCAATCAATGGGATGTCTCAATCCTACTGCTGTTCAAAATCCGAATTTTCGTTTTATGCAACCAAATCCGATGCAGCAGCAAGCCAGTCAGGGTCAGCAAAATTTAGCCGATGTTAATGCATCCAATTTGTCTTCTGCACCTCCTTCACAAGCACAAGGAGACCCTTCTTTCAGAAAGCCAATGGTATATGTTTTTACCCCATCACTGTTTCAACATTGTGCTAGAGGGCAGAGGCTAGAGCTGAGTATATACTTCCATTTTTTTATTAATGTTAACTCTGAAATTGGTATGAGAAATTCTGATTGCCTTTGGTAGATTAATGCTTCTATTTTAGGGGATACCATTCTTTAGAAGTTTCAATGACTTCTTAGAACTGAACAGTGGCTTCTGAGAATTTTGAAGGATATAATTACTATTGAAAATGCTCCTTCAGTTGGGAATCTTTTCTTAATAGCTTATGCTATACCTTTCCCCTACACGGATGAAAAAACTTTTCAAGCTGTTTTAATGTCATATTGTCATTTGGTGCAAAAGTTTTCTAATTGTTAAGGTGGAAATGGTTGATACATGGCATTGAATGTTCATTTCCAGAATATGTTGGATCTATTTCATCTTTTTGTTTTGGATTTTGAAATTAATGTCTTTTCAATTCTTGAAGGGTCCCTATAAAAATGATCAGCACATGAACAATTTTTCCGGAAGGAATGGTAAAGGGGATTCAAAACGGGGGTTAGTATTTTTAAACATTTTTCGTTTCTAGCTGTCATTGTGAAAAACTTCAATTTTTGGATTTTTATTCAGCTGAAATTCAATTTTTGTAGATTTCAGAAGTCTAAGTTCCAGCAACCTCAGTTCCATCAAGCGGATAATGCAAAGAGAGCATTTGCATCTTCTAATGGACATAAGAAAAAAGGTTATCTTTTTAATGCATTTCAACGAACTTATTATTTTCTGTTTTATGAATTTCAAATAACTTAAATATCCAAAAATAGGAGAAAATGACCTTATTTGACATTTGCAATATTAATACAATTGTCACATTATCTGGATTGTAACTCAAATCGAATCGATATGTATAAATTGATTTAAGCGTCTCTGAAAAAAAATGATTAGTGATTCACTGGAACAACTAGGAGTCCAAATCTGAAATCCTGATTTGTTAATCTTGTGTCCAGTCGTCTATGTTCTAATGAATATGATGTTGTGATTGTTCCCTAACTAGAAATTACAATTATCTGATTGGAAATGAACTTCAGGGATTGGGTGGAACAAGAGTTTCTTTGGAATTGTGAAAAAGGTTTTAAGTTGGGTTTTGGAAATCCCAGCTAGTTGTAGGTTTCAAGAAATAGAATAGGATATGCAAGCGTATAGATTGATCAATGGAATTCGCTTTTAGTGTTGATCTTTATGTTTCAGGCTGACAGATATGTTTTATTCAAACATTTAGCTTCACATTGCAAAAATAATGGAAGTTTTCTGTTTTTCTTAAAAGTGCAAAAGTTTACACTTAAACACAAATAAACAAGACCTTATGCACTCCAAACTTGGTTTGGATCACTGGATTTAGCGACCAATAGAGCTAAAGCTAATTGTGAAGCTTTAATTCTTTCCTATTGGTTGGAAAATAAAAAACTGTGAAAAGTTATTAAAATATAGTTTGTTTATTTTAATTCAGATGTGAATGCCAATGTATAGATAGCTTGAACTTTATGTTGAGATTAAGTACCATTTGTCACCATTTACTTTATTTTTTTTTTTTGCTCTTCAAAAAGCTAGCCAGGCAATTTCTTTTTACCTATCATTTTCTTTTATCTGTTTTTTTGCTACTTGCCTCTTATATCTTTTGAGAAAAATTCTAATTTCTTCTCACCTTTGATAAAAATTACAGGACGGGATAATAAGAGGGCAACTAACTTTCCTCATTCTAATTCTGCAAACCCAGCTAATGAAAAGAGAAGGTAATTTTTTTCTTGCACATATTCATCTATCAAAATTATAGGTGGTATCAACTATCATGAGACATTTTATAGTTGAAACTTGAAACTGCTTTTACAAATGATGAATGCTACATCCAGGCTGTGGTTAGCCTGAAATAGGTGGCTCTTTTTATGTTCTCTTCATGCATTCTAATACCCACGTTATTAATGACTTTGTTGTTAATTGAAGACTTGAAGCAGAGCTTTGGCTACAAATGTGTTTTATCGTGGATAAATCATGTGTGTTTATTGGTATAGATTGGAGGTGGTGGGTTCTGTTGAAAGTTTACAGGAATCATTTTAAATTGAAGAAACTACACGATATGGGATTGGTGTGAATTCAAATAAATGAGATTTATACGGTTAATTTTATTAATTTTTTGACTGTTGTAATGATTTGGAGTCATTCTATGCAATCATGTTAAAAACCATTAGATGCCTACCCTTTAATTGAATCCAGTCAGTGAGGTGCTTAAGTTCTTGCTTGAATAAGGTTGAATCATTGATTATTGGTCAATTTAACATCTTCTATTTGAGGCCTCAAATGTCTGAGAATGATATCCCACTTTTTGAATTGAAATGGAACAATGAATGTTCATGCTCTATTGCTTTATTTGTTTTCATTTGCTAACATCAGAATTTTTAGAATTCCACACCGTTTTGGTGTTCTAAGTTCTAAGTTCTATGAGTTTAGTTGTTTAAATGTATGATAGCCTAGCATATATTTCAACACTTGTATGCAAGTTTTCATGTATTCCTTGATAATAGTTCCCAACAAGGAGGCTAATAGGACCGAGCTTATTCTAGTTCACAGTTTAGTGAAATCATCAACAGAATCTTCTTTTCCTGTACTTATGATTACCACTTCTCACAATTTGTCATATATTTTCTTGCTAGTTAGATTTACCTTCATTCTTACTAATCTGTGCTTTGATGTGTCCAAATTTCTTTCGTAAATGAGGTCGCTTGCTTTGAATTATACGGAGCAAGAAATAAGACAGTGGCGTGAAGAGCGTAAGAAGTTCTATCCGACAAAAGCTAACATAAAGAAGGTTGGATTTAGCTGTTGAATGCTCTTTCATTTCATTTTATTTTTGTTTAAATACATTTGATGATAACCGACATTGCTGGAAGCAGAAACTGAGTGGTAAAGTAGCAGACACCGAGGTTGCCAAATTACGTAGTGAGGTACATTTCTTATTTTTTCCTGATCTATTAAGAACTTGCTAGTATTGCATAAAGTTGATCATAAGACCTATCTCATCTTAAAGGGGAGCCATCTGGTCAACAAACATTTGATGCTTTCCTCTTATAATGTCTTTTATGTTGTATCTCGTCCTAAGTATATATGTCCAGGTTGCACTCTCTATTTCTCTATCTCCTAAAGTGTCCTTGTCTTACACCCATATCCAGCACATATTTGGGCTCAGTCTAAATAACATAGATATATGGAATAGTATATCCAAGATTTGAGAAAATTGGCATTGTAAGCATGTCTATCAATGTTCAATATTGATGAAAAGATGACTAAAGTTTTTGGTCATGGGTTTACGGAATCTAAAAACATGCAATTGGTGAGTAACATTACTGCACGGTAGTCGGATTGAGGCTTCATTGTCACCAATCTATAATAACTGAAGTTTTTTCTTGATATCCTTTGTTGCAGCAACTTAAGGAGATTTTGGCAAAGCAAGCTGAACTAGGAGTCGAAGTTGCTGAAATTCCATCACATTATCTGTTTGGTTCGGAGAAAAAGGTGAATGGCAGGGAAGAAAACCGTCTGTTAGGTTCAGAGGAAAAAGTGGATGGAAGGGAAGAAAACCATGGGTTGTCAACCAAGAGGGGGAGATTTGGAATGAGGAAAAGAGGGAGACTGGATAAGAGAGACCGCTTTTCCAAGAAACCTAGATCAACGACAGAGGAGTCACTTGATGGAACTTCTTTCAACAAGAGGAGTCCGACCCTTTTGCAAAAACTTCTTAGTGCTGATATAAGGAAAGATAAAAGCCGCTTGTTGCAGGTTTTTCGATTCATGGTTATGAATTCTTTCTTTAAGGATTGGCCTGAGAAGCCATTGAAATTTCCTGTAGTGGTTGTTAAAGATGGTGTGTCTGAGGGTGAGATCATTGAAGAGAAACCCTTGCTCGGTGGAGAAGATAATATTGAAATCTGCAACAACATAATGACCCAAAGTATTACGGATGCTGCCTGTGATGATGATATTGAGAACACTGACGATGATGAAAAACATGACACTCAAGTTGACAATCTGGCTTTGTATGTTCAGGAGAAAGGAGCAAAAATTGTGAGGAATGCCGAAGAAGAGGAAGAAATCATTGACTAGGTGACTTCTTTCTCCCGCATCCTCCACCTTGAGATGCTGCGCCCTTGTGCATAGCTTAGCATATTTTGTGTATAATTTTGAAACGACTTTAAACAACTGAAGGGAGTGAAAATTTTTGCTATACTCTGATGGTGATTTTTTTTTTAAATAATTTAGCTTTAACTTTACTGTTATTTTTCTTTTGCTCAAATTTGCTAGAAATATTTATATAATTGTATTCCCTTCTCGTTGTAGTAGTTTTTCTTTTTGGTACTTGTTCTTGATAGTTTTCTTGATTCTTAAGGTAGCGGAAGTGATATGCCGGGCACCACCGGAAGTCTACTGTTGTTTAGTGTTTTTAGTTTCGTTTTCGTTTGGTTTGTTTTTACTATGGATTGAGTTTGTTTTTACTATGGATTGAGTTTGATGAGGAATTGACATTGAGGAGTAGAGAGACAACTTGCATGGAAGAAGTAGATGTTTAGTTTTGGTGTTTGTTGAGGACATGCATGGTGATGATGGCAAATCCAAACTCATTCATCCTGATGTTCCGATTTCAGTTTGTGACTTAAGTTATATACAGAGGAAGGAAAGTCGAGAGAGATGAAGGTTTTCTGATCACACCCGTTCAAAGGCGGCTACAGACAAAATGACCAAAGCTTTTAAATGGTGGTAGTAACGACCTCTTTCGGCAAATTGAATGGTCAGGCTAAGGAATGTGCTCCGTGTGAGAAAGCAGCCATGGTGACCGGACGGTGATGAGAAGAGATGAAGAGTGTTGCCTGTTTAGTGTTAGAGAAACTATAATAGGGTAATAAATAAAAATGATTTTCTATGAAAGATCATGTGAAGGGGATCACCCAAATTAGTCGAGTTTTAGTATTAATATAAATAGGTCTAGGGAAAAAGATATCTGATATTTGTTGAGCATTGACTACGGCTAATACCTTCCCAAGGGTTCAGAGTTGTTTGCCTCTTATTTTATACATTTAACAAGAAGTTTAAAACTGACATTTACCAGATAAACTCAAGCATGATTGCTTCCTACTTGTGCTCTGAGCCTGAGGAGCTATGGCACATCATCATCTATTCCAGAAGCAGACGGAACTCATTAATGGCAAACTTGAGCTTCTGTAGGTACAGAAACTGGCTTCTTAATTTTTGGTTGTAGACATTTTCGATCACGGGGGCACCGAACTTGCAGTTGTTTCAGATTGTTTCTCTTCGAGTTGAGTTTTGAGGAATGCCAGAACTGAAAGGCGCTGCAAAGCGAAACAAAACATGAGAAATCATTTTATGGCTTAGAAACTTGCATTCGACAGAAAAACTTACCCGAGGTTCGAGGCCAGCTTCTTCAGACTTCAGTGTCAAAGATTCTAACAATTTTATGGCTTCTTGAAATCCGTCAACAGCCACATCCTCTTTTCCGAGAGTTCTGTCTACATCTGCAACTTTTGCGAGAGAAACGGCTACATCCAGAACCTGCAAATCCAAGTGCAAAATCAATGGAGAAAAAACAACAATGCATGTTCAATACCAACAAAAGCTTCTAATTGAAAAAATAATGGAGTTTCCCCAGGCACTACAATGAATTTCAATAGTAAACCCACCATTCAAATAAAAAAAATAGTATATTGAGAAACTTAGTGAGCCATCCATTTGACAAGAGGCAAAACTCGGGTGAGTACTCAGACTCGGAGAGGAGTAATGGATACATACTTGGGTTTGACACAGGTGAGTTCAGTTTCATTTTCTTCAAAATTTCCATGTATTTGACAGTCCTTGGATGACCAAATCCTCATATACCCATGTCCAGATATGCATCGGACATAGTTACTTCAAGAAAAATAAAGACTAGTTTCTGCAAGGCTTGGTTTCCACAAGGTTTTTCAAGTTTTGGACTAGTAACATATGTTGAACTAGTTTCATACTTCATAAGAACTATATGCTCATTTGGTTTCCGCAAGGATTGGTTTTGGTAATGACTTTAACACAGCTCAACTCATTCAGATTTGTTTTCCTTGCTTAGGTTACATTTAGACCAGTTGAAGGCAAGGGTGAGGAAGGTAAGGTGTACCCTTCAGAAACATTGAGCATTTTTACTTTTCACTTGCCTATGTTGTTCCGACTTCTTTTCTCATGAAGTACCCTTGCATAACCTACTTGTCAACCAGTACTGGCATCTCAAGAGTCGTGACCTATTTAACCATTATCATTACTAACCACTTGGGATATCACATGGTCCAGGTCAGACAATAGATGTGAGCTATGCAGCATATAAGTGTTAAGTGGTGCTATCCTCGTGTCTAGTATCGGGCTTTCCTATGATCTTATATTAACTAGCTTTAGGATAAGTACTTTATCATAGTGAGATCGACGACCCTTGATGAGGTTGTCCAGTGAACCACATGTGAGGAGGAAGGAGTGTTTTGTAGTTTTATCTCCACATGTGATGTGAGGGAATACAGGAAGAGAAAAAACAAGTTGCTTACCTGCGACGCAATCCCAGGATGATTCTTAATGACATCACGGCGGACACCCAACGAGCGAAAGTAGTATGACCTTGCCGCTTGAAGATCTCCATCATAATACTTAAGGTCTCCAATTTTGTTAAGTGAAACAGATAGTGTATGAGTGATCTGCAAAAAGTAGGTTTCAAAATGATCACCGTGGCCTCATTATTGAAGAATATAAGGGAAGCATCACAGACAAATATGGAGTAGTAACCTCAAGATCATCAGCTGGCAATTTCATAAGGAACTCAACACTCTCCTCAAAATAATTGATTGCACGGGTGGCATCTCCTGTTGCTCGACTGCAAAAAGAACTCAAATGTTCAAGTTTAATTGAACAATTGCCTTATAAATACAAAGACATCATGTTCAGTCGTTTAAATGAGACAATGTTAAAGACAGTTTTGTCTAGAGTGTCCAAGTGTTGCACGCAGACATGGCTCTGACGTGGGAACTACACATCATGAAGAAACATAAAAAGAATGGAGTCTCAAAGCATGGCCAAGACACAACTGAATACACCTAAACACGTTTCTTTTCCTTCTTTTTTCTTCGTTTTTTATGTGCATTTTCTCCCATATATGGATTTGACAATGAGAAATTTGGTTCATTTGATTTTTTAAGTTCAAGTTTCTAAATTCAAAAAAATAAAATAAAAACTAGGAAAGTGATTTGTCTATTAATATTTAATTAAAATATCAATTTTAATTTTTTATTGTATAATATCTAACTAAAATATCAATATTATCAGTTTTCCAAAATTTTTAAATTTTTAATTGTATAATATCTAACTAAAATATCAATATTATCCTTCAAAGACTCCCATGTTCCAAATACATGAAAATCTTGGAAAACTTGAACAAACCCATGTCAAATACATATATGTGTCCAACACAAACCCTGGTCTGTGTAACATGGTACAAGATAACAAAGAGCTCAAGGAAGGATACACACATATCTCATATTCAAGTTTAGAGCAAGTCTTGAGATATAAAAATCAGAGAGAGAGAGATCACAGCAGCATAGCTCAAAAATCTTAAAACCCCGAAACCATATTTAGTAATGGATGGCTGCGAATTAAAATATGAAATAAGAGGCAAGAGAGAAGCATGTCCCAGAACATACCAGCAGTCGCCAAGCATACCCAGAACTGCCCCGAGCTGCGAGCACAACTCAGATGTGTTGCCCACTTTCTCTAATTGATCTCGGATGTCTTCCGCACACATAGTGAGTCTAGATTTAGCACTTTCAATATTATGTGCACGGAATGCCTGTATGAAGCAATCATGCACTAATTTCACATAATTGAAATAGGCAGCTAGAAATACATAAATAAAGCAACGAGCACAAAACTTACCCTCATGGCCTGTTGCACCAAGAAAGCACCTCTGTCCAACGAGACATCCTCATAAATTACCTTCTTGTTGTCATTCTCATCCGAGACTTGCTCTCCTTCGTTATTGATGCCAACATGTGCTCTCTTGATCCTAGCATGCCCTTCAATAAATCTGTCAACCATGCTTTGAAGATCGGTGTCAGCTTCCAATTTCTCTATGTCAGCTCCACATAATGGGCAGTCCTTGAACCGAGATATACAAACTCTGAAAGGAAAATAAAAAGTTATCATTAAATGTACGTTGCTGAAGTTCTTCATTTTTCACAAAGTAATCGACGAATCTGAATATTAAACATGGTAAGGTGCGATCAAAGACCATCCAATTTCCAAACACATAAAAGAACTTTCAAACAATAATTTCTTACCCACCTTGGACATAACAAATCCAGCACGCATTTAAACCTAGACATACAAATTCTAAAAGGAATACTAAGGTATCATTAGATCATTGTTGCTCGGATTCTTCGAAATATCCATGCCCAACTCATATTCAACATGGGTAGGAGGATCAATGTCCGTCCAAATACATTAAAAACTTTAAAAAAATTGCAGCAAAAAACAGTGAAATAAGAATAATGCACCAATGAATTAACATAACAAATCAAATCAAGGAGAAAACAAGCAAGGAAAAAAGCATCAAAGAATTATCATAAAAAACAGCAAAATGGAGTTAAATAAGAAAAAACCAAAACAAATCAAAGAAATTTAAAAGGTGATAATTGATCATTACTTGCAAAAGAGATGAGAACAAGGGATACACTTGGTGGTGTCAAATAGGAGTGCTTGGCAGATCATACAACTGAGAGGACCAAGCTTGAAATTGTTGGAATCATAACCAAAAGGGCATTTCGGAGTCACGGTAGCGGCGTCACCGGAGTTTTTCCTTGCCGCTTCACTGCCTCCGACGCTGGCTTTTCTACCAGAACCAGTGTCGTCCGGTCGAGCCGCTTTCACGAATGGGCAAACCGGGGTGGTCATTTTTTTCTATAAAAATTTAAGAGATAAAAAAAGAAAACGCATATATATTGAGGATTGGAGATGAAAACGGCGCCGTATTTTTCACATGGCTCCCGTTTGATTTTGTGACTGGGGATGAGTGTTCGGGCGAGTCGAGTCAAAAAATTTCGAGTTATTCGAGTTAAGTTAACATATTTTACAATTTGAGCTCTTTTTGAAATTTTTTCGATTCGAGTCGGTTTTTGCGAGTCGAGTTCGAGTCGATTCGATTTTTTGAGTTTGTGTATAAATTTTAATTGCACTATTTAGAATATTATTGTACAATTTGATTCTAATTTAAATGACTCTATCTTTATATCTATATACATATTTTTTTATATTATTTTTACGTGTATAAATAAGATTTTAAATTATTATTATTATTATTATTATTATTATTATTATACCTTAGGTATAAATATGTCGTTTTATTAAATTACAAGTCTCATTAATTTTTTTTTATCTATAAAAGGCCAAAACGAGATAAAAATAATAATAAATTAAATACAATAATATAAATATATAAATTAAAAAATATAAAATAATTTAAATAAAAATTGTATTAAATAAAATAAAAAATAAATTTGGAAAGTGATCATATTGTAAAGAAATGAAAATTAAAAGGTAAAAATAATAAAAAAGAGAAGATAAGATTGAAATTAAACTGAAAATAAAATTATAGGGATTAAATGTGTAATTAGATCCTAGAATTTTTTGATTTTTCAATTAACTCGAATTTTAAAAATTTGAACTCGACTCGAAATCGTAAATTTTTTTGAGTTATTCAGTTCGACTCGAATAACTCAAAATTAAAAAAAAATCAATTTTTTCGATTCGATTCGAGTTTTGTTCACTCCTATCTGCGAACGCGTATTCACCTCAACGCATCATGTCTACATCTCTAAACATTTCTTTTATTTTGCATAATAGTCCCTACAACTTTCCTTTATTCCATGACGACCCGTTAGAGTGTGGAGTTTTCTCTCTTGGTGTCCAAATGTCTTTTAACTTTTAAATTATTAATGAACATTTTTAATCGTTGAAAAATTTATACAATTTTACTGATCGAGTTTTAACCTCTTTAAAATCATAAGTAATACTAAACAAATAAATTTTCGAAAATAAAATTCCGTTGCCTACGCCCAGAAAAAACGACTCAACATCGTGCGGCTGCGCCTCTGCATCACCTTTTCTAACACTGCACTGGCATGGAAGAGGGTGTAGGATCTTGTAGCAATATCTCTTTTAACGTGTTACTCAGACTCGAGTGTGAGTTTCCGAGGCGGTATGTTTACAACATGTTACTCAGACTCGAGTGTGAGTTTCCGAGGCGGTATGTTTACAACATGTTACTCAGACTCGAGTGTGAGTGTTCGAGGCCGGTATGTTTACAACATGGTATCTCCAATTTTTTTCAAAGTTTTCCATATATTTGGAGGGTATTTGAAAAGTAACATCCATATGCACATGTCTAAATTATGTTGGACACGAGTATTTCAAGAAATACAAAGAAAAAGAATTGATTGTTGATGTTGGTACCAAGAAAAATAATTCAAGGTCACAATCTGTTTCTATAATGAAACCAAACAAGTTAGAAAAACATTACATTTCAATAACCAAATCCAATGTATCAAGTACAAAAATTTTGGCTAAATTTGATCCAACCGGAACCCAGCACGCAAGACATACTTACACCAACCTTGATCCGAACACGAACACAAACCTGTTCTTGTAATCCTTGCAGAGACTAGAATTCAAGTGACTAAAAGTTTTGAGTTATGTTGTAGTGAACTTACTCTGCTTCAAGGGCAGCAATTTCATATCTCACTTCTTCTAAATGTTCATTTATGGTGGTTACAGCATCTTGCACACCTCTAATGGCTTCCTTGAGAGCGTTATCGTACTCGGCATTTGCTTCTGCATCTTCAGTCCCGGCAGCTTCTGTTATCTCGTGGAGATGCACACATTCATGCTCCATTGGCTTCTTGAATAAGCAATTCTCGTGGTTCACTAGGCGTTCCGATGGGCGACCTGCCTTCTTCAAGACCTGAATTGTAGCAGTCTTTGGACAGAATAAAATACATTGTCAGCAGAAAATGCAGGAATTTGCAATAAGGCATGGGTTAAATATAGGTAAAAAAGTTTTACATGCTCGCATCTGACACTCATCTCCAAATCAGAGTAAGATAGAATGACAACATAAAATTATAATTCCAGCCTTCAACGTAATCATCTCAGTAGAAATGGTACAAGAACGACGAGAGACATACCAGATTCAACTTCTGCTTCTCCTGTGTTTGAACAGCTCTGAGCAGCTCAGCTAGATCAGCTCGGCAGTAATCGGGATTTAGAAACAGAGATTCCATCTCGAGAACCTGCAAGAAAGCAAACGTTATAGCAAGAACTTATGATCTTGAAAAGGAATTCAATGTTTATGATATGATCAAGTGTAAAAACTCGGAACTTGTTTCGAGCAATCATTGAACTCTACTGTGATCTCACTGCAAAGCTGCTGGTAGGCAAATTCCCCTCCCGATTTCATATACTCCGAAAACCCCCTGATCAGTTTAATGCCAAAACTAACAGTCAAAATCCTCTATGAAAAGAAAATAGTGCATATAACAAAAAGACGAAACTGATATTGCATCCAGTCAAACTCCATTGAAGCATTATATTTATACCATGCAAAGAACACAAAAAAATTAACTAAAACATGAAACAGCAAAACATGAAAAAAAACCCTCAAAATGAACGTATCAAAAGCAACATAACAAAAATTATGACATGTAGAGAGTTTTGTAAGTATATAACATCTTAAACATGGTTATGACACAAAAATATAAAGTGAGTACAGCACAGAACAAACAAATTATCAGACCTAAGGAATACAATATCAGACATCCTCAGAGAAGATTCTTATCACTCATGAAGACAATTTCCTTTGTAAAAATGTCTTCTCTTCTCTAAGTATCAAAGAAACCTTTTATAAACAGTTCCCTGTTCTTACTTCTTTTCCATAAAAATCTAGATGTACACTAATATCTTAAACACGAAAAACACACAAATGCATGAATTGTCGAATGTAAAGAATCCTATGCTGTACTTATTCAAAGTACATTCATATGACCCAAAGACACATTTCTCTCCCGTAAAATGCTTCTTTAAGGATCAAAGGAACATTTTACAAACAATTTCATATTCTTACTGCTTTTCCATAAAAAAAAATTAGAAGAATATAATACCTTAAACACAAATGTATGATTGCCAATTGTAAGGAATTCGATCCATATCATTCTTATTCAAATTACATTTCATCACCCCAAGATACAATTTTTGTCACTCAAAACATATGATTTGTCAGCTGTAAGAAACATTTCATAAACAATTCCCTATTCTTACTCTTTTCACTTCAAGATAAGCCCCAGGTAAGCACCCCAAACCACATCTATCTCCTACTAAAAAACTGGGTTTTAATTAGGCGCACGGATTAACTTATTCATTGCTATTTTTCCCTGATTTGAACAATTTTAAACTTGAATTGATCGGCGAACCCAAGAAAAGATATTGAACCTCAAGGAATGGATTTCACGAACTAATCCAAACAAACCATAAAATCTAAATCAAATTTAGGGTTTTGTTATTTGGGGGAAAAGAGAAAAGAAGAAGGCTTACGTTTTAAGCTTGGCATAAGCTTGAGCTCTACGCTGTTGAACCTCGAGGAATTTGCGAAGTAACTGGAGAATTTCAGTGCTTTTATTGCTGCAATTGTTGTTTTCTGCTTCAATCTCCATTGAGTCTTTTAATGAAACCTTCTTCTCAAAATCTTCCATTTTCTTCTTCCTTTCCGATTTCCGATTTCCGATTTCACTCTAATAAAGATCTCTGCAAATTCTCTTCTTTTAAGCTTAGGTAAACTACATAAATGGTCACTAATGTTTAAATAAAGTTTTTTTCACCACTGAAGTTTGAAAAGTAACGAAACGATCACTAACGTTGTCGAAAGTAATGAAACGGTCACTTAACCGTCAACGTTGTTACCTGGATAAAGGCGGTCTGATGTGGCACGTTAAGGGGTTAACAATTGAGTGTAGGGCTGTAAATGAGACGGGATAGATCTCGAGTTATTCAAGTTCAACTCGGTTAAAATTTGATTTGATTAGACACGACTTGAGCTCGAATCTGGTACGAGTTCTTAACGAGCCGAGTTACATGATACTTGACTCGAAAAGTTCACGAGCTACTCAAAAATATAAATATATTATTTTTTATAATTTAAAATTTTAAACTTAAAAATCTAAAATCTAAACCCTAAACATAAGTCTTAAACCCTAAAATTAACAAGTTTGAGTATACACAACTTGTGTATCAAAGTTTTTTCTCCATTAGGCTTTAAATGAATGTGACAGATAAGAATTAATCGAGTCTAACACAGTTAAAGATTGATCAATACTTAACTCGATTAGGTTCAGAAAAAGCTCAAACTTTACTCGAGTTCTTAACGAGCCGAATCGAGTTTAGATTTTTCAGGCTCGTTTAAAATTACTCAAGCTCAAACTCGACTCGAAATCTTAGCGAGACGAGTCGAATTCAAATAGTGCTAAACTCGGCTCATCTCGTTTACACCCCTAATTGAGTGACTTTTCGATAACATTATTGACCATTCTGTTATTTTTCAAACTTCGGTGTTGAAAACAAAATGTACTCAAACTTCAATGACCATTTTTATAGTTTACCCTGCAAATAAAATGAAAGTGAAGCAATAAATGGGTAAACCTATGATAAAGGTCATTAAATTATAGATAGAGTTACATTTAAATCACTTAATCATTACAAATTATATTTAGATCATTTATTTAATGGGTAAAGTTATATTTGGATCACTCAATTATTAAAGATTATATTTAGATCACTCAATTGTGGGTAAATTTACGATTGAGTCACCTTCATATTTAAAAAAATCTATCAATTCGGTCATTTTTCTTCCAAATCACTTGTATATCTTCATTAACATTATAGTACTTCATATGAAATCATTAATTAATCTACTACACGAATTAATAATTTTTTAAATACGAAGGATAACCCAAATGTAATCTTACCTATAATTGAGTGATCCAAACATAATCTTTATTAATTGGGTAACTCAAATATAATATTACCCATAATTATAAATGATCTAAACATATTGAGTGATTTAAACATAATTTTTAATGACCGAATGATTCAAATATAATTTTATCAATAACTTTTAATTATGTCGGTTTTAAACAACTTATGCTCTCTTGTCTTTGGGATTACTCAAATTAGCCTTATTAGAACTAAGCAAGGAGGAAAACATACACCACCAAACAAATAGAGGTAAACAACCCACACATTTTCTTTTTAACTTTCATTCTAACCTCTTGTAAATATTTCAATTTCTTTTCATTTATTTTAATTTGTATATTCATATCATATTCATATTTTTATTATTTTTGTAGATTTAATTTATTAAAAGTTTATATTTTTATTATTTTTTTAGATTTTATTTGTTAAGAGTTTATTTTATATAAAATTTTAAACATAAGTGTAATCGAATTAAGCTTAAACTTGGCTCAAAACTTGACGCTCAAAGACGATGAAATTTTACTCATGAAACTCGAGTTCAATCAAAGTGAAGGTACACTTTTTTAACATGCAATTTGAGATAATATATATACTATTCGGACTCCTCTTCACTCAAAAATAAAAAAAATAAATTTTAAAAAATTAATTGTTTTAAAAAATCTCATTCATACGATCATTAAAATACAAAATTCAATTAAATTATTTTTTAAAATCAATATTTAATTAATTCAAATTAAATTTTAGGAAAGTCATTTTTTTATAAGATCATAGTTTGAAGTCTTAACCTTACCTAATGCGTTAAGTTTTGTCCTATTGGACCAACTAAAACAATTTTCTCAGAAGAGAAGGTGGTTAGTTGACTTAGCCTTTGTCACTTCCTCTTCAGCTACTTTGCCATGGTAATATATTCCTTTGTTTCCATCTGAATTTGCTTCATAATTTATAGTTTTATAACATAATAAACAAATGGAGAAGCTGTTACCTGATGATGATGATGTCAATCCGCGTTCCTTCTATTCATTTCTTAATGATTTTGACTATTTCAACACCCAGTGCCTCAAGTTCATCCGCCATTGTTGCTCGGTCTGCAAAGGTCAAAAAATCTTCAAAAATCGGTATATTTTCATTGAATTCCCATGGGGCAAGATAAAGGGAAACTGGTTGAAGAATATGAAATTTTGGATATTTTAGGACGAGGTGGATTCTCGGTTGTAAGGAAAGGTATAAAGAGAAGTAACGAAGACGGTGAAAAATGTCAAGAATTCGCCATTAAAACACTGAAGAGATTCACCACGACGGCGCCGGCGCCGCCTCGAGCTGAGAGAACCAAAGCTTCTTCGATGGCGGCGTTACTACCGGCACGGAATCAGGTCTCCATCTCCGACGCGTTGTTGACCAACGAGATCATCGTGATGCGAAAGATCGTCGAGAACGTTTCACCGCATCCGAACGTGATCGACCTCTACGACGTTTACGAAGATCAGACCGGCGTTCACTTAGTGCTGGAGCTCTGCTCCGGCGGTGAGTTGTTCGATCGGATCGTCGCGGAAACAAGGTACTCGGAGGCCGGCGCGGCTGCGGTGGTGCGACAGATCGCACGAGGGTTGGCGGCGATTCATAAGGAGAACATTGTCCACAGGGATCTGAAACCGGAGAATTGCTTGTTCCTGAATAAAAGTAAAGATTCAACGCTGAAGATCATGGATTTTGGATTGAGCTCCGTGGACGAATTCACGGATCCGGTCATCGGGTTATTCGGATCCATCGATTACGTTTCACCGGAGGCGCTTTCTCAAGGGAAAATCACTACCAAAAGTGATATGTGGTCTTTGGGTGTCATCTTATACATCCTACTGTCAGGGTATGTTATCCAATTTTTTCATATTTTCTCAATTTTTTTTACATTTAGTTCGACTACAAGTAATATTTTAGTTCGATTTTAAATTTAGATAAATTCTCGCATATCGAGCAAGGGAAGATCTTGGTGTAATAATTTAAAGACGCTACTCAAAATTTAAAGGAGTATATCATTTTTTATATTTCGGTCCGATCCTGTTATATTCGAGAATTTCGAGTTATACAATAAAAGACATATTAGACTAGTTCAAGTATCAGATATATTCGAATACACAACGAACATGTATATTCATATAGAAATTGTAATGCCATTTCCTCGTTTCATTTGTAGGTATCCACCCTTCATTGCTCAATCTACTCGTCAAAAACAACAGATGATAATGGCGGTATGTAAATTATTTTCATTCATTCTTTAGCACTATGTTGGATTGAATCTACTGGTTTTTAAAATATTCGTGTTCGATATATAAAACTTTTAAATATTGTAATGTTTGGATCGAATATATAATCATATCAGATAGTTTGATTTCGGATCATCGATGATGAAAAGGTAATATTGATGTTCTTGACAGGGAGAATATAATTTTGATGAGAGGACATGGAAGAACATATCTTCATCAGCAAAGCATTTGATTTCTAATCTGTTGCAAGTTGATCCTGATAGAAGACCAAGTGCTGAACAAGTATCTTCTCATTCCTTTAAGCTTAAAAATCATTTGAAAGCATATTAAATCGAATCGAATTTAATCGGTTTTAGATGGATATTGTTTTATGTTGTTGGCTTGAAACATGCACTAAGACACGAACCCTGAACAAACCCTGAACATGAACAAAAATCCAATGAAAATCAAATAGAACTTCACCCTTTGAATCATATTTCGATTTTCATTGTTATTTATCGAGTTCGATTTGATCTTTCTGTTTTCGATATCTTTCCTCAACCCTTAGAATTTGAAATTCAACATTTTTTTTCTTCTTTCAATATCAAGTTAACACTACTTTGTAACAGCTTCTAGCTCATCCATGGGTCATTGGGGAGTCAGCCAAGCAAGAACAAATGGATGCGGAGGTTGTTTCGAGATTGCAGAGCTTTAACGCCCGTCGTAAGCTACGTGCTGCCGCCATAGCTAGCGTGTTAAGCAGCAAGGTTTTACTGAGGACGAAGAGGCTAAGGTCTTTGCTCGGATCCCATGACCTTTCAAAGGAGGAAATTGATAACCTCAAGGAGAATTTTAAGAAAATGTAAGCATTCAAAGCTTATTTCTCTCTCTCCCTCTCTACTTTTCTCTACCAGTTTTGATAATTGCTTGTATTCTTCCATGGCATTTCAAATTCTTTCTTTTATCAACATTTATAACAACCTGTCATGGACCCATGGCACACGAACATCTTTCTAATTCTATTAGAGGTAACAATTTCATAAGGTTTAGAACATTATCTCAATCGGATTACATTATAGATTTTAGTAAGTTTAGAGTTTAAATCTCGATATTTATAACCTTTCTCCTATCTTCCTATTCAATAAATCTAGAAGCTCAAATCTTATCTTAATTAGTTCATGCCATCACTCTTTGAGTTTTAGCATTTACAACTCTACTCCCTATTATCATGTTGTAGCATTCTTAAGAGATACATGTCCGAGAATTCGGATCATATCCTAAATAGTTTATACAATCACTCTCGAGAGATAAATTCAATAAATTTATAGTTCGAACCTCAACATTTAACAAGTATAGAAATTTGGATCCTATTCTAATTCATTTATGTATATACTCTTAAGAGAGAACATTAAGCCTGGTTAATTGTAATGGAAATTGCAGATGTGCTAATGGTGACAATGCAACTTTACCTGAATTCGAAGAGGTACTGAAGGCAATGAACATGTCTTCACTACTTCCATTAGCTACTCGTATCTTTGACTTATTCGATAGCAATCGAGATGGAACTGTTGATATGAGAGAAATTGTATGTGGATTCTCCAGCCTTAGAAACTCTAAAGGAGATGATGCTCTTCGCCTGTGCTTCGAGGTATACTCTTTATTAATATTCTTAAAAAAATTGTATTTTGGTGAGGTTTAATTCATGATTTTTCTCAAAAAAACTTGTATATTCATTGCATTTCTTACGAAACTTTGATTTTATTGGCAAACAGATGTACGATACTGATCGATCCGGATGTATTACTAAAGAAGAATTAGCATCAATGCTAAGGGTAAACTCACTACCATATCCCTGAAAATGTTTCATTGTTTATAGTTTTGCCTTTTATTCTTAGGGATAATAAAACCCGAACTGTTCATGGCTGGAGCTAATGAAATTGGGGATACTATTGATCTCACTTGATTTGTTGGGGTATAGATTATTAAGGAGCTAATATAATTTTTTTTATAGACAAGATTAGATTTTATTTCATTTTATTTGTTGGGTATAGGATCGATAATACTTATTATAGTGATATAGAAATCTTTCATGCCTCGTATTTTATTCCGACTTCACTATATAAAAATCTTCATTCCACCACTAAACCGAAATTGTTGTGACGATTTATTTAAAGTATTTGTAGATTAATTGATATTTATGAATGTAGATGTTACCGATATTAATATAAGAGTATTACAACATAAACATAGAAAAAGAGTTTCAAATATTGATTCGAATATCAAATTTATTGATCGATAACGGAATGAATTAATTGAGTTACATGTTGAGTTCAGCATTGTTGTACAGTTCCATTCCATGCTAACAAATGTTTCATTGTATAGGCTCTGCCGGATGATTGTCTTCCCCCAGACATTACAGAACCTGGAAAGCTGGATGAAGTATTTGACCTAATGGATGCAAACAGTGATGGAAAGGTCACATTTGAAGAATTTAAAGCTGCCATGCAAAGAGACAGTTCACTCCAAGATGTGGTACTTTCTTCTCTTCGCCAACAATAGTTCTTCCCATCTTTCCTAACTTAGTAGAAATAGTTCTAAATAACGGTCACAGATTCTGTCGCGGTTGCGATTATGAACGTTCTGATCAATACATGACGTATAGATTTTATCGTAGATGTGAACTTAATTGTATTTTGAAAAATTCGATGATGTTATGAACGTTAAACAATGAGTAGAATGCGATTCCGATACTATAATATGCAGTTATGTTGTATGACGCTTAGTTATTTGACTCTCGTGCATCTAACCAAAACTTCGACGTTTTATTTTGAATCAAAATAATTCATCCATCTTATTGCTCACTTGTAACTGCATACAAAAGCACAGTAACCATTAACCAATCCTCATCTTTAGTTATATACAAGACTGTTATCAAGTTCGATTCAAGAAAAAATTCGATTGGTTGAATATATTCGACTCGAATGCACCTTACTTGAACGTTTGGTTTGAGTCCGTTGAAACCACCCTGAAACATAATTGAATTATATCTGTATCTGATACTCAAACTCGTGATAAAATATCAGTTGTGCCGTGACCTTATTAACGTAATGAAAAACATAAATTAAATCTACTGTTCTAAAAATGAATTACATTGTTAGAAAAAGTATTTCATGAAAAATAAAAAATCCAATCCCAAAGGGTTATTTTAATTTTTCAACTATACCTAGGGTTAATCATAGAATGAAAATATGCCATTGGATTTGGGTGGAATGGAAATTGGTCTAATTTTTTTTTCTAGGAATTTAATTAGGGGATTCCTTTCTGTAAATTTATTTTATTTATTATCCATCGTAACATTAAAAAATAAGGTAGGGTTTTCTAAAGCCGCCTTGAGCTACTCATTTTAGATTACTTACGTTATTAATAATTCATATTAAATATTCGAAGGGAAACTCTAAAAAAAATCGACCTTAAAAAAAATCTAAAAAAGGTCGTACCGTTTTTCTTACAAAAGTTGTAAGAAATTTGGTACACACTTTTTGGTATATATCGAATTTCTTGCAACTTTTATAAGAAAAACGGTATATACCGAAATCTTTATACTTTTTGTAAAAAAATCGGTTTATAACCGAAATTCTTACAGTTTTTGTAAGAAATTTGGTATATACCATTTTTCTTACAAAAGTTATAAGAATTTCGGTATATACCGAAAAGTGTGTACCGAATTTTTTACAACTTTTGTAAGAAAAACGGTACAACCGTTTTTTAGGCATTTTTTAAGGCCGGCTTTTTCTAGAATCACCCATGTTCAAATAATGATTTATTGTTGCTTATTATATTCTCCTAATAGGAGTAAAGGTTTTGTTATAATTTGATTTTAGTCATTCTGTTCAGGTTGTACTCGTTATTTTATATATGTTGTCAGAGATAATATTCTCTTTCATTTAAGTTTAATTTTTTATAAAAAAATTAAGGAGGTTTTTAACGAGATAGATGATACGATTTTTTTTATTAAAAATAGTTTTAAACAATGACAAATATTATATCAATTTATTTTTTTAATATTTTTAAGTGTTTAGCTTCTTGTACCAATATTATAAAAAAATATCTAAATTATATATTTATTTTATGATATAATTATAAATTTTTATTATAATCTTATATATTTTATCTTCTTAAAACTAATAATTTCTATTTAAAAAATTCCAAATAAATTCTTGTCTATTATTTGGTCCTATGTGATCCATTTGCCAAACTATTGGAACGAGTTAACTCGTACATAACTGAGCTGTGCCAAATTCTGAATATGCTTAATTGCCTTCCTTTTATGGCAGAGTTATATATGACAGGCCGAACTTTTGACTCTAGATTAGGAGCAATGTTAATAAGAAGTTGAATTTTTATTAAATAAAAAATTACTTGATAAAGAAATAATATAAAAATAATAAAATAGATAATTTTTATTGAATAAAATTATAAAAAATGTTATTTATTAATAAAAAATTTAATTTTTACTATAAATAAAATATTATTTATTTTTATATAAATTATTATGTATGAGTTAAATTATTTTATACAATTATTTTTAACTAATGTAACATATTTCAAGTTAACACATTTGTTTATATGATATTATCATGTCAACATGCACTGCTATATAGATTTATCACGTTATTTTAAGTAATTTACTGTTAGTTACTTAAAATTTTCATTCTCGGAGAGAACATTCCAACCCAAAATAAAACATCAATAGCTGAATTGCTCTAAAAATTTATAAAGATCAAAATAATTATTCAGTAAAATATTAAAGAACTTTTTTTTACTTTATACTTATAATTTATGACTATCAATTAGATAAATATAAATTCGTTAAAATATAATTTATTTTGAGTCGGTTCGTTTTACGTACTTAGTTGACATTCATATATTATATTTATAATAAACCTGATTGTTGAATCCCAATTGGTAGAGAGATTATTAGGTAAACCCTGTTCACCACGTCATCTATGGCCCAAACAATCAGGACCGTTGATCTTTAAATAACCATCTAATAACTACCCATCCACTAAGTTCATGTAAGAAAGAGGTGACGATTCACTTAAAAAAAATAAGATCAACGGTCCTAATTAATTGAGATCATAGATGACGTGGTGAACAAGGTTCACCTAATAATTTTTCCAATTGGTAATTGAATACAATTGACTTCAAATCTAAATTGTTAGTTCTAATTTAAGTTCCTTTAAAGTAAGTTGACTAAATATATATTCTTGTCTTTCCCTCTTAATTAATATATAAATACAATAGTTAGGAGCTTAGGGCACGGTTGCTCTACCAAAATTATCAGTTCAGCATTCATAAGGGAGTAAAGGAGCTACACACTAGATGATTTATTAATTGGGCGGCGACATTAATCTTAAGTTGATTATGTCTTAATTATTTTATATTTTATTTTTAGTTTATGATATATATTTTTTTTGTTTTGAATTTTTTTTATATATCTCGTTTGTTTTTAATGATAGTTTGACATTTTTAAGTTATTATTAAATCATACTAAAATCATATTTTTAGCGGCGTTTGATTTTAAAAACGCCGCTACAGTCATGTTTTTAGTGTCGTTATACTTAAAACGCTGTTAAAGATTTATATAGAGAATTGTTTTTAGAAAAACGTCACTAAAAATAAAAAAATTGCGATATTTTCTCTTAAAACGCCGCTAAAAGTATCACTAAAACTAGTTTTACTGTAGTGTGTTCACCTCCTTCCATCTCTTTCTTTATATTGTAGGTTTAAGACTCAATAAGAGCATTATTTCCCTTAGAGTTTCCCCTTTCTCCTTTTAGGTAGAAGTAAAATTAGGGTTTGTTAAAAAAAATTGAAACTAGAAATCAATAAAGATTAATCTAAATGGTAAGTAATTTGATTTCGTTTAAGTAGGTCTTGAGCTTAAGATATTATGTATGTAGAAAATTTTTGTTGAAAAGTTCACCAACTAAAACTGAATACGTGATGTGGTTTGGTTCGCATTACTTAAGACGAATCATGAAAACAGAAAAACAATAAAAAATAAATTTAGTAAAAACATAGCTAAGAAAAAATTATTTCATGAAGGCTTTTGCTCCATCGAATAAAAACTTTTAAATAACTATTTTTTTATAAAAATTAAAAAAATATTTTTTAATTAAAAATTATTTTTCCCCATTAAAACAAGAAAATCCAACTAGTATGAAGGTACAAAACTAAAAACTTTTTCTTGAATATCATTTTCATCTTCCATAGAAAAAATCCGATAAGCATCAATATTTTTTTTTTGACTTTATTCGAGTTAAAAACTATATTAATGTAAGAGCAGAGATCGAGTAAATTGATTTTACATATTGTTCCACGAATAATTCTAAATGTATCAGCAAACTGTCACAAAAGAAATCTAATTATAAGAGATTATCGATTTTTTTTATAAGAGCTGGGTTATAATAAAAACAACACGAAATGTTATACTACTGACACCATAATCATTTTTTTAAATGACGTGAAAAACATTAATAAAAATTCATTTGAAAAATAATATGAATCGAAATAGATGATATAAAAGATTTTTATCGATTCAAATAATAATTAATATGACGAGGAGGATTCTAGAAAATGAATTCCTTTCATGTCCCCTTGTGAAGCTAGTCTACGAGGATGATGTGATGAGAGTTGTTGCACCCGAATTTTGGGCAACAAGCAACAAAAAATAAATAAAAATAATAAAATAAAATCAATAACTGAAAATATAAAATAGGGGCGGTAGTTCTGAAAAGACAGATTGCCTATCTTTTCTTTCATCTCGGGCGAAATACGATCAGGAGGGGCTAACTCAAACCCCTCCGGTAAAATAAGAACAACACCCACATTCAAAGCCCCTTTCTTACCATTAGCAAGAACTTGTTTCAGTTGCATATCATAAGGAATTCTAACAACCGCTTCAAATACAGTATCAGGAAGTACCGCTTGTGGAACCTCAATATCCACGGGTTTATTAGCTAAATGGCAATTGGCACATACAATACGCCTAGTTGCTTCTCGTGGATTTTCATACCCCTGCTGCGCAAAAATGGGATATGCATTTGAAATGGATGCCCCGGTTATTATATAGATCATGAGCGATACGAAAATGGATCGAGTAATCTCCTTCTTTATCCAAGAAAAAGTATTTCTAGTTTGCATGGTCCAATCATTGATCCCGAAAATTTCTACAATAAAATTAGGTAGGTCACTAGTATAGTTCCCTATCCACGATTCTGCTATTTACTTTTACTGAAAACTGAAAAAAAAATTACTGAAATAGAGGAGGCTCCTGATGGGTAGAGAGAGTAAAGTAAGTACGACTTTGCATGCTTTGCTTATATAGAAAGTAAGGAAAGATTATACTTGAATACGTGAATCATTTTTCAGTCATTCATTGAATGATAAATAACTACAAGTGACGGAGATAATAAGGTTAAAAAATGAATTGTAATAACCCTCGCATAATAATAATAAAACGAAAACAAACAGAAAGTTGGGAGAGGGAGAGATTTTTAGGATTAGAGGGTTGTTAGGTTGAGTGATTTTAGGAGAGGGTAGAGTTTGATTGTTCTTAGGACTTTGATTCAAGTCCTTTTAAAAGAGGGACGGTAGATTGATTATGGGGGATGGGATCGAAACTGGGAGGATATTTTCTCAATCGAAAAGAAGACAATCTGGGGAGAAATCTGTAAAACTAAAATTGATTTTGATATAACAAATAAATGTAAGGACTAATTTTGAAATAACTTTTTGGTCTTTAAGTCAAAGTTTGATCTCTAAATCAAACCAAGAACTTTGAAATACTCTTATAAGCCATTTTTACACGAGGGTATCGATACCATAAGGACAGGTATCGATACACCTGTGATTTTTCAAGGCTTGTTCTTGAGATCAAGAACATGTATCGAAACAAGGATCGATACCAAAACTTTCTGCCAACCCATGTTTCGATACTGGTATGGAAACATCTTGGTTAATTTTCAAATTATTTTTAATTTTAAAAATATGACTCCTGGTATCGATACAGGTATCGATACACCCTTAATCTTCAACGGCTATTTTCAAGCATTAAATGAGAAAAAACAACCATGCATGTTCAATACCAACAAAAGCTTCTAATTGAAAAAATAATGGAGTTTCCCCGGGCACTACAATGAATTTTAATTGTAAACCCACCATTCAAATAAAAAAAATAGTATATTGAGAAACTTAGTGAGCCATCCATTTGACAAGAGGCAAAACTCGGGTGAGTACTCAGACTCGGAGAGGAGTAATCGATACATACTTGGGTTTGACACAGGTGAGTTCAGTTCCATTTTCTTTAAAATTTGGGTGAGGTTTTCTATCTAGAGGACGTCTTATTTAAGCTCGAGTTTAAAAGAGATATATTTTCTTAATCAAAAGGATATACTCAATTCAAGTGGTGTTTAGTTAACAATGAAGAATTAAATTATTATCTATAATTAAAATACCAAAATCCACGTGTAATTAATAAGGTATTAATTTTGGGCGTTTGCGTCCTTACATGTAATCGACTCTCGAACCTAAATATTTTTTAAACGAATCTCTGGTTTGTTTTATGGTGTCTAGCCTACCAAAGTGGTCGGTGGCGACTCCAAATCAATTTTAAAATTAAATAATATACGTTTTTAATAAAATTTGGGTTTTTCAAAATTAAAAGATAAAATTCGATTTTTCCTAAAATTATTCGCCGGGATATTTTTCACATATCTCGGTTTTAAAACGGTCGCGACAAGAGTGATGCCATACGTTATACGAACTCTTGCACCTACAATTTTCTTCTCTATAAATACTTTGGAAACCAAGTTATTCTCAACAATTGCAAAAGCTGAGTTGAATACAAGGAATTAACAAACCATGAAGTTCTTTAGCAATACGAAATTTGCCATTGCTTTCTTCCTCGTCTCTTTTCCCTTTCTCTTGTCTTGCTTGCCGTCCGAATCCGGGGGTATACATCATATGTGCCATCTCTCTCGATTCCCTTGCTTACTCTCTTTATGTTTATGTATTAGAAATGATGAAAATCAGAAGTAATTTAGTGTGGTTTTTGACAGATCTTGGATTCAATTACGACGAAGGAACGTCGAGAGGGCCATCGCGATGGGGCATGCTCAAAGAGGAATGGGAAACCTGCAGTGTTGGACGAGAACAATCGCCTATCGATATCCGGACGGTCCAAGTCAGTTCTCAGCTGGGAGATTTGCAAAGTAACTATAGATCAGCTCAAGCTGTTTTGAGGAACAGGACCCAAGATGTCGCGGTGAGTTATTGACTCTACATGTTACACATTGTAAAATGTTTTCCTACATATAAAACGATACCAATGTCCGGTGGTCGTCATCGTCAGGTGGTGTTTCAAGGCGACGCCGGAAGCAATTACCATAAACGGAACAGTTTACAAAGCGCTAAACTGTCATTGGCATTCGCCTTCCGAGCACACCTTCAATGGAACAAGGTATCAAGTTTGTCTATGTTTCTAATTCAAAACTCTAAACCTTAAACGAAAACCGTGTGTGTCGGTTTACAGGTATCCCTTGGAGATACACATAGTTCATCGCAGTGACCGAAATGAGACCGCAGTTGTAGGGATTCTTTACCGATACGGCCTTCCACCTGACCCTTTCCTTGCTAGTGTATGCCAACATTTTGGTTCAATTTCTCCCATTCCATAATGTTTGTTTACCACATTCATTCATATTCAGGGTATAACTTTTCCCAACAGATTTATCCCCAGTTATCAAGACTCGGACAGGAAGACATCCCTCTAGGGAGTAAAAGTCCAGAAGCCATTGTCTTTCCAGGCTCGAGTTATTATCGATACAATGGTTCTCTTACCACTCCACCCTGTTCCGAGAATGTGACTTGGACAGTTTTCAAACAGGTCTGGTTTACTCGACTTAACTGTATCGATACTATATCCGAAAGTCCGATCGAGTTGGTATAATTTATATACTTATTATTTAAAAGTCTGATTGAATTGGTCTCAATTGGTCAGTGTTACTAACGTGTATATTTGTTATGATCCTGATTAAGATCAAGACGGTCACCCGGTTTGGAGTTGAAGCATTGAGGAGAGTTCTTCCTCCTGTAAGTGTTGATATTCATGACGGCCAAGACATGATTTTCAAGACATGATATTCAGAACCATTTTTGTTAATTTTGTTCTTACAGGAAAACAGGAACAATTCCAGGCCAACTCAGCCGCTCAATAATAGAACTGTCTTATTCTATCCGGGGAGGATTTTCACTTGACAACATATGAGCCTTGTTACCCTCAACACTCTATGGCATAAGGGGGATAGATTTTATGCTTAAAATAAAGTAATAAACCTAGTAATGGATGTCTCACTTTATATAATATACGGGGATAAGATCGTCTTACACAATATAAAACTTAAAAGTTTAACATTTTTTGGACTGTTAGATGAATATAAATAGATAACTGAGATTAACAGTAGAAAATGAGAAGATTGACACAAAAAAATCTTAGTCATTTATTTACCTTCTTTAATGATTCAAAAAATGTGTGAAAATGATTAAATTTTATACCGTATAAGTGATTATATATATGTACTAAAATTTGCCCTACTATGGGATGATAATAAAAATAAAAGAAAGAGTTATTGAAGCTTATGAGTAGTTTTTTCGTATTAAATTATTTTTTTTATTCTAACCGATACTAATCGAATCTAACAAATGATCCCAATAAAAATACGAATAATGTTTGTTTTTCTTATTAAAATGAATATAATCTTTGATAGGACCGACATGAAAGTTAGCTAAAAGATTAGTACATATGTTGGTAAAATAATACTACAATATGAGACGTCAGCACCGATACGAAAAATCATCAAATTTGTAATTTTAGATTAAATTTGTGCAATTACAATCACGATCGTATTCTCTTAAATTACCACCACGCTCGGAAGACGGTACTTATAGATCTTCCTTCGGAAGACGATCCATGTTTTCCGAAATCAACTCGTCACCACTTGCCATTATCAAGGCATGGAGCTTTGTTTGAAATATTAAATCCTCCATGGAAGTCGAGGCTCCTTCAAAAACAGCTTTGTTTCGGGCCAATCTAATTGACCAACATCAAAGCAGATATAGAAAGGACGTGACCAAGCAACTCCCACTATTGGAAAAACCGATTAAAATCTGAGTCTACGATTGTTATGTCTGAAACCGTGATAGTCGTAATGAATGTAATAACTTTTATTACGTCTACAACAGTGAAAAACACAACACAACCAAAAAGATGATCTCTAGTTTCAGTTTCAAAACAAAACAAAACAAAAAAAAGTGCAAGATGGATCAATCTGGCCTCCCAACATAACATTCGAACCTTGTTGGCAGCTCAATCATAAACTTCGGAAACTTGAATTTAGACCCAAAATGATTTAAATCTTTTTTTTTTTGGATGCTCAATAAAAATATAAAAAGAATAATATTATTTTTTTATCGTACGAATTATTAAGTAAATTACTGAAATGTGATTTGTTCGGACATGGGATGAATGACATTCCACCCCTTCTAGAACTTCTGGTTGCTATTTCTTGTCTGTTCTTTTTGCTGTCAATTTTAAGATGAGTAGATTTTTGTAGTAAAAAAACAAAGTGACAAGCTAATCCACCATACAAAAAAGATTTATTAAGTAAATTTTTAAGTTTTATTTGTCCGAACATGGATGGAGACATTACATTTAACCAATCTTCTATTGTTATTTAAAAAGGCACATGTTAATCGTTTCGAATATATAAAGGAGCATTATTCGGGGAGAATATGGACATTTGTACTACTAGTAACTTTTTTTTTTAAAAAAAAGAGCCGGCTGATCATTATTGAGGGAAGTAAATGAAAAAAGAAAGACAGTTCAAAGAAAATAAAAGCCAAAAATAACAAACTCGAAAATAAAAAAATATCGGTCCGGCGAGCTTTTTCCGATTAATTATCAAGTATGAAGAAAGTTCTATAAATTTTAAAGAAAAAAAAAACAAAAACCCTAGTTTAACGTATACTACATTGTAATAAAAAATAAAATATGACATAAACTAACGAAGGTCCCACAGTCCCAAAATAATCGTAATGGGACAAAGGAAATAATAAAATAACACAATATTATTACTATTAATGACCTAATGAAAACAACTTAATTGATTTAATTGATTTAAACATAAAATATTATATGCGTCTGACTCACCACATTATACATAATCTCATTCAATAATAATTTTTTATCGTATTTTATTTCAAGTTGAATCTTTACCTCTTATATATCATTAAATAATGAATTTTATTAGATGATATCATAAATAATGTAGTGACCCTAAACCATATAATAATTTCTCGATCTAAACGCATCTTTTGACTATATAAAGGAGTATTGTGTGACAACATAGCTTCAATACACTCAGAATTAACTCGTTACTTGCTCCACGAAATGGATTCCAAGAAGTTCGCTTTCCTTTTCCTTGCAATGGCAGTCATGCTTTTAGCTGCAACTGCTCCAATTACTGTTACGGCTGCTCGTAAGGAGGATGTGCCCTTCTCAATCCTCGGCAACACGAATATTGGAAATCAAGCTCAAAGTTGTCTCCCGTACGGCGCTGTCTGCAAAATATATACCGAGTGTTGCACCGGAAGATGTGCCCCAATCCCTTATGTCCCGGGGAAGTATTATTGTGAATAATCGGATTGAGTTAGCTAAATAGATGGTTTGTTCATGTATGTGTTGTCCTTTTTGTTTCTTGTCTGAATAATATGCACCGGGGCTTGTTGCTTTCGTTCCGGTGATGGTGTTTAATGTTGCTGTCTATCTTCCCCTAGATGTATGAAAAGGGATTCTGTATCGTACTTGTGTTCCAAATAAAACATCTATTTAGCTGACTTGAACAAGAAATAAGTAGTCCTATGAATTTATCTGTGATTTTAAGGTTAATTGATTATATACTATATATGTCATGCGTTATTCATTTTCCGACACTCATGATGGTCTGAAGTGGCTTCGGTTGTGCTTGAGTCTGACTCAACGGTGGCGCTTGCTTGGGTGCATGTCTTACTGTTCCTATTTATCCTCCTGAACCACCACATTGCGTCTAAAAGACTAGGGAGGAACATAAAAAAATCTGAACGAGGAAGATAAATGTATGGTTTGCTGCTTTTTTAGTTCTGTTGCGTTGTTTTATGTTGTTTTGTATTTTGGGGTATGGTGTGGTTTCTGTATCTCGGAATTTCTTGCCTTTGTTCTAAACAAAATATATGTTTAGCTATGCCTATGTTGAGCAACTCGATAACAACTCCTAGATAGAGGCGTAAACGAGTTGAGTCGAGCTCTGAACAATGGTAGATACAGTTGTATAATAGAGTTAGTTTGGGTTCATTCTGAACTTTTAAAAATCCCCTTTAATTTTTTAAGATTTTATGAGTTTATGAGTTATGTCAACCCTGAAATTTTAAAATTTTATGTGTGCTCACTTTCAAATATTTTTTTGGATCCACCATTGAGCTTAGTAGTGTTAAGTTCAACCGGCTCGTTAAGATGAATCAAGTTCGTGCTTGAGTAATTTTAAACGAGTCTAAAAAATTTGAGTTCGGCTCGGCTCATTAAGAACTCAATTCGAGTTCGAGCTAAGTGTGGATTGATCATTGACCGTGTTAGACTCGAGTAACTCTTATTTGTCACGTCTCATTTAAAGCCTAATAAGAAGAAAAAAAAAACTTTGATACACATGTTGTATAAATTCAAGCTCTTATGTTTAGGGTTTTAAGTTTAGAAACTTAGATTCTAAATTATAAAAAATAAAAATATTATATTTATAATTTCGAGTAGCTCGTGAGTTTTTCGAATCGGGTATCATGTAGCTCGGTTTGGCTCGTCAAGAACTCCAGCTAAGTCCAATCGAATAAAGCTTTGATCGAGTTTTAACTGAGTCAAACTCAAATAACTCGCGATCGATCTCGTTTCATTTACAACCCTACTCTTATACACGTAAAAATGATATCATCTTAAATAAAATATAAAAAAACGCTTGATTCATAGATTTTCTAATCAGAATATATTGTTGCTTCATTTTATTTAGAAGACTATACAAGTTTTTCTACAAAGATATAATTTTGTTCAGCTATGTGCAAACTGCAAAGTTAAAACTGGTTATTAATTAAAAGATAAAAATTATAAATGATCACTAAATTATGTCTCAATGTTTATTTTTATTATTAATTTTTAATTATAAAATATCACGAAACTATTAATTCTATTATAAAATGATCGTTGAATTTTAACTGTTGTTAAATAAAGTAACGTAACAATTTAAAAGATCATTTATTTACACAATTAACCTTTATATTTATTTATTTATTTTAAATTATTATTATAATTTTAATTTACTGATAAATTAAATTAATCAAAATCAAATTCAATCTATTAAACTTTGGTAAGTCAACGTCGGTGGAGGAAGTTAGCTGTCCTCATTAATTTCCATGAAAGTCTTCTCTTAGTGTCAAGTCTTACACCATACAACACGTTACGACTATGATTCTTTTGAAATATGCAGATAACAGAAATCTCTGAACATTTTCTGGTATTTGGCTCTGTCTCCTTGCTCTACCATTTTTGGGTATCAAATTCTGCATTCTTCAAACATATTAAGGTATGATTTGTATTCTCTCGAATAAATATATTTAGTTGGTTGATCAAATTGTTTATCTTTATTTATATAATCTTAAGTTAGATTTATTAAGAGTATTTTTCGTAAAATTAAGATTAACAAGAGTATTTGTCAAAAAATACATATATTTGAAGAGATATTATATCATGAACCCTGTTTATCACGTCATTCATGGTCTATGCAATCAGGTCCGTTTATTTTTAAGTAACTACCTGATAACTATCCACTTTAATTGTTTGGATCACAAATGATGCGGTAAAAATAGTTCATGATATAATTTCTTGTATATTTAACTTTTTATTTTTATACTATATTTAGTGCAGGTTTATGAATGAAAAAATAAGTTATTTTTTTATTAAGTAAAGATATATTATATTTTGAATACAGTATCCGAATTTGGGTCTATACAAGATGAGATAATATAAATATTCTTATTATTTGATAAATCAGTGAATCTTAAAACGGGTTATTCTTTGGGTAGGTGTTTAGGTTCTTGCTGGTTCTTTTTCTATGATATTTTTTTGAATTGGATTTAATTTAATTAAGTTAAAAGGGGTTTTAATACGATCTTTTCTACTTTTTCAAATATAATAATAAATAAAATAAAAATGGGTTATTTAATTCTTTAAAAATATTTAAAAATTATATTGTATATATAAATTATGAGTGTTCAAAAATATTTTACCCTTAGCCCGTGGAGTTGGTAAAAAACGGTATTTTCTATAAAAATATAAAATTTTTGGTCCGAATACTGAACCCGATAAATATCATGCAGTTCATAAATCGGGTCATGACTGTAAGATTAGGATAACCGTGTACCCGACCCGGAAAATATAAAAGAAAAAATGTTCTCTTCTGTGGAATAAAGTTCATATTTTGGTACAAAAACATGTTTTCTTTCTTGAATTAGCTCCGAATATTCGTAGATTGTTGTTGCAGACAAGTTTATCAAATGGAAGCCTTGACTACCGTAGGAGGAGCTCTTCTAGCAGCAACATTTCAATGGTTGTTCGCAAAGTTGGATTCTACGCAATTACTAAACTTTGCAAAATATGATCAAGCTGGATTGGAGATTAAGAAGTGGAGGAATTTGATGTTGAAAATCCAAGCAGTGCTGGAAGAAGCTGAAACGAAGCAAATCACTGATCCCCTTGTGAAAATATGGGTTTCTGAGGTTAGAGATTTGGCTTTTGACATGGAAGATGTGTTGGATGAATTCCGGTTTGAAGCAGCACCCTTTGGCAGCAACTCCATTGCAAATCCTGAACAAGCTCGAACAAACAATTCATCGAACATGTTCCGAGCATGTTTTACCGGTGTAAGTCGAAGACATTCAATGCCGGATTATGGGGTCAGAAGCAAGATAAAAGATATCACCGACAGATTGCAGTGCATTTCATCAGAAATTAACGGTCTTGGATTGAATTTGATGAAGGTGGTTGGAGGGGACATGTCCAAACTCAGCAGAGTACAAGAGAAAAGGCTAACTACTTCTTTGAATGAAGCTCATGTCTATGGTAGGGAAACTGAGAAGGAAGAAATCCTTCAATGGCTGCTTGGGGGTGATGAAAATGGAGTAACTGTAATGCCCATAGTTGGAATGGGAGGAATGGGCAAGACGACATTGGCTCAACTTGTTTATAACGACGAAAGGGTTGCCGATCGTTTTGCCATCAAAGCTTGGGTTTGTGTTTCGGAACAGCTCGATCTTATGACAGTGACAAGAATAATTCTGGAGAAAGTTTCGTCGAATTTGTATTGTTCGAGTGATCTAGATTCACTCCAAATAAGGCTGAAAGAGGAGTTATCAGGGAAGAAGTTTTTATTCGTTTTTGATGATGTTTGGAGTGAAAATTACCAGCAATGGGATCTCTTGAGAAGACCCTTCGCATCAGGTGCACATGGAAGCAAAATCATAGTCACTTCTCGCCATTGCAAGGTGGCATCGATGGTCGGAACTGTTGCAGCCTATCACCTGCAAGCACTACCATACGATGAATGCTTGTCATTGTTTGCTCAACATGCATTGGGAAACAGAGATTTCAGTGCACTTCCGAATGTCGAAGAAATCGGACGAGGAATTGTAAGAAGATGTAAAGGATTACCATTGGCCGTTAAAACCCTTGGAGGACTACTGCGTGGCAAGCGAAGCTGCAATGAATGGCAGGACATATTGAATAGCAAGCTATGGGATTTACCAGATGAAGGGAATGGCATTCTTCCAGCTCTAAGATTGAGCTATCATCTTCCGTCTCATTTGAAACAATGCTTTGCTTATTGTGCTATATTTCCCAAAGGCTATGAGTTCAACAAGGATGAGTTAGTTTTCCTATGGATGGCAGAGGGGCTTGTTCTACAAATGCCGAAAGGAACAAAGCAAATGGAAGACTTAGGCCATGAATATTTCCTTGATTTGCTATCAAAATCATTTTTCCAGCAGGAAAGTAGCAAGGAATCGCGGTTCGTGATGCATGATCTTATCAATGACCTAGCTCAATTCATTGCTGGAGAAACCTGCCACAGTTTTACAGATAAATTTAAGCATGTCAATAGATGAAATGAAAGCTTTGAAAAGGTCCGTTACTCGTCTTTTATGAAGCACAACTATGACACCTCTCAAAGATTTGAAATGTCTTACCAGATGAAAAGCTTGAGAACATTCCTATCCTTTTCTCCATTCTCGCATTCCTTTCGCAGCTTTTTATCTAATGGCGTTCTGTATGGTTTTCTGCCGAAAATGAGATACTTGAGGTCAGTATCCCTTTGTGACTATAACATCAAAGAGCTACCAGAATCAATAGGGGAATTGAAGCATTTGAGATATTTCAATTTATCTCATTGTTTGATAAAATGTCTACCAGAATCAATGGCATCCCTTTTATATCTGCAGACGTTGATCTTAAACAGGTGCTATAAACTCACCAGATTGCCTGAAACAATTGGGAATCTGATGGATCTTCGGCATCTCGACATCATGCACACAACAGCTTTAAAAGAGATGCCATCAGGGATAGGTAGGCTGAGAAATCTGTTGACATTGCCTAAATTTGTTGTGGGAGAAGTTGATGGATTGAGGCTAAGGGAATTGAATGGCTTATCGCATCTCAGAGATCAGTTATCGATTCTGCAGCTGAATGTTGTGTCTGATGTACAAGATGCTAGGCATGCCAATCTAAATGAAAAGAAGAGCCTCCATGACTTGAAGCTAGAATGGAGTTGTGATTTTCATCGCTCAAGAAATGAAACCAGTGAAATGCAAGTTCTCAGTGCGTTAAAACCTCATCAAAACCTGCAAAAGTTAACAATTAAGTTCTACGGTGCGAAACAATTCCCTTCATGGATAGGTGATCCATTATTTTCTAAAGTAACAAACTTGGAGCTTTATCATTGTCCAAGAATCACTTCCCTACCATCGCTCGGACAATTGCTGTCATTGAAAGTATTGATCATAAAAGGCATGGTTGCAGTAAAAAACGTGGGCTTTGAGTTTTATGGTTGTGGCTCTTCTTCAGTTGATGCGTTTCCATCACTAAAGATCCTAAGATTTGAAGATATGTTAGTTTGGGAGGAATGGCCTTCAGCAGTTGTTGGCATTGAACTTCAAAGGGCTCGGCAATTCGAATGCCTTCACCAGCTTCAAATTTACAATTGTCCTAAGTTGGTAGGCAGATTGCCATCCAATCTTCCATCACTTGTAGAACTTGAGATTTGCAGATGCCCGCAGTTAACATATTCATCTGTAAGTCTTCCATCTCTTAGAAAACTGAACTTGGAAGATTGTAGTGAGATGATTTTCCGAAGCATGACTCATCTCACATGTCTTAGGACATTGAAAATGACCAACATTTCTCATCTAGCTTGTTTGCCAAATGTGTTCAAACAAGACATGATAGCACTTGAGGATCTGCAGATCGAAGGATGCACTGAACTGACATTCTTGTGGGAGGATAGAAGCAATACAGACAAGCTGGTTTGCCTTAATCGTATTGTGATCAAGAAGTGTCCCATGTTCGAGCCTTTGGGAGGGGAAGACCTCCAACTTGTCCCACCACACAATCTTGAAACTTTGGAGTTACTCGATTGCAACAACCTTAGGACGCTACCTAATGTGTTATTTAACGTCTCACGTATTAAGAAACTGAGACTAAAGGGGTGCAAAGAGCTCGAGTCATTGCAGGGGGTAATGAAGATGAATGGTGAAAGCAATGGCAACATCATGCATCTTGAAAAGCTGGAGATAAGAAATTGCCCTTCTCTCAGATTTTTTCCAAGAGGCAAAATACCACCTACACTCAAGAAGTTGGTCATTGAAGATTGTGAGCTCCTTCAAGCTCTGCCCCAAGGAATTATCTCTAATGGTGATGATGATGATGTCAGCCTGTACCTCCAAGAAGTAACCATTAGAAACTGCCCTTCTCTCAAATCCTTTCCACGAGGCAGATTTCCCGCTTCACTCAAGACATTGCTTATCGAAGATTGTGAGCTCCTTCAAGCTTTACCGGAGGGACTGACGTGCAACAATGACAATACGTTGCACTTGGAGGATCTTAGAATGCAAGGACTTCCATCTTTGATGTTCTTCCCAAATGGACAGCTTCCAAAATCTCTTAAGAGTTTCATTGTGTTTAATTGCAGCAGATTAGAGTCATTTCCAGACAGGATCTTGCAACACAGTAAGGCACTTGAAACCATTGAAATCTCTCATTGTATCAATCTACATGCCTTGCCTTTCGACTTCTTGAACAGCCTAACTCGCCTGAGTACATTGGTAATAAGCGGTTGCCATGGTTTAGAATAATTTCCTGAGGCTCGACTGTTAACTCCTAATCTCAAACATCTAAGGATAAGCAGATGCAAGAATCTCAAGTCCCTTCCGAATGCCATGCACAGTCTCAAGTCTCTTAAAGAGCTGAAAGTAAAGAGTTGTCCAAGTATAGTGGTCATTCCTGAAGGAGGTTTGCCCCCAAATCTATCACTTCTTTTCATCGATTGTGAGAATCTAAAGCAACCGCTGTCCGAATGGGGCTTGGACTACCTTATCCATCTTCACCATTTATGGATCCATTGGATATGTCCTCCAGAGGATGTTCTTCCTACTTCATTGACTGAGCTTTACATTCGAAATGTAGCAGAGCTAGAATCTTTACCTCAAGGGCTCCTTAAAAACCTGTCATCTCTTCGAGTCTTGGATATTTCTCGTTGCCCTCTGCTTCAGAGTTTGCCCAAGGAAGGCCTCCCTCCCTCCCTTGGGTCGCTCAGGATTGATGAGTGTCCACTTTTACAACATTGGTGCTTGGAGAACAGGGATTCTAGACGTACTATAGCTCACATCCCTTGTCTTTGGATAGGCTAAGATCAATTAGACGATTCGGGTTGAGATCATTTTGGATTCGGAAAATTTGTCAAATGTATCAAAAAAGATTGATCCCGAGATTGACAATGACAATAATGTAGTTGTACATCCATGTTGCCTAGCGTTAAAAGGTATAGGTTGAACACCTATTTGATCGTTAAGCCTTTACAAAATAATAATCACCATCAGATACCTTTGTTAGGCTATTCAGGTAAGGCATTAAGCTTCTCTTTTTATTTACTTACTGTTCTTAAAATACTGGTTTAATTATTGTCTAGTATAATTTTAATAAGGAATCCGCCCTTAGTCTTTTAATCTTATGAATAATTTTTCTCAGCTGATATTTTCGGCAAATAAATTAGCCTCGCATGTGAAATCACTAAGCTTATAGAGATACCAATCCTAAATAATCTTCTTTACTTAAAATAGGAAAAATAATATAATTAATTCCAACACAAAATAAATAAAAGGTATTACTTAACGATAATAGGTCAAGTTCCAAACCTAAAAATCTTTGAATACTTAAACAGTATCAGTTTTCAAAGCCTATAATACCATTTCAATTACCAAAAACTTGCAATAAAAATAAATTAACAAAGAACAACAATGTTGGGAATGAATCTTATTCTCAAATGATCTCGATCCCTTCTCGCTTCAGGCCACCCGGACATTTCCTTTGCCGAAAACCACCAACTGTCTCGGACATTTGGTTTTATCATTGCTGAGCGCACTGTACCCTCTGTGCACCACCATGCATGTCATCATCTTCCTCATAGGCCTCTTGAGCTTGTGCCTGTTTCCGACGCATCTCTTCCTCCATGTTAACATCATGCAGAGTTGTTTCCTCACACTCATCCAGCTCCATGTCGGTTAGCTGGACTGAGGTCCTTGGAGGTAGTACAGCCTCTAGAGCCTTGCACTGATCTGGGGTCAAGGCATCCGGGAAATCAATGGTGAAGTGAATGTACAGCTTACCTCTCATAAATGGCCTCTGATAAATTGGCATTCCTTCATCGTTTATTGCTTTGAATCGATCTAACATTAAAAGAAGAGAAATTGATGATCATATTAGATAATAGATACTACTAGAACAGCCTTTGTATAGATAAATATAGACCAACAGATATTACAAATGTCAAAAGCTAACTACTTATACATGAAGAGGTTTCATAGTAAATCAACAAGATCGACGGCCAATAACACAACTGCTAAATTAACAAAGCTGTAAAGACATTTACCATTAAAGCATAAAGGACAAGAAAATGCCTCACTTACCAGGCTTAATGACTTCCCCGGGTTGAGTTTTAATTAGCAGTTGTCTGCCATCTAAATGAGTCATTACAAACTGAAAGCCGCAAAGGGCTTCGGTAAGTGTTAATGTGTGTTCAAGAAATAAGTCATCACCCTTTCTTTTAAGTTTTGGATGATCTTTTTGTTGCAGGATAAATACAATGTCCCCAGTGATGGTATCGGGCTGCAAAAACGAAAATTCCCACAATAAATCAAGTTAGCAACAGCTAGAAAGCAGCGTGTTCATTACAAAATTGTAATCTCATCTAAGAGATAAAAGAGCCTTACTGCTTCATCAGCTTCTCCCGGGAAAGTAATCTTTTGTCCGTTTTGCATACCCTTTTCAACAATAACCTCCAAGACTTTCTTCTCTTGCACAACCTTATCACCTTTGCATTGTTGGCAACGATCCTTGTCGTTGATGGTCTCACCAGTACCCTTACACGCATTGCAAGGATGCTGCATTTGTTGGATCATCCCAGGCCCGATCTGCCGGATGGAGACTTTCATTCCAGAACCTTGACAACCAGAACATTTTGTTGATGCACCTGATTTAGACCCTTTACTGCAAAATTTTCATGTAAAACAATTTCAGTCAACATAGAACAGTTGAAGCAGTCCAAACACGAGATACCACAACCATCAACTCGATTCAAGCACTAACCCCTTGCACTTGGAGCAGATTACATTCCGTGAAAGAGAGAGCTTTTTCGATGTCCCATTGTAGAGATCTTCCAAGGATACTTTGAGGGGATGGACTACATCCTCTCCCCTTCTTTGTCTCCGGCCTCTGCTGCTTCCACCAGCTGCACAGGTAACACAGTTCTCGGATTCAAGCCATTAAAAACAAACACATTCCAATAACCAAAACATAATCAACAAGTTTTAATTCAAATTCTTACCACCAAAAGGATTGCCACCAAAGAAGGACTGGAAGATATCAAACGGATCATGGCCACCACCACCACCACCCATTCCTTCTTTAAGGGCATCCTCACCATACTGATCGTAAATCTCACGCTTCTCCGGATCACTCAGCACCTCATAAGCTTGCGCCAACTCTTTAAACTGAATTCCAACACACAATGCAACAATCAAACAAAGCTAAACTCTACACAATCGAAAACAACACATAATCCAACAAACCCTAAACCCCCACAATTCTCAACCCCAATAAACAAATTCAAAGCATATGATAACAACAACGTATCAGTTCATACTTCATAATTCGCCTCGAGCAAAACACAATCAAAACAAACCAAGGAAAACCCAATTCAATAAAAAACACATAACCAATCGAAAAAACACAAACTTTTTCAGGATCGCCGCCCTTATCGGGATGGTTCTTAATAGCAGCTTTTCTATAAGCCTTCTTTAGATCATCTTGGGAAGCGTTTTTCGATACTCCCAGTATCTCATAGTATTTGGTATTATCGATTTTCTTTGGTGCTCTCCCAAACATCTTTTCTTTGCTATTTTTTATCTGATCAGATCAAAATCCTATAAATTAATAGAAAACAATGAATACCCAGAAAAATTCAGATCACAAGAAATAAAATTAGAGAACTTTTAAGAATGAAAAGACGAATACTAACAGATCTTGAATCGATGAAGGAGAGGCGTGAGAGAGAACAGGGAGCGTTGACGGGAGACAGAAAGTGACAGGTGAAGGGAAAATGAGAGGCGAGAGATTGAGTTATAGAGGAGAAAATGGACGGTTGAGATCTACAGCTGAAATGCATTAAGAGTTTGATGAGAAGAACAATACGATACCGTTTTGTTTTAGCAAAGGGATATAATACAGATCAATATTCCTCAGAATTTCCCTTTTTAGTGTATAGTTGACAAATAGTTATAATATTTTAATTAAGGCATAAATATAATTTTAACCTTTAATGTTTATAATTTTTGTCGTTTTAATTTTTTTTGGATAAATTTAATTTTTAATTTATATTTTTTGATAAATAATTTATTTTTAACACTATGATAACTGAACCGTTAAAAATCTAACAATGATGACATGTTATACGCGTATGATAATATATTTTAAATAACATGACATATAACATATCAAATACATATATATAATATAATTTTAATATAAAATATAAAATAATTAAAATTCAAATAAAATATTAAAAAATTAATTAATTCTAAAATAAAATATTATTAAATATTTTTAACCCTGACTACGATAGAATTAAAATCTTATCTAAAAAAATTAATTAATTTTGAACTGTGTTCATATTTTTTTAGATAGGATTTTGATTCATAGTGGGATGGGAATGTTTAATAGCCTTTTATTTTAGAATTAATTAATTTTTAAAATTTTATTTGAATTTTAATTATTTTATATTTTATATTAAAATAAAATTATATTTCATATATATATATATATATTTGATAGGTTAGATGTCATGTCATTTAAAATATATTATCATATCCATATGACATGTCATTATTGTTAAATTTTTAACGATCCAGTTATCATAGTAGTTAAAAAATAAGTTATTTGTTAAAAAGATATAGGTTAAGGGCTAAATTTATCACAAAAAGAATAAGAGCCAAAATGACAAAAATTATAAACGTTAAGGGTTAAAATTATTTTTATGCCTTTAATTAATTATTTAATTTAATAATCAAATGCTTTATTATTTTAATAATATTATTAAAATTTTAATTTTATTTTAATTTAGCCATTGATTCATTAACGGTTGTGGAAATTATAATATAATAGTTAAAATTAAGATTAAATTAAAATAATATATAAATAATAAGTATGAAATTTATTAATTTTGACTAGATTCTTTTACTAGTTTTATGAATCCTTTGGAATTGCCTTCTATTATTTATAAATATTTGATATTTTAAGAATTTTTATTTTAGGCCTTATATTTTTTAATTCTTCATTTTAGTCCATATAATTTTACTACATTATTTTAAAATTATCTTCATTTTCTACACACCATGACATTTTGAATGCCTTATTTTTTTTTTTTTAGTTTTCATTTTAGTTTATATAAGTTTTAATTTTTTTTATTCATTTCAATCCAAAAATATATAAAAGAATACATATTCAACTAGAGAAGTTGGAGTTGTCAGGTACTCCTAGACTAAAGACACTTTCCTTGATACTATAAAAAAATAAAAAATTCTAGGGTAAGACGTTTAAAATGTGACTAAAATGAAGTGTAATCGAAATTTTTATAAAAATTATAAAGATTTTGATATCGATTTTTTAATATATACTATTTTTTTATAAAAAATATAAAAATTTGATATATACTGAATTTTTTACAAATAAATTTAAAAATTTTAAAAAATAAAAATTTTAATATATACTAAATTTCTTAAAAAATATAAAATTTTTGTATATTCTAAATATCTAAATTCTTAAAAAATAATAAAAATATTTTTTTCAATAATTTCTTATAAGACTCGTTTACATAATTTTTTTTTATTTTAACTTTTACCCCTTAAATTAACCAGCATATTTGCATAATACAAAATACATAAAAAAAAACATAATTATCACTATTTTATTACATTGCAGAAGCTGACGAAGAAAGAACAGAGTTGCAGACTGCAGATAGCTCAGATCTGAAAGTGAAGCCCAGATCCCACTAATTTCTGCTCAATCATTTGATCCAAACGCTCACTCATCTCATCACTCAACATGTTTTTCCAGTCACCGACGACCACAGTCCTGAAATACGCACTGTTCTGCATCCCAACCCATGGATCCACGCCATTTTTGTTAACCTCCAAGCTCTTCAGCCTCTCCAAGCTGCACCGCCATATCACATCTTCAACCTCTTTATCATCAGCAAAGGGTTTTCCCAGGAACAAAGCTAGCTTCTTTACCTCTCCAATGGGGTCTCTTTTAAGGTCCTCGTACTTCAGAAAGAGTACCTTGTCGGGGGATTTCAAGCTCTGGTTCCAGTACTGCAAAACGTGGTCGAAGAACGGCCCGAAATGGGAGACCCCGTTGATGAACGAGTCGAATGCTTTCTCGAACGGGTATGGACCTTGTTCTGGCGTTCGCAGCTTGTCGAAGAAATGCCACATTGAAACCAGTGTGTCTTTAGGGTTTCTGGCTATATAAACAAGCTTGCAGTTGGTGGTTTTCATGGAGTCCGGTAATGCCGTGTAAGGCAAGTGCGTGTGGAAAAGCCTTGGGGACTTCATGGATGAAACGTCCGGCGGTGGTTTTGCGGTGAAAACTTGAACTTCCAAAGTCTGAACGTAGACGGCGGGATGGTTTTCGACTAGCGGGTCACGGTGGTGGTCTTCGTCTGTCTTTGCCAACGTTTCGTTGACGATGGAGAAGCAAAAGGCTTTGAGCCATGTGGTTCCTGTTTTCATGGGTGATGCTAATATGATATCGTCGTCTCTGGATGAGAATTGTGAACGGAACGCCATTGTTGCTTCGAGGTGATAAGATCTGTACCAGAATCCTTCCCATTGATACAGAGGAATGTCCCAAAAGCTTTCCATGGGAAGCTGATCTAGCAGTGATTTACTGAACTCAGATGAATCCGCCATCACTCAGCTGATCAATAAAAACTGGTAACTTTCTATAAAACCGTGTGGCTATGCTTCGGCACTACAAGCATATATAAGGAAACCGGCAGAGATAGAGTCTGAATTTAAGATTAAAAAATAAAATATAAATTTATAAATAATAAATAAATTTATAAATAAATTAAATTTTAAATAAATAAGATAAATAAAGATAAAAAATTAAAATAAGTAAATTATCTCACCTCTTTTTTATATAAAATTAATGTATATATAATTATTAAATAATTATTTAAAAATAAACAAATCTAATTAATAATATAATAAACATAATTTATGATATATTTTTTTTTCTTACAGAAGGTTTTCATTTAACTTTTAGGCGGTTACAAATGTATACAATATAAGGTAAATATCCAATTTTATTTATACAATTTATTCAACAATAAAACTTAATTCTAATCAATTATGAGGCAATCAAATCTTAACGGACAAAATTCTCAGGTGCATCATAGGAATATTACTATTTTTGTATTTACATATCAAAATAATTTATGTTTTAAGATTAAAGTCGAAATTTAGATTAAAAACTAAAATAAATATTTTAAAATAAAATAAAATTTAAATAAAAAACAAAAAATATCTTTAGAGATAGAAGGGATGATTGTTCCTTTCTATCTTTATAAAAAAATTGACTGATATTTTTCGAATGATTCCTCTTTATTTAATGAGTATAAAGAGGATATTCTAGTTTTGACCAAAACTTGTAATGAAAATTAATTAATTCTTACATCAAATAATTAATTAAATATTTTAAAATAGAAATAAAAATATTTAAATTAAACAAATATAAAAAAATAATGAAATCTGGAACAGCTAATAAAGGAGTTGTGTCCTTTCGTGCAGGCCATATCATATGGCTCACCTGGAAAAGACTGTTCACTCTTGTAAGCTAGTCAACGAACATTGACTGTGACATCTTTTGAGGTACAACAATCAATTAAAAAGTATCTAACCCTAATCATTTTGTATATACCGACGGAAAAAATTAAAAAAAATTATAAATATTTTAATTTTAAAATTTAAACATTTATTTTAGGGAAAAATTTAAAATTAGAATTAAGGGATAATATATAAAATTTAAGATTTTAAGTTTAAGTCTAAATATCTCGTGATATTATCTAAAAACTTAAACTATCATTTAAATTTTAACTGTAAAATTAAAGAGATTTAAGTAAAAAATTTAAATAAAAATTTTATCTTTTTATTGTGTCTCTATTTATATTTCACCCTAAAAATACTTAAAAGTTAAATTTTAAACCCTAACTCAAATTTTTATATCATAAACTCTAAATCTTATACCTTAAAAATACATCATACTCCCAATTTCTTAATTTCGAACCATAAAATCTAAACTTAAACCCAAACATAAAGCTCTGGACCGTAAATCCATTATTTTAAAATAAAAACACCAAAAAAATAATAAAAAACAGACGATCTACACCCGTATGTTAAGTTTTTTTTTTTAATACAAGTTTTTTATATTTTAAAACTAAATTCAGTATTTTTTTCACCTTTTAGTCTTTCTATTTTAAATTTGATAGAATTTGGCCCTTCTGTTTTCTTAAAATTAACAAGTCGGTCTACTTCCATTCACAACCTTCATAAAGTCTGAGGCTGAACGTAGCACAACACTTGGCTAACTAATAAACGTGACTTCCATCAAGTTGGCTCAACAGGCTCCACCCTTGTCTCATCCCCGTGTTTGCTTCTTAGCAAAGAACATATCAACTTACTCCACCAGACAGGAACATAACTCGTTTCCTAGTCTGCATCTTTGCCAGAGTTACTACCATTGCCCCATTCACTTTGTCTCGTTGTGGTTGGCATTGGTGTTCAAACTCATGCAAACACCAAATGATCTGTTTAAGATGTTGATGGGGTATGAGCATGTTCCGACATTCAGCCCACATGTGCCCGGAGAGCTATTCTCTGCTGTCGTAACTCGGTCAGCCCTGATAATTAGTTGTTGTTCCTGGCAACGACATTGCCATGGCGTCGACAACAGGCCTTCCCCAACCTTCTACCCTTGATGGAAGAACAAATGCATCAGCAGCGGACTTGGATTGACCAACACCACTTTGCACAAATGTAGACACATGAAACTCAGTAGGAAACCAAACAGAATCCATTCTATTACACCGATTTACATGTTCCGAAAATTCAATCTATCCGTCTCGAACGTCGTCGTACCGATAACAAACACACAATTACGATAGCCGGTTGGAGGTCAAGGAAGGGTTTCGAACAATACAGCATGAACTAAATAAAAAAGATCAGCAGAGTAATCCATCTCTTTAACTGACTCGGTCTTTTACCAACATTACAACAGTGTTTTAGGCGCAAATAAAATAAGCAGTAGATCCAAACGTAAGTAGTGCACATTTGCCACTGCAACAAGAATCGTCAGAATTGCAGAAGGTTCCCCTAGGATCACAGTTTGCAGCTGGTTTGTCACCGAAGAAAACGTTGGCATCGGCGATGATACTAAAAGGCATAACTCTGTTACTAGTAGCCGTAACAGTTGGATGCCCTGCAGCCCAAGGAAAAACGGATACCTTACCTTGCAATTAAGGAAATCACAGAACTTTAATAAAGAAAGTAATTATTCTTCGGATATTTTAGCCTATGATATGAAGCTTCCAATTCTCTTTTCATATATATACCTTACTTGCTAGGAAATTTGGTAAGATGTTTTCTCCTTGATTAATCACCTGCATAATCCATAATTAATCAAAGAGTTTGAATAATCAGATATGTCTATTCATATTTAAGTATGACAAAATTTATATATATTCGATTCAGTATCATCTTTGTTTCCATATTTAAAGCATATGAAATTAAACTTTAAATATGTTCGGCCCTTAATTCCTTAAGGTGCAAATGGTTTGATTTTTTATATTGCCTCCATTTGTGTTCTATTTTAAATAGTAGGTTTAGGGTTTAGGGTTTAAGGTTAGGTATAAAAAGTGTATTCTTAGGGTATAGAATTTAAGGTTTAGAATATGAAAATGGGGTTTATAGTTTATAATTTAACTTTAAAGGATTTTTTAAGATGAGACAGAATAAGGCATAATTAAAAGATAAACGATTTTTAGCAATTCCCTAAACTTTAACCTTAAACTCTAATACATAACCTTGACATAAAATTCAAATCTAATTTCTTTTGGCGTGGAGCATGAACAAAAGCATCGAAAAAGGCAGAAAAATTATAATCACATTACCCTTGCAAGTAAGCAAAGCACAATGCTTTAACCAAAAAGAAGAGATAATCCTCAGTCTTCAGGATACATTTACCATATCAAGTTTAGCTTTCAATTGAAGTTACTCTTGTTTGTACCTTACTTGCTAGGATTGATGTTAAAATAGTTTTTTTTTTTCATTCCTTTAACTGCTTTATTTAAAGAATTGTTGGTGTTCATTGTTTGAACACCTGATTTTCATTCACTGCCATCTCATATTCATTACTCAGAAAACACAAATGGAGAGAGAGATTAAGCATGGTTCTCATGAGCATCCATTGGTGCTTGTGGAAAAGCAAAACGATGAAGGAGAGAAAGCTTACTGCTCTGGGTGTGGGGATGTGGTTTCAGCTCCATGCTTTAGCTGCACACTCTGCAATTATCACCTTCATGTCAAGTGTGCCCATGCACCCGAGTCAATTTCCAGTCACCCTCTCCATCCCCGGCACTCTCGTCTTTTTCATCGAAGAAGGCCCGATCCCCGTTCTAGTGTGGTGTATGGTTGTGCATTATGCAAGGAGAAACGTAACATTTTCTTTTATCAATGTGTAAATTGTTGCTTTTCCCTCGACATCAGATGTGCAGATTTATCTTCTTCATATAGTCTGGTGATGAACCAAGAGTCCAAACATCATGAACATCCAGTGACCTTGATTCAAAGTCCCATGGATGAACACAAAAGCTTGTATTGCCCATGTTGCCAGGAACCCTTGGTTGGTGCATTATATATTTGTGTTGATTGTCCTCTCATCTTTCATAACACATGCATTTAAACTTGTACTTAAACACCCTGCCCATCGCATACACCCTCTTTTTTATGAGTCTATTGAGAGAGAGATCTTTTGTAAACTATGCCAAAAGAAACATTCTGGATACTTTTATTCTTGTTCTGTTTGTGATTTTAAGATGAATATTGCATGTGCTTGGTTGAAGCCCATTGTTGAAGATAAAAGCCGTCATCACCACCCGTTTACCTTACTTTGGAGGCAAGGCTCATTCATTTGTGATGCATGTGACACTGAGGGAAACTATGTGTCTTATATATGTTCTACGTGCAACATCGTAGTCCACAAAGACTGCACAAAACTCCCACGCATCATCAAATTCTCACGACATGATCATTGCCTTTTTCACAAATATTTTCTTGAAACACAGGAGCTGACAAGGCAAGATCGTTGCAAGGTTTGTTTTAATGAAGTGAAACTTGAGCGCGGAAGTTACTCTTGTGTGAAGACAGGTTGCAGTTATGTTGTTCATGTGAATTGTGCCTTGGAGGATGACATATTTTACGACGTAGTTGAAGAAGAAAGGCAGTGTGAGGAGCTTTATGGAGCTAAATCTATGCAGTCTTCCATCGAACGTGTTCTCGAAGTGAACAAAGATGGGGAAGCCACAAGGATCAAACATTTCATCCATCAACATTGCTTGGTGTTAGCAGACAAGATCATGGAGGAAACTGATAGAAAGTGTGATGGGTGCATGCTGCCTGTCTCAACTCCGTTTTATTATTGTTCGGAATCAGAATGCCATTTCTGTCTTCACCAAAAATGTACTGAATTGCAGAGGGTAAAGCGTCATTGGTTTCGTCGATACACTGCCATTCTCAACTCCACAGGTTTCAACTACTGTAACTTGTGCCGTCGACATTGTAGTGGTTTCTTCTACAATATTGGACTACACAGCGTTTGCTTAAGGTGTGCTGAAGTTGCTGATATCATTGAATTTCCAGGACATGAACACTTCCTGTCTTTTAAATTCAAATGCGATGAGCGATGTAATGGTTGTGGCAAGAGCCAGAGTCCCTACGGTGCATTCACATGTGGAAAGTGCAGTTTTGTTTTGGATTTCACATGCTTATCATTACCACATTCAGTTCTTCACAAATCCGATCGACACATGCTCAACCTTAATTATCACGATGATAATGATTATTCAAAGCATTGTTATTGTGATATCTGTGAAGGAAAACGAGATCCAAGCCTCTGGTATTATTCTTGTTCAATCTGTGATACTTCTGCTCATCCCAATTGTGTTCTTGGACAATACCCATTTCTCAAGGATGGGAGCACATTTCCTCGGTTCAAGCATCATCATCATCATGATCTCCTTTTCTTTAAGAATGCCGAGGGCTACCCTGAATGCTCATACTGTGGTAAGCTTTGCCGAGAAGAAATTTTCAAGTGTGCAGAGCCTACATGCAACTATATTATTCACTGCAAATGTCTGAATTAGAATCTAAAATTTCCGGGTAAGTTCTTTAAATAATGTAAGAGCTATTATTCTCGTCAATCACCATTGATTGTTAATATTACATGGTTATGTTTTCATTATTAACATTGATTTTAATTGACTTCATGATTGTAGATGTGTCTTTCTCAAATTTAAAAGTTTAGAGGTCTTGCCGAATCCGAGTTAGCGAAGGATTTCGCATTTCGTTCCTACTGCTTCGACGGAAAGGATACTCAAAAACCTTCAGTGAGCTGTATCTGTGATTCTAAGTGTTATTATTGCAAGTGTTGTTTGATTAATGAGTTTGTGTGATTTGGTTTCAATGTCGTTTCTGGGATTGTTTAAGATTTGTTTGGATTTGTATAATTTGATTTTAATGTTAATTTGTCATAATTTGTTGGGGTCAATATGATTTAAGTTTGTATGATTGCAATACAAAGTTGCTGAGATTTTTACTGTGTTTGAACATTAGCAGTGAATTATTATTTGAATATTTAAATTATTTCTGCAATGTTAATTAATTTAAAAACGAAACGAAATCAATATAAGAATGAAACGAATTATTAACTCATTCGACCAGAAAATGTATCGAAAATCTTACACAATTTCAGACATGTAAGCAGAACAACAAAAAAAAGGGCAGTTTTATATGAACATGTTGTACAGAAACAACAGTGTTGTAGTTGGAGCAAAGAGGATGATGAACACACTCACTCTTTTCTGCGCATCTTCACATTAAGCTTCATTTCCTTGTAGGATTGGACCTTCTCAACGGCTCTCCGTAATGGCCTTCCTGCAGATACTCTCCTGAGTTCTTGAGCTTCAGTTCTAGAGGAAACTGTCATATTTCTGTTGTCGTGTTCACTTTTCACGGACGACTCATCGGAAGAGAGTTGGCCGCTTTCATGCATCTTATCATCACCGGTCGAAGAAAAGGGGATTCTCGCATCGTCTACCTCAAGCACATCTTTACTCGTTTCTGATTCTCGTGGTTTAAACCTACCAGACTGCCTTCTTAAACATGCCCTGCAACCAAAACATAAGGAAAAAAACAACATAATTTTCCTTCATCGTTGTGATGTTTTCAAATAATCTAAAAATGATTGAGAATGATATGCACCAAGCAAATAAGAAATGTGCAAAAACCTTTTGTTGTCAATCCCCGCCTTGGCTCGGACTGATTTGAAATCAGATGGGACACTCTCATACACCTTATCATCTACCTCAAATATGTCTCCAGTTGCTTCTGGTTCTCGGTCTTTACGTGTAACAGATTGCCTTCTAGAACATTAAAAAAAACCCATAAATTTTCTTTGTCATTATGAAGTCTTCAAATAGAAAAAACTAACTATAATAGAAAATAATTTGCAGTAAGCAATACAAAATGTACAAAAACCTTTTGTTGTTGAACGCCTCCTTGGCTTGGCTTGGTTCGATATTAGAAGGGGCACTCTCAAGCACCCTACCATTACTGGTAGAAGAAGCAAGAAATTTTGGATCATCTACCACAAATACATCTTCAGTTGTTTCTGGTTCTTGTGCTTTAGGCCTAGCAGATTGCCTTCTAGAACATACCTTGCTGGAAAAACATAGAAAAAACCATCAATTTTCTTTGTCATTATGAAGATTTCAAATGAAAAAACTATAATTGAAAATAATTTGCAGTAAGCAATAAGAAATGTACAAAAACCTTTTGTTGTCGATTCCCTCCTCGGATAAGTCTGGTTTGATATTAGAAGGGCCACTCTCAAGCACCTTATCATCACTGGTAGAAGAAACAAGAAATTTCTGATCATCAACCTCAAATACAGATTCAGTTGTTTCTGGTTCTTGTGCTTTACGCCTAGCAGAATGCCTTCTTGAACATACCCTGCTAAGAAAACATGGAAGAAACTGTAAATTTTCTTGTTCATTTTGAAGAACTAAGGAATAGACGCCTATTAGATAACTAATTTGCACAAAGCAATAAAAATGTACAAAAACCTTTTGTTCTTAACTCCCTCCTCGACTTGGACTGGTTTAATATTAGAAGTACCTGAAGCATGAAAATGATAAATTACGAAGGCGTTATGATGGTAACAATTTTCAACTAAAGTTTGTGTCGAGCAAGTTACCAAGACAGTATGATTGCCGCTTCCTGTTTGTATTACCAGGCTTATCTTCTCCTTGATCTTCTTCATGAGATTCATCTGCCTCACTACACCTGTTGATATTACAAAGTTTACCTTCTCTATCTTCTTCTTTATGTGATTCAACTTCCATTCCACACTTGTTTGTTCCTAACTACAAACCATGGAAAAAGATGTGTGACAAGCTTGTGGTATTGAAAAAAAATCAATATAGACTGCATTTCTATTTAATGTTTCATTCCAAGATGCTGGGCAAGCCCCATTTTTTAGCTTTCTTCAGGGTCCAAACACAAAAAATCCAATAATCCGCAATGGAAACTAGTTAAGTACCGTCGGCACTTAGATGAGTAAATATTACAAAAAAATACCTCCAATTTTATTGCTTTAAGCACAGCATCTTTACATCCCAACTCATGCTTAAGTGCTTTTAGCTGAATACAAAATGAACTTAATGGTCAAGTCCCAAAAATATACAAAAGCACAAAAAAACGAGAGATGAAATTCAAGAAAGTTTTATGTCCTCAAAACTTACCCTATCTTTGCTTAAATTAAGTTCCTGCAAAACCAAAGTAAAATATCAACCTCACCAGAAGATCATAATATTATAAAAATATGCCCCTAAGAGTTATAAACTAAGAAACAGAAGATTACAAAAAAGTACTAGTACCGCTAACATCTGGCTGTTTGCTTGTGCAAGTAGCAAGTTCTGTTGCTGAAACTTCTCCAAATTGATTCTCAGTTTCTGTAACTCAATCCCACTCAATTTGATAACTTTACTGGCAAAAGTTAAGGTAAAAGAAAAAGCATAAAAAGTAGAGTCATTAAACAAAAATAACAGCAAGCAATGGTTAGAAGGGGAAGGAAAAGAAACAAATACAATCAACCATAGAGGATACTTTCGATCCGCAAGAACTTTCATCAGCATCATATTTTCCTAAAAGTTTCAATAAATAAATCTCAGTAAGCTAAAGGCACACAAACAAAAGAATGAAAAGTGAGTCGATAGAAGTTCAAAGTATACTTGTTGAAGCTTGTCGATAAATTCTTTAGTCCTGATCGAATCAGGTTGCAGAAGCAGTTTTGCACCTTGGTTCAACACTTCATGTTGCTGCTGTAAGTTGGATATGTCACTAAGCCCTTTCCTCGATTCATTACCCACTGAACATCTATTTTCCATAATCTCCCCTTTCAATTTATTACCTGAAATGAAATCCAACAAACTTAACTCATGTTCCAAAAAAACTAATCTTCCATTCCGTGGTGGAAACCTTAAAAAATTGAACTTCTCAACCTCTACACCAGTTCATTGAAATCAAGCTAAACAGGTGATTCTGCAGCAAATCAAATTTCGCCATTCCAGCATTTCTCCAGCATTCAAATAAACTAAATAAAGGGAGTATAGCCTCACCAACCAATTTATCAAGATAAAATGTAATTTCCGATAAAAAAAACTAATCAATAATCATCTTTTTACCTCAAATTTATCTAATTAATTGAAACACGTGATTCCGAATTCGAATATTATAAGATTTAAAATCAAAAAGAAAGAAGAAGTAACGAAGAGAACGAGAAAATGATTGAAAAGATTCCTGGAATCAGCATTCAAAGAGAAAGATAATGATACAAAAATGGGGTAAAATTTGTACAACAAAATTGATGAGGGGAATCAAGAAAAAAGGAGGCTTTTAAAGGGGTAATCGACGTACCTGCAAATACGGCGGTTCCAGTGTCGAGTATTGTCGAGTTTTCCATGGCGGAGACCGAGCTAAAACCCTAATCCTCTCCCCCCTCCGTCTTTCCCTCTCGATTGTAAATGGGAGGAAAGTGGGGAAGGGAATATTAAGGGTAAAATTGTAAAACTGTATGGAGGTTCGGATTGAGATTCAAGTTGCTCAACGGCTTTCCGAGCCTAAAGCCAAACCTGTTTCAAAACTTTTTTCATCTAATCCTCCTATTATATTTTTTAGAGATAGAAGTCATACTTTTTAGACATTCTAATTTAACTCTAAATTAATAATAATTTATAATAATTTAACTTTAAATTAATATTTTACTTTAGTTTTAAATTTAAATATATATAATTATAAATTAAGTATTGTGTACTCTAAATTACTAATTTAAGGTACACGATACGTAATAAAAAATTGTTAAAAGATTTGTCTATTAAAATTAAGTGTACGATGATTTTAATTAGTCAAATTTATAAAATTAAAAGAAGAGTAAACATGATAATATTTTAAAAGAAGAGTAAACTACGTAAATGATCACTGCATTTTTAGAACGAATTCATTTTAATTATTATATTTTTAAAATATTTGATAAAATTATTTAACTTTCAGTTCATATTAATAATATTACCTACTTTTAATTCATATTTGGTACCGGTTTCATCGTTACTTTTATTAAAAAATACTATTAATAATCAATCTTTTATAATAAAAATTAATAAACTATAATAACTATCATTCGATTATTTTTATTTTTATTTTGATCACTAAAATTTATTTTTTAAATATATTAATTTAACTTTTAAATTATTCATATTTTAATTATTCTTAAATATTAATATTTGAAACTTTTAAAATAAATAGATATTTTCTTTTGACTATATAAAATGCATAGTTCAATCCTAATGGAATATTCCCACATCCACCGACCTGTCTTGTCTCAAACAAGAGGATAAGGTCGGTTTCAGTTGCATTTATTGGTGTCATAGAATTTCATGTAATTCGATAAAATTAAAATAGGTTTAAATATATCAACTTTATTTTATATTTAAGAATTAGATTCTAAATGAATTATTTTTTAAAAAATGAGTTGATTTTGAAAAAGACATACTTAAACATGAGAAAAAGAACACGGTGAATAATGCATTAACAAAAAGAAATTAATGTATAAAATTTAAATTTAAATTTTAATAAATAAAATAAGATTAAGAATAAAATTAAATGGTGATTACATAATTTATCTTTTAAAAAATTTAATGTATATGTATTAAGTGATTGTCTTGATTGAAATATGAATAAAAGTTTTTTGTTTTTTAATTATATTCTCTTTTAAGTCTTTTATTATTATTAAAAATTAAATTTTAAAATTTTAAACTTAAAAAATATATTTTTAATTCTTTAAATTCTAACATTAAATTTATTATTTTAAAATAAAAATAAAAATAAAAATACAATAAAAAATAAATAATTTAAGATGATTCTGATTTGATAATTGATCATTTTAAATAGCATGATTTCGGTATAAAAATTTTATTATATATAAAAAATAATAAAATTTTAATATATATAAAAATATATATACTAATACTTTTATAATTTTTATATTTTTTCAAAATTTCCAAACTTAAAAAAAGGGGAATACAGATCGATGACAAAAGGCTCACTTTTACTGTCCTATTACATAAAACAGTAAAAGTAAATTAGAAACTGACCTTTCTTTTTCACTTTTTGCTTCAATTGTTATATATTTCACTTTACATTTTCCAACGATTTCCAATCTCCTAAGCTGTAGTTTTTGTGCTTCTTCAACAATAATCAACTAGCAACAGTCGTAAGCAGAACTGGGAAACCATAACTTTTTCTCTCATCTGATTTGCTCCATTTCACTTCCAAGATGCTCCCTTTCACTTGCATTCTCTTGATATGCGTTTTGGGTTCAACTCCTTCAGTTTCGAAAGCTGCATTCAATCTCAGCCTCCCTCACCAGCACCCTGACCCGGAATCTGTTGCTCTTGGGGTTCAGTGGTAAGCTAATCTACCTTCCAATGGATTCTCACATGAGTTTTCTTCACAAAAAGGAACACCCATTTTGATGATTTACAACACCAAATTCATGTTTTTAGTTTTGGTTTTGGTTTTGGATAGTTCAAGATCTTTGTTTTTGCATGTTCAAAGCTAAGCTAAGCTAAGCTCCTGTCAATGGCTTCTCCCATGTGGGTGTTCTTCACCCATTTTAGTGTTTTCTATAGCCCCAAAATCTCCAATTTTTTTTTCTTGTTCTTGCCAATTTTGGATTTTTTTTCAGATCAGAATCTTTGTTTTTCTTAAGGATTCTGAGAGAAAACCTGTTTTTTCTTTCTCTCTCCCTAAATTTACTAAAATTCTTGACTTTTTTATGCTTCTAGGAGCTTAAATGCATCCTTATATAGAAGACAAGCCTTGCCCGTACACAACAAAGACCAATGTCGAACCGGGAATCCCATCGACGATTGCTGGAGATGCGACCCAGATTGGTTCAACAACCGCCAACGCTTAGCTGACTGCTCCATCGGCTTCGGCCGAGGCACGCTCGGTGGAAAAGGCGGTCGGATCTACACTGTCACAGACTCATCCGATCACGACACCGTTAACCCAAAACCAGGCACGCTCCGGCATGCCGTCATCCAAGATGAGCCCCTCTGGATCGTTTTCTCGTCCAACATGGTCATCAAGCTCAAACACGAACTCATTTTCAACTCCTACAAGACCGTCGACGGCCGAGGCGCCAACGTTCATATAACCGGCAACAGGTGCTTGACGTTGCAGTATGTTTCGCATGTCATTATACATAACATCCATGTTCACCATTGTAGGCCGTCGGGGAACACTAACATTGCTTCGTCTCCGACGCATGTCGGGCGGAGAGGGAGATCGGACGGCGATGGGATATCGATTTTCGGGTCTCAGAAAATCTGGGTCGATCATTGCTCGTTGAGTTACTGCACCGATGGGTTGGTTGATGCTGTTATGGGTTCCACTGGGATTACCATTAGTAACAGCTATTTTTCTCATCACGATGAAGTTATGCTCTTGGGACATGATGACAGGTACTTCCTACTTCAATACCTATACATGATTTGTCCAGGAATCGAATCCGGTACTGATTTCAACTGAAAAATCCATGATAAGTCCGATGTCACTCGACTTTAGTTCGATCGAGTCACTATACATTTTCCAATTCAATTGCCTATAACTCATGTAGATTCTGAGGGTAGAATTTTGGACTAAATTAATTGATCATAGATATTAGATAATGTAGGTTCAGATATTTTATAAATATCCGATTTTGCTTTAGGGAATCGTTCTCTTCGAGTGTGGTCGTACTGAAGAGTGACCATTTAAGAGTAGCAAACATAGGGGTGACCCCGAGCTCTCTTTACAACCAATTTCTGGATCTAAAGAGAGCTTGGGGTCGTCTTTAATATAGTTTTAAAGATCGATTTTGAGTTGTTGTTTTTTTAATGGAAACGGGATTGTTTTGGTACTTTGGTTTAGGTATTTGCCAGATTCAGGAATGCAAGTGACTATAGCTTTCAATGTGTTCGGGCAAGCATTGGTTCAAAGAATGCCGAGGTGTCGGAGAGGGTATATACACGTTGTCAACAATGACTTCACGTCATGGAAAATGTACGCCATCGGCGGTAGCGGTAATCCCACTATCAACAGCCAAGGGAATCGTTACACTGCACCGGGGGACCCTAGTGCTAAAGAGGTAACCTTCTCTTAGTTTCTGATTGGTTTCATTTTTTGGCTAAAATAATAAATACATCCTCCAACATCACTACCTTATTCAATCAAGTCCCGACATATTTTTGCATGTTTCAAAGTCGAATACAAGTCTTTTGTCACTCTACTCGTAATTAGACTTAGAATGCAAGTCATCATATTCCTGTTTTATACTTGTATACGATGATCAGAGTTATGATCCTAAATAGACTACTAGTTCGAAAAGTACTTGAAAATAACTGAACATATCCGGCATCCTATAAAACAACATATACTCGTATACTGAGCTCGAGTTAAAGACCAAATCATATAAACAGGTGACAAAGCGAGTGGATACAGATGAGGATTGGACAGACTGGAACTGGAGGACAGATGGGGACATCATGGTAAATGGCGCATACTTTGTGCCCTCTGGTACTGGCTTAAGGACTCAGTACGTCAAAGCTTCCAGTGTGGATCCTAAATCGGCTGTCCTCGTTGAACAGCTCACTTCAAACGCCGGTGTTTTTGGTGAAACCGGGTAATCAAAATCTCTACCATAACCTTTTATGAAAAATTTCATCATGGAAGCACTTGATGGTGCGTGTGTTTGAGGGAACCCAGGTGAGAGTATAGGACCAGCATTGAACCAATCACACAGCTTTATTAGACTCAGTTGTCCGAAGCCATATGCCCTTTTTAGGGTACCCATTTCCCTTTTTAAAGGCTTTATTTACCCTTTCATTCTTTGTTGTCTTCTTCACCATTGGATTCCCCTAGGAGCCTGTGATTTTGCCTTTGCTAACCACATAGGTCAGGCGGGTTGCCCATTCACCCTAAAAAAACTTAACCATAATTGATGCTGGATCGAATGATAAGTAGTTTGATGTCGATCTTTTAAGTAAAATCTTCGAGATTGAAAAAAACTGAAGAACTTGCACCTCATTTAAGTATTCGACTTGAATTTAATCTACATTTATGTCTCGTTCTACAATGCAATTGTCACGGGGTCAGAGTTTTGGCGCAGGGACTCCTCCCGTGCGGCAAAACTCTGACCCTGTGACACAATGCAGAACATGTAGCTTTTCAAAAAAAAAAAAACTTTTCATGGTTTGAAAAGTGTTTTTAAAATCTGACATTTATAGCTTTTACCTTTTTCCCAAAAGCACTTTTAAGTAAAATTCAATTCTTTAATATTTTTAAAATCATGTATAAAATAAACACTCTATATACTTAAAATCACTTTTTTAACACCAATATCAAGCATACTTTTTAAACCAAACAATCTAAAAATATTTTTTAGAAACACTTTTCTATCACTTTCATCACATTTTTTTAAAGTAATGTTAAACCGACTTTTAAAATAACTATCGGATATCGGGAATTTACGATAGAAGAGGTGCAAAGAGAGTGAGGCAGGTCATGTTAGGTGACCATGTTGATGTTTCCAGCTAGCAAAGAGGTGTAGGGTCCCGTTCGTTTTAAATGTGTTTGAGTGACACAGTGTGGTCACCACCATATGATGTTACTATAAGCTGGCTTGGACTATATATATACACAAGTTGCTGTTATTGTAGGCCAACAAAGGGTGTGCTTTTCCTATGACTTATTGCCCCTCTGCTAATAGATTCGAATCAGAAACCGATTGTTGTTGTTGCTGCTGCTATATGTTCAATCGGTTCAAGTCTCGTGTTGATCAGTGTTGAATTGTTTCTGTAGGGAAGAGACTGGGAGCTTTTCTTCTCCGGAGTACTCCAGCACAACCAACACCGGCAGTGGTGAGTCCGACAATGATGGTGACTTCTTCGGAATGATATTCAAGAGCGGAGTGCCACCGCCCTCATCATCCCGATCAATAGCTTCGATATTTTCGTCTTCTCTAATTATATTGTTATCAATATCATTGTAGTATACATTCACAAAAGGAGAATCAATCATTATTAAGATAAGAAAGGAAAGGAAAAGTTCTTTGATTCGTTTTTCATCTATATATTATTTTTATATTTTCCGAGCTCATGAAGGCTAAGCTCTTACATGGAGCTTATGAGAAGGGGAATACAAAGCTTATAGAAGGAGAAAGATTTATAGAGGAAGAAGATGAAGTAGACAAATGAGTCATTGCTCTATCATGTACCCCTAAAACTAAAACCGCATGTTCAAACAAAATCAATAAAATCGAGAGTTCGGTATCAATTAGTTTAGTTTAACTCATTAAAAATTTTAATTAAATTTAAATAATTTATTATCTGTGTCCGACCTAATAAAATGAGAAACTAAAAACTTTTATCATACGTAAAGTTAAAATCAAGGGCACAATTTGTACGAACCCAAAAACTATTTTGCTCTTTCGTCTTTATATGCCGTTAGTTCCTTTTGTTTTGTTTTTTCAGATATCAATGGGGATTTATATAATAAAATAATAGTTTTGGAAGAAAAATAAATTCCCAACAGAGCTTATAAGGGACAGAGAGAACATAATAAAAACCAAAGTGAAGCTTAACTCTCCAAGTTTGAAACTTTGATCCTTCTCCTCTTGATCAAAACCTGAGGATTGTTTCTTTGGTATTCTTCATTTGGCAAATTTATTTGTGCTTCCAATCGTTTTTTTTCTTCTGGTAAGTAAATTTCCCTCTTTTAAATTGAAAAAATCAAAGTCAAAATCACATTTTGATTTCTGGGTTATTGTTATTTTCCGATGTTTTAATTTGGGTATCGATTGAAATGCCTTTTTTTCAAACTTTTGTCTCGTTAGTTCAATGGTTTGTTTTTGTTTTGGTTAAATTGCAGAAATTTGTGCTTGTTTATTTGATTTTTTTTCTTTTACTACGGAATTAAACCCTAGAATTCATTGAATTATCCTGGAAATATTATGTGGAATGATTTGGTATAAGTTGAAGGTTTGTTCATACATTGAGAAGCCATAGGAGCTTAGTGATAGGCCTTTTAGAAATCAAATTCTGCAATTTCTGGTTAAAATTAGGTTTGGGGATTAGGGCTCTTGGATATATTTTTGTTTTACCTCTTGCAGCCATGAATACGACTAAGGTGTGTGGTGATGATGATTGTGCAAATTGGGGATTAATTTTGTTGTAATTGTTTCTGTTTACATTACTTTCTTGTGGATTGTAGTTGAAATTAAGAAGATACCAGAATTGGTTCATTTGATTGTAGAAAAGAAATTTTCCGTTTAGCTTTTTCGTTATTCGAATTTAGATGTGTGTCAACTATGTTATATATCCGATTCGATTTAAGTTTTTCTAAGTTTTTTTTCGTTTAGAGGATCGTACTCATATATGTGTTGGATATCAATATTATACATGATCAAATAGCTTAGTTTTTCTCCTTTAGAACATCCCTTTCTTGACATGAATTTCAATTTGTGATTTTCGACAAACTTCAGTGATGAACCACTATTCACCTTCAACAAAATGAATGAGTTCTCTGCTGTGGACGGCTTTGTGGAGATAACTGAATCCCTTGCAGAGATGATCAAGTTCGTGGCGAATGAACCCTCGGTTGGACTTTTCTACATTCAACAGCACACCGAGAATGCTATTCCGAACGTAGTTAATCTCCATGATCAAACTGTAGAAAAGTCTCATGAAATAACTTTAAACACTGAGGACTTGGAAGATTCTATCATCATGGTGAGATCGATGAAGGAATGTGGTTTCCTGATTGCAGATGAGATGATTAAAGACATGAAGTGTTCGTTAACATTAATGTCCACAAAACAACCAAAGAGAGGTTTGATTAACAATTCTGCTTCAAGCTTTCAGATGGGAAGGAGTAACTCTTGGGGACCTATGTCATGGAGTCCTGGGTCCGGAAATGCCCAGTTCGATGGTAGTAATTATTTTTCTACTGTAATCAAATCTGCGAGACAAAAAACAAGCAATTTTAAGTGGCCGCAACTTGATTCCAAGGAACAGATGGAAATCGAACCCCAGAAGCTGCCTCTGCTACCAACTTCACAGTCATCGTTGGCATCTGCCAGTACCAGTTCAATTCCTGATACAGAAGCTGATGAGCTACCAGTATCGAGTCAAATGGTTGATGAAGTCAATGAAGACGACAAAGAGGAAGAAACCAAAGATGGCATCGAACTTCCGCATCACAAATTATCATTCTTGTCCGAAAACTATGAAGATTTCAAGGCTGACAAAGAGGTTAAATTAGAACAATGGTTGAGAAGGGATTGATGGCAAAAATGGATGAAAGCAAGGGAGATAGTGACACAAGTGAGCTTTGGATATACTGTTTTTCTACTATATACATATGGATTGGTATGATTTATCCATTAAGTCCGATTTTATTTTTCTTGAAATACCGGTGTCTTATACCGGTGTTCTAATATTCAGGCAAAGGTAGAGAGGTATGGCCATGTAGATCCTTCAAAATACATATACCCTTGACAGACATGCATAACACTTACTTGAGTTCGATGTTTCAGGTGATTTATTTGTGACAAAATATTATAACTTTGAATTACTATCAGAATATTCATGGTTGTGGTGGTACAACATTTTAAAGATCCTCAAAATGATGCATGCATCGGAGACGTTCATATTTGACATTTATACCATGAACCCTATTAAAGAACCTATGCCTGTTCTGCTTTTTACACTGGATTTAACTGGAAATTCTCAGCCATAGCAGAAAGAATTTCTCCTTTGGACCTGTGGCTGTTAACAACTGGCTTCATGAATGTTGCACAGTTTCCCATCATTGCTGAAGAGCGATTGCAAGCTTCGTCATTGATGTTGCAGATAAGTGATTCGGAAGATCAAGTTGGTGATGCAGAAACTGGCAGGGATGTCTTCAATGGGGGAATGATCGGTGAACGCATCCGAAGACCATTTCGGAGACAACAGGTTCTTGCTCCCTGTGTAGCCCAAGGATATAGGCCAAATGGAGAAGAAAACTTTGCAGTAGTGCCGATTGAGAAGAGAGCTTAACCAAATAATTCAGCTCTATAATGGTGAGGATAGAATTCGGTAGCAGCTGATGCAGCCACCTTTTTAAAGAACTCGGGCACAAGTGTAACAACCTGAAAATATTCTGGTAAAAACAAGAACTCAACAGAATTAAGAAAGAGAAAAGACTGAGAGAAAATCCAGAGAAAACTCTGATCTCATAATTCAGAAAATCGACAAAAAGAAACGGTTACAGCTAACCAAAGAAATAACCCTCTCCCTCAGTGAAACGCAGCGTTTCACTCTTACTCTTTGAACCATCAAAACGCAACACTTCATTAACCCTTCTCCAATGGCTATATTATTTAACTCTCAACGGTCATAAAAACTAACTTTTCAGAAGGTTCCCTTACAATGCCTTCCCCTCAAACACATCCTTGTCCTCAAGGATGGAAGTGTGGAAACTGATTCTGAAGCTGCTGTAATGATTCCCAGGTAGCATCCTCAGGAAACGAATTAGACCATTCGACCAAAACCTCAGTGATGGCCCGATTCCCTCTTTTTCCACTCCTCCTTTCAATTATCCTCACTGGCTCTTTAGCAATTCCACCATCATTCCCTATGACTGGCAAATCAGTTTGATGTGGTTCAGCACCAATATGTTTCTTCAGCTGAGAAACATGGAATACAGGATGTACTTTGGAGTCCCACGGTAATTGTAATTCATATGCAACCTTCCCCACTCGAGCTATGACACAAAATGGACCAAACCACTTGGGAGCCAATTTTTGACAGCTCCTAAACTTCACTGATTGTTGCCTATACGGCTGCAACTTCAAGTAGACCCAATCTCCAACCTCCAATTCACAATTTGTCCTCTTCTTATCAGCCTGTGATTTCATCCTGTCTTGAGCTCTCCTCAAATGAAACTGTAACATCTTAATAGCAGCCTCTCTGTGTTGCAATGTCCTATCCACTGTAGCCACCTTTGACTCACCAGCTACATATGGTAAGTGGATGAGAGGTTCTTGGCCATATAAAACTTGGTATGGAGTTGTTTGAATGGCAGAGTGGAATGATGTGTTGTACCACCATTCAGCTAAAGGAAGCCAAACATCCCATTCCTTTGGTCTTTCACCAGTCATACACCTTAAGTATGTCTCTAAGCACCTATTTAACCTCTCAGTTTGACCATCTGTTTGAGGATGGTAAGCTGTTGAGGCATGTGTAGCCACTCCCAATTTCTTGAAGAGCTCCTGCCAGAATGTACTCATAAACACTCTATCCCCGTCACATATTATTTCCCTAGGGAGACCATGCAATCTGTAAATATTTTCCAGGAACAGAATGGCCATTTCTTGAGCAGTAAAGGGATGACTCAGAGATATGAAATGACCATATTTAGATAACCTGTCAACCACCACTAGAATGGTATTCTTCCTTCTCGACCAAGGAAGCCCTTCCACAAAATCCATGCTAATGGATGACCAAACCTCTTCAGGAATTGGTAGAGGTTGCAACAGTCCTTTTGGGTGGGTCAGCTCTTCCTTATTCTTCTGACATATTTCACATTCTCTGATTTTCTTTTTGATGTCTTTCCCCATCCCCTTCCAATAAAACTTTTCAGCTATCTTCTTAGTGGTAACATGCCTCCTAGAATGACCTCCTATTGAGCTACTGTGGTAAAATTCCAACAATTCCTCTCTCAAAATTTTCTCATCCCCTACTACCATTTTTCCCTTCCTCAATAGTTGATTTCCATCCCATTGATACTTAGGATGTTTATTTGATCCTTTTTCCAGCTCTGCAACTATCTTCTTTAATTTGTCATCCCCCTTCCAAGAGTCAGTCACCTTCTTTAAGAAATCAGAATCAATTCTGCTCAATGCCATGCACTGTATCTTTTTCTCTTCAGGTCTCCTTGACAAACAGTCAGCAACCACATTATTAATTCCACTCTTATAGCAAACTTCAAAGTCATAACCAAGCATCTTCACAATCCATTTTTGCTGAGCTGGAGTCACCGCTTGCTTTTCTGTCAAAAATTTCAAACTGTGATGATCAGTTCTGATTTTGAAGTGCCTTCCCACCAAGTAGGCTGACCACCTTTTAACAGCAAGTAGAACAACAAGCATTTCTTTTTCATAAACAGATAATGCTTGATACCTTATGCCAAGCCCCTTGCTGAAAAATGCCAAAGGTTGCCCCTTTTGAATCAACACTGTCCCTACTCCTGAAGTAGATGCATCAGTCTCAATCACAAATTCCTCTTTGAAATCAGGTAGTCCCAGAACTGGAGCTGAACAGATCACTTTCTTCAACTTCTTAAAAACAATTTCTTCCTCCTCAGTCCATCTCCATGCATCTTTCTTCAAGAGATTTGTCAAAGGTTTGGCTAAAAGACCATAACCACTCACAAACCTTCTGTAGTAGCCAGATAATCCCAAAAAACCTCTTAATTCTTTAACAAAAGTAGGAACTAGCCAATTCAGAATACAATTAATTTTTTCAGGGTCCATGGCAATCTTTCCATTCTCAATCACATACCCCAAATAATCTATTTTGCTAGCACCAAAACAACACTTGGATTGTTTTGCAAATAGCTGGTTTTCCTTGAGCAGCTTCAATACTTCCTCCAAATGCCTCAGATGGTCCTCCCAATTTGCTGAATAAATTAGGATGTCATCAAAGAACACTAAAACTGACCTCCTCAGCAGTTTTTTGAATACCTGATTCATCAGTCCCTGGAAAGTTGCAGGAGCATTGGTCAAGCCAAATGGCATGACCAAAAACTCATAATGACCCTCATGGGTCCTAAAAGCTGTTTTGTGAATGTCAGGTCCCCACATCCTAATTTGGTGGTATCCTGACCTCAAATCCAGTTTGGAAAATACCCTGGCCTTCCCCAATTCATCCAGCAGTTCCTCAATGATAGGCATGGGAAACTTGTCCTTCACAGTAATTTGGTTGAGTCTCCTATAGTCCACACACATCCTCCAGGACCCATCCTTCTTTTTAACCATCACAATAGGGGAGGAAAAAGCACTATTACTATCCCTGATTATGCCAGCAGCCAACATCTCCTGTATCATTTTTTCAATCTCATCCTTCTGTGAAGCAGGATATCTGTAGGGAGGAATTTTAACCACCAGATTCTCATCTTGTAACTGGATTTTATGCTCCCTTCCTCTCTCAGGTGGTAGCCCCTTTGGTTCAGAAAAAACTACTTCATATAACTGTAACAGTTGGCTCAACTCACCCTGTTTCTCCTTATCTTCCCCTTTTAATTTCAATTGAGCATTCACATACATTAGAGTAACTCCATTACTATGGTTTCTGCCCATCAAAGTCTTCTTGCATAACCTCAATTCTGCTTCTGTTACTCTCTCAGGTTTGCAACCCTTCAGCCTAATGGTCTCAGAATGTCTGACAAACTCCATTAGCATACTAGTGAAATCCTAAGTGATAGGTCCAAGTTGAGACAACCATTGAATCCCAAGAACTATATCACAGTTCTTCAAATTGAGCACCAAGAAATCAGTTTCAAAATTGTAACCTTGTACACTCCATTTGACTTCTTTGCATTCTTCAAGGGTTCCCATAGAACTGCCATCAGCCACTACTACCTTCAACTGTCTCCCCCTGTTCATCCATAAACCTGCCTTCTTCAAAATGGATAGACTCACAAAATTATGTGTACTACCAGTATCTAGTAGAGCCACACAAAGAACACTACCAATATTAATGTGTAACTTCATAGTTTCCCAAGATTCAGCTCCCCACATAGCTGAAAGTGATATCCTGGGACTTCCCTCTTTAGTGCCTTCAGTTAATTCCACAGTTTCCTCACATTCCAGAAATTTTTCAATCTCTCCCTCATCTTCCTGACCTTCTACCAAAATATGGTATAATTGAGTTCTCGAACACTTATGACCAGGTGTGTATTTGGCAGCACACCAAAAACACAAACCTTTTCTTCTTCTCTCTTCAATTTCACTAGCTGAAATGTTCCTTCCATCACTTTTTGTATTGCTCCCAGTAACACTCTTTGAGGATTGAGTTGTTACATTCTGTGTAACACTCTCCGAGCTATTACTCCTCCCAACTTGTCCACTAGTGGTAGTTCCCCTTCCCCTAAAACTACTTTTACTGATGTTCATTGAAGAAGGCTTATAAGGAATCACAACTGTTGAAGATGCAGTAGTTTTTTGTCCACTGCCAGAAGCCTTTTTAGTAGCAGGGAATAACATGACTTCCACATGTCGAGCCAAATTAAATGCATCCAACAATTTCTTAGGCTGTAACAGTTTCACATAGGCTCCAATTTCAATCCTCAAATGATTCTTAAACAAAGATAGTACATACTCCTCAGGAAGCTACACTTGATTAATAAGATGAATAAAATCCTCATAATACTTCTCAACAGTATCCTCTTGCCTTAACTCAACTAAATCAGCAAAAGGGTCATCAAACCCTCCTGGGGCAAACCTCTCTCACATTTGCTTAATATATTCCACCCAGCTCATACTATATATATCATCACAAGATTTCATTAAAAACTGGTGCCATTGTAAAGCACAACCTTCTAAATGTAACATGACTACTCGTATTTTTGCTCTATCAGGCACTGACTCAGCATCAAAGTATTGTTCGAGTTTAAGAAACCAATCGTGAAAATCACCTCCATCAAACTTGGGACAAAGCAGTTTATAAGAAAGATTAAAGGAACTTCTGTTACCCATGGTTTCCTTGTTCTCTTCCTCAACAATAACCACCTCAGTAGGAGATTTCTCTGTCTCCCCCTCCTTCGATGATGAAGCAGGTCTTGTTGGAGCTGCCCCCAGGATGCTATCAGGAGTATCAAACAAACCAGTCGTGTCTATCTGCTTACCCAGCCCGATTTCCAGCAGTTTTGTGAAGTTCGCCATCATCCGAGTCTCCATGGATTCCATCGAGCCCTCCAAACGAGTGATTTCGGACTGAAGCCTGGTAGACTCTTGCCTCCAATCATTCGATTGAGCCCCCGTGACATTGGGATTCGCTGCAACTTGTGCTTCTGCTGCTGCCATCGAAGTTTGATGCCGTGTCTCCACCATTCTCCGAGGATCAGAATAGCTCTGATACCCTTGTAACAACCTGAAAATATTCTGGTAAAAACAAGAACTCAACAGAATTAAGAAAGAGAAAAGACTGAGAGAAAATCCAGAGAAAACTCTGATTTCATAATTCAGAAAATCGACAAAAAGAAACGGTTACAGCTAACCAAAGAAATAACCCTCTCACTCAGTGAAACGCAGCGTTTCACTCTTACTCTTTGAACCATCAAAACGCAACACTTCATTAACCCTTCTCCAACGGCTATATTATTTAACTCTCAACGGTCATAAAAACTAACTTTTCAGAAGGTTCCCTTACAACAAGGTCTATGGATTTAAGGAGTGGAGTGGCATAATATTTGTGCTGAGCCGCGGAGGCATACCACTGCATCGAGAACTCTCAATATCTTCGAAATCAAGAAAGAATACACTTTCATGCCAAACTCATTGATTCAAACTCAAAATAAGATAAGATAAATATCTTTGATCATTAGTTCAATTAGTATTTTTTTTTAATTTATACATATTTTAATATAACAAACAAGTAATATTTTGGGTAAATTTCATAAATAGTCTTCGATTGTAAAGTGTTTTGTTGATGAGTCCTTCAACTATAAAAAGTAAAGAAATGATTTTTATAGTTAAAAAATAATAAGTAGTCCGGTTGATGACGTGTGTCAGTTAACAAAATTGATATAATAACATCTTTAGTCCTTTATTTTTACACAATTAATTTAATTTTAATTTAAAAAATTCAATAAATAGTCATTTTATTTATTCACTTTTATCAATTTGATTCTATTTAATACTCCGTACAACAAGTATCACTAATTGATTACTCAAATTTATACTAATAATGACACGAGGATGAATATCATAGGGTGTGAATAGGGACGGAGCCATGTTCATTATGAGAGGATTTTTGTTTATCCCAAATTTTTTGGTATAATATATTTAAGATCGTTCTTAATTTAAATAGTAGTAAAATAAGGTTTTTACCATCTTAAATTTGTTGGTATAATTATATTTAAGGTCATTTTTAGTTTCAATAGTAGTAAAATAAAGTTTTTATCCCTTTTAAATGTTATACTTAAAGGTTTAATAAACTTTTGTCCCTTCTAATGTTTGATCCTAACCCAGTCTCTCACATGAACCAGTCGGACTAATCTCAAAACTGATGTTAAAATATCTGGTATCAAGTTAACATTTAAAACAACACATATATAAACATCTCATAGTACAATAGAATGAAACACATGAAAATGAGACGGATAGAATGTCATGCATGATCTGTTAATATTCTAAAAACAGAGTTTCAACTTTCAACATTGCATGGGAAAATCAAAAAGAAAATAAAACCAACCAATCAGGGAAAACTAGTGATAGAAGAAACAAAAGAAGAAGATTGAATTTCAAAAGCCCGGCTGGTTTTTCCTCTAATTTGATTCTCTGATTCCATTCATGGGGATCAGAGGATCATCTTTTCTGTTCTCCCTCAAATTCCCATGCAACAAATGTTCTTCATTGAAGTTGAAGAACCAACTTCTTGAAGATTGTAGGTTGGTTCTTTGATTGATTTAAAGCAATGGGTGTTTCTCAGAATCAAGCTAAAATGGAGGGTTGGTTATATACAATACGTTCGAACCGTATCGGATTACAGTTCTCTCGCAAACGTTACTTCATTCTTCGTAACAATGTTCTCATGAGCTATAAACAAATCCCCAATTCTGAGAAAGAGGTAACCCCATTTATGGTTCATTTTTATTTATTTTGGTTGAATATGTTCTTTTGTTACTTGTGTTAGGATATGTTCGTGCTTTGATGAGAATTATGGTTTTATTGAATTGACCGAGGCAAATGCATGTTTATAAAATCTATCATTGATGGAGTAATTAAGAAGGATTGAGATTCTTTCTTTCTGATTTCACTTTTTCATCTGATTTGAAACCATGTTACATGTTTCACATCATGATATGAGTTGAGACATTGTGCACTCTTCGAAGGTAGAATTCGATATATGCCACCGAAGAAACTGTTAGATGGTTCGGGTAATTTGTTCATGGAGTTGTAGGTGGTGGCACATATTGTTGAAGATAAAATATGAAGTGCTTGACGATGCTATGTTTCTCCAACTCTTCATTTTGTTTGATGTATCAGTTCCGGCACCTGTTTCTGACACATACTCATATCTAACACTTACACTTGAATCCAATACATATTGCTATAACAAAGGATTCATAGGAAGATGAAGGAACAAAAGTCTACCAATTATGGTTACATTTAATTAATAGGATCAGTTGTATCAAAGTGTAATAATCCGTAACTGTTCTTCTGCAGGAGTCTGCTAGAAGTGCTGTAATCAATTCGAGCATTCGCGTTACAGACAATGGAAGGGCGAGCATTAACAAGAAGGTTTGATTAGTAAATCCCTTATTTATTTTCAGGATAATGGATGTTTCCTTCAGATGATGCAATGTCGATATTTAAGCTTATGAATTTATGATGTTCACCACATGCAGGTTTGCTTCGCTTTCACCCTTTACAGTACTTCAGATGATAATGATCAGCTTAAGGTAAGTATAAATGTGAAGTGTGTCTCTTTTGATGTTCCAACCCTTCATTTTTCTTAAGTAACCATGTTCAAAAGCCCGTGTCCAACACATTCAGATGTGGGTATGAGGATATGACCCTAAAAGACCTTTCAAATACATGGAAAAACTACACCGGATTGAATATACCTGTGTTGGAATTATCAGACATTCTCAATCGAGTCCGAGTAACATATCATCCTGCTAGCAAGCAATTTTCTAATATCGAAACATTACAGTTAGGTGCAACTAGTTCAGAGGAAGCAGCAAGGTGGATTCATTGCTTGAAGGATGCTGCATTAGAGGTATACCACTATTAACTTAAAATTTGTGAGTTTAATGGTTATTCACTGAATGAAAGCCTTATCTTTTATTATATAATGTTCTCTTCAGAAGTCTTCATATCGTTCAAAGAATTTTTTACCTTCATCTAAGAAGATATGGTCATCTTTAAGGTAATATATTCGATAACCTTCCGTTTTTTTTTCAGCATCTTTCAAGTTTTAGGCGCAACTGTAAGAGAATGCTGAAATGTTTGCTTGTGTTAATGATCTATGTTGCTGTGACTATTTCCTTTTCTTGGAGTACCCATGTCTGATACATTTTCGGACATGGTTGTGGAAATATGACCTTCCGAATACATTGAAAAAACTAGTACAAATTTGAAAAATAGATGGGGTAATGTAGGCATTCTGAACAAGTTGACACAACTTGTTTAAGATAACAGCGTTTATATGTACGAACATATTAGAACTTTTTGACGGAAAAGGGAGTACAGTTGAATTTATCTTGCAGTATGTATGAACTTTTACCTTGTATTTTCCATATTTAGATGTATTATTTGGTCCCGAGTATGTACTACTTAGCTAGTTAGCTGTACGAACAGATTGGCTAATCAGAAGAGAGCAGACAACAAAGTCTCTGTCCATTGGCCATTCCACTCATCCGTTAATGCTGAGGCAATGACATCCGATGTTGTTGCACCCTCACCTTGGAAAATATTTGGTTGCCAGAATGGTACGAATTTAAGTTCATAATCACATTTCAAGTTCACAAGCGCAATGCATCATTGATGAAATGTGTTGCTAACACAGGGTTACGGCTTTTCAAAGAAGCAAAAGACGCGAATTCTCGAGGAAGGGTAGGTTGTTTTTGGACATTATTCATGAATGTTGTACTCTATTTTTTGTTTTTGTTTTGCTGAAGAAACTTCCTGCTCTCAGCGTTGGGATGATATTCCTGCAATAATGGCTGTTGGTGTGGTCGATGGGACCTCGGAAGCCATTTTCCGTGTGGTCATGTCTCTTGGTCCGTCAAGATCAGAGTAATATTTCTACAAATCTAATTTCCTTTGAAAGTTAATGATCCTCAATCATATATATATGAACCAGATGTTAATCAGCTGTCTTGCAGATGGGATTTCTGCCTCTATCATGGCAGCATGGTCGAGCACCTTGATGGTCATACGGATATCATTCACAAGAAGCTGTATAGTGATTGGCTACCGTGGTTAGATTCTATTTCAATGCCTTCTTAGAACATAATTTCACATTTTAGATTTCAAATTAATCACAGTTGTTACAGGGGAATGAAACGAAGAGATTTATTACTTCAACGCTATTGGAGACGAGAGGACGATGGCACATATGGTATGCTATGTCCTAAACAAAACGCATGAAGTATTAGAACTGTTATTTTAGAGCTTTAACAGGACTGTATCATTTTTTGTTGTTGCAGTGATTCTGTACCACTCTGCGTCTCACAAGAAGTGTCCACCTCGAAACGGCTATGTCCGTGCTCGTCTAGAAAGTAATGTATACTTCACATTAGGAACTTAATAGTTCATTCTGCTCTGATTAATGCATTTGATTAAGTTTTCCGATCGAACCTACGGATTTTAAACTGTTTCTTATAAATACAAAGGTGGAGGATATGTTATCTCTCCGGTGAACAATGGAAAACAGTCACTTGTGAAGCACATGCTTGCTATTGATTGGAAGTTCTGGAAAATATATCTCCGAACACCAACCACTAGGTCTTGGACGATTCGTATGCTTGAGAGAGTAGCAGGTGATCCTCTGCTTGTTAATAAAAGTTCGGCTTCATTCCTGCTAGTTTCTTTTTCCATTGATATAAAACGTGTTATTGCACTTCCGATTCGCAGCATTACGAGAGCTGTTCAAAGCAAAGCAAGGAAATTGTTATCCTGAATGCTTGTCTATGGAGTGGACAAGCGATACACATTTGGCTCGAAGCGAAAAAGAGGATGTTAAGATTGACACTCAAAGCTCCAGCCAGATGATAAAGACCGAGGAGGATGCAGACGACCCGGAAAACGCACCACCCAGGCATGTAAGTCTGTTAGGCCTGAACGAAGAAGAGGATGAGTTCTTTGATGTTCCTGAAGCAGATGAATTCACAGATTATGGTCGCTTGGACAGCGAGTGGTCTCCCGGACCAAGTTCTCCGGTACTTCCTCGATCCCCAATATTAACTATGTGGCAAAGGAATTTAGTATCTAGGAGAGGTTTCTATTCTTTCGATTTATATGGAGATTCGAGTTCATACAGCTCATTAACTGTGATAATTGAACATGCAGAACAAACCACTGCCGAAACTAACATCAGCAACTAGTTTAGTGAGAAAACTACACACTTTTGCAAGTGAGTTCAACTATACCAACCGAAGTTATTGAGATAATCAATGGATGGAATGCACCGTAGCTTTTCTAAACTATTAATCATGCTGCAGAGCAAAAGAAGAGCTACACGGAGTATCAAGAGGTGTCTCGGGAAGACAGCAGAGTCTTCTCCTATGGAACCTCTCTTCAAAAGGACCCGACCTGTACTTTACCTTGCAGTTGGTCGGCAGGCGACACTTCTTCGTTTTTGATACGCGGTAAAACTTACCTGCAAGACAACAGAAAGGTATTCATTCACTTTGATTTCGTTTCAAAATGTAGATATTTTATTTGAAATTTCAAAGCTCAATAACATATATTTGTACTCTTTGGGGTAGATCAAGGCAAATGGAACGGTGATGCAAATGGTTGGGGCAGACTGGCTAATATCCGACAAACGAGAAGATGATCTGGGCAGCCGAGTTGGTGGTATCGTTCAGGTCAGTTTATTTTCCGATCTCTAATGCCTGAATCCATGTTATTAAACATCTATGCAAAGCAAAGAGAAAGTATTTACTATATTAGATACAAATCAACGATGGAAAATAAACTTCATTGAAATATATTCCTGCAGAAATACGCAGAACGTGGTGGACCAGAATTTTTCTTTATCATAAATATGCAGGTTCGTACAACTTTTATAGTTTTTTGTCTACCATCATATGATATGATCCCGGTTATTACGAATCAGATTCCCGGATCACCGACGTATACACTAGCACTGTACTACATGATAAAAAACCCTATTGAAGATCACCCATTGCTGTACAAGTTTATCAATGGAGATGATGCATTTAGAAACTCGAGATTTAAGCTCATACCATATATTTCTAAGGTATGCAGAACTTTAAATTTAAGCTTTCAAGTTTCCTATATAACAGTTCTTTTAGATGTGTAATGAGCTGAGCCACACTCAAGCTATAAGAAGTTTGAGCTTCATATAAAATATAGCCCAAAACTCGGTTACAACACAATTCGAGCACGAGGATGAATTGCTTGAACTCGATTAGATTCACGAGCTACTCGAGTCAAACATTAAAATTCTGAATAATCTACTCTTCAGGGATCATGGATAGTCAAACAAAGTGTTGGAAAGAAAGCTTGCTTACTCGGTCAAGCTCTTGATACTCGTTACTTTCGTGGAAAAAATTACTTGGAGGTAAATTCCCAAACTGGCAAATCCTCAAATCCAAGTACAATACAACATAAACGATGAATCGATACTGTTAGTGTTACCGTATTGAAAACATGTTTAAATTGCAGGCCGAAACCGATATTGGATCTTCGACAGTGGCTCAGGGAGTAGCTAATCTTGTTCTTGGATATCTTAACAATTTGGTTGTAGAAATGGCGTTTATAATACAGGTAAGACTTCTCTGAATGAAGTTTCCCCCCAGGGATCAGCATGTGGACTTTGCTTGAGTAGCAAGCAATGGAAAATGAGATAATTAGCTTGCATATTATTCTGATTAATTTGGTTCTATGTTGCTTCGACTCTTTATTTTTCCGTAAAGTTAGAAAAAGTTGAACCTATGTTACACATACTCAAATTTAACACTCACACTCGAGTCTTTCCGTAAAGTTAGAAAAAGTTGAACATACCTATGTTACACATACTCAAATTTAACGCTCACACTCGAGTCCGAGTGACATAGATTTGCTTGGTGGCATTGATTATTACGATCCAAACTACTTTTTCAGGGTAATACGCGAGAGGAGTTACCGGAATCCCTCCTCGGAACATGCCGGCTTAATCATCTCGATCTATCGGAGGCTCATGTAGCATTTCCGTGATCAATCGAGAGGTTGAATCGAACACAAATCATGTATAGATTCTTTTAATTTTTTTTTATTTTATTTTCCCTCACCATTCAATCAAATTGAAAGTGAAGATATGAGTCCATTGCTTTGACTGTATGGTAGAGTTTATACAATTTAATTCCATGTATTTAAGACTTGTAATGTAATCCTCATCCATTAATATCCAAAGAAAATTCATATTTTATCACAAACACTCCTAGGAAAATCTCTATGGATTTAGTAATCATATGAAAATCCATAGGAAAAAAAAAACATTTTTATTGAGTATTTAATGTTCATATTTATTTTCATGGTTAGTGGGATTAATAATAAAATTTGAGTAAGATTTTTTCTAGAACACAGCTCAATTTCCCATAATCCATAACCAAAGCTTAAAATAAGTGAAGGAAAGGATCAATTGATAAAATCAAAATTTCAAAAAAAAAATCAGAACACTGCCCAATTCTCCATACATGCATACATAACTGAATTCAACAGTATTTTTTCTAAAGAAAACCCAGAAACTATAAACTTATTCTTCCATTAATAGTGCTTTTAAAAGGTAAATCCCATCATCGAAGATTACATTACATCCATGCATGAAAATCAAAGCTTTGTTCGATCAAAGACCATAGAGATTACATATAATAGAAACCCTGATAACCATAATCTTTTTCTTTAATTGTAGTAAAGTTCGAGGCCCATACCATCATGTATCTCGTAATCCTTGAGGGTAATATGATCCTTATAAACCGTATACCACTTCTGGATACGGATCTTGTCGGCTCGGGTTCCGGTTTGCGCGGCCACCAGCTTCTTAAGGTCTCCGATGGTGTCGTCGTCGTTGCACTTCACACGCACCTTCTTGCCCAGACGATCGTTCAACACCACCTCGATCATCTTCGAATTTTGCTAAAAAGAATTTTTTTTCAGAGAAAACCCTAATTCCCAAATTCGCAAAGCCTGGAAATTAATGAGAGAAGAGAATCGAAGCGTGTGGTGACTTTTTATTTGGGAATTCTTTCAAGGAGAATAACTTTATTTTTTACTTTCATAAACGACGCCGTTTCACGTAATTTTACTAATTTAGAATTTCTATAGTGGATTAATACCTACTTTAGGCCTCTACTTTACGAAAATATTTTACTTTGGCTCTTATTTTTTCAATCCATTTAACTTTCATCTGCCCTTTGATATTTAAAATATACTAGAATTTAATAAAAATGTCTCAAAATATTTTTTATAATCAATAATGAGTTGGTATAGTAGGATGAGACACTATATTTATTAGTGATTCGAATATTGATATGATGAATGGAGTAATTTAGATTATGTTTGATACTTGTTTAAATAAGTTTATTAGTTATCAATATTTTATATCTATTAATATTAATTAAATTATAAAAATGATTTTCTAAAATATAACATTACTAAGAATATTTGAAGTATATATTAATTTATTATTTATATAATTATTTTTAATATAAATTAATTAATTATTAAATTTAAATACAAATATAAATAAGTGAGAATAAAAAATATATTAATTTACAAATGTCACAATATAAATACGAGATAATAAAAATTAAAATAAAAAATTAAAATTTAGGTTATTCGGAGAATTTTGATAATCGTTAAGGATAAAGAATGTTTATAAGTAAAAAATTTTAATTTCAGCCCAATCTGCTATTCATTAAATATTTGAATTTATAAACTTAATCGGTCAAACTTTTAATATCAGATTAAATCTCTAATTTAGACTTAAACCTTTATTACAAGACAATATTTTTTAATACATTATTATAACGGATTAATGTACTTACATAAAACGTGTTAATATAACATGATTATTTTATTTCGATTTTAGTTCTTTTTTTTCTCTTCAAGAATCTTTCAAATATATGAATAAAAGTCGGAAAATTTTAAACAAACTTGTAAATTTAAAAAGGATGTGGAATTCAGGGATCAATTTACTATTAACCCTTTAAAAAATCTTTTGTATGCACGAACTAATGCCATTTTCAATTTCTAACTCTATTTTCTGTTAGATTTTCCAGGAAAAAGAAACTAGCATTTTCTAGGAAAATTATGGAAATGGAGCAAATTTTGAATATGATTGAAGTTGATAGTTCGGATAATAAGATCAAAGTTTCCATAACCGAGTCGACAATGATGCAGATTCTTCACAGATCAATGGACAAAGCATATCGGAGAGTTAAATCGAAAACCGGTGTTCTCGAACGTTTGAATGAAATATCGAAATTCTACGAACTCGCGGTGCTACAATTAGAAGGTTGTTTGAAGTTTGTTCAAGAAGAAAGGGGTAATTTTGATTTCGAAACGAGTCATGAATTTTTGCTCAAGGACTTGACGGAGATCAAGGATCGGCTTCAACGTCGACTAAAGGAAGTCGAATTGGCGATCTCGGATAAGGATACCGAATTATCGAAGAGATCAGGGAATGAAATGAAGCTCAAGAAGGCGTTGGCGATGAGTGAAAAGAGAATGGATTCATTGTATGCTGATCTTAAAGAACAAAGGAAAAGTGAGGGTTCGGAGGAGGTGTTTCTTGGGAGCCAAGGCATCATTGAATCGGAAGGTGAATTTTGCGAGTTGAAGCATTCGGTCGATCAGCAGGTATGGAACATTCAACAACAGCTCGAGCCGAATTATCAAATCCAAGATGCGATCAAAAACAAGAAAATCGAGCAGATGGGATCGGATCTCGGGATTTTGAAGGAGACACTAGATCTTGCCTTTACTAAGATGCAGAATGCAATTTTCTTATCCGAACTTGGGCCGATCGAGCATCAATGGATGTCGGACATCGAAAGATCCATAACTGCAATTGTGATTAAAGGTTCACGTGAGAGTTTCGAAGACAAAATTAAGAAACAGGAGTTGCAGGCCTCGGTAGTGTTGCAGAAACATTTATCCGATGTGATTCGAGAGGTTAATTGCCTTAACCATGAGCTTCGGTTCATTAGTAATCCGGATGATGCTCGTGTCAGGTATTCAAAATCAAAGAGTTTTTCAGGAGTAAGATGTTTCTCGGAAGGTCATGATCACAGGAAATCAAGTACGATCGAGCTGCGTAGAGAAGAGGATACGAAAAACGATGATGGAAGCCTTGTTACAAAGATGATAAAGAATCACGGGACCAAAATCCGGAGAAAAAGCGATGAGCTCGATTTGTTGACACAAGAACTTCTTCGAAATAACTCAAGCCCTCGACCACGGAGGAAAGGTAAGGATACCGTCGATCTGAAACGATGGATTAAAGAACTTATTGTGAAATTGGAGAATTTAATGAACCTGAATCATGAGATTGGTGATTGTTTTAGTGATAATAGGTATGATTATAAACTGCAAAACCCTCCCGAAGCAAGGCCATGTACGGATGGTCGAGTCGATATCGAGAATCCCGGAGATCATAGTATGGAGGAAATATGGGCAAAGGTGACTACAAAACCCTCAGTTTCTGAAAGAAATGTAGATCCTTGGAGTGAAATAAAGCTTCTGAAGCAAGAAATGGAGGATTCGAATCTGCAAAACAGGCTAATGGAAGAGACTTATTTAACTCTTTTACGAAGTCTGGTCGATGAATTTCAGATTGAGATGCTTAATCATCACATACATTGCCTAATCAAAGAAGGAATGTACGAAAACTTTATAGAGGAAATGAAAATCGAGTGGAACGAGAAAACCAGAAGTGCGAAATATGGTAGCTTGTTCGTGAAGGCAACGGTACCAGATCTTGACTCTGCTCATAATTCCATACCTGCTGATTATCAAACATTACTCTGTTCTGAAAACATGAACCTAGAGGATTTAATGCACCCTGATTACTTCTTTAGAGCACTTTGGGACGACATTCACGCGTTCCTTTTACGGAAAATCCTTGGCGAATGGGAAGAGAACATAGAAAGTTTCAAGTCTATAAGTTGTTTAGGTGAGGAACTGTGCTTGATTGTCTTTGGTGAGATTGTTAGAGATATTATAAACACTTCCAATTCTGCACTACTCGAACTGCAACAGATCAAAGTCGATGAGAGTTCGAATCATGAATTTGAGTCCTACGATAAATTCTTTGAAACTGTGGCAATGTCAATCAAGGATGATGTTTTGAAGGCTTTCCTAGCAGATAAGATCAGGGAACTGCAGATTGAAATATATGCATTTAGTCTTGAGAGTCTCATCAAGGAAGATATTTTCCAATTTGTCCTTGTCGAGTCGGTGAAACAAGGTTTGATTCTAGACAAAACCGACGACCGGATGAACCGAGAACGAAGTCTGTGCAACTCGATGGTCTCAGTCGACAATTTGGCACATACATTAGATAGGCTATTCAAGTTTTTCAAAGACGAAGAAGCCTTGATACTAACTGCCTATTCCGAAACAAAACGACAGAACACACGCCTTCAACACGTTGCATCCGGATTCGAGTTCAATCAGCAAAAGCATTGTGCCGGATTCTCTTCCTACGACGAGAAAAGTACTAATTTGGCAGATATCAAGCTTGAGAAAGCTCTACTGCAATTGGATTGTGGCAAGGCATTATTGAGCGAGTTAGAGTCCGAATTAGGCATCACAGCAAATAATTTAGATTCACTCAATGCTACCAGAGATTGCAGGAAGCTCTCCATTCATGAGTCTCTTGAAACCTTCATTCGGGATTTATCACAAACATTGCAGAGTTTCGAGTTCGAATCATTTACGAGATTAGGAAGGCATACCCTGAGGTACTTAAGTTAACTGATCACTGCATACTGAGACCATACATTACTCGGAATCGGATGTGTGTCGGTGTATGTATCCAATACGAGTATATTCAATTTTAGGAAGAATTAAATATACTTGTGTTAGACATAAACTCGTATAAAAACACTCACACTCAAATCCGAATAACATACAATTCGATTTCGATTGGCAGGTTGGATGAAGTGAAGGGTCAGCTAGATAAAGTTGCTAAAATCACTGTCTCACTTACCCAAAAGGAATCACTTTACAGGAAAGCATTCACTAGGAGATGTGAGAATCTACAAATGGCTGAAGCTGAGGTGCTTTACCTAAACTTCACTTTATGCTCTTTCTTTCATCTTCTCGAATAGATCGGTTCAAGGATTGAATTATTTGTCCGAATTCCTGACCCGGTCCGCCCGAGTCTCGACACATGAACACCTCTACCTGTAAAAAGTTTATTCATCAAAAATACGACACGATCGATTATGAATTAATTTATTTTATGTTTGGGAAATAGGTGGATCTTCTTGGTGATCAAGTGGAACACCTTATAGAACTACTTCAGAAGACCTATGTGACACTTCGTCATCATTCTCCAATTTTGCACCACTATTTTGAGGTTAATTTTAATTATTTAAAATTCAAATTTATTTTTTACTGCTATTTATTTATTTATTTTTCTAACAGGTGGCAGAAATATTGAAGCTAATAGAGAAAGAAATAGGAGGAATATGATATCTATGCCATTACTTTATTTTTATATTTTTGGATTTATTTATATTGATATAAAATTAATTTTTTAAATGGTTTATATTTAACGAACTGACCATTGTATTTTGCAGTATAATATTATGTTTTCAATAGTTTATAACTTTTTTTAATAAGAATAATTAGTAATTTTATTTCAAAACCAATTTTCTATGTTACAAGTAATAATGCTATAAATTCAAGATATTATGATGTAAAGTTGAATCCGAACTCGATATTATCTCAAATCCGGTTCTCCGACGTTCAGAGTCTCATTAAATCGATCATCTTAATTATCTTTTCACAATGTGGAAATTCGACGGACTAATGTCGACCGTGTGTTGTGTTCGGACCGAGACGGTGACCTTGATACCAATTCCGAAGTTTCCGGCTGCAATCTACCATGATTAACAGCATGAACAACGATTTCTCGGTGGTTCCGAGAGATGGCAAACGAATCAGCCGGATCCTATTGGTCGTTCTCGAAGTCCGAATGCTTCGGAGACCTGTGACAACTTTTGACACTTCTTTGGGGATAGCTATGGAGGAGATGAACCAGAGACATCCCATGTGTTGGAGTAACTAGCCTGCTCGAAGGACCAGTTGAAATGCATTCTGCACAATGGAATCAATAAGTACATATTTAAATAAACTCGAATCCACTCTCAAAAAACTAATTTATAACTTCATAATCCGATATAAAGATTATTTTCGTCGTGAAATAATTATCGTAAACGGAACAACATGAATGAGAAAACGGAGGAAACACGGTCGATCGAACCCGACAAGGTCGTCGCCGGTTTCAACCAACGGTGCACCCTTCACCACATCTCCTCTTTCCTGAATCTTTAGTCCCATTTTTGTCATGATCACTTGCAACTTGGTTCCCACCATTAAAAATATCTGAAAATTAATCAGCCCGAATTAAGTATTTATTATCTGAATCTTAATATTATTCGAATTCGTAATTTGTATAAAGCAAAAAGAAAATCTAGAAATATACATGTAAAATCCGAACAAAATATAAGGACAATATTATCTATTATGTCTATAATTATAATAAACGTCGCAATAAAATCTAATTTCAAACACAATTTACCTACATCAAACATCGAAATCTAGTTTCAAAATAGATATTCAAATTTAGAACCAATAATTTGTTAAGAAGAAAATTTAACCCGATACAGAGAACCTAGAAGGAAAATAATACACATTCAGTCTAGAATAAGTACAGTTGTAGATTCACCTCTGATACATATACGATGTATAAAAATATCCTCTAATTTTGTATAAAAACAAACAAAAGTTATATATACTTATCTCTGATACATACTCGTATTTAACACTCCCGAACAAATAATCTTAATATTTATACATCACATTTTAGACTATTAAAAAACATATCTCCCATTTTGAAAGAATGGAAAGACTAAATTTATGAAATTAAAAGTAGAGGGACTAATAGCACAATTATACCAAGAAAAAGAGTAAATCAAAACAAAATGAAATTGGGAGAGAATTGAACTCGGGACCTCTCGCACCCTAAGCGAGAATCATACCACTAGACCAAATGCCCTTATTTGATATGTTTTCTAAAATATTTTATATATTATAAAAAAATAAAAACTATCCAAAACCCTCAGAAATTGGAGCTTTAATCGATTTTTCACATAAGTCTCTGCAAAAACTTATAGAGAATGGCGAGAAGTGCTCTCTTCCAGTTGCTTAGATCTCAATCCAAGCAGCTCATTTCCAGAAACATCCATTCAGGTTCTTTTTCTCTCTTTATTTTGAGAAGCCCCTTATGTGTTTTTAGTTCAATAGTTTAAATATTTGATTGTAATATCTCCATTAGTCTAAAAGCTTAAAACCCATTTTTGTTCTGATTCTATTGTTTGGAATTCGAGGCTTTTCCTTTGATTTGGAAATTGGGTTTTATTAACAATAACATATACATAAAAGAGAAAACAAAAAGATTGGTTTTTTATGCTGTCGTTGATGGGGGGTTTCTGGTCATAGGAAGTGGGTTGAAGCTGTGATTTGCTTATCTACAGGTGTTTGTGTTATTTCTTGCGTCGTTATTGTGTTTTAAATATTATATATTTATATAAGTTTTGATACAGAAACGACTCACTTTATATAGATCTTGACATATTCATAAATTCTTATTATGTTTGTGCGTGTTTTTCATGTCATGTTATTGATTTCTCTAGTGTCCTATCCAAACTTACCAGGTCTAATCTAGTTTAGCTGTTGCTGATGTTTTTATAGCGTTAGTATGTGAAACAGAACCATCTGTTTGCTAGTGTATGATTGCATGGATATGTCCCACATCATCGATTCCTTGCAATGTCATATTCTTATGATTGCACAAAAACGTTGCACGTCATGAAAATCTGTCTCATTCATACATCGATGCTCGGAAATCTTTGCTTGTGATTGGTTCTGATTTGCCATTACTTATGCTTTGCTTATAATTCTGTTGCATGATATTAGATGACTGGTTTTTCCATCACTGAGGCATTTGATCTACCAGAACATCATTTAGAATTTGTTTCTATGGATTCTTTGCCGCTCATTGACAGCTGAAACCTGATATAATTTCCAGATATTATGTCGGTAGCATGTTCCTTACCATATATCACTTGAACTAGTATCGATCTACCCCCCCATGGGGTGATGTGATGTTTCTCGATTTCCTTTGTTCTTTGTTCAAAAACTAACTTGTAAACTACTAAGTATATAGGACACTTAACTGCTTAGAATTTTACAACCCGAGAAGGCCGCTATGGATTAAGTTAAACTCTGTAACCAGGCACACACTTGAACGGAAAACGGAAAAGTTTGTGTGGTTTACATGATGTTTGACTGTGAATTGTTACCGTTTGTAATTCCATGAATCCAAGTTTTCATGAAATTATGTTTCATTTGTGCTTCTTCTGTGTTTTCGTTGTGGATGCTATTTCCTCTGTAATTATTGTATGAGCCGACAATATCATGTTCTTCTCTTTCTCATTCTTCTATTCGCTGGTGTAGTTTATCTGTGTAGGTTTGCAACACGGTCTGTTCCCCAATATGCCGGTCCGAACCTCAATTCTGCAGGGACCATTTTCAGTGTACAGAAAAGATGGGCTTCTCAAGCTAAGACGATTGAGGATGACAACAAAATCAGCATTGGTCCTCAAAAGGGGAGAGAAAACAGTGAAGATGAGAAAGATGCCGGGGTTGTTTACTATGGTCCGATTTCATCTACAATCAAGAAAGTAAAGATGCTTTCGCTTTCGACCTGCTGCCTCTCGGTCTCGTTAGGCCCTGTCACTACATTCATGACTTCTCCGGATATGAATGTGATTTTGAAAGGTGCAGTGGCATCCTCTGTGATATTCCTCAGTGCTACTACAACGGCTGCACTTCACTGGTTTGTGAGCCCTTACATCCACAAGATCCGGTGGCAGCCCGGTTCGGACAGCTTTGAGGTGGAGATGATGTCTTGGTTACCAACGTATATACCGCGAACCATCAAGTTCTCCGACATCCGTCCACCCGAGACCAACAGACCATTTGTGACGTTTAAAGCCAATGGGAACTTCTACTTTGTAGATGCCGAGCACTGCCATAACAAGGCTTTATTGGCTAGACTCACACCCCAGAAAGCAACTCATGATTCAGCTCTTAAGAACTTATGATTGACCATTCGAAAGGTCGAGTATCGAGAGCTCGTGAAAAGTTTCATGATTGCAACGAATTATCTATATAGCTTAGGATTAGGATAATCCCTGGAATCCTGGATAATAAGCCTGTTGGTTACAGAGAAACACTTTTTTTTTCATGGATTTTAGTTGGAATTTCAGTTTATTGCTGCTTGCTATCAGGTTTCAATTTTTTTCTAATCATCAAACAATTAATTTTGTTATGAAACAAATTGAAATGAAAAATTGGACCATGGGAATAATAATAACTAAAAAACAAGTTTAGATTATATAAAATGTAAGATAAACCATTCAACAAGAACGCAGGAACTGGCCTAAATGTTCCGAGATGATTGTAATGGAAAACAAGCACACATAAAAAGACACCTTTTAAAGTATGTAAGACACGCAACAGACTCCAACACTAAAGCCACACCACCGTCTGTCGAGAACCCAGTTCTGCGAACAATATCCTCGAGAAGACGGTGATGGCTTGAAACGATAACCATTAAAACGTGTAATTATAGGTCTTATGAAGGACACGACCAAAGTCCTACGGTACTGATCATGACACAGGTGTGTTGAATCAACCAAAACCCGGACGGTTCATTTGCCACCCTTCTTGGCAGCGGACTTAGTTACCTTGGCTCCAGTTGGATCCTTCTTCTCCACGCTCTTGATGACCCCAACTGCAACAGTTTGCCTCATGTCTCTCACAGCAAAACGACCGAGTGGGGGGTAATCAGAAAATGTTTCGACAACCATGGGCTTGCTGGGAACCATCTTAACAAATCCAGCATCACCATTCTTTAAGAACTTGGGTTCCTTCTCGAGCTCCTTACCAGATCGTCTGTCGACTTTGGACAAGAGCTCTGAAAACTTAACAGCAATGTGAGAGGTGTGGCAATCAAGGACAGGAGCATATCCGTTTCCGATTTGGCCTGGGTGGTTCATGATGATGACTTGGGAGGTGAAGTTGGCTGCCTCCTTTGCCGGATCGTCCTTTGAGTTTGAGGCAACAAATCCTCGCTTGAGATCCTTGACAGCAACATTCTTAACATTGAAGCCAACATTGTCTCCAGGAAGAGCCTCTTGGAGTGCCTCATGGTGCATTTCCACAGACTTGACTTCAGTGGTCAATCCCGAGGGAGCAAAAGTAACAACCATACCAGGCTTGAGGATACCAGTTTCAACACGACCCACTGGGACAGTTCCAATACCTCCAATCTTGTAGACATCCTGAAGTGGGAGCCTAAGGGGCTTGTCGGAGGGTCTTTTGGGCTCACTGACCTGGTCAAGAGCTTCAAGAAGAGTCGGACCCTTATACCAATCAAGATTGGTTGACCTTTCAATCATGTTGTCACCCTCAAAACCGGATATGGGGACGAATGGAATCTTATCAGGATTGTAGCCAACCTTCTTCAAGTAGGAAGAAACTTCCTTCACAATTTCATCGTACCTTGCCTTTGCGTATTTGGGAGTTGTGGCATCCATCTGTATAGAAGTTAACAGAATAATTAGCAACAAAATGAACCAAATAATAACAGACGCAAAACTCGTGAGCTTATAAAAGACCATGCTAAAACGAATGTAAAACTCTACCTTGTTGCAACAGCAAATCATTTGCCTCACACCGAGAGTAAACGCAAGGAGAGCATGTTCACGGGTCTGTCCATCCTTAGAAATACCAGCCTCAAACCCTCCAGTGGTGGAGTCGATGATGAGAACAGCACAGTCAGCCTGAGAGGTACCGGTGATCATGTTCTTGATAAAGTCCCGATGTCCAGGAGCATCGATGACAGTACAATAGTATTTGTTGGTCTCGAACTTCCACAAGGCAATATCAATGGTAATACCACGCTCACGCTCAGCCTTCAACTTGTCAAGCACTCAGGCATACTTGAATGACCTCTTGTTCATCTCAGCAGCTTCCTTCTCAAACCTCTCGATCACCTGCTTGTCAATACCTCCAAGCTTGTAGATCAAGTGACCAGTAGTGGTTGACTTTCCGGAGTCAACATGTCCGATAACAACAATATTGATGTGAATCTTTTCCTTACCCATTATGCAGTACTAGCTAAGATCTACAGCAACAGTATTAATCAAAAGTAAACAGGAATCCAATAGAGATAATCAGCAAAAACACCAGGCAGGGAAACAATGAACTGAATAAACCCAAGACAATGATTTCATAACATATTAACTATTTATCCAAATCAAAAACGAATCGAAGCAACAAAAAAGTTAAATTGATTCAAAAATCAAGCATCATATATGATCGTAAGACATCAAATTAGAACCAAAAAAAAGAGAAAAAAACAATAATAACAATCAAAAACAGGAAATCACAAGCAGATGAATTGATATACAAAAATGAGCTGAAAATAAATTGAGAAAGCTTTGAGATAGGAGAATCTAACCTTTGGGCAACAAGCGAGAGGGATTTTGAAGCTAAAACCCTGGCAGCTGATTAGGGATATAATCTGGGAGTTTCGTGCATCTCACGTTTCATAAAATGTCCTCGTTTAAGATTTATTTTGACAGTTATGTCCTTTAGTTTTTTTGTAATAGATCAATAATTAAAGGGTAAATTACCGTAATGGTCACTACTGTATTAATAAATATATATTTTTATTCACTAAATTTAAAAAATAATATTTTAATCTATTATATTATATATTTATATTATTTTAGTCACTTATGTTATCGTCAAAATTGTCCCTTTTTCTCGAAGAATCATATAAAATTTAGAACGATATAGAAAAAACTATTACCAGAAATTAATTTAAGTGACTTATCGAATCGAATTTTCTCGTCCTTATACAATATTATCTTTGGCTTACTGAAATTAGAAAATAAGTAGACAGAAATGAAGAAAGTTCAAAGGAATTGGGCAATGACTTGTTGATTCTTTGAATCGGTCTAGAAGTTCAAAATTTCTTGCCTAACAAGTAACAACTAAACACGTTGTTGGAGAATGGATTGAATTATTTTATTCTTTATGAAGTACAAACTTTAAAAGTTTATTATATTCGGTGTAAAAACTTGATTGTTTAAACCTATGATTCACCTCGAAGTAGAGGTCACAAATAAGTTATTCAGATCGGGTTTGATTTCGGTTATTTCAGTTGAAGTTTAGTTTTGATTGTATTTAATTTTAGTTCAGTTCGAGTTGGATATGATTTGGTTCGATTTTAATTCGAGTCTATAACGGTTCAAGTCAAGTATCGGATCACATCGTTTCTGTTGATTTTCGGGTTGAATGAATTTGGGTTGATTGATTTTGAGTCGGGTCAAGATCAATTTAATAGGAGATCAATATGTTTCAATCAAGTTTTTAAGCCGAATCAGTTTTTTTATACTTAAATATGACTTTATAAAATTAATATATTTGATTTTTTATCGTCTAAAAATCATATTAATTTCAATTTGATTCAGTTTATTTTGAATTTTAAATCAAATTCAAATATTATATTCAAATCAAATAAAATTAATATAAATCTTAAATCTTACGTCAGTTTGCCACCTCTCCGAATAGTTCATTATGTATTTCCAACTACTATTTTTTAAGTAACCAAAATGGACTCTACTTTGAGATGTTTCTATTTAAATAAAACTCATGGAAATTTAAGATCTTTTGAACTTTCTGGAAAGAAATTAAAAATTCCATTTTCTAATATTTATTAAAAAATTAAATTATTACAAATTAAACGTCTAATTACTCTTAAAGTCAATGATATACGTAGTCTTTGTTTATTCTCCAAGTAAGTATGTCTCTTTCACCACGGGGAAGACCTTCAAGAACAAAGTGGACCAGAACTTGATGGAATTAAAATCGGATCGAAATTAAATTTTTTTAAAGAAAAATAAAATTTTATTAAAAAATTCACTCATATTTTAATTTATTTAAAAAATTAAATCAAACTAAAATCAACCGTTTTCGATTGAGATTAAATAAATTAAGTAATTAAAGAATCAAATGTGACTAAAATCATTAATTTTAAATTTATTGCTAAATTTACTATTCAGATCCATTACTCTTTATGAAATTCCCAATTTACTTTGACTTGACCACATGGATTACTTCTTTTAAGGGTTATAAAATGGAGAAATTATTAAATTAACCCTTTCCACCGCCTAAGATATGATCTCAATCAATTAAAATAAGACACATAATATATTTTTTCTATATCATATTTACACATAAGCATCATCCAAATCATCTACTTTAATGCATTTAATTTAAAAATGGAAAAAAATATTACCAAATATTTTTTATGTTATCTTCCTCTTTATTTTTTAATTTTTTTAATTATTTTTTTTAATCCTTAACCCTAAATCCTAAACCCTAACCCTAATCCTAAACCCTAATCCCAACCCTAAACTTAAACTTAAACCCTAACCCTAACAATAACACATAACCCTAACCCTAAACCTTAAACCTAAACCACATAAACCCTAAACCACTAATCCCTAACTCTAAACCCTAAACTCTAAATCTTAAACCCCAAATCTATATAAAAAAATTAATTAGGAAAATTTTAAAGAACAAAGAGAAAGATAACACAAGAAATCTTTGATAATATTTTTTTCCTTTTTTAAATCAAAGACATTAAATTAGATGATTTGACCAATGCTTATGTGTAAATTTGATATGAAAAAAAATATATTATGTGTCTTAATTTAATTGGTTGGGATCATATCTTAGGTGATGAAAAGGGTTCATGTAATAATTTTTCTATAAAATGGATTCAACTTCTTGAAAAGAATAATGTTTCCACCATAAATTTCACATATTTACCATAATTTTGGCTTTTATTTTATTTTCGAGTAAAATCAAAATTACGATAAATTACCATCAGAATTAATCATTATAACACATAAATGACATCTTAAATATTATATTATAATAGATATAAATTCGAACCTATATATAATATCTTAAACATAATAAGACTAAAATCTAATAACTTTTGGGGTAATTTAAGAGAATTAATGCTATAAATACCTTTAGAATATTCACAAACACATGGAATTATTATTATTACTTTGAGTAATCTTTAATTATTATAATAAATGTATATATTAATTTAATTATCCTATTATATTATTTTTTATACTAAAGCTGGGTGCCTTTTTCCTCTATAAATTAAAATAAAAAGACAAATACTGATGTTTGAAAGTTGAAACTGAATCCCATGAAAAGAAAATTCACTTACAAAAAGCCACCTTCCAGAAGTATAAATATAATATAATATAAAATTATATTTATATATATATATATATTTGTGTGTTTTACTAACTTATTATTCCATTATAACAATTTTCCCATCAAAACAACCTTTGTTTTTGTAATATTATTACTTTGTTGTTGTTCTGTCTTGGTTTTATTGTGCTGGAAAATTGAATCATATGCTGGGAAAACCATGCAGGAAAACAAAGATTCCTGCCAAGATTTCGGTGATGAATCTAATGAAGAAACTCTTTCTCTATGTGATCTCGTGATGGATGCTGATCATTCTAATGAATTCTGGGTCGATGATGATTTCTCAAAGCAAGACGGGAATGGCGATTTGTTTGAGTTTTCCAGTGAAGGTTTTCCTGCATCAGACTCAATTTTCCCGGAAAATAACAATGGTGATATCATTTTTTGTGGTAAAATCATTTCTTTCAGAGAAAGTCAACCCGATGTTGGAAGCGAATCCCAGCAGCCAATATTCAAAACCCAGCAAGAGAATTATGAGAAAACGAAGGATTTTGGGTGCGGAAACGGGTGTTTGTTTCCCTGGAAAACTTCATCGTCGCCTTCATTATTCAACAAGTCGAGGACATTTCCTTCGTCAAAATCAACGAAAGAATCGCAAAGACATGGTTTCAACAAGTCTTTTTCCATGCCGGCTTCTGTTTCCAAGAACAAATACGGGAAACTTAGCGATGAAAAGTTGGATTTTCCGGCCAAGAAAGTCTCTACGTTGTCAAATCCAGTTAAATCCAGGTGGTATTTGTTTGCTTTCGGAGTTGGAAGGTTTCCAATGGAGATTGAGCTTAAGGATATGAAGATGAGACAGAGCAGGAAATATAAGACAATGAAGTCTGAAGCATCAGACAGAGGCGGCAATGACGGTGGCGGTGGCGGCCGATCGGAAAATGTCAAGGGTAATAAGGGAGGGAGAACGGGCAAGGGATTTAGGAAGTTGCTGAAGGTTTTAGGATCGAATCAAATGTTTATTTAATTAACGAGTACAATTATAATTCTATTCGAATCAAATGTTTAGCCGGCTTAGATTATGTTAATTTAATTAGTATCATTAATAATTATTTTATATTGGCATAACCAAAATAAGAGTAAAAAAAATTAAGCGATAAGTTTATAATTTATCCTAAAATGTAATAATATTATACAAAAAATTTTTAGTTTGTTGTATATACAAATCAAAATTTTATATAAAGATATAAACTATCAAAAAATTATATTAAAATATTAAAAATATAAAATTATAAGAATTTAAAGTTATATAATTAGATTATCGGTTAAATATATATATATATATAATAGAATATAATCTAAAATTTTTAAGGGATGCGGCTGCACCCAACACCCTCTAAGATTCATTCTTAAATATTAGTAAAAGATAATAATATTGTTTACTTTTTAATAGTTTCAGTTTTGATAAATTATATCTATTGAAACAAAGATGAATTGTCAAGAATGTAAAAGAGTGTTGTCTTTGATTTTTAACCCAAAATTAAATTCGATGAAAAAATTGAAAGAAAATACTTTAAGATCTGCTTCAAATTAGAATTAAAAAAAAGGAATGCTGCCAATTTGAATATGGAAAAAATCAAGAAAAAATATTTTAGATCATTTAAAACCGGTCAAAGATGAAAAAGGAAAGAAGATCATTTAAATTTGGGCAGATTCTATTAAATTTGGAGAGAAATCAAATCAAGATTATTTTGGTTGATTATTTACCAAAAAATGAATGATTTTGTGTATTAATTTTGATTATTTTTCATGAACTTGTGGGTTGAAACCATTATATAAATCACACACCGTCACTTGTAAAACACACTCACAACTCATTTCCACCACCACGACACAACTCATACACAATTCTCTTTCATCATTCACCATTCATCATTCATCATTCATCTTCTATTCTTGTAACTCACTCACATTAGAGAAAGTTCTCAAGTTTGTATTGAAAATTTCAAGTTGAATATAAGAAGAAAAGTTTATTTTTTTGGTATTTTGCTCTTGCTCTTTATTTATTTATTTTGAATTTATTTAGAGTAATTTTTTTTGAAGTTATAATTTTTTTATTTTTTTATTATTTTATCTTTTACATAAAGATATGATGAATTTTTTTAGGGTAAACTACATAAATTGTTCCTTGACTATACTCCAATTATTTTTTTTATCCTTCAACTATCAAAAGTTACAAATTGGTCCAGTAACTTAAAAATTATAACAAATTAGTCCAATGCCATTAAAAAATTAATGGGTGATGACGTGGCAGTTAATATAAATTGATATAATTATATAATTAGTCCTTAAGTTTTACACTTATTTTAATTTGATCCTAATTTTAAAAATTAATCCACATAATTTTAATAACCTATCAATTTAATCCTTTCTTTCAATCAAATTTTAATAACCCACGTAATTCTAATTCCATCGTCTCCAAAACACCTCCAATAACTCTAATTCTAATACCGTAAATTTAACGCCTTTTCTTGTTCCTCTTATACGTTTCATGGTTTCAACTTTCAAGCCCACCACTCTTCTTCCCTGTTCTTTTGCTTCATCTTCCTCTTTGAAAATCTGATATCAAGTGAAGTCTTTTTTCATCTGAACTGTACGTAACTCCGCTTATATGTATGTATATATGTGTATTATCTATATGTGTGTTGTTGCATTGTGTTATTTATGATGGTGATTGCGATTGAAAGATAAAATCAGGTGGAGGAGCGAATGAGCGACGGAAAAAGAAGAACGACAGAGAAGTAGAAGAGAAAGAAAGAAGTTCTGAAATTGAGAAATTACGAGTTGGGGAGGACACTGGAAGAAAGAAACTTCGCCAAAGTTAAATTGGTAAGAATCTTCACTCGTCTCTCTCTTTCGCTGTTAAGATCCTTGACAAGTCCAAGCTCATTCAACTTAATATCACCGATCAAGTTCTTCTGATTTTTTTTCAGATTTTTGATACATTTGTAGTCTCTTCTTCAATGGGTTTTCGATTTCTTAAATGAATTTTCATAGATAGAGAGAGATCTCCACCTTGAAGCTGCTCGAACACCTCAATGTGATTCGTTTACATGAGGTATTGTTTTTAGGTTTAATCATGCTCCAAGCCATTGTATCAATAGACTGAACTGCTGTAATTGGAGGTCATTTTGGAGACGATGGAATTAGAATTTCGTGGGTTAATAAAATTTGATCGGAAGAGGAATTAAATTGATAGATTATTAAAATTATATGGGTTAATTTTTAAAATTAGGGTCAAATTAAAATAAGTGTAAAACTTAGGGACTAATTATATAATTATATCAATTTATATTAACTGACACGTCATCAGTTATTAATTTTTTAACGGTATTGGACCAATTTGTTATAATTTTTAAGTTGTTGGACCAATTTGTAACTTTTGATAGTCAAGGGATACGAAAGATAACTGGGGTATAGTCGGAGGACCATTTATGTAGTTTATCCATTTTTTTAAAATATGTTATTTTGTTCTTTATTTTAAAACAAAAATCAAATAATGGTGTTTTGGGCTTTATACTCATTGCAAATAAAGTGAGCTATTTTAATTTCATTTAATCCATATTTTAAGGGGTATATTATGTTTTAATATTTTTATCAAATTTCTTAATTTAAAATATTTAATTATTTTTTTAGTGTTAGTTTAGGTAAAACTCTTAGGGTTAGGTTCTTTAGTATTACAAATCTTAGTTAATTTAGAGCCTTTGAAGTTTAGTAAAATTTCTCTTCACATCTAATAAAACACACTTAATAATATTTGAATCGTAATAGATAAAATTTATATATATATTTTTTTAGGTTAATAATCACGAATTTAAAATAATAAAAACTTTCAGCACAACTAAATTTCTTTGCTTGCTTGATTAAAAGTGGAATCTAATTAATGCGGTCTCTTACCAAAGGGAGGTAACGTGATAGCGTCAGAAATGTTGGCGATGATTAAAGTTTACTATCCTGACAGTAGGACCGTTAAAATGGAATTATATTCATAAATGGACATCAATTTAAATTTATAAAAACTTGCAAATTCCGACATTAAAACATTTTATAATCGGCTAGGTACCAATTTTTGGGCATTGTGGGGTGCTAAACCCTCCCTACACATAACCGACTACCGAATCCGTTTTTATATTTTTTCGCAGATTAAAATTATTGTTTTAATAAAACAAAATTGATTTTATTAAATAACTCATTTTTAAGTTATCCAATCACACTTTTAAGAAAATTAGTGACGACTCTGTTATTTTAGTTTTTTTTTAAAAAATGTCGAACCCCTTAAAAAAGGGGTTGCGACAAAGGGGTAGAATAAACTATTGGTCAAATTTAATATGGATCATATATGAATGATAGTTGAAGTTAACAGTTTCTCTAAAGATCTCCATTTGTGATCTATGAAGAAAAAAAAATCAATTCAACTCTAACCAATAACATGATAAGTGAAATACGATAAAAAAAAATCATGGATCAATCCTATCATTTCTATCCTGTAAAAATTATGAAACCATCTAAGCATGTATCCAAGGGTCGTGGGCTCATCATAAAATCTTGTTTAATAAGTGAAATGCCCGTTCTTATATTTGTTAATAAGGGTAGGAGAAGGGCAGTCACTCATTCTTATATTTATTCACGTTATTTTTACGGTAAATATTGATAAATATTCATTTGATAAAAAAATAAAATAAAAAATTAATAAATTAATACATTTGATTAGTTGATCCATAAATAATTTAACGAGAATGATCTATGATATAATTTCTCTTCGTACTCCCGATATTTTTTGATTTCTCAATACAGATTTTCCGGTAAACATCATTTTTTTTAACGAAAAACCATTTCTTACAAAGGAAACAGACCCCATAGGCCAAAATTCAAAATTCAAAAGTGTAATGCTATGTTAAGATAAAAGTTATATAATAATTAAAGGGACGTAGGAATAGTTTAGACTCAGGGGACAGTGCATATAGAAAAAAAGGGAAAACTATTCAGGTGACCATCGGATTATGGGGATGATTTTATTTTGAGCATCCAATTAAACAACTGGATTATCAAATTTTTAAGGATAAATTACACAAATAGTCACCATACTATGGGGTTGATATCGAAATAATCGTCATACTTTAAAACGTGTCAAATACATCAATCAACTATTAAAATGGTATCAATATAGCCACCGACCGTTAAAAACTAACGACCGATGACATGATAGTTAAAAATAAATTAAAATAATTACACATTTATTTTATGTTATTCATACATATTTTATTTAATTAAATTAAAATTAAGACTAAATTAATATAATTAATAAATAACATCGTTTAAATATGTAATTATATAAATTTCAGTTAACTGTCACGTCACTTTCTCCTTTATTTTTTTAACAACAATTGTCAAAATAAAAATTGTTTAAAAGTTTAATGGTTTGCTTGATGAATTACTTAACTGGATGATCAAAATAAGTTTACCCCATAATTCGATGATCACCTGAGTAATTTAGTCTAAATTTAAATTATCATTTACATAACGAAGCAAAATAATAAAAGATAAATTATGTAAATTATTGTTGATTCTATTTTTAAATTTATTTTAGTCATTTAAGTTTTAAAATGTTCAATATATTTACGGTAGTGCAAATATTTAAGTTTTCTTATTAAAATTTAGACACCAAACTTTTTTTTTTGTCATTTTTTAAATCTAAAATAATCATAGATAGTGTTTCTTCGATCTCAAACTTTATCATCCACTTTATCTCGGTCCTTAAATCTGAATTTAACGTCTATTTTGTCAAAAAATGTATTAAAGTTCACGAATCAGTAAAAAATCATATGATGTTTTTTCATTGATCTTTCTCTTTTATCATCAAATAAAACTTATTCTTCAATATATTACTTCTCTCGTACCAATAAAAAATTATTATTCGAATTTAAAAAAAAAATTATTCATTGATAAATAAAAATTATCAAAAAATCGATAAAAAGTGATAATATCTTTTAAAATCTAAATTTTAATAAACAAATTAAACATTTTAAATTTTAATAATTAAAAACTGAAATTCTAACAATAATTTATATATTTTCCAACATTATAAATTATATCTCCATCTTCTCCTTCAACATCCGTCCCTTTTTTTTTCTTACATTCATAGCTTTACTGCAGAATGTAAGAAAACATGATTATTATATATATATAAAAATAAACATAAATCCAAATTTAAGACTAAAAACATAGACTTCCAAGTCATGAGCTACACGAGGAATTAAGCATGATAATGCCAAAAATTAGTTAAAGAATATTAGGTGACTAAATTTGGTAACTAAATTATAATAATTATAATAATTATTTAGAGAGAAAAATTGGTAACTAAAATTGTTTTTAAATTCAAAAATTAGGTGACTTATTGATATAGACATTCATGGCTACCCATTTAATTAAAATTTCCACGGTTCAAATATTTTTAAGCACAATTATCTTGTATTTAGTAATAAAAGAAATGAAAAATACTTTAAGAACTAATAAAATATAATTAAATTTTGTTATTAGTCCTCGTACTTTATGTAAGTTGAAAACTTAGTTCATTATAACTTTTTATCTTTTTATTTATTTTTTTAAAAAATAATTTATTTATGATTTTTTTAATTTTTAAATATTTATGTTTTACCTTACAATTTTAAATCTCTACTCCGACCATGATATAAGTACAAAACTAAGTATAAAAACTTACATAATTAAATTGAAGAATGTGACAAAATCCAACTAACATATATTTTTAAGGATATGATCAAGTTACAGAATGTAAAATTCTCTAAATTTTATACGTGTTTTGAATTTGTTGGATAATTAAAACAGATAACTCAAATTAATAGTTAGTCACGTGAAAATCGTTACTTAAAATGTATAAAAACTTAATATAAAATGTATAAAAACTTAATATGAGTCATCCGTTATTAACAATCCCAAAAACGAATAAAATTTAAAAAAATTTATATTGTATAACTGATCATATCTCTATTTTTAAAATTAACTTTAAAATATAGTATAAACATACTTGAAATTTAAATATATAAACTATTATTTCCAAACTACCAACTCTATTTATAATAGAAAAAAACATGTGGGACACATTTATACCACAAAACTAAACTTCATTGAAAATTCTCTAACTAGAAACATAAAATACAGGAAAAAAACTTAATTTAATTTATTTTCTTTAAAATTATCATTAATTTATATTGATCTATATCGTACATCTGGCTTTTATGGTAATTTTGATGACTATTTTCCATCATGTCCAAAGAGTTTCCCAAGCCGAATCAAGATTATTATCATCAAGAAAACCAGTGGTATCAATTTGCTGAGAATTAATAATATTGTTGGGAGCTTTAGACTCAGTCATTTCCAAGATAATGGCGACCAAGTTGGCCTGTTGGCATTGCATTGTGACGATCTCAGCCTGCGCTTTGGCCAGTTGAGCTTGGAGTTCACTCACTTGCTTCTGAAGCTGGCATATGGCACCGGCGCTACCGTACACGGGGTCGCGGATACGAGCGTTCGCCTCGTACACCATGCTGCTGACGGCGTCGGCTCTCTGCGACTCCGTAAGTTCCTGAAAAGATAAAAGAAAGATACTAAGTTCTTGCTCGTAAAAATAATTAAACATGTTTAAGGATTAGATTATTGGTTAAGTGTCATATGGAAGAGAGAACGTAAGTTTTACCTGCAGAGACTTGATGATATTGCTAGCTCCAAAAACTCGATGAGCAATGGCGAATTTGTAAGGCTCGGTCGGAGGGAAATAAGGCGCTAGAATACACTTCTCGACGCAACGGCGGCGAAGGATTTTGCAGGCGGCGCAAGGGCTGAGAACAACCGTGGGCGGAGGAGAAGAAGAGGGTAAAAATTGTGGGCATTTTTCATTGTTTTCCATTGTTACATAATGAAGCAGGGGAACCAAGCTCTATAAATACAGCAGAGGACAGCAAAGGAAAACATCATCATCTCTACTGACACGTGTTCAAATACAAATATTATGTTTTATGTGATTAAAAATATTACTTTTATTTCTGAAGAAATTATTTCCCGACCGGTTGGCCACGTTGTTCATGTTTGTATGACCCAAGTATTGAAAAACACAGCAATAGAATCTGAGTAACACGAGAAGGTTGTACAGCACGACACGTTGAAAAAAACAGAAAAATTATATTATTATACAGAGAATTAATTAAAATATTATATATAAATTAAAATATTTTTTAGAATAAACACAAATCATAAAAATCTTAAAATTTCAGGGTGGACACAATCACAAAATTTTAAAAATTTTAAGGACTAAATCGTAAAAATTTTAAAAATCAAAGTCAAATACATAAACTTTTAAAATTTTAAGGTGGGAATGGGCCCACCCTCAATTGTATATGGATCCGCCATTGATTATTATTAAAAATCAAACTCATTTACTTTATATTTTCAAAAAATAATATTTATATAACTTACACGAGTCATTTAATTTCAGTGGTTAAAGAAATGGTTATTGTTCTTAGAGATCACGAGTTCGAACATCAATAATAGTAGTATAGTGATTAAACGATCAATATAATTGATTTAATATTCAAATTAAAATATTTTAAAGTTTAGTGACAAAATCATTATAAAAAATGTTTACTTATAAATAATGTAATTTTTTAAATTTAAATATTTTTTATTATTGATTAAGATTTAGATTAATTCGAGATCGAATAAATTAATGAGTAAATGAAAGGCCTCAGATCCAAACTTGGTTTTAATTATTTTATTTTAAAAATACTTGACAAGTTAATTTTAATTACTTAAGCAAACGTTTTTAGGAATTTGTTTATATTTATTTTTTATATATTTTTAAATTTAATTTTTTTAAATATTTTTTATCCACTCAATCTTAAATCCTGGTTTTATCCTTATTTTTATGAGTACCTTTTAGAAATTAGATAATTCAATCAATTCTAATATTCAATCATAATTTCGTTCTCAATGATATTATAATAAAACTTATTATTATAGTTTAATAAAAAAATAAGTCAAATTCAAATTATTTTCTTTATGAATCTAATAATTTTCCCCAAAGTAAAAAATAATTTCATTAAAATAAAACCTCTAACCGGATATCTTACAATACGACATGTCTCTAAGAGTCTAATTATTTTAGTATATGCGAAAATCTTTATTTATTTATTTATTTATTTTGATCTCTTTCTTGTGCTTCATAATTCTATAATTATTTTTTTTATTTTAATTTTATTTTTCATGAAGTGGTCATAAATTAACATTGCCATGTAAAGCCAAGGAAGTTTCTTCTACATAAAGGAAAAATCATGACTTCTCTTTAATTTAACTAGCTGGAAAAAGACCCTAATTTTTTTGTTCACACTGAAGAAAATATTAATTTAAATTTTTAACACAATAAATGAATTCAAAAACCGTCATATATCTTATTTATTTTTATTTTATCATAAAATGACATGTAATTTTGTTAATATTTTTCAATTTCATAAAAAAAATGTTATACATTGTTACGTGTAAAAGTACTTCGTAATTGCGTGTAAGTATACACGTTCAAGTTATAGTATAAAAAGTATCGTATCCACAGAGATTGGTGCTTCTTCCGAACTTTAATTTCTTGCACTGAAAAATAAAGACACAATTGTTTGATAGAATTGATATTAAAATTAAATAACAAAACAAACAAGTAAAATAGATTCGAGCAATCGATGAGAGAGGCGTGACTAGGTTATTCCAAATTATGAATGACTGTCGAATGATTTCTTCTTCGTGAATGGGTGCTCGCACCACCCAACTTGCTCCGGCAATCAGGCTCAATCGATTGCTTATGACATTTCTCCAAGTTGTTAGTTCGTAGATTGTTTGGGCAATTGCGACAAGGGAATTGTCTGGGCAATTTGAGCGACTATCCTTGAGGTTCGGCAAAGCATAACTTTTCTTAGCCGTTGAAATCATACACTTATCCCTAAGCCGGATTAGTTCTTTCGCACTTGGATCGAACCATACCTACTCGTTTCGTGAATCCAATCCTCACGAATCTGGATAAATAAATCGTTTATCGAGTCCTCTCCCGATTCTCTCGCAAACAAATTTAATTGCCAATAGTAGGTAAACCCTCAATTTAGAACACACCAAACACTTGATAAAAATCAAACTAAGTATTCATAACACTAGAATAACCCAAGCCAACTTAAGATTAGTTCATGGCTGGGCAAAATATTCTAAAATAATCTCTCATCACTCAAGTAAACAAGAAAATAAAAAGAAAAATTTGGCAGCCCCTTTGTGTACTTCTCTCCCACGATCGGCTCATCTTCTATGGTGATCGGTCAACTCCTTATATGGAGATGATAAATATTCTTTGATGATAGAATAATATATAATTGAAAATAATTATGAAAGAATAAATCCAAATTATATATTATGCAAATCCTTTATTTCCTTCTTTATTCAATCATCCAAGTTTTTCATATTTTTCTCCATTGACTCCGTCTTTCATAATTTATTTCTATAAATAGCTCTCCATCAAGGATCTCCTTGTGCAAAACAAAGAAATAAACCAACAACAACATTTTTTCTACCAAAAATAACCAAACAAGGATATAAGGTGACAACTAATGAAAATACATGAAAATATAAAATTAAAACTAATTAATGCTTAAATAAAGCAATAAACATGAGTAAAAAGGAAACTAAAAACAATATATTATAACACTTAACACACATATCTATTTTTCTTTAAAAAATATTAAAATAAAAAAAGTAATTACCCTCATCAGTTAATCTTTAGTTTACACCTTAATTTCCCCCAAACTTAATATTCTTTCTTGAGTTTAAAGTCAACTAAAGAATAATTATTAAAAGTAGTGAACTTTAAACTATAGTTTGTGAGTGGGGCAAACCATGGTCTACACTTTGTTTTCAACAAAGGGGACCAAAGTGAAATTGTGTTTCAAACTTTGGGGAGAAAAAAGAAAATAAATTCTAATTTTCTTATAAAAAAAACTTTCTTTATCTCTCTAACAATAATAAAAACATGTTTAAAAGACTTATTAGCTGGTTGTTGGGAGGCAAATTACTGTCAAATGGGTTAGAAATTAGAATATTTATATTATCTCATGTTATTAGAAATCAAATTACAATATTTATCCTAAAAATACAATTATCTTTTTATTTAATAAAAGAATATTATATATTCTTATAATTTTTGATAAATTAATATTTATATTTAATTAAACATTATTTATTTGCGTCCGTTCATGTTACATTCATATTATTTTTATGCTATATCGTATTATATAGACCATGATTTTAGTTATTTTCCCGATGTTGTAAAACTGTATCGAATCTAAAATTATCGATTAAAGTTAGACTACTAATGACTTCATTTCATTAAAATTAAGAATCGTTTTAGTAAAAATAAGGTAAAAATCGATTTTATTAGAGTTTGCGACAAATTCGGATTTAATACCTAAAAATTAGAATTAAGGTTTAGATGTAACGTGTAGCTGCAGTCTTTTTATGCTATTCTAAAATTATGATTTAGAATCAACTCCATTTCCTCCATCTTTAACAGATACAACAAGACGGGAAACACAACAATTTCCAGATTCTATAAGCTTATTTCCGATCCATCATCATCAGAAACCATACATCGGGAGACGTTGAACGTACTCGGAATTAAGACCGATAATATCTAGTAAAAGAGCAAGTGAGATGTATTGCATACCTCGCCTATACGAGAAAACCGATGAAACAGTAGCCATCTTGCAGGAAGGCTCTAACGGTTAGGCAAATAGAGGTGCAAATATGATACCCAGACATCCAAATTTTCAACATTTTACCATGAATATCACTTTTTTCGGCCATAATAGGATCCACTTCCAGGATGGGTATGGTGGCGGTGACGTGAAGCTCCAGTCCTGCTGCTGTTGGATCCTTCCCACGAGTTTCCACGGCCATAAGCTCGACTATTTCCACTTGGCCAATTCAATGTCTGTGTTCCGAGTCCGTTATTCTCTTCCTCTACCCTGTCATTATACTCCAAGACCAACCTCTTAATGTCTTGTTTCTCTTCAAACTCGGCTGCTTCTTTCTGTTTCGTGCTTTGGACAAGTGAACAATCTCGAGGAATATACATTTGCTTAGTTTGTTGTTTGTTCCCTCGCTTCACGAGAACTTTCACCTGAACCTTTCGGCTCCCTCCGGCCTCTTCATCCAATGCTTCATCACCGCTTTCCCCTCCAACCCTTCCATGATGATCTTTGATGGAACCCTCGAATATGTTCATCGGTATCATCATGTTTAATGTAGGTCGGCCCCTCAGCTCCAACTTGCGTTGCTCCATGCTCTCCTGTAATTAAAATTGAATCAAAATGAACAGCAATAACTATGCAAAGGGATGAAATTCACAAAGAATGATAGAATATCAAGCTTGGATCGGATTTTGATAGAGGAGAAAGGAAGAGTGGAATAGGTGCAAAGGTGTCGGTATCAGGGTGAAAGACGAGGGCTGATTTCCCTTATACATACATATATGTGAACACATAACAGCAATAATTAAAAAGGAGAGCTTACCTGCACTACAGCCCGGAGCTCCTGATCAAAACTGTCAACTTCAAGAGGATTGAGCTCAGGTACCTTCTGCATGACATGAACTTCATCATCCTCATCAGAAGCAGGTCCACCAACCTCCTCTTCATCATCATCAGTATCACATCCACCATCATGATTCTCTTCATCCAAATCTTCGTTATGTCCATCTGGATCAATGGTTTCACTCCCAGATTCACTGATACTGTCACTGTCACCAATTTCCTCATGCATTCCACCATTTTCTTCAGAACCATTCAAAATGCTTGGTCGATCAGCTGAGATGGAATGGGAGGTAGTCCTGCTAGAAGGCTTCTCAGTATCAGAGTGCTTCTCATTACTTGTCTTGTCAGTTGAAGCACTATGTTCATGCTCCTCAAATTCTACTAAAGCTGTGTTGACTTCTTCCATAGATGAATACCGGGTCATATTGGGACGTAATTCAGCGAATAAGTCCTGCACTTATCGCATTTAGACATCACAAGACATATTTAGACCACAACATACAAAAACGGATGAACAAAAAATTAATTGCGCATAAAGGAAGCATCATTAACTTTGCCGATAAATCTTTAAGTTTTATTGTAACCAATCAAGCGGGGAGCATATTGACTACTGAATATTACATCTATGTTTCTCTGACATGGAGAGGAGTGTCAGATACGCCATACAGATGTGTCCAACATGCACACACTCACCTTTTTTCCCCAAGATTTTCAAATATATTTGATGAATCACGCCCCATCAAACATGGATATTTAGGGAAAATGAAGTTGGAGAAACATAGTATTCTACACTAATGCTACGAGAGGTTTGCTAACATTGCACAGATAACAGTCGATATTGAATTCTTCCTCCACATTAAGCCCATTAAACATGGTATCCAAGCACAGAAAACTGTTTAAACAGGAATTGATCACACCAAAAGGAGAGAAAGCTTTCTTTTTCCCAAGGACAAATTCTAAAACGTAAAATCAATAGTTTAAATGTTGCTTACCTGCAAATCGAATTCAACATCCAGTGGCAAGGCACCCTTGCTAAGAATATACCTCTGGAAGTGTACCAAGAACCGATCGAGTTTTCTCTTGGAAGAGCCTCGGTCAAAGTAGTGCCCACATGTCTGAAGAAGAGTAATAACCATCCTGATCCGAAAACAATCCTCAGGGGGATCGAGGTTATCTTGCTAACAACAGAGGCAAATCAAATCAGACCAAGTAAAATTGAATCAAATGACATTCAGTACAAAATCTTTTAAAATCTTATAGACAGTCTTATTTCCGAACAATTAATTGTGTAGTCATTGAAATCCTTAATTATATACTTTTCTCTCTATAACTTCAATTCCAGGAATTAGGAATGTTCTGCATATCACTCTTCAAAGGTAATAACATAATTTCAGCGAGTTCTGTAACAATGTACCCTGCAGTTAAACATGTTACTTGAAAAGTTCAAAATCTAGCAATCCCCCATCAGTCGAGTTTCTTGTTATTATTGAGTTTTACCATTCACAGCATCTATAAACTTGATTTATCCTAGATTTTCAACTAACCAGAAATGTCATTTAACATTTTTCTTTTTTTCCCAATCCTCTTTTAAGAGATCAAGACTCATTTGAATCAAACCTAAAGAATTCAGAAAACCGTAACCTTCTGTAACATTTGACCCTAAAATTCCTAAATCCTAACCCACCATAAGCCCCATAGGCAGCATCAGCAGATATGTTCTACAAAACTAACTCATCTTTGAATGCATTGCCAAAGAAGCTCAAAGAACAAAATACAGGAATATTTTTTGAGTCCAAAGTAGAGAGAGAGAGAGAGAGAGAGCCTAAGTGCTAGAAAGCACCGCTGCTGAACCTAGCAAGCATACCATGTATCTCTATATAAATTGATAATTTGATCAATAAATCGGATATCTCGATACCTCAGCTGTATCATGGCCAAAAACAAGAATCAAATAGAGTGTTTCAAAGATGACAGAAGAATCAACATGCTCATAGTTGTATAGCTCCCCCAGAAAACGCATATGGGCAATGCGTCTCTGCTGCATCCCATAATCATTTAACTCTAGGCCAATTCTAATCTCCTCCAAAACCTGAAAGTACAGAATATAACAACCATGAATAAAACACCCAGGGGGAATCATGGGTATGTGTGCTTTCAAAGATTGTGCTTGAATTTGACATAATCAACAAAGGAAATACGACACCAGAACAAAATGCTTACAGATATCTCAGAAACTAGGGCAAAATATCTAATAAAAACAGTAAGTTCTGATGACAGAAGCACATGTTTTTATAGCAATATATTTCCATCTTAGTTAAAAAAAAATCTCACAGTGGAGTTATCAACACTTGGTCAGGAAAAAAGTCTAATTTCAAGGAGGCCTAGTCGAATCCTAAAATATCAAAACTTTCTCAAAGGGAAGCATTCTCCTTACATATTTACCAGACAACAAGGTATCTTGCAAAGCAATAATTACCCATAACCGCAGGGAGGAAAATAAAATAACAGTCCAGGTCATAAGCAATATTTTCCCGCATCCTACCTTCTAACAAAACAAAATAATAGAATCTCTCAAGCATGCATAATAAAAGAAAACTTCCCCAGGACTGTCATTATCATATTGACTAGAATTTCTCCTTCGACTCAGCTGAAAACCAAGGCATATATATATAGGATAATTAAAATTCAACTCAGGAAGAACTAGTTCTAAATTTAAGAAGCAAACCTCATCGACAACAGCAACAGCAAATTCATCATGATAGCGACTCAAACCAGCAGTGAGAGAAGCAATCAAGTGAATCTGACTATATTTCCCCTTGTGAACCTTCATGAAGCACTTTAACAGGTATGGTTCACATTCACTCCATGGTAACTTACGAAGTTGCCTCAGGACATGCTCAATGGAAGACTTGTCAAGATCTGTAAATAATAACTTCCTAATATACTGCAAAAATATTTGACATAACTCAGTAAGGAGGTTTAACATCAAAACAAGTAGAGTATTTTGCCAGGAAAAGCAAATTGTACCTGGTGCAATGGAGGACGAACTTTAGAGACCCGTGCAGATCTTTCAGGTGGTTTGCATAGATAATAAGCATTTTCCACAAGTGTGCTGTGTCGAGGATCCAAATTTTTTACATTTTTCAAACGCATCAATATTTCCAACAAGTTAGCCATTCTGATGGTATTTTCAGGAGAACGATACAGAAAACGACCACAAGTCTCAAGAAGATTGCAAGCGACATCAATGTTATGATGAGTGAAATCATCTAAACATGTCTGGTACAAAGGAAATAGAATAAGAAAGCATTTGAAACAGGTTTGCCTTTATAGCGAATAGCTTATAAGACAGTGAAAATGAGAGTAACAAACTAAATGCTCCTAATTTTAATAATTCTGTTTGTTTCAAAAATGTTCATAAACTCCCATAAAATGGAAGTATCATCATAGGAATAAGGACAGGGATATAAACCGAGATTTAACAGTTAGCTGTTTTGCACATACCTTCAGACAACTGAAGACAAGACCAGGAGGTGAAATTTTGAACTTACAGAGTTCTCCAATAAACCTAATATTCCTGATTTTTGTTTCAATGTTCATTTGATCCTGCAGTTAATTTCAATTTTGAGATGCCTGGAAAAAGGGAATAAATGTAGAGATGAAGGCAGTTGCAAAGAGAACAAGGGGATCAACAAGGAATCAAACCTTTTTATTGATTAAGAAGTTGAACTCCTCCTCCAACATCAGCAAGAGCATAGCAGGAACATCCTTCATACAAGTTGACAATGTTGCAACCATGCGTGAGTAGTATGGAAGCAACTCCAAAGATGTCCTTGGCACATTAAACAATGCTCTCACAAGTTTTTTCCGATTTGATTTTGAATTCAAATAACAGAACTCCACCTGAAATTTTAATGACCATGCAGTGATCCTCTAGAGTTGAATAAAACCCCATCGAAAAGTGGCATCCAGAAAAGGACTGAAAAAAGATATTACCGTCAATTGATCAATAAGGTCACGACTCACACAACCTGGGAGTCTTTGCAGTAGAGCATCCAAATTTGTCCCTTCGCTGCCTTTGAGCTTTTCCTTTTCCTTTTCACCTGTTTTATCAGTATCTTTTTCTCTCTCATTCCCTTTCTCCTTGTCTGGATCTTTGATCTTTTCCTTGTCCTTTTCATCTTTATCCTTCCCTTTCTCTATGCTTTTCCCTTCTGGCAGGGTGCCAGAGTCTGCAGAAGCCTCCACAGTATCTTGTGCGACTGGTGTACTTTGATCTGTTTCAGAAGAGGATTCCTGAAAGGTACACCAAATTACCGAAAACCATCAAATAGAGAGGACTATTTAGGAATCATAAATCAGATATTTCAGAACAGAAGTTTGAACATTCAATAAGTCTAGAACCGACATACCCTGCCCCCACTAGCCACCAAAAAGATAATAACGAAATGGGTTTGGGGCATAGGTTGGGTGGACAACAGTTAAGAAATGGTTCAGTCCACCTTTGAAGTTTGCTACATTAAAAAGCTTCGTTTTATTATATTTCTTTTCTTGGTTTCATTTTTCTTTTTAGGCAAACAATCAGATTCTTTAGTTTTAAGCATAAGGTTTACAAAGAGTAATTTCATCATTTCCAAATTCAAAGTTAGTGATTATGGTTGGTAATGATTGGTATTTGGTGGAGCAAGGATGAGCATTGAACATGAAATGATAGAGCCATAGCTGCTGATACTTGAACTCAACCAAAACTTAATGCTAAAACAAAAAGGACAGTGTACTATTTGCAGCATAGAACCACAGATAAGCTGATAGAAATTGTGAGATTCAAATTGACCTAATTGAGCTATGATAATGTTGAAAATTTTGATCTACTTACAACTGGTTGCTCTTGTGACTTTGATGTTTGCTCACTTGCCTTGGACTCGGCTTCTCCCAATAATACTGCTGGGACAAATGCTCTGTGAAGAACATGCACGCAATGCTCTTACCAGCAAGAAATACATCTTTTATTTCCAAAATATCATCAATGAAGGCCCAATAGAGAAAGTCTCTTCTTAACTAACTAAATAATGACCACAACATACCTAAGATCAGGTAAGCATTCATAGAAAGCTCTAGTGTCATCATCATCCCATATAGCTTCAAGGTTCGAAGACTCTTTCCCAGATGCTGGAGATGAGGCATCATCCCCAGTAGTAACCCTAGTTGTGTGGCTGTCCTCTGGCATGACGAGGCTGCATATCGAGTGCTTCTGCTAAACTGCAATAAAAAATTTAAAAGTCAGCTATGGATGGCTTTCTTTTGTAAGTAAAAAGAACTCATATAGTTACTCCTGATGCAAGAAGCATGCTTGATATGCAAGTTTAATAGAGGAAAACTCTGAAAATTTTGAAGAACAGGGTTGAATAGCACAAATCCAACAATTGTACAATGATTTATCATCTTATCCACCATTTTTTTGTGGGGGATAAGTTAGCCGCTAACTTCGGCAGGACCAAAGACTAAGAGACCCTAATTAAACTGAGGTCTAGAGTTCTAACATCCTAAAGCTTCTTAGAAACATGTACGATTTTTATAGAATAAAATAAGCAATACCATATTCACCATGGAAAGCTTAATATCTATTAAATGACCCATTACTCTAGTTCCCACTAAATAAAAAATCCATGAAAATGACATCATAAAACAACTTACGATGAGACATTGCGATACAAATGATCATAAGATTTTCGCAGCTTTTCATATGAAGATGCATTTTCTTCACTGAGCTCCCCTTTAGCATTTAGAATCTTTGCATTCTCATGCTCCATTTCGCGAAGTGACTATAAAAGTGAAAAAAAAAAAAAAGCAATTAGTGGAAGAGGGAAAGAAACAAAGGATAATGAAAGAATCAAGCAGTCAAACTTGTCATGTATAAACAAAATATATGGCCAATGATAAGTCCAAATAAGAACCTCATGACTTGTTGCCCCTAAAAGATAATATTTTCAATTGCAAAGCTTACCACATGCTCAGACTGAAGAAGTTCAGTGACAGCATCATAATATAAACTGAATGCCTTCCTAAAAGTTTTCTTTTGATCCGCTGTGATACCGAGGCCCTTAAAGAACTGTAGAAAATTGTCAACATAGAAACCATATCAAACCATTAACTTTCATTATCAAATCAAAGCAGCAAATAACCTAAAATTCAAAATGAAAATCATATTATCTTAACAGAATAAAACAAATACAAATTTCAGACCATCTAAAGAACAAAAGAGAAAGACAAACCTCATCTAGAATTTCTTGACCAGAAATAGGAAGTCCTAGAAAAATTCGCCCTTGTCGAGCAAAACTAGCAAGAAGAGTTAAATTTGTCTGAGTAGCATCGCGGTCCTTCAAGTGCTCCGTGCTAGTAAGATCCTTAATGATACTGATAAAAACACCATTTTCCTCTATAACTCCAACAAAGTACAGTTCCAGAAGAAGTTTCAAAGTGCTACGCTTCTTCATCGCTTTCAAGTTCCTGTCTGCATCCAAATCATCCCCAGATTTTCCAGGAAAGAAGACTTTCAGGAGCCCTTGTATCAAACTTGGTGAGAAATCTTTGTACCTTTGATGAAGCAGAGAGCAGATCTTTGACAGATAGACAATAGTAAGTTACCAACTAACTTAAAATGGATAAAAGGTTCAGCGTACAATAAAAAGCTTGCCAGGAAACATATAGACCGTTAATGTTGCAAATGAGTATATCCTTATTATTACAAAGAGCAGATGTGAATAATCCATCAACACATTTAAAAACTTCGACCGGGCAACATCATCAATCATAGCATATGAAGAGAATCAACATTAAAGAACAAGCAAACTTAACATGATACATGCAGATACAGATGTCACAGAAATGCACATTATTCATGGTATGAAGAAATGCATACCTATATCCATCAACATATTTGCAAACACTGAGCAAGCAACTTTACCAAAACTGATGAGAAATCTATATAACAAGAAACTGGGAAAGACAGTTGCAAATTAGAAAATCCATTATACTTAACTTAAAACGGGGTAGTTTATTATATACCTATATATTATATGTATATATACACACAATAAAGTAGGGCAAGATTATTAGACACACAAATTAACAGAAAATAATATGTATAATCATACAATTTTGGATCGAACTTATTCATGGAAGCTACCTGAACTGCGGCTTGTATATCAGAACTCTTAAGCTTGGCATCACAAATAGCAGAGACGGCTTCAGTAACAAATTTACTTAAATTGACACTTCGCAGCTCCTCCATCAATCCTTCCTTCTGCTCTTCATTTATCTGTTTTAACTTTTTAATGACACCTGTATTGCGTTTAATGCTAGAATCCAAAGTCCTGAGGAATCCAGAGTCTAGAACAAAAGGTAAAAAATATTAACATCTGTGTGCAGTTATTAAGTATCATTATCCAGAGAAACTGAATCGGTGTTTAAAAACAGATACATATGTAAATGATTCCATGGCAATATAATAAGAAGGCTGCTGTACATAACCAGTACTAAACATATAATCACAAGCAATCAAGATGAATTAGAAAGAAAATATATAAATATGTATCATGTATGTATGCATTAGTATGGATGGGGAAAAACATAGAAAGGCAAGCTGTCCAGCACTCTAACTAGCTATCAAGTCCACGGGAGTTGGCACCATACTAGGAAGCCTAAAGGAAGTTTGTTTTAGATGGTTTGGTTATTTGCAATATAGGCTCATGGCACCAAGGAGAAAGTCTGAGTTGATTCAAGTAGAAAGGAGAATAGAGCTGGACACAATCAAATATCTTTTGCATAATAGTGGTATGAGAGAAATTCAAATTCTAAACAATGATGAGAATCATAATTTAAGAATTGTATAGTCTAAATGCCACAACACAGTTTCTCTACAAGCTTCAAAACCTGAGTTTCTAACCCGCAAACTCCAGTCCTTCAGCAGAATCTGAATATCTGATATAATAAGTTCACAAACCACTTAAAGCTTATCTCGACACTGACCTATTTGTCACAGAACATACTATAAGCTATATTGTTTCTTTCCTCGGTTTCTAGTTTATAGAAAATCTTAAATAGAAAAAAGGATGAATTATAGGCCAACTATAAGCATTTCTATTTCCAGAACAGGCTAAAATCACCATAAGATATACAAATCAAATCAACAATTTTAACCACTTTGCCCTCAACAGATTTACTAACCGGGCCTTTCAGGATTCAAGTTGATTTGACGAAGAGTTATTTTGCCCTCAACAGATTTCTTAATTTCCTCAAGGCGAGCAATGGATTCCTGCAATTGGAACAACACATACACAAGTCTCTTGTATCGAAGTTCTTATCAAGAAAAACACTCTGAGAAGAACAAATGATCAAACAGTAAACCTTATTCACCATTCACGTGAAATTAAATAGGCCATTAATCCTACCTCATCGTCTTGTTTTCCATGCTGTTCACCTCCAGCCCGAGTTTCATCTTCGTGATGATCCATCTCATATATTTGTAATCACAATAATTTCCTATAGAATATAACAGAATTATCAACAATCAAGAAACCCACACTAAAACTATGAATAATTAGGAGCTAAACAGAACCTTCTAAAAGGCTTATAACTACAGTTAAAGAAACAATACGTAAATAATAGCATTGAAAAAGAAAATAAAAGCTAATAGCAACTGAAAGGATCTATTTAGGTTGTCCAGAATCATGCATTTCAAGACAGTAACCATATAAATAAATCTCTCTAGCATGTTAAATATCACAATCTCAGCCAGCATTTAAACTCCTAAGCTATGTAGTACAAAACATTGTAGCCAACCCCATAGCTCGGTAATTTATATAGGAACAATTTATTTTCATTTACTACTTTATAAATCCATGATTATCCAACTTTTGATTTTTCTTGAAATATCTGAGTCCGATACTCGTGTCCGAATCATATCTGGACAATGGTACGTGGTTATGATCATCCAAGGACCCTCCAAAAACATGGAAATCCTAGGGAAAAATATTGAACATAAATGTGTCCAACACTAAAATGCGTTAGTCCAAGTAACATAGTTATAGAACTATAATACACCAAAATTCCAGCACAGAAGTGAAGAAAGATCCAAGATACAGAAGCCTATTTCACCAAATATATCACTACAAATAATAACACGTATACATCAGAAAAATACTGAAAGCGCAAACAGGAAGAAAACCATTTTATAACCATTAAAAATACATGCATAAATTCATCAAAATAACACGGAATTCTAAAACCTCCCCCCCCCCCCCCTAATTACCCCTTTCCTTAATCTCAAACAACTAAAAATGCAATCTAAAGTCTCTTCCTTCCACTCCTTATCACTATTTCAAAAAAAAAATAAACCAAATGCATAAAAGAAAAAAAATTCACATAATTACTCCTATAATCTATATTCTTCACTCACGACTCCACTGAACCAAATAAAAGTAATTGATAGTAATGACGATAATAAATCGTAAAAAAAATCAAATCATAGAACCGTACTTCACTGAAATCATTAAAGTTAAATTAATAAACATGATAAAAAAAATCAAATCATATATATATAAGGTTATTTTTTCCCGCGGATCCTAGAGAGATAGAAAGAGGGAGTTAGGGTTTTACCTGAACCTTTGGGGAAGAAGCTAAGAATGATTTGAAGTACCGCATTAAAGGAAGGGAGGTGGGGTGTGAGGCATTTTAAGAAATTTTCTGAAACGAAACAAACCCGGTTTGTTTGTTTGTTCAGAAGAACCGATAAACTGAAGCTCTTTCTTCAAAGGGCTTAGAAATCGGATATCGGGTCGCACTTGAATCTGTTTTAGATTTTTTTAATATTAATATCTGATTTACTAGTTTATAGATTCAGAATAAACCTAATTTAATTTAGAGTTAATTTATATAACTAAACTTATTTTAAAATTAAAAATTTAGTTTAATATTTAAAGTTTATAAACTTAAGTTTCAACGTTAGAATTAAAATTTACTAATATTTAGGATTTTAGATGCTACAAAAGTATGTTTTTAAAAAATTATTATTACCGGAAACGATACCGAATCAAATTCCATAAAAATTAAACTCAAATCGAATCGAACAGTACAGTGTAAAATGTTTTCCAATTATCTTGGTTTTTTTCTCAACCTTAACTACAAATTATTAACACATCAAAACTTGTACAAACATGGAAGATGCAACAAAAGGGGTGAATTTCATTGTCCCAAACATGATATATGCTCAATTGAGTTTGTTTATGCAACAAACAATAAACAATCTCTTCCCTCTTCCCATCTAAGGTTTCTTTTATTTCTCGTCTCGTCAATCTCGGCTTCGTCCAGGGTAGAAACATTCGACGATGTTTTCCTTGACCTTGAAGTGGAAATTACTAGCCTTGTTCCGACCCTTATTCGAGACGGTCAACTGCAACATGATTAAATGATGATACTAGTGAGAACCTATTCCGTCACTTCTAAGACGATGAAACATAGTATAAACCTTGCCAATTGCGAAACCGATAGTTCAAAATGCATGCAAAGGTAATATGTTTCCACTTTTTATAGGAACTTCTATAATCAAGAAATAATACCAACTCTAATTATAGTCTACGTTACTCGAATCCATGAACTGCAACATGATAGAAATGACACAAATCATCCAAAAATGAAAAAGAAATAACACATCGGTACCTGTCCGTGCACATCAGCTGCTAAACCGGTAGCCAACAAAAACGTAGATCCATCTTCAATCGAATAAATATCCTCATGGTTGAGTGTGATTAACGAACAGTCCTAACAACAATAGTTCAACAAAAGGAGAACATTTTTAAGTGAGTGCCGGATGTATTTGGATGATCCTTAAATGATCAAATCCCCATGATCGGTTCTGAATATGCATCAGACACAAGTATTGAACATCGATACTTCAAGAATGATGAAAGAACAATATAAGACAACATGAGGGGTAAAAAGGCATTATCTTACAAACTCGGATGTTAGAGTGCGACAATAGTGCAAGAAATCCAAGACATAATCTGAAGATCCATTTGCAGCCACCTCCATAAGCGATAAATCATCTATGATAATGGAAACATTTTTCTGACTAATCTCGGGCAAAGCTGAAATGGTTTTATGTATTTTCCCATACAACGCAATGAGTCCACCTCCCGGAGTCATTCCTTCATCTTCAATTAATTAAACAAATTTTAAAACATTTCCATCAGACAAACCATTAAAAAACCACAAACCGCCGAAGAGTAATACATTCGTGTATTATAGTCGAAAACATAGTTCAACACATGTATTATAGAATCAATAACAATACTGATAGAAAACCATCTAAATGCTGTCATGAAATCTCGAAATCTGACAACACAAACATGTAGATAGAACTATAGCAAAAAAATGAATTCTTCAATCCTCATTCAAATCAAAACATTGACTTTATCGAATTTCAACTCATACTCTGTCAAATTTCAGAAATCCAAAACAACATTTAGAAGATTCTTCGTCGATACAAACTACAAAGCATATGCGTGCATAAAGATTTACAAGGACCATTTTATCCAAATTTTTTCTCACCTGGACACTGCAACTTAAGCATGTCAAAGAAAAAGAATCTACCATTATCCCTTTGTGATACCAAGTTGCATCCCTATTTCAACAACAACAAAAAAATAATATTAACAGCATTTCCAAAGTTTCCAAGAAAAGAAATTTGTTAGCTAAGAAAACACATATTCATCTCTAGTTTCTTATTTCTCCGAAAATCGGATTTGGGAACTTATACCTTATGCCTAACAGAGTCCCTAATACCATTAATTCAAGACATTAATTCATTAAAAGGGTAATCAAACATGAAACATCCAGGCCTAATTACATATGTTGTTCGAATTCGGCCGTAAGTGTCGAATTCTAAGCTTTTCGTTTATTAAATTTAAGAACTCCATAAACTCAACCAAGTTAACTCAAAAACTAGTCAAGAAATTTATTTCCCAGCTTTTTCATCATCTCAATTCATAACCCAACACATAAAGTTCCAAGTTTTCATTAAATCTACCATCAAAAGAAAGAAAAAATCGAAAAAAATAATATAAATTCAGCTTTAAGGGAAGAAGATAATTTACTAGTTTTCGAAGAATGCGATCGTAGTGAGAGAAAGGCTGAGAGAAAGCGATGAAAATTGAAACATTTGAGGAGTTTGGAGAAAGAGAGCGTTTAAGTAGATGTGAAGAACGAATGAGCCACTGGTCTCGACTCGGTCTTCTATAGCCACAACTCGACCCCTTAAAGGCCACGGCTCGATGGCCTGGTCTATCCCCAAGGCTTCATCAAGTAGGTTCGAAGATCTCTGGTTCATGATATTTGGGAAATCTTGATTTTTCAGAGAGAGAAAATACACTGTGGGATTGAATTCTTGGGCCTCCAAATTTAATATTTCACTGAGTTAAATGAACCACAGTCCTCAAATTACAACCTTTATTTTAAGTTATTTCATACATTTTTAAATATTTTAATTTTATCCTTAAATTATAATAATTTAAGGATGGAAATAAAATATTTTAAAGTTTTGTAATCAATTTAGAACGAAGACAACAATTTGAATAGATTTTCAAACTAAATATGACCTAGAGAAAGCTTTAAGCTTGCACTTTCACTAGAAATCAAATCTCAAGAGAAATTGATGAAGTTTAGCCTTTTTCAATTATATGGATACATATATATGTTATGCACTCTAAATCTTCTTAATACAAAATGACATCATAGATAAGAGGTCTAAGGCCTTTTAGGAGCTAGTATTTGCTGCTTCCGGAGACCCCGCTGACTCCGCCACCACCTCGGATCGATACCATGGATCTATAAGATGAGCCATTGCTTATCAGATGGAAATCCAAAAACAAAACGATAACGGTTATATCATCGTGGAAATGTCTTCGCACTCCACGGTCAATCTTTTTCAAGTCTGAGTATCGCATTTCTCTCTTCTTCGCTGCTTCACGAAGCGCGGCTTTTACGAGTCTCCTCGCAATGCCCTGTGTAAGTATCTCGTATAAGTTCATCCATAAACAACTTGATCATCAAAAAGTAAAGATGAGTTCTACGTTCATGGAGGAAAACGAACGAAAACAAAACTTGTTCAGTAAGCAACAATAAACCATTTCCAGGTTGAATGTATTAAACATGTAGTTGACATGCAAAGAAGACAACCCTACTCAACCAATCATAAAGTTGATAATCAAGTTCAGGAATGGGGAAGATCGGATTTCGTTAAAATTTCCAAGATCATATCTAGATTTAAGGTAAAAACAATATGTTATAAAGCATTACATAATCGAGACGAAGGGCAAGAATATCGAATAAAATTAGATTTAAGGTAGATTCGGATATATGTACATAAAAGTCGAATAGGGATGAGCAAAAATCAACCTGACTCATTTCCAATTCCATCCATAAGTCCATTCTTTCCATCAATGATACATATGTATGCTTAGAATGGGGATGACCCTCTAAAGATCCTCAGAAAAACTAATAAATCTAAATATACCTGTGTAGTCGCACCAAATCCGAGTAACATAGGTTTACAAACATAAAATAAGAATCATGAAAAGAAAACTTACATTACGTGGACACGTAGTCACAATGTCAACAGCCTCTTGATTACTAAGGTGTTCCCATAGACCATCCGATGCGAATATAAGAAACTGATCTTCAGGATGGATTTTCTGTACTGATATTGCCGGCTCAGCTTGTAGGATTGGCTTCTCAAACGAGTTCGGAACTCTAAACTTAGGTAATAGAGGATCTTTGTTGAATTCCGGCTTCTTTAGATATGCATCGCCAATGGACCTTGAAATCTAAAAAAATAAACTGTTCGTCAATGGACATTCAATTTGCACATGTTTTACCACGTATTTGGGTGTGAGTGTCAATGCGGATATGTTCAAACTTTATCAAAGTTTTACCACATATTTAGAGGATCAGACCTTTAACTATATCAGGATCGGGTTGGATATAGGAAACGGAGAAATGAAGAGTATGAATAATACAATTGCAGTAAAATATATTCAAAAACAGAGACAAGATATTGGAATGAGAACGGAATTCACCTATTGTCATCAACGTCCCAAGAAGAAATAACGGAAACAACAAACTATCAACAAAGGAAACATACAAATATCTCAAAGTCACAGAACTTACCTGTATTATACCCTTCACACGCCATACTTTGTGCTTGAGGACCACAATCTGTGGATCGTCAGGATGTAACGATCGTAACTCCTCCCGTACATATTCAAAACTTGCATTGTGCTCGGATGACAACTGAACTGCTTTGACCTCATTAAAGGATTTCTCCAATCTGCCTAAAACAACTCGGGAATCTCCGGCATTTGCAATGTATAGCAATCCGCTACAAACTATTCCTACCAAACAACATGAACCAACAGAAGCGAGTTGTGGCTTAATTTCCCACTGCTGTCTGACAAGGGAAAGAAATTCTTCTTCGGTAGCTAAAAATGCCCTGTTGATTACATTGGCAGACATTCCATGATTCTCGGTCGTAAATCCTGCACCATTAATAGCTTTCAATTCTGTAAATATAAGTTCTACATTCTCAAATCTGTACAGGAACCAAATTATCTTTGTGTGTTCCGAAAACATAACACATTTTCTATTTTTTTTCCCAAGAATTACTTTTACAACTTTTACAAGTGCAATAAAAATATAAATGCTTGTTAAATTGTTAAGTTTCAGAGTCATTCAAATAAGGACACTTTCTAAACATCTTATAACTATACGATACAAAGTTTACCGATTCAAAGGAAACAAGCCGATGTTGGGGCATAATGAGGTTTTTAACGAGGCCCCAGTTATTATAAAAAAAATGGAAACAAGCCGATAAATCAGTTCTAACCATCAAAAGCTATCCAAATTAATGTGACAAAAATAACAAATTCGGATGCAATTAAGCAAAGAGGAGAAAGAACAACGTACTCTTGATATGGCTGAAAAGATGTTCGTTTATAAACCTGGCGGTTTCCGGACCTCCGTGACCATCATAAATTCCAACAAATGTCCCATGTGGACCCAATTCAAACGAGCTGATCAGACCAGTTTCAAGTTGGCTATGGTCTTCCAATAGATTGTTTGCTTGAATTACTGCCATCGAAAACTCACCTGCAACGTGTTGTCCCAAGTCTTCGTACCATAACAACCCATCAACCCTACCATTACCAGCCTCACCTCCACTAGAATTTTCACCCTCAACTGAAGGCCTCCAGCAGGGCGACACAATTCGCCTTAATGTTGTTGATACCATAACTTACATGTTCTTAACTGAATATAAAGAGTCTGATGAAGTGTTCCAGTCGAGCTTTGTCGGATCTTATCTTTGATTGATGGGATTTTCTATCCTACTTGTATTGTATACCGAGAGCTATAGGTGTTATCGACACTTTTTATTATGATTCAATGTTTAACCCTTAGGCAGGCAAGAAGCATTCTCCAAGTCCCTAATCCGAGTTTGAACAACAGACCGATCTTGCAAAAACGTATTCCTGGAAAATGAGCAGGATTCAGGGTCAGCTCGGATTTGACTCAATGTTCAGAGAACAGAAGTTTCAGAAATCATTCATCGATAAATTCAGGTAAAAAAATCACAGTAGCAATAAACATTACCTAAAACCCTATTCTGAGTTTGATCTACAGCTAGGTCTTAAGAAGACATTCCTGGAGACAGCAGGATACGGCATCAGCTCAGATTCGACTCAATTTCCAGAAAGCAGAAGTTTCAGAAACCAAGCATATATCGATAAATTCAGACATCTATAATCTCACAGTATCAATAAACATTATCTAAGACCCTAATCCAAGTTTGATCTACAGCTAGGTCTTGAGAAGACAGATTCCTGGACAAGGAGCAGGATTCAGCATCAGCTTGGATTCGACTCAATTTCCGGAAAACAGAAGTTTTGGAAATCAAATATATAAATTCAAACAACATTAATCTACACAGTTGTGATAAAAATAAATTACAAAACCTTGGGTCTAATCCTAGAACCCGAAACATTCTCGACTGTGGTGCTTTGATCCTTCATTTTCTCTTGAAATGCATATATACAACACTCATATCTAACACAAGAATGTGGGGATATAACCTCCAAGGATAATAAAAAAAATCAAAATTCTTATAAAAAAATAACATCACTCGTATTGGATGCATATCCATGTCCAACACTTAGACACAAGTTCGAGTACCATGGATTCTTGATAAACCTTAAAGACAGGAATATGGGTGTAGGATACAAGAATTTCAAGAAAAAAAAAACAGAGTTCCATCCATTGAATTGCTAAAACATAAGTTTGGACAAATAAAATGGAAAAAAGATTCAAACTCTAGCATATCCATACCTTAGAAACATCAAATTAAAGACATGAACTTGAATTCCACATCTCTAAATGCATTCAAATGAATAAAACATAAACTATGGAACATAAACACCACAAAAAAATACTCTCAGAAACTCGATCTCAATAATATTCATGGACTTAAATTCTTGAAATTCACCTCTCTACATGCATTAACAAGGAAGAAAATAGAATCAAAATTCTGGGTATCTCTAGAAATGGAAAAAGAGAGAAGAAAACAAGCAATTCTCTGAGAAAAAATCCAATACCTTAAAAACATCAAACAAAAATAAAACACCCATCGCTTTAACAAAAAAACATAATTATTACAAAAGAAGATGAAAGAGAGATTTTCTTCTTACATACCTTGGCAAACAACGATAATTTCTGATAATCTTCTCGGTTATAATAAACCAGTTTAAGAACACCCCCAAAGACCCTTAGCTTTATTTCGAGACAAAACAAAAAATAACAGAGAAATGAAAAGGATTGTAAGAAACTTTGATTACTAGATTTGAGAGAGAGAAACAAGAAAAATAAAAGTCGTTTCTTTCGTTTCAGAAAACAAATCTTTCGATTTGGAACCATCCTTTAGCTTTATTTATTTCATTTTTCTTCTAATTTTTTTAATTCATTGGCTGTAAGGGGTTTGACCTGTAGACATTTAACAAACCAATATTTTAGGCAACTTTCACTCATTTACCTTTCTCCATTTTTAGCAAAATAAAACTGTGGGCAAAGTTTAAACAAAGTATAATACGATCGATATAAAATTTAAAATATTAAATATTTTTATAATATTTTAAATTAATAGTTATATATTAACATTTAAAATTAAAGATCGATAATTATTATTTTTAATAATATTTTAAGATTTTATAAGTATTAAAATTTATCTTTAAATATTAATATCATAATGTAAACTTGTTTATTAGATTAATTAAAAAATCATTCTTATCCTTCGCGATGTAAGAGTAATAATAATAGTTTAAATATCCATTTTTCAATTATAAATGATTTTGTTTCCATATATTTTCCTAAATATGAATAATATAAAACAAATTCATTTTCCATCGATGCAGAAATTATGACGTAATAATTCACAGTTATAAAGTAAATTATAGGAAATAGACTTTAATAAATCTTAAAAGTGCTTAATATTTCATAACACAAAAGTTAATCCATCAAAATGTATTAAGATTTCAAAGGTTCTAGCAAACACAGATTGTTACCATTCAAACCACCGCAAACTTAATTTGATTCACTGCGTCTTGGAGAAGCGCGGTTGTCATCGTCTTCGTCGCCGTAAATGGGCGGGCTAGGGCTGCGGCTGTTGCCGTTTTCCTTTGTGGAGCTCCTATAAGGAGGCCTGTCTTCAGCGTCAGCTTCACGATCTGGAGTTCTGCTCCTTCCCCTTGGACTCGCACTGTAATCCGAACCATTAGCATGTCTGCGATTCCTTGGGGACAGGCTACGTCTCTCTTGTGGGCTTCTTTCATCGAGCGGTGGACTATGCTTCCTCCCTCGAACTGGGGAAGGGCTTCTTTCATCGAGCGGTGGACTATGCTTCCTCCCTCGAGCTGGGGAGGGGCTTCTTTCACCGCGTGGCGGACTATGCTTCCTACCTCGGGTTGGGGAGGGAGAATGCGAGGGAGAATGCCTGTGGCGCTTGGGACTCCTTGATCTTCTATCGTCACGCTCGAAGCTTCTTTCTCGCTTCACAGGGGATCTGGATCTACTGTAGAATGTTGGGAGATTCAACACAAAAAGAATGAGCTCGACAGCTTACAAGACCAAAACAATTTGCTTTCTGAACCAGAATCCTGCTCAGGGAAAAATAAATACAAACCTGTCACTACGGCCCCGGCTGTAACTGCGGCTTTTGCTTCGGCCACGTCGGGGACTAGGTGAGCGCGAGTAACTACGAGGTCTACTGCTTCAACAATAAAATTATTAGTCTCCCAAGTACACAAAATAGATGTTTTCAAATGATAATTTTGAAGGGAAAGTACCTCAGCTTCTTTGGACTGTTTTGACAATCTCTTTCTATGTGGCCTCGTTCCCCACAGCGGTAACACTTGTTCTTCCAATCCCCGGCTTTGCAATCACGAGCCCAGTGACCATCAATTCCACAGTTGAAGCAGCGCCCAGAGCCAGGAGCAGGACCTCTTCCAGCAAAATCACGAGATCCACCAGGGCCACGCGGCACCTAAATTGAAATTTAAATCAGATCAAATGTTCAAGCATTGTTGAGTCAAGTCTAGAAAAACAATGAGAAAGATGAATGACACTGAATACAATTCAGCATTCAAACCAAGTTTTATCCTTATTTTTCAGCGGCAATTTTCACATACTTCAATTTCTAATAAGAAACCGAGTGGCAACAATGATATTCTAGTGTGCCTAGTTATATAAAAAACTTTTAATCCTTTTCTTCCCAGAAGCAGCTATTTACACTTACATTAGCTGATTTAAACATCAAACTCATGATCATAAAGCATATACGTGGGAATATCAGTTTATTGCAATTGTTCGATTTCATAAATCCACATCACTAGAACCCTAGGCAGCAACAGAACTGAACATGCAAATTTTTATGCATCACAACACAAAAATCAAAAGGCAATAGGATGATAGATACTTGAGCATTAACCAAAGAATGTTAAATTTCTCATTCAATTTCATATTGCATCTATTGCCTTCAGGAAAATTTATGGCAGTGAGGTAACATAAAACTTACTCCCTTGGCAAATTCCACAATGATACGGCATCCATCTAGGTCTCGGCCATTCAATGAATATCTTGCATCATCAGCATCTCTAGGGTCACTGAATTCCTGTTATCAAGGAGGCAACAAAAAAATACAAAACAAAGAAGAAAGGGTCCAAGGAAAAAGATCATGTTTTTTTATATATGGTGAAGAAATCATAGATAACAAGAAACATTTTTTTCAGTTCAAATTAAAAGAGTTTGGAAATACATACAACAAATGCATAGTCTCGCTTCATATCCACATCACGTACTCTGCGCAAATGGGTGCCAGAAACAGTAAGGCCATCATGACACAATTATCAAAGGGTTGATAGTTCGCCCCTCACAGATGAACGAAAAACACCAACTTTTGAGATTGTTGCCATTTCAATAAAAACACGCAATAACACTATAGAAAAACTCGCCAAATCCACCAAGGTCACCCTCTCAACATAGACCTCCAGGTTAGGCAAAAGCCAAGGGACCTTCAACAAGATCATTCGAGTTAAACCAGACCAACAGGTGGAGGGTTGCAGCATTCTCACTCATATTCTAATAGGAGGATAAGGGGTCATGCTCTACATCAAGGGGATTGGCAATGACTCTGTTTTCTCCTAGGTCATTGTCACTACACCATGAACCTATCCTAAAGACCCTTGATAAAAAGAATAGAACAACTATGAACACCCAAACAAAGAAAAATAAAACAAAACACATGGAAGTATGGAACAAGTACAACAAATGAAACACAGCATCTAAATTTATTAACTCTTCAACATAACAAAAAGATTTCTTTACCTCCCATATCTGCTAAACATGTCCTCTAGATCACGTGATCTTGTCCTCGAGGACAGGTGACCAACATAAAGGCGAGTGCCACCACGACGGTCATCATACCTGGGCATTTTGTCTTCCCCTGCATTAACAAAAGCCATTAGAACCCCAAGAACAAAAAGGAACATAAATTTACATAATAAAATACTCCAATCATTATTAGTGACATCAACAATATACTTTAAACTCAAGTCACCTTAAAGAGCACGGCTTTTGTCTCCATCATGGAAAAGAAAAAAAATGATTTTCAATTTAACAGTCAACTAAAACGTAATAAAAAATCTAACAGGAATATTTCATATATAAATAAAATCAGGCATGGTTTTGCCCAAAATATACCATTTTTTATTTTAATTCTTCAAAAGTATCCCCTTAATAAAATCAATTATTAAAACAAACAATCAAACAATATCAAAACAAACTCACAGTTCTGTATTTTCCTCTCCTACTGAAAGTGCAACCTTTAGCTTAACTGTTTGATGCTACAATTTTGCTTTGATTTTGTGCTAAATTATTTGTTTCTATTGCTGTTACATAATTTTAGCTTTATTATGCAAAATGATATATAAGTTCCCTTCATAATTGTTACCAAAGGATGGTTAACTAGCCTCTAAGGTAACAATTAGAACAATCAGTTCAAATTGTTTGACTGTTTATGCTATATACATCCTGGTATTAGATTTATCTTATACTAAACAAACAATGGGAAAAAAACAATACATTTCTATAAAAAAATTAATTTTAATTCTTTAGTGGTGTTTTCTTTAAATCCAATTGCTCAAAAAATTCAAGTATAGAAATAAACAATCAAATAATATGTAAACAGACCAATTTCACCATATCTTTACTATACATATCATAAATACACAAGGTAGAAAACCTAAATATAATCTTCAAAAGAAACAAATTCGAAGAAGGGATTTCATTTTTCAGCTATCAATTCTAACAGGCCAAAGCATCAAATCCATGCATCTTTAAATTAGTATTACAATTCATAAGGAAAAAATACATATTCAGAAAGTGGAAATTAAAAATTAAAAAACTTACAAGCTCAACAAGTTATCAGATCTATGAAAAATATATAAATAAGTTAGAGACGTAAGACCATGAGAGTTCAAAATTTAATTAAAAATTTAAATATGGAATAATAAAAGAATTAAATTAAAAAGAAGAAGAAGAAGCTTACGATTGAATTTCAGAGGGAGGCGAGGAAGGAGAAGATGAAAAAACCCTAACTTTTCGAAGAGAACGAGAGCTTCGTTAAACGCGGCGTTTCTTTATTTATAGGGGCCTTAAGCCCTAAGGATAAGGATCATTCAACGGTGAAAAATCTGATGTCGCGTAATTACTAAAAGACCCCTGTTTGCAATTACAAGTATAGGCTTGGGGAAAAAATTACTAACACTCTTAAAACTAGACTAAATTTTTTGTTGTTTTATTTAGGAGTGTTTGGTAAGGGTTGATTTAATTAATTAATTTCATTAGTTGATTTAAAATTAATTTAATTAATTATTTATAAAAAATACTTAATAAATTTTAGCTGATAATTAATAGTTGATACGAGGAAAATGATAAATAAGATAAGAATAGATTTAATTATTAAATACGTATAATATTTTATAATATTTAATTTTTAAGGTGTAAAATTATTCGATTAAATTTAATACTTAATAAATTTATATATATTTTTAAAAATTTTGTTTTTTTAAGTTTAATATTTATAAATATTAACCTTTTACGGATTGATATATATTATTAATTTTGTATAAAATATTAATAGTGTATTTTTTTCACTTTTATCTTTTGTTATATTTTTAATTAAATTATACTTAAAAATTTTAAAATCAAAAATAAAATTTTACTAATTCATCATTAGACATTGCATACAAGTCATTATACACAAATTTATTAAAATTATTAAATTATCTATTAAAAAAGTCAAATAAATATAAATAAATTAAAATTAATTTTTTTTTAAAAATACACAATTATAATAATATCATAGTCAAATCTATTCAAATAAATAAAAATTACTTAAAATATTTAAAGCTTACAAAACAATTTAAAATGAGAGTACAACATGAGAATATTTTATGTACAATTACATAACAAATATTTTATATTTAAATCGATGATATGGTAAACGTATGATAACGAGATTTTTTAAGATTATTATTTTATACATGAGCAATAAAAATAATTATTTTCACAAGTTTATAATTTAAATTTAAAATTTGATATTTACTATTTAAAAGTTTTCAATGTAAAAGTTTAAAAATATATGGTTTAAATCGTAAAATAATATAATTAAAAATTTATATTTTAATTTATAAACCTTAAATTATAACTATAAACCTAAAATTCTATCGATAATTCCCGATATTTTTATGCACACATGCAAATAAAATCTAAACTTTTGACCTTAAAAACTGAAGACTTACCTTGAAACAAAATAACTATTTACACAGCATATATATGGAATATTTCCCATGATAAAATCCTCACCTTAAATTCCTGTTCTCAGTTTTGTTACACAGACAATTTCTTATTCATAGTTCAAGATCGAACTGAAGCCAAGTAGACAAAACTATTGATAATACGATACTTAAATTCGACCCGAATCAAACCAGTCAACAAACAACTCGAAACTCAAAGAACGATGATCGAACGAAAGGGCCTCGGTGAAGTAGTTCTTATAACAGCAATTCATATGAGTAGAGAAAATCCAAAGTCTTGCTGATGTTCAGCCTGAAAGCTTTCTTTAAGAAATCAAAAATCATTCTCGGAGAAATTAACCGAAAGGTCCCAGTAATGACCGACTCCTGCATCGGCAAATACCTTTCTCGCAGCTGCTTCGGTGATGCACTCGTGAACTGAGAACCTGTTGAAACTTGATTTCGCAACACTACCTTGCCAAACTAACACACACTTGTTAGGTGGTTTCTCTTCGTCTTCATCTCCATCTTCGTTCTCGTTTACAGCTTCAGCCCAATTGATTCGTCGAAGCATAAGCTTACCGTACCTCTTAATGGATTTGCTTCCACCTTCCACGACTACAACACTAATGCCCTCGGAGATCACGGCACAACCAGTCAAACGGTTTTCTTGGGCATTAACATCAACTTTGAAGCGGGTCTTGGGATGTGAGAGGTCATTGATCCTGTACACCGAAACGATTGTCTCCGCAGTAGTTGGGTCGTCAAAAAGCTTTCTCTCTTTCTTTTCACGGCGTTCGGCAGGGGTAAGCTTGCGAGCAATGTTCCTATCAACGTGAGCCTGTTCCCGCTCAGCAGCAGCACTTCGGATTTCCATTTCTAGCTTAGTTGGATCTTGGGTAGCTTCAGAGCCTAAAACTTTCATTAAATTGCTCAACTTAACTTTTGGTTTGGGAGGTTCTATCAGGCCTTGTCTAATCATCTCCTGTTTATCCTTTTCCCGGGCCAAACGCCGCTGAGTCCGAAGTTTCTTCTGCTCCTTCTTGGTTAGCTTCAGAGGCTGAGGCGGTGGTGGAGCTGGCTCAGCAGGAGGCTCAATTGGACGAGGATGTTCAATATAAATCGTGATCTTCTCTTTCTTCAGTTTATCTTCACTTAGCACACCATCAGCAATGTCATCATATGAACCCAAAACCAGAATAGGCAAATCCCTGAAATATACCCCAAAACAATGAGAAAAAGGTAATGTGACAGAATGAAATAACCTAGTGGTTGTAATTTCCATTAATCCAACACTTAATATTTTTAAATACCGTGTCCAACACATATTCAGACAGATGCAAATATGGTCCAAGAACACACTAAATAAAAAGGAAAAACTAAAAAAAAACAAAAACTGTACCTGACATTTATACCTGGACCTGAGTAACATAGATTGTAATGTTTCCTTTAAATTTTTTGATATGGCAATGATATATGATGCCGAAAGTAAATGCAAAGTCTTTTGGCTTAAAAATGGGGAAGTGCAATGCAGGCCATAACTCTCAGCTTGAATACTAATAACATAATCAAGAAGGCGAGACGTATGAACATCTGTTTACAGCTTAAGCAGAAAGTACAACAAAAACAAGAATTCAAAGAACTGTATTTCAAGCAAAAAATATATCTTCCTCAAACATGATACCCAAATGTAGGATTTTTTAGGTTTAGGTTTACTTTGATGACATGTTGAATCAAACAAGGTTTCCTAAGTGATTGAATTAATTAAAGGTATGTAAACTTAAAGTTAACAAAAATGAGAGGAATGTCAACTTACCACCACTCTACTTCAGGAATCGGGTCTTTTGGTTTCTCCTTCGTAATAATTCTTTCTGATACCTCAATTAAATTGGGATTTATATCAGCCTTTGCCTTTGCCAATTGTGCTTGCTTTGCTTTTAGCTCTTTAGCTTTTGCTTCTCCAAATTGACTCTAATAAATAGACAATAATCACAAAACCAGACAAACTAATGGAAGAATCAAATAAATAAAAACACAACAATACCTTCAATTTGATGATCTCTGCATCTTTTGACCATTTCCCTTCCTCTACAAACTGAAAAGTCATCCTTTTTGGTCTAATAAGCTTATTCTTATCAATTCCCATCCGCGCATCAAAATGTGGATTTGATTCCGGATCCACCTCCAACTCAGGTTTAAGGATCTGAAAAGCGTCTTTCTTTTGCTTGTTAATGTTGACCTGAAAATTCAAATGGTTTGAGTTAAATAACAGCCTCAAAACTCGAAAGTAACACAGTAGCGCTGGAATATGAAAATAACAATGACTGCACCAAGAGTACAAATTTCACAAACCTTGAGGGTGCTAAGATTACTTGGTTTAGTCACATTTATGATATTACCATGTTCATCAATTTCCCTACCAAGTGCATCAACACGTAGAACAGGTGCCCTGGTAGGTTTCTGAGGTACGGGAACATCTACTTGCACCTGTCCAGGAAACAAGTTTATTAGAGGAGCAAATTGAGGGTCCTGGCGGAATCCCATCTTGGCAGCCAGCTCTTGAGCACGCTTAACAGCTTCTAGATTGGGTATTGATGCAAGGCCTGAAACAGCAGCCACGCCAGTAGTAGATGGCTTTGAAGAAGCTACTGGTGCAGAGGCAGGAGGGGCTGATGAGCTTGATGATCCACTGGCAATGGATGTAGTCACAGATGAGATTGGTCCCGAGCTAGGGGCCTTGTTCAACTACACATATCAATACCAATGCAACATGAATTTTTCAAATTTAAAAGAACCAGGGGAATTTTCTTTTTGAAAAAAGGAAAGAAAAATTAACTTACTGCAGGTATCTTCTTTAATTTTTCGGCTAATTCTTTCTGCATTTGTAAAGCCTTTTTTGCTTTGGCTAAGGCATCAAGAGAGAAATTTGCACCACTTTTCCCAGTAGATGAAGGTCCATCTGTACTAGATCCAGTAACCTCATGAGATCCGGTGACACTATATGCTTTATTTTCAGCAGTAGAAATCGAAGATACCTTGGTAGGAAGAGGGTGACCAGTCCTTGGTAATGATGCCTGAGCAGCACCCTTCAGGTATGGAAAAAAGTAAATTACATTAGCATACAATCTTACAATTTCAGCAATATGATAATAACTAGTCTTAGACGCTTTAAATTTATCACTAATTTTTTAAATGAACTTCATTTTTCATTTCAATTTCCCAACAACCAAACAAAGAGCAATTATCTCATTGATAAAACTAGCAAAAACAGAATTCAAAGACTCACATTGTGAACTGGATCACCACCATTGGCGCCATTGGATAACTCAATTTCATCATCTTCTTTAGCTTTATCCCCAAATCTCCTCCTCTCTCTCTTTTCCCTTCTGTTTTCTTCCCCATGTTTACTCCTTTTCTCCCCTCTCTCCTCACTCTCTTCCCTCTCTTTCCTCTTTTTCTTCGCTTCGACTTCTTCATAGGAACCCTCACGATGCTTCCTATCTCTCGAACCTTCCCTATCGAAAGATCTCTCGCGCTCGTCACGGCGCGATGTGGAAGATCTATGATCCGATCGGCGGTGGGAGTCGCGATCGTCGTGGTAGCGATCAGAGTCACGGTGGTGCCTGCCGTCGCGATCCCGGGACCGTTTGGATGCGTGTTTATCTTTGTCCATTGTTTTTCTAGGGTTAGGGATTTTCGGTTTGGGTTTTTTTGCTCCCTTTTATCTCGCTCTCGGCTCAGATTTTTTATTTTAGAAGGGGGGAAATTAGAAGTTAATGAAATTCGTATCTTTGAAAACGACGTCGTTCCAGAAACTGTTCATCCGAGCTTTGGGTCTTCTATATAGTCCAGTTCATATTCCAGCATCATGGTTTTGTGCCGAATCGGATTGGGATAAAGCAACATTTAGTCCATGAAGTTGGTATTTTTTTTAAATTAGTCCTTAAACCTCTGTTGTCCACAGTAGTTCTAGACAAAAAATAAATAAATAAATTTGATCTTTAAATTTAATTCTGGCTTCACTATAGAATTTTACTATATAGTTCATTTTTGTGAAGATATGGTACAATTTTGTTTGGAGTCACGTCGTTAAAATGATTAAAAATTCAAATTTAAAGATAAAATTTATAAAATGTTTCGGAAAAAACTTCACGAGTTTCTTGTTTACGGTATGTCATACGGCACTTAAGAAAAAATATATTCTAGACAAATCAACCTTCATCACATCTTTTATCTAAGGATTTATCTCGAAAATGTCGTAGTATTTACCGAAAACGTGTGTTATAAGGTTAGTAGTCAAGTGAGCAAATCAAGCGAAATTCAACAGTTCAATAATAAAATTTCAAAATCTTGAAGAATTTAAAGTTAATTGACCAAATCAAAAACATAAACAAAATTGAATGTCAAAAATAATTTACCCTTTAAATAGAAACACAAACTCGAAACCCCAAATTTATGCGCAAGTGAAACAAGCATGTCTTGTACCAATAATACAGTTCAATCACAGCAAGAGTTAATCATCCATACATTTCACGGCCACGGTTTTGATAGACAGAAACACTATTGAAGATATGACTGGCTCGGATCCGGCTAGTTTACGACAACACCGACCGAACAAGTTCGGCATAAGAGAAATGAAGCAGTGTTAGCTAATATTCAGGCTCTGATATTCTATGCATGTGAAACATGATGCATGGTTGATCGAACATCGGCTTATGGACCGAAACTCAAGCCATCAGCCACCAATTAACGAATATGAACTGGACATATAACAACGAGCGATATTCGGAACTCTTCTTTCTGCGTAGATAAAGAGTCCGAGATTAGTTGATCGAATTGCTTTTACCTTAAGAACCACGGCCATGAACATAGGGTGTACCAGGTGCAACACTAACTACATGCAGATGCCAGAAGTTATTATCCTTATTTAATCTTATCTACCGCACATGCCATATCGGGTCTCATCTCTAACATTCATCTTGCGTTTCCCCCTTTTGCGGAAGCTATATATAGATTCGAATATTAGAGGGCGTAAATCCTATCGACTTCGACTTCCGAATTAGTGAAGTCGGAGTGAAGCAAAGAGTTGGATCCACTTCTCCTTGAATTCTTTCCCCTCTTCCTTCTAGTCCTCTTCGATTTCACCACATAATAAGTCATCGTGCCGAGAACCCCAGCCATTATCAGACCCCCTACAACAGTAACCAAAATTGCAGCCCACTCGTGCTTCCGGCCAACCACTATATATGAGGAAGCCATAAAAGCAACTGAAGTGCAGACAGAAGCCAACCACATCAACTTGTTAATGACTTCCACAACCTGTTTCTCGGCTTTGGTTTCACCTCGGACCAATGTAATTTGAACTACGACAACGGCCAAAGAGGTGAAGAGAGCAATAGCATTGAAGATGAAGAAGATTTTGAAAGAACCCGAGCTTACCACCACTGCAACTCCACTATCTTGATCTCCTCCAGGCACAGTAAATATAGCTGCAAAAGCAACCGTTGCAAATAGAACGGCTACCACAGTCACAGAATTTGTGGCGTTATTAATTCCTTCTCGATGGAGTTTTCTAAGTTCCTTGGAGATATTGTGAACATTTTTGTTGGTTCTTTTGGTTTGTTCAAGCTGTGTATGGACATCTTTCTTAATTTGCGTCACTGTCTGCCTCAATTCGTCTCTTGGTTGATTCAGTTCATTAGCTCGGAGAGCACCTTTCTGAGAAAGGCAGCTCTTTATTGCCGTGGATTCTGCAGAGAGTGGAAGTCCTTCAGCTATGTCAAGAGCCGTTTTATGGTCTCTAGTGAGTGCATTGACGTTCGTATCAGGAAGGGACAACAGCACATCTACGATCTGCAAGGAAATAGCAAGGTTCATTAATATGAAACAGTTCCATAAAAAAATGTGAGGAATGTTACTAAATATATTTTGCTTGGAATCGGAGTGTTGGATATGGCTTCAGGCACAACACGGATATGTTCATCATTTTCCGAGGTTTTTCATGTATCTGGAGGATCTTTGAGGATCATATCCTCGTGCCATGTTCAAATATGTGCCAAACACAAGTACTTCAAGGAAAATAACTAGTCGGAGCAACATAGTAGGAAACTGCTGGTAACAGTGTTCGGCATCATAGAGACATATTTCTACATCTTTAGCCAGAATCAAAAATGAAGTGAATGAATAGTTGTACCTCTGCTCTCTTTTTCCGAGTGGCTACATGTAGTGCGGTGTTCCCAAACTTGTCTGGGAGCATCACAATAGCAGCATCTGCCTCGAGAAGCAACCTCACCACCTCACAGCTTTGCCCTTTAACGGCCATGTGCAATGCCGTCTGTCCTTTCTTGTCGGTTCTTCTTGCCAACTGTGGGTCTTTGGTCAGCAATGCGTTTACAACATCTACATGCCCCTGTCGAGCAGCTAGATGTAATGCATTTTTCCCATTTGATCTCGTACTCTCCAGCAAGCCACCATCTCTCGATAGCAACTCATTGACTACCGCAGTGTGCCCTTTGGTAGCTGCAGAGACTAGAGGGGTTGCATTCGACGGCCCAAATGTTTGGCATAGACCAGGATCGTGATCTAGTAGCACCTGGACAATACCTGCAAGGATAAGCCAGGGTCACTTTTCCAGCCTAGAATCTACGGAAAAACAACAGAAATAGGATTACTGACTCCACAACTGGCCTGTAGAAACAAAAACTAATAATAAAGGCATTTAAATATTCACTATAATTATCATATCATATACGAACAGTATGTTGACATATTGTTCGGAAGGTTGAAAGAGGAAGGTGCATAATCATTCTTCTCTCTCAAGCAAAATCAAAAAATGAAAGCCAAGGATCATTACCATGGTGCCCTTGGCTTGCAGCAATATGCAATGGATCGAAGCCAGATTTATTCTTCTTAGTAACGGTCTCTTTGTTCGAGTATTTCAGCAACTCCTTGACAACATCGAGGTGCCCTTTCTCAGCAGCAGTAAACAAGGCGGTCTCCCCCAACTCATTTACCTCATTCACCACACTTGCTTGTATCTCCGACACCTCCATATCGAAATCTTCCCCATTCGCAGTCCTCATCATCTGCGAATCAATGTCGGCAAGAATCTGCTTCACGGCGGCCAAATCACCACGCTGTGCTGCCAAGTGCAGCTCAGTGTCATTATGGCGTCCGGTTACCTGCTTCACGTATTTCTTTTTGCTAGCCTGATCAATGCGTTTGCCGGAATTCGATAGGACCAGAGCAGGGGCTGTTGCTGACGACGGAGACGGTGTTGCCGATGGTTCTCCAGTACCATAACTGGAACTGGTGAGGCTACTGGACATTCGGTCAATCCGCTTGTTAGAATTCGATAAGATCAATGCTGGGGCCGTTGCTATGGACGAGGGAGATGGTGTGGCTGAGTGGTCTGTAACAGTAGAACTGCAACTGGTGAGGCTACTTCCCATCCTATCAATACGCTTGCTAGAATTCGATAGGATCAAAGCTGGAGTCGGTGCTGTTACAGTAGAGGACGGTGATGGTATCAATGAAGCTTCCATGCCGGAATTATGACCGAGATGTGGACTCGTCAGTCCTTTCTCCAGATCCATATCTCCACCTTAACAATCAACAATCAATAACCAATCAGTATAACTATTAAACTAATCACAAAATTTTCCATAATCCTTAACCCCATAACCAAAACTTTGATGATTTGATCTTTCAGCCCATATCAATGAATCGATTACAAAACAAAAATCCCACCTTCCAATTTCTTCATCCTAAACTTAATATCAAACTAAAACTACCACAAAATTCAAAATTAAAGAACCCTAATTCCCAATCCATTTCTTATAAACAAAGCTCCAATGGATCTAGACATAACCTAAGCTAAAAACTCAATCAAAAAACTGATAAGTCGGCTGAACTAAGCTGATATAGTTTTTTTTTTCCTTTTCAGGACCCAATAAATATTTTGAAGAAAGAATCACAACCCAAACTCAAAAAGTGTCTCTTTAAGCTAAAGGATCAAACTTTACAACAAAAAAGAATGGAAACAATATAAATATGAAAGATTACAGAGAAATGAAGTTGGAAATTTACAGCGTTACCTTCTTGGATTGAAGACGATGCCATAGGTGAAGAAGAGCGAAGAAAAAGTGAGAAGAAAATTGTAACAAATGATGAGAATATTTTATAAAACAAAAGTAAAGACAACAGAACAAAGAAAGTTCAAAGAAAAACGAGTCCAAGAGCAGTGGTGGTGGTTGGCTAAGAACCAAGGGAAAGTGTGCGGAAATTTCTCTTACTAATACAATCAAACATTAAAATATTTTAAAATATCAACAATCAATTATTCTAATTAAATAAAATTAAAATTACAAGATTATTTTATAATAAAAATTTTTAATATATAAACAAAGTCATTCATTAAATGATACTCTAAAAATTTTAAAGAAAAAAGTTTTTCTATAAATTTAATATAAAATAATATTAAAAAAAAATAATATTATTTTAAATAAATATTAATAAATAATCTATCAATAAATTAAATATCAATAATTAATTTAAATTTAAACAAATTTCGGTTAATTCGCTTTTGTTACTAAAGCTCGATTGTCATCCTAATTTAAGAAAATTTGGACTGCAATCCAGTGGGCTTCTTTTTCCTTTTTAGGCCTACAATACAGTGGACTCGTTTCTCTTTCTTTTATATATTTTATTCTGTTTTCTTATTTTCGTATTTTCTAAAATATTATACGTTAACATAAAATCTTATGTTTATCTTTATCTAAAAAATTATAATTTGCGATCTTTAATAATTTTTTATTATATTTAAATATTTCGATAATAAATATTTTTATTTGAATTTCGTACAAGATAGAAGCATATGAAAGTTATTTGCCATTTGGCCAATGAAAGAGCCTCATTTTTAGCATATACAATACTTAAGTATGTTCGATTCCACATATTCAGATATCGAATATATTTTACCAACGATGATATTAATCGAACTAAACTAAATTCACATAAAAATCTCTCCATTTGTATAAAAAATCCAAATTTCATGATTATATATTTTTACAAAGAAAACTACATATTATTAAATCCAACAAGTTTAGTCCATCTATTTCCTAGTTTGATTTTTTATTAATTGATTCGTACTACTTGTTTGTAAGGGTGAGTATTCGATCGAATCAAGTCGAGTTAAAAAAATTTAAGTTATTCGAATTGACGAGTCATATTTTACGACTCAAACTTTATTTGAAATTTTTTCGGTTCGAGTCGAGTTTAAGAAATTCGAGTCGAGTTGAGTTTTCGAGTTTCTATAAATATTTAATTATAATTATTTATCATGTTATAGTATGATTTGATTTCAATTTAAATGTCTTTCTCTAATCATATAAGATATGTATATTTTTTTTCATATGTAGCAATATTTCTTTATACTTTTATATATCAACGTATATATCATAAAAAAATGATAGACTCATCTCAAACTTAAAAAATAATCCTTTAATTACTAAAAATTTCGAGTTATTCGAGTTATTCGAATTTCCATTTTACAACTCGAACTTTATTTAAAATTTTTTCAAGCCAAGTCGAGTCTATAAAATTTCGAGTCGAGTCAAAACAAGTCGAGTATTTTCGCCTCGAATCGAGTCGAGTTATTCGATTTTTCACGTCGAGACGAGTTTTGCTCACCTTGTTTGACATGATTATTTGGTTTCGTTTTAACTGTTTCTTTGTCCAAACCAATGACCAAACGGTTAATCAAACAAAGAGTTTTCCTGCAAGAATTATCTGTCTTTTACAGGTAAGATTTGGATGGGAGTCTATGCTTCTTCCTCTCTGTTCTTCTCTCCACATCTTCCATTTCAACTTTGTAATGAAAAGAACATATACCATTCATCTTCGATATGATGTTTATTAACTGATTAATTTGGATCATCAACCGTAAAAATTTATAATGGACGATCTTTTAACTTAATTTTTTTTATTTATAGTTACAGAATTAAAACGTCTGACATTACTTAAAAAGTCTAGTGCATTATCCCACAAAATCAATTAATCGTTGATTATCAGCAAAGTTCTTTAATTATTATATATACATATTGATTGGCAATTTTACCCCTCATTTTTTTCGATTTAATTAATTCTTTGTTAACCGGGACAGAATCATGATTAGACTTGAAAAAAAATCAAATCATTTAACTTTAATATTAACAACAACCTATAGACGAAACTCCTTTGAGGTCCAAGAGTCTTCGATCCCTGCTCTAAATTTTAATTTAAATAATAATTTAATCTCTGTAAAAATAAATATTTAAATCCCTATTTTTTGTTAAAATATTTTTAAAATCGATATCAATAAAATATTTTATCATTAAACTATAGAATCGAATAATAATAGTAAATAAAGTAGAATGAAAAATCCAAGAAGAAACTTTTAAAGGAAACCCTAAGCAAAATTGAGCACTTGAGATTCAATAACACTCTAATCTGCCGTCCAGTTCCAGTTTTGTAATCAACTTTACACAATTAAAAGCATCAAACTTTCCTTTGACTGGATCTTCAGAATTAGGACACATCTTTGTAGTATTGTTATGTCCTAATGCTTAAATGCAATATGAATCTTACAAGGGACAGACACGTATTTCTTTAAATTTTCTTTATACGATATAAATATATCAAGTAGAATTAAAAAAAAATACTTGAATTTAAAAACGAAGTTATTAATTATTAAAAATTTTAAGTTATTTGATATTTTATTTTATAATTTATTTTTTTTAAAGATTTTTAAATAGATCTATAAAATTATGATCAACTGTACTAAAATTTGGAAAAAAAAAAATCTTCACATAAGTAACATTAAATGAGATTTGAATATGAATTCAAGTGACATCATCTTTATATTTTATTATTTAAATATATATTAATTTTTGGTGCTTAATTTCCAACTTCTTAATTGTCCTTACTCTTCACTATTCAATTCAATTACATCATCTTCGTACTTGTATTATTGTTTTCTAAGTTACTTAAAATTCATGTCTGAAAACCATTTCTTTTTCTATGATGTAATGTTACATCTTTAAAATTAAAAAAGTAAGTAATATATTATGGATCAAATTTCTCGTTTATTTAAGCAATATATATATATGTGTGTATGTATAGATTTCTTCTATATCTTTCATCACCTTGCTTACCAATACTAAGTTGAGCCATATTTTCTAAAGTAACCACAAGAAAAAATGAACATGGTGGGTTCTTTCTTCTCTTTCCTTTATAATGATCAGTGTAATGTTTATTTGTTATTATACAATTTACTAGCTTTCTTTGGTTGATGTTTTCAGGATCTCGAAAACGGAATTGTTCGATACGACGAGGTTAGTCTACCGTCTTCTCCGATTCCGGGATGTATATATGTTTCTGAAATGATTTTCTTGCATAATTCTGCAGGAATATATCTTGAATTCTAGAGGTTTAAAGCTGTTTACATGCAAATGGATTCCCGTGAAAGAAGAATCCAAAGGTTTAATCTTCATCTGCCATGGCTATGGCATGGAATGCAGCATCACCATGAACAGTAAGTGTGCATATATACGTGGGATAATAATAAAAAGGGAAGATTAATTCTATGTTACTCGGATTCAGACGTGAGTACCGACATCCGATACGTACTTAAAATGTCTCTACAGAGTCGTATTAAAGAAAAACCGGAGAATCTAACTAATAATGTGATTATGATTTTTTTTTTCTCACTTTTCAGCCACTGCAATTCGGTTGGTGAAAGCCGGATTTGCAGTTTATGGAATAGATTATGAAGGTCATGGGAAGTCATCTGGCTTGCAAGGCTACATCTCAAGCTTTGACAATGTTGTTGAGGATTGCTCCAATTTTTTCACTCAAATATGTGGTATTTTTTAATTCCATAAACATGGTTTTTAGTTATAATTGTATGAACCAATCGAATTAAATTCGTATTTATATTGCTTCAAAATCACATTTTTTTTAATAAAATTCGATTAATAAGATAAAACTCGAACCTTTAACCATATAATTCCAATAATGATATATTTTATTTATGAAATTTTCAGAGAAGAAAGATCACAGAAGGAAGCTGAGGATTTTGTTAGGGGAATCAATGGGGGGAGCAGTGTTGTTGATGCTGCATAGGAAAATGCCAGAATATTGGGATGGGGCAGTTCTTGTTGCCCCAATGTGTAAGGTAATATAACCCATTCCGCAAAAACTATTCACTTACTCTTATCTCTTTCTCTTAGATCTTGGGTTTAAGACTTAATAAAAATATTTTTTTCCTAAAATTTTTCCTTTTCCCTCCTAATAGAAATAAAAATAGATTTCGTCAGAAAAAAATTTGTCATGTCATGTTATTTTTTTTGTCGTGTTTAAATTTATTTTTTTTAGATTATGTGTTGTGTCATAAAATGGCTATATATGGACATATTGGTTCACCCAAGTTTCCTTTCCCAGATTTCCGATGAACTGAAGCCCCATCCTTTGGTCATCGTTGCTTTGCAAAAGCTTTGTAATTTTATTCCCACTTGGAGACTAATCCCCAGCCAAGATGTCATCGACGTGGCTTTCAGACGGCCCGAGATCAGGGAACAGGTATTTACAGACAACTTTAATATAGCCGCACTTCACTTCTGCAGTCACTTTAGATTTGGATATATGTCGTGGGTACAGGTAAAAGTTATGGGTGGCAATGGGACGGAGAATGTTGTATATTTTTTATTTCGATTTTAATATTTACGGGTACGGATTCATAGAATTTTTATTTATGTTAGAATTGGATTATTTTTCATAAATAAAATCGGTGATAAAATATGATTAGATTATTTATTCGATTCAAGTATAATAATTTTTGTTTTATTATTATTTGAGTTCCAGTGATAAAACTTTTTGTATCTTTGTCCCGTGCGTAAAGATTTTGATTATTTCTCATACTTGATTTGAATTTTTATAATTTTCAATTATTCCTCACTCGGTTGTTACCCGTAAAAGCTAATTTCAGACGGTGATAACCTCAGCGACACTTGGATTGTCAGCATAGACTACTAATCCGGTTTGATAGTTACATTTAGTCAGTAATGAGTATTTGATTAAGTCAAGTCGAATTAAAATTTTGTGTTATTTGAGTTGACGAGTCATATTTTACAATTCAAACTTTGTTCGATTTTTTTTTAATTCGAATTTAGTTTAAATATTTTCGAGCCAAGATAAGTGAGTATTTTCGCTTCGAGTTAAGTTATTCGGTTTTTTCGAGTCGAGTTTTACACACCCCTAATACCGGCAAAGGTTTAAATATTTTATATTTAATGTCACTTAAAATCTGTATTGTTTGCTAATGTTAATTAAGTTAATTCATTACAGATTAGAGCAAATCCATATTGCTACGAAGGTCGTCCTCGTTTGAATACAGGCAAGGAACTTCTAAACACAAGCATTGAGTTGGAACAGAGGCTTAACGAGGTTAGTTAATTATTACCTTAAAAAACTATACAAGTAAAGATTCGGATCAATCCAGATTAGTTAATCGAATTGATTCGATCGGGAATCCGAGTTTATTTCGATCAGATGTTGTACATTCAAACTAAAGACCAATTGATTTAACTTTGGATTTGATTTTCGTTCATTTTATTGAAATTAATAGGTGTCATTACCGTTTATAATTCTTCACGGAGAAGATGATCGAGTAACGGATAAAACAGTAAGCCAGCAACTGTACAAGGTGGCATCGAGTTCAGACAAGACATTGAAGCTTTATCCAGGGATGTGGCATGGGCTGTTATACGGCGAAACACCGGAAAACATCGAGCTCGTGTTTTCGGACATCATCGAGTGGTTAAACCAGAGATCTGAATCTGGGAATTCGAGGTTTGAGAGGGAATTGAAGCATCAGAACGATGATGTTCTTATTTCAAAAGACAGTATTAAATCTGGTTTCTGAGCGCTGCCAATAGGCAATAGCTCTTTCTTGTGTTGCCTGAAAATTTTCATATACTTGAATTTACTGTTGGAGAAATTATATCATGGGTCAGTCTCACCACGTTATTCATGGACCGACCAATGATAATCATCATCCACCTTATTATTTTTTAATTTTTAAAATGAAGATTCACTTGGGAAAAAAATATGACATGAAAAAATTGATAAAGTAGGTAGTTATCATTGGTCGGTCTCATGGACACGTGGTAAGACTGACCCATGATATAATTTTTCCCGTTGTTGGGTACGTAAATAGCGACTTGCAATGCAATTTCTATTTTTCGATCATTAAAATTGGTTTAAAAGTAATAATAAACATCTGATGTTTATATAAATTTATGTTCGGTTCGTTTATATTCACAAATAAACTTGTTTATAAGATCGTTTATAGAATAAAAATATTTATAGATGTATCTAAATATTATTTTTTGTTATTATTAAAGATGTTATATAAGTTCACATTTTTTTTATGGATTCCATTCAATATTCATTGCAAGGGTTGAAATAAGTGGACATTGTTTGACACGTAATTTTCCATCAGCTTTTCTTAAAAAAAACATTACATCTTCCATAAAATAGGACAAGACTCTTCTGGGGAAGCTTATTTTGTCGGTTTATATTGCCTATGGCCTTCCTCATGTCACATGACTTAATGATTTGATAATTTTTTAAATATAATATCAACGTATGATATAATTTTTAATTATTTATATCTAATTAATTAATATAAATCAAATTTAATAATTTAAATCAAAATAATTGGTTCAGGAGTAAGTAATTATATAATATCGTTTTAACGGATCTCAAACTTAAAGTCTCGTGTATAAATAAATTACCATTAAAAAATTAATTATTTAAATTATATATAATATAATTCAATTCAAATTAATTTAGACAAAATCAAAATAAAAAAAAAAGGTTGTGTTGTTACTGTTACAGTGGATGAGAGTGTCAGATGAGTGTTAGGGTTAGGGTTAGGGTTTAGATTTAGGGTTAGGGGTTAGGGATAGGGTTTAGGGTTAGGGTTAGGGTTATGTTTTAGGGTTTAGGGTTTAGAATAAAAAATAAATCTACGTCATCATTTTTTTAAAATTTTAATATATTTTATTTAGAGAGATGATTTAAAAATTAAATTATGAGTATACAGATGATGTGTAAAAAATAATGACGTGGATTTATTTTTTATTCTTAAGGACCATGGATAACGTGGTAAAACCGGTCCATAGAATAATTTCTCGAGGTTTGTCCTGTTGATATCTTATAAGATTATATGCAATCCAAGAGAAGATAAGGCCACGCAAATATCTAGTGCTTACTCAGACTTGTTCTATCCTTTAAAAACTGTTGCAAACTTAAAAGAATATAAAAGAAATATATATCAAATTGGTGATTTAATATTTTTTTAATCAATTTAAACTTTAAAAAAATTATAAACATAAAAGTGCATGGACTAAATTTTAAAATGTGAAATAATGCATAAACCCCTCACTTATTTTATTTTTGTTTTCAATAATGAAATTATGAAACATGGAAAATAAAAAATTAAAAAAAAAATCTTATATTTTTATGAGTTCAAAGAATTGACAGAAAATCAACAAGGGTTGATCCAAGTGGTAAGCAGCTTGGTTTTGCTTAAGCAAGTCTCAGGTTCGAGACATTGTGTATGTAGAAAATCCCGTTGGGAGACTCACCAACCAAAACTAGGTGTGTGACACGAGTGAGTCTGCATTAGTCAGGATTAGATTCTGAAACCGGAAAAGCAATAAAAGAAAAGAATAGACAGAAATTTTTCAAAATCTTTCTAAAACCATTTTAGTTTCAATCCGTTTTTTAATCACTTGAGAAAAACATTAAGAAATTATTTTTGAGTTATCTATTCCACTCATCTAACGATCCAAAAAATCGGGTAAAACTTATTGTACTATAACTTGATGTTATCTCTATTAAAAATGTTGATTTAACTCGAGTTAATAGGTCTTAAATCTGATTCAACTCAATCAGATCCATTAATTATCCGAATGATTATGAATATTTATATTATCTAATCTTATATGAACTCAAATCTCGATATTTACCTTAAAAATATAATAATCGGAATCATCCCTCTTTGAATAGGTCTAAAGTTTCTTTCATATTCCTGCCACTTCCCTTGTCTCAAGTGTAAACTCCAAATTCTCCATTCATTCACCTTCACATGCATTAATGGAGAGTATCAAAATTCATGACTGTGACCAGGCTGCTGAGGTACATGGAGTCCCCACAACTTTGCTTTTTCTTACTTATTCACTAATAATATCAATACATCATTATTCGATACACTAATTCCAAAAATTTTTTAAAATTTATTTAATCTATCGTCACATATTCTTAATTAACATTGAAATAAGTGATTAAACATGACGATAGATTAAACACTCGTAGAAATAAAAAATTATACTGTCTTTAAATCAAATAATTACGGCGTTATATATAATACGAGACAAAAATAAAGACAACGGATGACACAGATTTTCAGATGTAGCCATTAGTGCCATAATCCCCTTCAATTTACATACAACAAAAACATAGATACAACCATCCAACTTGCATATATAAAAGTATGATACAATGACGAGTAACCTCGACGACGACCGAACTGAATTTATAAGAATATCTTTTTTTCGTATTTTCCCTCGGAGTTTTGTTGCGAAGGATCCGACGTGGCGTACGATTATTGGATATTCAAATAGGGTAGCTTAGATTATATTCGAAATAGAGGGGACCGGTTATGAACAAAATAAAATATACTCCGTGATCTTCCGTAGTATGCAATATGTGTAATAGGACCACTACCCCTCCAAAGGTGGTCTAAAAACACTAAACGGACAATGGTTTGGATCCTGAGGGGGTTACGACGAGATTTAAATTACGGTCGGAATAGATGTGTTGTTGAATGAATCAAGTATAATAAGATTCGTCGCGGTTGATTCCGTTGAATATGAACAATAAAAGGGGTTGAATTTGAGAAGCGTCAACCGTTATTCGAATCCCGGACCAGACCGATACTATTTCCCGGGGTCTTTATTAGAGGAATCCAAGATCATCTTTTGGATCATTTGACTTGTCTCTTCCTCGGACATGCGGTCCTGTTTGGTTTGAGATTGTGCATAGGCTTCAAAGAATTCCTTGTTTTCCTTTTCAAGCTCATTCCAAACTGTCCAAATGTAGTTTAAAAAACGTAGTACTTTAATATGATCATATAAAGCAAAAAATCAAGGTAAAAAAAATGAACCAACAAATATTTAACCCGAAAATATCATTTCGAAATTCGGTAAGAATTTCAAAATTCTCTATCATGATTCGACCCCGAATCTTGATCATGGTAAAACAAAATCTGGGGTTTAATCCGGTTGGTTTATAAAATCACTTTTAAAGAGATGACATCTACTGTTTATTTGTGAATTGATCTACTGTTTGATGTGATATAGTCACGGTTAAAGAAATAACATATAGTATGCATAGATTCGAATCTCAGTATCTATAACTTCCTCTATCCAAGACTACGACACCCTACTCTGACCTTCGGGTTGATCGGAGTTTTCGGGTTTCGGTTACGATACCGGTAGAAGAAAATAAAACGCTTTCAAGTATATCAGTTTTAAATGGATTGAAACTAGGCTTCAACATAATTTTATTGAAGAAATTCATGAAAAAACAATAAAAAATCAAAACTTGATGATTAGGGTTTGTTTCTGCATGCAAATATGTAATTATGGAAGAAAACAACAACAACAGCAAACAGTTATTACCGGTGGAAGTGATGACAGGTTTGATATTTGCATGTTTTGACAGTGCTTCCATACACTCTTCTTTCGACATGTTGAAGATCAAACATTTTTCTATCAGATGCTGCACCTGTTCCACAACAACAGCATCAACAAAACATCACATACATGCATGCCTACATGCTTGCCTACATACATGCATACATGCAAAAACCTAATGGAATATGAATGATCATAAGAGAGAAAAAAGAACAGTTACCATGTGTATGTATGATGTTGAAGAATCCCCCATGATTGGTGATGCAATGGGTGTGGGGGAGGGGGAAGAATATAAGATATAGGCAAAAAAATTTGGACAGTACGTGGGGCCTGTGATCCCACGTGGGAGATGGATGATAATTGGCTGCGAAGGGATTAGGGGAGATTTGTAAACGAGCATTGCTCTTGTTTTTGTAGGATTTTGGCATTAGGGTAATCCCTCTCCCACGTGATGAGTGGGGTCCTCTAAGCCTCTTGAATTCCTCCAAACATGACAACACAGTCCCAGTTGGAACACTTCAACAGTCCGAAAAAGATACGGTTTCAATCACGGATCTAATTAACCACCGTAAAATAAATTCCACCGTCGTTAAATTTATTTTTCACGGCGCGGAAAGTCGAGGTATAGGGTGGAGGAAAGAGGGGAGGTAGAGTTTGGTGGGAGGAGGATGGTGTAAGAAGGTTGTAAGGTCATCTCGTCCAAGTTCCGGCGTTATATACGTCGGTCGTCTCCGATCTCGATGTGTCATACGTTATGATATTTTTAATAGACTAAAAACAAGTATTATGATGAACAAAACTCGATTTAAATAAAAAAATTAATTTTTTTTTACTTAAAAGTGCGACAATTCATGATAAGAGTCTTCAACGAGGTGTAACAGGTTTTCATCTTCTAACCATACATAATCGACCATATAATTCACTACGATAAACATACTACAACATAAAACATACGTATTCATAACCGTAATTTAAATCTTTAATCCTCAAACACGACTAAACTCTCTTCTCAGTTCTCCCAACTCATCATCCCCTTCCCCACCAGGACAGCCATTTACCATGTTCGATGAAACATCCATATCTTCTGAATGTTTTTTCTGTGGTTTTCCTAAGCCTACAAGGACTGCCCATACCGTGATGTGGTCTTGAAGTAAAACTTACACTTGAAAGGTCGGTTTGTTTTTTTAAGCACCAAGACATATTGCATACAATTGTCTGCTCTCAGTCACCTGCCAACATCTTGTAATAAAATTTAGTTGATGTTGTTTTTATTTGGTAGCTTTATTCTCTATGTTTGTCATATTTTGATCAATGAAAAGGAATAATTTTTATTTAAATATCGACCGTACTATAATATTACGATTATTATTTTATTTTTAAAAGAATTAAAGATAACATCTTTATTCACGATAATAATTAAAATACAATAAGCTATAAAATATTAATAATGTAAAGGATGAGAGGAAAAGAAATATATTTTTTTAAAAAAAACTTTTTTCCTTTAAATAAAATTTATTTTGATGGTTTTATAGCTCAAATTATTCTTCGTTATGTATTTAAAACATGTTTTATTTTTCATATTTATATATTAAATTTAAATAAAATTTTAGCAATTAAATAATAATCCTAATTAATTTACGCGGTAGAGGCTGGAGGAGCAAACGACTACGATACGTAACTATGTTTTTCAGATTTCCATATCAGTTTGGATTCTGTCCTAGTGACGTGTCAATTTCCCATTGGCTGCTAATCTAGCAGTCTGTACAATTACTTTCTTCAAAGAAATTGAGGTTTTCATGTCTTTATTTAATTCTAATAATTTCGGATACTTTTATTTAAAAAATTATTAAAATATTAAGGATTATAAAAAACTATTAAACTTTATTGTGTTTATTCAAAAATTTATTAAACTCTGTATAATATAATGGATAATTATTTTATATTATTTAAAAGTATTTTATGAGTAGGGATTTTAACAGATTAGATTTAAATTGGATTGGATTATATAAAGTCTATGTATAAATTAAATTATAATTAAATTTTGATATATTTTTTAAATTTAAAAAATTTTAATTAAATTTGTATGGAATTTCTTTGTATCAGATTTTTTATTGAATTCAGATTAAATTTCTTTGTGTATTTAATTTTTTGAATTTTTGAATTTATGATATTTAATTATGTATTTATTCATTTTGACTCTTGTTTGTTGGCTACATTTATGTTTTTTTATTATTATTTTAAGTTAATTGGGTTGATAATCTTATCTTATAACTCAAATTTTACGTAAAAATCAAAATAATTTATAGTTTACTCGATATTTCAAATATCTAAAACAAGTAAGTCTACGGTATAATAATCTAATTTAAGACTTAAAAACGATATATTTTAAAATTTATTTAAATAACCTAAAATATTATAATTTTTGATAACAATTAGATGATTTTTATAAATTTCAAAAATAATCATAAAAATACACCAAATTTTATCAGAAGATATAACATTATAGGTTGTCCGGAGAATTCGTTTTTCTTATTCCTATGTCGTGGACATTCCCATCTAAAATGAAGTTAAATATTCAAAATTATTAGACTACGTATTGCCATTAATCTGTGGCTGTAGTTTAGTGGTGAGAATTCTACGTTGTGGCCGTGGAGACCTGGGCTCGAATCCCAGCAGTCACATTTAAATTTTTTTCACCTCTTGTTTGTCAAGTAAAACGGTACCGTTTTTCTTCCTGAAGTCTTCGAAATCAATAAATAGGTCTCTTTTGGTCTCCGTTTTCTGGTTTTTCTGCTTCTTTCCGAAGTTCTGATCGTTTCCTTCATCTCTTTTTGGCTTTGCCTCGATTCGTGAAGGTACCACATTTCTTTGTGTTTCGTGTTACTTGGCTTCATCCATTCAAATATTACAGTTTCCGGGGCTTAAATCATTCTTTAGAGCGATTGGGGTTACATAATCAGACACGTTTGAGCTAGATATCTTTTAAACAAAAACTTTCATTAGGTTACAGATTTTTAATAATCTCAAAAAGTTAAAGAATAATTATAGTATTATATTTAAAAATTATTAATTTATCTAATAGAAAATATTAATTTTATTAATAGCATTTAAGGTTTAAATTCTGATAACATAAAATAAAAAATTATTTTTGTAATATTTCTATTTACGTCTTATATTAAAAAAAATATGTTTATACTTTAGGATTAAGAAGGAATTGAGGTATGTATATTAAGGGAAAGACATAGAATTGAGGTATACGTATATCAAAGGAAAGACATAATTTTTTGGTATTATAATATTTAAAGTTACTTTTAATTTAAATATTAATCAAATAAGATATTTAATTCTAGTGCTGAGTTTAGAATTAAATTAAAATGCTTTTATAATATTATGAGTATGGTATATTTTTTAAAGTTGGATTAAAATTTTAAAATTATGATTTCAAAGGTACTAAACTGCAATTAAACATATCATAATCTAAAATACTTGCTAAGGAAATTATTCATTAGCCAAAATGAGTATAAACACAACCGAAGTTTTCAAAAACAGAGATTCCTTGAAACATAACTCGCAGAAAACACAAAATATATAGCACCAGCAGAAACTGTTGAACATTGGAATTCAAAGCAAGACTAGCTTGATATTTGGTTTAATCAACTTCCTCGATCTTAGGACCCGCACCGCTTCCACCGGCAGGAGGGGCATCATCATCCATGCCGCCACCCATGTCGGCCCCTGCACCTTGGTACATCTTGGCGATGATAGGATTGCAGATGCCCTCAAGCTCCTTCATCTTATCCTCAAACTCGTCTGCTTCGGCTAGCTGGTTGCCTTCCAACCATTGGATGGCTCCATCGATGGCGTCCTCAATCTTCTTCTTGTCATTCGGGTCAAGTTTGGATCCAATCTTCTCATCCCTGATGGTGTTTCTCATGTTGTAGGCATAGTTCTCCAGTGCATTCTTGGCTTCAACCTTCTTCTTGTGCTCCTCGTCCTCGGACTTGTACTTCTCGGCCTCTTGAACCATCTTCTCGATTTCTTCCTTAGAAAGACGACCCTTGTCGTTCGTGATAGTAATCTTGTTCTTCTGGCCAGTAGTCTTGTCCTCAGCGGAAACATTCAAGATACCGTTGGCATCAATGTCGAAGCAAACTGTGATTTGGGGAACACCCCTGGGTGCAGGAGGAATACCGGAGAGCTCAAATTTACCCAACAGGTTGTTATCCCTTGTTCTAGCTCTTTCACCCTCGTAAACTTGGATCAAGACACCAGGCTGGTTATCCGAGTAAGTCGAAAAGACCTGTTCCTTTTTGGTTGGAATGGTAGTGTTTCTCGGAATCAAAACAGTCATAACACCACCAGCTGTTTCGAGTCCAAGGGACAAAGGAGTGACATCCAAAAGCAATAGATCCTGAACCTTCTCATTTCCTTCACCACTCAAGATGGCAGCCTGAACGGCGGCACCATAAGCAACAGCCTCATCGGGATTAATATTCTTGCAGAGCTCTTTCCCGTTGAAGAAATCTTGCAACAACTGCTGCACTTTCGGAATCCTAGTCGAACCACCAACAAGGACAACATCATGGACAGTGCTCTTATCCATCTTAGCATCTCTCAAACACTTCTCGACAGGCTCCATACACTTCCTGAAAAGATCCATGTTGAGCTCTTCAAACCTTGCACGAGTAATGGTAGTGTAAAAATCAATACCCTCGTACAAGGAATCGATCTCAATGGTAGTTTGGGCTGTCGAAGAAAGAGTCCTCTTCGCTCTCTCACATGCAGTCCTCAACCTCCTCAAAGCTCTAGGGTTCCCACTGATATCCTTCTTATTCTTCCTCTTAAACTCTTGAACAAAATGGTTAACCATCCGATTATCGAAATCCTCTCCACCCAAATGTGTATCACCAGCAGTGGCCTTAACTTCAAAGATACCTTCTTCAATGGTAAGCAAGGAAACATCAAAAGTACCACCACCCAAATCAAAAATCAACACATTCTTTTCACCAACACTGGTGGCTTTCTTATCAAGACCATAAGCAATGGCAGCTGCCGTAGGCTCATTGATGATTCGCATGACATTAAGTCCAGCAATGACACCGGCATCCTTGGTGGCTTGCCTTTGGGAATCATTGAAGTAAGCCGGTACAGTAACAACAGCATTCTTGATCGTGGATCCGAGGTAAGCCTCAGCAATTTCACGCATCTTGATTAACACCATTGATGAGATTTCCTCGGCAGCAAATTGCTTCTCCTCGCCCTTGTAAGAGACAACAATCATGGGCTTGTCACCAGGACCGGATATCACCTTAAAAGGCCAAAGCTTTATATCGCTTTGAACAGACGAATCGGTAAATCTTCTGCCAATTAATCGCTTAGCATCTGTTTTTTTTAATAATTACAGAAATACAAAAATTCAGTCAATAAAATTATCTAAAGTCGACTCTCGTAAATTATCGTAGCCTATAAATATAATGACGTCATAAATAACATAAAAGTGAAAAGTATAGTTTTAAATCTAAATCTAAAATACGAATTTATACAGATTTACCAAAGACGGTGTTAATAATAGCCAAATATGGAACTAATTTTCAGAAAACAAAATTAAACAGTAAAGTCAACTCTACGAATTTCTCACTAATCAAATAATGACGTCATAAATCACGTATAAAAATACAAAAACAGATTCAATAGAAGTAATTTTTAAATGCATGCAAAGTCTCAGATCTAAATCTGAAGCTCGAGTTTTAAAAATTTTAAGAGGGGATATAGGGATTTACCAAAGACGGTGTTGATAGGATTCATGGCGACTTGATTTTTAGCAGCGTCGCCGATTAAACGCTCGGAATCGGTAAAGGCAACGTAAGACGGCGTCGTCCGGTTGCCTTGATCGTTTGCAATGATTTCGACTCGGTCATGTTGCCATACTCCGACGCACGAGTAAGTGGTGCCGAGATCTATTCCGATCGCCGGTCCTTCCCCTTTTCCGGCCATCGCTTAAAATTTCAACAATAATCAAAGGGAAAATACGGAGAATACAAAGAAGGAAATTCCTTTTGCTCTTTTGATTTGAACTGTGTGGTTTAGCTCCAAGGGGTGGTGATTTTATATGTTTTAAATTTTGATGATTAGGGTTCTAGAATGTTCGGAGGAAAAAATGTGGATTTTGAACCATTGGATTTGAAAGAATGGACGGTCGAGATGTTTTTTTATGTCTGGAAATTAGTTATTGGGGTCCACTGTGTGTTTCAGGCGGGTGAGAATTTTGATTTTTCTTGGACCAGGTCGGCCACGCGCTTTTGTTAGGTATGAACTTCACCGGTTCACTGATTCGATCTAAACTCGATCTATATTTTAAATAAATTATTGAATTTGAATTCACATTTTAAATTATGTGGACTATGTTAATGAATTTAGATGAATAATAAGTTTGAAGAAAAAAAATTGGGATAAGTATTTTTAAAATATATTTTTATTATTTTTTTATTAATAATTTTTTATTAATTTAACGGTTACCGCGCAGCTCGCAAGCGATGAGTCGAAAAAACACTGTTTTTTTAATTATTTACCGGAGGATTTGTGGACTATGTTTTTTCAATCAAGCCCGTCTAGCTCAGTCGGTAGAGCGCAAGGCTCTTAACCTTGCGGTCGTGGGTTCGAGCCCCACGGTGGGCGATTTTTTTTCATTCTTTTCGGTGTTACTAATCAGGAGCTTTTCTATTCCCCTTACAAATGGGCCTACCTTCCGGGTCTTAGAGGCCCCAAAATGAAGAATTTTTTTTTTATTTTTTTTCAACTCCTATTCGAATAGAATCTAAAATTATATATTATTATTTATAAAATGTTTGAAAAAATAATTTTTATAATTAGATTTTTAAATAAAGTAAAGCTTTGTTTTTATAATTCATAAAAAAATATTTGATTTTCATAAAAAGTTGATCTTAAACGAGCACTCTTATTGTATCGTTCAGAATCAGATTTGATAATCATATATATTAGTTTTTTGGCATAAAGATAGTTTTCACCCTTAACGTTTATAATTTTTATCATTTTTAGCCCTTATTCTTTTTTTTGGATAAATTTAGCCCTTGACCTATGTTTTTTTAACAAATAACTCATTTTTTAACTATAATGATAACTGAACCGTTAAAAATTTAATAATGGTAACATATCATATATGTGATAATATATTTTAAATGACATAGAATATAACCTATTAAATATATAGATATGTAGAATATAATTTTATTCCAATATAAAATATAAAATAATTAAAATTTAAATAAAATATTAAAAATTAATTAAATCCAAAATATAAATTTACTAAATATTCTCAACCCTAACTAAACTAAAATATTTTTATAAAACCCTAGAACTCTGATTTAGATTAAAACTAAAATACCTAAATTCTAAACTAAAATAATAAAAATACAATTGATTATTATCGAAATCATTTATCCTTTATTCACCGGTAACAAACTATACAAAACTCTTTCTTTTCAGATTATGTTCGTACCTTTTCAAATAAATTTTGATTTTACTATAGAATAAAAAAATAAATTTTAATATTTTATTTGAATTTCAATTGTTTTAGATTTTTAGATTGAAATAAAACTATATTCTGCGTATATGTATTTGATATATTAGATGTTAAGTCATTTAAAATATATTATTATATATATATGACATGTCATCATTATTAAATTTTTAACGGTTCAGATATTATGGTAGTTAAAAAATGAGTTATTTTTTTAAAAAACATAAGTCAAGGACCGAATTTATTCCAAAAAAAAAATGAGGGTCAAAATGACAAAAATTAATAATATAAAAATTATGAATAAAGTAACTGAATTCATTATAAATCTTTATAATATCAAATTTATATTTGTCAGTTAATAAATCCGATCTTGATAATGATACCAAATATAAATATAATATATATGGTAAGTGGAAAAAGAAAAATGGATAAAAAATAAGTGGTAAGTTACGTAATTAGTGCTGGCCGGGGAATCCAGCGCAAGAAAATCCAATTGAATTCAATATATTAACTTATAGGGTAAAATATATAAATGCTCACTAAACTATTTCAGAAAATATAAAATATTCATTAAATTTTTAAAAGTTATACAACAAACTTTAAACTTTAGGTTTTATTTTAAAATAATCATTGAGTCGTTAATTATTATTAATCGAGTGACGTGATAGTTACGAAAAATTATATAATAGCATATTTAATTAATTTAGACATCAATAATGAGGATTAAATTAGGATAAATTTGATTAGATGTGTAGATATAAAAGATTAAATATATTATTATTTAAATTTTTATAATTATCATATTATTCGACAATAAATAACGGTTCAATAATTATTTATGTATTTTACCCGGACAACAACCACTAATTTAATAATTTATCAAATAATCTTTAAAGATGCTTTTATTGGCCTTATAAATCAAGAACTCAACTATTAATATTTTTTCTAAAATAGATTATATATAACTAATATATTTATTTTATTGAGTTAATTTGATTGTGGGAGATAAAAAAAAAAATCTATCTTCCAAATGTATAAAAAATGAACAAATGGAAATGAGAAATCAATTACTTAAAATTTTAATTTGTCTGTTCATAAATCAATTAATACCAATTATGTGTTGTTTTAGTTTTTCGATGTTTAAGTTAATAAATGATCTAAAAATTAAGATTACGCGCTCGTAAAAACAAGTAAGATATGTGTAGTGACACGCGCGACATGCATTTTCATATAAAATACGTAAAATCATTCTTACGTTATTATTTTTAAAATAATAGTATAACTAAGTTATTAACCCTAAATAAATTTTAAAAAATATGCTTATATATGTCCGAGGGAAAATTGAAAATAATTTAAATATCCCAAGGGACTAATGTGAAAAAAGAGAAAATTAGAGGGAAAATTGGCAAAATCCTAGAAAACTTACTACCCCCAATGTCTATATATATGAGAAATGGAGAACGTTAAGATAAAACAAGTAAAACCTATAGAACAATCTGTTTTGCAGATTTCCTGTAATCATGAAGTATGAGAAGGTGGAGCTGGTCAGCTCGGAGTCGAGCTCGAGAAAGCTGAAAACGATTCAAAAGTGGTCGCCGGCGACACTAGCCACCTTGAAGATGGTGGAAGAACGAACTCAAAAAAGGGCTAATAAAAAAACTCCAAATGTTGACGTTAAGTACTACGACAACACCCATATCAACTATGATTGGCTACTTCCTGGCTGGATCGTCGAGGAACGCTTTGTTCCGACCGGCCGAAAAGGCATCGGCCGGACTTATAAGGTGCATGAAACCTTAAATCTTTGATCTTAGAAACATATATCCATACAAAGCGTGCAATTATGTATAAAAGTGCAATCTATATGTGGTGATTATACATGCATATTTATATTCGTGATTTATTCTGACTCAAAATCTTAAATTCTAAAACGACGATATTGATGTAGTATTATTACGATCCGACCGGACGGATGTACTACACCAAACGTGATGTCATGTTTGCAGGGAATAGATCCAAGCCGATGAAATCAAAGGTGAAAATACCATAGAATTGAACCCCATTTTTTAAATCTATTTTTCATATATTTTAATTTTTTTCACCTAAATAATATTTGGGATTTTATTTATTAAATTACAGGTTTGTCCATGAAACATCTCAGAGGAAGGTGTTGAAAACCAGACAAAGTTGGACGACAAGAGTTGCTGTGTTTTCTCTTTTGCTTTGTGTTTGCTTGAGGAAAATGGTGTAATAAATAAAGAAATAAAATAAAATAAAATACAAGAACTTTGAGCTTTAAACTCAAAGTGTATTTTCATTATGATTTCTTTCAGAATTTTATTTTTTTTAGTTTACACTTATTTTTTTATAATTAGATTTGAATGAGATAATATATTTATTATTTAATAATAATTTAAATTGAATCGAATAAATTTTAATTAAATTAATAATAAATTAATTAAATAACTGTGTTTAAAAAAAAATTCTAAACATTAAAAAGTTCTAGGGTGAGGCGAGTTAAAATGAGACAGAACCAAAATTGATAAAAAAAAAATATAAGAATATTGATATCTATTTTTTCGATATATACCGAATTCCTTAAGAGTACAAAAATTTCTGTACAAATCAAAACTTTTAAAAAATATTATAATTTTATTATATATCAGAAAATTAATAATAAAACTTTTTATAAATTTTATAAAAAAATTGATACCTTCTCGTTTTAACCTGTCTCGTATCAGAAAAACCGTCTAAACATGAAGAGTTCCGAGCCCAACACCATGGTCCAAATAAACAAATAAAACACGTGGAAATAAAATAAAATAACATTAACATAGTAGTTAGGAGTTTTAGAACTTTAGATAGATCTAAAACTCCAAGCAAAATCTTTGTCGTCCCTTCTGTCTCTGTTTCAGATTATCCTATTCAGGTAATCATTTTCTCTGCTTTACTTTTCTCATCAACCAAACAGATTAGAAATTGAATTGCTTCTGATTTTTTTATTTACAAGAAATTCGTGCTTTTTATGGATTTATATATATATATATATGTAAAAGAAGCAAATCGTGAATCTTTCGTACATTGTAGTTTTTATTTGTTCATAGATCATCTTAAAATGAGGAAATAAAAAGGATTTAATTTAGTTTGTTGGGTAAATTTTATTATATACATATGAATTATGAAGTTCATGGATTTTTCTTTTTTGAAGGGTATTTTGGGATGAGGAGTTACAGTCCTCAATACTATAGTCCTCCAAGGAGAGGCTATGGAGGTCGAGAAAGAAGTCCACCGAGGAGGGGATATGGCGGAGGCGGTGGCGGTGGCGGTGGTGGAGGGTATGGTAGAAGGAGGGAGCAGAATAATGGAAGCCTTTTGGTCAGAAACATTCCTTTGGATTGCAGGTAAATCTTTCATCCTAATAGAACCCCTTTTTGGTTTTAATTGTTGGTTAAATGCATTGTTTGATTACTGTTTACAGACCGGAAGAGCTTCGAATTCCGTTCGAGAGGTTCGGACTTGTTCGAGACGTGTATATCCCGAAAGATTACTATACAGGGTTTGTCATTTCATCCCTCAAGTCTCTCAATGGAAACTTTGTTATTTGTAGACTTGTAGTTTATAATTGTTCGAGTCGCCTTAGGTTACGATTCATCTATTTTTGTTTCGATAAAGCACGAGCTTTGTGTCTTCTCCTTCGAATCCCAAGATTTTGGTTTGGGAAATTTGATAATTAAACTCCTTGACACAGTTGGTGCAACATTTAGTCATTGTAGTTTATGTTTGTTTAAGGTATGAGCTTGCTGAATTTTGTCGAAGTCCGAGCTTGTTGGTTCGGAAAATTTATTATTCAACTCGCTACCACATTTGGTTTAACTTCCATATGGGGTAAATAATTGTTACATGCTATGATCATGTGAAAGTGTTTACCTTTTATATCGGATGAGAAATGGCATAAATCTACCATAAACGAATCTGTCTGTTTTCCTTTTCTTTAGCTTTGGCCATTACTAGTCATTACTCGGTAAGCTTTAGACTTTTCGTAAAACTACCGTAGGTTATCAGCTGTTCTTTTATTCGTATTCCCGTCTTAGATCTTTAGCCATTTTATGTTGGTACATGTAAATAAAATTAATTCGTTTCAATTGCTTTTCGTGTTATTTCTTAAAACACTTTTCCCCATTTTTCTGGAGTGAATTCAATTTTGAACTGGTTTATCAGGGGGTAATTGGTTTGAAGTAAAAAACAAGCCGAAGCCCCACATTTGATGAATCCGAGGATTTTACCGGTAATGATCATATGAAGAATGTTCCTTTATGAAGCGAAATTATATAATTACACAATCAAATAGTGGTTTAATGAGGAAGAAGATTGGTATCCAAGATCCAACCTATTGAAGGCTACTCGAAGAGATATTTAGTTTGAGGGAAATTGTTGATATCAAGTGCTTCTTATATTTACAAGCATGTGAAGATTTTTCGACTCATTTGCTCCTTTTGAAGTTGCCTTTGATATTGAATGTTAAGGGAAAAGGTCAGCCACTAAGCCTGTTCTTATGTAAATTCCGACCACGTATGTCGTCGTGCTTTGGAGCCGTATTTAGATATGTAAAGTATACAAACTAATGACATAGTAGCTGTGACGTTGTATTATAGTCTCCTCTTTTTGTTAACTCGCATGCTTAAGTGAAGACTTGCTGTATACTTTCTGCAGGGCTCCGAGAGGGTTTGCGTTTGTGCAATTTGTGGATTCTTACGATGCTGCCGAAGCTCAATGGCGCATGAATGGTAAGATATTTGGTGGGAGAGAGATATCTGTCGTTGTTGCTGCGGAAGATAGGAAAAGGCCCGAGGAGATGCGGCATAAAGCAAGGCTGAGGTAATCCTTATCTCATGCACTTGGTTTCCTGTTATTTAACTTATATTTACTTGGAGATTTATATGATATGTAATTATTCAGAGAACCATCGGGATATGGGGGACGATCATCGTATTATGGTATGTTATTCCGCACCCTACAATCTTTTTCGTAGCTTATTAATAATGTCTTATCCTATGGTCTCAACCCTATTCGTCCTGTTCGAATATATATCCATATCCGATGTTCATACCCAAGTTCGAGTGTGGTGAAATGGATATTCTGCCACTGTGCTTTGGATTTGTGCAGATCATCATTCATTCACTTTTCCGCAATGTGATATTAAAATAACTTGTGATAATGCCTCATTTGCTGCGACAGGGCGTTCCCGGTCCCGTTCAATATCGCCAATTCGCTCTCATCACCGCCCATCGGGTTCTAGAGGCCGATATCGCTCGAGGTAAGCTGTTAAATTGCCATAATATCTTCGAGGGTTGGTGAGTAATTGATGGTTAGATATCGGTATTGACAGGTCATACTCCCCCGTTCCAAGACGACGAGGTAACTATTCTGGTTCACCTGATAGAAGGCACAAAGACCATCCGAGATCTCCAAGAGGTCATCCTCAAGATCACGGTGGTGATTACAGTCGCAGATCATATTCTCCGGGATACGAAAATGCTGGTGGACGAGGATACGGCGAGTAAGTTGCAATCTATTTCATTTCAACTTTCATAGTTGCGTGCTATATTGCAACCCATATATTCCATTCATTTTGAGTCTGCCATCGCTAAGAAATGAACTATTACAGGCACGACCTTACGTTACGGTCTCTATTCGGTAACATTTATTATGTCAACAACTACGATAAACGCAATACGACTAAATGATTCTATCTTTTACCTGGATTGTTTTTGTGGTTTGTTTCAAATACCCCACTTGTAGGAAGTCTGCGTACGAGTCCGAGGAAGCACCACGGGCTGCAGAGATGCCATCACCACCTCATAGAGCATCAAGGTCACCCCCTGGCTCCCGATCTAGGTCGGTTGACCCGTCGCCAAGGGCTAGCTGATAAAGTAGTCAACGGCCGAAGGGGGGCTAACCTTCTGGTCTTAATCGAATCGACATTTAAGTATTTAAGTTTTTGTTCTTTTTAGTACAAAAAGATATCGGAGACGTTAGAATTTGAATTTCCGACCAATAAAGTTTGTTTTTATTGGAAGCTACAATTAAATTTTAATCAAACTAGTTCGTGTGGTTATTGCTATTAACTATTAAATTTAGAAGTAGTTACAACATTCTTTTTAGATTTTTTTTTTCATTTTTTTAAAAAACAAGATCTACTTGCATTTTTAAATATTTTTTCATAATAAAAAATTAATTTTTTAATCTTAATCCAAATTAGGGATTGTAATTGAGTAAACCAGAACCCCAATGACACATATTCATAATACTTGACAAATATACTTACTAAGGATTAGCAACAACAAGCCGTCTTAGCTCAGCCGGTAGAGCGCGTGGCTTTTAACCACGTGGTCGTGGGTTCGATTCCCACAGACTGCGAAACTCCAAATTTTCTTAGTCTTCTCAGGTGTCTTTTCAGGCTCCTGTTCTGTCTTTAATTTTGTAGTTTATTTTTTATTTTTGGAAATCTTAATTTATTATTTTTAAATAATCTTATCTTTCTAACACTTTTCTATTAGAAATTAAGATTAAATAACGTTTACAATCCTCAAACTTATTGAAGATAAGAAATTCATCCTTGGATTCTTTAAAATAATTAATTCATACCTCTCTATATTATTTAACAGTAACATCGGGTGTCGATTATTTTGAAGTTAAATTTAATTAAATTAAAAATAATAAAAAATATTATATACATTTATATTCTATTTGATCCGAACTAATAAAATCAAATATATATTTTATTTGAAATAAAAAATTATATAAAAATGTGTGAATGATGAATCTTAAACATTATTATATAAATTTATTTAATTTTAATGCCCAAAATTTTGTTAATAGTTTGTGACTTGATTGAAATTAATTTGATACTTTAATAATCTAATTGTTAAAATATTTAATATAGTGATCAAAATTGAATTAAATCAATAATCTTGTCTCTTTGTTATATTTTACCCCATTTATTTTGATATAATCATATCCAACAAATACAAAATTTGTTTTTTTTTTTCGGTTTTCTAAATCATTCCTAAATAAAAACCAGAGCTTGTGGGAGAATCTCAAAAAAATCAAAGCTCTCAGTTCGTGAAGGTAAAAACAGTTTAAAGCCTAAATTTCTACTCTTTAATTTCCCTTCAATTTATTTCATGTAAATCATTGTTTTTGTTTAACCATCAATCGCATTTCAGTGTGAAAATCTTTTGACTGCAGTCAAATCCTTTCTATTCTTTATTTATTTTTTTTTGAATTTTAAATGTTGTAGCTTTGATGATCCGCTGTTTGTTTTGATCTTTTGATTTCTGCATTTTTTTACTGTGATCATGATTGTGGACAGTGGAACTGGTGATTGAAATCATTGCATGCATTTGTTTTTATGTTGTTTTTAATCATTCTGTTTTTGTTTGGTTCCTGGGAAAATTACGTGAAGGAAGGGAAATGTTTTGTTTTCTTCTCTGCTGTTGTGTTGATATGAATTTTTGCTAATGACTAACATGCAACACTTCTTCTTTTTAAAGTTTTCTCACATCTGTGTGCAAAATAGAGTTGAATATGAGTACTTTAAGAAGAAGAAAAATGAAAAGTGGAAACAACATATTATTGCCTCTGTATCTGGCCAGCAAAACAATGTCTGTGAAGTTGTAGCTGAAACATTTAATCTCTTAATTTTAATTTTATTTTCCTTTTCTTGGTAACCAAACATGTGATTGGGGTTCCAACAAGCAAATCGTTAACGTTTGCTTCATTTCGGAAAGTGTAGTTTGTATATGATTGTACCTTGCTCTAGTTTTGTTTGAAGGATAAACATGTTTATAATCTAATTGGATTATTAAATTTTTCCAACCAATAAGAAAGTGCATGTTTTGTTGTTGGATGTAGTTTCATGTTTTGTTTCGTTTTGTTTTTTAGGTTTCCTTGAGAATGGATATCAGCTCGGGAGATGATGATTCAGATATAAGTGAATCTGAAATGGGAGAGTACAAAGATAAATCTTACGAAAAACTAAAGAATGGGAAGTACATCGTCAGGGTTTCGGACGAAATTTATATGTGCCCCTTTTGTCCCATGAAGAACAAGCAAACTTCCAGGTACAAGGATCTCCTTCAGCATGCTTCTGGTGTGGGAAATAGTAGTTCTTCGAAAAGAAAACCACGAGAGAAAGCCAATCACCTTGCTTTGGCAAAATATTTACAGATAGATCTTGTTCCTGTTGTTAGTTCATCAAAACCTGCAGCTCAAGAGGATCCTCCTAGTGGATGTGAGTGTGACCGTGATGAGAAAATTGTTTGGCCATGGACTGGAATTGTAGTTAATATTCCCACTCGAAGGTCTGAGGATGGGAGATCTGTAGGAGGAAGTGGATCAAAGTTGAGGGATGAGTTGATCAGCAGAGGGTTCAACCCCATAAGAGTTCACCCGCTTTGGAATTTCCGTGGTCATTCAGGGACTGCAGCCGTGGAATTCTGTAAAGGTTGGCCAGGGCTGCATAATGCCTTGTCGTTTGAGAAGGCTTATGAGGCAGATCGCCATGGGAAAAAGGACTGGAGTGCTAATGATGATGTAAAGGATGGTCTTTATGCTTGGGTCGCACGTGCTGATGACTACAATTCAAGTGGTATTATTGGAGAACATTTACGCAAGATCGGTGACCTCAAAACAATTACCGAGCTCATGGAGGAAGAAGCCAGGAAACAAGATAGACTCATATCAAATCTGACAAATATCATCGAGACTAAAAACAAACACATAAAAGAGATGGAAGCAATATGTTCTGAAACATCCAAGTCCCTCGAGGTTTTCATGGAGGAAAAGGAGAATCTTCTTCAAGCATATAATGAGGGTGTGTTTTAATTCTTATTAAGTTGTAATAATATATACATTCTATTTAGCTGTTTTTTTACATCAAGTCCGCTACATGTCAATACTGTTTTCTTAACTATACTGTGGTGTTCCATTAACTCATTTTGGTTCTATTCACAGAGATTAAGAAGATTCAACTTAGTGCAAGGGAACACTTCCAGAAGATTTCTAGTGACCATGAAAAACTGAAGTCACAGCTAGAAACTCATAAACAAGAACTGGAGTTGCGCGGAGCTGAACTTGAAAAGCGAGAGGCACTCAATGAAACTGAAAGAAAAAAGTTGGCTGAGGACCTTGAAGAGGTGATATGCTTCATTCTTCATTTTCACTTTTGCTTGTTCACCTCTCAAGTTCTATTTCAAAGCGTTTTTTTTTTGTGTGTGTGAAACTGTCATCTCGTTGTCTGTTCATATAACCAGTTTTGAATTGATGTCACCGGAACTCAATACTGGTGTAATTTTTCACTTTTGTGACAATGTTGTGCTGAAATCAACATGTTCCTTATCAACAGTCTTGATAGAAATTAGTTATCACATCCGGTGGATATAGTTGTTGAATTTCAAGATCATGGATACCTCAAATAATATATGTAATAACATATGCCGAAGGCTGTGCTTACTTTGCAGGCTAGAAATCTAGGATTGGTGATTTCCTGCCATGAATTTCTTTTATCATAAAGGCATGACATTAAAAAGAATGAAAACATTTTCACTTGGTCTTTCATCAATTGATGTGTTTTATTTAAATTGTATGCTTGCCGGTCAAAGAGTTACCAGAAAATATAAAACTAACATATTTCTTCTTCCACAGAATGCTTTTCAAAATAATGCATTACAATTGGCTGCTTTGGAGCAAAAAAGGGCTGATGAAAAAGTAATGAAATTGGCTGAAGATCAGAAGGTTTGTTCATCATTCATGCCTTTTTCACTACAATACTTCCTTTTTGTTTTTTCAATTGCTGATAATTGATCATATGATCGGACAATCGATTATCCAGAGGCAAAAGGAGGAACTTCACAATAGGATAATTCAACTGGAGAAAAAATTAGATCAAAAACAGGCATTAGAACTGGAAATTGAACAATTGAGAGGATCATTGAATGTGATTAGGCACATGGGAGACAAAGACGATAAAGAAGTTCTGAACAAGATTGAGGCGAGTCTTAGGGAGTTGAGAGAAAAGGAGGGAGAGCTTGAAGATTTAGAAGCACTGAACCAAACTCTTATCATAAGAGAACGTAAGAGCAATGATGAGCTGCAGGATGCTCGCAAAGAATTGATTAATGTGAGTTTTCAACCTTATGCTTAATAATTGCAAACTTTAGTTAGCAGATGTCCATTTGAAAGTCTTTAAGATCTTTTGACATATATTTTTTTTCCGATGATGGATATCGAGATAATGATTTCTCTTGCATTACAAGGTAAGCTTGCTTAGTCATGAATTATTTGATGGTATTGTGAAAAACTGAAATAAACCAAAGAAATTAATGTTCATATGACCCGTTAGCAAATTAGTTGTATTTCATCGCTTTTCCCGATAAAATCTAACTGATACAAGCACAGGTTTTAAATTTTGATCATAAGTTGGTTAAGTCTTTGCAGCTGTTTTTTTTAACTAAGAATTGTTCGGTTTATAAGTTGAACTGATATTCAAACTATTTTGTGGTGCTCTTCATATAATTTCATAAAACTCTGCTTCAGCCTTTTATGGCTTATCACTTTTTTTACTGAGGAAGTACTAATTCATTCACTTTGTAGGGATTGAAAGAAATGTCAAGTCGTGGAAATATCAGTGTCAAGAGAATGGGAGAACTTGACGGTAAACCATTCCTTGAAGCTATGAAGAAAAAATATAATGAGGAACTAGCTGAGGAGAGAGCTTTGGAAGTGTGCTCGTTGTGGGAGGAATATCTGAAGGATCCGGACTGGCATCCTTTCAAACGTATTAAACTTGAGGGAAAAGAAGAATATAAGGTCTTTTTTCATGACTCTCTTTAAGTTCATCTGCAATCCCCTTTTCTTCCCCTCTCTCAACTTTTGCACTGTCACCACGAAGATGTCATATATATATATATATATATATATAGGTGCGTGTCCTCGAATTCTAGGTAGGGATCCTTTTTAGAAAATGATTCATGCTACAATTGTGAGAGCGTGGTTACTTCATAGTAGTTATAAGGTTGCAATCCCCCTTTGTTTGTTGTTGGTAATGCATCATAGAGGGATTTCATTCTACGAATGTAATCATGCAGATATCTGAAATGCAGTTCATGACAGAGATTCTGCAGGAAAATAAATTTACAAGTTAATCAACATGTTTTCTTGCGAAACACATCTTATCTTGCACTTTGTTCCGTTGTTTTACTGTTGGTAATGCTGGTTCAGGAAGTGATTGATGATGAAGATGAAAAGCTGAGAGATTTGAAGGATGAAATGGGCAATGAAGTGTACAAGTCGGTCACATCTGCTGTAAAAGAAATAAACGAATACAATCCGAGTGGAAGGTACATAATTTCTGAGTTGTGGAACTATGGAGAAGGAAGAAAAGCAAGCCTGAAAGAGGGTGTCGAACATTTACTGAAGCTGTGGGAATCAGCTAAACGCAAACACCGCTAAACTCGATCGAGGAATAATCTGAAAGGATGCCAATTCATTTTTCAGTTAGTGCCAGTTGAAAAGAATGGATTTTTTTTATTAATTCTGGATCCTTTATATGTCTGTTTCATATCACTGATCATTGTTCTGGTTGTTTTCATCGCAGGAAACAATTTTCCACCCGAACGGTATCCTTGACAAGGCGAAGAATGCATTGCCGGAATCTCAATTCGCTTTAAGGTAGCATTTTATGCTGTCTGTAAGTATTATCTATATCTAGCCATCATTGAATTCCATGTTAAATAATTTTCAGCTCCCAGAGTGTACAATATATCCTACTGGGAAGAAACTGCATTCGTTTTAACATGTCGAGTTCAATCGGATCGTAGTCGTAATGTCGGATGTAAGACTTGTTGCAGTAAATGTAGCTTTTCTGTTTAGACCATGTTCCGGTAATGAAACCTTTTGAGAACTTTTTCAGTCAATATAATGCATGGTTAGTGCATGGTTAATGTAGCTTTTTGAATTATTAGTCTCAAATTCAATTTTTTTTTAAACCTTTTAAGTTAATTTTTATTTTTAACATTATGTCTGGAATAAATATTTTAATTTTTCAGGACACTTTTTCACAGCAGTTTTTCATTACCACTTTCCATAAAATACTTTTAATATATATCAATTTTATCATTTTTTCTCGAAATTTATCATTTTTAACCGCACCCGACTCATTTCGATGAGTTCTAAAATGTTTCCATCACCATACTTCGATATCTTTTTAACCCAATTTTTTTAGTAGAATTGTCTTCATAATTTTCTCAACCCTAATCTATCATTAAATTTTTTAAAATTACTCCTAAAAAGCACAAAATCTATATTTATTTTTTGAATACTGATCCTCAAATGTGACCATCAAATCAGATCAAAAACTTCATTATAGATGAACGGCTCGGACGAAATGTAAAATGTAATACAGGATAAAACTCTCAGGGTCGAAACAGGAATTCGATATAATTTAAGGACCAAATTATCTATTAAATCTTATTAAAATTCTAAATTCAATTCAACCAAATCGCCTTTTTTTTTTACAAATATTGCAAATTAGATGAAATTTTAGAGATGCAAGAGATTTAGGGTTTAGAAGATTTTTTTTACCATATTTATATTTTATTTTACATCGTAATTTGACTGACTGAAGACGTCATTTTTATGTGATGTTTTAATTTTAGAATTTATTAATAAATATATATATATATATATATATCCCAGACAACGTTTTAAATTACTTTAAGTTTTACCATAAATCTAGGGTAATATTACTTATAATCTTAAAATTTAGAGCAATTTATAATTTAAATCATTGAATTTATCTTTTACTTTCGTATAGGTCACAAACCTTTAATTTAATCAGATCAAATCATTAAATTTTTATTATTAACAAATTAAATTATTCATACTAACACCGTTAATTATTTTAATAAAAAAATTAACTCAATAATCCTACTAGACATATTTTTCATATCAGTAAGTTAATATTCATTAAAATTAAAAAATATTTAAAATATTTTTACATTAAATTATTAAAAATTACAATTCAATCGATATTAATTTACTAAATTTCTTTAATAATTTAATATAAAAATAATCTTTAATTTTAATTAATATTAACTTGCTGACATGGAAAAACATGTCTAGTAGGATTATTAGTTAGTTTTTTCATTAAAATATTTGACGATGTTAGTGTGAATGATTTAATTTGTTAATAATAAAAGTTTAATGATTTAATCTGATTAAATCAAAAGATTATGACTTATACAAAAATTAAAGGTAAATTCAATGATTTAAATCGAAAATGACTCTAAAATTTAAATTAAAAAATATTATTTACCTAAAATCCCAACCAAATCGGTCCAAATTAAAATGAATCTTATCTGGGTCAAGCCGGACCGGTGTACCCTTAAAATCAGGCCTCCAGTCTTAACGCAAAAACAGTACGTTATATATATACAAAAGAAAGATCTTAGCAAAATCTGAGCTCCGAGGAGAAGCTAGAAGAAAATCTCAAAATCGAATCTATAATTCGTGAAGGTAAAGTCTAAGTTTTCATTACAAAACTTCAAATTTTTATGAAAACTTTCTGTTTTAGTAACAGTTTCATTTCATAATGAAAATCTATGGACTTCAGTCAAATCCTTTTCCTTTTATCATTTGATTCCAGCAGGTTTTAATCTAAGTTGTTTTCTTGTAATTGTTTGTTTCCTGGGGAATGTAGTTGAAGAAGAAAGGAAATATACTTTGTTTGGTTAGATACAGAAATTCAACTGCTCTGTTTGCTTCTATTTTTATATCCAGCTTTGTCTTATGAGAGAAAAGGGGAATTAGGAAATGATAACGATTCAAAATTAGCAAATCACTTACATGCAGCACTGATTCTAACTATTCAGATTAAAACTATAGTATTTGGATTTGTTTGTATGTTAATCGGACTTGAGAGTAAGTGTGGGCAATCAGTATTATTTTTGATGCGGACATGTAAAAAAATGGAATTAGTTCTTATCAACTTGTCCTGAACAATCCGTTTTGGAAAATGCATTTTGTTTACTATTGTAAGTTTGTAACTTGTTTTAGTTTGGCTTTTATGTTTTGTTAAAAAGGTAATATAATTAAAATAATTATCTTTTGCCATATCGAGCCGTATTCTGTGTCCTAATTCGGATTTCCCCCCCAATAGATGTGTCCAGACTCCAGGCTTCCGTTGAAGTTGTCGGGGCTATTGGATTCATGAAATATCTATAAAATTTTCGTATTATCCATGATTTAGCTTGCATGGTTTCTGTTTGGAGGAGAAATATCTTTAAAATCTTGTAATTTAATTAATTGGCTTCTTAATTGTTCAAACTTATAAGTGCATATTTTTATATTGGGTGTAGTTTGGTTTTCTGCTTTCTTGTTACCTTTTAGGTTACGTCGAGAACGGAAATCAACTTGGGAGATGATCAGATATTACTGTTTCAGAAATGTTAAAGTATGTAGGTAAGTGTTATGAAGAACTCAAGAAGGGGAAGTTCATTGTCAAAGTTTCAGATGAAGTTTATTTGTGCCCCTATTGTCCCCAGAAGAAAAAGCAAAATTATGGATACGTCCATCTTCTCCAGCATGCTTCTGGAGTGGGGAAAAGTAATTCTACAAAAAGAAGACCAATAGAGAAAGCCAATCACCTGGCTTTGGCGAAGTATTTGGCAGAAGATCTTGTGCCCGTGGTTAATTCATCAAAACCTGTGGCTCAAGAGGATCCTTTTAGTGGTTGTGACCACGATGAGAACGGTATGTATTTTGTCAAAACTTCGCATGGAAATTATAGGTGCCCCTATTGTCCTGGGATGGAAAAGCCAAATTACCGATATGTGGATCTTGTTCAGCATGCTTATGGTGTGGGAAATAGTAGTTCTGAAAAAAGAACAGCAATAGAGAAAGCCAAACACCTAGCTTTGGCGAAATATTTGGAAAAAGATCCTGTGCCTGTGGTTAGTTCATCCAAACCTGCGACTCAAAAGGATCCTCTTACTGGTCATACTCATGACCATGATGAGGATATTGTTTGGCCGTGGACCGGAATTGTGGTTAATATTCCGACTCAAAGGTTAGAAAATGGGCGATCTGTAGGAAGAAGTGGATCCACATTGAAGAATGAGTTGATCAGGAGAGGGTTCAACCTCATAGGAGTTAACCCACTTTGGAATTACCTTGGTCATTCAGGGATTGCTGTGGTGGAATTCCAAAAAGACTGGTCAGGGTTACAGCATGCCTTGTCATTTGAGGAGGCTTACAAGGCAGATCACCATGGGAAAAAGGATTGGGGTGCTAATAATGATGTTAAGTATGGTCTTTATGCTTGGGCTGCCCGTGCTGATGACTACAAGTCAAGTAGTATTATTGGAAAATATTTACGCAAGACTAATGACCTTAAGATCATCCCCAAGTCCATGGAGGAAGAAGCCAGGAAACAAGATAGACTTGTTTCATATTTGACAAACATCACAGGGTCTAAAAACAAGATAGACTTGTACACTCCTATGCAGAAGTGCCCGAGCTTCAAAGTAAGTAATCATATCTCACTCCTTTGAAGTTTTGTATGATATTGCTTTCATAAATATCTTGGTATTTCCGAATTATCCACTAGATTGCACGGTTTCTGTTTGCAGGAGAGATATTCTTTTTAAAATTTTGTAATTTAATTGGTTATTAATTGTTTCAACCCATAAGGGAAGTAGTGCATAGTTTCCTATTGGTTGTTGTTTGATTTTCTGTTTTGTTGTTACCTTTTAGGTTTCCCTGACAACGGATATCAGCTCGGAAGATTGTTTGGATATAAAGGAATCTGAAATGGGAAACTATGTAGATAAATCTTACGAAAAACTAAAGAATGGAAAGTACATTGTAAAAGCTTCAGATGAAGCTTATGTGTGCCCCTATTGTCCTGAGATGAAAAAGACATATAACCGATATATGGATCTCTTCCAGCATGCTTCTGCTGTGGGAAATAATAGTTCTGGTAAAAGAAAACCAATAGTGAAAGCCAATCACCTAGCTTTGGCTAAGTATTTGGAAAAAGATCTCGTGCCTTCGGTTAGTTCATTGAAACCTGTGTCTCCAGTACATCCTCTTAGTAGTTGTGACCATGATGGGAATGGGAAGTATGTTGTCAAAGTTCCGAATGAAACTTATATGTGCCCCTGTTGTCCTGAGATGAAAAAGTCAAATTACAGGTACTTGGATCTCATCCAGCATGCTTCTGCTGTGGGAAATAGTACTTCTGAAAAAAGAACACCAATAGAGAAAGCCAATCACCTGGCTTTGGTAAAGTATTTGGAAAAAGGTCTCCTGCCTTCGGTTAGTTCATCGAAACCGGCGGCTCAAGAGGATCCTCTTAGTAGTTGTAATGATGATGAGAAAATTGTTTGGCCATGGACTGGAATTGTGGTTAATATTCCTACTTGGAAGCTAGAGGATGGACGAGCTGTAGGGGAAAGTGGATCCAAGTTGAGGGATGAATTGATCAGTAGAGGGTTCAACCCCATAAGAGTTCGCACACTTTGGAATCACTGTGGTCATTCAGGAACTGCCGTTGTGGAATTTTGTAAAGACTGGTCAGGGCTACATAATGCCTTATCATTTGAGAATTCTTATGAGGCAGACCATCATGGGAAAAAGGACTGGGGCACTAATAATGATGTTAAGTACGGTATTTATGCTTGGGCAGCCCGAGCCGATGACTATAAGTCAAGTAGTATTATTGGAGAGCATTTACGCAAAACTAGTGACCTTAAAACCATTTCCGGGCTCATTGAAGAAGAAGAAAGGAAACATGGTAGACTTGTATCATATTTGACAAACATTGCCGAGACTAAAAACAAACACGTAAAAGAGATGGAAACAATTTGTTCCGTGACTTCCAAGTCCCTCAAGGTTTTGATGGAAGAAAAAGATAACCTTAATGAAGGTGTGTTTTATCTAGTCTTGTAGCTTAACTTTTTTTTTTTTTTTTTTATCATGGAAACTACTTGTATCAGCAAAAATATATACTATTCGCATTTGTATTTCTTGGTTTTATTCTGGTTCTGCATGTTCAGTTTCTTCTGCGGATGGTAGCTTACATGTCATTACTGTTTTTGAACAATACTGCAGATTTCCGTTACTTTATGTTTGAAAGTGTTCTCCGGTACTACTGTTGTCTCACAGGTTCAAGTTGTTTTGCCTTCGTTCACAGAGATCAAAAAGATTCAAGTAAGTGCAAGGCTACACTTCCAGAAGGTTTTCAATGAACACAAAAAGCGGAAGTCACAGCTCGAATCTCATAGAAAAGACTTGGAGTTGCGCGAAGTTGAACTAGAAAAGCGAGAGGCACTGGTTGAAAGTGAAAGAAAAAGGTTGGCTGAGGAGCTTGAAGAGGTATCATGCTTCATTCTTCATTTTCACTTTTGCTTGTTCATCCATTAAGTTTTATGTAAATTTGTTTTTGGTGAAATTTTTGTCTCGTAATCATTTCATATTACCACTTCCGAATTGATTCCATCAGAATTCAGTGGTACTGGCGCAAAATTTGTGATAATTTTGTGCGGAATCAACTTTTTTATTCCTTATTGGCAGTTGTTGATATTCCATATCTAATCTCCTGAATATAAATGTAAATCATATATTCTAAAGGGTAAACACTGGTGCCTACTTTGCAGGCTAGAAATCTAGTATTGGTGATTTCCTACCATGAATTTGTTGCATCACAAATAAAATGAAAAACAAAAATTGCTCTTCAAGCATCTTCTATTTTAATAGCATTCACAGGAATGTCGACCAAAGAGTTCCTGGAAAGTGTAAATGCTAACATATTTCTTCCAGAATGTTGTTCAAAATAGTGCATTACAATTTGCTGCATTGGAGCGAAAAAGGGCTGATGAAAATTTAATGATATTGGCTGAAGATCACAAGGTTTGGTTGTCAATCAAACCATTTTTTCCCTTTTAATGCCACAATACTTGTTGGTTTTTGAATGCTAAGAATTGATGATATGACTGGACCATCAATATTCCAGAGGCAGAAGGAGGATCTTCACAATAGGATAATTCAACTTGAGAAACAATTAGATCAAAAACAAGCCTTAGAACTGGAAATTGAGCAACTGAGAGGGTCATTGGATGCAATTAGGAAAACGGGAGATGAAGATGATGTAGTTCTGATAATAATAGAAGCGACTCTTAAGGAGTTGAAAGAAAAAGAGAGAGAGCTTGAAGATTTAGAAGCATTGAACCAAACTCTTATTGTAAGAGAACGTAAGAGCAACAATGATCTGCAGGAAGCTCGCAAAGAATTGATTAATGTGAGTTCTTTTTCTTTTTTGATTATTAAATTACTTGCTCTGCATAATAGTTGACGTTAGTAAGTAGATGTTCATTTGAAAGTCTTTTAAGATCTTTGAACAATATATTTTTCAGATGTTGGATATTAGAACTATGGTTTGTGTTGAATTACAGGATATGCTTTTTAATCATGAATTATTTGATGGTATTGTGAAAAAACAGAAATAATCCCGAAGAAATTACAGGATAAGCTTTTTAATCATGAATTATTTGATGGTATTGTGAAAAAACAGAAATAATCCCGAAGAAATTATTAACTCGGCATTTAGCTTTTTGGTTGTTTTTGAATACTTTTCATAAAAACTAATAGATATATTACAAAGAATGGATGAAGCACAGGGTTTTAATCGTGTAAATGGTTTTTTTTCCTGAAAAAAAAAGTTCCGATTCCCTGCCTTGCTAAATGAAACATGGAACAGGACTGATCAGATTATCCTTGAGTTTCACATGCAACTACATGACCTCATTACAAGCACTAATGCATTCACTTTGTACTGTTCTTTTACTGAGAATTATTATGTTTATAACTCGAATTGATATGTGAACTTTTTGCGGTGCTCATCATATAATTTCTTAAACTTCTGCTACAACTTTTTATGGTTCATAATACTTGCCAGTGAAGAAGCATTAATGCATTCACTTTGTAGGGATTAAAAGAACTATCCTGCCATGGAAATGTTGGTATCAAGAGAATGGGAGAACTCAACGGTAAACCGTTCCTTGAAGAAATGAAGAGAAGGTATAATGAGGAATTAGCTGAGGAGAAAGCTTCAGAAATGTGCTCATTGTGGGAGGAATATCTGAAAGATCCAGACTGGCATCCTTTTAAACGTATTAAACTCGAGGGAGATGGATATCAGGTCTTCATTTCATGACTCCCATTAAATTTGTTCTGCACCCCCCCACCCCCCCATTTCTCAACTTTACAATGTTAATACGAAGATGCCATATATCATATGCGCTGCTTCTTTGATCCTAGGTATGGTTCCTTTATAGAACATGACTAGAAGGGGGTGATTACTTCATGGTAGTTCTAAAGTTGCATTGCTCTTTCCCCCCTCGATTGTAGAAACAAGATAGATTTTTGTCGACACTTACCTCGAGTAAAACCTTTCAATTTCACGACAGTATGAAACATTAGTTTTTGTCTGTCCTCTGAAATTTGTCAAACATTGAGCTGGATAAACCTTTTACCTCTAACCCTGTAACTCCTTCGTGCAATCTAGTTGGGAGTGTATGCCTCAAGATTCACAATCACCGGTCTTATCTGCACTCACCTTTTAGTTTAGCAGGCGATGTGTGTTGATGTAATCACCCTTTCTGTTCGTTAGATATCTGAATTCAGTTCTCGACATAGAATTGGGAAGAAAATCAATTTACAAGTTATCAATCTATGTTTTCTTGTGAAACACACCTCATTTGTTGCTTGTTCCATTGCTTTCCTGTCGGCATGAAATGGTTTGCTCAAAGTTTGATACTATTGGTTCAGGAAGTGATTGATGATGAAGATGAAAAGCTAAGAGATCTGAAGGATGAGATGGGCGATGAAGTGTATAAGTCGGTCACTTCGGTTATAAACGAAATAAACGAATACAATCCAAGTGGAAGGTACGTCACTTCCGAGTTATGGAACTATGAAGAAGGAAGAAGGGCAAGCCTGCAAGAAGGCGTTGAAGTTTTACTGAATTTGTGGAACGCCACCAAACGCAAACGATGAATGATCCAAAGGGATGCTAACTTATTTTTTCAGGTAACTATTGTCACAAAGAGTGAAACACTTATGTTCGTCCTAAAGATGAATCACTGATCATTTTATCCGTCATTTTATCACAGGAACTAATTTTCCGACTGCTTATAGGAAAGATCAAAGAAGTGTCCTTGACAAATCGAAGAATGCATCTCTGGAATATCGAATTCATTTTACGGTGGTGTTCTATGCTCTGTAAGTATTGTTTGCAACTGCATATCATTGGAAGACATGTTTACTGATTAATAAAAACGTTCAAGAACTTTTTCGAGTCCATTGGAAGACATGTTTACTGGTTATCCTAGTCTTTTATGTTGCTGTGAAGTCGAGCTCTGTATCCGACATGGATACTGGAATATGATCTTTCAAATATATGTAGATACTTAGAAAAATACTAAATATATCCTTGTCGTGCATATTCATATCCGACATTCACATCTAAATCGTAGTATAGCTGTCATCTGTTTCGACCTCTAACATAGGGTTTTAGGCAAAATGCTCTACTCGTCTTTTTCGTATCGTGTCTGAGATTATCAATATCGTGTTAATTGTGTATATTGAATGTGTCGTTGCTTGTGCTCGTGTTCCTGTTTCTGGTATCGTTCCAAGATTACGGACCGAGTTTATTACTTTATTTCTAATCCAATAACTAAGTTCTGGAAAACATTGTAGCTTAAACAACAAAAAGAAGAGTGTGAAAGTAACCCTCTTTCACCATTAAAATGTCCGACATAAAATCCTTCTTTAACTATTTGCCTTTGCCCTTACCCTTTCCTTGACCTTTCTTGGCGTTCAACTTGGCTTGAATACGAGCCGCGGCGGCAGCTTTTGCTTCTTCTCTCTTCTTTTTCTCTTCCTCCTTCACTGCAGCAGCGAGTTCCCTCTGCTTCTTAAGCTCCCTGATTTTTAAGTTTCTCGAAAGTTTTAACGAAATTCACATATCACATGTACGCAAAGAGAGTTACACAAGAATGCAAGCAGATTAGTGCAGGAAAAAGAAATGCGACTTACTCGAGCCTAGCTCTCTCCTCCGAAGCACTACCGAGACTGGAACCTTTCCGTGGCCTGCAGGACAGTAACTCCACCTCGAATATAAGGGTGGCACTGCATACAAAAATATGAAATCACATTTATACCTAGGAAATTATAGACTTACAACTGGCCCAGTTTCAAAGCAAATCATATTCATCCCTACTATTTTACTCGGGATCAGGTTTTTCTAAGTTTTTCCCATGTATTTTGAGGGTCCTTGATTATAGGATGCCGGTGCTAATTCAAGTGAAATGAAGAATTCAAACATAGACCATAACTATATCTCTACACAAAAGATGATGTTAATTCAGGATCACGTTAGTCACACTCACAGCTATTGGTAAGATTGCATTACAGCGACAATAAAAGATGAAAATAAGAATCACATACTTCGGTGGGATATCGGGTGGAGATCCAGCAGCACCATAGGCATACTCCGGCTTGCAAGTTATTTTCGCAACTTCACCAACCTGTCGAAAAGGGGGGAAATCAATCTGTAACAGAGACCTAATTAGCTTAAAAATCAACATGGAGAAAATATATTTTTGACCTTCATAGTTCTTAAAGCAACATCCCAAGCCTGAATAACAGTGCCCTTTCCGAGCTCAAAGGAGAAGACGCAATTATCTTCATGTGTAGTATCAAAAACTTCACCGGTTTCAGCAAGAGTGCCTTCATAATGAACTGTTCAAAGAAGCAAATTTTGCGATATCATTTCGTGCAAAAGATGTGTTTTATCATACAACATTTATCAGCCAAGAAACTCAGCAACAGTTTAAATATGATTGGAACTCAGCAACAGTTTAAATATGATCGGATGAATACAATGTCACTTGTAATAGAAAATGACCATACACAGCATGTCCGAAACAAGCGCATACCATCAACCATCGGAAGATCCTCAGTCGGGGCAAGCGCACCATCTTTGGCTCTTGTTATGATCTTCTTAACAACACCTCCGTCGCTGGTCAAATCAGTAACATCATCCATTGTGCCTAGACTTTAAAAACCTGATCAGGCAGAAGAAACAAACAACAGATAAGAAGAACGGATTCGGAATTTTCAAACCTATAACGATTAAACAACCATTTCAGTGATTCATGGACGAGTAGATTGTCAACTTGTTATCCTACAAATAAGAATTCAAGTCAATCACCACTTGAATCCATTAGATGATTAGAACATTGTTTCAATTGATAAAATTTTATCATTTCTTACATCATTGAAAACAAACAAATCAAAGAAACATGTTCTTTTCACGCAGTGCAAAGTCAAGATGGATCATACATGCCACTATTTCCCTCACAATTTCTCTCAAAACCAGGAATAATTCATATATCCTTGAATCCACCGTCCTAGTTTTATTTCTTCCACCATTTTCCATATCAATCTCCCAAAAAGAAAAATATCAGTTAGTACATCATTTCGCATAATTGGGTTTCGCTCTCACACAGTTTCTCTCAAAATTCGTAATTCAAAATCACCCTACAAAAAACAACTCATTTTTTCCACCCTAATTTCAAACTCAGTGGCTTAAAAAAGTATATTAAAGTGTTCATTAACTGACCCGGATGGGAGCAAGGACTGAGGATCCGAAGAGATATCGAGCGATCGGTTATACAGGTCAAAACGGATGCTAATTTACGGGAGGAATCGCCGTCGACTCCGGTGGCCATAAAGCTGTCAAAGTGGGTGGGTTTTTTGTTAGGGTTCGGCTGAAGAGTTAAAAGGGGGGAAATATGGAATGGAATATTTCCAAAATGAAGAGGAATGAGATTCGTACTCGCGTTTCTAGCGTGTGCAATGCACGCTGATGTGCAAACTACACGTGACCGTAATAAACACGAAAAAATAACAAAAATATAACTTAAATTATAAATGGATCGCATTGCAATGGTAAGACATATTATTTTAAATCGAGAATTCGAATTTAAATTTTAGAAAAAATATTACGTAATAATAAGTATATTGCTTTTTTAAGAAAAAAAATTGAATTCAAACTTCAAAATATGGATGTAAATAAATCGAGATAAGTTTTGATCGATCTTTAATTATGTTAAACTTGAATAACTCTTATCTGTGATATCTTATTTGAAGTCTTACAAAAAAAAATCTTCATACACAAGTTGTGTAAAGTAAAACTTGTAATTTTAAGGTTTAACACTTATATTTCAGGTTTATATTTTACGGTTTTAAGTTTAATAATTTATATTTTAAATTATAAAAAATAAAATATAGTATATTATACTTTACGTTAACTTTTCGAGTCCAGTCATAATTAGTTCGGCTCAACTCATCAAAAACTCAAACCAAGTTCAATCAAGTTGAGCTTTGATCGAACTTTGATCAAAAAGAATTCGGATAACTAAAGATTTGTCTCATCAAACATTATTAAGAGGGAGAGTCATGAATCCCGAACATGGATCAACATAAAATAAAATATTTAAAAACTATAATACTGATTATTAATATGATAATTATATTCTAAAAAACAATTATTTGATAAAATTATATTAATATTTATCTACAAGACTACATATATATATATATAATTCACAATTATTTGAGAACTCGAAAAAGTCTTCGGAAGCCGATTTTGCAAGACTTATGCCTTCCAAGAGTAGCAGAAGATATGCACTTACAAGTAAGGCACCCAAGACGAGAGTGCATAAATGATCCGTCCCTTCCACCCCTGAAGCAACCAACCATTATCCTCGTCGATCAAAAAGTCCTTGTGGTAGCATGTTTCGACTCTCTCCTTCGCCGTCTTCATGATCTCTTTATTCAGTGGCAATAGTCGGAAGCCAGCCCTCGTATTGCGGACCTGCCATTGCTTGTATGTCTCGGGTCTCTCGGTTCTTTCAGCACCCTCACAAGCGATGACATTCATTGCTTCCCACCCGAATATCTCACTCTCAATCAGTCTCCGTTCAGGAATTTCACGGGGGACATTAGTCTCGAGCATATCGAATAAAGTGGAATAGTGGAAAAGAGCTTCCCTGAATCTCGAAATAAAGAACGGAGCACTGTAGGCCCCATTCACTATCCCTAGTATGAACACGTCGGGATTCAGCTCCCTGATAAAGTTCAGAACTTTATTCCTAGGACTATCCACAACCACAGTTTCATCAAGCAAATTCCGGAGCCAGAAAAGGCAGTTTACAACAAGCACCTCACCGGTTTCAATCTTGAGGTCCTTGAGTTGAATGGTGTCCCATTTTTGTACAATTGCATGGAACTCGAACGGAACTTTGAACGTCTTGGCATAGTTCGCAAGGCGGTGCCCTGTCTCCTTGACCCTTTCTGTTGGTCGAAAACCTGGTTGCAGAAGATCAATCCCTGTAATCTTTAGCTTTGGAGCTCCTCCGGGTCTAGATGAGAGACGTTGTATGAGGCTAGGCCATTGGAAGCCGTAAAGAATACCAAAGTCAATAATATGAAGCCTAGATGCATTTTCTGCAAGATTCATTATTGTCTTGTTTGAGAAGAAGTTCGAGAGCTTTCTAAAAGGACATGCAGCAAGAAACAAATGGTGAGCTTTCAAAAAGTTAGCAGCTGATGTCGGCCTGGTGACAACAGGATTGTAACTCTGGCTCCCTAAACCTGCTAAGCGTGCCTCTAGGCCATCAACAAAATAGTGGGCCAACCGCTGCATCCCGTCACCCGTAGGATTAGAATGCTGCCTGATTTGCTTCAGCAGCTCATTTGCATTCCTTCTATCATTGGCTGCAACAGCTTGCGCACAAAGAGTTAGGAGAGTTCTCAAATCGACCACATTCTGTTTACCTTTCTTTCCACGAGCCTTTCCACCTGTAGATCCTTTCAACTGTTTATTCTGCTGCAAGTTCTTGTTTGTTTCTCTTTGCAAAGCTTTTTGAAGGTCGGTTATGCTTTGAGAATTTAGTAACACTGTATCAAACATTTTCGGGCTTACCATGGACTCAGTATAAACTGATGGCTGCTTGTTACTCCTGCCGCTGTCTAAATTCACACCCTCGGGATGCGGCTTCTTCTTCCCTCTTGATCCGTCCTGCGAGAACTCGTTCTCCACCTTCTCTACCACATCTTTAGCCTCTTCCCTTGGCTCTTTGAGAAACAGACTGCTACTTTCTACGTCAACAGACAGGCTCCCACAATTTGGAAGAAACCTACTTGCTTCCTCAAACCCTTTTCTAAATTGCATGACGGATTTACTAACATTAAACATTTCAGGAAGCCTGGGAGTTCTCACCGGAGAATCCACAAAGCCATGTACGAGACTACCAGCAGAGGTCCCGGAACTATGGGATGAATTAGCTTGTGAACTGAGATTCAAAGACATTTGCAAACCCAAATCAGAGTTGCAAGGCAGACTAGCTAAGTTACTGTTGCTGTTACCACATCTCGAACAACCTTGACCATGCTGTTCATTGAAGCTTTCATGGTTTTGATCCTTCAATTCGGTTTCTGGAGAAGGCGGATATCGTTCTCCGAGAACCTCATAAAATGATTTCTCAGCAGCTTGAAAGGCTGCCGATGACTCTTGAAACATGTAGGTCTTATCTTCCATATCTTCTTCCATTAACATCGAACTTATGTACTTAAGAACTACATCACTAAATTCATAATCTTCCAGCGGATCTCCCTCTTCCGTTATACTTGACAAAGGCAGTGTATTAGCCGGAACAGTAGCCAGTTGCCTAGGAGGAATATCAACAGAATTTTCATTCCTAAACCCGCTACTAAAATTCGGATTGGACAATGCAAACAAAGTATCTTCATTTAGTCTGAATCTATCAACAGAATCATAAAGCCCTTTCAACAATGGATCCATGACAATAAATTTCACACGCCAAATATGAGAATAACAACCGAAACTAACGCCCAATTCCGAATTCGGAATTCCGAAACTACCAAAGCTCTTCACTTTCAAGTTTCAAGTCCAAAACTAAAGAACCTAAACCAAATCCAGGAAATCCAACTCTTTCCCTCAAGTAGTACTGTCTAAAAACCAACAAAATTTTCAACCATAAACTCTCATGTTCCTTCTCAAAATTACCTAAAAACATCAAAATATACAAAATAAAACATATAGAAAACTGGGTTCTAAATAAAAATGAAAAAATCCGGCATTATATTGGCAACAAAAAGCATAAAACTGAGATCATTGGATAGTATATGGCATAAAATTAATATGTTTTGACGGTATAAAACATAGAAAATTTTGAGAAATTTGAACAGTATCTCAAAAAATGAACAAGGGAATTGAAACAGCTAATAGATATATAACAAAACCCAGACTGAAATTATCATTTTCAGAACAAATATAAGAATAAAAAACAGAAATTTAGAAAGAAAAAAAGATTCTTTAAGGAGCAGAGAAAAAACCCAATAGAAGAAAAGTACCTGAACTGAGCCTAGGAGAAAAGGGAAAAGTCAGAGAAGACTTAATTTGTGTTTGAATATATTAAAGGAATTTATATATTAAATTTTGTTATTTTTTTTCTAGAAATTTTTTATTTAAGGTAAGAATATTTTTTTCTTATTTCATGATTTATAATAATAGATTTTGTTATACACAGTTTTAAAGGCTGTATATAAATATTATAATTTTTTTATAATTAATATTTATTATTTTTTTATTTAAGGTATGGATATTTTTTATTTCGACAACTTCCTTTAGTACTATAGCAACCATCCAAGGTTATGAAATAAAAAAAAAATTAAACAACATTTTAAATTAAAAAAAATTAATATCATTATTTAAGAAAAATCTAACATGAATCATTATGAGAAATACTTATTTTGAAAATATTTAAATATTATTATTTGATTTTTAAATAAATTTAAATTAGTACACTAATTTTTTATTATGTTTGATTCTTCTTTGATCTCAATGTTTTTTAAATTGTTAAAAAATAAATTGAAATTACATTTATTTTATGCAAGTTATTTATCTTGAAAAGATAATATTTTTATATTTAATTTTAAATAATAAATATAATCTTATTGATAGAATAGTGTTTGGTCCAAGCAACTGAGTGTAAATGACATCAACGTACACTATTAATTTTTATTAATAATTTAATTTTTTTTAATTTAACATATAATCAATAGCATTTCAAAATAATTGGTACAATATATAATTAATAATATTTTTGATTTTAAACCAATACTATTTGAATTTATACATAAGTCTAATGGAGAGATAATAATTGATCGGATTTAGACTAAATTTTATATAGTTTAATTTAAATAATAATTAAAATTTTGAAATTTAAATCTAATTATATAAATCTAAGTCTAATCCAATAAAATATATATGATTCAATTCAAAGTTCAAATTCAATTACTTTTTAAATTAACAACTTAAACAAATACCCTTAAATAACAAATAAATTTTATTAAACAAATATATTTAAATAAACAACACAAATAAATTTAAATAAATATTACAACTTAATATAAAATAAATTAAAATAACAAGTCAAACTTCAATTAAAAAACTCAACAAGAAATAATTTTTTAATATAATCTACTATTAAAACTCAAATAAGATATGAATTCAAATAACATTCGAATCAAATAATAATAATATTCATATCTGACCACCTCTTATTAAGACTCAATTTTTTTTCAGATTCAAACATTTTAATTAAATTTAGATAATTTTTAATCACCTGCATTACAAGGCCAGAAATAGAGTGACCGCACAATAATGTTTTTTTATTTACCATTTATCTAATATTAATTTAAACAAATAAAATAAGATAATAATTTATATTTTATTTATTTATATAAATTTTTGCATAATTAAAAAATAAACTTGTTTTTATCACCCAACATAATTCAAAATCTATTTCAATAATTAAAGACAACTTCTAAATATTATATAATTTATATTATATAATTAAAGAGAAAATTAAAAAAATGTGAAATGGAATCAGTAGACAAAAAGGGATTAAAAAACCCTTAATCTGTGGATACCATCTCTACGGTTGTCTGGCCGATGCTTAATTTCCTTTCAATTTTCCAAAAGAAAATGAAAGAAAAAATCAAGCGTTTGATTTCTGCACTGTTATGGAAGAAACAAAGCACTAGAAATAATAGCTTTATTCCCTTAAAAATACAACAAATGCATATATACCATGAAATAGAAACAGAAAAACTCCTTACTAGAAAAATTAGGGCTCATATCAAGTGTAAATTAGGAATTTTCAAATCATTGTAGGGGAGAAAACGCAGATCGGATCTGGGTAGAAAAGAAAATCGAGACGCCAAAGCCTTCGGAAGAAGGCGGTATCTTCGATTTCTTTCCCTTTCTTATGATCCCACTCAAGCCTCTCTCTTTTTAATCACAGCCCATTGTTTGGCATCTCGGAAAATTGCGCTTCCAAAAGCAAAATTTTTGTAGGGTTTTGAAAAAAAACAGGGAAAAGTTAGATTTTATGGATGGAGGCGACTAGGGTTTGTTAGCTGGAAGCTTTCGTATATTTATAATGGGATTTTAGTTAGGGTTAGGGTTTTATTTAGTAAAGCCCTTTTTCTCTTCAAATATTTAGTAGAGCCCAAGGATTTGTTCTTATGGGCCTTTTTATTTTTAGAAATGTTAAATGAAATAACTATTTTCATTTGAATTTTTTTTAGATTTTCATTTATTTTTATTTAAAAGTTAAAAAAAATGATAACATCAATTGAACTAAGAACATTATAAATGATATGAAATATTTAACATATTTATTATTAATAATTTAGAATAATTATAAACTAAATAAAAATATGTTTATTTTCTATTTAAATTTAAATAGAATAAAAAAATATCATAATATTTGTTCAAAACTGAAATTATCCAAGATATTTCGGACAAGCTAAATGGATAATCGGATTAAAAAAATTAAATTATAGATGGGACTACCACGTACGTCGAATACTATTAAACATCATTAAATGTTAAATATCGTTAAATATTATTAAATTGATTAATAAATATTCAAAAAATTATAAATATTTATTAATTATATATTAAATTTTTAATTTTATTAATTATTTAATAGTATTAAACGATATTCAGCGTTAATAATATTTTACGATGATCATCATAAAATTTTTTCCTAAATTAATTGTTATTTATTTATTTACACAAAAAGAATATGTTTTCATTGTATGTAATAAGAGAATAAAAAAGGAAGTATATTAAATTTATTTATTATTTACATAAATAGCTGCTATTTTTAAAAGTATATGTATATGCAGCTTACACAAATTCCGTTTACCAACCCAGAAAACCCACGAAGGAAAAAAAAAGAACTCAAAGAAAACATCATTTATATTCCCCTCCGGTCATTTCACCGCCGCTGCCGGTGCTGCTGCCGTCACCACAACCACAATGACAGTCACCTAGCCTTAAACCTCTTTTCTTTCACATTTTACCATCACAATTTCTCCAAATTTACCTAAGAAATGAAATTTCTAGGGTTAGGGTTTTGAGGAGCTCGATGAAAAAGAGAAAAGAAAAGTAACATGGAAGATTTCAAGGACTCGGAATCGAAATCGGTGAGCGAGACGGTGAACGGGTCACACCAATTCACGATCAAGGGTTATTCGTTGGCGAAAGGGATGGGTCCTGGTAAATGTATATCCAGTGATGTTTTTACCGTCGGAGGTTACGATTGGGCGATTTACTTTTATCCTGACGGTAAAAATCCTGAGGATAGTGCGATGTATGTTTCGGTTTTCATTGCTCTGGCTAGCGAAGGTACCGATATTCGAGCACTTTTCGAGCTCACCCTTGTTGACCAAAGCGGAAAAGGGAAGCATAAGGTTCATAGTCACTTTGATAGAGCGTTGGAGAGTGGGCCTTATACGTTGAAGTACAGAGGAAGCATGTGGTAAGAAATTTTGAGTTTTATAATTTAGGGGTTTGGTTAATGTTTTTCTTTTCTTTTTAAAACTATAGTTTTTTTTTTGTGTGTGTTGGGAGAATGAATCTGATAATTTATTTGGTACCTGTATTTTTATTTGAAAATGGTGTTCGGCAATTTGTGTAATAGTATCCGTATTCTTAAAATTTCCCATGGTCATGATTGTGTTTACGGAATATGTTTGGGGCATTCACGTATTTGTTCTGTCTTGTAATTATCTTTCTGTAAGGTCCATTGAATAGGGGATATGGAAATTGTTATCATGCTTTTGTTTGATGAACTCGTAAATGTGCGTGCTGTTTTAGGTCATGGTAATTGGGAAACATTTAAGTTAGTTCTTGCCAAATTCTCTTACATTTAATTTTGAGGATCTAAGCATTACACTGAATTTATCTGTGTCCAAGAATTATGTTGTAGTTAAAAACCTCATAGAACATGTTGCATGACTTTTAAGCAAACCTGGACAAGACCCATTGAGGCAGTGACATAAACTGAGGAAATGAAACCGGACACTTTTAGAAGAAACACATGCTGGTGATTTCCATTTAATTTCACTTTAAATGTTATATGTTCATGTGTGTCGTTGAAATGTGTGCATATTCTATTGATGAGCATCTAAGTATCTCTCTGCCTTTACAATACCACTCTTTCAATGAGATGTTAAATTTATATGTTCACCGAATATGCTACTTGATAACCCATATCAAATTTTAAAAGGATGACTTTACCTTCTTCCATCCGCACATTCAGGGGATACAAGCGATTCTTCAGTAGAACAACTTTAGAAAGTTCTGACTACATAAGGGATGATTGTCTAATCATGAACTGCACTGTTGGAGTAGTTAGAACTCGCCTTGAGGGGCCAAAACTGTCTTCTATTCCTGTACCACCGTCAGACATTGGTCAGAATCTTAGAGTTCTGCTAGAGTCTGAAAATGGTTGTGATATAGTTTTTCAAGTTGGTGATGAGACATTCAAAGCGCATAAGTTGATCCTTGCTGCACGCTCACCTGTTTTTAAAGCACAGTTTTTTGGGCTCATTGGGAATCCTAACTTGGATAAAGTAGTAGTGAAAGATTTTGAGCCTTCTATCTTCAAGGTGATGCTTCCTTTTACTTTCTTTTGGACTTGAAGAATGAACCTACAACTAAGTATATTTCATAAGCAAACCCTTAAAAGAAATATATGATTCTTCTTAATTCATTGAATTAGAAATAGGATTCCATAAATTACGGTTCTTATATTTGTCTGGATGTGAAGATCCCAGTATCAGTGTTAAAGTAAACCGACCAGATCAGTCAGTTGGCACTGTTGAATCAGGAATAGTGACCAGACTGGCCCTGGTATATAATCCATTTGGGAATCTTTAAAACTGGATGAGAACCGGCACAAAAGCTGAAAACCAGTGAAAATTTCTTTGAAACTTCTTTATTTTTTGAATGAAAAAAAGAATATTTTGTGTGATGAGATTTTTTTATAGTAGATTTGTACCATTTAGAAAAATGCATATTTTTATTAAATTTTGCCAAGCATAGTACTTTCTTAGACTTTAAGTTTTAGTTTGTAAATACAACCGACCTGTAACTGTGATCTAATCGGTTTGACCACCGGTCTGACTTTTCAACCATTGCCTAGTATTATAGATTTTAGTTATCTAGATGTGCTTTTTCATTATTTGGATATCCAACTCAAACTAGAATCCATCCTCACCCTTGTCTGTTCTTTCAGGCAATGCTCTTATTTATTTATACAGACAAGCTTCCTGATGTAAGAGAAATTACAGACTCAGCATCTATGTGTACATCTACCAACATGGTGCAGCATCTTTTGGCTGCTTCTGATCTGTACAATTTAGACAGACTCAAAGTGTTGTGTGAGGCAAAGTTGTGCGAAGAACTTAATGCTGACACTGTGGCGACAACCCTTGCACTTGCTGAGCAGCACCATTGTGCACAGCTGAAGGCCATATGTTTGAAATTTGCTGCAACTCCGGCAAACTTGGGAGGTGCGTGTTCATAGATACTACTAGTACAAATTCCAGGTTATGTAAACTTGGTTTTTGTATTGTTTGCACTTTAGAAGCTTTTTTGTGCTTCCTTGTACATGTCTAGCTGTTGATGGATACTTACATATCAATTTTCAAGTACCAAATACTCTTTAAGGTTAATAATGTACATGATTCCTCTACCTGCAAGCAGGTTTGGTACTCAATTTTTGGATAAAACTGTTATGCGAAATGCTGAAAAGCAGATTGGAGCACAATATTCCTGTGATCTAAACTGCTAAATGCTGCGTATATTGGAATGACTCCTTGAAAATTTGTTCATCTGAATGTTATCTTGTTGGACGCACCAAGTAATTATTTGTTTCTTGGAGTTGATTCTTGTGCAAGTATGTCTTTTAATTAAGCTTGTCATTATCGGTTGTTGGCAACCTGTGCGTGTGTTAGTTCCAAGGTCAATTTGAAAGCAATTGTTCAGCAATGGCAACATAAACACTAATTTATATTCCGAATATTTATGCAGCGGTAATGCAATCGGAAGGGTTCAGGCACTTGGAGGAATCTTGCCCGTCTTTGTTGTCGGAGCTGTTGAAGGCCTTTGCATCCAGTGAGGAGAGCTTGAGCCTGCTGTCAAGTCGGAAGAGGAGTTCCAGCAGTGAATACCGGATGGATCTTGCAGCGGAAGGTCCTGCAACAGAATCAATGAACCCCAATGGCAGGCGAGTTCGGAGACATTGATTCACGACGATAAGCGTATTTTGCAGTGTTTCCGGGATGTAAAACTGAAATATTTGAAGGATTGCCTGGTAATGTATTTACATGGTTTAACATATTAGTTAGAACTTGAAATGGATTTTTGGTTCTCTGTGTAAAGGAATTATGTTTTCTTGAGGTTAAAATGAATTAACTCCTAGTTTCTGGGTATCTCAAGCAATTTAGTTTCAAATTTAAAAATTAATTAATTATTAATGAAGTTAATTTGAGTAGTTAGTATGTTAGTCAATTTTTAAATGTGGTATTTATTTATAGTTAATGTTGAAAATTTATAGTTTTAATATGATTACAATAAAATTTGTAATGATACTTTAGTTCTCATGTAAATTGTAATTAATTTATTACATGAATTTGAATTTTGAAATGACATTAATTATATTTTTATCTAATAATATAAAGATAAAATAGTGTTATTCAATCCTAATCACACAAATTAGGGGTGAGTATTCGATAGAGTTGAGTCGAGTTGAGTCAAAAAATCTTCGAGTTATTCGAATTTACGAGTCATGTTTTACAACTCAAACTTTATTTGAAATTTTTTCGGTTCGAGTCGAGTTTTCGAGTTCCTATAAATATTTATTTGTAATTATTTATCATGTTATAATATAATTTGATTTCAATTTAAACGACCTTCTCTAATCATATAAGATATTTATCTATATATTTTTCATATATAGCGATATTTTTTTTTATATTTTTATATATCAATATGTATATATAGCATAAAAAAATGATAGGCTCGTCTTAAACTTAAAAATTAATCTTTTAATTATTACAACTTTTAAGTTATTCGAATTTTTATTTTACAGCTCGAACTTTATTAGAATTTTTTTTGAGTCGAGTTTATAAAATTTTGACTCGAGTCAAAACGAATCGAGTATTTCACCTCGAGTCGAGTTATTCAATTTTTTCGACTCGAGTCGAGTTTTGCTCACCCCTAACACAAATTTGATAAAATAAAAAAATTTAAAGACAAAAATAAAATATTGCTATTCTATTCATAAAGTTGAGGAGCCAAAAAGATTATCCCACCTTTTATTTATTGTAAAAAATGCATTACTTCTAATTTTAAACTTATAAAACACAGCAATCCTATGCCTTTTATGGATTTTATTTTTCCTCGACCGATGAGTTGTTATGCTGATTTTTTTATTTTTTATTTTCAGATTAAATTTAAATGTATAATTTATATTTGTAGATAGGTTTTTTATAATATTTAATTTTAATATACGGTTATCGATAATTTTTTAATAGATTAATCTTTTCTTATGATTCATTTTTAGATAGTTATATCTATTTATATTTATATTTTTTTATCTTTTATTTTTTTAGTTCGAGTCAATGTATCTACTATTAATAACAATAATTAATTTTTTCGATGTAAGTACTATTAATAAGAAATAAACAATTGACCATAAAATATATAATTTTATAGTTAAAATTAGAGTTGGGTAAGGCCGGGTACAGGGACGGAGTCATGTTATACATGGGAGGGGCTCTTGCGCTTCCCAAATTTGTTTGGTATAATTATATTTAAGGTCTTTCGTAATTTAGATATTAATAAAATAAGACTTTTGTTCCACCTATTTTTTAGATTTAAAAGCTTAATAGACCTTTGCCCCTCCCACTATTCGATCCTGGCTCCGTCCCTGGCCGGTTATCTGACTAATTTGACTAAAATTGATCTCAGCCTAGGTTCTTGAAAATTGAATCCAGTTTCGATTCTTGTCACACCGAATCCTAAATTTTAGGATCCAGTCCTATTATTAGTAGAAACTAGTATCAATATCGGGTATCCGATTAATTGGTTTATTATTAAGTAAAAATATGAGTAATAGAAGATAAAAAATTTAACCATCAATAATATTATTAAATAATAAAATTAGAATATTATAGGTTTGAAATTAAAGTTTTAAAACGAGTTATACTCATAATATTCACATATAAAGAAAAAAAATTGATAAGAAAAAATAAAAAAATAAAAATATTTATTACAAGCAATAAAACTAATATTGGGTACTTGATATTGATCTCGGTCTTGTTGGGTATCTATCTACCGAATCTAAAAAATAAAGATCCAACCTCAGCCCCGATTATAGTTAGTACCTAAATTTTAGATTCTGTCTCGATCCTATTAGAATCAATACTAAATATAAATCTACTAAATTTAACCGGGTTAAAAAAACAAAACTAGATAATCAAGTTTTTTTTCTATCCCTAGTTAAAATAAACAAATTGATCTATCAAATATATATATATATATTAAATATATAACAAAAAATAGAATAAAAATAAAATGGGAGACAGTAGGCAATCTTTGTCTGTGACCAACCTACACACAATCAAAATGTCCCTATTGGAGTATCTGAATTGCTTGCCTTACAATTTCCCAGCCTTCCAATCCCAATCTCATCACTTCGTCTCCACTCCTCAGCAATTTCTTTCACTTTCACAATCCTTTCATTCATCCAAAGCCAAATCTCTACGACTAAAGGTAAAAATGAATGATTTTTTAATCGAAGTTTCCATTTTTTAAAATGATTTTAGTTCTGTTTTGCTTCTGCAGGAGGATCGATGGAGTCTGCGGCTGACCGATACGAGTCGACGTTGAATGCGTTGTCGTCGTTGATAACGAAACGGAGTCGTGCTGATAAGAGTAATAAAGGGGATCGTTTCGACTTGCTTTTTGATTATTTGAAAGTAATTCTTTTGTTCTGTTTTTGGTTGGAGTTATTTTTCCAGAAATTTATTTATTTTACTAGCTACGAATTAAGCTGTTTGTGCAATTGGGTTTTAGATTTTGGAATTGGAAGACGCGATTTCAGAGTTGAAAATCATCCATGTTGCTGGCACTAAAGGAAAGGTATCGGAATAACAAACAATTTTTAGCTAATTAACTTTAAGAATCTTTTCCCGTTCTTTTTTCTTTGTATGCTGCATTTATCTATAACTTTGTCCTCTCATTCACATCTGTTTTCGATTAGCTTATATTCTTTTTTGGTCACATTGAGCTCCAATTATGTTGGAGTCGAGTTAGGTTGACCCTATAAAGTGGGAAGACTCTCCCAACACATATTTACTCTGCTAGACTCAAAAATGAGACTTGCATAAGGGGTTTCGAGCTCCTTACTACTTTGGATTAGGCATTAGTACTATTTTTGTCAAGCTGGCTTCAGTGAAACATAATTCTTCTATCTTGTTTGTATATGGCATGTGAATTGTTATACTGATTCTTTCTTCATTTGGAAAATTGAAAAGGGATCAACATGCACGTTTGCAGAATCTATATTACGTAATTGTGGGTTTCGGACTGGACTTTTCACGTCCCCGCACCTTATAGATGTTCGCGAAAGGTTTCGATTGGATGGGTAAATGTGTCAATTTGCTAGCGTGTATATTTGATTTGTTTTATGTAGGAACTTAAAGTTAGTGTCTATATTTCTTCTGCTTGGCATTATCTAAATGCTGGTTAACACTGCTATATATGAGTATTTATAATTTTATGTATAGATAGTTTTGTAAATTTCTTGTTTTATTGGCTTCTTCAGTGTGGAAATATGTGAGGAGAAATTCTTGGAATATTTCTGGTGGTGCTATGATAGGCTGAAGGTATGTCTGCAGTAGTGTTTCACACTGAATAGTATTGGTTAACAAAATCTACTTGATAAATTGAGCATGTCGATCCACAACTATGTAGGTTTTGTTAACCAGTACTATATTTTTTATTTTTGATGTGGATTGTTTTCTGTTCTAGGAAGTAAGTATTACACTACAATAAAGACTTTCTATGGCACCAACTAGCGTTATACATTAAATCTGTTTTCAACAAAGTATCATCGGACTTAAAGTGACAATGCTGCACAGTGGATGATTTTTGTTTTGTGTGTGTGTGTGTGGTGGTGGTGGTGGGATACTTTTTGAGAATTAAGCATGGCAACATAAAGTTGGTGCTTCTGCAGCCAGCCTACCTAGTGGAAGGAATAAGAATTGAGCTGTATAGTATTTCAAACGAACCTGAATAATACGCACGAACTCAGCTAGATTGTTTGTCTTTGACAACTTGAAACAGCGTCATCTGCAATATATTTTCTCTCTAACAAGTTCCATATTTATCATTGAACAAACAGTATTGTCTTTCATTTTGGCTTTTCCCTTGAACAATGTGTTCAATCCTGTTGACCTTTTTTCTTTGTTTTGCAGGAAAAAGCCACTGATGATGTACCAATGCCTACATACTTTCGTTTCCTGGCCTTGCTTGCCTTCAAGATATTTGCCTCAGAGAAGGTTTGATGTGTGTTATGATCCTTCTATATTTGCTTCTTCCATTTCTTGAGCATCCTCTGCTAGCGAAGCAAAACTAAATATTGCCTTTAAATTGTCTATGCAGGTTGATGTTGCTATTCTGGAGGTTGGTTTGGGTGGAAGGTTTGATGCAACTAATGTGGTATGTTTCCTAATTTAGTTCTCAAATACACTACATGTCTGCCAAGCAAAGCATTTAATTTGTGGTCACCGTGGTGCTGAAATGTAATGTTAGTGTGTATCTTGTTCTAATTTTTGTCAATATGTGTTGTTTTTTAGGTTCAAGCACCCATTGTGTGTGGTGTATCTTCCCTTGGGTATGACCACATGGAGATTCTTGGTTAGTGTTATATATATTACATCAGTTAATTGCTAAAATATAATGGCCTAAAACAAATTGCTCAAAAATGTATTGCAGCAGTTACAGCTTTTTGAAATTGCTGAATAAGATCTTTTAGAGACAGAGAAGCATTTAAATTTGTATTGCATTTTTAACATCATGCAGTAAATTCATAATATCAATGTTTTTTTTAACCTCATGTTGGCAACTTTATTTTCATTACATGGTTTACACCTGTGAGGTTTCATTATCCGGAGCACTTGAAGTTTTAAGCTTAAAATGGAGAAAATTTAAATTATACAGAATTAAGTTAAAGTATAGTTGCATATGTTTTAGTGTTGTTTACACTTTACATACGGTCAAATTTTTGGTTGTTTGTCTGCTACCTTGATTTAGACTATGAAATCTACTTCCTGTTCCTCTGTACCAACTTTCTGAGCCACGGGAAATAGTTTTGAATTTTGTCATTTGATGTATCCTTGTATGTTAGGGGGAAAAACTTACTGCTTTCAGAATAATTCAAGTTAATGCTAAAAACTTTTGCTTTCTTTTCTGGATGGCCATAAACAGGAAATACTCTGGGAGAAATTGCTGGGGAGAAGGCTGGTATATTTAAGGTGTTTTTACTTTTAGAACTATATTGATTTAAAGCATATGATATGAGTCTGTTTCTGTGTTGTAACATAACTTAAATCTTTCTCCTATTTTTGTTGTTCCTTTTCTATTGCAGCATGAGATACCGGCCTTTACCGTACCTCAACCTGATGAGGCAATGCAGGTGCTTGTAGAGAAAGCTTTGAAGTTGAATGTAAGTTTCACAGCTCTTTCATTTCTGAGTTCCCTTAATGAATTTTAAATGCAGGAATCGACTTGTATTCGAATTTTGGATTTTGTCTTGTTCTAAAGGACATAAGCTATCTTAGTCTGAAGATGATTATGTTCTTCGCAGGTAAACCTTCAAGTGGCACTTCCGATAGAAGCAGGTTCGCTGAATGGTCTGAAGCTTGCACTTGAAGGTGAACATCAATATTTAAATGCTGGTCTTGCTGTCGCACTGTGTATTGCTTGGCTTCAGAGGACTGGCCATCCTATCAGCAATTTCAATCAAACAGTGGGTTCAATTTATTAGAGACTTTCTCTGCATTCCAACTACTGTTTGCTTAAAAGCTGTTTATTTCCTTGGAATAGGGTCCATTACCTGAACCGTTTATTAAGGGTCTAACAACAGCAAGTTTGCAAGGGCGAGCTCAGATTGTACATGATCAATTTACTGACATTGAAAGTGTAGGAGATCTGTTTTTTTATCTGGATGGAGCTCACAGTCCTGAAAGCATGGAAGCTTGTGCGAGGTGGTTTTCTCTTTGCACTAGGGATGATAAGCAAATGGAAGAAAGATCTAAGGATACTGCACAGGTAGAGCACCATTGTTTAGAACTTGTATGTAAAAGAGAGTACATCATCCTTATGTACATCAGTGTTGTTGATGATATTCTCTTAACTCTTATATTTGGTCTCATTATATCCCCTATTCAAGCTTTTCTATTTTAGAAAATCTAAAGAAGCAATCAAACTCGTAGAGTATGGTGTTGGCTTGTATTTTGCTTATGGGTTAATAGTATTAAGGATAATCTTAACTTAGGAGGGTATTGGGTTTTCAGAAAGCTTCAGAACCAAGAAGTTTGATGATCGGGCTTATAAAACTCAAACATAACTTGAGACGAGAGTAAACATATATTTTGATTATTCCTTGAGTTTTAAACTGTTCACATTTTTCTAATATCCGTTCATGCACATCTAATTTATATTTTGTGCTTGGTTTAATCATGACTTTTTGAACTTCAAGCTGTAAAGTGTAAACTAGATTTGGTCTGCATCTTTCTGATGGTGGACTAAATTTTTTTGAGATTATTTGCAGATTCTGCTGTTCAATTGTATGTCAGTGCGAGATCCACAATTGCTTATGCCGCGCTTGATGAGGACATGTGCCAGCCATGGTAATTGCTTGAGTTTGAGGCAGGTTTAGATGTGTTTTCTTGTATAGAATTTTATATCCATGTGATGGAAAGCATCATAAATGCATTTGAAGTTCATGAAAAACTCATATTTAAGGGGAATGATTAGGTTAAAGTGCCTTATTCCGAAGGTGCCCTGCTTTAGTCTAAATGGATATGTTTGATTTTAAAAAAATTCTATATACTTGGAGGGTTATATCGGACATTGATGTCTGAATATATGTCGGACATTGATGTCAAACACGGATACTTTATGAAAACAAAGATTCAAAGCAACATAGATTATAGAAAGATAAGTTTATATTGTTCTTTGGATTGAATAAAAGGTGAGATTCATCTTGACAAGAAGAAACTTCACATTTAAGTCGATGGGATGGCAGGAAGCTTGCTTGGATAAAGAAATTTATATATTAATTGTTTCTTACAATTTTGTAATCATCATTTCAGGTGTCCATTTTAAGAAGGCTCTCTTTGTGCCGAACATATCAGTGTATCACAAGGTTGGATCCAATACTTTACCTACCGTTGATCCTCATGTTGATTTGTCATGGCAATTTGCTCTTCAAAGAGTGTGGGAAAACCTTATGCAGAGTGATAAAGGTATCCATCTAATACATGGCATCACATTCCTCCTATTTTTCAAAATTCATAGCTTGTGAATTCTGCTGTATTTGTAATTTCAAACTAATAAAGACTGCATCCTTTTTGTCGTAAAAAGCTTTTGTTTTTCTTTCCCATATTTTTATTTCTAATGGGATTTATTTCCCTTGGATTCAAGTTCCATTATCTACTTGATCATATAAGTGCCTTATTTTAGTCATGATCATCACAAAATGTAAAAAAGTAATTGGAGACTTGGAGCACAATCATGGTGCTTTGGTTTGGTTTGGTTTGGTTTGGTTTATGGTGATTGTTCTCTTCATATTCTAGGAGAGACCAGTAACACAGATCAAGTTTGTGAAGAAGTGAAAGACGATACAGGAATGAGTGTTAGGTGTTGTAAAAACAGTTCCGTCTTTTCTTCTCTACCATCCGCTATAAAATGGCTCAGGGATACTGCCCAGAAGGACCGATTTGTTCGACTTCAGGTAATGCTTGAGCTTATAAGCTCACTGTTGCCAATATTTGCCTGTCTTTTGTATATAACAAGGTTAGGGTACTTCAGGTTGAGTTCTTCCTATAAGTATAGAGGTCGTGGTTTGGCTGTAACTTTTTCTTTAATGCTTATTCCCTCTTTTCTGATTGATCAGGTCCTTGTCACCGGTTCCTTGCATCTCGTCGGCGATGTCTTGAGATTAATCAAGAAATGAGGCTGAATCTCCCTATGCAATCCTTGTTCTTCCAACATTGTTCATGTAACAGAGACAACATGGACTCATTCTCTCTTACCAAGCGAGCAACTTCACCATGGTCCTCAACCGCCTGCTAATGGCTTCTGAGGGTTGCTAGTTTAGGTAAACACTTCGATTTATGAATTTCGAAATTGGCACAACTTCGATGAGCAAATAGATTTTTGTTTTTGAAACATGTTGAGACAAATCCAACAAATGCAGTTTGGTTTGATTGATGAATTGAATTATCATTTTGGTGAAAACCTGCAAGCTAATGAAGTAAATCCAATAGTACTGAGCCTTTTTTGGTCCAAATTTATCTTCTAGTTATATGTATAATGTATACGATTATATAAAAAAAACCGTTTAAATTAAAAGTACTAATAATTAGTACTGTAACATTATAAATGTTCATAATTAAATTTGATTCGATATTACTCTACTCGATTTTATTCAAAGTTTCTCATTGACTTAAATAACGAAAAACGTTACGGAATACAAACCTGGTTCACAAGCTTTATGCATTCCTCTGTAGAACCAAAGCTTAAGCACCCAGACAATAAACAACACAAAAATAAGAAGAAAAAACATGTAAACAACGATCCTCCATTACATTCAAATCAAGGTATTTCCATGTATGTAACCTAAAAGGATCACTTCATTCTACGGAGAACAACAAACAACTTTATTTCCATTTTTGTTCTTCTTCGAGATGTTGACGGTGGTTCCTCGAGGCAGGCTCGCCGCCGATGTTTCCTGTGCGGCCAAAGCTTTTCTCCCCAAGATTTGATAGATATCCGCTAAAATCTTCTGGAATGCTTTGTCAATGTTGAGAGCTTCGAGTGCCGATGTCTCTAAGAATAACAACCCTTCTTTTTCAGCGAAAGTTTCAGCGTCTTCCTTCGACACTGCTCGGAGATGACCGAGGTCCGATTTGTTCCCGACCATCATGATTACGGCGATGTTTGAACCCGCATGTTCTCGTAGTTCTTTGAGCCATCGCACGGTGTTGTCGAAGGTTTGCTTTTTGGTTATGTCGTAAACGAGAAGCGCCCCGACCGCTCCTCTATAGTAAGCACTCGTGATTGCTCGGTATCGTTCCTGACCCGCCGTGTCCCATATTTGTGCTTTAACTGTCTTCTTTTCTACCTGAAAAAAAAAATACAAAATGCAATTCAATGTTTGTGAATGTAACTAATGTTGAGCGATAAAAAACACACACACAATCATATACATATATAGATAACCTGAAGAGTTCTTGTCGCAAATTCAACGCCAATGGTAGATTTGGAGTCCAGACAAAACTCATTCCTCGTAAATCTTGAAAGAATATTAGATTTTCCGACACCCGAATCTCCAATTAATACAATCTTGCATAAATAATCGTATTCATGATTTAATGCCATTTACACCTTTTTTACGAAATTTTAGATCTACCAGATACATAGAAAGAGAGAGAATGATTTAGTATAATTTTAAAATCGATTTAATCAATTTATTCGAAGATATTAAAGATCACAATCTATAAAATAAAGAGTGAATGAAGAAAAGAGACTAACCATAAAAGGAATTGATTAATGGATTAATACTTGATTAGTGATAGGCAAAATGTGATTAGTGAAATTTTAGGTTTTTGTTGATTGTTTCATCATTTGTGTGTGAAAGTTTTTGTTTTTCCATAGCCAAAGACGGGAAGGGAAAACAGAAAAAACGAATGGAAAGGCACATAGAACGGTCTTTCAATGAGAGCTAAGGGCCAAGTGTTGAATTTAGAAGGATCAAAATGAAATTATTAATTTTTTAGGGATTAAAATAAAAGAAAATTACAGATATTAAAATTTAAACTTGAAATTCAATAATTTTTAAATTCGTCTAATTACCTTATTAAAAAAATAGAATTCAGTTTGATTTATAGTCAATTAACTGCAATTTTTAATTTATAAAATAAAAAATCAACATATTTAAGTATTATAAGAATCAAATTTAACAAAATTGAATTAAAAACCCAACCGATAATGTATTCTCTTGATTTTTCATTTTCTCCACCATATCACAATTCACATGTTATCGTTTACTTTATATAGGTATATTTATTAAATTTAACCTTCATTAACCAACAAGTGCATTTGGTCTAGTGGTATGATTTTCGTTTAGGGTGTGAGAGGTCCTGAGTTCAATTCTCGGAATGCCTCAAGATTTTAGATTATCTATTTTTTTTAACTACAAGACTGTGTTATCAACTCATTCAGATCAGTATTTTACTGCAACAAAGTTTTGTGTCATCAACTAGTATGATTCTCGTTGCGAGAGGTCCTGAGTTCAATTCTCGGAATGCCTCAAGATTTTAGATTATCTATTTTTTTTAACTACAAGACTGTGTTATCAACTCATTCAGATCAGTATTTTACTGCAACAAAGTTTTGTGTCATCAACTAGTATGATTCTCGTTGCGAGAGGTCCTGAGTTCAATTCTCGGAATGCCTCAAGATTTTAGATTATCTATTTTTTTTAACTACAAGACTGTGTTATCAACTCATTCAGATCAGTATTTTACTGCAACAAAGTTTTGTGTCATCAACTAGTATGATTCTCGTTGCGAGAGGTCCTGAGTTCAATTCTCGGAATGCCTCAAGATTTTAGATTATCTATTTTTTTTAACTACAAGACTGTGTTATCAACTCATTCAGATCAGTATTTTACTGCAACAAAGTTTTGTGTCATCAACTATTTGATTTATCCGTCTTTATTCTTTTCATCCTCGATCGATATGAACCGATAGTATATTGCGAAGGGATTTATCGATTCACATCCCATTCTGGTGTGCTAATGATTTTGTTCCCACGGAATTTGATCATGTTTATTATATCGGTTTCACGGTCCTTGTTGTTGTTGTTGCTGCTGCTGTTGCACTCCTTGCAGTGTCGATCGGCGCCTGCAGCTGCTGAAAAGATCGGTATGGTGGTCGATGATTTGTAGGGAGTGACACAATGTTATATGCCAGGCTTCCCAGAGCTTTCAAGTATGGACTTTCAAACAATGTTTGGATAACATTTGGAACCAGAATGAAGTAGTTTTCGGCAAAACCGAACATTTTTCAAAAAGGGTTCGACGTTCAGACCTCGTTGCACCGGATTTTGCTCGTATCCAACGTTGTTTGCGTCGAACCCAAGAACCGTTGCTTCAAGCAAAGGAGAGTTTCAGTTCTTTCTGCTAGATATTCTCTGTAACGGGATCAAAATTTGAAAAATTAGAGTATAGGGACTAAATTTGAAAGTCATGCATAGAATAAGGACTAGTGGAAAATTTTGACAAAAATTTAGAGGACGGACCTTCCCTCCTTTAATCTTTTGTGAAATTCAGCCATTAACCCCTAAACTATGTGTTAGTTCTAAATTTAGTCCTTGAATTCTAACTCATAAAATTTAGTCAAGTACTTTTGGAAATAAGAAAATTCAATATAACTCAAACGGTATAATGATAATATGATTAAATTATAAGAATTTAAAACAAATAATTCGAAAAAGGAAAAACAAAATTACAATTTATTCATTAAATTGTAAAATCAACTAAATAGATTTAGTACATGAATTAAATGTTAATGAAAAAAATGAAAATATTTCGAGAATTAATTTAATTTCAAAACAATTTTGGGATATAATTATTCTTTTCTTTATATTACGAAAAATAATATCATATTTTATGTTATATTATTGTTTTGTTTATGAGTAAAGAGTTTTACATTTAAAAAATAAATATAAAAGATCACTTAAAATAAGATATTATAAATAGTTTTGAATATTCGATCAATTAATAAATTTTATATTATTCTTTTTGTTTTATCATATTTGTCGTATCTAAAACCTAATTACTTAAGCAATAAATAAAGTACTTTCTTAATACTTAAGTACCTTACTCTTAAATGTTAATTAATATGCATTTATGTAGTTAACGAAAAAACACGAACATAGTTTATATTAATATAATTATTTTAAAATTGGTTTAAGGGTTATTTAACTCTATGAACCGGAAAATTTACATGAATATTGGTGATTAAAAAAAATTCTTAACATATTAATGATGATTTTTTTTCTCAGAATACTAGAGATTGAATAGTGGATTGAAAGTCGGATTTATTATTTTTCGACTTTGAACAGTAAAAAGCTTAAAGATCACGCGAAGATACTAAAGTCGGCATCTCTTAAACTCGTCTTCAATCTTTTTACTGTTCAAAGTCGGTATCTCTTGAATTCATCTTCAGAATTTTTACTGTTCAAAATCGATATTTTTTGAACCCATCTTCAATCCACTATTTAATATTTAACATTTTGAAAAAATAAATCCTTATCGTTAATATTTTAATAATTTTTTTCGTCATCAATATTTATATAAATTTTCCACGAATCAAAAAATTTATGTCATTTTGATAAAAAAATAATAAAAATTCGCAAATTATATCGTCTTTTATATTTAAATCGTTCGTTGCTAATCAAAAATATTCCCCCTCCATTTTTCTCTTATAATTTCCACTCCCTTCTTTCCTTCCATTTCCCGTGTTTTCTTTTCTCATGGCTGAGCAGATAGACGACGCTGAGTTTTGGATTCCATCGATCATTTTAATGGATGATGATATTCTAATGGAAAAACAGAATCTTAAGAACAAAAATGAGGGTGAAAAAAGAATTGAGTCGTCAACATCGAGTCACGATTTCCCTATTGAGTTTCCCTACGAGTTTGATTACTCATACGATTCGTTCTTTTCTCTTAGCTCAACCCCTGTTGAATCCGTTGTTGGGTTTACTGAGACTGATAGCACTGACGAGGAAGATGAGTTTCTTGCTGGATTGACACGCCGAATTGTTCACTCAACGAGTCAGAAACTCGTGGATTCTGATTTTTCTCTCCACAAAAACGAGGTAACCCAAAGTATTTTCTGACTTATTTTATTTGATGCGATTTTAAATCTAGTTTTTCTCTTTTGGGTAGAAAAATGATGGTTTGGTGAGTTCACCAGAGTCGACTCTGAGTGTACTCGGAAGCTTTTCGTCTTCAATCAATGGCGGTTCTCGAGTTTCCGAGCTGAAACGCAGCAACGACGTACCGGAAAACACCATCATTGAACATGGAAGAAACCAACCCAAGATTCAAAATCATGACTCCGTGAAGAACCCAAGCTGTGGATTACATTTAAACCAGAGTATTTCTTCTAATCCTGCTCAATCAAATCATGGAAGGCAAATGAAGGCAAGAAACCACCAGCAGCAGCAGCTGAAGGATAAATTAATGAGCAATGTTGTTGGTGAAAAGCCTTCATTTCAAGTCTATTCCCTTGATGAATCGATCGGTAATCGACGAGAACCGTCCGGAACCGGCGTTTTCTTACCTCGTGAATACGGCAACAAACCCCACAATCGTCACAAGAAATCGGGTAAGAATCAGAAGAGTTTGAAAATATGTTTGCAATTGTTGTTTAAATCAATCCATTGATTTGAAAAACAGGCTGCCCAGTATTTCTACTACCAGCAAAGGTTGTTCTAGCATTGAATCTCAACGTTGATCATACAAACAGTTGCATCGTATCAAATTATGGTAAGTAATGGATTTTTTTCTATTTTTTAAATTTAAATTCCAAATCTTAAATTTCGACTGTTTCGGTTTTCTAGTTATTTTGTTTCCCAGAAGAAATGCAAACTCGAGACAAGAAAATAAAACTGGTAGAGCAGTGGGAGGCTTGAATCTGCCTCGGGAATGGACTTATTAATCCCTATGGAAGAGGAAAATCCAGTAATTTTCTCGGAAATTCTCTTAAAATAGTGTTTGGTTTGTTGGAAAATGGCAGTGTACTGTAGTTGGTAGATTTCTGTAAATTGCATTTTAGTTCATGACATGTAAGGAATTCGTGTGGAAAAGAAATTGTAGTACATAAATAAATATATAAATATTGATCTAATCGAAAATTATATTTATTAAATTTGTTGATTTCTAACTTTTTTTTTATAAAAATTATTATTTTAAATATAATTATACGTATTAAATTAAATTTTTAATATAAAATTAAATAAATTTTATATCATGTAACTGAATCTCATCTCTATATAAAACGAAGTTGAGAAACTTGACTCAAATTTAAATATCGATCTATTAATATTTTTTTGATTTATTTTAGTCTTATTTTATAATTTGAACTTTATTTATAAAAACCAAGTTGAGTTAAATTTATAAAATTATAATTCAAATAAAGTTGAGTCTAGTTTCTCCTTATCTACTTGTAAGAGTATTCAATCGGTCAATTTATTTTACTGATTAAACTAAATTATCAAAAATACATTAATATTTTTTTATTAATTATTAAACAAAAAAATAATTAATTCGGTTAAATTTTAAATTTTAGATAAATTATACATATGATCATTAAACTATGTTAAAATAATATTTATAATACTAAGTTTTCAAAAGTTATAATTAATATTAAAATTATCAAAATGTTACAAAATAATCATTGATTCATTACATGTTGTAAATCACTTATAGCTATTGAAAAATTTAATGTTTACTTTTTATATTGGTTATTTTATGCTATTTTGATAAAATTTAACGATCATTTTATAATTTTTAAAAATTTAATGATTAAAAATAAATATATATAATATATACTATATAAAATTTTTAGTTAATTTAGTTAATTAATTTATTTTTAATTAAATTAAACGATTATTAAAATTTAAAAAATATTAATCCGAAAAAACCTATAATTAATGAAAAAAATTAAATTTATTGATTAATTCGATAAAATTTTAATTTTTTACCTTTGGGCCTTTTATATTAATTAAGCCTATAAAGCTTAATATAAAGCCCAAAGGCCGAATCAACCTCATTATTTCCTAGGACCATAAACTCTTATACTGGGTATTTACCGTCTACAAACTACGTTCCTCTACACTATAAATTCTCCAAACCCTAGCATAATTAGGGTTTATTTGGCCTTTGTCACTTGCATACGCTATCATCGGAATCGAAAGGAACAAGCTTAAACTTCCGAATCGGACGAAATGGTGAAAGGCCGCCAAGGAGAGCGAGTCAGGTACCCTTTGAATTGATCTCTTCATTTTCTCTTTCGAAACCCTAATTATTTTTCCAGTTTTTGTTTTGATATATGGAATTTAGTTTTCAGATTTAACTGAACCTTTTCCTTTTACATTTGTTCTTTTTAATTGCAGACTCTATGTAAGAGGAACCATCTTGGGTTACAAGAGGTAAGAAGAATTTAACCCCTTATATTGCTTTCTTTATGTCTTTTGTTCTGTTGATGTTGAACTGTTTCCTTTTTTTTTGGTGAATTATTGAATTTTTTCTAGGTACTTTTTTTTGAGCTGTGATATAATAAGTAATGTAATTTAAGGATAAGACATAGAAATGTAGCAGTCCTGTTTATTTCTCCAAATCCATAGATTTGTTGGATGCTTATTTAGTAGTGAATTTGAAATTCCAAAAGAATTTATGAAATCAACAAATTCATCTTTCTAAAATATATATTATTTTGAAACTCAACTAGTTCATAGTAATTTGAATATTTAGTTTCATGTGTGAGTAATTTTAGCCGATTTAATGTTCAAAAGAAAATAGAGTCGAGTATATCTATAAACACAAGGAGGTCCTAGCATGGGGTATGTGAATGTTTGTAGATTTCTGGATTCAAGTTCCTGTACTTGTCAGATGCCATCTTTAATGAGTTGTCAGGTGAATTAATTGTGCAGAAACATGAAACTGGATTCAAGTTCCTGGAGTTTTTGTTTTTTGTTTAATTGTTAGCAAAACGAGTAAAGTAAACAAAAATTTAGTTGCATTTATTTGCAGAAGTTGGGAGTAATTACTATTGTTAACTAAAATGAGGGTTTGGGGTTTTCTTTTTTCTTTTTGAATTGATTGGAGAAACATGAAACTGGATTTTGGAGCATGTTTTCTTTGTTTTGTATTGTTGCTTAAATTTGTGTTATGTGGTTGTTAGGTCAAAGTCGAACCAGTATCCAAACACTTCATTGATCCAGATTGAGGGAGTTAACACTAAGGAAGAAGTAGCTTGGTATGCCGGCAAGCGGATGGCATATATTTACAAAGCTAAGGTGAAGAAGAATGGCTCACACTATCGCTGCATTTGGGGAAAGGTTGCTAGACCTCATGGTAATAGTGGTGTCGTTCGTGCAAAGTTCAAGTCTAATCTTCCCCCGAAATCTATGGTAAATGTTGTATATTTGTTAGTTTTAGATGGCTCTCTTTCTGCACGTTGTACTTTTGATCTCAAAATATCTTTTGGTTCCTTTGCAGGGAGATAAAGTACAAGTCTTCATGTATCCCAGCAATATTTGAGGTAATGTCGACTTCCAGTTTGTTATCTTTCTTAGTTGTTATGTGGGTTGAGTTGCCTTTCTTATCTGTATTATTCCAGTTTGTCCATGCATATCTGAGGAACCTTTGTTTGAAGATTAGCTTCTTGATGGACTAGTTGATTTTTGCGTTTTGATTGACGGATTAATTCAATGTTCTCCATGCTGTCTGTCTTTGCAATTATTTTTTTGTCTCCGTTACTAGCCCTGTTACTCTGTCCTGTAATTTTTAATGAAGTATCCTTATGCCATACATTGACTGCATGACATAATTCTGCTCTTCATTTTAAATGAAGTACCCGTTTCCCATACATTTCGAATGCATTTTTGTATAATGGTATGGGGATATATCCTATTTCGTTATTTGGATTGTCATTTGCCCTATTATTGTTTCACTGATACAGAGAGAACTATCTATGAACATTATTATTATTCTCCGTGATCTATACTCCTTATTTGTTCATCCTTGTGTAATTCCACATTTTTCTTCTTTCCCTGCAGTTCTCTAATTGCTGGACCACCCGACTGTGTTCTATCAATGACTCAAGTGATTCCATCTTTTCCCTTTGTCTATTTAAACTTGGTTAAAATGATAGTGGATGAGACTCTAGTTTTGTTTACCTATTGCTTGTTACCAAGATTTTCCAGTAATTTATTACACTTTGAAGTTTTGGTATCATTTATGGAACTGGATAAGCAAAACTGGTCTATTGTTCTTTCAGCTGATGTCTTAAATTACTAAACTTTGTTGCATGGAACAAAACCCGGACCGGTTGAATCGTGAACTGACGACCTTGGTTCGAACCGTATATACGAACCGGATAACATTGAGCTGGTAAGAATCAATGTTGAATTGGTTGATTTTCGGTTTGATTTACAAACATGTTATTGCTTCCAAAATAAAATGCATAAATCTTGTTGTGCAGTTCATGTCATGTGTGCAAATTGCTTTTTTCTCAAAGTTCTGACTTTTAAGTAATGTCATGCATGCACAAGGACAAGTCTTAATAAAATTCCGAGTTAGTCATTAAACCCGCCGACACCTCCACTACCATGAATTAGTGTTTTAATATATGAAAAAACAATATTTGTAAATATGTTTAGATTTAATTTATGGTTTAGATGTTTAATTTTAGTGTTTTGGATTTATAGTTTACAGTTATTTTTGTCATAAATAATTATAATTTAAAAAATATTTAAATAAATGTGTATGTTTGTATAAAATATTTATACATATCTAGGCATTAAAATCAATAAATTAAATTTCAATCGATATACAATGAATCTATAACGGAAAATTCTTGAAAATATTGTTGTTTAGAAAAATATTTTCCTGAATATTGATGTTGGAAAACTATTTCTTAGAATACTGATGTTTGAGTAGTAAAATAAAAAACTGATCCAAAAGACTTTGTCTTTAAATAGGATTTTTGATTCTCAAAAGGTGAAGATGAGCTTTTTGACTGTCTTTAAACAGTACATGATATTATTGAAAGACGCAACCTTTAAGTTCCGACTTCACCATCCTCCGGCTTGCAGGCGCATAAAGCACAGGCTGGCTACAGTATCGGGTGTTTAAAGTTTTTTTAAAAAATGAAACAGACAATGAATAGAGAGTGCAAGCATAGAAACTTCCTGTTCAAAGACGGTATCTTTTGACCTTGTCTTTAAAATCATTTAATTTCACAGTATTTTGAGAAATAATGTTCCCACATTAATAATTTAGGAAATATTTTTCCAATAACAGTATTTTCAAGAATTTCCCATATAACAGAAAATTCTATAAATTAAAATTTATTGGCTTAAGATTATACTATTCATTTTCCACTATTAACAGTGACTTTTCAATCGAAATCAAAAAATATTACATTAAATTAAAAATGATACAATGAATTAATCTCATTCATTTCACATTCTTGGTCAAAGTCTCATTTCCCTATACCATACATTTTCCATATAAAAACATTGACGTCTCAATCGAATACAAAGGAATTAAATTAAATTAAATAAAAATACTAAAATAAATTAATCTCATTAATTAATAAAGATCCAAATAAATAATAACTTGAATAGTTTTATCAATTTTGTAAAAAAACTTTTAAATATTATAATAGAAATTAAATATAATTCAATTCTTTTATCAGTCTATGTATTTAATTTATGTACTCTAGTTTAATTCGCTTTGAGTACATGTACTTTTTAAATTTTAAAATTTTAGTCCCAATCTATATAGACATAGTAACAATGAATTTTGTTAAGTCATATGTGTAAGATACAAGTTTAGTTTATGTCTTCAATTTGACAATTCTAAGTACATACAAGGACCAATAGAATAATTTACCCTAAATAAATAAAACAAAAACAAATAATACAATCGCGTTTACTGTATCTATTTTAAAATTAGTCGCTCTTCGTTTTCTCAGAGAAACTTGCAGAGTCAGCCATAGTTATCTCCATAAGATTAAAGCTCTTCTTCTTCTCCTCCTTTTTTAAGCTAATTATTTTCATTTTTCTTCTCTTTGGGATTCATTGATATTGTAATGAGAAACTTGAATCAGATCCATGTAAGCTAATTCCATCAATTCATCTCTAGAAATCTCGTTTTCCCACCAAAAACACCCATAATCCCCCAAGCTCTACTCAGATCCAACTTCTTATAACCCCTGAATTCCATTTCTACTCAAAAACCTGTTTTTTATCACCCAGATTAAGATACCCAGAGCTTCAACCCCCCAGAAAAACTCCATGAAAAACCAACCGGAATTGTTCACGATTGGGCTAGTATCGGCCTGGTACTCATCCAACATAGGTGTATTGTTGTTAAACAAGTACTTACTAAGCAATTACGGCTTCAAATACCCAATCTTCTTAACCATGTGTCACATGACAGCTTGTTCTTTGTTAAGCTACATAGCGATCGCATGGATGAAGATGGTGCCAATGCAAACGATTCGATCCAGGGTTCAGTTCTTCAAGATCTCGGCTTTGAGTTTAGTGTTTTGTGTGTCGGTGGTGTTTGGGAACATTTCTCTGAGGTATTTGCCGGTTAGTTTCAATCAGGCTGTAGGTGCTACGACGCCGTTCTTCACGGCGGTCTTCGCTTACTTGATGACATTGAAGAGGGAAGCTTGGCTTACTTATTTTACTCTTGTTCCTGTTGTTACTGGGGTTATCTTTGCCAGTGGGGTATGTATTTTGTTCCTTTTTTTTATTAACTCAATTTTTAGCTTTCATTTTTGAATTGGGTTGGCTATATTTTGTAGGTTTCATATGTTTTTTTAGAGTAAAGTTTTGCTTCATTTTGTAGAAATTTATGTTACTTTGTATGATTTTGGTGTAAATGATAGTTTTTGAGGAGTTTCTTGAAGATTTGATTGGAATTTGGAATTTGGTTTTGCTTCATTTGTTGAATTGCTTGCACTTGAATTACTTGAACAAAAATTTTAAATCTAACCATACCGGTGTTTGAATACATTCCTTTATTCAACTCACACCTGAGTACAAGGTGATTCCCACGCGTCATCCATGGACCAACCATGTCAAAAATTATTAATGAAATTGATGCATTTAATTGGTTAGTCTCATAGATGAATAACCGCGATATAATTTTTCCCAAGCAACTTAGTACGAAAATTACTAATTTCTTAGCTTAATTTAAATGTTTTCGAAATGGTACTGATCATGATTTGTGTATTATCGTTTCTATTATCTTTGTTTCAAATGAATGATTAAGTGTTTAACTCTTATATGAAAATCTTATTGTTTTAATGGTTCATAGATGGTGCTTTGTATATACTATTTCCTCATCTGCTCATGCAATTCACATGTTAGATAGGTTTTGATTTGAGCATTATTAAGAAGTGTGTAGCTTTAGTGTTGGACATGCGTATATGTACGACAAGTGAATGTTCGTTTTTAAAAGGTTTTCATGTATTTGGAGGGTGCATAGCCGATTATATCCCCATAGCATGTCCGGGTATGTGTTGGACACTGATGCAGGACGTAGGTGCTTCAGAAATGAAGAATCAGAGCAACATACCTGCAACATTCTTCTTTATATTTTATAATCTTAAATCATGTTCTGCACTTTTCACTTTGTTTTCTGCTTTCCGGATCGTATTTTTATTTTACATTATTTGTTTAATGGCAAAAGGGTGAACCGAGTTTCCACCTGTTCGGGTTTATCATGTGCATTTCAGCTACAGCTGCACGAGCTCTCAAGTCAGTTCTACAAGGGATTTTGCTTTCGTCTGAAGGGTGAGGAGATTTTATGCTTTGCTTCTGTTTCTATGGTTGATAGCATAATTTTTAATATCATTAGTTCGGAGACTAGAAACTGGCGCTGAAAATTTATTGTAATTTTTTTTCAGAGAGAAGCTGAATTCCATGAACCTCCTCCTCTACATGGCTCCGGTAGCTGTTGTATTTCTACTTCCGGCAACACTCATTATGGAGGAGAATGTGGTCGGTATCACCCTTGCACTTGCCCGTGATGATGTCAAGATCATTTGGTATCTACTATTCAATTCAGCGCTAGCTTATTTTGTGAATTTGACCAACTTTCTGGTCACGAAACACACCAGCGCCCTAACTTTGCAGGTATGCCATGCATCAGCTTTTTATGAGTTTAGTACATTTATTTTGCATCTTGTCTTTCGAAAATGAAGATAGATTCTTTAAATCTTTTATACGATATGGAATAACGTTAACAGATGTTCATTTTGTTCGATCTTTCAAACAAGATAGTGACTTCGATGGTCCATGTTTTAGTCACTTATTACCAGCATAGTAACTACAAGGGTTACTTCTTTCAGCTTTTAATGAAACCGAAGTAGTTCCTATGATTGTTGCTTCCTTTTAAAGTTTTCGTAGGAACGACGATGCATTGTAGGACACTGATGTTTGTTCTTGCAGGTTCTAGGAAATGCTAAAGGAGCTGTAGCTGTGGTGGTTTCGATTTTAATTTTTCGAAATCCTGTCTCTGTTACCGGAATGCTCGGTTATACACTCACAGTTTTCGGGGTTATACTCTACAGTGAAGCCAAGAAACGAAGCAAATGAGATTCCGTTTCCGTGTATGATTGTCCTATATGTTGGTTCCTTTAGTGCAAGGACATCGACAATGTTTAGAGCCAAAATTTCAGTCATATGGTAGCACATACGATGCTGCGGCCTCACGATATAGATATTCTTTCCCCCATAGAGTCCTGGTAACTGATTTTCTACTCTAATGTATCGGCAATAGCTCTGTGATTTTAGTAAAAGAAATTTGAGGAAAATCCATTTTATGTTCATTCTTTCATGAGAAAATGTTGTAGAATTGATCTTTATACCGTTGATCTATTGATTACATTTCCAATATAGATTAATTAATGGCAAAGAAAAAAGTTCCAATTCTATTGTTTAATGTGTTAGATAGGCTTCATATGATCATGATCACTAATTTTATCCGGGGTTTAATCCCGATTTTAATTTTCATTTCAAATTTAAATAACGGGTATTGATTATTATAAAATCCAAAAAAAGATTATATATGTAAATATATTGCTCCTTTTTATTTTTTTATTTATTAAAAATCAAAAAAATATTATATTAATACATGTGTAAAATATAACCTTTATATTAGTATACATTTATGTTTTCCTTTAACTTTATATATATATATATATATATATATTACTGTTACTTTTACTTAAAACAAAATCCAAAAATATTATGGTTTATGCTTTTATTTTTATTTCACTTTCTTTTATTATTAATTATTATAGAAACATAAGTTAAATAATAAACCTATAATAAATAAACAAAACATGCCCATGTTTTTATTTAATTAATAGTCCATTTGCATTAAATAAGCAGCTCAACTTTAATTAAAATCCAAAAACAATAATAGTATAAGCTCGTTCTGCCCTTGGCCCAATCTATTAAGCCTTGATCTGTATAATAACCCAAAACCCTAACCCTATCTTATTCTCATCGCGCAGCTCGATCTCTACCGGCAGATCTGAGGCAGATCTGACGGTCCAAGATGGAGAGGAAGAGGCTTCCAGAATCTCCCACGGCGCGCCTCTTCAATTCTCATAACGACCGTTCGAACCCAAAAACAAAGAACACTACGGATTGCAAAAGAGGTAAACCAAAAACAGAAATTTTCAGAGGATTACAACACCCCAGGGAAGAATCACAGAGAGATACATGAATACAGCCAAAAGAGACATAAAGGAGCGAATTTTTAATCCCTTTTCAAATGTAATCAGAGAGTGATATAGAGAGAGGAACCCAATAATTGTATTTTTTATTCAGTAATCGAAAAAGAAAAAACCTTTGAAGGTATTTCTTTTCTCTGGTTCTTTCGCATGCATAGAATTTTTTTAGGGTTCGTTTTTACCTTACGAGAAGGTGGCCACTAGAGTTCATCTCCTCGCCTTCAGCCCTTCGATCGATAATAAACCCATGGTCGCTTTGCGGTTTTAGGGGTGAGTCGAAATGAGAAGGCCCTTCTCTTTCTTCTTTGTTCCTCTTTTGGATCCGACAATAAACTCATGGGGCTCTCGAGCCTTCGGTGGTGAGCCGAGATCGAGGGACGCTTGTCCGCCCTTCTCTTTTTTTCGAACCAAAGGCGAAAACTTTTTTTTTTCCATTTTTTAAGCGAAATAGGGTAACTTCGTTTTGAGGGTGTAATAGATGATTTTCGGTTCTTTTTACGAAAAGAGAGAAAAGTTTGAGTTTTGATTCTCAGAAGGACAAAAAAGGGTGTTTTTTTCTTCGTGTTCTTGGTTTGGGACAAGGAACAGAGGAGAGAATTCTTTTCTCTGTCTTGCTTTCAGTTCAGAAGTGAAAGAAAGGGGAAAGTTTTTGTTTTAAAATTATCCTATATACTAAGTCCCTTTAAAAAATGGTAATATTACGGCTCATAAATCCCTCTGTGTTGCATTTCTTATTCTTCGGGCCCCTGAAATTTTGGATTGCTTTATATTTTAGTCACTCTTTTGGTTTAATCATCCTTTTTCCTTTTAGAATAATTATTTTACAGTCCCTCCGCCCTTCTGAGTCCTCTTCCAGGTCCTTCCTCATCTTCAAATGATGTTGTGAGGGTCTGAATGTTTGAAAATTATTTCAGTTCGTCCCCTTTTTAGCCTTTTTTTAGTTTATTTCCAATGGAGTCCTCAGTTTTCCATTTTTCTCTTAATTCGGTTATTGGTTTTCAAAAATTTCTTTTTTAATCCCTTATTTCGGGTCCCCCTCCTTTTTTTTTTATTGTTTTGAGCATAATTATCCAAACTCTGTTTTAATTTGCCCCTTTTTATGTTTTTAAATAGTTGAGTCTTTATTTACTTCCATCTTGTTAGCATGCATTTGGATTACTTAATTTATTTATATGCTTTATTTTGTTCCTCTAACTATTGTATTATTTGTTTACATTTTATGTTATATTGTGTGTTTTTATTTTATTTATGCACTTTTATTCGAATTGAAACTACAACCAACATATTAATTCATAAATTAATAATTTCTTTATTCGGTCGTAGCGGGTTCGTCACCAAACGAAATGGTGGCGGTGTATGCATCTATCTTCGAGTAAAGTGACGTTAAAAAATACCCGAATTTTTAAATAAATAATCAATTTAATACCACTTCAAATCGGAAATTCCAAGATTAAATTAAGCGATAATTTTTAACAAAGGTACCGATTATGAGCGATTCAAAATGTCATCCTGTTTTAATCATAATAGACTCCTGAACCCTCTTAATTCTAAATCTCTGATTTTACGGTGATCGGTCTACCAAAAGTGACTGGTGTCGACTCCACCTTTATAATCGTTTTCTAAATTAATTTTCCAAATTATTTAAAAAAAAGCCCTAATTTTAAATTCACCTATTCAAAATTCCCAATTTCAAATTCTTTAAATTCTTTTCCCCTAATTTCAAACCTAATTCCAAAATCCTAGATTCTTATCCCTAATTTAAAACTTAAAATCCCCAATTTTCAACCACAACTTTCAATCCAAATTTCTAAACTTTTTTATCCAAATTAGATTCCCCTCAATTTTCCAACTATATTTTAAATCTTTAAATCCCTAAAATTTTCAAGCCCTAAATCATGATTTACACCGATTAATCCTCCTTTTCTAGATTAAAACTTTAATATCATCAGCAAACTATCAAAACAAAATAATGTTGGTATTTGCTCATTAGTCATTTCAGAGTTTCCATGCATGACATCATAAAACCTACTATTTCCTATAAAATCTTCATCCTAAATCTTAATGGCTGACTATAGATTTACATAGAAACGGAATGTACAAGTCTCTTGTCTCTTCTATGAAAATTAGTTTCATTGTTTTTCATACCTCTTTTGGCCTGATATCTATGTTCCGGCTTCAACTCCAACTTGGACTCGGATTTGCAGTTTTGATTTCCTTCGGTTTCGATTTTGTCTCCTTTGCCTTTGGTACACTTTGCTCTTTAGGCCCGTCGATTCTCAATGGCTGAAAAAACTTTGGACGGTCACTCTGTAGGTAGTAATCTCTACTCACAAACAGGCGACGGTTGAGGATGGTCACGTCTAGATCGCTCGCGTGCTTGTTCCAGGTTGTTTCAAACTGCAGACCTAGGTATCTGCAATTACAGAGAACAGAACAAAGGATTAGAGAAATGGAGAAAAACAAGGTTTTTAGAAAAGGCTCAAAAGCTTTCGACTGTGACTTACTGCTGAAGCATGATCAGTAGATTAAGAATATCATTTTCGATTTCTAAACGTGCCTTTCTCGGTACCGCTTCTTTGTATGCTACAACAAGTTCATCTACCAATCTAAATAAAAGGGGCATGGACAAGATTGAAAACCATTAACAAAGCAATCAGGATAAAGAACCAGAGAAGCTTATAGGACTTAATATCATTCACAGAAAGATCAGATGAATGAAATTCTTAAAATAAGTCAGCATTAAGAACAATTCTGTTTCAATTTTTCCTTTATCATTTAAATTAAGCATCCAGTTATACAAACTATTTAAAATGCCATTAAAAATTATCAAACAGAGCAATTTTCCGTTCCATTGAACAATAAAACCACTCAACTATAAGTCAAATGCATCTCCAAAGCATAGTAGTTAGTTTACCTATCAAAGTATAATGACTTCCATATACATGTTAACCGGACAAGTGTTTGAAATCGTTTCAGAACCTGCAGAACAATGAGACTTTATTGGATAGATTCATTTTCGTAACATTTTGAAGATGCCAGCATCTGTTAGTTACATATTAATTTGATCCAGGAATTTAACTGAAACTTGATGAGCAAGAAGATACAATAATCTTACCAGAACAACTGTCTCATCATCATTAACATGCAGCCACTGGAAGAGTAGTGGGAAAATACGCCCAAAATAGGGTGATAACAAAAGGCGCATAGATTTGAAGATTGGCTCAATAAACTTAAGCCATGCAATACATCGCTCTCTATTCCTTGGTTGTCGCTCCAAATGGCTCAACATCTCGGTCAGTATCTTATGAAACCTGGACAAAAAGCAAATGAAAACAAAGAACCAGTCAGCACCAAGTCCACTGCCACCCTACCGCAATAAAACTGTCAAGTATATATCTGAGATATGAACAAAGTAAAACCAGCTACTGATATCAAGAAAAAACTAAAAAATGAGTAGAATGATTCTGATTCTGATTTCTGAATTAACGTTACTAACAAAGGGCAGAAAGGCAACATGCTAAATCTCTACATCTTTGAAATAAGAAAATTGAAAAGAGGGCCAAACTGATAAAAACCAGCAATCTGAAACGATAAGCATGGAATTATGACAAATGAACTTTATGCCTAGGACCAAGCACATAGCTGATTGCCTGAATCCTGAAGTCCCTTTTTGCAATCCAATTGGTCTATTGATAGACCTTCACAAAATTTCTCCCTAACAAAATTTCTCCCTAACGTGCCTGCTATGACGTTTGAGTCCACAATTGTGCATTAGTACTTAATTATGCACAAAATTCCCTTACCTATAAAATTATGTAGACAGCAAATGTAGCATAGTGAGAGCTTGCTCAACTTATTCAACAAACACAATAAAGGAGCTGATGACGAGACAAAGGAAACAGGAATAACACGAGATCCGGGATTATCTAGCATCATAAGACCATACTAGTTTTTGAGAATATCTTGCATTGTGTAAAAACATTCTAACTTAGTCAACAAACACAACCAATAAATTAAAGATAGAAAGGAAACAATTCTACATCAAACTACAGGGTTTATTATGCATCATCGGAGTTGTATACTAAACTTCAAACACATTCACGATGCTTAAGAGACAAATAAAACAAGTATATTGTGTCATAAGATTCACAAACTTAGCTAATAAACACAACCAAGATGGTAAAGAGATGAAGAAAACAAGTATACCATGACCTAGGGCTTAATCATGAAAGCATACTAAACTTAGTTAATAAATACAATTAAAACACTAAAGAGAAGAAGAAAACATGTATACCACAGACTACGGGGATTATCTCTTTGAATGCAAGTGACGAGTAAAGCCGACATCTCTACAAGGTACTGCCATATCTCATCAGTAGAAGCAATGTTCTGGCGGCAGGCATAAAGAATCTCGGCTCCATACGAATCAAGCGCCCCTGCTTTCACATTTTTCGCTACATGTATAAAGCTAATCATCCCCTGTCTCTAAATATGATCAATGACAATTAAAAAAGGAACATAATTCTTAAACTCAAGAATTTATCATTACAATTTACAAAAGATTAAAATTTCAAAGTGCTTACTTTCACCTCCGGCGACCAGTGATCAAGACAAGTCAATCCCCAAGGAATAATCAAGTTTACCATTTTATCCAAATCCGGATACTCAATCTTCAAAAAGGTGAGAGATTATAAATGTTATTTTTCTTTTTAAATAAAAAACAAAACTACCACTTCTGAGAAAATATAAGATACCTTAGAAACAAGCCATCTACATTGATAAGCGGCCAAAATGGCTAAATCAACGGGAGCCCTAGCCGGAGCGGCGGAAAATTCATCAGTTTCATCACTCTTGTCAATCGAGCTCTCCTCAATCTTGTCCTTCAAAACCGGTAAAATTTCCGGAATCAATTCCGCCGCCAAATTTCGCTTCTCGTCAATCCAAACGGCGTCGTTGTAAGCCTTCGAGAGGTCGGAAAAGGCTATTTCCGCGGCTGTCGAAAGGTGATTCGGGATCCATATGAGAAGCTCATGAATGGAGGAGCGAGAAGAAGATAGCAATGCGCAGGCTAAGGCGAAGTCAATGACGGACGATTCTTCTGAAAGAAGAGTTTCGATTGTTGATTTCGTCGAGATTCTTGGAGTTTCTTGAGTAGTATATGGCGTTTTCAAGACCGAGTCGAGAAGTTGCTTCTTTAATCTGAAGAACAGAGTAAGGTAAAGATTCAGATTGAATGACAAAAGAGCACAAAGAGAGCAAAACAGGAGCTTACTCAGAGAGATGACCATGGAGGTCGGGAAGTGAGTTCGTCATTTCCGACTGAGTTCAAACACGGATTCGCTTTCCAATCAGCAAGTTTGCGACACTAGGAAGTACGTAAAAATGTTGGTACCAATTCCTTTTATAATTTTCTTTAATATTTAGGTTATACAATTCCAGTGACCACCCAATTATTTGGTGATATTTATTTTGGTTATCTAACTAATGAATTTGTCAATCAAGTCACTCAACTTTAAAATCTTACCTATTTGAGTCATTGCTGTTAAAATTCTAACAAAAAAATTAACGGTGATGACGTGACAGTTTTAAAAAATCTGTAAAATTACACATTTAATCTCTCTAATTTATTTATTATTTTAAATTAATCATGTCGATTAGTGAGTGAGAGAGTTGAAAGGAATAAATAAAATCTCGAATTGGGAAGGTTGGGAATTGAACCCATAGAAGACCCATCCAAAACGCTAGGCCAGAACAATTCATTTGTCATAAATCACAATACATGTTATTTAAGGATTACTTTGTTGGTGAAAAGTAAAGAGTATAAAATGAAATTAACGGGATTTAAATTGATTGTTATCCGAATTAAAATATTTAAATATTTAATATTTAAAATAAAATAATTGTGTATTTAATATTAGAATTAAATTTACTCGAATATTTTGATTTAAATATTTAATATTTGGATATTATAATTTAATATTTTAATGTTTTAAATATTTATAGATATTTTGATTCAAATATTAAATATTTAAATATTTTAATTCGAATATTAAATATTTATATATTATGATTTAATATTTTAATATTTTAAATATTCATTAATTTAACATTCGAATTAAATTTATTAGATATTTAATAAACGAATGTTAAATTTGATGTAAAATAATTTGATGCTTTAAATATTTGAATTTGATTCGAATGTTATATTCACAAATATTTAAAATATTAAAATATTAAATTATAATATCCAAATATTAAATATTTGAATTAAAATATTCAAATAAATTTAATTTTAATATTAAATACACAATTATTTTATTTTAAATATTAAATATTCAAATATTTTAATTCGAAAAACAATCAATTTAAATTCCGTTAATTTCATTTTATATTCTTTACTTTTCACCAACAAAATAATCCTTAAATGGCATGTATTGTGTTTTATGACAAATGAATGGTTCTGGTCTAGTGGTTTGGACGGGTCTTTCATGACTTGAAGATCATGGGTTCAATTCCTAATCCTCCTTAAACAACCATATCATCTCCCTTAATTTTTCTGTTAGAATTTTAACAACGGTGACCTAAATAGATAGGGTTTTAAAGTTGGATGGCTTAATTGACGAATTCGTTATTTGGATGACCAAAATATGTATCCCCAAATAGTTGGATGATCACTGGAATAGTTTACCCTAATATTTATTCCAGGTCTAATTATTTATCCGGTCCATTTAAAATATATATATATCCTTTTATTCAAATATATATATATTAATTTAACAACATTTATCCTCAATTATATGATATTATTAAATTCTTCAAAACACATGTATTTACGTTTCATTATAGGATATACATGCATTTATTTTAAAATAATTATATTTATTTATGAGTTTATCTTATTTTTAAATATTTATTGACATTATCAGTATATCAACATCAATAGTATTGTTATTCATTATCAATAACTTTTTATTTTGTTTATATATATAAATTTTTATAAATTAATTTATTTATAAATTTATCTTATTTTTAAATATTTATACTTATATGATTTTATTTTATTTAAATAAAAATGTAGAAAAATAGTTTATTGATTTTCTATCACATAGACCATGAAAATTTAACCAACTACATTAAAATAATTATTAATTTTCATTATGATCAAATTTAGAGAAATAAATCAATTGAATTTAGTTTGTGTAGTGTTAAACTTGATTCGATTTGTTAAGATTTTAAGTTTAGTTTGAGTTCGAACTTAAGTAACTTTTAACAAGTCTGAGAAATCAGAGTTAGACTTAATTCGATAATAACTCGAGTCGAATTTAAATTTTATTCAAGTATAATCGAGTAAAGTGTTGACTGATGTTTGACGTGTTAGACTCAAGTGACTTGTCATCTATTACACCTCATTTAAAGCATTGTCAGTGCAAAAGAATTGATACACATTTGTATAAAATAAGCTTGCTAATTTTAAGGTATATAGTATTAGACATTAGTTTAGGGTTTATAAGTTTAGTTTGTTAATTTTACGAGTCAAGTATCAAGTAATTCAGTTTATTAAAAACTCGAACAAAGTTTGAGATTAAATTAAATTCAATCGAGTTAAAATTTAATTAAATTTTTATTGAATTAAATTCGAATAATTTACAATTTATCTTATATTATTTATAACCTTTACGAAAATGTTTATAACTTTTTATTTTAGAAAAATCACATTGCTATTTTAATGTGGTAATCGTAAATGTTATTGTCAAATATGCAATAATTATAAATGTTACGGATTCGGCTTATGAATTATGTTAAAAAATATTTTTATACTAAAATTTATAAAATTTAATTTAAATTAATAAGTTAATAAGTTAAATATCAATAATAGTAATAAAATAATACTAAATTTATGCGAAAGATTGAATCTCAAGTTTTAACACAGCACAGGTACTAAAATCAGAATTCGACCTTTTTGATTGATTTGATGCTAAATTTATGTAAAAGTGTGATCATTTTTTTTCAAGCGGCAATTCAACGATTTAAGCGGAGCAAATATCATATGGGTAAATTAAATTAATGGTCTCTAAACTAATTTGAAATTGTCTCAATGGTCATTGAACTTTTGAATGTTATAAAATAGTTATTTTTTATTTGATTACAAAATAATCCCTATTGATGTTTCGTTGCTCGATTCTTTTTATATATTATTTAAGAAAGAAAAAGGGATATTTTTAGAATAGATCGTCAATGGCGTAGTGACGGAGAAGCTCCAAGCTTGATTCGAAGAAGAAAGGTATTCCATTTGTCCTCTTATATCTAAAAGGTTGAGAGGGAAAAGATCTTTGAAAATTTTCATGATTCGAAGACTAATTTGTTGTTTTGTTCCGGAAAAGGAATCGAAAATGAAAAACGAAGCGAGCAGTAGCAATAGCAGAGAGGAAAGCGTGGTCGTCGATTGCGGCCGCCGTCGAAGCTCATGTGGTTATTGCAAATCCTCCGGTCGGACCAGTATCTCTCACGGTGAGGACCTTTAAGTTTATTCTTATTCTTTAAAGAACAAATTTCCTGATTTTGCTTCAATTTGATTGACTTCAATTTTTTAGATATATTTATAATAATTAATGTTGGATTGAGCTTTGATTATGTCAAGTAAATACATATATTTTTATTATAAATTCTTAATTTTTTCGTGTTGATTTTGCAGGTTTATGGGCGCATAGCATCACTGTAAATGATTATCAAGGTTTTCTCTTCTTTTTTCTCTGAATTTTCCAAGCTAATTTTATGTTTTAGTGAGGCTCAGTTTTAGCTGTAAAAATGAAAAATTAACCATGCAATTTCTGTTATGTTTAGTGAAAAAGAAAAACATGAAGGAGAAATGAAGAACTGTTCATTTCTGTTTTGCAATTTCATAAGCTAATTTTATGCTTTTGTAGTCTTAAAGTACAAATGAAGAAGTGGAACGATGTAATTAAGTGTTAGAAACTTCAACTACTGAAAAAGTTCTTTTATTTGTTTTGAAGGGATTGCTTGGGCATTGGTCTTAGCAACTTATCTATATGGATATGTTAAGTTGGAATTGAATGAAATGGAGCAGTGATCATTGAGAGCAATTTTATTTTTTCATTCCTAATGTCCTGCATCTTCTTGATCACTGTTGGATTTGTGGTCATTGAGAGCAATCTTAATTATTCGTTTCTAATGCTTTGTTTCTGTTATATCACATATGGATGTCTTTAGATTTGTTAGCTTATTCACACATGTCTACTTATTAGATCTTCTTGACCGTGGTTGGAGGAGATCCGGCTGTTTTATTTACAAACCTGAGATGGAAAGGACATGCTGCCCATCTTATACTATTCGTTTGAGGGCCAGTGATTTTGTTCCCTCTAAAGATCAACTTCGAGTTTATAGACGAATGGATAGGTATAGTCATACTCATCCCTTATTCCTATCTCTGTTTTTATCCCACTTCATTATTTTTCGTATCTTGTGTTATAGTACTTTAAAAGAAAATATTGGAATGCGGGAAAAGAAGATACTTTATTGTTCTAAATAAGCTATTGTAATGGAACCATTTATTCACCATGCTCAGAAGCTTTGGCGACCATTTCTATATTACTGCAACTCTTTAGTTTTCCTGTAGTACGGGTACCTTTGTCCAACACATACTCGGACCTAGCTAGAGGATATAATCCTCCAAATACCCTCTAATTACACGAAAAATCTTGGGGGGAAATTGAACATACCCATATACCGTACACATAACTATGTCTGGCAATTACACCCGAGTCCAAGTAACATAGGTGACCAAAGGATTTTGTTTAGCCTTTGTCACAGTTTTTCAATTATGGAGAGATACTGAATCAAAAGGTGTAGTCTCCATTATTGATTTACATTTGAAATATTTCAGCTTTTATCCACCACATTATGTTGGAATATGTGTATACTTAGATCTGACTGTAGTGTATGCCCAGGTTCCTAGATGGCACACTTGAGGTGAGAAATCCAATTGATCTTGGAGACAATCCCAATACTTCTAAGCATACAAACAGCCTGTCCAATCGTAAGGTCTCAAGCTCGGCAGGAAATGTGTCTTCTTTTCCCAGCAACAAACAGGAAAATAAGGCAGAAGAGGTTGTACATAATTTATCTGACCATATAGACAAAGTGGTGCATACATATATTGGAAGTGGGGAACTTCCTTCCGGAATTCAATTTCCAAAGGCCACTGTCAAAAAGGTTTCGAATGCCAAACGTAAGTTATCAGTTGAAGGATCAGAAGATCTTATATACTCCAGTAACATTGCCTTCCAAATAGCAGCTACTTTAAGGCGAGCACAATCAGCTGAGGACACCCAACAATTGCAAATGTCACATAGCGCGGAAGAAAATGATCTAAGCCCAAAATCTATTGCGGAGAAATTGACATGTTCTTTGAAGGAGCTTGCAAACATTTATGTCTTTTCCATTAGGGCTTGCAACGGGCATATTAATTTTTATTCTACTGCAAAAAATGTATCTTCAGATGCAGGTGTTCAAAATGTAACTCTGTATAAAGAACTAGGGAGTGGAAGTAAAAGTTCTTGTGTAAACAAGAGCTCTGAACATCCTCAAGTTCAAAAAAAGAAGCTTGAGCTCCGTATGAAAAGGTCCAGTTTCGATCCAGAAGAGTACGCATTGTATAGAAGATATCAAATGAAAGTGCATAACGATACACCAGATCGTGTCACAGAAAGCTCATATAGGAGGTTTCTTGTTGACACTCCCTTATTATTTGTTTCACCACCTTCTGATGGCATGGTTCCTCCATGTGGCTTTGGTTCTTTCCATCAGCAATACATTATTGATGGCAAGCTAGTCGCGGTTGGAGTGATAGACATCCTTCCTGGATGCTTGTCAAGTAAGTATTTATTCTGGGACCCTGACTATGCATTTTTATCATTGGGTAAATATTCAGCTCTGCAAGAAATTGATTGGGTGAAAGAGAACCAAGCCTACAGTTCTGGTCTTCAGTATTATTATATGGGCTATTACATACACTCCTGCAGCAAGATGCGATATAAAGCCGCATATTACCCATCTGAGCTTCTTTGTCCTCTTCGTTACCAGTAAGTTCTGCCTCTAGTGAATGCAATTACGTCATTTTTTGGTTTCTAGATTTGAATGCCATCTTGTGAACGCTTCATAGTCCATTGGTGTTAAAGTTTCTTGAGGCAAATAACCAAGAGCTTGGGCATCGCGGAAGTTTTGAACCATTAAATTTTTTTTACTTTTATGGTAACATTCAAGTCTTATAAGCTGAAATAATATTTCCAGGTGGGTTTCATTTCATATGGCTAGGCCATTGCTTGATAAAAAGAAATACGCCATTCTATCCAATTTTGCCAGTTTACAAGATGCGGAGTCCTCTGAATCTTGTGTTCCTGAAAGTGTCATGGAATTGCAGCACAATGATATTGGACTAGAAGACATGAATGATGTTCATATGGACGATGAAGAGATGGTTGAGATTGAATCTGAGAGCTCTGATGATGAGTTGGAGCCCAAAACAAGTGGCTTAGCTTCTGCCACAATAGATGATAGCGACTTGAGTAATGTTCTAATCGGACTGAGAGGATCTCGACTAAGATACAAGGTAAAGTGAATGCTAGGTGCTTGTTATTTTCAGTTTCTACTTTATTATTAAATTTTAGTGAGAAAAGAACATGATTGTTAAAGCATCTGGCAATAGATTCGGAGATTTTTATGTCATGGTTTCCGATCATAGTTCGAACATGGCTCCACATTATATTTGTAAACTAAAAGTAGATGCAGTTGATCTTAATTTTTAACCTTTCTGCCATTTAGCATATAGATGTATGCTTATTACAAGTACAAATCCATAATCTAGTGAAAGAATCCATAATTCTCTTCTAGTGCAATCTTCAGCATTTTTATGTCTTACTCTGGTTAATGGTTTTCTTTTCGAAGGAGATCCAACGAGCATTCGGCCCCACAGAAATGAACTACCTAGCAACGCAGTTGCGCAGCTACCAGAGAGTGGTGGGTGTAGGGCTGTCCGAGCATATGGTTTATTCACTCGGCTAAATTTCTTCCGTTCATATGACTTAGAAATTCAGTTCCCAGTCAATGTACTTTCCAAGTCTTTCGAAGCTTTCCGGTTGCCTCCAGGGAGAGCTGTTATGATTGTAATCTCACCTTTCAGGTTCAACAATCAGAATGATAGGAACGTCTTGGAGCCGAAACCAGGTGAGTCTCTTCGATTCCGAAATTCGAATACACTTTCTTTGTTACTGTTGTTGTTCTGACATTGTATGTCATTAAATAGAATTTGGTTTCCCCTCTTTAAGCAAAAATGCCTTTCCTCCCCCACCTTATATTGTGTGGTCTCTTTACACGATCTAATGTTCATGCAAATTGAGGGGTTCAGGGATGGGAATAACAATTTTTTTTTTACAGTTTTAACATTTATTTAAATAAAATATATAATTATTATTTTTTCATATATAGCTTTACTCCAACTCAAGAGGCTTTATTGGATTCTTGTTACCAATATAGGAAATATTGATCCATTTAACAACAGAGGGATTAATTTGAACCAATCTCTATAATAAAGGGACTAATTTTACTATGGCTGATTTATAGTAAAATGACTAAATCATATACCCAAAATCTTAAACTGAATCTGTAAATTTTAGGTTAAGGGGTACTTTAGCCTTGTCCCTCGCTAAAAAAAATGCATTTAATGTAATCTCTTAGTCCGTAAAATCGATTAAATTGATATTTATCAATATCAATTGCTATAACACTGATGTGATAGTTAACGATGTTAATGTAACAGTTTATAATACTGATGCAATGATTTACAATGCTAATAAATACACATGTAATAATTTACGATGCTAATAAATACACGTGATATAGAGAATTAAATTGATTAATTTAATCAAATTTAAGGATATAATTAATTTTTTATTGAATTTAAAGATAAATAATTTTAATAAGAAGTTTGATTGTTTTTTTTATCAAAGATATAAAAGAAAATATTCTTTTAATTTACATATTAAAATTGAACTTTCTTTTCACACCATAATAAATGCAAGAATATTTAATTTTGAAAAAAAGATTTATGGGTTGGAAACAGAACCTGTTGTATCGTGTGAGGCTGAGCCTTGGTTTCATATTATGATTGTGGTGGTGGAGGCCTGCCATTGCCCATTGCCACCCAATGACTGTTCCCTTTGAACTTTACAGAAGTGTACAAAAGATCCTTCTACAATCAAAGGGATGGGCTGTAAAGACAGACCAACCATGATTTCCACACGTGTTGGTGTCGGGAAACGTTGTCGGAAAGTAAGCATGGAATAGACACGTGGTAGAAAGATACTGGCTAAAAATACAAGCATGATGACATGCTCATCATCGTTCTCATCGATGGTAGTGGGTGAAAAGAGGAACATCGAAACAAAGTGAGCCACAAATATTAAATATTTTTTCCTAGAAAAAAAAAGAATTAGTATTTATTTTTTCACAAATATATAAGCTTAAAACTATATATACTTTGAGTTGAATATTTAATATATTTTGTTAAAATATAAAATTTTATTTTATTATTGTTGTTATTATTGTCGACGGACTTTGTTATTGTTGTTATTTTAGATTAATATTTATTTTTCTTTCAATCATCCATCATTGATAACAAATTAAAAATATTTTAATCAGTTATCAAATGATTAATTTTACGTCCGCCTTTTAATGTTTGATTGATATCTTTTTCATCAGTTACCAACTATAAATAATAAAAAAATGATAAATTTTAAATTTATTTTTAAGAATATTCCTTTAAAATATTTATGTCATACAATTTTTTATTTAATCCTCTATTTAAGTTGTCATTTCATATTCTAATCATTATTTATCTATGATTTCAAAATTCCTGATTGTTTTTTCGTACACTCCCACATGAATCCTTTCCCATGTCAATTAACCAACAAAATAAAAAGAAACAAAAATACTAATCCTTGTGGTGAGGACACTCGATCATGTCGGAAGTTTGTTGCAATCATTCATGCATGCACGTGCGGTGGCCGGTGGGGTTCATTCTTATTTTTTATTTGGTAATCTTACATTTAAATAAAATTTTATATTACTTAAATCCATATCACATTAAAAAAATCAATCAATTATTAAACAACATTAAATTCCAATGAAAGTAAACAAAATCCCAGACATGGTAATTACATGCCAACTAATTAAATTCTTTGAAAAGTAAGAACTTTCAATCATACCAAACGTCCCCATATATATATATGATAACTATTTGATATATTAGTGATAAAGTTTTTTTTTTATTATTTTTTGTTTTTTAAAATTTTGTCTGATTAATTTAAATTGATTCATATTGTATATTTAATTTTATGGATAATTCTCTAAGTAAGAATTTTTTGTGTATATAATACCTTAAACTTAAGACTTATTTAGCTGAATCTAAGTTACTTACCACTTAAACTAACATTTATTGATGTGTCGAAGATTTTTCAACTTAAAAAATAAAACTAAAAAATTGATACATATCACATTTGTTTCGTACTTTTAAATATTAATTCAGATAATTGTACGAGTCATCTAACCTCAGTGGTTAAATAAACGGTTGTTCCCAGAGGTCACAGATTCAAGCACCAGTAAAATCATCAGAGTGATTGAGCGATCAATGTTCAATAATTGAGAGTATATTCTAAAACAGATATTATTGTAATTACTCTTAGTTAAATAAAAAAATATTAATTCGGATAATTGACACCTTTTATAACCCCCAATAATATATTATTACATCATACTCCAATAAAACCTTTTAATCTTCAATTCACACACAAATAAACTTTTGATTTTTGAATTTATTCATAAAAAGTTATTAACTAAAATTATTATTTTACTTTGAATTTTAATTTGAGTTCCAAAATTTGATAACTTTGAATTTTACTTGACAATTGATATCTGCCATTAATGAAAGCAATGAACACAATATCAAAACACATCCATCTGTTTTGTCTTGAATCCATTGTCTTTGCCATGGCAAAACAAAAGGAAGAAACAGGTGGTCGGAGTGTTGATGCAACAAGCATCTAAAGATGGAGAAGGTATAAATGTAAGAAAAAAAATTAACATATATACCGAAAAGAATCGAATATAAATACCTTCAACTATAATCTAAATTGAATATCGAAATTATTTAGAGGGTAATTTTTAACATTTTTTGGAATACAAAAGCTTTTCTTTCTGCTCGTATAAAAAGTACGTTTTATACGTAGTGGCGGATCCACTAAGGTGGTAGGATGGGTCCGTGCCTATCCTGAATTTTTCGGACTTTACATATTTATCTTTAATTTTTATAATTTTTATAAATTAATTCTTTTAATTTTTTTAATATTTAAGGTTTGTGTTAACCTTAGAATTTTAAAATTTTATATATGTCTACCCTCAAATAAATTTTTAGATCCGCCACTGTTTATACGAAGATTGTTTTCGTTTATCATTTTAGAACAAAGATTATAATCTAAATATAAAATTAAAATATTTAAAATTTTAAAAACTAATCTAAAATAAAAATTATAATTTAAATATAAAATTAAAATATTCAAAATTTAAAATTTTATGATAATAAAATTAAAACTTAAAGTTTAAAACCACACACTGTCTTTATAAACTCCCCATTTCTCTTTCTATCTATAAACATTTATTTTCTTTCATTTTCAACCCTTTTTTTCATGGCTATCTTTGTTCACTATCTTTTCATTCTTCTCATCACCGCCGTCATTTCCGTCGTGTCCTTCCTCCTCCACCGTGCTAATCGTCTCCGGCGCCTCCGTCTACCACCGGGAAACTTGGGTTTACCTTTCATCGGGGAGACTCTACAGCTCATATCTGCTTACAAGACCGAGAACCCTGAACCGTTCATCGATGACAGGGTGAAACGGTACGGTTCGATCTTCACAACCCATGTCTTCGGCGAACCGACTGTTTTTTCAGCTGACCCGGAAACGAACCGGTTCATCTTGCAAAACGAAGGCAAGCTGTTCGAGTGTAGTTACCCCGGTTCGATTTCGAATTTGCTTGGGAAACACTCTTTGCTTCTGATGAAAGGTAACCGTCACAAAAGAATGCATTCTTTGACCATGAGTTTCGCTAACTCGTCAATTATCAAGGATCAACTCTTGGTTGATATAGACCGGTTAATCCGGCTCAACTTGGATTCATGGACCGACCGTGTCTTCCTCATGGAAGAGACCAAGAAGGTAAATAAAGTAAATTTAATATATAATTAAATTTAATATATAATTAATGATTATCGAACTCTTTACTACTTACCTGATATTATATTTTCTCATATAAATAATTTTATATTATTATTATTATTATTATTATTTATTTATTTACCATTATTTTTTATATATAGATAACTTTTGAGTTAGCAGTGAAGCAACTACTGAGCTTTGATCCTGATGAATGGAGTGAGAACTTGAGAAAACAATACGTTCTTGTTATTGAAGGCTTCTTCACCGTGCCTTTACCTTTGTTTTTCACCACCTACCGCCGTGCAATCAAAGTAAGAAATAATCTTAACTATAAATTTTTATTTATTTTAATGTCGGATATAATTCGAGATTAAACATCGGGTCCATATTTATACATCGGCAATGACTAAAATATTATTATTCGATTCATCGATATATATCGTTAGTGAATCGATTATAAATTCGAACACCATTATTTTTTTAGGCAAGAAGTAAAGTGGCTGGTGAATTGATCAAGATGGTGAGTGAAAGAAGAGAAGAATATGAAAGAGGAGACAAGAAGCCTGACATGTTGGGCTCCTTGTTAGGAGGGGATTGGTCTGACCAATTATCAAATGAACAAATTGTTGATTTCTTGGTCGCTTTGCTTGTTGCTGGATATGAGACGACTTCAACTATCATGACACTTGCTGTCAAATTCTTGACACAAAACACTCTGGCTTTGGACCAACTCAAGGTACACTTAATATGTTTTAGTCCGATTTTTAAAATATATCCGATATACCGATTCTTTTAATAAGTTGATATCATTGGATTTTATTTATAATTTTTTCTCAACTTCGCTCGTAAACTTATTTAACTACATTAATTATTAAATTTATTTTTTATCATTTTAACGACGTGATACTTTGATATTATGTTACATGTTATAATCTCAGAGTATCACGTTATTGAAACGAGTAAAAAATATAAAATTATTAATTTTAATGGCAAATGTAGATAAGTTGAGAAAAATTAAAGTGTAGGGACTAGAAATTATTTTCTCTTTTATTTTGGGACAAGAAAAGAAACTGAATTTTCATAGTGGGTCCTAAAGAAATAAAAGAATGATGAATTGGAATGATAACTAAACATGGAGGTTCCCTTTTTAATTTGTTTAGAGTGTATAATAAGGGTTCGTTTAATAATGCTACATATATTTGTTAAAAATATTTTAATCATTGAATTTTAAAAAGGTATGCATTAATTATATTTTTAAATAATTTGTTCATTGTTTCAAAAGATTTTAAAATATATATTATACGTATATTTATATACTTCTGTAATTAAATTAAAAATATGAATTATAAATTAAAATAAAAATCTAATCGAACGATTGAGTATGAATTATAAATTTAAAAATATGAATTTTAAAGGTTAAAATTTTCATTTAACGTTGTCGGTCAAAAGTAGAAGCAAAAAGTATAATTCCAAACATAAAAGTCAAAGTAGGAACTGGAATTTGCCTAACCGGACATAATGATGATTCACCCAAGTGCACGCCTGAACCTGTAATAAACTATATAGAAAACATCAAATTAAAATTTGATAATTAGTAAAATAATTAATTTGTTAATTGTTAATTAGGACATTGTAAGTTATTTGTTGTTAAAATTTATTAATTATTAGTGAAAATTAATAAATTAAAATTAATAGAATACGCAAGTAATTGAAATCAAATATATATTTATATAATTTTTTTATTATTATGTTTTTTTAATTAGATTTTAACGATAAGTGATTTATTGATATCTCTTAAATAATTAAATGATTTAATTGATAAAATTATTGATGGTTAAATATTTTAAAATGTTTTTAATTAAATTTCTCTCATAATTTTTAAAGTTTTTATTGAGTCTCTCAAAATTTCAAAAATTTAAGTTAGACCCCCAAAAAATTTAAAAATGTAAGTTAAACCCTTTACTTTTTTGAAAGTTATAATTTAAACCTTTGGATAATTAATAGAATTTTATAACCATTTTTTAACTCAATTGACCTTTTTGTTTAAATATTGATTCTTGTTTACTTTTGCAGGAAGAGCACGAGGGGATTAGGTCCAAGAAAAGCAAGTCAGAGGCTCTTCAATGGAGTGATTATAAGTCAATGCCATTCACTCAATGTGTAAGTAATTCATTGTCCTAAAAACATTGTCATTAGGGTTAGATTTAAACTTGAATCTTTGCCCTGGTTCTTGCTTAATCCGCGATTCCGATTCTCCGAATCACTGTATTTCAGGTTATCAACGAGACGTTACGAGTCGCAAACATTATTAGCGGCGTTTTTAGACGAACAACGACGGATGTCAACATGAAAGGTCAGAAATACATGCTTAGGGGGCTGAGTCATTAGTTCGTTAATCATGCAATTTAAGTTTAAGGCTCGTTTTCGTGTGCTTATCGGTAGCTTAATTCGATTAGGTTACACAATTCCGAAGGGTTGGAAGGTTTTCGCATCGTTTCGAGCTGTACATCTTGATCATGACCACTTTAAAAATGCTCGTACATTCGATCCATGGAGATGGGAGGTAAATTTAAACAAGTTGTGCCATGACGTTATAATTGTTATTTTACGGTTTTGATTTTATTGGTCGATGAATTCGGACAGAACATCCCGGGGACGAACTGTTCCGGAAATTTTTTCACACCGTTCGGAGGAGGACCTCGATTATGCCCTGGATATGAGCTTGCTAGAGTAGAAATATCTGTATTCTTACACCACCTTGTGACTCAATTCAGGTATTAATATGTTCTTTAGTCGATATTAAGTCGAATTCAAGCTGAAAGATAAGTTAGATAATCTTGATCTTGAGTCAAAATTCGAGTGTTGAAAGATAAGTTCGAGCTTGCTTGCCTAGTAAAAAATAAGTTATATAAGCTCACGAGCAACTCAACTCAAGCAATGTGGCACTCGAAAACCTGATTTAAGTTTTTTTTTTTAAACTGAACTCGAGTAGTTTACGAGGACAAGTTTAACCCTTTCTTATTTTTCGAAACAGTTGGGTACCTGCAGAAGAAGATAAGCTAGTTTTCTTCCCCACAACCAGAACACAAAAGCGATATCCAATCGATTTGCAGCGTCGACATTAGCTCGTTTCATCCGGATTCGATAGTATCGGATACAAATATGTGTCGAGATTCCGAATCTTAACCGTTGCGACCGTTCCGAAGAGAATGTGGCCGGGGTCTAATAATTTTGGATGGTGGGATGCAATGACCAACACTGGGGTTGAGACTTGAGATCATCTATTTACCGGAAGGAACTGAAGGTGATGAACACAAGTACGTTCCTGCAAGAATATGCTTAACCCTATAAGCTTTCTGTTATATGTTTTGAGGATCATGTTTCAGTATCGAAGTTCGAAACATACCGAATATAAATATTTAAAGAAAAACGAAGAGACCGAATACCAAAGATATGGTAGGATAGAAGCTTGTTGGCATTATTTTGATCCATCTTTTCGAAGTTGTAAGATGTGCCCCAAAATATTAGGTGATATAGTTTTTCTCATTACATCGGGAGAAATTATTCTATGGACCGGTTTCACCACGTTATCCATAGTCCTTAAGAATAAAAAATAAATCCGCGTCATTATTTTTTACAGATCATCTACACGCTCATAATTTTAATTTCCAAATCATCTCTTTAAATAAAATATATTGAAATTAAAAAAAATGATGACGTGGATTTGTTTTTTATTTTAAACCCTAATCCTAAATCTAAACCCTAAACCCTAAACCCTAACCCTAAACCATAAATCTTAAACTCGAAGCCCTAATTAAAAAACAAATCCACGTCATCATTTTTTTAATTTTAATATATTTTATTTAGAGAGATGGTTTAGAAATTAAAATTATGAGCGTGCAGATGATATGTAAAAAATGATGACGTGAATTTGTTTTTTATTCTTAAGGATCATGAATGACGTGGTAGAACCGATTCATAGAATAATTTCTCCTATATCAAATACTTAATTGGTCTTGATTTATCTACCGCACCAAATGAAACATTAATGTTTTATAAAAATCCAGAGATCTTACGTACAAAGAAGAAGGGTTGAAATTCTAAAAGAAAGGGAGAATTTTATAAAAATTTGGGTCGAGACATGATGACACTTTAAATTACCTGACGATTCGTGTATTTAATATTTCAGGTATTCTAATATTCATGAGAAATATATCATGGATCAATCACATCACGTCATTCATGAGATCGATAATGATAATCATCCACTTTATTATTTTTTAATTTTTAAAGTGAAGATTCACCTGAAAAAAATATGACATGGAAAAATTGATAAAGTAGGTAGTTACCATTGGTAAATCCCATAAACACGTGGTGAGACTGACCATGATATAATTTTTCAATATTCACACTTTAAAAGGAGAAAACTATTTACGTATGATGTTTTTTTATGATACTGTAATAAATATATTAAAAATATGATCATTAATTCTTCATTTAATTTAATTTGAAAACATTTAATTTATACAATATTTAATTAGATATATTTCAGTGAATTATATACATTATTTATTTAAGATTCGAATTTAATAAAATCTTAAATTATTCTCCTAAAATTTCCTACTGTCACAGATTTGTTTTTTTTTTCTTCTTTGAGTGTCGGCGGCGACACCAATCTTAATATTGGTCGCCGTCCGCCGAACTCTATCGTTTTCGTTTTTTATTAATAAATAATTCTGCTCTTGTGACATGATCTACTCTACCTTTTGGTACATTTCTTCTGTCGTTTGACACGTTTCTTCTGTCGTTTGACATATTTTTTCTTTTGTTTTATTTTTTAAGGTTGGATCTGACGACGCCACGACTGATTAAGATGACGCTTATTTGTTATCACGATGATCTTCCTTACTTTTGACCCTCAGATTAAATATGGATACGCGGTTTGCGCTCGTGGATAGTTTACCGCGACGCTCTGTTCTGATCTGCGTTTCTCACTGATCTTCATAGATTAATCCCCTTTTGGTTCGTTTACTGATGCAATCAGATTTGTTCGTATCTATCTTTTCGATCGAATCTTTGGATAAGTTTTAAACTTTTTCATGTATGGTCCTTGTCTGATCTAGAGTGGCTAGTTTTAAGAAAATGATCAAATTATATTTTTAGTTTACAATGATAATTGTAAACCATTATTGTAATATTGAGTATTTTCTTATTAATAAAATTAACTGCATCTGTTCAAAAAAATATACAAAAAAATATATCAATAAAGAAAAATTAGTTCAAATATTGATAAAATATTTACAAATCTACGAATGGTTCGACTGATCCAGACATTTATATGCGAAACCTTGTATATATAAAAAAAATTAAACCTTTCATTAAAATTTTCATAGAATAAAATTAAATATATAAAGTAAGTTAATTTAAATTAATTAAATCAAAACGATGAGAAGCCGACACGTACATAGGAATTACCAAATCTAAACCTTAAACAATTCATGGAAGGAAAACCACGCTAACAAACAGAGACGGGACTATATAAGAAAACGATGCCCATTCTCATTTACTACAAGAAACAACGTTGAGCTCCATTCTTCCACCTTGAAAATCTGCAGCTTCTAAGGAAAAATGAAACACAACAAAGAAAAAACGAAGAGAAAACTCTTCGATCTGTCTCTCATATCCATGGAATCAAAAGGCAAAAAGAAGAGTAAAATCCTGAGGAAGAAAGAAAAACCGAGGTTAAAGGCGAAGGAGATGACGAATGGAGGGGAATCTAACATCGGAAGCTACAATTACAGGATGTTCAGCTTCTTCAATCGGAAGTTTAAGATCAACGAGGTTAAGCCGCCTCCGGATGTTAACAAGGCGTTTTCTTTGTTCACGGATGATTCCATCCTTATGGACGCTGATCAACTCAGACGGTTCCTCGTGGTGCACCAGAACGACGTTAACGCGAGAATTGAAGAGGCTCAACATATCATCGAACAGGTTGTGATCAGGAGGCACCCTGTAATGGGAATCTCGAAAAACTCGTTGACCCTTGATGATTTCTTTTATTTCCTGTTTTCCGATGATCTCAACGGTCCTATTCGAACTCAGGTAATCCATTTTCTTTCATGCTATTCTCACTCTTTGTTTCGTATTATTATTTTTAAATATATGTAGCATGCTTTGCTTAAATATTATTTCGATGAATCATTTCTTTAACATAGAAAAAATTATGCAAATACTTACTCAAAATCTCACTTATCAGATTATATTGCGGAAGACAATTTTTCTGAAGATTTCGTTATGATATATCTAATTCATGTGTAATATCATGAACAATATATACAAAATTTTAATTGTGAATTAGTATACGTAACGAGTCTACTTAGATTTAGACTGAATATCAAATATGAATATATGTCTAATACATCTATTCAAAAGTTTTTCATGTATTTAGAGAGTCATTATTTATTATATTTTCCAGGTTCACCATGATATGACTGCTCCATTGTCGCATTATTACATATATACTGGCCATAATTCCTATCTTACTGGGAATCAACTGAGCAGTGATAGCAGTGAGGTTCCAATTATCAGGGCTTTGCAAAATGGGGTTCGAGTCATCGAGCTTGATCTTTGGCCTAGTTCCTCAAAAGATGAAATATATGTTCTTCATGGAAGGTAATGTAAATGTAGTCCAGTCAATTATAATTAGTTTGAGCTTGATGTTAGTTAAAAAGGGTTAATGTAATGATATTAATTCAGTCGATGGTTGAATTATATCAAATAATGTTCGAATGATTGCAAACACCCCATGTTCCAACCTTTTCATTTTCGTTTAGATTCTTCGTTTTTCTTGAAATATGCTTATATATAGCATGTATTACCTAAAATTCCTAATCTCTGGTTTGATTTATGCTAAACTCTCTCAAATATCCGGTAAGTTTTCGGACTTGAACGGATAATTCGATCTATGGATAAGCTTACCGTAATCGCATATCGGAGTTTCTCTAACACCATGTTTCATGTATGGAATTTTAGGACCTTGACAAGTCCAGTGTCACTTATCCAATGTTTGACATCCATTAAAGAGTATGCTTTTGTTAGTTCTCCTTATCCAGTTATTTTAACATTGGAAGATCATCTTACACCAGAATTGCAAGCTAAAGCTGCTGAGGTTAGTCTTTCATTTGTTTTCAGTTTTTTCTCCTCTACAATGATCAGATATGGTTTCAAAAATATTGTAGATGATCGCTCACACATTTGAAAGTATGCTGCACGTTTCGGAGACAGATTGCATAACCGAGTTCCCTTCGCCTGAATCATTGAAATATCGAATCGTAATTTCGACGAAACCACCGAAAAAATATCTAGATTCTAGGTCAAAAGACTCCGACGAAGAGAATTCCCCGAAGTATACAAACGAACCAGAAGGGGTAAGCAGAAAATTACTGTTATTCGGATTGCAGTGCCAGTATTCGGTAAGGATACTTGTGACACAAGAATGTTCAATTTTTTCCAAGTTTTCCCTTAGGATGGGAATGGACATTATAAATTCATTTAGTGTGATATTCTATCCAGTTAATATTAGGATTTGAATACTTCAATTACTATTAGCAACGGATTCGAAGTGACTAAACATTTGCAGAGTGAAAGTGAGGAAGAAGATGAAGAATTCAAATCCGTACAAGCCGGGGTAATCGAATACAAGCGCCTAATAACCATTCATGCAGGAATGCCAAAGGGTGGCTTCATGGAAGCATTAAAAGTTGATGCCAACAAGGTTCGGCGTATCAGTATCAGCGAACAGCAGCTCGTAAAGGCTGCAGTATCTCATGGACTTGATCTTGTAAGGTACCTATCGAATTCTCTTAACATTTCTTTTCCTTCATTTATGTTGAAATATCCATGTTCATATATATCTGTATCCGATATTCATACTCGAATTTTAGTAACATAGCCTTTTCAGGTTTACGCAGAAGAACATCCTGCGAATCTATCCAAAGGGTACTCGTGTTACCTCGTCGAATTACAACCCAATGATCGGATGGATGCATGGATCTCAAATGGTTGCATTTAACACTCAGGTTAGCCTTTCAGGTGACATATTCCTATATTCATATTTAAATATGTGTTGAATACAAATATCGAATATAAATATTTTCGAGTAGAATGAAGAGTTAAAGTAAGTAAACTCGGGTCTAATAACATTCGCATAGCCTAGTAGATAACCGCATATGGGTGTCCTTCTATCAGGGATACGGAAAGCATCTGTGGGTCATGCATGGCATGTTTAGAGCCAATGGAGGATGCGGTTATGTGATGAAACCTGAGCATTTGACTCGGCCATCTCATCAGTTATTTGATCCTAAAACAACACTCCCAGTGAGAAAAACGTTAAAGGTGAAAAAAAATAGAGCATCTTATTCAAGCTTATATGTCGGATATAATTTGTGTCTAATATAAGTATGTTTTTTTAAATAACGATTGATTTAAAAGATCATATCTTTATGTTTATATTGTTAATTTTATATTGAATATCGATATCGAATATAAATGCTTTAAATAGAATGGAGAATCAGTAGGATATTATGATTTACTTAGATATTTTTGCTATTCAATAGGTGAAAGTATACATGGGGGATGGATGGCGGTTGGACTTTAGCCACACACATTTTGACGCATACTCTCCTCCAGACTTCTACACAAAGGTTTGACAATAATTATGATTCACGTGTGAGTGTCGGATATGAATAAGTGTTTAATATAGATATGTTTTTTTTAAGATTTTCGTATACGAGGAGTGTTTAAGATTATAACTCAAATTATTTTTCTTGGATTTATTCATGAAAAATAAAGAGTTTGAACAATATAGCTTCTGTATGTATGTAAATGATGATTATTGGTCCTTAACAATGGCAGATTTACATGGCGGGAGTCTCAGCAGATGAAGCAAAAAGGAAAACAAAGGTCATTGAAGATGATTGGGTTCCGGTATGGGATGAAGCATTCACATTCCCTTTGACTGTTCCGGAATTGGCACTGCTCCGGATCGAAGTATGTCACAAGAAAGACGAGTTCGGTGGCCAAACGTGTTTGCCGATACCGGAGCTAAAGACCGGGATCCGGTCCGTCCCACTGCATGATAAGAAGGGAGTAAAATACAGAAATGCAAGGCTTCTAATGTACTTTAATTTTGAAGAAAGTGTAGAAGTATGAATCCACCAATACCATGATCAAATCCTATACTCTTGCACTTTTGCTTTACAGCACAATGAGATCAATGCGTACGTACGTACGTACGTACGTATGTATGTATGTATGTATGTATGTGTAATTGTATATGTATATATGTTTGTATGTGAAAGCTTATTGTCCTTAGTTGAAGAAAGTTATGAAGTGTCCCATGTTCCTTTTGCTCTTTTTTGAAGCAATAATAAGGAATTTTACACCCCACTCTTTTGAAGTTGTATCTTATTATTTCAGAGGATTTGGTTGAGGAAAAATGAAGGTAGATGAGCATTGAAGTAAAGGTTTAATTTTTTTGCAAATGTCCGATAATACGCGGAATTTCGAAATCTAGTCTTTCTTTTTGATTGTCCGATATTTTAAAATTTTATTTTAATTAACTCAAACTCATTCACATAAAAAAAATTCAAATATCTCCGTATTCATCAAATAAATAAAAAATTATACTGAACCGGATTAAATTTTACTTTAAAATTCAGGACAAACAAGGTTTCATCGAATATAAGTTAAATAAAAACTTTTAACTTTTAAATAAATTATTAAAACTTAACCCGATTTATACCATCGCTACTTACAATTAACCCGATTCATAAAAATCCAAAAGTATTCTTTGGCAAGTTAACAAGAAAAGAAAATATATAAAAAAAAATTAAAGAACCAGATACTAAGGATATTAAAATATAGTATATTTACATTTTTTAACACTTTTGGAAAAGCCAAAAGGATAATTCAGGCAGCCATGATATGAGCATAACCCTCCATTAAAATATTAGTTTAGAAGACAAAACAAAGGATATTTAATGGACAGATAATATACTTATACAATCTTCTTTGAAACTCAGAATTAATTATAAATTAGTATAGGTATAGTTAGGTTTTAGTCCCCAAACTATACTGAATTTTGAAATTTAATCCCTCAGTATAAATTTGATATAATTTAGCTCCTTACTTTTAAACTATTATTGTTATTTTCAATTTAATTGTACTAATAATATTATAGAAATATAGTACCAAATTATGCTAAATTAAAATAAAAAATTAAATTATTAACAGTTGATCTAATTGATGAGATGTTAATTATTAAATATTTATAAATTTTGATCCGAATTAATTAAATTATTAATCAAATATTAATGATTAATAAAAATAAAATATTAAATCTTCAATTTCAACGCAGCGGAAGGATTGAAACCGACATTATCCACGGCGATACCAACTGTCCTCTGGGTCCCGCAGTATCTCCATCCTACTTTTTCGGAGAAAAATGAAAGCTTCAAAATTTTGGAAATTAAAGGATTAAAAGTGAATAAATTAGAATAAAGAGATTAAATACATAATATATGTATAGTAAAAGGACTAATGTAATAATTTTACCAAGACGAAACAATGAAAGATGATAACGTAACAACTAAACTCAGCTGTCTACACAGCTTAAAAAACCCAAATTCCGAACAGAGCAGATTCGCAGATTGTATTTTTTTTTCAATCAGATTTCTGAGAATTCTAGTGAAAACCCAATGTCCAAGCAAACTTACAGAGTCTGCTTTTGCTTCCGGAGGAGGTTTAGGCTCGCAGTTTCAGAGGCACCGGAGGAGATCAAGAAAGTGTTTGAACAGTACTCAGAGAATGGATTAATGACCGTTGATGGACTGCAAAGGTTCTTAATCGAAGTCCAGAAAGAAGATAAAGCGACTAGAGAGGATGCTCAGAAGATTATTGATACTGTTAAGCATTTTCATAGAAAGGGTCTAAACCTTGAAGCTTTTTTCAAGTATCTCTTTGGTGATATAAATCCTCCTCTTGCTTCTCTTGGGGTAATAAAACCCTCTTTTTTCTCCTCTTTATGACTTGGGTTTTCCCTCTTTTTTGTTGTTGTTTACTTGCTGTATATGATTTATGTTTTGTTTGGTTTCTGGGAAAGTTTCATAGAAAGGGTGTGAAGTTTGGAGGTTTTGTGATATCTTTTTGGGATCGGTTGTTTAATTGTGATTGAAGTTGAATGGTTTGGTTTAAAATTAGACGGTATATGTTTTTGTTTGGTTATGGGAAATTTTGGGAGAAAAGTTGAATTATTTAAATAGCATGTGATCTTTGAGTTTTTGGGTTTTCTGCAATAAACTCAGCTGAACTTATATTGGAAACTTTTCTCGCTAGCTTCTACTTTTGTGTAAAACTTGAGTTTGACTCGAAATTTGAGGTTCGAAGCTCGGATCAGGCTTGATCGAGTTTTACTTTAAAAACTTGAGCTTGATTCAAGATAAAAATGGAGCTGCTCAGCCTAATTAGATTAGGCTTTGAAATTATACTTGACTTCAAGCTGGATTAATCCTCCTCTTGCTTCTGTTAGTATGTTTTATCCTTTTTTTAGTTCTTTCCATTTTGGATAGGCTTTTACCTTTTTTGTTATGTAAATGGGGCTTAATGTTTTTGTTTGGTTGCTGGGAAAATTTGAGAGAAAATGGAAGTCTTTTATATATGTGTTTGTGTTTTGTTTCTATTTTTTTATGTAGGAATGTTTGGTTTCTTTGTATGGGATTTAAAAGAGACTTCTTTTCCGCTTGGTAATTCTGTATATTGGCTGAATTGCTTTGTTGCTCTCGTATCTTTGACAATTGTCCGGTGATGATGCCGGTTTCTCAAAAAAATGCGTACCTTTGAGCTAAAATATGCCATTACAGGCTTTTGAACCTGTCTATTTTGTATGTGTTTATTGTTTTATGGTTTCACTTTTGTTGTTCACTCAGTTTCTATTAATGCTGATACTGATGATGGGAATGAATTTAGGCTGTTGTCCTGGACTTCCTGTCCAAGCTTTTGTGATCTCTGTCTTATTGACAAAGAAAATTAGACGACTTTCTGCACTTTTGTGCTTTCGTTGTTTATGTCATGTTTCATTTCTTCAGTTTCTGGTGCACCATGAAACGCCCTTCGTTTTTTCGTTTTGATGGCATGTTTTTCATGTCCACCAATTTAAAAAGACACCATTAGGGGCTTTGAATAGTTTCTCTTTTTGTTCACTCGTATGCTATTATAGTCTGATCTTTTCTGATACCCCCATTCACCATTCAATTTGTAGTTTTATCAACAATGAAAATTCGTCGATTTTCTTTGCTTTTGTGCTATTGTTGTTTATGTTGTATTTGTTTCTTTGTCCTCAGGTTCACCATGATATGAATGCTCCTTTATCTCATTATTTCATACATACCGGTCACAATTCCTATCTTACTGGGAATCAACTCAGTAGCGACTGCAGCGATGTTCCCATCATAAATGCACTTAAGAGAGGCGTGAGAGTGATAGAATTGGATATATGGCCTAATTCCACGAAAGATAATGTCAATGTTCTTCATGGAAGGTATGTACTCTTGATCCGCAAATTGTTCCCCTTCTAAGCCGTTAACACAAAATGGATCTTCTATTTTACTAAATGATGATAACATTTTGCTTAATATCGTAACTCCATTACAAAGGTTTGCTCGTTCACTTGAGCTGCTATCTCGGACATAAGCATGTAGATGTCTTTGTATGACGGAAAAACATGACTCAGTATTAAAGCTTTTACTTTGCATGTTTGTCAGCTAGTTGAAATACAGCTAATTCAACTACCATGTGACCTTCATCGACAGTAACTGATCATCGTTATGTTTTAAAGTACTTTTGGTCCGAGAGAACAATGAATAATTTTCTTCATGTAGGACTCTGACTACTCCGGTGGAGCTCATCAAGTGTTTGAGGTCCATAAAGGAGTATGCTTTTGTTGCATCAGAATATCCAGTTGTTATAACTCTAGAAGATCATCTTACCCCGGATCTTCAGGCTAAAGTTGCCGAGGTGAGTCTCTTGGTGCTTATGATAGGATTTCAAATGGCTAACGTTCCCATAATTTACACTTCTGTGGCTGATTTCTAGATGGTAACTCAAACATTTGAAGACATCCTGTTTTCGCCTGGCTCGGAATGCTTACAAGAATTCCCCTCTCCAGAATCATTGAAGAAACGGATAATCATATCTACAAAACCACCAAAGGAATACCTTGAGGCCAAAGAAGTTAAGGATAAAGAGAATGGGTCCGAGAAGGGTAAGGGCAAGGTTGGTGATGAAGAAGCTTGGGGAAAAGAAGTTCCAGACCTTATCGAAGCCGATTTCAAGGTCTCTGGTGTTCTCGAGTGTGACTTACTACTTCAAATCGAGTTTATAGATGTAACGCAAAATTTACAGTTCACTAATTGTTTAATATGACAGGACGATGAAGATGAGGATGGTGAGGAAGATCTCGATGATGGAGATAAATCACAGCATGCTTTAGCACCAGAATATAAACGTTTAATCGCTATTCATGCCGGGAAGCCAAAGGGGGGATTAGATGAGTGTCTAAAGGTGGACCCCGATAAAGTGAGACGTCTTAGCATGAGTGAGCAACAACTTGAAAAAGCTGCAGTTACTCATGGAAAAGATATTGTTAGGTAACTCATAAATGATTTGGCAAATTTTATTTACAAGAGAATATCCTTAGTTATTAGATATAGCCTCATTTCCTTTTTCGTTATTCTCTGCACATGGGTTATTTTTGGTGATATTGTATGAAAGTAGACATAGTATTTATGAACCAACACGAATGCTATCTGGTTGTTGGAAGTTCTATATATTCGGATTATTTGATCAATCACATTTGCCTTTTGAATTTAAAGTTGAATATATATACTTATATATTTCCCTTTTCTGATTTTTGAACTGCTACAGGTTTACGCAGCGGAATATTCTTAGGGTATATCCGAAGGGTACACGTGTCGACTCTTCCAATTACAACCCATTAATCGGGTGGATGCATGGCGCTCAAATGGTTGCATTTAATATGCAGGTTTATACACCTTTCCCTCCCCTCTATTCATTTGTTTCTACTGTCAATATGGTTTTCGTTTCACTATATATTTACCGGACATTCAGATGAAATGGTAGAAAGTATCGGGTATGGTAATATGTTACGCATTCGTTGGTTATGAATTTGACATAATTGTTTATAGAGCTTGAGGATATAGATATGAAGTTTCAAAAGCTATCCTAACATAGAAGTTCACAACAAGAGGGGCTGTTTTTCATTCTGATGTGCATACAATTTTGTTGTGCCGAATGCCGATAATGAGAAACCAAGTGAACGCCATTCTTTATCCTAGACTGATTATAGTATTCGTGTTTGATTCGACGGTCGGATTTCAGCATCATGTAAAAGTGGTTTGAAGAGGGAGTGAGATGAGTGCTTTCCTTAGTCAATAGTTGTTCGTCCGTTTGACCGAATCCTCGTATTCTTTTATTTTCTTATTGGCTTGTGATGATAGGGTTATGGAAGATCTTTATGGTTGATGCATGGAATGTTCAAAGCCAACGGTGGATGTGGATACTTGAAAAAACCGGATTTCCTATTGAAATCTAATGAAGTCTTTGATCCGAGAGTCGAATCACCAGTTAAAAAGATTTTGAAGGTTAGTATTCTTTTAGGCCGTGGGATTCGGGTTCTTCGGTTTTCTTATCCCGAAGTGCTGATTTCTTAATCTGTTTTCTGAAGGTAACTGTTTACATGGGAGAAGGCTGGTATTATGATTTTCATCACACTCATTTTGATGCGTATTCGCCTCCAGACTTTTATGCAAGGGTAAGTCGATAAACCTACGTATCTGGCAGTGTCTCTGATAGAACCTGATCCATGTAAAAAATAAGATCTTTGACTCGAATATAATTATTTTGTGTTCAGGTGGGGATTGCGGGAGTTCCGGCGGACTCAGTGATGAAGAAAACTAAGACATTAGAAGACAATTGGGTGCCTTCTTGGAACGAGGAATTCGACTTCCCTCTAACTGTTCCGGAGCTGGCTCTACTCCGTATCGAAGTGCACGAATACGACATGTCCGAAAAAGATGACTTTGGTGGCCAAACATGCCTACCAATTTCGGAGCTAAGAAGTGGTATCCGAGCAGTTCCCCTCAACAGCCGTAAGGGTGACAAATACAACTCCGTGAAGCTCCTCATGCACTTCGAGTTCATCGATCCATAGTCATTCCGCGACAAGTTCCGATCCATATTTCCGAACCAACTTTCATTTTGTTTGATGTATTTTGTGAGCTTGTGTGCAGTTTACCTTATCTATTACATGTTTGCTGCGTGTTAATATTTACGTTAAACTCGGATATGAGTGTCGGATACGGGCATATTTCCGACACAGATATGTTCATTTTTTTTTCGTATTGCTTCTACTGTTGCTGCGTGTAATTAGCCATACTTGTAATGTTTAATTCATAATTATGTATCATAATCCTACAGCTTATTGTTTAATTATAAATATGTGATGATATTTATTGTTTATATTTTACAGATGACACTTATTTTTATTAAAATGAGCGATTATAATCATAATAGTATAATTATAATACTATAATCATAATATTGAAGTTGTACATGTGTTGAAACGGAGATAGGAAGTTGTACATGTGTTGAAACGGAGATAGGATGCGTTGTTGTAACGGAGATAGAATGCGTTGTGCAGATGTGTACTAGTGGATATTTTTCATGAATTTTTATCTCGGTCTTGGTTGATTCAGATTAATCATATTGGTCGAGAGAAAAACATGGTGGCGGACAACTTTACTGCTAAGGGTCGACATGCTATGACGGGTGTTGTTGAATTTCATTCTACACCTCAAGATCTTTTAGAATTGGTTAAAAAAGAGGCTGTATATAGCTAATTGTAGTTCTTGTTGAGACACTTCTTCGTATTTTTTTTATGTTTTGTATGTTTGAGTCGTTTTCTTTAACTTCTCTTAGTATGATAACACTCTGGGCACTCTTTTCCTTCATTTAGGTTAAAAAGATTTTTAACAAGGCCTATAGTGTTATTCACCTATCAATAAAAAAAATAAAAAATTAGGTGTTAATCGCTTGAAATTATACAGAGACTATAATGAAAAAAATAAAAATTTTAATTAAAAAAATAAAAATATATAGATACAAAATAAATAATTAAACAACCGATAAATAAAATAAAAACAAAAAATAACTAAACGACCGATAAAATAAAAATATGTATAGTAAAAGTGTAAAAGCGTGATATAAAAAATAAAAAAATAATAATAAAGACAAATATATTTATAAAAAACAATTAAATAAATATAAATAATTAAAAATAATAAATATCAAATATCAATATCAGTAAATAATATTAAAATTAATAATTTCGTCATCAAAGAAAATGAGAAAAGACGGAGAAAAATAGGATAAGCGACTAAACTTGCTAACTGATTTAAGTTAAAACTCTTAGTATAATATTCGATATATATTTAATAGGAAAAATTAGATAGAATATATATTAAACCTTTTTTCCACGTGACCATTTCATTTATTTTAAAATCGTAAAAATAGGATTAATTACGAATCCAAATTTCAATATTCAATATTTCCAAATTTGAATTTTCAAAAAAAATCTAGAAAAAAAAATGAGAGCTGCCTAGAGCATCACTGTAAAAGCCCGGCAAAATCCGATCCTCTCATCATATCCCAAAATGAATACAACAGCCAACTACCACCCGCCACCGCCACCATCATCGCATCCGCCTTTCTCGGATTCGGACACCGACTCCGATTCCGAAAACTTCCAGGTCGTTGCTGATCTTTCAAATTCTATTTTCAAAGCATACCTCGAATTTTCCTCATCTTCATCTTCATCATCTTCGATCACTGCTGTTGATCTGTCCAAGATCCAATCATTCTTAAATTCTTCTTCCTCCGGCGCTTTATCGTGCCTCATTTGCCTCGAACGGATCCGTCCATCTGATCCGACGTGGTCTTGTTCTTCTCTCTGCTTCACGCTCTTCCACCTCCTTTGCATTCAGTCATGGGCCCGCCAAGCTTCGGATCTTTCCGCTGCGCGCGCTGCTGCACGTCTCCCAATCACTGCCGAAACTGCAGCGAAACAAGCCACTTGGAACTGTCCTAAATGCCGCTCCTCCTACTCCAAATCTGAAATCCCTAAATCCTACTTTTGCTTCTGCAGTAAGCTCCGAGATCCCCCATCTGATAACCCATGGATACTCCCTCACTCTTGCGGTGAAATATGTAACCGTCCGTTGCCTAACAATTGCGGCCACTTTTGTCTCCTTTTATGTCACCCTGGTCCTTGCCCGTCCTGCCCGAAATCCGTTAAAACCCGCTGCTTTTGCGGCTCTCTCGAGGATTTTCGCCGATGTGGTTTCAAAAAAATTTCCTGTAACAAGCATTGTAATAAGCGTTTAGATTGTAACAAACATAACTGTTCCGAAATATGTCATCCGGGAACGTGCCCCCCTTGTCGTGCTCGTGAAACTTACCGTTGTCAGTGTGGTAAAAAGGAAGAAGAGAAAGATTGTTGTGACAGGGATTTTCGCTGCGAAAATGAGTGTAAAAAGTTGCTTAACTGTGGAAAACATGTTTGTGAAAGAGGATGTCATGGAGGAGATTGTGGGGAGTGCCCACTACAAGGGAAAAGGACATGTCCTTGTGGGAAAAAAGTTTATGAAGGAATGCCCTGTGATGGGGTGGCTCCGGTTTGCGGTTCAACTTGTAATAAGTTGTTGAATTGTGGTTACCATAGGTGTCCTGAGAGGTGTCATAAGGGACCTTGTGTTGAAACATGTAGAACTATGGTTAAGAAGTCATGCCGATGTGGAGGATTAAAGAAAGAGGTAGAATAAGTTTGATTGATTGAGTTTCGGTTACTTTTTCTTTTTTTGATTTTAACTGAATTTAATGTAGGTTCCTTGCTATCAAGATTTTTCATGTGAGAAGAAGTGTTTGATAATGAGGGATTGCGGACGCCATGCTTGTAGGCGTCGATGTTGTGACGGAGATTGTCCACCATGTTCAGAGGTGCTGTGCACTATTCTCTTGTTTTTATTTTATTTTATTTATTGGTTGAATATGTTTCTCTTCTGAAATGTTAATAGAGTTGCGGATGCTTCAGGTTTGTGATAAGAGACTGCGGTGCAAGAACCACAAATGCCCTTCCCCTTGCCATAGGTATGCTGCATGATTAAGTTTTATTGCTCATCTTTCTTTACAAGTGTGGGTTAGGCGGTAAACTGTTGGATTAGGACAATGCTAAACAAAGAGAATTCCCTAGAAACTTTATCATTGCTGGTTTAAGTGGAATGCTTATCCCTTCTCTGAACTTATTGAAGTGAAGTTCTTGTTGGCTTCATCGTGTTATTATCATCTTGGCAACTATAGGAGAAAAAATAAGTCCAGATGCTATACATGTTTGCTTTGAGTACTTCCCTATAAGGAAAGTGTGCTGATTATGAGTTTTCATTATTGTAGAGGCGCTTGTGCTCCCTGTCCAATTATGGTGACAATTGCATGTGCATGTGGTGAGACACGTTTTGAGGTGAGAGTCTGGCTATCACAATTTCTATGTTCACTTGTCGATGGATATAATCACTGCATTCAAGTATTGAAGTGTCATATAAATATAACGACAATATAGGATCTTAGCTGAGTCAAGGACGGGTTTGTGGTATGTTTCAAATTGCTTCTCTATGTTATTAAAATGCATATATGTTGCGAATATAAGCCACATTTGGACATTTTGTGACGGTGTCTTTCTACTAGGTTCCTTGTGGTACTGAGATGAATCAAAAGCCTCCTAAATGCCGTAAATTATGTAAGATAACTCCTTTGTGCAGGCATGCATCAAACAGTAAGGTACTATTAAGATTCTTTACCTTTTTTATATTCCCTGATCGAGGTTATTTATGTTGTACTAATTTCCTTGAATGGATTATATAATGTTGTTAACACTTGACAGTAATGTGACATTGCCTTAGTTCTAATCTTATGCTAGGTTTACATGCTATCAGCAATCATCATGATTTCTTCATTCATTTATATGCATAATAACCTTCATGGTTTGGTTACTGCTTATGTCTTAGAACTTATGTTATTAGCTTGTTTTGTCATATTAATCTATCCATAAATTTATTTATTTATTTATTTATTTATTTTTATCATTTTCAAAAGTTTCTATATTTCCCATATATCTCGTAAAGTGATAGTGTGTGATAGATGTAAACAATAACTATTTTTTCAAGTTCTCCTAGCCAGTTATTCTCATTCACTTTTACCAGCCACACAGATGCCACTATGGACCTTGTCCCCAATGTCGGGAACTTTGTGAAGAAGAGTATCCATGTGGTCACAAGTGCAACTTAAGGTTTGTCAAATGATTTTTTGATATTTACTGTGTGACTTCAGACGTTTCTCTATACATTACACGCCTCTTTTAGCTGATGTCATTTTCTTCCTTTTTTTATTCCAGGTGTCATGGGCCTAGACCTCCTCCTAATCCAGAATTCACGTTGAAACCCAAGAAAAAGAAATCATATCATCAGCCTGAGTGCACTCCTGGCACCCCTTGCCCTCCTTGCCCAGAACTTGTTTGGAGACCATGTGTTGGCGAACACATGGGAGCAGAGAGGATGGTTGGTTTTACTTTTTAAGTTTTAAAGGAGTAGCTTCTGATTGATCTACTTGATTGGTCCGAGGCCGTTTGTTTCACTTTTAACTCATTCTTATTCCTTCTTTCAGATGGTTTGCTCCAATACAACACGATTTTCTTGTGATAATTTGTGTGGAAATCTTCTTCCTTGTGGCAATCACTATTGTACGAAAACTTGCCATCATCTGGAGACACAGCCTTCTTCTTCAAGGCATCCCCAAAGAAGTGAAACTTGTGAAGAGTGTAAACTCCCTTGCGAGAAGGTGCCAAACCTGTTATTGTTCTCAACCCTCTCTTATTATATTTGACTCCTGCTAATCGTTTAGGCTTTGCTTCGTATGAAGGATGAAAAGGAGTGAGAATGGAAAACTTATTGTTAAATGGTTAAGGTTCAGTTAATTTTCCATTCTCACTCCTTCCCATCCTTATACCAAACTGAGCCTTGATTCCCTGGTTTTGCTTTCTCGGTTTCTTGAGTAAACTTTAAACTTTAAACTTTAAAAGGCTGAGGTTGCTATCGGCAACACATAGTCACCACAGTTTATCTAGTTAGAAATGACTGTATTTAATATGGGGTTCCAATTGCCTTCTCTCTTAAATATTTACTCAGGAGAGAATCCCGAAATGTTCACATGCCTGCCCCCTGCAATGTCATCCCGGAGAATGCCCGCCTTGCAAAGTGCTCGTGAAACGGTCATGTCACTGTGGTGCAATGGTCCATGCATTTGAGTGCATCTATTACAACAATTTATCTGAAAAAGATCAAGTGACTGCTCGCTCATGTGGAGGCCCTTGCCATAGGTAGTTTATAGATATACACTTGCTCTCTCCTCTGCTGTGGTTTCTTTTAAATTCTTGAATTGTTTTCTGTTGTCCTCTTATAATTGATATATTTACTAAAACTTTTGAAACCTGTGCTGTAGAAAGCTGCCCAACTGTACGCATTTATGTCCTGAAATATGCCATGTTGATAAATGCCCGGCCCCTGATAAGTGCAGCAAAAAGGTAATTCTTTTCAATTAATTGACTATATCACTGATAATTTAGAAATTTTCTCTACCTCATAAAGTGTGTCAGATTGTTTCGTTTCAATTTCAGCAATAATATACCAGCAAGTTCACATTCACAATTTAAGGTTATTAACTTCATATTTGATCTCCATCTTCGATGTGCCAGATTACTGTTCGTTGTAAATGCCAAACATTGAAGAAGGAATGGATATGCCAAGAAGTTCAGGCCGCATATCGTGATATTGGTCATGATCCCAAAGATATACCGAAGAATCAATTTGGACTCGGACTTCTTCCTTGCAATTTGAATTGTAAGATCAAAGCTCAGGAGGTTGAGTCAGCTCTACAATTGCGCAAACCCAAGGTTCCTGAGGTAAGATCTATTAAATTGAGTTAACATTATTCAACTCCTGTAACCTGTTTCATCATTCATCTGCTCTAGCTTATATGTTAGATCACTTTGAAGCTTTCAAGATATCGGCTAATTGTTATTCGAAAACAAGATGCATTGCATACATATTGATTCAAGCCCTGTTTCTGTAATCACCTATAACATGATAGGAAGCCTGGTTATATAGTAACAAAGTTTTTTGCATTTGTGAAACCCACATTTCCTCGTTCCGTGTATCAAGTAACCCTCCTTTGAGTTAAAATTTGTTGATGTTGCTGATATAATTGCCATGCCGAGACATTGTTATCCGAAGAAATTTAGCCTACCATCTTGTTACGTGTTATGATATTACCGCGGATGGTAGAACCTGATGCTATGGATTTTCGTACTAAACTGTTTGGCTAAACGTCAGTGTCTCGAATTTGTTGCTTATATATCCCCATTAATCAAAATTTACAATCTTTCATTTTGTTGTCATGCATGCTTTAAACTTGCATGTGTATGCTTTATAATTTTGTATGATTGTATGATTTATCAAAGAAAAAAGAGCCGGAAAACGAAAAACAAGGGCCGAAGCGCAGAAAAAGGCGTGATCGGGTTCAAGAGGGCAAGCAAGTTTCAAGATTTCAGGTATGTTGTTCTTACTTACCAATCTAAGATAAGCATTTCCTAGTCACTTTTCTTTGCCTGACAACTTAAGTTCTTTTTTATCATTTCCAACAGAAATTTGTCGCCACCATCAAGCGTGTGCTTTTGTTTATCATCATCACCACGGCTCTGATTGCCGTATCATATTACGGTTACAAAGGTCTCTTCAGCCTCTCCGATTGGATGAATGAAGCCGAACTGCAACGAGCACAAAGCAGACGACCACGAATCTGATCTCTCACAGCCTTTAGCATCTCCATTGACTCGGATTTCACGAATGTAGTGCAACGAACCGAAAGAAGACGCCATATCCATATCCATTTTCAGGCGTCTCTTGAGCCTCTCACGAATGTTTTCAGGCGTCTTCTCGGTTGAATTTTTGTCGAGGGACATTCATTTTCCCTAATAGGGTCACTCAGTCACCATATCCATCTATAATAAACTTGTAGTGATTGAACTTTTCGGATTTTCTTGTAGTTTCTCATTTGTGATTTAGTTTATAATACAACAGTGACCCAATTAGGGGGGGGGGGGGGGGAAAGTGGACTTGTTAAATTAATGTTAATTGTTTTTTTTCAATATTGAGGTTAGTTATTTTATCCTTCTTTATAAAATAATTTAAATATTATAAAAATGTAAAAAGCATATATAATATATTTAAATATATAGAAATCAAGAAAAATATAAAATAATAAAATTAACTTAAAAGTTTGTTATCTTTTTTAATCAATTAAAAATGATTATAGTAATATATTTTTTAGAGTATACTCTTAATTATTAGATCAATTGCTGTGCTGGTTTTATTAATATTACTCATTTTTAAATTAATATTAATAAATTTGAATTTCAAGAATAAGTATTTAAATTTAGAAAACGAATTTATCTTTTTATCATAAAAATAAACTTATAATCAAATAATTTAATTTAAATTTTATCTCAAATCAATTCAAACTAAAACTAAACTTAGAAAATGGAAACCTCTCAAGTGTGGTTCTAAATGTAGCGAAATGGTTAAAATCACCGGCCAATAGGCCACTGTCCGCCACCACCCACCACCTTATCTCACCGGCACCATTTAATTCCATTAAATTGTATACTTAGGTTATTTACTCTGGCATGCAAATTAATTAATAGTGGGGCACCCTTCCATTCATTGATTCGATGACTCATAAATTTGTATAAAATAATATTAAAAAAATGAATCTTAACCATACACGTGTAGTGATGATTAAGATATCAACTATGTCTAATTATCTTGACCATCACCCCAGTGGAATGAAACCATCTTTTTCCTAATTCTTTTCACTAATTTCCCGGTGATTGCTGAAACCTTTCGACCAATATTTATTATAAATAGAGATGGTAATGACGTAATTGAAAAGGTTTAATCCTTGTAATATATCAAAAACTTCACTTTAATCCCTCTACTATTTAAAAGGACATTTTAGCTCTTATACATTTAAAAAGTGAATATTTTGTCTAAAATATTAAAATTATAGTTAATTAACTTAAATATTTTATTTCAAACATTCTTCTAAGTAGGCATAAAGCCAAAGTTTAGGGTTCACAATAAAATATAAATATTTAAAAGTGGAAAATAAATTCATAATAAACTAAATTTTTAAAAATTTAAAATGGTTAAATATAAAAAAATCTTTTGGGATGATTAGCCTTCCCTCTCCTACATGGTTTTCCTACTTTTAAATCCTTACAAATTTTGACATTAGACAAATTGATCCCTCTTAAATAGAAATAATTTATTTGATTTTTAAAAATAAAAAATATATCATTTTATAATATAAAAATACATAATAATGATATTTTCATAAAGGTTTTTCATATATTCGAATCCGACTGAAAACCTAAATTTCGTGAATAATCTAAATCTTCGAATCATATCAAAACCCATCGTATGTACATTTTTTACTATCCATACTTATACCGTATAGTCGTATTTTCAATTTTTTTTTTTTAATTTGACGTTTTCAAAGATTCCTAAAACAAATGACCAAATGCTACGTTCAATTTCATGTCCACATCTTTGTTGGCTTTGTCAGTTTGGTCTCTTTTTGCTTCTGGGTGGGAAATGAGACCAAGTGGTCAGCTATCTAAACCCTTGTACAAAAATAATGGACAAGAATGATAAAGCAAAAAAGCTTTGGTAAACTACACTACGGATCCCTAAACTATGATAAAATGACTTTTTGACCACTAAACCTTTAAAAGTTATAAAATAATTATTAAAGTTATTAAACTGTTATAAAATGATCACTATAATATTATAATGGTAATAAAGTTTGATGGCCATTTTGGTATACTTTTTAACTTTGAAAGTTTAGTGACTAAAACGATCATTTTATCATAGTTTAGGGATCTTAGTGTAGTTTATCCAAAAATAAAATACTACATGGTAAAGGCCAAGGGCAACGAATCATGTAATCATTTGTTCTTGTTGTCAATGTTCAGAGATTCCTAAGCTACAACTCAAAAACAACTAAAATGATTAAAATATAAAAATGTAAACAAAAATCAATGAGAAGATGAAACGAAAATTACTCTGGAGATGCTTCCATGGCCCTACTCTGAAGCATGCCAGAGTTGCAAGCTGTACTCGGACTCGGTTCGAGCGTCGGATTCGGACTAACACGAGCGTTTTCACTTGCAGAGGACAGAGTCTATATACATATAGTTAGGAAAAAAAATGTGTCCAACTTGAGTGTTGAACATAGGTTATTCGAGAAAACCGCAAGCCGGAGGCACCGTGAAGAATTTACTCCGAGACGATGGAGAAATCGCCACTAGAGATACTGCCATCACAAGCATTCAAAGCTCTCTCCAAGTTTGAAACAATGTCACCAATGGTAGGCCTATCTTTGCCTTCCAAATTCACACAATGCATTGCAGTATAAGCCATAAGCTCCACTGCTTCAGCTTCATTAAGCTCGGGCAGTCCGACCCTTGGGTCCAACACCTTAACAACTTCACTGCACATAATTGCAGGCACCGCAAAATCGACCAGGCTCGTTGGGGTCCCTTCGTTTCCGACACCATTCTTGAATATTGCCCTTCTCCCTGTTAAAAGCTCAAGCATTACAACTCCAAGTCCATATACGTCGCTCTTTGTTGTTAATACATTCAAGCCGTAGTATTCGGGATCAATGTAACCAACTGTTCCTGCTGCTTTTGTTGGTCTGTAATCTCGGGTGGATTCCGGCCCCATCATCGAAAGTCCAAAATCTGAAACCCTTGCTGTCCAATTCGAATCAAGCAATATGTTGGAAGACTTTATATCCCTATGAATGATGGGTGGTACTGCATAGTTGTGAAGATATTCGATCCCTCGAGCTGCATCCAATGCGATTCTGATCCGCATTTTCCAGGAATTCAGTAAACTACTTGATTTCTCAATGTTGTTGTTCTCGTGTAAATGATCATAGAGTGCACCATTCTTCATGTATTCATAAACTAAAAGCCTTTCATCCATTTCTTCACAGTATCCAACGAGTCTAACCAAATGCTTGTGATGAAGCCTGGATAAGAATGCCAATTCGGATTCGAATGCAGTCTCTTTCTCTTGGTATTTCTTCGTTTTCGAACCGGTTTCACCTCGTTTAATCGCCACTTCACGACCGTCTGATAATTTCCCCTTGTAAACAACCCCGAAGCTCCCTGCACCAATCTTGTTTTCCAAGGAGAAACCATTGGTCGCAGCAGCAAGCTCAGCCAAGCTGAATTCCTCTGCTTTCTCAGCATGTTTCAACGACGCCCCACTTCGTTGACGCATCATGGCTCTCGAACTCTGCCGTCTGGTCGTCAACGACCTCAAAGGAGGACTGTTGTTCGATCCAGGACCACCATTGGAACCTACTCGAGTGATAGTTGGCTGAACGGAATTATGCACTTTCATCTTCCCAAAACAAACACCAGTCCATAAACAATAAATAACACTGCAAATACCCATAAAAGCTCCAACTGATCCAACTATGGCAAAAGCCAATAACCCTATTCTCAACTCTCTAGACAGAGACGAACGCCTCCAAACTTCCGGCGGTGGGGCCACCGGTGACGGCGGGGTGAAGTTAAAACAGGGTTTACAGATGTTACCAGAACCAGAACAAAGCCTATTTGACTGAGGATATAAACCACACTTACTGCAAGAAGATTGAACACAAGGCCCTGGTAGAATATCCGCCATTAAAGGTAACTCTAAAGAAGAATTCGAATCAAACCCAATTCTCCTAGGCCATCCTGGACCCCAACAAACAATAGATAAATTCACAGTTGTTAATCCGCAAGTAAAATTCAAGCCTGCAACTATGGATTCGAACTCGATTTCTTCAACGGCGGACTCATTCATGGAACCCCAACAAATAACAGTTCCATTCGATCTTCGAACCCCACAGCTAAACCCATCACCAAGAGCTAACCCTGAAGCAAAGCTTAAACCTTTGTTTAATGGAACATTGAGCTGACCCGTTGAGTTGTCTCCTTTACAAACTAACTCGCCAACTGAGTTCACTCCACACACATGGGAAATCCCAGCTTCGATATTGGCCATTGACGTGTTCCCGAATTGCCTTTCGATGTCTTTCGATACTGTGTTGCTTCCCCAACAAGTAACTCGGTTGTCTTCACTCAGTACAATCCCACAAGTGAACCCGGAACCGGAAGTGATTTTGCCCATTGTGTAAATACGATCTGGTAACTCTCCGCTTTTTGTTCCATCGGGTCTCCAACAGGCGACGGCTGCCAAAGCGTTCGTGGTTGCGCAAATTCTTTCGTCGCCTATGGAGAGGGATTGTAGGAAAATGGTGTTGTTAATGTAGAGGCGTTTAACGGGATAATTTGGGGTGTTCGTTTCCCAGCAAAGGAGGCTGTAACCGCCGGAACGGATGGCGCAAACGTTGGTTCGACCACCGGCGACGGTGGAGTAAGAAACGTTAGGAGGGACTTCGATGGCGGCGACTGTGGCGGAGGTGTTAGAATCTCCGGCACGGTAGCAGATAATGCGTTGAGTCGGCTCGGCGGCTACGATGGCGCATACGGTGGAGGTTCCGTAGGCGACGGCGAGCGTCAAGCCGGATCCCAAGGCATGAGTTAACGGCGGGAATGAGATAAAGGCAAGGAAACTGACGGTGAAAAGGAGAGGGAATATCAGTTTCGTCATTTAAAAAAGTGGAGTTTGACGGCGGAAGAAGTGGCGTTTCCGTCCGTCAGCTTCATTTGGCGAGAGAAAATGGGAAGAAAAGAACAGAAAAATCAAAGTTTTAAGAGTGAGCATAGAAACGGAAGTTTTTAGTATTAAATGTGTTTTAAGAAGAGAGAGAAATAGGCTGTGTTTGGAACCGTCATCTTTTAATTTCTCATATAGATTATTCAAGGTAAAAATACCTCTAGATCCCTCTTAATTCCAAAATAGGCAAATTTAATCCTCTCAAAAAAGAAGAGCTGTTTAGTCCTTGTCAAATTCTATAAACTATGCAATTGAGGACAATAATCATAATCTTAATGTTTTCCGTCAATTTTTCATATTTTTATTAAAAGATAGTAAAAAAGATGAGAAAGGCAAATAGATTCGAGATTCGAATTGATTTTATCCGATCCAAGATTTAATATCGATTTGAATATAATATTTAAATTGGATCTGAAATCTAAAATAAACCGAATCAAATCAATTTGACCCGATTTATAGTTGCACTAGTATAAACCTGATCTGATTTTTAATCAAACCGAATGAATCCGAACCGATATTTAAGCAAATTGAATAGACTCGAACTGAAATATCCAAACCGAAAGTAACTCGAACTAAATGTGACCAAAAATAAAAATATATATTAAAAGAAATAGTGTGAATTGTTGCATAACTCACCAAAAAGTCAAATATATTAGTTTTATAAATTCTTATTTTGGTTTAAAAAATTGACCTAGAATAAAAACACGACTAAAACATATCGATCTCATAGTGAATTGATTTTGACCCGATTATAAAGAAACCAACTTAAAAATACCCAACTCAAAATCATATAATCCAAAAATTAACCAAATCAATGTCTCGATCCAATCTGATACTTGACTTGAAATAAAACTGAACCATATTATATCTTATCTAAATTTAACCAAAACTAACCAAACCTGACCTAAATCAAAATAAATCGATTTGAATAAACCGTTCCTCACCTCGACCTAGAAAAAAATAGGAGAATTTTTATATTTTTTAAGAGAAATTTTTTTTTAAGATAAATAAATAATGAATAATTAAATAAATTGTTATTAAACCAAATCAAACTAAATTAAATTTAAACTTGTACTTATAATCTATTGTCTTGCTAAAATCAAGCCCCTTTGGACCGAACTACTTTTATCTGATATTTCCACTAGAGTCTAAATAAAATAAAAAAATATCAGTATTTATTGCCACCCTTATTTAAAACCTAAAGACGCTTTGTTTTCTGTTTATTTTAATAACCAAACAAGGCCCTATTATCTTGGTTTAACCTTATAGTTTTTGTTTGGGCCAAGACCAAACAGGGCCTTATTTATAGCTCCATGAAAATACGCCGAAAAAACGATCTTCAGATTTTTTTGCACGAACAGAATTGGGAAAAAATAGATTTATTCATAGTAATTTCGTGGGGAAATGGCTTCCTCTCCTCGCACGGTTGAAGAGATCTTCAAAGACTATAACGCTCGACGCTCTGCTATTGTTCGTGCTCTTACTTACGGTAATTTTTCTCGTTATGTGTAAACCCTAGATTTTCCTTCATTGGATTTACTATTTTTTATTGTTTTTCTTATTGGGTTTTATTAATTTGTTCATCTTTCCATGTGGTTGGTTCAGATGTAGATGATTTCTACTCGAAATGCGATCCAGGTCAGTTTGGGGTGTTTTAACTTTTTGCCAGATTTTTCTGTTTATGTTTGGTTGCCGAGAAAGTTAACTAGAGATTTTAGATCGAGACTTTTTGTTGCCTGTGAAGCATTTCATTTCTGGGTTTAGCTGAGTAGTCTTTACGTGATTGGATTTGACTACGCGTCGATTTTGAAGATGAATTTCCCTTAATTGTGTCAAGGTTTTTGTTTTCCGTAGGTCATTAGATTTTCTATCTTTGTCTCGATTGTCTTGACTGTGTTTCCTTTTAGATGCTTAAATTAAGCTTTAAGTCAGAATTTTGCTTTCTATTGGCTCTAGAATTTGCGTTTTTGGATGTAACTTTTAGAACCTTGTTTTTGTATTTTAATTTGTTGTTGCTCAGATAAGGAGAACTTGTGTCTTTATGGACACCCGAATGAGGCATGGGAGGTAGCTTTACCGGCAGAGGAAGTTCCACCTGAGCTCCCTGAGCCAGCCTTGGGCATTAATTTTGCAAGGGATGGGATGAACCGTAAAGACTGGCTTTCACTGGTTGCCGTGCATAGTGATTGTTGGTTGCTCTCTGTGGCTTTCTATTTTGGAGCTCGACTTAATCGTAATGAGAGGTACTCTATTCTGACACCAATCTTTTTCTCTGCTTGTATTGTAGATTTCATCGTTGTGGATCGATGTTGTCTTTATGCCCCATCTCTGCCCTAAATAGTTATATTTCTTATCCATAGTGATATATGAATGTCTATGACTTGATATAAAACGAAAAGGAGGGGAAAACGAGAAAGGAGAGTCTGATTCTGAAATTTGGTAAACTGTCAAATAAACTGATGTCGATGTTGGAAACTTGGAATGCTTGACTATCTTATGTTACTAAGACTTAGGTGTGAATGATGGATATAAGTATGCGAATGACACGAATGTGTTCAATTATTTATAAGTTTCTTCATCGCCTCGTGTAGTTGGAGGGTACTTTGAGGCCATATCCCGTATTTATGTCCTAATAGTCACACGAGTCTTGACCATGTGTACTTCACAGGAAGCGCTTATTTAGCATGATGAATGATCTTCCCACAGTCTTCGAAGTGGTAACTGGAAGGAAACCGGTGAAAGACAAACCTACTGTAGAAAGTGGAAGCAAATCCCGGAACAGCACTAAGGTGAACAATGAAAGCAATTCAACCTATATTAGATTTGAACTCTGTATCATCATTGTTCTTTTTGCTTTTCTTTTTAATCATTTGCCTTTCGCCTTACAGAGGTCAATCGATGGACAGCCAAGAAGCAATCCTAAATTAGCTGATAATAGTTATGAGGAGGACGAAGAAGAGCAGGGTGATACCTTTTGTGGGAGCTGTGGAGGAGGTTACAATTCTGATGAGTTTTGGATCGGTTGTGACAACTGTGAACGGTGGTACCATGGAAAATGTGTGAAGATAACACCGGCAAAGGCGGAATCGATCAAGTTTTACAACTGTCCTTCTTGTCAAAAGAAGGCAAGGCAATAGCCGACAATGGTGGGGTTAACCCTGATCGGTTTATCACCGATGTTGTAAAGCAGCTATGGCGAACGAATGTGTAATTCTGTTGTTACGATGCTATCCTTGGATCGCAAGTCGATCACTTCAGTTCTTTAGGTGTGTTAATAACATGTAGTGGCATACAAATGGATGATGCGTAGGCTTTATAATCGTGTTCGGTGTTCATGTTTCGGAACGGCGGATCTGATACCGATACCTGATCGAGTAGGTTTTCTCTTCATTTACTTGTTAATTTACGCTGTATTTATAAATTTCTGATTAAAGTTTGTACTTTTTTGACGTTTTATCTTTTAATGTTTTATTTATGTTTTCTTGGTGATCTCAGTTCTTTTCAACTGTTTTTATTTTATTTTATTTTATGTTCTAGAAAATTATGAATGGTATCTTAATCTGTCATTTTATATGAAATAGAATATAGCTTAACTATGCTATGTGAAATTAGATTAAATTTTTTTAATGTAATATTTATATTGAATAAAATACAATATTCTCTATTCAAGTAAATAATCTGTTAAAAGAACGTTATGGTATGAAAATACAATTACTAACCTTCTAGCTGTTTGCCCTGCCCTGAATTCAATGGGTATGTCCTAAGGGCGACAATGGTGAATATACTCGTGGTGTGTTTAAATCCTGGCTTCGTCTGCACAGTGCCGAACTCGGGTTCGCAAATATGAGAGTGGTTGGGCACGTAAAGTCTGCATCTTTGTTCACAAGCCTGAAGAATTATTCCCCGTGTATGCTTCGCTGGTCCGGTGATGCCATCTCCGAGGTCTTCTGCGGTGAATGCAGTAGGCATGACGACTTTGTGGCCTCTAGCGCTCGGTTCATTGTCCTTTATGGGTGCATCTTCGTTGCCGAAGCCTGGAGGCTTATGGCAGAGCAAAATTAGCCTCACCCCGCCTGCATTGCAGCTACCTAATAGCCGCTTGATGCCCGAGATTTTGAAAACAGAGTTACTCTGGATTGAAAACCATTGATGGATGAGATATCCACCCCAACCGACATGGTGGTGGTGCCATCCGCTATCGCATCACAACTGCAGCGGCATTACAGTAGCGGTAAAGTCGAGAAAGGATGCCAATGGGTGGAGCAAATGTACAAAGAACAACAAGTGCAGATGGTGGCATAATACAAAGATTTCATTTGCTCATTGCTTCCTTCTTAAACATATATTCTTGAATCCTTAGGTAAAAGATGGAACAAAACAAACTTAAAAAATTGATTTAAACATGTCATATTCATAAATCTCATGTTCAGATTTGTAACCAAAAATCATATTGACCTTTGAACTCGCAGATTCCCTCTAATTCAATTTATTAAAATCATGGGATCAAAATTATAACGTATACTTAGAAACTGGGCATTCTTATTTCTTAAGAGCAATATAACTCCTCCGCTTCATCTTTTTATTAGTTATTACCATCTGTAACAAAAGATTGGTGGCAAGGATTGTAAATATATTTCTGATAAGATGCAACAAGCTGGGGATGTAGCTCAGATGGTAGAGCGCTCGCTTAACATGCGAGAGGTACGGGGATTGATATCCCGCATCTCCACAGTTCTTACTATTTTCTTCTAAAGCACATAAATATGGTTTAGTTTCTTAGCTTAGTCCTAAAAATCAGCATTTCCACCAAAAAAACCGTCGGATTTATCCCTTCTGTTTTGCAGTAAATTTGTTCTCATCGATCATGATCCCCTCCTCCGCCGGATTTATTGACGGTGCTCAGCCCACCCTTACCCTGCCGTCCCTATCTGATCCTTTCTCGCCTGTCCTCCCCGACTCGGACTCCTCCCTTATCCGCCGCCACCACTACATCAAAAGACACCGATAAAAACAATAGTTAGTTAATTAAAGTTCAAAATTTTCTATAATTTGTATTGCTTGCAGTATTATTTTCAAGTCTTGATTTAAATGTTAAATATTAACTCAAATTCAAGAATAAAATACGTTAATTACTTATTTTGCTTAATTAATCAATCAATTACCTTCAGCAAGGTGTTGTTGAGCTTCAAGGCTTTTGCCACCGGGGAACAACATTGCCTGTTGGGAAGCCATGGTTCTTCTTCTTGTTTCGTAATCCTTGTCTCTTTGTTTCTTTCGGTCAATACCTTTATTGAGCATGTTGGGCATGGAAAGTGAGCATAATTTTTTTTATTCGATATACATAATAATTTAATAAACTTTTATTTAAAATAAAATTAGTTGAATTTAAGAAAAAAACTTAAATGTATTTTTGTTTAAATTTTATAATTATAATATTACTTATTTAATATCTTTTAACAGTCGAGTGATTTTTATAATAAAATATAAAATTTAATTACCATTATATAATGTTTGAAATTTTATTATTTTAAAATTTTCAACAAAAATCAATTACCATTTTTTATTTTACCCATCCTTTTCAAATTAATTTAATAACAAAATATGTATAAAATATTTTTATTTTTTCCATATGAATAAATTTCAATTTATTGTAAAATCTTTAATCGATTCGGCGTTGATAATACCAACAAACTTGGAAAAGGAAATTATTTTAAAATATATTCATTAATATAATAATATTACTATAAATATTGTCCCATTTTTTTCGGGTTTTAGTTTTTTTTTGTATGCTCTGTAACTCATGGTGTCATTTCAGTTTGAATTAAAAAATGGTTTAAATTAAATTAAGTTTATATTTAAAATTCAAAATTTAATTATTTGATTAAATTCCTTTATCTAATGAAAAATAAGTTGGAATCCATATTTAATTTTTATTTAAGTTTATTTATAGTTGTTATTGAAAATAAAGGGATGTAAATATTTTTATTTATAATAAATATTTTTTTAAAAGAGATTTTAAAATATTTTATTGTTAGGGTTTAATATCTCGATCCAACGTCCATATAAAATCAAAACCCAAGAGCCATCAAATGCGCATGCTAAGGCATATTTTAACACGTCTTTCCCTCGTCCTCCAGTGCCTTATATTGGATCTCTCCTCTGTTCCTCTTTGTTCTTCCACTTTTTCTGTTTTCATTTCTTCTAAATTCTCTGTTTCAGATTTCTTCCAACAGTTTTTTTATTCTCTCGTCTATTTCTCAGCGTTTAGTTTTGGCTCGCGATTGAAAGATCCAATCTCAGCCGTTGGATTCACTCCTGATTCGTCAATCTTGCATCCTTCGATCTGAACCACCATGGCGGCCGCGAACGCTCCCATTGCCATGAAGGAGGTTTTTACTGTAAGTGTTGTCCTTTCAGTTTTATTTTCCTCGCTTTTCGTATTCTGTTTAATCGGTTATTTTTATAGAAAATTCAGTTAAATTATAGTTAATGATCGGTTTGCAAGTTTAATCGAATGCTTCATGAAATGTTTGTTTGCAGTTGCCGAGCATTGGTATTAGTCCTCAATTTATCACATTCATGAACGTAACTATGGAATCCGAAAAGTATATTTGTGTGAGAGAAACCGCTCCGCAGAATAGTGTTGTGATCATCGACATGAGCATGCCGATGCAGCCTTTGAGAAGGCCTATTACAGCGGACTCTGCTCTTATGAATCCCAATTCAAGAATCCTCGCCTTGAAAGGTCAGTTTACCAGATATTAATAGCTACTTATATTGGAGCACAATAAATATGTGTCGTTAATTGATCCCGGTTATTCAGCATTTTTGGTGTTGATTGGAGGGCTGTATATTTATTTGTTTTCCTTAAGAGTTATGAGCTTGCGGTCCTTTGAGTCCTTGTTGCCTAAAAAATTGCTTGAAATGGCACTGAAGCTTATTTTGTTTAATTTTTTCTACTTGATCCTTGCCTTCTTAAATGAACAAATAAATGCTATGCCATACCTATTAACTGCTAGGTCCTTTTGGCTGTGTGTGAACAACATTTGTAGTAATCAATGTTTTATTCTCTATTTTCTATCGGATATTGTCTGGGTGTATTTGTATTTGCACATCAATTTGTTTAGTTCTCCGTGAACATTTGCTCTGTGCTGCTTAGTGTACCATCTACTTCAGTGGAATTTACTTCGATTTATCCAGTGAGACTAGAAAATATTGTTGAAATGCAAGCCAATAAGTATTTATAGTCCTTTAATGGAAGTAATTAAGGGGTGAAGTAGATTAAATATCCCTACTATTAATTTTATGCCTTCTATAGTTTTTATTATCTTTCTATGCTTTATTCTCACGGAAATGACATTCCTTTTGTAGCTCAACTACCAGGAACAACTCAGGACCACTTGCAAATATTTAACATAGAGATGAAAGCAAAAATTAAGTCGCATCAGATGCCTGAACCAGTAAATTCATTTATTGTTTCTCTCTTTTTTATTTTAATTTTTTTGTAACGGTTCCATTTGGTTATGTCATTAGCTGTCTGCCTCCACATTCTATATTTTTATGTAATAGTGAACTTGATCACATTATCTTAGTTAATGTCCTTGGTTCATGTCCAGGTTGTATTCTGGAAATGGATTAGTGTAAAAATGCTTGGTCTGATCACACAGACCTCCGTGTATCATTGGTCAATTGAAGGTAACAAGTTATTCTGTTAACTTATCTAGTACCACATGTAGCTGTGTTTTGTTCAATTCTAAAAGGTTGATCTATTTTTAAATTTGAATGTACTTTTATGATTTTATCTATTATACAATACTTTTTATGTTATGTGTTTCATTTCATCTTGTTCCTTGCAGGTGATTCTGAACCGATTAAGATGTTTGAGAGAACAGCTAATTTAGTCAACAACCAGATAATAAACTATAAATGTGACCCTTCAGAGAAGTGGTTGGTTTTGATTGGAATTGCCCCTGGTACAGCTGAGGTATCTGATGTTTTTTTGTTGAAGAAGGCATTGTTGTTTCATTTGTATTAAGTTTTGGGAATTTGAAAATTGCAACATTCAAGTAAATTTTGTTTTATGCCAAAAAACATTACTTCTGAAAAAATATATTCTAAACGTTTCCTTAATCTAACTAGGCCTTGAAAGTTCTATCTCATTATTAGTTACAAACTCCTATATAGTTCTAATTTTGATTCCTATCTTGTCTCTTTTAGAGGCCAAAATTGGCGAAGGGGAACATGCAACTTTTCTCTCTTGATCAGCAGCGTAGCCAAGCTCTTGAAGCACATGCTGCTTCATTTGCACAATTTAAGGCAAGGGGTTTTCTTGAACTTCCGTATATATTATTATACTATGATCTAACTTGCTACTTATTGTATATGCATGTTTGTGTTGAGCAGGTTCCTGGAAATGAGAATCCTTCCATTCTTATTTCTTTTGCTACCAAGAGTTCTAATGCTGGCCAGATTGTGTCAAAGTTGTATGTAATTGAGCTTGGTGCTCAGCCAGGTCAGCTGTCTGTTTTACTTTTGTTATCTCATTGTTAATTTATTTATGTATGAAGAGATACTGAAGGCCTTTCTGCACAAACACAGTAATGAAAAATGAAATTAAAAAAAAAAGAATTTGCCATTGCCCCTCCAAGTAGTTGAATAATCAAGAGTGCAATCAAAAAGTAGTTTTAGGTTTTGCTAAATTAGTTGGTTTGGACGCTACTTTATTGATCTGTAATCCTAGAATTTTATCTGTAACAATTCTAATTCATGATCCAGACTAAGTTAAATTTTTCATGGGGTAACTATTGTTTTTGAAACATAGGACTCACAAGATTGTTTTGCCCCTCAGTGTATTTGATTCTAAAGATTTTAACAAAACATCTAATATGGCAGGTAGGTCATCGTTTTCAAAGAAGCAGGCAGATCTATTCTTCCCACCAGATTTTCAAGATGATTTTCCAGTTGCGATGCAGGTAGCATAGTTTCCTTGACTTTGAACATTTTTCTTGGTAACCCATATTACCTGGATTTTGCACTTTGGGGTGCTGTAACCATGTCTACTTGATCCGGTTCTGATTCCTACATGGGATATGGATCAGACCCAGCAAAAACCTCTGGACAATGGATGAAGAAAGGGGATGAAAGGAAAAACAAAGATTAGATCAAAATATTTTTAATTTAATGCATTAATTCAACCCAAAAAATAGATTAATAAGTTTTTTTAAAGTTTTATTTTAAAAACTTAGAATGGTTAAAAGATGTGTTCAAAGTACCTGTGTTCAAATTTGTCTTTTCCATGTCAGTGATTGAGACTTGATGTGTCCTACACTATGTCACGAGTCCAGGTAACATGGTAAATCTTTTTAAAATTTGATTGTCTATACTAAGACAAATTTCTTTTAATTGGCAGATATCACACAAATATAGTTTGATCTATGTTATCACCAAGCATGGACTGCTGTTTGTTTATGATCTAGAGACAGAAACTGCTGTATACAGAAATAGAATCAGCCCAGACATAATATTTTTAACCTCAGAAGCTTCAGCGGCAGGAGGGTTTTATGCCATCAACAGGCTAGGTCAGGTGTTGCTGGCTACTGTAAATGAAGCAACAATAGTTCCATTTGTTAGCGTCCAAGTATGTTTTTGAGCCTTTTCAGTTTTGTTTTCTGGTATTACTATGGTGAGACCTGCAGACTTATAACTTTTCCTGATTGTTTTCTGTTTAAGTTGAACAATTTGGATCTTGCTGTCAATCTGGCTAAAAGAGGAAACCTTCCCGGTGCAGAGAACCTGGTAAGTGGATTTATTTGTGTATAGCTTGGTCTATGGTTTGTGGATCTTTGCATGAGATGTCAATTTTGGAGCACTAGCCTGATATATAAATGATCTATACCTTTTGTGTTTAGTTTTTTCATGTACTTTGGGATTTGTTCAGCCTTGCTAGTTGCTACAATGCTGAGATTAGAGATTTGTAGTCTTCTTGTTTATTGATGTATTTTAGTGCCAATTTTTGGGTTTTTTTTGTTGCATTTGAACTGCATGATTAGATTTTGCTACATATTATTAACGATAGTACCTAGTCTAGGTTATTCAAATTTTTTTCTGTTATTTTATTTAGATCCTTGTTTTGATAACTTTGTTCTTTCAGTATACACTAGGGTCTTGATTCTGTGGTCTTGGATGTCTCAGGTTGTCCAACGTTTTCAAGAATTGTTTGCTCAGACAAAGTATAAAGAAGCTGCAGAGCTTGCGGCCGAATCTCCACAAGGGATCCTTCGCACACCTGATACAGTTGCCAAGTTTCAGGTCACATTTGCTTTTCCTATTTTTTATTATGTGGGCTCTGGTTTTTATGTTTTTGTTGATTTTATCTGAGACAGACAAATGTTTATCTGAATGTTGCAGAGTGTACCTGTGCAAGCTGGACAGACTCCACCACTGTTGCAGTACTTTGGTACTCTTTTAACTAAAGGGAAGCTTAATGCATTTGAGTCATTGGAATTATCTAGACTGGTGGTAAACCAAAACAAGAAGAATCTTCTAGAGAATTGGCTGGCTGAAGATAAATTGGAATGTAGTGAGGAACTTGGAGACCTTGTGAAGGTTTGATTTGTGCTCACCAGGATAGAATAGTATTTGTATCTTATTCAGTTGTGTCTAAATTTTATAAAAAAGTTTGACTCTTTCTTTGGCCTTCTAATTTCATTTTGCTTTTGTTGTAGACTGTGGATAATGATCTTGCACTGAAAATATATATTAAAGCTAGGGCAACTCCTAAAGTTGTTGCAGCTTTTGCAGAACGGAGGGAGTTTGACAAAATCTTGATCTATTCAAAGCAGGTGACTGCCACGTTTTCCATTTTGTTGGCATTTTATGGTGTGATGTGTGATCTCCTTTTTTTACTGCATACCTAGATGGGAACAATTCTCCCATCTGTTTTTACATTCCTATGACTGCTTGCATATGACTAAATTGTTTCCTCAGGTTGGATATTCTCCTGACTATTTGTTCCTTCTGCAAACAATTCTTCGTACGGATCCACAGGTTTGTTTCTCTTTTCTGTAGTTCTTAGTTCTTGAGGTGTGTCGTGTGAATAATTAATAAATATGGTCAGTTGTATTAAATCTCTTCACTAAATTCCTTTTTCATTGTTTTCCATCCAATAGCTATTATTATGAACTTTTTATGGGATTTCATCTGTGTAGTTCCCCTGGACAAATCGGTTAACTTGTTTTACTTGCAGGGAGCTGTTAATTTTGCATTGATGATGTCTCAAATGGAGGGAGGCTGCCCAGTTGATTACAACACTATTACTGACCTTTTTCTTCAGGTCTGGTGCTTATCAATTCGGTTGTGAAACTAACCTTACGTTTCTATACAAAACACATGATATTGTTTTGTTTGGGTTTATTCTTTTTCTCAGAGGAACTTGATACGGGAGGCTACTGCTTTTCTTTTAGATGTTTTGAAGCCAAATCTGCCAGAGCATGCTTTTCTGCAAACAAAGGTTATTTCTTTGGCATTCCGGTTCAGCTAATCTCTGTATTTTTTCCCCATTAAAAAATGAATAGTATTTGTAGTTCAATATCACTCCTTTCTATGCAGGTTTTGGAAATCAATCTAATAACGTTTCCTAATGTTGCTGATGCCATTTTAGCAAATGGAATGTTCAGTCACTATGACCGCCCTCGAATTGCACAACTTTGTGAGAAAGCTGGTCTCTACGCGCGAGCTCTGCAGGTAATTATCTTATCAAGATTTGTACTAGTCACATTTTTTGTGGTTTTATACTCTAAATATGTCATTGATTGAATTAACTCCTTTTCTGCAGCATTATACCGAGTTGCCAGATATTAAACGTGTCATTGTGAATACACATGCTATTGAGCCGCAGGTACATGTCCACTATATTTATTTCCTGGTTAAATTAGAGACTACTGCATCCTGACATTTTTTTTTCTATCTTCAGGCGCTTGTTGAATTTTTCGGCACTCTTTCACGAGAATGGGCTTTGGAGTGCATGAAGGACCTTCTGCTGGTTAATCTAAGAGGCAACCTTCAAATAATCGTTCAGGTAAAGAATGTTTTATAATGGCATTCTAATAATGTTTAGTAAATCAGCAAAGGGACGAAGGCTAAGCTAAATGGCTTTGCAGGTTGCCAAGGAGTACTGTGAGCAGTTGGGTGTTGAGTCTTGCATAAAACTTTTTGAGCAATTTAAGTCATACGAAGGACTGTACTTTTTCCTGGGATCTTATTTAAGCTCAAGGTAAGTTATTTAGCAAACAAGAGATTTCCTGTTTTGATTGGGCATAGGATAAGGTATTTCTAACTATGTTGGTTACTTCCAATTATGGGACAGTGAGGACCCTGATATACACTTTAAGTATATTGAGGCTGCTGCTAAAACTGGACAAATAAAGGAGGTTGAGCGAGTAACCAGGGAATCTAATTTTTATGATGCTGAAAAGGCAAAGAACTTTCTGATGGAAGCCAAGCTTCCTGATGCTAGACCGCTGATTAATGTTTGTGATCGATTTGGGTTTGTTCCTGATCTCACTCACTACCTCTATACAAATAACATGCTCCGTTACATTGAAGGTTATGTTCAGAAGGTATGTAACATTCTCCACTAGATACATATACTGGCATGCTGCAGCCTGCGTGAATTTAATTTAAACTCGAGTAATTGTCATCTTTTTTTCTGATAGGTGAACCCTGGGAATGCTCCCTTGGTTGTGGGGCAGTTGCTAGATGATGAATGCCCTGAAGATTTTATTAAAGGTCTCATTCTCTCTGTTCGTTCTTTGCTACCTGTTGAGCCCCTTGTGGAGGAATGCGAGAAGAGGTGTTTTTACTGGATCTTTTGTCCTTGTTTCCCTCTTTATATTATTATATGATTCTCATTTTTTGGCATTTGGTTTTCAGAAATCGACTTCGTTTGCTTACACAATTCTTGGAGCATCTTGTGAGTGAGGGCAGCCAAGATGTGCATGTCCACAATGCTCTGGGTAAAATCATCATTGAAAGCAATAATAACCCAGAACACTTCCTCACAACCAACCCTTACTATGATTCCCGGGTTGTTGGCTAGTACTGTGAGAAACGTGATCCCACCTTGGCAGTTGTGGCTTACCGAAGAGGGCAATGCGATGATGAACTTATCAATGTCACAAATAAGAACTCATTGTTCAAATTGCAGGCCAGGTATGCAGTCCTTTAGTTACGTATGATAATATATCTGATCTTTGTTCTTAGTGGCTTATTGGTTCATTATCCTTTGATTACAGGTATGTTGTTGAGAGGATGGATGCTGATCTTTGGGACAAGGTTCTAAATCCTGATAATGAATATAGAAGGCATCTAATTGATCAGGTTGTGTCGACTGCTTTACCAGAAAGCAAAAGTCCTGAACAAGTATCTGCAGCTGTTAAAGCCTTCATGACTGCTGATTTGCCCCATGAACTGATTGAGCTTCTCGAGAAGATTGTGCTGCAAAATTCTGCATTCAGTGGGAACTTCAATCTGCAAAATCTACTTATTTTGACAGCTATCAAGGCAGATCCATCTAGAGTTATGGATTATATCAATAGACTAGATAATTTTGATGGACCTGCAGTTGGAGAAGTAGCTGTGGATGCTCAACTGTATGAAGAAGCTTTTGCTATTTTCAAAAAGTTCAACTTAAATGTTCAGGCTGTCAACGTTTTATTAGATAACATTAGAAGCATTGATCGAGCCATGGAATTTGCCTTCCGAGTTGAAGAAGATGCTGTTTGGAGTCAAGTGGCGAAGGCACAACTGAGGGAAGGGCTTGTGAGCGATGCAATTGAGTCATTTATTCGTGCAGATGATGCTACTCACTTCCTTGAAGTTATCCGAGCATCTGAGGATGCTGATGTCTACCATGATCTGGTGAGGTACCTTCTGATGGTCAGGGAGAAGGTTAAGGAGCCCAAGGTGGACAGTGAACTCATATATGCATATGCAAAGATTGATAGACTGGGTGAAATTGAAGAATTCATTCTCATGCCAAATGTGGCTAATCTTCAAAATGTTGGTGACCGGTTGTTCGATGAAGAACTATATGAGGCTGCAAAAATCATATTTGCTTTTATATCTAACTGGTCCAAGTTGGCTGTTACACTTGTGAGACTTAAACAATTCCAGGGTGCTGTTGATGCAGCACGAAAAGCTAACAGTGCAAAGACATGGAAGGAAGTTTGCTTTGCTTGTGTTGATGCTGAGGAATTCCGATTGGCACAGATATGTGGTCTTAATGTTATTGTACAGGTAAGTTTACTTTCAAGTTGACTTACAATTCTCCAGAACAATAAATTCATTGCGCATTCAGTTCCTCTTTTCTACTCCTTATGTTTATCTATTGGATACCTTTGTCCGCAATCATTTTTACCATTATGTTTGCTGATTTTAGGTTGATGACCTGGAAGAAGTCAGCGAATACTATCAGAATAGAGGATGCTTCAATGAGTTAATCTCTCTCATGGAGAGTGGTTTAGGATTGGAACGTGCACACATGGGTATCTTTACTGAGTTGGGAGTCCTGTATGCGAGATATCGCCCTGAGAAACTTATGGAGCACATTAAATTGTTCTCTGCGCGTCTCAATATTCCCAAACTGATAAGGGCTTGTGACGAGCAGCAACATTGGAAGGAACTTACCTATTTGTATATCCAATATGACGAGTTTGATAATGCTGCAACTACTGTCATGAACCACTCTCCTGATGCATGGGATCATATGCAGTTCAAAGATACTATTGTCAAAGTTGCTAGTGTGGAGTTATATTACAGAGCTGTCCACTTCTACTTGCAAGAACATCCTGATCTCATCAATGATATGCTGAATGTGCTTGCGCTTCGTGTGGATCACACTCGTGTTGTTGATATTATGAGAAAGGTTCCATTCTGGCAGAAAATTTAATATTGAAATAAATGGACGTGCTTTATTATTACATTAATACATTTTTGGTTCACAATTATTGTCTTCTGGAATTTCAGGCTGGTCATCTGCGGCTTGTGAAGCCGTACATGGTTGCTGTTCAGAGCAACAATGTCTCTGCAGTAAATGAGGCATTGAATGAGATTTATGTAGAGGATGAAGATTACGATAGATTGAGAGAATCTATTGATTTGCATGATAATTTTGATCAGATCGGACTTGCACAAAAGGTGAAATACTGTTTTTCTTGTATATTGGTTCACTGTTAGGTTTATCTCTGATATTATTTCTAAATTGCTTGTGTAGATTGAGAAACATGAGCTGCTTGAAATGAGGCGTGTTGCTGCATATATTTACAAAAAGGCAGGGAGATGGAAGCAGTCCATTGCTTTGTCAAAGAAGGACAAACATTACAGAGATGCAATGGAAACAGCTTCACAGTCCGGTGAACGTGAACTTGCTGAGGAATTGCTTGTTTACTTCATTGAACAGGTACGCAACTTGTTCATAAATATGTAAAAAAGTATTTTCCGATTGATTGATGGTTTATAGCGACATTGTTGCTATCTGCTTCAACATCAGAGGTATAAAGCGGTATACCTTATCGGCCAACTGCTACTCCAATCATGTTAATTTGCTCTCTTCCGCTTGTTCCTTTAGGGTGCAAACAAACCCTATGGTTTTCTATGCTTCATATTTGACAAATCCGAGTTAACATATTTGTAGACATGGAAAAACTTGTAGAAACGTAAATGCACTTTAGTCACTTATATATTGTATCCCACACTCACATTCGAGTCCGAGTAACATAGACTGCAAGACCATTGTAATTGGTAACATAGACTATGATGGTTTTCCGTCTGGTATTATCACCGTAATGCTGGTTATTGTTGTGAATCGGACTAAATTTCGGTGTTGACTTTCTCTTTAAACAGGGCAAGAAGGAATGCTTCACATCATGCCTCTTTGTCTGTTATGACTTAGTTCGACCCGATGTTGCTCTTGAGCTGGCTTGGATTAACAATATGATCGACTTCGCATTCCCATATCTGCTGCAGGTGATTTCTGTGCAACTTATGATTTTTTTCGTTTCCAGATTTTTCTTAAATCTAGATTATTTCGTTTGAACCTTTTCCATCTTTGATTTTACAGTTTATCCGAGAATACACCGGCAAAGTTGACGAACTTATCAAGGACAAGATTGAAGCTCAAAAAGAAGTGAAGGCTAAAGAGCAAGAAGAGAAAGAAGTCATTGCACAACAGGTAATGACCAAAAAATCCGAAACTCGGAACTCCATTTTCTCGAAAATGCATTCTCCAATCCTGCATTGTCTGATGGAAATAAATACCTTATGTTTCAGAACATGTATGCTCAATTGCTCCCTCTTGCCTTGCCTGCACCGCCAATGCCGGGCATGGGAGGACCAACAATGGGTGGTGGATTTGCGCCTCCGCCACCAGTCATGGGAGGAATGGCAATGCCTCCAATGCCACCTTACGGCATGTCACCAATGGGCAACAGTTATTAACTCGTGACAGGTTGGTTTGATTGGAAAGTTTAGCCTAGCCGAGTTGAATCCGCCAGAGACATCGATTCCGTAGTACATAGAAAAACACTTCGCACTTTCATTGTTTCTTCTTTTGCTGCATCTTTTATTCTTAATTCTAAACACAAATTTCTTTATGGTTTTTATTTGTTTTTGGCTACTTTTTTTGGTACAACTTTTTTTGGCTGAATATAATAGAGCAGATTTCTACATGTCGGAATATTTAATTTCCCCCCTAATTTGATTCTTGTTTGATCTGAAAAATAACTAATTTGATGTTAATCATATTAGTACATAAATTTTGATATTGGTTTAAATTTTAACGAATTATCAATTGGAATATTTTTGTGCTTACATACTAATAATCATTTTTTAATTTTTTTTTATAAAATTGCTTATTAATAAGAAAATTTTAAGATGTGTGAAATTCTCTGAAATCGCTTATAAATGCTTTTTTTTTATGATTCTTATTTTATGATTTTGACCGTATTACTTAAAAACTTAAACTTAACAATGAACACTAGATTTTAATTATAAACCTTAATTTTTGACCGAAACATTAAATTTTAAACTTCTAACGTTTTTCTTAACTTTTTAATAAACACTAAATTTTAATTCTAAACCCTGATTTTTAACCGAAACATTAAATTTTAAACTCCTAACGTTTTTTTTTGATTAAGTAGAGAGATTATATTTTTCTCATATCGGGATTTAAACCCATACAAGATGAGATAATATGAGCATCAGACTAAATATTAAATCTCTAAACTTTTTGACTCTAACTTAAAATCATAAATCTTAGCGTTTAGAATATTTTTACCGCTTAGATTAGAATCCTTGTTTTGTTTGTTAAAGTAAATTACAGTTTTTTTTAGAGTACTATTGTTATGCATAAAAAATTTATAAGTTGTATGTTGTTGGTTATATATATTAAGTGATTTTCATTAGTTTTACTTAATGGTATGCATTACTTTATACGATTTCCTAAAATTATTTAATTTTTAAAAATTTGACCATGCAATCATTGCAAGTGGCTCAAATCTAACTAAATAGTTCAATTACACAAATGTCTTTAGTTTTTTTAATGATTTAAATATATTTGTCTTATGAACTAAACGTTTCTTATATTGTTATTATTTTTATATTAGTTCTTGAGTTAATATTTAAACTAGTACACGATTCCTGCATTCTTCAGTAAAACATTTACTATAAATATATTTTCTAGAATTTCTAAATAATGTATAAATTAAGGCTTCTTTTTCTGTTTATATTTTCTTCTTTAAATTAAATATTACCTGCGTCCTATTTTATTTATCCATTATTAACTTCTTTTTAAATCTTTTAAATTTTAACTCATTATCTTTCAATTTATTATTGATAAAAATATTAAAAATATATTTTAAAACCCTCTAATCAAGTAATTTAAGAATATATATTTTATAAAATTTAATAAATTAAAATATTTAAAATAACTACAATCAAAATTTAGAAAATTTAAAAGTCAATAATAAACTTCTTGTATGGGAAGTAAGAAGTATTAAAAATTAATCATGAAAGTTAAGCAATAAGAACTCGATAATCCATACCCATAATCTTCCAGTATTATGTATTTATAAAGCATTTTCAAGTGTATGAAAAATAAAAATGCAAAATTTTGGGATCCAATAATCAAAATCTCAACATGTTTCAATAAGATCCAAAGGGTTTCAAATCCTTTTAAAAGTATCCATCAAACTCAAACAACGAAAAATATACAGAACAGAAGATCGAAAGTACGGGATTCTTAAGGAATTAGATTACTTAGATCTCTGCCTCATCTTTCTTCTCTTCCTCTTTAACCTCCTCATACGCTTCTTCTTCCACTGAAAATGAAAAAAATAATCATCTCAATATTTCAATAAAAAACAATCAAAAACGAAAATCGAGATTCGGAAGGTTAGGTTTTCACCTTAGCTCTCATGGTGAAAAGGCTACGAAATCGATCTGTTCCTGCGGATCAAAAACACTGGCTCTGCGTTTTTCTTCTTAGGCTGCGACGAAAGTGGAGCAGTGAAAGCCGCGGCTTTGAGATTATATATACGGAAAAGCTTAAAACCCTAAATTGCCTATATGCCATTTTTTTATAAGTTTTGAGTCATTGAACTTTAGGGCTTTTATCGTGTTAAACTAACCTTGGGCCTTTTAAGCCCAAAATTGAACCTTTGTAGGATAATTTAATTAATTCGATTAATTAAATTATCTCCTAAATATCCAAATCAAAATATATATTTTAAGAAATTTTAATAATTTTAGAAAAATTAAATTACGATCATCAAACTGTTTTTGATAACATCCTAGGTCTTCGAATATGGATTGAAAATATCTAGATGATGATTCATGTTTTGAGACAGACCCATGCCACTTCATGTAGATGCAGATTGCAGGGTAACAAAAGGATGGGGCTTTCAAAGTTGCTTCCGCAAAGACAATTTGGGATGAATGTTGACCTGTTTTTACAGGCGAAAAGCAAGTAAACAAATATGAAAATCTCATTTCAACGTCGAATCGGTTCTGAAATTCCGCTGGTTGTGCACGAGGAAGAAGGCCAAACACCGGTTTCGGTTCATGCCGGACAACAATATAAACTCAGAAATTCTATGATGCAGCAGAGAAAGTAAGCCAGACACCGGTTTTTGCCCGATCGTGTTCGAACTTCTTCAGTATATAGCAGTAGTTAAGCTGGACCAGAAAGGAGGGAAATTGTGTTAGCTATAAAATACCAGCTCATAGACTTGTTAAAAACATGAAACAAACAAAAAGGAAAGCACTCTGCAAAATATTAACACTCATTGGTGCTATGCGGAACTTGAGGAAATAACATAAAATCGATCGATTATAACATATCTTTCTTATCAAGAAACTCAACATAAACAAAAACAGTGGGAAATGGCATAGAGCTATTAACTCCCTTGGCAACCATTTCTGTATATACTATAGATGCAGGAAGTTCGGCGAGGAACAGATCTCAACCTATCTGGACGACTTTCGGTATGCATTTCTTCCACGAGAATGTCATTGATTGAGATGTAAGGCAAAATGGACTTGTGATCAGTCAAATATGCTACAGCCATGTTATCCTATCATAATGCTGAAACTTTTATTTGACTTGACTAACCTCCGAAAGGAGGTCCTAACTCCCATCCTAAGTTCAAATTCCCCACCCAACTACTGAAAATCGTTGATGATATAAAATTCGGGGAACATAGAGTAGAAACATATAAAACAGAAAGCCAACATCTCAAGAAATATCAATGGCTTTTATTAAGGTAAGAGAAAGAAAGAGAACACAAACCTCCATTCGGAATAAACTTGTAGGGACAACAAGTCCAACTCCTACTGAACTTCGGAGTGACTCTACAAACTTATGGACAGAGAAATTGTGGTACTCGTGCTCTGTTAACTTGGAGACATTACCAGCACATGCAAACACATGAGCATGGATTCCTTTTTCTCTAAACCACTTAAATGGGAGATCAAAAGAAAGGTCAGCCAAAGCAGTGACAGCAAGGTCTCCTCCGAGAAAATCCACGCCAGAAGGATCGGCATTTTCATTGTTAACCTGCCTTTTTGGCTCTGTAGGACCCAGTCCCCTTGTCTTAAATCCCCATAATGCTGTTGGCCCTCCTAAAGCACAAACTGGAGATATGTTGCCACCTAAGAAGAATCTTTCTGGCAGTGATGATGGTTTACTCGAGAACCCATTCCCCCATGGAAAGACAACACTGCCAGAAACCCCAAAATTAAGAGCAGCATGATAAAATCCAAGAGGAACAGCATAGCGAAGATCAAATTCCTGTCAGAACATCAATGGAAAAGAATGACAAACAGCAATCTTGTCAAACATGTACAAAAACATGATTGTGAGACAACAAAAAATGCTTGGGGGGTAAACAAGAAACATGCATAGTTCCCACCTGCCGAATAAATCGTAAGCTCCGACTATCAGGTACAAGCCCACCGAGTTGAGTGCTAGAAACAAAAGCATAACCCCGAGTTGGCCGCATTGACGAATTTCTCCTGTCAAATTTGAAGGTATACTTCAAAGAAGAAAGTAAATTATGGCCAAGCTGCCTTCTTACGGACCTTGATGACATTTGTGATGGATCAGTTAAGGTACGCCATGCAAGATTATATGCCACATCATGATGTTGACTTGAAAATAATCCTAGAGAAAGGCCCATTGATCGCTCTTTGTATGAAGAAAACTTTAGCCAATCTTGGGACAGTAAGTATGCTCGTGCAGTGACAGGAGTTACCAGTCCTTTAAATCTTGGCAAATACATGCCAACACTTAATTCAGCTGAGTGGTCGTATCCATATGCCAATGAACCATCCCAAAGATCCCCATAACCAAACAAATTTTTGTACTTGAGAGATCCTTCCACTGTGGAAGATCTAGCCTACAACAGCATTTTATGAATTTAAAAGCTCAAATTCAAGGTTGCATACTTATCAAGTCACGGAAAATGAGCAACCAAAAGGCAAAGGAACAGAACTTTCCATATGAAAGCTAGTATAAATATTATGATCATGAATGTCTATAGTTTATTTGCAGTAACACATTTGGTTGGTCACATGAAGGTTAAATGAATAACTATATTCACATCATGCATGGTATAAATGTCTACAAATGGAACAAAATGCATCTTCATTATCACATTGGAAAAAAAAAACTTATTTGAAAGGCTAAATATATGCAACTTTAATCAATGGGTATCTTTTCTACTCTTTCATCCGTCTAAACCTTTAATAAAGATCAATAATGCAGCCATGTAAATGCTCTAATTCACGATATTCTCATTCATTTGCATCGCTATTAATCCATATACTACTAGGTTAGCTTAGACGAAAGTGTTCCTCTCCACGAAATCTAATCGACTATGTTTCTCCGACTCTCTATTTTTCTTCAAATACCAACAAATATCTGGAGATGAGTAAAGGCTACGACTCACCAAAGAAATACCCGATTAGACAATTCTCGTGTCCAACTGAAATAACTTCAGGAAAATTGAACATACCCATATCGGACATTCATGCAAGAGTCCAAGTAACATAGCTAATTAGCACATTATACTAATTCAGTATCCAGAATTTACCACATTTTCATTTCAGCATGTTAAACTCAAACCTAAATTCCATTCCAACTATTGATATACTCCATTTAGCTCATGCCTATAAAAAAAACCGCATTGCAATAATTTTCCCACAATTTCTCAGTAGCCAAACATATATAAGTCAAAACAAGCAAATTAGAGGGGAAAATAAACCTTCAAAAGATCATATCAAAAAAGAAACTCACCTCCGCTTTCGTATAAGCTCCAATCTGTCCCGAAAGCGGATTGGCAGCCTCAACAACCTCGATAATCACATTAGCAGTTCCAGGCAGTTCGGGCGGTCCGGAATCAAGCGTGATTTTCACGGAATCAAAAATTTCAAGCGCTTGGAGCCGCAAATTCACAATCTGCGACGCTTTTAACAGCTCCTGCATCGAGCCGACGTTGTTCAACACCTCTGTCTCGGCTTCAATTATATGGTCCTTGGTTTTCGTATTCCCTTTGATGATCACGTCGTGGACGCGGACCGAAACAGGACCGGTTTTCATCCGCTGCATCAGCGAGTCCATTTTGAGTTTCTCCGACCGGAACCTAGCTTCTCGTGATTGAGGTTTAGGCCGGTTCGTTCCTCCAAACACACCGTCGCTTTCTTCCTCGTCCACTTCCTCGTCTTCGACGTCGTTTTCGTCGCCGCCGTCATCAACTTCTTCGTCGATTTCGTTGGTGCTGAAGGGTTTTTGTTGTTCCGGGTCGGGTTTCGAGTTAGGTGGAGTCAAGTCGGGCACCGAATGGGGATTTGACATTTGTGAACGGAAAACAATGGGAACGTTCAACTTTACAAAGCAAAGACAGTGAAGTGAGGAGGCGAGCGGCGGTGCCAGGGGTTTTTGATGTTAAAGGTTTATTCGGGAATATTTTTGATTTTGCTAAGATGCCCCTGTACTTTTTCTTATTTACGTATTTATCACTAATAATTTTGTTATTGATAAATTTAGCATTTCAAAAAAATTATCTCATTTTTCTAAGTTTAATTTAGTATTTAATAACTATATTCGACTAGTATCTAAATTTAACTTTTTAGTTTAAATTATCTCATTTTTCTAAAATTTATTAATTGTATTTAATTTTTAAAAATTAAATACAATTAAAAAATAATATACATATTTATTATTTAAATTATAATTTTTTATTATTATTATTTTCAGTTTCATTTGATAAACAATTTACTATAAATGTATGGATTCCTCATTTCTGTTTAAAATTTTCTAGGAAACCAAACAGAACAAATAGAAACCAATAGGCTTGCAATTATGTCTTTTCCTTTATGTATTCACACAGAAATCCATAACAATGAAGATGTCACTGGTTTTCCTCTACATCTTGAATCTATACGTATATGTATATGTATATGTATATACAACAAATTTTCCATGGGACTAAGTTAAATACAACCAGTGCTGAACTGTTGAACTGCAGGCAAGCTTCATTTTGCCATTCCACCTATACAAGAGGAAAAAAAAAACATCGAAGTTTCGTATCTAGAGCATCGACTTCATCCCCTAGCTTGCTTCGGTGGACATAATCTCGAGCTCAGCCCATCGAAGAGGATGAGGTTTTGGGATTGCACCTTCGGGTGTAATTGCAGAGATCCCTCTCAGTCTAGCACTGACTTCTCTCATATCCGGTCTTTGTCGAGGTTCAGGGCGGACACAAGATTTGATCACCACTCCGATTTTCTCCACTTGATCTGCATCAAAAGAGTTTAGCGTCGGATCAACCATCTCCATTAGTGCTTGATCCCTTCTCAAATAGTCCGATGCCCAGTCGAGTGAACCATTGTTGTCCACCAAGTAAGGCATCCTTCCCGTTACAATTTCAAATAATAATACTCCAAAGGTATAAACATTACTTTCTAGGCTTGGTAATGGCGTATCCGAATGCTTTTTTCTATCAGCTTCACTCTCAGCTGTGGTTATCTTGTTCCAGGAAAATGGATCGGAGATTTTGGCTGCATAGTCTTCGGTTAGATTGACAGCAGCCGATGACAAGTTACTATGTGGTACAGGAGGGTTCAGCTGGTGCATATGTTCCAGGCAGGAAGCCATGTCCACCATAATTCTCAACCTCGTTGCCCAGTCCAAGTGCTCGGATTCTTGAACTGCAGTATCATTCCAAATACATGAGAAACGTAGAAAAAACGAACATACCCGTGTTGGATTCACACTCGAGTCCAGGTAACATAAACGAAACATATTGATACTTACTGTGTAAATGCTCAAAGAGTGTTCCATTTGGAGCATATTCAAAAACCATCATCCTAGTAAAAGGTTCAACTTCCTCGCAATATCCGACAAGGTTGGAGAAATTTTTGTGGTTCACCCTTGATAACATTTCAATCTGGAATCATAAAACTAGCAATAGTTAGACATACCAATAAGATCCGACACTCACAATCGAGTCCGAGTAACGGAGATGAATGTTTTCGGTACAATACTACCACAATACCTTCTTTCTGAACTGTGTTTCTAAATTCTTTGACCAATCTTTGGCAGATTTCACCGGGACGGAGACAACAGAAACTTCAATCCCACTAGACAATGTCCCTTTGTACACAGAAACAGTTGAAGAACTAATCACATTGCTGAAATCTTCACATGCTGCTTCCAGTTCTGATCTCTTCAGCTTTGGTACACCTGAAATGCAACGACTATGTTATTCGAATCCAGGTATTGTTGGATACAAACATGTACTTGGGTACATTTCGTTTATTCCAAGTTTTTCCTTGTATTTGTGTGTCATACTTATGTTCGAAAACGTGTCGGATACAAGTTTAGGACATGAGAATCATAGCAACATGGTATAAGAATTACCGGTTACAAATGCTTTCTGAAGCTGTCCGCTTAGGCCAATAGCCCAAGGTTTCACAGTAGATACTTTGGAAGTTTTAAATAGATAGGCAATTGCTATTAATATCAGAAGGAATACACCACCGCCCCCTATGGCCCCAACCATTATTGTGGTTTGATGCTTCGAACTCGAACTTTTAGGATTGTTCCCTGAAGCAGATGGGGCAGAAGCATTTGGGGTTGTCGGAGAAGGAGATGGAGCAGAAGCATTTGGGGTTGACGGAGAAGGAGCTGGAGAGGAAGATCGGTTAACTGGAACATCTCTTCTGAATGTACTATTACCAGAAGGTTCAACATATGCTGGAGGATTCGGAACTCGAGGTGGACCACGAGGAGGTGAAGACATGTTGAAGTTTATGAAGGGTGTCATTTCTTGAAGCAGTCTACTTTGCATTGCATCTTCAGTTTTATCAACATTCCTAGTATAGATAATAAAAGGATGATAAAACAATAAAAACACATAATCATAAAGAAAAATATAAAGCTTTTCCTTGTATCTAAATTTGGACTGCCAGAAATCAGTTTTAGACATAGATACTTCAAGAAAAACAAGGAATTAGAGTTTTTTTTTCATGTATTTGTAGGATTATATCTTGACATTATTGAACACAGGTGTCGGACTCGGATATTTAAAGCAAAATGAAGTGCCAGAGCAACATCAAGAATGGCTTCTATTGAAATATTCTGACATACCATGTATTCCACTTTTGCTTGGAAGACAATTTAGCAGCCTTGGATAGTTGGTTTTCATCCACCTGAGTTTCTGAAAGCTTCTGACGTTCATAAATCTCAGGAGAGAAACTACTGAGAAACTCATTATTGTCCAGTAAACTGCAACATAGGCAATAGAAGTAGGTTATTATACTAAAGAGGGAACAAAAACGGATTCGGATTTGAATTTGAATGTTTCAAAAATGTAGATATTTGATCTGGTGTCATCCCTAGAACATTACTGCCTTACAGGATTGTTAGGGACAAATTGCTTCCGAGTTTTGGCGGAACCGGTCCACTGAAGTTATTGTATCCCAAGTCTAACACCTCTAACTCCTCGAGTTCTCCGATCCCTTCGGGGATAACTCCGGTAAAAGAGTTGTTCCGCAAAATACTGCAAACAAAACAATGCACTAGATCGACTCAGGTGTAAGTAGTGGAAATGGATACATGTTTCAAAGATTTTCATGTATTTTGAGATCTTGTAGAGGATCATATCCTTATTTACATTTCCGGGTATGCGTGGATACGAGTTTCGAACCTAAGTATTTTGAAAAGAATGAAGAGTCGGAATAACATAGATATCGATTTGGGATAAGCAAGAATGCCAACTTACATAGACTTAATATGAAGCAGAGATCCAAGCTCAGGTGCCAATGTTCCTTCAAGGCAAAGATCTTTCAAGTTCCTGCATTTCAACCAATCAATCAAATTAAAGGAAATAATCCATCAAATTTTCCATACCCTAAATAGAAAATTGTCTCAAATTTGCAAAATTTGAAATCAAATTTCTATTTGAATAATCATATACTCAAAATTAACCCCTCCAAACCAAAAAAAAAAAGTGAAAATATTTCTAAAGGAACTCAAGATTTCAATTCATTTCCTTTCTTTCCTCAGCAACCAAACAAAATCAATCAGAAAATGACCAATTGGAGCAAGAAAATTGAAAAGCTTACAAAGCAATAACTTTGCCATCAGAACACTCGACACCAAACCAGGAACAATGGTCAAACTCTCCATCATTTTCTTCCCAATTCGACAATGAACAGAAAGGGTCATTCACAATTCCACCCTTTAACCTCAACAACGCCAATCCTGCAGAATATCCCTTACCAATAATATATTTTCCTCCATTTTCTCAGCAAACAAACAAAAAACGAAAGAAAAAAAAAACTTACCTTCTTCATTCATTGACCAACAGACAAAAGTTTGACATAAGAAAAACAGCAAGAAAAAAACTCTGGGATCTTGTTTCAATCTTACAAACTTCCAATTCTTGTCCATGATCCTCGTCCTTCCTTCTTTTGACCAAAGCTTAGCGCACACACAAAAAAAGCCCAATAAATTTTCACTGAGTTGAAACTTGAACAAAATACGCCGCCGAGTCGTAGGCTGAATCCAAACACGATACAGAAGAATTTTATACTTCAAAATTTAGATTATTTTCCCTTTGTATTTATATTTGTTTCTGGGTTTGAAACCGCGCACACTAAAAAAGACTGAGAACTCTGAAATGAACCCTTTTTTTTTGCTTATCTATTTGGATAATCGTTTTTAACCGTTCTGTAACCGCGGTAAAAAGATGAAATTAATCAATAATTGCAAGTCTTTTCACCCCTGGTTGACGGCGACGGTAAACTATAGTAAATCAAAGGAAAACGGAAGTGGAGTAGGCCATAGACGGCGGCGGCGGCGGTTCGTTTATATTTTATATGATATTTTTTTTGAGAAAATATGATAATAATTTTAGGCTTATATACAAATAAAAGTCTATAAAGTATATTAATTTTTTATTTATATATTTTTGATGAAAAATATTTTAAATATTTATTTTAATAAAATATATTTAAGTACTTTGATAAAAAAAATGATATATTTTAACTGATAAATATGTTATATTTATCGGTTTTATAGTTATTTAACTATGGATTTCATCCTATTACTTTTTAAAAAATAATATATATAATTTGTCAAAAGTTGATCACATACTCAAAAATGGTATAATAGTTTGATTTTGATATAATTTAAATGATTTTTAATTTAAATTATTTTATAAAAATATTTTTAAAGGTTTTTTATATGTTTTAAATTATTTTAAATAGTTAAAGTATCAAAAAAATTTTAAATATCAATGTAATTTAACTTGTATCGATATCTAAAAATATGTATATCGATATTAAATTTTGAGTATCGATATGTATTTTTATCATTTAATTTTAATAAATTTTAGTAATCATTTAGTATATTTATACAATTTCAGTTACACCGATATCCTAAAATGCATATCGATACTCATATATCGAGAACCGATATTTACTATATTTATAATTTATATCAAATAGTGATAGGTAATGATACACAAACCACAAACTCGTAAACTGATACATCATGTTAAAAAAATACATCTATTAAAGATTTTTTAAAAATTTTAAAATATTTATTTTAAGATATCAAAAAGTATTTAATTTCGAATAATTTAATGTATAATTTTTTTGAATGTTTCTTTACATACTTAATCAACAATAAATTTTGTCATTTGAAAAGCTCATTAACACTAAGCTTTTGTTTTGGTCTTTATATTTCGTATTCCATTAGATTTAGTATGTTTATTTTTTATATTAAACTAAGAAAAAATATAAAAAATAATTCACTGTCAATAACGATTAATTCTCTCATCATTTATTTTCAGTAATAGATAAACAACTCACCGTAAAATATATATTATATTTTTAATAATAAAATTTAAACTACTGGCCTCATGATTAAGAGATTAGATGATCAGTCATTATCTTATAATTTAATAATTTTATAATTATTTTTTCATAATTATATTATCTTTATATTTTTATGTTATAATATATTTTGTTAAAAGAAAATTTTTAAATATTAAAACAATATTAATTGAATTAAAAAAAATAAAAATCCTATTTTGATGATATAATTTAAATCAATATTCAAGATAGTATGAAATATTTTTTAAAAAAATAAGTAGGCAATTATTGACCGAGACGTTTAGGTGGGTCCAAAGCTGATTTGGCTATGGCATGGACTAGAGCTTTTTTTTATAATGATTTATATATATCGATCGATTAGTTAAAATTAAATGTTATAAAAAAATTATTATAAATTAATTTATAATCTATTTTAAAAATATATTTATTATTTTATTGAGTTTTGATTAACTTCCTTTGATATTTTTTCGTATAAAAAATTATATCACAAAAACTATTTTTAAATTTAATTTATAATAAATATAAGTAAAAAATAATATAAAATTAATAAAAATAATAATTTTTATTGATTGAGATAATAAATAATATAATAAATCGAATTTATGATATAATTTTTTCTCTTATTATGTATATTTAAACCGATTTTTTAAAGATATTTATAAATAAAAATATTCTGATAATGTACTGAACAATAAATCATAAAAAACTATATTTAGTCTAATTGAATTTAAATATTTTTGAATTCCACCTATATAAAAGTAAACTCATCCCCTACTTGACGTAAGATTTTAAATATTCAATGATAAAATATTGATATTGCTTTTGAAAACTTTGCTGCTTATGGGAGCCGAAAATGAAATTTGGGGAACTAATCAAACTAAATTTATATATATAGGATGAAGTATACTAATAAACTCATCTAAAATATTAATTATTTTAGTTATTGGTATTTAAAAATTTATAAATAATCATTAAATTTACAAAACGGTTATAAAATTATCACCGAACACTATCAAATAATATAAGAAATTTGGTAAAATTTTAATGACCATATATAATAATTGGATAAAACATTACGATTATTTATAATATTTGATAAATTTAATAATTATTTTATAATTTTTAAAAGATCAATAATTAAAATAATTATTTTTTATATCTTTTGGACTGATTAACAATTAATATGAGCTATCAATTTTAATCATTAAACGATAAAAAAATATGTAAAACTTAAAAATTTTACGCTATATAATTTGATCTTATATTATATATATATAATAAAAGAGAAAAGGATAGGCTACCTAAAATTTTATTTTTGTTGTTTTACTATATAATTTTTTGAATGTTTCTTTACATACCTAATCAACAACGGATATTGTCATTTGAAAACTCATTAACACTAAGCTTTGGTTTACACTTTATATTTCGTATTCCATCATATTTATTAACATAAAATTGAATCTAAAATATTCCATCATATTTGGATGCGGTAAATAAAGTAGTAAAATTAACATGACCTTCGGATTCAACACTTATTTTTATTTAACCCTAATTTTAAAAATTAACTTGTATAATTTTAATAATCTATCAATTTAATCCCTCTTTACACGTATGTGTTCCCCTTTCAACACTAGTTAGACAACCCCAGCTTAGAAACACTTATCGGTCTGAGTCTTGGCCAATTTTGTTGTCTTACTTGATCAAGCAAGACGACAATAAAATTGACAAAAACTAAGGCCATTAAGTATTTCTAAGATAGGGTTGCCTAATTAGCGTTAAAAGAGGAATATACATTTAACGTTGAAAGAAAGATTAAATTGATAGATTATTAAAATTACGTGTGATAATTTTTAAAATTAAGGTTAAATAAAAATAAGTGTAGAACTTGAAGACTAATTATATAATTATATTAATTATTATGTCATCGGCTGTTAATTTTTTAACGATATTAGATTAATTTGTTATAATTTTTAAGTCGTGAGACTAATTTGTAATTTATAATAGTCGAGGGATGCAAAAGATGATTAAAAATTGTAAATCTTACATTTTGTCCGGTTTCTATAAATGGTAACAGATACTAAAACAATGATCTCAGAGATTGAACATGAACAACATATAACCATATGCTGTTCACGTTCAACAACCTGTTCATCTACTTCATTTTAACTACTCATTTTTCAAGGGAAAAAATCTACATCCGATACGTATTTAGACATAAATACTGGATTATAATTCTCCGAATATATGAAAATTTAAAAGAAATTGAACATACCTGTGTTGAATAAAACACTTGCTCCGCATCGGTGTAACGCCGTTGTCCAAAACCTCTGCTGGACCTGTAGTTTTAAGGATGCCCAAGAAAATTCAGATATTTGCATAGACAGACAGCTATTTTAATGCTACAAACTCATCCTTTTTCTATAGGATTGAATTTAGGGTAAATTTGAATGTTTGAACTTGAATTTCAATGGTTAAAGTCGAATCTTAATCGAGAGTGGAAGAACCTTGATAGCGGTCCATGTTTCCTTTCCGGTCATCATTCACTCGGACGCCAAAAACCCTTCTTGCCAACAAGAAATTGGCCTTGATAAAGAGTTGTTGACCAGTGAAGTGAACGGAGTATTGGATTGAGCTTCTTAATCGTTTCCATGGTGTCTTGGACCAAAAGATACCCACCGGGTCTCAGTATACGGTCAATTTCCACAGCTACATCAACGGTGTCACATCTGAGAGAGGCAAAATGTCCAACAACCATTCAAACCATAAATCACATAACTTCAAAATTATATGTAAAATGTAGAGATTGGCTTTAGACATCTATTAAGTTGTACCTATCTTTTAAGTTTTTGAAGAGAAAGCTGGAATGCAGTAGATCATATGTTCGAGGGTACGTATTGAACGACTCGCACCAATCATGATAGACTCCGATCAACCCCCTTTCGAAAATAAGGGACAAGGTATCTTGTGCATGAATTGGTACAACATTCATCACCCAGAGAGGTTGCTCGATAAGCGCCGCCGCAAATCTGCAAACAACAATTTCAATACAAGTGTGAGAACTCTTACAATGAGTACATTTAACTTGATACATCAGAGGGCAGCGGAAATACACCGACTCCTACCACGAGGATTTGAATCATTATCATAACTTTAGTTTGCAGATTAAACACCAGTTCAATGTTCGTTTTTTAACATAAAAGAGAATTTAAAAAAATGTTATATTTCTTACCCTCCGTAACCGGCATTCATATCCATCACATTTCTTATCTGTGCCAAGTTTATAGCCAGTTCACCCAGATAGACATCCGATACAAGTGCTGCCCAATGTTTGGTGTCCTTATTGAATATACCTTCAGCATCTGGTCCAGATGGAAGGCTTGGAGGCTTACTGCTAAGCCTCTGTGGCCATGGTGTAGACCATCTGAGCAAATTACCCATATTGTCGACTGGAAGATGCGAAATACAATCACTGAGAGGTTCATACCTGTCACGGTCAATAAACATTATTAGAATCAATTTCAAAAAGAAAAGAAGCTAACAGAAACACCACATGTGCGAACATCAATTTAAGACAGAATTCTCCGGTTTAAATTGCTTCAGTCTAGACATAAGAAATGGTGCACATATGGATGATACTCCCGAAAATTACCACGAGACATTCTGCTTGGTTTTCTGTTCACACAAGGGTGGGAGTTTTTCTTTGCGCTGCTTGTAACAAGAATATGAGGAAGGCTTTTGATATATTACAACCCCAACTCCAGTTGAATCAACAGTTTTAGCCACAACCTTCCAGCATATGGCTGTTGTCAAAGCCACCATGGCTGAAATATATACAGAAGATTGGTCAGCTTAGCAAACAATTTTGTATCTCGCCGTGAAAGATAAGAGAGGGTGATATTCTCACAGTTCCAAACTTTACGATCTTTCTCATCATCTCGATAAACTGGTGTAGCAGACCATACAAAATATCCTCCTGGCCTGAGAACCCTGTTCAGCTCCAATAATGGTTTCCCACCTGCATTTTGCATTTATTCCATGATATGCGAGAAAAGGAAAGATGAAACAAGGAAAATAAATATAACAACACATTCGAACATATGCTGATAGGAATTAATAACAGATACCATACCATCCCCATCCCAGTGAACTCTGCATCGTGCACAATGTACCAAATCATATGCATTGTCTGGAAATGTCAGTTTTTGTGTACCGATGACAGAAAGTATAGCAGGAATTCCCCTCTCTAGAGCAAACTGTATCTGAGCTTCATGTTCATCCTTCGGGGCAAATGACATGGTAAGTACATCTTTATCCAGCAAATAACCACCAAAGCTAGCAACACCACAGCCAACATCTAAAATGACCCTAATGTTCTTCCCCCATTTAATAGCTGGTAAAGTCTGGAAGGAAAAACAAAACCATTAGGGAGAGAAAAAAGAAGGCAGCTCAAAAGAAAATGAAAAAAGTGCAGCAATCGAGTGTTAACTTGTACAAGGACTGGAAAAATCCAGCACGTACCTTATGTATGAAATCAATATAGCTATGAACACCATTCTTAAATTGAGTACCACCGCCAGGGAAAACAAAATAATCACCAGATTTACGCACCCAGTTCTGTTCCTTCTTGTATTCCACAAGCTTAGGATGAGGAACATTGCTATACCAAATCTACAAACAGAATTAGAAATGTTTAAACATGAGAAACCTCTCTCATACTAGTTGTTAACTCGAAATTTTTTTAACTCGATTGAAATTGGAAGCTCAACCCTAGGAATAATAGCAATTCAGCATGCTTAAGATTAAAGAAATAAAATGTTCAAAATCATCATCACGACAAACTATACTAATATTTTTCTAGATGAAGTTCACTAAATGTCAAGAATTTATCATAATTTTTTTATAAATCAATTTCGCACTAAAATTACAAAACTGCAAATAAGAACACGAATAAAAAAATAAAGAAAAACAAATATCTTACCAAAAAAGCTCACCATGTCCCTGCTTTTAGGCCATTGAACCGGGACCTTATAACCAATCGGCAAAGGAACCAAACATGTCGGACTCGGATCCGGACAATGCCTTTCCCTATGCTCCATCCGCCTCCTCGATTGTAATTCTTTTATCGCTTGCCAATTATCCAAACACGGTATATAATCCATCGCCAACGCACCTAATTTACAGTTCTCCCATTTTATATCCAAACTCACATTCAAGTCCACCTCACCAACTGTCGCGGTAGTCATTTTTGACGCCGGATCCGGCAAGGAAACCGCAGCGGCGTCATCGTTCGGAGATCGCGGTGGCGGAGGAGGAAGATGAGGCTGAGAAGTGGTGATGTGGAAGTCGGTGGAGATGAGGAGGGAAGAGAAAGATGGAGAGTTAGATAAGATGAGGACTGTGAAGGAAATGAGGAGAAAGGTGAGAGCAATAAGGAAAGGATATTTTCTTTCTTTAAATATATTTTGAACAGAAATCGCCATTTTTATTGTTCTCTGCTTGGATCGGAAGGAAATGGGGAAGGAAACAGCAGAGACGAGAGGAGAGCGAAAGAGAGTAAATTCAGCTCAGGACGCTGAAGTTCATTACTAAAAGTGAATGGAACGAACTCGAAATGTCGTTATCATTTGAATTAAATAAAAAAGAAAATTTAAATTACGGATTTAATTTTTTTAAATTTTATTATTAAATTAAATATTAGACTGTAAAATAAAAATATAAAAAAATTATACTTTATTTGTATATTCAACAATTAATAGCTTGATCGAAAAAAAAATCCTTCGATCCAATCTAGTGAACTTTTAAAAAGTGTACAACTTAAAAATATTAAAATATATTTAATACATTTGTGTTAAATAATCAAATTGTTCGTTGGATTTGCATAACAGCCTGGGCCCCACATGAAACACATCTCTAGTTTTGTAAAAAAAAACGAATCTAGACATGATCAGTTGTTCTGTCGGTGCATTCCTCGTAATAAATTTATTATGCAACGTGTCAATATCTAGTTCAACGAACAAAAATATCTCGAAAATATAAAAAATAAATAAATAATGATATCCTTAAAATAAAAAATCTATTGAGAACACATCCCAAATCTACTCTCTTTCTTTCCAACCAGTAGATTCCCACATGATAGTCCCCAAATCGTATATATTCATAATCCGTTTCCTTTTTCCTACATGAACCCTTTAATCAGATATAAAAAACCATGTACCAATATGCCTTCTTGTACAAAATTGGTTGTGTTAGCAGCGAGTCGATCGGACATGGTAGAATGTAGTGCTCGCCGTGGCTGAACATCGCATGAACAAAGGGAGTGGAAACAAGGAAAAAGGTAATGATTATACCTTTGAGAAACAGGTTACAGTTCAACTCCGTGGGACGGTGTATCTTTGTTTCCCCACCCAAAGAGCCAACCGAAAAGTTGCGGTAACATACTGGTTTCAGGCTTAGGCTTTGGTGGATCGAGATTGGCGTTACAAAGGGTATCGTAATCGTGCTTCAGATGCGGTTGGACAATTTTATCCTGGAAGTGAGAGTCCCAAAGATTAGGAGAAAGTAATTTTGTTTAGAAGTGTAGAAGGTGGATAATGACTGTGGTACCTTGAAAACTTGAAATGGACAAAAGTCGGTACCGCCACAACCCTGTTCATGAGAAAAGAAAAAATGGCATCAACTAGTATAACACTAAATGAGAACAAAAACTAGTATACCACTAAAATCTATTTTTTCGAGTTGAATTTTTCCCGCCCCTTACTCTACCGAAAGAAGATGAAGAAACTTCAATGTTAAAAATTACTTACAGGCATCGGGATGGGATGCTCGTTGTGTAGAACATGCACAAAGTATTTGCTTGAAGAATTAGCCGGACAGCTATATAAGACCAGCATATTGTTCCCAGCAAAAGGTGCCACGGTGCTGCCTCTCCACTTCCTTTTCTGGGGAGGTCGAAGAGGGAAATCCAAAGGCTCCTCCTTTTGTATTCGTTCAAAATCTGCAATGTTCAAAAGCAAAGTGTCAAAAAATCAGAATATAGCACAAAACTTACAGCTGCACATAATCTTGCTTTTTAAGTATTGTAGTTTAGAAGGATATTAAGGATGCAACAGCGCTAGGCCGAGAACACTGACCAGATCCTTCAAGGAAAAGCCCAAGCAAGCATGAAAAAGGAACCACAGTTTCTGCATGTGCAAAACGAAGTCTTGCCTTCTCATAACTGCCAGGTACCTGGTTGCCTACACATGAGGAAAACATTAGAGGTCAAAATTGAAATCAAGCTATTATCAGGCAACCTTTTGTCTTGTATATCAGTAAAAAAATAATCACAAGAAAATGTCTCATCTACTTTAGGCTCAATTCAAGAATACTCATCGCCATACATTTCTTACTTCTTGACATAGAAAGATTGTACAACAAAAAAATTAATACAAATATTACCTTCTCTAGCCTTGATAGCTTCGTCCATGGATTGCACGACATCTTTAAGCAAGGGCACTCCCATTCTATAATTTAATGATTTACCATAACCCTTTACTATGAACATTTGTAAATCATCCATCCACTCCAGCAAAGCAACCTAAACATTTAGACAGTTTTTGAAGGTAAAAAAAACATAATGCATGGGAGATAACAAGATTAACTACATGTACCACTGAATTGGCACGGCAAATAGAAGGATAAATGATAGGCTTCCATCAAACTACGGATCTTGATTCAGTTTTCCTGAATGTTTACTTAATAAAGACAGTAATCTAAACAAACATGATGTTTACCTTAATGAAGGCATCATCTCTTATGTATTCATAGATGTACAGATCAGAAAATGGATATATATTAGATTAATGTAAAAGATAAACTGTATACAAGGTTAGGCTGCAAATTTATGTTGACTACATTTAGAATTGTCTATAATCGCATCATTAAATTTGACAAAATGCCTATATTCTGAAGAAATGGTAACAGCCTTACTATTAAGGGTATTCGATATGAAAAGTGATGAGGTATGCAAACAAACTATCCCCAATCTTTTAAATGAACAAATCCTGCTCTAACAAAGTTCTTTCTTCAAAAGGTGTAACAAAGCATGGAATTACCTCAGCGGGACTGAAAAGACTGCAAGCTTGATCAGTTGTATCCAACAGGGATGCTTCCTACCATATTGAAAACCAAAGACCAAAAAATACAACAAAAAATTGAATTGATCAAATATTAGAGCTTCCAAATTTCTAACAGAGCATGAACTACAAATTTGCATGAAAAGAAGATGAGTACCTGTTTACATAGAAACCAGAGAGAGGATATATCCTGTCTTGTAAAATTGAACTCGTACCGCTTAGCTAATGAAGAGGTAATCTCAGTAAGAATAGGTTCTTTCAGCTTATCAAAAGCAGGCTCTTGATTTTTCCTAACGTCCTGCATTCATATCAGTTTAAATAAACAATTAAAAAGGGAAACCAATCAAATTACAGAAAAAATGAAACCTTATTCAAAAGTTGATCGTTAGATAAGTCCAAAAGATAAAGGTGTTGATTACATGCTAAACGTACAAAACGATTAGGAATGCAACAAAATGAATGTTTAGCCAACTTAAAATCTCAGGTAATTTTCTTGCATAATAGCAATATGAAAAATATAGGAACACATAAATGTATAAATTATGATTGTCTTGGTGCTTAAATAATAAGGGTGGGACATTGTCAATACCTTGTAGGTTTGACAACAATCAAAAAACCTCAGGATTATGTCACTTGCTCGACTTTCACTTGTAACAGCAAAAGCTCGATGATGACCTGGACCTAGACTTCCTTTGCCACTAAATAGCCCCATACCAAATGCAACAGCACTAGCAGAAGCCCGAGGAACCTTTCCCACAAATTAAGAAGGAAATTCTAAATAAATAAATAATAACCAATAAGGCCATCTTCAGAGATGGAGAAAAATGTAGGTGTGAAGTAGCATCCATATGTTACATCAGAAGTTCCAAATCCAAGGAAAAAATACATGGAATCAAGTTGAAAAAAAATCTTAAAAAATATTCAGATTAAGGTAGATAACATAGAACTCACTTGAGTAGTCTTAATGGGATACACATCAGGGTGGTATTCCTCATTAAATATATTAGGAAATCTTTCCCTAACACTGATACCGAGCTGATACATTTCCTCTTCTCCTTTGATATCCAACTCTCCACCTTTCACTTTTCCTTTCCAAGGAGACTCCCATTTATGAAACCAAGCAGGGACTTTTTGCAAGGACAAATCCCTCTCTTTGGCATCTTTTATAAGTTCCTTTATATGAGAAGCCAAAATTTCCAACTCTCTCATCCGCTTCTTAGTAGGAGAACGTGTTCCATGCCTTGCCTAAAAAATTAAACTTATATTAATTTTCCTTTTGTTCTTAACCCCAAGATAGCAGAGTTTGAGCATTCAACAAGTAAGCATGCTAGAAATCTCAAGGAAACAGTGAGTCACAAAAGGCAGTCCAATGTGTACGATGTTTTGCACAATATAACATTAGACAATTCAACAGCTAAGCTTCAAGATAGCCAATAAAGCTAACAATTTTAAACATTGCACAACAATTAAACAAAATTTCCAAGGCATCAAAAATCAAGCATCGCAATTGGTTCAACGAGTGCATATCATTAAAGTAAATATTATAAATTTTATAAAAAGAGAGTGGAATCTTGACAAACTTTATCAACTATAAAATCTAAATACCAAATCTACTACTACTACTACTTCATACAATTCTATGTTAGCAGCATTTCTAGCTATCACGAAGAATTAAAAATTCAAATTTCACTACAACAGAAAAATAAAATTACCACGAGATTTAAGTGGATAGGAGTACATCCATCAGGGATATGAGCCGGTATAAACGAATCGTCAACAATGTCTTTCACGGCACCATATCTGCTCCCAAAAAAAGTAAGCAAAAGCAAAAGAAATGATTAAAACAACAATAAAAATCAAGGAATTACGATTCAACGAGATAGTGGAGAAGTGCGAGACCTAGTTACAGTAGAGAAGTGTCGACGAACATCGAAATCTCCATCAGCTTTTGAATTTGAAAATAACGTTAGCAACAGCATCAAAAGAACCGCCATAGTTAATTTCTTCAGCGACCTCTGTTAGAAGAATTAACTGGAGAAAAATAGAGGAATTTAAACTGAACCGAAAGGGAAAGCTTTTGGATTTGAGTTTGATTTGAACCGCCACTTAATAATTCCCTGTTTTACATGTATTGTAATGAAGTAGTATGAGTTGTTTCTACACGTTGATTTACAATACATATGGAATTAAAAACTATTTTACCATATTTTCAACGGTGCTGATTAAAATCGCTATTTAAACTGGCGCAGCGGCTTTTTTTTTTGTTTGGCTCGTCTATTCACCGCGAATTTTACACTTGACACGTGGAAAACTTTTGCTTTTGTGTATAAGCTGTCAAGCGCCACGTGGCAGTTTGAAATACCTTGCTTTTTTTTCTTTCGGGTAAATTAACTTCAAGACCACTGAACTATTATTCTGATTCTATTTTGACCATTAAACTAAAATAATTATCGATTATATTATTAAAATAAAAATCCATGTTGAGTGAAAATGTGGGTTTCTTAGATTTGTACCTTCAGAACGATTCATTTGGGCCAATAAGACAGATATTGAAGCTTTGTGAGGCCCCAAATGTTACATTAAACTAGGCTTTATTAAGTACATAAATCCTATAAGATAAATCACAAAATATTCCAAAGTAATGTCAATAATTTGAATTATGAGAATACATATAAAATAAATTAGATTAAAAAGATTAAACTCATGATAAATTTTTACAATATTTAATTAATTAATTAATTATAGTTATAAAAAATATAAATTTAGAATTCATGTTATTACCACGTTTTTGTATGTATATATCATATATTTGATTAATATCACACATTGTTAGGTATATATATAAACCAGTTATCATCCACTTATACTATATAAAGTTTATTTATCTCTATACTTTTTTAAGACTGTTAGGTTAGGTTAAATGAGTGTCTCAAATTATTTAAAAAAATATTTCTTTTGATAAATCTCAGACATCCATTTAAATAAATTTTGATTTATAAAATAGAACTTTTAATAACTTATAGTTTTTAGTAATTAGTGAGACGATTTCTAAATTTTAATAAAATCCCTCAATTTTATTTGATATATGCATATTATATATAAAAAAATTATAAAAAAATATATATTTTTTTATAACGATAATACTAACTGATTATATATAAAATGTTATAATACTAACTGATTATAATTTAAATGATTCTTTATAACGATAATATATATTTTTTTATAATTTTTATATTATATTATAATTAATTTTAAATATAAATTTAATATTTAATTTAATTTTCATAAATTTAACTTTATCTAACATTTTAAATAATATTTAAATTACAAAATAAAATTTATCGACTCGATTAATTTATTACTTAATGAAGGCTCACTCTTAGATGGGATGGGTATAGCTGACCATTGCACAAAACACCATCCCCAACCGTGAGATTTCCGATGTTACAAGACAATCAACATTAATTACGATCGAATCATCTCAGAAAATAAAATATGATTCTTGAGACCGAACCAAAGTCATTGTTTACGAAGCTCATTTAATTCACACATGCAGTGGTACTCCATTTTAGATGCTGAAGATGTCTGTTTCTTTTCGCTTCCCAAAATAAATTATTTTCCCACTAACCAAACAACAATATGGGATTCTCCTTTTTCTTTGACTCACTTCCATAGAGCTTTAGGGTTTGGGAATAAAGAAATGTTTATCATTTTGAATATATAGTAAAGTTGGATAAAGAAATGGAAAAAAATAAAAATAAAAAACCCGAACCTGTAAAAAAATGTTATTTAAAAAATCAAAAATTTTGAATATAAATTATAATATATATGAATTATATACAAATATTATTTTATTTTATTCTTGAAGACATTAAAAGAAGTGTGATGGGTCATTTAATGCTAGAGTGACGAAAATTTTAGAACATTGATAAGACTTAGGGTTCCTACACAGCTACACATTTCAATATTAAACTCTGTGGAATTAGGTTTTAAAATTAATTAATTAATAAATAAATAAGTCCTAAAAATTCCATGTCAGTGTCTAATTAATTTCCTTGTGGGAGGCTGTGTTGGACCAGATTCAGGATTAATAATTTATTCAAAGTTTCCATAAGATCATCAGATTAATATATTTTCTTATACTGGTATACATTCCGGAATTTTATATTTTTATTTATCATATAAAAAACCCGACGATAAAGATATTAATATTATTTTAAAAAGTACGTTAAGGTTGAAAATATATTTTGAATCATAAATAAGATTATATATTTTAAATTTTAAAAAAATATTTTCTAAATTAAACATGAACAAATTATACTAGATAAAATATTTATATTTATATAAATTATAATTATCTTATAATTTTAAGTTTAAATATTTAATAAAATATATTTTTAAAATTTAATAATTCGATTAAGAATTAAGACCTATCTATAAATATGCTATTCAGTATCTCCCATAGTTTTTCCCAGTTGGAGAAAACAATGGGCTGTAATAATATTTCCATCATGTTTTGTTTTTAGACGATAATGAGCTTTGTAATGATTGATTATTAATTCTTTTGTCATAATGATACATTTAAATGTCACAGGCTCGATGATTTTGTCAGCATGACCAAATAAACCACATCCCACGAGTCCCATGACCTACTGGGATCAATGTATTTAGCAACAAAATCAAGTGGACGATCCATTGATAACGATTGAATTATGACTAAGGTCACGAGATGGGTCTCTTTAGAGAGCATTTTATTGAAAATTATGAACCTTAATCCAAAGACATATATGTAAATATTGGACCAATTCACAAAGAAAAAATCAAATTATTTTTTAATTTTATTGTCAATATAAAAAAGTCCACTTGTTCATATTTTATCTAGGATAGTTTATTTATTAATTTATTCAAAAAATTCTCACTTATGAATTAAATAATATCATAAATTTAACTATACTCGAATCAACGTCCTTTTACATATTGTAACAAAACATATGAAATAAGATAATGTTTGGGGATAAGATCATTATAAAAAAAAGAAGTTATAATCAGTATATGAAATAATTATTGGAGTATTAAAAAAACAATTTGATCTATCTTTTTAGTCCATAAATATTATAAAAGATAAAAAATATAATCAGTTTATATATTAAATAAGATTATTTTAAATTTATATTTTCAAACAGTTTCATTAACGAAAATTTAATTGAGAAATGATATACTGTAACCATAATATTTTTATACTAATGTAAATAATATATATTTTTTTTACTGACCATTGGTTGATCTGATTAAAGATTTGATTCATAAATATATATATATATATATAATATAGTATTTATGCATGGATCTAGAGAGGGGAGCCTTTTTTTTTTGACATGAATGTTTGTGTGGCTAACAAAGTAACAGACATTCACGTAGAGGCTCGCCTCACCTCTCTCAAGGGTCGACCATGGCTCTTGTAGGGTTTTTATTTTTCATATTTTTCCTGCAACTTGACACTCATATATATATATATATTATGGTTATTATTTTACCCTAGACCCCGTAAGTAGCCCTAGATTCCATGCACGCACGTTGAGGCATGACTTCGTCCAATACATGTATGATTTATTATATTGAGATACATAATTTTAGTATATTATCAGTACAGGAGATAATAATATATTAATATAAATAAATTCATCTAATCGATCAAATTTAGTTTGATTGACATATTATTAGTGTAATAAACACAGTAATATACGGTCAAACATGTTTAAACGTTTAACTGATGGTTAATTTTTATTGTTGTTGTTTTTTACTCAATTTGGGGCCGATAGGATGGGTTATCGCATAAATTAGTTCGAGTTATAGTCTGATATTTTTTATTTTGATTAAATCAATTTGAGTTTATTTTTTGTTTAAGTACAACTTAATATGAGTCGGACTAAGTTAATAATTTGAATTTTAAATACTCCGATTAAAATTTAATTAAATCTTAATTTAAAAGAGTTTCGGATATTTTATCTTCGGTGCTCTAAGTTTTGCTCAATGTTCAAACTTCGGTTGTCCTCTTCTTGAAGTGCCTTGTGTACTTCATCTTTATTTTATTTTATTAAGAAACACAGCTTTTTATTCATCCAATGGTTCTATTTTGGACCTACATGAATTGTGCTAAGTCCTTTTTCATTTTATTTGGCTATTTATACATTCATTTTTTTATAAATTAATAAGTATCTTAGATAATATAAATTTAAATTAAATTGAGTTAATTATGTCATTTGTCCCTAAACTATGATCTTTATTTTAAATTGATTCCTAAATTTTTAAATATCTTAATTTATCCTCAAATTATAACTCCCATCTTAAATTGTTCCTAAAATTTTGAACAGTTCAATTTCATTCTTAGACCATGACCATCGTTCTAAATTGGTTCTCCAAATTTTTAACATTCTAGCTTTATCTCCAAATTATCAATATATGTTAATTATATCCTATGATCGTAAAATTGTTAAATGCATGCCATATAAACACTGATTTGTATCATGTAATAATATGATGTGATATAAAAGACAATTAACTTTGTGTTTAAATAAAATAATTGATGAACCCAATTTCAGTAAAAAAATATTGTTATTCCTAAATAACTCATGTTCGAGCAGTTTATCATAACAATATGTTATGAAAGTACTAAGATTAATAAATAAAATAACTGACAACTGATGTATGTCTTCACCCACTTAAAAAATCTCTTAGAATTTTTTAAATTCTTTAGTTCATGTATATATACTTCTGAGGACTCAATTAGAATATTTTAAAATTTTCGGATGAATTTCAAATATAAACCATAGTTTAAGGACATGTCCACCAAGTATGTTGCCATGTCAAATGCTAGTACTATTTATACACATATTCAATTATTATATTGAAGAGTGAAGACAAAATTACCATAGTTGAGCTATGGAACACTTGGGGCACACATGTCCTTTGTCTATTATAAATAAGCACAACACTCTAAATTAATGCAAGCTTGTGACTAATTTCTTTTTCTTTTGTACCTTCTTCACAAAATCACCCAAAAGTTCAGTTTTAGAAACCCTTCTTTCAGTTCCAAAAAATGGGGGGAACTTCACCCTGTGCTTCCTGCAAGTTGCTCCGTCGTCGCTGCGCCAAGGACTGCATATTCGCCCCTTACTTCCCTTCCGACGATCCGCACAAGTTCGCCATCGTTCACAAGGTTTTCGGTGCTAGCAATGTCAGCAAAATGCTTCAGGTTCATCAAATATCACCTATATATACGTATATATCACATGATTTTATACATTTATCATTTATGTTCTCAGTATGTATAGTTATGTATGTGTGAGCAGGAGCTGCCGGTGCAGCAAAGGGCGGATGCGGTGAGCAGTTTGGTGTACGAGGCGAATGCGAGGGTGAGAGATCCGGTTTACGGATGTGTCGGGGCGATATCGTTTCTGCAGAACCAGGTTTCCGAGCTCCAAATGCAGCTGGCCGTGGCTCAGACTGAGATACTTTGTATCCAGATGCAGCAACAAGTCCAAGACCCTATGGTTCAACAGCTTCCGACCCCGACCCCGAACCCGACTTCCGCCCACGGTGACGGCACTGTCAGTCAATTAATGGAAAACGGCATCCATTACGATGACAAACAATATCTTGTCCACAATCATAATCAGTTCATCAACTCTAGCAGTGTGAATTATGATCAATATTCTCTCAAGAGAGAGACCATCTTTGGTGACATGATTTCTTAATAATAAAATCTCGTAAAATTTAAACTCGTAAATTTATTTAAAAGTACATCGAATTTTTTATCAATTTTTTCATCTAATTTCTTCGAGTTTCTTTGATTTTTTAACTATTAAAACGACTAGTAGAGACAAAGCATAGAATATACACGAAGACAACAAATAAAGACAGAGAAAGAGTAAGTTGTTAAGGTCAACTCTAGCATGTGAGAAGTGAAGTAAATCTAGGGTTTTCTTTCAATTTCTTAATTTTAATCTCACCAGCATTCCATTTTTTAGATACTTTCATATAAAAATCAAATATAATATTTTGGATTTTTAATTCCTTAATAATATCTAGCAACTTAGAGTTTGATTTAACAAAAGATTCTTTGCATATAAAAATCAAACCTTGAAAATGCCACCCTCTTTGATATACTCTGTGGTTTATAGTTGTAAAACTGATATAATTTGTCTACATGCATGCGTTCATGAAGCTTCTATCCTCCATTTACAGGTAAAGGAAGAACAGCCAAAACAACAATAAAAAACCCTAAATTAGGACATGTGAAGACAAAGATGTCTTCCTTTGCAACTTTAAGGGGAGACAAAGACAAGATGGTAGGGAGAGAAAAGAAAGAAACTAACTTTGTTTGCATATGTTATATATAATTTGACGAGAGTGATACATTATATATATTTTTTCGTATATGACTTTTATTTTCGTATGTTATATATTTTTTCAAAATTTTTCCATAGGTTATATATATTAAATATATATAGTAGAAAGATTCAATTTAACATGAAAAATTAATTTACTAATTACTACTAAACATTTTAGCTATTTGAATCTCAATTTATAACTAAAATTTTATTTAAAATTCTTTTTAGACGAATTGAATTTATGATATTACAATGTGAGTTAATTCGAATTGAATGTTATTTTTTTGTGTTGAGTTGAAGAATTCAAAATTTTGAGTTTAATCGAATTTTGATTAAGACAAACCTCATTTATTTATTTTTAAATTTTTAATTAAATTTGTTAATTTTGATTTTATTTTAAAAAATTTAACTCATTTAGAATCCAACTGTAATCTAATATAATCTGATTATTAAATGTTAATACTCAAACTCATCCAACTCGAATGCAAATCGACCAATTTTTAAGCTGGTTTACCCTGAAAAGGTTAATCGTTCAAATAGGTAAAAATCGTCTAACTTTTTTAATGCTTTTATTTATCTTCTACCATTAAAAACTTAAATTTAAAGTTTAGAGTTAATGTTTAAGGTTTAGTGTATTAAAATTAGAGTATATTTTTAAATGTAAATTTAGAATTTAAAATTAATAATTTAATTTTTTTAGTATTATAACATATAAAAGGACAAAATTTTGTCTCTCGTTCAAATAGGGATCTAAGGTTTCATATATGATCGTATAAGAGTCTAACATTTCAAAAGGTTTGAATAAGGTCCTACTATTTTGATTTTATTTTTTCAAATAAAGGTTTTACCTTTTGAAATGTTTTTAAATAAGGGTCATCATTCGAACATATTAAATAACTGTTAGACCCTTATCAGAGCGGACTCGAAAATCTTCAGCCCTCCTTTTTAAAACATTTAGCCATCTCAAAAGTCAAAACTATATAAACTTTAAACAACTCGAATTAAAAATGTCTCCAACAAAAAACTCTAAAGGATCGAAACTTAAATAATTGTCGAACAAATATTGATGGTCGGTTAGTCAAAATTGTTCATCTGTTCTTATTCTTTTTCTTAAGTCTCGAGCTTAAGATCCAATAATAACATTCATTCTCTTAGGGCATCAAAGCCCACTATCTGTTCACAGCCTAATACCCCCAAATAACCCAAACTTACCCGACCTACTACTCAAACATTCATTGGGGGAAGGAGAGTATAAATGAGTTTTGGAACAAAGAAAGGGGAACGATGTGCGTTACCGAGGAATTGTGAGAGCTATGTTAGATTCAAGTACTGGCTCGCTAGTTTCAATACTTGTTGCACTGGGTGTAGTATAACTGAGAACAGGCATTGTGCTTGGGAGATTTGGCAAGGGTGCCTCGAAATGAAGAGCTTGAATGACTTGCCTGATTGATGGTCTTTGATCGTGGCTAGGATGGGCACACCACAGTCCAACAACAACCAAGCATTCCATCTGTTTCGGGTCGAACCCCATTGCCATTTTCTCGTCTGCTACATCGAGAACATTTCCGTTTCCATATGATTCCCACACCCATGGAACTAGTACAGCCTCAGAGTCTTGAAATTTGGGTTCAATTGACCTTCTACCACAAGCAATCTCTAATGCCACCACTCCGAAACTATAGACGTCGGATTCCTTGCTAGCCTTTCTCGAAGACAAGCACTCCGGAGCGATGTATCCCATGGTGCCTGCTAGAAGAGTGGTTTTTAGCCCTTTGGAATGATCAACTAGCCTAGCTAATCCAAAGTCTCCGAGTTTAGCATTGAAGCTAGAATCCAACATGATGTTGTTGGTTTTAATATCCATATGCAGCACACAGTAATCTCCTTCTTCATGCAGATATAGCAGTGCCGATGCCAAGTCCTGCACGATTTTGTATCTGGTTTCCCATGTCAACATGCCTTTTCCTTTGAAAAGATGGGTGTCTAAGCTCCCATTCGGCATGAACTCGTAAACGAGTAAGAGTTCGCCCCTGTCATGGCACCAACCAATCAGTTTCACCAAATTCTTGTGCCTCAATCTGCTGATTATCATCACTTCTGACGCGTATTCCTTAATCCCTTGCTTGGATGCCTTGGAGACCCTTTTGACAGCAATGTATGTATTCAAGTCCCTCAGGAATCCTCTATAAACAGAACCAAACCCTCCTTTCCCCAACTTATTCTCCCTGTTGAAGTCACTTGTTGCTCTAGCCAATTCATTCAATGAAAACTTCCTCGGTCCGATCCCATTGCCGAACTCATCGTTAAACAAAGTATCGAAAACATGGCGATCATCATCAGATTCTTTTGCTCCCTTCCTTTTTAGTCTTAAAATGAAGCAAGTGATGAGTAGAGCTAGCCCAATACTCAATCCTACACCCAATCCAATGACTAACCCTGCCATGGATCTACTTCTTTTCGGAGGAATCGAATCGGGTGGCCGAGGATGGTAAGGGATGGGAGATGGACTTATGGGAGCTACAGCAGGTTGTATAAGGGATTCAATCCCTTGAGTGGGAAGTTTTCCAGGAATATTACCAATAGGGTAATAGTAACAAGCAATGAAAATTCCCTTATTATTATTGCATACAACTCTAGCACATCCCAGTTGAGTTGATCCAAATTACCTGAGTATAATGGCCGCAAACTCGGCCTGTAGCACAGACACCGGATTCCAAGTCGTAATAGTTTTTCTCATTCACCCAAAGTCCGACAGCTTCGGTGGGTGACAAATCATTGCCGCTGCTCCAAGCAATATTCTGACCTGAAGGGACAACAGCACGCCTGAGAACACAAGTATCGATCTGTCCTTGGGAGTAATTGAGTGCAAAGGCCTCCAACACGTTGTCCCATTTCATGGGGGGAACGCCAACTTGTTTTCTCGCAGCATTGTGAGCATCGAGGAACTCTTGTGCTAAATCTTGGCAACTTGCTCGAAAAAACAGCACAGTTATGGCTTGAATCCGAAGAATCAGTGAGATCTGCTGCATGTTCATCTTGGATTTCAATGGAAGAAATTGCTAGAAACGCTCTTAGAAATTTGAGTGGAAAGAATTGAACCCCGACAAGGAAGCTGCTTTCCATCTTGGGGACCAACTGTCAATTTGTTCACCGCCATTGTTGACCAAATTTAACATTACGCGGAGTTGTCTAGGTCGTAGATTGTATACACCTATTATCGTATGAGATTATTACACGTAGGGTCAATTTGTCCACCGCCATTGTAGACAAAATTTAACATTACCCTGCTGGTAATGTTCCTGGAAAGCGTCCAACTGAAGGGATTGAATCCCTTGTTCGAACACGGAACACCTCCTGTTCCTCCTGTGTGTCCGGTCCCTTCATCGCCTTTTACTCGGGTAATTTGTATCAATTCAACTCCCAAAAGAAGTAAATCCATGGCAGGATTAGTCATAGGATCACTTGCTTCATTTTAAGGCAAAAAAGGAAGAAAGCGAAAGAATCTGATGACGATCGCTACGTTTTCGATACGTTGTTTGACGACGAGTTCGGCAATGTGATCGGACCAAGGAAGTTTTCATGCAACCAGTGACTTCAACACTGAGAATAAGTTGGGGGAGGGAGGGTTTGGTTCTGTTTACAGAGGATTCCTGAGGGACTTGGACACATACATTGCTGTCAAAAGGGTCTCCAAGGCATCCAAGAATACTACATAAGTGAATTCTCACTGCCATAATATTAAATTACGATCGTAACGTGACATCATAAACGTATCGTAACGCAAATTTAAAATCCTCCGATATTTGCTTTGTATCAGACTCTGGTGGCATTGTCTGCTGCCATAAGCAGCACTTTATAAAATAACAATGCTGAGATAAGAAAAAAAGTATTATTTCAATGGTATTGGTAGGTTTCATATCATATTCGAGCCCTGATAAAGAATCCATAGGAAAACAATTTGGCAAAGATCAGAATATTTTTAGGCTAAAATACACCCTAGATCACTCAAAGTATTAATTTAGTTACAAACGGATTATTTTTCTTTAAAGTTACAATTTAGTCACAATTTAAAAATATTTAAAACATATCATTGACCTTTAAATATATTTAATTCTTTAATAATTGTGTGAATAATTTAAAAAGTGACATATTTTTAACTTAATTAATAATTGTGTGACGCATGATGTATTTTACCCAAAATTTTAACGATTTTACCTACCAGTAGATAAATTAATTAAATTGTATGAATAATCGATTGAATTTAATTTAGTTGGTATCTCGATATAATATACAATAAGACGTGATAATAAATATATTTAATTATTGAATATACCCAAATTTATAAAAATTATACCAATTCATCGAATTAAGTTTTCAAAATTTAAATCATAACGTTAATATTTTTAAATAAAATAAAAGCAACCTAACTATTGATTTTTAATATTATTTAATAGATTTGGAAAACATTATAGACGAAGATGCATGATATACTTTCTTTTAAATAAATAAAAATAACTTAGGAAAATAATTAAATTCAATAGACAACTAGCTACAAATCATTAGATTAGGTAAATAATAATAATAATAAAATAGTATATACCAAAACCTTGTAGTTAATCCGTCACAATTGGAATATTGTTAACTATAAGACAGCTTGGATTAAAATAATTAAATTCCTAACAAAAGTGAAATAATAAACCGGTTTTGTCCTAATAGACCAATAATATTTTTAATTATTCTTCAGTTAGTTATAATTAATTAATGATGTCCAGCAAGGGCTAACTCATTGGACAAATTTATTTCCTACAATTAACATAGGGTTTGGAATTTTGATATTATAAATACTAAATAGGACACAATTATATTTTTTAAAAATTAACTCAAGAATCAATTATTATATAATATATATTTATAAATTTAACGGATAATTGATAGTTAATAGTAATTTTTTTATTAGTTCGGTTTTAAAGGATTTTTTTTTGAATAATACGGATTTATCCATGTCACACATTTAATTCTGTAAAAACGAAATTAAATTATTTACTACTTATATCAATTTTTATCTATATTTATTTCCGTATTCTATACTTACATATATATTTTAAAATTTTTGGTACAAAGGGATTTTTTTAATATTTAATTAAATAAAATCATATTAAAAAATCGAAAACTTCAACCACCATGGAAACTTTCTATATTTCCTTCATTTCAAATGATTTCACTCACGTTCCATAAACACCTTAAAAACCCTTCATTTTTTTCAGATTTCAAAAACCAGAACGGAACCAGAAAAAAATGAAGCCACCATTGCCACCTTCATCAACCTCTTTAGTTCTGAAAAAGGCACGCCTTTCTACTTACTTTTACACCTTGTTAACCTTCATCGTCTTTGTTTTCATGCTCTACTGTGAAGACTTGTTTTCCATTTTCGGTAGAAATGAGCTCGTTTTATCCAGACCGATCTCCGAAACAGGTAACTGAGTTGTTTAACTCGGTCATTTGGTTTTGTTTTTAGGATTTGAATGATTATATAATGTTGTTTTCTTGGTTTGGGTTTATGGTTGTAGGGAAGGAGAAAGAAACGAAAACATCCGTTGACGATATTGTTGGGAGAGACAACTATAAATTTCGTAATGAAACGGTTTTCATGGACATTAAAACGAACATGGAAGGTACCTCGGTTCCGCCGAAAACCGAGACGAAAACTAGGTGGAAACCGCCGTTTGCGATAGGGGAGACGGAAGCAGGATGTGATATATTCAGTGGGAGGTGGGTTAGGGACGAGTTAACTCGGCCTCACTACGAGGAATCGGAGTGTCCGTACATTCAGCCCCAGTTGACGTGCCAAGAACATGGTAGACCGGATAGGGAGTATCAGAAATGGCGATGGCAACCCCATGGATGTGATATTCCCAGGTAATTCCACAACACCAAAACCCTAATCTGTTTATATTATACTTGCACTCGTTTAGACATAATCGACAAACAAACAAGAAATCAAACATGTAAGAACACAAGATTTTAACGAAGTCGAGAGTAATGAGCTGTTCTTCTTTCTATTAACTTTAATAATACAAAACACTAACCATACTTAACGATACTGAAAAAAAAAAAACATGAATGATTTCATGTGTCTGTCTTGTTTTTCCATTGCCAACTGCCTCGTTTAGGTTATTCACAACTTCAGGCTTCTGCACATGAAAACATAATGAATTTTTTAATAATATATTTGTATCGAATATATATTCAAATTTATACACATAATTAATTTTTATAACAATAATATTTTATCTTATTATACCAACCGATGGTCGTATATATATAATATAATACTCATGGTTTGTTAGCGGGTTGCAAGCAAGGGTTCTGTTTTAATTAAGTATAAAAATCGAATATTAGGACGTGGGAACTATAAAGTTTCAATTAGTCCACGTATCTGGTATATTTGGACCCCACTTTGATCTGGGTTCTTGTCTCTTTGCTATTATTATGAACTGTTGGTTGGTTCAACTAAGCCTACTGAGAAATATATGGTTTAGTTCTTACTTGCTACTTGTTAAAGTCAAAATAGTTGGAAATTTTAGCTATGGTAGAATCAACAATGAAAATCTTTTATTGTTAGTTACAAGTTTACTCTGATGTATTCTATTAATAAAAATTCAATTATTAATATGTCTGAATCAATATGATGGATTTATTTTTTAAAAACGATTGATATGATTTGATTCGAAACAATGTTGATGTTTGTGGATAATGTTTGATATAAGGTTTAATGCGACATTGATGTTGGAGTCATTGAGGGGGAAGAGGATGATGTTCGTCGGGGACTCGTTGAACCGAGGTCAGTTCGTTTCAATGGTTTGCCTTCTTCATCGGATTCTCCCTCCTACTGCTAAATCCATGGAGTCTAGCATGGATCAATCATTAATGGTGTTCCGAGCCAAGGTAATTAGGTCGTTCGAGGATCGAACTTATGATTTAATGTTAACGATTGTTTGTTTGTTTTGATTGTTGTATTTGTGGTATGTTTTTCAGGATTATAACGCGACGATTGAGTTTAATTGGGCACCGTTCCTCTTAGAGTCGAATTCGGATAATGCTATCGTTCATCGAGTAGCAGAGCGAATGGTGAGGAAGGGATCGATCAACAAGCACGGGAAAAATTGGAAAGGCGTCGATGTGTTGGTGTTCAACACATATCTATGGTGGATGACGGGCCAAAAGATGAAATTCTTGTAATGTTTTGTTATGTTTTTCCATTTTATTTCTGTTGATCGAATGTTAGAACTTATATAATGAATATTTAGTTTATGTAAGAAAATCAATGGCTGAATGACAGGAAAGGATCGTTTAACGACGAACGAAAAGAGATCGAAGAATTTACGACGGAAGAAGCTTATCGGGTGGCCATGAAAAGCATGTTGAAATGGGTGAAGAAAAACATGGATCGAAACAAGACGAGGGTGTTCTTCACTAGCATGTCTCCTTTGCATATCAAGTGAGTAAAACATGTCACAATCTCCAATAGTATAAAAATTTTAGAATTGGATTTAGAGTTTGTTAAAATGATACTATTGAATTAACCCGAGCTCGACTTGAAATTCACCGTCTCGAGTTCTAGGGACGAAATTATATCAAACTACGAGGGACTAAATTGATAAACTTTGAAACTAATAAGGTCTTAAAAACAATTAAACCATATAAATGAAACAATTTATCATATATTGAAAATATTTTTTCCATATCCCTAGGAGCCAGGAATGGGGAAGCCAAGCTGGTGGGAACTGTTACAATGAAACAACTCTGATCGAAGATCCGAATTACTGGGGATCCGAAAACAAGAACATTATGAAGTTGATTGGCGAGGAGTTCAGCCGATCCAAGTACCCGATCACGTTCCTAAACATCACTCAGCTCTCGAGCTATCGCAAGGACGCCCACACCTCGATTTATAAGAAGCAATGGAGTCCTTTGACGCCGGAGCAGTTGGCTAACCCGGTTAGCTACGCCGACTGCGTTCATTGGTGCTTGCCCGGACTTCAAGATACATGGAATGAGCTTCTTTTTACTAAGCTACTCTACCCTAATTAACCCTAAAAATATAAACATGTTATTGGTGTTGAAACCATTTTTTAAAAATATAAATACTTTGGACGATTTATTTTTAAATTTAATTTTTATTAATGTTAATATTATCATCGATCACATTGATAGATCAGACACTATAAAGTAATTAAAGATGTTAAAATTCGAGTTAAAATATCCATTACGTATGAGAAAGGGTTAAAACCCGGCGAACACTTAAAATCGTTACCTTTCAATTCCGTGTTGTATTTGATATTCTAAAATAATAATTTAAATTTGATTCAAACATAATTATTTAATAATGTTAATACTTATAATGAAAATATTCCTTTTATAATAAAATATATTTTTGTTTTAAATATAAAATTAATAACACCCGATACAAATATGAATTTAATAAAAATTTAATGGCTATTATAAAAAATAAAAATCAAATTACACAAAATTAATTACAACACAAATCAATTAAAAATACTTATCAACAAAAATAAATCAGTCTATAAACATTAAAGTGAAATGTAAAGTAATTCAATATTATTCATTAGAATAAGCAAAGCATGAACCTAAAAAATCAATTAAGATGACAAATTTAATAAATCTTCGGATTTAAACTTATGAATCAGAAGCTTATTTTTGTTGTTTTCCACCTATAAAATATGTCGAAAAAATGAAATAAAAACAAAGATACTGACCGAATTGAAATAAAATTTTAAAAAATAAACAACGATCGAGATAACTAAGAAGACTTAATTTATATTAATTTAAAACAAAAATAAAGACAGGACGATCACAGATTTCTATAGGAATTCACCATACCCATAAATGGACTGGTAGCTGTTGTCGCTTGTTGGTGTGACCGTACTTGAGCAGTTGAGGCCTGAGAGACGACTGGACGAGGGCATTGTGACCGGCGACGGTGAGAGAGTGTGACGGCGAAAGAGAGACACATGTAGGGATTATGTGGTTAAGTTGATTTAGGGATCAAGGTGCTGGAATGTCTGAAGTATTAATCGCTATCTATTGACCAACGCCACTAAAATACCACAAATTATAATTACTTTTTAAAAACCGTCACAAAAACATCATAAAATTTATTAATTTGCGACGTTCCTATAATAAATGTCACTAATTCTACAAAATTAACGACGTTTGCTCTGAAAGCGTCACTATATACTAGTTGGAGCAAACTCTCCATTTTTGACCTTGAAGATGTATTTTCCAGGCAAAGAAAGCACGATGAATCCCAAATTTATAGGACATTAGTTTGTTAGGAAGTTAATCTGTTAACCTAACTGGATTCAAGCCTCAGTCTTTGAAGTTGTAAAGGATAGTGGGAGGTTTTGAAGAGGCGTAATAGAAGCGATCGTACAGTGGTCCTAGAAAGAGGGTCTCAAAATTTTAATAAATTATATTCATTAAATGATATAAATTTTGAAATTTATTGTAAAAATTTTAAAAACGTTCTTAAAAAATAAATTATAATTATTAAAATGTTATAATTATGTCCTAAATGTGACAACTAATTATAGAATCTTATTAATTATTTCTATTACTATTGTTTCTATGGAACCAGTGAGATTCTTAACATACGCAATAAAAACGACTACACAGATGCCTCTAAAAAGGACAATTACTTCTAAGAGTCACATTCTAATAAATTGTACAGGACCCTAAAAATCTTTGACTCGCCCTGGATACCTTAGCCTCGTATATTTATAAGCTTTCCGATAATACACATACATCATGTAAGTTAACTGTTCGAACTCAATTTTTTTTTATAATAACAACATTCTCTTCTTTATTAGTATCTCTGATAAATTTATAAAAATCAAAATTTTAAACAATGAGTTACTAATTGAATATCCAAAACAATATATTCCATAAATTAATAAAGAAATTGCATCTATAAGACATTTTGATAATTACGATGGACCCCACCTTTATTTTGATTCATTCAACATAAAAGCCTCAATTGGAAAAAAAATAGTAGGTCAACCTTGTTCATCATGTCATTTATGGTCTCAATTAATCAGGATCGTTGATCTTAATCTTTTTTCAAGTGAATCATCACTTCTTTCCTACATGGACTTAGTGAGTGAGTAGTTATTAGGTGGTTATTTAAAGATCAACGATCCTGATTACTTGGACCATGAATGACGTGGTAAACAGGGTTCGCCTAATAATCTCTCCTTGATTGGAGTAAGCAACAACGCATTGCTCAACCAACAAACACAACTTGTCGGAAAAAAAAAACCCTTCTCTAAAGTATTATTTATTACATTTTTTTATAGCAACAAGACATTTATTTATTAGTATAAATAAAAGAATAATTCGATCAAGCAGATAGGATCACATAACGAAAAAACGTGATATATTTATAAATATTTAACAAATTTGTATATTGTTGTAATATTTATATTATACATCTTATTTCAATTATTTATTTTCTTGATCAAGTTGCAGACAAGAAGCACGTGTAGGGTGCTGCCGTCGGCTGATTTTCTTACCAGATTCCATGCTGTTCCAAAGATGAGAAAATCGCAGGACATTATAGAGCAAGTGGACACTAGGGATTTTCAAACCTGAACAAAAGAATGGTCTTGTCTTACATAAATTTTTTAGTTTAATGATAATTTAAATTATTATAAATTTAAATATTCGATAAATTATATATTTTTAAATATTTTAATATTCGATCCTAACTTCGTTTTACGTGCATTAATTCATGAAAATTACAAGAAAAAGAATACATTAATTATTTTTCAAGTGGTGAATGCTTTGAGCAGTCAAATCAGGTTCGGGACACAGACAAATGGCTGGCTTTTTCTTGCTTTTGTTATTTAAACAATGGGAAACATTAATTTTCTCCCACAACTTGCAGTTCAACTTGCAAATATATATATTGGAATTTATTTATTTTTCATTTATAAATTAAAAAATATTAATAAAATATTGAATTAATATGTACATTTTTACTTATACAAGTTATATATTAATGGTTTTTCGTATATGATTTAACATTATTCATAAACCCATCCAACTTTAAACGAATTAAATATAAATATATTAAGGATTTAAGCAGTGACGGATCCAGAAAAATATTTGAGGTGAATATATAAGAAATTTTAAAATTTTAGGATGGCCACAACTCATAAATATCAAAAAAATAAGGATTAACTCATAAAATTTTAAAATGTTAAAGACAAATGTATGAATTTCAAAGAATTTAGAGTGAGCTTTATACAACAGTTGAATCCGCCACTAAATTTAAATACGTTAAAATTTAAAATTTATAAATTCTTATAATAATTAGAGACAAATACATAATATTTTATGTTAAATGATAAATTTATATAAAAAATCTAAAAATAGAAGAATAATCGGAAAAGATTTGGAAAATTAACATCAACTTTGCATTGTTTTATACGAGTTGGATTTTTATAAATAAGTCAAGTTGCATTTTCCCAAGCAGTTTTTGATTATTTTTTTTTAAATTTTACTCTTGAAAACAAATAAAAAAAACATATTATAGTTTAAAATATATAATTAAAATCTTGTTTAAAATAGTTAAATATATTATTTTAATTTAATTCAATATTTTTTCTTATTTAAAAAATTTCTTTTTCTTACATAAATATCAAGTATTTCAGTTAATTCCCTTGTGAAGCAATCAGAAGCTAGCCGTACATAAAAATTGTAAACATATTATTTATATTATATTATATTATACTACGATCAACATTTTAATAATAAAATAAATTACATATTATATTGATTCTTTAACCTCTTTTCTTGTCAGCGTGTTACATGAAGGATCAAAGATTTGAAAAGAAATATATAAAAAGTATTAAATTTAATAGAGTATGGTACATGCCAAGTCTAGAACATGTCATACACGTACTTGCTTCATCATCTTTATCCTGAGATATATGCACTTTAGAATAATTAGATTAATTATATATTGAGAATAGTTCGATCGATATTATAATTAGTATAATATATTTTTTGATTATAGATTTAAAAAGTCTGGATAATATAAATATTATGTTAAGATTATTCGTTAAAAAGTAAAATAATTTGATCCATCCAATAGAAGATATTTGATGTTGATTAAATAAAAATGATATTTTTAGTAATAAATAAAAAATTGATATGTTGAATTTCATTAATTTTTAAATTTAAATTTGTCATAATTTTAAAAATAACAGTAAAAATGATCAACATCTCTGGAACAGGTGAAAGACTAATAACTGTATAATTTTATCGGTGAATTGATCCAAATGATAGGAATGTTGATGTCGCTTAAACATGTCCCGAGTTCAAGAATTTGTGCGATATGAATCAAATTAAATTAATTAAAATAAAAACAAGCATTTTTCTCCGTTGAAACAAAAAAGGAAATACATTCATAATTACATGAAATTTGACTGTGCTCATTAAAAAAAAAAAACTTCACTGGTGAAGAAAAAAAGCCTAAAAATAAATATTACATTAGATCAATTGATTCTAATATGATAAACCTTCGACTTCATCGATGTTTTAATTCCGATCTATAAATCTCGATACAAAAATTTTGTTAAACAGATACTTTGTTTGTTTCATTAATCGATTGATTTCGTATCGAGAAAAAAATAATCTAAAAACACAAACAATTATAGGGACGAGGATGATTTTTTTGATGCCATATTTTCAGCCATTTGAGCCAAAGATTGAAGGTTGCAACGTACAATAGTATCAACGAAACTGCATGTATCTTCCATAGTATTACCAGGCGGTATATCAACGACGAATGATTCAACGACAACTGTCCCGTTACCTTTGTTGGAAGCGTGAAGTGTGGTGACAGACCTGTAATTGTTCAACCTATGAACACCGCCGACGACGCTGAAGCTAAGCACGTGATGTTCGTCGTCGAGGATCTCGAGTCTTTCGGTGCTGAAGGCGGCGGGGAGACCCGATATCACGTGGACTTCACGGAGGGTGCCAACGTTGCCGTCGCCGACGATGACGTGACAACTCTTGAGGAAGTGTTTGTACGCCTGAGGGTTATCGAAACGGCGGACAACCGACCAGACGGTTTCCACGGGGGCGTTTATGGACTGAACCACGGCGGAGCAACACTGGTTAGGACCCAAGTTATGAACATGGTACGCGGAGACCATGTCGGGGACGGAGACACCGGTAGGAAGAGGGAAGAAGCTTGTGAGGGTGTCGGGTTGAGGTTGTATCTGGTGGTGGCAGCTGCCAATGGTGGCGGTGGTGCGGTGGAGCTGCAGAGAGGAAGGCATTTCGTGGTGGGTAAGGGTTAACTAATCCGAGGTTGAAAAAATTGGGATTGGAATGAAGAACATGTTTTGAATATATACACTAAGATGAACAAGGGAGGTTTTTTAGGATTTTCTTGGTGGGAGAGAGAAGATGGGTATTTTCTTAATAGCCAAACAGGCTTACGCCGGACACTGCAAGTGGATGAACAAGTTGAAGCTTCTTTGGACTTTGTTTAGGTATATTTTCAATTATTTTTATTCAAACCATAAGATTCCACAACTTTTTCTTAATTACCATCCTTTTTAATTAATTAAAATTTTGGGTCGTTGTCATGGTTGATCGTTGAAGCTTGATATTAAATGTTTAATTTTTTATATTATAATTGTTATTATTTGATAAAAATACTATATTTTAAAGATAAATATTAAAATTTAAATTTATAAAAATTATAATGATATATGTTTTTTAACTACTAGAGTGAATCATCATCATTCGGTTGTTAGTACATGAATTTGATTTTTTTTATAAGTAATTTTTAAAATTATTGCTTTTTATTACTCTCTCGGTTTTTAAAGTCTCGCACTAATTAATCTGGACTGACCAGTGTCGCACACCGAGTTTGGTGGGTGAATCCAACAGCAATGATTTTTGTGTACGTAATGTTTCGAACGAGACTTGCTTAAGAATTTGGTTTTAATATAAAGTTGGTATTTTTTTTCCAATTAAGTACTTTGAATTTTATTTGTAGGTTTAAATTGGTATTTGACCTTGATTTATAGATTTAAATTAGTATCTAAATTTAGCTTTACGGTTCTAAATGATCAAACAAATTATTTATCGTAAGTGTCGATTTAGATAAAAATAAAATAAAATTAAGTGTCAAATTAAACCAACAAATCACATTCAAATATGTAATTAGACCAAAATATTCAAAAAATGATACCAAATTGTAGGTTGATATAAATTTAGGTATCAAAATAAAATATTAATTTGTTATTGTTTCTCACATTATGGGTGCCAAATAAGTACAAAAATAATATTATTTCAAATAATTAACTAATTCTCAATAAATTTTATAAAATTTAAAAATTATTTTTTGAATATTTCTCATTACTAGCATGCGGTTTAATTTATTGAAAAATATTTTCATACACGTATCGATACAGACTAAAAATATGTTAATACGGGCCTTAAAATTTGATAATTCGGTCATTTAAAAATATTATAAATCAAGTTAAAAGCTTATAAAACTATTCCAAACATATTTTTAAGATGTTTAAATTTCAGTTAATTTTTACAATCTTTTAAATAAATCCAAAAATATTTTTTAATTACTATATCAAAACTAAAATCTTAACAAAATATTTTTGAGAATATTATTGGATTTTCTTGCTCATCATTTTTCTAAAAAAATAAATAATAGCTTTTAAGAAAATTAATTTCTTTGTTGAAATTAATACACTAAGCTCTTATGATAAGTATAAGTCTACTTGCGGAGAGATTATTAGGTGAACCTTGTTCACCACGTTATACATGATCCAAGTAATTAGGACCGTTGATCTTTAAATAACTATGTAATAATTATCCACCCACTAAGTCTATGTAGGAAAGAGGTGATGATTCACTTGAAAAAAAATTAAGAACAACGATCCTGATTAATTGAGACCATAGATGACATAGTGAACAGGGTTTACCTAATAATTTTTCCTACTTGTGGTATAAAACAAACATAAAATATCAATTCCAACAATGTCCACGTCATCTAAAGTTAGCCAACAAGGTTGATTTTCCCTTAAAAAGGTAGTTTCAAATCTCAAATCCCTTTGTTTAGTTGGAAAAATTATTAGGTGAAACTGTTTACCACGTCATCCATGATCCCAATTAATCAGGATCATTGATCTTAATTCTTTTACAAATGAATCATCACCTCTTTCTTACGTGGACTTAGTGGGTGGGTAGTTATTAGGTAGTTATTTAAAGATCAACGGTCCTGATTGCTTGGATCATGGATGACGTGGTGAACATGGTTCATCTAATAATCTCTCGTTTAGTTGGGCTTCACTAAATAAAGTTTAAATTTTGTCGCTTAAAAGATAATTGTATATGGATTAATTGAATTGAATCTCGTATTATCGATCAAATCATGTTAAAATATTAAGTTTTTGTATTAAAAAAATCTTTTTTTAGTATATGAATATAGATACATAAATTGAATTACTATATAATTTGACTCGAATAAATATTTATCCTTTAAATTAATCTCTTGCAACTTTTAACATTTTTTCCCTTTCTTCATCTTTTTCCTTTTTCTTTTTCCTTTTTTCTCCATTTTTTCCCTTCAATTTCCCACCAACTTGAGCCAACTAGTTTGAAATGTTTAATCCTATCTTTAATCACTTTTTTCTTTAATTATAAGGGAAAATTCATTTTTATGCTCAATAATATTACAAGCATGGACTATCTAATGATAATTTTAATCTTTACTAATTTGAATATTTATCCAATTCAATTTTATCTCTTTTAGATTAAATATTTAGCAAATCCCTATTAATTAAGAAATTATTAGATGAATTTTGTTCATCACGTTATCCGTGATCCAATCAATTTGATCAGTTGATATTAAAATAACTACCCAAAAACTACCCACCTCTAATTACATATAGGAAATTGATGATGATTCTATTGGATTAAAATTCAATAATAGTGGGCACATGTGTATAATGTATATTGCTATTATAAAATTTAACACGTAATTAAGTGACCAATTATGTTACACGTGTTATAGGTATTAAATTATCATGGAATTAAAAAGTGTAGATACCATAAGGTGTATTTATAATTTGATGAGGGACAAAATTATAAATACTTAATAGTTGGTTATTAAATCAACTATAAATTAGGTCAACTTGCATATCTCTTTTTCCCGTCTGAGAGTTGTGTGGCAAGAGATAACCTAACTTCTTGGAAGATCAAACCCTCTAGAAAATTTCGATCGATTAATTCAGGTACGCTTCCGCATTCAGTTTATTTATTTTATTGTTATTGATGATTTGACATGTATAGATCTTGGACTTATATTTGTATTGAATATATTTTAATTCTAACAGATTCACCTTAGAAAAAAATGAGATGGACGAATCTGATTGGTTGAGAATACGAATGACGTAGATAAAAATTATCATTCTATTATTTTTTAAAACCTTTTTATATCAAAATGAAAATTTCTAATGTATTTAAAAAAACATCATTTTTATGTAAAAAAATCCCATTTGAAGGGTTCTATTAAATCTTGAAACTCATACCATTAATTGCATCATAAATGAAGACATTTAAAGGATTTTAAAAAATAGAATATCCCAAAAGAGATAAAAGGTAATAAAAGAACATATACCTAAACCTAATACAATAGTGAAACTAATGTAATAAAATAGTGACAATAATTACTATTTGTAGAATTAATACATTGTTTATTAGATAATGCAATAATTAACTCCTAGTAGCCAAGTTGACCCATTAGGGAAATATAAATAAAATAAATTTGGATATGTCAAGAAAATACCTAGTCAAGGAAATGAATATGGTAGGGTCCAAGTGAGGAGAAAAATTAGACAAGGAAAGGTAAATATTTTTTCTGTTAATTTTCAAGTTGGAATGTTTTTTAAGGTTGTCAAATTGACATTAGGGAATACTCTAGAAGGAAACAAAAATACTATTTTATGAGTATTATTTTTATAAAATATAGGGTGATTTAAAATGAATTATGTTTAGGGTTAATTGGATTATATAATTTTTTTATGCTTTAGGTTATTAAAATTTTATTTAGGGTTTAAGAGTTTATTTTATAGGATATAAAATATATGATTTGTGAATAAAAAATTATTCTATATTTTGATAAAAAAAATTATTCTACAGTGAAATTCATTAATTTAACGAATGGTTAATATTATTTATATCATTTTATTTTGTACGAGATGAATTTTTAAATTAACTAATTAATCTATTGAATATGAAATGTTTAATTTTACGATTATATTTTTTATAAATAAATCTTAAAAATATTAATTCGTATATAAAAACTGATCCCGCTACTGAATGTCCTAATTACTTTAATGGAAAAGGCTTGTAACGTTCCTAATTTCATGCCCTGAATTAAGGTTCAAAACCCATATCTACGAAAAATTATATCATGCGTCAGTCCCATCACGTGTCCATGGGATCAACCACTAAAAATTATTTATTTCAGCAATTTTGCCATGTCATATTTTTTTAAGTGAATCTTCACTTGAAAAATTAAAAATTGCTGATGTGAGTAGTTTTTAATGGTTGATCCATAGATGACGTGGTGGGACTGACCCATGATATAATTTCTCCATATCTACTAAAGTATCACACGTACACATTAATTAATTGAATTAAAACTTGATTTTTAATCAATATATATATATATTATGATATATTTTCAGACGTAATTTTTATTTATTTTTGTGATAGTTTGACGTTTTATATAAAAATCATTATAATATATGTTTTTTAATAAGAAGGTCGATGCTTGTATATAAATAAATCTCTTTCTTAGTAAATAAATCAGACTTCTTAATTGTACCCACAGAATTAAACCCTGAATTTTTAATTGTTGAGGTCATGGTTTTGGTAGTTATTTATGGAGAAGGGTTGCAAGGTACAAACCTCCATCCACCCCCATTGTTTTTCACATTTAACAATGATATCTCTTTCTGTTTGGTTATGTAGAGTATAATTTTTTTTATTGTCGAACCGAGAAATTTTATCGAACATAATAATTTTTGTATTGTTTTATTCCGTTTTTAAATAGATTTGGCTTTAAAATAGTGGTCGAGAAACTTTAATAAGTCTCGAGTTTTGATAAATTTGAGTTATAATTGAACAATTTAAAATACAAGTTGTACTCATTCTAATGCATGAGAGTTTGCCTCGAAAGATTACTCGTCTTTCCAGGGAATGGAAGGAAACCAACTAAGCTAAAGCTATCTCGTAAGAATAAAAGAATCAAAATACTCTTTCTAATCTTAGATAAACCCCTTTTTATCACTCGCTCGTTGAAGGAACCCCAGCTCCATCATCACCAGCAGGTGCAGAACTAACAGGGGTGTCTGGTCTAATCTCTTGTAGCTGCTGGAGAACCTGTTGAGCTTCGGGTCTTGCCGATGGTGATGGATCGACACAATGTAAGCCCAGTTTCAAAGTGTTAAGTAACTCGTCGCCAATGGAGGATGCATCCCTCATCAATTCGAGATCAAAAACTTCGTTCGTCCACTCTTCTTTGACTATGGAGGCAACCCATTGTGGCAAATCCACTCCATTCATTGCCTCTCCGGGGGATTTTCCTGTTAGGAGTTCTAGGATGATGACTCCAAGGCTATAGGCATCAGTTTTTGTGTTAGCTTTCTTAAGCTTGGAAAACTCAGGTGCTCGGTAACCTAATGCTCCCGCAGTCGCAATCACATTTGCATTTGCCGCAGCCGTCATCAGACGAGAAAGTCCGAAATCTGACATTCTAGCATTCGTATCCTCATCAAGTAAGACATTGCTTGATGTAAGGTTCCCGTGAATGATGTTTTCTTGAGTGTGAAGGTACATCAGCCCTCTTGTAACACCCTTTGCTATTCTCATCCTTGTCGGCCAATCAATCGGCGTCTCAGGCCCTCGAGCTGCCACAAGCCACATTAATCCATGTTAGAACACATAATTAGCTTTTGATTAGTCAAAATAGTTTGAATTTTACTTACCATGAAGGAATGTTGCAAGACTCCCTTTAGGCATGTAATCGAAAACAAGAAGCTTTTCTCCTTTAGGTCCTAAGTAATAAGCCCTCAATGCAAGAAGATTTGGGTGCCGGATTCTGCCTAGCAGATTGACCTCGCTTTCGAATTCTTTTTGGCCTTTGGTAATCTTTTCTCTTAATCTCTTCACTGCTACCTGGTTCCCATCCTCCAATGTGGCCTTATAAACAGTCCCATAAGTACTTTTCCCCATAATCTCAGCAGTGGCACATAGAAGGTCATCAGCAGCGAACACTCAGCAGTGGCACATAGAAGGTCATCAGCAGCGAACACCACGGGACCATCAAAATGGACTAGTTTCCCACCAGTTTCTCCTCCTGCTTCGACTTCACCAGCCGAAGGTGGAGTCCCCTTCTCACCTGCTACAGATGCAGCCGAAGCAGAAGCAGCTCGGGTTGTTGTTTGACCGTCTTTTGCTTTTGATGCAGACCTTTTTCTAATCAAGCAGCACAGCAAAATCAAACAAAGAACAAGAAGAACTATGAGAAGGGCACCAGCAGCAATCAGGATTATATCTTTGGTACTCAGTTTTTTGTTCTTATGCCTCGGTTTCTCCGAGGGAGAAGAAGGTAGATTTTGTAAAGGTGCTGGAGAAGAGCATGGAGGTGATCCACTATACCCACATAACTCAATATTCCCAACAAAAGAACTTGAGTTGAACTTTTGGGACAGTGGAGCTGGAACAGGACCAGATAGGTTGTTATATGAAACATTGAAAGAATTAAGACCTTTGAGATTTGCAAGAGAAAATGGGATTTCTCCAATGAGTTCATTCTCAGACAAATCAAGTTGAGACAAACTGGAAATGTTCCCAACAGATGCTGGAATTGGACCACTCAATTTGTTTCTCTTCACAACAAGAACTGAAAGGTTATGTAAACTGTGAATGGATTCTGGGATTTGGTCTTCAAGGCCATTGCTTTCAAGGTTTAAAACAACAAGAGAGGAAAGATTGAAGAGACTAACAGGCAAGCTTCCATTGATTGCATTGTAAGAAAGGTCTAAATTTCTAAGCCTGGACAGCTTTGGGGGACCCCAAGAATCTGGGATTGGACCAGAAATGTTGTTGTGTTGAAGATCAAGGAAAATAAGAGAACGAGAGTGGGTGAAACTCACCGGTACCGAACCCGAAAACGAATTGAAGCTCAAGTTGAGCCTATAAAGCTTAGTAGAATTTGCAAGACTCTCAGGGATTACACCAGAGAGTGAATTCTTACTAAGGTCAAGAGTCTGAAGCGAAGGACATGAACCTAATGTAGCAGGGACCGAACCCGAAAGCCGATTGTTGAATAATTGAACACCTCTAAGATCAGGAAGAATGCCTAATGCTCGAGGGATCGAGCCTCCGATGAGATTATCGTGGAGGCTAAGCTTACGAAGAGCTTGAAGATTGCCGATCTTCTCAGTGATTCTTCCACCTAATCCTTTCCATGGCAGTTGAATAACAATGACTTGACCTTTAGCACACTTGATCCCAGCCCAACCGCCGGAACAAGCTCCGTAGCCGGAGTCATTCCAGCTTTTCAAGAACCCTTTGGAATCAATCAGCTCTTGCTTAAACGCTTGAAGTGCTTGAAAATCAGCTGCTGTGACAATAACACCGTCCCAACCTTGATAACTCGAAACCGGGTCGATGAAGCAGCAAAGAAGAAGCAGATGGAGAAGAAACAAATTGTGGGTGAAAAGAGAAATACCCTTTGTTTTGTCCTTTTGCTTCTGCATTGCCATTAAAAGAGTGGCAAAGAGCTTAAGAAAAACAGAGGAAGAAGTGGTTTTACGTGAAGTTTGAAGGCATGGGAGGACTGAAACAGGGGAAATGGGTAAAGTTGTGAATTGGAAGGGTTTTGTAGTAGAAAATCATCAAATGGAGCTTACACAGAGGTGGGGTTTTACTGGGAAAACACCACGTGAAGATCTCTGAAAGAAGGAATCTTTTGGTATTGGGACAAAAGAAAAAGAAAAAAACTGAACAGTAGACAAATGTCTGATGAAGATGTAATAAGGGAGCAGAGGCTCTTAAGCCTAACGGCTAGTTTATTGTTCTTCGGGATTTCTCATTTCTTAATTTTTTTTTATATTCATCCATATTAGACTATCTATATATTAATCCGAATAGAATATATATAAATAACTAAATACAAAAACAACTCTAATTTAATTATATTTTATTTACAACATTATAATCTAAAATATGATATTATTTAAGGATTTAACACCTTGTCAATATGAAATGTCTTAATGATTTTTTTATATATTACTAAACATTTATATCACGTGTCATTCATGTATTTTCTTAATTTTTATATTTTAAAACTAAAAAAACAAAAAAAATCAAATGACAATATCATAACACGAGTATCATACAAACTGATAAAAATCTATAAATTAAATATTTAATGTTAATTAAAAAAACTTAATTAATTTAATTTATCGATTAAAAATTAATTGGAGCCATATATAATCGGTCCATTTATCAATGTTTTTAAGTATACGTTCTGACTGACTCGTGGGTGTATTTATTGCTGTTAGTGTTGGCGAGCCTCTTCTAACGGCTATCTCTTTTGAAATGGGTCCATGCCCAAGAGACGATTATAATAGTATTGTGGTTCAGTTCAGCATGTATTAAATATATATTTTTTGAATAATAGGTATTTATAATTTAATTTATGTATAAAAAATCAACTATACTGAACTGATCAAGTAGTTTTGAGATCAGATATTGAAATATCATTTATGTCAATGTGGGTAAAATAGGTATTAAAATTTTGTTAAGTTAATGAATTTATGATTTATTTGAGATGATCATATTTAATGTAAGATCGAACTTGTATGTTTGTTTATTTGAGATTTAAATTCGAATCTTGTGCGGTAAAGAAAATATCATAATCCATCGTTTAAACTCGAGCTTTAAGAAAAATAATATTCGATCGAGCTCGAGCCAAGTATTGAACCATAAATTATCACTAATCCAAGCTCAATTGGACTTGATTGCAGTGAGAAATCTAGGGCTCTACATGTAAGAGTAAAGAAAACAATAAAAGCCCGATTGAGGCAGGTCTGATCTTGAACGGTAGGAATTTAGGGATGGGTGTATGTTTTCCCGACATCATGGATTTCATGTGAGACATTTATGATTTATTCATGGCAATCAGTCTCAATCAGTTCATCAAGAACCGAGGTTTCTTCAGTTTGGTTCGATTCGAACTGAGAGTTCAACCTGATTCAGTCAAGCAATTAATAAAAGAGTGGAAATTCGAATCTCAGCATTTACAGCCAATGCATGGTATCTTCCAAACACAAACTTGTCAATCCCAACCATCCTGTCAGGGAATGTGGTTGAGGGCAGGACAAGATTCTTTGCAATCCGTACATCCATGTCCTGCAGGCATTACAATGTTTATAGCTAATTCTTACATTCAGAAGAACACAATGACTAGCATCCAAAAGTCATTCTAAACATTCTAACATATTCTTGTGTCCAACTTTAATTTGAATAAGATCGGACACTCGAACCTCAATGGATGCTAATATGAATATATGATCGCCCAAATACCCAAAGCAGGAAAACCTCACCTGGATATAAACAGTCAGATATGAGTTTGCATCTAACATAAGTATGTTAAACTTTTCTCGAGTTCAAGTGCCAGACACGGGTGTTACATGGATAATAAAAGCAAACATGAACAGTGGGAGCAACATAGCCAACTGGGATGTTTCATGTTTAAAGAATCACTCTTGCTTCACCGTACCACAAGCCAGGTATATCCAATGCAATGACAAATACAATAGCCAGCAGAAACATGTTTAGACGCCGCAGTATTGAGGTTAAGCACAAATCATAGAGGCACTTTGCACATGGAAGACGAAGGAAAACAATTTAGGACTGTATATGGCGAATATATTATCGACAGTCAGGCAATTGCACATAACCCTACAACTGCCAGCCAAAATTGATTATATGTACATAAACCATTCTCAAGAAAGATGGATGCTATTATGTTATGAAATGACTTGGAACATAAAACAAATAAAAACATCTCCTTCGGCTACATTTTGAAGGTATCTCATGATTTTAGCATAGCCAGGAATAGCAATTGCACTTTTCTGAGTAGCTATGATACTACATTGCATTTACAGGTATAGAACGCCATATAACATGTCGGGTGACAAGTGAATACTATTATATTAAAATCATTAAGCTCATCAGTAAGTAGACAGTTACGATTACTTCTATTTGATAAACAGAAATTTTGAATCAGAACTAGCTGTATTACATGATAACAGATACTTAAACAACATTGACTCTCACATCCCACAAGAAACACCATTTTCAAACAAAGACAGAATAGTTTAACTTCGATTCCACGGAAATTTAATTACTAGAACAAGTTGGTTGACAATTCCCCTAAATCAAAATAGCATATACTACAGCAGCAATCCATGAAGAACCATCTGGTCATTGAACATGTTAACCACCCAAGCTACGAATGCCGGAAAATCTCGGAAAATAGAGTCAATGCACAATCAAATCTTTAAGAAGAAACGAGTACAGGACAAACCATCTAATTAGCTGGTTTCCTTACCCAACTCATTTCAAATGAAACACACATAAAGACACCGAATTAGACTTCCTCTCAATCCTGAACCCACACCTATTTTACTCACACTTGAGCATGAGTGTTGAGTATAAATGCATCCTACATGGAAATGTTCAACTTTTTATGAACTTTTCCATATACATGAAGGGTTATCTTGGATTCATCGGACGAAGTCAAGGAACGTATGTCCTTCAAAAAAATGAAGACCCGAAGCAACATAAACCTCTATATTCACTAGCAATTAACAACAAAAATATAACCTTCTACTTATACAATTAGTATATAAAACTTCCTAAATTCCTATCACAGACATGAAAACAGCAGCATAAAGCCTCGAAAAGAAATAGAAAAGGAACACAAATACAATTATATGTAGTAAGCAACTTAAAACAAAATCTAATCTCATCAAAATCAAAATTCCGAAGGAAAATAATACATCATCCACATCAAAACACCATAAGATCTCATATTCAAATCTACATACAAAGGGCATATAGAGCAACTATTGAATATTCTAAAGAGCAAATCCTATTCGATTTACCATAAGCGAAGTAAAAAATCATAAGCATGTCATGCTTGAAAGACCTGTTGTTCACACGCGTGACGCAACTGCAGGGGCTGCCGCAGCGGCAGCAGAGGAGGAGGCGCCTCCGAGGAATGAGAGGAATCCGGAGTTCACAGGCTCCTGATCGTCCAAGAACAAATCCTCTGGAACCCTAAAAGCGCCGTGTAAGCAAACGATAGCGACACCAACCAAGAGCGCTGAGATCAAGAGCGATCCAACGCTGGTCAAAAAGACGACAAAGACGGTCAACACCACCAAAGCGCCAAGCGTCTCGCGATCGGATAACGTACGGCCCAAGATCACAACAGGCTGATCCAACGGTCGGAAGAGGTATAGGAAGATCCAAGCGGCGAGGAGGCCGAGAAGGACGAGGAGAGAGAGGGGATGCGATAGGATAGAGAAAGCAAGCACCACCGCGAGTAGAGTTATATAATTGACTTTGAAGTAAGATAGGTTTTTGCGGATCCGAGAATAGGCATCTGTTAGATTATCGGGACGCGCCATGGCCGACCGATCGATGAGTTCGTACCACGGACGGCGTTGGGAGAGACCCTGACGGATCGAGGAGGAAAGGCGCGACATGAACGCGCGAAACGCGGGCGTGGCTATCGGAGGCTGCAATTGGACGCCAGTACCCGCTGTAGACTGAGATGTTGTCATCGGAATGGTCGCAGGGGACGCCATCGGTAGCGAGTGCGATAGAGGGTAAAGGTGGTGCGTGGGGTTCTGCGGCGTTCGCTAGCAACGGCGTTCTTGAGTGTTTGGGAAAGCGGTTAACGTTGTTCGTTTGTTTTTATGATGATGGCGGCGGTGATGATTCTACGGTTAGATCGGTTATTTGTAGAACTCGTTTATATAGGGATACAAAGTTCATTTTTCATTTATTTTTTATTTAATTTAAATTAATCAAATAAATTAATCGATTAATAAATTAAATAATAACATAATAAATTAAATATTTTATTTACCAATATTTATTTAAAATTTTAAACCCGGATTTTATCTTTCAATTTCAATCTTTGTTCTACATATAGGACATGGGTTCGAATTTATTAGACACAGAATAAAGTGACTCGGATTTGGGTATACAAACTATTAAGCGGATTCCATTAGTGGATATGGAAGCAGTACCAGATGGAGATATACCATAACAGTGTATGCAATGCGAGTACTACAGATCCTAGGGAGTCGTCGAACTTACCTCGAGAAGTCCGATCGGCAGCCGATCAAAGATCGAAAGTGCATGCCGCCAAGAACTATCCGAATGGATACTTATCCTCTGTGTCTTCTTAACAATTCCAGGTAAGAAATTGGGGTATCGAACAACAAGGCAGATGACGATATCCCCGACAGAAGCGATCATCTAAACCGGCATAACAAAATGTTCAAATGGTACAGAAAGTGTTGTAACTTTGTTCATTTAACATGACATTGATCATTTCAAACCTATGATACTATTTTTCATCAGTATGAAACTAAAGTTGAGCAAGAACCAACAGGAAATCTGCATAAAAACCATTGCATGCAAGTTTCAACATTAGAAGAGACGAACATCTTATTCGTTTATCTCTCGAACAGCCGAAAAAGAATCAAGTGAGGCACAAAGAGTGATAACAAAAATCAAGACAATTATCGTTACCATAGCCGAGAATTACATCGATGAAGGAAATCTCTGTTTCTTTAACATGAAATGGACAGACATCAAGAGGAAGTTACTTATCCGATGGTTGAATACGACCTGCGTATTTGCGTATAATTTTGAAGGAGTACAAGTTAAAGCTTATTTTGCATCACCCCTCGATTCATCGGAGTCAGAGTCGCTGGCATTGTAACCTGAAGGAAACCGAAGAAAGACCATTTGAGAAAGCAGTTAACAAGCATACCTTCACAGCAAGAGCCAGGGAGTACCTGGATGCTTATCACCAACTTTCCATACGGAAGACCTGTTCCTTGAAGCTTCTCCGATCCAAGCACGGCCCTGATTTCGGAAAGAATACGATTAGCTAATACCAACATGATTCCCAAGTTAACATGTTCACCATACATGAAACTATCCAAGAAACAATGTCAGCAAAGAAGAGTTGTCTATTAGCAAGTTAAACATTGAAAACAGCATGGAGACTTCTCTTGCAGAGAAATGCAAGAGGTTCCATATCCATACAAGGCTAGTAAAGTTCCGATACGGATGTGTCGTGACTCGTGAACGAAACAAACTGTGTTGAAAATGTCATCTGCACAATGCAATATCGTTTTCGAAATAGCAGGGAAGAGTGGTCTATTAGCAGATTAAACATTGAAAACAGCATGGAGACCCTTCTCTTCCATAGAAATGCAAGAGGTTCCATACAAGGCTAGTAAAGTTCGGATACTAACGTCGTGAATGGAGCAAACTGTGTTGAATGAAAATATCATCTCCGCAATGTAAAATCCGATTCGAATTAGTGGGCAGATTATACCAAAAAATCTAGAAAGTCTCATTAAATCATATACAGGCATGAAAAAAAACATAAATGGCAAACTATATCGACATGAAAAGCAACAAAATGAATCAAATTAGCACTTTTTTCAAGCATTTATAACTACATGAATCCAATTGATTCCATAAACCAAATTTAATAAGAAAAACTGAACAGAAAAAATGGACCTTTTGAACATCTTTAGGAACACCATAGCCATTGCAATACATCTGTCCAACAAGGATTTGCATGTTGGTATCACCAGCCTTGGCCTCGTTCAGAGCGTCTTGGAACCATACTTTAATCAACTCGGAAACCACCTGAGCCAGCGGAACTCGGTCCTGTTTATCCATTGCCTTCTGCTTGACTCGCTCTGAGTTGACCCGTACCCCACTCGGACTCGTCTTTTCACGGCAAGAAACCCTGTTTCTGGATATGGGTTTTACGTGTTTTGCCCTGTGGAGTTTGTCTGATGGGATTGCTCTCGTAAAGTCTTGACCTTTCGTCGTGCAAACAATTGGTTTTCCCATAATACAAACACAAAGTTCCCTTTTTTCAAAAAGAAAAACTGATTCAGATGGTTTTAGAAAAGAAAAAATCAACGGATTAAGAAAAGAGAAACGAGGGAGGAAATGGGTTTACTATGTTTAGAGCTTTCGTTTTAGATTTGTCTTTCCTTTTCCTTATCTGGTTTTAAATGGTGACTGTTTCCATGAGACACAAAAGAAAATAGATTTTTTCACATTTCCAAAATATCATTTTTCTTAAACAATAAATTTTGATTTTTATTAAGGAAAAACAGAAAATCCCTCTTACATTAGGTCTTGTCTTTTGCCTTTAACATGCAAAATAATCAAAACGTAGAAACGTGTTTAATCAGTTTACGTGCGGATATAAAAAATAAGTTTAACCGTTTTTTTCAGTTTTTTTTTTATAAAAATTTGTCTATAATTATAATGATATATTTGTTATTATAATAATTTAATATTTAGATAATAAGTATTATCGAACGTTTTTAATCACAAAATAATCTGTTTTTAATCACAAAATAATCTATTATTTCTTACGATAGTTTGTCGATATGTTAAGAATTAACAATAAAAACGTTTTATTTATAGAACTTTCTGATCAAAATATATCATTGTTGAACATTTAAAAGACTACGTAATTGTTTTACAGTAACATTGTCGAAAAATAAAAAACAGTTAATAACTCTTTGTCGTCGTTTCTTCTTAAATTCAGTCTTTTTCGATTTTTCGTTGTGATCGTTTCTTTTGATCGGTGGTCGACAATCAATTTTAGTGTTGATTGTCGACCACCGGATCTACCTCTTTTTCTTATTTTATTTTAATAAAGATATCTTTTTTTCTGTCTTTGTGACATGCTTTTTCTCTGTCCTTGTGACATGTTTTTATTTTTGTTTTGGGTTTTGATTCGTCTGTCTTTATGACATGTTGTATCATACCCTAGCGATCGGTTGTTGTTCGTAGAGATTCAATCGATACTAGTTTTCTGATTTATTGTTTTGTCGCTGGTCACTTGGAAAGATTTATCCCCACGCAGTTGATGGTTGTGCCAATAAAATCAGTCCTGGATAGCCGTACTTTTTGCACGACAGTTTGAATCGCCTACAACTCCTTCCTTCACTATGCGTCTCGTTTGGGCAGAGACAAGGAGATTCAGGAAGCTGTTGAATTTTATTGTTATGCTTATTTCCATAGGAATTTTATTTTTTGTTGTTTTTGAGTTGTAAGAATTTTTGAATTTTTTAATCCAATTATTTTACTTCTTAATTACGTTGTAATTTAATTTTGGGTAAACTACACCAGTGACCACCCAACTATTTGGGGATACCTATTTTGACCACCCAACTAAAGAACTCGTCAATCAGGTACCCCAACTTTGAAACCCTACCTATTTTGGCCACTGCCGTTAAAATTCTGACGGAAAAGTTAACAGTGATGACGTGGCAGTTAATGGTGATGACGTGGACGTTAACTAAAATTTGTAAAATTACATATTTAATTCCTCTAATTTATTTATTATTTTAAATTAATCATAAAAATAAATTAATAAATAAAATTAATCACCCAACCGATTTGTGACACGTGTCACAACAATATTGGGTGATTAATTTTATTTATTAATTTATTTTTATAATTAATTAATATATTTTTCTTCCCAATCAGGTGGTGACACGTGTCACCACCTGGTTGGTGAGAAAGAATGGAAGAATGAAAATGAAGTGATTATGCCTAAAAGGGGATTTGAACCCTTTGTTATTCAAGCAAAGGGCCGAACCACTAGACCAATAGAATTTTGTGATATAAAACCCGAAAACGTGGTATTAAATGGTTATCTCTTAGTATTTGAATTACTTTAACAAAGGGTCAACTGTTTAAATCAATTAATATTTAAATGAAAATATTAAATATTTAGATTTTAATTATTCAAATAAATTAAAATCTAAATATTCAAATAAAAATATTTAGATTTTAATTATTCGAATATTTGAATTTCGTTGTTTAAATATTTTTATATTTTTTGTTCGAAAAATTAAAATCTAAATATTTTTATTTGAATATTTTTAAATTCAAATATTAGAATATTCATGATTTTTATTCATATATTCGAATAAAAAATATTTAAATATTTATGATTTTTATTTGAATAAATTAAAATCTAAATATTCAAATAAAAATATTTAGATTTTAATTATTCGAATATTTGAATTTCGTTGTTTAAATATTTTTATATTTTTTGTTCGAATAATTAAAATCTAAATATTTTTAAATTCAAATATTCGAATATTCATGATTTTTATTCATATATTCGAATAAAAAATATTTAAATATTTATGATTTTTATTCGAATAAATTAAAATGTAAATATTCAAATAAAAATATTTAGATTTTAATTATTCAAATATTTGAATTTCGTTGTTTAAATCCCCTTGAATATATAAAAAATAAATTAATAAATAAAATTAATCACCCAATATTGTTGTGACACGTGTCATCAATCGATTGGATGGTTAATTTTATTTATTAATTTAAAATTAGGATTAAATTTAAAAAATAAATAAATTAGAGGGATTAAATGTGTAATTTTACCAATTTTAATTAACAGTCACGTCACTGCTGTTAACTTTTCCGTCAAAATTTTAACGGCAGTGGCCAAAATAGATAGGGTTTCAAAGTTGGGGTACCTGATTGACGAGTTTTTTAGTTGGGTGGTCAAAATAGGTATCCCCAAATAGTTGTGCGGTCACTGGTGTAGTTTATCCTTTAATTTTTTATAGATTTAATAAAAATTCAATAGCATTTATTAAAAAAAGAGTAAGTAATTTTTTCTGTAAAATGATAGGTTCTTCTTTTCATGTCTTTCACATTCTTTAAAGTTTAATATGTTCATTTTCACATTAAATTTTAATGTTTATGGTAAGACCCTTTTGTAATCTTTTCAGTTTAATGTTTGAATAGACTATAGTATAATTTTCTTATAAAAAATAACATAAAAGTTGTGTTGACATCTAAAAAGAAAATATTTTGCGTATTCTCTCAAAAGGATCATTAAGATCATCAGACATTTCTCGAAACCAGATTCGAGTTTTTCTTTTGGAAGTCATTACGAACAAACTTTACAAACTATGTTGTTCCGACTACTCGTTTTGCTCGAAATATCCGTGTTCAACACATACTCAGACATAGTACGAGGATTCGATTCTCCAAATAGGTGTGCAAGCTTATAGAAGAATTTCAACATGTCATGCCATGTCAGGAACATACCTGTAATACCCGGCTCCAAATAACATGCCAATGGAGCTGTCCTTAAGCTAGATTGCTTCATAAACCTAAATGCTCAGGATACTCATCAAGGTTACAATGGACAATCACAAACCAAATTTTCAGTATCATTTGAAAGCAAAGGCAGCTAAGAAATGGATCACTCAAGAACAATAGTGTAGTTTGCATGGTCCGAGCAAATTTTACGTACATATTCAACCAAAAAGTTAAAAAGGAGCAAGAAAGTATGAGGAAATGTGAGATTATAAAATGCTTTTCGATGTTCTCGAAAACATCATTGTAATATGAACATGGATTTTTCAGACAAGGATACTGATATGCTTGAAAATTTTCCTCACTTATGTTTCTTCTCTCTGTATCGATGATGGTGTAGGTGGAACCATGGTTTTATCTTTGCCTCCTGCTGATAACTCTTCTTTCACTGTAGAAAGTTGCCGGTCTGGACTATATTGTTCCTTTGAGATCATTTTGGGGCTTGAAGAATTGGTTTCGAATCTTGGGGTTGGGGTAGAATTGTACCCGGGCGAAGAACTAGGGCCAGGACTAAATTGGACACTTCCACCTTCGCAAGGTAAAGGCGATAATGGCAGCTCGTTACCGTTGTTTGTTTGTTTTCTTAACAACTTATCTTCTACAATATCATAAGCATTCCCGGTGCGTACTTCCTGAGCAAGTGTGCACCAACAACAGAATACCCATAGTGTGCAATCACCTGCTTCTGGATTACCGAAACAAAAGTTGTACGCTGGTAAATTGAATCTCTTTCTCATTTGAATCCTCCAGAAGCCACCGTAGCATAAACCAAACAGACAAAGAACAATTCCGGTAAAACCGAGAGCCCCTCTGACAGTCTCGTTATCGATATTCACAGCGGCCAAGTTGAAAATCCAGAAAGGAGCCATACAAAACAGGAGAAACGTAGCAATATGTACATACATGTTCCCGAATCCGAGTCTCTCCATGTTCCACCCAAAGACACAACAGCTACAAAAAACAGAAAGATAAGCTAGAGAAATGTCATCCCAAATGTCTAGTATCCCTCCACTCCAGAGCGGCTTTGTCTCAACAATTCTCTCGTCATCTCCGGATGCAAATGAATATCTCTTCTCGAATGATTTTCGTCTCGACTGCTCTGATCTCCTACTTTCACCATCATCAACCACCTTCTGTGCTTCCTCATCCATTTCAGAAACATAATCCTTCCCAAGAGGACTAAGAATGGTGTAAAGACCAGCCAATGCCGGTGCACCTATTGCAAATGATATACATATCCCAACACCAATTGGGGGTCTCTCGGATCTCTTGTATCCCCAGTTCAGACTACAAAGGGCATACTGAGCAAAACAGTTGATATGGAGTAGCACAACCACCACCATCATGTGTGCCCACTCATGAGGCTTATAGGTCCCATTCTTACAGTATACCTTTCTGAGTCGGGAAACATCTTCCGGTTTCCATCTACAAAGAAGTACAAGATGGTAGAATCGCTTAGGGTGATGATACAAACACATGAGAGTAAACAAAGCATTGAGAATTTGATTGTTGACTTCGAACCAGGCGTCTCTCTCAGACTTCTTAGGAATCGCTTTATTCAACATTCCAGTCATGACAAGGAACAAAATAGCACCCGAGATAGCAACACACAGGATCCATACAAAAAGGGCCATATTCATGGGGTCCCTAATCCAATCCTTGCTCATTTTCATGAGAGAAGCCCAGTCAATTTTTTTCATGAAAACCCCGGTCAGGCGTTCTCGTATCCCATGGCCACTTGAAGAAGCCACTGACTGAGAGACCTCATCTCTTTCTTGAGCTAAACGCTTGAATCTAGCAGATGCAGAACCAAAAGTAAGAAACTTAAGTCTACTCGGCGGAGACATAGAGCTGACAAGGGACTTTCTTTGAGGGTTTTCACTATTTAGAAACGTCTTTTGTGCCGATGAAACGATAATAGAAATTTGCCCTGGTGTTTTATTGTCATTGGATTCCTCAATTTGCTCTTTCGGATTCCCATTATCACTTGAAGCCATTCTAATATCAAAATAGAACCCTCAAATCAAATCCCAGAAATATTCAAACGGATGGAAGCTCATATGCATTAGCTCTTAAAGTGTAATTCTAAAACTGAATCAAAAAACCAGAAGACAGACAATCTAATCTATAATTCAGCAGCTACTACCACTAAAATGGCAGCAAAAAAACAGGGAAGCTAGGGAATCTTCAAAGCTAAATAAACTAAAACAAAAGAAATTCAAGAGTATAATATGAACAAGCTCTTAAAATGTGATTGTAAAATTGAATTGCAAAGCAGGAAACACACAACCTAATGAATTTTGCAGTTACTATCCTAAAATTGTAGCAAAACAAAGGGGGGAGCATGGAATCTTCAAAGCTAAGCCAACCATACTTGCAAAGAATATAAGAAAACATAAAAAATCACTAACATCAATATTTTGATAAACAGAAGTTGACCCAGATCATAAAATCTACCCTAAAATCTAAAACTCATACCTTCGGCTTACATAGCACCATCGTTTAAAAATTTGATCTTTAGCATCAGAAGGGTTTCCAGGTAAATGAAAAAAACCCAGAAATTTGCTCAATTTCTTTCATTTAACGCATAAAGAACATATATACAACAAAGAGGAGTGGAAAGTAAAGAATTTTAAGGAAGACTGACCTGATTACCTGAAACTGAAGGAAACTTTGGGTTAAGGAAAACTGAGAAAGGGATTCATGAGACAAGCTGTAATGGAATTTGTTCTAAACCGGCTTTCACTTTTGCTTTAGTAGCACTAGCAGCACATTTACAGATGTGTACTTTCAGACAAGACGCCACCGTTCATTTAACCAACAAGTCTTACTAGCAAAGGAGGATCCTCCTTTGAAAGTTTGAATAAAAGTGGTCCTGACTCCTAGTCCTGGTGCTCAACAGATGGCTTCAAACATTTTGTAAGGTTTGGTACCAATTTTGGTCCCTACTTTACCCAAATTATCAGTTTGGCCAAAACACCAGGGACCAGAAGTGGTATTAACCCATTTTGGAACCCAAAACCACTCGTCGTTCTGGTGGTCAAATGAAATCTTCCGATATACACGCAGTATTTGGAGAGTATTTGGAGAGATTATTAGGTGAACCTTAGATGACGTGGTAAACAGAGTTTCCCTGATAACTTTTCCTGTCTTTGAAACCTTTTGAAATGTATAAACTTCTGAATTAATGGAATTCAACTTAGCAAATAACCAACTATCACACGTTGTAGGAGTTTCAATGGTGGTTTCTATGAGCCATCATTTATTTCTCGTTCCTGAGTAAAACTGAGTTATGACTTATGAGTTTCACCATGCTCGGCAGCCATTAATGGCAATTTCAAGACCCTGTTCCAATGGAGAAATTTGGGTAATTTGAGTGTTGGTGTTGAGAAAGAGAGGTGGGTAGTTTTTTCCTTTTTAATTGATATAATAGATAATTAATATAGATTATATGTATTATTATATAATTTTTTTTATTAATAGTCATGTTTATTTCTGTTAAATTTTGAAAGATCATGGTTAAAAATAAAATTAATTAAATAATTAAATAATTGATTTTTATTTTTATAACTTGATAATTAAAATAAGTTAAATAATAATTAAATGATCATTTAGATAGTTTACCCTTAAAAAGAAGACGATGAAACCAAGAAATAAGGAGAACACCTATCACTAGATAGGTTCAAATATTTAATTATCTATCATAACGAGTCATCAATTTTAAAATAATAAATACGACTCATTAATTTTAAAATAATAAATATTCATTAATTTATTGTATACGAATTAAATTGTTTTTTAAATAAAAGCGCAATACAAGAAAAACGATTTTTTTTGTGTGATCTACTATTAATTTAGAATTAATATTTTATTTTTTAAATATTATTTTATATCTAAAGGGAACAAAAGAAATTTTTTGTTTTCTCACAATCTAAAAAAAATGTGAATAAAGAGTTTTAATCACATGTTCTAAAGATTGTTGATTTTTTTTACACAACATTAAGTAAGATTCGATTTAAAAAAATAAATTTGATTTCATTCGATTTAAATTTTATAAATTTAATTTAATTTTTTAAAATAAAATTTAAATTATGAAATAAGATTCGAATAACTAAAATAATTCAACTTAATTGTTTTTAAATAAAATAACTTATCGATTCAACCAAATTAAATATTTTTAATTTAATTTTAGGTACAAATTTAGGCCTATTATTTGCGCAAAAGCAAATCAGCGCAAAGTATTACAAAGCCCAATAAAATAACAACGTCGTCGTTTTGAAGAGCTGTTGTGTATTTTGTTTCCCCTACCATCTTCTGAGAAAACCCTAAACCCTTGGAAGACGAAAACCTGCAAAATCTGATTGGCAATCGCCGCGCTTAAAAGTAAATAAAAATAGAAATATGTTGAGAAGAAATATACGATTGAGGAGAGAGTATTTGTACAGGAAGAGCTTGGAAGGGAAAGAGCGTTTGCTTTATGAGAAGAAACGGAAGATCAAAGAAGCCCTTGAGGGTACTACTGAATTTCCTTTTTCATCGTAATTTAATTTCATTTTTTTAAATTTTTTTTGATTTTGTATCGTTGTAGAGGGAAAACCCATTCCAACTGAGCTCCGGAATGAGGAGGCCGCGCTTCGCCAAGAAATTGACCTTGAAGATGATTACACTGCGGGTAATGTTTATTCTTATTTTGTTAAATTTGCCTTTTGGTAACTTTTGTTATGCTATGAGCTAAAGAAAACCCTTTTGGGGGATTGGTGTTGAACTATAAATGGTTAATTTTGCTGGATTTTTAGTTCCTAAAACTCATATTGATGATGAGTATGCAAATGCAACAATACGGGACCCTAAGATTTTGCTGACAACATCTCGGGATCCAAGTGCTCCTCTTGTTCAGTTTGTTAAGGTTGGTTTTGTCTATTTTGATGAATAATACCATTTTTACTTGATAATTTGCGTGTGAGTTTAATCACTAATTCAGTCTCCTATGGAGTGTTTCTTGTAGGAATTGAAGTTTGTCTTTCCTAATGCGGAGCGCATGAATCGTGGCGGTCAGGTCAGTGTTTCTTCCTCGGGTTCCTATTGGCTGTCTTATTGATGCATGTGTTGAGTTCTTGGCAAATGGCAAGTGTTTGTACTTGATGTTGATGATATAAAATACAAGTTCTATCACTTTAGGCACTGGTTTTATTATCAGCAGTAACTTCGATAAGGTCATGTTCAATGTTTAGAGTTTTTCATTTAATTGTTAACTTTTGGCACTGGCTTTTCTTTGAACCATTGCTCCATTAGACTTCTTGATGCAATTTTGTCTTGAATAGCTTTGGAGCTACTCTTTTCTCCACATAGTGATTGATCTGAAACTTTCACCTATTAAATAGGACCAGTTTGAAAACATTTCTTCCGTCTGCTAGTCATGATCCATATGATGAACACCATCACCCTTATTTCACATGATAAATTTATTTACTTGTTTTACATCAAGCTAGTTTTCTAGTGAAATTTAGAAAGTGGTTATCCACCCCCTTCTTTTGCAGGTTATATCTGAAATCATTGAAAGTTGTCGTGCACATGAGTTTACAGATGTTATTTTGGTTCATGAACATCGAGGTGTACCAGACGGGTTGATCATAAGTCATCTACCTTTCGGTCCCACTGCATACTTTGGGTTACTCAATGTGGCAAGTATTTGACGACTCTAGCCAGCGTAGATGTTTACTTTGTCTTTTATTTCTATGCATGTTTTTGTATTCTAATATTTCCTTCTAGGTTACAAGACATGACATTAAGGACAAGAAAGCCATGGGAACAATGCCTGAGGCTTATCCACATTTGATTCTTGACAATTTTAAAACCAAGGTATTCATATCACTTTATATGCTTCATATTTGTGAAGCCTATGGTGCAGTCGAGTACCGTGTATATATGGGTGGACCTGAACTTTTGGGGGTTATTTCTTTTAATGATTTTACATTTTTCCAGCTTGGTGAAAGGACAGCGAACATTCTAAAACATTTATTCCCTGTGCCAAAGCCTGATACAAAACGAATCGTGACTTTTGCTAACCGGTCTGACTATATTTCATTCAGGTTGGTTCTCTTGTAAATTTTGTTGTATTCATTAGCATTAAAAGGGTGATATTGATATCATTAGTGGATAATAAGATCCTTCAACAACTTGTCAAAACCTTGAAATGAGTCAACTTGTCAGTTGTGGGGTTCTGTTCTTGTTTCAGTGTTATGAAATGTTCACTCTCATTCATTGATACCATGTAAACATGCAGGCATCATATCTACGAGAAACCTGGAGGTCCTAAATCAGTTGAGTTAAAGGAAATTGGCCCGAGGTTTGAATTGCGGCTTTATCAGGTAACTATCGTGCCATATCGATATATCATTAGGTTCCCTAAATCATCTGGTGCTTTGTATTGCAGTTTAAATTAAACCAACACGCTCATGTTGCAGGTAAAATTAGGGACAATGGAACAGAGTGAAGCGCAGATCGAATGGGTTATTAGACCTTACATGAACACGACCAAGAAACGAAGCTTCATCGGAAATGATCAAGAATCGGATGATAAAAGAAAGAAAATTAAAGCTTAAACTTTGTACCCTGAAATCGAGTGTCAGTCTTCGATGTTTTACATATTCTGTTAACTTGGTCATAATTCGGAAAAGTTTGAAACTTTGATGTGGATTGCATTGACATAATAGTCATTTTTCACCTTATATCATTCTCTTTAGGTCCATGATGTCAACACTTCCAGAAGAAGACGAGAGGTATCATTCTCAATTAAAGCAATCTTTTTAAGGAAAGATGCTTTTACCATTCACTAAATTGCATTTACTGGCTTGGTTTCACAAAAATGCTCAGAAATTCTAGAACGTACATATTTTTGAGCAAAGCATTCCTTCTTTAATGTTAAACTGTAATTTGTACAGTAATTAAGGTTCATTCCTTGCTAGTTCTCAAGACAGACAGCAGACATGCCAGTTTAAAATTTGGTAGTGTTGACCCCGTGAGTTGTTCATCATGTTTTGCATGTGAAAAGTAGCTCTCTAGATCTACTCAGACAAATGTGAACCTCCTGTCCGGTCTACATCCCTAATTAATTAGCCTTTTTCCTGCACTGTTGTACAAATGATATTTAGAGATCTATCAGGTTAAAATTATACTTGGATTATACACTTTCTCTCAAATTGATACTAAAACTTTTACATCTTATTAAATTAGTCCTAATTCAAAATAGTTTAATATTTTATGCTTAAAAATTCTATCAATTTACTTTTTGTTATTCTCCTATAAAAGTTATCACTTTCTTAGGATAAAAAATCTGATAGGATGCAGTTATCTCATTGTTGTTTTGATATATTAAGACCGCTTGAATCAATAGTATTGTAAAAATTGACAAAATTACTAGATTTTTAAAATATAAATGATTAAATTTATTGAATTATTTTAAATTACAATCAAATTGATAAAAAATATATATAAGTTTCAAAACTAAATACGTTAATAAAAGTATCAAAATAATGAATAAAACTAAAGTTAATTTTTCAAAATAAGAGCAAGAATTTCAAAGTGTTAGGTTGGGAGAAAGCATCTAATTCATATACTAACTTAAAAGTAAACAATACCAACATAAAGGAACGAGTCTAATTCAGATATCAAATCCATATTTAAGTCAATTTAAAAAATGCCCTTTCTTTTAGCTAATATAAATAACACCCCACTATCATTGTCTCCTTTATATTCTCTGAAAACTTGAGTGCCATATTCTTGTCCATCTTCCCATCATCACATCATTCATTTCCCATTCTGGTAATGGGACTTTTTCAAGCAATTGTCACCTTTGTTATCTTCACATGTTTATCTTCAGCTCATGCAACTGCCAATGGCAATAGCTCTGATTTCAGAAAACAAGAGATGAAGTGCAATATGTACCATGGGAAATGGGTGCATGATACTTCCTATCCTCTCTACAACTCATCTTCATGTCCTTTTATCCGAAAAGAATTCGACTGCCTCAAGTACGGACGCCCCGATCACCTCTACCTTAAATACAGATGGCAGCCAAGCAACTGCAGGTTGCCGAGGTATTTTGCTCTCTACATCTTATTCTAAGTTACTTGAGTTTGATCTGATTGTCGAACATACCTGTATATCTTAATCTATTAGATAAGTGCATATGTTCAATCTTTTGTTACTGATTTTGACTAGTGTTTTGTATCATGTGGTCATCTGCAAACTGCAGTTTCATGTTTGGTTTTGTAGAATAAGCTCCATTAGTTTTTATTGTTTAGTATGATGTTTTACTTCCTGAATCAGTTTTCTATTGAATCAAAATTAAAATTTCAGTTTGTATTAAAGTTTTGGAGGTGAAATTAGATTCAAATACAGCTTGCTATGAGTTGTATGATATGAAAGGTCAGATGGTGATGGAAATGATTGAAAAGTGCATTAGATTAAAAAGCATATGAGATTAGAGGAAAGCCAATAACTTTTAGCCTAATCTTGGCAAGGAATTTTATACACCGGTATTCGTATCGAACACATATTTATATTCGATAATAATTCTCGAATGGATGGATAGTAGTGTGATGCATTTCCCAATAATTCTGAGATTTGAAATGCACCCACCTCAGATCATGTGCTCCCATTGATATGCATGATCTTTACTTTACTGTTTGCAATTCCAACATCTCTTTGAAATGCATACAGCCTATTTCCTCATTTTTTTTTAGTTAAAGCAAACATCTGTTTAGTTTGCTGTCTGCAATTCCAACATCTAAATTTAAACACAAATCAATGACAGGTTTAATGGACTGTCATTTTTGAAGAGATTCAAGGGGAAGAAGATAATGTTTATTGGGGACTCTCTAAGTCTCAACATTTGGCAATCATTGATATGCATGCTTCATGCTGCAGTGCCAAATTCCAATATAATCAGACAAGAGTTGAACAACCACAGCATCTCCTCTGTCGAATTCCAGGTAACCTGTGATTAAAAGTAAATTAACTATGTAAGAATCTGTGATTAAAAAAAAAAACAACGTTTCACGTGATTCATTACTTTGTCAGGATTACAAGGTGTCGGTGATGCTGTTTCATTCACTGTACTTGGTGGACGTTGATGATGAGAAGATTGGCAGAGTTTTGAATCTGAACTCAATGAAGAATGGGAATCTATGGAAGAACAACGATGTTTTAGTTTTCAACACTTGGCTATGGTGGTACCGCAGAGGACCGAGACAACAGTAACAAGCTTTACATTGGAACTCAAGCTTAATTTAATGATATTTAACAACAGGAACTAAAGCATATTTTATGAACGTGCTTTACACTGCAGGTGGGATTATATGAAAGCTGAAGAGAAGCTTGTGAAAGATATTGATCGTATGGCTGCATTTCGGACAGCTTTGACAACATGGGCTAAATGGGTTGATTCAGATGTGGATACTGATAAAACTAAAGTTATATTTCAAGGGATCTCTCCTTCACACTACAAGTAAGGCTAGCTTTTCCTTTGAAAACAATGTTAACCGATGTTTCCTCCGACTCTGTTCGAGTACAGACACAGGTGATGAACTTGCTAATATCCCTTGACTGACTGTTTTCATATGAAATTATGTTTCAGTGGTTTGGAATGGAACGAGCCAGGAGTGAAGAATTGCTTTAAGGAGATGGAACCATTCAATGGATCAGTTTATCCAGTTGGGTTGCCTGAGGCGGCATATGTTGTTAAAGAGGTGATAAGTGGAATCAAGAAGCCTGTTCATTTGTTGGATATCACAGCTTTGTCTCAACTGAGAAAAGATGCGCACCCTAGCTTTTATAATGGCTTTAAAGCCATGGATTGCACCCATTGGTGTGTGGCTGGCCTTACAGATACTTGGAATGAACTCCTGTATGCAGCTCTCCTTAGTTAAGCAGATACAAGTATGGTGAGATGAACTAGAGGCAGCATAAATTTATTGCTAGAAACATTTTAAAAAATAAAACAAGATTGGAGGGTTTTCTCCAAAACAAACCTTTTGGTATAACATGCATACCCAAGAATGCAATAGTGTATATATGTATGTATTGTATACATACATGCACAGCATAACTACTCTACCTAAAAGGACAGCCGTCTTTAGTTTATGTATGTATACGAAAATATTCAATAATAAGAAAACAAACAAAACAAAATCACTACTTAACACTAGAAAATTTTCAAGGACTAGCTCAGTTTATCATTACAAAGATGATATATATATATATATATATATATATATCAGTTGCAGTTAAATTCTCCATTTGAAGGTAAGGCGTGACCGACTGTTAAAAGGGAAGGAAAAGAGGTTGAACATTCATGAAAACGAGGGATGAAATGAATAGTATGTTTGTTCGTAGAAGAGAACATACGCTTGGTCATGCAACACCTTGCTCGTCCCAATGGCAGTGACAGAGGCATCGTTGAAAGGCAGCCATTGGCCGTTGGGATAACGAGCATCAGCCGTGTAATGCCCCTTGGAGGGATCTCTTCCATGATGGGTTATAGTAGCAACAAGTTCATATTTTCGGCCCTATAATAAAGCACAAAAATAAACGATGAATATAACAAATTAGGAGGCAAGAACAGCTTCAGGATGGATATCAAGGTGGAGCAAGAGAAATGGTTGAACAGTCGAACGCTCACCCTAATATGACTTTAATGAATTATATAATATTTTTTTTGGATAATTGATTTTATTATTTAAGAGCAGGGAATTGCTATAAAAAAATTACAACAATAAATACTATTCTATATGTTGTTATAAACGTATACCCCAATTAATACATAACTCAATGTTGATAAAATAATTGTCGACTATATTCTTTCCCGCTAACCTATTCTATACAAAACCCTTAATGGATTGTAAAATGGATCGCCCATCAGTACGTGAATAGTACAATTGTTTTCTATTTTTTTCCTTTCAAATAAAATAGATGAATGCACACCAAGCCAATTGAAGAATCACAGCAAGGAATAATTTACCTTTGAAAGATTTGATAGCCCAAGTAACCTCTTGATTCCAACTACATACATTTCGTGAGATGTTGTAAAGCTTCAAGACCTTCCTCCAAATGTTTTCCGAGAATTGACATTCAAAAAGTAAATGATTTTCAGTTTCTAGTTCGCATTTACAAAATAAACACTTTCCATTGATGAACATCCCCACGCGAGAAATCTATCTTTGATAGAAAACCTACCTTGAATGACTATCTAAGATATCAAAACATGCTTATGCATGTTAAGTGAAACCCAAATAAGTTCACACCAAAATACTTTATCTTTATATTTTCGAATTGTATTCTAGAATAACATAACCCTTGTCAAACTGTTGTTGGAAATGTTGAACCCATGATTGTCTCTGAGTTATTCTTTATTATAAAAACATAAATTAAAGTCGGCATTGAATTCCTGGGAACTAAAAACAAATCCAATTGACCTCAAGGCCAACCACTTTGAATCTTTGATTGCAGTTTCACAACAACAAGATTTCTATTTGTAGATGAAATTTCTGGGAATTAAATACAAATTCCATGGACCTCAACTCCGGTTCCAAGTAAAACAACAACAGTAAAAGCGAAGCCGTAGCAAGAAAAGTAATCACTTCTCTAGTTCTAAACACTGTAAGAATTATGACCAAGAAAAGAAATGGTCAAATTTTGGAATTACAGCTGATTGTTCAGAGTTTGAAAGCTGTTGGGTGTCAAAATGGAGGTATTGAACAAGGAAAATGGAGAAGGTGGACTAAAGTTGATACGGTGGATCTAGACGATTCATTCTTTATAGATTTAGAGTGAAGAATCATAGATAATTGTTGGGAGTTTGAAAGTCACAATTCCTAGAGACGAAATGTATCTTTCTTCCATTAGCGTATACAGGTACAAGAGAAAAGTAGTGTCTAAATAACACATGGAGGACTTTTGTCCTTGTCTTGACTCTTGCATTTGTATTAAACGTATGTTACTACATTGCTTCCCTTTCATTGTCCTTGTCTTAACCAAAACATGTTCAGCTTCCGAGTTCTGCTCATGATTTTGGGATGTCTTGGGTTAACTGAAGCTGCAACCAACATTCTTAATTATGGTGATAAGCTCAGTTCCAATTCATCTGATTACCTTGTATCCCCGGGTGGAGACGTTTCCTTAGGCTTCCAAAAACAGGAATATGGTAGGACTTGGGATGATAGAGACTACGGATATTATTTGGCCATGTGGTGCACCGAACAAGACACGTCGTACCATTGGGTCTGGTTGGCTAACCGAGACGACCCAATCGTGGACAACTCGGGAGCTTTCGTCCTAGACGATACCGGACTGAAAATTACACGCAATGGTGGGGATCCCATCCAACTTTTCTTACTTGGGTCTACCTCTATCTCCATCAATATTTCCAATACGAGGGTCGTGTTACAAGATTCGGGCAATCTTGTTCTGCAAGGTACAAATGAGGAAACCGGTGAAAACGTAGTATTGTGGCAAAGCTTTGAATATCCAACTGACACTTTCCTGCCTGGGATGAAATTGGGTGTCATCCATGGGAGAAGGTTGTCACTTACATCTTGGTTGACCGACTCGATCCCAGCATCTGGATCATTTAGCCTGGAATGGGATCCTTCAGGAAACCGGTTAGTTGTTCGGCTAAGAGAAAGGGTTTTATGGTCTACCGGAGACATTCTGTCCTTGGATCCAAACAAGATGTACAATTTTACTTATGTTTCTAGTCTAGACGAGCAGTATCTTTATTACACGATTGTAGCTTCTGAATATACTCCTGCAGAATTGACTAAAAGCGCCAGACTAGAATTCCATTACTATGGGGGGTTAGAGTTCGGAGGAAGCCGGTTGGTCATATTTGATTCGAGAACCTGTTCCGGGGATAGCACGGAGAATGGATGCAAGAGATGGGAAGGAACAAAGTGCAGAAACAAAGCTGACAAGTACGAAATTAGATCCATAAAATATATTAATCAAGATTCTTTAAACGATACACTATTAGGAAACACCAGTCTTTCCATAGATGACTGTAAGGACATATGCTGGAAAGACTGCAGCTGTTTGGGCGTCAATGCGATGATGGACCTCGGTTGTCAATTTCTTTCGGGGCCTTACGAAGAAGCCGGTTTGGATGGAACTTCATTTCAAGTTATAATTCGCAACCGTTCAAGTAAGTTAATATCACACATCTTTGATTATGTTGGATGGTATAAACATTTTTGTACATTGATGACAGGGTTGAAAACTTGGATATGGATTTTAATCCCTATAACAATGGCTCTAACGATCATAGTATCGATTTCCTCCCTGTTTTATTTGAGAAGACGGCGACAAATTCGAAAGGAAGGTACTAAAATGGAGGGGAACCTCAATCTATTGATGTTTCTTTTTATGTAAACTTTTATCTAAACTTCAGCTTTGTTTTGAGCAGAGAAGTTTCTACTTGGCTTAATGACTTCAGACGATGCAAGCGACATACGGGAGCTTCGAACCGGAAACAATGGTCACAATCTAAATATATACACAGCACAAATGATTATGTCTGCTACAAATGGCTTCTCACCGGAGAATTTGGTAGGAAAAGGTGGCTTCGGAGCCGTTTTCAAGGTGTCTGCCAAACCCCATCAGTGAGTTATTGACATTTATTTCATCGATTGATTTGTCTCTAACATTCGAACTTGTTAATCATCAGGGAACACTGGGTGATGGACTGGAAATTGCAATAAAGAGATTATCAAGAGGATCAACACAAGGGCTAGTGGAGTTCAAAAATGAGCTTATACTTATTGCTAAACTGCAACACACAAACCTTGTGCGGCTCTTAGGCTTCTGCGTTCAAGGGGACGAGAAAATGCTTGTCTATGAGTACTTGCCTAATAAAAGCTTGGACTCCTTCATCTTTGGTTAGCAACTCTTTATTCATTTCTAGGACAGCCGATGCCCGTTTCTATGCCATGTGTTTTAAGTTTTAACCAGTGTTTTTCGTCCGACAGATGATTCAAAAAGGAAGCTATTAGATTGGGATGAGCGATTTAGCATCATTGAAGGGATAGCTCAAGGGTTACTTTATCTTCATAAATACTCTAGACTAAGAATTATTCACAGAGATTTGAAGTTGAGTAACATATTGCTTGACGAAAACATGAACCCCAAGATATCAGATTTCGGCATGGCCAGGATTTACAAAACAAATGAAGCTGGATCAAATACAAACCGGATTGTCGGCACATAGTAAGCAAGCACATACTGTAATGACCATGATTCATACGTCAGTAGTCACTCCTCCCATAGGACAATGCTAGAAAGATGTTCCAAACCCGATCGTTACAATTAATATACCAAACAAAAACAGGGATATTAACTGTTATGTTGATGAATTATTGCAGTGGCTACATGTCTCCAGAATATGCAATGGATGGCATATTTTCCGAAAAATCCGATGTTTATAGTTTTGGAGTTATGGTGTTGGAAGTTGTCAGTGGTCGGAAAAACAACAGCCATTTCGAGTTTGATCGCCCACTTAACCTCATTGGATATGTAAGTCCTTATCATAGTCTTCCAATAGTTAGCTTAGGTTGATTTAAACTGTAAATGGTTGTTGTTTGCAGGCATGGGAGCTGTGGAAACATGGATCAGCATTAGAACTAATGGATCCAAGTTTAAGTGATTCATGTCCTAAACAATACCAGGTTTTAAGGTGCATTACTTTGGGTCTGCTATGCGTGGAATATAGTCCATCAGACCGGCCGAAGATGTCGGATGTTATTTCAGTGCTGAATGGAGAAATGCAGTTGCCGTTGCCAAAACACCCTGCATTTTCCACTGGAAGAAGGATTGTGGAAGCAAATGTGGTGGACAAAGAGATGGAAAATCATTCTGTCAACGGCCTAACCGTGTCTACCATGTATGCAAGATGATTAAAAGACTCGGTCGAGCACTTCGTATATCATCCATCAGCCGAATTGCAGGATTCAGATGGAAGACTAAATGTTTCTTTTGTGTTGGTTCTTGTAAATCATACAATTAGCACATCAACATGTGCAATTCAATCAACTTTATTATGCTGTTGCAGAAAAAGAAAGAGATATGACTTCAAGCAGACAACTAGATGGTGTAGCTCAGTTAAATGCCTATTTTGGGTCAACCATTGATCAAGTAAAGCCTGAAGAGAACATGTGCTGCCCTGCTGGGGTTCCCCTTTCCATCTTTTTCTGCAACATTGACTAGCTTCTAAGTTCTAACTTACAGCATAACCAGCCTTAACACGGCTCGTTCGAGCCGGTTTTGAAAAAAAATGAATAGTCGGAACAACATAGGCTATGCTAAACAGATGCCATGGACTAAACAAAAGCAGGTGATCATATGATGACAATAATGCAGAAGTGTAGGTAATCTAAAAACAGCATGTGAATGCCATGTTGTTCTACAAAATTTAGATCTGCATCATCTGATTGCAGACATATTTGTATAATTTTACATAAATTTGGCAATTTGATTATGATTGAAAGAACTTGGATCATGATTTAATGCAAAATGCATCTGAAATACCTTAAAATAGTCCATTGTTAATTCATAAAAGAAGGTATAGTAAGAGAATGAGAGACTATTATAATTTATATTGTAAGGGTCAAAATACCTGCCAAGTCCCTCTAGTATAGGGATTGTATCAATTTAGTCTACTATTAAATAGATAAATCTGATCTCTCTATTATAGGAAGACTATATCATGAACCATTTTTATCACGTCATTCTAATCTATACAATCAGGTCCGTTCATCTTTAAAAAGTACTCACTTATTAATTACATGTAAAAAAAAGATGATAATTCACCTTAAAAATATGAGATGGATAAATTTGATTGGTTAGAACCACGAATAACGTGATACAAATAATTCATGATATAATTTCTCCTATTATAGAAACCGGATCAAATTAGTCCCTCTATTATTAAATGAATTGATTTAGTCCTTAAACCAGTAAAAAAATCAAAATTAAATTGAGAATGAAAAATTTTAATTGCCATTTTTAATTTAATAAAAACGGTCTTATTTGATTTTTTTTTCTTTCTAAAACATAAAATAAATTTGTCTAATTTATAACAGAGATACGAATTCAAATCGATTAAATCGAATATCCCTCATAATAGAGGGACCTAACATTGTAAGCTATGGGGATTCTTCATTAGGTGATTCCTTGAACATTGGGTGTCCTTTCACAGCTGTCTTCACCTTTCAGTTCCACAACACAAGGCTGCTTTGTTTTCTTCTAATATTCTCCCATCCCAACAATCAATTGTCCCCACTTCCATCAATAATGTCACTTTATATGAAAAAATTATATCATGGGTAAGTCTCATCACCTGTCCATGAGATTAATCAATAAAAATTATTAATTTCATCAATTTTTTTCATGTCATAATTGTTTCCAAAGTGAATCTTCACTTGAAAAATTAAAAAATAATGAGATGGACAGTTTTTATTAGTTAGTCTCATGAATGACGTGGTGGAACTGACCTATGATATAATTTTTCCTTTATATGGCATATGTATATATACATAAATATATAAACTCTTTATTTCATATGTATTTAGATTTAATTTTTTATTAATATAATAGTGATTATAAATTAATATTTATTTATATATTTTTTATTTTTTACAATAACCATATGCCTTATAAACAAGATAATTTTAATTTAAACGTGTTATTTGTGATAAATATTATCTATTTTTCCATCGGCATGCTTGTTAGGTTTTATTTAGACTTAAAATATATAAGTATAAAGTTTATGTTTTATAATTTATAATTTAAGACGGTATTTATCTTATAAAACCTGAATTTAATTATTTTATTCGTAAGATGTTTATTTATTAAAAAGTTAAAAGAATTTATAAATAAATATTAATTTATAATTACCTTTAGATTAATCATAATGAGTATTTTTGAGTTAACGATCAACGATACGAAGGATTTAATTGATTATAATTTAAAATTTGAAAATTTAATTAATTATAATTTAAAATTTAAAGATTCAATTAAATAAAAAATATAAAAAAAATATTTTTTAATTTTTCATTGAGGAGAAAAACCTTTAAGCAATAAATTAAAATCCACGTCATTCATGTATTAAAATATTTTTCATAAATATAATATCTCCGTGTACTATATTTTGTTCTTTAAGGCAACGGTTCATGTGTTTCCATTGAGGGCATAAGGGAAGGATATATCACATCATAGGCGAGACTCAAGGTGTTTATTCAATAATCTAGTAAAAAATGAATGATTTTTATTTTAAAAGATTAAATCTTTTAAGATAAATATCGTTTTTTTTTATTAAAAATAGTCGCTTATCAGCTCATAATTTAAAACTTATAAAACTTAACTTTTTTATTTATTCTACATATTCAAATTTAACACTTATATTATTTTAATTTACATTCGAATTCGAATAACATGGTATGTAAGATCATGTGTGTCTTAAAAAGTGGATTAAGTGAAGGGGAACCAAGTCATTTCACTCCCAACAGACACGTTCAAATGTCTGTTAGGACATGAGGAAAAGCATGGAGTTGGAAAAGGATTGGAAGGCCCCATGAAGCTCAATCACACTTTCTCATAATTCATTCAAGAGCTTTCCCTCCATGAAAGACTGTATATCTCAGCCTTTATTTATATATAGTCATACAATGGTTAACCAGGAAGGCCCACAGCTTTGAACAGATGGAACATATCATGAAAAAGATAGAAATCCATGAATCATTGCACAGATCTCTATTTGTTCATGGCTAGATTGCAATGGTTTTATCAGTTTAATCTCATGAAATCTATGAATCAGTCCCACTTGTCTTGGTGTTTGGTATGAGAATAAACAATGGCTGTTGAACTCAGATATCAAAGCTGAAGTCAAAGATCTGCAATGGCTAAGAAGAAGAGTTGGTTCAGTTTAGTGAAGAGGTTCTTCCTGTTTGAGACAATTGCAAGAACAGAAAAGGTAATTGTTCTGCTGTTTAATGATGTTTTTAAGATTTTTTTGTATATAATTATCCTTTATGTCTTTTGTTTGTCAGAAGGAGAAGAGAAGGAAATGGATGTTTGGAAGGTCAAGGACAAAGAGGTTGACAGCACCACCAGGTGACACGATAAAGGATGAGCATACCGTTGCCGTTGCCGCCGCTACTCTTCAATCTGAGCATATACGTGATGAACAAACCGAGAACGTTTGGCCTAATTCGTATTCATCTAATGAGCATAAGAGGAATGTTCAAGATGTTGCAGCCACAACAATCCAGGCTGCCTTTAGGGGTTGCCTTGCAAGGAAAGCTATGCGGGCGCTGAAAGGGATAGTGAAGCTTCAAGCAATCATCCGTGGAATGGCCGTGAGACGACAAGCGATGACTACTCTCAAATGCTTACAATCGATAGTGAACATTCAGTCTCGGGTTTGTGCCAAGCGATTCCGAATGGCAGAAGGCACTTGGGAATATGATGAGCTCAAACAGTTGGTGACATTGGAAGACAAGATTATTAAGGTATTTGCCATTGCCAAACTCTTATGTCACAATAAGAGACCATTCGATTTTGTTTATTGATGAAATGTTTAAGTAAAATTGCATTTGCAGGTGGATATAAACAGTCAAAGAAGATGGGATGATAGCATTTTGACAAAGGAAGAGGCAGATGCAATGGTTTTAAGCAAGAAAGAAGCTGCAATCAAACGAGAACGGATAAAAGAGTACTCGTATGTTCATCGGGTAAACCATAAACCTCCTTTGGCTTCAAGTATCTGTCTTTGATTCTTTATTTTCCTAGTGCATTGTTCTAAGGAGATTGAAAAGAAAATTGCAGAAGTCAGCAGAATCAGAGAAAAACAATGGTAATGGAAGGTTAAAGTACTGGTTAGATGAATGGGTGGATACTCAGGCCGGTAAAAGTAAAGAACTCGAAGATTTGGACTCGATTTGGACTTCAAATTGCAAGCAGCCTACGGAAGAAAACAGAGCTACACAACTAAGGTTGAAGACTTTCCCAAGGCAATATCATTATAATTCGGAAGGACCGGATTCTCCGATAGTACCATTTCGGCTAAAATCATTTCACAAGAAGCAGTCTTCTTTGGGAGAAGACAATTGTTTTCCAACTTCTCCTGTAGTTCCAACATACATGGCCGCTACACAATCTGCAAAGGCCAAGGCAAGATCGACGAGTTCACTTAAGCTTAGGCCTGGGAGTTTGGATACTCAGTCTGAAAGTTACTCACCATATAAGAACAAACTGTGCCTTGTATCTTCAATTACAAGGACTAGTGCTTATCAGCAGAGATCCCCTAGCCTAAAGGGCGTACTGAGTCCTGTGAAATCGAAGCGAACCTTAAAGGATCTTAGCTTGAACTCCGAGTGTTCATTGCGTAGTTGGGTGCAAGAAAGCACCTTTAGATGATTGATTCTTCCATTGTTGAACACTAGATGCTACTTTGTGCCTAAACAATTGAATGAATGAATCAAGTTTCATGTATGACTGATACTGAACTGCCATTGCCATTGCCATTTTCGATTTAGTTCCAATATTTCAACTGGTTCCATTAGGGTTACAACAACCCTAATGGATATTTTCATTGTTGCCAAGTCAAGCAAGCAAAATGAAAATCAATTAAATTCAGAAAGTGCAGAGAAAAATATGGTCCCATCATTCCTGAACATCCACTTCATCAGTGAAAGTGAAGGAATTGACTGTTTTTGCATTTCAAAGCAATTCAAAATCTGGAAACAAAGAGAGACTGTCAGTTTTAGTACTAAAACTGGAGGTATCTATGACCAGAAAAATCAATGGAGGATCACAGTTTGTCAGTTTATTTTTGTTTCTTTCTCTTAATCTCTATGGTTGGAGCACAAAAAAATTCCAAATAAGCAATAATGAAGAGTTAAACTGTTGGACGTAAAAAACATATCTATTGCATCTATATCAGTACTTTGAAAATAAAAGTGGCATGGGAGAATCCTTGATTAACAGTACTATTCAAAGAAATGCTTGTTAAACTCAACAACTTAAGCTACTCATTTTCCATTGAAACAGAAGCATAAAAGATGAACCCTTTCCATCACTGGCAAACTAGAGAGAATTGCTACTAGTTGGAGGAGCTGCTGCATACTGCCTATCCACGACATCGATGAGCTTGTTAGCTATGGCACTAACATAAACAGAGGAGCCTTCGTTTATCTGCAATCAAGACCGTATAAAATGTGCCTATTCTGGGACAAAAATACGTGTATGTATAAGGGACATATTTTACCTTGGTGTTGAAGAGAAAGCTGTAATAGTCACCAATGTTTCCACCAGCAACATGGTGGAGATCCAATTGAAGTTCATCGAGGAGTCTAGACACGAACAGTAAGCAATTGATCTTCTTCCTCTGAACAAGTTTGATGGTAACTTCGTCGTCGATGATGCGTACATCGACCTCGGAATCCTTAGACTTCCTTTGAAGCCAAGAACTCCTCAAGGAAGTGTTGTAGCATTGGTCTGGATCGCCTAGAGGCTTGCAATCAACATCCCCTGCATCAGCAGCACTGGCAGCATCTTCAGTCTTAAGCCTCTTGCTCCTATCTTGTCCGCACCGCTTCTTGTCCACAAGTATTTTAAGCTCACGAACTGTTCTAAGAAGTTCCTTGATGTAGTTTATGGCACCTTCAACTATGGATGCTCTATCAATCTTGGTTATTGTATAGCCAATGAAACACAATTGAAAACACCAAAAGATTGAAACCTTTTTAGTACAATTTATCACAAAAGAAACAAACTTTTTTAAGGATGGAGTAGTTTACCTTGGTGGGGCTAGGGACCATTGCCTTCAAAGCCTGGTACTTGTCATTTAGATGGACTCTCCTTTCTCTTTCGGTTGCAAAGTGTTTGGTTGTCTTGCCAGCTTTATCTCTGTCTTTGGTACGACCAGCCATGGAGATATCCCTGGTGAACTCAATTATGCCATTGTCCCCATCGTGATAAAGACCCCCAACCCCAGCAGCATCTTTGTCGTCAGCCGGCACGGTGTAGCCATGCGGCAGAGATTGCAGCAACTCCCTAAAAACTGGCGGCTGAGGGGGCAGGTTGAGATGGAAAAGTGGGTCGTATACAACAGAGGGGGAACCAGGTGTTGTTTCAAAGGAGATGGATGAATTAGGGAGGAAAGAACATCTGGGTAAATGGAAAAGGCTGAGAAGGTCAGGTGTAGGAGTATAACCACCACCGCCACTAGCAACAGCTGCGGCGGCGGCGGCAGCTTCAGGGGAAGAAGAAGATGGGACCATGTTGAAAGTTTCCCAATTAGTCTGATCATAAGAAAGCTCCTGTGTTAGATAGGGAATCAAATGGGCATTGGCGTTGGCGTTAGCGTTGTTGTTGGTAATATTATCAAGCAGATAGTGTTGTCGTTGTTGGGATTCCATATCCACCCCGGCAACGGCGGAGACATCCTCATGGTGGTAAGAAGAGAGATTGAGGTTGTCTTCCAAACTGTTGTCACAGTTGGTGGTTCCCCCCGGCAAACCGATCAGTTCCTGACAATCTGTGATGGAGTGGGGCTCAAAGCAACCACTCTCCTCGTACTCCTTCATTCTTTGTTTAGACAACAACAAAACAAGATCAATAAATGTTTTTTTGAAAGAAAAAGTAGACAGAAATGGAAAGATTTTGTTGAAGCTGGTGTCTGTTTATATCTATGAATCCATGAAAGTGAAATGAAGACAGAGAAGGAGATGGTTTCTGATTGTTTCCTGCGTGCCTGCCTGCCTGCCTGTGAGCCAACCAGGTTTGCGGTATGCGATGGTTCACGCGATTTCTGAATATATCGTGCCCGACTCTTGTTTGTTATACTAGTTTATTTGTCATTTGGGAATTCATAAACTTCATCTTTCTAACGGTCTTTCCCCTTTCTTATCACAAGTTAATCTAATAAAATACGATACGATATTTGATTTATTAATCGATTGATTTATATTAAATTTTATATAATTAAATATATTATAAAGATACTTTTCAGTTCGGTTTACTCTATTCATAATATCAAAATTTTAAATACTTAATTTTATTTGAATATTTTAACAGATCATTCTATTAGGTTAATTAATTGTTAATTCGATTAATTATTTAGGTATTACGTAAAAAAATAACTTGTAATTCCAAACAAACCCTTAATCTATCGATAAAGAATCTCTAGAGTTAAGATGTTTTAGGTTTAAATCTTATTTTGTAGTTCTTTTATGATTCGAATTGGATTATGAATAAATATTTATTGTAAATATTGATTCTGATTATAATTATCAGAATCGTAGAATATTTAATTCTGTTATTTAAAAAAATAATTATAATCTTACCTAAAAGAGAAAAAAATTATGACTCAATAAAATATAATAAAATAAAAATAAAAATTATGATCAACTGATTAAATATACTTAAATAAATTATTAATTAAAATTTTACTATAATAATCAAATTTGATTATAATTTTTTAAAACATACAGTTTAATATAGTATCTACACTATCTAAATTATTTTCTACTTATAATTAATAAGAGAATATTATAAAAATAATTCATGACTATATCATTATTTTTAGCCAAAATATGATTTAATCTTTCTCCTATACTCATGTTTAATATAATTTTGGTATCTTCTATAAAGTCATAATTTAATATGAATAATTGAACACCGTTAATTTTTTGAGTTAAAATATTAATATTTATTGTATAAATTATTTTATTTTAGCGGTTAAAAAAAACGATTATTGTTCCTGAAGGTTACAGGTATAAACACTAGTATTACAGCACAATAATTAAACAATCAATATTCGATTGAAAATATATTTTAGAACAGATATATATTACTATAATCACTGTAGACTAATTTCAAAAATATATTAACACTGATTTTTCTTTAAATTTTACAATCATAAACTTTTTAACTTGAATTAAATTCATAAAACATAAAATTAAAATATTCGTAATTTTTTTATTTTTACTATATAATAAAATTACCATATATCTATAATCTTTTATCTCTCTCATGCAAACTGCTCGCCCTAACTAACTCACTCCAAATTGGTTAGACTTCCTTTTTCACCCCATTAACAATATTTATTTCTCTGTCAATTAAATTTTAAACAATATTTATTAAGAATTTATTCACTATTTATTAAATTAGTATTTGAGTTTTAATTAATTGAAAAAATATTACTATTAAATTAATTTAGAAAAATATAAAAATCTTAAATTTTAATTAATTAAAATTCAAAGTCTATTATTATAAAGAAAGTATAGCATTGCATGCAACTAACCTTCTTCCCTTTCCATTCAGTTCATGCAAAGCTTGTGCCAACGTTTTTTTATTACAAAATATACCTAAGAAATAACGAGAATATAATAATATAATTTATTACATAAACCAATATTTAAATTTGATAATTTTTATTAAATTGATATTTATATTTACTCGATATATTAATTTAATTAAATTATTGATGTGATATGATCAATTAAAAATAATATCATTAAACGTCATATATTATAATGTTTTTTAGGATGTTGGGTATGTCATCCTCACCTCCCATATACCTCCGTCACTGAGTATAATTGATTTTAAATTTTAAAATATTTTAGATGTGATGTGTATATACTCGATCGAAATAATTTAAATTTTAAAAATAAAACTCGATCGAAATTACTCGACTTGAAAGCTAAAAAATCTTTAGGAATTTAAGCAAGCAACGAAATTTTTGTATGGCATCCAGCCCAGAGTCTTTAGCTCAAAGGAAACACAAATCTTATAAACTTTGTCACATGAAAAATGAAGTTTAATGGGATATCTCAACTCAAGTGTTATTGACCACGTTTTAAGGAAATGGGTAAATCCTACTTTACACCCTTATATAATATACGTAATTCAATTTGGTCCTTTTTAACGTAGTCTTTTGGGTTGGTTAGGGAACCATCCTGTTGTTCTTCGGAATAGTTTTTTTAATCAACTACGATGGTCGTAAATAAGTATATACGCTTTATTTTTAAGGTAAAATTAACTGTACTCTCACTTTTATTTATTAATATTTTTAATTTAATTATTAAAATTTTAATTTATTTTTATTTTAATTATTTTGTTATTAAATACTTAATGATATTATGATTATAGATTTATCTTTTAAAAATATAAAATTATCTTAAACTTTTCTTATTTTAGATTAAATTGAATTTCTCAATTATGGAAAATCTTCTCCCAAATCTTAGCAATGGAAGCAGGAGAAGAAAGAAAATATATATCTCAATTTTATATTGATCGGATTGTAAATATTGTTGATTAGAGTAATTTAAGGTTTTACGATACGTTTTAGTTGAGTTTCGTCTATTTAAATTGAAAAATTAAACTTTACTGACTAAAATATAAACAAGACAAAAGTTGAGTGATGAAATATTAAATTTACCCTTACTTTTATGAGGAAATTCGAGAATGAAAGGAACAAAAGAAGGAAAGGAAGAGAATTTTCACCGGACACTCCATGTGTGAAATCATCCAGGGGATCCTTTCAGGCAGAATCTTAACAGAAAGGAGATGAAATGGGTTAAAGCTATGAGAAGGTAAAGGTAAAACACAATCTGAAATCATTATTTTTCTTCTTTCAAGCTCACGCCTTTTTCAGTTTTTTTTTCTTCCTGTTTTGACTTGTCTCCCTCTTTCAACTCAACCGATTTATTCATTCACATTTCCTTTGAGCTGATTAGTCTAATTCTTGAGTACCCATTTTGTAATTTCATCTGAATTGTATGAAAGGTTTGAGCTTTTCCATCACATTCTTTCCATTTGCATAAGAATGGCCTAAAAAGAAAGGTCCTAATTGATGTTTACCTCTTTGAAGAAGACGATATTAAAGAGGTCTATCACTTTCCCTATCTTTTTTGTTGTTTTCTAGTAGTTTGATAGATACTAGATTGCCAATGTAACTATCTGTCTGAGTTTTCAATGTTTGCTTTGCCTTGTTGGACCCAGAATTGGAAACAAAAAAACTTGGGGTGGAAGAGGGGTTGATGATTTCAGATTGAATTGTTGTTGATTGATTGGTTTTGGTCTTTTCTAATTGACATTCATGCTTGTGAGATTGGATTGTTTCGAAAGACGTAAGTTTTTCTTCTGAATTTGTAGAATTTGTTTCGATATAGCAGGCCTAGAGTTCTGGAATTAGAAGCTTGGGATATTTGTTCTTACATTTAATTTTAATCAAGAGAGAAAAGATGCCAAGCACTAGTGAAGAAATGACTCAGAATTCTCATGCCAATGGCTTGATTCAGAGCTCCGATGCTTCTTTAGAAGAGAAACTCGACGAGCTTCGGCATCTGATGGGCAAAACCGAAGGCGATCCATTGAGAATTGTAGGTGTTGGGGCAGGAGCTTGGGGTAGTGTATTCACTGCTTTGCTGCAAGACAGTTATGGGCATCTGAGAGATAAGGTTCTGATAAGAATATGGAGGAGACCTGGAAAGATAGTTGATAAGGCTACAGCTGAGCACTTATTTGAAGTGATCAATTCACGAGAGGATGTGTTGAGGAGACTGATTAGGCGGTGTGCTTACTTGAAGTACGTTGAGGCAAGATTAGGGGATAGGACTTTGTATGCAGATGAGATTTTGAAAGATGGTTTCTGCTTGAATATGATTGATACTCCAGTTTGCCCTTTAAAGGTTGTTGTAAACTTGCAAGAGGCTGTTTGGGATGCTGATATTGTAATTAATGGCTTGCCGTCAACTGAAACTCGTGTGGTGTTTGAGGAAATTAGAAAGTATTGGAAAGAAAGAATAACAGTGCCCATAATCATATCTCTAGCAAAGGGTATAGAAGCTGAGTTGGTGCCTGAACCTCGCATAATAACTCCCACTGTGATGATTAATCGAGCAAGTAAGCTTTGTTTTTACTTGAGGTTTTGCCTATAGCCAAATTAAATGTTTTATCCTATTTGCTGAATTTCATATCAATATGAATCTTGATTCCTGTTCTTGCAGCTGGAATTCCTGTTGAGAACATTCTCTATCTTGGAGGACCTAATATAGATTCAGAGATTTACAATAAAGAATATGCTAATGCTCGAATTTGTGGGGCTGGAAAGTGGAGGAAACCATTGGCAAAGTTCTTAAGGCAGCCCCATTTTATTGTGTGGGACAATGGTGATCTTGTTACTCATGAAGTTATGGGTGGTTTGAAGAATGTATATGCCATTGGAGCTGGTAAGATCTAGTTTTTTTGCAAGCATGCTAAGTCTTGCACCTTGCACAATAGGCTGTATGTCAATATTTGTTTAATGGTAAGGAATATCCTGGGAAAAGGTAGCAAAATTCTGCAATTTAATGAATTTATCAACACAATTCCAGGTAATGTATGCTCAAAAAAGGACCTATTTACCCAATAAAAAGAAAAGGAAAGGTGTTGAGCCAATGTCCTACTTTCTTTATGTGGCTGCACTCTGCAGATATTGTTTTTTTGACTTGTTTAATCTTTAAGTGGTAGATATTGCTTGATACTTGATAGCCTATACTCTGTAGTGTACTATATTCATTATACCAAACAACTTATCTTTAAACTAAATACTCAACTCAATTTTAGCAATAAGTTGAGATTTCAAATTTTTATAAGCTAACTTCCTATATTGATTTCACAGGAATGGTAGCAGCTCTAACCAATGAGAGTGCCACCAGCAAGTCAGTATACTTTGCACTGTGTACATCTGAGATGATATTTATCACTCATCTCTTGGCAGAAGAGCCTGAAAAACTTGCTGGGCCTTTGTTGGCTGACACCTATATAACCCTATTAAAAGGTCGTAATGCATGGTATGGGCAACAGTTGGCCAAAGGGGGATTGAACCTTGAAATGGGTGATAGCATCAAGGGGAAGGGTATGATTCAGGTATGAACTTTTCGTCCCATAGAACATCTTGAGCAAACGGTTTGAGGTTGGTTTGAGAAGAGTTGAGTTAATACTCATCTGGCATCATTCAAGATAGAGAGCATTGGTTGTCTACTGAATTCCATATGCAGACAACGTATGTTTCATAATAGGGGGAAATGGTGTTCTTAAGCAACTATAGAGAGATTTTGCAAAGAAGATTCTGTAATTAATTTGTGATCTGGAAACCTATTGCATTATTTGTATTTTTCAGGCTTGCATGTTCCTGTCTTTATTGCCTCAGAAATGCTTGCATTCAATCTCTAGAATGTCTGTGGAAGTCTAGAGGCAAGTCTTTAAAACTTTTGCATTAACTCCTAGGCACATTTAAGTGGATGGAGTATCCCTGGCCATTCCTGGACTGGTAAAAATCAATTTCCCATTGGTTTTATGGACATTTTTTTTTTGATTTGTTGGTGCAAAGTGTAAACTTCAATAACTGCATCTCCATTTCTTCATCAGTTTGGAGCTCCCTTGGATCTCACCAACACGCTTAGCATAGTCATTGTCAATTGAATAATCATAAATTGGTGGCATTTTTCCATCACTGTTTAGTAATAGAACCGGATTCTAACTCCTCTTTTTCTTCGTGTCTTATCTGATGCCGTCATTTAACTCCTTTTACGAATATTAATCTCATTATTATGGCAGGGTGTCTCTGCTGTGAAAGGCTTTTATGAGCTTCTTAGTCAGTCCAGCTTAAGTGTCCTGCACCCCGAAGAAAACAAACCGGTAGCTCCTGTTGAGCTTTGCCCCATCTTGAAGATGCTATATAAAATACTCATCACAAGGTAATCAGTTTCTTTTCTCCCACTCGCCTGGTGATGTTTTTCTTTGTAAAAAGACTTCCAGAAGTGTGAGCTGATGAAACTTGGTTTGAATGTTCAGGGAGTTCCCTTTGCAAGACATCCTTGATGCATTAAGGGATGAAACCATGCATGACCCGAAAGATCGTATCGAGATAGCACAAACTCATGTGTTCTATAGACCATCTCTTCTTGGTAATCAGCCTTGATAAGAAAAAGACGATGATCCATCTAGTTAGTTTTCTCAGTTATTCTCACCTCGGTATGTAAATTTCATGAAGTTATCACTAGTGTAGGTTCTATTGTTGAAAGTAGGTGTTCTAATGGAAGCAAATATTAGAAATGTGATGAATTGTGAGATTAATGTTCTCTCACTTCCTGTTATTTTTGTGTTACTCATTTGTAATAACCAGTCCTTAATGTCACTTCCTGTTACTTTTGTTGTTGATGATTTGATTGATTGTTTAATCTTTGGCTGGAGTAATGTTGGCACAGCCTAGAGGACTTGAAAGTTACTCGTAGTTTCTTTCCTCTTCAAAGTGTTGCTGTCGTACAAGCTCAAAATAGATCAACATCTTAAGGATTTTGATTTTGTATAAATGTAAAGCACTCTAAGTTGGCTTAGGTCAATAAAGTAGTGGGTTCATGTTCTGATAATACCCATTGACTTAAACAATACCTTTAGGATCAAGTTTTAGGACAGATTGCCACTCCACTACATGATCACAATGTTACAAGGAACTGCAAATTTCCAGGTTCTTGTTGCCACTAAGTCGAAGCTTCATTGTCAAGAGCCATTGTTTTGAACTTATCTCTTACGAGTCTAAGGCCGCATTAGCATGTCTAACGACATAGATCATTCATGTCATATCTGGACCAATTAGGAACGGAAGCTGTTTGAATTGTATCCATCGTCATGTCACTCGGTTGGGTGTGCTAAGCAGTTGTTGCGGCTTCATGCTTCAAGTAACCTATTTCGCCTGTAAGCATTTAGTTAGTTACATCAGTCTTATAGGCCACCTGCATGCGTGCAAAGCTATCCTATATACATATTTATACACAATGGTGAACCAAATTTCATCGGTAAACTGATGCTCCTTGTCCTACTAGTATCATATATACATATTTGTACACAATCATTTGTTGTGGGAACATAACAGTCTAAAAGAGTAGAATTTCCCAACCCGCCGCAAAGTTGCATGATTTAGACAGGTCTAGAAAGAAACATAGGATCAAGATACCTAAGCAACTGTATCTCTTGGATGGATTTTTTTATTCATTTAAACACGACCAGTCTTTGATCAAGTTGGACACTTGAATTTGGAGCACTTATGTAAATGATTACAGCTCTGTAAACCAAGTGAATTCCTCATTTGCGGAAAGGGAAAATGACCAAGGAAAAGATGCTTTTTCCCCTCCATGAACTGACCCCTCTACCTTGTACTCATCAGCTTTACTGCTTTACCCTACCACTTGCTTGCTTGCCTGCCAGCTTGCCTCCTTTTTGCTTTTGCCTTCGGCTTTGATTGATTACATTGCAGACTTCAAGGGCACAGTGGAAGTTAGAACAAAAGAAAAGACACCTAGAAAAAGGAGAAGACTAAACATAAGGGGTAAAATAGTTTCTAGTCCTTGGAATTGGTAACTTTTTTTATGTCGATCTTTAATTTTTTTGGTAAATTATATGGCTGGTCACTTATGTTTCATAAGTGTTTGCTTTTGCTTTTTAAATTAAAAAAGTAACATTTTGATCACTTAATATTATCGATTTGTTACATTTTGATCATCGAACTGTTAATTTATGTTAGTTTGATGATGTGGCACATTAGTAAGTCTATTTTTCATCCTCTTAAAAAATTTCTCAGCTCTCTTTAGAAATAGTAAAGAATTCATTGGGGAAGGGAGAGAGAGTATTTTTGGAAGAAAGAGAGGATTGAGAGATTTTTTTGAATAGGATGTAAAAATGAACTTTTAGAAGTTCAAAAGTTAAATTAGAAATAAAACATTTTTACTAATGTGTCATGTCAATGGCTCAGTTACTAAAATATAACAAATTAAAAAAGTAAGTGACAAAAATGTTATTTTTTAGAATCAATGATCAAAAAGTAAATAAAACTGAAACAAAAGTGACCATTCTTGTAGTTTAGCCATTTTTGGTTCTCACCGGTCTTTGAATTTTGACCCATGTGTAGTTCTTTTGATGACTTCACCTCATCAAATTAAATGAAAAAGAATGCTAAATTCATATATGAATAGAGACCAAAACAAAGTTCCATGGACTGAATTAAAAAAACATATCAAATTAAGGACTAAAAGTTGCTGTGTTCATTGAACAAAACCTGTGCGACAATGGCAGAAACAAGAGATTCCAATTGTTACAGTGCAACCGTGCATTTTTGTCTTACGTTGTGGTGGCATATGTCCACATATGAGACCAAGTAAAACCTTAATGCCTATTGGTAGAAGGCAAGAGCCAAAGGGATAGAGAGGAGGGTGATGAATATCTCAACAATGTAGCTTCAGTGAGTGAAGCCAGCCAACTGGGTGGGTGGTGATGGACAGGACCCCACCAACAACCGAGCACTTATACAGATTGATATCAATCATCTACTAAATCTTTACAACAATGGTGTTGGAGTTGGACCCACCTGTGTTGTCAGTCCTAGCCACCCCATGTGATTGTTTGTTGTCTCTGTCGACCTTCCTGTTTGTAAATGCAGGGGGCAAAAGCATATATGACCCCACCCCAAATCAATAATGCTAGTAGTGTCATTGCTGTTTTGCATCGTTGCATGTGCAGGTAAGATTCTGACAAACAATCAGACAAGTCCTTGTACTACATGAACATCAGATTAGATGTGAATGCACCATCCGGCTACAGATAACAGATGATCTTTGATTAAGGTTTTTCACCATGAACTGGGATTTTAACATTCTTCCCCCATTGTTGTTCTTTTTTACCCTGAAAGGAGCATACACAAAGCTATATATGCATGTTTACAACAATGGACTAAATAAGGGTTTTACTTCACTTCCAGGGAAACCATGGGGGGAGATATTACAGTTCAAAGGGAGTTACAACTACACATTGACTGTGTGATCCTTTTTCTTTCTATGCTTTGATTTTTTACCTGTGGTCCAAACTACTGAAACAATAGATGATAATATTACAACAAAAGAAAAGGAATGGCTGACCCACTCCCTTCAATGCCTTTTTATGTACGCATGTTGTATGGTGATAAGTAGAGTGTGGAGGTGGTGGTGGTGGTGGTGGTGGTGGTGGCTCTCTATAAGTTCCCTGATGTGAGATTTTGTTGTTTGATTTATACCTCAGTTTTTTTCCTGTAAAATGAAGCCGGCCTTGTTAGAGACACTAAACGAGAAACAAAGATAGTGCATTGAAGAGAGAATCTGAAGCTATTCGTTTACCTTCAGCATAGGAAGCTAAATTCCAACAGGGCAAGTTGGGCTGCCGGTGCCTGCATAAATACCGATGGTCCCATGTCCGGACGAGAACCTAAATCGAGAAGTAATACTCATGTTACAAATCATTTTGACCTTGTAGATCTTTATATATATATATAAATAATGATAATAATCATGCACCTGGGCATTTGGCAGTTGAAAGAGTTTAATGATGCCATGTCTAATGCATTGTTTGCAGGAAGCAAGGTTGAAGGGACCCAATTATTGCTGATAGGACTAGGAGAAGCAGAGACTGATGCATCGCTATCCGCTTTTGTAGGAGATGCAAAAGGGTTATCGGGAAGGTTATGCTCCAAACTGCAATTTGATACAATGGATGCATAAGTTACAAACCAACCAGCTATTCAATCAGCACCGGAATGGAAACAGCATGCCATTTGCTATTCTGAATGCACAAAGTTCGATTACTAAAATACCTTTCTGGCAAACCATCTTCACGAAGAGGGCTCTCCTTGCGAGTACCATTCTCTTCAACACTGGCTGATTCTTTACCTGCAGTAGTACTAGCACTCACTACTTTCATCTCGGAAGCATTCACGGATACGGGTAGCACAGGGCTAGAACAATTCTCTGCAATGAGATATAGCAAACCATTTCATATGAATTAGGAAAAACAATGACCAGATTGAATTGTTATACTCGAAACCAAATATGCATAGCTACCTTGTGGAGCTTCTTTACTGTTGTGAAACTGAGGAAGTACAAGAGACTGGCTGGACATGTTTGGCGAGTGAGTAGGTGATGGAATGGGACTTCCACAAGAAAGGGCCCTGTGATGGTGATTCTTCTTCACATTGAGAAGTTGCAGACCCATCAGCCTTCTATTTTGAAGCTCAAGCGCTTGATGAAGATCAGCTTGCTCCTCCAGCTTTCTCCTCCATAACAAGTCCTGTGTATTGTAAAACATGCTCGGTCCTACAGTGCACACAGTTATTGTTAGCTTCGCAATCGAATAAATTACGAGGAAAACAGACCATGGCTTCTGCTTACCAAACTGAAGGTCAAACAAGTCTCGAGGGCTCGAATCAAGGCCAGTTGGAGTACCACACGGAGAGTAATCTCCTCTTTCCATTTGCAGCTGCTGTTTCCTGCAAAGATAACAAAGTATGTTTTAACAGATCTAGACCAAGTAAGCAAGTGATCCGAAAAAAGATTTTAAAGTGAAGAGTGGATGCCTGTACTTGTCCGGGACTTTTCCTTTCTCCTTGTAAGGCTTCACCAGAACACGAGCATCACAAACGAAATGAGGGTTCCCTTTAGCCAGGATGGTTTTCACAGTCTCAGGATAAACGAAAGTAACAAATCCAAACATTCTCTTCTGCTGATATGGAATCCTCACATCTTGAACCGGCCCATATATACTTTACAGGAGAAACACAAACAGTTTCAGATATAATTACAAGCTGAACCAACATAGAAGTGGAGAGTTCAACAAAATACCTGAAATAATTCGACACATCCTCCTCTCTGAAGGTGCTATCAGCTGGGAAAGTCAAGTAGATCTGTCTTGAAGCTGGGTTAACCATGCCTGCATCACCATTTATCGAAAAGCCGTTTCTTTCGACACGGGATCGATTAAATTTGTTCATATCATCCCCCATCATTAAAGCAGCAGCTGCTGCAGCCCTGCAGTTTCAAACCAAGATGAAATCTTTTACCATTTCCACACTACATACTTAAGTCAAGAGTCAGTCTTTAGCAATTACATATTAGATAGCACATAGAAAAGGGATCAACTAGCAAGTACCTCTGAGTATCATTTTGTTGCTGTTGAAGGAACGAGTTCATGCACTTTGGGGAGTATGGAGGAAACGAAGCAGAACCTATGAGCTGTGAAGCAGCAGCCAACCTTTGTTGCTGAGCGGATTTGGATCTGAGTAGCTCATGGCAATGTTCCATCTCGATCTTGTTAGGTGACCCAACGATGGTGGCACCGTCTGCTCCAGTAACCATTGAACCAGACTCCCCAAGGCCACCATGGATAAATCTGCAGTTATTCCCATTTTTACAGTACCCTCTAGCAAAATACAAGCAGGGTCTCCACCAAAACCCAGTACCTGGGTCATCAGCTCCTGAAATATCACTCACGGAGCTACTCCTCCTGTGAAAGGAGGTTCCCCAGTACGAGGGGAACCCCATGGCATCAGTACTACCACCAGCACCAGCAGCTTTACTAGAGGTCAAGTCAGCAGCTTGGGGGTAGAAGAAATCATGGTTTGGGGGATTAAGCTGTGGAGAACTTTCGTTGAGGAAAGCTAGTTGGTCTTGAAGTTGAAACTCATCGACCATATCAGTAGCTCCCCCGTTTCCATAGAGAGGCAAAGAAGAAGGATTCAAAGAGCCACTGCTCGGACTGATCAACTCATCAGGGTTTGGTAGTTCAGACAAGGGACTCCAAGAGCAAGTACCAGAAGATGGTATGAACCTGGAAGCTGGTGTTGAAGGTGTAGAAGGAGTGTTAGAAGGAAGACCAAGCTCTTTCTTGGCCTTGAGTATCACAGACTGAAGTGAAGCTTCGGGACCAAAAGCTAAACGAATCATCTCCTTCTCACCATGGTCCTGAATCAGCAGTAAACCCATGATTTTGGAAGCGTTTTCAGGTTCCAAACCCTGGATTCTAGAGAACACAGTTCTAGTTGCTTCATAGCTATTCATAATAGAAAAATCACACGCCAACAACCCCAACCGCTGTCCAGATAACGTTCACTTGCTGTATACTTTTTTTCTTGTATGATTTTGAGAGAGGGAGAAGAAAGTAAAGACTTTTACAGGTAAAACATCCTTCTCTTTTATCAACCACAAGCTCAAAACCTACCAACCAATGAGTTGTGACCAGTTAGCAGCATTGCAGGAATCGTCTCTCTTTATCCATTCCATCTTATTTATTCCCACAAACATACAAAAAAAGTACTTTTTCTTTAAAGAGAGAAAAAGAGGAGAGAGCTTGAAGGAAACGTATACTGTGGAGAAATTAGTGATAAATGAGAAAAGAGGCGTCAAAAAGGAGTATTCCCGTCCCGTGTGAAGGAGATTTAAAAGGAAGCAAGCATGGACATGGTGGTTGAATTTCTTTATAAAGCAAATGTATGAGCAAAAACAGAAAAGGTTGGGAGTACAGTGACACAAGAAGATAGACAACAAAGTTGAATTTGCCAAGTTAGTGAAGTTATTTCCTTTCCTTAATCAAGACTACATAGATTGTAATAGATTTGAAAAATCAAACAAAGTTTAGACCTTTAGGTAATTAATGTACAGATATGAGAGAAAGCTTTCAACTTCCAAGCTCTGTCTCTGTGTCAGTGTCTCTGAATCAGAGCTTTGGTGGTTTCAAAGTTTGAATAAAAAATGTACAAAGGGTGGAAGCCAACAGCAGTGGCGGGGTCGTTCCATTGAAGGGTGTGAGCAGTAGCCAGTAGGCGTGAATTGGTTGGCTGTTGGGTTCTGGAGCCTACAGTGTTGGACTGAGCCGAGCAGTCAAAGGTACTGGCTTTGGAGATCTCGTTCTCACCGGATAATAGACAATGCTCTCTCTCTGAGATATTGTAATTCAAAAATGAGAGTGGTAACTTCATATCACGACGTAATAATTTTTACGCGGTGAGGAAAAATTATACAATGAACCCTGTTTATCACGTCATCTATGGTCTCAAATAATCATGACTGTTGATCTTAATTTTTTCCAAGTGAATATCACCTCTTTCCTACATGAACTTAGTGGGTGGGTAGTTATTAAATGATTATTCAAAGATCAACGGTCCTGATTGCTTGAATCATGGGTGACGTGATGAACAGAGTTCACCGTATAATCTCTCCGCGGTGAGGGAACCAAATCAATCAAACCTAACCCCACTCCTTTTATTTGGAGAGTAAATCCCACGCGTTGAGTTGACTCACCCATTTTGACCTTCACTTGGTCCGAGTGGCATTGCATGATGATGGCTTGTTTTGATTAGGCTGAGGGCTGGCCTTTGCTCCATCTCTTTGATTCAAAAATGTGTTGTTAATAAGAGAATAAACCCACAACCAAATAAATAAATAAAATTATATCCACAGCCTCAATCATTTATAATTCACAGCTCAGATCTCAAGTATACACTCACTTATTCGATTTTTTATATAAAAGAAAGTATAATAACACGTTTTTAGTTATTCTTTTTAATTTTAATCGAAAAAATACATCATTCAAAATATAAACAATTTTTGTATTATCTAATTTAAAAATTACCTATCGGTAATTCAGTTTTCAAGCGTGATCAAATACATTAAAGATTTTTCGTAACTCAGTAATAATCATCGAACAACTTCTCAACTTATAAAAAAAATCCTCAAATTCAATCACCATGATGATCTCGAATCACTCTATCAACCTCTCTTTTACTATCTTTAGAACCAACAACACCATCCGAATTAACCTCTTTAATGTTTACTTCCGAATCATAAAGATCGAATATTATTTGGTTCGGAAGTAAAGACCATCTTTATGAAAAAATATATGTGTATTGTATATATTTATAGAAAATCGTTTAAATTAGAACTAACTAATACCATAACATTATAAATGTTTATAATTAAATTTAAATAAAAACACAAACGACTCGATTCGATTTTGATGGCCTGGTGATTTATTGAAGATTTTTTGATTATAAGATAGACTGTTAAAAAATATGAAACCTCAACTTTCAATTTTTAATTGTTTTTTGCACTTATATCACAACCTAACAATTATTATATTTACCAAAATATTAACTTTGATATTTTAATAAGTGAGGGAAAATTATTATATAAACCGAATTAATTATTTTAATTAACTGATAAATTAATTATTTAATTTAATTGATATAATTTAGGAGGAACGATCCTCAACATCTGCAACATGGCCCAATCTAACCCATTATCATGGTACATCTAAATTGGGCATATAACTAGAGAACAAATAGTCTCGAAAGAGTTATTACAACACACGTAGGCACTTTTACCCTGTCATGTAAGAGGTAAGTGCTTATACATAGAACACAGATAGCAAGTAGATAGATTATATAAACTGGTAAGATAGAGGCTGAAATCCGTGCTTCAGACAAGCTTCCCAAACTTTGTCGATGTTCGACACGGTGGAACCACATTCATGCTCCTCCCACCCTTCAAGACCATGCAGGATTCCGGCGATGCGCCACACGCTTATCACTCTCCTCGGTAGCCAGTTCTGTCACATGCATTCAGTGTACTGGTTTATACATGTATTAATTACAGAGTAGAACTGAAAAATATTAGGAAGTTTAAAGACCAACCTCACAAGAATCCACGTTCTCAAGGGCCTTGGGAGTCTGCATTGCTGGTGTGGTGTGATAGAAGCAGTCTTTGCGCAATCTTTCCGGTGGAAATGGCGAAAACGGAATGAATAGTGTTCCTTTAGCTGCCTTTCTTTGCTCTTCTTCGGTCAATTCATCTCCAACTAGCCATATCTGCCAACATAGTTATCTCAGTTAGCCATTTCCACTATTGAGGCTTCAGTCTTGAAGTGATAATTGAGACACTAATTACCTTGTAAGAGCTGTAACTCTTTGACATAACCAATTTACCCTCAGACTTTGTGCCAATTGACATGGCAAGCTTCTCGTATTCGTCCTCACTCGATACGGCAACCTGAATGCCTTTTTGACACAGGGCTAAGGCGACAGCAACAGCGGCCTTAGTTAGCTTGCCTCTAAGAAGAAGTTGAGTTGTTCCCCTTGGTATGCTATTCAGAAGTAATGCCACTGCCAAGCTACTCCCGTCCACTAACTTCACCTTAAGCTTGGGATATTTCTTCACGTACACCTCACCATAATGGTTCAGTTCTTCACTCTGCACAATATTTGATTTCATGTACTTATTACACGACAGAACACGACACGAGCATAGAAACTGATGATGGGAAGAAAAGGGAGAAAACTTGCCTGATTCATGAGGCCAAGGCTCAACACACTAGCACCTTCTTCATCAGCCTCTAGTACTGCTTCCTCAATCAAGTTTTTGATGGATTCCGTTTGCCGTTTCAAGCCGTACTGAAAATTAAGTACAGCATTGTTAAGAGTTAAGACACCTTTGTATTTTGTTTGCATCAACTTGTAGTTGCTGTATTAAAGGTTTCTAACCTGTACTTTGTACTTGGGTATGACCCATGTCTGTAATTTGGTTTTATCAAAACGGTTCCTTTCAACAACAAAGGTGCGACCATAAATCCAAGTAATCATCATGGACCACAATGTAACAGGCCAGAGTAACCACAAGTACCAAGCTGATGAGTAAGGTTTAGAGGCCAAGGAGGCAAATCCAAGGCGGAGATGATAAATTGACTCAGGCGTGGTTAGGTGTGTTAGATGCACCACGTCGGGCGATTCCTCTTTTCTTTTGAGTGAATTTTCATACAAGGTATCGGTAGATTTGTCTACTGTACCATACATGTAATCATAGATGGGCATAAATAACGAATAGTTGGTCCTGAACTGCGTGTGGTGTAACGAGTGGAATCTGCACAAATATAATGTCATGTGGTGTCAATCCCCATGTCATGTGCTCCAGGTTTTCATGGCCCCAAAAGAGGTAAGCAGTAAACAAGGTAGTTGATTATGAAGGTGGAGATCGAGACAGAGGACATACGATGGCGTGTACATTAGGTACTTGAGAGGAGGGAAAATGGAGAAAACCTAGGTGGGAATGAGTTCAAAGTTGCAATGTCCCATGCTGTTCATGAAGTCGATGTAGGTGATGTAGCCGGCGAAGACGAGGATGGATCCGGTTCCGGTTAGAGTCGTTGTCAAGATCGATATCGCGAACAAGAGAAAATATGCTATGTGCTCAGCAAATGGATGTACGACAGCTGCAACACGCAGGTGTCAGTAAAAGAGTTGATATCAATATGGTCCCAATGTGAGGGCATCCATCAGTAATGAATTCTATGTATTATAATGCTTCCAACTATTCAACCCTGAGTTCTTTGTTCTACTATTGTTAATTTGCTCAAACTGTTCACTCCAACATTAATGAACTAGTTATGCTTGTCACTGTGTCATGTTAAACTGATAATTAAGTGAAATCAGAGGTGCTTACCCGTTATAGGTTCGGTGGCGATGGAGGAATGGTGGTGAGAATGGTAGCGAGAGTACAGATACTGATGGTGCAGTGCTCTATGGAGCCAGTAGTACAGGAACTCCACTGGACCGGCATGGAGCAACATGATTATAATCACACCATCTGTTCTCCATAGGGGTAAATATGAAAATCCTGGAAAGTATTTGTTGGACAAGTACAACAGGATTGCATTGAACAAGATTTGATCATCCCTGCATGTATGTTCATGCATGGTTTAGTCCCAATCCAAAACAATAAATACCAGAATTCGATACATATTACCAGTTCCTTTCCCTGTCAACTTGGTCGAATTCGATAGCCTTGTCCACGATCCTGTTGGTGCCTTTGGCTGCTCGATAACGAGAAAGGCTAACCCATAGCTGGCCATGCAATGCTCTCCATAACATGAGTGGGGGTATGGCGAGGTTGAAAATGTCCAAATACTTTGCATCCTTAACTAGAATCGAGTATATGCTCTCCATAATCCAAGGCCCTAAGATTATGTACTGTCCAACAACAGATTATACCAGTGCATGAAAATGTATGAGAGACTTGGATCGATATGGAAGAAAAAGTATATGATAAAAAGCTGACAGAAGGAGATCATCTTCCTACCTTAAAGCTTCCAAGAGGCTTCCATGGCCAATCAGTGAGGATTCCTGGGTTAGAAGCCATGCATTGATACCTGCAAATGCCTCTGCAAAGGGATGATCTTAAGACAAGTAATGAGGCTGAGTTGCTTTGTGTAGGGTGGGGTATATATAGAGATTGGTGCATTAAATTGTCGTCACTTAAATTTTTTTTATAAGCTTAAAGATAGAAACTACTCGTTAAATAGTTCAGTCATAAACATAATTTTAACCCTTAACGTTTATGATTTTATTATTTAAACCCTCATATTTATTTAGGATAAATTTAGCCCTTATCTAATATTTTATGATAAATATCTTATTTTTAGCTAATATAATGATTAGATAATTAAAAATTCACGATAATGATATATCATATATATGTAAAATGATATTTAATATTTGAGAATGCTTAGTAGCTTTTTATTTTAGATTTAATTAATTTTTAATATTTTATTTGAATTTTAATTGTTTTATATTTTATGTTAGAATAAAATTATATTTTACATGTATATATTTGTCATTATCGTAAAAAAAATTAAATATAATGACATGTTATATATATGTAAAATGAGGCTAGATGTAATATTATTTAAAATATATTATCACATATATATGACATGTTAATAGCGTTAAATTTTTAACGGTCTAATCATTATGTTAATTAAAAAATAAGTTATTTGTCAAAAAGACATAAATTAAGGGTTAAATTTACCTAGAAAAATAAGATCAAAATAATAAAAATTATAAACGTTAAGATTTAAAATTATTTTTATGCCAATAATTTATTTTGGTTGAATTCTTAGGCATCATATGTTTGGTTTATCTCCCTAACCTCAGCTGTTTGGTTTTATAGTTAAGATAAGATTGGAAAATAATATAGATGTGTGTACCATATTCTTCCATGATCCAAATGCTTCTGTCTGTTGCTTAATTTTTAGCCTCTTGATTTCAGAACCATCATCCAAGCAGCAGACCATGTGTGTCAGGTTGGAAGCTTATAAATGTTGATGTTGCATACAATTATGTATGACAAACATGGAATGTTTCAAGTGTACATGTTTTGCTGCTTATGTTTGGGATTATCTCTTTCGTATAAATAGGGACGAAACCAAAATTTAGGATTGAGGGGATAAATTTATAAAAAAATAATTTTTTAAAAATTTAAATAATAAAAAAAATCTTCGAAGGTGGGACTATTGCTCCTCCCACCAACATGCAGTTTCGTCCATACGTATAAGTGTACTTTTGAACACCCAAGAGGTAAAAAAATCTATTCACTATTGTGGCCTGTAAACTAGAGGATCTACGACTGTAATTTTTTTTTTAAATCTAATGAATTCTGATTCGATCCGATCCAATTAAATTTTTTTAATGTAAGTTTTTAATCTAATCTTCATGTAATTTTTTAATTGAAGCATCTAGTTTTATTAAAAATGACAAATATTAAAACTTACGATAACGTATCATACTTCTTAATATAGTATTGATATTAAATTTATTAAACAGATAAATGTTTATTAGACCGATTTTAAATACTTTTAAAAAATTAATATTATGATTAAATAATATTATTTTAATTAATTGAGATGATTTTAATTCATAAAAAAATTAAAACTGATACAACGACTGACATTGTACATAAAACTCAAAGTATAGTCTTGAGCCGCGGTGTGTGGTTGGTGATAAAGACCTCTAATACATCGAGAACCCTACTCTATGGAGAGATTATTAAGTGAATCATGTTCACCACGTTATTTATGGTTCAAATAATTAGGATCGTTAATCTTTAAATAACTATCTAATAACTACCCACCCATTAAGTACATGTATAAAAGAAATGATAATTTATTTAAAAAAAATTAAGATCAACGATCCTGATTAATAAAGATTATGAATAACGTGGTGAACAAGGTTCACCTAATAATTTTTTCACTCGACTTCCGCAAAGAGAAGTATCCGAAAAAGGAAAACACGTCCACGTGTCATAATGTTGACAATGACCTTGTTTTCCTTAAAAAGGAAATAAAAATCTGCCATTTTCTCAACCCATCCCTATAACTTCAAGTATTTACCTGTAACCTTTGGAGTCTTCAAGACACACCTTCGAGTCATTATAAGGTATATTTTACGTATGAAAAATACACAAATATTGATAATAATTAATAATTTAATATTATTAAAAAGTAAATTTTAAATATTGGATTATTGGATTCCAGTTCATGATATTCCAGTAGGTTTCATGTCAGAAACGGTCGCACAACAAATTGGAAACTACATCGGAGACTTTATTCAGTACGACACACAAGCTATTTCCTTCGGATACAAAAGAATCATGCGTTTGCATGTAAAAATAGATATCCACAAACCATTGAAGAAAAAGAAGATTCTGTTATCATCTGGAAATCATTCTTACGTTCGTTTTCAGTATGAAAAAATGACAATATTCTGTTTTATCTGTGGAAAATTAGGACATGGCGAAAGTTTTTGTCCATTTCGAATCACATATTCTGATAAGGAAATTTCATTTCGTTGGGACAACTCAATCCGTGCTCCAAATCGGCGAACCACTATTCCCACGAGCAGGTGGTTACGGGACGACACTGAATCAGGAATTCCTATGATTGAAAAGGAAAGAAGCATATTTGGAGGAATGGAACACATTAGGAGTTGTGGATTTATTAATGGTTTTGATGTTAATGCAAATGGAACACAAGGGGATTATAGCTGGGATGGACATCAGATGTCTCAGTTTCTATCCGAAGTTATTCGGCATATCACATTGATGCCACGATTCTAGCTCCTGATCACCATTTACAGTGGAGGTTTACTGGATTTTATGGACGACCTGTTGTCAGTGAACGTGAAGAATCGTAGAATCTTTTGCCACAATTAGGTATAGACCAAAGTCTTCCTTGGCTTGTTATGGGAGATTTTAATGAGATCATATCTTCTTCAGAAAAGAGAAGAAAATTTTTCATATTTTTTATCAAACAAATGAAGAAAGTTTTGGATCTATTTCATATTTTTAAAAGATACAAGTTTAGTCACAAAAATATTGAGTATTTAACGATATAGTGATTAAAATATGAATAATTTAAAATTTTGTTGTTAAATTAAAAAATAAAACTCGAGTGACAAATAAAAACAAAAAAAAAATGATGAAATTTATAATTTATCATATTTATATATTTCTACTAAATTCATATTACATGACCATATAAGATTTGATATTATGATGATGGGAAATAACATATAAACAGTAAATTTTATATATAAATGATGTATACATAAATTTTAAACAGTAAATTTATTGGTAATATATACAGAATCAAAACTATATTTTTCACTAAATCACATGTCTTAAGCGAAAAATAAAGAGTTTTTTTAATTGGTAGTCGAGGGTTTAATCCGTCGTATCATATTGATATTAAACACTATGCTCCGGTGCCGCTTCTATCTTCCCATCATCGCCATTACCATCTGCTCTACTTCTTCCTTCAAACTTGATATATTTATACCACTTAGCACATATTATGTAGATGACAAGATCAACCATTGTTAAAGCTGCTAGCATGAAGTAAAACCTGTCCAAATGACCATTGTTAAGGTTGCCTGGGATCCATCCCGGTAGATCACCTTTTGTCGACACTTTCATAACGATTATTACCAGCAAATCACTCACGTAGTTCCCGAGTGATATAGATGTCATGCACAGTGCACTCCCGAAGCTTTTCAATCCGTCCGGCGCCTGCCCGTTGAAGAACTCCAATTGACCGACGTACATGAACACCTCCGAGGCTCCTATCAGCGTGTACTGTGGAATTTGCCAGAATATGCTCAAAGGGCTAGCGTTTACACAGTTGGGGCAATCTTCTCTTGCGTCCTGTAGTCTCCACACTTCGACCAAACCAGCTGCGATCATTGCTAGTATGGCTATAACAAGGCCGATCCCCATTCTTTGAAGCTCGGTGAGTCCTTTTGGTTCGGACTTGATTTTTGCCACAATGGGGTCGAGGGCGAATCGGTAGAGCAAGATGGTGGCGGCCACGCTGAGTATGTCGAAGCTAGACATGCCTGCTGCAGGGATTTCGAAGTTGGAGATTCTTGTTTTCATGGCGGCTCCTTGTTCGACAAAGAGTGATGCCATTTGAGTGAAGACGACGGAGTAAAGAATGGTGCATAGCCAAATTGGGAGGAGTCTGAGTATGCATTTTACTTCTTCAACTTGTGCTACTGTGCAGAGACGCCATGGATTGCGACCGTGTAACTTGGTATCATGCTCGGCATGATCTTTTGGTGTCATAATTGCTGCTTTGTCCAAGAATCTGAAATTGAAAATGAATAGGAAGAATGTCAATAAACTTGATCTAACTAGACTTCAATAATTCTTCCAATACTAAATTAGAAACCTTAAATTCTAAACCATGTTTTTTAATTTACCAAAATCTCATAAATGGTTGCGTATAAATGAACCTACCTGAAACCATCTGTATGGAGTATCTTCCTGTCCCCGCTCGTGGCAGAATCCATTTTATCCCCTTCAAACAAGTTCTCTTCTCCTTGAGTCCTTTTAGCCTTCCATTTTCTTGTTGCAGCAACAAATACTTGGCAAAACCTTGATAGAGGGTTGCCCTTGGGTTCAAAGTGCCTATACCTAGGTGTTCCAATCAGAAACAGGACTAAAGCCAAAAAAGCCGAGGCAGTGGATGCCCAAAATCCAAGTGCCCACATGCCTTGATCCTCAAAGTAACTCAAAACGGTATTCGAAAAGAGTGATCCAAGGTTCAAAGCCAAATAGAAGTAGCTAAAGAAGGCTACTTTGGAGTGCCCTTCTTTAGGGTGTTCCTCGTCGAACTGATCGGCCCCGAAGGTGGCGATGTTAGGCTGGTAAGCTCCGTTCCCTAGGGCTACTAGGTATACGGCTAAGTAGAAGAAGATGATATGGAAAGTGGAGTGAGATCCACATGGAGTTTGTTCATCACCGCAACCACTAGGCTTGAGCAAGAATATAGAGGATGAAATTGATAACAACACCAATCCCTGTCATGGCAAAAGTTGAAACAAACTTGGATTAGCATTTAGAGGGACATTAATCAATAATCACACGTCAAAAAGAAAAACAAGGTCTTGAAATATAAAAACAGTGACACTACACATCTTATCAAATATGTCTTTTGGAAAGAGGGTGATGATAGTAACTTACAACAACAAAAACAGCCTGGAATATGGCACAAGTCTTGTACCTTCCCCAGTAAGAGTCACTAAGGAAGGCACCGAGCAGAGAGAAAACGTAGACCGTCCCAAGCCATTTGCTGACGTTGTTTGCTGCGGCTGCATTGTCTTGGCCGAGCACCCTTGTTAAAAATAGCACCAGGTTCACCCCGACTCCAAAGAATGCCAATGTTGCCAGACCTTGGTTAACTGAACATCATGATATGAACCGTAAGATAAATGTTATTTGCAGGCAGGCAACTGCAGTCATATATATATATATATATGGAGATTTACCTAGAAGTAACATTCCAGAAACCCAAGTTCCTGTTTTGGATCTAATAGCAGGTCGACCATGTCGATCCACAGTTCCATCTAAGGTGCACTCCTCTTCATTCCTCTCCATCTTTTCAATACTCACCTGATATATAGTTTCAGTCAATTTACAACCTTGTATGCATGTATACATATAGGATATCTAATATTATGGAGATTTGTCCAGCATCACCATGATCTAGCAAAGCTTCATAGATGATGAAAATTTAACTGGGAAAAACAAAAAAAAGTTCACCAACCTCTTTGGAAATTTTATTTTGGAAAGCCATGTATGATATTGAGTATACCAAAAATGGTTAAGAATAAGTATAGCTTGGGAGAACAAGAGAGTAAAGAGTGGACAAGAAATTAAAGCAATCTTCAGATGAGAATCGTTTGAAGGCCAGCGATGCTTCCTGCAAGGATGGGTAACGGTATCCATATATATAGATGGCAGCATTTAACGGATGTTTGGGTTGGATAATAAGTAGTTATCCAAAGATGACAGCATTTAATGGATGTTTGGGTTGGATAATAAGTAGTTATCCAAGAAAATAATAATAAAATAAAACAATTTAAATTATTATTATTTAAACAAACAAAATAAAACCCAAAAGATATGAAATAAAATAGGTAAAATTTTAGATCAAACCCATTTTGGAAATGATAAACCGGAATCGTGTTAAGGCCTGCCAAATCACAGTTTCCTTAAACAGATTTTCTGTCACTCCAATGGTACTGAGTTTATTGGTAGTCTATCTCCCAAGATACAATAACAAGAAGAACTCCAACAATAGCACATTTGCTGAGTTCCCGAACCGTTCTGGCCTTCGCCAGTCACCAGAAGAAAAACCATGAGAGAAAAATATTTTGAGAGATGTTGAGTGTTTTTGATGTGTTTAAAACTGAGAAATCAATCTCATATTTATAGTAGAGAGTTAAGGCAACAGTGAGCAACTTAAACGAATTTAAAATTTGAAATATTATGCTATTATTAGTATTTTAAATTGAATTAAATTCAAATTTATTCTAGCCAATATCTTTCCATTATCCAAAAATATCATAAGCAATTATAACCGCTTCTTTATACGTATTTCAACTGAATACAAACTCTTTTTTTGATATTAACAATAAAATAAATTAAGGAAAAATTATTCATAATGGGTAAAATATCTGCAAGCCCAAAAAGGCCCGACCGGTCCGGACATTTACATCGCCCTCGTCGTGCACCCCAACCCAAGAGTTAAGTCATTCAATGACAACTATGTGGGTAAATGTATATAAATACTTCCCACTTCATTTATCCCATCAATATGGGATAATGGGGTTTCTCATTCCTTACTTTATTCTAACCTTCTTTCTTTGAGCATCAATTTCTCATTCATCACTCAACAATTTTGAGCATATGAGCTATCGTTGTTAAGATCTCACGGAGTAGAATAAGAATTAATAATTCCTTATTTGAATCCTCATCTTTACACTTTCAAAAAATGCTTCAAAGATGGTCATTTGCTCACTATTTTCCAATAATCCCCCACATGAATGAAATTGATGTTTTTATCAAAACATTTTGACATAATGTGGTGATAGGCTCTACGATTGATAGATGCATAGGATAGGTAGGTGTCCACCTTTGAACCTTCCATTGTGAAAGTATATTTACTTTACTAGCTAATCAGTAGACACGATATCCTTGAACTGTCAGCCGTTGGTGTAAACGATGACATACTTCACACACTTATCTCTCTGACAAGAGATACAACTCTCATGGTTATGTCCTTAAGGCCATGAATATCTCTTGGTTTTGAAAGAGTATGAAAGAACTATGCCCAATAGTCTCCTTGAAACGGCCCCACTTCACTCTAACATAGGTGACTTATGTTGCTCGGTTCACAGAAGTACATAATGGTCATTAAAAGCTTTTGCTTAACCTTTACCAAATTCTTGTCACTGTTCATATCATAGGAATGGACTTGGGAGAGGAACCCCCACAGTGACTGCACAGGTCTATGCAATTAGGTTGTCCCTTTAAACCTAATTCTTGGGATCTTCAGTCAGTTATGTAGGGTTTTTTCTTCACATAGCGCCTTTATTTTTCATAGGATTTAGTCACATTTCTTTAGATGTTTTCTCAATTTGATCTCAATTTAACCCTAGGTTAGTGGATCCACAATGTTATCCTTTGATTTTATCAAATCAGTAGCGATAACTCTATTTAAGATCAGTTGTTTAACGATATTATATTGATGATACATATGTCTCAAATTACCGTTGCTCATAAAACTATGTGCTCTACTAATAAATATTGTTGGCACATACCCAGGCCATTCATGAGTCTTGTTCAAGACATTTTAAAGTCATTTGACTTTTTCCAGAGTTATCTAGATCTCAAACTCAGATTCTATTTTGAATCTGGTTGTAAACGTCTGTCTTGAGAAAACACATGACATAGCTTATTCATTCGATGTGAAAATATTCACTTATATCGAAGAATATTTATGAAATAATACTTTATAATTTTGAGTATCTCTGAGATATCTAAAAATTCTCACAATTATGATCCATGGTTTGACCTTGGATTATTTTTGTGAATTTGCTTAAACTGCTCACAGTGAAAGCACTACTTTGTCTAATACAATTCACTTAGATTGTATATGACATTTGCATATTCCATTTCAACAAGTATTGGCTCATATTTGGAGTTCTGGCTATGTCGGAAACATCCTGGCCAAACTTCTTTTTCCATGTAGTGTGACTCTGTCAATATGAGACATTCACGTGATTGTTTGATTTGGATACCCAAAATCAAATCTATCAATATCATATTTTCTATATCAATCTTGAATTGATAGGTCTTTGGTATATTTACCATTTCATTGTACGTCATCAACATAGGATCATATATCCTAGTAGGTTTGACATACCATCATTTGTCACACTCTTCATCATGACAATATCTTTATTTCAACCGTTTGTTGAACATGTGGACTTTTTCTCATATCTATCGTTCATTTTACGAAACTTGGATCAATTTCTCTAGAAAATGCATTTAAAGAATGAATCATTCTTTTTCATTATCATATTTTTCTATAAAATTGATATTCGTTGCTATGTTTCACATAGTTAATACAATCCACTTATTTTCATTTTCTTTGATAATGGAATATTACCTTGACGTGCCACCCCCACATTTTTATGTAATTATAGGAAGGTTTTTTTTTCCTCATATGGTGTCTCGCACTTAGTTGAAAGAACGACTCTCTCACATGTTAGGCACATTCTGAAGAAGTTATCTTCAAAATCATTGTACCTTTGGATGTTGCAACATTACTCATATAGAGTTTCTCCTCAACTTAATTAATTTGGGTTTCAACATCTTTCTTCTAAAGAATAATTTTCTTATATTAACTTTGCTTTTAAGCAACATTGAATTGTTCTATCATGAAGGTAATAAAATTACCTTCAAATAATTGTTCGTCATATCAATTATTATGACAAAATTTATCATAATATTGATTTCATTTGGAAATATAATCTAAAGATTTATTCCATATCTCATAAAATTGAAGTATTTTCTCATGAAATTTAGCTTCTTGAGATATGCCGTCTACTTTGTGACTTGAAGTCATTTTTTACTTTCAATATATTTGCTCTAGCAATATTTTCATAGTAATATTGCTTAGCAAAATATGGTAACCTTATTTACCTCATTCTCTCTAGCGCTAGATAATAAGTGGTTAATCCAAGAAAATAATAATAAAATAAAACAATCTAAATTATTATTATTTAAACGAATAAAATAAAACCTAAAAGATATGAAATAAAATAGGTAAAATTTTAGATCAAACACATTTTGGAAACGATAAACCGAAATCGTGTTGAGGCCTGCCAAATTACAGTTTCCTTAAGAGAGATTTTCTACCACTCCAATGGTGCTGAGTTTATTGGTAGTCTGTCTTCCAAGATCTGTCTTCCAAGATACAACAACAAGAGGAACTCCAACAATAGCACATTTGTTGAGTTCCCGAACCGTTCTTGCCTTCGCCAGTCACCAGAAGAAAAACCAAGAGAGAAAATATTTTGAGAGATGTTGAGTGTTTTTGATGTATTTAAAACTAAGAAATCAATCTCATATTTATAGTAGAGAGTTAGGGCAACAGTGAGCAACTTAAACGAATTTAAAATTCGAAATATTAAGGATAATGCTATTATTAGTATTTTAAATTGAATTAAATTCAAATTTATACTAATAATAGTCAATATCTTCCCATTATCCAAAAATATCCTAAGCAGTTATAATCACTTCTTTATACGTATTTCAACTAAATACAAACTCTTTTTGGATATTAACAATAAAATAAATTAAGAAAAAATTATTCACAATGGGTAAAATATCTACAAGCCCCCAAAGATCCAACAAGTTTAGATATTTGTATTACAATCATCATGCACCCCAACCCAAGAGTTAAGTCATTCAATGATAATTATATGGGTAAATGTATATAAATACTTTCCATTTCATTTATCCCATCAATATGGGATAATGGGGTTTCTCATTCCTTACTTTATTCCAACCTTCTTTCTTTGAGCATCAATTTCTCATTCATCACTCAACAATTTTGAGCATATGAGTTACCGTTGTAAAGATCTCACGGAGTAGAATAGGAATCAATAATTCTTTATTCGAATCCTCATCTTTACACTTTCAAAAAATACTTCAAAGATAGTCATTTGCTTACTATTTTCCAACAGTTTGAAATTATATGGGGTAAAAACAATAGGGTGGTACATTACCAACAATTTGTTGGTCTAGCGGGACAAGACGGTAGGTCTCTTAAATAAGGTTAGAGGTTCGTATCCTGACACCGTAAAGGGAGAAGATTGAATTGAAAGAGTTGTCCATTTTAGAAATGCTTATGCAAAATCAACCTGAAATAACAGGTAAAAAATCCATGAACCAAGACAAGCAGTCCATGATGAAGATTCTATAAAAGCAACCATCAAACCTAAAAACGACAAGTATTCCTAAGGACAGCAATTCATCCTATGACTATAATTGAAACATAGACAGCAGCTACCACTTCAAAACGACAGACACATCTAAGAGTAGCAGCAGAAAATACACCACCACTCATGGAAAGCAATGCAAATTGCAAATAGCTTCGGGAAGCAACAGCAATAGGGTTGAGATTAGACCGGGGGGACAACACAAAAGTGAAGATTAATGAGCTGAAAAAAAAGGCCGCCATGCATCATCTTCATCCCATTCAACAATGACTAAAACCATGCATTTAAACCCATTCTAATCTTATTCGTTCAAACTCGTTCGTTTACGTCCCTAATTTTCGTATCATATTAATGAGAGATTCATCTGTCCACAACAGCAGCCAACCCTCTAGAAAAGAAGTCTACGCCCATTTGCATTTTCGTTCTTCTATGTCATCAATGCTTGCAACATAGAATACTTTACTAATATGCAGTGGGGTTCTAGACAAACGTAATAGGAACGACCGCACAGGCCCCCTTAAAAAGGATGGGCCCAAAATTTTATAAACTACATTCATTAAATGATGTTAATCTTGAAAATCATTGTAAGAATTTTGAAAATGTTCTCAAGAAAGATAAGTTATAATTCTTAAAACGTTATAATCATGTTCTAAATATGACAATTGATTATAGAATCTTATTAATTATTCCAATTACTATTGCTTTCGTAGAACTAGTGAGATTTTGGAAAGACATAATAGAAACAACCGCACAGGGGTCCTAAAAAGGACAATTGCTTCTAAAATTTATATTTTTAGAACTAACGTGATTATGGACAATTGTTTCTAAGAGCCGCATTTTAATTAATTGCACATGACCCTCGAAATCTTTGAACCGCCCCTACTAATATGTATTATATATTATCAATATAAACCCATTATAGACAATCAATAAACTAATATACTTAAAATACATATTTATATATTACATATTATATATATATATAATTTATATTGGTCCCTAAAATAAATTAAAAATGAAAATGTCAATATGACTATGGTAGTAACCCCACACTTGTTTGATGTGAACGAAACCTTCCATCTCAAAAGGGACCGCGCCACTACAACCACTTGAGAAAGCTCAAGCTAGTATTGGCTTGTCTTGAACAATCATATAATACATGCATAATATGACATAGGTAATTAAATTGATTTTACATAATTTTATAATAAATTTAAAGGTTTAATATCTTATTATTTATCTCAATGTTTAATCTTAACTCGATTCTTAGTAACTAGGTCTAGTTTAGGGAATAAGATAAATGTGTATTTAGTTTTAGCATCCAATGCATACAGGGGTGGAATCAAGATTTGATTAGGGGACAAAACATAAATATTTGAAGGGGATAATTTTTAAGACAATTTATATATGAGGACTAAAGTAAAATAATAATATTTTTTTAGGGTGAGGTGACAATTTCCCCTCTTAATTTTTTAATGTCACCGTCTCTGAATACTGATATGTGTTCGATATGTTGAATAAAGTGATTGAGGCATGCTTAATATTGTTGACATACATTCTAGATTCATTTTCTTACATATGAAAACATGATGAATCAAAGATTTAGACTGATAAGTCCTTGTTTATGGTTTAAATCAAATTACTTGTCAATTTTGACATAGATGTGTCTAGGAAGATAAGCTATGGTCATATATATAGACCTTAATCTATATTTGAAACTTTCTCTCAATGTTAACCATACATTTTAATTGGTATTTTAAAGATGCATTTTTTCTAAACTAGTTAGAATTTAGTCAAAAGGTTGTACATGATGGGTCAAATCATGTTTTAATGGTAAATTTGATGTATTTTTATACTTAAAAAAGACATGTTGAAATGGGCTTCATTCAATTTATAGGTCATTTGGACACGAGTAAAATTTTTCGATCTTTTTATCATATTTCTTTTCATATCTTTTATTAAAAATTTCTAAAAAATTAAATTTTAAACCTTAACTCTTATTTTTTATATCCTAAACTCTAAACCTTACCCCCAAAAATATATCCTATCCCTAATTATCTAAATTCTAACTATAACCCTTAACCTTAAACTCTAAACCTTATACCCTGAATCCTCTAATTTAGTTGGATATAGGGATTAGGGCGTGATAGATCAATATTAAAAAAAGATTTTGATATATGAAACAAGTTTATCACGATGATAAAAATCGTATACAGTTTATTATTGTTTAAAAATAGATTAATTTATTTATTATTAAAATTAGTAATTATATAAAAATATTTATACTAATTTATTGATTGAGTTATACGAATTAAACTCTATCTAAACTCCGAAAAATTAAGATACTTATTTTTAAATTAATTTAAAAATTATTTAATTCACTAGAAATTTAATTAATTCTTGAATGAGCCGGCCCAACCCATGGACATAAACAGATCTGGTGGAAACAATTTCTCGAGACCAAAAAAATAAAATTGAGGTAAACTATACAAGTGACCACTAAATTATTGGATTATCTATTTTAGTTATAAAATTAAGTAACTCATCAATTAAATCACTAAATTTATTAACTTAATTTATTTTGATTAATATCGTTAAAAAATTAATAAAGGATGACAGATAAATGACATGACAGTTAATGAAAATTTATAAAATTATATATTTAGTCTATGTTATTTACTTATTATATTAATTTGAACCCACAAAAATAAATAAATAAATGCTAAGGAATAAAAAAGTAAAATAGTTGAATGACAACTCGAACCTAAATCACTTGGAACGTAAAAAATCAAATAAACTACAAAAACATTAAATATCCGCTTTAACATGATCGAATATTTTTCTTTTTCATATTTAAATTAAATTAAGTCTTTAAAATAGTTTTTAAAACATTAAATATTTGATTTAATTTAAATATTAAATATCTGATTTAAAAATATTAAATTAAATGTATTTAAATATTTTATATTTAAATTAAATTAAATATTTAATATTTTTCGTATTTAAATTAAATCGATCGAAACTTTGAAAGGTTGGGGAGATGACTAGTTTTTTTTCTACCCGAAAAAAAAATGAATTGAAATGTATGGTTGGGTTGAAGGGGTTGAATTATGTGGTGGTGACGATGGTAGTTATGATGGTGATGGTGGTGGTGGTAGCGAAGATGTCTTATTTTCTTTCTTTGTCTCATTACATGTTCAACTTATGACATAAACCATAGGTACATTTAGCTTCAATCATCTCAACCACCACCATAATTCATACAAACATCTAATCCATCTTTCTTTATGTTCTTACTTTAAGACACATTTGATTTGAAAATGGTAGGTCCATTTTCATTCAAATAGTTATTTTAATTTTTAATTTATTTTTGGTAAAATATATATCTATAGTACATGTTTAGAATTTATATTTTTTTATTTTTAATAATTTTGTCTTTAGAATTTTAATTTAAGTTTATTTTTTTATTTTTGATTTAATGAATTCAGTGTTCCGTTTTGAAAAATATCTTATATTACGTTACGAAAGATGACATAAATATATAAAAGTATTGTCAATAATTTTTAGAACATGTAATTAAAACTCTCGATTAATATTCTTTCTTCTCTTTCTGTAAGTTGTAGGTTCATGGACACTTGGATGAAGACGTTATTTAAAGGTGACGGTTTTCTCTTAACTTCGTCTTCAAAAAATAAAAAAATATTAAAATATTATAAATTAGAGAAATCGATACCTACATATGATATTTTCGTTCAATTCATCATTTATAGCATATAGGTAATGATTTTTCTCTAGACTATAACATTTATCATAGATCTCAAAATATGTTTTAACGCACCCAATTTTTTTAAAATTATTTAAAATTATATTATTCCTAAAATTAAAATTAAAAATACTTTCGAATCATAATTTAAATCGTGAGATTTATCATCACCCACAGGATGTGATGTTTTCCATCTTACATGGTTAAAATGTTGTTATCTATTAATACATGATTATAAGAAAAACATTTAATTTTCCCTAAATTGAAACATCACTACAAATTATATTCTTGATTTTTAGAATTTTTATCTTATTAATTTAAACCGACTTGTATTGTATACTTAATTTTTGTGTATAAGTAATTTTTTAACGATATTTTATTCTTATATTTATAATATTTTAAATGGATTTGAGGATAAGTATCAAATAAATATCCAAAAAAAACAGTAAAATAAAGTGCTTAAATGGCAATAAATCCAAACACAATGTCTAAATTAAAACCATACATGCATCTAAGGATAATTTTTATTGATATATCATAAAACAACATGAATATATTAATGATTAATCATAAATTTAAATATTAAATATTTAATTACTTTCCTTAATTAATACTTAGTTCACTGAATTTTGTAATTTACAGCCTTACAAGCATATTGTCACGGGGCTAGAGTCTTGACCTAGCTGAACCGCGCGGCTTTAGTCGATGTTCTTAGACAAACGACTAAGTCAGCCTGAAAACTCGCTCCGGAAGATCAAACTTCCCAAGGCACTAAGAACGCTGAATCGTTCTGGCGGAAAGCAAACTATGAGTATGGCTACTCAAGAACGAAAAGAAGAACGCGAAGAACACAAAGAACAATTGAGAGAGTTTTTTAGAGTGAATGCCACTTGATTACTCAAAGATGAGATGATACAAATGAGACTGGGGAGGTCTCTATTTATAGTTGATTCCCCTTACATCCGACGGTTCCCACTGATTTACATCGATGGCTAGGATCATTTCCTACCAACCACATTGGCACAATCCTAAGAATATTCCATGTTAACTAAGGAAACAAATCCTAAGAATACAAGGAAAGTTTACAAGGCCAAAATGGCTATCTTCTAGAATCCTCCATGGAACGGGCTAAGTCTGGTGGTACCTTTAGGCCCAAAATCTCCCTAAGAACCTCTTGGGCAGCAATATGCGCATGTGGCACGGGCTCGAACTGACGGCCCGTGACATTCTCCCCCACCAAACATGGCGACGCCCTCGTCGCCGCCTCGGAACGAAGATAAAACCGATCCTGGGAATTCCTTGTCACCTCGGCTTGCCCCAAACTCTGAATCGGGCTGGATGCTCTTCTCATAAAGAGCACTCGACTCTGGCTCAATTGTCCACCCAAATGGACTGCTTGCTTTGGTACTCGTCGCCATCTAACATCAGTCACCGTCCCTCCAAGCGCATCTCGATCGTAGGAGTTAGCTCCTACCAGTTGTGATTTGCCCCCATTCGGACACACATGGTCCTTGCACAATGACTTGGACGCCAAAACATTGAACACTGAGCGGTCTCTCAAGATCGTCGGCAACCCTCGTTTGCGCCTAAGAACTCTGAAAGGTGGCTTGTGCTCTCGCCAAGTATCGACAACTCCATTTGAAGGGTTAGGTTTTTGCTGGCCTACACCCGACAAACAAGGCAAATCAAACTGTAAAACACAATCATTGTGTTCGGGATGTACCTCAATCAACTTTTCCGCATGCACTCTAACTCGCATCAATCTTTCTTCACTCGTGAAGTTTGATGCTCCCATCGATGCTCCGTCTTCATTGAAGCTCGATGCCTCGTCCATCTCCTCAATGGATGGATCTCCCACGGGTTCACTATCATGTGGCTCAGGCAACTCTTGCCCCACCAAGGTGTCCACTCCAATAGCCTCCAAAGCGATGCCTCCTTCCCTTGGAGCATCCTTGGTAAGCTGAATGGATGTCAGCTTCTCGATCCTCCGTCCCTTGTCTCGATACACGGGCACAACACAATGTTGTTTCGGATCCAAAATGCATATAACATCGGCACAAGGGATGATAAGAGCTTGAACACGGTCAAGGAAGTTAAGCCCCAAAACGAAATCAAAGTCATCTAAGTGAATTACCTTGAAATCTTCCTTGGCCTTCCATTCACCAATCTGCAGCTCTACCTTCCGCACTGTTCCAACAACTGGAACCTCCTTGGCATTAACGGTCTTGATCTTTTTGGTTGAACCTTCAACTTCGAGACCAAGCTTCTCAGCAGCCATCTTTGACATGAAGAGATCGGATGCTCCGGTATCCACTAGAGCACTCCTCGATCGTCCCGCCACGTTGATGTTGACAAACATCAACCCATTCTGCTTCGGGCCCTTCTTCGCCTTTGCAGAATTTAGTATCATTGCCCCAAGCTTACAAGCCTCACTTGACTTGGGCTTGTCCCTTTTGGGCTGCTTGGCTCGATCCGGGTGCTCACGAACTACGTGAGGTCCCTTGCTCTCGTAACATTGCTTCCCCACCCTTGGCTTGATTGCTCTAACACTAGCAATCGTACCAAGCATACATTCCTCGTCCTCTTGCTCGTCATCCGCATCATTGATCGTATCGGGGCGCTTCTTCTTGGGACACTCTTTCACCAAGTGTGAACCATGGCAATGGTAGCACTTCAAAGGCCCTCGATCCTTTTTCTCCGATGGTTTGACAAACTTGTTGACCCTCTCATCATCATTGCAAGAATGATTATCCTCCTCGTCTCCCCCACCAAAGCTCTTACCTCGGGGCTTGGAAGACTTGGACATGTCAACTTCGAACTGAGCTATGGACTCGGCTGCGGTAAAGGCTTTGGAAAGCTCCTCGACTCCCCTCCGCTCTAGCTCCATTTGAGCCCATCTTTGGAGTCCATCCATGAAGTAGGAAAATCCCTCCGCTTCACTCAAGTCCTGGATTTGGAGCTTGATTTCAATGAACTTCCTGACATAGTCAGTGATGGAACCCTCATGTTTCAATTGCCGCAACTTCTTACGAGCCTCCCGTTGAGCATTCGTCGGATAGAATTGCTCTTTGAACTCAACTTGGAACTCCTTCCATGTCTCAAAAGGAATGTCTCCACTCGGCTCCTCCGAGCATCTGCGTCGCCATCACAAAAGAGCGACATCAGTTAAATACATCGAAGCAACGTTTACTTTCTCCGCATCATCCTTGATGCCCATGGCTCGAAAATACTGCTCCATGCCCCACAAGAAGTTCTCAACATCTTGGGCCGATCGGTTCCCCTTGAACACCTTTGGCTTTGGAATGTCCTTCTTCGACTTGGATGCAGTGGCCATCTTTCCATTCATCAAGGCAACTTTGTAAATATACAAGTCTGCCTTCATCTCCTCCATCTCAATCTTCACAGCCTGCAATTCGGCCTCAAGCACCTCGCACCTCTCTTCCGCACCGTTGGCCACCTGGCTGAGTTTATCAACTCGCTCCTCCAGCGTAGCTACAGCATCCCTCGAACTTGCTCTTTGGCTTTGCCCAGCAACGATCTTCACACCCTTTGCTGCAACGTCTTCTTCTCCACGTGCCATAATCACTAGCGCCTTGCTCGAACCACGCTCTGATACCACTTGTCACGGGGTTAGAGTCTTGACCTAGCTGAACCGCGCGGCCTTAGTCGATGTTCTTAGACAAACGACTAAGTCAGCCTGAAAACTCGCTCCAGAAGATCAAACTTCCCAAGGCACTAAGAACGCTGAATCGTTCTGGCGGAAAGCAAACTATGAGTATGGCTACTCAAGAACGAAAAGAAGAACGCGAAGAACACAAAGAACAATTGAGAGAGTTTTTTTAGAGTGAATGCCACTTGATTACTCAAAGATGAGATGATACAAATGAGACTGGGGAGGTCTCTATTTATAGTTGATTCCCCTTACATCCGACGGTTCCCACTGATTTACATCGATGGCTAGGATCATTTCCTACCAACCACATTGGCACAATCCTAAGAATATTCCATGTTAACTAAGGAAACAAATCCTAAGAATACAAGGAAAGTTTACAAGGCCAAAATGGCTATCTTCTAGAATCCTCCATGGAACGGGCTAAGTCTGGTGGTACCTTTAGGCCCAAAATCTCCCTAAGAACCTCTTGGGCAGCAATATGCGCATGTGGCACGGGCTCGAACTGACGGCCCGTGACATTATGCTCTTAAAGATAAAATCAAATCAATCCAACCAACAAAAGAACAGGTGCAGAAAGCAGGGACATTGGTGGTCGGAAAAGGCATCCTCCCCTGTTTTCAGTTATTTAGGATAAGATTAAGATATAAAGTATAAAATTTTGTAAATATTAGTATATATTTTTTAAATTATTTAATAGGTAAAACCAACGATTTAGATTAATAGTCATTAATAAGGAAATTATCATTTAAGATAAAAAAATCAATTTAAATATAGAAAAGAGTCGTTGGTATTATTTTTCCTTATGTGCTTTTCCCTGCTGTCATTACCATCTTGGTGCCATATGTTACCTGTGGATGCCACTATATATGTGTTGGAGATTGTGATTGTGCTCACTTACTTCAGAGTTCAAGTGTGGCTTCTTCTTCTTTTTCTTCTTCCTCCTGCTGCTGCTGCAATGGAAATCGTGGGTTCGATGTGGTTGACGGTGGCTTTGGCTACACTGGGTGCCTTTGCGTTTTTGAAATGGGTGCTAAAAAGCGTGAATCCTTGGGTGTATGAATCCCGGCTGGGCGACTTGAAGTACTCCCTGCCGCCGGGAGACATGGGTTGGCCTTTTATCGGAAACATGTGGTCGTTCCTTCGAGCTTTCAGGTCCAAGGACCCTGATTCCTTCATGGATTCCTTCGTTTCCAGGTACGTTTTACCAAGTCACGTCTCACTTGTTCTTTTGTAGTATTTGCTTTTAACTTCACTACCAAAATGATTTAAACTTTGCCGGAATATTCAAACAACGGTGGAATATCGAAATGGAAATGGTGGTAGTGGAATGGTGGATGGCCACTTTACTGAATATGGATTGGGAAAGGGAATCATGAGAGACCTCATCCCATTCCACTTCACTTCCTACTTTTTCTTGTAATATCAAAGTGTAGTATTAAATTGCGGTCGCGGTTACGGATATTATGTCATGATTTTAGTTGTGGTTTTGATATTATGATGAATTTTAAAATTGTTACGATGCGGCCGTAATGTAATACTACAGATCAAAGGTGTGAAGGCTGGAGAATGGAGCACTTGCCTCTCTTGTCGCCTACTGCAATGTCTTTTAGTATCTCAGTGTTTTCTAAAACAGACCATTTTAGTTCATTCTTGTCACTCAAATGATGCAGATTTGGACGCACTGGAATCTACAAGGCTTTCATGTTCGGGAACCCGAGTGTGATCGTAACATTGCCCGAAACAAGTAGAAGAGTGTTGAATGATGATGATGCATTTAAGCCTGGGTGGCCTACTTCCACCGCGGAGCTCATCGGAAAGAAATCGTTTGTCAGTATCCCTTACGAAGAACACAAGCGTCTCCGCCGTTTAACTGCAGCTCCCGTCAATGGACATGAAGCACTCAACCTTTACATCCCCTACATCGAGAAGATTGTGGTATCTACCCTGGACAAATGGTCCAAGAAGGGGAAAATCGAGTTCTTAACCGAACTCCGAAGGCTCACTTTTCGGATAATAATGTATATTTTCCTAAGTTCGGAAAATGAAGAGGTGATGGAAGCTTTGGAGAGGGAGTACACTACTCTCAACTATGGAGTTAGAGCCATGGCAATCAATATCCCAGGATTTGCTTACCATAAAGCCCTCAAGGTGAGAAATTCTCACCTCTTTTTTGCATGTGAAGTTAATTGTTATGTTTGCAAGAGATAATATTGATAAGCATTTTTGCTTTTTCAGGCTCGGAAAATACTCGTGGCAGCTTTTCAATCCGTGGTGACCGAGCGGAGAATGCAGAGGAAGACAAATACACACTCCACTAAGAAGAAAGACATGTTGGATGCCCTGATAGATGTTAAAGACGAGAAAGGTGGAACACTGGATGATGAGGAAATCATTGATGTCATGTTGATGTACCTGAATGCAGGCCATGAATCTTCCGGCCACACCACAATGTGGGCGGCTGTTTACCTGGAAAAACACCCTGAATTTATGAAAATAGCAAAGGTGGCATTTACGATTTAGATTTCGTAAAATGAACATTCTTTTCGAGCAGCCTTTGAGCTTTAGTGTGCTTCTTTATCATTACATTTGACAGTATTATTGTTTACAGGAAGAGCAAGAGAGGATTTTGAAGAAAAGGCCACCAACCCAGAAAGGTTTGAATCTCAAGGAAATTCGAGAAATGGAATACCTTTCTAAGGTGATTGATGAAACACTTCGGTTGGTAACATTCTCCCTGACGGTTTTCCGTGAAGCAAAAACAGATGTGAACATAAGCGGTCAGTTTTAATGATATAAATATATATGTGTATGAATAATACATACATGTCCCAGGCCATGATCGAGGACCATGCTTAGTGATGTTTTTGCATCATTCATGCTCTGAGTTATCGGTTTTCCAGGTTATACTATCCCAAAGGGATGGAAAGCACTAGTTTGGTTCAGAAGCATTCACTTGGATCCGAAGATTTATCCGAATCCAAGAGAATTTATTCCTGATCGATGGAATGTAAGATTCATACACCTTTTCATGTTTCCTGATTTCTTTCTGTGTATGTATGCCTGCATGCATGTAATGGTAGTCTCGTAAGTTGAAAATTGGTTATGTTCAGGACTACAACGCCAAAGCAGGAACTTTCCTTCCCTTTGGAGCAGGAAGCAGACTGTGCCCTGGAAATGATCTTGCCAAGCTTGAAATTTCTATTTTCCTTCACCATTTCCTCCTCAACTATCAGTAAGCTATTCTGCAATGTTGATGTATTTCCATGATTATATTATAATTCAAGCTTAAAACTGTTGTTTCTAATGTCGAATATTGCTGCAATGCAGGCTTGAACGGCTTAATCCCGGGAGTAAGATTAATTATCTACCTCATACAAGGCCTCAGGATAATTGCTTGGCAATAATCAGGAAGAACAAGCCTTCTCAGAACTAGCAAGATATTTGGAAACCTTGGAAAATAAGAATTGAAAGTAATAATAGCATCTTTTATGAAGGATTGAGAGTTCAGTGCAACTCATTTAGAAAAGATTGTATGAACTATGAACCAGTTGTATCGTGCCTACGTGCAGCAATCTATTTATGTTTACAGTTCATATCGAATCTCTGCAGGAAACAACTTTTGTTTTTGTAGCAATCTATTCATCTTTTGTTTTTGATTTCAGATTAAATAGCTAAAAGGTCTCATAAATAAAAACCACTTCCATGCATTAAGGTAAGAACCAAATTCGACAACGAATATAAGCTCGAATTCGACCCAAAACCTCCTAACAAAACCAACCTATGAAGTGACATCAAAATGCATGGATTACACTTTAATGTCCCCAATGAAGGGTTTTCTACGGGTTGATGTTGCACTCGCGCAAATACATAACATCGAAATCTACATACTTTGTCCAGTGGCTTTTATACTTGGGTATGGCTATCTCCAGCCATGGTTTCAAGTTGCCATTATAGTGTATAACAGCAGCTTCTTCAATCTCCCTCTGGTTTACATTAGGATTGTAGCCAAGTCCGAGCACATGCCAAGATTTGTCAAGGGAATACGTGCGATTCCAGAATGTTATGAGACCGGGAGGCAGGGTCCCCAACTTCCACAATTGCCTGTCACGATTCTGCGTATAAACATTAACTTCAGAACCAAAAACAAGATAATACACCAGCATAACACTATGTACAAGGTATCGTGTATGTGTGATCAAGTGACTTAGGCACCCAAGGCACGTGGCAAGCTATGCTAAACTAGCCATTTAAACACACTTCCACAAGCATAACAATATTATATGTGAATTAAAATCTAACATTGTCTGTGAGGAACTTCCATGCCTACTTTACTATCAGCTTAGCCAAGATCACTTACCAGCCTCTGCCATCGATGATACACCTCCGTGATGTTCTGCCGCCTCCATTCATCCAAATCAAAAATATTCATTCCATATGCCCACCCACAAGCATGTGGGTTGAAGTTCTTTGAGATTAGGGGGTTTGAAAAGTTGAGATACCGATCAAACCGATGGAAGATTTCTCCACATGTTTCAACGGCTCCATTGACATTTCCCTTCAAATCAAGGGACCAAAGGCCAGTAAGGTCCTTCTGGACTACTATATCATCATCTAGGAACAACACTTTATCTAACTTCGGGAAGACACGTGGCAGATAAAACCGAAGATGGTTCAGGATGGACAAATATTTTGGGTTCCGGAACTTCAGGTTTTGATCAGAATTAGCGCGATGTGCCCTGAAGTAATAATCAATCATGGAAGGAGAACCTAACTGCTTAAGAACTGGACTGTAGCTTGCGTTTAACCATGTAAATTCTTCAATGTTCTGAACCTGAATAGTGGCTTTACCTGGTGGATTACCTAGAAACCACATTCTCATGGCCGCATAATTAAGCCTATCTGTAACGATGTGGAAAACATGTTTCAAAGGGTGCTGCACGGAATTAAGTAAATTTGATGAGTTCAATATGTCAACAAAAACAGGGGATGAAATGTCATTATGTACATACCAAGCTGTTCTTATAAAAACACACACATGCATGCATTCATGCATATACTCCAACATTTACTTCACAAGTGTATAAAATATTAAAATGAAAGGGGAACCACAAACTTAAAATTAAAATGACAGTCTTTTTATCTCTCAGAAACCAAAAGGAAGTATGAGTTAAATATCCGTAGAAGAGTACATTTTACCTTAGCATGGGCCACAGTTGAGTTGACAACAACTGCCGCAGCCAATATATTATCTGAGAAAAGAGCGTAATGGTACAGCTGAGGGTCTTCTAGTTTCTGCTGATTTGGAAAGTTCTGTTGAGAAGAATTCAAGCTATAATACTCGGTAGTAAGACGCAAAGGCAGGCAATGAAGACCCTTGGGAAGAGTTTTTGCAGTTAATTGTGTCAAGAACATGGTCTGCCTTTTGTGCACTCGGAGTTGCTCTTCAGATGAGTGAAGCATAGCCCGCAGCTTCTTTACCACAGCAGCACAGTCATCTTGAACCTGCTTCGCTTTTTCTAATGATTGCTCCATTGCTTTCATCTTAGCAACGGCACTGCAAAAGAAAAAGAAAAAAAGAGGCAAAAATTAACAAATTAAGTGATGTAGAAACTGCACTCTACACTTGAAATTCTTCGAAGAACGTAGGTGACTGAACCTGAAGAAACAAAGGAACACATGCAGGAATTTGGAAAATGAAAAGAGAAACCACCAAAGTTTAAACACAGAAGCAATCCTATGTTCAGAAAGAAGAGTTACATTTTTGGCAGATCTGTGTCCTTAGTTGCATCACCAAGAGCACGTGTAACTTCCTTAACCCGCAGTCGAAGCTCCCTTGTCACATGTGGGTTGTTCCTGATCGATGGAAGGGAGAGATATACTTTTGCACGGATGAGCTGATCTTTGAGGCGGCGCACCTGAACATCTGCTGGCTCAGAGTGTCTGCCATGTTTGTTACCTGAACGCTCTGTCTGATTACTCTTGCGAGCCAGGTGAGTTGGTTGCTGCTCAAGTTTTACAGTCTGTTCACAAAGCAAACAGGGTATAATAACTGTTAACTAAGTTTACAATTAGGTCTAAAATTTCCTCTTATTGTGAATCCTGGAAATGTGTCTGCATCAAGAAAATGGTCTTAGCCGCGGAGAAACAACTATTTGGAAATGCAAAACAATATTGAGAAAACCACAAAATGCCAACAAGCTTAAAAGGGTTACGGAATAACACCCCTTGAAGGTGAAATTTTACATGAACCTTATCAAATAAGTGCTGTGTTTAGACACACAATTCAAAACTGAAGGAAAATAACATTACACAAAGACATTAACAAAAAGAAATGATTAGAGGTATAGTCACATTTCCGTATTGGAGATAATTGAAGTACTGTAAATATAAGAATAAGAGGCAACTAATAAAATCAAAAGAGGAATATTCAGAACCGATATCAACAGATCCCGGGAATTCCAAGTAAAATGCAGCTATGGCAATATGAGAAGACTCAACAACAGGGCGACATGTAGTAGGCGAAAACTAAAAACAATACAATAGGGAAGCAATTACCGAGATGTTAGAAGCATTGGGATGGGAATCAAGGGTAGCGGTGAGATTGCGAGGTGCACGGTCAACAACCTGCCTAATGGGATTAGATAATTGCTGTTGGCGTTCTTCATTAGTAGCAGAAAGCACTCGTGTCGATTTATGCTCCCTCGACACTGTCCATGAGAAAAATCTAACACCATCAATTCGAATTCACATTGCACCCCTTATTGATTTAACAAAAGCAAACAACAAAATAAATAATTTACCTTTTGGAAAGGAATCTGTAGATTGATCAGAATATACAACTCCAATGGGTTCTTTCAGGGTGGAACTTTCCTATGACAAAAATTAGACATTGAAGACAATTAAATCCGATATCAATCAACAAAAGTTATCTGCCATTAACAACAAATGGAACTAATCTTATCATGTCGAAATACCTGGTGTTGAAGAACATTGAGATGTCTGGTATTATCACCTAACACCTTCTGCACAAGAAAATAAATTTATTTTATTTTTATGATTCAATATACTATATCATCAAAATCGTCAACCCCCAAAAGAACGAAACTTACAAAAGCCCCAACATCATCAAGAAAATCACGTCTTGCTGCAGAGATTAAAGAAATCAGCATCAGAAGGGAAATGAAAAACAAAACCCAGAATTACAGAAAGAAAAAGAGAGAAACTTTACATACAAGAAGATGGATTAACGAAGGTGGCGACCCTATCAGTGTAAAGAAAAATGGGAGCAATGACGGAAATCGACAGCAATCCCAACACTAAATGCCTCAACTTCATGTTTTTTTTACTATCATTCACTATCTAATTTTAGAACAATCTGCTCATTTCTTCACCACCACAACCAAGAATAGAATTTCTTTTTATGCAAAACACCCAATGTCTGGAATTATTTTGCAGAGACAAGAACACCGGATTTGTATGAAAGAAAGGATTCTATTTCTGGGTTCAGTTACAGTTTTTGTAGATCTAGATGAGATAATAATCTATGTTTTTCCCCTCTTTTTATTGTTTTAATTTGTCAATGGTCAATCATTGCTATGTACCGTTGCTGTCTTTCATTCTTCATTCATATAAATATTATAACAATTCTTAAATTACTCACTTAATCATGCTCAGATTAAGTTAATCTAATTCTAATATATTATAAAGTATAATTTATTTCAGTTGTTTTCGATAATGTTGTACGAGAAGAATATTTATTCTATGGTAGTACAAAATATTAGAAACAATACAAGTGAAAAGAGTGTCGGCAGAGGCTAATTTATTACTCTTCCACCCACTTCTGTCTTGTACAATACAAGGTGTTCATTTCTTCCGAATTTTTAATCGGATCAGACACGAATATATCTATGATACTTAAAATATATACAGATAAGATAAATTGGATTGAATGGACTGTTTTCGTAATTAAATTAATCTATATTGGTCGATTAATGAATTAGATAAGACAGTTATAGAAAAACATATATAGAAACTTAGAATAGGATTTCTCTGTTTTTTCCTTAAACTGGTTTAGCAATTTTACTCCTAAGCATGAAACTGAAGTATGATGTTGCCTTCCAAAGATGTGCCTGCGTCCATCGAGTTTAATGTGATCAAGCACCTGCCCATCCTTCAGAACTTCAAGATGATAGACACCAGGGCGAGGTTCAATAGCCCAATCAGGAGGCTGCCAGGTGGATTGACCCCCACCAAGCTGAGTGGCTAGCTGAACCTGAGCCTGGTCCTCCTGCTGAGGCTGAGCAGACACATTTAGAGACTGTGAATGTGGTAGAAGAAATGATGTATTAACCAGTATGTCATTGCCCTGTTTTAGCGTTAACGACCACTGTATGCATCATCAGAATACTATTACTACACCTGGATTTGACCAAATTACACTGTAAAAAGAATCATTCCATCTTCGTTTACTGCATTTAAATTTTGATTACAGCAGCTCGTCAACAAAACAACAGTTGCTCTTCGTAATTCCGTTCCAATTTTCAGAATACAACAATGATCAATAATCAGAAACAGTTCAAACAACAACAAAGAACGTGTCTTCGGCCGGAATCTGATTGAAGCAAGCTACAACATACCTGTATTTTATGAAGGGTGTAACTTTGGCAGCCTGCTTCGGTGAGGGGCTTCGGTTTCTACTAGCATTAAACTTTGCTACAATATGGTTCAAGTTCGAGTGAGATACTATGGCAGATCACAGCAATACTGCAAATCTGGATAAATCTCAATTCCACAAACATAACAATCACCAAGGAAAACAAACCAAGGAATGCACCAACTTTCCAAATACGGTGTTAATCGTCCAATCTGGGCGTGTATATATATCAGCAATGCCAGTCACACACTATCTTAAGGTATATTCCTTCTCAACGACACCAAATATCACCTTCAAGCGATCTTCTAGATTTGAGACGATGTTGTTGGCAATCCGTTTTTCATGTTTTGTGCTTTTCAACCCTGCGATTCCAAAAAATACTCGCACTTGACATCCCTTCGCCCTTGAGTGTAAGTCCTCAATTTGATATCTAAGGTGAAGCTGCAAAATATTAAAAGTTTAAAACTCAGTGGTCAATAATGAGGAAGCAGCATCACACTTGAAGATAAAATCGATAAAATATTCTTCATGGCATTCATACATTGAAATAGTCCCCGAGTGGTACACCATGGAGAGTCATGACTTCTTCGATAAGCCAACCATTTTTATTGGGAAGTGGGGATTTCTGCTGTGTACTAGTCACCTCTCCTCTATAGCCAGATACTCGCTTATCGAATTGGTAATGTACTTGTCTCTCATACACGTCAGGCTTTTCTGACTCCCATGGAGTGCAAGAATAGTTAAGACCACCGCCTCTCTTCATAGCTTTATATTCCAATTCGCCACCACTGAATAACGCCATGACGGAACCAATCTGAATCACCAATAAAGCAATTACCACCATCTGATGCACTGAGAAAATATATCTAAAAAATATATGCATATGAATGGTTATATGCTACCTTTACATACTATTATTTCATTAATAAGCTTTAACAAAAGGATTGGCGTGTACCTCGACCAAACATGGGAAGTAAAAATGTTTGACAGGATGCATGATGCGGCAAACTAGTTCCATAGGTTCACAAAGGGGGGAGATATAGAGGACTTACGGGGATAGGAAGAGCACACGAGTAAACCTCAGACATACTGACATCCTCGAGGACTAAGAAAGATCCACTTTCTTCAGATTGGAGGCCTTTTGACTCGGACTCTTCTTCAACTATTTGCACTTTTTGCTCTGGACTCAAGGCTCTGGCTTTCCACAGAGCCATGATTGTTCTAGTCAATAAAATAAAAATCGAAAAAAATTAATAAACACATCAAAAGATACAAAAAAGCATAAATAAAATAAAAACAGAAATCACAGAAGATAGATTGGACTTTTACCGATGAGCTACGTTGAAAGATACAAAAGACTGATAATGGAACTTCAACCGGCCTTCCTCATCTTGAGTCTTTGCACCATGTCTAGCATCCAATCCTCTTCCTGGACGGAGAGTCACAACAATAACTGGACTACCCATTGATGCCAAAGTAGGTGGAAAAACTTGAATATCTTCAATGTCTTCCCAAAGGAAGAAGAATTTCGTCCGGTGGCCAAATAAATTGGCATGAAACCCAATTATTCTTGGTGACAAAAACAAGCGACCCTGCATGGATGCAACAGCAGGTTAACAAAAAGGGGCAATCACGGTATATTAATTAATTGTAGTACACGTAACAAAAGTGAACTTTACAAAATATTTATAACCAGACAAACAGAACCTGCAGAGGCATTCTCCGCTTCAAGTGACAGGTAAAGTCATTGATGAGAAATTCCTCTGGCGGAAGCCCGAAGAGTTTCTGAAAGGTTGAATTCGTTTGAGGGGACCTCACATTGATCTGCAGATAGAGCATTTGAAGTAAATAACAAGAATGGACAACAATATTTTATTCTCGACCGATTGAAGCTAAAAGAAGAATAACTATCTATTTACCTTCTTCCCTACTTCTTTCTCCATCTTTTCTAAGTACTCTGTAACTACATTTCCACCTCTAGTATTTTCCACAAAAATTCTCAGGTGCAACTTAGATTGGCATGCCTGAGCCAACTTACCTTGCAGAGGAACCCACACATCAGCTAGATCAGATATATTAGATCTTACAAAATTAACCTCAACACGCCCCAAAGATGTAGGATCATCAAAAGGCCCATCAAAATCAAAAACTTCTACGTCCAGTACGGAAGGAGGCTCTTTCATAGCATCGAATTCAAATATTTCTGCAAAATGCAATACTCAAGAATTGATTAAAGTGACTCATTATTGAAGACTGCTAATGCGGCTGCAAACATGAACACTGAACCCAAACATAGACAAAGGACAATGTTGAATTCACCATTCCATTGGGGGGAAGATTTCTGGTACTTGATTGAGCTGGTTCTAGTTTTCCCATTGCAAGTGAACACCACATATGGATCACAGAACCCACTTGAATCTACAGCAGCTAAATTACTTCCCTCGATCAATGCAACTGTTAGTAACCATCCATCTCCTTGTGCTTTTACTCCGTGATTCCCTATTGTTAGATACACAAAAGAAAAAGGAAATCAAAGGCCGAGACACGAAAAACAAGACGTGGCAAATCTTCTCACAAGCTGAGCAGAGTAGATTTAAATGTAAATATTACCTTTCTGCCTTCTGGCATGCATGAAGCGTGAGATTAACTGCAGCACCCTTTCACCTTGAAGAACCAAAACAGCACACACAATCAATTCACCAATTGAATCAGGCAAGTCAAGCCCAATGAACTCGAGTCCTTGAATTGTACTAGGTCCAGCTAGGCAGATATGGACTATCACATATAAGCTCATCAAAACTGTGGAAGCCATGGTAAAATTAGCTAAGTACTGGACTGCCAACTTCCAATCTGACTGGGGTTCAGCCTGTAATGATCCCAAAAGTTGTTCTTTGTTCAACCCGATATCCTTTGGATCAACTAGCTTAATATTCTGCTCTAGTAGAGTGGTGAAATGCTCAAAGCTTTCTTTTAGCCCTTGTCGGGTTCCATTTTCTATCATACTTTTCATCATGGTGCTCTGCAAGAAGTTCGTTCTCCATGAAATCACCAAATGTGAAGATTGTTCTCCGGATGGGAGCTCAGGCCCTGGAGTAATGCAGTACAGCACTTCGGTTTTGAAGGTGCTCCCGTAAATAACATCCGGAGTGCTCACGACCGCTAAAACAGCAAAAGTCTTCCCATCAGCTTTTATGTAAGTGTGCTCTTCAGTGGCTTTCACAGCCTTAATTAATTTCGTCGGAGCCCTTATGTAAGAATAAATTCTTTTCAAACTCTCACCACCATTCTCAAATTTCCAAGGCCCAAACTGTGGATCTGTAGATCCTTGCAACTCTGATACTGACCTAGGAAAAGCTGAATCAGGTGAGAAAAGCAGAGAGTTTAGTTCTTTCGGTGCAATCACATATAATTGGTCTAGAAGAACTCCTCCAGGTAAATTACTTGGAACTTCACTTCCCTGATCCCTAGAGCACAATGCTTCCACCGCTTCCTCAAAGGAAGACGACTGATCATCAAACTTGTTATCAACATTATCAACACTTGAAATCTCGGGTATCTCTGTCAAATCAGTACCCCTACTGGAGGTAGTAGGAGCAGTGTCAAAATTTCTATTAAACGTTTGAGTGATTCGACCTGCTAGGGATTTCTGTGCAGATGATTTCTCTTCCTTGGAAGACGCATTATCATCTTGTATCGACAGAGAAGTCGAGTTCAACGAACCACTAAAAGGCCTTGAAAGATCATTAGTAGCCATGTCTTCATGCTTCTTCAACATCGAGGCATGATCACCATTACAATTTGAGTCCAAGAACGAATTGTTTACGGAAAAATAGATGTTTAGAAGTATTTCACCTACAGCCAAGGTTGAAACAAAAAGTTTATGTATAAAGATTCTAGCAGTTGCAGCCAGTATATAACCCATTTTAAGACCGGAATCTTTGAATCCTAGATCCAAACTACTTAGATAAGCACTTTGGGGAGGGGGGGGGGGGGGACCAAAAGTGACATTTGTACAGATCCTCATATAAAAAAGGGTTTTTTGCAGATTCTGATAAATGAAAGATGCAAATAACAGAAAGCAAAAAAATAAAACATACCACAATCCTTGTTCTTCAATTTCTTATTCCTAGGGTGGAGGGCATACCAAGCAGTTCCAAGAGATTTGTTATGAGCATCGAAAACCTGGGAAACGGAGACTTTAAGGTGACCACCAAAATCATCATTGAAATACTTATCCTCGTCCAACACAGAGATTAGCAGCTCCTCATTCAAATCCTCGACCTTGAAACTAAATTCCTCACCCCAACTTGGATTCAATGTCTTCTTCACCACTTTGGTTTTGTACCTCTGTTTCCCAAGCTGAAGCTTCACGTAGGGATCACTGAACCCATTTATATCCATGGCCGGTATGTTTCTGGCTTCCATCACACCCACAATAAGCTTCATTTTGGGATATCCCCCCTCCCTCTCTAGATTCCCTCAATCCAATCAAGCTTTGGCCTTCATTTATAATTTTTAATTTTATGAACAACCCACCCACCGACAAGCAATCAACACTGTTTCTCTATCATTGCTAACTCAATATCAAAAGCCAATCGAACTCAAATAATTATTCTTCAAGAACAACTAAACAAGTTCCCAGTATGATTTGCTAAAATAAAAGCTAAAACAATATCAAGTCTCGAAATTGAAGATAAGATCAAAAACAGCAGCAACAGAGACACGTATGCAGTATAAACTAAGAGAGAAAAATTGTTTTTTTCTTTTCTTTTGCAATTGATGATATGAAATCTGGGAAGAAGAGAGAAACGGTGGTTTGATTTTCCGGGAAAAAAAGGATGAGTTGAGTCAATGGAAAGATAAAGGAGAAGCCTTTCAGTTTTACGTTGGAAACTTGGTTTTTATTTTCAATTTCCGGTTTGCCATTGCGTCTGCGTTTAGCTTCTGCGATTGCGCGTTCCGGTTTTGACTTTTTGACCATTTTGTTTTGGGAAAATTTTGTTATTGGTCCTTGTATGATGATCATGTTATGAATTTAATCCCTAAATAGCCTAAATGATAATTGGCAAACAAATGATACTTTTTTACAAGAATATATCAATATTTTTATAATTAAATCCCTCAATAAATATATTTTAAATTATCAAATGTATTTAAAAGAATTAAATAATCAAACATTAATTTCCATTAAATAAAGTAAATTAAAGCATAACTAAAGTCACATCTTCCCTAAAGTAGATGGCTAAAAATTAAATTTTCCCATTAGTCCATCACCAATCTCAATAATAAATAATATTTTGTATGTAAGAACAAGTGGTAGTAAATAAATAAATAAATAAATAAAAATAATAAGAAAATGTTTGAGCAACCAATTAGTCAAATACAAATAATCATAACATAATAAAGTTTGTAATTGTAGGTTATGCTATCACCATCCTAATAGAATTAATTATCCTAAAGAAAAACAAGTCATTATATAACAATTAAATAGTAATAAATCTCACATTTGAGAAAAGTATGATTATTAATTTTATATTAAAAAAATTATTATATTTTATCAGACATATTTTTTAAAAATAAATTAATAATTTTATGATAAATAATATTAAAACGATTATTTGATAGTTTGATTTTATGTTGAGTACTCATGAGTGAGATAAATAAGGTCAAAACTATAACAATTAGCCAATCACGAAAGCCTAACAAATACATTATAAGGTTGAGTGAGCGAAAATATCATGTCTGAAAAAAAAAAGACATGATCATTAATCTCACATATTTTTTTAATATATAAATATGTCTTTTGGAAAAAGTTAATGACCCCGTAATATAAATATTTTTATAATATTTATTAAATTATTTAATTATTAAATAACAATCTTATAATAATTCAATAAATCTGATAACTATTTTATAAAATTTAAAAGTTAATAATTAAAATAATATATTTTAAAATTTAGTGACTATTAATGTATAAACAAGGACATTTTACTTTTTCCCTTTATAATTGGGGAAGGAACACAGTTATTGAGAGGAGCCAAGAGAAAAAAAGTGAAAATAAAAATAAAATTGAATATAAAGGCAGTAATTTTGCTTCAATTATTATATATTTTACTCAATTTAAATTTGTTTTGCAGTTTAAATTTTTTTGATTATCTTAATTTAAAATAATTAATCAAAAATATATTTTGGAGAGACATTTTACTTTTCAAATTTGAGTTTCTCCTTGTAATGTTCTTTCTTTCTTTTCCTTTTCGTTTTTACTTTCCTTTTCTACTTTTAAAAACATTTATACAAAACTGTGGTGGAATCCTACTGGTGGGAAAAAGGAAAGGAAACCAAGAACCCAGATTTCTGTAACAAGACTGACTTCAAGCCACAACAATCATCGTGTTCTGGAATGGGAATCGTTTCTCAGGCAGCCATTCTTGAGTTGCAGGCATTCATGGATTCAGGTATTCTCTTTTTTTCTCATCTTTTCTCATTTTTTTTCTTTGGGACTGTGAAACTCAACCGATCCCAGAAATTTTTTCATCTTCCTTAATCATGGCAGTCGACGAAACCCTCAACAGAACATTTCAGGTACACCCATTTCTTCTTTTTTCTTTTCTTTTTCGTCGTTGTTACAGTCGGACATGAGTCAAATGTGTTCTTTTTCCGGTCAAGAAAGTTTCAGTTCTCCTTTTGTTTTGCTTATTAATGCTTGCAATTGTTCACACTAAATCTGATCTGCTCCTACATATGAATTGATCTTAGTTTCCCATTCTTTAAATTCACTTATGTGGGAACTTTGATCTTAACTTTTTTAGGAAAAACAAATGCTTCATCAATACACATTCATATCTTGTTTTACTAGGAAAAAAGGGTTTAAAAGGAAAATCTCGACTTGTGTGTATCATAATTCTATAGGGGTAATCGTCTTCGATTCGTTTAGTTGGGACTGGGACGAAACAGATTTATTGGAACTTATGTATGCAATATTACATGCACTACTAAGTTTGTTAACATATATGAATAGGATTGTCAATCTTACTGAATTGTATAGCTATTGTTCCCGAATTGGGATTGTGCAATACGATTCGAAAATCGTTGAGGAGATGGCGATTTCTAGCAGCAATGCTTGCTTTTATAGATTTTTACCCCTGAATTTCTCTGTCCTGCCAAATGGAACCGAATCAAGTATCCTATCAGTATCTTTCCTCTAAACTAGGAAGGTAGGCAGATAGGAATACAAATATACTTACACAATAATGCCACTTTGTTTTTGTTTGCCTCAAGAAAGGTATCAATGATCTGTCAATGAAAGCTCTGTACTTGGATTTGTTCCTGTATACTGTCTGATTACAACTGACTAGATGCTCTAGGATACAATATGTTTCTTTTCAACTTCACTTGATAATGATTCTGCACCAAATTTTCAATTTTTTTATAATGATTGTTTCCCAACATGCAGAATGTCCATCAAGGTTTTAGGGCTGAAACATTGGTGCGCTTTCTAAAAGCAAGAGAGTGGAATGTTGCCAAAGCCCATAAAATGGTTAGTTGGTGTTAATCCCAAAAGACATCTATCTCGTGTTCCTTTTTCAGTTTGAAAAGCAGGAAATAAATGTCGGTTTTGTCATGGCGGTATCTTTATCATAAATGCACCGTTTTGTATTACCAAATTGATTAATTGTATCATGTTTCAGTTGGTGGAATGCTTGCATTGGAGGGTGCAGAATAACATTGACGAAATATTAACCGTAAGTTTATATACTCTTAGGTGTTCCATTTTTGTTGTAACGGATAGCTTTTCTTGGTAAACTTTTTATTGATGACTGTCCAGATTTTTTTCTATCCAATCAAGCACACTAAATGTATAAGCTTGAGTAAATGGGAGTCGATATGTATTTTTGTTTTGGTTTTATTGGATGTTAAATTGTTCTACAGAAACCCATTGTTCCTACCGAACTTTACAGAGCAGTGCGCGACTCACAACTCATAGGAATGTCTGGCTACTCAAGAGAGGTGTTCATACTTTTCAAATCACATTTAGTTTATAATGAATGTGATAGGAATAGCATTTTCTTTCACACATGCTATTTAAATTTAAAATTTTCCACTTCCAGGGGCTTCCTGTCTTTGCTATTGGTGTTGGACTTAGCACGCTTGACAAAGCATCTGTAAGTTGTTTTAGAGTAGTGTGCAATATTAGTATTTCATTATTGAGAATAAGAAACTATTCTTTGGTATTTATTGCTTCTTTAATTGCTATTATAGGTTCACTATTATGTGCAGTCACATATTCAAATCAATGAATATCGAGATCGTGTGATTCTGGTGAGTGATAAGAGTTTGGAAGTTTGATGTTTCCTGCCTTTCCTGGTTATTTGTTTGACTTTTATGCACCGTTTTAGCCTTCTGCATCTAACAAGAACGGGCGACCTATAACCACTTGTATAAAAGTGTTGGATATGACTGGCCTGAAGCTTTCAGCACTGAGCCAAATAAAGGTATTGTCTCGAGTTAAACTGCTTTATTTTGTTCTATTGTACTTGTATAGTAGGAAAAATAAAACTGTTGAAAAAGGTTTACCAAAGAGAAAAGAAGGAAAACTCAATGTAACGAGATATTTGCACCAGTCCAACGTTTAAATCGTTGATAGCATTTTAATCTCGTGGATTAGTAAGATGATTCAATTTATTGTTTTAACACAGTTGATGACAATCATCTCCACAATCGATGACTTGAATTACCCAGAGAAGACAAACACATATTACGTAGTTAATGCGCCATATATTTTCTCTGCTTGTTGGAAGGTAAGCCTTTGAATATGCATCAGTTATCCAATAAATGGTTTTGGCATAGATTGATACGACTGTCGAATTCTTAGCAGGTCGTCAAGCCTCTCCTTCAAGAGAGAACAAGGAAAAAAATTCAAGTTTTACCAGGTTGCGGTCGAGATGAACTATTGAAGGTAAGATATTTTTCTTCATTATTTCTTGAACATTTGAAAACATGGGTTCAACTAAATAGTGAATCATGAGGTTAAACACCATTTCACAGCCACTGTCTGCTTCAAGAAAACTAATTATGTTGGTCGAATATTTTATTTTTATAGATAATGGATTTCAAGTCGCTGCCACATTTCTGTAGAAAAGAAGGGTCGGGGTCATCGCACCATTCTGAAAACGTGAACTGCTATTCACTGGATCATCCTTTTCATCAACAGCTCTACAACTACATAAAGCATCAGTCTTTGATCACCGGACCTGCTCGACCAATCAAACAGGGATCTTTCCATGTGGATCTACCTGAGCCAGCTGCTGAAGGAACAGAGATTGCTAAAAGTCTGGAGTCAGAGTTGCAAAAGATTGACAAGGGGAACGAGGTGTCGAAGTCTATCAGCAGCATCAGAATAGATGAGGACTGATCTGTAGTGCCTCTGTTATGCACTGTTCAATTCGACTCGTGATTCGTAATCAGAACAGGCATCCGGCACATGTCGGCACCATTAGAGGAGGAATGTGGTTCTGCTTGGACCATTCCTTTTATAGTAGGATATAAAGAAAAGAGTAATACACCTGGCTCACATGATCTTTTAGGTTTAGTTTGAGTCTGGGAAAAATGTTAATAATACAGTGCACATGTATGTGTTTGTATGGTGATTTCACATTTTAGGTGGATGAATAGTATTGAAGTTCAGCCTCAGCTGAGTTGGAGTAGGAATATTATTGTATTAATATTGAGTTTAACGTTTTTACTTAATAATAGTGTTACTTAATAAGCTCAACAGATTCTGTCCTCTTCCCGGCCGTCACCAGGCTCCGTCGATTCTTCGAAGCTAACAGGATGGAAACTATTAGTACATATTCCCACTAAAAAGTTATTCTAAAAAAGCAATCCTTCATAAAATTTTTACACAAATTCCACATGTAACCAATCCATTGGTTTGTTAATGTGGCCTAGGATGCCTGCCCTACCTTTAAACAATCAACTAAAAAGCTTAAATCACAAGGCACTCTTCCCTTCTGCTCTTCTTTCACTTTCCAAATCATTCCTTCATTTTGATCACTGATCACTGAGTTCAGACCTCAGCTCGAAGCTATGGCGGAGAAGGTTCCTTTACTCTTATCCCTTTGTTTCTGCGCAAATTGTAATGCATTTTTTTTGTGTCTGCCCATTTTTCTATAAGAATTATTACTATTATTACTTGTCCTTTCTTCTATGTCAGAACCTGAATCTTGTGATTGTACTTTACCTTTTTCCCTCTTTGTTTTCTAGTGATTATTTATGGAATTGTTTACTCTTTCATGATTGTGTTTTGTGTTGCATGTGTGTACGGGTGTAGGTGACGATAATGGTGCTGAAGGTGGACCTTCAGTGCCGCAAATGCTACAAGAAAGTGAAGAAAGTGCTCTGTAAATTCCCTCGTGAGTTTCAATTTTCTTTGGTTTTTGTCCTTGTGATTCTGTGTTTCGTGTTTGATGATTGAGCGAGAAATGTTCTAAGTTGATGTTTTGATGATGGGTTTTTACGAACAAGAGAAATACGAGACCAGATTTACGACGGCAAGGCAAACACCGTGACGATTAAGGTGGTGTGCTGCGATCCTGAGGGGCTACGGGACAAGTTATGCTGCAAGGGAGGAGGATCAATAAAGAGTATTGAGATCAAACCACCACCAAAACCACCGGCACACGAGAAGCCTAAAGAACCAGAAAAGCCGAAAGCACCGGAGAAACCCGAAGTTCCCGAAAAGCCGAAAGCCCCTGAGAAGCCAAAAGAACCACCAGCTCCTGCACCGGCACCAGCTCTACCTCCTGCTCCTGCACCACCTCCAGCTCTACCTCCAGCACCAGTACCAAAGCTTCCCGAACCCTGTCCTTCCCTGCCAATTTCTTCCCCTCCCATGGTATGTTGTTGCACGGAATGCTACTATGGCATTCCTGGTGGACCTTGCTATTCCGTTGGACCCCCTCCTCCCCCCTTTGCATGTTACGAGACTTCTGTCCGACCAGTTTACGACAGCTGGGGCGGGTCTAGCTACTGCTACACCCAGCGTCCAGGCGAATGTTTTAGCGACGAAAACCCCAATGCTTGCTCGATCATGTAATGTAAACTCATCGTCACATGGTATTGTGCTCGTACAGACTATACACGTACAAGTTCCTGAATTCATTGCACGACGTACAGTCCTTACTTTTTAAACGATAATCATATAAATAAAAGTGTATTATTTGTTTTTTCCCCTATTTTTCATGAAATTTTATTTACTATTATTAGATTAATTGATAATTAATTTTGTTTTTTTACTTATATATTATTATTTTTTCCCTGTTGGAAATGTAGATGGGTCTGTTGGTACCTTCCAAAGTTGTTTTAAAGTTTTGGATAAAAGTCTGTACCTTTATGCTCTTATACAGAATCAGAATAAAGATAGGGAGAGTAATATAAATGATATTATATTAGAAGTGAATTTGTCTTAAATTAAAAATTTTAGTGTTTTTTTCACTAAAAAAAATTCTAGACCCAAAAAATCTAGTACATATGATTAGTATATAAGGAATCACTAATCATATGCCCTTTGTATTATCTCACATGAAATGAGATTATAATAAGTATTCCTTAAAGTTGGTGCCAACTTAGCATACAAATTAGGTCGGGGACTGAAGTTAGATTCGTCATTCATTACTTAACTAACTATTTAATTAAAGTCATTAACAATAATAAAACTCTCTGGCACAATCAGTCATCATTTAATTTTATCTTTGGTTAGTTAGGTGGGTTGAAATAAATTTTATTAAGTAATTGTATCTTGGACATTATTTTATATTCGTTTAATTCACTGATTAAAAAAATAAATCTAAATGAGAGAAAAGAGGAAATCTAAAGAGTTTTTTTAGAGGTAAATATTCGATTGAGTTCAATCAAGTTAAATTAAGTTTTTTTAAATTATTCGAGTTGATAAATTATATTTTATAACTTAAATTTTATTTAAAATTTTTTAATTTGTGTCATTCGATCTTTTCAAATCGAGTTTTACTCACCCTAAAAGCTGCTATTGAACTTATATTAGCAGAGATGGAAAGGGTTGGAGAGGAAAGAGAAGGGTTGTGCAAGTTGATTTCAAATGATTATATTAAATTTAATTATAATATCTCGTCCCAAGATTCACTTTCAGATCCGACCTTAGCTCAGTTGGTAGAGCGGAGGACTGTAGTAGTTGCTGAAATCCTTAGGTCGCTGTTTCGAATCCGGCAGGTCGGATTTTTTTTTAATGATGAACATTTTTATTTCCTTTTATGAGCTTCATTATTCAAAAAAATATATTTTTAGTCCATGAACTTTTGAATTTTTTATATTTGATTAAAATTTTAATTAGAAAAAGAAACCAGTAACCAAACATTAGAAAAACACAATTCAATAATTCATACAATTCTCAATTATCCAACCCTTTTTTTTTCTAGTACAATTTACCATGAACAAACCCAATTTCATCACTCACAAAACCACTTTATTTCAACCAGCAATTATCAACGAAAATACCCAATTTAATCCAATATTTACACTGACAATCATATCCAAGACATGAACAGCTGAACCCCATTTTGTCTTCAAGATGCTTGGCCTACCCTGCTCAACAAACATGGTGAATTGGTGATCTCAGTCCAAACACTAATGAATGCACTTTACAGATCAAATTATGTTCATAACAATGATAAGGACATTGAACCAACCTTCTAGGGGAGTTGCTGATGCTTTTCATCTTTCTGGTTTCCTCCATTTTGGATGATACATGTTTCTTTTCTTGAACTGTTGATTCTTTCTTTACTCGTTTAAACTCCATTTCCATGGCTCTTGACAATGCTTCAACCTTCTTCATCAGCATCTGTAAAAAAGAATCACATCTTTCATACATACATGCGTACATAGAGGGACAAGGGAACAAGTGCTGGTGTGTCACCTTTATTTCTTCATCTTTAGCATTCAAACTGCTTTCTTTAGCCTCACAAAATCTCCTTAGATGGATCACCTCTTTCTGGAGCCTATCGTACAGATAGCCCGAAACCGTATCTTCAGCAACGCAATCCGTGGTGTCACCGTCTGCGTTTAGCTTTGTTTCAGCATTTTCCTTTTCACTGCTAACCTTACACCTAGACGCCCACAAATTTTTCCTTAGCATGTTTTCTTCTGGCTCAGCCTTGTTTTTCAAGCTGCCACCTTGCTTCATTCTGGCATTGGCTGTTTCGATTTCTACACTCAGCCGATGCAGCGGAGAGTTACTTACGGTGGAGTCCCTCGGCTGTGAGGTAGACCTCTTTCTTAGTCCACTGCTGCTTGTTAAAAGCGCTAAGATATTGCTGGACTTGGATTGTTTCGGTGACAAATTTGATGCATGTTTTAAGCCATCTTCTAATATCTTGAGCCTTAGCTTGAATTTTTCCTTAAGCTGTGCTTCTGCATTTGCTGTTCTCTCTGCCACTGCCAATTTGTCCTTCAATCTCTGCATCTCTGCCTGTAAATACACGAATTTTGTGTTTCATTGATCGATAAATAAACCATGTTCGAGACAATTTATCACCATTGGCTCACATTTGTTAGCTTATTGAGTATGCTGAGATTTACCTGCAGCAGCCTTCTATCTTCCAGCCATTGCTTGACAGGCATTACTCTGTCATTATCATCCTTCCATTCATTCGCCACCACAGTCGCCACACGGTTCGCCACGACTTTAACTCTCGCAAGCTCCCTCTCGAGTGTCCTCTTTTCTTCCTGCATTAATGGACTCGTTTCTGTTAATAACTACACAAACAACAAACTACCATAGTTACTGTAACCATGGAACATACATTGAGTTCAGAAATTCGTCTCTGGTAGTCACGGATAGAATTAGCAGCAGCTCCACCAGACAAAATCGCCTCTTCGAGTTCGTTAATAGTTTGGCTTAGCTTTTCGACCTCTAACACCTTTTGGCGATTGGTTTTCTCAAGGATTTTGTTCTCCTCCTGCATTAAGGTACACAATTTTGATTAGTTATTACTTATTAGTGACCAAATGCAGAAGAGAACATGATCTTCAATCGGTCAGTTCGGTTCTTGCCTGACAAATCTCAATCTGTCTCCTTAACTCAATGTTCTGGTTCTGAACCTCCTCAACTATTAAAGCCCTTTCTAAGGCACTTCGCAAAATCCTCTCCGCTTCGAGCAGAGCCGACTCTTTCGACTTAGTGAGACGTTCCAACGCCTTCTTATCCTCATTGAGCACAGCAATCTCGTTTTTGTACATTTTAATCTCTGACTCAAGAGGAGCAATGACAGATTCAATAGAAACATCATCGTCATCCTTTCGATCAGCATGCACTCGTCTAAGAGTTGACTCAGCAGCAAACTGTGCAGCCAATGCATCTTTCTTCTCGTCCGCCAGCTTCTTGATTTCGAGGTTCTACGATCGAATACGAGTAACACATCAGCACAGCACCATTAGTTAAACATATAACAGAAGTACAGATATCAATATCAAGAAAACTAAAGACACCTAACCTTATATTCAAGGACATTCTCATTGACCCTATGTTTCTCATCCAACTTTCGGACTTCACTCTGGAGCTGAACATTAAGTACATTAATCCAACATAAAACATTAATTAAGTACATTAATCCAACATAACATGTAGTATACAGATTGTGTTTTTTTCTTGCATTGCAAACTTTGATTACCTCTTGTATGGCCTTATCCTTCAATGCTTCAGTTGCTCTCAAAGCTCTGATTTCAGCCTGTGCAGAACCTAACTCCCTTTCCTTCTCTGGAACAACATTCAAAGGTCAGTAACATATAACATGACATGTTCAGTTTCAGAAACAAATCATCAGACAACCTTTGAGTTGGTTCTGCAATCTGGTGAGCTCTAACACGACAGGGTTCAAGTGAGGTTCACGGCCTTCAAATGATTCCTCAGAACACACCATATTTTTCGATATCAAGTTCGAGTTTATGTTTTAAGCACTCGATACTGCACCCGACACCAGCATCAACAACAACAACAACAGAAGAGTTGGGGCTGTTAAGGAATGATATATAATTATATATATCGACACCAATGGATTTAGTTTTATAGTTAGAGAAAGTGAGAGAGTCCATTACTTGAAGGAATTGACCGCAAAGAGAGGAAAGCTTACCTTAATCTTAAGCAAACACCCGAAAGCAACTAAGCCGGCCTAGCCGCTCAATTGTTTCATTGTTTTAGACAGTAACCATTGCTTTCATTCTTCCTTATCATCATTTTCATGACAATGATTCAACTTCTAATTTCATTTCTCTAAATCATTCATTATCAGAAATATGACTACTATTTATTGATTTTCTTATAAATATAATATTATTCACAACTTAAACCTAATCATTTGTTTGTCGACTTCCCAAAAAACCAAATTTATTAACTATATGTATATGTATATGTATATGTATAATTTTTTGAGATACTTATTATTATGGGTCAATTTTTCAATATTAATTATTAGGTACATAATATCATTTTTTTTTGTATGTCCGTTTTTTTCTTTCTAATACTTATTATCAAGAGTTTATTCTTAAAATTTATATTTTCTCAATACTTATTATTAGAGGGTTAATTTTTAAATTCGCCTGTTGGCCACCAAAATCTAAGGATCTAAGGAACGGACATATTTGCTGCAAACTTACTGTATGACAGATAATTCAGCGTAGCTATGCAATTTTCATTCATATTTCGATTCATTGACGGTGTATAAATTTATATATTGTTCGTGTATTACGGACCGATCGCGGTGAAAAACCAATGGATGTTCAATGAGAGTGGTTGAGATTTTATGATTTTGTCATGTCTGATCCGTCCTACGTTGATGGAAAGCTCTTCCTTTCTGAGAAGAATGGATTCCTTGAGCGCTAAATCTTGCAGAAAGCAAGGGCTTGTTCTTACCTGGTTCCATAACTTGGTGGGAAGGCACTCAAACACAGAGTTTGAATGAACCAAGTAAATGAGGTATTCATGACCCTTGTCTGAAAGTGAGAAAAAGAAAGGGAGTTGCCTTAAAACAACAATCAATCGATATATATATACATACTATAAACATCTTTGCTTAAAAGTTTGATTGATGATGGAAGCTATGGTATTATATTTAGGGTCAATTCTATAGTCACTCGACCCAAATTTTAAATCGGTCCTTAAACGTTTGTACATTTTAATTGAACCTTAAAATTATTAATAGTATATCAAGTGAGCAAGGACGGAGTTAGAATTTGAGGTTGAGAGAAAAACATGAATGTTTAAAAGTGAGAAAGATAAAAATTTATGTAATAATTTATAGACATATGATATAATTAATTCGATTATTTAAAGAATAATAAAAGTGATCAGCATGTGTTTCAAGTGTTTCCGCAGATAATCCCTTTGTGGTTGATCAGGCAGAGGATAAATGGAGTCGGAGTCTACCTGCCAACCCCACCAACACCCAATAGCCTAGACAAAACAATGAACCTTGCTTAAGGTTAAGGGGTGGTTTTGATGTTAATTAATAATTATAACTTCATTGAATTATACAGTAATCTTGTTTTGAAAGTGATGGGGAGGGAGATTAAGAGCGTACGATTTAGGGGTAAAATTTAGGTTTAAGATTTAATACGTTAAAATTTAGGGTTTAATATTTTCATGTTCGCTAATAATTAATATTTATTCATTTCATTTGACAAAACATGAAAATAATTAAAACAATATATATTATAGCAATTATCTTTAAATATTTAAAATAGAATTATACCATTATATTAAGTTGGTCGAATATTTTATTTTACTTTTAACCCAAATTTGAGTATTTTTTTTGTCTTTTATAAAACTTAACCTAAACTTAAATTTTTAAAAATATAATTAATCATATAAGTTAAATCGTTTTAAATCCGAGTTAAATCGTCATCCCTGGTTACAATATTATCCTCCTACAAAGTCATCCTCTATTGTCTTTAATCATCAACCCATGGAACTGAATATACCAAAACCAGTGGTGTCCAGGCAGACATGGAATCAACCCACGCTCATCTAGCTTTCTTGTTTCAGAGCATCTAATACTTTCGAAAATCCTCCTATGAAAACTTAATTTAATTATAATAAATAAAAATATAAATTTGAATATATTTAAATACGTAATATCCTCCGATTATAGTTTCCTTTCAATCCTAATCTAATCTAAATCTTCATTGAAAAAGCCACCGCCCTATCCTACTAGTGGACAAAGCACATATTCTATTGGTTTTTCCTCTAATATGACTAAAATCCTAATATATTCTAGACACCTTAGGCTCGCATACAATTATCCTTGCCTTGTTTCATTTTTTCCATTGCTTTAATAGCAATGAAGCTAATGGAGATCCAACAGAAGCTGAACCAATACAGATATCACTTCGTTGTAACAATCATCGTCTCGTCGGCTGCCGCCTTTCTATTGTATGCAGCACCGAGCCTGCTCGCCGTTCTCTCCTACTTTTGGCCTCTTTTTGCATCCACGACCGTGTTGGTTGTGGTGATTATGGCACTAGGGGGTGTTTCGCAGCTGGTGGCCGAAGATCATGGTGAAAAGGCAGGTGAAGGACTGCTGGACTACGTTGCAGCTGCCCGAACGGAGCGTACGACGGATGAGGAGCCTTGGAGATTTGAGTGAACAGAAAAGACATGATCCGGCATGGTTCCTCGTGTTCATTACTTTTTTTAAAAGTTCCTCCAAAATTGTATGTTTCGGAATAATGATGTTACATGCAGAATTTGACCTATAGAGAACTATAAGAAAAATTCATGAAGTACAAAAATATCACCTTCCTTAAGGTTTTATTCATCTCCCGTGACATAAAATTTTAAAATACAAAAGAATTGTCTTCGTATAAATCTCGAAAATACAATGAAACAAAAGCCGGTTAATATCAAAATTTTAGCTACATGTTAGGACAGAATCAGATCATCTGTCGTCAAAGTTCCCGAGTGATCAACATCAAGAGCTTTGAACCTATCCATCAACAGCAAAACGTCTTCCTGCCCAAGCTTTCCCATTTCCTTGAGCTTATATAAGATGAACTCTGCAGCACTGCCATAGACAGAATCCACAAAAGTTTGGTGACCAAAATGAAAACACTAAAAGTTCGGTGACCCTAAAACATCAATACGTATGTATGTATGTATGTATGTATGTATGTATGCATGCATGCATGTATTGCTTACCTTACCACCTCATCATGATCCATATCTGCTGCCTCAAGGTCTCCAGTAGTAAGATTTCTAGTAAGAACCCATTTAACCAGTGCTCTTTGCCTTCCCTCGGTGTATATCTCTGCAAGATAGAGGAAGAACTGAGCTAAGCAAACCGTGCTGCTAAGTATCCACAACATGGCAAACACACGTCCCTCTAGTGTCGAAAAGCTCTTATCTCCGTATCCAAGTGTAGTGATCGTCGCGCACACACAATAAAACGCGTCGACGAATTCCATCCCTTCGACCAGGAGCAAGAAGCCGATTCCGGCAATTATAAGCACCACGAGTAGCAATGCTGTCGTCAGAAACTTATATTTGACCTTGTTGGTTTCGATATCCATAAGTACCTCGGTCGAATTGAACTTGTCATTCATATGCAAGGCTTTTACCAAGAGATTCCCCTGCTTTTCCGCAAGGTAATCCGCTGCATTACTTAGAATTAAACCAACAAGAGCCGCACCGAGGAAGGCATACAAACATGCAAGCATCTTCGCCAAAGAGCTATGGGGTACGAGGTCCCCGTACCCGACTGTGGTCATCGTCACGACACAAAAGTAAATAGCATCCACGATCCCATTCGTTTTCTTGCCGTCGATCTGATCCTTGATGAGGAAGAACCAAAATGTTCCTATACCAAGATAGGCTCCCAACAAGATTATCACATACTTGAACCTAAACTCTCGTGGTATGAGAACTGGTTCAAGGTTTATAAATGGATGGTCCTTCTCGTGCTCTTCGGACTGTCTCTCCGATGGACCCTTCGAATGACGATGGGGCCTACCTCTTCGATGAATTTCCTTTGTCTCGTTGAGATTTAGTGCATCATTCGTGGATGAAAGCAAAGACTGCCTAGCATCATCATCTGCCATAGTTTTAGAATCTTAAACCAAGTTGCACATACACCTAGTCCTGCAGAATCTAAATTCTGAAACACAATTTTGGATTCTGATACATTAAGCAAGATATCATACAATTTACAGAAACTTGGACATGGGAATTGAATGATATAAAAGGAAAGAAATCGAAGGATTGGAATGTAAAGATTGATTTTTTGAGGGAAAATATTATAAAAGAGATCCTCAAAGACGGGAGATGTCTACGCTTAGAACACTAACAGGAGAAAAAACAGGTTAATGGTTGGTGTCGAAGTGATTAGTTTCTGTAATTTGATTAAATAAAGAAATTTCTTTGTATTAACTTTACAATCATTTTATTTAAACATAGGTTGGGTTTAATTATACGATCACTAAAATCATTTATACGTATAAACTTTAAAATAAAAAATTAAATAGATAAAATTCAATAAAATATTAATTTACACTTTATATTTATCTTTAATTGTATTTTATTTTTAACCAATTCCCTAGATGATTGTGGGCCTAAAGCCATCCATTTGAGCATTCTGAATATCATAGACAACATGCCCCAACCATGTCGGCCCAAGAGCCATGTCAATGGCGGCCTAATGGTGGACTTTTCCAGTAATCTTCAAGGAGTTTTCATAATACGAGGGAAAAGGGAAAAAAGAGTAGACCGCTAGCTGGGAACGCAGAGGAAGAACAACAAGAAGCATTTTTTGATTGATTTAGTGTACGTTGATATTCACTGCTTATCCACTTTTTTATGCAAGCTTCTTTCTTGTTTAAAGTACTGGTTTTTATCATTCTAATAATTCTTGTTTCTCTTGTGTTTTCCCCTCATTTCTCACTCTAAATTTTCCTGTTAGTAAGATACATATCTTAGCTCAAATGGGTAGCTTCACAATTAGTTGTTTTTACATTTTTTTTGGAATATAAGTAATTATTTGTTTAATTCTTTTTCCTTGAAGGGTTTATGCTGTCAGGTTTTGGGTGAGTCTAGGATTGCAGTGGCATTAGTTGTAATTGCATTTCGAATTCGAAATATATATGATGACATCTGTAGCATCGAAGAACATGTGGCTAAGAAGGCAGCAATGCCCGTGTGGTGACTGGAAATGTTATGTAACATATGAAGGAGATGCTGAAGAAACATCCATGGCATCCCAGATGGTAAAAAATGAATCACTTCAGTCCCAAGCCATGGTTGCTCCTTATGTTGGAATGGTGTTCAAGACTGACGACGATGCTTTCGAGTATTATGTGAATTTCGCTAGGAAAAATGGGTTTTCCATCAGGAAAGAGAGGTCTAGACTCAGCCCTCAATTGGGTGTTTATAAGCGTGATTTCGTTTGCTATCGTTCCGGGTTTGCGCCTGCGAGGAAAAGGCTTTCTGGGGAGTACCAAAGAGATAGGAAATCCGTACGGTGCGGTTGTGATGCGAAGATGTATTTGTCCAAGGAAGTGATAGATGGGGTTTCTCAATGGTTTGTTGTACAATTTAGCAATGTTCATAATCATGAACTTTTAGAAGATGACCAGGTGCGTCTCTTGCCTGCATATAGGAAGATTCAGGAGACAGATCAAGAGAGGATTTTACTACTTTCGAAAGCAGGGTTTCCTATACATCATATAGTAAAGGTTTTGGAGTTGGAAAAAGGCATTCAAGGTGGGCAATTGCCTTTTCTGGAGAGAGATGTTAGGAATTTTGTTCAAAACCGGAAGAAGGTGATTCAAGAAAATGATGCTTTGCTCAATGAGAAAAGAGAAAATGATACGATGGAACTTCTTGAGGCATGTAAAGCAACAAAAGAGGCAGATCATGACTTCGTATATGATTTTACAGTAGATCAGAATGATAAGGTTGAGAACATTGCTTGGTCATATGGTGTTGCTGTTAATTCGTATCCCTTGTTCGGTGATGTCGTATATTTTGACACCACTTATAAATCAATCACATATGATATGCTTTTCGGGGCATGGTTTGGAATTAACAACAATGGTCAACCGATTTTCTTTGGTTGCGTTTTATTGCAGGATGAAACACTGCACTCCTTTGCATGGGCCTTACAGGTTTACTGCGTTAACTCTTGTGTGTTTTATGTAGGTCATCATGTATCTTCTCCGTTTATAATCTTTCCTTTTTCCTTTTGGTGCAGACACTTATCCGCTTCATGAAAGGGAGATGTCCACAGACAATTTTAAGTGATCTTGATCCACGGCTTAGAGATGCTATAAGAAGTGAATTACCTGGAACTAAACACGTTACATCCATATGGAACATACTTCCCAAGATATCTAGTTGGTTTTCTCTTCAGCTTGGATCTCAGTATGCAGAATTTAAAGCAGAGTTTGATGCATTATATCGTCTGGAGAGTACAGAGGACTTTGAGCTGCGATGGAATCAAATAGTCTCCATATTTGGATTTGGCTCAGATAAACACATTACTTTACTCTACAATCTTCGTGCATCTTGGGCACTGTCGTATGTGAGAGTTTATTTTCTTGCTCGAATGGCAACACCGGCCTATTCAAAGTCTGTAGATACTTTCTTGAAAGGGATCTTCAGTGCTCAATCATGTTTGCGTGGATTTTTTGAGCAGGTATGTCAATTACAGATGCTGTATTCTAATCCCTCAACTATTTCTTTTACTTTTTCTTTTCCGTTACGTTCATTGTTGTTATGATTGGTTTTCAGGTTGGTGTTGCAGCCAATTTGCAAAACCAGCCACATCAAGAGCTGCAGTATATGCATATGAAAACATGCCTGCCCATTGAAGAACATTCACGTCAAATGCTTACGCCCTTTGCATTCAATGCCCTACAGCACGAACTAATAGTAAGCATGCAGTATGCTGCATCGGAAATGTCCAATGGATCATATCTTGTACGTCATTTCAGAAAGGTTGATGGGGAATGTCTTGTTATATGGATTCCGGAAGAGGAACAGATTCACTGTTCATGTAAGGAGTTTGAGTCTTCTGGGATACTATGCAGACATGCTCTTCGTGTATTTATAGATAAGAACTACTTTCAACTTCCGGACAAATATTTTCTAAGTAGATGGCGAAGAGAAAGCTCTTCGATGTTTTATGATGATCATTCTGTTCTTGATAAAGATGGTGAATGGTTCCAAGAATTCCAGTCATTAACTGAAAATCTATTTACAGAATCATCAATTACAAAAGGGCGTTCTGGTTATATTCGTAGGGAGTTGACAAAGGAACTTACAAGACTTCTCAATGAGGTTAGAGATATGCCAGAAAGAGATGGTGCACCCGTGGATTTTATGCTTACACCAACTGATTAGTCGCAGAGTGATTAAAGTTGTTCTTCAGAGTAAATAGAACCACTGGATACTACAATAACAAAGGTGATAACCAATTAAAAGTGTGCCGTGAAGATGATCGTGTTGTAATTGGTGCTCATTCAATTTTTACATCCAAGTGGAATGAATGCTGTTTGAAATGAATGATAATCTAAAGTAGAGATGGAAGATATATTGTTGGATGACCTTTTACAAGTCATTGTAATTTCCTTCAGGAAATCGACTTCGCAGAGAATGTAGATCAGAATACAAGGATGTGAACTTACATATGGTAGCCTGCAATTTGAGATGCCATTAATGTTTTCTTCGGTCCTCGTATACATGTTGAAAATAATGGTGAAGTAATCATTGAACTTAGTTTGCTTCTGCCTCCTCGTTTGGCGCATTTGCCTGTGGAATTTTTGTTCACTCTTTCCCCACCCCAGTCCCTCCTTTTTTTCTTAGAGCTCGTTTCTACAGTTGTATTTATTTCATTTCAGTCCATGTGTATGTTATGAGTTGTGCTTCCGTAACGTGTTCTGTCATGTCAACAATTTTCTTCTAAACCAGACAACATCCTCTTCATTTGTAAAATAGATGAGGTGAAAAACTACATGGTAGCACAATTTCTTCCAAGTTTTACAGGTTGCCAGACAGAACTGATTTAGTTATTGGCACCGGCAAAGGATATTCGATATTCATTATTGTTCACTTTGACTATTTTCTTCTATCGATTAATCTTTGAATTGCAGTGTTCTTTTTCTTCCCCCAATTTTTTAGATGGGTAATGTACTCTAACCCAGTTAGAGTTTGAATTGCATTTTTAGCATGGAATGTTGTGGACTGTGGTAGTTGTTAACCTGATGGTATCATATAGTAAGTCCATATCACAAATGTCTTATAAATCATTGTTTTTCTTTTGTGTTCCACTATATAAATTATGATTATGTTGCATGGCTATGTTACCTAGACTTGGATGCGAGCTTCGGATCCAGTTATGCATCTGACATAGGTATGGTTAGTCTTGTCTAATGTCTATGTTTTTCCATGTATTTGAAGGATCTTTGAAGGTTATATCCCCTCACCATATCTATGTGTCGGACCCCAGTGTTGAATACAGGTAAATTGAGTATGAGCATGATTCAACAACACAGATGCATGGTACATGCAGATTCATTGGTCCCAGGATACATGCTGGGGTGAAGTTCGTTGTCGTCTCATGGACTTTAAAATGAATCTATATTTTCTGGTTGAAAGTGTTGCAGGTCTGAAGATTGGAACATTGGGTTATCATGTTCAATACATAGAAACCGGTTTCATCCCAGGCAGCACCAGGAGAAATTCGACAAATGTATGCAATGAGAGAGCTGCAAGTCTTCACTATAGTTTGTTGGTTTGATTGCTCAACTGTTCCATACCGGAGTGATTGATAACTATTAGTCTGCATATTTTTCCATTTGTCTCCACTTGCAGGACAGATGCAACAATGGCAATGCTTCTCATCGATATCTACCGCTGCTGGATCCTTCTAGACAATCTCCATTCCTCCATAATTGCTCTGCCTTTCCAGGTACGTAATTGAACAATTCATTCATTCATCCAACTTGAATCTCAAGGGCACAAGGGTCCCTCAGGCCAAAGACCCAAAACAGTAAACAGATAAATGGAAATGGAAAGGGTGCATGGATTTATAGCCACATGGTTGTGGGAACCCCCATGGGAGGGACTCTTTTTGTCTGAAACTATACAAAGTAGTAGAGGACAAGAGACAAAATAGATAGTGTGTATGGTTTAGTTATGTTTTGTTTCTCAAGAACTGAACTTTTTGCCACCATTGATATTTGGGTGTTCATGGCATGGATAAAGTAATAGTTTGCTAGTCCTTTTATCAATTAATTTGAATCGAATATTATAGAAATTCAGTATAACAACTTTTTTCGATTTAAATCATTACATTCATAATGTTAAAGATTCAAACTTTTTATATATTTTTTCACTTTCACTTGTATTTTATTAAAGGGTTTTCCTTTTTTTCATTTCCATTGTAATTTCCAGATGAAATCTTTTGTGGGTCTTACAAAATCATATGATAATTAATGAATCAACGTCTTCATCTTCTTGCATCTTTCTTTCTAGAAAGATGATTGTTTATTCAAACAGGACTTTGTCGGCCAACAAGACAAGCAGTCCGGCTCAGCTATGAAAAAATCTGATTCGATTGGACCGAAAATTAAACCATCAAATAATGTACACGTGTAAATTAAATGAAAAAAAGCATATAAATTCAAAGAAATCAAAAAATTATTAGATGAAGTATATTCACTACGTTATTTGTTGTATACATTTTCACCCCGTGTAAATTATAAGATGATATAACTGATTCTCCTTCAAAGCATAATATGTTAATTAGATGCAATCATTTGTTGTTGTTGAGCTTCGATCATGATTTCTTCTTTCATTTTCCTTATGAATTCTTCAATCTTCCTGTTCAGCTCCACCGTGCTCATACTAACCGATACCACCTCCTCCTCTTGCTTCACCGGCCACCGGTCCTCTCTTTCTTTGTCTTCCTCGCAGCCATTAACATCATCTTCCACAACCACAGAAGCTTCACTGTCTTCTTCTAAAGACCCCTTTTCCAGTTCTTCAACTTGTATAGGTATATGATCATAATCATACTCGTCGCCAATGATCTCTGAAGCTTTCGTCTCGGTTAAGGTTACAGGCGATGTCGACCGGGTAGATATGGAGGTTCTGGCAATGACTGCTAGGATTCCATTGCATACGAGGAACATGTACTTCCTCTCGAGTGTGTGTGTGACTAATGAGAACATGAAAGTGGAGAAATAAAGGTTGAATGAGTGAGGGAACGAAGAGTGGCAAAGGAAAATAGACAGAAAAGCAACCGATATAACAATCTGCAATGTGTTCTTAAGAAACTGGTATTTTCCTACACCTCGGAGCTTCTCGTATTCATCCATGGCGAGGGAGAATTGAACAGTCTTTTTCTTGGTAATGAAGAGGGTTGTTTGTTTGAGCCTTGAGGATTGAATAACAAGGGTCGTAATAACCCAATTGATATTTTTCGATTCATACGAGCCAAAATATCAGCAACCTTATTTGCTCGACGCTGAACATAATTAATCATCATTTTTCACTTATACCCCAAGCCTTTCATCCCTCTTCTTTAATGAATTGTATATTTCTAAAGAATCAATATATACCAAATGCCAACAACTGGCATGAAATTGAAGTGTGAGGAACAAACTTCAAAAATAAAATGGTTTTGGATTGAGACATACTTATCACTGAAAAAAAAATCAATCCACTATATAAATAAATGCAGAAAAGACAAGTTGTAGATAGTCTCCAAACTATAGAAATATCTATATAAGATTAATAAAACTTATTCGATATGAAATTCATTTAGTTTTATATCTTTTAACTCGTTAGGCGAAGATGAATATAATATTAAAATTATTTTTTTAAAATAATATTTTTTATTGTTAATTTTAACCATTTATATGTAAAACTCTTGTCTTTTATATAGCTATAAATTCCCAATTCAATTGAGTCTTTTGGGTTAGGTCTTCAACCTCCATTAAAAAATGTGCAACATTCACTACCACCAGCTCATCACCTTATAGAATGTATATCAGTGAACCAACTGGTTGAGTCAACTTGGTCTGGTTTATAAGATTTAGTTCATTTAGCTTTGGCTTTGGTTCAGTTAAAACATGTTAGGTGACCAGTCTGTTATAAGACAAAACATTAACTAGTACGTTGTATACTTACCTAGGTGCAGGCTGCAGCATTCGTTCCAAACGTCCTTATAAATGATCTGCAGCTACTACATGCAGTCATTTTAATGAAAATTAGGGTTCTTCCTGAAATCGATGCCAAGGAAGAAGCATTGGCTGCAGAAACTGCATTGATTAGGGTGGCCAAATACGCCAAGATAATGACAAGAGATTGAATATTAAATGAAAGAATAAAAAGAATGAACATAGATCTAAATCATTAAATTTATTGTTTGCAATTGAGCTATAATAAATATTATATGTATTTTTAATGTTAATGTCAATGATTTTTATCTTTTATTATCGATTATTGGTATTGTTAGTATATCTATATTTTATGGGCGTAAATCATCTACTTCTTCTTCATACTTTTATTTATGCCTACACTTTAAATTAGAGGGTTTAAGGGTTTTGGTTAGGGTTTAGAGAACTAGAGATAGGGTATATTTTTTTGGTATAGGGTTTAGGGTTTAGGATATAGAAAATAAGGGTTAGGGTTTAAAATTTAATTTTTTAATAAATTTTCAAAGGAGACACAAAAAAGAGTCAGAAGATTTTTTTCATCTTTTATTTAAATTTTTAAGTAAATTTCTATTTTTTTCATACGATTATTATTTGATATATCAAAATGACTAGTTTCTTGTTTCAAATGTTATAGAAAAATATTTTAATATTCCCTTATTTTTAAAAAATAAAATTCTATTCATAATTTTTAATACTCTCTTATTTTATATGTAAGTTTACTTTATTTGTCAAAGAATTATAGTAAAAAAGTTTGAATTGTGTGCATGCATGCATGCATGGTGCATCTGCCATCTTGTGGCAATGTGAAGTCACTGGTCACATGTTGTCATGTTGGAATGTTTCATTGTGATCATAGACGGAGATAAGATCAAACATCGAAAAAAATAATTATTTATTAAATTTTAAAATTAAAAAAATAAATATTTTATTTTATTTTTATTTAAATTAAAAAAAGATAATTTTAGTTTGTATTTTCTGACATGACTCGGTTGTCTTAAAACCATCAACAACACTCACTTCAACAATCATTTAATTGATCATAGCTGTAAACAGTGTCTTCTAGCACGTTAATTGATCATAGCTGTAAAACAGTGTCTTCTAGCACGTTAATGAAGTATATGGTATATTAACACCATGATTATAAGGTTTAATATTTATTTTAAAAAATATAAATTTAATTAGTTTTATTTATAAAATATATTTTTAAAAAAATTTGAATATATATAAATATATATTATTTTTAAAATCACTTTTAAATTATTAAAAAATATTTAAATATCACTCGATTATCAAAAAATATTTTCTTATTCACTTTAGAGTCTCCACAAAAATTTTATTATAGTTTATTTCCGTCGAGATTTTCTAGTTTATTTTGTTAAATAGTATCTAAAAATTTTAATTCATTAAATTTTAAAAAAATTATAACGAGACGTCGAGATCCGATAATATTTTCCCTTAGTAAAAAAAATACTCTCATCTAAATATTAATAACTATAAAATATTAGCATAAAAATGAAAGTAAAGTTTTTACAAGTCCATCGAATGAATGTCGGAGGAGACAGTTGTATCCTTTGAAAATTTTAAATTCTTATATACTTTTTTTTGAATAAATTGAACTTTATTCATCCAAAAATACTTAAGAAAAACAGTTTACAAAATATTAATCACCCTCACCTATCCCACCGAATGAACTATTTACATAATCCTCATCTCATTGCTATACTTCGATCAAAATTTTTAAAATAATAATCAATTAATTTGAGTCTAACATCTTTCTTTATGAACCAAAAAATCTCCAATGCTTTGTCGTTGTCCATTTTCATGTACTTTACAGTTACGTTCAGTCCAAAGATGATAGTTAAGGCATGTCAATCAAATCAAAATTGCTTTCATAGATTTTCCTTTACCAACGAGTTGTAACCACTCGAGAAGCTCCCCAAACGAACATGTTCAATTTGTTCCTCCAAGTCATACAATACTAGTGACCAAATTTACAACATGAATGGACACTCTCCAAATAGGTGGTCCCTAGACTCGATATGCTCGGTACACATTAAACATGTAGGATCCAACTGCACTCCCCACTTGAGCATGCGTATCTTTGTTGATAGTCTATCCAATATAACTAATCATGAGATAAAAGAGTGACGAGGTATGGTCAAGCTACCCCAAACTACCTTAGTCCATGGCACTTTCCTTTTCTTATATAATTTATGTATTTTTAAAAAATATTATAACACTAAATTTTTTATTATAACTTTTTAGTCATTTATATTTCTGACATAAAATTGTCTATAAATTCATCTGCAACTCAGCTACCTCACTATACCCTTGTACCCTCAGCTCCCCGTCTCTCCTCCTCCTTCAAAACGCTAGCCAGTTTTTCCGATCACATATTGCTATTGCTCCGGGATAATGTCACCTGCTCCGTCAAGTCTTAAGCAGGAAACACTCGGCAATCGCATAACCTTTCAGGCTTGGTTTTTGCCTTTGATATTACTTCTCTTCTTCGGTAATGTGCATACTCTCAATCTTTTTGCAGTTACCATACAGTAGTCTCTAGTTTCTTCTTTTGATTATATTGTTTACTGCGATGCATGTGTATTATACGATATATAAATTATTCATAACTTTTAAAATATTTAAATCGAATATTATTGTGTCCGAATATAAACATAACTTTCAAGAGATATTACTGAATTAAGACTAGATCGATAAAAATAAATAAATTATAATTGAAGTTAATGAATGCAGTTGAGTCGTCAATTCAACAAGAGGACGCAGTGAGTCAAATAAGCATTAAAAACGTAGTCTTTTCCAAGAGAAACACATCTGCCATAGCTCGGAAACTGCTGCAGACCAATGGTATAAGTTAACACATCTGTCTTCAATTATATCATAATTTCCTACATTAATTATGTCTAACCATCTTGATTTTGAACAAAAACATCAATGAAAACACACGTAGGCGACGGCGACGCCAACCGGATCGGCACGGCGTGCACCAAGGACGACATCGTGATAATGCAAGGCTCCACGGCACCGCTCCCTAATGGGATCCCGACGTACACGGTCCAAATAATGAACGTGTGCGTGTCGGGATGTAGCATCTCCAACATTCATGTTAGTTGCGGGTGGTTTAGCTCGGTCAGGCTGATTAATCCCACGGTGTTCAGGCGACAGACGTACGACGATTGCCTTGTAAATGATGGGGAGCCTCTTCCCCCAGGTGAATGCCTCTCCTTTGAATATTCAAATACTTTTAGCTACCCTCTATCCGTGTCGTCTGTAGCCTGCTGCTAACTCTCCCTCATTATGCCTCGAAGTCGTGACATGACAGTCTTCATGTATGTATGTATTCATGCATGCATGAATACGTAATTTATGTTTTTAATTTATAATTAATGTTTTCCTTGTCAGTATTAAGAGACCAATGACAATGTAGGTTTTTGATTAACTCTATCCGTCTCGTCCCTTGTATAGGAGAGATTATTAGGTGAATCTTGTTCTCCACGTCATCCATGGTTCAAGCAATCAGCACCATTGATCAATTAAAGATATAATCAACAAAATCAACATATTTCTGGATATGATACACATATACCAGGAACACAATCAAAACATCATGGTCATCTTTCTATTTTTTTTTCTTAATGTGGTGATATAAAATTTATCCATTTGATATAAAATTGACCCCAAATGGATAAATTTTAAATAAATAAAAATCAGTTAGTCTAATAAAAAGATGTATTAATATTTTAAGATAAAATAAAAGTTTAAATCTTGATGTTGTGAAATATAAAATAGATACATGCAATAAATGATGTCAAACTTTGGGCCTTGTTACACAATACATGAGTCATTCAAGGCCTGAAGAGCATTAGGCTTTAAAGGTACATGTTCGTTGCATCCTATACGTAGGATAATAGTTTAATCCGAAATCGATGAGTTTTGACTCGACTTAATTTAATATGGATAATTTTTTTATTAAAAAAATATGTTAAAATCAAATTAGATTAAATATTTTAATTTTCGAATTAAAATTAATGCGACTAAAAAATTGTTCAACCTATTGTTATCCCTACCTATGTGCCGAGTCCAACCCAAAATAGCCATCTTTAATTAGATTTTGAAAATTTCAAGCCATTTTAGCTCGGATTTAATTAAGGTTAGCATAATTTGATTTAAGTTTAGTCATTTTAAGTTTACGGTTTCGGATCCAGATTATTTCATGTTCGAAATTAATTCAAAATACTAATACATTCATTGTGCCATGAAAGATAAGACAATGTTAGAAGGATAAGATAAGAGTCGTGCTAAAGGATCCACCACACACAAAAAAAAATGGCTTGTGAAGTCTTGGAGAAGCAAAACCTAATATGCATAACTGTAATTAAAATCGGAGACTCCAACCATGGCCGAAAGTATCTGGGAAACAATAAAGAGACCGCCACCGAGAATCAGCAAGATAAGAACAGCAGAGATGGGATTCCTCAACAACTCCAGTATCGGCAGCATGATGGTATAAATAGCCCCGGTACTAACCGTGAGTGCATAAAGCGCATATCTCCTCACATTGTCCCAGAACTCCTCCATCAATGGCCCTTCAGGACCCAAAGCCAAAGCCTTTTGAGCGTCAGCTTCCATAAGGAACCAAGCCAGACCTAGGGAAACAGCCCCCACTACGACAAACCGTGAGAAATCACTCGATGGAACTTGTGCGATACCTCTTTCGTGGGTTGCTTGAACCTGTACTGGCTTGTCTGTTATTGCTGTGGTTTCATGTTGCTTGCTCCGAGACTTGATGTCGAGACGACGGTTACTGTGAGTCTTGAATGTGATGATGCGTGTAGTTGGAGGTTGAAGGGGGTGGAAAATGGTGGTGAGTTTGAGCGGAGAGGTCTTCATTTTGTTGGAGAGTTGCAGAGATTTTTGGGATTGTTCCGATAGCTTCTACAGTCTGCAGGACCGAGTGTGTGGTTACTATGAAGGGATGAACTTTCATTTTCGATCCTTGTCAACTTATCCTTTCATAGCCACTAAGAAGAATGTGTTTACTTAATTTTGGGTTTGGTTAGTTGGAATAGTTTTACTTGGGGTTTAAAATCTTTAAGTTATTTTGTTTAATTAGATACATAATAATTTAAAATTTAGATTTAGATTTGAATTATTAATAATTTTTTTGGATAAGTGTAATTTATTATCCAAGACAAAAGAACAACTCTTATAGTACACTTAAGGCATCCATCCTTAAAGAATTCTCCAAGATGTACATATGTTCCTATTTACATTATCAAAGTTTATAATTCTATTTCAAGATTAAATACGAACAACCTCTTTTACACAATCCAGAATATTATCAACAAGCCTAAAAGAATGTCTAAACAATCTTTTGTTCCTCTCTTCCCAAATGAAGTACACATAGGCACTCCATGCAACCTTCAAAACATAAACCAACAAGGATTTCCATTTCAATTTTGCACTCAGCCACTGCACCTCCACATCCCAGTCAAACATACCCCTGTACAGTCCACACAAATCCAACACAGCAGACCATATAGCCCGCGAATAACTACAACCTGCAAAGAGATGATCCCTAGTTTCATGTGCACTTCCACATAGCACACAACATTCCTCAATCTGAAGCCCCATTCTCTAAAGCCTATCCTTCGTTGGCAACCGATTAAGTATTCACATCCAAATAACAAAAACATGCTTTAAGACATAAAGGCTAAACCACACCAAATTATGTCATTGAATTCTGTCCCGTGATTCACGAATCATATTTCATATTACACTCATGATCCATTTATTATGCCCCTCCTCAACAGGCTTTACAATGTATCCCTCTGCCGCAGAATTTAATATACATATATTTTTATTTGGGGTTTAATTAATATACATATATTTTATAATATAAATTAATTTTATAGCATAATTTTTATTTATCTTTGTGATAATTTTTTTGTTTATATAATGATTATCATGGTACACATCTCTTATTAAAGATTTAATATAATTAAAATTTATTTTATCACAGTCTTACAGTTTATTTGATTCGATCGTATACTCAATTCTAATAAAATTCAAAGAATATTAGATGAGAAATTAGTGCAAATGCAGTACAACTAATTTAAATTAAATTTTGAAATAAGATCCATTCTTATGTCACATCATGTCATCATTAGTTGAATAAATATTATGGCGCCTTTGGCATGCATATACACTTTAAAATTCAAACACCATTGCCACCAAATCAAGCCTTGTCCTTTATCAAAATTCAAAATCTCTGATTTCCCACAAAATTTCCACTAAACCCCAAATATAAACCTGAACCGACAGAAACCTTAAACAAAATCACATAATCTCCAAGTACCCTTGTCCCTGTAAATGGCGACCCGATACATGTCGTACGATTCATGCTCTTCCGCATCATCGTCCGTGGAGCTCAACAGTTCATCTTCCGCCAAACCCAAACACTCTTTCTCGAAAGCACTTGTGAAATCAAACAACTTGGATGTGACCCAAGGTTGCCGGAGCAAGACCAAGTCCACCACCGCCACTCACCACAACTTGACGAGCATGGTGAAGAGACTTGTCGACAGTAAATCAAAAAACAAGACAATGGGTCAGCTTGTTATTCCATCCGATGTCCTAGCTGAGGGTCTCAAGAAGACTTGTAGAAAAGGAACTGCTTTGACGGCGTTGCAAAGGAAGCTGTTTGGGAATGGCTCTGCCGATAAGGAGGTGAGAGCATTGACGGAGGTTAAAGGGAATACTAGGACGTTGGCTATGGTTTTGAGAAGTGAGAGGGAGCTCTTGACTGCAAATAAAGAGCTGGAGACGGAGGTTGCTTTGCTCAAGCTTCAGCTTCAAGACAAGAACACAGAGGTGAGCCCTGAGCTACCCATTTGGCCCTTTAAATATCAACATTTCATTGCTAATAGAATTGTTTCGAGTTTGAGTCATTCTGGTTTGAGGCTTAGATTGTTGGGGTCGAGTCATTTCAGGTTTAGATAGTTTGGTGTTTGAGCCAGTTTCGAATTTGGATCAATTTTGGTTCAGGCTGGAGATGTTTGGATTGTTGATACATTATCCAATCGGATTAGATTCGATTTAAGTGAGATTGATTGTTTCGGATTTTCGAGTTTAGATTAGAATTTAATATAGATGGTTTTTGGAAAAAGTATTTCATATTGAATACAAGGGTGCCTGAGATTATAATTATAGATGGGGTCTTGCAGGTTGAGAAGCTCAAAGATTTGTGCTTGAAACAAAGAGAAGAAATCAAGTCATTGAAAAGTGCAGTACTGTTTCCGGACACCATGAATTCTCAGCTTCAAGAACTCGTAGAAACGCAGGGTTCCGAGCTGATGCAAGCCAAACAATTGATCCCAACACTCCAGAGACAGGTCACCTCTCTTACTGAACAACTCCAATGCCTTGCCCTGGATTTTCATCAGGTAATAATCCCACACAGGCAATCAAATTATAAGCTATGGATTCTTGTAGTTAACATATGGTTTTTGAACAGATGAAAACCGATAGGTATTGTCCCGAGGCATGTCACCAGCGGCAAGGTAGCAGCTCTCCTATAACGCCCACATTTGATGGAGATGAGCATTCTGATTCTTTGGTAAGAAATTTAGATTCTATACCCAGTAGGGCTGTCAAATTCTTAGCAGAACTCAAATTCAACTCGAGTAATTTGATTTGATTATAAAAAGAAATGACCCTAACCGGAATGACACAAATCCTAATCAATCTAAACCCGAAATAATCTGAACTCAAAATTTTCAGGAATTCAGTTCTGACAATCCAACAGCTCCTGGTAGTCCAAGTGACTTGATCCTTGAAGATTTGAATCCCTGTTTGACACCTTACTACGCCAAGACAAAATCCAAGGTAGACAACGATTCTAAAAAAATCTTACCTTGTATAGCAAGTAATACTTTGTAAGGCATGTAAATAATAGCTTGGATGAACTTCCTGCAGGAATTTGATGAGTTTGGTGGCTATTACTCGCCCTGCAACGAAAAACAATTGTTCAATGGCATCGACAGTTACAGATTGCCATCGGGATTCAAGTAGAGGAAGACGCCCCGTCAACTGAATCACATGTGGAGTAACAAAAGCCTTTACATTCAGAGTCATAAGTTGACATTCCTTTGAAATTTGATCCTTGAACATCCCCTACTATCCCTTTAGGAATAAAAACAAAAACTTGATAGTTCTCAGTTGAGCCTTAATCATGTTTCATTCGAATATTTCTCAGTGTATTTGATTAGTTAAGCTCAAAACCATGGGCAAGAGATGTGAAGCAATTCCAAGTATTGAACCAGAACAGTAAACGCACTTTATTTATTGAAAGACCAAACCAAGATGTGAAGCAGAGACATAAAGTTGTGCAACAGTTTTATTTGGTGAACTAAAAGACAGGTGCTCTGTCTTAGCTCCACTCCTCAAGCCATGCCTTTGCTCGTTGCAGTCCTAATTATCTGAAAAAGATCTGTCAAGCTCAAGCCAATGTAAATCAGAATCTAGTCCTCCATTTTCAACATATAATATAATATAAAAGTAGAGAAAGTGAGCCTACATGATCCAACAACCACAAAGACAAAGAAGCCTATAAGGATTGGTCCAACAGGGTAGCCATTGCCTTTCTTCGCCGAGCTTTCCACAGCTCCCCTCTTTGTGATGTTCTTCTGAAACTTTGCAATCTTCCTTCCCGCTAGGCGTTTTGAGGTTGTCTTCATCAAATACCAATCACAACAACATAATTATTAATTTTTTAAAACAAAATTCACACCATTTAACCAACGGTTAAGTTTTGAGGATAAACTAGAACAGAGAAACGTAGAACTTACCATATTTTTTGCAAGTGTGGTTCTTCGTGTGTTGAAAGCAGCGACAAGAAAATAAAGGAGGAGACGGTGGTGAACAGGGTTCACTGTATAATTTTTTGTAGGATTGAGAGATTATACGGTGAACCTTGTTTACCACGTCATCCATGGTCCAAGTAATCATGATCGTTGATCTTTAAATAACCACCTAATAACTACCCATCCACTAAGTCCATGTAGGAAAAGGTGATGATTCACTTAGAAAAAAATTAAGATCAACGGTCCTGATTGCTTAGCACTATGGATGACGTGGTGAACAGGGTTCACTGTATAATTTTTACTGTAGGATGACAATATGTAAGGTAAGAAAATAAAACAAAAATGGAAGTTTTAATGTTGTTAGATTATATTACTTAATTAGGTCCTGAATTTGCTATTTTACCATAACAAAAGTAGGGGTGGATTCTTGACCCAAATGGTTAAAGGAACGATTATTATTTTTAGAGGTCATGAGTTCGAGCACCTGCGATACTAGCAGAGTGATTGAGTGATCAATGTCAGATGATGAAGATTATATTTTAGAATAGGTATTACTGTAATCACTATTAGCTTCTTAAAAAAATGATTTTATAAAGATTTAATACGAAAATAACATTTTTAACTCATTTTTTCATTTACAGTATCATAGTTTAAAATTTTAACTTTACTCAGCGATCTTTAAGCTTATTTCATCAGACCAATTGATAATTATTAAACTTTGTTTTTAATTTAAAATGTTCTTTCTAATTAAATCTTTCAAATTAATCATTTTATTATTATTTTCTAGACTTTAAATAATAAAAAATCTAATAAAATGTTAACATAGTGAAATAATTAAAATCCAATTTGGTGAAACTAGAAAAAGGGTAGGCATTAAATTATAAAATTTGAATGATTAGATTATAATTATATTATTGTTTAACTTATATCATACTCCATCAATTTTAAAAAGATTAAATTGAATTTTATATTTTAAGGGCCAAAATTAAAAGTAATAAACTCTAAACTGTGACTCTAAATCAAAAATTAAAACCGTAAACTATAAACCTTAAATCAGAAACAAGAACCCTAAACTTTATATCTTAAACCCTAAACTTTAAACCTCCGATTCTAGATCATGAACACAAAATTTTAAATCATAAAACTTGACCTCTAAATCTTGAACCCTAAACTAAAAATCATAAACTTAAACTCTAAATCTCAAACCATAAAACCAAACCTCAAAATCCTAAATCACAAACCAAACACCCCAACCTTAAAACTTAAACTCTAAACCCTAAACAATAAACTTGAACTCTAAATTATAAACTTAAAATCTTAAACCCTAAATTATGAATCATAAATTATAAACCCTAAAATAATCTAATAATCAATATCAAAACAATAAAACAAATAAAAAGTAGAATTTTAAGAGTAAAAGGATATACATTTACATAGCATTTTATCTTTTGACTTTAACACAAATTTCACAATCAACATTTTGATAAAACAACAATCATCTTTCGTCTATCTTCTTAATACACAATTGGATTCCAAAACCGATAAACCCTACTTTTGTTTTATCATCATTATACTATATATATATATATATATATATTAAGGGCACAAAGTAGCACATTTCGGCACCCAGATTTTACCAGCCGGAGCTGTTCTTGGCCTTATTGCCACCGTGTAAGCGGAACAGACTGAATGCAGAGAAACAAGATAGGACCACCATGATCATGCAAACAAGAAGTGCCACCGCTATTCCTTCACCTACTTGGTTACAGAATTTCCCGTACATGTTGCAGATCACCATCCATTGAAGCTGCGGTTGCCCAAATTTGGCAAACACGGCTGATTGTGCGGCGGCTCCCACTGCAGACACATTCAAGTATGCCAGGGCCTGCAACAGAACCATCATAGGTTAGTCATTAACTCATTATATACAGAGATAGGTAGAATAATCTTACACCAGGTAGAAATTTTAAGTTTTATATATTTCTTAGATGTAAAAAAAAATAATAATTCCAATCATCTAATGACCTTGTATAATTGGCAATCAATCAGGGCAATCTATCTCCTCCTTCAAGATAAAGAAAAGTTTGCAGATGTTGGAGGTTGTTAAGGTCTAATTAGGTATTGAGCCAAGCCGAGTTCAGATAGTAAGAAGAGAGGTTAAGGTCTAATCTAGGTTGTTATTGAGTTGAGCCTCATTCGAACAACGCGAAAAAGCTTCACCTCATCTTAACTTGAAATGCACTACTAAAAACTCTGCTCTAGCTCGAGTCAATCCTATTTTATAAGTTCAAGCTTGTCTTAAAAGATTATCTTGATTAAATTTTTTACATGATTTATATACTCAAATTCAAATTTAAATTCTTTCCGTACACAACTTAAACTCAACTCAACAATAACCGAATCATATTTATATCTTATTTAAATCGAATAAAATAACTTATAAACACAAATATTTCATTTATGAAACCAAGTCATGCAAGTGTAAACTGAACAAAAATCCCCCGCCTTTTTTTTTTGCCTCCCTTCATGCCTCCTTTGTATTTTTGTAAAAAATTAAATTTTAAACCGTAAACCCTTATTTTTTATATTCTAAACCATACACCCTACACCCTAAAAAATACACCTACCCCTGATTCCCTAAACCCTAACCAAAACCCCTAACCTAGAACCCTAAACCCTAAGCCCTCTAATTTAAAGTGAGAAAATAAATAGAGGCATGAGAAAGAGATAGATAATTTGGGTTCGTGTAAACTAGAACGCAACTCTCCAATGATCATTAAATCTTAATCTTTTATGTGCATTATTAGCCAACATATCACCACCACATCCACATAATTTCCTCCTCCACCAACCAGCATTAGTTAGATATTGGAAACCGCGTGAAGATCATGTCTTATCTAGTTGGTCAAAATTCATATTATTTGTAGTACACTAATAAATGTGTTTTTAAAAATTTCGAATATAAATCATAAAATAAATACAGAACATATATATATATAAACTATTATATCAACCATCAACATGACTGATCAACGTTTATTCTCGTAGAAAACTTTCTTAGAGAGGTCCACGTAGTCATATTAATTCTCAAAGGACCAACCTATTTATATCGATTAGGTATTAGTTGCTTGTTTCCATTAATGACATGCATCTCCCCTCATTATTACATGCAGACTTCTCGTACTGTTGCAAACTAGGGTTTCCATTTTTTCAATACAAGGCATTGATATAAAGGCTTAACAGTAGTGGCCTCCCGACAAGGGGAGTAGAATAGTGACAACTCATAATTCTCACTTTTACCTTCATACCTTTACAAATTTTTCAAGTGGCGATATAGTAAGTAAAAAATATTAAATTATATGTTCATTTTATAAAAAATCTATTTTTAAATTTTCGTTCCGAGTTTCGAAAATACCTACAACAGCTCTGCTTAACAACAACAGTAGCATCTACCACCCTGACAAGTACGTTAACATCAACATTCAAAGCTTGTCAAGCAACAAATGTTGGGACCAACCTCCCCTTGCCCTTTTTCAGTTTCTCTTCCCTTTCCTCTACCACTTGAATGATACAATTGTTGTTCAATTTCAATGTATTCTACCCCACTTAGAGATAAGTGACATTTTTCAACTTTTTTACTTTATTTTGGCTTAATGATACTCGGTTTACCTCCCCAACCATGCTTGATTTACAATTTACCTCAAAATTATAGAAAATGGCATCATATTCATGTCATTTATAGGCAAACATGAGGCATATTTTTACTGTTTTTTGGAGTAAAATGATAGAAAATGATAGTTTAAGATCAAGGTGGATAAAAAGAATAGTTGGGAGGCTCAAGTGAGTATTAAGCCCTTTATTTCTTTCATCCATTAACTATAAGCATTTATTTTCTAGGTAAACTACCTCAAATACAATTAAATTTTAAATTTAGTATCGATTATTTCATTGAACTAAAAACGATACTATTTTATAGTTTTAAATTTTAGTTTAAGCACTATATACTATAAACTAATCTTAGTGGTCTACATGCGATGATGTGAAGAGATTTTAACAGTTGAGTGAAGTGATGTAATTTAAGCTTAAACTAAAAAACAATTCTAAAAGAGTAAATGATATTTACCCAATTCAGTAAACATGTATAATTCTGCTGCTTAAACATACACAAACATATATGTATATATATGGTATGAGGGAGATGCATGCAAAGAAAACAATACAAAAGAAAGAACACAACACAAACATACCTGATCTCCAGAGAAAATTGCCAGAGCCAGAGGCTTACTGAGAAGCACACTTCCTCTCATCGTACCCACAACGCAACGCGCTGCCTGAACCAACGAGTAGGCTGCAGATATGCCATTGGTCACCACCAAAAACCTGAGTAAAAATGTAACAACAAAGTTGGTCAACAACAACAAAAGAAGCCGGAAACTGAGAGAAAAGGGTCTTACACAAGAGCTTTCATTTCTGTAAATCTGGCTTTCTTTTGAATGGTGAAGATTTCCTTGACCTGAGAATCTGTTCCCACAAGAACAGCTGCAACAACACTGAGGACACATATCAAACACCTTAAGACCAGCTCTGTAACTCTCAGCCTTGTGTCGATGACCTTCAAATTAGTGCCGTGGTATACTGAGACGTTACCGGGACTAACACCCACACCCAAATAACTCATTTTTTGCTTAAATACAACACACTTTGGCCCTAACAGAGAAGGAAGAAGAAGTAGAGCAGCCTGGAAGAACAATGCAGGTACACCGTAGACCTAAGTACCAGGGCCGCCACCCTACGACCAACCCCTTCTTAAATAGGCTTGGCTGGATGTATGTGTAGAATAATAAAAGAGAGAAAATAATAGAGTATAGTTTTTCTTGTGATTTGCTGGAAGTTAAAAGCTATGGTATAAAATTATATAATTGAATTTTAATTTAATCAATAGGTATAAAAATACAAATTAAATTAAAGTTTCCGTATAAATTTAATATTTTATTATTTATTTATTAAACTTGTTATTTGAATGAAAAATTATATTATGAGTTATTTCTGTCACGTTTATAGGACTAACTAATTAAATGCATTTATTTCACCTTTTTTTTATTAAATGAATATTTTATAATATTTATTATAAATTAAATTTAAAAATAACTTTTACTAAAAAAGATGATATGAGAAATTTAATTAAGTTGATGTATTTAATTGGTTGATCCTATAGATGATTTGGCGATAATGACCTATAATATAATTTTTCCATTTAAAGAAATAATTTTTCTTTTATTTTTAATAATACAATTTATATATGGTTAAAAGAAAAAAGAATTAACTACATGTCATCAAATAATGACCATCATTATAACATGGTTCTTAAAGTTTTGATATTGAATTTCATCTTTAAACTATAGCTACTATTATAAATTGGTCTCAAATTTTTGGACGTTTTAGATTCATCTCAAGCTATAACACTCATTCTAATCGGTCCCAAACTTTTGAAAGTTCCAATTCCATCAAATTATTTTTTATGTCACATCATACATTGCATAATAAACATCAATATTTACATGAAAATTTATAATTTTATAATGATTTTATTAACATGGGATATGATTTGCATATACTCATAAGTCGATAATGAAACTAAAATGTTTAAAAGTTTAAGGGTCAATTTAAAATAAGAGTTATAATTCGAGGATGAAATTAGAACGTTCAAAAGTTTAAGGATCAATTTAGAATACAAGACATAGATTGACGATAAAAATCGAATGTTTGAGAACTTTGGTTTACCATTACAACCAAAATTCAGCTAATGGCTATAGAAAAAGTAGCCCTAGACAAGGTATTGTTTTGCTTTCGTTAGAGGGTCTTCTCTTTTTATATTCGTTCTATCTTATGATTAAAAAGATAATCTATTTAGAAGTTTCATCTGATTCGACTTTAGATATAACCGAGGCTCATATGATTATCGGACACTCAAGGGTTCTCAAATAAAAATTAAAAAATAATTATAGATGCCGGCATATATGTTTAACTTGATTTAGTTAGCAGTGTGTAATCTCTATTTGTTTTACAGACACAGAGTTAAAGCTTTGAATTTTATGGAAGATGGCAGTGTTAGAATCTATAAGTGAAAAGAAAAAGAGTTAGACTAGACAGCGATACTCCCCAAGAAATTTCGGGTTTTGGGCTCCACCCACCCACCCGCCACAGATTGGGCTAAAAAGTCCATCATCGATACCATCCAACTTTTTCAGTAGTGCTACAACAAGAAACCAAACACAAGTGCTACTTTGTATCATTTGTCATAGACGAAGAGATGTATCAACGTGGTTACGATAGTCCGAATCTTGTAATCTGTCGAGATCGCCATGCAGAGACGTCGATGACGGTGTCCACGTAACCGTCGGCAACAAGGCAAAAAGCGTGGCCTCCATGTCCATGCACCCCAAAGTACCAGAACTGGGAGCAGCTGCATGAGACATTGAATCACTAGACCAGAGTGATAAATTAGGTACGTGACCAGTTGGTGTCGACGACCTTGGTCTAGATGCTGTCATCAACAAGTGGAACAACAGCAACCTCGATGGCGACGACTCCCGCTTTCTTAGTAGCTCCCTTTCTTCCCTCATCTCTTTCATTCTCTCCAACTGCCTAAACCTCTCTTGCAATAACGCGATGGACGACGATTGTGCCGACACGACATGCTCATTGATGCTCTCCCTTCCCATTTTGTAGCCTTTAGGTAACCTTGGAGGGCATTTACGTGTGTGTGTGTGTGTATAGGATGTTGGATGGTTGACTGTGCCGCTCGCTTGCTTTTATTAGTTTAAGCCTTTAAGGCATACAGTTCTAAGGTGGGAATTAGAATCGGAAACTAAGGGGCAAAAGTCCAAGAGGAAAAGGTTGCATGGGGCAATCTAGGGGAGGAGGCTTTGAGTTTAGTGTATGCAAGGTAGAGGCAAATCCAGAGTTAAAAAGGACCAATAATTAATTGATTTTACGAGAGTAACATCAGATGTTCGGATCTTAACTTTGTGAATAAATCTATTATCTCGAGAGTAACATCAGAGTTCTAAATTAAAATTTATTTATTTTTAAATGGGGTCGAATTCTAGGCTTTATTGGCACTAGGCCCAACAAAATATTTATGGTTAATGGATTTAACAGGCCTTATTAATTACAGCAGCAGAAACAGACCAAATCTGAAACACATAGCTTCTAGAGGCCCAAGAACAGCAGAAACAGCTACAGAGTGTTCTGTTATGTTCTGTTGTGTTTCTCCATCTAAAGTGAAATCATCGAATTTGAGCAACAACCATAGCATCATTGAAAGAATCAAAGATGAACACAGACATCACAGCTTCAGCTAAACCAGAGTATCCAGTTATAGATCGGAATCCTCCATTCACCAAGGTCTGTGGCAATTTCAACACCCTCGATTACCTCCGTTTCGTCACCATCACCGGTGTTTCCGTCACCGTCGGCTACCTCTCCGGTAATTTAAACACCATCATCTCATTTACATCATTCAAATGCAATCTGGGTCTCTGAATTTGATTCAAATGGAATTTGGTTTTGAACCCTTTTCTGGGTGTGTAGGGATAAAGCCAGGATTGAAAGGGCCGTCAATGGTGACGGGAGGGCTTATAGGATTAATGGGTGGTTTCATGTACGCCTACCAGAACTCGGCTGGTAGACTCATGGGATTTTTCCCTAATGATGGTGAGGTCGCTCAGTACCAGAAACGTGGATTCAACAAATAGGCTTCTTTCTTTCGCCTTTATGTTTCCCCTTTCTTGTTATAATCTAAACGATTTGGATGATTTTCAATAATCAGATTGCTTCATTTCATGTCTTTTTGTTTTGCTGCTGTATTCATAGAGGCTTTTGAACAATAACTTTTGGTGTCTAAGTTCCAATTTGGCACTTTCACAATGAATTGCTGTACTATCTTTCCTTGTTATTGAATTGTTTTGAAAAGGCACCCCTTTTATCTTAATTTCCTTATTCTATTGTTTGCCTTACCTATTGAGTTCGAAGCAACTGTATTTTCGTCGATCTACATCACCTATGTGATAACCGGGGTCTTTCTCTGGTGCTTTTTCTCAAGGTTAAAAGAATCAGTTTCTGATGAGAACTCAAGTTCCATACGGATTTGCATATCTGCTGATTTGGGATGAATTTGTCTTTGATCGTGGCGGAATGAGACCGAAGATGGGAATATGTGGTACTCGGGTTCTCATCGCCTTCTGTATTCTGTAAACAGTTGTGACAGTACCATAGACTGTAAGCATACAACTTATGTGAATATTAGGTTCTTTGTCAAGGGGTAGAAAAAGGAAACTTTCACTTCTTTGTGCCGAAGATTCAAGCTTTTTAGCTTGTGTCTTTGTGCTGATATTGCAATCTAAATTCTAAAGGATGTTCATAATCCCAATCTTTTGTAATAGTTCTAGCTTCATGGTTGGGATGATCCATCCTTTTGTTCCGGCAGCATATGATTACTAATATATCGAAGTTGTAAATATATGCATAAGTCGTGTGTAAATGTGTTCTAGTTAGGTTCATCCGACCTAGATGGATCCTGGTATAGCTCAGACTTTGGTGAAACAGAAAGTCCAGCTCTATTAAAACCACTTGTCACTGACTTTTATCATGAATTAGAGGTATTCTGGCCATTTTCTTGTTCATACTTAATCCGTACAAGAGTCTCTTTTCCCGGTTTAAAAGCTTGTTAAACTTGTTCTGGGGTTGAGTGGGTAGGATTTTCCCTGCTTGCAAAAAGCACATAGTTTCAACTTATTATTGCTTCTATTTTGATTTGAGAACTCAAATTAGACAGCATTTGAGAAGAATATAGATGTGAAACATTTATGCCCTCGATCTTATCCGGACTATCTTTGCAGCCATTGTTTCTCTGCCACTTCATCTTTATGATAGCTTCTCACTCCATATGTAGGATAGCTAGCCATATTTAATACCTGGATATGCATTTTAGAGAATTGGCTTTTGAACTGTTCATAGTTCATCCCTTCATGTCGGATGACATCTTTGAGCAGGTATAGTACTGGAAAATGTCCATTTCGAAATCTTTTAGAGGAACGAATTCCAGTGAAGCTTTTGAAGTAGTTGACCTTTATTTGTTTTAAACTTCAAAGTTTTTGTGGACAATCCATGGTGCATTTCCCTGTCTTTAGTATCTAGGCATGAATATCATGGATATCAGCATTTGACGGTTTAAGTTTTGACATTCTAGGAGATGGAATTTGTTTACTTTGTTGTCTGAAACATGAAAAGATGCTTAGATTCATGTTGAAAGGGTATTTCTTTCTTCCTATTAATGATCACAGAGGGTTTTTAAATCCTAAAAACTGACCCTAATTAGGGATGGGCATGGAACCCGAACCCGACGGGTTTCGACTCGATCCGATCGAGTCAGATTTTTTGGTGAAAAATTTGGGTTCGGGTCGGGTTGGGTTTTTTTAAGCGTGGTTTCGGGTCGGGTTTGGGTTTAGGGTGGAAAAATCTGACCCGACCCGAGACTAATAATGTAATTTTTTCGTATATATTTTAGGGATATTTACAATAATAACCCCTTTTTATATATTTTTTATATAATTAGATCAATAAAATTAATTTTTTTACAATTAGGTCACTAAAATTAAATATTTTTATAATTAGATCCTTATTTTATTTTTTTTATAGTTTAGTCTTTAAAATTTTAATTTTTTTAATGATTCGGGTCGGATCGGGTCGGATTTTAAAGCTTAAAAATTGGATTAGGTCGGGTCAGATTTTTTTTCACCCTAAACTTGGGTTGGGTCGGATGACAGGTGAAGGGTATAATTTTTTGGATCGAGATGCGGATGGGTTGAAAATCCGACTGAGTGGGAAGTAGCCATTGATGGAATCTATGGGTAAACAATAAAGTTCATCCAGAGAAGGAGGCCTGATTTTATGCTGAGGGTGAACTGATTTTACGTTGAGGGTGAACTTAACTTATAAAATTTTAGACGACGAAAAATAAATCTTTAATAAAAAAATACATAAAAAATTTAAATTATATATGAATTTTAGAAATTAGAGAACTAAGTATAATTAGCCATGTCTAGGAATGTACGAGTTTGCTGATGGTTCAGGATCTTTTCCTTATGTCCAAAGGAACATGGAAACGTAGATATTTAGAGACAAAGGAATAAGAAATGTCGTCGTCTACGGTAGGGGCGGTGGTTGGAAGTACCACTACCATGAGTATTGCTTTTTTATATGTAATAATTTATGGTAGTCAATAATAAGTAATTAATTTAGATCAAATATTATAAAAATTAATTATAAATAATTTTATTAATTTAATTTATATTCATTTACAATAATAAAATACAAACTCAATATTTTTTACTAATCATTGATATTTAATTTATTGGATTAATTAATTCAAAATATATATTATAGATATAAGAGAAATCTTTGGTCGGAAAAAAAAAATATAAGAGAAATCTATTTATATTATTATTCATACTTGTATAGACAACTTTAATTATGGATAGTAAGAAATAAAGCATACAACATATAATTTGATAGGACATAATACATAAATTAAAAAAATATATAATAAAAATAATTTTATATATTAAATACAATTAAAAAAAATAAATGCTTGAAATTATAATATATTTATATATGGTATATGGTATATTGATAAGATAAATTTTATTCTATAAGTAGACTAAATATTAACATATAATAAATTTTTTATTTGAATATTATTATACATATATTATATAAAAACTATATAAATTTATATATTTACTCTTTATAAAATAAAATTAAAACGTTTAAAATTAAAATTCTATAAATTAAACCCAAAACAACGAATTGAATCGAATTTTTTTGAATAAATATTTATACTATTGTGATTCTAATCAATTATTATTTAAAACGATTTTTATAACTATATACGATACATATATAATATCGAATAAAAAACTCAATTAAAATTTAAAAATTAATTAATTATTAAAAATATTATTAAAATTATTTAAAATTTTATTTTACAACTATTTTTTTTATTTTAATTCTAATTTTAAGGCACAAATGTAGAAAATCTCCCATGTTCTTACGAACTCCTGTGTAAGTTTCTTACATAGATGGATATCCGAACTTTTCTCTTTTTCTATAAATATAAAATCACAAATAGATAATTTATAATCTATTTTCATCCAAATCGATTTCACTCACACATCCATGCCTCCCTGTTCGATTCAATTACTCCTTTCATTCACGCACGTATATATAAATATATATAATTCCACCCCATTGATATCAAAAGCCATTAGCTGCAACAGAAACAAAGAGAGAAAGAGAGAGAAAGGAGGGCCTTTAAGCCCCTCTCTCTTCTTATTATGCTTCTTCTCAGATCTTAGATTCTATTACTTTTCCCAATCTGGGTTTTTTCAATATCATTGTCTCTAAAAAACAAATAAAAAAACATAACCAGCAAAGGTTGATTTTGTTTTCCTTTTTGTTTTATTTCATTATTTGCTGTTTATCATTTCTGGGTATTGCTGTTTCATCTCACTTATCATCAAAGTTGGATCCTTTTTGGTTTTGGGTGTTTTTTTAGGAATCCTGGATTTGTTGGTCGATTGATGATCGAATCTGTAATTGGTCTCATGCTTTTCGATTGAATCCGACAGCACCGGATCTCTCTTTATATTGATATATATAAAAAAAGAAAGAAAAAAAGACAAAGCTTTGTTTGATTTTCTGTATCAGACAAGGTATAGTTTTCTTTTGTTTAATCTGCATTATCATGTTTTATGTTGGATTGTTCTTTAAGACATGATGTATAATCCTGAATTGCCTTGAGATTTAAGGAATCGATGTCTCAATTATAAGTTGTTTGTAGATCCGATGTTTTCTGTCTTCTGTAGCTGAATTTGATTTAGCTGATCTATGAAAAGACTTGATTTTTATTTTACTTGAATGAGATTGTTGGATTTTGTGTTTAGGATGGAAATCGAACTTGGCAAGCTATTCATTGGTGGGATTTCTTGGGACACAAATGAGGAACGTCTTAGAGAGTATTTTCAGACTTTTGGGGAAGTTGTGGAAGCTGTGATAATGAAGGATCGGGCTACCGGTCGGGCCCGGGGGTTCGGGTTTGTTGTATTCGCTGACCCCGCTATTGCAGAAAGAGTTGTTATGGAAAAGCATATGATAGATGGTAGAGCTGTAAGTTCCTTCTTTTTTTTTTAACTCTCTTATAACATGATGAATTCAGAAGGATACTATTCCATTGGTTTTCTTTCATGTCATGAATTATAACATACAATATATATATAGTTGTTCATTGTGAGGTTTGCTTGGCAACATGTTGCTATTGAGCAAGAACTATTCTGATAATATGTATTCCCGTTCGGGGCAAAAGTAGGCCATAATAGTCCCGAGCATTGTCAATGTTTATGCCGATCAATGCTGATCTTAGGAGGGCAAAAGTAAGAGCTTTCGTTTGCAGTTTTAATCATCAGTAGGATATCCCTTCGGTTGTAGAATCGATTTTTATGAAGATCAATGCTTGTCTTAGAAGAGAGCGATTGATGCCGAGAAATAGCACAAATTTTCTTGTTACAATTGCATTAAGAAGGCACATTTGCTAATTTTGAAAAGGGTCGCCATTGATGATAATTTACCATCCAAGAGACTTTGTAACTTAAGAACCTAGAGCATTTCAAAAATTACAATTTATATCATGTAGAAGAGCATGTTGTACATTGATTTTCAAAGTTGCTTGAACAAATTCTGGGAAAATTTAACCACTTTTTATTTTAAGATTCAAAGGGCTTGTGCACTCGTGGAACTCAGATTTTCTCTTTCAGGTTGAGGCAAAGAAGGCAGTTCCTAGGGAAGACCGGAATGCTCTAAACAAAAGCAATGCTGGCATTCATGGATCGCCTGGTCCTGCTCGAACAAAAAAGATATTTGTAGGAGGGTTAGCATCCACCGTCACAGAGAGTGACTTTAAGAGCTACTTTGAGCAGTTTGGTACGATTACAGATGTTGTGATGTACGATCACAATACCCAGAGACCACGAGGTTTTGGATTCATAACTTATGATTCAGAGGAAGTTGTGGATAAGGTCTTGCAGCGAACATTTCATGAACTCAATGGAAAAATGGTTGAGGTCAAAAGGGCTGTCCCCAAAGAATCATCTCTGGGACCAAGTCAGAACCAATTAGGTGGATATAACTTTGGTCTGAGTAGAGTCAATAGCTTCCTTAATGGTTACATGCAGAATTATAATGCTAGTTCAGTTGGAGGTTATGGTATTAGAGCCGAAGGTAGATTTAGTCCAGTTAATGTTGGTCCGGGTGGATTTCCTCCATTGGGTCCTGGTTATGGGGTGGGACTGAATTTCGAGCCGAATTTGAGTCCAAGCTATGGAGGAAGCTCAAACCTTAGTTCTAACCTCAGTTACGGACGGGGATTGAACACTTCATTTAATGGAAAGCCGGACAGATTTGCTACCTTCCTTGGGTATGGTGGGGGCGGTGGAGGAAATAATTCTATCTCAAACTTGGCAGGTCGAAATATGTGGGGAAACGACAGTCTTAACTATGCTGCTAACTCCCCGAACTCTAATTCTATAGTGGGTTCTGGAAGTGGGAATTCAGGGGTGAATTCTTTCGGCATCATTGGACCACTTTGGGATTCCTCTCCTGCTTCTGGTCAAGGTGGAGCTGCTTTTGCTTACAATAGCGGCAATTTCAGATACGGAAATGGAGACTTTGGGGTTGGATCAAGAGGTATAGGCTATGAGAGAAACAGCAGGGCCAGTGCTGCACTGGTATCATCCCATGGTGCTTTGAATGGTGGTTATAATGGGGCTTTTGCTGATATCAATGAAAACGGTTCACTTTATGGGGATTCCACTTGGCTGCCTTCGCCCTTAGACCTAGAGCGGTCTAGTTCTTTCGGTTTTGAGCTGGGAAACACAACTTTGGATGTTAGGACTAATAACTCTGCTGGTTACATTGGGGGCCATGGTGTTACCAATATGCAGTCAGATAGAGGTAAGACAATTTTTTTTCTTTCTATTCTACTGTTCCATTATTGTCCTTTCCTTTTTCATCGGATAATCTCACTGTTTGCTTGTACGTGATAATGGCTCTACCATTACAACACGAATACATCTGAATAACTCACCGGAATAAATCTAGACCAAACCGTCACATATAATTCACGAGGCCTTAGATACTTGCTACCTTGTTTTCCATGCATGTTAGACTAGTTCCGAAAACAAACCTATATATCAGTTATGATACTCATCTCCTCTTGATCATCATCTTTCTCCAGGAATCGCTGCATAGGAGGGCAATGCTATGATGTGAATGATAATTGTAGGAAAATTTATCCAGCTGAGCGGGTTAACAACCGGGTTTCCACATATTCCTTGGTGAAATATTTCAGTTTTATACGAAAAAAACAATGAGTAGAGATAACTTGGTTCATCTTGTTTGATGAAAACTGGATATAGAGCTCAGTTGCAAAGAATTCATGTAAGGTTTGAGCTTTGAGGGTTTTTTTTAATTTCATTTTCATTTATTTATTTCAATACAGGTTTTCTTTACTGGGATTAAGATGTAAAATCAAATTGTGGGTATACAGAGAATATGTATCATGCATCAATGGGATACATATGAGAACAGACCCTTCTCTTTTTTCATATTAATTTAGAGTTGTTGGATAATTGTGCTGATATATTATCCAGTGAAGTTGTACTTTGTAGATTGAAATTGTAATGAGATATCTTGTTTGATTTGAATTTACATGGTGAAACTCTAGGTTCTGTTTTTTATTTGTAATTTATCTTTTTCGGGTCGAGTTTTACTCACTGAAGTATATATTTTCCAAAAATATACTCTTTTTTGTTTCTCAGAGAATCACTTTCTCTCAAATATGGGGATGTAATTCCTTTAAATAGAGGTGGAAAAATAGTTTTCTTGTACACAAAGTTTTAACACTTTGCACATTAACTTGCTACAGAAAAGTAGAGGTTACAATTGTAGGTGTAGTACTAATCATTTAGGTATGGTTCTTGCCAATAGTTTACGATATTTCTTACGGTGTCCGACTACGGAGGAGGCGAGTTTTTGGAAGCCGGATTGTGCTACATGCTTTCAAAATTAAAGGATATGCACCAAGCAAGAAGATATTCTGCAGAAACATAGTTTATTGTGCAACATAATGACAGAAAGTGAAAATCCTGCAGGAAATAGGGTACAAGGAAATATGTTGACTTTATAAAAATTGTACCATCTGAATTTGATTTTTTTTTCCCCCTGTTTTTCCCCCTTTCAATCCCCCTTGAGTTCATTTACATTTTGCTAATTCTATATTCCATAGAAGTCTCTTCCTCAGCTACCATATGATAAAGTAAATCATGAACAAGTGAAACAAATGTTAGCTAAAACAAACATTTTAACGACATCGATAAAAATGAATGCATGGAGAAGAAATATCAGCAACTTCAGGGGAAACTTGATGGCGTCAGGAGAATCATAAAACAGATGGGGCTATGGAATTATATTTCATAAAGTATCAGGAAGAACAGCACCCACCCGGTTTGGCCTTTGTTTCAGGTTGTTGGTTCTCTTCCCCCTGTAAAACAACAGTCTTCCCATCTAATGGCGCATCTTGCTTCTTGCTCTCATGAGACATCGTTACTTTCCGGCTCAATATGTTGTAGATCTCTTGAACAACTGTCTGAAATGCAGCTGCTACATTTGAGGAATCGAGTGCAGAAGTCTCCATGAAAAATAAACCCTGCGCCTCTGCTAAGTCCTTTGCTTCTGATGTGGATACTTCTCTGGAATCCTTGAGATCCGACTTGTTGCCTACTAAAATGGTGACTACATTCATGTCGGAGTGAGCTGTTCAAAATTAACCGGTTAACTTTATTGTCAAAAATTTGACACAATATGGCTAACAGTCACTTGCAAAGCAAGATAAATTAACCCGTTTTGAACCGGTTAACTTTCAGTAAACCATAGGAATGAGAATGATGAGAGGGTTTCCACAGGCATCATAAGTACAATCAACAAAAGCATGAGTTCATCATGGTTCTTACTTTGAAGTTCATTTAACCATCTGCTGATGCTTTCGAAAGTCTGTCGTCTGCTAATGTCATACACAAGAAGAGCTCCAACTGCACCTCGATAATATGCAGATGTAACAGCCCTGAAGCGCTCTTGACCGGCCGTATCCCAGATCTGCGCCTTAACTTCCTTCCCATTTATATCCAACTTCTGGGTCTGAAACTCTACTCCTATGGTTGACTTTGAATTAGGGTAGAATTCATTCCTAGCAAATCTTGCGAGTAAATTCGATTTCCCAACAGCTGAATCACCAACCAGTACAATCTTGAAAAGGTAATCCTCGGTTTTCTCGTCCTCTGAAACAAAGGCCATTTTCCAACCTTCACCAAGGAGTGTCACTCTATATAATCATATCAACAATGAAAAGCTCTCAGCATTCAGTTTCTTCTCAGGGACTCAAGTTATCACCTAAGAACCACCAACCATAGATATCCTGTTCAAGAACAGAAATGGGTTTAACCGTTTAGGCAAGAAAAGAACAAAGGTAAGCTGGAAAAGGAAGCTAAAGTAGGAATAAAGTACAAAGGAGCTATTCAACTGCTTATATGAAGACCTGAGAGAATACCTTTCTTGTTAAGCATATATTGGGTCAATTGAAGAAAAAATGAACAAATTCTACTCCACTCTCACCATCCAGTAAAATAGGCGAAGCTACCGGAGCGCTCCAAGTGTGAAGTACTAATCCCCTTACTAGTAACAACTCAAAATAGAGAGAGATAAAAACCATTAGCAAATGCTGCAACTGATACCGATGACTAGTACAAAAAGAGGATTCTCGTGAATGATCAACCAATGCAATAATTGTTAGTACATTGTGTCCAACTAATATATTCAAGATAAGTAAAATTCTCATGAAAGTAAATGGTTAAGTGATTAAGTTAAACAGTTGATATTCCTTAGAAGAAAAGGATCAGTACCTTTATCTCTCCTTTGAACTTGCTTACTCCTTGCCTACCCTAAAATCCCGGTTAATCTCCTTCTACCGCTTAGACTTCTGAAGCTCAAAACAAGGGCATACGATAAATGTCAGATCATTTTGTGCGAAATATGCAACTGATAGATTGGAACGAAACACACATCTCACCCGACAACCATGACACATTTATAGCACACCTAAGGTTCCTAATCCTATGTTCCACTCTTTCCCTTAACGAGTAAAACATCACATTGTTTTTGCATAAACATTAAAAGATAACAGATAATAAGTCACATTGGATAACAAAAACTACAGACCAGAATTGGAAGCCAAGAACCTATAAGATTCTTTGAGACCTGTCATGAGTAACAAATCATCTGCAACTGCAATATAAAATGCTTGAATGTATGACAATGTGCATCAACTATGCACTAGACCGTATAAGATAACATATGAGTAGGGCTGCTCTTGGACATTGCCACTGGACCACGACGGAACATAGAACTTCGTATATAAACAAAGCCTCACACCATCACTTCTAATTGTGAGAGTTCTTTTAAAAAGGGGTTTTTGCCTTATTCTGTCTTAATTATACAGATGCTGAAAACACAAATACTGAAACTCTAATTGCAAGAACTCGTGAACTCTGACCTGGAAATAAACTGCAGATCTAAGTAAATCAATATTCTTTTACTGGACAAGGGGAAGGGAGTATGGATCGACCAAAGATCAAATCCGAGACTGGTGTCAACCGAAGATTTAATATCAAGTACTTTGCTACTCCGCACGCGGTTCGGTCGAACCAAGTAAATCAATTTCAACAAAATATGCTGTTGATCATAAACTGAGATCAAATCATGACACATCTAAACTCAAGTTTACAATCAAAGAGACGACATTGGAAACTTAAATCATCAAGCAAACTTCCATTTAAAGTTTACATTTTGTACCTGACTCAAAAATACTAGAAATCAAGTTCACATATGGAGCAGCTAGTTAAATCTTACCCATTAATAGCACCGAAAGCATTGTAACTAAGTCTTGAATATCCAAATGAAGTAAACAACACAGAGCAAAAGAATTCAACCTCGATATCATCAAAATCTTAAAAGAGCATACAAAACAAAAACAACAAGAATGTGATTGAGAAATGATCCAGAAACAGAAACCCAAACCGCAAATAAAATTCATTAACTCATCAAGAAACAAATACAAAACAAAGGGTCTAAAAATCTGGAGAGAAAGGGATCGTGTGTCATTGAACTCACCAACTATATAAGAAAACAATTCAGAAGGCTCCCTGCACCCTTTTTCTGGTTATTTCTGACAGAAATTACGAACAAATAAAAGGGTTGATAATGGATCTGATTAAATGATAATGTCTATGGCTTAAAGAAACAAATTCAAAGGAGGCTTTTTTCTAAGGGTGGTGGTGAGGGAGCAAAGCGCAGAGACGATCCCAGATTTGCATTTACTCTGCTTTCTCTGGTTTAGCCTCCCCGTTAGTTTCCTGGGCTCTTGTTTTAGGCCTGCTATGGACCTCGCTGAACATATATTTATTGGTCTAATACGAGACGATTATCTTAATCTAATTTTCTTCATTCTCATGATATCAAGATTTAACTGTACGAACTTAATTAAATATGGTGATATTATGATTCAATATTTTTAGTGATGTAGCATTAAATTCAATTTCGTATAATATTCACTAATTAATACGAAAATTTTCGACGTACAATAATTTCTATGCTTATCTTAAAAATATAGGATTCGACTCGACTGGATTTTGCACTGTTGGATTGATTGAAAGAAAGTATGGACACTAAAGGGAAGGATACAGATGAAAGCTACAAACCTAGATCTCTTTGTATATGGTATGTCACTTACCATTGCCAAAACATATAGAGGTAGAGAATTGTAGTTGTGGCAGAACCAAATGCAGAAGCTAGAGTTGAAATGAAGCAAGAATGTTAGAGTCCATAGGGTGAGGGAATGGTGAATGTTTCCACCAAGTACTAGACCAAGTTATTGAAAGAGGAATATATGTTGGGTTTTGTTTGCTTTGAAACTTTACCAAATTATATTTGCTTGACTGACAATGTTGCTGAATGGTAGGGGCTATGGAAAGAAAGAAAGTTTGCAGGCAGCATTTATGATTTTGGCAGTGTGCCTTAGCTACAAAGCTTGTGTGGGTTGGTGTGTGTCATAAATGCACCAGTTTGGCATTGTTAATCTTAATTCTTAACCCCTGCTGTTGTTATTGTTGCAGGAAATGGATTCGGTGGCATTTGCAGTTAGGTGTGGCTGCAGAAGCAAGAGCAGGAGCAGGACCCATCGCCCCATACCAACTTGTCTTCAACGGCTGAGGTGAAAAATCCTCGGCCACTTGCATCTGCATGAGGTTAAATGAATGCAATATTTGGTTTGGCTCTCCGGAAACTTAACTCGTGTCATTTCAGTTCTCACCCATTTCGTTTTGTTTCGACTTTTGTACGCCAAAACCTGTGCCCACTGCCGACAAGACAACATAAGACATTGTTTGATCGGGTCACAGCATCGGGGCAAATGAATAGTGAATAGAGATAGAGATGGAGATGGTAAGACAGTTGGTACATATCCAGGCTGCCGACAGTTTGGTAAGATATTACTTGGGATAATCATAATACCCAGTTAATCAATCTTATTCTACCCGGCCTTGTCCAATTGAAACAGGCTTCGAGCAAAGCTCTTAAATATATAGACGACTTTAACGTACAACTGTGATATGACTCATATTCATGATATATTAGAAAGACCATGATCAGTCACGGTGCAACAATTTTTTTTCAAGGATAACCATTTAGTTAATAGAATAGTTTAGAATATGTGATACGAGGATTTTTTATGTCATCGGTTTTTATCGTCGACAATGTGTTTTTTTCAAAGATTTTTTATGTCATCAGTTTTTATCGTCGACAATATGTTTCAAGTTATTATAAATTGATGAAATAAGAAATACTTACACAGTTTGTGTTATAAATGAGTAAGTTCTCGTAGTAGGAAATGATTATGATTTTTATGAATTTATGATTCGTTTAAACTTTAGTGGAAATTCTTTAACGAGATATACTATAAGATAACTTTTTATTTATTAAAAAAACTGTCAATAGTTTGATAAAAATATTTATAATAATAAAACTTTAAATATATGTTTAATATTTATTTTATTGTAATAAAATATTTTATTATAAAATAAATATTTTTAGTTTTAGGTGTTTAAAGTTCTATTTGGTCTAAATAGTTGTCAAATTTTATTATTTTACATTTTAAGGTATATTTATTAAAAAAATCATCATCCTATATATCATTGCTAGACATACATTTGATTTTAATTCTTTTATTTTCTTTTAAAAAATAAAACTAATGAAAAAACTCAAAGCTTTTATTATTTTTTTTTTCAGAACCCAAACTTTTTAATCTGGTTGGTGGCCAGGGTATTGCTAGATGTATCTGCAAATGCAAGTAGGATAAACATATGGTAATGGTAGCACATAAGATACAATTTGGGTCACCTAAACAAAACACAAGGAACATAACCCAAATCTGTTTAAGACAAAACCAAGAGGCAAAACAAGTATTCCACCCTACAGAACAAGAGGGGGAAAAACACCAAAACACCTACTCAACATGTGCCTACACTAATTGTTGTTTTTACTTGAACAATAATTTCTCAATCACACTGTACAAACCATCTAAACAATCCCTATATACAAGAAAAAATTACCTCTACCAGTAATTAAACTTATCTTCTCTAAGGACTAGATGATGAAGCATCCTGCCTTGGTTCTCTTAGGTGCACAAGAAGTGTTTCCGCCTGCAGAATTCAGACATAACCAACAGGTTAGTTTCCGATGAGAAGCGAGCACGGAGGCACGGTTCAGATCAATCAAGTTATGCTACTTAACGTGTATTGTTTTTGTTTAACTGATCAAGCAATTCAATGAACTAGAAACTGCATTGGCATTAGAAACACAGTTTCAACTTTCAAGCATTCAACTGCAATTACCTTATGCTTAGCCTTGACACTTCCAGACTGAGAAAGCGCCACAAGAGGGGGTATCCCGCCTTCCCTAACGAGCAAACCACAATTCCGAACATTATCGGCACACAACTGCGACAATGTCAACACCGCAAACTCCTTCCCCTTGATGGAACCGTCTTCGATGGCCTCCACAAGGGCTGCAATACCACCTTCCTCCACAATAGCTTCCCTTCCTTCCTTGATTCCTGCCAAGCTACTAAGAACAACCATTGCCTTCTCTGACATGCCGGTCCCTTGCTCACCTATCATCCCCACCAAAGGCCTAACTGCACCTGCAGTCACAGCCCTCTCTTTGTTCTGCCTGGCTGAACAGAGCTTATAAAGAGTGGTCAATGCATCTTTCTTGCCTCTGTTAGATCCGGTTATCAGAAGAGATACAAGCGGGGGGATCGCACCGCATGCTCCGATCGAAGTCTTGTTTTCGTCGACCAAAGCTAAGCTCAGAAGCGCGCACGCAGCGTTTTGCTTGGAGGTTTCGGTGCCTGTCTTGAGAACATAGACTAATGATTTTATAGCTCCGGCATTTATGATTAGTGTTTTGTTCGCTTCGAAAAGAGATAGATTCAGTAACGCAGTCACGGCGTGCTCTTGAGTCCAAGGGTCGCTGTTTCTTAGGAGCGGAATCAGAGCGGGGATCGCACCGGACTCTCCAATTAACGCACGGTTGTCCACGCGATTCTTCGCTAATAACCTTAGCTTAGCAGCAGCCGAACGCTTCACCGCAACGGACGGTGATTGTAAGCCATCGATGCAGATCTTGACCGTCGGTTGAAGATCCTCCGGCGAGATACTCTCGATGATTTCTGTCGAGAAGTTCTCTCTCTGCAGAAACCCGTGACACGGTTCCGCTTCCGGCTCGGCTTCCACTCCACCTTTGCTATCTTTCAAAACGCTTTCCGGCGACGGCAAGCTCGCAAGCCGCTGCAACTCACCGGAGATATCGCTGCTACAAGCGGAGAAATCACTGAATTCCTGAGAAAGGTCCAAGAATTCCTCGTTTTCCGACTCGGACTTAACCGATTTAGCTTTAGCAACCAGTTCCCCGAGCCGCATATCAATAACTGATTCAGTGAGATTCTCGGAGACAAAAGCAGACCGTTCGGGAACCGAACTAGTGAAAGAGCAGCTACTGTTGTCTGCGGTTAGGTAGAAATTGGAGCGAACCGTACGCATGGAACGTCCGGCGTGCCGGTTGATTCTGGTGGATGAAGCTGAAACGGGAGTGTACAAGTTTCGACCCAGAGGGAACCGGTTTGAATTGGAGCGAGAATCTTCCAACGAAACCATTGTTTTTTCAATCAAGAAACGATTTTTAAGCACACAACAACAGCAATTAATCCAAATTAAGAGACCCTTTATTGATTTCTAAGAGTTATTTTCATTTCAATGTGGAGAGAGTGGAAAGTATCAGTGGAATCATGGAAGAGGGTGCCGACCGGGAAATGAATGGATTTGCTTCGTCTCTCTGCTGTTATTTAACTACTTTTGGGGGTCAAATTTTAATTTTGGTCCCTCAATAATTCCTTTAATTATGGATACAGTCCCTGTAATTTTATAATAGCACAAGCTAGTCTAATTAATTAATACCATTGTCTATTTCAATTAAAATACTTACGTGAAAAATATCTCCTCCGATTAGGGGTTATAAAACTCAACTCGATTTAGTTTAAAAAACTTAAATTTTAATTCAATTTAATAAAAAATAATTCAAAATTATTTATATGATTAAATCTCAAACTTCATCATAATAAAGGGATCAAACCCACAATGGATCCCTTTCTTAGTATCTGCTATGGGTTAAGTTACAGTTACAGTGGGTGAATAATAAACCATTGACGGTAGCAGATCAAAGCACACGTGGAGAGCTCTGGTGATGTCATGTCATTTTCATCGGGTCCAATGTATGAGATTGACATTGGTTTGAAAAATCTACGGTGGCGAATAAAGTGATGATATGACGGTGGTCACAGCCATGTGTGTTTCATGGCTTTTAGAAAAATTTCTATTCTTTTATTGAATTTAATTTCAGGCAAGTCGGCTGAAAAACTATTAGATAAATTCGAATCAATATTTAACTTTAATTTTTTTAAAAACATAATATTTTTTATTTAATTATTTACCTTTTAGATAAATTCGAACTGTTAAGGTATGTTAAAGAAATAATTTTTTATTTGTATATTAGGTTAAACAAATTTTTATTTATTTATCTTTTAATTTTTTAAAAAAATGTAACAAGTTTTTTATTACCATTGTATTAAATAATAATTCCGTACATAATCTTCCCTTAATGTATACTTTATTTTTTTATTATTTATTACTACTAATTTTGAATATTTGTTTATATACGGAAAAGGGCAGTGGTGTAAGCATAGAGAGGATTTTGATTTTTGTATGATTTATGATTTAATAAATTATTATATTATATAGTTTTGTCCCTTAATTATGTAACATGACATGGACTGCTGAGTTGTTTAGCACCCTAACCTAACCACTTTTGTTTACTATAATGTAATTAAAAATTTAAATAAAAAAGCTGGTCCTTGTCCTTCTCAACATTGACCAATAATATTTAATTTAATTAATACATATAATTATTTAAATTATTCATATAATTATAATCAAAATGAGAGGCTCGGCTGCATTCCCCAACCAAAAAATAAATTAAATTAGTGATTGAAGTTGATTTTTGTAATCTTATTATATATGAGAAATTGTCTTATTTGACGATCCGACAAATACCATGTTTATCTAAAATTAAACTCTTAATAAAACAAAAATAATACTAATATGAATTTAAAAATATATCATTAATAAAAACATAAGGTCGGACGTTTTAAATAAAGTTAACGATTTAAATTTGATGTTATAGATAAGGTTATAAACGAATTGTATGAATACGAATAAGGATATTTTTTGGTTCATTAATTTAATTTTAATCAAATAAATGTAAGTTTGTTCGTATTTATTTAAGTTCGTTCTTTAAAATGATAAACGAATACAAACGAAAGAATGTAAAATGATATATGTGAATAAATTTAAATGAACATATATTAATAAATTTATTTTTTAAAATATGATACTTTATTACGAAAATAATAAATATAAATGAATATATGTGAATAAGTTTAAACAAACATAAATAAACGAATTACCGAACATTTACGAACGAGCTCTTTTTTCGTGTTCGTTTAATTAAATAAGTATAAAATTTATTTAAATCCATTCATTTAATAATTAAATGAATTTCTCGTCGAATGGTTCGTTGAACATTTGATCATTTACGATCTTAATTGTCGATAAATTAGTTTGAGACTTTGAGTTGAAAGAATCGGTCTATGATAAACTTGTATAATATTAAATTCAGAAAAACAACTAATGAATCGAATATCAATTATTGTATAAAAATACTAAAAATATAATGATGCTTATTCTAAACTAGGGTCTGAGCTTTTAAAAATTATAATTCCATCCTTAAACTATTACAAATCATACTATTACAGTAAAAACTTGTATAATCATCGATATTTAATCTAATGGTTGACTATCATCCCATTAGACCAACTTATTATTAGTTGATATAAATAATTATTTAATGATAATGTTAAAATATTTAAAAATTTAAAATGATAATCATAATTTAAAATAAAATTAAAATATTTAAAAATTTATAGATATATTTAAATCGAAAATAATTTAGAGACAAACAACAAAATTGACTATTTTTTTAAAAATATTTTAGTTAGCCCGATATTACGTGTAAATAGTATATTAAATGCAATAATGATAGTGATATTGACGGTGATGATGATGGTGATGTATCCTTGTTGTGGTGCTAAGCAAAGTAGGTGATTTTAGGCTAGTTGGAAGTAAACTACGTGTGAACGGTGTGATCCCATCATACGCGTATTTGACGAGCATTTTGCATAGGATGAGGAACAATTATTTGATAATTAATGTTTTATTTTTAATATTTTTAAAATTATTATAATTATAATTTTTAATATTTTTTATTAAATAAATATTATATATTTTTCTTATACCGTAGTTTAAACACATACAAGATAAGACAAAATAAATATCTTTAATCATTATATCAATTAATAGGTCTCATATATTTTTTAATCTTTAATAAAATATATTTTTTATAAATAAAAATAATAAAATATCAATCTCTTAAAATGAATATTATTTTTTTTACTAATATTATTCATTTGATTTAATGTTTCTTTTCTTCTAAGAGTATAATGTTCTCATAATATTATTTCAAATTATTTTGTTTAAATAAAGAAAGAAATATTTAATAGTTTAAACTATTACTCGTTTGATTTAATATTACCTGATTTCAACCTTATCCACAATGGATAGTAAGTAATATATCAACCAACGTTTGGCCGACAACCAAACTAGCTTTAATCTTAATCGCACAAAGTGGGAAATAAAACATATAAAGATAATTTTTATTATTTTGATTTTTTATTATATTTAACCTTTAATTTATATTTTTTGATAAATATTTTATTTTTAATTAGTATTTAACTAGTATGATAATCTTTATTTTTTTTAAAATGATATGTTGTCTAACGTATCAAATATATGAAATATAATTTTATTCTAATATAAGATATAAAACAATTAAAATTTAAATAAAATATTAAAAATTAATTAATTTTAAATAAACTACTAGTAAACATTTTCAATCATAATTACGTTAGAATCAAAATTTTATCATAAAAAATATAAACACAGTCTACAAAAAGAGTTTTGTAGAGTTCGCTATCGGTACATTATTTACAGGGACAAAGTCATATTATACGTGGGAGGGGCTTTTGCCCCTCTTAATTTTTTTAGTATAATTATATTTAAAGTCCTTCGTAATTTATATAATAATAAAGTTTTTATTCTTCTTAATTTTTAAATTTAAAAGCTTAATAGATCTTTAATCCTCCCACTTTGGCTCCTGTTCGTTTATCAAGGACACTGAAACAACACGCAAACCATAGTGTAGCCGAGTGGCATGGTATTGTTTTGGTATCATAAGCTGTGTTCCTCCAGGCTCCAGGCTCAATCACTAGTTGTTGTCAAGGGGTAACTGGTAGTGCAGACGAGGGTGACTCATCACAAAATAATGAGTTCAAGATCCGAGTAACCCAGCAAGTATATAGAAACAGCACACTTGGGGACACCCACACCCACGACTTCATGGTATAATAATGATCGGATTTAATCATATTTTGGAGTGTGTTTATGTAGATCGTCTTAATAAATATTAGATTTTATTATACACATAATACGTTATACGAATAAATTTAAACACGAATTTATATATCTTATCACTAATATTCTCTTTTTATAATTTATGTATCGTTTATGTTTATTTAAACCCGAATTTATGAATTTATAATTATTAACTATCCGAAAATACAATTGATTTTAATCTCACAACTTTTTGAAATGGACCCTTAGTTTGTAATGTGACATGTCCTATGTGCTTTTAATTAACATTGATCATCTCCCACTCCTATTCTTCCTCTTCCTACAGGCTACAAGACAGAAGATTACTAAACAAGCAAAACAACAGGAACCTCGAATTGCTGATGGAAACAGCTCGGTCGTGTTAGGAGTGTGAGGATAGCAACTGACAAACCACTCTCATACAAACACAATAGATAAGATATCGGGTCAAACTTTGGCAAAATGTCATATTAATATAAACATGTTAGAACTAAAATATATTTAATACGAATATAAACCCAAAATCTATATGTCAAATCATCAAAAACAATAAAATAAATAAACTGAAGGAAGCGTACCTGAATTAATCGATAGAGTTTTTCGAGAAGGTTTGATCTTCCAAGAAGTTAGGTTTTCTCTTGCGGCACAACTCTCAGACGGGGAAAAGAGATATGCAAGTTGACCTAATTCTTGGGGACCATAACCTTTTATATAGGTGATTTAATAACCAACTCTGAAGTATTTATAACTCTGCCCCTCATCAAATTATAAATACACCTTATGATGTCTACACTTTTAATTCCATGATAATTTAATACCTATAACACGTGTAACATAATTGGTCACTTAATTACGTGTTAAATTTTATAATAACAATATACATTATACACATGTGCCCACTATTATTGAATTTTAATCCAACAAAACACACATTAAGAACTCGTAAATTAAAAAAACTAAATTAACCCGTTTTAAATTAATCGATCTTGAAATTAATTTGATACATCTAATTAACAGATTTACATCAAACCTTAAAAGTCGAGTTTGTCAACAACTTCTAAATCAAAACATGATAGATAAGATATTGTGCACGGTGAGTTCAACTTTATCAGATATCTAAACCCGAACAAATATAATTTTAAATCGAAAACTTTGATTTTTTTAAATCTCCCATTCAATTGACAGGTTTACATAGGAACCTTAGAATTTGTGATTTGTTAGGAGTGTTAGGACAGCAACTTTCAAACAATTCTCCTCCAAACAGGGAAGATCTATAATACAGTCCAATTAGCTGTGTTAGAAATTGGCCTATAGAAAGAGATTAGGTGTCGGCAGCAGTGATTGCTCTCAAAATCACCAAAATTATATTTAATTTATTTTTTTGAGATAAATATAAATTATTTACTTAAACTTTTGAAAACCATATTTTATGATGAATATCTATTTTTATTTGGTATTTTATTATTTATTTCCACAAATTATTTTATCACTAGAGGACTTTTAAAATTTTCTCATTATAATTATTCATTAAAATAAAATTTTCAAATATTTATTTTTATATAAAATATTCTGTTTATTCACTGCGTGTGACGTAATCTAATATTTTAAGTGGATTCTCAAGCCTGATATAATTTAATAAATTTATCCGATTCAAATTTAATTTCATTCAACTCAATTTAAATAAGTTTTAAATATTTTTTTATAAAAAAATGTATATGTCAATTTTCTTTAATTTAATTTGACTCGACTTGTTTCAATCGAATGTTGACTACTATTGTTTCACTATATTGGGCCGCCTAGAGCTAAGGGCTAAGAATGATCCAAGATGTTGGTACCCTAAAACCACACACTCTCAAAGTGAACTGTCGCCACAAAGAATATTATGGGCCTCTAGGGCAACGCCCTTCATTAATTGTCTCAACTAACCTTGTGCTCTAGATTTGAGACATTGGAGGGCACTCCATATTTATTTTATAGATGTGTATGGATTCATGTTTTTCGACTATCTTTATCTGATTTATTAATCGAATGTTTTATATCAGATACTATAAAAAATTATTATAGAACAATAATTTTAACTTAGATAATTCGAGATTTGATCTTATCTTTGCTCAAAAAACATATAATCTTATCTCACTAAATCGACTGATGGATAATTTTTACTAAAAAAATATATATTAGTGTATTAAATAATAATCAATGAAATTTTATTTGATTATTCATTAATTTGGAAGGAAAAGTGGACCGTCTATTTGTATGAAACGAAAGAGAGTCTAGCCCAAGCTTTACATTCTTTGGATACTTACATACACTTGTATATAAGAAAGGTTTCTATAGGCACATTGATAATAGCCCATGCCCCATGCCATGGTCACTATTTTCAATTTTACATGAATTGTTTTTTTAATACGTGGCATGATAATTGAGTGTCAAGACGAAGAAATTATATTATGGGTAAGTCCCACCACGTGTTTATAGGATCAACTACTAAAAATCACATACCTCATTAATTTTTTCATGTCATATTTTTTAAAAAAATTATTTTTAAAATGAATTGATAGTAAATATGAGTGAAGATTCACATAAAAAAATATGACATGAAAAAATGATGAGATGAATGTTTTTTAATGGTTGGTCTCATGAATAACGTGGTAAAACTTACCCATGATATGATTTCTCGTTAAGACGAGATAAAAGAAGACGTGTCATGTCACTTTTAAGATCAAATATCATTATGTTTAAAATTCATAACTCTGTTTTAATAATATCGTTATAACGTCTCATCTCATTATATAAACTAATTATCGTATAAAATAGATGATTTCATTAACATATATATTGAGAGCCTTATTAAAATTAAAATGAATAAAACATAACAAAGATGCTTGAAATGATTCTTAAACACCGAATCTGTCTTATCTACAGTGAGCCGAAGACTGTTTCGGAAAACAATGCAGAGATTAATGAAACATGCAAATAACCAGACAAAAATATTATGGGATTTGTCGATCAGTTTAGTAATTAAGGATGATATTATATTAGCTAATTAGCACAAGAATCTTAGTTTGTCGTTTAAAGTAGGTAGCATGAATGCATGATAAACGAGTTGGGTTTATTATTTATAATATGAGAGTAGAGAAGAAGGGAAAAGGACAAGCGAAAAACAAGGATATATGTTGGTGATTTAATAGAGTTGATGCCTGCCCGAAATGATTCGATCCGATTAAATAGGGTTCGATTTTTTTAATGAAATTCGGATTCTTGAGTAATTTCAATATTTTAAAAATTATTGAGTATTAGTCAGATAACTCTGATACTTTTACTGTTTTGAAAATTGTGAATTCGGATAAAATTAGACACATTTTTCAAACAAGTATAATTGATCGAACATTTTATATATATATATGGTATATCTGGTTTAAGTAGTAATACTACTTCTAACATATGAACTTGAGTCTTAATATCTCAATGTTTTTGTTGTCCAAATCCAACATACCAGTAAAATATAGAACTGATATTCACCAACCGACCGAACAACAACCTAACATCACCTTCTTCCTCCTATATTTAACCCCCTTTCACTCTTCTTCCCTGCCAAATATCTTCTTTTTCACTTCAATCATCTATCAGTCCCTTCGTAAAGTCTAAGGAACCATGCCAAGAACGTTACAACTTGCTTCATATCTCTGTCTTTTCATGTGTTTGATCCCAACATCCCATGCACAACCTTGTTCCGAACACACCTTCTCCAACAACCGTGTCTTCAAGTCATGCTCCGACCTTCCTGTCTTGAACTCTTTTCTTCATTACAACTACGATAACGTGTCAGGGAAGCTCGAGATTGCATATAGGCACACTGGGGCCACTGACTCTACGTGGGTTGCATGGGCCATAAACCCGACATCGAAAGGCATGGTCGGGTCACAAGCACTTGTTGCGTATCAGATGGGCGATGGAAGTATGAGAGCTTACACATCGCCCATCGAACAATACCGGACACAGCTGCGAGAGGGCGAGCTTAGTTTCGACGTCTCGTGCTTGTCGGCCACGTATGAGAACAATGAGATCATCATATTTGCTACATTGGAGATTTCCAATAATGAGACAGCTTTGAATCATGTTTGGCAAGAAGGTGTCGTCTATGGGAATACCCCACAGATGCATGGTACTTATGCTGCAAACATTCAGTCCATGGGGACCTTGAATTTGGTTTCTGGTGAAGATGGAACAATTGGAGAAGGAAACTCGAGACGAAGAAAGCAAAAGGTAAAGAACTCAAATCTATCTTGAGGACTCAATTAGAACATTTCAAAATTTAAGGATCGATTTAGAATTTAAATTATATTTTCAGATTCATGGGGTGCTAAACGCAGTGAGTTGGGGCATGTTGATGCCGCTAGGCGCTATTATAGCAAGGTACTTGAAGGTATTCAAATCTGCTGATCCTGCATGGTTTTATCTGCACGCTTCATGTCAGTTCTCGGCCTATGTCGCCGGCGTTGCCGGATGGGGTACCGGAATCATACTTGGCAGCGAATCTCCTGGGATTCAGTACAATGCTCATAGAACCATTGCAATCATCCTTCTATGTCTTGGAACATCTCAGGTATTCAAGTACACAAAAAAACTAATACCAAAACATTAAATATTCGGATCAAAGCCTAAACACGTGTCTACTTACAGCATAAACACCTTAAACTCGACTCATTGAAATTGATGATTTAACATGATAAATTCTAGCCGTTCATGCAGTAATCACACACGTGCTTACAATTTGCAGACCGATTTAAGACGTCTAACACAATTAACTCTTTTGGTAAAGGTGTTTGCTTTGTTTCTAAGGCCAAAACCAGACCACAAGTACAGATTCTACTGGAACATGTATCACCATTTGGTTGGATATATCGTCATACTCCTCAGTGTCCTCAACATATTCAAGGGCTTTGACATCCTGGAGCCTGAGAAGAAGTGGAAGAATTCTTACATTGTTGTCATCATAGTTTTGGCCTGCAATGCTGTCATGTTGGAAGCCTACACATGGTTTTATGTACAGAGGAAAAGGTCAGAAAGTGAAGGAAAGATACCGTATGGTACCAATGGAGCACAAGGACATGAGTTTTAATGGAAGTAGTTCTAGGAAACTATGTATGGACATTGTATTCTAGCAGCTACTACTACGTATTTCTATCGTATTTCAATATTGTATCAATTAGGTGTTCTGACTAAATACGAAATAATAATTTAAATTTTATGTAGAGCGTATGCAAGCAAGCAAGCAAAACGAGCAATAGCTATTGTTTTGATGGGAAAAGAAGCGCTTAAGCGGTAAATAAGAGTTTAAACTATACTTTTTTTCAAGGTAGGTGATTAAAGTATTTTTTGGACTAAACAAGTGTCTAATATATTTAACATTATTCAAATAAGTACCTGTCGTAAATAAAAGCATAACACATTATCGTATTTTTTTAAAAATAAATATATTTTTTAAAATATTTTATTTTAAAAAAAATCCTAAAATCTTTAACTTCAAATCCGACCACTACCACTGGCGTTGGTCGCATTTCAAGCAATGGAATGAAGCGGTTTTCCCTCGCCGAACGACCCACACATCGTTCATCATCCGTTATTCCTATGTTTGTCACAAATTATTCGAATGAACCATTCAAAGTTTTGGTGCTTCACATGGCGTCTGTTGATTTCTGATGTTGAGGTGATGAAATAATTGATCGTGATAATCGGCGACGTAATTGGGTTTGGGGGCGTGATCTAATTTTTTGGATTATTTTGAGAATTTTTAGTATTTTGATTTATTAATTAATTTATTTTTAAATTTAATTTTTAAAATTTTAAGAAGCGAACACGTGACAGTTAATTGTGAAAATTAAAAAACAAGCACGACAAATATCTATTGAATAACGTTAAAAACTTAAATACCTATTTAGCACGAAAAATACTTTGAATATTTTAAATAAAAAAAATCACTAAAATAATCACTCACGTAAGCGTATTAATAAGATTTTTTATTTTAATTTTTGTTCGATGATTTTATTCTTCATTTAGTTTAGTAACATCGAAGCTTAACATTTTGGCACAGGACATACAAGACCATATCAATTCTACCCCAATAAAGGGGAAAAGGATGTAAGATTCTTTAACTCCGGCATCCACCTTCCGGCCATGAACACGACGGCCCGATAAAACCGGCTTGAGGTCTTGGAAACCTTAGTCCCATCGTTTGCCTTCAAATCGAGCCGATAGTTCACCCCGCTGACATACTGGAATGCGCCACTGATCACCTCCATCAACCTTAAATCCCTCTGCGTCTGATTATTATACTCATGGACAGCGAACTCCGCGATCTCCGTCACATACGGTTCCGTGATGTTCTCGATCTTTGTCCATCCTCCGGGAGTAGGATCTTCTTGAGCATCTGAGAAAATGATCGGAAGGAGAAGGAGAGACATCAAGATGACCCAGAAATGTGCATGTTGCTTCATTTTGCTTCTTTGTGTGTGTTTGTGGATTTTGATTATGAATTGGTCTATTTATAGGTCTCATGGAGCAAGTGGAGTCAAGTGGTAGTGCATGGAGAATGGTGTATGTGTAGGATGTGAGCCAACATAGTCACCTTCATTGGAAGAAAATGTGAAAGTGGGTGGCTGGTGGCCAAATAGCAACATTAGCCAATTAGCTTAACCTATCATGACACATTTCAAGATTTTATATCCCGGGTAGAGGGATGGACCTAGGGGTGCCGGGATACAAGATACAGTTACATTTGTTATTTTTTTAAAATTTTATTATATTTTGTAGATTTCTTTTGTATTTTTTATTAATAATGTAATTCTACACTCCTAAACTCTTATAATTTTGTACCCCTTACATTTCTAATATAACTTCCTGATAGTTTGCATCCTTTACATAAAATTCCGAGTTCATTCTTACCGGTATACAAATTTTTTTAACAATTAAAACAGAAGTGCACCAATAAGTTATCTATCTTTGTATTATTATTTCCCAAACACATTTAATTGTGGAATCATGATAAAATTCAACACATTCATGTTGATATAATCATACTCCAGTGTATAGATATATTTTGGTCATTTTAATTATTTTTTAAATATATCAGATGTTACGTGTTTTTTCGTTACTAATTATTGAATTTTATGATTGACTGAATAAAAAATGATAATATCAAAAATGTCTTTAACGTTTAACTGAATAATTATTTTAGTTATTTTTTAGATAATTTAATTTTTAACGTTTTATTTTGGGTTATAATAGACCATTTACGGATGAAAATTTTTAGCCAAGTGATAATATATAACTTAAAGTGACATGATAAATTTTCATGGCAGTGCATGCTACAATAGAAATGTCATATAGACAAATATATATTGATTTATAGAATAATATACGAATCAAAAAATAGTTTTGAAAAAATATATATAAGTTATAAAATAATTTTTCTTCTGACGTATCATTCTATCAAGTCATTTTAAATTGTTTATGATCAGTTGACTACTAATTTTCATTCATAGATAAAAAATATGTTCATTATAAAAAAACTCAGGTGTAAACACTTTATTTGCAAAGTATTTGTACAATGTAATATCTATGACTCAGATTAATTTGTAATCAACTTAAGAATATTAAAAATCATAACAATAAGGTATTTTTAATTTTGATAGTAAAATAATTTATTTTTAATAAATTTTAATTGAATGATTATATTATAACTTTTAAAAAATATTTTCTCTATCACTGAACACATAATTAAATAATCAAAAAAAATATTATTAGGGGAAAAGCATAAATCCCGAACAATCATAACATATATTTGTACTATAAAAATATAATAGTATATGTTATACATATTAAGCCAAGCGGCCGTGAACAATTTAGGACAACTAATTAAAGTTCTGTCTTGACACTTTAAAATCCAAATAAATAAAAAAAAAACTCCATTGTCATTGCAGCTATGGGAGTCCTTGGTTTGTTCCAAAAACAAAAGCACCTAACAGCACAAAAAAATGGACCAATTAATAAAACCAGCAAAACTCTGTTGCTCAAATTCGTTATGGAGCTAATGTGGTGGAAGAAGGAAGTATCGATTTACCGAGCGTCGGCATTAATATCGACAAACACACGGTGCCGGCAATCTTAAGTGGTATCCCCATCTTGACCATATTCGGAATATCCACATGCCCCGTCATGAATCCAACGACGTTCGTAGGAGTTGCGGTTGGAAGCATGAAAGCGAATTGCGATCCGACTGCACCGGGGATTATAAGGAGTAACGGGTGGACATGCATGGTTTTGGCCATTTGAATCAAGAGTGGAAGCAAGAGGGTCGCCGTAGCATCATTCGACGTTATGAACTCGGTAATTACGGGACAGATTAAACACACGGCAGGGGGGATGGCTGCATACGGAACCTCTTCGAGGAGATCTAGAGTTCCCGATAAGACATTGGCGAGTCCACTCGATTGGACGCCGTCGGCTATGGCGAAACCGGCTCCTAGTAACAAGATAATGTTCCATGGTAGCTTCTTGCATTCGTTCCAGTCCATCAATGCTTCTCCCTTTTGCTTCTTGTTCGGGATTATGAACACAAGTGTAGCCATGAGAACCTACGAGGAACCATACCAAACCTACCATGATTAATCCTAAATTTTATATTACTCACACTAACAGTCCCATCGCCTGCACGGCCATGGAAGAGAGCTCCCCATCCTGGAATGTCCTCTGTTATACTTCTGGTCATCCACAAAGCTACCATCATCTGCAGTTTTAGTCATTTTACATTTAGCTTATTAGTGTAAATACATGATTTACGTGGGGAAAACTACACCGAATACTACTAAAATTTTAAGTTTAGTATCGATTATATATCTGAGTTAAAATCGATACTATTTTAGTAATAAATTTTTGTTTAGGCTTCAATTACACCATTGAGCGAAAATGGATATAAACTGAAGCTGATAAAATAGTAATATCTGTTTTTAATTCAGTGGTACATTGGATACTAAACTTAATATAATAATCAATGATTAGAGAAAATAAATTACTTAAATACTAACCCCAAATACTGCTAAAACCATCTTCTCAGCAAAAGCCATTGGACCTGTTCATTTCGGGTAAAGCCGTAATTTATATTTTAGATCACTAATTTTAAAGTATTAGTTATAATTCAAATTTTATTGAGATGAGTTGAATCGAAACTTGAAAAATTCGAGTTAGTTTAGATTTATGTATGGTTTATGTTAAATTTAAGTGATTAAAATATAAATTATTCGAAAAAAATAAGTCACAGATGTACCTAATAGGTCGAGTGAGGTGTGCTTTGTCCAAGTAGGGGGCGAGGGTCTGGCTAGAGCCCCTACGTAAGTACAGCAAACAGAGAATCGCCCACAAAGCGAAGAAAATCAACATGGCTAATGGAAAATCGAAGAACCAAGTGTTGAAATCAATGGGATCCGCATCCGGGTAGGAGTCCTTATATATGGCTACCAATATCAAGTTGACACCGGTTCCGGTGAGCGTGCTCATCCCGCCGATGGGGGCAGCGTATGTGACGCCGAGGACTACAGCCTGACAAAACTTGTGGACATGGGATGATTGAGTAGGACCCGTCGGGAGCCGATGTAGGATCCCGATGGCCACTGGCATCATCATGACCGCGCATGCCACATTGTGCATCCACATGCTGACAAAGAACGTGGTGGCGCAGATGCCGAGCAGGAGCAGAGGTGGATTCACCGGTTCCCCGCAGAACCGTGATGTGATCTGCGTGACCCATGCAGAACCATTAGTCGATGAGCAATAATGTCTATTCGTACAATAATTCACCGGACACCACCAACAAGTCCTTGTCAAATGTTAGTTGTCTAAATCCAAAAAAAGATAAGATTATACATGAACCAAACACAAATAATTCGAACCGAAAACGAGATTTAACCGCACTGAACGACGCAAAAAACGAATAAAATCTTACATTCAAGGCCAATCTTCTATGAATATTGTAACGTTCAACAGCAAGAACAAGTATGAAGCTACCCAAAACCAGGGTAATCACATCATCCATGTAAGAATGGGCAACACTATCTGCAGAAGATATTCCAAAGAGAGGGAACAAGAACAGTGGTGTTATGGAGGTGATCGGCATCGGCACTGCCTCGGTCAGCCACCATGAAAACACCCAAGCTAGAACCGCCAACATGTTCCGGCTAGTAACCGGTCCATCGAACTTGACGAATAGACAGACGTTGGCTCACAATAAGGGTCCTAACAGGACACAGAGTGCTGACGAGTATGATTAGTATAAATTTAAGCAGTTGAACCATAGAAACACCGGTTGCATGAAAGCATAACCAAAGGACCAAAACCATTGCCAATCAATGACAAGATTCCAATCTTTGTGGGAGCACACCAGCTAGTAAATAAGAGTGATACCTGGTGCAGGCTTACCTAAGAATTAATTCCAGACCAAGAAAATAGAAAATATAAATTAGAAATTAAAATTATAAAATAGAAAATAAGAAAAAAACCTAACCAAAGGGCGACGCGTGTGGATCAGGTAGGAAAAAACTAAGCTTTAATGATCCAGCAGCAACTTGTGGTAAAAAAAAATTCGATCGATTTCGACTCGATTTAATTTAATAAATTTAAATTATTATAAACATTCATATTTTAAATTTTAAAGTTATAATATTGAATTCAAGTTTAGGAAGAACTTTGTCATGTTTCAACCCAAAATAATTATGAAAATGCTTTTTATAATATATTATTTTATTATTTTTCTATTTCTGAAAAATTATGGGACTTAAACCGTGATTAATTTTAATGACGTTTATTCTAGAATTTTTCTACGAACAAAACAATAATTTAAATATTTGTGTTGTATGTCCAAAAACTCTTAGCTTGGTAGATTATGGGCTTATAGTCCATAGTCCAAAGGGGTTTTTACAGCCCAATTTCGCATTCAAACAGTACATAACATTATAAATAATTATATTTAAAATTAAATAAAATATTTAATTAGATTCAAATTAAATTTTATGTATTTAATTTAATTTTTAAAAAAATAAAATTTGAATAATAAAATAATATTTATATAAATCGATTAAATCAATCAACATTCAGTTACTTAGTAGGACGAGACGCACATCTCTTACGCAATGCTAATAGGATGTACAAAAATATTATATTTAATTCAAAAATTTTGATATCCGACCTTATTTTATTTTAAGTTTGATAAAATATAAATCATAATATTTTAAGTTTTAAATTATTCGATATATTCAAAAATTCAAAATTTTATAAATATAAATTTTATTATATTAAACAATTTAATACTTGATATATCTAAAATTTTAAAATTTCTATTGATATAAATTTTATTATAAAAGATTATTAAAATTTGTTCAATAAAATAATCTATGTTTAACTAATTAATAATATTCTAAGATTAAAAGTAATAAATTTCATAGTATTTTAAATAATGATAAATGTATCGAAAATCATAATTTAACCCTGACCCAACCCTATAGCCGCCTTACCAACTATCTAATAAATAAATACATAAAAATTTATTAAAAAATAATAAAAAAACATTAAATATCTAAATTTTAATTAATAAAATAAATATTTTAAAATTTTAATAATCAAAATATATTTAAAAAATTGAATGATGATTTATATAGATTATTTTAAAAAATATTTTTACATCTTTAATAAAGTTAGAGATTCGAGAAATTCTAAAAATAATCAATCTTAAAAAAAGCTTAAAAAAATTGTACCGTTTTTTTACAAAAGTTATAAGAATTCGGTATACACTTTACGGTATATATCGAAATTTTTATAACTTTTGTAAGAAAAACGGTATATACCGAAATCTTTATATTTTTTATAAGAAAATCGGTTTATAACCGAAATTTTTATAGTTTTTGTAAAAAATTCGGTATATACCGTTCTTCTTACAAAAGTTATAAAAATTTTGATATATCTCGAAAAGTGTGTACCAAATTTCTTATAACTTTTGTAAGAAAAACGATACAACCGTTTTTTAAGTATTTTTTAAGACCCTTTTTTTTTTTCTAGAATCACCGAGAGATTCCTTCCCCTACAAAGCAGGTAACCCATTCTTGTCATTTCCTTCTTTTTACCACTTGTCTAACAACTTTCTCCCCCACTCCACTCTGATTCCTTGCTTTCCTCTCAAACAATCTCAAAGGGAAAAGAAGGAATATGTAAAACCCAGAACTCAGCAACAATCCCAAACACCAAAAATTATCTAAGCTTATCATGGATGTAATCGCCGATATCTTCAAACGTCTCCCGGTGAAGTCCCTGGTACGTTTCAAGGCCTTGTCCAAGCCATGCAGATCGTTAATCGACGACCCTGATTTCATCAAGGAACATCTCAGCCGTTCCGTCAAGACCAGGTCGAATCTCAACATCATCCTCAAAGGTTTGCATCTCTATTCCGTGGAATTCGACTCGCTGGATAACGCTGTTCCGCTCGACTACCCTTTGAGCAGCGGAGCTGGGACTGAAGCTTTTGGTTCGTGTAACGGAATCCTCGCATTACGTCTCACGGATAAAAATCTCGCATTGTTTAATCCGTCCACGCGGCAGTTCCGTCCGCTGCCCGTTTCGGAAATCGATCCTCCGCCAGGTGAATCTTGTAAATCTGGGTATATTTTTTATGGGTTCGGACAGGATGTTAAAACTAACGATTACAAGATCGTGAGAATGACGAAGTTTAATAAAACGGACGATGAAGAAGACGAAAGCTACTTTTTTGATTACGAGGTTAAGGTTTATAGTTTAAAGAAGGACTCTTGGAGGAAAATCACTAAGTTTCCTCGTTATCTTCGGTTTATGTTCCAATTTTTCTACCATCTATTGCATAGACGAGGCTATGGTGTGCTGGCTGGTGGGGTTTTACATTGGGTGATGCCTCCACGTATCGAATTCGGAATGAGGAATACAATTGTGGGTTTCGATCTTGGAACCGAGGAGTTCATCGAAGTGCCTCAACCTGATTGTGCTGATAAGGGCTATCTGTTGGATGTGGGTGTCTTGGAAGGACGCCTATGTGCTGTTTGTAATTATGACCAAGAGAAGATTGATGTTTGGGTTATGAAGGAATATGGGGTGAAAGAATCATGGACTCCGTTGCTTTCTGTTCAAAGAAATCGAGCCATGAACACCTTAGCGTTTCTAAAACCATTAGCTTATTCCAAGGATTTTGATAAGGTTCTGATGGAGATTAATAGCCAAAAGTTTGTCTGGTATGATCTACAAAAGAAGAAGATGCGAACTGTGAAGATCGGTGGTAGTCCGGGTACATTTGGTGCTGAGGTTAATACAGGAAGCCTTATTCAAATCGATGATCCGAAAAGAATGCAAATCGAGAAGCGAAATGAACAAGAGAAACTGAAGAACAAAAGTTGTAAGAAGAGGTAAAAACTGGAACTCCAACTTGTTTAACTGTATAATCTCCTCCGATTTAATGCCGACTAATGGTTCTTTGTGTTCTATCCCTTTTTCAGGGATGATTTCCTTTCAAAAGGATTCAAACTGGTCTTATAATCAAAATGAAGAACATATACATGGTATGAGCAAAGTGCTAAGGAAGTTAAATGGCTTATTATTTATAAAGGTAATCAGTTCAATTTGCTTTATTTAATGTTTTCACTGAGGTTGTTTTATGTGCTTAGTCTTCTGTTAGTTGACTTTTATGGTTTGTTGGAGAAGAAATTGACTTAATTCTTTTTATAACCATGTTTTAGACAACCTTGAAGCTTTGTTTCTTCTTATCCTTCTGTCACTGCGGATCTCCCTGGCCATAGGGTTGACTTCGGAAGTCGAATACAATTGACATATGAACTGGACTTACTACTTGGAAGAACAGAACCTGCTTGGATAATTCTCTAACTTCTAAATCATACTATGTTTTGAAACTTTCCATCAACTTGTTTTATTTTGTTTTATAGGATGCTCAACTTGGGTCCATGTATTAACAATCTTGGTTGATGTTTAAGCATGTTTTGTTATACAGAATACTTGCAATCAACATCTTCATTTGAGTTTTAAAGAGTATTTGGTAATAAGTAGGGTGTGAATGAGACACATGTGCAAAGTTTGACTCGAAAAAATTTCGAATTCGAGTCGGTGATGCTCTCTGAATCAAGGTTGAGCAAGTTTGACCTTAATAGCAGTTTTCGATTGCGTTCATGCTCGATTTTCTCACTATTTGAGTAATGAATGTTATAAATCTAGTAAGTGCCATGGATATGAAGAATGATGATATTATATCTAATTGAAGAATAAGAGCATAACATGTCGTGAACTAGACCAAGAAATGTTACATTCTACGATCACAAGCCAATCTTGTTGGCACTTATGTTGATTGGTTCGAACCCTTTGACTTGCCCTTGAATGCCGATGGCTTGAAACCAGACTTAAGCATCATCTCAACTTCCTCAAACTGCAGCCCTTTGGTTTCAGGCACGAACCAGTAAATGAAACCGAGACCGATGACACAATAGCCGGCAAAGAGGAGGAATGTGCCAGAGGCACCGAGTGCTTTTGTTAGTGTTAAAAATGTGAGGCTAACAATGAGATTGCTGAGCCAATTAAAAACTGCAGCAATCCCTCCACCAAAGCCTCTGTATTTCAGTGGGTAAATCTCAGAGTTGACGATCCACGGGACAGTTCCCATACTAGGGGAGAATGAAATGATGTACAGCCCTAGGAAAACGACAGCTAAGAACCCGAATTTGCTCGGACAACCATCTTTGAACCAAGTACGATGCTGTCCGCGGCATGAGCTTTCCAGGTCCGTGGTCTTTGCCAAGCATGCTCCTGGAGAATACTGAACAAAGAGAACAACAAGTTATTAACAAAGAATCTAACCATTTAAAAGAGTAAGGTTTATGCAGTTAGCAAAGGACTTACTTCATTTGCTCGATTGGAACAAAAACCACAATCTGCTTTCAAGCAGGACATGCAGTTCCATGATGTTGGATTAGGGGCGGAAATGTAACTCGGACATGTACCATTTGCAGCGAAGTGAGTGGACTCAAATTGGCCGATTTTGGGAGCATGGCTGGCAGCTTGGAAGAACACAACTGATAAAATCACAAGGCAAGTAATGATACCAAACATAGAGATGATCATCATTCTCCTCCTACCGTATCTGTCGACAAAAGCCATACTAACAATGGAACCCGCCGCATTGAGACCAGAAGTGACCAAAGAAAGTGCCATTGCAGTCTTGTTCGAAGCGAATCCGGCCAACTGAACTATTGTCGGACTGTAGTACATAACAGTATTGATGCCTGAAAACTGTTGGGCAACTTGAACCGTCACCCCAGCATAAAGGCCCCTCCGGACAACAACATTGCCTAATGCACCTTTCAACTTTGCTATTAAGCCGTCTCCAATGGCTTGATCATCAGCTTCTTCGGCTTCAATGGAGTTCTTCAAGGCGGTTAACTCAGATTCAACTTCATCTGCCGGATAAATCTTCTCTAGGATGGACCTTGCTTCCTCTACTTTTTTCTGGACAACATTTTAGTGTAAAAATCACATCGCTAATAGACTAATTAAGTATTCAAACTGTCAATTAGATAAGAAACTAACCCGTCTGTATAGCCACCTAGGAGACTCAGGAAGCGATAGCATCAAGACAAACTGAACCACAGCAGGAAGTCCGGCAACTCCAAGCATCCAACGCCATGTTCCAGGAGCCTGAAACACAATGACGACAATGACAATCGAATTCAACTACAATATCTGCACTTAAAAAGTCTCAATTGCTGTGATTCTCATTACTTACATGTGTAAAAGCTAAATTGATTAGGTAAGAAAGGAATTGCCCCCCGGTAATAAGCAAACCATTGGTGCTAACAAGTGCACCACGGATTCTAGCCGGTGAAGCTTCAGAGATATAAAGTGGTGCAGTCATTGAGGCCATTCCAACTCCTAAACCAACAAAAATCCTTCCCAAAATGATCATCCATGGAGCTGGGGCCAGAGCCATGATAATAGCACCTGCAAAGAACAGAACATCTGCAACCAAAATCGACAGCTTTCGCCCGAACCTATCGTTCATCCATCCTCCGATTGCAGCACCAAAAATTGCACCTGCTACAGCCATACTCACTATGACTTCCTGTAGGAAAAAAAAAACACCACAAACAAAAACAAGGTAAAATTCTGGTTCCGGTCTCTCTACTATGTTAAAATCAAGATTTAGTCCTTTTACTTGTAGCCATGTTTTCTTTTCAACTTCCTGGAAATCCTCACGGATATAAAGCAGTGCTCCAGATATAACCCCTGCAACACCACCAACAAATACAATGACCTGACACGATTTCGAATCTAATCGAGATTCCATATAAAAACCGGAAGTTACCCGTATCGTAACCAAAGAGCAGCCCGCCGATCCCAGCCGATAGAGCAAGGCGCATAATATAAGGTGCCTGCCATGTTGTTTTCCAGCATTCGTTGAACTCTGCCTTGTTTGGTTTCACTATACCACCTTCCACCATTCTTCTCTCTCAACAGAAAAACAAGTTTTTTAGAGTTGGAACAAAAACGAATTGTTGCACACAGCATGAACTTTCAAAGAGGAAAAATTACACACGAAAGGGAACTCCAAAGGAGTGGTAAATAGAAGATGAAGGGACCAAGTAACATAAATACAAAGGAGATAAACATGAAATCGAGAATCATGGTTTCCAAACTTGGTATTATCCTACTGGAAATATTTCCTTTTTTACACTACAATGGAGAGAAACATGAAATCGAGGATCATGGTTTCCAAACCTGGGTATTATCCTACTGGAAGTATCGATGGAAGATACACTTCCTTCTTGGTATACATACACAGGATATGAAAAATTATATCATGGTTCAGTCCTATCACCTGTCCATGGGACCAATCAATAAAAATTGTCCACTTCATCAATTTTTTCAAAAATAATGAGGTGACAGTTTCTATTGGTTGGTCCCATAGATGACATGGTGAAACCGACCCATGATATAATTTCTTACGGGTTATATACATGAAATCGACAATCATGGTTCCCAAACCTGGATATTACCTACTGGAAATACCAGAGCTTTCCTTTTTTACACTTGTATACATACAAAGGAGATAAACATGAAATCGATAATCATGGTTTCTAAACCGAGAAATTATTCTATAGACCGGTTTCATCACGTTATCCATGGTCCTTGAGAATAAAAAATAAATCCACGTCATCATTTTTATACATCATCTGCACACTAATAATTTTAATTTCTAAATAATCTCTCTAAATAAAATACATTAAAATTAAAAAAATGATGACGTGGATTTATTTTTTTAATCTAAACCCTAAACCATAAACCTAACCTTAAACCTTAAACCCTAAACCCTAAACCATAACCTTAAACCCTAAACCCTAAAACCTAAACCTAAATCCTAACCTTAACCTTAACCTTAAACCCTAAATCATAAACCCTAACCCTAAACTCTAAACTTTAACATTAAACCCTAAACCCTAAACCCTAATTAAAAAATAAATTCACGTTATCATTTTTTAATTTTAATATATTTTATTTAGAGATGATTTGAAAATTAAAATAATGAGTGTGCAAATGATGTGTAAAAAATGATAACGTAGATTTGTTTTTTATTCTTTAGGACCATGAATAATATAGTAAAACCGGTCTATAGAATAATTTCTCTCAAAGGTAGTTGGTATTTTCCTACTGGAAATATCAGAGCTTTGCTGGAAGATGTGCTTTCCTTTTTTACACTTGGTAAATAGAAGATGAAGGGACCAAGTAACATACATACATTGATACATACATATATATATATATATATATAGGTATGCGTGTGTGTGTGAATACTGAATACTCGAGTAATTTAAAGATTTAATCATGTTCGAAAAAATCGTGATACAATTTGATATAAAGATGAGAATCTGTTATGTATGAAGATCAAATAAGAGTCCTTGTAATTTAAGATTTGTCTTTCGTGAAATAATTATTTTTGGTTTAACTTTTTTATGTAAATATAGGGAAATATCATAAATATTTTTGTTTTAGTGTTTTTTTAATATAATAGTATACTTGAAAATTATTTCTTAAAATATTATTGATTCTACGGTAAAAGTGAAGTCAGATCCATTTGAATTCGACTTTGAATAGTAACTTATTTTTTAGATTAAAAAATTAAACTTAGGTGCAAGAGACTCCGACTTTAAATAGTATTTTCATTTTTTTAATCTGGTCATTGTTCATAGTCGGACTCTAATGAATCCGAGAATCCAACTTCACTGGTACGTTCAAAGTACAATATTTTAAGAAATAACTTTTTAAATACAATATTATATATATAAAAAATTAACAACAATATTTATAAAATTTAACCCTAAATCTATATATATCATTCTTCAATGTAATATATTCTCATTTATTTCTAACATTTATATGCATACAAATTTTCACATGTAAATTGTACCACCAAATCTGTATAAAAATATTTAATTCACAATAATTTTGAAAATAAATTGATTTCCTTCAATAAATATGGAATTCATTTAATAGTGGAGTAAATTTTAAATATAAGATTTTTTAAAATTTTTTAAAAGAATTTGCTTTTTAATAGAAAACCTAATAACTATCATCAAAATCTTCGAGTTTATCCACTATAAATATAATCTTCGAGACTATATCAATACAAAAATAAATATCAAAAACTAAATATCGTAAATTATTTGACTAACAATTCTAATAGTAAAAACTATAAATATAAACAAAAAATACACAAAATTACAAGAAAATACAAAACAATAATAAACCAATCGAAACACTTTTCCTAACTCCATCAAATCCATCGTATTAGGCAAACATATTAAATTAACAGAGAAGATCGAACAAACGATAACAAAGTACGTTTATTGTTATCTCGATTTCAATTCAAAAGTTAAAAGATATCTTTTAGATTTTAATTCTATCTCGATATTTTATCATTTTTGTTAGTCTTGAAACTGCTCCGAATTTAAAAGTGAATATATGATCATGATCGAACCCGTTTTTTTTTTTACGTAAACCAAACATTTTTTTCCAGATTTTCTCACACTTTCTCATTCAATACCAGATTTTCTTTCCAAACAATCAAAGTTTAAAACCCGAATAAATAAATAAATAAAATATATGAAAAAGGGCATGCAAATTTGAAATCCAAACCTGAAATATACCCAAAAACATATGCAAATTTGAACCTGACAAACAAGAAACAAACAAAAAAAAAACTACAATATTATCAAATCAAGAAAATAGAATAAAATTTGAAAATAAAAACTCACATAACAAAATAAAATAACAATAAGCAAAAATTCAAGCGAATAAACGAGTAATTGAAAGAAATAAGAGAAGAAGAAATGTGAGACGGGAATAAAACTCTTAAAATATATATCGATAAATTTGTAATTAGATTTGGGTCGGATTTGGTTCGACCTTAAACTTGTTTCTTCTATAATTCTATATTTATAAGAATTTAAGTCGTCTTATCCTAAACTTAAAACTAAAAAAAGCTATAAAATTGGGTTGTTAGGTTAAACTAGATTCAATTAGTTCTTATCAATATGTAGAGAATGTCTGATGTTGAAATAGACGATTTTTCAAATGATGAATAAAAAAATATCTACTTTTGAGGATATTGGACGACGAGAAAGATAATTTAAGGGTTTAATCAAAAAATTAAAATTTTAAGATATTTTTTTATTTTAACAAATCGTCTTTCGTATTCTAATCAAAATACAAATTTTTAATATTGTTGACTGAAAAAATATAAATAAATTACAAAATAAAATATTAAATATCTACTGTATTTTATTTAAAAAAAGTACTCTAGAGGTTTTGAAAATATAAGATCATTTTTGTTCAAATACTCTAGAGGACTAAATCTGCAGAAAACAAAAAGTACAGGGACTATTTGCAATTAAACTCTAAAAAGCTAAAATTCTCACCGTGTTAAACTGGCCAGAAAAAAGGACCATGATTACTTGGGTGATTCTAGAAAAAAACTGGTCTTAGAAAAAACTTAAAAAACGTCCGTATCGTTTTTTTACAAAAATTATAAGAAATTCGATACACATTTTTTGGTATATATCGAAATTCTTATAACTTTTATAAGAAAAACGGTATATACCGAATTTCTTATAAAAACTATAAAAATTTCAGCCTTTTTTAGGTTTTTTTTAAGGACGGCTTTTTTTAGACTCAGCTGATCACTTTCTTTGCTTCCTACCAGTCTTTTGACTCTTTGGAATCGGAGCTGAACCAAAGGAAACGATGGTCTCGCACGACTTAATTGCCGATATCCTCAGCCGATTACCTGTTAAGCATCTTCCATGTTTACGATCCGTCTCCAAGCTATGGCGATCTTTGATCGACGATCCCGATTTCATCAACTTTCACCTCAGCCGATCCCTCAGGACCCGCACCAACCACACCCTGATCCTTAAATACACCGATCTCCATGCCGCCGATCTCTCTCCCTCGTCCCTTTCTCCAAGCTCGAACACCCTTTGGTGAGCTACAACCATGGGGTCGAGATCTTGGCTTCTTGCAACGGTTTGCTTTGCATCCGTAACATAGTCGAAGACATGGCTATTTGGAATCCTTCCACTCGAAAGTACCAAGTTTTACCTTACCTGGGCTCTTGCAAGGGATACGTTTGCGGGTTCGGGCACGAGCCGATTAAAGACGATAACAAAGTGGTTAAAATCATTCAGCTCGATAAGGCTGATGCTGATAAGCCTTTAGAAACAGAGGTTAAAGTTTGCAGCTTGAAGAGAAATAGGTGGAGAAGAATTCAAGACCTCCCATGGGTTTCCAAGTGCTAATGGGGGTCTTTGCTGGTGGTGCTTTACACTGGGTTCTTACTCAAAAGATTGATCTTTTAGTGAAAAATATGATCATTGCATTGGATTTAGCGGCTGAAAGTTGCAATGAAGTGCCACAACCTGAGTATTCAGATGATATATTTCAATTGAATATCGGTGTTCTTGGGGGATGTCTATGTGTGGTAGCTAATCACGGTGATGCTCGAGTTGATTTTTGGGTGATGAAGGAATATGGGGTTAAGGAGTCTTGGACCATACTATTTTCTCTTGCTAGAGAAGATGTGATTGTTCCTTTGAGGTTTTTGAAGCCTCTGGCCTACTCTAGGAGTGGAAATCAAGTTTTGTTGGAACATGATAACATAAATCTTTTTTGGTATGATATGGTGAAACAGAAATCCGATGATGTCTGGGTCCCTGGTATGCCCCCTTCTTATGAAACTGAGGTTTGCTTGCAAAGCCTCGGTTCGCTTAATGTCGACAAAAGGCAGCAGAATGAAGATGATAATGGGGATATCAAGAATATGTAAGCAACTCTAATATCTACATGTTAATGTATCATTTGATCATTATTTGCTTATGTAGAATTCGTGGTAAAGTGTCTTGAATAATGGTTAAAGCTTTCGGTTAAATGGAAAAGACTGCTCTAAGTTTCTTGTTTTATGAAAACTATGAACCTTGCTGGTTTGAACCTAAAACAAATGCCATTGACATTAGCATGCTAAAGCATAAAGAAGTAGTTGTATATAATGACATGAGGCCTTAAGAAGGCGGTAAGGTTTTACTATTGGCATGCTAAAGTATATACAAACTGTGCCCCATTCTGCAAGTAGTTGTATGTTAATGAGATGACATTATGATTACTTTGGTGCAACTTAGTCTAATGTATCTTTTATGGGTTTTTCAGGGATGATTTTCTATCGAAAGGCTCAAATTAGTGTTATAGTCAAGTGAAAAAGAAGGGAAAAAGGTAAGCAGTTGTAAGAAAGGTACTGCCGGTCGAAATTAATTCTTGACTATTGTATGCTTGCTTTAAATTCGTCTTCGGAATCAAGATTGTTTAGTAAAGATAACTTAAAAGCATGAGTTTCTGCAGTTTTTGTCCTGACTGTTGATTGCGTAGAAAATTTTAGTTTCTGGCCAAGTTTCGGTGGTTTAGTCGATGAACTAGTATGATAATGGTATGACTTAAGCATTCTCTTTGTCTCTACCTCATCAAATCTCACTAGCTCTAAATATCAATCAGAATGCTGCACCGGTCTTAGTCCGTCATTCTCATACCGTCTCCGAAGGCGATTCAAAAACATTGATGAATGTGCACTTGCCCCGTCTTTCAGCCCGCCACGAAGAGACAAGATTGTAGCTCAAATTCTCTTAGGGTCACTGAAATGCTTGCTGGTAGTACTAAATCAAAATGCTTTTTATTTTACCTTGTCAAAGATCTTTTCTTCATCTCCCAAGTTTCTGCAAAATAGTTGTGTTGTTGCCTCTTGGTTGCTTAAAACAGCTGAACTGATGTTTAAGAAACTATAGACCTTGATGTTTAAGAAACTGTAGTTTGAGTGTTTGAAGACTGGGATGGGACAAAGTAGGGTGACTTGGGAGGTTCTGTTGTAAGAATTTTAGTTAATGTAATAATTTCAGTTTTATCTAAATATGTACTAATAAAGATATTATTTTAAAACTATATGTTATAAATATTAGTTTTATTAAAAAAATACATAAACACAAATATAATTGTACCAATAAAGTTAATGATTAAATAATTAAAAATATTAATTGTATAAAAAATATTTAAGCTCACATTTAATGTCTAAATTAATGGCAAGACTGATAAGAAACTTAATTGATATAATATTGATAGATTAGGATTTATTTACAATATTTTGAAAATATGGGATCAAATTAAAATTTTAATCATAGTTTAAGGATATATGACAAAATTAACCCTAATATATACACTGCTGCCCGGTTCCAACCGAAAAAAAGGGTAAAGGGGACGTGGCGTGGGAAATCACGGTCCTTATCACCACCATACTGTGAGCGTTAAAAAGGTGAGCACACAGAACACTTGGTGCGACCATCGGCACCAGATAATAGCCGTTAAAAAGTAATCCATGGATAAAATTTTAGTCGTTAAAAATAGTATATTTTATTAATTTAATAATAATTTAAAATAATTTACTCTTTTATATTTTTATTTTTTAATTTAAAATTTATAATATTATAAATCAATATAATTTTTAAGAGAGAATAATAACTGAATTGATACTATTTTGACTAAAAATTAAAACATTAGTTAAAATGTTCTAAAAATAGTAAAACGTTAGGGATTAATTTAACACTATTAAAATTATTAAATTATCTTAAAATAAAATCAAATTAACATAATATATAAATTTTAAAAATTAAAAATATTATTATACTAATTAACAATTAATCAAATAATATATTTATAATTCTTAAAAAAACATCTCGTTTATTATCATACGTTAATTAAGTGACATCAAAGATATTTTACCTAATCAGTTTTTGATAATTTTAAAAAATCATTCTTACAATAATAAAAAAATAATATATAATTATATTTTAAATTAATAAATAAAATTATTTAAATTTAAATAATTTTATAAAATATCATCCTTTATTCAACTTAAATAATATTGTGTTGGATGAAAAAAGAATTAAATAATACGAATAGCGTAAAAGTACAGCTCTGCAGCTTAGGTGATGACGGCTGTGTGTAAGCAAAGTGTTATAGGCGAGACGAAGGAGACGACCATTGGCTTTCAATTACTTTCCTTTTCAATTTATTTACACACCCAGTAAGGGTTTTTCAGTTTTTAATCTCTTTTTGTTTCTTCAAAGGGTTTTGATTTTCCATTTTTTGTGTTATATATATATTTTCTATGTGTTTTCCCCCACCGTAGCAGGCTGGGGGCTTCCGCCGTTCAATGTCTCTATCTCAATCCACCGCCGTTGATCAACTCCCCAACGGCTACGATCACCACCGCCTCCCTTCTAAACGAAAGTTCGACGATTACGCCTTTGCTTTCGATGACGACCTGGAAGACGAGGAGGACGGTCCTTTAGTCGTCGTCAGGATGCGAAAAGACGATCATACCCATCAAGGCGCACACCCAATTACGGCCCTCCATCACTCATCTAAAGCGCCGGCTTCTTCCTTCTCCTTTGTCGATTCCCGCTCTTGTTCCTCATCCGATGTTGCGTCCTCGTCGTCCGCCTCGTGTTCCTCCTCCCGCCTTCAATTCTTCATCCGGATGATCTCCGAGGGTAAAACCATCGTTGTGCAGGCTAATTCGGAGGACACGGTGAAATCCCTTCACGAGAGGATTCAGGTTATGACTGGAATTCCGGTGATTGAGCAGCGGTTAATTTATGGCGGGAAACAGCTCCAGTGGGAACAGTCCCTAGCTGATTGCTCCATCCAAAATGACGCCGGACTACAACTGGTTGGCCGTATGCGGTCTACGTACCACCCACAAACCTGGCAGGTCATGGACGATATGATCACCCTGATTTGCCGCCTTTGCCGAGGGGAAGTAGTCCCTTCCTCTTTGAAACGTATCAAAGACTGCTTGATCAACTTTTTTACCATTACTCCAAAGGAAGATAAGGAATCGGCTCCGGCTCACTTGCATGTATTTATGGCTTCTTCGGCCCCTGCTGCTTTGGTAATGCTTTATATGTCTCCGATTAATAGTAATAAGCAGTGTGCTGATGCTTCAATAAGAACTTTCTTAACTTCATGTAAGAGTGCATTGTCAAAGAATTTGCATTCTCATTGTACACCCATAGTATTAGAGTTCTGCAAGTTACTAAGGAAGTTTGTGAACGAAGATAATTTGTATGAGTCGTGCCGGAGTGCACTTGGGGTGTTGTTTGAAAGTGTTGGTACTTCCAAGGGTTTAATGCGGTCAGAGCTTAAAGGGTTGATTGCCTTGCAGGACATTTTCCCCTTTGTTAGTGAGTTGGCTGATAAGCTATCTAGGGACTTGGAATCTAGTGTGCATTCTAGTGGAGGACCGTTGTTGAGTGACGTGAGAGATTTCACAGCGTTCTTGAACCCTTTGCGGTCAACCATTCTTGACCGAGTGGACTACCGGATTCCCATATCAGTTGAGTGGCAAAAGGAGGATCGTAGCAATCCTCCCTATGGGGAGGCAATGGAGCTTCTTCATGCTGTATTTAGTGATTTGTTGGCTAAAATGGAAAGATGTCTTATCAGAGTGGGGGAAAGCCTTGCTTCAAGGGGAATCAATGAAGATGAATTTCTTCACACAGAGTGGTGGTCTCAGTATCTTGCCATTTTAAAGGAACTGAATAGCATCTCAAAACTTTATCTGGGTGCTGAAGAGCAGTTTTGGATGGTTTTAAGGAATAGTAAATCTTCATTGTGTGCCTTAATTATTAGGTTTGCAAAGCGAAATGATGACAACCAGTGGCTACTTGGGCACAAGGATGTCACTGATTTTGAATCGAGGAGGCATTTGGCCATGATGATGTTTCCTGAAGTAAAAGAAGATTATGAGGAATTGCATGAGATGCTTATTGACAGGTCTCAGTTATTGTCAGAATCATTTGAGTACATTGCTCGTGCTGACCCTGAATCACTGCATGCTGGTCTATTCATGGAATTTAAAAATGAAGAAGCTACTGGCCCCGGTGTACTGAGGGAGTGGTTTTTCTTGGTATGCCAAGCTATATTTAATCCAGAGAATGCCCTTTTCGTGCCCTGCTCAAATGATCGTAGAAGATTTTTTCCTAATCCTGGTAAGGTTCCTCTGAAATTCTGAACTTCTTTTACTTGCCATCCAGCCTCAAGATATTATATTTCTTTTCCCTTTTGAAAGAGAGACAGGTTTTATCATAGCTAATTGTGAAAGGTGAAATAATTACAACTTACAAGCAATAATTAATATGCTGCAAATGCAGTTGTTAGATTTGTTTTAAATTTTTGGTTTTTAGCCATTTGATCTAAACACTATTGTCAATGGCACAACACGTACTCTAGGCTCTAGAACCCTTCTATCTCCTTAGGTGCAAGGAGAGGAAATAGCACTACTAAGTGAAGTTGATGTGGTTTGAGGATGGAAACAACTGTGAATCAATAGAAGTAGGGCTGAGCAAACAAGCAAGAAAGGTGGAACTTTTGAAAACATAGGTTTATAATAACTTCTAGTTTCTTTCTACTATTCAGGAAAAATATTAAGAAAACGGTGGCTGTAAATATTTTACAGCTTATTTATACTAGGATTACTAATAAAAATATAGTACTAGCCCAAGATTTAAACCTTAACGATAACTAATAATCCTATTCCTAACCTTAGATTGAAAATCTAAGATATCTTATAATCCTAACCATCCATAATGTCTTTTAAATTATAAGCAATAAATATTACTGAAGTAAAAAAAATTAACTTAAAATAATTAAAGCTTCAGTGTCAGAAGTAAAACTCAATATCTATATCTATGGATTTTTGTATGTGTCTGACTATATATAAAAGCTTAAAGATATATAATATACTCTAAAGTGTGGTGTAGTTTATCGACAAAACGTGTCATTTTATCAAATATGCATGGTTTTCTTATGACTGATGCTTTGTTGTTGAATGCTGAAATATTGAGGACCGGAGATTTTGATTCCATACCTCTCTTACTTGTAAATGTACATCTAATGTAAAAAGTGAAAGGTAAAAGAAATTATCAAGAACTTCAATCGCCGCTTTTTTATGCCCATCTCCTTATAAAAAAGCACCCCTAGGCACACTAGGCTTGCCCTGATCAAATGAGCACTTAACTCACTCTCCTTGCTTGTGCACTCCTTTACGGAAGAGCCGCCTCATGAGGAAACTGAAGACATCGAAATCGAAGAAGATGATGACCTTCTAGCAATCCTCAAAAGATTTCCCTATTTTTTCCCTCTTGATTCTGTTCACGTCAAAATTACATTAAGTTTGCTGCCACAAAATGACCTCTTCCTTCTCGTTGGAAGGACCGAATAATTCTTCACCTCATCCTGTTGATAACCTCCTTCAAGAATTTCAGAGCCTTCATTCTCAAGCTTGATCATGAAATTTGCATGCCTATGTTCATATCAGTATCAAACAACCAGTTATACAAGTCCATGAGACTTGTATGCCATCTACTTCGATATGCTCATTGCCTCTAAATTTCCATTATGCCACTTCACGTGCAATACCCTCTATTATCAATGCTAAAACATAACCTCGCATCCCTGAGTCTGCATTATTTAATTTATTGTTTATTATTACATGAATTGCATCATAAGAAAATATTGTGATATTCGTATTTTAAGATTACTAATGTTAAGGCTTAAATTTCAATTTTTTTAGTGACCCAAAAATTGGTTTTAGAAATCAACCAGAGATAATCCTGTTTTGGTCTAGACATAGTTTTGTTAAACTAAATCATTAGGTCATCTAATCAGTTCTTGGTTATTGATTCAAAATCCCAAACACAAAGACTCAATTCTATATGGATTTCATTTATTCAATCTGTTATTGAGTGACAATATTTTTTTCCCTTTTCTTTTTCTTTTTAAGTATATATCAAATCAATGTTTCCATGGCCATTGCAGCAATCCAATAAGCTTGTTTTTCAAGTATATGTCAAATCAATGGGGAATTTTCAAGCTTTGTGTTTGGGTTTTTTGAACCTTTGCAGAAAGGTTCTTTGATCTTTTTTTTGCCAGCAATTTGTTTATTATAACTTAACGGAAATGTTGTTTCCACTTTTCAACGTTCCTTTACAGGTTTTGCTTTGTTTATTTTAACCTCTCATCTCAACTAATATTGAAGTGTCGGCCACTTTTTGTTTTTTTTAAAGTATTTAAATAACTTACATCAGCGATGGCTTGGCACACGACAGTTTTATTAGTGAGTTTATTAAGAGAGGGACCTGGTTGATTAATTAGATTTACGTTGAACATTTGGGATGGTAATGGAACTTTTAATGTTGAGGAAACAATTTAGAATGATGGTCTTTTCCTTTGCATCTGGTACTTACTGTACTGGGTGTGCAGGTTTAGCATGAATGAAAGCAGCTCACATGTTACACCATCTCAGTTGAAACCTAGTTCTGCTTGTTGCTTCTTTCTTGTTTGAGAATATTTATATTACAATATTCCTTTGAAATGTTCCTTCATCAATCTCATCATTAATATAAAAATCTTGTTTGAAAAATTGGTATGATACCTTAATTGTGTGTGGATTTCCTTCTTTCTGTACCCTTTATGGTGTATATGTTGCTTATGAGTTTTCTTCTTTATGTAGCATCTAAGGTGCATCCTTTGCACCTCGAGTATTTCAAATTTGCTGGCCGTGTGATTGCATTAGCATTGATGCATAAAGTGCAAGTAGGTGTTGTCTTTGATCGTGTATTTTTCCAACAACTGGCTGGAATGCATATATCATTGGATGATATACGTGAGGCAGATCCATGCTTGTATAGCAGCTGCAAGAAGATTCTGGAGATGGATGCTGAGTTTATTGACTCGGATGTTTTAGGATTGACATTTGTCAGAGAAGTTGAGGAGTTAGGTTCCAGGAAACTTGTTGAGCTTTGTGGTGATGGGAAAAACCGTGTTGTAAATAGCAAGAATAGGCAGGAATATGTTAATCTTCTTATTCAGGATCACTTTGTAACATCTATTTCTCAACAGGTTGACCATTTTTCCCAAGGCTTTGGTCATATTCTTTCTAACTCAAAGCTCCAGAAGTTATTTTTCCAGAGTTTAGACCTCGAGGACCTTGATTGGATGCTATATGGAAGCGAAAGTCCCATTTGTGTTGAAGACTGGAAGGCACATATCGAGTACAGTGGCTACACAGAACATGATCCTCAAATAACCTGGTTCTGGGAGGTATGGACAGGATTTTATTTAAATTTTACTAAGGTATTGGTATTCCTTCTGTTTTAAAAAAAGAAAAGAGAAGAGAATCTATTTCTTCAATTTGTTTTACATGTACCTTACGGCATATCCATAGTCTTGTTTTAAAAACAGGGATCCCATGGAACAAGAATGAATGTCTTAGAACACACAGGATTGTATTAAAATCATGCTAATATATATATATATATTATTTATATTTATACGCTCCTCGTAACATATTTGTAGTTTTGTTTTAAAAACAGGGATTCTGTGGATCAAGGGTGAATATATCTTAAATTAAAGACACGTTGTCAGTAGTGGTACTACTAGTTAGAAAATTGCATCCCCTCCCTTCACTTCTGCACTCTCTTTAATGGCTTGATTTGTCGCAAATCACAATCTGAGTTTGTGTACTGTCAGTAGATTCTTACATCTTGTACATAAAAATCTGAACTGATCTAGAATAGTGATTCCAAAACTGCAATGCTCTCGATGTTTATGAGCCAAACCTAAAGAATTAGATGGTCCATGATTCTTCTGCTACAAAAAGTGTTCCCGGCAGATGAATTTTTTTATTATTGTTTTAGTATTTAGGTTTTGTCTGTGTGAAGAATGCATAATTAGTGGTATCAGATTATTTGATCTATAGTTGTTTTATTGTATAGTTTTATGAATCTATGGGTCTTTACGAATTCTCCTGAGCATTCACTTTCTCATTTTTCAATAATATTGCAGATTGTTAGGGAAATGTCAGCTGAGCAAAGAAAGGTACTTCTTTTCTTCTGGACATCCTTGAAGCATCTTCCAGTCGAAGGTTTCCGCGGTTTAGCCTCTCAGCTCTACATTTATAAGTCCTCAGAGCCTCACAACCGTCTCCCTTCTTCTCATACCTGCTTTTACCGGTTGTGTTTCCCGCCATATCCCTCCAAGTCTGAAATGCAAAAACGGCTTAATGTTATTACTCAGGAACATGTCGGCTGCAGCTTTGGTACCTGGTAGTAAAACCATGAATTAAATTTGCATTTGGGGGGTAAACAAGGGTTTTTGACATACAGAAAAATTGGCACTCAGCTCTGTACAGGTTTATAGGGTAATTGTCATCTGCTTTATCATTAGACTATGTAAGAAGGTGAAGTAGTTGCATTGTCTTTCCTTCATGAGATGTCATTGCTTTTTTTTTTTTTTTTCTTTTTTTTTTTTCTGAACAACTGTTTTGTATAGGTATAACATTGCATGAATAAGGCAGGGGGCATGATTGGAAGGATTGCTCACTTCCATGGACTTATTTGGTATCTGCTTTCATGTAATTATACAGTTGTGCAATGACATCTGGACTCGGTAGAAATCATCTGAATAGTGTTCTTTGCATGTCTCAGATTTCATTTCTAATTGCATAGTTTTTTCTCTTGTCATGTATCTTATCTTTCATGTTCATCTTGCTGCTAACCTTTTGAAGTTTGTGACTGTTCCTCTTAATAATGTTATCTTTTATGTTCGAATCTGAATTCTCTCCGTCATTTAGAATTGAATGAAGAATGTATCTTTATTATGCAAATATTGAGATATACATCTCATGTCATCACACTAAACATCAAACTCATCATATTAACTTTCTTGGAACCAAAACAACACATACATACATACATGCCACTTAATATGTAAAACCCATACTTTCTTCCCCAAGCATGGCAGTGTATGCAGCTTGTTTAATACTAACATCAAACCCCAAAGAAAGAAGAAAAGAAAAAGCAATAACAAAAGAAACCCTATTCATCCCACATCCTGCATAGTTATTATAAATAATAATGATGGCTATGGCAACCATAACATGCAAACTATAGAAATGAAGCTCCTTTTAAGCTGTCACCTTTTGTGTGAATGGTCGCTCTATTCCTCAACTTTCTCAACAGGAACCTCTTCAGCTTTTTCATCTCTCTTTTCCTCACTCGGTTTCTCCTCCTCTGCTGCTGCAGCATCGGCTGGTGCTTCCACGGTGGATTCCGTAGTCTCTTCTTTGGCCTCCTCTGTAACAGTTTCTGGCTTCACCTCTGCGGCCTCTTCTTTTACCTCCTCTGGTTCTGGCTTTGCTTCCTCTTCGACCTTGATTTCTTCTTTTACGACTTCTTTGGTATCAGCTTCGGGTTCAGGAGCTGCACTTTCCTCTACAACTGGCAGAGCATCCGATGCCGTCACCGACTCAGTCCCCACAGGTGCCTCAGCAGGCTCCTCAAACTTGGTTACCTCTGGTGCAGCAGCTGATTGAACCTGGAAAAACATGAAATTCCCTTTAGTCTTGGATCAAGTTTATGAACATCTCTAAATAATCAACTAAAGATACCAACAAGTCTAATGGCAAAAATTCAAGTGTATTGGTATCAAGTCCAGATTCCAATATTGCCTGTGAAAACCTTCTCCTTTCCTCAAATAATTATAGTATTTGCAAAACTTAAAAGTACTATAGTTGGATGGATTACCTCAACATCAACACTGGCCATGTGGGATATTGAAAAGATTAAACAAAAAAGAAAGAATGCAATATAAGAGGTTATAGAGCTGAGCAAAGAGTGGAGTGCTCTGAGGTTATGAATGTTGGAGCTATATATAGAGGTGTAGAGGGTTGATTTAAATTAAAGAATTAGAGAGAGAAATGAAGAGCATTGGAAGAATCTTTCTTTACAATTTGGCACCCCATGTTAGTGACACTATGGACATCACACCATTGTCTAGTTGTAAATTCTCCCCCTCACTAAAGTAGTATCTTTAATTAGGGAAGATTGGTAAGGTATACATCAACTTGGAAATGAATTGGTAATGGCAAATGGTAGACCCTTGCAAGTTTTTAATTCTCGATAGTAACATGCGTTCATAAAAAGAACTGCCTATAAAATTTAAACTCGAAACTTTAAAAAGATCAAGTTTTTATCATTCAACTTAACCAACATTAATAACATATAATCAAATAATTTTAATTGTTCTTCCTAGAACTTCGCCCTAATTAATCCGGACCAACCTTCACCACACATCTAGTTTTGGTGAGTAAGTCTTCCGACAGAAATTTTCTGCATACACAACGCCTCGAACCCGAGATATACTTGACCGCTACTTACCCCTTAGAATCATTGTTTTGCTTTAGTTTGTTGGATCGGGTCATTTCACATGCCCCTCATGAATATGCTTACCTTTACATATAATGCATATATACAGGTGTATAATCATGATAACAGTAACGAATGATAAGGCTCAACTTAATTAATATTCGGGAATAAGTAATTCAAACATCTTTATTAAGAAGCACAAATATTATGAACGCCATGTTCATATGCTTTTGGTCGTCTAAAAACTTTGAATAATTCCTTTTTATCGATAATAAAATTCAGATTAAGTTTAAATGATATTATTAAATGATATTCCGAAGGGAAACCCCAAAGGTTTATGGTTTACCTTGAAAGAAGGTAGCAAATACAGTTTGCAATTCATATTCCGAGTGAGCAACAACCTCGTATCCGGTCACAAGTACACGAATACCGTATGGAAAACCGGTGTCGAAGGTAATCCGTTAATCCCACTGTCTCTGTCTTCTTCATTTGAAAGGTTATGTTCTTAACAGATAATGAATTCCGGTAACAGTTGATAGCACGAAAGAGATGACGGGTACCTTGAGTCACAAGGCAGAGCCTTACACACATGAAGTATGTGAAGAAACAACTCCTAGTGGCATGTTTGCTAGAGGAAATTACTCTGATAGAAGCAAGGTAATGGAGACCTCATTATGTAAGAATTATGTCTAATCATGCATCCAGTCCCTATACTCTTCAGATTTCTTAAATTTAGTCCCCATGTTTGCAGTTCAATGATGATGACAAGTGCGAATTATGTCTAATCATGCATCCAGTCCCTATACTCTTCAGATTTCTTAAATTTAGTCCCCATGTTTGCAGTTCAATGATGATGACAAGTGCTACTTGGAGGTTAACAACACCTTTGACATCCGTAAAGAATGGCAATGAATCCGAGTTGCAGTTAGACATTGACTCAGTAGGACTGAAGCATGTCTAGACCTTCGTTCTGGGTTGACTCACTACAGTGCTGATGTTATATTATGCTGGTTAAAGTTTTATAAACCTGTCAATGGAGTTGAACCAGACATTGAAAAGTTGAAACTTTAATGGCGGCTTCGTTCCATAATTGCATGTTTGTATTTTTTTCCTTTCACTTTCACAGTGAAAGTTAAAGTTGAGTCAAAGCATGTCCCTTTAGCTTTCTTTCTTTTTGTTGTTGTTCCAAGGAACAAGTTTTACTTTGTTTTTCTTTTCGAATAATTTTATTCAATAACGAAACTCGGACGGTCTAATACATCTGTTCATAATTTTATTTAAATATATACCTAAAATTGATAAATTTAGAGTATATATATTTAAAATAATAAGTAAATATTTTAATTTGATAATTTAGGAGGGTTGGGATAAAAATGTTATGTCCAAAATTCTAATTACTAAAAGTCTAATGATAATATATAAATTAATGGTTTTGGATTTTTTTGACAAAATGTTAATGGTTTTGGATTGGGATTTTAAAGGTGCTCAAAATCCAATCCCTAATCGAACAGATGAAGCACAAATCGAAGCCCAATTTAGAACAGGCCTAAAGCTTCTACCACCTTCCGCCTAATCTGTATTTTAGGGTTATGGATTGGATATTCTAAGTTCCGCTGATTACCGGATCTTTCCGCCATTGAAGCTCGTTACCCGAAACTCAGTTACTCTTTTCTCCCGTCGGCGTTGTGTCCTTGAAGCATTTTGCAGTGATTGATTTGACTCGAGAATCTCTTTAAGGTTCGTCGTTAAACTCATTTCTTATAATATTTTTGTTATGATGCTATGATTTTTTTGGGTGCTCAATAAGAATCCTAGATAGTCGGCTGTGAATTTTCCTTTTTTTTGCCTCTGCATCCAAATGAATCTGTTTTATCATTTATTTTATGCGAACAATTGATGTAGAAGATTATAGGAGAGTTAAGCTACTCTGTTTTAAGAGCAGAAACCGAGAGTGAAGGAGGGGGGAAGATGAAAGCAAAAAGGGAATATAATGATAGTGTAGACGGGGAACGGGACTTGAAACGACAGAGGGTCGTGGATTCGCCATCTTCACCTGCTGAAGGACTACTCGTGCCTTATAATGACGACGATGATGATGAAAGGAGGGCATTGAATCCCACTGGCGGTAGAGAAGATGGTAAAAGAGTTAATAGTGAAGAAGAAGATGATGATGATGATCCATATGGGCAAGGATCAATTCTAGGGAGGCCAAATCGCCAGGTTGAAGTGCGTAGAGACTGCCCTTACCTTGATACTGTTAATCGTCAGGTAAAGAACTTGATTGTAATTGCTGGCATTTGAACATTTAATTTTCCAATTACTTACCGAATTCTGTTTTACAGGTGCTAGATTTTGATTTTGAGAGGTTTTGTTCGGTCTCTTTGTCAAATTTGAATGTGTATGCATGCCTCGTCTGTGGGAAGTATTTCCAAGGAAGAGGGAAGAAATCCCATGCTTATACTCATAGTCTAGAGGCAGGACATCATGTTTACATCAACCTTCGGACGGAGAAGGTGTACTGTCTCCCTGATGGGTATGAAATTAATGACCCATCATTGGACGATATACGCCACGTTCTAAACCCAAGGTTTGCACATATTTCACTTGATTGCACTTGGGTTTATATAACTCTGGATATCTAGCTTGTATGCAGAATTGCCTGTGATTTGCTTTGGACTATCTACCTTTCAAAGTGTTTCTTTTTTACCTCCTATAGAGCTTTTATCTCAAAAGTTAAAAGGATTTCTTTTTGTTACATTAACTTATACCGTTTGATATTTGCAAATTATTTGCTTTCAGTTTTTCATTTTTCCTTTGGCAAAAAAAGTCTAAACTTTTAAGCGCTCCCACATTTTATCTTCTCTTAGTTGGGTTTCATATTTGCAGGTTTTCGAGAGAACAACTTGAGCAACTTGACAAGAACAAGCAATGGTCTAGGGCACTTGATGGTTCTGATTACCTCCCAGGGATGGTAATTATCTTTGTTCTCGAATTGAACGTCACACATTTAAAATCAATTTAAATGCCCCTTGCATTAATATGATATTTTTTTTGTGCTAATCTTCAGGTGGGACTGAATAATATTCAAAAGACCGATTTTGTCAATGTCACCATTCAATCTTTAATGAGAGTTACTCCCTTAAGAAACTTCTTCCTTATCCCTGAGAATTACCAGCACTCTAATTCTCAACTTGTTCATCGATTTGGGGAACTTACAAGAAAGATTTGGCATGCTCGAAACTTTAAAGGACAGGTTAGATCATCCTTTTATTAAGCAAGATTATTGTTCTAGAACACATTGGATTTATTTATTTTTCTTCCAAATCACTTGTGTCAACAGGTGAGCCCTCATGAGTTTCTACAGGCAGTTATGAAAGCCAGTAAAAAACGGTTTCGAATAGGTGTGCAGAGTGAACCAGTTGAATTCATGTCCTGGCTTCTTAACACACTGCATGCAGATCTTAGAACTTCAAAGAAAAGTAACAGCATCATCCATAAGTGCTTCCAGGTTCTAATTAAAACCTTGGACTTGTTATTTAATGTTGTAGCATAAGTTGTGCTTATTTTATACATTATTGAATAGGGGGAATTGGAGGTTGTCAAAGAAACTCATAGCAAAGCTATCATCGAGAAGAAAGAAAGTGGTGACGACCAGAACGGAGCATTAAAGATTGGATTGGATGGTGCAACTGAGAATAATAATAATGTTGGGGCTGAAACTTACAGAATGCCATTTCTGATGCTTGGATTGGATTTGCCAGAACCACCTCTTTTCAAAGATGTGATGGAGAAAAATATTATACCTCAGGTATTTTTTGTGCTTTGTGGGTATTTCCCCCCTTCCATTTTCGCATCCAACTGGGAAGTTTTGTATGATGCTTTTAATGCCTAAAATAACTTCACTTATGAATATTGTTTTAGGTTCCTTTGTTTAATATACTGAAGAAGTTTGATGGTGAGACAGTAACAACAACTGTTCGTCCTCCAGCAAGGATGAGATACAGAGTCACCAAATTGCCACAATACTTGATACTTCACATGCGGCGATTTACTAAGAATAATTTCTTCAGAGAAAAGAATCCAACATTGGGTGAGTTTTATGTTCTTGGATGCGTTAAAAGAGTTAGATTGAGCGCCCTCTGGTTTTTGTTACTTTGTACTAAATGGTTCTCTTCTGCAGTGAACTTTCCTGTGAAAAATCTCGAGTTGAAGGACTACATACCTCTGCCTGCACCAACCAAAGAGAACGAAAAGATACGTACCAAGTATGATTTAATTGCTAATATCGTTCATGATGGTAAGCCTGATGAAGGGTTCTACAGGGTCTTTGTACAACGGAAATCGGAAGAACTATGGTAACTTTCTCTGTTTTTTTTCTTCCATTTATGCAACTGAAATGCTACAAATAGTGATGCATTGCAAAACTACACTTCACAGGTATGAGATGCAAGATCTGCATGTTTCTGAAACACTCCCTCAGATGGTCGCATTATCTGAAGCTTATATGCAGATATTCGAACAGCAACACTAGGTTATGATATTCCATCAACTGATATGGATGCTGTACAAGATTGCAAACGGTTGATGTGTGGAATATAGGTGAAGTACAGAAAATTATGCTCTTCTAAACTGATTTATGTACTATTGTTGATCTGCTTCCATCTTAACTCAGGGAACAAGTTTTTTAACCCTTTGTATTTTTTTATGTTTTGGTGAAAAATAAGAAATTGTGCTGATCCCACTTTCCACTTCCGTGTGGGATGAATCCAAGCATTAATTATGGTTAAAACCAAGTGTGCAAGGAATATCTTTTACCATCAAAATCCAACCAAACCCGCCTTTAAATGCACAAAATGGTCATCAAATAATCACAAACTAATGCAGTCAAGATTTTGCTTTTTCGCCTTGTTGGTTCGTGTATATCAGATGACTACAGCGACCATATCCACCCAACAACCATGTTGGTTCTATATTCTTTTCACAGTTATGTCCTCCTGGAGATGTTCCTAGCACTGGGGGTAACCCTAGTTTGAGCCCTGCTGGGTCTCGAGCTCGAGAACAAGTTTAACAAACCGTTCCTTTCCACCGCACTACAAGATTCTGGGACAGGAGATGGAACATTATGGCGACTAGTATTCGATAGACTGTTTGAACCTGTACAGTACCTGGCTGCACATTTTGTTGGTTGTAAATGGCTCCAATTCTCACGGTTTTCGGACTTTTGTCATGTTAACTATGACGCATGAGTAAGCTCATCTCCAACAATCCCTCATTCCCTTTGAACTCTATATATGAGAAGTTCAATGGATGTAAACTTCATGTATTACCAAAATCTATAGTCATCGGGATGATAAAGATTCAATTATTATTTCTTTTATTGTTAGATGAACGTGTGAACACATGACAAATGCAAATCTCTCTCGAGGACGAACTCCTTGATGAACTTGAGCGATTTTTCCATTCATCACTTACGAATCAATCTCAAACTCATGGTCGTAATATATTATTTCGAAATTATATAAATATTGTACAAAGACTACGGATGGAAGATGATGTATAGAAGATGCATTATTTACGCACAAGTATTTTCGAAGGGAAACAAGTAGCTGCTCATAAAAATACCAGGCGGGCATGGCAGCTAGCTAGCTAGCTAGCAAAGAATTGATTTTCTACACACATTGCTTGGATCAACTGTTATGTACCAATTCACTAATTTCTCTGCATATGAGGCAAGACTAAAAGTTTTGTTTCCTAACCTTCAATCAACTGTTGTCAAGGCTGTTGATCCGAGCATAGATCCTTGTTGAGTTTCCGGCTACGAATGCTCTTCCTGAAAATGCTTTGAAGCCTACATGATTGCTTTAATATCAGTTGATAGGTGGACGGATTATCCCATGCTACAAAGGAAAACCTATCACCATATTCCTCCACTCCTTCAACTAGTAATTGCCAAATCAAGGCCCCTGCCCCGGCTTGTCTCTTCTTTGCTGACTCGTAGATTTTATCATACACGATCTTTAAAAGAATATCCTTGTCAAGCACTCCTTGGTTGTTTGAATGCACCAAAGATCCAACTTCTGTGAAGATAACCGGTTTTTTAAGCAAGTGATCCCCGTCGCTTATATGAGAATCCACCCATTTGGAAAGAAATCGAGCCTTTGCTTCCATATCATGATGGGGTATCCTACAATAAAAAACAAAAAAACATCATAAGACATAAAGAGATAAATGCTGACATTTATAAATAGAATAGAAGAAAAAAAAGACCGATGAAATATGCACTTAGGTGGTCCATGACAGCATTTTCATCCATCATCATCATCTACCCTGTCAACTATGCCTCTGAGATGTAGAATAGTTCAAAGACATGGTTTTTTCTTCATAGGGTTGAATTTTTGTTATTTCTTAATAATGTTTTCGTTGACCAAAGTAGACGAGTCAGATAATGGATAGCAATCGCTGCTGGTAACTTAGAAGACAACGTTTTCAGACAATTGCAACACGATATTCATAAGGCATTAATGAAAGTAAAATTTAACAACCAGCTATCTGGGTATGCATGGACTGAAGCAAAGTCAATGTTCTTAGTTGCCGAGTTCTGTAGAAAGTCTGATCCAAGTAAGGCTGCCCATTCCCCAGGATTTACATCCACTCCCTTAGTTGTATTGAGGCCATAAAAGCCCTCAAGTCCAACAGTCACTAAATGTCTTTGATCCAAACTCTTGACGAACGCAGCCATCTCAGTAAGCCATGCCTGTATTCCATGGTGATATTATTAGTAAAGTTGAAATTAAAAAAAAAAATGAAGAACTGCTGTGAATCGAACCCAAACACATATAAATTGAGAGTACCAAATTTCCAGACTAAGAAAATTCTCAAGCTCTATTAGATATCAAAATATTAACATATCTAGAAATTATAACACTACTAATTTTTAGAGATAAAGAAAGGAAAATGAAGAAGTCTATAAAGTCTTAACTATTCCTCGGATCTTCAGGCCAGAAGATTAGAAACAATGCTAACAAAAAAACAAAACAGCGTGTTCCATAATTCACCTGAAGAATGGGAGCAGAGGAACTGGATACACACCGAGGCTCATTCATCAGCTCCCAAGCAAATATTGCCGGTTCATCAACATACTTAACACCACTCAAGGAATTCTTTCTAGTCAGAATAGCCTGTAAAATGCAAGTCACAAATCTACCGTTCATTTGATTGGTTGTTACAGCCAAACAACAAGCATACATGTGTGAGTAAACTCGAAAACTTTCTCATCATCCAATCAAACGTTTCAGTTGACCGAAAGTAATGGACAATTGGATACTCATAGCACAATGCTTACATGCCAATTCTTTTTAAATGAGACCATTATTATTGTACTCGACCTATCGGATAGAAAGTTATAAATGCCAAGTACTCAACCTTAGCTTCATCTAAGGTTAATTTCTTCTAAAGAACAGATTCCACAACTCGATCTCGATAACATCAACTACCCTTCAATTCACTATGGTACATTTATCTTACAAGTAAAGAGCTTTGAAGAATATAACCAAAGAGTCAAAGACATTAGCAAAGTACCTTGACATAAGCCTTGTAGTAATCTTTAATTATGGGGTCTGAAAAAAATGTATCATTTGAAGAAGAAGAAACATTGTTTCCAGCTTCTTGTGCCCATCTCAGATACTGAGATTTCCCACCAAAGTTATTTAAATTATTCACCAAACTCAGTATCAACCTAATCCCGTTCTTCCTCGCTTCAACAATCACATAATCCAATCCCCATCACAATTCAATGCAACATAACCAAAATTAAACAAAACAAACAAAAGGGTACTAGAAAAATAAGGAAATGGGATCAAAAACACACCCGAAAGACTCTTTCGTTAAAGACACCGGGAGATATCTGCAAGGCATTAGGTCCATGGCCGTCGTTGAAAGCCCAAGTTCTGCAAACAGTCAACCCCATTTCCGCCCCTCTCTTGAGCATCTTCGACACCCTCGACCTCGACGGACCAGTCCACACGCTCTCCTGCATTAGCCAGTAAGAGTTCCAACCGTTGACGTAGAACGTTGACTGGTTCTCCACGGCGGCGGCATCTTTGACGACGATGAAATGGGTGGAATTTACAGATACAAAATCCATTTTGGATTGCCATAGAATCGGGAAAGTGATGGGATTATCGCCGAAGTTGAAGTAAAGGAAGATTGAAAGTAAAATCATACCGAGTAAAGGGTAAAGCTTTTGGTTTCTCCAATGTTCTTCCATTGTTGCTCTGTCGCTGGTCGCAAATGGTAGGTAGCTGCGGGTCGGTTTTTGTGGCTCGTTTTAGTTCCAATTTGCCTTTTTTTTTATTGGCTTTAATAAAAAAATATTCCCCAATTATTCACATTTGCCGACGATGCGTTTCATCTGATTACATCTCTCTGGTGCAGGGAAAGACTAGTGGACCTCCAGTTATCGTATGCCACGTAGAGTCTCACGGTAGATTGCGTAGATTCAATTATTTATGAGTATTCTCTCTTCTTTATTTATATATCTCCCAGAACCAGAATCGGTCTTCAATTTGTAATTGCCGGGAACCCGTGAACGGAACCAATTGCTCCGATCTCTGTACTCACCAGTTGCTCTGCTTTTTTGGCGCTTCTATTTCAATTTCTTTCCCCCACAAAATCTCAAGTTTCCTTCGTTCCTTCTCTCGACCCCCTAATTCTTCCTCCATCAGTGTCAGAAGATGTCTTTTGATCTGATGCTGAAGCCCACCTGCAGCGGCTGCGGATCGTCCCAGGATTTGTACGGCAGCAACTGCAAGCACATGACTCTCTGCGTCTCTTGTGGCAAAACCATGGCCGAGAACCAAGGGAAATGCTTCGAATGTGGCGCCATTGTCACCCGCTTGATTCGAGTTCGTTTTCTGATTTGATGTTCTGATAACGGTTTTATAGTGATTGAGTTAATTCTTGAACTCGTTTCTATGGATTAATGTTGATGGAATTTTAGGAATACAACGTTTGAGCGAGCCCTAGCACCGATAAGTCGTACTTTATTGGTAGGTTTATGACTGGGTTGCCCAATTTTTCGAAGAAGAAAAATGCTGAGAATAAATGGTCTATGCAAAAGGATGGGTTACAAGGACGCCAACTTACTGATGCTATGCGGGTATTAGATTTATCTTCTTTTTTTTTCAGCTGTTGCTTGCATGTTAGCTAAATATATTGTGCATGCATACACCAATTCCTTCAAAAAAAAAAGTTGAGAACATTGGTGAGTGTGTTTAAAGAAAGTTTTGTGGAATTGTTTTTGGATTTGAGAGCATTATTTTGCTGTGTTACGCTATCGAAATTGATAATTACCAAGTATATAGCAAGTAAAATTTTCATATTCTAAGGAGGAAAAATTTTCCTTTAACTTGGATTGGTTTAATGGTGTCTATATTTACTTTGAGGCTGACTGTCCTTATTGTTGTCTCGAATTCTTTTAGGAGAAATATAAGAACAAACCTTGGTTATTGGAGGATGAAACAGGTCAGGCTCAGTATCAAGGTCAACGTGAAGGTTCACAGTCTGCAACTTATTACCTGCTTATGATGCAAGGAAAGGAATTTGTAGCTATTCCTGCTGGTTCTTGGTACGAGTCACCTATATTATTGTTTGTTACTGCTCATCACTGTTTCCACCGCTCATTGAACTGTTGTGTCCTGTTATTTGTCGTAAAAATTTTGCCATATTTTACTATTGCTAGATGCTTTTTTTGAAAATTGTGCTACTCTTTGACAGGTACAATTTTAACAAGGTTGCACAATATAAACAACTTACACTGGAAGAAGCCGAAGAAAAAATGAAGAACAGGAGGAAGACTGCAGATGGATACGAGAGATGGATGATGAAAGCTGCAAATAATGGTGCTGCTGCATTCGGTGAAGTGGAGAAGACTGATGAAAAAGAGACTGCTGCTGCTGGGGGTAAGGGGCGTAAAAAAGCAGCTGGTGATGAGGAGGAAGGTCATGTATCAGATAGAGAAGAAGACGAAGAAGAGGAAGCAGCCAGGAAGAATAGGCTTGGACTCAACAAAAAAAGCGGTGACGATGATGAAGAAGGCCCAAGGGGAGGTGATCTTGATATGGATGACGATGATATTGAGAAGGGTGAGCTTTTATAATGTTTGCGTCTTAGTCGGTATCTACTTTTTCTTTGTTTTCATTTTGCTGTAAAGAGTCTTTGGTCTAATCTCCATGTTGAGCTAGAAGAGCAATGGAATCGACATAAAAATAGTATAAAATACCTACTATTTTATATCTTCTGAATGTGGCTTTTCCTCAAATGCATATATGTACCGTCAGGTTTAAGGCTTTTCTGTACTTTACGGATGGGATTTTTCTGAACATATTTTCTTTCCAAAATACATTTTAAACGAATAACAGAGCTACCTGATGGTTTATGCTAATTCTTTTCTTAACGTTGTGCACATGCATGCACTGATGCACATAAACGTGCATCTAACACTGAAGGTCCCTAGATTGCCTCTTTTAACTAGAATTGGTGTTTCTGTTGTTTATTAACATGCATTCTTTTAGGTGATGATTGGGAGCATGAAGAAATATTCACCGATGATGATGAAGCTGTTGGTAACGATCCTGAGGAAAGGGATTTGGCTCCTGAAGTTCCTGCTCCTCCTGAAATCAAGGAGGTATTTTTGTTACGTTTATCAAACTTGCAAGCTAAGAATAGCATTGTGTTGTTAAGGTCTTGTTTGCCTCATATAAGAATTGTTTTGAACCTCATAAGATCACCAAGATGATAAAGCTAACTTTAGACCCCAGCAACTTTGTAGTTTGTACTGGATGAGATGTCATTCCACCTTTTTTATATTTTAAATTTCTCTACTCAAAGACAGCTGCATAGATCCTTTTCATAACAGTGGGTTAACAGGAATGTGATATTTTAACAATCAGAAGTATTTGAGAAACCATCTAATAGAAATCTAAAAGTTCAAAGATAAGCCAACTCTCTTTGCACCAAAAGAATTTATTGAGAAGAAAGCATTAAAAATAAATACAAATTTCCAGTTTCCAGAAACCTAAAAGTTCAAAGATTAGCCAACTGTTTTGGTGCAAATTTGTAGAAAACTCATGAAAGTAAGAGCAGCCTATCACCAATTTCCAGAAACGGGAAATTTATATTTGAACTTTTAGATTTCTATTAGATGGTCTATAACCAAAGATGAGTTAACTCTCAAGCCACCTCTTATTTATTACATTTTTTTAGGCTTGAGAGTTAGCTCATCTTTGGCGATAGACTGCGCTTACTTTCATGAGTTTTCTGCAAATAAGAACCATTTGGATTGTTTAGTACTTATTCAGAGAAAAGTTTTGCTACCATCTGGTTGCATGTGTCTTCCCACTAAAACAATTTCTTACCTCTATTGATGGAAGGTGGTATTTTTTTAATTTATCAGACGACATCATGACTAGAATTTTGATCTCCTTTGAATAGTGGATTATTTTTTGTCTGTTTTCTTACAGGATGAAGATGAGGAGGATGAAGAGCAGGAAGGAGGAGGTTTGAGTAAGTCGGGGAAAGAGTTGAAGAAGCTATTAGGCAAAGCTAGTGGACTTAATGAATCAGATGCTGAAGAGGACGACGATGATGATGATGTAAGCTTCTAGGATACCTAATAAGCTTATATTGTAATACATCTCTAGCTAACACGATTTAGTTGATCTTGCCTTTATTTTAGGGTAAAGTACACAAATGGTCTCTAAGCTATCCCTAAAAATACAAAATGGTCACCAAACTTTCAAAAATGACATAATGGTCGTTAAACTTTAGTTTTTATTACAAAATTGGGCCATTAACGGGAGACGTGGCAGTTACGAAAATTTATATAATAACATATTTAATCCTCAATATTAACACATTTAATCAATTTAGACATCAATAATAAGGGTTAAATTAGGAATCAATTGATTAAATGTGTCAATATGGAGGATTAAATGTTATATTATTCAAGTTTCTGTAACTGTCACGTTACCCAATTAACGACAGTTAACAGCTCAATGACCATTTTGTAACAAAAACTAAAGTTTAATTCCCTCTATGTAACATTTGAAAGTTTGATGACCATTTTATATTTTTAGAGATGGTTTAGTGACCATTTGTGTACTTTACCCTTTATTTTATATCATCATTCTGCTTGATCATTTTCTGTAGTTATCGTGCATGTGTGATCTCTTCTTTGTTAAGTCCTAACTGTCACGGCTTGACTGAACACGAATCTTCTGTGGTGTCTATTCCATTATACTTATGCCAAGTTTTTTTTTTCCAGGTGGAAGATGATATTAACTTTAATCCTGTACTAGCTCCTAAACAGAAGGATGCACCTAAAGAAGAACCTGCTGACAACAGTCCAGCCAAACCAGCACCTTCAGCTTCTTCTCGGGGAACCCCAGCTTCATCTAAGTCATCAAAAGGAAAGAGAAAAGCCAGTGGTGATGATGCAAAATCAACTAATGGTACCCCTGTGAAGAAGGTTAAATCAGAACCAGTATGTGACCAAAGCTCCTAAACTTGCATCTTAGCACGTGTAGATATTTTTAAGAAGAAACATGTTTTAATTGTTACCTTTTTTTGAGGAGCAGGACTCGAAAGCTTCTGTGAAAGAGGAAAATAAAACTGCTTCCAAAGGCAGTATTCCTTCTAAAGGCACATCATCTTCTACAAAAGCTGGATCAACATCAGCTGCCAGTGGATCATCATCTTCCAAAACAGGTTCAGCATCAGCTGCTGGACCTGTAACCGAAGAAGAAATCAGAGCCGTGTTATTACAAAAGGCACCTGTAACAACATCCGATCTTGTGGCTAAATTTAAAGCTAGGCTAAAATCTCCAGAGGTATACTTCTATAATCCTTTTGACCTTCCTGTTTTGTTTGTTTGTTTAATATCTATTGCTGTGTTTTCTGAATCTATTGTCACGCGATCTCTGAGGTTTATATATTCGGTTATAATACGTATCAAAAAAGTGTATATTTACTTTTGTTATCATGTTTTACTGTTCCGTAATCTCTGAAGAATGGAACAGTTTTAGCATCATAGAAATGGGTCTTTCATATTAGTAACTGCAAGACTTTGTTTTATTCTTTCGTTACTTAAGTAGATAAATCTCTTTGGTGCAGGACAAGAAGGCTTTTGCAGACATTCTCAGGCGAATTTCTAAAATACAAAAGACAAACGGACCTAATAACTACGTGGTGTTGAGAGAAAAGTAATCGTTTCTATCGCCATGTTTAAACTTTGCCCCGAAATAAACTTTTCTTATGCTTTGTTCTTCCTCTGACTAGAAATGGATTTTGCAAGTTGTAAAGGTAGACAGAAACAACAGGTGATAAAAAAGTGTATCTGATCTATCATCATTGTAAAGAAAATTTACTTACTGTGTTATATTTAAGACAGGTACCTGAACATTGTTATACCTACATGGATTTCCCTAGAGTTTTCCTGTTTCTAATGGCTAAAGAATCTCACTTAGTAGCTCTAAATTCAGGGCTTGGGTCATGTTATTTGTAACATTTCGTCTGGTAATTTATGATGCAGCCAATGACACTTTTAAAGAACAGTGCATCTTCCACTATCATGTTCTCTATATTTACACACACACTGGTATCAGTGACCGATTTCATAAGCGATAATGTTAGTGACCGTTTTATTACTTTTGAAACTTCGGTGTTGAAAAGGGAAATTTACTCATACTTCAGTGACCATTTAGTGCAGTTTATCCTTATAAAAACAATACTTAATAGAACTCAAATTTATCTGTCTTTGAATACTAGAGTGTACTTATCGCACACAAAGCAGAAGCCTAGAATCATAACTAAATAGCCATACAAGTGCACAGCCATAGCCCAATGAATGACAACATGAAGCTCCCATAAAGGTGGACCGATCCAGAAGGGGTTGTAGGTGCAATGGCGTCTGCCACGGTCGAGGTTGAAATGGAGTTGTCCGACACCGTGACTCTGGGTGTTCCGGCGTCGGATTTCCCTACAGGCATCACCTCCACATGTAGCTTTAGACCCTTTTTGCAGCTATCAGCCTTGCTGCTAACGAAGTATCGAATCCCTTCCTCGACCAATTCGATGCTGTCTAAGCCGTCTGTATACATCCTTATGGGGTTCGTCACATCGCACGAGTCGTATTCGGCCTGGCTCTTCAGCTCCACGATGCTCTCCTGTGCTGCAGAGTAGGCGAACCCTAGACAACATTTATAAGTACAATTGACAAATGGTTAATAGAAATAAATTTGGAGTTAGTTTTGCTCTTATTTTTTAGGTTCGTCACGTCTTTAAATTAGGATCTTTATAATTTAATTTTCTAAATATTTTAATTTTATCAATAAATTACGGTTCATATTCTATATTGATTCTCTATCTTTTAAATACTTTAATTTTAATCTTAAACTATAACTTATTTTAAATTAGTCCCTAATTAAATATTCTAGTTCCATGCTCAAACTATCGCTTATGTCAAAGTATATTATCACATAATACACACGGGTGTTTACATGTCAATTAATAATTTTTATAACAGTTTATTAACATGAGATATGATTAACATATATTGTTAATTTGAGGATAAAATTAGAATGTTTAAAAGTCTGGGATAGTTTAGAAAGAAGATCATAATTTAAAGATAAAATCAAAATATTAAAAATTTTATGATCAATTTAAAATAAAAAACATAGTTTTAATTTTTTTACTAATAAAGCCCTAACCTTTGATTCACTCGGATGTAGTTTCATTACTGCTTCGATTTTCTTTCAAGCTATAAGCTAACAAGAAACGAAACCCTGACTCAAATATTAACAGATTACTTAAAACCAACCCCCCACGTTTAACTTACAGATCTTGTCTCCGACCCTGAAGCTCCGACGGGATGACCAAGTATAGATGTCGGAGGAAGTGTCCCACCCACGGTCATCTCCGACGACGTGGTGATGCAGTTGTTGTGCTCCTCCTGCCCATTTCAGTCCGAGGCTGGGTTCCATTACAACCAGACCTATCATCACCATCTTCAGCATTGTCATAACAGCCATAGCCACTCAACAGGGAACCTGGGAAAAAGCAAAGGGATTCTCACTTCTCAGTTCCTTCAAAAAATATGTTTTGTTTGACAGTGAAAGAGTTGTTTAAGCAAATAAATACTCTATTAGTAGAAATAGATGGAAGAAGGAAGCATCCTCCAGGCAGCTTCCTACACCAGACACAGGAATGGTAGTTGTAGACCCAACACACAAATCTACATTTCTCCGGGGACCAACTTAACTTGGTACTTGATTATTTATTGAATTTAGATCGAATCGTTACGGGTGTAATACACCAAAGAATCTTCTAAGATCGAGTTAATTTAATAATTTATTATAGATTGAAGTTAAATCGATTATCATCGTTACAAATATAATTACAAAAGAATGTGAGGTTAAATATGTTTAAATACTATATAAAAATAAGGTATATTTTTTTATTAAATATAAAAATATTACATTCTCAAGATAAATCAGTGAATCTTAAACAATCACTCGATCATTCGATGAATTTTATTACACATTAAAATTATAATTTTAAACTATAAACTATAAATTATAGATTTTAATTTATTATAATCTAACTTAAAGATGTAAACTCTCTACTTAATACTACATTTGTGTAGATTAAGCATCAATTTTTTTATATATAAAAAATCAGATCCATTTTTATTTTTTTTTTCTTTTACTACATGTTAACTAAAATACCTTATGATTGGTTGAAAGATGCACATCACCAGTCATAGGATAACTACCAGTCTTCCACAATATGTTTGCCTTTTCACTATAAAGAAAGAGAATTTGCTTCTTTTTTTTTCTTTTAGATTGAGTATATAACCATATCAGATTTCAGATTAGGAAATTATATATATATATATATATTATATTTAAAAGGATCGGTACGAGTCGTGTAATTTTAGTAGTTAAAAGAATGGTTATTGTTTTAAAAGATTATGGGTTCGAACACTTATAATGTCAATATAATAATTGATTGATCAATGTTTAATGATTGAGAGTTTTCACTGCGATAAATATTACTGTAATCATTGTAGTTTATTCAAAAAAAATCATTATACGATTTAAATTCATTTTTAAATTACAAAACAAATAAATGGTTTTTATTCGTTAAATTCTTTAAATAAGATTAATTCTTTAAGGAAAACTCTACGATTGTCTAACACTACTGAATATCACTAATGTTAAACATTGTTGAACACTATTAAATTAATTAATAAAAATTTAAAATCTCAAGGACTCAAATATGTAATTAATAAAATAGTGATAAACTCAACATATAATTAATAATTGTATGATTAGTTCTTTAGATTTTTATTATTTATAAATTAATTTAATAATATTCAGCGATATTCGATACCCGTTGTAAATTCATTCAAATTTTAAATATTAATATTATAAAAAAATAAATTACAAAATTCGTCTCAGTATTAAGCTTTACAAAATATGATTTAAATCAAATATAGATAATAATTAATTTTTTTAAAAAAAAATTATTAATTCCATCCGTAAATAATATCCCATTAATTTTCGACAATTCCCTTACCAAACTTCTGCCATATGCCTTAAATGCCCATGTCGCGTGCAGCGTTTCTGATAAGGTTGGAGGGTAAAAAAATTGATGACGTGTATTTTAAGAGATTAAGTTTTAAAAATCAATGATATTTATTTTAAGAGATATAAGATTAAATTTTTAAGTTTTAAAAGATATTATAATTAAAATTATTCGAATCAATATATATGAGCTAAATTCATAATTTTATACCTAGTACATGTACTAACCATAAACTTTGTCCTCTTTAAGTAACTTCCTTTGTCAATTCAGAGATACTGCAAAAATTATGAATTTTACCAACAAAACATCATCTGTTAATCCCATCGTCCCCAGGCTCTTTGTAGTGTTCTGAATGGGACTTTCGCAGGATCATCTAGGCAATAATGGGGAAGGTTTTACTTGTTAACAATAAATAAAAATTTTGTTTAAAGTTCTGATGTGGAGGTGGATTCGAATCTTTTTATTTTTTCGTGCGTTAAAAGATTATGTTCGAGTTTATTTTTATGTTTGGTCTAGAAACTTGGTAATGAAGAAATAATTGGTATGTCAGGAATGGAATCTGCGACCCATAAATTTATCGTATTAAATATCAGTGACGGATCCAAAAATGAGCAGAAACAGTTTATTCACTCTCGAACTTTTCCGCCGCCGAGTAAAACGCCATAACCTCATCCTTTTCGGGCAACTTAAAGCTAGCCTCCTTGTCCTTCTTCGACCTCCCACTTTGGTTTCTCCCAAATGAAGAGCATGAATCATCCTTACACCATAGGTCCGAAGTAGAAACATCTTTTTTATGTTTCCTAGAAAGGGATAAGTGTACCCTTCTGGAAAAGTTTTTGAACACATAGAATTCCCCTCCAACGAGAGAATCCAAATTTGAGCCTTTTCGACCGGGAGAATCTAATAGCCAGTCCCCTAGGGTCATCTTTCTCGGTTTTTTCATCATCGTCGTCGTCTTCCTTTTTCTCATGCAATTGGGTTTCATGTATTCACTGACAGATGATATTTGCCTTGATCGACTAACATTTAAGTTCAATGACTTAACTTCTCCCTTTGAATTGGAGTGCTTGCTTACTTGTGCACCCATTGGATCACTTCCTTATGAAACTCCATAACCAATATCATATAGCCTATAGCCTATAGGGGGTTATACTTTATAAAGAGCAAAAGGGGATGCCAAAATGGACAACTTGGTTGGAAATAATTTCTTAATAAGTTTGGACATTTTCATGGCTCCATCAGCACATGTCCAACAACAGTAATAAGTTTGGCATCCGACGTACTTGATTGGAACATCAAGAACTATATGCATCTTTATAAGACGACCATTTGGAGCGTTTTGAAGGCAGTTTACATAGACGTGGAAGAGGGTTTGTTTTGTTGGGCATGGCAGCATCCAAGGCGTCCGGATGAAATATGTATGACGCTGGGAATTTATGGAGTCTGGTTTTCAGAAATGACAATTGGCCTTGCACTTCGTTTGGAGAATTAGAGTTTAGAATCTAACGAGTGAATCCAATAAAAAAATATGTTAATCTAATAAATACGGGTCGAGTACTTGTGCATACAAGGTGTATCTTATCAAGTATTAAAATAAATATTAATATATCAATATCAATATATTAAAAAATTTGACTATCGGATTATACTATAATCTGATCCATAACTTTCAAAGTTATAATTAAGCCTTAATTTCGAAGTTCATATGCAAGTTGTGTACATTATCAAATGATTAAAAATATTGAAAAACAGATCTTACCTAGTAATCCCTATAAGACTGATCATAAATGTGTAAGAGAATAAATAATAATAAAAGGGGGAAATATGATAAGTTCAGTAAGCATACTAGTCGATGGAGATTAATCGCGACAATCGGCAAGTCAAGATCAGGGTACTGATTCATCCACACCCTTCTCTTGGTACATGTAGCTTTCATAGCATTCTATTCTTCTTTCAAACAAGAACAGTTGAAGAATTTAAGACGATGCAAGTGCTGCCATTATGTTCTGTTAGTAGTATTCTTCTGGGTTTTCTTTGCTTCGAATGAGAGGAACACCGTCTTCTCTCCAAACTATCCGATCATCACATAATGCGGCTGTCACCTCCACATATAATTTATGTTCCTATAAAAAAATCATCAGATTAAAGTCGCTATATCTCTTGATTATCCAAGAGTAACTTGAGCTTAATAATAACCACAACTTGTTTTGATCACCATCTACTGTAGTACTGTTAATTTACAATTGTGAAATTCATTTCGATATAATGTTAAAGTGAACTGTAAGAAAACATTTTGTTAAGAAAAAACCCGACATAAATGCATCAAACCTCTTGCAAAACCCTAGCGGCTAACTCCTCGGCGGTGTCATTTGCAAGAACAGGGACAACTTTTTGTGCAAGTATCCGACCCGTATCGTACTTCTCGTCAACAAAGTGTATTGTTGGACCAGAGTATCTAAACCATCATAAACAACATCAAAGTTTTATCAGGTGATAAGGTTCAAAATGCCAGGAATAACATAATGCATGAAACTAAAGGCAAAAATATACCTCGCTCCAGAAGCAATAACTGCTTTATGCACTTTCATACCATAATAGCCTTTACCTCCAAAAGCTGGAAGAAGAGACGGATGGATGTTAAAAATCGACCTAGGATAGGCTCGAATCAACTCCAAGGGTATAAGTTTCAGATATCCGGCCAAAAGAATGAAATCAACATCAAATTCCCTGATTTAGATAAAATGCCATACATGATTATTAATCATTTACATACATAATAACAAAAAAAGTGCTAAGAAACTCTCTCAAAAGTTTTCAGCCGCATATAAAACTGCCTTTGGATTATATTATATTATATAGGTAAAGAGTTAATATCGAAAGGGGTTATAAACAATATATACTGTATGCATATGCCAAATTAGAATAGAAACTAACAAAAAAACTAGGTTGAAAGAAGAAAACTACCTAAGAACCTTCACAAGGTCATCAGAAGATAGGCCATTGGGTTCATCCTTCGTTTTGGGGAACAAAATTACCGGGATGCCTTTGTCGCTAGCATATTGTGCACCTCCACAAGCTGCAATCACAAAAAATTTAAAAAAAGAACAAAATATATATGTAATTCCAAAAGTTGCAGATTCTATGGAGAGTAGCAACTGAAAACTTGAATAGCATTACTCAAATCACATTTTAATTCAAAGTTTTTCTTAAGCAACTATATTCTGGGAAGTACACAAATAGAAGTATAAAAACTTATAATTTTGACTCGCATGTTCTTTAAGAGAACAAATTACCATGTTTATTAGTGACCAAAACCACAACATCTCCATTGACAGAGCCTTCAATGCATGCTTGGTTAATTGACCTGAAATTCGAGCCTCCACCAGAGACAAAAACTGCTAGTTTTTTCTGCTTAAACGATGATTTTGAACCTTCTTTCTCATAAACATTACTTCCTTTTTCTACACTGTTTGTACACTCTAATCTTCTTACAGACCTCATCCTTTCAGAAACTGTGAAATGTTGCAGTTTAAAAGAGACCCGGTGTTTTGATCGAATGAAACAAGAGGGATATGCAAGCGGAGGTGATGAGGAAGATAACCGATTTTGAATTTTTTTGTATGATGGAGTTATTGAATTTGAGCAATACCCAAAAAGCAAGCTTTGTGATTCCATTGAATTTAAAGATAGAAGCAATGAATGGGGGGAGCTTTGTATTCTTTTCTCAATAGTGGGTGTACCAAGACCCTAGAAGTTTGATATTACCAAATTACAATCAATAAATAAATCTGGAACTATACTCAATTGATACTCCCTGCAACAATAAAGAAAAGAAAAAGTTTCGTGTTAAGCATTTACATGTAGAGGAAGATGATCAAGAACTATCATTCTAAAGCATTGCAGAAGGATATGGAAGTACATTTGAACTACTTCCTTTCGATATTCAAAGCACAAAACCTAAAAAGCAACAGCATAAAAGGATATTCGATCTATAAAGAAAAACCATATCATCTGAACTTCAATTAAATCCGGCACAACTTGAGAACCTTAATCATGTTCTAAAGATCTTCAATTTCTAAGCCACATCAAAGCATCCAATAATTCCTTGAGTACGCAAATGAATCCAACATTCATCATGGTATTAACAGAACACTCAGATTCTAGTAAGATGATATATAAATATGTATATTTCAAGGTTCCAGATTGCAAATCCTGCAGAAGTTTATAGAAGACCTGACCTGCTGTTGCGGCGTCTGGGAGCTCCGGTGACGGCAAATGCGGAGACTGTACGCAGGAAAGAAAGGGGAGCTGCCGAGAATGGTAAACACAGAGAAAAGGGGCTCCGCTTTTTATTCGATAATGCGCGCCGATGAAAATGGAATAAAGAACAGTGTTCAATTGAATGCTTGAAACGGTGAGTTTTAGACGCTGGATTGTATTCTTTAAAAAGATTATGGCCCACTTTTACCCATTGCAAAAATATTTAAATCAAATTGATATTATAATTGATTTAATTATACTAACAATTAAATTTAGAGATTAAAAATTTAATTTATGATTATAATTTAAAATTTAATGTTTAAGCTTAATATTTAAAGTATTATATGAAAAAATTTTAAATTTTAAAAATATTATGTATTTTTTATAAAAGTTATGAATTAAATATAAAATTCAAATTCAAGCATAAAACTTTAAATGTTAACTATAAACCTTTAATATTAATTCTTTGAATTAAATTTTTAATCCCTAAAAACAAATTGTACAATATTTATACATATTGTGTAGCAAAATATAATTTATAATCGATTTTAAAAATCAAGCAAGCAAGAAAATAGAGTTAACATTTGATGTCGAAAGTACAATATAATTTTTGTGTGTGAAAACATGTCTGTACAAACTAAAATTTAAATATTAAATTATAGACCCTAAATTAAACTAATTCATAAAATATTTCTCAGTTTTCACTGAATTTGGCTCTCATCTAACAAATTGGAAGACAAAGATAACAAAGACTAAAAAAAGAAGACATATAACACTGGGGATTAAACCTTGTAGAGAAAGATAATATTCAAAATTGTAAATCAAGCATCAATGGTGGTCGTGGTGCAATGACAAAACACATTGTGGGAATTAAGTTTCAATTAAAATAAAAATTATATATTCGATTCGGGACAACCCCTTTCCTCCCTGTCAATTTGTTTCATGGGAATAGAGGTGAAGTGAGGCAACAAAAGCATTATTAGAATTTACAGGGCTTCAGTTGTTCGGTTCAGTGTCTGTTGATGGCTCTACTGATCAGAAATAAAATCAACACACCACAACATGCTTGAATAATTCAAAGCCATAGAGCCAACTTTCGGAAGATTTCGTCATCATTCTGTTGCAACAGCGGGCTTTGCCTCGCCCTCTGGGAAGTAATCATGTCTGAAATATCGACAAGAAACATATATAACAGTGGCATATGCCTCTCTGCTTGCTTTACTAATGCATCCTACGTATGCTGCAAAAGTTCAAATAAGAGAAAGGAAACAGATACCATTGGTTGACTTACTTTATTTTTCGTGATAGTTGGTATATGCCGGTTCCAGCCATAGCAATGTTTACACTAAAGAGATTCCAGTTTTTCTGCATTTTAAAATCGAGGAATGGCAGAGAATCAAAAGCAACTCAAACTTATACTGTTTAAAAGCATTGAAAGAACACGGAAGTTCGTATATGTACACACTTATAGGTAATCTGGTCAATCATCAAACTTACCGGAGTGATTACAGTGCCATAGCGTGACCAGATAACTCCGGTAGCAGTAACGGCTGGGTATCAGAAAACAACATTCAATAAACATAAGGAAGCAGCTATTTTAGGCTAAAATAAGGGATGGCGAGACACATGCAACACACAAATTTAGATCTATTAGAAATTGTAGGACACCCGTATACCTATTTGCTGAGGGTAGGAGAGTTTCTCCGGTGGTTTCTCAAAGTCGGAAATATTGGCTATGCTAATGCCCCATTTAAAAGTCGGTGCCCAAAAGTGAACTGAAATGAAATAAGCCATTAGCTTTTTATGTATGCTTCAAGAAAAAAATACTGGAATCATTAAAATACATTGTTATTGGAAACCAATAGACCACTTTGGCAGATTTTACATGCCAATATATCAGCTACAAAACATCTTGAGCAGATTGTACATGTCACTGTATCATCTAACAAGATATCTATTTATATTTATGGGATTACTAGAAGCTCGTAACACATTACTTCCCTCCATCAATCTATAAACTATGTAGCAAATAATAGTTGCAACCTACGTTGCTCGAATTCTTCATTTCTCGCAAAGTGCAAGTGTCCAACACTCATGTCAGGTCAACATATATGGGAATATGACCTCCAAGAATCCTTCAAATACAGAGAAAAAATTTCGAAAAATCCAACCATATCCGTGTTGGATTCATACTCGTGTCCGGTACTCATGCTCCAATCCAAGCTACATGGGATGCAACCTCGAAAATATGCAAAAAATATTCCAATTCTCGTATACAAATGTGATGGATTCATGGAATACTTTCGCTCTAATCATATATTTTAGAAGGCCAAAAACTTGGTTCGGTATTCAGAGGAAATCAGTCTATCCACACATTCAAATTTTAAAAACATCAACCATTTGCACGGAATATCGATTCTGGAAACTGCCCTCAATTCCAATCGAACAAAACATTTCATCTATAAATCAACGATTCCAATTTCTTCACCCATGAAAGTTTTAAGATTTATCAAGCTATACGTTCCACGCTTCTAGATTACATTAACGAGAAACCCAAAATACCAAACGAATCTTAAGCTCAAAAACATGGATCTTGACAACGAAAAAAGATTCATGGAAAAAGAAATTGAGATTTCGCTAATATTAATCGATTAAGGATCTATCAATACGAACAATTGGAATCTAATCACCGGATTAAAAGAAGGAGCGAGTCAACTCACTGGTTTTGGGTCCGGCTGGGTGGTTCCATAGAGCTTGTAGCTTAGAGGTCGCCATCGATTCAGCTCCTTTCTCCCAGTTTACCGAATGTTTTTGGTTTGGTCTAACAAAATGAAAGGAATTTTGGTTCTGGTACTGTGTATTATATAGGTTGTTCTGAATAAATTATCCAATCATGTCTCGCCACGTAATTAAAGTCAAGTTTTGACTTTCAAACGGCTGCTTTTATAAGTTATAAAACAATAGCCAACGGTGCGTATTGGGTAACGATATCACTAGTTTTTAAGGGGTCAAATTGTTTATAAAGTCCTTTTACTATATGTTCTTTGTATTTAGTCCTTATATTATAATTTGATATTCTTAATCACTCAATTTTTCAAAATCTGTATTTTTCAGTCACGAAATGAATTCCTTTTTTTCCTATTAATTTTGTTAAATAATATGACGTAATTATAATTTAATACTGTATAGATTTATATGCGATGATTCTTCGCAATACAAAGATTCAAACATTCAATTTTCTTAGAAAATTTAACATCACATCCTGTTAATAAGGATGTAAAAACAGTTACTCGAATGAGTTTTAGGTTGGATATTGTCTGGTCGGGTAAAATCGGATACATATCATTTCAGGTTGATTTGATTTTTTTTGACTCGATTAGGTTCTGATGCAGGTCCATTTCAGGTCAGGTTCATTTTAGGTCGGATCTATTTCAGGTCGGGTTTCAACGGTTCGGGTCTAAATCAGATAATTGACAATTTCATTTCAGGTCGGATAGATTTCAAGTCGGGTCCATTTCAGTTCGGTTGCATTTTAGGTCGGGTTTATTTTAAGTCGGTTTTGTTTCAGGTCAAATTATTTTTGATTTTATATTCATAGTAATTTAAATTATTATTTTTGATTTTATATTCATAGTAATTTAAATTATTAATCTTGATTTTTTTATAAATACATAAAAAAGAATAAATATTAGACCATAAAATTAAAGATTAAATTTTAAAATTTAAAAAATCAACAAAAATTATAACTTAATAATAATTAAAAGTGTTAAAATTTTATCTTTAATACATTATAAATTTATAATTGTATTATAGTTTAATATATTTCAAAAATTTTAAAAAAATAGACAATATATAGAATTTATACTATAAATGGAATAATACTATATATAAAATTAATATTATATAAAGAATTTATATTATATGTAAAAAATATACTATATGGAGTAATACTATAAATGAACTAATATTATTTTTTGAAATAGAATAATACTATATGGATTAATAATATATGAAATAATATTATTTTTGGAAATAAAATAATACTAGAATAAGGAATAATATTATTTATGACATAATACTATTTATGGAATAATACTATAAATGAATTAATACTATATATATATGTATGAAAATAAAATTGTACTATATATTAAAATATGATATATATATATATATTACACTATATATATAATAAATTAATAATTTAATAACTAATATAAATATTTATATAATATATATTGATAATTAGATGTCTAGTACTTAGATATGTTATATGTGTAATATATGTATAATATATTTATAATATATACAATTATTAATTATATATAATACATAACTACATAAGTAATTCTAACATTCATATATATAATCTATGTATCAATGTATGTTATATATATACATAGTAATAGTAGATTAATATTTAATAGTAGTAATAGTATTATACATAATACATTAATATATTAACATATATGTATATATATATCAATAATTTAATATATCATATATGTATATTATATGTATATGTATATATAATAATTCAATATATCATATATTATAAATATTATATTAATATTATAGAAATACATATTATATAATATATTTACATATATAATAATAATAATATATAAATATTACAAAAATACTATATAATATATAAATATTACATAATATACGTATAGAATATAAATATTATATAATATAAAATACTATATAATATATATATATAATAACAAAATTTTTATTTTTTCCGCCCCCATCCCACCCCACATGTAAAATTAGAATTTTAACAAATTTATTTTTTTTGCCCCTACCCCACGGGTAAAATGAAAATTTTAACAAAAATATTTTTTATGTCCCCGTTAAAATAAAAAAAAATTCTCCCGTGAAATCAAAATTTTTCCTATGCACATTTATTATAATAATTATATGTATATATTAATATATGTATACTTATATATATTATATGTCTAAGCTAATATATACTATGTATATAATATACTTTAATATATATGATATACTTATATATATATTATATTTTATGTATTATATGTAATATATAATATACTTTAATATATAATATATATTATATACTTAAATGTATATTAATATATGTATTTAATTTGTTTATGAGCTAATGTATGTATTTAATTTAAAATTATTATTTTAATGAAATATTGTTTTAAAATTATAATTAAAATTAAATACATTAAAACTAAATAAAATAGTAAATAAAATAATTTAATTAAATATGTAATACTATATTTAAATATTAGTCCTAAATTAATTATTATGCCTAATTTTATTTTTTAAGCCTAATTATATTTATTAATATTTTAAATTCTTTAAATTATAGATATATTTAATTATATGTCATGTAAATATTAAGTTTTGTTAATATTAATTCAGTTCAATAACAGGTTAGGTTCAAAACAAATCAAGTCATTTATCAGATCAGGTTCAAAACAGGTCGAGTTCAAAACAGATCGGGTAAGATCAGGTCTCGGGTCGATTCAGTCAAGTAATATCGGTTATCTGTCATGTCAAACTCGAGTTTGGGTTCGTTTTAGTCGGATACAGGTCGGGTTTCAGGTCTATATTAACAGGTTAAAATCGGGTTCAGGTCATTCTCGGTCGGATATAGTTCAAGTTCGGTTACTACAGTAACAGGTCCAACTCGAATTCGGGTCAACAACAATCGGATATAGATCAAGTTCGGATCATTACATTCCAGATCAAATCAAATTCTGATTCAAACAGGTTTCAGGTGGGTTTTCAGGTCGGGTCAGGTTTTTACATCCCTCTTAGATCAAATGATAGTGTACAAATGCACTATTTAGGACTAAACAATGAAGAACTATAATAAGAGAACTAAATCATAATAAATGTATACTTTAGGACCTACTGTACAACTTGACGTTTTTGTTTTCCGGTTTCACCCTATTATCCAGAGATTTTTGGGGTTTGCTGATTTGAAGAAGAAGCGAGAAATCTCAATGGATTCTCCCACTCAAAACACCTCCTTGCAGCGACTTCAAAATGTGGAGAAGGTAATTGAATAGCTTTCGATTTCTTTACGGAAAGTTATATTTTCCCGAATAGGTAATTCTGAGAGAAACTAGCTGTTTCCGTGGTTTTGTTGATTGGATACAGAGAATAGTTAGGGTTTTGGAGCTAGCGGGGGATGTCATGGATGAACTCGCCAATCCAACGGGTCCAGGAAAGAATTTATCAACAATCATTGCCGCGAGTTCATGAAGATGATCAAGGTTCCTGCTTTATTCTGCTGTATTATTGTTCTTCAGCTTGAATTTCCTGATAAGATTTGAATTGTTAGTCTTAAACTTTGGGTTGAATTATCATTGAGTTGGAGTATTGATTATTAGTTTCAAGGATGGGAATTTTTAACTAATTAACACATTTCTGTTTTTATATATAAAAATAATAGGACATCCAAATGACATTGAGGGATGAAATCAAGAGTGCCTGCGAGTATCGCCCGTTTGAGAAGTGTGATTATAGTTCGAGAATAGCGAATGAGATAAGTTGCAAGAAACTCGAATACGTGCTCTCACAGTTGGATTCAATGAAACAAACCATTGATGAATATCAGGCTACCATGTAAAAGATCCAATGCTTGGAGATAATAGACTTGTTACTAGACAGACAAGATCACTAGATAGACAAGGTGGTTACTTTTCTTTAGTACCGTCAATGCTTACTTGGGAATTGTCTTAATGAACAGCATGAACCATGGTAGAGCTGAATACCTGTCACGTACGCCCTTATGGTTTAACAAAACTTATTGTTTTCTGTCTCTTTTATCCTTCATTGAATATTTCTCAGACATTTTTGTATGTTTGGTGTTTTTTATTGTAGAATGAAAGTTCCACTATTCGTTTAGCTTACCTCATTTCAAACCTTATGGTTTGAAGACCGTTGGGAGCTTGTGCTAGAGTTTCATTTTCATAAAAACCATTTTGTTAATGAACTACATTTCAGCTTATGGCTTCACTATAGATTGAAGTGGAACTTAAAAGCCACTATGCTTAGATTTTTCATGGGTACAATCCGTCCATAGTGTACTGAGTTGACTGAGTGAGTGTAACTCGGTGCCAACGTAAATAGAGTTCCATTCTGAGTTCTTATTAGCTCTATTGTTTCTTGATTTCAAGTTCTGGTCATACCTGCACCTTCTGCAGCCAGCTCTATCTTTCAAGCCTCCCGCCCTCCCCTTCCAAAGCAAGCAAAGATGAGTCTCTTTGTTCGGTTTCAAGAAGTTAAATGCTGGTTAATTAGCCTTGCATTTGTGTCATATAGCCTCATTCAGAGTCGTAGCCTTTACCGCACTATTGTACAGAAAATAGTCATAATTGGCATAATGCAAGTTCAGTTCAATATTTCATTTCATTTATCAAGGTTTCAGTTACAGATGGATGCGAAAGAAAGCCAAGGAAAAATTTTCCGAACAAGTTTGAAGAGGGTCTGTGTTTGCAACTGTAAGCTTCATTATATACGATTATGACTTACTGGTTCTGCTTATTTGACTTAGGTTTTGTGTTTTTGAATGAAATGGTATGTATGGCCTTTACTGGTTGATAGTTTTAAGTTGTACACAGGGACGGAACTACATAGACTCTGGGAGGGGCTCCCCCCCATCCCCACCCCCAATTTTGGTCCAATGGCAATTTAAGTCCCTAAAAGTCCCTTTTTTAAGTTATACAATTTAGTCCCTTTCATGGTTTGGTCCTAGTTCCATCCTTATGCATACACTTCCATTGTATAACTGCTTCATGATCTTTCATTATTACTGTGGACATATCACCAGGTATTACAGCCTTTGATTCATGCTGTTGGCTGCAGTTAATGCTGGATACTTAATTGATATCTTTATTCAGATAGAAGGTTTGCAGATATGTATCTCAAACATTTTTTCCCCTGATATCATGTTGCTTTCATATGACATCTGCTGAGATTCATTATTTATAAATCTTATACTGTGGCCCCCAAGGATATTCTTGTATCTTATGGCTAAATAATTTAATTGTGAATAGTATTTTTCTTATTATTAATTAAGAAAAACTTTGAACTTTCAGACGTTTAGCTTAGAGCATCTCTCAAGCTTTGTATAATGGTTGGTGTTAAAAGATTCTCAGATTTTGGAATGTAATCCCAAACATTTTTTTGGGAAACGAGGGTGTTGAGATATATTTTGGGATATATAACAAAAAAACTATAGTACATAGGAAGCAAATGACGACTTGGGCGAAGACGTTATCTGCAGGTTACGACTTTTCTTTAATTTATAAATTTTTAATTTTTTTTTAAATCCTAGAGAAGTCGATACCTATAGGAGGCGTCTTTACCCAAGTCATCATGACAACTTTATTTTATACTATAATTTTTATCGTAGATCTCAAAATATACCTTAATTTTTATCATTAATGCATGTAATGATAGTTTAAGTCCATTAAATTAGAAAATACCATCTATAAAACCGGTTCACTTCCGGTTTGTTTCCCCTAAATCTGCCATAGCCAATTCCGGTTTTCCACCAACCATGTTTGATTATAGAATACATTGACGTCTAAAGAGGGACAGTACAGTGAGACAACAGGGACAGGGACATATCGAAGCAGTAGGTCCCATCACACCAGTAAAACCAACGACCCCACTGACAAACCCTAAACGACGACGAATCAGGACAGTTTGATACGATGACAAACTGTCAGAAATCTTGATCGTTGTACACACTGCACTTAAATTTACACCCGCGTCGCACTTGAACACCCCCCTAAACTACGTCACCAACCCCGATGTTCTCTCCGAGAATATATAATAATAGTAGGGTCTAATTGCAATTTCAGTCCTTCTATTATACGAAGATTTTGTAATTTAACTTTTAATTTGCATTAATAAACTATAGAGATTTTTGTTTGTTATTCAATCCATTTGTATGAAAATATAGTTGATTGTGTTTGAAACGTAATAAATTTATATATCAATTGAAATGTTAAAGGTTGTTAGAAAAAAATTAATGTGACCATTTTGATGATAAAACTAAACGTGAGTTTTGGGTGAATAATCCAACTGAATTTAATAATTTGAGAAACATGAACGGAATCGGGATTTAGGGTTGAATCGGGATTTAGGGTTGAAGGGTAAAACATAAATATTTAAATATTTAAATAGTAGAATAAAAATGAAAAAAATTCTTCGAAAGTGAGGAGCGATTGTCTCTTCCCATGTGAGTGTAGTTCTGTCCCTGTTGAAAAATAGAGACAATAGAAGATATTTTAGAATCAATGATAAAAATATCATTATTTTTAAAATATTATAGAAGGATCATTTAAACTTATCAAACTATTATGAAATAATCTTTAATTTTGTTAAAATTTATCATTAAAATGGGTCATTTTGTAATAAATAAAAACTTTAATGGTAAATTTTATAACTTCTAAGATTTCGACTACCAAAAAATAGTTCTACATAATTTAATGAACTCTGGTGTACTTTACCCTACTTAAATACCTCATCAGCCATTCAAAGTCTAAAAAACCGTCTGTTGGAACAAACATCCTTTCTCTCTAAGAATCTCCGGCCGATCATCGAATTTTGAAACTATGAAGAAACTCTACCGTGGAGGCACCGTTCATCCATCTCCGTCGATCACCGTTGATCATATGTCTCTCCTTCCGGCCACCATCTTAACCCTTGCGGCTGCACTTTCCCCGGAGGAAAAACAAGTCTTAGCCTATCTCATCTCCTGTTCCAACAACGATTTCGGCAACATGTCAAGCCGCCGTAAGAACAACACCCCAAAGATAGAAGCTAAAAGAAGCTCTACTCCCGGCAGCGGTAGCGGACACGACCATCCCCCGCTTTTCACCTGCGAATGTTTCCGGTGCTATATGAGTTACTGGGTGAAGTGGGACTCGTCGCCCAACCGGGAGCTGATACACGAGATTATCGATGCTTTTGAAGACGAGGTGGCTCGAAGCAAGAAGCTGAAGTCCAAGAAAGAGAGGAAGAGGAAAGGCGGTTCTGCTGGTACCATGTCTGGTGGTTCGAAGGAACCCGAGGAAGGGTTGAAGTTGAACACGGTTGAACCAAGCGGCGGTGGAGACGGCGGTTGTGGTGGTGAGGAGACTGCGAAAGGGTCTGTACATCGGTTGGTGAACTTCATCGGAGAAAGGATTTGGAACGTTTGGGGGCAATGAATGTAGACGAGAATCAAGGGAAAGAGGTGAAGCCTTAGGGTTTTTCTAGTCTTCAAGGGAAATCAAAAGAATATTTCTCCTTTTTTTTAATTAATTTTCTCTTTTTTATGTATATTATTTCCCTTTTTTCCCAATGTACAAAATGGGTGTTTTTAATTTTAAAATAATTTTTTCTTTGTTATTTGAAGTAAATCTTTTGCTGAAGATTCTCTTGTTGCCCACAATGAATCTAGTAGAATTCATAGTAACAAGAAATCAATCTGATTTTAGTGACTAAAAAATAATATTTTAAATTTAAATATTTTTACCAAAAATAATGGTAGAAAAGTTTATCTTTTATTTTTAAATTTAATTTAACTATGAATATTATTTTATATTTTAAATTATTGATAATTACATACAATTATGATATTGTCTGTAAATTGAAGTCACATAGACATGCCTGACCCTGAGGTTGAAAGAAGTGTGGTTTGTTACGAGATTATATCATAAATTATTTTTATCATATTATTTATGGTATATATAATTAAGTCTGTTTGTTATTAAGTAATTATCTGATTATTATTTATTTTATCTATTTTTAATTATTAAATAAATTAAAAATAGATCAATCCGATTAGTTATAATCTTAAGTGGCATGATAAAAAAAATTATGCTATAATTTTTGGTTTTGTTCTCGTCCAAATTCCCTTTTCTGTTTGTTCCCCATGCCCATATTCTTCTTCCCATAACTGTGATGAATCAATGTCCACTTCTGCTCCCCTTACTTTCCTGTCACCTGCTTGGCTGCTTCGTTGCAGACAAGTCCAATTTGGGACCCGGGAGGGAACAAAAACATGGAAGAGGATAAGAAGTCTGTAATGGTTAAAATTCATTAAAAAAAATGATAATTAGTTTAATTTATTAATTTGATGAATTAGAATTTAACTGAGTGTAAAAGGATAATTTTTAATTTTTTAAATAATTTTAAAATATTATTTATATTTTTTAACTATCTGATAATATATATACACTATAATTTAAAATATTTTTTTTTATATTACGTCCTTTTTATTTATTTTTTAATTTCACTTCTTGCAGCTCATGTCTGCAATGTTCTATACATACAGACTACATTCTACAGTCTACGAGTAGCAACCGCCTTTGCCCTGCGTTGGGTATGGAGCCATTAAAGACGGGAAAGAAGGGACAATTGGCTCAAGTCTCGGTGCCACGGACCGATTCCCGAATCAAAACTCAGGCCATTGCCACTTGTAGTGATATAAAAAAAGTATAGAATTTTTATTAATATATTAATATTATTATAAGTGAATATATAAACATGAAGGGAGTTAAAATTTGAGGTTGATGAAATAAAATATAAAATTTTAAAAATAATGAAATAAATTTATAAAAAAATAAAATAATTTAAATAAAAAATAAAATTAAAAATTTTTTTTGGAGGGACGATTGTCCCTTCTAGTAGTATAGAGTTTCGTCCCTATATATAAGGAGGAAGGCTTATAGGGAGAAACGATAACCTCTATTCTAAAGATTTTTTTATTTTACTTTTATTATTCTATTTAATTTTTTTAAGTTATCTTTTATAAGTTTGTTTTTTACTTTTTAAATATTTAAATTTTACTTTAATCTTAAATTTTGGTTCGTAATTATTAGTATATATTTAATTTTTCAATTTTTTAAATAATATATCATATACATATGATATTTAAATTTAAATTATCAAATAAATTATATTATTTTTATTACTAAAATCATTCTACGGGTTTTCGAGTATACTAATAAAATAAATAAAATAACAATACATTCACATTATCAGAATGATTGTTGGACCGGGTCATGTAAGTGCCGGTTCAACGTAAACTTATTCCCCATAGCCTGGCCTTATTCGAGAGATGTCAATTCATCACTTGTGTAAGTCAGCTAATGAAATGGAGTCCTTAGACTTTTCGGGTTCGAAAACTCGAGAAACACACCCTGGTTGGACCGGGTCAACTAGTCAAAAAGGTTCGAGCCATTTCGTAGGAAGGGGAGGGAAGACCGGCCTAGTCCACATAAACCAGGTTATAAAATGACCCCAAACATTTGAATTTTAAAATGATAAATAAATTATTTTAAATTTTAAATATTAAATATTTGAATTTATTAATTTTAAATCTAATCATTGAGTTTAAATTATAAATATACAAATTAATTTCAAGAATCAAATTGGATTTCATCGAATTTATTATTTAATTTATTTTAAAGAAGTTTATATTTTGTTCTCATGCCTAAATCTGTAGGCATGTATCTCGCCTAACATCAATCTTCAAACGTCAGTGATGATTTTGCCAAAAACATTAATTTAGTGACTAAAATAAGAACTAAAAGATAGTTCGGTGACTACTTTTATAGTTTACCCTTAAATTTATTAATGGCATGCGCCTCATATTAACAATATTTTTTTTCTAAAATATTTTCGTACTAAATAGATTGAACTCTTAAACACAATCTTTTTTATCTATATATTTTTTAAAATTTAAAATATTTATATTACTGTCCGTATATTTATTTAAAATCCATCAAATTATTTCTAATTCGGTCCAATAAATATTAATATTAAAATTTCAAGTTCGATTAATTTTTCGAATATAATTTTAAATAATAAAAAGACTTGGTCCAAATCTTAAAGGGAGCGTGTGATTCATGTTTATGATGAAAGTTGACTCAAGATACATACAATTAGTGGGTGAAGATCTTCCTCATAAACATGGGATAAGTAGGGATCTCTCCATTTGTTTATCTTTAACTAATTATTAGATATGATTCAAATTCCGAGTTTATATTTAATTCGAGTAAAAATATAATTTTATCGGATATTATTTATAGGATGAGTCTATAACGGGCGTCGAATATCGCTGAACACTACTAACGTTGAACACCACTGAACATTATTAAACTAATTAATAAAGATTAAAAATCTCAGGGACTTAATACATAATTATTAATTGTATGTTGAATCTATCACTCTTTATTAATTAAATATGAATCCTTGAGATTTTTAAATTTTATTAATTAATTTAATGGTGTTCAGTAATGTTCAACATTAATGGTGTTCAACAATGTTCGACGCCTGTTGTAGAATTTTCCTTATTTATACAGTCCGTTCAAATTTAAAGGTTCATCCAAAATTCGATAAGTTTAAAAAATTGATTTCTATAAAATATAGATTAAGTTCAGGGTTTAATGATCGATATTATTTTTATTATATATAACTATACTTCATAAATTTTTAATTATATGTAATATTATCATATAAACATTAAATATATTAAGTTCTTATATTTAAAATAAAAAATACTTTTAATAAAATAAATATATAAAATTATCAAATATTAATTTCAAAAATAGAATAACTATTTTTTTCTAAAGAAAACTGGTCTGTCCATAAATGGATTGAGGTTAGACATTTATAGATATGGTTTGTTTTAGGCAAAATTTTAGGTCCATATTTCGGTCAGGGTCGGGCTTGTGTAAGGATTAATTATGTTAATCCAACTCATAAGTTTGGTCGGACTCATCCCATAAATACCTTTAATTATTTAATGATTAAGGTTTAATTTGGTAATTAAGTTTTTTATTTGATTAGATATCTGTATTTAACTTTTAGGTTTAAATTGATGCATAAACTTGATCTTTTATTTCCAAATGGATCTTACGTTTTTAATTAATTTGAACATAAATTAATCTGATTTTAATTTTTTGATAGAGTGCAGAAATAATCGCTAAATAGTATCTAAAAATATAAATTAATTATTAATTTTAAAAAATTATATAATAAAAATTAAATTTTATTATAAAATGATCACTGAAGTATTAACCGGATGACGTAATAATTATAAAATTTAAATAATAAAATATTTAATTATTATATTGACATATTTAATCAATTTATTTTTAATTTAACCATCATTATTGATGTTTCGTTGCGGATTGACCCTACAATATTTTAGAAAATTCAAATTCTACTCTTAATTTTTTTTTAAATTTTAATTTGACTTAATTAGTTATGTATAATTTATCTTCATGTTTAGAATTTTAAGGAAAAACTATATATTTTATATTTTATTTATGTTATTGTTATTGTTTTGATATCTTAATTATTATTTTTATATAATAATATTTAATGTTATTTTTTTATTTTATTTTGATGATCAACTATTAAAAACTAACGAAGATGGTGATGTGTTTTAGTATAATCATATTTTTAGTTCAAAATCCATCGACTTAAAACATCATCTTAATTTAAGGATAAAATCATAAATTACGTTTGATTAGAAGAAGAAAATTAAAAAATTTATAATTTTAATTTAAAAATTAAAATAATATTTAAAATGATAAATTTTAGACTAAATTAACAAATTGTAAAAATTTTAGTACTAAAATTATTATTAACCCAAAGTCTTAAACTATGTCATTATTTTGTTAGTTTTTAACAGCCAGAATATCAAAATACAACAGAGACTTGACGTTAAATATTATTTTATCAAAAATAATAATTAAGATACCAAACAATCACACAAACATAATTAAAGTACTAAATATGTAATTCTCCCAAATATTAATGTATTTTCCTAACTTCTTCATCTCATGCTTGTTCAATAAATGTTCACCAGAAAAAAACCACTTTATCAACGTCCATTAAAGCTTACCCCCTTCTAGGTGTGGGTATAGGTACAACTTTATGAAGAAAATGAAAAATTAATTCATATATTTTAATTTGTAAAAAATTATTTACAATTTTTATAAAAAATTAAAATTAATCCAATTGTTAGTAAATATATACACTGAATGTTAGAGTCAAAAATACATTTTTAATATAAATTGTTAAACGGTTAATTTTTAAATTTATAATTTAATGACGAGATTTACATTATTATTTAATTTGAGAAATATTTTAGTTCCTGAAAATTATTACAGGATCATATTATTTTCGTATCAATTTGATTTTTAAAATAGTCGAATTATATAAAATATTTATATATTTTAATTAATCAAGTTAAAAATAAACAATGGTACAATTTTACTACTTCAAGAGTTAAAGTGAGTAACATTAGCCATTAGGCTAGTGAATTGTTTTTGTGGTATTATAGATTTAAATTTTTTAATATTAAATGTTTAATTTGTTAGTTTCGCAAGAATTTTTTTGTTATTAAATTACTTTTATAATAATATATTAATTTTTTAAAAAATTTAAAGATCGATTTAGAACGTGGGGCCTCTTAATTAACCCTAAACTATAAATAAGTTTAACTTCCAAGATTTTATTGAATCCATGTTCTTCCCATCATGTCTCTAAGTTGTAAAGCTGTATGGTTGAAACAGCTGCAAATTACAATCTTTAGCTTCTACAGTTGAAGATGTTTACTTTTATTTATTGCAGATCCAGAGAGTTAAACCCTAAACACTATTTTTATTATGATAATTTCAGATATTATTTATCCTTAAAAAACACCATCCATGGGGGCAAAGACATGTTCTTTCTAAAGGAACAAGAAGACATGTCCGAAGAAAAGCAGGTGAGTTCATATGAAAGATCATGGTCTGAAAATGGCTTTATTTATTTGTTTATTTATGTTTGTTGTTGTTTCATATTTGAATTTCCATGTTTGTTAACAGAGTTTGCATGGTTCGCCGTGTGCGACGTACTTCGAAAATGCTCGAAAAGGTAAAGTCGGTACCGTCGATTCGAGTCAGTCGGATTCGACCGGTGAACACTGTCCGAATGTTGGCAAAATAATGAACCCGATTGATCCTGGGGAGACTTCAGAGACGTTCATGCATATGAGAAGATGCATGGAAAGCAACTATGTTTTCCAGCATGCTGTCGATTCCGGTAAATCCGAATCGACAGATAAACACCGTACGAGTAGTGCAAGAAGGCAAAGGAACATGGGAACAGAATCCGGTAGCGAAAACAGCTCCGGATCGGTTCGTACGCGTATGCATTCGAATCATCATCGACGAACAAGCTCGTATCCAAAGAATGGTCCACCCGAGGGAGGTAGCTATGAATACAAAGTAAGTAATCCGACATTAACATGTAATCAGTTAATCAGTTTCTGTCTGAACATTTTCTTTGGGTTGATCAGCATCATAGAACGACCTCGGTTCCCAAATTTGGTGACTGGGATGAAACAGATCCCACATCGGGTGAAGGTTTTACAGTGATATTTAACAAAGTGAAAGAGGAGAAGCATGCACCTCCAGCTTCCAATATTGCAACCATGGCTCCAGAAGTTAAAACCATGGATTACTCGGATTGTCATCACAGAAAATGTCCAACTCCTTCATGGGGATCAAAGTCTAAGGTATGACAATTTAATCCAATTCGATCCGAATCCAATATATATCCGGATTTGAAACATAAGAACATCGATATTTAGATGGTTAAAATTGAAGTTTCAAGATCCAGTTAAGCTCCAATTTTGTTTATCTCTACTCTTTCATTAAAAAATATTTGTTCAAGCTGTCAAAAAAGAATTAATTGAATTTCGGATTTTCGAATTTGGATTTAGATTTTGGATATTTCATTATCAGATTCGGATTTAGTGTATTTAAACTTAGATCAGTTTAAAAATCCGATTATTAATCAAATCAAATTTAAATTTTAAAAAGTTCGATCCATTATCATCGCTAATTCTAACTGTTAATTTTGTTGTTTTTCAGGTATGTTGTTGCTTATTCTGATGCATATCTGAGGTGCATCATATTTTCAAGCGAAAGTGAGCGAGTGGTGAACTGATTTGCTGTGTTTTATTAGATTGAGTCAAATGAATAAAATTCCAAATTCATGCGTGTTAATCTTTTATATTATATTTTTTTTAACCACATTTGTATTATATTTGATAAATCAATTGAAAAATTAAATAATATCATCTCATTACATTTATAATAATCATACCAACAAACTATTTTAACATGATTTATTATCTATAAACACTCCTAATAATTACAACACTCGTCACACTCGTTCTAAGGTTAAATTTAAAATTTTCTCAAATTTGGTGATATTTTAAATTTTCGTATTAATTTTCTTACATTAATAAGAACTCGTAATCATTTTAGATAAATATCGATTAAGTTATGATAATATTAATTTATTAAGGTTTATTTTGGTGTGTTGATCAATTAGGTATATAATTTGAAAACTAATAATAATTATTCCTAAAGATCCCTTATAGACTATAAAATTTATTAGGGTTAATAAAAAATAAAAATTTTATTTCTATAAAATTATATAAACCATTTAAGCTGTCATGTTGATTATATATATTTATAAATTTTATTTTATTGTTCATTTATCAATTTAATTTGGTCTAAAAATTTTAATTGGATCAATTTAAAATAATTTAAGAACTTAAAATGATTGTGCCATCCAGTAAATGATTTGATATGTAATAATTAATATGACCTTATATAAAACTTAACTTTAAAATCTAAATACGATAATAAATAAAGTGTTTCAAATAAAAATAAATAACATCAAGAATGATTTCAGGGGTGTTGGGTATAATCGCATCACCTAAAAATTTAAAATTATATATATATATATTATATTTTTTTATATTTTCTATTGATAATTTAATTCTGCACTCACTAAATTTTTATAATCTTGCACCCTACATGTTTAACATAATTTATTATACTCTGCACCTGTTACATGATGCTCTAGGTTCATCCCTGAATAACATTATTATCTTTAAAAGATTTAAATTTAAATAATTTATCTTCATAATATATATACTTTTAAAGATCGAATTTAAATCTATTATACACTGTCGATTATTCATTAACTATCAAACAAAATTATAATAAATTCTTTTATTTTTTTAACTTATATATTTATATTTTTACATGGACCAAATTGCAACTAGACTAAAATTTATTAAATATTTAAAATTTTCGACAAAACTAATCCCCTCGACCCTCGAGGACCTCAGTCCCTACCACGATCGTGTTTTGTGACTTCTGCCCCAAGTTATATATATCATCCAATAAATGATATAATTGATGAGACTCTAATATTTTTTTTTATTTTTTTAATTTTAAGATTTTGTTTGAATTAATTTAAGTTAATCTGTATCACACATTTAATATTAATGAATAAATTTTTTAATAATTTTTTTGCATATACATTTTGATATTCTTAATTCGTGAATATATTTTAAAATTTATCATCTATTACTCAGAGTCTGCCACGTGTCCACGTTGCTCACCCGTTTCACCTTGCGATTTGCCGAATGTTTGAACTGTGATCCTTATTGAGTTTTGGCTTTTGTGGCTGTCATTATTGCCGCTAATGCAGGGAAACTTATTAATCCAAAAATGGGAGTTTATTGTATTATATCATTTAAATTGTAATTTTTATTTTAAATGATTTTTAAATTGAAAAATATTTTTAAACTATAATATTCATTTATGATTGATTTCTAAATTTCTAAATATTTTAATTAACCAACTATTCAAGTTTGATGTGGAGAAAAAGAAGGACTACATTGAAAACAATTACAAAGTTTAGGACTAGAAGTTGAATTATCCCGTGTCTGCCCAACGAATAAAGAAAAAAGCCCGCCCAACGTGTTCCCTTCTCGCCCTCACAAAATCTTTGCTCAAACAAATACCATGTCTTCCTTAGCAATCACTCACTGCAATCTTAACACATTAACCATTTTCCTTTCCTTTCCTGCTTAGAAAAAGAGAAGAATTGTTAAAGGAAAGCATGGGAGAGAGTTCAATGGGCGGAGCACTTGTCCCAACCGCCACTAAATCCGAGCAGCCGCCACCGTCTCCGGTGATAACCACGACTTTGCCGCCGACGATTCATCCTCTTCCACCTCCGAATCTGGTGCAGCAGGCCAAGGAGGAGGAAGAGACTGCTGATGTTGATATGGACAAGGATATGCTGTGTCCTATTTGCATGCAGATAATCAAAGACGCTTTCATGACGGCTTGTGGTCATAGCTTTTGTTATATGTGTATTTTGACTCATCTTCGGAATAAGAGCGATTGTCCCTGTTGTTCTCGTTATCTCACTAATAACCACATCTTCCCTAATTTTCTGCTTAATAAGGTTTGTTTTCATTTTCAGTCTTGCGTATATTTATTTGAATGATCGGTATTTTGGATGATCCTTTATTTAATTCTTGAGAACGAGAACTTTTAGAACTGCATATTTTTAATAAAGAAGGACGTTAAAGCTTAATCAAAGTGTAGCACTATATTAGTGATCTTAAGCTGAAGCATCGGCTTCATTAAGCCTAGTCCTGTAGAAATGGAAACTCGATGTTTAATTCGTTAGTATTTCCAATTTGAATAATGACGTCTTTATATGAATGGAGGCTTTGATTTCAGTGGTGTTATTTGATTTAGTCTTTATCTCGAGTTTCATGACAATTTTTTTAGACTTAGGTATCGATTGTTAATTGATTAAACTGAGATAATATGGGTAAAGAGATTGTGGATTGTGGAAATTCTATGTAACGTTTGTATTCTTCTTTCTTGCTTAGTGCATACATTTTTCAGTAATGATGCTTGTTTAAATTCCTAGTATAGAGGTAGGGAAGATCAACATGACAAGTAACTTGGAACTTAGTTGTCACGTTCCCTTCAAACAGCCTTTTGTGATATTTAGTTTTGTTTGCTGTTCATTCATGCAAGTGGCATTGCACATTAATGTATATGCTTTTCACCAACAAGTTGTTGGATGATGTGGTAATGGCCTCAGAATACAAGTTCGAACCCCGGCAAGCACATTTGCTGAGAGGGATTTACCTTAAATGCTCTCAGCCTGACAAAGAATAGTCTCAAGTCCAATGTGGCTTGGGGATACCCTAGGTTTACAACAAAAGAAAATGTATATGCTTTTCCTGGGCTTTTACGTATTTACCTGTGTTGCTATCCGTATGTGTATAGATTTCTAATCTTTTTTATTGACACGGTCGTTTGACTCCTGTAGTTACTGAAGAAAACCCATGCTCGCCAATTAGCTAGGACAGCATCTCCAGTAGAACAACTTCGTCAAGCAATACAGCAGGTCAGTTGTACTATATTAGAGCATTATTTTCTGCAAACACTGATTATGATTGTAGCATTTTGTACTTAAGTTGTATGTGGAATCTAATCAGTTTGATGATGTGTTTATTTGTTTGTTTGAGTAGTTCGAATTCATATGTTCAATTACTAAGGAACTTTATTGAATTTTTAATGAATTGGCTTTATCATTAGTCAATCTAAATATAGGTGCATTCTTGTCACCTCGCATGCTACAATGAGTGGTTGATATTATTTAACAGAATGGCTCTCCTTGTGATCCTTAGACAGGGTTGTGAGATGTCAGGCAAGGAGGTAGATGGCTTGTTGTCTCTACTTGTCGATAAGAAGAGAAAGATGGAGCAAGAAGAAGCAGAGACAAATATGAGGATTCTACTTGATTTCTTGCATAGCCTAAGGAAGCAAAAGCTTGAAGAGCTTAAGGAGGTCCTTAAACTTGATTTATATGTTCTCGGAATCATAATGTTTTCCCTTTATATATAAAGTACGGGTAGAATTCTCTAGTTCATAAACAATCCATTAAAAGTTAAAACTAATTGCTCATATACGATCTATTAGTTTTATTGCATTAACTGGAATTGCTCACAGAACCTGAACTCTTATCTTCAAGCTGGTAATAATATTGATGTAGAGAAAATGAACCACATAGGAATCTGTGGCTTGGAGCTCATGAATTATCATTTAGACAACCTACGGATAAAGCCCAGTGAGAGTGGTACTTTGCTTTCAGAATCTTTTTGTATAGTTGCCCTTACTCTAAGTTTTACTTGGGTCCATGCTCCTTGGATGCATCTAGTTTAGCACCTTCACTCCATTTTCTTTTGATTGTTCTAAATTGGACTATTTGGTTGTTTTAGCTTTCTTAGTTTGGGTGGTAGGAGGGTGGTTAAGGCTAGTTTTGTTTTATATTTCCACTGATTATCTTATGTTTTTCTTTAATGAAGGTTCAAACTGATCTCCTATATATTAAGGAGGACATAGGCGCTGTAGAGAAACGTTGCACAGAATTGTATAGGGCGAAAGAGAGATGCTCTGTGAAACTAAGAATGCTTGTTGATGATTCATTTACGGCGAAAGCATCACCTTCATTGATTGATAAACATAAAAATGGCAATACATCTAGTGCTAACAACTTAGAAGGCTGGATGGGTTCAACCATTTCAGAGAACAAGTTTGACGCAAAAGCTCGAGCAAGTTCTCTGGGATTCAGAAGTAATGATGCCTATGGTGGGTCAGATTCAGCACGTGATACTAATTCAGGGGTGGTTGTAGCAAGAAAGAGGCGGGTTCATGCGCAGGTTAGGTTCCTTGCTTATTTTCCTTTTCCTGTTTTGTGGTGCAATACTGTACTTATTGGTGATTAAAACATGAGCTGGTCCGAATTTCTTTGTCCAGAAATGATAACCCCATTTACCAAGAGTCTTCTGGTGGAAGTGCATGCACATTAGACTTAATTGTTCCACTGGATTGCATCTCTATAATTGGTCCCTTAAAGCACCAGTGTTCTGGTATTGTGTTGACCAGCTACACTTAGTACTCTGTTCAAAAGATATATGGAACAATTGAGACCTCCGACTTTTGTTAGAGTTACATAATTATATATCCTACTCAGATAAATTGACATTTGTTGGATGAATATATTATTATTACCTCTTGCCACAGTTTAATGACCTACAAGAGAGTTACTTGCAAAAGCGGCGGCATTGGATCAAACTTCATAAACAGGACGATAAAGACCAAAATGCATCTAATAGATATGGTTATAATCCTGGGCTTGAGGATTTCCAGTCGGTGCTTTCTTCTTTTACAAGATACAGGTACATATCTTTCTTGTTAGTGATCTTCATAAAATTTTATTCTTGAGGGAAATTTATGGATCTCACATTCTGAATGCCATTTCCTTTTGTGTAATATTTATTGTTTTTCTGCTTTGGATACTTATCTTTTATTTTATTTTTGTTCAAATTAGTCGATTGCGGGTCATTGCTGAGCTTAGACATGGTGATATTTTCCACTCAGCTAACATTGTTTCAAGGTGAGTTCAAAATGTATCATTCTATGTGTTTCATTTGAGTCATTAACCTGTTGCCTTTTGTAGTTTCACAAAATTTTGGTCCCTTTGTTATGTTTTCTTACACATCTTTCCTTAAAAAAATGTTTGACTAATAGTGAGGTAACTTGTTTTATAGTTTCTTGAACTTGGAGATCTGATTTGATTGAATAATATGATTAAACTTATCCACATTTTATGTTTTGTGAACAAAAAAACGAAATGATCATTTTGAGCTTCATTTCCTAAAATTTCTTTTTTCAACTAGTTGGATTTTCTAACCAGTAGAATTAATTTGCAGTATTGAATTTGATCGTGATGATGAGCTGTTTGCTACTGCTGGAGTGTCAAGGCGCATAAAAGTTTTTGAGTTTTCCTCGGTAAGAATTGGATGAAATATTTTAGGCTTGGTTATTGGAATTCATGATTTCTGAACTTTCTATAATGGTGGAAGCATTCATATAAAGGGAATCCATTGCCATCTAATCTTGTTGGTAATTTTTTGAGCTTTCATTAAAAGGACCATGTTAAACATCCCTGAACACTATTAGAATGCCATTCTTTTATACTGCTGATGTATGTATTAATGTCATTGGATGGTGATTGTCTTTGCTTCATTGGTGAAAACTTGCCTTTTGATTTTCTGCAGGTTGTGAATGAACCAGCAGATGGTCATTGTCCTATTGTTGAAATGTCAACACGGTCCAAACTAAGTTGCTTGAGTTGGAATAAATACACTAGAGGCCATATTGCTAGCTGTGATTATGATGGGATAGTAACTGTCTGGGATGTAACAACTCGACAGGTATGAAGGATAGCTCTTCACTTTTATGGCTCAACATATAATTCTCATGCTGATTGCTATGCACAAGTTTATTGATTGTAATTCAGGCTCTAGTCATCTCCAGTTCCTTAATCTTAAATAAAGTGATTGTCAAACTTTACAGAGTTTGATGGAATATGAAGAACATCAAAAGCGAGCTTGGAGTGTTGACTTTTCTCGCACTGACCCTTCAATGCTTGTATCCGGTAGTGATGACTGCAAGGTAAAATAACTTTTCCATAAACCTTGACTGCATCGAATAAGCTCCTCATGCAGTTGATCTGTAGATATGAGATAGACAATGCTTGAGTAAAATCACCTTTTTATTGTTGGTTTTATATGTGGAAACACAAGTTGAATTTCATGATTAAGCAAAATGAGCTATTAAATTAGATCCATTAAGTGCCTTGTCAACTGTTGCGAACTTCTGAAAACTGGGTGCGGACTTTATTTTCTTGAGATTAAAAGCAAGCTGAAGTAAATCTATCAGAAATTCAGAACAGTTTAGGTCTAAACTTAATTGTATTTTATGTTCTCAATATAGATTACAAGATCTGAGATGTGCATCCCTGCAGAAAACTGTTTCTGGCATGACGAGTCCCTGCTACTGTTTCGTAGAATAGCTATGTAGTTCAGCAATTGACTTTATGATTGTTATGGAAGTTACTCAGCAGACTGTTCATCCACTAGATCAAGCTTGTATTCAATTTTGCAATCAAGACTAACCTCATTTGTATTTTTCAGGTAAAAGTTTGGTGCACGAAACAAGAAGCCAGTGTTCTCAACATCGATATGAAAGCAAACATTTGTTCTGTCAAGTACAATCCTGGATCCAGCGTTCATGTGGCAGTATGTCTTGGTTAAATAAATTTCCATTAACGGAAAAACTTACATAAGTTTCAGACAAAATCATGAACAAAGAAGGGTTTAGCTAAGTTCGAGGTTTTTGAATTCTTGCAGGTTGGTTCCGCTGATCATCACATTCACTATTATGACTTGAGAAATATCAGCCAACCGCTGTATGTATTTGGTGGGCACAAGAAAGCTGTTTCATATGTGAAATTTTTGTCAAACAATGAATTGGCTTCGGCATCTACTGACAGCACTCTGCGCTTATGGGATGTAAAAGAAAATTTACCGGTAAGTATATCATCACATATCTGAAGTCCATAGCCTTTAAATTGCTAGCAAGCCTATCTTATAATTATAATTCCAAATAAGTTACGTTGCTAAGCACATAAATCTGTCACATCTTTCCCAAAATTAGAAGAAAGGATTAAGTTGGCAAGAATTGGTTACCAAAAGCAGCGTCATGCGACTTTGTAGTTACCATCCGACCTAGTGTTGTATATTATCCACACTAAAGCTGCTCTTTTTTTCTTTTCCTTTCGTTCTTATTGCATCAGTTGCGCACCTTCAGAGGTCATACCAATGAGAAGAATTTTGTGGGTCTTACGGTGAATCATGAGTACATTGCCTGTGGCAGCGAAACGAATGAAGTATTCGTTTATCACAAGGTTTGTTATTACTTTAAACATATGGGGGAATATGGTATTTTATTTTGGCATCAAACCAATATATAATCCAAGTTACATTTTCTGTTGCAGGCTATCTCTAAACCTGCAGCTTGGCATAGATTTGGTTCAGACACGGGTGATGCCGATGAGGATGTCGGATCTCACTTCATCAGTGCAGTATGTTGGAAGAGCGATAGCCCGACGATGCTGACGGCAAATAGTCAAGGAACAATTAAGGTGCTTGTACTTGCTGCCTGAAGGCTGAAAGGTAACATGTGAAACTGGATTGAACATGTGATGAAAGGGGAAATGGGTTGATAGGTTCATTGTGGATTATTTATATATGTTGGAGTTTTAATGGGACTGTTTTGAATACCTCGGGAGAATGTTGCATCAAAAGAGTGAATTTTATTTTGTTATTATCAATTAAATTATTATTATCATAATTAGGAGGATCTTTGCAACAAAGTTAGAGGGGGTTGTTTAAAAAACTAGGTCTGAATTAAAATTTTCAATTTTAAGGGTTTAATTTGAAATTTTTAAAAAAGTGAGGTCTAAGGATTTAATTAAAAAAATTAATACATAATGACAAAATTAATTTATTTAAAAGGGCGTAATTAAAATTTTGTGAACAATTAAGAGGTTAAATCTTAATTTTAAAAACTTTAGAAGAGGGCAAGGCCTTACTAACCCTAGATACAGTCCCAAACACTTCAAAATTAGATCTCTAACCTTTAATTTCCATACAATTAACCTCAAAAATAATTTACCAACAAAAAACAGAGCCTAAAACAATGTGTATTGTTTATAAGCTAAGCCATTAATATGTTTAGGTCAATCAATTGTTTAACGATTTAATTAAATTGTAATTGAATTATTAAATTAAGAGTTTAATTACAATTTAAAAACAATTTTAATCTAAAAAATTATCTATTCCACCTATTCAACTCGCACTATCTACAATCTATAGCAATTTAATACTTATCTTGAATTGTTTGTCCTTATTTGTTACTCCAGCTTGGAATGTCATCAAATTAGTAACACTTTCCAAGTGTGTGGTCCTCAAATATTAGATACTTTCACCTAACTCTTACCAAGTGTGTGATCCTAAAATATTCGATAACAAATCCAGAAAAATATTTAAAAATAAATATAAAATTTTAAAATTTTAGATCACACAAATCATAAATAATAAAAAATAAAAAAATAATTTTTAAAATTTTTAAAAAATAAAAAAATAAGAATGTGAACTTTAATCGTAAATAATAAAAAAAATAAAAAATTAATTCATAAAATTTTAAAAAGTAAAAAAATAAGAATGTGAATTTTAAAAAGTTTAGGTGTTTGGATCCACGGTATACGATAGCTACCTCTCCACTGGTTCAACCTAATTCTTCTCAAGCATGTGTCATGATTCATGACCCATCTGCCAATCCATCCCCCTTTGATCTGCCCACATCAATATATACCAGGGATTGTAAGATCAATTAATGCAATCCCTAAGTTGGGCAAACATTCTGGTGCCATAGTTTCAGAAAACAGGGGTTAAGAGTAAGAAATGTGGACGAGCAACAATCAGACCGTCAATGGAGAAAGAATGACGACTGAAACGATATCTCGGCCTGTGGATTTTGATATTCCTCAATGTTCTTATATGAAGAGATTGCCTCACCATTGATTGATCAGAACAGAGGTTCGTTTCCAATGGAAAAATAAAAAGCAAGGAACCCTAAACAGAAAACAATGGTGAAGAACCCGAATTAGTCAAGCGGAACTGCGTTAAGCGTTTAATTTATAGGGTTTTATGGAGATCAGGAACCCTAAACGTCTCTTGCATCCCTGCATTACATGGGCCAAACTGTTTGAATGAGCAGGAGCATATGGGCTTACACTCTTTCATTCTATTCTAGGTTATCCCAAGTACAAAAATTCTACAAATCGTTAGTAGACGTTACTGAATATTATTAAATTAATTAATAAAATTTAAAAAAATATTATATATTTATTTTTTAATTTTTTATTAATTAATTTAATAATATTCAGTAATAATGATATTCAACAGTATTCGCCGTACGTGATAGATTTATCTATTTTTAAATTATTTGTGGATCCAATATCTAAAAAACATAATTTCTAATATAACTTATTGCAAGAACTCGTCTATTAGTATAACAAGTTTCATTAAAAAATATTAAAATTTATATAATTCTTCATACAAATATGATAAGTTTCACGAGATTTTATTTATTTTTTTATAGATATTTATAATCAGCTCTTACTAAATAATAAAAATTTATGAAACTTCTTATACTTGTATGACGAGTATCATGAATTTTTATTTTTTAAATAGCTTAAATTGTTATTACGTCAATTTTTAATAAATGTTACATCACAATTGTAAATTAACAAAAATAAACCTACTAGAAAACATTTTATAATTAAGGGATCATTGTATAACTTCATAAAGTTGAATGACCCCAATTAAAAGCTTACTACTAGTTGAATGACTATCAACATAATTTACACATTTTCTTAGGGAATATTTGATTGTTCAATCTAAAGTTGAAATAAAATAATTGAATATTTTACCATTAATATTTTACAAGGAATCAATGAAGCTATAAGCTGAAACTTTCTTAATACCTGCTTCTACCATTGCTTTCCTCAACTCAGCTGCAGGTTCCCATCTCTCCTTATCAGCATTCATGGCAGATAATGCTACATAAAGACCACAATGTTGTGGCTGCAACTCAAGCAACCTTCTCCCAACTTCATTTCCAAGTTCAAAGGCACCATGAATCTTACAAGCGCTTAAAAGCGCACCCAACACCGATGCATCGGGTCGAAATGGCATAGTGTTTATGAACTCGGTTGATTGAGTTAAAAGGCCTGCTCTGCCTAAAAGATCTACCATACACCCATAGTGTTCCATTATTGGCTCAATGTCATATCGACACTGCATCGATTGGAAGAGTTTCGAACCAAATTCCACTCTCTTGGTATGAGCACATGCTGTAAGAACAGCAACAAAAGTAACTTCATTCGGACATGGTCCTTCTGCCTTCATCGTCTCGAACAAGTCCAATGCCTCCTTTTCTCTGCCATTACAGGCAAGCGAAGAGAGCATTGCGTTCCAAGTACAAACATGTTTATCCGGCATTTGATTAAATACTCTGAAAGCAGTCACTAAATGGCCTTTCTTTCCATAAAAATCAATCAATGATGTTCCCATGAAAATGGTCATAACAACTTCATTTCTGCAAATATAGCCGTGTATCTGCCTCCCTAGGTAAAACCCACTTCGTTCTTCTAAATTAGCACAACAAGAGAGCACGTTAACGTACGTAGCCTCATTCGGTTTCACCGAGAAATCAATCATTTTCTCAAAACACCAAATCCCCTTTGCAAATTGTTTGCTCCTTAGAAAACCATTAATAACACTTGTCCAAGACACCACATCCTTTTGAATCATGCAGTCAAAGAGGAAAAGCGCAGACCCCATCTCACCATTTCTCCCAAAAGCATCGAGCATCGCATTACACGCGACAATGCACGGGTCAAACATTTCTTCAAACACTTTACACGCATCACATAGGCTACCAAGTTTAGCGTACGAACCGAGCAATGATGTTTGCACGAACGAGTCAGCCAACACCCCACGATGAATTGCTTGGGAATGGAGGGGCGAGCAAGTGAGTGTGGCTAAGGAGAGAGACGTGGAAGCGGCTTTGAAAAGGGAAGTAAAAGTGTGGGCATTGGGGGGCGTTCGATGACCGAGCATGAGGGTGAAGAGTGTAAGGGAACGATGTGGGACTAAGTTGAGATAGGCTCTTATTAATGTGTTGTAAAGGAGGGTCGTCTTCCATTTAGAAGAAGTGTCTTGGTTTTGCCGGGAGTAGAGGAGATGGCCGCCGGTGATTAGCAGGGAATGGATTTGCTTGATTTGGTTTGGATGTTTAATGAAACGTTGAAGGTATTGTAGAAGAAACTCGGAGGTCATGTGTCTGCTCGGGGCTTTAGCGATGACCATTTCGTGTTCTTATAGGGATGATTTAAAAATTGAATGACCAAAATGAATATTTTAACATAGTTTAGTGATTAATTGTATACTTTACACAAAAAAGTTAGTTGCTTTAGGTAAAGGTTCCAATCTCAGTACGACGGAAACTGTAGTTTGGTAGTTGTAGTATTTTTGCATTATAATTCATGACTTGCAGGCTGCAGCACTTGCTTCGTAGTACGCACCCCAATAATTCTACAGCTTCCGATCTCAGACATGGCTGCATTTCCTCAATCGATTAACTTTCCATGCAACATCATCATAGCAACCGCACAAACCCCAACATTCATTTCAAAACCTTCGATTCTGTCTCTGAAATCTCAGTTTCTGACCGAGAAGTCTACCCGGACAAGACCCGTTTTCCAGGTCCGTGCAGCGTATTTTGAAAAATGGGAGACGGAGCCAGTGACGCCGGTGGCAGAGGAAGAGAAGCCTAAAGAAGCGACGGAAACCGAGAGCTTGAAGAAAGCTTTGGTGGGTTCTTTTAACGGGACGGATCGTGGGTTGAACGCAACTAGTGAGACCAGAGCTGAGATCGTGGAGCTTATATCTCAGCTCGAGTCCGAGAACCCAACACCAGCACCGACCGAGTCTCTGCCTCTGCTCCATGGCAAATGGATTCTCGCGTAAGTTATCTGTTTCAACAACCACGTCGGTATTAACAAAAATGGTCGTGAAATCCATTCATCTGTGTCATATTTTGATTTGATTTTCGACAGGTACACATCGTTCCCGGGTCTGTTTCCGTTGTTGTCGAATGGTCAGTTGCCGTTAGTTAAGGTGGAGGAAATATCGCAGACGATCGATGCCGAAAGTCTCACGGTGGAGAACTCTGTTCTGATCTCAGGGCCATTGGCTTCGAGTTCTATCAGCACGAATGCTACATTTGAGGTCCGAAGTCCCAAGAGTGTGCAGGTATACAGTGTCGTCTAACATCTTAAAAAGAGTTGTAGTGGTGAAAATAAGAAGTCCTAATAGTTGGATGACTAATAGAACAGTTTATCCTAAAGAAATTTTAGGGTAAACTACAATAAAGGTCACTCCATTATAGATATAATTACATATTAGTCACTTGATTTTTAAAAGTTACATTTAGATCTCTTATTTATGGATAAGATTACATTTGAGTCATCCAATTATTAAAGGTTATATTTAGGTCACTCAATTATCGGTAAATTCATTCTTAGATCACCTTTAATATTTAAAATATTACATCAATTTAATCGTTTTTTATTTCAAATCACCTATATATACTCGTTTCTTTATACATATAGATCAAGTTCCAGGAAGGCATAATTGGAACTCCCCAGCTGACAGACTTCATAGTGTTACCTGAAAGCTTCGAATTCCTGGGACAAAACATCGATCTCGCTCCTATCAAAGCCTTGCTCGCCACCGTGCAACACACAATTTCCAGCCAACCACCACTGAAGATCCCGTTATCGAACAGCAACGCGGAGTCGTGGTTACTCACGACATACCTCGATGAAGACCTGCGAATTTCAAGAGAGGATGCCGGGAGAGTTTTCGTGCTCATCAAGCAAGGCAGTGCTCTCTTGGCACCACCATGAACTGAAACTCTATATTCCATTTGCTTCCTCTTCCGTTGATTTGCATTTGTTTTGTTTTCTCTGTCCTACTGGTTTATGTAAGAATAATATAACATGGTAGCGTGGCCATGAAGTCTCTTTGTTAGACCACTTGATTTGAAATTTCTGTTCCTAATTAAGAATGAGTGAAATAATTAATGCAATATTTTTTTAAGATAATTAATGAAATATTTAAATCTTGTTAAGAAAAAATCATTACATGATCTCGGTTCTTCACGTCTTTTATGATTTTATTCAATGAGATTTCTCCATTTAATGACATATAGATCGTGTATCACGATGCTTGTGTTTAAGCTTGGCTAAGGCTTGCCCATTTTTAGCTTTATAATATGCTGGCGAATTAACTTTTCTTTTTCATGTTTTCCTGCTTTATCAATTAGTTAAGCAAAGTACAGATGCCATACCATGCCATGCACTTATATCTTCCCAGGTTAGTCGCCATTCCTCAAACTATCTCAAGGTTTTAGCCATGGAAAAAGAATTAATCATCGAATCCGAGTCGAACAATTTCCATGAAATGAAAGAGGTTTATGCCAAGCTTTTGGCAAACGACGCTCATGGATTGAGAAAGATTTACCACAAAAACCCCGATGCATTGTTCGATCGAGTTTCTGTATGTAAGGATACTATATTTCACGTTGCAGCCTATAGAGGGAGTGAAAAAATCCTGGAAATGCTGGTGAAACTGGTGCCATCCGCAAGGAAACGCGAGCTGCTAAGGATGAAGAACATTTATGGCAACACCATTCTCCATGAAGTGGTGACCACTGCCAACATCAAAGCAGCTGATTTGTTGATAAGAGAGCTGTTGTTCTCCCGCCGTCGAACCATGAGAACGATGTGCGCGAAAGGAATGCGATACTGGCGGACCGAAACAAGCTAGGCGAGACACCGTTGTTCAGAGCTGCCGAATATGGTAACAAAATGATGGTGATGTACATGGCTAGAGAGATTGAACGAGTGGGGAATCTCCATGAACATTACACAAGAGATGATGGAGTCTCCATTCTTCATATAGCAGTCATAGGCCAACACTTTGGTAAGCATAGTAGAGGGACTAAAATCATAATTTAACCTTTAAAACACAGCTAACATTCCATGTATTGCATTTCAGACACTGCAATTTGGTTTGTGGAAAAGGATCCACAACTTGCAACTTACAAAGACAGTGATGGGAAGACAAGTCTTCATCTGTTGGCCAGCATGACCACTGCTTTTAATAGTACTTCTTTCCGGCCCGGAATATTCGAAAAACTCGTTTATAAATGTAAGTTTCGTAATTATAAATTTACACGTTATAAGTGAATCCTATGATATTGTATTGTTAAAGATTTAACGGGATTGTTTGCTTTCAGACGTTCCAAACAAGCTTCCCATAGTTCCTCAGAACAATGATTTGGAGCAGGTTGAGCCAAGTAAAGCTCGATATCATTCAGGCCACTCCAAAGGTAATTTAAACACGTTTGTTAAATATTTAATATGTAATATTAGTACAAATTTAAACACGTGTTAGTACAAATTTATAGCTTAGATTGAATTTGTGGCATATCTTATATCAGAACAATCAATTATGTAACAGGTTTCTTGCTGTATTACCGTTTCTGGATGCGCCTTGCTGCAGGTTTGAAATCAAATCAATATATTTATATAAGCATCCGAAATATATATGTCATTGTCATATGTGGGTGTGTTTATAGGATGGAAAATGATTGAACGGACGTGGGATCGAAAGGAAATGCATTCGATGGCGGTTAAACTGGCGAAGCTTTTGGTTCGAACCGATGTGTCTTGGTTCGAGTCATATGAGCCGGAAGAGGACGATATGATTTGCTTGGAAAAAAAGAATGGTGTGGAAGAGAAGGGGAAGAAGAGTGTGACATCCGAAAGGGAGAAGTCATTGGAACCTGATACGCCGTTGCTTATCGCGGCTAGCACGGGGATCGTTGAGATAGTGAAGGAGATACTCAAGGAGTACCCTCAAGCAATTGAGCACATCAATAAAACGGGACAGAACATATTGCATGTCGTTACTTTACATCGTACATACAAAGTGTATGGAATCATTAAGAGTAGCGAAGAGAAACAGAGGTTAGCTCGAGGGATCGATAACAATGGCTGCACCATATTGCACCATGCTGCTGACACAGAATATTATCAGGGTGGAACCGGACATAGCCCTCCTCTCAAATTGCAGCAGGAGTTGAAATGGATTAAGGTAATCGATTTGTATCTCTTAAGCATTTCGAATATCAGCACTGGCGATGAATAGCAGGGACTATAGAAAGTAACGGTCTGCAAACCACGATAACAACCATTATATTCGCATCCGCGATAGTCAATACTCCCATGTTGCAGGATGTGGGAACGAATGCTCCGTTGCATTTCAAGCTGCACCGCAACAAGGACAACAAGACAGCGGAAGCATTGTTCAAAGATATGCACTCGGAGCAGCTGAAAACGGCACAAGAGTGGATGAAGAACACCTCTCAATCATGCTCCACGGTATCCATTCTCATTGCAGCCGTCGTCTTTGCCGCCGCATATGCTTCCCCCGGAGGCTTCAAGCAGGGTAATCACTTAAAAAGTTTTCATCATTCATCTCTTACATACAGGGACGAAGGGACTAAGGCTTCGGAAGGGGGCCATCACCTTCCAACCCCAATTTTTTTAACCCCTCAGTTTTTAAATATTCATGTTTTTTTCCTACAACTTTCAATCCTTACCCTGTCTCTCCCTGCTTACATAAACACTAAGAAACAAAGATTTCGATCGTGTCTCATTGCAGACGATGGAAAGCCGGTTCTCCTCAACAGACCTCTGTACTCGTTCTTCACCGTCATGGACGTCGCAGGCCTTGCTAGCTCCTTGACCTCGGTGGTGCTCTTCCTGTCGATCCTCACTTCTTCACTCGAGCTTGAAGATTTCCGTAACACAATCCCTCGCAATCTCTCACTGGGATTAACTTTTCTCTTCTTCTCTATCACTACAACCATGCTTACTTTCACGGCCACGATTCTTCTTCTTTTTCACTTCAAAACGTCATGGACAGAAAGTTTAACATATGCGGCAGCCTTCCTTCCCATCGGCATATTCGCGTTGTTCCAATTCCCTCTGTATTACGAGTACTCCATTGCAGCTGCAAAGAGCATCTTTGATTTCCTGAGGAATACTATGCCTGGCAATTGGGAGTTTCTTAAGGTTGAAGATGATTACTGATTTAAGAAACAACAAGAACTGAATTCAAGAAGCTCTGCAATAAATACTTTATTTTTGGAATTTTATCTTGTTTCACTAAGCCTTAAATAATATTATTCAATAATACCATGTGTACAACTGTGTTCTATTTTGGATGTTTGATAATACCATGTGTTTGATGTTTGATAAGTAACATATATATATATATATATATTCAATAATATCATGTGTTTTGATAAATTCAAAACCCATTTATTAATATATAAATAAAATTTCTAAATAAAATATAAATATTTAAGATTTAAAATTTTAAATATTTATTTTCATGTCACGGACCGTTCGTCGTGACTACGCGGGACCGAACGAGATGTTTTCTGGTTGTGCTTAATACATAGGAGCGGGATAGCAATAAGGGTGTAGTACGTGCCGAGCAGTCGTCCTATCTTTGGATGGACGTGCTGATCGCGCACCACACTGGTCGGGAGCTGTCCCCGCTTCCCTGATGAGCCCACGAGAGGGCGAAACCAGTGAGCATCGGAGATCATTAAGGCTAATCCTCAGGTATGCGAGAAACCTGAGGTGTCGCACGGGTAGAAGTCTCTGCGCCAAAACTCTGACCCCGTGACACCATGTACAACATAAACATATGAGATAATTTTGTGACTTATAAAATTTAAAGATAAAAATATATTTTTAATAAAAGATATATACATTTTTTAAATTATATATGAATTTCAAGATTTAAGCATACGACTCCTCACTCAGTACTGTCTCATGTATGCAATGCGGCATACATGGGCGGAACTTAGGGAAAAAAAAGTCGGACCCCGCCAATTATTGTTTTTATATATTAAATAAAGATAAAATATTTAATATACATTTTTTTAAAAAAATTATTTTTTTATCCCGCCAATAAAAAATTTAAAATATATATTTTGATCCTTATATAATAAATTCTAGTTCCATCCCGGCCGTGTGTATCATGATGCATGTGTTTTAAACTTGGCTCACAATTTTTTCACTTTATAATATGCTCACGATTTCTTCGATTTTTTTTTCATCTTTATCAACTAGTTAAGCAAAGTACAGATGCTATGGTATGACCATGCACTTATATTTTGCAGCAACGGTTCATCAAGTAGTATCAAGCTATAAAATACTCCTAGGGGAGTCGCCATTCCCCAAGCTATATCAAGGTTATAGCCATGGAGAAAAAAATAATTATCTCCGAATCCGAGTCGAAAAATTTTAAGGAAATGAAAAATGTTTATGACAAGCTTTCGGCAGACGACGTTCCAGGGTTGAGAAAGATTTACCAGAAAAACATGGAAGCGTTGTTCGATCGAGTCACAGTGTGTAGAGATACTGTATTTCATGTTGCAGCTTACAAAGGGAGTGAAGAAATGCTGGAAATGCTGGTGAAATTGGTGCCATCTACAAGGAAACGTGAGCTGCTGAGGATGAAGAACATTTATGGCAACACCATTCTTCATGAAGTGGTGACCACTGCCAACATCAAAGCAGTTGATTTGTTGATCAGAGAGTTGTTATTCCCCGACGGTCCGTTGAACCACGAGAACGATATACACGAAAGGGATGTGATACTGGCGGATCGAAACAAGCTAGGCGAGACGCCGTTGTTCAGAGCTGCCGAATATGGTAACAAAATGATGGTGATGTACATGGCTAGAGAGATTGAACGAGTGGGGAATCTCCATGAACATTACACACGAGATGATGGGGTCTCCATTCTTCATATTGCAGTCATAGGCCAACACTTTGGTACATGTCTAATTATGTCCACTTGGAGTAGAATGATTAAATCTCAAGTTTCAACATAGTAGAGGGACTTAAAGAAAATTATACCTTTAAAAATATGAGCTAACATTTCTATGTTTTACATTTCAGACACTGCAATTTGGTTTGTGGAAAGGGATCCACAGCTTGCAACATACAAAGACAAGGATGGGAAGACGAGTCTCCATCTTCTGGCTAGCATGGCCACTGCTTTTAAGAGTTCTTTCGCCCCCGGAATGTTCGAGTCATTCGTCTATAATAGTACGTTGTTTAATTCATACGTTTTCGATGAATCAAATCGTATTATATCATTATATTTTAATAAATAAATATTATTTTATTTATAATTATTGAGTTTAATGGCATTATTTGTTCGAAGTGGTTCCGGAGGACAAAGATTTGGAGCTGAATGAGCCAAGTAAAGCTCTCCATCAATCAGGCCACTCCAAAGGTAACTTTTTGTACAATGGAAACTAAAATTCTAAAATTTTCTCTATAATTGATGAAATTTTTTAGTTAAACGAAAGATTAAATTTGCTAAATTATTTTGATTAGGATCAAATTTGAATAAACTCACTTATACTTATAAATTATTTTATTCGAACTCATATAATTTACGAAAAATTATATAATCTTTTACCGCTGAAACCACCGAACAAACAACTAAACTAACATAAACATTTTTAAAAGTTCAAAAAATTTAAAATCAAATTAAAACTAAGACCATAATTTAGCAATATTTGATGAATTTTCAGTGTAATCGTTTCCACTATGTAACAGGTTTCAAGCTCTACTGCCGTTTCTGGAGGTGCCTAGCTGCAGGTTAGATTATACTTTACATTTCTTATATGAGAGAATTGTGCCAAAATTATATGTTATAAAAATCACCTAAAATGTTTATATTTTATAGGCTGGGAAATGATTAATCGAGTGTGGAACCAAAAGAAAATGCATTCAGCCGCTGTTACACTGGCAAAGCTTTTGGTTCGAACCGATTTGTCTTGGTTCGGGTCTTATGAACCGGAAGAGGACGATATGATTTGCTTGGAAAGAAAGGAAGGTGTAGAAGAAGAGGTGAAGAAGAGTGCAATGGCCGACGAATGCAATTATGAACCCGAAACACCGATGTTTATTGCGGCCAGGACGGGGATCGTCGAGATTGTGGAGGAGATACTCAAGGAGTACCCTCAAGCAGTGGAGCACATAAACAAATTGGGACAGAACATATTGCATGTCGTCACTTTACATCGTACGACCAAAGTGTATGATCTGATCATTAAGAGTTGTGACGAGAAAAACAGGTTGGCTCGAGGGATCGATAACGATGGCTGCACCATATTGCACCATGCTGCTGTGACCGAACATTATCAGGGCGGAACCAGACGTACCCCTGCTCTCGAATTGAAACAGGAGTTGAAATGGTTCAAGGTAATTGATCTGTCTCTTAATCGTTTCGAATTTCGACATGGGCGTTCGGCTAATGATGTGATCATGTTGCAGGATGTTCGAGCTCATGTTCCGTCACATTTCAAGCTGCACCGAAACAAGGACAACAAGACAGCCTATACGTTGTTCAACGACATGCATTCGGAGCAACTTAAAATGGCACAAGAGTGGGTGAAGAACACCTCCCAATCATGTTCTACGGTAGCCGTTCTCGTCGCCACCGTTGTCTTTGCCGCCGCATACACGTCCCCGGGAGGCTTCAAGTCAGGTAACTAATTCAAAAGTTTTAATCATTCTTCACTTGCGTAAACACTAAGTAACAAAGATTTCGATGGTGCAGACGGAAAGCCGGTCCTCCTCAGCGAACCTCTCTACTCGTTCTTCACCGTCATGGACGTAGCAGGCCTTGCGAGCTCCTTAACCTCGGTGGTGCTCTTCCTGTCAATCCTCACTTCTTCACTCGAGTTCAAAGATTTCCATTATCGAATCCCTCGCAATCTGTCATTGGGATTCACCTTTCTCTTCTTCTCTGTCACTACAACAATGCTTACTTTCACGGCCACAATTTTCCTTCTTGCTCAATTCAAAACAACATGGACCCAACATTTAACATTTGCTGCAGCGTTACTTCCCATCAGCATATTCGCCTTGTTTCAATTCCCTCTGTATTACGAGATCTCCATCGTAGCTGCAAAGAGCACCGTTGATTTCCTGAGGAGGACTATGCCTGGCAATTGGTAGTTTCTTAAGCTTGAAGATGATGAACGATTTAATAATACCATGTGTAGAACTTTGTTCTATTGGATGTTTGATAAATATTAGTATCATGTGTTTGATGTTCGATAAATAACAATAATACCATTTGGTTTGAATCTAATAAATGGTCCCGGCGGAAAAGTGGATGATATTCATCTTAGGAGACTCGAGTTCAATCACTTTATTGATTATGCTTTTGCCGTCGTATGCTTGAGAAAAGAAGTGCAAAATTTTTCAGTTGAGAACTCGAGAAAATCAATTTTTTTTCTTCTGGAGTTTCAGACAACGTGTGAAACAGCATTGTCAAAGCATGAACAACCTGATTTAGTCTGGATTACTACCAGATTTAGTTTGAATCTAAGCTGGAACAATGAATGTAACTGTCACAATTCATCATTTGGGGCTGCAATTCAGAAAAAGGAAACAGCTTTAGTCACGTTAACAACGTGGATAATAGTGTTCGCTTTGCACTTGAGTCCTGAAAGAGTACAAAACTTGCTAATTCATTTTATATTTAAACACAGAAGACTCCATGAAACCATTCATTTCCTTGCACAAACATGGCAAACGGGATCGAAATATCGGCTGCATCGAGGTTTGCAGTTCTTCTCCTTCTCTTTGATCTTCTTGTGATGAGTTCCATTGCATCTATTGTAGAAGAGAGATCGATATATTTGATTTTAATGGAAGGAGAGCCAGTAGCATTTCATGGGGATGGCGACTATCTACCTAGCCAACATGGAAGAAGAATCGATCCCAACAGGTTACAAGACAGCAACATGTTATAAAACATCTTAGTTTAATGTTGGAATACTGATGTTCAAAATTTTAGTTTAACACTTTTTTCTTTCTGTATTAATTGAATGATTAGTGAAGCTTCTAAAAATCATGCAAAGAAGTTGATAGATTCTCATGATCAAGTTCTTCAAAGCACTATGGACAGGGGAAGCTATAACAAGCTATACAGCTTCAAACATGTTATTAATGGCTTTGCTGTCCACACAACACCATCCCAGGTTGTTTCCTAGTACTTTGTTTTAGCCATTGTTTCATTCTATCTGACTGTAATTGCCATGAAAATTTTCAGGCTAAGAAACTAAAACAAGCTCCGGGAGTGAAGTTGGTTGAAGGAGATAGAAGAACCCAAGCGTTGACTACTTACAGTCCACAGTTCTTAGGGTTACCGCAAACCGTGTGGACTCAAGAAGGAGGCGATAGAAACGCAGGAGACGGCATTGTAATCGGTTTCGTTGACACAGGGATCAACCCTTTTCACCCGAGCTTTGCTTATGACATACTCAATCCTATGACGTCCAATATCTCTCATTTTTCTGGTGCATGTGAGACTGGTCCTCAATTTCCACCGTTTTCATGCAACGGTAAGATAGTTTCTGCCAGGTTTTTCATAGCCGGAGCTCAAGCGCTCACTCCTCTTAATGCTACAATAGATATTCCTTCACCCGCTGATGCAGTCGGCCATGGAAGGTAAATGTATGAAATAAATAAGGTAACATATTAACTTTGTGATTTATGAATTGGTTTGTAACGCTGGAGACAATATGTTCTTCGGATCAGCCACGTAGCATCAACTGCGGCTGGAAATGCTGGTGTCCCTGTGGTGGTTAACAGTTTCTTTTATGGACGAGCCAGTGGGATGGCACCTCGTGCAAGGTCCTTTTTACTAACTCATTATGCAAATTATTTTCTGGTATTGTGAGATGATTTTAGTAATGATATTGAATATTGGGTTCTTTTTCGTTTTCGGAAATAGAATTGCCGTTTATAAGGCTGTCTATCCGACAGTGGGAACAATAGCTGATGTAGTTGCAGCAATTGATCAAGTAGGCTATGAAATCTACATCAGTTTCTAATATGACAATGCATTACTTTCATGCAAGTTTCTAATATAATTTGGGAGGTGACACTACAGGCAGTAGCAGATGGAGTGGATATCTTAAATTTGTCGATTGGACCAGATGAACCACCACAAGATTCAGTCACATTCTTGAGCTTTTTTGACATAGCCATGTTATTCGCACGAAGAGCAGGGGTTTTTGTGGTACAGGCTGCTGGAAATTCAGGTCCTGGTCCTTCGACAGTGTTGTCTTACAGCCCCTGGACTGTCGGTGCAGCCGCTTCCAGGACAGACCGGCGATACGTCGGTTCTCTTCTCCTAGGAAATGGCCTAAATATTTCTGGCGTGGGGCTATCAGGTAAGTCATTCTTTTACCAGAAGTGATTAGTTTTAAAAACCTTAAAACAGAGAATAACATATACATATATGTTGTCTTTGTTAGCTCCAACTTTTGGAAATGGAACATTACTGTATAAGCTAGTTTTGGCTAAGGATGCAATCAATTTGAGTGGAACATTCCCTCGGACTCCGCAGTATGTCGAGGAGTGCCAATATCCGGAAGCTTTCGACCCTAATGTAGTGAGGGATAGTATTGTTATATGCACTTTCTCAGCTGGTTTCTATAACGAGACATCCACGTTAACCGCCATTATCGACACCGCAAGAGTTCTCAGATTCATGGGATTCGTTCTTGTTGCGAATCCGAGTTATGGTGATTTCATTGGCCAACCGATTCCTTATTCTGTTTCTGGAACTTTGATCACAAAAGTTGCAGATGCAAAGGTAAAACAGTTTTATCATACAACAGGCAAATTTCTCCATTGTCAACAACTAGTTCTTACACAATATTATGTTTGTTTGTAGATTATATCTCAATATTATGAACAGCAAACATTAAGGGATGCAAGAGGTGTTGTAACACAGTTCAACGCGAGAGCTGCTATACGAGACGGTAGATTTGCTTCGTTTGGTGGCCAAGCACCCATTGTTAGCAGATTCTCTGCAAGGGGACCTGATTTTATTGACATCAACAGGAACCCTGCTGATGTACTTAAACCTGATATTCTTGCCCCAGGACATGAAATTTGGGCAGCATGGAGCCCCTTGAGTGCGCTCGATCCGATTCTAACTGGTAACTAATTAAAATGTTCATCAACCTTATTACTAATTGTCTGGAAACAAGGAGTTGATTAGGCATTGAAACTATTTATATAGGCTATAATTTTGCTCTGATATCTGGTTCAAGCATGGCTGCACCTCATATTGCCGGAATTGCAGCACTGGTTAAGCAAAAGTATCCTTCCTGGACTCCTTCGATGATTGCATCGGCTATGTCAACCACGGCCACCAAGTTTGATAACAATGGTGGTGTTATAATGGCCGAAGGATTCGGAGTTGGGAGCTTGTATGCTGCTAATAATTTTGATTTTGGCGCTGGCTTTGTTAATCCAAGCCATGCCATGGATCCAGGCTTAGTCTTATCATCAGGTAAACCCTTTTCACTTCCAAATTCCATCATCAAGTTCGACCAACATATACAACTTAGTTCTTTATAATGTTAACATGAAGCAGAATTTGAAGATTATATCAGTTTTTTGTGTTCGATGCCGAACATTGATCGCTTTGCAATCAGAGTTGCCACTGGAGTATGGTGCAGCCAGTCGCTTGGCCACCCGGCTAACTTGAACATACCGTCAGTGACAATATCTGCACTAAGAATATCGCTGACAGTGAAACGGAGTTTCAAGAATATAGCAACCAAACCAGAGACTTATGTAAGCTTAGCCATACCACCGAATGGGACAACAATCACCTTGCATCCACCTTTGTTTACTATAACCCCGGATGGAACTCAAGATTTGGACATCGAAATCAATGCGACTCAATCGACAAACGTGTTCAGCTTCGGGGAAATTATTTTAACAGGAAGTTTAAATCACATTGTGAGAATTCCAGTATCGATTAGGCCGGTTTTGATTGTTTAATCGATACTCAGAAACCAAGGGAATATACCAAACATGAAAACATGACGGCAAAACGAAGGAAAGATGTCTACTCTGAATGAATTAAGGAAAATTTTATTTTTCTTATTGTAAAGATGCAAAACCTGAATGTGCATCATAATGTCCAATAATACAACTATATATTTGCATGTCTGAGATAATTACAGAACATTTCTTTTCCATTTCTTGATTTTGATTCTCTTATGGACCTTTCTCGCTTTAAGTTGTCTGCTCTTTTTGTCATCTGGAACCTTAGCATGTTTGCGTACATGGTTGCAATGCATCAGTTTCAAGCTTCTGGTTCCAACCTAACACTCAAAATGACATGTCAATAATCTCATGATCTGGAGTTTTATATCCAAAGCCCGAGTCATCACTCGATCGCCTTTTTACAATGCTTGCCCTTTGCACTAGCCTCACTAAAGCTTGAACAACCTCGGACATGGGGGGGCGAAACTCTGGTTCCGGCTGCATAGACGAAGAAAATTTCATAATTAGCAAATTTTCCTTTCTTTTAACCTACAAAACCACTCAGGTTAACTTAATCCAGATTGTCCAAAGCATTCGTAGATAGCTTTACCTGAACGCAGAGAGCAATGATATCGGCAAAGCGTGACAGAGATTTCACAGGGTACATGCCATTGAGTGCAGGATCTACCATTTTTGCCAGGGCATCTATATCGTGTAGTTGTGGCGTGGCCCATCTGACGAGCGAGTGCTCGGATCTCACCCTTGAACTAAAAAAATGCAGAATAAAGTTTTACACCATAACAAAATTTACTTGGGACAAATAGACAAAGCATGTAACAATGCCAACATCTATAGATCATGATCTATTGGCTGGAAACCAGAAATGGATTTTACCTGTCGAGTGGTTTCCGACCAGTCAGAAGCTCCAACATCACCACTCCAAAACTGTATACATCACTCTTTACAGTATATACTCCAGACAATGCAAACTCAGGAGCACTATAACCGAATGAACCAACCATCTGTGTTGAAACCTGCACAGTATTGGTTGAACCAAAAAATAGTTATGAGCTAGAATAAAACTTCTATCCACAAACACTTCATTCACCAATGATCATTTTTTTTTGGTCAAAGGAAAAATTTTACCGGACGTTCGGTATTTGGTGTAAGAGCAGCCAAACCACAGTCTGACAAGTGAGGATTGAGCTCTTCATCAAGTAATATGTTTGCAGACTTGAAATTTCTATGTACAACTGACGGCAAGCAGACTTCGTGCAAGTATCTGACAGCAACAGCTTCATTAGAAAGGAACATATGCAACGAGGCAGACAAATGCTAGCAACACGTATGAGATCGACTCGAGAAAATCATACACATATAACATACTCTAAAGCCCGGGCAGTGCCAAGTGCCACTCTGACACGTGCATTCCAGCTTAAATTCTTACTACCCTCGTCAGAGAAGTGCAGCATATCATGAAGACTATTGGTTCCTATATATTCATATACCAGAAGACGCTGTCCATGCTCTGCACAGAATCCAGCCAATGTAACAATATTGGGATGCCTCAAGCGGGACATACTGGAAACGGCTTCCAGAAAATTGTCTTCCTCTTGTAATGATAATGCAGCATTGTCGATTTTTTTAATAGCCATTGTCTACATCAAACAAGATTAAAGGATTAAGTCATTCAGAAAATCTTGCATTATTTCACTAAGCTATCTAGCATGGGTTTTGTTGCTTGAGAGAACTTCGATATTGAACATTTATTATAGTTAGTTACCTTTCCATTTGGAAACTCTGCCTTGTAAACACGACCGAGGGAGCCTTCACCAATAAGATATTCTTGACTAAAACTATTAGTTGCTGTTTGTAACGAAGCAACCGTATACGATGTAGCAGTGATGGGAGACTTCATTCTGTTTAAAGACCCATTTTTGGACACCCTCTCGACTGCTATCGGTTCTGCTGGTAAGGGTTTCAAATCTACGACGGCAGCAACATTTTTCACCCTCATCTCGTGCATCTCAGCATGTACTGTAAAAAAAGAACTGCCTATTGGTTACTTGAGTCTAATAATTAGAAATAGATTCACTTCCTAATGAGTGTAGCTCCACTTCACACTTTCAATGAGGATTATGCAATCAAATGCTGGAACAAATGAAATCAATTTTCTTCATACTGCCGGAAAACAGAAAAAACAAGGTAGAAAACTTACTGTTACCGGTGCTAACTGAAAGATTTTCCCTTGAAGCTCTTGCACCGTTCACCTTTCCTTGGTTTCTGCAGAAGCAGAAAAAAAGAGCAAGTACTGCAAGGACAAGTAGTAGCAAAGAGCCAAGAACTATGCCTACAATAAGTCCAGCTGATAGTCCATTATCAGAATCTGATGATTGACCATCAGAACTTGGGGATGAACGAGCTCCAGATCGAGGATTATGTTTATCGCGAGATCTACCAGGTGGTGAAGGAGGAGCAGGCCCGTCGGCAAAGGAGTTGCCATCGTATCTGTTCCAGTTGTTTATAACAAATTTCAAATTTTGCACACACTAGATTCAGAATAGATACTGTATCAAGCCTTACATAAAAGTTGGGACTGAAAAAAGCTCTCGAGGAATCGATCCATTGAAATGGTTCTTTGCAACATTTCTGTAAAGAATCGAGGGCGCATGAGAACAGACTGAAAGAGAGTAAAAACTGAGACGGTATGAGAAAAGTAACTTACAGAGTCGTTAAAGGTAAACCCGAAAGGACATTAAGAGAACCAGTCAACTGATTGTTCTGCATATACCTGCCACAAATTCAGACAATCAATATCAATCGGTCAAGAAGCTGCATGAACATCACTCGTTTTCCCTTTCGTTTTTTCTCTTAATGATGCAACACTTACAGTGTAGAAAGATTCCTCAATGAGCTAAACGACATGGGAAGATCCCCACTAAAATTGTTGAAGGAAAGATCCCTGCATTCAAAAGGTACCCGAGTTTACACCAGTTCGAAAAATATTCGGAAATAAATAGACTGTGAGAGACCTTTACAATGTTCCAAGCAATTTGGAACTTGTATATGTGATTTATATTACAAATTTAGGAAAAACATCTAATCACCATACCAACATGAGAGACTTGAAAGAAAAGCATGATATGTGATCTCTCAAAAATGGACATTTTTTAGTTGCTCAATTGAACAAGTTCAAAAACCAGGAAACATATTAATGACATGGTTTCAAAAGAAAACACTTCATTAATTATCCGAATATAACTAAAATCGAAAGTTTAGGATTTGAACGAGGCATAAAGTTAAGTTCACTTACAAGGTCCCAAGTCTGGAAAGATTAGCAAAAATGTCTTCAACAGACAGGGAAAGCGAGTTGCGGCTTACATTCCTATAAACAAAGATTTAGAATTAGGGAATGAAAGAAAGTTTCGATTTGCTACTCAATTGTGCAGTGAGTAAATAAAACATCATAGCATTCGAAACATAATACTTACAGGTAAGTAAGAGTAATCATACTAGAAATGGAATACGGAAGATTCCCACTGAAATTGTTACCTGCAAGATTCCTGCATCATCATGCAATAAATAAGTTCTTATGATCAAGCAATTAAAAGAATGAAAACAATGGAAACAACCATGAATTAGAGACGTTACAAGCTTGTAAGATTCGGCGGCAACTGGTATGGGATCGTATCATGCATGTTGTTGTTACTCAAATCACTAACACAATTCAAAGAAAAAGCCAATGGACTAATTAGCTAATCGATAAAGAGTTACAATCTGAATGACAGATTAATTACGGATCGACATCGGAGAAATGGAGTAATCTTACAGTGTTCTCAATGACATAAGATTGGTGAGTAAGTATCCCATGGTTCCAGAAAGTCCTAACCCAGAAATATCACTGTTATAAACAATAACAAGCACTCATTAATGAAAACATAAACTGATCAAAACTACAGATTTCCATAAAGATAAGTAGCTATATTCGAAATAAATACAATCTCCTACACGGAAACGACGGCCGAGCCCTCACAAGTCACCCCTTTCCATGACTCTCCACATGGATCACCACCATCAGTTTTCCAATTTGTTAACTTTGAAGGACTGTTCAATGAAGTGTAGATAACCTGAAGCGCTTGAACTGTCCAAAAAAATCAAGGAAACAACTTAATAAGACATCCCCAGGTTCAAGAAATTAATAAATCAAATAAAGATTAGATTGAATTAATTGATTAAACCCTCCATTTAATAATCCCCAAGGAACCAAAGCAAGTATATTTCCTCTTAATTTCACTGACATTTTTTTTCCTGGAGAAACAAACAACACAGCATAAAAGATTCAAACTTTCCAAGCAAAAGAAAATGCAGAATAGTCAAAGATCATATCTTTACTAATCAAATTCAAATCTAAGCCTAAAAAGTCAAAAAAATCTAGACTTGGCCGCAACCGCATCAAACAACCAAATCACCAATGCTAAACAACTAGAAAATGAAAAAAAAAATGAAATCAAAATGGAAAACAAGAAATACCATCTGTCGGATCAGTGGTGCAATGAGCTGGAGTGGATGAAAAAATCAAACCGAGTAAGACAAACTCATTGAGCAACAAACGAGTCATAGAAAGAGAAAAGGGCCTGTTACAGTAACCCATAGCTAGCTTTTTTTGTTATACTTTTTTGGGGGGGTTCTTTTAGTCTTGTAGTAGTTGTTGTTGCAGGTGATTTTGAGATCAGTTGAGGTGAAGCACATGATAGACAACCATGGGAATAGGCACTCAATCACAGCTGAAGAAGATGAATAGTAAGGAAGAAAATGGGAAGCAGAAATAGTTGTTGGGGAACTCAGTGATTCAAAACATCGCCATTAAAGCAAAAGAAAGAAAGATCAAGAGATCCGAAGCTTGGGGGCAGCAGCCTAGTAATGAAGAGAGATAGTATGTGTGATTTTATTAGAAGGGTGTCGGTCAAAACTGGCACAAGAAGAGTGGACAGTAAAATTTGGATGAAAAATCAATACTTTTCTAAGTGGAATATAAATATAATAAGCACACAAAAAAGGTTAGGTTCAGACAGAGTAGACCAGCAAGGTATTGACATTTCTCACTTGTCTCAGGTTCCTTTTCCCTGTCTCAGGTATGAATCAATGTTGGAAATTGGAATTAACTAAAGGAAAATCCTTTGCTTTTCCTTTTGCCTTGTTCCTTCAAACTGCTTTGATTTCTTTGTTCATGTATTGGCCTTGGGTGTATCTTTTCATCCCATGATTGTTTTTCCTGGAAATTGTTGCATTCCAACTTAGTGTTGGATTGGTTTTGTTACTCGATCCATATCAAATGTTTTACTCGTGAAATAAATATGGAATTCGTCACAAATGCCTTATGCTGCACCCTCTTTACCTTCATTTTCATAGCAGCTAGCTCTGACAATCAATAAAAGTTTGATCATGTCACAGTTAAAACCAATCCATTCCCATCCGTTGAATCTCACGTTTTTTGTGGTATACTTTTCCAATGACTCGTCTAGTCCTGTAAATAAGACATGTTAAATAAGACATGTCAAATGTTACGCTTCAAACTACTGTATATTATATCATCAACTTCAATCAACCGAATCTCATAATAAATTAAATCTTCGCATTTACATCTTAACATTAATCTAATACATAATCGAACTATGGTTCATGACTCCAATGAAAATTTAGACAGTGAAATGTGATTGTTTTGACGTTGAAACCAACAATGTGAATATATATTGATATTCCAATTTTAAGGCAGGGAAAGATACAGGGAGGGACCAGGGGCAATTAAGTAAGAAAGACCAATAAAAAGAGCCTGCATGCCCCCAACAAATTGAAACTCTGCTGTGTTTTTTTCTCTAAAATGACTAAAATGACCCCTTGTGAACCCATGGAAGAACTTTAACTTTCCCTTCTTTTTTTTTTTGACTTTTGTGGCTTTTTGAACCACCTTTTAGTGGGTGCTGATGATTGAAAGGAGACTCCAGCTAATTTAGTTTTGGCTTTTCCATAACAAAGATAATTTAAATTAAAATAATTAATCATTAACCCCTACAAAAGTTGAATAATTTCAAGAAAAATAAAGCAAATGGTACAGCATTTGGTTCTATTTTTATGTGATATGATACTAATTTTAAATTAAATTTTAGCTGAGGGTTGTTTTGGAATTTTTCTCTCTCCATAAATTGTCTAAAATTTGGTTTCTATAAGCATGTTTATTTATGTATTTGTCTTTAAGTTTAGATTCTAAATTTTAATGTTAAGATTTATGATCATTCAATTTTAATATAATAATTAAAATTTTAATTATTCTCTTTCAAAGTTCTATGGCTCATAAATTTTTTTATCGTTAGATGATTAATTTTAATATTGATTATCGGTCATTGATTTTTTTTAATATTTTAATAAAATATATATGTTTTTATGGCACTCGTTTTTATCTTTGTGGTAATATCGTTTATGTATTGAACCTTTATAAAACTCGATCTGAACCTTTATAAAGTTCGATCTGAACCAGTTGATCAATAAGTAATAGTAATAATAGAACCCATTGAGTGTTTTAGGGTGTACGATTTATGAATTTAGGTGTAAGGGTTATAATTTAGAAGTAATGGTAAAAATTCGATGTTAAGGTTTGGATTTATGTTTTAGAGGTTAAAATTTAAAGATCATGGTTAAAGTTCAGGGAAATTTATTAAAATTTTAAGTTTTACCCTATAAACTTTAAATTTTAAACTATTATACTTGTATTTTAAATTTTACGATATAAAACGATCCTCTAAACCTTAAAACTCAAACGCTTGTGAAAATTAAATTTATATAACGTTGGCATAATTTAGTAGTGGAAAATTCTATAACGGGCGTCGAACACTGTTGAACACCACTAATGTTGAACATTGTTGAACACTATTAAATTAATTAATAAAAATTTTAAATCTCAAGGACTCCGTATGTAATTAATAAAAGAGTGCTAAACTCAACATATACTTAATAATTATATGATTAGTCCTTTAAATTCTAATTTTTTACAAATTAATTTAATAATGTTCAACGGTGTACAACATTAACAATGTTCAGTAGTGTTCGACGCCCGTCGTAGACTCATCTGTCAGTAGTACTTAATTAACATTTGAACAAAGCCTTAATTTGGGCAAAATAAATCTGCCAAACGACCGTTAAACTGGAAAAATTATATCATGGGTCAGTCCCACCACCTGTCCATGAGACCAACCAATAAAAACAGTCCATTTCATCAATTTTTCCATGTCATAATTTTTTCTCAAGTGAATCTTCACTTAAAAAATTTAAAAATATTGAGGTGAACAGTTTCTATTGGTTGATCTCATGGATGACGTGATAGGACTGACCCATGATATAATTTCTCGTTAAACTGTCAACGAAAATAAAATGATTCCTGCTTTGGAATAAATGCGCAAATTAATAATTTGAAATTACAAAGAGAGAATCCTGATGACTTGAATGAGAAATTATAAAGTTATTCCCTTTTGATGTAAATGAAGTAACCACCTTTTATTTTATGGTTTAATTATATTTTAAAATTTTATTAACTAAAAAAAAATATTCTAACTTTTCCCATAATTTCATCTTAATTCCGTCCTAAAAAAATAAGAATTTCAGTAAAAAAATATTTTAAGTTCAACCCAAGATCAAATAAATATTTCCTTTCCTTTTTCATTATCAAAGTTATTGGTACAATACAAGTAAAATTAAATAATTATCAAATTGGTTATTTTTTAAAATTATTGTTTAATTTAAAAGTTGGTAGAAATTATTCTTGTAGTTTATGTTGTTAAATTAATAACAAGATTGATTGACGACCATGCACGAGAAGCTTAACGAACCAACTTATCATAGAGGGATAAGTCCATCGTTTAAAAATTTAAAATTTATATATAATTTAGAATTTTTTTTGAAATTTTCTATACTTTTTTATTAAATTTTTACCCTTAAATTTTATAATTCTTTTCTTAAAATCTTATAAATTTATCTCTAATATAAAATTTTGCGTCCGTCCTGATTATCGAATATCGACGGCAATGTGTGCATGTATGAATGTGAGGAAGCATAGTGGTTGTCGAGAGATTATTAGGTGAACCATGTTCACCACGTCATCTATGGTCCAAGCAATCAGAACCGTTGATCTTTAAATAACCACCTAATAACTATCCACCCACTAAATCCATGTAGGAAAGAGGTGATGATTCATTTGAAAAAAATTAAGATCAACGGTCTTGATTAATTGGGACCATAAATGACGTAGTGAACAAGGTTCCCCTAATAATTTTTGGTGGTTGTCAAATTTGACGTTGTCTCGAATTACAAGTCAGATGTACAAGTAGACTCACATGGGGGCCATATTATTGTACGTGGTAAACAAAAGCTGGCCGTAGGATTATTAAAATCAAGCTTCACCAGAAAGTAGGTTGCATGAAACTGATCAGGTACTGTCCGATTTTAGTATTCTTGTCCGAAAAGATTTTGGGGTTTGTCTGAAAATTTTAAGCCTTTTGAAACTAGAGCAAATCTCTGATCATGTTGTTCCATGGTTTGACAGTAAGGTTGAACAAGAAGAATGCTCTTGGATTATTTCAGATTATTTTGAGTATTAGTCAAGTTTAAATAATTTGAAGTTATTTATTTGGATTATTTCAGATCTCGATAAAGATTATCTCGAGAAACTATAGTTTTTGATAATCGTTATGTCGAGAAGTTATAATCAAGTGAAAAATATGATAATGTTATGTCTGATACGATGTGTAATACTATTATTTATATATTTTAATTTTTTTCGATATAAGATTAATATCCGCCTCTTTAATATGCACGGAAAAATTAAGCTTCCAGGTATATTGGGACCAGAAATTTCTTACAAAGGTAAATGTTACGGCCCAAGTTAAAAGAACGAATCAGTTTATTATCTCCAACCTTATCCCGTTTCTCTTTCTTCTTCGACCCGTTCCTCACACTCCTCAAGCTTCTTCTTTGAACCTTAATTTATGACCAGACAATGGCTATAAGCCATGCTACACTCCAACCATACCCTGTCTCTCCTCCTCTTAATCATCATTCTTTTCTCTTTTCAAGCAGAAGTCTTTCGTTGCCAAGAAAATTGAAACATGCCCACGTTACAAAGTCACCATCTTTTGCTTCCACTCTGTATAAAAAGCATACCCTTTTAAGCTATGGTTGTTTTGGTATTGGAAGAAATGGAATCAGGAGCTCCGTAAGTGAAGTTCAAGAGGAGCAAAAACAGAAGCCAGGGGTTGTTAAAAGGGCATATCCGTTTGATGAAATTGAGCCCAAATGGCAGCGGTATTGGGAAGATAATCGAATCTTCCGTACGCCTGATGATGTTGATACTTCTAAACCCAAATATTATGTCCTGGACATGTTCCCTTATCCAAGGTCTCTTAATCCGTTTCTAATTGTTGTTTCATTTATTGTATATTAGTTTCATTATGCATATGTTTGTGCTTTTTAGTTGATTGAATTTCATGGCTCTGAGTTCCATTGATAGTTATGTAGGAGCTGGGTTGTTCTGGGAGTGGGATTCTGTTAAATGGACCCTTTTTGTCCTTAGTGAGTTGTTTTGAATGAAGTTTTTGTGGTGACTGTTTTGGATGTATACAATGCAGTGGAGCTGGATTACATGTAGGGCACCCTCTGGGGTATACGGCCACTGATATTCTTGCTAGGTTCAAACGCATGCAGGGTTACAATGTGTTGCATCCAATGGGATGGGATGCTTTTGGATTGCCTGCTGAGCAATATGCAATTGAGGTGTGTGTTGAAATCTTGATTTTTAATTCTCATTATTGTGGAATGCCATGGTTCTGTTTTTACTTTATTAATTGGTTTCGTATTGTGGTTTACAGACTGGAACTCACCCAAAACTCACAACATTGAGGAACATTAATCGCTTTCGTGCCCAGGTTAATATTCTTTATTATGCTTGGAGATCAAACATATGTGAAATGTGTATGATGAATTGTTGATACTTATTTGTGATTTTGGAAGTTACATCTGACTGGCTGGCATGGTTCTGATGGTTCTTCAAATAAACTTACTGTGCTTATTTAAAGAAAAAGAATGAAAATATACGATCAAAGTCTTCCCAGCTTCAAAAAGGCAAAGAGTTGTTAAAAAGTCCATTTAAGTAGCATATTTCTTTGAAGTTTTTATTGTTTCTTAATGTATACCTTAAGTCGGCCAATTTCCATTTTCCATTTTCCGGTCATCTTTGGTGATTGGTTTGATAGCTCCGCCAATTTGCAATCATCTTTGTGATTAGCTTGAATGTCCTCTTACACTGATCATTTACTTTTTCAGCTTAAATCCTTGGGTTTCTCATATGACTGGGACCGTGAAATATCCACCATAGAACCCGGTTACTATAAATGGACCCAATGGATCTTTCTTCAATTGTTAAAGAGAGGATTGGCTTACCAGGTCTGGCTTGTGAATAGTTCTGAGTTCATTCTTCTTCTTATTTTTGTACATCCTCACCAAAAACTCTATCTGATGGTTGATCTGATTCTATGCTCAGGCTGAAGTACCGGTTAATTGGTGTCCAGCTCTTGGTACTGTCCTAGCAAATGAGGAGGTTGTGGATGGTGTAAGCGAGCGTGGGGGTCATCCTGTTATCAGAAAGGTATTTTAGTTTAATTATTTGTGTTATGGGTATCCATTGTTCCTAGTTTAGATACTTTGCTTATTCCTTGTTTTTGTGAATGTTTAATATTTTACAGTGTCATTGTTTATTACCAAGCAGCCAATGCGTCAATGGATGTTGAAGATTACTGCTTATGCTGATCGTCTTCTTGAAGATCTGGATGGATTCGACTGGCCTGAAAGTATCAAAGAAATGCAAAGGAACTGGATAGGGAGGTCAGAGGGTGCCGAAGTTGAATTTTGTGTTCTTGACAGAGATGGAAGGGAAACAGACATGAAAATTACAGTCTATACTACCAGGCCTGATACCATCTTTGGTGCAACGTACTTTCCTTGCACTCAATTCTTAAGTGTTGTTATTTCAATAATAGTTGGTGAAGTATGATTTATTCTTACTGCTTGTTTGTATGCAGATATTTAGTCGTGGCACCAGAGTATACCCTTTTGTCATCAATAGTATCCACAGAACAGAGAGAATGTGTATGTTACTCTTTCCTCTAACCTACCATTTTCTGTTAGTAACTTCAGTCATTCGAGGATAACGTATCTTACAATTCAGGTGGAGGAATATCAAGACATTGCCTCTAGAAAGAGTGATCTTGAAAGGACTGAACTTCAGAAGGAGAAAACAGGAGTCTTCGGTGGTTGCTATGCTAAAAATCCAACAAGTGGGGAACCAATACCGATATGGGTTGCAGATTACGTGTTGGGGAGGTGTGTTTGACTTGATTCCCCATTTGATATGTTCTTTGTAGTTGTTATCAATTGGTGGATGTATATATACTGTCCATTTGTCAACTTTGTCAAGAATAAAATCATCGTTTGTAGTTGTCATTTTGAGATAATCAAATTGTTAGTGAGCATGTGGACAGTTTTTATCGATACGCGAGAAACATGCAAAATTGTATTTGTGCAGTTATGGAACTGGAGCAATTATGGCTGTACCTGCACATGATGCTCGTGACCATGAGTTTGCCTCAAAGTTTAATATTCCAATCAAATGGGTAGTGACACCCAGCGATGGAAGTTGCATTGAACCTGAGAAGGCTTATTCTGGAGAAGGCATCATTATAAATTCTTCAAATATGGAAGTGGGGCTTGACATCAATGGCTTGTCAAGCAAAGAAGCAGCTTACAAAGTTATTGAGTGGACAGAGAAAACTGGAAAGGGAAAGAAAAAGGTGCTTTTGCTTGGTTACCTGAAACAGTTTTTTTTCAGTGAAAAGGATGGATTTGCCCATAATTATTTATAATGTAAGACATTCTTTGCTTAAACAGTTGTTTTATCTGTTAGGTGAATTACAAGTTGAGGGACTGGCTTTTTGCCCGACAACGTTATTGGGGAGAACCTATCCCAGTCATCTTCTTGGAAGATAGTGGTGCGAGCATTCCAGTTCTTGAAACTGAACTGCCCCTTACCCTTCCTGAATTGGATGATTTTACACCAAGTGGAACAGGGGAACCACCACTGTCCAAGGCAGTGTCTTGGGTACAATTTTGGCCTTTGGTTTTGTTTGTTATTTCATTTACCTATCATTTTACATATGCTAGTCATATGGCTAATCATGCGTTAATTTAGATATCCTTTCCTTTATTTCAGGTTAAAACCATAGACCCTTCATCTGGGAAACCTGCCATGAGAGAAACAAACACCATGCCACAATGGGCTGGTTCTTGCTGGTAAAGTACCTGTCATTACCTTCTGTAGTTCGATTTTATCAATAAAAATCTCTGCAGTATTTATTCTTTTACATTTTCCTTTGGGAAACAACTTTGATGCTTCAAATGGAAGTGGTAAATAAGAAAATTTAATTGAGGATATCTTCTCGAAACATGATGCTCATCTAATAGTTGTGGAATATGAAACAGAAATGTTGGGAATCTCTGATGATATATAATTGAATGCTTGTTGAACTATATTGGCTTGATGGAGAAATTAACGTGGTCTTTTATTGTTAAAATTCATATATGTTGGTAGAATGTTCGAGTCTCGTGCCTTTTCCTTCTTTCTTCAGGTACTATTTGAGGTTTATGGACCCAAGAAACTCCAATGAATTAGTTGACAAGGCAAAAGAAAAGTAAGGAAATCCTTTCATTGTTCGATATGAATTGTTTCAATAATGAGTTTTCTCTGTATAACAAATTCTAGTTGTCATTTAGTTTTCATGAAGAACTCAAGAAAGTCTTTTGTGTGCATTTGATTGCCTTGTTTCTTTCCCGTCATTAATATTACATCTACAACTAGGTATTGGAGCCCAGTTGATGTCTATGTTGGCGGTGCTGAACATGCTGTTCTCCATTTACTTTATTCAAGGTTCTGGCACAAGGTAAGTCTATTCTGTCTTTTATGTAAATATGCGCATACAGTTTCCAATGTGACGACAATGGGTCATTTCACATGTGGAACTGTTTATATAATGCAATTGAACATTTATTCTTCTTGTATTTTCTATTGAATGTTGTGTTCTTGGATGAAAAATCAGTGCCTTCTTAAATGTTCTACTCGGGACTGCTATTAAAGTGCCAATTCTGATTGTTTTGAGCTAGAATAGGACCAAATCTATCATATTTAGAGCCTAAACATAAAGATGGGTCATCTTTCAGCTACTATTCCCCAATGAGCCATGTTGTGATGGTTGAAAGTTTCTTTAGAGATACAGTAAGACGAAAAGTCCTAATTTGATTGCGAGCTGCCCAAGAACGAGAACTGACTTGTCTGGTTTTCATTCTGAAAATTGAAATTGACTGGTTTTCTTTTTGAAAATCATAACTGTCTGATTTTTATTTCTAACTGATATTTTGGCATTCTGATTCTATATTTCAGGTTCTATATGACATTGGTGTTGTATCAACCAAAGAGCCTTTCAAATGTGTAATAAACCAGGGGATTATTCTTGGGGAAGTAAGCAAACTTTTTTGTTCCTAGTAAAGCGATAATTCAATCAAAGTGTTTCTCATGGTTCGAGTGGCAGGTTCAATTTACGGCCTACAAAGTCACAGATGGCAACTATGTATCTGCAGACTCTGCAGATGAGTTAGGTGAATACATTCAAGAAATCATTCCAGAGGAAAGAGTATGTTCTTCCACATGTTTTAATATGTATTCCATTCTTTTTGTTCATTATGAGACGGAATATGAGCCTATAAATTCTGGCATTTCAATTCATCTTGTTATTTTTTGTGAATCCTTCTGTAGGTTGTGAAGTCTGGGGAGTTTTATGTGTTAAAAGACAACCCAAATATTCGCTTGATTGCACGTGCTCATAAAATGAGTAAAAGTAGGGGAAATGTAGTCAATCCTGATGATGTTGTTTCTGAATATGGTGCTGATTCTCTTCGATTGTATGAAATGTTCATGGGACCATTTCGGTAATATTTGGTTCAGTTTATTTTAGTATTTTAATCGTTATGTGATAAGAGGGAACTCAATAAAGATGCCTGTTGCATTTTGTGTATAGCGACTCAAAAACATGGAATACTAGTGGAATTGAAGGAGTCCATCGATTTTTAGGACGAACTTGGAGGTTGATTGTTGGCTCACCCTTACATCATGGTGCTTTCAGCGATGGAACACTGGTTACTGATGAGGAACCTTCTACTGAACAACTTCGTGCGCTCCATAAATGCATTGCTAAGGTCGTATTCACACTCTTTCGATTTTAATCTTATGGACATCTGATTAATTGTGTAAATGTTGCATGATCTGCAAAGAAGTATATGCTTCCTAGGATTATCAGTGGTTTATAATGTGCAATTCATTATGCCTTTATGTTAAATAACCCACAATTTCCCCAGATCAGATAATATTTTTTTTTTCAATTTGATCCAAAATGGCATTTTAACAATTTAAGAGTGCACAAGTAGCATGACTACCGAAACCTAAGATCCCTTGTTTGCTTTCTGACAGATGATTGGATATGTTTTTCTTAACCAGGTGACAGAGGAAATTGAAGGGACAAGGTTCAATACTGGAATTTCTGCAATGATGGAGTTCATCAATGCAGCATATAAGGTTTTATTCATTGAGCAAATGACCTTCGACTTTCTCTTTAGCTAGATATACGATAGATCCTCATAGTGATTTTATTAGACAGAGAACGAACAACGTAAATTCCTCTTCTTTATGTGTTCGATATGTATTCTTTTAGGAACATTTCCCTTGGCTTTTAATTAGTGATATCACGGGGTTTGTGGCGACATTTGCTTTCAGTATTATTTAACATTGTTTTCTAAGTTCGGTCTTGTTACATTACTTTTTGTCTGATGTTTAGAAGAATGCTGCCTCAGTATTCTTCGGTTTTCTGTTTCATGCTCGTCTTTGCTTATTTGTTATCTGATTTTATGTTTTTCTAATTCATGTCATCAGTGGGATAAACATCCAAAAGCAATTATTGAAGCATTTGTCTTGTTGCTTTCTCCTTATGCACCTCACATGGCTGAAGAGCTTTGGTCTCGCCTCGGTCATCCGGATTCAATAGCATACGAGGCCTTTCCAAGGGTAAAAAATCTGTCTCGATTTATATTTATGTATTTTTACTGCTTGTATTTGAATCACCTGGTATAAGATGGAGAAAGGGGTGTGTCATCGTGATTAACCTCAATCTTGTTTATACTCCGATGCTAGGCTGATCCTACGTACTTGAAGGAATCAACCATCATACTACCTGTCCAGATAAATGGCAAGACAAGGGGTACAATTGAGATCGAAAAAGGATGTTCGGAGGAGGATGCCTTTATGTTAGCTTCTAAAGATGAAAAACTCGCAAAGTACCTCGATGGGAAACCAATCAAAAAGCGAATCTTTGTTCCAGGAAAGATCTTAAACGTTATCTTGGACCGTCAAACCGCCAAGGCGGCCAGCGTCCAATAGTCCTCATGCACCCAGTATTTATATACTTGTCCGCATTCACAAGATAACACAGAGACAGCTTTGAGTTCCACATTCTCATTCTGCTATTCGACTCGGCAAGCACACACATTACGAATGCATATCAAAAGAGCACAGGTGCGAAAAATTCATGTTCAAAATCGTACTTACAAACGTATTTCACGAGCTCTGAAGTTTGAACATTAAAACGCCTGTTTTGCTGTTTTACTTTCAGGAACAAGACAGCTCCCTGTGGGATTGTTGTTGGATCTTTGGCTTTGGGCATCCATAACATTGGAATTACATGTTTTTATGTAGATTATATGTTCCATTTTAAGTAGAATAATCGTTTTGTTATAAAATGAAAATGTTAGTGACCATAACACGACTTTTCAAACTTCTATGGTAAAAGAAGAATATTACTCAAACTTATTGGACCATTTATGTAATTTACCTTATTTAGATTCAAGTTAAATCGAAAAAGAATTTCACGTTCTTCCTTTCGGGAAGGGAGGATTAGGAAAATCCTATTGATTGCAGCTTTCTCCGAACCTCTGGGAAAAGCATGAAAAAAAAAGGCTCGAATGGTACGATCCCCCGTCACCCCAAAATGAAAGGGGTGATCTCGTAGTTCTTGGTCTGTGAAGATACGTTGTTAGGTGCAAGTTCGGATTAGAATCTGCTGTCTTTACACTTACTTAGAGTGGAAAAGAAACAAACCGATGACCCGGGATCCGATTATACATGATAGATTTTTATTTGAGATTGATTTTGGTAGGATCAAGATTTGATTTAAAAGTTAGGTTTCAGTTGAGATCTTGATATTTTAGATTCGATATTCGATGAGTATCCAATAAGACTCAGATTAATATTAAGTATCTGGTATTATATTTTTTTTTATTTATAATAGATAATGTTCTTTTTATTTTTTTTATTAAACTTTCTCTCTATACATGGATATTATGAATATGACTCATTTTAGAACATTTATTTTTAAGTCTATAATATTTTAATTTTATTATTGATGATTGATTTTTTTATTATTTTAAATTTTTTAATAATAAATTGATTGACCAGATATATCAGTTTTTATTAAATAACGTGAATAACTTTTAAGATTTAAGATCCGTTACAACCAAAATTAAGACTACTTTTAATTTTAAAAATTTAATAACTATCAAGATTGAAATTAATTCTAATTAAATTAATCAGGTACCTACTCTTGTTTACCTCTACTTACCTTTAAAGGAAAATGGGCTATCAGCCAACAGCCCAACGTCCTTGAATGGCGGTGGCCGGTGGCCGATGGGTCAGTTAGTGGGAAAATGGAACAACAAAACCAACCCCCAAATCGATAATTCCGCTGTTGACTTGGGCGATTCAATTTGTTGGCGTTGAATCATCTCAACACAGCAGCAGAGTAGTAACCTACGCAGTAATTCTTAAACAATTTTAAATGCTCCGTCCTTTCCGATAAAATCGAAAACCCTTCATTGTAACCGCTGTCTCTTCTATTTCTCTTTCTTTCATTTTCTTATTACTTTGTTGATCGATTTATTGGATTACTATACAAGAAAAAAATCATAATTTATGAAGAATTTGAAGATGATAGAAGCCTGGTTTTAAGTTAGGCAGTGATCGGTTGCAGGGAAATATCATGATGAAGAAAGCTGCTGCCGCTCCGGTACCAGTCCGCCACATTATCTGGTTAGGCTGGATTATCGTCGTCTTCCTCTCCTTTGTTCTTTGTTTCTGGGCTCTCCTCCGCCTCCATTTCTCCCCCGAAATCTCTTCTCCCACTAACTCTCTCGCTCGTGCGCGTTTGAGATCTCGTATTCCTCGCTATAACAATTTCAATGGTACCCCTAAGATCGCTTTCCTCTTCCTTTCCCGATTCAATCTCCCTCTCGATTTTCTCTGGGGCAGCTTCTTCGAGGTCAGTGCCAAAAACCCATCTTTCCTTTTTTTCCCTCCACTTTTACCAACTTTTCAGCTAATTTTTTGTGGGACTTTGTTACAGAACGCTGACACGGCCAATTTCTCCATTTATATTCACTCCGCCCCTGGTTTCGTCTTCGACGAGTCGACTTCTCGGTCGCGTTACTTTCACAATCGGCAATTGACTGATAGCATTCAGGTGATTTACTGCTAAAAAGATTTGAACTTTTTTAACAGAATTTGGATAAACTCAGTAAAAAGTTATGACTCAAATCACATTCGTTGCAGGTAGCATGGGGAGAATCCAGTATGATAGAAGCTGAAAGGTTGTTACTTGCAAATGCTCTAGAGGATCCTGCAAATCAGAGATTTGTTCTTCTGTCTGACAGGTCTGGACTTTTTAACTAGTTTACCTTGATTGGTGTTTTTTGTTTGTATTATAATTAATGAAATGAAGTTTTCTTTTTAAATATATTTGTGCAGTTGTGTACCTCTATACAACTTCAGCTATATCTATAGATATCTTATGGCTTCTCCTAGGAGTTTCGTGGACAGGTAGATGGCGGGCCTTTTTCATTCTTGAGGTGCCAAGCATTGGTTGATTGATCTATTCATTGATGTTTTTTCTTTTCTTTTGTATTTTATACATATGAGGAAAAAGATTGTATGATCTTTAAACTAGTTCTTGTTTTGATTTGAAGAGATGAAAAATCTTGTTTTGCAGCTTTCTTGATTTAAAGGATGGGCGTTACCACCCCAAAATGTCAACTGTAATACCAAGGAATAAGTGGAGAAAAGGATCTCAGGTTATTGTTTTTGAAATTTTGATGAACTGATCTCAGATTTTTGAATTTGAAGAACTTCATAATTAGCTTTAATAGAGCTTGTTTTGAATTTTGCTCTCTTGTCTACCCTACATATTTTATGTAGAGCTGCCCTTTGCTCTTTATCTTGATTGCAAAGCCAACATTTTTCAGCAGCTAAATGGATGAATTGCCCCATTTTCCCATTAGTCATCATTTTGAATTTCTACAAGTTCAGTACACATTTATTGTATCAATGGAATTTAATTTGCCTTGTATTTGCAGTGGATCTCATTGATAAGGAGACATGCAGAAGTCGTCGTAGATGATGAGGTTGTTCTTCCGGTCTTTAAGAAATTCTGTAAGGTATGCTGTTGATTATAGTATGTTATGTGTTTACTTTCAATAATTTATCTCTTCTCATTATTGTAAATTATTCCTATCCACAAAATGTATTTTTAGAGATATTTCTCCCCTTCTTTGGCATGTTGCTTTGCTGAATAAATGTTTTGATAATACTTGGGTCTTCCTTGGTCTCTCAAACTGCTTATCAAGGATTTGTGAATGTTTATCAAACACATTAAAGCTGGGATAAGATATTTGATAATATTGGATGGCAATCTGAAATTTAAATTTACTTCTTGGTTTGCAGCGACGCCCTCCTGTGGACACCAGTAAAGGAAAGCTGAATATGGTAAGTGAGTTCAATTCCCCAAATGTATGCAATTAGGTTGATTAATAGGAGCCTTTTTATCCATTTTGATAGTTGATTTAGGGGCTAGAACATTGATTTAGTAGTGAGATCTGATTCCCATAGGCGTCATATTTTCTCTTGTTCTGCAAATACACTCGAGTTTAGTGTTGTTTCAGATATTGTAACCGAGAATCTGCTTCCTTCAATGTGATTGATGACTTACTTTTGATTGTGCAGAAACTTCAAAAACAGCATAATTGTATCCCAGATGAACATTATGTGCCGACATTGTTAGCCGTAAGTAAAGAATCAGTATATCCCATTCCCACATGTTCTCTGTTCCCAAACAATTTTCTGTTTTTCTTACCTTCTTAATTGTTGTCCTCTAACCCTATTCTTAATAAGTAAAATTAGTCTCTTCAATTTTGTAATTTGTACACGACTTTTCTGATTGTGTTACATTTGTAATCAAATTTCTAATTTGTCTTACTTTTCCTTTTACACATCAGATGAGTGGGCTTGAAGGTGAGATAGAACGAAGATCACTGACCTATACCCTGTGGAATCAGTCGGCTACGAAAATGGATAACAAAGCTTGGCATCCTGTTACATTCAACTATCCAGATGTTAGCTCTAAACGACTCAAAGAAATTAAGGTATCATTTTTCCTCGTGTATAGTTTATATCTTATTTTATTTACGAGCCTGGTATCTTTTTTCATATGGATTCTTCTACTTTATACACTTGTTTTTTGGTAGTCCTATTTTGACCTTTATGTTGCTCAGTTTTGCCTACTGTGTTTTATTGGTCGTATTCTATTCTCTTAATTGACCTATGTTTTGTGTGACACCTTAATTTGGTATAGGACTCCATTATTTTCATGGTCTTTTATTCTGCATGTCGTATCTCATCAATTCCAACCGTGTTGCTTATTCGAGCAGGATATCAACCATATATACTACGAGAGTGAATCCCGGACTGAGTGGTGTCGAGTTAACTCCACATCTGTTCCTTGCTTTTTATTCGCCAGGAAGTTCTCAAGAGGAGCTGCCATGCGCCTTTTGAGTGAGGGTGTGGTTGCTCCCTTTGATGCCTCGTCTTTATTAGGCAATTCGCCTTGATTGCCGCTCACAATAACTTAAACACCTAACACTCGGCTGATCCTCCTGTAGAGAACAATTAGGTTGGCAAGCAAGCAGATTGCCTGCAAAAGTTTTGGTGATATACAACACACTGTTGTCTATGCAGAAATAGATGTTTAGTTTCTAAACAGAGCTTCGGGAGGGTGAGAAGAGTTGAAAGATCACCATAGTGCAGGAGTTGGATACCGCCATAGACATAGGTGTTTATCTAATTGAATGATAAGAGGTCTGATTGGTATATGTTTACTTACTGGTTAAGAGAAGTTTGGCATTTTCATTACATTCTGTATAATTATTTTTAGTGTAATAGATCCATAATTACAATAATTATAGTAATAGATATTACATGATCATTTGACCCATTTTCCTCAACTTGTTGGATCCAATAATCAAGTTCTTTTACCTGGATAATGAAACCATAACACTTGATACAAAAATCCCAGAAATTGATACCAGAATTAGGTTCTCTTTTTAGGGTTAATTTTCCAATTGAAGATAAGAACTGAATTTCATTCAAACTATTACAATTTTATTACCATTATTTGGATGGAATAAACAAGTTCCATGGATTCTAATATCAGTCACTGTATGCTTTCTCTCTGATCGAACCACATCAACACAGAAACAGCCTAAGGATCGTTTAACAACAATGCAGTGATGATGTTAAAGAATGAGCCGTCGATTTCATAAGCTTGTTTCATTTCTTCTTTGGATATTCCCTTGCCCCAAAGATGGTTGATCCTACTCTGACATTGGTACTGCCCATTTCAATCTGTGAAAAAAATGAGTGAGACAATCCATTAGACAAGTCAGTCTCTCGTAAGGTTTTAAAAGAATTGAATGCTACTTCTATGGGGTTTGGTTAGGGAAGATGACACCCAATAGGTACTTTGCTTACTTGATATTTCGAATCTTTGTGCACAGTATGTAGCAAGGGCACAGACATTGCATAACAATGGTTTAGTGCTAAAGTGTTGACAAAGCCAATTTCTTACAAATCTAATGTTTTCCTTTTCTAGATGGTAATGTGAAAATAATCCTTACAGCTAACTCAAAGTCACCAGACATCCCCATTGACAGTTCACATTGTTCTTCTGGTATTCCAAGAGCCTTGCAGACCTCACTTCGGCAATTCGCTAATGTCTGGATATATCAAAGAGATACTGTAAGAAAAATAAAGAATCGATTGAAAATATGGATAAACCAAGATAAGAAATTCAGCCACCTTGAAATTTTCTGGTGTTGATGTATAATCAGGCATGCCAATTGTCATCAATCCACAAAATTGAAGGTTCGGGCAATTCAAACTAACATGTTTTGCAAGCTCCACACAACCTGAAGGCTCAACACCAGATTTTGCTGCAAGAAAACAATACAGGGAAATACTATCAAAACGACCTCCAAGTGATTGATAAAATCAGCTTATTTTGTCAGAAATATACTTGACCTAATCTAACAGCGTACTTAGCCCCAATGAACTAGGTTGTTCTATTGCTGATTGCCATGTTGATAGAACATGATACGGACCAGGAGCTAAAGTAACATGACCATTTTTATCTAGCAAACTTAATGACAAAGTCATGACAATAAGCTTGAAAGAGCAAAGCCTTGACACAACACAACTCAACCAAAAACAATATATTTTGGTGGAAATACTTACATTCCTCTCCACTGGTGTTCACCTGGACTAAGACTTTTAAAGGCTTTCTTTCAAAGTTTCCAACTGCACGATTAAGATGGTTTGCAATCTGACCCAACATAAGGAAGAGGCTCAGTCTAATAAGGAAACAAAACACAAATACTTAGCCACAGGATGATTGCTGTTCTTGACACTATCAATCAATATCTATGACATAATAGTGTCTGCAAAACGCAAGGAACACTTTGTATTAGCAACCCTAAACATTATACTAATGGAAATGAAGAGAATTACCTTCTCATCATCTACAGTTTCCACCATGGCGAGGTTTGGCACACCAGCTGCATACCAATGAATAATAAGTAAAAACACAAGACAACAGACATTTCCCTCAAGAAGTACAAGCAAAACCAACTGAAGTAAAAGTTCAATTTCAAATATCCATGAAAGTACATTTTAATCAACAGTCCCTAAAAAATACATTGATAGTTGACAAAGAAAGTAGTACTAACATACTAACTGTTTTATTTATGTATTTTTGCTTACCAATCAAAGGCTTCACTTTATTGCTCTGCAAATTCCCAATAAAATGCCACTCTATGTCATCCGGAAGCTGCAATTGCAAGCACAGGAAAGATTATTAATTTGATGCTTTATCATTTTCAAAAAGAAAATGATAATTTTGACAAAATGGATGCTTTATATTTTGAAGGAAATGGAGAAGGAACCTGAGGGGCTTTCTCCACAATTTCTTGGACGTAATTTTCGCCGAAACATCGATGACCGGCATCGTAGACTTGACGAACGAGGGATACGGGTTTCGTTTTACTGACGGCAACGACGCGGATCCGCTTCGATTCACGACCACAACGCTCGGCGGCCTGCTGGACTCTCTGGAGAACTGAACGAAGAGCCGATGCTGCTATTCCGTCCATCGCCGCCGACGAGGCTGCCATCTCTTGTTCTTGTTGATGTTGTGGGTTGTGATCGTCTTTGGATTCTTCCAGATTGTTCATCAGAACTTGTGATTCATGTTTCCTTCGCTCTTTGATGTATTTTCTCCCCTTTCGTTCAGTTCAGAATCGAGATTCGTCCAAACGGTGCGTTTTGGCCTCGGGACAATACGGTACGTTTTGACCTTGGATCAATACGGTGCGTTTGGCCTTGGGCCAGTACGGTGCGTTTTAAAGCTTGTGACACGAAAATGTTAACGTGCCTTTTCTGCCACGTGTTACTTATCTACTGTTTTTCATTAGTTTTATATAGGGTAAACTACTAATTTAGTTATATCATAGTAATAAAAGATGATATAATTTATTTATATGATTCGAATATAAATATTATATATGTATAATATATACGTTATTAAAAAATAAAAATAGATCGATATTATCTTATAATTATACCAACATATTAAAAAAACCAATAAGCATAGATATGCTTGGATAGGAAGGGAAGAATAAAGTTTGAGCCTTTGTTTTACAGTCTTTAGACTTGTTTAGAAAAGCCTATTCTCATTGCTTTGAACCCCACATGTTACAGGTGCTGTAGCTCTTACTTTCTTCAGGAACCAAATGCCAACTCCAAGTCCTATGGCTCCGGCGGCTGAAACCGCGGTTACAGTCCCTGCAAACAATATGAAATCGTCGAAATCCCGATCTTCGGTTTTCGATAAGTGCATTACATAGAAATAATTGAATGCTAAACTGAATTTTTTCAAAATTTAACCTGCAATGACTCCTGCTCTACTGTGCCTTGAAATGTTGTGATCTGCAGAACATATAAGCACTCAATGTTTGACAAAAATGTAGTCAGATAAGTCATGGAAACCAATGCTCAATAAGGAAAAATGTACCTTTACAATAGGAGGTGACATTTCCCTTCTTACATAGACACAAGAAATTCCCTGTTATCGTATCGTATCCGCAAGTTCCAGCTCCCATGGATGGATCCTGACACTGAAGGCAGCGTGTAGTTACAGGAACATTGAAATTGACTCGAATTCCATATTCAGGAACCTGGTTATAAGGAGAATCATCGGTTGCACCGACGGTTCTCCAGTACACGCTTGTATACGATGCACAATGCTTCAGCATCAGCCTTAAGGATTCGGTCGCTTTCGGGTAGTACGAGCAGCAAGAACTACCACTTATTGCGGTTTCACATTCAGGTAAATGCCTGCAAAGATAGCTACTGCTATCGCAGGAGGAACCGCACTGCTCGGGAAATCTTTGACAGAAAATAGGCTTTGGCTCGACAATCACATGATCCTTGCTGCAGTTGAAGAAGAGGTAATCATTTTCAGGGGACAGTGATAAATGTGTGCTTGTGTCCAGGCTAAAAGGCCTGGTCGGACGAAAGTTATCGCCGTCACGACAATTCCACATAAATGGATCGGTCACAATAATATGAGGATCGAAGTAACTAATGCTGTGTACAGGGTATCTACCGGAGGGTGTACGAAGCTCGAGCTTGCCGGGGCTGGAGCAAGCAAGCATGTTTCTGAAATAAGGGCTGCCACAGCCATCATCGATTCCGAAAGGGTAGCTTATAGGGAAATCACCGCAACTGCTTCTACATAGGCTTGCTTGAGCTTCTATGAGGCTAAGAGAAGGAAATATGAATAGAAATATTAGGGAACATAAGAAGATCAGAGAATCCATTAGAGTTATGGTGGAAGGGAAGATTTTTTTCATTGTTTTAATTTCAACTTTCAAGCAATCAAATGAATGATGAAATAAAGTAACGTGTTAATGAGAAAAAGAATCTGTGTAATACATACATACATGCATAACGATATGTATATGTACATATGAAAGAACATACATGCATACATATGAAAGAATACGCATACATACATGTTAATTATCAGTTAAAGAATAAGAACTCTAACAAAAGAGCATGGAAAACAACTATAAATCTAAATAAAAATTTTAAAAATGAAACAATAATAAGAAAGAATGAAGTTTGTGAACTTGTTCTAAAATCCTTCCCCACAGAAAGATACAAAAAAGGTAAATAAACATGTAATCTCCTTGTCATCCCCAATGAAAAACATGGTTAAAAAAACAAAGTGCTAATCTATTATTGTCTGCTGTTTGTGGCATTGGCATTGTTGTTATTGTTGTTGCTGCTACTATTCGGGTGAGCACCACCAATGATGGAGGTAATAGCGGCCGCAAGGGCGGAAGTGAAGCTCGGGTCAGTCGTGATAGCCGCCGTGGCAGCACTCACCGTGTCGGCCAGTTGAGGCTGATGCAATTGTGGAGAAGACACCATTTCTTGGGACAAATGTAGGCCTGAGAACTTTGATTGATTATACAATGCTTGACCAGAAAGTACTTGAGGCGATTGTGTATTCGGTCTTTGGAATTGTAGAGCGTTCTGAGAGTGAGTAAGGTCCAGTGTTACAGTCGGGAACGGTGCTGAAGCCGAAATTGTCGCCATTGAAGAACACGGAAGCATTGCTCTTGCAAGCATATTTGGGTTCATGATACCATCAGCACTACGCATTGATCCGGAGAGTAACATGGTGGCCGCCGCTGTCGTTGTCGAAGCCATCGCCATCGCAGCTGGAGGAAGTGGGTGGTTATGGTTCCCCTCGTAAGTTGTTGTCAAGACTGTCCGATCTTCCGCGCAGCGTTGAACCTGAGAATTACACCAAAACCATACCAGACAGTTTATGGCCTCAAATTCTTACATTATCCAATATCCAATTAAAACTAGCGGATTTGAGCAAAATCCGAGGTCAATACAGATTGAAACATACTTGTTTTCGGACCGGACAACCAACTGCCATTGTACATCGATAATAAGCTCGAGGACAGGGATTTCCTTTTGCCATCTTTTGTCCGTATTTTCTCCATTGGCATCCATCACTTATCTGTAATATATCAACGAGTTTCCCATCAATAACTTCAGACTGAATCCTTACAATTAGTGGATTAAAGCACTAACATATACACACACATATATAATATACCATGGGAGCTTTTGATCGAGCTCGAACAGAAACACGAGCTTTTCTCATGGTAGCCTCAGTACCGGACTGATCAACAGGCTTCGTCGAGCTCAGCTTTCGAGCTTTTTTAGATTCCGGGCTTTCTTCCAATGAATAACGAGAGAGCTCGTCCGGGTCAGCTATGGCTGATGCGCGTTGATCCAAGAACTGTCTAGCAACGGTATCCGCTTCTTGTTTCTTCCCTTCCGGTTTTCCTTCCTGAGTGCATTCCGCTCGTCGAGTTCTTTGATGTCGAATTAAGGTTTCAACGTGCACCTGGAGAGCACTGTAATTGTTGCTGACATTACTAACCATGTCCTTCAACTTCTGGTTCTCTGCAATCACACGTTTCAATTCCACTTGTAATTGCACCACCTGAAACGTATGAGCAAGCATGTTAGAGAAGAGGAAGGGAATAAATAATATGTTGTCTGAGATAGAACTCGAAATTTAAGACTTCATAGGAACTCTTCAGTTTAATTACCTCATTCTTGACTCTTTTATCTTCCACATCCGATGATACCCCATCATCCACCGTTGATTGATCGCTTCCAGTGTTATTAGCCGTGAGAAGATACAACCCAGTCTATACATAAATCAACAACAATCCAAAATTAAGAAAAAAATGTTAAGGGACTAAAACCATAATTAAACCATTATAATTGATACAACGCTTACATTAACATCCAACTCAGAACCCGGACAGCTTTCTCCATGAAACATCTCCTCCTTGACATTAACAACGGTCAAAGCAGTGGTTTTCATCTTTCCGTCACGATCATCGGAAAAGAAGTCAACCTCATCGACGGCGACCCGGTGGTTGTCGTCAGAGGAGGGCGATGAGGAAGAGGTTCCACGGCAGTCCTCCTCCTCCTCCTCCTCCCTGGTGAAAGAACAAACAACAGGGAACTGAAACATGTCTCGCCGCTGCTGCCTAGTACTGGAACTGGTCTTGTCGGGAAACAGATTCGGAGCAGAAGCAGAATCAAGTGTAAGACCCCATCCTTTGTCCATAGTGGAATGGCAATGAAAGAAAGAGAAGAGAAAAAAACAAGAAAGAGAGAAATGAAGCAAAGATGGCGTTGAAAGAGAGAAACTGGGTGTAAATATGTATTGTGAAGTGTTAGAAGTCTTCTACCGGTGCTATGGGATCGCCTATAAAAAGGGTTTGGAACGTAGACCAACGTAATAGATTGACAACATAATATTTCTCAGGGATAAAATAACTTTTAGTCCCTAAACTTATACTTCTTTCTCAAATTGATCATTAATAAACACTTTTAATACTAGCTTTTTAGTTTTACTTGTACCATTAATATTAAATCTAATTTATTTGACTATGATTTTGACATCTTCAGTATGAAATCAAACAATGGAATTTTAGGTGCGTAAGTCGTATGTATTTTAATTATATTTTTATTAGTGTTTCATTTTAAATTAGTGACTTTAGAATTTAAGGTTTATAATTATAGTTAAGGTTTAAAGAATTAAGGGTATAGTGTATTTTATGATTTAAGGTTTAAGACGTAGAAAATTAGGATTATGATTTAAAATTTATTTTATTTTTATATTTTTTAGTAGGGGAATGAAAATAGACACGATTAAGGGTAGAAGATTTTTATTTCACAAGTAACATTGGTATAGACGGGGCCATATAATGAATAGAATGTCGGATAACACTCAAAATTTTAAAAAATATATATTTTTATATAATTTATATAGGCTTAAGGGTCTAATAATCCCTTAAACTTTTACAAAAAAATCAATTAAGTCTTTAATTTTTTTTTACCCTCAAATAAGCCCTCAAACTCAAAAAAAAAATTAATCCAACCCTTAAACTTTTTTAACATCCAATTAAACCCTCAAACTCAAGAAAAAAATAAATCTGACCCTTTTACCAACTTTAACCGTTAACTTTAACTTTTTTTTATTTTTTTAACACGTGTTGCAACAAAATAACACTACTTTTTCGTTTCTAGAAATTTTTAAATTTATTTTTTAAAATTATATAAAAATCATGAAAATAATTTTAAAATATATAAAAATAATTTTGAAATTTAATTTAAAATGATAATTAATATTTTTTTAATAAGATTAAAAATAAAAAATAAAAATATTAAACATTACTTTAAAATTATAAAAAAATATTTTTATATTTTAAAATAATTTAAAATTTTTCAAGATTTTTTTATAAAGTTTTTAGATTTTTAATATATTTTTAAAATTTAAAATTTCTTAAAAACGCTAAGTGACATTATCTTGTCGCAACAAGCGTAAAAAATTAAAAAAAAACGTTAAAGTTAATGGTCATAGTTGATCAAAGGACCAAATTGATTTTTTTTCTTGAATTTGAGGGTTTAATTGAATGCAATAAAAGTTTAAGGGCTTAATTGATTTTTTACGTCAGTTTAAGGGCTAAATTAATTTCTTAGTGATAGTTTTATTGGGTAAAAAAAATTAAGCTTAATTGACTTTTTTACAAAAATTTAAAGGCTTATCCAACCCATAAGCTATTTATATATTATTAAATAATTAAATATAATATAAACAAATACTACCATTGATAATTTTAAAATTATTAAAAAAATGATTGCTTTTTATGATATACTCTTCATCTAGACATTTAAAAAAAGCAAGAAAACACGATTAAAGAACAAATTCGTGGACTTATAACCAAATTAATCTCTCCTGTATAGGTTTCAAGAAGATTAGTTACACGTGGTTAAAGTCGTGGCCTTTGTTTTTATCACTAATAACGAGACATTATTAGGTGAATCTTGTTCACTACGTCATTTATGGTCCAAGTAATCAGGATTGTTGATCTTTAAATAACCACTTAATAATTACCCACCCATTAAGCCTATGTAGGAAAGAAGTAATGATTTACTTAAAAAAATTTAAAATCAACGGTCTTGATTAATTAAGATCATAGATGACATGATAAACTGGATTCACCTAATAATTTTTCCACTAATAACATGCATGGGGATTTCATTTTCGTCTAGAGTTTACAAAATTTCTCATTTTTTTTAATGTAGTACACAGATTTTTCAACAGATTGGGACAACTTTTACTTTTCATTTATGTTTGCATTTGAAAATGGAACCTTTGAAGTGGGAATGATTGACCAAAAATATAACTTGGTAAATTCAAGTTGAATCAACTAAGATTATTATTTAATAATAAAAATATCATTTTTATTTAATTTTCTATATAAATATTATTATAAAAATAATCAACAAAAAAAATTGATTTTGTAAATGAGGAAATTTAAAGTAAAAAAATTATCTTGTATATTTTGACGCATCTTTTTATTTTCGATAAAAAACTAAACTCTACCTTTTTAACTTTAATTTTTAAATTTTAAAATAGTAAATATCTTATATTATAAACTATATATATAGAGAGACGGAGTCAAGATTTGAGATTGAAAGGGACAAAACATAAATATTTAGAAGTAGAAGGACAAATTTAAAAATAAATTCTAAAAAAATTTAAGTAGAGAGACAAAATAAAAAAAAATCAGATTAATTAATTAATTAATAAATTACATTACTCGTTTCTTTCAAAGAAACTTCATTCATTAATAACAACAAACAAGGACGTAGGCTTGGAGGAAAAATCTTTTTTTTATGTCTTTTTTATACTTTATTTAAAAATTTATTAAAAATTAAAATTTTAAACCTTAATCTTTATTTTTTATATCTTAAACTCTATACCAAAAAATACACATACTTTTAATTTTCTAAACCCTAATTAAAATTTTTAACATAAAATCCTAAACTCTCTAATTTAAAATAAAAAACATAAATAAAAACTTAAGAAAAGAACAAACGATTTACGCTCGTGGGCTTGATCTTGATATCCTGGTCTGTAGCCAAACTCACGGGGTTGGACTTGGAATTCATCAAACAGTACACGGCCGTGAATTTTCCCGAGGCATTGATGTTTATTCAACATGTAAGCTGTGACTGAGATCTGTAAGGAAAAGCGACAAAGTAAGAGGGTTCCCATTCAAACAGACGGTGCCCAAAGTAGGAATATTAAGTAAAAAGAGAGAGAGAATCTTAGGGTTTGGTCCCATGAAACAAACCTAACCCCGTTCAAAAGTTTTGCAAGAAAAACTAAGTCGTGTGTTTCTTGTTCATACTTCGTAGTACGATTTGGTTCACATACGGATTTAAAACGTGGGATAAACTTAAAAGAGCTTATATTTATAGTCATCCATGTGGGGCGGTATATCATATTCTTACTTAATTTTTTTTTTTTATAAATGTCATTGAATTTTTATTAAATCCATAGAAAAATATTTATAGTCATCCAAAATTCTTACAACTAAAAACAAAAAAAAAATTAATATTTTTATGGAGATAAGCATACCAATAAAATTTAAAAACTTCTTGAATCTCCTTGTCTCTGTCCAAACGAGATGCATAATGAAGAAAGGAGTTGTAGGCGATCCAAACTGTCATGCAAAAAGTATCGCTACCCAGGATTGATTTTATCGGCAAACAACCATCAACCGAGTGAGGATAAATCTTTTCAAGTGACCACCGACAAAACAAAAATTAGAAACTAACATCGATTGAATCTCGGTGAGAACAAAAATCGATCGCTAGAGTATACTGAAACATGTCATGAAAACAGATGAATCAAATCACAAAACAATAACAAAAATATGTTAGAACGACAGAAGAAAAGTGTGTCACAAGGACAGAAAGAGTATGTTATAGAAGCAAAAATTCTTATTAAAATTAAAAACAAATACAAAAAAAATAATAGATTTGGTGGTCAATAACCAATACTAAGATTGATTGCCAACCACCGATCAAAGAGATTGATCAAAGTGAAGAACGGCTATGAAAAAAATTTTGAGAGAAAAGGAGCGGCTAGTATTCTTACTTAAACTTTAAATTTAATAATTTTAGATCGATATATAACATATTATATGAGTTATATTTTGATACACAAACTATATTAAATTATATAATTTTTTATATTCAAGTTATAACATCTAAAACTTAAATCTTAGTCTAACACCTTAAAAACTAAAGCTTTAAACTCTAAATCTTAAACTCTAAATTTTAATCATAAATCTTAAATTTTATATCCTATACATGGATGGAGCCGGGATTTAGGGTTAATAGGATAAAACATAAATGTTTAGAAATAGAGGGTAAATTAATAAAAAAATAATTTTTAAAAGAATTTAAACAAAAGGACAAAAGTGAAAAAAAAAATTCTTGAAGATTAAGGTGGTGAGTGTCCTTCTTCACTTCTTAGTTAGGACGAGAAACATAAAGTTGTGTTTTGTTCATAGAATGTTTCGATTTCCAAGCAGCTTTAAAACGTGGGTATAAAAGCAGTTCTAGCGTCGGCCATTGGGGACGTTTAATTTAAAATTTAATATTTAAAAAATAAATGGGTAATTAAACATAAAACATTTTTATTTTTATGCCAAAACAATCTTCAAAGATGAACTCTTAAAAATACTTTTAAAAGTCACAAGTAAATTATAATTTTTAAAAGATTAAAATTAAAAGTTTAATATTTAATACAATCTTATAATAATATAAGTTTATTTTTTTTTATAATGCACAAATGTTTGTACTAATAAGCTATTCGTACCAAAATTATATTGTTTATCGCACATAAAAGTTGCGACCGTAGAAGAGTGTGTGCAAAGTGTGATGGGAAGAAAATTATCTGCTCTTTAATTATATATTTTTCGATGTTTTACTTTAAAAAGTAGATTTAAGGTTTATAAATATAATTTAAAAATAAAAATAATTATAAGATATAAAACACATAGAAAAGTAAAAAAAATTATTATATAAATTTTTATTAACGTTACATTTTTTATCAATCATCTCTCTGTCCGTTTTTTAATGATAATAATCAAAATAAGTCAGTTAAATAACTGTATAATTATATTTTAAATTTTATTAATCAAAATAAATCACATGCAATAATTAAGTGATCACCCAATTAATTTATTATAAATTTAATTTAATAAATCTATTTTTTAAAATTCGGGTCAAAACCGAGTGCTACAACGATAAAGTCAAAACACATGAAGGATTTGATACTTAAAAACAAATTAAAGCCCCCCTGAAGCCCAAGAGGTGCAAAAAGGCTAATGGTCCTTATAGAGCATCATAGTCCATAGTCTACGGTCAAATTTAATTTAATGAATTTTATTTTATAATTTAAAATTTATCTGCTATCCGTCGAATTATTTAAATTTTTATTTAAATATAATTATAAATATTTATAATACTATGATATTAATTTATCATAGTTTATATGAAAAAATATTAAAAAAATTGAGAGATTTTACTTGAACATAAAAATTAGCCCATTAATTATTAAACAATTCAAGTTATTCAAGTCTTATTTTATAATTCAACCTTTATTTAAAAGAATTTCAAATTAAATTTTACTTACCCTACATTAATCTAGCCTAAAAAATAAATGTTAAGTTTCTGTTTATTCAAAATTTTACGTCATAAAACCTCTTTAATATCTAATTCGAATTAATTAATTAATAAATCAGATCTTACTAAAAACATGACTGGATTGCCTATACTATTATTCTTGAGCATTGAATTCAATTTTTCTTTCTTTTTCTTGTTGGCAATGGCAACAATTCTTCCATGTCCTTCAGGGTCCCACTCATCGCTTCATGAACATGCTTTTCGTTATCTATCTTGTTTTCTTTGTGTCCATAAGTTTCTAGCAAAATCCATCGTTACAATCCAGATTGTTATTTTTTGTTCTATGTTAAAAACGTTTAATACTAAAATTGGTCCTTCAAATCATACACTTTTTTCATTCAAGTACCTAAACTTTTTTTTGCCAAAGTAATATTTGAACAATCATTTTTTTCTTCTTTTCACTTTAAAAAATTAATAACATCCAATGAAAAACATGTCATGAGTTATATTATTATTGATATTTTTCAATATACGTGAAAATATATATAAGTATCACTTCTGATTAGGGGTATAAACGAGTCGAGTTCGAGTAATGCTAAGCTCGGCTCAACTCGTTAAAATTTCGAGTTGAGTTCGAGTTTGAGTAATTTTAAACGAGTTTAAAAAATCTGAGCTCGGCTCGACTCATTTAGAACTCGAGTCGAGTTCGAGCTTAATCGAGCTAAGTATTAATGATCTTTAACCATATTAGACTTGAGTAACTCTTATCTCTTACGTCTCATTTAAAGCCTAGCAAAGAAAAAACTTTGATACACAAGTTGTGTAAACTCAAGTTTGTTAATTTTAGGTTTTAGTATGTTAATTTAGAGTGTAAGACTTATATTTAGGGTTTAAATTTTAGGGTTTAAAAGTATATTTATATTTTCGAGTAACTCGTGAGTTTTTCGAGTCGAGTATCATGTAGCTCAGCTCGGCTCGTCAAGAACTCAACCCGAGTCCAATCGAGTCGAGTTTTGACCGAGTCGAGCTCGAGTAACTCGTGATCTGTCTCCTCATTTACAGCCCTACTTCTGATATACATAAGTGAATAAAATGGTATAGTTTAGGGGTTGTTTTGTGATTAAACCTTTTAAGTTAGAAAGGAGGGTCAGCAAGCAAGGCCATGGTGTGTGTTGGTCTAAGTGTCGCGTGAGTGAGTGCCCAAAGTATCCCACAACAGAAGACAAAGCTTGTGACAGCAAAAGAGGCAACATAAACAAAACGTTGGGGTCTGGCGTAGCTTTGGCGTGAGAGCAATAAACTATTGGAAACATCTATTTTCGATTTAAATACTAAATATCTAATTAATTAACTGATTAATTTAGATAAGATATTATAAAGATTTATTATATATAATAATTTTATTAGCGACAAATCTAAAAATATATTTGAAGGTGAGCGAACACACATAAAATTTTAATTAATCATAAATATTAAAAAAAATTTAGGATTAACTTATAAAATTTAAAAATTTAAAAACAAACATGTGAACTTTAAAAGTTTAGAGTAGACACATACCTACCCTCCCAAACATATACATCCGCCATTGGACCCTGTTAAGCTATTTTTCTTCATTTATAATATTAAAACTTGAACATATAATCTTAATAAATTTAATATTTTATCTTATAAAATTAACTGATTGTTAGTAAAATTAAATATCATCTGATATTAATATTCAATATTTAAGGGTTTTCTTTTATAAATTTTAAATAAAAATAAAAATAAGAATGATTATCACTTTCCGCTCACATTTATAATTATAAAATAAATAATGTGAACTTATTATTATTATTATTATTATTATTATTATTATAAGGTGTCATCATCCACTTATGCTTTCCTTAAAAGCAAAGGGTCCGATAACAAGAAAATCGTGTACATTCATTTAACGCCAGATTTAAATCTAACCGCTTCAATCCCATCTCTAAAGATCGGACGGCTCATATTCAATAAACAAAAAACAGTATCATCTAAAAATACCTGAATTTATCGTTTTCGATTATCCGGGTCCACACTTTAGAAAACTGACGGGTTCCTTCGGCGTTTCGCACCATATAAATTCTTTCTGCCTCGTCTCTCTCAAGTCACCAACCCAACTTTTCCTTTTTATCTCGTTACTTTCGCCTTAAGCGGTCTCGAAATTTCGGTGAGCATTTTCAATTTTCCGTTTGAATTATTGTGATTTATTGATTTTAATTTATGTTCATGGATTATGATGATGATGATTCTATGAGTAATTTGAAGCTTTGATCTTAAGTTTTTGGATCATCTTTGTTTCTAAGATGAGAGATTTAATGTTTTCTTTTCCTTTTGTTTTGTTTGTTCGAATCAATCGGTTTTAGCTTGTTAGCAGTGAACTCGTTACAGTATTGACTTGCATGCGAAATTGCGGTGACTTGTTTTGCTTTTATTTCTAGCTGTTTTAATCTGTATTTTAGAGTTCCTTTTACTCTAAGGCGAAAATTGCTCAATTTGTATGGATTGCGTTTTCTGCGGATAGGAGAAATTGATTATTTCAACTTTTGAATTGTGTTTGTCAATCTACTTTTCGCCATTAGTTCGGTTAAATAATTTGACTAGATTTTTTTAAATATAAGGTTTACACCTTGTAATTTCTAAATAATATAAATATATAATATGCAATAAGAAAAAAACTCGTCTAACTGAAGAAATGCTGCCAAAGTGTATATGATAGGATATGTTCTTCGGAAAATCTATGACTAGAAATGATCTTGTTATGGTAGATGACTGGATTCGTAAAAAATGCTTAGTGCAAATACCTTTTATAGAATTTTACCAACTTTTTTAATCGAGGGAAAATGAGGACTTGATTCATAGTACTAAACTGCGATTGTTGACTAGTGTGATTTGTTTCTCAATTGCGGTTGGAGTGTTGTACTATGAATCTATGACTTGGTTTGAATTAGCTATGAGTTTTGAAGGATTAGCTTATCTGTTTAAAATTGAAAGGAGACTCTTTTTGGCAAACTAATAAAAACAGACCAAACCTTAAGGTATTGACGTGTCTTTTGGAATTGTAGATTGTGTTGATATTACTTTCCTTTGTACATGTATACAGCATGCATCTTTTCTTTGTTCTTCTATATGTCATTCTAACAATGCAGCGGTGGCGGCTTGTAGGTCAATATGGGAACCACTGTTAAAGGGATTGTTCTGTCACTGTTCATCTCGTCTTTCTTGTTTTCTGTGGTATTTGCATCCGATGACGGACTGGTTAGAATTGGGCTGAAAAAACTGAAAATGGATCCAAACAACCGGCTTGCTGGCCAGCTTGACTCCAAGGATCAAGAGGCTCTCAGAGCATCTATTGCTAAAAAGTATCGCTTCCCTAATTATCTTGGAGACTCTGAGGAAACTGATATTGTTGCACTGAAGAACTACATGGATGCTCAGTACTATGGCGAGATCGGTGTTGGAACTCCACCGCAAAAGTTCACTGTGGTCTTTGACACAGGAAGCTCAAATTTGTGGGTACCATCAGCTAAGTGTTATTTCTCGGTGAGCCCCTACATTTATGCTTTGATTGCATAGGGAATACGACTTTTGACCTTGATAATTGTGGAAGTAAATATGTTTTAGGGAACAAGATTCATGTTACATTTTGGTGTAGGTTGCATGTTACTTCCATTCCAAGTACAAGTCAGGTGACTCGAGTACTTATAAGAAGAATGGTATGTCTTATGCTCTTTCTACTTCTCTCGTAATTGTTTCTGAAACTTGTTTCTTCCTGATATTAATGACATCAGATTTCAGAACAAATTTTAAGTTCATTTTATTCATTTGAATGGTAACATGTGAAATTTTTATTTATTTATTTTTCTAAAATGGTCCGTCTCTAATACTATCGGATTGGTTAGTGATAGGTATTGATCATGATTGTCCATTCAGTGTGCTGTTTCTGTATGTGGTCCTTGTTAAGGTAGAACAAACTCAAGTAGAAAAATGGTTTTCTCCAACATATAACCAGGGGCAGAACTAAATATTATTTGTTGAGGGGCCATTTAAAATAAGCTATGAGTTCTTTCCGTATTAGTATTCTTATAGACTTACTTGGTATATTGCATTACGGTGTGTATTTATTCCCATGGATGCTAAAATAATCTAGAAGTTCTGTTATTACATTTGATGCAGGGAAATCTGCTTCTATTCAATATGGTACTGGAGCTATTTCTGGTTTCTTTAGTAATGACAATGTTCAAGTTGGCAACTTGGTTGTGAAAGATCAGGCAAGTGCCTATGTGGAGCTAATCTTCTCAACATGTTTGATTTAGTTGTTTGAAAGTTTGAATTAGTTAACTGGTGATCTATTTTCATTATCAGGAATTTATAGAAGCTACTAAGGAGCCAGGTGTTACATTTTTGGCGGCCAAATTTGATGGGATATTAGGACTTGGATTTAAGGAGATTTCAGTTGGGGATGCTGTCCCAGTGTGGTATGTTTGCATTTTAATTTTTATTTCAGTTTCTGTTAGGATGTTTCTGAATATTTAAGAGCTTCAGACTGACCACTTATCTTACAGGTACAACATGGTCAAACAAGGTCTTATCAAGGACCAGGTGTTTTCATTTTGGCTTAACCGCAATGTAGAGGGAGAAGTGGGTGGTGAAATTGTGTTTGGTGGAGCTGATCCAAACCACTATAAGGGCAAGCACACATACGTCCCTGTAACACAAAAAGGCTATTGGCAGGTCGACCTTTCACACTTAATCTATTATGTGCCACATAATTGCTTTCTATATATACACTTCGTTTTTTGCATTTTGCGTAATTATCTTCCTTTTTGTTATAGTTTGACATGGGCGATGTTCTTATTGGTGACAAACCGACTGGTATGTTCCTCGTAACCCTGGTGTACTTGAAAAATGGGATCTTTAATTACTTTCTTTGAAGAAAAAACATGACTTTGGAATAGATCTGTGTTTCTGACTTAGTTTATGATGTTCAGGATATTGTGCTGGCGGTTGTGCAGCAATTGCAGATTCTGGAACTTCCTTGCTGGCAGGTCCAACAGTAAGTTCTAGTGCTTCTTTGTTGGGTCTTGTTATTCCAGCTTTCTAATTGTGCCACTTTTTTTGACCAAGTCCTGTAGGTTTGTGTTATTGTTAACCTGGTTATTGATTTCATTTCGGATTGTTTGTTTGCCTTGATGCAGACTGTGATTACCATGATAAACCAAGCAATTGGAGCTGCTGGAGTGGTTAGCCAGGAGTGCAAGGCAGTGGTTCAACAATATGGGCAAACCATCATCGATTTACTTGTGGCTGGGGTGAATGCTAGTTTTACTCTATTACATTTACCTATAAAGTTGCTAGTTTGTATTCATTTGTTGTAACATCAATTGTGAGATTGTCTCTCTACTAATATTTCTACCTAGTAATTGGTTTTTCCTTATTGTTTCCAACAGGCACAACCCGCAAAAATCTGCTCCAAAATTGGATTGTGTGCTTTTGATGGTACCCGTGGTGTTAGGTGAGGCTCTGTTTAGTCTATGTGTTTGCTTTCACTAAATTACAGTGTTTCTATTTTGTCCACTTCATTCAAAGATAGAATGACTATTGAAGTGGTCAACTAATGGTTGCTCAAACATGTTTGTATAGCATGGGCATCGAGAATGTGGCAGATGAGAGCAATGGCAGATCATCTGGAATTCTTCACGGCGCTATGTGCCCTGCTTGTGAAATGGCAGTTGTGTGGATGCAGAACCAACTGATGGACAATCAGACTCAAGACTTCATATTGAACTATGTCAACCAGGTGAGATGCGATAAACTGATATTCGGTTTACAATGTTTTATCACATTCTTTCTAATGCCGATTCATAAATTTGTTACTTTTGCAGCTTTGTGATCGGATCCCAAACCCAATGGGAGAATCTTCTGTCGACTGCAAAAGCATTTCTTCCATGCCGTCTGTTTCCTTCACTATTGGTGGCAAAGTTTTTAAGCTTGCCCCTGAAGAGGTACTCCTATCCTTTATTTTCTGGTTGGATTATTGTTCTTTAGTTTTCATAGTCTTGGATTGGCTCTTGTATCTACTCAAATAATGTTCATGAAATTTTCCGTTTCCGAGTTGTCCGACTGAAAACACATTGTCCTGACATCAATTTTTGGTATGTAATCCAGTACATCCTCAAGGTTGGTGAAGGTTCTCAAGCTCAATGCATCAGTGGCTTTACTGCGTTGGATGTTCCTCCTCCTCGTGGACCTCTCTGGTATTTTATCTTGCTTTACATTCTTATCTTAATCAAATTCCTCGAACTTATGTTACTCGGACTCGATCATATCGGATACAATGTCCAACATGTGCATTCTACGTTTTTTCGATGTCCAAAACTCGTTCCTCTCGTGTTCGATGCAGGATTTTGGGAGATGTCTTCATGGGTCGCTACCACACCGTCTTCGATTTTGATAAACTTCGAGTTGGCTTTGCAGAAGCAGCATAGAAAGGTACTACAACGTCGGACCTGTGTTTTTTAATTCCCATATGTTTTAACTTTATAAAAATTGTGGAAAGCTGAAGGAGTTCTTACTCTCGGCCAAAAGTATTAAAATCATGCTTTGTTGGTTGTAAATATTTCCGTTGGTTCTGCTTTGTATTTTAAAAAAGAAGTGAAAAACATTATGTTATGTTCTTTAATTGTTGATCATTTAATACTTTAATTAGTTCCATTTCCATTTCCTTGATTACTCTATTGATTTGAATATTTCAATAACGATAGAAGAAGGGGTGAGCATTCGATCGAGTCGAATCAAAAAGTTTCAAGTTATTCGAGTTGACAAGTCATATTTTACACCTCAAATTTTATTTGAAATTTTTTCGGTTCGAGTTGAGTTTAAGAAATTCGAGTCGAATCGAGTTGAGTTTTCGAGCTCTTATAAATATTTAATTATAATTATTTATCATGTTACAATATAATTTGATTTCAATTTAAACGATTTTTTTTAATCATATATATATATTATATATTATATGTAGCAATATTTCTTTATATTTTTATATATAAATGCATATATCATTAAAAAATTGATAGACTCATCTCAATCTTAAAAATTAATCCTTTAATTATTAAAAATTTCGAGTTATTCAAATTTTTATTTTACAATTCAAATTTTTTTGAAAATTTTTTCGAGTCGAGTCGAATCTATGCAATTTTGAGTCAAGTTAAAACGAATTGAATATTTTTATCTCGAGTCGAGTTATTCGATTTTTCGAGTTGAATCGAGTTTTAGAGTTGAATCGAGTTTTATTCACCCCTAAATAGAAGCTCGAGTTAAGTGGCAAAAACGTATAAAATAGTACTCCAATTCTTAAAAAAAGGTTTTGTTTGAAAATTCGAAAGATTAAGTTATAAGAAATGAAGTGCTGGGTTTATATTATAAAATTATTTTATATATTAATAAATACTAGAATAAATTACATAATTATAGGACTTTTTACTCCTCCGATTATAAAAAGTTACAAATAACTAATTTTAAAAAATAACAAACAATTAATCTAGTCTGGTACTATTAAAAATTTGACGTGTTAACATGACAAATAATAAAAATTGATATAATAATATATTTAATTATTTATATTTATATTTATATATTTAATTAATTTAATTTTAATTCAAATAAATTCAATGAATATAGTATTTTTTATTTGCTTATTTTATTCTATTGTGTCGTCTTTAGATTATACAATCCTTTTTATTTTAAGAGTAAAAATTTTGTTTAAATATAAGATTTATTTTATATAATTTTGAATTTTTGATCTATAATTATAATTTAGAGTTTAAGATTACAAAATTAAAGATTTAAATTTAAATTTTCAAAAACAAATGCATATAAAAAATTTTACTCTAATAAGACCCAACAAGTACTTAACCAATCCAACTTCCATTCATACCTAATGATAGTATCTTTTGTCATTATGTCCTATGCCAAATTTCCACTTCCTCAACACCATTGCTTTTCTCCCTGTTCCCTATTTGTAGTGGAATTTCATTTGGAAACACCATCCGATTCCGAACAACATTTCCACATCAAATGTTAATGATGTGTAGCCTACACCTTACAAAATTGAAAAGCAAAAGATACCAATTCCAACACACACAAATCATCTCCCACCGTTCATTGTGTCTGCTCAGGGTGGTTCATAGGGTTTACATAACGTTTCAACACCATCGTCTTTAACCTATCGTCCAAAGCACAACAAGTTACATCACTCACGCAAACATATATGTGGTTTGGATTAAGGGTAAGCTACTTATTAACGGATTCTTACCCATGTTTCGGTCTTAAACCTATATTACACCTCATAAGATGTGTAACATTACTGTTTATATATTTTCTTCACTCATGATGCCTACGTGAAATAAGACAATTAAAGAATCATTTTGATACCACTTACTTAGGGTCTTTATATTCTTTTTAAAATATATAATAATAATATGTACAGTAACACCGTTTATATATAATTTTATTTTTTTCGATATAAAATTAATGTCCATATATCTTCTTAAGCGTAATATTAATTTTTATATCGCATTATGTTAAAGCCCGGTTCGTGGAAAGGTACAAGGAATTTGCACCCATTATTGCAAATCAATATATATATATATATATATATATATATATATGATATAAGTTCTACATCTATGTAAAGTACCCTAAGTTTATTGATGGGAGAAACAGAATGCAAACAGTCAATTCAGGTCATAATAGAATCTTCCATCGGCAGTATCGGCGGCTCCGAGAAGAACAACAATGGTGTTTCCACCAATGAAGTTAGGGAGGAGCCTGCTCCTTCGTGTTCCGATATGTTAACAAGGATCCACGCGGGGTATTTTAGGATAAGCCTCTCTCTCGGAAGTCAAGCTTTGTTGTGGAAGATTCTGACCCAACCAGATGGTTTTTTGCATGTTTTCAGCAAGGTATCGTCTACCGTTTGTTTGCTGCTATGGTGTCTGGCTGTTTTAACACAGTTTTTGCTGTCTTTCGTGTACATTCTCCGGTGTTACTTTCACTTTCACTTGGTTAAGGCCGAGTTCTTGCACCATATCGGAGTTAACTATCTGTATGCTCCTTGGATTTCATGGCTTGTTGTGCTCCAATCTGCACCCTTTCTCGTTCCGAAAACCAGCTTTATCTATCTGATTCTCTGTTGGACCTTTATTGTTCCTTTGGCAGTGCTTGATATTAAAATATATGGGCAGTGGATCACGACGGAGAAATGGTTTCTGTCGGTAATGGCGAACCCAACGAGCCAGATATCGGTGATAGGGAACATGGTCGCTGCTCGAGCTGTGGCTGAGATGGGGTGGACAGAGAGTGCTGTTTGTATATGGTCACTTGGTATAGTTCACTATTTAGTACTCTTTGTTACTCTCTATCAACGGTTGTCGGGTCGGAGTTCCCTTCCGATGATTTTACGACCAACGTTATTCTTGTTCTTTGCTGCTCCGAGCATGGCTAGCTTTTCTTGGAACTCCATTTCTGGAGCTTTTGACAATACTTCGAAGATGCTGTTTTTCTTCTCCCTGTTCCTCTTCATTTCTCTGGTAAAATCACAGCAAAACATGTTACATATACAGATATATATATATATATTGATTTTTACTGTTGTTGGTTTTTAAAGGTGTGTAGGCCATATCTTTTCAAGAAATCTATGAGGAAATTCCATGTTGCATGGTGGGCGTACTCGTTCCCATTAACCTTCATTGCCTTGGCTGCTGTTCAATACGCACGAGAGGTGAAATCTCATGCTGCAACTTTGTTAATGCTTGTGTTATCAGTAACGTCACTTCTGGTTTTTCTTGGCTTAATGATGCTCACTGCTGCCAAAGTCGATCGGCTAATGCGTGACACCGATGATCCCGTCCTGACTTTTTGCAAAAATTCGATATCAGCTGCTCGAGTCGCAAAATAAATCCACTTTACCAGCACTTGAACATGGTATCGTATACAAGTATGTGTCTAACAGGGGTATGAAGGTCTCCCATGTATTTAAAGGATACTTAGGTGAAGTTCATTTTCATGGTTTTCCTGGCCAAGAATCAAACATTCTGTTTGGTTCAAAGATCAAAACTCATCCATTGATCCATTCAACAAGTTAAAATTCCTAATAAAAAATAAAGCTGAAAATGACAGGCTAATTTCCCAAAACCCTTTCTTTTTCCTTTGAATATTTCTCTGTTTGACACAATTCATGAACTGAAACTAAACTGTAACCATCAAAGTTCATTACAAGACTCCCGCAGCACTTTATTAAAAAAAGCTAATGAAACTGCAAAAAAGGACCAATTTGCAAGAGATGCTCAAATTCCTTAGGTATTTCATTCTTCTTACCACTTGCATGTGACAAGCTCTAGTGAGATTCCAACTGCTTAACCCTTGCCCTCAGAGTGGCTATTTCTTCCTCCAAGGCCCTAACTTTGTCCTTGTCCGAGCCCGAGCCACTTGCATCTTCAAATCCCTGACCTTGTTTCTTGGCAGTCTCCATCGTCTTCCTTCTTATACGCAGCTCTTTAATATAATGGTGTAATTTATCTATAATGTATGCATGGAATAGCAATCCCCCTGCAAAAAAAGTTTCCCCGCCGTTACGTACACAAAAGTTTATCAGACCTAAAGGACGTTGGAGACAACCCCAATGAAATATGAACTGTACAATCTATGTTACTCATATTCGGGTGTGAGTGTCGCCTTCGGGTACTAGTATTTATCCAACACAGATATTGTTAGATTTTTCTAAGTTTTCCCATGCATTTGAAGGTCATATCCTAATATGTATACGTCGGGTACGGATGTCGGGCATGGATACATCAAGAACAATGAAGAGTTCAAGCAGCATAGCCTACTATAACAACTTTTGAAAACAAATATGGGAAGTAAATAAACATAAAACCAAGATAATAAATGGATTTTTTACACTGCAAAAGGAAATGAATCGAATACAGTGCCATACACTAGTAATGTATGCTATATATATCAAGGAAATGAATAGAATTTTTCCACCATCTTTGAAGAAAAGCAATGTGTACATTTCTGGGAATTTAGAACCTGAATTCATTTCAGAACGAATCAATAATCTTCTCTTTACACAATAACTTAATGATAAACCATTATCTGATTGAGATTGTACAAATTGATTCGAAAAGAAGTAAAAAAACCCAAATATGTGAAAGGAATTAGGGTTAGGTTTCAAAGAAATTCGAAGTAGGGAAGAATCAAATTACCCATGAGTGTAGTTTCGAGGAGGTTTTTGGCCATGAGAATCTCGTCGGTTTGAGAAGTGTTTCCATCCTCCATCCAACGCTTCTTGATCAACATCATGCTGTAAACGGATGACAACATCACAACGGCCACCGTTCCGGCCACCGTCTTCACTACCACCGGACCACTTCCCCTCTTGACCCGATCCAGAATCACCAATATCAGCTTCCTTAACGGCGTTTTGAAGGATAATGAGACGATCACCACCATCTCTACGAATATCACAATGAACAATAACTGGAGCATCTTTAAATGTTGTTTCTTTTATTGAAACCCTAAAGAAAAAAAATCAAAATTAAGAGCGTAAAGCAAGCTTTTTTCTTCAGTAACAATGGAACCCAAACACGGTAAAGCGCAAAACAGATCAGTTTTTCAATAATGAAGACGAAGAACCGCTATTCTCGTCACCAAGTTGGTTTTGATCTTTAACATTTTGGGATTATTTTCTATAAAGTCCCTTACTTTTTTTTTATTCGAAAATTTTCTTTTTTAAAATTTTTGTTTAGAAGTTGGGACCTTTTAAGTCTTAGGCCCTTAAAGTTATATTTGCCAACTATGTCTTAAAGCTATGACACAAAGCTTATTTCGTTAAAATAAAGTCCAAAAAATCTATAATTAAAAATTAATATTAAATAAAATAAATACAAATCAAATTATAATTAATTTAAAATTAAAAAAATAACAACAATATCAAAGACTAGTTATATTATAAATACAAAAGAAAATTATTACGATGATAACAGTAATCATAAAAAAATCGATCGGATGAGACATATTAATAGAAAAAAATAGAAATGATCTTAAAACACGAATCACTATAACATCAAAAAAATGAGAGTCGGAACTTGAGCGTAATCACAAAAAAAATATATGAATTAAAACCGTAATGATAATCATAATTTAAATCCATGATCAAAATAGTTTGCTTGCAGATTCTTCAGTACTTTCTGCGATGGCTGCAAGTTGCTTAAGTTCTGATAAACTCCTCCCTAGCTGCAAAGCCAGCTTCATTTCAACTATTTCTCCATTTTCTCTTCTCCCAACATCTTTCTCACTCACATTTGACATTATGGTCTCTTCAATCAGTTTAAAGAATCCTGCATTCCCCCGGTACATTTCGAACACCATCCCGACTTGGCCGCCGTGTTCCACCGAGTTAACTACCGTGGCCATCGCGCCTGCTACGACTCCGATCATCACGGGCCACGAACAATGAATAGTGCCTACACAGGAAGACCCCAATGCCCCTAAAAGGGTCAATAAGGGACCAGATATTGCCAACATTTTATTAAGTCTCAGTGCTTTGCTACCCAAATCAATGTACTCGGCCAAATCTTTCTTCTTCAAAACTCCAACAATTTGCTTCATTTCTTCCTCTAATTTCCTGTTCCAGCCATTGTTTCCCTCTGTATTTCCCCCGGGAAACACTTGATTTTGCCTTTGTTTTGGCCACCACCTTGCCGGTTCAACTTTCGAAGGGAATTTTTCGAGCATGGAACCCATTAATGGAAGTGGATATGCCTTGTCAAGTGCTAAAACTCTCTCCATTGCCTCATTTACATCATTGATGTCCGGTTCACCGAGAGACAACGTTGTTTGAATTCGGAAATAAAGCTGCTTGAACAACCTCGCAGCATTTCTCTGTTCTTCCGCAAGTTGGGATGGTTGATTCTTGTTCATGACCAGCAACAACCCCGTCGCAGCGACATAAAGCACGGTAGAAGATAGCTTTAGTGCCATAAAAGGTGCACCTTCTGCAACCGTGGCAGCTAGCCCGGCCATGGTAGCACCAGTTAAGGCCATGGCATTAATGGAAGTAGAAAGGAGCCGGTTCCAATTATCACGCTGCTCTCCTATGTTGTTATGCATCTCCACCCTATCCGCAACCGCCTCCATGATTGCATAAAGCTTGGGAATCACCTGAGGATCAGATGATTTTGTGGTATGTCTAGCAATCAGATAACCAGTTCTTTTTCCAAGTTCCTCTGCCATCTCTCTGCCAGAAAGCTTTGGAAGAGAGACTGGACCGAGGTGGACCCTTGGTGCAGTAAGAGTCCACCTCGGTCCAGTCTTTGAAAACAATAGTCTGCTTGAAACTTCAAGGCCTGCTGCCATGGCTGTTGCTTTGGGATTTCAATCCAAAAGGTATAACTAAACTGAATTTTATTTGAAGAGGAATGATATGTATACACATACATATATGTTGGTGTAGTCGTTGAAATTTGAAGGTCTGAACAAGATCCAATGGCCGAGTCAAGGCACCTCCATGGGGCATAATTCTCCGACTTTCAAAGCCATTAACGAGTAACATATCTTCGAACAGACAACAGCATTGAGACCAAACCAAGATTGTCCTTTTGTCGCAGTCCTTGCATAACTTGTCAGCATTTCTGAGTCTCAACTCTTTCCCAAAATGCCAAAAACTGCTACGTAGACTGAAGAACCCTAAACCATATCTAACCCATAGTTAAGCATTTTTAATGATAATTTAGTCCAATTATTGGGGTGGTTATACTATAAATTAATTCATTCTTTGTGGATTCAAGAACCATTCTGAGATTTTAAAAATTATGCAAAATCATAACATTTTCATGCCAATAATATTAAACTTCATCGAAACTATTGTATTGGCTGGTCTATAAAATCATGTGAAATGTGCTTATGTAGAAAAATAATTTAAATGTTTTTTATAGTCAAGGTCTGGAAAAGTTTAGTATCTCATTTCACAGTGAAACCATGGTTGAAAATTTCAACTCATTGGCTCTTCAAATGATTTAAAACCATGGTGTCTCTCTCCCATGTTCCAGTAATATCTCCCTTGTTTCCGGGACCCAATGATTCTTCAAAATTGTCATTCCATTAAAGAAATGAATTACCAACTTCTAATTATGCCCACTTTCAGAGAGTTTTGATGAGTAAAGGCAAAAACTTGTTAATCACTTATCAATGGAGAAAAAGTTAATAAAATCCCAAGTTAAAAAGGGAAGATCTACCGGATTAATTATGGAGAAAGAGAAGTCACCGTAAAATGATACTCTTTAAACCCTCTCCCCATTATATTCTTATTGAGAAGCTTTTCTCTTTTAGGCCATACCCAAATCCTTTTCCTTTCTTTTGCAGTGCCGAAACATCAGCCTTGGTAAACACAGGTTTTCATACTTTGGGTCATTTCCCCTTTTTGTTGTTCTTATATTTTTTTAATAAAAATCCCAGATTTTGATTGATTTTGTTGTATTTGTTGTTTTGGGGTTGTGATTATAGAAAGAAATCATGTGGGGCGTTTCGAGACGAAGGGTTGTTTCTTCTTCAGTAAGTTTTAATTGCTTTATCTGAGATTTTATGTGTTTATACTTACAATTTTTATTGAAACGTTGTGGTTCTTTGTTCAGGTTTTAGGCCAATCATTTCGAAATGCTCGACCTTTGCGATATTACAGTTCTTCAAATGAGGTAAAGCTTCAATGCAAATTGCAAGCACTGTTGATTATTAGTATGTTTTGTTTCACATTTCCAAGCTTGAATCTGCTATGAAATCATTTCCATTTATGGATTCTTCTTTATTTAGTTTGTTTATGCTTTTATAGGCCTATGCTATGACTTTAGTTTCCAGAAAAGGATCATCTCAAGTTTCAGGGATTGTGGGTTCCCTAGGTAATTGGAAATTGAACAATTCCCTACATTTTCCTTGTAAAACAAATATTGATCTGTGTTCATGTGTTGACAGGGTTTCCAGTTGGCTCTAAGCCTCTAAGGTTTGTTTTCATTGCTTTTGCCTTCCATTTGTCTTTAGTTTTTGTAGCTCTAAACAATTTCCAGTTTTGGTTATGGTATTTTGAGTTGAAGATTTGCTTCTTCTGTGTGGATTTTAAGGTTAAACGAAGCGGAAAGAAGTTTCACCATGAAATATTATTACATGCACACATGAAGTAACCTGTAATGAATTAATAAAATAAACAGTGGTCATCTAATACCATATCAAAATTTGTCCTGATTTTTCCTTAAAAGACTGTTATGTACCTGTTATTTACAGGGAAGTTATTTCATTTGTTCAAAGATATCCTCCGATATTTGTCCACACTAGGTCATTTTCCTCGGATGCTGGTAAAACATTCTTGTGATTCTTCTGCTATTTCTTTTTTCTTTTCAAAATTTCAGCTTATGTTCTTATCCTCAACTCAAATTGTCCTGCTTGGCTATGAAGGTGAACTTGTTGATGCTGTTGTTCCGTTCATGGGGGAATCCATCACCGATGGCACTCTATCGAACTTTTTAAAGCGTATGTTTTGCAAGTTGCTATCATTGAACTTTTTTTTTCATTATTAATTCTTTTCACCATCGACAAACTATTTTTTGTTTCAAATCATGCACATTATGTGCAGATCGTTTTGACTGAAATTTAGGCATCTTGGATAGATGCATGTGAAAACACTAATACATCGTATATTTTGTGATTTGGGAGCAGAACCTGGCGATCGTGTTGAAGTGGATGAACCAATTGCACAAATAGAAACCGATAAGGTACTTATTATCTGGGTGACATTCTTTCTAAGCATCTATATCTTTACCTTTGACCATTACTCAGTTTGCATCAACTGCAAATAGTATTCTTCTTCTCTATTTTGCATGGTTAATACGTTTCCCCTTATATGATACGAATAGGTGACGATTGACGTGAGTAGTCCCGAAGCTGGTGTAATTGAACAGGTATATATCATATAGATTATAAGCTTGTCTATTTTCAGAAACGTTAATATTTAATATGATCTTAAACTAATATTTATCTGTTTTCAGTTGGTGGCCAAAGTAGGTGACACCGTGGAGCCAGGTACGAAGATAGCTGTCATTTCGAAATCCGGTGGCGTAACTCATGTTGCTCCATCAGAAGAAAAGTCTAGCAAGGGGGCTTCCGAGCTTTCTCCTGCAAAAACAAAGAAAGTAGAGACAGAGAAGCCTAAAGAAGAAACTTCATCCATTAAAGAAAAGCCTAAAGCACCTTCTCTGCCTCCTTCCAAACCTTCAGCTAAGGAACCTCAACTTCCTCCCAAAGAAAGGGAGAGAAGAGTAAGTGTCATAGCACTTGTTTTTCTACATATAATACTTCTTAAGATAAGCGATTAAGCGTAGAATCTTTTTTATTAACCTTTTTTTTCTTTTTGCTGTTACTGTAATTTGATTTCTGTGATTTCAGGTTCCTATGACGAGACTTAGAAAGCGCGTTGCAACACGTTTGAAGGATTCTCAGAACACTTTCGCCATGTTGACGACATTCAATGAAGTTGATATGTAACTACTACCCCTTCTTATAGTAATGTTGCAGTGAATTCTTCTCTTCTCTTTCGCTAGCCTTTTTGCTCTTTCGGTCCTTGTCATTCAACGAGACATAATTTATGATGTTTATCTTGGATTAATCTTTTGGTCATGTTTGGAAATGGATTCACATCTTTTTATTGGGATATTCGAGTTGGTTTTTGCTCATTTCCCCCTCTACTTGATATACAATTCCAGGACCAGTTTGATGAAGCTCCGCTCTGACTACAAGGATGCCTTTTTCGAGAAGCATGGAGTAAAGTTAGGACTTATGTCGGGATTTGTAAAGGTAACATTCACCAAAAGATGCTTATGTGTGTTTGTGTCTGTACATTATACAATCTTCATTCAAATCATCTTATCTCCTTTCAGGCTGCTGTTAGCGCGCTTCAGAATCAACCGATTGTCAATGCTGTAATTGATGGGGATGACATAATATATAGAGATTATGTTGATATCAGTGTTGCTGTTGGTACCCCAAAGGTCAGTCACAGTTTCTATCACACTATATCAACTGATTAGTGTGTACTTGGGATTTTGTTTCTGTAGCAATTTTCTTACATCGAGTTTTCTCGGATTCGGACGACTGTGTTAGTGTGTTATTTGTAGTTTACTTGGACCGTAAATCAGACATGAAAGATACAAAAAACAACTACTTATTGTTGCTTTCGATATTCTCCGCCCTCACTCTATACCATTTTTCGTCAAAAATGTATAAAAGCCCATAACTGTGTTTTGCTTTCTTGTTCTTCATATATATATATATGAAATTGGGATACTTTGCTCGACTTGCCTTTGCAGGGCCTTGTAGTTCCGGTAATCCGAAATGCTGACAGAATGAACTTTGCCGAAATCGAAAAAGGGATAAACACCCTTGCTAAGAAGGCAAATGATGGGTCTTTATCAATTGATGAGATGGCCGGAGGTTCATTCACGATATCGAACGGTGGTGTTTACGGAAGCCTCTTAAGTACTCCAATTATTAACCCTCCGCAGGTGAGATGCATGTTTTACTGCACATACATGACATTCTATCCATGATCTTATATGCCAGATCCGACATGTTTCTTCCAAGTTCTTGTATTTACCAACAGTTTGTTCTTTCTGACTTTATCAGTCAGCTATTCTGGGAATGCATTCCATAGTAAGCCGTCCAATGGTTGTCGGCGGAGAAGTTGTTCCGAGGCCAATGATGTACATTGCGCTGACATACGACCATCGGCTGATTGATGGAAGGGAAGCAGTATACTTCCTGCGCCGCATTAAAGATGTCGTGGAGGATCCACGGAGACTGCTGCTCGATATATAAGGAGACCATACAAACAGTCTACTAAATAGCCTGGATATGGCAAAACATTTTCTTGGTTTAGAATAAATAGCAACTGAGCTTTCCAGGTCTCCTGTATTTGCATTTTCATCAAAATTTTCGAGTGATCCAATCACATAAAACTTTTCGAATTGTAAGGCAGTGTCCTGTAACATTTTCAATGAATTACATTTTCTCTGGAAACAAACAAACGAGATACTTGGCATTTTCATTGAAACTGACAAGGAAATGGGTAGTAAAATAAACCCACCAACTTATAGTGATATCTCAACATGGGTCCCCTATCTGAGACTCTAATCCCATGTATTCGTTTTTAGACTTCAGTTCCCAGACAGACCAATTCAGATTAGACCTCATTGGCTTCAGACATTTTCTCATCTTGTTAGACCAACCCGTCGTGGAAAAAATTATTAGGTGAACTTTATTCACTACATCATTTATAGTCTCAATTAATTAAGACCGTTGATCTTAATTTTTTTAAGTGGATCATCATCTCTTTCTTATATGGACTTAGTGGGTGGGTAGTTATTAGCTAGTTATTTAAAGATCAACGGTATTAATTGCTTAGACCATAAATAACATGATAAACAGGATTCACCTAATAATCTCTTATGTCGCGGGGTGATCGGACACTATTTTTAACCTCGGGTTTCCTCCACCTACTCCATTGCCACCAACCATTTCTCCATTGTTTTTTCTTTCTTTAAATACCCGAAATAATATTTTTTCATATAATATTAAATTTCTTTTGGCCCAGAATTGGCAGAGTAACGCTCTTTTGTGCTCTCTGAAATTTGCTCTCTTTTTGAAGAACGCAAAAAAAGGTTCTTTGTAAGCATTTTCACTCTTATATTGAGATTTAGATGACATTGATAGCATTGGTTTCTTTGCTTGATTTGTTAAATACCCTTTTTCTGTTTCGATCATTTGCATCTCAAAAACTGTGGTTATAATGTCGTGGTTCTCATCGTATATGGTCGGATTATTTGTTTTAAATGTCTCTATTGGATGATTCCATGCTGATTTAGTGATATTAGATCATATATTGGATTATCATCTTTTAAGAAATCCATTTGGTGTTGGATTTGTAACATCGATTCATTAGATTCTGTGTTGTTGAACACCATATAAGCTCAATGCTGTTAAAATCATTTCCCCCTTCGAATTCGATTGCTCCGAGAAGGATTTCGTTTAGTATTGCTGGTTTCTTTTGGCATAACTTTCCTTGAATTCGTGTTTCCTTACTCGGTTTTTGTAGTGACAAGTGAATGTTGTTCTTAGTATTACAATGTTGTCTTGTTTCTGAAAATTTTTACTCTTTCATCTGATATTTCAGCTTTAGAAGATGAGGGGAAATCTTTGGCAATTAGGGCAATCGATTACTCGTCGTCTTGCTCAGGCTGACAAGAAGGTCGTAACATGTCGGTACTTTGCGTCGGAGGCTGATCTGAAAAAGACTGTTCTTTATGATCTCCATGTTGCTAATGGTGGGAAGATGGTCCCGTTTGCCGGATGGAGCATGCCCATTCAGTACAAGGACTCGATCATGGACTCCACCGTGAATTGCAGGATGAACGGTGGACTCTTTGATGTCTCCCATATGTGTGGGCTGAGCCTTAAAGGAAAGGATTGTGTTCCATTCCTTGAAAAGCTTGTCATTGCTGATGTAGCTGGCCTTGCCCCCGGAACCGGAAGTCTAACCATCTTTACAAATGAGAAGGGAGGGGCGATCGACGATTCCGTGATTACCAAAGTGAAGGATGATCATATATACCTGGTTGTGAATGCAGGATGCAGAGACAAGGATCTTGCTCACATTGAAGAACATATGAAGGCATTCAAGGCCAAAGGTGGGGATGTCTCGTGGCACATCCATGATGAGAGATCTCTTCTGGCACTCCAGGTTAATCTCTAGACCCTTCAAAATTTACGTCTCTAGTTGTTTTGCTTCAAGCAACTTGCCGGTGATTGTCGAATCAAACATGCATATTATTCTTACTTTCTTGAGCTGTTGACCCGGCGAATGTTGCAGTGATTGTTGGTCAGCTAGCACGGATTTGCTGGTTATTCAGACTGTAGCATTTGAACAATCATAGTTTCTTTCTTTTACAGGGCCCTCTTGCTGCCCCGGTTCTTCAACATCTGACAAAGGATGATCTGAGCAAGCTATATTTTGGGGAATTCCGAATATTGGATATCAACGGTGCAACATGTTATCTCACTCGGACAGGGTAATATTCGATTTTGTTTCGTGATATTTGAAGAGTAGTGATTCAGTTGGCGAGTCAATGTTATCACTCGTTGGGATGCTATGGGGTACCAGATAAAGTTGTCTCTTTTAATCTATCTTCAGGTACACCGGTGAGGACGGATTTGAAATATCAGTTCCTTCCGAAAATGCTGTGGATCTTGCTAAAGCGATCTTGGAAAAATCCGAAGGTAAGGTAAGGTTGACAGGACTTGGAGCTCGAGACAGTCTCAGGCTCGAAGCCGGGCTATGTTTATATGGCAATGACATGGAACAACACATAACACCGGTTGAAGCTGGACTGACATGGGCCATAGGGAAGAGGAGAAGAGCAGAAGGTGGATTCTTAGGAGCTGAGGTGATCCTGAAACAACTAGCAGAGGGTCCGTCAATCAGGCGAGTTGGCTTCATCTCCACCGGCCCACCTCCACGATCCCACAGCGAGATCCAGGACGAGAAAGGGGACAACATCGGCGAAATCACCAGCGGAGGATTCAGTCCATGCCTGAAGAAGAACATAGCAATGGGATATGTGAAATCCGGATTACACAAGGCAGGGACCAAAGCTAAGATTTTGGTAAGGGGGAAGGCCTATGATGGAGTTGTCACAAAAATGCCTTTTGTACCAACAAAATATTACAAGCCATCATCCTGAGATAAAAAATTACACTTTCAGTCCCTGGGGTTTTCTTAGTTGTTTCTCTTAACTGACATGAACATGCTGTTTTATTGTTTGTATCATGTTCAATTCCAATTTTCTCGAATAGTGGTCATGATTTTTACATATGAATAAGAAAAATTCCTGGGGAAAAAATATTGGATTTGAGGACCCCAAATTGTGCACATGAAATAGAAAAATAATAAAGGTCTAATTATAGTTTTAGTCCCTCTATATTATTCTAAAAGTACACTTAATTCTTATACTTTAATTATACATAATTTAATTCTCTTGTCATAACATATTATTAGTAAACTTAATATAACCCAGACGTATCTAGGAAATTCCATCCTTCTACTAAACTGCCTAGTGTTTCAAAGCCTGCAATTTACCATATCTTACCAGGGATTCACTGTAACAATTTAATTCATATTCATAGCTCATTGCCTTCATGGAAAGATTACAGTAAGCTTATAATGCATCTTGTATCGGATCGAGTTGCTCTGAAGAGATGTCTGGTTAAGATTCCGATGATGAGTATGTTCTTCGCTGAATATAGTGATCAGCTTGTTTATGCGATACAGGAATGTCATCGACCTTGAAGGAGGTGACAATCTAAAAGTATATTCAATGATATGCTTGTTTTCCTTTCTTCATGTTATACGATTGGATTGATGTTGTATCTCAGGAGTTCATGTGCTGGGGTGAAAGCATATGCATTGGGCTGCATTGGTGAAGGATTGCAGAAAGAACTTATCGACATGAAGGAATCTGGCATCGAAATCAAAGTAATGCATAGTTATGGTGGAAGCAGCAGTCTGAAATCCAAGATTTGTGCAGAGGAGGTGACTGTTGATCTTACATATTTTAGCTTTTACATCTGTTCCGGGATCCTTTAGTATACCAGCAATATGCTAGAACTTAGATGTGCTACAAATGGTCACATGTTATATTTTGATTATCCAGTTTTGAAGTCTGTTGCAGGTAGTTAGTCCACAGAGGCCTAGAGCATATTAATAATGTAAGAACACACACAACACTCTGTTTCTGCAAATTTGCATGTATAATCTTGTGTTTATTTTTGCAATATAGAAGAAATAGAAATTTTATTTGCATACTTGTAAAAAATTTGGGTTTGGCTCTGAAGCGGGGTTCAGGCACAAGGTTGAGATCTAGCGGTGGGATTTACTATGGTTTAGTTCCACCGGTTCCCATGCCAATACCAAATCCCATCCCCATTCCCATTCCAAATCCCATGTTCATGCCTTTCTCACTATTTGAACTGCCTACTCCCCCTCCAAAGCCCATGCCTTCCCCGTGTCCATATCCTTCTCCTCCTCCTCCACCTCCACCACCACCGCCGCCGCCGCCGCCGGTTATACCAACTCCACCACCTGCACCATAGCCATTACCATGGCCATATCCCCCATTAGAACCTTTACCTCCACCCTCACCTCCACCTCCACCCCCTCCTCCTATGCCTGCTCCAAAGCCACTACCATGACCAAACCCTTCTCCGGAACTACCGTAACTAACGCCACCTCCACCACCCTCTCCACCTCCACCTCCTCCACCAGTCCCAACTCCACTACCAGCGCCATATCCACTACCGTGACCAAAACCTTCACCAGAACTACCATAACTATTGCCGCCTCCACCACCTCCTCCTCCACCAATTCCAACTCCAATACCGGCGCCATATCCACTACCATGACCAAACCCTTCACCTGAACTACCATAACCATTGCCGCCTCCACCACCCTCTCCACCTCCACCTCCTCCTCCACCACCAATCCCAACTCCAATACCGGCGCCATATCCACTACCATGACCAGACCCTCCGTTAGTCCCACCTTCTCCACCTCCTCCTCCACCACCTCCACCAATACCCCCCACACCACCTCCAGCCCCAAAGCCTTCTCCGTGACCAAACCCAACACCACCAACACTAGAACTACCTCCACCCCCACCTCCTCCACCTCCACCTCCACCCACTACTACCCCACCATTGTCATAGCCTCCTCCTGCACCATACCCTTCTCCATGTCCAACACCATAACCATTACGTGAGGAACCTCCTCCTCCCCCACCTCCCCCACCACCGTAATACTTACCACCTCGTCCAAAGAAGCTACCACAACTTCGCCAACTTCTATATGAGCAATCATCATCATCTTCATTATCACCACCACCATACCTCCAACCTCCAGGACTTCCATAACCACCCTCATTAACATCCTCTCCAACAACAACACGGTTCAAAGCAGCAACAACACATAAAACAAGAACAACCACGTACCAAAACTTATCAGAAATGGCAATGACCACCATTGTTTGATGAACAGATTCTCAAGAAACAAACAAGGATATTCTAAGCAAGGCCAAACCCCAAACTTCCGCTTGGTTTTCATTCTCCATCTCCATAGCCACCTATTTATATAGCTGAGAGTAGAGTGTGTTTCAAAAGGATACATGCATGAAATTTCGCGGGAATAATAGTAAAATAGCCATGGAAGTCAAGAGAATCATGTCCGAATTGTGACATGTGAAGTATTAAGTCAACTGCAGCGGACAAATAATATTACATTATTACTATATGGACAAAATATTATACATACAAAGTCTTATAATCTTCCTATTTAGAAATAATACTGCTATTAAGAAATCAATACATAGTGGAGTAGGTAATTGTATCTTCATGAAATTTCGGACAGAGAGAAGCGCAATATATACTTGAAAACTTAAATAAATAAATAAACATTTTAGTCGATGCTACATTTTTACTTTAGTTATATTTATAAAATTTATATCGTCTTTCTTCATTCTATATTTTTTTTACTTTTGTCTCTTTGTTTAATTTTTTTAAAAATTTAATATATTTATAAATTTATCTTCCCATGCACTTTCAAACATTAATGTTTTACTACAATTCTAAATTTCGATTCCGTCTTAATCTCGCAAAAAAATTATTCACCATTAATTGGTTTTGTTTGTAGCAAACCAACTTTTATATATATATATATATATATATATATAGGATCCAATGTTTCAAAACAGTATCCCTGTTAAACAAATTTAAGTAACCTGTCCCTGAATATGGAGTAGGTTTCATGAGTTGTCGAGAATGCTACCTGTCTGTGTCTGTTACAGGAACGTATAAATAATGGAGGAAAACGATGAAACCTAAATCTTTCCAAATATCTTCCCATGTTTTACCCCACTTGGCTACAAGATTTTATTTATTCTTACATATTCGAAGGTATTTAAATATACGTATAAATAAATATTACCTTATCATCTTAAGAGATTCGAGTTTAAATATTTCATATATAAGATGTATCATATATATATATTGTTAACTTAATTCTTAGCCACTCCAATAATTTTAAAGTCTTTTTATTTCTATTATAGCATGTGATGGCCATGTGTCATGCTCCTTATAATTGAACTAATAGGAGTATAAAAATGGGAAGTGGAATCCAGTGTTAGCAACAAAAAAAATTAGTTTTATTTTTTGGGTACAGGTTTATAAATGTGTAAAGTATACAAAGTGGTCAATAAAATTTACTTAAATTTATTATTAATAATTATTATTATTAAATATATTGTCAAATCTATATGGGGGTGAGATCCAGGACAGTATTATTTTTATTACATCAATTATTATGATACAGAATTTTTATAAATTAAGAATTTGTTTAAAATAATGATTTTTTGTTTTAATTTAAACTCAAAATTTAAATTATAATCGTAGAATCTTAACTTTAAACGTTAGTTCTAGATCTTAAATTATATATGGAATTATATTTTTGTTGCACTGGGATTCGAATCTAGGAATCCATCGAGTTGAGAGGTTTGTAAAATATTTTCTTTTATAAAGCATAATTGTAACTCCCAAGTTTAGGCTTAGAAGTTAGTGGGCCGGTTTAGTCGGTTTAGCTTAGTTCGGGATTAAATATCTAAAAATTAGTTTTTTATCGAAATAAAGTGAGGAAAAATATTCTAAAATCCTTAAATAATATATATTAGACTTTGGTCAAATCAATTTTGAAAATCGAGCCTTGAAACTCTAAGATTTTGAAATTAGGGCTTGTTTCTCTTTAGTCTCCATTGTAATTGAATTCGGTCCTTGCATGAACATGTAGGATATAACTAAAGCATTTAGAAAAGATAAAATATAATTTTTTTTAAGATTATTTATCGGGGCGAGTCTCCGGATTAGCCTCGATATTCCCTGTGTAGCTCGTTCGAGTCGGGTGACGTTTAGACCAAATCAAGGGGTTACAATAATGTTCGTAAGAAATTATTAGATTATAAATATTTTTGTTTTAATATTTGTATAGCTTCAAATAAGGGTCTTAGTTGAGAGGTTGTTTCGTTTCTTCGAGTTCAATACGTGTATACAAATGATAAATATTTTGAGATTCTTGGATGAATTAAAATCTTATTTATCTAAAAAAAATTATTAATTATTTTTTTATTGATCAAATTTAAAACAGATTAATTTTATTAAAAAGAAAAATATTCAAATTATAACGAAGATTTATGAATCATAAGCGTAAATTAAACACATAACAATAAATACATATATTTTCCTTTAATCTTTTTCTTCCCTTCCAACATTGTTAGGTACAAATGCCCTACACAAATTGGCCTAATCCAAAAGTATAAAGTCAGACCCTCTTTTGTGGAAACGCTCCTAAGCCATGGAAAAACAGTCTGTGCTTTGGAATCAAGGCTGAACACAAAATTTTACGTTAAAGATTGAATTTATACAATTTTAAAGATAAATTTATAAAATTTTAAAGGTTGAAAATAGATTTTCAATGAAAAATATATATATTTTTTTAAAAAATAATTACTAGTAACCTGTGAAAATCGAATATCGATACGGTATCGTAATCTCCAACCTATGGAATCACAATCCTGCACTTACTATAACACAAAACTGTTCAGAAACAAACACAAGCATTTACATTCACTATAAGGTTCTTTTTGTTCCAACAAAGTCTCATGATGTTGGGAACATAAAGTGTCCAAAATTGATCCCATGGCTACTACTTTATTGATTGCATACTGCACTATCATCACACTTTCTGCTAATGCCTAACCTTTCACAATCATTGTTTCAATTACATATAATGCCGAATCTCGACCAAATTCAATGGTATATAATGATACATTGCTTCGTTTACTTCCTCATCCGGTGATGACTAACGGAACGAATAACGAAATACAGAATGCTACTGCGGTTGCAGTGATTTGGCTGGTGTGGAAAGTGAAGAGTTCTAACCTTTCTGCTCCGCTTCTTACTTCAGTTGAGTTTACGACCGCTTTCGTCTTATGGACTACCTTCTTACTACAAAACCGAAATCGGAGATTCTTGGATATGAATGTTATGTGATTTTTTAAACCAGAATGTGAACTAGACTGTTAAGAATGGCTAGAATGACTCACCTTCCTGGAAAGACACAGCTCTCATGACCTGCAAATGTACCCCACAAAATTTGTAAAGGAAAAACATGTCGGATTCGTATGGTAATAATTGAAGATGATTGCTAGCATGTATACAAGTAGAAAGTCTTTCGTTGAGGCAATCGGGACTCGCAGACGAGTCGGTGGCCTAGTGCGGTAATGGTGTGTACTGAGGCAGGTTACAGAAGCAGGGTCCCCATGTGAAACTACACACCCTTTTCCCCAATGAGCATCTCTACATGAATTCTAACTTGGAAATGCAATTATTCTCTTATAACTTAAGACATTCAAGGAACTAAACAACCGGAAAAGTGCTAGAACTCAACACTTGATCGACGAATATATCGGTCTAGTATGTCGTAAATGCGCAATTCTATTAGACTGCGATGTCTGGACAATGTTCTAAGGGTCTTGAATAAAGGAAAAACACAAACAGTTTACTATTGAGCACTTGAACAACCAACCACCTATGGCTACAATCAAACACGAAAAGATTCCAGTCCATAGAAAAAACAAATTCAAAACTTTAAAAAGTTAAAAGCAATGTTCTTTTGGAGGAATGATCAGGGGAAACACACTTACTTGGATCAGTGGTAGTTATCATTGCAATACCCTTAAAGTCACAGGACCCAGGAGCTTTCCCTTCCTTTTGATAATAGCTATCAAAAGCATAAGAAGCATGATTCTTAACATTATTAGGCTGGAAGCAGCTCTCCCCCGGTTGAATCTCACTGCAATTTGCCCTCCCCGGACCACAAGCCCAGTCCAAAGCCGCCTGCAACGACTTCGAATCAAACCCGTCCATTGCAATGCAATAAGTCTGATTGGTTGTATCGTTAGCCAGAAAGGTCCCGCTCCCCGATACATGAAGCAAATACACCGGCGTTGAATTTGAATGAAACAACCCCCAATTCGCCTCGGACACCGGGGGCGACCTCAAGTTCTCATTGAACAACTCATATATGAACACACTGGAAGTGATTTCAGGATGCAGAGGGGTTCCACTCTGATCTATAACATGCTTAATAAGGTTCGAGTTATAGGTATCCGCATTATCGATAGTAGCATAAGGCTCCTCCGAATCCCCCTTCGAAGGCCAACCGCTCTCGGTAACAAGCACCGGAACATCAGTAACATTCAAGTTTTTCATAGAAACATAGGCTGCATCAATCATAGCATCAAGCACATTGGTGTAGTGCAACAAAGTATTAGGATCAACCATTTCTTTCGACGGTGTCAACGGCTTAAACAACGAATTATCTAGGGGAACCACACCTTTATTCTCCATAAACACATAATAAGGATACAGATTCATCATCAAAGGAGACCCAGTTTTCGACAAGAACCGAAGCAAAGGTGTCATAACCGAAATCAAGCTTTGGTTAAAGTAAGCCTGAGAAGGAGGGAAAGTATCAAGAACAATTGAAGCTGCATGTGGGGTTGAAACCTTGATTTGAGTATGCAAATTTGCAGCCACTAAAGCACTGTAAAGAGACTGAATTGCAGGCAGCAGCAAAGGAGCCGAGGACGGTACCGTTGTCAAAACCTCATCTCCGACGCCGATATGAGTGATGAGCGTTTCGGGGTAATAAGCAACGACGTTCCGGTTGATCCAAGAAGCCGCCGTGGTGTTGGATGAACCTATGGCCAAAACCTGGTTATTTGGTACACTGATAATGACCTTAATATTTGTGTTTGCCAATGCTTTGAGTATATCCGGATTTGCATCATAGAGTCGAACGTGTGAGATTCTTTGCACCTGCAAGAACGAAACCAAATCTTTTGCAGACGGCAGATTCGAAACATCTGTTCCTATGTTAACACCCACAAATGGCTCTTTGTCTTGTTCTTGACTTTGCTGCTTGATTTGCTGGACTAAAGTTGAAAACTTTGCTGCAAAAAATAAAGAACACAAGTACAAAAACTAAGACCTTGAATCCTTATTGGTTACCAAAACTTGGGTTTCTTTTAAGACATTACCTGTTGAAGGAACTGTGGAGTAGAAGAAAAGAATGGTGATGAGAACAGCAACAAGCTTAGAGTTCACCATTGAAGAGGAGCTTAACCTTTGTTTCTGTCTCCTCTGTTTCAGAATCTGCTAGAGATCTTATCATTATCCGATGTGGGATTCCTATTTGTTGTGCTTAGGAAGGATAGTTTACAGTAAGAGGAGACAAAGCTACCAACTTTTCATCAAAAGATCAAAAAAATCCGAGTCTTTGGAGGGTTTAACACTTTAACTGGAGTGTTCTTTTGCTTACCATAATCCAATCTTCTTGCCACACATCGATTTACTGCAATACCCTTCAGAGCCGACAAGTGAAACTGTGGTCTTTTTCTTACACGTCCATGAGATTTCTGTCCACTTGGACCATACTTTCCAATTCCCAATCAAAGGGTTGGTGACCATGGCCGTGACCATGGACAAAAGTATCAAGCAATGTAATGTGACGATGTGATAGCACATTGGCAATGGCATGGGGTGCTTTTTTGTGTGTAAGAAAATGCAAGTTGGGGAGGGTAACATTGTAAATTGTGGGTGTTTGCAAATTTGATACTATTATTTAGTTCGAAGATGCATGATACAATTATCTCTTATTATTCAAATCCATATATCATAATTACAAATATTTGATTTACTGGAATGAGTCTATCACATGCGTTCTTTATTTTTATCGTTATTAAATCGGTCAAGATTAGATCTTAATAGACAACAAGAAAACAGAACCAAGTTTCACTTTTAAGTGATCTAAATTCTAACTTTGTCCATATATTTTTCGATTATGAATCGAATTTATATAAATGCCTGTCATAATAACCAAGAATCTAACCCAAACCACATGAAAAATGCAGATCAATTTTAAAAGTCCTTATTGCATAATTGAGTTAGAAAATTCCAAAACATGAGACAGCAACTATGCAAATATGTGAGGGACATGGAAAACACAAGAAAGAATCAAACAAAAACAGAAGAGAGCATCTAGGAGTCACGAGCCTAAAACAGAAACACCTGCACCACTGTCACCTGTGGGTCACCATTGTCCAAATTGGGTGTCTGGTTTTAGGGTTTAATGATTTTGTTATTACAATTTACGCAAGTTAAACCTGTCAGATGTCTTGGTTTTGCTGAGAATGGAATATAAACGAGTTGAGCTATCATTTTTGGTTGGTCATATTGCCTGTGCCTGCACATTTTTTTAAGGACTAAATGATGAATGAAACTGCATATGAAATTGGATTTTAGGTGTAAACTAATCTCTTGGTACAATGATAAATAGTTCATCATTAAAATCAAGGGTAAAATACATCGGTAGTCACTTAACTTTTAGGACATATTCATTTTGGTCATCAGACTTTTAAATTTAGCTCTGTCTCTGCATACTCTTTTTCTTCACTATCAGCTCTGAATTTAGCTACCTTCAGCACCGAACCCGTCAGCTTCTCGGCTAGTTCTACATAAGATCTTTCCATTGCCTGTTTCAAAAGTCAGTCATCCATCGGATCAAGTCCAAAAAACCAGCATTTTTGGTTTACCTGGCAAAAACGGCACCATGGAGCTTAGAGCACAACGAGTCCCGGCTCTTTCCGGTTCTCCAATCTTTCCAGATTCTCAATCCCTGTCCTGCTCAATGTGACCGAGCTCTGGATACTGAAAATGTTACTTTGAGTGGCAGCACCAATGGCATTGGCCACCTCATTTTCATTTCCATTGCCATTAACTTGAAACCACACTCCTTGAAATGGCAGTGCTTCAGCACTTACAGATGCTTAAAACAAGTTTTTTACTAGATTATTAGGTTGGACCAAAACCCCAAACCCACCCTCCTTTTAAGTAATCGTGCTTTGAAATGGCAGTGATTAAGCTCTTACAGACGCTTTTTTCATTCATCTGATTATGGTAGTAAATGCCTCACATGTCTATAGCTCAAAACAAAAATCATTGCCAGAATGGATTCTATCAAAATTTTGTCTCCATTGTTGTTTTCTTTGAAGAAGAAAAGAAAAGGCTACATGCCTTCTCACTAAGAAGCGGTGAATTGTTATGATATTTGTATTATATTTTAATAATAATTTTAGTTTTATAATATTAAAAATTTTAATTATTAAATAGGTGTCTAAATTATAATTTTTTTAGTTACAGGTTTAAATTATTTTTGGGTCAAATAAGTGTTTAATGTTTTATTCTTTCACCTATTTAAAGTTCTCGTTATTTTTTCTAGTTAAAAACATGTATCATCTTTTGAAAATTCTGAAATTATATTAAAAATATTTTTTATAAATTGTTTTAATTTTTCATATTTAAAAAAAATTAAATTTTAAAATCTATAACTTCTCAAAACTCAAATCTCTATTTGCGTCAAATTCGTCGTCGATTATCACATCATTATTCAATATATCAGTCACCGAACCATTAAGATCATTTTCTCTTATCATTTTGTTGTCAAAAATTGATTAACATTCGTATGAAACATTAAAATTATCGAATAATTTCTTTGAACGATTTACAATTAACTATAATATAATAGACAACGAACGATGTGTGAATTGTTTAACGCAGGAAAAACATTTATTTTTTTACTGCAACGCAATTAATAGCGAAAGTGATAACTTCAGGATTTATGAATTTTGAAATTATTTTTAAAATATTTAAAGATTTTAAGTTTTATTGTTATTTTATTAATTTTATTTATTTATAATATATTTAAGATTTTTTAATAGATAATATTATTTTTTAATATAAAATTTTAAAATATATAGTATTAAATAAATCATAAAATAAAATAATAATATTAAGTACCTATTTGGTAAAAAGATAATTTAAATACCTAATTAAAAAATATAGTTTGAGCATATATATAAAACAAGAGCCGGTGTTCCTTGCAAGACGAGAAGCATGTATCTGGTTCGTTCGTTACAACTACTTGGTGACGTGTTTGTCAGTTATACCTTCACTCTGTAACCGTAATGTTACGTTAGTGAAAGATGAAGATTAAAAAGATTATAAATTTGTCCCAATGCTGTCACCTACCTCACAGTGTGTGGTGCTCAAGGTTTTATCACTCACTCCTCTCCTCTCCTCTCTAGTGATTGCCGGTAAGCTCTCCGATCTAAATCAATTTCCGTTTGAGCTCTTACTTCCAGTAATCTGATTTGAATTATTCTCTGTTGTGACCGTCTTTGTCTTAAATTTTTAATCTTTAGGTTGATTTTCACTTAGAAAATCAAAAATGAAATGAAAAAGGTAAATTTTACTATGTATTTACCGATTCACTTGGTTGAATTCATGAATGATTACAGAGGAATCAGATTTGCCGAAAGATGGCTGAGGGTTCAGCTGCAGTTCCCAGTACTGAATTGTTGGAATGGCCGAAGAAAGATAAGCGTCGGTTGCTTCACGCCGTGTACCGTGTGGGAGATCTGGATCGTACCATCAAGTAAATATGTATTTTTGTTTGAAAAGGGGATTGGGTTATGTGGGATTGAACTCGTAAATTGTTTTAACTACTTGAAATTTTACCATGCCTTTATTTTGGTTTAGATGCTTTGGATGTGCTTACTTTCTAATACAAATTTGTATTTAGGTTCTACACTGAGTGTTTTGGGATGAAATTGTTGAGGAAAAGAGATATTCCTGAAGAGAAATACTCCAATGCCTTTCTTGGGTTTGGCCCGGAGGAGTCTAATTTCGTTGTCGAGTTAACATACAGTATGATCTCTTAATTGAACATATAACTTTGGATTCCTTTTTATTCAGTATATGTTATAGATCTGCAATATCTGTTGCCGAATTGTTAATCTAAGTGTGTACTTTTAAGTTTTATAGTTTGACTTCTACAATTTAAGAACTATTATTATTGTTTACAGATTATGGTGTAACTTCATATGATATCGGAACTGGTTTTGGACATTTTGCAATTGCAACCCCGGATGTAAGTTTTTGAACTTATTGCGGTACTCGATCAAAATATTCATTGCCAATGCAGGTAATTATTTTTCTTTGTATTTTAGGTCTACAAAATGGTTGAGGACATCCGTGCTAAGGGTGGTGATATTACTAGAGAGCCTGGTCCAGTCAAAGGTGGAACCTCTGTTATTGCTTTTGTGAAGGATCCTGATGGTTATATTTTTGAGCTCATCCAAAGAGCTTCTACTCCTGAGCCACTTTGTCAAGTAATGCTTCGTGTTGGGGATCTAGACCGCTCTGTCAAATTCTATGAAAAGGTAGTGCGAAGTAGAGTAAATTTTTTTCTTCTCTCCAACTAATCTTATATTTCAATTGGAACAGCAAATCCATTGTGCTTTCAGTGCACGAATCACTTCAATGGAAGTTCTATTTATTGGAGAAAAATCATAAACTCTTATTGGACCGAGTGTTGATTACTTGCTGTCATTTGTCCAAAACTTTTTTTTCCTTATAATTTTAGAAGGGTTAGTCATTTCCTTGTTATCTGTTCGCTTCTTTGCAGGCCTTGGGAATGAAGCTTGTAAAGAAGGTTGACAGGCCTGAATACAAGGTAAATTATGTCCTACTTGGATCGTTCTGTTTAGATCATTAGCTTGAGATATGAAAGTTATCCTTTATCCATGGAAGAAGCCTAGTAAACTCTCTCGTATTTGTTGCATGCACTTAACAGTACTCGATTGCCATGATGGGGTATGCAGAAGAACACGAGACTACTGTTCTTGAGTTGACTTACAATTATGGTGTGACTGAATATACAAAGGGCAATGCATATGCACAGGTCAGCTTTTAACGCATTTCTACTTGGCTATACCTTGCAACAAAAGTCTCTGTTAGTACTGATTCCAATGTCCTTTTTCGGGTGACTATTGCCCCCATTCCAGGTTGCTATTAGTACCGATGATGTATACAAAAGTGGTGAGGTTGTTGAGCATGTTATACAAGAGCTTGGTGGAAAGGTTACTCGAAAACCAGGGCCAGTCCCCGGAATCAACACTAAAATTACCTCTTTCCTAGATCCTGATGGCTGGAAAACTGTAAGCTTTTACTACTACTAGTCACTCCACCATCTCTGCTATGTTCATGAGCATTTATAAGGAATAGTGATTGGATGTTCAACATGTATAGAAAACTAAATAATGAAACATTTAGGGGCATTTGAAGTACATCGCATAAGTGTTTATAGAACAGTTTTAAAGTGAGGAAAGGACCCAGATCAGAACCTGCATCAACCTGTATATAAACCAAGAACAGAATATGACATTATTTTCGTGTTAGTGAACTTTTACAATGACAAATTTATAAATATGGTTATGCTTTGTGTCTGCAGGTCCTGGTTGACAACGAAGACTTCCTTAAGGAACTCAACTAGACACTAAGCAGAGGTATGCTACTCTATGAATAAATCACTATCTAGTTGTACTAGCGAACAAAAATGTATGTTTAAATATGGTTGCTGTTATGCAACATGAACAATTTCCCACCCGTATCAGTTGCCGGATCTTATATGTTGCAGAACTCTTAGTAGGTATTATTATGGAGACTGATTTTGCCTTTAAAATGGTCGGATTCATTGTGTGTTCATCAATTTAAAGCCTTGTTTTTAGATGGTTAATGAATGCCACGTCCTCTGAACTAAGCCCTCAGGTGGTCCCTGAACTTTTTGAGTTCTCATTCGGCTCCTGATTTTGGTATAATAATAATCAAGGTCCAAAACAACAACAGTTGAGAAACCTATCAACCAAACTTGTGGGGATATATTGTATCACTGAATTTTCATCGTTTCTCTTGTTTAAAATTTCACAACATTGGTGAAGAAAGAAAAGCTATGGTGATAAAAGAGCTAAAAAAGAAAATAGTTCTTGTCGAAGAAGAAGCAGATTTCGAACTAATAAGTCAAGTTTTCAACAATTTCTGAGGATCTTTCCATCCTCTTCAGCTGGATCAAGACAAGAGTTACATGTATACGTATAGCCTGTGCGTAGAGCCGTTACCTTCATGCTGGTTCGACAGAAAAAAGATTATCTGATGACAAAATCTACTCAGTTTTGGAGATATCCATCTATATAACTGTATCCATCGGATAGGAACCAAGGACTCGGAGAAATCCGGCATATTCCTGCCAAAGAGCACAAAATTCATCTTCAGAGCTATGGGAATCATGCTTGTTAAGAGAACATCGCACACTGATGAGAAAGCCTTGGCTGTGTTCTCTCTACATGCAGACTCGAACAGCTTAACAAAGATGACATTTGAGTTCTTATATAAAATACGAACATGGATTGATCCAAACGAGAAAATGGAAATGATTTGGTACGAAAAATATGACTTACAAGTTAGAAACATGATAAAAGATCGCGAAACGACAGACCTGTAAATGTTCTAATGCATTTCGGGCACGCTGTTCCGCCATAGAAGCTTCAAAGTCGATGTAGAAAAGATAGTCAAAGGATCTGGCAACATGCATCAACCGGATTAATAGCATCTACGATAATGTTTGTCAAACAAATTATGGCTTGCTTTCTCTTTTCAAGGTAGTGCTGTCAAATGTTAATTTCTTTTAACCTCGTTTAACCATTTGGGGCATACTTTGAAAAACACTGCAACAGAATCCACTGCTCGCCATACGAATTGATTCCGGAATTAATAAGATCCAGTTTACAGTAGAAGATCTCAATGTATATGACACTTACATGGCACTCCCTCTGTTAGAATCATCGACAACCCTTAGAGGACGCCGTTTCTGTGGTCTACTCTCGATCTGAAAATTGCTCCAAGAGGCAAGATAACAATCAGAATCTTCTCAGATAATGATAAGACAAAGATGAACACTCTGTTATAGTTTACCTTTGACAAATTAATACCCCTTAGAGAGAACACAGCCAAGGCTTTGAATAGCATGCCCGGACCTTCTTCTAGAGTAAAAACTATACTGGTCTGGAAAGTGGAAAGATTATCAACAAAAGAGATATGTTAATCAATGAAATACAATAAAAACGACCGAGTTCAAGGAGGTATACCTTATAAACCCCGTCCGTTCCGGGAATTATGGGTTCTCTTGCAAGTACCAAATACCTGGTAACATTTTCATCCGCATCCTGATGCAGGAGATGAAGTAAATCAACAAAAGAAAGAATTGCATCTTGTTTTGGCCGAGAAAGGAAATGTTATTCAACACATGCCATGTACATAGTAAGAGCTTGTACAGAAGTTGCATACCTTCAATCCTACTTCGGTTATAATTAAAAAACACATCTTAGCCTCATAGGCGATGTAAATGCATAATATTTATCCATTCTAAGCCTAGGATACCAAAATCAATCAATTGTTATGAAGGCAGCATTCGTCTTCTTCGATGAATCTATGTGGCATCAAAAGAGGGATAAGAATGCTCAATGCTGAAGGTTTTTACCTGGATTTTTTCTGCAAGAATGTCAAGCCCGTATAATGCAGCTGCTCTAGCACTTGCTATTGCGCCCATATCCCTTTTGCCACTCGAAGCAACCATCTGCTCCAGTATCATGGTATGTAGAACATCGCGAGAAAGAAGAAATGAACGAAATATGACACTGGAAATTGAATTAGCACAAGATCTCGGAAAGTACCAGAGCAGCACCAGCAGAATCATCAGCATTAACTCTATGAATGCCTAAGTTGGTAAGGGCCATCTCACATTGAGCAAGTGCCTGAAAACAAGGATATTGTTAGCTAAACTAACACTTCAAGAATCGAAATCCAACCTCAACATGAAGTTTGCATATTTGATAAAGCAAATTCCTAAGCGATCTAATATATTTTACATCCTAAGATTAGGCGATTTCCAGAACAAACAAGAAAATAAAATGACGTTGAGGTATGAACATGATCAACCTGAGGATGACTGAAAACACACTTGACTTCCGGCAATGTGACACCAGGCAATGCCAAGAGGCAGTGATGAACAACCAACAGTACCTCTCTTACAATGTGTAGCCTATGCCGGAGGAGTAAGTCATAATTACAGTGTATGCTACCGCCAACAGAATTCTCAATGGGGAGAACTGCTTTATCCACCAACCAAAGCTCAACTGCCTGTTAAAAGAATGAAACAATGAAACAGACATATTTCAGTATAGTTCATGCAATAACAAAATACCAATATATTACTTATCATACGAACATTGAATGCTGCTTCAAATTGGTCACATGGCACAGTTTCACAATTGGGGTATGCTTTAAGAGCAGCATCCTCACCATATGCACCTGGGTTTCCCTAAAATATGTAACAGCCGGTATAACCATATAAGCATAGCAAGAAACAAATGGATGTTCAGTCAAAGAACAAATCGATTTCAAACCTGATAAGCAACCCGCACATTTGAACCATTAGCAGGAAATGAGGATAGATCGGTTATGGACAGTGGTTCTACAGAACAGTTATATATATTCAATCTTAGAAATTGCACTAACAAAAACCATTCAAAAGAACATGTGTAGAACAAGTGAATCTAGTAGTCGATCAAATCTAGAACACCTCAAGTTCGTCCACGTGTGAGTATCCTCCCATTATGCATGATAATCAAAAGTTCTAAAACAGAACATTCTTCCTAATATACCTACATGTGTTATCCAAGTTGCTTGTAAAAGTAAGAGATGCCTGATTCAGCTTTAAAAGAACATAACTAAACATCGGCATCGATCGCCAATCTCATTTTGGATTTATTTCCAAGCTAAACCAATAATTCTATGGGATCTAATTGGCGAGAACACTGGTCCCATGCAGGAGAGAATAGCCACCATCTTCTATCTTTTCATGGTTATATATCCTAGAAGCATATTCAAACAACCCACACTGAATATGATTGACCTTGCAGATGGCATTCTACATATCAAATGAAACATCATTCATCCTAATGAATGTTCCAATTACCATTCATTCAAACTCATATTGTCTTTAAGGAACAAACTCGTTCAAAGTAGAACCTTTGATATAGCTATAAACATCACAACAGTAAACAGGAGTAATCTACATTTCCCTCAACATATTTCAGGATTCTTTTCAACCTCAATTAAAACAGATTTTCATCTCACTTGAACTTTGATTAATGCTAATTAATACAACAAAGCATATCTACCATCTCACTTAAAAGTCATACAACAACTCAATAAAACTATAGGAAGAAGATTTTAAGAAAGATCAAAACCAAATATTAGTTCAAAGCACTAAAACCGAGTTAGCTTACTAGGAAGAAGATTTAAGTCCTTGTGAACCGCCCTGGAGACTGTGCTCCCACCTTCACCAATCTTCCCTGTAAGGGATATCTTGGCCCCAGGCTTCTCATCTTCAACAAGAACAAAAGCCCTTTGTGTTGAAGCACCCAAAGCAAGACATTTCAACTTGGAAGATCTCAAATCCAGCACAATCCTACCTCGGCTAGACCCTGAATCCGGTGTGTCATTAAGAGGCTTTTGAGGGCAAAACAGAATTGGAACACACCTCAAAGCCATTGAAAAAGAAAGCAAAATTGAAACCAAACCACACACAATGTGAACAAAATGGACAAAGCTTATATCTTTCAAAGAAAGAAAAAAGAATCAAACTTTGGCGGTGGGGGTGGTGTTGGTGAAAAACACAGTAAGACAACGTCAAAGGAGAATGCAGGTTAAAGAATCAATGGACCCTATATAACACAAAAACACTCAAAAGAAGAAAACAAACAAACTTTTTCTTGATTTCAACTAGTTTTTTAAAGGCGGGATTGAAGTGAATAAAGAAAAGAAAGAAGGTAAGTAAATCAAACAGCTTGGGTGGACTAGAAAAAACAAAGAGGTAGTTGGGAATAAGAAAGTTGTCTACACGTTTCCAGTGTTTGACGTCAAAGAAAGAAAGAAAGAGAAAAGGGAAAGTTAATAAATCCAATGAGAATCCATGAATGAAAAAACCTGAGTTCTGGTAACAGCTATCTCTCCACCAAACACATACAGGATACAAATACAATATACGAGACTGCGATTGGTGGAATCAGTGCCCCTGTTTTGGAAACCTGGAAATGGACCCATAACCTTCCAATTTTCGCGGTAATGCTTGAGCAGGCTTAATTCCATAGCTTTTACTCCTTATTTATATATAATTGACTTGAGAGTTTCTTGAGTTATAAATAATGTTGGTACTTGGTACTGTATAAAAGGATTAATGCACAATCTACTCCCTAAGGTATATATGTTTTTCTAATTTGATTCCTAATGTTTTGTTGTCACAAAACGTTTTCTCTCGTCACTATATTGTCTCCTACTGTTTTGACCAGTTTTTTATGTTGTCTCGTACACATTCAAATAGGTTTGCCTGCTTCCCAGAAAGTAAAATCAACATGAAAATCGTGGTTTTAATGGAACAAATCTAGTAAATAAACAACCCCACTAATAAATTAGTATTAAAATCCAGAATTTCAATTGATTTCATCAAAGTTTCGATTCATTAAACTCCTACAACTCTTTTACAGGGGAAAGACAAGCATCAACCCTTTGTACCATTTGCAAAGGAACATGGCAGTCATCACCAAATATAGAACTGATGAAACTCTCCAAATCAAAATGGTAAGACTCAAACTCGTATTTATTTTGTTTCCCAGTCCTTCAACTTCTTGCTTCCTTTTGGTTTCGCTATAGGTGCATTCACGGCTGCCATTTTTGCATTGTACTTTGCCCGAAGGGGATCGTTGTATGTCCATCTGCACAAAAGCCAAACGATAACAATGAAGACAAGGTTTGTCGGGAACATAATTGTGTTTATGTCTAGTGATCAGTCAAACATATAATATCAGCCATGGAATCGTTTAGAGATCTTATCTTTGGGGTTCAAATCTGCATCCAACTAAATAAAAAATTAAGGGTCCTTTTAGAGAATAAGTTCTTCAAATAAAAGATCTCATAGAAAATAAGTAGTCATTATCTACCTAAATACTTGCTCTGAAAATAATTATTTTCACTAATTATACTATTCGAGGTATTTCGATTTCAATTATTCGGATGATGCATGACAGAAACTAAGAAAATTTAGTCCAAGCATGTTCTCACTAGCATCATCTGAAATGGAACAGTTGGAGGCAAGAAAATACATTAATATAAATCCCAAAGAAACCCAACAGGAGTTGATTAATACCCTCTAACAAACTGAAAACGTAATGAAATTGCAACTAAAAGGAAGTCAATGATATGCTTCTAGGATATTCTGTTAGATTTTCACTCGATAAATTCAGAACTAGTAACAGAAAAGGATATTTAGACCCAAATAAACCAGAAAATACAATACAAGTTCCACATAAGTTTCCTAGCTTTGCCTCAGTAAAAACAAGCTTTAGGTAAAACATTTCGTATTTCAGGCCATAAGTTATATTTATTGGCATTGTTTATGTTAAGGGAGCTCTTCAATTGATATAAATGCTTATGCAAATCCAAAATATATAAAAGGTGACTAATTACACAGATAGAATCTAAGAGCTAAAAGCATAATTTTAGAGAGATGAGCTATATAGAGAACATACGGATTGTTCCAATCAGTTGTATCCTCATTGACAAGATGAGTCCATTTGGTTCTGCCACTACGACCGAAATGCTTGACCTGCATGACCTTGGGTAATATAGTCTTGTCCATCTTGTCGTCACCTGTTGGAGCAGAGAAGTCGCGGTGATAAATATTATGGGCTCCTGCAGTTGCAGCAGGATCATCAGCATCTGTCTGGAAGAAGGCACCCTTGTGGAAGTATTTCTGCATAAATTTCCATTTCTGTTTAGGAGGTGGAGCAGGTTTCGGATTCCTCCTCTCCCATTCTCGTCTCTCTTCCTCTGTCATATTCCTAACCTTCTCAATATCCTCCCTCTCCTTTATCATTGCTTCCCTCTCATCCCTATCTCGCTTAATCCTAGCAATCTCTCTTGCTTTCCAAGCTTCATACTCCTCAGCCTCATTAATCTCGTCATCAGTGTCCACATCTTCTATGTTCGCCTCTAATTCCATGTTTTTCTGAATCTCAGCATCCTCCCTAATCTTCTCAACCACAAGTTGCCTTGTCTCAATCTTCCTATGTTCCAACTTCCTCTTCTCGGCCTCCTCCATAGCCCGTTCTTCAGCCTCCAACCGTTTCCGCTCAGCTATGGTCTCTCTCTCAGATTTCGGCACAAAAACTGCCTTAGCCATTGCGATTCCCATATGTTCCTCTTCCGAATCCGTCTCATACTCCGACTCTTCCTCTTCTTCTTCCTCCGCTTCCTCTTCCTCTTCCTCCTCCAGCAATGGAGTTTCCTCTTGTTTCCTTTGAAGCAGCTTCTCCCTAATCCGTCTCCTTCTCTCCTCCAAAGCATCCTCATCTTCTTCCTCAGCATCGGCACCTTCATTCCTCCGATTCTCCTCCTCTTCAGTAGACACAATCTCAGCTTGCCTAATACGTCTATGATCAGCCCTAATTTCATCTCTATTATCAACTCTACTCTCAGCCAAACGACGTAACCTAGGATCATCTTTTAAAACAATACCCGGATCTTCATGACTAGGAAAAGCTTTTTCTAAAGCAGCAGACCTACCCATCCTAATATCTCCATCTTCATCTGCATCATCAGCCCACTCAGGAGCTTTCCCAGGCCAGTATCTTTTAACTTTGGTTTGTCCAATTTTGCCTCTAAGTTTATCCCGAATTGCTATTATAGTATCACTAACACCTGCCGTCACAGACATTTTCTCCCCTTTCTTTCTGGTTTTTACTTCTTAGCAATCAAACGGCAAACTGTAGATGAAAAATAACCAATCAACCAAATACAAAAAGAAAAACGTAAGGAACTATGTCTATGATGCCGACGATTGATTGAAAATCGAAACCCTAAAACCTAAAATTACCTCAATGAACGCGTACTTTTCCGGAGAGGTATTAAAAAATTTCCACCCGAACAGCAGATTTAATATAATAGCCGCCGCTTCCGACGCCCTAAAGGGAAGTTGGCGCTAGCTTCTTAAAGAGGATTTCTGTTCTGAGGTACAGGCTGGATCAATACATAAAAGCAATATAATACTTTAAAATCTAGTGATACATTTTATTTAATAAAAATTCTGATGTGAGGAAATTATATAAAATATACTTTTAAAATTTTTCACTTTTTTTTAAAATTTATTGTTTAATTATATAATTAAACATGTTTAATTCACATATTTCTTATCAATAAGATACCTTTTGAGCATTCATCACCATTAACAATACTAAAAAAGAAGAAACTTTAGGAAAGACCAAGAGTACTTTGAAGCCATATTAATGTCTAAATTATTGTCTTCTTATTTTTATTTTTTAAAATATTTAATTTATTTATAAATTTATCTTTCAATTTTATATATTTATATTTTATTTTAACTATAAATATCGATTTCGCTAATGTTTTCAAACTTCTTTGTAAAAGATTGATAAGCCAATTAAAATATTGAACTATGTGTCACGGAGTCATTACCTTCTTCCTAAAAGATATGTATGATAGGATGTACAACGTCACCGTTTATATATCCCAAGACCTTCCGATATAAGATTAATACTTTTTGCCTCTTCTTAAGTGTGATATATACATAGTTATACAACAACTAGCCTTCACCCAATCCCAAAATTTAAATTCTTCATTCTTCTATTAAAGAATATTTCAGTCAACTACACAGATAGCCACTATATTATGGGTTTAGTACCGAAATGATAATCATACTTTAAAAAACATCAAATGTACTAGTTAATTATTAAAATGGTATCAATATAACCACCTGTCGTTAAAAAATAATGAATTGATTGCGTAATAGTTAAAAATAAAATAGAATAATTACATATTTACTTCTTGTTGTTCATAACTTTTTAATTTAATTTTAATTTTATTATAATAAAATAATGTAACTATTTAATTACGTAGTTACACGTGTCACTGTTTAGTTAAAAAAAAACAAAAAAAAAACACTCTGCCAAGAGAATTTGGGGCCTTAAACAATAATACCCAGCAATCAAATCACTGAACCAATTAAAACTTGTGATATAAATTCTTACAACAAATATATATTTATTATTTTTTCTATATAAATTAAATCTATGATTATGTATAACATGCAAGAAATCAGCAAAACACTGCTCAGTAGTAATGTGGAAGAAGAAGTAAGCTGCTGTTTTTCACAAGAGACTAAGTCTTGTTCCAATGGGGAAATAACTGGTCAGAATCGGAGGGCTTTTCTCTGTCTTGTTTTGCTTCGGTTTAGCTTCCTCCGTAGCTTTAGCTTCGCTTGGTTTTGGTGGACCTCTATCGTCTCCTTGGGATGCCACCTTGTTAGACTTAGAACCAGAAAAACAACTGAAGAAGCTGGTCGAGGTAGACATCGAAACCTGGGTTGCTGCTGCTGGATTCAGCACCTTTCTTGTTCTTGACTCTTGTAAGGTTTTTTCTGTGTTATAGTCTCCTGGTGGTGTCTTACATATATAGGCAACCATGTCCATGGTGTTGGTTTTGTGGAAGGAGGGACAGTCAAATCAAAGGGTGCATGTTCCTGGGTAAACCTGTCGTTTTAGTGCTGGTGGTGGCGACTGTCTTGGAAAGGAAGTGGAAGTTGTTGTGCGTGGTCACCAAGCAAAACTTGAAAGTCCAAATTCTACACTTAGACTTGTTCAATCTCATTACTTGATGGTTAAGTTAGGGAAATAAATCAATCGTAAAGATCTAGTATCTCATTCTAATCTTTATGTCCCCACCCAAAAAATATTATAAAAACTATTATATTCGAATTCTATAATTTAATCAATCATGTCAATTCATATTTATGTTTATAATTTTAGCGATTTAAATCTCTTTATTAAGTTTTGACATTCAATCAAGCTTATGGGCTTGAATCTAAAAGCAGCCTACAATGATGGGCAGTTCAGTTTCCAATAAAAAAAATTGTCTTGAATTTTTCCTTTTTTCCCATATCTTGTAGTGTTATTTTATCTGTTTTGTGATATATTTTTTTTAAAATTTTATATTATGATTTTTATTTATTTTATTTGTAATAGTTTTATATTTGTATAGTTAATATCATAGTATACATCTCCGATCAGGAAGAGCCGATAGTATTGTATAATTAGATCCTTCTTTATAAAAATTTATCGGTATAATCAAAATTATTATTAAAATATATTTTTTTTGATTATGTAAAAAAGAGAAGAAATTAAAATCTCTCCTTGATTAGATCATATACAAAAGGTAGTGCAGCGGTATAAATTGTTTCTCTCATAGGTCTTTCACGACTGAATCTAACTACACATCCGCAACTCTATTTTGATCACGACTAATTTTGCAAAATCTAACATCTCAATCTAAATTGATCATTCGATGAACCTCTGAAGCGAGTGTATTACCATGAAGAGCTTCATTGTCTCTATTAAACATACTTGCAACATCAGCGCTATATGTTTCAATGACGATCCTTCGGCAACTCATACTCTAAGCATATTTTAAAGCATCATGAACACACCATAATTCTGCAAATATAACAGGACAAGATCCCAGACTTCTAAAAAACCCAATCAATCATTGTCCAGATGCATTTCGTATCATCCCGCCACATGTTACAAAGGAGTCCCTCAAACAAACAGCACCATCAATATTGATCTTCACTCAACCTTGTTATGAAACATGTTTTTTTAAGATTAATGGATAGAGATAACTTAGTGACCTACAAAATAAGTTTCCTTATACTGTAGAGAAGATAAAGCATTATTACAAGAAGAAGAATCCAAAAAGAAAAGAAAAAAAAAGATGTAATGTGTTTTTATGTGGCTGGTAAGAATGGACTCTGTTATCGCTTGGTCTTGACTGCCGGAGACATGTTTCCCTGTTCTCATTTGCATGCTGTCACGACAAACGAAAGACCCCACCAGATCATTTCTTTTTCGATTCCATTCATATTATTAATTAAGAAATTATAAAATATTTTTATAATAATTAATGGTTTAGTAAATGATTTGTAAAACTAAAAATACTGGTTTAGGGATTACTAAGAAGATTTTAATGCATTATTGTGGCAATGATTGAGCTGATGGAACGTCGATTCAAACTGTCATAGAGTCGGTCAAAATTATAAGCCATGGGGATTCCACTTTTTTTATAATCCCATGCTCCTGATCTCATTCGATGCAGTGAAAAACAATAGAAGACAACCGTTAGATTGGCAGAGAGGGATGGAGAAGAGAAGATTTAACCAAAAACAGCAATAGATATAATGGAAATAAAAAATGGGACCTACTCAACAATTACCATTTGACCCAGGAATCACTTTAATTCATCAATTTCTTATAATTAAATATTTTATATTAAAAAAATAATTGAATTGAATTGAATATAAAAATTATAATTCTACTATTGTATCTAGGGTAGAGCAAAATTCGACTCGACTCGAAAAAATTAAATAACTCGACTCGAAACGAAAATATTCGACTCGTTTTGACTCGACTCGAAATTTTATATGCTCGACTCAAATTTTTTTTAAATAAAATTCAAGTTGTAAAATTGAAATTCGAATAACTCAAACTTTTTAGTAATTAAATGATTAATTTTTAAGTTTGAGATAAATCTCTCGATTTTTATGATATATATATATATATATATATATATATATATATATATATATACAATGATATATAAAAATATAAAAAAATATTGTTACATATGAAAAATATATATATGCATATCTTATATAATTAGAGAAAGTAATTTAAATTAGAATCAAATCATACTATAATATGATAAATAATTACAATTAAATATTTATAAAAACTCGAAAACTCGACTCAATTTGACTCAACTTGAATTTTTTAAACTCGACTCGAAACGAAAAAACTTTCAAATAAAGTTTGAATTGTAAAATATGATTCGTTAACTCGAATAACTTAAAATTTTTTGACTCGACTCGACTCAATCAAATACTTAACTCAAATTGTATTTGAAATAAAAATTAATATTTTTCTAAAATTACTCTATTTGTATCTTATTTTTTTAGGAATACATATCTATATTTAATTATAAATCTCAAATTCAATTGAACCGAATACATGAAAAGTAATTTTATTGTAATCTTTTATCAAATAATTTTGTCTGTAAATTAATCATATACTCTAAAATAAAGCAAATATTAATAATTCAAGAATAGAATAAAATTAAATAATATATTAAAATTTACCATTTAAATCTATTTTCCATCAAAATAACAGCTATTTTTAAATTTAAAAATAAAAAAAAAATGAAAGAAGAAAAAAGTGGAAAAGACAAAACAAAGAAGGGATGTTTGGTCTTAGACTGAACCTGTCTGTCTGAAGCAGCAACAAAAGCCGAGCCCGATTGCGTGTATCTCGTCCCTCTCTTTCTCTTTACACGGTACCCAATAAAATTCATTTATATTCATGAAATTACCAAGTACCCTCCTCCCCCTCCTTCACAATCACAAATTCCCGTTTGTTTCCCCAATTTTCACTTCTCAGAATCCAAGCAAACAGCTGAAAGAAAAACCTAGGGAATTATCGATACTGAGTAAATCGAAACGCAAGAGAAGATGTCGAGATCATCTTCGGCGACGGCGACTGAAACGGTGCCGTTTCCGGCGATCAAACCGGAAGATTACAAGCATAGTCCTGTTCATTACGCTGTCATTTTGCGGGATCATGTGACTTTGACTCGACTAGTTTCCACTCTGCCGAAGCTGGCTGATCCTGCTCAGATCCACACCGAGTGTGACTCTCTGAGTCAAGAGCGAGTAGCTGAGAAAATCTCCGTTGTTCTCGACCGCCGGGATGTTCCTTTCCGTGAAACTCCTCTCCACCTTGCTGTCCGTTTAAACGACGTCGTTGCTGCTAAAACACTCGCTATGGCTGGTGCTGACGTGTCGCTTCAGAACGCAGCGGGTTGGAATCCTCTACAGGAAGCGCTCTGTCGTCGGAGTTCTGACATTGCTTTGGTTCTATTAAAGCTCCACCACCGATCCGCCTGGTGCAAGTGGCGACGCCGTTTACCTCGAGTAATCGCTGTCCTCCGTAGAATGCGCGACTTCTACATGGAAATCTCTTTTCACTTCGAAAGCTCTGTAATTCCGTTCGTCGGAAAAATCGCTCCTTCCGATACCTACAAGATCTGGAAACGCGACGGTAACCTTCGAGCTGATACTTCATTAGCTGGCTTTGACGGCTTAAAAATCCAACGCGCCGATCAAAGCTTTCTCTTCCTCGGCGACGGCGATCACCTCCACAATATCCCTTGCGGCTCATTGTTAGTCCTCAACCACGATGATCGCAAAATCTTCGATGCATTCGAAAATGCCGGAGTTCCGTTGAGTGAATCCGACGTTGCGGGTTTTTGTTCCCAAACGAGTGTGTATCGACCCGGAATGGACGTAACCAAAGCGGAACTCGTCGGAAGGACAAACTGGAGACGCCAAGAGAAAACAGAGAGCGTCGGTGAATGGAAAGCCAAAGTGTACGAAGTACAAAACGTGATTTTCAGCTTCAGGTCACGAAAAGTCGTGAGTTCCGAAAACGACGTCGCGGGAAGTGAACAAGTGTTACCCTTAGAACTCGATGAAGACGAAGACGGTTTCTTGGTATGTGAAAACCCAAATTTCGCAATGCCTGATAGGAGAAGGCACAGTAGCTTTGTAAGAGAAGACAGAGAGTGGATTTCTGTAGGGAGGAAGAGTGTGGACGTTTTCCCTTCGGCAGCGGCGGTGCCTCCTAGAAGATCGACGTCTTTTGTGACCGCGAAACCGGTAGTGCCGCCACCGCAAACGAAGGAGAAAGAGTACGTTCGAAGTTTGCGGCCGTCTGTTTGGTTAACAGAACACTTTCCTTTAAAAACAGAGGAATTGCTACCTTTACTTGATATTTTGGCAAACAAAGTGAAAGCTGTTCGAAGAATGCGAGAGCTGTTGACCACCAAGTTCCCTCCGGGTACATTTCCGGTTAAGGTAAGTCGTCGGGTTATTAATTTTCGTAATGATCAAATTCTGATTTCGGTCCCTACACTATGTTCCAAAATTAACCTTTAGTACTTAATTTGACATAATTTGCTATTTGCATTTTTACAATATCGTGTTAGAATCTTACCCGAAATTGTTATTGTTGTTAACTATAGTAGCCCTACTAGGACTGAATTTTAAATTGTAACAGAGTTAAAGGACCAGTACATAATTTGGCAGTTTTTTTAATATCTGACTTTGGTTGTGTGGGGTCCATGTTGATATCTGTCTCCTCAGCTTTATTTTGGTCTCTCGGTAGTGTCTTAGTGAAGCTTTTCTGTGGGGACAAACTCTTGTCCCCATGGTCGGATTCCCTGACGTGGGCTTATCCCAACGGTGTGTTTTAAGATCCAACGGTGATTCCCCAACATCATCCTAGGTTTCTTTATTTTTGAAAAATTCTATTATGGTCCTACACTAAACTCACACCTTAGGGCGCTCAAATTCGAATCATTTAGGAGAAATAATATTATTTTTACTAGAATCATTTTTGAAAATCTCTGGTTGTGGTTTGCAGGTCGCCATTCCGGTCGTCCCAACAGTGAGGGTGGTGATAACGTTCACGAAGTTCGTCGAACTCCATTCGACGGAGCAGTTCTTCACCCCACTCTCGAGTCCTAGATATTTTTCCAACAATGGAGTTGGAAGAGGCCAAACAGAGGAGGATCAGAAGTCGGACAAACATAATTCGTTGTTACCGTCATCGTCGATGACTGCATGGCTCAGGCGAAGCACTAGTCAATCGGTGTCGACAAGCAAGCAACAACCGTACCGGAGTTCTTCAACGGCGCAACAATCGGATCCTTTTGCTATCCCTAGTGGATATACTTGGACCAATGTGGATGATAAGTCTGGGAAATTGAAGAAATCCAAGTCCACGAAGAAATCAAAGTGAAAAAACATGTTCAAAATACAGACAATTGGTTCAAATGATTTCCTCTATGTTAAAGATTTAGTTTGCTGTAGAAAAATCAATGGTCCAAGGATTTTTGTAGTAATTTTTTAATTTGATCTTACCACATTTCAGTGGAAAGAAAAATGGTTATAATGAAGGTAATGAGTGACTTAGTCGGTTAAATTCTGTTATTAGTCCCTGTATTTTATGTAAATTGCAGATTTAGTCTATATACTCTAATTTGGTGACTTTAATCTTTGTACTTTTTCACATAAGCGTCGAAATTTGCCTATGGATTTTGATTTAGTTCTAAATTTCGTGTTTTCTAATATTTCGATTGTATCGTTTTTATCCGTAAATTAAGTTGTTGTATCATAGTTAACCTTAAGCAAGTAAACAAGACAACCTGCAGCAAAACCAGCAAGCAACTGCATTTAATTACCTTGTGCTGAGTTTCACTGCAAGTAATCTCACTGCAACACCAACCATTTTCGCGTGCAACGAGTCTTTAATTTTCCTCACCAATTGCATGCAAACAAACGAGTCAGTGCAGTTCAGTTCAGTTCCCACCCCATCATCATCAAGCACCAGATGATGAAGCAGTGCTCTTGTACGTCAAGCTTGAAAGGAAATGGTTTTTAAACCACTGCCAAGGAACAAAAGTCGAAGTTAGTACTTTCACCTATTAATGGAGCTGCGTGATCATTATGTTACTTTGTTGGCAGAAGAAAAGTATCGACTTTCTTCAACCTCTCTCCGGCCTACACGGTTGTGTATTAACTTACTTCATAAATTTGAACTTGTGATGATGATAGATGGGTAGGGTTGTACTGCGTAAACGGATCGAGCTTGAACGAATAGAATTATATGTATATAGATTTGTTTATTTTTAAAGGTGTTTGTGTTAGTATCTAATTAGTGATCGAAATTTAGATTTCATCTTAAGCATGAAACAACTTTAAAATTTGTAGATTAATATCACGCTTGAAAAGAGGCAAAGTGCATTAATCTCACATTGAAAAAGAAAAGGGAGGTCTTGGGGTATATAAACGGTGGCGTTGCATATCTTATTAAACATGTCTTTTAAGAAGAGGGTAATGATCCTTCGACAAATGCTATTAAAACAACTTTTTGACTGTCCAATTTCACACGAGAGTTAAATTTCACCCCACCAATACCACCAACTTGAAATCCCTTGTTTTAGTGAGAGCTTTCCCTATTGTTGGGATCTCTCCCAAGTCCCAACTTTATATTTAGACTTATTTTTTTAACCCTTTTATTATTTATTGCGTTCGTTTGACCCCATAACTTTCAGTTTATTATCACTTTAATCCCTGAACATTTTGACGTGAATCATCAGCTTTTATCATGTGTGAAGAGATTATTTTAGGTATTAAGCCATACATTTAATATACCCACCCCTTTTTTGTTGATGGGTTGGTGGCAAATTTAATGCTCTACCATTTTTTCTTCCTTTTAGGTCTATCCCCTTTGCTTATATCTCTCACCATTTTCTTTCATTTGGTGTGTCCCCTCTTTTTCTTTAAACCCTTAAATCTCCTCCTTCTCCATTTCTTCTTCTTCCTCCTTGGAAGCTGGACTTTTATATATGTGCCTTTTCAGTAGTTTGAGTCAAATGGAAAGCTTTCTTTTATACCTGTAGTCTCTTCTTTGTTCATCATCTCCATGTGTATGCTTTTGGTCCCCATCTTTTGTTTTGCAAAGGATTGGATTGAATACTCTCTCTCATATGTATATATGTATTTGTAATATCCTTTTGTACTTGTTGGGTCCAAGAAGGAAGATGGTGAAAGCATATGGAAAATATATACATATACATATATGTATAACAAAGTGAGAATGTTATCGAGATATTGGTGCGGTTCAATTCGAGAGCATCATTCTAAAGAGTCGAGAGTTATGTTATCTGATTGAGCGGTGCCAATATCACGCAACTATTACACCTTTTGCTTTTGATAGAAAAAAAGTATCAGAGTTACAAGGTAAGCCCCTTTCCTCTTTAACCCATTGTTGAGTGCTGCAGTGCATGCATGTTGCCAGATTAAGTTACTGTTTTGTGTGTAGCTTTTGTTCTTGCATCTTCTTTTGTTGTCCGAATGGCAATGGAACCAACCCCTTTGGTTGGAAATTGAAATTCAAAGTTCTGTTTGGTGCGTTACATAGATTTAATCAATGGAACTGAACTAATTTTTTGTGTATCGGTTACTAATACGTTAGGTCCACCGCTTCTTTTGGAGTTTTCCTTTTATAATGTGAAGTATGCCTGCATGCATCATCTTGGGCTTAGGCTTCCATAATGTTCAAAAGGCTTGTACTGCAACTGCAACAATATTTAGGTATCAAAACAGTGTTCCGATGAAAAACGGATGATATTTATCTTAAGAGATACGAGTTTAAATCGATCAGTTTACAGAGTGTATGAGCATTATCTTGCCATTCAGGTTCTATTGCAGGATTCTGTGTTTTGTTTTTGTTGCTTTTGTCTGAAATAAACTGCAGGTCATTTTGATTCTCTTAACATAATCAGCTTAATTACTGAAGTAAACTTAACTTAGATTCACCAAATTTCATAATGAAGACTTCGGATTCGGCACGAGTAAAGTATCCGGCTACCGAATCCCAAGTGAAACTCGTTCTCCGGTGACCGGACGAGTATTATACATTACAGAGATGTGTAAATACTCTTATTTATGAATTCCAAAAACACATTGCAGCTCTCATTGTGCATAGAGTTAATAAGCATTTGAGAATTACAATAAAAGAAAAAGAAAAAAGATCTTATCAGCATGATTGTTCTTAAACAAGTATGTAGGAATGAACAAGGGAATTACTCATAATGTAATACTTCTTTATAATACCTACAACAGAACACAATCGACGGTGAAACGAGCACGAGTTGATCAGACCAAAGCATTGGCACCGGCAACGATCTCCAATATCTCCCCGGTGATCTTCGCTTGACGCTGCCGGTTGTAGACGATAGACAAGGTCTTTTTCAGTTCCTGGGCATTATCAGTAGCATTGCTCATGGCACTCATCCTAGCTGCAAGCTCACTAGCTAGTGATTCCTGTAAAGCCCTCAACACCTGGCTGTTGAGATAAAGAGGCAACAGAGCATCGAGAATTTGGACCGGATCCTGCTCGAATTGCAAAATAGGAGAGAAATCGGATGTCTGTGTCCTAATGACATCTCTTTCAACTGTCAGTTTCCCTTCCTTGGTTGTCAATCTGAAGAACTCATCCTCAGCTGCATCAACACAAACACCATTCACATCACAGATTTCTCCCTTAGGGGACAATGGAAGCAAAGTATGAATCACCGGATCGGACTTAACCAACGACACGAATTTCGTGTATAAAAGCTCGACTTTATCGACTTCTTCACTGACAAAGAGTGAAAAAACATCATCTGCAATAGCTTGAGCTTCTTTAGCTGTAGGGAGTGAACTACCATCCAGGAACCTGTCCACCGGAATATAAGGCCTGCGAATGAAATACGAATTACCCTTTTTCCCCACGCTGATTATTGTATAATCGAGTCCAAGTTGCTTCAATTCTGCAATCCTTGCTTCAGCTTTCTTGAGGATAGCATTGTTGAAACCTCCACAAAGACCACGATCGCCGGTGACAACAACCAAGGCAACTTTTTTGACAGGCCTGACGCTGGTAAGAGGAACATCGACATCTTCGGTCTGGAGCTGTTCATTGATGTTGTAAAGGACTTCAACCAGAGACTCGGAGAAAGGCCTACCATTGACAACAGCTTCCTGTGCTCTCCTGACTTTAGCAGCAGCCACAAGTTTCATTGCTTCGGTGATCTTCTGCGTGTTCTTGACCGAATCGATACGGTCCCTAAGCTCACGGAGACCACAGTGAACCGTGGTCGAGGATGAAGCTGGCCTTGAAGGGTTACAGGTAGTTGAACTTTGAGACGGGAGCTGAAAAGGGGTGACGAAAGAACGGAAAGAGAGTGAATTAGTGTCGGAAAGAGAAGGTTTTGAAGACACCAACATTGTCAGATTTGAGCAAGACATGGTGGAACAATGGATTCCTACAATGAATTGCCTCTGTATTTGATTTTTCTTTTGTAAAAGTCTTATCTTTCTGTGTGTTGGAGAGTGGTTTTGTTCTGGTATGGAGGAAATCAAAGGGAAATGAGTGGAGGGAAAAGGAGGGAATGGATGAGGTTTTGGGATAAGGATTTTGAAACATTTTGATTCATTGATTTTTCACCATTACATCTTGATGGGGCCTGTCTGAAGTGGCAAGCTCTGAGTGGTTATGTTTTGGATCTTAACTCGATAGGCTTCTTGGCCTCAATTTCAAAGGCATATACCACTCCATGGATTTCGATACTTTCAACAATGGCTACAAATATTTACTTGATGTTACCTTGTCTGGTGGGTTAATACACCAACCCCTATAAGAAATTTGATTTCCCTTAAACGAGATCTCAAATTCGAGTCTAATTGATATAGAAAAAATAGCATAGGGAGAGTTTGCTTCTCCCATGTGGCTACTGAACTGCAAGGTCGTAAACCATTTTTTAATGATTCGAGCCTCGATATGTATTTCTCTAGAAAAGAATCAAAAGATTGCATTTTGCTGGTGCACCATACCCTGAAACAATAGGAGAGGAGACGGACCAAAAAAGACGATGAAATTTGAAGGCCACATAATCCTGGACTGATACATTATTGGCCAGAGTTGTGCAGAAGATCAAATTCGATTTTAACAGAACGAAACATCTGCATCAGAACTGAAAATGCTCTAAATCAGTGCTGCAACTTGCTCCGCGAACCTATTAGATTTAGAGCAGCGAAGACAGTGCAGAAAACAAAAGCCTGGAGCCTGAGACTCCATTAAGGAACCACTCCATTAAGCCCCATGTAGTCATGCAATTCAATAACTTCATCTGGGGTTACAAGTCTTAGCAGAACAGGTAGCGAGTGTCCTGTATGCAATAAAATCCTGAATCCGGCCCTATACGACCATTCTCTTCATCAGTTCTTTTGCTTGTTGAACTTGAACGTGCCCACACTTGCGAAGAAAGTTTATCAATATGTTGCAAGTTACTCTGTCCACTAACCTAACCTCCCTACCTTCATCTAGAAGAACAAGGAAATGCCTTGTCGATATTCCCACGGCCACTGTAACCATTAATGAGAGTGTTATATGTTACAGCATCAGGTAAATCCCTACTCTCTAATGAGTCTAACACTGAGTTGGGTTATGGTGTTGGGCGAAAGAGAGTTCTCGGACATGACTCCTATCTTCAAGGCAAGCTGTATGTCACCCAGCCTACAAGCACCATCTATTATCATGTTGAAAGTAACAATATTAGGCTGAATCCCACTCTTCAACATCCGATAAAATGTCGAAGTGGCTTGTAGTAATTTACAATCCTTGCAAAGAGCCTATACAACCAAGTTAAAAGTATTTACATTCTCAATGTATCCAAATCATTTCCTTACACATGTTCCAAAATCTAACCATTTCATTTAACTTCAAAAGTTGACTCAAAAATAGTTTCAAGCATGAAGAGTGTGACAAGACGACCCTCCATTCTCAGCTTCTTAATGACGAAGCAAGTGCCTGCGGCAGCCCCACATCGAGTGCACGCTCTAACCGACGCATCAAAGACGGTCGGACATGAATAACAAGATTCATAACTACCCACAAACCATCCAAAACTTTGCCTTCGATTAGATCTAAAGTCGAGCCGAGACAAACCCTAAAATGAAATACCAAACTTGTGGCACCAGTCTGTGTGTTGTAAGGACGAATAAAACTCGATTCGACTTGAAAAACTAAAAAGAAAAATATCAACTTTGTCATTGGTTTGGGACAGAGGCATGGTGAGAAGAGCTGTGAAAGTCAAAAGGTTTTGCAAATATGAAAAGAAACCATGTTTCCTCCTGCAGGCATGATATGAAACATATTTGAAAAGGTAAAATTAATGTGGAAGTCATTTGTTTAAGCCAAACTGATCTTCGGATAACAAAGTCATTTTAAATATAAGCATACATGAGATATCACTTATTTAAAAATGATTTGAAGAGTATCCTAAAACCTAATTATTACATTAATTCTTGTGATCAACAACATGTGAAGTGCCTTAAAAACTCCAACAACTTAAAATCATTACATATTATCGAACATGAGCTGAATGATCATGTTCTTCTCTACATTAACCCACAGATTCCTTGAGCCTCAACTCATGAGATGATCCAAAATGGAATTGGAAGCAACTCATGTACATATGAAAAGATTTATATGACAATATATTAAATGCAATATCAAAGCACCTGTGGCCTAATGGATAAGGCGTCTGACTTCTAATCAGACGATTGTGGGTTCGAGTCCCACCAGGTGTGTAACGAAATTTTTTGCTGGAGCTTGTATTTTTAAATATAATTTTTTTTTTAAATTAAAACATAATAAATAATATTTAAAGACTACATATTTTATTATACTAAATTACTTCATTATCTTCCATCCATTTTGACGTCTAATGAGCGGTTTGTAATAATTCTTGAATTTATTGACTAAATTGCAGCTTCTAGAAAAAGTGACCTGATTGTAAACAAATTAATGATTGAGTGACTTGGGGTGTATTTTTATCCTTGAACAAACATTAGCGTTATTATATTCCCAAGTCCCTTTGCATTTCGTTTCTTCAATCTCGGTTATCCAAATTCCAAAAGGGGAAAGGGAAATCTGTTTCATCTTTAAAACCCCAAAACAAAGTGAAAACCAATCAAACAATTTGATCGAATTAGCCTTTCAATTATATTGGTTTCATTGTATTATCATAGAAATTAAAGAAAAAGCTCTCTTTTATTGTGTAAAATTAAAAACAAAATGGCTCAAGCTATTGAAGAATGGTATAAGCAGATGCCGGTCATCACCCGCTCTTATCTTACAGCTGCTGTTGTTATCACTATTGGCTGCTCTCTCGAAGTATGACTCTTTTTCCATTTTTTTTATTTGTTTTTGTTTTCAATCTGGGAAATGATTTTGATTGTTGCTTTTCGATTTTCAATGATTTGGATGTGATTTTTTAAGGTTCTATGCAAAAGGGTATGCTTATTTTAGGTTGATTTGTTCTGTGTTTGTCTCAATTTTATGAATTTATTGATTCGCATTGGATTTGATCCGTGGGTTTTTCTTTCATGTTTCAAGAAAGGAATTTGGGCAGGTGAAGTTGATCTTTTGTGTGTAATAGGCAATTTATGATTTATTTTCCCATCTTGATTTTGAAAACAATTAGAATATGTTTGCTTTGTTGTGCTAATCTGGTTTTCTTTGCAGATAATATCACCTTATAATCTGTACTTGAACCCTAAGCTTGTGGTTAAACAATATCAATTCTGGCGCCTCATTACTAACTTCCTCTACTTCCGCAAGATGGGTAAATTCCATGTGCTTTATGTCTGAATCTTATGATATCTCTGGTTTGCTATGCTGATGACCAATGTTTTGAAAATGTCATGTATGTCTTCGCACAACATGTAAAAATACTAGAAATGAAACAACAATAGCCGGCTCTATTATGTTTCCAGTTTTTTAGTATGGAAATGAAGTTGTGTACTCTAGTTTTACAAGCTTGAATAAATATAGATAGAAGTGACAGGGGTTATGATTTAAAGACAAAAATCAATTATATACCTCCCTTTTTTTCTTAATTCGAAGTTTACACCATGAGTGGCATTGAACATGTTTAAGATTGATATTGCTTGTCCGGACATGTTTATGTGATTATGATTGAATGTAGTACTTTCAAATCGGTTAGCACCTTTAACGTGGTATCCCTTCATGTGTCAGATTTGGATTTCATGTTTCACATGTTCTTTCTTGCTCGATACTGCAAACTCCTTGAAGAGAACACTTTTAGGGGAAGGACTGCTGATTTTTTTTACATGCTCTTGTTTGGAGCTTCTGTCTTAACTGGCATTGTGCTTATCGGAGGAATGATACCTTATCTGTCGGCGTCATTTGCGAGAATCATATTTCTAAGCAATTCATTGACATTCATGATGGTAAGCCTGGATGCATTCGTGCACATGCAAAGGACATTTTATTTGTTGTTTATGTTCTCTGATAGCCATTTTGGAAGCCATCTTATTTTCTACAATGTGTAGGTTTATGTGTGGAGCAAGCAGAATCCTTTTATACATATGAGTTTTCTGGGTCTTTTTACCTTTACGGCAGCTTACTTACCTTGGGTAAGTGCTGTTATTATTCCCATCCCCTTTCTTATTCTTGAGCATGTTTCATCTATTTCAAAGAGCTTACGAGTATCAAACAAAAAAAAGAAAGAAAGTGGTTATGGTGAATTTTCTCATCGGCAAAGAGTTTAGTCTTCTTTCTGCATTTTGGGTTTTATCATACTTTGCCTAGTTGCAGAGATATAATTACTTATTTTCCTTGTATGCCCTTTAGGTGCTTCTGGGATTCTCTGTCCTTGTTGGTGCTAGTGCTTGGGTGGATCTCCTGGTGCGAATCCATTTCCTAAGCCTACTTTAACGTTGACATATTGTGATGGTACTATTAGTTCGAATTCTATGCATATCTTTGAAATCCATTTGTGTGTTCCTCCGAGCGGCAACAAGAGAAGTGTCTGGAAGTGAGGGAGAAAGTTGCTTGGTCTCATCTGCTGTATGAGGACAATGAGAGCCCTTTATAATTTATGCAGTGGTCCTAAGACTGCCCCCTGATCTTATCTTGTTTTTGCTTTCCTTTTCTTTGTCAACTAATTATATTGTTGATCCAGGGAATGATAGCTGGCCATGCATACTATTTTCTCGAAGATGTTTATCCCCGAATGACCGGTCGCAGACCCCTTAAAACTCCATCTCTGATCAAAGCACTGTTTGCAGATGAGGATGTAGTGGTAGCACAGCCCGCAAATGTGAGATTCGCTCCACCACCCGCAGAGGAACTTGACAGGGACTAATTAATCTACCCTCCAAGAAACTAGACCAATGGAGATTGCCTTGACCGGATTGATCTCTCCTTTGACACGGAAATGCCTAGAAATGTTCAATCTTACATGCTAATTATGAACAATATATCTTAATTTGCAGTAGAGGTTAACTATGTAATATATTTTCCTCCTACATTTATGTGGATCCGGAGATTTTTGTAATTTATACCTGGATTGGGTGCTTTTGGTTGGTATATGATGTCCTCTGTGCATTTGTTATAACCAAATTTTAGTAACATTTACTCACAAAAGTAATGCTTTACCGTATTCCTTGCAGAACTCTGAACTTTTTCTTGTTTTAGTTGCTTGGAACTTTATTAGTTTTATGATGAGTAACTTTCTGTGTACCATTAGAGCATCAGGATCCGTGGCGCAATGGTAGCGCGTCTGACTCCAGATCAGAAGGTTGCGTGTTCGATTCACGTCGGGTTCAAAATCCCGGTTACTAGGATTCAACTTTTTATGTGATCTTCTGTGTTGTGAACCAATATAAATAATTGTAGATCTGTTTCTTTTAGGGGGAGAAGAGTATCCCCAAGTCTTTTGGAGATCAAGCCAGGTTTCGGCCCTCAAATTATTATTACGATGAGCAGGAGTTCAAATGAATAAAGCGTTTGATAAACCGCTTATATAATATTTATTTAATAAATAAATGAATACAAATATGTTAATTCATTTATATTTACAAATTAGTTCGTCTAATGACTCATTTATAAGTTTGTTTATCTGTTTGTTTGTTTTTTTACATTTTAAATATAGGTGAAACTAGGGATTAAATTAACACATTGTAAACTTTAATTGAAATTGTAAAGCCTAAGGAGTTTAAGGACTAGTGATGTAATTTTATTATTTTGACCAATATATAAATGATCATGTTCACAAATGTTAAATGAACATGCTAGCGAACAATAAACAAACGAACACAGATACCTTCAAAAATAAATAAATAAACATGAATACAATATTAACAATTCAAGTGAACACGAACCGAACATGAACACCTTCAGAAATATATAAACGAGCACAAATAAAATATTATCATTTGAGGGCAGCTGTTATTCGTATAGCTTGGGGAACCTTTTTGTATTATGTTTGGCAAGAAAGAAACAAGAGGTTGCATGGTAAAAGTGCAAGAAGTGTTTGGGTTATTATGATGCAAATCAAGTCTGATGTTGGGATGCGATTGCGAGGCTGTAAAAAACTTGTTCACTCTTCTTCTTCTCTCATTGATTCCTGGAATTTGTCTTAATGTTCTTATTTTTGATAAGTTTTGACGTTTATATTTTGTTACTTTGATAGTTCTTTGGATAGAATAAAAACTAATCATTTATCCAAAAAAAATATTATCATTTAAACTCGTTACATTTACACTTTTAATAAATATATTTTTTTAATTTAAATAGTAAAATCCTTCGTTGGCACAATGAAAACAATATAGTGAAAAACAAAATTCATTCTCAGTGAGAGAAAAAAAAATCAAAACATGTTTGTTTGATTTGTAGACTTCAAGACCCTTTTTATAAAACTAAAATTGGATTTAAATTTAAATAAACGAAAAAATTACTAATATTATTTAAGATAAAGCGATCATCATTTTCGATCATAACAGTAAATAATATCTATAATAAGATGAATATTTTGAATCCAACATAGAGTCTACTGAATATTTTTGCCTAAAATATATTCACAAATTATGATGTGTTGGGAAAATTTTAAAATTTGTTAAAAAAAGTTTGACTATTTTTTTCTCTTTAATTTCATGTTATTTTGCCCTTATTTATCTGATAAAAGCAATTAAATTTAGCAAATTGAAACATATATATTATAAACCAAGTTGATAAATGGCTGATAAATAGAAATTAAATAGAAAAATACTTAGCCACTGCTAAATATGAACAGGGAATTTCCAATTTATTTTATATTTGTTTCCCTGGATCTTTAATTCCAAACTACCCTTTTCTCCCTTGCTTCCAACTTGTTTGGAACATAGGGTTTCCAAAGAATTCTTGCACTAAAAGAAAGGATTTTTCTTAAGGCAAGAATTCTGAGAAAAGGAATAAATTTTAAGAAGACAAGAAGAGATGAGCTGGTTGTCTTGTTGTAGGGCTGAGGTGTGTCATCGCAATGTTCCTTGTAAGAAGAAACTTATTGTTGGCAGCAGAACCATCAACAATGGCAGATCTTTAAGTTCCTTCATGCATACTTTGTCACTCAAAACAGGTATTTTTTTATACAGACATGTTGGTTTTCATGTTTTGATTCTTTCAGAACGTTTCTGCAATAAAAATCTTGTTTATTTCATATAACGCATGCATGCATGCCCAAATTCGTACTCGAACCGAATACTCACACCCAAATTCGAGTAACATAAGAATATAAAAATATGAACCTCAAAATACCCTTGAATATACATAAATTCGAGTAACATAAGGCGAATGAAAAACCCAGATATATGCTTTATCTTACTAGCCTTGGAAAACTTTTAATTTTATCCATGTTAATCAATGTGCAGATGGCAGCAAGCACAAGATAGCTGAAGAAATTCGAAAGATTGGAAAAGCAGAAGTTTTGGCTTGCATCTTCACATTCCGTGAGCTGGCTGTTGCAACAAATAACTTCAGTTTCGATTGTCTGATAGGCGAAGGCGGATTCGGAAGAGTTTACCAAGGATACATTGAATCCGTTGATCAAGTATATAAACATCTCCATTTGTTGTCTGAAACTGACATCTGATGCATACATTGCATAATCTAACTAGTTCAATGATTGTTTTTTCTGATAACTTTCATAGGTTGTAGCGGTGAAGCAGCTTGATAGAAATGGATTGCAGGGAAGTAGAGAATTCTTCTCCGAGGTTCTCATGTTAAGTCTGGTTAAACACCCGAATCTTGTCAACCTGGTCGGATATTGTGCAGATGGGGATCAAAGAATTTTGGTTTATGAATATTTGTCAAATGGATCTTTGGAAAATCATCTTTTTGGTGTGTTACATCTTATGTTTTCACTTGTTTCGTGCTCGTTGTGTCACCGGATTTGTTATTTTTCTCCGGCCGGGGACAGTTCTGATTATGTTATTTGTTTATTCAGATTTAGTTCCTGGTCAGCAGCCACTGGATTGGAATACAAGGATGAAAATAGCTGTAGGAGCAGCCAAGGGACTAGAATACCTACACGACTTTGCTCATCCGCCGATCATTTTTCGCGATTTCAAAGCGTCGAACATCTTACTAGATGAGATATTTAACCCCAAACTCTCTGATTTCGGACTTGCAAAGTTGGGACCAACTGAAGGGAAGGAATATGTATCGACAAGGGTGATGGGGACCTATGGTTATTGTGCTCCGGAGTATGCAATGACGGGACAGCTGACGACTAAGTCCGATGTCTACAGTTTTGGTGTAGTGTTACTGGAACTAATCTCGGGGAGGAGAGCTATCGATCTCGACAGACCAACCAAAGAACAGAACCTGGTTGCTTGGGTATGATTTCTGAGTAACTGTGACCTTTACATGCTTTTGGATAGCATTAGAGTAATAAGTTTATCATCCATGATCTTGCAGGCAGAGCCATTACTTAAAGACAGGCAGAAGTTCACATTAATGGCTGATCCCCTGCTCGAAGGGAACTACCCCGTAAAGGGTCTTACTCAAGCTCTCGCGATTGCAGCAATATGCCTTCAGAAGGATGCCGAGACCCGGCCATTGATGGTGGATGTTGTAACTGCCGTCGAGTTTCTAGCCAGGCCAAAAGACAATGAAATCTTTGATGCAGACAAAACCAAGTAAACAACTAAAACGGGAACCGGAATCATCAAATCCACAAGACATTCACAACAGCACTAGGATGATGTTTGTGTGGAAAAAACTGGCAGTCACCATTTCGCATTCGAATCATGTTTTTCGCATTCGAATCCGTAACCATTTCTAAGCCATGTTTCGGTTGACTCGAGCGAAAACTGTTGTCAATGAACTAAATGCCATTTCTCCTTGGGGGAATGCATTTATGAGTTATGACAATAGGAGAATTGCAGACATCATTCATTTTGTTATTTGTGATAATTCTATGTTTGATATGAACTGTATTCTTTTCTTTCTCAAACTAAATGATCTGCATATCTAGATTATGTTCCAGAATATTGTCCTCTTTAGACGCAGTTGGATCGGGGATTTGCCACCGAAAGTACACTTCCGTTGTTCATCCGAATCGGATTAGCAACATAGAAGAAAAGAACCATGGATCATGAGACAGTCACAATAAACATAAAAACCATGTTTGAAGTCTTGAAATAAATATAAAAAAAAGAAAGCTAAAAATCCAGAATCTCCCTACTGGATTCTGATTCTCAGCTGTGAATCCAAATTACATATTATGAACATTGAACAACATTTGTGCTCACAAAATCACTATTTTTCTTCTCTTCCGACCAACAAGAGTTAATTAGACATGAAAATGGTGGACATCATTTTTAAGGATCCTGTAACTGAAACCAGGGATCCTGTTAAACCTATTCATGTCTGCAACTTCAATTGCAGAACACATACTCGGTAAGAACCCGCTCTTGTCTTTGTTGCATGCTCTTGGTTTCCTTCTTTTCCAGCCGGTGACCGAGAACCAAAACCCGGGCCTTGAATGACCATTTGGGCAATCCATTTCCACTTGTGTGTCTATCTCAAACTTGGCCAAGTACTCGATTTCCTTCTTGAGCAGTGATCCTACAGTTCCCCTTGTGCCTACTGCAATAAGAGCTGATCCAGCAGCAGCAGCCATTTGTTTCTCTGGTGAAAAGGTGGCATCTTTGAAGCTTGATTTATACTGCATTGTGACCTTTGAAGCTGGATCTATGTTAGAAATGAGATTACTTGGATTTTAGAGCATGTTTATGACCTTAATAAAGTTGTTTTAATTGTGATTCACTTTATTGAAGTGGACAGCATGAGTTTCTGCATAATTGGAGCGTGGGATGGGAATGGGGTTAGCATCATCATTTTCCTTGCCTGTGATTTGCAGTGAATGAAGCATGCAAATATTTTTTAGTTGAGTTTATAAAATATTCGAGTCTGGATTATTAAATTTACATTCAAATTTAATTATAAGCTATTATAATATTATAATATTAATATTTATGAAATTACATTACCAGTCTATGAACACCTTGAGAAAGCAAAAGAGGAGCTTTTGCATCAATATTTCCCTTATCCAATATTTTGAACAATCCCATTCTCAAGCTCACTGTCAGTAATCAAATACTACTTTTCACTTTGATTCTTTTTTGGTTTTTTAGCTATTTCTCAGGAAAATGAGTATGGGAACTGGGTTTCCAGTTGAAGCATATTGGTTGAAGAAATGATGTTGAGGTTGTCCTTTTGAACTCTTGTTGTATTTGCGGTTTGGGAATGATTAGTTCATGGCAAGGCGAATTTGAATTTCGAATTACAGTTTGATAGTTTGATCAAAATTTGAGTTTTCCCAGAGTTCAAGTATGCAATTCGATTTGTTTTTGACTTGCTTTGTTAAGTATCTTCTGGAATTTTAGATTAGTAATAAAGATTTAGTTGTATGTTTCTAATCATTATTAAAGCTAGTGACTGGAGAAATGTTTCTGCAGTTTTGGGATGAATATCTGATAAAATGGCAAGGCAAAGTAATACCCTTCAGAACAATGGTTGTAGACTAATTAATGTTGGTGGAATGAATCAGACTCTCTCCGGACATTCTTCCACATCTTCTTTGTCTGCTCGTGTCATCATTCTGGCCTGGTCTGAGCTCAGAGACTCACTTCAGAACCAAGCATTTCATCCCCATATCCTCCAATCATTGAAAACCCTCCTTAACTCGTAAGCTTCTCTTCATGTTGCCGATCCTCAAGCCAAGCTTCTTCTATCTGTACTTTCATCCCAAAGTTTTGATTGTCCTTATGAATCATACCCTATCTTGTTCAGGCTTCTTTATAATTGAGTCAGGAAGTCTGTCAGGCCGTCTGCTGCGCTCATTGATTCAACCGTGGATGTCATTTCTCGTATATTTGCTACTGAATATGGTTCAAAGAAAAGCCCTCCTTTTCGTGCTGAAGGTATTCTTATTTTAGTGGCCATTTCATTTGTGCCTTCTGTGTCTGAAAGCTCAAAAATAGCGTGCTTGGAGTTGCTTTGTAGGGTGTTGGAAGAAGATTACCAATTGATTAGATTAGGTGAAGAAATTATCCCTGACATGCTGGCTGGGATTGGATATGCATCATATACTTCTGTGGATGTGCTTCTTGTTAGAGTTTTGGATTCTTTGTTGGGAATTTGAGGAAAAGAAGATGGGGCTCGTAGTACATACAGTTCCTACTGCTCTAATGATCTTGCATTTGGTTGAATGGGTTGTTTCTGGTTTCACAGCGGACTTGGAAAAAGTTAAACATACCTTGTGTAGTGTAGTATGCATGTTCTTATGCCTGACACCCATATCCGATATATTCTCGGACATAGGTACAATGAAATGACCCTCCTCATATATATATATATATATATATATATATATATATATATGCATCAACTTGGAACATATTTGTGTCCGAGACATACCTTTATATGTAACAAGTACAACCTTGTCTCTGAGCAATGAAATACTAAATGGTATTAACATTTACTCATTTGTGTAGGTATTACCAGCTCTAATGAAGTCATTGGCACAGCTTATTGTCAGGCTACTGAAAACAAGCCAGATCATGGTTCTTAACGAGTTATATGCCCAAGTTGCTGAATCAGATGATGTCACTCGCAAACTGACTTCAGTTTCATGGTTGCAGTCATTGTCTTACCTTAGTTTTCGAGCTAAAACAGACGTTTTGATCTCCAGAGGGAGGGCCCAGAGAATGCGTAGCGTTGCCGAAGCTGATGAGTTTACATGCATACTAACTATGGTTTCGGTGAAAGATAGGCGATGTTCATCTTATGAGACCTGGATTCGAATAAAGAATGTTAATTTTATGAGACTCGGGTTTGTAACTTCTCCGATTTGAATGACTTCACCTACTTCATCTCGTGGTTTTTAATGTTACCTATGTCTCAAGGCTGGCAATTTGATTCAACTTTCACCTTCCCTCTGCAAATCCCGTCGCTTTGCCATTAATACAATGTAATGGTAACCAAAAGTCAGTTGTCTTGTAGATGCTTGAATTATCTAGCCAGCCAATTACAGCTATAACTTCAATAGTTGTAGGGTTGAGTAAAAAAAAATCTAAAAGAAAATCGATATGAATTATAGTATTCCGATGATTTATGATTTAGAAATTTAAAAATTATATTATTTAAGTTATATTTTATTTTTATTTAATTTATAATTGATTTTAATTATTTTATAATGTAAAAATAAATATTTTACACTTAAAATGAAATGACTTAAAAATACTATATGACTTAATAATTGTTTTTTTATTTACTTTAAAAAATATATTTTAGGGGAAAATTATAGTACGAATATTGTAGGGAGACGGTAGACATACGATTCAATTTCAGAACTCTTTCAATGTAAATTTAATTATTTTAACAAAATATACACATTATTTAAAATTAAAACTCTTTCGATTCAACTTTAAATGTATTACAGAAAGTAAATATTTATTTAAGGTTTTACGTTTTCATTGACGACCAACCAATTAGTTTAGTAAGATGAGATGTTAAATTTTTTAAATAAAATTAAACATTTTAATTTTTGACAATATAAATGAAAAAATTGAATTAAATATTTTATTAAATCTTTACAAAATTTAGTATAATAAATTAACTAATAAAATTTAAAAAAAATCATTTTTCATTAAATACCACTCACGAAGTTGGGCGGTCACCATTAATAGTAGGACAATGACACAACACAATGCTAAATATGAAGTTTCCCACTTTCCATGCTATTGCACCCATGTGGGATAAAAAATGATTTTTTTCTTTAAAAAATTGAAAATTAGGACAGGTTTCTAAACATGTGTAAAACTCTTTTAATGTTGTTGTTTTTATAGTAGGGGTAATTTTAACCCTTAACGTTCGTAAATTTTATCGTTTTGGCCTTTCTTTTTTGGATAAATTTAGCCATTAACCTATATATTTTTAATAAATAACTTATTTTTAACTACTATGATAACTGGACCGTTAAAAATCTAACAATGATGACATGTCATATGGATATGATAATATATTTTAAATGACATGGCATCTAACCTATCAAATACATATATATATATATAATATAATATAATTTTGTTCTAATATAAAAGATAAAATAATTAAAATTTAAATAAAATTTTAAAATTAATTAATTCTAAAATAAAAGGTTATTTAAATTCTCAACCCTAACTATGATAGAATCAAAGTCATATCTTAAAAAAATATGAACACAGTTCAAAATTAATTAATTTTTTAGGTAGGGTTTTAATTCTATAGTAGTTAGAGTTAAGAATGTTTAATAGTATTTTATTTTAGAATTAATTAATTTTTTAATATTTTATTTGAATTTTAATTATTTTATATTTTATATTAGAATAAAATTATATTATATATATATATTTGATAGGTTAGATGTCATGTTATTTAAAATATATTATCATATGCATATAACATATCATCATTGTTAGATTTTTAACGGTCCAGTTACCCTGGTGTTAAAAAATAAGTTATTTGTTAAAAAGATATAGATTAAGGGCTAAATTTATCTCAAAAAAGGATAAGGGCCAAAACGACAAAAATTATAAACGTTAAGGATTAAAATTATTTTTATGTCTTTATAGTATAATTATTGATATTTATTTATTAATTTAAATCATATATTACAGAGATTTATTATCAATCATTCTAATTTATTTCATTCACAACGTCAAAATTTAAATAATTAATTTTATTTAAATAATCTAATACCTTATTTCATTAATTTAGTTGATAATTATTAATTTCTAATTTTTTTTTATATATAACCATGAATTGTGAGCAAGCATTAAAAATGCTAGTGACAAAAATTATTTAAAAATGGTCTAAATTAAATGATTGAAATACATAATTAAGCACTCAAACAAAACATGACCAATGTATTATTAAAGTAAAATACATAAAGTATATATATAGTGTAATTAAGCTTTCAAATTTAGATCTTACCTAGGCAAGATCACGGCCTTCAGAGGGTTCTTCATCACAACAGTGAAAGAATAAGTCTCAGTCAAATCGGGTGGAGCATCCGGAACCGGAATCCACTTAAAAGCTTGAACCATCTTTGCTATCAACAAATTTATGTGCAAAATGCCTAGATACCAAGCAGGGCAAATCCGTCTCCCTGCCCCGAACGGCACCATCGTCACCGCGCGAGTCCCGGTGACGTCTACGCCGACCCCATCACCGTTCAAGAACCTTTCGGGTCGGAACTTATCCGGATCCGACCATATATCCGGATTCTCAGTAATCCATGCAGTGTAGAACTCAACGTGAACCCCTGCTGGAATTGTGTACCCACCAAGCTCAGTGTCTTTTATAGCTGCATGAGATAGCAAGAAATGTCCCGGAGGGTGTCGCCGGAGCGTTTCTTTAACGACGGCTTCGAGATAAGGCATTTTCTCTATGTCATCTTCTTTGATCTCCCCATCTTTGCCTACACAATCCACAATTTCTTGGTAAAGTTTCTCTTGGACATCTTGGTACATTACCAAGCTAAGCATTGCCCACTCGACTGTCGTCGTACTCGTATCGGTACCGGCACTAATCACCTCTGAACATAGAGTAACATACTCTTCTTCCCCTAATGGACCTCGGGTTGCCGGCTCGAGTCCGAAAAGTGAATCTATATAGGCTGCACCTATTGGACTCACCATTTCTTGGTTAGGGTTGTCACCTTTTTCAACAAAAGCTCTTCGATTCTTTATCAATGGAGCCAAGCACTCGATTTGCCTCTTTCTCAATGCTTTAGCTTCTTTCATTTGCCGTCGAAACAACGGTGTAAGGATCGGCAAGAAATCCGGTAGCTGCGGCGATGTCACCAACATTACATCTTTGAGTATACTTTCAATTTTCTTGATACGTTCCTCGGAGATCTTTGCACCAAAACATAAACAAATTAAGATGCTGCATATAGTGAGTCTGGAATTGCTCATTACCTCAACGAACCCTTTCTCTAAACACTCGCTTTTGATTCTCTTCATGTGGTTTTCGATCGCCCAATTTCGGATCCAACTGCATTGCTTCACTCTTGTAGGGGTTATCAGCTCCGTGACCAAGTTCTTCCGTAGGGTTCGCCATAGAGGTCCGTACTCAGCGGAGTTGATAGCGCATTTACCAACACTAAACACGAGCCGGATCGGCGAGTCCGGTGGCCGAGAAGCGAAAGCAGGGCCTTTCTGAACCAAGGCTTCATGGATGAGCTTGGAATCCGTGACTATCACCATGGTACGTTGCCCCATTTGCAAGGTAAAGATCGGACCATAGAGCTTACGTAACTCGCCGACTATAAAGACGTAATGTCGACGTTGAAGGATGATTTGGATCAGATTTCCGACCAACGGCCAACCAGGCGGACCCGGAGGGAGGCTCTTACGTTTATGACCCGTGACCGACCATCGACGCCACCATAAACGTATTAAAATAATTGCGAAACCGATGATGAAAAGGTCCATGAACTCCATTTTTTCTTGACAATGAATGTAAACTTGGTGGTAGGTTTTATAGAATAAGAAACGAGAGTTCGTATTCAATGAATTTCGTTCCACCACCTATCTGTACATTAATTTCTTTCATCTACACTTACTGGATGTGAATACCCCCAACAGTGGTTGGGGACACGAGAGTTTAATGTCAATTGCCAAGTACATGTTATGTTGTTTTACAGCTAATTGTTTGGACCGGCGGCGATTAGGGGCGTTTATTGTCGAATATCAGATTAAATTAGATTAATTTTTTTTAAATATTAATTTTTATATCAATAATATAGTGATTCATATCTAATTCGATTAATTTATTTGGATAATCGGATTAGATTTACAGATATTCGATTATACAAAATTATATTTTAATTTAATTATTTTTTCGATTTTTAAATATAATAAACAACAAATTATTAAATATAACAAGACTCGTATCTATGAAAATTTTAATTCTTTTAATTTTCGGATATAACAAGCATTAATTATTAAAATAAAAAAAATATTCATAAAAAATATTTTTTTAAAATTTCCGAAACTTAAAATATTATGATCCATATCTGATCAAAAAAATAAATAAAATCGAATTGGATATTTGATCTAAAAATAAAAATTTAAATTTTCAAATTAGATCAATTAGATCAGATATTTTTAAACAACTCTAACGAGGATTGCGATGTATGCATGTGTTTATTTTTGTGTTTAACTGTATTTTTATCAATTTACTAAAGGAAAATTCTACAACGGGCGTCGAACACTGCTGAACACCAATAATGTTGAACATTGAACATCATTAAATTAATTAATAAAAATATAAAATCTCAAAGACTCAATATGTAATTAATAAAAGAGTGATAAACTCAATGTATAATGAATAATTGTCTGATTAGTCCTTTAGGTTTTTATTTTTTTATAAATTAATTTTATAATGTTCAATAGTATTCAACATTAATGATGTTCAACGGTGTTCGACGTCCGTTACTCAACCTTTACTAAAAACCTATGTCTTCATACTTATAAAACTGTCTTTTAATGCTGTTTAATGAAATTAATGAGTCGAAGGGGATGAGTGTGTGAATTATTGGTTATTCGTTGGTTGCCCCTTCATGAGCTGACCTAAAACGGTAACCAGGAATTAATGTCTGCAGGATTTGCTTAACTGTATCTTGTAATGGAACAGATGCAAACATTTTAAATAGGTCAACTTTATGGATGTGTTAGTTTTAAAAAATATACGTGATTGTTGAGATTATGCTTTGAATTTTGTTCAAGTTCGAAACACGTATTATTATAATAATAATAATAAATGATTATGCGAAGTTGAGATTTGGCGTATTATCCTATTAAGATAATTTATTTTATTTATAATATCATGATTAATTTAAACTTTTAATGTTTCTCAATAGATCTAATATTTTGTCGTACTGAATTAACTAACTATCGATTAATTTTATTCTTTTAATAATTAATAAAAAAAATTAGAATTTTTGGGAATTTGGGACCATAATCGAAACACATGGCTATGGTCATGTCTCCTTGGTGGTCCCTTCATCAACTCTATATTAGCATACTGATCTTTCATTGCCAAACTAGATTTGGGATACTTTTGTCTGAAAAAACAATAATAAAGTGTAATGAATTCTTTTTCTAGAAACTCAAATAAACCTACATTTTCTCCTATTTAATATGGCTAATTAAATATAACCGTTCTGTATTGTTTTAATATGAAAAATGTCAACTTGGCATTGCTTTGATGGAAATTGGTGAGTTATGATTTATGGAGATCTGATGCATTCAATGGCGGAAACAAACGGACAGGATGGATCGAAGGGTCGGAGAATTATAACCGTTTTTCTAAAAATTTAAAATTCGTATATAGATTTGTTCTTCTTAATATAAAATCGGGTGTTTGTCCCTACAAATCGATCAGTTACAAAGTAGAAAGTTAAGCAATGTAATGGATGTTTGCTTGTTACTTATCAAGTGTTTTTTCATCTGATTGCTGTTGACAGAGACTCGAGTATCCAGAAATACACTTGTCTGGTTTTGTGTCTTGTAAGGAATTTTGTATGGTGGAATTTGGTTTGGTCACCTCACCATGTCCTAACATCGAACATGAACCATTTTAAATGACACTTTTCTCTCATAGTACCATTTTCTGCAATGATGATTGGGATGTTATTGAATCTCTTTTATATGGTTCATGATCTTCTCCATGGACCATTCCTATACAGTAAACATATAGCCAATCCACATCAGTCTGCATAGCAGAATGATTTAACTTCTGGTTTAAGATGCTAAGCAAGTACGTCAAGACCGACCGACCGACTGGAAACTCTCATTTCCCGGGGATGCATTGTGCCCACAATCCTCAAGGAATGTGTGGATGTGGGAAAATGGGAGTACCCGGAGCGTCAGCCGATTCAGACATTTCGACAGATGAAAGAGTAAGGTTCATACAGGTTCTCCTAGAGGGATGTCATTTATCTGTAACCTTCCGTAGTTGTGGTTCCTGTCCCCGGTTCACACACAGATAACATACAATCCTGGACATAACACCTTGAATAATGGTTGATCCCGATCTCGGTTCACGAGAATTCCGGTAAAATATATTCTAATATCCTTTGCATTTCTGAAGGATATCTTCCAAAAACAACAGGGTCTTGGAACCTGTATTAAAAGTTACAATTAGACCCAAAATCTGTACATTTCAGGAGGACATGCACCATGAGTTGCTAATAGGTTCAAACCATGCCCCATTAGCAACAATGCCAATGTTGTCAGTTGTCACCTTGCTTTGCACGAAACAGTTCATTATTTAAGAAAAAAATGTAAGTCCACATTAAAATCAATAGTGCTTTTACAGCTTCTTTAGTTCCACTGATATACCTGGTACTTGGATCTGTGGATATTCACAGCGGCTGCGAGCCGCGGTGAGAGGCTCCTTCTCTGAATCACCATCGGTACTATTTTCGATCGTGATGGTGGGAAAGTCCATATTCCGAACTTGGAGAGCATCGACTAGCTTGTTGTAGAAATCAATGCCTGCTGGATGAGAAATTATTTTATGAACCAGTTTCACCACTTCATCCAAAGTCCCTAACCACTAAAAAATTGTTAACTAAGTTATATATTTTCTACATCATTTTTTCGGGAGTTAATTTTCATTTTTTTATTACCATGTAAATAGATAGTGAGTGGTTAGATAGAAGAAATTATTACATGGACCAGTTTCACTACTTAAGATATGATCCAAACCAATTAAATTAAGACACATAATATATTTTTTTATATCATATACACATAAGCATCATTCAAATCATCCACTTTAGTGCCTTTGATATAAAAAAGGAAAAATATTACCAAAAAGACCTTTTATGTTGACTTCTTTAGTGTTCAATTTTTTTAATTAATTTTTTTTAATCCCTAAACCCTAACCCTAATCCTAAATCCTAACCTTAAACTCTGACCTAACCCTAACCCTAAACAATAACCCCTAACCATAACCCCTAACTCTAACCCTAAACCACATAAATCTAAACAATAACCCCTAACTATAAATCTTGACTCTAACCCTAAACCACATAAACCTAAACAATAACTCCTAACCCTAAACCCTAACTCTAACCCTAAACCCTAAACCACATAAACCTAAACAATAACCCCTAACCCTAACCCTAAACCCTAAACTCTTAATCCCTAAATTATAAACCCTAAACCCAAATCTATAAAAAAAACTTAATTAAGAAAATTTTAAATAACAAAGAGAAATATACACAAGAAATCTTTGGTAATATTTTTTTAAAATTTAAAGATATTAAATTGGATGATTTGGACAATGCTTATGTGTAAATATAATATGGAAAAAAATATATTATGTGTCTTAATTTAATTGGTTGGGGACCATATCTTAGGTGGTGAAACAGGTTCATATAATAGTTTCTCAAGATTAATTAGGAAAGAAAATATGACATAAAAAATAAAAATTAAATAAATTTTTTTTAAGAGTTAAGGACTATAGATCACGTAATGAAATCGATCAATAAAATAATCTCTCCCGCTGGATTAATATTTCCAAATCTTCCCTCTAATATGAAATTGGACAGAATTGTTAGATACCGCAGTATTTGATTAACTTCTGGTTTAAAACATCAATGGTGTGTCTTTTCTTCTATAATTTTCAAAATTTTCAATTTCAGTCCTATTCAAATTGTATTCATTAAATTTGTTATTGGTTCATGTACTTTGTGTAAACCGTAGATTTTACCCTTTCAATTTTGATTATTTTCAATCTCTTCTAATTTACTTAAATTGTGACAAAAAATTAAAAGTTCAAAAAGAACGGGATCAAAATTAAAAAATAAAAAAAATGCAAAGATGAGATCTGCAACTTACATACCGATATTAGAATCTAGGATAAATTCACCAACAGTCACTCAACTATTATCTCTTTTATACTTTGGTCACCGAACATTTTTTTCCTACAATTTAGTCACTAATGTTACTCTTTCTTCTGTCAGGAGCCAGTTGGATGGCATAGCTCAAAACATACCCAGCATCAACAAGCAAGTCTTTATTTCACTTATAAATACAAAGATTACATTTTTATTTTACAAAAGAAAAGGAATGCAAAATCTACTACTTAATTGGCATTGCACCAAAGGTGGTGCAAAGATCATAGCATCAAAACCAAGTCCATTCGCAGCATAAACAAATCAAACCCTTTCCAGTACTGTGAAATTCCTTCCAAATATTCATCTCATAAAGCTTCTGTTGTTGATTATGTCAGTCCAGCAAAATCTTTGAAATCCTTGTACTTGTCTCACTGCTTTGCCTGCTCAAGAGCATACATTGTCATTATACTTGTTTCGAATCTTTAATATTGGTATTTCGATGGCCCGAAGGGACACTGAGAAGCTATTCTGATGAGTGATAAACGAGAAGTGGATATACCTGTGAATAAAGGAATGTTCCAAGGATTGCAATGGCAGCTCCAAGAGCATTGACAGGCTGAACAGGCGTGTGGAAGATGATGATAGACGAGACGATGACCGAAATCCTCTTCATCGTGTTCCCGATGCTAAATGTCAAGGGAGAAATTTGATCCAGGGACATGTATGATACCTGGTTATATAAGTGATAGAACACACTCTGAGCTACCACCCACCTACAAAGAAATTGATAACCATGCAGTCATATATAATTGGTATTAAGCAGCATGTTAAAGGAGAAACAGCTAAAGGAAAGAAAGGTTGGGAATTTACCAGACAAAATTGGGTCCAATTTGTGAGACTGCCTTCTGCCAGCCAACAGCCCAAACCTGAGGACCCTCAACAGCGATTGCAAAAGGTGTAAGAATCAATAGAGATAGCATTGATAAACATGCATAGTAGTTCATCCCACTGACTGATTTCCCATTCATCCCTTTCTTGGAGAATATGTTTCGGAACACGAATGCCAAATTCGATATCATGGCTCCCATGAAACCTGTACAATACAGTTAACAAGTGCAGAATCAGTATTCTAAAGTTCAAACATTTGAGGCACGAACTTGAAGTTAGTCATGCTTCCTTTTTTCTCTTACCAGTCATGTTGAAATTGAGCTCGGTGAATGCCGAGAGTGCGCAGCCACCGATGATCGGCAGAAGCGACAAGTAAACCGGCAACGGAAATGCTTCCCCTAGTAGAAATCTCGAAACCAAAACACTGAACGCCGGTTCACCACTTTTGATTATGTGTGTGAATGAAACAGCAACCTTGGACATGCTCACGGTTGCTGCTACATGCCCAATAGTATGTGCCACCGCAACCTAAAACACACAATCCATCAAATTCAACACATTTCTCCACATGCTGTAAATTTCTGTTTTTTCACAACTTCAAATTCAAACTTACTGGGAAAAGGGTCTTCCAAAACTCGAAGTCGGTTTTAGGAGCATCGGCAACTCTCGTGGTCCAAGATATGAGCATCAACAGAGAGCCGGCAGCTAGAGACAGAGTCGAGGTAAGCCAAGGGAAAGGGAAGGCATTGAGAACCTTTTTGTTATATATATTGAAAACTACATTCAAAGCCCACCAAGTGGCAAAGTAAATCCCGATTTTGATCTTTTTAGCTACTTCCTCGTCGGGTAACTCGATGTTTATGTCCAGAGGCCTGGACCTGTCTGCTTCATAGGCCCGGCACTCTGTTTTCCATTGTTGGGTCCTTTTCGAAACCGATAGATTCTCGATGGAGGAAACGTGGAGTTGTTTTTGAGAAGGGAAAGACTGGTTGGGGAAGATGTTGTGGAGGTTCTTGATAATGGGTAATGGAGAGAATTGGAGTCTGGGGATGGAACGTTTCTCAGAGATGAAATCTGTGGAAGTGAAAGAAGATGGGGAGTGTTTTACTGAAGAAAACATGGTGTTTTTACGGTTTTAACACAAAGGAATGTGATATTTCTTGCAAAGTTTGGAACTTTAATAGTAAAACAGAGTTTGGAGAATTGAGCTGAGCTATAGAGAATGTGAGAATGGAGGAAACAGAGTAGGAGAGGAAAGGAAGGAAAGGTTTAGGCTTAGGGAAGAAACGAGGTACAAGAAGAGAGTGAATTTATAGGCAAAGAGCAGAAGGAAGGAGAAGTTCAATAAATAACTAATTAAATTAAACAATACATTTTTTAACGAAAATAAATAAAATAAAAATTATCAAACATAAATCAAATAATTTTTGAATCAAAACAAAATATACTCATTTTATTTTAATATTTTGAAAATATTGATTTTTCTTCTAAAAACAACGTTGAAAATGAGAAAGTATCTGAATTATTCGTGCATGTTCTCAAATTGAAATTTAAGACTTCCTTTGCTGCTTCTTTGTCTTAACACGCATGATTTTCTCGCTCAAAATTTTAGAACAGTCAAATCAGACTCTATTTCTACAATGATACTAAAGGAAGCTACATCCCTAATTTCATCTATAAATTATGATTAAATTTAATTCCATCGATAAAATCATATAAAATACAAAGATTAAAGAGATTATTGTTCAAGTGTTTATAATCCTTAAATTTATAACTTAAATATTTTTAAATAAATTAATATATAAAAAATATATTAAAAGGGTTTTCTCAAACAAAAATTTTAACAATACTTTTTGATTATGATTTTTTTTTTATAGTTATAGAAAGTAATTTTCCACTCGACTGATAGTTGTTTAATAATGTAATCGGTTTTGGATAACGAAATATTATGATTGATAACTTGGATCGTTTGTTATTCTTTTCTCATTTGTTATATACATTTAGATTAAGTAGAAATAAAAAGATTTTAAAAATTTTTAAATTTTAATAATATATTTATATATATAATATTTATTAATCTTATTATTTTTTTAATATATTATAATCATAATATCTTTTATGATTTTAATAAAAAAACACGAAATTCCTATCTCGATCCGATTCATCATTCAACAACCCATAAAATATTGAACGTTCCGTTCTTTGATATTTCCCATCCCTGGTACCCCACCAAAAATAAAATTCAATATGTGCATATTTTTTCCTTTTAACATAAAGTGAGCAAAATTCGATTAAAAATTATATTTTTTAATTTTAAAATTCTTTAAAAAATTATCTTAAATTATAATTTTATAATCTCACTAACTAAAAGTTATAAAATAAAATTTATTGATTTAGTTATTTAAATTTTTTAATTTATTCGATTTAATCGAATATTCACCTATGTCGTGCGGTAATACCAAATGATGGATTCTTATGTTTCCTGCCCTGTGAGTTGATGTAAGAAGTCTCTCCCTTCTTGTCCGCTAATTTTTCTGCAGCTGCAGTTTCCCCCATTATTGATCAGGTAAAGACAATCCTACACATCTTTGTTTTGGTCACATGCTCATTTCGATCGTTAATATTTATGCTTAGTCTTCTGTATAAAAAACATTTGTCAGACCATGTTTATTTGAACGGACCAAATTTATGAAAAGAGAGGGGAAAAGGCTTAATTCAGGATGTGACACTGATTTATGTTATTTGTATAATTTAGTACTTAAACTTTTTGATAAAGTGCATTATTAATCGGTGAATTATGAAAAAAAAAATATTTTCATCGTTAATGTTATTTTGTGATTGTGAACTAAAAACAGGAAGTCACTTGTTTTTTAAATGTCAATTCTCACAAAACATTTGGAGGAAGGTCTTGAGTTTTGCAATATCTGACTAAATGTTTATAGTTGGAATCAAGAGATTCATTGGGCTATCAAATCTTTTAAAGATAAATCTCTCGTTGCTGTGATTCTTCGATTGGCTTGGTGTGCATTCATCTATTTTATTTAGAAGGAAAAAAATCGAAGGCAATTCTGCTATTCATGTATAGATGCGCGATCCATTTTACAATCCATTAAGAGTATTGTACAAAATAGGTTAGCGGGAAAGAATATAGTCAACAATGATTTTATCAACATCGAGCTATGTAACAATTGGGGTATACGTGTATAGGAATACATAGGATAGTATTTATCATTATACTTTGTTTCTTGTAGCAGTTCTCTGCTCTTGGATAATAAAATCAATTAATTATCAAAAAAAAAAATTAAAAATTATAAAACAGTTATTAAATTTTATTAAATTGTTATAAAATAGTCATTAGTTCGATTGTTTTATCTCTTGAAGTGTTACTCGTTAGTGCCAAAAGTAATTTTAGGTTTTTCCATTAGTAGAATATTGAATGGCGTTATGTGATATTATTTATATTGATTATAATAATATCTATTTTAGAGTATATTTTTAACCATTAAATATTAATTATTTAATTATTGTGTTAATTTTGATGTTTGACCCGTAATATTTAAAAACAACGATTATTTTTTTAATTATTGAGATAAGATGATCCGTGATGTGATGTGATATTTACGTGAGAAGGAGAGGGTATGGTCACGTGAGGTGCAACATGTGAGATGAGTCTTGCAATGTTATTGTCGTTTGGACCCCTTTGGAGGTTGAGGTTGTGTTTTATTGTGCTTGTGGCTCACAAACAATCCCAACAGCCAATGAAATGTTTTGTAGGTTTTGGATTTGTGATGGGGGAAGTCACATAACCCCTCAGGCATGTAAATGGACAGCTCAACATCCTTTGGGAGTGCAAATTTGACACCAAAGGAGTTTGGAAAACTTATTGATATAAGAGGTGAGATTCACTGATCGGTCTTATGATTAAAGATATTTATATCTTATTTTGTATAAATTAAAACTTTATTATAAGAATAATGAACGTTATTTGTTTTATAACACTGATAGAAAGACTTGGGTTCATTTATTTTTTTATTGTCTTTATTTAAATAAGTTTAGGAGAGCATTTTATATGCCTATTAGGTCCTCGAACTTGCTTGCATTGGGAGTAAGAATAAGTTTTTGTTTTATTTCGAGGCAAAGAAAAGACTCTTTCGGCTTTCATTTTAAAATTAGCTTGAAATGGATGCATTTATATATTTTGGAATGAGAGGAATAATATAAATTTTTGTAAGATTTTTCGATGTTATACTGAAGTGATACAACTTGAGAAGGATTGTGTTAAACACAAATTATATGATCATGTTATCGTGTACAGGATCCACAAGAATATTTGTATAGACTCCTCTATCTAGAATGATGACTAATATAAGATTTTATAAATCTTTTTTAGTTGGAATACACAAAGCGCATTCTTAAAAACAATAAAAATAACATTATGAATGAGTTATGATTTTCTAAACTTAATTCATCGACATAAATAAATCAACTTAAAATCTCAATTTTATATCTGATTAAAATCATCATAGATCTCAACTAAAATCAATTTGATATGTATTTAATTCGAATATAATTTAACTTAAAATAATTCAAACTGAAATACCGTAAATCAAATATGAACAAAATAATCTGGTTATCACCTGTATATAAAATTATATAACATTAATATCAAATACTAGATCAAATAAAGTGATACAGAGTGGGGTTGTAAACTAAGACAACGTTCTACAAGCTAGTCCTTAACTTTTCTGATATTGTTTGAGACATTTTTGGACTTGATAGTTGCTAGATTATGGAGGTGTTGGGCTCATTCCTATCCATTTTTTTTTCTCTAACCCATAAAGCGACGGAATACGAGAATATGAAGATTTTTTTATTATTATTTTTATTTAATTTTTAAAAAATTATTTTTTAATAAATTTATTTTTTTATTTTTAAATATTTATGTTTTGTCCCCTCAACTTTAAATCTTGTCTCCATTTCCGTCTACACATCTATAAAAAAAGAATTGCAACCAAAAACACACAAAATAATCAAATAATTCGACAATAAAAATTAAATTTTTACTGCTATAATATTAAATTAAGAGTACAGCGTAACAGAAAAATTATATTGTAATAATTTTTAAAGTTATCGTAATATCTAATTACAACCGTAATTAAAACCATAATTATTTTTAAAAAATAAATTACAACTAATGTCCGACACCACAACCAAAATTTAGCATTATGATCGCCACCGTTAACTTAAACCAGCGAAATCGCAGAAAGCACCAAAGTTTCTCTTATGTTTTTCAAGCGGTAATAACCGTCGATTCGCTCAACTTTTCCTGGGCCGTTAGATTTTCGATCATTCTCTGTATCCCTGCTCAGGGAAAATCAGAATATGTAACCTCCACGTCACTGGAAATCCTGTCGGGCCCATATTTTTCCCGAGAAACTTTCTTTTATATCAACCGTGGATTAAACCAAATCTAGTAGTACTATGTTTTTTTCTTCATAAATAATAAAAGGGTAAAATTCACAAGGACTCACTAAACTATAAAAAGTATAATAAATTTTGTCACTAGTCTTTTAAATATTACAAAATGATTATTAAATTTATCAAATTATTGTAAATATTCATTAGAATTTATCAAATTCTTACACTAATCATATTAAATTAATCAAATTGTGATATTATTTATCATATTCACTCCTTTGAAACTTTTGAAAAGGGGAGTGACTAAAACGAAACGAAAATATTGTGCTATTTTATCATATTATTATATTAGGTGACTATTGATATAATTTACCCATATTAATAATTATTATCTTCTCCCATCTCAGAGAGAAAAGAAGACGAAAAGCACCAGGGTCAGATTTGTAATACAGTAAAACGGCATCTGTTTATTGTTCGATGCTGGCAACAAAAACCCTAATTTGATCCTCGTCGGTTCACGATTGGCTGGGATCCCTAATCCCTTTACCATTTCGGCTAATTGTTTCTCTAATACATGCATGGAATCAGAGAAAACCGCTCTTTCCCGATGAAAACCCTAGGATTTTCTCATCTTCCCCCCCCAAACCATTAGCAACAGCAGCAATAACAGCACGGCCATGTCCAATGAACTAGCGCAAAAGCAACTTCCGTCGATATCGGAACGGTTTAAGGGTTTATTGAAGCAACGGGAAGATGAACTCGGCGTTTCCGGTGGTGTTGCCGATGTCGACGTGGGGGCAGCGCTGACTACGGATGAGATTGTTCAGCTTTACGAGATTGTGTTATCGGAACTAACTTTCAATTCAAAGCCGATAATTACTGATCTCACGATTATTGCCGGTGAACAGCGAGAGCACGGCGAAGGCATTGCCGATGCTATTTGCGCACGAATTGTTGAGGTTAGTTAGAATTAGGTTTTCCGTTGTACCGGCCAAGTAATTTGAACATTTTAAAAATTAGTTTCAAATTTATTGTTTTCAGGTTCCAGTTGAGCAGAAACTTCCTTCTTTATATTTATTAGATAGTATTGTGAAAAACATTGGCCGAGAATATGTTAGGTATTTCTCTTCCCGTTTGCCAGAGGTGAGCCAATGACAGTATATTTTTTATGAAGTTCATTTCTTTACTATTAGCTAGATATCAATTATCTATTTAGTTAATTACTTTGATTTTCGTTTTCTTAGGTATTTTGTGAGGCATACAGGCAAGTTAATCCTAACTTGCATCCTGCAATGCGCCATTTATTTGGCACCTGGTCCACAGTGTTTCCGCCTTCTGTCCTACGTAGAATCGAGATGCAGTTGCAATTTTCTCAATCGGCAAACCAACAATCGTCTGCTGTAACTTCCTTGCAGACTTCCGAGTCGCCTCGTCCAGCACATGGCATACATATTAATCCTAAGTACTTGCGGCAGTTGGAACAACAGTCAGGTGCAGATAGTGTAAGTGATGCAAAACTCTGTTCATTGTATCCTCTGTTTTATTAGTAGATTCTTGCACATCGCTCCAGTCTGTAGTTGTTTGCACATGCACTGTTTAAGATATAATTGCAAATCATGTTTTTCTTTTGTAGTTTTCTTTGGATGCTGCTAGCAGTTATAGATCCTTCTGGACAGAATTGCTTTTGGTACTTAAGGAAAGTGATAAAAGCTGAATTGGATTTTGACCACTTGGGATGGGCTTGAATGAGGGCTAGAGTTGCCAGAATGTTAATGACAATTGTTATATTAAGATTTCTTTCTGTTATGTTGTTTTCTGAGAATTAGTTGGAACATAGTTATAAAATGAGAGCTTAATATGGGCCTGCAGCAAGTGAAAATATGGCTTGTTTTTCCCATCGGTTTTGTGTTGGTGAGCAGCATGATATCATTTTTTTAATTCTAGAACATCAAGAGAAGAACAATGGAGATGAAGAAGTCCAAGCAATCTATAAGTGCAATTACTTTATGGAACTTGCAAATCTAAAATCTAACCCAGTTGGAACAACTGGGATATTAACTTATTATTCTGATTCCTAGAGAATGCGGTGAGAAAGGTTTATTGTCTTTTCCACTGCGCTTATATGGTTTTGACGATTAAATTTTCGTTTTCCCTTCCTGTTCCTTTCCAACTTTGTGCTGAGCCTTGCGTTTCTTTTTCTTGCTAAATTTTGTTTAGAATGTCTTTCTTTTGACATGAATCATATGTTTTTTTTCCTATTGATTAGTATTGTTGTTAGCCGACTGATAAACATGTTGAGAAATATTGTAAAAATATGTTTGTCTTGTCATTGTACGTGCATCTATTTATGCTTGCTTTGTACAGAATAGCATCTGAAGCGTGTAATGTTCTCAATCATTGCAGAATACACAGCACGTAAGAGGCATGTCTTCTGGTAAAAGATTGTATGGTCAAAAACATACCATTGGGTATGATGAATTTGATTCCGATCATACTGAGGTTCCACCCGCACATATTGGTGTGCAAAGATTGAGCTCAACTGGAAATGTTGGGCGTACTTCTGTTGCAATTGGGGCTAACAAGCCACAACTTTCTTCAGCTTCCAGAGTATCAAGAGTCTTCTCACCATCAACAATTGGTTCTGACAAACTCTTGATATCAGAAGTTGATGATCTTCCATCAGCTGATTCTCCTAGAAGGTTTGCTGAGATAGCCTCTCCATTGCGACCTGGCTTTGATTTTGGGCATGGAAGAGGAACCATCAAAGATGAGGAAACAAGGGAGTGGCAGAAGAAGCACTTTTGTGGAGATTATCGTAATTCTTCCGAAAGTTCTTTGAATACATACAAACTTAGTAATGGAAATGAGCGTCAAACACTCAGGGCTTTAATAGATGCTTACGGTAATGATAGAGGACAAGGAATGTCTAACATCAAACCTGTACAGGTTGAACGGCTGGATGTAAATGGATTGGGCAATAAGATGGCTCCAAGATCATGGCAGAATACTGAAGAGGAAGAGTTTGATTGGGAAGATATGAGCCCAACACTAGCAGCTCGAAGGAGCAATGAATTTTCAGTGTCATCTGTTCCAACTTTTGGAAGCATTGGACCAAGACCTGCTGGATTAGAATCTAATAGTAGGAGCGGTCGCACCCTTGATGATTCTTCAACAATTCCTGAAGATGCAGTTCTTTCCCTGAATGTACGCTAGTTCAACTTTTTTCTGTTCCCTTTGTTGTTAAATCACCCTTCTTTAGTATTAATACAACTCAAGATATATATATACTCAGAAAAGCTCTCTCTCTCTCTCTCTCTTCTACTTATGTAGACTGGTGGTTATTTCTAGTTTTTCATCTCAATTGATATTTGCTACAACCAAATTTTGTAGTTGATTCAACAATAAAGTCTCATAAACCATGAGGGTTTTGCGTCCTGGTGCAGCCTGTTTGGCTTTCTATGCTTTCCATTTATCTTTTTTTTAGTTCATTCTGGATTTCTGAACACCATTTTCTTTATCAATTTATGGATTTGCGGTGTCTTTCTTATGTATATGCCACTTATGTAGTATATATATATATTCCATTCTACATTTACTCATTTTAAGATTTTTTCAGTCTGGTCGTGGGTTAAATCAGATTCAACGTTCGCATTATCCTCAGGATGCTTGGAGTACGTCATACCCCCTTTCCCAGTCATCATATCTTAATGCCAAAGGAAGAGGAAGGGATTTCCAGATACCCTTTTCAGCTAGTGGTACATCCTCCTTAGGTGGTGACAAAATTGTCTCTCTTATTGAGAAATTACCAGAGGGTGGTTCACAATTTGTTAGGTCTGCAGCTCTTGTGCCAAGATCTGCTTCTTCTAGCCTTGACGCTGTTACTGTTGGAGCCCAATCAGCCATTTTACCAATGACAACTGGGGTTTGGCCTTTGGTAAATGTTCATAAATCTCAGCCACCGATTGTGCATTCTAACTATTCATTGCAGCAGCATGGAAGGAGTCATTTTGATTTATTGACTCCTATCAGTGCTGTCACGAATCAGGGTCAAAACAAACATCCGCATATGCATGGAACTTCTTTCCAGCCACGCTTTCCATTTCATGAGGTTCGTGATGTTTTCCTTTCATCTGCAACTGGACCTGCACCATCCTTGAATCATGGTTACACTCCCCAAATACATAGTGCTATACTGCTATTATCAGTATGGTTCCATCTAACCCAATGTTTGTTGCACAGCCTCCTTTATCGATCCCAAATATGCCCACTGGCTCATTACATTTCCAGGCGGGTGCCATGCCACCTCTCCCTCATGGTCCTCCTTCAGCACCTCAAATGATGCCTGGCACTCAAAACGCAGGTCCACTGCTTCCTAACCAACCTCAGGGTGGTGCATTTACTGGTTTGATTAGTTCCCTCATGGCTCAAGGTTTGATTTCCCTGACAAAACCAACTCCCATACAGGTACTTATTTAGATGAAGTTTTGTGATGTATGTATTTCCTGGTCAATGAGATTGTATCTAAATGAAGCAATTTATTTTGTAGGATTCCGTGGCACTTGAGTTTGATGCAGACCTCCTCAAGGTGCGGCATGAGTCTGCTATAAGTGCTTTATATGCTGATCTTCCAAGGCAGTGCACAACATGTGGTCTTCGGTTCAAGTTCCAAGAGGAGCATAGTACTCATATGGATTGGCATGTAACAAGAAACCGGATGTCTAAGAACCGTAAGCAGAAACCTTCCCGGAAGTGGTTTGTGAGTGCTAGTATGTGGCTTAGTGGTGCAGAAGCTTTGGGAACTGATGCAGTTCCTGGGTTTTTACCTACTGAGGACATTGTAGAAAAGAAGGATGAAGAAGAATTGGCAGTTCCTGCTGATGAAGAACAGAGCATGTGTGCATTATGTGGTGAGCCATTTGATGATTTTTATAGCGATGAAACAGAGGAGTGGATGTATAGGGGGGCTGTCTACATGAATGCACCCAATGGATCAGTGGAAGGCATTGATAGATCACAGTTAGGTCCCATAGTGCATGCTAAATGCAGGTCAGAATCTAGTGTGGTTCCTCCTGAAGATTTTGTAGTGGATGATTTGGTATGTATTTTTATTTTTAGATTTAAATTGCATTGCCATATTTCTTTTCCCTTTTGCCAATATTATCTTTTAGTAAACCATTTCTGTTATTTCATCATATTCAAATCCATTTTCAGTTCGGGCTGAAATGTGATTTTTTGTACATCTTTTAGCATTACATTGTAGGAGTTTGATCAGTGGTGTGAAGGGAGACAAGTTTTTATCTGGCTTGTTTGTTTTCAAGAATATAGAAACTACGAGTGACACCTCAAGATTATAACTGCATGTACCTTCTTGTTTCCTGCAATTATAGACATGTTTTGAACATCTTATTCCTTGCTTTTCTAAACGCCGAGAGCATGTCGTGTCAGCTTCGTCTTATGTTTTTCTTCTCGTTACTTGCAGGGAAATCCTGAAGACAATGGTCAAAGAAAAAGATTGCGGAGTTAACCTTGGTAGATCGCGTCTAAGCTTTTATTTAACATGGTTTGAGTTTCATGTTAGTGGTATGCTCTTTCTAAGTTTTATCTTAGCGCTGGTCCTTGCAGTAGCTTGGTTACATGCAAAGCCCTATACATGTATAGTTGAACGTGTACTTTGCACATTGCAGCAAAAGAGGTTACAGATTCCCTCGGAGCCTACATTTTGTTGCATTCTCCTTGTCTATTTCCTGCAAAAACATCCAGAGAAACATTTTAAACATTCTTTTATCATGTCGACCATAGTCACACAGCTAGAATCTTAAAAATGTTATATGGGTGGTATCGCTTTGATCATTCACCGATCCGTTTCGAGTTTTGACCCGGTATGCAGTTCGAATTCGCAATATTTGAGTCGTGTTTTCGTGTTTCTTTGTTTTTGTTCTTTTTCCTTCCCTTGTGATATTCTGCGGAGTCACATGGAAAAATACTAGTAGTTTTAATATAATTGTATAATATCTATGCAGGCAATCATAAATTATACATTAAAAGTTAATTATAAATTCAACATAATTCATTTATGTAATCACCCATAAACTATGCATTAATTGAAAAAGTAATACTAGTAGTTTTAAATATTCTAATTGTATATATAACTTGTACTTTGTTTAATCATAAATTCAACATAATATTAATGCAGTCAATCATAAATCATACATTATAATCTGTTTAATTATATTTTTTATGTTTCGGAATAAAACTATACGCCCATTAATAAAAAAAACATAATCCATTTATTCAATCACCCATAAATTATGCGTTAGTTCAAATAGTAATAGTTGTTTTAAATCTTATAATTGTATATTAATTTGTTTAATTATAAATTCAACGCAATTTATTTTATGCAATCAACCATAAAATAAGCATTAGCTGAGAAAGTAAGAATGTTTTTTTAATTGTTGTTTTGATTTTTAGAACTTTGTCTTAATTTTTTTGGACTGGTCTGTATCATACGCCTAGTTTTGGTGGATGAATCTCCCAATAAGAATATTCTGCATACACAATCTCTTGAACTTGAAATCCGCTTAAACAAAACTAAATTATTTATTATGTGATCAACCCTATTAGTAAGTAATAATGGTTTTAAATCTTATAATTGTATAATTAATTTATAATTTGTTTAATTGTAAATTCAAACATAATTCATTTACGCAGTCAAGTATAAATTATACATTGTAATTTGTTTAACTTTAATTTCAATACAATTTATTCCCGCTATCAATCATAAATTATGTATAAGTTGAAAAGTAGTCGTCGTTTTAAATCGTATAACCGTACATATAATTTGTAATATATTTAATTATAAATTCAACATAATTCATTCACTTGGTCAATCATAAATTATAGTACATTGTAATTTGTTTAGTTATAAATTCAACATAATTTATTCACACAATCAACCATAAATTATGCATTAGATGGAAAAAAATATCAGTTTTAAGTCTTATAATTATAAAATTAATTTATAATTTGTTTAATTCTAAATCACGTATATGCATATTTAAAAGGCTAAAATAAAGAACAAATACTATAATCTAATCGCAACAAAAAAATTCAATCATAAGTTAACCTTTAGTTGAAAAGTAATATTCCTATATATTTTTTGCATGTAGAGAGTTTTTTTTTTTAAATTTTAAATGGCTTAAATATATATTTGGTATCCGAATTAGGTATTTTTTTAAAATTAGTACCTAAAATTTTTAGGATAACTAGACATGTTTCTCAAATTGATACATAAAGAATCTTTATTCTCAAGTTGTTATCTAAATTTTAATTGTATTCATTATTTTGATATTTTTATTTACAATTTAGTTCTAAAAACTTATACATTTTACCATTTGATCTCAATTTAAAATAATTTAATAAATTTACCTTTAATATTTTAAAATTATATCAATTTAGTAGAAAAAATATGATATTATCAAATCAAGCGAGTGTATAGAATTGAAGAAATAATTGAACAATTACATTTGCAATCAAATAAGTTATTGTTAAACTGTTATTATACTTGGGAAGTAATGTAACATTCATAAGAGAAGAATAAACAATTTAGGATAATAACAAAAAAAATATTTTGATAGAATTTGTAAATATAAAGTGTTAAATTTATTAATTTGTTTTGAATTAAGATCAAATTAATAGAATGTATAAGTTTTAGTACTAATTTGGGAGAACGTGTCTAGTTCAAGTATCAACTTGAGAGTAAAAATTCTTTAAATACCGATTTAAGAGAATATGCCTAATTTAAGTACCAATTTAGGAGAAAAATTTATTAGATACCAACTTAGGAGAATAATCCTTGCTAAGGTACCAAATATATACTTTAACGTTTTAAAAATAAATATCAAGAATCGAACTCGCACAAAATTAATTTAATGGGTCCCTTAATGAAGTAGGACTTTAAATCTTATTATTGTATATATTTTTTACATGACCCTTAATTGTTGGTCTCGCATGATAACCCTATAAAACAATTCAATTCAAATGGTATTTTAAATTACGAGGGTATGATTTTTGACGACTGTGAAGAGTTCAATACTTTGCAGACGACAACATGATGCTATGGAGACATTGAACTGTTCGGTTGATCTGGTTGGTAATGAGAAACAATGGTGGCGTCTTTGTCTCCACGTCCGCTGATGTTGACGACAACCTTGGTTTCATGGGGTAGTGTAGGACAAAGCTTCTCAAGGAAAGACAAGGCATGAGACGCCTCTAACCCTGGACAGATGCCTTCCAGTCTGCATAGCCGTCGATATGCTGCAAGAAGATTACTCATTTCATGTTTAGCAAGTATTAATTACTATTTTTAGAGTTTGAAGAAGGAGAAAAACTTCCGGTAGGGTAGCTTACCGTCGACAGCTTCTTTATCCGTCGCCGTATGAAACTCCGCTCGACCTGTTTCTTTTAAGAAGCTCAACTCCGGTCCAACCCCCGGATAATCCAGCCTGCACGTGATTAATGTAGTCTTGAGATATAAAAATGATGATAATATACGTCCTATAAGTATCGTATATGTCTTTTGAGGAGAGGGTAATTGTACGAACTCAAGAATGACGTACATACCCTACAGCAATGGAGTGTGGACCCAAAATTTGTCCTTCCTCGTCTTGCAATAGATAACTCATTGCTCCATGATACACACCGACATCTCCCCTGGTTAGGGTGGCAGCATGTTTGCCACTGTGTAGTCCAAACCCAGCAGCCTCAACCCCAATCAGCCTTACGTCTTCGTCCTTTATGAACTCATGGAACAAGCCTAACGCATTGGATCCAGTCCCTATGCAAGCTACCAGTACATCTGGTTTCCCACCCCATTTCTCCATCGCCTGTTTTCTAGTTTCCTTCCCGATTACAGATTGGAACTCACGTACCATGCTCGGACATGGATGCGGCCCTACTGCTGTTCCCGTCAGATAATAGCTCGTTTCCAGTTCACCCACCCACGCCCTTATGGCTTCTGAGCTCGCGTCCTTGAATGTTCCATCGACAGGTTCAACCCGAGCTCCGAGAAGCTTCATCAATAGGACATTAGAGGCCTGTTTTTCCATATCAATGGCTCCCATGAAGATGGTGCAGTCTAAAGAAAGCTTTGCACATGCAGCAGCTGTTGCAACTCCATGCTGGCCAGCTCCGGTGGCAGTCACAATGGTTTTCCGGCCCATTCGCTTGGCAACCATTGCCTGCGCCAAGGAGTTGTTTATTTTGTGAGCACCACCATGGTTGAGATCCTCTCTCTTCAGATAAATCTCCGGTCCTTCGCCTTTGCTGTTCTTGTACCGATCTGTCAAGCGCCGAGCATAGTATAAAGGTGTCTCTCTTCCAACGTAGTCCCTTAAAGCTATTGTTAGCTCCTCCTGCCATGTTCAAATCAAAGAAAACATCAGCTTGAAAAAAAACAGTAAAACATTCTATGTTTCTGGCAAATGAGTGTCAGAAAAAACATAATTAACCTGAAACTCAGAATCATGCACAACGAAATTGAACACAGCTTCAAGTTCCTCTACACAAGAAATGAGTGTCTCAGGCACATACTTTCCCCCGAACATCCCAAACTTCCCTGGACTGTTCTTATCAACAGTTTTGTCTCGTGATTTAACCTTTGGGATAGGATTGTTTAGGGTCAAAGTGGTAGAACCTGGCACCGTTCGAGGAACCACAGGCAAGGAAACAACCGGAGCAGTGCCTATCTTTTTATCGGCGGTGGTGGGGTGCCTAGTGGAACTCGAAATCATGCCACGGTTAGAGGAAAGAGCCTGGATATTGAAACTCATTCTCTTTGTTTATAAAAATTGGATGCTTTCACCACAAATTGGGATATGATTGTTGGTAGGTACTTATACAAGGCTTTCATACACATAAAATCTTATAGGGTCCTTGTCAAAATTATCTCAAATTTATATAAGTTATTCAAATTATTTTTTTAAGTCAAATTAATCCCTAAATTTAAAAGATTAATCATATAAATTTAATTAAATTATATAAATAAATTTGATTTTTATATTAATTTGTTAGTTTTATACTATGTAAATGGATCTTAATCCATATACATACATAATGTATAATATTATTATCAGGTATGATGAAGGACAAAACTATATGGGATAGAGAGAGACAGTCACTCCCCGCTCTCGAAGATTTTTTCGTCCTCATATTTAAATTCTTTTAAATTTTGTTTTTTTATGAATTTATCTCCTATTTCTAAATATTTACGTTTTGTCTCCCTCAACCCCAAATTCTGACTCCGTCCTTGTATATGATATAAAATCAAAATTAACAATATATCATAAATATTAAAATATCATAGAAATAAAAATGTAAATATAATCAATTATATTTATAATTTGACAAAAGAAAAAATCATATATACATATAAATTAATTCAATATTTATTTTATACAAAGAGATAACAGTCAAAGAAAATAAGCCCCATTAAAGTTTCTTATAACAAGAGAAAATATATATTCTTTGAAATTAGAATTTTTAATAAATTTTATCTATCGATTTAAGCATGTTTTTTGTAAATTAATATATTATTTTTAACGATTTAACATATATTTTCCAATTTCTATCCATAAATACTATGATCGAAATCATTATTAATTTTATCGAATCAATTAATAACTTATCAGTACATAAGTACATATTTAAAGATAAATGATTATTCTAAGAGAAACGACCACCTTTGAGGGGTGTTGATTTCATTATGCAGAGCATAAATAAAGAAATCTTAATGTCTCAATCTATGAATGGCAACGAGGAACGGATTAGGTTTTTAACCACCTTAATTAAAATTAATAAAAATATATAATTTAATTTTTTTTATGATCTAATATTTTAATTAAATATTTGATAAATTTGATTCGTTTCGAAAAAAAATAAATTATTAAATATAATATATAAAAAATATAAGATAGGATTAAGTATTATATTTGATCTCACACAATTAATTATTAATTTGATTAAATAATAAATTATTTTCAAAAAATATTATTTTTAATTTGATATTTAATATTTCTATATACTTTTTCTTCCATTAAAATTTTATACATAGACAAATTAATATATATATTTTAATGTTTACAATATAATAACATCTTATGTTATATAAATTACATAGCTCTGTTCCTGTGTGTAGTAAAGTCGTTAGATATTAAATTGAACATTTTTATTGTACAAGTGTTAATTAACACATAAATTGAAATTGTAGGGGGTAAATTGAATTTTGTTTATTTTTAATTGATAATTTCCATCTGGGCCCAACAGAAAAGAAAGCCCAACTGAGGCCTAGTGTAGTTGACAGATATAGATTCATAGAGCCTGCAACTCAGACAGGTGTTAGAAGAAAATGGGTTTATAGTGTATTTAGTTTTAGAGAATATAGCTATTTTTGGGGGGAAAATAAAAAAATATTAGAAAAATATGTTTGATTATAAAAATTTAGAAATGATTTTAGAAAAATATAAATAAGTAAAGCGTTGAAAATATAAAAATATATTTTTATTATTTTTATCAAAGGTATTTCGAAAAACTAAAAAATATAAGTAAAATTTTGAGAATACATCGTTTTTCTTTTTATTGTGTTTTATTTGGTGTCATGTTTTAAAATAATGATTTACGATTTAAGGTTTAGGATTCAAGGTTGAAAGCTATTGTTTAAAGAATTAAGAGTAAGTGTTTTTTAGGGTGTATAATTTAGGATATAAAAATTAGGGATAAGATTTAAAAATTAGTTTTTAAAATTTTTTTAAGGTGAGATAATGACGTGGCATGATTAAGGGTAGAAAATTTTTGTTTAAAAGTTTGAAACGCAGGGACGAAATTAGGATTCAATGTTGGGAGGGGCAAAAATAAACAGTTAAATTTTTAAATTCAGAGGGACAAAAGTCAAAACCTTATTTAATTAACATTTAAATTAACAAGGGTTAAAAATACAATTATATAAAAAAAATTAAGACAGACACTCTATGAACAGCTTCGTCCCCGTTAATATACATATTTGTATAAATAATTTTTTACAAACATACATATTTATATTATAAAATTTAAATTTTAAATCTCGAAACCTTAAGACATATATCATAAATTTTTAACGACTCAATAAAAACCCGAAAAATTTGTGCAATTAAAATTACAAAATAACTATAAAGAAATAGTTTTAATATTATTAATATCTTAAAAATAATTAAACCACCTAAAGTTACCATACATTTATTTGTTTTACTAGTTTGGGCAAATTTTAATTCCCTATGGCAATTTAATTATACTAATTTTAACATTTTCCCCCATTCAATGTTCTGACTCCCTGCTTCCTACATTACTCTTTCTGGGAATCCTTAATTCCTATACGTAACTGTCTCCGACATGTTTCAGAAAATTATTTCAGCTCTTCTTTCTAAAAAAATCAAGATTAATGGCTTCTGCAGACTGCAGTCATCTGTTTGTATTTGTTACTCGATGATCGTGCAGGCAGCGGCAGGGGCAGTCATCGGCTCCACCGGTCATCATATCTCACCAGCTGGTACAGTTGTCTTGGGGGCTGGGGATCAACCATCCGTAAAGAAAATGTTTAATTAATTAATTAATTTATTTAAATTTAAATATTGATTTTTTTTATAATTTTTATGATATTTATAGATTGATTGACGAATATTTTTTAGTTTTGAATAGTGAAAATTTTAAAGCCGTAAAAAAAATGATATATTAAGAAATGAGTTTTAAGAGTAAAATTAATGGATGATTTATATAGTTTATCTTAAAATAATCAATAAAATTTTTCATATTGTTTCATTAGAAATTTTAAATCAATATTGTTTTTTTATTCAATTAATAATAATTACAGTGGTATCTGTTCTAGAATATATCTTCACCATCTAATATTGATCGTTCAATCATTCTGCTATTGACATCAGTGATGCTTAAACCCGTGATCTTTAAGAATAATAATTATTCTTTAATTATTTGGACTAAAAGACTCGTGCTCAACATATTTTTTTTATTTAATCAATTAAAAAGTAATTCTATCGGTATATAAGATAAATATGTATTTTATAAAAAAGTTAATTTTAAATTTACGTCTTATTAAAAGTAAATTTTATCTTAAAAACACGATAAATTATTTTTATTATTAATTTATTCAAAATATCCCTCAACCATTTGACCCCGGTGAACGTACAGAAGTAATGTCTGAAAAGAAGGGTCTGAATTAGCACCACCATGAAATGCGGCAATATGGTACAGCCTGCTTCGATGAAAGTTGATTTCTACAGTATTTTTAATCGAATAAAATGATTATAATAATATCTATTTCAAAATATGATTTCAACTACATTAATCGCTCAATACAATATTTAATGTTTTAATCCGTAACTTTCAGAATAACGACTATTTCCTTTCCTATTAAGATAAAATCGTTCATACAAATTTTAAAGGCTTATGTAATGTTCGACACACGTGTAAACTTATCTTTTGTTAATTTGGTATAGAGACGGAGTGATTTTGAACGTGTATAATAATGGTGTTATATTATTTTACAAAAAATATAAAAGAAAAAGTAAATATTAACACGTTATGTAACACGATAAATTAAAAATATATTTGGTCTAACAAGATAAAATTTCTAGTCTCACATACAACAACGGATTAAATTTTAATATTACGAATAGGGCAATTGAATTCTAAGAGTTGTTTTTATTATAATTTTTTACTATACTTAATAAAAATTATTAATTAACTGATCAATGAATCGACTATAAATAGTTATACTAAAAATTTTATTTAGGCATTATATTAAATTTAAATTATTTGGATCGACAAATATTAATTCAAACCTATTAAATTTGTATAATATCACAATACCATAATTTTTTTAAATAGATTAAAATTTTAAATTCATATTAAATTGGGATAGTTTTATAATGAATTTTGTCGTATTTATCCAAATTAATCATTTAAAAATTAGATTCCCATGATTATGTCAAGGAAAATACAAAGTACAACAGAGGCAGCAACATTCATTAAATTCAAAAGGTACCCTACAGCAGAATTAAAGCAGAACTTAAGAAATGTTTGTTAATGCAGGGAAAAAGGAGTTCAAACTAATGCTTCAGTCTCAGACTTAGCCCCTACGGTCACAAAATGGTGAATGCTCATGAAACATTATTGCACATCACGGCAGTTTTGATCTTTTCTACGGTGCATTTAATTAGACTATTGACGGTAGCCACTGATCCGAGAGAAAACTTTGCCGGTGGAACGGAATCAACTAAAATCTGGAAGGCAACGGTAAGGAGAGAGCCACCCGAACCGATTTCGAGGATCCTTCCTCCATTATGTCCCGGACCGTCGGGAAGAATTGCGAAACCGGATGGAAGTAGCGCGACATAATCCGGGTCACCACCGCTTAAGACGACGTTCATGGAGACGATATCGACTGGGGCATATATCACGTAGGACCCTGTGGCATCAGTGCAGCTCTCTTGAAGTATCAACATGTTGCTTTGGCTAGAGTTTGCACTCTGCAGATTGGTTCACAAATGGAAATGTTAGCTTTAATGGATGATTGTTGTGGAAATGTTACCTGCCGTGGCCGACTTACATTTACTCGCAGTAACGAGACACAGTTGCCTGGATCACGACCATTGGCTATGTGTGCCATTTCTTGAACTAGGCCACCGTTTGATAGAATATCCCACTGGTTAAATCTGCAAATTAGTATAATGTTCTAACTGAAAAATGCTTGAATTTTCGATTGGAAGCTTAGTGTACCTCACTTCGGGAGTTCTCATCTCTTAGGAAATCAAATGCTCTTTTGGGTGGAACTGGGATCCAGAAGGAAGTTGCAGCACTAAGCACAATACCAGGTGGTCTGCCTGGATCATCAGTACTCTTTCGGGTCATAATCCGTACATCATCGGATCCTGTCGGCGAGAGAGTCGTCCAAGCATGGGCCGTAGAAGCACCGACGCCGGTACAAAAGCTAGTCACCATCCTCTCTGCCAACTTCAACATACTCTTCCTCCCTTCTGGACTTGTTATAACTGCAGAGATCAATTAGTATTCAGAATGGTAACATCATTGACACTGTATTCCGATTGGTATCTGTAAGAGAATAAGATGGTAAATATTGTTTTACCGCATAAGTCCCCTGCGAGAATGTTACTGGCCATTGAACTCGCGAGACGTTCGCACTGTCGATCTAATGTCGCCAGCCAACGCTTTGCTCCGAAAGCTAGACCGGAATTAACTACGGATCTGTATATATTGTGGACAGCTCTATCATCCAGTTCTACATGCTCAATCCATATAACCTGAAGTATCACGAAAATATGTCATGCATACATACATACAAGTTGAAATAAGGAGTAACTTACCTTAGAGTATCCATTTGGCAATTCTTGGATCAAACAACCTGATGGCCTTCTTCTACACTTGGACAATGGATTAGGGCGTAAATTATCCAAGGAAACATCAACTACTGCCCAAGTTCCGTCGATATGCTGCTTGCAGTACCTGACGAAGTAATTTTCCCGAGTGGGCACAAGTGGTGAAGGGACTTGAAACTCGGCCGTCATCTGAAAATGCAAGGTGTTAGACATAGTTTCATAATCTTAAGGCTGGACCGAAACGAAAACAAATCGAACTGCTCATTATTACCACTTGCAAAGCTCCATTATAGTTTCCTGCAACACCGGTTGATAGGACTTCAAGAGTCATAGCCCTTGAAACAATGCCACAGAACACACTCGACCATTGGTTCTGAAAATCAATGATTTTAATAAGTTGCGGTGGATTAAAAGTTTGTATAATGGACCAAAACTTGGAAACGAAATCCTACCACGTCCATGAGAATCTCAACTAGGTTGACATGATTCATAATGACGACTGCAGATTCCCTTGAAGATTCAGACCTCAACCCCAAAGGTTTTGGTCCAATTCCCCTAGGGAAAGTTCTTAAGTACTCATCTTCGTTCAACACATCCGTAGAATTATTACTAGGAACCCACAATGGTTCCCCAGATTAAGCCAATCTGATTAGTTCCTCCATTGCAGCAACAGCAAGCTCAACAATCATAGGCTTATCCGCTTCTGTAGGTCCAGACACAGACCTTAGAAGATCACCAGTGCGGTCCATTTCCCCTAGGAATTCTGACTGTGTCCCAAAATTGCTAGCTCCAAGATCAACAGAACGCGAATGTAAGTGAGCAGAAAGGTTAGGAAAGGAAGATAAAGGCTTGCCAACATATTTAGCAGCTATTCCAGATATCCTATCAACCTGTAACAGAACAATAATAAGCAAATAATAATAAGGGACGTGTCATTGTCATTGTCATTGTGTAGCATTTTTTCAGTTACCTCTTCCCTTAACCGAGCATTTTCTATTCTCAAATGCTGCTCATCAAACGACATTTCTCCAAGAGCAGCCGGGCCTCCACAGCTGGGGCATGTAGCATTGCTGAGAGCTTCCTTGTACCTATTGTTCTCAGCACGGAGCTTTTCATTCTCAGCCTTCAATATGGCATTTTCTTGACGCTCATGTTGGGCCTGTTAATGAAGGTAAAACTCAACAGTTAAGCAAGGGCAGGAAATCTTACTACATAGACATGGATATTTAGTACCTTCATTTGGGTGCGCTTGTTTTGGAACCAAAACTTGACTTGTAGAGGCTCCAACCCTAGCTCGCGGCTAAGCTCCTTCCTTTGCTTATCATCTGGGTGAGGGCACTCCTTAAAGAATCTGAGCAACAAAGTATCAAAAATCCAAAAGAATTAGTTCTCCAAACACGAACAATGACGGACAAAACCCAACGAGTAGCACCAGTGGAAAGACTTACGCTTCCATCTCCTGAATTTGACGCTGGGTATGACGATGATAACTCTTCTTTTTAGGGCGTTGGTTAGGATCTTGATCATCTCCTGAAGGAACATCCATAGTTTCAGCACCAGATTTGATCTCATAATCATCATCCCTGACATTCCCCAGTAGTTCACTATCTGAGGTCTTATGAGTCATGTTCAACATATGGGAACTATCGAATAAGTTGGGGCTAAACATGCTAACGAAATGCTCAAACAACAACGCCTATGGAGTTTCTGTGTTCCGCCAAAACAACAACATAAGTCAGGCCAAGAAAAATAAAGAGAAAAGAAACAGTAGAGCAGCGACCAGGAATAATAAATGAAGAAGAAAAACAAAAGCATCTCCCTCTTAACTTGTAATAGTAATCTATTGGTATTTTTTTTCTTTAACTTTGATAAAACAAAATTATTCGAATCTAAATCTTTTAAAATGTGACGTAAGGAATGGTATTCGCTGACTAGTGACTAATCTATCTTCCCCATGGAAGAAGTGAAAGATGCTAGGAGAAAACAGCAACAAAAGGCTACCTTAAAGATTATTGGAGAAAGGGACTGGGAGCAGCATAGAGCAATAGTTTCCTTGTCTTAAATGCAGTGGCATGTCGGACATTGGAAACATCATGCTGGGAAACATCGATGAGTTTTAAAACCCTACCCAGCAGCCGTACATGTTACACAAATCTGTCTGCCTAGATTGTTGGATTATTGACTTCGGATTTCTATTAGGTTGATTTGACAGAAACCAAAACCTGTAACGTAACCGGTTCTTTTTTACTCTCTCCTAACTTGGCAATGGGGCAATGCTGTCAACAAAGATATGCTTCCATGAATTAACCCTAAGGCCTAAACCCTATTACCAAAAGGAAACCATTTTGAACATCTGTTGAGGAAGATGAATGAAAAGGAGGGTTCTTAAGAGTTTGGGGTCACTGGAAAAATCCCATGGTACGTAGCTTTCGACAGAGACCTACAAGGAGAGATAAAACATTGTTAGAGAGGGAAAATGAAGAGAATTGAAGAAACAGGTGGAGAGGATATGGCAGCAGCTAAGTAGTTAATTGCAGAGTATTTATGGTGGGTGAGAGCTTCAATTGTGAGTGATAATGGAAATGGCATCTTCCCTTCCATTTGTTTATATTAATTATAGCTGCTGCTGGAACAACTGAAAATACTTCATATTTTTATCTCTCGGTTTAATTTCTTCTCAAATCGTTCATGAAATTACTGACCTGTGTCTGAAGAATACAGGCTGTCCTGCGATTGCAGATTTAGGTTTAATATATGTGTATAATAATGTGGATACATGCAGGGGCGCAGTCAGAATTTTTTTTAAGGGATATCATTTTTTTAATATTATTTAAAAAGAATTAATTATTTATAAAGGGGTGTCAAATTATTTATAAAAAGGTGTTAATTATATATATTTTTAATTTTTTATATATAAATTATATAAAAAAATATAATTTTCTAAAAATTTTGAGGTGTCAATAGACATCCTAATGATACATGTGGCTCCGCACAGATACATGTACGCATATGCATCTATACATATGCATGACTACCAAAATCTATGGTGCAAATCTTATAGTTTCCGAAGCAAAATTTAGCCGTCTCTTCTTAGACATATGTCGTGTATGCATATAATCGTTGGAAAAAATTGGAAGGGACAAAAGGCCCTTTCATATTAAACATGGCTTGTCTTTTTATAGGTTATGATCGGGCGTAAATCGTCTATCTTTTCTCATGCTTTCGTTTATGTTTCTACTTTAAATTAGAGTGATTAAAGTTTAGGGTTTTAATTTAGGGGTTTTGGTTAGGGTTTAGGGAATTAGGAGTATGGTGTATTTTTTTAAGTATAAGGTTTAGGGTTTATGATATAAAAAATAAAGGTTATGGTCTAAAATTCAATTTTTTAATAAATTTTGAAAGGAGGTATAAAGGGAGGAACAAAAAAGAGATAGAAGATTTTTGCTCGTTATGATTGATTTATATTGTATAAAATTCATTTAATTTTGTATTAATTTTAGACTGTTAAATAATGATAATAAATGATTAAAATTATTTTTTATATTTTTTTTTCGAGCGATAATCTTCATATTTTTTACTGTTAATCTTATACATCCATTTTACTCATTCAATGATCATATATTAGTATAAATCTCTTTAATTTTTATATGATATATGTATATAAAAAATCGCTTAAATTAAAATTAGTTAGTACCATAACATTATAAAAATTTATGATACACATTTTTTTATATATTTTTTATATGTCCTAAACTTCAAATACTAAACTCGAAACTTTATATACTATTTTTATGAAATTTCCCTCCAATATTGAAAGCGCTCGTTCAATATATACTAATAATATCTGTATGTTATGATATAGCTCTCCGCCATGTTTTTCGATAAAAATGAAGTGCAAGTAGTCTACCTCTTAATTGTATTTTTATTGGTGTCTTTACTTTTAATTAGTGGGTTTAAGGTTAAGGATTATGGTTAGAATTTAAGAAATTTGGGATAGAGTTTAGGGTTTAGAATGTAAAAAATTAGGGTTAATATTTAAAATATAATTTTTCAAGATTTTTTTACAGAAAAAACTATTAAAAAACAGAAGATTTCTACTCATAAGAATCAACCATATTAATTACATTTTTCCGGTATTTTTTTTCAAACCATTGTTTGAGACGAGCTGGCGAATTTAATTTCATGTGGCCCTGGAGATTCTTTCCCAGCGGCATTAATTCTGCACTATTTCGGAACCAGCAGATTATTTGATTTGTCGAAACAAGAACATGCAATGCTTAGGGTTATGTTTCCATTCCTCATCTATACAAAACTGAAGCAACAAGAAGAACAAACCGATATTCATATAACAAATCCAGTGCTGGTGCTAACATTCTGCGAGTTCGAAACTCGGTCGAAAATGAAGCGAAATGGAAGGGTTAGACGACGCGAAAAGAATGTTCAGGCATCAGAGGTAGCTGTTTTGGTGAGAAAAAGAAATAAGAACATGAAAAACACCTGTTTGATCAGTTTTCAATGTGGACACTGCCGGACTACCCTACACTGATCTTTCCATTTATTCACTACATTGACTAGCTTCACCAGTGGCCATTGGGAAGAGTTTGGTCCCATAATCAGACAATCAATGTCTTCGGTATAGCACTGTTTAAAAATATTCGATCCGACTAATCTAATGATTATTTTATACAATCTGAAAAATCGAATATCCGATCTAATTTGAAATATCTGTAATTTTTTATAAATACGACTTTTAAATTTTAAAAAATAATTAAATTAAAATATATTTTTGAGTAAATTAATATCTGATTATTTGATATTCGAAAAACTAAATATCCCAAAAATTAGATCGGATACAGACTATTAGGGACGAATTTACTTGTATTGTGGGAGGGGAATTGCCTGTCCCAAATTTTATGGGTTAATTCTATTTTAAACTCTTATAATTTTAAAATTATTATAATTAATTTTTTTCTTGTCCCTTCTAAAATTTTTAGGGTTTATTATATTTTAAGATTATGTAATCTAAAATTAATAAAATTAAACTTTGACCCTCCTTTTTTGGTTTAATTATTTTTTAAAACCTTTAAATTTTAAATTTTTTTAAAATTAAGCCTAAACTTTTTTAATTTTTATAATTTAATTATTTTTTAAAACCTTATTATCTTAAAATTAATCGTTCTGGTCCTCATAGTTCAATCCTGACTTCATCCCCGCAAATCATTATATTGAAGATCTAAAAAAATCGAATCAAATTCAATATGATATTCGACAATGAATACCTCGATCTTCGTTTATTTGAGAATCCCACTTCTCGATTCAAATCGGGTGGGGTAGAAGCATTTACCGATTCGAGCCCCACCCATTTGAATCTGAATCCTACATGAATGGACCCGTTTTGGATGGTGGACGACATAATTGTCTCAAAATAAATAGGTTCACCAGACTTCAATCAATACTTGGGTCGAGGAGTCATTAAGATTACAGAAAGCAACACACAACAACTACCTTTATTACCGAAGACAATTATTTTGATGAATCAACAACTTCGATTCCTAGTATTAATTCTCAGTACTGAAGAAAACATACCATGTTTATGTACCGATGAAAATGTTCCCGGACCGATGCTGAAACCGAAAACCGAACCAATCGTTTATGTCGGGAACGAAGGATATTTCATTGAACATGTTCACCCTTTTCATAAGATTCTTGTTTGTTGTCATTATCATATATTATGTGAAAAATACAATAACGTGATATGTAAGAAAGAGACGAGAATTTATCTCGTAAAAAAAAATTACTAAAGTTTTATAAAATTAAGGATTAAATATAAATTTTCCAAATGAGGGGCAAGGCCTTTGCCAGCCAGTGCTCCAATAAAAATCTGAAATAATAAATAACGTTTTATCAAAACTGTAATTTAATAAATGAAAGAGTAGTTTTAGTAACCAGAGATGAACGTTTGATTGAGTCAGTTAAAAAGTTTCAAATTATTAAACTGATACGTTAAATTTTATATTTTAAATTTTATATGATTTTTTTATTCGATTCAAATTTATGAAATTTGAGTTGAGTTTTAAATTCTTATATAATAAATTATAATTATTTTTATAATATAATTTGATTTCAATTTAAATGTTTTTCTTTAATCATATTTTTTTATTTGTGATATATATTTCTTCCTATTTTTTATATTAATATATAAATATCAAAAAATTTGGTGGAGCTCAACTTTAACTTAAAAATCAGTCTACTAGTTGTTAAAATTTCTGAATAGACCCTATGACTTAAAATTTTAAATCTTAAAATATAAACTATAAATCTTAAATAAAGACCTAAACTTTAAAAATTAATAGATTTGTATAAATTAAAATTTAAACGACATGTATATAAAAATATTCTATATAGTTTAATAAAATTCATAGGAACATTAGGGTATTTTAGTTAAGGGTGTTGTAAATAGAATTGAATTACTATGTATGAGATATTTTTGGAAAAGGCAAGATGAAATTGTTAAAAGAGTTTGTGTAAATTGGACAACCATATATAGATCGAAGAGTGAAGATAAGTCCGAGGGTAAAAACTTTTATGTATAGAACAAAGATTCTTACAAAAATTAATTTGTGAAAGTTTGTTTGGACGAAATAAAGTTTGATTTATAAAAAAAAATACACAAACATGGTATATTGGTCCTAAAAGAGCTATGAAAAGCCTTATTGTTTGGGGGCTTCTGTCAAGTTCTCGTACAAGGAATGGCCATAGGCCCAAAAGGTGTAAACAAAAAGGAAATGGGTTTCCGACAGGGTGCAAGTCTGTCTCTTTTTTATCTTTTTATTTGTATCTCTGTTTTAAATTAGAGGTTTACAATTTAGGGTTAAAGGTTAGGGTTTAGGGAATTAAAGGTATGATGTATTTTTTAAGGTGTAAGAAATAAAAATAAGATTTAAGATTTAAAATTCAATTATTTAGAAATTTCTAACGAGAGGCATGGATGCAAGACAAAAGATTTCTACCCCAGAAAACATGTGAAAAAAGGGAAATTACGAAATTCAAATTTAGATTATAATTCGCGACTCTCCTTGTCTTCAATTTTCACGATTCAAATTCGGATTATCTTCTTGCGAGTATAATGTATTTTGTCATTGTATTCAACATTTGTAATAATATTTACATTTGATCAGCATAAATGATATCAATCTCACACTTTGTATTGTTTGAGACTTCAACTTAGGTTGTAATAATAGTTGTTATATGAATATGATGTATTCATAACATTGTTGATGATAAAATGACCTAGGAAGAAAACAATTAGATTCTTTCACAAACATGTCCAAATCCAATAATCCGAATTAGCAAAACTAACACAAATGCAATACATCTTCCTACATGAAACTTGCCACCAACACAAACTTTGTTGTCTTTATGAATAGGAAATAACCATATATGCATGATGATCTATATATTTTCAAGTCTAGCGATGAACCCAATCGGGATTCTTCGCCATTGTTTTCGATAATCGCGGAGATTTCCTGGAAGAGGACTCGGCAACAGAAGCACATCTCTTTCTCCTTCTTTTCTTAGTAACATTTGGAATATCCGTGCAAAACCGGTTTCTTATTATGTCTGTTGCTGCTTGAGATCCCATTGATCGATCAATATCTGCAACAAAATAACATTCATAATGTTATACAGAAATTTATTATATAAAAAGCTAGATTTTGAGACTTCGTGTCTTGAGATGACCAGGTTCAAACCTCGGACTTACCGGTTGGTTTTGTAGTTGTGTCGGAACCAGTATTGAATTCATTTATCTGTATAGAATTCCAGGCCAAACCAAAGTTTAAGAGATAAAAACAACATAGTTTGGTGTACACAAATTGTAGTTTTTGAACCAAAATATTGAACATACCCAACTGGGTGCATGGTGAAAGACTGAACTTTTTAAAGTTCATACATTCGCCTTTAATTTTTTAAAATTTTATAAGTTAGTCTTTAATTTTTTTAATATTTATGAGTTGCACTATTCATCATAAATTTTAAAATTTCATGTGTGGACATTCTCAAATAATTTTCTGAATCCACCACTAACAATAATTATTAAAAAGTCGAGTCTTTTCACATCAACTATTTTTTTCTCGAATCTATTCAAGATTTGTCCACTCCCGGTGTTTGGATTCCATATGCTTATAAATACAAGTAAAGGTGAATTATATTGTTGAGTCCGAAACTCAGCGTATTAAATAGATCATCATTTTCGTGCATAACAAGAAATTACAAACTTTATCCGGATACAACCACCCAAATCAGCAAAACTTTCACCAACACAAATGAAATACAATATGCCTATAGATAGATAAGTCTTGCATTTTTCGAGTTTGGATTCGGATTCAAACATTAAATAACCATGCATGATAATCTCTTTATTTCGAGGTTTAGTAATAAACCCGTAGATGATTCTTTCGTCTTCGTTGTTCGTCGAGATTTCGTAGACGAAGACTCGACAAAGGATTTGTTCTTCTTTCTCCTCTTTCGTTTTTTCGTAACATTTGGAAAATCCGTGCAAGACCGGTTTTTCATCTTCTTTGTTGTTGGTTGAGATTTCCTTGATTGATCAAAACCTATAACGGAATAATATTGGTGAGGGACATCCCAAATGATTTACGATTCGATTAAGAGTAAGTATTCCATCGAACTGAATCAAATAATACCGTATAATCAATACATACAATATTGGTATATCGTTTTCAAAATTTCATTGTATACAAAAGAAAAGAAGGTAGATTTTGAGACAACGTGCCTTGAGAGGATCGTTTTGAAAGAGTTGTAGGATGAGAAATACTGGTGTTGTCGGTTGATGTTGTTGTTGTGTCTGGACCGAACTTGAATTCATTCATCTGTAAGGAATTTCAGACCAAGTCAACAATTAAGAGATGAATACAACTTAGTTTAGCATAACCGAACTGTAGTTTTGGAATCAAAATATTGAACATACCCAACTGGGGTGAGACTATTAGGTCAACTCTGTTTATCACGTCATCCATGGTTTAAATAATCAGGACCGTTAATCTTTAAATAACCACCTAATAACTATTCACCCACTAAGTCCATGTAGGAAAGAGATGATGATTCACCTGGAAAAAAATTAAGATCAATGGTCCTGATTAATTGAGACCATGGATGACGTAGTGAATAGGATTTACCTAATAATTTTTTCCAACCGGGAGAAACAGTGGAAGAATGACCCACACCAACATGTGCTACATGTTTAACATCTGTCGGCTGTCCAATTTCCATCTCTCGCTCCTTCGCAGCTACATTCAAAACACCATCATACGTACAAAAGTGACCCCAAAAGACATACTCAAACTATCAAAAATAATACATTCAAAAACCTCAAAGAAGATGATGTTTATCCTAATAGAATCAAGTTCGAGTAGCTTTATCGACAAGGTGTGTGTCTTATTAAAAGAATAAGAAGAAGAGACAGAAAGAGCCTCACCGAAGATGTGGGAAATTGATTTGAAACCTTTGTAGATACCTTTGATCTTGCCAGCCATAATGTTGGGATCGGAACACAGTGACAACAACCGGTTGGAATAGATAAGTTTAGTAACTAAAATTATGATAGTTTAGTACCTAAAAAATGAAGGTGGAAGATTTAAGAGATAGTATTGATGCAAGGTCCCATGCTTCATATTGTTTGCTATCACTTTTGATTAATGATTTAGAACACATGCGAACAAGGGAGCTTTCTAATCAAACATAGGAAAGGTTGGGATTCTTTCTTGAGAAACAAACAAGGGAAGAGAAAAGAGAAAGAAAATGCAAGAAAATAAAAGGGAAATGAAGTTTGATGAAGAGAGGATTGTAGGAGAGGAATAAGGAAAAGTGAAAAGGGCCGTTATGGAATATGGGTGTAGCTTGGTTAGTTTTGATTAAGGAACACAATATGTGAACAATTATTTGTTGTGGTTTATGTAGATTGGTTTATTGTTTTAATCTAATGATGTCCGGAGCTTGGGTATTTTAATGTTGTAATAAGGGCTGATCTGCAAGTGGTAGATCTGTCGACAACATTTAGGTTGCCGGTGATAATCGTCAAACTCATGCTGTCGCCGACAATTATGAGATTCTTCTTGTTTTTTTTTTCCCCATCTCAACATTTTCTTTGTAACTACCTTTTTTCACATAGATTATGTACCTGGTATTGCTTTTGTCTGGTGCTGCTGCAACAGCTTTCTCCTAGTGTCTTGTACTTGGCACTCCCATCCTTGGCCACCACAACATTGGGTTTAATCGGATTAGGCAAAGACTGTAACAATTTCCTGTCCTTGCTGCTGATCCATGACGGGAATCAATCAATCACCAATGGTTCAACAAGTTTCATCTTCCTTGGAGAAGAAACAAAAACGGCCAGTGAAGCTCTGGCTCTTGATATCAGATCATGAACGCCGGTTACATAAGGGTCCGAGCCAATCTTCTAGGCCATCCAAGCATGTGACATGGTTAGTGAGCACACCACTTAGCCACGAATGAGCATTCAAATGGTGAAGTGACATCGTTTCTTTCAACGGCCGCCATGGAATCAATGATCCTATCCATGGATGACTCCATTAGTTCCATGCAATCAGCCATAGCGGCTTGCTGTCCATGATTGTTAATCCGATGCTTGAAGTTCTTGGCCACACCAATGGCATTTCACATACAAACATTGGATTGCTCTAACAAGGCCTGGCAGTAGACCAACATCGTATTCATAGCCATTTCCGACAGCAAAGTCGACCATGATGTCTTGTCAACAGTTTTCACACAAAATCGATGTGGGATAACAGTATCAACGGCACCAAATCTAACCAAACGAACCGTAACCAAAGCAGCGGAGCATGCTATAGCTAACAAAGTGAAAACTAGGAGAATCTTAGAGTATTAAGATTATTGGTGCACAAAAGAAGACATTCATAATTTTCTGCTTACTTGTTATAAGCGGAGCATGTTAATCATGATGTTAACTAAGCAAACAAGGTCACATCTTAAATAAGCAAACATCAGTTACAAGTAAACACAATGTATTAAGATTATTGGTGCACAAAAGAAGACATTCATAAATAGAGAATTAAGTAAGGGCAGCAAATCTAATCCTCCATAAAGATTATACTTGTTGCAGATATTTAGAAACCATATGCAGCACAAAGATGACAGAGATAAGTCGATAACACGGCCGAACATTATGATCAACATCAGAAAATCCTATAGCAAATGTATTTTTGCAGGCAAAGATGTCAGCTTATAACAAAGTAAAGTTCTATAAGCAAAACCTTTCAAGCAGAGTTCTTTAAGTAAACTTCTCATCTAAATTCTCCGAATATTGAAACCTTAGCAGCCTAGGAAACGAAAAGGACATGCCTTTAGTTCCAACTGGAAGGCCAGAATCCATGAATCCTATATCCAGTCTTCCAATTGTCCAAGAAAACCACTTTCTGCACCGCCCAAAAGGAAATGCAGATCGCAAAGATCATTACCACCCGCTTGGTTTTCTCGTTTTTAGCACGAACAAGTATATGGGTGACGATAGCAAGCAACAATCCCACAATTGTATAAAGAAAACCCACCGCGAACCCTTCTGCTCCGAGTTGCATCCCTGATCCTTGGTAAAAGAAAATCAATTTGTTCGGATCGTTCCTATCCATCATAAACATCGGCATTTTCCTAATTATATTATGCATTGCACCTGAAACACTGAAAAAATAAACAAAAACGGCGCCGGAAAGCCAAATATTTGGATCGTGCAAGAGTGTTTCCCCGGCGAAGATCTTTTTAGCAATGAACGGAGCAGAGATCAACAAAATGATAACGATGAGACCCATTTGAGTTTTGGAAAGAATGGGAGGATGATGGAGGGGACCCACAGTGAGTTTAGTTCTCGACTCGATGAACTCGGCCATTGACTCCGACAAACGAGAGAACCCGCTCTGGTCCATCTGTTCGGAGTCATCCTTCAACGATTTGGCGTTGGGGCCGACGAGGCGGATGTGGGGAAGGGAGTTGACGCCGAAGAGGTGGAAAGAGGATTGGGATTCACGGAACTCGATGTCAGCAAAGAAAAGTTTTGTGTTGGAGCTGTTGTGGTTGGTGATGAAGGAAGAGGCGACAAGGGCGAACTCTCGCCGGAGTTGGGGGAGGTGGAGATCAGATTTGTCGTGTAGTTGGGTGGCGTCGAAGAAGATGAAGAGGTAGTAAGGGCGAGGGTTTTGGGGGGAAGTGAGGAATTTGGCGATGGTATGGTCGTCTAAGTGGATGACTCCGGATTTGGATTCGGATTGAAGGGCGAGGAGATCGGCTACAAGTTCGGATTCCGATTCTGCAGTGGAAATTGGAAGGAAGAGAGAAAGGGTGAGAAGGGAAAGTAAGAATAAAGTGGGAGAGATCGCCATTGCAAGGCTTTGGGATTGGGCGAGAAACAGCGTTGAATTTTGTCTTCTATTAACATTTCTCTTCCGACTGCAGAATCCTTGAGCTTGAGTTCAAGTGAAACGACGTCGCTTGAAAAATGGTTCGGATTCATGAAAAAATTTGACAGCTGTGGGATTTGAACCCACGCCCTTTCGAACCAGAGCCTAAATCTGGCGCCTTAGACCACTCGGCCAAACTGTCAGATGATGTTACATTTATTGCTAAAGTTTTAAGTCTGTGTGTTTGTTTTTTGCTTTTAGAATTGAGTGTAGGATCTGAGTTCTAATAATCTGTTTCTATTTGTTTGTTGTATAGGTTGCTTTCTTTCTCATCTGTTCTCTACAGTAATCCTTTTCTCCTTGTCTGGCTTCAATATTATGTTCATATCCAAAATTATTGAAAAACAGTTGTTTTTTTTGTTGATAGAGTTCCGATTAGAGTGTTGAAAAAGCAATGGAGATGACAATGACTTCTTTCCCAGTGAGAAACCAATCTATTTGTTTTTGAGTCTAGGGAACGCAGATGACTGGACAACGAGAGGTGGTCTCGAGAAAACACACGGAAACGGCTCCATTTGTGTCTTCCTCCAAGGATTTCAGTGTCAAGCGTTGTCAATGGGAAGACCCATACACAGCCTGTCTCAACCACCACCAAAAACTGGTGAGATCAATAGCAGGTTTGGCATCCATCAGATTCCCAGAAATTGGATTATGCTTGGGTGCAAAGAAACCTTGTCATTTATGATTATTGCAAGGACTATGAACGATTTCCAAAATTTTCCCAGGAAATACCAATTGTCCTGGGAATTATGATATTTTTGAAGATCCATTATCCTATTCTGATATTATAATCATCAGGTTCCTTTTCTTGCAAGCAAGCAACACCATAAAAGCACCAACTTTGGAAAATCTAAAACATCTGTGCTGAAAACCATCAACACAACAGGAGCTTATACCTAGTAAAATCTCAAACAGAGAAGTAGCTGATGAGAAGAGACGGATTTAATGAGATAAAGTTGGGTTAGAAAGCAACATTAATAAAAAATGATGTAGCCACTTTATGTTGTTACATTTTGAGATAATTTCTCTAGACCACAGGAAGTTCTATGGCTACCTGTTACCTAACACAGATAGGGATTTTCTCAATATCCATCTCCTAATGATACATTTTGGTACACAAAGGAAAAAGAAAAAAGAAACAAATCTACATTCAAGGGATGAAAATATGAAATGAGAAAGTGATTGAATAACTGATGTGAAATGTCATGCCTTTTAAGATTCTTCTGGTACACATTCAATTTTCCTGAACTGTAAAAAGGATAGCAGTTCAATCATACCAAGATTCAAGATACATTATTGAGAGAAGAAACAAGTGGTAGCTAACAAGAAGAAACCTTCAAATAAATCACTTGTTAAAGGAGGAATAATGGCGGATTACATAAGAAATAGGATACTGACCAACACGCAAACATGATTGTAAGGGCCTTATTCAGATTTTGGAACAAGTCCAGAAGTTGGGTGTTCGGAAAACATGGAAACAGAACAAGAAAGATAAACCCAGAAAAAGTTTAATCCTTTGATGTTCGGTTCTAAGAGAAACTAATGGAAATAATTAAGAATATATCTAAAGCTCATATCTTTTTGAAACTATGCAAATGAATGGAATGAATTGACATCAGAGAACACAACACAAACATCCAAAACAGAAACAAAAAGAAGAATCATAGAACAAAATTTAGGTAAACATATAATTTTTATTTACTTAAATCCATAACATAAAATAGATATAATAAAAGACAATACATAAGTTTATTTATGAGGCCTCAATAGGACCAGACATCTTAATCATTCATATAAAATCCAGAAACCATATTCATAGATAGAGCTTAGAAACCACCACGGAGACGCAGGACAAGGTGGAGAGTGGATTCCTTCTGGATATTGTAATCAGCCAAAGTCCTTCCATCTTCCAATTGTTTCCCAGCGAAAATCAACCTCTGCTGATCTGGGGGAATCCCTTCTTTGTCCTGAATCTTCGCCTTGACATTGTCGATCGTATCAGAACTCTCCACTTCCAGGGTAATGGTTTTCCCGGTCAGAGTCTTGACGAAGATCTGCATCCCACCACGAAGCCTCAGCACCAAATGAAGGGTCGACTCCTTCTGGATGTTGTAATCAGCCAGGGTTCGACCATCCTCAAGTTGTTTCCCGGCGAAGATGAGCCTCTGCTGGTCCGGTGGAATCCCTTCCTTGTCTTGGATCTTGGCCTTGACGTTGTCGATGGTGTCGGAGCTTTCGACTTCCAAGGTGATGGTTTTGCCGGTCAAGGTCTTGACAAAGATTTGCATGCCTCCACGAAGACGGAGTACAAGGTGGAGGGTAGACTCCTTCTGGATGTTGTAGTCGGCCAAGGTACGGCCGTCCTCAAGCTGTTTTCCAGCGAAGATGAGACGCTGTTGGTCTGGTGGGATCCCTTCCTTATCTTGAATTTTCGCCTTGACGTTGTCGATGGTGTCGGAGCTCTCAACCTCAAGGGTGATTGTCTTTCCGGTCAGAGTCTTAACGAAGATCTGCATCTTGTTTGGCTGAAGAGAAAATCAAACGAGAAAATATAATTACTTTGGGGTGAGAAAACAAGGGGATAGAGGGATTCATTTATAGGAAAATTCCAGACCTCTCCAACCAATAACAATTAGACACGTAAAATAACGTGAGATAACGACCATTGAAAAAGTAAAACAGCGGGGAACTCGTTGCCGTTAGTCTCTCCGTTTAAATTGGGTTAGGTGAGCATCGTTATTTGACGGAACCGTTCTGTTGAAACTAAATGGTCCCTAGTTATCCACTTGTCAGTAGCCGTTGCCGCCCACAGGATTGATTTTTTTGTTATAATGACAAATTTAACCTCTAAATTTTATTTTTTTATAATCTCGATATTAATATTTTTTTCAATCCACTTTTATTTCATCAAAATTCGATTTTTTTAAAAAAATAAAAAACTAATATAGGAAATAACGCAAAGGTTTACCTAACATTATTTTTGAAATTTAACTTATTTTTTAATTAAAAATGGGTAAAAATAGGGACAAGCGAAGGTTCTATCTATATTCGTAATTTAATGGAATGGTTGGTGGAACATTGTTTCCAATAAATTGCAGGGTATGAGGATCCTTCGTGTCGTCTTTATTCATTGAACCGATTTATAAAGATTCCTCTTTGAAGATACAACAAATTATAGAACTAAATTAGGTCTGGTTAAATAAAATTTAAATTATATTTATTAAATTAATAATTTAATACGAGTTGAATTAAGTTTGGAATGATTTGAAGCTGGATTAATGTTGAGTTGATTTGAAATAAATTTAAGTTGGGTTAGGTTATATCAATAAATTAGTTAATTATCAGGTTAATTCAAATTAATTTTGAATTGTGTCTTAAGCAAGTTTAAATAGATTTTCACGTTAGGTCATTTTGGGTATTAGATTAAATTTAAAATATGTTAAATCGATTTCAAATGAGATTCAATTCGGATAAATACCACTTTTGGTGGAAGTTTGGATCCATCTAGTAGGAGCTCTGCCTAAAAAGTTTTTACGAGCTCAAGAAACTACAGGTATTTAAGAAAGATGTTATCTCGTGACCAATTGTCTGGGTGGTGTAGTTGGCTATCACGCTAGTCTCACACACTAGAGGTCCCCGGTTCGAACCCGGGCTCAGACATTTTCCAATTTCTTCATTGTTCTTTTCCGTACGAATAAATATCTTATATTTTTTATATCTATCCAGTCAGTTTTTTTTTGGTTTTTTTATACGAATCTAATTCAGTCCAACTCAATGCTTGCATGTCTTTGTTCCGCCTTCAACCTCCGGGCCACAGCAACGCCGGCCAAGCCCGATGTTTCCAACCCAGAACCCGAACCCAAAGTTCGGAAACTCAAGGGCAGCCCACAGCTCAACAGATGGTACCGTGCACGAGCCTTAAGGTCGGGGCAGAAGCTTGAACGATCGAGCAACCGGACTGGGGACCTTAAGGTGAATCCCTCGGCTCAACGAACCAGTGATACCTTGTCTTTTGAATCCACTTCAACGACATATGACGGCGACCGGGAGGTGGAGGCAACAGAGTCGGGGAAGCCAATTTATATGGTATCCGATGGAACAGGATGGACGGCGGAGCACTCCGTTAACGCGGCGTTGGGGCAGTTCGAGCATTGCTTGGTGGACCGTGTGTGTCCCGTAAATACCCATCTATTCTCTGGGGTATGTTTATTTACTAGTAGTAATTAGTGATGAAAGTTGCAATTTTTAATGCTTGAAAATTGGGAAATTAGTGTCATTTATATTAATTCAGTGATAATTTGATCTGCAAAGTTCAGATTGATGATGTTGAGACGTTGATGGAGATTATAAAACAGGCAGCCAAGGAAGGTGCATTGCTTGTTTATACTTTAGCTGATCCTTCTATGGCAGAGTCTGCCAAGCAAGCTTGCAAATTGTGGGGTATACCGTGGACGGATGTATTGGGGCCAATTACAGAGGCTGTCGCTGCACATTTAGGTGTTTCACCTTCTGGTCTTCCCCGGGGAGCTCCTGGAAGAACCTTCCCTCTTTCAGACGAATACTTTCAGCGGATTGAAGCGGTTGAATTTACAATCAAGCAGGATGATGGGGCTCTACCTCAAAACTTATGCAAGGCTGACATTGTTCTCACGGGTGTTTCTCGTACCGGGAAGACACCATTATCAATTTATCTAGCACAGAAGGGATATAAAGTAGCAAATGTGCCTATTGTGAAGGAAGTGGCATTGCCAAAGGGACTTTTCCAAGTCGACCCGGAGAAGGTTTTTGGTTTGACTATTAATCCCTTGGTCTTGCAAACTATTAGGAAAGCAAGAGCTAGGAGTCTGGGTTTCGGTGACGAAGCAAGGAGTAACTACTCGGAGATGGATTATGTGAAAAGGGAATTGGAGTTTGCTCGTAGGGTCTTTGCTCAAAATCCTATTTGGCCAGTTATCGGTAAAGATTATTATTTTGCTTTATTTTTGTTTGATTCCCCCAATTCTTTTGATTCTTTGGCATGGAGATATTTGGTGTTAAAAAGTTTATGATGTTTGACATGTTTATCTGATGATTCTTGGGTGCACCTACTGTTACTTGTCCATGCAGAAGTTACTGGTAAAGCTATTGAAGAAACCGCTGCTGTTATATTGAGGCTCTACCATGATCGCAAGCATAAGTGTTCAATGCCACGAATATCAAAGCGTTACTAATCAAGAAATGAAATGGCAGGTTGTCTGTTTTTAAGGTATGCAGGAGTAAGAGCACTTAGCTGCTTCAGAATTACCGAGTACTTACATAGCTTGGTTTGTGAATTGCAGGGGGAGAAAATGAAATATAACTAAGATGTTTATGTTTTTACTTTCCTTCTTGAGAGTACCAGTGCCTCACTGGTTACGAACTTTACTAATTAGTGTATATTGATGCAATACAGCCCTATAATATACTTATGCAGTTTGTATGAACACTGTTTTCTTGTGTCAATTGAACCTCTAATGAAGTGATACTATATAGTTGTTACAAGTGGTCTATATAATCGAATTGTATATCTCTGAAGGGATTATTTCTTCGTCTCGACGTCTCCAAAACCTGAAACATTGATTTCGTTGAGGAAATTACTGCTAGAACTATTGAGTGCTTGATCTGACTTTGCCTTTAATCATTTATTATTGTTATGTAATTTCTCTGTGTCTGTATTGTACTTGCATATGGTTTTATTCAAGATCGAATCATGAATTCGTATTTTTCTAAGTGGTCTTGAATTCCTTACCTTAAAGAGGTTTTCATTTAACTCTAGGCTTAACGCCAATCTTGACTAAAATGATGTCCCTACGGCTATGGTTAGTTTTTACTTTGGCCAAGCAAACATGCAGTCCTAGGCACTCCTAGCCTAAACTCATGTGCGAGTATAATCGTCCTAGGCACTCCTAGATTACGTTATTTAAATTCATGTGTGAGTGTTATATGCGGATTTATGCCCAACACGAGCGAGCATGGTAATGTTCTTTTAAAAGTTTTTCATGTATATGGAGGATCCTGAAGGTTATTTCTTCATGTATCCATGTGTCGGATACAAGCGTTGAACGTGGATACTTCTGAAAAGAGGAAGAATCGAAGCAACATAGCCCATCGCATGCACTGCCACCGCTCTCCTCCCGTGTCCCCTGCACAGGTTGCGACACTTAGACCTACCAAAACCGCTTGGAAACTTTTCTCAAAACTAATGCATATCTGCAGCCGATGACATGTTGAAAGCTTTCAAGGTGTAATCAAGTATTTGGGAACAGTTTCAGCAACACTATTTCTCAGTAAATTCATTTATAGCCACAGGAAAGATTGATTTCTCGGATCAGGTGTTGCCTTACAGAACTGAAACAATTCAACAATGTATCATGTATGTTGCAGCTTTTCTCGACCGTGAAATTTGCAGTCTTTGCCTGCTCATAGTCATGGTAGAAACATATTGCTAATTATTCTGTTTTATTCCACTGCCTGCCGCACGATGCAGTTGCTCTTTCGCTCAATTCGACTGACATGGTTTCTAAAGCACCATGATGAAGCATTAATGCATCGGTATGAAGACTGATACAAGCTTTTCCACTTCAACTGAGCCATCAGTGCGAGGGCAAGGTAGGGATGTCAAACGGCGCGGACAGGAGCGGATACCCTTTCCCTATACCATATTCACCTCTAAAATTTTCATGTTCATAACCTAACCATCACTTATAATGTGTATAATTGTAACAGTTTATCATCCCTAGAGCTAGGCCTAGTTGACAGATGTGGGAACCAGCCTACGAGAAAAGTACGCATGCTGATGTGCAAAGCTCAAACTTCGGTCCAAAAAAAAGTAAGAAACTTGAGAGTACGCATGCTGATGTGCAAATATACAAATACTTAAGTGCCTGATCCATCATCTTTTCCATTATCTCAGTCACATGAAATCCACAAAGAACATCAAGCACTTTGAAGTTGGATTGTCAGAAAACAAAAAGTATGGGGAGCAAAGGTAACTTTCTGATCCTCCATGTCATCTATTTCAACTTTGAAAATGAACAAGAAAAGCACAGAAAAGTAGGATATCGTGTTTTGTGGGAAAGATTCCTTCTCTCTGTCTTAGTGGAGTAAGTCCTTGTCTTCATCTCCAAAATTCCTTTTAAGAAACCATTGGTTGATTAGATTGAGACATCCCATGGCCCAATTTATTTCTTTTTTTGAACTTTCTTTTTGTTCTTCACTACCTGTATAGTTCCCATCAAAACCAGACATTTCTTTAATAAATCAACCACGTGCATACATTTTGATTTGTCAAGCATTCTCTACTGCAACATATTTTAATCAGCATTAGGTTGGTGAGTCATCTTTTCCAGCTACTAATCTAAACCACCCTCGTCTCCGTTCGGTTTGCTCATCGACAAGGTGAAGTATATCAGCAAAATCGAACCAATGCTCGACCTGTCGAATAACGGAAAATGTTCACTTCAATGTACTGAATATATTTGCAGGTGAAGTATCATAAATACTAAATAGTTTGGCAAGCTTACAATGTGGCAAATAACATGAGAATCCTCTTGGGATCGAGTAGCCACGGTGGAGGAGGTCGCCTGCAACTATTTCGCCTACAAAATCTGCTTTCAGTTGCTGCAGCGATAGTGCCGGTTGTAATGGTGATCTGATGATGAACTTGTTGGTTGGTGGCAGGATCGGTGGTCCCGGTGACCACCACTGCTGGCTTTTCGGGCATACAAGATCCTACCAGTGTAGTTGAATTACTAACAATTCAATGCTCAATCTTGGAAATAAAATCAATGTAAACTAACAGGTGTTTTACACTGAAATTTCAAACAATCCATGCAGAAAGTGCATCAATAAGAAGGACAATACTCTTCAAGAATCTGTACTTTGCATCAAACTAATTAAACACACAACAGTACATGGTGAATTCATTCAAGCCAAACAGTTACAATTCTCTTTCCTGGAAAATTCTTCTGGGAAAATTGACAATGCAATTGTGAAGAAAAAGTTTGTACCTTTGGGAGAAGAGGTGGAAACAAAAGAATCTTTATCACTGAGACCGGGAGCAATAGTCTTCTTGTTATCTCGTTGAGACCCTTTTCGTGAAAGGCTTCTCTGCAAATTTTTCTAGTCAAACAAACAGAAAAGGAATGATATTTTCTGATATTATTGGAATTTTCCTAGAAAAGAAAAAAAAAACTTACTGTGATTCTTGGATTTGGATTGACTTCTTTATTGAATCCTCCATGAGAGAAACTTTCCATGTCGATAACAAAGCTATCGGATTTATCATTAGTATGATCCAAAATTGAAATCTTTTGAGTGGATGTCTTCTCTTCCAACACACGATCCTCGTAGGAAGATTCTAAATCCTATGAAGAATCCGACCAGACACAGTCAGAGAAAACAAAAACAGAACAGAACAGCGGTTACCTTGAAATTAAGATCAAAACTTAAGGAACTATGTTAGTATATCTGATATAAATGGATATATGATGGTAGAAACCAATCAAACAGTTTATTAGACGAAATTTTGAAAAAGAACCCCACTACCCCAGAGATGTTATACTTACCAAGTTTTGATTTTCCTTCATGTCCATCATTTTCTCGGGAAAGTGAGGGGAAGATTACAACAAAGAGATTTTTTCTAACACGAAAAAACTACTGTTGAAATCAAATAAATCTCGTGAATTACGACCAAGACTTTTGAAGAAAAAAACAGCATTCGAGAGGGAAGATCGAACAGTTGCAGAAGAAAGATAACTCCTTTGCTTTGTTAACCAGATTGATGATGAAATGAACCAACTTTATAACAACGTTGGATATTCCCTTGAAGTTGGCAAGTGGTGTTTCAATTTTCATTGGGTAAATTATATAAATAATTATTAATTATAAATAAATGATTTTTTCATCATTAAAATTTTAAATTATAAAATAATCATTATATGGTAGTGAAAATTTTTGATGAGGTTTAAGGATTGTTTATAATATTTCAATAAGTTTATTGATTATTTTGTAATAAATTAATAAATTTTAATAATTAATTTATAATAATTCAATAAAATTAATGACCATTTTATAATGCTTGAAATTTTATGGGCCAAAAAGTTATTTTTATTTAGTATAGTGATCATTTATATATTTTGCTCTATTTTATTTTCCAACTTTTGTTTTAAATTTTATATGTTTCACGTGAATTGGATCGTTGAAATGAGCTCTTTACTTTTTTCGAGTGATAATTTTTATATATTATACTATTAATCTCAACCGCCTGCTTCATCCACACAACAATCCAAAATATATAAAATTTAAAATTTTTTAAGTTAAATAATTAAATTCTATGTATAATTATTCTCATTGGATTTTGATTAATTTGTAACAATGAAAAAAGCACATTAATATTGGGAATGGTTGTTGCCTCCATGGGCGGAGCTAAAAATTTATTTAAATAGTGTCATTTTCTTAAACTATATTTAAAGGGTATCAAGTTATTTATAAAGTGACGTTAAATTATATATATTTTTAAATTTTTTTATATAAATTGTATAAAATTATGAATTTTTCAAAATTTTTGGGGTGTTGACACCCCATCTTTACACGTGGCTCCGCCCATGCCTCCCATCCTAGATTTTTTTTTTTTTACTTTTAATTGTATAATAATTAATAAATTAAAATTTTTTGTAGAATAAAAGTATGTTGTCCCTACTTTTAAAAAATATACATTGTTCCTTTCGGTTAAAATTATACTTTATCTCACTTAAATTTTTTTAAAACAATGTTTAAATTATTCGTATTTTATTATAAAATAAAAGAAATTAAGTGTTTAAACATGTTTGAAGTCACTAAAACTCAATCGGTCAACTACAGACCTTCAGGAGGTAAGCTTTCGTGCAACAATTAGTCCTTTAAACCTTACATGTCACATAAAGCAAAGGAACTCACTAAAAAGAAAAGAATACAGTTCGTAGCTTCTCAACTTCCCATCTTAAACTTGCATCCTTTGACGAATGAAAGACTTAAGCTTTAACTTTATTCTCACTCAAAACACTATTTTCCCTGCACCCTGTTCATAAGCCAAATTCCAGTACCAGACAGATCCATCGATTCCCTGTGAAACCACTGTTTTGTTGTCATTTCTCAGACCACAATGTGTGGAACCAAACGCTTTACCTTTTGGTTTCTTCAGATTATCGGCCTGATAGGCCTTCTGGCTCTTTGTCTATGGCTAGTGTTGCGTCCCAGAAGCCCCAATTATACGATCGTGAACTTTTCGGTCCCTTCGGTAAACGATGGTAATGCATCCGATCACGGGATCATCCAATATGAGCTTGTCATCGATAATCCGAACAAAAACTCAGGTATTTACTACGATGATATCTTCCTAATCTTTTATCATGGGGTGGATACAGTGGGGAACAACACTATCCCATCGTTTTATCAAAGGAAGGATCGGAATTCTCAAGTGCTCAAACATGTCGAGGTTGACACCTCCCTTTGGCCAGCTCTTCGAAGCGCAATACTGAACGCCACAGCTGAATTAAGAGTTGATTTATCAACCAATATCAAATATAAAACATGGGGCATAAAGAGTAAGCACCATGGATCTCACAGAGAAGGAAATATACCAATAGGTAAAGATGGCAAGATATCCAACAACAAGAATAAAGTTAAACTTCGGTATGCATCAAAAAGGTTGAAACTAAGGGCTACCGGATTCCTCTGAAGTTTCTTTAACACCTTGCCTTGGTTTTCTTCATGTATGTCACTTTCTTCTTCCCTCCTTGGTTCTGTTTATATTGATGAATTTAAGTGTTCAAATGTAATAATCAAATGCAGACATGGAAATGTAACACTGTTACTTTTTTTTCTTCTTCTGTCAACATGTACCAAACCTACAATCTCATATATAAACTTCTTTGTTTATTCCAAATGTAATAATCAAATGCGCATGAGAATAAGATTTACTGATTGTGCAAATCAATACACCAGAGATGTATCAAATACAAACCCAAATACTTTATTAGAACTGCAAAAGGTTACAAAGCTTAATGAGGTTACAACCTTCACTGAGACAATACCAAAAATAAAATACAATCAAACCTTTCCATCATATCATAGATGAATATAATCAACATTTAAACCAAAATCCAGCTTAAAATTGCAAAATCCTTTAGCCACATCTGGAAATATAAAGCAATTGACATCAGCAACACCAAATCTAAGCAATCACGAAATCGAGGTCATGGTCATGGTCATGGTCAAGGAGAAATCATACAGTTAGCTTTCTATCTCCCTCTCTCCAAATTAATTTTGAAGAAGGAAAAAAATAGTAAATTTTAATAGGGAGACAAGTACCACATATAATTGTATGAACTAAGGCTTTAATAAACCTCATGATTTCCCATTTTCTGAACCCTGTCTCTGAATAGCTATTTGTCTTCGCCAAACATGAATAGGAACCTGCAAAGTGATAACTTGATTATGTTTAGGCCTCTTTTTGTGTCAGCCTTGCAAGAAAGTAAACTGGCTGATGAGTGTTTAATCCACAGTTCTACACTGATAACAAATCAGAGCTATTGAGAATGTAAAAGTATCCTTACAGCAGGGAAGCCACCGTAGTCCCCAGGCTCTTTGATGTCCTTAGTGACACAGCTATTAGCAGCTAGTCTGACCTGCAGCAGCCAACTTCGGTTAGAAACATACCCTTCTAGGAATTATTCATAACTTCAACTCCCTATGCTATGCTATGCCAATGGTAACAAGGGAAAAATATACAACAGGCAAGACACTTCAGCAAGTAGATGGTCTGGAGGTCACAAATGGGTTCCTTTTCTTGCCAATCATTTTCCCATATGAAGATAAAATTGTCAATTATATAAAATTTAAAAGGTCCCTCAACAACTTTATGCAATTTTTTTTTCTCAACATCAAGTAAATACCTTTGATACAATAGAGACATGATCACGAACTGCTGCTCTTCCCCCTAGAACTACGTAGTCTCCTATCCTGTGGCAGGAGGGAAATCAAATATGATCAGAACTCCCAGAAAAAGAAAAAGAAAAATTTCATCATGTGCGCATACATGACATGGATTCACTCAACTACATGCGAAATTTTAAGGGAAATTGAAGAGGGAAAAACTAAAGGATAACAATAACATACATCACTGAACCTGCTATGCCGACCTGTCCACAAAGCATGCAATTTTTCCCAATAACTACATTATGTCCAATCTGCAAAGGCCAACATTTGGTAAGATTATATCATGAGCATTCCAATCAACATGACCAGACAGGAAAAAAAATACCCACCTGAACTAAGTTATCTATCTTCGAATGATCTCCTATTACCGTGTCTCTCCAACTGCAGAACCAAATAGGCGATAAACTTTTGTTAAACATTTGTCTGCTCATAAATGCAGAAACGAGCTAGGAGCAGAAAACATTGAGTCAAATAGATAACTAGCCTGCCCCGATCAATACATGTGTTAGCTCCAATATCCACATGGTTCCCTATCCTAACATTTAGCATCTGAGGAAAAACAGAGGAAAAAATAGTAAATAAATTTAGTTTTTCAATAAATCTGAATAAAGTATCTGAAATACACTTTTGATAATTTCTAGAGGCTAACAAGCATAAATTCTTTTCTTTTTTCTTTACTTTCTATATCAACAAGAATAATTTCAATCACAGTAGAAATGTCAATTATAAAGTGTTTCCTAATGTTCTGCTTCTTAGTGCTCAAAACACAAGCAAGCTTTAAAGGTCCTAAAACAGCATAAGAGTCAAATTAAACTATTCTAACTGTTAATAGATTGTATATATGTTTAAGTTTACTACAGTTTTCTATTAACATGCTTATTCCATTGTTCATTATTTGGTGTACAAAAAAATATTATCATGTTATTGATATATTTTTCAAGTTTATGAATGTTGTTCTTAAAGTCCAATAAACACCAACTTGAGGCTTTTTGACCATGTTTCCGTCCTCATCGACAAAAAATCCAAATCCTGCAAATGAATAAAACCAGACAAACAATTCAACTCCGGTACAAAATTACATATCAATAGTCTATCAGGCGGGTAGGGATGTAACGGGATATATGTGAACATTTTGAAAGCGGATTAACCATAAAAAGTTGAATAAATCCCATGTCTTTTATAACTTTCAAGCTCAGAAGAAGCTGGTCATACCGTCTTGGCCGATGCAAACTCCATTATGGATTACACATGTATCACCTATAGTGCAGTTACTCAGCGCAGTATTATACCTGAAGAAAGCTCAATAAATCAAACTGTAAAAAAGGAGGTCCTAAACACAAAATCTAAGCAAAACATGGGAGCTCCACAATGTGGGATGTCTGCCTGTACATTAGCAGATGCATACTGAAAGACTTACCCAATCTTTGTACATGGACCGATTGTAACACAAGGTCCAACCACAGTCCCTGACCCAACATGAGCATTTGCACCCAACACGGATTTCGGATGGATTACGGCACCGATCTCGATAACCGCAGTCGGATCAATAGAAGCTGACTTATGAAAACGGCCACCCCCATTTTGCCACTTCAAAAACTCCTGAGAATCATCAACCTTACCGACAATTTCTGTGTTGACAAAAAAAATGAAGAAAGAGCAAGTTAACTGGCAAGTATTTTGAGTGGTATGTTGGTTGAGACATTTTACCGAACAGGTGAGATGCTATAGAAACTGACCGGAGTTCACATGGCTGGTTGGGAATGTGGTTTGGTTAGTTGAGGATACAGAGAAACTATAGAGAGTACCAAAACGTGGTAAGTTTCTGAACACGAAAGGAGCAATGGGGGATAATCTTTCCAGAGTAACTGCCATAACGACCGGGGGGAGTTTCAGTGACTGTGACGGTTTATTGAAGTGACGGAGAAAGAAATGACAATGACGACGCTTCTTTTCCTTGTTTTGTTTATTCAAATAGGGTTATAAATTGGTTTAAATCTGTCAAAGGGTTTTATATTATTTAAAAATTTAAAATTAGTCCAAATACTTTATTCAAAATAATGAGTTCTTAAATTATTTTCTATTTGATCATTTTGGTCCATTCTCAATTGACCATAATGGGTTGTACTTCAATCCATCGCTATTCAAATATAGATAAAAATCATGTCATAAAATAAAAAATCTTATTATAAAATAAATTATTAATAAAACTATTTTTATAATATTTTATTTAAATTAATTTATTAAAATTTAATTTAAAATCATCATCACCGTCACCTTCACCCATTCTCCATTAGCCAATAGGAAACTGGATGATCTTAATTTTGTTAAGGGGTCAGAGTTTTAGCGCAAGAACTTCTACTCGTGCGACATCTCAGGTTTCTCTCATACCTGAGGTTCAGCTTTTATCATCTCCGATGCTCACTGATTTCGTCCTTCCATGAGTTCATTAGGGAAGCGGGGGCAGCTCCCGACCAGTGTGGTGCGCGATTAACACGCCCATCCGAAGATAAGACGACTGCTCGGCACGTACTACACCCTTATTGTTATCCCACTCCTAAATATTAAGCACAACTAAAAAATATTTTGTTCGATTCAGCGTAGTCACGATAAACGATACGTGATAAATTTCTACACAAAAATCCACATTGCTTGTTGACTGGGAGTCAATGCCGACCCCTCCGTTGTTTCAGTTTTAATACCGTCATTGGTCTTGTTTAGGGATCATAACCCATGAATTATAATAACATAGTTTCTAAATAAAATATATCAATATATTAATTATTTTGAAAAATAATCAATGTCAATGTATGAATTAAATTTTTATTTTTTATTTAATTAAGCTCCTTAATCAATAAATTAGATCAAACAAGTTATTTAATTGTTAACTTTAATGATACATTTCTAACATATGATTTAATATAATGTTGTCATGTGATATTTTTTAAAGTCTATTTAAAATTTATTAAAATTTAAAAATATGAAATGTAAAAAAATCAAACTGGAAAAGCTATTTATAATATAAAACTTATTAAAACCAACATATATAATATTTATATATTAAATGAAACAAATAGATTGTTTAAAGCTTAAACTTAGAAATAGATGTTAATCTAAGATTTGTAAATTTTGACTAATTTTATTTAATTAATAAAAACAAATAGTTTATAAAATATTAATGGTCATATAAGTAAAATCGTGACACATTTATATCGATTAAAAAATATTTTAATTTTTTTTATTTTATCTTTGCATTAATAATTAAATTTTAAATTTTAATCTTATTTTTTGAATCTTAAACTTTAAATCCTAAAAATATATTTACCTTTAATTCGTTAAACCATTTTTAACCAGCAAATAGTTTTGATTCTAAATCAACACAAGAAATTAGAAAATAAAGTCCAAGACCATGAACACCAGCAAAAACTACACCACAAGACACAACAATAACCTACAGGCTACAAGAATGCAATGAAACACAACACCAAGGTCTAGGGGTGAGTATTCGATTGAGTCGAGTTAAAAAATTTTGATTATTCGAGTTGACGAGTTATATTTTACAACTCAAACTTTATTTGAAATTTTTCGATTCGAATCGAGTTTAAGAAATTCGAATTGAGTCGAATCGAGTCGAGTTTTCGAGTTCTTATAAATATTTAATTATAATTATTTATCATGTTTGATTTAATCTCAATTTAAACGACTTGCTCTAATCATATAAGATATGTATATATATATATATTTATATGTAGCAATATTTTTTTTTATATTTTTATATATAAATGTATATATCATTAAAAAATTGATAGACTCGTCTCAAACTTAAAAATTGATCCTTTAATTATTAAAAGTTTCGAGTTATTCGAATTTCTATTTTACAACTCGAACTTTATTTGAAATTTTTTTAATTCGAGTCGAGTTTATACAATTTCGAGTCGAGTATTTTCGCCTCGAGACGAGTCGAGTTATTCGTTTTTTTCGAGTCGAGTCGAGTTTTGCTCACCCTTACCAGGGTTGCCAAAGAAAAACAAGCATGAAGACAACCCCGGAACCTACATCACAACAAGCATACGTCTGAAAATTCACAATCTCCTCGGACAAACATAAAAGGTTCCTCGGGCTTCCAGATAACATAAGGTAAATTAAATGGAAGCTAGAAAAGAACTCGGACTGGGAGGTATCGGGATGTCCATGGTCCCTTCTAACATGAGCAGAACTTTCTCTAATTATTTATCATGACGTCTGAAAATTCACAATCTCCTCGGACAAACATAAAAGGTTCCTCGGGCTTCCAGATAACATAAGGTAAATTAAATGGAAGCTAGAAAAGAACTCGGACTGGGAGGTATCGGGATGTCCACGGTCCCTTCTAACATGAGCAGAACTTTCTTCATTGATGGGCAGAGTGTTGGCTCATCCAGAACACACCACAGCCCCACCCTTACCATCCTTTCCAGTTGTTTATCCTCCACCATTTCATCACCGCCACCGGCCAACAGTTTCCGTAGCTCCCCACCTTGAAAACAACGGTACACCCATTCTTCAAGTACAGCTTCTTCCTCAACAAGGTTCAAATTCACACTCCTTCGGCAACATATGATCTCCAACAGAACCACCCCAAAGCTGTAAACATCTGCTTTGACTGTCACAGGTAGTTTCCTATGCCACTCTGGTGCAACGTACCCCCTGGTTCCTCTAATGTCTGTGATGGTGTTGGTTTGGTCTGGCTTTAGCAGCTTGGCCAATCCGAAATCAGATATCTTTGCTCGCCCTTGTTCATCCATTAGTATGTTTTGAGGCTTGATGTCGCAATGGATAATTTGTGTCTCACACTCTTCGTGAAGATAGAGGAGACCTCTGGCTATGTTCCGAGCAATTTCGACTCTTTGATTCCATGAAGGCCGTTCTTGAGGGGTGAAAAGTACATCCGCAAGCGATCCATTGACCATGTGCTCGTATACCAACGACCTGTTGGATCCTTCGTGACAGTAACCGATTAATCGAACTAAATTTCTATGATGAGTTCTCCCGATCACTTTCATCTCGGTTTGAAACTCTCGTTCACCTTGGGATGATACGTTTTCCAATCTCTTCACTGCAACAACCGTCGGACCATACGGAATTGTTCCTTTGTAAACTGTCCTGAATGATCCTTTTCCGATTTCTTCCTCGAAACTGTTAGTCATACAGTGATATAGGAGCAACATCCTCACACAATTGTATGCTACTTATACTATCCGTAGTGACCCTTTTGTATGTGAAAACATGATGTCGAAGAAACAATGCCCCAATTATTAGTAACAAAACTGCAAAACCAATCAATGAAAGGCCAACAATTAAGATTACCATGTTAGAATTCTGCTTGCCTGATCCAGTGGGAGCCTTTAGACCTACGGCTACCTTAATCAAAGCAATGTTTTCCTCATCAGGAATAAATCTCCCAAACCTCAGAGGCAGCCTTTGCTTACTGCACCTTCTGTTTTTAAACATGGCTGCTTCACACACACAATCTTCCACGGTCGATAGGGATAATTCCGAATACTAAGCGTTTTCCCATTCCGTTTGAGCAACCCTCTTCATGGTGTATTGATTTCTCTGATCATTGCTCCTGCAGATTTGCATGGAGAAACTCCTGTCACAGCCAGAACTGGAATTGTCTTGTTTAAATATTTCACTGAATCCTGGCGGGCATGTACATTTAGCTCCTTGTTCAGTGGTAACACAATAGGCATTAAGACCACATAGACCCTTGGGATCGCACTTATTTGTAGTTGATTCGAATATAATTGCTTGAATTCCATTCTGATTCAACTTGTAAGAATAGATTCGGAAGATAGCATCGAATCAAGTTTCATCAGATACAGTGTTTCCCTGGTATTATTATCAAATCCTTCAGATACAATCTTTACAAGGGCCGTTGAATTCAGCAAGTACAGACGACCATCGTTGTCGAGATTCAAGCTCACATTATTTCCTGCTCCAAATGTACCAGACGACCAAATTGAATACCATATACCGTCAGTGTTGGGATAAGGAGCAACCGGATATTGCACAAGGTTTCCGTTGTCTAGCAGGACAAGACGAAATATTCCGGTCGACTGATCGGTTTCGGAGACGCTAGAGACCAGCTGTTTCCCAACTGAGAGTTGTTGGCCAGGTAGAATGGTGGTGGTGGGGTGTTCAAAACTCTCCCAAATCTTTCCTCAGGTAGAATTGTATAGAACAAAATTCCCAGAATCATGCATCGAAGCAGTGGCAATCGTTTCAGTGGAATCAACAATGGATGTTTCACTTCCACCTTCAGGTGTTGATCTCAGAACAAGCCTTCCATCGGTTGTAAGAAGCAAACTAGCTGTGCTTGGAACAGGAGGGTCATCTCGGTTGGCTGTCCAAACCACAGTTTTCTGGGGAATTCCAGCGAGAAAAATTCCAACAGCATAGCCCTTAGATTGTGGATAAAACCCGAAGGCGTACAGGCCAGAGGGGGATAGCCATACGGGATTGCCTGTTGGTGTTAGAGAAGCGCCAAGACTTATGTTGGAACTCCTTGACTGGGCTACTGCTGTTGGTATGATAGACAAGAGAAAGAGGTAATAAAATGGCAGCCATGGCTAAAGAGTAGAGACAAACTTTAAGGTATAAAATTGTTAAATGCATAATTCTCATGTTTCTGATATGGAGGGATTATAAAGACGAAAAAAATTCTCTCTTTTTAAATATTAAACTTTAAAATATATATTTTATTTTTTAAACTTTATTTCTAATTTTTAGTGTGAAATATAAATAAGAACACTAAAACAAGTAAGTTCGAACTTCTTAAAGACACGCTAAAGAACTTGTCTTCCAGGGCTAATTTCTTGACTTGTCAAAATCAAAGTCTCCATACCAAACAAATCCCCCCCTTCCCCCTAAGGTCTGACAATGTAATTAATTGGTTTTAATTGCTTCATAGTTTTTTCCACGGCAAACATGGAATTATTTCGTTAAGAGGCAAGAAATTCCAATACAAAACAGGAACAGTAGATAAACATCAGAGCAGCTATACATGTCTGTGAACCAACAAATGAATCTAGTGAAAAAGAATGTTCATTTTAGAAGATTCAGATTCAAATTCTAGTATTTGTGTTTTTAAGGTGCGTGTACCTTAAAGAGCTAATTTTACCCTCGGTTGCAAGTAGTATCCATTCATTTGGGAAAAAAATGAAATAATTTTATGCAAAGCTTCTAAATTCAACCTTCTTCCTTTATTACTGGAATGTATGTTTCAAGACAATCATACAGAAAAAAGATAAGTACTTATTCGAACTTCATCGAGGATCTAGTTCGGAAATTGAAGCCTCGTTGACAGAGGCTTGGATGGCTTCTCTTTTAGATTGATTAGAGAGTGACGATGGTTCGGACATTGTTGTTGTCTCCATGGTGGAATTCATACAGAATGCTGGTCTCAATGGAACCCGTAGAGACATGGAATAGCTACAAAGCATGAGCAAAACCGAGGCCATCGTCGGTCTGTAAGCAATATTTTTTTGAACACAAAGCAACCCGAGATGGATACATCTCATTATTTCGCTTCTCGATCCATCCCTCAGAATTGGATCTACAAACTCCAAAGCAGTCCCTTCATTCCAGTTTCTCCATGCCTGTAAATGTTCGAGGTTATGAATTTACATTGTCTTTCAGCCAATTCTATATAGACCATAACCACAGTATGGAGCTTACATGGGTTACAAGAGAGTCTCCCAGATCGTTGGAGAAGCTATTGATTTTCTGACCACTAATGACTTCCAAAACCAACACTCCAAAGCTATAAACATCAGATTTAACTGAATATTGTCCACGTATTGCATACTCCGGAGCCATGTATCCACTGCATACAAGTACATGTTAATGAATAAATGAATTTCAATGGTAGACTCAAGCTTGGGATCTTTGAGTTTTGGATATCACAAGTGTAACAAATAACATATCATTCTTAATACTTACAAGGTACCGGCAATTCTGCTTGTATCAGCTCGAGATTGATCCACCGGGAACAATTTTGCCATTCCAAAATCTGAGATTTTTGGATTCATCTCTTCATCCAACAAGATGTTGGCTGCTTTTAAGTCGCGATGTATGATACGGTATTGAGAATCTTCATGAAGATAAACAATTCCCTTGGCTATGCCCTCTATAATTCTGTACCTCTTGTCCCAGGTTAGTAGTGATCTCTTTACTGGATCTGCACATTGCACAATTCACCATGTTATAGGGACTGATGTGATTAGTCATGAATAGAACATTGATAATCAGAGAAATTCAATAACTGTACTTTAGATGGATCAGAGCGGGTACCGAATATGAAGTTGTCAAGACTCGAGTTAGGCAGAAACTCATAGATGAGAACCCTTTCATTTTGTTCCAAGCTAAAACCATGAAGCCTAACCAAATTCCTGTGTTGAAGCTTTGCCAATAACATGACTTCATTCTTGAATTCTTGTTCTCCTTGTGTCGAATTTCCAGACAGCCTCTTTATAGCTACTTTTCGTCCGTCTTCAAGCTTGCCCTGATAGAATAGAATTTGGAACACAGAACAACGGTGGAAAAACCAGAGGCAATAGTACCAAGGCAGGGGAAGCCATGGCCTCACTTTCATATATTCAACCATTTTATGCCTTTTTTCCCCTTAAGGTAATGGAAAATTTCAAACACTAAATCATAAATTACCTTATAAACGGAACCAAATCCACCTCGTCCTAGCATTTTTGCATCGGCGAAGTCTTCTGTTGCAACTCTTACAGCATTAAAGTTAAATTGCAAAGATTCCACATGGCTCTTGTTATCTGCAGGTTAACATGGATTCAATTAAGAGGAAAACACATACAGACTTTTGTGAAGTATCTTTTTCATGGTCAACTTACTTTGGTAACCCTGCTTGTTTTTCTTGATCCTCTTAATGAGACAAGCAACTGCAAGTATGACAAACACTGCCCCAAAGATGACAATTGGAACAACTATAATGACTAGTATTTTGGACGAACGGCCACCTTCCCCTGCAGCGGAAGGTCTGTACTTACCTTTTGTGATTGTTGAGTTCACCGCCTGCAGCGGAGGACTTGCAGGTGAGGACGGCGGGGATAAAGACGGAGCAGTAGTTGAAGCATTGGATGTATAGAAGGAATACAATTCCCATCGAATGTAACAGTTAGGCTTCTGAACATAACCTCCTCGCTTCCCATGGCAACGGCTTAGTTGGCGACCCACGGATTGCCTTAGGCAGGTATCACAATCCTTGCGTGATAAATCTGGAGTGCACTGCATTAGTGCATATATCTTTCTGAATGGTGCAAAATCTGCTTCCTCAGTTGCATACTTGAGAGTAGAAGAGCCGTTGGAAGCGTTCCTCACCACACTGTCCATCAAACCCGCCCAAACCGTATCGAACTCTGTTATATTCGATGTTATGTCGCCCGGCGTACAGTTTGCCGCGGTTGGTTGTAGCTCCATGGTTCCGAAAAACGAGTGATCTGCGTAGTGAACACGACATGGAACCCCTCCCCATAAAAAGGCTTCTTTCTGGTTGGAACATTTAGATATGAGATCCTGAATGGAGGAGTTGAGACATGTATAACAATGATCTGGAGTAGAATCTCCTCTGCACATACCAAGAGTGTAAACTTTGTCGGAGTCTTGGCCAATACTGTCGGTGAAAAAACCACCTTTTGAAGAGACATTAGTTGGGAGAGAAGCGAGAATAATGTTCCGGTTTTTTCCATATGTGCTATTAATGCTGAAATTACCAGTGTCGTAGCACTTTATCCTTATGGGAGCCGCCGCGTCAACAAGAGAGATACCGATCAGCAGGTACGAGACGACTGAAGAAAGTGCTTCGAGTTTAACCCACATATTAAGATTCTATAGTTTTAAGGAACGGCAACCCAAAACAAATATATAAGATATAAGTGAGAACTTTGGTTTCAGTTTTTTCTTGGTAGATATGGGAATTTTTCTTGTTTTCGTAGCATGTAAAGAGCAGCCATTAAAGCAAAAGTCTTGGCTGTTAAAAAGCTCTACAAGCTCAAGTCTGGGTTTTCTCAGTCAAACTGGAGCAAAAATTCTCCCTTTCTCATGTGTGATTTGTGCCTTTTTTTTATTTTACTAAAAAATTAAATTTTAAATTCTAACCTATATTTTTTTATCTTAAACCTAACCCAAAAAAATACATCATACTCTTAATTCTCTATACTCTAACTTAAACCTATATCTTAAACCCTCTAATTTGAAGTGAGGCATAAATAAGGATTGAGAAAGGGGCAAATAATTTGAACTCGTCAAATTGTATGTGTGAGGCGAATGAGGAAGAAATTATATTATAGGCTATTTTTGTTATCTTATCTATAACACCTATTATTAAATATATTTATTTAATTAATTTTTTAATTTATATTTTTTATCAAGTGAATTTTTATTAATATTTACTGTAAATTAAATTTAAAAATAATTTTTATTAAATAAATTTTTACTTGATAAAAATAAAGTAAAAAATTAATTAAATATATGTATTTGAATGATTAATCTCATAAATGACGTAATAAGAATAAAATTTAAAATTTTATTGTGAAATATAAATAAAACATTAAAACAAGTAGAATTCGAATTTCGTTAAAGACACGCTAAAGAACTTATCTTCCAGGGCTAATTTCTTGACTTGTCAAAATCAAAGTCTCCCTACCAAACAAATGCCCCCCCCCCCCCCCCCGGTCTGACAATGTAATTAATTGGTTTTAATTGCTTCATAGTTTTTTCCACGGCAAACATGGAATTATTTCGTTAAGAGGCAAGAATTTCCAATACAAAACAGGAACAGTAGATAAACAGAAGAGTAGCTATACATGTCTGTGAGCCAACAAATGAATCTAGTAAAAAAAAGATGATGTATATTTTAAAAGATTCGAATATATGTGTTTTTAAGGTACCTGTATCTTAAAAAGATAAACATAAGATTTAGATTCGAGTTTCTGTGTTTTTAAGTACAGAAAAAAGAGTACAGAAGATATACAACGCAAGTACTTATTCGAACTTCATCGAGGATCTAGTTCGGAAATTGAAGCCTCGTTGACAGAGGCTTGGATGGCTTCTGTTTTAGATTGATTAGAGAGTGATGATGAATCAAACGTTGTTGTTGTTGTCTCCATGATGGAATTCATACAGAATGCTGGTCTCGATGGAACCGGAAGTGACATGGAATAGCTACTAAGCATGACGATGACAGTGGACATGGTTGGTCTATCTGCAATATTTTCTTGAACACAAAGCAACCCGAGATGGATACATCTCATTATTTCGCTTCTCGATCCATCCCTCAGAATTGGATCTACAAACTCCAAAGCAGTCCCTTCATTCCAGTTTCTCCATGCCTGTAAATGTTTGAGGTTATAACTTTACATCGTCTTTCAGCCAATTCTAAATAGACCACAACCACAGTACGGAGCTTACATGGGTTACAAGAGAGTCTCCCAGATCGTTGGAGAAGCTATTGATTTTCTGACCACTAATGATTTCCAAAACCAACACTCCAAAGCTATAAACATCAGATTTAACTGAATATTGTCCATGCATTGCATATTCCGGAGCCATGTATCCACTGTCGATGAATAAATGGATTTCAATAGTAGGCTCATGCTTGGGATCTTTGAGTTTTGGATATCACAAGTGTAACTAACATATCATTCTTAATACTTACAAGGTACCGGCAATTCTGCTTGTATCAGATCGAGTTTGATCAACCACAAACAATTTTGCCATTCCAAAATCTGAGATTTTAGGATTCATCTCTTCATCCAACAAGATGTTGGCTGCTTTTAAGTCACGATGGATGATTCGGTATTGAGAATCTTCATGAAGATAAACAAGTCCCTTGGCTATGCCCTCTATAATTCTGTACCTCTTGTCCCAGGTTAGTAGTGATCTCTTTACTGGATCTGCACATTGCACAATTCACCATGTTATAGGGACTCATGTGATTAGTCATGAATGGAACTGTAATAATCAGAGAAATTCAATAACTGTACGTTAGAAGGATCAAAGCGGGTACCAAATATGAAGTTGTCAAGACTCGAGTTAGGCAGAAACTCATAGATGAGAACCCTTTCATTTTGTTCCAAGCTAAAACCATGAAGCCTAACCAAATTCCTGTGTTGAAGCTTTGCCAATAACATGACTTCATTCTTGAATTCTTGTTCTCCTTGTGTCGAATTTCCAGACAGCCTCTTTATAGCTACTTTTCGTCCGTCTTCAAGCTTGCCCTGATAGAATAGAGTTTGGAACACAGAACAGTGATGGAAGAAACAGAGGCAATAATACCAAGGCAGGGGAAGCCATGGCCTCACTTTCATATATTCAAACATTTTCTGTCTTTTTCTTTCTTTAAGATAATGGAAAATTTCGAACACTAAATCTTACATTACCTTATAAACGGAACCAAATCCACCTTGTCCGAGCATGTTTGCGTCCGCAAAGTTTTCTGTTGCAACTCTTACAGCATTAAAGTCAAATTGCAAAGATCCCACATGACTCTTGTTATCTGCAGGTTAATATGGATTCAGTTAAGTTATAACAAATGAGTGGAGAGGAAAACACTTGGGACAACTTACTTTGATCTTCCTGCTTGGTTTTCTTGATCCTCTTAATGAGACAAGCAACTGCAAGTATGACAAGCACTGTCCCAAAGATGACAATTGGAACAACTATAATGAGTGTTCGGGATGAACGGCCTCCTTCCCCTGCGTATACAGGAACTTTTCATTTACATCAATATCCTACTGAAACCCTATGTGATCCAAAAGATTTGTACTTGCCTTTGGTGATTGTGGAGTTTACCGATTGCGGTGGAGGACTTGCAGGTAACGGTGGAGGAGACAAAGCCGGAGCAGTAGTGGAAGCATTTGATACATAGAAGGGATACAAATCCCATCTGAACCAACAGTTAGGCTTCTGAACATAACCTCCCTGCTTCCCATGGCAACAGCTTTCATAGTAACCTGCGGATTGCCTTAGGCAGGTATCACAATCCTTGTCTGATAAATCCGGAGTGCACTGCATTAGTGCATATATCTTTCTGAACGGTGGAAGATCTGCTTCCCCAGTTGCATACTTGAGACTAGCCGAGCCGTTGGAAGCCTTTCTCACCACACTGTCGATCAAACTCTCCCAAACTGTGTCAAATTCTGTTAAGTTTGATGTGATGTCACCCGTATTATAGCCCGCGTCAGTGGGTTCTAGCTCGAGGATTCCAAAAAAGGGACGATCTGCATAGCGTGCCATACATGGGGGGTCACCTCCCCATGAAAGGGCTTCTTTCTGGTTAGGACATCTAGCTATGAGGTCATGGATTGAGGAATTGAGACATGTATAACAACCATCTGGAGTAGAGTCTCCTCTGCACATACCGAGAGCATAAACTCTGCCGGAGTTTTGGCCAACACTGTCGGTAAAGAAACCACCTTTTGCAGAGACATTAGATAGGAGAGAAACGAGAATAAGGTCCCGGTTTTTGCCATATGTACTGTTAACGGTGAAATTACCAGTGTCATAGCATCTTGGAGCAGCGGCAACAAGGCTGAAACCCATAACCAGAAAGGAGAGAATTGAAGAAAGAGAAACAGCTTTAAGTTTAACCCACATTTTGAGATAGTAAAAACTGAAGGAAGCAACAAGAAGTGGGAAAGATTGGAGTTTTTGAGTTGGAAAAATGAGTCAAGAACGCCCATTGAAGCAAAGGTCAATGGAAATTTTAAGCCTTTCATTCTTGGGTATTACCAGCTACTATGTCTTGGCAACGGGATGGAATTTCTACGGTTCTTTTTCTTTTTTATTGCCTAGGATTTAAAATTTATGATATAAAAAATTTAAATTTTATTTTTAAAAAAAAATAGTAGAAACAAAAAAAACAATTATGAGAAGAAAGATTTCTACTACATGATATTGTTTTGTCATTAAATATATAATTTTATTATTCGATAAACAATACCAGTAGACATCGTACTAGTATCTTTCTTATTTTAGTCGCTAAATATTGATTTAATAAACCATACTAACATTATATTTTTATTTTGGTCATTTATTTTCTTAAATTTTAATAAAAAATCTATTTTATATAATATAATAATATTTTTAATCTTAAAACAAAAAAAAATCCATTAATTTTGTTCTTATTTTTAAAATTTAACTTGTTTCTCTAATTTTTTTAATAAACTAGTCTTTTCATTTTCACTTCCCTTTTAAAAAAACAACCATATTCTTTCTAAGAGAAGAAGATGAGGAGCAAGTTCTATGTTTAATTGGATTCTTGGGTAAGTTTCTTAACGGTACGTATTTAGTAATATCTTTGTCGCTTTTTTCGAGAGTAAAAATCTAATATTTCCTAACCGTATTATTTTATGTTTTTTTATTTAAAAAAAAATTTTAAATTTAAACTTTATTTTTTTTCACTCTAAATCATACGCCTTAAAAACACATCATACATCATCGGCCGGTAATTAACCTATATGCCACTGTTTAGTTCAGAAGTTGCAGTACATTTTAGGAACGTCTTCAGACAAAATGGACAACTCAACAATGATTCAGGAACTATCATATCCTTGATGTAATGAAGACAAAGGAAGATGCAACGACTAATCAATCACCGAGGCGACATATTCGAAATCGTAACCTCATTAACAGAACACATTCTACCACTTGAATTGGTTTGGATTGGTTCTGCAACAAAACGTCTAACATAAAATGCAGGTTCTGCTGGTAAAGGAAGTGCTATGCTGTCGTTTCCCATCATTGCAACTACAGATGACATGGTTGGTCTGTCGACAGGATCTGTTTGCACGCACAATAGGCCAATTTGGATGCATTTGAGCACCTGAATGAGCACACACGAGTCGACAAGATGCTCTTCTATTAGCTTCATAGCTTCACCTTTCGACCATAGTTTCCATGCCTGCAATTAGTACTTAGAATTAGCCTAAATGTATAGAATATAGGATTAATCTGTTCATTGAAGATAGGATGAAAGAACATACAAAAGCCAATAGGCTTTCACCATATTCTGAAGAATGAAACCCGCTATTCCTTTTTCCACTTATAATCTCCAGCAAAAGGACTCCGAAACTGAAAACATCAGATTTGACAGAAAAATGTCCTTCCATAGCATACTCGGGAGCCATGTATCCACTGTTTTAATTCATAAGAAACAGTGAAGAAAGATTAAAACAGATTCTATAATCATGGAAAACATAGCATAATTTAACCAAACTGATTTTTGCAATGCCTGTCGAACGAATATCGGATACCCCTCAATGACATAGCCACATGTTTCTAACTGCTAACCATGAAACATACCATGATTCGTTACTTTAATGGGGTCTTTCTAACTTACATGATGTTGATGCAGAGGACATATTTTTCCGGATTGATCCGTAAATTTGTAGGGAACGAGTATGGAAGAATCTATAGACTTACTATGTTCCAACAACTCTATTTGTATTTGCTTCGTTTTCATCTCCACCAAATATTTTCGCCATACCAAAGTCTGAAATTTTTGGATTCATTTCATGATCAAGTAAAACATTACTTGCTTTCAGGTCTCTGTGGATAATTCTAAGGCGAGAATCTTCATGCAGATACATGATACCTCGGGCAGTTCCTCTAATGATGTTGAATCGTTTCTGCCAAGTCAGTTGCGAAGCCAAACTCGAATCTGATAAATCACAAAAAAGAGAAAGCAATGGACTAACTAAATATTCAAATTCAATTTGTTTATGCATGAGATGATGTTATTATCAAAGGGTTGAAGAATCAAACTGAATAGGAACACGTCGAGGCTTTTGTTGGGCATGAATTCATATACAAGCAACTTCTCGTTTTTCTCTAAGCAACATCCCAACAGCCTCACAAGATTTCTGTGTTGTAATCTGGCAATTAACATGACTTCGTTCTTGAACTCAAGCAGCCCTTGACCGGAAGTTCTCGAGAGCCTTTTAACTGCAATTTCTTTACCATCTGCTAGAGTGCCCTGGAAATGAACATATTAACATAAGTACTTCGTTTGGCATGTGATAAAAAATTCCTAACCGGAACTACCTTGTATACAGGACCAAATCCACCTTGTCCAAGCTTATTTTCATCACAAAAACCATTCGTTGCTGCTTGTAAAATATCCAATTGCATTGAAGGAAACTCTTGGGATCTTCCCATGTTACCTAGATTAAAATTTTCGCTCGAGTTCTCACGAGGATCGCTTCCCACCAAGTCATGTAATGGAACTTCCCCACTATCTTCTTTGTCCTCTGTAGTAAAACAAAAAGTGATTGGTATAAGATTATAACACAAATCTGTAAATGTCTGCATGATCTTGTAGTCCATACCCTGAATGTTTCTCCTCCTCCAGATGAAAACACCACAAGCAGAAAACAGAGCAAGTCCAAGAGCAGCTGATAAGCTTGCACCAAGTGGAACCCATATCGATGTCTTTTGTTCATCTGATCCCTCGCCTAAACAAAAAGAAAAAGAAAAGAAGAGAAGAGATCTCATCAAGAACTTGTGAAAGCATATTCAACAAGAAACACAACTCAACTAGCCTTCTGATGTAATTTTCAGTTGCGTCAATATACTCAGGAGTCATCTAACAAATCCGTATGTACCTTCTGTAATTATGGGAGGACTACCAGTACCAGGTGTGGATGGAGGAGGTAAAGTTGGATCAGTAGAAGCACTGGCTACATAAAAGGGATACAAATCCCAACGGAAATAACAGGTAGGCAGCCGAACATAACCTCCTTGCTGCCCATGGCAACATCTTTCATAGTAATTCGCAGATAGCCTTAGGCAGTAATCACAATCCTTGTGTGATAAATCAGGATTACACTGCATTAAAACACGTATCTTTTGGAGTACTGTAACATCTGCTTCCCCAGTTGCATACTTGAGACTAGAAGAGCCATTGGAAGCGTTCCTCGCCACAATGTCCACTAGATTCTTCCAAACAGTATCGAATATTGTTAAGTTCAATGTGATGTTGCCCGTGTTATAGCCTGCATCTACTGGATCTACGTCCAGGGTTCCAAAAAATGAGTGATTTGCATAGTGTACAAGACATGGATCCACTGCCCAGGCCTCTTTTTGGTTGGGACAATTGGCCATGAGATCATGGATTGTGATATTGACACAGCTATAACAATGGTCTGAAGTAAAGTCTCCTCTGCACATAGCAAGAGCGTAAACTTGGTCGGAGTTTCGGCCAATACTGGCTTTAAAGAATCCACCTTTTGCAGAGGCATTAGATGGGAGTGAAGCAAGAAGAAGGTCCCGGTTTTTGGCATACGTGCTATTTATGGTAAAATTATCATTGTAGTTGCATCTTTGGGCAGTAGCAACAAGACTGAAGCCCATAAGCAGAAAGGAGAGAATCGAAGAAACAGCTTTAAACTTAATCCACATTGTTTCAATGATTTGAACAAGAAAGTGGGAATTTTGGCAGAGATGGGAGGTTTTCTTTGCTTGACTTGAGTTGGAGAGAGCCAAGACCACCCATTAAACCAAAAGTGTAGCTTTTAAAAGTTCAATGCCTCAAGCCTCACCATTATGAATGACAGGTCTGGCTAGTGCAGAAATCCATGGTAATGCAAGAGATACTTCCATGTTTGTTTCTGTAGAACATTGAAGTAGACAGTTAAAGATTCAATGAAATCTCAAATTTACCTTTTAATTTTCCAAACCATAAATTTTGATCTCAGGCAAACTAATCATTTAGTCACCTAACTCTTGGTCTGTTCTATTTTTTATCACCAAACTAAAACCTTGGGAAATTCGAGAGGTTTTGTTTGCTTGAATTGAGTGGGAGAAAGAGTCAAGAGCGAACATTAATGCAAAAGCCTTAAGCTTTTAATTCGTTAGACTCAGCTTTGTGAGAGAGACCGGTGTAGTTGGGAAAGATACGGAATTTAATGAAATTATGCCAACTTCATCTACCTAATAAATGTTCAATTGGTTTTGGATGGTTTATATTCAGGTTTTGAACATGCAGACACGTTTTGTTGTTGAAATTTGGTGCCACCTGCGACCAAGTCTTTGGCAATGGAATGATTTTCCCGCTGTCTAAAATTACGTAAATCACTACTGAATTTTACTATCAAATCCATTTTGATCATTGACGTTTCAAAATGTTTAATTTACTTATTAAAGTTTAGATATTGAATGTTTTCTTGTTAAACTTAACTCTCAAACTAATTTTGGTCATTAAAGTTTAGACATTGAATGTAGATGATCGTTCGATCTCAAATTTCACCAATTACTTCGTTTCGCTCTTATGAGTTCGAATTCAATCTTTATTTCACCGAAAAGTGCTTCAAAATCAACGAATTAGAAAATAACTTCTGGTTTCCCTCTCATTGATCTCCCTCATCCATTGTCCGATGGAGCTTGTTTCTCAGTATATTGTTTCTCTTGTGTTGATGAAGCTTTCCACTGTTTGCATCTTGAAGAAAAATTTCTGTTTATCGATAAATAGATATCTCCAAAAAGCTAACGGAGAAGTGACTAAAAACTTTAGTGAGTAAATTAAACATTTTGAAACTTCAATGACCAAAATAAGTTTAAGAATAAAATTAATGATAATGTATGTAATTTAATCCTAATAAAATTAAATGCATACCTAAAAGCATTTAGGTTGAATTGATTGGTTCTGTCAGTTTTAAGATACAAGCACGTTTTTGCTGGTTTGCATTTACTAATGGAATGACTTTTCATCATTTCCTCTTTCTTCCAAGTTTGTTCGGCCAATTCAATAGACTTGACCAATTGTTTTATAGTTTATACATATCTACCATTAGTTAACATATATGCCACTGTTTTGTTGAAATGTTGCAGTTTCAGACAAAATGAAAGAAAATAACAACTGTTTGAGAACTATCATATCCTTGATGTAATGAAGATGAAGGACGATGGAACGACTAATCAATCATCGAGGGGACATGTTCGAAATCGTAACTTAATTAACGGAACAGATTCCATTACTTGCATTGGGTTGAATTGGTTCTGCAACAAAAGGTCTAACATAAAATGCAGGTTCTGCTGGTAGAGGAAGCTTTATGGTGTTGTTTCCCAACATTGCAACCACAGATGACATGGTTGGTCTGTCGACAGGATCTGCTTGCACGCACATTAGGCCAATTTGGATGCATTTGAGCACCTCAGTAGGCACACTCGAGTCCACAAGATGCTCTTCTATTAGCTTCATAGCTTCACCTTTCGACCATAGTTTCCATGCCTACAATTAGTACTTAGAATTAGCCTAAATGTATAGAATATAGGATCAATCTATTCATTGAAAGAACATACAAAAGTCAAGAGGCTTTCCCCGTATTCCGAAGAATGAAACCCGTTATTCCTTTTCCCACTTATAATCTCCAGCAAAAGGACTCCGAAACTGTAAACATCAGATTTAACAGAAAAATGTCCTTCCATAGCATACTCGGGAGCCATGTATCCACTGTTTTAAGTCATAAGAGACAATGAAGAAAGATTAAAGCAGAATTCGATGATCACGGTGTATCAATCGAATACCACATACACTCAATAACACAACATGTTTCTATCTGCTAACCATGAAACATACAATGATTCAAAACTGATTTTGATGCAGAGGACATATTTATCTGATGTGATCGATAAATGTGAAAGAAGTTGAAATTCGCAACAATGAATATTAGAGAAAACATACCCAGGAGAATCTATAGACTTACTATGTTCCAACTACTCTATTTGTATTTGCTTCATTTTGATCTCCACCAAAAATTTTTGCCATACCAAAGTCGAAATTTTTGGATTCATTTCATGATCAAGTAAAACATTACTTGCTTTCAGGTCTCTGTGGATAATTCTAAGGCGAGAATCTTCATGCAGATACATGATACCTCGGGCAGTTCCTCTAATGATGTTGAATCGTTTCTGCCAAGTCAGTTGCGAAGCCAAACTCGAATCTGATAAATCACAAAAAAGAGAAAGCAATGGACTAACTAAATATTCAAATTCATCTTGTTTATGCATGAGATAATGTTGTTATCAAAGGGTTGAAGAATCAAACTGAATAGGAACACGTCGAGGCTTTTGTTGGGCATGAATTCATATACAAGCAACTTTTCGTTTTTCTCTAAGCAACATCCCAACAGCCTCACAAGATTTCTATGTTGTAATCTGGCAATTAACATGACTTCGTTCTTGAACTCAAGCAGCCCTTGACCGGATGTTCTCGAGAGCCTTTTAACTGCAATTTCTTTACCATCCGCTAGAGTTCCCTGGAAATTTACATATTAACATAAGTACTTTGTTCAGTATGTGAAAAAAAATTCCTAACCGGAACTACCTTGTAAACAGGACCAAATCCACCTTGTCCAAGCTTATTTTCATCAGAAAAACCATCTGTTGCTGCTTGTAAAGTATCCAATTGCATTGAAGGAAACTCTTGGGCTCTTCCCACATTATTTAGATTAAAATTTTCACTCAAGTTCTCATGAGTTTTGCTTCCCATCATGAAATCAAGTAACTGAACTTCTCCACTATCTTCTTTGTCCTCTGTAGTAAAACAAAAAGTGATTGGTATACGATTATAACACAAATCTGTAAATGTCTGCATGATCTTATAGTCCATACCCTGAATGTTTCTCCTCCTCCAGATGAAAACACCACAAGCAGAAAACAGAGCAAGTCCAAGAGCAGTTGATAAGCTTGCACCAAGTGGAACCCAGAATGTCTTTTGTTCATCTGATCCATCGCATAAACAAAATGAAAAAGAAAAAAAAAGATATCTTATAAAGAACTTGTGAAAGCATATTCAACAAGAAACACAACTCAACTAGTCTTATGATGTCAATATGGGAGGACTACCAGGTGTGAATGGAGGAGTTAAGGATGGAGCAGTAGAAGAAGCATTAGATTTGTAGAAGGGATACAACTCCCAGCGGAAATAACAGTTAGGCCTCTGAATATAACCTCCTTGCTTCCCATGGTACAAATTCTGAAAGGTACTCGCGGAATTTCTTAGGCAGGAATCACAATCCGTCTGTGATAAATCTGGAGTGCACTGCATCAGTGCATATATCTTTTTGAATACTGTAACATTTGCTTCCCCAGTTGCACACTTGAGACTAGAAGAGCCCTTGAAAGCGTTCTTCATCACACTGTCCATCAAACTGTCCCAAACCTCATCAAATTGTGTTAAGTCCGATGTGATGTCACCCGTGGTATAGCCTCTATCTCCAGGATCTAGCTCCAGGATTCCATAAAACGAGCGATTTGCATAGCGTACAAGACATAAGAGGTCACCTCCCCATGAAAGGGCTTCTCTCTGGTTGGGACAGCTAGCTATGAGATCGTGGATTGTGAAATTGAGACATCTATAGCAACGGTCTGAAGAGTCTCCTTCTATGCACATAGCAAGAGCATAAACTTTGTCGGAGTTCTGTCCAATAGTGGCATTGAAGTATCCACCGCTTGCAGAAGCATTAGACGGGAGTGAAGCAAGAATAAGGTCCCGGTTTTTGCCATATGTGCTGTTTGTTGTAAAATTACCATTGTAGATGCATATTGGGGCAGCAGCAACAAGACAGATCCCCATAAGCAGAAAGGAAAGAATTGAAGAAACAGCTTTAAGTATAACCCACATTTTGAGATTTTATAATTTGAAAGAAGCAAAAAAATCAAGTGGGAGATATGCTTTTCTTGGCAAAAATGAGAGTTTTTGTGTTGTTTAGTTTGCTTGCCTTGTGTTGGAAAAAAGACTCCAGACCCCCCATTGAAGCAAAACTTAATGGAAACCTCAATCTTTCACTACTCGGTCTTGCCTGCGTCTGACTTCTTTGCAACGGGATGAGTTTTCCACCGTTACTACATTTTGAAGTTTCTTTGAATTCACCACCTGCATGTCAATGTCATGGTCAGTGGAGGATGCATATGTAACCGAGGGTGGCCCGTGCCCGTCCTAAAATTTTAAAAGTTTATATATTTAGTTTTGATTTTTGAAATTTTTATGAATTAATCTTTAAAATTTTATGACTGTACCCACCCTAAAATTTTAAGATTTTATGACTTATACTTATCCTAAAAATTATTTTGATTTGTGCCTATCTTCACATATAATTCTGGATCCGCCACCGGTGATGGTCCAGCTTCTCAGACCCATTTGCCATTAAGTCACGATGTATGCTTCGGTATTGAGAATCTTCATGAAGATAAACAAGTCCCTTGCCATTAAGTCTCACTAACAATTCAACATAAAGAGTGCTTCATCCATAGTAAACAATCTTGCCATGCCGAAATCAGCCATTTTTGGACTCATATCTGCGTCTAGCTGAACATTACTAGCTTTGAGGTCACGATGAATAATTCCAAGTCGGGAATCCTCGTGAAGATACAGGATCCCCTGAGCAATTCCTCCGATGATTTTGTACCGTGTTTCCCAATCCAGGTGTTCCCTCCTTTTGGGATCTGTACATATAACAGTAAGATACATCAGAACGGTTAAGTTTTCACCATACAAAAACTATATGGTAAGTGACTTCAAGTTCAAATGCACTATGTACAAATTCATAGACAAGAAGTCTTTCGGTTCTTTGGAGGCTAAAACCGAGCAGCCTGACTAAGTATCGGTGTTGAAGTTTGGCAACCAAGAGGATTTCATTCTTGAATTCTAGGTCTCCTTGTCCGGATTCCCTGGACAACCTTTTCACAGCCATGTCCTGTCCAGAGGAAAGCCTGCCCTGAAAACATCGAATCAAAACAAAAGTATATATTCCTTATAAGAAACAGAGAACACACTGCTGCTCTACTTCATATACATGTTTAATATTTTCTTTGAAATCAACCTTGAATAAATAAAGGAATGAAGGACCTGCAACTGTGATTGATTTTAACACGTCTGTATGAATTCCACAGGAAAATATAAATAAATATTGTTGTGTTTATATTATATTCATACAGAAGGAAATAATCTTGAAGCTTCACGACAAATTCTGGTCTCCCTCCACTTCCATCTCAATCAATTTTGATTATTCAAGTTCTGAAGCTTCCACTGAGGGTAGACAGAGTATGAACTGCCATGCCCTGGAAGAAACTCCACCTATTTGTCAATGGTCATATCCAACAACACTTTTGAACATTTTATGATAAAAAAATTAATTTTTTCCGATAAATATGGGAAATTTAGATATTTTATTATTATATTATTTTTTATTTTAATTTCAATGATAGAGTGACTTATTGTATTAAGTTTATAATTAAATATTTTCAAATATAATTTATCTTTAATATAACTAGTAAATAAAGACGTATCCAACTATCCATACGCAATATTAGGTGATAAAGTTTAGCTTTATATCGAAGAAAAAGAAAGTCAAATTTGGTGGCTAATATAACTTAGAAAAAGGAAAAGATCGTTCATGCGAGTTAGTTTAAGTGGTAAATTAAATAGTTTAATTTCTTTTAAGTAAATTTCTATGTTCTAAGCTTTGTGTAATGAAAAATTCAGTCCATATGGGATCATCATCTTCAACACTGCTACTCCATTTCTGCTTGATTCTCCCTTTATTCATTGCTAATCTCAGCCTTGGAGCTGATCCCTTCTTCCAAGCCCGTTGTGTAAACACGGCAGGCAACTATACTGCAAACAGCACCTACCAGGCCAACCTCAACACCATCTTCTCTCAGCTCACTTCTCAGACAGAGTTCGACTATGGCTTCTACAATCTATCGGCTGGTCAGAACTCCAACCATGTTAACGCGATGGCACTTTGCAGGGGGGACAGAAATCAAGATGATTGCAACACTTGCCTCAACGAAACCATATCCGAGCTCAGACAACGATGTCCGTTTTACAAGGAGGTGATCGGGTGGTCTGAATTCTGTACTCTGCGCTACGCTAACCGAGACATATATGGAGAAGTGGAAACCTCTCCCAGATCTTGTTTACTTAACACACAGAACGTGACGAACGCTGATCGGTTCAATCAGGCATTGGATAGCTTGTTAACTAACCTGAGCAGCCGTGCCGCTGCTGGGGGTCCTCTCCGGAAGTATGCGGCGGATAACTCGGCGGTAGGCGTATTCCAAACAGTATACGCTCTGGTACAGTGCACTCCCGACTTGTCTGAGCAAGAATGTGGCGAATGTTTAAGTGACGCTAGGAATGGGATTGGAAGTTGTTGCTTAGGAAAAATGGGATGCCGAATTCTTAGACCAAGTTGTTTCTTGAGGTATGAGTCTGCACCATTTACTCAGACTCCAGTTCCGCTACCGTCACCTCCGCCGTCTCCTCCTCCTCCTCCCCCGTCTACAGGAGGTAAATTATCTAAAAAATCCCATTCATTTTGTTAGTCAAACTTCTATTTTTTTTTCTGGCTTAAATATAAAATAAGGGAAAACTACATATTTAGTACTCAATTATACTCCTATTATTTTTTGGTATCTCAACTTTTATTTTTGACAAAATGGTGCCTAATATTTCGTTTTTGTTCTGGTTTGGAACCCGATTTTGATGTAGTGACTTGGTATAATCATAATTTTAGTCCGAGCTAAATCAGTATATGAAATCAAAATAGCTCCTGTCAATGTGACAGATATTGTTTGATTGATTTTCTTCTAAAGTTTAACTATACAATGCCAAAGTACATAGAATTCTTGTCCTGATCGGAGAATAATTGATGTTGCAGGAAATGGCAACAACACAACCCGTATTATTATCATTGTTGTTGCTTCAGTTGTCGGTATCGTAGTACTACTAGTTACTTCCATCTGCATTTTTCAGAGAACAAGAAAAACCCGACAACGTTTACTTGCAAGTGAGTAATTACTCCCTTTTTGTGAAGAAATGTCTGAAATTTGAATAGATTGTGTGTGCTTGAAAATGCCATTCACTTGATCTGAAATGTGTAAACATTTTTGCTTCTTTCAGCTGATGATGAGGATGTCATTAGGAACGACTCCTTGCAACTCGACTTTGCCACCGTCGTGACTGCAACTAATAACTTTTCCGATGCAAATAAGCTTGGACAAGGTGGATTTGGAGCTGTTTACAAGGGTTTACTTCCAGATGGACAAGAGGTTGCTGTTAAAAGACTATCCAGCGATTCTGGACAAGGGGACATGGAATTCAAGAATGAAGTCCTGTTAGTAGCCAAGCTTCAACACCGAAATTTAGTTCGGCTCCTCGGATTCTGCTTAGAAGGACGTGAAAGGCTTCTCATTTACGAGTTTGTGCCCAACACAAGCCTTGATCATTTCTTATTCGGTACGGTTTCGGTCCTACTATGTCTGGTACATATGTGTATGTTGTTCTAATTCCATTACATTCAATCTGAGACTTGTGTGTTACTGTCCAACATATATAGATCAAGTCAAGCGTGCACAATTGGATTGGGAAAGGCGCTACAAGATCATAGGAGGTGTTGCTCGTGGCTTACTTTACCTTCACGAAGATTCTCGACTGAGGATCATTCACCGGGATCTTAAAGCAAGCAATGTTCTGTTAGATGCAGAGATGATTCCGAAAATTGCAGATTTTGGAATGGCAAGGTTGGTTGTACGGGACGAAACGCAAGGCAACACCAGCAGAGTTGTGGGAACATAGTAAGAATGAAAAACTTGGATTATTGTTCGTTGTGTGGGTACATTGCATCTCTTTATAATCGAAATGTTCTTCGAATCGAGAATGACATTAGGAATGTTCACTGCAGTGGATATATGGCACCAGAATATGCTATGCGCGGCCAGTTCTCGGTAAAATCGGACGTTTTCAGTTTTGGTGTAATAGTTTTGGAAATCATAAGTGGTCAGAAAAACAATTGCTTCCGAAATGGGGAAACCGTGGAGGACCTAATAAGTTCTGTAAGTATGATTATCTAAAGCTATATGTACGCAGGTGTTGAAAACTCGAAACTGTTCAATGATTGTACGAATCAACTGGATTACTTTGTTGCAGGCATGGAAATATTGGAGACAAGGGACGGCAATGAATCTAATTGATCCGACACTTCAGGGTGGTTCGAGGAACGAAATGATGAGATGCGTCCACATCGGGTTACTTTGTGTTCAAGAAAACGTAGCAGACAGACCAACCATGGCTACAGTTATACTGATGCTCAACAGTTTCTCAGTCAGCCTCCCAATGCCTTCCCAACCAGCATTTTTCATGCACTCCAACATTGATTCGGACATGTCATTTTCAATGGCGTCCGAATCCTACCAATCCAAAAGTGAAGAGGTCCCATTGTCCCAGAATGAAGCCTCAATTACTGATCTATATCCTCGATAGTGTTTCAAGAATTGACTTTTATCTTCAAGGTCAAACCTTGATTGTAAGAAATTTAGATATCATGATTTTTTACCCAGCTTTTTGAACTTTCTACGCATTGAGTTGAGCTATGTAAGCTATGTAAGCTTTTTGAACTTTCTAGAGATCGTCACCGGCCGAAGAAACAATTGTTTCAACAATGGAGATAACATGGAGGATCTTTTAAGCTATGTAAGCATATATATGTGAAATAGTTGTATATTCAAATAATTTTAAACATGGTGGCCATTGTTATAAAATTAAAAATTGCTGCAGACATGGAAAAACTCGAGGGAAGGGACAACAGTGAATCTCATAGATTCAGCTCTTTGGATTTCTACAAGATCTGAAATGACAAGATGCATACACATCGGATTACTTTGTGTTCAAGAAAACGTGGCCGACCGGCCAACGATGGCATCGGTCGTCATCATGCTGAACAGCAACTCGCTGACGCTTCCGATGCCTTCGGAGCCTGCATTTTTCATGCATAGCTCCGTTGGATCAGACATGTCATATTCATCCACAAGCTATAACTCGAGTTAATATTACTACCAACCATTCCAATGACGAAGTTTTCCCCTTGGCCAAACATGAGGATTCATTTTTAAAGCCTTATACTCCCTAAGTACTAACAATTTGTGCAGGCAACTTATACTCCCTAAGAACTTTGTAGCTAACTCACCAGTCGTGAGTTGCAACTATCTGGTCTGCAAGTGCATACAACAAAAAAGCACCAGAAATTCACTATACAAAGCTTGTAAAGCTCAGGCTTCTGGTGCAAAAGAAAAGGGTCAAAACTGCAACAGAATTTAAGTACAGACCGAAATTGCCGAGTCCGGTGATGTGAACTTCACATTATGTATATCTGGTATTATTGAACCCTTCTGCTGCATATCTTGGTTTTGAGTTTTGGCCTCAGCATAGACTATGGCAAGAACAGAAACAATAGGACTGCCATTGTTAGGCCAATTGCAACTCCATGCAAGGACAATCCCCTATCACCTGTTTTAGCATTACAGGAATGGTTCAATTTCATTTATATTATGCAACTAATAATGATCGAATGCGATCGGGACTCACCGTCATTTGTGGTCATGGAAATGTTTGAATAGAACTGGTAATCATGGTACCACATGCTGCAACTGGACCCGTAAACCTCCCATGCTCTCTTGTTTCCAATTGTGGTTCTAAATGTCATTAGCTGAGTATCCAAGCACCTGCTGCAATCGGCTCTACTAATGTCTCTGGTGCACTGAGCCATGCCATACCGCTTCCCGAATTGGCCTACATCCAACACCGCAGTGTGAAACCTCAAAGGCTGATTCGCCGCCATTAATGCGACTTCATTCATGAAGACAAGCCCTCTTGAGACGACGGATGCATTATCGAAGTTGGTTTCATTGACTATTGCTGCAGAAGATTGATCCCAGACACCAAAGAAACGCTCATTCGAATAGCGGAGGAAGCACCAGGTGAACCAAACTTGAACCATTTTGCTCTTCGAGCAATCACGCAAGCCTACAGCAACAGATTCTCTTGTACAATTAGCACAATTTTCTGAAGAAACATCCCCTCTGCATTGCACAAGACCATAAATCCTCCCCGATTTTCTTCCTACGGTGGTTTTAAAGAATCCATTACTCGAAGGCCCTTTTTCGGTAAGTAAACCGAGAAGTTTGTCAAGATTGACCTTGAATGAACTCTCAGATGTAGAATTATCAGCATCCGAACACTGCAAACCAGAATACAGATTCCTATCAGCACAGACTATACCGAGTGACAACATGAAAACTAAAACAACAGAAGTTTGCACATCAAAATCCACCATTTCTGAATTCAACAACTCATTTACATCTCCGTTGCCAAACAGAAAATGCTAAGAGATGGATTGGAGGAGCCATTTCCTATCAACTAATCTTAAATTAGTGAGAAACAATGATGAAAAACCTTATTATATTTGTTATAAAGGTCAACTCTTGAGGCTTAATGCCAGGCAAGCAACAATCATGTTCTCGGCGGCCATAAACAATGATAGAAGTCAACTGCAACTAGTAGCATATACTTGAGTATATATCTTTTTACCTTACAAGTTACATCTCTAAAAAGCATTAAAGAAGCAAACGTTTCGATAAGAACAAATGATACCAAGTTTGATTAAACAAAGATGGGTACTTTGTTATATTGGGAGAATCCTATGCATTTTAAGTCAAAAAAAGGCAATTTAATTTAACCCCACATTTTTTCTTTAGGATCAACTTGGACATAAAGAAACTGGTTTTAACCCTATGAATCTGTACATTCTCTACACTGATTGGCCTAAACTGATAGTGACATTTTTGTATGTTATCTTCCACTTTGTCCCTTGATTGATGGTGTGAGATAGGCAGTTGATGGACCTCTCAGGGTGGGATTTGGCCAGTTTCAAACTCGAGAGGGGATAGCTGGGTCCCTCTTTTTAGGTACAAAAAATGCCATTTTTGTTGGCCTTCATGCTTAAAGAAGAGGGGTTCCGGGGAAAAGATGACAGAAAAAATGTTATTTATAAGTACATTGCTTACGTGGGTGTTATATCATTTAAAAATATTATTGTTTGAGGGCGAATTTGTTATTTATTTGTTTTATTTTGTTTTTGAATATTTATGTATTTGGTTATTTTTTAATTAGAAATGAAGTATTCAGTTTATTCACTATTTTCTTATTTTGATGATCTTACTTAAGTTTAGCGATGATTAGTTAAAAATTGACATGTTTGGTTCATATTACATATATTTTTTATATTACACATCCATCGTTAATCTATGTCATTTGATTATATTTGTATTTGTGAACATTGAAGGGTTCGGTCATGATTGACATGACAAAGACCGCTTTGATCCTATATAGATCTAGTTAAAGGATAAGATTATTGAAGAGATAACCCGTCATTTTGGAAGATCAAACATTCTATGAAAAAAACTCCATTAATGGATTTAGGTACGTTTTTGTAAATCTAATCTTTGTTCTTACTGATTTGAATATATTAATCTTAAGTTTATTATTCGTATCGAATATTTTTTTTTTCAATCTAATGGGTGATTGGGTGTTAAAGAAAGATGATGCGGGTCCAATGACAATGAAGCATTGTGGAGTGATGGGATATAAATATTGTACCCTCATTGCTCCAATTATACCTAATGGAGTTCTTAGCTGGTGCTTGGTGATATCATCATTCGCTTTGGACCACTCATCTTTGGGATATATGGTTTTTTTTCCAACTGTTAGCAGCACACCTAGCTTCCAATACTTGTCAACATAATTTGCCCAAATTGTGTTGCTTAGGGCAGCATTGATTTCAGCTCTCATACTCCCCCAAGTAGTAAAAATACAGACTAAAATGAAAACGACTTACAGAAATGGTAAATATAACTGATTCTTGGTGGACGAATGCGGAGACGAAATAAGTCGATAACAGCCTGACAACTTATGCGACTGGAGGGCGGAGAACATGATCCTGTGATGTATCGAAAGCAGCAGGAGGTAAGAACTGCCACATGGAAACTCCAGGATAACCAACATAGGGCACTGGCTTGCCACCACCAACTTGGCCTGGGGAAGTAAATGGAGATGGAATGGCAGGAGGATGGGACAGGAATCCTGGATGAGAACTCAAGGCCTTGACTTGCTGCTCAAGATTCTCTTTCTCAGCCTTCAGCCTCTGTTTCTCATCGCGAAGTTCATTCTTTTCGGCCTACAAAATAAATCTCGACTCGGCATGCACGACATTGAAACTTAAGTGATAGTAATGAATCAAATATAAAACTTCACATGCATCACTTGTCCATGTATACTAATGGATGAAACATATAAGAAACAGTGAATCCGAACTCACCTTTAGCTCATTAATCTTCTCCTGCAGACTCTTATTTGACTCCTTCAATTTCAGGGCTTCATCTCGTAAGTGAGTAACCATTCGAACAGCATCAACCAATACAAGAGCCTTGTCTACTTTGGGAGGCCTTCCCGGATCTAGGATGGAACCCAATTCCAGGAACCTTAAGATGTCGAAAATGCAAACATCAGAGAAGGCAAAATTGGTTGGAGGGATGGAAATCAGGATAACGAAACATACCTGTCATTTAGCCTATCCCTTCTCATCTTCTCCCTACAAGCTTTGGAGCCAACTGCACTGCATGTTGCAGACCTCACCCTGTAATAAGAATGCTGCATAGATTATTAAGCGAAACCTGGTACGAAATCGAACAACAAATTCAAGCACAACTACACTCAAACCGAAGCAAACTTAAAGATATAATAATAATAATAAGGTGAAGACCACAGAAGCTAAATCATAAACTTCAGTAGGCAAACAAAGTAAGCAAGTACAAATTACAATAAATGTTAACCATCAAGTATATACCTTTTTCGGGAGCCTGTTTCGATCAAATTGTAGGAATTCCCAAACGATTCATTAAATTCAGCACTGCGGAATCAAGAGAAAAGATTGATGAGCATGTTCATAGTAGAATAAGAAATCAACAATATCCTAGCTTGAGGAAGCAAGTAACTGAACAGTGAACCCTGGCAGCAATCGTCCAATTCCATTGCAAAACATAATTCCAAACTAAACAATACTAAACCAACTTGTCAATATAACTAAACATACGAAAACAATTACTTTGATAGCATTTAACTTATTCACTAAAATGAAGCATAAAAATTCCATTTTTTTTAGAGAACCCAAAGTCTGAAACCTGCGTGAAATGGACAACTGACATGATATTGAATGTCATTCGAAAATTCAGAAGGAACATATACAAAAGCATATGAGAAGAGAATAACCTGAGAGGATTAGAGCAAGGAAGGGAATTAGATGGCCAGATTGGGGCTGAAGGGTGAAGTGGAGGAAGATCGTCACCAGACACAGTAATGTCGTCTAACAAACCATAATCGTCAAGCATCCATGCAGTGTGGTTTTCCAAGGAAACCAGCTCCTCCCCGTTCGGTTGCTGCCGGAATATCATATCCCAGAAAGGACTCAAGCAGTGGAAGAATGGGTTGTTGCAGAAACGAAGAAAAAGCAGAGAATCGAATGGAAGGAAGAGATATGAAACGAGTGACTTTGGTTGGTTTTGGGTGGAAAGCTTGTGGAGCATATTATATTTCTTTGGATTTGTGTTGGGGAATTGAAAGGGATTTTCAGAGAAAGTCCACCATTCTTTCCTTTTTTCCATTTTTAAATATTTCCTTTTCCATTCCACCAGACGGTGCCCATCACCAACAGTTAGCGTATGATCTAACAGATAGTAATTTTATACATTTAATAACGTGTATATATATATATATATATTACGAATAAATTGTTCGAATTCTAGAGTTGTCAACAGCATGAAGATCGACCGATGGCCGCCGTCACATGTCGATAAAGATGTCAGATTGTTCCGGCTGCATCGGATTCTAGAGTTGTCAACAAGATGAAGATTGGGGAACAAATCAACTTCAACTTGAACAGAACAGAGCAGAACAATGTAACCATTCCAACAAAGCAAGCAATAGACAATCACTAGAACAACACATGTGCTTCAAAGACACCCTTTCTTACAAGACAACCTGATCATACATTTTACATGTTCAAAGATGTATAAGATCACAAGCATTGAGATTATGCAGCATTTACACGAATGGATTGTACAAATCCATCAACCCTTCTCTTCATCTCTTCTGGATTCGCACCGACTAACTTGTCGACTACGGTACCTTCCCTCATCAACAGAAATGTTGGCATGGCCTTCACCTCCATCCTCGTTGCTACCTCCTAAAGTTCACATTCAGAAAGAAGAGCATTCAAATACCAAACAAGTAACCATCAAGAAGATTACACGGCAGTCGACAAGCAATCAAGACTCGAAATCGTATTGTTAGTTGAACAATGGATAAGGATAGAAACATCATGTGACCTAACCAGGAAACCTAACATGGACATGAAACACCTTGAGGAACAGAACATGGAGCCCACAGAGAAGATGAGCATTTAAACCAACTTTATCAACAAAGGATGATGCTTATCCGTAGCTTCAGCATATATTTTTACACACTAGATTCTAGGACATTTCCATCTCATCTTCACCATTTCAACCTGCAGGTTCAAGAAGGAACAAGATACAAAGAGATGATAAGATTCTTACCTTAACATCGTCCACATCGACAGTGATGAACAGAACATCTTGGAAAGTGGATGCCAGTTCTTCGAAAAAAGGGTTCATGGCCACGGAAGGCATGCACCATGAAGCAGTGAAGTGTACAACAATCTAAACAAACCAGAACAGAACTGAACAGCTTGCCGAGGGAGCAAATAAATACCAGTGGTTAAGTTTTTAAGCATGAAAAGTTGAAGAATTTAGTATCTTACAGGGCAGGCTTGATTGGTAGCTTTGTTGAAATAGAAATCCCATGATTGAAGGGATTCGACCTTCACAACTCTAGACTTGTTGTGGTGTTCTTGTTGTGTCTCCATCTGTTTCTTCCTTGGGCAAGAATCCTGTTTAGACTGATCTACAAGATATGTAAAGCTAGACCCACGATATTTTTATTTTTTAATGTTAGAAAGTCCCACCTCTTTCAACGTTGTCTTCAACAAAATGGGTGGAAGAATCTCGAATGAAATGGCAAAACGGCCCTTTGGAATGACTCTAGACTCACGTACACGAGAGATTATTAGATTAACCTTGTTTACCACGTCAGGTTCAAACAATTAAAATCTATTTACTTAAAAAAATTAAGATTAACGATCTTAATTAATTAAGATCATAAATGATGTGATGAACAAGATTTACCTAATAATTTTTCTAAGTACAGAGATTGATTTACTTTTTTTCGACTTTAGCTCTTTAACTTCACAACTTTTCTCAATTTGGGCACTATTTTTAATTATATTTATTAATTTAAATAGACGTTTATTTATTATTTTTAATGTCTAAGGAAAGATTATTAGGTGAACCTTGTTCACTACGTCATCTATGGTCAAGCAATCAGGACCGTTGATCTTTAAATAACCACCTAATAACTACTCACCCACTAAGTCTATGTAAGAAAGAGATGATGATTCACTTGAAAAAAAATTAAGATCAACGGTCCTGATTAACTGGGACCATGGATGACGTGATGAACAAGGTTCACCTAATAATTTTTCCCAAATATGTGTTTATTAGTAATAATTTATTTTTTTTATTTTTATAAACGGACGTTATAACCCTAACGACTGTATAATTACAACAATAATAAACGAAGCCTTAAATTTTAATTTCATTAAGGATTAAAATGTGAGATAAAGTTGGGATTTTGAAAAATTTAGAGATCAAATTGATAAAAGTTATTAAATTGATAGGGTGAATGTTATTTAATCTTTTATTTTGGTATAATATTTAATAATATTTTTAATGTTTGATTTAAAAAAATATTTTGATTTTTTAAATATTTTAATTTATAATATTTTACTTTAAGTTAAATTGGTCTATCCATTAAATGAAAACTATTAGTTAATTAATAATAAATAAATCAAAATAATTTGATAAATTTATATGACAGTATATGCTGACATAATAATATTATATTGACAAAGGATGAGTCTACCACATGCGTCGAACATTATTGAATACCACTAAGGATGAACACCGTTAGACGCTATTAAATTAATTAATAAAAATTAAAATTTTTAAGGATTATACATATAATTTTAAATTATTTAAAATAAAATTTTTAACAAATTATATATTATATTTTAATATTTTAAAATGATTTTTTAAATTATTTTTAATTTAAAAAAATATTAAATCTAAAATCTAAAACCCTAAACTCAAGCTAAAAAAATATTAAACATTAAAATAAAATCTAAAATACTAAATCATAAACTCTAAACACTAAAATAATAAAACCATAAATCATAAAATCTAAAAATATAATTATAACCTAAACCCTAAAATAGAAAATTTTAAAACTCTAAAAAGTATAAACCCTAAACTTGAAATTCAAAATTAGTTTAAAATTTAGATATAGGGGTTTTCGTTATTTTGGGGTTTAGGATTTTAGGGTTTAGATTTAGTGTTTATGGTTTAATACTTTTAGGGTTTTTAATTTTAGGGTTTTGAGATTTTATATGTTAGGGTTTAAAGTTTTATGTTTAGTGTTTGGGTTTTGAATTTTGGTTTTAGGGTTTAGAGTTATTTTTTATTTTTTAAAATTAATTTAAATTAGTATTTTGTTTAATTGTTTAAAAAATAAAATAATATATATATAAAATAATTTAATAAACAATTTATTTTAAATAATTTATAATTACATATTGAGTCTTTAAATTTTTTAATTTTTATTAATTAATTTAATAATATTCAGCTGTGTTTATCATTAGCGGTGTTCGACGTCCATCGTAGAATTTTTTATTAACAAAAGTGTTAGAATGATATAACAGTCAAAAAATAATTATATAAAATTAATCAGTTAAATATTAAAGATCATTTTTAATATTATATATTTTTATACATTAATAAATATTTTAAAATATTTATTTTCATCTGTCCAATAAAATACCTCTCAAATCATTGCATTTCCATTTTTTTGTTTAAAAACAAAACAATTATTGTCCGGTTTGTCTTTCTTGTGAACGGAGTTTATTGGCACACAATTTGGTTTTGTTTTGTCTTCAGTCTGATAGGGACTTCCTGCACCGGAAAACAATGGGCGAGAGCACACGGAACAAGAAACACTTGATTTACAAAAATATCCATACATTTTGTCAACAACATGAAAAACTCGATTAAGAAGACGTATTTGATCGAATTAAATAAAAAAATTTTAAGTTAATTAAATTGATAACTCTTATTTGATATTCAAAATTTTATATTTTTTGAATTAATATGAATTTAAATTTTTACGAACATAAAATTATCAACTCAACTACTAGAAAATTGTCATCATCAGTAAAATCCATCTTTGGGAAACAATGCATGCATCTTAACCATAATAGAGAATCTAGAGAGAATTGCTTTCTTAATCTGTTAACCAGAGACTGAAAAAGAAAAACCTGGTTGGCAGAGTCTACCTGTCAGAACACGAACCAGGTCACCAAGAATAGTCGACTCCCAACAATGGATCGGGTTTTTATCGACCCTCACCCAAAACTTAAGTATATATAAATATAAAAATCTAATTTTAATATTTTTATTCTGACTCGACCCGATATTATAAAAATCATAATTCGATCAATCCCAATATTTTAATAAAAAACCCAAATAAACCCAATCCGACCTGAAAAAATTAATAAAAATATTATATATTATATATATAAATATAAATATAAAAAATATATTAGGTTGGGTTAGGAAATTTTCATCATAAACTCGATCCGATCCGACTTTATTTTTTTTAATCACCCAACTCGACCCAAACTTGATTTTTTAAATAAAAAAACTCATCTCAATCAAATCAGGACCCGACAAGGACATGTCAAATTGTCATCCCTACTCCTACATGTCCAAGAACAATTGGTTTTTAGACCACATCCAACTTATCCAAACTGGAAAATTGCAGATAAGGTGTCAACCAATCTACATCACAGAAAAGGAAAAAAATGAGAAAAATAAAGCTCCACAACACCAGAAAATCAACACCACCTAGTAACCCCAGAACAAAACTATAGTTCCACATTTTCTATACTTGGCTCATTCAGATTGGAAAAAGAAACACTTCCGTTGTGGAGATGGCACAGGCAATGGCATCGATGGCTGGTTTCCATGGCTCTTCACAGGCTGTCCTGGATGGCAGCCTTCAACTCAGTGGTCAAATCCGGTTGAATATTGCTAGCAATAACCGAGTGGCTGTGGGTAGGTCTGGTTTCAGTGTCAGAGCCCATCAGGCACCGGCTGAACCAGAGACCGGACGCAGAGCCATGCTGGGTCTTGTTGCTGCTGGTTTGGCCACTGGCTCCTTTGTTCAAGCTGTGCTTGCCGATGCAAGAAGCATCAAGGTTGGCCCACCTCCCCCACCCTCTGGTGGATTACGTAAGTCATCGATTCTTTCCAATTTGTAAAGATTGTGTATGTATGTTCAACTTGAGTGGTTTGATGACCAAATTGGAATGTTGGCAGCTGGAACTCTAAACTCGGATGAGCCAAGAGACCTTGATCTGCCATACAAAAACAGGTTCTTCCTCCAACCACTTACTCCGGCACAAGCAGCACAGAGAGCAAAGGAGTCGGCCAAGGACATTGTGGGTGTTAAAAGCTTGATTGACAAAAAAGCCTGGCCTTATGTCATGAATGATCTCCGACTCAAGGCCGAGTATCTCCGCTATGACCTCAACACTGTCATTGATTCCAAGCCCAAAGATGAGAAGAAAACTCTCAAGGAACTTACTAAGAAACTCTTCAATACAATTGATGATGTAAGTTTTGAAGTTTTTCCTTAGGTCTCGCTGCATAATTGCTTAAATCATTAATATGGTAAGCTATCATGTATTTCTGATGTGGAATTTTATTTTTCCATACAGCTTGACCATGCAGCCAAGATCAAGAGCACCCCTGAAGCAGAGAAGTATTATGCTCTGACTGTATCTAGTTTGAACGATGTTCTTGCCAAGCTTGGCTAAGAGAATGGTGAATTGTATTTTGATGCAAGATAACAATGCTCATTGTTACTAGAGACACTTTCATTTCTATGCTATCTGAAGGGAATCTCTATATTAACAAAATAAAAAAACACTTGATCATGTGTTTGTTGAAGCACACTCAGGTCACTGTCAGCTCAATTAGAAGATCTTAGTTTCACGTAAAAAGATGGAAAAGGAGTAGCAAATCAATTTAAGCTTTAATAGGAAAAACAACATGCTTTTGCGTAGCTTTTTCACAGACAGAATATTTAGACTGAATTATTAAAAGTTAATGAGAGCATGATCCATGCTTTATTTGTAAACCAGCTAGCATTAATCAGTTAATGGGCACAGGAGAAGATCACACAAGTTCAAGTAACACAAAATATGGAAAGGGTTAGTATTGTTTTCCAGTTTCTACAATTTCATACTTAGATTGTAAAGAAGAAAATCAGAGAGAACAGGTGCAGGGCAAAATCATACAATTCTTTTGATCACAAAAGAAAGCTAATATAAAATACCAACTGCATAACAGAGATGATTATCGAAGTATCAGTTTCAAAATTTAATTCATGTAACTTTGATGTTTGATACCAAAGTCTAAAGGTTATAGCAAATGATAAATGAGAAAACATAAAGTATATCATGGAAAACTTAACCACTGATAAGACAAACAGATCATCTCCACCACTAACATGAAAATAGTTCTGACTGCAAGTGGTATAAAACTACTTGCTTTTAGATACTCGTTCAGATTCAATTAAATAAAATAACCAAACAAAATAGCATTGGTAAAACCTGGCACTACTCTGCAGGAATATGCAGCAATAAAATGACAGCTACTATCTGACTTCGCAAGCTTCATGAGTTCCTTTGCAGCTTCAATATTGGAGGCTCCAACCAAGTCATCCACCACTCGCAGGCACTACTCTGGGGGCATATTCAGCTTATAACGACAGTAACTATTTGACTTTGCAAGCTTCACGAGTTCCTTTGCTTCTTCAATTTTGGAGGCTTCGACCAAGTCATCCACCACTCGCTGCAACAATGCAGCATCAACCAATTTTTTCCTACCAAAAATCTCCTTGCACAGCTCGATGGCAAAACTCAAATCACCCTTCTCACAAACGAATGGGACTAATGTCTTAAAAGTAAGCTTATCTGGTACGCAGTCATTTTTCCCTATTTGACCATACCACTCTTTAGCTTCTTCCAATTTCCCCTCATTAACAAACCCTGTAATCATATAATTGAAAGTAAACACATCAAGTTTAACTCCTTTACTCCTCATTTCTTCGACCAAGCTAACAGCCTCTTTGGTTCTCTTTTCGGTTGCAAAACCAAGCAACTTAGCATTATAACTCCTAGTATCAGGCACCACATTTTTCTCCACCATTTTACCCCATATCTTCTCCCCATCAACAACCCTTCCATTCTTATAAAAATTATGTAAAAGAGTGTTAAAAGTAATCACATCCGGCTGCACACCCTTCTTCTCCATCTCTTCAAGCATCAATCTAGCAGAATCCAAAGACCCCATCTCACAAAAAGCCTTAATAACAGTATTATGAGAAACCAAATCTGGCTCAATTGACAACTTCCCCGGCAACTCCTTGAAAAACCCATCAACCTTGTCAAACTTTTTGGCATTCACGCAAGCTCCCATAAGAGCATTGAAAGACAACAACCCTCTATTCGGCATTTCATCAAACACCTTGTAAGCTTGCTCATACATGCCCGATCTTCCGTACAAATGGATTAATCTAGCAGCGAAACCTTCTTTGGAAATCTCTTCGTATTTCTTTTGATCTTCCAGTATTTCTTCGATCCATTGGAAGCGTCCAGCTGAAGCAAGGCGACGGACGATATCTTCATAGATGCCGCCCCGTGTGCGGAAGCGACTGTGTTCGCAGGATTTTTTGAATTTCTCAACGAGACGCTTGAGGTCGCGTTCTTTGTAGAGTTCAGCGGCCGCCTTTCGAACGTTGTCCGGCCGTGGCGTTGGGGTTGTGGAGAAGGTGCGGCGGAGGACGAGAGATAGAGATGACATTTGTAAGGGTTTAAGCTGCAGTAGGGCTTTAGAGTTTAGGTGAGGGTTAAAACGCGAGAAGCTTTGGTTCTTTATTTCCTTAGTTTTTCGGTGCAACCAGAAAGGGGTTGGTCTAAATTAGCGTGGGCCTGCTCAGGCTTGTTTCGAGTTGGGCCTTGAATATTGGAGTTAGATTTTGATTTTTTTTTTAATATCATTTTAACATTTATTTTTTATAAACAGCCGTCTAACGTTTTATTTTTTATAACGATCGATTCTTTTAATTACATGATATTAGATATTTATGTGATTTTTTTATTTTTAAGGTTTTATCCTGATTAATTCAGATTGATTTATGTCGCACATTTAATTTGGTCGAGAAATCTTCTCATAAAAATTTCTACATATATAATATTTCGAACTTAAAATTTAATTAACCATAATAAAATTATTTATCTTTAGATCAATTTTTGTTGATTCACATAATACTTTATTGATGTAATATTAACATTTTAAAAAAGATAACACTCTGCACGATTATCTAACCTTAATGATTAAAAAAATAATTATTTTCAGTATCATCTATTTAAAACTAAAAATAGTTTAGACATTAAAAATGACTTATTTAAAACTAAAAATAGTTTAGACATTAAAAATGACCTATAAATATAGTTTAAGCAATTATTTAGATATTAAGAAAAAAATAATTATCGAGAGAAAGAAATAAAATTGAAGTTTAAAATTATAGGGAATGACTAAATGAGCCCAAGTCGGGTGGTTAGACCTTTCAACCACTAGGTTAAGCTAATAACTTTTCTATAAAAAAATTATTTAAAAAATTTATTCACGTTGTTTACGTTTTTTTTTTCTATTATTTTAATTTTATATATGTATTTTTCATATAGAATATATATTTTTTCTAAAAATCCAGATGTCTCTCCAGTGATAAATTGAGAATAAGAAATTCAAAATTTTAGCTTTGAAAACTGATAAACAACTGGTAGATTTCTTTCTGTTTTTCATTCAACCCAAAAATTTTCACTTCAATTTTCCATCTTTCCAAACATCACTTCATTTTAGTTTGCAATATTGGACTGAATCACTCATCTCTGGAATTGGAACCCCATCTCCTTCCTAAGCCTCCAAACATTTTCTGCATTTAACACCCAGATTTAGACGATTTAACAGCACAAACCAAAGCAAACAGTCCAAATCGTAAAAGATCTAGATCTCTACCCAGAGAAAACAAACTTTACCTTGATGCTTGCAAACAGGAGGATCTTCAAAGAGAGAGAGCGACAGTTGTTTACGAGCAACGCCGATATCGAAAAAAATAAGACCAGAAGAAGGATCAGTAACGGTGATGCCTTTAACATTGAACCAGACAAACAGTTCTTCCTGACATAGACCTTCGACTCCTACAAGTCCACCGTAGCTAAGGTTAGCCGTCACCACACGGTCGAAGTGAACCCTCCCATCGAACGTAGCCATGCACGGGCTTTCCAGGTGAACCACCAAGAGACCATCGGAATCGTTGAACTTATAGGATTTGACAGTGTCTGGGAAAAGACCAACAGGCAAGCCTTGACTACGAAGGAGATCGTGTATGGAAGAGGTAGCCAAGAGAGGGAGAAGAAGAAGAAGCAGAGCACAGAACAAAGATATGGGTGTCAGACTTTTCAGAGATACAGACATTGTAGGGAGGATTCTTTGTAAAGACAGAAGCTAGGGAGATCTGAGGTGTTTTGTTCAGGTGTTTGAACTTTGAAGCTTTTAGTTTAAGGTTGTTTTTCTAGGGCTTCGATACAGGAAGATATGTCCCACTTCTAGCCTGGCAATTCTTTCTTTGTATTCTAAATTTTTATAATATTCGATTTAAATTAATTAATCAATATTTAAAAAATTAAGGGTGTTTATGGGACTAAAACTTTGAACAACAGTTCATCTCGGACGGCTAATGATGATACGAGACAGACAATAATTTCATACCCCCAGGCCAGGCGTGAAAATTACGAGGTTTGAGAACGACAGGTTTCCTGGACGGTTTGGTTAGACCTGCCATGCTCATTACTTTTTAATTTGTTGATTACGTTATCTTAATCACTTGTCCTAGATTTATGTAAGTCTAAAACATTATTAAAAACTTGTTAGAAAAAGAAATGAAAACAGGTCGATAATGTTTGGATTAAGGTATCTAATTAATGGGTTTGCCACATTTTAAATAAACAAAATCATTTGGCAATGGCATAAGCAAGAACCACTTTTCCTTCTCTTCACAACTTTTGGATGCCTTATAATGATAAACAGTTGCCATTGGACTCTCTGGTGCTTTATTTTTTTGACCCAACACCAGCTTGCTTTTGGTTGGTCATGACATTGTTTTCGGTTCAAACCGTACAACTTTAAATATTCTATTTTCATCGTAAAATTATTAATATAGATTATCCATACATATTAATAAAATTATTAATTATTATACAAATATTAGTATATATTATGTTATAATTTATATAATAAGCGGTAAGCAAAATTTAAATTTCTAAAATTAATTTATACTAAATTAAAAATTAAAGAAAATAAAATTGTTTAAAAGTTCAAAATTAATATAAAATAATTAAAATTTAAATGATAATATTTTAATAAGTTATAATGATTATAAATAATATTTATCCTAAAATATATTTTTAATTATTAGATATTAATTTTTTAATCATTATATTATAAATATGGGTGATCCAATCTATAATTTTAAAAATTATAATTATTTTCTTAACTCTTAAAGTTAAATAATTCGTGTAAATAATAATAATTTAAAGATGTGTAACGTACTTATATCATTTATATAAATTGGCATTATATATCGTTCTGGATATATTTCATGGGAGATGTTCTTTACCTTACTAAAATATTTCTAGCTAGGACCCTATGTGGATCCAACAGTTTTAGGGGCCTGGCCCTGCCACCCCAGAGCCGCCTTGGTTTCACCCCTCCTAATTATGGCACCGATTGCAGTAGCTTAGGTTTGTGAAATGGCTATACAAGGAAACGTGGCAGCCTACTGAGAAGTTGTGCATGCATCATCATGCCACAATGAAACGTGGCTAAGTAGGAAGTTTCCAGCAGCTTGAACCCAATCCAGAAAGATTATGCTTTTAATTCTAGCAGAATCGGAGGACACAACAGAGACAAGTAACTGTAACTGCCGACTTCAGACATTCTGCTCATTGCCAAAATTACCAAGGAAACAACAGAGAAAAACATGGGACATGGCCAAGAACACAAGACCAGAGATGACGCCCAAGTGGAGATTCAGGTCTTTTCTTTTACCATAATCGTTTCCTCCCCACATTTATAATAGCTAATTTGATTTGTCCTGTGACGAAATCCAGGAGAAAGGAGAAATATTCTTCTTCTATAGGCCGAAAGTGAACAAGGAGGAAGTTCACAGCGTGGACGATGTGCAACGGTTGTACATCGTATTGCGACCGGAGTCTGGTGAGAGAGCAGTCGAAGAGAAGCAAGACCCTCACTCTGGCAAGGAGGGTGCCAAGTCAGAATCAGAGGAAGAACCTCAAACTGGCTCGGCCACGAAACAAAATGAAGGCGGGCAGGGGAGTCAGGTGAGATAAAGAGAAGGAACATCATTTCCTTAAACATAAACATTGCTTGTTTACTCGAAAACAACCTTATAATCACTTTGTAGAAAGTAAACATCGAGGAGGAGCCATTGCTACGGTTCATTGTCATGGGGAGGAAGAAACTTCCAGATCCAAGCAAGAAGTCCCAATCTTTCTGGGGTTTTGTTGAGTTAGTGACTACAAAGATAGAACATGTGAAAGATGCTCTAAAAGGAGGTATTGCGGTTTGCTTACACCGGAAAGCAGGGAATTAAATTGTGGTTGCGGATATAACCATTATTCCTTGCCTTTTTATATGCAACATGCTTATGCTTTGAAACCTGATGTTTTTGCAGAGGAATACGATACATCAACGAGAGGTCACCGACATATTTCACCTGCAAGAGCAGTGGGAGAAGGTGTTTACCGTTTGCTGAGGCACAATCCGAAGAAGAACAAAATGCACACTCATTTGATATACAAACTTGAATTTCCACAACCGAAGGAAGATGAAGAGAATGAGCCCCAAGAATCACTCAACATCGAGCCTGAAGGCTCGTTCTTGATACAAATAAAGAACCCATCGAAAGCTAGCACTTCAGAGTTCAGGGGAGTTGTTAACAAACGCAAGGCAGCCTTCCCTGCTCACCTGCAAGGCCAGTTGGGGAAAAACAGGTACCATCCGGCAGATCCACCTGACTTTTTGAACTACGAAGGATGCGAACTGTTACTTATTTCTGCATCCGATGATATCAACGAAGAACTGGGTTTGGAGTTGGAAACTGAAGGGGAAGCAGACCCTTCTTGCTCGGATTTGGTGAGGACTTTTGGTGACACTGCATCCACCACCCCTCTCTTCAAGGGAATCTGGGCTTGAATGATGCATAACAATGGCGTTTTGTTTTCTTTGTTACTGATGTATCCTACTATGAAATGTTACGGTTGGCATGTTAAGGCCGTGTTAGGGCATAGGGTCCTTTGGTTTGTAAGTGGGGTAGGTACCATATGTAGTATATATAAATGAAGTGTCATAAGTTTATTATTGTATTTTTAAAATATATTTTTACATATGTTATTCTCATCCTCATCTTTGATGACAATACCTAATAATGTAGTATAAAATTCAATGGTGTTAGAATGGGCTATTCTAGTTTCAGATTTGGTTAATTCAAACACAGCCAACATTGTGGAATTAGCTATCTATGCTTCCACAACAGATAATCATAAATCATTCTGCACAACATCACATTCCATGTTTAAACAACGGTCCAATCTAAACTGTTTATCTTTATTGTGTCTGTAATGGTGGAAGAGTTGACTCCAAAAGTCAAACTTTTATATCCGACGGGTGTTTTAAAGGTTTTTTGACTGACTTCATTTTGTTTTGAAGTAAACTGAGTTCATCATTTTAACAAAAATGCTGGAGAGATCGACCATATTTTAACATCTCCAGCAAGTAATGGATTTGGGGATCCTATACTGATCCCTAATCATAGACTGAACCAGTCATGGATTCTGTTCAATGGATTATCAGGCTACTACTTATTTTCTTTCTTTTTAAATTCTCCATTTCAACTGACACAATAACGCCAAATCACTTCATCCAAGATAACAACGATGATGTCGTAGTGTCAAGTGGCAAGACTTTTGCACTGGGATTTTTCAGCCCTGGAAGTTCCAGGAACCGATATGTTGGCATATGCTATTATCAGATTCCAGGGAAGACGGTTGTTTGGGTGGCCAACAGAGATAATCCCATTAAAGATACCTCGGGGATTCTCAGAATCGACAGTGGAGGAAATCTTGCTTTGTTCCAGACAAACCAAACACTCCCTGTCTGGTCTACTAACATCTCGATCACAGGTACTAGCAACTCTTTTGCTCAAATTTTAGATTCGGGAAATCTTGTTTTGTTTCGAAATGATACAAGAAAAAAGATACTTTGGCAGAGTTCTGGTTACCCTACAAATACATGGTTTTCATTTATTAAACTTGGGTTGAGCGTCAGAACCGGTCTGAACCGAGTATTTACCTCCTGGAAGTCCCCAGATGACCCAGGGTCTGGAAACTATTCCTTAAGGATGAACACGAGCGGGCTTCCTCAAATGATTCTGTACAAGGGTTCAGCTCCACGGTGGCGAAGCGGGCCTTGGACCGGGATAAGATGGAGTGGCATACCAGAAATGACAAATGATTTCATACAAGTTGTGAACAATGCCTCCATTATGTCAAGAGCCGTGACGAACGAAACAGGAATTTTACAAGGGTTAATATGGAACAAAGAAGTGCAACGTTGGATTCTTTTTTATTCGACCCCAAAAGAGCAGTGTGATTTTTACGGGCATTGTGGGCCAAATGGTTACTGCAACCCTGATCTCGCGGATGGTTTTGAGTGTAAATGTTTCCCAGGATTTGAACCCAAATCACCGGAAGCATGGTCTGTAAGAGATGGGACAGGAGGATGTGTGCAGAAGCGTGGTATCTCCATGTGTGGAAATGGAGAAGGGTTCATCAAGGTTCCACATGTGAAGGTACCTGACACTTCGATGGCACATGTAGACATGAGTATGGGGTTGAAGCAATGCAAGGACAGGTGCTTGAGAACTTGTTCATGCATGGCTTATGCTAGTGCAAACTCTGAGACCAACGGAGGGACTGGCTGCTTGACATGGCACCGAGATTTGGTGGATGCCAGGATATATGCCCATACCGGACAAGATCTGTACATACGAGTGGATGCTAATGAGTTAGGTACTTGTCCAGGTCCTACATTCAATTCTTATTTGCCAAATTCTCTTTACCATTTCTTCCACGCTTGTCTTAGGATTAATTGGTTTCTTCATTTTGATAGCACTGTATACAAAGAAAGGTCTACTTCAAAAGAAGGGAGTACTTGCAGCTGTCATAGTTTCCTCTGCTTTAGTGATTCTCATTCTTGTCACATTCTTGTGTTGCTGGTTACAAAGGCAAAGAAGAGGTACGTAACATTAATAATGAACTTATTTAGTTATTCACGTTTTAATCATTGAAAAATAAGATATTTGCAACTAAATTTGCTTAATAGCTGGGATATTGTGTATGATTACTGATAACAGAAAGAACGAGAAAAGGCGAAAACATCATTAGCTTTACCACATTTGAAGACTCTTTAGGTGAAAAGGATATTGATGGTAGCACAAGAAATGGAGATTTACCATACTTTGATTTGAGCACCATAGCTGCTGCCACTAACGATTTCTCTTCAGATAACAAACTTGGACAAGGTGGCTTTGGCCCTGTGTACAAGGTTGCTTTTCCCTTAACAACTATTTATGCATATGTCGACATGCGATAGAATTCCATTCATTAGACTAAATTTGTTTGTTTGCAGGGTGTTCTCTTAAATGGAAAAGAAGTAGCAGTGAAAAGACTATCAAAGCACTCGGGGCAGGGGGTAGAGGAGTTTAAGAATGAAATTGTGCTGATTGCTAAACTTCAGCACAGGAATCTCGTACGAATGCTAGGATGTTGCATTGAGGGTGAAGAGAAGATGTTAATCTATGAGTTCTTGCCAAATAAAAGCCTAGACTCTGTCATTTTCGGTATGTCTTCTGTTGAGTTGTTGAATACACATGCCAAATACTACATTTTAAAGTTATGATATGATTAATCCTTTTGACAACTGATTTTGGATATAGATAAATCAAAAAGATCATTGTTGGATTGGAAAAAGCGTTTCGAAATTGTATGTGGTATTGCTCGAGGAATGTTGTATCTTCACCAAGATTCCAGATTAAGAGTCATTCATAGAGATTTGAAGGCAAGCAATGTATTATTAGATGCCACAATGAATCCGAAAATCTCAGATTTTGGCATGGCCAGAATATTTAGAGGAGACCAAATTGAAGGCGATACTAAACATGTAGTTGGAACATAGTAAGCACCATGTGTAAAATGTTTGGAGACTTCTGCTACAGATTTCAAATGAGTTCTAATAATTTCATTTTGTTGTGTGTATTTAGCGGTTACATGTCACCGGAGTATGCAATGCATGGCCACTTCTCAATGAAATCCGATGTTTACAGCTTCGGAATCCTACTGTTAGAGATCATCACCGGAAAAAAGAACAACAGATATGTTCCTAATAGTCCGTGTTTGAATCTAGTTGGACATGTAAGTAACAAACTCTGTGAAGAATTAAATCAAAATTTCCCTTTCAAATGGTGATTTTCATCAAAGTTGTTTTAGGTATGGGAGTAGGCAAATCCGTGCAGGCAGTTGATTCGGCATTAGATGATTCATCTCCTGCTGATGAAATTCTGAAATGCATCCAAATTGGGCTACTGTGCGTTCAAGAACATGCAACAGATCGACCAATGATGTCTGCAGTTGTTTTTATGTTGAGTAATGAAACTACACTTCCATTACCAAAACAACCTGCATTTCTAGTGCAGGAGATTAACAAAGGCATTAGTGAAGGAACCAATTCTGTAAATGGTGTAACTGTTACTATGATTCAAGCTCGCTAGATACATAAGATACTGCTTCATGATTCATGGTCAAACGTAAGTCATATCTAGTAAGCATTTCTTCTAAAATGTTTGGAGACAACTTCTTCCACAGGTTTCAAACAAGTTCTTACTCTTTCTTTTTGTTGTATGATTTTAGTGGTTATATGTCCCCAGAGTATGCAATCCAGGGACATTTCTCAAGGAAATCGGATGTTTATTGATTCAGAATCCTAATGCTAGAGAAATGTCCCTGGATTGCATACTCTGGGGACATATAACCACTAAAATCCACTGGATTTTCTGCTCTCATCAGTCTCATTTTCTCAAGGAAATATTAGGATTGCATACTCTGGGGACATATAACCACTAAAATCCTACTGTAATCTACTTCTATGTGCTTATAATTTCACAAAGTGGCTTTCCTTTTCATGGCTTCTAATATTTATAGATAAAAAAGTTGGGACTAATAAGAGTAAGAAAATATGACCAAGAAAAAAATTTAACCATCAATAATATTATTAAAATATTATAAATTTAAAAATTTCTTAAAACGAGTCGTAATTATAATATTTATACATAAAAAAATTTGATAAAAAAATAAACAGAAGAATATTATTTATTATAAGCATAAAAACTAGTATTAAACATTTGATATTTGTCTCGGTCCTACGAGGTATCTACTGGGTATCGGATTCAGAAAATCAAGATCCATTCTCGTTTTCAACTATGACCAAAACCTAAATTTTGGATTAGTTCTAGTCCCAACAAAAACAATGCTAGATAAAAATCTACCAAGTATAACCGGGTCCGGAACCAAAAGTGAAATCAGGATTGGGACTAAGTAATCACGTTTTCTGTACACCCCTAATATTAAGTACATCTTAAGATATAAAATTTATCTTATATTTTTATATTTTTATCGTATATACTCTATAACTTTAAAAAATATTTTTTTTTCTCGTTTCAATACTTACATCTTTATTATCTGTATCAATTCAATATAGATTACTAAAATGGTTGTTTTGGTGCAAGAAATCATAGTCTTAGACGACTAATCTTGACTTTTTTTAATCTCTAATCAACGTCAAGAGTAGATTTGTAACAATTACTGGGTTGGAATCATACCCACTCTACCTAATATTCAATCATCACTTTAAATGCCTATCACTTTCAAATCATTTTTTTTAATTTCCAGTTAATGGAAATATTTATAGACTGAAATTAAATGATTTGAGTGATGAAAAAGAGGTGGTTTAGTCTTAAATGGGGGACCTATTAACAAGGCATGTATAGCCGATTCTAGTTTTGGTAATAATAAGAAACAGAAATGACAATGGTTGGAGTTTGGCTATGAAGCACGCACTATGTCTAGCGACCTTGAAGCATTGTGATCGACACAAGATTTACAGACTTAGCTCCTTCACTACTCGGAATCTCGTCGACGGTATGAGTTCTCTTTTCTATGAATGCAGGTTGTTCCGGTGACGGTAGAGTTGCTTCGCTGCTCAACATAGAAACAACTGCAGACATTGTTGGTCTGTGTGTTGCATGTTCTTGGACACACAACAGACCAATTTGAATGCATTTCAACATGTCTTCAGTAGAATATGAATCACCTAATGTAGAATCGACGACTTCCATGGATTTGCCTTCTTTCCACAAATCCCAAACCTGAAAACAATGTTTGGAGAATAATTTGAATGGAAGATTTGGATTTAATTGGTCACAGTTGATAGAATTGTTCCAGAAACATGGTTACTTACATGTCCGACCAGATTCAAAGACATGTCATCAGGAAAGTAGCTGCTAATCTTTTTTCCAGTGATGATCTCTAACAGCAGGACGCCGGAGCTAGAAACATCGGATTTCATCGAGAAGTGTCCTTGCATTGCATATTCCGGCGACTTGAAACCACTAGACACATGCAATAGAAAGGAAGGGGTTAGAACCTGTTCGAAACATACATTTAATTTCAATGAAATGCTTACTATGTTCCAACTACACGTTTCATATCGCCTTCAATTTGATCTCCTCTGAATATTCTAGCCATGCCGAAATCTGAAATTTTGGGATTCATTGTTGCATCCAACAAGACATTGCTTGCTTTCAGATCTCTATGAATGACTGTTAGCCTGGAATCTTGGTGAAGATACAACATTCCTCGAGCAATCCCACATATAATTTCGAAACAATATTTCCAATCCAACGATGATCTTTTTGTTTCATCTGTATCCAAAATCATTTCTCGAACGGATAAATCATTTCATAACTTAAAAAAGTTGTATTCAGCATGAGTATTCGACAATTCGAAAGAAAATATACCGAAAATGATTGAGTCTAAGCTTTTATTTGGCAAGAACTCATAGATTAACATCTTCTCATCACCCTCAACACAACATCCCAGCATTCTTACCAGATTCCTGTGCTGAAGTTTAGCAATTAGCAGAATTTCATTCTTAAACTCCTCTACTCCCTGCCCTGAGTTCTTTGATAGTCTTTTCACAGCTATTTCTTTTCCATTTACAAGCACACCCTGCAAATATGAAAGAAATTTCCTTCAATGAATGGTCCAGTAGGAAATCTATGTACATAAATAGTTATTAAAAGAAAAGCAACCTTGTAAACAGGGCCAAAGCCACCTTGTCCAAGTTTGTTATCTGAAGAGAAATTATTAGTGGCAGCGGCTATGGTGCTCAAATCAAAGAATGGTAAATCCCCATTTCTTCTGCTCTCATCAGTCTCATTTTCTCCTAAAGAATCCTCGAAATACAAGGGTGACCTCGTGATAGAGCACAAGATGTTTTTGTTTTTTTCTTGTTCTTGCTTCTGTCAGTCAAACACAATTATGATTATTAAGCCAATTGTTAATCCTTACATGATCTGTAATCAATTTTGTCGCAGTGATTAAAACGTGGAGAAAAGTTGTTGTACGTACCTCTTCTTTGCCTTAGTACCAAGCAACGCAAGAGGGCAGCAAGAATCAGAAACACTATAGCAGAAGAAACTATGATAACTGCAAGCACTCCCGTCTTCTGAAGTAGATCTTTCTTTGTATACCGAGCTATCAAGATGGAGATATGGTTAGTATTTATATGGAGTATCTGTTTTTAAGGATTCGTAGATATATAATTTATAGCTGGTGCGAATATGACACGTACCTAACTCGTGTATATCGACTCGGATGTATAAATCTTGTCCTGTCTCGATGTATGCCCTCGCATCCACCAGATCTCCGTGCCATGTCAAGCAACCAACCCCTCCGTTGGTATCAGAGTTTGCACTAGCATAAGCCATGCACGAACAATTTCTCAATCACTTTTCTGCGCATTGCTTCAATCCTATACTCATGTCTACAGATGCCGGCACCCTCGAAGTGTCTGGCACCTTCGCATGTGGAAACTTGATGAACCCTTCTCCATTCCCACACAAGGAGACATTGCGCTTTCTCACGCATCCTGCTGTTCCATCTCTTACAGACCATGCGTCGTGTGATTTTGGTTCGAATCCTGGGAAACATGTGCACTCGAAATCACCTAGATAAGGGTTACAGTAACCATTTGATCCACAATGCCCGTACAAATCGCACCGTTCCTTTGGAAACGTTAAAGAAATTCAACGTCGAGCTTCGTTGCTCCAGATTATTCTTTGTACAACTCCAGTTTCATTAATTACCGCTCTTTCTATGAAGGAGGCGTTTCTTACATCAGACGAGAACGATACTTCATCATCAGTGTCGACAAACGAATCACGAAATAAGAAGTTCTGTGTCATTTCAGGTACACCATTCCAATTTTTCCCGGTCCATGTGCCACTTCGCCACACAGGAACCGAACCCTTGTACAAAACCATTTGAGGAGACACGCCAGGGTTCATCCTGAAGGAATAGTTTCCTACACCTGGATCATCTGCAGACTTCCAGGACGTGTATGATTGGTTCAGACCAGTTCTCAAATTGAACCCAATTTTCATAAACGAAAGCCAAGTATTTGTAGGATGACTAAAACTCTGCCATAGTACCGCCTTTCTGGTACCATTCTGAAGCAAAACAAGATTTCCCGAATCTAAAATTTGAACAAAAGAATTCCCAGTGCCTGCAATGGAGATGTTTGTGGACCAGACAGGAACAGTTTGGTTCTTCTGGAACAAGGCAAGATTTTCCTTGACCATCGATTCTTAGGACACCCGAGTTATCTTTAATGGGATTGTCTCTGTTGGCCACCCAAACAACCGTCTTCCCCGGAATCCGATAATACCAGATACCAACATATCGATTCCTGGAACTACCAGGACTGAAAAATCCCAGTGCAAATATGTTCCCACCAGACACAATAACATCCTCGTTGTTATCTTGTATGAAGTGATGTGGTGTTATTGTGTCAGCTGAAATGGATAAGTGGGAAAGAAATGAAATAAGGAGTATTCTGATAAAGCATTTAACAGAATCCATGGCTTGTTCAGTATCTGAATCGAGTTTGGTCTGTCTCAGTTCAGAAGACGGGTCTATTTAATTCAGGGAAGGAGCGGTTGGGTACACAATGTCCCATTAATAAGTGGATCCCCCCGGTCAGTTCGTTGCTGGGGATTTTAAGGAGTGTTAATCTCTCGAGCATTTATTTCTATTCCTACAGCCTATGTATAAGTCTTGCGAACTTAAATTCTTTGTCTTTCTATTCGTCAATTCCAGGACAAACCTACGACTCGATCCTTTTTTTTTTCTAGGCAATAATTACTTTATTAGTATGACTCGGTCTTACTAATATTGCATCTCTTTCGAATAAGGGTATATATTTGGTTAATTCGATTGATGATCAAATTGAATTAACATAGATTTTTAAAATTTTAATCGTTAATCGAATCAAATTAATTATAACCAAATTAATTAAACTTAAATTATTTTGGTTAATTCGGACAATTTTTGAATTAATAAAAAAATTATAAAAGTTTGAGTAAATTACACAATAGGTCACTAAATTTTACTAAATTGATCTTTTTAGACACAAGCTTTTACTTTATGCTAATTTGATAAAAATTTAATAGCTATTTTATAATATATCAAAAAGTTTTACGATCATTTTATAATTTTTAAAATTCAATGATCAAATATAAATATATGTGATAAATAATATTTTATATAATAATTTTGATTAATTTAATTAATTAATTATTTTTATATTGAATTAAATGATAATTATTTTTTTTTAAATCTTAATTAAATCTAACTAAAATTAACCGATAAAATAATCGAAAAATTTAATTCGACATCCACCAACTTTGTATACTAATAATTTTAGTCCTTTTATTTTAATTAAATGTCTCCCAATATAATCATCAATACAACAACAATCTACTAACTTCTTTGCATTAATTAATTACACCATAAATAAATTTATTGCGGTGAGAGTCAATTGCACTGACTCTAGTACATCATTTCCTGTGCTCTTCAATCAATCAAACAATTAATATTTAAATTTTGTTATACGTGCTCATGAGAGTTGCATATAAAAATTAGTAAAATTTTTAATATTGATATTTATTTATTTTATAAAATTTATTTAAATATAATTAATTATATTTTTTAAAAATTATTTTAATATAATAAATTTTAAGGGACGAAAATAGATTTTCAATATAAAATACATAAAAAATTTTAAAAATTTCTAAATCATATAAGAGTTTTAAAATTTTAGGGGACAACGACCCCTCAGTCTATTGGTCTCTAAATCAAATCAAAGACCAAAACACCCCCAATGATACCAGTCATGAATCCTGTCAAATTGCATCTCAAAATCCTGCTTGTTCTCTTTCCTTTCTCATTGCTCCTTTTCTGCAGACACCATAACACGAGATCAATTCATAAAAGGTAAGGATGAATTCATAGTTTCCTGTGGCAAGATTTTTCAGCTCCGGAAGCTCCATGAATCAATATGTTAGCATCATATAAACACATTTCAATCATTTCCAAATAAGGTAATTTGCAACTAAATTGGCTTTGTGTTCGAATACTATCAGCAGAAAGAACAAGAGAATACAAACATATGTTTAGCTTTACCACATTCAAAGATTCTTTAAGTGTAAAGGAGATTTACCATTTTCGTTTGAGCACCATAGCCGTTGCCACTAATAATTTTCTTCTGATTACAAACTTGGACAAGGTGGCTTTGGCCATGTTTACAAGGTAGTCTTTCTCTTGACAACTATTTATATACATGCCGGTGTGCCATAAAACTCCAACGAGTCCATTCTTTAAAGGACATTCCTTTGTATCTGCAGGGTCTGCTCTTAAATGGAAAAGAAATAGAAGTGAAAAGACTATCAAATCACTCAGGTCAGGAACTTCAAGAGTTTAAGAATGAAATAGTGCTAATTGCAAAACTTCAGCACAGGAGACTGGTACGAATGTTGGGATGTTGCTAATCTACGAGTTTTTACCAAATAAAAGCTTAGAATCTATTAGTTTTGGCACGAAAGCTGTTCTTATGAAGGAGGCATTTCTTACATTGGACGAGAACTTTACCTCATCATCAGATTAACATCTTCTCAAGATTCCCGTGCTGAAGTTTTGCAATTAGGACAATTTCATTCAAACTGCTGCACTCTCTGGCCCGGAGGAATTTGATAATCTTTTCACAGCCATTTCATTCCATTTAAGAGCACACTCAGAATATAAAGAGAAATTTCCTCAATGGACTAATGGGAGTTTTATGGCACATGATATAAAGAGAAATTATTAGTAGCAGATGCTATGATGCTCAAATCAAAGAATGGAAGATCTCCATTTCTTGTGATATCATCAATCTCCATCTAGCCAAAAGGGTTTCCGAATGTGGTAAAGCTAAAGACAATAACATGAAAGATGTGGTATCTTATTTTGAAAGCATTGAAGTGTGAATCAATAAGAGGTTTAATGAATAAAAGCGGGAGAAATTGTTTTGGGGGACGTACCTCTTCTTTGCCTTCTTACGAAGCAACGCAAAAGGGCCACAAGGATGAGAAACACTAAAGCAGACTGAAATTATGACCACCGCGAGCACTGCCTTCTTCTTAAGTATAACTTTCTTTGTATACTGAGTTAACAAGATAGCTAATCGAATTAATCAGAGAAAAAGAGATTCTGTGTGCTCCATGTAATTTCCCACACAGAAGAAATGCAAAGGTACACCAACTTGTAATACAAGTTTTGGTAATTGTAAGAAACAGAAATAATGATGGTGTTGAAGTGTGGCTATTAAGCACATATTTTATGTCTAGCGAGCTTAAATCGTAATGATCGACACAGCATTTACAGAGGTAGCTCCCTCACTATTCCATATCTCGTCGCTGTTATGACCTTTCTTCTCTATAAATGCGGGTGGTTTCGGAGCCGGGAGAGTTGCTTCCTTACTCAACATAGAAACAACTGTAGACATCGTTGGTCTTTGTGTTGCAAGTTCCTGGACGCACAACAGCCCAATTTGAATGCATTTCCAAATTTCATCAGTAGAACATGAATCACCTAATGTTGGATCAACAACTTCCATGGCTTTGCCTTCTTCCCAAAACTCCCAAACCTGAAACAATGTTGTTTGGATAACAATTTGAATGGAAGATTTTGATTTAGTTGGTCACAGTTGATAGAATTGTTCAAAAAACTTGGTTACTTACATGCCCGATCAGATTCAAAGACGGACTATCGGGAAAATAACTGTTAATCTTTGTTCCAGTGATGATCTCTAACAGCAGGACGCCAAAGCTATAAACATCTGATTTCATTGAGAAGTGACCATGCATTGCATACTCTGGCGACATGTAACCACTAGAAACACAACAGAAAGGAAGAGGTTACAACTTGTTCAAAATCTTTAGCGGAAGTTGTCTACAAAATTTGTAAATGAAATGCTTACTATGTTCCAACTACACGTTTAGTATCGCCTTCGATTTGATCTCCTCCGAATATTCTGGCCATGCCAAAATCTGAAATTTTGGGATTCATCATTTCATCCAATAAGATATTGCTCGCTTTCAGATCTCTATGAATGACTCTTAACCTGGAATCTTGGTGAAGATACAACATTCCTCGCGCAATACCACATATAATTTCAAAACGCTTTTTCCAATCCAACAAAGATCTTTTTGATTCATCTATATCCAAAATCAGTTATCAAAAGGACTAATTGTTAAAAATGTTGTATTCTGCAGAAGTACTCAACAATTCAAAAGAAGACATACCGAAAATGATAGAGTCTAAGCTTTTATTTGGTAAGAACTCATAGATTAACATCTTCTCTTCACCCTCAATGCAACATCCCATCATCCTTACAAGATTTCTATGTTGAAGTTTTGCAATTAACAGAATTTCATTCTTAAACTCTTGTACTCCCTGCCCTGACTGCTTTGATAGTCTTTTTACTGCTATTTCATTTCCATTTGAGAGGACACCCTGAAAACACAAAGAAATTTACTCCAATGGATGGAATAGTAGGGGTTCTATCGCATGTCGACATATGTGTAAATAGTTGACAAGAGAAAAACAACCTTGTAAACAGGACCGAAGCCACCTTGTCCGAGTTTGTTATCTGAAGAGAAATTATTAGTGGCAGCAGCTATGGTGCTCAAATCAAAGTATGATAAATCCCCATTTCTTGTGCTATCTTCAATTACCATTTCACCTAAAGTGTCTTCGAATGCGTTATCGTTAAAGATATTTTTGCCTTTTCTCGTTCTTTCTGCTGTCAGTACTCCTACAGAATATCATTATTAGGCCATTTAGTTGCCAGTATCTTATTTTGCAATGAATAAAACGTGAATCAGTTTATTATTGAGTGTTGTTGTACGTACCTCTTCTTTGCCTCTGTACCCAGCAACACAAGAAAGTGACAAGAACGAGCAACACTATAGCAGAGGAAACTATGACAATCGCTAGCACTCCCTTCTTTAGAAGTAAACCTTTTTTTGTATGCCGTGCTATGAAAATGGATACACATTATGAGTTCATTTAACAAATTTAATTAACAATTAAAAGTTCTAATTATTCGTATTTTGTTTAAAGACTTAAAATATAAACTCTCCAATTACAGCTAACTAATTAGGACTTGCACATATGATACGTACCTAACTCGCTTTTATCAACTCGTATGTATAGATCTTGTCCCAACTTGGTATATGCTCTCGCATCAACCAAATCCCCGTGCCATGTCAAGCAACCAACCCCTCCATCGGTATCAGAGTTTGCACTAGCATAGGCCATGCATGAACAATTTCTCAAGCACTTTTCCGCGCATTGCTTCAATCCTATACTCATGTCTACAAATGCTGGTACCCCCGAAGTGTCTGGGACCTTTGCATGTGGAAACTTGACAAACCCTTCTCCTTTACTACACATGGAGTTACCACTCTTCCTCACGCATCCTCCTGTCCCATCTCTTATAATCCATGCTTCGGGTGTTTTGGGTTCAAATCCTGGGAAACACGTGCACTTGAAATCACCTGGATAAGGATTACAGTAACCATTTGGACCACAATGTCCATAAGAATCACACTGTTCTATTGGAGCTGAAAAAGAAGCAATCCAACTTTGTGATGCATTGTTCCATAGTATTCTTTGTGTAACTCCAGTTTCGTTCGTTACATATCTTGTTATGAGGGAGGCATTTAACGCGTCGGATGAGAATGATATTTCATCATCAGTGTCGACAAACAAATCCTTAAATAGGACGTTCTGTGCCATTTCAGGTATACCACTCCATATTTTCCCGGTCCATGAGCCGCTTCGCCACACAGGTATCGAACCCTTGTACAAAACCATTTGTGGAGACACGCCTGGGTTCATCCTGAAGGAATAGTTTCCCACACCTGGATCATCTGCAGACTTCCAAGACGTGTATGATTGGTTCAGACCGGTTCTTAAATTAAACCCAATCTTCATGGATGAAATCCAGGTATTTGTAGGATGACCAAAACTCTGCCACACTACCACCTTTTCTGTATCATTTTGAAGCAAAACAAGATTCCCTGAATCTAAAATTTGAGCAAAAATATTCCAAGCAGCTTTGGTGGAGATGTCTGTAGTCCAAACAGGAAGTGTATGATTTCCCTGGAACAAGGCAAGATTTCCTCGACCATCGATTCTGAGAATCCCCGAGTTATCTTGAATGGGATTGTCTCTGTTCGCTACCCAAATAACCGTCTTCTCTGGAATCTGGTAATACCAGATGCCAACATAACGATTTGTGGAAATACCAGGACTGAAAAATCCCAGTGCAAAAATCTTGCCGCTAGACACAATGACATCATCATTGTTATCTTGGATCAAGTGATCTAATGTTATAATGTCAGCTGAAAAGGACAAGTAGGAAAGAAAGGAAATAAGGAGTATTCTGATAAACCATTTAACAGAATTCATGACTGGTTCTGGGTTGTCTCAGAAGAAGGATATATTTAATTCCTGGAGGGAGCAGTTGGGTTCTGGGGTGTCGAAGATCCATCAAAATATTAGGTAAAGCATGCATGGGTATGGTGGGCATGTTATATTTCAAAATTGTTTGTTTTCTTTTTCTAAACCTACCCTGAATGATCATTCTTAGCAATAATATTAAACTGATAGCTCTGCTTATGAATTTACAAATCATGAAGGATAATGAAAGAAGAAAAAAGGATGAAAAAAATGTACCGTCATCGCCTCATGTGTTTAATCGGTCTTTCCGTAGACTTGGGCCAGTCACCTATAATTTGGAGCAACTTCCGGATCATGAAAGTTCCTGCAAAATATGAGCTCCATCCACGTCAACACTAAGGAGTAACAGAAAACCAGAATAAGGAATATATATCCAGAGACAGTTGTAAGGGGAGTTGATAAAATTCTGATGCTATTTGTGTTTTCCTTCTCATCTCTTTCTTTCTATTTGGCATTTAATCAAACATGTTTCCTTCATCATTTCATATCATTGGTGCTTTCATCAACCATCCACAAAAATGGTACATAGAACCTGACTCAGGAGAATTGACAACAATTGGTCGGCTGGGGTTCGTTTGTGGACGCCTTGGTTCGACTGTTTCATTGTTATGAACTCGAAGAACCTGAGGGATTATTGGCTAAACTTCGGCAAACATCGATTGTAGCGCATTGTGCTCAATTTGAGGCCATCACCACCCGAACCATGTATTTTTCTCCTCCTTTCTTGGTTCATTGTTTATCATGAACAATTTCTCAAGCACCAAATCTCCGTGCCATGTCAAGCAGCCAACCCCTCCGTTGGTATCAGAGTTTGCACCAGCATAAGCCATGCGTGAAAAATTTCTCAAGCACTCTTCCTCTCGTTGCTTCAATCCTGAGGGAAATGTTTCCAACCCCTGGGTCATCTGGAGACTTCCTAGACGTGTATGATTGGTTCAGACCAGTTCTCAAATTGAACCCAATTTTCATCATCACAAGCATAACAAGTGCAATTTCAAATGCTCATTCAGTCCATAACAGAAATCATAGTTGTTCATCATAACACAAGTCAAGAGGTACTTGGAGATAGTTGAAATAAAAATATAGTTGGTAAGGTTATTTTGGTCTTTCAGACTTTTTTAGGACATTTTGATAATACACTAATGATATTTTTGTTATTCTCACGAGGATGATTAGGTAATTTACAAGTTTCAAAGGTTAAAACGACTTATCAGGTCTTTGAGAAAGAATTAATTTCCCAAAGGTCCTTAATTTTTAAGGCTTTATAAAAAGGTCATTTATAAATTTTAAGTATTAATTTCACAAGTCCAAAAGAATTACAGAGTCTAAAACTTTTAACCCCAAGTCTAAATATCAACACTTTGGGCACAATAATCGAGATATTATTTTGATTCGTTTATCAGAAGATCATTACACTATTCCAATAAGATATGTTTAATATAAAAAAAGCAATATTATCGTAAAATCATCCGCTTTTATTTTCGATATAAAACTAGTCCCCGCCTCTGCAACATATACACTTGACTAATTATAAGTTTTTGAGTTCCCAAGTAAATTAGGTGTAACCCAAATGTCTGAATAAGCTGTGGCTAACTGTCCTAGATTAGTGATTGGCATGGTGGTAGGGGTGGCCGGGTGGGTAAAACTGCCATAATAGTCACCCCAGGCCCCAGCAATTACTGCATTATGGGATCCACTGCTTAATGACTCCCACTGCTCTCCCTCCATCAATTAAATATGAATCCTCCGAACACCCCCAATGATACCAGTAATGGATCAAGTTAAATTTCATCTTAGAATACTGCTTCTTTTCTTTCTTTCTCACTGCTACTTTTCTGGAGATTCCATAACACGAGATCATATCATAAAAGATAACGATGCATACATAGTTTCCAGTGGAAAGATTTTTGCACTGGGATTTTTCAGTCCTGGAAGCTCCACGAATCGATATGTTGGCATCTGGTATCATCAGATTCCGGAGAAGACAATTGTTTGGGTGGCCAACAGAGACAATCCCATTAAAGATAACTCAGGGATACTCAGAATCGATAGTCGAGGAAATCTTGGTTTGTTCCGTAGAAACCAAACAGTTCCTGTCTGGTCTACTAACTTGTCCAGCACAGGCACTGGGAATTCCATTGCTACAATTTTAGATTCAGGAAATCTTGTCTTGGTTCAAAATGATGCAAGAAGGATGGTACTATGGCAGAGTTTTGATTATCCTACAAATACTTGGCTTTCTTTACAGAGCCTTGGGTTGAATGTTAGAACTGGTCTGAACCTTGTGTATACGTCTTGGAAGTCCCCGGATGATCCAGGGGTTGGAGACTATTCCTTCGAGATGAACCCGGCAGGGTTCCCTCAGATCTTTTTGTACAAGGGTTCAGCTCCTTTGTGGCGAAGCGGGACATGGACCGGGCGTAGCTGGAGTGGTATACCAGAAATGACGATGAACAACTTCCTATTTAATGATTCTTTTGTCAACACTGGTGATGAAGTATCATTCTCGTCCGATGTAAGAAACGCCTCCTTCATATCAAGAACAGTGACGAACGAAACTGGAATTCTACAAAGATTAACATGGAACAATGAAGAGCAAAGCTGGATTCTTTTTTCTTCAACTCCAAAAGAATCCTGTGATTTTTACGGGTATTGTGGACCAAATGGTTACTGTAACCCTTATCTCGCAGGTCGTTTCGAGTGTACATGTTTCCTAGGATACGAACCCAAGTCACCGGAAGCATGGTCTATAAGAGATGCCACAGGAGGATGCGTGAGGAAGCGTGGTATCTCCCTGTGTGGAAATGGAGAAGGGTTCGTCAAGTTTCAACATGTAAAGGTGCCGGACACTTCGGCGGCACATGTAGACATGACTATGGTGGGGTTGAAGCAATGCAAGGAAAAGTGCTTGAGAAATTGTTCATGCATGGCCTATGCTAGTGCATACTCTGAGATCGACAGAGGCATTGGCTGCTTGACATGGCGTGGAGATTTGTTGGATGCAAGAACATATACCAATACGGGACAAGATCTATACATACGAGTCGATAAAAACGAGTTAGGTATGTGTCGAATAAGCAAGTTGCAGCTATTAATATACTTCCTGAGAAACAAAGATGTACTTGACCCGGGCTTTTACTAACCGTAGACTTCCAAAAACAGGTCCAAATCAGTTAGCTGAAGTGCTGAACTTGTCTCAGAGTTGTTTAGGGTCCAAACCAAATTTTAATGCAATTAATGTTCTGCGTTTGATTCAGTTGCTAGTGTAAAATTTACTGTATAAGCACTCATCATATCTCCATCTTTTTAGCTCGATACACAAAGAAAAGTCTGCCCCCCAAAAAAGGAGTGCTTGCATTTGTCATAGTTTCTTCTGCTGTGGTGTTTCTCATTCTTGTTGCCTTCTTTCATTGTATCGTAAGAAGACGAAGAAGAGGTACGTAAAACTTTTAGTTCTTTTGTTTCTGTTTGTTAGGCATTTTATTGCAATTTGCAACTAAGGTGGCTTAATCATGGATTCATGGTATTGTGTTTGAGTACCTACAGCAGCAAGAACAAGAAACAGAAAACATATGTTTACTGTTACCACATTCGAAGGTTCTTTAGGTGAAAAGGAGGTTGATGAGAGCAGAAGAAATGGAGATTTACCATTCTTTCATTTGAGCACCATAGCCATTGCCACTAATAATTTCTCTCCTGATAACAAACTGGGACAAGGCGGATTTGGCCCTGTTTACAAGGTAGCCTTTCTCTTGACAACAATTTATGTCCATACTGGTGTGCCATAAAACTCCCATTAGTCCATTCTTTAAAGGTAATTTCTTTCGTATTTGCAGGGTGTGCTCGTAAATGGAAAAGAAATAGCAGTGAAAAGACTATCAAAGCACTCGGGGCAGGGGGTAGAAGAGTTTAAGAATGAAATAGTGCTAATTGCAAAACTTCAGCACAGGAATCTGCTAAGAATGCTGGGATGTTGCGTTGAGGGTGAAGAGAAGATGTTAATCTATGAGTTCTTACCAAATAAAAGCTTAGACTCTATCATTTTCGGTATGTCTTATTTCGGATTGTTGAATACTTATGTAAGTTATGCATTGATTAATCCTTTTGAAAACTGAATTTGGATACAGATGAATCAAAAAGATCATTGTTGGATTGGAAAAAGCGTTTTGAACTTACCTGTGGCATTGCTCGAGGAATGTTGTATCTTCATCAAGATTCGAGGTTAAGAGTCATTCATAGAGATTTGAAAGCGAGCAATGTCTTACTAGATGCAACCATGACTCCCAAAATTTCAGATTTTGGCCTGGCCAGAATATTCGGAGGAGATGAAACAGAAGGTGATACTAAACGTGTAGTTGGAACATAGTAAGCACACAGCCAATGCAAAGTCTATAGGCAACTTGTGTCACAGATTTTTAACAGGTTCTTACCATTTCCTTTCTGTTCAACTGTTTTTCAGCGGTTACATGTCGCCGGAGTATGCAATGCACGGGCACTTCTCAATGAAATCCGATGTTTATAGCTTCGGAGTCCTGTTATTAGAGATCATTACTGGGAAAAAGAACAGTTGTTACTTTCCAGACAGCCCGTCTTTGAATCTGGTCGGACATGTAAGTAACCAAAATTTTAGTACTACCCTGCTACAGTGTTAACAATTAAACCAAACTTTTCCATGCAAATGATTTCCAAACAACATTGTTTCAGGTTTGGGAATTATGGAAAGAAGACAAAGCCATGGAAGTTGTTGACTCAGCATTAGGTGATTCGTATCCTGCTGATGAAATTTGGAAATGCATTCAAATTGGTCTATTGTGCGTTCAAGTACATGCAACGCATCGGCCGATGTCGACGGTGGTTTTTATGTTAAGTAACAAAAGGCCTCTTCCGTCGCCGAAGCGACCTGCATTTATAGAGAAGAAAGTTCATACAGGAGATGAGATATCGAGTAGTAAAGGAACCAACTCTGTAAATGGTGAGACACTCACTATCATTCAAGCACGCTGGAGATATCATAGCTTCAACCTATAGCGCCTTAAAGTTTAAGAATTTAAGAAAGTTCACAGAGGAGATGAGATATGGAGCAGTAGGACTCTTAATCATTTAACAATGCAGGTACATCTTACGGACAAGACAATTAAAATCGAATCTTTTATAATAAACATCATTCGCTTTTTTATTAGAATCTATCTTCCAACTATGGTTGTGGCCGTGACATAATTTGAAGACACCATTTCTTCACCATCCAGAACATATTCCTCTTCTACGGCAGTCCTCAGGGAAGTATACGTGGGTTTCGTGGGAATCGGGAGGGCTGCAGTTTCGCTCTCGAGAAACACTACCACGGTCGCCATTTTCGGTCTATGTGCAGGCGAATCTTGCACGCACAGCATCCCTATCTGTATGCATTTCAACACTTCATTCGGCAAGCATGTGTCCCGGATGCAGGGATCCACCAAATCCATTACTTTATCTTCACTCCAAAGATGCCAGGCCTGAAACCAGTTCCCAATCAAATCCGCTTAATTAGTACATATTTCAGTTTCTGCAGCAGACAAGATCAAATGCAGCATTTTTTTTGTACTTACATATGTGAGAAGACTAGTGTGATCAAATGAGCGAAAGCTATTGTTCCTTTGGCCACTAACAATCTCCAACAATAATACCCCGAAGCTGTAAACATCGGATTTCACCGAAAACAGGCCTTCCATTGCATATTCTGGAGACATATATCCACTGCACATGTAAAGAAATGAAACGATTAGATCTGTTGAAAGCTATTGACATTGTTTGAGAATTAAGCGTTCTGTTTTGACGTGCAGAGTGGTTGCTTACTATGTGCCAACTACTCGAACTGTATTTGCTTCATTTTGGTTACCCCCGAACATTCTGGCCATACCAAAGTCTGAAATCTTGGGATTCATTTCTGCATCCAACAAAATGTTGTTGGCCTTTAAGTCTCTATGGATAATTCTGTGCCTTGAATCTCGATGGAGATAAAGAAGTCCTCTTGCGATGCCTTCGATGATGCTGAGGCGAGTTCTCCAGTCTAGCTCTGCTTTCTTGGCTTCATCTGCAACAAAATTTTATCAGGTTCCAACTTCCAGCACAATCAAATAGCTACAAATAGAAAGAACACTAAAATGATAACAAGGAACATACGGAAAAGAAGATTGTCTAAACTTTTGTTCGGCATGTACTCGTAAATCAGCAGCTTTTCTTCCCCTTGAATGGAGCAGCCCAATAGTCTAACTAGATTTCTATGCTGCAGTTTGGCAATCAATATAATCTCAGTTTTGAACTCCTCTAAGACTTGGCCGGACTGCCCCGAAAGCCTCTTTACTGCTATTTGTTCACCTCCAGGAAGCTCTCCCTAGTGATAAAACATAAACCGAAACTGTTATTACCTTTGCCTCAATGCAATACCATTATTACACATTAAAGTTTTGTAACTAAACTAATGGAACTCACCTTGTAAACGGCACCAAAACCTCCCTGCCCGAGCCTGTTTTCTTCGCAGAAGTTCTTTGTTGCAGTAGCAATACAACTGAAATCAAAATTTTGTAGTTCTGGTCCATTGACTTGGTTCCCATCTATAAGGATATCAGTTGATCCCGAAAGATCTGTCGAAAAATCTTTGCTTTTGTTCTTGGACACATTGGAAACTCCTACATCATCGTCCTTGCAACAAAGCTTTGATGAAACTGCTGACAGACCTGAAACATAAACACCCTCCCTTTTTATTTTATTTCGTTTCTTATTTTCACTCAAGGGAGAAAAAATATTACCTTTTAGTTTCGTCTTGTATCTCCATATGAGACAGAGAGATGCCGCCAAGAAGCCCGCCACCACCGGAGAAACTATAACTAATATAAGATTGCAATTGCTCCTCGCGTGATCTACATGCGAAGTAACAAACAAAATGTGTTAGTATATGTTGTACAAGATGTCTTATATGTCCATTGTTTAAAGATCTTGTAGAAGATTCAAATTTGCTTCATACATAGGCAGCTAATTGATACAGCAGAATCAATGTTAAAATAAGTGTTTGGTCTCAATCAATTTGGTTAGCTAATATAGTTACTTCAATCTAAAGAGATTTGTTCAAAGCTTCTAATGGACCATAACTTACCTAATTCGGAATGATGGAGGCGGTAGAAGAACTCTATGCTTCCACCTTGATGAAGATGCTGCATATCAACCAAGTTTACTGTCCATATCATGCATCCAATCCCCAATATATATGCATAAGCGTTGCATGAACAATTTTCCAAGCAGTGTCTTCTACAAGTGTCTAAGTCCTTCGCCGGTGAAAACAAGTTAGATAAATCAGGTAACTTTGTGCACTTGGTTTTCTTAAATCCATCTGGTTTAACTTTGTCTACTGCCGTTCTATCATCAGTTCTCGGGCAGTGCAGTTTGATCTTACGTACACACCCACCGGACCAGTTCCTTGCATCCCACTGAGCTTGAGACTTTGGTCTAAACCCTTCTAAACAAATGCAGTTTCGAGAATCGAATCGGTCACAGGTTGAATAATTCCCACAAAAGTTATAAAGCTCGCATTTGTTAGCAGGGTCAGGCTCTGATTGAACATAGTCCCATTGCTTTGTATTATCATTCCATATTGCCAGATTTCCCTTACCCTCCCAGCTTATCTGAAATCGAATCAAATCTTTTTCATTTGATGCAGTGTACGAAATATACATGGTTCCGTTTTCGTCGGGCTTTGAAATGGAGAAACCATGGAGGGAACTAGCATAATTTCTCATAGAGGGGATGCCTGTAAAATACTGCTGATTCCACTGCCCACTTCTCCACACCCTCTTGTTATTTTCCCATATCACTATCTGCTGTCCTCCATTAGGATCAACTCCCATGCTGTAGTTTCCCGGTGAAGGATCAACCGGTGATTTCCACGATCTGTAAGCACGGGACTCGCCTCTTTTACAGTTCACCGGAACTTCCATTTTCGGCAAAAATGTATCTGTCGGCTCGTGGAAGCTCTGCCATAGGGCCCTGTTGGTATCACCAATACGATCATATCTTGACAGCACAAAATTTCCACTATTCAACAGTTTTGCTGCAGTGTTGTTTGATGAACCAGAAACATTCGATGACCATACTGAACTGTTACTTCCATCCCGGAGGACTAATTTTCCGTCGTCTTCAATCCTCAAAACTCCATTTTTGTCTGGTATTGGCCTATCTCTATTAGCAACCCAGACAACTGCTTTGGAATCAAACGTGTACCATATCCCCAGATATGTAAAGTTGGAGTTTCCAGGCCTGAAAAATCCCAGTTTAAAAACCTTATTCTCAGATATCAAGGTGTCTTCGTTTCCGAGTTTTTCCCTTTGCCTGAGTATATCATTATCCTTAGCCGCATAGCAAACCCGAGCTAAAGAAAACAGCAGAAAAATGAATGGAAGCAGAGAAACAAAAACTTGGTTTTTGTTATGAGTTTCCATATCATAATCTTCTGAGAAACCCGGAGCTTAAGAAATGGAAAATGGTTGGGAATTCCGAGAAGAAGAGCTCAAAGAACACAGGGATTATCTTTATGATTGTAAACGAAATAGCAACACAATTCAAGCTTTAAAAACCAGTAGAAAACCAAGCGAACAACGTAAGAAACTTCTTAAGTCGTCACTCGGATTGTTAAAGTTGACTTGAGCAACATATTAAAAATATAAATCAGACAAAAAATGTTTTTCACCTTAGAAGCACTGTATCAGACAGAAATGTTAATGATTTTCGGATTGAAATATAAAGTTTTTTTAATAGTCTTAATATAACATTATTTTCTTTTGACCACTCGTTGAAATATATGTTCTGAATGGACAAAATTTAACATCCTTCATTTCACATTATAAATGTTATAAGCGATAATGTCTCACCAACTTGATCGAAATTTGAAAGCCTTTCTGTTTAAACACACACTAACCACTAAGTTTAATTAATATAAAATTAATTTCTCAAGTTATAATGATTGATTTGGATAGTTGGTCTGTACTTATAATATTAATTTTTATTGTTGTATTAACTAAAAATTAAAAATTAAAAGAATTTTTTTATCGAAAGTTTTTTTTTTGACGAGTTTGGAAAGAGATTATGATTATTTATCAAAGTAACGTTCCTTCGGATAATTAGTCTAGTATTAGTTTAATGGGTATAACTACATAGAAAGGGAAAAACTCTTTTAGCTGTTGTTATTCAATTAGTTTGGTGATGCTCTCTTTATATTATATGGCAGGAGTGCAATGGTAGACTCTGTAGGAAACGACCTAGACAGGTAGATGTTATTGTTTCCTGGATTAAGATGAATGTGCGATTATGTTTATCGGGCGAAAGGTTATGGTTTAACTCGTCAAATCTAGTTATGGACCGGGATTTGTATATGTTATTTCATTTTGTAAATAATTTAATTAGTTTTTCTTTTATTTGTACAGAATATTAGTTCTTTAAATGAATAAAATTTTTATTTATCCGGAAAAAATTAAAAGAATTCAAGTAATGGTTTCAATGGTAAAAGAATATGCATTAAACCTATCTTTAACGGTAGATTTTTTATTTTTTGTATTATAATCTAAGTTTAAGATTTGAATATTTATTATATATGAGATTGATTCAAGTGATAATTAATTTGATATCGTCCAAATAGGATTTAAGTTTGATGTCATAAAAAAATGTTTAAAAACACAATTACCAAAACCAAATACACTGAATTAGTCAAAAAATTCTTAAAAATCAAAAAAAATAAAATATATATATATATATATATTTATTGATAATAAAATAATACTATGTATACCTTTTTTCTATACCTAAGATTAAAAAAATTAACGAGATATGTATTAATAATTTTTTATCAAAGTAATATTAAAAACTTAGAAAACCGAAAAGTCAATAATAATAATAATAATAATAATAACTTTGCTTGTTTTGTTATGAAAAGTCTAACTTTGCATAGTTATCTAATAATAATAATAATAATAACTTTGCTTGTTTTGTTCTGAAAAGTCTAACTTTGCATAGTTATAATAATAATAATAATAATAATTAATATAAGCGAAAAAAATTATATTATAAATTATTTTATCATATTATTTATGTGATCAATTAATTAAATATATTTATTTAATTATTTTTTATTTTATATTTTTTATCAAGTGAATCTTTATTATATTTACTATAAATTAAGTTTAGAAAAAAAATATCAAATGAAATTCACTTAGTAAAAAAATAAGATAAAAATTAATTAAATAAATTTATTTAATTGATTGATCTCATAAATAACATGACGAAATTAATTTATAATATAATTTCTCGAAAAAAATATACTTTATATTTTATTCAATTATTCAATCACTTTAAAAAAAACACATTCAATCTACTGAAAAAACCCTAGCCGCTCTCTTCTCTCTTCAAAATTTTTTCGTTTTTAATCGTTCTTTACTTTAATTTATCCCTTTGATCGATGGTCGACAATCAATCTTAGTATTGGTTGTCGACCACCGGGTCTATAAATCTATTATTTTTATTTTCGCTTTTAATAAAAATCTCTGCTTTTATAACACGTTTTTTTTGTCCTTGTGACACGTTTTTTTCTGTGTTTGTGACAGGTTTTCATTTTGTGGTTTGATTCATCGGCTCTTGTGGCACGTTTTAGCATATCCTAGCGATCGATTGTTGTTTACCGGTGGTTTGATTTATCTGCCCTTGTGGTTTGATTCAATCGGCGCTAGTTTCTGATTTATATTTTTTATCGGTGGTCTTTTAAAAAGTTATATCCCTACTCGGTTGATGGTTGTTTGCCGATGAAATTAGTCCTAGGTAGCGATACTTTTCACATGACAGTTTGGATCATCTACAACTCCTTCCTTCTTTACGCGTCTCGTTTGGACAGAGACAAGGAGATTCAGAAAGCTTCTAAATTATATTGGTATGCTTAATTTCATAAGAATTTTTTTCTTTGTTTTTTGGGTTGTAAAATATTTGGATTGTTTAATCCAATTTTTTATTTCTTGATTGCGATATAATTATAATTTTTATGAATTTAATAAAAATTCAGTAATATTTGTCAAAAAATAACTATGTTCAAATTTAATGTTACAAATAATTTATATTAATAGGTTAAAATATATCGTTTACTAAATAAAGAGATATTATATTTTTATATTAAAATACTAGAAATAGAAAGACAAAACTGGTTTTCTGTTATGAGTTTCCATGTCTTTGTTCTTGTAAACGAACTCAGCAGACAATTCAGAGTTTAAGAACCAGTAGAAAAGCAAGCGAAGAACATAGGAAAATTCTTAAGTATGTCACAACCACTCGGTTTCTGTACAGGAAAAAGAAAACATTAAAAAAGAAAAATCAGACAAAAAATGTTTTTCACAATTGAAAGCACTGAAGGAGACATAGGATGTTAGCTCGGTTGGACGGAGACATCCAAATTTATTTTATTTTTATCTTGTCTCTCGGTATAGCGATGGATCTAAAATTATTTATGAGGTTAAGTACAAATCAAAATATGTTTTAAGGTAGACACAAATCATAAAAATTAAAAAAAAAAATAAAAATTAATTTATAAAATTCAAAAAATTTAAGGTGGAGGGAGAATCTGTTAACCCTTTGTGTTTATCTGTTTCAAGTAAACTCAGACCTTGGGCTTTCTCCGAAATTCCTTATTGATTTTTCATTAAAAAGGGTCAATGATACCCATAGTCACTGAACATTAGTATTTGTATCAATTTTGACACCAACTTTTAAAACATTTCAATTTAACCATTGAACTTTAGTTTTCGATTCAATTAAGGTATTATCACTAACAACGAGAAGGTGTGGTTGTTTCTTCCTCGTTTTCCTGCAGAAAATTGTAAACTCCTCTAACTGCCGTTGTCGATTAATCGACTTATGTCATTATTCGTCATTCACAACAAGATTAATATTAAATATTTATATTTTATACATATTTCAATGATAGAAACTATGTGTTGAATAATAATATACAATAACAATAATAATGAAATATCAATGCACAATGAGCTTTTTAAATTTACAAATTTAAATTTTAATCGATCGAATGTTCAAAAAAATAATATAATATTCTTTTCGAAAAAAAATCCATAGTGTTTGCTTCCGAGCCTTCCATTCCACATTTTCACCATCTCATGTCCCGTTGAATCTATATATGTACACCGATTTTGCATTATTTTAGCTAAAATATTATAAACAGATTTATTTTTAAAAAAAATGAAAAAAATTACATGCATGAATCGGTTCAACTTGAATTCAGATCGATTTTAGTTTGAATCGGTTTCGATTTTGGTTCAGGTTTCAGTTTAAAAATCAAGTCATTCATTCGAGTTAATTTCAGGTCTCGATTTAAAAAATTGATTCGATTTTCGGCTCTCGGGTTAGGTTTGTCATAATTATGCATGATGCACCTCATTAAAAAAAATTCTAACCAATGAGGAAGATTTACATCTTTATATAGAGAAAAGCTTGTGTTTTCTATACAGTTGGTTTCGATAATCGAAACCGCACACACAAAAAAAAGACGAACAGAAGATAATGAAAACCCAATGTTCAACACCCCATTCATGATAATAATCATCAATTCAAGCAAAGTAAAATTTAACAGAATTACCATGGAATTATTGCCGTAAATATAACCACTTACTGTGTGACCCGACCCTGTGGTCTATCCGACCCACTTCTGCCCTGTTCCTCACCACCCGGCACCACCATTCCTGGGTAAACTGGAACTGGACCAGCATTTCTAACTCCATAATATATAGGTTGCTTCGCACCATCAGGACCCACTCTTAATGCCGGCTCATAAGGATCCACTGGCGCAACCGGCCTGAATGCTTGGCCAACGCCAGGAACTGGTTGATGATATCCAACTGGTATTTGACCCGTTGGAATTGGATATTGCTGGACAAACTGTGGTCGGATTTGAACAGGTTGAATCTGAGGATTTCCGGGTTGAACAGGACCCGGAACATAATAAACAGGCATTTGCTGTACTGGAGGAGCAGGATAATGAGGATCTGGAACATAATGCCACGGAGGAGGATTACCCATATATGTCGTCGGCTGCGGAACGGGTTGGTCCACGAAACTCTCCGTTTGATTCTGCTTTGACTCAAATCCCGGTTCGGGGTTGTCGGGTTTAGTCTTGACGGGTGGGAGATCCGGTATTGGAGGTGCAACCGGAGCTGATGAAGTGGAACCATAGGGTGATGAAGAAACAACCGGGGCAGGAGAACTCGGGTCCGAGGCCGAGACATTATCATGCAAGAGCTGACGTGTACCTAATTTCGGGGCACGATGTTGGACTTCGTCAGAGTTATCCAACCCGAATAAATAATCGGGTACCTCCGACACGATCGAGGAAACCTCGGAACGGCCGCGTTCGAGGCCGGAAGCGTTGACTCCACTGTTGAGCGCATCTAAGAACCAGTGCTAGCGATTAACGGAGCCGTCCAAAAGTGAGCTGATGCTACTGGTTCGTGAGAGATCATCGCTATTGGAGAATAGAAAAAGGCGCAGCCGAGCTAGCCGAGGGTTCTGGTTCTGTGCTAACCGCTCATATTCTTCCATCATGTTCTCGAGATCTTCATCGGTGGTCACCGTGATCAACGCATCAAGATCCTCGTTTGGAAGCTGATACTTAACACTCAGGTTCGCAATCCCTGATCACAAAATAAAGCAAGATCAGATTTAAACCGACATCATTAAAAAATTCAAACAGAGGATTTTCTTTTTCTGTGTGATTTATCGGATTGCCTGAGAGTTTGGAGAGCTTGGTGATGAGAGTCGCGAAGGAGGTAGAGCGATGGACAGCGACGATTCGAGTATCTCCACCGACGTAACGGAGCTGATTATCATGCGGGCGAGGCAGGATCTTGCCGCCGAAACTGCACATGAAGCGTACACGTGTATGAGCATCGTTTGTAGCTTGTTGTTCGGAGCGTGGAGAAGACGCGACGGAATCGGTGGTGGAGTCTAGCTCAGAGAGGTGATGCGATGACATGTTGACGGCTGCTAGTAGTTACCTGCTGCTGTAAAGGGGGAAGCGGTTAAAAGAAAAGGTAAAGACTTTGAGAGAGAGAAGAAAAAAAAGTTTTGTTTTTTTCTTTCTTTATTGCGTTGGATTCTCCGTTGAAGAATGTCTGCATCTGTAAAGCCCTGAATGAACTAAAAATGACCGTAAGAAATCATAAATAACAGACAAATCAGGACCCTTGATCTGCCTTTGATGAAATCATGCGAGCCAACTAAAATTGTTTTCCAGATTGGAAGTGGGCGGAGGTTGGCCGCCCGAGTGATTTCAAACAAAATTATGGCCAAATTCTATCATTAGGAAACAACCTTTTTTACCAACCAGAGCAAGACAGCTCCGGCTGTCCCCCGGAGACAGGGCGGAGCTCAGCCAGAAGCCACAAAATCAAGCACTTGAATGTCTAAAACGGAGACCGATGATCGATCACAAGGCAAATAGCAAGAGACCAGTGACTTAAATCAAGGAAAACAGTATAAAAATAAGAAAATAAAATCAAAACCCATGAGTCTCCCATCAACCGATCAAGGATCAGAACAATCAGATTATGAAAACAAAATTCTCATAACGCATCAAAGAATGTTTCTTTTTTCGAACATCCAACGAAATTAAACTTACCAGTTATAAATAGATTGAGGAAGAAAGTATCCGGCAACCACCACCACCGCAGCAGCAAGCCAGCAAGTCTCCGATCTTTCCCAGAAAAGGGAGTTAGCTAGAATAGGAAGAGGGCTGGAGTCGGAAGATATAGGGGTAGCGGCCAAGGCTACTACTACTACACGTTGGTGTGGGTCCAGGGGGTGGGGCCTCGATGTCACTTTCTGATTTTATCCAGCAACGTGGCCACCGGTCGCTTCCTCTTTGTCCCCGAGTCAAAGCTATTTTCACTCGCTTTCTCCACTGCCCAATCGTGGATCTCATCGGACAAACTAGTCTGTCACCTTTTGAGGTTAAATTAAGTTTTACCTTTAATTTTATTTTTTTAAATAATAATTTATCTATTAATAATTTTATTGTGAAAGTCTTTGAGATAGATGTTAATAAAAATTATTAAATTTATTAGTCAGATTAGGAGCTGACCTAACCACATCATTATCACGTTGGGCGTGAAAACCAATCAAGCCTATTTAATTAATCTCTATTTGCCATGAACTGTTACTTTAGAAAACGTCATTGCTGCAAACGGTATGTGTATTTTTTGTATTTGTTTAGTTGATTCCAGAAACTTAAAATAAATAAATAATCCATTTGCTTTTTTTAATATGGATCATAGAGGGTTTAAGTATCCTTAATTTGTTAACAAATCTAAGTTTTCTTAAATAAAGTTAGTAGTATAAATTTTACGTTATAAATTAAAAAAACTGAATTAAGAGGATCGTTTTTACATCGATTCTAAAACCATATTTAAAAACGTGATTTTGAGCTAAAATTTACCCATTTGACATTGAAATCTAAACCGGCCTTCCATGTCTGAATGTTCCTCTAAGGCCAACCAAGCAAGGTGTTTCCTCAATGCAGTTAACACCGGCGGCGGTGGGGCTTTCATTTTCAGGCTGTTTCCAACAACAACCGGTTGAAGCAGGCTGAGGAGTCTCTCAGGACCGTCTGGTGCATGTTGTAATTATTCTTACAAGGAAATACAAATATTTTGCTTATCTTTATTTTTCTTTATGGGGTTTTTAGTGGTTGAATTGGCACTAATGAACTAGATATTTGACCTAGATAAAAATGCTTTATATGATTAATATCACACCTCATGCATGATGAGTATGATTACATATACATACATGCATGTCATTATCTACGGCGGAATTTGCAATATAATCCAACCAAATATTTTAAAAAGGTATATAGAGATCTTGAAGTGATATTTGGGGATCAATGTCATTTTTACGGTATCACACAAAAAACGCAATTTGCACAATTTTTTTTTCTCTTCAATACCACCTGCACATTGCTTTTTTGTGCAACTTGAATGACTAGAAATATTAAACACAAAAAAACGCCATGTGCAGGTGACGTTGAAGAGAAAAAAGCAATATGCAAGTGACGTTTTTTGTGTAATAGTGTATAAAATGGTCTTAATCCTCAAATATCACTTTGGTATCCCTATATACCAAATTAAAATATTTGGCTAAATTGTTCTGCAAAATTTGCCATTATCTACTTTGCTTTGGGAAAAATTATTAGATGAATCTGTTTACCACGTTATTTGTGGTCTAAATTAACCAGATTCGTCTATCTCAGTATTTTTTTAAGACGAATCATCACTTTTTTTATATATAATTAATAAATAAATAATTATTTAAAAATAAATACACCTAATTACTTGGACCATAAATCTGTAAATAAAATTTATCTAATAATTTCTCTCGCTTTGGATAGAGCCATGCTTCTCATCTCCAACAAAGTAACAGCATAGGCCAAGTTTGAGCCCAATCCATGTTTTAAGCCCATTAACCAACAAGCTGGTCTACTTTGCTTTGGACAGAGCCATGCTTCTCATCTCCATCTCCACCGCGACATACAACTCCATAAAATAAGCCTAATTCATTGTTTGAGTTTGAACTATGGTAATAAAAAAAATTATTTTTAATTATTTAATTTAAAATTAGAATAAAAATTTTATGTCTTTTTCGATATTTTTGTTTATGTCTTTATATTAAAATATTAAATTTAAGATTTATGGTTAAGCTTTAAATTTTTTTTCACTATTTTAATTCAAATAAAATCAAGTCTCGTGTCAAATTAAACAAAAAAACAAATGTGATTTGACCTTAAATAGACTTGATTCAATTTATGATTATTATTTTGTCATTATGTTTTTTATTATATTTGGTATGGTGTAGTTGCTTAAGACTTGAGACGACCAGCCTAATCAATGCTTAGAGTTGAATTTCCGTGTCATTCCCACTAATCAAGAACATTATTACATCCTTAATAACTTTCAAACGCACATATGATTATTATCAATCTCTCTGATTAAAAAAATAAAATTATCGATAAATTTTAAATGTATTAATAAGATATATTACACTTTTAAGATAAAGACAAGAATTTTAACCTTAAAGACAATATTATTAAGAGTGATTATCAAGTACTCTGAATATAAATTAAAAAGTAAACATACATATTATTAGGGATGATAATGAAACGGGTTTAGATCGAATTTGAATCGAATTTTATAAAATCTAAGTTCAATCCAATTAATAATCAGATTTTTAAAAAAATCAAAGTCCGAATCCAAGTCCAATTATATAAATCAATGTCCAATCCAATAAAATTTCCAAAATTCAAATCCAAATTCGAAAATTCAAATCCAATTATTTTTTAAGTAACAACTCAAACAAATCCATTAGCATTTGACGTTTTTAACTATCAAGTTGTTTTTTTTCACTAAAGCTCAACAAAAGCCTATAAAATAAGAGAAAAACATAAATATAATTATAGAAGATATTAATCATCTAAAATATTAATCGTATATAAACATAATTAATATTTTTAAATCAAAAAATTTTAAATATTTTTATTCGGATTAATATATGGATCAGACTCATATATGATATAGATTCAGATTGAATTCGGATCGGATCATAGCAATATCCATATTAAATATTTGATCTACATTCTATTAGGACTTTGACTTTTTTCGGATTTAAATCTGTATTTTTGTAAATCAAATTTGAATCGTATTTTTTCTTCAGATCGAATTCAAATTATATTATCATCCCTACGTATCATAGAAAAAAAAATCAATATTCAATGAATAACTTTAGTTAAAAAATAATTAATTTGAAGTAGGGACCACCTTGACACCGAAATTACTTTATTTTTTCTGTCGGATTTTTTTTAAAAAGTAAAACATTTATTAATCAGAAAATGAAATAGTCGTTGACGTTGACATTTCTTTCCCACGGCAGTTTGCAAAAACATAGCGGGTGAAAATTAACTAAAAAACAACGGCGTTTCAAATTAACACCAACAAATTATGGTTAAATTCTAAAATAATCCCTCTAGTATTATATTTTTTTGACATATCTAATCTCTTTGCTTTAATCTAACCAGTCTAATTTATATTTCTTTAAAATATGTATTTTCATACATTAAAAAGTGAAATATTTATATCCAATAGTATAAAAAATTCAAGATATATATACCAAATAACCATGTGTTCAGGAAAAAATGTCAAACTAATTGACAAAATTAACAAATAAAAGTTGATATTTTAATTGAAAATACATTAGGGACTAAATTTACAAAAATGTATGATACAAAGACCTTTTAGAAAAGTTTGACCAAATGTTTTGAAAATAGTAAAAATTGTTTAAGTCAAAGAAACGGTGCCGTTTGGAGAGGTTGATTGATCGTTCTCGCTGGTTTAAAGGGCAAAACGGACTTGAAATTGTCACAAGTCAAATACAGTACAATCCAAGGTGTGAAATCCGACGCGCTCTTCCTCTCTTCTCTCTCTGTTTGTTTTCCTTTGTCACGAGCTTCTCGATTCGAGTATCAAATCAGTTTAAGCTTCTTTTTGTGCTTTCGGAACGTAAAAACGGTGCCGTACGTTAGCTCGTGATTGTTCTGAGAGAGGCGGATGGCGATAGAATCCGACCAGAAGTCACCGTCCGATGGCAAAGTTTGGGGTTTTTTCAAGCTGCCGTTTAGACAGACCGGGAACGGTACGACGTCTTCTTCTTCCTCGGCTTCGCAGCTGCATACTCAAAGTCAATCTCACGTCGAAGGATCCAACCATCACGGCTCCGCTAACTCTGTTTCCTCCGTCGCCAAGTCGCTTTTACCGACTCGTCGCCGGTTGAAGCTTGATCCGGCTAATAAGCTTTATTTTCCATGTATGTACACTTCTTTGCAGTATTTTCAGATTCTAAATTTTCCTTTTGTTTGATGCTTATTTCTGAATAGACATTAAATTAAAAAGAGAGAAGAATTTAAGAGTAGAAATTTCTGAGAATCAATATTTTTTTTATTAAAGTGAAATAATTTGACTTAATTCAGGAATTTTGCTTTTTGATTCATTTCAGAAGGAATTGTATAAAGATTTCCAGGTATTGGAAATAATTAATTTTAGTTTTCAATTATCTTGTTCTTAATTGTTTATTTTGTTTCTCCAAGATGAACCTGGCAAACAAACGAGGAGCGCGGTGAGGATAAAAAACACGAGCAAGTCATATACGGCTTTCAAGGTAAAACCTTAAACCTTCGGGGGGGAAAAAATCCATTTTTGCTTAGATTTTTTTCGTCTTTCTTGTTCATGTTTGCTATATTATTGCTTTGATTTGCAATGAACCTTCTTGTTTCTGTTGGTTTAGTTTCAAACCACTGCACCGAAGAGTTGTTTCATGCGCCCACCGGGTGCTATTCTTGCCCCTGGCGAAAGCATCATTGCAACGGGTAATTGCTTTTTACATGTATGTTACTGTTCATCATGTTTTCTGAAAAATTCTTATGATTCTCTTCCTGGTTTGAACTTGAATGGATTTATCAGTTTTTAAGTTTGTGGAGCTACCTGAAAATAATGAAAAGCCAATGGAACAGAAGAGCAGGGTTAAGTTTAAAATTATGAGTCTCAAGGTGAAGGGTCCGATGGACTATGTTCCCGAGCTGGTGAGTTGAACTTTTCCTGTGTAACTGTATTTTCAGAAGATACACATGTTTTCCATTTTCTATCTTGATGAGAAAGAATAATAAGACTTTACAGTTTTACCATATTTAGATGCTAATGAGCTTATGATGAATCATGAATATAAATAATAATATTCTATTGATGCATATAATATTTACATTGTGGTTAATAGTGTTTACAATTAGCCTACAAATAACTTTATGGGGATGGCAATACAGATAAACAGTTCTATAGTTTGATTTGGATTCTTGTATTTCCAGAGCTTTATAATTTGAAGCATAAAATGTCACTATAGAACAAAACTTCTCTATCCAAATATTCTTCTTTATGGGAATTGTACCTTCTGCCTGTAACATAAAAAGAAACTACTATGCTTTATGGAAGATATGTTTCTTATTTTTATTTATTTCCTTTGCAATTTTGTGATCGAGATATCCTGTTGTTGCTGTAAATCGACTTTTGAAGGCAACATATGCCTAATCGGATAAGAATCCATTGAAAAGTTGATATTGGGCCCATTTTGATAGAGCGTGTTTTTTCAATCATTTTTTGTGTTGTCTAGCTGCCTTTCATGCACAATTGGAATTTTCTTTCACCATCTACATTATTGATTTCTCTTCTGCCTATCTGATCTTTTTGTAAATCATGTAATTAATCTTTGGTGCCCGTCATTTGTAGTTTGATGAGCTAAAGGATCAAGTTGCAATGGAGCAAATATTACGGGTTGTTTTCCTAGATCCCAAGCGCCCCTGTCCTGTAAGTATTGCTACCATCTTCCTATCTTACACCATCAAATAATTCGTGCCTGACTGCCTATATTCATGCTTGCATGTCTACACTTAACACCTGCATGATACTTGTCGAGCATACCAAATTATCGAAACCAAGCAAACTAATTAGTCTAAATATATCTGTGCTTAAGGTTCTGGAAAAACTGAAGCGCCAATTAGCTGATGCCGATGCCGCAGTTGAGGCACGCAAAAAGCCTCCGGAGGATGCTGGTCCGAGGCTCATCGGGGAAGGACTTGTGATCGATGAATGGGTAGGTTTTCTTGTAATCATCTGATGGAAATTATTCTTATAGATGTTTTACTTCCATGATATGAATTACTTATGACCGTAAATTTACATCTTGCAGAAAGAGAGAAGGGAAAGATACCTTGCTCGACAGCAGGTTGAAGTAGACTCAGCTTAAAGCGGCCATTCTTGGTCAGTTGCCTTGTCCTGTGCTCGAAGTTTTATATAATCATCCTATGCTTATACCCCCTCGAATCATTTCATGTAACGCAAAGGGTGTTGTCTTGGAAGAATGATTGAAAAAATTCCAAAATCATTTGTTGTAAAAAAAGAAAAAGAAAAGTGAAGGTGCATTTTATGTACTTGGAGCCTTAAGCTCAAAACTCAGCTAGTTCTTACTGTCTGCATTGTAGATAATGTGATTTTGTCACCACTCACCACCCTAAGAGGAAATAAAACTGTTCTTCATGGGGTGTAGTACACTAAACCTATCTCAAACTGCGTAGGAATGCATATGGATATTCAATAATTCGATGCGATGTCGTTTCGAGTCATCGATGATGGACAGTTAATGAGTTTTTTTTTTGTTGTTGTTGCTAATAATATACTGTGGTCATTACAGCTTAGTGGTTGCCACAATTTTTTACACAAATTGGAAATGCCCGACTCGAATAGATAATTCTGGGAATAATGTGGACATAGAAAAAAGTTTTATTTAAATTATTTTCCATAAGAAATGATTGTTGATTTGTGGAAGTATTATACAAAATAGGTAATTCTGGGAATAATGTGGACATAGAAAAAAGTTTTATTTAAATTATTTTTCATAAGAAATGATTGTTGATTTGGGGTAGTATTATACAAAATAGGTAATTCTGGGAATAATGTGGACATAAATTTTTTTTTATTCAAATTATTTTCTATAAGAAATGTTTGTTGATTTGGGGAAGTATTATACAAAATCAATTGTCATGAATGGGATTCGAACCCATGCCCTTTCGGACTAGTACCTGAAACTAGCGCCTTAGACCAACTCGGCCATCTTGACCTTATTGGTCGAATTTCAGCCACTTTAATATATTTTTTTAATATATTTTTCTCGCGTGATGTTTTTCAATATGTAGCAGCTGGGAGGTGAATTGCATGCTCAGAATTTGAACCATATGCTTTTTCACTAGTCTGTTATATCATTGGCATGAAAACTTATTAAAATTTGAGAAATCATTTCGTGCATTGATAATAAATTTTAAAAAAATAATAATAACGATTTTTTTATAAAGATTTTTTTTTAAATTATTTTACGTTTTATTTAGAAATTTCAAAGTTATATTTATAGTTTAAAATTTAAAATCTCTGAATAAGATACAAAACTACAATAAAATATGCTTGTGAAAAATGATACTGCTGGTGCATAGATTATCATCCTTAAAACTACTAAAATTAATATATCATATAAAATATGGTGGGTTTAAAAACTTCTAAATGAGCTGAATATTAAAATTAAATTGAAATATAAGGATTGTAAGGATTATCTCATTTTAAGTTTTTTATAAAGGGTATCTCATTTTAAGTTATTTTTTAGTCTTAGAGATCGAGGATTAACAAAATTTAAAGTTTAGTGGTTTAAATTTTAAGATTTAAAAACTTAAGGTTTTAGTTTTTATAATTTAGAGTATAAAATTTAGAGTTTACAATTTAATTTTAAAATTATAAATTTAAGGTTTAAGTTTAATAAAAAAATAATTTTTAAAGTCTACGTATTAAAATTTTACCAATAAAGTTATCTCTAAACACAATGAAAAATCAATACCACGTATTTTTTTAATTAATAACACTAAAAAAAACATTCAATAAGCACATATTGAAAATATGTAGGAAAATTAATAAAAATGGAATAATAGAAGTGGAAAGTTTTTTTTTTCTTCGTAAAACCAATTACACGAAACAAACTTGCTGATAACAAAATTCTTCGCAAAACCACCAAACCTTTGTGTTGCAAGGAGGCAATTATTATCAAATGAATGAATTCTAAGGGGAAAGGGAAAACCAAAATTTTTTCTACAGAATTCAATCAAACTGTAGGACTTGAAATGTTTTAATCAGTTTGCAATTCTGCTTTGAAACTGACCTCTTAAATGCCACTGGCATCCCTACCGAAGATAAAACGCCTCAACCAGTCCGAGACTACCAATGCCCTTGTGCGCCAACTAACTTGCTTGCTGAGTTTAAAGATAAAGAATATATTTTAGATTTACAGACTCACCGAATTCGATTTCTAAAAGAATGTCTGAAGTTCGTGTTGAATTTGGAAGGGAGAAGGTTGATGTAAGAAACGAATTCGTACCTTGCGTAGACGGAATACCAGAGCCACTGTGAACTGTGTCCGATGGAGACCCAATCACCGGGAAGTTGAGCAGCTGTTTGCTCCCCTCCCAAAGGAGCAAATTGTCCCAAGTGCCTGTACCTGTAACAGTATCACCAGTGTTTATGGCAAGGCTTCAGAATTGAGATGTTTAATTGATAGCTTCCTCCCCAAGTATCGAGACCAGATACAAGTTTCAATATGTACCTGAAGGGATGGAATCGATGGCGACCTGTTCCCCTGAACCTAGGGGGACCTTCAGGATTCTTTTCGCACTCTTCCATACGGTTGAAGCACTTGGCGAGATAAGCACCTTGCTGATTAGCAACCTGAAACATTTATAGATGGGTAACGTGTATCGTCATCGAAACACATTGATTTAGTACAACCGTGCAATGAACGAAGTAGGATAATTACCTGTGCTGTTGCAGGAAGATTCTTCATCTGAGAATCTACTTCAGAGAGAGCTGCTTTAAATTCTTCAATATTGACCTCCTTGGCTTCTTTTGCAGCGTCCCCTTTGGCCTCTTTCACAAGATCAACAATGTTACGCTTCTGCTTGTTCTTAAGATACAGCTCCACTTGAGGGTATCTTTCACAAATATCATCAAGGGTTTCTTGAAATTCTTTGACTGTAAGTGTTCCTGAGTTGTCCTTGTCTGCCTTTTTAAATATTTCTGCTATATCTTCCTATATATTGTAGAAATTTAGAATAGAAAGAAAAATAAATGCCAGCCAAAGCCGAAAATCATAAAGTAATAGCAGAATTTTACAAATAGGTACCATGACTTTCCGCTGGTTAATAGTTGCACAGTCGCCGAGTGCATAAACGTTATCGATTCCTTCAACTCGCAGCCATTCATCAGTTGCTAGAGCACGCCTATTACCCTTTTACAATAGAATCAATAGTGGTTCAGTGAGTATATTTAATGGAGTATGGAAAGAATTCAATGAGATGAATTCTTAGGTCCAAAAATAAAAATTACCTGACCAATTTGCTTCATGAACTCCTTTATGAGAGGACGAGGCCCGATGCCAGTTGACCAGAGAACCATTCCATATGGTGTAGAAGTTGTTTTGCCATTACCTCTGGTTTTTGTGGAAATTTCATTTTCGTTTATTCCTGTGACCATCGACTCCAATTTCACATCAATGCCCTCTCTTCCAAATTTGTTTTCAGCAAAATTTGTGATTCTTTTGTCGAACCTGAAAATAAGAATGCATTACAAACTTCAGATTGTAAAATAAAGACCTTATCATACCTTGAATGTACGAATTCAGAAAGTTCTATAAAATTGATTTCACGTTGATATGATAAATAATACTAAAGCTTCCGAGTGATAACAGTTATCACTTATCAGGATAACAATGATGGTGAAAAAACAAAGTACTGGAGCATAGTTTTAAGGAGAACTTGGACTTCACATTCTTACATGTTCAATATATGATCTGTAGCTTCAAGCAGTGTTATTTTCACCAAGTCTTTGACCTTTGGATATAGTTTGACCACATCCTCATTGACGAAGTCATGAAGTTCTGCAGCAAATTCTACACCTGTAGGGCCACCACCAACAATCACAAAGTGAAGGATTTTCTTTCTCTCCTCGTCACTTAAACTTGGTAAGCATGCCTTCTCAAATGACTCAATAACATTCTTACGAATCTTCTGAGCATCGTCAATTTCCTGCACAAAGAATCACATTGCTTAAAATGAAAGAAAAAGAAAGCAAACATAATGGTATAAGTTGGAAATGGCTCCTATCACGATATACCCCAATCCTGAATGTAGTATGGAAACAGAGGTTACCTTTAAGAAATGGCAATTTTCCATGACACCAGGAGTATTAAAGGTGTTAACCTGAGCTCCCACGGCTATAATAAGGTAGTCGTAGTCTACTGCAAACTCTTCTTGCCCCTTTGAATGGCTATCTATAGTAGCACGACAGTAAATTTTCTTATTTTGGGGATCTATCTTAACACATTCAGCTTCAGAGAAACTGATGTCAACATTTTTCTGCCCAAAAATGAAACAGGTAAACCATCATCAGCATCCATCTAGAACTGTTTTTTTCTGAATTCCACGGTATATCTATATCTTCATAGACAATCCATATTACCTTTCTGATGATGTTGCGAATTGGCTCAGCAATGCTGCGGGCTTCTACTTTACCACATGTAACACTTGGTAGCAATGGGGTAAACACAAAGAAATTACGAGGAGACACAACTTCCACCTCATAAGTAGGGTTATTCAGACTCTTCAAGAAACTCATTCCTGCCCACCCAGTTCCGAGCAGCACCACTTTCTTCTTCTTGGGAACTACTTCAGATAAAGCATGGCCACCATCAAATGCGGTTGCATCAGCATGAGCAATATGGCCCTGACTGCCACTGTATGTGTTTGCCTCAGCATAAGCTATAAGGCTCCCACCACTGCACAAAAAAAAAGTAATAGGCTTAGCTGAAGGAGAGTTTCAATTTCCAAAATACAGTCTTTTAATATGTTACGTTAAATGACTATCAGTTTCAAATGATATCATCAAGCAAAAACAGCAACCTAGCTAAACAGCCACACATGCCAAAGAAAAACATCAGCAATGTGCAGCAAGACAACAACACAATTTCAGTTTACGAAAACATTTCAGAATTTCCAGAAAGACTTCGATTTACAGAGTGGCGTGATGTTCTTTATGCACTAACCTCATTCCTATAATTCATTAATTCCCTTTAGCTTCCCCGTTAATGCTTCTGGTGACACTAGAAGCTGGTTGGAGTATATAGTCTTTTCTCCCACCCCAAGCAAGGCTAAGTAAAACACAGTTTATTTTGAACTAATGTTGACAAATTAATAAATTATGAACTCAAGCTCCTAAACTTTACAAATACATTCAAACAAGACAGGAAAAGAAAATAAATCAAGTTTTTAGATCCGTTTTCCATTCTTAATCCAAATTTTCTTCTCAGTTATAAAAAACAGAACAAAACTTTATTTTTTCCTAGCATGCCACGAGTGTAAATTCGCTCTCACCAGCCATTGAACAGAGATCCAAAGTTTTCCTATACTCCAGAGAGAGTTGCTCTGTTTCCATAGTTTCGACAGAGTATTTCAAAATTCCAAAGTTTTACAAAATATCAAAACATTCATAAATCATCAGATATTCAGATCCATAAGAAACTAATGTAAATTCACAGAAAATCTACTAATATAAGTACAACAGTACAAAGCATGAACAACAAATCAATATTACCAAATCTGTAATCACAACTAAAACATAAACACAAACAAGCACTCAGCCAATCTTCTAACATTTAACAAGTTCATAAAAACAAAGCAAATCAAACATCTCTAAAACCACACTAAAAATATCAAAAAGAAAAATAAAAAGAAGCAACGAATGAAGAGAGAAGTTCACCTTATAGTAGAGACGACGATGATCTTAGAAAGCGAAGGATAATCATTAAAAGCTCTCGATAATCTCCCGAAAAAATTGAAACTCCTCATGTTCGTCGTGCTTCCTTAGATCTGTTACTTTTCCACTCGTTTAGCCTGCAACAGCCAAGAAATCTGGAGGAAAAAACGGTTACGTAATGAAAATCAAAGCAAGCAGGTAAAATGGTAGATGAGAAACGTGAGGCTCGTGGCGTTGTCGCACGATGGTTCCAGGTCCGCTTTTTAATTTTCAAATGACGTGGGGAGCAAGCGAAGTATATTTTTGGAATTTATATTAAAATAATTAAAATGTTTTCTCTGGATCCTTAATTGCGCCGTCAAGAGATTTGACTATGACCAATGGCCTAGGTTTGAAACATCTCTGTCCGTTGGATCCATAAATCTCGGAATTAAATCTAATTTATGAGAGAAAATATCAATATTTTGCTGTTCTCCCTTTATAGTAAAATAGGGTTTTCAAAATAAATTTAGATTGATATTAATATTTTCATTTTTCAAATAAAAAAACATTTTATTTAAAATAAAAATAAAATTGATTATATTCGTAAATGAACCGGTTAGTATAAAATTTATATTTAGATCAATTAAATTTAGATTCATATGTTTTTTTTTCCCAATTATAATAAACGTAAATTTTGCCTACAGTCTTTACTTTTCTTCAACAACTTAATAATAAAAGTTTAATTATGAGATCTTTATATATATATATATATATATATATATATGGAAGGACAGGCTGCTAATTTCGGAATGTTCTGTGAGGTCAATGTTGGCATTTTACACATGCCTTTTTCAAAATAGAATATGCATTGCTGTTGGTATTGTGTCAATAAGTCGGCAATTAGTGAAGAAGCTTTACGTCTTCCTTTTCCTGCTCTCCACAAAAATAGCTGAAAACCCCATGTTATCCTTTGTCGGTAAGCATTTTTTTCATATTCTCTTTTAAAAATATAAGCATATTCTTTATGCAATAATAAGCGGTCCAAAGTTTACGAATCCAACTTTTATTTTCTGTCATTCGTAATGAATAGAATGGAACTAAATTTACGCAAAAATTAGTTTTTACTTAAATAAAATTAAATAATATTTTAACTTTAAAGTTATAACTTATTATTATTTTGATCTTAAAAGATTTTTAGTTCGATTTGATCTTTATATTTTTTATTATGATATATTATACTATACTATATTTGGAATTAAATAATATTTTCAAAAAAATATATTGCTTATTATTATTATGTGGCTAAATGCTAATATATATTTGGTTTATGTATAAAATAAAAAATTATATCATGAATATTTTTGTTATATTATTTATGAATTAATCAATAAAAAACAGTCTTTATCAAGTGAAGGTTCACTTGGTATCATGAATGACGTGATGAAAATAACACGTGACATAATTTCTTGTAAAAACTGAACTCTGTCGTCACTTTTTTTTTTATCCGATCTTTTAAGGCTTAATTTCTGGTTATCTTGTAACTCATGGTCTGAACAATACTGGCACCACGAACCATTCCAAAACTCTCTATACTTGAAAACTAAATCATTCAAGTCTGTGTATAAGGTGTCTGCCAATCAAACTCCAGGTCCCCCCACACCCTAAAGAGGAAATTTATCGAATTACATACACGGGAAATTACAGAGATTGGTGCATGAAAGCGCCACGAATGAGAAAGAACTAAAGACGAGGCTAATTATCTGGTTGCAGCTAGTCTGTGACATTACATGGCAGCCCTCATAGCTCCTCTTGCTGCCTCACGCTTCATCTCGGCGGCTTTACCGCTGCCACGGAAATACATGTATACTTGCTGCAAAGCCAATGAACAATGATGTTAGAAATTCTGTTCGTGCATGTGAATCTGATCGTTGCAACGAACAAGATTGAGGACTGAACAAACCTGGATAACCCAGAAGCTTACGATTGATTCGACACAGAATAATCCAAAACCAATGAAGTAGAAGATCTAATCAAACACAATAAACCGTCAAAATGGTTAAGAGAACAAAAGATTCAAACAGTTAAACATTTTTTCGGCTAACATCAACTGCAATTAGCCAATTACAATGTTCAAGCCTTTAGCAGTAAACATCACTCTTCTCAGGTTAAATGCTTCCAGCTTCACTGTTTTAATGGTTAAATCTTGAAGTCCGATCATAGGTATTAAACTTTTGTCTAGGTTAAAGGATGTGCTTACCCCAACCAATATTTGGTCACCGATAAGATCGACTGCAGGTAGGATCCCGCTGTATGTAACAAACAGCATCAGTGAGATTAAGAAGAAAAAATCGAACCAGAACACCATAATTGAGATAGAAGAATCCTGAAAAATGTACTTTTTGGAAGATAAGTACATCATGTCAACTCAAACGAATTGATGTTGTGCAAATAAAGACATGCAAGATAAGTCAAAAAACAGTTTAGGAACATACGTTAGTGATTTCCCTCTAAAAACTATAGGGGGAGCCACAGCAGCGAAGACGCAAAAGACGATGTGAACCTATAAACGGAAAAGAATAAGTGATAAAAGGATCAGTACTTATCGATTCCTTGTACGAAAGAAAAAGTTTTATCAGAGAAAACTCGAGGTATTACCAAATAAAAGAGGAAGAACCGGCCAAACGTGAAAGCACTTTCTTTCCTGCATTATAGTCATAAGGTGAGAAAATGTTTCTATTAAAATAAGGGTTGATTACTGATTAGCCAGTGCAAGGAACATGAACAGCCAAATTTAAGAAAATGACAATGGAAGTTGGCATTATAGGCAAGCCAACATTTATAAAAGATACGCAAAACTGAACTGCAATATTAAGGAGCGAATTCGAGTATGTTAAGTACCTAAAAGCAAGATACAGTGGTCGATACCACAAAACATAGGCTCCTGGAACCCCTGCTATGAAGAAGATAATAGCCAAGAACCAGATCCTCACACCTAAACAATAATAAATACAGTAAACACAACATAATCCTGACATTATATATTCAAAGGAAAACAATAAATAAAGAAATGCATTTCTAAGCTAACCTTCTCCTCTGATCCATGCTGCAGTAACAGCAACGATGTTCCATAGAAGGCACACAAACAATCCTGCATAGAATCACCAATACATCATCCAACTGTATGTAACCAAATGACGTAACAGAAAAAGCCTTTTCCGGCTAACGAGTTAAAGAAAATAAAAGTATGGTACAAATAAATCTCTTTTGATAAACATTGTACAAATAATCACTCAAATGAACTGGGAAAAGATTTTCATTTAGGCCAAGATTGAACATTGAGCAATGAATAGATGGACCAGGGCCACCAGGCAATATAAAAAAAAGGTAAATAAACCTTCAGAAAACCTTACATACCTAAAAATGTTGAAAATGCGACATACTGCACTCTTTGTAGATGAACCGGTATGTCATTTGCAATATCATGATGAATGATAGGATAAAATGGTGGCCAATTTTTCTCTTCCAAAACAATTCCAGCTGCAAAACAGAGAAGTCAAACTCTAGCTAAAGGTTGGAATGTAACCATAATAGAAAATAGAATCAGGTAAAAAATATTTTGCAAAAGAAATGTTTTCTACAACAAAATTTGAAACAATTAGAAAAACTAATGTTTTCAATGTGAATAGTCAAATTCTAATGAAAGGTACCTCTTGCTGCTGCCTCTTCTTTACGTCTCACTTCCTGTACGGAATAAGCTGATCAGCAAAAATTCTAGGGGATCCAATAATTCATAGGGTGCCAAAGTGCAGACAACTAATTAAGTTCTTGCTCTTTATTTATGAAACAAACATGCATGAACAGAAACTTGTATCTTAAAACCACCCTTCTAACTTAGCACACTAAATACAAAGACAACACATTTTCTATTTATTTATGAAACAAACAAGTAAGAATTAAAACTTGTGCCTTACAACTATCCAAGAAAATTAGTGCACTAAAATACAAGGAGAGAACACATAAGATACCGCAACAGCAGCCTAATTGTGTGTTAATGATAATATGTAAGATTAATTCATGATTTCCCCCTCAAAGTATACACTTTTTCTCACTTTGCACCCTAAACTATTTTCCCCCTCATTTTGACCCTTAATGTATCATTTTCAATTCATCCCATTTATCCCCAGAAATTGTTGGCGTCCAATAAGAACATGCCACGTTTCATTCTCTTATTAGACGCTTTTTTATTTGGGGTAAGCTGAGATGAAAATGATGGTTTATGAGGCCAAAAAAATAGTGTATGGTGCAAACTGAGAAAAAGTGTATACTTTGAAGGGGGGGGGGGGGGGGGAATCGTGAATTAAGCCTAATTTGTAAGAAAAACTGTTGAAATGTATTTGGTCTTTCATTACATTAGATTCTATATGTTCAAAACAAAAAAGAAGATCTATGATCTGTAAAATAAGAGTGAACGTGAAATAAAATTTCTTTCCACAATATACCTGCTCCCGCCTTTTCAGGTCTGCCTCCTTAGCTTGTAGTTCCTTCTCCTTCTTCATCAAATCCTAGATTTGTGCAGTAAAACCATAACAGTGAGATCAAACGCTTAACCAAACTATGGAAATAACATTTAGAGACAGGTATTCACTCTTCAATAACCTGATATGATCCTCCTGAAGATGTACCCAGAGGAATGTCAATTGTCGCCTCATGATCATAATTGAAACCAGCAGGTTCTGGAGGTAGTGGTGAAAGTCTTGAGTTTGTTGCAGGTGGAGCACTTGGAACATTCTGAAAATGTATTCATAACACATATCCGAGGAGCAGGTATTAATATGAGAAAGCTTTCCAGTTTACGGATGTTTTGAAGCAATGATCGAAGTTCATATTCGACATAACCAAATCACAACAGTATATTAAGCAGCCTATCTTTTCTGAATTAAATCATCCTAAACCTTGACATATCCGACCTAACTTCTAAGTTCTAACCCTATCATTAGTGACCGAGTATCCATGTTTTGAAAACAAGCTTAAAACCCGGCCTTTCAAATACAAAGCGCTCCCCAATCTCCATGGATGGAAAGGGGACAAAACATCCAAAGCCTTATGCTAAATTTCACATTTTATAACTATTCTAGTCTATATATGTCCTAAAACAGTTCTCATCTTAACTTCAACGACAAGTTTTGAATTAAACATTCCCTTGAAACTTTATAAACAGGGATTTAGTTTTACCTTCGAAAATAGACCACCAAATTTAGACTGTCCAGATGTCTTCCCTCTCACAGCTGGATCCTGCCGGTAGAAATTATTTAAACCAAAGAATAATATTAGAACTGAAGTTGGCTTGCATCTGTATACAAACTTATACATATTAATTAAGTTTTAAAACTCAGTAAATGCATCATAATCTTCATTTCAAGTACTGAGGTTCATTAAAATGCAAAAGAACATGTTTTTAGCTCCAGGAAACTGCTTATTTTTTAAAACAAAATTTATTATACTTTAAAAATTGAACAATCTTAACAACCAAGTAAAACAGTTTCCATATATGAATTCAACCCGAAATTTCATATCAAACCAAAATCCCACAAAGAAATCAGTGAGTAAAATTAAAGTCAACGTATCATCTGCCAATAAACCTTTCATCGAACACCTAAAAGTTTCGAAAATTGAGTCTTAAATAAAAACGAAAACAGAGCTCGCTATAAAACATCATCGAATAACAGAAGGAGAAACGGACCGAGAAAGGGTTAACTTCGTCTTCTTCTTCAGCGAATGGGTTTTCGTCGTAACGACCAGCCATCGGTTTATGACTTCTATCTGCAAAATGGGATAAATATAAACGAGAAAGATCTAAAATAGAGAGAAGATCAAGGAATAAGCTTTTATAAGAGGCTAATTGAAAACACAAATTCAAGATTTTTATTCCTTTGAATAAATTTCGTGTTCTTACAGAGAAATGAACGAAATTTTCTAGAGAGAGAAAACGTGGTTTCGCCGATGAGAAATAGAGAGGGAAAGAGAAGTTGGACTTTTCGGTTGACAGGTATTGTTGCAAAATATAAAGTAACAAGAAACAGCGGGAAAAGTGAGCTCATTTGGTATAATATTAAATTTAGTCCTTAATTTTTATGTCTTTATTAAATTGGACCTAATTATTATGATTTTAACGAAAATACAACTAATTAGGCCACCCACGTCACAGTTATGTTTATTTTATTGTTGACGTGTAGGACTAAAAACGAATACAATTTTCAACGAATTACTTGTAAATAATTTATATATTATTTATTTATATTTGTTATATTTTAATTCGTATTTGTATCACGTGATACAATAAAAAATTGAACTTCTGCCATTATTCCTTTAATACTCCCTTTTTGGGTCCAAATTCATATTGAAAACCATTTTTTTAATTTTCAATGAATTAAATTAAATGTTCTTAAGGAATTAATAAAATGTAATTTAATAGTTAAATAAAAATAATATATTTTATGTTGATTTTTTCAACAATAATGTTCCGCGAATTTTTTAAAACATCTAGAAGAGTTCGTGGTTAAATAAAAAATTATGATATACATAAGACTAATGAAGTTGAAATTTTCGAAATGAATTAATTAAATTTAAGAATTAAATATTTGGTTTATACGAATAATTTTTAAAATTAATTCGGATTAAATCGGATATGATAGAATACTTTACTAACAAAACGATTAAACTCGAATTTTTTAAGATTAACATTATCTGTTTTAATTTTACTTAAACCACTTATTAGATTCATATGGTAGAGATTTTCAACTAATAGAATTATTCAGTTTGGTCGTATATATTTTAAAAGTATATATTTATTTAAATTTAATTATAAAGTATAAAAAATAATATAAAATTATTTTAAAGCAATATAGCATTTTAGGTAGTTATTTAAACGGGGCAAAATAAAGTTTTAAGGGTTAGTTGGGATGATCACCTTACATAAATATTAAATTTTTATAAAAATAAATTAAAAATAATAGAAATATATTTTATTCTAAAAATATATTATAAAATTTTATAGTTCACCTTCATAAATTTAAACATTATTAAATAATTTATCAATCAAATAATGTTAAATTTTGTTACTAAATGATATTTTTTATGTGAAAAATGTGGTGTTTCCACGACAATATTCCTAACTTTGAGGCTGCTTCAATATTGTCTCCATAAGTTTGTGTTTTCTAGAAAATTGGAAGGGGATGCGATAGGTACGTACGGTTCATCTGACCGTATTTATGGACCGACATAAAATCTTATGTTAAAAAATAATTTTAAAATTTTTAAAAATATTTTTTAAATTAAAATTTATAAATAAATTTTTAAGAAAAATATATAAAACTTATTTTATAAATTATATAAAAATTTTAAATTTTTATGAGAGACTATGTCCCTCTCAATCCCTTTTTTGAAAAAAATTATTAGATGAATCTTGTTTGTCACGTCATCCATGATCCCAATTAATCAAGACTGTTGATCTTAATTTTTTTTTCAAAGTAAATCATCACCTCTTTTCTACATAGACTTGTTGAGTGGATAGTTATTAGGTGTTATTTAAAGATCAACGTTCCTAATTGTTTGGACCATAAATAACATGCTGAACAGAGTTCGCCTAATATTCTCTCCTCTTTCAGCCCATCCCGGACGGTCTTCCCATTCTACACCGGAGGCTAAAGTTGTATTGAACTCTAGAATTTAAAAAAATTTCATTAGGTTCTTCGGATTTTATAAAACTTTTAATTAGGTCCCTTTGAATATTTTTATTAGACTCCGTATTTTTTATAAAAATTATTAATATATTTACATATAAAATTAAAAGTTTTATAAAAATTTTAATTAGTCCCCTTGAATATATTTAAATATTTTTATCAGACTTTTAAAATTATTGACAATATATATATTACGGACAAAACTATTTAGATTAATGTCTATCCTTCGAATAGTTTCGATTGATTGATCTTATTTTTTTAATATGAGTACGTTAATTTTATTAAAAAATAAAAAATACAATGAATTACAACTCAGGTAAACAAACTTGATCCAAATATATTCCTCATAATACAAAAACTAACATCTCTAGATCATAAATATAATCTAATCTAAAAAAAAATTCTATCTCAAAAAACTCAAAATAAAATAAATATAAACATCATTAAAATTCAACGATAAAAAATATAAATTAATAACAAACATTAACAATATGTATTATAATATTAAGACATATCAATAATATAATTATTATCATAAACTCAATCGCGAACAAAACTGATGAATCACAATATGCCTTCTTCTACCTAATCAATCGGACCCCACAGACAATAATAACTTAACCATTTCAAACCGTTCTTGCAGAAAATAAAAATGAAAATATGTCCAAACGACTTTTGTATCAATGTCGAAAGCAAGCCCAGGTTGTTTTGCTAGATTTATAAGCTTATTGTTTCCATGGCGCATCCTCTTGCAGCATTCCGTTTTGCTTCTGCCGCCTTACCAGCGCCACGGAAATACCTGTAAACTCTCTGCAAAAAATGGGTCATTCTTAGAAATCCATTCAGCAGTAGCAGAAGCAGAAGAGTGAAATGGTTTCAAAGTGTTCGATGAAATACCTGAAAGACCCATATGCTTAGCAGTGTTTCAACACAGAGTAGCCCAAACCCAACTAAGTATAATATCTGTAAAAAAAGCAATCACATCAAGGCTTTCAGCAGCAAAATCTTTTGATAATCAAAGGATTCAACACAAAGAAATGATCTTTAGCTTTACCCCAACTAAAGCATTGTCGCTCATAACATTTAATGCACTCAACATTCCCCTGCATCATCCATAACATCGTAATTAAGATACGGATATGTGTCTGTCACGAATATATCGATGTTGAAATACACATGTCCAGATATGTGTCGGACATAGATCCCCGACACGAGTACTTAAACAAGTTCAAACATGTTCGATATTGGTTCGAGTAACTTACGTGAATGATAATCCATCGTAAACTATAGGTGGAGCAACCGAAGCATAGATGCAGAAGCAAATATGTATCTGTAAGGCAGAACAAGAAAGGGTATAAAACAGCTAGCTATAGGAAGCTAGCAAGAGTTACCAGATACATAAAATGATCTACATTACCATATAAAACATGAAAAACCATCCAAACCTAAACGCACTGTCTTTCCTGCAACATGATTATAAGAGGATAACTCATTAAACATAATGAAGATTGCAGAACATAGTCTGAAATGACCGAATGGGGTTTTAGTTAGTACCTGCAAGCTCGATAAAGCGGACGATACCATAGAAAATAGGCTCCCGGTACACCTACCATGAAGTAGATGACAGCCAGGAACCATATCCTTATGCCTAAAAATGTTAAAGATTTAGGATTTATGATCGAAATCAAAAGACTACAGAAAGGATTGAACAATATTTCTAATCCAACCTTCCCCTTTGATGCTTGCTGCGGAGACAGCAATGACATTCCAGAAAAGGCACAGCACCAGCCCTGCATAAGATTAACATTCATCGTTTTACTCGAACTCGTATGCTCGTCTTGAACATGGATGATTCAACAAAAATGAAGAAACGGAACAACATAGATTCGATCTTTATGTTCGAGTGAAAACCTGTGGTAATCGAATCTAAGTTATGCAATTTTACAAGTAGCTTGCATACCTAAGAAAGTGGAGAAAGCTACATATTGCATTCGATGTAGATAATCTGGTATCTCATTTGCAATATCATGGTGAATGATTGGGAAAAATGGTGGCCAGTTTTTCAAGTCCAGGAAAACCCCAGCTGCAACAAGAAAAATAGAACAAGAAGTTGCATTGAAAATTTAAGAATAAAATACCATTACCATAAGTTAAGTTGAACAAGCTTATAAATCATCAAACTTTAATGACAAATATTACCTTTTGCTAGAGCTTCTTCTTTCTTTTTAACTTCCTGCATGCATGTCCACAAAAGATAATAATAAAAATTTTGATCAAGGGTAATGCAAGGTTACATCCAGAGAAATCTATTTTGGGGGTAAGAATTGAAATTTAATTTCTTAGGGTCAAAGTACAATTTACCTTAAAAGGTTGGATCGGATTGGAACCCATCGGCTTCGGGTCAAATGACCGTCCCCAGACTTAATAAATTAAAGTAAAAGAAGAATAGAGCTAACTTTGATGATAATACAGGGACTAAAATCATAATTTGACCATGTTTTTGACATGTTTGTATTGGAGTTTCTTACCTCGTCCCTCTTCTTGAGTTCATCCTCCTTGGCTTGCAGCTCCCTCTCTTTCTTCTTCAAACTCTACATTTCAAGCATCATATATTCAGACAAAACCGAGGTGATGAGTTTCCACCAGAACCTCAAAATTATGTCTTTAATAAATTACCGTTGCTTTATCAAGAGTGATGTCAATGGCTGGATTTCTGTCATAATTGTAGCTGATTGGTTCAGGAGGAAGAGCCTGCAACCTTTTGTGTGAATTATGTGAAGGTTTCTGCAAGTTTTTTTTTTTTTTACCAATCAACCATCATATTAATTGTATACCCATAATCACTCACAATCAACACATTCGTATAACTATAAACGCAGTGTATGAAGAGAAATGCAACTCACAGAAAAAGGATTGACATTGTCTTCTTCCTGGTCGAAAGGGTTCCGGTCGCGGTGAGCAGCCATTGGTAATGTTTTAAGGGCTGGCTGGCTAAAGCTCTTGACATTTCCATTATGAAGGGGACTGCTGTTATATGGAGAAGAAAGAGAATTTAGAAACTGTCTTCTCCTTCAGGTGTATCAATCCGCCATTCCGCTTAAGCCAAGGCTAAAAGGAATATACTATGAGGAGGACGGCAAGACAAATATACAACATAGGAGTATATGAATATTCTTGTCTTTTCTTTTTAAATCGAAGAGATTGTTGATTTATAGCTTGTTTGGTTGCTTTTGTTGGAGACTATGGCCTGGAAAAAACATTTGGAACACTGAGCTACAACAAGCTTTCATAACTGAACACGGAAAACGATGCATGTATACGTATACTGCGCATAGTATTAAATAACGATTACAATTTTTATTATGATTGTAGTTAGAGTATTGTAATTACGGACATTATGAATATTACGAAATGCGTAATTGTTAATACCATTGTGACTTATTTTTAAAATTTATAATTAAAAAAATAATTTATATGTATATTTTGTAATTTTAAAAATTTAGGTAAAATAATATTATTTAGTTAATAGGAATAAAAATATTGAGATAATTTATTGATTTTATCATTTGTAGTTATATTATGCGATGATAAACATATAAATGAATTATGGAAATGTTTTATTTATGAGCATTTATATTTTGTATTAATTTTGATATTTTATTGTGATAATACGAGGTTTCAGCACAATATATAACGTATTATAAAGTTATATAATGATTTCGTATTATAAAATCGTGATACAATTACTTCGTTATGTTATGTTTATAATACGTCACATTATCCTTAAAAATATTATGATAAGATCGTTATATTAATTTGAGTTATTCGAGTTCGACTCGGTTAAACCTTGGTCAAAACTCGATTTTGTAGGATTCGGTTCGAGCTCGAACTCAGCTTGAGTTCTTGATGAGCCGAGTCTAACTTAAATTTTTCAGACATACTTAAAATTATTTAAGTTTAAACTCGACTAAAAATCTTAACGAATCAAACTAAACTTAATATTATTAAACTCGACTTATTTATACCCATAATTAATGTTACGACCGTATTTTAATAATATGATACAACGCGATCACCGAACTCGAGTACTCTTTTTCCCTTTGTTCGAGTCTCGGATTTTTAACTTGCGCGACCACTCGCTTTTTTCGGAAAAACTGACACAACGCCGAATCGGACATTGAGACCAATTCACTTTCTTCTCCGCCGCCTCCGCCGCCATTAACAGAAGATTTTTTTTGAATTTATCAACCGAGGAATTTGAGACCAATCAGACTTCAGAAAAAAAATATTATTGAATAAATAAGCTTTTTAAAAAAAGGAAAAAAATCAAAGTATTTCTACAGTCAACCAATCTTTAGTTAATTAAATCCCCAAAGTAAACGCCACTGCAATCGTCACGATTCTCTTTTGTAATTTCCTGTTTTTTTTTCTTTACAAGAAGTCGCATCTAATTTGAGACCGCCAACGCCAACTCTCGAGGAAATTTCCCGTGGTTTCTTCGTTGAATTGATACGATTTGTGTTGATTGGATCCAATAATTTGTTTCTTTTTGTGAATTGGCCGGTTTTGAGCTTTTCTGTTAGGGTTTTCGTTTTTCTTGTTTGATGTTGATGATGGGGGAGGATGACTATAATGATAGCTTAGCTGATTGTAAGTTCAGTGATGACTTCTCTGACGACGGTCTGAGCATGGATATCGACAGCCTGATTCGTATTCTTGAGGGGAAGTCTGATCCTCCGCAGGTAGTTAGTTACCTTTTTGACGTTTACATCCGGCGTCAGTTTTAGTGTTGTGGAGTGTGAAGATTTCTGGCGGAAATTCTACTTGTTCAAGTGTGGAATTTTTGGAAAGGAATTTGTTGTACGAGCACGTACTCTTTCACTGAAAATCCCAGCAAATTACCTCTTCACGTATAGTGCTAATGTTAACTGATTTTATGAGAACTATTGTATTCTACAATGAATTTTTGGAATTTATTTACTTCCAAGTACTTCCTTGCTTAATTTGTGAATCTGGAATTCAAATTCATATAATTTAATTCAACTACTGTATTCTACTATGTTTATATATTGTTGAACTGATATTCCGTGGCTTTTTATTGACTCTTGTTTCTTGATAATAGCTCAATCTTGTTTTCTATTCTTTCATTGGGTAGGTTATCTTTTCTTTGTTAAATTGCAGGGTAATCCAGGAGATCCATCACTTAGAAATATGCCTGAAGGGGACTCAGTTTTCAAATCCATCCAGTTACAGAGTGGTACACATTTTAAGTTTTTTTTTTTTTTTTTTTTTTTTTTTTTTTTTTTTTTTCTATTTGTTCATATACTGAAGAACTTGATCTTTTATTGCTTGGAATTTGAAGAAACACCTTCCTAGGGGTTTACTTTTGGTGGCTCATTTGGCTATCATGGGAATTTAGAACCTCCACTGAGATCATTCACTGGTCCAAACTCCCTCTGCAAGTTTTAAAGTGCGGTTTGCTTGTCATTTGTCAACAGACATCCTATGCAGAGAGGGTTGAGATGTCTCTGCCTGAGATACCCGGATGTAGTACAACCTCTAGTTTTACTGCGATAGATGACAACCTCTGTTTCGATCATGGAGATAATTTAATTTTTGATCTTGTGGATAATAAAAATGACTTATGGTTCATGAATACTAAAGGCGAGTTTGACTATAAAAGTACGTTAGTAACGTTACTCAGTTCCTACTTTAACCTAAACAATTTTCAGTTGTGCATTTTGATTTTATTTTATTTTTGAAAATAACTGTCCCTGATTTTTTGTGTGGGAATGGTGATTCTTGTTTACTGAATATTCAGATGCTTTGCACAGCCCTGCTGATGAGAATACAAACATAAAATTTGATCAATCTTGTTCAGTTATACCTTATTACATGAATGGAAATGAGCAATATTTTGCTGATTCCTCAATGCAAGACTCACCTGGTTCCTTCAATTTTATGTTTGAAGAAAGTAAGGAGGGTGAAGTTCTTGAAATTCCAACCGAGAGTGCATACTCTAGTAGCAGGACAATATTTTTTCAGGGCAGAACTGATAATGGGTCTGTCAAACAGAACTACATGAACATCTTGTTGATGCTTTTGCGTCTTCACCAAGCCTGTGACCATCCTCTTTTGGTCAGAGGTTTTGATTCAAACTCTTCATGGAGATCATTCACCTTTATTCTGAGTTGTTGATCATCTTTGGAACTCTGTGGCATCTGTAATGTATGTGGTTATTTCAGCTTGTTCCTTTAGTTGATTTCCTTTCATATTTGCCTAGGCATGTTTCTGTCTGTTAATTTGTTTTTAAAGGATTTGAGTGATCAAATAAGGTTTCATTCAATTAAGATTTTGGATGACATACTTGTTTGGGTGGGTATATGTAGATGGTTCAATTTTCACACACATACATGCAATATATATATAGTTTGGCTTCTGGTATGTATGTATAAAGATCATACTGTGTTTTTATGGAGGCATGTTTTACCTTCCATGCTTGGTACCAGAATCATCACTTTTTGGCATAATCCCCCCCTTTTAGTTATTCCTTCGATGATTCTTGAACTTCTTAATTTTAATCTTCTGTTCTGACATCCATGCTTATATTTTATAGGATCCACCAGAAGATGTTGTTGCTATCCACGTTCATGTTTTCTGCAATCAGTGCATCTCGGAACATCATACTGGTGATGACAAACAATGTCCCACCAAGAAGTGCAAAGTTCAACTAAATGCGTCTTCTGTGTTTTGAAAATACCTCTTCAAATAGTTCTCTCTCTGAGCAGCCTGGTCAGGATAAGCCTCATATTTTGGTTCAAAAGTTGTTGAAGTAATTGGGCCTTGTTCTGAGAATAGTTTGTATGATTCTTCCAAAATTAAGGCCGCCCTTAAGGTCCTTAAATCACTAGTTCAAGGACTAGTGTCTGTTCAGAAGGTTCCTCTGATCACCATTCTGGGGATTCACTAAATGAATGAAAAAGATCTGATTATGGATGAAAGTTTGGACGATACCTGTAATGTACCTGGGGAGAAAGCAATAGTGTTTTCCCAGTGGACAAGGATGTTGGATTTATTTTGAAGCCTGTCTTAAAAGTTCTTCCTTCCAATACAGAAGACTTGATGTAACTATGTCGGTTGTTGCTAGAAAAAGCAGTGAAAAATTTCAAAACACTACCAAAGGTTTCAATGACTTTATTTTCTGTACTTGTATTATCATGTGTTCTATCAGAGTGAAATATTATGATGTTTGGCAATTCTGCTTGGTTGTGAAATTCATTCCTTTTCCTGTAGGTAACCGTTATGATTGTCTTTAAAAGCTACCAGTCTCGCGCTGAACATGGTTGCAGCTTGCCATGTCCTGCTTGATTTTGGTGGAACCCTACAACTGAGGACCAGGCAATTGATAGAGCACACTGAATTGGGCAGACTCGCCCAGTATCTGTTCTAAGAACTGTGAAAGATACAGTTGAGGATCGTATTTTAGCTCTTCAGGTAAGCTTTCCCCCCACCTATGCAGGCACAATGTCGGTTTGCCTTTTTCTTTCATGGTTAATACCCTAAACTTGAAATTAGAAAGATGAGTAAAAACTAAGGAAATATAATATATATTCAAAATAAGCAATATTTATTCCTTCTCTTATGTTCAAAACTCATGTATTACAACACGAGAAAAAAATAACTCCTACCAAACGTAGCATAATGATAATATCTGATATCTTCCAGGAATATTAATGTTAAAACTAAATTATGCTTGTTTATTGTTCATGGTAAAATGGCCCCTAGCTCCCAGAACTCTATTTGCAGTAAATGTTTACTTATTTTTATTTTCGTCAATTAACAGCAAAAGAAGAGAAAGATGATTGCATCAGCATTTGGCGAGGATGAAGCCGGTGGGTGTCAGACTCGCCTCACAGTAGAAGATTTGGAATACTTGTTCATGGCATGATATATTTCACTTGCATCCCGAGGTCCGGTACATAGCGTTGGAAATGGACAGACTGAATCTTCCACTTCTTCAACAACATTTCATGACCCATATTCCCTGCTCAGCTAGAAGTAAGGCTTTTTGAACACACTGCAAATAGTAGGAGATAATTCTCACAAGTCATAATCCCCGTAGGCAGAAAAAGGAAAGTTGGTATATATATATATATGTTCTGGTTTTGGCATGGCCATGGACCCTAACATTGTATGAGTTTAGGTCTCTTCCAAAGATAGTATACGGTTGGTACTTGTTATTCTTTTAGTTAAGAGTTGTAAATGATAGGTCTCCTATTTTTCTTTTCCTTGATACATTTTTAAAGATACAGAAATTGAAATTTATACCCTCCATTTTGAGTATAGTGTGATTGTGTCAAACCATGATTATTTTCAAATCGGTCCTACTTTTTGCCAATTTGAGATTTGACTGAAAACAACACAAGGAACAAATGTATAGAATTGGCATCCCAATTCATAAGTTTATTGAATTCCAAACCATCATTGACAAACACCAAACAAATCAACCCTAAAACATGACCATAAATTAAACCCCCTATTCAGATCTTTGTGTTACATCTATCATTCAACCAAGTTAGTATATCACCACGAACAATCTCAATGTTGTCATCAGGTTCACCGAACAACAACGAGTGCCACATCCCTTCATAGATCTTCAACGTCTTGTCCTGACTTGGCGCTTCCTTGTACAAGGTCCGACTCACTTCCGGATCCGTAACAACATCTGCACTCCCATGGACTACTAAGAATGGAATACTCACATCACATAGTTTCTGACTCAGTAACTCGGTCACCCTCAAGAGCTCAACGACGGTTCCCAGTCTCGGTTTCCCTCTATACCTGTATGGATTACTGTTCCCAACAATCTTCTTCTCTTCTACTTTGATTGACTTGTGCAACAGATCTTCAGTCGGTACAATGGCTAAAGTTGGCAAGAAATTCGAGACAAAAGTGAGAACTTGAGGAATCGGCCATCTGGGTTTAACCTTGTCCGAGATTTTACACATGGGTGCCACCAAAACAGCACCATGGAACCCTTTCGGATCAGCAAAATGAATCAACAAAGCAATGGCACCGCCCATGGATTCACCATAAAGAAAACAGGGCAACCCATCAAAGTTGGGATCTCGCTTGATGAGATTGAAGAAGGAGAGACAATCTTGAACAACTAAATCAACACTTGGGACATAACATCTCAGTCCCTGAGACCTGCCATGGCCTTCAATATCAAGAGCAAAGCAAGCAAACCCTTTCTGAGCAAGGAAGATTGATGTGGACTGGAAAGTCCAACTTATGTCATTTCCATATCCATGGATCCCAAAGATGATGCCACGTGGAGGATGATCTGATAGGGGAAGCCATGATCTTGTGAAGAGAGAGAGGCCTCTTGGTGAAGAGTAGAAGGATTTTGATCCTTTGATTCCTTGTTGCTTGTAATACTCTTCCTCTGAGATGTTTCCCCAATAATGAGAGTCTTGTTCAACCATTTTTGGAGAGAAGAGATTGCTGTCTAATTGGCTATGATTGGTGCAGTGTTTGTGGATGGTTTTTAAAGGGCTTCTTCATTTGTCTTGGGTTGTAGACTTGTAGTACCAATTGAGTTGGGTTTGCCACTCTGTCTAGATTTAGCCATGTTGCTTAGGGATTGGATGGAAGGATCGTAACCGTTAGATATTGACTTAAATGAAAAATAAGGATTTAAAACATTAAATTTTAGGTATTTAAAGTATTTTTCTAAATTAATAATTTAATAATTTTAAATATTAATAATTAACTATTCTTAAAAAAATCATAAATCAATAATTTAAAATATTTTATTATTATTATTTTGTTTTTAATAAATTTTTAAGTTAAAATTTTTATTTTTTTAAAAAAATAATCTCTAAATCCTTAAATCTTGGTCATTGTTGTCATTGATCGTTATTATTGAACCCATCCACCCATTTCACCCATTATACTATTGTTAAAACTAACGAATAATATACTCGTTCGGGTCATTTTTTTTAATAAAAAATAAATTTGAATTGAATTAATTTTTTTTATTAAAATAAAGTCGGGTAGGATTGAAATTTACCGTTTAAATACTTATTTTTGTCATATAATTCCAATAAAACAACAGTCCAGACTAACAAGAACAGAAAAAAGGCCAGCATAATATCTGTCTGTAGAACTCATAAAGTCGTCGAAAACAATCGGGGGAACCACAAACCTAGGAATAAACCACCCAACACGACATCAATCGTGAGAGTGAGGGCATTTATGATTTAACCCAACACAACAAGTCTTTTTAAAAATCATTTCCGGATCTGAGAAAATCTAAACCACAGTCGACCAGCCAAGAGAGTTCCAATGTCGGAGACAAGTCTCCTCAATAGTGAAAATCTGGGACATCGACAGTAAGCTTTCGACTGAGGAGTGGGGGTTTTGGATAGGCGCAATAGGAGCGACCACATAGGGTCCTCAAAAAAGAGGGCCCCAAATTTTGATAAACTACATTCATTAGATGATGTTAATCCCGAAATTTATTGAAAATTTTTGAAAACGCTATTAAGAAAGATTAGTTATAATTGTTAAAATGTTATAATTATTTCTTAAACGCGACAATTGATTATAGAATCTTATTGATTATTACTATTACTATTGTTTCAGTAGAACTAGTAAGGTTTTGGACAGACGCAATAGAAACGATCGCACAGAGGCCCATAGAAAGGACATTTGCTTCTAAGGGATACAATTCTATAACTTATAACTAGTGGAAGTCATGGAGAATTACTTTTAAAGGTCATATTTTAATAAATTGCACAGGGTCCCAAAATCTTTGAACCGCCCCTGCGACTGAGATAAGATCAGAACAAATTTGAAGAGACAATCATGACGGGAAAGAGCACCGTGGGGATAAGGGGGTTAAGAGGCCGACGGTGGGTGTAGAGAAGTCCCGGGGACGGGAAATAAACATGTCGAAAGGGGTCTCTAGCAACACCATTGTACCCTCAGAAATCTCTGACCTCAGAGAAAATATTTTACCTTCCGAATCATCGTAACATTGGAGGAGTGACCGTGAAACCTTAGGAGTATAGAAGGAGATTATCGATAGAGAATTATCGACTCTCGACGATGTCAGAGTCATTTGAGAAAAAAATTCTTTGTTATTATAAAAAAGGTGTTTTGATAAAAAAAAAAAATTGTTTTGATAGTTTGAAGGTTTAATAGTACGAGAGGTTATTGAATTTAAATTTTAATGAATTTTGTTTAATTCGACTAATTAACTAAAATAATTTCGGTTCGATTAATTGGATTTAAAAAATTCAATTTGATTAACGGTTAATATTTTAAAATTTTTGATTAATTTAGTTTTGGTTAATTTAATTCGATCACCGACTGAATTAATCGAATACTCACCCATATAATATGGTGGTATTAATTAGCAGGTACGGAGGGACATGGGCTTGAGAAAGGCTATGCACCTTTATTAAAAAAAACTTTTTATTTTTATGATGTAATTTTTTAAAAAATAAACCATTTGTATATTTGTTCCTTTTATTATTTTTAAATATTTAAATTTAATTTTTAATTTTAAATCGTAATACCATCATTATTATTAATCTTAAAATCTAACTATCTTGAATCTAGAGATGCAACCTTATATTTTGAGAATCTTTCATAATATTAAAGTATGACCAAAAAGTTATATTTTAATACATAAAATATGTAAAATATTTTGCAATCTTTGTATTTAAGTTATAAAATTTATAATTTAAATTTTTTAGTTCTATCATCTTAAAATCTAAACCTTAAATCTTAATTACTTTAAATTCTAATTATAAACCTTAAATTCTAATTACTTTAAATTCTAATCATAAACCTTATACTATAACCTAAATATCTAAACTCTAAAATTAAAAGGCTTGTGTTTTAATTTACATAAGTTTTGTGTATCAAAGTATTTTTTATAATATTAATAAATTATAAAATAATACACATTCATTTTTTTAAAATTTTTTTTAAAAAGATATATAAATTATACAAATTAAATTATTCGAATCTAAATATATTAAAATAAATATCATCTTATATTTTTATTTCTATCAGTGTGTTAGGCTTATCTCAGTTCACACTAAACACTAGATTATCAAGTGGGACTCGTAGCCACAAGCTTTAATCCTAATTAACTTTTATTGGGTGACTTTATTAGACAGAGTACCCTAGCTTAGGGTCTCTCAACGCTAAAAGTAGTGGGTTTGGTATTTAAACAGACAACTGCTGTGCCTCAAAATGACATAAATGATAAACCCTAGAAAAACAAGGAAAGAGAGCTGTATTTGCATTTAATCGGGGGGAGGGGTGCCCTTAAAAATAAAGGTTCCTATGAAGTAGGAAACATAGCATTTTAATTTAATTAATGAATGCCCTTATTTTTAGGCACATTAAAGTTAACCTCTCCATCATTCAAATAACAATTCAATGGGAAAAAAACCGAGATCGCACTATAAAGTCAGAAAAATACGGCCCAAATAATTAAAGAGGCGGAGAGGAAAAATTATACGGTGAATCCTGTTCACTACGTCATCCATGGTCCCAAGCAATCAAGACCGTTGATCTTAAATTTTTTTCAAGTGAATCATCACCTCTTTCCTACATGGACTTAGTGGATGGGTAGTTATTAGGTGGTTATTTAAAGATTAACGGTCCTGATTGCTTAGACTATGGATGACGTGATAAACAGGGTTCACCGTATAATCTCTCGACGGAGAGAGATGATAATAATACCCTAATACATGTAAGGACCTTTTCTACCACTAAGGCAAAAGAATAGGGAGTTAAACATAAATATGGAGTATTTTCTAATGGAAGACAAGCTGAAGGTAAACTTAAAAGTTTTGGGGCGCCATGACACCGGACAGCTTCGTCACTGCTGATACACCTGCTGAGGAAAAAGGAGAGGAAATACCTACTACTCGATTGATCTATTGGAATAATGTACTATATTCCTTAAGTAAAATAAAAAATTTGAAACATTATGAATATAATAAACTAAATTCAGAGGGTCATCTTATAATGAATCGTAATACTTAATCTGTATTAATCAATGAATAAATTGAATACCGGTGATTAAGAAAAATAAACTCATGAATTAAATAAAAACTACTTTTCCTTGAGCACAAGCACAGATTCATATTTGCAGTTTTCTTTCTTAACCCATTATCCACATCCAGGCTAGTGGCAGTGGCTCAACACTAAAGCCAATGAAATATAAAAAACCAAGAAGAGTTGATTGAAGGGAATTAGGTGGGCATCCATTTTGGCCAATATACAGTTAGGTTTGCACTATCATATGAGTCAGAACTACATGTAATTCTATGCTTTTTGGGTGCCTTTTGCTTTGTGCACACAACACAATCATGCACGTGTTGCTTCAACATGGTTTCTCGAACATTTAACTAACGAAAGGAAGTATTTGTCATTTCATTACAGAGTGGAATTTATCAGCATTACAACTAGCTCCAGGTTTCAAGACTTTGTTTATGCTCATCATTCATCAATGTCCGTGGAAAAACTTTAAACGTAAAAGAATTAAATATATTCGTATCCGACATTCGTACCTCGTAAAATAAAGAAGATACGAATAATGAAATGAAGTTGGAATCCAGGTCATTGTTCAACAACCTAATTGGTGTTCATGTACGACACCTTTATTCACATGTTCATCGGATTCAAGAGTCAGTACGAAGTTAGCCACAAAACTCCATCTTTCAAGATTGTGATGATGAGGTTGCTTAAAAACAGGTGATCATCTTCTGTATTTTGGGTTCAGTAGTTCCCCAACACCTGCTAAAATGTCTTTTCATAAACTTTTAACAAGATAATGGGCAATGAATAAGCCAGTCCAACTCTTATCAAGATTCTGCCATTGCCCATGTGATGATGGTGTAGTCTTCGTATAAGCACTGATGTGGACCATTCTGGACCTTGTAACATCTTCTCTGAGCTTTATTTGAACTAACCATTACCTTCGATACTTATACTTATAGTTAGATTATAGCCGAAGAGTTTTCTTTATTGTCCCTTGGTTTGTGTATGTCGAACTTGCTTGGTCTTTGCCCTATTGGTCAGCTATTCCCACTCATTGAGCGTTTTAGTGGGAAAATGGTTGATTTTCTCCACCCATCTGTACCAAACAATATTTTATATATTCTCATTCAAAGCTAGTAGTTGGTTTGGTTTGTGGAGTGGGCTTACACTTGAGCATATGAGAGCAAGATTATGAAGCTGTTTAGGCAATTTGAACTTAACTTCGGCACCAAGAAAGTGAACCCTCTTAGAGATATACAAATTAATCGAATGACTAATGATGTTTATATTATATATCTTATATAGATTCGAATCTCGATATTTAATTTCAGAATGTAATACTTCTCGAACCATCTTCTCACCCCACATTTCCTACTAAAGTGCATAAACTTTAGACCAGAACCTAGTTGGCTAATTCATAAAGCTTTACTACTGAGTAAAGAAAGTTAAAGCTAACCTTCCCCCCATCATACTTTCTTCGTTCAAAAGGTTAGACTGTTGAATTCCAACACTCTCGTCGAAAGAAGCATAAAAGAGTCCATATATAAGATTCAACGTCAACAACATTGGTCTGTCTTTCTTACCTGCAATTTCATGGAAATGGTTGATCATATAATATAGTATATGTTCTTTAGCATTGTAGTTATTAATGTTTGATTATAACATTATATATCCCCAAACCGGTCTTTAATAATTTGCTTTCCAATCTGTTCTTCCACTTCATGGATGACAACCTATGTGTTTGTGTGTGTGGTGGTCACCATCTGTTTGTTGTATATTTTGTGTTGTTTCCTTGCATCATGGATCAATACCAATATTTGCATCACTTTTGAAAACAAAGATTTTCTTTTAATTCGAATTTAGAATCCAACATTTTTCTCAGATAGTGTGATCATTGTAATAAAGAAAAGAATAATAAGACCATGTGGATAGCGTTAATCATAAATTAATGGGGGATAATGATACACGTAATTCTTGGCAACAACCCAATACCAGTGTCCCCTAAACACTCGAGAAAACTGTCTAAAAAAGCCATGTCAGATTGCCACAAACAAGCCAGAAAACATATAAAAAAATCACAGTGACACCAGTGGGATGCCTGTATAAATAGACATGTGATGTTTCTTTGTAGGTCACCGATTCCTTCTGTTTCTTTTAACTCAATCTGACTTGTTTTGTCTGTTACCAACATGTGTTTCCGAACGAGATCTGTAGTTTTCTTCACTTTGGTCTTTGTCTTGAGTGTTCCACCATTGCATCGAGTCGTGGGTGAAAGACATTGGCGATGGCGTGACGAGAAGGGATCGAGTTCCCTAGGGAACAGCGGCGATCTCATTACCGACTTGCCTGGACAGCCGCCTGTGGATTTCCGCCATTACGCCGGATATGTGACCGTGAATGAAATCCATGGAAGAGCACTCTTTTATTGGTTCTATGAGGCAATGTCTCAACCTGATGAAAAGCCATTGGTTCTTTGGCTTAATGGAGGTAACGATAATGGATTTTTACATCCGAAAACATACTTGTTATTAAATTCGAGTCAACTCACCTCTTTAAATGAATTAAAATTCTAAATACCATACTCTTTGTTACTCGAGCAACAAACATTAACGAATATCATATATATATATATATATAATTTTTTTTCTGCTAAATATCATGCATAGGGTGTAGGATATATGTCATCATTGTCTCGTGTTCTTTGTTAGTGGAGATGATTGATATAATAAGCCTAATTTCCCAACATTTTAATTCAATTATTTTATTTATTTATTCTATAGTATATGTTTTAAAATAAGATGACAAAAGTTGTTTGTGTTTCAGGTCCTGGGTGCTCTTCTGTGGGATATGGAGCCACGCAAGAGATTGGTCCTTTCTTAGTGGACACTGATGGGCGTGGGATTAAATTTAACAACTTCTCATGGAATAAAGGTATAAAGTTCAGAATTTATAGTTATCTACCAACTTGTTGCAATTATTTTTTCTTATTTACCTACCATAAGATTCGGGTATGAGCGTCGGATATCATTATATGTTCAGTACAAATATATATAATATTAAAAAAAACTATAACTTTGCACATATCTGAATATAAATCGAATATATATATATATATAAATATAACATGTCGATTATTTATTGTTATCGTCGTCATCTTCATTAAAATATATGTTATTGCATCATAGAAAATTCATATAAAATCAGTACACTTACTTTTAGGTTGCACTTATTAACCTATGTATATGCTGCTTTCTCATATTCCAACATACAATTATTTAGAATTTCTGTCTATTTTAATGTCTTTGCTGACGCAGAAGCCAATATGTTATTCCTGGAATCTCCAATTGGAGTTGGGTTTTCATACTCAAATACTTCTACTGATTATGATAATCTAGGAGATGAGTTTACCGGTGAGTTTAACACATAAAATCACACTTGTAAGTTCATTTATGTTTTCTCTTTACACCCGTTGTCGAATATGGATCGAATATAAATAAAAATGAAGTCGGAGCAACGTATGGTAAATTGTTGCTCAAGATGACCTAATTTGTGCTTATGTTCTTCTCTGGACTACTAATATATACCAGCAAATGATACTTACACTTTCCTACATAAGTGGTTCCTGAAGTTTCCATCATACAGAAAAAGAACCTTTTATATTGCTGGGGAAAGCTATGCAGGTATTCCCTCTTTAATAATTTTACATTTTCCTTCAGCTCAACAGATTGATTCTTAATTGACTTGTTTGTTTCCTAGGAAAATATGTGCCAGAGTTGGCTGAACTCATTTATGACAACAACAAGGACCCTTCACTTTATATTGATCTCAATGGTATTTTGGTACGATCATGTTGTTAATCCGGTCCTACTTTCCTCCCTACTAGACCTCGGTTCTTGCTTGACGTGCTGAAAATTTGGACAGATGGGAAATCCCGAAACATACGATGCCGAGGACTGGCGAGGCATGGTGGATTATGCGTGGAGCCATGCGGTGGTGTCTGATGAAACTCACAAAATCATCGCCGAAACCTGTGATTTCAAAAGCAATGACACATGGAGCAACGAAGATTGCAGTGAAGCTGTTGATGAAGTGCTCAAACAGTACAAGGAGATCGACATTTTCAGCCTATACACCCCTGTGTGTATCACTGACACCGCGAGTTCGGACGACAAATCAGTACTCAAAGTCATGATGAAGCGAAAATCGAATATGGTGATCGTTTAATGTAACTTTAATTCTCCTTTATTTCCATATGGTGGTCTGATGGATGTTTTTTCTTTACCAGATGCCAAGGATTTTGGGTGGCTTTGATCCCTGCCTTGACGGCTACGCAAATGCTTTCTACAATAGATTGGATGTTCAGAAAGCTCTTCACGTTAGTGATGGTCACCATCTCAGAAACTGGAGCATCTGCAAGTAAATATATCACTGATATCTTACTATATATAATGTCGTTATCTACCCGACGATATTCTCATTACGTCACACCGCACCATGTAACATGTCACGGTGCGGTGTGAAAGAAAATTGAGAATATCCGGTCGAGAAATCGTGCCATATGATTGTAATGCCCCTACCTTTCGTAATGCAGTATGGATATATTTTATAGTTGGGCAGATACAAAGCCATCCGTGCTTCCAATATACCAAAAGCTTATTGCAGCAGGAATTAGAATTTGGGTTTACAGGTAAATTCCCCATGCTTCAAACAGTTTTCTAGACATTACAGTTCTAATGTCTTTTGGATTGGTTTCAGTGGAGACACAGATGGAAGAGTTCCTGTTTTGTCCACTCGTTACAGCTTAAGTGCTTTGGGATTGCCCATCACAAAGGCATGGAGACCATGGTACCATGAGAAACAGGTACTCGTATCCGAATCCGAATAAACGGGTACTTGATTATTACTAGACGATAACACCGAGTTCATCATGTTGTTGATTTGTTCAGGTCAGCGGTTGGATTCAAGAATACGAAGGGCTTACCTTCGCAACATTTAGAGGAGCTGGGCATGCTGTGCCTTGCTTCAAACCGAGCAGTTCACTGGCTTTCTTCTCTGCTTTTCTCCATGGGGAAACCCCATCTTCCTCTCGATATTGAAGTCTCGTGGAGGATTTTGGTCTTATATTATATGTAACAATATATATATATATATATATATATTTATCTACTACCCATTAAAAATGCCATTTCATTTTAGGCATGGATTATCTGGAATGAGCTTAAGACTACATTGAATAAAAAAAAGCAAATGAACAAGTGTTTTTATTTCTGACGTTTACACGTCTGGTTAGGTCATTTCGAGACTTTAATAGTTAATTAATTAATAATTTTTATCTACGAAGATACATTTTAACCCAAAATAATTATTTAATTTAATGTTTGGAACATATTTTGATCATGTTTTTTTAAAGAAAAGTTTCTATACAATTTGGTAGTTTTTTATTTTTTACAATAAAATTAGAACCAACCATTTACGTAACTTCATCAGTTGATAACCAAAAGAAAATGAAACAAGACAAGTTAAACGAAATATGTTTGGGCCATACAACTTTTCGATTGTGTGGGCTCCGACCACTCAAAATTAAAAGTCAAAGGGTTTTGGATTTTTATGACCGAACAGCTTGACTGAATTCGAAAATTCAGTTTATTATTTATCAAACATAAATAATAATTCTTAAATGACTCTATATCCAACTAGTCAGTCTGTCGGCCGACTTGTTTTTTCAAAGACACTGAACTTCGCGTATACCGTCCACAATCGGTCGAGGCAACGCACGGGAAATCTTGTACGCATACACGCGTTTTGAATATAATATTTATATCTTCCAGCCTTAAACGCTCGAGATAAAGGGGCGAAAGCGTTCGCAATGGCGCGACAAACGGTCGATGCAACGTCCGTCGAATTTTCAAATATCATAGTAATTAAAACGAGTTTATATTATTTATTCCGATAGAATTTGATGAAAGAATTTAGGGATAAATTTAATTTTTTTAGGGATAAATTTAAATTTTTTAAAAGATTTAAATTAAAATTTTAAATAATTTAGAGTTGAGTAACATTTTTAATGATTTTAAGAGATTTAGTGAGAATTTTTAAAAATTATAGATGATTTAATTAAAATATTTAAAATTTGTATCTTAATGAGAATTTATAAAAATTTTGTGACGATCTCAAAATTTAAAGAACCAAATTTTATTTTTTAAATTATTATGGGAACATGGTCCCATTAGTCTTCATTACATTTACATCGTTTTTTATTAGGAACGAACTTAACATTTTATATAAGCATATAAACTATCAAAAATATATTAAAAATATAAGGTACATAAAATTACGAGAGTTTATAGAATATAAAATTAGATTATTAATAAAAAAATATATAACAAAAATTTTATTTAAAATTTTAAGGGGTACGACTGCAATTTAAAACTCCTTAAATTCATCGCTGTTGTCCATCCTTAGTTTAATAAAATGATATAAGAAGAAAATTTCTTCAAATTTATTAAATGCCGGATATATTATAAAAGAATGATGTTTCTATTTTAAAATTTATATTACAACAATCAAGTATACTATAATTAAATTATTGAGGACCATGCAGAATGTATGTACTTTTCTTGCGTGGATTATGAGCTCCTAACTCCACCAAGTTTCGAATGACCGATTCAGTCGCTGTATTCAAGAACTCCGGCCAGTCCCTACATAAATGGAAAAATAAATAAGAAAATGAAACAAAATTAATTTAAAAATATATTTCGTAGTTGATAGTTGATAGCCGATAGCGGATATACCCTTTTAAAGTATCGAAAGTAAGTCCGACCGTATATTTGGCCTGTTCAAGTGCTAAATTAAACCTTTTCAATTTCTCAGCCGAACATGTCCCGTAATCCATAACCTGAAGCTGAGAAGGTTTCACGTCACAAAATATTGGGATAACCCTTTTCTTGTTCTCCATCAATAGGGCAAGTTCTTGCAGGCAGAAGTACGAATCGCAATAATTCGGCGAAAATATCGCCATGCCGAGTTTACAGTTCCGGATAGCCGGATCTATTTTCTCGAACAATTGATCACCGGGCTTCATACTCTGACTATCCAAGAAAGGCCTTAGACCCAGCCTGAATAAATGATCATGAAGCAAACCGGCAATGGTTCGTTTCGTATCGATCCCACGATGGTTGATGAAGATGTCGCAAACCGGTCGAGTCATGGCGTCCGCCTTGTTTGGGGTCGACGGCGGGACTCGAACGAGTTTACGGCAGATGGTCTTGACAGATGATGAACAATTCTGCAGCATTGTTATTGAAGAAGCTAAAATGCAAAGAGGGTGGGAGATGAGGAATTTATAGGTCTACTCACGATTTTCTTCTGATTTTTGTACCTTCAAACACGTTTGTATATAATTTTGCTGATGCGATGTTTGCTTTTTTGACACAGTCTGTCTTATTTAGATAATAATTATTATTATATTAAAAGATAAAAAATAATGATAAAAAGATTTCTCAAACTTGGTTAATTTTTTTTTTTATTTCAGCTTTTAAATTATTTTCGAATACAAAATAAAAATTATTTTTTTATATTTTTATTTATGTCTCACACTAAAAATAGATTTAAAATTAAGGTTTAAATAATTTTTTAAGATTTATAGTATATTTTTAACAAGTTGTGATATATTATATTTTAAAATAAGCGTTGAGACGTGTGTTTATATAATTTTTCACCACTCAGTTAATAAGTGAATTTTTAATAAGATAATAATTAATATATATATATATATATATATATGCATATTGTCACGGGGTCAGAGTTTTCGCGCAGGGACTTATACTCGTGCGGCACCTCGGGTCTCTCGCATGCCCGAGGATTAGCCTTAACGATCTCCGATGCTCACTGGTTTCGCCCTCCCATGGGCTCATCAGGGAAGCGAGGACAACTCCCGACCAGTGTGTTGCACGATCAGCGCGCCCATCCTAAATGGGACGGCTGCTCGGCACATACTACACTCTTAATGCTATCCCGCTCCCAAGCTTTACGCACCACCAGAAAGCATCCCGCTCGGTCTCGCGTAGTCACGACTTACGGTCCGTGACATTCTCCTCCACCCAATTCATGCACGCCCTCGTGCATGGGAGGAAACTCTTTCCCTCTCTTAAAACGTGCTAGGAACTAGTGTGCAATTCTCCCAAACTCGCCCACTAACTGGGGTCGCCCTCCGATGTCGGGCACAGGTCTACTTGCAACCACTTCATGGCACTCGCCACTTCAACAAGGTGTCCCATTGCCGATCTCAACCACCTCATGGCCACTCGCCACTTTTAACCAGGTGTTCCCATTGCAGATCGCAACCACCTCATGGCCCTCGCCACTTAAACAAGGTGTTCCCATTGCAGCTCGACCATCCGTAGAACTTTCGTTGTGGCTTCCTGCCTACCCGTCCTTGTCTCTAGAGGACCCACTCGCGAACACCCGTTTCTCTTTGGGGTGCGAGCTAACACGCTCGTCCACATGACTCGCTCCGCAGCATAAAGGGCGCTTGGTAAGTCCAACAGCTAGCACACAACCTCGCTCTGATACCACTTGTCACGGGGTCAGAATTTTCGCGCAGGGACTTCTACCCGTGCGACACCTCGGGTCTCTCGCATGCCCGAGGATTAGCCTTAACGATCTCCGATGCTCACTGGTTTCGCCCTCCCATGGGCTCATTAGGGAAGCGGGGACAGCTCCCGACCAGTGTGGTGCACGATCAACGCGCCCATCCTAGATGGGACGGCTGCTCGACACGTACTACACTCTTAATGCTATCCCGCTCCCAAGCTTTATGCACCACCAAAAAACATCCTACTCGGTCCCACGTAGTCACGACTCACGGTCCGTGACATTATGAACTTAATCTTTTTATTTTTTGAATTAAGGCTTTTTCATTTTAAGTTTTTATAGTATTTTTCTAACAATTTTTAGAAGAGAAGAAAAAAATTAGGCATAAAGATAGTTTTCACCTTTAACGTTTATAATTTTGGTCATTTTAGCCCTTATTCTTTTTTTGGGATAAATTTAGCCCTTGACCTTTATCTTTTTAACAAATAACTCATTTTTTAACTATCATGATAACTGAACCGTTAAATATTTAATAATGATGATATGTCATATATATATATATGTAATAATATATTTTAAATAACTTAACATCTAGTATATCAAATACATAAACGCGGGATATAGTTTTATTCCAATCTAAAAATATAAAATAATTAAAATTTAAATAAAATATTAAAAATTATTTTTTTATTTATTAAAAATTAATTAAATCTAAAACAAAAGGCTACTAAATATTTTCAACCTTAACTATAGTAAAATCAAAATTTTATCTAAAAAGGTATGAATATAATCTGAGAAGAAAGTGTTTTGTATAGTTTGTTACCGGTGAATCAAAGATAAAAGTTTTTGATAATAATTAATTGGATTTTTATTATTTTAATTTAGAATTTAGGTATTTTAGTTTTAATCTAAATCGGAGTTTTAGGGTTTTATAAAGATATTTTAGTTTAGTTAGGGTTGAGAATATTTAGTAAATTTTTGTTTTGTATTTAATTAATTTTTAATATTTTATTTAAATTTTAATTTTTTTAATATTTTATACTGGAATAAAATTATATTCTATATATATATATATTTAATACTTTAGATTATATGTCATTTAAAATATATTATCACATATATATATGATATGTTACCATTATTAAATTTTTAACGGTTCAGTTACCATAGTAGTTAAAAAATAAGTTATTTGTTAAAAAAAAACATAGATTAAGGGCTAAATTTATCCAAAAAAAAGAATAGGGACCAAAATGACAAAAATTATAAATGTTAAGGGTGAAAAGTATTTTTATGCCAAAAAATTATTCTTTAACAGCTTAAGAGAGAGAAAAAAGATTAATCGAAAGCTTTAAAATAAAATAGACTGAGAAAATTTATATCGGAAAACCCAAAAATATGAATTATTTACTTAAAAGAGTCGTAATTAATTAGCTTAACTTGATTTACAATTTGAAAACATATTCTCAAGTTAGAAAATGGTAACGGAGAGAAAATAAATCATAGGCTGTCATTCCATGATATTTTGGGTTACAAACTTTGCCAACTTCAAAAGTTTCCATATTTAACTTAATTATATTAAAAAAATAACCATAACTCAAATTGTTTAACCATAAAATTTACATAATATTCCATTTTATATCAGTCCAAATCTTACCAATACTAAGAAATTTCAAAGTGAATATTTAAAAACAGAAAGGATTTGATTTCAAATCACACTCGATTTCAACTTAAAATTTTTAATTAAAATCCAATAAAATTATTAAAATCAATAATTAAAAAAATTATTCATATTTAAATCGAGCCGAATTCCGTTACCTAATTTACGAGGTCAAAACCATTTTTTTTTCTCAATATTTGTAGGAGGTTAAGGAACTAACTTGTAAAAGCACATACACTAAACCATGAGTGTCAAGTAACAAGACACAGATACTTTAAACAAAGACAAGATGAGAATTCAGTCCATAATGAGCAATTTCCTATAATTGGCTTAACACTTTTTAGAGAAGATCCCAATCAATGTTGAAACAAGATTTTGTCTTCCTCATTTAAGGTTTTGTTGTCTTCCATTTTCCTTTTTTGGGTTTGAGATTCAGGCCACAAATCCAATGTGCTGCAGGAAAACAATGTTTCTATTGGCACCTGGGTTTTTTTCTTCTTGATTGTTCTTGTTTGGATGTTCTTTCATTCTTTGATTGAGATATATCCAACGTCAACCATTGTTCCATTCTGGTTTTCTTTCTTATTTGTATTGAATTCTGGTCCACGTTTTAGGTGATCATGCCTGCAATATGCTGTGGTCTCACGCCTATGCTTTTTGGTTCCAAAGCAGTCAAACTTATCCAGGTGAATGTTTATATATGTATGTATGTATGTATTGTTGTCCAATCTGCAGAAATCAAGGGTGGTTCTTGTATTAGATTAAAATTCTAGAATTCTGGATCTAACCCACCATTGTTGGCAATGTGAAGAACATGTTTACTTGTTAAAAATGCCATTTTTAATGCATTTTCCAACTCATTTTTTATGAATTTTCCTGGTTTCTTTCTTTTATGATGTTTGTATGGTTAATTTTCTACAAAATCCCATTTCTGCACAATTTTTCTTTTTGTTGAATGATTGCATGAGTCATTGTGTTGTATCCACATGTCTGAGACATGTTTGATTAAAATATTGATGTTATATGATACATAATATTTTCTCAAATGAAGATTTTGATCTTATATATATATATATATATATATATATGCAGGGGAAAAACTCTTTACCAAAGGCATGCAAGAGTCAAAAGAGAAAGAAGGGGCCCAAGCGGGACAATTCATCTTCATTGCAAATCAACTTCATTCTGATGATGGAGTTTAGGAAGAAAATTATGACATTTAGAGACATCATCGGTCTACCGCCTTGTGATACAGCTTTATCCACTGATCAGGTATCATTTATTGGTTTTGTTCGAAGATTTTCATGTATTCGAAGATCTTCATGTATGTCTTAATTCTGCAGATGGTAATAGGGACAATGCAGGATCTCCATAAGTACTACCCTGAAAGCATACCCCAGTTCCGTGGATCGAAACTGAAAAGATTACCTCTTGATAAGGTTTGCAACCTTTCCATAAAACTAGCTTGGTATTCTGTTTAGATTGGAACATAACTTCAAGATTGATCCCATGATAACATTCTGCACGAAATTTGCCTATAAACAGCTACTGATGTACTTTTGCAAGGCGTTGCAAGATCTAGCAGACGTATCTAATATGAGCGGTGAAGGGATAGACAAATGCAAGCTTGATCTAAATGACAATGGAGAGACCAAAAGTGTTGAACAACTTGGTATGAAGTAGATTTTATCAGAGATGTTATATTTATCTTCGTTTGAATCTGATAAACTGCATGAAAGAACTTTTGGGTACATATGAACTTGCTTGTTTGAATCTGATATGAACGTTTGTGTTTTCCCGGTATCATGTATCGAAAACGAGTCTAGTTGCCATATGAACTTGCTTGTTCTTTATTGAAATTTATGATGATTTCCCATTTTTTTCACATTTTGGCAGTTGAAATTACTGTGGCAACACTCAATGGGTTGATTAAAATAGCAAGAGAGAAATGTGATTTGAGTAAAGAAGATGAAGAGAATGATAAGGATTTATGTCAAGAGGTTAATCCTCGTAAAGAAAACGGCTACTGCTGCCCTTCACCGAACTCGTTGCTGCCTGAGTTGATGGATGGTCCATTAAAACCTCCGTACCCGTCAGCTCTTTTGTTGTCTGTCAATGTTCAAGCATTGGGGAAACTGAGCCCCATGGATGTGGAGCGACTGAAATTACATATGCTTCCTGGTTATGTAGATGAAGTTCCCAGTTTTATGAAGCAAAACAAGGTTATGATTGAGGAACAAGATGAAAATGGCCAAGTTGATGAAACCAGGGATCGGAACTCTCACATCGAGACACTAGAGGATCCAGTTTCTGATTCAGATGGTGCATCTGGTGTTATAAAGATAAATAGAAGCAACTCTGCACCAGTGACACCACTGTTAATGCCGCCACCGGATGTGACACCACCTCCCGAGTTGTCTGGAGATGTAGAAGCAGATGAGGATAGTTCAGCATTACCACCAGCAGAAGTTTTAACACAGATTCCTCCCCCACCGCCACTGCCTCCATCCCAACCAAATGTAGAAGCTGCAAAACCAACGTCAGAAGCAAAAGAACCAGAGTCGCCCTCACCGGGTTCAGCACTGGAAGAAACAGCAGCAACTGCAGTACCATCACCTCCACTATCAGCACCAACAGAGCCAAATATAGAGGTAACAGCAGCAGCAGCGCCAACAGAGCCAAACATATTGGTAGCAGCAGCAGCAACTGCGGTACCATCACCTCCACTATCAGCACCAGCAGAGCCAAATATAGAGGTAACAGCAGCAGCAGCAGCGACAACAGAGCCAAACATATTGGTAGCAGCAGCAGCAACTGCAGTACCATCACCTCCACTATCAGCACCAGCAGAACCAAATATAGAGGTAACAGCAGCAGCAGCGCCAACAGAGCCAAACATATTGGTGGCAGCAGCAGCAGCGCCAACAGAGCCAAATATAGAGGTAACAGCAGAACCACCACTACCACTATCAAAGCCAATTATAGAGGTAACAGCACCGCCACCGCCACCACTATCAGCGCCAACTATAGAGGTAACAGCACCGCCACCGCTACCACTATCAGCTCCAACAGAGCCAAATATAGAGGTAAAAGAAGCACCTGCACTACCACTATCAGTACCAACAGAGCCAAATATAGAGGAAACAGCAGCACTCCCTCCACCAAAACCTACTGAAGTGGAAAAAGAAGTACCAGTTACACCAAAACCACTTCCTCTTCCTAGAAGTATATCAACACCAATTACACAACCCCCACCACCTCCGCCTACTAGAACTCTCTCAGTTACACTTGCACCACCTCCACCACCTCCTCTTACTAGAACTGTTTCACTTACACCACCACCACCACCACCACCACCAATGGCTTCAAATGGATCAGGACCAGCAGTACCACCACCACCAGGAGCGCCACGGGCGAATGGATCTGCTCCACCACCTCCACCAGGAGCGTTAGGGGCAAAAGGAGCTGCTCCACCACCTCCACCTGGTGCCTTGCGCTCCAAGAAAGCAGATACTAGATTGAAGAGATCAAGTCATATGGGTAATCTATACCGAAATCTCAAGGGCAAAGTAGAAGGAGTTCCAAAGAAAGGCCCCTCAGGAGCTAATGGAAGAAAGGGAGGAGGAGGTGCTCCAAGCAATGGCAATGGGAAACAAGGAATGGCTGATGCATTAGCAGAGATGACAAAGAGGTATGTGTATATATCTTACATCAAAATCCAATAACTGGCTTTTTGTATTTTCCTCACTTTGTTTTGGTCTCAGATCAACTTACTTCATACAAATCGAAGAAGATGTAAAGAAATACGAAAAACAAATCAAAGAGATCAAAACTTCCATCAGTACATTCAAAACCAATGACATGTCTGAGCTAATTAAGTTCCACAGATCTTTGGAATCTGTTCTCGAGAACTTGACAGATGAAACTCAGGTTAATTCTCTCTTCTTTCTAGTTTTACTGTCCTACAATCCGATGAATCTATCGCCTCATGAGTCGTTGGCTGACCGCCAAATGTTTGCAATCTGCAGGTTCTCGCAAGGTTTGAAGGTTTCCCTGGAAGAAAGCTGGAGGCAATAAGGATAGCAGCGGCTCTGTACTTGAAGTTAGAATCAATGCTGACTGATCTACAAAACATGAAGATTGAGCCTCCTTTGGCTCAGCTTCTCGAGAAGGTCGAACGATCCTTCGACAAGGTATCGGTTGGTTCTTGAATTCACATATAAGATTGTATTACAGTTGTTGAATCAATACCGACCATTACTTGAACAGATAAAAAAGGAAATAGACTCCCTGGAGCGAACCAAGGATGAAGAAGCCAAGAAACTAAAGGCTCACAACATCGATTTTGATTTCCAAATTATTTTACGAATCAAAGAAGCAATGGTTGATGTTTCCTCCAACTGCATGGATTTTGTACTGAAGGTACCTCTGTTTTTCGATTCTCAACCAAATTCAAATCCTGTTTTTTATTACTTGTCTAGCACATGATAATGGATTCTTGACATTCAGGAAAGAAGAGAATCAAAATTGGCAGCAAATGAAGTGTCCAAAGGCAAAGCTGAAGCACCAAAGAAAGTGTGCATTAAAATGCTGTGGAGGGCTTTCCAACTTGCTTTCAGGGTTTACACATTCGCTGGCGGACATGATGACCGTGCCGATAGGCTGACCCGAGAAATGGCTCTTGAAATCGAGACTGATCACGAACATAAGTAATCGTAACCCTGATATATCTAAGGTATAGTATAATAGTAATGAGCAACTTGCAGAATCGGATTTCTTTGTAAATTAAATCTTGTTTGAGTTGTGATTTTGATGGGCTGGAAAATTGAAAGTTGCTTCAGGCGCTTGAAACAAAGCTCTTAAAAAACAAACCAAAACTCCTTTGCTTAGACATGATATTTTAGCTCTCAATTCCCATTACTTTTCCTTGATTAATTCGAACTCATCTACACAGTACACTTGGTTATAGTAGGTGAGTCTCATAACTGAGATATTTTAGGTACTAAAAATCTCGAACTCGAATTCTTAGTCGAGGATGGTTTTGGCTAGAATTTCTTTATTTTATTATGATATTTAAATATTTTTTTAATTCTACATTCAAATCAATATGAAATTAATAAGATTGATATATTTCATTCCCGAACGCTTCGAAACCGATCAATATCCAATCTACATTGGAATAATAATCATCACTAGAAAATGAAACCAAACATAGAAATTTCCATGTCTTGATCATGATTTGGTTCTGTTATCTCTGCACCACATCAAATTAAAGAATTGTGACAAAACAACCCATGCCATAGCCTATATAAAACCCAGGTGATGTCGGTTGCATCCACGCATGTAAAGCAGATCAGAATAGAACTTTTTTTTTAAACTTTTCATAAAAAAAAATAAATGAATTTGGTTTATCACGTTATTCTTGATTTTAATAAATAAAATAAATTTATATTAATTTTATTAAATTCTTATTTTTTCCTACGTGTAAAAAATGGATAATTATTTAGTTTTTTTATATGGATAGATTTTTTTAGTAATTTTTTTATGCTTTTATGTTAAAAATTAAGCTTAAAGTTTAAAGTTTAAAGTTAGGGTTTAAAAATTATGATTAGGATGTATTTTTATGATTTAAAACTTTATTTAAAAATTAAAAATTAAAAAATAATTTTTTAACATTAAAATATAAAAAGGATACCGAAAAGGGAGAGGATTTTTTTTTCGGCAGATCAAACTTTATACTACGAAACAAAGCCCGGTAAGCGTGGCCCCAATGTGCACATGCACTAGACTTGAACCAAAAGAGAATTAGGACATATCATGTTGGAACAAAGATTTGGTTGCCCTAATAAACATCCATGAAATCTACAAACCCCACAGTTTAGACCGACCAGTAGAGCAGAACACAAGTCTTCCCGACCGAAATGATGTGTGGACAAGGCAAAAGCGACTGCTTCTCAACCAGTGGAGAAACGAATCCATGCAACTATTCCCATTTCCCACTACTCTCTGTCCAGATATTCAGAACCAATATTATACATATCCATAAGAATCTTCCCATCACATCTACTTTCCCCTGGTTAGCTGGAAGAGACCCCATGACCCCATCTATGAACTCTACACACGCACGTATCATTTAGAGATTACCGTAAAACATTTTAGTTATGTTCACTGAACATGTGAAAGGGTAAACGTTCCTTTGGAGTGCTATAGAAATAGTTGGTGACGCATCCAGAAATATCTAAGAGGGTAAACACAAATCAAAATATATTTTAGAGTGGGCACAAATTATAAAATTTAAAAAATTCAGGGTGGGCATAACCTAAAAAATTTAAAAATTTAAGAACTAATTCATAAAAATTTTAAAAAACAAAATCAAATATATGAATTTTAAAAAATTCAGGTGGATACGGATCCACCCTCTTCCTAACGTGGATCCGCTAGCGGAAATGGTACCAATTGAATCTGAACGGTAAGACCCTGACGGAGAGCAACGACTAGTTTAGAACATTTTGTAACTGAATATAGGATAATTATTTAATATATTGACGGCAGAAAAAATTTAGTTTTCACCGAGTCTTTAATTTTCTGGTTTAAAGATTTAATTTAAGGGTAAGGTTTAGTAATATAAAACTTAGTGATTATAAATAGAATTTTAAATTTAGGGTTTAAATTTAAGGTTTATAAGTTGAAACTTAAATACTCAATATTTTACTATAAAGTCTAAGCCTTAACTTCTAAATTTTTGACATTATACTTAAATTTTAACTCTACATAAACCCTAAATTAAGTCCTTAAATCATAAAATCAAAACACTAGTGAAAACTATTTTTTACGGTCAATGTAATAGATATAAATCCTTGAATAATATAATATAAAAAAATATAAAATTAACGATAAATATATGACCATAAATTTAGTATTTTTATATTATTTTTAGTATAGATGTTTTTATAATGAGTGACGTGTGACCTGGATTTTTCTTTTACTAATATTAAGGTTGAAATTTAACACAATTTATTGTAAAACAGAAAGAAAAATGAGCAAATTTTAGTTAATTATCCATCTAAGAAAGAAATGTAAACCCCAAAAAATCTTATAGAGACTGACATAGTTTAAACAGGAAAAATTGAACCGTTCTTGATTCAATAGGAACACCGATATCAAGGGAAGAGCTATACAGATAATCCTATATATTATGTTCATTGTCAAGAAAAGACGTTACTTTTTCATGGTATGATCTGAGAATCATCCCATGGAATGTTGAGATCCGTAGAGACAAGTTCATCAATATCACCCCAATCCCAGTAGCAGTTGGCCATTTCAATGCCACAGCTCCGACTAGCTTCTTGCCATGTCTGTGCATCACCGTCACCACTCATGACGGCCGGCATGACAATGGCTGGATCAGATGTGGATTTTTCGAAATAACTCGAACTTGAACTTGAAAATGGAAACGGAAACTGTAAGCCCTGAGACATGGTAGTAGAACCCAAGAATACGCCATTGCTTGTGCTGAAAATTTCGCTGATCTCCGATGAATATGATGGACGAACCTGATCATTGAGCCTACTGTTAAGGCAGGATGTGGTCGTGGAGCTTTTTGTGGCGGCCGTGGCTGCGGTGGATGTCTTGATCCGCTTGTTTTTGCGGCCTCCACCGATAGGAACGTTGCGAAGGGTGCCACCTTTTGTCCAATGTCTTTTACAAGCCTTGCAGTAATACCTAGGCTGTGACTTGTTATAGTTGTTGTAATAACAGAACTTCGTGTTTGAAGAATCACACCTCGGACACTTTAATGGCGGCTCTGAGTTTTCAGGCTTCTGGTTCTGTTGATGACGTCTCTTCATTGATGAAGCTTTTGATAGCTCTGTAGTTGGAGCAGCCTGCGACAAAGATTGAACCTGGTTCAACACGATGCCATCGCTCGAAACCTGCTTAGAACTTAATCCCATATCTCAGAAACTCTTTCAAAACCCTAAAAATTGTGAAGATTTCGGACAGAAGAAGGAGGAGGGGATCAAATCAAATCAAGCTGAAGAAAAACCAGTGATGGTCATGGGAACTATTCCCTATAAACATGTTAGTGTGTTGTTTTGTAGGAAACAAATTGGATGTTGAAGGGTGTGAAGTGTAAGGAAATTCCCGGGAAAGTGATGAGAAATGAGCCTGATCTTATGCGAAGGGAGAGAGGTTTGCTTAGGCGTGAAGGTGATGGTGGCGGTGGGTTGGTGACACGTGGAAATAGATGGGCCGTTAATAGTGGAGTGATTGAACGGGGGTGTAACAAGAAGATAAACAGGCGATGTTGGAGTATATTAAATAAGTTAAATTAAATAGAGATAGAGATGTGTACGTGTTGGGTCGAAACTCGTTAATTTTTCTTAAATATGTATCATCTAAGTTTTATTATTTTTAAAGTTTAAATTTAAAATAACCAAAAGTTTAAAACTGAAAAAACAAAATAACAGAAGTGAAACATTAAAGGGACAAATTCAAATGATACAAATTTACGTTGGAGAAGATTTATATCGATCAAATTGAACAAACGCTAAGATGATCAAGTCAATCTAAAACTCTTGAAGATACTATGACATGCGTAACACTCTAAAATGATTTCAAAAATCGTTTATCTAATTATCTTCGTCTACAATTAAAAGAACGAAAATTAAAATATCCTCTATTCAAATTTATTCTCATTATTGAATTTTTCAAATAAAGTTATTGCATGCACCACTTTGTTTTTATTTTTGACTATAAATTTGAATCTGTAGTTTTAAAAGGATCTTAAATGGTATTTAATATGAATCATGATAAGACTAATAACTGAAAAACTCGTTAAATTTTATTTTAAAAAGAACAAAAAATTTTATTCTTATAAAATATCGTAATTTTAAAACATACTTATCCAATTTTTCTCATATATTAGTTGGAAATAAATGACAAAATATAAGAAGTATTTATTAGTTAGAGTGTCTTGAGGCCTATTGTATAAACATGATAATTGTTAAAATAACCGACAACGACAATATAAGAAGTATTTATTAGTTGCACAAGCTCTTTAGCCCAAGTGGTTAAAGGAACGATTGTATAAGAAGTATTTATTAGTTAGAGTGTTTTCCATACATGAACTAAACATACTTTTGATTTTTATGAATTACGTGAAGTTTTCATCGACAAAATATTCTAATAAAGATCCATGGGACCGTGGTGGACCTCTAGACCCATTGATGAGGAATAATATTGGTTGGAACATGAACATGAACATGAACATGGTGATGTAGTCAAAGGTTGGTCCAAACTAGTAGAGAATTGAGTTCACTTAAAATATTCACCGGAAAAGCCCGACTTTGTTAACTGATCGGATCCAAAAGGACCAAATTTTCTATGTCGGACGTCAGAAAGGACCAAAAGCAAATCATAGCAATCTAATCAAATTCTTTTAACTGTTTTAAATTTTAAATTTTTTAATTGGATCTTTAAAATATCAATATTCTTAATCAGTTTTTTTCGTCAACTTAACCGTTAATTTATGCATTAAAACAAGCTCAAAGTTGGCATTGAATTTACCCTAAGCACGTCATCAATTATAAACATGTATATATTTATTTTATTGATAGTTTCAACTTTAATTATATAATATCAATAAAATTTATGGTATTTTTTTCATTTCATTTAACTCGTCATGTTTTTCGTCTGATAAGTATATGTGTGTTACAATCTAAGAACCTAAAGTAGTAGTTAAATTGATCGAAAAGTTTAATTGATATGAACTGTGATCAACGCATCGAATTTAAGGAGCCGTCTTTGGACTATTATTACAGGATTGCTTAATGAATTAGTATAGCCTTTCAAACCAGCAAAATATCAACAGCTAATATTACTGATTGAAGATGGTGGAGGTGGTTGGTCAATATGTACGTATTAGGTCCACGAGAGAGTAATGAAGAAGTAAGGCATCTTCCCTCTCTATCTATATTTGAAAAAGGGGCAGGGTTTTGTCAAAGCTAAAGCATGGACGGTTGGCTGAATAAAAGGGACTGTCACACTCAAATCTGTGTCGAATAACACTAGTTTAGTTCGGCCTATCACACTCGAAGGGGTCAAGATAGGATTTCACACCACCCATCAGCCACCCATTCCCATTTATCCAATCAGCATACCCTGAATTTATTTGCCTTGTAAATCTTCTTTTTGGATCGGAATAACCTAATTAAATCGAAAATTAACGATATGATTGATTCTAGTGATAAAACATAAATTTGAGTATAAAATGTACTTCATTTATCGGTCGAAAGAAAACATTTATTCAAATTATTGAATCGAATTAAAAACCGATGATCTGATCGAAACGATTTCGATCGGTTCATACAACATTTCCAACTTTCAATATGATTTCTTAATGGCGAAGAAGATGAAAATAGTTAATGATGGTAATACTAATACAGGTAAAGTCGGTGTCGAGATAGATGATGACAAGGATCCACTTCAGAATCTTTGTATGATCAAATCAAAGCAACTTTTTGGACTCGGAAAAAGGTCAATCCTCGGGTCTAACTGACTCAGAAAATAGAATACTGACTCAGCCTCTTCTTACTTGTAATTAAAGGTCTCCCTTCCTAGCAGTGATGATTCAGGCACTCTCACAATTAAGAGCCATGGCTTAGGGCAGCATTGAAGAAATCCGAACATAAACACCAAAAACAATGGGAATTCCACAATTAAGAAAAACACTATTTGGTGATTAAATTCTGATATATTAATTCAGATTTCAGGGAGATCCAGAAATGAAAATCAACCTTATTTTCCCAGTTTTCCCATCAACCAAACAGATTCTAGAGTGCATCTATAAATATAATTAACAGCTAATTAAAATTGAATGTACTGGTAACTTCAAAGCATTACTACAGTAAACAGAATTTAACAGCAACTCACTTGTGTCTATAAAGTTAGATACAATTCTCATGATAGGAGTATAAGCAAAATATTTAATGGCATGCAAGAAAATTATCGAAGGATGTATTTGCATTTTATTTAATATATAAGCAAATACCATTGTTTCATTTTACATTATGAAGACCAGAAGCCTTGCACTTTGTATTTTTCCCATAGTAGGTAAGAAGAATGCACCAAAAAAGATACGTGATAGCGGAGAAAATTTAGAGAGATAGATTCGTCATTACTGCTATCGTAAATCGCAAGGATTAAAAATACCTATACTTCAGTTCAGACATACATGAAGATAAGGCATCTCTTACTTGCAGGTTTTTGGAGTCCATATGGAGTGCATCTTCATATAACCTCTTTGCCTGCAGCAGTAACTTCATCTTCTCTTTACTGTTACTAGGCCTTAAACGAGATTGTTGTTGCAATATGGCTCCCCATCTAAACAGGGCTGTAAATCAAACACATGTTATATTAGGTGAATTCCAAACTCACCTAAAGATACAGTCACAGAACGCACGATCATATAGACACAGATAATTCCGGGTGCTAAGATAAATTTTAGGGACTCCTATATTTGAAGCTTCATGTAAAAGGTTTTTTTATCTCAATAAAAAACTTCATTTGATTAGTAGATTGTGAAACAATATCTGTTTCATGGTTATGACTCGGCTAAACCATTGGGGACTTGGGGGATATAAATCAGTTGTCAATGGTCATACAAGTTTCATTCAGTTAACATATCAAAATTGTGATATCAACTTGACAGACACAAAAGAAGTTAGACGTACCATCAGGTGCATGAACATTGCCTCTAGTCATCATGGCATCAAATTTATCAATTGCAGCCAAGAATAGTTTGTCAGCATCGTACGCTGCTTCCTGAAATCAGAAAGATGTAATCCAACATTTAAAAAGTCTGCAATTAGAACCCAACAAGTGTTCTAATGGAAAAACGGATGATGTTCATCCTAAGAAACATGAGTTCATATCAATTTGTCTACATGGTGTATGCACATTATCAAAAAGGTTAAGAATATCTATGAACAAATACTACCTTGTAATCACCTTTGGACTACTTTAAAAAAAGTCAGTTCCATAAATGCTTACCGGTCCTATATCTGCAATCAACTGTGCACGAAAAGATAGAGCAAGGCCCCAATTATAAAGGGATCTCACATCATCTCCATCGATTGATAATGCGAGCCGATATTTTCGCCCAGCCCTCACAAGGAGCTCTTCACACTCTTCACAAGCACTAACTAAGAGGGATATAGCTTCATCTCTACTTGAAACTTGATCTAGTCTGTTAACTACTCTTCCTTGTGGCCTCCCACCGGTTATGGGATCATTTTTAGTAAGAAGGGTTCTCAGCTCACGACTGACATGTAGTTTCAATTCTCCATGAAGAAGATAAGTGTTGCCTAACTGGCCCACAGCTAACAGGCTCATGGGCTTCATTGCAATGGCTTGCGAGAGTAACGTGGCGGACCTATTCAAGATGACTTCTACACGCCCTTCATCTTGTCTTCCCCTCATTAACTCTCTGGCTTCTTTAAGAAGACCACTAGCTTCTGTAAGATACTTATCAAAGATCGAATCATCGACAAACTTTGACGACGATGATGAAATGACCTCATTATCAGCTGCAGTTACATAATCAGCTAGGTGGGAATCACCTTCATAGCGCTGACTCTTTCCATATGCCTCATTTTCTCTCTTCTCTGTGTTGTGAGAAGACCTGTAAGATCTACTAGATTCATGATGCAGCTGTTCATGTATAAAGGAAGTTTCAGTTTTCATGTGTTCCAATCTGACACTGAAATCCATCGAACCAAGCAAATTCTCATCGGATTTCCATCTTTTCCTCTCATTCGCATGACTTGAGTTGAAAGAGATGTCACGAGTATTTGTGAACTGTAATCTTTTGCTCTCGTAATTGTACTCTTCACTATCCACAAATCTATTACCATTTTCACCGAGAAAATCAGACCTTATTTTCTCATTCTCCAAATCAAAATCCACTTTCCTATCCCTTTCTCGATTCAAATCAGACTTATTCAAAGAATCTTGAGTAAAACCTTGATTTGGAACACGTTTTCCGTTATTAGGTGAACTAAAAACCCTATCTTCTACAGCAGGCAACAAAACATCTCCTCGAATTTTATTATTTAAATTAGTATCCACACTCTCTGGCTTAACATCATCTTTTACTTTATTAGGCTTTGATGCCACCGATTTTTCGGCAAACATGCCCCCAAGAAATTGTAACAACTCAAACCTAGCCTCGTCGGCCTCCTTTTTTCTATCTGATGGTTTCAGATTATCTTTATGAGAGTTCCCAACGCTATCCATAGAAGCTTCAACAACGTTTCTAGCATCTGAAGCTGATAACCTCATCGATTCCACTAAATTAGCATAATTCTCCAAATCAGCTACATTAATTCTGTTAGAATCAATACCTCTTTGTATATTATTCTTCAGATTATCAACTTTAACATCAAACCCATCAAAAAAGTCAACTAAATCCCTCAATTTCTCACTATAAGCTCCTGAAATTTCCTCCTTTGACCTCTTTTTATTTGAACTTAACACATTGAAACTTCCTCCTTTAACAAACCCAAACGAAAACCCAATACCAAAAACCAAAATGGAAGCCGGAAATAATACAATCGTAGAAACCCTAACCCTAGAAATCGCCAAGGCACAAACGAGACCCGATAAAAACATAAATACATGTTTCTTATCATAAATTCCGATAGAGACAAGGAAATCGCGCAACCGAATTGACTCACCCGAGTTAGAAGACCAAGTACCGGGCTCAAAATCGTCCCACCCGCCGTAACTCGAGGGTTCAGCCGATAAAGAAGCCTTGGCGGGAGTGACATTGAGGCTTCCACCTAGTTGGAAGTTGTTTCTACGGGAGAAACGACGGGATTTTATTCTTTGTCGTGAAGGAAAATGGAAAGGGAAAATCGAGGGCGAAATTTGGGAGCTCGAGATTTTGAATTTAATTGGAGTTTTGAAAATTAAGGTTTCCATGAGACAGAGGAACTGATTGTCCGAAACAGTTTTAGTAGTTATCACGGTTGAAGTAATAACTTTAAGGTTGGTCGATCTTGTTGACATCAGCTAGAGTTTGAACTGCAAAGCTATTTTCGTAAATACACGACGAGTTTCTGGATAATTTGGTAAAATAATAGGAAAAACATGCAAATAATATGCAAAACTCGACAGCAAATTAAAATGAAAAAAAAGCTGAAATTAGAGAAATTATATTATTGAACATTTTCATCGCGTCATCGAGAATAACTAATAAAAATATCTATTTAATTATTTTTTATCTTATTATTTTTATTAAGTGAATATTTATTCGGTAAATATTATTTTAAATTTAATTTACAGTAATGTTAGTAAAGATTCACTTGATAAAAACGATTAGGTAAAAAAAATAATTAAATGAATATTTTTATTGGTTAATCTATGAATGACGTGGTGAGAATATCCCATAATATAATTTCTCTTGAAATTGAGTTATAAAGATTAATTAAAAGTATAAAATTATAAAATATTGTTCATGTTTAATTAAATAATTGTTTTAAATTTTATTTTTATAATTAGTTTAATTTTATATATTTTATTTAAGATTAAAATAATTTATATGTGAATAAAAATTATAGTCGATTGATGATAAATAATTTAGAATGATGTGATAAATTTAACAGAATAACTCTGCTAAAATTATTTTATTTTTATACAATCTTATAAAATTATTTTTTCAGTGATATATTATTACGTAAAGTTATTATATTTGCACGAACCGTTTTGCTCCAGTGGTTAAAACAATGGTTGTTGTTCACGGAAATCACGAGTATAAACATCAGTAATGTCAGTACAGTGATTGAGCAATCAATATCTCATGGTTGAGAGTATACGCTAGAACAGATATTATTGTCTATAACTACTATAGCTGATTTAAAAAATATTATATTTATTTATATGACATTGATATAACAAAATATATTATCTTATAAATTTATTATATCATTATAAATTATTTCTATTAATAATTTTTATTCATAGATAAATTATTTAATTAAATGTTAGGTGTATTTTTTTAGTATTGTACTTTTTTTTTGAAATATAGTACTGTACCTTAATTAAAACGTAAAAGGTCGAAATTCCAAGCTGGATTTTGTAGATGAGAACCGCGGTCGCGGTGCAATTGCATCAACACCTTCCACGCCTCAACAGCCTCTCATAAATTGGCAAGTTATCTATATATACGCACTTCCTTTTCTATGTTTGATTTTCCAACAAGAAGAGCAAAACCATTTCCAAAGAAAGAAGCAGTGTTGGAAGATCAGGAAAGGGCAATCAAACGGTTGACAGAGACAGAGAGAGATGGGGAAAGGAGGGGAAAAGAGAGAGGAAGATAAAGAAGGGATATTAATGGCGAATGACTTTTTCTGGTCATACACTGATGAGCCTCATGCATCTAGGAGACGTCAGATCCTCTCTCAATACCCTCAAATTAAAGAGCTCTTTGGCCCTGATCCCTTTGCTTTCCTTAAGGTATTCATTCCCCCTCATTTTTTTTCAGATCCAAGGGAATGCAAATGCAATTAGATTGAATCCATTTGATTCTGAGTTATTTTGTTTATTTAGCTCAATTGGAAATCTGGGTCTTGCCCCAATATCGGATCTTTCAAGTCACATTGTTTGGGATTGAACTATTTTAGCGATTTGATTCCAGGGGTAGTTCTGTTTTTCTTTGTTTTAAATGCATTTGATGCTATTTCATTGCAATGGTTGTGGATTTGGTGGAATCTGTATCTCACTTGCTTTGCCAACTTTCTGGAATAGTGATGTTTTTATACCAAATAAGCAGCCTTTGATTTGTATATTTATTTGCAATCTGTTTGGATTAGTTGTGCTGTACACATCAAGATCTTTTGTAAGGTTCCAAACTACTATTCTAGCTGAGAAACATAAAGTAGTTTCTGTTCACTTAATTTAGCTCCATTGTTGTATTTTTAGTCATTTTTCTCAGATTGGGGTTTACCTATCCGGTTATGTTTTCGATTTTGTGTGTTTGGAGGGTTCTCGGAGAGTGATATCCATAGTCATGTATGAATGTACCCCTCGCATCAAATTTAGTTGGAGTCAAAATCAAGTTTTTACCAAAAGCATCTATTTTGTTTAAATCCATTGTTGTTTTCCTTCTATTGCTGGTCTTTTCGGCTTATGAAACTTTGAAATGATGATATGGGCGATACTTATCTTGAAACTTTGTTTGCAGATTACTTTGGTTGTTTTACTTCAGCTATGCACTGCGATTATCCTCCGTGATGCTGGCTGGCTGAAGATGTTGGTGGTTGCCTATTTCTTTGGTTCTTTCCTCAACCACAATCTGTTCTTAGCCATCCATGAGCTCAGCCACAATCTCGCCTTCTCCACTCCGGTTTACAATCGTTGGCTCGGGATTTTTTCTAATCTTCCTATCGGTGTGCCAATGTCTGTCACTTTCCAGAAGTATCACCTCGAGCATCATCGGTTCCAAGGGGTAGATGGCATCGACATGGATGTCCCGAGCCACACCGAAGCCCGTTTTGTGACAAATGCTGTCACGAAAGCCATATGGGTCATCTTCCAACTCTTCTTCTACGCTCTCCGCCCTCTGTTTCTCAAACCGAAGCCCCCTGGTTATTGGGAGTTCATCAACTTAACTATTCAGGTTGTTCTTGATGTTATGTTGGTTTACTTTTGGGGATGGAAATCTTTTGCTTATTTGATCCTTTCAACATTTGTTGGTGGTGGAATGCACCCAATGGCCGGCCATTTCATCTCTGAGCATTACGTATTCAATCCTAAACAAGAAACGTATTCTTATTATGGTCCCCTGAATCTTATGACTTGGAGTGTTGGCTATCACAATGAGCACCACGATTTCCCAAGGATTCCGGGGAACAAATTGTACAAGGTGAAAGAGATTGCTCCCGAATATTACGAAAGCTTGGATTCGTATAAATCATGGAGCCAGGTTATTTACATGTATATTATGGACCGGAGTGTCGGACCTTTTAGTCGAATGAAGAGGACGCTCTCAAAAAAATCCGATTAGGCCTATCCCATTTTGCTCTCTCCCCTCCCACCCTTGGTTCCATTAGGTGGTTAACTCAGTATTGTTAATGGTTGCAACATTCTTGAGGTATCAAATTTCTATTATGTTGTTTTAGATGATGAACATATTATTTGTTGAACAGTCATTTAAAGTAATTTATCTTTTGCACTGAAGATGTAAGACATTGATAGTATAAGGGCCAAAGCTGCCTCTTGCTTGGTTGTGCTTTCATGGTGTTTCTGGTTTTCATTTGTCGATGTCGTCTTACGAATGATGTCGGGTTTGTTGTTACTCTTTCGATTTATTTGCCTGTTTATCGCTGGTTCGAAAGAACCCTATTGACACAGGCAAAAATTGGTTTCAAGGATACATTCCAAGCTTCTATTCTTGTTTAAAAGGGGAGATTCCCAATTACACATAATTAAGTTACTAAGAATGTCGTATTTACTTGACATGTTATCGAAAATGTCATTATTTTGTGTTAGTTCGTTTGATCGAAATAAAAAAAATATATAGATCTTAAATATTTTTAAATTTATAGAAATAAAAAAATTATTAAACCTAAATTAGAGTTTAAATATTTTCCCCTAATAATATTTCTCATCCATTTTCATTTCAAATCAAGCTTATTTAAATTTTTATTCATTTTTCATATAATAAAAGCAGCTAGTACATAGGAATCCAATCATAGTCAAGCTGTTTGATCATGAATTTATTGTTACTATTTATAGAACCCTAAGTTTATATAATCTTATATATATAAATCTATGGAGATTCTGGTGCCATAGCTTTCATATTCATCGCCTCCTTTTCCCCTAATAAACCATTGGCTTCAAGTTTCATGGTCAGGTCCCTAATCGATTTTTTGAGCCCCTCTAGATTATCACTATGGCCCATGCTGCTGCAAGGGTTGTATCCACAACTGCAACAGTCACTGTAAAAGCCACTGTCGACGTAGCCTGAGTTACCGCACGAGGGGTCGGTGCTCGAGGGGCTGTTTCCATTATATTCTAGATTGAAGCCTGAGGGGCTGTTTCCATTATAGCCGTGATTGAAGCCTGAGTTGTCGACGTAGACATTGTTGCAGTAGAGACCACAAGGGTTTCTTTCATTGCCGACGCTTGATTGGCACGGATCTTTTTCGAATATGTCGTCCATGGCAGAAAGGCCGGTCTGCTTACCATAGGAAGTCGATAAACATAGTGAGATTAGTAAGGTTAATAGAACCCAGTTTGATGTCATCTTTGGGAGGAATTTAAGGCTGTGTGATTTTAGCTTGCTTGATAAAGAAGGTTTATATAGTAAAGTTTTGCGTAAAAAATGAAGGCATAGAATTTGTGATGAAACAAAAAAATCAAAGTGAAATCTGTCTCTATTCATGTTGTTTGCATGATATATATATATATATGAAAGGTAAGTTGGTCATTTTATTTAAAATTCATTTAATAATAAAATTAAGATATTCGTATTTATAATATATTTCATAATATTTATATAAATTATTAGAGATAGATTGATTTGGGACAAGAAAATAGTTGAATACTAAATTGAATATTTGAGTCAAAACCAGGGACCAAATGATCTATTTAACCAAATTTAAACATAGCATACCAGAATTTTAAGAGAAAAAGAGCGCCATTTGAGCGCGCAGAGAAACCTCACTCGCTCTCCTACTTCTTCATTTTGAACTCCAAAATTTTCCAAACAAAATTTCAAACAATGTCAACAAGCAAAACGAGAAGCAAAAAGCGGATATCGGAGTCTTTGCTCAAATCCGATCCGAAGACCGGATTAGTCGATGATTTCGATCCTGATCTTTCAAGGTCATTCTTATCAACAACCTTTATGTTTTCTATAATTTATTTTTGTTGAATGTCCTGTTTGTTGATGATATTTTGGTGAAATTGCAGCGATCTCAAAGGGATTATGTCGGCGCTGCAACTGATCAAAGAGAAAGCGCAGAAGGATGGTCAAAAGAAGAACGAAGAGACGATTTCTAGGTAATGAAATTATCTATTCGTTTTCTTTTCAGATGTTGATTTGAAATTTTGAAATAAATGAAAATTCTGCAGAAGACTGTTATTGTTTCAGTATATCCTCGATAGATTCCACGATGAAGTTGTTTTTCTCCATTCTCTAGTTGATTAGCTTTCATGAATTCGACGAATTTATTCTAGTTTTTAAGTCATTTGTTAATTTGTACTCTGTTTTCTCAAAATCTATGTGTTTCATGAGTCATTTGTGAAGATCATTATGTTCTCTCAAATGATTCTTTAAGCTCGTTTAATCTTCCTCACAATTATTTTATTAGATCGCTTCTTCGCATAAATAATTTTAATCGTAAAGAAGATGAAATAATAAAACAGTAACATAAATTTGGTTTTTGTTTTTCTTCTCAGTTAGTTATTAATTTCTGGTTTTTATTAAGTCTCTTACTTGTATATTGTCGACGGTTACAGTGTAGCTGCTGAGATAAAGTCTAAGCTTGATGAACTTAAGTCAAAAATTGAGAAGGAAAGGTAAACTAGTCTACTTCTAATCCAAACTTGAAGAAAAATTCTAATTAAATCCATCGTGTTTGCGTTATGTTCATATATTTTTTACTCATTACAATTGTGTTTGAGGTATGATATATTTATATAAATATTGATAAATTAACAGTAAGTTTTATAAGCTTTGATATATATATATATGTGTTTATCTATTCCGAGTTCATGTTGTTTTATCGTGTTATGTTATGTTTTAGATTTAGATTTAGTTTTTTTTATCGTATTGTGTCTTAAATTATCGAATCTAATTCTAAGCATGTTATTAATGAGAAAAAAATACTAATTTATTTCTCTTAATGCAGACAAGCATTTGCTAAGGCACTTTCAAAGAGCTCAAAAGAGGTGAATTTGTTATTTGTATTTATAGAATGGTTTGAATGCTTGATATGCTAATGCGATTGCTTTATTTGCAGTGTGAAAACTGTTTGAAAGACGAGACTACGAAGTTTCAAGAGGTTTATGAGAAATTCTGCAAAGAAAAAGCTACCCATCTGCAGGCCCTGAAAGGCAAGTTTTGAAGAATTACAAATGGAATAAATCTTAATGTTCTGTGTCTTTCATTTGCTAGTGCTCTGGGATAAAAGCTTTAATTTATTTTTCACCCTTTTCAACTGCTGCTCATATGATAAACATGCTCAAACGTGTACTTCTTTGTGCTACCTAATGCCTGAAGAAGATGCATTAAAAATAACCAGAAAAGGTATTCAGCGGAATTCACATATACAATTATACATATTTGTTCATTTCTTACCCCGCCGCCTAATTTGCTTGTTAAAGCTATATGATTTGGCATGTTTTGAATATCAGCCTAATTAGTGCAGGACTTGTTCCTAAGTAGAGCATGTTCCCATACTCTTTATATTAGAACATGGGTTTATGATATTCCATGTGTCTGGTAAGGAAGATGGTAGATAAAGATTGTGATAAGTAATTACCATTATTGACTTAGAATCTTTCAGAATTTAAGGTTTATGATGTGAAATAAACCATGAAATTAAATTGACGAAGACTTTTGATTATGTCCTGATTATGGTAGATAACGATGGTAGATTATATATCGTTTTAGATGGAGACTTTTGATTATAATTATTAATACCGTTTCACAGATACTATTTCCAGATTTGAGGATGACAAAGAAATGCTGTTCGGGCGATATGAACAACTGAGTGAGCAATTAAGCACCAAACTCTGCCGTTCCCCTGTTTTTATTGAAACCTGATTCTACTAATTTGATTTTTGTTTGGCATTAGGGAAAAAAGAGAAGAGCTTAATATCTGAGCAAGAGAAATTCTGTGCGGATAGAATTTCTCAGTTGGGAGAATCCTTGAAGAAAAAGAAACAGGTAATAAACCACGTCATTTATATTCAAGACACTGTTAGTATTATATAAATTTATATTTAAATGAATCACATCATATCACGTTAATGGATTAAATATGAATTTCTATTTAATTCAATGCTATTTATAAATTATAATGACTTAGAAAATGATATTTCAATAAAAAAAATGAAAATAAATATAAATAATTTCATTTGAACAATATAGAGTTCTATTCCGTTTACATTATGGATGTGTAGAATGACAAAACTTTCAGCATGTTGAGGAAAACTCTGGGCACTTTTCTGGACAATGGTTCGGACGAAGACTTTCCACCTGAAGATTGAAGATTTGCTTCTCAAAAACGGTGACGTCTTAACTCTTTTAATCTTTTCGATTGTTTAGCCTTATGCTTTGCAGAATCAAAATTTTCCGTTTTTGTCTTACTATTTTAGTGCGGAATTCTTAGGAAAAAAAAAGCGTTTTATCGACCTGTCTGTTTAAGGCAATGGCTTCTGACTCAGCCTTGCAAAGAAACCGAATTGTTCAAAATTTCAAGTTTTAGGCTTCTTTGGTGTGCTTGATTTTCCCGTTGCAATGGGAAATATTACCAAAATCATATAATATTTTAAAATAGGTACAAGTAAATTTTAAGTTACAATAAAAAAAACATTATTCGAACAACTTAAAATATTAGGGGTTTTGAAAATATTTTTTGTTATAACCTAAAATATTAGTATATTACCGATGCTCATACTAAAATGTTACATATTTATATTATTTTTTTTTCAACTCACTTTTGACCTTAAATTAGATTATTTTTTTAGAATCTTCCCAAAGGCAATAGGTGTCGTCAAGCCCACCGAAAAATCCTTCTCCACAACAATAATGTAAGGGTTAATTGTATCACATATCACTTTAACTATAACCATTGACTCAAAAATGCTAACAATTTTTAAAAGATATAAATATAATATTGAACTTTACTCGTCGTTATATTTTTATTTAAATTATATAAATTTATCCGTTTAGTTCAACAAAATCATCACTTCATAACAATCTTATTGTCTGAAAACAACAGCCTTGTACGGTCATAGCACAAGCCTGTTAGGGATAGCTCTGTACCGTCATGGCATACCCTGATATGATACAAAACTGACCTTTTTACTGGGATCTTCATTCGGTTTTCGTTCTTGAATTCAGGCCATGACTATTACACAAAGCTCTTCACATTATAGCAATTTTCAGTAATGTACATTTGTGTTTACCTACTACCACCTCAGTGGTACATTCAATTATCTCGAAATTGGCTGCAATCTATTCTCTGATTCGAAAATGCATCCACGAGCTTCAGGAAAAGCTTAGCGAGCATGATTTTGAACCCAGTTGAACTTCCTTTAAAGTTAACATCAATCCCATTTCTGCTGCATTCAAGAGCAAATCCTACCGGGGCTCCTTCCATGTATGTGTTGCAAGCCGAGAGAATCGTTTTAGCACGTCCACTGAAGTGCTCCTTGACTAGGGCCTCAAAATGCTGATCCAGTAGAGAAATAGGCATTCAATTAAGAGATAACATCAGTTTTAACGCCATTCATTCAACAAATGCAAATGGAGCTGGAAAAAATGTTTAAATATGGAATTTTACCTTGGGCGGATTCTCGGGAGTATATAAAGCATAGATTGACAGGTTAGAAGGAAGGCATTTTCGTTGTAGCTCATGGAGTTCGTCTCCCCCTCTGTTCTTCCTAACTGTTTATCATATCCAGCCTCGTTGAAATAAGGCTTCTCGTTGAGCACGAGTGCCTGGAGGGACAGAAGAACTTGAAGAATTGTGGATTTTCCAGGATTCCAGACCTCCGTGTCCGAACCTGACCAAGTATTTAGAAGGCTTAAACAAACCTTCCCTGATTCATATAAATTGGGATTGAGGCGAAGCCCCCGGGAATGGTAGTGCACCATCTGCAAAATTTTGATAAACATAAATGTCATCAGCATTTTCATAATTGACATGAACAATGGTAGTTTAAGAATCAAAGAGGCTAATAATTTCTTGGCATTATAGAGATATACACTCTGAAAGCATCAACTACTTAGCCGATTGATTCTTTAATTTAGTAGCAAGGTTGGACATAGTAGAATTTACCGGTGGTTCATACGGGAACTCTTTTGGGAGAAAAATGTCAAAAAAGAACAGTCCATCATGGTAGGGTGTTCCGGGAGCACCAACAAGGGCTGCTCGTAGTAGATCCATCCTTTCTTCGTATACACGGACGTAGATAGTTTCTGCTCAGGTAAACAATAGTCTTGTGGGAAAATAGCAACATGTTTAAAGTTTAAGCATTCAAATGTAACACAATCATTCTAAAGAGTAAGATCGAATGCTAACCAGGAAGGTTTTTCTGTAGAATACTCCATTCTTGCTGAACCTTCTTCAGCCAACTTCTTTTGACCTAAAAGTGTGGAAAATGAAGAAAACTAAAATGATTATCGAGACGTTTTGAGCAACTTAAATGACATGTTTTAAGAGCCAGCAGAAGTGTGTTTCGAACCTGAGATACAGACAACACCTTACTTTCACCAAGAAAGTGGTGATCTGGGCAATCACTGACCATATCAAACTGCCTAAATTTGCCGGAAGTCTCCCCGTGTTTAGGCATCACACTGCCTTTGTTTTCCTCAAACTCTTTGGCTTCCTGTTTTATGTTTGTTGTTTCAAGTATTTCCATCTCACTGGTGTCCTGTTCAGCACACCGATGGAAAGTTTTCAATGCCTCTTCCTCAAGGAGAATGTCATACTGGTTTGCATTATGAGAAATGCAACCAGATGAATCTTGGCTTATCAGTGAACTGGGACCAAAAGATCCAAGGATGCTAGAAGCAATGCTTGTGAAAAATCCAATAGCAGCTTGAGGACAGAAGAAAGGTGTACGTACCCATGCGAAGTTCTCGCCACTTTCATCAGAATCATCAAAATTCGGCAACTCCTGAGAATAGAATCACCGGATTAGAATATACAGATCGACAGAAAAGTTATGCTAAAAATGCAAATGGAAATGAGAGTTGAATGTACCTTTCCTTTCTGGCTATAAGACTGCATCTCATGCACAAAAACATCTTGATTAGAAGCCTCAGTATTTTCTTCAAAGAGAACAGGAGTTGTTGCTGAATCTCCATATTTATCAATACAGTAAATTTCATATGGTGCAACCTATGACAAAATCTAACGATCAACTCAAAGGATGATAGATCTGTAAATGTTACTTGATGATCTAAAAATAGAATTGTAGTCAACAAAAATGAGCTTCAAAAGTTAATGTATCCAGATGAAGGATTTAATACTAAATTCAAACGGCAGATGAATCCTGAAAATAGGAGTGTTAACTTAATTTAAACTCTTGCATATGGTTTTGAATCATGGAATAAGAATGAATAAGATTCAAACCTTCGTTGTAAGACCAGAAGCCCACTTCACCTCCACTTCTCCATCTTTAAACCCGATGACAATGCCGATACAGGATAGACAATATGTACTGGGCTTCTCATTCTGATACGAATTCAAGTTTTTGCCTTCTGAAACATTTTGAGAGATTCCGTGACCTTTATCAGCTTGATCACCTAACTGATTCTGAATGACAATATCGCCAAAACAATAAGAGTAGTCTGGGTGCTCAACAAGTTCATAAGCACTAACAGTTTCCTCTATCTGCTTCACATTAAAACCATTTATTTGATTCACATGCATGTCTTTCCACTGCACTTTAACAGTTCATTCTTTAGCATCCACACAACGCCCCATCTTTGACTATTGCTAATGGCTCCCTTTTCCAGGACAAATTGATGAGGCCAAAATTCATGAGCATTCATGACTCCAACAGGAAGTAAAGTTTTTGAATCTAATTGTAATCCTAAGGTACCATCTTGCCGCACAACATCAACCTTGGTCCTTGTCCTAATGATTGAAAAGATCTCTTCCAGTCTTGAATGTGGGGTTCCTCTTTCAAATCCTTTATCTAGTTTCCTGTAATCTCTAGTTATACCACGAGTTGATGCATGGAGAAACTCTTCAGTGCTCCTCTCGTGGTCAGCTAAAGAAAGCATACACCAGTCACCAAGTTGCCAATTTGCATGGGAAAAACAAAGCAACAAAGTCAAGTCTTTTGCCTTCTGCAAACGTGAGGGAGGAGAGGAACTTATATCACAACCAGCATGAGCAGAGGAAATCCAGTCAACATAGACAAAACCTGCATCCACACCCGAAACAGTTCCTTCATCCTGATCTCCATTCCAGGTACCACATAACCATCTAGTTGACCGAGAAACTTTTGAAAACACAACCTTTACTTTCTGACCTGGATAATATCGATATTGTGAGTCATCAATTTTGTTGGGGGAAACTGGCACAAGCTTTTCATGATCCACAGCAGTGACCTCGCGCTTCGACCCATCATCAAAGATGACAGAGACACAGTCAACGACTTTAACCACCCTTCCTATCCAATTTGAATTAACGACAAAATCCCCTACTGAAATGGTGCGGATCTTCGAAAGTTGTTTTGAATTTATATTTTTTATGATTGTCCCATGAGCATTCTCAAGATCCACAAACATATTTATTTTAGTTACTCTGCCCATCTGCCCACATGGATCTGTTACAGAGCGCACAATGCCTCCATGAAGAAATCCCCTCTCAAATGAGAGGAACTCATCAATTTTTCCAATACTTCCTTCCAGACTCGATAGAATGGTACAAGCATGATCATCATATAGAAAGTCAGTTTCTTCTTGTTCGCTGCAGCCAGTTTCACTAAAAGTTTCCCATTCTGAATCGGTAAAGAGAGAATCCATTTTTAGCACCTATGACAAGATGTACATTAAGTATAGTTAAACATAAATAAACTATAAAGAGTTACAATTTAGAAGTAAGAAAAATCTATAAAAAAGTAGCAGTCTAGCACTTTCATGCAATAACTGACCTCAGTAACTAAAGTATAACGTCTGGTGTAACTTTTACTTTCAAAGGTTTGTTATCTTGAAAAGCAGAATCTTTAGTAGACCAGAATAGCGTATGCACCTGCAGATGCATGAAAGGTTTGTTATCTCGTCTTTTCATACCAATGCTATGACAAAATAGAAAAAGGCAAGAATAATGAAATATACCAGTAACTCCACTCTTGTCTGAAAAAATGAAGCTTCCAATATATGCCTGTCCCGCTTAAACTTAAGCTCTCAATTCTCAATAGATATTGTGATAAAGATGGTAAATCAGTAGTAAAATCCTGAAGGAGGATACAGACAAGGATATGACTATATTTTTCTGTTGCAAATTGCGGGATAGGTAATTTTCAGTTGATTCAACTGTTTGAAGTGATGGGAGTAAAATACCCTCTCAGGATATTTCGACTCTAATGCCAAAGGAGATTTGCCGAAAGGGATAAAGGATCCAAGAAAGTACTCTAAATGCAAAAGAAGATTTGCCCAAATGGGATGAAGTTCACGCTGGAGGGGACTTCCAAAGAAGATATCACAAAAGGGTAAACTTGCCGGGTGCCTTATTTGAAGGCAAGAATGAATTTACAAGTACGAAAGGAGATCCCCTAAAAAAACAGATGCAAATGATGATCATAAACACTTCTTCCCTAGGAAATTCAACCAACCAAAGGAAACCGTAGTGGTTTTGCCAAAGAAGATTTGCCCAGCAGAGCTGAAATTTCACAAATTAATATTTCTAATACCAAAAAGACTTGTTTGTTTCTAACAAAATCTATGATGCTAAAGGAGACATGCCCCGGATCGAAAAGCTTAAGTTTCTGCTTTTTTTTTCCTACAACAAAACAGATCTATCTTAAGAAGAGTTCAACTAAATTGGATGGACGGATCAACCTCATTCAACCAAGCCAACAGAAACAATAGCTTGTTATTTACTTCCTGCGGAAAGTTGTCTATCAAATAATGCCTCAAAGAAATTTATCTGAACGATGGCTTTTCCTTGCCGTGACTCAAACTCCTTCTCTAACCATTTAATATCTCCATGAAACCTTCACAATAACCAAAAATATGTCCTAAGATTCTTTGATGAAAAGGAATTATAAACAGCATCATGCAGTTCAATAATCAGATTTTTCCCCATGAAATAAGAAAGCTTCCTATCTTAATATAAGATGCACAAATAGATTAATAACAACAAATAAATGTAGATTGAAGAATATAGGAGACTGATAAATCTTATTATCATTTAGTTAGTTTACAGTTTATCTACATATAATGTTTGATCACTGAGATGGACCAATTCATTGAAAGAAATACGATTTCAGACTATGTTACTCCGATTCATTTTTCTTGAAGTATCCGTATTCAACACCCATGCGTGTGATATTTCAGATAGGAATTTGAATTTCTAATGATCCTCTAAATACATAAAAGAACTTACAACTCACGTATCCTTCAATTAAGTTCAACAAAAATTCCATTTGTTTTCAAGGTTTGGTATTTTAACAAGATTTCTTTGCATACGAACTTAAAAAATCCAAAAATTCAAATAAAACTACAGGAATAAGCTTGGATTTCATAAAGAAAATTCGAATTCTAGTAGATTTTCATGCTTTATGCAAAGAGATAAAAATCCAACGGTTCGGAAAAAACTTACCATTCGCCGCTTCTAACTACGAGTAGATCCATGAATGCAAACGCAAGAAAAGCGCCAAATCATAAACTGAATCGAGCCAACTCAAAGCTCGAAAAAACAGCTTTATATGGTTTTTCTTTCCTCGCCGTTCCTATTTCCAAGGTCCACACAATATAAACAGGAAAATGAAGGCAACAAAAAAAAAAAACGCTGAGTTCAGAGAAATTAGTTTCCACTCAGAATCCCGACAGTCACGACGCCATTGACGAAGCTTAAACGCATACTGCAGCGCAGTAACAAGTAACAACGAAGAAGAGCTGCTTCCCTCTTTCATTTCTGAAGGTTTCATTTATATATTTGTGGAATGTGTATAAAAGAATATACAGTGGAATCTGAATTATGCTGTGTACTTTCATATAACGAAATCTTAATGGAAATGACATTGCTGCGCCTCTTCTTTTTCCATATCACAACCAAACCCATATACTAAACCAGAAACTAAAGCTATTTAAATTAATGTTGGTCAAACTATGGAATTAGTCCCTCTATTATAGTTTAATTCGATATTTAGTCCTTCCCTTTCCAGTGTAATTCGTTAATTACTTTTCCAACCTAAAATTATGGGATTTAAGGCTGTGGATGTTGGCATGCACGTGTTTGCTTAATCAGGAATTATCTATATAATATATTTCATAATTCAACCATAAATACAATAATTGCATAAGAATATGCTGAGTATATAATGTCACTCAGAAGATTCTGTACGAGAATTTTGAAGGAAAAAAAAACTGAACAATGACGTCCATTTCAGAAAAAATAATAATTATTGTTTAACAAAGTTGGTTATTTTGTATTAACGACGATTTAAACTAAACACTATTTTTTGTCAATAAAGTAAAGGGTATTTTTGTTGAGTTTAGTCTTGGTGCATTAGAGTTTCTTTTATAATATTAAACTCGATTTTGATTAATTTTTATCAATTATATAATAATACATATCATTATTTTATTAAAAATATTTATTTATCGATAAAAAATAACATATAAAAATATAGTAAAGTAACGTATTGATTCAGACATTTATTATTAAAAATAGAATAATAATAATAATAATAATATTTTTATCGACTTTAACTAAATCGAAATAATTTGTATGATCAAAACAAACAAACAAACCCATATCTCTTGAAATAGTGTTATTGATATAAATTCAGTAGTAGGTGTATATATAATGTAAGGTGGATCGATGTTTACCCTAAATTTTTTTAAGTTTATATATTCGTCTTTAATTTTTTAAAAAATTTATGAGTTTATTTTTTAATTTTTTAATTATTTTTAACTTGTGTCTACCTTAAAATTATATATATTTACCCTTAAATATTTTTTTGGATCCGTTATTGTTAATAAACCTACTTGATTTTACTCTCACATGTAGCAGGTTAATAATTCATTTTTAGTGTATTTGACAAAACTAATTACGGATGGCAACGGGTTGGGTCGGATTTTTTTACCGTCTTGACCTTGATCTCATTATTTTTTATCTTTGATCCAACACGATATTATAAAAACCATAACTCAACCTCGATATTTTAATAAAAACCCCGAATAAACCCGACCCGACTCAAAAAATTAATAAAAATATTAAATATTATACATAAAAATATAAATATACTGGGTCGGGTCGAATTGGAGAATTTTCCCCTAGACCCGACCCCGACTTGGCTTTATTTTTTAAATACTTGATTTGACACGAACCCGATTTTTAAATAAAATACCCCACCCCGATTAAATCGGATCGAATCGAAATTCGACAAGAACGGATAAAATTATCATCCCTAAAAGTAGTGGGTAATAGAAGATGTCAATTGGGTTTTTTCTCTTTGATTTGATTACCCTAACTAAATTGTCTACTTGGAAAGGCAAAATAAATTAAAAAACTATATATTATTTTTGAAAATGACAAGTTCTTAATCTTCTTTATTTCCATTACTCTATTTTATATAGGTTATTTCCCCCTTTTTTTATGTATAACAAATTATCAGGTCTTGTTTTGTTGCACTTTTGATAGGCTGACCTAAAATGTATTTCCTATAAATTTAAAATGTGTAAATATAATTGAATTTTGATAATATTTTTTTTATATCAGTTAAATAATGTTTTTAATACTTGATAGTATTAATTATTTGAATTATCTAGTAACATTATAAAAAGTAAATGATCAAAGTATATTAAATTATAGAGATTAAATTCTCAATTTGAGATTAATAAAGTGACTAAAAATCATAATGTCAGTGCTTTTCGTAATTAATCCCTGCTCTGTTGGTTCCAGAAACATTGAGTTGGCAAATAGCATACTTTTCTTTCGTGCAGCCGACTCTATAGTGTTTAACTATTTGAAATAGTTGGGACATTATTTTCGTATTATTTTTTAAGGAAATAGCTCATATTTAAATATTAAATAATAAATTATTAAAAAAATATAGATTTTAAGATCATGCGTTATATTAAAAAATATCTAAAGTTTTAATTAAAAATTATAATTATAAACATAAACTAAATATATAATTTGGATAATTTTTATAATTATATATTTGGTTAACGTTACAGTTCATAAAATGATTATAAAAAAATATTATTAAAAAATAAAATTAAAAAAAATATTTAAAAAATGAATCAGACATAAAAAAATGTATTATATAAGAGAAAATACCCATTATAATAAATGTTAAAATTTATAAGTAAAAAAAATGGGACTATGCTTGACATGGTTTCATATGGACCAAGTAAAATAAATATTTAGATCGTAAAGCAGATTTAGACAAGAACGTGAAGAAGTGGAGATATTATGACATGTTCCAGTAACATAATCATATTTAAAAGGAAAGTATGAAAGTTGGAGCACAGGCAAAAGGGACTTTTAAGACAATGGCAAGGGTTGATTTTATATATTAATTTGTAGGACAATATACACGTGGCAATTCACCATTGGCAAGTGGGGATCCACTTAAAAGACGTATATTCGATATATAAGAAAAGAAATACAAATTAAACTCCATGGCCACCTGCAACCACTAAGAAAGAAATAAAGAAAAAAACATAGAAATAAGATTGAGTTCCAATTGGAACAAAAGAAGAGAGAGAAAAGAATATCCATAAAAGGTGAAAATGTCGGGTTCTTGATTCATATCATTAAATTTGTTGATTTTTTTATATTTTTAAATGATTAATACTTTTTAATAATATTATTTTAAAAATTGAAATTCCTGGTATTGCCATTGTGTTCAATAATTTTACGGCCGATTTAAAAAATTAAAATAAACTTCTTCACATCAAGCACCAGTGGTCTAGTGGTAGAATAGTACCCTGCCACGGTACAGACCCGGGTTCGATTCCCGGCTGATGCAAAATTTTTAATCAGCTTCTGTTACAGTCCCAAGCGCTGCAATTGGATGGGCTTATAATTACTTTGAACCAAAAACTTCCCCCAGATTTTGTTAATGGATTTTCCCTGGAAAATTTATTGAAATGTTCTGCAAAACCTTCACTTCTGAATTCTGATCAGAGCCAAAACTTTCTTCTTCTCTTTAGTTGATTCTTTATGTAATATGTTTAAATTATTTTTATTACCTGTTGTTTTGGAATACGATTGATTTTACAGTGTCAAGTCTTTAAAAATTTTAATATTGATAAAATAAAATTATCACATTTAGATATTTTATAATTTTTATAATAATTTTAGTTCTGTCTTATTTTAATCCACCTCATTCTAGATCTTCCCATTTTTAAGGGTTTAATCATTTAATCCAATCAAACAACAAAAGGGGAGGTAAATTTCATATTATATATGTATATAACTATGTTTAATGTGTATATATACAACGAAAAATGAATCAAAATAGACAATTCCAAAGTTGAATGCAACAAAATAATGGAAAGAATTTGGACCGACTGTAGTTTCTATGTAACAAAACTTACGACACTACTCTTTTGCATGAAGGTTTCGGAAATTCGGAGACGAACGTAAACACTTCAACTCGAAATTGTTTCCTTTCCGACTTTGTGGTGACGCCTAGAGCCAGGCCTCCTACCCCTTCCTCGTCTCGGTAAGACCTTCTGGAGTGTATCATTGGCTGAATGTAGCGGTAGCGGTGGAGGGTAAATGGCCGGAGGAGCCATATGCGCTAGAACATCCTTATGGTATTTCTGCAAGTAACAAATAAGCCAATGAGAAAAGTATGTCACTCGAGAGAACCAACGATTTTCTTCTAGGTTCTAGCAAATCCGAGCACGGTATGCGCATGACACAGTCTCATCCCTAGGAAGAATGTAACCATGTTCGCCACAAGATCCAGTCTAAGAACGTTTCGGGTATTCAAGGCGGATTCTATTATATTACCATATTGCCGAAGAAAATAATACCTGGACGACAAAGTTGCGCCTTTCACAGTCTAAGAACATATTCAAAGTCCAATTTGTCTTTGCTGCAATCTTATCCCTTACCGTCGAGAAACTAATTTGGTCTCTCGAAGTGAAAAGGTCAACTTCATTGAACCAAAGACAAGTGAAGAGGTTACTAATAGGAACATGTTCCCTTATTATTACACATCCTTCAGGAACATCTGCAGAATCAGTCATTAAAACAAACATCGGTTAAAGCTAAACGAAGCGAGGCGCAATTAAACACTAACATACAAGTAAGCATCTCACACCGTACCACTTGTGATAGGAAGTTTAGCTTCGGAATATGGGGTCAAACCCTCCTTTCTATAAAAATCGACCTGAAAATTGATGGAGGCATTATCGTATTTGCCTGCAGCTTTATTTGCCTCGGCTTCGTCAAAAACATCAAAGCGTTTATAATGTCGAGAAATTGCAAATGTAGCATTTTTTCTCCACAAGAACCTGAAGGAATACTTGGAATGGTTAGAATAAAAAAACATCGAGGCCGAAATTTTTAACATCGCAGTATTCTTGAGAGTAATACCAAAGTATAACTTCATATAATACTTAAGAATATTATTTATTTGGAAGCTGGATAGAATTCCAAATTACCTCTCTAGAATTTGATATGGATCAACAACAAGCTCGAGTTTCCCATCGATCCATAAAGAAAAACGAGCATTCGGAAATAGCCTGTGTGTTAGAAGCTTTGGGATCTGTAAAAAGCATAAAACTAGTCAAAAGGCATCAAGTTGATGCATTGTTTCAATATTTTTTCTTGGTCCTGTTCTCAGAATGAATCAAGCAATGTGGGAAATATTCATCATAATATACTAAAACTCGATTTCTCTGACTCTAACTTAAATATAAATCCGAAGGACACATGGTCGGTGTTCTGAACATTTACCTTCCCGTTGCGCCTTCCATCAAGGTAAGGAAGATTACGAACAACAACAATCCTCCATACTCCAATCTTCTTGCTCTCATCCAAACCACCATTCAATTTCAAATCAGCCTCTGTTTCTTCATCCACAAACATGTAAAAGCAGATAGTTTGCTTGGAATATTCGCTGATGTTCTTTGGCTGTTGTATGATATCGAAAGCTCCTGAAAACGAATCAGGTTATTCAATTAAAAATCCATCTAATCGAACACAGAAACTGAACAATAAGATAAAATATAATACAATTTCGGGTACCAAATATTGCTGATGCAACCACCACACCAGGGCATTGCTCCATCTCGAGAAGATCATTGTCATCAATGTCGAATCCTGTCCCACGGCCAGGTTTGCTTCCTTTGACAAATCTGGCAAAAGTATGATTCACGTCAATCAAAAGTACTAAATCATCAAACTTGCAAATATAACACAAAATATAAAGAATACTAAATCATATTTTCTTTTAAACCCTTGGACGAAAAAAGGTAAAACGTACCCACAACGCACATTTATTGACTCTCTTATGTCATATGAATCATCTCGCTGCTTCAAAGTAGGATACCCACCAAAGTCCGAACCACCAAATTCGTTCTCTTTTTTTAAGTTTTCCTCATAAACATACGTTAAATTCTCAAGTATTGGAGAAAATGATGGGACTTTTGGCATCAAAGCAACAGCTTCTTCCACAGGAAGGTAGCATACAGGACAAGCTGTGTCGTAAAGAAGTGGGAAAACTCAGAAACTATAGTTCAATGAGAAGAAACCTGAACTAGACATGACAAAATACTAAATCTATAGCTGGAAAGCAAAATTTAGAGGAGAAGTTTACAAAACAAAAGAATGCTTACGACGTGGTCCCGTTCTTTTCTTGTCTGCTGGTGGAGGGGGCAAACTGAAAGTGTTGCATGGATGCTCCGGTGGAAGAGTGTAGCCGAGAAAATACGAAGGAGGAGGAGGGGGCATTACTCCAACATCAGTTCCATCAGCACCGTCACGGACTAGCAAAGATGTCCAGTTGTCTAGTTTGACTCTTTGTACTTCATTTATCAGGGGAAATCCGGAAATATTAATATGCAAGCTATCGTTTACCTTATGGATATTGTCACTTTCCTGGTATTCACCTGTATACAAGCCACAACCAACTGAAATCCACATCATCTCATAAAGCAACTGAAGCCAATCGGCGCCTAGAAGTCCAAAACTCAAAGAGCTAAAGACATAGTATCCAGAACCAAAACAAAGAGGGTGGCAAACTAAATTATCATGCACTAGGATCTGACATTCATAAAAAAAAAAAAAAAAAATCTATACATATATGGGATAAGATCCACTTATACTATATAACTATTTGGGCGAGTGAAATGGATGGATAAGATTAAACATTAATTAAAAAAAGAATAAAAATCTTCTGCCCCTTTCCTATGCCTTTTTGGTGCCTCTTTGATTATTTTTAAAAATTTCAATTTTAAACCCTAAACCCTTATTTTCTATATCCTAAACCCTACGCCCTAAAAAATACACCCTACTCCTAATTCCCTAAACCCTAACCAAAACCCCTAACCTAGAACCCCAAACCCTAAACCCTCTAATTTAAAGTGGGGATAAATGAAAGCATGGGAAGGGACAGATGATATGCACTCATTAAAAAAAAACTCTCATTTTTAACTTTTAATACCATCCATCCATTCCAATGATCTAATGGTCGTAAATTATAGTAAAACTAATAGAGTTTTAGTTAGGATCATAACCCTATACATATACATAAAATCCAACATAAACAATAAATCAAAATGCACATTCCAAATCTGTAGAGAAAGAAAACAAATTCAATTTCAGTTGAATGATTAACATTTCTTCCTTCAACATGGCAGTCACAATATTCTCAGCTCAATTGAGCTCATGAGCAAGAATAATGGATGCCTAGTTTTTTTATTCAAACACACTAACCAAAATGGAAACTCCAAGTCCAAGTCTAATCAAGTTAAACACAGAATTTGGACCACTTCTTTCATCAAAATACCAGAGCAACACCCTAAAAATCAATAATTCACTAAGAACAATCTAATGATGAAGGGAAATAAAGGTAAAAAAGAAACCAACCTTTGCCGACATACAAGACCCAAACAAAAACAGCAGCAGAGATTAGACAAAGGAGCAACATTCCAACCGTTTTGCGAGCAGCAAACTTGCAGATCCAATGAACAAATGTCTCCTTTTCCTTCAAAACTTTAGAAGGCTTAGTTCTTATTGCTGAAGGCGCTTGAATTGGCAGCAAAACACCATTTTGCAACTGTTTATCCAAAGAACCATAACTCCCAGAACGAATCCCCAATGACCCTCCAGTCATTGTATCTTTATCATCAACCCCAATTCACTCGTCTCATCAAACTTTTACTTAAATCAGAAAAAGGGGGAAACCCAGAAAATTATAGCTTCAAAAACAATTATACAACTCAACAACAGCAACGAACAAGCCGCCAACTCATAGGGCGGCACCACTCAGATTGAAGTCAAAATGACCAATGAGCTCAAAAATATAGAGATGTTCAGAGATTTAAAGGAAAACAAATCTGGGAACGCAAATTTCGAGTTAATTTCTACCCGTTTTGATGGGGAAATCCATAGTTTATGACCTGAATGTGATTAAATCTAACGGTTAATCCGTCTTTGACGGTATGATGTCGAATAATCGGACAGTCGTGGCTTGTAGTTGTAGTTCGGTTTTATGATTTTGTAATAAAATAGATCTACCGTACAAGAAATCTAAAAATGGCAATTTTCTTTAAAATTATATAATAAAAAAAAACACGTTGTGAGCAAAAAAATATATTTATTTAAGTAAGTTTTGAAAATTTCTAAATGTATTTTTACAAAAAGAAAAAAAATAAATGAACGGGATTGAAATTATTTTTGATTAATTTAATTAATTAATCAAATTAATTATGTTTTTGATTGAAATTTCTATATCAACAAGTCTTAAAATTTTATTTTAGCTTCATAATTCAATTATGTTTTTAGAACGATCATTATTTAATAAGTGTATGATTAAAAATATTATATCCTATCAAAAACTTTAAATACTCAATGAAGTTTTAAAATATCACATTATATTATTTTAAATAATTTCATATTTTTTATAGAAATAAATTATCACAATTTAAATTGTTATTGTGATATTACATAAGAAAATATGGAATTGAATATATTTAAACATTATATCGAATAATATGATAAATAAATAAATAAATAACTTATAATTTTGAAAATATATTCTAAAAATCAAACCAAAATATATTTTTGTGACTAAAATAGTTAATTTCCTTTTCAAGCCTTGCTATTTTTACCTTAAAAAATAAAATTTCCTTTTCTTTTATAGCAAACACACATGTAAATAAATATATATATATATATATGCCAATATGTTGTGCTTCGGATTTTTTATTAAAAACATACGTACTTTTTTAATGAAAATAATTATTATTATTTAATTAATGCAATAATTGACATTTAATTTAGTGAACGTAGTGCATTAGAATATTATTTTATTTAATATACTTTAAATAATGTCATTAATAATATACTTCAAAAAAAAATATAATATAGACTAACAACTGTCCCATGTGAAAATTGATGCTGAATCTTCTTCAATCAAGAGCTAGGAAATTATTAAATGCTTAATGAAACAATTAAGATTAATTAGTGATATTGTAAATGTTTTAAGAATTTAAATCTTATGGTATGTGAGTTGTTTTTTTATTTATTTTTATGGAATTTTATGTTTATTTATAAGTTAAGATCTATTTATATTATATAAAATTTAATTATTTACATTAATTTATAATCACTGAATAAATTATATTGTTTTTCGCTCATTTTTCTTTCTTTATTTTGGCCGATAGAATTTTAAAAAATAATTTAACAATATGGATTTTGAATTATTCCTATTATAATATATTGGAATGTCAGTTTTTTTAATTAATATTTTTATATGATATGACGTATTTTATTATCTCACTAAACCAACGGTAATAGACGTATAATGTACTGTATTAGGGTTTTATATGTGTGATAACCCAAATTTATTCGGACACTTAAGCCCAATACCCAATTAAAAACCTTACATAATTTGGAAATACACATAATTTATTACATACCTATTGCCCATTTACAAATTAACCCAAATCAGGCTCAAGAACCAGACCAAAGCCCACAGCCTAAACTATTCAGTTAACCCTAGTGTCCCAACCAAAATCCTAGTCACCGGCTGTCTTTATGTTGCTAGCCACCGCCAAGCCAATCGGCCACCGTCTGCAGTTGCCGTCTCCATCATTTTTTCGTTGTCCATAATCCCTCAAAATAACCCTAAATCCCTACTCAACTAAAAACCCTAAATAAAATAACCTGAACTCATTATTATCCAAATTCCTGTCACCATTGCCCAAATTCATCCCATCTCTAACACCACTTAGCGGTCATCGCCCTCTCCCATCATTATCTTCGTCACCTCTCGACGTGGCTAGACGAGCGATTCTCCGTAGACAATTCATTCTTAAATCGTCAAACGTGTATTTGGTTTTACAAACTAAAATTCATAATTTTAATAAAACAATAATAAAACATTTAATTAAAATAATTAGATTTTTTAAATGATCTCATCTTATTTAAAATTAAAAATTAATTGTTACTCTGTTAAAATTAATTTTTGTAAAAAAAAAAGTTCAAGCTCGAAGGCTAGTATTAACTAAGAATTTTTCACGTTTTAAGTCGGCCCACAGAATTTAGAGTCCTCCTTATTTGTCTTACAAGAAGTTATTAAATAAACCTTATTTATTATATTATTTATATTTTAATTATTTTAATTTATTTATTTTTAAATGATTATTTATCTTTTATTTATATATAATAATAATTTATTTTAAAAAAATAAAATAAATAAATTTGATTAATTAAGATTATAGATAATATAATAAATATAATATATCAAACACTTTTGTTTAATTTCAATCCCATTCACTCTTTGATTAATTTTGTATCTAACCTTATCCTAATTACCATCATACCCTTACATGCCTAACCTTTTGTTTGTTTTCGGTGAAAGCATATTAAAAAAATTCAGATTCATTGTATTTTGTTGATGATTATGGAAAAAGGGAAGATAGTTACTTGCACTGACATGGAACCTTCAAAGAGAAAATCTATTCAGATGTCACAAAATTCCATGTCGGGGTATCAAAGAACTTTCACTTCCAAGGCTGCTGCATAAATCGGAGATAAATGGACTAAAGATTTCGGTCGGTTAACTATTAAAGATATTCGACAATTAATGATTAAAACTTTTAATTTGATTATAAATTAATTCAATTTAAAACATATTAATTAATCAAAATAATAAAATATAAATATATAATTAATATTATTTTCAATAAAAATAAAAAATAATTAATTGAATTTAAAAATTATCTATTAATTTAATTTAATTAATATTTATTTTTTTTACAATTCAAATATTATATTGTTCATCGTCAACTTTTTAGCCTCTTAGTACTGTGCTTTGTCGGTAATTTCTCTCACTAATTTGATTTTAAGTTTGCCATTACAACTTGATTACCAATGAATTACATCAGATATTATTAAATTTTAAATATATTATATGATTACATTTTTCTATTAATTTTAATGATTAATAATATAATTAAAATATAAAATAAAATTTAGTATTATTTTTAATTAATAATATAATTAATATTAAATTTAAAATTTAACGATACATGATTTTATTTATCTTAAAAATAAATTTGATCTGGTTATGTAAAACAAAATTTCCACCAAACATTTTCTTTTTTATAAGCAAAGTTGTAGAGTGTGGTTCAAGCAAAGAGCACCTAATTTATTTGATCATTATATAGTGACGTCAGCAAGTTGATTTCCGTACGAAAAAACAAAACAGAAAGTACCCGATTTGTCTGAAAATAAATTTGAGTTGAAAATTCGAGTCAAAGACAAGCTTAGTGCCATCACCCATCTGATACCTAAACCAATATTTATTTAATTCTGGATTATATCGAATTATATAAAAAATATATATTTACTAATTCAAATTTAAACTAAAAACTTCATTATTAATATGTAAAAAAAAAACTATTTCATAATATTTGTGAAGAAATACGCCATTTTTGACTTTCTATTCGAGAAGGCTTTAAATTTGAGGGTAAATTTTACTAGTACACATTAAATTATAAAAATTTATCATTTTCGTAATTTATATTCAAAAAATATAAAATAATTATTAAATTAATAAATTGTTATAAAAATAATATTAAATTTTATTATTTTTATAAAATGATAATTTAACTTATTAAATTATTATAATATTATTTAATGTCTAAGATCGTTTTACGATAATTTGATAAAATTTAAATATTTTCGATACTTAACTTGAATCGATATTATAAATTTAAAAATTCAAATTAAATTATTATTATTTATGGTTTATAGTACTAATTCGTTAAAAGTTTTATTTATCTTATTTTATTTAACGTTAATTAAAAATTTATCTTTAAAGTTTTGATAATATTTATCTCTAACTTTGATAACGTATTATTATGTGATGAACACAATTAAAACTTTAAATTAAATATAAAATTTATGCATTTTGTGTTACATTATAATTTTATAATATATATTAATTATAAAATTAATGATAAAATCTCAATTTAAATATTTTTACAAATGATTTAATATAATATTTATTAAAATAATAATTTCATCACTTAAAAATCAACAAATATATAAAAAAAGTTATAATCGATTATAGATTGATTTGTAATTAATTATGTCTTAACAGATAAACATTTTATAATAATTAACTTATGATTAATAAAAATTAATGATTACTATAATAATTAATTAATCGACTGTATAAACTAAGCAATAGATTAACCGCCATGAACACCTTTAAACATGTCAGCTGATCCCTGACATCTTCCCCCATTGCTTTTCTGTTCTTTTATCCTCCAAAATCCTAATTCCCTATTCCGTTAACCTTTCCAAATCCTATGAAAACCAGGCTTTGATCTGGATTTTTCTGCTTTTGCAGCAATGAAGAAACAACAGTACACATACCCTGTTTTGTCTCTCTTCTTGTTCGTAACCCTGTATTCTCACTCTGTTCTGTCTCTTGATTTTGTCTTCAATGGCTTCAATTCAACGAATCTCTTACTCTACGGTATTGCTCAAATAGATTCCAGAATTCTTACACTCACCAACGAAACATCTTTTGCTGTCGGTCGAGCTCTGTACAGATCGAAAATCCCAACGAAAACCCCAAATTCTTCTCATGTTCTTCCTTTCTCCACTTCTTTCATCTTCTCCATGGCTCCTTCAAGGAATAAAGATTCACTTCCAGGACACGGCATCGTATTCATCTTCACACCCAGTACTGGCATCAACGGAACAAGTTCATCTCAACATCTGGGTCTCTTCAATCTTACAAACAACGGCAACCCGACCAATCATGTCTTTGGTGTCGAATTCGATGTCTTTGCCAACCAAGAGTTCGATGACATAGACGCTAACCATGTCGGTATTGACATTAACTCCCTCAAGTCAACAAGCTCCCACACGGCTGGTTATTGGCCCGACAACAAAAGTAGTGATTTTGAGGAACTGAAGCTTAATAATGGTAAGAATTACCAAGTTTGGATTGATTATGCAGACTCTGTTATTAATGTTACTATGGCACCTGTTGGGGTAAAAAAGCCTAATCGGCCATTGTTGAATGTTTCTTTGAATTTGTCTGATGTTTTTGAGGATGAAATGTATGTCGGATTCACTGCATCAACTGGGAGATTGGTCGAGAGTCATAGGATTTTGTCTTGGAGTTTTAGTAACTCGGATTTCGAATTGAGTCAAAGATTGGTCACTACTGGTTTACCGTTGTTTACTGTCCCGAAAACTCCTGTCCATAAGCATAGATCGTTTATCGCCGGCGTGACGGTGGGGAGCTTGACTGCGGTTGTTTCGGTTGCTTTGTTTTCACTGTTTTTGATTAGGAGGGAAAGGAGGAAAGCAAAGGAAAGAGCTGAAATGGAAGATTGGGAATTCGAGTATTGGCCTCATAGGATGAGTTATCAAGAAATTGATGCTGTAACCAGGGGATTTTCGGACGAAAATGTAATCGGATTCGGAGGGAACGGAAAGGTATATAAGGGTGTTTTACCGGGAGGAACTGAGATTGCGGTGAAACGCATTACCCACGAGAACGATGGGATGAGAGAGTTCTTGGCTGAGATTTCGAGTCTCGGCCGGTTAAAACACCGGAGCATCGTCGGTTTGAAAGGTTGGTGCAAGAAAGAAAAAGGGACATTCATGTTGATCTATGATTACATGGAAAATGGAAGTTTGGATAAGAGGATTTATTATGACTGTGATGAATCCAAGATGTTGAATTGTGAAGAAAGAGTTAGAATCTTGAAAGATGTTGCCTCGGCTTTATTGTATTTACACGAGGGATGGGAATCGAAGGTCCTGCATAGGGATATCAAGGCCAGCAACGTGTTGCTCGACAAGGATATGAATGGAAGGTTAGGGGATTTCGGGTTGGCTCGGATGCATGGACACGGTCAAGTGGCCACCACGACTCGTGTGGTTGGAACGGTGGGTTACTTAGCTCCCGAGGTGATTAGGAGCGGACGAGCATCGCCACAAACCGATGTGTTTGGTTTCGGGGTCTTAATTTTAGAGGTCATGTGTGGGAGAAGGCCTATAGAGGATGGGAAACCACCTTTGGTGGATTGGGTATGGCAGTTGATGATGCAAGGGGAACTACTTGCAGCAGTCGACACAAGGTTAAAGGCAAACGAAGGATTCGAGGAGGAGGAAGTATCGAAAGTTCTGCATTTAGGGTTGTTGTGCTCGTATCCGAATCCAGACTCCAGGCCAACAATGAGGCAAGTAGTCATTACCTTGGAAGGGAATAATGAGCCATTCGAAGTGGAAACAGAAGATATGGAAGCATATTTGCTGTCAAAGGTGAAGTCCAGAGATATGTGGGTTAATTACTCTCAAAGTTCCGGGAACTCATCGCACCCGACATTCGACGATATTCGGCAGTCACATTCGTCTTCCATGTCTCTGTCGTGGAACAGTGTCATAGTGGAAGGTAGATAATCCCTGCATAGCAGATTTGGCGGGGAGGAGCTTTTCTTTGTTATTGTTGTTTTCTGCATATTTTTTTTTTTTCATTCTTTCATGTGAGGGTTATGAGAGAGCATATCAGGGTCTTTTTCTGTGAAAATGGTGAAAGTTTTGGATGTCATTGTACATATGTGTGCTAAAGTTTTAGACTTCAAATCCACATTGTAATGTAATTTTTTTGTCCTAAAACAACCTATCATACCAAGAAAACACATTAAATTCTTATAAAAAAACTAATACAGGTTATCAACATATTAAAATACTTTAAACATGATTATGATTAATTAAAATGTATAAAAACAGAAATTACCAGTCCTTGTGAATATGTGGAGATTTTACAGTTAAAACTTGGAACTTATGGTCATAGAAATCAAATTGGTATTCCTTTGCAAGCAAATCATTCCCTCTTTTCAATCCAGCTCTGCGAATGATTGCCATTTGCCACTAGTTGTTAAAGATTTCGGTATTAGTTTTGTCTTCTAACAAGTTTGTAAATTAATAAATCACATTTCAATAAGTACTAGTGGTCTAGTGGTAGAATAGTACCCTGCCATGGTACAGACCCGGGTTCGATTCCCGGCTGGTGCATAATTTTTAAAACCTCTGTTCCAGTTTCTTTTACACAGTCCCTGTCACGACGCGGCGATTTTCAAATCTTCAGTCGATATCCAACCGGAATGGAACATGCTCGATCAAATCGCTTTCTCAACATTCTCCCAATTGTCTTTTACCATACCCGAACCCGAAGACTAACTCCTATGTGGCTCTTTAGAATTACACCAAAGAACGAACGTCGACTCGAGAGGTTTAAGAACAGGAACTTCTTTAAAGTCACCGCCACTGATGATCCGGTGATCGGAAGGTTTGCCAATGAGGACTTACATTGATGTGTGCACCAAGGTCAGTTTATTCTTGGGATATCGTTATTCAATGTGTAGGGAATAAAATTATTTTTCGATAGAAGAGATGGGTCGCAATTAGATTTGCTGTCTGTCCATGAGACCACTCAGGAGCCACTGCGTGAAGCTAAACATGATATTAACTCTGCTTATTCAATGAGTGTTCAAGCTGATTATATAAAACAAAAAATTTCACAGCAAGTTTTGCTTAGTGATGGTGATAAGTTTAGTTTTCATGAGTCGAGCCCATTTGCCAATGAAGGTGATGAGGTGGCTTCTCTGGCATATTGGTATAGAAGGCGGAAGCTTAGTATCGAAATGTACATGAGCTCACCCTAAATTTTTTAAAATTTATATATTTATCTTTAAATTTTAAAATTTTATAAATTAATTCTTATTTTTTAAAATATTTATGAGTTGTGTCGACCCTCAAATTCTAAAATTTTATGTGTGCCTATTCTCAAATATTCTTTTAAATCCGCCACTGATTTATTTGCTCGATGTGAGGTTCAGAGTGTCATCGACGTTAATAATAAAAAGTCTTTCCTTACTTTGAATGCACTTAACGAGTTTGATCCCATGTATTCTGGTGTTGATTGGAGGCAAAAGTTCGAGACACAGATGGCCGGGGATGTTTTGGATGTATCAAAATATTTAATTTAAAAATTCAAAAGTTAAAGAGAAATTATTAAATAATTATTTAAAGATAAACAATCTGATAAAAAGAGTTAATGAGATAATCTTGAAGAGAAAAATCTCGTTCCCTTAAAAAATTTGTTACTATCTATTAATCAATTAAATATCCAAAATCACTATTAAATATATCAAAATTATTTTGTCATAAAAGGCTAAATAATTAACTAAACCCTAAACCGGACCCTATTATTTTTAGCCAATGTTTATTTCCATTTGTATATAAAATAATGTTTAGATTTCAACCTTTCTTGCATCATACTCATCTACAGGTTGTCCAAAATAGTAAACCCCTCCATCTTTCACATTATTACTTGACCATAGTTGTTAAAAATTAAATGACATTTATTAATGCATGTGATAGTAAAAAAAATTCTTTTGGGATCTCAACACATAAATTAATTATACATAAATTTGTGTGAACACTAACATTACAATTAAAGTATAAGTCAATGATAATAATAAGTAATAAAAATCAAAGTTATGTAGTAATAATCATTTGATTTAATGATATAAAAATTTATTATTAATTTTTTAAATTTAATATCATAAATAAAAAATTATATTAATAGATTCGTCTTTATAATAAATTTTTATTTAAATTAATTGGTTAATAAATTAAAATCTAATGGTTAAACCAATAAAAACCCTCAACTTGTAACCGATATTTAGTAGCTTTTAAAGTTAGCAGATAATTATCCTTTTAAGTTTTTATTTTTTATATTTGATAATTTATTTTTTTAATTTTATACCTTTAAATTTTTAATATAGCGTTATATTTATTTACATCTCTACTTGCACGGAATTTTGTGCCATACCCTGTTAATTTGCATAAAATTAAATCTTGTATAAACTTTATTTATATATATGAAATGATTTTTCTCCTACATTGTATATGTATAATTTTATTATTAATTCTGTCATATTGAAAAATAAAATTCAGAGATTATTTGAATAAAATCATTTTTATTGACTGTGAATGATTATTCATCTCTCTAACAGTATATGAGAAAGAAAAGAAATCCATTTTGTATTGAAACTTGTCGTTAGAAAATTGGCCCATATGATTTGTGGGGACAATGGCTCCACTGCTTTTGTTTGCATCTCCAATTCCACGTCGATTTTATCGTCACATTTAGGGTGATAATGAGCCTAGTCGATTCGAGAATTATTTAGGTTCTATTCGATCAAAACTTGGTCAAAGTTTAATTTGAGTGAGCTCGATTCGGGTTTGGGTTTGGCTCAAAATTTAAACGATTCGAGCTGAACTTACCCAAACTCAGCTCGAAAAACTCGTGAACAAGCTCAGAATAATTATATATAAACATATATATATACATTAAAAATAATTTGTTTAGCAAAAAAAAAATTAAGAGTAAATCCACTAAAAAAATTAAATAAAATAAATTGAATATTATCAACTAAAACAAATTTATAAAACTACAAATAATAAATAAAAAATAAACTATAAATAAATAAATAATAAAAATAATATAAAAAATTATTCATTTCGAGTCAAACCGAGATGAGCCGAACCTGACGAGCTTTGAGCCTGAGCCGAACCTAATAATATTATTTTCGAGCTCGACGAGCCTCGAGTTAAGCCGAACCTGGCTTGACTTGAGCTCGACTCGTTATCACCCCTAATCATATTAACCATAAGGTAAAAAATAGAGGAAAATAGTAGTTCATCGTAGTATGTTGTTCAGTTTTTTTTTTTTTTTTAATTAAAGTTAAATTTTTTAGTAATTTTAAATATATTCAGCCTTTTAAAATTTAAGAAAAATTTCATATTTTTTTTTATAAAGTACATTTCCTTAAATTTTAAAATTTTAATAAAATACAAATTGAAATCGACGAATAATTTTAATAAAAGTATTATGTTAAAAGATTTATATTTAATATGTTATACTTATAAATATTATATAGAGATATATTTGTTCAAACCATACATTTTATCATTGAAACAAAAATTTAAAAATTTATTTACAGAAAATCAAATTTATTATCCTATGAACTAATACATCTTGGTAATAGTGTTTGAATGTAAGAAAAAAATTATCCAACCTCGAAAACGTATATTATTCTCCTCCAAAACTGCTCGGATTCCTATTTTTTTACCCTCAAGGTCGAAACTTTATCATCCTTCCATGTTCAAACTTCAAAAGCTACCTTTTTTCCCGCTTCATGATTGCCCAAACCAATGGCAATGCCATCATCTTTTTAATGTTTTGATATAAAATACAATTTTATAAATATTACAAGGGGTCCCACTTCTCAATATCCTTGGAAACTTCTACATTTTGTTGGAGCATTTTTTTTTAACGCTTTATTCAATTTTATAAATATTTTTTATTTAAAATATCTGACATATTATCTTATTAAACCAGATTTAGTCTGGTTTAGACATTAATCGTTAATCACTGTGTTGACAGTACTAGTGTTTAAACCTATAATTTTTAAAAATAATAACCGTTCTTTCAACTGATAAAATTAGATGATTCGTGTACTTTTAATATATTAATTAAGTTCCCCTAATATTTAGGTCAAAATTCACCACCCACAAAGAGGTGAATTAATTATTTATTTATTTAAATTACTTTGATTCAAATAACGTAATTTGTATATATAAATTTATTTAGATAAAATCTAACTCAACTGGAGTATTATCATATTAGAATATTAAAACTGTTAATAACGAGTGTAACCCTAACGCTAATCCCATTTGGCCACTGCCCTAGCCATTATTAAACGAGATTTTCATGAACAAAACCCGCAGAGAATCCTGGCTTAACCACTATAAATACAGTACCTAAAATCACTCATCTGCACCACCTTTCTTCTTCAACTATCTATAATCTGCAGCTTAAGCAAAAACTATGGTTTTTGCAGAGGCAGCGAAAGCTGCTTCGATTCTGCAGCTTTCGGTTTTCTTACTGAGTTACATCATTGTGTCTGCTCAGATTGTGCCACAAGCGTTGCCTCCACATTACAATGCCATTTCCCCTGTAGTCCCACCGGCTCATCCACCGAGTCACCACCACCCTCACCCTCATCCTCCGATTCAGCCACCTGCTCAGCCACCGAGCCATCACCATCATCACCACCCTCATCCTCCAACTCATCCACCTGCTCAGCCACCGAGCCACCACCACCATCATCATCACCCTCATCCCCCAACTTACCCTCCGCCACCCAAAGCACCACCCAAGCCACCAACTTATCCTCCTCCACCTAAGTCACCACCCAAGCCCCCGGCTCATCCTCCTCCGCCCAAGGCACCACCCAAGGCACCTACCAAGCCTCCGACTTATCCTCCTCCACCCAAGGCACCACCCAAGCCTCCGACTTATCCTCCTCCACCAAAGTCACCACCCAAACCACCGACGTATCCACCTCCACCAAAGTCACCACCCAAGCCCCCGGCATATCCTCCTCCGTCCAAGGCACCACCCAAACCCCCGACTTATCCCCCTCCACCCAAGGCACCTACCAAGCCTCCAACTTATCCTCCTCCACCAAAGTCACCACCCAAGCCACCAACTTATCCTCCTCCGCCAAAGTCATCACCCAAGCCACCAACTTACCCGAAACCTACAAGGAGCTTTGTGGCAGTTCAAGGAGTTGTTTATTGCAAGTCGTGCAAATACAAAGGATCAGACACCCTGACGGGAGCACAAGTAATTCAGAGTCAGTTTCAAACACCATTATTATAATTAAAACACACAAAAAAACTTGATTTCATTCATTCTAATGGCCTAATCATTTTAGTTTAGGCATGCATGTGTCTTTCCCTGTTTGTCCTTTGAATTCCGAGTAGGTATTTTCTTGTCGTTTTAAGGGTTAAAAGCTGTAAACTTTACCTTTTTTCAACGTATAGAGCTCAATTTTCTAGGTATCTGCTGCAACATCAATGGCTAGCATGCATTGTCACAGTAAACTTAGCTCTTTTTCTCTCTCTTTTCCCATTCCAGAGGGTAAAAAAAAAGCTTCAACCAATGCTGGTTTACTACTGGCTAAACTGAACCCTTTCGTTTTGTCATTTTTTTGCAGACGCCACAGTCAAGCTAACATGCAAGAACACCAAGTACAAGCAAGAGGCCACCGCAAGAACCGACAAGAACGGCTATTTCTTCCTGCAGGCACCAAAGACCATCACCAGCTTCGGAGCCCACAAATGCACTGTGTCTCTTTTATCATCACCGTTGGTTTCATGCAGCAAACCGTCCAATCTCCATGGCGGAATAAAGGGAGCTGCTTTAAGGCCAGAGAAACCATTTACTGCAAACAAGCTTCCATTTATTCTGTACACCGTTGGTCCATTTGCTTTTGAACCCAAATGTTACTAGAAAAGTAGCTTAAGAGACTCCATTGCTGCACTTTCATGTTTTACTCTCTGTGTGAAGATAGATTACTGGAAAATAATTATGAATGGATATGGATTTCGTCTTAAACTAGTAGTAATTACCGAGCATGGGGAGGAGTGTATGCTGTCTACCTACTGGTAAACATATGACTTTATTATATCTTGAAAATGAAAAGTATATAATAAAATATAAAAATAGTAATAGTATTTTGTCTTTAAAGTTATACTAAACTTTTGAATGGAATTTTAAATAAGATTGAGGTTGTGAATGAAATAAAATTAATTAAAATAATTGTTTTTATAATATATTTTTATGTATATAATTTGACTTAATTAATAAGTAAGATATTAATGTTTATACTAAACTACTTACATTCATAATTTTAAATAGTTATTATTTTTTTCTTTTTATTAGAACCATTTAATAAATTATTTTCGGCTAATTTAAATGGATTGCTTATGTTTAGGAGCCATGTTATACGTGTCCGTTTGTGTCATCCTTTGATAACGTAGAGTCCCACATATTTCAACTTTATAGAGATGATGCAGACAGAGAGAAAACTATAATTTTCATAATATATCGAATAATATTTTTTAATATTTTTTCTGATTAAAATATTTTTTTACGAGTATAAATGGGAGAAGATAGTAATATATCGAATGATCTTTTTAATAAAATTTATAATAAAAAATTAACAATTAGTATTTTTTTAAATGAATAAAAATTTACAGTCAAAATTATACAAATTTTTAATGAAAACACACAAACTTGAGAAAATAATTATAAATATATTCATATTTATAAATTAATTAATAATTTTAAATAAAGATATACATATAATTTGAGAAAAATGACTAAATCGATATTTTTTAATCAAATAAAGCTAACGGATCTAGCTGGAAAAAATATTTATTTTAAAAAATCCAGATTTAAAACATTTTTAGATAAATAGATTCGAGCAACTTTATTTATAAGGCAGGTGCACCGTATCAAATGATTAAGAAAAATATAAATAAACCCAACGTACCAAATTCAAACTTGTATTCACTTATGACTTAAAAAAACATTTAATCAAGTATGGGTAAAACTAAGATAGGCAATTTTTGGTCTTAAATAATAATAATCTTTATGAATTTAAATATTAAATAAATTAAACCTAGCATCTTAATTTCTAAATTTAAATACTTAATAAAACACTATACTTTTAAAAAAAATCATATCAACGTACACTATTATATTATAAGGTAGTGTGTGCTGTGAGTTTGATTAAGACAATAAAATGGTCTTGATTTCAGATCAATAAAGTTGGGTTTGCAAGGAAGAACATTGCAAAGAAGGGAAACAGACAGCTGAGGTTAATTATACACGGATGGTCGGACCCTTAATATTTCCCCACAAACCCATGGCTCTCCGGGTAATGATTCTTGTTCTTTCATTCTTTTTGATATCTATGGCACAAGAAAATGGCAAAGGTCATAACTTACCAGGAAGAATCTGATTAGGGAGTCTTTCTGGTTTGCTGAATTGAGCTGATCCCTTCATCAATTCGTTCCTTTCGGCTATGAATTTGGCAAACCGAGAACCTTTCCTCTCTTTGTCGTCGTTATCTTCTAGTGGCGGCTGGGGAAGGTTACGCTGAGGCCCTGGCTTGGGAGGTAACGGAGGCATCAATGCCCATACTGAGGAAAGGTGTTCGTTTGGTTGGTCGAGATTTTGAAGAGGCGAAAAGTCTTTCATGTCTGTTGATGGAAAACGAGAATAATTTACAAATTTAAGCAAACAAAGATTTACATAATCAAGGCTAAATTTTAGCAGTCGAGTAAGGAGAAGATGAAACATTGAAACCGTGGATATCCTAATTAACTAACCTCTTGCAAACTGAAAGATTGGCATCAAAACCGCACTCGGAATGCTGAAGTTCAAGTGTGGTATAACTGTTCCTCCACCATGTCTGGTATTGCTGTATGAAGAATATATTTTGTTAAAGAATTGTTTGATAAGCAAGCAACGGCGAGCTTAATAACAAAAGAACACCCAACAACAACAAAAGGAAAAGGATTAGCCAAATAGAAACACAACCAAATGATGTCACAATCATGTAAATACACGAGGCATCAATTATCTACACCATTCACGAGGCCACAACAATAAAAGCAACAAGAATATGCAGAAGAACATTTCATGAGTAACTGATATGGCGTCAAAGTGATGCGAGACACATGATCAAATATATGCTACAAAATTGTTGTTAAGAGATGAAAACCATTTTTGCACGATTATTATTCACCATACCTTGTAACAAGTCCAATAAAACAACCATTTGAATTTACGACAGCACCGCCACTTCCACCAGGATGAACAGCAGCAGTTGTTTCAAGCATTGCAGGAAACTGTGAAAACCCTGGTAGAAAAGATTTGTAATATAAGGGCATGTCTGCTTTAACTACTTTTGAGATCACACCAGAGCAAACAGAAGGGGAGAATCCTGCAAAATACAAGGCGAAAAAAGATTTTAAATCAAAGAAAATAAGAGATAATGGAAAACACTGATTAACTGTTTATTCAGTTACAAGTACATAGAAAACAATCCCAAGGGACTCTGGTCCATCAACATCATCTCATTAAGAAAATTCTGTTCTCCTAGAGGCATCAAAGCAAAAATAGCAGATGACCAGATGGTATATAGTTATGAAATTTTCAGGAGATAAGAGTTGCTCGACAAGTTGACACTTAATTGTATGGGCATACGGTGAAAAAAGCTCAACCAAAGAGTAATGTAAACACATCAGATTCAAATCCATCAAAACAGCAAAGAGTAATGTAAACACAGCAGAAATGGATGACAGCTTTACCACATCTTGGTGCCAGTAGTCCATGTCCAATAACATATGCGTTTGATCCTAAGGATGGCTGAATAAAATCCACCATAATAGGGCTAAGCTTATCGGGAATACTATCGAGTTGAAGCAATGCAACATCCAATGGTCCCTTGCAAATATATACTACCCTCGCGTTGCACCAAATCCAAGGGTCCAGATGATCAAGTCGAACACGTATATGTCTATGGCCATGGAAAAGTGAATTCAACTTGTACCCTTTCTGATCATCAGCCAGTGGAAATGGTGCTATGCTACTTTTCTGGTATCTGTTAAATCCTTCCCCCTCAGGAGATGCAGATCCTTCAGGTTGGAAAAATTGTACCTTACTTTTTGTCCCACTTCTTATGGTTGTTTTCCCAAATCGCCATGGTTCTAGCAGGTGAGCATTGGTGAGTATTAGGCCTTGATCATTGAGCACGACACCCGATGCCCATACACCATCATCAACGGTAATAAGACATATAGAAGTCATTGCCTTCTCAATTGGTAATAGTGAAGGGCGGGGAGAGTTGAGATGGTCATGATTGTAACAGCCGAGTCCATTTGAACCGTTGTTAGACAATAATCCATTTCCTACAGAATTTAAGTTTCCCCTGTTGATATGAAACCCCTTTTCTGCAATTTGTGGCTCCTTCAGCAGCAAGTCACTGCAGCCACTTGCAATGGCTTCCCATGGAATCACTAGCTGTTACCCAAGACTACAGTTTGTTGTGATGCATTACCATAGAGAAAGCTTAAAGAATATGAATATGAGAAATATATGAAAGTTACCTGAATCTCAGCATCACTGTTCTTTTGCCTCAAAGGTCTGGTCAACATACCAACTAGTGTGCTCTGATCACTAAAAACTGGAGCACCTTCCATTCCTGGTAAAAGTGTGTCATCATAATTAGGACTCTGGTATAAAAAAATCATAGGTGAAGATAATGTTTCTAACCCTCATTGTTCTAATGAAATGTAACAAACATTATGAAGATAATAAAATATCATCATCATCATCATGTGATCCTATATCTTTCAAGTACAAAACCTTCAAAACCACTTAGCTATGGTTTAATTCTTTCCAACTTGCTATGTTTATGAATAAGGAAAAACATCTAAGGACTACTATAAAGCTTTATTCCACCATCTTGCCTTAGAAACTGTTTATCGAAAACTTTGCTTGAACGCTCAGACATTCATCATGCATCATCGTTGCAATCTGAGTGAAACAACAAAACGTTATATGCCAAATAACAATCTATCTCTAAATCACAAGCAAAACTCTTATCAATCGACAGTTAAGCGAGTCTAAGTATTCGGAAAATAAACACAGTGAATGACATAACTTGGTTCCAATTTTTAGTTCAAAACTGACTTCAAGACAACCAGATAGCATGTTTTAAAAGAATATTTGAACAAGATTTCATCTGTCATCTCTAAAAACTCAGCCTGTCTTTTTTACATTAATTCAGAAAGATAATTTCCTCAACTACACTGCTGAAGAAAAATCCAGCAGCAGTTCCAAAAGGCTTAACAATTTAAAACCAATAAAAAGCATCCCTTTGTATGCTTCCTTCATCTAGTCTTGTCTAGCCCTACAAAAGGAGAAAATAAGTTTACATTCTTTCATTTCGTTTACACGACAGAGGAGCAACCAAAGAGAAGGTGAAAGAGCAAGTATAATACGAAACATTTGGCGATTACTTTAGAGTGGTGGTTGCTCATCTACAATACTTCCATGCTTAGTATAGACAGCCTACTCCCTCACCATTTTTAGTTTCTAATGCTTTCGGACTATATCTTTATCCGTCTTGGTATTTATTTATTTATTAACATCTATTCTGGTTACAAGATAGTAAAAAAAAGTTCGAACATAACACGAAATACTCAAAGTTCATATTTTAGGAACCATCAAAGAGTTGAATTTTCCCACATGAATTGACACCCTTTTAACTCTTAAGAACAAATATGGTTTTCTTTGATTATGTTTCTAAGACCCAAATACTTCTCAGAAGAAACTATGAGTCAATGATGCATTATACCGCACTTAATTCAAGTTTCATTGAATCAATTCTAAAACACTAGCGAACTTTCTAGGCAGTTAAAATCGTTAGAAACTGAATGCTTGAAACCCAATAAATAAAACTGATAAAGATGAGAAAGGAGCAGATAGAAATACCTTCAGAGGTCCAACCGGAGCTCCGGCGAGAGACAGAAAGCATAGAAGTCAGCAACGCGGAGGCGATGGCTGTGTGATACGGCAGCATCGTTTCAACACAGCAGCTCAGCTCCACAGGTGACCTTTTTCAAATTCATTCAAAACTATCAATGTTATAATCAATTTATCTCCGAATACAATTAAACAAGAGGGATTCATATCTATTACCTGAAAACGCAAGAGAGCGGGTTTTGCTTGGAGATACGAATGGGAGAGCAAGTGGGTCGTGGCATAGTCTTGGGTACAGTAGCCACTCTAGAAGCGGCGGTTGCTCGGAATGCGGCGGAGCGGAGGACTGACCTTGCGGCGGACATTATGGAGGGTTTTGTGATTTTGGGCGAGGGGTTTTAAGCTTTCGAATGGTTTTTGATAAGATTAACATAGATTAAAACTATTAATTATCAACTAATTACTTAACACGATTTTTTATATTTTGTGATATATTTTCGAATCCCTTAGGCCTGAACTAGTATTTAAGAGTACGAAGATCTAATGAGATTTTTTATATAATAGTATTTTGACTTGTCCAATAATAATAAATTAATAAATAACGTTTAGTACTTAAATATTCATAATAGTTTGTTCTATGTAATTTTTAAATATTTTAAAATATTTTTTTTATTTTTAATTAAATTTTTAAAAATAAATATTAAAGTGTATAAATTATTTAGTTTTTATAATTAAAATAATAATTATTATTTTTGAAGGTCTCGAATTCGAGCATAATAGTACCAAGCACATTGATGGCTCGGATCGTTGATTACAATTTACAGTTACACCTCAATTGTCACACGCTGAATCTCCCTTAGACTTTCTCCTAATCGTCACCCGAGAGCCTACGATCACCGGTATGCATATCCCCAGCCCACACAAAGCTCCGCAATCTCCTTTCGAAACACCCTCGCAGTCACCGGCAACTGCAACCGAGGGCGGTCGACAATTGCTTTGTTCAGTGCGTGTTGTGTTTTGGAAGTAGCGTACTGATTCCCTCTCGTGTTGTCCGAGTCCTATTAGCTTACCCAGAGAAACGCTGTTGTCATCGAAAAAAGATGCCGAGGACTGACCGCCCACGCCATGGACGAAAGAAACAACTCGATAAGAATTCATTGACAGTGGAGAAAATGAAAGAAAAAAAGTTGTTTGTAATTACTGAACGTACCTCGGTGTCAAGGTTGGAGGAGGAAACGGAGGAGAAACTGGTGGAGGAAAGGTTTGAAGAGTGTGGTTCAACGGCTGGAGCTGAAGACAGTAATTGGAGTTTCGTTCTCACAATTTGTAGACCAAGTGGCCACCCATTGCTCGTTTCATGACTCTGTGAACAATCATCAATTCAAAACACATATATTAGAAACCCAACAAAACCCAGAAGATCAAAACAATCAGAAGACAGAAATTATGGGGATATTGTGATTGATACCTCTGCAGCCATGTGTTGAACTCTTGAAGCAAGCTAGAAATGAAATGCTGGTTGCTCCCCAAAGCAAAAATCCAACCTTTAGACCAAGACTTGGTTTGATTTTGAGCCAAGTCAAGGGTTTGGGTCATTAAAAAATGGGATCAAGTTGGTTGGGTGATTGAACTAGACTACTAGAGTGACATGGTTGAGACAATCACAAAATGTATAGAATAAACAAGGTCAAAAGGAAATGATTGGTTGGAATTTTTTTAAAGTTGAAGGTAAAAAATGTCATTAGACAAATAAAATTATTGTTTAATACTAAATCCACAATACATCTTTATTCCCCCCAAATATTTTTTCATATGTAATGTACTAAAATTAAGTCAACTAGAAGTTGGTAATTAACATATTTGAGCTCGGTTGATGCATTGATTACGTAGGCCTTATTTAAATATAAAACTAAGTCATATATGCATGAGGAGTTATTAGAATGATAAATGAAATGCAAGCTAAAAATTTTAATCGAACAAACAAATATTAAAATAAATATATTTGATATTCACACATTAAATCCGTATAACTTACATAAAAATTATATATATTTTAGAAATATACACGTAGATTTTACATTCATGTTCGGGATGTAAGGCTGCTATTCCCGATATAACCTACCGATGCACCCAACACTTCAGAAGCTATATATTTAATATCAACCAAGGAAACTGAAAGGGAAAAATACTAAGAATCCTCATGCTTATGCTTATGCCAGCATAGCAGCATTATGGCACATCTCCACACGATGTAGAATCTTGATTTCTGCTCCTTAGCCATAGCCAGGCATCTGTTTTTGCAGGTGGAGCTGGGAACCTCTTTAAACCTTCGACTCATGCCTTAGAATCTGGGTTGTGTCGGCCTCTCTCATCTCTGCTAAAGATGTGTTGTGTAAGGGTTTTTATGGAGTACAATTAAACTGCAGAGCAAAGAAACTGGAGAGAGAGAGTGGTCCAAATCCAATACCATGGAAGGTCTGGAGACATGTACAGTACGAGAATCCAAAGAGTTGGGGTCCAACCAAGGGGCCAGAAATGATGATAGGTCGCACTTGAGAAGCGACTCAACCTCCACGGACCGCACCAATTGGACGGGAGACTCATGCCCCAACGCTGCTTTCCAGAGACACCATGAGTTGCCTTAGCCTAGCGACGTTACAAAATTCTCACCGCACATCGGTGTCCACGGTTGGAACTCGCACTAATTTGGTGTCTGTTTCAATCATTTTTGTTAATACATGTATTAATTAATAATTTTGTATTCAATATAATTAAATTTAAAGAAATAATAATTTGATGTTTATCTACAAGCATGTCTTCTACTGAGCATTCAATTTAATTATTCTAATTTAAAATTGTCATTATAAACCATGTTTCACCGGGAAAAAAAAAAAACTTGTTAATTTGTAGACAGGGGGAAGCCAATTCCATGGCGAGTGGTAGGGAAAACAACAAACAACATACTGCAGCAAACGCCGATCCCCACCGGCACTGCCGTTAGGATCTCCTGAGCTCGATCCGACGGTGTCGGATAAAAGCAAGTCACAACATTCTTATCAAATAATGCCACGGCACCAAACACCAGTATCGACATCAAAGCGTGCATGAAATCTATACACCGGAGCTGGTATTTCGCAGCGAGTTCTGGCGGAAGAGTGGCCGAACCATCGATGACCCACATCCCATTAAGTGTAGCAAAACCATAACAGACATTCCCATTCTTGTCTCTGAAACTATCGGTGAAGCTCGTCAGGAAACACGACAGCCCACAAAGCAGTACGAGGCCAGCAGTCATGGACCGAGAGACGGAGTCGCAGTCGCCTTGGTTCGTGAATATGGGCGAGAGGAGTTGGAATGCCAGAACGGTGCCAGTGGGCAACAGGTTGGCCAAATGCGCGGTGCTTTGAAACGTTTGACTGATTGCAAGCTGAATAAGGTTTTTCTTTCCGGTTTCGGTTTCTGGTGATTTTACAGGCGATTCTTGTAGGAGAGGTAGCTTCTGTTCCCCGTGTTCTTGAGCTTCTTCACTCTGTACCTTAATCTCCATAACTGAAGCTTTAGCCTTTATCGATTCTCTTTGTTCTTAGAATGATCCCACTTTGTTCATATGTTTGAACTGCGAAACTGTTTATTATTTATAGGGTTTGAATCGAGATGATTGGAGGTGAAGGCAAGGAGGAGACCGAAGTGATTTCTTGCAAGGAAAAGAAACAAAAGTTATGGAAAAAAGGAAACCAGTTTGCACCATTAACTCAATAATAGAAGGACCTTCATCTCTCGTAATAATTCCGATTCGAATTTATGAATAAAAAATAAAACTTTCTATTTTAAGATTAACATCACAATAAAAATTAAAAACACAACTCATGTTTTATTTATTTTTATTTTTATTTTTGAATTTATTTTAAAATATAATTTTTTTAAAAAAAACTCTAAAATTTTAATTTCTTTCAATTAAACCTAATTCAGATTTCTCTTATTATCCAGTATCTCTCACCCTTTAGTCATCTATTAAAAGCATAATCGTATTTTATTATTGGATATTCGTAGATAGAATAATTAATGATTTATTTGTTGATATTTGATGACAGGATGATGAAGTTTTCAATCGTGAAGGCTGACGAAAATAAAAATGACCGGTGATAAGAGGAGAGAATTTAGAGATTTAAGATTTAAGTTTTAAGTTTGAATTTTTTAAAAAAATTAAAATTTTTGTTTTATTAAAAATGAAAGGGCTTTTATTTTTAAAAATTAAAGAGAATACTAAAAATGTATCATATATTATATTTTTATTCTATAATAAAAACTTTTAAAATTTGTTACGAAAAAATTAATTATAGTTATAAAATAAGACATTAGACATTAAAATCTCAAAATACGTTAAACATCAAATTAAAAATATATATTAAATATTTTTTTACTATAAACCTAATTTTTTTTTGTAAAAATTTTCATTTTAACTTTACCCATTCAATAATCTTAAAATTAATTTTTTTTTATTTAATTTATCGATCGATAACGAGAAGTGCGCGTTGCTTTAGCCTTTACGGCAAATCAAGTTTGCTTAAATAATAGCACAATTGCTTGCACGATATAGCATGAAATAGGTGTTGTGTTTTCCTGCTAAGTGCAAGTTTTACCCAAAATATTTTAGCATTATCTATCTCATATTACAATAATGATTCACCCATTAAATCGAATATTAATAATTAATTTAAAAAAATATAAAATTACCCGTTATCATTATCTAATTCAATCATAATAAAGACGTTTCAGCATCTAAATTGTAATAATATCAGATTATCGAAACTTAATAAATTTTTGTGGGGTATATATGTGAAGTTTGGCAAGGGTACACCACCCTTAAAATAAGGGCAATTTCTTGTTTGCTTATCCTTTTCCCCCTTCTTTTCCTGGATTCTTTTCTTTTCTTCCATGAACAAAGGCATTTTCAAGGACTTTTATTCAGTTGAAACGAAAAGATCTACTTTTCTAAGAAAAAAATATTATTTGATATTTTGTAAAATATTCGATTCGTTGTTTAATAATTTTTTTAAATTCTTTTCGAAACTTGTTAATTTTTTTATGTAAAGATATTATATAAACATCAAATAAAATAAATAATAGAAAAAAATATCAGACGATTAATTTTAAGCATACATGATATGTACGATCCCACAAGGCACCGAAAAAGAAAACTCCAAATAAGTTATTATGTAAATATATGATTTTTTAAAAATAATTAATAAAGTTAAAATTAATCATATATTTCCTCAAAAGCGTATAATAGGTAGAAAAAATTCAATATAATTGATGGTGAAAAAACATTAATGTCTCTAAAAAATAATTTAAGATTTTAATATTTTTTATATTATCGATCAAGCCATTATTTTTTAAGATAACATATTTAAATAATATCAATCATATAAAAATATTTTTTATATTATAAGTTAAATAACTCATTTTAATAAATTATTTATAAACCCTTAAATCGCCCTTAAACTATCATAAAATTCATTTTTTTTCGCTTTTATTCATTGAAATTTAAAAAATTATGTTCCACTCATTTACATTATCAATTTATTATGATTTGGTTATAAAGTTATTAACTCACATTATACTATTGATATAATATATTAATAAAAAATAAATTTTAAATTTTCTTTCGCTTTATTTTTTTTTCTTGCATTCTTCTCATTTATGTATGTATGAAAATAGTTGTAGGCTTGCTTTAAAACTCCGAGAACAAGCCCAATATCCAAACCCATCTCTTATAGCAATGTAAAGTAGGTGGTTTATTATGCGAAAAACTAAATTAACCGAAATAATTTTTTAATAAATTAAAGAAAATTATCCAAATAGTACCATACTTATTAATATATTAACATTTTAGCGATATAATTATTTTTTGAGAAAATAATATTTAATGTTATATTTTATTTTTAAAAAGGTATCTCCAGCGTTTAAAATTAAAAAAAAAACTGACATGATTTTTTATTAATTTTAATTTTTATATTATTTTCACCCTCTTAGTCAACATAATATATAAAACTTTAAAGTTTTACCTTATGTTAACCGTTCCTACCTCATACACGAGAGATTATACGGTGAACCTTGTTCACCATGTCATCCATGGTCCAAGTAATCAGGACCGTTGATCTTTAAATAATCACCTAATAACTACACATCCACTAAATCCATGTAGGAAAGAGGTGATGATTCACTTAGAAAAAAATTAAGATCAACGGTCCTGATTGTTTGGGACCATAGATGACGTGGTGAACAAGGTTTACCGTATAATTTTTCCTCATACACATATAAATATATTCGATATAAAATCCATTTCTCTTTGACTTTTTTATATTTATGGTATCTCGGTTACGATATATTATGCGATAATTTAATCTTTGAACGATTTAATTACTAATAAAAGCTTATGAATTAGGCTATAAAATAGTACCATGCATGCATGCATGTTAAAGTACCCACAACCCTAATAACCTTAAAATCGAAAGCTAATTAAGCAAATGGAGAAGACCACTTTGATTTTCGTTGGCATTGTCGCGTGCCTTGTCTCCATTGCCTCGGCAAAATCAGGAGTTGCCACCTTTTATACAAAATATGTTCGTAAGTATATATATATACCAATTTCTTAATACAATTTGCCATTAAATTTTGAATTATTTAACCAAATATTATCATTTCCGGCTAGCTTCTGCATGCTACGGAGACAAGCCCCAAGGTCACATGATTGCTGCGGCCAGTGATGTATTATGGAATAATGGGAAAGTGTGTGGGAAAAAGTTCACCATAAAGTGCACCGGAGCTCGGAATGCTGTACCGCATCCTTGCACCGGCAAGAGCGTTACGGTGAAGATCGTTGATCATTGTCCGGCGGGATGCGCGTCGACCATTGATCTTTCCAAAGAAGCCTTTGCGCATATTGCCAATCCCGTTGCCGGCATCATTAACATCGACTACAAGAAGGTGAAGGCGAAGGCAAAGAAAAAACATGATCTTTGAAGGTGTCAATTACAAAACTAAAAAAAATCATTAAAGTAAGTTTTTTTTAATGTAATAACATCATTTTTTTTGATTTTGTAGGATTTGATCAATTTTGGAAAAACAAAGAGTGGAATCTACGTATCAAAGTTTTTTTTTTTTTTTTATATAATGTAATAGTAAAATTAACATTTTTATTAAATTTATTATGATAAATAAGAGTTTTTGTTGTAATATACATTTACTTTGTTTCAAATAAAAGAATTAAAGTTTTGAACACGTTATACCTTTTAATTATACAATATTGAATTTAAAATTAAAATTAAATTGCTATGATTAGGTTTGCAATATATGAAATAATTTAAGATATTAAAATATGATAATTAAAATGTTTTACAGAGTATATACAAATCATATATATTGAATTATATTAAATTAATCTGGGTAAAATAACAATAAAAATTATGAGATAAATTACCTATATAATCTTTTAATTATATCCTATGATTGAAATTACGAAATAATCACTCGAGTTAACGAAAAATTATATATTTATCTATTTATGTTAAAAACTAACAAAGATATAGGCAAGTTAAAAACATTGACATAATACAAATTTAATTCTTAAGTTTTAATTTTTTTATAATTTGATTGGGATTTAGTAACTTATAAATTTATTTACATTTATTATTGCTTGTTTAACTTACTCGGATTTCCCCTTAAAAGACATTTATTATAAAAAGATAAAATAATCGCCTAAATTAATAAAATTTATAAATTAACCTTTTTGTTAAAAAAATAGCGTAAGATGACATACTATTTAAAAGATATTTACATAATAATAAATTTAATAACAAAATTGAAATGAATACGAATATTGTCCATCTTAAAGATTAGTGACCAAAACGGCCACTTGGTCTTATCCGAATGCAACAACCATGACAACACCACTTGTGAGTCGAACTCAACCGGAAGAAGAAAAAAAAAGTATTACCAATCGGTGGGGTTCTAAACAGGTGTAATAAGAGTGACTGTACAGGACTCCTTAAAAAATAGGCATTAAAATTTAATAAAATATATTCATTAATTGATATTAATTTCGAAATTCATTACTCTGAAAAAGATGATTTATAATTGTTAAAACGTTATAATTATGTCCTAAACGTGACAATTGAATATAGAATCTTTTTTTTCTTGTTGTTCTTATTGTTTTTATAGATTTAACGAGGTTATGGACATACACAATACAAATGACCGCACAGGGTCCCTAAAAAAGACAATTACTTATAAGGGTCATATTTTTAGAACTAATGAGACTATAAACAATTACTTATAAGGGTCACATTTTAATAAATTGTAACCAGCCCCCCAAAATTTTAAACCGTCCCTGTTACCGTCCCTATTACCGATCCATTTTAATATATCATTTTAGATTATTTAGACAAATTTTGATTTTTATCATCGTTTAACCTCAAATTAAGATATTGCTCCATAGAACTACCCTTGTATGGACTGCTTTAACCTATAGATGAAAACACAAGTTCATAATATAGATTAAGTCCTTTAAGGAAGATGATTTTTTCGAATTATATTTTTTATTAACCCTTTAAAATAAATACACACCTTATTAAATAAAATATTCAAATTTCAATGTCTTAAAGTAATATCATTTTTTTCATTGTGACGATCAACTAGAATTATTTTTTAAAATATATCTTAATTGTTTCTTTTTCTCGATATAAAGTATAAAGGAGATAAATATAGTAAAAACAATGTTGTTACCTGCCATGGACTCGCCGTGTATATCTCTTACACCGAGTACTATAAATTGCTTATCTCAAATCACCTATCATATTCCATTGAGTAAATTTATATTCACACAAAAAAATTTAAATATGGCAAAAACTATTTTAGTAATTGTTTTGATCTCAATGATCATGATTCTTATGATTCATTCCGTCACCAGTGATGCTGTAACTTCATCTACACCAGCGACAAATGGTAAAGAAGCTGAAGAACCAGTTACAGAAGATGCAAAAGAAAAATCCTCATCGTGGACCGATTGGACCAAAAATAAGATCAGGTAAAAAAATCTAATAAAAACTAACACGATTTAATTCGAATAATTACGTATAATATTTTTTATTGTTTTCTTGATTTACATGTAATTCTTTACAGTGGTATCGAAAATCTTTTTTCTTCGTCTGGGAAGACAACATCAGAAGAATCACCAACACCGGCACCGACAACTGCAGTTAAAGATAGTTTATAAAAGTATCTCGAAGTGTTGACTTCAAAGATAAACATTAAACATTCATTGTTTCATGTCGTCATCATCATCGATTTTATTTAGTTCAATTGATATATTTAATTCGAAATAAAAATCAATTGCATTTCATAATTAAAAGTAGGTTAAATGGCATTCAATTTCAACCTTTAAATAGGTTGTATATTCTTTCATACTATAGAATGTACGTATTGTTACGCAAACAAAATAAAAACCACCATTACCACTTTGTTATTTGTAATTGTTTTAAAATTAAATATATATTTTTTGTTTAATTGGTATCTTTGCGATAATTTCATAGATTCGGAATATATATAAATGATGGTGTGAAACTCTCGGAATTTAAGAAAGCAAAGAACAAAACATGCACTTACCAGATCAGTTCTGGTAAGTGCACGAGGTGGCGTAAAACAGGCAAAACCAGATCAGTTCTGGTCGGAGGGACAGTGAAAGGGTTCAAAAAGATTCTACTTCCCTACAGTCTACACCAACTACGGCAGGCGAAGTAAGCCGGAGATGCGTGTGTTCTTGTCTTGCTGTAGCCTGTAGTTGCAGACAATAATATCAGAATCATCAAGCTTGAATACATTTCATTAACATACCTGCATATTCCACACAATTAACGTATGTTTGGTCAGAGTTCCCGAGATTTAAAACTTCTTACTTTCCTATGTTCATAAACTCATTATCACAAACTAAATATAGAATACATGCATTACCCTTATACCGTTATGATTTTTGCAAAACACATTTCTCATATAGTGCAAGGATTTCTTTCTTGTTCGGATTCCGCAGCGCAAGCAACTCAGCACCAAAGTTAAGTTTCGTGAGTTCCTGCTTAAGTTTCTGAACGGTGAACTTCGTATAATCTTCTTGATTGTTTTGCTGATTCTGGCTGTCATCAATGCTTTTGAATACTGACCCGCCGCCGCCTGATTGTGAATACAAGAGGGGACTGGTTGTGCTCCTGGACCTTTTATTTGCTCTTAAAATTCTGTCACTCATGTCTATATCTTGAACAGATCCCACACCCATTTCCACATCATCTGCCCTCAACCTCTTTCCATGGGAAGAGGTAGCGGTTTTGAGTTTACTATCCAATGCCGTTTCATTGAGTCGGACGGAAGTCAACTCCTGCTGGAGTGAATCAAGTTTTGCTTGTGCAGTTTGCAGCTGAAGAGAGAGGGCTTCGGCCCTTTCATTTGCATCTGCATGTGCTGCTCGTTCAGAGTCCAAAAGATCTTGAAGGACTTTGACTGTACTAGCCCTTTGATCATTGTTTGTTTTTAATAATGACTCGATCTCTTTTTCCCTCTCTTCAACTCTACTTTCTAATAATCTGACTTTTGACACTGCATCCATCTCTGACAAACGAATTCCATGCAGTTCATCCTCCAAGTCTGTTTTCTGTCTAACCAAGTTCTCGATTTGCCTCTCAGCCCTCTCAATCTGAGCCAATCTTTCCATTGCCATCTTTTGGATCTCACTTCTCTCCTTTTGGGCAGCTACTGCTTCCGCCCGTGCCCTATCGGCCAATTCTGTTGCTTTCTTTGCTTCTTTCTCAGCGGATCTACACCTTTCTTCTACTTCCGCAAATCTCCTGAACTCAGAAGAATACTTCTGCTCCAAATGGATCTTCTCCTGTTCCAAAATCTTTGCTTCTCTCTCAAATGACTGGGCCTTGGTATTAGCATTTTCTACCTTATCAATTAACTCCCGGATTTCAACCTTTAGAGATGATAGTTCTACATCATAACTCTTAATTTTTGCTTCGGCAGCCTGCAGAGTATTTCCCATTGTTAAACAAAGGTCATGAGCAATCAATCAACCAGAACAACTCAAAAGAAGAAAGTAAAAGTGAAAAGTGTATGCCTACTAAAACATTCACGGTTATGTTTAAATACAGTGGCTGATAGAATGATCATTGTAAATCATAGTTAACAATTCGTTAAGTAAAATCATATTCCAAAGCATTGCATATAGAATACATGATAGACAAAAACTCACAATCATATTTCTACATCTATAAGAAGCTAACCTTCAATTCCAACTTTAGAGTTGTCAAGCACTGCTCAGCATGTTCAATCTTTGCCGACTTTTCCTTTATTTCCTCTTCCTGCAACATATTCGACAAGATATAAACAAATCATATTTTTGGCTGCATATTACAATTGCATAAAACATGATTACGTGAACAAGAATCTTTCGGCCAATACAAAGAAATATGAATGTGAGGTGAGAAAGAGATCACCTTATCAGCCAATGTATGTGAAAACTCTTCTCTCAAAGCATCTTCCCTGAGTTGAGTTTCTTTGCTTGACCGCTCTTGCACAATTGCTGCATTCTCCAGAGCAGCTTTGGCCTCTCTAACAGCAAAGTCACACTTCCTTTTCCACTCTTCTGCCTCCTCTTGTGCAGACTCAGCTTGCTCCTTGGCAGCAGCCAGCCTAGCTTCAGCAGCAGTGCTACGGGACTTCAGCACTTCAATTTCTGAGGTGGCCTGTTCCTCTTTGGCTTTCTGCTTTGATAAAACCTGATCATATTTTTTTCTCCAATCTAATGTTTCTTGCTTGGCAGAGTCTAGTGCTTTTGTTAAACTAGAACATCTCTCTTTCAGTGAACTGTTATCACCTTGCAAATTATTCATACGGCTAGCATATTCATCAGCAAGTTTCTTTTTGTCATTGATAGCATCATCATATCGTTTAAGATATTCAGATTTGTATTTCTCACTATCCTCCAGTTGCTTGCTGAGTAACGTCATCTTGTCCTCAATTGATCGGCATTTCAACACAAGGGAACTCTTCTCTGATCTAATCTGATCTATAAGTCTCCTGGTGAAATCCAGTACTGGCCCCTCCAAACTGTTTTAAAAGATAGACAAAGTTAATATCTATGGAGACTTGATCCCCAGAATGCTTGGTACAACAATCTTCATAGAGAAAATAAAAATATTGATACAAACCTTTGCTGTAAAAATACAGTCAGTTTCTTCCATTTTCCAGGGCCATGGCATGATGCTTCATACTCGGACAGAAGAGCATCAAGAACCTGCATACAATATTCTAATCAAATCCAGTGAACAACATCATTGTTAAATGCCAACACCTCAAGGGAATAAATGGTAACTGAAAAGGAAAGCCAACAGCAGATAGCTATTGCTTAAATTGGCTGACTAACTAGGCTTCGTACTTATAATATCAATGATAAATTTAAATTTGGAATATCATCTCAATCAGTAGCTAATGAGAAGAAACAAAGTTGCACAACTAGGCTGCAGTCCTTTGCATGAAGAATACGGACAAGTAGATAATGATCACTTACCTTCACAACATTATCAATACTTGCATCAGAAGCATGACACGCTGCTCTCAACCTCTTCCCCATGCTTTCTATTCCATTTGAACATCGCAAATCCGCTTCCATAAATGCATTCCTTTTATAATCCTGCATAAATAACCAACCCCGTAATTCAAAGCAAACCAAACATTTGGATAACATAGAAAAATAGACTTAACCTACATATGTAGCCTTTGAGTTACTGCATACCTCAAACGCCTTTCTGAAGAATTTTTGGAGAAGCTCCTCGTATTTCTTTCGCATTGCACCAACACCAACAGCACTAGCATTGTACTCAGCCATTGCTCTTTGAATTGCCTCTTCATGAGCCTCCCGCAGTGCCACCTAGGACCATCAGGATTTGAGTTGTAAAATAAATTATCAAAATAGCCACACAACAATTATCATAAAAATATCACTTACTTCCTCAGGTGGCTTTGTACGGTCAAAACTTGACATATAAATCTCCGCAGCAGAATCATACGCCCCCCGACACTCAGCTTCTTCAACACTCTGAAAATAACACAATTAACGTTCTTTGATTCCACTTAACGAGTGATATATATAACATTTCCGGATAACAGTAACTGACCTGCCATGATGAAGAAATTGTGGGCACTGCACCATTATTCAAAGCATCCAGATATGATTGTGTAATACCAATAAGAACAGGCCCGGTCAATACCGTACCCCCAACCTGTTTTGGCCTTGTTCTCTCAAAAACAAACTTTGTCAATGCATCAAGCCCAGCCCGAAACTCAGGTCTCAATTTGTCAAGCTACATGTAAAAGCTAAGGCCTTAGTAAACAAATTATACATGCTAAACGAAAAAGAAAATCAGGAGTAGGTGAGGGAAAGAGAGAGAGGAGGCAAAAAGGATGATTGAAAATCAGAGAGGGAATAGCATATATGGAACCAGTTGGGTACTAACCGAAATTTGATCAAGCCTTTGCAGATCATTTTCATTGTTCAAAGGCCTCACAAGGGTAAAGCATTCTCTGTCAGGGAATAAAGCTCGGATAGAATCTCGGATCTATTGACAATTAAACATGCATAATCAGTATCTATTGAAAAATTTCATGCTTAACCATGCAACGAAATTTTCATATTAATCATTAAGACGCTTCATTTTCTGTTGTCATCAAGCCACTACAGAATAAACACTGATTCTTTTGCTTCCCAAATTAAAATCCATGTTAAGACTTACCTCATTCTTGGAAGCTATATCTTTCCCGCTACCTTGAACTGGCCGTAAAGCAAGCTCCAGGTAGTCACGGGGACTTATTTTCCTATTATCTTCCACCAAATCCAGATAAAAGTCCTGCAAGATGAATGTTTTATGAAAGAGAACTTGAACAAAGTATGTTTTACAATCACAAGATGGAATTAAACATGACAATCAATAATAAGAAAGATTGTATGTGTTTATAATTGAATCGAATATTACCCTTAAAAGCCAAACAAAGATTGGAGAGAACTGTGCAAGTTCAGAAGCTGAGGTTGTTCTTCCTCCAGCTTTGACTCGAATATGTTTTGTCATTTGAGTGACAAGAGAGAGACGATCCAGTGCAGCTTCATCTATACCTCCCATCTATTTATCAGAAATAGAGAGTCAACTTGAGAATATGGTGAACAATAATCTTATTAACAAGAAAATTTTATTGATATTATTTTCTTTTATTAAAAAATACAAACCTGGTTGTAAATGAACATGCTAGATAAAAGGACAGCTAATGAAAATATTTGAGTGCTGTAAGTTCCCTGTCAAGTGTGCAAGATAAGAATATAAGTCAAAATAACCATGTACTTGATAACCAATCCATTCCCACAAAAAAAATAAGAGAAAACAAACCGTTTGATCATAGGCATCTATTCCTTCAGAATCTAATAGCAAAAGGTTGTACTCAGTTCCATCAAGAGCAGTTCTCTTTAATGGTGCACTCCACAACCAAAGGCCTTTGGTACATGGACGATGAGTTGATGCTACTTGAAATCCACTACTCCTTCCAAGAAGCTATTGCACAAAAAAATGAAATTAAATGCTGATAAATAGATGTCAAACAAGCATCAATTGGGGAAAATATTCACATGTACATAACATTTAAAGGTGATACCAATCACCACTCAACCTGTTTTTAGCAAGCATACACTAGTACTTATCCTCTTTAGGTTTATTTGTCTAAACGCAAATGCACTTATGGAAACTTAAATGATGTTGATAGTTCCCCCTTACGAATATAAGAGCAAATTTATACCAAAATGCCTGGCATTGAACACTTGATCCCCTCAAAACCCTAAATTTCCAACGTTTCTACTTCAAAACTCACAAGCCTTAAAATCCGTTTATTTCTCCCATGGAAACACCTAAATAACATAAATTCCTCCAATTTATCTCCAAAACAAGTAAAAAAAAATTACCTGATTCAAAATGAAGCTCTTGCCTTGACGAGCCCGGCCACAAACCGAAACGACTCCAATTGGTTCCTTAACAAGCTGCAAAGCCGCGACGGCTTCCGGATCCATCCTGAACTTCCCTTTTTCATCGCAGTACAACAACCGAACCGGCCTTGCGGGACCGTTCACCGGAGGCCCCGAAGCAGACGCAGACGCCGAATGACGAAACGATTTCGGCGGCGACACATCAACAGCGGATTCCTTTCCTCTACCGAAAAGTTTCATCATCTTTTCCTCAGATCCTTCGTTGTTCACTTAATCTTCTCTCTAATTTCTCTTATTTCGCTTTTGGTTTTAGTTTTAATTTGGGAGAGTTTGTTTTTTGCAACGTTTTGTTGGGTCTTCGACTCCACGGAAACAGAGTTTTGAAATTGGGGAGGGAAAAAGCGAAAGGCAACGATTCAGACATTTTGGCTTTTATTTTCTTATATAAGCGGTGAGATGGGTGTTAATTTACGATAATGTACGTGATTTCTTTTGTTATGTAAATGTTGCGTGTGGGTGTTTTAGTCTTTTCACAGCGTGGTAATAAAGCTGCTTTACGGATTTTCTTTTTCCTTTATTATTTAAGAGTTTAAGTTTAAGGAGAAACGTCCTCTTTCAGAAATTATATTTTTTAAATAATAATTTCGATGGTTCGTTCATAGCCAAATGTGAATTATTATTAATGAACGTACGTTTTTTACTTATTGTTGGTAAACATACATTTTCTACCGCAACACAACCTTACTCTATGACTAGTACTAGAGAAATTAAATTAAGCAACTTGGGTTAAATAAATCTTAAATAAAATCTAAGAAATTAAATTAAGCTAGATTTCCAATAAAAGCAGACGTGCATGATGCAGCTTTAGCAAATACATCTTCTTCCTCAACATCAGCTGCTAGCTTCTGCAACTTCTTCATGAATGAGTTGAAACTTGAAATGCAGTTTGTTTTAACAGTAATCACACCATGAAGTTGGCCGTGAACACCGGAAAATATCCGGTTGAAACACCTGGGTGCACTTCAAGTTATATGTAGCTTGCCACAAGAATGCAACTGAAGGAAACAGAGGAATTACTCTGCATCACGTAGTTGCATTACAACAACATAAATTGGTTCATACAACACATTAGTATCTTACAGCCATTCCGCAAAGTGCTGGATTGGCATGCAATGGACCACTTAGGCTATTAATATCATAAGATTCTGTTAGATATCTGCGCACCAACTATTCCCTACAGCAAACTAACATAATTACAGACTCAAATGTTCTAAAGGGTTCATAGCTACTACTAATCATCCCACTCGGTTGTTGAAACACGTTTTCTGGGCACATAACCTTCATCATCCTGATCCACATCCTCTTCTTCTTCTTCAAGGTTGTTAACCCGCTCACATTCATCGATCCATTCACTGTATCTAAAAAGTCAAAAGAAGAATAAACATACAAGAAACATCACGGAAGAGAAACAAAGAGCAAACATTAAACATCAGATGATAGGAATTAGGAACTTACATGTCTATTGGTTCAGTCAAAGCTGCAAAAACCAGAAACAAAAGCAAACATGGATGCGTTAACAAAAGGTTCCCGACTTGGTTCACAAAACAACTACAACAGGCTTAACTTCTTTACCAGCAAAAAGTTAACAGTACCACACGTACCTGTTATAACAGTACTAAAACTTTCCTGGCATATCCTGCAAGAGGCTTCACCGATCAAGTTCTTCATGTCACTGGAACAGATAAACACCGACATTTGGTTAGCACAGAAAATCACAAACCCTATATAAATTCTTATGATACTATGTCATTTATTCACATTATACTTCCTTCTATATTCATCAAACACAAGTTGATAACGAGGTTTTCCTATTGGAACGGAAGCAATTCCGCAAAATTATCTCAGTTATTAGAACAGAGTAAGGGTTAAATTTCTCATAAAACAAATAAAAGAAGTTTATACTTACAGGCGGCACTCAACACTTGTTCCATGGTTACAAAAGGGGCAGCTGAAAACCGTGTCAAGCTTATCCATTCGCTTCTTAGGAGCAGGCTTTGCTCTTGATTTCCTCTTTCCCATACTTCAATTGCTTCAAGATATCATTTTACAAACAAAATGAGCATAAAAATTCTGAAATTACAAAAAATTTAAAGAATTTCTCACCAGACTCTTCACTTTAAACCCTAATTAATAATTTCAGGAATTCCCTTTTCGGGATAAATAATTAGGTTAAGCGGAAAAACGCAAATAATTTTTATCCTCAAATTTCTCCCAAATTTCTCACAACATACAAAAATTAAGCAAATATCCAACAGACGAATATATCCACCAGATTTGTATAAGCAAAAAAGTTTAAAAAATTATTAAAAACAAAAAATTAACGAATATAAATCTACTTTCATCGACAAGGAAAACAAATAGAATAATCGAAACTTACCAGAGTGGGATCTCGATAATCGTGGGGAGCGGAAACCCTAACTTTCCTGTGCTTTAACAAAGTAACGGGAGAGAAAGGGAAGAGCATTCACGAAAAATTATTTCTTATTTATAGAGCAAATGCAAGGACGAGGACACCGTTTTATTGAATGCAAATGCCGAAGCCATGACAAACTATTAACTTATTGTATCAAGCCACGTGTTCGTATCGCTAAAATACGCCTCCGCTTCGACGTTTGAAGAATAAAAGTGTTTTTACGTAAATATTGTGCCTCATTTTTTTAAATATGCTTCCTCAATAATTATTTTTATTAATATAATAATTTATCGTATAATTCAGAAGTCGAATAGGAAGTTTTTTTAAACAACGATCGAATTAAATATTTAATACGATTATTAATATAGAAATTATTGTTTGAAGTCGAGTGAAAATGATCATAACATTGAATAATATTTAATATTTAATACGATTATTATTTGAAGAATGAGAATTTTTCATCCGACTTTTGAATTGCACAATAAATAACTTTATTGATGAAAATAATTAGTGAAAAATATATTTTTTTTAAATGAAGGTACATATTTATGTAAAAAATCCTAAATAAAAGTTTTAAATTATATTTTTTACGTGCGTAAAATATTTTTGAATAAATGTTTAAACCTTTTATTTTGATTTAATTTTTTTTGAAAATTAAGAGCATAATTTTTTAAATTTATATAAATAGGTGATTAATTCTTTTATGAATTTAGATTTTTTTTATCATGTACTAATTAGTGATTGAGTGTTAATTTTTTAAATTAAATATATATTTTGATAAAAATAGAAAAAATTAAATGCATATTATATCCATAAATAACAATTTAAATAAGAAATAAAAAAGTTATATTTAGTATACCGGATGTAAAAAAAATTTAGTGAATACAATTTAAGAATTTAGGCATAAAACTTTAAAATTAAAGATAATTATTAAAAATTTGGATTTTAAAATTATATTTTAATTTTTTAATCAATTATACTTTAAATTATAAATTCATATATTAATAATTCTTAATTAATTAACCTATCGTACGTTATAAATAAAATTCCTAAACCTTATAACTAAAAATCCGGTAAAACCCGAAAATTTTCGCCTAATATTTATACTTGAGTAAATATAAAATCCCTCCTAAAATCCCTAAAACCCTCTGCTCCCATCAATGGCGTTCGTTCACTCACTTTCCCCTCCAATTCCCTTCCATCTCTCCTCTCATTCCCGTAAAAAGTTCACATTTCCCCTCAAACTACACTTCCGCAACCCTAAGATTCCCTTCCTTATCCTCCCCCGTTCTTCTCCGAGGCCGGGTCCGTCCACCGAACTGGAAGCCCTAAAATTCATAGCTGACTCCGATGGAAATACGCTACCCTGTGTTCGGACCTACGAAAACGACCTCGCTCGCCTCACCCTCGTCGGAACCGTTAGCTTCGACCAGGCTTTGACGGCTGCAGCCGCTGATGGAGGCCGAGCCGCTATCGAGCACGTGGAGTCCGGTATCCCTGCTATGGTTATTGAAACTGTTTTCCCAGGTCCCACCTCTAAAAGCGCCACTATTTCAACGCGACTGGTAAGTTCATTCCCTTCATTTATGAAAAATAAGAAACTAGTCATTAAATATGTATCTTTATTTATTTATTTATTTATTTTCCTTTGAGAATAGTTTTTGCCGGTTATGAAAGTTAAAGAGAAAGCTCAAAAGCTGAAAAAGTTATTCACTGAAGATGTTTTAGCTGGAACATCATCGAAAAACATACTGGCAATGACATTTAGGCAAGTAGTTATGCAAAAGCTTTTGAGTTTGGAATTGGTCTTGTTTCCACCCGGAACTGAAAGAGATATGGAAGACCTTGAGAATCCAAGAGAGGTTAGATAAGCTTCAATATTTCTTATTTGTTGACTGTGGTATTTTGGTTATCTGTATGTCGAATTTTTTGTTGTAATCCCATAATTAATGTCTTTTCTGCAGGTTCCACTTGATACTGACGGGTTCAGTTCTCTTGTTATGCATTTACTATCAGCAGGTTTCAGCATCATTCAGTCTCCGTTCATCAGTAGAAAGGGTTATATCTTTGCTAGGTGAAGTTGTTTGCATCTCGTCTTTACAAAGCACTGAAAGACATTTCCTGGAACATTTATTGGGAAAAACACCCTCCGACTTCTTTGGCTGGTTTCGGAAGTTGAAAAAGATTGCATCAAAAGATTCCTCTGTTGTTCTATATAACATCTTTGAAGATGAGATAGTTCAAAATGCAAAGAGTCTTCTTGACAATTTTCATTTGAGTAAAGAGAGTTTCAAAGCTATGGATTTGAGGCAGAAAAACTACTGGTGGTCTCAACCTTTGCAGTCTAAGTTGGAAAAGATTGGTGGTCATGAGTTTAGTGCTTGGACAAGTGAGTTTGTACCTGCATATCGGCTAGAAATAGATGCAAATGCTCTTAAGGATGTAAAGTTTGAAGGATGGAGAGAATCTGACGAGAATAAGTGGCAAGTTCTTTTGACACACTCTCAAATGGTACTTTATTCTTTCCTTTTGGTGTTTATTTTTTTGATTTGCTTGTCATCTATTATTCTTTTATAATTAAGGTGCAGTTTTCATGTTTTATTTGGTTCTATACCATGCAATATTCCATTGCATATTCACCTTATACTTTTGATGGTAGCTTACAAAAATTTGTAGGTTGGACTGGCTGATATATTAGATATGTACTTTGAAGATGTCTACTCACTGCCCAAGAAACAACTCCACTCTGGTATGATTGCCAATTACGACAGATTGTCCAAGGCAAAGGTACTGAAATGTTAAAGCTTGAAGCTCTATTGTTTTTTTTTAAGCTTAAGTTTTCCCATCGGTGGAGCTCCCAGTATTTGGTATGTAAAAAATTTAGGATGGGAGATTACTGTAAATCATTTGCAATTTAATAAACCAGCTTAATAAATATTAAACAAGCTTTAAAGCTTTTTATTGCGGAAGTATGTGTAAAATCATTGATAATGTTTGGAAAAGTGTCAATAAACCCAGTACTTGCTACTTGCTAGGCTTATCTTGGATGTTTGAAACAATCTCTTGGAAAATATTCAGTATCTATAGCTAGTATTTTCATGAACTAAATTCTATATTTGAGTAATTTGACTTGTGAAATTTTTGCATTCCTTCACTTATTTTGTGGGATTTTTTTTTTCTTTTTGAATTGTTTAGCCTTTTATGAAGTTGAAGGATCATGCAGAGAAAGTATTAATGTTTGAATTGAATTAAGTTCATAGGCTTTGTGTAATTGTTTCTATTTCTTACAGAGGAGTTCATCTTTCTTGAAAGTGGTATCTGCCACCATTGCAAGTGGAATTGTTCTCATTGCCATCAGTACACTCAGTCAATTTAGTTTTCCTCATCTAGGAAAAGGAGGAAAGTACCCTGGGGGATCTAGGTCTCCATCATCATCATTTACCGAGTATACTACAATTCAATCTGTAGACACTGAAAAGGTGTGTGAATACACTGGTTACTTACTATGTATGTAGCATTCTACTAATTCATTGTCAGTTTTACGCGTAATTGTCATTGTATCCAATTATCCATAATCCATCCTCAGTAACTTAATACTAGGATTAAAATCGGAATACAAGTTTCTCCTAGATTCCTAGAAATTCGCTATGTTATTAGAGTGTTTGTTACCTTACACGGGTTTTCTTTGCTTCCAAAAGATTATTGTGATTTAGGAATGCGATTTATGGTGCACTTCTTTCCGACTGGAAGAATCTTATTGAAGCAAGATTAGCAACAAGAGGAAACAATATTAAACAATAGCTAAACAACCCAACCATGGGAGAAGAGAAACTCTGAAGAAGGCCATGAACTATTCCTAGAAAAGTAACTACCAAAAGGATAGGGTTTCAAGGCAGTCTCGGGGATTATCTTGTTGCTAATTTTGCTTGCCGATTAATTTGCACTTACTGTTAGAACAATGCTAGACCGAGGTCGTATGGAAAGAAGCAATTCGTATTTTCCTTTTTTTTAATTTCCAAAGATTTAAAACACATCCCATCCATGATCTACTGCTCTTTGAGGAAGGATGTGTACTTAAATCCTATTTCTGACTGCATAAAATGTTAAGCTTCATTTCTCTTTTATCTTTTCTGTTATGTTCTTTATTATTAATTTTTTAACAGAAGTTGCTTTTGATGTGAAAACTGATATATTGACTTCATATGAGTAGTTGGGGACATTTTCTATATTGGTAATCCAAAAGGTTAAGGATGCTTTTGGCTGGCCTGGTGACATAGCAACAGAAACCAATCTTGGTGCTTGGATTGGTGAAATACCAAACTACTTGAAAGCACCTCATCAAGCAATTTTTAATAGTGAAGATGATTCAACTAACTCTGTTGATGTGGAGAAAATGGATGATATAAAATCATCTGTCCAGGACATTGCTAGTTATCAGGTAAACTTGGTTTAATTTTTGCTTTTTTATTTGCTGTCTGTTTTCTAGCTATATACTAGGTATCAGAAAGAAAAGAGGGAGAAATGAGAAAGTGTGGTCAAGCTTAAGTCAGTTTTAGTTCTTGACATGATTTATCTTGTGTGGAAAAAATTTAATCTACCTATTGAGCTTTCTGTTGGTGCCTATATAAATTTCCTTTGCTGACAACTGAAAATGGTTGCAATCCTGGTTTCAGATCTCAATTAAAATGTGATCAAGCTTGCCATGACATGGCATCCTGTATTCTAATTTGGTTGCTCGCTCCTTTTGTTGGTTTCTAGGTGGTTTTATCGACAGATGGGAAAATAGTTGGTTTCCAACCTACTAGTCGGGTTGGTGTCAATCATTGGGCTGTTAACCCCTTAACAAAAGAGCTATACGGAGGGAAGAAACTTTCCCCTGGTGAGAACTTCTTACATTTTTTATGTATTACTCCTAATGTAATCTGTTGCTAGTTGGCTTGGGATAATATTTCCATGTTATGCATGTGTGAAGCAGGTTTAATCGAACCTCGTCTTAACATCCAACTTCCAGATGAGCTTGTTGTCCTTGAGTTGTTGATGTCAGTTAACCCGGATACCTGCTTTGCATTGGCTAGGCCAATGCAATGATCATTGCTTGGTTTGGTTTGTAGAAGGACGAGCTCATTGTAATAAAGTTGTTGATGGCATCACCAATCGAGGTGCTTTTCTTTTGTTAACAATTTTGTTTTGAAGTTTGAGAACACTTGAGGTATTTCTCCTTGTACGTATATAATGAACAGAAATTCTATAGAAAATACTAGTCAAAACTTGTGGTATTTATAAACACACAAAGTTGACTTGGTTTTATTCATTTATTTATTTTGTGCGTATGACTTATGAATATGATCGGAATTATAAAATGCGAAAAGCTATTAGATGTGACCCTACACCTGACCACTTCCTAAGCTAAATAAACTTACTAAATATGATCCGAGTAGATATTATATGATCCCAATCGAGGATACTTTCTAGATAAGGTTTTTAAGGCCTTGCCAAAGCATCTCAATTTGCATTTTTAACTTGGTTGTTGTTTAGAGATTGCTTATATATCGTTCAGGTTTATATCTGCTCGGTCTTGAAAGAACTTGTCAAGACAGGATCGCAATACAATAACAACTGACCTTCTTACGTATTTTCTATTGATCTCGTCCATGTAACCTCATACGGGTGATTGACATTAATTTACCATGTCATCTTTTATGATATTATGTATTTTTTTAAAAAATTATTAAATAGATCATGTTCATCATATTAGTTATGATCTTATCTAATAAAATTTTTTATTTTATTTTTAAAATAAATTTATTTTTTTATATATCAGTAAATAATTATTTAAAAATTATATTTTTTAATTAATTAATAATGATTACAGTAAACAGAGATATCTGTTTTATAATATTATAATATAATCTTTATCATTTGAATATGTATCTGCCACGTGTGCTCAATTGTACAAATGGCTTTAAAACGATGTCAAATGTGTAGTATAAATCTGCGTTATAGAGGCCTCTCGAGCCTTCAATCTTTGGTTTCCCAAAGGAGCGATCATGTCAGAAAATCCGAAACCCGAATCTAATCGGAACCCACCTCCTAAACCAGTCCCTGAAATCGGAAACAACACGGCCTCTGATTTACCGGGTCATCAAAAGCTCCGTTACCCGAACCCTCCCGACCTATCGAATCCGGACCCTTCAACGCTTAGAGATCAATGGAGGTATGCCATCAGGCAGTACAGTCGGTGGTACTCCCACGCCTGGGGCACTGCGATTCTTGCCGGGGTTTCCTTTTTTGCCCTCGGTTGGGTCATCAAAGGATCTAACCCCCTTCCCTCTTTCAACTCCGACTCTAACAAAAAGGACAATCCAAAGTGATCTTCCCGCCTTCACCAGTTTTCGGGTAAGTTCTTAGATACACTCTTTCTTATGTCGGTTTGTTTTGGGTATTTGAGTTGATAACTGCTGAGCTTAAATTAGGTTTATTTTGTAAGCTTTAAATGGAATTCGATATGTTGGATGTTAGGTTTTGTAATATATTATTCGAATTGGAATTACAAATTAAAAAGTTTATTTTTCTTTCAATTATTCTCATATTTGCAATTCATGGCTATTGGAAGCATGGTAGATGACAACTGAAAACAAAATAAACAAAGAAGAAATGCAAACAACTATGATGCCCAGAAAGTGTTCGACATAATGCTTAAACCATGCCAATTTGCTCCCAAATTTGTGCAGTAGAACAATTGATCAAGTGCAGAATTTTGAGCGGTGCTGCAAAACATGCCAATTTTGTGAAAGGACATATTTTTTGGATGATTAAAGGACATTTTTTACTATTGTCTTGCTCTAAAATTTGCCAACTTGTTTCTTTCTGGACAGGGGATATCTTTGTTTTTACCATTGTTGATCCGGAATGAACTACTGCTGGAGAGGCCATTTTCATCAGGAAGAAAAGTCGCTGAAATCCAGTTTTTTTCTTCTGTTTTGAGCAACAAGTGTGACTGAATCTTAATGAAAAATGAAGTCTTTAAAATTTGTGTTGTTTTCTTTTTCAGTCACTTGTTCATTGGTGCTATATCTTGTTAGAGATTGTGGTGTAAATTTTCCTTAAGGTATTTATCTGTTGCAGCCTCCAAAGTTATGTTGGATATGTGCCCGGTAACATTTTAAAAGCTTTTTGACGTATTTTGAGTCTTGGGATGGTTATATCTCCTTATTTATACCCGAATATATGTCGGCGACGAGTATCGAACAAGTACTTTAAAGAAAGAAAAGACTGCAGAGAAAAAGGATGATTCAAAAGCTCAAAGCATATTTATCATTTTGGCATTTCATCAACAACACATATGAACAACAACATAAAAAGATCGAAGCACGTGCTTAAGTTGAGCAACATCCGGGTTTTCTCATGGCTGATACATCGTCTTTTGATCCGACATTGATCGTATGGCCTCTCGGCAAAGCTGGTGGGTTGTTTCTGGTTACAAGAGCTTTCTTCTTTTCAAGATGGTATATCTGGGTCAGTACTTCGGTGAATGCATCCTCGACATTGATAGATTCAAGTGCAGATGTTTCCATGAAACAAATTTCCTCATTTTCAGCTAAAGCTTTTCCGTCTTCGGTCGAAACAGCTCGCAAGTGGCGCAAGTCCGACTTGTTTCCTACCAACATAATCACAGTGCTGTCACCGGTATGATCTCTGAGTTCCTTCAGCCACTTTTGTATGCTTTGAAATGTAACGATACGGGTTACATCGTAGACTAGTAGAGCACCAACAGCACCACGGTAATATGCACTGGTTATTGCACGATACCTTGATCGCAAGGAAAAAGATAGATTAGGACACCAAAAAGAAAGACCCGAAATCCTCAACTGGAGCAAAAACAATGAAATCCAGATCAAAATATGCACTAAAAAATAGATTGAAAACAAAACAAAATACCTTTCTTGACCAGCAGTGTCCCAAATCTGAGCTTTAACTAGCTTATCATTCACATGAATATTACGAGTTGCAAACTCAACGCCAATGGTACACTTTGATTCAAGGCTGAACTCATTTTTTGAGAATCTAGTCAAGAGGTTAGATTTCCCAACACCAGAATCACCTATCAACACAAGTTTAAATAAGTAATCATGGTGTTCATCAGCTCTGTAAGATCCCATTTCTCCTTTTTTGCTTCTTTCTCCTCTTGTTCTTGTTCCTTTATTCGTGTTGTTCGATGTTGTCTTCAATGGGGGGAAAGGGATATTTAAAAGGAAACTCAAAAACAAAACAAGAAACAAACACCCTTTGTTGTGTTTTGGTTTTCTTGCTTGTTATTTAGGTAAATTACTTGTTAAAGTTGGCATTTTGGGGCAGGGGAATCTGGGTTTGGGAAATCTCTGAAGAACAGAAGAAACAGCAAAACTCTTGAGGCAAGTAGCTAATAGCCTAATACTAAACAGGTGGGGTGAGTTACCACTTTTCACGTGATTTTGGAGGGTAAAAGGTTCGTTTAGTAACAATTACACATTCAAGATTAATTTTTTAAACTTGATAAACAGCTAACATAATCTGATGTTATCATCTCTAAGAATACATGAAAAAATATAGTATATAAAATGATACTTAACCCATCTGTGTTGTCAAAGTTTTAATTTTTTTAACCACCATAAAAATTGATATCTAATTTATCAAAAAAGTTTTATTTTTTTTAACCAAATTGTTTTATTCAACAAAATCAGATTGATTAGTTTTTATTGCCAAGGAAAAGAACGAAACGAACAGTATACAAACTCAAACGATTGAACTTTTAATTGATATATATTCTTCGTGTATATAAATTCATATGGAATTTATATTAAAAAACATGATATCAAGAATACTCTTAACATTTGATTGAATTATCATTTTAATTTATATTCTTTTTGAGTAATTTAGCCTTTAACGTTTCATTTTGAGTTAAAATGATCTTCTTACAAATAATTTTTTTTATTCAACTAATAATAAATAGATTGAAATAATATGATAAACCTATAAAACAATACACACTGCGATAATAGTGTCATATAATCCCGTACATATGAGTCCAAAGTCAAGTCCGTAACCCTGCCCATTCAACAATAATCCATCATTTAAATGGTTTCATTAATTTGTCCAAATTATACATTTGTTGATATTTCTATCAAAAAATATTGTCATTCTTTGGTATACACTTCAAGAAAGTTCAACTATAAGCTTACCTCAAGTCAACCTGTTATTTTTCTCGAAAGTTGCTGCATGCTTTGGATTTGTTTTGTTTTGATTTAATTTAGTGTGAGCATGTTATTTAAGTAAAGTTAGGTTCAAATTATTTTGAATGAAAAAAATTAGAATGGGATGATCATTTTTACGTTAAATCTTTGTAAAATTGAGAATTAGTTATCAATAAATCAAATATCGATGATTACATGAAAAAATTATTATATAATATCGTCAAGTGTCACACATATAATATGAGTTATATTTTGATATTAAGTAACGTAAATCTATTTATGCTACACCCATCTAAATCATATAATTTTTAATTTAATACCCTAAACTCTAAAATTTAAAACTCTAAAATTTTAAAATCTAAATATTAAAATTAATAAAGTTTATCGATATATAAAAGATGTGTTATAAATAATTACTTGATTTTGTGAACAGATTTTACTGATACTGATAAACTGTTGGCGAATTTTCAGTTGTTTAGCGAATCCTTTGTACTCTTCAAAGTTGAGGTCTGGGATTTCAATGGTAGAAAAGGAGAAGGTGGAGATTGGTTTCAAACACAACAGTAAACTGTTAAATCCCCTGCAAAACAACATGGCATCCAACAGGGAAGAAGAATCCATGGCGTCACAGAACACCGATCATCATCTGCCATTCAACGAGAACGACTCCCAAGACATGTTCATTTTCAACTTCTTGAATGAAGCCAACACCGGCACTCACCATGCCCTGCCACTCAATGACTTCCGTCGTCAAGTTCAAGTACAACCCAGAAACCAAATCGACATGCTTGAACCAGCCAGGACTATCAGGAAGAAGCATTACAGGGGTGTCAGACGTCGCCCCTGGGGAAAATATGCCGCGGAGATCCGTGATTCGACACGGCAAGGGATTCGGGTTTGGCTTGGTACATTCGAAACTGCTGAAGAAGCTGCTTTGGCTTATGACAGGGCCGCTTTTAGGATGCGAGGTTCCAAGGCTTTACTCAACTTTCCGGCTGAAATTCATGGCGGCGGCATCGTTGGTTCGAAGATCAAGGCCGAATTTAAGCTCAAAAAGGGTGGAGAAAATAACTTGAACAATACAAGGTCTTGAAGCTTTTACTTGAATTTATATTGGTTCATCTCAGGTTTTAAAATTTTCAGTTTGTTTCAATAACAAACAATTAAAGTTAATCCTTCCTATCTTTGATAATAATCACAGTTGTAATGAATGTTTATAGCAATAAAATCCCACTTTTTTTTCCAACTTCTGTTAAAAGGAAGACAGCAAACTCTCCAAATAATCACTCCCCAAATCCTGAAACTCAAACACATCCTCAAGCACCTCTTCAACAGTTGCCAGCCTCTTTAGTTTAGGCTCTTCATTTGACACAAACTCGCCCTTCTCCTCCCAATCTCTACACCCTCTCTTCGAGATATTTGTGCCTTGGTAAGTAGCAGTCCACGAACAATGGCTGAAATGTTCACAGTCACTACTTTTTGTGTTGTCAATTCCCATAGCTTCACGAACCATCTCCAGGGGGAAGTTAAGATATGCCTTGGGGCCTCTAATTCTCAAAGCAGCTTTGTCGTATGCCATTGCGGCTTCCTCCGCCGTTTCGAAAGTCCCAAGCCACACTCGAGCTCCTTTCTTCGATGAGTCCCTTATCTCCGCCGCATACTTTCCCCAAGGACGTCGTCTCACTCCACGGTAGTGTCTCATCGTCACCGCCTTCTTCTCTACTCTCATGGAGTTCACTTTAACCCCTCGTGTACTTATATCTTTGCTTGTTTCATCTTGAACAATCCCATCAAGAAGACCCTCCCATGCGTCAGCTCCCATTGATATCCACCTCCCTAGGCTCGGCAACCTTTGTAGAATCTCCCTGGAACCGTCAACGCTCGGAACTTGTTCTCCACCGATGAAGTTTGCCCATACGTTCTCTAATATCGACTGACTAGATGTTGCCATCTTATCGATCAACAATATTCACAAACCAGATCAGTTTCTTCTCCAAATGTGTTATGATTTCGAGATATAAAGCTTTGAACCCGCGTGGTTCGAATCTTTATCCTATACAGCTATACTCCATGTCATGTTCCAGCAAGAAACTTGTGGTTGAATCAACCGACCTGCTTAATTCATGGAGAGGGATTAGAGTTGAAACAATAAAGAATGGGGCGGATCTGTGTGTTTTAAGGCTTTCATGTTGACTTATGTGGTTGGTCTAATCATTTGAAGGCATAATTTAAGCAGATACCTTCGGTTAAAGATATAGATGACTGAAATCCTTCCTGCAAGTCATGGCCAATCACATAAGAAACAGCGGAACCAGGCGAATGGAAAGCTGGCACACGAATGGATTCTTCATTATATTATTATACTAATGCATTTCTGGGAGTTTATTATATTATATATTCATAACCGCGGCAAGTTATTATTATCTCATTTTTGTTTAATAGGTAATAATAATCGATCATAATATATGTTATCGATTATTGATATTTATTATTTTTAATTTTAAATTTTAATAAAAATATTCAATCTCGTAGTTTGTGTCGTTTAATATGATTTCATCATACAATAGCAGTTGTCATAGAAAAGATTGATCCTCACTCGTCACTCAATTTTTCTTCAGTAAAATGTCTTATTTAACTAGAGACATAAGATTCATGAAAACTTCTAAGTTTTGATGATATGTTAATCTCCATGAAAAAGTTTATTTTTCTTTTCACCTTTGTATGGGAATTTTAATAGATTAATTCTCTTTTTTTTCGATACAGTATATTTGTAATATCTTTCCTAGTGATTAATAAATACAAATGCCACTGTTAAAAAAAGGGTCGGAGAGGTAGCAATAAAAAATTCTTAATCCCATCTTTTTCCTGGTTTAAAAGCTTAAAGGTTTCCAGACATTCCTTCCAATCCCAGCAGTTGCTAATTAAGGATGTTTTTCAAGGATATATGCTTAAAGTTTGCTTCATTTTTAAGAAATCTAATTATAAAATCATGTATCGGTGTTGTGTGATTGTTAGTTAATTGTCCATGTCATCAAGAAATGCAGTCCAAGCATTTATAAGGCCACACGCTTCAACATTTAAAAAATGACAGGTCGAGGTTAAACGCTTAAAACTAAAGAAAGTTTGCTTAACGATGCCTTAATCATTTATTCTATAATGCTGCTCTTTGAAAATAGCTACATCGACTGAAATGTTTGAGATGGCTTCTCACAGGGCAAAGGTCTTAACTTATTAAGAACAGTGAATTCTATGAGGTTCCTCTCTTCAACTCCTACTGATATACTTGTTTTTACCCTTTGTTGTCAAACTGTGTATGATTTCGATTTCAATTTCGATTTCGATGGAAGAGAAGTATCTTCTTCACTTCTTCGATTTCGAAATCGAGAACAAGAGGTATTTGTATGGGGTTTAACTGCAGTCTGCAGGTATTTTGATAAGAGCTGCTTCAGTGGTCTACCAGCAAGCACCAGGAACAGAGTCCCAAGTTCAAGTTTCCTGGATTTGTAGACAAATAACCAAACATGCATTGTAGAAGACAGTTCAATCATAGCACCTATGCATCAATGGCATCTTGAAATGTAATTAACTCAATCTGGACGAAATTCGAAATAAAATTTATTCGTTCATGTTAATTTATCATCCTTTTGTATTACACTTCACATTAGACAATTCCTTATTTGACGAACTCAATCCAAAGAAAGGATTCGGATTTAGGAAACAGCTCAAGGTTTACTAAATTCTTTCTGGCTAAATTTCTCCATCTCTTGCCTAAAATCAGCCATGGCAGTCTCACGCAAGCTTACCAACACTTTAAACCCTTTGTTCTTCCCCGTATCATTTGATGATGCGTAAGGCAGGAAGAAGCAAGGCTCCATACTCCCAAGGAAATTGGATGAAAGTGGCAGCACTGTTATAGGACCTCCCCAACCGAAATCCACTGCCGAATGGCCCAAATGCCTCCAATCAGTGAAGCCACTCACCCCTTTTCCGGCATTAATGCCGTCCTCGTAGTGCAGTTCTTGTAAGTCGATGAAAGAACGCACGTACTCGTCACTGGCATTGCTTTTGCTCTTCTTTATCAGCTCAGCCGTCTTCCACAAAGGCTGCTCGATTAGGTCCTTGGCACTTACCTTGGCGTACATTGCAACGCAGCCATTGCCCCAATAGCCAGCAGGCAATGCTGGCTTTACCACTCTGCGGATATTCATCAAATATGAAAACTTCACAATCTCGTCCCCTTGAATCTTTGAAGCTTTCACCCTGTTTTACATCAGCAATGAAAACCAATTATGTGAAAATTACCAAACTTTAGAACGTAGCTTAGCTTACACGTTATTGAAAATTACCAAACTTTTTAACCTTACTTGGCTCGCCAAATGTAAGCACCCAAGATTTCAAACGTGGTTAAACCCAAACCACTTTGTTCAGAAAGTAAAGCCTTGAGTTGGTCTAAGCATTCATCTTCCACATAAAAACATTCCTTCACAACATGTCCGATATCTTGTTTGTAAGGATTGAAACCTTTCTCCAAGCTTAAGAATTCACGAACTGGGGCTTCAACTTTCGGTGGGTTCCTCGGACCCAACAGGGTGGATCGATCCCAAACCGGCTGAAACTTCACCTGGTTCACCCCACGTGCTATTTCAGCTGCCATACAGAAAAACTGGGTTGCGCCGAGTCCATCGCATAAAGAATTATGTATGGCCGCCCCAAGAATAAATCCACCGCATTTGAACACCGTTAACTGTAAAGTGCAAGGATTAACCATCGTTTCTTCGGGGCTCGGGTCGGGAACGAACTGTTCAACCGAATTCATGTCGGGATCCTCGAGGTGATTTACGGACTCTAATGTACAGTCTACGCTGGCTTTGACAAGCGGTAGGCTTTGATCCACCCGACAGAGAAGCTCGTACCTCCCTTTGCTGTCACGGAAGAGGGATCCTGCAAGAGGGTAATAGTGGTGGAGGGCGGCGGAGAGGGCGGAGGGGATAACCTGGAAAGGGTCGCGATCAGCGGCGGCGGTGTTTGTGTAGGCTCGTAGGTAACGGAAGGTGACATTAAGGGAGTGATCATTGTCTAGGTGAGAGAGAGAAAGGGTGTGGTCCTCGGTGAAGGGTGCGGCGGAGGGGCGGAGGAGAGCTGTTTCTAAGACTTGAACCTTCATTTTTCCGGTCAGAAATGGTTGGTATTGAGTATTGAAGTAGTAGGTGAGAATGGCATCGCTCTTGGCTTAAAGACTCCCCCTTTAAACATAATATCGGTAGGATTCCTGGTTCAGTATCCCTTCTTTGAATGTTGACTTTGGATCTGGCGTGCGGGTAAATAAATAATGACAGTACGATTCATCACCTGCTTTCCCTTTCCAAATACTGATATGGTTCCAAAGACTTCCCCTTTGAATGAAGCTTAGCAGTAGCAACGCGTAGGGAAAATGAGAAAAGTTTGCTTCTTTTTTTCCATGGCTGATGATGGCTGATGTTGTGGTCAATTTTGAGCCAGAAAACAACCGCAGCCTGCAGTGGGTAGGTGCACCAGTCCCATCTTCTCAAAGAAAAGTCCTTTCGAAAAGCTTTTGTTGAATAGATAAATATTTTATAAAATTTAAAATTTAAGTGTTTGATATTATTATAAAAATATTTTTAAGTGGATAAATATTTATTTTAAACATAATATTATAAGTTATATATATAAATAATATATAAATTTTTAATGTTATAATATATAAAATATAATAACTTAAATTATTATAAAATTATAAAACTATTTTTATTAAAAAATATTTTTTTAATAATTATATGTGTTTTATAAAAAATATAAATTTAAAATAATTTATTTAATATGTAAAAATTAAAATATTTTATTAATTATATTTTTGTAAAATATATAAATTTAAAAAATATAAATAAACTTAATAACAAATAAATGTTAGATTTATAATTTAGCACTTAAAAACATTTTTAACTATATAAGCTAAGAAAATTTGAAAATATTTTTTAAATGCAATTTTTAAGTTAATATTTAATATTATTTTAAATTTTAAATTAACTTTTAAAATTAAAACTTAATTTAATAAATAATGATAAAGCCTTGATTAAAAACAGTTTAGCAATTTATTCATGTTTGATCCACTGAATGGTTGTTTTTTCCTATCAATATACTGTAACTATCCATAAAATATATTTTTATTGTTTTAATAATTTAAATATATATTTTTATGGATAAAGCACATGAAGGATCACCTAACTATGAAAGAGGTTCTATTTTGACCACTATACTTTTAATTTTATCAACAAGACCACTAACTATTTAAGAGATGTCTATCAAACAATTAATAAATCTATTTAGTCTTAATATTAATTTAATTTAATTTAATAATATCAGTATTATTAAATACAATAATTTAATCCTTTGTAAAGAATATATCACTTTAATTGTTTAAAGATGTTTGTATTTAGGGGTGAACAAAACTAGACTCAATTCAAAAAATTAAATAATTCAATTTGACTCAAGGCGAAAATACTCGACTCGTTTTGATTTGACTCGAAATTTTATAAACTCCACTCGAAAAAATTTCAAATAAAGTTTGAGTTGTAAAATAAAAATTCGAATAACTCAAAATTTCTAATAATTAAAGGATTTATTTTTAAGTTCGAAATGAGTCTCTTAATTTTTTATTATATATATAAATTGATATATGAAAATATAAAGAAATATTATCACAAACGTTATACGAACAATATTCACAAATGATTCAACGAACATTCTATTTATTTATCCATTAAAGAGTAAAAATCCTCTACCTCTTTTTCACGCCTCCATCCATGCCTCCTGTTAAAATTTTCTAAAAAAAACCCAACCCTAACCCTTATTTTTTATATCTTAGACCCTAAACCACACCCTTAAAAATAGACACTATGCCTAATTTCCTAACCCCTAACCTAAAACCCTACACCCTAAACAAAACTCCTAACTTAAAACCCTACACTCTAAACCTTAACCCTCTAATTTAAAATAAAAGTATGAATAAAGACATGAGAAAAAGGTAGACGGTTTGCACCCTACGGATGATTGCCATTATTAGTTTGACACTTGTCTTATCAGTTATCCCCTATGAGGTCCTCACTAATTAATAAAATGATAAACCGTCCATCCTAAAACAAGGTGCTGCCTAAAGAAATTGGTCTAAACTCTAATGGGTGTATGGATTATCTACCTATCCTCCATTGCACACCACTGGCCAGACGTATAAAATAAGCGTTGGTGTGGTTTACTCGGTTGGCCGACGGAAAAAACAGTCATTCCTTGTCAGATAACAATTTACAGTTCACCGATTGATTACAGATTCCTCATCCATTTTGTAATAAAGTTGGACATAGGAAGCATATAAATAGTACAAGGTTGTCAATTATACCTATCAACTAAGCACAATGTCTGTCTCTAGCCTTGATCTTGTTTTTATTTGCAGGCTCCGAGATTCGGGTTCCGAAAGAGGAGAAGGATCTAAACCGACGTTTCGTGAGCGTGGGACTGCGACGGTATCTGCAGGAAGAAGCTATTAAAAACCAGTTCCGCCGTGTGGAGAGAACAAGTCCTGGGGGACCTGACCCGCAACATCATAAATAATAACTGATACATACTTGATATCGTTCTCTTTTCTCTATTGAATATGGAGAACGAAGAATCAAAGTGTGTGCTTTCACTTGGAAAGAAGAGACATAGGACACCATAGTTGTAAGAAGAGGGACATGAGACACCATTGTCATGTAAGAAGACTTCCTTTTTTTCATAGGAAAATTTGTAGGTTTACATACGCTTGTACTATCATTAACAGGTTCAAATGAATGTTTCGGTTTTTATCTGTTATGTTTAAAATTTTAATTAAAAGTAATTACTATACATTTGAAGAAGGAAAAGTGGTAAATGGATTGAGCAATAAATTTAATCTTCCACCCTTTGTTAAGGAAAGAACATCATGTTACTTCTTGACAGCATACATTAAAGCCATATATGTGTAATATCTTGTCATTTTCGATCTTTTTTAATCGATTGGATTTATTTTATTCATCAAAACGTATGCATATCTTTATCAACATATTTGTGTTAAATATATTGGATTTTATGTGCGAAAATATAATCAACACATTTCGATTCCTCCAACTTACCTTCACGATCTTACAAGAATAAAATTATTTGATCACCAAAAAATTTTATTTAATCGATTAGAAATATGATATAAATTTCATCAAAACATTTACCCTAATAAGCCTCAAACATAATCAACTCAACATTCAACCTTTGGCAACATCTATTATAATGCCAGAAAAAAAACTTTATAAAAAAAGCAGGCCAATCCTATAATACAAACAAAAAACCCAGCATAAATGGAGGATCCGAGAGTTGTCTGTTTGCTATATTAAAAACCCTGTGGAAAGACAGATTCATTATTCAGAGTCACTCAACTATTGGATCTTTATAAACAGACAAAACCCGAATGCAAAAATGAGCCATATCTATCTCTTCCTTGTCTTATAGTTCAAGCAAAGTTATGTCGTTTATGCCACGAGGAATATTTAAATTTATCATGCAATGGTCGGAAAAGCTATTCATCCTTGCAGAAACAAAAAAACAAACAACCTTATTTGTCCACGCCATACTAGTATTTCCTGAGCTGTGAAATCTTGGACGTTTGCCATGACTTCGTAGCTATATATGGGAGTGAGATTATGTTGCTGTAAAATGCCATTCATTCCAACTATATCAGCAGTTTCAGCTTAGAAAATGGCTTGTTTTATCGTCCAGGTTTCCCTTATCATCTTTCTTGTTTTATCAGGTAATGCGACTGATGCAGAAGCAAAGAGCTGCGGTGGGCGGAAGATAATGCAGAAAGCAACGATTGATAGTCAATCCATTATGCATGCATTAATGGAAGTCTATGGTTTGTCTGCAGTGAAGCTTGAGAGGAGGGTATTGGCTGATACTTGGAGACTTTCACCAGGAGGACCGGATCCTCAACATGACTAGCTAGCTTGCTCCTCACGTAGCCCAAGAGATCAGCTTTTGGAGAGAAAAAATCGAATAATTATGTAATAAGAAATGTGAAGCTTATCATCGTTGATGTATTCGTACTCATCGTTGAACATCTTTAATGCAATTATAATATTAAGTATTTGGATCAGTGCAAAGGCTTAGACAAGGGTTTGTCGCCTATTATACGAGGATTACACACGTGGATTATTTTAAATTTTTTAAAGGGCTGTATTAGTTTTCAAATTAATCAAGTAATAGAGACTAATGGCCTAGTGATCAAAACAAAAATATTTAAAAATTTAAGTGACCAGAATAGTTTTTTAATTTAAGTGATCAAAATAAAATAAACTTAAATAAAAGGCGAACAAGAGTCCCGATCATGGTTGGAAATTTTGAGTTCTAAACTTCTACTGGAAAGCCTTGAGTGGATCAGCATGGTCGATATCAGCTAAAACTGGGAGATCAACTGTCAGCTTCCCCAGGCTTATGCCTCCCTCATTCAGCTTCTTCAGTACCTCCTTAAACACAACCTTGTTGCCTTCCGGAGTAAGGTGCAAACCATCACTGTATCCACAAACACCATGTTAACACAATCATTCTTAGTTCCAATTAAATTACAGATGGCCATAGGTACCTAAGAAAAGCTTTGCGCCACTCAGGATACTGCTGCATCCTGGTCCAGAGGTCTACCACTGGGATTCCGCATTCTGCAGCAGCTTCGACGCATGCCTTGGCAAAAACACCGGCGGCTTCGTTCGTCCTCTCGGGCAAACCCGATGGATTCTCGGCGTAAGGATGTCTAGAGGGTATCATATCACAACAGTTTCAAGCAAGTAAGGAAACGTGAAATGCAAACTGAAAAGAAAAACTTGAACATTAATACCTAAGGCGTTCATCTTCATCAATAGGAGGAGGAGTGATTAGTAGAATAAGAGTCTTTGGCCATCTCTTCTGTGACCACAAAAGAGAAGATAAATATAAGTATGTTACTCAAATTTCAAATGTAAATATCGAATATAAATATGTATTTTTAAAAAATAAAAACTTTTCCCACACGAATGATTTGTTTGAAAAGTTGAACTGCTAAATAAAACCAGTGGGATTCCAGGGTTGATAAAGAAGTAAACTAGTTTCTTTCATAATCATTAGAATCAAATTATAATATTGAGGTTTGGTGTTCCCAACTTTATTTCTCGAGATGTATGCATACAAGGAGGGGTTCCTATCCAACCAAAACAAAGGCCACCGTGACCAACAAATAGCATGATTGCTTGTAATATGGGGCGCAAACCTTATGAATGCCTACGACTAGCTCGGCCTAAAAAATAGTAGTAGGTGTGGCACGCTATCATCCAAGAGCTACTACATAATTAAATACAGAGATTAGAGGATAGGGATATTCAGATTGGGGTTAGGCGAGGCAAGTGGCGAGCAATAATAGCGACAACTGGGCCTTAGGCACCCAGACGTTCATCTCTTGCTTTTTGGATACACAGAGGTCAACTGAGGCTGACCATTCCACCAAAAGAAAGAGATCGGATCCTCCTCAGTACTCGGCTCTTATTGTATGCCACCACACACTGTGCCGTGTACCGTGGAGGATCGGAATGAAACCGGTGAGATTTTATCGATGAATCGTTAACAGATTTGTGGCAGCATTATAGACTGTACCGCAAAAAAAAGACTAAGAGAGATGAAGGAACCTTGAAGGAGGAGACGACCGAATGGAGATTCCGCTTGTACTCATCAACCGGCACATGTTGGAAAGCACCGTATCCATCGGGAAGGCAAGCGTCATTAGCTCCAAAGAACACGGTCACCGCGAGCGGCGGTGCAGCACCCTCACCCTCTGAACCACCGGTTTCGTCCTCAGGGAAAACCCTATCAAATACCTTGAACGCCCACCTCGTATTGTACCCACTGTACCCTCTCAGCACCACATCAACCTGCAAACATGAAACCACAAAACCTCATCCAAAAAATCTCTCAATTTCAATATAACAGAAAAACGAACATATACATATATATAATATACCGTCCGAGAGAAATGATTCGCAAGAGCAGCACCCCAGCCGCCATCGTCGAAGGACTGCTCCGTGATAGAGTCTCCAAAAAGATAGATCTTCGGCCTCATGTTTACAGCCGAAAAACAAAACAAAACAAGAAAAAACCAAAGGGTCTGAGGGATTCACCTTGTATTTGTCACATAAAGGCTGGTTACTATTAAATACTCACCAACTTATCTGTACCTAACAGGAGAGAGGCAATGGTGGTATACAGACAAGAAGTCAAGATTAAAGAAAGGCAATATTTTAACAGTAAATAAACTAAAGACGCTGAAGCAACTTGTTTGTTCCGCAACAACCGAAGCAGTAACCGACGGTGAGATTCGCCGTGGTTTGGACCAAAACACTGATCACGTTTCAAAGACAAAGTGTTCTGAGTTTTGATGGGTTGGAATTGGCATCAAGGCCTGGCTGTTGGACTTTACAGTTGATCCTCTTATGAATTCATCCTTTTAACTTCAAGAGCTTTAATGGAAAATGGAACATTCATGATTACGGTGGGCCAATCATGCCACACCATTGTCGTGTTATATCGCGAAGAAATTTTGTGTATTAAGAAAGTTGAGAAAATGATAAGCACATCTGGTTTATGCCACACCATAACCACTTTATTGGTCCTTGAACTTCTCTAAATATCATTTTTAACCTTTTAACTATTTTTCTACCTCTTTTGACCCATGAATATTTGTTAGAATTATCTCCATAAAATCACATCAAATCTCAACTAATTAATACTCACAAAAAGGACAAAAATAAATTTACTCAGTCAACCATAAAATCCCATAATTCTTTTCCCATGAAATCACATCAAATCTCTTGCAATAAGGAGATAAATTTGATAGAAATCATAGACAAGTGAACAACTCCCATTTGATTAACATTTATGTTTGAGCAATAACAGATCTATAAAAATATTTAGAACAAAAATATATAATTTTAAGATAAATATAAAAAAATAAAAATTTAATTTATAAAACTTAAAATTTTAAAATAAATATATAAATCTAAAAAATTAAAAATAAACATAAATCTATCTTATATTATACGTGTATTCACTGTTATCTTTAAACCGCAATAATTATCTCATAATTTATATAATATAAAATAAATTGGTGATATCGCCTCGCAAAATCTTTAAATGAGGGTTTTCTTTTTCTTTTTTCAAATTACAAAATAGATCCGCGTGCTTTTTTTCACTATAACTTTTACTATTCTCGTTGGATATGGAAATATATTATTTAAGAGTTGATGGGCATGCATGCATGCATAATTTTATAGACATAAATATATTATTAAAATTTATAATTTTTTTATTAATATCTAATCGAGATGTATAACAGATAAAAAATATTATGAATTATTTAAATTGTTAGAAAGAATATTTTATTACCTAAAATTAATTATTTCGATAAATAATTATCAAACAAATGAAGCTTTAACTTTTTTTATAACCATCGATAAAATTTAACAAAAACTAAAGTGGAAATGTCATAATTACATAAACCATTAAAAAGTTTAAACTATCTAATTAAGAATACTAACACATGCCGACCAGCTTTTGATAGCCGTCGAAGGAAAATAAATTGTGTCCGACAACAGATTCTTATGCTGTCCGAAGGTTTGCTGGTCTCTCCAGCCAGCCTTTCTCACGTTGCTTGCAAAGTCAAGGATTAAAGTAGCTAATATCATGACTCTTAAATAGATGGACGTGATTATAAGATAATATTTTTATATATTTTTAAAATTTTTCATAATATGACATATATTTTATAAGTAAAGCAAATTAAATTTGTGTCTCTTGAAATAAACAATATCATTTTTTCTATAGAGATAGCTTGTTAAGTTAAAAATATATAATTATACACATGATTGTTGAATTTCAAATGGAACCAATTTTATAAGAATAAGTATTTTTAATCGAATTTTAGGACTGATAAATTCTATCTTTTTTTTTTTGAAAAATTTTAAATTCAGTCTTAATCTCAATTTTATCTGTAGGGAAAGAAAGGAGAAATTTTAAGAAAAGAAAAGGGTGTTTCTACTTAGTCTAGAACCCATAACTTAAAGAGATGAAATGGTAAAGATGAACGACTTGATCAACCAGTCAAATATATTTATTTTTATTTTATTTTTTAAAATAATATGAACTAATGAAACAATATATATATATATATTAAATTTTGACGTTATAAATAAAATAGAATATTAGATTTAAAAAGTCTTTCTATAAAGAATCTTTACACTATTCGATCCAAATCAATCAATAAATCGCTATTAGTTATATTAAAAAAATAACATCATTAAATTAATGTACATGAAAATGTCACCATTACTTTAGGATTGTCATGATATTGAGATTCAATTCTTTAAATTCTCATCATCAATGTTAAGCATGCATGTTTGCAATCAATATTTTCACTAAAAAGCATGCTACTTAAAATAGGATTATCTCTTGAATTCTAAAATACTCGCTAATTTGAACATGTTGAGCCTACAGACTTTCTAATTAGGGCATGGAATTGCAAAACATTAACTATATCTATACGGGACGACATGTCATAATTTGTTCCAAAAAGTGTGGAACATTGAAATGAGCATGTTGGGGTCAATTCACACATTGTTGTATTAATATATAGTGACAACATCAATAAGTTGCCACTTAGAAAAGGAAGAAGTATAGGCTAAAAGGGGATAATAAATCTCTGTCATTACAAGACACTTGTGTGGCCAGTGCTCGCATACGCCGATACCATTCTCTCGCCGTGGGCGTCGGCATGCTCTCATGTCTCGCCGGTGGTTGCTGTAGTGGGGCTGGCTGATGAAGGCAATGGAAGTGCTATCCCCACACTAAAAGCTTCGGAGTTAAGGCCATGTCTTTTTTATGGTATGAAAAGTTCTTTCAATACCCAAATTGTGACCAAATTGGAAGTGGTAAAACATAGGAGTAAATTCGGCCGGACAGATTTTAGGTCAAATGAGAATATGGCCCAAAAATGCAGGCTCCATTGTCTTTTATCACACTTGGAAATTGGGCTGTAGTTTTTAAAAGTTTTATTATTAGTATTCTGTTGATATGGGCCGAATTATTAAAGTAAGTCGGGTGCAATCTGTTCGTTATTAACACGATACTTTAACCAGTTGAACTAATAGGTCAATTGTTTTAAATACAGATAAAAAAGTGAATATTGCAGTGCTTCAACCGGTGATCGGTTTACATTTAAAATATTTATTTGCGTTAATATCTATATATTTTTACTTATATTTTTAAAATCATTGAAGTTTTTACCGTAGAGTGGCTAAATGAGATATTTCCATTAATTTTAGCTTGTTGTGTCACCCTTTTTAACAAAGGTTAACGAAAGGGTTCCCATTTTTTTAACAAAACTCAAAGTTTATTGTTTATTTTGTAATATCGAATATTGAGTGACCAAAATGAACATTTGAATATAGTTTAGTGATCATGTTCAAACTTTAACCAAAAAAATTAGGGAAGAATCATGTAAAAGTGAAATTATATGTTCATAGATAGCTGGCCTCAAGGATCATAGCTCTGCGGTTGATCTCAAACGAGCAGAGTTGGTAAAATCGGGTGGTTCATTAATTTAATTAATTAATTACCCCCCAAACCTGTGATGCTGTTGTGTTTTATTGAGCAATAAATGTCTGATTTAATAACCGAAAAGAAAGAAGCACAAGAAAAACACATTTTGCGGTGCAGAATTCATTTCAAGAGACTCACGAGTTAAATCGATGTTCTTACCACACGACTTGAATGCCTCAAGTACTTTGTCGGCGTTTAAAGACTCAACTGCCAACAAAAACCTATTTTTAATAGAAAACTTAAAAACACTTGAAAAAATGGACAAAAATAGAGTACATTGTATCATTATACATGTATATTAAAATTTATACGTAGATTTCTAGTACAATAGTATATACACATGCAAATACAGTATACTATACAAATTTGTCATTAATGGGGACTGGTGGTCACCTTTCTACTATTATAACTTTCTTACATTGAACGTTAGTATACATCCAAAGTTCAGTTCCGGTAGTCGCCACTTGGTGTTTGTCTACTTGGCCATGAACTGCAAGCTTTGTATCCTCGTACTCTGCTGCCAAACTTTAGGCTTAGTTGTATCAATCCCACAGAAATATGAGGCAATTTTCAACTTTGGTGACTCACTAAGTGATACAGGCAATTTCCTTCTCTCCGGTGCACTTGCATTTCCGGTCATCGGACAGCTACCTTACGGAGAAACCTTCTTTCAACATGCAACCGGCAGGTGCTCAGATGGACGTCTTATCATCGATTTCATTGGTAAATGGCTAAGTGCTCTTCATTTTATGAAAACAGCTTGAAAACCAAGATTTATTTCTCCTAATTATATTGTTTTTGTAAACCAGCTGAGGAATTTAGTTTACCGTATGTGCCACCTTACCTAGCGGTAAAGGAAGACGGAGGCCCGAGTTCCCAACACGGAGTGAACTTTGCATTCGCCGGAGCAACCGCACTTGATGCTGAGTTTTTCTTCGAACGAAACATCTCGATTTTATGGACAAATAATTCCTTGAATGTTCAGCTTAATTGGTTCAAGAACCTCAAGTCCGATCTTTGCTCCGATCAAGACTGTGATGATTTCTTCAAGAAATCACTTTTTGTGGTCGGAGAGATCGGTGGGAACGATTATAATTACGCCTTCTTTCTAGGTGGAGGAATTAAACAGCTTCGATCTATGGTCCCTGTCGTGGTTGGAGCAATTATTAATGCAACCACTGTAAGTTTAGAGTTGATAATGCACACCTGTTCAAATCCGAATCTCTTAAAATAAACAGTATACTCTTTTTTACCGGAGTTATTCATCAGGTTCGGGAGCATATGCCATTGATGTTTGCTTTTCTTGGAATTTTGTAGGCATTGATAGAGGAAGGTGCAGTGGAGTTGATGGTTCCAGGAAATTTTCCCATCGGCTGCTCAGCTGTTTACTTGACCTTGTTTGAAAGCAGTGATAAGGGAGATTATGATCGCCATGGTTGCCTAAAGGCCTTTAATGCTTTCGCTAGGTACCATAATTCTCAGCTTAAACAGGCCCTGGATATGTTGAGGCCAAACTATCCCCATGTCAGGATTATTTACGCAGATTACTACGGTGCTGCCATGCGTTTCGTTCATGCACCACGGCATCACGGTCAGTTTCTTCTTGTTGTTCATATTAATTTCAGTTTCTTGTACGAGGATTAGGTCATGCGTAGTCCTGAATTATGATCCAAATTAAAATTAAATAAATTACGATAAAGATCATCACTTACGTTCTATAAATGATTATTTTTGTTAAGTACCGAAATGAAAAGCACCTTCAACTCCGCAAATCTAACACAAAACACTACGATGACATGAGAATCAAATTGATTTTTATCGGATAAACATGTTAAATTTAGCTATACAAATACACCCTTTTTACTTCAAATCCCTAAATTATGTTCTGACATGGATATGTATCTGTTGACTTTAACAGGATTTTATGGTGGTACTCTGAAAGCATGCTGTGGAGGGGGTGGTCCATATAATTTCAATAACTCTGCAAGGTGCGGTCACACAGGATCTGAAGCATGTCAAAATCCTTCAAGTTATTCAAATTGGGATGGAATTCATCTGACTGAGGCGGCCTATCGCCATGTAGCATTGGCATTGATCAATGGGTCCTCTTCTAAACCGCCACTCATTTCAGATTAAATTGAATCGAATCGAATTTTCTCAATTTTATGCACACTCATTCCAGGGTTTCATTTAGATGTTTACTAGTGTAGAAGGTTCATTTATGCAAGTACTGTACCTGGTTTGATTTACTTTATAAATCTAGCCTCATAATTTTGAAAATAATGGGCGCATATATGGGAAAAATTATTACATGAACCCTTTTCACCACCTAAGATATGATCCAACCAATTAAAATAAGACACATAATATATTTTTTTTATATCATATTTACACATAAGCATCATCCAAATCATTCATTTTAATGCATTTGATTTAAAAATGAAAAAAAATATTACCAAAGATTTTTTATGTTGTCTACCTCTTTATTGTTCAATTTTTTTAAATTAATTTTTTAAACCCTAACCCTAACCTTAAACCCTAAATCCTAATCTAAACCCTAACCCTAAACACTAACCCTAACCTTAACCTTAACTCTAAACCCTAAACCCTAACCCTAACCTAAACAATAACACATAACCCTAAACTCTAAATCTTAAACCCCAAATCTATATAAAAAATAATTAGGAAAATTTTAAAAAACAAAAAGAAAGATGATACAAGAAATCTTTGATAATATTTTTTTTCTTTTTTTAAATCAAAGACATTAAATTAAATGATTTGGTCAATGCTTATGTGTAAATTTGATATGAAAAAAATATATTATGTGCCTTAATTTAATTGATTGAGATCATATCCTAAATGGTGAAAAGGATTAATTTAATAATTTTTCCATATATAGACGCTCAACATCCCACTAGACCATTCATCGGTTGAATTAATCTTAAATGTAGTTCGATATATATTATTTATGATTGTTGTTTCAAACCTCTGAATGTTTTTTTTTTCGATAAAAGATTAATTTTTAAAATATTGTATTAAAATGATATTATTTTTAAAATAATTTGATTATGTTACTTACCATTATTAATTTAGTTTTAAATTTGATTCAAAAATTTTAAATCAATAATTATAAATTTCGATCTTCTCGCTCCATGTTTCTCTCCCCCCATATCCCCCAATTACAATTGTTGATCTTTTCTCTAACTGAACGTCTCCGTTTTGATCAATTATCTTCTCTTTTCTCATTACAGACGTTTATAGATAAATAAACAAAAAGAAAATATTTATGGATTTTGACGTAAAATATTTCAAGGCAAACTGATCAATTATACATGATATAATAAATAAAAGTAAACCACATTGAATAATTGAATTCAATGTTGAAGGGCTTAGTAATTAAATTATGAAATCGTTGTTGATTTATTGATTTCTTGTTCAACGAATGATTTTATTTTGGTGATGGAGCAAGGTCTTGACCTTCCCCTGATGAAGGAGCATCAGCAGCACTGGCATCGGATGTAGGAGCACCAGAAGCACCACCGGCGTCAGATGAAGGAGCAGAAGCAGCACCAGAAGCACCACCTGCGTCTGGTGAAGGAGCACCAGAAGCACCTCCAGCGTCTGATGATGGAGCAGCAGCATCACCTCCAGCGCCTGATGAAGGAGCACCAGAAGCACCACCGACGTCTGATGAAGGAGAAGCAGCACCACCGGCGCCTGATGAAGGAGCACCAGAAGCACCACCGGCGTCTGATGAAGGAGCACCAGAAGCACCTCCAGCGTCTGATGGAGCACCATTAGCAGGACCAGCGTCGTCTGATGAAGGAGCACCACCAGCAGCACCAGCGACGTCTGATGAAGGAGCACCACCAGCAGCACCAGCTTCGTCTGATGAAGGAGCACCATCAGCAGGACCAGCGTCGTCTGATGTAGGAGCATCAGCAGCACCAGCGTCGTCTAATGAAGGAGCATCAGCTTCTACTACTGAAGACATTACAAGTTCTTCAAGATTCCCAGATGGAGCAAGTTCATCCCCCTGATCTGCCACTTCATTCTCCTTGATTTCTTCTTCTTGTTCAGGTGATAGTGCCTGACTCACAGTGCTTCCTATCTTTTGAAAGGCTTCTTTGATTTCTGAACCAATCTTTTTTAACTCACTAGTCGTAAGTCCTATATCTTCTAATGACGCCGGTTTCTCCTTGTTACCTTCTCCTTCGGAACTTACCTCGCTTTTGATGTTCTGATCGCTTTTGATGGGACTGAGTTCTTTAACAAAGAAGGACAAGAATTTTTTACTTCTCATGGTATTGTGCATCAAAGTTCTTGTGTCTACACACCACAACAGAATGGTGTGGCTGAACGGAAACATAAGCACCTCCTGAATGTAGCTCGCGCTCTTAAATTTCAATCTTCTGTCCCTGACAAATTCTGGGGAGAGTGTATCCTAACAGCCTGTTACTTGTTGAATCGATTGTCTACTACAGTCTTGGGTTGGAAAACACCTTTTGAAATGCTTCACAATAAAGTCCCCGAGCTTTCCCATTTACGTGTCTTTGGGTATTTGTGTTATGCTACTATGCTTAACAATCATGATAAGTTTGCAGCTAGGGCAATTCCTTCGGTGTTTATAGGTTATTCAAATGTTCAAAAAGGTTATCTGCTGTTTAATATTGACACTAAAACCTTCTTCATTAGAAGAGATGTAGTTTTCCATGAAACTACATTTCCCTTCCAAAGTCTTACCTTGTCCCAACGAATGTTTCCACTATCTTCTGCGTCCAATTTTTTGGATCATGATTTTTTGCATATACCTGTCATACAAACTGCAGACACACCAAGTGCTCCTGTTGTTCCAGATGCTACTGATTCGCCTTAGGAAAATAGTCCTTCAGTTTCCTCGAATTCTTATGAGGATGTTTCATGTTCACCTGCTCCACCTGTTTTTGAGTCTCAACCTCCATAGACACAACTTGTTCCCACACGGAAATCCACTCGTGTTACTAAACCTCCATCTTGGCTGTCCGACTTTGTTTGCTCTGCGAATCCCTCTTCATCAACCACAACAACTACAGGTCTTAATTTTATCTCTAATTCAATTTCTCTTATTCACTTACCCTTACATACATAAACATATGCCCTTGCTTTATCCTCTATTGTGGAACCACATACTTATCAAAAGGCAGTTGTTGACAAACGGTGGGTAGATGCCATGCAACAGGAGATTCAAGCTCTTGAGGCAAATGGCACGTGGACAGTTGTTGACTTACCTCCTGGCAAACGACCTATTGGTTGTAAATGGGTGTATAAAGTGAAATACAATGCTGATGGTTCTGTTGAATGGTTTAAGGCCCGTCTTGTGGCAAAAGGTTACAATCAGCAAGAAGGAGTAGACTTTCATGAGACATTTTCTCCTGTCGCAAAGTTGGTCACGGTCAGGACAGTTATTTCCATGGCCGCAATGCATGGGTAGCCTTTATATCAGATGGACGTTTTTAATGCTTTCCTTCAGAGTGATCTACAAGAGGAAGTGTACATGGCCTTGCCTGAGGGTTTTCGTAGCCAGGGGGAGTCAAGACCTCAGGTTTGTAGGCTACTCAAATCACTTTATGGGCTTAAGCAAGCCTCACGTCAGTGGAATCTTAAATTGACTGATGCTTTGGTAATGAATGGATATGTACAAAGTTTGTATGATTACTCATTGTTCACTAAGAAAGAAGGAGACAAGTTGGTTTTGCTACTCATTTATGTTGATGATCTTCTTATTACTGGGAATGACCAAGGGTTGATTGATGAACTTAAGTCTATTCTAAATCAAAAAAGTTTCAAAATGAAGAACCTTGGACAGCTTAAATACTTCCTTGGCATCGAAGTTATTCGATCACAAGAAGGAATAGTGTTACACCAGAGGAAATATGCTCTAGAGTTAATTGCAGACTCAGGTTTAGGGGGAACAAGATCGATTTCGACTCTACTGGAGCAAAACCAAAAGCTTACCTCGTATGAATATGACCAGCAAGTTGAAGAGATAGTAGCAGCGAATGAGGTTCTGGATGATGTTGGTTTATATCAAAGGTTGATTGAAAGGTTGCTCTATCTGACTCATACACGACCAGACATCACGTTTGCTGTTCAACAATTGAGTCAATTCATGCAAGCTCCCAAGAAGATTCATTATGAAGCTGCGTTACGAGTAGTAAGATATGTCAGAGCACATCCAGCTCAAGGAATCTTTTTACCAGCTGATTCCAAGCCAGAGTTAAAGGCGTATTGTGATTCAGATTGGGCGAGTTGTCCTATGTCTCGCAAATCAGTCTCAGGGTATTGTATCAAGCTAGGAGAAGGATTAGTATGCTGGAAATCAAAGAAACAAAATACGGTCTCGAGGTCTTCTGCAGAAGCGGAATACAGGTGCATGGCAACAACAGTTGCTGAGCTAGTATGGTTGAAAGGGTTACTTACAGAACTTGGAGCCAAACATGATGCACCAGCAATTTTATTTTGTGATAGCCAAGCTGCATTGCAGATAGCAGGAAATCCCGTGTTCCACGAAAGAACTAAACACATCGAAATAGATTGCCATTTCATACATGAAAAGATACAAAAAGGAGTTGTTATTACACAACATATACCAACTAAAGAACAACAGGCAAACATTTTCACAAAGGGGTTGGGAATTTCACAACACAATTACCTTGTAAGCAAGTTGGGGATGAAAGATATATATCATCCTCCAACTTGAGGGGGAGTGTTGAAAGGGTTAGTTGAGACGGTTTATGAGGTAGTTAAAGAAGTTAGGTTTGTTAAACCTAGTTGAAAGTATGTATAAATAAAGCCACCTTTGGCAGTCCAAATATATGAAAATATACAAAGTTCCTTTTGAGTCTTCTTCTCCCCTCATCGTCTTTGTGCTTGCCTGAGTTTCCATATCACGTCGGAGCCTTCTTAACAATTCTAATATAAAGTCCGTAAATATAACTTCATAAATTTTAATTTTAAAAAACTTTCTTATAAAGACAATAATAAAAATAATTAATAAAATTTTATATACAATTATTATATTTGAAAATGAAATAAAATGTTTTAAATTCATTCATTCTGTTGTTTCATTAGAAACGAAAATATTTTTTAACCTCATTGATTAACGTCAATGGTTACAAAAATATAAATTACTATTAACATTAATTTAAGATCTTATATGAATATATACATAAATATATTATAAACTTTATTTTAAGATCTTATATGATCGTATTTATTATATATATTCAGAATTATTATTAACATTAATTTAAGTATTGTTTATGTTTTGAGAGATGATATCCGAGGATGTAAACCGTTAGTCATGAAGTAGATGAATTTTAGCGCAGGTGATGTGAAAATTTTTAATATAATTAAAATTAAAATTTAATATTAAAATAATATTATTTTTTAATTTAATAATATAATTAATATTAATTTTAAAATTTAGTAATATATAATTTACTTTTTAACTTGTATCCCCTTTCTTTTCTCTCGTTCTTTAATTTAGAGTTGTTTCCCTCTCTTTCTCTGTAAGTGTTCTTCATTCATTTATTTGAATTTCCCAAATTCCCAAGTTGAACACTTGAAAAGCTAATCAGACAAGGACGTTTGTCTGATATTCTTCCCTTTCTTACACATCAGAAAGTACAGAGATTCAAACCTAAAACAGAGAAAAGTGTACAAGAAACCTTATCAATGGTGGCTGGGAAGGTAAGATTAGCAATGGGTTTGCAAAAAACAACTTCAAAAACAAAGCATGCAACTCCATCAAAACCGCCATTGCCATCTCCAAGCTCAGGTAACAACAAAAACAACACTTTACAGAAACTAGGTTTCTCACGTTCATTCGGTGTTTATTTCCCTCGATCCTCTGCCCAAGTCCAGCCTCGTCCGCCTGATGTCACCGAGCTCCTCCGGTTGGTGGAAGAGTTAAGGGAGCGAGAGTCCAGGCTCAAAACAGAACTTCTAGAGCAAAAGCTTTTGAAAGAATCGGCGGCCATTGTTCCTGTGCTGGAAAACGAGATCGTCGTTAAGAATGCAGAGCTGGAACGAGCTTTGGAAGAGGTGGAGAGGTTGAGAAACAGGAACAAGATGTTGAAAACTGAGGTGGAGGAGATGAAGGGAAAGGTTGAAGAAGAAAGGGGGGAGAGGGAGGAGAAAGTGAGGGAAATGGAGGATGAGATAGCGGAGCTGAAGAAAACGGTGTCGGCTTGCTCCGATCGTGATAGGACGGCGGAGAGCGACGGATTGATTTCGTCTTCGCTGCAGTTTCAAGGGTTAGTGGAAGGTAGTGTGAAATCAAATCTGATTAAGAATTTGAAGAGAAATTGTAACAGTAAATGCACGAACGCCATTGTTCTTAGTGCTTTGAATAATGAGAAAGCTGAGAGCTTTCAGTTCAAAAGGGAGGAGCTTGAAACAGAGAGACCCAGACACTCAAGCAATAACCCGGACGAACTCGTTGAGTCGACTAGTGTTAACATCAGATCTCGTGTACCTCGAGTTCCAAAACCACCTCCGAGACCTTCGTCTTCTTCGTCGTCATCTTCAACATCATCCAATAGCTCTGATTCCACAGAAAAGCAAGCTTCTCCACCACCACCTCCGCCTCCTCCGGCACAAGTGACAGCAGGCAAGCAAGTTGCACCTCCACCGCCGCCGCCTCTGCCTATAAAGGCTATCGCGCCGCCACCTCCACCGCCTCCTGCAAAGGGGATGAGAACAATAGCGGCAAAAGTGAGGAGAGTTCCGGAGGTTGTGGAATTCTATCACTCGCTTATGCGTAGGGACTCAAAAAGAGAGGCCGGTGGATGTACCGTGCCGGAGGCCTTACCGACAACATCCAATTCAAGGGATATGATCGGGGAGATCGAGAACCGGTCAGCTTACTTGCTCGCGGTGAGTTTCGAGTTTCAGTTCTTTTTATTTACGGTAATGCCACTATGACAGCGTGGCTGTCTGTGTCAGTGACAACCGACCAGTCGTTAAGGACTTCATTGCTTTCGTTTGGTTTATTTTCTTGAAGATAAGACAGCATTTACGTCCGATGTGGGACATTTAGTAATTCTTTTTATTTAATTTTATATTTAAACTAGTTTGAATTTCAAATAATAACGTACATATTTGCTTGCCACCATTGTTGAAACAGATAAAGACAGATGTTGAAACACAAGGAGATTTCATAAGATTTTTGATCAAAGAGGTTGAGAATGCTGCATTTACAGACATTGAAGACGTTGTTCCTTTTGTTAAATGGCTGGACGATGAGCTCTCCTACTTGGTACATCGAATATACTCGATTCGAACATGTACCCGTATCGGACGCGTGAATTCGTGTTTTGATGATTAATGTTCCTGTTGTTGAATGTAGGTGGATGAAAGGGCAGTGCTAAAACATTTTGATTGGCCGGAATAGAAGGCTGATGCGCTGCGCGAGGCTGCATTTGGGTATTGTGACCTCAAGAAACTAGAATCCGAGGCGTCATCGTTTCGTGACGATCCCCGACAACCTTGTACTCTGGCTCTCAAGAAGATGCAGGCTTTACTTGAAAAGTATTAGCTCATTAGCTCTTTTTAAACTCCTTTGATTTATCAATCTGTTCTCATTCTGCTATTAAATGTGATAATGGCTGCAGGCTAGAGCATGGCTTTTACAACATCTCCCGAATGAGAGAATCAGCTTCAAACAGATTCAAAGGGTTCCATATCCCTATGGATTGGATGCTTGAAACTGGAATTGTATGTCAGGTAATTTAATTATTCTTGAATTCGAGTGTGAGTGTCAGACTCGAATCAAGCACTAAAGTTCCATGTAATATCAGGACTGGTGAACTGAGTGTTCTCTAGGTGATGAATTGAACTTGGTAACTCATTAGTATGCCATTAAATTGTTGCAGATCAAGCTCGCGTCGGTTAAATTAGCGATGAAGTACATGAGACGAGTGTCTGCAGAGCTTGAAGCAGTTGGGAGTGGCCCTGAAGAAAAGGAGCTGATTGTTCAAGGAGTTAGATTTGCATTCCGTGTACATCAGGTCAATAATAATTCTCATTGATTTCCATAACTTGAAACAAAAGCCTCTTAATTCCTTGTTTTTGGCTTACACATTTGTTTATTTATGGCAGTTTGCCGGAGGATTCGATGTCGAAACAATGAAGGCTTTCCAAGAACTGAGGGACAAAGCCAGATCATGCCATGTTCAATACCAAAACCAGCAACAGAAATACATCTGCAGGTCTACATCTTGCTAAAATGAATCTCTGATAGCAGACTCAGCTTCAGAACCCGAAACTCGAAACCCGAATCCCAATTTTCCTTGTAAAGTGAGAAAAATAAAAACATCCATGTTTATGAATACAAAACCAGTTGCCATATTTATCTTCAAATTCAGTTTATTCTCCATTAAAGAAACTTTCTTCGATCACTCGAGAGCTATCGATTTCTCTGCAACACCTAATCTGTTTTAACATCCATTTGCTGTGATGAATCTAAAAGCTTTACAATCCTTCATAAACTCTATGCTCCATCATCTATGCCGATATCAACGCAAAGAAGGGGACCTAATTGTTGCCAACAACTTTGCTTTTTCAAGGAAACTTAGAAAGATTTGGTGTACCAACATATTTTTTTAACTGTGTATGAGAAAGTGATTATAATAATGAGTGTTGGGGGAATCTGAAAGCTATAATTGAGGCTTAAAGATCAATCTAATTATGTAAACATAAATTCTTTAGGTTAATGGGGTCATTGTTTTGGAGTGAGTTGGAGATAATATTAATGGACAATGATTCTTCTTTAAAAGTTGCAGTTCCTCCACCTGCTAATCTCCCCTTATCCAACCATAATAATTTCTTCTTCATTCTTTCCTTCTAAACTTACATTGATAACATCTTTGCAACACTTTTCATTGCAACTTTTGATTTTTTTAACCTTGAGTTTATGGGATTAAATTTATTACAATTGAAAAAATTAGGGTAATACTCCAAAACTTTAGATTATAACAAGTTGAGCTGAGTTTAAGTATTGAGAAGTTCAACTCAAACTTGAAATATTCAAGGATAAACTTGGCTTGACTTAAAAGTTTACGAGCTTAAAATTATCAAGCTCGAATGAAATGGTAACTCAACTTGAAAGTTCGCCGATTCGAAGTTACCAAATTCAAAAACAAAAATTGAAGCTCGAGCTCAAACTGTACCCTAATTTGTTAACCCTTATTCCCCAAAATCAAATCATAATTAACCATTATTTATATCTAACGCACTGACAATGAAAAATTTTAGTTTCCACAAACATCTTAATTTTAGAGATTAGATACTCAATTTAGAGTGTAAGGTTTAAGAGTTTAGAATTTAAAACGTAAAATTTAGAGATTAGGGTAATATGTTGAGTGTTTACGTTTTAACCTATTAATTCTAAATTCATACCATAAAACTTAAATTTTATTCACAATCACTAAATTTTAAACTATTAAACTTAAACTCATAAACCTTATACTCTCCTAAAACCTCAAAATTAAGGTTTCGATTTAAACTAAAAATTTCTATCATATTATATCAAATAATTATTCAATTAATAATATAATATAATATATTTTCGAATAATTCGTAAGATTTTCTAATTAAATATTGAATAATAACACGACTTAAATCATTAAAAATTTGAATTAAATTTAATTATAATTAAACTTTAATCGAATTAAACTTGAATAACGTATTAAATCTTTTGTCATGAATACTAGGTGGGCTTGATGTCTGCAACAATTGAACGGGCTTCACATATTCTGGAAACAATAAAGAAAAAAAGTAAATTGGACTCGAAATTTTTGACGAAATCTACTCGAATTCGTTAGCTTTGTTGGGGCAGACTGGCAGAGAGGAGATGAGTATCTGTTTCTGCTCTGTTTCGAAGTTGTTCTCTTTTACTTCTCCCCGAACTCTCTCCACTCGGAAGTCAGACGGTTCACTTTCGTTAAAGCCTCCGCTTTTCTCCTCTATCATCCAGCTTCCTCGTCTTCCTAGACTTCAACGCACAATCAGAGCCACGGCTTCTATGGAAGCAGATCAAAGTGTAGGCACAACCACCGCCGGCAACACCTCTAACCCACCGATGAAACTCCTTTTTGTGGAGATGGGTGTTGGTTACGATCAACATGGGTTCGTCTTCTTCCATCTTCTGCCTTCTTTTTTATTATATAAAACACTCATTTTGTTTTATTTCTTTGGTTTAATCGATAAAAAAAAGATGTTTGCTTTGTTGGTTTTCTGAATTATTTCGTGGAATCAGGCAAGATGTCACATCAGCTGCAATGAGGGCATGTAGGGATGCTATTTCTTCCAATTCAATTCCTGCATTTAGGAGAGGTATATGTGTTTGCTGTATATATGGATTGGCTATTCAGCTTTTGTGCCTTAAGATTGAAAGATTTTAGGTTTTGTTTTGTTTCATTTAGTGTTCTTTAAACCCATGTGACCAACAATTTGCAAAAAAAAAATGTGTACTTAAATTCAGCTTATAATGATTATAACTTGTATGAAATACATGGTTCTGGGAACCGTGCTGTTTTTAAGAACTCTATGTTATGAAGTTGTTGTTCCATTCCATTAGATAAGATAAAATCAGTGCAGGATCCATACCGGGGGTCTCGTTTGAGCAAATGAAATTGCTGATCAAGTTGGGAGTTCCTCATTCACTTCAGCAGTCGTTGGATATTGAGAGGGTGAAGTCTGTGTTTCCTTAGTGAGTATCTACACCTCTGGAACTTGGTGCCTCCATGTTTAGAATCTTTGTAACATCATTGTTCGCCTTCCGAAATTGCTTGTTATGGTTTAGGCACATGTCCTTGTTAACTGATTTATTAGCTTATTATCATGTACAACATATCTAGTAGTTAGCGTATGAAGATATCCGTTGCAATACATTCTTCTGAAATTATGACGTATATTTTTGCAAGCATGAAGTTAACTAGTTTACAGCCCTTGTTGTCCAGTGAGTTCAGTGATTGAAACTACTTCTGTGTGTTCAATTATGCCTTTCTTCAATGGACCTTATTCCTCCATCACATATTTCAGATCAATTTTGTTCACAATATGCATTTATTCTATTTGCCATGCCTAATGCTCTTTGTTAATTCTGATACATTGTTGCATTAGTCCGTGTTATTGAGTTTGAAAATTTACATTTCAGAAATGTCGGGGGATCAAATGAGAACATCCATGTAAAAATATAAACCAGTTACAACTTCTACTGCCTTTTGCAATATTTATGGAACTTGAAAATGACCCTCTTGTTTGTTCGTTCTCATTCTTACTTACCATTGATTCATTGACTGCAGTGGAAAGATTTTGAACGTTGAAGTCGTGGATGGAGGACTAATATGCTCGAGTGGTGTGCTTGTAGAAGAAATGGGAGATAAGAATGATGATTGTTACATAGTCAATGCTGCAGTTTATGTTGGCTACTAGTGTTATTCCCATTGTGGTCTTGAACGTTTCTTTTTGAGGTCAGCTTTCAGTCTTCACTTCTTATTGCTCATGATGCAAAGTCCACTGTTAATTTGTGGCAGAGGAATTGTACTCTACATGTTGTAGATGTAACAATTACCGTTTATCTTTGAAGGGATATTAATAAGCTGTAGTCTATGTAATTTTTTTCACATGTTGGTCTTGCTTAATTGCAATTTATATGACATTTTAATTTGCATATTTGTTTATACCGTCCTTTGCTTGAGATGTGGCTGCTTTTGGTCATTCTGGGAGATAGGTTCTCACCCACTCATGCAGAAGAAATGTCTTGTGTTTTATTAAACTTATGGTTGAGCATGGACAAGTGGGCATACGTTGATTTGAATTGGTCAATGTGTACAGAAACAGGTTTCAGGCATCAGTTTAACTAGGAAAACACTAGTGGCTCTTACCAGTCCACAAAATTGCACCTAGACCTGGAGAAATCTGCTGCAGCTCAAACCAAAGATGCTTCCATTCAAGGGCTATTGGGATCCATGTCCACAGTGGCTATGATTTGAAGAGAAATTAGGGAGAAGGAGAAAGGTTTTGGGGATAGATTGGTGTGGCATTTAGAACACATCCCAGAGAACTCTATTATTACCTGGATGACAGTTTTAGATAGATTGCCAACCAAGAATAAGCTTAGTTCTTATGGTTTGAATATCGATGGAGTATGTGTTGTGTTCGAAGGAACATGAGACATGCGACCACTTATCTTTTGAATGTCATGTAAACAAGTCTCTGGGATGGCATTTTTGTATCCTGTCAGTTGCAAAGGCCTATGATGAACTTAATTCAGGAATTAATGTGATCTATTTGTAGATTGAAAGGGAAATATTTGCTTCCTGCAGAGTTGAAATTGGCTTGAAATGGATATATATGTTTGATTTGGAGAGAAAGAAATGGAAGACAATTCCAATGGACTGATGCAATAGTGATGAAGTTAGTGGAACAAATTAAGAAGTTTGTGAAACTGAAATTAAAGAGTAAAAAGATTAAAGATCAAGTGATTAAGAATGTTTATGTCGAATCTACGTGACTAAAAAAATTTAAAAAAGAGAGAGAGAGACTAAAGCAAGTAAATAAAGCTATTTGGGTCGAGGCCCTTGGACGGTTTCAAAAGTAGATATCCCCCAAGCTCTGTTAACATTGGGCTCACTTCAATCTCTCTGCCCGAAGCCATTTGAAGTAGTGACTGACAGTGTAGCTCTAGACGATATCCGGATAAGAAAAAGTGAAAAACACAGAGAAAATGGCTTCAATGTCTGTAATATCATCGCCTCAATGGCTCGCTACTAGTTCTACAAGAATCCAAATCCCTTCAGCTTCCCTCACTCTCCTAACAGGCTCAACAAGAACAATCTCCATCTCTCAGAATGCAGCAATCAACCCAAAACCTCGCTCTTCCCTTCTCCACTGCTCCTTTCTGCCTGCTTCCTCATCATCTCTCTCTTTCCCTTCTTCCTTCTCAGGTAACAAAATTTCCCATTATTTTTCTTTGCTGATTTCTTTCAATGGGTATTAATTTCGAATTTGTTGGTAGGGTTATCTTTGGGGACTGGTTTTGGTTCAAACAGTGGGCTGAAGAATGAGAAAAGACGAGGCTTTGTGGTGCGGGCGGGAAAGCCTGCTCTTTGTCAAACCAAGAGGAACAGGTCTCGGAAATCTTTGGCTCGTACTCATGGATTCCGTAGAAGAATGAGAACCACCAGTGGGAGAGCTATTCTGAAACGCAGACGTGCTAAGGGCAGGAAGATTCTTTGCACCAAATCAAACCCGAACAGTGGGAAGCGCTAAACTTTCTCTTTTGTTGTGTGTGTGATTTAGTTTGCAGTATTCTACCAGAAATGTGATGTCTTTTGTGATGTTCCTGATCTTATTGGATTAATTGTCGTTGCTAGTTGCTACTTAGCATTTATGGATATCTGAATTCTGATGAATGATTTGTTCAACATTTTACTTTGCAAAATGTATATACTTTGCTTTGGTTGTTTTTGTTACATATGTTCAGTTAATAGTATATATGTAGCTTGGTTCATATTTGTGTCTGTAATGCTATTGCATAGCATTATTTTCCTGTCATCTGGGATCCGGGTATTCCATGTTCGATCGATTCGGAAAACCGAAGTTCGAACTAGCCGTGGTTTTGTTTTCAGAAACGATGAACGGAAGAAGCTGCTTGGGTCTTCTTTGTAACATATTGGTAATAGAAATACTGCTGTTTGTTTTATGCTTATGCAATGAAAGTGGGAACTTGTAAGTGTGCCTTTGCGGCCTAGCTTTCCTGGTTTTAGTCCTTCCTCTCCCACTTGATGATTATTTATTGGAGTATTTTATAAGGAAATTGTTAGCTTCCAAAGGCCTGGCTCGGACGCCGGATTGTGTTTTCGGATTTTGATATTCCGAATGTCCATGTTATTAACTAGAATTGTTTTATTGATGGAGTCTCCAAAGAGTGCTTATTGCTAATGGAAATAGTTAGAATTTTCATCATCATTATATCTATATTACAACTCGAGTCAGTCTCATATATGATATGTGTATATCAAACTCGATAAAGTCATGGTCGAGGCTCGGCCATGAGGACCCATTTGTTGCAGCATTGCTTCCTGAAAACCAGATGGGGTTGGGAAACAAGGGCATTTCCCTTAAGATTCATCATCACTCATTCTTTTGGAATATAAATTCTCCTCGTTTGCTACACTAATTGTTGATGATAAAAATAAAATGGCGATGGCTGTTGGCTTTAAAGCAGTTCACCTCTTCTGGTTTCGATGGAAAACCACAGTCAATGATGGTCTGATGAAGAGGAAGGAAGAGAAATTTAATGGCATGCAAAGTCTAGACTTCGTAGGATAGAATGAGTACATCAATATGATCATGGTTGTCAGTTTATAGATTTAGCTGATAGATCAGACATACTTGCCAAATGTTTTATTAAGGATGATATAGTTTCTTGATAAAATTATTCAGAGTTTTGAATTTCGTATTTCATAAAACTGTCTGGTAAGTACCATTAAGAATATAGTTGGATGGGTGCTGATGGAGAGACATTTTTACAGAAATTGATAGACAAAAATACATAATGCGAAGAAGTTACGATGAATGACATAAGACGTATACATAAGACGTATAATGTACGCTAATAGTATAAATCTTTAAGTTTTACGTATTTTTTAGATTGTTGGATGACTGAAATAGATGACTCATTAGTTTCTTACTTTTTCTCTCAGTTAATAATCGTAACCGATTGTTTATCTGAGTCATCCAACAATCAGAATAGAGTGTAAAACTTCTTTTTTATTGTATAACTTTATATATATATATATATATATATATATATATATTCATGCAATTGGATAGGACGGCTTCTTGGCGATGCCACAAAGACCTTTCTTGGAATGAACATGTCTCTTGATCCTCATGTAACCATTCTCACCCCAAGATTTACCCCACGAGTTCTTCACTAACCAGTACTTGATCCCATCTTCACTTGTTCCGTACCCAACTACCGTAACACCATGATTCAATTGGGTCCGGCATGGTCCTCCGTAAACACCTCCTGAGTAAAACTGAAACCCATATCCTGTACAGTCGAGGGCCACTGCCACTGGTTGCTGACTGGCGGCCTTCAATAGTGCTTCTTCATTGTCACGAGGTACGTCCTCGTAGCCAATGATCTTCGCCGCTCTGAATGTTTCTTTTCGACGACTGCACTTCCCGTCCTTGGCCGTGTATCTATAGTTTGATTCCTTGGCCAGACCCTGGTTTTTAGCAATGTATTCGAAACCATCATCCATCCAACCACAGTTGCAGCCTTGGGTGTCTTCGGTCCTGGCGCAATCCACAAGTTGTTGCTCGGAGAGAGACAGTAACTTACCGGTTTTAATCTTCACGGCGCCTTCCACTGCTGCAACAGCCGAGAATGCCCAGCAACTTGCTGTATAAACAAGGAAAACCACAAGTTTAAACATAATTAAAACAATTAAACATAGTTTAAATAAACTTACAACAAGTGCCTTGGTCCTTAATCTCTGTAACAGCTCCTTTCTTCCTCCAGTCAATGCTCTCCGGAACATTAGTCAGATTTTCATATCGAAACCTTTTGGTTTTAAATAAAACTTTGGTAGCAGATAACTTGTATCCAGCAAAGAACGATAAGAATTCTTGGTTAGTTAAGTCTGCAAATTCATTGGTGCTTAACTTGTAAGTTTGATTCTCCATGTTATTGAAGTTTTCTATGAATTCTACGTTGTTTCTGAATATCTGAAAACGCATCGTCTCCTCTTCCTGCATCTCATAGGTTCGTCCATGCTGAACCATCCATTGCTTGTATTTCTCAGCAACGATGGCTTCATCAAGCATGCGGGGCATGGCAGATGGCATAGCCCCACAGACGATCAACATGAAAATGAGAAACTTATTTTTGAGTGCTAAAATCATTGCCAACTGTTCAAGGTTCACAGTTTAAGTGAAGAAGAAAGGGATACAAGCTATCTATTTAAAGACTGTCTGTCGCTAGTCCAGGGTAAATAGCTATCGTCCTATTGGCCACAAAAAATAATAGTAGTGGTTATAGGAATATAAAATTTATGTTTTTTTACATCTAATATTCAAAAAAATAGATTTAAAATATAATATTTAATTTTTTTAATGTTAAATATAAGTAAAAACAGTAAAAAAGAGTGAATTTATGCTTAATCATTACTCTCTTTGTCCTACAAAACTCGTCTCATGTTAGATTTTTACCTAATTTTAGGTGATAAAATTGTATAAAAGGTGTTTAGTAAAATAAATGAAATGATTAGTTTTATTTTTGAAAAGATAAAATATAGTTTGTTAAAAAATTAAAACAATGATAAAAATATAATTCTTAAAAGTTATTGAGATTTTAATACGACGATTTTAGAAGGCTTAAAAGATAAAAAAAAAATATTTAACTTGTATTTTTTTTAGTTTGGTGTTTAGCTGTTATGATCATTTTAAAATCGGGTATATAAATAATCTGACGATTAGTTTTAAAAATTAAGATTTTTATCATTTTTAATTATTAATCTTAAAAATTGAGATTTTTAGATTAAAACGGCTCTTATTTTAACTAATTATAAAAAATAATATTAATTTTAAACATGTATTAATTAATTGAGAAAAATTCAACTTTACCCTTTATTTGATTTAAAAATAATTTAAACTCGTCACCGATCACTTGGTAGATCAAATACCATAAAGATAAATTAGATATTCAATTTTTAAATTTGAGTTTATAAGGAAGATCCTCAATTATCAGTCTAAATCATTTAATTAATTCTAATTTAATACTACTATCAGGATACTATTTGATTATGATCCCCAACAATCTTTTATTCAACACTAATTAATTTACTATAATTATCTAGCTTAATTTAATTATTAAATTCCTGATTAAAGTTCTAACATAAAATAATTTTAATTTAATTAATTATCGTGTGAATTTAATTATCTAATATACAACATAAAATGATAATTAATTGAACAATATATACAATAATTAAAACAATTTAAATTAATAAACACAATTGCATTAATTAATTCATTTTTATTATTTTTAATGACTAAATTAAAAGATTACAAGATGTCTAATTACAATAACTATAGCAACTAAAATATATCAAATCGCAAATTCTAATACTTAAATTAATAAAAAATTAAATAAATATATTTAAAAAATATGGACTTACTACAACCTTGTATTATAGACCCAATCATAATACCTTTTTGATTTGTTATAAAGCTTTTATTTTATAGATATTTGAAAATGGGAAAGTGATATTTCTTACCGATGTACGGTTTGTTTCCTACACTAAAATAAGTGATTATATGTAATGAACGTTAAACACTAATATTTTTATTTGGGCTGACTCATATTATTTATATAGTTATTATTATTATCATTTATTTATTATTAATTTATTATATGTATTAATATCTGAATAAAATACGAGTATGACACTAATATTTTATTTCATAATTTAAATTATTTTTTTCATCAAGGGTCATTATAAATTTTTTATTATCTAATTATAACATGATATGTGACTTGTTTTATTTTTTTACTTATTTATTTAAATATACAAACTTTTTAAAATTAAAATTTTAATATCTTTTGATTACACTCCCAAATCATATTTTTCCACCATCTAATATTTCTCGCATGTTGACCGTTCACCATTCAAATATTGGGTACCTTACTATTCATCAGTCTTCGCCCTCTAGTTGTTGGTTAAGAACTCAATTAATCTCTTTTTATGTTCATCGAGAGAATAATCGAGAATTCATTCTTTAATTTTTCATCGACAAGGTAAATAGAACTTTCAATTAGAAGAACGAAGAATTTACGAGTTACGGCGGGTGATTGAATTAGTGGTGAAAAAAGAATAATTTGTGGATTTAAAGTTTAATTTGGGATTTAGAAAAAATAATTTTTATATAAAATTAAGTTTTTTATTTTTTTAAAAAATAAAATATCAAAAAATATCACATATTATATTTTATTAAATAATAAAAAATTTAACATCTGTTATAAAAAATATTTATATTATAAAATAAAATATTAAATATCCAAATAATCTAAAAATATTAAACACTAAATTAAACATATATAAATAATTATCTTTTTAACTATTAAATAATTTAAAACACACAGAGAAAAAAGTTAATTTACTGATCAGTGATTGATAGGGAAAGGGTTTACCCTACAACTTTTGTTGACTTCAGCCCGTGTGGGTCTAGGATGAGTACAGTAAACTCAGGCCCACGAAAACAAAGTTGACAGAAACGTTTCTGAATAGGTCAGATATTCCTTTTTAATATTTCATTTTTAATTTTTAATTTAGGGTGATATAATTTTTGAAATTCAGGGTTATACTTAAGAAAATAAGTAAAATTAGAAATAATTTTAGGAAAATAAATTAAAATTTATAGTGTTGTTTTGATATCACCGCTTATAGGTTGCAAGGTTTATGTATACCGTTGAAATTAATATATTTTTTAATTTAATCTAACAGTCTTCGGTATCGATTTTGATCTATTTTCTTAAAATTACCCTAAACCCAACTATGTTTAGCTAAAATAAAAATAGTTTAGGCTATTCTTAACTCATTTCAAAATAGTAAAAAAAATCATTCGATTAATTTTTTAATATTTTTTGCTTTAAATTATTTATTTTATATTTGATTTATTAATTTCATGAAATAATTATACAATGTTTCGGTGATGCTTTCATAAGTATTTTTGAGGACGGACACATAAAATTTTAAAATTTTAAGGTGAACATAGTTTATAAGTATTAAAAAATTTTAAAAATTAATTTTTATAAATTAAAAAAATTAAAATAAAATCAATAAAATTTAAAAAGTTTATAATAGACACGAGTCTATCTTTAGATACACTTACATCCGTCACTACATATTTTCTATGTTCGAAAAGACTTTAGTGCATGATTTTTTTAAAAAAAATTATGTTACTTTGGGTAGAAAAAGTGGAAAAGTGAAAGAAAATACACATTCAACTTTAGATTAATTAAACAAAATTGGTAATTAAAGAATTAAAAAAAGATAGCCTTTATCAAAACGTGATGAACAATAATTCAAGGAATTAGGAATCTTGGAGACCAGATATCAAAATCAGATGCTCCCAGACTCAAGGAATTAGGAATCTTGGAGACCAGATATCAAAATCAGATGCTCCCAGACAATTTTGACCGTAAATTCTAGACGTTCAAAAGTTGTTTTCAGATTCTATTACACCTTTGAACGTTGATTTTTTTGGCAGGTGGCATCATAATATTTTGGGTGCATTAGGTTCCGTTTTGATTTAATTTGATAAATTATTTTAGTAATTATCGGTTTTTGATTTTTGTTTTATTTACATTAACGTTAATTTTAAAAAAATTATATTTTATCATCACAAAATAGCTTTATTTTATAAGTTTTAAACATTAAAAGATAAATATTTTAAGATATGTTTTATAAATATTTATTTAAACTTATTTTTTAAGTAAAAAATAAAAATAAAAATATATTTATAATATTTTAAGTATAAAATATATATTTTTACTTTATAAAAATAATTAAAAAATTATATTCGATCAATCACAATTCATAAATTTATAAACTATAATACCTTAATTCAGTTTTTTTTTTCGATTTTGCTGTTAATTATACCGGCCTAATAGCATTGGTCGTCAAAAATATGGTGTATTAATGTGTGGGATTATCTAATTAATCAAATTCTTAATCTCACACACACATGCATTGCATGGACCCCTTCCCTCTATTTCTGCATAGCTAGTAAATCAATTTGTATAGGCTTGATAGGCAGTTTTGGTTTTAAATAAATATTAGAATTATCCAGACTCAACAATTACATATATTTTTAATTATAGTATTAATATATTGTAAATGTTTTAGTTTTAGGTTTATAAATTAATTTAATTTTAAGGATTTAAAATTTATGATTAGAATATATAAGTTTGTGATTAGAGTTTAAGTTTTAGAGTAAATTAATGAAAAATTAAGTTTTAATTTATAAACACTAAATTTTAATTACAACTCCTAAATTCTAAACATATAAACCTAAACTCATAAATAAATTTTAAGTTAAATCCATAAATCCTACGACTAACGCACTTGTGACGGCTTTTACTTTTTACCACTAGTGTATAAATAATAACCCATATATAAAATATTTTTAAGTTATATGATTTAGAATTTATAAAATGATAGAGTTAATGATTTAAGTTCTAAATTTTATAATTTAAATATAAATAATTGTATATTTTTTTTACACAATTTATATATTATAACATAATCATATATATACATATGGTTATATAAATCTACTTAAATTAAAATCAATAAATATTATAATATAAATATCTAAAAATAAATTTAAATAAAACAATATAACTCTTTCAATTATCTTAAAAAAATTTAATTCAATCAAATTAAATACTACCTATTACATCATTGTCCGTTGTACTGAAATTAAAAAAAAAAAAAACTTTTATATCATTTATTACATTCTAAGAAAATTCAATAGACTATGATTTATATGACCATCCACTGAAATCATTAATTTATTTAAGAAATGAAAGGTATACGACTTTAATGCATTCTAAGAATATTCAACTATATAACAATAGACTATGATTCTCCATTTATTAGACAATTAATTAATATCCTTAAATCTATATTAAAAAACAATTTAGATAATTGTTTACGGGTTAAAGTTTTAATCTAATAAATTAGGTGATTTTAGATACTTTTATTAGGATAAATGATTAGATTAATCTGAAATCTTATTTTAAAAGATCAAATTCTTTTAAAACTCTAAAACGAAAGATCAAACGAACTATAAAAAGATAATAAAAAACAATAATAAAAATGAGAATAACATACATAATAGGAGAAAGCCTTTATTTACAAATGAGATGAGGAGTCTCTCTTTATAGACTCCTTATAGCTGAATTCTCTTGTATCCGATGATTTCTACTAACTTATATCGATTGCCTAGATCAAAACCTACTAACCACATTGAACATTCCAAGCAGAGCCGTTCCTGAGATTTTAGTGGTCCTAGAGAAAATATAAAAATATAGATCTTTAATAATAAATATTAAAAAATTAAATTAAGTATATGCTTACTAATAAATATAAAAATATAGGTCTTTAACAATAAATATTCCAAAAATAAAATTTAGGAATCATAATAAAAAATATAGGAAAAATAAATTTTAAGAGTAGGCTTAATACAAATATTAAAAAAATTAAGACTATAGTAACAAATACTAAAAAATAAATTCATATGATAAAATATTAAAAAATACTAATTCTTAGTATTTTTTAATATTTTATCATATGAATTTATTTTTTAGTATTTTAAGAATAGGCTTAATACAAATATTAAAAAAATCATCAAGTACATTATTATGCTCGTTATTCAAATTAATATTATCATTATTAATCAAATTAGTATTATTGTCATTAAGGCAATCACTCAAATTTTTATCATTTAAAATTTCATTAGAATGTTCAATATTATCCTCATTTATTTCTAACGCATCACCATCGTGTAAAGGTTCTTATACTCGTTTTTAAAAAAATATCTAAAGCTCTTTTATGTGATTCTACTCATTCTTGTGTTTGTTTTCTTTTTTTTTTTCACTACCGGAAGCATATTTTTACGTAAATATTATTCAATAAAAATTATAAAAAAAATATAGAGCGATAGCACCCGAGTTTTGTTGTTTAAGCTTTGCCTCAAACTTGATTATATGATATCAACAATATATATCATAAACGATAAATCTTTACCTTCTTAGAATATCGAATCAAAAATTATAAATAAAAATTATAAATAAAAATTTTAAAATAAATTAGAAGAGAATAACATAAGAAAAAGATGAAGTGGTAAAAAGATGAGATGTGAAGAACAAAACTGATGAAAGTATTATTTATAGATGTATATAAATTTTTTATTCTTAATTTAAAAATATTATTTTAATATTAATTATGACCCTATAAATATAAATCATTTTATAATTAATAATAAAATCTATAAATAATAGTTTTTAAAATTTATTTAATAATAAAAATACAATAAAAAATAAAAAAAATAAAAGCAAGCTGTCTTGGGGTCCTGGGCCGTCGTCTTTATTGCCCAGGTCCGGCTCTGATTCCAAGCATGTTTTCTATTATCGTAACTGTTCGAATTTCGAATTAGTGATGCTTTATTTGATTAATTATTAAAAGTAAACACTGCAATTTATACGAAAAACAAGTCTCCATCGAGATTACTCGACTGCTTAATGCTATTGCTCTCCATCTCTATACATTTTTAACCCATGGAAAGTCTAGTCTTGAAAATTGCAAACCTCTTGGCTGTGTTTATTCTCAAAACCATTCTAATTATATCTAAAGAATCTCCCAATCAGATTCAGAAATTCCCACCTCTTGTGATTTTGATTTCTTGGTGTTGCTGAATAGTTCAATGGTGTTTCCTTTCTCCTTGATAGATCCCGGATGTTGTTCATTGTAGGGCTTTGGTAACATCCATTTCGAAGAAAAAGCCTCCCGGAACTTTTTCTGTAACAGAAAACATGGAATGTTAGATTCGACTAAGCATCTGCGATACAGATGTTCATGTCGAACAAGAAATTTGAGAGTAGCCTGAATTTACAGAAAAGTTATGAGGGTTAGAGTATCCTACCTTGAATGATCGGCGTACTCGTAATTCATTAGAAAGAGAACGGAGCTCACTGCTGTCAACTATAATGCAGCTTTCTTCAAGTTTTAGTTTATTAAAAGATGGAACTGGAACAGCTTCTAGTTCCAATTTCGGAACATATTTATAGCTAGCCTCTTCTGCAAAAACATCATTTAGTCTCATTATAATGGTACAAAAATCACTTTAACTAAACATGGTGATTTTCTTCCTTTGATTCCAGAACTAAATGCAACGGATTATATTACTCTAACCCTGAGTTTCAGATAATGACTGCTTGCAGCATATATGGGAATGAACAAAGAGCATGATATATATATAGAACAAACTCAACCTTACCAACGGAAAAGACCGACAGATATATCTTACCAATGAAACGAATACGTACCCTTTGATTCTAATAAGGTGTCATCTAGAGTAAAATCAATTTCCCGAGCTTCATTCTTGCAGGCTTGAGCCAAGACACGCTCATTATCTGTACGGTTCTCTGAAGATAAACCCAAATGTGTATCCTCAACATATTCAACAGAAGATGCATGGAAATGTCCCTGCTTAATGCGCTCTTTATCAACACTTGTGTTTGAATCTTCATTGGCTACATCAGCATTTTGGACCAGAGACAAGTTAAGTTCTTCCTTCGAATTGGTAGGAGATGAAGGGAGCACTTCATGTATTAGTTCTGTACAGAATTGTTTAACATTAGCTCCCGCTGTCTGCAACTGGTCTTCAACATATTGAAATGTTTCCTAACATCAAAATTATGTGATATTAGCACTTAGCAGCATTGATGCAGAAAACAAAGGCAGCATTACCAAGCTTTATTTAAGTTTGTCAAAGCAGAAAAGATGTCGGTATGTTAACTTTATGAGACCAAAAGTATGTATGTAAACCCATACCTGGCAGACCATATCATCCATCTCCAAGCACATAGCTTCAAACTTCTGATAAATGTTGCCAACCCAAGCTATGCCTTTAGATTTGTCATCCATATTTGGCTCAAACATGGACGAAAAGCGTGTTTCATCCACTAGGGTGTTGCATAAACTGAGAAATACCATGATTTAAGAATTATGTTAGAGAAATTCTCTCTATCCAAGTAAAAAGAAAAATTTTTCATCAACTAGTATAAACTTTATTTCCAAGACAGATGAAGCAACATCATGCTTCCAGCAATGCTCATGATCATAGTTCAAGTCCAGGAAGGGGAATGAGGTTTCAGCAAAAACAGGTAAAAAATCAGAACCAACTAGTTACAGAACATCTAGGCAAGTCTCTGAAATTATGGTCTAGCAATTGAAAGCAGAATTGTTAAAAGTTTTAAATACCCATCTCAATTTTAACCATCAAAACATCTAATTGACCCCCCAAAAGTAAAAAGACAAGCAATAAACAAGTTGTGATTGTTCAAGCCCAAGATAAACAAGTCTTCTTCACAGCCAAACCAGAAAGAAAGAGAATTTCATAATCTAAAAATAATCATCAAGCAGAAGCAAAATTTTTTAAAGAAATATAAAAACCCAGATGATCAATTCATGAACTTGAGGATGAACTAAAGATGGAAGTGTAAATTATGAAAGAAAAAGAGAGGAAATTCTACCTTTTCAACAGAGTAGAGTTTCTCTCTTGAGCGTCGAAACCCAGGAGAAGAATGAAGATGGCAGAGAGAAGCTTCTAAATTAAACCCTGGATCAGTCGGCCACGGTTACAATCCAATCAATTTTTTTTCTTCCATTAATGACCATTATTTTAAGAAGTGAGTCAACTCGAACTCCAACTCTATGAAAGTCAACAGAAATACGACTTACAAAAAAAAATAGAAAATAATAACATATTAAAAATATAAAATTAAAAGTATTCCTCAATATATGATTTTTAAATTATTTTAATTTTAATTTATATTTTAAATTATAGTATTACGTCAACAAGTTTAAGACTTTCGACATGTTTTTTTTCCTTTACAAGACACTCATAATAATCTTACATTGCCTATAAAATTTAAAATTATATATAAAGATAACTATATATTTAATATCTAACTTTATTTATTTTTTATAAAATATTATCTAATATTATATTTTATTTTGATACTTTATCGTTAAAAAATCAATAATATTAATCGAGAGAGAGAAAAATATAAGAGAAAAAATGATGTCACAGTCTATCATAGGATTAGGCTCGGCTCGAAAATAGCGTTCTTGGGTTCGGCTCGGGCTGGGCTCGGACTCGTCAGGTTCAATTCAGCTCGACTCAAAATGAAAAAAAAGAAGTACTTAATTTATTTTTAGTAAATTTTTTGTATTTTATTTTATTGTTTTTCTTTTACTGAAAAATTTATTTTTAGTGCATATGTAATATATATATAATATAATTATTCCGAGCCTGTTCACGAGCTTTTCGAGTCGAACTTAAATTGATTTAGTTTGACTTATTAAGGTCTTGAGTCAAATCTAAATCAAATTTATTTAAATCGAACTTTAATCGAATCGAATTTAAATAACTCGCGATTTGGTAAGGCTCGTTATCACCCCTAAACTCAGCCGGGGAAGAAAGCAGTAGCTTGATTTTATACTTTACACGGAGGGTTCTTGAACAAATATCGTAGGACCCTTTGATTTCAACGTTACTTTTGGAATTGTTTAGTTGGAGCGGCGGAATTTAGGGATTGATTCTAAGGTGAGGTGTTAATCGGTCGGTTCCGTATTTAAAATTCGTTAATCTATTTTTTTATATTAGTAGTTAACTGCATCAATTTTTCTTTGAAAATTTTTAGCTAAACCAAGTTTGATTAAATCGGTTAATTTTTAAATTAATAAAATTTATTATAAAATTTTAAGTAAAATATATTAAAATAATTTTTTAATTAAAAAAATTATAAAATAATTATTAAATTTATTAAATTATTAGTAAATATTTTTTTAATTTATTGTTTGATAAAAATTATTGATAAATATTAAAAAGTTAAATAATTACTTTATAATAACTTAACAATTATTTAATCACTTTGTATTAATTTGATCAATTTTAATGAACATTTTTAATATATAAAATTTCAATATTTTATATTTTTTTAAAGTTTAGTAAATATATAATATAAAATAATTTTGGTTAATTCGATTAATATAAAAATTATTAATTATTAATTAATTTAACATAAAATTAATCAAAAAAATTAATTCGTTAATTCAATTAAAATTAAAATTTAAACATCATTTTTAAGGATTTTTAATTAAAATTATAGGGTTATTTTATTTTTTCTTATATTCTAAACTTAAATTTCAAAAAATAATAAATCATACTACATATTTGTACTTTATTGATAACTAAACAAATAATATCTATTACGATAAAATCCTTATTTGCTTAATTTCTTTATTTATAAAAAAATCCTTATTTAGGGTAAAAATAACATTAATAATATATTAAACTCAAAATATAATTAGTACATTTATCTAAAAAAAATAGTTTAGGCCTTATTTATTGTCAAGCCTTATATTAACGGTAAAAAGAATTTGAAGTTTTAATTTATCAACGGTAATAAATTACTATTATAAATTTACTTATATTAACCATAACAAGATGTTAGGAATTTAGAATTTGAAATCTGTTCTCGTTCTCTCGCTCCGACACTCCCCTCTCGCTCTCGGCCTCCTTCTCTCTCTGGGATTCTCGCAGCCAGGCTTTGTTGGTGTTCGACGTTCCACGATCTTGCAAAGAAATTGTCATGGAAAGATCGTTCGTTGTACAAGAACCTAAAGATAGGTCAATTTCTTTTTTAAATTTTGTTTAGCTTTCTCTTTTCCTTTTGAAAAATTTGAACGACTCAAATCTGGATTGGTGAATCTCTTTGTTTTTCAAATGTACAGGAGAAGGCGTTGATTACTTATATTAACCATAACAAGATGTTAGGAATTTAGAATTTGAAATCTGTTCTCGTTCTCTCGCTTCGACGCTCCCTCTCTCACTCTCGGCCTCCGTCTCTCTGGGATTCTCGCAGCCCGGCTTTGTTGGTGTTCGACGATTCCACAATCTTGCAAAGAAATTGTCATGGAAAGATCGTTCGTTGTACAAGAATCCAGAGATAGGTCAATTCTTTTTTAATTTTTGTTTAGCTTTCTCTTTTTCTTTTAAAAAATGTGAACGACTCAAATCTGGATTGGTGAATCTCTTTGTTTTTCAAATGTACAGAAGAAGACGTTGATTGCTTTGACTGCGTTCTTAAGAACTGCGGACTCAGATTTGGAAAAGCGACGCTATGTTAACTTTAAAACCACTTGTGAAAATTTATTATTTTGTGAATTTACTTTTTTTGAGGCTGCTGCTTGTTTTTTTACCTTGTGTTTGTTCGGTGTTAGATATGCCAAGGAGTATGTGATGCCATTGTCGCCGTGAAATGTCTCACAAGCAGGCCTAAGACTGTTGAGAAGACTCAGTCAATGTTCATGCTCTGGGTAGAATTAGAGGTTGTTGATAATTTTTTTGGTATGCTTAATAACTTATTAAGACAATTATTTTCCTTTAACTATGTATGATCTAAATTAAAAGTGAAAAAAGTATAGTTATATGTGCTTTTGTTACATCTGTCTTGCAGCAGTCTTGATGTTAAGTTATTTACTATCTTCTCTCTTTTTAAACTCCATCTGTCTTGCAGTAGTCTTGATCTTCCTACTGCAAGAATGCTATTATATTCACAGCCTTCAATCAGGTGTTCTTGTTTTTGTCCCTCTTTTTACATGCAAATCAAGGTGTTTATCATGCATCTTTTACTCCTTTGAGGATGACATGTGTCATCATGATTGACTCTTTTTAGTCTTTTTATTTTACTTCTTTAAATCTAAATTCTATTATTTTCTTTGTTTGCATCTAAAAAGTTCTTTGATCTTTCTCTCTTATTTGGAATCTAAAACCAAAATCCAATTGAGCTTTTTCTGATTTACTTGATGATTAGCGTAACTGCTCCTTATGGTTGTTCATGCATTTTTGAGATGTTTGTGTGTTTTGGGTATTAAATTAGTTTCTGCTTTGTTATCTTCGCATGTCATATACTCTCTTTTAAATTTTAAACTTTATGTTTCTTAGGCCTTTAGTATCACAATTTGCCTAAGTTGTGTTTCTGCTTGCAGTTTGTTACAGATGTTATCTTCGCTATTATAGTTGAATCTATTCAAGCAATTGGGAGTCTTGCTCAAAGTTTACTTGTAAGTGTCCTATAAATTATGTAATTAGGAAAGCATTTAACTGCATGTTGTGTTTCTTCTTTTCTCTGTTTTGAAATCTATGCCTGAAAGTAAAGCTTTTTTTTGGATGTAAAGCTGAAAGTAAAGCTGTTCATATTCCTTGAATGTTGTTTTTTGGTTTGTTGATATCATATTCATATTAATATTTGGCTTTTTTGGACTCAATTTTTGGTCTGCTTTTTTTCTTTCTGTTGTAGTAACTCACAAGTTCATGATCCCTTGGTCTTTATATTTCTATATGATAAGATGTAAAATAGAAAGCTGAAAACTTAATCATAAAAAATTTACTATAGAATTGATTTTTTGCATAAAAATGTGATTTTATAAGGATTTTACATTAACAAATTGAGATGGAAGAACTAGATAATTGAAAAGAATGAATATAAGATTGATGTAGTTAATTGATAAAAATGTTAATTAGTAATTGCTGAAATTATAACCAGTGTTAAAGGAAATACAACGATGATTTTCAATTGTTTATCACTTTGTTATTTAGTTCTTTGTCATTTCCGTCACATTGGTTTAGTAGGAGCCTTGTAAACCTTATCTAGTTGTGCTTATAATACTTATTGGGTTTATTATTTTTGCTATGTAAAAACAGAGTGATTCAACTTGCAAGTATTGTTACTTTGATATAATAATTAATCCCTTTCACCTCTTGTTAATTGGCTCTAGGTTTGATGCTTTGTATCATTGTCAAGGTTTTCTGTCTTTGTATCACTTTGCTATTTAGTCCTTTGTCATTTCTGTCACATTGGTTTGGCAGGAACCTTGTAAACCTTACCTAGCTATGCTTGTATAACTTATTGGAATTATTATTTTTGCTATGTAAGAAGAAAGTGATTCAACTTTAAAGTATTGTTGCTTTGATATAATAATTAATCCCTTTCACCTCTTGTTAATTGACTCTAGGTTTGAAGCTTTGTATCAATGTCAAGGTTTTCTGTCTTTGTACCTAATATCATGTATGGTTGTCTATTAGTAGGATCTTGTTAATTTACTTGTTAGGGGTAGTGTTAACTAGTGTTGTTTTACTAGTTATTTTTGTAGTTGAAGCTAATTTGTAGGTCTAGATGTGACATTTTTCCTTTTACTAGATTTAGCTATAATTATTTAGGCCTTTTCTAAATTATCTATATAACTACTAAGATCTTTTTATGCTTGAATTTATTCTACTTTTAAATATATTATCAATCAATAAGAACATGTTAAAGAGCCACAAGGTTCTGCTCATACAAACGTCTTCTACTGTGATCTTTTAATATGCTTAGTTGTAAAAGTAAAATATATTTTCATTTTTTTGAATTTTGATAGGTTAAGTTACCCAGGACACTCATCACAATATTGCTCATTCAAGGTATTGTATATATTTGTTAAACCTTAAGGTAGGTTAAAAAGCCATAAGGTTCTGCTCATACAAACGTCTTTTACTGTAATCTTTTAATATGCTTTATTATAAAGGTGAAATATATTTTCATTCTTTTGAATTTTGGTAGGTTAAGTTACCCAGGACACTCATCACAATATTGCTCATTCAAGGTATTGTATATATCTGTTAAACCTTAAGGTTTATTGAATGTCAGAAATTTAATTAAGGTATGACAGGTTGATTTAACAATTTAAATTTTGTATGGAGCGTATGAATTCAACTCTGCACACTTATTTGGTGCATGAATATTCATTTGGCCTTTGCCACAAGAAGAAAAGCAATGGGTTGAATTGACCCAAGAACTTGAGATTTACATAATTGCATAATGATATGCTGAAGTATTTTAGACAGGATTTACATATGTGCTTATTGAACACTGATTTTAAGATGCAAGTTGAAATGAGGCTATCATTGACGAAAGAGAACAAGGAACTCAGGAAATTCAGAACAAAATTGGCAAGGTGAAGAAGATCTTCAAAGATCATGCTGTGATAGTTCATGAGAAAGGAACCATGATAGGTTTCTTGCATTGAATTCACCACAGTTCTTGATTGACTGGATCATGTAGAAAAGTACCAACAGTCGATATGTGTTGCAGATGACATTGGGACCCATATTGAAAATTCTCAGGCTGCCACTTCGCAAGCAAAATCTCATCTCGTGAAAGCTGCAAAGAGCCAGAGATCAAATTCTTCTCTGGTAACATACAAATTCAATGCTCCTGCTTCTTTTATTTTATGAAATTAAAACTATGCATTGGTGTAGAACTCCATTAAGACAGACATCGGCTATATCCCCTTAAGTTGTCTTCTGCTTATACACAACCTTATCACAGATAATTTTGTGATTGAGGGATCCCGGATACCATTTACCTTTACCCTGACCAAAGGAATTATTTTATTTACCTTTGATGTGCAACCCTGCTTGCTCCTGGTGATATTCGGAATTGTACTTCTGATTGTGATCATAGTACTGGCAGCCTAGAAAGTCGTCTATGTTGGTCCTTGCACCAAGAATGTGGTGTTTTCAGTAAAGTAATTGATATGTTGCTTTTTTTGACAAAACATGATGGCTGACTCGAGGTCAGTTATAGTTTCAAGTATATAGCAAAATCTATTATGATATTTTTGTTTGATGTTTGCAGACTGTGTATTTTCTATCAAGTTTATGTTTGGTTTTCTTGATAATAAGAATTTTCTGTTTTTCTCTATCAAATATATTCATGCAAAATTCTTTATTTTCTTTGAAGTTTTACTTTTGTTCAACTGAATTGTTGGGGGTTCTTCATTTTTTTAGTATTTATGATAATGTTGTAATATATTTGTCCTTTTGTCTTGAATCTAGATGTATATTACATTCATACATTCATTCATACATACATACTATTGTGGTGATTTATTTTGCAAATATGTTGATCTAACACGATATGTCTTTGTTCATAATTTTTTGTAGAGTACATAAATGATATTTTGTTTTGCATTTATTGGTGTCTTTCTTTCCTTAAATGTTGTTTGGTGGTTTTATTTAGATTGTCTGGAGAAGCATTTTGTGTTCTATCTTGTAAAAAGAATAGTACTAAAAACATTGTACCTCGTAGAATGTCTCCAATCTAGTTTATGTTCTTTTTTTATCATCGTGGAGCTGAGGTAAGAGATTGGACAACCTTTTTGTGTTATTCATTTATTCTAGAATAATAGTTCATTTATTCTTCTAAACAGATAATTGGACAGTTGAGATCATTGCAAGCTTATACCAGAATGAGATGACAAAATAAGAAAGGTTACCCTAAATAAATTAGCTACCAAATATAATATTATTGGTCCACCATGATAGTATATAATTTTTAGATTCTCATTTTGGCTTCATGTTTTTGTTTTTTATTGTTACGATATTCTTTTACTGATTAGGTGAAAAAGATCTATAGAGGTAGATGGGAAGATAACAGATGCTCAAAATAACATGCTAGATGATAAATTTAATTGAAAGGTTTGTGTATATCTTCTACTTATAATTTATATGTTTGTGTTTTTTTTCTCTTTTAAACATGATATATTGTCAAGTTCGAGAGAAGAAAAGAAGGTTGGTTGTCCTGATGAAGCAAAAGTTGCTCTAAGGCTGTAAGGAAAAATAGGTATCTTTCTGTCTTTTCTTTTGTTGCGAGGAGTTTCTCACAACTTCTTGATCCAATTATTCTTTTAAGCGTACAACACAAGTATCTGCTGAAGTTGGCAAATTTATTCAAATTTGCACAAATCTCTTTGTTAGGATTAAAGTATTAACCATCAACACATTTTAACCCGTGAGACATACATTCAATTTGTACATACATTCATTCAAACGTACATATATACATTCGTATATACTTACATTCATGCATTCATGCATGCATACATGCATTCATTCATACATTCATGCATTCATGCATACATGCATTCATTCATACATTCATGCATACATGCGTACATACATACTATTATGGTGATTTATTTTGCAGTTATGTTAATTTAATACGATATATTTTTGTTCATGATTCTCTTATAGAGTAGATAAATGATATTTTCTTTTGCATTTATTGGTGTCTTTGTTTTCGTGATTAATGTTTAATGGTTATTTAGATTATTTGGAGAAGCATTTTGTGTTCTATCTTGCAGAAAGAATAGTACTAAAATATTGTACCTGGTAGAATGTCTCCAATCTAGTTTATTTTCTTTTTTATTATTGTGGAGCTGAGGTAAGAGATTGGACAACTTTTCTTGGTTATTCATTTATTCTAGAATATAGTTCATTTATTCTTCTAAACAGATAATTGGACAGTTGAGATCATTGCAAGCTTATACCAGAATGAGATGAGAAAATAAGAAAGGTTGTCCTAAATAAATTAACTACTAGATGTAATATTATTGGTCCACCATGATAGTATGTAACTTCTACTCATTTTATTTTTAGATTCCCTTTTGGCTTCATGTTTTTGTTTTTGGATTGTTGTGACATTCTTTTACTGATTAGGTGAAGAAGACCTATGGAGGTAGGTTGGAAGATGACATATGCTTAAAAAAACAAGTTGGATGATAAATTTAATTGAAAGGTTTGTATATATCTTCTATTTCTAATTTATATGTTTGTGTTTTTTTTCTTCTTTTGAATATGATATATTGTCAAGTTCGAGATGAAAAGAAGTTTGGTTGTCCTAGTGAAGCAAAAGTTGCTCTAAGATTGCAAGGAAAAATAGGTATCTTTCTGTCTTTTCTTTTGTTGCGAGGAGTTTCTCACAACTTCTTGATCCAATTATTCTTTTAGGCGTACAACACAAGTATCTGCTGAAGTTGGCAAATTTATTCAAATTTGCACAAATCTCTTTGTTAAAATTAAAATATTAACCATCAACACATTTTATCCCGTGAGACATACATTCATTCAATCGTACATATATACATTCGTATATACTTACATTCATGCATTCATGCATACATACATGCATTCATTCATACATGCATTCATTCATGCATACATGCATACATACGTACATACATACATACTATTGTGGTGATTTATTTTGCAGTTATGTTAATTTAATACGATATATTTTTTATCACGATTCTCTTGTAGAGTAGATAAATGATATTTTCTTTTGCATTTATTAGTGTCTTTAATTTCGTGATTAATGTTTAATGGTTATTTAGATTATTTGGAGAAGCATTTTGTGTTCTATCTTGCAGAAAGAATAGTACTAAAATATTGTACCTGGTAGAATGTCTACAATCTAATTTATTTTCTTTTTTATCATTGTGGAGCTGAGGTAAGAGATTGGACAACTTTTCTTGGTTATTCATTTATTTTAGAATATAGTTCATTATTCTTCTAAACAAATAATTGGACAGTTGAGATCATTGCAAGCTTATACCAGAATGAGATGAGAAAATAAGAAAGGTTGCCCTAAATAAATTAACTACTAGATGTAATATTATTGGTCCACCATGATAGTATGTAACTTCTACTCATTTTATTTTTAGATTCCCTTTTGTCTTCATGTTTTTGTTTTTGGATTGTTGTGACATTCTTTTACTGATTAGGTGAAGAAGACCTATGGAGGTAGGTTGGAAGATGACATATGCTTAAAAAAACATGTTGGATGATAAATTTAATTGAAAGGTTTGTATATATCTTCTACTTCTAATTTATATGTTTGTGTTTTTTCTTCTTCTTTTGAATATGATATATTGTCAAGTTCGAGATGAAAAGAAGTTTGGTTGTCCTAGTGAAGCAAAAATTGCTCTAAGATTGTAAGGAAAAATAGGTATCTTTCTGTCTTTTCTTTTGTTGCGAGGAGTTTCTCACAACTTCTTGATCCAATTATTCTTTTAGGCGTACAACACAAGTATCTGCTCAAGTTGACAAATTTATTCAAATTTGCACAAATCTCTTTGTTAGGATTAAAGTATTAAACATCAACACATTTTAACCCGTGAGACATACATTCAATTCTTACATACATCCATTCAATCGTACAAATATACATTCGTATATACTTACATTCATGCATTCATGCATACATACATGCATTCATTCATACATTCATGCATACATACGTGCATACATACGTACATACATACATACTATTATGGTGATTTATTTTGCAGTTATGTTAATTTAATATGATATATTTTTGTTCACGATTGTCTTGTAGAGTAGATAAATGATATTTTCTTTTGTATTTATTGGTGTCTTTGTTTTCGTGATTAATGTTTAATGGTTATTTAGATTATTTGGAGAAGCGTTTTGTGTTCTGTCTTACAGAAAGAATAGTACTAAAATATTGTACCTGGTAGAATGTCTCCAATCTAGTTTATTTTCTTTTTTATCATTGTGGAGCTGAGGTAAGAGATTGGACAACTTTTCTTGGTTATTCATTTATTCTAGAATATAGTTCATTTATTCATTTATCCTAGTGAAGCAAAAGTTACTCTAAGATTGTAAGAAAAAATAGGTATCTTTCTGTCTTTTCTTTTATTGTGAAGAGTTTCTCACAGCTTATTGATGCAATTATTCTTTTATGCGTACAACACAAGTATTTGCTGAAGTTGGTAAATTTATTTAAATTGACACAAATCTTTTTGTTAGGATTAAAAGTATTAAACATCAACACATTTTAACCCGTGAGACATAGTATAAACATACGAATATTCATACATACATGCATTCGTACTTACATATTCAATTGTACATGCATACATTCATTTATTCATACATCCATGCGTACATTCATATGTATATTTGTATATATATACATATATACATTCATGTATTTATGCATTCATATACATACATGCATGCATTCATGTATTTATGCATTCATATACATACATACATGCATGCATTCATATTGTACATACATATACATGCATTCATATACATACATTCATGCATTCATATACATTCATACATGCATTCATATACGTTCATATACGTACATTCATGCATACATATACATTCATGCATTCACATACATACATTCGTAATGTATGGGGTGTATGAAATCTGATGTCAGTGTCTTTCTTAGTTTTAAAAAGCGTGCCTAGCCACGTGTAAGGCGTCAGGCGGTTGGAAAAACGCTTTTACCGGCAAAAGCGAACGACCAAAGTCATTAAGCGCTGAAAAGCATAAGCTTCAATCAAGGTGTTAGGTGCCGCATCTTTAGCGCTTCACGTATGGACCCAAGAAATCTGATGCTTGAAGAAATGAAGAAAAACAAATACTTTTTTGAGAAGTGGAGAAGATAAGGGAAGAAGATGAAGTGCAAAACAATAATAGATGGAAGGAAGAAGAGACTCCTCATTTATGGAAATTTGTGGGGCTCGATATCTTTTTTATTTAGTATTGTATATATGTTTACCGTGAGGTTAGTAACTTTTTAATATTTCATATATAAATAATCATTAATAAGTATTTATTATTTTATTTAATTATAAATAATTTATTAAAAATGAAATTATTTAAAAAATATAAATATAAATATATATATATATATATGTATATTTATTTATTAATGATTAGTTATTTTTTCAATATAAATACAACTCTTAATTTTTAATTATTAATAAATTTATAAGTATTTTTATTTAGTTTTTAATAATTTGTTTCATAAACCTTAAGAATAAAAGAAATTTATTGAATTTTTTATAAATTATTTTTTAAAGATTATAAAATATTATTATACAATTTTATTTTATATTTGTCGTACCTTATTTTATAATTTTAATAATTATCATTTTTTGTCTCGTCTTTGTATATATCCACATAATTGTATTTGTGCAACATTAATTAAAATTAAAAATTAAAGAAAATTAAAAAAATAATAATATATTATAATTAAATTATTTTTAAATTTGGAAATTAATTAGAATTTTATTTATATTAATTTTATAAAAATATTTTTATTTTTTTCTTATTTTATTTATTTATATAATTAAATTATTTCTATATTTATTTTAATTGTATATTTATATTTAATTGATATAAACATTTTTTTTTCATTTTCATTTATTTTTATAATTATATTTAATTGATATAAATGATATTTATATTATTTAATATAAAGTGTCTTTCGCCTATGAAAAACAAACGTCTTCGCCTACTTAAGACAAACGCCTTTGTCTAATGCTTAACGTCTTAACTTTTAAGATCTTTTATACCTCGAAGCGCCTAACGCCTTTTAAAACTACGATGTCTTCCCATTCCCTTTTATATGCTGTATGAGATGTATGAAATTTGTATTTGTTAATACCTTATTTCTTTCATGGTATATGCTATGGGTTTACTCATTGTTAATTATTTTATTTGTTATTAATGCCTTAATGGTATTTGCCACAAAATTGTGTATGTATTGGGATGAGTTGAGTGGTTTTTTACGTCTTACACTAAAAATTAGGCATAAGGTTTATGATTATGATTTATGGTTAAGGTTTAGAGAATTTGGGGTATAATATAATCTTTTAATTTATAGGGTTTATAATTTAAAATTTAGGGTTCATGATTATAGAGTATAAATTATTTACCCCTTTTACGCCCTTATTAAAAAAATTCTTAATATTTAAATTCTAGTCTTAACCTTAATTTTCTACATTCTAAATTTTAAACCTAAAAAATATACACTACTAATTCTTAAACCTTGACCACAACTCTTAACCCTTAATTTTAAACTCATTATTTTAAAGTGGGATCACCAATAAAGTAACATATGAATTATACCTAAATCTATGTTGTTGTTGTTTTGTTTTGTTTTAATTCTTTGCATGCTTTTTTTTATATCCAAGAAATTGGGGGATAAAAGCGCTACTAATTGTTGTACCTACTAAAATAAATAAATATCGTAATAAAAAAAAATGAAGTTTAGCTTATTGTATCTGCTAATTTGTATGTTTTTTTCCTAGGTTAAACTATATAAGGTGACTTAACTATAATTAGAGTTATATTTGAGTTATTTAATTATGAGTAAGATTATATTGAAGCTACCTAATCAATAAAAGTTAAATTTGGATCACTCAATTATAAGTAATATTATACTTGGATCACTCTTTATATTTTTTTTTATCAATTTGTGTATTAGATTAATTAAGAATTTCAAATAAAATACTCTAATATTAATGAGAGTGTACAAGTGATTTTAAATAGGCTTAACTCATAAATAGGCGCCTAATGTTTATTTTGACTGAAATAAGTGTCTAAACGATACGTTTTTTAAATATGTCTATTTTTTTTGCTGAAATAAGTGCTTAAAGTTTCATTGTGTTAGTGTTTTAAGATAACATCATTAAAAAAATTGTTTAACTTATAAATAGATGCTCAATCTATATATTTTTCTGAGATAAGTACTTAATATTTTTTAACTAAAATAAGTGTCTGAAGTATTCATTTCGAATCTAAAACATTAGGCACCCTTTTATAAGTTGGGATCGGATTGGGTACTAGTTTGGCGATTAGCTTTACTGGACTTTGTATTTTGGTTGAAAATTACAGAGAAAAAGATAGCAACCGAAGAAGGGAAGATGTGTCAGTTCATGCCTGATTATTAAAAGCTTTAATGTTTGATTTAACACATGTGCTTGTTTTAGAGTAGAGGGGAAATGAATAGTTTGAGTATTTATTTTATTTAAAAAAACATTAGATATCTTTAAAAAATTTAGGAATCTATTTTAATAAAAAAATATATTAGGTACCTTAAAACATTATTTTAATAAAAAATATTAAACATCTATTTCATAAAAAAATGTATAATCTAGTCACTTATTTCAGTCAAAATAAACATTAGGCACCTATTTTAGAAAAAGCGTATAGTTTAGACTTCTATTTATGAGTTAAGCATTTTAAATATGAAGGGTGACTCAGTCGTAAACTTGCTCATAATTAAGTGATCCAAATATAACATTTAGTAATTAAATGATCCTAATATAACTTTACTCATAAATAAGTAATCTAAATATAATTTTTAATAATTAGATGATCTAAATATAATTTTTAATAATTAGATAATCTAAATATAATTTTTAATAATTAGATGATCCAAATATAATTATATTTATAATTGAGTACCCTCTGTTGCAATTTACCCTTTTTTTCTAAATTTTTTTAATGGTTTAGAAGAATTACATTTTATTAAACGATTACTGGTACTTTATCATAACTTTTATTGTACTCTCTTTCACTTCATTTTTATTGTATACAACTGACTGCCTGAGGACAAGAAAAAGCGGTTTGAGGAAGCTGAAAGTGCTTCATATTATCCCTGCATGGAAATCATCAATGGAAGTGCGATTGAAACTATTGATTCCTTGAACCCCTTCATGCATGCTCGATGGGTGTCAGTCATGGTTGGTAATTGTTCCACAACTGCACGACTGGGATCAAGAAAATGGGCTCCACGTTTCGATTACATCCTAACTCAACAGGCATTCGTGGCAGTGGATGCAGGCGCTCCCATCAACCAGGACCTGATAAGCAACTTCTTTTCTGATCCTGTTCATGGAGCTATTGAAGCCTGCGCACAGTTGAGACCAACTGTTGATATATCAGTGCCCCCAGGCCCAGATGCAGATTTCGTTCGTCCCGAGTTGCGACAATCTAATTAGAGTCGAAGAGTGGAAGCTTTTTCATCGAGCAGGCTTTACTTAATACTAAAAACTTATCCTAGTTGATGTTTGATCTAAAAAATATTCTGAAGGTGAACTTGCTGGAAAACTTGAGCAGCTTATCCGCCTCCGCTTCATCGGGAAAACTTGCTGGAAACCACCATCCGCGGCGGCTATATGCCCCTCATCCAGCACCTTCTCTTCCAACTCAAATTGTTGCACCTCACTACACTCATCATACAAACAACCTTCCGGGAACCCACAAAGACGATGACCCTGCGGCTTGGCTCTCCGTCGACCGGCTCCGATTGGGGCGTTCCGAAGTGTCCCACCTGCTGTCCAGTACCTTTGGCAACCTTTACAAAAATGTCTAGGCTGATTAACACTGTAGTTATTGAAGTAACAAAATTTTGTGTCGACGCTGTTGCATCTAGGACATGGTATGACCTTGTCCGGCCTCCTATCCCCTGTCTGATCATCGGCTTTGCTTTGCTCCTCTTTGACTGGTCTTCCTTGCAACGTAATCGTTGCTCCAAATAGCTTGATCCCTTGCCCTGCTTCTAGGGTAGCCATTACCGTTTAGAACGACAAACAGATGATTAGATAACGTTAATTTTTAAGAGAGAGCAGTGTTATATATATATATATATATATTAGATGTATTTAAAATTATTAAGAAATTCAGCAAATCCATCGGTGACATTAAATAAAATAAAAACCACTTTACAAAAAGACAGAAGAATATTGGATTATTAGAATTAATTTCATATCACAAAAAGACAAAAGAACATTAATTAGTTTGTGGTCGTTTTTTTAATGGTTTGTAAAAAATTGGTCAATTCTTTCGATCAATGTTGGTTAATCATCACTTGTCATTGACCGTTATTTGTTAAAAGAATGATACCAAAATGTTTATATTTTAACTTTTTTTATTCTCTCCTATGATTGATTTCTCGAGAGATTACTCAAAATCGACACAAATTCATCTACAAGTTTTATGTTCTAATGTTTGATCTCCTCCAACAATCATCCAATAAGACTAATTTAGAAGTATGTTGTTCTCTTTTTGAAAGAATACTTTTCACTTATAAATTTTAAAACAAACTCGTCAAATCTCAAATCCAAAAAACAAATAATAGATTTTTTGTTTATTTTTTTCCATTACCAATAAATATATCATCAAATAATTATTCTACTTAAACTTAGACACAAATTAATTAGACAATTATATGTTGCCATTCCTTTTTGCTTTTCACGCAGGCACTTTTTTTATAGGTTTGAATGGATTTTGATGGTAACTTTGTTGAAATTAATTCTTTTCTTAAATATTTGATGATATGAGCTTATTTTATTATAGATAAAGAATTTTTTGTTAAATTAATTTAATGTCAAAGATGCCTTATTTATATCACCTTTTGGACTTGTATTATTTACACAAAGAAGCCTTTCATTTTAGTTGGAAAAGGATTCACTTTTTCCTTTGGGACCTCACTTTTTCTCAAATAAAATAAATAAAAATAAATAATTCATAAACACTAAAAATAAAGAACTTTATATGGAATCATTAATCTATTAAGGTCTCATTGCTTTTATTTTATTTTTTTATATTATTGTTTGATTTGAGTTAATACAAAGAAGAGATGCCTGATTAAGTCTCGAAAGATATAAAAATTAAGAGTTAATTTTTAACGTGCAGTTAATATAATATTTATATTATTCAGATTTTTTATTTATAAATAAAAAAACTAAATGTATAAGTATATTTGATCTAATATTTTTTATACATTATATTAAAAATAATATCAATCAAACTAAACTGAATCAACAAAATTAAATGTTAATATAGATTTTTAATAAAAAGAAAAAAGCTTCATGGAATTAATATATTGTTTTACTTTTAGATAACTTTACGATTGGACGTATTTTGAGAGCTTAAATGCATTTGGGCTTCATTGAAATTTAAGCTCAGTCCAATAGGAAATTTATTAGAAGCAAAACAGGAAACCCAAATCATTTTATAAAATAAAGTCTAAAAATAAAAAATTGGGTGTTTTTATTAAATAAACATTATATTTTTAAAATAAATTATTAAAATTTAAATTTAAATTTATATAAAATAAAATGATATAGACAATTTTAACCGCTAAACTAATTAGTGAATCTCCGAAATTAATTAATCTTTATTTATCTAAACAAATTAAGAATTGTAACTCAGACTTATGGTCCTTTTCAATGGTACTGAACCCCAAAGGGCAATTGTTTTAAAGTCACCCCACGAATAATGATTGCCTTCCACCAGACACTTTGGACCGTCGCGAATGTATGCTTTAAATCAACAATATTCCTATCAATTATTAAGGATACGATGCTCTTGTACAAAGGAAAAAATAATTAAAAAGTGGGTATAGAAAGAAATCAAGAACGAGCCCAAAAAAAAGAAGGGAATGATAAATATTGATCAATTAATTTTTTTTAACAAGCTAATAGTGATTATAGTAGTATCTGTTCTAAAATATAATCTTTAACATTTGACATTGATCGTTCAATCATTCTATTGGCATCACTGGTGCTTGAACCCATGACTTTCAGAAATAACAATCGTTTTTTTAACCACTTGAACTAGAAGGCTCATGCTTGATCAATCATGACAAGCGTCGAATTGTCAAATAAATAATTCCTATTTCTCAAATTAAATAAAAGAATAGTATAGAGAAAGTAGGGTCGATCCACAGGGACTAAGAAATTTCCAACGTTGAATTGAATTGATCCTGTTCCAAAAAAAAAATTAATTAAAAAAATGGGGGTTTGATATTATAAAATTAAAAATAATCTTAATCTAATAATAACTGAAATTAAATGAAAATAAATATTTGAAGTAATAAATTTAAAGGATATAGCCTCAAGCTTAGCTTCGCCTCAAATCTCAATTGATCATCGAAATAGATTTTACTTCAAGATCCATGCCAGTTACAGTCTACAAGGCCCAACCCTTGTAACTTGCTTCTCTTTTCGGTAAACCAATATTCCCAAGTCTATCTTCGGAATTCGGTCTTTGCTGGACTAACCACGCCTATCGCCGTTAGCGCCAATACAACTTTAAGCACTGGAAAAGCCTGACTCGAGTTATAGCGTCTCACAGAGAATCGAACCCGATCTTGATTTCCCTTATTGGACCGCCACCAAGTTTGTTCACAGGAAGCCAAATTTGCTACCAGCCGATTTTTCTTCCCAACGATAGATCTAAACAATCTTCAAGTCAACGTGCACTTTTTGAAATGAAGGCGTCGAGATCATTAAAGGAAAAGCCGATTGCCAATCCTTGATTTTAGAAAATCAAGAATGTTATCCGAAGGAATTAAGCGCTTCACGATTCTCACAATATGGATTGAGTCGTCGCTAGCTTTCGGCTAAATAAAAGTTTAGCTAAGCATGAATAAAATCATACTTAGCATTTTCTATAAGAAAAGAAATAAGAAAAATAAAAGAAAAATAAAAGAACTAGAGAGAACTTTTATTACTCAAAAGAAAAAGTGAAAATTGAGGTACATCTCAAGCTTTACCTCTATGGGTATTTATACTATTCTAAAACCCTAAAAATGTAACAATTCAAAATTTAAAAAAAAATAAAAAAGATAAAGATAAAGATAAATGTTCTAAAATTTAAAATTTAAATTCCTAAGATAAATCTTCAAGATAATTCTCAAATAATCCATTCATCCTTCTAGAATATATGACTGGACTATCTTCTAGAAACTTTTGCTGACTGGATAATCCAAATCTGCCAGATCGAAAAGCGTCGTGCGACTTCAGTCATAAAAAAAATGCAGAATTCACTATTTTCTGTTGGTTCTGAAAAATAAGTTCCTACACTGAAAATGATCAAAATAGAACCAAATTAGTAATATCAAATCGACAATGGGAAATAATTATTAATAAAAAAATATATAAATTCGAACACTCATCAAATTCCCCCTCACTTATTCAATGCTTGTCCTCAAGCATACTCAAATTCTCATTTTCGTCACTTATCAAAATTCACTCAAAAAGTTTATGTCAAATCCCATGTACATGCATGAATTAAAGAAGTTAGACAAGACAACCAAATAAAGGTGACATGATATTTCAATAAACAATAATTAACCAAATGAATAAAAGGTAGATATGCAGAGCTTTTGCTATTTGCTTGTGAGACGAAATCAAATCAAGTTTAGATCCTTCATGAATAACGATTGGCGGAGTGTGAGTTTTATTTTCCTCCCCTTTTATATCACTCTTTTTTTTTTCTTTTTTTTGAAAGAGATTATTTTTCTCTTTTTTTTATTTTTTTTCAAGCGCTTTATTATTTTCTTTTTTCAAAGGACATTTTTTCCTTTTCTTTTTTTAGCGCTACTCTCATTAACTCTAACTCTGTAGTCTCGACTAGTCACCGAATCTTTGAACTGGAAACGAGATGACAACCCAAGCACCTCGCCCCGATTCTCTAATCCGGTCACATTCAAACGATCTACCACTCACAATCGTCTCAAAAAAAATAATCATGCACCTGAAGATAACATCATTATTAACAAAACAAGCACAAACTCATATTTAAGCAACACTAACAATTATACCATAAGGTTAAAAACTTTCACCAAAACATCTAATCATCTTCAAGTTAATTATCCATGCATAACAAAATTAATTCAAGCTTGTAAACAAGGGATTATGATAAAACTAACAAGTCAACCCAGATAAACAACAATCGTAAGAACTTAAAATATACCTTCAAACTAACATGAACAAGTAAGGAGAAATATAACCACTCCCCCTCACTTTAAGCATATTATCTCAATATGAAAATTAAAGTACAAGAGAAGGAATAGAGATACTCCCCGTGTCTAAAGTAAATTTAGTTGTCGACAACTTTGGAGGCCATTTGCAATTTTCCAAATTTCATGCACGACAAAGCCATTCAAATCTGGAGAAAATTCTGTGTAAATTTATTTGAAAATAAATTAGATGAGAAAAAAAATAATAATAAAAATAAATAAAAGAAGAAAGAAAAAAAAATAGAGAAAATGGGTTGCCTCCCATTGAGCGCTTTGTTTAACGTTGTTTAGCTCGACGACCTGATTTAGACCACAGGTTCTTCTAAAATTATCTCTTCGATCAAGCAAGCTTGATTATTCTCATAATACGTCTTTAACCTTTGACCATTAACTTTAAAACAAACCCCCTTATCATCTTGAATTTCGACTGCACCATGAGGAAACACTTTAGTTATAGTGAAAGGTCCAAGCCACTTTGATCGTAGTTTTCCTGCAAAAATTTTGAACTTTGAGTTAAAAAGTAAAACCTTTTGTCCAATGGAAAAGGTTTTAAAGGAAATTCTACGATCGTGAAATTCTTTTGTTTTGTCCTGGTATATTCGAGCACTATCATAGGCATTCCTACGGATTTCCTCCAATTCCTGAATATGAAGCTTTCTAGTTTCGCCAACTGCATCCATCTCCATGTTACATTCTTTAACTGCCCAATATGCCTTGTGTTCCAACTCAACCGGTAAATGACATGGCTTACCATAGACTAGGCGATATGGAGACATGTCAATACGACCCTTATAAGCAGTTCGATACGCCCACAAGGCATCAATCAATTTTAAACTCCAATCTTTGCGGTTCGGCTTAACTACCTTCTCAAGAATCGCTTTGATCTCTCGATTTGATACTTCTGCTTGACCATTCGTTTGAGGATGGTAAGAAGTAGCGATCCGTTGTGTCACTCCATATTTCTTCATAAGTGTTTCAATGACACGATTGACAAAATACTTTCCGCGATCGCTTATGATTGCTCGCGGCGTGCCAAACCTGGAAAAGATAAAATTCTTTAGAAATTCAACAGTAGTTTTGGCATCATTATTTCGAGTAGCTTTAGCCTCTATCCACTTAGACACGTAGTCAACAGCAAGAATTATGTAACAATTTCCAAAAGATGAGATGAAGGGTCCCATATAGTCTATTCCCCATATATCAAAAATTTCACAAACATGAATAGGGTTTAGAGGCATTTCATTTCTTCTACTTAAATTGCCAACATGTTGACATTTTTCACATGATTTGCAAAATTTATAAGTGTCACGAAAAATATCAGGCCAAAAGAATCCACATTCTAGAATCTTATGCGCAGTTTGCTTCGGTCCGAAATGACCTCCACAAGAATAAGAGTGACAAAAATTAAGTATAGAATTTACCTCATTTTCTACAATACATCGCCTTATTACCTGATCCGAACAATGCTTCCAAAGATATGGGTCATCCCAAATATAAAAACGAGATTCACGCTTAATTCGTTTTACCTCGGATTGTGATAGGTCTGAAGGTAATTCTCCTGTGGCTAAATAGTTAACTATGTCCGCATACCATGGAGATATTCCTTGAGCCAAAAACAAGTTTTCCTCTGGAAATTCTTCTCGTACTGCTGTATCAGTTGAGATGATGGGAAGTCGACTTAGATGATCTGCTACTAAATTCTCTCGTCCCTTCTTATCCTTGATTTCCAGATTAAACTCTTGTAAGAGTAAAATCCAACGGATTAGTCGCGGTTTTGCTTCTTTCTTGCTTAACAAATATTTCAAAGCTGCATGATCAGAATAAACAATTATTTTAGTTCCCAAAAGATATGAACGAAATTTCTCTAAAGCAAAAACAATTGCAAACAATTCTTTTTCTGTTGTAGAATAATTTCGTTGCGTTGTATCCAAAGTTTTGGATGCATATGATATGACGTGTGATTCTTTCCCTATCTTTTGTCCAAGAACCGCTCCTACACTCCAATCGCTTGCGTCGCACATAACCTCAAAAGGGTACTCCCAATTTGGTGGTTGGACTATGGGTGCCGAAACTAACTTTTCTTTAAGGATGTCGAAGGCACGTTTACATTCAGAATTGAAATCGAAGGTTTTATCTTTTTGTAACAAGTTGCAAAGTGGTTGCGCCACCTTGGAAAAATCTTTAATAAATCTACGATAAAAACCTGCATGTCCAAGAAATGAGCGAACTTCCCTCACATTTGTGGGGTATGGAAGTGAGCGAATAACATCAACCTTAGCTTTATCAACAGTAATACCATTAGATGAAACAATATGGCCTAAAATCAAACCTTTCTCAACCATAAAATGACACTTTTCATAATTTAATACAAGATTAAATTCTAGACATCGCTTAAGTATTTTCGTTAAATTTACTAAACACTCACCAAAGGAATTACCGTAAACCGTGAAGTCATCCATGAACACTTCGATCCCTTTTTCGATGTAATCAGAAAATATACTTACCATACATCTTTGAAATGTGGCTGGTGCATTGCAAAGCCCAAACGGCATACGTCGATATGCAAACGTACCAAATGGACACGTAAAGGTGGTTTTCTCTTGATCTTCGGGCGCCACAGGAATTTGGAAAAAACCTGAAAATCCATCAAGACAGCAATAATGAGATTTTCCGGCTAACCTTTCTATCATTTGATCAATAAATGGAAGTGGAAAATGATCTTTTTTTGTTAAAGCGTTTAATTTTCTATAATCGATACAAACTCTCCACCCGTTTTGGACTCGTGTAGGAACAAGTTCACCTTCAGGATTCTCAATTACCGTGACTCCAGTTTTCTTTGGAACCACATGGATAGGACTTACCCAACTACTGTCAGATATTGGATAGATCATATCGGCATCTAAAAGTTTCTGAATTTCTTTTTTTACCACTTCCATCATTGGAGGATTTAGGCGTCTCTGACATTCTCGGGTTGGTTTGACTCCTTCTTCCACCTTTATTTTGTGCATACAAGTCGATGGACTAAGCCCTTTAATGTCGGCTATAGTCCACCCAATTGCCTCTTTGTAAGCTTTCAAAACTGTGACTAAATTTTCTTCTTCCTCCATTGAAAGCTTGTTCGATATGATGACCGGTAACGTGGCGTTATCTCCCAAAAATGCGTATTTAAGGTGTTCCGGTAACTGTTTTAATTCGACCTTAGGTGCCTGTAAAATAGAAGGCAAAATTTTAGTTTTATTTGAGGTAAGGCATTTATCAGAACTAATTGAAAAAAATTCCTCAAACTCTTTGATATCTTCCTCAAAGTCTTCCAACTCCCTGCACATATCATCTATAAAATTAGATTCAAAAAATTCTTCAATAGTAGGCTCAATAACATCAATAAAACTAATATTAGCCACAGTCTCTGGATACTTCATTGCTTTATAAACATCAAATTTGACAACCTCACCATCGAACTCCATTGTAAGGATTCCATTCCTCACATCAATTTTTGCATGCGCTGTACTTAGAAAGGGTCTTCCAAGTAAAATTTCGGATGACATGTTGGTTCGGTCATCTTCCATGTCGATAACATAGAAGTCTGCTGGAAAAATTAAATCATTTACCTTTACGAAAACGTTTTCAAGAACTCCTTCAGGGTAAACAACGGACCTGTCGGCGAGCTGAATTGTTACACCTGTTTCCTTCAAAGGCTCAGCACTAAGTAAGTTATAAACAGATAGTGGCATGACATTTATAGAAGCACCAAGATCGCACATAGCTCGCTTAATACCTATTTTACCAATTTTACAGGGAATGGCAAACATACCTTGATCTTTGTATTTAGGCGGGATTTTACGTTGAATAACAGCCGAAACATTTTCACCCAAATTAACTTTCTCATTACCGGTAAGTCTCCTTTTATTTGTGCAGAGATCTTTTAAAAACTTAGCATATTTCGGTACTTTTCGAATTACATCAAGAAGGGGTATGTTTATTTTTACCTTTGAGAAGACGTCAAAGATCTCTTTCTCTTCGGCTTGTTTGTCGCGTTTTACTAGCCTTGATGGAAAAGGAGGTGGAACAGCATAAGGAGATGGTGTAAGGGTGGCTTGTGATTTATCTTCCTTCTCTTTCTGAGGTAACGTGACATTTTCCTTAGGTTCGATAACAGTACCGCTTCTCAAGGTGATTGCACTTACGTTTTGTCGCGGATTTGGCTCGGTCTGTGAAGGCAATTTTCCTTGTGATTCCAAACGTCCCATAGTTTGAGAAAGTTGACTCATTTGCTTGTCTAGTTCTTGCAAATGAGCTTCGGTACGGTTTTGGAATTTCTCTTGGGATAATGCCAACCGTTCAACGATAGATTCTAAAGAAGGTTTCGACGGTTGATATTGTTGATGTATTGGGGGTTTCGGTTGGTATACTTGGTTTGGTCTCATATTAGTTCTATAGTTGAGGTTTGGATGATCTTTCCATCCCGGATTATAGGTGTTGGCATTAGGATCATATCGTCTCTGGGGAGGTCCTGGAAAGTTTCCAACAACATTTACTTGGGCAGTAGTATCTTCTTGAAGCATAGGACAACAATCCGTAGGATGGTCTGACATGGTACAAATTCCGCATAGGCGAGCTTGGGTTATTTTTCCTGCGAACAAAGTTTGAACTATATTAGTAAGTTTATCAATTTTTTCTTCAATTAAAGGAGTACTTATCTCATGAACCCGTCTAACAGGTTCATTTGAGCGAAATTGTTGTGCATTGGCAGCCATGGTTGAAATGAGATTCCTAGCTGCAGTGGGGGTCATATTCACGAAAGCCCCCCCACTAGCTGCGTCGATCATTTTCATCTCCATTGGAAGCAATCCTTCGTAGAAGTATTGGAGGAGAGTCTGCTCGGTTAGTCCATGTTGTGGACAACTGGCACAAAGTTTTTTAAATCGCTCCCAATAGTCATATAAAGATTCTCCATCTTTCTGTCGGATCCCAAAAATGCTTCTCCTTAATTCACTTGCTTTCGCTGCAGGAAAGAACCTGTCAAGAAATATTCGTGCCATGTCAGTCCAGGTATTTATTGAACCAGGAGGTAAATAAAATAACCAATCTTTTGCCGCGTCGGCTAAAGAAAAAGGAAATGCACGAAGTTTTATTTGATCTTCGGATACTCCCTGCGGTTTCATACTCAGACAAACCATATGAAACTCTTTTAAATGCTTGTGTGGATTTTCATTCTGCAAGCCGCGAAAAGTTGGAAGTAAATGTATCAAACCAGTTTTAAGTTCAAATGGTGTTTCGCCATTTGGAAACGTGATACACAGTGGTTGTTGTTCATCAGGTGCTGCAGCTAACTCTCGAATTGTTTGTTCAGCCATTTGTTCTGATCCTTCATCGTCAGAAGTAAGTAACTCCTCGGTGTAAGAAATTTCCTCAAAATCAGGATTTGGTTGAAGGTCTCGATTCAACCTTCTGCGTCTAAGGGTCTCTCCACGCAGCCTCCGGGCAAGAGCTTCGATCTCGGGTTCGTAATCTACTAGTTTTCTCGGAAGTGACCTGGTCATAGATCAAAACAAAACAATATTAGTAATTTTACCGAAGTCCCCGGCAACGACGCCAATTTGACAAGTGTCGAATTGTCAAATAAATAATTCCTATTTCTCAAATTAAATAAAAGAATAGTATAGAGAAAGTAGGGTCGATCCACAGGGACTAAGAAATTCCCAACGTTTAATTGAATTGATCCTGTTCCAAAAAAAAATTAATTAAAAAAATGGGGGTTTGATATTATAAAATTAAAAATAATCTTAATCTAATAATAACTGAAATTAAATGAAAATAAATATTTGAAGTAATAAATTTAAAGGATATAGCCTCAAGCTTCGCTTCGCCTCAAATCTCAATTGATCATCGAAATAGATTTTACTTCAAGATCCATGCCAGTTACAGTCTACAAGGCCCAACCCTTGTAACTTGCTTCTCTTTTCGGTAAACCAATATTCCCAAGTCTATCTTCGGAATTCGGTCTTTGCTGGACTAACCACGCCTATCGCCGTTAGCGCCAATACAACTTTAAGCACTGGAAAAGCCTGACTCGAGTTATAGCGTCTCACAGAGAATCGAACCCGATCTTGATTTCCCTTATTGGACCGCCACCAAGTTTGTTCACAGGAAGCCAAATTTGCTACCAGCCGATTTTTCTTCCCAACGATAGATCTAAACAATCTTCAAGTCAACGTGCACTTTTTGAAATGAAGGCGTCGAGATCATTAAAGGAAAAGCCGATTGCCAATCCTTGATTTTAGAAAATCAAGAATGTTATCCAAAGGAATTAAGCGCTTCACGATTCTCACAATATGGATTGAGTCGTCACTAGCTTTCGGCTAAATAAAAGTTTAGCTAAGCATGAATAAAATCATACTTAGCATTTTCTATAAGAAAAGAAATAAGAAAAATAAAAGAAAAATAAAAGAACTAGAGAGAACTTTTATTACTCAAAAGAAAAAGTGAAAATTGAGGTACATCTCAAGCTTTACCTCTATGGGTATTTATACTATTCTAAAACCCTAAAAATGTAACAATTCAAAATTTAAAAAAAAAATAAAAAAGATAAAGATAAAGATAAATGTTCTAAAATTTAAAATTTAAATTCCTAAGATAAATCTTCAAGATAATTCTCAAATAATCCATTCATCCTTCTAGAATATATGACTGGACTATCTTCTAGAAACTTTTGCTGACTGGATAATCCAAATCTGCCAGATCGAAAAGCGTCGTGCGACTTCAGTCATAAAAAAATGCAGAATTCACTATTTTCTGTTGGTTCTGAAAAATAAGTTCCTACACTGAAAATGATCAAAATAGAACCAAATTAGTAATATCAAATCGACAATAGGAAATAATTATTAATAAAAAAATATATAAATTCGAACACGCATCAAATCAATTGGACGGTGTAAAAGGAGAAGTAAAAAGACTTATACATGGCTAATAGCCTAATACACGAAGCTGATACATATAGAAACCACCTTCTTTATCATTATATTATGGTTACTTATCTTCAGAACGTTATTCAATTTTGATTTCGACGAATCTAATTATTTGATTCTCGTAATAATTACATATAGGTATCATAAACTGATTAGATTTGACGAACTTTCAATAATAAAACTCAATAAAAGAATTTAAAGAGTTAATATGATATTTCAAATGACGAAATTTAATGTAAAAATTTAAAGGGTCAACATATTTTTTACCTTATCCATCGATCTATCCCTACTAATCAAGAGTTGTTTTAGAGTCAAGTCAACCCTAACTTTAGTATTGTAGTAGGAACGGAGATGGGGACTTGTTACCCTTTTATTTATATAACAATTCGGCAGAGAGAGGCGCCACCGGCCACCGCCGTTTGAGATTACAACCAGTGGACTTTTGAAACAATTGAATATGGCATTTGAATCAAAGGCGAATAAAATAAGATTTAAATCCCTTAATCAAAGTCAGATATACGAATTATAAAATTATAAATAAAATACTTACATAATTAAATAAAAAACTCTAAATTTCTATGTACCCCGGTCCGTATAAATTTTTGGTGTAACAAAAATCCATATTCCCTGTCGTCATCTCTCTAATGTTGAGGTTTTAACTAATACTAAAGATATTAAACTATAAACTAAGGTGCAATGGACATCGTAGAATAGAATAGTTTAGAGTTTTACGAATTTTAAAGTGATTTTACGAGAAAAAAGAAAGCGAGTTTGATGGTGTCTTAAGTGGTCGAAAAGGTATTGAATAATGATTATTTCAGCACCAACGTGATAAATAGGGCAACACTATAAACCTTAATCTTAAAGAAAGAAAATAAAATAAAAATTAAATTCGATTAATCAAGTCAATTTAATTTGAATACGAAACGAAAGAAAAAGGGAAAGATGACACTTTTAATATTAACCTTTTATGTGTCTCATAATGTTTACCAGTACAAGGTTGAAAGTTTAATACCAGCTGGGGTAGTCTCCAATACTCTCCTTTTATAAACTTCCTATTATACTATACAATATATGAAAACAAGGCAAGACTTAAATGTAATCTGCTGGTAACTTTAGTAATCAGAACATTTTGAATATACATATAGAAAAGGGAATTTGGAAAAATAGGGAAAAGGACAGGTTTGGGAAAAACTTTACTGGAGGAAAGCAGATAAAATGAACTGCACCTCTGTCATGCCAAGGCATCAATTGAGATAGATTTGTACTGTAATGATATCTATCTTCTGTTTCCTTTTTGTTGGTCCCAGATGGTGGGACTGAAAAAAAAAACTTTGCAGATCATAGATTCTGAAACATATATGTCTGTGTGGTGGAATTATGTCAGGGAGGATGATTATGAGGAAGATAGCTAGCAGAACTGAAGTTCCAGCAGCAGAAAGTTTCATTCCAATGGACGATAATTACTTCCACTCTTAATAAAAAAGGTAAAAGAAATGTACACATAATCCTCTCCCAGCATTTACACAGATTACAACTTCCAAGAGATTTGGCACTTAAAAACCAGGCAACTGTGGTCCAAGATCCCATCACAACTGCATGTGTTGTAAGAATTATCACCACAGTTTTCCAGATTTAAGCTTCATTTCTTGTTCTTTTCCTCTTGCATTATTTTGGTTCTATGCCTATATATACAAAACTCAAAATAAAAAAGGGAGCTTGTTGGTTGAACTTGAACGAACCCTAATGGATGATTTGGTGGGTTAAAAATGAATGAGATCGAAATTTGATGAAAATTGTAAAACTAAAACCCCATTTTTTTCTAAACGGAAAACAGCAGCTGCAGTAATGTAACACCGTGATCAACCATCGTTCGGAGACTCGGAGATGCTCTCTAAGTGAGGTCTCCACACCCCGACTCGACCTCTTCTCCGATCCCGTTGTGTTGACAGCTTCTCGGAAAGTATCTCGCTTAAATACTGATCCGACACCAAAAGATTCGTCGTCGAAACCGTGTTGTTGTTCTTGTCGGCGTCGCTCCTGTTTCGGCTGTGACTATGCTGTCTGCTCCGATTGTTGTTGCTACTGTTGTCGAGGTTGTCTCTTTTTTTCTTCTTGGTCGATTTCGATCGGGCCTTTTCGGGTGTCGAAGGGAGTGGGACGAGGAAATAAATCTTCCCCCGTTGGAGCTCAGCCTCGGGCGGGACGACAACGATTCTCGGGACCATCCCGTCATCGGCAGCAGAGGATGAGGGTTTCTTCAGAACATGCTTAGGGTAAGCCTTCATGATGTCTCCTGCTTTGATTGTACCGCTGATTTCTTCTACGCGGCCATTTGCGTGTACTATTCGAATCACGTCGAGTGCTCCGCAGGGAAGAATGCAAGAGATGCAGCACCGTATTGTGTTCTTCATAGCTATTCTTTCTGTCAATCCTGGTCTCTCATAGAAGAAGAAGAAGGAAGGAAATGAACGAGAGAAATATAAGAAGAAATCTCTGTTTCTTTTGCCGTAGCTAACTCAAAGGGAGTTGGGAATCAGTCACATAAAAAATAATAAAAGCATATAAATGATCATAAAATTAGGTTGAGGTGATCTTTTGACTGTTGAATTTTCAAAAACTATAAAATAATAATTATTAAAGTTTTAATTTGATTACTAAATAGTCCCTACTAATGATTTTGGGTCGTTTGAATGATAATTTTATAATATTTTAAAAAATATAATAATTAAAAATCATCTGAAAGTTATTAAAGTATTTTTCTTTTATCTTTCTTGGTTCTTTTTCTCTGTTTTTAGGGAATTTCTTCTCTTCTCTTTTTCACTTGCTGAGGATGAAATCTATGGCATGAATCATTGCACCTTAGTCTGTACTTTGCCTTTTGGATCCATCATTCAGGACCCACATTTTCATTCACTTCAAAAAAATCAATACTTTTTTTTTTCTTCTAGGGGGTATTGCTATAGGTGGATGACACATGGTGGTGCATGATTGGAACTTCCGAGTTAGTCAGAACAAGACCCTCGTATGAGGGAAAATTATTAAAATAAATTTGATTTATCTTATCTTTCGTATTTTTAGAATGAATTGTCGTATCTTATTAATCAAAATCATATGTGACGTAATAAATCAAACTCATTTAATATTTTTTCTCCGTTGAGGGTGGCTCTTGACACATGGTTCAATCCAGTCCTCCCATACGTCATTTCTTAGTCCCAAAATGCCACTAACATTAGATGAGGAAGCTACTTGACTTTGTGGATGGGCAGGGTTGTTGTTTATGGAAATCTTCTTTTGATAAGGATTGAGAATTGTGATCTTCCAATATTCCCCAGCACCATCATGTGGCTTGTGATTTTCATTGGGAAGTGGAGGCTTATAGAGTAATAGTAGAGTATATTTTTGTGGTTCAAGATTTTTTCAACTGATTTCATTAAAATTGTTATAGTAATTATCTAGGCAAACTTTATACATTCTCTTTACCTGAGTCAAAATATTTATTTGAAGAGTCACTTTTCACATGGGGAGTAGATTTAAGGTTTGAGGGGTATTTTAGTCATTAACCTCAAATTAAATAATTCATTTAGTAATTTTTTATAAAAATATATAATTAAATAATTGTACTCTTAAATTTTATTAATCTAGTTATTTGATCAGCATTGAATGTTGTTGTATTAATGTGATCGTAGTAATGTTAAGTATCGACCCACAATATTACCATGACAATTTATGATGAATGATGACATGATAATAGAATAAAATTAAAAAAATTAACATTCTAATAATTTCTTGCGTAAATATTAAATGATCCCTCCAACTTTATATAAAATTAATTAAATCCTCAACCTTTTTAAAAATTACATTTCATCATGTATAGTAGAATATCATGTTAAAATTGTAAACTATCATATAAACGTAATGAATCATCCTATCAACAATATTAACAATCACATTATCATAATAACATCCAATATTATAAAAAAATGATATTAACATAATTTAAAATTTTAAAAATCTAATTAGATTATTTTTTTTAAAAATAAATTATTATTTAGATAAATTCAAAAAGTTAAAATACCCCTTGGACCTATAAGATCTAAAGCTTCTTTCCTATGTCACCATGAACACCTAGAAGTAGAGACATTTCCAAGCCAATCCCTTGAACAAAGTGTCTTAAATGTTTTGATTTGATGTTTTATAAATTTCATTTTCACTTTTGGGTCCATAATCAACATCGTTATGACCACATGGAGCATGACAACAAAGTTTAACAGTCAGTAAACACTGTTTAATCTCAGTTATGTCCCATCCAAGACATGTCTGATGACCATACAAAGTAAATGCTTCAGATGGGGATGTTAGTGGGCAAAATTGCTAGATTAGCTCACCAAATCCAATCACCTTTTCATCTCATGAGTCATGACCACTTATTTGACAATATTAAAAAAAACTTTTAATCAATTTAACTATAAACAAATTATAAATTATATCGTAGGATAACTGAACAATAAAAGTCGATCCAAATAATAAGTAGTTTGATTGTATACGTAAAAAATTTATGTTGAAAGACTTGCTTATCAAAATTTAGTATATAACGTAGATCGGTCGGAACTAATAATAAATAAACTTTGGGTCCCTTCCTGCACATCAATCACATTGCCAAAATGATGTACTTCATACCATGTTCTATTTTTACCAAATTTTCAGTCGAACAAATCAATTCATATTTGAATTAATCACTAAAAGAACAACTTTTCCATTGAATTGATTTAAAGGAGATAGGGATTAAAAATATATATTTTGAACAATTTTGTATGATATATGTTGGAAGTCACTGGCAGACCAAGTTTAGCTATACATCTTACATCATATTTTTCAAACACAATAAGACATCGAATTACTTAACTCGAATTTATCTTTTTTTATCACTTTTTTTGATCTATCGATAACTAATTTAGAGTTTAAAGAGTATATAAAACACATTAATCACTTGATTTAAAAATAATTTAAAATTTATTAAAAATAATAATATATTCTATTAATAGTATACAACGATACGTGATTGGTTGTAGACTCGACCTAAATGAAAACCAAACCTTATGAATGAGTTTGTCTAGGACACTGGAAAAGTCCAATTCTGGTCGACTTCATTTCTAAACTTCCGGGTCTTTGTCTTTTAATTTTAACTACATAAATGGTTAAGACCCAAAATTTATAAAATAATAGTAACATATTCATTTTTTTAGGATTTTGCTAACCAGAATTTTAAAGATATTTTTTATATAATTATTAGTGTTTAATTTATAAATTAAGTAGTTTAAATCAAATATAGTAAAAACTTACTATAAAAGTAAATCCTATCAACATAATTTATTTTGTTCAAAATATTAAAATTTAATTCATCTGATTTTGATAAAAAAAAAAAAGTATTTTATCCTATCAGACTACTTTAGTTTATACTCTTAAAACAAGCTTAATACTAAAAATATGATAATAATTGAAGCTTACTTTTTATTTAATATAAAACGAATTAGAAAATCATAATTTTTTATTTTATTTTTCTCTTATAATTTTTCTTTGAATGTGTATAGTTGGATATATATTTGGGTGGTTAGCCGTTTCTTTCATGACGTTAAAAATTGTCTCTACATTTTAAGGAGAAAGAAACCTAATTAATTACGATGGAAAGATATTATATTCAAGATAGGTAGGGTCTAGGGTTACCACTCTAATTTTATCAATTTAATCATCAATTTTTTTAAAAAATTCCTTGATTAATAAAATAAATATATTTATCAAATATGTAAATAAATCGTATATTATGAATGCACAATTTATTAACCGATTAATATGGATTTGTCGTTATAAATGTTCATTACGTGAGTAACTAATTTAATATGATTTATTATGTTGATAATATTATGATTTAAAATATTATTTTTATTTAAAAATTTAATATCTTATCTTATTAAACTAATCGATAATTACTAGTACTAAATGTTAATCGGTAATTTAATATCTTATCTTATACACTACATTCAATTATTCAAAATTCAAAAAACAAGCTTAATTCTTCTTCTTTGAGTGTCGGCGGCGACACTAATCTTAATATTGGTCGTCGTCCGTCGGATTCTATCGTTTTTGTTTTTTATTAATAAATAATTATGCTCTTGTGGCACGATCTACTCTACCTTTTGGTACGTTTCTTCTGTCGTTTGATACGTTTTTTTCTGTCGTTTGGCATGTTTTTTATTTTGTTTTGTTTTTTTAAGGTTGGATTTGACGACGTCACGACTGATCAAGATGACGCTTGTGGATACGCGGTTTGCGCTCGTGGATAGTTTACCGCGACGCTCTGTTCTGATCTGCGTTTCTCAGTGATCTTCATAGATTAATCCCCTTTTTTTTTCGTTTACTGATGCAATCAGATTTGTTCGTATCTATCTTTTCAATCGAATCTTTGGATAAGTTTTAAACTTTTTCATGTATGGTCCTTGTCTGATCTAGAGTGGCTAATTTTAAGAAAATGATCAAATTATATAACTTACAATGATAATCGTAAACCATTATTATAATATTGAATATTTTTTTGTTAATAAAATTAGCTGCATCTGTAAAAAAAAATGTTAATTGTTACCCATGAAATGATAGAGTTGTGGGTCTATTCATTTATATGATAAAGTTTGAGCCCAGGTGTGGGTCTATTCCAAGTTGGGCCATCACTTTTATATGATATTGAAGTTTTGTGCATGCACCAGCAACAGGACTGGACCATGATATTTTGTGTCAGGACGATCTTAAACAAGATGAAATAGGACAGGAGACAGGACACGTTAAAGCACATTGTCCTCACTCTTTAACTCCTAAGACAGCAACCTACAAATTCATAGTGGGAGGCATTAAAGTCATACCTATAAATATCAATAAAGAACAAGAATAATGTATTGTTTTAGGGTTATAAAATAATTATACAGATTACGGATGATAATAAAGTGGATAAATGTATTTTTTTATTTTTTTTAAGAAAATAGATCTCGTTAAAAATCGCTTCATAACCATTGTTGTGTGGTATTAAGTGTCAAAATTTTAGCGATTTCGAATATTTATAACCTAACCTTATCATTTATGAGGGCCAAAAAGTAATTTTATATTTTTGTGAGACTTTTCCCATTTTTTGTGATGCCTGCTCCCAATTGGTCCTTGAGGTCTGTCCAATTTACTGAATGATCCTCATTTTCTATCAAGTTATTGATTGTAGCCCAAGTTATTTTGTTCTGGATATGACCCATTCTTCGTTCGTTTCCACTTAAGCCCACACAAAATGAATTCCTATATATTCTTTTTTTAGAATAATGTTCCTATAAATCCCTAGATATTGTTAAATACTGAAAGTAACTCCCACTGGTCTCAGAAAGATTATGTGAACCATGTTCACCACGTCATTCATGGTCCAAGCAATCAGGACCGTTGATCTTTAAATAACCATCTAATAATTACCAATTCACTAAGTCCATGTTGGAAAGAGGTGATGATTCACTTGGAAAAAAATTAAGATCAACGGTCCTGATTGTTTGGGACTATGGATGACGTGATGAACAGGGTTCACCGTATAATTTTTCCTCTTTCTGATATTTCTTACTAATTATCGTAAATTCTTCGTCCCTTAATCACGAGAAATTATATCATGGGTAAATTTCATCATGTTATTCATGGGACCAATCACTAAAAAATATCCATGTTATATTTTTTTTTAAATGAATCTTCATTCATATTTACTGTTAATCCATTTTAAAAACAATTTTTTCAAGTGAAGATTCATTTGAGAAAAATATACCTTAAAAAATTGATGAGGTGTGTAATTTTTAGTGATTGATCATATAGACACGTAGTAAAACTTAGCATAATATAATTTCTCCTTAATCACGGATATATCCCTTCCTGTATGCTTACTTTATTGCCTACGAACCTCATAAAAGATGTCATAGATACGAACCAGACATGCCAAGCGAAATCAATCAACTTCATGTTCTGCACTGGGTACAACGCTTGAAAAAGTTCGGTGCAATTGGAAATAAAAAACAAGAGAAGTCGATGTCCAATGAACCAATCTAATCATGTTGGCTTCCGATTCCCATGGTGTTTGATTCGACTTCAATATATTGCAAATTCAACTTTACGAGTTATAAAGACGCAATGTATAATTTATAATTTTAGTTTATTTCGCTTGCATTTAGACGAATATAAAATTTTATGTTAGAGAGAATTTTTTTTAGAGAAATAAACTTATAAAATTTTAGTATATATCTGCAGATTCTACCCAAGAAAAATCAGAATACAGTACTACAGAAAATGGAGACGTTGAAATATCCAAGAAAAAAGGTGGTAAAGAGATATAGATAAGAGAAAGAAAGAAAAAGGAAAGGAACAAAGGGAAGTGGTATAATTTGTGAAGTGGATGATGATGAACTAGAAATACATGAGGTTGGGCACATGCAAGTGGCACTGTGGCAGACTCCCACATATCTAAAACTTGTGTTCTGTAATAAACTTCAAATCTGTAGGAACTCCCCCCATAGCCCACAGCCCACAGCTTCATCTTTATTTCCTCACCTTCACATCCAGATTCCCCCACCATCTCATTGGACCTTCATTTTCACCCAGTTTTTTATGCACTTTTGATCTTCCCTTTCCTACCACAGAAAAGATCTATCGATTCTGTAGGCCACCAGTTAGATACTTATTCAATCTTTTTTCTCATTGTCAGAACCCATACACATCTACGTACCTGATTTATTTTCCTGTAGCTTCCTCACCATTCTTGTTCCTATACATTTTCGCTTAACATATGTACGGGGACGGAACTAAAATCAGAAGGGTACGTGTTTATAATTTTTAAGGATCGAATGTATATTAGGTCATTATAATGTCAGCCATTAAAATGACATGTCTAGTAAAAGTGATTTATAGTGCGATAAGAAAATGCCGCACGTTAAAATCGTTTTAGATTCCATATATGTTTCTCTCTGATGATATCCACAGTAGCCATATAGCTTCCCGCCTTCACAATGCTATATATACGCATTCATTCCCTTAGGCGGTATATGCCCAACAACAATGGCCGGAACATCAAGTAATGTTCGTTTCCATGACATTCCCGATGTGGTTCTCGACACCATATTCTCCTTAGTTTCCGACACTCGCACTCGCAATGCCATGTCCCTTGTGTGTCTCAAATGGCGCTTGCTTGAGCGTTCCACTCGCAAACACCTCACCCTCCGTGGCAACGTTCGTGATCTCTTCTTCCTCCCGACTTGCTTTAGAGCTGTTACCGATCTCGACCTCTCTTTGCTATCCCCATGGGGACACCCTCTTCTTGATTCCTCCCCAAACTCATTTATTCTTGCTCAACTACTTCGCCATGCATTTCCATCGGTTGTTTCTCTCATTGTTTATATCCGGAATCATTCAACTCTTCATCTTTTAGCTCCCCAATGGCCTGACTTGAGACACATTAAGCTCATACGTTGGCACCAACGTTTGCCATCGCTACCTCTTGGGGCCGAGTTTATCACACTTTTCGAGCATTGCCGGATGCTTTCGTCGCTCGATGTTTCGCATTTTCATTGTTGGACCGAGGATCTTCCACCAGCGATTCAAGCGTACCCTACGCTGGCAGCCTCTCTTTCTCAGCTTAATATCCTCAAACATTCATCAGCTGAGGGATTCAAGTCCCATGAGCTGTTAGCCATCACTGCTTCCTGCCCAAACCTCCGAGAATTGCTAGCAACATGTGTATTCGACCACCGATTCGTGGGATTCGTCAGCGATCAAACTTTGCTGGCTCTTGCATCGAATTGTCCTTACCTTTCACTACTTCACCTTGTTGATACTACTGCTTTGTCCAACGTTCGGCCCGATTCGAACGATGACGGTTACACATCCGAAGATGCAAGTATCAGCCATGCTATACTCGGTGATGTATTTGATGGATTGCCACTGCTTGAAGTTTTGGTTCTCGATGTTTGCCACAATGTTAGGGACGCTTGGCCAGCGGTGGAGTTGCTTAATTCCCGGTGCCCCAGGCTTAAATCATTGAAGCTGGGACAGTTCCATGGAATCTGCAGAGACATAGATTCTCGACCAGATGGGATGGCCCTATGCCACTGCTTGGAATCTCTGTCAATCAAGAATTCAGCCGACTTAACCGATACCTTTTTGGGAGCTATTTCTCTAGGCTGTCCCAGACTTTCCAAGTTTGAGGTCCTAGGATGTAAGAAAATCACAGCCAAAGGGATATGGAAATTAACTCATTTTCTTAGGAACACTTTGGTCGATGTCAAAATCTCTTTCTGTAAAAACCTCAATGCAGTTTCATCATTGCAGGCAATCGAACCGATTCGAGACCGGATCGAAAGACTCCACATAGATTGCGTTTGGGACAGTGTTGGCAATTCAGAAAACCAGACAGATAGCTCCAGTTCCACGGAAGAAACAAGGTTGAAAAAGAAGAGCAAGTCACATGATTCATTTTCTTCCAGGACTTGGTCTAAGCTACACCATCTTTCCCTTTGGATTGCTGTAGGTGAGCAGCTCACCCCATTATCCGCGGCGGGTTTAGATGATTGTCCATCACTCGAAGAGATCGAAATAAAGATCGAAGGCGATTGCAGGAATCAACGCAGGCCTTGCATGGACACATTGGGTATGCGTTTCTTGTCCTGTTACCCGAATCTTTCAAGGATGCTCCTCGACTGCAGTGGAGTCATAGGTTACGCTCTCACGGCTCCACCGGGGTACGTGGATTTGAGCTTGTGGGAGCGGTTCTTTCTCATTGGAATCGAGAATTTGAATCTCAACGAACTCCACTATTGGCCAGCACAAGACATTGATATGAACCAGAGAAGCCTTTTTCTCCCCGCAGCAGCGTTGCTAGCGCAATGTGGGAGCCTAAGGAAACTTTTCATTCACGGAACAGCAAACGAACACTTCATGATGTTTCTGCTGAGAATCCCAACGTTGAGGGATGTTCAGCTTAGAGAAGATTATTATCCGGCACCGGAGAATGATACGAGCACGGAGATGAGAGTCGAATCCTGCCGTCGGTTCGAGGATGCTCTTAATAGCATCAACCGTCACATTCCTGATTAGAAATATATGCAAGTCTTATACAATAAGCCAAAACGCTGAGGCATATTATTATTAGAACTTTATGATTAAGCAAGATATACATGTACTATGCTTTGTTCAATAATTCAAGATAAAATAATGTTTAGTCTCTTAACTTTGTATTTTTTAAATTTAAACTCTCAATTTTATATTCAGATTATTCTTCAAATTCGATAAATTAATTTAAGAAACTTAATAAAAAAATTAACAATTAAGTCTTAAAAAATTGTAAAGTTAAGAGACTAAATATTGTTTTATCTCAATTGACTAATAGGTTATGCATGATGAATTTACTTTGAAGGTAAGGGATAAAAATGAAAAATTAATAATAGGTAATGGATGGTTATGTGAATTTTACTTGAATATTTTTTTAAAAAAATATAACTTTTAAAACATAAAAAATGTTTTTTTTTCTTAAAAAGAGGAAAGGGTATACATTGAAGACAGGTGGGTTAAAGTGTTAGGTGGGTGTAGCCTTGTTGTTCCTGTGGGATTCCATTCCAATTTCCATCTGATCACGAGGATAGGGTACTTCTATGCCATTTAGGCTACATTCAAACCCATGACTCAAGTGTACCATATTTTTGTATGGTGTGTAATCCAGTGACCTTTAATGCCTGAATTCATAAAAGCCCAAAGACAGGTAAAGTTGGATAAGGAAGCAGATCCCTGGGAAAGTGAAAAGTGGCATTGAGGGTGAATTTCAGCCGCATAAGGAAGCCTTTGGTAGGGTTTGGGGAAATGTCCTGTGGAAAAAGACTGAAAATATATATGAATCCGGTTAGGCCCCAAACCGGAACAGACACCTAGAATGATGATGATGATGCACTTAAGACCTTGTTCCCAACATCTAAACCCTAACTCTTAACTCATAAACCTACGACCATAAGCATGTAATCTAAACTCCTAACTGCATATAGTTGTATTCAAGCTTCAACATTGCTTCTTCAATGGGTGTTGGAGTGCCAAACGAAGACTAAGAGACTAGTTAGTGCACTCCCTTTTAAATTTAAAAACTTTATAGGATAATTGTAAGTTTCCCTGTTAAATTAAAAAATTATATTTTATCCTCTCAAGTTGATATTTTGTCTCCTTCCATGTCGCTGATGCATTAAGTTTGATGAACATTATCGCAGATCCATTGCGTTTTCTGTTGTTTCAAGATCGTTCATGTTCCTTGCCTGTTGTCGTGACATGAAGTTTTTGTTCCTGATTTTTTTTTGCAGTCCATCGTTTTGCTTCATTTTGTTTGGAGATTTCTTGAGCTGATGCTTCTGTCGTTTTAATCTGCTGTTTCTTGGTTCACTGTTTTGTGCTTATCAGGAGATGGGCTGTGGTAGTCTTTGCTTTTCTCATTGTACTTCGAAAGTCTTTGTTTTAGTAAAATGATATGAAGTTATATAGCTAGGGTTTCTCCCAAGCCAAACTGTGGCCTGCTTTTGCCGGGGTTAGCCGATGATCATTAGTTTAATGATGCATGCATGCATATGCATCAACATGGCATGGTAAAAACACCAAAGTCCTTGCATGAATGAGAGAAGAACATATAAATATTTGTGAAATCACAAACCTTCCAAAGGTTGAGAGCTCTATATCATTCAAAACTGGTAAGTTTAACACACACACACAAAAAAAAAAAAAAAGATTGAAAACGACAAGCAAACACTATCCTTTATAAATTGTCTCTAGGGCAAATACTTAGAAAGATCTCACTTCCTGTGAGTTTGTATTTTACATGGTCAGATCCTTATCTAAGTACTCACCCTCTGTCGACCTTGTCTGCTACAATTTTATTACTCTGTGTATGCGTGTAAACCAAGATATATTCGTTTAGGGTATTTCTTTTTCATTTTCTTGCTTGGATCTGGTGGGATTTTTCCTGGGAAAATATTGAGGTCATGAAAGTGAAAGGTGGGTACTGATTTCCTGGGGAGCTTGGCAATGGGTCTTCGTCTCAACTTCTATTTCAGTTCTTAGGCTTAGTCTTAACTGCAGATCCGGCAACCACTCCCTGTCTTTCTGCCTTTTATCTTGCTTCAACTGCAATTCCAATAATCAAACCAAGCAATTGTTTCAAACGCAGTTTTTTTTTTTAATAAAGATATACATATATAGTAAATATGTCAAATAAAAACCTTTATGTAATATCCACTCCTAAATAGGTTATTAAATCGAATCGTGTACAACGCTAATTAAAATAAAAAAATTTATGTTAAACACTTACGCTGCATAAGTCTATATACATTATTAGTCGAGTAAATCATGTCACCTTAATATTTTGTACTTTTTGACATATTTAAAAATTATGTTGTACTATTTATAAGAAAATGATCAAATTATATTAAATCATGTATGGTCCTTGTCTATATTAGTCTATATAAATTATGTTAAATCATGTATGGTCCTTGTCTAATCTAGAGTGGCTAATTTTAAGAAAATGATCAAATTATATTTTTAGTTTACAATGATAATTGTAAACCATTATTGTAATATTGAGTATTCTTGTTAATAAAATTAACTGCATCTGTTCAAAAAAAAACTTTTAAATTTTACGAATTAGGATTTAAGAATTTAATTTAGAAGTTTTAAATTTAGTAGGTGCGGTTATAATTTAAGGATTAGAAGTTATAGTTTAAGTTTTAAGGTAATATATTAAAGATTTTTGTTTTAACCTATCAATTTAAAATTTTAACTTTAAATTCTAAATTATATTCATAACCCATAAATTTTAAACACCTATGCATGTATAAAGGCTAAGTGCATCTAATACAAAAAATTGTAATTTGTATAAAGTATATAAACTATTGATGGACCGGATGATGTCATCATATTAGGTTCACATAGTATAAATATTTTTTTATATTGAGAGATTAAAAAGTGAGTAAAAATTCTTTATCTCTTTCTTATATTTTTATCTGTGTCATTGTTTTAAATTAGATGGCTTAACGTTTAATGTTAGAGGTTATGGTTAGAGTTTAGGAAATTAGGAGTATGGTATATTTTTAAAGTGTAGGGTTTACGATATAGAAAATAAAGGTCAGGGTTTAAAATTCATTTTTTTAGAAATTTTCAATAAGAGGCATGGATGGAGGCATGATAAAGAAATAGAGGATTTTTACCCCTAAAAATGTATGAGTAGAAATCCCCTCCCTCCTTTTCATGCCTCTACCCATGCATCTTGTTTATTTTTTTAAAAAAAATTAAATTTTAAACCTTAACTCTTATTTTCTAAACCCTAAACCATGAACCCTAAAAATACAAGATACCCTTAATTCCCTAAACTCTAACCACAACCTTTAACCTAGAACCCTAAATCCTACACCTTAAATCATCTAATTTAAAACGGAAGCACAAATAGAGGCATAAGAAAGAGGTAGACGATTTGTACTCAAAAAAGTATAGTTAATTTTTGTAACGATCGTAATATTAAATGATTACAAATCGTCTACCTCTTTCTCATGTATTCATTTGTGTCTCCGCTTTGAATTAGAGGATTTAGGGTTTAAGGTTAGTAGTTGTGGTTAGGGTTTAGGGAATTAGGGGTAAGGTATATTTTTTAAGATATAAGATTTAGAGTTTATAATATAGAAATTAAGGTTAGGGTTTAAAATTTAATTTTTTAAAAAAATTTAACAGAAGCCGTAAAGATGCATAAAAAATTAGAGAATTTTTACTCTATTAAAATATAACCCAAAAATATATAGCATTGTAGCTATCGACTATCGTGGTCATGAATGGGCTCTATGCATCATGTCGGAATGAAGGCCGGGTTTTTAAAAGAGACCGTTTAACTTGGAAGTGGTGGGTTCAACTTGTCTTGACATGTGTTAACAGCTTGTTCAAGTGCTGTCAATTGTGAGTTGCCAAGTTTGATGTGTTACAGTGTTTATGGTGACGATTGATTTGTTTGGCCAGTTCTAATATCTTAAGGGATTGAGGTCGTGGATCCTATAGAGCATTTCAAAGGTTCAAAGGTGGTGCCTTTGTTAAGCTTGACATTTTGATGTGGTTCAGACAATTTCAGCTTTGGTTTTTCTTTGTGATATTCAAGGAGGCACGGAGCAATGATCCCAAGAGGATGCTAAATGTTCTACAGCTCAAAGTTCAGTAATAGTTATTACCTGAAGCAAAAACGGAGCCTCAAGCTCTGCACTACAACTATCCAACTTGCTCAAGGCACCGTGCTTGTCTGGCGCCACTATTTTCCTGTTCACTTCAGTTGGCCATGCAGAGTAGGCTCTGCCATTTGAACCTGGTCTTTTCCAAAAATATTTTGACGGAGATTGAGAGAAAATGTCAGCAAAGCTATCCAGCTCGGACATATTTCCATTAAACCTCCATCTGTCACTCATCATGTCAAAAGGATGCCACCCCTTCCCATCAAGTACTGATCTCCCAGTCCTCATCGCTCCAATTCGCATGCTCGTATCCATTCCACGAACTTGGTAATTTTTCTGGTGCCTGGCACTACATAGAAAACCAAAACCAGACTTTATCAGCAAAGCAGAACGGCATCCATGCATTGGAAGTCGAGAAACTTAGTGGAATGGATAACCTTGGAAAGGTAGCTTTGAAATCTAATGGAGGTTGGTATAGGGAAGAGTCTCCGGCTAAAACAAATCCACAATTTCCCATTCTGAAATGTAGATGGGGAGTTGAGGACTGCTGCAACAGGCTTTGAAATTCTTCCCTTCCGTGAGTCCCACTATTTCGTTGCCTCAAAACTGCATAATAAATGCAAAGCTTCATTATTTGAATATGTAACACAACTATTTGCCCTAAATTCTGTGGTGTAAATGATTGCATATTTCTTTTTAGTTTTATTTTTTCCCATTCAATCACGTAGTCACCGAGAGTAAAAATTTTCTATCTCTTTATCATGATTTTTTTATGTCTCCTATTGAAAATTTCTAAAAACTTAAATCTTAAACCCTAACTTTTATTTTTTTATATCTTAAACCCTAAATCATACATCCTAGTAATATATTCTACCTTTAATTCTTTAAACCCTAACTACAACCCCTAATCCCTATACTTTTAATTTAAAACAAAGGCATCAATAAAGACATAAAAAAGAGATAAACAATTCCCCATTACCGAATATCTTGACAATGGATCAAATTTATTGGATCAAACAGAAAATTCAATCCGTGAATAAAAACTACTTCACCTCGTCCAACTTCATCAAGTTTCTTACTTCGATACATCTGAAACAATAATTTAAAGTTCAAGATTTTGTGAAATGATGGACCGGAAAGGTTAAAACTAACCATTGAAATATGAAATAAAAATATTGTGTTGTTTCACCTGCAAGTGGCTTTTTACATGGGCAATGCTGAGTCCCTTCACATTCATCAATTGAAGAACTAACTTTGGAGTGGCTCCTGCAACAAAAAGATTGCAGGAAATAAGCTCTAAAACCCCTTGAAATCATAAGAATTTTAACGACACACCACACATACTGATATTTGAACTTACTATCTTGACCACCAAGTCTTTCAACAGCATGCACGAAGGAGAGATGAAGATCAGGAGTCCATCGAAGCCGAGGCAATTTCGATCTAACATATTGCCTAACTGTTTTTCTATTACCTTTCTCTCCCACATTGCCGGAACTCCCTTCGGGTGTATTCTCAATCTCATCATCTTCGCCTTCTTTGCCATTAATGTCATAATAATAATCCTCTTCGCTTCTAGCTTCTTCATTCAAGTCAAAGGATGAACGTTTCTGGGAAGAGATAGACATTGCAGCAGATAAGTTCTCAGCTTGTTGATCACTGTCAAGTGTCAACCCTCTTTTCTTCATCTTCCATCCCCATATCCATAAGCTTTATTCTGAGAGAAATCAATCACAAGTCTACTATGTTAACCTACCAATTCCAACATTAATGCAAAAGTCAATAAAACTTCTGGTAAGAAAATTCTGCCAAAAAAAGTTCTTACCGTAGAGATGTTAGATTTAGTTCACTTGTACAGTTGTACACATTAATCTTATAAGACTAAGACATAAAAAACCTACATCGTGCAAGACATTGAATATGAAGATGTGGGTTTAAAAGTTTTCAGCTGCCCCCAATCCCATATTCGATCTTATCAATGGGAAGGACATGTTTTAGGTGATAGATTTAACTACAAGGCACAAGCATTTTCATTTGTTAGGGAAATATTAACCATTAGCATAAATTTCATCATCCACCTTTGTAAATGAATGTACTTTCAATTTTAATGACTTCTTTTTTCTCTGCAGAACTTCGAAGTCAAATCAGAACATTCACAAGTTCTGTCGAGTATTATATACATTTGTGTATATATATACAGTATTCTGAAAAACATTGAATGCTTGACAGAAGAAAAAAATGGGGGGGCCGAGAGTCGTGTCGCAGCATACTTACATATCGATCTAACTCTTGATGTAGTGAGAGAGTGAAACCGACATGCATCCAATGTCTGCAGCTATTGTATCTTGATCTGACAACGAATCTGATCACATTAATTATACGTTGAGTAGGTAAGGGAAGATACAAAACATCAATGGAGTTTTGATCTGATCTGATAGTTATTGTGTAAGAATACAACAATCCAACCACGAAAAAAACATGAATTCTCCAGGTAGCAAGTAGAAACTGGGTTTTCCGGTTGTGTATAAACATGATCATGAACTTTATAGGTGAAGGACAGTGGGAATATATATATACCAGTGATTAGACACAGAAAAGAACAGATTAAACTAGCTAAAAGAAAATTAAGAGATCAAGTCATTTTCTTTTCTTTTCTTTGGTGTCAAAGATACAAACCATTGATGCTGGAGATTCCTGAAGCCTATATATAATCTTGTCATATTGTTGATCATCAGAATTGCTGACGACGATATATATATATATATATATATATATGTATGTATATAGAGAGAGAGGCTTCAACTTGATCTTCCTTTTTGAGCTTTGATCAAGGGAGAGAGAAAGAAGAACAAAAACAAGGTGGGAAATGTTTTTCATTGAACCATGGAATTTAAATCCTCAAAATTTATAAACTCTTATATCTTCTTCATGATTTTACACCCAAAATTAAGAATAACATATGGTTTTGACATACAGATGAACTGTAGCATACATCAGGTGACTGGATATTCACCCATTTTATTTTTCTCATTTCCATTAATAATGAATTCTCCATTATTTTTATTTATCCAAAAAAGAAAAAAAAGAATTCTCCATACACAGTTTTCTTACTTTAAAAAAAATCTAAAATCCCTTTTATTCCCTTTTTTGGTGATTAAAATTAGTGGTTTGACCTTTGTTGATAAGATCTTTAAGCAACTCTTTTTCTGTGTGTTAAATGTTAATTCAATTATTAAAAAAAATTGTTCGATGTGATTTTAAATAAGAATAATAAGATTATCTAATTCGTTAGATTTTAATTTGATCTCATAAAGATAAAATTTTTCTATTAGAAAATATAATTTGAGTTGGATTCTGGGTTGTGATGGAAACTTTTTGAATCAACCCAATTTATTAATAATATATATTTTTATATTTTTATTTAATTTTTTTAGAGTGGGTTAGATATGATCGATTTTTGTTAAATTTTTGGGTCAAAATCAGGTCAAATTATTTTTTTATTATATTAGATTGAGATCGAATTATGAATAAAATATATTAAATTCGAGTTGGGTCAAAGTTAAAGAATCGTCGTCATCTTTAATTATAAACAGTAAAAATGATCACACGTAACTTTAAAAAAAACTAAGAGTTAAATTAAATGTTAAAAAAAACTAATGATATAACAATATGACAAAAATCTCATAGTGGGGATGAAAAAAATTACTTTGTCTACGAGATGATTTGGTGGCTATTTGGAGTAAATTGCAAGGAGGGTATAACACTAAGAAGTTGTGGAATATTTTAAGGCGCAAGAAAGAAAAAGTTCCTTGATGTACAATTGTGTGAAAACGGACCTTCAATCCCTAAACATTCTTTTATTACTTGACTTGTTGTTTAGATAGATTACCGATAAAGAGTCGAATGGTAAGATGAGATATTCAGATTGACCCTAATTACTTGCTTTGTGATGGTTTTGAACTTGAGACTAGAGATCACCTGTTCGGAGATTGTGCTTTCTCAACTCGAGTATGTTATTTATTTGTCCTCGTCTGCAAGTCACAATGAAATCAACGAGATTGGTCTGTTAGTTTTAACTGGGTTTTGCAATTTGGGAAGGAAAAATCCATGCGAGCTGCGATTGTACGTTTAGCTTGGCGTGGATTAAACTATCATGTTTGGAAAGAGAGGAACAACCGTTTACATAAAAAACAATCATGTTCAACTGATTCTGTTTTTAAACAAATTAAACATGACATTGATTCATATTTTAATTTTATCATTTTTCTTTTGATAGAGATATAATCATTAATTAGAGTATAGTGTAAAATTAATTTGTAAAATTGATGAACATAAACGATTGTTTTAGATGAATAAAATATTAATTTATCTACAAAAATTAAATTTTAATTATATGTTCTTAAACCACGGTAAAAGTAATTATTTACTTCTGTTTATATTTGTGAAGGCGAATATTCTCTTTTTTGAAATATTACCGTGCTTTACTTGTATGGATAACGATCCATCACATCAAGTAGTTAATGAATCATCATGAATCATTTAATTAGTAAATAGTGAATTTAGATCTTACGGTACTTTATATCGTATAGTTTAATAAATTATATTATGGGTAAGTTTTATTGTATTTTCATAAGAATAATCATTAAAAATTATTTATTTATTAATTTTTTATCGTATTTTTTCAAGTAAATTTTTACTTGAAAAATTATTTTAAAATAAATTAACAATAAATATGAGTAAAGATTCACTTAAAAAATATAATATAAAAAATAATAAAATAAATAATTTTTACGTGATAAAATTTACCTATAATATAATTTCTCGAATAGCTTTGTTGATTCACTAATTAGGGTCGGTAAGACATATTGCAGCTAATAAGTTATAGTACAATGTCAATGGTAAACACTTTGTATTATAATTTATATATTTATTTAAAAAAATAATTAAATGTTTAATCATGATTAATGAATACATATATGATATATGTGTGCATATTTATATATTTATTTTTGTATAATTAAGTACATCATTTCTTTTAGTAAAAAGTATACATTAATTCTTATATAAAAAAAACTTTTATACGATAAAACTATGTGCTTACATAATAAAATTATAGGCGACAATTATGAGATATTGTGAAGATTAGAAATAATAGCAACATAAAAAATAAATGTTATTTAAATAAGAAATTTTGCGCTATAATAATTCATAATGTTTCATTTTTAAGATGATTAATATGTTTTATATATTCGTATATTTTAAATCTTATAATAAATTATTTGTTAGTTATAAATAAAATTATTTTAATTCAAATTATATAAAATAAATTTATTATTTTTCATTAAAATCACTCATTGGGTTTATTCAAGTTATCACTTTATACTTTTAAAATATACGATAATTTAGTTTATATTGCTTATTAAAAAAACTAAAAAACTATATAGATTAGTAAGCATATTTAACCGATTGATCAAGCTAGTTATATTTACTTTTTCGTATTTTTTTAGATCATGAGTTTTATACCTATTAATTGATCATGCTAGTTATATTTGTTTTCTCGTATTTTTTTAGATCATGAGTTTTATACCCACTAAGAACATTCTCTTTCTTTCTTAGAATCCTCCGTGTTTTTTTTAGTAAGTTTAAAATTAAATTTAAAATTTATCAAAAAAACATCAACTATATAGATACAATGTTGATAATATGTTGCTTAATCCATTAAGTGCAACACTTTGAAATTTATACCCAAAAAATTGTTGCAAAATATTTAATATAATGCAACAATTTGAACCTAATAAATGGTCCTAGTAAATAAATAAATGATATTTATTATAAAAAATTTAAATTTAATTATTTTATTTATAAAGTATGTATTATTAAAAAAACTATGTACAAATAAATATTATATTATATTCACTTTTAAATGTAAAAATGAAACCGTACCATTTATATGTTAGAGTATGAAATACGATCATTTATCTTAGAATTTACGACATGGAATTATTTCTTAATTAATTCTTTATTGAATTGGTAAGAATGTTTTATATGGAAAGATACTTTAAACTACAATATGGTAATTATATGCAAAAATAGTCCTGAAAACTAACCAAATTTTGTAGAAGGAAACACTTTTTTCGGTGTTACTTTTTATATTTTAGTAATAAAATTTAAATTTTAAGTTTTAATCGTAAATTTTAAGTTTAAAACTATAAATTTTAATCTTAAAAAAATATATCATATTCTTAATTTTATAAACCTTGATTAAACTCTAACTTTAAATTTTAACTATAAACTTTAAATCTATTTTTTTTAACAAGATAACATAGAAATAACGCGTAAAGCATTGTATTTCTATTCCAAAGAAGGTAAATAACTTAGGGGTGGAAAGCATCTTTCTCTTTCTCATGCCTTTTCTATGCCTCTGTTTTAAATCAGAGGGTTAGAGTTCAGAGTTTAGGGTTTAAAGTTAAGAGTTGTGGTTAGAGCTTAAAGAATTATGAGTATGGTGTATTTTTAAGGTATAAGGTTTAGGGTTTAGGATATAAAACATAAGGATTAAGATTAATTTTTTTTAATTTTAAAAGAAGCATAAAAAGATATACCATAAAAAGACAGATGATTTTTATCAATAAAATGGCTACATCAGTGCAGTTGCCCTTTTCCCAAGAGTTCATGCCAAAGATACATACGTCTCTCATATTCAAATCAGTAGTTGTAACAAATCAGACTGAGATTTAAGCCAATTACTCAAGGAAAGTGACCCATACAGAAGCTTGGTGCCTATTTTCTTCTACAAAATATAAATGGAATCATCCAGCTACTGATATAATTATGAAGTTCTATAGATATGATATAGCTTGTCATGATGGGGTTTCTCTATTTATAATTTTATATAGAAAATTTCATTAATTGAACTTGGTGAACCACATTTCTTGTGTTGCAGAAGGCATATATTTCCCAAACCCTACTGGGTTTTCCAGAAACAACTGTGTCATCTTACAACTTGTGTATGTTCCAAGACAGGACTGGCAACTGCTACACAACATATTTAAGGCAATAAAAACAGTGACATCCTAATCTAAATATGAACATCTATAATCTTAAATGTTGACAAAGAAGTTGCTACTAAACACTAACACTTGGCATGTGCCCCCCAGAAGCAGGTGGAGAAGGATATAAGATGACAGACTAAAAATAGGGTAAAGTTCATAATGCTCACTAAATTATATGTTTAATAACGTATTTAGATTACGGTTAAATTTGTTATTATTTTTTGAATTAGGACTAAATTATTTGAATATACAAATATACATGGTTAAATATGTTATTATACAAAATTTATTAACTGAAACGTCATCGTCTTAACTTTCGTTAAGAACTCAGTGGTCAAATTAAAACAAAACAGAAAATTCAATGGCAATATTGAAACGTCAATTGAAAGTTTAGTTACCAAATTGAATAATCTAACAAAGTTGATAAACATAAATTATTCTGTCAGCATCATTTGATGAAATCCAAATTAAGGGTTGTATTAATTTTATGACTGAACAACGCACTTTGGAACATGAGAATATAAACGTGTTTTGGAATCAGTTTCATATGTCAATCATCGAAATTAGATATCGAAGATTTAGCACGTCGAATCTTTAGATGAAATTTTATCGGTTTTAAGTGGATTTTATGAAGAACTAATTTGAGAAGAAAAAAGGATTGAAATATGAATATTTTGGTACTAGTCTTGTCGTGAATAGGGAGCGATAATGAATAATGACAAATGAATAACCGACGATCAAAAAGTTTAATATTTAAAGTTGAAGTATTTTAATTTTAGTGATAAAATCGATATATAAATTAAAATTAACATGAAAAAGACTACTACATCATCACACAAATTAACGATTTAATCCTATAATTGAAGGTAAAATCACAATTTAATGATATAATCCAACCAATTCAAACTTCATTGTTAAACTCAATACAAACCCTAACATTAAGTGAAGTTCAAAATAATTTACCCATACTTGTTCATGGTAAATTTAGTATACATCTGTATGCAATTATATAACGAGCAAGGGAGAAAATTTCTGGTGAAAAATTTAATGACATGAACCCTGATCAGAAGAAAGAAACATTTCTTCTATATTCATAAATCTACTGTGTATCGAGGAGAAAGATCTTATCTGAAGTCAGAAGGAAATGAAATTTCTGTGTAGGAAAGGTACCCTGACCTGAAAGCCACAGGTCTTATGATCTTCCTTCTTGATACAGTATAAGGTAGCTTTCTCATGTGGACACTTGATAATTTATTGTTAAAATAACTTAAGCAAACCACTTTTTTTCCTTTTTTGCTGATTCTTCAATAGCTCTCACTTTTCTACTTTTTGAAGAAAAGTGGAAGTAAGAGAAATTATTAAGCGAAACTAACGCGTTTGGTGAAAAAAGAATATTTAGGAGAATAAGTTAAAATGAAAATAGTGTTTTTTGGATTTCGTTATTTGTAGGTCGTTGGATTGAACTGAAAATATATTGATTTCAATAATGTATATTGACCTTGTTACATGCAGGTGGTGAGATTTAAAGAACACTGTTCCTTTTGGTCTATTTTTCCAAATATTTTTCAAACACACTTATTCTTCGAATATTTCTCTTCAATCCCATTACTCTTCTAAATTGACCCAAAATTATCCCTTTGACATTTAAGTTTATTTGATGATGTGTCACTTTGAGATTATGGTATAGAGTGAAAAGGACTAATCTAAATTCAATAATTACTGTAGACCAAAACATTTAAGGATTAAACTAAGAGTGTTGTCAAATTTTAAGATTTGAAGTTAATTTATCCCTAATAACAAAAGTAGATACACTTTTGTCTTGAAGAAGAGTTGGGAAACTTGATGAGTTTTGTTAGAATTTTTTCATGGAAAAGTCCACCAAGAAAAAACATTATAAAACAAGTATTAATGTTTCAAAGAAATTTGTCTGTACCAACATAGGTAAACCTAGAGGTGTCAAATTTAAAGATTTGAAGTTAATTTATCCCTTGAGAAAATTCTTATTAAATCATTTTAACCATTGCATAAATTTTGGACACAATTCAAACAAGCTCATGTGTTGGGCTTGTTATAGAGGTGACAAATGACAGTGGCAACCCAATTACCTGTACAACTGATGGAATTTGTCTGTACCAACATAGGTAAATCTAGGGATGGGCACAGAACTCGAATCCGATAGATTTTGATCCAACCAGGTTTGATTGGATCAGATTTTTTGATAAAAAATTTAGGATTCGGTTAGGTCGGGTCGAGTTTTTTCAAGGGTGGTCTCGGATCGGGTCGAGTTTAGGGTGGAAAAAATCTGACCTGACCCGACCCGGGACTAATAGTATAATTTTCTCATATATATTTTAGGGATATTTGCAATAATGACCCCTTTTTATATATATTTTATACAATTAGATCACTAAAATTAATTTTTTACAATTAGGTCACTAAAATTAAATATTTTTACAATTATATCCCTAAATTTTATTTTTTTTTATAGTTTAGTCCCTAAAAATTTAATTTTTTAATGATTTGGGTCGGGTTCGATTTTAGAGCTTAAAAATTGGGATGGTTCGGATCGGATTTTTTCACCTTAAAATCGGGTCGGATTCAGTGGCGGGCAGAGGGTATGATTTTTTGGGTCGAGTGCGGGTGGGCTAAAAATCCGACCTGAACCGACACGACCCGCGCCCATCCTAGGTAAACCCCAAAATAGACTTGGTTCCTGAGCCAGACTGAACTGCATTGAACATGGTCCCCTCTTCCACCAAGTGTTCCTAAACACAACAAAACATAGAGTCTGCCATGCCAGGGTCCAAGCAATTGCCAATTCGAAACCAGGAAGACAGGTGTAAGAATTGGTGTGATTTTATGTCCGACCAAAGCTTGTAGCCTTGCAGCTTTCACCAGCACAATTGGGGACCGGTTTTGGTTGCATGGGCCATGGCGTTTAAAGCATTGGATTGCAAAGATTTGGACCACTTGTTCATGACCATGAATATAGACCAAGTCTAGAAATTACATTATTTGACATCTATGTGTGGCTCAAGATTCACCAGGGACCTCTTTAAATATGATATTTTGGTTGGGGTCTATTTGCTCCAACCCAAAAATTATGGACCTATCAATGAAATTTTAATATGGTTGAAGATTCGAGGGAAGTCATTTGTTAATCTACCTGAGATTTAGTTAACAGTCGGATTCATTTCAACGTAAACCAAAAAAAATCCAAATCAAATATTAAGAACTTGATAGGCAAAAATTAAATATTTTTCGATATTTTTTCTACGTCAAACATTAAAATAATATAACTTTAAAATATATGAATATAAATAAGGTACCGAAAAAGGTTGAAATTTATATTTCTTCCTTATGTCATCGTGTTGCCAATGTTATTGGTGACGTGTGCCTGTAGATCAGACTACAGCCATTCACGTGTCCTGTCCACATGGGAAAATATCCCTGTTGGAAGGTGTCATGTTCTTATAGGTAGGACCCATCTCATTGTTGATTGTTGGGAGCCACATGGAGCCACGTGATACAGTTACATCTTACAAGCACAGATGCAGTTCACCCATACAGACTCTATTTAATAGGGTCATCTTGGAATTTGGATATTAGAATTTAGAATTCTATATGAAATTTTAAAAATATTTTCTTTACAAAATAAAAGTATATTTAATTATTTTATTAATAAATTATAAAAATGTGATTAAATTTTATGAATTATATGATTTTATTAAATAATTTCAATTATATATATAACACGAGAAATCGTGTCCATTTGCTACAAATCGAAAATACCATGTTTTGTTCTCTCCACCTTCATTCATAATTTTCGATGGATTGGTGAAACCCCAGAAAAAACTGGATAGTTTTCTTCATTAGTTCAGTGTGTAGAATCATCAAAGATCAGTTTTTGTAGCAGAGAGAAGACAACAATGGAGAAGAAAGGGACGATATTGATGCAGAGGTTCGAGCTCGGTCGATTACTCGGGCAAGGCACATTCGCCAAGGTTTACCAAGCAAGGAACCTAACAACAGGCCAAAGCTGCGCCATTAAAGTCATCGACAAGGAGAAGATAATGAAAGGAGGCTTAATCGATCAAATCAAGCGAGAAATCTCGATCATGCGCCTGGTTAAACACCCCAACATCGTTCGACTCTACGAAGTCATGGCCAGCAGGTCCAAGATATATTTCGTCATGGAATATGTCAAAGGTGGGGAGCTTTTCAACAAGGTCGCTAAAGGGAAGCTCAAGGAAGCCGACGCCAGACGATATTTTCAGCAATTGGTCGCAGCGGTCGATTATTGCCATAGCAGAGGCATTTATCACCGGGATTTAAAGCCGGAGAATCTCCTTCTCGACGAAAATGGGAATCTCAAGGTGTCGGATTTCGGGCTGAGTGCGTTCAAAGAATCGAACAGACAAGATGGGTTGCTTCACACCGCATGTGGAACCCCGGCTTATGTTGCGCCCGAAGTGATCAACCACAAAGGCTACGATGGTGCCAAGGCTGATATCTGGTCTTGTGGGGTAATTCTTTACGTTTTGTTGGCTGGTTTTCTTCCTTTTCACGACTCGAATCTCATGGAAATGTATAGGAAGATTTCCAGAGGTGAATTCAAGTGTCCGCAATGGTTCACTCCCGAAGTTAAGAAGCTTCTTTCGAGGATTCTCGAAGCCAATCCGATCCGAAGAATCACAGTCGCTAAGCTCATGGAGAATTCTTGGTTTAAGAAAGGGTATAAACATATTGATCATGTTCATACCTCGTCACCATCCCCTCAAACTCGTATCCTAGACCCGTTGATTACCGATTTTAACTCCGGTTTTGAGGACGAAACAGGCCTCTTTAAGCCAAGTTGTTTCAATGCTTTCGACATCATATCTCTTTCACAAGGTTTCGATTTATCAGGCTTGTTCGAGAAAGATTCGAATTACTCACGTTTCACAACTCAAAAGCCAGCCACGGATATCGTATCTAAATTCGAACAAATTGCTCGTACAGAGAGCTTTTGCATCAAGAACAAAGGTGGGAAGGTGGAATTGCAGGGCGTCAAGGAAGGGAGGAAGGGACAGCTCGGTATAAATGCCGAGATATTCGAGGTTACGCCGTCGTTCCATGTGGTTGAGTTGAAGAAAACAACAGGGGATACTCTGGAATATAAGAATTTCTGTAACAAAGAACTGAAACCATCTCTGAAAGATATAGTGTGGGCTTGGCAAGGAAGTGACCAGTAACAAGTATAGCTAGCTACAGAGTACAGAACCTTGCTTGTGTTTGTATTTGTGTTGACACTGTAAACCACTTTGCCTTCCAATTCTCTTTTCTTGTCCTTTAGATTTGGTTCCTGTCTAATTAATCTCCTAGTTCTGTTTTAACTTATGCTCACACCAGAAACTCTGAAACTTGTCATAATAACTACAAGCTGATGATCGGCCTGTTGTTTGATGGATCTTCTGATCCTATTTGCAAAGCCAGACAAGATGCTTGAAGTGTCCAAACCTCAATTATTCAACCGAATGGAACATGTGCTTGTTAGTTGTTCCTGCCAAGTATAGGCAAAACAAACCAGTTGGTTCCACTGTCTAGACTAGAATTGTTGGTTGCTTGGGGTGCAATGATTTGGTCATTATGCAACAGCTTTTGTCTCAAGATAGTAAGGACTAAAATCTAACTAAAATGAAACAAAAATATTTAGAGCCCCTCTTCATTTTCACTAATAAATAGAAAATCCAACTAAATAGAAAATTTTTAAAATAATGAGAAAATAATTTATAAAAACTAACGGGTGTGGGTTTAAGTAATAAATAATTTAATTTTGTTTAAATAATTCTCGGATTAAAAGTATTGTTATCGAAAAATTTACTCACCAAAACTATTTATACGATACGCGTCAATTCAGATTAATAAAAAAATCCAAAAAAATAATAAAAAAATTATAAAGATTAAGAAAACCCCTTATTTTCTTTACCATTTTCCACTCAAATCAAGGTTTTCAAATTTTCTTTTTCTTCTGTAGCTTTCTCTCAACTTTCTACCGAATCCAATAAGGAAAGAAAAAGATGATTACGTCTCTCTTTCTTCCCTTTGTCTTTGTCTTTACACTAGTCCATACAAGGGCAAAATTGGAAGAAAAACAAATATCTTTAATCCAGGTATCAACAAATAAGTCAAATACAAAATTTTCGCAGTCAACTTTACGTGAGACTTTATTTTATCATTGATTTCATCAATTCTAATATTTTTAATTTAGTCCTTAAACTATTCATAATTGCACATTGATCCCTAATAAATAAAAAATCGTCTAATAACCTTGATAAAAGTCAAATATGAATTCAAATCCTTTTTAATTGGAATATTACATATAAATTAAACTTCATTTGCTAATGCAAATGGCAACAAGTACAAGTCTTTGTTTTTGCTCTTACTTTTCAACTTCAGCCAGAAATAAAGACGAAAATTTCTCCAACTCATGTTTTTTCAAAGCCAACCCAATCTCAACTCCCCTGCTCCCGTCGCGACTCTCGGCCAATGAGACAGCTGCAGACTTATCAATGGAAACGATTACAACCTTCTCCGGCTTACCCCAACCGAAATCGGAGCCATAAACTCCAAATCCAGGAGACCCTGCAACACTAAAAACCTGTACATGTTTTGATGCTAATTGCACTCCAACATCTAAAAGAATTGACAATTTCGTTTCAATGCCTTCAAGAACGCCTTGATTCTGCACTTGTTGAACCAGATCACTCACCTTTTGAACACTGAATATAAAGCCGTTTTCATGTATGAAATCTTTTGCTGTGGCAAACGCCAGTTTAAATGTGTTACAGCTTCCGAAATAGTTTTCCGGGACAGGAGGGTCTAATCGTGACCTGCAATCGACTGCGAATCCGAAAGCAACGTCTCTACCACCGGTTTCTCCTCTAGATCTCGCTATGCAAGTTATTATATAAGCAAATGTAAGGACAAAGGTTGATAAATGAAGGTCTTTCCCAGTGTCTGGTAACTTTGACAAGACCCTTTCTCTTAGTTTCTTCAAATCTTGTTGAGTAATCTCGACTGTGGCTCGAACTAGACTTGCAGCTTCTCCTTTGTTGGGAAAAATCTTGAGGCTTTTCTTTTCAGTATCTGAATCTGATCCCACACTGTCAAACCAAGTCTTCAAGTATAGCATGTCGATTCCACTGGGATCTCTTACAACAGTCCTGTCGAAAAAAGGGGTTAGCTCGGGTGGCAAACTTGAGTTTTCTGGATTACCTTGCTTGCATATATAAGCCCAAGATTTGATGAACATAGTTGTGGTTTTCCCATCAAGAACAGCATGGTGAGCAGTGATTCCAACGCAAAACCCAGTGTTAGGGAAAAGGGTTATTTGCAAAGCAATAGTTGATGCTGAATCATCCGATGTTATCAACTCAGGTCTCAAAGGATGCAACTCAACAGCTTCGTAGACTCCATTGCTTGAAAGGAGGTTAAAGTCAGCATCAGATTCAGCAACCGTGAGTGGAACACCATCGCTCTGAGTGTACGAAATGATGGGTTTGGGGGCGTTTGGTGGCCACTTGAGGTTTCCGGCGAGGGGGAGGTAATGGAGGAGAGTGATGGAAAGAGATTGTTTGAGTTTAGGAAGGATTTCCGAGTTGAAACCAGCGAGGCTTAAGGCGTTGAGTCGGTAAAAGAAGAGTCGCTCAACGGGAGGAAACTTTAACCAAAAGATGTCGGAGAAAGTGAGTGGAAGAGAGAACTCAGCTGAAGCTTTTGGTGAGTTAGGGGAAGGGCTAACTCGGCTGAACTCAAGGATTTTCATTCTGTCTGAGAAGGAACGTACTGGCAAGTGGCAAACACATGAGTCACATATTTATTTTTTAAATTTATAATTACTATTGTTATTGCAAAGCAATTTAAAAAATATTAAAAAACTGATTATTTAAAAAAAATGCAGATTAAAATGATTTTTTATTTTATTTTTCAGGTTGATTTGTTTTTAAATTTAATTTAAAATATTTTTTTTATTTAATTTTTTAATGAAAATTCGTCATTCTTTTGGTCTTCAAGTGTTCTTGGGGAAAAAATAAAGAGAATATTTAACAACTCAATTAGGAATTGATTTTGCTTGATTAAGTGTCTAAATTGAAATTATTCCGGGACAAAAGGTCCAATAAAGTCATGGGATCTAAGGGTTTAATATTGTATTCTTTCCGTTTCACTTTTATTGTCCATTGTTGATTTTTTACGTAGTTTTAAAGAAAAAAAATTATGTAAAAAATATAATATAAAATAATTAAAAGGATAATTTTATCATTAAAAGGTTAAATTTGGTTTCGTTAGAAAACAAAAGAAAGGGTAGAAAGAGAAATACACCTTATAAAAATTGTTGATTTTTTTAATAAGACATTTTAAATGAGATAATTTTAAAACACAAAAAAACATTATATATAAGACAAAAAAAATAATAAATAATTAATTATAAGGCCCTATAACACATCCAAAATCCAATGCATGTGAACCTTCCAAATCAAGTCCCAATATTTTATGGTTCAAAACCCCCCAAAATCTATATTTTCAAATATCAGTTTTTTAAAAATATATTTTTAAATCAAACAAAATACTTTTACCTGAAAATTTATATGTTATTTTTTTTACTTCAACTATCTTCATTTTTTTTTTCTAAAAAACTTTTTAAAAGAATGTAAAAGTGTTTAAGAATTGCTTTCACTAAACCTAAAAAGGATGAGTATATAACGGGCGTCGAACACTGTTAAACATTGTTAATGTTGAACACTGCTAAGTATTATTAAATTAATTTATAAAGAATAAAAATTTAAAGGACTAATCATATAATTATTAATTATGTGTTGAGTTTATCACTCTTTTGTTAATTACATACTGAGTTCTTGAGATTTTCAATTTTTATTAATTAATTTAATGGTGTTCTACAATGTTCAACATTAGTGGTGTTCAGCAGTGTTCGACGTCCGTTGTAAAATTTTTCACCTAAAAATTTATAGGACTATTCATCCCAGTCGTAAAAATCTCTTACCCCTTAATTATGCCTCATACTAAAAATTCTTTAAAAATTAAATACTAAACCCTAATCTTAATTTTTTATATCCTAAAACCTTAATTCTAATCTTAATTTTCTACATCCTAAAACCTAAATCCTAATATTAATTTTCATATCCTAAAACCTAAATCCTAATCTTATTTTTTTACGTCCTAAACTATAGCCTTAATTTACTCCATCCTAAATCCTATAACCCTTGAAAATAGATCTTACCTATAATTTTATAAACTTTAACTCCAACTTTTAACCTTATTCTTAAACCCTAAATTCAATAATTTAAATAAAAAATATTAAACTATAATAAAAAATAAACAATTTACACAAGTTAGTGATAACAATTTTATAGGTTAAGTTCTACTTCTATATCTTTATACCGTTAATATATGTATTTACAGCCCATCAAATATTCTTTTATTTTAGGATGAATCCACAACAGGCGTTGAATACGGTTAAAAACTACTAACGCTGAACATCGTTGAATATTATTAAATTAATTAATAAAGATTAAAAATCTTAAGGATTCAACACACAATTATTAATTACATGTTAAGTCTAGCTATCACTCTTTTAATAATTACATATTGAATCACTGATATTTTTAATTTTTATTATTTAATTTAATGATATTCAACAATATTTAATATTAATATTAAACAATGTTCGACGTTATAAATTTTTTTTTATTACATTCAATAAATTAAGAATTTAATATTCTTCGCTATTTATCTCGAACTATTAAAACTTTTTTCCCACAAATTTCCAATGTTTCCCTAAGCTGTCCCCCACTACTCCCGACTCAACAAGGTACAATAAAATAAATGTATTTTCCCTGTGAAGACATCCTAGGTAGACACAGAGCTCAAGTTCCATTAACATAAATAATCTTATTTTAAAGATACAAGTATGACGGAAAACATATATTAAGGGATTGTTAACAGTCTGTCTCTTAATTTTGTATGTAGGAAACTACAAATGTTGGTTTCTCAAACTGAGTTGTCATTCCTTGTGGAATGTTGGGTTGGAATCTTGTGGAGTAGGTGAATCTAATACAATCATCGAACTTACCCTATAAACAATTCAAATGCCTTTGATTTACTCAGAAATTAAGCAGAAATATAGGATGTTTTTCTTAGAGAAAATTCTGGGATTTTCTCAGTCTCAGTCTTTGAATCCACAGTGACTTACGTTTCTCTCTCATTTGATTGATAAAGTTGAATAGCTTTTGTTCGTCAAAAAGTTGCAGAATCATGGTAGTGGAGCTGCTGCAATCACTGGCATTTATGCACGCAGATTCAGATTATATGATCATAATTATTTTTTTATTTGTCCACTGTTTCTAGATGATGGCTTCAGCAAAGTGATGGGGTTGGGGTTCGTTAAGGACTGGGAATTTTACTCTTCTCTGAAAGAAAAGATGGAATATTCTTCATCATTAGTTTTCACACACATTCTTCCAACGCTTAAAACTAGGGTTTTGATTATTGGATATTGGAGTTGTAATTCCAATAAGCACGAAGCACGATGGATGAAAACAGTCGGTAAAAAGTAAAAAATTATTGTGGCAATATCAGTCTATACGCATACACTGCATGTGGGGAAATAGACAATTCTGAGAAAACAAGCCTGACTTTGCTTGGATACCTACTTCCACACCAAATGACAGAGGAATAAGACCCTTATTTTGGTTGGAAGACCAAGATATGTCCAAAATGGAATGTTGAAATAGAATCAAAATGACCCAAATATGGAGCATACGCGGGAGGATTGCATAGAAACAGACATTGGTTTGCCGTATTGACTCTAAATTTGAACCCTTTTTCTGCAAGACACAGCATTTGCATCCAGCTCTACTCTCCATTTGCATTTACTTCTTCCCCTGCTTCATCATTTACCCCCACCGCCGTTAACTTCCCTAACAATCCTACCTCACTAGCTTTTCAGGGTCCCCTACCTCAAAACCATAAAGATAAAGCCAAAAACAACACTGTCTCTTCATATGTTTCTTCGCTACTCTTCTTTTTCTTTCTGTACGAGCGTCGAAATGCTCAAAACTGCAGAAAAGCTGGGTGTTTGAAGTGAAGAAATGGAAGTTTTGGTGAGATTTTTACTTCTCTTTTCCCTGTTGGTGTCGGTACAATCAACATGCAACAGTACAGACCATGGACTGGTTTCCCAAGCTTTTGAATCAGTCTCCGGGTTCAACATCTCTTGGCTGAAATCCAACGACGGCAACTGCTCGTTTCCAGAGATTAAGGTATTGAATTTATCTTCCAAGGATTTAGCTGGTACCGTTTCATGGGAATTTCTCAGGAACCTTTCACACTTGCGCACCATTGATCTCTCCAACAATTCTCTCCAAGGCTCTGTTCCGGGTTGGTTCTGGTCTCTTCCCGGACTCATCCATGTCAATCTGTCGAAAAATAAGTTCGGAGGAATGGTCGGGTTCGAACCTACCTCGGGAATTGGCTCGTTTTCATCGGTTCGGGTGCTAAACCTTTCGACTAACAGGTTCACCAACTTGGTTAAACTCTCTGGTTTTCCCAACCTTGAATCTCTTGATATTTCCCACAATGTTCTTGGTGTTCTTCCATATGGATTCAACAACCTTACCCAGCTCCAGCATCTGGATATGTCGAGTTGCGAGATTTCGGCAAGTATAAAGCCTATTTCAACTCTTGATTCATTGAATTACTTGGATGTATCAAACAACTCCATGAATGGTACTTTCCCTTCCGATTTCCCTTTACTCAATAGCTTAAAGTTTCTAAACATTTCGCTCAACCATTTCAACGGTTCAATTGAGCTTGACAAGTTCCAAAGATTTGGGAAATCTGCTTTTATTCATGCTGGAGATTTCGTTTTCAATACTTCCAAAAAAGCACCGAGCAATCACATTAAACCCCATTTCTTGAACCCAAATCAAAAAAACTTCCAAAAACATAAACCCAAATCAAAAGGAAAAGCTTTGGTCATTGGTTTATCGTGTTCATCTGGGTTTCTACTTGCTTCCCTTGCGTTCTGCATCTTTTTCACATACAGAAGAAAGAAGCTGGCGAGGAGAAAAAACAAATGGGCCATATCCAACCCAGTTCAACCGAATTTCAAGATCGAGAAATCAGGGCCGTTCTCTTTCGAGACAGAATCGGGTTCATCCTGGGTTGCGGACATCAAAGAACCGACGTCAGCATCGGTCATCATGTCGTCAAAGCCGCTGATGAGCTTCACCTTCAAGGACTTGATCGCTGCCACGTCTCGTTTCGGCAAGGAGTCCGTACTATCGGAGGGACGGGGTGGACCCCTTTACAGAGCCGTCCTCCCGGGTGACCTCCACGTGGTGATTAAAGTTTTAGAACACGCCAGAGACGTTGATCGTGATGAAGCCGTGGCCGTGTTTGAAGATCTTTCTAGGCTTAAACACCCTAACCTATTACCTCTCTCCGGTTACTGCATTGCAGGTAAACTCTAATTATTACATGCATTAAATCGTCTCACGGGTTTGTCTGAAAACATTGAAACATCAATCAGCTGTTCGTGATTTTGTACTGTCCGACGACTTTGCGTCATTACTTGTTTCGACATTCGTGAATTTTGGCGATTCTTTTCAATTTCACCATGCAGACACATATTCAGCTTTTACGTTAATTATAAATTTTAAAGTTTTTTTTTTCTTTTTTGGATTTTATTTTTTTAGGTAAGGAGAAGCTTGTGTTATATGAATTTATGGCAAACGGGGATTTAAACCGGTGGTTACACGAACTGCCGACGGGGGCACCCAACGTTGAGGATTGGAGCACCGACACTTGGGATATTACTCACAACGGAATAGGGTCCCATACTTCTTCGCCGGAGAAAACGAACTGGCTGCATCGCCACCGCATCGCGGTCGGGGTTGCGCGTGGGTTGGCTTATCTGCATCATGTAGGATCCAGCCATGGCCACCTCATTGCTTCGAATGTTCTTCTCTCCGACAATCTGGAACCTCGGATATCCGATTTTGGGATAAGAAATATTGGGTCTAAAAAAGATGGAGATAAAAAGGGTGAAAACGATGTTGAATTTGATGTTTATTGCTTCGGTGTTGTCTTGTTGGAGCTTTTGACGGGGAAGCAAGGGACGGAGGAGAATGTGAAGCGGGTGAGGAGGTTAGTGAAGGAAAGGAATGGAGTTGCAGCGCTTGACTCGAGATTGAGACTCGGCGGTGAATCGGAGGCCGAGATGGTGGATAGCCTCCGAGTCGTGTACTTGTGTACGGCTGAATCGTCTGAGAAAAGGCCGACGATGCAGCAAGTTGTGGGTTTACTCAAAGACATCCATCCGGCGGTAGACGATTTCAACCGATTTAACGGGTGAAACTGTAAAAGTAAATTCCCACGCTGAGACACTCTTTCGACGGTGATATTCACGCGCTGTTAATCGAGAACATGCCTCGTTGTATCTCGAATTCTAGATTTTTGCTGTTGTGATGTACAAAGAGACAAGAATTTTGTTGAAAAAGATAAAAAGAAAAATATGAGTAATTTAATTTAATCTAAATTACCTACTTTTTTTCTCTATAGAAATTTATTTACTTATTTTTTTCTTTTCTTTTAATTATTAAAATTATTTATTTATACAGTAACCACTTAAAGTTTATGATTTTTTAAATTAATTAATTATATTTTATAACTTAAATTTTATTTAATTATATAATCAACTCTCTTCTACACTTCGCTTGTTTAAATGTTTCAATTCAAGTAGTTAAAATATAAATTTATTATTACAAAATATTAAATTGAATTTATAACATTTATGGGCCAGAATACAATTTCAGTTTAAAATTTAAAAACATAAAAGAATTAAAATTATATATTTTTATCATTTTAGGGGCAAGATCCCTACCATTCTCCCTCAGACGAAGATAGAGATGCATTGAACTGAAAATCAATAATTATGTTGGATATATATAATTTAATTATATGATTTTCGAATAGAATAATAAAATCAAAATTAATTGAGATTAAGTGTTACAATGATAACATTCACGTTGAGATTAATCCCACCTAAGATTAACCAATTAAAATAAGACACATAATATATTTTTTTCATATTATATTTACACATAAGCATCATCCAAATCATCCACTTCAATGCATTTAATTTAAAAATGAAAAAAAATATTATCAAAGATTTTTTATGTTATCTTCCTCTTTATTGTTCAAATTTTTTAATTAATTTTTTCTAATCTCTAACCTTAAACCCTAACCATAAATCCTAAACCCTATACCTTAAACCCAAAACCCTAAACCTAAATCCTAAACATAAACCCCAAACCCCAAACATAAACCCTAAAACCTAACCCTAACCTTAAACCTAAATCCTAAACCCTAAACACTAACACTAAACCCTAAACCCTAAACAATAACCCTAACCTAACCCTAACAATAACACATAACCTAACCCTTAAACCTAAACCACTAATCCCTAACCTTAAACTCTAAATCTTAAACCCCAAATCTATATAAAAAATTAATTAAGAAAATTTTAAAAAACAAAGAGAAAGATGACACAAGAAATCTTTGATAATATTTTTTTTTCTTTTTTTAAATTAAAGACATTAAATTAGATGATTTGGCCAATGCTTATGTGTAAATTTAATATGAAAAAATATATTATGTGTCTTAATTTAATTGGTTGAAAACATATCTTAAGTGGCGGAAAAAGTTCATGTAATAATTTTTCCACCTTAATATACACACGGACCCTACATGTTGAAGCCGCCTACAACTTCGGCTTGGGTGTGTTTCAAGCTCTGATAAAAAAACAAGTTTGCCTTGGACAATTCATCACGTAAGGCCATGAATTTGTGGCTTCAAATAATCGGACGGCGCGAAGAAGAAGAGGACCGGATTCGAGTCAAATCTTGTAGGCTACGCGCTCCGACCCCGACCGTGACAAACCGATGTCAACATCTGGTATGGTTACTGAGGTTAACCACAAGCAACCGATCGACGACGTATACGGATCGTTGTGGAAGAAGATAAAGTTAAAGACAAAGTAAGTGGTAACATAAAAAAAACAAGCTTTTTCCTTGATATTCATGATTGGAAATGCATGCAAAGTTTTTTTACTTGATAAAGAAGAGTACTAATGGAATATTATTGACAAGTCTCTGTCTCAAGAATCTTTTGTAACATTAACGTATTCGATCACTTGTGTGTTAAACTTTGTTGGGGTCCATGTCCATGGACCATGGCTGTTCCAGTCTTATTTTTCTGATTTTCTTGGGTTAGATGATATAAAGTTGTTTGGAATTGCATGGTGATATGATATGCTAAAAGGAAAAGGCAAAAGGCGAAGGAAACTTCACTGAGAATTCTCTCTTTTCCATGGGGTTCTTTTTCATCTTGAAAATGGCGAAAGGTGATTTGTTATAGTTACAGGCAGTATGATATTATCATTTATTTAGCTGTCCATTCAATGTTACAAAAGAATAAAATTTGAAAATATGTTGTAATTTTCGGACAGGAATTTGTTTATGGTATCAGTTCCTTCATGAAACAGAATAAAAAATGAAGTGAGCATTGTCAAGCGACACGGTAGTTTTGGCACCAAAACTGGCCTTGGGGTTTATGTTGGGGTCTTGAACTTGATTCTTCTGATTCAGATGGGTGGATCCACCGGTGGAGCTGTGGTTGCAACGATGTTGGTCTTCAGAATTCGAAGGAGGATGGTAGTATAAGCGTCCGGTTTGTGGGCAGTGGGAGTGAAACCTTGCAGCTATTCTGAGTCCTGCAACCAACAATTCCCTGCATTTCCCCATTCGAACAATCGTGCCGGATTGCTCCAATCGACAATCAGGGAATGAGGAACTTGTGCTTGCTGAGAAAATATTGAAAGGAGACTTGCTTTTATGCTCCCATTCCTGCAATTCTAACCATTTTAATTTTGCTGTACATTTCCTATTTGTGACTCTTGTTAGACCTTTGCATAGTTATTAGTTGTGTTACTTTATTTGCAGTAAGTTAAAATAACAACAAATATGAATTTCTTTGTTATTTATATAATTTAATTTTTAATATTCTTTGTTATTGTTAAATGAAATTCTAACCGGACCAAGAAACAGAAAATAATCTGTTGTTCTAGTTGTAGACGGTTGCCTTCGCTTAACAAATCGATGCTACTAGTTATGGTTCGTTTGAAAGGAAACAAGAGAATACAGAAAAAGACCGATTAAAAGCAAGACGGCTCTGAGATTTTAGTGGTTGTAATCGTATTTATAGTTGTGTTACGTTTATCACGGTTACAAGTATGTTATGTAACTTGATTTAAATTGGCAGCAGACAGGCTTGAATGGACTGTTTGGTTGGGTCAATATGTTACAGAAGCTGCCTGCAATGATCCGAGTGACCCTAAGAGAATGACCCTCATGTGTTACAAAGTTGCATAGAACTCCACCAAGTCCAAGTCGGACCTAGCCTAGTGAATCTTGTACATTAGGATCATGGATGACGTAGTGAACATGGTTCACCGTATAAATTTTTCATTGTTTCGGTGAATGAATCCCAATGACATGGACTTTAGGTTTCCAACTAGTATAAGGCGCGATTTTAAAATTCACTTTTAACAAAAACATAAATTTTATATTAAATGGTAAAAAATATTTTTTAATATAAAACTCGTTTTTAATAGGATACAATTTAATTTATTGAACTAATTAAGTAATCTTTATATTCATAACGGAGGGTATTTTTTAAATAATCAAGTTTGAGGAATTTTTATTAATTAAGTGAAAATATATATTCATTTAAAATTACTTATATTTGTTGGCAATTGTTGTAAATTTACCCAGACATGAACAAATATAGAGTTTTATAGTAAGATTTAAGAGATGAATTTACAGAATTTAGGGAATGAGTTTATAAAAAATTAATAAACGTATATTTTTAATACAATATAAATATTTTTTAAAAAATATTTTATTATTTTATATAAATTTTAAATTTTTAAGAAAAAAATCACAGCCATCTCGTTGTCTTGTCAATATAAACAAAGAAAGATATCAAGTAATGATGTTTTTTTCTAAAGGAGATGCTCTTAAGGTCCCACCCACGCCTTTATAATTAGGTCAAGAGTTTCACTCTTAATTATTAACTTGAAACGAAAATACCAAAGATACGGTGCCGTTTCGTGTACAATTATTGTACTGTTAGGGGAAAGAAAAATCAATTTGATTAGATTTTTTTTAAAATTTATTTTGATTTAATTTAAAATTTAATAAATTTAATTTATTTTATTAATAAAGATTAATTAATATAATAAGCAGTTTCATTCTATTTAAGCAAATCTTAAGTTTGGGATGACATGTATGTAAAATTTTTTTTTTGAAAAACTCATCCACAAAAGTTAGGTGAGTGATGTGGGTCAGTCTGCGTTAGTCATGGCTAGACTCTAACACCAGAAGAATAGTAAAAAAGTTAATTTATTTTTAAATAAAAATAAAATTTTACTCCTAAATAATTTAATTTTTATTAAATATCTTAAAATTTTAATAAATTTTAATTAAATTCTTATATTTTTGTTTAAAACTAATTTTTAAAAATATAATTTAAATTAATTCCTCTAATTTTTACTCTAAATTCCGTGTGTGTCAATTCCAATAACTCAATATAAAAAATTCTCTGCAACAAGAAATTTCGCGCCATTTACAAGTCGATAATAGTTTGTGTTATCGTCTACTGAGAAATATTTCAGACACTTATCAACCGTTCATCTCCGATCAGAGATGAAACGGAGAGAACTGAACGGACACAACCTCACTCGATCCAGACAAATCCATGCATCGTCACGGTAGGGGAATAGAGGTCAAGTCAAAACAAAGGGACCATCTCTGTCATTTGCACGTATCTCGAGGGCTTACCCCATTTCAAAAGCCATTCTCCTGGCCTCTACGATCCCAACCCCAATGAAAAAGCTTAAAAATTCTGTACAATAATAATTTATTCATCCAATACTGAAAAGGAAACAGGAGAATCCAAAGAAAAACAGTTCTGCAAACTGCAAACATAAGAATTTCAAGCTTGAAAAATCAAGTCTTTCCTTTTGTCAGTAGACTTTGGCCTTACTTTCATAAGTCAAAACCTACTGAAGAAAAAAGAGAAAAAAGAATCAAAAGCTTTCCTTTTTAAGTTTGGGTTTTGGCTCCCTCTTCCGTTTGTTTAACTTTCAATGGCGCAGCACGTAATGTGGATTGTTTTGTTGCTTTTTCGTTGGGTCCATTCTATACCAACTGGTGACAGTCTCCTCTCCCCAAAAGGAGTTAACTTTGAAGGTGGGTTTGGGTTCTTAGTTTTCTTATCTTAAAAATGAAAGAAAATGGCGAAAAAAGAGAGCCATACCCCATTGATTAAGACGGTTTGAATATTTTTTTGGTGGTTTTGAAATTATAGTGACTGCTTTGATGTCGGTGAAAAGAGAACTGAAAGATGATCGGCACGTTATAGACGGTTGGGATATTAACTCGGTTGATCCTTGTACTTGGAATATGGTTGCTTGCTCTGCTGAAGGTTACGTTATCTCACTGTAAGGATTCTACTTGTTTTCTACACTGTTAGCTTCTTATTTAATTATTTTTAGTATATTTTTTTCATAAAAAATAGTAAAAAAGAAAGTATTTCTGTTGATAGAGAAATGGCCAGTAAAGGGCTATCAGGAGTGCTTTCACCAAGCATTGGGAATTTGAGTCACCTAAGAACAATGTGAGGTTCACTGTCTTCTCTAATAGTTTTTATGTTAATTCGATTCAGTACTGAAATCCGATTGGTTGTTTTATAGCAATCAATATTTTGTGGGAAATTAATGTTTTGTTAGTGAATAGTGTATTCAGAACCTTGTTTTTGTTTTACTCTCTTGAATTCATTTCAATATTTACAAGGTTGTTATTTGTCTCCATCTTGTTGATATTGAGAGGAAGTCATTGTATCTAATTCGAATAAACATTCTTTGTCATTGTTTGAAGAACATGCAAATTCTTGTGAATCTTTTTCACATTCATGTAGATGCTTTCTGTTTCTGTTATTTATAGGTTGTTGCAAAACAATAAGTTGTCAGGTCCCATCCCTGATGAGATAGGGAAGCTCCGAGAGCTTCAAACACTTGATCTTTCCGGTAACGAATTTGTCGGAGTAATTCCCAGATCTTTGGGCTCTTTAACTCATCTAACTTACTTGTGAGTTGATTCAACATTTGTTCAATGCATTCTTATAGCTATTGTATTGTGTGTATGTGTGTTTCCTTAACATATGCGTTCTAAAATCTTTGCCATTACTTTTTCCAGGCGGCTTAGCAACAACAATTTAACTGGACCTATTCCTGGAACCATTGCGAATCTCACTGGTCTTTCATTCTTGTATGTATGCCATCATGTCATTGGATTTGTAGTTTCGACTGCTGTGAAGCGATGATATTATTAACTTCTATGATATTGCTGTAGGGATGTATCCTTTAATAACCTCAGCGGTCCTACTCCAAAAATTCTAGCAAAAGGTTATAGGTGAGCCTAAGCTCAAATACTCTCTTTTCCTATTTAGAACGATTTGTCTGCTAAATCATTTTTCTTCACATCAAGCTTCGTGTACTTTTTTGTTGTGTAGTATTTCAGGGAATGACTTTCTTTGCACTTCTTCATCTGAACAAATTTGCACCGACGTTTTAAAACCTTTAAACGGTATGTTGATGAATTCTATTGAAGTGATTTCATTTTGCCATGATTCTGTTTATTGGTACCAATATAACATGCTCAATCATCTGTTTGCAGGCTCAGTTTCATCTTCTAGAGCCAGTGGATACCGTCGTTGGGGGTTGTCTGTTGCCATAGCAATCAGTTCCGTGTTTGTGGTTTCATTGGTTTTGCTTGTTGGTTGGGTGCATTGGCATCGATCTCGTATTCTGGTAGCATCATATGGTACTGTCCAATCACAATGTATGCCATTTTTTAACACTAAATTGGTGTGATCATTAAATTTTGATACATATTTTTGAATTTCAGTGCAGCGTGATTATGATTTTGAAATTGGTCATGTCAAGAGGTTCACATTTCGGGAACTGCAACTCGCTACGAGCAATTTTAATCCCAAAAACATTCTAGGACAAGGAGGCTATGGAGTTGTCTATAAAGGATGCCTTCCTAACAGGTCCTTCATTGCAGTTAAAAGGCTTAGAGATCCAAATTTTACCGGAGAAGTCCAATTCCAAACTGAAGTAGAGATGATTGGTTTGGCACTTCACCGTAACCTCTTACGTCTATATGGCTTTTGCATGACACCCGATGAGAGGTTGCTTGTCTATCCTTATATGCCAAACGGGAGCGTCGCTGATCGCTTAAGAGGTTTTGTTTTATGCTCTGATCTTTCTCATGCTTTGCATTTCCATTTTCTAGGCTGTGCATCTCAAATCTGTGCTTACATCCGTTTGCGATTAGCGTTTCTGCTATCAGGCTATCACCTTATAGTTTGATTTATTTTTAGCAGATGCTTGTCGAGAAAAGCCTTCTCTAGATTGGAAGAGACGAATGCATATTGCCCTTGGAGCCGCCCGTGGGCTACTATATTTACATGAGCAGTGTAATCCGAAAATTATTCACAGGGATGTGAAAGCTGCAAATATTTTGCTTGATGAAAGTTTTGAAGCTGTGGTAGGTGATTTTGGTCTTGCTAAGCTCTTAGATAAAAGAGAATCACATGTCACCACTGCTGTTCGAGGTACCGTAGGACACATTGCCCCAGAGTATCTTTCAACTGGACAGTCCTCCGAAAAAACAGATGTATTTGGATTTGGCATACTTCTCTTGGAACTCATCACAGGACAAAAGACATTAGATGCTGGGAATGGACAGATTCAAAAGGGAATGATTCTCGACTGGGTAAGAACTAAGAAACTATCAAAGCTATCCAAGTATGCATCTTTATCGCATCCTGTTCATGTGCATTTCTCTTTTCTTAGAGAAAACGATAGATTCCTCACGCCTGCAAAAACATTGTAAATTATGTCATAATCGTTAACAAAGTGGATGTTGTCTTTGTTATAACAAGAACCGGAAGAACTCAAGCCTAGTGGTTAATGCAGGTTAGAACATTGCATGAAGAAAAGAGACTTGAGGTTCTAGTGGACAGGGATTTGAGAGGATGTTTTGATCCAATAGAGTTGGAAATAATAGCAGAACTGGCTCTTCAGTGTACTCAATCACAACCCCACCTTCGTCCAAAGATGTCGGAAGTTTTGAAGGTCGTCGAAGGTCTTGTGCAGTCTGGAACCGAGGAATCACATGGTAGAACAAACCCTTCCGAGACCATGGCATGGAGCTTTTCCAGGAACTATAGTGACAGTCATGAAGAGTCTTCCTTCATCATTGAAGCAATGGAGCTTTCTGGACCTCGGTAACCGAAACCGCAATTCGCCCCTTCCGTTCAAGGGTCCATCTATAACTGATTTTGCAGGTGAGATCTCATATTTATGTACAAGTCTTTTTGTCCCTGTAAGGTTCAGAGTGGAAGTTTGGTAAAAGGTTCAGAGTGTATGGTACAGGAGATTTTGTTGGGAGTTTAAGATTTGATTGTAATATAATACTCCTACGAGATAAAAGTAAATGATAATGGATTCAATTTATTAGTCGATCTAGTAATATTCATCAATTTTAATATTATTTTTAAGTAATTATTTATTTTATTTTGATAAATTCAACTTTTATTCATCCGAAGTAACTGTCTACATCCATTAATTTTACAAATCAATAAAAAAATACAAACTAATTTTACACTATATTCCAATTAGTAGCTATATCCCTATCAAAAAAGATGATAAAAATTAAAATATTGATATATCATGTTTAATTTGCTCAAAAACATAATCGGCTGGACATGATTGCTTCCCATGTAAACGGTTGTTCCTATCTTTCCAGACATGATAATTTAATTCACGTCAAACTAAACGCACAATCACAGCTCGCATGGATTTCCTTTTTTTAAACTACAGAACTCAGTTAAAGCTAACAGACTAATCTCATTAAGTTTATTGTGATTTATAGACGAAAACAAATAAATATTATGCTCGAGTCGAGAACTATTTACTTATCAATAAAGAGATAAAAGTTAACTTTGAAATAAATAAAATAATATTTTATTAAATAACCATAACCCTTTTTAAGAAAATTTATATAAATGTTATTTTTTTAATTTTTCAAAATATGATAACCTTGAAGATGATTTCAGATCACCGTTCAAAGTCGGTGACTCTAAATACCGATTATTTTTTATTTAATTTACTTTATTTTAATATTTAAAATTATATTCTTTTATAATTGTCTTTAAAATTATTGTTTAAAATATAATATTTTTTAAAATAAAATAATTAATGTCATATTTGTTGCGGAAACCAATTATCTAATGGGCCTATTATGGCCCAAAAATCAAAGTGCATATGTAACAGAAATTAAAAACCCTAACCCTAATCGCCCACCTCCTTTATTTTTAAACTCCAATCTCTATCGCAGTTGGCTTCTTTGTCTGTCTGTCCGCCGCCGCTGCTCTCAACCGTATTTGCTTAACCATGGTGCCTCTCTTTCTCTCAATCTCATTGCTTGATTCAGCCATCTTTCTTTTATGCAAATTCATGTAATTAACTTTTTTTTTCTAATGCTATTCTTTTAATAACTATGAAAGGCATCAGAAAAGAAGCTGTCGAACCCAATGAGGGAGATTAAAGTTCAGAAACTTGTCCTAAACATCTCCGTCGGTGAAAGCGGCGATCGTCTTACCCGTGCCTCTAAGGTAACCAACGCAAATCCACAAGAAGAACCCATTTTTTTTCTTATTTCGAATGTTTTAGTTAATATTAGTTTGATTCGTTCTGCTCTTATTTAGGTCTTGGAACAACTCAGTGGTCAAACTCCTGTCTTTTCCAAGGGTAAATTTCTTCAACAAAATGATGCCTTATGGTCTATTTTGGGTTGGATTGTGTTGTTAATGAAAGCCAAAATGTGGGTTTGATGTGAGCAGCTAGGTATACGGTGAGATCTTTTGGAATCAGGCGTAATGAAAAGATTGCGTGCTACGTGACTGTTAGGGGAGAGAAGGCTATGCAGCTTCTTGAGAGCGGTTTGAAGGTTAAGGAGTACGAACTTTTGAGGAGAAACTTCAGTGATACTGGATGCTTTGGATTCGGTATCCAGGAGCACATTGATCTTGGTATCAAGTATGTTGTTCTTATTGGTGCTTCTTTATCAAATTTTGTGTTCCAATTACTGTTTCTACGTTTCTAATGCATTTTGGAGATTCAAGTTTTGAACTTTATGATTAAAGTATGAGGAATCTAATAGGACAGTGTTTGGAGTTTTTTCATAGGTTTGGGCCTTTTATTGTTATTGGGACTTTATGATTAAAATACTATGCTACGTAAATGGCAATGCATTTGTTTGTATTGTGCAATGGGTTATACGTGAGAATATATATTGTATGAAATAGCAATGCAACTTTTACCTTGATGAAGTTGTTTAAAGGTTTGCAGGATTGTGGCTTTAAAACTAGCTAACCCAGTTCAGTGTTAGAATTACTTGCTTATTGGTTGGCATGACAGGCAACTTGTGAATATCTGCACTTCTATTCCCATTGATGTGTTCATTCTATTGCTACTTGCATTCAATTTTGATGCTATATATTCCATGAAGGTATAAATTACAACTTTTGTTCTCTTTGTAGGTATGACCCTTCAACTGGTATCTATGGTATGGACTTTTATGTTGTCCTGGAACGTGCTGGATACCGTGTTGGTCGTCGCCGCAGGTGCAAGTCACGTGTTGGAATCCAACACCGTGTTACCAAGGAGGATGCCATGAAGTGGTTCCAGGTCAAATATGAAGGTGTCATCCTTAACAAGTCTCAAAATATTGGAGCTTAGGAATAGCAGTTGCAAGTTCTGTTGAGTTGATTTGTTTTGAGTTTGGGTTAGTTTATTTTGACTCATTTTCTGTATCAGTTTTTCTTTTTCCTGAAGAGATATATGATTGACTTTGAAATCAAGAAGTACATTCTCGTTTGTTTTAATCACTCAATTAATCTATATCCAATTGGATAATGCCTCTCTCTGTTCTAGTATTTTGAATTAAAACTGCTGAAAATAAAAGTGAAGGATCAGTATTTGTCTACAGGAAAAGGGGGAAATGGTTTTGCTTTTCTCCTATGTCATCAATAATTGAAGAAGTTCGGTCTTCCTCAGTTTAGAGTAACCCTTTATACCTCTAGCTTTTGCTAGCTCTTTCAACTCTGAAAGCCTTAGTTTCTTTATGTGTTCCAATGTTGACCCCTCAACAGTAGACACTTCTTCAATGATCCCCTCAGGAGTCCTTGTTCTGGGCGCTGTTGGGTGTAGAATTGGTGACTTCTTTATGAAATTAGATGGTAGCCTTGATAAACTGAAATCTTTCATTGCAGCAGGAGTCTTTAGTTTCTCTATGTGTTCCAACGTCGACCCCTCAACAGTAGACACTTCTTCAACGATCCCCTCAGGAGTCCTTGTTCTGGGGGCTGTTGGGTGTAGAATCGGTGACTTCTTCATGAAATTAGATGGCAGCCTTGATAAACTGAAATCTTTCATTGCAGCAGGAGTCTTCAGTTTCTCTATGTTTGCCAGCTCTGAACCCTCATCAGTCATCAACGATTCGATATCACCCGCAGGAAGCTTGGTTCTCGGTGCTGTTGGGTGTGGAATTGGCGACCTCTTCATAAAATTAGATGGTTGCCTTGATAAATTGAATTCCTCCGATGCAGCAGGAGCCTTCTTCCCCTCCCCTTGCCTTTTCTTAGGGATGCCACTTCTCCATCTCAATGCCTTAGCACCCCTTTTTGGTCTAGTGTCTGCCAAATTTATATAAAAAACAAATTATCTTTGAGAATTACCATGTTGACAGGTCAATAGGATTCAATTTCTGTCTATTAGGTCCGGTGACCAAACTCCGGTGTCATTCTGATGACCAGAACGGTAACTATCCTTAATAGACCCCAACACAGTGCATGCTAGTTGATAGTATTAAATATTTTTTACAGAATTGTATGCCAAAGAGTGTTACCTTGTAGGTTCTTTCCTGATTTGTGAAGAACATCCATAACTGATTCAGTCGTGGACTTATCATTCAATGAGTTTGAAGTTTTAGTTGTATTCCTTTGCGTCTCAGCCTTGGAGATTGAAGATTGTATCCTTCTAAACAAAGCTACTATCTCTTCCCGACTGGACGAGTTGGGTGCTTTAATGCCATTACTCGATTCCTCATTTCCATCGTTTTTTCTTCCCAAGGCATAGGTAGAACAACGGCTTCCTTTTCCCTTCCCATCAGATTCTATGCTTGAAATACTCGACTTATCTGCAATCTCTGCCAAATTTAGTAAGCTGCATCAAGAGATCATCCCTCAGATTCATGAAACTTTGGACACAAAAGACCCATATCTCTTGCAATGTCTAACTTGATTCTTCACAGGTAATGGAGAGATGGGTTTTATGAGAAATATGAAATGTTAAATGGTCATGGCCGAAGATTATTACCTGTTAGAGATAAAACAGGGTTTCTCAGCTTGAGTACACATCTGTCGAAAGGAAAAGAATGAACAAATTGAGATGGAGATTGAAAGGATAGAACAGCAACAGCAGCAGCAGCCATGTTTCTCTAGCAAAGCCTTTCAGATTCCAAATGCGATTGTATCCACAAGCTGTATACTTAAAACTTGAAATCGTTTTATTTTTCTAAAATTGCTAGTCCACACTTTTTAAAGGAGCGTGCACATCACGTTCGAAACGGGTGATCTAACTGTTGGTTTTTATGGTTGAAATTTTCCCGCGGATTGAGAAACCTTGTCTCTTTTGCCTCTAGATTGAAACCTAAACCTTAAAAGAGAGTTTTCAAAATCCTACGATGGTTGCTTTATCCGAGAGCATTCTTCAAAAAATATCAAATCTTTTTGTCTCCATTTTCGACTTCTTGCTGTACTCCACCAACAAAAACCATTGAGTATCAGGTTGCAGATTATATCTGTCAAATGGGTAATCTTCAAAATGTTCATGGGATTGCTTTGCGTGTCTCAAAAGTCTGAACTTGATCTTAAAGCTGCAGTCTTTTTAGGCAACTTGTGGGTCTTTAAACCAAGGTAAACAAGGAATATCCAAGACAGTCATTTAATTAACAGAGAAACACTGATCGAGTTGATCAGATTTTGATATTTGCCAGCCTTTTGGAATATTCAATACACAATGTGATTTGAATATTTCATTCCTTTGGAATTGTGGATATCTGGAAAAAGGGTATTTTGTCAGGAATAAGACTGCAGTTATATAGGGTCATGGAGCCTTAAAAATGAACTTCAAAGGTTACTTTTTGTCTAAAAAGTAAATATATACAAGGCAGTAATGTCACAGACGAGTAAAATCCCACAGATTCATTGGAACAAGGCAGCATCAGCAGGCAGGGTGGTTTCATGGTTTGGGCTTCACATGTTTATTTTACCATACCCTTTGCTCCTTGATGTTTGGTGATGGAGAAAAAGCAAAACACAAAGGCTGGTTACAATGGCAGTAAAAGTATTGTTTCCGCTTCATACTTCTAACTCAATTTACTCCTTTCACCGTTTTAAGACTTAAACTTTTAATTTTATTTAAAAGATTTAATGTCTAGTCCACTAGACCGATTATTTTGTAATTTTTTAAGAAAAGGAGATGATAAATAATAATGGCCATAATAATTAGTACCACCTGGTTCTTTGATCAACATGTTTTCATCATATGCCTTCATTCAAGAGCTTTCTTGATCTGCATTTCTCCAAAATCTCAAGAAAGATAATATAAAAAGAAAAGCTTGCCATGCATAGGAATGGAAAGCTGCTGGTTTTGGTAGAGGGGCCATTGCTAGATCAAAGTACAATATTAAAATTACCAGCAAAGGGAAGATTTGAGCAAGCTTGCCTGGCTTTGGCATGACAGATCCATGGAACCTCAAAAATTAAGATTTCACCAAGCCAAGAACTATTGCAGGATCCATAGAACAGTTGGATCCTACCATAATGAGTCATCATTGTGTTACTACCTCTATAATTTAACATCCATAAGCTCATCCACCACCACCAACATAGGTCTGTACTCATTATATCTTTCATAATAACAAAGAAGATTATCCAGCTATGTTTCTTTTGTTACTTGGATTCGAGTGCAAGTATTGGAAATATTTATATAAGGTATAATCAGATCTTTTGAATTTTTTTAGTAAACATTTAACTTTCCCATCAGCACACTATGAAGGATAGCAACAAAAAGTAAAGCACAATGATTTACTAGAATAGAAAAAACTGTGAAAATGGTGTAAAAATTACAGATTATGGAAAATCACTGTTCTTTTAACCATTCAATGAACACGAAGCAGTAAAAAAACATCACACCAGTTCAAACTGTTTCCCCCTCAAAAATCCAGCTACAGGAACCCCTTTTTATATATCAAATATCAATGGTAATCTACTCTACGAAGAATCAAAAGTATTTTTCCCTTCTTTCAAGCACACCATTTTGAGAGAAGAACCAAGAAAACAATGAGGAAGACAATTGAAGACAGACCAATTGCAACACCAAGAACAACCTTGTTTGGTCCGTGATGATGTTCCTTTTTCTCGCTTGTGTCGTCAGCACTGCCACTGTAGTCGTCATAGTCCAAAGACTCACTCTCACTGTCTCTGGAAGACTCCTTAGACGGCGGCGGCGATATCGGCAAGCCGTGCTTGTCACAAGGAGGAATCCCAAGTTTCATTTTTGATGACAAAATTGAATGATTGTAACACAGATTTCCATTCCCACCGAGCTTGAGAACATCCAATCTCTTTATAAAACTAGCATTGAAAGGTAACACCCCATGAAGCTCGTTGTTCTCAAGATTCAACACTTTCAGCTCTTTCAACTCTGAGAAAAAATTTGGAACAGTCCCATTTAGCTGGTTGTTACTCAGATCAACATGAACCAGGCCTGGAATAGCCGACATGGAATCTGGGATTGATCCGGAAAACGAATTGGAAGCCAAAGATACATTTTTCAACGATATCAAGTCTCCAAACTCGGTGGGAATCGCCCCATTTAACCCATTTGAAGAAAGATTCAAGAATTCAAGGTCTTCGAGAAGTGTAAGGGAAGTTGATATCTTTCCTTTGAGCTTGTTGTTGGATAAATCAACATGGGTAAGATTCAGATGCAGGTGCCTCGGAAGGGAACCGGAGAGATTTGCATGTGAAATGGTGAGAGTCTTCAACTTATGCATGTTTCCGAGGATTACATAAAGGCCTCGAGTGTTGATCGGAGTGTAGGAAACTGTGAGATCAGAGAGGTTAACGAAACGGGAGAGCCAGACGCCGGTGAGGTGGCGGAGAGAGTGAATGCAAGAGAAGGAAGTCAAGGAAAGAGAGAGATCGGAAGGGAAGTGAATAGGGGAAGCGTGACAATTGGTGAAGGAGAGGGAATGGAGGGAAGAGAGAGACTTGAGAGCTGTGGAGGAGAGGAAAAGTTCGGAAGAGCAGTTAGAGAGGTGGAGGGAAACGAGGTGGCGGAAAGGCTCAGAGGTGTCACAGACGGTGGCGTTGTAAGGGGAAGGCTGAAGGCAAGGGTCTCTTGCGGTGGGGATATTGAGGGATTGGAGTGCTTGTATTTGTTTGGGGTCTAGAGAGGAAGGGTAAGAAGAAGAGAAAGTTTTGGTGGTGGATGGAGTTGGAGAGGACATGGGGGAGGGAGAAGGAGAGAGTGTGGGGGTTGCTAAAGTGATGACATTTGCGATGGAAACGGTGGTAAAAAAAAGGAGGTAGAGTGGCGGTGATGGTTTCATGGGGGAAGGAAGACTGTGAGAGACTGAAGTGTTGGGGAGACTGAAGTGACATAAATACAAGAAAGGAGTTGAGGAAGAGCTTCATTCTTTGTTACGCATAACTGAACATTAAATTAATTTGACTGAAAAAAGTTTTAAGTTATTCTTATTTTATAATTAAAATTTATTTATAATATAAATTAATTTAAATGAGTTACATTTTAAACTTTAATATAAATTTAATTATAATTATTTTTCATATTATAATATAGTTTAATTTTAATTTAAATAAAATTTTTAATTATATAAGATATATATTATATTTTTATATGTGATATATATAATTTTATATTGATATATGTTATAAAAAATTAAGAAATTTAATTTAAATTTATTTATTAATTTTTAAAAATTATATTATTTAAATTTTTATTTTATAATTTAAACTTTATTTAAAAACTATTTTTAATTAAGTTTATAAAATTTTGGGTTGCTCAAGACAAGTCAAGTTCTTTAACTTCAAATTAAGTCAAAAAATTAATTATTTTTTAAAAAGTTTTACTCACCTTTAAGTAACATAAGTGGTGTGAGTCTAAAATTGATAAGTTTTAAAATATGTTCAATAACTTTAAATGTTAGATTTTTTGTAATTTATGTAAAATTTTTCATGATTTTCGATAAATTTTAATATTTATGTTTTTAATAATATTTTAAATAAAATAGCAAACTTATTTTTGTAACTATCAAAATTTGTTAAAGATCATGATAAAATTCAACTTAAAATGTTATTTAAAATTTGCTACTATATCTTAATTTTTATGTTGATCTTTTTACAAATGTTTAGAGTAAACATGATCTCAAGAAAAATGCAAAGGATCATACAGGGGTACAAAGATGTAAATGAATACAGCATTTGTTGAATTGTTTATGAATCGTTTTTATAACTTCGATTATGTCAATTTACACCCCTATACCACTCTCCCTATGATCCTTTACATTTTCCTTGTGATCATGTCTCCAAAACCTAGCCCTAATGCTTTCAAACCTTATTTTATAATATTTAGGCCACCTTGATAACCTCGAATCCACCTGGACTTCAATGACTAACATGTTCCGAGAACTGGAACTGGTGTTTCACTGTTTCTCCTCGCATCATCCATTAATTGGAGCAGACCTATTTGGAGAAGAATCAGTTCAAACTTCAACTGTGTAGCTAGAATCTGGGGGGAAAATATGAGAACATGTCAACAGAAAGAACAAAGAGAAAAGAAACAAGCAGTGTTGTTTTGAATCTGAGTGAATCATCATTTATGGACTAAACTAATTCATTGAAACTGTCCTGCAAAAGAGTTGCCGGGCAAATCTCCTTTGGCAGAGAGCACGCACTACATGCACGCTTACAGCTGCTGTCTGCCAATGGAGATATTACCCTGTAATGCAGTTGCACCATTAAATCATCGCCTTGGACCTTGGATGGGTTTGCTACAGTGCATGTTTTAATTTCCCCTTATTTATGCTCTCCTGGAACAAGCACATTCAATGGAACAATGCCTGATGCTGCCTTTTCTTTTCCCTTGGATGAAAGACACCGGCAGTCAATTGAATTGTTCATAGGTTGAAACTCCACACGTATTTACAGAATCCCAGTGATCAATTTTAGCATCACTCGGAGAATAAACTGTAATGGATGCTTTGGCATGGAAGATCCGAGGAATGTTCTTGATATTCTGTATCCCTTTTGTAAAACTGTAATCCACCAGGCAAATGGACCCAATAGTTCTGATTTATGAAGAAACGTGAGGCTGCGCATATTTTAAAGGGCTCGTTTCCTTTAGACCTCCATTGTTTAACAAGGTTAACAATCCAACATATTTATGCATGTGTAACTTGATTTTAAGGACCCTTCAGTTCTCAAAGAAGTTGTGGTGTAACAGAATTGCTGAGCGAGTGTTCTTTGGCAGAGAGCCACATTATATCAAAGCCTTGATCTTTACATGCATGTTTACAGTGGTTAGTGGTTACTGCCAAAGAAGACTTTTCCCTGTAATGAAATTGCACATAAGTCACTGCCATGGATGGTTTCAGTTCTCCCATATCTATGATCTCCTGGAACAATGCCTAATCTTGCTTTTTCCCCTGGGTGAATGACATGGACTGCCACCTGCTTGTTCATATGCTGAAATTCCACAGATTTTCAGTGAATAATCACACTAGTATTCTGGCATCACTTGAACATGTAACCAGTATTCATTAACACCAAAAATATTTTCACAAAAGATAAAGAAAAGGTCGACTGAGTCGGAGTGTAGTTGCAATATTTACGAAGACGTTGGTTCAAACGCGCTTAAGCATGCATTATTTTTCGATTTAGGGAGCTTAAGATAATTTGGGTAACTTAGGTATTGTGTAAAGAAAAAGGGGGTTAGGAAAATATCTGCAATGGATGCTTTGGCATGGAAGATCCAAAAGGATGTTCTTCATGTTCTGCATGTGGGGAGGGTACCAGTTTATGTTCTCAAATTCTTATAATTTTATCAGTCTTCATATTAAAATTTTGACTTATTTGCATATCTTAATACGTTTTGAAGAACAAATTAAGGAAGATCAAGAACATAGGTTACTGTTAATTATTAGAGCAGACCAATCCTCAATTAGAGATGAATAGACTCAACTTTATTGCAGCTTCGTTTTTGGGTACAATATCAGACAGTAATTATATAGTTCTTTTGATTCCAACTTCATTCATCTAAACAAATATACAACAACAAATTAACAAGGAAAACAAAAGCCTACACATTGTTCCAAAGATCTGCTTGAGACCTGACATTTCCGGTTTTGATCTGCTTCGAAAGGTCCAAATCAAACTCTATAATCTGGAGGCAAAAGAGCAGGAAAAAAGATGAAATGATAAGTATTATTTATCCCCAAAATCAAGAAGAAGCATTGAAATTGTAGAGTAAAAGAATTGTTGGGCTAATCTCCTTTGTTAGAGAGCACACACTATCAAAACTTGGAACTTTACATGCACGTATGAAAGTGGTTGTCTGCCAAAGGAGACTTTGCCAGAAGAAGATTAATGCATTGAAATTGCAGCGTAAAAGAACTGTTGGGCAAATCTCCTTTGGCAAATTATATCAAACCTTGTACTTTACAATTACGATTGAAATGGTTGTGCCAAAGGAGATTTTCCCCTGTAATGCAGTTGCACACAAGTCATTGCCATGGTTGGTTTCTATGACATGGATTGCCACCTGATTGTTCATATGTTGAAGTTCCACATATTTACAGAATTCCAGTGAACAAGATCACCAGAATTTTGGCATCACTTGAACATGTAACTGATATTCATAAGGACAAGGAACCAAAAATATTTTCACAAAAGATAGAAAGAAGAAAGGGAAAAGGAAGGAGGTTTTGGAGAATACCTGTAACGGATGCCTTGATATGGAAGATCCAAAGAACATTCTTTATGTTCACCATGTGGTGAGAGTATCCCTTTTATAGTATAAAAGAATCTCCAGGCAAATCTCCTTTGGCAGAGGAAAATTTTCTCTGTAGTTCATTTGCACTTGTGAGTTCTTGTGACATTATTTGAGCTATCTGGAATTTCCCCCCCAAGATATCCACTGAAGTGAGTTCAATTACTAATTCTGTTCGTCAACGTAATGGATAAACGTTGGCCACAAGTTTTAGTTTTCCATGTTCAGAGGGTGAGGAATGAATTTGAACCCTCGACCATTTTGACCACTGATTAAGGCCTAGGGAGAGACATCAAATGGTATTCTGGATGATGTGAATAGCATTTGAGGCCAAAATCAATCCCCACATATGATATGGATTACCTTCTGTTGCTTCTAATTTGTATGTTTATCCTATGATCACAATTCACAGGACTCTAGACACTGTTATAATGCAGAGCTATAGAATACTTCGACTTTCTGATAATTTTACAGATTCGAGATTCTGCATTTCCTAGCAAAAGAACAGATTGGATATCCCCAGAAGATCTTTCAGCCACTTGTTTTCTGAGAGCAGTTGTTTTATTTCCAAAGTAAAACATAGAGTATAGTGCTCGTCAAGTTGCAAGCACCATAGTTTGCTCATGTGACTCCTGCTTCCCTGAACTACAAGATGAAAGGGGGAAACAGCTTCTATTTCTGGACAAAAAATAAATAAAATTGATGGAATCTAAGAAGGAGATGCCAAGCATAAATGGACAAACTCATGCCATTGATCTCAACAACTCGAGCCCTTTTCCCATCTTATAAAAGCTAGGCCACTGCCTTCAAAATTCTCCTACACATTTTACATAGAAATCATCACACAGTGAAGAGAGAGGCAGAGATGACAAATAAGCTTCAAAGAAGAACAACATCTTGCAGAATGAGAAGTCTCAGCAATGCCAAATTCTGTAATACAAAAACTAAGCTTGGTTTTGAATTAAAAGGCTTTTCTGGTTCATGATCTTAAATGTTCTTCTCCATTATGTTATATATAAGCACCTTTTTCCATGCAAAGAGTTTCCTGCAACTATTTCTTTGGCAAGGAAGCCATTCTTGTGGATGAAGTCCAACAAACTACAGATATCAAAGATATTACTCAAGCTATTGAAAAGGCCATAAAAAAAACAAGGAGAGGGGATGCTTGTGACGTAAGAATTGTACACATTAATGAAAAAAGATAGCTACAGAAAAAAAAGTTCCATTGCCGGGAATTGAACCCGGGTCTCCTGGGTGAAAGCCAGATATCCTAACCACTGAACGACAATGGATCGTTGCTCTATATTCACTAAATATAATAGTAAAATATTATTTATTTCATTCATTTTTGACTTTTCTCCAATATTCTTGATTTTCATTTTCTCCTTTAATTATTAAGAATAATCAGCAGATATAATTAATTAAATTCTCCTTAAACCGCGGCTGATTAAGTTGGTTAATAGAGTAAAACAAAATAATCATAATGCTTGATAATTATAAAATTGAGATTCCTCAGTTCTAGACACAAATAAATAAATATTAGAGGGATAATGCATTCATATTCTTAAAATAAAGTATTTTTATGAAATATAAAATTCATTTAATCTGAATATAAAAAAATGCACTAAAAATTATGAAAAAAATATCATATTTGTTCAAATCTCGGATTTATCGGGGATATTTAAGGTAAATTTTAATAAAAGGCTAATATAATTAATTTAGCTTTAAGTAGAGTTAGGCATTTTTGGACAATATCCATTTAATATACACCCGCTGGATTTTTTCTTTTAGGGGAAATAGGAAGATAACAATAAAAGAGAAGGCAAACTATTTCATCCTCATCTATTAGATTTTTTATTCAAATATAATATAATATAAAATATTTTTATAATAAATAAAAAAATATGATAATATTTTAAATTCTTAATTTCCAATTATGAAATTATATATATATCAATTTAAGGCATATATATTAAGAATAATTATATATGTGATATAATTATAAAATATTTTTTTAGTATTTATTACTATATCACATTTTCTTGCACGTCCTTTATAAACAAATACTCGGAACCCAATCCATAAACGTGCCGCCCCTCTCCTGCCATTTTTTTTATAGGACCATCCTCTCTGTTTCTTCTTCAACCTAACATCTTGCCCCTGTATCTCCGTCGGGATTAATCAACGGTCATCGTTTTTCTCTTCTGATCATCAATCATGGTCGCTGTCGGGAGTAGTTTTAACAAAGCCGGCAAACCTTTTGTCTCTGATCAACAAGTGGATGGAAACGACAACGTTTCATTGGATACCGGCGCTGAATCTCATCCTTCTACCACTTCCAACGACATGAAAATGGCTTCTACAAGAAAAGGGTATTTGTTTTACTTAAATTTCTGTTAAGTTCGTTGTTTGCATGTTTTTTTGTTCTGGTTTCGTTTTGACGTAATGGGGTTTTGTTGCAGTAGAAAATCTATACAGAAAAGAGTGGTGTCAGTGCCAATCAAGGATGTTGACTGCTCGCGTTTAAAGGGGGAGAATGCTCCACCGTCTGATTCTTGGGCTTGGCGAAAGTACGGCCAAAAACCCATCAAAGGTTCTCCTTATCCCAGGTTTGTTTGCGCCGAGGCGTAAGTTTCAAAGTTTGGGATTTTATGATCTTCAGCCGTTGATTGAGATTTCTGTTTTGATCGTCCGGTGAACAGAGGTTACTACCGGTGCAGCAGCTCGAAAGGATGTCCTGCAAGAAAACAAGTCGAGAGAGACCGAGCGGATCCTACAATGTTAATCATCACGTACCGCTACGAACACAATCACACGTCGCCGACTTTTAGAAACAACAGCGCCGCCGCAAAACAATCCGCAGCGGTGGTGGAAGCGGAGACACCAACCACAGACACGATAGTTGTAAAGTCCGACATGGGAACGGAATCTGGGAGCGAAGAGAGGTTCACTGATTTGACGGGGGATGAATTCGCTTGGTTCGGTGAGATGGAAACGACGTCGGCGAGAATTTTGGATAGCCCGATATTTGCGGAAAGAGACAACGGTAATGGTGACATGGCGGTGGTTTTGCCGATGAGGGAAGAGGACGAGTCGTTATTCGCCGATCTGGACGAGTTGCCCGAGTGCTCGTTTGTGTTCGGACACCAACGGAACACGGGACCACAAGTCGGGATCTTCTGACACGTGGCCGAAACTAGGAATTTAAAAACCGGCGGCGGTGTCGTTCGTTTCAACGCCGTGCCGTTCTGTGTGACACAAAATACTACGAAACGGAAAACAACAAAAGGAAAGGGAAAACGGAATTTTTATTTATTTATAACAAAACTCTATTACATTACGTCACGTTTATCTTGTTGTGAACTACCGGCTACCAACATTTTCCGTCTGCTTAAGGGATTTAATTGAATAGAATCGTTTTTAACTTGATTCATAGCATAATTTCTTAATTCTTAATTATAGCATTGATGTAATAGATTAGTTATGAAATAAGTAGAAATTAGACCATACAGTATGACGTGGCCTCTATTGTCATAAGATGATCAAAGTCAATGTCGCATGCTTATAGATTAATTATGTTCAAATTGAAAAAAAAAATTAATCCCTAATTGATCAAACATTTAGTTAACGGATCAATTGATCAAAATAAATTTTATTTTGATTAATTAATTAATTTTAATCGAATAATAAATATTATAATTTTTTATAAAATAATCTTTAATTACTAAAAATAGCAATCATAAGAAAATGGGAGGGTGAATTTTGAATAAAAATTAAAAAAATCTATGCTCATCTACTACTTTTGGCACCCTTTTAATCAAATTTTACAAAACCAAGGTTTATGATGAACTTGATGCAGCTGAATAGAAATCATGGCCGCATCGGCTTCGGATTTGTGTCATCGTATCCTAGCTTGAGCAGCAACCTCCCTTCTTCATGGCCGACACGTCTTTACCGACATCGATTTTCTCTCCCTTGGAGGGCACGGCTGAAGTGTTCCCTTCATCGCCGGTTTCCATAGCTTTCTTGCTCACAATATGGTATATCTGTGTAAGAACTTCAGCAAATGCGTTTTCGACATTAGTAGCTTCCAGGGCAGAAGTTTCCATGAAATAGAGGGATTCTCTCTCGGCAAAGGATTTCCCGTCCTCGGTTGAGACGGCCACAAGGTGACGGAGATCTGATTTATTACCGATGAGCATGACTACGATGTTGGGGTCTGTGTGATCCCTCAATTCTCTTAGCCACCTATCGACGTTTTCGAATGTGGAGTGTCGTGTAACGTCATACACGAGAAGTGCACCAACAGCTCCTCGGTAATAGGCACTTGTGATGGCACGGTACCTATCAGTGTAAAAAGAGAAGATCAGAAAAACAGATATAAGAGCATGCAACATGTAATTCCCATGCACAGCAATGTCATGAGCTTGGAATTATAACAAATTTATCTGCAACTCTCATTTTGATTACACAAGAAATATGTTTTAAACACAAAGCAACAGTACAATCTTAATCTAGCCGGCAATTTATCGACATCATTAACCTTAATTACACTTTAATACCATTGTTCCAAACATTATGAAGGTTGAAATGAAGGGATCAATCATGCATCGATTTCCTATGATATTAAAACCATAGTGCAGGTATTAATCTATGATGTAAAAGCAATTCCTTCGATCGTTATCTAAGGCAAACTCCGTAGAGATGGTACATTTCAGCTAAAATATATGCAAAATGGGATGTTTTCATCATTCTTATGGGCCTAGCCTCACTTCTTCCTTTCCATTTCTTTCATTCACTCCAAGGACGAGAGGATAAAGCTCTATATTCCATGTTCGAATCCACGGATCACGGTAGAAAACATATGAGAACTTAGTAGCCTTACATCATATTGGATCAGAGAAACCAAACCATACCGGGGCCATAACATGAGCAGACACTAACAGCTACAGCGACATTAGAGATATAAGACGCGTACGCCTCTATGCAGATCGGAATGAACTTAAAATGGAGCAATGGTGTCAATGCTTAAGTAGCTATGGCCTTAAGCATCTCAGCCATAGAAGCAATATATTGTTTTCTCCTACTTTAGGATGTCTAGGCACCCACAGATTATGGTTTCGGCTCTCTTCAACTAACTTTTTATAGAATTCGGACGCTCAGGCCTCAGATGCGTCAACTAAATTACCATGGAGTAATCTAGCTCCAACATGAAGTCGAAACCATATCTTATACCTAGCAGGAGGCAAACATTTGAAGGCAAAGCAAGACCATTTGTTATTCATTGTCAAGCCACTTAACTGCAGAAGAACACACATACATAACAAGATCACAAGATAAAGAAACTTACAGATCTACTGAACCACACTTTCAAATCCATGTTGGATCTGTTTGCAACACAAGCTTATCAGGAAAAGAAACTAAATCTAAACAACAGATTTGTACGAAACAATCATAACACAATTTATTCGCATGCTGGTCACAGATCTAGAGATGCAAGACCCTTTTTTTCTAATATGCAGGTAAAAGAAAGATCTATTAAATCCCATTTTAGATTAAACCAAGCTCTCCCAGAATCAAAGTTGCTTTCTTTTCCCAAGCAACCAAGAATTTCAAGAAAGGAAACCCAATTCCCTTTTGATATTTACTCACCTTTGTGCAAAATCAGAAGAGAACTAAAAATACACAGATCAAAAACAGGAAAGGAAGACAAGGAAGTGGTGAAAAAAAAAAACAAGACCTTTCTTGTCCAGCAGTGTCCCAAATCTGAGCCTTGATGACCTTTCCATCAACAGTCAAGCTACGAGTAGCGAACTCAACGCCAATAGTGGACTTGGACTCCAGGCTAAACTCGTTCCTAGTGAACCTAGAGAGCAGATTCGACTTTCCCACTCCTGAATCACCGATCAAAACTACCTTGAAAAGGTAGTCATAGTCATCCTCTGCTCTGTAGCCAGCCATCTTTAACTCTTTCTCACCACCACAGCTGTTACACTCGTTAAGTGCTTTACCTTCTTTCTTTGCGTCAAGTAATAAACGAGCGTGAAAGAGTGATGGACCGTTTCTTCGAGTATATTAAAGCTTTTTTTCTCTCTCTCTTTATTTTGGTGAGTTGGAAATGTGCTAGACTGTTAGGTTGTACTCCAGAAAATGTAGGTAATTGTCCTTGAAAGTTGGGGTCTTTCTTGAAATGACAAGAATGCCTTCAAGATTTTCACCGTTAGTGTCTTTTTGCTGTTAGAAAATGAGTGTTTATGGGTCAATTTAGCCAGTCATACTGTCTTTTCTGAAGTGGGAGGTTGTAATTACAAGACAATGTTTGTTGTTGTTTTTAGTTCTTTCTCTTTGGTTTTGACAAAAGGTTCTCTTTGGTTTGAATGACTCATTGCTGATGTCAAGATCATTGTTGTGTTTTCATTTGAGATTTTAAATAGGGTTGGTGATTGATTTATTGTAGAAAAAGTGGAGGATTATATTAATTGTGCTCTAAATAAAATATTATTTAAACAAAGATCATTGTTTTTAGACATTGATCGCTCAATCACTCTACTGATGTCGTTAATATTCGAATCTATGACTTCTAAGAACAATAACCATTCTTTTAACCACTTGGATTAGAGAGTTTGTGCAACAAATATTATTTTTTAAATGTATTAAATCAAGATTATGAATCAATAAAAACGAGACACGTGATATTTTGACCGTATATAACTTTAATTCGAAAAATAAATGACATGTTGAGTTATACAAAATGAGCATTCCATTGTTCAAACCATTGGTTATCCAAAATACAGGTTTCCTCTAAATTTCAACTCCCCCATAGTTTTGAAAGCCTTGTAGTTATGCTCTCCCACGACCTCTCCATGATTGCATACTGCTGCCATACGTGTCTTTGTCAATAAGGTTCCAAGTTCCCACTATAACACCATAGTTTCCTAACAACATTCACCCCCCCCCCCCCCCTCACATTATCTTCTTATTCTCGCTTTTGATTTTTTATCAATGTCAAACTCTGAATCCGAAGTTTTGTCATCTCCATCTTCTGATTTGACTGCCGAGCCGTCTCCGGTTAAGGTTGAAGTAGTTTCGAAATCTGTATCCGACCACCTTCTTGACAAGTTCTTTGATGTGTCTGAATTCAACTTTGATTATTCCAAGAGTGGAATTTGGTCTCCCCCTGTTCGAAGAAGTGCCTTTCTGAGCTCCCCTGGGAGGGTATTCAATGAACAAATGATGCTCGAAAGGCTCAAAGTTGTAATGCAAAGACAGCGTGGTAATAGAAGATTCAATGTTTGTTTCAACGTATGATGAATCTTCCATTCGTTTTCGACTAGTCGGATTCGAGTGCTGTTGATGGATATGTTGAACTTGTTCTTGTTTTATTTTTTTCTGCAGGCATTTTTGCTGTTCTTGAAGCAAATATTGGAACCTTTGGTGGTTTGCTGTGTAAATACAATTTAACAACAAAAGGAGAAAAAAAAACCCAGAAAAATCCCTGCAGGCTCCATGTTATTGTCTAATTAATGTAAAGAAAGATGAAAAAGATGCTAATATGGACACATTGAAGTCACATGCTACTCATGTGCTTCATCAGGTTTTAGATAGGTAAAGCAATCCCCAAAATCACAGCTCAATTCCATTTCAGACAAAAAAAACTTTCGTGGGGTCCCTATTAAATGTAAACATCTGCATGCAATTTACAAAGAGAATAAAAAATCTGATAGCACAGACAAGGAAAAAAATCTTGTTTTTGCTTCTAAAAGCCAAGCTGGTCCCCTCTTCTGTCTCTGCATTGCAAGGAAACAAACATTTTCATTTCTTTTGCAGAAACAATATCTACCATACCAAATCCTTAATTTGGGGACAAGGTAAATAAATGGAAAAAAGGTATCCAGAAAATTCAAAAGAAAGAGCTTTCAGGGTTTCAAATTTTGTTATTTTTACTGTCTTCAAGCAGAGAACTTTCACCATGCCCTATGTAGCCATGGAAATACCTGTTAAAGATTGAAAAATGTATTGTATTTATGATCTTTGGGTAGTCAATGGGGCCCTGATGATGTGGACCAATGAACATGTCCTTTCTGCTCTTGAATTACTTTAGTTTCCTTTGATTTCCCATCTGTAATAAAATCATAGTTCAAGGATAATTTTTGCTTAAAAATAGCATTGTTGTTTGTATTTACAGAAGAAGCTGTACTACACATCCTTGTAGTAAGTTTTAGCTAGGAGCTTAGGTCTAAGCAGTGTTTTAAGGTAAGTAGACAACAACAAGATCTCCGATGAGATGAAACATCCGGCATCAAGCGATATTTTTTTAACAGACATCCATTGCCATTCTTGTGTAATTGTTTAGAGGTATTTCGAAAACAACAATTCCATCTATATCAGACTGCAACAGCACTTTGTTCCAAACTTTCTTTGCCTGTGATGCCATCTTTCAATGTTTGGAAATAAACGTTGTAGTCCTTCTCTGGGGGTGGATTTTCAGGATCCACTGTGAATGGCTCACTGAATGGAACCACACTTTTAACCTGTAAAAATGCAAATAGTATACATGAAAAAAATCAACAGAAAAAAATACCAGACATCATACAGGCTCAGAACAAAGGACTTCTAATGAATTTTAGCATTGGTTTTGTCGAAAAATGTATCTGTCAATTTGACCTTTTAGATATGGTTCGATATGATTCATCCCAATGTAAAGCTACAAACATCTGTAGTGAAAGGAAAAAATAGATTTAGCATGATAGCAATAGACTAACCTCGAATGTCTTGTCGCATGCATATGGACTTTCCAAGGCAGCAATGCATATGAGTGCAATTTCTTCTCTCGATATCTTTCCCTGTATTATCGGATAATCTAAACAGTTTTAGCAAGAAAACATAGTGTCCGTCTCGCAAAATTGTGGTTACTTGGGAAACAAATTATGAGGTAGGATTGTGTCCACCTTATCAGTGGCCAAATGTTCATATGTAGTAGATAATAAGAAAGAAAATATATTCTTGTATGCATAACAAGAATAACCGTGAGATTAAGAATATTAGACCAGCCTAGTCACGACAAATCGTTCCGCTTCCATTTGAAGACATACCGTTATATTGTCTCCTTGATCAAAAACGAGATCTGCTCCAGCAGGTTCTTCAGTTAATGCACAAGGCCTTACAATTGCGTAAGGAATTCCACTCTCCCTTATCAAATCCTCCCCCTGCTCTAGGGAAAAAGAACAGCTGTAAGGAAAAACTCGATTCCCAGCTTCATATGAACTCTAAATCTAACACTAGATGGAGAATGTGCATCATACATAGGGAAAATAATACCTCAAATATCATACATTCAAGGATTTCTACTGTTTATTAGTGTAAACTTTCTAATTTTGAAATCAATACTATGTTCACATACTCCAAATTTTGTTCCATACCTAAAGCATGTTGAATAAATAGAATACACATGTAGAAAATAACCTTCAACTTGAATGTTAGGACAAACCCCAATTCCTTATTCAAGCGCACAGCAGGAGGTTGTTTGCTCAGGTCAATGCCAGGCCTGTCAGGTCTAGTAACTCCAGCAGAGCTCACATGTACAACCCTACGAGCAAAGAAGCAGAGAAATAATAGACTAAGATCCTCACCTTAACACCTCCCTCCCCCAAAGAAAACGAGAAAGTCAAGACGGATAATGGAAAAATCTGATAAAGTGAGGAGAAAAGAATATTTACCTGGGAGTTATAGGATCCTTTATGTATGCTTTTATGCTCGAGAGTGGAAGCTCAAAAGGTCCTTCTACAAAAGTGGGATTCAGTTTCCCATCATATTCAAACTTGCTGAACATGAGCTGGAACGATTTTGCATTCCTCGTAAACAGTTTGGTAAAGCCATCAAATTTAGAAAGATCATAAAACATAGACACAGTGGCAAACCTGAAATGATATAACATTGCTTGGATCAAAGGGTGAGGCATCAGATACAGTCCGTGCTCGAAATATAGGCCTCAATGAAGAGAATGGCAAACGAATCTGCAAAGAAACAAAAAGTTACAGGCTGAATGGAGAAGATAATTTGTTTGATAGTGCTGATGTTAGAATGATCATGGTGTTACACACAGACTGCCATTGGCCTCCAACGGTGTCAAAGCTTGCTGTATATCCCACAGTATCCCAATCAGTACTAGTGCGAACAATCAGTTTATACCGACGACCATCACCCTTTAAGCGCAACTCCAAACCATCATATGCTGAAAGATCCGCAGGGGAGGAGAAGTTCTGAAAACAAAAAACCAACATTTTCTTTTTACTTTTTACATAAGAAAATGGAATCAATATGCATGGTGTATGAACAGCAAAAGCTATTCAGGTTTGTACCTTTGTTCTGGTACTGCTAAATCCACCATTGTTTGCCGTTGAAACGATGCCTGACAAAGACAAAGAATTGGATATGGAAAAGGAAAAGGGAAAGATAAAAACAAAGAGACGATAGACCCATAATAGAGGCTTCCCTGTTCTAATGCCAGCAGATGCAAAATAGATAAAGTGAGAATCTGATGTAAGGTTCTCAAAAGAACAAACCTTTGAAAAGACCAGTTGGTTTGCCATTTTCACCACCGGTCTGATCAATCTGAAATGTACTTTCACTAACACCTCCCATTACAACATCATCTAAAGCACCCCAATCAAGTTCTTTTGAAATCTGATCTGCTTGATGCAAACATGAAAAAAAATACCAATGACCATTACTTTTACAGAACTAGAAATATAAAATTTCACATTTCTTCCCTATATAGGACAAATTAAAACATTTTGCACCAAATGTCACCTCCATCTCTTCATAACTTGTAACCATAAACAATTTAGCTGATCTAAATTTAAAGAAAAAATAATGTGCTCCGGCAGCTTTGCAGCAGGAAGGGTGGTAAATTGAAGTTCTCCACATGCAAGAAATTTTGAGACCATACCTTCAAATCCGAAAAGCAGTTTCCCTGTTCGAAGTCCAACATTCTCACTCACAGCATTAATCAAGTTTCTCATTCCAATATACTCAACCAATTCAGGTGAATCGCCTTTTATCTGTTTCATCAAATGAAAAACACATCATAGATACAGTGAAGATAGATCATAATTTTAACTCTAGGGAAAAAGAAAAGAAAAACAAGCGAATTCTCTAGTATAAATCCCTCAGGAGAAACTGAAGTTATACAAGATTGCAATTAGTGTGCTACCTCTGGTTCAAAAAATTTGACTCCCTGAAAGAAATAACATTTGGATGTCAGGATCCTAAACCAGGAAAATATTAAGATTTTTGAAACATGGTTAACTGTTTTATAACCAATAAAATTCATCATTTGGAGAATGCTTGAAATCATACTTGACTGTATTTTGCTCGATCGGGAGTGTCCCCTTCCTTTGGGCCAATAATAACAGAAGCAGCATTTATGACTTTCCTTATTCCTTTGAAGTACTTGGCAGGCAGCGTACTCGCCTTAGTAATGTCTCCAACAATCTGCAATTTGAAGGGAAATGCAAATTAGGAAACATGGAATGGAAGGATTAGAAGATAAACTCTATCAACAGTGAAGAAGAATGTATTAACATAAGTCTAAATAGGATCCCGTGGATCTACACCTCGACAGAACTAAGAGTTAAGTTTCTATGTCCGAGAATTACGATAATCAAACAAACACAATTCTTTAATGAAATACCTTAGCTATGTGTGTCACCACATCATAGAACAACTATGTGAAAAAGAATTATATTGAGTACTTAATTTTGGAAACTAGCTCACCAATTCAATATCGGGACCGAGCATCTTTCTCGCTTTCTCTTCATTCCTGACCTAAAAGTAGGAACACATGAGAATGAGAATGAGAAAAATAGGTAAAATTTAACTAACACATGCTTCTTGAAGCATTTCAAAAGGCATCAATTCATAATCAAGGAAATGCATGATAAACATGCGCAAAGTTTAAGACAAATACCAATGCTTTAACAGGCAAACCTTTCTTCCTTAAGTTTTCAACAACTCTCCTACCTACACCCCCAGTAGCTCCAACGACCAGAACGTAGCCGGTAGTTTCCATTTTCTTTTCCGATTCCTCGGGCGACGAACCGGATAATTTCCCGATTATGAATTTAACAATCTTCAGGAAACATCAAATTGCATATTAGTGCATGCACACAATTTATATAATCAGGACATCATGATTCAAAAAGGGATAGACATTTTGAATTACCTTATCAGGAGAAGGTGGTCCATTGAAAAAATATAATGTTTTCAAAAACCTCCCTAAATCCCAACCCTGATTTTCAGCAGATATAATACGCCCTCTGTACGGTCCAGAAGATAAGTAAACCGACCTTCTTTGGTTAAGAAGATACTTAGTTCTGCCATTAAGTTGAAGAAATGGTTTAGGAAGTTGACAGGACAGAAGCTGGGGATGCATACAACTCCTAGTAACACTTCTACCAACATTTGATGAAGCACCCTGCAGATTTTTCAGTTGATGGAATAACCCATGATTGTAACCAAAATGGCAAATACCAAATTTAGCAAAGGAGTGTCTATGGTTCAAAGATACTGTATCAAAAAACTTCATAGACAAATACACATACACTTCCAGGGTGATTAGTGAAGATAAAGTCAGAAACCCAAAAATATTTGTAAATGAAATGTATACAACATATAAAATAACATAAACAAATGCATGTAATAATAATGGTTTACTTGCCTGAGTACTGAAAATGGAGAAGGTAGATGATGATGGTGATATGGCTGTGGATAAACAGCTTTCCATTTTCTTAAGTTAAAAGGAGAGATTGAATATACAAGCAGTAAATGAACAAAGAGAGGGTTTAAAGATCAAAAGGTTGGTGTTGTGCAATTGTTGATGGAGTGTTCTGATATTTTAAAACAAGTCAGTTAATATAGACCACACACATCCCAACTCTTCAACAGTTGTCTCTAGAAAAATTTGGACCAGTGAAGGTGAAAAGAAGGGGATGTATAATGTATTGGGTTGAAAGTGGGCTTTGAAAACCATAGGTTGGACTTTGCATGATTTATATAAATAGACTATGAAACATTAGAATCAGATTATTACATTATTAATTATAAAAATTATAAAAAATAAAATTATTATTAAATAAACTTAATTATTATTAAATAAAATTTTAATATATTAATGGTGAATTTTTTTAATAAGAAAGTGTAGTCCATATTGTACCGATATCAAGAAGTTTAGGTTTAATTCCAATTAATATTTTGATCTATTTTATTTAAATATCGATACATATAAAATTGTATCGGTTGGTATAATATTTTAATATTATTTTGGATCAGGCCAGTTCTGAAATAGAACTGCAGAATGAACAATGTTCCTTTTGATTAATAACTTTCTCAACTGATGATGACCAAAATTGTAAATGGCTTCCTAGTTTCTAATGTTACACTTGCAGAAGATGTTTTTAACTTGCATCAGTTTGCACTTTTAGTTTCATATTCACAGTCTAGGACCTTTACTTGCATATATCTCAATTGTAATCAAAGTTCCTGGACAAAATTTACCCTACTTTTCTCATGCTGTTATAATGCTTCTTCATTTTGCACCATCATTATAAGCAAATTTCATGGACAAATTTTCCTCTACTTTTCTCATGCTGTTATAATGCTTCTTCATTACACTAACATTATAAGCAAAGTTCATGGATACACCAAAACTGGCATTTATTTCTCAAGAATACACGAAGCAATAGAAAAAAATGACATACCAATCATTATAGCTACATAGCCCCTGAAGACTAATGAACAAGGGAGGTGAACATATGAGCACGGAAAGAAGAAGTCAAGCATAACTTACCTACCTGAATATATTACATCTGAAATATTGGAGGCATCAAAATCCAAAAAAAGAAAAAAATGAAATCAATAAATATCAAGTTCTCTCCGCAGGTGTAAGATGCCCCATCTGTTCTGCAAGGTTATTTATATTCTTCATATTCAACCAAAATTGGTTATGATCACCAAGTTTGCTTTCGTTCTTTCTAGTATTGGAGTCTTTTCTATCCGACTGGGCTTCCTGAGTATCAGTAGAACCAGGATTTTCAGTCAAAAATTGTTCCCAGAATACATCATTAACACCAGCTGCTGCAGGTGCAGTGGTAACTGCAGCTTGTTCCTTTGTTGCAACCGTCTCGGAAGTATCAACGGTGGCAGGCTCAGAGTTCATGTCAATCCTTGGGGATTTAGGCCAAGCATCAATGTTAAGCTGCATGCAAGATATCGCAGGACTCTCTGCACAACTTGTCGATTCATCCAATTCTAGGTTTGAATTGAGTTGAATGCTAGTTTGACTGAAATTGTGTACAACATTCTCCCAAAACACCATGGAAGACTCTAATTGTTCATATGGCTCCGTGTTGAACAATGATGTGATATCTGCATTTTCTCTAGCAATTACGGAACTGCCTATCTGATTATCTTCAATCCCGGTATCTTCATATAAGTAAGCAATTCTAGGCAACCTTCTCTTTCTGTCATTGCCCTCAAATTGAGGTGTCATCTCTATGTCAATACCTGGTTTCTGCAAGACTCGAGCCACGGAAGACAACATTTTGCGCTGACGTAGTTCCATATTTTGCAAACGCTCCCTGAAAAACTGCATTTGAATCTCAAATCCTTGTCTCTCCTGTTCATGCCTCTTTAAATCTAAAAGAAGGGACTCTTTTTCATTCTTAAGCCTCTCGATCTCATCCCTATAATTCTGCCTCTCTGATTCTGTTAATGGAGAAGCTCCTTGACTTGGGAGATTCTGCATGGAATGACTATGGACCGGTTTTCGTCTGTGTATGTTTTTCAAAAGATGAGTGTGTCCTCTGATGAAATCCTCATTTGCAAATTCCCACTGTTCTGGATCAATTTTCCTGAAACCCTGCCAAAACATGGAAACTGTTCAATTAAAGTAACAATAAGAAATTTGTTTTTGTCCCAATGTAATAAATCATAAACAAAACAAGACAAAAAACAAGTGGCTCACATATGTATTAAGCTGTCTGATAAAGCTAGAAAAGTTATTGTGCTTGAAGAATCTGGGAAGTAGTTCTTTCGCAAACTCCGGCGGATTCCATACAATGAAACTTTGATTACTAGAACTCCATGACACAATAGAATTAGTAGAAGGATCATCCACCATCTCATATGTCTTTGCAAGAAACGGAGGGAGTGAACTTGAGCTTCCCTGAGCATCATCCATACCCAAACTTCCAGTATATGTAATCACTAACCCCTTAAAGTCCGGTCCAGCGGTCGAAAATCAATCAACTCCGATGATTTCCACATAAATCGGATTCTCAAACGTTACAAACTAAGATCTTCATTCCAAAGTTCAAACATCAATCTCAATCAACATATAAACATCTGACAACCTTTCTGTTATATGCAACCAAAGATTGGTATCCCTTATCAAACAAAATCCCTAAGCTCCGGGATGACTCTCAAGTCTCAACTTCACAAGTCTACAAATTCAAAGAACAGACACTTATTAATGAAAAGCAACATACTTTATTCACCACAGAAGAAATGAAACCTTTCACTCTAAATTCTCAAAACCCAGATCAAGAACCTTGTAAAAATGGAGACAGAGATGTAAGCTGTTTCAATCTACCCAGCAAAAAATCCCTAAAACCCAATTCAAGTCCCTAACTTCTCCTCCAAAATACAATGAAATCAAAACCCTTTCTCCGCCAATCACAAACTACAATATAATTAAAAAACTGGGAATGATTCACGAGAATTAGTTGAGCTGTTATTACCAGATAAACAGTCTATAAGCGAAAAGGCAAACTTGCAGACATGCAGAAGAAAACCCAAAATTCGAACTTTATTAACATATTATTTCAGAAATTCGAGGGTTTTATCTTCCTCTTCAAGAACATTTGGCCATTGACTTACAGGTAAAGGTAGGCGATGGTGACAAATTTTTCTTAATTGTAACAACATAAGAAAACGACAATTGGTGTCGTTTTTGTTGACAAAACATGCGGAGCAACGAGAACTGTGAGACATGGTTGACTTCATGGCAGCTTCGTAAATCATTGGGGGTTGACCTTTTGGACAATAATAATTAGGTCTTTAACAAAGTCAACGACACCATTGTTAAAGTACGACCCCATGGCTACATTAACTTCAATTCTCTCTAAATTTTTGTTGATCAAGTATAAAAAGGTTATATTAGGATCACTAACCTGGGTGATTTATAATTTATTTATTAGTTTTTATTTGATTTTAACAAAAGAATAATGTGATACGTTAGTCATTTTATTTTGAATTGAAATGTTAATTTTTTTGTACCATAATATATCTAAAATTATAATAAAAATTTATGTCGTAGTAAACAGAAACACTTACGTATTTTTATAATTATTGAAACAAAAAATTAATATCTCGGGATTATAAAATAATCATATAAGAAAAAAAATTAAAATTTTAACTCAAAATAAATGGACAAATGCAAATATTGTCAAAGATCGATAATGAAAATAAAACTATCAACAAATAATATAAAAATACATATTAATATATTATAATAAGACATATTAACAACACAATTATTATAATAACTCAATCGCGAATGATAAATAATAATTGTGAATTCGAAATATGTTTAAGGATCTAAAATAAAGAGATTAATGAAATAACCAAAAGAACTTACTTTTATTGATTATAATAAATATTTTTAACTTTATGTTATTTAATCACTTAACTTTTTGTATTTTTTCAATCCCTTTTTTAATAATAATTACATACGAAAATTGAAGAAAAATATTAATTTTCTTTAATTAAAAAAACATATACGTTATTTTATCAACAAAAATACAATAGATAAAGAAAGATTATTTCATGAATTCTTTTCGGTATGTTATCCGTGGTTTCAATTAATTATGTCCATTTATCTTTAAGTAATTACCTGATAATTACTCATTCACTAGTTACATATAAAAAAAATATGAGATAGATGAATCTGATTAATTAAAAATACAGATAACGTGGTAAAAAAATCTCATGATATAATTTTTTGTAGATAAGGGTGTTATTCTTTCCCATATTATTACATTTACAAAGAGAAACAAAAATCTGCAGTACTATTCTGCAAAGTTTGTAAAATTAGGAGTAGGGCTGAAAATGATACGAGATAGATCGTGAGTTATTTGAGCTCGACTCGGTTAAAGCTCGGTCAAAACTCGATTCGATTGAACTTAACTCGAGCTCAAACTCAGCTCGAGTTCTTAACGAGCCAAGCCGAGCTACATGATACTCGACTCGAAAAGCTCACGAACTACTCAAAAACATAAATATACTATTTTTTATTTTTTTATAATATAAAATATAAATTTCTAAACTTAAAACCCTAAAATCTAAACCTTAAACATAAGTCTTAAAACCTAAATTAAGATATTAAAACCTAAAATTAATAAGTTTGAGTTTATACAACTTGTGTATCAAAGTTTTTTCTCCATTAGACTTTAAATGAGACGTGAGAGATAAGAGTTACTCGAGTCTAACACGGTTAAAGTTCGGTCAATACTTGGCTCGATTAGGCTCGAAAAAAGCTCGAACTCGACTCGAGTTCTTAACGAGCCGAGCCGAGCTCAGATATTTCAGGCTCGTTTAAAATTACTCAAGCTCGAACTCGACTCGAAATCTTAACGAGCCAAGCTTAACACTACTCGAGCTTGACTCGGCTTGTTTACACCCCTAATTAGGAGATAGTGAGTTTGTGAGATAATACTCGATTTCATTCAACTTTTAATTAGGGGTGAGCAAAACTCGACTCGTAAAAATCGAATAACTCGACTCGAGGCAAAAATACTCGACTCGTTTTGACTCGATTCAAAATTTTATAGACTCGACTCAACTCAAAAAATTTTCAAATAAAGTTCGAGTTGTAAAATGGAAATTCGAATAACTCAAAATTTTTAGTAATTAAAGAATGAATTTTTAAGTTTGAGATGAGTCTATTATTTTTTTATAATATATATACATTGAAAGATAAAAATATAAAGAAATATCGCTACATATGAATATATATATTATATGATTAGAGAAAGTCGTTTAAATTGGAATCAAATCATACTCTAACATGGTAAATAATTATAATTAAATATTTATAGGAACTCGAAAACTTGATTCGATTCGAATTTTTTAAACTCGACTCGAATATGACTCGTCTCGAAAAAATTTCAAATAAAGTTTGAGTCGTAAAATATGACTCGTCAACTCAAATAGCTCAAAATTTTTTGACTCGACTCAACCGAATACTTAGGATCTTTACAGGAGGACCTAGCTCCTATCTATACAAGGTTTTGGCAGCCCTCAAAGCAACTGCAAAAGAGTTACAACAGCCCATACCAGCTTAACAACCTAACAGCTATACCAGTTATAACAGATATACTAATGCAGATGATGTTGCACAAGGTATCGATGTAGGGGTACAGTAGCACCCATTAAAGATTTCAAGTTCTCTATATTTTATATATTTTTTTTATATTTTTTATCGATAATCTAATTTTATACCTTACATTCTAATAGAAGTTTTTAATAGTTTACACCCTTAAATAAAATTTTGGGTCTTGCTGCATTGGTTCAACCTCAACATTCACTTTGCTTTCTTAACTCGGGAAAAAACCTCCTAATTCGAACACAGAAAGTTTCTTTCCAAGCAACTCAAAACGCGCAGTAGAGTGATTTAGTCAGCGTGTTAGCAATCTGACAATCCGCTAGAACATGATCAATCTGAATTTCACGAGAAACAGCTTTGTCACCAACAAAATGTAGGTCAAGTTCAAAGTGTTTGGTTTTAGCGTGCAACACAGGGTTTGCTGCCATGGCAACAAAACCACCACCACAATACTGCTTAACCGCATCTCTCATGTCGTCAAAACCATCGCAATACCTTTCGAAAAACACCCTCAGCTTCTCCAGTTCCTTATCATCCCTGTCGTCTTCGAATAGTTTTATGGGGATGCCGTTTGCAGGTTGCAAGGAATATGATTTAGGGTTATCGTCAACAATCACTATTTTTTGAAGATCTCTTCCTATGGTTGATAAGTCCTTAACGTAATTTCCCCGACTTGCTTGCTTGCATGAATCTCTGTATAAACGGTGAGATATCAGGCCCTTGGGGTCTAAATTATCGAGCAGTAATGACGCGTATGGCTCGAGCCCGGCGGTGAACACTACCACCTCGTATTTCTTACTGATTGCTTCCAGGAATTCATCCACCCCGGGTCGTTTCGATACGTAGAAGTCCATTCTTAGACCGTAAACGTTTGGTTTAATCATGAAATCATACGTTTCTGGTGGGGATTCTGGACTTGAATGAATCAGTGTCTCGTCTAAATCGAGAACGATGGTCTTCATTTTGTCGGAAACTATTGGAGGCAACCGATTGCTATTGATTTTTCTTGACGCAAGAGCGTCAGTCAGCTCCGAATCGGCCTCGAATTCGACTTGCAGTCTAGGTCTGTCACGGCTTTCGAATCCGATGCTACCGGCAACTTCTCTACGATGGATAATGAAGCCTTGCCCTCGGCGCCTTGCGCCATTCAGTTTCGTGAAAATCGCGATCATACGCTGACATTTTTGGATGGACTTCCTTAGGGAAGAAACAACGGAGAGATATTTGGTCTTCAATGTAGATGATCTCTTACGAACATTGGAACTGTGGAAAGGAAGCAACCGGCGGCAGTGGAGATGTTCACCGCCGCGAATGATGGACTGTGGTGGCACCTTTTCCCCCATCTTTAATGTCACCTCTTGCCTCTTGCCTCTTGGTAACAATTAGACTGTGTGGGATGAGACTCGAAGGGGACGACATACGAAGTTTTTGAAGCAATGTTCGGTACAACAGTGATCCACTCAGACCGGAAGTATAAAACTGGATTTCAACGGATTTAAACAATTATCATTATTTTTCAAAACAATATTTATTTAACATTTTTAACTTATATTTGGTTGCAACATATTATTCAAATATTCCCTTTTTAGAGTAAAAAAATGTTTCAACCAGAATACCAATAATAATACTAGAAGGATGAAGTTAGGGGGAGGGGCTAAATTATTAAACTTAAAATATAAAAGTTTGGTAAGTATTTAAATTTCAAATTGAATGATAATACTTATTTTATCTAATATATAAATTTATATGGACCTAAATTATTCTTAAATCAAAAATTTAAATTGAGAAAATTAAAATCTATAGATGATCTAATTAAAAATATTTTTAAATAATTTTTTTAAAATTTATAGAGACCAAATTAAAATTTTTAAAAAAGTAAATAACATTATAAAATTTTCAAAATGTTGTAGGGTCAAAACCCTTTAGACCCTCGCTGTGTTGTCACTACTCCGAGAGAGATTATAGGTTGAATCATGTTTATCCCGTCATTCGGGATCAAGCAATCTTTACGATGATTTATGTTTAGAATTTATGATTTTTCTTTAAATAATATTTTTTCTAGTATTCGAACTCGGATTCTCTCTTGAGGAGCAATGTCCTGCTCTTCTTTTGCCACCACATGCATAAATGAAACATATCATCAAATATAAAACTAAAAACACTTAAAAAAAAATAAACGAAAAGAACCCATGTCATTTCTTCGTTAAAAACAATGGAAAAGTGTCCGCATGACAGTATTCTTTACAGTTTTAATTATTAAAGAGTGAAAAAAAAAAAAAAAAAAACATCTGCAATATTTTCCTGCAAAGCTTGGAAAAGAATAAAAGAATCCAAGCAGAAGACATGTTTTGGATGAACTTAAATGACGATGGGGCAATGGGGATGCCTGTAATCAACTCCGAACCGTCGACTTTGTATTACCACCACAATACTGCTTTACCGCATCTCTCATGTCCTCAAAACCATCGCAATCCCTTTCGAAAAACATCCTCAGCTTCTCCAATTCCCTGTCTTCCATGTCATCTTCGAATCGTTTTATGCGGATGCCGTTTGCAGGTTGTAAAGAATATGATATAGGGTTGTCATCAATAATCACGACTTTTCCAAGATCTCTCCCGATCGTTGACAAGTCCTTAACGAATCTTCCCCGACCTGATTGCTTGCATGATTCTCTGTATAAACGGTGAGATATCAGGCCATTGGGGTCTAAATTATCGAGCAACAATGACGCGTATGGCTCGAGTCCAGCGGTGAACACCACCACCTCGTATTTTTTACTCATTGATTCCAAGAATTCATCCACCCCGGGTCGTTTCAATACGTAGAAGTTCATTCCTACACCGTGAATGCTTGGTTCAATCATGAAATCATACATTTTTGGTGGTGGGTCTGGACTTGCATGAACCAGGGTCTCGTCCAAATCGAGAACGATGGTCCTCAGTTTGTCGGAAGCTAATGGAGGCAACCGGTTCTTATTGTGTTTTCTTAATACAAGATCTGACGTCAAAACGGAATCAGCCTCGAATTCTAGTTGCAGTCTAGGTCTGTTATAAGTTTTGAAGCCGTCGACACTGTCGGTTTCTTCCCTTTGAAGGATAACGAAGCCTTGCCCTCGGCGGTTTGCGCCTTCCAGTGTGGAGAAAAACTTGAGTAGGCGACGGTGGCATTTTTGGATGGTCTTTCTTATGGATGAAATGACGGAGAAATATTTGGTTTTCAATGTAGATGATCTCTTACGATGATGAGAAGCGTAGCGGTGGAGCAACTGGCGACGGTGGTCGTAATGGTCGCGGCGCATGATGTATTTTGTTTGCACCTTTTTTCCCATCTTCAATGCCATCTCCTACCACGAACACTGCAAGCAAAGCCAGTCCAAAACCTTATGCACGTTGTGCGCTGCAAGCTTCAATGACACCTCTCGGCCCTCGCCCTCGAGGAGTTTAACTCATAACCAGCCTCGACCACGGCCTCGGGTATGGGAGGATACTGCCACAAAACACACACCCCTCGCCCTCGAAGAGGACGTTGGGGGTGCACGTGGCACACTAATTAAGCTTTTGAAAAACAAATTAAAGATCTAAACTAAAATTTTCAATTTTAAAAAGGTTTAGTTTAGAGTTAGTCCAATTATTTGCTAAAAACTTGGAGAAAAATCAGAAAAACTAACGGATCACAAAATATTGGACAAGAATGAGAATATATATTTAATAGCTATTTTTTTAATAGTATTTAATACATTAATAATAAAAAGGCTTAATATCTAAGTCCATGTCTAAACTATTTCCGTGGATTAATTCAATACCTAAGCTATTTTTAATTCTAAACAGGTGCCTAAAGTTTTAATTTTGATCACTTTCGGTATCTAACTATTAACTATTGTTGTTTTTATTATTTTTTATATTTTATGATTAATTTATTTTTAACTTATTTTTTTATAAAAAGTTAATAATTTTAAATCTTTATAAAATATTCCAAAATCAATAACTCAAAATCTTCAAATTATCACTGTTGTTATCGTTTATTAACTCAATGGAGATCATTGCTATAGCCGTCAGATCATCACGACTGATTCTTCCAATCACCCATTGTCAATAACCGGTAGTAGTTATGCCGATTAACTTTTTAACGTCCAAAGAAATTAAAATCGCGAAAAGAAATCGTCTGATACACATACAATTGATTATAAATAATGAATTATAGAGGAAACAATAATAATGGTTCAGCTGCGGTAATGATGATATTTGCTGAGACAATAAATGACGATAATGATAATAATTTGAGGATTTTAAATTAAAAATTTCAGACTATTTTGTAATGACTTAAAACATGTTACGTAATAACCATAACATATTACTTGAAATCAAAAGATATTATTTTTATAGGATGAATCTACTCGCCAAAAATAAATAAAAGAAAAAATGGAAAATCCATCTGAAATTTCTCAATACAAAGATTACACAATTGGAGAACCTATTTCAAGCAATAGTTCATGTATTTATGTATTATTAGATATAATAATGCTAAAATAAGTTAAAACAGGAGAAACAGCAACAAGAAAGATGAATAGATGCATAGTCAATTGTCAATCTCTAGTTTTTTAGTTCTGTTTTCTTGTCCTTCTGTTTTTTAAACAGAAAAAACCCAACTGGCCTATCTCTCCTGTTTTTCTGGACAATCTAGGTTGCCTTTTAAATACCCTTTGGTTCTTTGGGTTTGTGGAACATATCTCTTCATTGTAGTTGAGTAACAGAGTTTCTCTGTTCCTCTTTTCATTGTTGGTTTAATTTTCTCGTTGTATAAAACGTTAGAAATCATGGTTGATAACTCCGGGAGTAATAGGAATCCACCACCGCCAGCCTCCGACGTCGGTTGCCCTGTTCCTTTCGTGCAGAAGGTAACTACATGGCACATGCATATATCTTACGTGTGTTTAGTTATAAATTATAATGCCTAACTTGTTACTGATATGTTTGAAAATTTGCAGCTGATGGCAGAGGTGTTGGGGACATATTTCTTGATATTTGCTGGTTGTGCATCGGTGGTGGTGAATGTAAACAATGACAAAGTGGTTTCATTACCCGGGATTGCCATTGTTTGGGGGTTGGCCGTCACGGTCTTGGTTTATTCCGTGGGGCACATCTCGGGTGCTCATTTTAACCCCGCAGTCACCATTGCTTTTGCTACCTGCAAAAGATTTCCTATCAAACAGGTTACCTTTATTTTCTGGTTTTCAGGACCTAATGCAGTGATCAAGTTTTCAATGTTTAATTCAAATCGATATTTTTTATGTAGGTGCCAGCTTATATAATAGCTCAAGTTTTCGGATCAACAATGGCAGCCGGAACACTCCGTCTTCTCTTCAGCCGATCGGGTGACGTCTTCACTGGAACGTCACCGCAAGGGTCGGATTTGCAGGCATTTGTGATGGAGTTCATCATCACTTTCTACCTCATGTTCATTATATCTGGTGTTGCCACTGATAACAGGGCTGTAAGTGACTATATCATCAATTTCTACCTCATGTCTAAATTCTGAATTATATATATGTATATGTATGTGTCTGTGCAGATTGGAGAACTTGCTGGACTTGCTGTTGGGTCTACTGTGTTGATTAATGTGTTGTTTGCCGGGTATTTAACTTCATATTTGATCGAATAATCTAATCTTTAAACATATCTGAACTAAAACTAGACTTATTTTTTGATTGTCAGGCCGATTACAGGAGCATCGATGAACCCAGCAAGGAGCTTGGGGCCGGCAATAGTGTGGGATGAGTACAAGGGAATATGGATATATCTTACAGCACCGATTATTGGGGCTGTGTCTGGTGCTTGGGCATATAACCTGGTGAGGTACACCGACAAGCCATTGCGGGAGATCACCAAGAGTGCTTCTTTTCTCAAGAGTCCACCTAGTTCTGCTTAAAACTTGATTCCTACAAGACCTGTTTTTATTTTTTTTCTCATTGTTTATGTAAAACCATGATGTAAATCTTTAAATATTTGAATAACATGATTATTTAAATTAAATATTGATACTAAACATGTTAGTATTTACGAATCGTCATTACGTAAACTTTTAGAAACAAATTTTTAGACGTGCGAATTATTTAATTATAACTTTTCGTGAACTTAATATGCGTATATATCTCAGATTATGTGATAACACACAAGGTCCATATTGATAATCCGATAACTCACTAACCTTTTCGATCCTTTATAAAGGGACATGCACCACTAAATAGAAGGAGGTCTCTCCCACATGAGACTACCACTTAAACCGCTCGCCCCACCATGCAGGGGCATGGCCCAACCATTCCATCAACACCTCTCTCCCACATGATGTTTTGTTTCCTTCTTTTGGACCGTTACTAAATTATACTTTAAATCCGAATGCTCTATCCGACACTCTCATTTCCTCGGATCTCACGAACGCCAATGGTATTTGGGATGTACACAAATAATCATCCATCTTCACTCCTGAGGCTATCCCCCATATCCTATGCATCAAGACCCCGGATTCTTTAGACATCGATGACTCATGTGTACATTGTGTAGTCTAGCAACCACAAGTTTGATATGTGATCTGCCTATTCCCATTCGACTGGGAGCCTATGGGGATTATCCGGCAGTCTATCATGGTCTACAGGTTGTCTGGTCTCATGGTTTTGAAGCCATTATAGTTCAAACTGATTGTGCTCAGGTCATCAACCCAATGCTGCCTCTAGTTCTTCCCATTTGGTGAGAGCAATTGATCCACTCCAGCACCGAACTCGAATGACTGATTTTATTTGGACGCCTCGAGAAAGAAATATTTCTGCGGATGCTCTTGCCAAACTATCAGATCACCATTGTTATTCCCTGAGCATCTAGAATTTCCCTCCGGATACATTACAGACTCTTTTGGATAAGGATATTTTTAGTTAGTTATTTTGTTTATTATTTTCTTACGAAAGATAAATGACTTAAAATAACGTGATAAATTTATATGATAATGCACGTTGACATAATAATATTGTATAAAAAAAGTATATTGATTTAAAATTGATACACCAGTCAAAATCTAATTTTTATAAAATTATATAAACTTTAAAATACTTTTTTTATTAACTTATCATTTTATATATTAAAAATATTATTTAATCAAACGTTATAAGTTTTTTTTTTCCCTTTATGAAAAAAAAAAGTTAGGTTTGCTTTTCTTAAGAAAAAGTTGGAGTACTAAACCATAACCATGGTTCCAAATAACCTTTTGAGGTAAATCAATGAATTCGGCTTTGGTGAAACAATGAGCAGGCAAGCAGCCCAGGCCACCTGATTTGAAGAAAGGTAGAGTCAACCGTTTTTCATTTGCTAGTGTATGAACCAAATACCAGAGTCAAAATCAATGCCTATGAGTCCATCAGCTGACATGCATAGCCGTATCTCTCCTCGTTCATTCAAGAGTTTGGTATCGATCATTTTAATGGACAAAACACACACAAAAGAAACTTGGTCCAAGGAACAGGAAGCTCAGTAAACCAAAAGGTGGTTTCGTGCTTAGTCTCATCCATGGCTGCTTCTTACCTTAGAACACCCAATCTCAATTATGGAAATAAAAACGTGAATTTACTGCACCAATTAAAGTTGAATATATGTGTGTCTATATATTGAACAAGACACTATATTACGCTCTGCTAAAAGATTGTTAATATTTCCGTACAAAAATTCCTTTTTAATGCATATAGAGTTCAGTATATTCCAAAAGTAATGGTCTCCTTCCTATCCTTATACTTCCCTTTTTGTACTTTCCATAAATCCCAGTATTTCCTTTCTCTCAGGATTTATGGGTTTGTAAAGCACTAACTTTATTTGCAGGATTATAATCGTAAACATTTGGATCGGATTAAACCATTTCTCGCAGTCGTCGTCGTCATGGTTAACAAGAAAATATTTGTCTTCGGGATCATTGCAATGGGTTGCTTCAGCTTGCTTACATTTGCTGAGTCTAAGGTGCCCACAGAAGAAGGTGAGTCAGAGTTCAAGCTTGGATTTTTTTTGTTGTTGTAGATTTATTTGGTTGATAAGAGTGGGAAAATGGTGTTTTTTTAGTATATATTTTTAGTTCGCTGGCAAGATGAAGGGAAAGTGGAATGAAATCTAAATACCCATTGTAAGAACTTATCTCTAAACTGGGATCTGTTAGTATTTTGATGTTCTATATTTCTTGGATTGATTAAAAAGTATTGAGTTGTTTGTAGCTTTCAAGAAGTCAAAGAATCAGACATGGTATGAATATGTTTCTGGTTTGACCTCTCAGTGTGATGTTTGGCATGCTTTCTGGCAACTTGAAATGTGTTGGTTTAAGCAATTAATCCTAGTATTTCCCAGCCATTCTCATCTTATTTATATGTTTACAAATTCAAATGCTGGGCTAATTCTTATGGATATATGCAGTCTGTAAATCTATACACGGTCATTACATCAAATATAACCCTCTTGCTGGCTTTGATCCAAAAGAAGTTTCAAAAGTAGGTTGCAGTTTCACTCAAAGTCAACTTCTAAACCGGATAATAAATTTTATATTGGATTGATTTACTCTTTTTATGCACTACTGGTGTGGAGTTGAGTTTATCAATATGTTAAACTAACAAAGTTGCCTACGATTGTGTTCATTTTTGTGTTCATATATATTGCTGTGATGCTTATGAAACTATGGTTGTCTTCTAGTTGTTGCTTTGCAAGAGATTGCTACTGCACTGGGCTCCATATACTGGAAATTTAATGGTGATTCCTGTGTAATTGAACGGGTTGGGGTAACACCGGTGCCACCAGAGAATTACGAGCATAAGATCTCTTGTGAATGTGAGGCAGATGGCACTGTTTGTCACGTTGTAAGGATGTATAATTCCTTAATCTTGTTACTAGCTAATTTACTTTTGTTGGTTGTTATACTGATATGCCTTGGCTTATGTATTTTAGAGTGCTCAAGGGTTATAACCTTCCTGGAATACTTCCTCCTCAACTGGTTAAGCTTCCTTACCTTCGAGAAATGTAAGAGCCCTTGAAATGATTTACTATGATGTTTATATATTACGTGCTAATTGGAATCTGAAGCAAAAATGTTGAACTGTTTTAAGTAAGGTTAGTTTTTGTTGCAGTGATTTTGCTTACAACTACCTAAGTGGTACCATTCCAAGTGAATGGGCTTCTATGAAGTTGACTTCTATGTAAGTTTCTAAAACTTTTAACACAGTATTTTTCTCCTATATTGTATTAACCTAAAAGTTTTTTGGTGCAGCTCTCTTCTAGTAAATCGTTTGTCAGGGGAAATTCCGAAGTACCTGGGAAAATTTACCACTCTCACATATCTGTATGTTCTGTACCTTGGTTAATTATATATTTTTATTAGATGTATAGATGTATGTCCTACAAAATTATAGGTGTTTTCATATTCCCTTTTTTCACTCATAAGAAATTTATGAAGGATGTTTGATGTTGTTTTAATCAGGAGTCTTGAAGTAAACCAATTTTCGGGTCCCGTACCACCTGAACTAGGAGATCTAGTGAACTTGAAAACATTGTAAGGGAAAAATTACTATCTTCTTCTTTGTTTGATATTTTGCAAATCTTTTAGTTTCGTGTTAATTACTTGCCCCTCGATGTTAAATGATTTGTTTTCCTATGTATGCTCATTGTAATTTCAGGTTGCTCTCCTCCAATCAGTTAACTGGGAATTTGCCAGCAACGTTTAGTTTACTAAGAAATCTAACCGACTTGTATGTTTACTCAAATTTGCATGTATTTTAAATCATATATCTAGATATGATCATAGGACCAACAGCATTTTGTTGTCTACTGCAGTAGGATAAATGATAACAATTTCAATGGAAGAATACCTAGTTTCATACAAAACTGGGGACAACTCTGCAGACTGTAAGTTTTTCAGTTAAAATAAAATGCAGATGTTTTATATCCATATATATGCATTTATTCATTTCCCTACAAATCACTCGGTTCTGAATTATTGTAGAGAAATGCATGCAAGTGGACTCAAGGGACCAATACCTGCAAGCCTATTTCTTTTGAGAAAATTACTTGTATTGTAAGTATAATGCCTCCGTTATTTGTGGTCATTGACTTAATTTTGCACAACTACATTTTGTTTTTTATTGACAGGTTTGTAAATGTTGTACTTATCATTTATGCAGGAGGATTAGTGATATACAAGGACCAAGTATGGGTTTTCCCATGCTCAGAAACACGAAAGGCCTAGTTAAATTGTATGTTCAGTGCTCACATTATCAAATATGATCAGTTTTGACTGAACCTATCCCTGTTGTATTTTGTAGGGTTTTAAGGAATTGCAACATTTCTGGAAAGATCCCTGATTACATTTGGGAAATGGAATATTTGGAAATGTTGTAAGTAAAACATGTGCAAGGTTTTGGGCCATAAAGTTTCTTTTCCCTCCACTGTTTGCATTCACTTCCCTTTGCAGGTTATTCATATGGCGGTAACATATTCGATACTATAACAGTTCTTTGATTCTGCATAGGCACTTGCATCATTCTCATTTTAAGAAACTTAGGTTACAGCCTCAATAACTTTGGTTTAAACCATAGTTACTTTGTTTGCTGTGAAGTGGAAAATGTTCCAACTTAAGCTGCAGACAAATTATCCATAATACACAGGACTGCAAGTCTTCTGCTGAGAAAGTCGCTGTATTTACGCTTCAATAGAAATTCGGGAGCATCAGGCTTATAGTTATGGAACAATCTCTATGCCAAAGGGTGCTTAGAATATGATAAGCACTTAGAAGAAAAATTTGAAGTAAAAAATAACATGTCTGGTTTCTTTGTTTTGGGTTTTATTATTGTCTTATTTGTTTCTAATTTTAACTGAGGAAGATTTCTCTAGGTGTGTATGTGGAAGCAAAGTTCATCACTTACTTTCCCTTACTTTCCTTGGACTTAATATTCTAGAACACTGTTCTCTATTATCTATTCAGTTAAAATCTATCTCATGAACCTTCTTGAATTAGATTTTCAATCACCAAGTTATTTACCACGTTGAAGACGTGTCGTTTTAGTTCAGCAAGCAAGTTTCTAATTGATTTATTGTGGCTACTGGCTCCTAATTTGGAAAATCATGTTCATATTTTTTGGCACTATCATTAAATTATCTCACAATTGCAACAGGGATCTCAGTTTCAACAATTTATTCGGGGAAATCCCGACCAGAATAACTGCAGACCGTCTAAAATTTGTGTAAGTATAAATTTGAGACTGTGGCAGCCTTTCACTTTCTCTTTGGACTTCATTGCAGAAAAATTATTGTTTTAAGAATCTGAATAAGCATTTGGAGAAGCTAGAATATATAGGTGCATGGTCACATATAGAAGCTTACATCCATGGTTTTAGGGTAAAAGCAATCTTATCTGACATTTAATGTTAAACTTGTCCAATCTCAAGTCACTTAAAAGTGTCATTGTTATATGAAATTAAAACTTAATTTAAAGTTGATTCGTTTCTCTTATACTGATTGATACTACATACTGACCATCTGGTGTTGATTTTTATTAGCTTTTTAAGTGGCAACTTGCTAGGCGGAGATGTGCCGGATTCTATACTGAAGCAAGGATCTAGCATGTATGTTTCTTCCTGTGACACTACTTATCACATTTCCGATTATTCCCTTGTCTAATGGCACTGCTGGTACCAACCAAAACGAAAGAAAGAAAACAAAGAAGAGTAAAAATAAGAATCTCTGAATAATCATATAGTTTTCTTCAAGTTTACTCTCATATTTTCTTTGGAAATTTATACTGATTCTCAATACTTGGATGCAGTGATCTTTCATACAATGACTTCAATTGGCAAGGCCCTGAGAAACCGGTTTGTCAGGAGAACTTGTGAGACTACCTTTCTAACGTCTTACGTTTATACTTTATTCTTTGGTACAATGTGGAGCTAACAAACATTTAATCTTTTTTTCCCTTAGGAATCTGAACTTAAACTTGTATCGTAGTTCTTCATCGAGGAACCCCCTGTAATAGTTTTTCTTCCCCCTCTCTTATTTTTTCCTTCATGTGTTTGGTGGCTTCATGAAGAATCTTGTGTCTGTACTGCTTAAACATTGTGCTAACGATTTTCCATTCTACAATTCTGTAACAGGATGAGATCTATTCCATGCAAGAAGTCTTTCACTTGTCCTCGATGTAAGTTGTCTTCTTCAGGTGTCGAAACATGTGATCCACCAATACTAAACTTTAAACTCTAAATTCTAAACACTAACCTTAAATTCTAAACCTTCAACCTAAACCCCTAATCCCTAAAACTAAAAGGCATGTGTAAACTAAAGTTTCCATGACCTGTGTATCAAAGTTTTTCCCATAAAAGATTTATAAGTCCAAGTCGGTATTCATCAAGGAATATTGTATTTATGGAACAATCAGATTAAAGATTTACAGTGGTGTTGAGTTCGATTCAAAGTTTATTACTTAGCTTATTTCTTTCTTAAATACTATTATACTAATCATTTGCTTTGTAGCAGATTCAAATTGTCTACATGTTAACTGTGGTGGAAAGCACTTAAGGATCAAGGAAAATAAAGCAAATGTATGGTATGAAGGAGACGGTGATGTTGAAGGTGGACCAGCAGAATTTTATATTAATGAAGATAGTTATTGGGGATTTAGTAGCACCGGAGACTTCTTGGATGACAATGATTTCCAAAATACACGTTACACTGTATCAGGGCCATCGTCGGACATGCCAGAACTGTACACAACAGCCCGCAGAGCTCCAATATCGCTCACGTATTTCCATTATTGCTTAGTGAATGGAATGTACACCATAACTTTCGATTTCGCCGAGATACAGTTTACTCCTGATGAAGCATATAACAGCCTTGGCAGGCGCATATTCGATGTTTACGTTCAGGTGTGTAGTTAAACATGCTTTTGAGGATAGCTTTTTTTCTTAAGTTGTATATTGTGGGCACATTAATCTCCTTTTGTCACAGGAAATGTTAGTGTGGAAGGACTTCAACATTGAATCAGAGGCAATAGGTGCTCTAAAACCTTTAGTTAAACAAGTTTCAAATGTAAATGTGACAAATAATTTCCTAGAGATTCGATTTATTTGGGCTGGCAAAGGAACAACAAGGATTCCTCAAAGAAGTGTCTATGGACCACTTGTAAATGCCATTTCTGTAGTTTCTGGTATACTATCTGCTTGCATAGTCTTTCCTTGCCTCTTCAGCACATGCATTTTTTTAGGTGACCATGTTCCATGAAAAAACATATAAATGAACACAAACTTTCTTTAAAATGATTTTTGCTAGGCCCATTTTCATTCTGCCTTATTAACAAACATAGCTGTGTTGGGCAGATTCTAAACCTTGTCCGAATAGAAGAAAAAAAGGATATGCATATATCATTGCTTTTGTGTACTAGGATCATGCCTTGGACTCCTCATAGGGGGACTTCTTTGGTGGAAAGGCCACTTTCTTGGGAAATATTGGCGGAAAAAAGGTACATCCTCTAATTCTGTTGGTGATATGTTACTTGTATAGTAAGCTGTTGCATTTACGTAAACTTTACACATTCATTTTTGGATAGGTATAAAGGAAGACAAGTCATCCGGGACTTTCACTTTGAAACAGATTAAAGTTGCCACCAATGACTTCGATCCTGCTTACAAGATTGGAGAAGGTGGTTTCGGTCCTGTTTACAAGGTGCCTAGTTAACTGCTATATGAAGGTCCTGTTATTTTTAATTCTTATTTGACTCAATATACGAGAATATGATAAAGTTTGGGGTTCAGGGTCAGTTACCTGATGGTATCAAGATTGCAGTAAAGCAGCTCTCCTCTAAATCGCGACAAGGGAATCGTGAATTTCTGAATGAGATCGGCATGATATCTTGTTTACAACACCCGAATCTTGTCAAGCTTCATGGCTTTTGCATTGAAGGGGATCAGTTGCTACTAGTGTACGAGTACATGGAAAACAACAGCCTAGCTCATGCATTGTTTGGTAAGTCTTGCATCATGCACTTGTCTGTTTTTCCCACTCGTTGTAATGTTAAAGATCAAGCCATGATAACTGATGTCAATGTCATGTTTCGCATGGATAAAGTTTAATATGGCAAGACATACTTCCTTGATGTAATATGTAGGTTCAGACTGCAGTCAGCTTGATCTAGACTGGCCTACAAGGCTTAAGATCTGTATTGGTATAGCTAAGGGTCTGGCTTTTCTGCATGAAGAATCAAGACTCAAGATCGTTCACAGAGACATTAAAGCTACCAACGTGCTTCTCGATAGTGACTTGAACCCTAAAATATCCGACTTCGGATTGGCTAGGCTCGATGAAGAAGAGAAAACCCACATCACCACCCGAGTTGCTGGAACCATGTGAGTTCCTTACCTTTTTAATAGCCAATGGAATTCAATTTCTTCGTGCCTGCTGCTTTGCTTAAAACTTCACCATTTTATGTGCAGAGGATATATGGCACCGGAATATGCATTATGGGGTCACCTGACACATAAAGCAGATGTTTACAGTTTTGGAGTTCTAACAATGGAAATCGTTAGCGGGAAGAGCACCAATAACCTTTTGCCAAGTGAAAAGTTTGTTTGTCTCTTAGATTGGGTACTTGCCTTCTTTCCTCTACAAGTTTGCAGATTTGTCCTATAATGAAATATGACAAGATATATCTATACATGAATCTGTATTGCAGGCATGCCATTTGCGAAAATCTGGAAACTTGACAGCGATTCTCGATGAGAGGTTAAGATCTGAAGTAAAAAACGAAGAAGTGGAACTCATGGTTCAAGTATCTTTGTTGTGTACAAATGCATCTGCATCAGTTAGGCCTTCAATGTCTGAGGTGGTAAACATTCTTGAAGGGCGAATGAGTGTTCCTGACTTGATACCAGAACCAGGCAGCTATACTGAAGATTTAAGGTTTAAGGCCATGAGAGATCTCTGTCAACAGAAGGAAGAGCAAAGTTCGAGTCGAAGCCAAACCCAAAATTCAACTACTGTTTATTCCTTCTACTCTTCTTTTACATCCTCTAACTCCAAGGAAATCAAACCAGACGCTTGTTTTAGCACTCCTTTCCAGGCATGTTAGTTGAACGGTTTTTCTTGCCAAGAGCTACCTGGATCTACAAGTTTGTTGCCTGCAAGACTCCGGCAGCCCTTGGAAATGTAAATTGTCCCAAAATTTAGTATGCAATCATGATTTTTTTTCCAATACAACATCATCCCCTTCTTACCATTGTACCATGTGAGAATTTCAACCGATCTAAGATGGTCTAGACGTTCATGCGGTGATTTAGAAGATCTTGTATCGATGTATTCGAGGATGGATTGAGGGTGCGTGGTCGCACCCCTGTAAATTTTAAATTCTTGAATAATTTAAATATTTTCTTTGATAATTTTATTCTATATCTTTACATTTTTAATATAATTTCGTACAAATTTGTACCTTGACATAGCGTGGTACTCAAACCGGCGATTACTTTGACGGACTCGAAAACCTTGCCCATCGGAGAAAATACCGATTCATTAGACACAAATCCGCCAGTGTCAGGACAAAATGGGACTTTTTGCAACACCATATCCGCAGCACTTACCACCTTCTGTATATTAATGTCAGATGGCACCTCTGAACCTATCATTGTGAACAAGTCATCTGTTTTGTCAGAATCCCGTCACTGTTTTCCTTACCAACAACAACAATGCCATCTTAAATGAATCATCACCGGACCCACATCGGAGAACACTGTATCATTGAAATCATTAACTAATACCCTAAAGTTTCAGTGAAAAGGACAGACTTGGTCCCATATTGTGATTCCTTTCTGCTCCTTTTGTTCCCTCGCTTGTGTTCGTCTGTTTCCATTTCAAGAACACTTCAAACACTAGGGAAATAACATACCGTTTCCCACTTGTTGGTTCATGGGGAATCAGGAATGTCTGACGCAAGCCGGCAATATTAATCAGCTTCAACTTGACCGAGCAGTACTAAAAATTCTAAATTCCTCTTAATTTATGTTAAGAATTCTGTATATGACAAATAACACTATAATATTATGATATAAAATAAACATGATTCTATCTCATGTTATAAAATAAACATGCTCAAGAGATGGGACGTAACATGACCCTATCTCAAGTAATCCCATTACTTGGTATGTATCTCAAAACAGATCTTATGATAGTTAATTATTAAAATAATACATAATTACCAAGTAGTCTTCAACCACTATGACTACAATAAAACTTAATTTAATTATCAATTAGAATTTAAGTTAAAATATATCAGTTTAAATATTATCTTTGTATGTTTTATTAATAATCGAATTTTATACTCTTTAAAATTTTGCATCTCTTATATTTCTGATATAACTTCCGAATAATTGTACTAAAAATCACGTTCGTCCATAAACGCAGTCACTTTCAAACAAATCTGGTTTCTGAGCAAGTCTTCGTTCACAGTTTGTATAAATAAAGAACTCCCTAAATTCTTCTAACTTGTCCCAAACCTTTGAATATCAATATTAAGCTATGGTATTTTTCTGATTCTCCTGGTTTTTTTGCCAACACTTTTTTGGTAAGGAATAAGGATATCACCATATTTTGCTTGTTTTGTTGTAGGAAAAAATGGAGGTTGTTGAAGGCAAGGTGAATTGGAAAGGGGAAGCAGCCGTGAAGAATATTCATGGAGGAATAAGAGCTGCATCGTTCGTTCTAGGTAAGCCAACAGTGCCATCGTTTTTATATTGCAGAGAATGGAAAATGTGAATGAAAAATTGGGTTGTAATTGATTTCTTGTTATCTATAGTGGCGTTTGCTTTTGAGAACATGGCAAATCTTCATATGACCGTGAACCTGGTGACTTACTTCAATGGAGTTTTACACATGGAAACATCTGATGCGGCTAATGCTTTAACCAACTTCATGGGGACTGGTTATATACTTTCCATTCTCTTTGCCATCTTCGCAGACACTTATATTGGCAGATTTAGAACTGTTCTAATTTCCGGGTTCATCGAGTTTCTGGTAGGCTATTGCTTGGCATCATTATCATCAGTTCACTATTCTTTCATGGCAAACTGGTTTATTTGTTCTGTTTGTGAATGATTGTCAATTCTCTAGGGAATAACATTGCTCGCAGTGCAAGCTCACTATTCGAGCCTCAGGCCACCGCCTTGTAACGTCTTCGATCCGACTTCTCGCTGCCAAAAGCTCGAAAGTAGTCATACTATGTTCCTCTACGTTGCTCTGTACTTGGTTGCTGCCGGAATGGGAGGGATTAAAGCCGGGGTACCATCCCACGGAGCCGATCAATTCGATGAAAAAGACCCCCGAGAAGCTAAGAAAATGTCCAGTTTCTTCAACGGTATATTGTTCGTTGGGTGCATTGGCGCTGCAGGTAGTTTAACTCTCTTCGTCTGGCTCGATGATCATAAAGGATGGGATGTTGGATTCGGAGTCTCGTCCATGGCCATGTTCCTGGCTCTTGTTGTTGCTGTACTCGGATGGCCTTTGTATAGGATCCATGTTGCTCAAGGAACTAGTGCCATTGTGGAAATCATTCAGGTTTTTGTTGCAGCAATCCGGAATAGAAATCTTCAACTCCCGGAGAATCCTCAGGATCTTTATGAGATTGAAAAAGACAAGGAATCTGCTTTGGAAGATGATTTCCTGCCTCACAGTGACGTTTTTAGGTTCCTGGATAAAGCAGCCATTCAAACAGAATCACAGACACTAAATCCATGGAAATTATGCAAGGTAACACAAGTTGAAACTGCAAAGATCATATTCGGAATGGTCCCGATTTTTGCTTGCACCATAATCATGACCCTGTGCTTAGCGCAACTACAAACATTTTCAATCCAACAGGCCCTTACAATGGACACAACGATGACTGGCTCTTTTCGCATACCACCTGCATCTCTACCCATCATCCCTGTTATCTTCCTGATCATCCTTGTTCCGTGTTATGATCAAATTATCGTCCCTTTTCTTCGCAAATTCACCGGTTATCTCACAGGGGTCACACATCTTCAACGTATTGGAGTCGGTCTTATACTCTCGTCTTTATCAATGGCAATTGCTGCAATTATGGAAGTAAAACGCAAATCCGTAGCTCTACACCACAATATGATAGAGGCTTTACCAGTACTCCAACCATTGCCCATAAGTGTCTTCTGGTTATCTTTACAATATTTTATATTTGGAATTGCAGATATGTTCACTTATGTGGGTCTTCTCGAATTTTTCTATTCCGAAGCTCCCAAGAAACTCAAAACGGTATCCACTTGCTTCTTGTGGACTTCCATGGCACTCGGATACTATCTGAGTACCATTTTAGTTCAGCTAGTGAATCGTGCGACTAAAGACGATACGAGAAATGGGGGTTGGTTAGCAGGCAACAACATCAACAAGAATCATCTGAATCTCTTCTACTTGTTGCTGTCCTTACTGAGTTTAGTCAATTTCATTATATATTTGATTGTCTCAAGGTCTTATAATTACAGGTCTGGGAACAAAGATGGACTCATAGCTACCTCTTGATTTGGTTCCTTTCTGTTTTCATGTTTATTCCAAATGAAATTGGTGATATGGTATCCAAATCCAAATATATTGTTCTATTTTTATGTAAAAATTTGTATTCGTTTACTTAAATTAAATTTGGTGTTATTTTAATAACGGTTTGGTAATATTTTATAACAAAAATTATTTTTTTAATTATTATATAACTTTTAAAAATTTGGTGTCCTAAATAAATATAATAAATATTTTAGTGACCATTTGTTATTTTACCCAAAACGTTAAGTGACGGGTTTGGGATTTAAACTTAAAAAAATCTTCTTAGTCTCTGAATCTAAATTCTAAATTATCTTCGTTTTTTTCCCCCTTTAAATCAGGACATTAATAAAAATAAGATTATAAATAAAATAAGATGATTACGAATTACTTAACTTTAATTTAATTAAATCTTATTTTAAATTTGGTTAAAATTTTAACAAGTCAAACTAAACTATTTGATACTATTTGATACCGAATTCAAAAAATCAGTAACTACTTAAAAATATAATATACCATTTTTTTAATTTTATTAAAATAAATTAAATATGTGTGGTTGGATAATAATAATAATTGTGTTGAATAAATCTATTCAACAATTATTAATATTAGCAATAGCACGAATAGTATTGTAAATAATATGAGATGTTGTGAGTTATTTGTGTTCAAATTAATTAAAGCGTGGATAATATTTGATTCAATTAAACTTAATTTGATCTGAATTCGAATTTAATTTAATTTTTTAATGAATCAAACCAAGTTAACTCAATACTACTTAAATTTAATTCGGCTCGTTTACATCCTTAAATAAAACACTGAAAAGATAGAAAATATCTATTAAAATAATCATAATTTTTAAAATTTATTTTAATTTAATAATCGATATTTAATCTACTGATTAATTAATTCCTATCAAATATGCTCTTCGCCTCTTCCCATGTGCTACTTAACCCAAGTTGCCATTTTAAAATCCCAAACCCATTTTCCCTCCATCTTCAAAAACCCACTACGATCCGAGTTTGGTGGTCCGCAGTTCGATCCCCACGTCACGATCGTTGGGGCCATCAGTTTAACGCCTGATGAGGCATTAGCCAAGTTCAGGTCCGCCTGTGATGGCCTCAAGGCTTATAATGCTACCGTCGATCGGGTGGCTACGGGGTCTTTCTTCTATCAATGCGTCTCTTTGCTTCTTCACTCCACTTCCGAGGTAATGTTCACTCTTTAAGTTTCCTTCAATTTGCTAAAATTCAAATATCAGTTCTTTGGAGTAATTGAACTATTGAAGTAAGTATTTTATCACTTTTATGAAAATTTTGTCAGGTGGTGGAAACCAGTGTTCATTGTACTGGCCATTTTGGTTATAAGAATTCAAGCCGTAAGTTGGTGCAGCTTTCTGTTAATTTTTAAAAATGCACTATACTTCCTGTTGAACTTATGCGATATCTCTGATGGTATGCCCAGGTGCATGTATCAATTTGATTTCTTTCATGTTTTCAACTGGCTGAAATCATTTTTTAACTTGTTTTAGCATGTATACATTATGTCCTTGCTTTAGTTTATCGAGACTAGAGTGATTAGATGAGTTGTGCCGTGGTGGTTCATTGTCTAGTGTAGAGAACTATTATCCTATATGAAATTTTTGCTATAGTTAAGCATGATGTTAGAAATAGGCTGGTAGATTATAAAAAAATCTCTTGTGATAGTCATCTAGTTGCAAACTGGAGACTTACAGGAGGATTAGCACATAGTGAAACATGATGGTGTTCAATCTTTTTTGATTGTTGGTTAGGCCTATGCTTTTAAATTTTGTTGAGTGATTAACTTAGGGTTCCTTGGATGAATAAAATTCATTTATCCAAAAAAAAGAAATTGAAGCTTTGCTATCAAAAAATGTATGCTCTATCCTTCTATTATGGCATTCATTGTGTTGGTCACAAGCTGATCATTGGCAAATACTCCCATTTCCTTGTAGCCTACATGCCACACTTGAGCCTCCTATATACTTATTAAACTAGGATGATCACAATCAATAAAATAGATAACTAATACGAAAAAATTTAGATTCCAGTGTGAGCATGGGTAGATCCACTACTGAACACGAATAATAATAATACTTTGACTTATTTGACGCATAACAGTTAATTATACCAGTTTTTAATAGTTCTTAACCATGGTTAAGAAGTATTTTACTGTGCAAGTTGTTGCTCTACTACTTTCATTGAGTGGTAGTTGAGATATATACATGAAATCTTGAAGGATTGCAAATATTTCTGGAAAATATGTATGTATGTGTGTAACCTGGAATTTTCAAATCATGTAAAATGGCAATCATGAAAGTAAGACACTGAAGTTCCTAAGTGACTTTATTGTGTCATAATGTGGATGATTGAAGGTTGCCCACCATTTTCTGCAAAGCAAGACACTGATGTTCCCAAGGCATATGCAGCAAGGGAGCGTCCACCTTTCAAAGCTCCAGCTAAGAATTATTCCCATGGCCTCAAAGAGTGAGTACTACATTTTGCCTGGTTCAATAATTAGTCATTTGGCTTCTGTCTTTTAAGTATATTCATTCTTAATTCCTAGTTCTTAGTTCAATCAAGCATATCTAAAGTCGAGGCGTGAGGCGCTAGGCAAATGTAGTACTACATTTTGCCTGGTTCAATAATTAGCATAAAATACGCCTCACCTACAAAATGCGAGTGCCTTCGCTTAGCGCCTCACACCTCGGCTTTAGAGACCTTTTACACCTCGGAGCGTCTCGTGCTTTTTAAAACCAACTTCTAAATTATAGGTTAATTGAGGATTGTTGGAATGAGAAACCTGTGAAGCGACCAACATTCAGACAGATTATAACCAAGCTGGAATCTATTCACCAACGCTTCGGTCATAAAAACCGTTGAAAGGTATTATCTATCTTGCCTTGATTAATCAGGATCGTCTTCTTTGGTTCCGTTTTGTCAAGTAGCAGTATTAGTCATTTCAGTGGCCTATCTTCTCTTTTTGCTACATTTTTTAGCAGTCTTGTGCATTCTTTTTCCGTTAACCGGAAATATTTCGTCTACGGTTGCTTGCAACATGTACAGATTAGACCACTGAAGTGTTCTAATCCAATCAGCCATATCAGCAGTTCATCTCGGTCTACCAGCAGCCAGCATCTGAATGGCTGATGCTTCATCTTCCAAGGCTTATTATTCTTAAATTTAATTTCATGTATTTTATGTTTAAATGTTATTATAAATTCTATCATGTACCAACTTTTTCTTATAAATAAAAAATAAAATATTCTTTATATTAAATTTGTATATTACGTGTTTGATGTTTCAATTATTCTATTATAAATTCCTATATTCTATACAAATTCTCATCAAGAGAATATTTTTTTTATTTATTTCTCTTTTTTCATTCTTTTTTGTCAATAAATTTATCACATCACATGAAAGATTTGCATTATCACTTCTCTTTGTTGGCTCAACCATGGAATGGATGAATGGATGGATTTTAATTTGGTTTCTACTTATTCGGACTTGTCTACACATAGGACCCCACAAACAAGGATACATAATCATAAAAGAGAACTTGGATAAAAAAAAAAATCACTAGTTTATATATGATATATATTTTTTAAATTTTCGGTTTAAACAACATGACGTGTTATATGTTATAATGTTTATTAAAAATATATTTTTTGAAATTTTTTAATTTTAATTTAAAATTTCTTATAGAGGAACTCACTGTTTAGAGACGAAAGTACAACTATACGAAATATGTTAGGCTCTTATTTCTCTCAATTTTTTTAATTCAATGTTTATTTAGGTTTTATACTCATATATAAACTGTTTTAAGGAAACTACATTCGTATAGACTTCAACTTGTTTCATTCGTTAAATCAGTTTGGAATTTTATTCGATATTTTTATTTATAATATATTATAATTTCATATATTTTATGTTTAATAATATTTATCGTTGTCGTCTTGGATTAACAATTATTCCTATATAATTTAATGACTCTACTAGTCAAAAATAATTAAAAGACAAAATTGACGTTCTTCGTATATTTGAGGACTAAATTGATAAAATTAAAAATAAAGTTAACATTACTGATTCATAATTACTATAAAAACAAAATTTCCCTTTAATCTTTATTCTTATTTTATAGTTTTGAGTTTAATTAGTTATTCAAATCACATTCTTATATATCCCTAATGTTTTTATGCCAGAAAAAAGTATGATAACTACTTTGTACCTTTTATACAAATTGTATGGAAGAAGAAAATAGGTCCTGTGGCCCTGATGTAGGTAAACGTAGGATTTCTGTCCCTGCCATACACAAAACAGATATGGAGGAATGTGAGAAAAGAGAAAAATAGTGCACCATTTCTACTTTAGAAAGCAAGAAATTTGGCCAAAGTTTCTCGGATGCCAAACAATATTCAGCAAGAAAAAAATAAATAAAATCCATGGCTTCTAATTTCATGCAATCCACACGATTGCATGAAATTCAGTTGCCGAATGTTATGTATGCTACTATTTTATATGATTATTGATCACTAATAATCCATAATTAGTGTATTCAGCGGCGGAACCCAACCTTATTTATTAAGGTGATCATTTAAAAATATTTATTTTTTTAGATAAATGATTAAATTTTATTCATCCAAAGAAACCTCAAACCAGTATCAAAATAAGGAAAATAAAACTATACAATATTCTACTCAGAACATAAATCAGATGAATCTCGTGTAAGTTTGTAACCAAGAAGCTTCAAACGAATATCATGCTTAATTTTACCTGCAACATAAGAGAAGATCTTTGAGGATTCACCATGCACATGCTTGTTTCGTTCCTGACAAACATAATAAAGGAAACCACACCAACATAAACGTAACAAAGTAGCTCTTAATGTTTACCCTCTCCCTAGTCTTTGAACCAAGTCAACCAAGTATGGCTAAGTCACAAAACTATCAGCAACATGACAAGCATGTAAAATAATTTTCAGTATTTGCTTCGAGTAACCACAATCATAGAATAGATGATCCATTGTTTCAATATCAGTCCTACAAAGAACACAATAAGGATCTACTTGACAACCCCATCGAATCATACGATTTTTGATTGGTAGTCGATCCTACAAAACAAGCCAAGCCATGAAAGAGAATTTGGGAATAGATAATCTCTCCCAGACCACCTCGTCCCAAAATATAATTTAAAGCAAATCAATAATTTGACTAAAATGTAATTTTATTATTACCTTACTTTTATAAATATATTTATTTAGTTTTTTTAATTTTTAATTTAAAAAACAAAAAGAGAATCTTTAAAGCCAAACACAAGTAGAGTATGGTTGAAATAAACAGTGTACTGAATGTCCAAATGTGGGTAAGGAAACAACGGACCATGAATTATGAAACTGATATCCCTGCTTAAATCAATCTAACATTAATGCCTATCTACCTTCTCTTTGGTTGGTAAAAGCAGCGTCACAAATACTCTAGAATGATGGTCTCACTTGCCATGGTCATGTCCAAATCAATGACAATGGAAAACGGTGGTGAAATACTGTTGAGCTAAAATAAATGATTTTTGATATAAAATATAATTTATTGATTATAATCATAGAAGTCTATTCTTAAGTAACATAATTTGAATAAAAAAATATGTCGTTAAAAAGTATATATCAAAGATGATCACAAACTCAAAAATTATGACACTAAAAGAAATTCTCTCTTTTTAGGAAGAGAGTAATGGTCTTGTGATAAGTAGTATCGGAGCTCTGATTGTCTGATTTCACGTCAAGCATCCATTAGAGAGGTAGGCAAAGTGAACAACCGTGATAAAAAACCAATCATGAGAGCTGAAGCTCGTGATGAGAGCGTCACGAGGTTGAGTGAGTGAGAGTGTCATACCTGAAAAGAGTTAAGGAGCATTAATCTCATATCAAAAAAGTAAAAGGAAAAAATCTTAGGATATATAACCGAACAATATGTTTTGAATTTCAAGTGAAAAACATGTTTTGTTTTTACCCCAACCAATTTTTGTTTAGTGCCTATCAGTTGTTTGTGGGATTGCTTCATTAAGGGTTGTAATTAATGAATCAATAGATTAATCCCCACTTGAATCTGCCTCTTGTTTTCCTTGTGCTTAAGTCAAGGGAATATTTGTTTCATTTCGGTTCCTTCAAAGTTAATGCCAATATGCCATGGCATCGGAATCGACTAAGAAAGATTGGTTACTACATGATTAATGTAATTTTTAATACCATACTGTACATTAGAAGTTTTATGAAGGGTATGAAGCACGTATTTTACATTATTTTTTTCTTAGACAACACCCAGTGGAAGAATAAACATGGTCTGATAGTTGAATCTGATTCAAAGATTGCAATTGGATGGCTAGAAAATTCAAAGTCTCAACCTTGGAAAGTTTAGGATATGTTTTCTATGAAAGATTCTTAGTAGGATAGGGAGTGAGTTGAGTATTGCTTTAGCAATACATGGTTACAACTATATAATTAACTGATCTTCGTTATAGGTTTCGTGTTTATTATTGTGTTTAAATGATCGTCATGATAATCTTTTTATTTTTCTGCAATTCTATATCCTTTCATTTCCGAAACTGGGTCTGCTTGTTTTGCTACTAAGCCTAACGTCTCATTGCCACCATTAATGATTCCTTTCAAAAGGTCATTTTCTCTCTCTAATGCAATGCTTCAGACCCTCTTGTTTTCTTTTTCTTTTTTGGAATAATATTTATACCCTCTTTTCACTCACATTAAAATCATTTAAAATCTTCAGAACAAAATATGCTTAATTAATCAATGGAGTACGAAGAATCATACCAGTGACGATTACCAGCTTTAACCTTTTCCCTTTCATTAATCCTTTAGCTTAGAGGAGGAAGAAGAAGGGAAAGGAAAATACCAAAACCAGATACATATACAACTGAAAAGATACATATATTTGTATTAAAAATGGAAAATTAATTAGCTGGGTTTTTAAATGGTGTTAATAATAAAAAGGTGGTTCATGGTTGTTTGCTTTTATAAATAGAAACCTCTCAGCTCTTCCAGCTTCTATTTTCTCTGCATATCTTCCTTTTTCTCCAGGTTAGTAAGCATTTAAATGGTTTTTTTTTTCTTCTGTAGATTAAGCTGAAAATGTTACCAATTATCAGTTGTTAGTACTGGTTTAGATATCATTGCGAGGGCTTTCTGAGTGTGTTTTTCTCAGTTAGAAATCATGGTGTACCCCAATGAATCCCTGGAGAACTCGAAGAAAATTGGGAGGGGAAAGATCGAGATCAAGCGGATAGAAAACACGACGAATCGGCAAGTTACCTTCTGCAAAAGGCGTAATGGTTTGCTGAAAAAGGCTTATGAATTATCAGTTCTCTGTGATGCTGAAGTTGCTCTGATTGTCTTCTCCAACCGTGGTCGACTCTATGAGTATGCTAATAACAGGTATCTCAGTTTCAGCTCATCAGACATCAGCCCTTGTATGTTTCTTTTTTAAAAACAAAACAAAACCCGGTTTTTATTAGTGTTTACTTTAGATAAAATGGAAATTTTCAGTTCAAAATTCCAACTTTATCTTGCAAAGTACAATGAAAAATCATGTTGTTGGACATAGCTTGGTGTCAGCTGGTTAAAGATTTTGACTTTGCAAAGAGAGCTTTGTGTTGGGTTTTTCAAACATATTTTAGTACAAATTACATGTCTTTCTTTCTTCTATTTCCTCATTTTTTTGTATAAAACTTGGGCTATTCTGGCTGTTTATGGATTTTTCTTGAGTTCCTAGTTTGGTGGATACACAGAACTGTTTATGGGAGCAAACAAATTGAAGCACAGATTTAAGGGTTATTGAATGCTTTTTTAGGTCTCTGAAATCAGCTCCCTTTCTCCTCCATTGTTGTTGTTCAGAATTTTCTCTTTCTCTCTCTTGGGTGAGCTTGTTTCAACCATGGGAACTGAACTAAATGGCCAAACTTGTCAAGCTCTCATTAGCTCAAACCCCAACCTAACAAGCCACATTAGGGTTCCAGAAACCCTGATTTGGGTATCCCTAAATCCCCTTTCTCAACCAACAATATCTTAATTAGGGTTCTTCACACATGAAATTTTCCCAAAATCCCACTTTGTAACTTGAGAGTTCAGAGCCAAACATGTGACGAAATTAGGGTTCTTATTTTATCTTTGTCATTAACAACATAAGGTTTGAATCAAGTACAGTAATCTAATCTTTCCTCAACCAATTGCAGCTCTACAAACATGTATTTTTTACTGTTTCTTTTTGGCACAGTTGAAATCTATCTAGGGTTCTGATGACCCCATACTAAGATAAGGTTGGTGTTTTGTCTTAGTTAAAGAATCTTTTGGTCACGTCACACACGATTTTTTTAGTTTCTTGACTACTGACATGTTTTCATGACATGATTTCAAAACTGTTTCTCTTTTTCAAGATCAAGATCAACCCTAAATTTATAAGATCTAGTTAGACAGATGAAATAATCAAAACCCTTACTTTCTTCTTCATCTTCTTAGATCTCTCTTTCTCAGTTTGGTAAAACTTCTTTCAGAAACCCCTTTGTTGAGCCATGGAAATTTAGCTCAAAACTGCTGAAGTCAGCAGTGATGTTTCAGACAGACAACGTACGAGCCAATGAGAGTTTTCTGAGGGTTCTGGTTTTTCTTCCGTAAAAATGTAAACTATGACTGCTGCAACAATGGTTATGGACGGCTCTGATGTGCTCACAGTTTTCAGACAGGGACAGGAGTTGATTAAAATCTCTACTCCCATCTTTTTTTTTTCACTCTACCCCCTTGGAAACAATACTAAAACTGTGAAAAAGTAAAAACGAAGCTGGTCAATAACTAAAACAACGTACAACTCAAGAGTATTACCCATGGTGTAATGGGTTTCTGACACCTGGCACATAGAAATCTCTGAGCCAATCAAACTGTTAGAACAGTACCAGCGTGGCCGAGACAGCCAATCACTACTCGACGAAATTAAGGTTGGGAGATGCCTGCCTCGGGTTCTTATCAAAATAAACAAACATTATCTGTCTTTCAACCTTTCCTGGTTTCGTATTCGACTCAGTTAACTGAAAAAGATGATCGATTTGACCAGTTAAGCTTTAATTATTATCCTAAACAGCTACCTTTAGGTATAATGATGATTCTGCTCCATTATTATTGTATTTATAATGTGATTAACATTTGTTTTTTCAGTGTTAAAGCAACGATCGACAGGTACAAGAAAGCCTGTGATTCCTCCAATACAGGGTCTGTTTCTGAAACTAATACTCAGGTAAGCTGTACTCAAATGGACTTCTTTTGTTCCTTATGCTCTTTAGATGGGGAGAATTATACTATAAGAAGCAACCCTCTTTATTACATGAACTTCACCTTTGTTTCTCTCTAAGATTCTTAGTGTTTTAATGGTTTTATATGATATTCATAGTCAGAAGGAGACATTGACTGACTTGTTTATTGTTGCTGAATATGAGCTGTTATCACTATAAAATAATTACTCACATAATAAAATATAGAGTAATATGATACAAATATTCACATTATTAATAATTACAATAAATAAAAAATAGATAGTTAATTAAAAGTTAAAATAAGATGGATGGACTTGATTGAACATAAGTACGGGTGATAAGGTGAATTAAGTTTAACTAATTATCTCTTAATCTAATAAGACAATAGATTTAGTATTGACCTATATTTTTTCTATCTTGGTAATTTTTTTAGCAATCAATTTATATTTTTTTATATTTCATTTAAAATTTTAAAATATATTTGTACAATAAAATCATTAAATCAAGTCATTAAACCTAGTTAATAATTTTAAATTTGTATTTATAGTTGAGGTACATTCTTTTAGATAAAAATATTTCATGGGGAGAAATTTATTTTTCAGAGTTTACTGTTTAAAAGTTTAGAGTTTTGAGTTAAAGATTTAAAATTTATTTTAGGAAGTTAAAATAGATAGATTTGTGTAAAAATACATTGTTGTGTATCAAATATTAATATTTTTTATGGGTATATAGTATATTATTAAGAAACTAAAAATTACACTATATAAATATTAAAAGAACAATAAAACTAGAATTGTATATTAAAATACTCATCACTGTCAGAGTAAAAACTATACATATCCTGGAGTTTGCTCTAGTCCAAAACCCTATCTTCACACTGAATTCTACTTATTCATAGCATGGCTTGAACTAATGCAAAGCCGTTTGAAAATCCCAGTTCTACCAGCAAGAAGCAGACAAACTACGAACCCAAATCCGGAACTTACAGAAAATGAACAGGTATATCAATTAAGTAACTTGTTTCTTCTTCATCAATCCATCAGTTTCTGTAACTACAACAATATATGTTCCCAGGAATATGCTAGGTGAATCACTCGCAGGAGTGCCTATGAAGGAGCTAAGGAGCTTGGAGTCTCGTATAGAAAAAGGAATTAGCAAAATCCGTTCCAAAAAGGTATATATATTGTTTTGCAGATGCTTGTGAAAAGGATTTCCACTGACAAATTTCTCCTTTTGGTTTAATTTTCTTCCACCAGAATGAGCAGCTGTTTGCAGAAATTGAGTACATGCAGAAAAGGGTAAGAATTCCAGGTTAAAATATTCAAACCCCTCATATTATTTGGTTTTGACAAACTGGTCCTTTTCAGGAGATTGACTTGCAGAACAATAACCAACTTCTCCGAGCAAGGGTCTATCTTCATCTCTATCTCTCTCTTTTACTTTTCTTCTCTTGATGTACTTTGGAATTGCAGTGTTTGAGGAGCTGAGCTTATTACATAAAATTGTACAGATAGCTGAGAATGAGAGGAAGATGCAGAACATGAATTTGATGCCAGGAGGATCTAGCTTTGAAGCCATGACTTCTCAGCCAATGGACTCTCGAAGCTACTTTCAAGTCAATGCCTTACAACCCACGGATCATTACCAACACCAGGACCAGATGGCACTTCAGTTAGTGTAAGAATTATGACCATGAACTTCATTTTTAAGTTCTTTTCATCAGTAGCTTAGCGAGTTGGTTTGTATGGGTGTGCAGGTAATATTGTAGGGGGATACGTTTAAGGTTTCATCAGCTGTTTCTGACTGTTATGCAGATGAATGTTGCAGTAAGTACCCCAGGAAATGCTATAAGGCAGGACCCTAGAATTCTTCTGCCATGGACTTAGCTATGTCGAGTGAATCTCTAATGTGTAAGACTGATAAAAAATATTTATTTTTCGGACAAGAACTCCTTTTCCATATATGTTTAGAGCATGGACTATAATGATCTACAAAGATTATCCCTTATGAGCCTGGTTATTTTTCATTTATGCTTGCGTGTGCGCGCGCGCATCCTTTTATTTTCTCATGATGTTTTGTTACTGTAATGAAAAATTACCAGGTTATTCTAAGAGATGATTTGGGTAAGGTTTACTGTATATCTAAGGTTTGGTTAAAAGATAATACATTTCAAAATTTTGTTAGATTCGGAGAGAGACATAATAAAAAGACAAATGATAAGTGGATTCATGGGCTTAATGTGAAGAAAGGTTGCTATTTTCATTAAAAACAACTAATTTTCCAGATTAGATTCTGGTTATAGAGGTAGGTAGACAGTTAGCTACCTGTTCTTGACAAATCTACTGCCTTGGTAGACAAGATTTGTCTTGTGGATTTGTGGTTATAAAGCTTTTCAGACCGTCTAGAATCGAACCTAATGCGCAAAACAGAGGTGCACAGGGAAATACAATGCCGAAGGAGAGGAAGAATTCTTAGATCAATAATTAATGGCATTAAAACCAGAACTTAATGAATGAGAGCAGCAGCATGATTCTATCTCTAAATGATTTCAAAATAGATAAAAAAAAATAATCTACAATAAATTTTATCCTGTACTAAAAGGACCATTGGCTTCATTCCCTATTCCAAACTCGAAGTAATGTCAATTCATGATTTACGACAATGTGTTGCAAAGGTAAGTCTTCTGCAACTTATGTCGGACTCGTAACATTAACCCCGCTGGTAGGCTTCGGTTGCATTGTCTCCGGACCTAACATTGTAAACCAGAAACATAAGCAAACTTATGCAACTTCGTTAAAGATGGCTGCATTTTGACAGTAAAAAAGGAAGATAAACAGAGATCTTTCCGTTGCACTCCAGAACATACAGAACATTTCTGGATTACACGGAACCAGCATTCGGTAAATGCAGTTTGCACTTTGCAAAGCCTACGATGATACACTCTCTTTAATATCAATGACAAACATTCAAACATTAACACCAAACTAACTTCATGATCCTACAAGATTTGTGTAGTCACTATCATAATGCACAAGGTTGATTACAATTTGTTAAGTATTTAGAATCGGAAAAACCGTAACACACTCGTTATCCGTTCACGATCACTCAAGATTCTACCTTTCAGAAGGCATACTAGCAAATTCAATGAGTAGTAATGCTTAAAATTAACACCCTCCCTTACCCTCTCTAGGTTCACTTAAAATCCACACCATCGTAGGTTCGCATATCAGTTCTATGAACTCGCACAAACATTCAACAGAAATCTCCGTTTTATTTTCCGGAGAATCGTTAGGGACGCATTTACAAACATGGTTTCCCACAATATACACATCCGGATTACTTCTATGTGCTCATTTTGATCAGACCATCTTTCTACGATATCGACCCACCATTAAAACTTAAACTTCTAAATTGTTCTAATCCATTTCAAGGGAGACCTTGGCACCACAAGTTCTAATGCTTATTTACATTCAAATTTCCATTTTCCCACTGTTTATAAACCAAATTGAAGATGAACAAAATTAAGAACAGGTTTCCCCGGATACTGAATTTTCTTCAGATCGACAAGGAAACCCAACTAAACCTTAGAATTCGACAAGAAATGTAGCACAAACAACATTCATACATTTTAAACTGCATGTTCTAATTGTCAAATTGGTTACCCCACCCTTCAGATACAATTATAAAGGGACACAACATACCATTTCAGCATAATATATGCATATTTTTTCTTGTAAAAAAATTGTAGCCGTTGAAGCAAAAATATAACAGAGTAGCAATCTAAAAACCCACACTTTAAGCAGAAGAGCAGAACATAACATAGACAAAGATGACAAGACATCAGTAAAAACAAAACATTAAAAACCTATGAAATCCCTCAAAAGGCTAACACAACAGAATGGCACTAAAAATAATGAAAATAAACTAAGCTTCACCAAAAGCTAAGAAAAAAGAAGGAAAAAAGTGAAACCTGCGTGGCAAAAACAATGTCCCAGGGAAATATAGTGGCTTGAGCTTTACATCAGAGCCACAATGGGCTGCTTGAGATCTTGTAGCCAAGCACATCTTAAACCCTAAATTTTGATTAAGAAAAAAGGCAAAGCCAAAAGCTTTAAACTTGGGGGGAATGGGGTTTAAGGGAAATAAAATACTCAAGTGATTTTTGGGTATATAAAAACTAAAAACAGAAGTGCAGTACAGACTACAGAGGGTAAGTATGAAAGAGAAAAGCTTAAAAATTTGCACGAGTCCCAACGAAAGCGAAATAGAGAAGTTATGAGGGGGTGGAATGTAAATGACAAATGTAGTGTTTTATAGTAATTCCTGTGCACGCTGCGTATCCGAGGTCTTTTGTTGTTGCTGCTGTTTTGTTCTGAAAACAAAATGAAACCGCCCTGGTTGCTTGCCGCTGTCTTTTTCTTCTTCCTGTAACTGCAAATTTAACCATTTTTATGGTTTGCCTCAGTTTTCTCTGCTCCATATTTCATTTACTACCATAAAAAGACATTTCAGTGCTGTTTGTTGAATCACAACAATCAGCCAAATGAGCCCTCAACAATGAGCTGGAGCAATGAGCTGGAGCAAGGACAACTTCTCACACCTTAGCAAAAGTCAAGGAGACACGTGCAGATAATGACAAATTCAGCTGAAAACAAACCCTTAATTTTTAACCTAGTTTCCTGTATTTAATGCAATGCATTTCACATGTAATGCAACATATTCAGAATGAAATTTCTTCTATCTTGCTCACAAATATGTTCAATATGGTATCAGTAGTTTCAGGGTTCTTCCTGGTCACTCGTTCTTAACCTTTTTCTTGATAGTTCTGGTCTTTCGTTTTCTTCATGGCCACTAATCCTCCTCCAGCAACCACTTCTCTTCCAGCTGCAGTTCTGGTGCCAACATCAGGAGCCGATGATATGTCTGATCAATCCTTCTTTAATAAAAGGATTAATATCTGCCTTGATGACACCAACTTCCTCCTCTGGAAACAGCAGGTCACGTTGATGATGAGAGGACATGGTTTGGAAGACTACTTGACTGGTGCTGTAGTTCCACCTGTCAAACACTTGGTGGGTGCTAATGGTGAACTCATGATAAATCCTGCATTCAAATCCTACTCCAAACAAGACAGCTCCTTAGCGTCTTGGTTATTATCCACCGTAAGCTCGGACATTTTACCTCAGCTTGTTGGGGCTGAGACCACGGCATCCATCTGGAACATGATTCTGGGTCTTTACTCCAAGCTTTTCACGACACGGATTATGCATCTTCACTGTCGTCTTCGCTCAATCAAAAAGACAGATTTGACTATGAGAGCCTACACTACTCAGATCAAAGAGGTTTGTGATCTGCTTGCCTCCTGCGGTCATCCAGTTTCATCTGTCGAGCACATTGCAACACTTCTTAATGGTCTTCCTCCAGAGTACGATCCTTTTGTGGCAGTCATCTCTGCTAGCCGTGAACCGTATATAGTGGAAGGGGCTGTCTCCATCCTGCTAGATGCTGAATCTAGAATGGCCGATCCGTTACGAATGCCTGTAGGTATTCACAATACATATTACACCAACCAGTCCTCTTCTCCATCGCCTCCTTCTCGAGCTGCTACTCCTCGTTATACTAGTGGGCGTTTTCGAGGAAGACCTCGTGTTCAATGTCAACTATGTGGCAAACTGGGCCACCTTGTTGATCGTTGCTGGCATAGGTTCGATAAAGCATTCAAAGGTGTTTCTGGTCCTGATCCCATCACTACGCAAGCCAACACAACCACCTTTACAGATTCTGTGGAAATAGCCTATGATCCATGTATTGCAGTGCCTTCTACTACCATTGCTTCTGGTCCAACAGTCCCAAACCCTGAGGATGTGCATCTCAACAATCTTGTCGCCACTATTCCACCTTCCTCTTCTGTCACATGGACCCCAGATTCAGGCGCTACTCACCACGTCACCAGCAGCTCATCCACTATGTTCTCAGGTTCTCCCTATTATGGTAAGGGTCATGTGAATATAGGTGATGGGTCTTCTCTCCCCATATCTCAAGTAGGACAAACTACATTATTATCCTCTAATCGAGCATTACATATCAGTCAGTTGTTACATGTTCCTCAGATAACCAGAAATTTGTTATCTGTCTCCAAATTCACGAAAGATAATGGTGTTTACTTTGAATTTCATGATGACTTCTGTTGTGTGAAGGATAAACAAACTCAGGCTGTTCTTCTACAAGGAACACAGCATAATGGATTATATACCATCACTGGCACGCTAGCACCTACTTCAGCTGTGGCATATACTACCTCTCATAGTTCCCATTCATCCTTTTGGCTTTGGCACCAGAGGCTTGGGCATGCTTCACCAGATATTGTTACTCTAGTAAATAAAACTGTAGTAGTGGATAAGAATCTTGTCTGTAGAGCTTGTCAATTGGGCAAAGGGCATGCCTTACCCTATAAACAGTCTGTTACAACTTATAGTACTCCGTTTGAGCTTGTTGAAATCGACCTTTGGGGTCCTGTTGCTGTCAGATCTTCTGGATATATATACTACATTTCTTTTGTTGATATGGCAACACGATATTGCTGGCTTTTTCTTCTTAAAAGTAAATCCGAGGCTTCTTCTGCTTTTCATATGTTTAATGCCCTCGTTGCCACTCATCATAACTCAAAATTACGAGTTGTCCAGACAGATGGTGGAAGTGAGTTCTTTTTCCTTCATGCTCTCTCAGCTGAACTCGGCTTTCAGCATCGTGTCACCTGTCCCCATTCCTCTCAACAAAATAGAGTGGTTGAGCGTAAACACCGCCACATTGTTGAAATGGCTCTTTCCTTGTTGGCACAGGCTTCCATGCCTCTCCAATACTGGTCTTATGCAGTCATGAGTGCTGTCTTCCTCATCAACAGGTTACCCTCTAAGAGGCTAAACAACATGTCCCTCTATCAACGACTTTATGGACACCAACCAGACTATTCATATCTTCGAACATTTGGGTGTGAATGCTATCCTTACACTCGACCATTCAATACGCATAAACTAGAATTTCGGTCAAAGCCATGTCTTTTCCTTGGATATTCACCCAAGCATCAAGGATACCAATGCGTTGATCATACTGGACGTGTATATATCTCGAGAAATGTTATATTTAATGAACAAGTTTTTCCCTATTCTACTACTGCAATGGCTGGAGTTGAACCACGACGACCGTACACTTCAGCTACATTTCCAGCTATGCCATCCGGGGAATCCACTACCTCACCCTCTAATGCTACACCTACACCAACATCTACAGAAACTTCAAAATCAGCACCTCAACATGCTACTTCACCACCTATGTCACAAGCTCCTGTAGATCATACTTCACCAGGTCCAGACCTTCATTCTGTTGGATCACAGGGACATGAATCCACTGCGACATCAGGGTCACTGCCTACTGCTGAGGCTCCTCCATCACCAGCTCATTCTGGCTTCTCTACCACCTCACCAGTAACTCAATCACCAACAGGTACTGATCCTTCATCTGCGGATGATCATCCACCAAATTCTCCTCCACCTACAGGAATGTTCACCCTATTATGACTCGGAGCAAGATGGGAATATTCAAGCCTAAGCTTTATCTTACGGAAACTGAGTTCATTCCTGCTTCAGTCCATGAAGCGTTTCAACACCCTGCATGGCACAAAGCTGTCACAGATGAATTTAGTGCACTTCAAAACAATAATACCTGGGATCTCACTGAACTACCTGTTTGAAAGAAGGTCATCGGCTGTAAATGGCTTTTTCGAGTCAAATATAATTCTGATGGTGCCATCAGCAGATATAAAGCCAGATTAGTGGCTAAAGGGTTCTCACAAGTACCAGGTCTTGATTATCTTCACACCTTCAGTCCAGTAATTCGTTTCTTTACGGTGAATATTGTTCTCTCAGTTGCTGTTACCCATCAATGGAAAGTTCATCAGGTTGATGTTAACAACGCCTTCCTTAAAGGCGATCTTCAGGAGACAATATATATGCAACAACCTGCTGGATTCATCACTTATTCAGCAAATGGATCACCTCTGGTTTGCAGATTAAAAAAAGCAATCTATGGCCTTCGACAGGCTCCAAGAAACTGGTTCCTGAAACTCAAAGATTATCTATGTCAAATGGGTTTTACTCCCTCAATGGCTGATTCCTCACTTTTTATATACTCCGATGATTCTGTGATAACTTGCATTGTTATATATGTTGACGATATTCTTCTTACAGGCAGTTCGAATAGTCATATTTCTTCCACAATACAGCAACTACATGATAAATTCTCTCTTAAGGATCTGGGCACTCTCCATTACTTCCTTGGAATTGACATACAACCATTACAATCTGGGCTTTTCTTGAGCCAAAAACAATATATACAAGAGCTAATACACAGAGCAGGCATACAAATTTCTTCAACATCAACTCCTATGCCTCCTTATCCAAAAATCAGCAAACATGACGGTGATCCACTCTTAGATGTTCAGCACTATCGCAGCATAATTGGAGGCCTTCAATATGTCTGTCACACAAGACCAGACATTGCATATGCTGTCAACAAAATGGCACAGTACATGCAAAATCCGAGCAACACACACTGGCAAGCAGTAGTTCGCATTCTGAAATATCTTCACACTACGATTGATTTTGGTCTTTGGTTTCAAGGACAAACTGCCAACAATCTTCAACTTACAGCATACTCAGATGCTGATTGGGGTAGTGATATCGACGACCGACGTTCCACTTCAGGTTATTATGTGCAGCTTGGCAGTCACACAATTTCTTGGAGCTCTAAAAAACAACGAGCAGTGTCTCGCTCCACAGCAGAGGCAAAATATAGGAGTTTAGCCGATGCATCAACTGAAGTTCTCTGGATCCAATCTATCCTCACAGAAATGCATGTTCAGCTCACAGATATCTCAAAAATATGGTGCGATAACACTAGCACCGTCACCATGGCAGCTAACCCAACGCTCCATATCAAGACAAAACATGTTGATCTTGACTTACACTTTGTTAGAGAAAGAGTAGCTGCTGGAACACTCCAAATCAACTACATTCCCGCTAAATTTCAAGCTGCTGACATACTCACCAAGCCCATTCCATGTCAGCTGTTTCAGACCTTTCGAGCACAACTGGCCATATGTAGTTCTCTGGACCTTGAAAAGGAAAAGAAAACCATGGAAATGTTGAATCACAACAATCAGCCAAATGAGCCCTCAACAATGAGCTGGAGCAATGAGCTGGAGCAAGGACAACTTCTCACACCTTAGCAAAAGTCAAGGAGACACGTGCAGATAATGACAAATTCAGCTGAAAACAAACCCTTAATTTTTAACCTAGTTTCCTGTATTTAATGCAATGCATTTCACATGTAATGCAACATATTCAGAATGAAATTTCTTCTATCTTGCTCACAAATATGTTCAATACTGTTTCAGAAGGAGAGCAACATGAGCAGCTTATTCTTAGCTCTTTACAGGTTGGTTCAATCCGGTATGCATTCAAAAAAGCATGCTTGAAAACATGAACATGTTTTTGCATGGAACATGCTCATGCTCATGCCCGAAGATATACACCTTCTTTAAATACATAATTTAATTCAAAATTCAAATTTTAAATAAACATTATTTTAAAAAAAATACTAAACCTATTTACCCATCAATATGCAAACCAATCACTTAAAATAAATAACATTTATCCAAAAAAATCTTAAAAACATGCATTATTAAGATTTAAAAGGAAAAGTCATGTTTCTTAAATATATACCATAAAATAAACATTTACTATAACAGAAAACATATGATATGATTTGTATTGTATATATACCAAATAATTATCCAAAGTTCAAAAATCAAAACCTTGTTAAAGATAATTGTTGTTACATTGGCAATTGATTTATTGTATTTCACACAGGGTTAAAAACATTCAGTTGTACCATTCAAGATGGGACTCATGATTGTACTCAATAGGCTTTTTTTGCCTCCTTTCTCCAGAGGGATAAGTGCTCAACTCATGATTGTAACTCAATAGGCTTCACTGGCCAGATGACTCGATGGAAGTCTCTGGCGCTTCTCAACATAAGCTGATGGAAACCACCCTGCTTTGCCCTTGCATTCTCCTTCTGACCATCCAGATGAACTTACCTGTAAAGCGTTTTAAGAAACTGAACAAATGAGAAATACAACCCCGACAAAAAAGGGGGGACGAATGCTAAGATGTAGAAGTTTTATTATTATTATTAGTAGTAGTAGTAGTAGTATTTTGTAGGCATTAAATTGAATGCTTGCACTACGGCCAATCAAATGTAAGATTGAAAATGACAGGACCTAGAAAATCCGGCAAGTTAGCTCTCGTGCAATATTTCATGCATATAGCAGATTACTTGCAAGCTATGCACCATAAGTGAAAATGTATAATCCAAGGAAAATAGAATACCTTTCGCACGACTACAAAATCACCTACCGACAAGCTCAGTTCCTTCTCGGATGAAGCATAAAAAGGATGGATTGCCTGCGACAAGAAACTCAGAGTATTAGTGCTTCACATTCCTAAAGGGGGTCAATATGTAAGTGGAACCCCTCAAGTAAGAAAAGCTCGCAAGTTAAGGCAATTATGTGTCTCTAATGTCGTGCATTTATGGAAAACAAGATTTTTCAGTCAACCACTCAACCTACTTGCTAGAATATTCTTCAAATTGAAATAGTAGGTAAACTGATTCAAAAAAAATATTAGGTAAACTTACTTCAGCCAAGTAATACATTGTTTTATCTGTTCCATTCTCAGGTAAAATCACAGGAGGAGCAGATTCTTTGCGCTGTTTCTCAGAGACCATCTGTCAAGTTTTAAAAAAAATATAAGTTCGCATAAGTCAAAAATAAAAACCTTCGTTACCGGTAAAGAGAAAGCCAGGAAATAACCTCAGCTTCAATCTCATTAAGTATGGAAGCAACTCTTAAATGATAAGTCTTTTCCCCTTCAACCTACAAACGCAATAGATCGAAATCTTGAATACCATCTATGAAATTAAGACATGCTTCGATTTGGAGACAGTATATATAGAAATAATGTGCCTGTATACCATAGCTACAAGCCTTTGTAAAGTCAGTCTTTGCTGCTGTGCTTCAACAGCAGCCAATGCAGCAGTAGCTTCTTTACCAAGAACGGCCATATTTGCTTTAATTTCCTGCATCCTCGCTTCGGCAGCATGCAACTTTGCAACATTTTCTGGAATTGGAGCTTCTCTTATTCGTGCTTGTCTTCTAGAAATCTCTGCTGCCTGTTTACCAATCATATTTAGTGTCAGAAACATTTCTGAAAGCAATCCTAATAGTGGAGAACTTAAACTGATCTTTAATATATAGAAAACTATCTCACTGAGAGCTTGTGTAATTACTTACCAGGGCCTCTGCTTCCTGCCTCATTCGACTATAGCGTTGAGCAAGATGACGGGCATCTTCCAAAGGAGCACCGGCATTCATTGCCCTCAAGGGATCCAAGACCTTTTGTATTTTGAAAAGATAGATCATGTTTCCAATGGCACTAGTTATTCTCAATAAAATATAATTAAAGCATGCAGTAGGAACATTTTCACTGGATTATGAAATACGAGATACAGATTCTTTGAATATATACAAGTATGTAGTCACATAACATTTAAAAAGGAGTCCGATGAAAGCATTGTTCTCATACTCATTTGGATTGAATATGTTTACAAGTACTACTATAGTATAACTAAAACATATGTTATAACACAATAAAAAATTGAAAAACCCAACCTGTTGGGATAACAACTTAATCAAATCATCTTGCTCCTTCTCTACATGTTTACGGCCATCACCATAAATAGCTGCAGCTTTGGCAAGCATATTTTCATTGATGTTATCACTGTTTTCGGTTCCATATCGGCAGCATTCTTCAGAGAACTTGGTTCCTGGTTATCATAAAGATTAAGAATCATAAGTACAAAGTTTTATCTTCAAAATATACATTACTTATTTAAATTAGACATATTCCATGATAGGAAAAAAAATTAAAAAGGTTCGAATTGATGTTGCACCTGTTTCAATATGCTTATACCCGATGGCTGTAAATGCCTCTGCAGCTTTAATAACATCTTTTTGGAAATCCTGAAAGGAAGATGGGTGAAAATTTACACTGAGGGACTTTAACTGTATAGAATGCACTAAAGGGACATTATATATTCCTTGGACAGTTTAATGAAATTACATACAGAAAATGGCTTCCATCAGAAAGATATGAAAAACATGGGATCATTTGAGCAATCGGTCTACTTCAACGAGATCACGAGTAACAAAGGAACACGACATGATTTTCAAATTAGGTTTCACAAACACAAAGTCAAGGATCCTTACCCTTGCTGAACGAGTGGACTTGTACAATTTGTCCAGCTGCAAATGTCTTTGCATCTCAATCTCGTCGATAACTACAACATCTGAGCTTTCATAACCAGTTCCACTAAATTGTTTTATTACAGCCTGCAAAAAGAATTTCTTTTTAACTCCGTAGGAGAAGATATTATTTCGAAGCGAAACACAAAAACATAAACATACAAGAATTACAAGCAACTTATCAGAACTTAATTCAATCAAAATTTAGCTCACATCACTGATTACTCAACTTTCAGGTAAAGGATGAAGCTTTGCAATAACAAAAACTTCTTGAAACTCTACATTTACTCTCTTCCACATGTTAGAAAATTTGGGGTAATGCCAAATAAATAAATAAAAACTCAATGGACTTCGAATTTAATGGAAGTAGCTAAAACATACCTAAAAAGAATTATACCATTTTGGGGATTACAAAATACCATTTAAGGTCTAGAATTAAGTCCACAATTCAATATTTAATTCTTGAAACATATAAATTAGACCCCAAAAGTTGTAGAAGTCAAAGTAATTAAAGACATTCAAGTTTGTAATAAAAGACTAGACAAAGATCTTAGCTTTCATTTACCCAGATTTCCTCCATTATCCTAACAACCCAATGAATAGCATCCAATTCTCATTAAACCCAGAAAAAAACAGATTAAAACATATGAAGTAGAATGAAGGGTAGAGATTAAATTGCCTGTTGCTGCTTGGCAACTTGTTCTCTGAGCTTGCTGGCTTGCCTTCTAAAAGCATCCATGGCTGCCTCTTCTAGTTTCTTTCAACACAAGAAAATAGATTTTTTCCAACAACAAAAAAAGCTTCTAGTTTCTAGAAATCTGGGTTTATTTTGTTCATGAATTGACTTATCAGATCTAGCAGCTGGCTCTGTTAGAGAGACGAAAGCCTTTGAGTTTTCCTCTGAACTCTATACTTGGCTGTCGTAAATTATTTTCTTTCGGACTTTGGACCGTTGGACCGGTTTGATGCGATTTTAATGGGCTTCATTTTAGATGGCAATGAGCCGGCCCACATTTAATGAGAAAATTTAAAATAAATATTTTCTAATAGTTGTACGCTTGTTTTTTTAAGGTAAATATTATCTTTAATTTAAAAAATTAATGTAAGACGTATCGACTTATAATTAAATATTTACTATAAAATTTATAATATTTTTTATAAATAAAATTATATTTAATTTTACGTGTTTTTTTTAAAGAATGAGTGAGACATTTTTCAGGATTAAATTTATAATTTAATGTTCATAGCAAGAGTAAAATTAAAAATAAAACCTCATATTAATCCCGTAAAAATTTAATTATCATCCTAAACATAAAATAATTTTAAAATTTATGATCGACATCTATCTATAAAAAGAAAAACCGAATGTGAAAGATTAATATTTTTATTTATAAAATAATTTTAAATATTTTTTTAATATTTATCAACAATTTTAAATCTTTGACATTTTTAAATTTGTCAAAAATCATTTTTACCAAAAATAACATTACTTATACAGATTCGATACGTTTAATTTTACTTATAATTTTTTATTATGATCTTTATAGTTTTATTAATTAAATTGTTACATTGAACAAAGACGTAATCAAATTAAATGCGTCTTTCAAAGAGACATTTATGATTTAAATCATTAAACTTACCCTCAATTTTCGTATAGATCATAAACTTTTAATTTAATCAGATTAAATCATTAAATTTTTATTATTAACAAATTAAATCATTCACACTAACATCGTTAAATATTTTAATAAAAAAACTAATTCAATAATTTTACTATACATTTTTTCCATATTAGCAAGTTAATATTAATTAAAATTAAAAAAATATTTAAATTTTTTTACATTAAATTATTAAAAAAATTATAATTCAATCAATATCAATTTACTAAATTTTTTAATAATTTAATGTAAAAATTTTTAATATTTTTTTAATTTTAATTAATATTAACTTACTGACATGAAAACACATGTCTAGTAGGATTATTGAGTTAGTTTTTTTATTAAAATATTTAACGATATTAGTGTGAATAATTTAATTTATTAATAATAAAAATTTAATAATTTAATCTGATTAAATAAAAAATTTATAACCTATACAAAAATTAAAAATAAATTTAATGATTTAAATTATAAATCGCACTCTTTCAAACGATGTTTCTATGTGTAATTATCCATAGGTTTATTATTTTAAAGGAAAAATATCAAAAAAGGATAAGGATCTTAATTTCCTTAACTATAATTGCAATATTATTATTTTATTTCTCGTCAATCCAAACATAGAATAAGACAATTTAGGTATGTAATATCATTAATATGTAAATTTATACTTGAGTAAATTAATAAAAATTATATTTATAAGATTATATTTAAGTTATTTTTTATATTTAAATTTATACTTGTGTTAGTTAATTAATAAAAAATATATTTAATTTATTTGATTAAAAGTAAGATTATATCTGAGTCATTTTTTATAGTTAATTTTTTATTAATTCGTGTATTAGATCAATTAATAATTTTAAATAAAATATTCTAATATTAACAATGGTATACAAATAACTTGAAAAAAAATTGACCAAATTTATATATATTTTAAATATGAAGGATGATCTAATCATAATCTTAATCATAATTGAGTAATCTAAATATAACTTTGCTTATAATTAAATAACCTAAATATAAATTTTATTAATTAATTAACTAAATATAATCTTATTCATAATTAAACGACCTAAAAAACTCTAATATCTTAAAAAACTTATCCACGTAATTATCAATAGTTTTCGTTGTCTAAATATGAAGAGAAATTAACTCTAATATCTTCTCTAATTATAAAAAAACTTATAAATACAATTAAAATAAAATAATATCTTAAAAACATTTTGTATTTATTAATAATTTCATATAAATAAATAAAAAAGGACACATTTTTGGAAAAGACACTTGTCATGGAAACAAAATGACCATGTCTGTATATAAGCTACATACTGAGAACATAAAGATGTGAACTTTCCCCCACAAAGTGAATTTCAAACGGATTAAGGCAAAAAAGGAGCGATTTTTGAAGCGGATTCTGAATTCTATTTCTAACCGCGAATCAATCTTTGGCTTTTTCCTACTGTTTTTTCCCCTCAACACTTGTACTGTCTCTAAATATTACCTCTTCTACTGCTTTGTCTTTTCTTGCTTTTGCCAATACAGCTAGGTTTTCTTTTACCAGCATCAAGTGGTGAGAGCAGTAGCCAAGGGACACCCCACACACGATTCTGAGGGGGAAATAGAGGGAAAACTTTAGTACAAAGGGAGAAAGAGGGAATCCATCATGCCATCAGGTTCTAAGAAGAGAAAAGCTGCCAAGAAAAAGAAGCAACTTGCAGCAAACACCATCAATTCATCAGCTACCAACAACCCACATGGTACTTTGATTTGCTTTTTTTCTTTGGAAATTTTGTTTCTTTGATGGATTTGGGATGATGGGTCCTTTTTATTTTACTTTTTTAACTTCTTTAGGTTGAATCTTACTTGGTTCTGTATCTGCATGTGTCATTCAGTTCTTTGTTTATTTTGTTGGAGATTCATAGTTAAAAGAATCCAGCTTGTTATGTTTAATGGCTAAAGTTAATTTTCTAGTTTTTGACCTCAATTAATTGATTTTGTTGTTTTTCAATGGAGTTGTTGTCCTTTAATCACTTATTGTTTGCTTTATGCTTTCTTTAGGAGTTTTTTTCCTCTTTCAGTATATTTGTTTTAGGGTCTTGTGCTGAGTTTTAGCACATCCTGTATTTTACTTGATTTTGATCTGGATCTTTGTTCTTGAAAGAACTTGTCTAGATACCACTTCATGTCTTTGTTTTGGTCTTGTGTTTACTATTGGTAATTTCATATTTGGTTGGAAAAAAAAAATCTGTTTGCTTAATCAATTTAAAGATTTGTTCACCAGTTTATATAGTGAACTGAAAATTTTGTTGTTTGTATGGTGGTTGGAGCTATTATGATGTTTATCAAATGGTGCTAGGGAATGAAGATCTGAAAAACCAAGTTGAAAGGGACAATGAAGGTGGCGATGCTGGTTCCCATTCAACCAAGGCGATGTCTGTGGAAGAGACCACTAAAGATGCGGAAAGCATCAAGAAATCGGAACTGGAGGACATTGATGTTAAAATTGAAAAAGGATGGGAGCCAAAGAATGATCTTGAGAGCACACTCGTTTCTATTCAGCATGTTGAGCATGACAAGAGCTCTAGCAGCAGCAACAGTAGCAGTAGTGAGAAGAGTAGCCGCAGTAGTTCGGATGATGAATCTCAAGCCTTTAAGATGAAATCAAAGGAAGAAGCTTCATATGATACCCTGGATGAGTCGACTACTGTTTTGTCTGAAGAAGTACAGAAGGTTCCTGAAAATGGAACATTTGAGAATGGTGGAGGCAATTCTGAAGAGACTGTCGCTGTTGACAATTTGGTAAAAATTGAGTTATCTATGCCAGAGAAAACAGACTTTTCCGCAACGAATTCAGTACCTGATGTATTTGACTCAGGGTTGAAGGCAAATGAAGAGAAATTATTGCCCTCATCAAATGTGGTTTCTGAGGTTAAATTGGAAGGAGCTGAAGGAAAAAAAATTCCATCTTCAGATATTCCTACTGCTGAAACTAGCAATGTTGCCGAAACAAACCAAACATTAGACCCACATGAGCATTCTGAAAAGCAGGTATATCTTACCCCTTTTCTTTTCTACAACCGTGCGTTTGAATATTCCTTATTGTGTTTAATTGAAAACTGATTTCCCCTATTTATTTTCTTCTTTGTCCACAGCCACTCGTGGCTTCAACTCCTCCACCGGTGCAAAGAACCTCATTCTTAAGTTGCTGTGGATTGTTTGAAGTTTTTACTGGTTCTGGGAGATAATTGAAGTTTCGAGTCATCCGCCAAGTTAGACAATATTATACTTTCCTTTATAATTTTGCTGAACTGAGTGTTTGAGATATACAAAGTAGCTCAGATCCTTTGTGCATTTGTGGATGGGAATGCCAGGACTATGAAATTAGAACTCGAGATATGGAACTTATTTCTTGTCATTTGATTGTTGTTTTTTTCTTTTCAGTTATCTGCTATGCAATGATCTTGCTTTTAACCTCCTGGTCCTTTCTTCTTTTTACTTTTGTTTACTGATCCACTGCTTAGAGCTTACAACTAATCACAAATGGATGCTGGTTGATCTAGATTAGCTTGATGAATGGTGACAATGATGAAAAACCTTATGGTAACCTGTTCAATTGTCTCTCTTATTAATTGTGTTCTATACTGTATTAATTCCCTATTAATAATTTTCATTTTACTTGCATATCCTCTCGAGAACTTCCTTGCATGTAATCTCGGAGGCTACATGTAAGATAATTATGTTCCTTGCTGGACTAAATGTGCCATGTGCCAATGGCAATTGTGCTATGTTTTCATTGAATGAGCCCCTTGTATTTATTGTCTCTGGTGTGGTTGATTTGGTCTAAAGAAACAACGGTCTTAGGCTGTTTAAACATATGTTAAGAGTAAAATTCTAGCCATTATGATGTCCTCTTGAGCTATATTCCTCCAAATCTTTTGAAGTGTTTATGTCTAATATTAAACAGATACTCACACTCGAATCCTGGTTACATCTCACCACTGCTTGAGTAATTATTCTTTCAGTTCTCAGGCATTTTTTGTTCAAGCATGAACGTTAAACAAGAAACTTTTTATTGTATATTCAAATAAAAATGCAAATGAATCAAACCAATAACACCACAACCGGAAGCAGCTGATCTCCGGCCTCTTTGTACATTTTAAGAATCAAAGGAAAACGCAATTTTCTTAGTGGTAAAGAAGATGCATCGGTGGTAGATTTATGCGCTGCCATGAATTGCTGCAATGTAGAGAAGTTGTGTTGCTGTAAGTATGATTAAAAAGGCCTCCATTGTTCTCTGCAAAATTAACACATTTCTTACGTTAACCAACATTATATTACATATATTATCTGCAATTTCCTTGAAAGAATTTCTCTTTCCATTCTTACCAGACGAGCATTCCTGATTTCGAGCTCGATTTCTTTGCAGGCAAATCTGTGGAAAACAATGTTTTATTGTTAGTTTAGTAACAATGGATTCCAATATCAAAATGTTAGTTAGAGGCTAACCCCATGGCAAGTACAGTAAAGGTCCAAGCAACACCCGCAATCGAAGCTGCAGATGGGAAGCTATTGGCATTCCACGAACGAATATGGTTGATTCCGGCAATAGCCGATGCTACACCGACAACTCCGGCTAGCATGGTGAATGTCACGAAGAATCCGGTGGCAAAGTTTCCCATGGGGAAGAATATGGGTGAGAAATGCGCCGGAAGCTTTAATTCAGGCCCTGCAAGTTTCAAACCAGCTCAAGCATCTGAATACAATCTATGAAGTGAAAGTCATTAGGGTGACTTACCAATGATGAAACCATAATCGATTGCTCGGTTCACTGCCCAGGCACCAATGCCTAAAACAATGGCATACATGCAGAAATTAAGGAACAAAAGCAGTGCAGCAGCAAGTCTCATTTGAGCATTGGCCATTGCAATTTAATGATTCCTACAACTACCAAGAAAAGATTGTCAAAGGTACATGTGATTTTTGAATATTTGGGGGGTGATATATATAGATATATATATGAAACAAAATGAAGGGGTTTGGTTCCTTCCTTGCAAAGGCTACTGGTTTCTAAAGTTGTCTTCAGAGTTGTAAAGAGCATGCTTCATGTTCAAGGCAGAAAAACCAGATTCTTGTCTGGTTTTCATCTCATTTTCAGCTGTTCTTTTGAGAATGGTACGTTCTTGAGAACAAGATTTTGGACAGTAAGTCGATCCTAGGAGGAAAAGTCATATTCTTTACGTACTTTGTCACTTGATGAGGACCCATTTCAGCTAATCGCGACCTCTGCCAGATGGAGTGTCCGTTTAATTCGGTTCCGGTTCAAATAATAGTTAAATGATAGATGATTCGAGTAGACACAAGAACAACCAATATATTTTATTGACTGAACTCGATTAATATTCGATCTAGATTGACTCGATTCAAACTCGACACTTTAACGAGTTTAATCGAACAAAGTCTAACTCGACTCGATAAGATCGTAAGCAACTCGTTGAATTTTTAAAATATTTTTTAGTAATTATTTTAAAATCATTTCATTAAAAAATAATTCTAAATAATAATTATTAATTTATAAATTATTACGTTAATTTTAATATGTTAATTTTGTGTATTTATGGATATTATACACTCTTTTGATATTTTTGATTAAATTTATTAATTTACGTTAATATTAAGACTCATATAATATAATTAAATTTTACTTTATGTTAAAAATAAGGTAAGTTTTTTAGTAAGTTAAAGAGTAACAAGTTAAATTGAGCAACAAAATATTTTAACGAACATCAAACACATTTTTAACGAACAATTAATCAAGCAACAAAAGTTTTAATGAGCACGAGTCCAACTTACGAATCAACTCGCTCGATAAACACCTCTGGTTTGAGTTAACATTTTGAATAATTTCAGATAGCAATTGTGTTATGGGAGCTCCTTTGTCCTTTTACAATTTGACTTGGTAGATTCATTTTAGCTTTTGCTTCTCTTCTGTCTTAGTCGGTGCTTTAAACATTTCTTTGAAACTCATGTCCACACAACACGAAAACCGATTCTCTATTTATTTACTGCTTTGTCCAACTCCTCCATCGGTTCATAGAACCTCAATCTTAAATTGCTGTGGATTGTTTGAAATTCTTACAGGTTCTGGGAGATCATTGAAGTTAATTCACCTCACAAGTTCTATTATAATATTGGTGTTTGAAACATACTGAATACAAACAAGAGCATTACAAACAAATTACAAATGAAAGCATCCAAACCCTTTATGCCAATCTGACAGTAACTTTCCAAGCAGGGGCCCCTGAAATGAAATTCTGCAGAGAGAATCATTTACCAACATTAAACATCCAAATATATGAATCCTGATGACAGCAAATAGCTATGGCAATCCAAGTCTGTGTACATAAAACTACAAACTTATAATGATGAGATAAACTATAAATTAATGTAACAAAGAAAAGAAACTAGCAAAACACCATTAGACTGTTGTCCATAGTAAATGTGAGCAGGGATTTAGTAACAGTAAGCTTATAAGAAAAACAAAAGCTAACTGTGTCGCAAGACCTGTTCTTGATTCTTTATTTGCCCTTAAAACGAAACGCCCAGTTACTAAAACACAAATCTGGACATTAGATACCAGGGGCATCAACAAAAAACATGCAATCTCAGCCGAAAGATGGTGATTAGTTACATAATCATCACAAATAGATCAGGACTGATACTGATTTACATCATCGATTGAACCAAAAGACGGTACAAAAAGACTAAAACAATTGAACACAGAGATCAGATGGTAGTGCATGTTAGTATTCATCATTCAAATACAGAAATGATGGATATATATCATCACGCCTCTTTACAGAATCAAGCAAACAAAAATTTACGGAAGTTGAAAAAAAAAGTTTATCATTTTGCAAAGATGGATCAGAAAAGAGTTGGCTTTATCACCATCTTCCATCTAGAAATGAAAGTAAGACTGGGTGTCAAACAACAATCATCATCTCCATCTCCTACAAATATATGAAAAATTTATGAAAAACAAACCAAATAAACAATTGGATCAGATAGTAGATCGTTTATGACTCAGCATGTAGAAACTCAGACTGGGTGTCAAGATCAATCTTCATATCCATATGCAGAAAACAATAAGAAAAAAATAAAGGATGATAAAATGAAGTGAAAACGTGGAATCAGATAAGAATGTCAATCACCAACTTTGCATAACTTATGCAAAGTAAGACTGGGGCGACAATAAAAATCATCACTTTGCCATCATCCAAATAAACCAAAGATAAATATTAAAAAGGGTTGTAAAAAAGAGCAATGGAAACAGAACTTGAATGAAAATAGAAAATTTTAAAAATGTCTACACATAACTACAAAATAACTTTTTTCTTCAAGATTTTGGATTTGACGGGACTAATAAACTTCAATATTCGAATAATTCTAAAACACTCACTCATTTGGTCTTATTTAAACAAACCACATAAACATAAGATTTGAGTCCTTCAATACAATTTCGCAATAACTGACGGGTAATAGCTATAAGGTTTACTTCTTCTCTTGGAAATTTACTTGACAATTAAAATATTAATATTAGTTTACAACCTGTAGTTGAATCAGCGTTGAAGGCAAATGAAGAGGAATTATTGCCATGATGAATCATCTAATAGGGTTTCTGGGGTTGAAATGGCAAGAGCTGGAGAGAAAAAATTTCCACACTCTGATATTCCTACTACTGAAACTAGGAAAGTCACTAAAAAACAAACATTAAAGCCCCATGACCACGAGCACTCTGAAATGCAGATATCTTACCACAAATGCAGATAAATTATATTCTGCTTTGGTGGACAGCATCTAGTTGCTTTGACTCCACCTGTGCAACTGTTGGTATGGATTGTTTAAAGATTTTTTTTCTGATTCTAAGAGATAATTCAAAACACACAAAGGTTTACCACTTACCATTATGACTTAAACTATACATTTATCAAACCAAGGCAAAAGGAAAAAGATTCAAACATTTATCTGAAGCTAGCAAAACAACATTAGACTACTGTTCATCATAATTGTGAACAGGGATTTAGTAACAGTAAGCTTATAAGGAAAAACAAAAGCCAACTGTGTCGCAAGACCTGTTCTTGATTCTTTATCTGCCCTTAAAACGAAACGCCCAGATACTAAAACACAAATCTGGACATTAGATACCAGGGGCATCAACAAAAACAATCAATTCAACAGAAGATTAGCAATCTCAGCCGAAAGATGGTGATTAGTTATATAATCATCAAAGATATATCAGAACTGATACTGATACATCATAGATTGCACCAAATAACAGGAAAAAAAGATTGAAAAAATGAACACAGAGATCAGATGGTAGTGCATGTTAGTATTCATCATTCAAATGCAGAAATGATGGATATATATCATCACGCCTCTTTACAGATTCAAGTGAACAAAAATTTACAGAAACTGGAAAAAAGTTTATCACTTTGTAATGATGGATCAGAAAAAAGAGCTGGTTTAATCACCATCTTCCATCTAGAAATGAAAGTAAGACTGGGTGTCAAACAACAATCATCATTTCCATCTCCTACAAATATATGAAAGAATTAATGATAAACAGACCAAATAAACAAATGGATCAGATAGTCGATCGCTTATGACTCACCATGTAGAAACTCAGACTGGGTGTCAAGATCAATCATCATATACTCATTCAGAAAACAATAAGAAAAATTAAAGGACGTTAACATGAAGTGAAATTGTGGAATCAGATAAGAATGTCAATCACCAACTTTGCATAATTTATGCAAAGTAAGACTGGGGCGACAATAAAAATCATCACTTTGCCATCTTTGAAATAAAACAAAGAAATGGAAACAAAACTTGAAAGAAACTAGAAAATTTAGAACTTGTCTACACCGATAGTTCGATGGCCATCTTCTTCACGATCTTCTAGATTAGAAACAGAGAACTCAAAACGAGGGAGAGACGAACAAGGGAAACTTGGGGTTTTGATTGGCCGCCCTGTATCTCAAGATCCTGAGTTGCGGCAGCTTTTATAGACCGTAAGTTGGTGGAATTTCTATTTTTAGGGTTTCATTCACTGCTAGGGTTTGTAGTTTGATGAAGAGATTAGGAAAAATCAACGGTCGACAGCAGTCGTCTGGCCTTTTACTGTTTTGTTTGTAGGCCTTTCATTTTTTTTTCTTCCATTGGGCTTACGGAATTGGCTTACCACTAAAATATCCTTTTATAATTTTTTACTCCATAGTTTTAGTTAAATGTTGATAAAACATATGTAAAAAATTAAAACGTAAAATATTAAAACAAATTAATTTTTTATATTTTTTACTCAATTAAGATTTTAAACTAAGAAGTTAAATTAGTTAATTTTTTTAATTAACATCGATATTTAAATCTCGATAATTTTTTATATATTACTATCACATATCATCATATGATGTTTACCTATTTTTTTATGAATTTTTACTCAATTTTTATGTGCTAAAATGTCTTAGTTTTTATACAATGCCAATGAATTACATAATAATGTGGCCAATCAACTTCATCAATTGATCAGGTTGGGAATCAAAGATTTAAATCCGGATTAAGAAGTAATTTTTATAAATGCCATTGAGCCCAAATGGCACCACCACCACTATAATTTCATGAAAGCAACGCTCGCAATAACATCAAAGCTAAGCATATCCAGTGTAGTATTATTACAAAGAAAAGGCATTTTGTATCTGGCTTCTCCATTTTATAGCTACTCATCATTTGAGGAGAGATCTTGTAAGATGTTCCCGTGCAGTCGCCAATGCTTGAGTTATCGTCTGTACAGCACGGAATTTGTTAATTCGAGGCAATACTCGAATTTCACTTGTTAAAAGAACTCACTTCCGCTTTCTAGAGGGAGAAATAACCAGAAGAACAAAACAAAGGAACAACAGTTTGCTCATGTCAAGAACAAGGGTCATATACCTGCTCAGACAAAGGAGCTCCAGCATCCATACTATGACTAGCAACTTTCCCCGCAATGACGTTTGCATCGGTTTCAAGAATGATACTGCAGAAACAAAAACAGTTGAGCAAAATTACAAAGCATATTCATGCGACAGTTCCTTCTTTTCCCTTCATTCGTTTGTTATAGGATAAATGTAAATGTGTATGTAGTGCAGATGCGTGCTGATGTTATGAATTCCCTTCACCTTTCTTTTCACTTGGTTATTTGTTATATGACAAAAAGAAAATGTGTCAAAATTTGAGATTAGGAAGATGCATGTTGATGTTTAACATGGCCTACCATCTCCATCAAAGCACACTCACGAGTTAGTTGCTTCTTGTGACTTCCCTTCACCTTTCCTTTCCCTTGGATCTTTTGTTATATGAAAAAAGAAATTGTGCCAAAATGTGTGATTAGTGCAGATGCATGTTGATGTTTAACCTAGTCTACATCTCCATCCTCAATGGTATTTACAGAACAAAAATAAAATGTGTGATTAATGCAGATGTTTGACTTAATCTTTCATCTCCTTCAAAGGCATTTAAGGGGATAAAAAGGATTGATGAACAAATCCAGCCTAGGAACCTTCTTGGTTTAATGTAATATCTGTGGGATATCATGTCTATAATCACAATCTTGCAAAAACCAACTTTCGTAGACCTACGACTAGTCTATTGCATGTCAAAGTTTGAATCATAAACATCTTGCATTTTCACTGATCAAACTTGGAAATATACCATACATACCTTAATAATCACAAAGGCAAAAGTAAGTGCTTACCGAGTGATTCATTAAACTATAATAATAGAATGAACGATAATTCATACCCGCCATCAACAATCTCATCAATGCATAACAAAATGATATCTAAGTTCTCCAATGCCTCCTTCTTGTCCACAGTGCCTCTAGAACAAGAGGTAGGGAAAACAAGGGGAGGGGGGGGGGGGGGAACAAAATTCAGCGAGGTGATATCACATAAAAGCACATGTATATGACAAGACAGTAAGGTGGAAGCTGGAAAGTATTATAGAAAAACCTAAGGATAAGTCCAACAGCGTCAAAAAAACCCTGGAGTACTGCAGCCAAGATAATCTCGTTTTCATTTTCGCCTCCGGTGACAAAAAAGTGAAGATCTTGAACAAACTTGTACACAACAATATAGTCATCAAACATTGTTATCTCAGCTGTAAACACAACACAAAAGTACCATGTTAGAATAGCAATATGAAGTGAACCAACATATACACCCAAAGCCAACCCAGGATGTTCTGCCATTCACCGCAAAGAAACAATGAAAACAAAGTTCAATTCCATATTCTTGATAAACCCTTCATGACCAAGCAAGCAATCGTTTAAATTTAAAAAAAAACATTGAATTGATTACTCACCATTTTCAAAACAAATCTATCTGAATTAAAAATATACATTCTGAGCTGAAACTAGTTTACCTTCGGTACGTGCATTAGTCTTCTGGGTTTTAGTAAACACAGATTTCTCAAAGGCTTCCTTAGCAGCATTTGTTGGCCAGTCATCTGAATAATACTTAACAGCTATACGTTTCCCTTCGGAATCCAAAATAAGGATGTTTTTAATTAAAGGGCATAACTCCTACAAGCAAGAACATCAAAGCTCATTAAAGAATCACTTTTTTTCTCATAAAAATAACAATGCATTCAACTAAGAACTAACCAAGCTAATCAAAAGTAAAAATAAGCAAATACTTCTACAATACCAATTCAGGTTCGAGTTCAAAGGTTCCTCCAGTACTTAAATTGAGTTAATTTGGAAGTTAAATTTAAAAGAAAGAGCTTGGATCTGAGTCTAGATGTTTGAAAAATGTATATTACAAAGGAAATTAAATTCAAATGCGAGGAAAATAAGTTTAGATCTGCCATATAGAATATAGATAAACTCAACACGGAAGATCTCTGAAACGCAAATTATAAGAAAAAACTTATAAAATTCGTATAATTGAAAATAGAAAGATTGCGCAGTTGAAATAGAGAAAGAAAGCTGACCATTTCCCCCCTCGTTTGGAAAGAATTTCTCGGAAACGATGGGAATTTGGGTTTACTTCTGTCCGTCAGAGATGCAAATGAGGGTTTTAAGCGAAAACGGGCGATTGCGACGGAATAGATTAATGAAATAAAATAAGAAAAAGCTGTTGTGGTTGAATAAGACATTATAATGTATAAAAATTTAGAATACATTTAGTAAATCATCATAATATTTTATTTTTAAATTTATTTTATTTATTGAAGTTTTAAAATATTTAATTTACGCGCTAAAATTTAAACGTCGAATGTTTTTAGTCATTTAACTATTAACTTTTTAGACGTGTTTATTTATTAATAAACAAAATATTTTCTTTAAAATCTGAATAATATAAAACTTTATCAATATACGAGAAACAACGTATTAAGAAAGGTGTTTCATATGATAGTGGAGGAGATAGACTGATGAGAGAATCCCCAGAAATTTGGTTGATTCGTGAACTTTATAATACTTTTTAACAAAATAAAAGTCGAATTCAGATTTAGGATCGAAACAAAATGACTAGTGAAATTTAAGACCGAATGAACATCCCCTTTCCTGCTTAAGTTCTGATCAGGTATCATTGGAATTCGGTAACTGAAGGGGGTACATCGAAGCTAAAAAGGTCTTGGAAAAGAGTTTCACCAAAGGACTGGAGATGTTTCAGCTCATATCTGATACTGCTGAAGCTGAAGCTGAAGGTACATTGTGTAATGGTTTTTACTCAATATAGATCTCTGATGAAAGGAAATGAATGTGTAATCGACTCGTTTGGAGACTTTGGTCATTGCATGAATGAGTGAAAGGATTGTTGTTACTGCAGGGCATCGTCCGGACCTGCATCTGGTCGGATGGATCATGGGACAAAGTAACAGTTGAAATATGGATTCATGCTGTAGGTAAACTATTGTCTTGCCTGACTTCATGCTCGCTGCCAAGATCAATGCTCTCGACCTGCACCATCTTCTCAGAAAGAAAGTTACCACTTGATAGCCAGGTATCCATGGAAATGTTAAACTGTACACTCCTGTGAACGTAAGTTTAAACTTTGAAGATGATATTGTTGGCAGGATAAAACTACGGATATAAAATAAAAATGTTAGGAAAAAAATGAATTCTTGACATCTATTTCGACCACGTCAATATGAATTGAGAACTTTGTAATTTTACAATACCATCCAATCCCTATATGAACTATATATTGAACATCTACAATCTTTTAAAAAACACACCTAATCCACATCAATGGAAGTAAACAAATACGTAGCTTTTGTCACTTGATAAAAGGCTTTTTATCCAGCTTTTCCTAGTGCAGCTGTGTCATGTTTCCTTGCACCCCAAGCATGAACATCTGAAAAAGAAAACATCGAAAATTCACTGGTTACAATCAGTAGTAATCGATTGCAAATGCCAAACTATGGTAAACATTCAACCGGATCAAACTAAAATGTTCCTTAAAAGAAAGGAAAGCTTCCGAAAGTTTGCAAAGTTTCGACGAACATGAACCAGCACGAACATATCAATTGTGTTGTACTTAACCATACTAACAAGATCATATCATCATGATCTTTACATGGAATGCAATTATGCTCTTGGTTGTGGGAATATGAACACAAAGTTCAAAGCAAATTCATATGCAGAGGGCTAAGGTTGAGATATGAAAGCTTATAGCTATCGAAATTGACCTTAAACAACAACAATTCACTTCAAGTCTTCAAAATGCCATTAATATTCTTCAATTCAGATCAAATAACAACTTAAACACAGAAATGCAGTAAAAATGTAGTCATCTACTTGCAGGTATGGAAGAATCACAATTCACAAGCTTACCTCAAAATTTTCGAAGAATCCTCAAGCTTTGAACCCCAATCATCATCTTGAAACAGGCTTCTGCAACACAGCAGTCAAGTAAACTTCCCCATTTTTCAAACCACTTGGATCAGTCTTATTAGCCACTGCCCATTTCACTCTCTTATACCCAAGTTTTCCAATCAGTGGCTCATAAACTTTATCCAAATCCACTGCTTTACTAAAGAATCGATCCACCCACAAATACCCTCCTCCTCTCAACACTCTATCCACATCATAGAACATAAATTCCATCACCGGCAAAGGTATCCACCGGTTCACCGCCCTCCCACACCGGACCAGATCCATTGTCCCGTCAAAAACCGGCAGCCTCTGCTGCAACGGAACGTGTAAAGGTATCAACCCTCTCGATGCCACGGCTTCATTGTAAGGTGCATTGACGTTCATGGTGGTGGTCAGCATCGTGACATTGTAGAAGATTTTCATCAAAGCGGCGAAGGTTCCGATTCCGCCGCCTATGTCAATGCCGAGACGGATCACCGAGTTAGCCGACTTAGCCAGCTGCATGAAACGGTTAACGGGAAGGTCGAGGTCGGAAGCGTATTTCAGCAGGGATGAGCGTTGGGTGTTGAGATCGAAGCCTATGGGGTTGTTCTGTAAAAGACAAGCAAACGATTTACACGAGTATTTGTCCCAGATAACAGAGGAGTCGGGGAGGGCAGTCGGGAAAGGGTTAAGAGGAAGAGAAGAAGTGGGTTTTGATGGGGTTTTCGAGAAGCAACGCCGCCGTGGAAGTGGGTGGCAGCCGTTGAGAATAAGCGTTTCTTGGAGGTCGGGATCATAAGGACAGGTGGAGAAAGGAGTGTAATTCATGTACCTGTGTAGAAGGTCCGGGTGGTGGTGGCAGGAAGAAGCAATGGGGCCGATTTGGGAGTGAAGGATTAGATCTCGAGGAACGTCGGGTATTCCGGTGGAACTAGAGGATGAGCTGTGGCGCGTGAGGTGATTGATGGCGGCGCGTATGTCGTTAAGCTGGCGAATGAGGTGTTCGGGGATAGGAATAGCAACAGGTGGAGGAGGATTGGGAGATTGAACGGTGGTGGATAGGTGATAAAGGGAGACTATATTGGTAGCCACCATGGCTAAGAGTAGAACGAAGTTTAACCCCATGGTAAAACCCATTGATCTCCGGCCTTCTTCCTCCTCCTCCTTTCCACTTCTTCCTGCTTTTAATCCTGGATCTTGGTGTTATAATTAAAGACTTTAAAAGGGTTAGTCTCAATTTCCAAATAGTTTAAAACTCATCATCTCTCACATGGGTTTCCTTTCTTCTTTTCTCACAAATCATCTGTCTTTACCTTCTGGTTGGAGTAATGAATTATAGAATTAAAGATGTTATCTTTTGTTTTAAACTGTTTAAGGTTAGATTAGATCTGATATGGGAGATTGAAATCAAAAGTGAAAAGGTGAAAGAATGGTGTGTTCCAAATTGCCAGGGGTGAGTGTAGAATATGAGCTGGCTGGGGCCATGGCCATGGCCACGGGTGTTACTGTTTCTTTGATGAGATTATGAAGAATCTGGGGGGACAAAAACTGGTTTTACTGATGCAATTTGATGAAGATTTTTATATTGTTTTCACCTCTAAACGCTAAAACAATACGACTCTACTCAGGATGTTGGGAGCTGTCAGACTCACCCTCTTGGAAGTTGGAACATGTCATGTGCTAGACTTTTGTCATTTTGGTCGGGCTGTTTTAGGAAAAGTCGGCTTTAAAAAAAGCCTAAAAACGCCTGTACTATTTTTCTTATAAAAATTATAAGAAATTCGATACACACTTTTTGGTATATACCGAAATTTTTATAATTTTTGTAAGAAAAACGGTATATACTGAAATCTTTATACTTTTTGTAAGAAAATTGGTTTTTATAACCGAAATTCTTACAGTTTTTATAAGAAATTCGGTATATACCGTTTTTCTTACAAAAGTTATAAGAATTTCGGTATATACCGAAAAGTGTGTACCGAATTTCTTACAACTTTTGTAAGAAAAACAGTACGGACGTTTTTTAGACTTTTTTTAAGACCGACTTTTTCTAGAATCATCCCATTTTGATCAGATATAGAGGGAAAATATTTTTTATTTTTTTAAAATAATAATTTTAAATCGAATTAAATTTTACTTCCTATAATTTTTTTCCTTTACTATTGTGGTCATTTAGTTCATATATAAATACAGTATTAACTTTGGATTTAGTCTCCTTTTTGTATTGAAGAAGGAAACCGCCGTCAGGCTATAAACGTATATTAAAAAAATTAAAAATTTTAAGGTTTAAAGGTTCAATAAATCCTTAAACTTTTATAAAAGAATTAATTAAACCCTTAAATTTTTTATTCATCCAATAAAGCTTTTAAACTCACTAAAAAAAATAATTTAGCCCATAAACTATTGTAAGAAATCAATTAAGCTCTTAAACTTTTATTGTATTCAATTAAATCCTTAAACTCAAGAAAAAAATCAATTTGGTTATTTGATCAACTATGACCGTTAACTTTCACGTTTTTTTTAAAATTTTTTTACACTTGTCGCGACAAGATAACGCCACTTATCATTTTTAAGAAATTTTAAATTTTAAAAATATATAAAAAATCTAAAAACTTTATAAAAAATATTAAAAAATTTAAATTATTTTAAAATATAAAAATATTTTTTAATAATTATAAAGTAATATTTTATTTTTTATTTTTTTATTTTTAATCTTTAAAAAAAATATTATTTATCATTTTAAATTAAATTTTGAAATTAATTTTTTTATATTTTAAAAATATTTTTTCATGATTTTCATATAATTTTAAAAAATAAATTTTAAAAATTACTAGAAACGAAAAAATAGTGTTATTTTGTTGTAATACATGTTAAAAAAATTTAAAAAAGTTAAAATTAACGGTTAAAGTTAGTAAAATGGTCAAATTGATTTTTTTTCTTGAGTTTGAGGGTTTAATTGGTTGTTAAAAAAGTTTAAGGGCTGAATTGATTTTTTTTTAGTTTGAGGACTTATTTAAGTGTAAAAAAAATTAAGAACTTAATTAATTTTTAGCAAAAATTAAAGAGCTTATTAGACCCTTAAACCAAATTTTAATTATTAATAAACAGACGTTTAAACGTTAAATAGTAGTAAATAAAAATTTATTTATATCAAATTAAATCTTATTTGATATAAAATTATGACGATAACGAACTTACAGCTATAAAACGCAATAAAAAATAAGATCTTAGTTTGTTTATCTAAGCATATCAATGTTATAAATAAGGATTGATACGGAATTTTATATAAAAGAGTGAATTAGGACTGTTGATTTTAACTTTTTTAAGTGAATTATTATTTTTTTTCTACATAGATTTAGTGGATAGGTAGTTATTTAAAAATTAACAATCCTGATTATTTAGACCATAAATAATATGGTAAACAAAGTTAACCGTATAATCTCTCCTGACTCAGTCACCGCAGACATTTTGTGTGTTTTTATTTTCACCATTACACGCGCTACATCAAACAGCGCGTGCACTTACCTTGCATATCCCTCTTTCCAAAGCCAATCTAAAAACAAACTTTCTAGTTGCTTCCTATTGCATACGTACGTGCTCCGTTGGATGGTCATTTTGCATGATTTCACACCACAAGTATTTGTTTTTATGAAGTAAATGTATTTATGTAATACTTTTTTAATAAAGAATTTTTAAAATATTAATGAAATAAAATGTTTAAAATAATATAAATATTTATATTAAACACATTATCTTTATAAAAAAAATTAAACCTGAAAAAGGAAAACATACAATCTTTATAAAAAAATTTAATTTATGTACAGATATTTTTAATTTAATTACTTTAAATGAATAAAAATTACATTTATAAAAGAACATACAATTTTTTTTCAATCAAGCCGTACATAATCTACAAATACGACTTTTACTTTCTCTTCCATCTTGATGTTCTGCCCACAAAACACAATCACACGCGCAAGACGGATGTACTTTAAGAAACACTGGTCTTGTAATCTTGTTCCTGTTCATGTCGGGGTCTTTCCATTTTCTTTTTCGCTTTAGATTTCTAGGCTTCAGCCGAAATTCCCAGAAATAAAATTCGAGTCTTTCCGGTTTCCTTCCTTTTGACAGACGATTTGCTATATGGAAAATGATCCGTTGCTCCCGCACGCAAGTCTCCGGAAGAAACCAACGCCACCCTCACCTCTTTATCCTCTCCCCGAACACGATGAAATCTCTCTCCCAATCCCTTTAACCCCATTAGAGTTAAAAGACAGACTGATCTTCGGTCCATCTCCTTCCTCCTCCCAATCCCCATTCGATTCATCTCCTCTCTTTGATGCCTTAACTTCACTCAGACCTTCCACTTCTTCACAAGATGCCGCTGTAAATCTTCAAGACCCTCTTTTGCAGAAAAACCAACTCAACTCAGCCTCAACACAAGCTTCATGGTTAATAGACCCAAATTTCAGATGGGAAAATTCCAATCTTCACAGGTCCAAAACGGCACCTGCCATGGCTGTTTTGAATGATGTCGTCCGCCCTTCAATCCCCAAGCCTCATCCGGGTTCCCAATACATTGTAAGACAAGCTTTCCTTCTCTTGCTCTTGTATTTGGCTTCGGGTGTTGTTATCTATTGGTTTAATCGTCATAATTTTCTGGGTAATGAAACTCATCCGGTTGTCGATGCATTGTACTTTTGTATTGTCACGATGTGCACGATTGGGTATGGTGATATAATCCCTAATAGTGTGGCTACCAAGTTGTTTTCCATACTGTTTGTGCTGGTTGGATTTGGTTTTATTGATATTTTGCTTAGTGCCATGGTTTGTTATGTGCTTGATTTGCAAGAGAACTATTTGTTGAGAACTGTTGAACATGAGGGACGAAAGAAAGATTCAGCGAGATCTTATATAATTGATGTGAAGAAGGGGAGAATGAGGATAAGAATGAAGGTTGGATTGGCATTAGGAGTTGTGGTTCTTTGTATTGGAATTGGTGTTGGTGTTATGCATTTTGTTGAGAATCTTGGGTGGTTGGATGCTTTTTACCTTTCGGTTATGTCGGTCACTACCGTCGGGTATGGTGATCGGGCGTTTAAGACGATGTCTGGTAGGATTTTTGCTGCTGTCTGGCTGCTTGTTTCTACTCTAGCTGTTGCTCGAGCGTTTCTGTACTTGGCCGAGGCTAGAGTAGATAAGAGGCATAGGAGAATGGCAAAGTGGGTGCTCGGACAGGACATGACTGTCTCGGAGTTCCTAGCTGCTGATATCGACAACAACGGTTTTGTGAGGTATGTTGTTTAATGAAACTTGTTAGTACTTGATCTTTATCTTGTGAGGCTTCTAATTCCAATATTTACGGTACTTTCCTCCTTGTGTTGGAAAGTTGATTTTAGCTTTGTAGCAGTTCGTTATGGAGAATATGTATTTAATTAAAGCTTGAACAACTCGTATTCGGAGTCGATAGTCATGGTGGATTTGCTCTGTCCGCTTGGTCAAGTATATGATCTTAAATTGAATTATGATGATCATTTCCGTGTTCTTCCGAATAGCAATGCATGTTCATAAACACCCAAAAAATGTGCCTGAATGGCAACTTTCGTTTTCGGAAATATTTCATTAAAACCCAAAGGAAAAAGAAAGTAATCAATCCCTGAATATTGGGATTAAGTATGGAACCCTATGTTGTTCTGACTTTTCATTTTCTTTAAGCACCGTGTACGGTACCTACGCTAATGTGTTTGGGACATGGGCATGGGGATCCTCCAAGGACCTTACAAATATATGGGGACACCCACATCGGACACAGATCCTAACCTACACCTGCACCTATGTTTAAGTAACATAACTGCAAACTTGAAGCCTTGGAATAATATTGTTTTTGCATGCAGCAAATCTGAGTTTGTGATATACAAGCTGAAGGAGATGGGAAAGGTCTCAGAAAAAGACATCATTCAGATCAGCGAGAAGTTCGATAGGCTGGATGCTGGCAACTGCGGGAGGATAACTCTTGCTGATCTTATGGAGCACAATCATTAATCTGTGAGAGGACTTGCTTATAAACATCGTAACGATACGGTGATGGTGGCATAGATAATTGGATAGTCATGGATCACATCGAATCATCAACTGCAGAAAGGGCTGGTTCATTAGTATTCAAGGCAAGCTGACAGTGATGCTTATTCGAACCTTTATGCATGTTAAGTTGGTCCTCTTCCTCATCCACAATGCGTTATTCAATAGGTAAACAACGTCCTATTCTAGTTTCACTGGAAACTTGGTCAGGCAATCCTGGCTAATGTGTCGTTCAGCAACGTGACTCGTTTTGGATAATACCTTTCTAGTTTTCTAGTAGTCATTTCATTGTGTTTTTACTGCAGCTCACGCATTGTTCTTCGGATTCCTCCTCCGACCGTAAGCTCCTAATTCCAAACGAAGCATTTCTGAGCATGCTTGGGCTCCTCTTCTGTCATTACTAACTTAAGCTATCCTGCATGTATTGATTCATAATTACAGGCCTGAGAAAGCATAACCAGAAGGATTAAGACGAGCTTTTTTCCTGATATTATGTAGACATGGAACAATATAAGAGAACTTGGAAGATGTATATGGATATAGCTTCCGGTTCGAATTGTTTCAACAATGTTCGAGTAAAAATATCCTCCATTTATCTCCTTGAAGTTGAAACTGCAAATCTTGGTTTCACCTTCGGACGACTACAGGTGACGGATAATCAACAGCAAGAAAAACACTTATATTTTTGTTCGTATGTTGTTGTAATACTCGAAACTGCTGTTATATATCATTTCCTTTCCTATTATATTTTGTTGAAGAAAAATGTTTGACATAATATGCTTAATTCTGATTCCTTTGGGGGGTTTCTAGCATCTTTGAAAATCTAATTGCAGAAATGTTTTAAACTTTAAAATAAAGTAAAATTTAAGATTATAATTAAGATATTCGATACAATTAACTGTATATATAATACATCGAAATGTTCAACTTAAACATTATATTATCTTTTCATTAGTACCATACCAATCTTTCTAAAGCTCCATTTGGTAGAGAGCTGGATTTGATAACCTTGGCAATGGAATTACAACAAGTGGTTTCTTCAACTTGAGGACAATCCCAAATTTCTCAGAAAGATCCAATTTGTCATCCTCGGCCACTTTCCAATCAAAAGAATGCAAAACCGAGGCAAGTGAATACAATACCATCCGCTCAGCCATGGCTATCCCAGCACACATTCTTCGACCAGAACCGAACGGAAAATAACTGAAGTCATTCCCACTGAAATCGAAGTGGCTAGTCAAGAATCTATCAGGGTTGAACTCCAATGGATTTTCCCATATGCAAGGATCCCGCTGAATTGACCATGCATTGATGAACACCCTACAACCTTTAGGAATAGCATAGCCGCCGACGATGCAGGCTTCGGCGGGGCTATGAGGAACTAAGAGAGGAAGAGCCGGGCGCAAACGCAATGACTCTTTCATAATTGCTAGTAGATAAGGTAATTTATAAATATGAGATTCTTCCACAATGTTGTCTTTGCCAACCACTTCATCTAGTTCTTTCTGTGCCTTCTGTAACACTTCTGGATTGTTGATGACTTCAGCCAATGTAAACTCAATAGAATTGGAAGATGTGTCTGTTCCTCCTACCACCATGTCCTTGCCAAATATTAAAGAAAACATCAAAATTGTATTAGTATATGATCATTAAGACACTGTTTAGTTTAATCTCAGTAAATTTCTATATTGTACTGATACAGATACAGATATATATCAAATATTTGATACGACTATATACGAAAGTAGCCGTACTTCGCAGGTAAATCCAAACAAATGTAAAAAACTTACCATGAGCAAGCCTTTGATATGATCCATGGTGAGAGGTGTCTTGGAATCCTTTTCATCCTTCAACTGCATTAGGAACTGTAAAAAATCCTTCACTTCCCCTAACGACTCCTCACTTTCCTTCTCTACCATCAGCCGTTGATCGATCATTTTGTCGAAGATTCCATGCAACTTCTCCACTGGTTTTGCCATACGTTTGCATAGACCTTGCAAATCAAGCGGGGCAAGGACTGGGAAAAAATCAGAAATATTAGGCAGACCCAAAAGCTCTGTTATTTCTGACATGACTTGCTTGAATTCCGCACCCACGTTTTCCCCGGCACTACATTCAGTATCATTAGAAATATCTGCTCACCCAGATTCACCGGCGTTCCGGCGTTACCGTATAAATAATCCACGGTTTTCCGTATTTCTCTACGGCGGAGCATATACATCTTGTCCAAAGTAGCATTGTTAAGCATTTTGAGAACACATACCTTTCTCAACATCCTCCATTGAGGACCGTACGGGCTCCAAACTATATTATGGCCCCCGGTTGCTAACAGGCCGGTCACCAGCACGTCACGGTTGGCGAATGTGATGTCTTGGTCCTTGAGTACTTCTCGGGCTGTGGACGGGGAGGAGATCAGGATGCCGGTCTGGCTTCCGAGCTGGAGTTTCACGACCGGTCCGTATGTGCGAGCTAGTTGGTCGAAGTAAGAGTGTAGGTCGGGTTCAAGGAAAGGAAGGTTTCCGACTATAGGGAGTCCTCGAGGCCCTGGCGGTGGTTTTGGCTTTCCCTTCCTGGATTTGATGCACATCAATGAATACCGGAAAATCACGAAAACACCTACGAAGGTGAAAAAGAGGCGTACGAAATCATCAGTTCGTTGTTCATCCTTGCTGAACCATGACCAGATTTTAGAGTATGAGTTTGTAAATTGGACAGAACTCATGACCCAAGAAAGAAGAGGCAGATGTCATGTGGTGGAAAACCGGTTGTAGAAGATATATATGTTTGAAGGAGAAGCAGAGCAAGCCGTGGGCTTATCTTTTCACCAATAGGTACACAAGTGGAGGAAGTTTATGTCAAAATATTTGTGGACAGTATTGTTTCAACAAAAAGATGATATCCTTATTATTATTTATATATAAAATCTAAGTTTAACAATAAAATAAATATTTATTTTAATCTTGTTTTTTATATATTTTTTATTTTAATTTTTTAAATCCTAAATTATTTTTAATAGGTACAATAAAATGAGCATGAACCATCTAGCCTCATTTGTAAAAGGAACTATTGTTGTTTTTAGAGGTCACGGGTTTGAGCACCAGTCAGCACAATAATTTTTTCCTCTTTAGTCTTTAAAATTTTTCTTAATTTAGCTAAAGGAAGCTCTTCATTTGGTTCATGTATGAGTTGAGACAGTGTTCCATTGGGGACGAACTCATAAACCAACAAAGGGACTTTTGTCTCTAAACAATATCCTAAAAGCTTAACCACATTTCTATGGTTAATTTATGATAAGATCATTACCTCATTAATGAACTGTTTAAGCTCATTATCATCTAATTTATCACCTTCCACCGTTTTAGAATTTTTAATTGCCACAATGCTTCCATCTGATAACATTCCTTTAAACACAGTTCCTTGACCACCTCTGCCAAGAATTCGATTCTCGTTATAATAATCCGTACCCTTTTCCAACTCTTTTGAAGAAAACAACCTTATTTTTTCGACATTTCCTTCATTGTTGGACAGTTGTTGCAGAAGTAAGCCTCCATTTCTCTTGAAATATTTCTGCTTCAACTTGTTGATCGTACTCCGATGATCAGTTGATTGATCGATCTGAGGTTGGCAGCACCACAAGCTCCATGCAGACGTCAGAAAACACAGTAAAAACTAAACCCAAATAAACAGAAGCAAGGAAGATGATAAAGTGAAGAAGAGTAAATGAAGAAGAAAGGATGAGGGATGTTATCTATGTAGGCTAAGAGCATATAAACGTGAATGCCTTGCCAGTATCACATTTGGTGGTTTATATAGCCAGTGTGATGTATCAGCTTGCTAATGAGAAGAAAGCAAGCTGTTGTAACCACTTCGCATTAACAGCTAACAACCTGGAAGATCCTGGAAGGCCTGGAAGACGAGAGAAGCTACAGCTGGATTAACAGAATCGGTTAGCTGATGATGCTGGAAGAAAAGTCTTCTTCCTCTAATATTCATCCTCCTTTCTTCTCCACTTGATGTATCAGCTTCCACTTGATGTTGTTTCTTCTTTGTATTAGTTTCTGTAAATTCCATGTACCGACTAGCACGAATATCGTCCCGATGCTAGCGCTGCAACCTATAATGACCGGAAAATTTTGAGATCTTTTAAACCCTTTCTTCGAAGACTCCGATGAATTCATCAAACTTATTGGTTTGCACATATCTTCTAAACTCGAGTATTCGTATCGAGCAGGACATGACGACGAACAGCTGTTGCCAGGAGATTTCAAGCAAAGCATAAAGCAATTCTTATATTTCATATCCGCACATTTACCAGTCTCTGTGGTTTATGAATTGAGCTAAAGTCAGAAAAAGTTAATTAAGAAATATGAAAACAAAAGTTTTAATACGATACCTTGGCATACATCAGTGGAAAGATAGCCATAGTCCTCATAGTTATCCGAGGAGCAAACACACAAGTGCTTCTGGCTTAAGCTTGTCCAACAGTATCGACCATCAGGGCTACAAACGGTGCCCGACTCTTCTCCCAACTCACAGAGCCCTCGTTTCGGTGTGCCCCATACAAGTGTCGTGGGAACATGCGTCAAACTGCGAGTATTTGTGTTTAGGGGGTTGGATTTTGCATCGACTAAATCGAGAAAACGCATGTCAACAATGAAAGCTGAACTGCAGGATCTGTTGTTGCCAATGCCATTACTAGGACGAAATCGTGTGATGTTTGCAGCGAAGGAACCAAGACCTGGAGGAACATTAGTAGAGCAACTAACAGAAGAAGTTGTAGCATTGCCACAAGGAGGTTGCTTGCAGCCACCAATACGAGGACCATGAGTCAGACTACGAAGAAAAGTAGCCGAATTACCGCAACCTGCAGACATGAATCTGTTGAATATATGCGAGAAGATAAATGGCGTGCCTGCTAGGTTAACACTAACCCCAATATTTTCTCGATTGTTCCCAAGGCAATCGAATAAGTTACTGAATTGTTGACGTTAACTGTGCCATCGTAAAATAACCCTAACCCTAACCCTAACCCCTAAATCATAACATTAAATTATAAACTTGAAATAAAACCAAAACCCTAAACTTAAACCCTAAACCTAAAGTTACATACTAAACCTAAAACTTAAACCTAACCAGAAACCAGAAATCTAAACCTTAAACTTAAATCTAAACCCTAACCCTAGAATCTAAACTCTAAACTTAAATCTAAATCCTAAACCCTAACCCTAAAATCTAAACTATAAACTTATACCTAAACCCTAAACCTAACCTAAAACCCTAAACCCTAAACTCAAACTTAAACCCTAAAACCTAAATCATAACCTTAAACCCTAAATCATAATCCAAACCCTAAACCCTAAATCTAACCCTAAACCTAAAAACCTGATCCCAAACCCTAAACCCTAACACTAAATCTTAACCCTAAACCCAAATCCTAACCATATCCTTAAACCTTAAACCCTAACCTAACCCTAAACCTTATCCTTAAACCTTAAACCTTAAACCCTAAACCCTAAATACCAAACCCCAAACCTAACCCCAAACACTAAACCCTAAACTCTAAACCCTAAACCACACCCAAACCCTAAAACTTAACCATAAACCTCAAACCCTAAACCTTAACCCACAACCCCAAACCCTAAACCCTAAACTCTATCCCTAAACCCTAAACCCCAAACCCTAACCATAATCCACAAACCACAAACCCTAAACTCTAACCCTAATCCATATCCCTAAACCCTAAACCATAAAACCCTAAAACCCAAACCCCAAACCCTATCCCAAAATCTTAAACTAAAAAAACCCTAAACCCAAACCCAAACCACAAACCATATCCCTAAACCTTAAACCATAAAACCCTAAACCTAAACCATAAAACTAAACACCTAATCTTAAACCCTAACCATAAACCCTAAACCCTAAACCCAAAACCTAACCTTAAACCTTAAAGCCCAAACCTTAACCCTAAACCTTAAACCCAAACCCTAAACCCTAAACCAAAAAGCCTAAACCTAAATCAAAACCCTAAACCCTAAACCTAAACCTTAAACTCTAAAGCAAAACATTAAACCCAAAACCCTAAACCTACACGTTAAACTCTAAACCTAACCCTAAACCCTAGCACTAAACCTCAAACCTAAACGTAAGCATAAACCTTAAACCTAAACCTTAAAACACTAAGCCTAATCTTGCACCATAAACTAACCATAAACTCTAAACCCTAAACCTTATACATGAACCTTAACCCTAAACCCTAAACCATAAATCATAACCCTAAATCATAAACTCTAAATAAACCAAACCTTAAACCTAAACTCTAAACCTAACCATAAACCATAAACATTAACCCTAAATCTAAATCTAAACTCTAAACACTAAATCATAGCAATCGATCCTAAACCTAAACCCTAAACCCTAACCCTAAAATCTAAACCCTACACCTATACCTAAACCCTAAACCAAAACCCAAAACCCAAAACCAAAACCTTAAACCTAAATCCTAAGCCTAACATAAAACCCTAAACCCTAACTAAAACCCAAACCACAAACCCTAACTTAAACCATAAAACTAAACCCTAAACCATAAAACTTAAACCCCAAACCTAAATCTAAACCTAAACCCTAACCATAACCATAAACAGTAAACCCCAAACCCCAAACCCAAAAAATTAACCCTCAAACCTAAACTATAAACCCTAACCCTAAACCATAAAACCCTAAATTTAACATAAAACCTTAAACCCTAACTAAAACCTAAACTACAAACCCTAACTTAAACCCTAAACCTAAACCTTAAACCCTAAAACCTAAACCATAACACTAAACCCTAAACTTAAACCCAAACCCAAACCCTAAACATTAAACCTTAAATCTAAACCCCAAACCCTAAATCATAATTCTAACCCTAAACCCTAAACCTAACCCCAAACCATAAACCATAAACCCTAACCCTAAACTCAAACCTTAAACTCAAACCCTAACCCCAAACCTATCCCTAAACTTGAAACAATAAAACCCTAAACTTAAACCCTAAACCCTAAACCATAAACCTCAAATCTAACGCCAAACCCTAAACTCTAAAACTAACACTAAACCTTAAACACAAACCCAAAAACCAAAACCTAACCCCAAACTCTAAACCAAAAACCATAAATTATAAACCATAAACCCTAAACCCTAAATCTAATGCCCAAACCCTAAACCCTAACCATAAACCATAAAACCTAAAACCCCAAACCCTAAACTCTAATCCTAAACCCTAACCCTAAACCCTAAACTTAAACCCTAAACCCTAAACCATAAAATCCTAAACCTAAATCCTAAACCATAATCCCAAAACCTAACCCTAACACTAAACCCAATCCATAAACCATAAACCCTAAAACCCTAAACCTTAAAACCCTAAACCCTAACACAAAACCATAACCTTAAACCCATAAAAACAAAACCCTAAACCCTAACCTAAACTATAAACCCTATCCTTAAACAATAAACAATAAAACCCTAAACCCTAACCCTAAACACTAAACCATAAAACCTAAACCCTCAACCCCAATCCTTATCAATAAACCTAAACCCTAAATACCAAACCCTAAACCTAACCCTAAACACTAAACCCTAAACCCTAAACAACACCTAAACACTAAAACTTAACCCTAAACCTCAAAAACTAAAACCTAACCCCCAAACTCTAAACCTTAACCCTACCCTAAACCTTATCCCTAAACCGTAACCCTAAACCACAAACCCCAAACCCTAAACTCTAACCCCAATCCTTAACCTTAAACTATAAAACCCTAAACTTAAACCTAAACCCCAAAACCTAAACCTTATTCTAGAACCCTAAACTATCCTAAACCCTAAACCCAAACCCAAACCACAAACCCTATCCCTAAACCATAAACCATAAAACCCTAAACATAAACCTTAAACCCTAACCTTACACACTTAACACTAAAACCTAACCTCAAACCCTAACCCTAAACCCTAAACCCTAAATCTTAAACCTAACCTAAAACTCTAAACCCTAAACCATAACTAAAACCCAAACCACAAATCCTAACTTAAACAATAACCCTACACCCTAAATCATAACCCTAACCCTAACCATAACACTAATTCCTAAACCTAATCCCTAAACCTTAGACCCTAAATCCTAAACCCCAAACCATAAACCCTAAACCTTAACTGTAAATCTTAAACCCTAAACTCAAACCCTAACCCTAAAACTATCCCTAAACTTAAAACCATAAAACCATAAACCCTAAACCCTAGCTCTAAATCGTAAACCCTAAACTCAAACCCTAACCCTAAAACTATCCTTAAACCTAAAACCATAAAACCTTAAACTTAAACCATAAACCCCAAACCTAACATCAAACCCTAAACCCTAAACCCTAACCCTAAACCCCTAAACCCAAAACCCAAACCTTAAACCTAACCCAAACTCTAAACCAAAAACCATAAATCCTAAACCCTAAACCTAAACTCTAAACCCTAAAACTTAAACCCTAAACCCTATCCATAACCTCAACACTAAACACTATCCATAAACCATAAACCATAAAACCTAAAATCATAAACCTAAACCCTTAACCCTAAACTCTAATCCTAAACCATAATCATAAACCATAAAACCTTAAACTTCAAACCCTAAACCCTATCCCTAAACCCTAAAACCCTAAACCTAAATCCTAAACCCAAACCCTAAAGCCTAACCACAACCCTAAACCCTATCCATAAACCCTAAACCCTAAAATCCTAAACCCTAAATCCTAAAACTAAACCATAAAACATAAACCATAACCCTACACATATAAAAACAAAACCTTAAACCCTAACCCAAACTATAAACATTATCCCTAAACCATAAACCACAAAACCCTAAACGTTAAACCCTAATCCTTATCTGTAAACCTAAACCCTAAATACCAAACCCAAAACCTAACCCCAAACACTAAACCCTAAACCCTAAACCATACTCAAACCCTAAAACTTAACCATAAACATCAAAAACTAAAACCTAACCCCAAACCCTAAACCCTAACCCTAATTGTAAACCTTGTACTCAAACCCTAACCATAAACCCTAAACTCTAACCATAATCCCTAACCCTAAACTTAAACCTAAAGCCCAAACCCTAAACCCTATTCCAAAACCCTAAACTATCCTAAATCCTAAACCATAACCCAAACCACAAACCCTATCCCTAAACCATAAACCATAAAACCTTAAACCTAAATCCTAAACCCTAACACTACACACGTAACACTAAATCCTAACCCTAAACCCTAAACCAAAACCTTAAACCTAAATTTTAAACCTAACCTAAAACCCTAAACCCTAAACCCTAACTAAAACCTAAACCACAAATCCTAACTTAAATAATAACCCTAAACCCTAACCATAACCCTAATTCCTAAACTTAATCCTTAAACCTTAAACCCTAACCCTAACCCTTAAACCTAAACGTAACCCAAAACATTAAACAAAAACCCTAACCTTAAACCCTAAACCTAACCCATAAGCCCAAACCCTAAACCCTAAATCCTAACATTAAACCCTAAACCCTAAATCAAAATCCTAAACCCTAAAGTCTAATTAAAACTCAAACCATAAACCATAAAACAAAAACAAAAACACTAAACCCTAAAAATAACCCTAAACCTAAATCTTAACCATAAACCATAAACCTAAACCCTAAATACTAAACTCTAAACCTACACTCTAAACCATAAAACTTAACCCTAACCCTAACCCTTAAACCCTAAACCTTAAACGTAAGCATAAACCTTAAACCTAAACTTTAAAATACTAAACCTAATCATACACCCTAAACTTAAACATAGTTATAAACCCTAACCCCTAACCCTAAACCTAAACCCAAGACAAGAACCCTAACCCTAACACTAAACCATAAATCATAACACCAAACTATAAACACTAAAAAAACTAAATCCTAAATCCTAAACCCTAAACCTAACCATAAACCATAAACTTAAACCCTAAACCTAAATCTAAACCATAAACACAAAATCATAACCATAGACCCTAAACCTAAACCCAAAACCTAAAACCCTAAACCCTAAACCTAAGCCTTAAACCTAAACCCTAAACCCTAAACTCTAAACCCTAAACCTAAATCTAAACCAAAACCTAAACCTTAAATCCTAACTAAAACCCAAACCACAAACCCTAACATAAACCATAACCACAAACCCTAAAACTTAAACATAACCCTTAAACCCTAAACCTAAATCATAACCATAACCATAAACCTCAACCCCAAACCCTAAACATTAAACATCAAACCTAAACCCTAAATCCTAAACCTTAAATCTAACCCTAAACCCTAAACTTAACCTTAAATCATAAACCCTAAACCCTTGAACCATATCCCTAAATCATAAACCTAAACCCTAAACTTAACCTTAAATCATAAACCCTAAACCCTTGAACCATATCCCTAAATCATAAACCTAAACCCTAAACCTTAACACAAACTCTAAAACCTAAACCCTAAATCTAACCATAAACTATAACCCTAAACCCTAAACCTAAATCCTAACCTTAAACCATATCCCTAAACCATAAAACCCTAAACCTACACCATAATCTAAATCTCAAACCTTAAAACCCAAACCCTAAACCATAACCTTAAACCTTAAGCTCTAACCCTAACCTTAAATCATATCCATAAACCATAAAACCATAAACTTTAACCCTAAACCCTAACCCCTAAACCTAAACATTATCCCTAAACAATAACCCATAAAACCCCAAACATAAACCCTAACCTTAATCTCAAACCCCAAACCCCAAACCCAAACCCTAAAACCCTAAACCATAACCCTAAACTCTAACCTAGACCCTAAACCTTATCCCTAAACCATAAATCATAAAACCCTAAACCTAAACCCTAAATCCTAAACCAAAAAATCCCTAAACCCTAACCTTAAACCCCAAACCCCAACCCTTAACCCTAAACCTTAAACCCTAAACCCTAACCTCAAACTCCAAAACCTAAACCTAAATATAACCCTAGACCCTAAACATAAACCATAAACCTTAATAAATAAAAATGTTATTAACTTGATTCTACTTAAAAGAATTTTAAATAAATTTCAAACTACAAAATAAAATTTAAATAACTTAGATATTTTAAAAATAATAGATTAATTTTAAAGTGTGAGTTAAGTCTCTCAACTCTATTTAATATATATACTAATGTACATCATATATGAAAAAAATATATTTGTTAAAAAAAACAAAGCAACGTTGAAACAGTTGAAGCCATTATTTATCATCCTTAGAAATCTAGGCGTTTAAAATTTGTGTTGAGATTGTTTAGTAAATATGTGGATTGAAATCGTGCCAGGTGGACTTGCAAGGAAAAATATCAAAATCCTCAACACCCAATGAAACGAGAGATATAGATACTGCGTCGATAAGGATCAGGGAACTTATCTATCAACTCACTATATTAACCTACACACCATTGGCCACCTTCCCATCACTCTCGAATTCAAACCCACAAGCACACGATTTAGAAAACCAAGAGCATTAAAATGGCAGCCTCAACCATGGCTATCTCTTCTCCATCGTTCGCCGGAAAGGCTGTCAAGTTCTCTCCTTCCGTCCCTGAAATCCAGGGAAATGGCCGTGTTTCCATGAGGAAAACTGCCACCAAACCCAAGCCTGCTGCCTCAGGGAGCCCGTGGTACGGTCCTGACAGAGTTTTGTACTTGGGACCACTCTCCGGTGAGCCTCCGTCTTACTTGACCGGAGAGTTCCCTGGTGATTATGGTTGGGACACAGCTGGACTTTCCGCTGACCCGGAAACTTTTGCTAAGAACCGTGAGCTGGAAGTCATCCACTGCAGATGGGCCATGTTGGGAGCTCTCGGATGTGTTTTTCCTGAGCTTCTGGCTAGGAATGGAGTCAAGTTCGGGGAAGCCGTGTGGTTCAAGGCCGGTTCCCAGATCTTCAGCGAGGGTGGACTTGACTACTTGGGCAACCCAAGCTTGATCCACGCTCAGAGCATCTTGGCCATCTGGGCATGTCAAGTTATCTTGATGGGAGCTGTTGAGGGTTACCGCATTGCCGGTGGTCCTCTAGGCGAGGTCACCGACCCATTGTACCCTGGTGGAAGCTTTGACCCATTGGGTCTTGCCGATGACCCTGAAGCATTCGCAGAGCTCAAGGTCAAGGAGATCAAGAACGGTAGATTGGCCATGTTCTCCATGTTTGGATTCTTCGTCCAAGCCATCGTGACTGGAAAGGGACCACTGGAGAACTTGGCTGACCACATCGCCGACCCAGTCAACAACAACGCCTGGGCTTATGCAACCAACTTTGTCCCCGGAAAGTGAGCTTAGCGATTGTCCAGAATTTATCTTTGGTGTTTTCCTTATGAGTGTGATGTAAATTTCTTGCAAATCATTGAGAGTCTAATGTCAAATTTTCTCTCTTCAAACTGCAAATCGTCTATCTTCTTGACAATTTAAGGCTTGTTAAGTAATTAAAAGTTGCTGAAAAATGCATTAACTACGTACCATGAGCTTATCTAGAAAACGTACAAGTACGTTTCGAAACTAACTAGGACTAATCATATAATGTCAGAGTTACACTATCATTTAGATTGGAACCAGACATCGAACATGTATCGGTGGTTGAAAGTTCCATCTGGTCATCTATATCAGAATCTTCATCCGTATTTTGTTCAATGACATTAGCTTCTTCCGAGGATCGAATCCGCTCAACTCCATGGCAGCTTCTTTCATTGTGGGTCTTTTCTTTCCATTGAGATTCAGGCATCTCTTTGCTAGCTTTGCAGCTGCTACGATCTCTTCTTCCGGACCATCATTCATTACCATTGGATCAACGATGTCCTGTAACGAATTCTCCTTCATTGAGAGTAGAAAAAAGTTTACCAAGCTTCTCACCACTTCCTCTGATTCACTTGAAGAGATAGGTTTTTGTCCTGTTATAAGTTCAACAAGAACAACTCCAAAACTATATACATCACTCTTTTCTGTAAACTGACTTGATCGAAAATACTCGGGATCTAAATATCCGAAAGTTCCTTGTACTCGAGTGGTTACATGAGTTTGCTCAAGCATGACCGGTTTTGAGGTTCCGAAATCAGACACTTTTGTTCTGTATTTATCATCCAAGAGTATGTTGCTGGATTTGATGTCTCGATGATAAATAGGGATGGAAGCAGCAGAATGCAAGTAGGACAATGCATTAGCGATTTCTACTGCAATTCTTAAACGCATTTTCCATGTCAAAGGAAGCTCTTCATTTGGTTCATGTATGAGTTGAGACAGTGTTCCATTGGGGACGAACTCATAAACCAACAAGGGGACTTTTGTCTCTAAACAATATCCTAAAAGCTTAACCACATTCTATGGTTAATTTGTGATAAGATCATAACCTCATTAATGAACTGTTTAAGCTCATTATCATCTAATTTATCACCTTCCACCGTTTTAGACCTTTTAAATGCCACAATGCTTCCATCTGATAACATTCCTTTAAACACAGTTCCTTGTCCACCTCTACCAAGAATTCGATTCTCGTTATAATAATCTGTTGCCTTTTCCAACTCTTTTGAAGAAAACAACCTTATTGTCTCAACATTTCCTTCATTGTTGGACAGTTGTTGCAGAAGCAAGCCTCCATTTCTCTTGAAATATTTCTGCTTCAACTTGATGTTGTTTCTTCTTTGTATTAGTTTCTGTAAATGCCATGTACCGACTAGCACGAATATCGTCCCGATGCTAGTGCTGCAACCTATAATGACCGGAAAATTCTGAGATCTTTTAAACCCTTTCTTCGAAGACTCCGATGAATTCATCAAACTTATTGGCTTGCACATATCTTCTAAACTCGAGTATTCGTATCGAGCAGGACATGATGACGAACAATTGTTGCCAGGAGCATTCAAGCAAAGCATAAAGCAATTCTTATATTTCATATCCGCACATTTACCAGCCTCTGTGGTTTATGAAATGAGCTAAAGTCAGAAAAAGTTAATTAAGAAATATGAAAAGAAAAGTTTCAATACGATACCTTGGCATACATCAGTGGAAAGATAGCCATAGTCCTCGTAGTTATCCGAGGAGCAAACACACAAGTGCTTTTGGCTTAAGCTTGTCCAACAGTATCGACCATCAGGGCTACAAACGGTGCCCGACTCTTCTCCCAACTCACAGAGCCCTCGTTTCGGTGTGCCCCATACTAGTGTCGTGGGAACATGCGTCAAACTGCGAGTATTTGTGTTTAGGGGGTTGGATTTTGCATTGACTAAATCGAGAAAATGCATGTCAACAATGAAAGCTGAACTGCATGATCTGTTGTTGCCAATGCCATTACTAGGACGAAATCGTGTGATGTTTGCAGCGAAGGAACCAAGACCTGGAGGAACATTAGTAGAGCAACTAACAGAAGAAGTTGTAGTATTGCCACAAGGAGGTTGCTTGCAGCCACTAATACGAGGACCATGAGTCAGACTACGAAGAAAAGTAGCCGAATTACCGCAACCTACAGACATGAATCTGTTGAATATATGCGAGAAGATAAATGGTGTGCCTGCTAGGTTAACACTAACCCCATTATTTTCTCGATTGTTCCCAAGGCAATCGGAATAAGTTACTGAATTGTTGACGGTAACTGTGGCATCGTAAAATGAAACATTGAGAAGTTGCATATTGATGCTACTTATGAAAGGTTTCTCCCCATCAACGGTTCTGTTGCAAGTAACTCTGAACCATTTAGTCTTGTAGCAGTCCACTTGAATTCCAAATGGAAATGGAATATCAACATTCCCACATGTTTCATTACAACCAGATTTGTAAGGTACTACATAAGGTGATTCAGCTACAGGACATAGTGAGGCTGCATAGAGAAACAGATAAAACACCAGTTAATTAGTTAATTACTACTTAAGAATGATTGTTATATCCATAATCTTTGCCTATGATTTAAGTTGAGGAAGATTAATCAAAGTCAAATTGTCATAGAATCTAACAGATTATTCGATCCAAATGTCCTTATTACTAGAACTAATCAAATATTCTCCAATCCAAACACATGCATAAGAAATCAATAATTACGGTATTAAATGGTAACCTTCCAAATCGCATGCGACAGAATTCCAATCCAGCGTTGCAGGAACATGCGTCGTATCGATGCTTATATCTGATAACTGGGTAGAGTAATCAAACATGAAAGTAGATGTGCATCTCTTGCTGTATTCTTTTTCCTCGGGGCTTATTATCTCTGTCATGGACCTCAAGCCTGTGGTATAGGAAGTGAGGTTTTCAGGAATCGGGGCATAGCAGGCACCTGAATTTGAAGAAACCAGGTCACCACATCTTTGCTGCAGGCAGACAGCGAGGGGATCGGTTTGGTTGTACGAAAAATAATGGCCAAATAACCGCAACCTACAGACCCGAATATGTTGTATCTACTTGCGAAGACATATGGACTGTCTTTTAGGTTGACACTAGCAGGAGAAGTGGTACCGTTGCTTCCTTTACCGTCGAATTACCGGATTGTTGACGGTGACAAGGTTGTGTCCGTCGCCAGACTCAGACCAGAAATTGAGTAGCTCCAAATTGATGCGACTGATGAAAGGCTTTGGTCCATCAGCTGTCTCGTTGCAAGTTACTCTAAACCACGTACTATTATAGCAACCTGTTTTGATTCCAAACGGGAAAGGAATAGCAAGAGTCCCACAACTTTCATTACAAGCAGATCCCCCTGTTTCAAACGATGTTGTTAGTCTGTGTAAGCCACGGTAAGTACATGATGAAGTAAAGCACCATGCGAATGCTCATCCTTTCTTGCTTTTTTTTTTCAAACTTGTATTGTTTATGAAGTTGTTTTGTTTTGGATTGAATGTTGTTTATGAAGGCTTAATTCAACAAGTCAATGCAAAGTGGATGGAGGAGACTTCTGGGGAGCCAAGTGAAGGTTCAAGGAAATCTCTTAGCTCTTGCTCTCGCTTTCGCTCGGTCACTATATTTATTACATATTCAAAATTATTGGTCCACACATTGACTCAAAGTTAGATATAAAATTCATATTGTATACAAGAAAAAAAAATGAACAGTCTTACCAAATACTAAATTAATTGAACCAATTCCAAGTCCCACCACAAGCTTTCTAGTTTTGACTTCCGAGCGGTATGGTTTACAGCATTTGGCTATTTGGTTCTCCCCCTCATTGTTTTTCAACCCTATGAAATTCCCTTCTATTCCACTCTCTCCATTCCATATCACATAAATATAGTCATTTTAAGCCAGCCTAAACACCATGGACGCCAGAGATTTACTTTTCAGTCTACAAGCTAATTCCTGAACCCAACTTAAAGCAGTCCTCCGTAGTAGACACGCCTGCAGAATCCATTCATTCCCAAGGCTGGATTAGACACTTGTTGAGGAATGGGAGTGAGCCTTTGAGGCTGACTTTCTTGCTTATGGGGAAAGCTGCTTTTGAGAATGGTGATGATTCTGAGTTTCAATGCCTGGAGTTTCCTTCTGTTATGGATGGATTTTTGAAGATTGACCCGCCTAAAGAATTGAGAGCATGAAACATTGTTTGTATTTACTGATATATGTAATTTGATGAATTAAAGACCAAATGTCTAAAGACAAACAAAGCTGCAATCTTTTACATTTCTCACTTCTGAAGAGTAAACTGAAAAGAGAGTTTGAGATTAAGGAAATTGAAACTATTCTATGGAAGAGCTATTGCATAATACAATCCTACCAATACATTAGAATGCAATGGAGTCTGCTGCTGTTATGCATCTCCAAGACAGCAGTGTGCTAAATTCTTCATGAGATTGTATCCTCATTTTCATAGTATTTTGCTTTTAGCTTCGAAAGGATAGATACAACCTCATTCATGTTCGGTCTTTCCTCAGGATTAGGGGAGGTACAAAACAAGGCTAGTTTGAAGAGTTCTTCTACTGCTTCCATTTGTTCATTGGAAACATTCAAAGTTAGCATAGGATCCAAAACTTTTAGGACCCCTTTGGTTCCACTAGCAAGGGATTTCTCAACTAGTTGTCGAAGACTAACTGGCAGTCCATCCTCTTCCATGAGTCCAGTTGGTCTTTTTTTTGTTAGGAACTCCATGACTACTATGCCAAAGCTGAACACATCCACTTTAGTTGTAACACTCCTCATGTATGCGAATTCTGAAGAGGAGTAAGTAATGTTTCAGTAATTCAGATTTGAAATCTGATAATGTTCATTTAAAATTTAGAAATTTATAGTTGAAATTAGATTACATGCAACATGGAAGACCATGGTTGTTAAAACTGTCTTTTCTCAAGATGCTTGTTGAAAATATTGCAGGTTTGGAAAAATTTTCTGGCATATGAGAAATTAATAAGTTGGAGTAATAGAAGATTACCTGGTGCCAAGTAGCCAATGGTTCCTTCAAATGCTGATGTTGACGAAAGGCTATTTCCATCATCGAGATGGACATCCAGCATGCGAGCTGTTCCGAAGTCACTAACATGTGCAACCCAATCTCCATCGAGAAGTATATTTGAAGGCTTCAAATCACAATGCACAATGGGGAAATCATAGCCAGAATGCAAATAATCCAATGCACTAGCTACTGCAATGCAAAGATCAAGTCTCTTAGATAATGTCCAGATATGATGATCCATCATGGAACCATGTATGACACTCTCTAAACTCCCGTTCTCCATGTATTGAAGAATTATAGCCTTTAGTTTCTGGCTTTCCCATGCATACCCAATTACCTTTACCAGATTCTTGTGCCTTAAATTGCTCAAGTTTTTGACTTCTCTGTAAAAGCTCTTGTCAGATTCTTTGGAGAACTGATGCAGATTTAATTTCTTTATTGCTATCTGCTGGCCATCTTCTAGCTGACCCTTATACACAGTACTCAAACTGCTTGCTCCAATAATGTTATCTTCACTGAAGGATCCAGTAGCATTTTGTAATTCCATTTTCTCAAACCTTCTTAGAGCTGCTGTTGTGAACTCTGGTTCTGGATTTCCCAATTCGACTGGTTTCCTCTCTTTGGCACGCCAGAGGAAGAATGAAACGACGAGCAAAAGGACTAGTAGTACTGAAATAGATCCAAGGCTGCTGACAATTACTATTGTCTTTTTGGAAAAACGATTTGAACTTCTCTTGCTGCATGACCTGAGAAATTTGTTTCCACAGAGATCTTTATTTCCTACCAAACTCGAAGAGTTGATAGTTTTGAATATGCCATTCTCTGGAACATGACCTTCAAGTTGATTGAACGAAAGATTGAGATGTGTCAAGCCGGAACTATTGGTGAAGCTTTCTGGAATGCTACCCTGAAGTTGATTCTGGGAAAGGTCCAGGGAGCTTAGATGCTTCAATTTTGCCAGGTTTTCTGGAATTTCACCATCTAGCTTATTTCTTGAAAAGTTCAAGCTTCTAAGCATATCCATTTGAGCAAATGCCTCTGCTGGGATCATACCAGAAAGTTTATTTCCTGAAAGATCTAGAGAAAACAAATTTATGCAGCCTCTGATTGCGGTAGGAATGACTCCCGAAATGTTATTGTTTGAGATGTCAATGGCTTGTACCATTTCCATTTTACCCAACTCATCTGGAATACTTCCTTCTAAGAAATTGTTTGACAAGTTCAGATACAGCTGCATCATTTTCATCCCTCCAAACATGGACTTGGGAATTGATCCTGTGAGATGGTTGTAAGAGAAATCCAATGTTGAAAGTCGATATAGACGTCCCATGCTATTTGGAATGGACCCTTTGAGCTTGTTGCTGTTGAGGTTGAGGTATGTAAGAAACTCGAGCTCTGAGACAGCATCTGGAATGGAACCTGTTATCTTGTTGTGCTGCAAATCTAGATAAGTTAGCTGCTTCAGTTCAAATAATCTCTCAGGTATGGCACCTTCAAGATCGTTTTCATGCAACGAGAGCCCTTGAAGGAGAGAGGCTTTTGATAATTCTGGTGGAATTTGACCTGTGAAACCGTTTCCAGCAAGGGTTAAGGTCATGAGTCGGCTTAAATTGCCAATCTCTGGTGGAATTGACCCTACAAACGAATTGAAAGAAGCCTTAAAAACCTGGAGATTATTGAGTTTGCCGATATCTGGTTTTAACAAACCAGTAAAATTGTTTTCTGCTATACTTAGAACACGAAGATTTGAGCAGTTGAAGAGGTCATCAGGGATTTCACCCGACATCCTATTTGGCCCTATAGATACAAATGTTAAATTTGGCAACTGCCCTAAACCTGATGGAATTTTTCCTGATATCCTATTAAAAGCCAAAGATATATAATGAAGACGGGTACAGTTGACAATGCTTGGAGGAATTGATCCCTCAAGATGATTCCGTTCCAGGCTCAAGTTCCCTAGATTGTAAAGCAATCCAAGGTTTTGTGGAAGTTTTCCTGTGAGAAAGTTGTAGCTCAGTGACAAATATGTCAAATTTGTCAAGTTGGTTATTGATGAAGGAATCTCTCCGTTGAGCTTATTGGCATGCAGGGTCAGTACTAGTAACGAGGTCAAAGATCCAACCTCATCTGGTACCGTTCCGATCAACTTATTCTCCGAGAGTCCTAAATGAGTTAATGATTTCAGCTGGAACAAGGAATGAGGAATTGTGGAATTCAACTGGTTTTTATACAGTCTTAAAGTCTGTAACCGAACCAGATTGCCAAGCTCACGAGGAATGGCTCCTGTGAACTTGTTGGTGTAGAGTTCAAGACCAACAAGTGACCTACAACGACCTAGTTGAGATGGGATTTCTCCCATGAGTGAGTTATTAAACAGCTGAAGATATTCTAAACTCGACAAATTTCCCATTTCCGGAGGTATTACTCCAGAAAGATGGTTGTCACTAAAGTCTAAAGATTGCAAAGCTACCAACTTGCCTATGGAAACAGGTATTGAACCTTCCAAATTGTTTCTATATGCTACCAAGATTTGAAGGTTAACCAAGTTTCCTATGTCATTTGGGATTGTCCCTGTGAGATTGTTGTAGATAACACCTAGAGCTAACAAGGAAGTACAGTTGCAAATGCTATCAGGGATGCTTCCGTTCAAAAAGTTATCACCTAAGTCCATGGATTGCAGATTCCTAAGGTTTCCTATTTCCGGTGGGATTGGACCAGACAGAGAATTATAGTACAGAATTAGATCAGTAAGCTGGGAACACAATCCTAGTTGAGGTGGAATCCGACCTGAAAATGAATTCGAAGTTAAATCAAGAACCTGAAGGCTTGAAAGGTTTCCAACAAATGGAGATATCTCCCCTTGGAGCTGCATTTCCACCAGGGAGATCGAAATGACTCGACTCGTGGAAGGGTCACAGGCAATTCCAGACCAGTTGCAGTGATGATTTGCCTCGGTCCAATTCGCAAGTGCTCCCAAAGGGTCATGAATGATGGACCTCTTGAATGCTCGAAGCGCCTCAACTTCAACTTCCAAGCTGGATTCGGCACACAGTGAAGTAAGTAAAACAGAACAAACTATGACAATGATTATACCGATGCATTTCGACACCATAGCTAGCTTGAGTAATGGTATTCTAAAGCTGGTAACTGGTTTGAAAGAAACTATCAAACTGATGATAGGTTTATATGCAAAATCTCAACCAATCACTGATCCTCGTAAACCAGCTGCAACTTGACATCCGAATATCAATCACACCAGTAAACAACGACTGAGTATTTTTTTTAACAGTTTAACACCAAATTTAGGTCTGTATCTTTGAACTGAATCCTGAGTACGACAAATGAGTGAATTGTCTTTTGGTGGCACACCAATCCGGATAAAACTAATACAAGTGGACCATGGTGATGATATGGCGTTATGTGAGTTTTGGTCAATGGGAAACCGGAGCAGTCCTCTATTTCAACGAGTAAACGTTTTGTCGACTATGCAGCAGTGTGAAATATGGACACGTAGGTGTAGGTGTAGTCGGTAGCAGCATCAAGGCAAGTTGTCAGAGAGAGTGGGCGGTGGGCCTGCAATTTGAGATCATGCCATCGTGTTTGTAGGGGTGGCCGGTGGTGGTGGTGGTGTTTATATAGCAAATCGAGTAATGTTAGATACAAACACTCTAGCCCATGGTTTTCTGAATTTTTGGCGAATTGCAATAATAGAAGACAAAGTAAGATAAGGGTGAGGAAATTTTTAGGATAATTCAATTTAGAGTACACTGAATCTTCGTCTATAATTTTTTTACAATACACATAACAGAAAAACGAACGTTGTGTGTATAAATATTACGTGTTCGTAATTTTTATCCTTACAAGTTAAAAAAAAATTAAAACGGAAAACGTCACCTATAAGTGGCGTCTTCCTCTCAAATCATTGTTTATAGGTGATTTTTTTAATTATATTCTAACTTTTTAGTCTAAATTTTAAAATAAATTCATAATTTTTTTTAATAAAATCTTTAAAAACTTTATATATCTAATAAAATTGTTGAAAACTCTTTAAGGAGATAGAGATGGACTACCTCTTTTCTATACCTCTATTTGTGTCTCCGCTTTAAATAGAGAGTGTAAGGTGTAGGGTTTAAGGTTAGAGTTTAGGGTTAGGGTTTAAAAAATTAGGTATATAGTATATTTTTTAAGATTTAAGATACAAAAAGTAAGAATTATGATTTAAAATTAAATTTTTTAATTTTTTTAATAAAATACATAAATATAGACATAATAAAGAGACAAGATTTTTACCCTATATTTCGCTCATTATGCCTGAAGACACGGTTTCTAAGCAACTTGTTCTTTCAAATAAATATTTTTTTTAAAATAACTATTTAAAAAACACGTTTATAAAATAAATAAACATAAAATATACATGAAGCTTTGAATTGATTCAACCTTTATAAATTTTAAAAACTTGTTATTGATTTATCATCATTCTATGTTTACTTAATGTATACATATATATTTTATATTTATACAATATAAAAAATAAATGGGTGTATTTATTTTATTTAGAATATTTATAATTAAAATTTTATATAATTATATAAAATCAAAATTCAATGTATTGTAATAGATAATTCATAGTTGTTTTTTAATATTTTTTATGCATTTAATGGGTAGGTGAGTTTATATAAAAATATTTTTCTTACTTTATTTTTCCACTATGTTTATTTCCTGTCTCTCCATCTTTATACTTTTCCATCTTTCTATAGTCAGCATATCCATAATTAGGGTGTAAACCAAATATTTGACGAAGTTTTCGTAAATTGTTCGTTTGTTAAGTTAAATAAATAAGTGAATAAAATTTTTATATTCGTCTGATAAATGAATAAACATAAATAGAGGTGTATTTCGGGTTTATATTCACGAACAAGTTTATTCATAAGATCATCTGTTTAATTGTTTAATTTATTTGATTCGACCTTTTTATTATTTTTTTTATATTTTTAAATATTGATAAATGTAGAGATTAAATTGAATGTAGGGTGAAGGTGAATTTTAAAGTTGTTACGAAGTTTAAGGACTAATTGTGTAATTCTACTATTATATGAAATATATAAACGAATATATTCAACAAACTCGAACACAATATTTAAAATTTAAACGGACTCAAACTGTACATGAACACCTGTAAAATAAATAAATGAACACGACAGAATTAGTTTAATCTCAATTCATTTACATCCTATCCATAAATGTTATTATTATTATTATTATTTTAATAACAGAACTAAGATGTTGATTTTGCCAAATTTTTAAATTTTATATTTCAAAATAATTAATAAATTTATTTTAAGTGAGAATAACATTAATATTTTGTGTTACCTATAATAATTTATTTGCTAAATAAAAGAAGGCCCGATAAAAATTCATTAATAATTAAATAATTAAAAATATTTATATTATTTTATCTCTTATAAATTTAAATTATATTTAACTTAAAATATAATTACTCTTAATTAAAAAAAATAGTCCTATAAAGTTAAAAAATCATAAACATTTGACGTCACATGCCGTGGGAAAAAGGACATAGTTTTGAATTTCCCTTCAACATATCGCGTGGTCAATAGTTGAATAGACATGAAATCAAGAAATATATATTTAAATTTTGAAAATAATATTAATATATTACTAAAAAATTATAAATTTCAAATATAAACAGTAAAATAATTATTAATCATAAATCAGTTCACTAATTATGTAGATATAGAGATGATAACAATCTCGAGATGAATCGAACGAGTTTTAATTTATCTCGACTCAAAATTTAAAGTTTTAACCTAACAAAATAAAAATATAATCCTACTCTGATTTGCCTTTAAATTTTTAATAGAAGACTTAATATATTTTAATTTAAAAAATAAAAAAATATATAATTATAAATAAATTTAATAGAAGACTTAACATATTATAAAAAATTTAAAAAATTTATTCAAAACCGAAAGATTTGATGGTTTTCATTCGACCATGGATAGAGATGCATATCTTACCGGATTAATCTATGATTAATTATGTAATTTTTCTTAATTTTTTAAGATTATTTATAATAATATTTTTATATTTTTGTAAATAAAATTTTAAAATTAATTTTTTTTATTTATAATTTAATTTTTAAATGAGTCAAAAGTCTGACTCAATCCGATCTGTTCCCGTCCATAATCATAAACAATAAAAAGCCCAAAGTAGAGTAAATCGAAAGGGTTCAATGATGAATAATCAAAGGGCTCCAATTTGAAAGCCCACAGCTCTGGTTCATCTACCTTGTGTTTCTCTTTGAATTCATCATTTATCTCCTGAAAAGTTGATTCGAAAAGATCAAAGAATGGGAGAATGGAGCCGCAGCATGATCCCTATAATCAGAGGACTCTGTTTACTCTATGTTACCAACAAATATCTCGGCACCACCGTTATTGTAAGAACACGAAACAAGCTCATCAATCATCGTTCATTTCAATTCCAGTTTCTGGGTTTTAATTGTACTTTTGGATTTGGGGACTATAAAAGACATATGGTCCTAGCATGCTTCCTACATTGAACATAACAGGGAATGTGCTGTTAGTGGAACGCATCTCGATCCGAACAGGAAAACTTCGACCCGGTGACGTGTGATATTTCGGTCGCCGGAGACTCCTAGGAAAGTGGTCTGCAAACGGCTGATCGGAATGGAAGGTGATCTAATCACCTACGTCGTCGATCCCAACAACAGTGATGAATGCAAAACTGTTGTGGTAGTTGTTTTTTTTTCTTGGATTTCCAGTTTTCTTTTTCTGTACTCCGTGGATTAGAACGTTGCCGTATTTTTGTGTGAACAGATTCCTAAAGGGCATGTTTGGGTAGAAGGAGATAACATCTATAATACAAAGGATTCGAGGAATTTCGGAGCTATTCCTTATGGCCTTCTTGAAGGCAGAGCGTTTTGGACGGTTAGCCTTCACTCTTCGTTTTCCATCAGTTTTTTTCTTCATCTGCTTGTTGTTACCCAATTTTGACGACCTTTTCTTTGTTGTTTTTAGTTATTGCCCCGTAAAGATTTCGGATCCTTGGCACCTAAACCCAGATAGTAATATTTTCCTTATAATCATGTCTGGCATTGGTCTGAGATGTAGTGCACAATAGGTGTTTGTTGAAATGTCTCTGAGATAGCATGTGCAAGAGTTGTATGTTTGAAGCTGATGTGAAGTTGCCAGTTAGGGAACAATAGAAAGAAGCATCATCAATGTGTGATAAAGCATTGCAGCGGTAAGCATGGGCCGAGTCATAGGGAGATTTTTAAGTCAACGCGATAAATCTTTATGTAAGCTTTCTCCATTCAATTCATAAATCCAATATTTGAGTCTATAAAGTGTTAGGATAAAATAAATATGACTTACAAGGTTTTTAAGTAATTTTACATTATCCCACAATTTTAGAGGATAAAATGCATAAAATTTTAATATGTTTGAATTTGACGAAATGGATTGTGTCAACAAACTCGAAACATCAAGAAATCTTCTTGTAGGATCCCTTTAAAAACGTGAACGTTGGTCAACGATCAATGTTGTATAACGACGACGGCTAGGATCAACGATGATTGACGACGTGATGGTTGACAGGTCGCTTCAGTTTGGCCTGCACCACAACTCAACATGTCGTTTCCATTTCTAGTCTAATGGCTTGCCCAAGTCCAACAACTGAATAAGTTGCCCATTCTCGGTCGCATGTTGTCCACATGCAGGAGATAACGCATGTTAGCTTCCGATGATCGAAAGTAAAAAAATTGAATGATTTGATTCAAAGTAAAAAAATTCGACTCATTTTAATTCGATTTAAAATTTCATAGACTCGACTCGACTCGAAAAATTTTAAATAAAGTTTGAGTTATAAAATGAAAACTCGAATAACTCGAAATTTTTAATAATTAAATAAATAATTTTAAGTTTAAGACGAATCTCTTAATTTTATATGATATATATACATTCATATATAAAAATATAAAGAAATATTGCTACATATTAAAAAAATATACATGTATATCTTATATGATTAGAGAAAATCGTCTAAATTAGAATCAAATCATACTATAACATGATAAATAATTATAATTAAATATTTATAGGAACTCGAAACTCGACTTGATTCAACTCAATTCGACTCGATTTGAATTTTTTAAACTCGAATCGAATCAAAAAAAATTTAAATAAAGTTTGAGTTGTAAAATGTGACTCGTTAACTCGAATAACTCAAAATTTTTTGACTCGACTCGATCGAATACTCACCCCTAATCGAAAGACGACAGCGAATGCCTGGACTAACTCTCTCAATGTTGGTAAACACAATAACAGTCTCGGTTTTGTATTTCTTAATTATTTGATCAACTTAAAAGATTTAAACTTGAATCTAAAATCTAAAATATTAACCTAAATTTTGGGTCGTATGCGGCGTTAGGGAATTAAACTGCATTTGAATTTAAGTAAAATAAGTGTTTTAAACTTGTATTTAATTCAAGTATTTATCAATCTTAAGATCAATTCATTAAATTATTGAATTCAAAATTAACCGGTTAGCATTCTAAGATTTCAATGGAAAATTAATTGAAATATAAAGTAAGTAAATAAAGGGAAATAATGATTAGAATAATTTGATAATTAATTAGTTTTTTATTTTGTAATAAAAAATTATGGAATAAAAAGAAAAATAGTAAAATATACGAGAGATTATATCACAGACCCGACTCGCGACGTCATTTGTAATCTCTAACTAATGAAAATCACCAATTCTACCACTAATCATCTATGTCATTATCTAATTTTTAGAAAATATATTTTTTAAATGACATGAAAAAAATAAATGAAGATTCATTGGTCGAAAAAAAGTAACTTGAAAGATAGTGATAAAATGGGTGATTATGATTAGATGAGACTATGGTTGATGTGATAAGTCAGGTTCATAATCAGGGACGGAGCTACGTTATAGTTGGGACTTGGGAGGGGCAATCGCTCCCGCCTCAAAGAATTTTTTAACTTTTGTCCTCCTATTTAAAATTTTTAAAATTTTAGTTTATTTATGAATTTGCCTCTCTCAACTTTAATCATTTACATTTTGCCCCAAACCCTAAATCTTAACTTCGTCCCTGTCATAAAATAATTTATCAAAAATAGATAGAATAATTGCTATGGTCAGTAAATTCATTTTTTATTAAAAAGAATTAATAACTAAATTGTAAAATCAAAATATTTTTAAACTCAATCAATCTCAACAAAAATAAAATAATATTCATTTTAGGAGATTTGAATTCTTGTTTTATCTCATTTTATTTTTTAAGTGTTTGAAAAAATTAGTATATAATTTTTAATCATATACAATGGTTATAAATAATATTTGTTTTAAAATATACTCTCATGTCTTAATTATTGGATACTAACCTTTTAATCGTTTTCTTAATCATTAAGATAAAATAATTCGTAAAAAAATAATTTTTAATTAGGGTTGGGATAAACATGGAAGGAGTTAGGCAGATTTGCCTTTTAAAACAAAAAGAATACATTGACATATAAAGTGGATCATAATATGGTAAGTTTTGTGCCAATTAATTTTCTTTTATAGCAAAATAACTCATTCAAATCATCAAACTTTTGTATATAAGGTAACTAACTCGGATTGATTTAGCGGGATAAAAAAAATTAAATTTTTAAAATGATATTAAAATTTTGAATCTCGACGTTAAACTGAATTGGAAAGATCGTCTCTATAACGAGTCTCACAAAAATCATTGGTATATTATTAGCAATATCAAATAAATTAGAAATATTTCCAATTCAGGTATTCTTCGATTCCCCCTGATTTGTCCCTATAAAAGTTGACCCATTGAGCAAACCTTATGCATTCAAAATATTTCTGAAAAGGAAATCATGGGCCGGCGAAAAATCGAGATGAAAATGGTGAAGGATAGCAGCTCGAGGCAAGTCACTTTCTCGAAACGCCGGACCGGTTTGTTCAAGAAAGCGAACGAGCTTGCTACCCTTTGCGCCGTTCAAGTAGCCATCGTGGTTTTCTCCCCCGGCGGCAAGCCTTACTCGTTTGGGCATCCGAGCGTTGAGGAAGTGGCGGAGCGGTTTCTAAACCAGGTCGGGAAACCGAAAGTTTCTATTCCAGGTCAAGTTGTTGATCAATCTCGGCAAGAGGCTAAAGTTGGAAAGCTCACTCGACAACTCAACACCATTGTAAAGCAGCTGCAGGCAAAGACGAAGCAAGGAGAGGTGCTCCGTGAGGCGGTCAGGGCAAGCCGTCAAGAATTCACACACCAAAAACCTATTAACGAACTCAACCGGGAAGAGCTGTTGGAGATGAAGGAATCAATGGAGAAGCTTCGTGAGAAAGTCAGAAGCCGGGTTAGCGAGATTGAAGCATCATCGTCTTTGCTGCTGTTGTCCAACATTGCTGCCAAACAAGCTTGAATCATAAATAACTCAGTAGTCACAGTTGCTAAGAACACCATTAGTCACAGACTCACAGTAGCTAAAACACCATGCTTTAAATCTCTGAAATCAAATTTAAAAGTAGATGGTGGTTTGTTCTTGAATAGAATTTAATCCAAATTTCACAAATAAAAATAGATTCAAAATAACAAATCTTGAGCAATAGTCATATGAGCTATTATGTCCACTCGGTAATATCGTAAGGCTGATCCCCGAACAATAATTTACACAAAAATGATACGGATATGTATGCATCCATTCACTAATTGACATCTAAAAGACAATCTATTCCTACTGGAAAATGCTTATCAAAGTTTATTCATCAAAGTCAAAATCATCTTCAGTTTCTTCATCTTCACTTTCCTGCAACAAAAATTTTAAACAAGACAACTAATGCTTATCTGTTTCAACTGTTCTGCAAATCCGTAGATTCTCTTCAGAGACTAAAGTACAATACAAAACCTAAAGCATGTTTACCTTTCTTTTAATAAATTCCGCCATGGGTCTATCAACCTCTGCTCGTTTCTCAGTGGCAATATCATAATATTTTACTTTTTCCTTTCAAAAACATAATTGAAACTAATTAAAATGTTAGACGACCTGACAATGGTTTCTGATTTTATCTATATTCCTTTCTTTCGTTCATGTCTGAATCAGGAACATATAAACAATCAACCCTTAAGATTACTGGTATCCTTACCACACAAACATTTTTTGCCACATTATCCTTATACATGCTACTAACTTCTTCACCCCTAGTAAAGTCGAGGAAATCCTTTAAGAGTAATGGCAATAACAAAAAAAAGGAAAACCTTCATCATCAAGCAACAATATGCACGCCTTAGAATAACGGTGAAGTAGGATATCGTGGTCGTCTGCTTTGTGTTCATGCAAATTATGCCATGAATTATGAATGGTGCATCTTGGACATAAAGAGTACTTAAGTAAGCCTTGGCATGTAGCTGTCACCTATGATCATGAACTATTATTTTGACTAGGACAAGGCAATATATTGTTGCGTTGCTCTCAAACTAAATAGAACATAACTCTTACAACCATATCCACAAGAGGTCAACCATAGATTATGACTTGGCTAGTGCTTTCAACTTTTAACATCATGTGAACAACCAGATTATGATTTACATGCAGAGTATAGTCAATTCATAGTTCAGGTTAACCAAAAACATCGCACGAAAATCATATGAATTCGTAGACAACAGGCAACAAAAAGAGTCAACTCAGGGTTACAAGGTACCTCATAAGTCATTGTCTTCCACTTCTCACCACATGCCTTCCCAATCTGAAAGCAATATATTGCAGCATTCATTTAATACATGTGTAAGAGACAGAAAGACAGATTCATTGGCTAAATCAATATCCGTGTTTCCAAACTGTAACATACATCACACATCGACCTGACATCCGGATTCTGCTCTTGAAATCCCTTTCAAAAATCCTCCCTTCAGTATAAGAAAAGGAAAGCTCAGTTAGATTTGAGACTATGACAGGGAAACATCCACTTTGTTCATCACAAGTAGCAGGCAAATTCTTTGATACAGACACCAATACTTGCCATCCGGAATAAATACACACACACGCACATATTTCATATACATTCGCCATCCAAGGCCACATAAAACATAAACTTCAGGCATCACATTTAAGCAATGAAACACAGCCCATTAGTAATCCTTAAAAACCATCAATGCTTATGAAGACACTGAACCAATATGCAGGCAAATCGACTTCAATTCAAAACCAAAATGATAATTTTCCAAGCTTAAAGAAACAGAGATAATGAACTATAGCTACAAATAAATGCTATTATGATTCAACAGAAAGTTAAACAAATCGATGAACATGAACCATCACATAAGGAATACTCACAAGAAGTAAAAGAAAGCTGTTGGAGGCTTCACTTTGGACCTTGACTTGGAGTTGGGAATCTTTAATCTTTCGCTAACAACACTCTGCGTATCTGGCCTTTTCATTTTCTCATTTGATCTTAACACCATTTTCCCCAACATTTTTGTTCAAACAACCATATCATTTGTTAAACCCCAAAAGTTCATCGCCAGCAAAACAAATGAAACATGACAAAAAGAGAGAAATACTTATTGAAGGGTGTTGTCAGTCTCTTAGCAGAGGCAGTGGGGTTGAAGTCTGTTGCTCAGGCAGCGCCAGAGCGAGAGCTTCTGATTTACAATGTGTCGGCCGGCTCACACCGGTTAGATAGTGAGCACTGCAGCAAACGCGTCGCCTGTGTTCTAATCGGATCGAACTGGGATTTGGGCTTCAACGGGCGATGATGTATTCAGTAACCTACACAGGCCATTATCCTCAATTTTCAAATATTTAGTTCGGCTTGTTGGACCTTTGGTTAAATTTCAAGATGTTCAAAGCTTAAAGGACTAATTAAATATTTATAAAATATAGATACTATATTCACAAAATTTTAAAAGTATAGGGATATTTGTGTCGTTATCCCTTTATATATAGAGAGAAAGAGAGCAGAGGCAACGACTTTGATTTACTTTCATTGTATTCGACCGTCTTGCATTGGTCTCTTCACTCTTCACTTCGGCAGTATCGCCTTCAGCTTCCCCATCAATCATGCAAGCTCTTCAAGCTTCATCTCTCCGACCTTCCCCTCTAAACCCTCTCCAAACCCCAAACTCAATCCCCATTTCCCAAATGTATCAAGACTTGTTCCCATGCCTACCAAGAGATTCTCTTCCATTACCGCTTCATCCCCCACTGTTTCTGCTCCCAAGCGCGAGAAAGACCCCAAGAAACGGGTCGTTATTACGGGTATGGGGTTGGTTTCCGTTTTCGGAAACGAAGTGGATGCTTACTATGATAAGCTGCTGGCTGGAGAGAGCGGGATTGGACTCATTGATCGATTTGATGCTTCCAAGTTCCCTACTCGGTTCGCCGGTCAGATCCGGGGCTTCAGTTCTGAAGGTTACATTGATGGAAAGAACGATAGGAGGCTCGATGATTGCTTGAGGTACTGCATTGTTGCTGGCAAGAAGGCTTTGGAAGATGCTGATCTCGGGGGTGATAAGTTATCTAAAGTTAGTTCTTTTTCCTCTTTAATGGTTTTTGGTAACTGGGTTTTATCAATCGGCTTGTTTTAAGAAATGGGTAGTTCTTGTTTTCATAGTGATTCGCGTGTTTGTTGTTTCATTATAGATCCATAGATCATTCTTCTATCGGCTTGCGCAATGTGCGACATTTACAAGAAAAAAAGTTGTATTTTGTTTGCCAGAAATCTTTTGAACTGTAGTTTAATCCTACAAATCCTAATGTTTTTCACGGCTTGTTACTGCATGTTGCTTGCTGCAAATTTTTACATTATTGTGTTATTTGAGTCTCTGTGTGGGTGTATCCTGGTTGTTTCCTGCCTTTTTCCAAAGCAATCTTTGCTGTGTTATATTGTCTGTGCCTTTTTTCTATATTTCATTCAAGATCATAGCCCTTTTTTGTATCTAACTGATGCTGTTCTTACATATAGAGAATCTGTATATATGGGAAAATCAATTGGTTTTGTACATTTGCTTTAGAGCAATCTCATTGAAACTATTTCTACAATATTAATGTGACCTTATATTTGATAGAAATTCTTCATCAGATTACTAATTTTACATGCTACATGTGATTCATCCACCAGAAATATGCCTCGGAAAAGGTGTGTAGAAAGTCAAGATTACTGATTAGGTTTATGATTCTTTGGATGATTTCTTACCTTATAGAATGAAAATGCAAGAAAAATAGATATCTTGAGAGTTGAGACTGATATCGGTTCTTTGAATTATGCAAGTAGCAGAGGACATTAAATTTGTTATTCTAGCCCCTTTTATAGCTTATATGTTTGTTATATATTCTCCCATGATGCTCAGGAATTTGTTAAATTTGTACTTGTTGCAGATTGATAAGGAGCGAACTGGAGTGCTTGTTGGAACTGGTATGGGTGGGCTTACAGTGTTTTCTGACGGCGTTCAAAATCTGATAGAGAGAGGATATAGAAAAATAACTCCATTTTTCGTTCCTTATGCTATAACAAACATGTCATCTGCCTTGCTTGCAATTGAGCTTGGTTTCATGGGTCCGAATTATTCAATTTCAACTGCTTGTGCTACCTCCAATTATTGCTTTTATGCTGCTGCCAACCACATCCGTCGAGGTGAGGCTGAATTGATGATTGCTGGTGGAACTGAGGCTGCAATTATTCCTATTGGTCTGGGAGGTTTCGTTGCCTGTAGGGCATTGTCTCAAAGAAATGATGATCCTCAAACTGCATCAAGGCCATGGGACAAAGATCGAGATGGCTTTGTAATGGGTGAAGGTGCTGGAGTATTGGTAAGATTGCATTTATTAACATATCATGCTAATCCTCTATGTGCATTATTTTAGCTTCTTGGTGGTCGTTCTGTTGTCTATTTCTGGTTAGCAATTTATCATCATGTTCTGCCTCATTGGTGAAATGTGATACTGTTGTTAAGAGAAGTGGGTATTATCTTTAACGGAGCCTGGCTCTCAGGTGTTCGTGAATTCGATGAGATACCAACTGTTTTCTTCATATCAAAACCTTTGTTGTTGTAGTGTGTTTTGTAGGAGAACAGCCAAATCATTATTTATGTTAACTTTCTTACACATTATTTTGGTGTTCAGTAATAATGATGCATATATGTTAACAGGGAAAAAGATTTCCAGTTATACTTTTATACTTTTCCCTCTTTTATCTCATAGAACTACTCATTTAGTAGATGTAATCTTGTGTTATTGGTTTATTGCTTTTGCAGAGTTTTGGTTCAATTGTTAGTGGGATATTTATAGCTTCGACTGATCCTGCTGAGGATGGAAATACAATACCCTTTCATTATGAGTCATTGTTTCTTTTTCTTTCCAGGTAATGGAAAGCTTGGAACATGCAATGAAAAGAGGTGCACCAATTATTGCTGAGTACTTAGGTGGAGCAGTTAATTGTGATGCTCATCATATGACTGATCCAAGAGCTGATGGTCTTGGGGTGTCTTCATGCATCGAGAAAAGTCTTGAAGATGCTGGTGTGTCCCCTGAGGAGGTAATATTTTGGCCTTTTCATCCAATTCTCTTAAACATGTTGGAGTACTTGAGTTTGGTCTGGTTTCTAGATGTTTATCATCACCTATGTTGTGCCATTTCTTTCTTTCTAGGGTTGCTGCCACCCATGCAAGTAATTTTAAAAAAATAAAAACTAAATATACTCATGAATTCTCTGTTTTATGGTAAATTTGATGGTATTCTTTGAGTTGAGCCTTCTCGAAAAATGCCTCTACTTAGCTTCTCTTTTGTCACCTTTTATATATCCACTACATTGATGCTTCACTTTAAGCTAGACCGTAGAGAATTGAATTAATTGTTAAGATACAAGTCAATGTAATGACTTGTTAGTGCTGTTGTTGTGTACTGCAGAAGTAAAATGCAATTAATTCCAAAGGTGAAAAATATTCAAACTAAGCAAGTCCTCTTTTTCAGGTTAACTACATCAATGCACACGCAACTTCTACTCTAGCTGGTGACCTAGCCGAGATAAATGCTATTAAAAAGGTATTCAAGAATACATCTGACATCAAAATCAATGCAACAAAGGTAACTTCTCTTTCTCTCCCTAATTTTGCAAACTTTGAGAACTGAGATGATCATACTCTAATGTTGCCCTCTAGCAATTGGTAAATACTTTGCTTCTTGTTTCAGTCTATGATAGGGCATTGTCTGGGTGCAGCGGGTGGTTTAGAAGCCATTGCCACTGTGAAGGCCATCACAACAGGATGGCTGCATCCCTCGATAAATCAATTTGTATGTGCTCATTGCTTGTTCAATGCACCTTTTTTTGGTGTTCAAAAATGTGTATCAAATGTATCGGTTGTCTTTTTCATGCATGGCCTTTAATTTTTTTTCCTTTCTTACTGTAATTTCTCATTTCTACTTATGATAATATTTTGGACCTCCTTTTGGCAGACTCCCATAACAAAACTTATTGTGTTTGTTTATAATTTTACTTTTGTTTTCTCTCCATCTTCAAAAGCCTCCTAATTCCAGCCATGATTATTGGATGATCTATTGTGTGTATTTTGTTGATGATTGTGGTTCTGAAATTTCGAGCGCAGAATCCAGAGTCTTCAGTTGAGTTTGACACCGTTGCCAACAAAAAGCAGCAGCACGAAGTTAATGTTGGTAAGCTCCCGAACTCCTGATCCTTTCAAAACTACATGACAAGTAGCAAATTCCTGTTTAATTTTCTTCAAGCCTTTATAATCTGTACTTTTAACTTCAGTTGATTTGGACCGGAACCACATACTCCTAACCCAGTTCTTTATGATTCTCAGCAATTTCGAATTCTTTCGGATTTGGTGGACACAACTCTGTGGTGGCATTTTCGGCTTTCAAACCATGAAACTCTGTCACTTGTTTCTGCATCTGTTAGGAAAGATACAGATTATAAAGGGAGTGAGCCATTTATCCCTTGACCAGGCTTTTGCTTCAATCTATCTAGTTTTATTGAGCCAAAATTGTAAACTTTTGAGTGTTTTGATACTAATGTTTTACTCAAATTCTAGAATTTAAGACTTTTAATTGTGTACTCAAATCCCTTCTTTAAAACAACCCTGATTATGAGACTAATCATGAAGGAGAGGTTGTCCTGTTCTATAGTATTCATTGTGCGGATGGTCGCATATAAGCTTATTCATTTCGGTGCAAAATTTAAGCCTTCATTAACATGTTCAATTGAAATTTTTATAAGATGGATTTTGCAGAAAAGATCAAAATACTCAGAATTTGATGTATCAAAAACGCATCAACATACGACTTTGTGGCCCAATGGATAAGGCGCTGGTCTACGGAACCAGAGATTCTGGGTTCGATCCCCAGCAGAGTCGCTTCTTTTTTTTTTTTACCATACAAACGGTATCCTACCGTCGATGCCGAATCACTCCATTCTTTCGACCTTGTAAACGCCCATCAACCTCAACGACAATGCGTCTTTCACCGATTTTTCAAAGCTGATGCTGACCTTTCAGTCTGCGATAGGGCATTGTCTGGGTGCAGCGGATGGTTTAAGAAGCCATTGCCACTGGGAAGGCCATCACCGATTTTTCAAAGCTGATGCTGACCTTTCAGTCTGCGATAGGGCATTGTCTGGGTGCAGCGGATGGTTTAAGAAGCCATTGCCACTGGGAAGGCCATCGCATCGGGTTTAGGGTGACAAGTTTATTTTTGTACACCCATCATTTTTTTATATGAAAAAAAAAATAAACTTTGTTAAAAAACTTCTGTACATCATTGTCGAGATGGTGACTTTAAAGGAGAAAAAAATACCTCAAATATATTAAAGTAAATATTCCATTAAACATGAGTATATAGAAGAAATTTGCAGAAGTTATTGGGGGAGAATTTATACATTGAAAATGAAAAAAAAAAACGAAACGAAATAAGACAGCCTATTCATAGTGTTATATAATCTGAGATTCGTCGCAGATTCATAGATTTGCTTGAAAAAAAAATACTGAAAACAACTTAAAGTCATAAAAATTTATGTAACTATGTTATTATATTAAAAAAATTAAATATAATAGTATTTGTTTATATATATTTTTAATCTTTCAACGCCGTACCCTTATACACAAAGCCTATTCATAGTATTTGTTGCGTGGTCCGAATGCTCCAAAACAATAATAGGGTTGCTCAGATTGGGGATGGGTTAAGGTCAACGTGGATGGGACAGTTGGTGGCTCGACGGGTATGGCTTCTATCGGGGTGTCATTCGTTGTGCGGATGGTGAATGGTTATTTGGCTCCGGCGTAGTATTGAGATTTGCTCGGTTCTGTTATCTGAATAATGGGCAATACATGATGGGTAGGTCCATGCATGAAAATGTGATTTTGACAGAGTAATTGTTGAATCCGACAATGGTCAAGCGGTGGATATTTGTCATCGAAATACCAAGGCCTTACAAGGTGCAACGATTGTGGATTTAGTGTATGATTTACTTGATAGGCGATGGGAGGTGCAAGTGAGGCGGGTGAATCGACAACTAAACATGGTTGCGGATTGTCTTGCTAGGATGATGAGAGGTAAACCAATTGGATTGTGTATTTATAATACACCACCTAGTGAGGTTATTCAGCTAGTCCAGGCTAATTTGGTCCCTGATTAATGTCTTGTTTTCTTGTAGCCGTTTGTGGCGCTGATCTTGTAAGTACTCGCTTGTGCACTCTTTTTCCTCCATTTAAATTTAGGGAGTCTTTTAACGAGGCATAAGCGTATACGCTTCTTTACCCATAAAAAAAGGTTATTTAAATTCTTATACCAGTGAATTAAATGATCCAAGGGTAGTAATTGTGGAAAGGATAATTTACTTGTACAAAAAAAATATTTAAAACCTAAATATTATACTAAACAATAGAAGAAACCTCCTAAATAAATTCACAAGGAAAAAAATAAATTTTATAAAAAATTTTACCTGAAAAAAAAAATAAAAAACTCAATTTGAAATATATACTGTTTTCAATTATAAAGCTTAAAGTCTATAAAATGATCTACTGTATCCTATCAACAAATGACTCCGTGGCCCAATGGATAAGGCGCTGGTCTACGGAACCAGAGATCCTGGGTTCGATCCCCAGCGGAGTCGTTTACTTTAGAATTTTTTCATTTTTACGTTAGAGTTGTTCCTTCCATCCCTTGACAACATGAAAAGTTGCTTTTGATACACCCATCCATGTTTATCATTCCTTCATAACCATCCATATGTAACAAGTACAGAACAAACGTTAATAACATAATCACACTCAATTTTCCCTATAAACCCCAAATTTCCATCACAACCAAGTAGTGTGGTGTATACTCAACTTTTTGAACCATATATACTCACCATCCATCAAGGAGTGTGTGTATATTGTGCTTTCTTTCCTATCAGCATCAATAAGTAGAGTATGAAAACTTTTTTACTACTTAGATACTAAACACATGAAAAGAATCCAAAGTTAGTCAAACAAATTCCCAAGTGCATTACTTTTACCACAGGCTTCAGGCAATAACACCTTTTGGTTAACCCTTTGAGTCACAACAACCACTGCATTCTCTTGATGTGCAGATGGTAGGGTTTGTTGCTGAGGAGACTGTGAGTGGGGTAATATCAGGCCTTGCTTCTGTACATACTCCCATTTGTCTTGGAAGAGGTAAAAGAAAGCGACGAACGAGACTTGAGCAGTGAAAAGTATGGTCCAAACACTGGTGCTTTTCGATGTCTTGATATGGTAGGCTTGTAAACCAGTGTAGATGTTTATGATCCCCACCATTGATACTGATGTTCCCAGAATCCAATGTGTTAAGTACCATATGCTTCTCCTCTTGCTTCCTCTGCAAGAAAAAGGAAAGAAAATTTGTGCAGAAGGATAAACATTTTCTGTAAAATAAGGAAGAGTGGATGGATGGGTTACGTAGGAGGCCGGAAAAATCCAACCAAAGCTTGCAACCAGATGGCACCGTAAAGGGCAAGGCCTAATCTTTGGTGGTGGTTGTTGAATGAATTCTCGAAGTTCTTTATGGACATTACAGCTCCAACTGTTGCAAGAAGCACTGCCAGCGTCTGCCAAATGGAAAAGAAAGAAATGTTACAACTTTAAAGTAATTTGGTATCGTCTAATGAGCAAACAAAACACACTAAATTTGCATAACTAGAAATCTAATGATAGGGTATCATAAGGAAGAGATTAGTACCTGCAGTATGGCATGGAGATAGAATAGAACTTTAACCCTTCTTCCACCTTCTTCTTTGTTGGCCATTCTAATAGTAAGTATACCAACAGGCATTAGGAACCCCATGGAAACCCAGAGGATAAGGCCATGAATAGCTATATAAGATGTCATTTGTGGACTCATCTGCAATATTGCATGCATGTTCAATTTTCATGTTGAATCATTTTCTGAATTGTTATCAAAAAGAAAGGAAGCTATATATTTTTTGTTTAACCAGTGGTATTCGACTCATTAATCGACTAATCTAGATCAGGTTTTGTAGAGTCCCAGTATGGAACTCCCACGACCAAGTTTTCTTCAGTCACAACGCAAGAATTCAAACCCATAGACCAACTAGTTTTTGGTATAAAACTTAAGATTGATCATTAACTTGAACTTGGAAGAAAAAGAAGGAAATTTGGCATACCTTGTGCACATTTTCTCTAATTTTGGTGTGATTAGTAACCTCTCCATGAGAAGAGCAAGAAACAGGAGCTAAAAGCAAAACATAAGGTACTGCAGTAATGGTGAAAGACCTTAGCAAATGACAAGAAACTTGCATCTTCAATGAATCAATTTCCAAGCAATAGAAAATAAACCAGCTTCAACTACCAATCCCCCCTCTCAAAACATGGGCTTTTGCATATGTTTGTTTATGGGAGATAAAGGACTCATTTAGAAGGTAAGTTGAGTGGCCATTAGAGCACTGGAGAGGAAAACTGGCTTATAAAATGATTCAGCTCTTCATGAAACAGCTTAAACTTTTCCTTTTGGATAAAGAGAGGTAATGTGCTATGATTACAGAAATGCAGAAAAGGGAGATGAGCAAGTGCAAACCTAACATTCAGTATTGGTTTTAAGATTTTAAAAGCATGGACAACTAATGGTGCTTGTAGGAGGAAAAGATTATTAAAACCTATAAATAAGCTAGAAAAGGTGACTGAGGGTTATCACTACCAAATAAGAAATTGAATATTGTGGGGTTGACATTGGCCTATTTGCATGCATTTTTAGGTTGCAGGTGATGGAAAAAAATAAAATTCGGTGATCGCGGGTTTGATTTTTGTTCTAGATATTGAGCAACTTTAAAACTTACGGTCAATTTCTACTTTTTACATAGACCAACATAACGCGTTAGATTAGTCACCGAACTTTCTTCAATAAATACTCTGAGAAATCGAATAAAATACACACAAAGATGGTGAAGATTTTAATGGATGGAAGGTCTAGAAGGGTGGTTTGGATGGATTACACACGGTTTATCCCAGATTCACTAATCAATAGTAATTAAATATTAATGTTAGATCTGGCCTAATTTGTAATAATTGGTCATTGAACATTAAAAGTGAGGAATTATTGGTATGTTGAAATTCATTTAACTAAAGGCATTGAAAAATGGTGTACCTAGAGGCTAGAACTACATTTCGGATAAACAAAATTTGATGAAATCCAAAGATTAAAAAGAAAATGACAAGTGGGACTAGGAGTTGAGAGAGATGCAGATAGTGATAGGAAAAGGATAAAGAATCTTTGTCCCACCATGAGAGACATTTCTTCACATTTCATCATTAGGGTGCGCACCATCACTAACTAACAAAAATCAAAGCCATGTAGCCTAGGTCATAAGTTTTTTTTGTTTGAGGTAATGTCCATAAATGTGATTGATTTGTAATTATATGAAAATGAAATTGTCCTTTGTGAAAGAAAACTATTGTTTGAGATCAAAATTTTTGGAATAAAACCAGTAACCAGAATCCTTGAACTTGCAGGTGGACAGTAGAGACGTCAAAGTTGGTAAAATCACAAGTTTGAAGGTTTTAATGAACAGGTTTCAGAATAGGTGCTGGTTTTGAGAAAAGTGTGAAAACTTGACAAGGATGTTCGTCAACTAAATATGAGATTAAATCTTTAGGGAAAGTCGTAGTAATCATTAGGCATTGCATTAAAATTCAAAGAGCAATTGGTTGGAGAGGGCAAAGGAGATCATCACAGATTTGGTAGGCGATCAACATCATCATTGTTCGTTTGTCCATTAATAACATGCTACTGTTAGTGCTACATCTTTATTTATTTATTTATTTATTTAACCTAGTAGTAGGGATTCAAATAACGATTAGTTATTATAGTAACACTTGTTCGTGATAACCGTAATACATTCATTATTGTTTGTATTCGTGATAAAATACTACGATCGAAAACGCAGTTGCAACTGTAATCTGAATCTTTTCTTGGTAGGTTTGCATGGTTGTTAATCAGTTTGTATGGAGCATACCAAATATCAAATTCAAAGAGTGGGAAACAAGTTCTGGGTTTACTGTTCAAAAGTTTTTTTTTTTTTCTGAAAAGACTAGTATATTTTTTTTTACCATTATAGAAGAATGGTTTCACTGGTATATGGTGTAGGGGCTGAGTGATGTGATGATGATTCATATAACTTTTGTCCATGTGCAGGGGTAGTTCTAAGGAAAGCCCATTAATAAAAGCTTAAAAAAAGCCTTAACCGGTTTATCCGGTCACATTATATACACAATCTCTTACAAAAACTGTAAGAAAAACGGTACATACATAAATTAGCACAAAAATCGTAAGGATTTGTGTTTGTACACAATTTCCTACAAGAATACACAATATAGCACGAAAACGGTAAGGATTTGTGTTTGTACACAATTCCTTACAAAGTATACACAACGGCTTACGAAAACCGTAAGAAAAAAGGTATGTACACAAATTCTTACCACTTCAAAACCATGAGCTCAAGGAGGCTTCCAAAGGTAAGGATTTGTGTATATACCCAATTTCCTACAAGAATACACAATATGGCACGAAAACGGTAAGAATTTGTGTTTGTACAAAAATCCTTACAAAGTATACACAATGGCTTACGAAAACCGTAAGAAAAAAGGTATGTACACAAATTCTTACCACTTCAAAACCATGAGTTCAAGGAGGCTTCCAAGGGTAAGGATTTGTGTACATACATAATTTCCTACAAGAATACACAATATGGCACGAAAACGGTAAGGATTTGTGTTTGTACAAAAATCCTTACAAAGTATACACAACGGCTTACGAAAACTATAAGAAAAAAGTATGTACACAAATCCTTACCACTTCAAAACCATGAGCTCAAGGAGGCTTCCAAGGGTAAGGATTTTTGTATATACACAATTTTCTACAAGAATACACAATATGACACGAAAACGGTAAGGATTTGTGTTTGTACAAAAATCCTTACAAAGTATACACAACGGCTTACGAAAACTGTAAGAAAAAAAGTATGTACACAAATCCTTACCACTTCAAAACCATGAGCTCAAGGAGGCTTCCAAAGGTAAGGATTTGTGTATATACCCAATTTCCTACAAGAATACACAATATGGCACGAAAACGGTAAGGATTTGTGTTTGTACAAAAATCCTTACAAAGTATACACAACGGCTTACCAAAATCGTAGTAAATTGTGTATGTACACAAAACCTTACCTTTGGATGGTTCATTTAACTCATGGTGAGAAGTTGTAAGGAATTGTGTACATACCTTTTTCCTTACGGTTTTTGTAAGTCATTGTGTATACTTTGTAAGGAATTGTGTACAATATTTATTCGTATATCTTTTATTCGAATATTTTTATTTGAATATTTATTATATGAATATTTTTATTTGAATATTTTTATTCGAATATTTATCATACGAATATTTTTATGTGTATATTTTTTATTCGAATATTTTTATTCAAATATTTTTATTTGTATACTTTTTATTCGAATATTTTTATTCGAATATTTATTATATGAATATTTTTATTCGAATATTTTTTATACGAATATTTTTATTTGTATATTTTTTATTCGAATATTTTTATTCCAATATTTATTATATAAATATTTTTATTCGAATATTTATTATATGAATATTTTTATTCAAATATTTTTATTCAAATATTTATCATACGAATATTTTTATTTGTATATTTTTTATTCAAATATTTTTATTCAAGTATTTTTATTTGTATACTTTTTATTCGAATATTTTTATTTGAATATTTATTATATGAATATTTTTATTCGAATATTTATTATATGAATATTTTTATTTGTATATTTTTTATTCGAATATTTTTATTCCAATATTTATTATATGAATATTTTTATTTGAATATTTATTATACGGATATTTTTATTCAAATATTTTTTATTCGAATATTTTGTTTCAAAAATTTTTATTCGAATATTTATCATACGAATATTTTTTATTCATTTATTTTTTATTCGAATATTTTTATTCGAGTATTTTTATTCAAATATTTATATATGAATATTTTTATTCGAATATCTTTTTATACGAATATTTTTATTCGTATGTGTTTTATTCGAATCTTTTTATTTGAATATTTTATTCGAATATTTATTATTCGAATATTTTTATTTGAATATTTTTATATGAATATTTATTATATGAATATTTTTATTCGAATATTTATTATATGAATATTTTTATTCGTATATATATTTATTCAAATATTTATTGTATGGATATTTTTATTCGAATATTTATTATACAAATATTTTTATTCGAATATTTATTATATAAACATTTTTATTCAAATATTTATTTTATGAATATTTTTATTCGTATATTTTTATTCGAATATATAAAAATAAATTGGATATCTATTGTTATAAAAAAAAAAAAACAGATTTACATGGGAACCGGTTGTGAACCGGTTCTCCATTGCCTTTAATGAAAGGCTTTTATTAGGCTTTTGTTAAGGGGCTTTCCCTAAAACTGCCCATGTGCAGGGCTGAAGATTAAGAAATTAATTAATTGACAAAATCGAATTAGTTAGTGCTTGAGGGGTGTTTTTTTAAGAGGGGGAAGTGCTTGTTAATGATTTTATAATCACTGCTGATTTAAAAATAATAATAATAAAAAAAGAGTGCGGTATCTGGTATGGTGTTAGGTTTGTAATTACAATACAAAGGAGAACCAACATTTATTATCGGGTATTCGATTTTCAAGTATTTAAAAAATCAAATACTAAATTCTTTCGAGTGTTAAGTTTTCGATTTATGTTCGATTACCATCAAAACCCAAATACTCAACTAATCAAGTAACAAGTATCCGACTCATAATTTATTTTATATATTATTTTATTTTAAAATTAAAAAAACACATTAAACATAAAATTTTAAGAATTTATAATAGAACATAAAAAATAATGATTATTTCTCTCATTTGCTCATGAGAATATCAGGCAGATAATTCAACCACGTCATTCATATTAAGCTAAAAATTTATTTCTTGTAGTCACCAAACAGCCTGTGAGCTCAAGTAATATTGCTTCAAGATGATGACAGAACATTGAAACCCAACTAAGTTCAACCAGTCTGACAGCCAAAGCCTTCTCAAACAAAAACATCAGACCAATAAACTGAGGAACTTTAAACTCTCCTTTATGCAAGAGAAATTACATAAACATGTTGGGCCTTGAAGCCTTGTAGGTTGTCTTCAGCTTCCTGCTTGGTGGCCTCACCTTCTTGACCACCAATGGGAACTTGATTTTCGAGTTGTGGAACTGCTTGGTGTTGTCTCTCTTGCATAGCTTGGCTGGGATGGTTGCAGTCTTGATGATCTGAATGCAAGGGAACCTAACTCTGTGGCGAGAAGCCATCTCAGTATACATCTGTTCAACGGCTCCGTTCAAAGTAGTATCACGGTATTCCTTGTACATATTGTGATAACCGGTACGACTCTGGTAGCGGAGCCAAATACCATAGTTCTTGATCTTGGTAGGATTTTTCTCAAAAATCTGCAGACAATTTACGTTAGACAAAGGGAATCAAAAAGAAAATTGATACATGCATCAAAATTCAAGTTACAGACGGTTTACAAGATAAGCAAATCTGACCATTATCATTTACTTTCCTTTTCAAACTAGAACCACCATATAAAATAATGAAGTACTTATGATCAACAAGCAGAAATAAGAGCAGGAGATAAAATGTAAATCCGAACTCCTGCTTTCGATATCTTTAATCATAACTGGCAATGGCATTCCATAGAACGAGAAAATCAAGTTATCAAAGAGTAGTTTTCTAAAATGAAATGAGGACATTATAAAAGACCAGATGCATCATGGAACTCTTAAAGAGTAAACAAAATTCCCTAAATATTCCTAAGATCATATATTACTTTTCATTTAATTCCAAAGTCTATTACAGGATAAATTTAGAAATGTAGCTTATCAGATACAAACTTCAACACATATTGCATAGGCATAAACTAAATGTGGGTAAATCTCACATAACCAACATGAATAGCTCAAAGAAAATCACCGAAACATCGCGATTTAGGATACTTCTATTCACATTTCAACTTGATATCCAAATAACAAACCACTTCATATAAAGTGAATCAGTAAATATATAACATCCAGCACAGACCTCATTTATGGCAAGGACTTGACCATTGCTTTTCTTAACCTTCTTTAGCTTCCTCAAGAAATACCTGATTAACATTCAAGGATGGAAACTTCAATCAAACGGGATTCAAATTAAAACCCAGAATAGTCACAGATGTCAATGCAAACCATCACTAACCAGAACTTGGATTTGGCGCGAACCTCGTTGGTCGCCCAAAGCTTCATCCTGTAAATCTTAGGGTGTTCATCGCTCTCTGTTGGGTGAGCCCTACCAACAACTTGATACTGATGAAACTGCAACAATAAACAACAACAAATCGAAACTTCAATATATATTCCTATGTTAATCACAATTTATTTTCTAATAGACGATTGACGAAAATGAAGCTTCTTATCCCACATTTTAACAACATTTTCCAGCAGATTGGGAAAAAAAAGAGAGGCAAATTTGGATAAACAAAGTATAATTAAAAAACCGACACCAAATCTAAACATAAACTGCTGAAAATATACCAAAACAATTAATCATCGTAGAACTCTGAAGCTGAAAAATGTAAATCAATAAGGTTACGAACAAGATCTGAGGACAGAGAAGCATTGGTCACTTACCCTGAAAGTAACCATTTCTGAAAAACCTGTCAGCCCTGTCTCGCTCTTCTGCTCAAGGTAGGAGATGACGAAATTAGGGTTTTCGTTAGATAATATAGTAGTAGTAGACCTTGACAGATCAAAACCCTAGAGCGAAAACCTGGGCCAGGTCAGGTCAAATTTAGTTAAGTAGTATATGGGTTAAGGTTATATCCGGTCCAAAATTAAATGATCAAGGTTGATGGGGCTCATCTCAGACTCAAAATGCTGTCAAATTAACTCATTTATGGCTCACTATTTTTTTTAGATAAATTATATAAATAGTGATATAATTAAAAATATTTTGTTGATAAATAATTTATTTTTATTTTTATTAATTTTTTTAATTATAAAAGTTATAAATAGATTCTCGATTAATCGCTATTATAAATCGGTTCGATTTCATTAAAAATAAACGATCGATGATGTAGTAGTTAATAAAAAATATATAATAATAAAATTAACCCTTATTTTTATATTTTATTTTAATAACTAAATTTATAATTTTAATATTTGTTCTAGAGTATAAACTCAATCATTAGACATTAGTTGTTCAAACACAGTGCTGATATTACTGGTGCTCGAACCCGTAATCTCTAAGAACAATCGTTTTCTTACCACTAAGACTAGATGATTCGTACTCAAAAATCTATTTATAACTTCTCATTATTAAGAGATTTAATAAAAAAAAATAAATTATAATCGAGATGATTTATATAATTTATCTTAAAATTAAATCATTTATTATACAAAATCATGTTCTAATTTTATCTAAGGTTACCAACACATCTACACCTTGCCCTCTAAGATTCAAATGATTAATTTATCACCTAATCAGGGACGAACTCACCTTCACATCAAGGGGTGTTTTGCCCAAGCATGATTTTTAATTTGCTTTTTTTTTTTTTAATAATTTTAACTTTTATTAAATATGGAGAAAGCACAATATAGCCCTAAGAATAATGATTTTATATGAGCAGTCCTGGGCTTAAAGACTGAAAAATACATTAAATACTCGAATAAAAATGATAAATAAATAAAAAAACTTGAAAATCACTGTGTTTTTCGTTTTATAACCCCATCTTGATTTACATAACCTTGCCATGGTCATGGCCATTAGGAGCTAAAGGGCGAAAACCCTCCAATGGATCCTGCAAATTCTTCCCATAAATCCTGTGCTTCATCTTTATCTAACATGGTGCAAAGAATAGCCTGTAGATATCAAGGTGAAAAGAATAAATCCGATCAGAAATCGACCACTGAATCATCGGTTCAATCAGTTTGATTGATTGAGTCAAATAATCACCTTGTAAAGAGTAGGCCGAACATCGAAATCTGAAATTTTTTGATCACGAGTGCTCATAAGCTCATAGGCTTCTTCATATTTTCCCTGTTAAATCAGATATTATCAAGGAGAATAAACCCAGAACACAATCTTAATCCAGATTCTGAAAATTCATGGGAAATGGAAATACCTGAGTGATTAAAATTTCTAGCAGTACAATATACAAGTTATAAGCAGACTCAGGTTCTAACATATGTTTCTTGTATTCATTCTTCAACATCTGGACGGCTTCTTCAGGCATACCTCGTTTCATTAGGCTCACAGCATCTTTCTACACAATTCAACTTCTCTAAGATTACGAATCATTGCAAACATTGTATGCTATAATGCTAAGGCTTGAAAAGAAGTGAACCAACCTTGAGTTGATCGACTTGATCCTTCGATGGAGCCGAATGCCTCGGAGCAGGGACATGTGACCCTGGACTAACGTCCCTCACCCTTCTTCCTTCTTTTGAAGCTAGGCCGACCGTCACGTCCAGCAATGATTTGAGTGCCATTTTCCCTGGTGCAGCAGGGGGAGCTGTTTGAATAAAAGATGGAGATTTCTGATAAACCTGTTGCTTTGGACCAGCCATTGCTTTAAAGTTCATGTTACAGCCGCAGCTGATGATGCTTAGAGCGCAAGTTAAAGCAAGAGACGCTCCGACTGCACCTCGAACGGCTTTGGCACTGCCTTTTTCGTTTTCAGAAGGCATTGATGAATTAGACCCGTGGAGTGCAAGAGGTCCCGGACTATATAACCGATGACATCCCCGGCGGTTCGTCGTGGACCCTTTCGAAACAGACACAAAAGAATGGTTGAACCTGAAATGAAGTTTAGTAATTGTGCCGGGATGCATGCGGTGGGAAATGCTCGGCATAGGTCCATGGCCAAGATAAAGTGCAGCTTCCATGAAGAACTTGATGTTTGCTAATCTGGGGGACAGAAATCAGAAATTCAGAATAGTTTCGTTTATTGATTGAACCCTTCTAGTATTAATGGAAGAACAATTCCTAAATAAAGAAAACACTCAAAATTCCAATTTACAATCTTTCAATGTTGTCAAGGAAGGCATCATTATATTGCTTCAAAGGGAAGTGATCTTTGTTTATCGGCAAGGCATCAGGTAATATAAACGTTTCCATGGACTGAGTTGGGTCGTGTTTTTGGTCGATCTTTATCCAAATTAAAAACACCTTGATCTTAACATAACCTGACTCAACCTTTTAAGATGATCTACCGATCCAATATTTTTTGTTTTATTCGATAAAATATAAAGTTAATTGAAAAAATATATATAACAAGAGATGCATTATAGAAATTATAATATATGAATATTTAGAGAGATCCACTGATTGACCTAATAGTCAAAGATGATAACTCGTTCAAAAGATCAATTCCCTTGTTCTGCATGCAGCTTTTATTATCATATTGTTTATATGTAAGAAAAGTGCTTCTAAAACTACTTGTGGTCTGCAGAGCTGCCAAAGGTCGGGTCAGTTATGCCCGACGATATAGAAACTGCTTTGAGGAACACCAGACCATCGGCACATTTACATGCTCATTGCTGCGAGAAGTTTAATGCAGACTACGGCAGGCGAATAATCCGATGATTGGCATGCCGCTGCGAAGATCCTTCGAAATCATTGTGAAAACCAATTGATTTCAATACAGTTCCTTTTCAACTGCATATCATCTGGTTGAATTTCGACCCGAATGTTCTGCAGCCAATTGCAAAAGCAATTGTAGTAGGGACTTCCATAGCTTCACAGAAGAAAATGAAGCTCCAGAAAGAATAAACCTTTGTCAAACATATCTACACATCCAAATTCGAGTAACATAGACGATATAAACGGAAGTTCAACCTAAGTCTTGAATAATTGCAGCTAACACAGATGCAGTGAAGCAATGAAAAGATTAATCAAACTCCACAAAGCAACAATTTATTTCATGGTAATTGACTTTATAAAATTAAACAAACCGACTAATACGAACCTGTATAGTTCATCGGTACGTTGTAACATTACAACTTTTTCTTGTTTTTCATGAAGGGGTGAGGAGGGCAAGAGAAACCATTCCTTTATTCTTCTACAATTCTACTATTATTCGTTTACTTATTTGAGAGAGAAGAACAAGTCTAGAGATGCAGCGAGAGATCCACATCTTCTGGGCCTTCCTCAGCTCCAAAACATGCTTTCGGTGCAGGAACTGAGTAATCAAAATCCACGAAAAGCGGTAGCTCTCTTTTCCCAATATTCTCAAATTCAACATGAGCATTGCGGACAATCATGGGATCCTCAGGTTCCTCGCGAGCATTGGGGGAAATTTTAGGCTTTTTCGATGCATTTGTTACATCAGTCTTCCCAGATTCATCAGCTAAGTAGGACCTCTTACCATTTTCGCACGTAACCAAACATCTACAGTCATTCTGACCAGCTTTGTCCGGGCTTGAGCATGGAGGAGGACCTGAGAAAAGGAACAAACAGCAATAGATAATCGAAGATAGGCAGTTGCTATGACCTGAAACCAAGGTCATGGTTAGTTACAACTTACAAGGGTAGGATTTGGAAGCTTACCAATATTATAACCTTGAACGTTCTGCAAGGCATCTCCACGAGTAGGTGGTAAACCATCAGGGCTAATCTGAAATTCGTCAGTATTAAACTGACAAACTTCATTTGGACCCAAATGTAATGAAGAATCTATGTGAAAGTCACTGCCTACAAGATTGCTAGACGAAGCAAAAGCAGCATAAGACATGGCTGCATTGGTACCAGTTGAAGCAGACCCCACTGAAGCCAAACCGCTGGGGTGAGAAGTTGCAACATTACCACAAGTATATGAGTAGATTGGAAACATGATAATCTGAGTTTGGGCAACTCCTGGGTTGCCACAGGCGAATCCGGTCATGTTTGTAGGGTTTGCTTCATTTGAATAGATCGGAGTTTGTTTGTTCACACCAGGCACGGAGTTCGGCTGGCTGTTTGGTAGGGACGCGGGAGGATTCCCAGTAGTCTCTAAGGAATTACTTGAAGAACCAAGATAATTCAGGGTCCCTAATGTCTTACCCTCCTGGTGGATCCTAAGGTGGCCACCTAGAGCTCGATAGTTGGTGAATACTTTGTTGCAGTAGGAGCATGATCTGGCACCTGCATGCTTCTCTGCATCTTCTCTAGCCAAAGGAGAATTCATGGTAGAAACTAAGGAAGGCAGACAAGATTGAATTCCTTTCAAGAAAAGACAGAAACTAGAAAGCTTAAGGAGATGGTGATGCAGATGAAGACCCTGCTCTCACACCATTTTATAGCCTTATTCAGGGCAAAGAAACAGGTCATAGGGCTTATCACCAATTAATGTAAGGGTATATCTTTGATTGACAGAGGTATATAAACTTCATACACTGTTAATGAATCAAATGTTACAACATCATTAATGAGCACTAAAAATTTCAGATTCTTAAGATATAAATATCTATAAATTCCATTTCCAAGGCGATATACTTACGGCGAGCTTACTAGTTACGCTTTACTAATTAATAGTTAGTTCTAACTTGGGGGCAAATGCAGCAGCATGTAGTTCAATGAGGGAGTATAGAGTTTATATGAAGTCCATACATCGAATGCTAATTCTTCTATAAACGAAAAATTATAATAAGTCATTTACGAAAAGAAAGCATAAACTGGAAAAAAGTTACCATAAAAAATCCATGCTGAAACAACTTTAAAGAGGCCTCGTCCGCAATAATAACCCACATTTATAGCAGTCATAAATGGCAGAGAGCATCTAATCTTGCGAAACAAATGTAAAAAACACATAGGAAGGAAACTAACTTCCACAAGGCCATGAAACAACCTGGCACCTAATTTTGAGTATCGGTTACAGGGTAATATCGGAATATGGAGTAAAACATAAAAGGAAAGCGGGTGCATCCAAGGCCTTTGTAAATGTCATATCTACATGGCCTGGACTTGATACAAGCTTTCCAATACAAGCTCATGTTCAACATATATATATATATATATATATATACACATGTATATAGTATATACATATTCATTTTCTCTTGATATTTAGGAATTTCTACCAAAAAAGCTAAGTAATTCAAGGTATATGAGTGTTTAGCACTACTCAATTAAAAGAAAGCAAAGAATGGGAGTAACATGAGTCATTCTTGCTACTTATTTTTGATCTAATTGTACCCAACAGCATCAAGAATATGAAAGCGGGAAAAAATCGCACTAGCAATTTGACGCTCAATATCAAAGAGGTGCATGTATTGAGCAGAGTATAGCAAAGAAATGTCACAAAGATCATTCTCAATGTATTAAAATCATAAAATCAAGTGATAAAGGACGAGAACTTTACCACTTATTGTTCTAAACTGTTGTAACAAATCTGTAAACTAAAAGCCATTCAAGACTTTTTTCCACAATGCTTCTGAAGGCCCTCATTCTGCAACAAATGCAGAATCATACTACTTCTTAATAGGGATGGTTTTAGGAAAATCCCTAGTAACACCAGAGAACTTCCCGATTTGCAAACTCTTAACAAGATTTCAATTAACTTCAGTTGAAATAAAACAATATGGTTAAATCAAACAAAAGAACCCATCCAGACAGTATTCCCTATCGTAGGTCACTTTTTTATGTTGATCTATGTTCTTGCATCAAGATTGACGTTGGATGTCAATTGTCAGCTAACACCAAGTTAATACAGTGTATAATAGCAATAAAAGAAGTCAGGAAACGATGCATAATTTTCTCAATTTCTGTAGTATGAACGATGTTTCACTCAAACAAGAATGTGTATTTACGTTGAGTATTAACTGCACAAGTGAAGTATACATAGTAAACTATGCTTTGTTTGCATTTGGAAGACATCTTATACAAATCACTATAACCCGAGGCAACAACTGGTTAAAAGAGTGTTCTTCAAGAAGCTAGTTAAACAAACCCGATGGGCAGGAATCCTAACTGTAAAGCACCAAAAATCGATTCATTCACATTTTCCCACCCTAACCACTTCACTATTAATTATTCACCATTTCTTCATTATATAGGAGTTAGGACTCCATTGTCTATCTCACTAAAATGTTACTGAAATCATATTCTTCTCACATTATTGTTTTTCTCCTGTCCCCAGCACTAGAGCATCCAATAATTATCCAGCATTGCAACCCATGTATCAGAAGCCACAACTACTGTGAATCTGTTGTAAAATAATAGGATGATGGTGAGGCAAACACACAACATGAAGTGGGGATTGGAAGAAATTAACAGTAAAAAGTAGATATGCAATAAAACAAAATGGGCAAAGCAGATTTCGAAGATACTTATTCAAGAGCGGGAAGTGATATTACTTCTAAAGAATTTGATTAGTTTTAACAAAATTAGAGTTAGATACACACTGTACCTTGCTTACCAGAATAAAAATGGCCCAGGCATCAGAAGTCCCAATGTCCCATAAAAGAGGAACCAAGTATTGATCATAGTCCACACCTACAATCATCGAAATTATGCATAATGTAAGATAGAATTTTGAACATGACAACACCTGCATTAATCCAAAACCAAAAAATAACTTGAATCTTACTTGCATTCTTGAATGTGGGAATCAAAAGCAAATCACAAATATAATAAAAGCTTATTGTTTTAGTATTTATCTTCAAAACTTCAACAAATTATAATACCCCATAGTTTATTCCCTTATCTAATAAGGGTGTAGCTTAAATTCATCATATCCTATATACATTTATGATTTTGGTTAAAAAAATCTAATATTATGTGTCACTATGAAGAAGAATGAAAACTAAAGATCCTATTTTTGTTCACTTTCAGGAAAAAAAAAATCTTCAGAAACCAACAATTAGAATTCTTGCTGCTTGTCTTGATAAAGTACCATTGACGGATACAACAACAGATAAGTTGCAGGAATACGAAGAAACAAATATTATTATTTAAAAAATGGAATATCAAAAATCTTAACTGCACCTTCATCTTCATGTTCACAAAATGATATAGGAAACTATGAAGAAAGCTCCATACCAGGTGAAAAATCTTCAAAGGAAGACATGGACATTCCTTATTGTTGAAGGAAATCAGAAATTCCCAGATCCACAATCCTGTTCAGAGGTTAAACCACCGAACAAAAGAATCAAACTTTGCTTCAACACCGTTTTCTTTCGACGGCCATGGATACTGAGGCCACTCATTTTTCGGATAGAACTATAAATGGGCTACTTTGGAGTTTGCAAATAGGCCAATTTATCTGGGCTTACAAATTTTTACCATTAACTCAAGAGCTTGTCAAGTTTGAGCCTTCAACTTTTGGAGACCCTAACTCAGATTTACAACACTTGAATTTCCCAACAAAATATTATGTGTAACAAGTTAATTAAATGAGTATTATATTTAAATTGAAAGTTTTTTATAGGTTAAAGCGTTTGTCTTTTAGAATAAGACACATATCACGCTGATTTTAGCAGTGTTAAGCCTAAAATCATCGTTATAATTTTTTGAACAAATTTGTGTATATGACTCGGACTTGAATTAATCATCCGTGACGAATGATAAAATATTATTTACTTTGATTATAAAGCTAAAAAGTTTAGCAATTTCAGGGAATAAGGGAAGTAATACGCTTCTCCACAGCCAGAGAGATGTTGGACAAAAACAAAAATGATGGTTCATTGGAGGTCTGACTCGGTGAGACATGTTGGACCTTAACGGGTCAAGCCTGTTATCCTTCCACTGCCAAGAGAGGAAGGTCTTCGTTGCTCTGTGAAACCAGCCTCACGCAGTACCCTTCTCTCTAAGAGCCACGACACCCAAAGTTTACACTGAGGTCCCATTGCTCAACTCTTGGCTTGGAACGGGCAAACTATTCTGAAACCACATTAGATCCGACTCAAGGAACCAAGCCCCTGTCCCATCATCTTAATGCCCCCACACGGGTAACAAGCTTCCGTTACAAAGCTCGGCGATCATCTCTGAGGCGAACAACAAATATAAATTACTAATATTTGTTTTTGTTTGTCCATGTGGGATATTTACTTCCGATCGAGGTGCTTTTTCTAATGTCCATGTCTTTTTGGGTAATCAAATTTGTTCTATTTCACCCATAAATGCTACTACTAGTACTACTAAACTGATAACGAGCAAAGAAAGCTCTCTTTGCTTTCAATCTCAATGTTCCTGTTTTCAGCTTCAACGGTGTTTCGGATTTGAGAGCAGCTGCATGGGAAGAATAGGAATAATTTACAGCTACACAACATTAAATCAAGTTGGAAAGCAACAGTAAAAGAAGAAATAATTCACAGGCCTATCGCCAAACATGTTAAATTGAAAAGAAAAAAAAATGACGGTCATCATGCTACAATTAAGGTCACTCAAATAATTAGCTAATAATAGTGGTTATGATAGTATCTGTTTTAAAATATAATTTCTATCATTTGAGGTTGATGACATCAATGGTACTCAAACTCTTGACTTTTAGGAACAACAATCATTACTTTAACTACTAGGGCTAAAAAACTCGTGTCAAGTCATTCAATTATTAAAAATATAAATTTAAATCAATCAATTATAAGTAAGATTATATTTGGATCACAAAATTAATGATAAAATTATTAATTTTTTTTTTTGAAAAATAGGTACCATCCGAGATTTATTTATTTTATAGTTTAAAGTCCAAAACATCCAAAAGCATAACATTGAAAAATAAAACAAGAGAAACTGAAACAACAAAAGAAAAACTCAGATGATCCAAACTCATGTTGGTGAAGATTTATATCCAGCAAATTGAGCAAACACCAAGATGATCGAGCCAATCCAAAGCTCTTAAATAAGCCATGACATGTGAAGCACTCTAAGATGACTCCAGAATAAATTTATATTTGGATCAACCTTAATATTTAAAAATATCAATTTAATTATTTTTCTTTTAAATCATTTGTATACTCATATTAATATTAAAATATTTTTTAAAAAAATTATTAGTTAATATAATATTATAATATATTTTTTAAAAATTATTCATTTAAATATAACCTTCAATTAAATATACCTCAATTATCTTTTATATCCCTTGACTATCAAAAAGTTATAAATTGGTCTACTGACTACCTTTTTTGTTACAAAACAGTCCTCTACAGTTAAAAAATAGACAGAAAATTTATGTGAAGGTTAACTTGCTGAGTAGGCTAAAATAAATTTTATTTTATTATAATAACTTTACACGTATAAAATAGTTGTTGAGTAAGCAACCATTTCTTGGTGTTTCATTCTACTTAGGCATTCCCATTGTCCTTTTTGTTTTGAGAAAACAACTTTGGATCTTGATCTATGGAGACGACGCGATCTTTGCTTCTGGTTTTTGTGTCTTTTCTGGCTTTGCCGCCTCAGATGTGATGCTAGATGTTACTTACTCTTCCAGACTCATTCATAGGTTTTCTAAAGAGGTCAGGTTGCTTAGGGTTCAAGGAATAACGACGGGGTTCGGTGACCGAAGAGGAAGAATTTGGAGTACTATGAGTTGCTTGTGAACAGTGATTTTCAGCGGCAAAAGATGAATCTCCTCATTTCTTCCTCACAGAATCATCAGACACCAAGAGCTCAATGGTGGTCGAAGTGTTGTCACCGCTCCTTACGGCGGAGTCCAATTCCTTACGGCAAAAAATGAATCTCCTCAATTTCGACGAGCTTTTCAACGGAAGTAAGATTAAATCCCTTAAACCACAACAAGTTGTGTTTCAACAAGTGACGAAGAATCACTTTTAGCCGTCACCGCTACAACAAGTAAGGGAAAGAAAATCTGGGGTTTCATTTTCATCTTCATCTCCGTCATCTTCACCTTCAAGATACAATTACAATACATTCATAAGAAGAGTAAATTACTGTCACTTTCAAACTCTCTGCATTCACAGTGCGAAAAACCCATTGTTTTTTTCCACGAATCGGAGCCCCAAATCCTACGTTTCGTCAATCTTTTCTGCCATTTCGTTTCAAAAGGGGAACAAGAAATGGAAGTTAAAAGATTTGTTGTTGTTTAGAAGTGCATCGGAGGGCAAGACAATGGGTATCAAAGAATCGTTTAGGTCGATTGGGTCGACAATGAGTTTGAAGTGGAGAGCACCGTTGATTTCGACGAACAAGCTACATTACATAGTGAATCAACAATGATAGAGGAGATGAGGCCGAAGGCTTTCTTGCCTTACAAACCGGGCTTGCTTGGTTGCTTACTCGGTAACCATTTTACACATGTAATGTTATTATAATAAAATAAATTTTATTTTAGCCTACTCAGCAAGTTAACCTCCACATAAGCTTTCTGTCAATTTTTTAACGGTAGAGGACTACTTTGTAACAAAAAGATTATCAGTGGACCAATTTATAACTTTTAATAGTCAAGAGATATAAAAAATAATTTAAGATAATCGAGGGACCATTTATATAATTTAACCATAATTAAATTATCAAAATATAACATTAAAGTATAATTTTTAATAATTATATTATCCAATTTAAATTTGTCTATATTTAATGATGTCTATTTCTCTGTAAAGACAAGAAAACAACCACCGTGGAACTATCTCATCCGTCCGTTTCTTTCCGTCTCCCTCCAAGCAATTTCCTCCCAGTTTCCTTTCCCTTAAAAACAACCAGATCTATTCCCAACAGATAATTGAATTCCCCTCCCATCAAGAAGATAACAGAGGGGGGAAAATGTCGTCGATTTGTCCAGATCCGGTTCACCCACAACAAATTGACCATTTAGACCGTCTTCCCGACTCTCTTCTTCTTTTAATCTTCAACAAGATCGGCGACGTTAAAGCTCTCGGCCGCTGCTGCGTTGTCTCGCGGCGTTTCCATTCCCTCGTTCCTCAAGTCGAAAACGTTGTCGTCCGTGTCGATTGTGTCATCTCCGACGACGATTGTTCCCCGTCTTCCTCATCCGACAAATCGCGTGCCGCCGGTCCTTTCTCTAACCTCTTCCGTCTCGTTTTTGGAGGTATTGTTAAACCCCTTCAAGCTTTGGGTCAATTCCTCGGCCCGAAAAGGTCCATTCTCAACGGGAACCTTAGCGACCATTCGTCTTCTTCTCTATCTGTTGGTTCCGGCGGTGGTGATGATGGGGAAATGGACCAGGGTGGGGTTACCCACCATTCCCCTACACAAGTACTAAGAAATTTCAACGAGATTCGTTTCCTCCGAATCGAATTGCCCAGCGGCGAGTTAGGGATTGATGACGGTGTTCTTTTGAAATGGAGAGCAGATTTCGGATCAACCCTTGATAGCTGCGTCATCCTCGGAGCTGCCTCCGTTATTAACAACGTGCATTTGCAAGTATCGGAATTCGGCATTGATGGAATTTGCAACCACAGTAACATTTCTGGTGGTTCAAATGTTGGAATCGATGATGATAATGAGAGTATTCCGGAGTCTTTTTATACCAACGGAGGCTTGAAATTAAGGGTTGTTTGGACGATTAGTTCGTTAATCGCAGCATCAGCAAGGCATTATTTGCTTCAACCAATAATTGCGGAGCATAAAACTCTTGATAGCTTGGTTTTAACCGATGCTGATGGACAAGGGGTTCTTCGTATGAACAGGGATCAGCTTGAGGAGTTGAGAATAAAGCCATTATCGGCTTCTTCGGCTTCAAAAAGGACGCAGGTTCCAGCCTTGAATATGAGGCTTTGGTATTCTCCTCATTTGGAATTGCCTAATGGGGTTGTTTTAAAAGGTGCTACTTTGGTTGCTATTAGACCTAGTGAGCAATCCGCTTCAAAAAAGGAGGTCTCAGATGCTTCTCGGTTATCAACTGCTTTTGAAGAGCCTTATGAAACAGCGGCAAAGATGCTGATCAAGAGAAGGACGTACTGCTTGGAGATGAACTCCTTTTGATGCCCGCTTCCTCACTTGCAAGTTGCAATGGTAAAAATCTCAAATGCTGGAAGTTCTGGTTTACGTTGACTAATTTGCCTCCTATGGTTTGATTAGCATGTATGTTGTTTGTGAGCATATTGATGTCTTTAGGTAATGCATGTATATCACCTGAAATTTACTTTAATTTGATTGTTTTAATTTGTATAATTTGTTGTGAAAATTAGAGGGGAGAACAAGCATGATCATACTTGGTAGTGGTTGGTTTAGAGTTCAATTTTCATTTGAAAAGCCTTTTGCTTGAAATTAAGCATACCGGTTTTTACTCGTCTCTGCTGAAATTAAAGTTCATTTTGCATTATTCAGGGAGAGGAGTCAAGCACAATGATCAAGGGTAAGAAGGGATAGCATGCTTTGGAAAGCTGATGATCAAACAATAATTTTGTTTGGTGTTGTAGCTTAATCTCGGTACCGTGTCCTTTGAAAACAAACCTTGCTCGGTACCGCCAGTGCAAGCAATCCATGAATGTTCATAAGATAAAGCACTCCAAGCTATTCGGCTTCCGGGCTTCAACTGTTATCCAAATGCACCTGCTGGTTGTTTTTATTTCAGGCATATGCTTGTAACTTGTAAGAGTGCACACCTATGACTAGATTGATGTTGTAAGAGCTTTGAATTTGTAGTCCTTAAAACTATGATCCCTCTTATATGTGAATATTGTAGGTATGAAGATGTCATGCTCAATGTTATGTACTTGTCATGTTCATCAAGAAATATAGTTTGCCTCTAAAATAGAGGTTGACTTTAACGATCGGATTGATCCAAGTGATACTCAGTTTGATATTACTTCATTTTAATCATTTCTTAGATGTTGCGGATACAAGGTCGAGGTTGAAACTTGGAATTGGGTTATTCCTTGACATGTATGACATACATGTGTACGATATTCACACTCGAATCCTAGTAACACTGCATATGAAATGCGAAATGTTCATTGACCAATGATGTTCCAACTATAAGTTCATGGCATCATGGCCTATGGCCTATGCGAATCATTTTCTGTGTTCACAATTAGTATTCATATTTATTTCATATAATAAGGGAGAGACATTTGGAAATAAAAGATATCCACAATCTCAAATACCCACTTTGTTATTATTATTATAAATTCAAAAATATATGTTAAGATAATCATTTAAATTAAGTAATTCATAGATGAAAAAGGAGTTAAAGTTTAGTGGGGAAAGTTGCAATATGGAGAAGCCCCACATGCTTATATTGAAGCCGGCAACGTTTGTGATTTATTTTCAAAGTAGATGGAAAATGGAAATCATCATTACTCATATAATAAAAGCACTAAAGAATTTCCCCTTTTCTAAAAATATCTAGAGTGAACTTCACTTTTAATCATTGTTTTTTTGTTAAATTAGAGGTGGATTCTAACTGCACGATCAATCTAAATAATGAACAGTTTAATAGTATTTAAATAGATTTTAAGTTTAAATTCATATATATATAAAATTATTCAAAAAATCAGATATATCATACAAGTCTACGAAAATTCATCAAGGTAAAAACCTTTAAATCGAAAACACACCAATATTTTTGAATCTGCCTTCTTTTTCATCCTTTCCATGTTCATATTGATCAACAAATGCCCACGTTGTCTTCCTAATCAAGCTCTCATGCCTAATAATGGACAATACAGATTTGAAGAAGCCGAAAGAATTTCCTTCACTTATATCACCTACAAACTCTTCATCAAATATTGTTAACCTCAAATCCGAACAAGATGAACACCGCTACACAAACTTAAAAGACCTTATTCTCAACTCACCGTCATTCTCGATGACTCAAGATGACTTCGATTCTTCGTAAATCTTAATTAGTAACCAATTGGTCAAGTCCGCCGCCTCCGCTTTCCTCCGATTGGCGGCGATTATTATTAACAGAGACTAGGTTAGAACTTGTGGAGACAGCTAAAGAACAACGTAGGAACATCTTGTTCATGTTGCAACGTTTATATTATGGAGCATTTAAAGGCATGTTTCCACCCAATTTATCATTTTTTTGCATACAATCGTGTGGTATGAAATATGATTTATTATGTTGTTTTGTGGTTCAAACTCATTTGTAAATACGTGTGCTCTCAACTGCATGGCTCATGCAGGAAAATTTTCAACATCAAACTCAGTATAGATGTGGTTCCTAAGACTGATTTGTTTGGAGTTTACAAGTATACTAATATAATGGTAATTAATTTTTAATACTTATTTGATTAAAAATAATATAACAGCGAAATATATATAACAAGTTTAATCGTAAATATATGCAGTAGATGAGTATAGTTTTGTGGATTTTGTTTTTTATTCGTCCCAATTAATAATTAAAGAGTAGTACTCCAAAATTATAGATCAAAATAAAATATGTAAGTATCGAAGACAAAATATTGTATGACAAGGCCCTTGCAAACACGAACAAAGTCAATTTTTAGAGTTAGAAGACACAATATAAATATTTAAAACTAAGAATAAATAAAAAAAAATAAAGATTAATTTTGGTGTTTAAAAGTGGGAATCAGTTTTTGGTGTTTAAATAATTTTTTCAAAGAAATTGTGTTAATTTCGTGAGCGTCATCAATACAATAATTATATCAATAGAGATGAATTTACTTACGGTAATGATTTACCATGACATATTGTATGATTGTATAAATAAATATTTAAATTTAATAAACAAATTAAATAAAAAGCAAAACAAGATTGGATAAACTCACAAGAATAATAAATATATAACTTATTATTTTTATTAGTTATTATTATACAAACTAACTAAATAAATATCATTAATTAGACGATAATCTATTACAAGGAAATTAACCAAGAATCAAGGTCTAGTAGATTGTTTCCTAACATACTTTGAAGTCTCCTTCCAGAAGTAAAAGGGAACCAGAACAGCATTCAATAAGACTTTAGGGTTTCTTTTTCTAACAGGATCAGTGTTCACAATGTTGAAGAAAACAATGTTCATCTCTTGAACAAATAACCCTAGATATTTCAATGGACGCAAGGCCAAGCTTTTTCAAGATTTTAATATTCGACTTCCATTCACGTCTGGTAATGTACCATCCTTATCATAGCTACTATCTTGTTTTCCTTCTGTATCGGATGTAGATTAGTTAGGGTTTGGTTAGGAAATTAGGGTTTAAGTTTTGTAGGGAATATACAAACTTGTTCTTATACTGTTTATTTTGTTTTGGACCACAAGTATTTTATGTTAATTACTTGTGATTAAACCTGGTGATTTTGTTTGATAGCGAATCCCACCAGCGTTTATGAAGAACTTGGAGAAGAATTTGCTTGAGAAATTACCTCAAAAGTCCATACTTGAAACAGATGATGGGAGATTTTGGCATGTTGATGTTGAAAAGATTGATAACAATTTATGTTTCAAGAATGGTTGGAAGAAATTCGTGGAACAAAACTCTCTAAAGATGGGAGATCTCATCGTTTTCAGCTACCATGGGAATTTCAGATTCAAGCTCCAAATTTATGGGAGGAATTGTTGCAGAAGAAGGGCAGAAACGTTGGGGAAGCATGATGGGAAAGCAATGGCAAACAAATCAATGCCTGCATATCAACCGAGACCGATCCGAAACGTTAGGAGAAAGAATCTTGGGAACTTGAATTATGTGCAGAGAAGAGGTGAAGGGAGATCTAAAGTGTTTAATGGATGTTCAAGTGGTACAGACCGTGAGGTTGTTTATATAGAAATATCTGACAGTGATGATGGGGAAAACTTGTTTGGTCAAAGGGAAAATCCGAAAAAAACCAGTGGTTTTGAAACTGGACAGAATTCCAGTTCCGGATATCCGTCCTTCAAAGTTACCATGACAAAGTCTTACCTGCACTACTCTTTTGTTGTAAGTTTATATGTCTGTGTATGTGTTTTTAGTTTAATTTGTCTGTTGATCGTAAAACACTTTTATTTTTCCTTTTTAAATGCAGAATTTACCAAAAAGATTCATGAAGGCCAACGATTTGAAACTTAAAACGGCAAACATAAAACTCGTGGTTTCAGACAGAACATGGTGTATGAAGATGTTCAATCGTCCAGCATATACCAGACTTCGCTCCGGTTGGAACGATTTTGTGAAGGATAATCGCTTGCAAGAACAAGATGTTTGCCTCTTTGAATTGATTGATAGTAATGATATAAGTTTTCGGGTTACCATCTTCTCAAACATCGCCTGAGATGGATCGAACCATGAAGTATCGTTCGGAAAATTTTGGTCTTTGTGTACTTTACCTGCAACTTTCCTTGTCAAAACACTATTAGGTGAGATTTGTGTCTTTATACGCTGCATGTATGATTCATATAGGACCAATTTAGAACTTAAACCAGGAACGTTTGGTACAGTTAACCCGTCGCACATGGATAGCCAAGAATGCTAGTTAGATTGGCTGTGGACAATGAATTATGATCTACTTATGTTAACATAAAATGCAGAACATTGCTGGAAACATGAAATCTGGATTGGCCTCTGCAGTTTTTGGCATCTGTAGAGATAGATGTTTGGGGCGCAGGAAAGTAATGAAATCCCAACTATTCAAGCACACTTCACAATTGATTTCTTTGCAGTTTGAACTCAAAATTCTAAATCTTTGCCAAGGCATCAGCCCAGAAAACTCACCATATCTTTTCTCAGAATTAAAAAGCAAACTATACCCATTAAAAATCACATCTTTTTAGTCCATATGCACGCCCAAATTAACAAAACAGAGGAAACACACACCCAACAATAGAAAACAAAACCCTTTAAAGAAAAAAATAAAAGAAAGAAACCCCAGAAAGCATAACAGGGTTAAAAGAGTTACTTCGACTGGGATTGAATGTAGGAGAAGGCTGATCAGGTTGAGAAGCAGGAGCAGGAGAATGCATAAGTTTATGGGACTCGATTCTCTATTCTGTTTCATTCAAAACGCGTTGAAACTTGAGTAATAAACTTCAAACCGTGTTGAACCTTCTTATATTTGTTTGGTCCATAATCCTTGATTAATAAATTAATCATATAATTAATATGATTTGATGATGTATGGAATGATCTATGAAGTCTAACACCTACGGTATGAATGCATCTAAATCTAGCTGAATGGTCAATGGTGTTCGAGAAAAACCAGAATTGGTCTAAACTTGCCAACCAGCTTGCAGTTTTTTTAGTTCACTTTTCCTTATTTTAAGCACTGCAAAGTCTGAACTCTTGTTCATCTCTCCCCTATATAAATCATACTTATTTACTCAACAATTCATTGTATCACCAAAACACAATCTTGATAATCTTTTCTTTTAAATTTTAAAGATGATGAACGAGTTGGGATACAAGCAAAACTGGGGTGCAGTGGCACCGTCCCTTCTCATTAATCCCAGAAAATCTTCAAGTTCTCCAAGACTAGACACCATTATGGAAGAAGAGTACCAGAATCATGCAGATTTTATGAAGAAATTATTGTTTTTTCTTCCCCTGGTGTTGTCTACGGCTGTCCAATTCTTGCTAAACTAGGACGTGACTCTCCGTGCTTGAAAACAGTGGGGTCTGTGAGGATGATGGCTTTCTTTGCCTGACAGATCATGAGAAGAAGCATGGAAAAGATGGAAGAATCTCAATAAATTCAATGCTGAAGAAGAGAGATTAATGTTCAATAAGTTTATGGCATTGTAATATGTGAGAAACCCAGATGGATGGGCAATGTATTCTTGGGTAAATGCTCTTTGCAGCGTTAAAATTTTGTAAATCATGTTTTATTGTATCAATACAAGTATAATTTCGTGCATAACTCAAAACGATCGATTATGCTTCTATTTTTAAAAGTATATTTTTTAAGATTCAAAATATTTGAGTCATCTAAAATTGGCTCGGACACCCGAATTTCTCTAGATAATTCCGTGCACTAAATGACTGCTTAGTTTAATAAATAAATCATATAAAATATGATTGAATGAGGTATGAGATGATCTATAACTTTTACCATTGACTCTACTCGATCGAATGTCTAATCATCTGCCTTGAATGATTGCTTCTTTCTTAGGGAAATGTCCTTGCTGATATTCAATGATTCATGGTTATGAACCAGTCTGAGGCTAATTATCTAGAAATTCACACACGAAATTATGTAGAGGATTTTGTTTGACCAAAAATGACATCTTCTTGAAGGATGGCAACGTATATTCGTAATCAGATCCTACTTATATCCCATGAGTTATTAATTATTATGCCTTTATAACGAGATTAACGGAATAAGAAAATAGAACCAAGAACAGGTCCAAACACTGATAAAGATGCTCTCATGTAGGTTATAGCCAGCCGCCATCATTCAATACTATTGTCTTGGGTCTGAATTCCCAACCAGGTTCCGGTCTTCTTGGTTTTCGTTTCATTAATTTACGGAGTGGAAACTTTGTTCATCTCCCACTATATAAATCATCATAATTTACTTTAAAAAGTCCAGTCTTGATAATCCTTTTTCAAAGTTTCAAAGATGATGAACGATGTGGGATACAAGCAAAACTGGGTTGAAGTGGCACCAACCCTTCTCACTAATCCCAGAAAATGTTCAACTTGTCCAAGGCTAGACACCATTCTGGAAGAAGAGTGCCAGAATCATGCAGTTTTTATGAAGAAATTAGTATTGGTTTTTCTTCCCCTGGTGTTGTCTACGGCTGTCTATTTGTTGCTCAACAAGGATGCGGCTCTTTGTTCTTGAAAAGGGACCTGGTGGTGGTGGGGGGGGGGGGGGGGGGGGAATGGGATTTGTGAGGATGATGGCTTTCTTTGCTTGAGAGATCATGAGAAGAAGCATGGAAAAGAGGAAGAAACTCAATAAATTCAAAGCTAAAGTAGAGAGATTAATGTTCAATTAGTTTATGGCATTGTAACAAGGATTATTCTCCCATACATACTTGCGGTAGAATTTTTTTGTTTCCATCGGTGTTAATTTTAGAATTTAGAGTTAAATTTAAAATTTATTGTTTATATATGGTCAAAATTTGAGGTTCAATGTTTATGTATTAGATTTTAATACAATATAATTAGTAAGGATGAACTTAGAAGGTACTCAGATGCAATTACCTCCTAAAAATTTCAAATTCCCTTATATTTTACACATTTTCTTTGTATTATTTTAATAATCTAATTCTACGCTCTTAAACTCTTGTAATTTTACACACTATATTTCTAATATACCTTCTTGATAGTTTATACCCTTTTATAAAAAATTTTGTATCTGTCCATGATGATTAGGGATCTAAATTTTAACCTTTAAACTCTAAATTTTAACCTTAAACTTAAAATTTTATCAATAATCCATAAATTTAAAACTATTATACTTAAACCCTTACATCTTAAATCTTAAAATGAATCCCTAAACCCCGGAAAAGAGGAACAAGCATTTTCTGGTTGTGATATGGCATGACTTGTGGAACACAATTAAATATGCGTGGTCTCCAAGTTAGGGCAAGTATAAAGCATTTTCTTGTTGTGACATGAAGATGGTTAATGAAAATGCTGTCCAAAATTGCAAATACCTTCATGAATCAGTCCAGCTAATTGTAATATTAAATTTGAAAGTCAGAAACCAATAAATTTAATAAATAAAATACTCAGACAACATAATATTTGTGGTAGCAAACTCTAACTAAGCTATTTCTTCAACAACTGAATTTAAACATTGACATAGCATAGGGGTGAAATTAATATATTAATAATTTTATTAAAAAATAATTATTTTATTTTAGAAAACATAAAAAAAAAATGAAAATTTGTTATTAAATTCCAACATCAAGCACCGCCTCTACGGTCTACACACCAAGATATACGATAGAATCGAGACAGAAACAGGAATCAGAAGACAAAACAGAGTACTGTATTCTTCAACCTCAAACGCTAATTGAGAAGTTTCTTCAAGAATGGTCTCTAATCTGGGACATCTGGATGCCTTCCTGTTCCTGTGAGAAATAACAAATGCTGGTGCCTTTTCATAGCTGCTCTGAAAGTATTTAACACCCTTCATCTTTCCTCCAGCAAATCAATCAAACTTGTGAAACAGAGTAGTCAATGTTGGAAACAGAGGATGGATTCTACAAAATCTTAGAGATGAAGAAGCTTTGGGTATTGGGTGAAGAAGGAGTTGGGTTATATAGGGTGAGAAATGAAGGAAATTTGGTTTCAAAATGGAACTGGAAGGCTCTTCCAATGGGTTGGCAGCAAAACCATGTGAGAATCGTTTGAAAATGTCAGAAACACAGGTTTTCAGGAAAAGTTGAGTTCTTTGTTGGGGGCCTAAATGTTGACCATTTTTGCCTAAATTTAAAGTTAACGCCCTTTCTTTGTTATCGTAATTTTGACTGAAAGTGATCGTCGCCGCGTTTCTCACAGTTTCAGGGTCAAGGAAAAAGAATTAAAGAAATTAAGGGTAAATTATCCGATGACCACTCAATTAATTAAAGATATTTATTTTGATCACTTAATTAATTAAGGATATTTATTTGAGTTCAAATATTAAATACATAATTATTTTATTTTAAATATTAAATATCACATATTTTAATTCAAATATTAATAAACTTCAAATCTTGTTAATTCTATTTTATACTCTTTACTTTTCACCAACAAAATAATCATTAAATAATATGTGTTGTGATTTATAATAATAAAATGATTCTAGCTCAATAGTTTGGGCGTTGATCATGGGTTCAATTCCTAACCTTTTCGATTGGAGAGGAATATTTAATAAAAATAAATTAAAAAATAAAATTAACCATCCAATCGGTTGATGACACGTGTTATCACCGGATTGGATGAATAATTTTATTTATTAATTTAAAATTATGATTAAATTAAAATAATAAATAAATTACAAAGATTAAATGTGTAATTTTACAGATTTTAATTAACAACCACGTCACTATCGTTAATTTTTTCGTTAGGATTTTAACGACAGTGACACAAATAGGTAGATTTCTAAAGTTTACCCAATTAGTTGGGTGGTCACTGAGGTAACTTACCCAAAATTAATTACTGCAAAGTTCATATTTGTTAAAGTTTAAAATTAGTATTAGAGTTTATTGAACAAAGTCGAGTGAACAAAGTCGTTTCAAAAGAGAAAACAATCTTGATTTTCGTTCTCATACTAAAAATTTAGTATTAAAGTTTAAGATTAATATTAGAGTTTATTAAATTTAGAGTAAGATATATTTTTTATGGTTAGCATTTATAATTTAGGGTTAAAGTTTAGATTTTGATTTAATAGTGTTAGGACATAGAAAAAGATACATGAAAATGAACAAAAGTTTTTTGTTCACAAGTTAATTTGCATTCGTAAGGGATCATACTTTAAAATTAAACATTAAATTTCTAACTTCCGATAACCTCGTTTAATCGATTATGTACTAATTTTAAGTGTTATTAAAGTGTATATAATTGACTCTAAACATATTTTGGAGTTTCTTTTCATGTTTATTTATCCTTTCTTTCACTTCTGTAGAAAAAATTATACTGTGAACCCTGTTCATCACGTCATTCATGATCCTAAGCAATCAGGACCGTTGATCTTAATTTTTTTCAAGTGAATCATCACCTCTTTCCTATATGGACTTAGTGGATGGGTGATTATTAGGTGGTTATTTAAAGATTAACGATCCTGATTGCTTAGACCATAGATAACGTGGTGAACAGGGTTCACCGTATAATCTCTCCTTATGTAGGGTTGGCTTGTACCCAATGAAACCACCTTTCTTTCCTCCCACTTACGCTAAGCGTTTGAAGACTGAAATCACAACATCTGTCATTATTTCATGTTGTTTTCATTGCCTGCCCTGCTACGCATGCCACCAATGCTTTACCACAGGCTAAGTTGCCAAGACATTTAGACATTTATTAAGGAAATAAATGGCTTCTTTCTCAAATCAAAATCAATCATGTTTCTGGTATTTACAACAACATGTGAACCCTTCGGAACACTGGTTTCATGGGGATCTCTTGCTATTGGTGTACTGTTCGGATGAAGAGCAGAAGATAAACTGGTCTTCATGTTTTCAAGGCTCTTTGCGTTATGTGGTTAACCTAACGGATACGGCAACTGTGCAGGCGATGGCTGACATGCACTAAAAGCACAAGCAGCAGAACAGAAGAACGGATTCTAAAAAAAATTATCAGCTACAGGTGTTATACATGTTCATTTGCATAAGCCTTATATAGAATCAGAGAACAAGTCTAACGTACAACAACAGATTTAGAATAATATTTTAGGTTGATTTTTTATGATTATTTTATAAGTTTCAGTACTTGCTTTTTTATATAATATTTTAGGTTATTTAATAAAGTGTTGACAGTTATTTTGCATGTATTGAATTTGTCAAAACTAAATAAATAAATAAAATAAAATATTTAAAGTTTAATATGTTAAATTTTTAAATAAATTTTAAAATTTAATGATTTTTAGTCGCATTCTAAATTTATTGTACCCTTAAAATCGAAAAATTATTACATGAACCCTTTCCACCACCTAGGATATGGTCCCAACCAATTAAAATAAGACACATAATATATTTTTTCCAATCATATTTACACATAAGCATCATCCAAATCATCCACTTTAATGTATTTATTTAAAAATGGAAAAATATTATCAAAGATTTTTTATATTGTCTTCCTCTTAATTGGTCAATTTTTAATTAATTTTTTCTAACCCCTAACCCAAGCCTTAAACCCTAACTCTAACCCTAAACCCTAACCTTAACCCTAAACCTTAAACCCTAATCTTAAATCCAAAACCCTATCCTAATCCTAAACAATAACACATAACCCTAACCTTAAACCCTAAACCTAAACAATAATACATAAACCTCAAACCCTAACTCTAACCCTAAACCTTAAACCTAAACCACATGAACCCCAAACCCTAAACCTAAACCATATAAACCCTAAACCAATAATTCCTAACCCTAAACTCTAAACCATAAACCCTAAATCTATATAAAAAATTAATTAGGAAAATTTTAAAGAAATCTTTGATAATATTTTTTTTCTTGTTTTAATCAAAGACGTTAAATTAGATGATTTGACCAATGCTTATGTGTAAATTTGATATGGAAAAAATATATTATGTGTCTTAATTTAATTGGTTGAAATTATATCTTAGGTGGTAGAAAGATTCATGTAATAATTTCTCTTAAAATCGTATTATAATATCATAGGTCTATTTATCATTTGCAACTTGCTATATATAGACCTACATTGATATTGGATCAATGGAGAAACATGACACATGTGAGACACCAGGTGATACCCGTTGAGATCGGGAAAGTGAGAATTTTGAAGCTTTGGATCCCAACAAAATGCATATCTACAATCATCATCTCCTCCATTCAATCTTCGACACATAGCCATGGAAACGTACCCCACACTGCTACACTTATCTCTTGGAGCTTCATCCGGAAACATCAGGCATACCAAATATCAACAGGCAGTGGCGGAAATAGGAGTTAATGTTTGATTAAGAACGAACCACAGCTCTCAATTTAACCCTAAACCGTTTCCTTATAAATCTTATCCAAAACCACGGTGTTTTCTTACAACTCTTGTCCCTCCTTGTGCTTTCCATGTTGCAGACATTTCCTTCTTCAGTGGCTCCTAAACATGGCGAGTTCGCGTCTCCCGAGGTTGTTCATGGAGGTTGCTCCACCACAGTTCGTGACTGTCATGAGACATAGAACAAGAAAGGTGTTGGACACTATCAAAGAAGAGGAAAGAGATTGCATCAACGATGAAAAAACTCTTTCTCTCAAGTCCAAGAGCTCACTGACAACCGTCACGACAGGTATCGTGACGACTGCAACGACTACGGCGGCAACGACACCAAGCTCCAAGTATTTTGTGAATGGAGCGTCGAGTTTTTCGATTTTCAATAACTAGATTGACATGTTTCTTGTGGTACGTATTGAAGTATTATTTTCTAACAGAGTCCGTGGGATTGGTCTGATTGACCAAAACTTTTCAGTGACTTCCTATGTCTATGTATCTGTAAAATAAGCAATACCAATGTTGGGTTGAATTTGCAATCGATGTTTTTGAAAGAGTTTTCATGAATAAGAAAACATCGGTCCATATAAGAACGAATCTAAAATTTTATATAAATGATATATTATCAAAAAATTATGTTAAAATATAAAAAAATTATAATTTTTAAAAAGTACGATCGCTTAAGCACTCTTAGATCTATCTCTAAACATAACTTTTCTCGTCTTATAATACGTTTATCATGCTCTTTGAATTACCTGTGCTCCGACATTTTTTTAGGTATGGTTGAATCCAATTTAAGCCTTATTTAATACGAAAACGAAAAATTAATCGATCAAATGATTAAAATTTATAACTGAATCACAAAGAAGCAGTTTGTTTCGTCCAAAATGCATACCAAAGAAGAAGAAGGCAGAGCATGAAGTGGGATTGGTTCAACTACACTTGGTCCGTTTGGATTTTTGACGAATGTCTCACAAGCTACTTAGGTTCGGTTCGGTTAAAGCTTTGTTCGAGCGAATTCGACTTATGATCGTACTGGATTCGAGACTTTAATAAGTTGACTCAACCTAACTCGACTCAAACTCGACTCGAAAAACTCATGAACATGTTCAGAATAATTATTAATATGTTTAGTAAAAGAAAAATAATGAAATAAATTAGGATAAATCTACTAAAAGCAAATTAACTTAAATCGGGCATTTGTCTTGATAGTTATCGTTTGATTTTGTATTTTCTTTGATTGTGTTTGTATTATAAGAATATTTATTGATTATTTAGATTAATTTAATTTTTGGGTGCTAATTTTCTGTTTCTCCACGTTGAATTTTGTTTCATTATTTGTTATAAAAGGAGTTTCTAATGAGACCATATTTTTCATTAAAAGAAACTACAGTAAAATTATCTATTTTGAGTTAAGTTTGAGTCGAGTCTGATAAAATTATTTTTAAGTCAAATTCGATGAGTCTCGAACCCGAACTAAATCTAATAATATTATTTTTGAATCAAACCGAACTTAAATTTATCGGACTCGACTCGTTATCACCATCGATAGTTATAAACAAAACTATTTGGATATCGATAAAAAGCAATATACATCTAATACCGAAACAGAATCAACTACGATAGAATTAAAGGGTATATCCGGAAGAATAAAGCTTAAAAGGTAGGCGAAGACTAAGAATTTGTTTTTCATTAAAGTCTTAAACATGGGTTTAAGAGGTAAATGAGTATTTGTATAAGTTAATTTTTTTATTACTTTAAAACGTTTGTTTAAAAAAATAAACGATAAATAAACGGATAATTAAAATCAAACGTGAATTATTTAAAATTATAATCGTTAGTAAACAAGTATTTTTCACTGCAACAACAATAAAAAAAGAACGTTCTAGCCGTAACTGAGATCCTATAATATACATGTTTATTATGAGGATAATTTTTAAAATTTTAATTTATAATAAATATTAAAATTTTAACCATAATATTATTTAAGTGATTTAATGTCTTATCTTATCGGATTAACTTATAATTAATTAATTTTTATATTTTTATAAAAAAATCTAAAAAGTACCCGTTAGATTCATGTATCCTACTTTTCCCCCTCTCTTTCTAGGTATTTTTATGAGGCTGATTTTAGATACGAACTTGTTTATTTTGGATTCGTTGTTAGTCTTTTCTTTTACGTTAATCATTTTTAGAAAATATAAAAGTAATTTTGAATTAGATTAAATTACGGATGAAATTATAAAAATCATTCATAAAATTTATCTTTTTAATTTTTTTTAATAGATGTAACTAATTTTATTAATAAGAAAATACTCAATATTATAATAATGGTCTACAATTATTATTGTAAACTAAAAATATAATATGATCATTTTCTTAAAACTAGCTACTCTAGATCAGATAAGGACCATACATGAAAAAGTTTAAAACTTATCCAAAGGTTCGATCGAAAAGATAGATACGAACAAATTTGATTGCATCAATAAACAAATCTATGAAAATAACTGAGAAACACAGATTAAAACAGAGCGTTTTAAACTATCTACGAACCCAAATAGCATATTTATATTTAATTTACTTTAATTGCAAGACCTTACCTCCTCCATTATTTTCTTTATTTAATTTATTTTTGACGAATCCTCGGATCTCCCTGAGTCAACTGGTGTACGCCATTCTCCTTTAGATTTCCTGCAAATCGATCTCCTGGGGAAAAGTTCCCTTTTTGAAGTGGAAATTTGTTAATATGCTAATAGAAAAGATTTATTTAAAATCTCTACCTTCTTGAGCAGATTCTCAGATGATGATTCGTCCAAAACGTTTCATTAATCCCATGTTTGATTCCTCGCACACTGCTTCTACTTTCTCTTTCTCCAACATTTCCCCCTTAATAATCCAGGTCTAAAGCGTTTCCGGTTTAGATCTGTATAAATAGGAGATTGTTTTCTTGAATTTGTTTAATTAGAGAGGGAAAAAATGAGGGTGATGAAGTCTCGGGTATGGCAACCGTGCAAGAAGAAGAGGTGTTTGATTAATTGCAAGCTTTAGGAGAATCAGAGAAAAAGGTGTTTTCCCCCGAAAAAGAAGAAATTTAAGAGAAATAAAAGAAGAAGAAAAAAAGAATATCAAAGAAAGAAATGGCGAATCGCAGTAGTGCAACGAGCAAGACACGTGTGGGGAAGTACGAACTAGGGAGGACGCTGGGAGAAGGATCATTCGCGAAGGTGAAGTTCGCGAGGAATCTTGAGACCGACGAGAATGTGGCAATCAAAATTGTTGATAAAGAGAAGGTTATGAAGCATAAGATGATCGGTCAGGTACTTTTTCTTATGTAAAAGTGAATATTACTACTCTAATTGACTGTCGATTTGATTTGTGAACTTTTTCTTTATATGGAATCTTGATCTGAATCCTCTTTTGTGATGTTTAACTGTTTGGTTGATTTCTTGTACGGAATAACATGTTTTGACTTTGTGATTTCATTTTTGGACACATTTTCTTCGTTTTTCTTATGATTCAGTTAAGAATATGATTTAGTGATCTGTTCAAGATTTACCAAACATATGGGTATATCGAAAAAATACGAGTTCAATCTTATTTGTCAATAAGAAATAATCCTCATAGTTTCTCATTCACTAACTTGAGTTCTGTATAGTTTTGTAGAATAAAAATATGCTCCTATGTTTTAAAATCTGAAAATTTTCTATATTTCTGGGGATTAGGGAATAGCTTGTAAAAGAAGGTACAGTTCAACTTATTAGTCAATGAAAGATGGTTTGCATTTGTACAGTGTTTCAAGCTCCAGATTTTCAAAATTATACATGTAAAAAAATATTTCTGAATTGTTACACACCCCTTGATTTTTCTCCTTTTCTTTGTCATTTGCAGATTAAACGTGAAATCTCAACAATGAAACTAATTAGACACCCAAATGTCATCCGTATGTATGAGGTTTGTTGCAAAACTTTTCTCTGGGTATCGTAATCTAGTTGTTTAGTTTATCTCTTGCATTTCTTATATTTGTTCACTTTGAATCTTGACTGTTTGGAGGAAGAGGACTCTACTTGGCTTTGTAACTAATATAAGCACGGTATGTCTATACTTCTTGTTAACTTCTAGCAAAGTTCTTGGTGCAGGTGATGGCTAGCAAGACAAAGATATATATTGTCCTGGAATTTGTAACCGGTGGTGAACTTTTTGACAAAATTGTAAGACCATGAATGCATAGTTTTATGTTTTACTTTTGGAAAAGTAAAAGGGAAACTAGGAATAAAATCTCAGTTGTCCTTCAGCATTTGAATACCATAGTAATCTGGCATTGTGTCCTGCTTACCCTCTTGTTACAGGCTAGCAGAGGGAGGCTTAAGGAAGATGAGGCTAGAAAGTACTTTCAACAGCTTATTAATGCTGTGGATTATTGTCATAGCAGAGGTGTTTACCATCGAGACCTGAAGGTGTGGGATATTTTTTGTTCTCATTTCCCCATTACCTAAAACAGTTAAATGTGTGAACTTATACGGCAGAGCTGTGTTTTATAATTTACAGCCAGAGAATTTGCTGCTGGATGCTAATGGAATTCTTAAAGTTTCAGACTTTGGTTTGAGTGCTTTACCTCAACAAGTCGGGGTGAGTGTGCTGCTTTATGTGTTATGATCCCTCTCTTTTAATGATAATATTCTCAAGATTTTATATTCATTGTGAAATACTTTTATGGCAGCTTGCTATTTTTTGTATTATACTGTAGTTTGTCAATTTGCATGTGTGTGATTTTCTGCTTGTTTGAGAGCTAGAAATTTGTGGTCAGCAAAAGATGACAGACCCCAAAAGTGCATTATAGTTGTTTTTTCCGTTGCCTACCACATCAGTGGATGGCTATTTACATGCAACATTTTGTGATACACTGATCAGATTCAAAACTATCATACCCTTTTCATATAGGATGATGGATTACTTCACACAACGTGCGGAACACCAAATTATGTTGCTCCAGAGGTATATCTGCATTTTTATTGCAACAAAGTTCTGTTTCTTGACGCTCCACTAGCTTTTCTTTATTATTTTTTGCTATCACTCTTTAGGTGATCAACAATAAAGGCTATAATGGAGCTCAGGCTGACCTTTGGTCATGTGGTGTGATACTCTTTGTCTTAATGGCTGGCTACTTGCCGTTTGAGGACCCCAATTTAATGGGTTTATACAAGAAGGTGTCTGTTTTCTCAATTTCTTTCAAAGTTAATTTTCTTTTACTACAAAGTAAACAATTTTGCTAAACTACTGTCTTATAAAATCACCATTGACATTAAATTAATTAGAATCAAATGAATCATTTTCTACCGGCAAATATTTATCTGGACCCTATATTCCTATTGTTAGACTGTGTCCATCAATATTTTTAGTATTACTTTTAAAGAACAAAATGATTTTTTTAAGAATATTGTGTAAGTCTTGGTTATCTGTGGTAGATGACTTGGGAAACCTTCACTTCTCCATGGAAGTATTTTTAACTCTTTGCCAGGTAGGACAGTACCTGCGGAACATCGATAGTAAAAGTTCATGTGCATACAAATAAGCTCAGAAAAAAAGATATCTGCCGTGTTTATATCTATGCTCAACATGCTGTAATATTGTTGATCAACCATCTTGCACTTGATTAATGATTTCTCTTAAGGAGATTCTTTTGTGGCTGCAGATATTTAAGGCCGACTTCAGTTGTCCTCCCTGGTTCTCCTCAAGTGCAAAGAAATTAATCAAGAGAATTCTAGACCCTAATCCTTTGACCGTAAGTTCTTGTCTCTTTCCCTTTGCCCATTTTTTCTTTCTCCTTTTTTCATTTTTTTGTCTTCTGGTGGTATTTCTTATTTCAATTTGCGCAAATGTTGTCTAGCCTTGGTGTTCTCTTTAGTTTTGTTTCCTGGATGTGATTTTCACTCCTTGTTACATGTGATTGAACCAGAGGATAACTGTTGCTAAGATTATTGAGAATGAGTGGTTTAAGAAAGGATATAAGCCACCTATGTTTGAGCAAGCTGATGTTAGTCTCGATGATGTAGATGCCATTTTCAATGAATTAGGGGTAAGAGTTGTGTTTTTTCACATATCTGACATGTTTGCACTTTGCGCTATTGACGCAATCAATGAAGGGTAAGAGTCTGTTTACATGATCTATGTTGTAGGATTCTCAAAACCTTGTAGTTGAAAGGCGTGAAGAAGGATCTGTTGTACCTGCTACTATGAATGCTTTTGAACTTATCTCAACATCACAGGGCCTCAACCTCGGAAGTCTGTTTGAGAAGCAAATGGTATGTTAGCTAGTTATCGTTATTTAGCATTTGATATATTAAGCACACGCTGGAAAATAGGACCCTCAACCTCGAGAATGTCACATTTTGATTCATCCAGTGAACTGAAGGCCCCTTTGGTTGGTAGCCATGAAAAGATATATCAGATAACTATTTTGAAGCATGTCATTGATAATTCACCTGTTATATCCCATCATTTAGTGATCTTATGTATTAACTAGTGCAATGCATATCCTTCCAAGTTATAATGGTTGCAATTTCCTTTGACCACAGGGACTTGTTAAACGGGAAACAAGATTTACATCAAAATGTCCCGCTAATGAGATAATGTCAAAAATAGAAGCAGCTGCAATGCCCATGGGTTTTGGTGTGAAGAAAAATAACCACAAGGTTTAGTCTCTTCATAGCCTCTTCGTTTTGACCCCTTTTTTTTATCATTTATTAGTAACTTAATTTGGTAAAGATTGTATCGGTATCAAGTTCTTTCTTGTAGAACAGAAGTGTTGCATATCTCCATTAAGTACTTTAACTGTAAAATCAGAGATCAAATGTTAATCAATTTAATTCCCTTCTTTTTACCCCCACCATCTCAGATGAAGCTTCTGGGAGAAAAAATCGGACGCAAGGGGCATTTGGCTGTTACAACAGAGGTACCCTTTTGAGAATAATTTCAGTTTCACCTTGTCAAAATTTGTTTGAACATGGTTTACGATCTGATCTCTCTTTCCCTTTCCAGATTTTTGAGGTGGCTCCTTCACTGTGCATGGTTGAACTTCAAAAGTCCGGAGGAGATACCCTGGAATTTCACACGGTATAGTCCTATTGTCAGTGCTGCAATATTAATACAGTGGACACTTCCATGAATAAATTTGTCGATAACCATCATCGTTTTACCACATAAACCCATGCAAAGCATGTCAATTTCAAGTTTCATGATTCCAAGCACCCCTTTTTATTTTTTTACTTGAATTAACACCCCTTGGTCTTGAATTTACAGTTCTATAATACCCTCTCTACTGGGCTAAAAGATATTGTTTGGAAGACGACAGACGTAGGAAAAGTGGAAGGTAAAGACGGTTAGTATATCGAACCATTGAGTTTGAGCACATAGTTGCAGGACTGAAGCTTGTAGACGTCAATTCCACTAGCTAAGTGATTATCCTTGAATGGCTGCAGGATCTGCTGCTGGTCCTTCCCCACCCTGATGAGCGTCGTTCTCAATCAGAAAACCATCTAATTGTGGAAGCAGCATTACATCCATGGATTTTTGTAGCCTAAATAAAAGCACTGTATGTATGTATCAGCTATATACATTTGTATCTATTATTGATACACCTTTCCAATGACCAGGATCTGCTTACTGTTCTTGTCAATTTCATAAAATGGAAAATCCTGTCGTTTTACTTTATATTTTCCTCAATACCTCCTACACGTGTTTGAAGCACCCCAATCCACAAATAGACCCACCCACGTGTAGAGAATTTTGATGCCACAGGGACACTTCAATGGGGATGACTTCATTAAAAGTAGAGATTATTAGGTGAATCATGTTTACCACGTTATTCATAGTTCAAGTAATTAGAATCGTTAATTTTTAAATAATCACCTAATAACTAATTCTCTTATATATATAGAAAATAGATCATGATTTACTTGAAAAAATTTAAAATTAACATTTAAAATTAACAGTTTTAATTGTTTAAGATCATAAATAACGTGATGAAATTCACCTAATAATTTTTTAGTAAAAAGGAAAGGAAGAAATTCACCTAATAATTTTTCAGTAAAAGGGGAAGGAAGGTGACATCATTTTTTGCCGCGTTACAATGTTTCATCATGGTCATAGCAGAAGCAAAAGAGTCTCGCATTTCTTGCAGATACGGACCCAAAATTGTCGGCACCGCATATCTGTAGCCACGTCTCCGACACTGACCGCGTCACTTGTTCCGTTTTCATAGATAGGTAAGAAGTGGCAGAGGGAGAGTGTTTCGACACGTGTAAGCATGGTGGGGAGAGTGGTTCTCGTGTGAAGTGGGGACTTAGTTAACTCATTTCATGGCTCTGTACAAACATGTGGGCAAGTGGGGACCAAAATGTCAAAGTGAGGTGACGTGGGACTGGATCAACCACATAGATTGTTCGGATGAACTGTATTTATGATCATGGAGGACACAACACGGCTTTAGACAATACATTTCTTTTAAAGAGTAAAAGTAAAGCTTAAATGAGATAGTATAAGTAGATTATAATCCGATTTTATAAAATAATTACTTAAAAATAATAAAAAATCAATATTATTTAATATCAAATTATAATTACTCGTCTTTAAATGGTATCAATTTTTTATTTTTAAATAATATATTATTTAAAATCAGAATATAATGTATTTGACATTTGATTGTTACGATAAAATACTCTAATATCAATAATAAATTAAAAGAAACTACACTTTTATAAATAAAAAACTAAAATTAAAATTTTAATAATTGTACTGATATTACTAGAAAGAGTCTAAAATGATATATTAAAAAAATAATGCTTTATTTTTAAAAAATTATCAATCTAATTTTTTTGTAAAATTTATAAAAAAATAATCAAAATATTATAAAAGATATAGATAGCATTTTAAAATATTTTAAATGATTTAAAATTTACTTTTTTTAATTTAACATTGTATCACAGACTTGTTCATTACTATTAATTTAACTAGTCACGTTATTACCTTTAACGACATTAAATAACAACTAACCGTATAATAATTATTTTATAAATAAATCAAAATTTTAATAATCAATTCATAATTTTAAAAAATTTAATCATTATAATAATTGTTTAATTTAAATAAAAAATGAGTTCTTAAATTATATTATTTTTAATAAAAAAATTACATATTCAATATCTTAAACTGCATGAATCAATCAATGTCAAATTATATATTTATGCTTATAAAAAATTATTTATTTTTTTGTTATAAATACTCTTCTGTTTCTCTTTATTTTCTTCCAACAGTTTCCTTTATAACCATTATAACGGCTACTACTTTCTAGACTCTACATCTCCTTCGCCTCTTTAGTTCACATAAAGAGTGAGAGAAAACACAAGATTAATCCAGGAAAAAAGCTGTTTGATTAAAACCCAGATGGAATTCAGCTCCTTTTTGACGTCCTTGGGGACATCTTTTATAATATTCATAGTTCTCATGCTGCTGTTTGCTTGGCTTTCCACAAAGCCAGGGAACGCGGTGGTGTACTGTCCCAATCGGATATTGAAAGGTTTGGAGCCATGGGAAGGAGGTTCAAGGACAAGAAACCCTTTTGCTTGGATAAGGGAAGCCTTATCTTCTACCGAACAAGATGTTATCAACATGTCAGGGGTTGACGCTGCCGTCTACTTCGTGTTCTTGAGCACAGGTATTTCTCTCTCTCTTGTATACTTTCACTCTTTCAGGATTTTTCTTTCACGTTTGAATCTTATATTCTGATCTTGCTGTTGTTGTTGTTGTCTTCTTTTTCTTCTCAGCTTGAGATCTGTTTCTCTTATGATGTTTAGTTCAGTAGCTTTTTCTGGGTTTTTTTTTTATGTTGATTAATTGCTTGGCTTTGAAGATTAGTTCTCTTTCCAGGTTTTGATTTTGGTTTTAAATTGGGCTTAAATTCTGTTAGGTAAATTCAAACTAATGGTTTATCCTACGAAAAACGAAAAAGTACTTAAAATGACTATTCAATCGAATATTAGAATTTATTTTGATATTATGCCTCCACTTGCAGTTAGATGAAGCCTTAATAATTAGTATTGTGTAAGCCTTAATAATTAGTATTGTGTTCTTTTGGTATTCGAATTCGATCAATGAACCATTGATAATTGTGAAGTTCTAAGTAAAATTTTGAGTGTAAAAGCAGAGAAATTCTGAGTTTTGTGCTTTTGAAATTGTTTCAGTATTGGGAATATTGGTATTGTCTGGCATTGTACTGCTTCCAGTTCTTCTACCCATTGCTGCAACTGATGATGGTTTAAGGAAAAACGGAAATACTACAACAAGCAAAGGGACTTTCAATGACCTTGACAAGTTGTCAATGGCCAATATCGAAGTAAGCTAATAACTCGAAATCAATCTGCTTCAAATTCTCATACCATTCACATTCCTGTAAACAAAAGATTTACTGATAAGTTTCATTTTGATGTGTGCAGGAAAAGAGTCCAAGGTTGTGGGCATTTTTGATAGCTGTGTATTGGGTCTCTGTTGTTACCTATGTCCTATCATGGAAGGCTTATAAACATGTTTCTGCACTAAGAGCTAATGCTTTAATGTCTCCTGAAGTGAGACCTGAGCAATTTGCTGTTCTTGTTAGAGACCTGCCTGATGTCTCTCCAGGTCAAACTCGTAAGGATCAGGTCGATTCGTATTTTAGATCTATCTATCCTGATACATTCTACAGATCATTGGTGGTCACAAACAATAAAAAAGTTGACAAAATATGGGGTGAATTGGAAGGATACAAAAAGAAGCTTGCGCGAGCTGAAGCAATATCTGAAGGCAGCTCGACAAGACCGACCAACAAAACTGGCTTCCTTGGTCTCTGTGGTAAACAGGTAGACAGTATTGAGTACTACAATGAAAAAATCAAAGAGCTGACAAAAAAATTGGAAGCTGAACAAAAGGTGACCCTCCGAGAGAAGCAGCTCGGATCTGCTTTAGTTTTCTTTACTAACAGGGTAACTGCAGCCTTGGCTGCTCAAAGCCTACATGCTCAAATGGTTAATAGATGGACGGTAACAGAAGCTCCAGAACCACGCCAACTTATATGGAGCAATCTGACTATCAAGTTTTTCGAGCGAATAGTTCGACAATACATCATTTACTTTGTTGTGTTTCTGACTATAGTCTTTTATATAATTCCGATTGGTTTTATTTCTGCAATCACAACCCTTGAGAATCTGAGGAAACTTTTGCCATTCTTGAAGCCGATTATTGATCGGGCTGAAATTAAGACAGTATTGGAGGCATATCTTCCTCAGCTTGCGCTCATCGTATTTTTGGCTCTACTGCCTATGTTTCTTTTGTTTCTATCCAAGATGGAGGGAATTCCGTCCGGGAGCCATGTAATAAGGGCCGCGTCAGGAAAATATTTTTATTTTAGTGTGTTGAATGTTTTCATAGGTGTTACTATTGGTGGAACTTTGTTTAGGACACTGAAGAGCATCGAGGAAGATCCGAACTCCCTTGTTCCTTTGCTGGCAAAAAGCCTCCCTGTCAATGCAACTTTCTTCCTAACATTTGTGGCTCTAAAGTAAGCATAATTGCCTATGTGAATTTTGTGATCTCTGGATGTTTGAGTTGTAGTCATTAACATTTTGGGTCACAGGTTCTTTGTCGGTTACGGACTTGAGCTTTCCCGAATAGTTCCTCTAATCATATATCATCTAAAGAGGAAATATCTGTGCAAGACTGAAGCCGAGATTAGGGAAGCTTGGTTTCCTGGAGATATAAGCTATGCCACTAGAGTTCCTAATGACATGCTTGTCATCACCATTGTTCTCTGCTACTCGGTCATAGCTCCTATGATCATCCCATTCGGAGTGCTTTACTTTGCCTTGGGTTGGCTTGTTCTTCGGAATCAGGTAACACTCTCACATTCCAACTTTTCGAGCTAAATGCATCAAGGAAGAACACTAAGAAAAAGTTGTATGAACCTCGAATAACAGGCACTCAAGGTTTATGTTCCAGCATACGAGAGCTATGGAAGAATGTGGCCTCACATGCATAACCGGATTATGGGTGCCCTGCTGTTATACCAAGTTACCATGTTTGGTTACTTTGGAGTGTCTCAATTCTACTATACCCCAATCCTGATTCTGCTGCCGATCTTGTCTCTGATCTTCTGCTATGTCTGTAGAAAGAAATTCTATAATGCATTTTGTCACACGGCTCTCGAAGTTGCCAGCCAAGAATTGAAGCAAACACCAAACATGGAACAGATATTCAGATCGTATATCCCACCGAGCTTGACTTCCGAGAAGCAAGAAGATGGACAGTTTGAAGATGCTTTATCTCATGTTTCGAGAACAGGGTCATCTGTTTGATGTGCATTTTTTTGTGTCATGAAACTTGGATTGTCTGTTTATAACATGCTTTAGGGAACCATTCTGTTTTGTTGCTTGTATGTAACACAACATTTCTCCTCTGGATTTCTTTATTAGCTCCGAGTTTGAACTATGATTTAGTCTAAGGTATATATAATCAACTAGTTTAAAACACGGCATTGATGTTTGGGGTTGCTCCGGCGACAATGCGACGGTCCGTATTAGGCCGGAATTCCCAAGTTAGGTTTTGTGACATCCCAAAACTGGACTGCCTACCAAGTCGTCGATCAGACGGACCGATCCAATTCTCCGATTACTTTTTTTTAAGTTAGATTTAAGAGAGCTAATCCGTGCAATGTAAAAGTACATGAATGTGCCTATAAAACCTTAAACACCTCAGGTGATTAAATTCTTTTCGATAACTTTTTACGATTCAAATGATAAACACCTCAGATGATTAGAGTGTGTTTATAATGTATTGTGAATAAAATAACGAAGAACAATAATAAAAACAAAAAACAAAGAGATAAGAGGGAAAAAATTATATTTATTCTGAATATGCAAGTGTGTATAATACATTCATCAAGTCATATTTTAGATAATAATATTCAACTGGTTTTTCAAGTTACTGAAAATGGAAAAAAAAAGGCTTCAAAGAAAGGATGTCAAATTAGTGGAAACAATATTCAATCATCTAATAATGCCCTACAATCAATTCATTCACATGCTATCTGGTTTTTCAGAAATACCATGGAATATATATCATCTCACTAAGTTTATATACCATTATTTCTGATTTAGGATTTATATATACACAAGTTCAATGCATCATACATACATACATAAAGATGAGATTACACGATATAAAACTCTCTAAGTTTTACATGTCTTTTGGATCGTTGGATGACTGAACGGATGACTCAGAGTAACTACTTACTTTTATTTCTCAAGTGATAATCTTCATATAACCGGCTGTTAATCTAAGTCATCCGTTTAGAGGGGTTTCACTGTGTAACTTGAGCATATATCCCCGTTACCAAAACACACGTTAACAAAGAAGCTGCAATTGTTGATGGTGCTGATACATCACTATCACAATGTTAATGCTTTGCCCGATTAACAATGTTGTCTGGTCTTGCGTAATGGGATTTTGTTTTACTTGTTAATTCTGGGTGTTTAACCAGGGAAAGTCATGACAAACTTGCACAAACAGGCATGCAGGCAACACAGGAAACTGAGAGAGAGAAAAAGGTTCCAAACAGGCAAAAAAAGATAAAGTTGAAGATTTGTCCTATGAATTTGACATCTGTCAGGAAGATTTGTGCATGTGGCTTCATGTGCAAGTAATATATACATAATTGCAGAAGTATTAATTGTATGTGTGAAAGCAGTGAAGAAATAGAGACCAAGTTAAGCAAATTACATAACCTTAAGAGACTGCAATTTCTCAGCAAATCATCCAGGGAAAAGAAATTCATCAAATAACAGGAAATTAAAAGTTGGAGGGAGCCAACGTATATATAGAACATAATGAGTTGCCTGGAATGAAGGTCATACTTGTGAGAGAAAAATCTGTAAATATCCATAACCAGATGGAAAGTTACTCTTGTTGGTGAGTGAGTGATTGAAGCTGCAAGATGACCTGATGCTGAACCATATCTATGAATCTAACTATATTAATTACCTGGAAAACTGAAAACCCCTTGACAAATGGACAATTTCCATATCCTGGAAAGGTTCAGAACATATACAGAAGGAACAAATGAAGAATAACCTTATCTCTAGAGATTCATTACCAGATCATGCTGGCAGCTTCAATCTCTCAAACCAACATGCCAGCAACGAATGAAGAATTTTCTTTGCCTTTGCTAGGAAGGGAAACTAGGAAAGAGAAAAAGGAGAATTTGTTTTCCCCTTCCATGATGCATGTTTTAAGGTACCAAATCACTCTTGACTTGAATCAACGATATTTATTTATATATAGGGATAGGATCCGTTTACATAGTGCATAAGTTTTTAAGTTTTATATAGTTTTTGGATTGCTGGATGAGTGAAATGAATGACTGAGATTAACAATAGGATATGTAAAGATTATTACTAGAAATAAAAGTAAGGAGTTAATCTTAGTCATTTATTTCACCCATCCAATAATAAAAAAAATATATAACTCATAATTTTACCTTGGTTAGGTGGATACTAAGCCACGTATATTGTGACCAGTGGAGACCCTTTAATAATGAGTAGCATACACAAATTAATTAGATGAATAGGGACCCTTTAAACAAATAACAATAGCAGAGTTAGAACTCATATTATTAGCATAGGTTAATCTTTGTGGACTGCTCAATGAATCTGAATATAATGAAATGGTGAACCCACTTTGAAGTCTATTTGAAAAGTAAACAACTCTACTGATGATTCATTCTCGCTTCACCTACCTAATTAATTTCCATTAAATCAATCAAAAGTTTATTTTTTTTGACCAAGCAATCAAAAGTTATTATGATGACAGAACACAGCACGGTCTAAATCATGACCTTAACTGATGTGGAATCCTATATACAAAGGTCTAAAAACTAAGGACACCCTTTTTCTGCAAGTAATGTAGTTAATACATGTTAATCTATGGTTGGTCCAAGAGGAGTAGTGGTTGGAACTTAGAAGCAAAGTGCAGAACTCCGAAGGCTAGAAACTTGGGCGTTGATGGTTCAAAACAAGCATGCATGCTTGGTTTTGTCGACCAGTAAAATGGCGTTTACCCTAAGCAAAAGGAACAGTTAATTTACAGAAACAGTAAGCCGGCTGCCAGGTGCTTAGTGAGCTTTGGGTCCTTTCCAATAAAATTATATTATATGTAAACATTTAATTGCCGTAATTATTAATGTATGAGGGTTATGCATTGGCCAGGTTGGAGGAATCCTTTTGTCTTTAGCTTTGGGTGGTTTCTTATGTCTTGCATGGTTGACAAAGCCCTAAGGGAAGGGAAGCACCAGACACCTTTTCAACAGGTTTGGTTATGGATAGAGTCTACATGGTTTTGTTTTGTAAATTAGCTTAAGTTATTAATTTAATAAGGGTTTTGGTCCCACTTGTGTGGATAATATAGCTTATTGTGTTGCTTTCAAGGTATGGTTTTCCCGGATGCCTTATGTTTGTTCCAGACATGAGTTTGTCAGAATTTTTATTCAAAAGATGACCATTTGAAAGGGAACCTTTATTCATATGTGCAACTTGCAGACAAAAAGTGACCCTTTTGCTATAGGGTATCTCTTCCAAATCTGTAACATTTTAAATCTTGAAAAGTACTTTATAAGTTACAAAAATTCAATGTTGAAGCTGTCAAGTTTCCAAATTTACCAGGATGATATAGAAATAGGCAAATTTTGCTTGCAATTCAATAATGGGAGAACAAGGTTAGAAGTACAACCAGATATTGGTGGCTTTGTGACCCTCTGCCCTTCAACCGTTTCTGTAAAACAAATTTTCTTCATTGGGAAATGGATTTGTAGGTTGTCATATATGCCTCACTGCATGTGTGTCTATATCTCTTTTGCCTCACCGAATTTTTTTTTCTAAAAAAATAGTTTATGGGAGTCTAAAGTTGGTGGTTAAGTACCCCAGACTCACCCCAAAAACTTAGGTCCAGTGAACTTAATTGATCAAATCTAAGAAATCAATCCCCATTACTTGCTACATTTCACCACCCTTCATCAGCCTGCAACTTCACAAACTCAGCCAGGAGCCTGATTTCGTCATTCGTCAAGCGTGGACGAATGTGCATAGCCCCCTCGGCATGCAACTCTCGCCAAAGCCCTTCAAACAAATCATCAGAGAAAAAAGATCAGAGCAGTGAGTTTGTTATAACTAATAAGCAAGGATATCAAATCTCTATGTTGATTCTTACAGGCATTCTTCCCTTGCCATAGTATGTGACGCGGTATATATCGTCTTCGGTGACAACCCCATTTCTGTAACAAAATCATCCAATCAAATAGTGGGGATGCCTAAAAGTATACTCATACCTAAATGTTGCAGGTTGCAGTTTTTTGTGTTTATTTACACAATCTAATTCAAGAGCATATGTATTCTGTTGATTATTAACACAGACATTGGCCTGAATTACCTTTCAGGGTCCTTTGTAAAGAGTGCTGCACCCTAAAATGAACAAGAAACAGTGGATTAGAGAGGAAATTACAGGGGGAAAATGACCATATCTGTAGTTGGGGGAAAAGAATCTCACCGGTTGAATTATGTTTCCACCTCCGTCATGACATCCGATACAAGCTTGTCGAAACAATGTGGTCCCTCTCTGTACATCAACGGTTTGTGCAAGAGATGCATCCATGAAAAATAAAAAAGGCCAAGAAAGATATGATTGATTCTGCATCTTTATCATCACATGTCGAAAGGAAAAACCATTTCGAAGCAAAAATGCTCCTCAACAATGAGAAATCCATGGGCTAATTTCAGTTCAAGTGACATAAGATGATGGAAGCAAACAATTGTACGCAGAGATGGACACATGATTTTCAGTCAGGAGATGTGATTTTATGGAATGTGAACGTAGATAATTTTATCGAATTTAAAATATCCAACATGCCCTCGGTCCATCCATGATTGTGTGGTATTGGTGGGATTAGATACCTGGGGTGCTGCAGATGGGGGATAAGGCGACGACTGCAGCAACTAGAGGTGGAACCAAGTTGTTGAAATGCAGTTTCTTGACTGGTTCGACATGTTTCAACTTCGAGGGAGCTTGATTATCATTTCCCTTTGAAAAAACTCATTTTTTTATTCATTCCTTTTAATCAGTTTCCAGAAAAGAAGTTATATTATCTACAGACATAGATTGAAGTGGATAAGAAATCACCTTTGCAAGTAGAGAAGGGGAGATGTTGCTGCAACAAGACACGGTAGAAAGAATCTCCATTTTCTGTGTTCTAGTTGTGTGAGACAGAAATTGAACTGCCATGCCTCATGGAAGCTAAGCCAAGCTAATCAGTGGGAAGGCAAATAGTCCAAGACCAAACATTAGTATCCTTCCACTTACTTGGTCATAGACTTCTTTATTGGGCAGTATTGGCCTCGACCAAACATCACAATCCCAAATTTTAAGGATAAAATACCTTCATAATTGTTAAATTATTATTCGATTCTATTTAACAATTATTATACGTAATTTTTAAGAATTAATTATATTACACGTCCTAACTAGTTGTACAATTTACACGTCCTAATTAGTATTGGCCAGTTTTTTACTGAACTTCTTCCTCCTCTGACACACCAGACTCTGTTTCACCTTTGATTTCTTATGCTCAAACTCTGGTTCTTCATCTACACTTTGGCTAAACAAATTATTACCACTAAATCTATAAAAATTCTCTCTTTTAACTCCATTAATCAAGAATTTTACTTTCGTTCTCTCATTCGATAATTTCCCAACATTGTTACCATATCTTTTCTCCTTCAATTCTTCAGTTTGATGTTCCAGAACAGAAGTGGAATTTTCCCACAAAGTTTCCACATTGACGGTTTTAATGGGTGGTTCTTTATTGCCTAAATCAGGAAATTTTGGTAACCATTCCGGGATATGGCGACCCCTCTGAAAATTCCCTCCTGGGGATGGTTTTAAATCTTCTGTTTCTTTTTTCTTTGTTCTCCCAATGGGTTTGGCGAAGGGTATTTCATCCGTTGAGCTAACAAAACCGGACAGATCTTCCAACACGGCCGACTTCAACAAGCAATCGTCGCTGTACAGTGTGGCTGCACCGTTGAAACCCACATGCAGGGACGTGTCGTGGAGGGCGTTGGTGAGATCAAATAAGTTGGGGTGAGTGCGATTGGCGGCGCAAGAGAATGATGTGGCCGATCTGGCGAGGGTTTCCAGGTATTTGGTGGCGACCAGGGTTAGGGTGTTGAGTGCTGTGATCCGGCTACGTCCGAACCCGACCGATTTGCAGATCTGAGCCACAGCTACTCTGGTTATGTCGAAGGAGAAAGTGCTTGGATTTGTTGGTTCCGGTTAGTGGTGGCTATGGCTGTTTGATTTTCTCTTGTATTTTAGCTTCTTCTTCTTCATTCTCGCGGGGGATCAGTTTCTAATTGCGAACAGAAAGAACAACTCCAAAACCCTAACTTTTATTTTTATTTTTTAAATGTGTTTTTACTAGTGACACCCAATGACCCAAATGATTTGGGACATATCATTCAATAGAGTTGGAGGCCTATTTTGGTATTTTCATTCTCCCAAGGGTATGTGTTTGTATCTAGGTGTAACAAGTAAATCCGAATTTAAACCCTATAAGAACTAAGAGAACGAATTCGGTTCAGCTATTCTTTTATTTTTTTTGAAAAATCCATTTCTTCATCTATAATAAATAAAATCAAAAAAATAATAACAATTTACTGCGTAAATGAGTAATTCGGTTTGAGTTCATATTTTTCAAGATAAAATTTCATTTCGTCCGTGACAATAGGATAGGACGACAAAAAATATATAATTGTGAATTTATCCCACCTTTAAAACTTATATTTTATCTGACTCAAATCCTGATTTCATCCTAGTTATAAGTCGAAGAATGAACAAAAATTTCCTTTTTTTCAAAGCTAAAAATTGTTTAAAATAATTATATTTGAAAGATAAATTTTCTATTGTTACAAGTAAGCAACCAACTCTCCCTTGTCCCAAATTTCAGCAACATCCAAATCAGGTTCTCCCCACCAATGGTTTTTCCTTGTTTCTTGGAACCATTTTCGGGTAAGTTTAGTACTAATCAACAACATAATTGTAGGTACTAAGTAACAATTCAGTTGGCAAACCAAATTTCTCAGGTGAAACCAATACCTACTTTATCTTGGATTAGGGTAAACGTTTCATATCAACATACTAAGGTGGTGTCAGATCATGCTGCTCTCAAATCACAAACATAATCTTACTCCAATATTTGTTTATTTTAGTTCAAAAATCCCAACTCAGTTGCACAGGATGTCCTTAAATTAGGGTTTTTGGAGGGACCCCATTGGAGCCATCTATTCTGCATCACTTGAAAAGCACCTATGATTTTATTTTTCACTTCAAAAAGGCTCTCTCCATTGGTGGCTCCCATCTTGATCTAATCTAATCTAATGTAATCTTCTTGTGGTTAACGTATATAGCCTAAAATTTAAAATTTTTAGTTTCTCAATAAATATAAAAGTTTATAATAATAAATTTATTATTTAAGTTATTCTATATATAGGTGAAGCTTTGTGCTTATCGATATAGTTATGCAATCTTCCATTGCTTCCTATTTTGTTTATCTATATAGGTGGTTAGGTTAAACTTTAGAAAGTTGGCAATGATGGAAGCAAAGCAATAATAAAAGTAGATGAGAGGGGTGGTGGGAATCCATCTCCATCCATCTTTCTTGGCGGTCCCAAATCATTTTCTTTTGGGGAATAAAATTTTCCAAACTTTTCCTTTTCAATGTGCTGGCTTGCAAGGGAATAATCAACAAGGGGGTGTTAGATTGTCTCGGACACAGGTGGGAGTGGGAGTGGGACTGGGCGGCCACATCATTGCTCCGCACCTCCTTCCTCTTTTGGTCCAATAGCCTCTCATGGTGGCTGCTATGGGAGACCAAAATTTGGTTGCTGGAGACATTTAGATTCAGCAATAATCTAAATTTATATCGTATATATTATCACGTTTGAAAAGAGAGAAAGACATTAATCTGTCGTCGAGAATAAAGATCTGAAAGTAGAAAAACTAAAGCCCTAGTATGGCACCAACAGATTTGAGCTGTTTGGACAGCAAGAAAAACCATTATCCATGCATATGATATATGTATATATCTACATGGATTCATCATTTTCAGCTCATAATTAAAAGGTACACATGAAAAAAGAAAATAAACATTAATGTGACAAGCAATGCATGTAGTCTCTGTTGGCAAATTGCAAGTTGGAAAATAATTTTCTCTTTTGTAATAAATTTCTTATCTGAATCTGAATCCACAACCTCAAAAAAACCACCTTTGATGTCAACTTTCTGTCTGAGAATGCATTTAAAACTTTCTTTTTTGTTCTTTTTTTTCCCTTTTAAAAAAGAACAATAAAAAGCATGTGGAAGTGTTGTGCATATACATCACCCACATTAATCTTGATCTTATGAAGAGTTCATTAGAGAAAAGCATTGAATTTAAAATTTAGTATTTTAGAGTGTTAGTTATAATTTATGTTTTAGTATTTAAATAAAAATTAAAAAAAAAGTATATGAACTACATATTAAAATATAATCCATTTTTAATCTCTAAGTAAAAAATCAATTATTTCCAATCTATTAATATGAGAAATAAATTTGTTGGATTATAATCCATTTTTTCAAATCGTCTGTCTTTTATTGTATCTTTTTAGTGTCCTGCTTTAAATTAGTGGTTTTAAAGTTTAAGATTTAAGGTTCAAGATTAGAGAGTTTAGAGAGTTGGGTGTTTTTTAGGGTATAGGATGTTGAAAATTAAGGTTATGATTTAGAATAATATTTTTAAGAATTTTTAGGAGTATGAAAGGAGACAAGATTGAGGCAATAAATTTCTACTCCTCTCTCTTATCTAGGCCTTTGGGGTTGGGTGCAAATGACTTGCCATCTAATCGCGCCTTCATTGGTACCCACACTTTAAATTAATGTATTTAAGATTTAAGGTTAAGGTTAGAAATTATGATTAAGGCTTAGGAAAGTAAGATATAATATATTTTTTAGGGTTTAAGATGTAAAAATAAAGATCAGAGTGCTTCAAAGCAAAATAAAATCAGAACCAATGGCAGTTAAAGCTCGGCATATGAATAGTTTCCCTACTCAGTTAGTGCTTCTTCTTCTACATGTGTTTTAATGCTATTTAAAAGTTTCTTTATTGCTCCTTTTTAACATGATTTTGATCTTCTTCCTTGTATAGCAGAGATTTGTGTGTTCCTCTGGTTGATCCAAATATCTCAGCCAAAACTTCAATCAAAAAAACCGACAGTGGTATTAGTATTACTTACAACATGAATGTCCAATTTTCGGATTCGAGAAAAAGGTCTAGAGATTCATTCAACAATGGCTTCCACGTCGAGTCATGCTCGGTCCCTCAAAAGAATAAATTTTCTGGTGTTTCCTCGCTTTTTGATAATGATAACAACCATGTCTTATCCCAGATCCAACAGCAAGAAGAAGATATTGACCGTTTTGTTTCTGATCACGTAAGTTCCGAGAAAAATATTTTTTCCTTGTTAACATAGAATTTATTGATATATTTATGTTTTTTGTATGGATTGTAGGCGGAAAAACTGAGGTTGGGGGTTGAAGAGAGAAGAAAGAGGCAATCAAGAATGTTGATTACAGCAATCCGGGAAAGGTTGATGAAGAAACTAAAGGAGAAAGACGATGAGATACAAAGAATCGGGAAACTAAACTGGGTTCTTCAAGAAAGGGTTAACAGCCTGTACGTAGAGAACCAACTGTGGAGAGACTTGGCACGGACAAACGAAGCGACGGCCAGTTCCCTACGCATCAATTTAGAACAAGTTCTGGCACACGTGGGGGAGGAACGCCGTTTAAGCGGGGAAGGTGCCGCTGCTTTGGAAGATGACGCGGAGTCTAGTATTGGCAGCAGCGATGAGGGGTGGCGCAAGGTGGCGGTGGCGGCGGAGTCTGTTGGGAATGTTAGGATGTGCAGAAAGTGTGGGGAGAACGAATCAAGTGTACTGTTGTTGCCATGCAGACATGTCTGTGTATGTACAATGTGTGGTTCGGGCATGGTAGACACCTGCCCTGTTTGTCTTTGTGTTGCCAATGCCAGTGTTCATGTTAACATCTCATGAAAGACTTTTGTTTCTTGAGAGTTGTTAGTGAAAACAAAGAAAAAGGAAAATGCAAAAAAATTACATAGATTTCATTCGCTTTTTTCGTCATTGATCTCTTGTCATAGTTGTTCACCTTGTCTATCTTTTTTATGGAAGCTTGGCGTGAAATTGGACAGTCAAAGAGTCGTTCTGATATCACTGGTGGAGGTTATTACCTTCTTCTTAAAAGACATGTCCGATAGGATGTGCAATGTCACTGTATATATCCCAAAATCTCTCTTTTCTTTTCCGTGGGATTAATATTTCTTGACTCTTTTAAACGTGACAATAGAGTTTTGTTTGAATTATAACCTAACAAGTTAAAAATATTATTAGAACCTATAAATAATTTTAGTAAAAAAATAATATTTATTTTAAAAAATTTAAGTTCGAACACATATATACACAAGGTGAATATCTTATTAAAGAGTTAATGTTTTATTATTTTAAAATATTCTTTGAGTAGGAAAATAAAAAGTTTAAAAATTTTAAAAAATTAATATTACGTACTGCTTTAATTTATAGTTTGTAAAAACAAAAAAAAAATAATTTATATTATGTACGTGTACAAATATATTTTTTAATTAGAGTTAAAGTGGTTCACGAGATTTATCTCTCTAAAATTTTTTTACAGTATTTAATTCAAATTAATTAACTAATAAAATAAGGTTTTATATCGGTGTTAAAAAAATAAACAACCCAAGCCAAAATGTACATCACAATCTGTTGGTACTTACCCTTTCAACCTATCTACCTATAGGTTTCATTCATTTTCATACGCATCAAACTTATCCCAACTCTGACATTACAACTAATTAAGTTGTTAATTATCGTTTTCGAGAACGTAATAGACATTAAATTATGTAATTTCTTTAACATATATTTGGTTTTCAATGACAAACTTAATGAAATATTTTATGACACGTCGGAAATGTTGTGAGACTTCAATTTTGACGAAGCAGTTAATACAAATCTGTAATGTTTCCCTAAAGTTAGGCACATTAGTAGTTGCATGACATAAACCACCGTGGCCTATCAATAACAAGTTTGGTCAGCTAATTCTATTGAGTATCGGTTCTTTCTAGTTCCCTTTTAAATGGGTTCAGTGATATAGATCAGATTCGGTCACGAAAATAAATTATTTTATTAACAATAAAATTATTTAGGTATGAAATTAAAAATTAAAAATATTTATATTTTTTTATAAAATATTTGTATGATTAGGGGTGATAATGAGTTTGTCCGGCTCGCGAGCTATTCGGGTTCGGCTCGGTCAAAGTTTGACTCGAGTGAGCTCAATTCAGGCTCGGGATCTAAACGAGCCAAGCCGAATTTACCCAAGCTCAGTTTGAAAAACTCGTGAACAGGCTCGGAATAATTATATATAAACATACATATATATTTATATATACGTTAAAAATAATTTGTTTAGCAAAAAAAAATAAATAGTTGAGAGTAAATCCACTAAAAATAAATTAAATAAAATAAATTAAATATTATCAATTAAAACAAATTTACAAAACTACTAATAATAAATAAAAAAATAAACTATAAATAAATAATAAAACACATGAAAATATAGAAAATTATCCATTTCGAGTCAAACCGAGCCGAGCCTGACGAGCTTTGAGCCCGAGTCGAACCCAATAATATTATTTTTGAACCGAATTTAAGCCTAAAATTCCGAGCTTGACGAACCTTAAACCGAACCCAGATATGCTTATTTTTGAATCAAACCGAGCCCAAATATGCTTATTTTCGAGTCAAGCCGAGCCTGGCCCGATTCTACTCATTATCACCGATATGTATGATATTGAAGAATTTAATATATTTCAAGTACTAAATATATGTATTATCCATTTTCAAGGGGAGATTGTCTCTAAAAAATAGCTTAAAACGATAAAATGTATTAATAATTAAAAATTCAATTAAAAACCATATCCAAATGTGATATCCTCTTCGAAACCTGCAAACCCCAGAACTGGTAAAAGAAAAAAAACGATCAAGACCAGCCAACAGGCCCAATCAGAACCTGCAAACCGAAAATGGGATATTAGAATCAGAATCCTAATAAATAAAAGGCTTAAACGTTAAAAAAGTGTCTAAACTACGAAAAATTATATTATAAATTTTTTTTATCACGTCATTCAAGGTTTCAATTAATCAGATTCATTCATCTTATATTTTTAAAAATAAATCATTGCCTCTTTTCTACTCGTAATAGATAAGTGAGTAGTTATCAGATAGTTAATTAAAGATGAACAAAACTGATTACATGAACCACTGATGACATGTTGAACAAAGTCCATGATATAATCTTTGTTAAACTACAGAGTTTTTCTACTTTAATATCTCATATCTATTCGAATCAAATTAATATTTAATACTTTATTTCGTAACTGAAATCAAACTTTTTTATGATACACGTCAAAAATTCTCTAGCCTAATCAGAACCTTCGTACCAAAAGCAAACCATAAAAATCAAAATTCTAATAAATAAAAGGCTTAAACATCATAAAGGAGTTCAAAACTATATATTTTAGTTTAGTGTCTAACGTTTGTTTAAAATCAAATTAATACTTAATATTTTATTTTAAAACTTAAATCAATTTTTTTACAATTTATTAAAAAAATTGTTAGCCAATTAAATTTTTGTTACCTATGAATAGACCTACTACAATGATTTTTGTCCTTTGTTTCGTTTACTTTCCCTTGTTGCTAACTAACTCACCGTAGTTTGACTTTGTGTGTATCATGTCATCAACATTTTGCGAAAATCATACTTTAATTGGTCCAAACTTAATGGATATTATTAAGTACGAGAGATTATTAGGTGAACCATGTTTATCACGTTATTCATGGTCCAAGCAATCAGGACCGTTGATCTTTAAATAACCACTTAATAACTACCGACCCACTAAGTCCATGTAGGAAAGAGATAATGATTCACTTGAAAAAAATTAAGATCAACGGTTTTGATTGCTTGAGATCATGAATGACGTGGTGAACAAGGTTCATCTAATAATTTTTCTATTAAGTACATACGTACGGTTCCCAAGTGAACATCATCTGATGCTTTCTTATCTTTTACAAGACTATAATTACAACATTAAATAGTCAACGCTTAATTAGACGTGACCCAACCAAAAATGAACACACCAGCCTTGTAAGGAAGTAATTAAGATTATGCTATATGGGACAAGTGTTGGTGACAGAATACGTCTGCCGTACCATCCATAAACTAAACTACACTTAGTTTGTGATTAACAACTTGAGATTAGTATAATTCAGAATTAATGTGGGTAGAACAAGTCAAGTAGGAATCAATTTGAAACAAAAGATATTAGGAAGGCATGGAATCGGCTGCAGCAGTCTCTCAAGAGGCATGACACACAGATTGGACATGATGTCCTTTTTTTCTCTATATAAGACCCCAATCATACACCGTCGCCATAGCCGAACAAACAATTAATCTTGCGAATAAGGTTACCAAGAAAGAGTAGATGGCTTCTTCTTCCTCCCTTGTCAAGATTTTTACCATCTTCTTGATTATCATTTCCATCTTCACTCCCCATGCACTTTCAGTAGTACCAGAGGAATGCCAAGTGGAAACCAACAGCTGCACCAACAAAAAGAAGGCCTTGCCACTCAAAATCATAGCCATTTTCTCAATACTCATTACTAGTATTATAGGTGTATCTGCACCTCTGTTCACACGTTCCATCCCAGCTCTTCAACCAGACAAAAGTTTATTCGTAATCGTCAAGTGTTTCGCGGCAGGGATCATTCTGGCCACGGGATTCATGCACGTGTTGCCGGATTCTTTCGACATGTTGTCATCGGATTGCTTGGAGGAGAACCCGTGGCATAAGTTTCCATTTACAGGATTCGTGGCAATGTTATCTGCTATAGTGACTTTAATGGTGGATTCCATGGCTACATCCATGTACAGCCGGAAAAGCACTGCCGGAGTTATCCCGGAAACTGGGGGAGGACAACATGAAATGGCTGTTGCGAATGTTGGACAATTCCATGGCCATCACCATGGTCCAAAGCCCGAGTCTGATGCTGATCAACAATTGCTGCGTTATCGTGTCATTGCCATGGTAAGATATTTCAGCATAATTACACCAAACGAGTAACATTTTGGGTTAAAAACATTATGCATCCTCAAATTAAATCCTAATGAGTAAAAAAAATATATTTTACCCTGGTCAAGTTGATATTCTGGTTCCATCCTATTCTTGGTCAGGTATTGGAATTGGGAATTGTAGTTCATTCAGTGGTCATAGGGCTTTCACTTGGAGCCTCAAACAACACATGCAGCATCAAAGGTCTTGTGGCAGCCCTTTGCTTCCACCAAATGTTCGAAGGGATGGGCCTTGGCGGTTGCATTCTTCAGGTAATCCATTCATTCAATTCTACATTCCCCCGCAGCTATACTATAAGGCTCGCTTCTGATCTATATACATGCATATATAGGCGGAGTACAAGGCGTTGAAGAAGTTTATAATGGTGTTCTTCTTCTCCGTAACGACGCCATTCGGGATTGCACTGGGAATCGCTCTGTCCAGGACATACAAGGAGAACAGTCCAACGTCGTTGATCACCGTAGGGCTGCTGAACGCGTCGTCGTCAGGGCTTTTGATATACATGGCTTTGGTTGATCTTCTTTCGGCAGATTTCATGGGTCCAAAGTTGCAGTCTAGCATTAAGCTCCAACTAAAGTCTTATGCTGCAGTTCTTCTAGGTGCTGGTGGCATGTCTCTCATGGCCAAATGGGCTTAATTATCTCCGCATGCATTACTTTCTGTTTTATTTGGAATAAGCTGTGTACCATGCATGTTTGGTATATTATAATTATGAACTTAGGTTTTGTGACCCTTCATCATGTAAAACCACCTATCCAAGAAAATCAATTCAACTCTTTCGGATGAGTCTTGCTAATTGCTAGATTACATAATATTAATACAATACTCATATAGACCCTTTGCAAAACACTTAAACTAGTAAGAACCATGGAAAGTCCAACAAAATTTTTTAACTTTACAGTGCTGCTTATGAGCCATGGATTGGAATGCTCAAATCTAAACCAGAGATTATAAAATCTTTCCATCCAAGTGGGATGATGCAGCAGAGAAATGGTTAATAAGCGGCTCTTGCCATGAAATTAAGCATAAAGATGTTAGGACAGAGATGACTCCACTAGGAAGTTCCACTAGGACAGAGATGCATCAAAGTTGGATGATGCAGCGGAGAATGTATAGCTGCAAGAGTGGGATGTTGAATCCTCTTCCCTTGATCTCCAATGGGATGATTGTAAAGCGGAGACACTCTTGCAGCCGAGAAATGGCTAGATGACACTCTTCAAACAGGAAAATCAACATTTCTCGGCTGCAAGAGTGTCATCTAGCTGTGATACGACTCTACCACATCCCATTGGAGATCAAGGGAAGAATCGAAGAGCCTTAAACATATCTAAACAGGCTGTGCCCGCCTGCCGGAAAGTTTTTCAGAATGGAGAGCTGCTGCATGGTAGGAAGAGGAAAGCACAGAATTCTTCCAGAGGTAATGAGGTAAAATATTAGTTATCATTATTTGTGTTACGTAACAACTGTAATGACTATTGTTTGGGTCACAGTTACCAAAGAGAGGAAGCAAAATCCGAGCTTGGGTGAGCCTTGAAAATTGAAAGTGCAAAAGAAGAAGTTCAATCTAGGATTAGAATGATTGAGGGACTTTCTCTAAAACTAATTTACTCGAATGTCCAACACAGGTATCAGTAATGATTCAGATTCTTACACTTATATTGAATGTGTTGAATATGTATTTTCGGTTTCGGAATGCAGAAGTACTGGGGCCTGGATAAAGTATAGCAGTAATAACTTTGGTCTTGTTGATTCTCGATTCACCGGCCTTTTAATTTCTTGTTGCAGCTATCTTAAATTAAGTCTTTTTTTCTCTGGACTCTTGAGCATCATCCCAACAATGTTGAGCATTCATTGCCACAGAAGAAGAAGACACTGAGTAGACCAGACCAGATCAGATCAGAATCTGTTGTCTGAAACTCTTGCCTCGACTCATGTCGAGGATAGGAGATCCTTTGGCAAGCAGCTAAATCTCTCTTTTTTTCATTTTTGATGAACTTGGTTTATTTTCAGTCCTTGATAGAGCTTGTACTGGAATATTGATATTGAAAACTATCATTAGCTTTGTGTGCTGTGCTCGTAATCAGTTTATATTGGTAAAAATAGAACAAATTTGACTATCCAAAAGACATGAACATTAGAAAAAGCACGTCGGAAGAAAACCACCCACATGGAGAAACAAAAGCAAATATTAGTAATTTATATATGTTGTTAGCCTCAGAACTGATTGCCGAGCTTTGTAATGGAAGCTTGTCACCCAAGTGGGGGCATTAAGATGACGGGACATGGGTTCGGCTTCTTGAGTCGGAACTCAGGTGGCTTTGCAATGGCTTGCCCGTTCCAAGCCAAGAGTTGAGCTACGGTACTTAAGTGAAAACTGTGAGTCTCGTGGCTTTTAGAGAGAAGGGTACTGCGTGAGGCTGGATTCACAGAGCAGCGAAGACTTTCCTCTCTTGGCAGTGGAAGGATAACAGGCTTGATCTACCAAGGTTCAACATGTCTCAACGAGCTGGCCTTCTCTGGACCATCATCTTTTTTGTTTTTGCTCGTTATCAGTTTAGCAGTACTAGTAGTAGCATTTATGGGTGAAATAGAACAAATTTTATTATCCAAAAAGACATGGACATTAGAAACAGCAACTCGGAAGTAAATATCCCACATGGACAAACAAAAACAAATATTAGTAATTTATATTTGTTATTCGCCTCAAAGCTGTTTGCTGAGCTTTGTAACGGAAGCTTGTTACCCGAGTGGGGGCATTAAGATGATGGGACATGGGTTTGGCTTCTTGAGTCGGATCTAATGTGGTTTCAGAATGGCTTGCCCGTTCCAAGCCAAGAGTTGGTCTATGGGACCTCGGTGAAAACTGTGGGTGTCGTGGCTCCTAGAGAGAAGGGTTTTGCGTGAGGCTGGTTTTACAGAGCAGCGAAAACTTTCCTCTCTTGGCAGTGGAAGGATAACAGGCTTGACCCGTTAAGGTCCAGCGTGTCTCACCGAGTCAGACCTCCACTGAACCATCATCTTTTTTGTTTTTGCCTACCCCCACCCCACCCCTAAAAGATTTGTTTGCTAAGCTTTACTTATTTTTTCTTGTTGTTTTAATGTTTGTCCTGTGCAGGACCGAGTCTGACCGTGGAGTGAATACATTCTCTCCGGAAGGAAGATAGTTCCAGGTGGATTGCAGCTGGGTTGAAGACAAAAAAATAGGTGTTGTTCTGGCTGTGGAGAAGCGTATTACTTCCCTTATTCCCTACTCTTGGTGTTCCTTTTGTTTTTAAGATGTGAACTTCCTATTGGAGTCTCTTTTAACACTCTTTTGCTTGATCTCTAGAATCGAATATCAGAGTATGGGAAATGGACTTCTCTGTTGCTGATTCCACACCTCTCATATTATAAAGCAGATTCCTATGAGACAGTGGCATTGGGAAGCCAATCATGACCTTGTATAAAACTTTTCATCATGAGAACACCGGCGGAGAACTCTTTCCAGGGCCTGCCAAGATAAGTTCTTGCAGTATGGTTGTGGAACCCTATGTCCTTTCTAATGAATCCTTTCCCTGCCACAGCTGAAGAACTATCAGGAATCGACTTCAACTACTCAAGCACAGTGCTTTTTAAAATGCTTGGACTGGGACCAGAATCCAGATAGACAAACACTGGTAAATCATAATGGGGCAACCAACATCCAGATTCCAGGATCCAACCTTGTCGATCGTAAACTTCGAAAGAAGACAACCAACATTAAAGCAGAATACCCAATTTTGAAGAAAGAATAACACAACAAATGCACAAGGTAACACGTAATCACAATGTGGTTTAAACTATCATTAACAGGGCTGATGGGGAGCACCTGCATCCACATTTCTTGTATTAAGAAAATCATACTTATAACAGTACCAATACTACCAACAGATGGGATCTTATATTAAAAAATCACCATTTATCGTTTGCAAACTATGTTACTCGTAACGTGTCGAATAAGTGTTTCAGAATGTATATGTTGAACTGTTTAAAAGTTTTCTGATATTGGTTGTAAAATCCTTTGAGTTTATTTAACCATTGATTTCATAGAAAAATCTAAACTTTCATTTACCAATATACAGATTGGGGTTTCTGTTTCACTTTTTTTTTTATCAGAGTGAGGTCATTGAATAACCTATGATAGCAAGCAGAAGATGTGGAATGGTCAAGGAAAATGAGGAATTGACAGCAGAATTTTCCTACCCACTCCATTTAAAAAGAAAGGAGCAAGTAAGCATTGTGAAGAGCCTAGTATTCATCAAACAAAAACTTACAAGCAATGATTTGGACAAGACATCAGAGAAAAAGAAAAAGGAAGAAAGCATGAGAATCCTACTTGTTTAGTCATTTTATTACAACTCATCCCATAATGCAGTAGTTCATAATTGAATAGCGCCGCCAATGTTGGACCTACATACACAAAAAGAACACCTAATGCTTTGGTTGTAAGTGAAGGCAATAAATGGTGGCGAGTCAGTTCACCTTTTCACTCGGTTCCAATCCTTCATTGGGGGGGGGGGGGGGGGGGGGGAGAACTAAAGAAATAAAAAGTAACTAAACTAAAGCAAATGACCCCAAAAAGTAATCAGAGTATTTTAAGACCAAACAGAAACTTAAGCATGGAGGTATTCAACTATATTAAAATAGAAATAACAAATCTATTAAAATGAAACTGTACATATTTCAGTATTCAACTATATATGCACCCTGCAGGATGAATTTTATTCAGAAACTTTGACATGATATAGCATTAGAACCATAACTAATTGCTTTGAGACTTGATTCAGACATATTAGTCATCCATTTCCGAGCACCATTTGATTCCCCTGGCATATTATATGCATAAGATGGCCATCGAACATCGATGTTGCATGAGCTTGTGATGCCCATTCTGATCATCCTTTGTGTTCTCTCAAGGACAATGAGGCTAGAAAAAGTGGAGAAACTGTTGCCTACGAATATATCAGCTCTTGAGCACACCTCATAGTCGATTGCTGACTGAATCAGATATGGATGCTTCTTGTAAATATCGTCGACCTTCAATTTCTTCTTCTCGAAAGGAAGCAACCCTTTCTTCCAACCATCCAATACTGAAGAATCATTAAGGAGGCTATCAGCAACAGCGAGATAAGCAACAATGGGGGAGTCTAAGCTCTCAATGTTTCCCACTCTTTGCATAATCTCTTCCTTGCTGCTACAAATTTGGTTTATCCCTGATCTCTGCTCCAAGTTCTTACAATGAATCATCCAATCTATTTCTACCCTCATATGGATTGCTACATAAGGAGTGTATCGCGGTGAAGAACTCTCTGCATCGAAATTGTTTTCTACCATATCAGTTTTGCTCCTAAGCTTTCTCCCGATCCGCCTAATCTTTGACACGACTTTATCCGCTGCTGTGGCAATCTCATCAACCAAAACAAGGCACTCAAAGACCCTCGCATAGTCCTTAACAGGCCAATGATCATGCCAAAGAAACGGATTCTTCCCAACTATTCTAATCACCTCGTACTTATCGACAAAACCTCGGCTGCTCTGCTTCAGCTGCTCCAAGTCTCTCTCAACTGTCCACTTTCTTCCACTTCCCTTTTGAAGATCATATATGCCCGTTTGATTCCTAAGATCCGAGTAGCGACCTAACCGCACAAACCCATTACAAAGTGAATTAAACCTTTCAAATTGGAAGACTTTATCGAACGAAATAGGCTTCAATCGATCGACTTCCTTGTAGAAAAGTGAAGCACTTAAGCTAGGCATCAAAAGTGTTCGGTTCAACATTCTAGCAGTTAGACAAGCTCTTGCAAATGCTATCTTCTGATTATTTAGTCCCCACACAATTTGAGGAACTTCCAAAAACTTATCTCTACGAACCCCATCATCAGATTCCAATGATAAAGAAGGGCTTAAAATCAAGTCTAGGTTATTCCATTCAAATACACCATAGCCAGGAAATGGATGGGGGAAAATAGCTCTGAAAAATAGAACAATACTGACCAAAGCAAGACAACATTTGCATGTTAAAGAAGTGAAATTGCATCCAAATAGCCACCAAAGCTTACAGTTTGAAGACAAATCCATTTAAAATTCACAAACTTTTAAAGCCTTCTCATTAGCAAAGAGCTCCCATGAGAATTCAACAACAGAGTTTGCACACACCAAGTTATTTTGATATCACAAACTGCATAATTCACATAAGAAATTATCATCATAATCCAAGACCATGTCCACCATATAAAAGATTAAAAACAACAACAGATAATCCAAGGATTATGAAATTGGCTAAAAAATTTACCTTGGTTTGAAACCTGCAATTTTCCTGGTAGGAACCGAAGAAACTTGAATTCCCCGCAAAACCAGAAAATCTAAAGAGAGAGTGATGACCATGCATGATAAAGAAATTTCAGAAAATATTGAATTCACATGAAACAATCCATGCCATCACCATCATATGTTCATTTTCTTTGTATTAGATTCAGGAATAACTATAAACAAATAATGAATGAATTGAGGAGGAAAAACAATAAACAAAAATGGGGAAAGGGGATGGGAATCTAGTGTTGATGATCTTGTGGGAAAATAGCAAACAGAAAGACTGAAAACGAATGGCAGTGCAAAGGAGTCAGAAGGAAGCAGTTTTTGCAGGCCGAGGAAATAATATAAATGCACTTTATACGCTAATGGCACCAAAAGAACATAACAAACAACATTCTGATTCATTTTGTTTTTATTTCGGGTAAAAGTTTGATACATAATTCGTGTAAAATAAATTTTAATTTTTTAAAAATAATCTTAAATTAAAAGTTGCTTGGCTTCAAAATGAATTTCAAAAGCTCTTTGAGTTATCCAATTTTTGATCTTAAATCGTAATTATTTAATCAGTTAAAAATTTATTTAGTTAATGATATATTAAAAATATATATACTTTTAAAAAAATAATACTCTTAATAATATTTTTAATATTAACAAATCAGTCAATTTGATCATCAAAATATATTACTAGTTTAAAAAGTCGACGATTTTTTTAATCAACTACGATGATTACAATAATATTTATTTTTTTAACCATTGAGGTAAGATTATTCGTACAAATAATACGACTTTCACTTACATTGTTTAAACATCTTTATTGCGTAAGATAAAAACTCAATCATCCCAAATAACAAGATAATTTTCCTACAACAAATATCTGCTAAAAAATCCTACACAAAGAGTATTGAAATTGAAAACGATGGGTGTCCCCCCATCTGAACTGTTCACTTGTTCGGTATTTTCCGGATGATAACTGACAACATCCGAATCTCACTCTGCCTCATGTGCTTGGGTTTTGGTTCAGTGTCTTTTGTTGTTTAGGGGCAATCAGGGGTATGTCCTACTAAAAGCTGAATCCTACACGGCTCAATTTTTAAGGCAGTGACCTATAATTGTATGCATCCAATTTCCAAAATCAGATGTTGGGGGATGAGGGACCCCTTCAGCTTTGGGAAATCTTCCCTGCCTCTTAAGTTGTGGAGTAATGGCCCACCTTTAAGTTCCCTTTTCCCCCTCCTCTTGCCAAAAGAACCTTGGTTCAGAGTGCTCGGTATGATTGCTTCCTGGAAATATGCAGTGCATAGCAAAATGCTTGTTGTGCTTTTCAACCTTAGGTAACCACCATGGATTCCCAGCTGCGACGAGCATAGGCGGATTTCAAGAGTATCCCAACGCTTTTCAGAGGAGGTATGTGAGTTTCATACTTATAGGAGGCCAAGTCTTCAGGGGTTCGGGTTCGGACTTCATGCTTTGTTCATCCTTTTCAAGTAAATAGTCATTCATCAATCCACTCTCGAGAATCTTCTCAGGTAAATAATCATCTATTAGATAAAGAATGACAGACTTAAAACCTTCCATATTGATCGTATAGTAGCAAATAGTGTGGTTGGCTTGTGTATCCAAACACAAATAACCTGCTTCGACAGGGCCGAATTCTGGATTTAACATCAGAGATAGGCGAGCATTAAAGTTGGCAGAAGCATTGACAGCTTCGTATCAACCGGATCAGTAACTGCTTTCTTGTAGGGTATGACGGCAGGGCCTTTGCTGAGCTTGACAACAGACTGTGAACCTTCTCCACCTTTGAGTATGGATGCTTTATGCTTCTTTGAAGCAAGCAGGCTCTATTGCCATACCCTGAGGTGTTGCCATCGCTGCTTAATGAGAAAAAAAATTCGGACAAGAAAGAATATTATCCAATAAACTTGGACACCATACAAAAACATAGCACTTCAAAATAAGCATGAAAAACCATAAACATGATCGACACAATTGAAATAACACTCTTACTAAACATCATTGACACAATTAAAACATCACATATATACATAGATAATAATTGTGTTTAAGATCTCGACCCATTTAATGATTGCTAAAGAAAAATACAACTTACAGGTAAGAGCAGTCCCATGTTCTTGGACGAAGCTAAACATCTCTGAACATATCTTTGCTTCTTGGATATATTTTAATACAAAATCTGGTTCAGACAACTAGGTGGTGACAAATGGTGGAACATAAAGTTTAATATACAGAGGTACAAGCATGGAAAATCTGCAACATGCATTTTCATCTAAAGGAAAAGCCAGCAGATTGTTCCTTGAGACCGTGGCATTCAGGTTAATTCTTGTTCACAATGAGGAATGATGATTTGGAGAGGACATGTAGGTAAGTATGCTTACTAGCGAGGACATGGAATTCAAAGCCACCTTTAAAACTTCTTGTGAACAGCCCGGTTTAACCATTCTCTTCACCTGGGACATGCCAAGCTCCAGGTTAACCTCAGGGTTAGGTTTATTTAAAAGTAGGTTTGTAAGTTACACAATCTGATCATGCATTCTCACAGGGATCAAAACTAGATATGATTTAATATTACAAAAAAAAATGATCATCCTGTAAAAATCAGAAAATCACAATCGGATTACTAAGCCTTCTCAATAGACAGAATGTAGCTATCAAGTTCAAAGAGCATGAATCAGTCAGGACTAAGGCTCGGGACTCATTATCAAGTAAACACACTTCCAAACTGAAAATATCCATACTTAAACTAAAGAAGCCAGTAAACCTAATCAATGGGGATGAGATACAGTCACACAAATCTTCTTTCTACCCGTCAGCTGGGCCTAGGCATATTTCATTTTTGATCTCACAGGCAGTATAAATGAAAGAAGGAATTCATCATTTGTTAGACACACCCAATTACCAACAAGACACAAACCGGTAACTAACAGATTTTCACAAACAAAAATTTCAAAGGATGAAAAAGTGAAGATGAAAGTGAAAAAATATATATACCATTTCAAGGTAATCCTGAAATTCCTTCATCTTTCGTATGTGATCTTCATCCTCTGTGTGCATATCCACGACCGCTATACAGGAATCTGGTCCTTCCAACAACGTAGTTCCAGCTTCTTGATGGAGCTCATCCATCCTATTATTTATGTCATCTGATACATTTTTCTGCTTACAGTATAAACAACTGTTATAGGTAGTGCAATAAATACCGTATGCTGTATAAATCACAGTATTTTTAGGCTTCTATGGAATTTGTCTCAATGCAGAGTTATGATTAGGAATGGAAGAAATGCAAAACAGATAAATAAAAGTGAAGAACAAAGAAATCAGATACACCTCAATATAGATTTTGCGGGAGTTATGCCAAGTATAAGACTTAGTCTCAAGCATTGACTTAGAGATGGTGTTCAAAGTGATATACCATTTAACTAGTAAATTTTTACAATCACCATGAAATCATCAGATTCTAGCTTAAAACTATGTAAAAAAAATAGAACAAAAACCATGTTCAAGATAGATTTCATTAGTATCAGAAAACAACTCAGCCATATACCTTGATGACAATAAAAATAAAGTAGCATGCTTTATATACTCAGAATGGATATGAAAAAGCCAGATGAAAACAAAACCCAACTGAGGGAAGTATGGGGAAAAAATGGGTTCTTTCTTCTTTGTGCCATTGTACCAAACAGATAGCAAGCAAGTTTTCAGATAAATATTAACGGTCGCCATGGGAAAAAAATCAAGCAAATGAAAAAGTACCAGTTTGCTTGAAGGATCAAGCTTTTCGAAGGAATCCATTCTCGTCAAGAAAGATACACTTTTTTTCAAGTTCAGCAATCCTACCTACCCTCCAGCTACAGTTCTCTTCACATTTTTATCTTCCTCTCGCCTTATAAGCAACGAAAATTGAAACATGCTAAAGTTTTCAAGCTTATCCCAAATTGAGAAAAATTTACATGGGCCAGGCTCATGGAAATTGCGATTCAAGATTACATTGGGTTTCCTTTGAAAGCCTTCTATGGTGATACCTTCAAAATATCTAAAGAGTTTATCCATTTGGTTTCAGGGGGCTAGGGGTGTAAATCAACAAGTCTTTATCTCTGTTCATGTTCATTTATTTATTTTTAATATTTAATATATATTTATTTAAAATTTTAATATTATATTTATAATTATTTTTTATTTTTAAATATATTCGTAAACGTTAAATATGTTTTCTAAGATTTGCGAACATATTCATTTAATGTTTATGAACATGTTAATTTACATGTAAGCTAACATGCGGGTTTATATGTCTGTTAAAATAATAAAATTACATCTCTAATTCCTAAGCTCTTTAAGGTTCACATTTTGAACTTTAAAATTTACTATGTATTCAATTTAGTCTCTACCTTCACCAAAATTTAAATGTAAAAGAAAGCAAAAGGATAACCAAGTAAATGAACTTATTAGTGAGTTTTTTCGTGAACATAAATGAATCAAGCATACTTATATATGTGTTTATTCGTTTATTAAATGAATATAAATATTTTATTCATACATTTTTATTTAGTTTAATAAATGATCATTGATCAATTAGTCAAAATGGAATACTCTATTCATTTACTCGCCATATTGCCACCTTAAAGTCAAGCTGCCAACGCGCTAACTTTACCTTACCTCTTGTCCCACTCATGGAGCTGCCTTGACGTTAACGGGGTAATGAGTTAGCACTTTCCCTTGTACCATGTATGTCTACTATATTGATAGATTGTCTGAAATTTTGGTTCCTGGTGCAAGAATCTGGGTCACGAATTGCAAAGAAAGATGTAGGAAATTTCCCATTTCCCATCAGTTGACCTTTTGTACTAAATTTTGGCTCATGCTATTGACTTTTATAGTCTTTGCCATTGTTTGGATGCACATATATTGTGAATGGCTTCCCTTATAGGCTATAGCAATTAAAAGTAGAGCAAAGTCTAAATCTGAAAACATGTTAGGTAGGAATCCTTCCATAAGGTCATGTTTTCCGGTGAGATCCTCCACGTCAAGTCTTGACGACAGTGGACAGAGCAGTCATAGGCCTTTGACGCATGAGCAAACGCCACCCCCGGTTGCTGGACTTGTTCATAATAGTTCCTTTAAACTACCAATCCCATATCCACTCCCGATCCCGGAAGAACACGCGACTGCTCTACGGTTCTCGCAGCAGGCTCATGTCAACAACGTGGATGTTCATGTTAGTTCTGCTACACCTGTTCAAGTAGTTGACAAATACATACCAGGGTCTCTTGCAGACCCCCAGCCGGGCCAACCCTCTATATTACCAAGTGCACTTCCCACGGTTGGTAAGTCTAGCAGGCTAATTGCTTTCCATTTAGTAGAGGTTGGATGATGTTTCGAGTTCCTTTGTCGAATTCTAAGATTCGATGTAATGGCAGGGAATAGTAATAGGACTTCGACACAGCTTACCTTGTATGCACCTTTATTTCAAGCTGCACTGAAAGGTGATTGGGGAAAAGCTAAGGAGTTCCTAAACATGCATCCGGGTGCTGTGAATGTGAGGATAACCAAGGGATGGGAAACAGCTCTTCACATTGCTGTAGGGGCCAAGCACGTTGGATTCGTGGAGGAGGTAATCAAATTGATGAGCGTTTCGGATTTAGAACGAAGGAACAAGTACAACAACACCGCGCTTTGCGTTGCAGCTGCTTCGGGTGTTACTCGGATAGCAGAGGTGATGGTGAAAAAGAACAAATTGTTGCCAATGTTAAGGGGGAGCAAGGGAGTCACACCACTCTATATTGCTGCAGCGGTTGGCGACCGAGACATGGTTTGGTATCTTTACAACGTGACTGCTGCTCAGGATCTTACTCAGGAAGATTACATCGGGTTACTTATAGCAACCATAACCACTAATTTATTTGGTATGAACAATGAAGTGAAATTCTCTTTGCTAGTAGCAAGGGTAGTGCCATTAGGTCCATATCAAATATGGACTATTTATAGGAAGAACCAACCCTCCTTCACAAATAGCTAATCATTCTCCTTTTCTACTTAGATGTAGCTCTATGCTTAATTCAGAACAATCCAGAATTGGCTGTTCTGCGTGATTCGAATGGGGAGACAGCACTTCATGTCTTAGCTCGAAAGCCTTCAGCCTTTGCCAGCAAAAGTGAATTGGGAACTTGGCAGAAACTTATCTACCCATGTAAGTTATATAGTTCGGTTCTTTTAGATTTCTTTTAAATGTTTAATTAGCTACATATGGAAGCATAGGAAATTCAATCAAATTTATCAAAATTGTTAAGTAATTGTCTTTATATACATGTGTATATAACCTAAGGAAACCAATAATCATTTCCATTCCCTGCTTAAGTTTTGATCAGTAGTTGCAGCATCTAAGGCCGAGAAACAGAGAACAAACAGAACATCTTCACTGAAAATCACTTTCAATTTTCAACCAGTAGTTTTAATTTGAGATTAAATAGGGAACTAGGGAGAAGATTAACTCCATTAAAACTAGTCAACCTATTACCATCAAGCCTTTGAATTAATTGACATAGACTGTTCCTACTTATCTAAGGTCTCGAGTTCGAGTCATTGGGAATGCAGTAGCCTTAACCTGAGTTCGAGTCTTGGGGCTTTATAAAAAATAGCAGTCATTAGCATATTTATTGCTCAATGAAAATGCAGATTGTGAAATCTGTCTTGTGATCATAATAAATACTTGTACACCATTGCAGGGATCTATGTTGAACCAATAGTAAAAAGAAGTTGCTCATTGGACATGTCAAAGCACTGCTGCAGCGATACAAATCAAGGTTTCTAAGAGTAATAAATCAAATTCCAATTCCTCTTTTACCAGTTCACATGTGAAATCATGAATCACATGTACAAATGATCAAGTGCTATGGTATTCCAGGTTGATCAACACTTCAACTTTAACCTGTTTATTTGGAATGTCTGCAGTGTTAGTTGGCTTAGCTGGAAAACTTTGGAATGCAATAGTGAAAACAAGTAGGTGCTGATATGAAATTTAGATTTCTCATTTCTTTTTCCTTTTAAAGAATCCAATATCTAATTTGTGTTTAATTCTAGTCCCGGGGCATAAAGAAGTTTATGAGAAAAAGTTACTACACATGCAAGCTATTGTTCTTGTGAAGCTGTTATGGGATCAAATTTTATTATTAGAAGACTCACAAATCACAGACATACTAAGAATCCCTTCACGAGTATTATTTGTTGCAACAGAATTTGGAGTTGTGGAGCTCATAACTGAACTTATACAGTCGTATCCGGATCTGATATGGAGAGTTGATGAGCATAGTCGCAGCATTTTTCATGTCGCGGTCATTCATCGTCAAGAAAAGATCTTTAGATATATCCATGACATAGGGGCACATAAGGATATGATTGTTGCTTACAAAGACAAAAACAACCATTGCATACTGCATTTGGCTGCAAAGATAGCTCCACCAAATAGACTTAATATTGTATCTGGTGCAGCTCTTCAAATGCAAAGAGAACTATTGTGGTTTAAGGTCAGAGTAACTCCATTTCTGTAATCTTACTTGTTTATCATTTGACTTGATTAGAAGTTGTAATTTGAGTTGCTTTTCTGCATCACAGGAAGTAGGGAAGAATGTGCAACCATTATACAAGGAAATGAGAGATGTCAACGGAAAGACGCCACGAATGTTGTTCGCTGAAGAACATGCGAAATTGATCAAGGAAGGAGAGAAGTGGATGAAAAGCACTGCTTCGTCGTGCATGCTCGTTGCTACACTGATCACGACCGTAATGTTTGCAGCTATCTTTACTGTACCAGGAGGCAATGACAATGACAAAGGAACTCCCATATTTCTAGAAGCTAAATCATTCATAATTTTCGCTGTAGCAGACGCATTTGCATTGTTCTCTTCGGTCACCTCGATATTAATGTTCTTATCTATCCTCACTTCACGTTACGCCGAAGAAGATTTCCTCAGGTTGCTACCCCAGAGACTGATTGTTGGTCTTGCTACCCTGTTCTTGTCCATAGCAGCCATGCTTGTAGCATTTGGTGCAACCATTTTCATAGTGCTTAGTCAAAGACTAGCCTGGATTGCTGTCCCAGCTGCCTTGATTGCTTGTATTCCAGTAATTTTATTCGCCTTCTTACAGTTCCCACTCCTTGTTGACATGTTCCAATCTTCATATGGGTCAGGCATCTTTGCCTGAATTAGTTAATATCAGATTCATTTATTTCTAATTCTTTTGTGTTTCACCATGCTTCTATAGTATAATATAATAATGAAGCTTCCTAGAAATATCTAATTATGAATTCCAATGTATAAAGGATACAGATATGGTAAGTATAACTGATAACCTCAAGGCAAAATTGATCCACTGTTTTATATAGGTATAGATATTTTTAGGAAAAATTATAGAACGTTCTTATTATTAACGTAATACACTATTAATTAAACATTGTTAACTCTAATAAAAAAAAGACATAAATAAAATTATTATTAATAAAATCAATACATTCCAATCTCAACTCAACCTTTGATAAAATCAGTGCGTTCATCCCATACTTTTTTCAGAGCTATGACTACACAATAAAAACATGTTGTTCTCCATCTTCGTCTTCACTTGGTTTCTTGGGATTCAAGCAATCAACATGAAATTTAAGCTCACATTGATGACAAGAAAGAAAAAGTAAGGTTTATGGAAAGTTGAGGGCAATGTTCACAGCCAATTGAATCTCATCCACCGCAGCAAGCAGAGCAAACTTCATCGTTCTCGTGTTGAAACGAACAACGCTACAGAACTTGGCCAACAGAGACGAGATGAACATCATCGATTATCGATATTCGGCCATTATTGTTCCCGAAGGTTTTTTTAGACTCCATATTTAGGGTTTCAGTTATTATTGGATTACTCATTAAGTAAATATTGTAGAAAATTAACTTCCAACTTTGTGAAAAAATAAAATAATATTGAAAAAAGAAAAAAGAAAATTTAAGCTTTTTGTAAAACGGAAGAAGAAACATAATTGATTTTCTGTCGTTGAATGAATGATTTTGTTTACACAAGCTAATGCCTTTTTATAGGCTTTAGAATAAGACTTTGAATAGGATTATAAGTCCTAATTACTTTAGGCTTTTAATCCTATTAACTTAAGACTTTTAATTCTACTAAAATTATCTCTAAGTAATAGATCCTAACTCAAATTCCTACCAATACTATATATATAATCTCACACTCCCCCTCAAGTTGGAGAATATATATTATATATTCCCAACTTGAATAGAAACTTGTCGAATGAAGCTTTTGGTAATGCTTTTGTAAACACGTCTGCCACTTGTTCTTCTGTAGGAACATAGGATAAAGAAGCTGTCCCATTAGTAATCTTTTCTGAGATAAAATGTCTATCAATCTCTACATGTTTCGTCCTATCATGATGAACTGGATTTCGAGCAATTTGTATGGCAGACTGATTATCACAAAAAATCTCAAACTTTTCCTCTTGGTTCACATCTAGCTCTTTCAGTAGCTTTAATAACCAAATTCCTTCACACATTCCCAATGCCAAAGCCCTATATTCTGCTTCAGTGCTGCTTCTAGATACAACTGTTTGTTTCTTACTTCTCCAAGTCACTAGATTTCCCCAAACAAAGGAACAATAACCACTAGTTGATCTTCTTTCTGTCAGTTCACCTGCCAAGCTTGAATCTGAAAAAATCTGAATAGAACTTTCTTGAGTCTTTTTAAATAGCAGTCCATGCCCTGGTGTCCCTTTCAAGTATCTCAAAATTCTAATTGCAGCTTCCATGTGATCCTCCCTTGGATCAGTCATGTGTTGACTGATAACATTAACTGGAAAGGTAATATCTGGTCTGGTTAATGATAAATAAATTAACTTTCCCACTAACCTTTGAAATTTACCCTTATCAACTTTATGACTTGAGTCATCTTTACTAAATTTTAATCCTGCTTCCATGGGAGTATCAACCGGTTTGCATCCTAGCATCCCAGTTTCATTAAGTAAATCAAGAACATACTTTCTTTGATTTATTACTAAACCTTTGCTCGACCTAGCAACCTCCATGCCTAGAAAGTATCTGAGTTTTCCTAGGTCTTTTGTTTCAAACTCTGTATTTAATAACCTTTTCAGGTGACTTATCTCTTCCTCATCATCACCTGTCAGAATTATGTCGTCCACATACACTATTAAAATAACCCTTTTATTGTTAGAGGTTATCTTAATGAAGAGTGTGTGATCTGCTAAGGATTGTTTATATCCAGCTTTCAGAATTACCTTGGTAAATCTGTCAAACCAGGCTCTAGGCGACTGTTTCAAACCATAGATGGATTTATTAAGTCTACAAACTTTCTGATCACCTTTTATCGACTTCAAACCCGAAGATACTCTCATGTACACTTCTTCTTCCAATTTTCCATTAAGAAAAGCATTCTTAATGTCAAGTTGATGTAGCATCCAGTCTTTGTTTACTGCCAAACTTAAGAGAACTCTAATTGTATTTAGCTTAGCTACATGAGCAAAAGTCTCATTATAATCAATTCCATAGGTTTGAGTAAAACCTTTGGCTACCAATCTTGCTTTATACCTTTGTATACTACCATCAAAGTTGTATTTTATGGAGAACACCCACTTGCATCCAACTGGTTTCTTGCCCTGTGGAAGATCTGTAATGGTCCAAGTATTATTCTTTTCAAGTGCTTCAATCTCCTCTTCAACAGCTCTTCTCCACTTAGAATCATTTAGAGCCTCCTCAACAGTGTCAGGTATTTGTTCTTTATCTAAGCAAGCTGTAAAAGCCTTGAAAGATGGCATTAGATTACCATAAGCAACATATCTCTGAATGGGATGCTTTGTACATTCTCTTATCCCTTTCCTTTTAGCAATTGGTAAATCATCAACCTCAGGTAACGAGGAAGGAATCTCAGTTAGAACATTATCTTCATCATTCTCATTGGCAACTGAACTCAAGTCCAATTCTTGGCAAGTGTCAGATTGTAAAACAGTCTATGGAATAGTTTTTTGTTTTCTGGTGTAAACTTTCAATTGCTTAGAGGGTTGAGGAGTTTGTGAGGGAGGTTTAGGTGAGAATTGAGGAGTAGTAACAATAGGTGAAGGATGAAGAGTTGTAGGTGTAGAAGTGGAAGAGTTATCAGGTTCAAATGATAAAGGATTATTAATAAATAAATCTGAAGAATAAACCTGATTTCTGAGAGGCTGAAAAATATCACTATTCTCCCCCTGATTTTCAGTCGAGTGGAAATAAGGTTCATGTTAAAAAAAGGTGAGATCCATTGAAATAAAAATTTTTTGAGAAGGAGGATGGTAACATTTGTAGCCCTTCTTAAGTGAAGAATACCCTACCAAGACACACTTCAAAGATCTAGGGTCTAGTTTTGACATAGAGGGAGCAGAATCTTTTACAAAAACAGTGCAACCAAAAACTTTAAAAAAAAGAATAGATGACAATGGTTTAAAATTTGGGTAACACTCTAAAAAAACAGCTCTAGGTGTTCTATGTTGCAAAACCTTACTAGGCATTCGATTAATGATATAGATCGCAGTTAATAAAGCCTCGCCCCACAAATACTTAGGAGTGTTACTGGTGAACATCAAAGACCTAGTAACCTCTAACAAATGTCTATTTTTTCTTTCTGCAACCCCATTTTGTTGTGGTGTATCCACACAAGTGCTTATTTGCAAAATCCCTTTTTTGTTAAAAAATTCTCCCAATGACTTGGTAAAATATTCACTCCCATTATCAGATTTGAATATCTGAATTTTACATCCAAATTGGGTTTCTACCATATGATAAAATTCCTCAAAAACAAAGGCTACTTCAGATTTATCCTTCAACAAATATGTCCAAGTTATTCTACTATGGTCATCAATGAAAGTGACAAACCACCTACTACCAGTTACATTCTTCACTCGAGAAGGACCCCAAACATCACTATGAATCAATGAAAAAGGGTGAGATGGTTTGTAGAAAGATGGTAAATAAGATGTTTTTGTCTGTTTAGCAAGAGGACATATATGGCATTTAAAAGAACTTGGATTTTTATTAACAAATAATTTAGGGAATAATTTAGCAAGATAATGAAAATTAGGATGCTCTAACCTAAAATGCCATAACATTATATTATCAATTTGTCCTAAGGAAGTAAAGGAACAAGAAGTATTTGGTATGGCAGTTGGTTGATTACCGAGAAGGACATAAAGACCATTTTGTAAGCTAGCATTGCCAAGCATTTTCCTTGAATTCATTGCCTGTAAAAAACAACCAGATTCAGTAAACTGTAATGAACACTTCAAATTCTTGGAGAGTTTACTAACAGAGATAAGATTGCAGGCAAGATTAGGCACAAACAGAACATCTTCAAGCAACAAGTTATCATTAATGAGGACGGAGCCACTTCCTTTGATAGGAGAAAAAGAGCCATCGGCTGTTTTAATAGAACTTTTAGAAGATGAATCTAAAAAATTAAGGAATAATTCTTTGTTACCAGTCATGTGATCAGATGCTCCAGAGTCGATGATCCATGTTGATGTACCTTTAGAAGAAAAGAGTGCAGTAGGAGAACAAATATTTTGTATGCCTTTATCCTCCACAAGAACTAAATTTGTTTCACAGGTTACTGTCGAACCTGGAATTGCTTGAAAAAACTTCAATTCAACCGTTTGTTTTGTTGTGGGTAACATCTCAGAGGTTGTCAAAAGGAATCCCATTAAGAATTCGGACTAGGATCGATATTAGACTGATACCATGTAGAAAATCAACTTCCAACTTTGTGGAAAAATAAAATAATGTTGAAAAAAGAAAAAAGAAAATTTAAGCTTTTTGTGAAACGGAAGAAGAAACATAATTGATTTTCTGTCGTTGAATGAATGATTTTGTTTACACAAGCTAATGCCTTTTTATAGGCTTTAGAATAAGACTTTGAATAGGATTATAAGTCCTAATTACTTTAGGCTTTTAATCCTATTAACTTAAGACTTTTAATTCTACTAAAATTATCTCTAAGTAATAGATCCTAACTCAAATTCCTAACAATACTATATATATAATCTCACAAATATCACAACAGAGATTTGGCCATCAGAGATCCAAAAGTTAGTTTAACAATTATTCTATACAAAAAGCAAGATTAAATTATTTCCACAGTCTGTTAAGATTCTGCCCCTAGGCTATATATTACCTACTTGTTGATGCAGGAAATGCGTTAGGACGAATCTTGAACATCAGTTTGTTCATATAAAGTTGTGGTACGATGACTAAGGTGGCATCCAAACCTTTAACTTATTGTCGTCGCCATTCGATGATTCATTTCAGACACTAATTACATGAAAAATATCGTTAAGACGAATCGATTGATCATTAAATCATCGTCATTGTTCGTCTAAATAAGAGGAACCAAGTTTTTGATTGCTTGAAAGGAAGTATTTTCGATGACCAAATCACAAAACAAAGGGTGCCACCATTTTTACTAACGTCGAGACAACATGAATAGAGTTCTCCATCGTCGTCCAACCATCGGAGCACCCCTCATAAAACCTTAAATTAAACCAACTCATAAAAAAGTTTGTTTTCAATGAAATATTTTCTCTAGGTTTTACCTTTCATGCATTACTTTAGCAAACGAATCCCACTAAAAAGGTGAATAAATTAAAGACAACCTAAACCAAGTGAAAACAGTTAAGATCCTTGTAATATTATTAAAATGTGTTGCGTTTTCTGCAGAATGCAGGGCCACTGCTTTTACATTAAAAACATAGAGAACAAAGTAACTACTTATAATAATCTAGCAAGTACAAGACATGAGTTGTAGTCTTTTAGGGTTTAGGAAATAAACTAAAGCATAACTGATGTTTCAGAAAGTGGTCTGATATTGCCAAATGAAGTAAAAAGCATGTGATGATTATGTGTTTGTTCGACGTTGATCGTCAGTCTGTGCTTAATATTATAAAGGTGGTGAAGTTTGTGGATGTTCGCGTCATATCCATATCATTGCCTGCAGAAAAGAAGGAATTTGGTCCAAAGTATGTTGTTATTTAGTTAATTATTAAAGTTCTCAAGGCCGCATTCAAGCCACTATCTTCTTTGATTCTGTCTCAAGTACAAAACTTAAAACTTTAAAAATGAAGGCAACACAACCTTGATTTCAGATTGTCTTCGTTTAAACTATAAGAGTTGGATGTTAATTTTTTGTGTTCTGTTGGTCTATGTATGTTGGTAATATATTTTATGCTTAGAAGAAGGAATATGAAACCTAGAACTCAACGAGTGATATCAATGAAAAAACGGTGATGTTCATTCTATGAGATTTGGGTTCGATATATCTTATCTACAAGGTGTATTTAATCAAGGGGTTAGAAAGAGTATGAACAAATATTACATTGTAAATATCTTAAGACTTGAAAAAAAGAATTATCAAGCCTTTGATTATTGGTTAAGATAGAAGAAATCATATCATTCTGTTTATTTTTTATTTAGTTAGTGCAATCCAAAAATATACGGATCAAACAGATAACAAAATCTATTTGTTTCTTTTCCGTATCTTTTTATATGTTTTACTTAATGATTTTATGTAATATGTATTAATGATTATTTTTATTATTTTATTAATTATTTATATTTTATCGATAATACATCTCATATAAAATTATGTGTAAAACATGTAAAGTGCATATAATTCTATATTTCTCAAACTGAGAATTGGATTAATGTGGAGGAAGAATTAGTTATTAAGAGAAAAAATAAAGTTAATTCAAAGGATCCAGATAGTCAAAACAACTTAACTGATGTGAAAACGTCTTCCTATATGTGAATGTGATACGTGCTCGCCACTATAATCAGTGGTGAGTTTGATGCCAATGCCATTATAATATTCCATGGAGCTCCTGCTTCACATGAGACTCAAACGTGGGTTCCTCTTGGTTTTGCTTGGACCAGATGAACAAAAAGACTCCGATCCCTTATATAAAATTTCGCATGCGCACTTCAACTAGCTTCTATGGCGATTTTGTCAGCCAAACTACCCTGTAATTATCCATTCAGAGAGCGCCGCTTGCCTTCCATTTGTACTTCAGCTAACATCCATGCAAAGAACTGAATAAACAAATACAAAAACTTTTTGTTTTTTAGTTTTGGAACTCTTTTCTTTATCATAATTCATGGAGATGGTGGTGGGGATGAATGTGGATCACGCGCACTCCACGTACACATGCAACATCTGTTTATACGTAGCCTAGTTTCAGCTATAAATACCTTCTTTCAAGTTTCAGCAGATGCAAATTCATATCAGATAGAAAGTACTGTCCAATGGCAGCATCTTACTCCACCTCCACCACCATTCTTTTACTTCTTCTCATTGCTTTCTTCAGTTTCAATCAAATCCATGCTAGGAACAGAAACCCTAATTCAGTTGTTCTTGGTCTAACACGTTCTAGCACTACCTTTCCTATACCTAAACCTTCCAAATACTCGAGAAAGAGACTTTCACAAGTTTCAGATATGATTGAACCGTTGAGGGCAGTTAGAGATGGATACTTGCTGACTTTGAATGTAGGAACACCAGGACAGGTCATTCAAGTTTACATGGATACCGGGAGTGACCTGACTTGGGTTCCTTGTGGTAATCTATCCTTTGATTGCCTGGATTGTGATGACTATAGGAATGATAAGTTGATAGGTACTTTCTCCCCTTCACATTCTTCATCATCTTTTAGGGACACCTGCGGTAGCTCTTTTTGCATAGACATCCATAGTTCTGATAACTCTTTTGATACATGCATCGAGGCCGGATGTTCGTTAAGTGCCCTTCTCAAAGCCACCTGCTCTAGGCCTTGTCCTTCCTTTGCCTATTCCTATGGTGAAGGAGGGCTAGTCACAGGGACACTAACCAGGGATAACCTTAGAGTCCATGGGAGTAGCCCTGATATCACTAAGGATCTTCCCAGGTTTTCTTTTGGTTGTGTCGGCTCTACTTATAGAGAGCCTATTGGCATTGCAGGGTTTGGTAGGGGTGTACTTTCTCTACCTTCACAGTTAGGGTTCCTCCAAAAAGGCTTTTCCCATTGCTTCTTAGCCTTCAAGTATGCCAACAATCCCAATATTTCGAGCCCGTTGTTCATGGGAGATGTTGCTGTATCTTCCAATGACAATTTACAGTTCACCCCAATGTTGAAGAGTCCCATGTTCCCCAACTACTACTACATTGGTTTAGAGGCCATAACAGTAGGCGATGTTAGCTCTGCTCAAGTTCCTTTAAACTTGAGAGAGTTTGATTCTCAAGGTAACGGGGGAATGTTGATTGATTCAGGCACCACTTACACTCACCTCCCTGAGCCATTCTATTCTCAACTTCTCTCGGTGCTCCAATCAGCAATAACTTATCCTCGGGCTACAGATTTCGAGACACAAACCGGATTCGATCTCTGTTATAGGGTTCCATGTCCGAATAACAGATTCACTAACGATCCTTTCCCTTCCATCACTTTTCATTTCTTGAACAACGTGAGCCTAGTTCTACCCCAAGCTAATTACTTCTACGCCATGAGTGCTCCAAGTAACTCAACTGGGGTGAAATGCCTATTGTTCCAAAGCATGGATGATAGCAACTATGGACCAGCAGGTGTATTCGGGAACTTCCAACAGCAAAATGTCAAAATTGTTTATGATTTGGAGAAAGAGAGAATTGGGTTTCAAGCGATGGACTGTGCAGCAGCAGCAGCAGCTCAGGGACTTCATAAGAAATGATTTTAATGCTAGTGTTCTTGCTGTTACGACAGTTTCTAGATTTGAATAATGAGTTGTAACTTTTCTTATTTTAAGGAAGCTAGTTTGCACTCGTTAAAGTTAACGTGCAAACTAAATTTTGAGGCTGTAACGTTTTGGTTTTGGATTCATTAAGAAAAACAAGTGGTTTTATTCTTATCGCTTAGCTACAAAGAATATAAATATGGTGGACCAACTTTATTACACTCCTTAAATGCTTGTCACTTAAGGAGTTTAGGTCATAGCCATGAAAGAAAACAACCCAGACATGCCAAGTAAAATGTAGCCAAGACCACACAAGCAATGGCATATTTATTTGAACATGCAGATTGTACTATAGATGTGAAACATAGTATTACCATACTTTCAATTACATGAAGAAAAACAACAATCTTTAACGTGATAAACAGGTTGACAACATCCATGTACAGGTCTGAACGAATAGTCAAACTGGGTAAAGGAAAGATGAAACTCTGATTGCGGAGCCAGAGAGCATTAAAGGAGCTATTTAGAAGATACATGCAGGAAACAACAATAGTCTAAGAGCAACAAGATGCTCTAGCTGCCTGTTCTGCAGGTCTATCCATGAGAACCATTCCAGAAGGATTCTGTGCTGGCTGCACTCGAGGTAACCTTTTAGCTGCATGAAATAAAAAAATAAGCCAATTTCCACTTCACGAATCAAATACTGCATGCTTTTAGGAAACTTAACAAAACGACATAAAAATCACCTATTTCATAGAACATTTCGTTGACATTGGATGCGGTCTTTGCAGAAGTTTCCATGAAGAAAAGGCCATTCTCCTGAGCATACGTTTGAGCCTCCTGAATCACCAAGGAGAATAAGAAGTCAAATAGAGATTTGCATGTAGGTTGAAGTCAAAACAAAATTGGACCATGAATCCATATACCATATACCTTTTACCATCCCAAAGAGAGGAGTAACTTTTGAGTGTCAAAAAATGGAAGTAGAGAAATCCAGAATACTCGTAATTAATGATTACCAGTTATAATATATGTCTGCATTGCAAAGAAAAAGTTATGTGAATTAAAAACTGATAACTTGCCTCTGGTTCCACCTTCCTTGCATCTAGTAAATCAGCTTTGTTCCCAGCAAGTGCCATTACCATATTAGGATTGCCTTCAAAGGGAAAGGAATGAACAAAAAACAAAGACTTAGAATTCAATCAGTCAAGAGTCCTTAAAATTAAACATTTCATAAGGACAAAAACATATATATGGACCGTCAAGGAATAACGGCAAAATACTACCTTGGGCTTGAAGTTCTTGGACCCATTTTTTTGCTCTCTCAAATGATGCCTACAAAATAAGAAGAAAGATATTACCATTCTTTGGATACTGAAAGCCATTCCACATCTCTATAGTCTACTAAAATTTACCAGAGGTGATTTTACTGTTATACATTTCAAACTAAAACAAAAGTTCAGCAAGTTTTTAAAATCCTTGCAAATGTAAACTTTAATGTGGTCACAATTGAAATAATGAATAGAACAACACACTAAAATACCTCGAATATAAACCCTTTCACTCTCCACCCTTATTCTTAAGGGGGAGAACAAGGAAATTTACATGCAAAAAAGAAAAATTATCAAACAATATAATTAAAGAGGAAAGAAGAAAGAACAGCAATCTGAGGAGAACCTTCGTTTTCCTTCAATAACAACCATCAGGTTTGAGATTCCTTGAAACTAAATCGTAATCTGATTTCGGAGAAGATGCCAACAATAGTGACCAAGGCATAAAACCAGACAAAAATACCATACAGTTGCAAAAATCAAAAAATTAAATCATAGAAAGCTTGCCCTCATACCAGTAATGCTTAGGCTCTGTCTGATTCACAGTTTTCACCTTTTTTTGGATAATAAGTGAATCAATAAATGCAAAAAGACCCAACAAAAAGGGCAAACAGCAGAAAGCAAAAGCATCAAGAAAACAGAACAATAAGGAATTGAACAAAACATGACCTAGATTACATGCTCCCAAAGTTTTAATACTTCATTTCCCAATGTCACATTTAAAGTAATAAAAAGTTAAGTGTTTCAATCACAAAGCCACACAGCAAACACGCTTACTTGATTTGTCATATCATACACAATGACCGCGGCTGCAGCTCCTCTGTAGTACATTGGTGCTAAGCTGTGGTACCTCTCTTGACCAGCCGTATCCCAAATCTCAAACTTCACAGTCGCATCATTCACAGCCAATGTCTGGGAAAAGAAAGCTGCACCTATTGTTGATTCCTACATAATAACAAGATAAATGTCAAATTATAATTTTCTAACCGATTTTTTAATAACGTATTTTCTATCTTAGAAAACTCAAGAACACCACCAACCTGAAATTCAACAAATTGCCCCTTAACAAAGCGCAACACAAGGCTAGACTTCCCAGCACCAACATCCCCAAGTAAAACCTGAAGAAAAAAATACATGTTAACAACAAATACAAGCAACAAAAAATCGGTAAAGATCTCAAATTAATATCCACAATCTGAACAGCAAAATTCAATCAGCCTAAATCAGGTGCATAATAAGATAACGAAGAAGAACCTCCAGGATGTAAGCAAAACTCAAAAAAGGATTTGATCAACTCTAAAACAAACGAATAAAATCAAAACATTTTTCTTTTGCAAACATAAACCAAACCCATATCACAGTTCATATAAAAAACAACCAAGATCAACAATTCAGCAAGACCCAGATCAAAATTCATCATCTAAACCAGTCCCATAGCATCAAATACTAGTAATAACAAAAAATAAATCTTATAGAATCAAAGGAGGGTTTAAGATCACAAGAGATAGGGATAGAGACTGACTAATTTAGCATTGATGTTCTTGTTTCCAGTGGTGGCCATGAGAATGAAATCCTCTATGATCAGATTAATGTTCCCACAAAAAAATCAAAAATCTTATTTTGTAATTGAAAAGATTGAGAATTGAAGCTTCTTGGGTGCGTTGACGAACAAGACAAGAGAATGGATGTTAAATCAGAAGGGTAGAAGCAAAGGGAAAGATCCTTCTCAACCCTTTGAAGCAAAATTGTTCTTCTCTCTTACGAATTACTCTTCAAGCCAAACACGACAGCGATTGCTTTGTTTATTGGTATTTTTCTCTTTCTTCATTGGAATTTTCTTTTGTCGTTTTTATTTTTTTATTTTTATTAACAAAAATCCACGTGGCAATGGTTGGTCCATTACTTTTTCTTAGTTTTTCCTCCCACTACTATATTTAATTAAAACATTTTTAAATATAAAAAAGGGAAGTTGTTCGAAAATGGACGATTTAATGATTTAAAAGTTGGCGATTTAAATAGAAAAAATTGGATATCGAAGCAATTGTCTTACAGCATCTCATGTAGCCTACGCCCATGGTAACCTATAGGGGCTGAAGCCAAGGTTAAGCAGGCTCCATCGAAAAGGGTAAAGAAGTTGGTGCAGGGTAAATCTGGTGGATAAAACTCGATTCGATTTGAAAAAATATATTTTTAAAATTTTAAATTATTAAAGTTAAATTGAATAATTCAAAAAAATAATTTTAAATCGAGTTCAAATTTTTAAAATTTAAATTATTTAATTTTTTGAATAATTTAAAAATTTTCATATACTAATTATATATTTAATCCTTATAATTTTATTTTTAAATTTATTTCAGGTATTTCTTTTCTTTTCTATTTTGCCTTTTAATTTATTTAGAATACTAACATAATTTATATTTTTATTTTATTTAATGTAATTTTTATTTATATGTTTTATATTATGCTCATTAAACTATTTTATAGTGATATAAATAGTATAATTAAATTTTATACATAAATTCAAAAAAGTTAAATCGGTTTTAACTCGTTAAAATCGATTTGAATTAAAAAAAATAAATTATAAATATAATAATTCAACTTAAATAACTTAAAATATTTTAATTTGATTTGACTCGTTCGAACGATCTCTTTTATAATCTATTTTCTTTTGTCTCTTCAATCTTTCCCCAAATCCTTGCACCCATAAACATCGTTGATATGGCCTAGGGGATGGGATGGGATTAAGAAAGCAATGAATGTGCGTGAAGTGAATCTTGTAGTTAGAGACATGGGTGAGGAGGTCCATACAAGACACAATTAGGAGAAGGGAGTGGCAGGAAGAGAGAGAACAGCAATCATGGTAGCTGACTTGGAGAAGGAGAGGAAGCAGACAGGGATGGACTAGGGATACGGGTGAGCAAAATTTGACTCGATTCAAGACGAAAATATTCGATTCAAAATTTTATAGAATCAACTCGACTCGAAAAAAGTTTAAATAAAATTTGAGTTATAAAATAAAAATTCGAATAATTCAAAATTTTTAATAATTGAAGGATTAATTTTTAAGTTTGAGACGAGTTTATCAATTTTTTATGATATATATACATTGATATATAAAAATATAAAGAAATATTAGTACATATGAAAAAAATATATATATATATCTTATATGATTAGAGAAAATTGTTTAAATTGGAATCAAATCATACTATAACATGATAAATAATTACAATTAAATATTTATAGGAGCTCGAAAACTCAACTCGAATAGACTCAAATTTTTTAAACTCGACTCGAACAAATAAATTTCAAATAAAGTTTGAATTATCAATTATGACTCGTTAACTAGAATAATTCAAAATTTTTTGACTCGACTCGACTGAATACTCACCCCTAAACTTGGATGGGGTTGGATTTAATTCACAATTATAACATACGATAAGTTTAAAATATAATTAAAAGATAATGAATTTTAATATTTATTTAAAAAATTTGAGAATATTTTAAGTTATTGACAAGTATCGAAATTTATTTTATAACTATCTATACTTGTTTGAAAAACTTAAAATATTATAAAAAATAAATATCAAAATTTATTTTATAAGTATTAAAACTTGTTAAAAATTAAAAAAAATAAACTAAAATATTATTAGAAAAACTAACATTTTAAGTTATTAAATAAATTCGAAACTTACCCCATACCTACTAGATTTAATGGAACCTAATACGTTGAGTTTTGACTATTAAATTCACACTGAGTTTGAAGGGAAGATAAAGTGAGACTTGCGTTGTACTCTATCATTGTTAAGTGAGTTGGAGTTTATCCACAGTTAATTTGGATGTTTGATATTATTAAATAAATTTTGTATATATAATTTCTTTTATTAAAATTAAATATATACATTTATCGGTACAAATTAATCAAGATAAAATCAACTAAAAATATTAGTCATTTGAATAACTTTATTATCACTATCACTCATAATTAGCGGTTGAATTGACCCTTTATCTGGATTGGTTCATTACTAAACCCGGAAAAATTATTAGGTGAACCATGCTCACTACGTTATTTATGGTCTCAATTAATCAAGACCGTTGATCTTAATTTTTTTCTAAGTGAATCATCACCTCTTTTCTACGTGTACTTAGTGAGTGGTGGTTATTTAATGATCAACGGTCCTAATTGCTTGGACCATAAATGACGTGGTGAACAAGATTCACCTAATAATCTCTCCTTGGGCTCCTCAACTTTAACTTTGTCTCCACAATACCCATTTGTCTCAATGCATTTCAATTTAGAACCTCAATTGCTCTTCATGTATCCATCAATACTCTCATGACATCGAACTCTGTTATGGGTTCCTGTATTTTATTTTGTAACCACCCAAATTTTAGATTAATAAATTATATCTCAGATTCGAGTTTTAGACCTATTAAATTTGATTGTTTAATTCAAGAATAATTAAGTTGAAGTTCGATTCGAGGATTTAAGGACTAAAATGAAGAGTAAATAAAGTTGAGAGTTGTAGGTTGTAATTTTTAAATATTGGGATGAATTTTTTAGTGGTTTATCTTCGTTTTATTTTTTAAAGTGATTCTGGATAGAGTTTACATGATCTGATCAACAGGTGAATTAACCAGTAGTATTACAACCAATAACCATCCCTTTTTAAGACATGGGAGTTTAATTAAGACATAACTAAAATCATCAAGAGAATCACTTTGGAACTGACTGGTTTTTATGTGAAGCTAAAGCAATGGAATTGGAAAGCTTGTTAATGGTATCAACCAGGCCATCAATGCCTCTTCTGTTGATCTCTTGCTTAGATTCATCAATCTGCAGCCTTCTCTCATGGAAACTAATAAGGTTTCTATGTCTTCTTCCCTCATTTTGCTCACAAGACCGGATGGATTCTGCTATAATGGAAGCACTTTTACAGATTGCAATCCCCAGTCCCCACTTCATTTGAGTTGCTTGGACTAGCAGCACCGCGGCTGCCGTTGGTGCCTTCCCCATCACCATCTGATATTCTCCTTCTCTTTGCTACCGAATCTGAATGCTCACTTGTATCAGAATCTGAGGTATCCCGCACATCTCCAAAACATAAAAGAACCAAGAAAATCAGTGCAACACCATGGGGTGTAAGTCTGCAAATTGAAATGCACGTGAGCAAGGGAATAAAGAAAGGGGGGGAGTACCTACTGTGGGAAATGGCCGAGCATACAAAAGAGGTGGTTGTATTAGTGGATAGGAGCAGCTATTGGTGGCAGTGGCGGTGCTGTTAGAGGCAATGGAACCGAGCGACCAGTAGCCACCACCTCCTCCAAAAGCTCATATATCTGACGCAACATGTTAGTAGGCAAGCTCTTTCCTTTCCTTCCATTCGTCTCCATCTCCCAATAACAAGATCAGACAAGAGAGATCTACAATAAAAGACTAATCAGCATGGTTAAGAACACCCTAATCATTTGGTTAGGCTTCTTAAGTATGTCCCATGCTATGCAAAGAAATAGCTAAGAAAAACTGGTGGCAGAACTTGTCACATGGTAAAGTTGGGGGGATTATTATTACATGCAAGACCCTTCAACGGTGTTTTGAACATGCAATTTACATAGCAATAAAAGCTGTATGATTTGTTTTCTTTTTTATTTAAAAAAATATTTTTTACCTTAAAACAATTTATAAGAAATAATGTTAAATACATTTAATCGATTAATCAAATTATTTAGATCATAAATTCTAAACCTGTTATGATAAAATTAAAATTATGATTTATCAAAAATTTATAATGGGACTTTAGTACATTGAAAAATAAAGTCCAAAATATTATATATCAAAGAAAATATATGAGCACTTGGTTGTTAGAAACAGTGTGATAATTTAAAATTTTTGAGCCAGATTTTTAATAAATAAAATGGAAATTTAAATCAATAAATTATATTTTATTACATAAGATTTTTACAAATAAAAATGTTATATTCTTAAAATAATTAAATAATAAATAAAAAAAATTAATATTTAAAGTAGACTATTTATAAATGTGTAAGAGAAATAAAAAAACTCATCCCACCGATATATAAAGTATGTGAAACGTTTATATACATCAAAGAAATTATAATCGATTTTTTTACCACGTTATTTATAAGATTAATCAATTAAATATATTTATTTAATTATTTTTATTTGATTTTTTAATAAGTAAATTTTTATTTAGCAAAAGTTATTTTTAACTTAATTCATAATAAATATTAATAAAAATTTATTCAATAAAAATTAAAAAATTAAATAAATATATTTAATTGATTAATCTTATAAATAACGTGATAAAAATAATCGATAATATAATTTCTGCAACTAAATGTGTTATTCATATAGGAAAATCGTTGGCTGATAATGATTGTTGGCAGTGGCATCATTAAGTTTTGCTTAAATATTAATATAGGATGACGTATGGTTAAAAAATTACATTTTAAAATTTTTGAGTGAATTTATTCAAAAATTATTATTAAATACTGCTCTATATTTCTCCTTTTTTATCTGATTCTTTTTATCAGATCAATGCTGGGATTTAGGCATTATAAAAGTTTTTTTTTTAATTTACAAAAGAATCAGGTAAAGTTTAAAAAATAATTATCCAAATTTCTAAAATTAAAACGTCTATGAAAAATAAATTTTTTACATTTATATATAAAATAATTACATAATTACTAATATCGACTTAATGATATAATAGGGTCAATGTTCATTTAGACATCGAGTCTGGCTGTTTTATTCACATTAGTCCCTAACCTTTTTTTTATCTACATTTATCCTTAAATTTGTTTTCTTGTAATTGCTGACACTACTGGTTATTAAAGATTCTGTGTCTTTTGTTGTAATTAATAATCAATTAAATTATTAAATATTAAATAAAAATAATTTATTTGATCTAATTTTTAATTTATGGAGTAAAGTGGATAAGGATTAAAAAAGGGACTAATATGGAAAACTAACCAAATTCAGGGACAAAATAAAACTTAATCCCTAATCTAATTCATCAAAACTTGGCCCGATCCAATCAATCACTTAGCCATTGACTACACCAAATAAATAAACCAATTAAGATTTCAATTATTAGAAAAAAATAGAGACAATAAGAAGAAAACAAAAAGAAAATCTGGCAATCCGAGAGACAAGAGTCTCTGTTCCCCCACTACCGCTGTTTCTCTTTGGATCCATCATCTACTTGGAGTATATCTGTGTTCAATAAACCAAACCCAATTTGCTCCTTTTCAGTCTGTGTTTAGAGATCTATCCAGCTTTGATTCTTCTATACTTCTCTTTTTGGGAATCGTTGATCTGGTCTCGGAGATGGCGGAAACAGACCATTGTTGCTCAACTCAGTTGATTGACGGAGATGGAGAGTTCAATGTGGCGGGACTCGACAGATTTATTCGGAACACTAAGCTCTCGAACTGTGGACTCTCTTATGCCGTCGTAGCTATCATGGGGCCCCAAAGTAGCGGTGCGTTGCCTATCCGGATACTATTTTTTATTACTTCGTTTGTAGCTCTGAGTCCTGCATGTCGATTTTTAAATCGTTGAAGTTTATGGGATTAGTTATTATTAATATTCTAGTAAGTGATATGTTTTCATCGTTTATTTTACTTTTATTTTCTGCTAATTGATTGACTCTGAATTTTAAGTGAAATGAATTGGCATTGTTTACTTGAATTCGACTTTGCTGCAATTTTAATAGATTTCGGAAGAAAATTTATGTCCAAGTTTTTTTTATCGTCATGTTAGCTTTGAAAGGTTAATGCTTTAATGCTAATGTAGTGACTAGTGAATATTATCATTTATCTTTCCATTATATTTTTTTTATACATAATTGTTAGATTATTCAGTTTTCTGTAATTTTAGTTTCATTGCTAATCTCATAAGATTGATTACACTTGTTGTATAATATTTCTTTGGCATTTGTATTATTGGGATGCCTGCGTGTTAGTTTTGCTCTGTCACCGTCTATGTGTTTTGTAGAATGAAAAGGCTTTGTCTTTTGTCGATAGGGAAGAGCACCCTGTTAAATCATCTTTTCCAGACAAATTTTAGGGAGATGGATGCATTCAGAGGAAGGTTTGCTCTTTTATTTCTTCAAAGATTATGGCTTCAAATGAATAAATATTTTCTTGCTGCTTTTTTATGTACTTTCTCTGCCTTTGTATTCTTGATCTTGTGATAGACATGTTTACAGATATACTTTCATTGCAGGAGTCAAACTACGAAGGGTATTTGGATTGCAAACTGTGTTGGCATAGAGCCTTTAACGGTTGCCATGGATTTGGAAGGTACTGATGGAAGAGAAAGAGGCGAGGTAACTAGTCTTTTTAAAAAGCTTTTGGTTGTTGGGAGGTAAAAGTATTTATGACAATAAAGCAGGTTTTATAGTTGTTCCATTGGGGGTGGGGGGCTCTATCTGTAAGAATGTAGTTTGCATCAAACAGATGGAGTTAAATTCTCAGAATTTATTTTATTTTGGCAATTATGCTCATCTAAAAATGTACTGGCTTGGACCATTAACTGAATGTATATCTTAAACCTTATTTGCTGCTGTTCACCTTAGTACTATAAACTCACTTAGTCACGCCCCCTCCCACCCGCCAAGACACACGAATAAGATCGACTTGGAAGCATATGGGAATTTTGATTTTGTAATGGACACCTAAATGTGAATGGTTACATATAAAATGCCAATTAAGTAATTTCATTTGTAGTTCTGTTCATTTCTGTTTCATTAATCACATTTCTTTGTCACTATTTGTTCACTGGTTTTTATTTTATTTTGTTTCAGGATGACACAACATTTGAGAAACAAAGTGCCCTTTTTGCTTTGGCCATTGCAGATATTGTGCTAATTAACATGTAATTTATTATATAGAAGCTTTAATGTCTCATGCATTTGATGGGTATGTGATTATATTGAAGCTTACACTGCTCAAACCATGTAATCTGGAGAAATTTCAGCAATGAGCCACCATTAGAATGTCTAGAGAATGAAAAGAATAAAAGGTCTGTTGTCTCAAAAGTGAAATAGTCAGTCACACTGCTCATTTTGCAGGATTTATATCGAACACTACATATCCAATTATTCTATTTATGCCTTTCATTTTGTTTTAGATCTATTGGTATCTGAATAGCAACCGGATGAAAACACTTGGACTTTTTGAAACTTTCACCAAGGATGTGTCGAAGCACATGTTAAAATTTTCAATCCCTGCGTACCCAGACATTAATTGATTGACCTGAGTGGGTTTTCCAAATGATAGACGTAGAATGAATACTTATCTATGTGATAGGATGTGTTGCCACCATCCCTCTCTAATGGCTTTGGTGATGTTCTTTTTCCTTTACCTGTTTTGATCACAAATAAACTTGAATCAGAAATAATGTTATGATATGTCATCTTTAGAAAATTTAGAATATGGCCTCTTTCTAAAGTTTGATCCATTCCAAATTTTAATTTCCTTTTGGTGTTGTTCAGTGGTCATGTGTGGCTTTGGTTTTTATGACATATGATGCTCTTTTTTTTGAGAAAGAATCCAAGAAATAAACTTTGGTATTAATCAGATATAGGGTGTTGATATAGGTGGTGTCATGATATTGGTCGGGAGCAGGCTGCCAACAAACCACTTTTGAAAACAGTTTTTCAGGTATTCTAGTATGTTCCTAGTTCTGTTGTTGTCTTGATTTCTGCTTTGTTTATTGTTCTTAATTCTTGTTGCTGGTCTAATCTAGGTTATGATGAGATTATTTAGCCCCCGGAAAACAACACTGCTGTTTGTTATACGTGATAAAACAAAGGTTCGTAACGGACTAATGCAATTTCATTTTCTTATATACAAATTTGTTGTGCTAAAACTTTTGAAATATTCTTTTTTTCCTTTCTTTATAGACCCCTCTTGAATATTTGGAGCCTATCCTTAGGGAAGATATTCAAAAGGTAACATGTTGTATAGATTTCTCTATTCCATTCGTTTCTATGATAGTTGTTTTGTCACTTTCTATCTATCTTCTTTAAAAATTTAATTGGTGAGGATTACTGCAGATATGGAATGCAGTTAGTAAACATGAGTCCCATAAAGATACTCCCCTCAGTGAATTCTTTAATGTAAGAAGATATCCATTTTCTGGTTTATTGGTCTCATTTGCATTTTGCTTGTATATCATTTATAGTTATAAGCATTGCTTCACATTTGATCTTTGGCGTGAAGGTGGAGGTCACTGCTTTATCAAGCTTTGAAGAAAAAGAGGATCTGTTCAAAGAGCAGGTAATCTGTCACTATATTGTTAATGAATTTTTGTCATGCTTCAGAATTTTTGATACGATTGACCTTTAGAGACAATTGATAATCCTTCTGCCTTGCTTTGTTTAACCAAATAATTGGGGTTTGGGCATCATGGTCCCCCTTTTTTTTATCCTTTTGGCATGTTGGAGAAGCCATGAGGGGGAGGGGGCAGAGTGAGTAGAAACTGTCATTTTAATATGTCTTAGATTTAAAAGGAAAAAATATTTTAGAGCCTTGCAGTCCATCTGATATACTCTTACGCAGGTTGCGGAACTAAGGCAACACTTTTTCAATTCTATTACTCCGGGAGGACTTGCTGGTGATAGACAGGGTGTTGTCCCTGCATCTGGATTCTCTTTTAGTGCACAACAAATATGGAAAGTTATAAAAGAGAACAAGGATCTGGATCTTCCTGCTCATAAGGTTTACTTGTTATCCTTATCTTTATATCCAAATAGCATTCTTTCTTTTTCATATAAGTAACGACTTTCCACCATGTATCAGGTAATGGTAGCCACAGTTCGTTGCGAAGAGATTGCAGATGAGAAACTCCATCACTTAGCCTCTAATGAGGTACATTTGCAACTATCTTTATTTTAGTTGTTTAACTTGGCTCATTGAGTGCTCCTTTAGAGTAATGGTACTGGTAAATTTTGAGTAGGATTGGTTAGCATTGGAAGAAGCTATTCAGCATGGACCAATATCTGGTTTTGGGAGCAAACTGAGCTCTATCCTAGAAGCCTACTTTGCAGAGTAAGTTTTATGATTAGTTTTGGTATGTTGAGTAATGTATTATTGTTTGATGTTTTTGAATTTTGTGTTAAGCATCCAACCTAAAACTCTTGGATTGAGATATTAGCTCAACAGTAATCACAGACTCACAGGGTCTAACAACCTCACCAGTAGCTGTCATCTTCATATGGGGTTTAGGTAGGAAGGAAAACATAATAGAACGTGGCCTTTGGTACCATGTTAACATCCTACGTGAAACCAATTGATTATAGGTTGAGGGCCCCTACTTTAATACAAGGCCATGAGAAACCTAATAACTAACAGATGTGGGAATTGGGATAGCACTTCTTAACAGTATGCTACCATGCTTCAATCTTCAGTTCACGGACTTCCTTGGGCAGTTTGTAGTTGTTTAAGGAATTAATGGTCTAGTTAGTTTATTATTCATATTGAACTTCTTTTCTTTTTCCTGCTAATGACAATATTTCTTGTACACTTCAAATTTCTCTTTTGATAGATATGATACAGAGGCATTATACTTTGATCAAGGGGTAAGAAATGCAAAACGGAAACAACTAGAATCAAAAGCTTTAGATGTAAGTATGGCATTCTATCTTTATGGTCTTATTTGTTTTATTTTTGAAAAAGTAGATCATGCATCTAGTTCAAATTGAAGCTTTTAATATTTAAATCTGATCAGTTTGTGGCATTCACCACTGGATTTTGTTTGTCAATGGAGGTGGCTGAAGCTATCTTGATTTAGGCAATGAAATTGGATTTCCTAGTACCATTCATTGCAAATTTAAATTTTCATTTGAGGATGGATGTGTAACAATTTCCGGCTACTATAACCAGTTTTCTGTCCAAGACATGGTATTATTATAAGGCCTCATGCATGTCCAAGGTCTTGTAGAACTTAAAGCATTAGAAGACCCATACATTCATTAACAATTAAACTTAATGTTTTCAAACTTTTGACATGTAAGCATTATAAGACCTAATATGGGTTGATGATTTATTATAATATTGTTACTTGTTATTCTGTTTACGACTGATTTGTGTTAGAATTACCAGTTGTTGCTCCTTTAGCTTTATGATTCTTTTCATGTGTGTAGTGGGTTTCAAATTCTTTACTGTATGTGTCATAAGAGTAAACTTGTTGGGAGTTGTATATTGTATAGAAATCCCCTCTGATTGCTGTACTCTTCTGAATTGAGCAGTTTGTGCATCCTACTTATCTTAACCTGTTGGGACATTTACGCTTCAAAGCACATGAAGATTTCAAGTCAAGATTGGATCAAATGCTGAATAAAGGAGAAGGTTTTGCTGTTTCTGCACGCACATGTACCCAGTCTTGTATGCTTGAATTTGACCAAGGGTGTGCAGGTAATATAATAGAGTTTTATCTTACACTTGTACCCTATTGATGTACTGCTTTTAGTTTTATTTTCAGTTTGCTTATCTGCTCTAACAGTCCATTTTCTCCTCTTATATAGATGCTGCCATCAGACAGTCTAGTTGGGATGCTTCTAAAGTAAAGGAAAAACTTCGCCGTGATATTGATGCCCACACATTATCTGTACGAGATGCAAAATTGTCTGAATTGATGGTCATCTATGAGGTAATTATATTTAGGTTTAATTACCTTCTAGTATATAATGTTTGCGAATTTTTTACTTTCAACCCTCAACTTTTAAACATTGCTATCTTAGTCCTAAGCCTTATCAGTTTTCTACACTGTTAGTCCATGTTAATTTCCAAAAGAAAAAGGCAACATAAACTGATTTGGATTACTTGCACTTCGGTGACAAATAATGGTATTTCATCTCTCCTTGGACTTTGACCATTCATTTTTTCTTTTTCGTGTCATCTTTTAGAAGTTGTTTGTCTAAATGCCTCATTTGATGGAACCGTGGCATGCCTCAGTTTGCTACATATTCACAGTTAATGCATGTTAGCATTCTGTTATCAAACCATTTGACATTTAATATTAAAACTGACAGTGTTATGATTTGATAACATTGAGGACTGAGATAGGAAATTTCAAACATTTAGGAGTTAGGACTAAAAGAAAAATAAACTCCCTAATATTTAGAAGTAAAAACGTGATTAGTCATTTTACTTATCATTTCAATGTTCTATGACCAATTTTCATTGTTCGGTATTCCATCTACTGCTCACCATTGTTTTATTGAATAAGCAAAATGTTGACATTTTATTGTTATTCAGAAACAACTTAGTAAATCACTATCTGAACCAGTGGAGTCTCTCTTTGATGCTGCTGGAAGGGACACCTGGGCTTCAATAAGAAAGCTTCTTACACATGAGACTGCGATTGCTGTATCTGAGTTTTCAGCTGCCATTTCTGGTTTTGAGTTGGACCAATCGACAGTTGAGAAAATGCTGCATGATTTGAGGGATTATGCGAGAAATTTGGTAGAGAAGAAAGCAAGAGAAGAAGCTGGAAATGTTCTGATCCACATGAAGGATAGGTAGGAGAACCTTAATTTTCATATTGCTTATTATTGCTAGTATTGATTAGAATAATCTGTGGTATTTATGGCTTTATTGCATGTTTCAGGTTCTCAACTCTCTTCAGTCATGACAATGATTCAATGCCAAGATTTTGGACCGGAAAAGAAGACATTAAGACAATTACTAAGGATGCTCGTACCGCGGTATTTTTTGGATTGTTTCATGAGTGCTACTTTCAGTATCATTATTTTGCATGCTGCATTGACAATCTGAGGCATTTTACTATCGTTACATATGCAGTCTCTGAGGTTGTTATCTGTTATGGCTGCCATACGTTTGGACGAGAAAACGGATGAAATCGAAAACACACTGTTCTCATCCCTTATGGAAGGAACCATGACTGCTGCATCTTCGGTAGACAGAAGTATAACATCTTCAGACCCTCTTGCCTCTAGTTCGTGGGAGGAGGTAATGGTTTGGTTGGTTACTTTCATAATATAATTGGATAATATTACATTTGGTACTCGTACTTTGACAAAATGTCCATATAGTACATGTACTTTTCAAATGTCTAATGTTATACCTGTACTTTAACAAAATGTCTAATGTGGTACTTAACTATAATTATGTTTATTATTATAGTACATGCGAATTTCCTTTTACTGATTTGGCACTTGACAATATTAACCCGTGTACTATAATTAGACAGGAAATAATAGTTCAAGTATGGCTTTTACTAACGGTGTTAACCCAAGCACCATAATAGTATACATAATGATAGTTCAGTTGCCATATTGGACATTTTGACAAAGTATAGGTACCTTATTGGACATTTTACAATGTATAGGTACCATATTGGACATTTTGTTAAAGTACAGGTCCCAAATGTGATATTATCCCTAATATAATATGTTATTTATCTAACTGAAGTTACTAATTTAAAAGTCACTTATGCATCAGGTTTCTCCAAAAAATATCCTGATTACACCAGTTCAATGCAAGTCATTGTGGAGACAGTTTAAAGCAGAGACCGAGTATACAGTTACCCAAGCTATTTCAGCACAGGTATGTTATCTAAGGCTCGGTTGGTTGCTACTCATGCTACTTGTGGAGGAAGATGACATATCACAGAGGATGTTCTTTAGGCGCTCTCTCTAATGATTTTGTTTCTTTTCTTAGGAGGCTTACAAGCAAAGTAACAACTGGTTACCTCCCCCGTGGGCAATTGTGGCTATGGTTGTCCTTGGATTTAATGAATTTATGCTCCTTTTAAGGTAACTTAATCTAATCTATAGTCCATAGTTCATCTCTTCTTATCCCCTCCTATTTTAGGTATGTTTTTGTTGGGTTAAAGGGATAAGGGATAAAGATCCTGGCTTTTAACAGGAGCTGAGGCTAGAACCCTAGTCCTGGGGGCCCACCATCCGCAAAGGCAGTGGGTGAACCTACAGGCTCAGGTCCTAGGTTTAGCATTGATATATCTAAAATCTGATGCCTAACACAGTTCAAAAATACTAGCATGGGTTTTCCTTCCTGATTTACTTTCTACTATCATGTTAATCATTATGCTTCTCCAAAACAGGAATCCTCTCTATCTCATGGTTCTATTTGTTGCATATTTACTCTCCAAAGCCATGTGGGTTCAGATGGATATCCCAGGGCAGTTTCAACATGGCACTGTGAGTATCAAAGAGAAACTGCTCTCTACCTTTGCCAACTGTTTTTAATTTTTTACTTGTAGGTTGCCGTGTCAAAATTGAATTTACACGTGGCATTTTCGGATTGGAATACACAAAATTTACTGTGGATTCATGTCCTCAATTATTTATTTTTTCTCGTTGGAATCTTTTACCATTCTTCAACCGGGGAGACTGAAGATTATCAGGAACTATTTTCTAGTTGCCTTGCCTAAATTAGAATAACCATGTTTCAATCTGATCCAGTTTCTTCATTTGTCTTCTTATCAGCTGGCCGGGCTAATCTCTATCTCATCAAGGTTTCTTCCTACCGTCATGAATCTTCTAAAGCGACTCGCTGAAGAGGCTCAAGGCCATCAAACTCCCGATCCCCCCAGGCAGCAATCGCCACTGGCTTTTCAAACTTTCAAGAACCAGAGTCCTATAAATCCAACGAGCTCAGTTCCAGAGTCATCTGTATCATCCAACATTCCAACATCTGATGGTGGTATAGAGTACTCCAGCCCCAACATAACACACAGAAGAAGTACAAAAGTTCAAGAAGCACAGGTTTCTTACTAAAAAACTTACGTCTTCCCATGTAAAATGTTACAATATATGTAGTCTGACTGTTGCTACCCAAGTTGGCAGGAGCTTTTTGTTTTACATCTCTAAAATTTATATCAATAAAATATATTTTCTTCTCTGGTGGCTGCCCTGGATTTTCTGGCAGAAAACTATCTGATTCTCTTAGGATGAATCTGATGGTCAATTCTTTACATGTCAAATCATAAAATGTTGCATGAATGTGTATGCGTTCGTGACAATAACTTTTTTCAAAATAGGTGATCAAAATAAAACAAACCCTGAACATACAGGACTTCTAGTGAAATTTACCCATAAAATAATATAAAAGGGATTTTTAATCTGTAGTTATTTTTAAATAAACATTGATTATTAATAGAGTAATACAAAGAATATACATGTGAAAAAATAAAGCTTTTTTATTTCTGGCATGAGAAAAAGTAAGAGGGTCTTGTTGGTCTTTTAAAATTTTTTGCAGTATGCCAATTAAATTAATTAATTAAATAATATATTGAATATATTATTAATATATATAAATAATAATTATATACGAAAAAGTACTTTTAATTTATTCATCTCCCTTAAATAAAGTCCATGCGTTGAAATAGCATGCCATGCAAATTAAAATTCAATTATTAAGAGAGACTCACCCAGCCACCACTGCTGTATATTTTGGACCAAACTCTAAATTATTTTTTGAATAGTCTAAAATTAATTATGAAATAATATTTGTTTGTATATATTTTTAACACGTATATATTTAAAAAAAAACGATTTTTTATTGTAAAATGGAAATCCTATTAGTCAAACTAATTGTTCATTTGTTCTAATGACTATTCCTTCTCTTGTTTGCTGCTTGAGGGCCAAACAATATACATTTTTTTAAAATAAAAAGATTTTAATTGTCTTTTTCTTTGCTGACAATCCAACAAAATCTCTATCAGGCTATAAAGTCTTCAAACATGAAGCAAGCAAGCTCATATTTCCATTCAAACACCATGACTTTGACAAATAAAAACGGAATATAATGTCTCTTTACATTAACCTAAAAGTGGTAAAAACCAGGGTGGAGAAATGGAGAAGATGATCTCTTCAGCTAACATTGATGAACAAAATGATGTTCTGCTCCCAGGTTTTAGATTTCATCCTACTGATGAAGAGCTTGTTGGTTTTTACCTTAAAAGGAAAGTGGAGAAGAAATTATTTAGTATTGACATAATCAAACAGGTTGATATATATAAATATGATCCATGGGATCTTCCAAGTATGATTCTTTCTTCTTGATGACACTTTCTGAACTTTTTTTTTACAATTGATGCTAAGTTGATAACTAAATTGCTATGGAATATGTTGCAGAAGTTAGTAAGCTCAACAGTGTTGCAGAGAAGGAATGGTACTTCTTTTCAGGAGAGGGAGAAAATACAGGAACAGCATAAGGCCAAACAGGGTTACAGGGTCTGGATTCTGGAAAGCAACCGGGATCGACAAGCCGATATATGCCGGCAGCGCCAGTGGATTCCATGGTTGCATAGGGCTCAAGAAATCATTGGTTTATTACAAGGGAAGTGCAGGGAAAGGCACTAAAACGGATTGGATGATGCATGAATTCCGCCTTCCATCCACTCAAGTTCCTACTAATACCAAGGACACCTTGCCACCAGAAGCTGTAAGCAACTAAGCATCCATTTCCTTAATTAATTGAGCTTAATCTCACTTCAAAACCTTGTTCAGACATGTTTATTCTGGCTTATTGTATCATTTGCAGGAAGTTTGGACACTTTGCAGAATCTTTAAACGGGATGTTTCCTGTAGAAAGCTTGGTGCATCAGATTGCAGAAACAAGAAGACTAATCTTTCCAAACAAAATAGTACTATTACTTTTACTACAACTGATACCAGCTCCAGAACAAGCAGTGTAGAATTAGATGCCATGGAAATGGAAAGGAAGCTTGAGAATGACCATTTCCTAGCAGGGAATCCTTTGTTTGCAGGAACAAATCAAGAATTTCCACCGTATTTAAGCTTTTCTAACTCGAATATCGAAGAATACTTTGGACAACACAACTGGGATGAGCTTAGGCCAGTGGTTGACTATACCTTTGGCACATCACTGCTATATAGTGATTAGTAAATGTTGAGGGATGTATATGTTATCATCGGCGGCGGTTTAGTCATCGGATTTAGTACTTGGATCTTTGAGAAATAGACAGTAATTGATGGATGCTCATGTAAAACTAGATGAAGACTGTTCTTGGTATTAAATTGCAGCAGGAATATATATTGGTTACTTGCCATGGCCGAGCAACTACTGGTGTTGGTGTCGCTGGCTGATATGGTTCTCGCTTTCTTACCGCGACGAAGTCAGGATCGAATATCAAGATATATTTTTTTCTTTTTTTTCTTTGGCTGTAATTTTTGACATACTTATCATTCACTTTCGATGTGAAATTACTTTTATCCCTTTAATTGTCGATTTTTGATACAGTGTATTGTATTACAATATTTTTACTTGTTATTTTTATATTTTATTAAAAATATTATTTAGAATTTTTGAAAATTTTATAAAATTATATAAAAACTATTTTATAAAAAAATATATAATACAACTTGATAGAACTGTAGTGTATCTATCATATGACACGCTAGTAATATCTAAAGTAAAAAAAAATTATCAAAATTAATCAAAGTATTTAATTGATTCTATTTTTGTCTAATAATTTAATTGATTTAATATCTTAACTGAATGAAAAAAAAATCAAAGACTTAATTGATTTGTTTTAAAAGTTCAAGGGCTCCTTAGACTATTAACCCTAAATTATTAAACATTAATACGAGGACCTGTTTTTAATTAATTTTTTTTATTTTAGTTACAGTTATTATAATAATATCTGTTTTAATTTCTAAAATATATATTTTCAATAATGCTCAATTACTGTGTTGACATTACTGTTGCTCAGCCTCGATCTATATGTCCCAAACAAAAATGGTACTGGGCTTGAGCCCAAATTAATAAAACCATTAGACATTATATAAGCCCTAGAATTCTTCTATTATGTTTGTTTTAAACTTCACAGAGATTCTTAGGGCAAAAATCTCCGTGGAGCTTTCCCAAAATTTTAGATCGCCGTTGAAAAATAGAGATAATTTATTAGTTTCATTTATATGGGGAAGGAAAAGGAAGAAGATTTAGGAAATAATAGCATTGAAGATGTCAGTTGGCTTTGTTCACTCTCCGAATCCGAACTTGTAAGCCATCTTTTTGTATTTTTCTTCTTCTAAATTTAAATCATTTGAATTAATTGAGAAAATATAAGTCAGATTGAACCAAATTTGCAGGATTTATTGATTAGCATAAAGAAGCTAGCTTTGAAACGTGCCGGTGCGATTGGGCATGTTCAATTGGCGAAAAAGTTCGATTTGAAGATGCTTCGAGCCATTGGTATTTTTTTTGTTTATCTCCTTACTTTTTGGGGTGCTTTTATGCTTTTTGGGGTGCGATTGGGTTGCATTTTTAAACTTTGAAGGAAATTTAAGTTTGTTGTAGTTTCTCATTGTCAGCTGTTTGCCTTGTTCGCGAGTGGTTAGTAGCATTTTGAGATACCATATGATAAGCCTCATTGCCTCAATTTGATACATTCTTTGTAATCATGCTACCAAACCCTTTTTGTTTCTGTGAAAATTGGTTCCAATGTAGTTAGAGTTTTGGTGAAAAGCACCCTACTATACCGAGAAACACTCTGCCGGAGGTCTTTTATGGTTTGAACCAACATTTGGAAATGCCTTTTAATATAGAAAGAGAGATAGGATCAAGTTACACAGGATAAAACTCTCTAAGTTTTACAAGTTTTTTTGGATCGTAGGATGACTCAAACGGATTACTCAGAGAGTTTTACACTGCGTAACTTGATCCTATCTATCTATCTATCTATCTATCTATATTCTTTTTTTCACTATTTTGTTTTGAATGTCCTATCTTAGAGGTTTGATGAACATAAAAGTTTTGATGCTAAAACTTTCTATATTTTCCGTGACGAATCTGTTGTCTTTTAGGCTTTCATATATGAAGTTTCTTTGTTCTGTGTTATGAACCAATTCCAGCAAGCTCCACTTTTTTATATAATTTCATTAGAATGTTATAATTAAACTTGATTCTTAGATTATGATTTCAATTTTAATCACTCTCAGGCTTCGTTTTGATGGAATGTCTGAAAGAAAAGGTTAATGACTTGTTGCTTATTCCCGGGATGGATGAGTCTGCTGTGTTTCTTGATTCTTCCAATTTACTAAAATGTAAGCTTGAGGAGTTGATGAGCATTGAAGAGGTAAATAAATGTATTGCATTTACAACAAGGAAGGAATTTTTTGAAAAGGTATGTTAAAAATTATCCATTTGAATTGTGATTTCCTATTAAGTCTAATGATCATTTTTCAATTCCTTGATTTCTTGTATTCTTCTTTTGGTTGGCAAAGACTGCGTGCAAAAGATGACTTAATTCGTCGTATGAGACGTAAAGCAATAGATGAAGGAGAAGAAGAAACAGAAGGGTAGCTGTTGAAGATTATAGCAATACATATCAGTACTGATGGGATTCGGTAACATTCTTATCTGAATTTCTTTCCGTTATCCCCAGATGATTATTATCTACCATCTGCATTCATTTGTAGTGTAACAAAAGTGATTATCGAATAGCGTATAGCGAGTTATATTCTTTCGGGAAAGCAACATATCTTTCGGGTTACTCATTTGATCTGATTCCTAGTTTGATACAAAATGTAGTGAATTTTGGTTCTTGTATTTTTTCTTCCAAGAGTGATACCCCAGTTTTACTTATTTATGATTCAACATTTAGTGTGGACAATGTATAATTTATAAATGAATTTATTTATGATATACACTATAAAATTAACAGATTGTGTATAGAATTATAAATGTTAACATTACATATAACTTTTTTATATGTATTTCTCACTCTTGAAAAGAGGTGGATATATTAATTGTACATTGAAAGAAAGAAAATCTTAGTATATATAAACGGTAGCGTTGTATACCTTATGAATTTACACAGAGTATCTATGAAAAAGATAATGTGAATAACCATGATAAGAATCTATTATATATATCATTGATTCATGATGAGAACGTCATGAAATTGAATGAGAAGAAGATAATGACCCGTGATATATTCGTATATTATGCATATCGAGAGAAAAGAACAGATCAGAGCATGATACTTGGTTTTGTGCATGCTTTGTTGTTTTTATTGTCGTAGACAGACAATTAATGCAGGAGAAGGGCCCCTATGTTTTCAGTATCTTGTAAAAGTTTATTGTACTGTATGAGATGTCTACTCTTCTTTCTTCCTACACATAATCTTTTGCTTCCTACAATAAACAATGGTGATGGATTTGTGGCCCTACACTCCATACCTCCCTTTTAATTTCTTGTAAGAAAACACATTTTTATAAGAAAATTTTCTTGAGAAAAAAATAAATATATTTTATAACAAGTACTTTATAGTTTAGGAATAAATAATTAGTGATAATGATGTCATTAACAAGTGGTAAATACTAAATATAGATACATTACATTTTCAAAAAACTCAAATTTAAACTTAAAAATAATTATAAAATGAACCTGAAACATTAAAAAAAAACTATTTATTTATTAAATATTATTTATTTCTTTTTAAAGATGCATTTAAGTGCACTAAATAGTTAAAATTTTGTATGATGCTAAGTCAAACTCATCATTGTCATTATATGAAAGATGGACCATCCCCTCATTTGCTTCCATGCTTGGCCTTGCAACAACCGAAGAATATATGATATGTGTGCATAGGAGCATTAAAATAGTAACCGGAAAAGGGTGATGAGGGTTGAGAAGAAATGATTAAGAGAGGTCCCCTTTGTCCCCCTCACGCTCATTTCACTATTATTTTTAATTTCACCTAATTTTGGGTTTTTTTTTACGAAGAACGTGTCGTCTTTTCTATTATATATGTCCAAAAATACTTATATTAATTACGTTATTAATTTAAAAATAACATAAAATTTATGAGATAAGATATAATGATAAATATTTGGTTCATTGATAGACTAATCTAGATAGGGTACTACAGAAATTTATTATAAGAATAATTCTCTTGACTCAATTGTTTCATTTATAATGTCAAGATTTAAATCTATAATATTACTTAACATTTCATTTTATTAGTCAGGAACGAAATTAGAATTTAGGGTTGAAGAGAACAAAACATAAATGTTTGAAAGTGAGGATAAATTCATAAATAAATAAATCTTAAAAAAACTTTAAAAAAAGTCAGAGGCGAGACAATTGTCCTTCTTCACTCACATGTAGCTTTACCTCTGCTAATAATTTAATTTTCCTAGACTAATATACTAATATATTTTTCGATATATATACATGGAGTCAACAATAAGTTCCAAAGTACTATATGAAGATCTATATATGTGAGAGAATCTTATCGTATCACAAGGATTACAAACATTGTGTCGGCTAATAACATAAAAGACTGAGACCCCACCCCACTAATCACTTTAGATTAGTGGATAAAATGGACGTTGGACCTAAAAGGAATTTGCTTAAGCATCACACTCTCACCCAATCAAAAGTATTCCCTCCCATCCCATGCCATCATCATCAACAACAACAACAAAGAAAGTTTCCAACTTCCAGAATGAATCTTTAATTATGTGTATGAATGCATGGCCTTATGACCATGGAGGGTTTGTGTTGCTAAAGAGACTTCAAAATGTCAATGTCATCAAATCATAAAAATGATTTTGTTAAGTCTCAAGCTCAAGGCAGGATCTTAACATTGTAATCAAGATCAGATCTTTTGCCATTAACAAAGGGTATTAGTGAAAATGAAGGAGTGGTTTAATCATTCTTAAATTATTCTTTTTCAATAATATATATCCCAATGCACTGGCCTTAATTTTTTTCTAAGTGTTTTGGAGTTAGGGTTTAAATATTTATTTTAAGGTTTATAGGTTAATAGTTTAAAATTTATGATTTTTAGTTATAAATTAGGGTTCAGAGATTAGTTTTTGAGCTAATATGTTAGGGATTTAGGGTTTAATTTAAACCCTAAATTTTAACAATTACCCTTAAGTTATAACCATAACCCTAGATTCTAAACCCTAAACTATAAACTCAAAATAAATCTCAAAACCCTAATAAGGCACTTGTGAAAATAAAAATATATATTTTTTTTAACGTAAAGTCAAAACATCGTAACTAAAATAAATTCTTAGTCCCATAAAAAAAACTTGAAGCTAAAAGTTCAACTGTTTTAAAAACCAAACCATCCCACGGTGGTTAAACTTAAACCCACTGAAGCTGTAATATTTCAGAAAATCATACAAAATCTGTAGGTAGAATCATTACGTTAGGTGTTGTGTAATCCTGCAAATTGCAAAACACAATCCGGTTCGAGCCCACACTTGGTGTCATGTTATTTTTACAACCCTGGTTAAAACCAAAGAGTGAAAATGAATGAATTCAATGAACATATAGGATTCGAGCACATCAAATCTTTCTATATCTGGTGTTGGTTCATGACAGCCAGCCTATAGAATTGACAGACACGCATGTTTCATGTTTAAATCTCTGGTTCGGGAAACATTCTTCGAGCAGACAGATGTGGTATCCAATCAGTTCATGGAAACTGGTTGGTACAAAGAGCAGAAATCGATACAGAAAACATTAGAGATTAGGACTGGAAATAGTAGCAGGCAAAGGGAACAAAGATGGGAATATGTGGCTGTGGAAATCAAATAAAGGAGTTTATGGATCTTTGTTTTGTAAGGATAAAATTTGATCTTTGTTTTGATTTCAAGGGAATCCTATAAAAAAAAAGTGTCATGGAAAGTGAAATACATATATTATTAAGTTACTAACTAATCTTTTACTGTTAGCTTTCTGACTACCATAACAATCAGAGAGGGAACCATGTATGGGGGCGAGAGGGTCTTCCAAATTTTACAAGTATAATTATATTTTAACCCATTTTAATTTAAATATTAATTAAATAAGAGTTTTTGTTTCTCTCTATTTTTAAATTTAAAGATTTAATAAATTCTTGTCCCTTCCAACATTAAATCCTAACCCCGTCCCTGATAACAACTAACTAACTTTACACTCCCCTTGAGTTGGAGGTGAAATATATTTTTTAACCTTAAGTTGCATTTTAGGTAACTTTACACTCCCATTGAGTTAGGAGGTGAATTTTTTTTATTTGTCGTTTGACACGATTTTAATATATATCGAAAAATTTATACCAAAATTCTTGTAATTTTTATAAAAAATAATACAATTATTTTTAACTATTTTTTAAAGATTATTATTCCTTAAAACTAGCCAAAATAACTCCATATCATCGTGAGAAAAAAATTGTTTTTTTTTCTTTTCCTTCCTACTTTTCTTTTTCCAATTAAGTGTCATGTGTTGCATTCCAATGAAACTATCATCTGATGTGGCAATTATATATCACATATTAAAAAAATGATATAAAGATAATTTAAACCTTTAACGTTTATAATTTTTATCATTTTGATCTTCATTTTTTTAAGGTAAATTTAATCCTTAATGTATGTCTTTTGGACAAATATTTTATTTTTTAACTAATATGATGATTGGATCGTTAAAAATTTAACAATAATAATATGTCATATATATGTAGAATGAGGTTTGAGGATGTTCAGTAGCCTTTTATTTTAGATTTTTTTTTTAATTTTTAATATTTTATTTAAATTTTAATTATTTTTTATTTTATGTTAGAAAAAATTATATTTACATATATATATTTGTCATTATTGTTAAAAATTTAACGATGATGACATGTCATGTATACGTAGAATGAGACTAGATGTTATGTTATTTAAAATATATTATCACATATATTTGACATATCATTATCGCTAAATTTTTAACGATTTAGTTATTATATTAGTTAAAAATAAGATATTTATCAAAAAGGCATACATCAAGGGCTAAATTCATTCAAAAAAAAAATAAAAACTAAAATGATAAAAATTATAAACGTTAAAGATTAAAATTATTTTTATTTCTAAAAAAATTAAAAATTAAAATTCCATCATCTTAAAAAAGTCCTACCGTCATGAGAAAATGGCTTTAGTTTGACGGCATCAAAGTCCAAACCGCGGCAACATGTAATAATCAAATTCAAGGTTTTAGGCTGTTTTTTTTTTCGGTGATTAGCGTTCGTTCTTCAGTTATAATAACTTGAAATAATAAATTTTATTTATTTATATATCTAAACGAATATTTTAGAACAATCATTCTTTTAATTTATGTCTATAGTTATTTATTTATAAACTCGAGTCGAGAATTATAACCTAAAAGTAACCTTGTTAAAGTTTAAACCACCTGTTCTGATCTGTGATAGAAAAAATGACACTATACCAAATTCGAATATAATAATAAAGTGGTCCTAACTGATAACTATGTTCCACTACCCCTATATAAATCCATGTTCCTCATTTCATTTCCATGTGCTTTGTATGTGTGACATAATTTTCAACTGTCATGAAGGTTGACTTTTCTTTTTCTATGGTCGTGGGTCCCTCTTGGGTGATCTTTCAATGACACTTCCATTGACCCAGTGGGATGAAACGAGAGTTGACCACAACTCTTTAAGTTTATATGGAGTCAACACTTTAATGGCATTCATCACCACTTTCTCTATGGGTGGCATGTATGCTCATGCACACTGGACGGAGTTAGGATTTGTGGTTAAGTGGACAAAACATAAATGTTTAAAAGTATGGGGTAAATTTATAAAAAAAAATAATTTTTAAAAAATTTAAATAAAGGGACAAAAATAAAAAAAAAAATCTTCGGAGATGGAGAGGGACAAAGCTTTGTCCCTGCATGCACACAAAACTGCAATGGATGCACCTAGTCTAATACTTTGGAAATTTTTAAAAGGAGTCTAGAAGTTAGGAGTATAGGGACTCACTCACAAATTACGTGTATGTAGTCGATATTTATTTTCATATTAATTGTTATCATTAATTATCTTATCATGTTAAAAATGACAAGTTAATTTGAATGATGTAATAGTATGAATAAAAATTTTAAAATTAGTTACTTATTTTATAATTATTTTTTTATAAAAAAACACGTTATTTGTACTATCATATCATCAAAATAGGTTTATCATCATATTATCTAGGAGATTAATTTATTAAATAAAATAACATATGAATACGCTAACTCAAACACTGTTAATTATTAATGACAGAGTATTTGACATAACAAAAGATGATTGATTATGATTGATTATAACGATATTAATAACAAGTTTGATAAAATTCTGAACTTCAAAAAGCTAAATTAATTAAATAAAAAAGAAAAATATTATTGATTTTAAAAGATTATAAGAACTAAATTGATAAAATTAAAAATAATAATAGCTTTGCATAAGACAAAACTACCCTTAACCCAAAATTCTTTAGAGGATTAACTTTAATAATTTTTAATATCAGGTTTAAGTTTCACCATATTATGTTGTTTACATTCAAAGTATATAAAGACAGGTTTTAGGGAAAATTATCAACTTAATCTAAATATTCGTGATTAAATTATTTAATTATTTTAATTTTAAATTATTTTATTATAAAATAATGCCTAAGAAAAATAAAGTCAATAAAAAAGACAAAACAACATAAATTTTTGTTGCTACGCATGAGATAATAAAGTTCCTGTGTCGGCACAGTAACAAATCTTTGTCATTATAAATATTTTAAATATTTTATTGATCTGACTTTAACTATCAAGGCCCACTAAAGACTTGAAATATATTTTAAATATTTTATTTTACTCAGATTATGAGAATTTTAAATTTGAGTAAAATTATTTCTAATAAATTAATTATATGTTTGATATTAAATTATTTGAAAATAAAATTAAAATTATAAAATATTTAAATTTTAAAAATTAAAATTGTTATTACATCAAATCATATTTTAATATTAAGGGTAAAATAGTTGATTTACAATAAAAATTTAATGAAATAATTAAATTATATATTTTTCTAAAAAATAATATATTTATAATCGAAGACTTGAAATTAAACGCTTTAAATTTCAATATAAACTTTATGGTATTTTTAATAAATTTAAATTTATCTTTTTAGAGTTTATGCTTTAGTTTAAAATTTAATATTTAATTTTAGAGTTAAGATTATATAAATTATTTAATTTTATTATACACAAATTTATGTATTAAATAAGAACCCATTTTCATTGACATTTTATATTTTAATATACATATATTTGTTTAATAATAAAATTATAATAAAGTTACATCATTTTTTTATTAAAAACATATATTTGACTCTCTTTTGCATAATTAATATTTATAAATATCTTTCATAAATGAATGGATCGTCCATATATGTCATTATCAGTGACAATGATGAATTTATTTTAAAAAATAATGGAAAATAAATAAATTGATTTATGATGAAATTAAATTAATTTTTAGAACAAATCTTCTCTGCCGACAGTACCAAACCACAACTCAATTGCCGACCGCCCTTTGTCTCTCCGGAGTAGCAGTTAAAATATTAGGGTTAAAGTGAGTACCATCCTGTAATTTTTGAAATATATTAATTATTATTAGAATAATTATATGATATATTATTAGTGAAAAAAAAATCTTTGAGAGATTAAAATTGGTTTTATTTTATTTGAGATTTGATATCGATTCGAATATGATATTCGAATTTGATCTCAAACTTGAAATAAGTTGAATCAATCAATATTAACTTGATTTTTAGTTGAACCAATATAGGTTTGATCCGATTTTCAATTGAATCAAATAGACTCAAGTTGATTTTCAAGCAAATTGAATAGATCCGAACCAAAATCATCCGAACCAAAGTAACTAGAACTGAAGGCAACTCGAAATAAAAAAAAAAAAAACATGTTAAAAAAAATAATAAAAGATTTGATGCAAAACTGTCGCAGAACTCACTAAAAAGTCAAATATACTAACCTCATAAAATCACATACGGTTTAAAAAACTGATCCGACGTGAATACTCGATTGAAACATATTAATCTCCTGTTGAATCCATCTTGACCTCACCCAAACTCAACTATCCCGAAAATATCCGACCCAAAATTATATGACCTGAAAATCAATCAAACCAATGTGATTCAATTTGACCTGAAATCTAATACAAATCATTATAGGCCCAGATTAAAATCGAACTAGATCATATTCATCCCAAATTAATTCAAAACCGAATGCATTCAAAATCAAACTTAACCCAAACTAAAATAACCTAAATTAAACTCGATCTGAATAACCCTTTTATCACCTCTAACCATATCGAATATAAATCTAAAACTTTCCTACCATAAAATATGAATGTTCAAACAAATTATTTTCAATAAAACAAATACCATATCTAACATGTGCACGTGCTGATCAATAGCAACATTGTATGAGCATGTTCCTGTTATGTTGGTTTGTCAGTACCTTAACCATCCGAGAACACCCAACTAGTTCATTGAACGTGGTCCAAGAGATCTTTGTCTATGGGTTGATAATTAAGATCAAAATAAAGATTTTGTTATCATCTAAATACTGCTCATGAAATTATTATTTTAATAATATATCACATAATAACCCCATTAATTAATATTTAAACCCCATTAAATAATAATCCTTAAATATAGTATAAATGATATTAAATAATTAAGTACTCATTCAATTTGGCACAAACATACGCACGTTCAGGCCATATTCACACGACTCGGTCGTACATTTCATGATATAAACAAAACAAATAAACCCAAAAAAATTCAATAATTTCAACTTGAGAGGATACAAGTTTTGAATATATATAATTAAAGGTTTATATACTTTATATTAAAATTATAAAATGATTCGAAATAAAATATATTTCACATGTAACGTAAGAATTCGAGATAGATCGATGGGGTTGGAGATATGTTGTATTCTGAAAATTTTAAATTATCATATAATTTAGATATTTTTTATATTTTATATTAACGATTTAATTTTAAATTTCTAAAATTTTATAATTTTAAAATCTCGATATAACATTTTAAAAATTCTAACTTCTAACCAAAATATGCGTCCATTATTATTGGGAAACATCTTATTAGTAAAATTAAACTATTGTCAACGATTTTTAGAGTATCTGGTTAAAAACTCTCAATTGACATCCTATTTTCTGTATGTTTAATACTCATTAAGCTCAATTTTTTTCTTCTAGATAAGAATTGTTTAAAATAATCGAATTATTTCTTTTAACATAAGATAATATGAATTAAATATGCAAAATCTCTTGTTTCTAAAAGTCTTATCTCCCATGTGTATGGTTTGATCTTCTAAAGATGAAATCGTATAAATTAAAAATAAATATTACTTATTTTATGAATATTCAATCGTATTTAAATTTTAATTGACAAACCAAAACATAAGATAACAACAGTGAAAACTTTTCATAGGATCCATAATATGGACTACAAAATATTATTTTTGTTGGCCAAACTCTACAATATACAATGATGGTGGTTGAAAATATACATTAATTAGCATGCCATGCTCCTACTCCTATGCATGCACATGCAGCATTTTCACACTAACAAGACAGGTTACAAACTTAAAAGGTGTGTTACAAGTCTAGAATATAGTTTTGTACGAACTAAAAGCGTAATATCTTCTATACTATAGACATCTTATGAATATTCACAGTTACGATAAATCTTTAATTTTTTCTTTTAATTTTACTTTTTCGTTAAATTAATCGAATCGTAACCTTTTTTAAATCAGAAGAACACAAAATTTAGATTACAAACTCTATGACCAACTTGTATTATTACATTGTAGATGTCTTCTTTTCTTTTCTTTTTTGAAGCACTTGGATATGTCTTTTGTCTACCAAAATCTAATGGGGAACCGGGGTTCCTAAATGGGGTCCATCTCAGATGGATTGAACTTTTGCTTATTTAATAACACCCTACTTCTATCCCTCTTATTCACTCTCAATAATCTTCTTCTTCTTCAGTTCTTCTCTCTTTGCTCTTCTGAACTACTTGCATCAGCTCCAAGGGGACAACAAAAAGTGTGCTAAGCCCTTTTCCCTTAGCCAGGACACATGAAGGAGAGTAGTGGGAGGAAGCAGGGGGCAGCCTCACCCTGTGCAGCATGCAAGCTCCTAAGGAGAAGGTGCGCCCAAGACTGTGTTTTTGCTCCTTATTTCCCTGCCGATGAGCCACAAAAGTTCGCCAACGTCCACAAGGTGTTCGGTGCTAGCAATGTCAACAAGATGCTTCAGGTGAGATTAGACAAAGTCATTAACTTTACTATATACTGCTTAATTAACCATCTAATTATGATTGGGGAAGACATGGAAACAGAACTCGTCAGTTGTTGCTTGTACCAGTATAGAACAGCTAGGTAATTTGTTTCTCTAGATTTGCCAGGACAAAACTCAAGATCACTTGTTCAGCTGTTTGGTTTTTCTTGTACTTTTTTCCAGAAACATTTCACATAAGTTAAAACAAGGGTAACTTACTATATATATAGTACACAAGTTTTCTTCTTTTTCAATCCCCCCTTGCTTCAATTTCTGAGTGCTATCACGTGCAGATGTTTCCTAGTTGCTTTTTCCACGAAAATTGCACAATATTTTCTTGACCAACTCCTCCTACATGATCCATGTAAAGTCTAATTTTAATCTTAATTTATCTAAAAGTAAAGGTATTCTTAGTGTGTCTAAAATCGTTCGATTGTCTTTTGATATAAGTAATAACAGAGAATTGGGCACCTAAATCTATTGTCCAACAGGCTCTGCCGCATTGATAGAGACATTCAGTAAAATACAAATAAGATGTCTTTGGAATTATGTGTAGTCTTATATCTTTTCATACTTTCTTAATAAACGTTTTTTTTAAAGGTATACTTTTTTTTAGTGTATCGACAAATTCAGTTGAATATTTATGTTGGAAAAGTATTCCCTTTGGGGCTATCCAAGCTGACACATAAGCTATCGAAATCGCAGGAGTTGCCGGTCCACCAGCGAGGCGACGCCGTTAGCAGCATCGTCTATGAGGCCAACGCCAGGGTACGTGACCCTGTTTACGGCTGCGTCGGAGCTATATCATCACTACAGCAGCAGATAGACACCCTTCAAACTCAACTGGCCTTGGCACAAGCAGAGGTGGTGCACCTCCGGGTGAGGCAGACCACGTCCTACCCCCATGGGTTCAGCCCAACAAGACCAAGTAATAGTGGATCACCCCCATCCAAACTCATGGGTTCACAAGCCATGCCCATTTTTGACATGGATATGATAATGGACCAGACTAGCCTGGGAGAGCCCATGTGGTCATACTAGCTTAATTAATCATTCATATGTATGTCTCTTAGGTTAACTTTTGTCATCCTATGCTGAATTCCCCTCTTAATATGGTCCTAAATCCTTTTCATGTACAACAATTTATAAGTAGAGAAAAAAGAGAGGTGGTGGCTACAGCGGTGGCGCTGCTGCGGCTAGAGCGGTAGTCGAAATCATTTAGCTTATTTTGGTTTGAAGAGTCTTTGGTCATTAACAGTATAATGTACATATATAATCCATTTAAACTTTATATGGAGTGGAATATTTTCCATTATTTACCTATCTTCTACTATGCTGTCGGTCTGAGCTTCCACCTTTTCTCTTCCGCACATTCACCATGGGAGAAGCATCATCCAGCATTTTACCTTCTTCAGCAACCTCTTCTTCGATCCCCTTAGATGACTGCCACTTTGTAACAAAGTGGTTCCCTTTTCTCATTCCTGGACCAGCTTTGCCAATGTTCTTGCTTGATTTTCTCATCTTCCACGGCCAATTCAACCCCATCCTCTAGCTACCAATCAATCAGATCATCTTCATCCATTACATCCTTCTTCTTGGCTGGTTCCCCCACAAGACTTCGTCCTTTTCTCGAGTGCAGCCTTCAGCTTATCTTTGGCAATTTTAATAACTTTCTACAGGGTTCGTCTTTTAAGTTATTCTTCATGTCAGAACATTAAAATATAACATTATCAAGTACATAATTTTAAGGATTTTAAAAATCCAAAAAAATTATCGTACATTCTCAATATATTGTAGAGTGTTTTACATCCTTAAAATTTTAATTAATTTATTATATTTGCCTACCCAAAATTCTTAATACATGAAATAGTTGGCACAATTAAGGAGACCATAAGAATACCATTAGCAAGAGTTAAAATCAACATAAAATTGAGTGACTTTTATTGTAATTTACCCATAAAATTGATTCCTTTCCATTTCTTTTTTATGTACTTTTCAAGTACTCTTATTTGTACAATAAGTCTCTTTTATTATTCTCTTGTCAAAACTCTTTCTTTTTCCTAAGCTTTCTTCTTCTACTACATTTTTTTGCAAGGGTTATGAAGAATCTGATGCGCAGACTGTCACGAGTTAAGGTGACTCACTCAACCCAATACGCAATGCTCCGATCTGAACCTCCCGGTCTCCGATTAGGACCCGACAAGCAAGGATCGGACGTACCGCAGGGGCATTTCCCGGTTTACGTAGGGATTGATCAGACGACGCCGACACGGAGGTTCATCGTCAGTGCTGAGATGCTGCGACAACCGATCTTCGTGGAATTGCTGAACAGATCTGCCCAAGAGTACGGGTACGAGCAAAGAGGAGTGCTGAGGATTCCAATCAACGCCGTCGCGTTTGAACGTGTTGTTGGATCTCTCAGGCAAGGCCAACAACCTTTAAGCCTTGATGAACTTGTCTAACTCTACTCATCGTCACTTGTGTATACTGTGATCTGTGTGAGCAAGGAAAACCAGGCTTTGATTCTATAAAAATAATTGAAGTATTTGTTAATTTTGTTTACCACTTTAATTTTGGGAATTTAACATTTAAACCTTCAAAAATTTGAGACATTATTATGTGGTCTCATGATAGTGTTTTTTTATAATCATTGTTATCCGACTCATGATCTCATGATCGATTAATCTGGATCAAGTATTTTAGAAGTCTATTACGAAGGCAAACTTCACATCTTTTTTTCTCCAGTCACGGCTTATAATTCGAACTGCTAACCTTACTTAAGGGATTCAATGTCTCATCCTAGTAAATCAACTTATTATTAATTGTGTTCGAACACCAGTGATAATATTATAGTGATTTAACGATTAATGTCCAATGATCAGCGTATACTCTAAAATAGATATTACTGAAATCACTATAGTTAAATAAAAAAATAAAATTCGAACAGCATAAGTTTTATAAACCATACAATTCCTTATCTGTATAAATAAATAAACTGAAGTTCCATTGTTGAAGTTAATGTATTCCGTACGGTCTGAGTGATCCTTACGTAGTACGAAGTGAAACCATCTAAAATAATATTAACTGAAGCACATGGCACAAGAGTCAGAGTCGAGAAATTATATCAGGAGTCAGTTTCACCATGTCACTTATGAGACCAATCAATAGAAACTATCTACCTTATTATATTTTAATTTTTCAAGTGAAGATTCACTTGAGAAAAAATTATGACATAAAAAAATTGATGAAATGGATAATTTTTATTGGTTAGTCCTATAGATAGGTGATGAGACTAACTCATGATATAATTTTTCGTCAATGGGTCAGAGAAGACAGACTAAAATATCTGTCCCACTAACTGTTGCACGTGACACAGAATTTAAGCATTTCATTAAAATAATATAATTTTAGGTTAAAATATCTAGAAAATATACTACAAGTCATTATTATCATATCATCCGTAATATCAATAAAGATGTCGATAAATGATCTTTTATTAGCCCTTGGATAAGGTCGGTCTTTCAAAATCTTTGATTTGTCTAATCAAATGTATCCATATTATTATTATTTTTATATATAAAAGTGATCTTTACATGATAAAAAACATTTTTAAATTTAATTATAATAAATATTAATAAAGATTCACTTGATAAAAAGATAAAATAAAAAAATAATGAAATGCATGCATTTGATTCATTAATCCTATAAATGACGTTATGAAAATGATCCATAATACAATTTCTCCTGTCCCACGAACTGTTGCATGTGCCACAGTCTAAAATTCCCCAAAGGTAGAAATTAAAGAAAAAAACAAAAGAAAATATGAACAAGTTAAGAGTTCAAAATGATTCAACTGGAGATGATAGTTTTATGTAGTCAGTTCCATGAAGCAAATCTAATGATAAATCAGCTTCTTCCATGAAGTAGAACAATTTCCCCTGTATACAAAAACACCAACAAGCACTCCAACACAAACGAATCATCTATAAATGAATTGTGTTTATTTTTCCAAGTTTAAATACCCTCGAATCGCCTAAAATCGAATACTATCATAACAAATGCAGCTAGTGATTTCTCATAAACGTGCTAAAAGAATTTCAGTTTTCCATGAGATAGAGTTGACCTCGCATGCTGCAGTTTACATGTTGCTTTCCGCATTCCCGTGAAGCCGGAACATGTGTCTGTTGTTGCCCCTAATGTAACGGCGAAGTAAAGGTAGATAGTACATAGGAATCCTAAGAGTCCCAAAGCTGTTAAGAGGAATCTATGCCTCTGAACAAGTGTTGACCAGCTACCCAACTCATCTTTCGGGAATTGCCTCCTCATTGATCCCGACCTCCGATGGGGAGATGATACAATGCTGTCAAGAACCATAGCTTAGAGGATAGAGATTAATCGTCCTGTGTCAATGTGACCTGAAATCATGTAGCCAATTCAATTCAATTCATTGCTACTTAGGACAAGACAAGAAGAATGTCATGCTAAAGCACACTAAATCACCAATATGAAATGGAAGGCAAAGACCCCGGTTTCATGCAGCAGGCCGGACCTCGTATTAGCTGTCTGTGCATAAGTGTGTGTGTGTATGAATATTAACACTAATATTCACTGGAAATGCATTTTAAAACAGCCTCATAACATTTTCTTTTCCCTTTCGATAAAAGGAGAGAAGGGAACATCGAACATATGTATGAACTCGGGACCTATGTCAACCAAAACTTGAAAAGTGAACCTATACACCTAACAAATCCGTTGAAACACATACGAATATCTGAAAGATTGAACAACCCTGACAGGAAAATCTTAAAAGAAAGTAGACTAATATCCGCTGTTCAAAATCAAAATTCACTTGTCAACACTCAACATCACTACAAAATTTTGCATTTTTTTTTCTCTACAGATTCAATCTGAGCTTAAAAATCCATAACATTTTAAACCTCCCAAACGTCTCAACAGGTAGGAAAATTATGATTGCCAAATAAAACATATAGCAACTCATGAATTCGCTCCACCAATGTTCGATCGTTATATCATAAAGAACAAATCTTAAACCTTCCAAATGTCTCAACAGGTAGGAAAACCAAGATTGCCAAATAAAACATATAGCAACTCATGAATTCACTTCACCAATGTTCGATTGTTATATCATAAAGAACAAATCCTCAATTTTGCTATCACCCGAAAACGATTTATGCTTTATCTATCTACATAGAGACAGACACTTGACCTAAATTGTTCTCATCTCAGTTAGATAATAGATCGTTTTCGATTCCTTAATCCCACTCATTAAAACATGCTATCAATTCAGATCCCTAGAACCCCAAAATAGAACATGTTAAACCTACACGAAAAGCAAATCTTATCAGAAACCATTATCACGGATAATCAATGCCTATTCCTATCAAACAAACATTAAATTCAGAACCCATCTCCATACTTCAAAACTAAACAAAACCCAGATCTGCAAATGAATCAAATAGCAAAAAAAGGACAAAAACTTACACGTGAGAAAAATCAAGGTTCGATCAAAGGGAAGAAGAAAACAATGAGCGGATTTCTTGTTGTTCTCTCCCTTGTCTCGCAGGCTCACGGCGCGCAAGGGACGGTAATGAAAGAAAAGATACTAAAATTTAGGATAATTATGTATTTTACTACCCAATTTCCCTCTCATTTTTATTTTAATCATTAAAATTTTAAAAAAAATCTAATCAATTACCTTTTGAATTATTTTTGTTTTAGTCCTTCTATCTAAACCCGTAAGTGAAATTAAATGAACATATATTTAAATATATGTTTATTTATTTAATTTTAATTAAATAAATAAATGATTATAAATAATTAAATGAATATAATATTTTGTTCGTATTTGTTTGTTAAGGATCCTTAATTGAAATAATAAACGAACAAAACAAACAAACATAAAGAAAATATAAAAATAAATTTAGACAAATATAAGTGAATACATTTTTTAAATATAATATTTTTTTTTATGAAAATAATAAATATAATTAAATATATGTGTATAAATTTAAATGAATAAATTATTAAATATTTATAAATATAAATAAATGAACGAATATTTTATCGATGTACGTTTATTTAATTAAACAATTTTTTTTTTTATATTCATTCAATAAATAGTTAAACAAAAATAATATTTTTATCGAACTATTTGAAATGATTCACCGAAAATAAAATTAAAAATACACTCTTTTAATATTATATTTTTATCTTATTGATTTATAATTAAAATATACTTTTACTTTTATTTATCTGAATACTCCTATTTAGTCTAGCAACCGCGTATGATTGGAGTTTGACCAAGAAAGCAATTCTGATTCTCCGGTTTGGGGTTTGTATTTCGATTGCTTTTTCTATAATCTTCCTGCCCCCATCAATCATCGTCTTCTTGTAGCTTTCTCTGCTTTATTTCTCAGGTAAGAAACAATTCTTAATTTTAATCTTAATCCGGAACGGATTTTTGAGTGTTTTTCCGGTTCAATTGTCGACGGTTAGGGTCTCCTACAGAATCCAATTGTTTATTTAATTTTAATTTTGTTTTGTTATTTGTTGTTCGTTAGGGTTTTGGTGGTTGGGTGGTTTAATCTATTTTGCTGTTCTTGAAGAAGATGTGGGCTGCTTCATGCCTTGCATCATGTTGTGCGGCGTGCGCCTGCGATGCGTGCCGCACGGTGGTTTCGGGGATTAGCCGGAGGTCTGCAAGGATAGCCTATTGTGGACTATTTGCACTTTCTCTAGTTGTTTCATGGATACTCCGTGAGGTTGCCGCTCCTCTCATGGAAAATCTGCCTTGTAAGCTTCGTTCAATTTTGCCTCTTTTTATTTTGGTTATTGCTAATTTTGTTTGATTTCTTTGTATTATTAAATATTTGGAGCGTACTTTGTTTAGTTTAAGGTTCCAACAATATCTCTTGGTTACCTGTTACACTGAGCGAGAATGTTGCTGCAAAATAGTAAATAATACCAAGCAATTGTATTCAGCGGCGGAGAAGTCAAATTATTTATTTTCATAATCATTGTATTTCACGGGTCTAAATGTATTTTAAAGATACTCTCTTAATGTATAAGGTCTTATAGCAAATCTGAAGAATGCTCCAAGTTCCATGTGAATCGGGATATCTTCTGCTTTTCCATGTTTATTGTTTTGATTTTAGTATATTGAATCAAAGTGGCTTCTTGGATGAATTGCGAGCATGTTCTTTTCTACATTTTTCTTCGGTTGCCGGATAACTGGTACTCATACCTCACTTCTCCTGGACCATGCTGCTCCATATTAGATTGTCATTTAGTGTTATATGGATTTCATATATGTAACATTTTACATGTTTCTTGAGGAAGAAAAGTGAACTTGTTGCATGTGTCTTGCATACACCTAGTTTGCTGATTTAGTTAATTTAATATTGTTATTTATGCAGGGATCAATCATTTTCACAAAACACCCAACAGGGAATGGTTTGAAACTGATGCCGTGCTCAGGGTCAGCTTGGGAAATTTTCTGTTTTTCACCATCCTTTCATTTTTAATGATTGGTGTGAAAAATCAGAGAGATCCTCGTGATGGATTGCACCATGGTGGATGGATGATGAAAATTATCTGCTGGTTCATTTTAGTTATTTTGATGTTTTTTGTTCCTAACGAGATTATCAGCTTTTATGGTAAGCTTAGTTACACTGCTTGTGTATCATTATGCTAAATTAAGAGTGTCATTATTTTGAAATAAAAAAAAATCATTATTTTGAAAATATTTACATGTTGTAGCCTTGTAGGAGATAATTTCTGACAGCATTTGCAAATGATTAGAGGAAATAATAAATTATCTAAAGTCACTTCTGACCTTGCTTCATCTGAAACTTAAATGTTGCATTTTCAGAGACGATTTCAAAGTTCGGATCAGGACTGTTTCTTTTGGTTCAAGTTGTGCTTCTACTTGACTTCGTTCGTGGATGGAATGACAAATGGGTTGGATACGGTGAGCAGTTCTGGTTAGTTTTGCTTTTTGATGTTTTTATGATATTTCTTCATTGTATTCTTCTAATTTATGACATGTTTGTTTTATATGTATAGGTACGTTGCTCTGTTTGTTGTTTCACTTGTTTGCTATTTGGCGACATTTGGCTTTTCGGGACTTCTTTTCCACTGGTTCACTCCATCTGGATACGATTGTGGACTCAATACCTTCTTTATTGTGATGACCTTGATTCTTGTTATTTTGTTTGCCATAGTTGCACTGCATCCAGCAGTAAGTCTTTACTTTTGGTTCTTTATAATTATAATTCCCATCATCTACTCAATCAATTTTGTGTTTTTGTCAATCGACTTAGTTAATACAATAATTGGAGTAAAGTTGATACATAAAAATAATGACTACTATTTATCACCTGTTCGTTATTACAATCTATAGAGATTCTTTTGTATTCTTAATGAACTAATACATGTATCTTGGTTATTTCTTGTCTTATTATCTTGTCATTATACAGGTTGGTGGTAGCATTTTGCCAGCGTCAGTTATATCACTGTACTGCATGTACCTCTGCTACAGTGGACTTGCAAGTGAACCAAGAGATTATGAATGCAATGGTCTTCACAAGCATGCTAAAGCAATTTCTACTGGAACTGTGACCGTTGGTCTGCTTACCACTATCCTTTCTGTTGTTTATTCTGCTGTTCGTGCCGGGTCATCTACAACTCTGCTCTCCCCACCAAGTTCGCCTCGTGCAGGTATTGTTAATGAAAATACTCAATCTTTACACACGATATTCCATTAGAAAAACCGTTTATGGTTATATGATTTTTCTTTCTTAAAGTTTGGGTCTAAAGTTGTCTCTTAAGTTTAATGGATCTGGGATGAGGATTGAAATTAGGTAATTCAAAAGCCAGTAGTCCTCTTTGTTTTTACTAGTAAAAGAACATATCTGCTCGTTACATTTCATATAAATTCTCTGAATCTAGTTTGATGGTAAAAACGATAAGAACTATCATATGTCAAGGGTAGAGTTTAACATTCTGTTTGAATGCATGAAGGTGGTGGAAAGCCTTTACTTCCACTGGACAAGGCAGATGAGCGAGAAGAGGAGAAGGAGAATAAGCCAGTCTCATACTCTTATGCCTTCTTCCACATCATCTTTTCTCTGGCAAGTATGTACTCGGCAATGCTTTTGACAGGATGGTCAACCTCAGTTGGGGAGAGCGGGAAGTTGGTAGATGTGGGGTGGCCATCTGTGTGGGTCCGGATTCTAACCGGCTGGGTAACTGCAGCTCTCTACATGTGGTCTCTCCTTGCTCCTATTCTGTTCCCAGACAGGGAGTTCTAAGTCTTCAAAAGATAAGTTGTTTAGGATATCATTGGAATAAGTTTACTCCTATTCTGTGTATGTGTGACCAGAACAATTCCAAGTCTCGAGAAAATGTTGAATTTTATTGTTGCAGTAAATTTAAGTTTATATATTTGCCTGATGCTAAATCAACGATTCCATCCATATAGCCTGCTGAGATATTCTATACACACTCACCCTTCAAAACCTTCGAGAAGCTCATTTATTAGCTGAAGAAATTCTGCATGGGGGGGTCTGCTTCCCAAGCTCCTGTAGCGTGGACTGAATTTGTCTTTAAGTACTTCGAAAGTTCAAGCCTCTAAGGTTTTACCATAAGAAACAATATAAAAGGCGATGAATTAGAAGCCCCTGAAGAATATGACCTTCTCATCCTCACGAATTTTCCGAGCTAATTTGAGTTCCTGGTCATCCTCACGAATTAATAATTATTTTGTTTCATTAAATTATATTCGAGAGTGAAATTTACTAATTGATTGAGTGGCACATTGTGACTTTGAATTCTCAAGTTGCCTAAAACCAAAAAGCCTGAATTTATTAGCATTTTGAAAAAATGGAATTACAGCCTCCCACGGCAGTGTGAAAACAAACCAAAATTTCAAATATCAAATGAACCCAAACTTCCTCTCAAATCATCCTAAGCAGTAACCAAGTTCAAGTGAAAACCATAAGAACGGTAGACGACAGATAGTCCCAAGAAGTTACAGAAACATCAGACTTTTCTTCTTCACTAGCAGGAGCATCAGCAACCGGCGGCAATGCAGTGCTTGGTTTAGTCTTTGATGTAGCCGGAGACTTGGCGTCCTCCTCTTCTTCAACACTAGGTGTAGAAGCCGGTGCTGGTCCTGGTCCTGGTGCCGGTCCTAGAATCTTCCTTGGCGGGGGAGCAGCAACGGGAGCGAGAGATGGAGCAGGTGAAACCGAGGCAATATTTATAAGATTACTGACTTGCAGCACTGAAATGTCATAAGGTTTTGAGGTAACTTCTTTAACGAGTTGAGATTGGAGGTGAGAGTTTGGGGACGCGGATGAAAAAACCACCGGACCTTTGCCCGTGTTCGTCATGTTCAGGAAACCTAGCTGATTCCTGGCCATCCCGCTTTGTTGGTAGAGTGTGGTCAGAATCTTTGCCGTCTTGGAATGTGATTTGTTGAGCTTGGTTTCGTCATAATAATCGAGTACCACATGCACGCTCATCACCATCTTCTTTGCTTCCGCGGATTGGCCTGACAGTGCACCCAGATTTCCATTAGAGACAGCAAGAACAGTGACTGTTTCCCTGTTGTTTAGATCGTCGGCGACACCCGTTTCCTTCAACATGTCACTGAAATCGGAGAAATCCGAGAAGTTGCTTAGGATCTTTCCGATGTCAAAAGCAGCAGCATCAACAGCAGCTGATAAGAGAAACGAAAAGGTAAAGAAAAATGCAACAGGTGGAGAAGACATGGGAAACATTATTTTTGTTATTTGAGAAATGAAGTTGTTGGTGTGTGGAGTAGGGTAGAGAAGGGTTTATATACAGAACATGTGGATACCAATTCAAGCCTATATTTGTAAGTATGAGTTTGTTTTGACCTAATAAGTGGGATTTGAAGTTCTAAATATAGTAAATTCTACACCTTACGGCACGGAAATGCTTTGAAACCCTCAACCTTAATCCTTCAAAAATCACTTGAACTTTCGATCAACATATCATATTTTGTGTTATATCTGTTAAAGTAAATCTGTATTTTCTCGTTTTGATTGAGTATTAAACAGTTTAATATCATTTAAATAAATTTTGAGTTTGAGATATTGTATAACTAAGAAAATTTTTGTTAGAAGATTCATTTACTAAAACTAAGTATACAATATGATCGGTCTAAATTAATCAAGATAAAACCCTAAAAATAAAAAGAGAAAAATAATATACATTCAACGAGTACAAATTATCTACCCCTAATCATACCCCTTCATTCTCCCGCCTTAAATTAGTGGGTTTAGAGTTTAAGGATAGAGATTATGATTAGGTTTTAGAAAATTAAGAAGTAAGGTATATTTTTTAGGGTATAGAGTTTAAGATGTCAAAAAACAGAGTTAGAGTTTAGAAATCAATTTTAAAAATTTTTAGTATGAACGTAAGAGAGGTATGATTAGGAGATAAATGATTTCTATTCACATTTGACTACATTAAATATTGATAGTTGAGATTAGAGAACTAAAATATTAATCGAATAAAAAATATTTAATAATATTATTGCAATAAAGCACCATACGAAACAAGAATTTACCTCGGTCCATATGACCATTCCTTCGTACAAAATTACATTTAACCTTAACAGTAAGCAACAGGCAAACAACTTTGGATATCCTGACTCCATCCAGATCATGCTTAATACCAACTTGGTGAAAAAGCAATGGTGTGGCCATAAACTTCTCCTGTTTCCCTAAAACCCCAATAAGGTCAAAAACACATAAGGAAACTAGGGAGAATTTTGTTGATTTCCCACACTGTAAGCCCCATTGAACCAAACGGGGATTCAGCATGATTAATGAAGCCGGATCGGATCGCAGCCTACGATAAACGGAGAATGTGAAACTAGTTACGAGATGGTGATGACTGATGATGAAACTCGTAATATTAAATTGCCGTCGTGGTGTCTTTCATGGTTACGGTTATGTTGGTACTGCTCCCTAGTCATCACCCTGAATGTACCAACAAAGGAGCATAGTGGCACACCGGCGCAAGATGTAGAGTCGAGCACGTTGCTGCTTAACCAAGGAAGCACACTTGGTGGAGAAACCATGCCCCTTTCCTTTTGCGGAAGCCTTGCCTCCACTCTTGTATTGCTGGGACTGAAACTCGGCCATGGCTAAGAGAAAAATCTTTTACTTAGACTCGTTAGAGGAAAAAAAAGCTCAATGGCTTGAGGCCGTGAGGGATAAGGGGGGAATGTATTTATACACGCACAGTCTCTAAATCCAAGAAAGGTTAACTTGAACATGAAGGAAGCGAGTGAACATGGTCAGATTCAGAAGCCGATCTCAGGGATTCGCATTTGCATGGTATGAAAGCTCTTTCTTATATTCACATAAGAAGGAGAAGCATGCAAAGTGTTAGAATCTTCATCCAAATTCTTTCCGACGAGATGACTATTTTTCTTCTATGAAAGCTCAAAACTATAATAATCTGGGACGAAACTATAATAATCTAGATGCAAAGCGTTTAAAAATTGAAACTTATGTTTCAGCCCTCCACCCTTAAATTCTGACTTGTTTATGATAATAATATCCTTAATTCATCAAATGCCTTGCTTGCTTCAGAAGTAGCTTTCTGTACAATTCATGGTCTACGTGCAGTGTATGTCTAAGATTGAGTGGATTCTAAGCATGTCATTTTCTCACTGTTCTAAACTCTTGCATTCGTCTGTAGTCTGTATATCTGGTTAGAGATTTCATTACATATCTGCTCGAAATCTTCATCTTGATGGTATACGGATTTGAATGTTTTGCAACAACTGGCACAGGCATCAAAGTAAGATACAGAAGAATGTAGACGTTTTTGAACTAATAAATCAATTGATTTTGAAAACAGCGGAGCTGCTCATTTTGAGACTCGGGAAGGGGAAATCATCACTTTCATGTCTCCTTTCATGTTTTCGTTTTAAATTAAAAGTTTAGGGTTAGAGTTTAAGGTTAGGGGATTATGGTCAGGATTTAGGGAATTAAAGATAGGGTATATTTTTTAGACTATAAGGTTATAGATATAAAAAATAAGGGTTAGTGTTAAAAATACAATTTTTTAAAATTTTTTCAAAAGAGATAGATGATTTTTACCTAGGGAAGAAGCCTCCTTTAATGAAACTCACATATTATATTCTGAAGTTTGGACTTTGAAAATAGATTTATTTGAAAAAATAACCATAAACTCTACTTTCTAAATATAAACTATAAAATGATAGTAAAAAATTAAAAACAATAATATTTATATCAAAGTGTTATGATATAATATTAAAAAATTGAATTGAGATCAAAAACCGGTGAAGTTGGGTATAAATTAGATTTATTATTGAACTAAATAATAAAAATTAGAAAAAAGTAGGGCTCTATTTGAATTAAATAAATATGTAGGAACTAAACAAAATAAAATTATAACAACCCAAATTTTCAAGTAAATGATTGACCGATGAGCGAGGTTATAAATTAAAAGAAGGAATTACAAAAGTACATATGGTAGTGAAGGAAATGTTTTTTTTTTTTTTAAGTAGGAGGAAGAAAGGAAGTAGAATGATTCTAGTGGATCTAAAATTTTGTTCATCTTCCTTAATGAACATAAATAAACTTTCTGTTGAACGATTTATTGAATGTTCGATTTATTTATAGCCCTACATTTTACGCAGAGAAGAACATTAGTACCATGGTCCATGAATGATTTCAATGAATCGGTTACCATGAATGTTTAGAATAGAGAAGTGGAAGAATTTAAGACTTGTGATTAAAACTTCTCTCCTTGTGTTACTCATCTTGCTTGTGGGATGTTGGATGTACAGCTTCTGCCTTAAGTGTTATGTTCAGCAGTTTAAATTCACCGCCGCAGCAAACCGGGTGGACCACTAACAATGGCGATCCTTGTGGACAGTCCTGGAAAGGTATTACTTGTTCCAACCAACGTGTCACTGAAATGTAATTTCTTTGTTTCTGATTTTCTTTCAAGATGTCTTGTTCTAAACCCGCTGATGCTAACTATGATACATTCTTTTATTTGCCATTTTTTCCCAGTAAACTGTCAAATCTCGGACTTTCCGGATCAATGGGTTACAGCCTTCAAAGTTTGACATCATTGAAGAAACTGTAGGAAAATATAATCTCTAAGAGTGGTTTGATTTTTCTTTTATTACATTTATCTGGTTATCTTTATACTGATATTTGAACAAATCTGCAGGGACTTGAGCAATAACAATCTTGCAGGCGATATACCGTATAACATTCCTCAGAACTTGTAGCGATTGTATGTTTCGATCATGCATTTGTTTCCTTTCCTGTGTCTACTGTTTCTTTACTACTAACTTGTCTGCAGAAATCTTGCATTTAATCAGTTAACCGGAAGTGTCCCATATTCCATCAATCAGATGCATTCTCTTCAATACCTTTAAGTAATGTTCCAAATGTTCATTCTGTAGACATTTTATTTATTGCACTCTTTTTTCTTTCCCGTTTCTGGTAATGCAGAAATCTTGCTCATAACAAGTTGCAGAACCAATTGGATGACATGTTTGGACCACTTTCGTCCCTCTCCACATTGTAAGATGTTCTTACTACCACTATTGAGATTATATTGTTTTTCGTAGATGCCTGTCTTTAGGATAACAGTTATATTCTTGCTTCAGGGATCTCTCTTTCAATTCTCTGACCGGGGATCTCCCCGGGAGTTTTAAGAATCTTACCAGAATGAACTCTATGTAAGTATTAACAGGAAATATGTTCTGTGGTACAAATGTATATGGTGGAATTTCCATAAACATATTGTTTTCCCTTTTGCAGGTACTTGCAGAACAACCAGTTTACGGGCACTATCGATGTCCTTGCCAATCTTCCCCTTGACACTCTGTGGGTAAATAAATGAGCTTGTAACATTGACCTTTGTGATAGTCGTTTCTGTGTCTCACAGGTACATCTCCAATAACCATTTTTCCGGCTGGATACCTGATCAGTTGAAAAGCATTGATTTGCAGTAAACATTTCACTTCATTACCAAGTGTTGTGACTTATATTTTGTATTGAAGTTATTTGCAATTTTGATATGAATAATCTTCATTACAGGAAGGACAGTAATTCATGGAGCTTAGGGCCAGTGCCTCCGCCTCCACCTGGTACTCCTGCCCCTATAAATAATAGAAATCACAAATCTGGTGGAAATAGTTCCCCATTGGATGGTGGTTCTGGTGGCGGGGGTAGAAAATCAGGGATTGGAGGTGGAGGCATAGTAGGAATTGTAATATCCATCCTTATTGTTGGGGCTATTGTAGCATTCTTTCTGGTGAAGAGAAGATCCAGGAGGCGATCCTCGGATATTGAAAAGCTTGATGATCAACAGTTTTCTCCTCTTCCTTCTAATGAAGTGCAAGGTAACGCTCATAGTATATCTGCAACTCTGCATGGTGGACAGTTTGATGATCATCGATTGCTTTGTCGATAAACATCCAATAATAAAGAAAAAAGAGATCAATTAAACTTTTAATCGACGACTAGAGGGTGAGGATGTTGAACGGTAAGGTATGCGACGCTAGGGTGGTGAACGGTAAACTACCAATATGTAAGAACGATAGACGATGAGAGAGATGTAATTTGAGAGCTTGAACGAAAAAAATTAAAGCTTTGAGTTTTTTAAGTTCATATTTTTAAATAATACTGAAATTAAATGAATATAAAACAAATCAAATGCCATGTTATAATTCGATGATAGTATTTTCTTATCGGTCATTGATGAAAAAACTTAATTTAAGTTACGAAATGAAACATTGGGAACTAAAGTAAACCGGAAAAAAAAAACGCTAGACACCAAACTGAAAAAAGGTATAGGTTGAACACCTTTTTGACCGTTGCAAAAGAAAAATACCACAAATATTTCCTCTTCCAAAGATATAAATGCATCCACTAGAGAACATTATGTGCCTAAAACTACACATCCACAAGCTTGATGAGTCTACAACAGCAACAATGCCAACTAAATTAACACTCAATCGACTAAAACTATGTTATTATGTGCTTTGTTTCTGAATCCACTTCCTCGGTTAATCTTAATGGAAATCGAGTGAATACTATACATGTAAATATGAATGATAATAGTAAATGGTATTCAAAGTTACATGCAAGATCCTTATTTATATCCTTCCTATCTTCGGTCCCAAAAATATAATCCGTAAAACATAAAGACATTGTTCAATGGTAAGTGCATGTACCTCTTCATCATATTGTTGTCATGTCCCCTATTGACAGGAAAGAAATGTCGATTACACCATATCTCTGCATTTCAAAACATCATTCTTGTTCAAACTAAAACTATTGCATATATTTGAGATAGCTTGTTCACTAAGATGACCATCTTCATGTCCCCGGTTAATAAGGTCCTCCAATTCCTTACATGGCTCCAACACCTGTTCCATTATATCAATAATGGAAAAATATAACATTAAAACGAAAATGATTACCATCAAGGCTATGTTATTGACATTGCTCTTAAAGCTACGCGTCATCAAGAAGAATTACGAGCTGGATCATTCATGGATCATTATTCATTGGATAGTGTATGCAGATTTACTTGGATTGACAACCAATAAAAGAATGAACTCGTGACGTTTATTTGATAGAAAAGAGTGTCTGGTAGTGAGAAATCATTGTAAAGATGCAGCACAGAACATGATAACGAGTTATTATTTAATTGATTATCTACTTTACTTTGCCAAACATCAATTATTAAAAATATCATTATTCACACTAACAATTGATGACGAGTAAAATGGAAAACCTAAACAGAACATACTTGGTGTCCGAGGTAACCATGCTAACAAAAAGTAACAGCATATGATCCTGTTATGTCCATAGGTTTCAGATTAGCACATATGAGCTTACCCATTTGAAGCCTGGTAAATTCTTAGTATCATAATTCGAATCTTTAGGCTCAGATTCATTCCCCTTCTTTGAAACAATGGAGTTTTGAGCTTGGGAGTAATCCGAGACTAGCTGAAGGAGCTTCTCACTTCCCTGCAAAGTGATACCACATCAATGAACTATAGGAAGTGTGGGGTTCAAAATTAGTGATCACGGACAACAATGACACCAAAAACTAAGGGATTCACATAATGCAATACCAAATGCTCTATTGCTTAAAAACTAACTACTTTCTACTGACCATCCAATCCTTCCCCCCAATTCAGCAAGATGCAGAACAGACCTTCTCCAGTTCCTCAAGCAAGAAATATCATGCATGCAGCCAAACATATGATAAGCGGATTGCAAATGATAGACGGTGCATACATCATAGACATCTAAAGGGTTGATGATAGAAAGCAGTGCAAAGTACACACGTGCAAAAAGTAGTAATCTTGCTAATATAATCATGTTTGAAAAAGATTCTTGTAATATTTATGACTCAAGGTGAAAAGACGCCAAAGGATTTTGTATTCTCGTCACAGTTAGGCAGGAAATTGTAAAATTAAACTTTACTATAAAGAAGCAGCTTTTACAATAGGTTATGTTAACTGTTCATTTCAAATATTATCCATGTAAACACATCCCTCTATGAAAGTCCCTTTTAAACCACCCAAAAGTATCTAACTCTAAGAACATTGAATCCACCTGGAGAGCTCGCCAATGCGAATAAGTGCGAAACAAGACCCAAAAGAATGGGATGTTAGGCAGAGGCAGAACCTGCAAGAAAAGAAGATTGAGTGAGAATGAGAAAATATAAATGAAGAAAAAATTGAGACACAAAAGAGGCTGTACAGTAAATTATTAAATCAATTAAAAATGAATACGTACAGTAAATGCGGTAGTCAATGGAAGCAATGAAACCGAACCATAAAAGTATTTTCTGTGTAAAACAGTACCCCTGAGAATTGAAAAACACATTTTTAGTAACAATATAGCTTACTGCAGGAACATGCACAAACATAAAGAAACATATAAACATAAAATTAAACACACAATACACTCCAAAACCTATCGTTGGTTTGTTGGCGTTAAATGCCTTTAACGCCATGGCTATCAAGAAACTGCCCCTGAGGCATAAACCTGTGTTAGAGACTCTGTCCTTTCACATCAAACACAAGAGCGTTCCCAATAACACAGCAATGATGCCTCAGAAATGTCATAAAACAGGTTGAAGGACGAGTGGCGCTATTATCTGTTTGGACATGAGAAATATCTTCTACTCTCTAGCAATGAAGAAAGCAATAGAAAGAGGTAAACCAATTACCTCAAGGCTATTTGTCGTAATCTTCGCCGCACAAGCCGTGCATTTAAACTGCAAAAAATGTGAGAAGTATCAGGAACAAACCACAAGTCTAGAAGCATCTCAACATGCAAATAATCAACACAATTCAAAATTCCATTCAGTTCATCAGGCTATATTCCCCACAAGTTATTGAATGCCCCAGACACTATATTCCATTCAGTTCATTTTTTCCATAGAAAAAGCAGAAAATGCAGATAAAATCTCAACAAATCATCCGAAGTCCCATATACTAGACCAAAACATGACATTCTCAAGTGTCTATCAAGTTCATTTTCCATAGAAGAAGCGGAAAATGGATATAGATTTCAACAAAGGAATAAATCATAGAAGGATGCCTGGTATTGTTCTTTTTTAATATTGAGAAAGACTAATGCAAGGAAACATGATAAAAGAATACATACAGGAAAAAAAAGGAGGGTGAAGAAAAGCACAACCATCTAGACACAGGGAAAATGAATGCTTCTAACAATGTCAATCACATTTATTTTTCCACAAAAGGTTTGCAATATGTAAGCTGGTAACATGGTTGGACCTACTATATAGTTTGAACCAAATTCTACAAAATCCCTTCTGATACATTATCACAAAGTTATGAAAGCTAGAAAACAAAGAGATTAGAATACACACACAGGACCTAATTATAGTTCCTAGAGAACATTTAAATATACGTATTGGCTAGATTAAGAAATACAACTATATTGCAGATACAAAATAGAAGATGCAGCAATGAGAAAGGTAAGAATAGAACCTGGTGGGGTATGTAATCTGAACATTGGTGACGTCCTTGGTTATAGATTTCAACAAAATCTCAGAGGGTTTAACTCGAGCTAAAAGCCGCAACCCCAGCCTAGGAAATACATTCAACAGAAAAAAAAAAGGATCAGCCTTATTCATCAGTTTAAACAAAACATATTTGACCTTCAATTAATACCCATGTAGTTTGTTTTTGAAACTGCCCTGAGGCGCCTTTTCCAACCCCATCCAAGCCTTATTCATCTATAACAACCATAAGCAAACCAAAAACTGAGTAACATGGTATCCAAATACACATTGAAGTTACTGAAAGCATGAATGAAAATGCAAGAAGTGGGATGTTCAACGTTTGTAGCATTGAAATAAAGGATAATAAAACAAGATGGCTTACCTTGTTGGAAACGAAATCAACAAGAAGCTCAGCATTGGCACTGAGGGGCTTGGAATTGGATGAAATCTTCTCATAAAGCTCTTTAACAGTGGAAGGTGTGGTAGCAGCGGAGGATACTGATGGAGACGGATCAATGGATCTGCTAAAGCACCAGTTTTTCCCTTTAATTGGAAACACCACCAATCTAGCCCTCATGATTATGGTACCTTTCAGTTGTACTATTATCAACTATATATGCTCCAATATATATGAAAAAGAATAGCCAAAAAGGAGATGAATTTATGGTGATGGTGAGGAGTGCTACTTTGGTATCGATTTTTGGGGTTCAAATTGGAATTGGAAGGTTAATGGTATGGAAGGTATATGTCCATTCAAGGTTAAGAAAAAAAAAAGGGGGTCCTTTTACAAGAATTGAGAAGAAAACAAAACTTGGTTTTGGTAGTACAGAAATGAAGAGGCAACCAAGAAGTTTGATTCAATGAAAAGTTTAAACAAGACGAGAACTTTGAGATGTGGAGATTGTCTAGAGAAGAGAAGTCGGAGACTTGAAAAGAAAAAACAGAGACGAGGCGGCGCGATTGTGAACTTTAGAGCGAAAGATATTTTTAACTAAAGGTAGATTAATTATTTCATCACTGAACTTTTTTCTGACAATTATTTTAGCCTCTAAAATTTAAAACATCTCAATTTAATCATTAAGTAAGACCAGACCAGACAGATAACGCCATGGGACATAATCTAAGGTGATGATTGATATCTTCCACTAGCCAAAAACAAGTAGGACATCGTCCATTCACCGTGAAGTGCCGACGCCCAACCCATCCTTTCAGCATTAGTCATTAATCTATCGCAACCAACCAACCAACCGCATGAACATCTTTATTTTCTGCATTAGTCATCAATTTCCAACCCACATAAGCACCGGTTGCATATGCCATAGGACCTTTTTTTTTGCTGCGACCCGCAGCAAAACATTAAGCGGCAATAAATGTTCAAAATGGGACCAACGCCAATCCCCATTTTGATCAAACATGTCTGCAACAGTAACTCTAGTGACTCCAACTGCGCCAGCTGCCATCTCAAGAGAGCAATACCCTTCCATAGGCGAGAACAGTTGGACCGCTTCACAGACTCCGGTACACCATCTCCAGATCAGGATGGTTTTGCGTCTCCAGATCACGAAAACTCAGACCCCCTGTAACAATCGGTTGGCGAACATCTTTCCACTTAACTTGGTGCACACTGACACCACCACCCTCCTTGGATATACCCCACTCCATGCAAAGGACAAATAGGTGAGGTGAGAGAGGATTCCCTTGTCTAATATTTCTCGATGACGAAAAGATTTCATAAAATTTAAATACTTATCCGACAAAAAATAACACATAATTAAACATTGAAGATTCATAGGAATATCCAACTCCCCCAATAATGATTAATCAATAAATTTTCACCGTAAACGATTATACGTCTTTTTTAAATCGATCTTTATCATTATTCATCCTATTCGCCCTTTTTTGCCTTCTATAGAGTTAACCGCATCCTGAGTGATGGCACTATTATCAATTATCCATCTTCTAGAGACGAGGTTCGATTAATTTTGTTTAAATCCTCATGCCAATGCTCCTGTTCGAAAATTCCCCTTATAAACTGACATATCAAATCCCCCACCACATGCCAATTGCTTTGACAGAAACACGCATGTAAGCCATCCACTCCAGAAACTTTTAATGGCGTATCAAAGAAAGCTTTCCGAATTTCTCATTTAATCGATGTGCCAGAATATGATTGAAGCAGGCCCTCACTTTATAATCCGAGGGACCGAGAGGGCATTCCTCCAGAAGAAGTAAATAAAGCACTGAAGAAACTAACTGTCAAAGATGAGAGTTTCTCTTCGTCCGAGCACCAATTACCATGCTCCGATCTAAGGGCCATAACTTCATTCCTGTGCCTACGAGTCAGAGTCGATGCATGAAAAAGCTTTGTATTGCGGTCACCATGAACTAGCCATTGTGAGCCCGCCTTTTGAAATTTGGTGCCTCGCGATTAGCCTGTTGTATACCAGCCACCATGAACCGATCCTCCACAATGCAGTCCTCATTCGATACTCCAATCTCTTCTCATTGAAATCTGGTGCCTCACGATTAGTCGGTCGTGTACCAGCCACCATACTAGCATAAGACATATGGTTTATCCCATTCGGTCCCTGCGTGCCCCCAACAGAAACCGCGCCATCAGTAGCTTCCAACAAAAATGAATATCTTAGCCAATTGACCAAATGTGATTGCTCATGTACAGGGCACTTAACTACCAACACGTTTCCTGCGTAAGTTTTTAGTACTAACATTTATTATAATTTGGTGATAGAAGACAGTTTCAACTAGCCTACTGTTGATAAAAGACAGTTTCAACTAGTCAAACTCAAACCCAGGATTCAAAACTATAAATCTTCGAGGTGACTATAAAATTGTGTTGGCAGTTTTTCAGTTCAGCTTCCCATTCCAGCCACTAATTTGCTCAACTTGTTGGCCACACGGCAGCAGGCAGCAGGCAGCAGGCAGCAGCAGCCCCCATTCTTTATCATTCCAGGAACTAGAACCGTACTAGAATCAGACCAAATAAATCCATAATTCCATATCCCACATTAAAATAAACTTCCCTTTCCATTTCCATATCATATTCAGCTAGACAATACTGATGCTCCCAATAATCTGGGTTTCCATGTCTTTCCTCGTTGTCATTATCATCATCAGTTGCCGCCATGTTTATAACGAAGGGTGGAAGCAATGGTTTGTAGATACCGAAAGCAGCAGCGTCCAGTGCGTGGTCTGCCTTAGCAAGGTCTCCGAGGGGGGGAAACCCCGGTCGTTGCCGATATGTCACCATAGTTTTCATGTTCACTGCATCGAATCATGGCTCAAAGTTCGTCCGAATTGTCCACTTTGCAGGATCAACGTGGCCCCTCATCAAAGCTTGATCATTTCTTCCTTACTTTCTTTTGCTAAAAGACTTGGAAAATGGATTGAAAGCCTCGGCAGTTGGTGAGAGTTTTGGACATATTTAATTTAACCAGCAAATCATGATCCTTTCTACTACATGCATAGTAAAAATTATATTATGGTTCAGTTCCATCACGTGTCCATGGGACCGATCAATAATAACTACCCACTTCATCAATTTTTTCATGTTATATTTTTTTCCCAAGTGAATATTCATTTTAAAAATTAAAAAATAATGAGGTGGATGATTATCATTGGTCGGTCCCATGGATAACGTGGTGGGACTGACCCATGATATAATTTCTCATATGCATAGGTTCTTCGAAAGAGGAGGTTAATACCTCAATTACGACATTAATTTGTCAAATGTTTAGTAGTAATGCGATTATATTTGTTAAATTATCATATATGTTAGTTTTTAAGCTGATGAATATAAGTGGTTGAAGGGTTTAGAGATAAAATTTTAAAAATATTTTTTTAAATTTATTAAATTATTTTTAAATTATTATCAAATTGATATAATATACCAAATACAACACAAATTAATATTAAATTATATTAAATTTATTGAATTATTATCTTATAAAATATATTTGTAATATCTTAACAGACCAGAATACCACTAACATATAAATGATACATCATTTTTAGTAAAAACAACATCACAATAATCATCCCTCAAAGTAAATTTTACTCTTCTTACTTGTCTTACAATATCAAGTCCTAATCCTAAAATGAGCAATCTCAAGACAATGGGGATTGTTTTAATTACATATATATTTATTATTTGAGAACGAGAAATATAATAATAGGGGTGAGTGTTCGATCGAATCTTAATAAAAAGATTTAAGTTATTCGAGTTGACACGTTATATTTTATAACACAAACTTTATTTAAAAATTTTTAATTCGATTCGAGTTTTCGAGTTCCTATACAAATTTAATTATAATTTTATTTATCTTTTATAATACAAATTTGATTAGTTTCTATATAAATTTTTTCATTTTTTTTATACGTGACATATATTTTTATATCAATATATATCAATAAAAATTAAGGGAATGAATTCAAACTTTTCACCAATTACTAGTCGTTTAAATTTTTATTTTACAAATCAAAATTTATTTAATTTTTAAAATTAAATAAAAATTTTAATTTTTTCGAATCAAGTCGAGTTTTGTTCCCACAATAAAAGAGCATCCATAAATTCAAATGGTTTTTGCAACTTTGCTTAAAAAGGAGATGGAGTGTTAAACATGCAAACTACAATTAACATGGATTTTTGTGGTTGTAGATTTCGGTGTTAGTTCAAAGATTTGAGACGTTTTATATAATTTATTAATATGGATTTTTTTTTTTAATTTTAAAAAATATTTGTTAACTTATTATGTACGTAATAAAATATTTTTTGAATAAGAATAAATCTAAAATACTTCAAATTCATGAAGTATAACATTATTTTGTCTTTTCATGTACTTTATCACTAATATCAATGGCGGTTTAAAGATTTTTAAGGTTCTGTGCAATTTAATAAAATGTGACCCTTAAAAGTAATTGTCCATAACCTCAATAGTTTTAAAAATATAGCCTTTAAAAATAATTATCCTTTTTAGGGGTATTGTGCAGTCGTTTTTATTGCACATGTTCAGAACCTCACTAGTTCTATAGAAATAATAGTAATAGGAATAATCAATAAGATTTTATAATAAATTGTTAAATTTAGGATATAATTATAACGTTTTAATAGTTACAACTCATCTTTTCTAAGAGCATCTTCAAAATTTTTACAGTAAATTTTAAAATTAGCATCATTTTATGAATATAATTTATCAAAAATTTTGAACCCTTATATCTATTTTTAAGATCCATGACCAACCAAAGCTAAACAAGTCAATTAAGCAACTTAAAAGTCGACTTGTGAGGATATGAATCCATGTGGGATATTAGGTCTGTTTTGGGAAACAAATTGACTCAGTTTTAATAATCATTTTAAATATTATTTGATAATAAAGATTATTGATGATGTAGGGTTTTTTTTAATTACGTAAGAATCTTAGTAAACAAGGTTTCTTAGTGACCATGTTTGGTGATCAACTTCGAGTAACCCCAGAATTTCTTCGTAGTAGTTCTGTTCCATGCCGTATTTCCAATAGTACGACCTAGGAATTGGAAAAAAAAATCATCACGAAACAAATAACAAATAAATTGCTAAAAACATGATGGTTCAGTGGAAATCTGGCTCGGTGAAACATGTTAGACCTTAGTGGTTCAAGCCTGTTATCCTCCCACTGCCAAGAGAGGAAAGTCTTCGCTGCTCTGTGAATCCAGCCTCACGCAGTACCCTTCTCTCTAAGGGCCACGACACCCAAAGTTTTCACTCAAGCCCCGTTGAGCCCCACTCGGGTCACAAACTTCCGTTACAAAGCTCGGCAATCAGTTTTGAGGCTAACACGAAATATAAATTACTACTATTTGCATTCGTTCCTACATGCGGGATGTTTTCTTAAGAGATGCTTTTGTTAATGTTCATGTCTTTTTGGACAGTCAAATTTGTTCTGTTTTACCCATATAAACTGATTCCAAGCAAAGAAACATCATCAGAACTTGTCTGTAAAAAGATGGAAATGATTATTTTGGCATGGCATGTTAATCTTTGGTTAATTTAGACATACATATCTGCAGAGCCAATAGCTTTTTCTGCAAAACAGAAGTTGGAAGTAGCTGAGAATGAATTTAACTCAAAGTACACTTGGTGAATGCAACCTTGGATTCATTAATTCACCTCTCTAAGCTTAACAGACCATGTCGACTGGCATTGATTCTAGTGGCAGTAATTTTAACAGATAGCATTCTTCATGACTGTTCCATGTCTAAGTTTTAACCAACCACAATGGAGATATGCAGGTTTACTGTCGATTCTTCGTCACCTTCACCAAATCGAAAGACCATATCACAAAGAGCTTGTGTTGTGGATTCAACTGTCATTGGCTCACCATATGAGAATCTGTGTCAATACATTAGGAATAAGAACTTGATTGCCTGCACTCTGATATTCAATTCAAGAGTATGGAAATCAAACAACATTCACATGTATTTAATTTAAAAGCGTTAAAAGAGACTCCAATAAGCAAACATAGAACTAAGTACTATCACTCAGTTTTTCAAGGAAGTTCAAACCCTTATCCCATCATCTTAAAGCCCCCGCTCGGGTCACAAGCTTCCGTTACAAAGCTCGGCAATCAGACCAGTGGGTAATAGCATATATAAATTACTAATACTTGCTTTCGCTTCTCCATGTGGTATATTTTCTTAAGAGGTGCTTTTTCTTATGTCCATGTCTTTCTGGATAATAAATTTGTTCTATTTCACCCATAAATGCCACAACTAGTACTACTAAACTGATAACGAACAAAGAAAGCTCTCATTAGCTTTCAATCTCAATGTTTCATTTTTCAGCTTCAACGGTGTTTCAGATTCAAGAGCAACTGCAAGGGAGGAATAGGAAAGCCCAAAATTCTTCCCGAGGTAATGAGGCAAAATATCAATTGTCATTATTTGTGTTGTGTAACATATGAATAGAGCTATCTGCACCTTCAGAGCCATAGCCAATAGCTTCTGCATTGCATTGCATTGCCAAAATGTGGCAGAGGGATCAGTATAGTATCTGCAAAACAGAAGTTGGAAGTAACTGAGAATGAATTTAATTCAAAATAGACTTGTTGAATGCAAATTATGTAATAAAATAGCATATATCAACATAAGAGCTGCATACAAATTCATATCAAAGTGTTGTACCTGAGTCTCAACTGGTGCATGCTCAACAAGTGTAGGTGCACGAGCAATCAACCCACTCATAGCTGCACATCCTACATGCTCATCAATTTCCATAATTTTGTCAACACTTCTGGGTTCCGGAAAGAGGATCAAGTACCTGTTAGGCCTTAAAAAAAATGCAATTCATGATCACATGGATCATCTGTTAGCAGATTATTGGAGCCAACAATAAAGTGGGAATACATGAGGAATAAGCAACAGAGAATTCAAGAGTAATGAAAATCAAACACTTCACATCTTAAAAAACAAAAGCCATTTGATTTTTGGGTGGTAAGAAAAAGATGATGATGGTTCATTAGAGGTATGCTCTTTGAGACATGTGGACCGTAGTGGTTCAAGCCTGTTATCCTCCCACTGCCAAGACAGGAAGGTCTCCGCTGCTCTGTGAAACCAGCCTCACGCAGTACCCTTCTCTCTAAGAACCACGACACCCACAGTTTTCACTGAGGTACCATAGCTCAATTCTTGGCTTGGAACGGGCAAGCCATTATAATAAAGCCACGTGAGATCCGACTCAAGGAGCTAAACCCATGTTCGATCATCTTAATGCCCCCCACTCGGGTCACAAGCTTTCGTTACCAAGCTCGGCAATCACACCAGTGGGTAACAGCAAATATAAATTACTAATATTTGCCAACGCTTATCTATGTGGGATGTTTTCTTTAGAGGTTCTATTTCTAATGCTCATTCTTTTTTGGATAGTCAAATTTGTTCCATTTTACCAATAAATGCTACTTCTGGTAAACTGATTTTGAGTAACATAGTTTGCAAACTATAAATGGTGCTTTTTTTATCAAGATCCTATCTGCTGATAGTATTGCTACTGTTACAAATATGATTTATTTTTGAAGGAGCTTGTAAATCTCTCCTTTTGAGTTGTGACCAAGGCGAGTTCACTACATCTGTTGTATTTGAAGCCGACATCGAAAATGATTTGACAAACTCAGATGTCTACTTAAGATTAAGCTTGCAAACTGAGTCTGGGAAAGCATCTTCAAATGGGTTGTCTTTGCTTTCTCCATGAAGGCTTGAATTAGTTTTCAGTGTTGGTTCCTGATTTCTTTTGAGTCAAACTCGAGTAGTTTGTGAATGCCGTGCAGTTAAAATCTTCTCTTGTCCTCATGAATTACTTTCCCTGGCCCTTACTAGTTTTAGTGTGTTTTGAACATGAAACACAAATCCAAATACTAGGATTCTAATCTCCTCTGTAAATACTTGCTGGTATGCCTAGGTGAATGCATAACCATCTCTTTGTAATTTCAGAAAAACATAATTACTTGTGGACATCACTTTCAACAATTGCAGCAAGCAGATAAGATGCTCAGAATTCATGGTTTACAGTGATTTGGTTCAACAGCAACCACCAGCTCAGTTGAATCCAAGTCAATGATACATAAGATAATGCAGTGTTACACACCTATGATTGGATAATGGAAAGAGTAGTCCCTAATGAACATTTTTCAACTTTGCCTAGGGTGTAGCCCAAAGAGTGCTTTAACTTATTTGACTCTTTCCAAAGGAATTTAACACCATAACTATTCCTCAAAAGAAAATAAACCCACAACTATTATAATATCTTATCATTAACCCCATGATTGAGCTGAGATGTGATCTTAATGCTTATTTAATGACAGTCCAAGGACCCCACTTTGTCAGCATTGGATGAGAAATTACAACAATCAATAGTTTAATTAAAATCCCATTGCTTCCTCATGTAAAAATTTGACTCAATTTTTTAAAAAAAGTTTACCATGTCAAAACAGTTGGTGTTGTTTTGATAAAAAGAAGTTTTATTATAGAAAATATATGTAGGTCTTGAATATAACATATATAATAACTGTTTAAGATTTTAAGTAAAGAAACTTGTAAATTCAACAAAGGGAATGAGTATGAGTAGACGGGCAAACAAATTGCATAGAAAAAACGATGCAGAATCAACAAAAATGCTGAGTCAGGCTTCACCAGCTGCAACAAGGGACCTACCTTACCTATAAAAACTTCTGGTTGCAAAACCATGACAAGACATTAACCTCCCCAAAATTATATACAATTCAAACTTCAAACCTATTGGATGTTGTATCTTAAAAATGATAAACTTTGGAATACTTTATAACCAATGCTTTGTCATGTTCCATAGTTGAACATAAACACAGTGATGTCTTCTCTTTCTTTGATTCCCTTCCTTCCATGTAGCATGAGATCAATGTCTGTTCCTTTTCATGTTCCAGTTACAACATCTAAACCAGTTATCAAACATGCCAACAAGATCGTTATGATTAAGTACGATCGAGTTCCTGGAAAGAAAGCTTACACAAATCAGATCAGATCATACTCCAACAAGGTCAATATAATTTTTCTCTTTTCCTGTTTTGTGTTCCGTGTTTCTTGTTCATATAGATTGCTTAACCAGTCATGGATGTTTGAAGTCTATTTCCTGTTTAAACAGGTTTTCGAGGATCAGTCCCAGGGTGTAATATGCTATAGAGATGAAAATGGAGAAATAGTTTGTGAAGGGTATGATGAAGGCCCTCGTTGCCCTCGACAGATTCCAGGAACGTTGTATCATCTGAGGTAAGAATTCTTTCTCAGGTTCCATTATAAGCCATTTTCAAATTACTCTGCACTGTGTGTGTACTCCTAGTTGAAGCTTTTGGCAATGTTCTGAATCCAGCGACACAGAGATCCTTGATCTTGTACAAGATAGATGGCTCCAAATAGTTAGTGGTGGCGGATTTAACAGGGCTACTAAAGGTGTAAGCATTGTGCAAGATGAATCCTAGTGGATTGAATTTAACATGTTTCTCTACCAGAAAAGCTTGGCTCTTTCCAGATTCTCACAGATTTCATGAAATAATTGTTTCTACAAGAAAGGTCATGTATTAGAGATTGTACATAGCTAGCTATAAGATCTCTTCCTCTTGTAATCACTGTTTTTTCATTATAATGATCAAAGCTAATAACCCCTTTGAGTTTACTTCTTCATCTCAATCCTAGAATGATTATGTCGTATATCATAGTCAAGAAACTGCTTCCAACTCCATTGAAACCGGATCCAAATCGACTCCTGGCAACCCAGCCTGCACCGTGATTCTAATAAAATGAATTCAATCTTTTTGAAAATTCTTCTATCTTCAAATTCTTGAACCAAAACTAGTGGAATTCACAGAATGTAAGAAACCAGACTGGATGAAGCTATATGATCGATCGATTCGATCCTCGGTTACAACTTACAACAAGTGAAGCAGCCATCCAATAATTCTTGCCACGCACGTAAACATTAAGGAAAAGAAAAGTAGCTAAAGCCAAATGAGAAAGCAAAGACAAAGCCCCCAGAAAGCAGAATTCTTTGTCAAGAAACCAAGGAAATGGTGAAATTCTTGACCATGCTAAGGAGCATCTCCTTCTCAATGTCAAAGAAAGAACCCCATTTTCCATGTAGCAAGTTTGTATCAAAACAGCACCTGAAAAAGCCTACGCGTTGTTAACAGTGGTGATTCATAATCATACGTTTGCTCTGCCTCGATATCCTGTGGAAGAGAAAGCTCTATCCTTTAACGTGGGTACATGATATGAATTGTGCACTCTGCTAATATATGTTTTATTATGGGTCATGGGAGGCGAAATTGACATCAAAAGAGGAAGAGGTTTTGGCTGGAATGTGAAAATTATGGTTAAAATTTAGAATTTAATTTTTAAATATATGTTAAAGTAATGTATAAAAGGAGATATTGTCACTAAATTTTATTAAATCATTTAATTTGATAATCAAATTTTCATTTTGGATATTAAAAGGTGACATGATTATTAATAAGTCGCTAATATTTTCATTGTGTGTTCTATCGAAAGTATATTAATAATAAGATTCAAATGAAAAGTGAGTGTTGTTATAGTAGTGTTTTTAATATATTCATGGATTATTTTTGGTATTAATCTTTTATAATAATATTCAATATTTTTAAGTAGTCGACAAATCTTAAAATATTTTTCCTTTGAAAAATATCTAAATAGCATAATTTATTTTAAAATTGAATTGTATTTTTGTTAGGCAAAAAGGATTGATTTTGTTTCGTGCGATCTTTACGAAAAAAACAAAAACTATTAGTCTTATTATATGTCTTATACTAAAAAATATTTAAAAATTAAATTTTATATTTTATATCTTAAACTTAAACCCTAAATCTATTGTTTAGAAATATAACCCTAATTTCCATCCTTTAGGTACATCATCAAAAATTAAATGCACACAATTTAAAGATGCATGATTCAAAGATACAGATATATATCCCCTCCTCAATCCTCTCTTTCATGGAACGGCGAACTACAGCATTAGATAACTTAGCTCTAGATGTATAGGGAACAAGAGCCCCTCCCAAGACGACCAACGTAGGTCGGTCGGTCTCTGTTATCATCATCTTTACTTATTTGTGTGATTCTTAGGAAGAAGCTTCTCTCTCAGCTCTGCAACATCAATGTCGTCGAAGTGATTCTCCGGAATCCAGTTCCCAGTCTTAGGATCCCTCATCCAGAACGCCTCCTTCTCCACATGATCTGTCGAACCTTCCCCCCTCGAACCTACCACCTTTCTCATAACCGCTGCCGCTGCCTGCTTCTTCATGTCCTCCGCTGCAACAACCGAGTAGGATCGTGTACTACAACACGTAACATACATACTCAATAAACAGTAAACAGTACTCCTTGTATGAAAAGAAACATGTAGCACTAAAACAACTAGGGTAAGAAAGAAAATAATGCATGACAAAAAGATAATATTAACCTGAGTAGCTGAAAGATCTTGATGGAAAGCTGAGCCATGGCCATGGGTGTTCAGGTTAGAAGATTGAAGAAAATATAGTAATTATTTTTCTTTGTTATGTAGAACTTGAATGCACAAAAGCTTTATTTATAGATGATGATAATGTAGTAAAGACCTAGTTGTACAAAGAGTCGGAGAATGTTAGGGACTCTTTTACTTGCAGACCAAGAAACGTAATTATAATCCCATGGGAATTATATCTCTAAAAGTTTTATTTTAATATATATATTCACTGATTAATTAATAAGATGTTTATGGAGATAAACTTTTCTTATTTTTTAAAATATTTTTAATTATAATTATATTAAAAATATGACATGATATTAAATCTAATCTGATAATTGTTATGTATATATATATATATTATTAAAGAGAAACTATATATACTCTCCCTTCTGGCTTCTGCCCATGCCCTCCGTTGCAACTTGCTAAGCGAGATTCCGAGCCGACTTTTAGCGAAGTGATTCTAGCTTAAATAAATAGTTAAAAAAAGGACTTTGTATCAACTCATTAGCGCTTGTAGCTCAGTGGATAGAGCGTCTGTTTCCTAAGCAGAAGGTCATAGGTTCGCCCCCTATCTGGCGCGTTTGATTTTTTTCAAACCTGGAATTGGTACGCTTCTTCTACAGATGTTTTGGAGTTTTCCCCCTTAAATGATGTAAGTATCATATAAATAGCGCTACAGTACCTTGATATAATATGATAGATACGTGTTGCCACGTGACCCAAGTAACAGTCATCATATCCGTTGCCATGTGATTCGGTTGCAGTTCTTGAGATATACTTATTACTATATGACTCCATTGTTACAATATGTGACTCGTGTTTAGCATGAAGTTTCGAGTTGCTTCTAGTGGTCATTTAGAGACCCAGATATGTGATTGGCCTTCATGGACTCGGTCCCGAACTGCATCATCTCCTCACTCTCATCCAGGGTCCAGGAACCGACGTTGTAACATTTTCATCTCTGTGATAAACTGTGTGGTGGAGCTACCTGATGAGTAACCCTCCATTGATGGTTGATTAGGGATCTTTGCAGTAGAAACCAAATCCTCTGCGCCATTACTTTCTTCCAAACCCAAATCCCCTGCCCCCAGTAGGCAGTAGTATTACTTTTACACGAAAATGAAATTCCGGAAAAATATGCCAAGTCATTTTAAGGGGGAAAACACCCTTTTTATTTAGGGATGAAAAAAAAAAACCTGAATCCAACATGTTCCAACCGGACCAAATCCGGTAAGGTTAGTTCTTTTTTTTTTTTGAATTTTTGGTTTTATCATCTTTCATTGAACAGTTAAAGTCTTCGGTAATTAGTATATATGGGGAATTTAGTTTAGGATAAGAGTGCTCCGAATATGCTACATATTGCCAACAGAGTTGCTTTTGTTCACACCGAGCTCCGCAGAAGAATTTGTGATGCTGTTAACCGAGCCAAGGGTCTTGGAACTCAATTGAGGGCTAGCTGGACAAGCCTCTGGATTACCAGCACTTAGCGCCTGTGTAGCTCCTGAACTCAGTTGAGGACTCATGGGAGGCCTTTGATTCATTTGTTGAGGACTCATGGGAGTCTGCTGTTGTTGCTGGTTCAATTGTGGAATTCCGATGGTTGATGGAGAGCCCACCTGTGAAGAAGAGACAACAGCCTGTAGTGGCGAGGTTGTTTCTTGCTGCTGCTGTTGCTGTAACAGTTGTTGCTGATTCCGCAACTGCTGCTGCTGCTGCTGGTGGTGGTGATTCATGTAGAGCTGGTTCACCCCAGACATCATCTTTGGAGGACCCATGGGCCCCACAGCCGAGCGTTGCATCGGGTTCATGTTAGCCTGGTTCAGACTCTGACCTAGCATGGAAAAACTAGCAGAACCTGGCTGCATCTGCCTGGGTCCAGACATCCCAGCTATGCTTGATTGAGGAGCCCCTAACATGCTTGCTCGGCTCATCCTCAATTTTGAAATGAAAGCAGCCTGCTGAGCTGATGTTAGTGGACCCGATCGAAGCTGCTGGCTTATTGCATCGGTAATATTTGAAGCTGGGTTAATATTACTGGTGTTCTGGGTCATGTTACCCATGCCTGAAATAGGTGCCATTGGAGACGAGATTCCGGTTCCACCAATTCCCCTTGCACCTCCAATTCCCAAGGCATTACCAAGTCCCCCAAGCCTGCCCATGTTTCCCACACCTACAGTTGTTCCTAGTCCCATCATAATTTTCCTCTGCATTTGTGCCTGCTGCAACTGCTGATGTTGCTGCTGCTGCTGCTGCATCATCTGAAGTTGGAGAGCGGAAGGTTTATTGACCATTTGATTCCCCAACTGCATGTTTGAATTCTGCCCAATTGCATTTAACTGTGAAAGAGGATTTGATGCAAGCATCATCTGTGATCTCTGAAACTGCTGATGCTGTTGTTGAAGCATGGCATGTTGCTGCTGTCCTTGTGCCTGTGACTGCAGCTGAAATGGTGATTGTGGATCTAGCTGTGGTGGCCTTGCATGCATCGAAACCCCAGATAAGAGCCCTTGAGACATCTGTAAGGCCTGAAGGTTTCCAGGAGGCAGCATCCTAGTGTTCCCTAGCATACTCTGGGATGGATTTACAGAAATATTATTACTGCAATTTGGCTTAGCCACTTCATTCATTGCCTGAACTGGAACAGATTCAGAATATTGCTGCATCTCCATATCAGAATTTGGTTGACTGCTTGAAGCCATAAGCATACGAGTAGGTTTTGCCTGGACAATATCTTCAACAAGGTGATGTCCATCACGCATCATCTGCATAAGCAAATGTTAAAATAAAAATTGATGTGATAGCATTCTTAAAGCTGAATATCAAGATTTTTAACTTACCAGTGAACAGAACTGCCCAGCAAGCAAGTCCGCCAAGTGCTGTCAAAGGAATTGATCGTGTGAACATGTCAGAACTCAGAACAGAGTAATTCATACCCGGATAAGAAAAGTAGAAAATACAAGGTTCAATTGTTGAAACTTAAAATGGCAGTGAAACACAAATTTTTGTGTTTTCTGTATTGTAATCCATCCATTCTTTTAACCTAATTAATAAACACAAATTACTCAATCTTTCTAGTCTCTTTTATGCAGTTGAAATAAGAAACCGAGTTCAGCAGCCGACTCTAGGGTCCAAAAGAAAACATGTATTAAAATGAATGTGGCAAGGAAACAGGAAAGTGAAGTAAGATCAGTTGAACAAGCACAAAAGATAATATGATTCTGATACACCAGTATGCAGCCCAAGAAGATTGCAATGGAAATTTAAGACGTGTTTGGTAGAAAACACAGGCATGAACATGTAATGTGGGTATGACACGACATGGACATAGCTACACGAGAATTTCTAAAATATGGCAAGACATGGCAATAAAAGAAAATTTTTATGCAATAAAAATGTTTAAAAAACTACTTTTCAATTAAAGGCTACTATGCAAATAGCTTTTGAAAATCTTACAGTTTTTCAATTTAAAACTTGAATCTTAAAAAATCCGTAAGAACCAAATTGCTCATTGTTGATTCCATATTTTGGAAAGAAATGCAAAATAAGTAAATAAACACCAAAACCTTCAACACAGGTGTGGAGAGGTGTCTTGACTATGTTTTGATTGTGTCCCATTTTAGTCTTTGACACTGGGGCACTCCCTAAAAAAGGTTTCCTTGCTTTGTATGGTGCGTGTATAAAGAGAAACAAACATCTAAAATGAAGTAATGACATCAATATGCTTTTACCGCCCAAAAAATTGGGGCCGGGCAGTGTTCAGTCAGTGGGAAAACCTAACAAGTACATAAACTTACAGTATTTGGAAGAGTAGGAAGATAAGGAATGTGATCCTCTGCAGCAAGAATGTCACCATCATCTATGTCTCCACAAAACATTGCTACAGTCCCATCAGTTGGTTTCTCAGACATTACCATTCTGGTTCGTACCCTAGGAACTAGAGAGACAACATTCCCTGATAAAGTAGAGAAAGTTAATGCAAGGAAGATAAACCGATAAATATCTGAAGAGAAAAAGAATCTGAGAAATAACAGAAAAGCAACCTTGAACAACACGTTCACCCTGCACAAAGTTTAAGATTCTCGTCTTGTGAGTATTCACGCTTCCACTAACAAGTGACTTTGATAGTGAATTCAAGTCGTCTTTAAAATCCTCATTACTGGAAAGACTGGCTAGGCAGCTTGACAATAGTTGAGGAGAATGTGTGCGGGGTTTACGGATGTGATAATCATCGACCTTGTTCTTTTTGATGTTGAGTTTATGCCTGGAATGAAAAGTATAACATGAATATTGTCATCCATACAAACTTTTTAACAGGAAACAGCAGTACATGAATTTTACTTCCTGGACACTATGATTTTTTTTTCTAATATAATCAAAGCAGGTGCCTTGATATAACAATCCTCCTAAATAACATCATGTTCTAGAATCTCATCAAGACACAAGAAAACATCTAGTGTATGCTTCATAAACAGAAGTGGCACTAGCAGCCTATAAAGTATGACCAGGATGTTGCTTAAACTATAGACAGCATGGAAACATGAAACTATTTATGAATGGATAGAAGTCGATCAGGTTTCAGTGCAGTAGTAATTCAATTCACATCATACCTCATAGTCACAACTTCAATCTTCGAGAACCTTTCAAGCATTGTTTGATCACCCAAAGGTGGGGTTCCCACAGGACTGCTTGTGCTTAATGGAATACTAAAATTGCTAACACTTGCAGGAGAACCAACTGCATTTATTGCTGGGGTTTGGGGGAGGGAATTTGATTTTCGCTTGCTAGCAACTTGAGTTGGGTGTTGTTGCTGCATAGAGTCATTTGCACTTGAAGTCAAAGATGGGGTACCACCAGCGGCAGGAATCAAGTTAACAGATGCCTTCTCCTTTAGAGATGCTCCAAATGCAGCTGTTGTTGCTACAGCACCAAAGTGAGGCCCCATAGAACCACTTGAAAATTCCCCAGATTTTGATGATAATGGAGATTGGGGCAATGCCCCGCCTGATACACGTGGACTTTGCACTAATTTCCTTTTTTGGAACCGTTCCTCCTTTCTCACATCTTTCTCAACATGCTGATTAATATTGTTCCAAGATGTTTGAAGGAAACCAGGCCTCACATATCCATGGGGTAATCTTGGTTGAAGTTGTGTCTGTTGTGAATCCAAATGGCTTGTATCATTTTCCCTATTGAGTTCAGCACAATCCAACTTGTCTGGATCAAATGACTCTTCTTTGGCACCATATCTCAATCCAGGTTGTCCAGCAGCAAATGGCATGGTACCAGCCTCCTGATTAATAACCCCTTCAAAAGCCTGCAGAGGATACTTCTGCATACTGGCATTTGCATATTGAATTCCTCTTGACATTGCTTGCTGGGGCAGTAACATATTCTTCCAGCTCAGATCTGATCCATGGAGGCCATCCATATGAGCACCGATTTGTTGTTGAGGAATACCATCTGGTCTGGCAGCATTCAGCCTGGTTCTTTTATTAAGACCAGTTAAGGGTGACACTGAACCACCAGGATTCTCCCGTTTCGCAAGAAGAGAAGCATTGGAGTTTATGTTGTCGGAATATGTAATTGACATGTCCTGACCAGAAGGGAATGCGACTGATGAATCGACAATAGAGCTAGACCCATGGTCTTGCATGCTTCTAGCATTCACAGACCCGATTTGATAACTAGGTGACTGGGATGTCATGGGTAGTGCTGAAGTGGAGGATTCTTGCACAAACATTTTAGGTCTTGATCCTAACACATTGCTTGGACCAATATTTTGAGTTGTCATATTTTCCTGAGCATGTTGCAGCATCAAACTCCCTGCCTCTCTCAACCTGTCATTAGAGCTTTGTGGCACTGCATCCATGCAAACCTTCTTGCCATGGATCTTACCAGTTAAGGTTACTGTAACTTCAGGAGCCTGCCTCAGTCTCTTTCTCCGCAAGCTACAAGAAGCGAGGTCGAGCTGCAAGTTGGTTATTGTTAAGAAAAACACAACTGGATGCAAAAAGCAGGAAAAAAATCACACTCTGAAATCATTACATTAGTTGAAACAGGATTTGTAGAGAGCCTGTCCAGTTTGGGAGTAGGATCTAAACAAAGTTGTGGTTGCAAGGCTTTCAATATCCTAGACTCCGCCTCCTGAAGTCAAAAAGGTATTAAATGTATAACAGCTGAGAAACTTTCAAAGCAGTAGTTTGCAAAGGATTGAGTAGCTGTCTGTATGTACCATTAAATCACCATAAGTCCATGAATTATCAGAGCTCATGGGAATATCTTTCACTACATTCTCCAAAGACATCCTGAGGCGCACTCTATTGATAATAGGGGATCCATCCAAAGATGGGATGGTAGATCCCTGTTGAGATGCAACATTCCGATAATCTCGTACCTTCAAAAAAAAGAACTTTAAGTCCTAAATGCAAGTTAATTAAAAACACATTCATATCATCTTAATAGTTATGGAGCAAGCACCTAAATCAGTTTAAGTTTCTAACTGCTAAGTTTTTCAGTGACACCACCAACAAAGATGTCAAAGGTTACTTGTTTGCAAATGCAAGGATGCAATTTTGGTGTTCCTGTGAACAAACTTAATTATTACATAGAAGATGAAGAAATGTAAAATATGAGAATTTTATAACGCACCTCACATATGATTGCCCCATCAACATACTTGCATGGTATATCACCCAAAATATCTCCCGGCAATCGGCCAGATTCAATTGCCTTCAAGCATATTCATTCATTGAGGAGAAAACTTATAAGTAGAGCTTATGCTAAGAAAAGTAATTAAGCAGCAGTTTCAAGGTAATATCAAATTATTGCCCCCTCTAATTTGGACACATTCACATTGAAGCCCGAATTATTTGATATTACCTTGAAACTGCTGCTTACTTATTTGATATTAACCAATCAAAATCACGCATGCTCAATTGGTGTAACTTTTGCTACTTACTTATTTCTTTTTGTTACTTAAATTTTGTTAATAAATGAACTTAAATAGTTAAAAGCATAACCATTGTTGATTAAATATGAATGTCAAGAATCAAACCTAAAACCAATCGGTAATGTGTGGTGTCCCAACTTTAATATAAAAACAGAGGAATAACAATACTTAACAGACGTGGAATAACACTAACACTCCCCCTCATGTGTTGCTGCAAGGCCTACACAAGGATAACCTCAACAGGGATTAGGTAGGAAGAAAAGGGAACAAAATGTTCACTCAGTGATAGATTGACTATTTTTTTACTAAGTGACTACACTCCAATGACAGATTCTTAGGATTATACATAGGAACATTGATTTTTTTTATTATTCATAATTTAGGAAACTTTCTTATGTAAAAATATAAAAAAATTCCAAAATCCTACTTCTTTGTAAACAAAGAACTATGTTGTTAAATATCAATGGAAGTCTTTTTTTCTCACAAAACATATTTTTCTTTTGATCAAAAATGAGTTTCTTAAAGTAGCAAAATTAACAACCAAGCAAGTAATCATTAAGATCAATGATTACTAGGTAAATGTCAATGTTCTCTTATATTTTGAAGAATATTTATGAATGAACTAATCCCAAGCCCAAATCAAGGAAGATTAAGTTAGGTTACTAGGTAATGTACAACTATGGCAAAGTATTATGAACATTGTTTTCTCAGATCATTAAGATATGACCCTAGGACATGCCACTTAGTCAATTGACTCTTTATTCACAATTGATGCAAAGGATGTGCTATACCAGACAAAGTTCCATGTCTAAGTTTTCTCAGATCATTAAGATATGTCCTTCCATTCCACCGTTCACCAAAGGTCGATGAAAATGAGACAAACCTTTGCTAATCAAACTATTTAATTTGAAGATTTTATTTTCTACCATCCAATAATGAACATCCCAATGTGCACCCAAAACCAAAATATATTTGATACTTCAGACCCTACATTACAATATTGTAGCCATAAAAATACTTGACCAAATCCTTACTGAGAAGAGAGTTTCAGATGACCTATCATATGGAAGCAACTTTGGAGTATCCTGAAGAATAGTCTGATCCAAAGCCTCCTGAAAATTCAAATTTGCATTAACTTACAGGATGGAAACAAATAAATCTGTCCTTTAAGCGAAATTTTTACAATGAATAATGTAACATTAATGTTGTCTTATACAAACCTCTGTTGGTTTTCCAATACAATATCCATCTGGAAAAAGATTCAAGGTGAAGGAAACTTCATGGTCTGCAAAAGCAAGAAATAACCAACACACTCGCAAATTGAACAATGCCAATTATCTAGAGAGGAAAAATAACAAGAAAACACAATATCAATTTTGATTCTAACCTGTAGGAACTGGAAGCACTCCATCAGAAACATTTGGTTGAGACACACCAGGAACATGCTCAACACCATCAACAACATCACCCTAGCTCAACAAACAATCCAAATAATCAGAGAATATCATAGAATGGGAAAAAATACAAAACATTTATTTTCACTATTCCATGTCTCAGCCATGGACTGAATCAAAATAGAGAGGAAACTAGCACTAAATCAGAACTTACACGGTTATACGGTTATTAAGAAGGTAGCAAACTCAAAGCTAAAACAAATCCCATTATCAACAGTAACAATTACACCAAAACCATATAGGTTAAAAACAAGGGCAAGACAAACATGCATCACATGAAATCAAGCTTATTTTTTTAGCTTAAAACTTGACTGGATTTATGAAAAATAACACTAAAAAATCAAAACTTCAATCTCCCCCGGCTTCAACCAGCACCAAATAATTCAAATTCCATTTAAATAAAGCTACAATTATACATATTTAAAAGGGGAACAGGCAGGGTATGTTAAATGAAACAAAAACCAGAATTTCCTTCCACCAAAATTTCTCCGTTTTTTAATTTCCCATCATTTTTTTCTCGGCAATTTACCTGTAAAATGTCTATCCTTAGAATTTACCTGGAGCTTTCTGTGCAGAGAGCTCTCTTTAGAATTATCAGAAACAACGTCAACTGAAGCCTCCAATAGAAGACAAGGCTTCGGCTTGAACCTGGTACCGGTTTTTGAAACCTTAAACGAGACACCCATGTGAAAATCTTCTATGCTCTATCAGAATTATAGCATGAAAATTTGATCTTTTTTACAAAAGAGTGGTTTTAAGAGAAATGAAGGTTTTTGGGAACTCAGAACTGCTGAGTTCTGAGAAACGAATTTGCATTACCTCCGTTAAAAGATGATTGGTATTTACAACATGGAGAAGAGGTAAAGACGGTCTGGTTCGGTTCCAGGAATCGACTCGGAGGGGTGATTCGGTTCACTTCGATCGGTTTAGAGAAATCTAGGATGGTAAGTTGCATGGCAGAATCAGATATTTATAGATATTTTCTATTTTTGTAAATTTAGATAATGTGGATTTAAATAATTTGTATATTTGAGTCGGAATATTCTATAAAGGACGTCGAATATTGATGAATACTATTAATAATGAATAATATTAAATATTATTAAATTAATTAATAAAAATTAAAAATATTAAAGACTCAATATATAATTAATAAAGAGTTATAGACTTAACATACAATTAATAATTATATGTTAAGTCCTTAAGATTTTTAATCATTATTAATTAATTTAATAATGTTCAGTGGTGTTCGATATTCGTTGCAGACTCATCCATTCGAGTGATATATTTGATCAATTAATTAAATTATTTATTTTTATTTATTTATATTTTGCTAATTATGATTCTAAAACCAATAAAAATATTTTTTTCATTCCCTTATAATTTTTTTTAATAGAATTAAGATTAAAATTAAAATTTATAAAAAATATAATTTACAGATTTTGATATTAAGAAAATTGAACATTGATCATTCGAGCTTTAATTGATTTATATATTCGATATATAATTTAAAATGACTAGATTTAATTTGGGGGAGATTTCAAATATCGAGAGAATAATAATAAGACATAAGGTGTCACGACCCGGATTTGAATCCGAGAGTCGGGTTAACCCGAGGAGTTGAGCTTCGGTTTTGGACCCCGGGTTTAAGTAGCTTGGGCCTTGTTGGGCTTGAGTTGGGTTTTAAGTTAGGTTTGTATCAGAAGGGCATTTTGGTAAATGACAAAGAGGATGATGAGAGGGGTTTGGGGTTTTAATTCCCCTGCAAAATGAGCTTATCCTTTTCTCCTTTCTCTTCACTTCTCCATTTTTTGGAAGCAAGAATAGAAAGGTAAAAGGTAAGGTCTTTAGGGGTTTTATGTGATAATCTCGTTTTTGTGTTGGAAGAAGATTTGTAGGGCTTTCAAGGATCTATAAAACAAGGTAAGGAAAGGTTAGTTTGGTGGAAGATAAAGGTTTAAGAGGGGTTTAAGGTTGAGTTCGGGATTGGGTTTTTAGAAAACTTAAATCCCATCCTTTTGATGTTTTAAGCTGTAGAATTCATCTTCAATCATTCTAAATCGTTGTGTATCCTTGCTTTGTAGAGAAAGAGCTTGGAGAGTCTTCCAGAGGCTTGGGAAAGGAAAAGGCTTGAGGTTGAGGAAGAAGAACGAGTTGTTGTTGTTTTTACTTAAGGTTGGTTCTCTTTCAACTCTTAATCATCATGCATATCATACTTTAAGCTTAAATGCATGTGTGTTGATTGGTTTGATATGCTTGATAGCTTTAGGTGACCTTTAATGGTGGATTATGTTTTTGTTGATGAACTTCTGTAATTAAGGCTTAAACATGTTTAGGAAGGTCCTCTTAAAGTCTATAATCAATTTGGTATTGAATGAATTGTTTCGGGTAAGGTTCTAAGTATTCAAAATACAAAATCTGCACTTATCATGTAGGGGGTATCAATACCGGTGGCCCGTGTATTGATACCCCTGCGAGAAATTTAAGTTGCAAGAGTAGGTATATCGAACCATGGTTCGATACCGAGTCGTCCAGTGACCTTTTGGGATCGATGCTAGTATCAAAACAAGAGGTCCTCTTTTGTTGACTTTTAAGTGGGTCAAAGGGTTCGATATCAGTATCGATACCCTTGTTCCATACCCCTTTTGGGAGGATATCGATGTCTGGTGTTTCGATACTCCAAGTAGAGGTATTGATACCCTAGGGAAGTTTAGCCCAATTCTTGTAAAAAAAAGTGGTAAAGTCTCGTAATAAAACCTTAGAAGTTCCTAAGAGTCGTGTAAACTCTAAAATGAATAATTAAATCGAAAGATAGGCTTATAACCCTGTTAATGAGATAATTGGATAATAAATAAAGTCTAGTGGTATAAACCGATATGTGGAACCGTAAAAGGGTTCGGTGTGATATTTGAGTCATGTGGTTTACTAGGAACCTTGTTTAGTGCCGATGGGTTGCCTAGCGTATATTATATATATATGAAATATGATACCTAGTAACATTGCTTAGTGCTGATGGGTTACTAGTGATATATTATATGATGATAAAACTGATAACCTTACTTAGTGTTGATGGGTTATCGGTAATATATTATGCAGAAGACCGGCTAGGACCTTGCTTAGTGCTGATGGGTTCCTTAGCAGATTATATGGAGTGGCATGCCACAGACCTTGCTTAGTGCTGATGGGTCCCTTACTTCTATACTACTATGAGGTGATATAGATATCGTCATATATATATATATATATGAGATATAAGTACGGGGAAAGAACTTGAGACGTTGTGTGGTCTTCTCTTGTCATGCATATGTTATGTGCCGATATATGTCATCATGATATCATGTGTTTAGGCGATTCTGGTAGCGTCATCGTACTCATGCCATGTCATCATTCATGTTGTTATGCTTATTTTATGTTATGCTTTATGTGGACCGGTTAATCACTGAGCTTTAGTAGCTCAACATTCGAAATGTGTTTTCGTGCATAGGTTAAGGAAGCTTACGGAGGAGCATCATCGTGGTGGGTTAAGCATCGACATTTGTTGTCAGAGTACTATTATTATACATAGTGGGCATATGTACTTGTAGGACCCTATATGTGTAATTTATAACTCTGTTTTATTTACCGTCGAATGCTTTTAAACGAGTTATAATATTTTGGAGCTCCACTGTTTTAATTTACTTGGATTTATGTTTAATGGATTTAGATTTTATTATCTTTATGATGGAAATGAATTTGGACTAATCTTTTTTGGGCTTTTGGAAAAAAAATTTGAAATACAGGTTTGGGGTCGAAGGCCCGACGTGACGTCGGGTCGAGGGTGTTACGTAAGGATAACTTTAACTTTAACTTTTATATTTATTATTTTTTATCATTTTGATCTTTATCATTTTAGGATAAACATGACCTTAACTTATATCCTTTTATTCAATTATTTATTTTTATTTGATAACATATCATACATAGGGATGGGCACGAAACCTAAACTCGACGGGTTTCAACCCGACCCGGTCCGAATGGATCGGATTTTTTTAAAAAAAAATTGGATTCGGATCGGGTCGGTCGGGTTTTTTCAAGGTAATTTCGGGTTGGGTTCGGGTTTAAGGTGAAAAAAAATCTGACCCGAGACTAATAATGTAATTTTTCCATATATATTTTTGAGATATTTATAATAATAATCCCTCTTTATATATATTTTATACAATTAGATCACTAAAATTATTTTTTTTATAATTAGATCACTAAAATTTTATTTTATTTACAATTAGATCCCTAAATTTTATTTTTTACAATTAAGTCCCTAAAATTTAAATTTTTTTAATGATTTAGGTCGGATCGGGTCGGGTCAGATTTTTCACCCTAAACTCGAGTCGGGTCGGGTCAGATTTTTTCACCCTAAACTCGAGTCGGGTCGGGTGACAGGTATGTTTTTCGAGTCGGGTGCGGGTGAGCCGAAAATTCGACCTGACCCGACCCGACCCGTGCTCATCTCTAATCATGCATATATTTTAAATGACGTAGCATCTAATCCATTATAATTTTATATAATATATGCCTAAAATATGACAAGATCAATGAATCAAATAAAAATAAATATGAGAAATATAAATTGAATAATTAATTATATATATATATAAAATCATAGTAGAATCAAGAGAATAAGGGGCCAAATGGGTCAGTAACCCATTTATCTAAATTCTAGAGTCCAAGGGTACGTATATAGAGATGGAGATAGAGATGTTACGGGTATAGTTATAAAATTTTATAATTTTTTTTTATATTTTATATATCTTTTATATTTTATTAATAATCTAATTTTATATCTTTTAAATTTTTATAATTTTATACTTTTATATTTTTAATATAATTTACCTCTCTTACATGAAATCTTGGGTTGGTCCCGGTATGTATACCCTTATAAAGTGTGGATACCTGATCTTGATTTTCCTGCAATGCAGTGAATGTAATAAGACGAATGGCCAGAATCAATTTCCCTGACAGACAGGGCGTTTTCACACTGCCATTGATGAGCCATGAGTTGCAGGACATTGCCATGGATGAGCCATGAATTGCAAGAGGTGCCTTCAACTGATAAAATGGTCAATAAAAAAAGCTTCAGCTGTAAGTGCTTACCAGTTACAGTTCATCAGGTTTTGCAAGTGCATCATCTGCAAAAGCTCAAATATGAAAATGAAAATGGTAAATAAAAAGCCTTTGTTCTGAAAACTAAATAAGATGGATATCACCCAAAACCAAACAATCGTTACTCAAAAACTTAAAAATCCGATTTTTCTCGAATGTTCATATAGGCGTTAAAATAGGTGAATAAATGCTTATCAAGAATTAAATCAGAGATTATTTGTGATTGTTGTGACCGGTAAATAACTGTTTATCATAATCAATACAACCACAAATACAGTCTAAGAAGTCAAAACCGACAATAAATTATATTTTCTTTCTCTTTATTCGTTACATATCATTATATGTCTGATATTATCTCACCCAAGTTACAAATCATGGATTTGTCTGAACTAGTTTATATTTCCACCAGTAAATTAACCGGAACACAGGAACAACCAAACAAGAGCTAACCTGAAGGTGCCTCTTTGAAGAAAAATGCAATCTCCCGTGTAGCCAACTGATGGGAATCCGAACCATGTTACACAGTTCTTTTCTAAATCTACCCCACACAATGCTCTAATGCTGGACACAAAAGGAAACAGCCAACAAAAATGCAGATTACTTAAGAGGTCAAGATACCCTAAAAGTAATTTGTTTGAGCATCTCAATGAAGCTTATATTTTTGGTTTAACCACTGGTATTTACGGGTCGAATAATTCAAAGAGTATTTTACAGACGTATCGATCCTTCCGATCTAGTTTTTTTTTTTTTTTTTTCCATTCACCATGCTAGAATTTAAACCCCTTCTTCCGCTAAACCAGTTGGTCATTGGTTCATGAAGTCTATCTTTCATGAAAGATGTCCGTTCCCCTGCAACTGCAACTCAAGACAACATCTTCAGCTTGCAAGAGACCATAATACATTTCCATCAGAGTCACCGACCTTCTTGGTAAACATTCGATTAATTGTTGTATTTCTGGTCTTTAGCTTGATGTTCAAACTCAAACAAACCAATATGCTTTATTTCTTGATGAACATGTTCATTTGATTCCACATTGCCCGCAAGGTGCACCGAAACAACCTCCATAACAACCATCTTTTCCTTTCGATGTCTTAGCCCGACCGAACAAGGTTGCTCTTGTATTTCAGGATTCATTGCATCCTCATCTTTACCAAGTGGTCCTAACTCCTATTCACATGTGCACATGTCGACATTGCCTTGGCCCTTATGGCCCGTAGTTCAGTCGCTGCTGGTTGGTGCTATTTTCGGCTTTTCGCAGAGTGCGGACACCATTGCATTCATTACACAGCTAGAAACGGACAGCGGACACTGCGAAAGTGGACCAAACTAGACCAGACAGCCTAATATATCTAAAGGCACCTGTTTGATTGTATGATGCATATGCTAGCCTAAGATACCTGCATGACCGTAATAAGCAACAAGATAATAGGCGTGTTGCTCTTAGCATTACCATTTTCAGTATTCATACAATAACTACAATATTAATGTTCATATCCGTGTCTTTTCGTCTTCAAGAATTTAACTACCTTTCGTCGTTATCTCTAGAAACCATCACAGAGTTCATAACAACACTTGACACACTCGAAGCAAGCGAGAGCAGTGCAGAGTTGTGACAAAAGAATCGCGCATTGGTTATTCATATACGAACAAGCTTGGATGAAACACATGCAACAGCAGCGATTGAGCAGCATGCTGCAGCAGTTGGAAGCAGCCTTAACCAAAATCTCTGCTCCTTCCGGGGACTTGGGTTCCTCGGTTCCCGGAGGGATATTCTTAGCCGTGGCAGTTAGGTTACCAAAGCCAACACCCAGGCATCCCAGTATAATTGTCTTCTGACCATTCGGATCTCCCTTGGTTGGCAGATTTATTTTGTTAAAAATCTGGTTAAATTTAAAGAAACTAAGTGAGAATGGACAGATTCAATTTCATCTCAACTTATATAACAACCAATGTCAAAAAGAACAGTAAATTTATCATCTACTCTAGCATTCTATCAGAAAGTTTCTCCAAGTCTCGAAAAATCCAACTGAACTTCAAATTCTCATCCAGAGTGATTATGCATAGCCTTAGGCAAGTAATTCACCATCTGTAAAAGATACATACCTCACGTACGATGGTCGATTCTGGTAATTTCTTCCCGCTATCTGTCTGATGTAAAACCAAGTGGGTATACTCAGATGGAAAACTAGCTTGTAGACTTATTTTGGCAACCTGCACCAGAAACAGCAACAAAAAAATGGTTAGGTGTATTTGTAAGGAATTATTAACCAATAAAGCTTAATAATTTCAGAAAATTAAATGCATTTGTAAGGGTGTCAATATGATCAAAACATAAATCTAAATACACCAACCACAATATGATTGCAGACCAAACAATAGTTGGGTTCAATGCCAAACTATACCTGAATATGCAAGATAATACATATCTTCAGCCAGACCAATGTGTTAAGGTGAAGCAGAGTTTCAAAATGTTACCTTTTCTTCAAGCTCTTTACTCTCTGACAACCAAGCATGACATGTAATGATATCGATTTGCCTCCTTGTGAGTATCTGAAAATGCAACAATTAAAAATGTAGATGCATCAATAACCGAACTTCTATATGTGCATCTTTTGCATTTTAACCCGAGGAGTAGAAAATTTACTCTATCAAAAGGCACATCTTTTGCATTTTGCACTTTTAAGTCGGATTGGAAAGTGCTCCCATCTTCTAACAGTCCATTAACTTTAATAACATCTGGTAATTCTCCTTTGTATCTGCCCGATACGATCAAAGGACTTCCGAATGAGAGGTCCGGAATAAGAGATGGAAACAACTGCAAGACCAAAAACGGAGTATGATATCTTGCTAACATGGTTAAGAGGATAGTAGATGGACAAGCTCTCATCGTAAAATAGATGGTAAAATCGAGACAAACATATTGCAGCTTATTTGACAAAAAAATGATCCGGCAAATCTGCAAACAACTCCGATGTACCTCAAGAGAATCAAGATGTTGAGGCAAGTCCAAGGTTATATTGGCTAGAACAACAGAAGAAGCTGTAGTAAACAGTCTCTCCATTTGAGATTCAATATTGTCTGGACAATAAAGGTGAAATCAGAGCGAATACCACCATAATCTCTTATTATACCTAATTACGGATCGAGTAACAAAAGCTTACCACACCACATTGTTCCATAATAGTTTAGCATCAAGTTTCCTAACGCATCCTTCAACTAGACTAAATTTATTTCACAGAAGCTTGGAAGAATTAGAAAGAAACTAACCCACATCATAAGTGAAATCATAATGGCCTCTCCCAATTTGAGCCAGCATTTGTAAGAAGTAATGATTGCAATACAAACCTATAGAAGGATTTAAACATGAAAATATGTTAAGATTTTAGATTTCCCAGAAAGAAGGCAATATGCTAAAGTCGCACAAAAAACAGGTAAAGAACTTCAGAACACCTAAAAACTCACCTATGCCAAAAGTACATATACGAGGAGGAATTGATCCTGTACTTGTCAAATAACCTTTCATGACATTGCAGATCTCTCTCTCATCTTCAACAGACCCATCAGTTATAAGGAAAATAAGAGGAATTGAATCACTTGTGTCAGACAATAACTTCATTGCCTACAATAGAACATAATTAGAAGATGAAACTCTTCTATGAGTCATTGAGCAATTAATAATTTACAGATTTCAAAGCTGGAATTGTTAATGCTTAACTGGGAATTGACCATTCACTCAAGAAATGCTGATAAAATAAGTACCTGTTTAAGGGCAAGCATGATGTTCGTACCGCCATCTGTGGTTAAATTACTATTAAGCCAATGAGTAGCATTTAGGATTGATCCATGAGTAGTAGGCACCATTGTTGATGAGAACAAGTGAACCTCGCTATTGAAAGCGATAATGTTAAAAGAATCTTGTGGATTGAGCTTAGAGATTGATGTCAATAATGAATTCTTTATGTTCTCAATAGGGCCTCCTTGCATGCTTTCACTTGTGTCAACAACAAAAACCACTTCTTTTCTGAATACCTATCAGATTCACCTCATGGAATAAGAATAGATGACATAACATAAATCACATTGCTTCACCCCATCTAAAAGAGAAGATTCCTAGGGAAAAAAAAAAACTTTTCAGAATTTTAAACTGTTGATAAGTTATTGTTTCAACTAACCTTCCTGTTATGATTATTTGCAGGGAAAAGATAGAAGAAAAACATCTCCCTTTCATCAAAATCTTGCAACCGTGGAGACTGCAGGAGAACCTGGCCGAATATGTCACTCGAAGAAACCTGTAAAGGCAGCAGCAGTTATGCAGGACCACTTAATTATGCATCCTTACTTGCTTTATGACCTTCATAAGTCCAAAATAAGTTCTTCAGAAAACAAATGGCCAGTTCTCAAAAGATCTTACGGTATAAGAAAATTTGAGGTCGATAGTTGACCATGCTGGCACTTCTGCTTCATATACGAAACTTAATTTACGAACATCCCGACTTAGCTCCTAGAAAGTTGAAAGAACATGTCATTTCCTCCAGATTTCAGAAGCCAGATATTATTCTGAGATAGTCATACCTTTAAAGGGTGGCTACTACATTTGATCAAAAGTTCCGTTCCGGTACAAGAATTAACATTCAATTGAATCTTTTCTCTCTTCAGGATTTTCTTCCCGGCAGGAATGACGTATGCCGGAAAACTAAATGGTACATCAAGACAAAACTGACCATCTTGGTAGGATAACTTCTGTGACCATCTGACTTCAACTGATATATTAGACCCTCCATCAACCTAACACATGTTTAACTCGGTTAATGCAAAATCACCATTAAGATGTAGCATCCAATGGATTTGAGATTCGAATGTCAATGTTTCTGATACAAAGGGAAAGGAATTACTTGTGGAATTCTGAAAGTGTATATATTATGTGGCAGGAAGTATCCATCTCCAGATTTGGCACTTTGTTCAGCATCTTTTGAATCAGAAAATGTGACCCACATTGAGTTATAGGACCTCTCATTCTCAGAAACGTTAACCTCAACATCTTGAATTGAACCCTGTTAGCCACACCATGTTTATCTTGAGAATTCATAAACCAGAAAAGTCACATCAAATTTTTCGAAAGAAGAATAAATCAACATAAACTTGTCATTATCTAGTGTATATATATGACCTCCATGAATCATAATGACAAGAAGGATTAAGGAACAGTCAAAAAGTAGCTGCATATATGATTCTTGGTGAAAATGACCAAATTCAAAGGGCAAATTTTTCTTTGCTTCTATTATTGCTAATCAAATCAATTTGGCCCACACAGGGAAATCAAAATTTTCGATTTGGGTCATCTGATAAACTTTAAAATAATCACTGTTTCTGCAACAACAACCCCCACTTTTTTTATAAAGTAAACAATATTAATAAACTTAAAGTAATTGTTTTTACTTTAAAGTTACCTGTTTTCCCATGGGAATAGCAATTCGGCAATCACATCGCCGACCGGCCATTATACAGTGAACGCGCCACGCGCCGCTAACAGTAACGAAGGCGGTATCCATACAACAGTCCACCTCCATGGAAACCTCGTGCATATGCAACGGAATCAACGCCGGCGGGTCGCACGGACCGTGCACATACGGCTGGTAGCTAGGGACGTCGGGATTATCCACCATGGCCGGCTCGGTAACTACCGCGTACGCCATCACTGCCGTAGGTAGGTAACTCTCCGTTGTCGATGACAAGGACCTCGACATTACCGCCGGCGCCGGTGAAGCACCTTTTCCATAGTAAATCCGCTTTGACAACATGAGTCCACAAGTGACTGACGCCGAGAACTCTCGTTCCATGATGTGGTCGGTGTTTTGTTTTTCTCCCGTGAGTTTACAGAAGCTGAAAATGAAAACTCTTATCAGTTAATGAGTGCTTTAAATGAAGGTGGAGCCTGGACCTGGAGGATGGAGGTACGTGGTGACTGGTGAAGTGAAGTTGATTTTAAACTGCAGTTATAAAAGATTAGAACATGTGGGGATTTTCAGAAAAAAAAAAATTAATACTTTAAGCAGAAAGATAATCAATTTTCTACGTGCCACGCCGAGATCATTACCACAAGATGTTCATACAAATACATTCCATTACATCATATAATTATATTTTAAATATAATAAAAATAACTTATTAATATTAAAACAATACATAAAGCAAAATAAAAATATAACTTATCAAAGTTTTAGAACATCTTAAAATAATAAAAAAATAATATATTAATAAGATTAAATACTTTATCTTTATACCAAATAAATAATAATAAATTAGAATCTATGTTTTTTAAAAAAAATAATTTAAACTTTCAAAAATTTTAATTTGGCTAGTGGGATTTCAATGTGTTGCTTGCCATGCGTAATACGGATTTATTAACTTTAATAATTCTGAATGATTAATTACTCTAGAGTTTTATTTAATTATTATTAGAATGTATTGTTTACAAAAATTATCTCTTTTGAAAAAAATATATTATTAGAATACGTAGTCATTATGTTTTAAAATTATCTCGTCTTTTTAGCGTTTTTATGGATTTTTTGTGTTTTTTTTTTTATTCTTGAGTTATTTATATAATTTAATAGTTTGTCTCAAAAAATATCAATTAAAACAACACGATTCGTTAAGTTAAAATTTTAATTTGGTGACAATAAATAATAAATTAAATAACTTAAAATAAAATAAAAATAGCATATAAAAATGCATGATTAATAATGTACACCAAATAAAAATTCAAAACACATATAAATACAATCATTTTTTTCTTATATGCCTTACTTCTATATTAATTTTTTTATAAAAATAATAAATAAATAAATAAATGATTGTACAGTTACATTCGCCTAATCTAAATGATTAATAATGTAGTATACCTTTAAATTTACCTAATCTAAATGATTAGTTGTATAAAACAAAACACTCCAATATTAAAATCGATTTATTTGATACGAACCCTATACACATCTCCGTCCTTGGATAACGTGATGGGACAAGAAATCGAAAAAAATATATAAGCAAAAAGTAAATATTTTATATTTTAGATAGTCAAAATTCCTTAAAATAATATATAAAATCTATTTATTATTGTTTATTTATTTTAATAATTTTTATCTAAAAATTAAACAATTTTATCTCTAATAAGTCTATATTTCACAATTTAAAATGAGAACAGATGTCATTTAAGAATTTTTAATTACTTATTTAAAAATTATTAATTTTAAAGTTATTAATATAAAAGATTTAAAATATGTCGTCTGCTACGTTGTCTTATAGTCTTGCTGAGGCTTTGATGGTTGTCAAATGGTATTTTGATCAGGTTTATTTTTCAAGTTATTTTGTAAATTATTTTTTTATTAAATTTATTAAGGTTTTTATTGAGTTTTATAATAATACTTTTATATAAAATATTTTTAAATGATGGAATTAATTAATTTAATAATTAAAAATATTTATATTTTTATATATTATATAAATTCAAATCTTAATATATATATATATATCTTTATTTAATAAAAAATATCGAATAACATCGGAACAAAATAAAAAAAATCTCGTGATTGCACTGTTTTTCAAACCAATTATTGAAGTTCGGATAACTCTACTTCTCTTTCCTATTACGTGTTTCTTTTTCTGTTACTTAAAATTTTATTAGTTTAAATATTGAATTATTCTTTTTTAGAAATTTATTTTGAGAAAAAATAATTTTATAGGATTAAAATTTATAATTTAAGTTTTTTTTTAAAAAATATTCGATTTAGTTAAGTTAAATCAAATAAAATTCGAGATATTCGAGTCGAATCAACTGTCCTGCTGCTGCTATTAAGAGACCATGGAAGTAAACATGCGGTGGAATTCAGTTTCACATGCATATGCTTATTGTCACGGGATCAGAGTTTTGGTGCAGGACCGCGTTGTCACGATCAACGGTCCGTAACATTACAGTACAAAACAAATACAGAGAAAGAACTTCCTCTATGATTTGTACCAACAACTAAAACCAGAAATTGAAGATGAAATGACACAAACTAAACCCTAGTTTAATTCTCTCTGTATGAAATTTTTGAAGACCTTAATGTTTTGGTCTGGAAAAATGAAATTATTTATGAGGAATGGTTTTCTTTATACTAAAAAAATCTCAAATTTCATGGGATTTTCAGTGGATTATCTACTTTGGTTCTATTTTTCTTTATCTACACCTGGGTGGATTTCTTAAGGAACCCTCGTATTAGCCAAATGCCTAGGAATGATCCAGAGAATGAGTTGAGTGTAAGCTCGAGCAACCCTGCTTTCTGTGCCACTTCAAGAAGGCCAGTCCATTGGCTGAAGAAAGGCCTCCATGGGGTTGGACCGAAGAGGGCATTGAAGTTGCCACTGACAGTTCCAAGGCAGCCAACACTTCCTCTAGTCAGTCAGGAATCATGGTCAAAACCATCTGCTGTAGCTAGTGTTTCATTGGCTCATGTTCTGTTACCGTTTCTGTGGAATAGCCAAGGTGATGTGGCTCCCAGAGTCGGGTGATAACATGGTTTATCAGTGTTGCAGCTGGTTTCACTCTTGGTGTTCTTGCATATCAGCATACCATATCTGATCATCCACCTCAGAGGTTTTTAGGTGGATTTTTTACCAGCATTGTCTGGTTTTATATGATTGCTAATGATCTTGTTGCTCTGTTGGTAACACTTGGTGCGTTGTCTGTCTGCTATGCCGGTCCCATGTTCAAGACACTTTTTGGTTTGGGCATCTCATTGCTGCACGGAGCTTGGTCAAAGAGTCCCTCCTGGTACATGGTTCCTCAAGACAGCAGCTTGTTTTGTACCCTGGGCTTGCTCATGTCAGGACTAATCTGGCCACTTATAGTTCTGCCTCGGAATGACATGCAGCCTAGCGACATAATACTATTAAGCTGTTGGTTATTTGAATTTTATATCTCCATTTACACCAGAAAACCGATGGCTACGTGGTTTTAGTACATAGATTATCATTTTTAATTATTATATATTTTTAAAAAATTATATTGTATATAATAAGAGATAGAACATAATTATACAGGATAAAAGTATATAAATAAGTAAATAACCACAAAAACTATTAGAATAATCATTTTTAATTGACTTTTCAAATTGTGGGGTATTATAAGATTCCAATATAGAAAAATATAATTGATTTTATATAATGATATATCAATTAAAAATATATTTTTAAATTATATAAGATATTATATGTGTATTATTTTATTAAACTATTTATTTCAGTTAATGATTTTTATCCAAATATGAATGATTTTCATCTAAATAAAATATTAAATTATTTAAAAAAAAAAGAGACTGAAATAATAATTTAAACGAACGTAAAAAATACTTTTTGACTTAATGTCTTGATTGATTTTCTAAAAAAAATTATAGGTTCAATATCCATTAATAATAAACTAATCATAATATGTCACATGATTTTTATATAAAAAAAATCTAACCCACTTTAATAAAAAAAAATATAAATTAGTCTTTCGAGGTTAATTTTTATTTAATTTAGTATTTAAATTTTTTAAATCAAAATTGAACTTTTTTATATAAAAACTATAATTCAATCCATTATTATTTATATTATTAAATAAGAATAAATCTAATAAATAAATAAGTAATAATACTATATATATATATATTTTCTAAATTTCCCTTTCTCATACGATTCTTCTAAAGTTTTATATTTTTCATTTTAATCCGTAAAAAATTTATTTGATCTGAAACTGTTTTTTTTATAATTTAATTTAATATTTTCTCAAAGATTCTTATATTATCAAATCTTATATAAAATTAAATTTTAATATTTACTTTAAGAAGGTAAAAATAACTTTCTACTTGAATGAACGGCTAAATTTGTAATACAAAACATAAATTTTATAAATAAAAAATTATTATATAACTCTCACTTATTATATTATTATGATTTTATGCGATAAAATTCATATCTTTAATAATATATATGAAATGTTGAACCATATATGGCGTGACGAGACATATTTATTTGATATTTTTCTTATAAATAAGAGAGTTCGTACTCTTAGTTTCTCAACGCTCGAAGAAAACAAGAAATAAACAACACGAAGAGAAACAGGAAGTTATGGCAATGGCTAAACAAGTGATGGGTTGTTCTTTGATTCAGGTATCAGCATTTGACAGTAGTAATACGACGAGTTCTTTCCAGTTCAGACAGAACCAGAACCTGTTCCTGGTTAACCCTGTCTTGATGATTCCATTGAAGCAGAAGAGGGTGCAGTTGAGGAGAGTTGCCAAGGCTCCTGTTGTGGCTGCCGTTAGTGAAAACTTGACCAAAACTGTGCCCGACCAAAAGGACACAAGTGTTGAATTCAAGGTCCGAGCAGCCGTGACTGTCAGGAACAAGAACAGAGAAGATTTGAAGGAGACTTTAATGAAGCATTGGGATGCTTTCACCGACAGGATTGGAAGGAATGTTGTTTTGGAACTCATCAGCACCGAGGAAGATCCAAGTGAGTCCCTCTACTTCTTCTTCTTCTAGAGTTTTTGCTGCAAATTTCTGGGGGTTTTCTCTCTATTAAAACTGTGCCTTTTGCAGAAACCAAGGCTCCAAAGAAAAGCAGAGGAGCAGTGTTGATGAACTGGTCGAAGAAGACAAAGGTTAAAGCTGAGAGGGTTCATTACGCGGCGGAATTCACGGTGGACTCGAACTTCGGGTTGCCGGGAGCAATCACGGTGACAAACAAGCACCGGCAGGAGTTCTTCCTGGAGAGCATCACCATTGAAGGATTTGCATGTGGTCCTCTTCATTTTCCATGCAACTCCTGGGTTCAATCCAACAAAGATCATCCTGGGAAAAGGATTTTCTTCTCTAATCAGGTATGCCACTCTCAGATATGCACGTGGTCAAAATGAGTCTAAAAATACGAAATATCGACTTGAATTCACTCAACTCGATCGAACACTCATTGCTAAAAAAAATTAACCTTATTAAACATAATTTCTAATTATAAAGCTTCCCTTCATTTTATAGCCTTATTTACCAAATGAGACACCAAACGGTCTTAGAGCATTAAGAGAAACGGAGCTAAGGGATATCAGGGGCAATGACAATGGAGTCAGAAAGCTTTCGGATAGAATTTACGACTTCAATACATACAATGATTTAGGAAATCCGGATAGAGGCGTTGATTTTGCCAGGACAACGCTTGGAGGTAAAGAAATTTCTTATCCGAGGCGATGTCGAACGGGACGACTACCTACTGAAACAGGTACATATAGATATCATTTATAAATATTCTGTATATATTGATGCTTATGGCAATGAATTAATAGGTAATTTAGAAATAAAATATTAGAGGAACTCAAATTTTGTTTTGCAAATGGCAGACATACAAGCAGAGAGCAGAGTGGAGAAGCCATTGCCAATGTATGTGCCTAGAGATGAACAATTTGAGGAGTCAAAGCAGAACACCTTCTCCGCAGGGAGGCTTAGAGCAGTGCTTCACAATTTGTTGCCGCAGTTAAAAGCCGGCATCTCTGCCTATAACCGCGACATAAACTCCTTTGCCGATGTCGATGATCTTTACATGGGAGGGCTTCTCCTCAAATTCAGTATACATGATGAAGCAATGAAGAACCTTCCACTTCCAGAAATGATCACCAAGATACAAGAATCCAGCCAAGGACTTCTCAGATACCAAACTCCCAAAGTTGTTTCCAGTGAGTACATGTTTGTTTAATTATTATGATAGCAAATTTTACATGTAATCCACATATGCAGGGGACAAGTATGCTTGGTTGCGGGATGACGAATTCGCCCGACAAGTGTTGGCTGGTGTCAACCCTGTCAACATAGAAAGGGTTAGCGTTTTCCCACCAGTAAGCAAGCTGGATCCTGAAATCTATGGTCCACAGGAATCTGCACTCAAAGAAGAGCACATAGCGAGCCAACTTAATGGCATGACTGTTCAACAAGTAAATTGATGAAATCATGGTGTTCCTAACAATCTTTTTTCCTGAATTGCAAAAGATGTTAATCAGTATCTTGTGTTCTTTGAATTGAATGCAGGCTTTGGAAGAAAATAAGTTGTTTATGGTGGATTATCATGACCTTTATCTACCATTTCTCGATAGGATTAATGCGCTTGACGGGCGGAAAGCATATGCTACTCGTACCATATTTTTCTTGACTCCTAACGGGACTCTCAAGCCAATTGCCATTGAATTAAGCCTCCCGCACACTGCACCGTATTCCCTATCCAAGAGCGTTGTGACACCTCCGGTCGATGCAACTTCAAATTGGATCTGGCAGCTTGCAAAGGCTCACGTTTGCTCGAATGACGCTGGAGTTCACCAACTGGTTAACCACTGGTAAGTAAAGCTGAACTCTCTTAACATCAATTACATCTCTTTTCATTTTGATTTCATAAGCTGTGGATATAACTGAGCTAGTTTGATGGCGATAGGTTACGGACACATGCATGCATGGAACCCTTTATACTGGCGGCACATAGGCAGTTGAGTGCAATGCACCCAATTTTCAAGCTCTTGGACCCACATATGAGATATACACTAGAGATCAATGCTCTAGCTCGGCAAAGCTTGATCAATGCCGATGGTGTTATCGAGTCTTGCTTCACTCCCGGTCGCTACTGCATGGAGATGAGTGCTGCGGCTTATCGGAGCCATTGGCGCTTTGACAAGGAGGGCTTACCAGCTGATCTAATCTGCAGGTAAATTGCTGCTCAGTAATCTTAAAACTTTATGAACATTTAAGATACGAAATATTATTTGTACTGTAAGAAACAACACAAAACAAATCAATTGGAACATATCATGTAGAAGAACCGGATCTCTTTCTTAACATGGACTTCCATTGTACAGGGGAATTGCAGTACCCGACCCGGCACAGCCGCATGGCCTAAAGCTGCTAATAGAAGACTATCCATACGCCTCCGATGGGTTACTAATATGGACTGCGATTGAGAATTGGGTCCGAACCTATGTGAACCGTTACTATCCGAATTCAAGCCTAATTCACAATGATAAAGAGCTACAGTGCTGGTACCATGAGTCCATCCATGTAGGCCACGCTGATCTCAGCAACGAGGACTGGTGGCCAACATTGAACACCCCTGCTGATCTAGTCTCCATCCTCACCACCATCATTTGGCTTGCATCGGCCCAACACGCCGCCCTCAATTTCGGACAGTACCCTTATGGTGGTTATGTGCCAAACCGTCCACCTCTAATGAGAAAATTAATACCAAAAGAAAATGACCCCGAGTATTCTACTTTCGTAACCGATCCACAAAAATTTTTCCTATCAGCATTGCCAAGTTTACTACAAGCTACGAAATTCATGGCCGTGGTGGACACCTTGTCAACACACTCGCCTGACGAGGAATACCTAGGGGAACGAGAGCAACCATCGACTTGGTCGGGTGATGCTGAGATAGTTGCAGCGTTTTACAGGTTTGCAGCCGAGATCAGACAGGTAGAAAAGGAGATAGAGAAAAGGAATGTCGATCATAGGCTGAAGAACCGGTGTGGAGCTGGAGTGTTACCATATGAGCTACTTGCTCCAAGCTCAGACCCAGGTGTAACATGCAGGGGAGTTCCAAACAGTGCTTCAATATGATCCAGTAGGCATAAACTCGTGTCCATATCCTGCATTGACCTTAAACCATTCTAGTCTTGACATTTTAGAATACGAGTTGTGATCAATCACGTAGGATTCCAATTCAAAACACCTAACCAGTCTAGGTCATGGCCTGATGCAAGCTTGATCTTATCTCCTTACCTTAGTATATTTTTGATTTTAAGTACGAAAAATCATCAAACATGATTAGGTGAAGACATGATACACATGTCCCTAGATTCCTTTAATTCATATTCATAGTTGTTCATGAAGTTACTTTAACGTGTTGGAGTCTGCTTGATGGATCATGTTGGACTAAATCGATGGTTGTTGAATTCTAATTCAGACCATACATTTTTGAAGCGATGGATTTGTATTTCTAGTTTCCACACCTTTAGGTTTCAATATATATTATCTTCCATGATATTTGTGTTCTGGGGTGTGTTGATTGTCATGTTTCACATCACTTTAATAGTAGCCGTTCCATAATATATTTTGACAGACATTTGATTGTCGAACAAAACAGTAATATCGAACGATCATTTTAAATATTTCAATAAATATTTCTCGTTTAATTTGATTTTAAACATATATTTCGCAAAAATTAAAATTTTCAATTTTTTTTTCTAAATATACGTTTACATTCATACCGATGTTGAGATATCTACATCGAACATAATATACACATTTTTCTTTTTGTTTTTGTACAGTGACGGATTTACATGCAAGCCATGTTAAGTATGTCCTCCTAATATTTTTGGTATAATTAAAGGTATTTTTTAGTTTAAATTATAGTAAAATATATTTTTTATCTTTTTTAAAATTAAAATTTAAAAAACTTAATAAACTTTTATCTTATTTAATATTTAATATTAATTTTGTCTCGATATATATTTATTAATCTTAAATTCTAACTTCATCTCTATCGGTATAGTATCGGAAAAGTGTTATGTTTACTCATGTCTGAGTCTGAGTGGAGCACTAACCAACGCCTGAGCCATCGTCTGCGTTGAAGCAGGTCAAGTCAAAAAAACCCTTTAAAAAGTCATCCAGTATTGGTCAAGTCTCCTCCGGCTCCCACTCAAATATTGTCGAGGAACACGACACCCTCACAGTCAAAGAAAAATTCAAGGAAGATGATAAGAAAGAGACACAGGACAGAACAGGACAGGGTTTACACATTGGGTGGTTGGAGTCAAGGACTCACCTTGGACTGTGATTTGTGAAGGCAATTTCCTTATAGACTTGGGATACAAATAATTTAAACCTTGTAATTTGTATCTAGGAAGGTTAATAGTTTAACGAACTTAAAATAAACAAAAATTTTAGGGTAATAGTTCTCCCGCTTCGATAAGGTTTAAGTGATAAATAAATGTTTAAATTATATATTTTTAAATAAGTATTTAAAATATTTTTTAGACCAGACAGATACTTAATATTTTTAATGTTACTTAATTAGGTATTTACTGTGACTGTTCGTTAATTTTTCATCGTTAATTGATACGTGTTAATTTTTTAAAATTCTAAAATTATATTTAAAAATAATCTCAAATTCATAAAATAACCTTAAATTTAAAATCCCCATCACCAAAAATCTAAGTTTTTTATTTGATTTGATTTATTACTGATTATCACGTCACCAACCATCACAACCGTTTACTCCATAACATCGTTGAAAATTGACTAACATTGTGTAAAACATTGAAAATTGTCAAATAATTTATTCGAATAATTCACGACGAATGATGACATAAAAGATGATGAACGATATGTGAATTGTTCAATGAGGTTAAGACACTTCATTTCTTCGTTAAAAAAAGTCTGTGAACAACATTAGTTATAGTGGCCGAATTTAGGAGTTTAGAGACTATTTTAAGATATTTAAATTTTTTAAAAATATAATATTACATGTCATACTTTTATTGATTAATGTAAATTTTTAACGTATGTTCACGATAGACATTTATATGAGTAATATTAAAAATGTTAAATCAATTAATATAATTGATTATATAAAATATTTAATAAAATTAACTGATAAATTATAATTGTTTGATTATTTAAATAAATAAAATAATTTAAATTTTAAAAAATATTTTTTATTAAAATATATTATTACATTGATTGAAAATCATACTAACGTAACATAGAACAAAGACTCCTAAACCACTCTTCAACATAGAAAACTCCAGAAACTATTACGCATATAATCTTACTAACCAAATCTATATATTAATTTATTATTTATATTATTTTTAATATTAATTAATTATTAATTTTAACTACAAATATAAATGTTTGTGAATTAAAAGAAAAATAAAACAAAAATATTTGTTTACAAATACGACAATGTAAACATGTTATGGTAAAGCATTGAAATAAAGAAAAAGTTAAATTTAGACTAGGAAAATTCTACAACGTGGGCGTCGAACACTACTGAACACCACTAATGTTGAACATTGTTGAACACTATTAAATTAATTAATAAAAATTTTAAATCTCAAGGATTCGGTATGTAATTAATAAAAGAGTGATAAACTTAACATATACTTAATAATTATATGATTAGTCCTTTAATTTTAATTTTTTATAAATTAATTTAATAATGTTCAGCAGTGTGCAACATTAACGATGTTCAACAATATTCGATGCCCGTTATAGACTCATCCTTTAGATTATTTGAAGATTTTTTAAGTTTGTTAAGGGAAAAAGAGTGTATCTCTTATATCAAAAATTTTAATTTTAAAATTTTATATTAATAAAAAATTAAAATTTTTATCTCAATTCGTTATTTTAATTCGTTATTCACCAAACATTTAAATTAACAAATTTAGCGGATTTCATCCCACAGCATTGTCTTTGTCTATAAATACAACTCTCTTGTTCCCACTCTCCCACAATCAACTATCTGATTTCATCATTCACCTAACCATCTCCAAATTAAATGGAAACTCCATATTGGACTCCTTACTTCACAGCATGTCTGGCCACTCTAGCACTCATCCTCCTCTCCCTCCGTCTCCGACGACGTCGAAAGCTTTATTTTCCGCCCGGACCGAAAGCCTGGCCCATAATTGGCAACCTTAACCTCATCGGTACGCTTCCGCACCGGTCCATCCATGCCCTCTCCCAAAAGTATGGCCCTATTATGCTCCTCAAATTCGGGTCATTCCCCGTTGTTGTGGCATCTTCTGTTGATATGGCCAAAGCATTCCTTAAGACCAATGATGTTATCTTTGCCGGTCGGCCAAAGATCGCGGCGGGGGAATTCACTACTTACAATTACTCTGATATCACTTGGTCACCATACGGACCGTACTGGCGTCAAGCACGAAAAATGTGCATGACTGAACTCTTTAGTGCTAACGCTTGGAGTCGTACGAGTATATCCGGAGAGAAGAAATGAAATTGTTGTTGAAAGGGTTGTATGAATCATCCGGCAAGGCGATTGTTTTGAAAGACAATCTTTCTGATTTGAGCCTTAACGTGATAAGTAGGATGGTGTTTGGGAAAAAGTACACGGACGGAACCGGCGAAAATGAGATCGTGACCCCGAAGGAGTTCAAGGAGATGCTGGACGAGTTGTTCCTGCTGAACGGGGTGCTGGACATCGGGGACTCGATTCCCTGGCTAAGATTCCTTGATTTGCAAGGCAATATTAAGAGAATGAAGGCGTTGAGCAAGAAATTCGACAGGTTCTTGGAGCATGTTTTGGATGAACATGATGCTAGGAGAAGAGAGATCAAAGATTATGTTGCCAAGGATATGGTGGATGTGCTTCTGCAGCTTGCTGAGGATCCAAATCTTGATGTCAAGCTGGAAAGGCATGGAGTCAAGGCCTTTAGTCAGGTAATAATTCATTACTCCTTTTATGGACAAATGACTCTGTACCTACCACTTTGGAAAAAATAATTGCAAAAAATACAGGACTTAAGCTGATGTTTGATGATGTTTTAGGACCTGATAGCCGGAGGAACCGAGAGTTCGGCAGTGACTGTCGAATGGGCAATTTCGGAGATGTTGAAAAAGCCGGAGATTTTTTCCAAGGCCACGGAAGAACTAGACAGGGTAGTCGGTAGGGAGAGATGGGTAGAAGAAAAGGACATTGTCAACCTACCCTACATTGAGTCCATTGCCAAAGAGACCATGCGTTTACACCCTGTGGCACCCATGCTTGTACCTCGCATGACTCGCGAAGACTGTCGAGTAGCGGGTTACGACATCCGCAAGGGCACTCGAGCCCTTGTGAATGTGTGGACTATTGGGAGAGACCCTACAATTTGGGACAACCCCAATGAATTTTGCCCGGACAGATTCATAGGTAAGGCCATCGACGTGAAAGGTCACGATTTCGAGCTGTTGCCATTCGGAGCCGGAAGAAGGATGTGCCCCGGATATCCCCTTGGGATCAAGGTCATTCAAACAAGTTTGGCTAATCTCTTGCATGGATTTACTTGGAAATTGCCTAGTAACTTGAATAAAGAAGATCTGAATATGGAGGAAATCTTTGGTCTGTCCACCCCGAAAAAGTATCCGCTGGAGACTGTGGCAGAGCCTAGGCTCCCACTTCATCTGTACTAGAAAACAGGTTCTGGTGAGTGGTATCTTCTTGTGTTTTTTCTTTTAATCATAATCTTGTAGAATCAATCTACTACTTTTTAATACAATGGCGGACAGTTATGTTACCATGTTTCCTGTCGTTTCCCCCCTCCAATTCTGGTTCTCTGGTTGGAAAAAATTATACCGTGAACTCTATTCACCACGTCATTCATGATCCCAAGCAATCAGGACTGTTGATCTTAAATTTTTTTTTTAAGTAAATCATCACCTCTTTCCTATATAGACTTAATGGATAGGTAGTCATTAGGTGGTTATTTAAAGATCAACAGTCCTAATTACTTGGACCATAAATGACGTGATAAATAAAGTTCACCGTATAATCTCTCCCTGTTTGGGTTTGTTGACACAAAAGTAATCCATTAGATTTTTTTGAAGATATGTAGGGACAAACATGGTGAAACGATTTAGGCTCATACTTAATTTTGGGGTCCAAAGTAGATTTCAAGATTAGAGGGTTTTTCTATCTTCCCATTTTGTCTTAATTAATTTTAATTAATCTATGGCGTATATTTAATTTTGATAAATAAATTTTTAAATATTTTGTATGTCTCAAACCGAATAAATCCATACTTACTTTTACAAATCTTTTCTATTTGATACCCCTTTTCGTGACTTATAATTTAACTATTGTGTCTTAGTTAGGAAGAGAATGGATCGAACTTAAATTAGATTTTATAAATTTAATCTGATTAGCAACTGGATTTATACTTTAATTGAGATACAATGTAGAAGTCACAATCATTCATCCTATTATTTATACTCTTTCGTATGTATTTCTACCAGTTTTCTTAAATCTTTTTTTATTATAAATTTAATCTATCAATTAATTATGTTATTTAAAAAATAATAAAAGTTAATTATAAAGATTCTTAGTCGTGGCAGGCCACTTATTTGGGTATACAAATATTGTAAGCCGACCATGCAACATGGTGGAGAGTTTATGTACATAAAATATTCTCAAATGCAAATAACATTTATCTAGTAGGTTGCGATAGTGGATCTAGAACTATATGTGAGGGTATGCACAAATTAAAATATTTTTTTAGGATAAGTACAAATCATAAAATTTTAAAAATTTTAAGGACTAATTCATAAAATTTTCAAAAATCAAAACTAAATATAAAAACTTTTAAAATTTTAGGGTGGACACAGGTCGACCCTCACCAGCATATGCATCTCCCACTGGTACGTTGCATATTCGAATAACGTTTATCTTAATAAAATAAAATCACATATTTTTTATAATTTAGCTCATATATATTATTACATGATTATTATTTTTTAAAAGATATATCTGATAAGAAGTACGATACCATCTTTTATATTTTTTTTTTTCAGATGCGACAATATGCAAATTCAAGAACAACCCAAACAAACAGATTTCTCTCAAAAATAAAAAAAAATAAATAAATTATAGTAATAAAAAGACACATTACACAATAGTTGGGCCGGGATCCGGGCCTAGATTAGACCTTCCTCGGACCGAGTTGATTTTTTCCAGGGTTAGCCCGGCCCTGAACCGTGCTATGAAATTATCGGCTTTGGTATTCACATCGGGACTTGCACAGAACAATGCTCCCGCCATTTCACCTTTTTTATTACCGTCCGACGGGCTTGCTTCACCGCTTAGTGTGTCATCCGAGTCCGGTGAATCGCTCCGGGAAATGTTGATGCTCTTTAATCTAACAAAATCACCCTGCACTTCGAACTTCCACGGCCGCAGTTTAAACGGCGGTGGAGGGATTGGATTGATCGGTGATTCGTTACCACTTTCCATGCTCTCTTCTACGTTGTTCGTGTCATTTATCTTGACTGACAATGGAGGCTTATGGGGTTTTACTACCAGTGAAGATGGCGGCGATGGAGGGATTGAATGGTGCTTTCTCCCTTTGCTCTTCTTGGAATGAAAGATACTCTGGTAGAACGGAGGCAATGGTGGTGGTGGAGGTGGCGGAGGAGGAGAAGGCGACGGGAGCGTTGAAATTCTAAAGAATTCTTCCAGGTTTTCAACGCTTCTTTGCCTCTCCTTCTTCTTCTTCTTTCTTCTCAAGGAAACTAAGAATTCTCTAGTCCCTAAACCTGTCTTTTTCTCACCCTTGGAACTTCTCTTCTCCTGCCGACCTGTTGGTGGTGGAGGCGGAGGAGGTGGTGGTTTCGAAGGCGGAGACCGAGCCGGTGAAAGAGAATGCTTGGTTTTCATCTCACTCAAAATAGATTGCTTTTGTTCACCTCTCACCTTGACTTTAGCATCTTCATAATTAGTCCGCTTAGGTTTTCTTCTAACTACCCTAGGAAGCTGCGGCGGAGACGACTGAGGTGGCGGAGGAGACCTCCGACCATTATCAACAGCTACATCTTTTGTATCATCACCATAAACTCGTTCTTCATCATTCTGTCGCCTTGACCTACCACTAGGGTAATATTTATACAAATGAGTATCATCATAAAACCTCCACCGATCATCACCGTTCATCATCCAAGAAGATTCCCGGCGAAGATCCGGATACGAGCTACAACTCTTCAACCTCTGTAACGCGTTATAATCCGTCCGACTCCGATCCAACGACGACGAGTACTCATCATATTCATATCCATACCACTGAGCTGACGTTGAAGATGAAGGGTTTGAATTCGATCCTGCCGGGGCCTGTTTCGGAGTATTCTTATCGTTGTCGCTCTTGTTACCAACATTGCTCAAGAATCCACAGATTATGGCGAAAACCACAAGGACCAGATTAAGTGAATCCCAGGATTTCTTAACGAGCTGAGGCTTGAATATTTTGGAAGTCAAAGACAAAAACGAAGGGACGATGAAGAAGACGAAAGCCAATGCGATGAACAACAAGAGGATGATAAGGATACCGGTGTTTGAAAAGAAAGATGAAGGTCTCCGGCGACGGTTGTCGGAGTTTTGAAGCCAAAATGGCGTCAAGTCATCCCCTTCCTCCATGTTTTTCTTCTGAGGGTGTCTGTTATTTTGCTTTTAATTTTGATTATGCCATGCTATATATATAAATGGATGTAGTATTTGGTAAGATAAGATATTTTAATTATATTAAAATTGGGAGTAATTATTAGTATTTTATTTATAATAATTACTATTTCAATTAAGAATAAAAGTGAAAAATAATTATAACAACAATAATAATGTGTATAGAGATGGCTTGTTCACACTGCACATGCTGCGGGTGTCCTTATAAGAATGACAGCGAAAAAACAAGCAATAGGTATTTTGTATGTTTTTTTTTTTTTTTAATTATTTTTTTAACGGTTAAAATAAGATAAAATTAAAATTATTATAATATTTATAATAATTTAAATATTATTTTTTGGTATATATTAAAATTTTTATTTTTTAAGGAATTCGGTATGTAATAATTTTGATTCCATATCATTTTAACCTATCTCACCTTAAAACTTTCAACGGTTCCTTTCAAAAAAAAGTTTATCTGTCAATCGGTCACTCCTCTACACATACAATATCGACGGGATAAGAATTGTTAATTAATTTAGATATTGAATATTGTATAGATTCATTATAAGAATGATTCTTTTAACTCTTTTACTTTAAAGAAATAATTTATTATGTCATTTTTTTTCGTCTTCGGATGAGATTCTATTGATTTTTCAAGATGATGTTCGCTAGTTGTTTTACCGAGTTTTGTTCATATATATCTTGATGTTATGTAATTTTCGTGAGTATTTTTTTCTGATTAAGTTTTAAAATTTCAACGAATTACATGATAATAATTCTCTTTTAATACAAACAATTAACATTTAAATATACTTATCTATAGTAATAATGTGAATGAAGCTGCGATATTAATTCTAATTTCTTACTAAACTAGGAGTCCATCCGCCGCGTATGACAACTAATCATTAGCCAAACCTACTTCATTGAAAGAGTAACGTGCGTCGCCTATAACTTGTAATAGTAAGGAACAGATAATGCAAGCAACAAGGAAAAGGAAAGGAGGAAGATGGGGCAAGATGAAAAAGAAAGGATCTGTATCAATTCAAATCGAATTAATTCTAAATTTAAATTATTATTTTTATAATTAAATTGAATCGATTAAAATATATTTATTTAATTCGAATCAAAATCGATTAGTTAAATGGAAGTTAAGAAAATACGATAAATGAGGGGTTTGAAATTTGGGGTGGAATTATTAATTGGGAAAGACCTAATCACGTTTTTATTTATATATGCGGATTATTTATAGCTCCAGCTACTCAAAATAATCGAAGGTAAGGTTCTATATGATACGAGATATGTTATAAGCTATTCGAGTTTGATTCGATTAAGACTCGGTTAAAGTTTGATTTGAGTTTAAATTTTGTTCAGGTTCTTAATGAGTTAAGTTAAGTTATTTGATATTCGACTCGAGAAGCTTGTGAGATACTTAAAAATATAATATATTAAAAATTTTAATTTTATAATTTAAAAATAAACCCTACGATCTAAAAATTTCAACCCAACAACCTAGAACTTTAAGCCCTAAACTAATACCCTATACCTTAAAATTAATAAGCTTGAGTTTATACAACTTGTGTATTAAAATTTTATTTTCATGACAGAGTTTTAAATGAGACGTGACAGATGACAAGTTAGTCGAGTACGATACGATCAAAAATCGGTCAACCTTGACTCGAGTGAACTCGAATCAAGCTTGAACTCGACTCAAATTCTTAACGAGACAAATTGAACTCAGATTTTTAAAACTCGTTAAAAATTACTCAAACTCAAACTCGACTCAAAACCTTAACAAATTAAATAAAATTTAGCCTTACTCAAACTCGACTCGACAAAGGATTTAAGTTTTGCTTCTTACATCAACAAAAACATGTGTTTTTATATTAGTGTTTTGTATTTCTTCCGGCAGGATTACTGGAGGAGGTTGGATTCATGCAAATGAATTTGGTTCGATTTGAATGTTTTTGGGAAGGATTTCCGGTTGTGCATGCGTTGAAACTTCAACTTGCATGCAAAAAACACTCGATTTATAGCTGTATTATTTATTTATTTATTTATTTATTTATTTATTATTTCTCTGGCTTTGAATTTGGCAGTTACCTAAACTAGAAAAATAAGACAATACGAGTTTTTCTTATTATAATCAATAATTAAATGTTATTTAATTAGTCGGTTTAGATATTTTTTTTTTCTTCAAAATTTGAAGTTCACAAATTAAATTTTCATAAAATAATGAACATATTAGGCTTATGAATAGGATTGACAATTAAGGTTGGTTTGATAATTAACGTAATGGTCAAGGTTTCAGCACTGTTCAAGGAAAAATGAATCTAGTTCTCATGTTCGAGCTCATATTTGGTTTGAAATCAATGTGTAGAAATTATAATCTAAACGAGATTAGTTAATTAGAGTTAAAGTGGGTCGTAAATTTAGATCTAATGACTTAAATCGAATATATTTTATGTTATTCGAAACAGGAGATCCAATTATCCGGATTGGACCCGGAATTGCTTTCGATATAGGGAAGCAACATCTCTGGCCAATAGGTTTTGGTTTAAATGTTGTGATGTTAGCTCCTTGGGTCATCGACGGTGGGATTCAAGCATTACCTATCGAGATAAATTATTTTTTAAGGTAGTGATCTTCGTATTACGACATAATTTATTGATTATTTTTATTTGTTTATTATTATTTTTTTGTTAACGTCATGTTTTACTGTTTACTTAATCACATAAACAACCATCTCAACCTACCATTTCTAGCCCGGTTCACAACAACTTTCATTTTTCGGTCTAGTCTAGTTCATACTAGTTAGAACATAAACATTGCTACATTCATTCCCAAGGATGATAAGATATACGCGATTTCGATCTGATCTGATTTGAAAAAAATATTTTTTTTAATAAAATTAAGATTCACTTGAATTATAGTTTAAGAATGCTTAGAAAGGAAAGGGTGGGATATTCTTAAAAAATCTAAATTAATGTTAAAAATAGTAATAAAAAATTATAAAAATGTGTAGTATTTGAAACTAGGCGTGTGTAATATTTTAACTTGAGCATGGAATAACATTTTAGGTTATAAGTGAAAATATCATTGAAACCTATAACATTTTAGGTCTTATAAGTTACAATTTAAATTGGAGTCGTAACCTAAAATCTTATCTTAAACGACTTAATATTTGATAACATTTTCGGTTATATCTGATTCGATCATTTCATAGCCTTAGACCGTGCACAGTAATAAGACTCTCCCAATAAGGGTTTATTAAACACGGTCTTAAATATTATAAATTTTTGATAAAAATTTTATACGTTATGTTACATAATGATATGATATTAATATATTTACGACTTAATTATAACGACTTAATATAACCGATATCGGAAAGATGGAAACCAGAAGAGCTGTCGTTATGGTGTCCAGAATGAAAGCCTTGTAAACAGGCTAGCATTGGTAAGGAGAACAGTTCATGGTTACAATTGTATTAATGGCAAAATGTAAAAGAAGAAAAAAAGGTTCCTTAATGATGAATATTACCCAATTTTCTGGTTTAAAACTCAGAAAAACTAATTCCCCAACAGTGAATCCTTAGTAGCTACAAAGTTGGTACGCAGGAGTTTGGTTTTTCGTTGCCTGTAATAATGGAGGCAACCTGCAGCTAAATTTAGCCAAGAGTAAACAAAACAAGGATATATGTTCTTTCATGCATTACTTTGTGTCCAAACACATACATCGGATCGTATCGGAATCATTTGCAAATGGAAGAAACATCCGGATTAACAGTTGTTGCCGTCGACAGGAACAGGAGTAGCCAACTTGCCGTGAAATGGACAGTGGATAACCTGTTGCACCCTGGCTCCAAATGCTTCCTCGTTCATGTTATAAACAAGACCATGGATTCAGGTAGGTATCCCTCTCTTTGTCATGAATCGTCATCATATCATGACTTTCAGTTCTTGTTGAATTTATGTGTTGTTCTGTTTTGTTTTTGCACAATGGACATTGAAGCTGCACCTATAGAAGGTCGGGAACCATCTGAAACCGAGATGCAATTGTACTTTCTTTCTTACCGAGGATACTGTGCTCGAAAAGGGGTGAGTTGTTTGCAGATTAGGTCTGAAATGTTCTTCTCATGTTCCATTTTCATGAACATTGTGGCATTTTCAGATTGAATCACATGAGGTTGTCCTTCATGGCGTTGATGTCACAACTGCCCTGGTAGATTATATCAACAACAACAACATCGGAACCATCGTTGTCGGTGCTTCCACCCGAAATGTTATTACAAGGTCGTCTTCTCCCTCTGTCTCTCAAGTATATTATCTTTTTGCAGCTTAGAAGAAAGTCTGGTACTAGATACGTTCACTGCTTGTAAATTTTCTAACATGATTTCGAATTTGCCTTTGCAGGAAACTCAGAAGTCCAGATGTCCCTAGTAGCTTGCTAAAACTTGCACCAGAATCATGCGGAGTATATGTCATATCTAAAGGAAAAGTTCAGATTTCCCGATTAGCGAGTAGGTCTCGGTCATCTCACGACAGCACAAGCACGCATTCGAGTAATTCACGATATCTGGAAGCGCTTCTGTCTAAACGTGCACTTGATAAATCAGAGGCTGAAGACTTAAGCAGTGGCAGGTAACATGAAATAAACCAGACCAGTATTTCTTGGTGATTCTCAATTAATAGGTGCTAAGTATAATCTCCCAAACTTCAGTATTAGAACTAACCATGATTTCTTAACATGGCCTATGACATTGCATAGTTTTCTTCCATGATTAAAGGCAATAGAATCTCAACGAGTTCGATCTTGAAAAATGTCACTTCGGGATTCTTCTTGTTCATGTCATTACTGAAAGTAAATTCGAATATCAACCAATGTTAATGAGATGCCAGTAAGAAACTAGGATCACAGGAGTGTAGATGAATCTTGCTAAAAGTCTACCTCCTAATTTCCCAGGAATGGGATCTAAGCATGTTGTTCTAAAGTTCAAGAGATAATTACTCACACTCACACCATCGGCATTGATGCAGATCCACCGACCATTTCGATGCTGGCACCTACAGAAGTGTTTCAGGCGGTACATGCAGAAATTACAGAATAATTTCTGATAGAAACAATGATGACTTTCAAGTAAAACCATACGAGAAATTGAACACAAATAGACAAGTTGCATCACCTAATGCTTCAAAGAGATGTAAAAGACTAAAATCCCTTCATAGAATTTCTATACCAGAGAGCACTTTTCTTTTAGGGGGACCAAATTTCCAATCAACCGACACATCTTCTGATGGTTCAGACAGTACAGATTACAGTTCCAGCTCTTTGGCCTGCTTGACTCCTGTGAGTATGTTGTAATAAATTCATTAGGGAATTATGTTTGGTCAAACTAAAAGCATACAATAACTTCATGACATAACTAGTTGGTTTAAGTTATGTTGGATGGTTCCTATGACCTAAACAGATCTTCAAATTCTTTACTTCATTAGTCCATTACCATATTACTGAGACATAATTCATCCTTTGCATGGGCTATGTAGCGAGGCATGGAGTTCGAGTTGAGGAGACTTCGAAAAGAAATAGAGATATCCACGGAAATGTTTAAATCAGTTAACAAAGAAGCCAATGCGGCGAAACAAGAGGTAAGATCAGTATGCTTATGAATTATAACTTATAAGCGATCTTATCAAACAAACTTATGCAGTCTGTTGCCAGTTTTCTTGACTGAACTTTTTGTTTTCCTAGTTGAGGACGCTTCAGGAATGGAAAGAAGCGGAAGCACTTAAACTGGAGGAAGCCAGGCTTGCCGAAGAGGCAGCAGTGGCTTTGGCCAAGGCAGAGAGGGAAAAAGCCAAGGCTGCTGTGGAAGCAGCACAGGTGGCACAACGTTTAGCAGATATGGAGGCACGTAGGAGAAAAATGGCTGAATCGAAAGCCAGTCGTGAGGAAGAAGAGAAAAAGAGAGCAGTAGATAAGTTGGTTAACAATAAACCTACTTATAGAGAATACACTGTTGATGACCTTGAAGCTGCAACAGATAACTTTTCCAGCGAACATAAGATTGGTGAAGGAGGATCTGGATCGGTTTTCAAAGGCACCATTGACCACACTGCCGTTGCCATCAAGGTCTTAAGGCAAGATATTTCACAAGGACAGAAGCAATTCCAACAAGAGGTGACATGCTTGTTAATTCTCCTTTTACAGCTCCTTTTAAACGTGTTCATAGTCCTATAGTTTATGATGCTGATGACTAGTAAAAGCCTTTTAAAAAACGGCCAACCCGGAAAACAAACGAGCAGCTTATAGATTCCTTGTTCTCCCTTTCATTTATACTGAATAAAATTTTAATGTAGGTTGAGGTTCTAAGCTGCATGAGACACCCACACCTGGTTCTACTCATGGGTGCCTGCCCTGAGAACGGATGTCTAGTTTATGAATACATGGAAAACGGCAGCTTAGAAGATCGTCTCTTTCGTAAAGACAGCACTCCCCCAATACCATGGAAAATCCGGGTTAGAATAGCTGCTGAAATTGCCACAGGCCTCCTGTTCCTTCACCATACAAAGCCAGAACCACTGGTACATCGAGACCTCAAGCCTGCAAACATTCTCTTAGACCGGAACTATGTGAGCAAGATTAGTGATGTTGGTTTGTCCCGAATGGTCCCTGCAGAAGATGATGCTACTGAATATCGCATAACACAAGCTCGGGGAACATTTTGTTACATCGACCCTGAGTATCAGCAAACAGGAATGCTAGGTGTAAAATCAGATTTATATGCATTTGGTGTGGTTCTATTACAGCTGATAACAGCAAAGCCACCAGTAGGACTCTGTGTCCATGTTCAGGAGGCAATCGAGAAAGATACCTTCGAAGAAATTCTTGATCCAGACGTACCAGATTGGCCAGTAGAAGAGGCCTTATCATTAGCAAAAATAGCTTTACAATGCTGTGAGCTAAGAAAAAGGGATAGACCAGACCTTAATTCAGTAGTGTTACCAGAGCTGAACCGCCTCAGGGAACTAGTTCTTGAACATGAAGCCAACAACAACAGTGAGATTCAACATCAAGCCAACAATGGCGAAAAAGTGTCTTCTGAGGCACCCCTTCATAATTCAGTTCCAGAGAATAGATCATTAGAAATTCAGGTTAGTCGATGCATGACTATTGCAGTCACTACTCACTAGTCTATTTCACAACAAACAATCCTAATCTAGAAATGCAATTCAAACACAGATCACTAAAAGAAGCTCATGGAAACATCTAAAGTCAAGGAGCAGAGTGTGGAAGTCCAGCATCCTTACATCCAACAGGGGACCTACCGGAGAGTCGAACAGGAAGTCCGGTGAACCAAGCTGTTCGTCGTTGGGAAGATCCAAGTCATTTTCAACGTAGAAGATAGTTCTTTCCTATGGAGTAGCACTAGTTCAAACTTCCATCTTCCATTCCCTCCATTGTGGAAAGGACACCATGGAGGCTTGATGACTTTCAATGTGCTCAATGACTATTTTTTTAATGAATGATCTCCATAAATATCCATTTCAAAATTTTAATTAGTACATAATGACACTGATTAACATCATGTTTAAGATAAATAGAGTAATTAATAGTTTAATTATTTCTTGAATCATTAAAATTAGCGACCGGATCTATTCTGCAAAGTCTGAATCACAGTATGGTCATCTGTCTCACAGAATAAAATCTGGAATATATCACTCCAAGTTTAATTATATATAATTTTTATTCTCCTATTTTACAAAAATTAAGAAATGAGTCTAATTGTTAGTAACACATAAACTTGAGTTGAATTAGTGAATTGTTAATTTCTTTTAATATAAATCGTTAAACTGTTGATTTTTAGATCAATGAGTTATTAGCATGTTTTTAACAATATATTATTACCTAATTGGACTAATTTATCAAGTTTTAATGTTTTATATAGTACAAGACCGTATTCTGACACAGTGAAATAGGACTAAATTATTACTTTTTGTAATGTTGAGGGATGAAAAAGTTAAAAACAATATTTTTTGAATTTATTACGGTGATTACAGTAATAATAATCGTGACCTCTAGGAATAATAATTTTTTCTTTAACCACTTAAGTTAAAGGATTCGGGCGAAAAATAATATTAGTTGCAACGTAGTAGTAGAGAAAGGGAAGTTCTACCTAACGACGCACTTAAAAACGATTAAAAATAGTTATATTATTTTATATATATATATATTAAAAATTTTATAATTTTTATAAAAAAATATATATTAATTTTTTTTATAAAAAAATATTAAAATTTTGATATATATCATGAGAAAGAGGTCATGATGGTCGTAGATACAACGGATGATAGTAGTTTATTTGTGATCAATAGTTAATGATGTGTTGTTTGAAAAAGATAAAAGAGGATATTTTCTACAGAAAACAAAGTGTATTTATGTATTTTCTTATTATTCTTTTATATCAAAGGGTCACAGAATAAGCCTTTAAATAGGTTAAAATAGAATTTTAATATAACTAAAATTATATTTTATCTCTAATTTAAATAATATTTATTTTTAATTTAAATAAGACTTTTAATAAATATAAACTATTAATTAGAATAAATTCTAATTAGATATTAAATACACTTTGTAATCATTATCATCCGTTGTATCTACGGTCATCATGGTCTCTTTTTTATATATATATATCAAATTTTTATAAAAAATATTAAAATTTTGATATATATTATTTTAAAAAAATATAAAAAATAATATATACTTAAAAAATCTATCTTAAATTTTTTATAAAAAATAATATAACCGCTTTTTTAGAATTTCCTGGGTTATAAAACCTAAAGCACAAGGGAAGATCTCTTTACTCTCCCTCTTTGTTTTCCCTTTAAGCTCCACGGCGCTGATCCGAGGAGTTTGGGAAACCCTAAATCTCAACCGAAAAAGCCTCCAAAGAAATACCCTCGTTCCCCTTCTATCTCTTCAACAAGTCCACTCCAGGTTCCCCTGAACAAGCTCTTTCTCTTGCTCTCTTCATCGTCGTCAAGGTTTCTTCTTTACTATCTCTTTATTTTCCTGGGGTTCTTCTTTCATTCCCTTCCATGTTCGTATTTAATTGATTTCTTGTTGTTTATATGATTTGTTATTTTTCTCGGATTTATTTGATGTTTATTGAATTTAATCCTACTGTTTACGATCCGGGTTGGGGGTATTTGTTTAGTATGTTTGGGTTTGGGATTTTTTTATAAATTCGATTGCTTGCTTTTCTAGAATTTGAACAATTGTGTAAAATAACTGGTATAATGATGATTATGAGTTACAGTACGGTTTCTTTTGTTTATGTCTTATTATTCAACGATTTAGTAATAACAAAGTTAAAACGAGTTTCTTCTAGTCCTGGAATTGAGTAAATTTTCAAGAGGTAGGCAGTGTACTGGTGCATGATTTAAAGGATTTATGATCAAAATATTAGGTATCCCCATGCTTCCATGTATTAGCTTCTACAAATACTAAATGGGAACTTAATACTTGTGATCCTCTTTATCCTGGTGTGCAAGTTTGGCTCTCTTGTTACATATTTTACCTATATGAAAATGCTTTGATCATTAATGCAATTAAAAGGTTTTCAAAGATTGTATTATTTTGGTGTTTGTGCATTGTGCAACATCTTCATACTTTCTTCCTCTGCACAGTATGGCAGGTTTGGCACCAGAAGGATCTCAGTTCGATGCTAATCATTATGATCGGAAAATGGATGAGTTGTAAGTTTCTAGTTTGTAGACTACTTACTTTCCTCTCTTTGCATATGTTTGTGTTTTGACAGAGGGAAAAAAGGAAATTCTATTTGCTTTACAACTTAATGATGCTCATATGGAAAATTGCACAGGCTTCAAACTGATGAACAAGAATTTTTCACAAGTTATGATGAAGTTTATGACACTTTGATGCAATGGGACTTCAAGAGAACCTTCTGAGGGGTATCTATGCATACGGTATGTATTACTTTGTACAAAAAGTCATAAATTTTCTAGTCAGCTTCTCTAAATGCTTTAAGCACCGTATTATGCCATTTGTTTTTGCATGTTAATTTTTCTGTGTTTTAATTTTGGAAATTTATGCCAAATATCTATTCCTTTCAAAATATTTAACTAGGTTTTGAGAAGCCCTCTGCAATTCAGCAACGAGGAATTGTTCCATTCTGCAAGGGTCTTGATGTAATTCAGCAAGCCCAATCTGGAACTGGGAAGACGGCAACATTCTGCTCTGGAATTTTGCAGCAACTTGACTATGATGTAGTGCAATGCCAGGCTCTGGTTTTGGCACCCACAAGAGAATTGGCACAACAGATTGAGAAGGTGATGCGGGCTCTTGGTGATTACCTTGGTGTTAAAGTCCATGCTTGTGTTGGTGGGACAAGTGTTCGTGAAGATCAGCGGATTCTTCAAAGTGGTGTTCATGTTGTCGTTGGCACTCCTGGTCGTGTGTTTGACATGTTGAGAAGGCAGTCACTTCGTCCGGATTATATTAAGATGTTTGTCTTGGATGAAGCTGATGAAATGCTTTCCCGTGGCTTCAAGGATCAGGTTTGTTATTTCATTCTTGCATTCTTCCTTTTTAATGATTTTGATTTCTGAAAGCTTTGATTATGGTATTTTCTGCTCTTTTAATGTTGTTATGTCTGTCAGATCTATGATATCTTCCAGCTGCTGCCAGCCAAGATTCAGGTTGGAGTTTTCTCAGCCACAATGCCGCCTGAAGCCCTTGAGATTACTAGGAAGTTCATGAACAAACCTGTGAGAATTTTGGTTAAACGTGATGAGCTAACTCTTGAAGGTATCAAGCAGTTTTATGTGAATGTTGAAAAGGAAGAGTGGAAGCTTGAAACACTCTGTGATCTCTACGAGACCCTTGCTATCACCCAGAGTGTCATTTTTGTGAACACCAGGCGAAAGGTTGACTGGTTAACTGACAAAATGCGAAGTCGTGACCACACCGTCTCTGCCACCCATGGAGATATGGACCAGAATACTCGTGACATCATCATGCGTGAATTCCGTTCTGGTTCTTCTCGTGTTCTCATCACAACTGATCTCCTAGCTCGTGGTATTGATGTGCAGCAAGTCTCTCTTGTCATAAACTACGACCTCCCTACTCAACCAGAAAACTACCTCCACCGCATTGGAAGAAGTGGAAGGTTTGGTAGAAAAGGTGTTTCCATTAACTTTGTGACCAATGATGATGAGAGAATGCTGTTTGATATCCAGAGGTTCTACAATGTGGTCATCGAGGAGCTGCCACAAAACGTTGCTGATCTCCTCTGATGAAATTACCTTTTCAAAGATTGTCAAGGCATGGTGCTTTATTGTTTTTTGAAGTTCTATTTTAAGGTGCTCTTTTCTTTTCTTTTTTTAACTTGCTTCTTAGGATGATGTTATTCTGATGTTTTAGTGATCTGGGTCTGCACAATTGCTACTACATAAGGACTGTCCAGTTTTTCCTACACTTTTGTGATATGTGTTTATGTTATTTCAAGTTTTGATATGCATATTGGTGGCCAAGGTATATAAGCCTCTGTATTTAACTGTGTTCCTTAGAACGTTTTCTTCGCCTCGTTTGACCTGATGATGGACCAGTTGGAAATGGATTCCATTTGCATGTAGCTTCCATCACTTTTCTCAAACATATAAAACCATTGATTCTATTCTTTCTTTTAACAATTTATGACATTATTCAGTCATGGAAAATGTTGTTTTGCAACCCTATTTTTCTTACTTAAAAAATAGGACAACCATCTAGTTTCAGTGATTAAAGGAATGTGTATTCTTTTTAGAGGTCATAGGTTTGAACACTAGTAATGCCAGCACATTGAATTGAGTGATTAATGTTTAATGGCTAAGAGTATATTCTAGAATAGATATTATTATAATACTGTAGCTGATTAAAAAAAATTAAGGGGTAATTTTGTCCATGTTAATAAATCTATCACTTTTTTTATTTTTCTTTAATAAATTATTTCTAATAAAATTAATCAATATTATCGTTTTAAAATAATCGAGTAACATCCTCCGATCCATCAAATATACTATACGATAGTAATTAACTAAAACTATAAATATCAAAAGTATTAAATGCGATGCCTTTAAATTAAAAAATAGAAATAAAGTTTTAATTATATAATAAAATTTTAATTAACTTAACATTTTTAATTATTAATCATCCATTTTTAAGCTTATGTTAAGTCTAACTTTATCCAATATATATTTGTATATAAAAAAATATATCTAATATATGTATATTATATATAATTTGTTTAAATTATAATAAATTTGTATATAAAAAAATATATCTAATATATGTATATTATATATAATTTGTTTAAATTATAATAAATTAGTACTATAACATTATAAATATTTATAGTTAAATTTATTAGAAATACATACAATTTAACTGGATTAAATTTAATTTTTGAAAAATAAAATTTAAATAAATAAAAGTATAAGTTTCAAAATTTTTTACTCAAACAAGTCACCGACTTGAGTTGTTTCCTGTTTGAAACCAATAAACACCACTCCTACTAACAAGATCAATATCATCATCACCAAAATGCAAAACTCCACAAATAAAACCAAAACTAATATCTACTTCTCTCCTTCACCAACGCCACATATTCCCTCCGCAATTGGATGGAAGATTTCAGATCCAAATCATACAGGGATGGGGGGATGCAGATGGAGAGTTACCACGGACGAGGAGGAGAAGGGACTGCCAACATGCAAGACTTGAGGTGTTACAGTGCTAGCTATGCCAGTTCTGTTCATGTCCAACCCAATCAGCTTGCCAAAGAGGTCAAGAGCAAGAAAACCAAAAGCTCTCTTGCCTCATCATCTTTTTCAAAAAGTTGGAGCTTTAATGACCCCGAGTTGCAGAGGAAGAAAAGGGTTGCTGGCTACAAGGTTTATGCAGTCCAAGGCAAGATGAAAGGGTCTTTAAGGAAGAGCTTCAGGTGGATCAAGGACACGTACACCCAAGTTTTCTATGGTTGGAGCTGATACTTCCCTACTCCTTTTCTTTTCCTGTGGTCTGTGTTTTTACTATGTCAATGATACTGTCAAGAACTTGGGGTTTGGGATTTTTTCCCTTTGCCCAAAATTCTTGAATATGAAAATTTTCTTAATCTTATGTATAGCTATGTGCTTATCAAGATCCGATGATCTAACTATGGTCATGTTTAACCAAAATACTATTACGGGTAACGAGCAAATTATGTCCTTAATATAATTAGATAACATGTCTGAAAGATAATGTGTTTAATTACACTAAAACCATAACCTATAAGTTAAAGTTGTTAACCAAGAATGTCTAACAGTGTTTCTGATAAATATTTTAAGCTTTAATCCTTGATTTTGAGTTTGAATCAAGAGAATTTGTTCAAGATTTTCAAGGTTGGAAACTTTTGTTGTTATAATTGAAAGTAGCTTTCAGTTTCTCCTTTCCACCATCACCAAACAAAAAGTAAAAAAAATGATGAATACCAGCAAAAACACACATTTATCATCATCTTGCTGTGAAAAAATAATACTGCCATGAATTATATATATATATATATACGTTTAATAAAATAATAAAGATTTAGAGGTACAAGAAGAAAACATCAAACGAGTGGTGGTTCAAAACGAGGAAGATGATTTGCTTCATATCCTCTTTGTTTTTCCTACAACAACGGTTCTTTAACATTGTACATTCTTAGAGTTACACAGACTATTTTCCACAGGCTAAGAATTTTTTTTACGTGTGAAGTAGTGTACTTTCAGTACAATAGCCCCAGTAAGATCAATGAGATTCATAATCTAAAGAGATCAATAAATGGATAGTAATAGAAAAAAAAGACCCCCTAAAAATCTTCAAAAAAGGCTATTGTTTCTTATGCATCATGGCTCGAATTTGCCTGATCTTTGCCTCTACACGTGCGGTGAACCCGATCTTGGTTTTCTGTCTCGCCTTTGATCGTTCCCTAGTCCACATGTGTTGATCCTCGACGTCTTTCCTGTAGTATTTGATCTCTTGGATGATGTGATGATCCATTGGCTCGAAACATCTTTGGTAAGCTATATGAACCATGTACGGGAGGTTACAAGTGATTGCAACCAAGAGGGTGGTTGTCCAAAATATGGGTGCCGGAGCAAGGGCTTCCACTAGAATTTTGTAGGCGTCTCGAGAGATACTGGGAGGTAGTGTGCCATAAATTGCGAGAAATAGGTACCAAGCGATAATGCTACCCCATATCGTGGTATGTTGGATCCATGTGAAGTGGCTCATTGTGAGTGCAATCTGGATGTTGACAGACCAAATGATGCAAGTGAACATTGTTGCACCCAAGGCTGCCATATCGGCGGTCTGGCCTCCGACACGGAAAGCTTGGTTATAGAAGATCACAATGTTGAGGAAGAAAATGATGAGAGATGCCAGTAGACCATTTCCCATCCACCCGAGTATCCTATACCAGTCGAAAAACAAATTCCTAGGTCCTTGTTGATATATTGCTGGGAACTGCAACAGAAATGTGGAGGCAAAATCTTACAAGTGAAGTCTAAACTGTAACATGGATGAATTGATGATGAAAGAAGCGTTTACAAACTAACCTCTAGGCAGACCTCAGAAGAAACATCCTGCTCAAGAACTCCTAGTGAGATCACAGGCAATGCGGTAAGAACAACGTTGAACAACAACATATACCAGTCATCGTAAATTGATTGTCCAGAAAAGCCCGTGAATGCCTCGAAGTAGAAGAGGGTGAGGCCGAATGCTATATTCTTGTAGAAGAAATAGCAAATCTGAATCCAAAATACCGAGCATTAAAAAAGCAAGAAAGTGAAACATTAATGCAGACAAATCCCATTTTATTACCATCTGTGCAATCCTTTTATAACACCAATGCCCATGGACTACAAGAAGCCTTTCCAAGAAACGAAACTGGGCAACTGAGAAGTCACTAGCCATTACAGCCTGCAAAAGGGAAATGGCAGCAGTTGAGATAGAACAGATAAAGCTAGAAATATATAATTAAATGAAAGATTCATTTGCTACTATAGTTAGAGGAATTTATTGCAACTGTAGGAAGAGTGAGTTACCAACCTGCATACCTTCCACGCCACTGATGCCAACTCCGATATCGGCTTCTTGAATCATACCTACATCATTTGCACCGTCGCCAATTGCTAAGGTGGTCTTCCCAGTTCCTTGTTTTACTAATCTTGTTACCTGGTGCCAAAAATGATTTACTAGATAAGGAAAATGCACACCCAGGAATACCATCCGACTTAATCCATAAGGAAGTTAGACAACTGTAGGAGGGGTAGAAAGGAAATCTTACTAATGCCTTCTGCTTGGGAGACACACGACAGCATATGACAGATGCACACTGAACTCCCAAGTCTAAGAAATGTTGTTTCATATCATCTTCCAAGGCATATGCAAGAGTCTTTCCATCAATGATTAATGCAAATGCTGCATGTGGATCTTTTTCTTCTTTGATCATTTGTGAACCATTGTTAATTTGCTTCAGTATGGCCCCCTTAACTTCCTGATCAGTAACAAGAAAGAAGCAAAAGTCAAACATCAACTGCTATCAATTTCCTAAAAAAAAATTCATGTCCTCCTACAGTTGTATATTTTTCACGGACAAACACACTAGATTGAGTTCTTTGAAAAAACTCGAAACCAAATTCTCTGGCTGCAACCAGAAAGCTTCCTTCATCGGGTGACTCTGCTTCATATGTATAAATGCCGGTGTCGTCATTCAGCTCAGGGATGGCAGTGTGACAAACTGCTAATATTCGGAAAAATAACACAATGCTTTCTACTGTAGGCTCTTTCAACCAGTTCCCATTCATGAGGCGGTTGTCCTCAAAATTAAACCCTTTTATGGAAGATTGACGATCCTTTTCACTATAACTGACAACAGAATCAAGTTCAACTTTACCCTCCAGGTCATTAGCCATCTGTTTTTCAGCAGCAAGTTCAACAGCATTAGTGCTCGAACCATATGCAATACCAGCAATGGAGCATTTGAGAAAATCCATCTGATTGCATGTCAAAGTGCCTGTTTTATCTGACAGGATTGTATCTACTTGTCCCAACTCCTCATTCAAATTTGATGTTCGAGCTTGAGCAGGAATCCCGGTTTCTTCATCATACATGTGTATGTCTTGATTAATAAAGGATGCTTGCAAAACCTTCACCACCTCAATTGAAACATAAAGTGAAATAGGTAGCAAATATCCATAAAGCATGAGGGCAGTCACCATATGGCTAATCCCTGATGTTACAGGTTCTCCGGGATTATAGAAGTTGTCTGCTTCCCGGGGTTGCAAAAACCACCACTCTGGCATACTGTACTTTATTTCCACGGCAAAGCCAAGAGAGCTGATCAATGAGATCACCAGAAGGACGCTGAAAAGAACATAAATTATATAATCCATTTTCTTTTCTATTCTGCTCCTCTTGGAAGGTGACTTGGTGGAGTTCATCATGACTTTGCTATCATGGCCAGTGAAAATCACAATCCCATAAATGTACGCTGTATTCCGCAGTTTCGAGTCTCTAAGCAGAATTTGGCTAGGATCAAGAGCATAAACTTGGTCATTATATTCAAGGTTACCAACAAAGGTGTAAAGGCTAGGATTCGGATCTTCACATTTAATCATTCCTTTGAAGCTCCTGAAATCCTCATCCTCATCCAAATCCAAGGTCACCTCCAAAGCTCTCTTCGCCTTCAAGTTTGTTTCACCATCTAAATTCATTGTCTCCACATAACAGATTCCATCCTCATAATTCGATGACACTAGTAGCAGATCAGCAGGAAAGAACTGATCCTTCTCCACTCGCACCACATCTCCGACCTGAACCTTCTCCCATGTCGTTTTACCAAAAGTGCCTTCCCCCTTATGAACCTTAACTTTCCGACTATTAACCTCCCTATCTTGCATAAACCTTTTCCAATCCTCCAAAGCTTCCTTCGCCATGCTTAGCCCTACGACAAAGGCCAAGGGTGCAATCATGCTCAAGGGAGAAAACGGCGAAAGGGGCGTGACGGAAGCAATTGCGCATCCAAGGAAGTACAAATTGGCAACTCGGTTGAATTGTTCATACAAAGCTTTTGGTAAGAAAGTGATAAAACTATACTTGGTCGTCGATATGTCATTCGATCGATATTTAAAAGGTCTTTCACTTTGCACAGGTCCATTGCAATGCACAATTCTTGAGAATCCAGGTCCTCCCACGGATTGTCCACCCTTTCCATTTGGACTTTGATATAGACAGAAGGTATAAAGATGGCTCTTTCGGAGCTTTCTTCCTATCCTACCCTTTGCCATCTTCTCAGAATCAAGCTTTACTTAATTTTCCTTTCCTTTTACAAAAAAATATGCACACAATTGTTAAACAAATGAGAGGCTCCGCTCGTAGTACTGCTTCCTTGCTTTAGTCCCTGATTTTCAAAAAAAAAAAAAAGAAGAAGAAACAAATGGAAATTAAACACAAGGATATAACTAATATTAAGAAACTGCAGCTCACAACAAATAAAGCTCCACAATCAAATCAAAAGCATTACTAAGTACTAGTATTTTGGAAACTATGATTATGATTACATTGCATTAGATACCCAAAAAAGAAGAAAATCCAGACTTCACCATACATATACATATATATATATATGTGGCTTAAAGAAAAGGGACAAAAAAACTCATGACAACAAAGAGGGGATGGACAAAGGAGACAGTGCTCAGCTGAAACTATGGATTTCTATAAAAATGAACAGAATATTGATGCTTAACCCAAAACAAAATAACCCAAATACCCTAAATTTAACCAAAACTAGAATTTCAAGGAAAAGAAAATGAAGAAACAAAAAAAGAGGTACCTTGAAACAGGAGGCTGGTTCATCTCCAATACCAAAAAAAACAAACCTTTTTGGGAAAATGGTTGAATTGCAGAATGTAGAGAATGTTATAGTTTCTGGTTAATGTGTATTAAAGGAGAAAACCCTGAGAAAAAAATAGAGAAACAGAGAGATAGAAGAGCCAGAGGTTTAAGTTTTACTGCTTCTCCGTTCTCCCCACCCCCTGTTTCCTTGACGCAACCGACAGGATTTTCCCTGTGTCCCCTTGCCTGCTGCTGTGCTCTACGTCAATGCTTATAAATTCCTATTGTTTATAGACTCTAAAGGCTTGGTTTTGTTTCTGTGAATTTGAGGGGAAACCATATTCCTTAATGGTCAGGTTTCCTACGTCCTGCAGCCTGTGTTTTGTTTTTATATAAATATGGAATAGCCAAACCTCAACCAGTCCTTTCTAACGTTTGTTGTTTCTTGTTTGTGGGGCCCTGTTTTGTCCTACGTGTCTCCTCCTTGTCTCTGGTTTTCTACCCATTACCATACATTTTGTTGATAACCCAACTTAATGATGTTTATAATTAGGATTTATTAATAATCCAACTTTGTTTAGTTGTTTATTTATATATCGCAATCATTTATATTTTAATCGTATTTTTATTAGTATTTTTATATTAAATTTAAAGTCTAAAATTTGAGATTGAATATTAAAGATTAAAGTTAGAGTATAAAAAATTAATAGGATTAAAATTAGAGTTTAAGATATTTTAAATTAGCTCGTATATTATAAACTTGTTGGCCAATTAAAAAATATATTCCCTCTGTCCCATAAATATTGTCTCTTATTGACTTTTTTTAGGTTAAATTTTTCTAACTTTGACTCTTGATTATTTAAAATTTATTATTATTAAAAATATGAAAAACTATATTTTAAAAATTTCTAATCGAATAGATTTTAGATATATAATTTGTAAAATTTAATTATTTAAAATATTTAATATATTTATAGTTAATTTTTAAAAAAATTGACTTTCAAAAAGTTAATAAGAAACATTGTTTTTGGAACGGAAGGAGTAAAAAAACACGATTTTTTTATCATACAAGTGAATAAAAAATTGTGTAAATTGCATGTCACCTTTTAATACATACTTAAAATAAAAAATTAAAACTTAATATTGAAAATTATAAATATTAGAAGAATGTTATTTAAAAATTAAAATATTTTAAAAACTAAATTTATTTATAAATATAATATTTAATTTAATGAAAAAAATAGAAAAAATGCATTTAGTATTTTTAATTTTTCAAAATTATATTTGGGCGATTATTAAATAGTAGAAGCTACGAAATTTACGAAGGAGCGCGCTTTCGGATCAAATCGAAAGGCGTAAAGTCAAATGTATCCGTTGAAGAGTTATTAAGACAAATTTATTATGTTTTCGAATTTCGAAAATTCAAAAATCTTTGATCTTTACAAATAAAACCCCAAATCTCCATCTTCATCGTCTGCTCTGTTTTTTTCTCTTATTTTCCCTGCAAATTCAAGTTTTTTCTTCAATGGGTGCCTCTGGAAAATGGTTTAAATCACTTATAACTTTCAAAACACCTCAAGATGCCCCTACTAAAGTAAGTTCTATAAACCCATTTTCTACTTTTTTCTTTTTCCTTGGTTTTATTTATAGGTTTAGGGTGGTTGGGTTTGTAGGAGAAGGTGGGAGATAAGACGAAGAAGAAATGGAGGCTGTGGAGGAGCTCATCGGAAGGTTTGGGATCCAAGGGTCTCAAGAGGTGTCATGCGGCTGCTTCATCAGAGTCCTCCATTTCATCTTCCATGGCGGATGATGAGCTAGCTTCGGCTATGGCTACCCTGGCTCGTGCTCCAACCAAAGATTTCAGAGCTGTGAAGCGAGAATGGGCCGCTGTTCGAATCCAGACTGCGTTTCGAGCCTTGTTGGTACACGCTCTTACTTTCTTAAGCACCATTATCCTCTTACTAGAAGCTTGCAAATTGGTAAATTGAGTTGTGACAGTCTTATAGGAAGAATTGGTTAATCATTTCATCTCATGTTAGCCACTGTTCTGATATCCAATTTAATGGAAACTTGAGTACAATTTGGTGAAAATTTCTTCATTTTATTTTCATGGAGGAGATTATAATTTAGTTAATAACACATGATGAAATGCTCTCAGGCAAGACGAGCTCTAAGGGCCTTGAAGGCGATCGTAAGGATTCAAGCTATATTCCGAGGTCGTCAAGTCCGAAATCAAGCTGCTGTGACATTAAGGTGTATGCAAGCTCTTGTTCGAGTCCAAGCTGGGGTGAGAGCACAATGTGTGGTACCTTGTGAAGAACAAGCTATGCCGAATGAATACCATATTCAAACTGATCCAGCAAAACAAGCTGAGGTAAAACATGATCCATTATTCTTGCATTTAGATTTATACTCTTTATCGATATAATAACGATATGCTAGCCGATATCGATTTTCAGAAAGGATGGTGCGGCAGCACCGGAACTTTGGAAGAACTAAAAGCTAAGCAACAAATGAAGCAAGAAGGTGCCATCAAGAGGGAGAGAGCAATTGCATATGCTGCCTTAAACCAGGTAATGTGGACTTGTGGAGAGCAATTTCTATAGTATGGGACTTGTAGGCTTGTTTTGTCTTCGGGTTTGGTCCAATTTCCATCTGTGATGAATGTGTATAACTTTTGCAGCAGCCAAGATCATGTGCGAGTCCAAATCGGAGGGTGCATAAGCAACCATTTTCTGGTAAGCATCAAAGGCAAGACCGGAATAGTACGGATTGGAATTGGCTTGAGCGTTGGATGGCAATCAAGCCTTGGGAAACCAAGGGTGTGGAAGAGATTACCGAAGCATCGGAGATGTCGAGGAACACAATTTGTCGAAAAAGTGAAGATAACAGTTTCTGTTTTCACTCCGGCTCGTTCGAACATGAGCCCCTAAAAGTGAAAAAGAACAATGTCACAACCAGAATTCTTGCAAGGCCTCCTGCATCCATTCAAACTTCAGGTTCATTGTCTGCATCAAGTTCTGAGACTGTCTATGACGAGAGGTCGACATCAACTTCATCCTTGTCCATGTCTCCAACTACATTGTCTAGCAATACTCCCATTGCAGGCACATTACAAGATAACCACACTCAAAAACCAAGCTACATGAACCCCACAGAGTCTATCAAAGCTAAGCAGAAGACATTCAGGTTTTCTCCAGATAACATGCGGAGGAGGCATGTGGTTGATGATGATTTACAATATTTTCATAAGAAATTGATGAAACTTTCTGTGGAGGACGACACGAGGAGCTGTGCCGATTCGAATCCATCATTAAATTTCTCCAGAGAGTTGTATGGACCAAGACAAATGGGTAGACAAGATAGCCTGAGGAATCAGTGGCGCCAAGGAAGACGACCAGGAAATTCTTTTATGTAACTTAGACAAGTAATATATATTATGCATCCTGCAAATGACTTTTTTGCAGCGTTATGTAATAACTGAAGCATGTTCAAGAAAAGTTTGATTTGTGGACTCGTTTAAGTTCAATTAGAATCTCATCTTCAAGTTCAGGAAAACCCGTCATTGAATGGCAAAAACATCACTGATCATTTGTCTTTAATTTTTGTATGTATAATTTTCTTCGTAATTCTATGCACAGCAATTGTAAGGGGTCATCTACATTAAAGATGGAAATAAAGGTGCAACGAAAGTCCATCATGCGCCGCGACCTTTACGACCACCGTCGCCAAACATGCACCGTTGCCTGGTAGACTTTTTCTCCAAACTGGAAGGCGCAAAACGCGGAGGGCAAGTGACAGGCGTCGAATTGTCAAATAAATAATTTCTATTTCTTAAATTAAATAAAAGAATAGTATAGAGAAAGTAGGGTCGATCCATAGGGACTAAGAAATTTTCAACGTTAAATTGAATTGATCCTGATCCAAAAAAAAATAAATTAGAAAATAGGGGTTTGATATTATAAAACTAAAAATAATATTAATCTAATAATTACTGAAATTAAATGAAAATAAATATTTGAAGTAATAAATTTAAAGGATATAGCCTCAAGCTTCGCTCCGCCTCAAATCTCAATTGATCATCGAAATAGATTTTACTTCAAGATCCATGCCAGTTACAGTCTACAAGGTCCAACCCTTGTAACTTGCTTCTCTCTTTGGTAAACCAATATTCCCAAGTCTATCTCCGGAATTCGGTCTTTACTGGACTAACCACGCCTATCGCCGTTAGCGCCAATACAACTTTAAGCACTGGAAAAGCCTGACTCGAGTTATAGCGTCTCACAGAGAATCAAACCCGATCTTGATTTCCCTTAGTGGACCGCCACTAAGTTTCTTCCCAACGATAGATCTAAACAATCTTCAAGTCAACGTGCACTTTTTAAAATGAAGGCGTCGAGATCATTAAAGGAAAAGCCGATTGTCAATCCTTGATTTCAGAAAATCAAGAATGTTATCCGAAGGAATTAAGTGCTTCACGATTCTCACAATATGGATTGAGTCGTCACTTAGCTTTCGGCTAAATGAAAGTTTAGCTAAACATGAATGAGATCATACTTAGCATTTTCTAAAAGAAAAGAAATAAGAAAACTCAAAGAAAAATAAAAGAACTAGAGAGAACTTTTATTACTCAAAAGAGAAAGTGAAAATTGAAGTACATCTCAAAAACTTTACCTCTATGGGTATTTATACTATTCTAAAACCCTAAAAATGTAACAATTCAAAATTAAAAAAAAAATAAAAAAGATAAAGATAAAGATAAATGTTCTAAAATTTAAAATTTAAATTCCTAAGATAAATCTTCAAGATAATTCCCAAATAATCCATTCATCATTCTAAAATATATGACTGGACTATCTTCTAGAAACTTTTGCTGACTGGATAATCCAAATCTGCCAGATCGAAAAGCGTCGTGCCCATGACTCCAGTCATAAAAAAATGCAGAATTCACTATTTTCTGTTGGTTCTGAAAAATAAGTTTCTACACTGAAAATGATTAAAATAGAACCAAATTAGTAATATCAAATCGACAATGAAAAATAATTATTAATAAAAAATATATAAATTCGAACACTCATCAGCAAGGCTTCCTTATCCTTCAAAGGGAAGAAGCCGCTGCTTCGGAACTGGTAACAGCCCTAGACTGCAACTCGACATTCTGATTTGACTTCAGTTCTTGTATTAAGAAAAGACAAAAGGAACAAGCGGTTGCCTCCATTAGCTTCCGACAAATTGGAGATCATCATTCTCGATTTGGACAAGACCCTGGTTCATTCAAGTCCAGACCACCCACCACCAGAAACCGGAAACGTATGATTTCATGATTAAACCAAGCATTTACATCTAGAAATGAACTTCCACGTACTGAAATGACCCAGGGTGGATGAATTCGTGGAATCAGTCAGTAAAAAATACGGTCCAAGAACGTACGTTAATGCAAGTGTTGGAGGCCACTTGGTCTGGTATGTCACAACCAATGTCAGGTAGGTGTCTGTCTCCAAAGTCAACCTGCTTGGCACATTAAGACTAGAGATGTGTATTTGAATGGGTTCCAATAGAGGAAAATCAGAGTTCGGGTTCGGGTGTACTTAATAATATGATTTTTATCTGGTTCGAGTACAAATTAGTTTAGATTGATTGATCTCGAATGAACTTTAAATCGAATCATTTCAGATATCAAATTGAGTTTAGAGTAGGTCAAGTTAATCTTGAATAAGATCCAATTCTAATAACATCGATTTAAATGAAGTTTGGATCATGTCCTTACTAGGTTAAATTTATGTTTGAGCAAGCTTATTATTAAAATTGGGTCACGATCGAATTATTTGACGAATCGGTGATTTCACTTCCACATCAATGACTTATAATACTAGTGTATTTTTTAAAGTTTGATACTTATTTTTCTTGAATCATATTAAATTATAAATTTATGACATTTAGTTATTATTTCTTACTCATTTTAAATTATTTTTATTGTAAAACATTATACAGATGCACGTTTGTTTAAACATTTTAATGTAAATCCCAATTTAAATGCATTTTCATAATTAAATTGATTTCTTCTCTCTCATATCTCATCGTAAAATCAGTTTTAGATTTTCTACACATATAACTAATTAAAATATATATTATATGATAAACTTGTAAATTGTTTAAAGGCCAATCCAAATCCATGTTCCACGTTGCCTGATTTGATGCATATTGAATTTTAATGAAAAAAAAACTTACTTGTAGTGCCGAATAATGATTTGGATAGCACGAGTCATTTAGTTTTAATAGTTAAAGGAATGATATTGTTTTTAGAGGTTATTGGTTCGAGTACCAGTAATATCAGTAGAGTAATTGAGTGATTAATGTCCGATGAACTTAGCTTGAAATGAATAATTTTTACTATAATTTTTTTATAAAATATGAAGTCTCGTTAAAAACCCTAAAAATATTCTTACAATACAAATATATAATATTTAATTTATTCTAACTAATTTATTTTTAATAAATTTTCGTAATTTATAAAACCTATTCAAATAACTTACGAATAACTAAAATAATTTAAGAGTTAATTAAGCTCGTTATCGACACTAATCATGATTATTTTAACATCAAATAATCATTTTTATAAAGCAAAGAATTCATCACTTGTAGCTATTACATTATGTCTCAGCAATTTCAAAAAATCATGATTCATGTTATTATTATCTTATTAATCAATTAATAAAATTGATTAATGGATCAAAAATTAATTATAAAGACATATCTTAATATTTACTATTAACACATTTAATGATGTTATTAATTTAATATTAAATTAAAAATTCGAAATATTTTACATTAAATTTAAATATTTAGTATAATAAAGTGACTAAAATCAAATTGAAAATATTTTCTTTAGGTGTAATTCTAATGGAATATTTGGCATATTCCATGGATTCCACACACACAAAATAACAGCGAAGCAGCCACCGTGGCTGGTGGACCCATGCCACGGTCGCCGTTGATCATTAGAGCGTGAGCCCACTCGCTGTTAAAGCAGCCGATCTCACCGCCCACTTTTTGGAAAAAGATCGATGGGCGGCTACTGGGCCCAGCGCCCACGCCATTGTCGGTGACCCGGGTGGAACCAAACACAACAATACCAATAATCCTTTCGGACAAACAAATACTTTAAAATAAACTAAAACGAGATAAAATTAAAATATTATAAAAATTATAAATAAATTAGTATTATTTTTTAGTATATACTAATTTTTTTTTTGTAAAAAAATTAATGTGTCAAAATTTTCATTTTCGATTTCTAAAAAAAACTGATATATATTAAATTTTTTATATATTTTTGAAAAATTGATATACGCAAAAAATCAGTACTAAAATTATTATAATTTTCATAATATTTTTTATTTTATTTTATTTTAATTTATCTCATCCTAAAATTTTATGTATGTTTTAGTTTTATTACTTGATGAAAAAGAAAACGTCAACCAATCAAATGCTTCCATGTCAGTACCGTCATCGGAGGTGTATTGGAAATTATCTGGGGATGCATGCATAAAATTGTTTTTAAATTTTAAAAATTGACATACAAATTAAAGAGAAAATATATTTGAATTTATTTTTTAAATAAAATATATAATTATTTTATGATTATATTTAAAATTTGTGATTTTATTTTTCAAAAATATGTTTGAAGATAAAAATATAATTTTTAAAAAAATAATATATCTTATTATTATATCAAATTTACGATTTAAATTTTTAAAGAATAATCAATTTAATTAATTAATTAATTAATCCACTATCTGTGCGGCCATTGAAATGAAAACCCGGTCCAGCCCACTTTTAAAGAACGAAGAAAACAAAAGTAAACCAAAGGAAAAGACGAGCTTCAGAATTCTCTCTGTTTTTCCTCCGCTTTCTCTGTCTTTCGTTGACACCGGATCTCCTCAGTTTCTGAGTTATTACAATTCAAATCAGATTCAATGGGTACGCTTTCACATCCTCTCATCTTAACCTCTCTTTTCCCCTCTGTTTATAGCTCTTTTCAGCGATCTATTTATTGCCTTTTTTTCGTTTTCTTATTTAATTTCTGTGATGTTACTGGAACGAGAGCGTTTCAGCATTCAACGCCGCCGTAATACTTCTTTTCTTTTATTATTAGTTAATGATCCGTTATTTGAAGGTTGTAGGTTTTTAAGAGTTTGAGTATTGTAAATCTGACATTTTTGAAGTTTGGATCGGGGAGTAGAGATGAATTTTTATGCTTACTGCATGTTTGGTTGTTGAGGAAGCAAAGGAAAACTAAAAAAAACGTGAAAAATCCAAATTTTGAATGTAGGCTAGTTTAGATATTAAAGTTGCGAATTTTATCCGTCAATTATTAATGTTTTCCATGATCAATTGATATGAAAATTTTAATTTTAACATCAACGTGGAGTATGGTTCACTTACAGTTAGTTTAGACTTTAGAGCTGTGTGATGGAAGCTTTTCTTCTCTTTACTTACCCATGGTATGTATGAACATGTTGTTTGACAGCCACGACTGATGAATGTTATTCAACTCAACTTATTGATGGAGATGGTACCTTCAATGATATTGGGACCGAAAGCTTTATCAAGGAAATAAAACTAGCTGAATGTGGGTTGTCATATGCCGTGGTTTCTATCATGGGGCCTCAGAGCAGCGGTATGATTTGCTATCTTCTTGACGTCTTGCTTTATACTTGTCCTTTTCTTGCTCCATGGGTGCCTATTCTATGTTCACGCTAAGCTGCTTCATTGATATGTGAGAGTATGATAAGCTTGAAGTTTGGTCACATAAGCTTTCAACAAGACATATTTTTCATATCTCACTTTGATATGAACTCATTTCTTCTATATGATATTGCAGAAACTTCTGTAGTTAGTTCTCTATCTCTGTAAGTGTGTGTGTGTGTGTGTGTGTGTGTGTGTGAGAGAGAGAGAGAGAGAGGATCCATTAATACAAGTAAAACTTTCTAGTTTTACACCTTTTTGCATTGTTGGATGAGTTAGTGAGATCGACTGTAGAAAATGATAGCTATTTTTTTACGAAAAAAGTGGATTACCCCCAATTTAAAAGATTTAATCTCAACAATTAAATTCAATCAATCCAATGATCCTAAACCAATGGATCATCTCTCTCTCTCTCTCTCTCTCTCTATATATATATATATATATATTTCCTGCTTCATTTTTTTTTAAATTCTAACATACGCCATGAATGATTTTAATTTTGGCATTTTGTCATATTAGCCATGTAACTTCTGCTTATTCCATTTAAAGTTTCACACGTTGTCTTCCATGATCTCAACAGGTAAAAGCACACTGTTAAATAATTTGTTTTACACCAATTTCAGGGAAATGGATGCATTTAAGGGAAGGTAACTTATTTTTCTCACATAACACATTACATTTGTTTCAATTAGATCAAACAACTAATGGAATGCGTTCTCTGTCAGGTCTCAAACCACTAAAGGTATTTGGATGGCAAAGTGTTCTGGCATACAGCCTTGCACTCTAGTAATGGATTTGGAGGGCACTGATGGAAGAGAACGTGGGGAGGTGTTGTTACTAGCTTGCATTCTATCATTTCCATATGTTGTCCAAAACAGAAACTACATGTTTTTATATACCAACTGCTTTTTCTTGCTTCGTTTTTTTCCCTTTCTTCTCCCATGCTAGCTTAAAGATATTTTCCCATGTTTTTGCTAAACATAGGATTCTGGAAATCCCTCCTTCAATTCCCTCAAAGGAAAAGGAAAACAAGAAAATTTATGGATACACATTTTGATTTATTGATCAAGTAGTTATTTCTCTCGGACCCTGCTTGGACTCTCCTGCTTTTCAATATGTTTGTCAACACCATTACTTGTGCAATACCCACCTATGAAATGAGGAATTGATGCTTATAAATGGTGATTAGAATTGTATGGAGGAAGGCTTACCCATGTAGGAAATTGTTGTAATATTGAATTATTTTTTGTTTTACCAATGTAAAATGAAATTAAAGGTCAGTCGTCGGTGATTTTTTGGTCAAGCCTTCAAGCCCGGTTCTTACATTCTTTCGTAATAAAAATTACCATAGGTGAAATCGAACAAAAATATCAGAATGATTATGATCCAAGAATAAGATTTGGTAACTTACACTGGGCTTTAAGAGTGACGGATTAAGCTGAACCAAACCGAGATTTGGAATTTAGATTCTAAAATCAGAATATCTAGTGACTTATCCATGGATGTATTTGCTTGGTTTACTTTTATCTGATTGTCCTATCTTTCATGAAAAATGGTGAAGGAGAGAGAATTTTTTTGACTTATTTTTCATTCATTTCTTTGCCTAATTCCAGGATGACACAGCATTTGAGAAACAAAGTGCACTTTTTGCATTGGCGGTTTCAGATATAGTACTCATAAACATGTAAGGTTTGGCACCTCTACGGTGCTTGAAAATGTTTTGACTTAACTGCTATCAGTAGTACATGCAAGTGATATTCTTGAACATTTTTTCATTTAGGTGGTGTCATGATATTGGTCGTGAGCAAGCTGCCAACAAACCTCTTCTAAAGACTGTATTCCAGGTATTTGCGATCTTTCTGCCCTTTCCAAGCAGGGCCCTGAATTTTGAGTGGTTCTTTTCTTGATTTACTTGTATTTGGCTACAGGTCATGATGCGGTTGTTTAGTCCTCGCAAAACGACTTTGATGTTTGTCATCCGTGATAAAACAAGGGTTGGTACCTTTCCTTTATGTAGCATGTTATGCTTGGAGGGCTAATTTTTTGTTCACCTTTTCGTTAAGATTTTTTAGTATCTAACTTTGTATTGTTAAATGTTAATATGTCTTAAGGGTTTTATAATTTTAGTTGAGTTTATGGTTCTTAACCATTCTTTTTTACAGACGCCTCTAGAAAACTTAGAACCTGTTCTCAGAGAGGATATTCAAAAGGTATGAATATGTAGTGCTTCTGCTTCTTACATTTCTGATTAACTTTATTAATGTTTTCTTCTGACCCAGTTTTTTGGAATTGCAGATATGGGACTCAGTTCCTAAGCCACAGGCACATAAGGAAACTCCATTAAGTGAATTTTTCAATGTATGATGTTAGTTTGACTTATGCAAAATAAATTTTAATATTTAATGTCTTTCTTTAACTTTTCTAATGAGTATTATTTCTGACGGTTATTGCTTTTGCTGATAATGGCCAGGTTGAGGTTGTTGCACTTTCTAGTTACGAAGAAAAGGAAGAGCTGTTTAAAGAACAGGTATCACATTTAGGTCATCTCTTATGGACATTTAGACCTCGTTGCATGCAGACAAACTATACACTATCGGCATTTTAGAAGTTTTTTCTTTTCAATGGAAAGAAGACCAAGTTGAATAACTACTCCTGGGCTTGTTATGACACCATAGTGATTGTTTGGTGACTTCCTCCCGGCTTCCACCCCCAGTTTGAGTTATTACATATTTACATTTCCTTTTCTTGTTTGTCTTGATTGTACTTACAAAATAAAAGATTTTCCTTCTGTACAATTTTCTCTGAATGTTGGATGGTGCTGTTGATATATTTGACTGACTTTCAAACGGAAGCTTGTCTGATTCCATTACTGTTATGAAGGTTGCTAATTTGAGACAACGATTCTTCCACTCTATTGCACCGGGAGGGCTTGCTGGGGATCGGAGGGGAGTGGTACCTGCTTCAGGGTTCTTGTTTAGTGCACAGCAGATCTGGAAAGTCATTAAAGAGAATAAGGACCTTGACCTTCCTGCCCATAAGGTAACCTTTTGAGCATTAACTTAAAATTTGCAAATCTTGTTTTTCTGTTATCTATGTTTCATTTACCCATAGGTCATGGTGGCTACGGTGCGCTGTGAAGAAATTGCCAATGAGAAGTATGCTGGGTTCACTGCAAATGAGGTATGTGGACCTTAATTTGTAAACATATGTATGCAAACACAACTTTAGTTTTGGAGCTGGTTACTTTTATAGAAACTAAAACCAACCTATCACTCTATGACAGAGCTGGTGTCTATTAGAAGAAGCTGTGCAATCTGGTCCAGTTGCTGGCTTTGGGAAGAAGCTGAATTCAATTCTCTACACTTCTCTATCGGAGTAAGTCTACTTTAATAAGAACACATGATAAGCTTTCCAGTCTCTAAATTTCAAATAGGCTACTACTTGTATTAAAATTTGAAAAGGCTGAGCTGACTTAGGTAAAGACTGTTTGAGGCAATAAGAAATTATAGATTCATTTTTGGAAGTGAATGTACAGAGATTGACGGTAAAGGATAAATTGGAATGTCGTCTTTACTGATTGGCAATATGATGTGTTGCTAGTCATGATGGTGAATTGGTGATAATGATATGTTCATAAAACTTGTGGATGAAAATGATCATACCTTCACCAAATAAGATCACAGTTTTTTTTATTCAATTCAAGATTGTGTTTTTTCCAGATATCTATGGCACTGATTTCTTTTTACATGTTCTGAATTTAGGTATGATGCAGAAGCCACATATTTTGATGAAGGTGTTAGATCTGCAAAGCGAAAGCTGCTAGAAGAAAAACTGCTTCAAGTAACAGCACCCTCTGCATCCTTGTCCAGTATTTGTTGTTTATTTAAATTTTCTCAACTAACTTGCTTTTTGTCTTCTGATTTAGCTTGTCCAACCATCCCACCATTCCATGCTGGGACATTTAAGGTCTGGAACTCTTGAGAAATTTAAGGAAGCATTTGAAAAGGCTTTGAATGATGGGGAGGGATTTTCTGTGTCTGCTCGCAATTGCACTGAATCTTACATGGCTTTGTTTGATGAAGGGTGTGAAGGTATGGTTGAACTTGATGACATATTCTCTTAGCTTTAAAACAAAGAAACAAAACTGCAAAGCTCAAGTTCAAGGGATATGAACTGAAAAAGAGAAAATAAATCATTAAAATGGTTTATCCAGTAATGAAGTATTCAAATCTGATGAAATTACTTTTGTAAAACATTACTGTGAAATGAAATTTTAAATAATGAACCTGCTTATATTGATTGCATTTAATTAGTTTGGTACTTGTTTGTCAACGAGGATTTCTTTGCTCAATAAGATGGACTTGAGTGAATGTGAAGTTTGACTTCATTTTTTCAGATGCTGTTGTTGAACTATCAAATTGGGATTCCTCTAAAGTCAGGGATAAGCTACGTCGTGATATTGATGCACATGTTGATTCTGTCCGAACTGCCAAACTTTCAGAGCTAACTTCATCTTATGAGGTATGATAACTTATTTCTTTCCTTTCTTATCATTTAGTCAAGTGATTGTCCATGTGGTTATCAAGAATTCTATTATTTCTAGATTACTTGCTGTTTAGTAAACCATACCAAGGAACCAGTATTATGAAAGGTAACCTAACAAAATTTTAAAGCAGGAATTCGTGTACCATTTTCACCTTTTCTGCAAGGAGGCAAGGTGTTCTGAAGTTGATACTGTGATGCTGTTGCTATGACAATTGTTTTCTCGGTTTTGCTAGTTGTTGAAAATTTTGACTTGTTGCATGTGTTTTACTTAATTTTTGCCCAATTAATTAATATGTCATGTTCAGTTAGTTTGTTGATATTGTACTGTGCTTCTACTTGTTAAATTTTTACATAGTTGGACACGATGTGAATTACTCTTAGTTTTCTGTTTGATTTATATGATGGCATCCACAACACATGTTTATAATTGGTTAAAGCACCAGTTGGAATCATACTGATAATTATGGCGCATTTGCAGGCAAAGCTGAATGAATCATTATCAGGACCTGTTGAAGCTCTTTTAGATGGTGCTCATGATGATACATGGCCCTCAATAAAGAAGCTTCTCCAGCGTGAAATTGAATCAGCTGTCTCTGGACTCTCCAATGCTCTCTCTGGTTTTGACATGGATGAAAAAACCAAGGAGAAGATGCTAATGGGATTGGAGGATTATGCAAGAGGTGTGGTTGAAACAAAAGCAAGAGAAGAAGCTGGAAGGGCACTGATCCGTATGAAGGACCGGTAATAGAACATATAAACGTTTGAGTTAAAGCATTTTATTGTTAGATATTCTGTTTCACCCAAATTGACACAGGATTTATACAGGTTTTCAACATTGTTTAGTCATGATTCTGATTCAATGCCACGGGTTTGGACTGGGAAGGAGGATATCCGAGCCATCACTAAAACAGCTCGCTCTGCAGTATGTTTGTGTACCATCATTTGTTCCATTTAAGAATCATATTACTTTTTATTCTCTTCTAAACTTGTTTATTTTCTGTTGCCAGTCCTTAAAGTTGCTATCTGTTATGGCTGCTATCCGGTTGGATGATAATGCTGATAATATCGAGAATACACTAACTTCTGCCTTGGTGGATACGAAAAATAATGCTGCTATAACTGATAGGAGCATTACAACATTTGATTCACTAGCCTCAAGCACTTGGGAGCAGGTAATGTCTTGTTCTTGCAGAGGATGATTATGAGATTCAGTTGAATTATAGAAATTGCTTGACCATTGTGTACTATTTTCTGACATTTCTATGCCTCCCACGGATTATACAAAGAACAGCACAGTTATCTAGGCTTGTCCAACAATAAATGTTGCCATGAATGCAAATTTGTTTGGCATGAACTTATTAAATCTGTAATGCTGAAACAACCTCATGGTTTTGATGTATTTTATGTTTTTCTCTCAAATCCTGGAACTTCTTTTAAATACGTATTATATATGATTTATTCTTACGAATGTTATTTTTGGGTATAGGTTCCACCTGCTAAAACGTTGATCACACCTGTTCAGTGCAAGTCTTTGTGGCGGCAATTCAGGGCTGAGACAGAGTACACTGTCACTCAGGCCATTTCTGCTCAGGCATGAATATTAAAATTCCAAATATCTTGAGCCTTCCGCTTTATCTCATTCCCCATCTAAATATTTAATATTGAATTTGAATTGTCACTGCATTTTTGTTAACTAATGTCACAGAAATTCTGTTGTGTTTACCTGGAATTAGAAGTTTATATTTTGGTCTCAGTAGACATATTATTGCCGATATACCTCAATTTTTCTTTTACTTTCAGGAAGCAAACAAGCGTAACAATAACTGGCTGCCACCTCCATGGGCAATTGTTGCCTTGATAGTCTTGGGTTTTAATGAATTTATGACTCTTCTAAGGTGCGTGCTGCCCTTATATCATTGAATTAATTTTGGTCTGGTATTCAATAATATTATCTATCCTCGTCTGTTGCTGGCACTTACTTGAAAAGTATCCTCATTGCAGGAATCCTTTATATCTGGGTGTCATCTTTGTGGGTTTTCTTATTATTAAGGCTCTGTGGGTGCAACTTGACATTTCGGGTGAATTCCGCAATGGTGCTGTGAGTATCAAACTAAAATTCTGTCCCTTGTTTATATCTGAGCAGGCTTCAAATTATATTGATACAAAAGTTGACACTTTTCACCACAAGGACTTCTTTCCTTATCTGTTTATTTCGAATATCAGTTTTACTTCTTTTGATCCAACAAAACCATTAAGAACTATTTGTTTCGAATATCATCGTGATTCCTCAGTTTTACTTCTTTTGATCCAACTTTTTATGCTTGCAGCTTCCCGGTCTTCTTTCCTTATCTACCAAGTTCCTTCCCACCGTTATGAATCTTCTCAGAAAGTTAGCCGAGGAGGGGCAAATACCTGCAACTAACAATTCTCAGACAAACCAAGCTGTAGCATCTAAGAGCTTCCAAAATGGAATCCCTCGAAGCAATATGTCGTCCGGAATAACCACATCAGGAAACGGTAACGAATACTCCCGCTCCACAAAAGAAGACTGAATAATTTATTATAAAAATGAATACATTGGTTGCACTCTGAAGATGCATGCATGTGTTGTGCTTGCTTTCATGGTCGTGTGTTTGAATGGTTCCATATACAAGTCTTCCAAGACCGTGAAGAGTTGGCATAGATCGAGAAGGCATTTATTTTTGTGGAAGTGCCGCATACAAGGGGGTTGCTTTCTTGCGACAGAGCCCCATTAAATAGGCTTTATTTTTCTTCTTCTTTCTTTAATCTTTGTATTTCGTGTTGGCCAAGTTACATGTTGTTTGGTTTATGTTTTAGATTATTATGCGTGGAATGCTATTTACTATGGATTGTATGCAACAATGGAAATTTGGTTGAGCTCTTTCTGATGCTGGTTTCTTATATGCACAAGGTAAGAAGGTGTCACCATGCTCCATAGCTATCGAGTACCCAATAAGTGAGTAATTGCCTATTATAAATCTCATAGAAAGAAAAAAAAAATATTAAGAACGTCATTGAATCTTATTTGATATATCTTTTAAAAAGTGGGTAATTGCCTATTATATTTATAATAGAACTAAGGACGTTGAATATGCTTACTAAATTACAAATCCCAGCCCGTCCAACCCTCACAACGCTTAAAGACGAGAAAGAAGCTTGGAAAATAATTGTTTCAAATAAAGCTTACATACCACAAATCAAATGAAACCACGTAATATATCAAAACTTTATTCTGCATTTCTGTCGTGCATTTATTCTTCTGGTTTATATTATAGAAAAAATGAACAAAATTTGTATTATTAGGATGACATTACTAACTGTGTGGATGGAACAAACCTCCTCTCGACTAGTTCTTCGTTTTCAAACTTAATCTCATGTCTTTCGCAAGGCATCCCAAGATCAGACTTAACTTCTTCCTGATGATCTTCACAATATTCGATAAAACTCTGCTTTATATTCAAAGATGACAAGGCTGTAGTTGATTCTTGTATGCCCCATGAATGATCATACCTTTCTTGCTGTAATTGATGTTGGTTGTTGTCGTTGTTGCTGCTGATATGATCACTGACGACAAATTGCTTTTCCTGAGGCTCTTGAATGTAATAATAATTCGAGTTATACGAGTTCAACAGGTCGGGATTCACAATGTCACAACCTAAACTCGAATCACACCCGGATTCTTCCATCTGCAACTGAGACATGGTCTGTTGTTGTTGTTGCTGATGATGAATGACTTGTGTTCTGCATATGGCTAGCTGGTGCAGAACCAGATCGAGCTCAGCCTGGCTATATTCTATCTGACGCTGCAGCTCTTGGATGATCCTATAACACCCCCCGACAGGGTCATTAGCTCGTGCATCAGATTGGAACACAATGGTGTGCATGGCAATGTCTTTCTCGGGTGGATTGAGGTTCTTGATAATCTTGGTAATATTGCTGACTCCGAACAATTTATGCGCGTTCTGGAACTGTCTTTGACGGTCGTGAGGGAAATAAGGTGCGAGAATGCAGTCAGGAGCGCACTTCCTGCGTTGGTATTTACATGCAGCACAAGCTTGAGTTGTGCTGTTACTACCACTCCTTGAGATGCTCATGTTCGGTTCCCCCTTTTTTCTTACTGTTGGAAGCATGAGATATCGGATGCGTTGCCGCCGGGGATGCAGCTGCTGTTGCTTTTTCTTGTTTTTAAATGTTTATTTGTGGTTGTTTCCTTTGTTTTCTCCTAAGGAGGGGGACATGGGAGATGCAGAGAAATGAAAGGACAGATATAGGAGAAAGGGAAAGGGAAAGAGAAAGCGTCAAGGGAGAGGTAACGAATTTCTGTTAGTATTTTGATATTTTTGGGATGGTTAAAGGGTATTTTACAAGTTTGGAAAACTTGGATGACTAAAATAGTATGTGAGTTCCCTTTCATAACTTCGTCCGATTCAACTCGGGTCCGTTATGCATTTCTAGTAATTTTTTCTATCCGACTCATCTCGTTTCCGTTACGTATTTTTAGTAATTTATTCTCTCTCTTGTTACGGTCATATAGAGAGTTTTTACGTTTTAAAGATAATTAAAATTTTGAGATTTTATTGAGTTTTTAATATTATTTGATATTTTTTATAATCATGATTCGTTTTAAGATTCTTTTATTCTAAATGTATTCGATTATAAAATTTTTTTTTAATTCGACACATTAATACTAATATATAATCTTATCCAAAATATAATATGGGCCTCTTAGGATCCCTACCATAAGAATCAATATGTACTTCCTACAAAGTCTTTCTTTATCATTTGTCCTTATTTTTTTTTTTACTTATTAGTCACTTTAATCTGTATTTATAAAAAAATACTTTTATACAAATATTTAATTTTGAGTTATAATTGTATTTCTATTTAATAAAAATATTCAATCAAATAATAATTTAATAACTTTTATTAACATTGATAAAATTTATTTACTTTTCACCTTACTTTCCTATATCAATTCACAACTCAAATTTAATTTAAATAAAAAAATATCTCAATAAAATTTAAATTATCATATTTAAATCTATATTAAATTTTGAATCGTGTAAATTAATTTACTTATACTATTTTTTAATATCTATCACAATAATGTTTTTGACAAATTCTATATAAATTTAATACTACCTAAAGAAAAAGAGAAAAAAAGACTTTAAGAAAAACGAAAGATTAATGACCAGTTTAGTTAATCGATCAAATATATTTATTCACAATAATTTTTATCTCAATATATTAATTGTTATTTAATTTTTTATTTGTTAGAAAATGTTATATTTTTATACAAATATTGCGTAAATAGATTTTACGAGATCCTTTATATTTAAGTTATAAAATCTAAAACTTAAACCTCTATCCTTAACTCCGAAAACCTAAACCCTAAATCTTAAATTTTAGACTAACAACTTAAACCCTAAACCACAACCTAAATAAAGTTTAAGATTTAAAAGAATTAAAATATTCTAATATTTAAATATTAAAAGATGAATTTTAAATCCAGGACCAAATAAAAATAAATTATAAAAGTTAAGAATTAAATTTATTATTACACAATTTTAATTAATTATTACATCATTATCTATTTATTAATCACGATTAATCAAAAACTTATTTATAATTTTTTATAAATAAAAGACTCAATAAAGAATCAAGTCATAGTCGGAAGAATATTTATATAGTTTATTTAATAATATATAAAATTATATTTTTTTTATCTGCTGTGTCATTGTGAATTAGGAAGCTAGAATTCGAGAAAAATCTAACACAAGACTCTTAAAATATATTATTAAATTTGTTTATGATGATGGGTAAACTATAAATAAATTATTTTTTAGATTTTTCAATTCGATTATTTTTTAAAAAAACTATAAATTTAGTATTTAATTATTTTTATTTTATCTTAATTATTAAAGTTTAAAATTTTAATTTGCTCACCGATCTTGGTTCTCTCTTTTTTTTTTGTATAATGTAACTTTCTATTTTATTTATATATTTCATATTTTCGACGATAATATTAAATTTAATTTAATTGATCAATAATTGAATTTTTATTCTTTCTTTTTTTTTTAGATTTTAAATATCAATGATGATTTTTATGTTATTTAATTATTTTGTTTAATTAACTTTATTTTTAAGTATGAAAAATAACGGATGATATTTATATGTCATCTGCCTCCTGTGGACGATTTTTAAATAATATATTCATCTTTAAACCTTGAAACTTTACTTTTGCGATAAACCCACTTTTAATCCCGAACTTTATAAAGTCTTACATAGTAGTCCTTGAACTTCCCTGAATTTGGATTTTTGTCATTTTTATGACGTGGCACTCTATGAGTATGACATGTGTGAGTGTCACGTTATCAAGATGACTAAAAATAAAAATAGGAAAAAATAACAAGTTCATATTAATGTGGATAAGGATGAAATTGAAATTTTTTTATTCATTTATTTTTAAATAATTTAAAGATAATTATTTGATATATGGAATGTTAATAAAAGTTTACATATACATATCGATAGGCATAAAGATAATTTTCACTCTTAACGTTTGTAATTTTTGTTATTTTAACCCTTATTCTTTTTTTGGATAAATTTAGCCCTTAACCTGTCTTTTTAACAAATAACTTATTTTTTAACTACTATGATAACTGAACCGTTAAAAATTTAAAAATGATAACTTGTCATATATATGTGATATTAATATATTTTAAATGACATATAATCTAACCTATTAAACATATACGTATATAATATAATTTTATTCCAGTATAAAATATAAAATAATTAAAATTTAAATAAAATATTAAAAATTAATTAAATCCAAAACAAAAAAATAATAAATATTCTCAACCCTAACTAAACTAAAATATCTTTATAAAACCCTAAAAATCCGATTTAGATTAAAACTAAAATACCTAAATTCTAAACTAAAATAATAATAATCCAATTGATTATTAACAAAATCATTTATCTTTGATCCACTGGTAACAAACTCTACAAAACCCTTTCTTTTCAGATTATGTTCATACTTTTTTAGATAAAATTTTGATTTTACTATAGTTAAGGTTGAAAATATTTAGTAGCCTTTTATTTTAGATTTAATTAATTTTTAATGAATAAAAAATTAATTTTTAATTTTTAATATTTCATTTGAATTTGAATTGTTTTATATTTTTAGATTAGAATAAAATTATATTCTATATATATGTATATGTTTAATAGGTTAGATTCTATGTCATTTAAAATATATTATCACATATATATATGACAAGTTACCATTATTAAATTTTTAACAGTTCAGTTATAATGATAATTAAAAATGAGTTATTTATTAAAAAAACATAGGTTAAGGACTAAATTTATCTCAAAAAAAGAATAAAGGTCAAAATGACAAAAATTATAAACGTTAAGGGTGAAAATTATCTTTATACCATATTAATGTTAAAACTAAAATTTATGAGATTATATTTAATATTTTATTATAAAATTTAAAGTTAATTGTTAAAATTTTAAATTTTAATTTTATTATCTTAAATTATAGACTTAACCTTAGAACTATAAGATTGCATTTTTTATTGTTAATGCTAAACGCCTATTTAACAATCGATGTTTTTATTTATTTCGAAATGATAAAAAGTTTTATTGTTAATAATTTAAAACCTAAGTTCAAATTTCGTCTACCTAAATTATCCTTAAATTTAATTGTAAATCGTAAATATAATCAAGATTAGGGTTATATTCTACTGTTTAGGACCTCCCACCGAGCCACGAAGAATCCAAGGCTCTTGTGAACTAAAATATTTAAAACTTGAATTAATTAATTTTTTAAAATGTGTAAATTTATTTAAATTTAAATTAATATAATAACTTATATTTTAAAGTTTGGTAAGTTGACCTCTCCTAATAATAATTCATGACATTAATTCTAATGGGTTCGGTATCCCAATTGTTGCTTTTATATATTATATATGTTTGTTATTTTTAATTTTCATTAATTAAAAGAAATTAAAATACAATTTTTAATCTTTCTATAAAAATTTCTACTTTCGTCCCTGATTCTAATTTTTTTTCCATTCCAATGAACTATCGAGCAGCGTGTGACATGTTTTCCTTACTAGAGGGATGGGTACAATAATTTTACCCACTGGAAATGCAAAGAAAAATTGGCCCTGGCCAAGGGGAAAAGGGGTGGAGCTTCCGGGTAGGGGTCACAATGAGTCAAGTTGAACCTGAGTCAGGTCAGGTCTGGTTTAGAAACAGATATTTTAGGTTTGGTTCAATTCGAGGTTTGTCGAGCTTAAAATTTTAGATTCAAATTCGATTTGAAAATAATATTATTAAGTTCGATTCGGATTTGATTCAGTTTAGTCCGAAATGAATAATTTTTGATATTATTGTGTTTTATTTTTTATTTATTATCTATACTTTTATAAATTTATTTTAGTTAATAATATTTAATTTATTTTATTTATTTTTAGTAGATTACTCTTAATTATTTTATTATTAATATTTGTTAAGCAAATTATTTTTAATATATAAATATAATATATATGTATGTTTATATATAATTATTCTGAATTTATTCACGAATTTTTCGAGTTGAGCTTTGATAAGTTTAACTCGACGGGTTTAAATCTCAAACCGAACCTGAATTCGATTTAAACTTATTTAAGCCAAACTTTAATAGAGTTTTGACCGAATAAAACTCGAATAACTCTGCGAGCGAGTCATGGAGGCTCGTTATCACCCCTCGGTTGCAGGTGGTGTTATCGTCATTGGTCTGGACACTATTCCTGCAGTGGCAGGACAGACAGGTGTGGGAACCAGCTGTGCTGTGGAAATTTGAAGTAGTTCGTACGGGACGATGGATCAAATAAGAATTGTTATTTTACATTTAGATTAGATATTTGATATTTAAAAAAATATATTTTATAAATATAAATTTTATTATATTTAATATTTTATTTGTTATATATAAAAAATTAAAATTTTTATGAATAAAATTTTATTATATTCAATAATTTATTAATTATTATATTCAAAAACTTAATTTTTTATATATAAGACTGTCAAATTAAAAATAATTAAATAAATTTATAAATGTAAATATTTAGATATATAAATTAATAAAATAATTATCTTAAAATTCAGATGAAATATATACCCCTAATGTTCTGTTCATACACTTTATATAGTTTATTTATCATTTAGTTATTTTATTATAGTAACATATTTTTTTATTTTTTATTAAAATTCTCGATTGACATTCTCTTTTTCTGTATAGATTATGGATTCAAATCTTAATAAAAATAAAATCTTTTTTATTACATAGAAGTTGTTAAAAGAACATATCTTGTTTTAATACATAAGTTATTATTTTAATTTAATTTTAATATTTAAATTATATAAAATAATATATTTAAAAATTTGAGGATTAATTTAAAATGAGTATCGGTACAATTAATTTATATAAAATAATAAAATGAGAATAATAACATATTTGTTAAGTCATTAATTTAAAGTATAAAATTTGGATGTCAAAGCATAATTTATTTTATTTTTACCATTTATATGGATTTTAAAATTTATCGGTTTATAATATATGTTCTATAGGTAAAGATTTGAATTTGAATTTTAAAAAATAAATATGAATGTTGTAAATTTTTGTATAGAACACGTGTATCAAAAAACTATTCATTTGTATCAAGTAATTTTTTATATACACTTTATGCAAAATAAAACCTAAAGATACGATGATATAATATATATTTTTTAAGTTTAAGGGTCTAAAAGGTTCTCAAATTTTCTAAAAATTAATTAAATCTTTAAAATTTTATATGTAAACAAATCATTAAATCAAAAAAATAATTAATTTTTTAAATTAATTTCTACCATCAATTTTTTTTGGATATATTGATGTAATCTATTATAGTGTTTACGTGGGATATTCAAGTAAAATATTATATTTAAAATTATTTTAAAAATCTAAATAAACTTATAAAATTTATATTTTTTTAAACAAAAATCTATAAATGTAATGCGATTGAACTGTATTTATTATGTGTTAAAATATCTAAAAAATTGATGAGATTTAATGATTAAAATTAATTAAAATACTTCAATTGATTAAATTCATTGGTTCAAAGATTAAATTAAATTAAATTAAATGTAAAAAAATTAAAAACTTAATTATTATATTTTTAAATTTAAGGACTACTTACCCTTTAAACCTATTCTTTTTAGTCTAAAAAATATTTTTCACATTTAAAATAAGATAAAATAAAGGTTTAATGTTTAAAAGAATCATGTTAAATTAAAGCGGTGCTTATATATCAAATTAAGTTGAGAGATTTAATTATATTAAATTATTATAATATTTGTTTTAAATTAATTAATAAATAAAATATTATAATTATAAAAAATAAAAATATCATTTTATAATAAATGTACTAAATAAAAAAAATACAGTGTCTTTCTATAAAAAATTGACCATAGATAAAAGAAAGTTGTAATTGCAATATTCTAATTTCTAATTACTTAAGAAATGAGTGCGATCCGTTAAAAATATATCCGTTGAGAAACAAACTTTTTTTTTCATTTTCATTTTATTTTTATTTTTAAATTATTTTATACCGTATTTGATTCTTGAAAAGAACCATTATATATAGACAACCAGAGGAAAGCGACTTGATGAGCACAAAGAATGAAGAAAGGGTTGGGTAGTTTCTTGTTTTAATTTTGAGAGAGAAGTCGAAGGGAGAAATGGAGCAAGAAAGGTAAATATCAGCGATGGAGGCGTTCGAGAAGGTGGAGAAGGTGGGAGAGGGAACTTACGGAAAGGTTTACAGAGCAAGGAAGAGAGCGACGGTGAAGATTGTAGCCGTGAAGAAGTCTCGTCTACACAAGGACGATGAAGGCGTCCCTCCCACCACTCTCCGCGAGGTCTATCTTGCGGATGATCTCTCAAGATCCTCATATCGTCATGTACTTCTTTTTATTCTTGTGATGATTTCCTCTCTGGCTCTGGATTTTTGTTTTGATTTGATATGAATGTTCTATTTTCACATTTTAGGTTGATGGATGTTAACAAGAGCAAAACATAGAAGGAAAGACGGTTCTTAGAGAACAAAACAAAGTTGAGAGAAAGAACTTACGGCAAGGTTTACAGAGAAAGGGAGAGAGCGACGGGAAAGATCGTAGCCTAGAAGAAGACTCGTCTACACGAGGACGATGAAGGCGTCCCTCACACCACTCTCCGCGAGGTCTATCTTGCGGATGATCTCTCAAGACCCTCATATCGTCATGTACTTCTTTTTATTCTTGTAATGATTTCCTCTCTGGCTCTGGATTTTTGTTTTGATTTGATCTGAATGTTCTATTTTCACATTTTAGGTTGATGGATGTTAACAAGAGCAAAACTAGAAGGAAAGACGGTTCTTAGAGAACAAAACAAAAATGAGAGAAAGAACTTACGGCAAGGTTTACAGAGAAAGGGAGGGAGCGACGGGAAAGATCGTAGCCTAGAAGAAGACTCGTCTACACGAGGACGACGAAGGCGTCCCTCACACCACTCTCCGCGAGGTCTCCATCTTGCGCATGCTCTCTCATAATTATTATATCGCCGGCTCTTTCTTATCGTTCTTGTGATGATATCCCTCTTTATTTTTGTTTTGGATTGTTCTGAATGTTCTATTTTCATATTTCAGATTAATAGATCTTAAACAAGAGCGAAACATAGAAGGAAAAACGGTTCTCAGAGAGCAAAACAAAGATGGGAGAGAGAACTTACGGCAAGGTTTACAGAGCAAGGGAGAGAGGGACATGGAAGATAGTAGCCTTGAAAAAAACTTGTCTACACGAGGACGATGAAGGCACCCCTCCCACTACTCTCCGCGAGGTCTCTATCTTGCGCATGCTCTCTCGCGATTCTCAAATCGTCAAGTCTTACTTCTTGCTCTTGTGATGATTTTCCCTCTTGATTTTTGTTTTGAGTTGATCTGAATTTTTTATTTTCAAATTTCAGATTGATGAACCTTAAACAAAGGAAAACAAATAAGGAAAGACGGTTCTCTACCTGGTTTTTGAGTACATGGATACCGATCTCAAGAAATACACCCGTTCCTTCTCTCAAACAGGGGAGAACGCTCATGTTAATATCGTCAAGGTATCTTTCTCTCAAATAGATTTATAGAAGCAAGGGGATTCATTTTTGGCCCACCTATTGCATTGACCATTGGGGCGAAGTTTGTCCCTACGAGGAAACCCAATAAATTTTCAGATATGTCTTCTGCTTCTTACTTTGTATCACAATGATGTACACCTCTGTCACTTCAAGTTGTTAATAGCATTGAAGCTTTGATTAGCTGTTAAAGATCTACGATGTTGAACTGTTGTTTATGATAATGTGGCTCATTGTTGATGATTTTGTGTTCTGTTCAATTCCAGTAATTACCAATTTTCCCAAGAGATACATGAACAGTGTAAAAGACTGATATTTCTATTAACTGTTTAATATTTTGATCTTTATTAAGGGAGGTTATATCTGCGGAGTACTCTTTGGAGTATGGAACAGATATAATGGAGATGCATGTCGGTGCTCTCCAAGCAGGAGAACGCGCTTTGGTAATAGATGATCTTATTGCCACTGGTGGAACCTTGTGTGCCGCCATCAGGCTACTTGGTACTTCAATTTAAATCTGAATTTCGATAGCTTGTGTTTGAACTTCCTCTTGCACTTGCTCCTGTTTATCTTGCTAGGGCATTGTTGTTTATATGATCGACAAGGTTTACAGAGCAAGACATCTCTCTCACTACTCTCCGTGAGGTCTCCATCTTGCGCATGCTCTCTCGCGGTCCTCATATCGTCAAGTCTTACTTCTTGTTCTTGTAATGAATTCTCCTCTCGATTTTTGTTTCGATTTGATCTGAATTTTCTATTTTTAAATTTCAGATAGATGAGTGTTAAACAGACTTGATTTTTGAGTACATGGATACCGATCTCAAGAAATACACCCGCTCCTTCTCCCAAGCAAGGGAGAACGTTCATGTTAACATCGTTAAGGTATCTTTCTCTTGAATAGATTTTTAGGTATAGAAGCAAGGGGATTCATTTTTGGCCCACCTATTGCATTGGCTATTGGGGAGAAGTTTTTCCCTACGAGGAAACCCAATAAATTACCAGGTATGTCTTCTGCTTCTTACTTTGTAGCACAATGATGTACACCTCTGTCACTTCAAGTTGTTAATAGCATTGAAGCTTTGATTAGCTGTTAAAGATCTACGATGTTGAACCGTTGTTTATGATAATGTGGCTCATTGTTGATGATTTTATGTTCTGTTCAATTCCAGTAATTACCAATTTCCCAAAGATATACATGAACAATGCGAAAGACTGATATTTGTATTAATTGTTAAATATTTTTGATCTTTATTAGGGGAGGTTATATCTGAGTACTCTTTGGAGTATGGAACAGATATAATGGAGATGCATGTTGGTGCTGTCCAAGCAGGAGAGTGCGCTTTGGTAATAGATGATCTTATTGCCACTGGTGGAACCTTGTGTGTCGCTGTCAGGCTACTTGGTACTTCAATTTAAATCTGAATTTCGATAGCTTGTGTTTGAACTTCCTCTTGCACTTGCTACTGTTTATCTTGTTAGGGCATTCCTGTTTATATGATTGGCTTTTTTTGCTGAGCGATGCGTAAGAGTGCATGTCGTGGAATGTGCTTGTGTTATTGAATTACCTGAGTTGAAGGTATGTGTTGCTAGTCTCATGCCTGTTGATCACTTATCTATTAAACTAATGTTTCTTTTACCTTTCATATTAGTTTATACAATATTTCTTTCATTTACACAGACTCAATAGGTTGAAACTTCCATGACTAATAAAACTACATGTTGAGCTTTTAAACTTATTCCATAAATGTGATATAGATCAGTTTGTATTTGGGCATGTCAACGGAGTGATGATAATAATTGTGATTAAAACTGATGATGGGCTTTTGTGGTGCCATACTTGCTGGTTTCATATGGCATGCCTATGCTGGAGCATGTTATGCCAAACAATAAGTTCTTAAAGATTAATAATTTCAATGTCTTCTTTATTACAACAATAGCGGTTCTTTATGAATATGATGCAAGGGTTCAAAAGGAACATTACTAATCACATTCTTTCACTTGTTTTTGCCTTTAGTTACGTTTATTGGAGATTTATGCAATGGAGCCTATGTGATTTCTATTAAAATAAAACTAGCAAGGCTTTATGGCAATAAATTTCATGAAGTCATTATTAGTAATAACAAATTTCTACTACTGCAGTGAAGCATGACTGCGTGGATGTAAGTCTACATTGAAATTCTGGCCTGCGTTGATAAAAGCCAGTAACTACTTCTATCGGAGCTCTGGAATATAGCTTCATTCAGTATTTTATATGTTAATATTAAAAAAATTATGTTTAAAATTAAAATTTAAGGTTTAGGGTTAGAGTGAAGGATTTAACATTGGAGCATGTATATGTAAGAATACTAAAAAGGCAAACGATTTTTGTTAACAGAGTTTGATGTACCGAATCTGAATACTTATTAATCAAAGTATAATCCACTTTGTTTGTTTTGTGTTCATAACGCTTGTGATCTTTGTGCCAACTATGCAAAGGTGTTGTCTTCGGGGTGCAAATCGCCTACCTTTTTCTCGTACCTCTATTTGTGCCTATGTTTCAAATTAGAGGGTTTTGGGTTTAGGGTTCTAGGTTAGATGTTATGGTTAGGGTTTAGGGGATTAGAGGTAGGGTGTATTTTTTAGGGCGTAGGATTTAGAGTTTAGGATGTAGAAAATAAGAGTTAGGATTTAAAATTTAATTTTTTTAAAAATTTTTAATAGGAGGCATGGATGGAGGTATGATAAAAAGGCAGAAGATTTCTACTCGTTGTCTTTTACCACAGTCATGGAGTTTTACACAGATTGTTATTTTAACCCTTGCCCTTTTTTTTCTTTGTTCCACACTAATCTTTTAGTATATTCAATAACAAGATGATAAACTCTCTTCCTCTATTTGATCAGCTTAGAGACCTTAAGCCTCACAATCTTCTCATGGATAGAAAGACCATGACACTTAGATAGCCGATCTCGGTTTATCTCATGCTTTCACTCTTCTGATCAAGAAGTACATTCATGAGGTATTAATTGTGCTACTACTGCTTTTACCATCCAGCTTTTAATTTTGTTGGTAAAAATGTTTTTTTTCTTCAGATATTGACCTTGTGGTATAGAGCACCCCCTGAAGTCTTTTTGGGGTTACTCATTACTCAACTGCTGCGGATATATGGTTTGTCGCCTGCATATTTGGTACAACATACCATCTCTACGTCTATTATAATCATTATTCACTGATTTACCAGATAATCTTACATTTTCTGAATCAAACACATTTAGAGGAGTTGGTTTTATTGGTTCTTCTGTATGTGTTGAACATGATATGATTTTGTTCTTTTTTCTCCTTCCATCCTCTTAATTTTAACTGACACTTGACTCTAATTATGATTTCTTTTAATGAGTTCTTAATCAATCTCTGACTCGATCCCACTGGCGCAGAAATATAAGTGGTGTTGGTAGCAGGCTCCATCTTTGATGGTTCTAAATGGGTTTCAACTTATAAATGACGGATCAATATGGTGTTCTCTATTTCATCTATTTTTGAAAAAGTGGTTTTTGTTTGAAAACAATTCTACAGGGATTATTCTTGGCAAGCTCTTTTTGTCACTTGTGAAGCTAATATGTTAGTGAATTGTCTTGCTAAGAAAGGCATTTATTGTGATGTGCTGCTGTTGTGGTATGCTGAGTGACTTATGCTATGGTTTAATTATGTGAATTTTGTCGGTGTTGCTTTCTATCAATATGCAATTCCTATCAAATATTCTTCTTTACTATTCTCAAACTCTGATGTTTGTAGAATTTGGTCTAAAGTGATATTACTAGCAGTATCATACTTAACAAATTTTGATGTTAGGTTTTTAGTTTTTTTTCTTTGTATTTGATTGGATCTCTCTATCTGTTTGCTTTCTTAAATTTAATGTTCATCTTGCTGTCTGTGGTTGTTTTGGACTTGTGAGAATTTTTACTGTTCTTCTTGCTATCTTGTTCCCCTACCTTGAGGTAGTTTGACCTATACTATGGTTTATTTATTATATTTTTAGAATTTTCATTTTTGATGCTTCATTTTTGGATGTGATGGTTATGTTGTGTGTCTACTGGCTATGGTGAGTGACCTATGCTGCGGTATGCTGAGTGACCTATGCTATGATTTATTTATTTATTTATTTATTATATTTTTATAATTTTCATTTTCGAGCCTTTATTTTTTTGATGCGATTACTGACCTTTGTGGGGTTCTGTCGTGGTATTTCCTTGAAGTGTTGTGTCGATTTTATTCTTTTTAGTGTGTTTGATTTGCAGAAATGTTATTATCGTAATAATCTTTGTGGATTGATATTTTTTTGTTTGTTTTGAAAGCATTTTCCTCTTAAGTTATCTTATATTTTGTGAATGAAACGTACTCTTAAGGTAATTGGTTTTATTGGTTTATCTGTATGTGTCGTGCTTGTTATGATTTTGTTCTTACTGACACTTGATTTTAATTATGAGGGGTTTTAATAATGTCTTAATTTATGTCTAATTTTTGTAGCTTTTACATTTGGTTAGTGTGTAATTAATCCGTTTTTTTATGATTCTTTTTTTTAAATCAAAAATTTATTGTATTGTTATCTAATAAATTATGTGTTCTCTCATTGTAATTAATCCGTGAGATGCTTTATTTTATACTTTGTAAAATATGTGTCTTGTTGATGTGTTTAATTTTTGTATTGTGATTTTGATTGCATACTTGTGTTATTATGTTTATATGTCATTGTGATTTAAAAAATATATAAAATTTTTCGAATGCTATAATTTTTAATTTTTTGAGTAATTATGATTTTATATCTTATAAGTTTGTATTCTCGGATAAATTGAGATTTTAAATGAATTATGATTTTAGATTAGATTATATTTGGAGTATGTATTTGAGATTTGTGTTGTGTATGATATCATTGATATATCGTGTTTTATATATTTTTTTTAAATATTTCTCTTAAGAAATAATTTGTAAATTGTGTTTTGTTGTTTTTATTTATGAGGGTTCTATCGTGACATTTTCCTAAAGTGTTGTATCGGTTTAATTTCTTTTAGTGTGTTCGGTTTGTAAAAATGTTATTATCATAATAATCTTTGTGGATTGATATTTTTTTTAAGTATTCCCCTTTTTAGGTTATCTTATATTTTTTAAATCAAACGCCTCTTAAGGTAGTTGATTTTATTGGTTTATTTGTATGTGTTGTGTATGGTATGATTTTGTTCTTTTCCTCCTTTTAACTTCTGTATTTTTACTGACACTTGATTTTAATTATGAGGGGTAATAAATCTGTTACGTTAGGACTCTTTCCCTTTAAGTGAAAATTCATTGCATTGTTATGCAATAAATTGAGTTATTTTGGTTAAAGTGTATTCTCTTATTAGTTTTATACTTTAAAAAATATTTATGTTTTTGTTTATACGTTTAATTTTTGTATTGTACTTTTAACTGTATACTTGTGTTATCATGCTTACATATCACTGTAATTTAAGAAATATATAATTTTTTTAGAATTTATATATATATTTTTTGCGTAGTTATGATTTTATATATTATAAATTTGTATTTTTGAATGAAGATTTTAGATAAATTATAATCTTGCATTAGACTGTGTTTGGAATATGTATTTGAGATTTGTATTGTGCGTATAATATCATTAATATATCATGCTTTGTATTATTTTTTTAAAAAAAATATTTCTCTTGAGAAATAATTTATGCATTTTGTTATTTTTATTTGTACCTTAGATACAATAAGCTTTTAGTTTATTCTCTCTTTGTTTTTTCTTATAAATCTTTTGACTTCAGGATATCCAGTGCTGGAAGAATCTTATATTTTAATTGGTTATTTTATCCTTCAATACAAATTTAATTTTTAATTATTTTAATTATTAATATTATTATTTTAAAAATTTTGATGTTTGTGAATTAAAGTTATTTTTGAAATACATGAATATTTTTTTATATTTAGATATTTTATTTGGACCAACAGATAATAATATTATTTTTAATAAATTTTTGACATAATATATTTTAGGATTTTAACTCTTTTTATGTTATCAATTTTTTTTATCATTTTAACTTTCTGTTCTAACAAATTATTAAGTATTTAATTATTTTATAATTATTAATATATAATATAAATCAAATTGGTTTCTAGGATAAATTTTTTTAACTTGACGCTAACTTCTTAGATTCAATTTTTTTTTACTATTGTTAAATGTGTTTTCTATTATACTAAATGTGTGTTATTTTTTGTGTTAGATTTTTTTATATTGTGTAGTTATTTGTTATCATACAATATTTGCAAATTCGAGCCATTTAGATACATGATGTAATGTGATGCATATCGTGTTGTATATTATGTTATTGTGATGATCAAATTATCAGAATTATGTGTTTTATATTTTGTACGAATATTTATGATCAATTATCTATTATGATCGGTTGGTTCTGTCATCATTGTGTTTGGACTTTGGAGTATGGGATATGTTTTTTCTATGACCTTGTATTTATCAGATGATCAAATTTATTCGTCTCGTATATTACATGAATATTTGTGATGAGACTTTTGTGATTTGTGATATTGATTGCATAATCATATGCAAGAACTTGGACTGTACAAAGAAAGATGATTTTATCATACTGTGTCTTGTAAAATAAAGGCAAGGAATTTTGAGGAATTACATCATTGTGATTGGTTAGTTTTGTCACCACTGTGTTTGAAGTTCAGAGTTCGGATCATGTATTTTCTGTGATATTATATTTATTTCTTTGTGTTTATTTATTGTGAAAATTTATGATATATCTATGACTCTGAACGGTTAAATATGGTGTTGTTTGTTTGTATTTTAGAGAAACATCGGTTTTATAACTAATTTTTTTAAATTATTTTTTTTAGGTACTTGACTTTGGGAGCTTGATACTCAAAAATCTTTATCAGTCAATTCTTTTATTTTTGCTTACAATATGATTTATTTAAAATATTATTTATTATTAAGTTTCTAAAATTTTGATGTATTTAAATTATAAATATTTTTGTGATTCTTATGGATTTAAGATATTTTAGATTTTATGCATTAAACTTTTAATTAAAAAGTTAATTTTGAGTTTTCAGTTTAATAAAGCATTATCAAATTAACTTTTTCCTTATTTATAGTAATGATATTAAAGAATATTTACTTTTATTTTTATATTTAATTTTTTGGAATACGAAAGTTTTGATTTAAACATTTTATATATGTTTATGCGACGTTAAGGTTACAAAAATAATGTATTAATCTTATTGTATACCATAAATTAAGGTTACATATATTGCATTTTAAATAGAATTATAATTAATCTATAAAGAATTAAAAATAATAATAATAATTTTATTAACTCAAAAGAAGTTAATGGATGCTAGTAGATTGTTGGAAGTTAATGGATGCTAATAGGAAGTGTTCAAAATATTATCAGGACAAAGTAGTTTAACACCCATTATATTTGTTATATTTTTAAGGGTAAATTATTTAAATTACTCTTCGACTATCGTAAGTTATAAATTGATATCACGATTTAAGAATTATAACAAATTAATTTAATACTGTTAAAAAATTAATGATTGATGACGTAATAATTAATATAAATTGATATAATTAACTCTTAAGTTTTACACATATTTTTATTTAACTATAATTTATAAAATTAATTCATAATTTAATAATCTATCAATTTAGTTTTATTTTATATTCACTTTCATTTTTATTTTTCAAAAATAATTTTTCGGCCATGGTTGTGAACCTTTCAGCCTTTTATGGGGAACATAACATATATTCGATATGTTCTTCACATTTCGGTATAATTTTTATTTTTCATTGTATAATTTTATATATTTTTTTACGATAGTCAAATGTCAGTATTTTACTTTCTCGAAATACGATTTTTCTTTTTTCTTTTGTATAATTTTATATATTTTTTTACGATAGTCAAATGTCAATATTAAAAATTCAAATATCAAATATTTGAACCAGTTTATTAATCACGATTAATTAAAAATCTATTTATAATTATTTTTTATAAATAAGAGATTTAATAAAGAATTAAGCGATAATCGAAAAAACCTTTATATAGTTTGTCCAATAATATATTAAATTATATTTTCCCTTCCCACCAAATAAAAACATAAGTGAGACATCACACATGGTTTTTAGGGGATTGTGCTTCCCCCACCACTTTCATCCGCACAAACTACCAATTTTCTACAAGTATATTGTCCTATGAATTCTCTGTGAATGTGCATGCAAATTAAAATATGTCAATTTGTTCTTAACTAATGGATGTTAAAGCAGAAGCCCAATATGTAAATGTCAGACTCCAACATATATTCTTTTAATTTTTTATACATATAAACCTGATCTCGGTGATAAAGATGATATAATTTATCAATATGACTCGGGTTTGAGCATCATATATACACAATGTATACACCTTATTAAAAAATTAAACGTACGCTAACTTATGATCATGTTAACATATTCCTGTAAAACTGATCCCTACTAGTTTCATGTAGCTTCGTCCATGCATATTCAAGAGAAGTATGTGTCAGAAGGAAAAGATAAACATGCTTAGGTTACTATATAAACACAAATCAAATGAGAAATGGGGAAGGAATATTTTTTATTCACTATGCAAATATTTTTAATATCAAATTCAATTTATTTATTTATTTTTGTAAAGGTTGTCACACTATTTTTTTTCTTATGATGGGCTAATCATACCTTTCTTTGATAACAAAAACAACTAAATATTCAAGGATTTTTTTCTTATAATAAAATAATAATTTATGCATAAGCATGCTTTCCCTTTCTTTAGCACTACTATACACCTTTTGAGTAATTATTATGGAGCCTTTTTGGGTATAGTCTATACTGGAGTCTTTTCTTAGCTTGAATTTACAAGTCCAATACAAAGGGAAGGATGGAAATGAACAAAAGAGAAAGAGAGTGGAGCAATTAGAAGGAAAAATTATTTGTCAGGGGAAAAGGAGAAAGCTTAGATCAATAAAATACAGAAGGATATATCTATATTAGTATTAAATGTTCGATTAATTAACCATATGTTGATCGAGCGAGATGAGATATTGAGTCCTAATATCTAAGGGCGAAACTATAATTAGATATTGAGAGGTACGGAAATCTGTTTAGAATTTAAATATTTAAACTAAAAGACCTAAAATCGTATAGTCAAATTTAATTTTAGTATTATGCTCTTTTATTTTCAATAATATTTAATAGAAATGACCATTTTTTAAATAAACATGATTCATTTTTCTATTAAAATCTTGAAGAAAAAGTACAATTTGAACTCTGGATAAATCGAGGGGTTGATACCTCACTTAATCTCATAGTTGCATTTTATGTTCCTTTCAAGTTATTTTAAATAATATGTTCATATCATAAATTTGTATGTCTATTTTTTTTTATATATATTTATCTGCATTTAGTTTATTGACTAATTAATCTAAATTGAGTACTATAAAGACTAATTTTACGGCGAGACTCAAACCTTCTCTCGACCAAATTTACTTCATTTATAATGTCAGAATACAAACTTTTAATCTTACTTAAAGGATCTAGTGTCTTACTATGTTAAAAACCCGAACAAACATATGATTAAAATATAAATTAATTGAGACCCACTAATTTATAATAGGATGTTTATATTATTTTATTATAGGTTCGAATCCCGATAATGATAATAAAAAAAATAATAGATCCATAGTTTTGATGTCATATTTATCATGAAGTTGCTTTCATGTATTGTTATAACATTCACATAATAATAGAAACCATTGAATTCCTTTGCATGCTAGGCTTCATATATAGAAAAAAGTATACAATTAACACTATATAAATTTAAGGAAGCTTATTTGCAGAGGTCTTTCCCTTTAGAAAGATTGCAGCAAAGGTAGAAGGGAAAACTTAAAATAAGCAAGAAACAGTATTTCAGATACAGTATTTGGAAAGAAGTGTAAGGAGAAAAAAATAAGAAGGTTGCTATACTACCTTACGGTTGAGGATGCAGTGGGGATTATGGTTGCAGTCGTTGCAGCAACGTTCAAAACCGTTAGGATGCGGTCGTTGTGACCGCAATTTAATACTATGACCTAACCTTGCGATGGTTTTTGAGTTTGGTTGCGTTGTTGGTCATGCGGATTCGTGTTGATGCAGCTATTAAGACCAGCAATGTTGAGAATACCGCTGTGAGAGATAGCTCTAGGACCCAAGAAATCTCTTGTCAAGCCTTCACCTTGAGAATTACTACCGCCAGTTGTTTCATGATCATTTCTTTTTGTTGCTGTTGGTGTAGTTGTTTTCGAGAATGATTCATTGACGAATCTCCCACCGGAATTTGCGTTGAAGATTCCGGAAAATGCTATATCATCAAAGGAAGTGGAGTCGAATCCAACGGAACAAGACAAAGAATCCCTCATGTCTTGAACAAGGGAAGGATGATGATGATGATGATGAGCTGATGGGACACTGGCAGGTTTATGGTTGGCGAAAGTAGCCAAGTTGATGCCAAAAACACCAGTTGTTGTGTTGTTGTTGTTGTTACTGGCAGCAGAATCAACAGACACGTGAGTCTGTTGGTGGGGTCTCATCAAGGAGGCAACTGTAGGTGTAGCAGTGGTAGCTGGTGCCAATGATGAGCCAGTTTTGGTGCTCATGGTTGCCCCCATCTGAGCTGCTTTCTGGAGTAATGCAGTAGCCGACATGTGTGGGGAGGAAGGCACTGTTGTTGGATGGAAAGAAGGAAGAAGAGTGGGGTTAGGGTTGTGGTTTTCATGAAGTGATAAATCATGGTAATGAGCTTGTGTGAATTCTTGATGATGATCTAATGTTGGAGAGAAGACTGAAGATGATGAAGGGGAAAGGTCAATAGTCCGAGGTGGACCTAGACCAGTCCCTAGCATCGGTTGGTTAACTAGCCAAGGAGGAATCTCTGGCCTTATAGATGTGAAACTTGGTTGCTCTTTTCTAAGTCCTGGGATTGCCCGCACATTCTCCTCTGCTAAGGCATCACAGAAGGCTCTGTGAGTGATGAAACTATCCCTCCTGAAATGAAAAACCAAACATAAAACACCGAGACCGAAGTCGTGACCGTGACCACAACCGTAATTTAAATCTCTGGTTTGGTTTACTTACCTTGAGAAGATAGTTCCACAGTCGCATCTGTATTCTCTAGTACCACAGATCTTGGAGTGAGCTTTCCAATCCGATTGAACCGCATACTTCTTGGAACACTTTTCACATTTCCAGTTCTTCTCACCATGTTTCCTGGAGAAATGCTTCTTGATTCCCGTCAAGTCCCCTAGCGCCCTTGATGGGTGATGGTGCACGCAGCTAGGGTCAGGACACACATACACTTTCTTCCTCACCTCTTTACTCATTCTTTGCTTTAGCTTCCATGGCAGATTATGCCCTCTTCTATGAAGCTGAAGGTTCTGGTCTCTTTGAAACCCTTTGCCACAGATCTCACACACAAATCTGTTTTTAGCCATCAGTGTTGTAGGAGTCAAAGCTATTACTTCCGCATCCGGGTCTGAATCAAATAAAACATGGAAAACTTGTAAGAATTAAAACAAAAGTAATACAGATGTTAAGACAAGATCAGCCAAACCAACCTGGGTTGCCTGGGAGGTTTCTCTTCTTCTTAATTGGCTGAGTTTGGCCAACTTCAGTTCCATTCCCTGAGGAAACTCTAGCTTCACCAGATGCTGAAGTCAAATTAGACATATTCTCTTCCAGAACTTGCTGCTTCTGGTGCTGTTGGTGGAAATACAAGCCTGTCATCATCTTTACCGCCTACATAAACCTCTCAAGTTTGAATCACATGGACCCTAGATCTTGGTTTTTACACATAAAAATAGACCTCAACCCAACAGACAATTCTGTTGTTTTTCCTAGAAAAACTCCCAAAAGAAATAAAGCTGCATGCATGTATGTATCTATGTATACATATAGAGAAACTGATAATCATACAAAGAAGAGATTTCTCTGCAATCCTCAAACTGTCCAAAAACCACACCCCCAAACCACAAAACTAATGAATCTCAGGAAACCCTACAGGGATAACTATGAAGTTGCACTTTCTGTCTTTTCCTTTGTCATCTTCCCAACCTCAGCCCTAAAATAAAGTCTCTTTCTTTATTGTCCATTTGCCTTTAACAAAGCTTCTTTTTTCCCCATATTTTTTTACCACTGGTATATACTTTTTTCACATAAATGTTGGGGATGGTAAACCTTTCTTTCAACTTTCTACATTTGAGAGTGACATGATTCAACATTTATTAAATTTCTAATGGGCATAGCTAAAAGTTATGTCCTATGACATCTCTTGTCTAGTTTCTATGCTTCATTTCACTATCAGTAAACTACCTATTATTGTTTTACTATTCTATATATAAATTCATGTATGAAAACCTAGTTGAAATCTTTGAATAATTCAAATTATTACTGCAAATTGTCCTTCCTCTGAGATATCAACGCATGAATGTTTATTAAAATATCGTATATATTTGTATTTTTTCCTTTAACCCTTTAAAAAGGTATACACATTGCAAATAAAATTGATTGAATTTGTATCTTAAGATAAATATTATTATCTTTTTTACTGAAATTGTTGATACCGTAAAAAAAATTATATTTTTCACCTATGATGGAAGAATAAAAAACCCAATTTTACTTGTAAAATGAATATAAATTATATACCTTTTCTAGTGTCCTTTTAATTCTTATATTAAATGTTTAGGTTTAGAGTTTAAAGTTAGAGTTTAAAATTATAATCATACTTTTAGGATTTAAAATTTACTTTTTAGTATTTAAATTTTAGAATTAAAACTTAAAACTCGATTTTTTAATGTTGAGCATCGAAAAAGTGATAATATTTTTCCATGAAAAGATTGATGATTCAACTAACCATACTTAATGTGTTGTACCATAAGAATTACTTCCAGCTATGCTCATAATTGTGTAGTTTGTTAAAATTAATCAATGTGATTAATAATTATAGGGCATGAACATGGAGAGATTATTAGGTGAACCATGTTTATCACGTCATCCATGGTCCAAGCAATCAGGACCATTGATCTTTAAATAATCACCTAATAACTACTCACCTACTAAGTCCATGTAGGAAAGAGGTGATGATTCACTTAGAAAAAAATTAAGATCAACGGTCCTGATTAATTGAGACCATAGATGACGTGGTGAACAGGGTTCACCTAATAATTTTTCACGAACATGACCATGAACATGGTGGAATTTTAATCATATTCCTAATACACTAGAGTTGACTTCATTGTCAAGTTCAGAAACTAAGGCATAAAGAAAAACACATAATTAGGCATTGAAATCAAGTTGACCCAATAATAGGGTTAAAAGCTGGATTAAATGAACCTGACCAAAGTCACAAACCTAATTAATTATTAACAATAAATTAAATCTTCGTAGAATTCAATTTTAATTAATCAATTAATAAGTCAAATATCGATAATTAAAAATTATAATCAAATTTAATATCAATGTCGAACCCATTGTATAAAAAATAAAAAAATCGGTACAAAATTAAAAAAAATTATTCGTAGATAGTAGTCCACAGTTGCTTTTAAATTATACTCATAAAGTTCCATTATCTTCCTGTTTGTTCCTCACCCAAAAAGGGGGAAAAGGAAATTAGGAGATGGGGTGTACAATAAAAAATATATATTTTTGTCATTTTTTGGATCTGATCCTTCAAATTTTTGGGTTTTCGAAATGGGATCTTTGTCGACACAATTATAAAATCTATATGCTCTACCACCTCATTTATGACATTAAAATAAATATATAGTTAAAAAAGATAAGCAAAGAAAGAAAGAAAATAAATAAAATCAGATAGTTTGTTCGAATTGAGTCTTAGTTTAATTGGTATTAACATATAGAACGATATGACTTTGACCCATGAGTGAAGCTATAAGAAGAGTGTCGGTGATTATAATAATATCTATTTTAGTGTATATTCTTAATTATTGAATATTGATCGCTCAATCATTGTACTGTAATGTTGGTGTTCGAATCCGTGATCTTCAAGCACGGGCGGAGCCACACGCCCACACCACAAATGGGGTGTCTGTTGACACCCAAAATTTTTGGAAAATTATATTTTTTATATAATTTATATATAAAAAATTAAAAATATATATAATTGACATCCTCTTATAAATAGTTTGATACCTCTTTATAAATAATTAATTCTTTTTAAACATCGTTCAAGAAAACAACACCCCTTAAAAAAAAATTGGTTTCGCCCCTGTCTTCAAGAACAATAATCGCTCCTTTAACCACTGAAGTAAGATAGTTCATGCTCACCTTTTTTATTAAAAACACTTGTTAGGTCCATTTAAGACCGATCTTTAAATTTAATATCGATTATAATTTAAAATGATACCCCATATGCTACATGCTTGATCCACCCATGTATCTTAATCTTGGTGAAGCATGTATATTACTAAAAAGTTAGGTAGGCTTTTTCCACCAATTATGAAATTCAAAGACATATAGTTAAAAAAATAATATATATATATATATATGATATGGTGGAACATCTTTACATATAAAATCCCAAAATTCAAGCCACCTCTGTCTTATATGAGATCCGTGACATATGGTTCGAAAAAGATAATTAAAATATTATAATTAAACATTACATTAGGCAAAGATTGAACATTGAGGGAAATAATTTTAAAAAAGAATATTGTGGGGAACAAATTGTATAAGGACCTAAGAACTACTTAAATTAAAAAATTGAGGGTACAAAATTTTAATTTAATTTGGAGGTATGGCCTCTCCTTGTTCTAGATGGACTCGTCCTTAATTAATATAGGGTTTAGCACATTTTTGTATAATTATATCATTTTTTATTGTATCGTATGTTAAACTTAAGTTTCGTTTATAGTTAAACTATATTTTTTTAAAATGATCGTTTTATTGTTAAATAGATGTTGATGATTTTTTCGACGTTTATTTACTTATATAATTCTCTTATCAAACGCTTGTTTATCTATTATTAAACTTTTTAACTTTTAAGGATAAACTTGTAAGACTTAAATGATCGTTTAGTGTCTCATTCAAAAACTACACGAGTGGACAGTGTCGGATTCACCTTTCTTTTAGGTGGGAATGGGACCACCTTAAATTTTTTAAAATTTTATATATATTTATTTTTTAAATTATTTTTTAAATTTTTATAATATTTAATATTTTTGTCCACCTAAAATTTTAAAAATTTATATATTACCCATTCTTAAATAAATTTTTAGATCTGTCACTACGAATGAATCTCGATAAAAGAAAAAGAAAGTAGACCCCACAGTAAATGATTGAGAAATAAAAAGGTCTCTCCTCTTTGTCACCTAGGAAATCAGGAATCTATGACCACCAGATCATGATTTACAATCCGCATGGCAAATCATTGCCTAACACGTGGAAGATAAGATAAATCATGTTCCTTAGATCAACGGTTGAGATATCAGATCTGTATATTGACAATATCCAAAGAGGAAAAGAATGAACTTATTGGCAGGGAATATGAGCTGCAGCGGCAGCGTTTTGTCAGTTTCAGGAACACTTATTCTGAGCACACCCGTGAAAATGGACTCGTACGGTGGACCCCCAATAGTACACGCGGCAGATGAGGATTGGATGGATCAGGCGTAACATACCGATTGCAAAGTGCGTAACCATTGCTCTATGAGTTCTTACCTTGGTGGTCAGAACAGCCGCCAAAATTACTTTTTCACTTTATTCACACATCCATCTCTCGGGTAGTTATATGGTGCGACAGTTTATTTTGCCCCTAAATTTTTTTTAACAAATTTATTTGATATTATTAAAATATTTAAATATATATAATTTCAAAATTTTAAATATTTTTAATGAGATTATTGAAAGAAACTGTATATATATTTTTTTTATAAAATTTAGATCGAACACGAATTATTTCAATGTTTTTAAACTTAACTCAACCGATAATTGATTTTTTTAAAAAAATTTTATTGGATATCTTCGAGATTGAAGGAAGAATTTAATAATTGAGAGTCGTTTTGTTGGATGCAAAGAACTAAACTACATGCTTACCGTTGATTCAATATCTTTAAAAAAATATTTGACACGCAAACCGTATAAAGGTTAAATTATATAACTATGTTTATAATGTCAATATATTATCTTTCGATGATTTTTAATTTTAAATTTAACAAACGACATTTAAAAAACATAGTTATCTAGTTTAAATTGTATACCTATCTAGTTTAAATTCTATACCATCAATCACGAGTTAACATTATCACCGAGGAAATAATATTATTAGTATTACTAATGCTTATTGAGCGAATCGATCGTAAATGAAATAATGCTTAATTCAACTCAAAAACTCTTTGATTTTTGCTCGACTTCGAATTCCAACCCTTTTTCGATTTCGTCCCATGCTTACAAAAGCTTAACTTGCTGTTTTTTCTGTGGACAGATCCTCCCTAAACCAAAACAATGACAAAACTACATATGGGACTTTCCTGGATGTGCACCCTCTTCATCAAAGCTTGTCATCGAGAAGTTTGGTGAGTTAATTTTGGATATCATGCCATTAAACATAGTTTACCTTTCTCATGTTCCATGACAAACAAGTAGGCAACTAGTCTTTGGTTATAAATGTTCGAATTCGAATTCCAAATTATTCAGATTAATCCGTTTCGTATTCGAATTTTTACAGATAGATCATTTGATAGTGGAGAGCTTTGGTGGATGTGGGAAAGCTTGCATCTCAGCTAGAGTTTATCCCACCTTGGCCATTAAATTAAGCTCTTAAGAAATTTTAGTTACCAAATAGGTACTTTCAGGCAATGTCAAGGACCTATTGCATAGTATATGTTCTCAAAAGGTATTACACAGAAAGTTGAGATTATCTGAAATAACTTGATTTTATAACTTTCTCAATGCCTTGTTACAAGAATGAAGGAACCTGCCAATCAGAGATTTGCTTCCTATGTAGTTTAAATGGATTACAGAAGACAATAGGCCTTCACTAGAAACCAGTGGTTTCCATGTTCATATCCTAAAACAACAAAACATTTGCAGATGAACTTCTGTATATCATGCAAGAATAAACAGTGCATGTGTATATATACAGATATGATCCACTTACATAGTGTAAAAGTTAAATTGTTTTACATTGATTTTGGACCGTTGGATGAGTGTAGATTTTTTGTTGAGATTATACACTTCTCTTTTTTTTTGCAACTTTTAATGCCCACCATCAATTTACACTCATCCAATGGTCTAAAATCAGCTTGAAACTAAAAAGTTTACGTTGTGTAAGTGGATTCTATCTGATATATATACACACACATGGAGCTTATCTGCAATAATTGGCAAGCTATGCCAAGCTTTTACTAAGGGGTGTGCTGTGTGTTTGTGACTTCACCCTCAAAAAGCTGAAACAAATGGTTGTGAACTCAAAAAAGAGGGGAAATGGCTGAATGGATTTTAGATGAGAGAGAATTAATCCAAACCCTGTTTAATTCATGTACTTGTGATGGGTTCCATTAGCTGCAAATGACCTCTACAGAGAGTTTCTTCATGACATTAGGACATGGATCTCCTCCGAACATCTCGGGTGCTACTGTCACCGAGCAGAAGTTTTGCCCGACACAGAGCTGCAAGGACAAAGTGATATAAGTCAATGTGTACGGAGCAATGAAACAAAGAGCTCTAAAAAGAACACTAAAGTGCAGATTAGGTAGAGTTTGCTACTGATATCTTCTTTGGAAAGAATATAGGTGTGATTCGGACGATTCGAGCGTATAGCCAAAGAAGCAAATTTAGCATACCCTATTAAAAGCATCATAAGAGTGGAGAGCGTGACAGCTTCCTTGACTGTAGCTTCCACATTCCCCTTCTGGAGTTCCAAAGCTGGCAAACTTTACTGCTGAGATTTTCTGCCCCGCATCGCATTCTAAATGGACTTTTGGCCTTAAGGCTTTGTCAACTTTACCGGAGGCTTGCATCTGGTAATTCATTAAGGTTGGTTGCCACTCATGGATATCAGCACAAACACTGTCGGTTTCTCTCTGAACCAAAGATATTTCATTCGGGTCCCCACCCCATTCCTCAAACACAACCAACAAATTACCTGTCGGGTTGAGCCAGGAACGAGGAACATGATACCTAAACATTATAGTATGATACCACAAATCAATTTACCAACGATTTGTTGCTTGTAAGAGAAATTTTAAGCAGATTAGTTTGTTTCCTTGGTCCTTACCATCTTTGAGAAGCCTCCCCACAATTAGTTCTACATTTGTTCTCATCATAATATCCTGCATAATTACAGACACTGCAATTTCCAGATGCTTTATACGCTGGCCAATGGCGTCCGATACTCTGTCCATTTATCCAAATCTGACCTTTTCCCATACTTCTCATATCTAAAGCCAATGGAGCATTTCCAGCTGGAGCATTGAAAGTTGTCTGTAAATTAAAGAATGTCAACAAACACGAACTGAAAGCGGCATTCACATTGCACTTTTTTTCTGTGTTCGACCTTTTTTTCATTGATCTAAACTGCCACCAATTGCTTTCTTTAGAACTCAATCTTATTAGTTTGGTTATATTTTGAGATACTTACTTTGTACCATGTCAGTGGCTGCCTTTGTGCCACTAACGACCCCTGTGCCCACTCCACAGTTGAACTACCACTTAGCGAATGAAGATTCAATGCTTCTCCCTTAAGGCCAATCTGCAAGGGAAAAATAACCAAATAACTCTCTAGCACATCACCACAACTTGAGAATAAATACTAGCATGCAAGGGAAAGACCTTGTAAGACCAGTTTTGCCATGAGAGATCTTTCCTCCCTTCATTGAGACCGTTCAATGTGACGGGGCCAAGCACCCCTGCATTCCATGTCTCAAAATGTGGACCAACGTTCTGCATTCAAACCACAAAATCGATCATTGGTAAATAAATTCCACTATCACAAAGGTGGAGATGAAGATAAAAAGAGAGAACATACCGGGAGACCAACAGCTATGCTTAGAAGTGAAATTTTATTGATACCAGCTCTCAAATTAACTCCTTGGCTGAATGTTAGTTTTGGGAATTCTAGACTTCCGTAAGAACTTCCTGACGAAATCAATTAGAGGAAAAAGAAAACATATGAGGGAAAGAAACTGTAAATCATATTTTAGACAAGCAGATGCTGCAAGATTGATCTAAAAGTAAAACAAGGAAAACTTCTGTATGTATATGTTAATTTTTAACTTTTTGTACTAATTCCAAATTTTAACAGTGTGGAACTCAACCATAGTCGAAAACCAACTAGTATTGTGTTTCCAGCTATAATCTGAAATCGTTCAAAAGCAAATTAAAACCGACAATCTCACCTGATAGTTGACCATTGACAAAAACATGCAGAGCATGGCCAGCTGATAAGACAGTAAGAACAGGACATTTTCCATTCTTGAAGAATTCTTCACTGGGGTCAATCTCAATGCTGATGATGGAAAGTACGTACGGAGCATTAGAAATGCAAATGCGGATAGCAGAAACAAATTCAATAGAAGATACCTTTGTTCTTAAATAAAAAAATCTATTGCTTTGCAAAAAATTAGTTGAAAAAAGAAATATGATGGGAATTGCAAAGAGAGATTACTATTCACTACTTACTCTGTTGTATACCACAAATAGTCAGTTGTGTCCCGGGTTGTATTTATCTGCTCCAACAGTCCAACCATTGTGAACGAACTGTCAACATCCGAAGCTGTCCCTTCAGTGTATTCTTGCCAAGAAAATCCTCCTTGCATTGGAACAGGAACCATTTTCTTCCGTGCAATCTGAGCACCAACCTGTTATGAAAAGTTTCTTATCAATGTCAAAGTTCTACTTATCTCGCACGATCAACAGAAAAAGAAAAATCTCTAGCTGATTGCTCTCGTATTAGTTCTATGTAAAAACTGCAATTTGGAAACGTCAAAAAAGTAGCATGTTATGATATTAAATTTGATGAAGTTAATGGCAAGATGCTTGCCAGATATCATTCTTGACACATAATATCGCTGACAACAGGAATAAATGCAGTTTCAAGTTCATTATATCTTTCTTCTTACCCTTGCTGTGTTATACACAGTATGCTTGCAGTCCGGAAGAATGCTGATAGACCAAGGTGGCAGGTTATAGTGCATGTCCCTAAAAGCAACTTTTGCGAATGAATTTGGGTCGTAATTTGCAAGGAATGCAGCACAACCTCCGGATTTATAATTGTACACATGAGCCTGTATGTTTAGAATGAGATTTATATGCAAGTGTTGCATACAAAACAATCAAAAGTAGGATCAAGGTTCTTAGAAATACAAGTCATATTAACCTCCTGATTAGTTCCAAGTTGCATCAGCGTGGGATCTCCAGATACTAATGCTGGTTCACAGAGCTTTATTGCTCTATGCAAATCTTTCAAATGACCCCACTTGGGTTGCCTCAACAGTCCTGCATGACGAGAACCAGTTCTTCAAATCAACCTCAAGAACATAATCCCTAAATTATACTTTCACACTCGATATGAATGCTACAAGGCATAGAATGATAGTTCAAAGCTAGTGGACGAAAGAAACTAGATGCGTAGAAAAGTTGAAAAAATGCACCATTGATACTTAGAGCATACCGTATTCATCAAGAGGAGCATCGTAATCATAGCTAGTAGCAATGAAAGGACCCCCAGCAGTTCGGCCAAAATTTGTTCCTCCATGATACTTGTAACACAAAAGACAAGCATGTGAGACGCATTCCCCAGTGCTTAAACTTGGTAAATTTAAAGGGAAAAAACAATTTGATTACCATATAGTAATTAATGAAGGATCCTCCTTTTTGTATAGACCTTGCAACTGAAAATGCCATGTCTTCAGCAGGTCTATAAGGAACTGCCCCTCCAAACTCAGTATACCTACACCGTAAAAAATAAAAGAATCATCATTCACCACGAGAAGCCTTACCTTATGGTGAACATGTATTTCTTCGGAGCAAGGGATAACAGCAAAACGACAAATCTTTTGGAGACAAAAGCAGCTTACCAGCCTGTCCAAGCTTCAGTCCACATCTTTGGTTTGTAGGCCTTGTTAGGCGAAAAGTAGTCACAGTAGAAACCATTGCAGGTGTTAATCTGTTGAAGTAAAAAAAGGTTATGAATCCCGAAATGAATTAAAAAAGTGCATCCCCAACAGCAGCATGTAAGTTCAAATGGGAGCAACACTGAATGATGAAAGGAACATAGTCATCTGGTCCAATAAAAATAAAATATATACACATTGGACTAAGAAACAGCAAAGCTGAGCCATGTGCATTGATAAATAATATATCATTTAAACTATGACTAAAACAAGCGGGCAACACACTGTTCACTAGCAACTATACAATAATATGATGTATGCCTTCTAACACAATAACACATAGGACTATGAAAGAGCAAATCTGAGCCATGTGCAATGAGAAATAGTATATAATTTAAACTATGACTTTAACAAGTAGACAACACACCGTTCACTAACAATTGTATACTAAAGAAGAATGAACATGACATGATGGCCAATAAGATTGGATGTAGAACATGACAAGAAAAAAGTTCAAAATAACATGATTAAAGATAAATATGAATAGTATGCTTACAATAGGATCAGGTGCATCATCTTGCTTGCACATGACCCATGGGACACCAGTGCTTAGATCCACAGCCATTTTAGCTGCCCAGTCACTGTAAGCTTTAGCAGGTGCACCGAGTTCATATTCCACTGGGCCATATTCGTTTTCAATCTGTCAAAAGCATAGGTTATAGCTAAACACAAAACAGATGGCTAACATCCACATCTTAAACCAAGAAAACTTAGAAAAAAGCGACAAATCTACCTGAGATAGAATAATAGGACCTCCTTGAGTCTCAAACAACCTTTCTGCTTTCATCATATCCACAATCTTTGTTGTAAATCTTTGCATTTGAGCCTTCATCATAGCAATTCAGTAAGTATATTGGTTAATCAAAAAATAAATTCCAGAACAGCAAAGGGGGGATGTTATCAAATTTATGAGATAAATCCAAAGAAAAAACTCCAAAAAGAATTATAAATGAATCCAATTAAACATCAGATTGGAAATTGGCTAACCTTGAAAGGTTCATTGTCTGTTCTGAAATTGATACCGGGAATGTACTTCAACCAAACAGGAAACCCCCTGAAAAATCAATAAAATTCATTGCTTGAACTACACTTCACTGTGAAATCCTAAAAATTCCGGAAAATAAAACAATTCAGCTTTACCCAAAGTTCCACTCTGCACAGACATAAGGACCAACCCTCAGATGAACATAGAGGCCTGCTTGCTTCACCAGCTTAATAAATTTGACCAAATCATAGTTGCCTTCGAAATAATACTAAAGTAACAAAAAATGCAAAGTAAATTTCAGAAATTTATTATGCCATTAGCTCCTTAAAACAAGGTATAAGCTTTTTTTTTCCTTTCTGGAAAAAAGTTGCTCTATAATTACTTTGCCAGGAGCAGGCTCATGGCCATTCCAGAAAACATATGTCTGAATTACATCTATCCCTCCTTCTTTAGCTTTCTCTATAAGATCTGTCCACATCTGTAACACAAAGAACCGAAGTTTAGAAACATTTTCTTAAGAATGAAACAACTTACAACATACTACATTAACAGAATGATCTACTATCCATACAGAAATAGGGAACTCGAAAGACACTCAGATGAAGAAATGCAGCAAAACGCTAGAAAAAACTTGGACTTTTGAAGAAATAAAAGATACCAAAGAAGTAGATTTTGTAAGGGGGAATGAAGTTAAAAAGTTCACCTCAGGTGAGCTTCTTGGGTAGTGAATGGATCCAGAAATAAGGATCCTTCTTTGATCATTAATGGTGATAGCTCTACTGTCATAGGAAACAGAAGAAGAAACTGAACAAACCCAGGAAACTAATAGAACAACCAACAAAGCATCCCACATTACAAGAAGCTTGGAGTTTGAATCCATGGCCATGACAAAATTAACAAAAGACCCTCTTGTTTACACAAAGCAATGCCCTTTGCCTTTGCCTTTGCCTTAATTACACTTGTATAGTACTGTTCCTCTCTATCCAGGAATAGAGAAAAAGAAAAGGATCAAAGAAGAGGAAGAGAGACAAAAGACACAAAACAAGTAGATGCTAGCTGGTGAAGTGTTTGATTGTCCAATTAAAAATCATTTTTTTCCTTACCTTAAATGAGAGACAGTAAAGAAAAAGGGGCGAAAGCCGTATAATATAGAATATGATAGGTAAAGTTAAAAACGTGTCTGATTTATATTTTTTCTTAATAATACTTAATATAATAAATTTATTATAATGTATAATATTTTATTTCATAATTTGAATTAAATTTTTAGTGATAGATATTAAAGAAGTTTTATTGCTCAATAAAAACACCTTAAGTAACATATTCTGATATATTTTTCTAAATTTTTTATTTTTTAAAAAATAATTTCTTTAAAACTCTAAATTCTTATTTTTTTTTCCTTTCATCAATTACTTTTATCTTTCTTGATCCTTCACGATTAAATTTTCCATCATCTTATCAATAAAAATTATCGATTGAATTTTTTATTGTTCTATCGACAAAATAAAAGAAAAGATAGTGATTAGGCTTTTAATCGACAGTTAAAAAATAAAAAATATTGAACGATAAACTATCCGACGCCTAGGTGATGAATAATTAATCGTCAATATATGAGATATGTTGAACAGTGAGAGAAATACAATTTAAAAATTAAATAGAAATAAATTAAAATCTTATAAAATTTTAAAATTAAATAAAAAAATAAATCATGTATTATATTATAATTAATTAATAATTTTTTTAACGATTATTGATATAATATACTCTTTTTCTTTGAGCTTTGTTTTTTTCAAAAATAGTGAAAGTGGTTGAACCTTTTTGACTCAATTCTCCGCCACATTCTTGCACTTATTAGTGTTTTTATCTTAATATTATTCTCTAATTCTTTTCCTAATAATATTATATTTTTATTTTATTTTCAACAGCACGATATTTTATTATAGTAAATCAAAAGTTAAGTAGGTTACAGTTTGACATCAAATAGTGTTTTATTTAAAAATAATAAAATAAATTAATATTATTTAAAATAGATTATAATCCATCTATTTTTAAACAGTAATCTAAAAAACGTTTTATTTGACATTTAAGTCATTTTGAAAGTTATTTTTTTTAAATTATTATTTGAAGATAGATGAATTATAATTCAACTTTGAGCAATGTCGATCTTTTGGGATAAAATATTATTTAAATTCAAATTATAATTCATCTGTTTTCTGATTTGAGTAACAATATACAATATTATTGAAAATAATTTAAAGGAAACCATATTTTTGTAAATAAAAAACTAAAAAAATATTTTTTTTTGATAATTCTATCATAAAATATCTATCGTCAATAATATATTTTTTAATTTAAAAAGAGATGAATTATTTAAGATCGAGTTTTATTTGATTAAAATTTAAACTAAATATATATATTTTTAACTCGTTGGGTAGATTACATTAGGTCAGATAGCTGAGTTGAAGTGTATGCTAATAATTGAATTGAACTGTTGGTATGAACTCAAATGTTTCGAGTTTGGTTTAATTTGATAAATTATTTTAATAATTATTAATTTTTAGTTTGATTAGTTTTAATTTTTATTTAAAAAATATTTTATTTTGATAAAATAGTTCTATTTTATGATTTTTAAACATTAAAAAATAAAATTTTAAGATATTTTTCATAAATATTTACTAAAAATATTTTTTAAGTAAAAAATAAAAATATATCTATAATATTTTAAGTGTAAAATATATATTTGTATTTTATAAAATTAATTAAAAAATTAAATTAAATTTAATTTAATTTAATTAATCACAGTTAACTACGATTCATAAATTTATAAATTATATTATCTCTGTTCGATTCAATTTTATGATTAACCATACTAAGTCGTAACAAAACTAATTACTACGATAATAAATTTTACAAAGTCGTTGGATGGTATTATAAATGATTTACGTGTGTTGCTAGATATTTATAAAACATTTATGGAAGAAGGTGAAGATTGAAGATCAGTCAACTTTTAAAAGTAAAAATAATGAAGTGGTCAAAGATTTTTAATTAACAAAAAAGTTTTTAGATTTAAAAAATAAATATCGAAATTTAAAATAAAATAAAATAAGATAAATATTATTAATTTTTTGGTTTAAACTATATGCATTTTTAAGATAGATGTCTATTATGTTTTTTCTAAATAGATACTTAAAATTTTATTTTATTGATATTTTAATATAACATCGTTAAAAATTATTATTCAATCAAAAGTTAACTTGTGTTTTCATTTGCTTTAAAAAATTAGTTTTATTAAAAATTAAAAATAAATATTTTTTAAATCTAAAAAACCTTAAAATCTAAAAAAATCTTAAATTCCTAAAACTTTAAACCTCAAATTCTCAAAATTGATGACAATGTTGTTTATAATCTCGTTAGATATCGTAGTTTAAGATCACCATTCATTTTTTCCAACTATCCATCGTCGGTAATTAATGAGAGGTGTGTAAATCAGACGTCAAACAACTAGAGTCTTTTGTGTTTGGCTTTTGATGTTCAATTGGCACCCCTCTCACCGGTTATTGACCAGGTAAAATAGACAATGACCTTAGACGGCGACGGGTTTGGTGAGGCTCTTGACAACGGTAGTTACTTTAATTTTGGATTTGAAATTTTAAAGTTTCAGATATTTTAGGATTATTTTGTGATTTTTGAAAATTTTAAGATATTATTTAATTTATTTTATTCTCAATTTAATTTAAAAAATTATGTATCAATCCATTATTAAATAATAAATTTTTAAACAATGTTACTTTAAAACACTAATAGAATAAAATTTTATATATTTATTTCGATAAAAAATATTAAACACATATTTTAAAAAAAATGTACAGCTTATGTATCTATATTTGTGTTAAACCTATTTTTTACTTATTTTGAAAACATTAATCCATGTGTTGATAATTATTTACAATAAATACAGATTTTTATTTTTATTAATAAATATTAAATATCATGACAAGACACATCGCACTCTCAAATTTGAAGATAATCTTAATGAGAATAAAAATTAAAAATTTTAAATATAAATCGTAAAATAAATATGTACTACACGTTAAAAAATTATTCAGAGTTTTTAAAATACTCAAAGGATCCAAAATCCTTTATTTATACATTGTATGGAAAGAATTATGAAAAAAGAATTATATTTGAAAAACAATTATAATACATTTATATAAAAAAATATTTTTTATTAAGCAATATTATATATTTTTAATAATATCTATATTTATTTATATTTTTACCCGTAAATCAGAGAATATTAAATGTTTAAATATGATTTATAAATCTTGTACCGATAATATTGTCAACCCTTCCCACTCATATTCTTTTATATTTTTTTCTTGAATAGTATTGTTTTATACACGTTTTCTAATTTTAGTATATTTTATATTTTTTAGGTTTTATATAATTTTTTGAATTTTTGTAATTTTTTATATTTTTATTTAATTTTGGAATATGATATCATGATGGCACCATCATAGCATCATCATTGCCACCTATCAATTTCTTAAAGTGTGATGTGTTTTTGACAGGTTACAAAATTAGGTAGCAAATTAAGATATTTTAATTAAAGAAAATTTATTTTTATATCGAGGTTCGAGTTCATATAAATATCTTTAATAATTAAATTAATTAAATATTAAATTAAAATAAAAAACCCTTTAAATATCAAGTTGATGAAGTTGAACCAACTCATGGGCTAATTACATATAAAATCTCATTTATATAAATTCATGACTCTATATCAACATAATAAAGAAATTTAATCATTAAATTTTGTCCGATAGATCCCTTAAAGATGATTAGGCAAGCAAATTGATGCAATCATTAATTATGGAATGGTACAGTCTTAAAGTAAGGAATAATTTAGTAAACGATTACTTAATCATAATTAGTTAGGCAAACGAGAGATTATATCATAGGTCTGGTCTATCACGTCAGTCATGATCTTTAGCTAATGAAAACCATCCATTCCGTCACTAATCAGATATGTAATTAATATAATTTTCAGAAATTATATTTTTAAAATGACATAGAAATTATGAGTGAAGATTCATTGGTCGAAAAAAAGTGAGTTGGAGATTAGAGGTGAAGTGGGTGGTTATTATTGGATGAGACCACCGCTGACGTGGTAGGCCGGAACCATGATATAATTTCTCGTTTGGAACAAAGGGACAAAAGCCAAGTATGGATCAAGATGAAAGAATGGAAGACTATTGAGGATGAGTATATTACCTACGTCGAACATCATTAAATACCATTAATGATGGATCTTAAAATTTAAATTCCAATTAGGATTTATTGTTTTAGGTTTAAGGTTTATAGTTTTAAGTTTTGGATTTTGAGTTTTAGGGTTTTTTATTTTACTTTAAAATTCTAAAATCTATTATATATATACGAAGAATAATTTAATTAAAATTTTATTTTAAATAATTTATAATTATATGTTGTGACTTTTAAGATTTTTAATTTTTATTAATCAATTAATAATGTTTATTGATGTTCAACAATGTTCGATGCACGTTATAAAATTTTCCTACAACTAACAGGATAAGATATTAATATTTTAAAATAAAATTTAAACACGAGTCATCTAGCCTCAGTTGTTCCTAGAGGTCACGGGTTTGAGCACCAGTAATACCATCCAAGTGATTGAACGATCAATGTCCAATAGTTAAGAGTATACCCAATGGAACAGATACTATTACAATACTATTAGCTGAATCAAAAAATAATATTTTTATAATAAAATCTTACATTACTTTATTTAAATTAATCAATTAATAATTCAAATACAAATAATTTATAAAAATGGTACCATTCACATAAATTTAATCCATAGCCAGTCAAAGAAGATTTTTGAATGGATTTCATCTTATTCCTTCTTTCGGCATAATGAAATGACCATTTTACCCTGATCTGGCAAACCAATCAACATTTGGTGCCAATTAGTACCACCCATTTCTCTTTGTTTATTTCTGTAGGGGCAGAATCACAATAAATTGCAGTATTTTGTGTATAAAAAGAGGTGTTTGGGCACATGCATGTGGCCTCTCCCTCAATATTTTAAGTTGAATCATACAAAGGGTTCGGCATGAAAGTAGCCAAGGAAGTTGGCCTAAGATTTTATTAGTGAAGGCATGAAGATATTAAAGTAGCAAAAGAGTCTTGAGACTTGAATCTCACATGAAGGCAACCAGATGAACAGCAAAGGAAGTGAGGACACAGTCCCACGAGCTCAATCATTGAGATGCATGTGGGGACTTAAATTCACATCCAACTTGTCTAGGTATGTAAGATTCTGTATACTTTTATCGAGAGTATACTACAGCAAAATGACGTTTTTTAGTGTCGTTAAAAACTCTTTCGACGCTTAAAAAAACATAAAAAATGTTGTTAAAATCAGCGTTACAACAGTTTGTGATTTTTTATATAAAAGACACCGCAAAAAGTCAAGGTCTATGATAGAGGTTGTATTTATAAACAAGTGCCGCCAATAACTATTTTTAGTGGCGTTTATAAAAATATCATAAAACCCCTATTCTTTAGGGACGTTTTTATTTATAAATATAAAAACATAATTTATAATGACGTTTTTATTTATAAACGCTATAAAATATATATTGACTGCCTCTATTATGTTGTTGCTAGCAAATACCACTATTATTTATAAACCCCTATTCTTTAGTGACGTTTATTTTTCGAGTGAGAATAATTTATAGGGCTGATAGTACTTCGAGTGAGAATTCGATTCAATTTTCCCCCAATTTTCATCTAAATATTTTGAGGTAGAAGAAGAGGAACTTTCCCAAAATTGTTTACTCCTGTGAACGTGAAACAATCATGCCTGTATGATTGTACATTGTTGTTTAATCAGGTTTATGATCTTTGTGCTTTCTCATCTACTCCAATTCAGTTACAGGTCAATTAGATCACATGTCACTGTATTATAAGTAAGTTTACAATTGAGTAATCGTATTTCAAAAATTTATAATTGGATCATTTTATTTATCGATGATAACTATCAAATCAGTTTTCGTTAAATATGTAACAGACATTAATATTTTAGTTACATTAGAATGATCACATGTAAACTTACTCAAGACTGAATATCATGATTGTTACGATCGATAAATAATGTAAAAAATACAATGACGGAATTGTAAATTTATTCATAATATAGTGACTCATGTTATAATTTACCCTTCAATTGTAAATTATGACATTGATCATAAAATGTCAATTGCCTAATATGATTGTTACAATCAATAAATCGATGTTCATGTAGTGGTAATCACGAATCATAAAATATCGATTATCTAATATGATTAGATCTCCTTTTATAATAGTTTATCGATGCAATTAGATTCATTATTGGAGCAATCTATAAAATTTATTTTCTTGACATTCACTCATACATTAATATAAGATCTAATTGAAAGAAAGAAAGAAATTTTCGTGATGGATTTTAGGTTTTTTGTATAAAGAGTATAAATCTTCTACCTCCTAACGGTGTACCGTGTACGATTAAGAGGTAAACGATTTATACCTGTATAAACGTATAAAATTTTTAATTTTTTTTGCTAATAAGCATCAAATATTGGAATTTTATGTCTACAAGCAACGGGCTTTTAAGTGCTGTCCCCAACCCCAATTCGGTGATCTCCATGCAGATGTGATTCATCTCCCACACTCTCTCAGTACTATTATTCTTTACCTAATTCAAACTATATAGTATTGAAAAGCCATATATATATATATTATAAAGAGAGAGAGGAAGAGGAAGAGGAAGAAGAAGATCGTCCATGATGGATATTTCATTATTGAACACCTTGTTTGCTACTTCAATCTTACTTTTCATCACGTTTCTGATCTATAGCAAAATCAAGCTTTTAACCAGTCTAAGATTAATACGACCCTCACAAACTACACCCCACAAACTTCCTTTAGGTTCCATGGGATGGCCTTTTGTTGGAGAAACCATTCAGTTCATCTCCTGTGCTTACTCAGATCGCCCTGAGAGCTTCATGGACTGCCGTCGCCTAATGTAAAGCTTCATATATGGTTTACTCTCATGAATATCTTGATATAAAACAAATAGGGTTTCTTTTATTTTGAATATTTGGTTGTATTTTTGGTTGGACAGGTACGGGAAAGTGTTCAAATCACACATATTTGGAACTCCAACTATTGTTTCCACAGATTCAGAAGTGAGCCGATTTGTTCTACAAAGTGATGCAAAGGCTTTCGTCCCGTTTTATCCGAAATCCTTAACCGAGTTGATGGGAAAATCCTCCATTCTGCTCATCAATGGCAGCTTACAAAGGAAAATCCATGGTCTTATAGGTTCCTTCTTCAAGTCTCCACTTCTCAAACACCAGATCACTACAGACATGCAGAATTACGTCCAGATATCAATGGATAAATGGAGAGAAGATCGTCCTATTTACATTCAAGATGAGACCAAAAACGTTAGTCCCCTAGGCCCTAGCAGTGAATCTAAAGAAACAATGAAAACTTGCTAAGATAAATACCCTTTTTTTTCTTTCTTGAATCCCCAGATTGCCTTTCAAGTTCTGGTGAAGGCGTTGATTAGTTTGAATCCAGGTCCGGACATGGAAATTCTCAAGAAACAGTTTCAAGAATTTATGTTAGGCCTCATGTCTTTGCCTGTTAAAGTACCTGGAACTCAGCTTTACCGTTCTTCGCAGGTAAGTTTTGTTTCCAGACCTATAACTTTATGTGTCTGATACATGTCATGTTGATCTTTGGTTAATTTCAGGCAAAGAAGAGAATGGTTAAGATTGTACACAATATTATCCAATCAAAAAGGAATTCAGACAATATCTCAAGAGTTCCAAAGGATGTGGTGGATGTTTTGCTGAAGGATGCTAGTGAAGTGTTAACAGATGATCTGATAGCAGACAACATGATTGATATGATGATTCCTGGGGAAGATTCTGTGCCTGTTTTAATCACTCTTGCAATCAAATACCTTTCGGACTGCCCCGCTGCTCTACACCAATTGACGGTACAATTCTAATGCTAATTCTAATCTAGGACATCCTAGGACTAGAATTTTAGTTGCAGTAAGAATTAGAATCTTCCAAAATCATTTTCTATTTAGGGTTTTCTCCGCACACACACTATACATAAAAAGAGTGTCCTTAAGCGTGAACAGATCGAGGAGTACTGGAAGCAGTCGTTCTCTCTAAAAATTTTAACTTCTTCTATAATTTAGATATTTTCTTTGTATTTTTGATGACAATCTAATTTGGTACCCTTAATTTTTATCATACTAATTCGCACCTCTCTTACATAAATTTTATGTCCGTAAGGAATAACATGTTAATCTATAACAAGATAAAGCATAACTTGTATGCTTACAAATTTCCTTCTTCAAAATCAGTTCTTGTTGTTTATATGTTAAACGTTGGCATGGCATGATTTAACTTTGAAATTTTCTTAGGAGGAAAACATGAAGCTGAAAATGCTCAAAGATAAGAAAGGAGAGCCATTGATTTGGTCTGATTACTTATCTTTGCCTTTTACACAAAGTGTAAGTATAAAACTTAGAAATTAAACTCATAAATACATGGGTATATAGTAATTTTTATTTTTTTTAAAGAGTCCAGTCTTATATTCAAATTTAAATTAATATATATTAAAAAAAAAAGGTATAAAACATGATTAACTTCATATATTTTCGGTATATGCATGCACAGGTTATTACCGAGACATTGAGGATGGGAAACATAATAATAGGAGTGATGAGAAAGGTGATAAAGGACATTGAGATAAAAGGGTATTTGATACCTAAAGGATGGTGTTTTTTAGCTTATTTTAGATCGGTTCATCTCGATGAAACTCATTATGATTTACCTTATCGGTTCGATCCGTGGAGGTGGCAGGTAAAAATAATTGTTTAGACCCTTTTTAATAATTAATTTCCTTTGGAAGTTTTGAGTTAATTAATTACTATTTGTGTAGGACAAAGACATAATTAACAGCTACAGTTTCACTCCCTTTGGAGGTGGACAAAGGCTCTGCCCTGGACTTGACTTGGCCAAGCTTGAAGCTTCCATTTTCCTGCACCATTTTGTCACTAATTTCAGGTAACATGCACTTAGTTTTACATGCAAAAAATCTTCTGACAAAACAAAACTGAAACTACAGACTTTGTCCAAACTTTTATATGCAGGTGGGTGGCTCAGAATGACACAATTGTCAACTTTCCAACCGTAAGGATGAAGTCGAGAATGCCAGTTTGGGTCAAAAGAAGGCAACACTAAGGAAACCCTAAACCTAAACTCAAGCAGCCTCTGATGTAGCAAACACACCCAAACTTAGAGGAAGGGTTCTAAGGTAGTGGACAATTTAACATGTTTTTCGGACATTGTGGTAGTTGATAACTTAACACGTTTTTCAGACATTAGTAATATGACGGTTATTCTAATAATATTAGTTAGGAAAATTTACGACCGGCGTCAAACACCGGTAAACACTATTAATATTGAACACCGTTGAATATTTTTAAAATAATTAATAAAATTAAAAATCTCAAGGACTCGATATGTAATTAATAAAAGAGTGATAGACTTAACATATTATTATTAATTATATATTGACAACTTGAGATTTTTAATCTTTATTAATTAGTTTAATAATGTTCAACGGTGTTCAACATTAATGGTATTCAACGGTGTTCGATGCTCGTTGTAGACTCATCCAGTTAGCTATCATTCAAAATAATAGTGTTTTAATAATTTTAATATTTCTACTATCATTAAATATAATTATATATATATATATATATATATATAACATTGAAAAAGATTTAATATTTCTACTAGCATTTCTTTACCCTTTCCCCACGCTTCTCCCACGCCTTTCCCACGCCCTGTATTTCCCTTCACATTATTCTCGATTTTCCTTTTTCTCCTTCCCCAAAGCAATGCCCTTGAAGAAAAAGTCAAACATTTGAGCTTGAATCCAGAAAAAACCATGACAAACTACGGCACAATCCCGACTTCTTCGTCGCCGGGACCGTCATCAAACACCGAAATCCTATCTCGAGCCAAAGAACGGATCAAAGAAGGTCTGGGACATCGTCGTCCATGGAAACTCATGTTCAACATCCGCTCCTTTAGGTTCCCCGGGAACTTATCCGAAGCTATTTCCAGGGTTAGAAGTAACGTTGCTTACTTCCGCATGAACTACGCCATAATCCTGCTCTCCATCCTTTTCCTCAGCCTTTTATGGCACCCCATCTCCCTTATAGTCTTCGTAGCCATGATGGCCGCTTGGCTGGTCCTCTACTTCCTACGAGACGAGCCTCTAGTTGTTTTCCACCGTACCGTCGACGACCGTGTGGTGCTGATCCTGTTGGGGGTTTTGACCATCGTGTTCCTTCTCTTGACGGATGCCACACCCAATATTTTATGGTCGCTTTTGATTGGCGCCGTCGTCGTTTTGGTTCACGCTTCCTTCAGGCTGACCGACGATTTGTATGATGATGAATCCGGTGGCGGTGGGCTGGTATCTTCTTCATCATAATCCTGCACTTCCCTTTTACTTTTCATTGATCTTTAAGTTGTTGCTTGATTGTGTTGTTTACTGGGGATTATTTCTTGTTTAACATTGTTAAATGCTTCGCTTGAGCTATGAATGGAATGGAAGGTTTGACTTTGAAGGGTGGGTGAAGGAATCTATGGATCAATTCTCGTTGGATTTAGTGATTTATTTCTAAAAAAATTTAAATATTCGAATCTTACTGTCACAAATAAATTAAAAATATTATTTTTATAATAAAGTAATGATCTGGACATTGCCTTTATAGTCAAAGGTGCACATGGAATGGGTTCTCTCTCGACGGAAAGATTATATCATAGGCTCAATTTATCACGTTAATCATGATTTTTAACTAATAAAAGTTATTTATTTTATCATTAATCATTTATGTTATTAATATAATTTCTAAAAACTATATTTTTTAAATGATATAAAAAATAAATAAAAATTAATATATTAAGCCAGGCCCGTAATATAATTTCTCCCGGACACACAGTGCATCATGAATAGGACGTTGGAGTAGTGAGACGACAATTAGTTTAACAATTCCCTCTATTTTCTAGAGTTCAGAAGGGGATAGAAAGGAACATATTTTATTTGTATCATATTTCAATATCTATCGAGAATATATTATCAGAGATAGACCTAAAATTTTAAATTAAAAAGATAAAATTATAAAAACAAATTTATAAAATTTTAAAATGTATATAATAATTATAAATTATATAAAAATTATTAATTTTTAGAATAACGACCTCACTTTTTAATCTTTGTAAGTGTTTCTATATTCTAATATCGGTGAGAGAAGTCATGACGTCCAGGTGGACCACATGTCCGAGCCCCTGGACAATGGATTCATTGGGCTGAATTAGAAAGAAAGGGGGTAACTATTGTTTGGTCACTTAACTTTGTCCGTGTTTATGTTTGACTATTAGACTTTTAAAAATTTCAATTTCAACACTAAACTTTCAATATTTCTTGTTTTAGCACTGGATTATTAATACTAAAAAATCTTTTTCTCTACTCCTTTTTATCCTTTTAACGATAAAATTTAAAAAATAAATAATTATTTTGTCAAATATCAAATTATTTTTGTCCATTCTTTTGCTTGATTTCACAAACTCTTTAATCAATCAGGCAATCTCAAAATTCAGATTCTTTTTAAAGTTAGTGATTGTCATTTAATGTGAATTTGTAAAGTAATTCAAACAAAAAAAATGATACAATTTATCTGGATGATTTAGGTTTAAACATTATATATATAATTGTATACATTATTATAAAAATTAAAAAATTAATTAATATTAAATTATAATCACAAGAATATATTTAAAAATAATTTTTAAGTCCCACTAACTATGTCTCATAGTCATAATAACCCAATAAAATTAAACAGTAAAAAAATAAATCTCATCTCTTTTATAATTTAAAAATAATATCATAAATCATTTTCGTGACATTATTTATATAATCAATTAATTATATATTTATTTAATTATTTTTTATTAAATGAATTTTCACTTATTAAATATTATTTACTTTTCAATCCCTTAATATTAAAATGTGAAAAAACCAAATTACTCCTTCCTAGAGAGAGAACTGAGAAGATCCAAATAAATAATACTACTAATAGTAATCATTTATTTACTTTTGTTTTCAGGAAGAGGAGGAAAATTGGGTCTCTTTTCTTTGTGTTGTGTTCCTTTCAATGGTTGAATTATAGAAATCGAAACAATTATTTCATTTCGTTCCCCTTTCGAATTTAGGAAGGGAGAGAAAACAGAAATAGCTAACTCAATATGCCATCTTGGATTTGATTTTGGGAGTGTGGCTGATTCTAGTCCGTTAGGATTTCCAGTTTCGTGATTCATTATTAGACAGTGAGAATTACAGGCAGAGGCAAAACCAAAAAAGGAAACAGGGAGAAATGGACGGAGGAGATGAGGTGGTCGCAGCTCCGGCAGGACCGCCACAACCATTGGATTGGAAATTCTCTCAGGTATTTGGTGAAAGAATCGCCGGAGAAGAAGTTCAAGAAGGTAAATTGTTATTGTTTTTGGATCCAATTGGTAATTTGTTGGTTTTATTGGAACTAGGGTTAAATTTGTTGTTTTGGATCTATTTGGGATGATGGGTTATTGAGTAATTATTGTTTAGCTTAGTGAGTTGGAAAAAAGTTGTTTTTCTTTAGGTTTTAGCTTCGCTGTGGTATCAACTAATGCTTTGAATCATTTCTGGGTATTTTGTTTGAAGGAAGGTAGTGGGGAAGTGAACTTGGTGAAGTTTTTGATGGTGCATGCACAAAGGGTTGTGCCATTTCTTGTGTGTTAATGGCAGCCGGGAAATTTGAGCAATTTCTGTACCTATTTTCTGGTTATGGGGAGTTTTAGGGCATGCCAATTCATTTACAGTATTGAGGTTTGAGTTGAAATTATAATCTGGGTTTTGTCACTCTGTTAGTATGGAGATAGACTATGTTTCACGAGTGTATGTCACATTAAATTTTAACTCATGGATGGATGACAGCATTGATGTGGCCTGGGTTTACTATTTGTATGATAGAGAGGTTAAAGATGCCTACAATTTACATATTCCTAGGTTTACGTGGTGGTGGCCGTGATTTATTTCTAATTAAGATTTGTTATATCATGGTAAACTTACTAGTAAATGGGACACACGGAAAGTGAGTTGTATTATGAATTGAATAATGTGATATTGTATGGTGCTTATAAGAAAGACAATTCAGTGATTGATGTATATTTGATCTTTTAGATTCTAATTTAAATCCATATATCATTTAGTCCAGTAACTCAATACTGAAACTTGGATTAACAATTGAGTTCAATCTCTGCATGTATAATGTGGGCAAATGTTGATGCTACTGAAACAGATGGACAGATACATTAGGCTTTCAGTAACATTGAAGTGCGACATTGATAGCTTTCAGAAACATTTCTGTTGATTTTGGTTGAATGGACCATTATTTATCTATGGACAATAACTACAATGTAGCTAAATATTGCAGAATTCTATTTTGAATTCTTGAAAAATAATGAATAGTCTCTGGCTAGGATTTTTACTAAAGGAATAATCTTGAACTTTCATATAATCTTAGTGCTTCTTACTAGCTGTGTGGTAGTTCTATTTTCATTCTCATTGCCTCTCTAAATTAAGCTTGTTTTTGCCACAATGACATTTTTCTTAAGCTTGGCAGAATGATGATGAGAATATGCATTAAAGTGTTGTGGATTCTTCATGTTAGGCATGGAGAGCTAGTTTATATTTATCAAATATGAATCCTTTTTATTCTCAGAAAGATGTAGTATTGAAAATAAAAATTATGTCGAAAGAGTAGAGATTGAGAATTGTGATTCATTGACAGAAAGAAAGATAATTTATATTTAACATTGCTCTTACAAGAAGTAAATTGTTATTAAGAAAGTATTTTTCCTCCTGCAGTTGATATTATTTCTGCCATTGAATTTGATAAAACTGGGGATCATCTTGCCACTGGTGACCGCGGGGGACGTGTTGTTCTCTTTGAGAGGACAGACACAAAGGATGTTGGTTCTGCTACCTTTGCTGATGTTATTATATTACCTTAGTGTTTTTCCTGGGTTGCAACTTTAACTTATTTTACTACAATTGTAGCATGGTGCATCAAGAAGGGATCTGGAGAGAATGGATTATCCAATTAGTCACCACCCTGAGTTTCGCTACAAGACGGAGTTCCAAAGCCATGAGCCTGAGGTGCTTTCTCATTACTCTATGATGCATGCACACACACATACACAATCTTAGAACCTGTATTCCACTAGGCTCAAGATTTTTTCTCCATCTTCGTTTGAATATTTCACCCTTCTCTCTTCAATTATCTCATTTTTCTTTTGGATAATGCAGTTTGACTATCTCAAGAGCTTGGAAATAGAGGAAAAAATCAATAAAATCAGATGGTGTCAACCAGCCAATAGTGCCCTTTTTCTGCTTTCCACCAATGATAAAACCATCAAGTTTTGGAAGGTATGAAGGAAATCTGTGCTATAACCACTGTCTTAATTCTGTCTTGATTCAGGTTGGTTGTAGATTTTCCATATTAACACTTTGTCTGCAATAAGTAGCGGCTGGTACTTTAGAATGCTCATTCTTTTATTATTGAATATATTCTGATAAACCACTGCAAAGATAGTGTTGCATAGATAGACTGATTCCTAGGAAATGATTTAGAAAACAATAAAACTTGGTGTTAATATTTCTCGTTTTATCCTAGCAAATCTTCTGAGCATTGCTGTTAAGCATATTAATGATTGATAATTTGATATATGATCTGTGGATCTGCCCTTGCCTTCTGACCCACTTAATTATCTTCTCTGTATGAGGGTTCAAACAGGTACAAGAAAAGAAGATCAAGAAAATTTCTCACTTGAATTTGGATCCATCAAAAGCTGTAGGAAATGGAAGTGTTGCTAGTTCAAGTAGCCCTAAACCTTGTCTTGTGAATGGAAGCTCCTTTGATGGATCCTGCAACAATTTGAGCAACGACTTTTTCCCACCAAGAGGCCTTCCATTGTTGCGTTTACCTGTGGTAGTTGTACTTAAACAATCATTTTTTATTCCCTGCGTTGAAATCTTAGGTTCATATTTGTATATGTTTTGAACCATATGAGTTTTAATCAATCTCAAGGTTTGGGGGGTTGATATATATTTTTTCTAAATTGTAAATACAAGTGCAAAGTAGGGTGATGGACTTCTTTGTAGCTCCCATTGTTTCCAAAAGCAGTACTTCAGTTAGGTATAGGACTTACTCTCTGTTGCCAAAGAGAATTAGGGGCAGAGCCTGTTCTTCTTTGCTATCTTTTGGTGATGGAGACGGATGATATTTAGTATTCAGTTTTGTACTTTGATGGAAAATGTAGATCACACAAGTCCTTTGAAGATCAACTGATTGTTCTTTCTTTTCTATTCTCTCTTTGCTAGGGAGAGTGTTAGGATTTTGTTGTCAAATATTCAGGAACATTTTCTTTTGCTGTCTAAATGTCTTGGCTGCTCAACCTTTAATCTCAACTACTTCTAGGTAACAAGTCAGGAGACCAACCTAGTGGCTAGGTGTCGAAGGGTATATGGCCATGCTCATGATTATCACATCAATTCTATTTCATGTAACAGGTAGCTATTTACTTTTGTTTTTATTTCAATTTTATGGTTTTCTGGCTTCCTATATGGCTATATTTGGAAATTAATTGAAGAGTAAGTTTGGTTTCTTTTTCCTAGATAATATGTAGTAGGATCATGCATCTTAGCTTATTCTTCTCTGATGGATGAAAAAGTCTTCATCAGCCCACACTTCAATGCGGTTATAAAGATTTTCTTTTGATAATTGCTTAGCCTCTATTATATTTTTGTTGATATATTTTTTATTACTTTGCAATATCATTCTGAAGTTCAGAATGTGATGCTACCTTTTCTTAGGTTCTTGATTGGAGTAAAGACTAAAACTGGCACTGATTGTGCTGCTTTTTTTCTTTTTTTCATTTTCCATCCTAACTTTGTGTTTTGTTGAAGGCATATGAATCTCTATTAATAGTGATAAAGGATGATTTTTTTTTCTAGTAAATAGTAATGATATAATTAATCCCGATTCCCTCCAGATAACCCTCTGTTCTGAACTAATGCTGTCATGTCCAAGCTAGAAGCTGTCATTCTGAAATGGTCTTTGGTGACTCTGTAGTCTGTTCTTGCTTTAGAAATGACAGGCTCATTCATGATATTGAGAAAACTGGAGAACTTCTAATCATAGAATATAAATGATATGGATGGAGCTTTCCTCAGAAATTATGTCTCTGCTTAAGGCCTTGGAGACATAACTTTTGCACGAGAAGTTGGTTAATAGACTCTATTTATTAAACATGCTTTGTCCCATGCAACCCTTGAGGTATTAGATTATTTAGTTCATGGGAAATATTTGAATCTAGAAGTATTAATCTTTTATCATAAAATTGTTAGTTGTCGAGATTATGTTAAGAGTTTATAGTTAGTTTATCAAGATTTTATCTTGGTAAAAGAGTCTTAGTTATATTTAAAGTTTTATACTTAAGAGTTTTAAGTTTAGGATATCTAGGACTCCTAATTCAATTAGAAGTTCTATTCTTAGGCTATATAAGAGTCTGTAAACTTGTTCTTTTAATCATTGGAATAAACTGATCAAGTTTACTCAAAAACCTATCATTTATCTACTTATTTAACAAAAATTATCTAGTACTTGTCTTGAAGTTAAGCTTATCTTTGATTAGTTCTGCACTACTGTTATTCTTATTCATGTAATTTCTTTGGAAATCCTTATGGTGAAGTTAAGCTTTCGGATTGCATGCAATTTGTATTTCATCGGAAAATAATAAGCTGTTGTATGACAAGCTTGTTTGTTATGTTTGAACACACGTTATGTTTCAGTTCCCCCCCCCCCCCCCCTTCTTATTAGTTTGATTTTCAAAGATATATTGATTATCTCTTACTCTCTTATGTTTCCTAGTGATGGCGAAACTTTTATCTCAGCTGATGATCTACGTATAAATCTTTGGAACTTGGAAATTAGCAGTGAAAGTTTCAATATTGTTGATGTAAAGCCTGCAAACATGGAAGATCTGACTGGTAAGTGGTCTTGTACATGTTGGCACTTCCATCTGCTGCTTTAACTTCTGAAAGAATATGCAACTCCAGTGCTGTGCTGTTTAATAAATTCTCGGAAGTAAGGTTTGAACTTTTGTCATGTCTATCTTTGCAGAGGTTATAACATCAGCTGAGTTTCACCCTACCCACTGTAATATGCTAGCTTATAGTAGTTCAAAGGGTTCAATTCGCCTCATTGATTTGCGACAATCAGCATTGTGTGATTCTCATGCCAAACTGTAAGTGTTGTACAATTGATTTCTTCTTTTGTTGAATTTTTTCAGATTTGCGCTGAGCCAAAAATTTAAAAATACCATGCTATAAATCCTGATTTATGAGGGTGTTATATTTACTATTTGCTTTCAGTATTCTTTCTAAAATATAAGTAACATTCTATGCCAACAGGTTTGAAGAACCAGAAGCACCTGGTTCTAGATCATTTTTTACAGAGATAATTGCCTCAATCTCAGATATTAAATTTTCAAGGGATGGAAGATATATTCTTAGCCGTGATTACATGACTCTTAAGGTGTTGCTTTGTTGCTTTCTCTTCTTATTTTATTTTCTTGTTTTTGGTATTGAAATATAATTAATTTGCATTGCATGACCTTCACATTATGGATGTAATTCTTCTTAAGCGTGCCACAATGACTTTATGTAACCCCGACTAAACTATTTATCGCTGTATGAAGTAAGACAATGAAAGGATTTGACCGCATTGATGCAATGTCTTATGCATAAAGCATGAAACTACAATGTATTCTTCCTGCAAATATCTGTCTGATAAAACATTTAGGTTTTAGACATTTAACACAAATGTGATTAAAACGGAAACAACAATTGGCTTGTTGGCATTTTGGCTTGGACTCATTCAAACAATTTTATTAACTCTGTAGAGAACGTCTCATGAAGACATGAAACAGGTGGAGTTAAGATTAAATGTTATGATAACTTCTATTTGTTGATTACAAGTGTACAGTTCAATCATTTTAAAGTTGCTATTGTGCATTCCTTCCCCATTCTCTGTTTGAATCAATTACATGCTGTTTCTTTCCTTTTTTGTTATCTTTGAACATACTTAAATCCGAATCCCCTGTAATATTGTTAATTCATCAGTATTTCATTTTTTGTTAATTTTTATACCAGTATGCCTGCTTTTAAGCTGCATACATTCAATATACCCTTAATGGGCATTTTAGGATCATCTGACTTGATTACATGTCACTTGGATGCTAGTTGTGGGACATCAATATGGATTCAGGTCCAGTTGCAACATTCCAGGTTCATGAATATTTACGACCTAAGGTATGTTTTCAATGTTCTGAAACAGATGACGAAATTAACCATTTCTGTGTCAGGATTTGACATAGCTTATTAGTACATTCTTTAATTGTTTCAGCTGTGTGATTTGTATGAAAATGATTCAATCTTTGACAAATTTGAATGTTGCCTAAGTAGTGATGGATTGCGGGTGGCAACGGGTTCCTACAGGTTTGTTTTCATACAAAAGTCTGTTTCCTAACCTTTGGTTGTTGTTGTGTTTGTCCATGTAACATAATATATATTTCCTTGTACTCTCAGCAATCTATTCCGTGTATGTGGTTGTGCCCCTGGAAGCACTGAGTCGACTACTTTAGAAGCCAGCAAAAATCCAATGAGGTAAAATTTTTACTCTAGGGCAGCCTGTCAAAAATAAAGTAAAATTAGATAGAAGTAGACTCTAAGTAGTTATAAACATCCATTTTGTCTTTCCAGGAGACAAATTCAAGCTCCCACAAGGCCTTCCAGACCCCTAAGCAGTATAACTCGTGTTGTCAGAAGAGGTTATGAATTATGATTTGTTCATCTGTTTCCTTCTTTTGATTATTTTCTTCCTTGGACTCTGTGGGTGCAGGATACAGTTTAGTGAATTTTTTCGGTTGTATTGTGCTCTGAAGCTTTAAAGGTGGTGATTTTTTGTATCAGGATCAGAGACTCCCGGAGTTGATGTGAATGGAAATTCTTATGATTTCACGACAAAGCTGCTGCACCTGGCATGGCATCCAACTGAGAACTTGATTGCCTGTGCTGCTGCAAACAGCTTATACATGTACTATGCATAAAGGCGATCCAAGAAGTGTACCTGCTTGGTTTAACTTTTTTTTTTCCCGGTAGATGGTGAAAGCTCTTTTCCCGTCCCCCCCAAGCAGTGAATTAAAGGCTAAATTGAGTCCCACACTCCAGTGTCCCCCAACATCCGTAGCAGGTGGTATAGTCTCAAGAATAAGAAATGGCTGTCACACATCCTTGAAGATGCGAACCTATCACTGTTCCCAGGTGTGCATAGCTTAATCCACGTTATCTCGTGTCTCGCCTCCTCTTCTCTTGACCCCCCCCCCCCCCAAATTCCTTGGTCCTGTTCGTTTCTTTTTCCTCTCGTTTTTTACTTCCTCCCCTCAGTCATCTTTCAAAATCGAAGATGGAGTAATGTTTTCAGATTTGTGTTGAGATGAAGTTAGCATCAAATGTGATTGTAGCTCTCCTACAAGAAAACTAAAGGATGTTCTATATTTGGCACTTAGGTGTAAGGTAAATGTAGCTTCTTCTTTTTAACTTGAAATCATTGTGGGAAGGAGCTGTCAAAACTATCCATGCAATTTTTTTATTAATTCTTTTGTTATGTTTGGAACTTCCTCCTTTAGTTTTAGTTAAATGCATCTTTTTTAATTTTTTTTTCTCTTTCTCTTCTCAGTTGATTTGAATGACTTTTGATTCCAATCAGAGTAGGTAATACCGTATTGTAGAAAGAAGAAATAGTTGTAGGAAGAAGTTTTTAGCTGCCAAAAAAGAAAAGTTGTACCACTAACATAAACCAGACTTGAAAGACATGGTACTATAGGTTCTCATCTGCAATTGATTTAAGTTAAACCTACTGGAAATTTGATTAAAGGGAATGGGTTAAAATCTATAGATCTTGATTACCTATAGGTTAAAATCTTGCTTGTGATATCAGTACCCTTCAAGCTGTAATATGCAAAATGGGTGATTTTTTACATTATAAGTGCTGCTTCAAACAGAAACATAATGTTACAACATAAATTCATTTCCTTCAACCAATGCCTTCCAGGACACTATACTTAAAATTCAAAGGGCAGAAAAGTTCATCACGTTCTCACTTATCGAATAATAGTCGATAAAAGATGTTTAATTTTCAAACTGCAAGGCTTTCTTTTACGCAGCTCTCTTCGAAGAGTGTGTGGATGAGTCAGACTTCTCAGCAAGGTAGTGTTCAAGCATATCTTCTTCATCATCTGCAATAAACCAAAGTGATCAAAACTTACTTTCATTCATTTTGGCAATGAAACTGTTAAACCATTTGACGAGTGTGGTTGTTGACACTATTAAATGCCAATTACGTGATTGTTTGCAGAAAGACTCACCTTCGAAATCATCATCATCAAAATCAATATCTTCCTCATCTTCCTCCTCGGATTCTTCATTTACATGAGCTGCACCTTTCTGCAGAAGAGGAAGTCACAATGATAAAAATGCACTTTCATCACTAAATAGGCATATTCTAACCATATATCATCTCACAAAATGCATTCGGCTTCCCTTGATTCAAGATTGCTTTCAACATAGAGGGGAGTCGATTAGTCCAACTAAACCCCTTGACTGATTTAGTTAAATACATTTTCTAGTATGTGCATTTTTATTCTTTTAATACTAACATAAATTTTCTGATTAGGGTCATTAAGTCTCAGGTTCAAGGGAAAGATGTAACCTATTCATAGAATTAATAGTGGTGTCATAATTATATATCTATTCTCAAATCGTTGAAATACAGGTTAGAAAATAATCATTAATCAACAGAATGACAATCAGAAATAGATTATTCCAAACCCGAACTAATCCTTGGAGATTATTAGACAATATAAAGGAAACAAGGATGGGTTGTCCCTATATTCCAATTAAACCTGTGGTAATAAATTGGCAAAGATATAGATATAATGTCCACGATGTCATAGAGAGGAAAAATAAGTTACCAAAGTAGCTCTTCCACTTTCAAACCACTGCCTGCCAGTGAGCCTCTTTTCTTTAGGTGCCGTAAGAGCAGACTCGGGCATTAGCCTGAAAATTGATACATGGGAAGTTTATTTGTGACAGTTTAGTATATGCCTTCTAATTCTCGTAGCATAGATGCATAGCTTTCCTTTTTTCCACATAAAACATCATAATGAAGAGGTAGATTAACCAGAAAAAGAAAAGAAAAACTACAAAAACTTTCCGTGCACTAAACTAGACGAGGTAAAGCTAGAATGCGACTATTTCTGCATTCCAAGTTTTGTTGTTTTGACTAATTTTCTAAAGTATCCATACCGAACACCTCAAAGTGATATTGGCAGTGTACTCATGTCTGACATTGATATCCATATTTGAGCAATGTAGGTTCTAGGAATATTTTAACAGACCAAGTCATCTTTCACATATAGGTGCTCATCATGCTCTCTTACCAGTAAAACAAAGTTCCCTTGGAAGGTAAAAATCTCCAGATTTTTTATTTTGTTCTTTTTCATGGAATATCTCTATGACATGAATTGTGTCTCAGTGTGGAAGAAGTGAAACTACAATTCAGTTATTTATGTATTTTCATGAGGGCATGGAACCCTTACGGGGAGCCCATATAATGCACCTCTACATCTTGTCCTGTGTCAACCACTTCTATTGCATGGATAAACTTTATACAATAAAACAAACATAAGAATCATTAGCATGTTTAGTTACTACCAAACTTGCAGATTGATAAGAAATCTAAGATAATCTCAGTGTGCATGTCCATATGCAACATGTGTACAAAAGGGTAAAGGCATTCAACAACCAAACTTACTTGGCTCGCTCCAGCGCCAACTCTGCCTCAAATCTTTCTCTCCATGCCAAAAAGGTATCAACAGTAACAGGTTCTCCATGTGGAACAATCACCTGCATGACAGAAAAGGTCAGAATCTATCATGTAAAGACTAATATCTGCTATTAAGAGAACATAGTGCTCTCAAACTTCAACAGCATTCTGCTTTGTGATCATAATTAGCATAAAGTTTCATGTTGTTCCTCTTGTTCAGCAGACTTACCAATTAGCGTTGACAGTTCCAAGCGAAGATCAGGTATATTTCTAGAATAGTACAAACTAAGTACCTAAAACTGTCTACCTGGAAAACAAACATGCTTATATCATGTAAATATGAATTGTCCAAAACTCTGGCTGTAGATCAAACCAGCATAGTATATCTTAGGAATCTCTTAGCACCCTCTTTCCTAAATTCACAGTTAAATTTGTCCAACATTCTAGCCGATGTTGGTTGCGATTCATTTTGCACACTAATAACATTGCAAACCAGGAGCTTTGCTATAAACCTTTTCTTTTTCTAGTAGCAAGCATTTAAAATAACAACTCCATATCTTCCATGCTTCTGATTAATGCTCAGATAAGAAACCCACTAATGAAAAAGTTTGTTGGGCACAAGCTATCATAGTTATGCGTTTGAAGCATAAATTTGAAATCTATCCTCCCTCTCAAGTTATATTTTCTAAAAGATTACTCAAAAATAAAAGTTATATTTTCTAAAAGAATCTAGTAAACATCAGACCACAGGAATAGAGGAAATTTAAACGACATAGTAAACGGTCACACCTCATCTTTTATTGATTCTTCTTCTTCAACATTGTCAGCATCTGCATCTTGGCCATATTTTTCAGATAACCATTCTTTGGCCGATGTAACCAAAGTGTAAATCATTGCCATTCCAAGATTTTCAGAGGCCTGTAAAGTACAGAATCAAGTTAAAATCTTCAGAACCTGGACAGTTTAAGCTGTATAACCATTTTACATATAAGAAAAAGATACCAATCAGAATGCCAACTGAAAAATAACAATTCTTACTGCAACCTTCCTGTATGAAGGAAGATTAATTTTTTTAATCAGATGCTACTGCCTGCTAAAGATGGATATGAGACAGAGTTCAATTAGCTAAAGATTTGGAAATTTTGATCTTCTCTTGCAGTTTAACTCCGATCAGGGGAATTTACATTTTCAGAGTGTGGTGACAGACTGACAGGAGCTGGGGAAAAGCATGATGTTAACTCTTTTAAGAGAAAAAAACTGAACTTGTGGAAGAACAGTTCCTGAAAGCTTTACTAAGCTTAAATAATAAATTGTATTAACTCCACTAATACGGAGAAACATGAATCCCGGATAAGTTACCTCTTGTTCAAGTTTCTCCTTCAAAATTTTCAGGTCACTTGTGTGTACTCCCCGTATGCTGGAAAAAGGAAATGAAAATAGCAGGATACTTAAAACATCCCATAAGGAAGAACAAGATAATGAAGCACAAAGATAATCTAAACAAGATCCCAAACATTCAAAATAAATTCCTATGAACTGATAAAGCAATCAGCAAGAAACGTGCACAAAATGGTAGTCACCAACTCGCTAGAAAGATAAATGTTAAAAACACCAATAGTGTCACAAAGAGGGATTACGATTTTGCTGATGCTAGATCGGGAAAATGGAATGGTGAGAGGATGGAAAATTTTCAATCTGATGGCTGAAATTCATAATCAACTTTCAGGCTTTATGGCAGATCCATTTGACTAAAAGCTAATCCATTCTTCCCATCAAGAAAGAGATAAATTAAATTCAAACAGGGGACAAATTTTGCTTCTCAGATTATTTGAGAAAGCCAGGGACTGTGACGAATATCTTTTTAGGTAGAGTTACGCATATTGGTGTGTTGCACCAAAAGGACATACTGACCTTTTTACATTCAGAAGGGGAGGCTCATCTGGATATTTTTCAGTATGTGAGAAAATCAAACCCAGAAGAACTGCAAAAGAAGTTAGGACAACAGCTTATGTTCACAAAGAAACAGACAACATGAAACTAACGGCAGCAAAAAGAATTCCCAAAATTTAACAAATTCAATCAAATTTGATCTATAAATTTATTTTTTTATGTTTCCCTATAAATGTAGCTGAACATTAATATCTTATGAAACAATTTGTTTGATTTATAAAAAGTATAACCTGGTGTTGTAGTTGATTGATCTGGATCATCATCCTGTCAAACACGAAACAAGTGAATTATTGAAAGGAAAAATAATTGCCAAAGGATAAGAGTTGTGAAGAATGAATAGCGATGCTCATACAGTTGCCAAATAAACCAAAGCCAAAAGCTCAAAAGTGTAAAACAATTAGACGAACAGTACTACTCCAAAAAACAACTCTACCTCTACTAGTCCAAGACACTGTACTACTGTAGGACCACCAAGAAAAACTAGAATCAATGGATTATAAAGAAAGGCTAATCACACAATGAAAATGCAGAAACATTAATTCTGGAAGAAAACACACCTGAGGAGTTAATGTTATTTGGAAGCACCTCTTTGAAGTGTTTAGCCCACTCTCACCAGAATGAATTTCTGATACGAAAGCAACAATCGTTAGAGGTCAGGAGGGTATGGGAAATTTTAGCAGAGAGAAAAAAGGGCAGGCCCAACAAAAGAAGGGTGAAAGGATGGACCTTTGAATTCATCCATAAGTATTGCTTCCAGGGCTTCGATTTCCATTTCCTGCTCCTGCACATGGTCTGTAAACATGATTCAGATAAATGTAATTATGTTGAAGGAAGTACACCATGAACCTATCTCAAAACAGCATCAAATTCTTTCCTCAATTGATTAATTAAGGTTCAATCAATATTAGTAAATGTTAGATGGACCACATTTCAATCCCTTGGTAGCTGCTCGGGAAGTAAAGTTGTATCTTTTATGACTAGTGTAACTATATTTGTTAGCTCTCCTACAATTAGATTGAAGGGTAATGTGTCAACTGTCAAATTGAACCACCAATCTATGCCTGAGCTCCTTTCAAAGATTGCACTTTTACCACTTTTGCATCATTGATACTAGATTTGATTTCTTTAAAAAAAAAAAACATTATAAGGTAAATATGATGATATCTTACAAAACCCAGATCTCAACCCCCCCCCCCCCAGAATTATTAAAAACAAGACAAGAACATTCAACTTCAACCCCAAAAATTTTCCATTGCAGATGCTGGGCATCTCTGATCACCGAATAAAGCTAAGTATCTTGCATTACTCTTTAAACAAAAGTAAATTGATTGCAGAAAACCGTTTAAAAGAAAAACAAATGAACACCAAGGAGAAATTAAAAGGAAAAATAATAACCCAATCACTCCATTGGAGATACTTGAAGGGCGGTCTTAAAAAACATGATATGCAATTCAATGATAGAAATTGATATACAAAAAACAATTTCTACAAAATAATGAATTAAAGAAGGACTTACCCGTCATGATTATGAAGAGAACTCCTTTTATGTTCTTGTGTCTTTTGGATTTGATTCGGCTTTTCCTCTCTAGATGAAGATGATCGAAGCTCACAGTTCACATGGACTTCAGCTCCATAAAAACCTAATGGAAAAGCCAACTTAAAACGCATCGTTTGGATTTGTTCTTTAACCCTCTTATTTTACACAAGTTTTGTAGTTGGGCATGTGATTCGGACCATATTTTTGCGGTAAGTTTTGTAGTTGGGTTGAGATTGGTTATAATCCTAAAATTTAAATTCAATTTAAATAAAAACTTTATAATTTTTAATTAAATTTAGATGAGTCAAAAATCGGACTACTTTTCACTTTTAATTAAATCCTTTCTTAAAATATTACGATTAATACACTTATATATAATACAATAACTTAATTGAAAATAATTATATTTAAAATTTTAATCAAAATATATGTTTAATCTTTTAAATTTTAATTATATCGATCGTTTGTTAGTTCGTTTTTTAAATAAGGGATCATTTTCTAATATTTTAAACTTAGAAAACCTAAACGGAAAACGTCCTATATTAATAGACTCTTTGCATATTTTATCCCTTTTAAGGGGAAAGTGGAATTCAAGAAACAAAAAGACATTAAACTCGATCGAAACACAAAAATCAACCCGCAAATTTTGAACCCTAATTTCTTAAGTTCCCTCAGAATCAAATCTTACTCTGCAAACAAACGAACAATCCATCCATGGGAAACACCGAAAAGCTCCTGAACCAGATCATGGAGCTGAAATTCACGTCCAAATCGCTGCAACGCCAGGCGAGGAAGTGCGAGAAGGAAGAGAAATCCGAGAAATTGAAGGTGAAGAAGGCGATCGAGAAAGGTAACATGGATGGGGCTCGGATCTACGCCGAGAGACGATGGGGGCCTATTTGCCTGACCGCGACCATACTATGCTCATAGTATGAGCAGTTTTTTGAAATTGTCAATATAATGGAATGACTAGATCCGAAAGCTTTTTCCATCTTTTATGATTTTCCATTTTTGATTCATGATTTAGACTCAGTAAATCATTCATTTTAATCGTCACTCTATTCTATATAGAAATGAATTAGATAAATTCAATCTATTATATAAATAGATATTATAAAGAGAAACTAGATTATATTAATAATACAAAGTATAAGATCCTTTCGGGAAGATCCGCAAGCGCACTGAGCAGATGAACTACCTCCGGCTTGCCTCCTGACTGGATGCTGTGGTTGCCAGGCTCGATACCCAGGCTAAGATGACCACCGTCAACAAGTCCATGGCTAATATTGTCAAGTCACTTGAATCTTCCTTATCCACTGGTAATCCCTCCGTAAAAAAATTTAAATCATCCATCGTCTTTGTTTCTTCTTTTGTTGCCATCAGGGTTTCTAATAAATTTTGGGAATTAATAGTTATATATGTTTAGACTTGAACTAAAGGAGAACAAAATGAAAATCATTCTTATTTTGGGGTATCCAAGATTAATAATATTTTGAAGATAAATAAAATTCATTTAAAAAAATAGTCTTGCTTTTTAATATATTGTAAATTAATTTTGCTGTGAAAGTGGTCAAACTTGAGTGTTTTTCTTGTTGTAGGCAATTTGCAGAAAATGTCTGAGACAATGGATCAATTTGAGAAGCAGTTTGTGAATATGGAGGTTCAAGCAGAGTTTATGGAGAGTGCTATGGCTGGCTCTACTTCATTATCCACACCAGAAGGTGAGGTAAACAGCTTGATGCAGCAAGTTGCTGATGACTATGGATTGGAGGTCTCGGTCGGGTTGCCCCAGCCAGCTGCTCATGCCGTTCCAACGAAGACGCAGGAGAAGGTTGAAGAGGATGATTTGTCTAGGCGGCTTGCTGAGCTCAAGGCTAGAGGTTAAAGAAAATGCCGGAATCCATTTGAATGAGCTTGTGATATATGATAAACAAGTATACTTTTGATTATAACTGCTGCATAAATACCTTATTCTAAATGCACAATTTGACTGATTTTGATCTTGCTTTCTAATGTATATGTTTGTTTTTAATATGAATGAGCTGGTGCCTTTAAAATCTCTGCAAGAATGTGGGTATATAGGATGCTTGGGGGTCTATGTGAATGCATTGGTAGAGAGGTTGCCATGTTGTTGCCTTGTTGGTGTTAAGAGTATGCCCCAAAAACCAGTCATACGATGATTGTAAATTGATATTTGTTTTATTAATGTATAGACATTGCTTTTCGGTTATCATTTTGTGTGCATAAATAAATTGAATTATAATCAAGTTTTTAGAATGATATAGTTATTTTTAAATGTTATTAGTGGAGTATTATTGTGGATGATCCCAAATAAGCAGTCTTGTGCTATCATTATTCTCTAACACATGCTTATGTGTATAGCTCTACTTCATTATCTTCACCGTTTTCACTTTGATTTGTTTCTCGTATATTTATTTTTAGTGGATGATTTCTGAATACTTTTTTCACTGCGCTATAAGGTGTATGACTGTTTGTGGCATGATGTTTGAAGCTTAAACATGTATTAAATAATTATGTTACTCGGACTTGATAGCGAGTGTCGAATATAGGTGTACCTTTGATATAAGAAGATTTGTCGACGGTTATATTCACGTATCTATATCGAAGAAAATTATGTTACTCATATTCGATGATGAGAGTCAAATATAGTGATTCCATAGGCTGGATTTTGAACTCGAGGGAAAAAGGATCAATCATTAGCAGCATAGACCGGATATTGCATACCTCAAAAATCACCTTGATTGTCAATCTTTGTTTAAACCTATGTAATCAGATACAATCCAATGGAATTTCTTCTTTCTGGTAAGATTATCATTAGAAAATAATATATATATATATATAATATAGAGAAACTTAAAATTTTTAAAGGATACAATTACCCTTCAACATCTTCTAGTTTCATCCTTGATGATACTCGATTTTAAACCACCTTGATAAAAACACGTTATTTAATAAAAAATAGTTATTTAAACTTAATTTACAATAAATATTAGTAAAGATTCACTCGGTAAAAATGATGAAGTAAAAAACTAATTAATTAAATATTTTTGATTAATCAACCTTATGAATGACGTGATAAGAATGATTTATAATATAATTTATCCATTCTCTCCCTGTTGAAAAAAATTTTGCAGTTGTGTTTATTTTTAATTTTTGTTCTTCTACTTTCCCTTCTACTTTGGGCATTGGGGAGATCATGTGGGGGCATAAAGGCTTTGATTTAGAATGTTGTCAGCATCATGAGTCATGGTGACCGGGGAATTCTTAGGAACGATAACGCTATTGGTACAAAACGTTGGGGACAAAGACCCTTCATCACCCACCACCGGTCGTTGAGCTTAATAAAGCCATTGAATGTGACAAATCCACACTACATGCATGCACAAACAAATCTCTCGTTGCCGACGACTCATCCACGACCGTCACCTATATTCGATTCTTATCTTTTTATTCTTGTAGATGATAACGGATATTGATAGTAACGTATGTTCTGTTTGGTGCGAAGGATGAAAAATTTGAAGAGAATATTTAAACTAAACATCTTTTAATTTAGGTATCTAATCGTTAATCACTATAGAGTTTTAAATATTAATCGGGTTATAAATATTAATTGAAATGGATATAATTATTAATTAATATAAAATAAATTCAAATGTATGGACCACACTAGAGAGTTTTCCAATGAACCATGGCTGAATTGATTTTATCAATTTATCTAGATGGTATGAATTAGGTTCGGTCAATTTCAAGTGCAGTGTGTTTTAAATATTAGTGGGATGATTCTGAATAGCTGAACCGTTTCCTAGAGGGGTGTGGGCAGGTCGGTCATGAGAGACGTGAGTTATTCGAATTCGATTTGGTCAAAGTTAAATTAAAACTTGATTCGAGCTTGAATTCGGTTCGAGTTTTTAGTGAGCCGAGTTGAGTTACATGATACTCAATTCGGAAACATAAATATATTATTTTTTAATTTTTTATAATTTAAAATCTAAATTTCTAAACTTAAAACCCTAAAATCTAAACCTTAAACATAAGTCTTAAACCTCAAATTAAGATATTAAAATATAAAATTATCAAGTTTGAGTTTATATAACTTGTGTATCAAAGTTTTTTCTCTATTAGGATTTAAATGAGACGCGAAAGATAAGAGTTACTCGAGTCTAACACGATCAAAGATCGGTCAATACTTGACTCGCTCGAAAAAAGCTCGAATTCGACTCGAGTTCTTAACGAGTCGGACTGAGCTCAAATATTTCAAACTCGTTTAAAATTATTTAAGTTCAAACTCGACTCGAAATATTAACGAGTCAAACTGAACTTAACACTATTCGAACTCGACTCGGTTCGTTTACACCACTAGGTGTGGGGTTGGCAAAACTTCTAGGTCTTTTGAGACTGTTGCGCCCCATGCCGGAGTCTCTGGACCACCACTGCCTTGCCTTATCCTCCACTGGGATCCTATGTCTCAACTGGTTCACTTCTGAGCCGTTGAACGGTGTGAATATGACAGTATTTATGAATTTAACATTTCAAAAATTTTCATAACCAAAGTGGATTCAGAAATTGGACAAGACGACATCAACAGGAAGGATTGGGTGATGTGGACGTAAATCACGATCTGAGCCGTTGAAATTTAGATTTGGGAACCAAATCAGATGATGGAAAAACTCCGGGGTCCCCACACTCCAAGATTTCCCCCACGTGGGTGGTGGCTATCCAATTATGTCACTGCCCAATCAGGATGCGCCACATGTGATCCCGACCATTGGCTTCACGTGTTCACTAGGGTTAAGAGATTTGCATAAATAACGCGGGAGAGGATTATAGACAAAGCATTAATTTAGAGTTGGAGGGACCATTACAGTTCATAAAATACTAGTAGGACCCAATTGGACAAAACATGTGGGCCACATTCAGTTTTTTTCAAACTATTCGTCTACTGATTAAAGTTAATGTTTTTAATTTTAATTCGAATATAAGATAAGATCAAATTATATAACATAAAATTTTTTAAGTTTTACATGTTTTTATGATCGTTGAATGATTAAAAATAATGACTCAGATAAACAATTGATTACGAGAAGATTATTAATTGAAAAAAAAAAAAACAAGGAGATAATCTGAGTCATCCGTTTTAATAATCTAACGATCCAAAAAACATATAAAATTTAACGAGTTTTACGATATAACTTGATCTTATCTCTTCAAACTATATTTTTTAGTATATCAATGTGATTATATAATAATATTTTTCTTAATCTTCTGATAACGCATCTACATGTGCTCGAACTTAGATATCCTAACATGAGCATCACTTTGTTTTTTAAGTAGATAAAATGATACGGATTTAAATATATTTAAATATCTATTTTACTGCACGAATTTAATTCAATTGATATTATCATAAATACATATAAAAACGTAAAATAAAATACGTTTAAGTGTCCAATCTCTTATTTACGTGTGAAAAAGAATGTGAATATTATAACATTACACCTAAATTATATGTTCAAAAGAACATATGTTATTCTTCATTTATATATAATTTTTTGGAATAGTGATATTTGCATAAAGGGAAAAAAAATCCTAACCTTATACTTTCTCTATGCTTCATTCCATCTTCTTCCTAAAAAAATAAATTAATTTTAAAAATTCTTATCTTTCGATAATAAAATAATTTTTATGACGGTTATTTTTTTTAAAAGGGTTTTTTTTAATTATTTTCAGTGATTAAGAAAAAACATGAGATCAATACAGAATAAGACATAACGTAATTTGATAGTGCTTATCTTTAAACACGAAAAAATAGAAATCTATAATAAATATAAAAATAAAAATAAATATATTAAATTTTAAGTATCTCATAATCTGATATATATAATATAATATCAGTACATCTCAGAAAAACCCTTTCAATACCCTTACAAAATTATCTTTGCAACATAGTTGTAGCAATTACAAAAATAAATAAAAAGATCTTTAAAATAATGTAAAATCAAATACTTTATTACTAAAAATATCTTATTTCGTATTTTCTAATTACATAAATATAATTATTCAATAATTTTCAACTACTAGAATCTAACTTAATTATTAATTAGATTTTTAGTCAAACAGTTTACCTAGTCAATTTTTTTCATGAAAAAGATTGGGAATAGGTGGCACCGAAAATGTTGATGAAGATCCAAGTCCACCAATTAAAGTTTGAAACAGCATACATAGACCTATCAATAAGGTCATTTTTCTATAATTGTTCGATAATTATAGTACGAACACATAATTTTATATAAGAGATATAAATTATTTGAGAATTAATTAAAATTTTAGGGTGTAAAACTACGAAATCACAGGGTGTGTAAATTTAAATTATCGATAAAAAATATAAAAAATACATAAATTATATGAAAGTTTAAAATTTTTTAGAGGTGCGACCGTCACCTCCAACACCCTTCGGTCTATTCCGAATAATTGTGACAGTATCAATCGCATTCAATTGTCGTGTTCACCTATAAACAGTCTTGGATTTGAGACCAACTACAATTTGGGTTTGTTTTAATCAAAGCACTCATTCAATGCTGCATATATCATCACTTGTTATCTGATTTGGTAAATAGTTGACAATACAAGAATAATATAATCTTAATATACATAAGATTATATGTATGTATGTATGTATGTATGTATGTATGCATACATGTATGTATATATATACATGTTGTAAGAGATATGCTGGCAATAGCATATAGAAAGCAAAGGCTATGGGAACCCATTCATTGAGCTGTAATGATGATGGGGCGCATGTGGGTAGGACTCTGAAACCCTCTCTTTTCTTTTCATCTCTTTCCTTCTTGCAAGTTCAACTATCTGTATATGTTTAATAAAGTGAAAAGAAAAAGGGAGAAAATATATAAAGATATACTATATTTTATATACATGTATGTATATGTAAAGGAGAGACAAATTCTATAAGCAACTTGCTTTTCTGCTGTAGTGTGCTTGCTCTATCTTTCCCCTCTGATCCTCTGACTGTCATTTACTTTTGGCCTGCAAATATATCTTTTTTGATTGTTCTCAACTTCAGACACTCCCCCACTAGTCTTGTTTATGTTCAAATTTGCAATCCTAAGAAATGTCACTGATGTTACTTTTTCAAGTTCCAAACACCCTTTTCTCAGATCATATTTTCACTGTTTAATTGATGAAGTTGTGCAGAAATGTTGAAATTTGAGTAGAGAATGGAAACTGGGATATCAGTCATGATTAAAAGTATGATTAAAACTGTTAAAAGATGCTTGTTGTAACTGCAGGCTTCTCTTTTCTTTTCCCTGGAGGTCACAGTGTGCTTGGAAATTACAAAAGCAACCAAATTATATGTATATGTATATGTATATGTAAGATTGAAATATGCTTCTCTAATGGCTCAATGCTCTCTATCTGCAGAAATATATGCTCTTACACACCCACCAAACTGACCCAAAAAACCTTATCTTTTTCTAACCCCATATTATTGATTGCACCTCTTTTCAACTTGTGAAATTATATTTTATACCAAGTATTCGTTATATTATAATAGTATTAGTTTTTTTTTTATTATTTCTATCTTTATAAGCAAGCATATGCTTTTTAAACATATTACTGTATCAACTATGTCAAGGTAGATGAAATATCTAATTCCTTGTTTACGCTTTCATGTTTATAGTTTTGTTGGATGATTTTTGGGACAATTTCTTCAATCTTTTTCTGTTTTTACATTCAGTTTGCATTGACTGATTCTAGCTAGCTGTGGTGTTTCTTCATGATCAAGAATTAAAGAGGGTTTGATCCAAGGTCAGTTGCAGTAGGATCAGAATTTGGTATGTTTTACTCAATGTTCTGTCAAACTATTGATATGGTTTCAATCCTTGGATTAATCTGTTGATGTTGTTTTATCCAAGGTTTCAGATTCAGACATGGATGGCTTGGGGTGGGAGAGCTCAGAAGTGGAAGACAGTTTCTTAATTTCTAACTCTGATTCTTCCATTTATGGTGACAAGATGAATCTGCAGGAAGATATCTTCATCAGTCCAATTGAACAACTCCATATGAAACCAGATTCAGATATAGTGTCTGAAATGATTCTAGAAACAGAACTTCCTGCATCAGATTCTGTAAATGTTGCCTCAAACTTTGATATGCTGAAATGGAGGGATGGTTTGACAGAAGAATGGTGCTTTTCTCCCTTTTTGAATAGGTCATCGGCTTCGGTTTCCGATGTCGGCATGGCGGTTCATGGTGCTACAACAACAAGCTCTCTTGAGTCCCTTGATTGTTTGCTCTCGGCTACTAATAGTAATAGCAACACTGATACATCAGTTGATGATGATGGGATTTCAATGATATTCTCTGATTGTAAGAGCTTATGGAATTTTGTTGCTACCAATAAGAGTACTACTGCTAGTGCTGCAGTTTCAGCCAGAGAGTCCGAAAACACCGGCGCAAAAACCGGCAACGAGACGGTGTCCCGATGTTCTTCGGATCGATACATCATCAACAACAACAACATCAAACAATCAGAAACGAAGTCTGGTTCATCAAAGAGATACCAAGTTGGTCTAAACTTTGGTTACTTCAATCTTCTTCACACTGATACTTCTGCATCAGGTAATGGTTCTGAGAACCAACCAAAAGCGAAGAAACCCAGATTAGAAAAGGCGGTCCAAAGCACATCCAACATAAATTTCCAGCTGCCAAGTTGCTCATCAGCATCATCTTCCATGGATGAACCTGATCCTGAGACCATTGCACAAATGAAAGAGATGATTTACCGAGCTGCAGCGTTCAGGCCTGTGAACTTAGGCACGGAAGTGGTGGAGAAACCAAAGAGGAAGAACGTGAGGATCTCGACTGATCCACAAACCGTGGCAGCAAGGCAAAGGAGGGAAAAGATAAGTGAGAAGATTAGAGTTTTGCAGAGGCTGGTCCCTGGTGGGAACAAGATGGACACGGCATCAATGCTTGATGAAGCTGCAAATTACCTAAAGTTCCTTAGGTCACAAGTCAAGGCACTAGAAAACCTAGGCCACCCCATGCAAACACATAATTTTCTCTTCTTAAACCCTAATCACATCCACCACCCATGAAACAAACCATCCCTTTATAATTCATCTGCAATCATTAACATGCAAAAGAAACCAATCCCAAACCCCTTAATCACCATTGTCATCATTACATATCTTCTGTAATCTAGAGTTTAAAGTTCTGTTCTTTTCTTGTCAACTTTTTCCATATGAAAAGAACTCAGTAATTATAGCACTTATAATTAAGATGAAGAGCCAGAAAGTAGTGATCATCACTGATCAGGATCACTTTGCTCTTTGTTTAATGTACTGTCTGCACTTACAAGGCTTTGTTTTTCTTGGAGCTTTCTATGTCTAATGGTGGTGGATATTTTAAACCAAGAAACATTCTCTAAGACTTTGGGAGTCCCAATCTGTCAGTTTGGTTGTCACCTTGATTCAACCCAAAGCGTGCTACTGAAAGCCACCCCTACAATCTAATTGCTTAGCACAGTTCATGCTTCTCTTTTGGCAGGTGCATTTGTAAACAATATATATATATATATGAATACAATTACGTGTATATCAAGTTATACAATGTATTTTTTTTTAAAGTTTTACATGTTATTTAGATTGTTAGATGATTAAAATAAATGACTCATATTAATAGTATGTTATGTGAAGATTATCACTTGATAAAAAAGTAAAAAATTAATCTAAATCATTCGTTTGAGTCATCCGTTTCAATCATCCAACGATCCAAAAAATATATAAAATAAAAAAAAATTATGTTGTGTAATTTAACCAGAGGTTCTCACCTACTCTCATCCCTTTCCCTTAGGTCATTGATTCGAGACACACCAAAAACATTCTTTTTAAGTCTCTCTCTTTCCCTTATAAGTAAAAGTAGAAATAACTGCACGAACCATCTAGTCACAGTGGTTAAGGGAACGGTTGTTCTTAGAGGTCACGGGTTCGAGCACTAATAATACCAGCGTAGTGTTTGAGCGATCAATATCGAATAGTTGAGAGTATATTACTCTAGAATAGATGCTACTGTAACACTATAACTGATTAAAAAAAAAACAAAAATAACTTGATAGAAGAATAAAAAAATTTAAACATTAAACTTTAACAATATATCAAATAATAGTTGAAAAGATCATTTTTTTTTTATTTTTTAATCGGGTCGGATTAAAGCTGTAAATTTAGATAAGCCGAACTAAATGGATCTAAATGGAGCCCATCATTGCCATTTCAAATGTTACAATCCCTTCATGGGCTTACTGGAAGCAATCGTTTCGATTCAACTTGGAGACGATCTCCTTTCAAGCACTTTCCTCACTTCAACAAGTAATTTTTGGGTTTGTAGTGAGAATACATGTCTTTTAGGGGGCGAGGAAGGGGAAGAGGATTCGGTGGTGGGTATTTCAAGTCTGAACCCTTTGTGCTTTTCCCTGTAAGTTTTCTTCGAACTTGTTGTTTTCCAGGAATGGGTTTTGGGAACCTTCTGTTGTAAGCTATACACAATGATCCAATGTTATTATCTTTCTTTGGGTGATTTTGATTTTGCAGGATATTGAACTACCTGATGCAAAAGCCGTGCCCGATGAGAGGAACTTAGTCATCTGGAATTCAAGGTTGCTAAAGTATTGGAAAGCATCCCCGTACTATATTGAAGAAAATGTTTGCAAGAGTGAGTGCCTCAAATTGTGGCAATGTGGCTTTTGATTAGTTTGATTTGGTTTACGATTTTCATTGTTGTTTTTGCTTCAACTGAATGATCTTGTTGCGCCGAAGGAACCCGGACAAGTTTTTAGGAGAAATTTCAACCTTGTTTTTGCTTGTTCAAGCTTCAAATCAAGGATCTTGATGCATTCTACAATGAATTATTCGATTTGGTTTGTTGGTGTTTGTACAAATTGTTTGTAGCATCCTCAGAGAAACTGTTTGACATCACGATATTACTATGCTAGACATTTTGCCCAAATTTTCGGTTTTTGTATCCGAAATTAACATGTACAATGATGTGCTGTTATTTAAAATGTTGGTTTTCCGGTTTGTATCATCACATTCCTTGTGATCATGTTTGATTCATGATTTTGGATCATTGATACGGTGCGCATATTCTTAGTTTGTTAAAGTTGCCATCTTTGATGCAATCTTATAATTTTGGTTGTTAACTTTTCCCATTGTCCAGCTGCTGAATTGGTTGTTGCATGATGATATTCTGTTGCAAAGTCGATCTTATGTTTAGTTATATTTGTAACTAATTTTGTTTTTCCCTAAATGTTTTGTTAGAAAACGAGAGCATAGATATAGAAAGATTTTCCGACTGGAGCAAGCCAAAGAACACCTCGAAACGCAATAGTCTTAACCAGGTTCTACAGCTCCAATCTCATAATTTTCCTAAAGAACTGATTGGAGGTTTGTAACTTAAACAACTTATGCAAATATTTGATTGACTGTAATATATACAAGTACTTGAGCTTTTATCTTTCCCTTTGCTGGTCCAGCTATAATCGAATATTTGAATCTCAGATTCAAGGAGAGTGCAGCGGAGTGCCAAAAAAATGCGATGGAATCTAGACTCAGGTTTGAAAAGTCTCCTTTTTCAGTATTTTATATTCTGTATTTATTGCATGGAGTCTAAATAGATTCCTTTAATGAATGCAATTTTTTGACTTTGCATATTCTGAAGACACACTCAAGATTCGATGTGCATACATGATTCATGGGTATTAATAATGATAAAGATGCTTACCATACCCCTTGAGAGGTGGTTGAATGCTATGTTACTCGGACTTGGGTGTGTCGTATGTGGGGTATGTGTTTGACATGAATGTTCAGGTCTTTTCAAGATTTCTTTGTATTTTAAAATTCCTGGGAGGATCATATCTTCATACCCATGTCCGGGTATATGTCGAACACTGGCCCTTGAAGCAAAAATATGAAGGGTCGAAGTAACATAGGTTTAATAGGTTAGGCAACCATATTTCTTCACATTCCTGTGATGATTTTGGAATATAAGACTTTGTTTGAAATGAACACAAAAATATATTCCTATTGTTTTTCTCCCACCTAAACCCATAACCGCGGACTCAGAATGGAGTAATAACATATTCTGGTATTATGTTTTTCTTACTTTTGAGCAGGCATGGAGAAGTTGGATATGTTTGAGAAATTCGAAAAGGATTTTGAGGTAAATTTTCCTAGCATATGTTTTGGACTTGAATTATCAGCTTCTCGAGGGGGGACACTCTTGTACTATCTTTTTCTTTTATCTAGCTTTGTTCTAGTAAAAATAGATATAGTTTTGTTTCTTCTTTGTTAAGTTTTTTGTCGTAATAGACTCGAATGCTTGTTTACTTGACAGGACAAAGAAGGAAAAGAGAAGAAAGGTGATGGGGAAGAAGAAAATTCAGATGAAGATCAGGGAGAAGAGTCTGATCAATCGTACAGTGATGATGGAGATTATAATGAGGTCCTCATAAAGCTTAAGACGTTATGCGCCTTTAAATTCGAATGCTTGCTTAGACTTAGCATTAATTTACATGATAAAGTCTAAAAGGATCCCTCAAAAGAAAAAATCGGAACAAATGTCGTATATCTGCATCGGAGTTTTGTTTCCAAATTTTCCTCATAATGTTTCCAACTTTGCAGAATGAGCATTTCGACGACGATGAAGATGATTACAACATGGAAGATGACCATGGTGGTAAGTAGTCGCTTTCTTCCGCTTACTGTTTGCAACGGAACCGGCATCTAACTTGTTATACATAAAATGTTTCCGACTTTTCTGTATGTGTGGCAATAAACAGCTAATGATTTTTTTAACTGTTGCAGATGAACCTATATATTAGTAGTTTTCAGTTGGAATGGCGGAATCGCCGAGGCAAGATACTATGCCGGCCAGTGTCGTTGCCAGCACCGGTTGGGATTAAACTGAACATGGCAACCTTTAGCAACCTCTCAAGTCTTTTTTTTCTTAGCTTTGTATACTTCTGTCTAACAATGGCTTAGATACATGGAAGGGATTAAAATGTTTGGCTCGGTTAATAATTAAACTGAATTACTTGAAACATAACTCTTAAAATTATTAACTATATATTGAATTATTAATCAGACTGAAATTATTTTTGAAAATCATTAATCAAACCCAACTATGTTTAATTTTTTTTAAAATCATTTGAACATTTTTAGTTGAGTTAAAACAATAATTCAACTAGCAATTGGGAATGAATTTCCTGGTTGAATGCTTCGATGACTGGATGATTAACATAATTAGATTTCGGTGTAGGAAATTAGTTAGATTTTAAACGAAAAAGGAACATTTACGGTTAAATAATCATTTTATAATAAAATTTTATTATGTATTTTAAATTAATGGGTTAGTAAGTTAAATAAAGGTAATTACATAAAAATAAGGCATAAGTATATTATAAATTTTTGAATTTTTAGAAAAAAATAAATTAAGTTCTTAAATTTTTTAACTTAATTAAGATTTTATACCTTTTTAACCAATGATGATTGTTAAATTTAGTAATTTTTAGTTAATGCAATGTGTCATGTTTAAGCGTTGTCATTTGATATTTTTTTTAATTTAATTTAAAAATTTTAAAAACTTATAAAAATTATAAAAATATAATTTTCTTAAAACTCTATAAATATCACATGACAAAAATATAGTGTTACGTAATACTAACGTCTCAAGAAAAAATCCATCAAAAATAAAGGTAAAAGTTGATCAAAATACTCAATTTAATTTATAAATTCAAAATTTTATTTTAATATAAAAATTATTTTAAGTATTTTATTAATTTTTCAAAAATTTAAAAGTTTCTGACACTGTTAAGCTAAAATAAAATTATATATCTTTGAACTTTCTATTTTATTCATTTATTTTTCACATGAAAAATAATATAAATACGATATAATTTATTATAAAAATCCATTTTCCCCTAGAAAAGAACAAGGGAACTGTAAATTATAAGAACAAGCACTTTTTATATAGAAGAAATCAATTCATTGGATTGAGCAGTTGAGTGGTTGTTTTGAAGAGATCCATGCAGGATAACGTGGCAAAACCCTCGGATGCCGCGTCGACATCTCCTTCCTCAAATAATTCCTTTTTCCAGGGTTTACAGTTCTCCTTCTGCTCCTTTTAGAACCACTCATCCCTCCTATTTATACTGCTTGGCCTTTGGGAATGGAGAAAACAAGCGAAGCTGAGAAAGAAAGAATAGAAATCGCGGTGGTTGATTTGTTTTGATCAGAAAGAAAGAATAATGTCGTGGCAAACTTACGTTGATGAGCACTTGATGTGCGAACTCGAGAACGGCAATCATCTCACCTCCGCTGCCATTCTCGGTCTCGATGGAACTGTTTGGGCACAGAGCTCAGCTTTCCCTAAGGTTCAGATTCAATGCTGTGTTTGATTATTATTACCAGATCTTCATTTCGTTTAGTTTGATGCATTGCACACAGAATTGATTATGATCTTCACTGTTTTTGTGGCAGTTTAAGCCTGAAGAGATTAAGGCGATTCTGAAAGATTTTGATGAGCCTGGGTCTCTGGCACCAACTGGGCTGCACCTTGGTGGCGCTAAGTACATGGTGATCCAGGGAGAGCCGGGAGCTGTGGTTCGTGGGAAGAAGGTTGGTCAATTCATTGCTCTCTTTATTAATCATCATTTTATAACTCATTCTACTCCATGGATTTATATATATAAAAATAATTTAGAATTAGAATTAAATTCAGGTATTTAAATCGTGGTCGTAAACATAATAGATATTCACAATCAGGATAAACACGATGTGACCAAAAACACGACGAGAAACGGATCGCTCTCATTCTTCATTTTATTTGAATTACTTTTGTTTAACCCATATTGGTATCAGATTCGTTAGAAAACAAATTAGTAGAATAAGTTACTCCAGGTTATGGTAGAACTGGTTATGGTGTGTATGGTCGGTGAGAGCTAAAGTCAGTCCATTGTGTACATTGTTTGCGTTGAACTTTTGCAGGGCGCCGGCGGCGTTACCGTGAAGAAAACTGCGGCGGCATTGATTTTCGGCATATACGAAGAACCTGTGACCCCCGGACAGTGTAACATGGTGGTTGAGAGGTTGGGTGATTACCTTGTTGATCAGGGTATGTAGGCCCTTAACCTCCCCCTCCCAAAGCTTTTTTAATCTTCTGTTGCTTTGGGGTTCGCATCCTTCCTCTTCCATGGCCATGAACTGGCTTTAAATATTTTATTTTTTTTGGAATTGTTGATGATAATAAGTCATGCCAATGATTTCTGGTTTTCCTAGGGTTTGTTTCTTTGTTCACTCAATTTGGCAAATCAATAAAATATATATGTTGTTTGGAACTCTTACATATGGTGGAATTTATTATAGTGCTAGTTTTTTAAAATTCAAAGTGATTTTATTATGAAAAATTTACGACGGACGTCGAACATTGCTGAACATTATTAATGTTGAATATTGTTGAACATCATTAAATTAATTAATAAAAATTAAAAATCTCAAAGACTCAATATATAATTAACAAATGAGCGATAGACTCAACATATAATTAATAATCGTGTGTTGGGTCCTTAAGATTTATAATCTTTATTAATTAATTTAATAATGTTCAACGTTAATAGTGTTTAACGGTGTTTGACACCCATCGTAGACTCGTCCTTTTATTATTGTGTTGTGTATTTCAATGATTTCAAATTAATCTATGGTGAAATTTATTGTCTTAATCATCATTCTATCATTTTCCGATTAACTCTTGTAGTATTTATCTTAAAATGTTGTTTAAAATCGAGTTTTTGAAGATAAATATTATTATTTTTTTAATGATTATTTATAAAATTGAAAAAATAATTTTAAATTAAATTATATTTAAATAGTAATAGTTATACAAATAAAGATATATGGTTAATGTTTATGATAGGATAAACTTATCCACTTTTTCGTTCTTAGTAGCATAAATTCAGATACAAATAAACAAGATAATACCGAATCTATGGATAAGGGTAACCCTCTTAATCGCCGGGCCACCATTTCTTTTTGACAATGACCTAACTAACCTAACTATATATTAGGTTGTATGAAACCTTTACCACGTGATCTATAGTTTATTTAATTTGATTTGTTTATTTTAAAATAATAATTTATTTTTAAATTATATATAAAAAGAGATGATAATTCATTTTAAAAACTGAGATAAACGAATCTGGTTGGTTTGAATTATAATGACATAATAAACAAGGTTCATCTAATAATTTTTTTTACTTTATGCCGTTTATTATTTTTAGTCTTATTCCATTCTTATTATCATTAACAAATATATAATTAGTGATAAATTTATGATGAACGTCACGTATCATAATATCATTAATGTAATATATAGTTAAAAAAATATTAATTATTAATTTTTAATAAAAATTAAAAAAATAATTTTTTTTATTTTTTATGAGATATTTTTATTTTAAAATTTAAATATTTATGCAAAACAAACTTTTTTATTAGATAAATTTTTATCCATATTAAATGTGAACTTCCATATTTATCTTATAAATCCCATGTGGCATGAAACATCTCGTTTTGTCCCCATAAACATCACGGAAATTTTGTGCCTTTGCTGTCATGGAATCATTATCCTTTTGGTGGGTATTATATAAATCTAGACCCTCTTCATGTTCCAACTTCATGTGTTCCATCGATTTAAACTTTTCTTGTCGGATAGTTATCAGAAATGGGTGGAGAAGACGTTGGGAAAGAATCGGTCCAGTCACCAAGCTTTGCCGATCATCATCAGAACATGGATAGACATGCAGATCACCAATGGAAGAACATGGAAAACGATGATGATGATGATGATGAAACATCAGCTTGTGAATCATCATTATCATCATCCATGGAAGATTCTTCAACATCAGACATGGCAGACGATGCATCTTCGTCTTCCAACGATTCTAATGGTCCTTTATATGAATTGTCACAACTCATGGACCAACTCCCAATCAAGTAAGTAGTGCATGGTATTTTAATAGTATTATCCTTTCTTTAGTACCCGAAGATGGCCGGAGGGGACAGTCGTACCCCTAACATAAAATTTTGCGTTTGTCTCTGATTAATCCTAACGAATTCGAGTGATTGATTGCAGGAGAGGCCTTTCAAAGTATTTCCTGGGAAAATCTCAGTCTTTTACGTGTGTTTCTGGCGTTAGAAACATACAACAATTTGCAAAGAAAGAACGCCATTACAAGAAGAAACCGAAAGCATATCCTCTTCCCAGACTCACCATTTCCAAGAAAGTTTCCAGGAATTCTATGTCTGCAGGCTTATGTTTTGCAAGTTGCAGGACTCCTGTTTTTCCTGTACAAACTAAAAACTTCTCCTTTCTTTAGGGTTTTTTGGATCCAATTGAATGCACAGTTCCAAACTTATTTTTACTTGTGGATGAGAAATTTTGTGATTTTGATCAAGTTTTTATTTACCATTTGTGATTTTGAGTCTCTTTTGTGGCTAAAGTTTCACTTTAGGGCTGCAATCCCCAGCCCACACCATTATTGGTGACTCGGCTCGATCCACTCCCCACACTTTTATCTGGCCCAACCGAACCATCACCATTCACCACCACCTGGCCCAGTATGTAAACTTCCCAAAAGAACATCGTTCCACGGATAAAATTTGATTTGATTTTAAAAAATTAAATTATTTAATTTTATTTTAAAAACTATAAATAAAATTCTATATATAAAAAAATTAATAATTTATTTTTAATAATTAATGAATAAATTTAAATAAGAACCTTGATGATGTATAGAACCGTGTGTATTTTATTAAGAGTTGTGTCTACTTGCAGTTTTGAAAATAAATAAATAAAATTATGTGTTACAATAATTCCATATTTCCTGTGTGAGGCTATTAATTATGTTACCGTTGTGGGGAGATAGGAATCATGGCATACAACAGATGAATTTTGTTAAGGTTTATCTTATAATCATTGGGGAAAGGTAATTAATTTAATATTAAGTATTCCAGGGGTATTGAAATTTAAAAAATATTATAATAATAATAATAATACAGGTTTAAAATAAAGAACCTTAGTAGGAGTACTAGTTTCTCGTGTTCCACTATGATGTCTGTCGGGAAGGTGTGTCACTTGTTAGTACAACATTTCATGTTGGGATGGAGAAGAGATGAATTTAACTACAAATAAATGTACTTAATAAAAAAATATTATAAATACAGTTAAAAATAATGGATAATCATTAATATTAAATTATTATTTGAAAAATGAGCGATCGCTCATATTGCTTCTCTTACCGGTTAGGTAGTGTTGGATTTTCAGTTTATTTACACTTGACTCAAATATGATCATCTTTCACCCGTCATCTAATCTTACTCGAGGTTTAGGTTGTAAAAAATCTGACTTGATCCGACTTAAATTTTAAAAGCTTCAAAACCCAACTCAAGTTATTACAAAAAAATAAATAAATTTTAAAAATTTAATTGTAAAAAAATAAATTTTAAGAATCTAATTGTAAAAAAATTAAAATTTTAGTGACCTAATTAAATAATATCTAAGGAGGGATCATTATTATAAATATCCCTAAAATATATATGAAAAATTACACTTTTAATCCCAAATTGGGTCGGTTTTTCACCTTAAACACAAACTGACCCGAAATCACCCTTAAAAAACCCAACTCAACCCGGTCGAAACCTTGATTTTTTTAATTAAAAAATTCAATCAGATCGGGGTCAGATAACCCGTCGAGTTCCGTGCGCACCCCTATTTTTTTTCCTTGCATTGGCAAAACAAGATTAAGAAAAGAGCTCTTTGAGAGAATATACATTAGCAGTTCTATCCTAAGGCAACAGATTGTTCATAACAGAATGAAATTTTAAAAAAAAAAACACCCTTTTTTCTATTCAAAATCCTTCCAAATGATATTTCCTTGGAAACAAACAAGGAATACATAAGAAACTTTAGAAGTTTTCAAATTTTCAGACATTCATGAACTTGGTAACATGACTTGTTTATTCTGACACCACTCATGCTGTTTCTAGCAGCCATGATTTCATTCAGCGACAGCCTCTTCTTGGCTCCTGATTCCGGTCTTTGCTTTGGGGCACTGTTGGATCTTAATTTGGCCTTAGACGACTGTGTGTTTGTCATATAGTTCGGGAAGTTCGAATACGGCCTAAAATAGCCGTCTCCGCACACACTCTTAGCCGGTGTCGTAGGAGCATCGGACCGATTGGCTAAACGAGGAGTGTTGTGAGCACTAGCAAACCTATATTCGTCGCCACCGGCGAAGAACCATTCGAAATCAGTAGGATTTTGATAATGGTGTAATGATGTTCGGGCCGGAACCACATATGGTAGAGGCGATGAGATCGTTTGGTAAGGCAAGTCATCCCCACATTCCGATAGCACAACGTTGAACCGGTGAGACCTTGATCGCGTCTTTAACGTATCGATTTCAACTATTTTCGGGTTGTCTTCATATGCATCGATATCAGTTGATGTTGGAAGTCTTTTGCTGTGAAATTCACTTCTTGGTTCATCAAACTTGTCCTAAAAATGAAATGAAAAACATCAATTACAGCAACTCAAAACACAAGGTAGAATAAACTGTCAGGGTAATGCTACTCACAATCGATTTCCAATGCCGGTTTTCGGGATAATACCGGTACTCCTTGTCGAAGGAGCGGAGTAACCGTTGAGATCGAACCGCAGATTGTGCTCGGATAAGAGCCTGCATACTGTGGAGAGTAGCAGCAGCTCTCTTCCTTACAAGATAGCCTCTAACAAGAGCTTGCAACCTAACCAGTCCTTTCAATGCTCGAAGTGCTTTTCGAGACTAAAAAGTATAAACATAATTTCAAACATTCGATCGAACTATTAAATTATAATCGCAACGTAACGGTTATATCATAACGGTTTAATTCATAAAATAAACTTACCAAATAGCCTCTGAACACAGTTTGAATTTTAACAGCAGCCCACATATCTTTCCCTCTAAAGAAAGCATCTCTGGCATTGCTGGTCAGTCTAACCACGGCTGCTGCCGCTTGAGCTGCCACCATTGCTGCATCAGCTGCAGCGGCCGTCGCAGCAGACACCGCCAATGCGTGTTTGTTCTGGGTTTTCTCCAAGGATGTCATCCAAGCAGCATCCATGGAGGGAAAATCCTTTCCGACATCGAATGGAATTCGAGAATTTTCATCAACATCTTTCCCGGAGCTGGAAAAACTCCACCGTTTTTTGCCATGTAGAACTGTTGGGTTTTGTTCTTTTCCTTTCTCTTTCTCTTTTTTCATGCCTAACACTGACTTCAGCCACCGTGTAGTCTTCCCCATTGCTTTCAAAACACAGAATCGAATGCAGTTCAGAGGGAGAAATGGGTTCCTTTCGATGTGGGAATATTTCTCAGTTCCCAAGCATTTAAATGAAGAAAACAAAAAACAAAAAACAATGGGAAGGATAAAGCTTGGATTTTTGTTTTGAACTGAAAATCTGACAGAACCTCGTGAAGTTCTACCGTTATAAACACAGAAAAATAATAAGATTTACAGACAAAACACATTAAAATAATGAAAAACAAGAAGAAACTCAGCCTCACCTTCTCAAATTCAAAACAAGCGCCGGTTTCACTTCTTCAACCTCTCTCTCTCAATATCTGTATGTTTTTTACTGAATTAAATATATTTTTATTTCCCTGTTATCTTAATTTTTGTTATTCAATTTCTATAAACTGGTGAATATTAACGTTCGGTCAACCATACATTTTTTAAGATATTTTTAAAAGCAATTAATTAATATATTATTTTCATTAGGTATTGACTCGACACTGCTGAATTATTTCTTTTCAAAATTTGAATTGGATCTAAATCTAAGCTTATTGTTTGGTTTGAAATTTGAATAATCTTTCCTGAGAAAATTCTTATGATGTTGACGATGATGATTTTGATAGAAAAGGAAGTGTTTGGAGATTTTGAGTGATTATGGCCAGGATTCTCGAAGGGTTTTTGAAATAGTACGAGTGAATTTAAATTGTGTTTATTGGTATTTAACTTTTAAAATTTCTAATTTCATCACTAAAATTTTAATTTTGTTTTTATGCTTTCATCATCAAGTGTAGGAAATAATCTAAAATTTTAATACTTTTGTGGTTGATATTCTTCTCTATAGTTGTTTAATATTGTTTACGATCGTTTGTTTGTAATATAATTGGTACCAAAATATTAATTTTTCCAGTATTTTAAATTTTAAATTTTCTTTTTTTTTTTTAAATTCTCTCAAAATTGACGAAAATCAAATTAACTTTATCTTGATCCAATTTTTAATCTTTCATCTTGTGAATAGTGTAACATAGAGATATAATTTTCTTCTAGACCTTCTCTATCGTTCTGATTAAAAAAAAACTCTTATACAATGAATGAAATAGGAGTAGAACCATAAGTTTGAGAGGAAAGTTTCAAGATTTTTTTTATAAGAATCTACCGAAAATATTAAACGATATTAAATTAGGGGTATGATGTATTTTTTAGGGTTTAGGATATGAAGATTAGGGGTGAGATTCAGAATTTAATTTTTAAGGATTTTTTAATGTGAGACATGAAAAGAGATCATTAAGGGACAATAGATTTTTATTCATCAAATACAAGATATTTCGAGTAAAATTCTTCCGCTCCTTAATCATGTCTCCTTTTATGCCCCACCTTAAAAAATTATTTAAAATTAAATTCTACACCCTAATCCTAAACCCTACACGTTAAAAATACATCATACCTTTATTTCTCTAAACTTAACAACACATAATATCCTTGAACCATAAACTCTAAACCTAGCACAAGTGAACGCATAAAATTGCAACTAAATATTTTATCCCAACCTTAAATCCTAAATCTAAACCCAGTACAAGTGAAAGCATAAAATCGCAACCAAATATTTCATCATAACTATTTATCATTATGAAAACAGGTTGTTTTCATCTCTACCAACTCAAGCCAAATCACTATATCACAACAAAAACAATGCCTCATCTCTCAATGCTTACTTACCATAAAAAAACACAAAATCAAACCTGCACGCCCCCCATTGATTTTACTCCATGTTTTGGCTTTGCCTGCTCTGTGTCACAGTTTCAAGGTTCAATCACAAATACAGGCTGCAAAAGGATAACAAACAAGAATGTCAGAGCAACAAGGGAAGAAAAGAATCAAATATACTTGAACTGTACAATTCAACATGCATACATATATAATTGAAATCATGGTGGTTAAGAATCCTCAGCATGTCAATGCTAACTGGTTTGCCATCTCTGCAAGGATCTCAACTAGGGTTCCCCATTGATCAGCCTAAAGAAATGAACATTTTTCAGTTAAGTGACATCAGAAACAGTTTGACAATTTCATAAACTGAAGTTATGACAAAACATTTTCTTGATCAAGGGCTGTATAACACATTACAGTTGGCTACACCTACTGCTGCAAGTATGGACACTAACCATGAAAGATGATCAAAATGAAAGATTTCTGGGTAGTAGTTGAGACTTGAGTGTTCTTAAATAGGGAAAACCCATCATAAAATCTGGACTCCGGACCATGTTTTCCCTATATTCAGAACACAAAAATGAATGCAAAGAATCTCAACAACTAGCAGCCATCATAAAATCTGTAACATGTTAAAAAATGTGGTTTGGAACAATTTTCCTAAATCAGTTACAGATTGACCAGGTTGATTTTTAGGGACTAACAATTAGGGTTGTTTAGGCTAATTTCACCAGCAAAAACACATGGATTCATGCTTAAAATTGATCAAACAATTGGGAGATCACCAATTTAAACTCTGTTTCTCTCAAACATAAACATAGCCCCCCCAAAATAAACTCCAACGGAAGATTCACAGATTGTAAGCAGCTAAAATGTACAGTAGACAAAGATAATTAGAAAGGGAGAAACTTTAGTTACCTTGTAGAACAATCGAAGGTTTGGGTCGGAAGAGAACCGAAAGGAGAGGTTGGAGAGCTGAAGGTTAGAGGAATGATGCAAAGATGGGTGGTTTTAGTTAAAGGACTAAAAAATAATCATAATTAAGGGACCATTTTTGTAATTTAACCTAAATGGAATAGAAGGCCACATCTTCTTCTAATTCTATGAGTACAAAGGGTCAAAAGGGATGAAAGAATGAAACTTGCCACCTTAAGAAAACGCTAAAACGGAAATTCCGTTATAGTTTAGGGTCAATTTACCTATTAAACCGAAAATTAATACACTGAAAAAAAAAAAAAGAAAATACATAAATTTCTTCAATCTCGTCTCCTGAAAGTTTAAAAGTCTGCAATTTTTCGGTTTTCGCAGGGATTGGGATTCTTTACTTCGTTAATGGAAGTTACTAGGTTTACCCGTGGCCATTGAACACGGTATGTGTATTCTTCTAATTTTCTTATAGATCTAATTGATTATTTTCGATATCAAATCGTGCAATACTCTGGGGTTTCGGATTTGGATCTTATGTGTCATACGGAGGTCCCTTCGTTCCCGTCGTTCCGTTGATGAAATGTTGGGAATGGGAACTATTTGGTACCTTGGAAAACTGAAAACTTGCTGGTGGGTTTACTCGGATTAAGTTTCGTTTTTTTTCCCTTTATGTTATTTACATTATTGTAATTTGGGTGGAATTAGTTTTGTTGTGTTTTAGTCTTATGGTCCAAAATGGAATAAAATAATGTTTGGTTCTTTCGAATTGGTGGGTTGAAAAAAAATTCTAGCTCGTTTTTGGCTAATTTATTAGTTTCTAATGGCCTTTTGCAACATCGTGCAATTTTTATCGAAGATCTATTGTTAATGCAGTCAGGGAAAATGAGACTGTTAATTTGAGGTCAAAATAATATTTGGTGGATCTAATCTTGTAAGATGTTTTATATTTAGGTTGACCCTTTGAGGTGTAAAGGTTAAATGATGGAAAATTTTCCAATCTAATGATTAATTACTTGGCTTTTATAATCTTCTAAGATGTTTAATGTAGAGTACTTCCATGATCACATTTCTAGGCTTAGGGACTCGAGATATTTGATTTTTGTAGTTGGCAATGCTGTGAATTAAAACCCTTTTTCAAATTATCTGCCCCAAAGCATCTTATTCACTGATAAGATACTGTTTTTTCATCACTGAAGTGGTGGCTTGGATTTGATTTACTTAAATCTTGAATGTTTGTAATTTTTGTCTGCTTTCGTAAGTTCTAACCAATAAATTTTTCATTTGTACTTTCTGCAGGAAATTAATTTGTGTCTAGAAATCCTTGAACTGGAATATTTTATTGGATCTAGAATTTGAGGTAGTAAGGCAAGTGAGGCGAGAATAGAAGGGATTGAACCTAATTCACAGCAGTTGTTAATAAAGACGTCGACTATCTCATATGTCTCAGGTGAAATTATAGTCTTTCATTGTACAAATTAAAACATTCAAAATTCAGCGACCAAGTTCAGGGGGTGATTTGCCCCAGGCTGGGGAGTACTCTTTTCCAGTTGCCCGGAGGGTGAACTCTGCTACTGCCATGATGATGGGAGATGATGTCGAGAATGGAAATTTGGGGCCTTACCAAGATAGGCCAAGGACATTTCCAAACATGCGTAGTAAACCTTATACCCCCTTGGTAAGGATCTTATGTTTGTCTCAGTTCAGTGTGTGGTTTGTTAGTTGTGAATGAGTGTGCATTGGAATTTTTGGCTATGATGTTTTGTTTCCTTATCATTTTTTGTTTTTGATATTTTAATAGTTTGTTTTCATCATGCATTTGTGTTACCAATACCTGGTTAAACTATTTTTTGGAGAAGATGAATTATTTTATCCTTGATGGTGTCAAGTTTCTTATGGACAGATCGTTTTTTTCATTGTCAGTTTGTAGTGGCATTGGAATAGTTTAATATTGCCATAGATTAAGCATATTTTAGCCATACACTATGAATGAGCAGAGATATTTGATTTAAAACTCTTCATTTCAGCAATTATTTGAAGCCTTCCATCACCATGGCAAGAATGTTCATTCTAACAATTCTTTTCTAGCTCAAGTGGTATTTCAAGTACTTTTTATGATGTCAACAAAATAAATCCTGATTCTTTTTTGACACACTGCTCCTTCACAACTGCAATTAAGATGTTTGACTATTATCTTGTGCATATATGTGGTCAATCCATTTCTGTGTTTGTGCTATGGTGTTCATTACAGTTGTAGTGTTATTATTAAACAAAACATAGAAAAATATTCTTTCTTAGAGTTTCTTGGGCGAAGCATAAAAAAGGGAAAATAAGTTTAACATGGACTTCACAGGGACTGCTGAATTGATGTGAATGGCAATATGACTGGCACTGGCAGGGTTAAGCAAACAAGTAGTAAAAAAATCACAGATGAATATTTTAGTAAAACATTTAGCAGTGATGTGGAACCCTTTTCCTTTCTAAGCTCTTGCCTCGTTAAGCATAATTTTTATCTTTCTCTCCTCTTGCCATCTGGCACACTCTTTCTCTTGTGTGTTCTTAAGTTGACTAATGCTTTTGTGCAGATTTTTCGAATTCTCAGGGCAATAAATGTTCGTGTTCTTATCATACTTCTCCTTTTGGGCTTCGGATATGTCTTTTACATCGGAGCAAGTACTTCTCCAATCATTGTTTTTGTCTTCTCGGTTTGCATTGTCAGCTTCCTTCTGTCTATCTATCTATCTTACAAAGTGGGTCCTTTCCAAGGATGAAGGTCCTCCGGAGATGGTTCAGGTGAGTTTCTCTAGTAAAAACAACTTTTTAAAATTAAAATCTCAAGCTTTCTCTATACTCCTGGAAAAATTGTATTAAATGCTTCTCTAGAATTTTTAAATGTAACGTTTCTCCAAATTGAAAATGTCTTTTATATACATTGTGAGTGTTTATTTTGCTATTGGTTAATTGGAGTATTTTATTCTCAACATCTATTAAATCTGTTACAAATTTTCAGCTTTAATTTATGGCAATCATATCTGAGTTTGACATAAGGTTTGATAAAAAAATATTGATGATAGATGACATTTGTGTTCTACATCAACTAAAATTTAGCCTCTTAATCTGAGTTGTAGAAAAGAATTCTGAAACTATTTTTACAATTGAATAGTGTTACAGTTGCCTTTGTGGCAAGACAAGAAACCAAAAGTGGAAAAATTGAAAGAATGCAAATAAGTTTATTTTAGTAATATTCTTAATCAGAATAATAAATAATTTATTTAGCAAGTATCTTGTTGCAATTAAAAGTACTTAATTTTACTTTGCTTAATTATAAAATCTACAATTTAATTTTAGTTTGTTAATTTAAGGAGACAATTATTAGTGGTAAAATAAGATGGAAATTAATCCAATCTATAAAGGTTTGAAAGTCTCTCTTTCTAACGAGTCTGAGTTTAGGAGCTCCCTTCAACGAACTCCATATACTATTAATCTTAGGGTCTTCACGAGCTAGGAACCAAGCAAGGTCAAAGATTTATCAATCAAAGTAGGTTTTCCCTTGAACTTTTGAGTAACTTTATCCGTATCCCGTGAACATAACAAATAGTATACACAGAACTAGAAAAATGTATGCTTTCTTCATCTACATTTGGGGTAAGAAGAAGTTCTTAAGGCTAAGAACGCCAACTTCTTTGTATTATTACATAACTTGATAAAAGGGAGGTAGTCCCCCTTATTGTTTATCATCTTCTTGTTGACCCTTATGCAACTAATTACTTATTATTTCCTCTCAATCTCCTCATAGACTTGTATTGAGCTTATCAATTTTGTTTCTAGATATCAGAAGCTATACGTGATGGAGCAGAAGGATTCTTCAGGACACAGTATGGTACTATTTCCAAGATGGCGTTGTTGCTAGGGCTAGTGATCCTTAGCATATATTTGTTTCGAAATACAACTCCCCAACAAGAAGCCTCTGGCCTAGGAAGGTTGTGATATATATGAATATTGTGTAAAATAGGCAAATAGCATTCAACTTCCTTTTACCCTTGTGAAATATGATGATGTGCAGGGCAACTTCTGCATGTATCACTGTCGCTGCATTTCTTCTGGGGGCTCTATGTTCAGGTGTTGCTGGGTATGTTGGGATGTGGGTATCAGTTCGTGCAAATGTCAGAGTCTCCAGTGCCGCGAGACGATCAGCGAGAGAAGCATTGCAGGTTGTATCCTTTTTAAATTTCAAAGTTTTTCTGAATTCTTGCAGATTTGACTACTAATTGCAATCATATCATGCAGATAGCTGTCCGCGCTGGTGGTTTTTCTGCCTTGGTGGTGGTTGGTATGGCTGTGATTGGTATAGCCATACTTTACGCAGCATTTTATGTTTGGCTGGAAGTGGATTCACCTGGTTCAATGAAGGTGACAGATTGTATGTAATTATTTCCCTTATTTCTTTTATTTTTATTAATGGACTTTGTGCACATTGATATTCTTGTTACATGGTTCTTGACTTTTCCTACATATGTTGGTATGTTGAAAACATGTTGATATTTCTTGAATGTTCATCTTCTCTTGGTGAAATGTCGGTCGATTGTAAGCATGGTTTTCTGTTGTCCCCATTTTAATGAAAATGGATATCTATAATTGAATGTTGATATCAGTAAGTTCTCCGGCTATCTAAAATTGATCATCACCTTACAAATTCATCAAGTGTGATCTTTAGTTTAAAGCAGCTATTGCTGGTATTTTAGACATTTAGTTATGTCTGTAAATGACATTTGGTACTACTTCTTTCTAATAGTTCTTTGACTGCCTGCAATTTTTTGTATTACTGAAGATAATAGCACAGATGAACGATCTATATATTACTAACAAGATTCAAAACTATGGATGAAGTGGGATAGCATTCCTTAGAATAATTGTTACTATATTCTTGCCAAAGTTAATGATTGGAGTTGCTCTTTATGTTAATTTTAGGATTTGAGTTAGAATGACTGAGAACCTTGTGATTCAAGGTTCTTGGTTTAATTATACCAAATATTTCTATTTTGGAGTCTGTCTCACATGTTTGCTTTGAAACCTATTGCTATATGCATAATGTCTTATGCATGATTTTATTGGGCGTTGGTAACATGGTATTCTTATTCTTGACATATTGTTGTTTTAGTGGGTTTGGTGACATGCCATTCTTTATTCTTGATGTATTGTTGATAACATCTGGTCTTTTCTTTCAGCAAAATTCTGTATTTGTTTTTTATGACTATTCATATTGTTAACTGTCTTACATGAGCACTTGTTTCCACTTAGACAATTCAGGTGTATGCTGGCTTCCAGTGCCTAATTGATCTGTATATGCATGTACTCCTGTATGCACGTGGATAGTATGCAGACATTGCTATATTTGGACTGTGGCTGTTGATTCTATGTTCACCTTAAACTAGCATTTCATGGTTTTAGAATTATTGAATTAACACTACTGTGACTCTCTATTGATGTTTATTCCTTTCAGTGCCTCTTCTTCTTGTGGGATATGGTTTTGGAGCTTCATTTGTTGCCTTGTTTGCTCAGTTGGGTGGTGGAATATTTACAAAAGCAGCTGATGTTGGGGCAGATCTTGTTGGAAAAGTAGAACAAGGAATACCTGAAGATGATCCTAGAAACCCGGCTGTAATTGCAGATTTGGTATTGGATTTCAACTCATCAAGTTCTTTATTTGAATTGTTTCTTAAGATATATGTATATATAGGTTATACTTTGATACATAAGTTTTGTAAAAAAATTTACACAACCCTTCCTATTTAAACTAAAAATCTAAAACCTAAATTCCTAATCCTAACACACTAAAACCTAAACTCTAAATCCTAGACCTCAAACAATAGATTCTAATCATAAATCAAACCCTAAAACTGAAAGGCTTGTGTAAACTTTATCAAAGCACTTTCCTATATATATATATAATCATTTTGGAGTCAGAAATAACATGACTTTATTCTCATGTTATTTGTTTAGTTTTGAGTTGAAAAATGAGCAAGTAAAGCTTGTGCGCATGTCATGTAATTTCCTGTTCTATACCATGAAGTAATTTATTTGAAAATTTTGTTAATTAGAAAATTTTATTGGTTGAATGACCTTCAATATGGAAGGTGGCTGAACATATGTATTGCGAACCAATATTGAAAGAAGTGTGGCCAAATTTACAAATACTGATTCTGCTTTATCTTTATTTTTTGTATGTGTTTCCGCTAATTTATCTTGGCCGCTATATTTGTTACTTGAATCTTTCTTTTTATACTGAAGGTTGGGGACAATGTTGGTGATTGTGCTGCACGAGGTGCAGATCTTTTCGAAAGCATTGCAGCAGAGATAATTAGTGCCATGATACTTGGTGGAACAATGGCTCAGCAGTGTAAAATTGAAGGTTGGTTCAAGTTACTTCTCACCTTTTATGTAGTTTTAACATATTTATACTGTTGCATCTTGTGAATGCCCTATGTTCTAACAACGAGAATTGACAACTGCGAAAATAGAATTTACATAATTTTTAATAAATTTAGCATGAACCAAATCAAAAGTTAAAACCTTCCTGATCAATACAAGGAAACCACAATCTGCAGTTTGTTTAGATAATAAGAAGCTTTCTTGTCTCTTGATGTTCCATTTTGTTAGTGTAATTAATCGAGGTTTTAAGAGAGTTGTAAAAGTGCATAAGTAGTGTTATTTGGCTGTTACCTACTGTTGGTGAGAAACAAATTATTATATATCTCTAACTGGAAATGATCAGGAATCTCTAGTCTTGATTACTAACTTTTTACACCATCTGTAGTTTTCAGATCTACCTTGTTGACAAACAGTTATATTTAAGTATGGTGTTATAACTAAGCTTGTTGGTTCTGATAATATGTCCATTGATTGTAGCTATATTAGAGGTTCAAACCTGCAAAAACGTAATTAAAAGATGGCTTGAAAAAGATTTCCTGTTCAGTTGCTAGTTTGGTTATTGTTTTGGTTTATTTTGCTTTGGCATTGGCATATTCATTATCTTGAGTCTTCTTTTGGTGTTGCCTCATTTTTATATTCATGCAGACCCATCTGGCTTCATCCTGTTTCCTCTTGTCGTGCACTCATTTGACCTGGTGGTATCATCAATTGGAATACTTTCAATTAGGAGTACACGTGACTCCGGGGTGAAAGTTCCAGTGGAGGATCCAATGACAATCCTTCAGAAAGGATACTCTATTACGATAGTTTTGGCAGTTCTGACATTTGCTGGGGTAATCTGTGATCTGCAATAATGTTTATTTTTTCTCTTGTCAAGTATTGAAAATCTTGCTATTTATATTCCTCTTTTTTGGTTGAACGCTCATTCAGGAATTATTCCTTTTTCTGAAATTATTGCAGTCTACTCGGTGGTTGCTTTATACTGAACAAGCACCTTCTGCATGGTTGAACTTTTCCTTATGTGGGTTAATTGGTATTATTACGGCATATGTTTTTGTCTGGATAACCAAATATTACACTGACTACAAGCATGAGCCTGTACGCACATTAGCTCTTTCTAGCTCTACGGGACACGGGACTAACATTATTGCTGGAGTCAGTTTGGGACTGGAATCGACAGCCCTTCCTGTTCTTGTGATAAGTATATCTATTCTTTCTGCTTTTTGGCTGGGTCACACCTCAGGGCTTGTGGATGAAACTGGAAGTCCAACTGGTGGGTTATTTGGAACAGCTGTGGCAACAATGGGAATGCTCAGCACCGCGGCCTATATTCTGACCATGGATATGTTTGGTCCTATAGCTGATAATGCTGGTGGAATTGTAGAGATGAGTCAGCAGGTACTATATGGTTGATTCTCTAGATTCCACTGTTACCAATCTATATATTGCAGTTTATTCTTTTTGGATTGTTTAAGTTTGCTGTTGATGCCCTGTACAGTCAGAGAGTGTGCGAGAGATTACTGACCTTCTTGATGCTGTTGGGAACACCACAAAAGCTACTACCAAGGGTTTTGCCATTGGATCTGCAGCACTTGCTTCTTTTCTTCTGTTTAGTGCATATATGGATGAGGTTTCAGCTTTTGCGCGTGAATCTTTTAAACAGGTCTAGTCTGCGTTTCTTTCTAACGAAGGCAGTATATGGTGTACCATTCATTTGCTACACATGTTCTACTTCTGAATAAAAAATAGAAAAAGAAGCAATGATTGAATAATTCAGTAAAAGAAAATTGCATGGTTTTACTTGTAAGCACAATAATTCTGTTTGAATTGGTGTTCTGAGAAAGGGAAAATAAGTGGCACTGAATGGAGCCTCAGGTTATTTACTCTGCAAAGTCTTTCATTTCTTCTTTTCTAACATTTGTCGTTTGAATAAACTTTCAGGTTGATATTGCCATTCCTGAGGTTTTCATTGGTGGATTGTTGGGTTCCATGCTTATATTCTTATTTAGTGCATGGGCCTGTGCTGCAGTTGGCCGAACTGCTCAGGAGGTTGTTAAGGAAGTAAGAAGACAATTCATTGAGAGGCCTGGTATCATGGTGGGTTTGATATTTCAATTGCCTTTTACAGCGACTTTAACAGTTAATTTTTCTATTATATTTGAATCAAAAGCAACCCAGAGAAATTGTTAAATATTTCTTATCTGGATAAAAGGATCACGAGAAAAAAGATGCAGCTGCAGTCTTTGTTCTATAGCTCACTTTTGAAGTCTCTTCCCAAAAGTAAAATGATGTGGAATTTAACATTTTCTATTATCATTTTTTTGATCAGTAAGCTCTAATGCAAACAAATGTGAAGTAATTGATTATTTCTTTAAATCATGTTGTTTATGTACTATAATATCTCTCATTTTTCTTGTGTGAACATGTATGCTTTATTTTTTCTGACAAACTTACTGCAGGACTACAAGGAGAAACCAGATTATGGTCGCTGTGTTGCTATTGTGGCATCTGCGTCTTTGAGGGAGATGATAAAACCGGGTGCTTTGGCTATAGTATCACCGATTGTAGTTGGTACGTTAATTGCTCTTTGCTGATATCATTATTTAAGTTTTGCAATATTGGGGTACTTACCATTTATCTTATTAATCCTTCAGTTCTTTCTTTCTTTCCTTTTTGTTTATTTGTTAATCCTTTATTTCTTTCTGATCTTTTCTCGTAAGTTTTCCTTTTTAGTTTGTTTAATTTTTTTAGACGTGTTTAAATGTTGCTGGAATATCTAGAACCATGTCAAGAATGTAGGAGATTATTTTTTACCAAAAGAAAAAGAGGATTTAGGAGATTAGATGTCCAATGTGGTTTCTCAGATTTTCTATTCAGTTTAGTTTATTTTTAGGCAATCTAAGCACAATCAATATGTAACAATTTGCAGGTTTTCTATTCCGAGTTCTGGGACACTATACTGGACATCCTCTCCTCGGAGCGAAAGTTGTGGCTGCTCTTTTGATGTTTGCAACAGTTTCTGGTATTTTAATGGCTCTCTTTCTGAACACATCCGGCGGTGCCTGGGATAATGCAAAGAAGTATATCGAGACCGGAGCTCTCGGTGGTAAAGGCAGTGATTCTCACAAAGCAGCAGTCACCGGAGATACGTAAGTTTGTTTGTCCATTCCTTTTTCTTAGGTTCTTGTTCCTTCATAAATGTAGAGCCATGTTGCTCCGACTCGTTTTTGTTGAAGTATCCATGTTCAACACTCGTGCGTGATATAGTAGGATGATACGACCTGTGCAAGTAGTATTCTCCAACTATATGGGAATTTCGATCATACTTTGTGTCAGGCACATATCTTTATCCGACGCTCACACACGTGTCGGAGTAACATAGGTATAGGATGCTAGAAGTGTGAAAAAGGGGTCATAATTGCAATGTATGTGATTTTTGCAGTGTGGGAGATCCATTCAAAGACACAGCTGGACCTTCACTTCATGTGCTCATAAAAATGCTTGCTACCATTACACTAGTAATGGCGCCTGTGTTTCTCTGAAAGACTCGTATTTGTTATATATATATATATATATATCATCATCACCTTTGAGTTGTTAGTTACATACCATAACATATTTTGATGGATAGATAGGTATTTTGATGTATATGTCTGCCTGTCTCTTTAGATCTTTTTTCCATCTGAAATAATAAGACATCATGCTAGCATGTAGCCATTTTAATGGTTATATTTAATGGCTTAATATACCAATTAGTCCTCAAAGTATATCCATTTGCAGCTAAAGAGCAGGTACTTAATTGTATATTTATTTCCAATGCTGGACTGGAGAAATTGGTAGGATATTGTACTTCAGTTTTTTTTATTATTCAAAATAGTGTACTTGAGTTATAATCACTATTATATATATTGTATATTATTTATAGGTTAAAAAATATGAATAATCACACTATTATATTTAAAAATATATTTAAACTTAGATTTATTGGTTCAAAATTTTTATAATTTAAATTGTTTTAAATAAACCATTATCATAAGTATCAAATTAAAAAATATATATATAGATATTCATTTTTTTATTATTCATATTCATGTGTTTATTTAAATCAATAAATTAAGCTTGTATATAATTGGACCAAATAAAAAAGAATGCTACATTTTGATGCCTAATTAGAAAAAATAAATAAACCTAGCTACCAAGGGGAGAAAATTAGGTTAATAAAAGAGCATACTCTCCCCTTCTCCGTTCCGGCAAGCTTTTCCCGGTTTCTCACTCAAATCTTTTTTCGTTCCCGCTTGTGGCTGTTAATATATGTTCAGTTACTTGGGATTTCCATTTGGTTAGTTTTCTTCTTAATATATTTGGCTGGAGCTTTGTTTTTCCGGCAAAGTGTTTACAGGTTAGATTCCGATTCAGACTTCCTCTCTTTTTTTTTTGATTTCGGATTTCAAATCGTTGTTCTCTTTACCTCATTCAACGCTTTTCTTTTCTCAACCAGGTTAAATTAAAATTTTTGGGTGTTGATTTTGCTAGGGTTTTAGAGACTTAAGTTGAATTTCGGAGATTAGGATTTCAAGGTTTCAGAATTTATTCATTTAGTTTTTTTTTTCTTGAAAGAAAAAAAAAATAAGAGATTTCATATTTGTGTGGCTACCCAGATCAAGGTTTTCCGATTTTGATCAATTCACGGAAGAGAACGCGGAGAGAAAGAAGCTCGGGATTCAATTAAAGTTCACCCCCAATCTTTACTGTTCTTTTCTTCGGGTTTCTTAATGATTTATCTCTGTTTTTGATACTGTGATCAAGGGAATAAAAAAAACAAGAACAATGGCCTCGTATAGGCCATTCCCTCCACAATCCTTTCCACCAGCACCAGCACCAAATCAAAATCCTCTTCCACCCCAACAACATTATGATCAAAATTACAATCAGATGAATCTAAAATCGAATTACCATTACCATCCTTCAAGACCACCCCCACAACAACAGTTGCCTCCCTCGCCTCCACAGCAGCAATATTCATATCCCCCTCCGCCTCCAGAATCTTCATATCCACCTCCCCCACCCCCTCCTTTGCCTTCAATGTCACAAAATACCTTCAACTCACAGCCACCGATGTACTATCCACCGTCACAATATAGCAATCCTGCGATGCAGCCACCTCCTCCGCCACTTCCCCAAAGTTCTCCAGGTTCTTCAATTCCTCCGCCACCACCACCTCCAAGTTCTCCTCCACCACCGCTTCCTCCAAAGGAGAGTGCTGCTGGGGACAAGAGGTTAAGTGAGCCCTGTAAAGGTGGGAATAGGAATTTTTTGGGTTCTGGACGACGTGAACATGGACATTCTAATCACGGGATTGGAAGTAGAGAACACAAGCCAATTGTGCCTCCTTCAAAGAAGCCTAATGGTCCTGCAGGAAGGGTGGAGACGGAGGAAGAAAGAAGGTTGAGGAAGAAGAGGGAGTTTGAGAAGCAAAGGCAAGAGGAGAAGCTTAGACAGCAAATGAAGGAGTCCCAGAAGGCCCAAATGATGTCTTCCGCCAAAGGGCATGGCTCGATGGTAGGCTCACGGATGGGAGACAGGAGAGCTGCACCATTTCTGAGTGGTGAGAGAATTGAGAATAGATTAAAGAAGCCAACTACGTTCTTATGCAAGTTGAAGTGAGTATATGTAAATGAACTTATTCCCTTGTCTAAAATTCTGTTTGGCTATTAGGCCACAATCCACGTCAAATTTAGAAATTGAACTTATAAATTTCATGTTTATGATATCAAATGTACATGCTAAGCTTTTTGAATTTCACTATTATTATCTTTCCTAATGAGTTTTGTCTTGTTTAAGTTTGATGATGCCATCTCTCGTCCTTCTTTTATTGTTTATGCAGGTCTAAAAATATCCCTGAATGACTTATGATGGAATTCAATATAATGATTAGTGTTTGCTATGGCTCTGATATTTGCATTGGCTTAAGTAGGTTGATGGACCTTAGATTAACTTGAAAAATATTGGTACTTTCCCCCTTCTTGTTGTAGAATCTATACTATTGTAGTTAAAGTAGTTTAGTGAACAATGGGATTTGAATTGTTATTATATATTTTGCTCAAAGATGTTTTTCCACCTTTCCTTGCATGTGTATGTATTATAATACTTTTTTGGCTGAACACTACTCAATCATTATTTTCTGCATGCAATTATCTTCTTATTTTCCTATATGAAATTTCTTTTTCATGTTGGAAAGTTTCCTTTTGACTACTTGTTTGACTATTTAAGTCTGAAAATTATTTATACTATTTACTTCTGTTAATGACAATCACTTATATTGTGTAGATTCCGGAACGAACTTCCTGATCCAAGTGCGCAGCCTAAACTTATGGCCTTGAAGAATGATAAAGATAGGTAAGAGTTAACCTTTTGCTTCAAAGAAGATACTGTATTTTCTTATTTTTAGAACTCCAGGATCCAATATTTTTGGGGGGCTGTCTGTTTGAATGTATTCACCCTTTCTCTTTTCACTTTCTTGTTACTGAAGTTATATCTCTTGCTAGTGTTCTTTGCGGAGAAAAATGTTATTGGACTAGTAAAAGGTTAAATTTATCCCCTTTGTGATATTTCTTGTTAATCTATATTTCTTTCTCACAGGTTTACAAAGTACACTATCACTTCTTTGGAGAAAATGTACAAGCCTAAACTTTTTGTTGAGCCAGATCTCGGGATACCACTTGATTTGCTTGACCTCAGTGTATACAAGTATCGTACTCCGTGCACTTAAAATCTTTTCTTATACCACCTCTTGCCCCAGAAGACGAGGAACTCTTGCGTGATATGGTTTTGACTATATATTTTCTCATTGTTTAATTAGTCCTCCTAGTGTTAGACCACCTCTTGCCCCAGAAGACGAGGAACTCTTGCGTGATGACGTAACTTTAACCCCTATAAAGAAAGATGGCATAAGACGAAAAGAACGACCCACTGACAAAGGTGTTTCTTGGCTTGTTAAAACACAGTACATTTCTCCACTTAGTATGGAATCAACAAAACAGGTAATTGCTGACTACCATGTTCATATTTGGTGTTCTCCATTATAATTTTCGGAAGCTGTGTCAAAACTAAATACATTTGTGCTTGCAGTCTTTGACTGAAAAGCAAGCTAAAGAACTGCGACAACTTAAGGGAGGCCACAATCTTTTGGAGAACCTTAACAATAGGTTTGTTTTATTCCAACCTCCCTCCCTGAAGATAGATTCTTATTTGAAGCAGATCTGGGGGAAAATAGCACTAAAAATGTTGGCAATTTTATCAGGGAAAGACAAATAAAAGAAATTGAGGCATCTTTCGAGGCCTCCAAGTTACGTCCTGTCCATGCAACCAATAAAAACTTAGAACCAGTTGAAGTTATGCCTCTCTTACCTGATTTTGATAGGTACAGAATTTGTCGGGTTTGTCTGCTTTGTTTTTACTTCCCTTTTTGGTCTCATGCATACAGAAAACATGATTCATTAGATTATTGAACTTTGAGATTTCAATCATTAGTCATTGTGCTGTGTTACAGCATACTTACATCTGATGTCTTTGTTTTGATTGTGATAGGTATGATGATCAGTTTGTTATGGTGGCATTTGATGGTGCTCCTACAGCTGTCTCAGAAATTTTCAGCAAGCTACATGGCTCTGTTCGTGATGAGCATGAATCAAGAGTGAGTTATGATATTTCTAGATTGTGTGATCTGCTTATAAAATTAGTTAATATCTTGAGGCTGACATGCATTACTACAGTTGCCCATGGAGCCACAGTTGTAGTACCAAGAGTGTTGTAATTTGGCACCAAAATAATGTGATGTGTAATTCTTTTCTTAGTTATAATAAATAAAATGGAAATTAATGTGATATGTGCATAAACTGTTTTTTCTGGCTCGAGGATTTCTTCGGGGATCTTTTTTTTTAAGTACATTTTCATGCTTAGTTTTGTCCCCCCCCCCCCCCCCCCTCATTAATCGGCATGCTGTCTCTAGGTCCTGATATTATCGATGAGTATGGCACAAATAGTAGATAGTGTTGCTGAGACTGTGGCTTCTAGTCAAAGGATGATCATAGTCAACTCTGCAATGTTATTTTAGGCAATTGCTTTAATTTTATGGTATTGTTGGCAGGTTAAAAGAAAATCCTATATAAATTTACCCTGTAGGAAATGGGCCATAATGGCTACTGATGCATATATTTATTTCATCTGGTATGGGTGTTGATTTTTGTGTGTGTATTTTATAATCACAGGCCATCATGAAAAGTTATGTGGCACCAAACTCGGATCCGGCCAATCCAGAGAAATTTTTGGCATACATGGTGCCTTCTGTTGGTGAGGTAGATAATCCTTGGATTCAACATATCATATATCCATTAGCATCGCAGTTCTTGTTATACAGCCTAGCATCCAATCTGTTGATTCTAAGTGAATTACGATTTGATTTGATTTTCACTTTTAATGATGCCAGCTTTCGAAGGATATGTATGATGAGCATGAAGATATCTCATATTCTTGGGTTTCCGAATACCATTGGGATGTATGTAACCTGATTTTCACAATGTTACATTGCACAAGCTGGAGCAGCTCACTTAAATGCTCAAAATATTTCTGACTCGTTTACAGGTACGGGGCGATGATGCAAATGACCCAACAACATACCTCGTCTCATTTGATGAAGGAGAAGCTCGCTATGTGGTATACACTCGATCAAAATTTACATCCTTTTCGATCCATTTTTGGCAGAAATTCTTTGATTAGTCCATGATGGTAACACTCCCACATTGCAGCCACTTCCGACAAAGCTTAATTTAAGAAAAAAGAGGGCGAGAGAGGGAAGGTCTGGCGATGAGATTGAACATTTTCCTATACCTTCCAGAATTACTGCAAGGAGGAGATCAACAGTTTCTGCAATAGAACTGAAAGAGCAAGAGGTATGATCATAAGTTATGTTACACAGATTCAGGTGCAGTGTAGGATACTGGCGTATTCAAATTTTAAAGTCCAAATGTGTCATACGGGTGTTGATGTCCGATATGGATACTTAAAGCAAAATATAAAGTTGGATCTACGGAGATCACGAGGAAGCTATACGAGTTTGCGCAAGTGAAATCTAATTATCATATATACACAGGTTTATTCCAACACGAGGGGCGGTATTTCGAGCTCGAAGCTAGGAAGGTTGGATGCCGAAGATGGGTTTGGGAGGCCACGGAAGCTTTCACGACATCAAGATGTCGACCAGTACAGTGGAGGCGAGGATGACTTTTCTGAGTGATGCATAAAAATGAATGGTATGCCTTTTAAGAACATTTTTGAGTAATTATTTGTGAAGTCTCAACCAGATAAACCCAGATTTCGAGATATATCCTCCCCCTTTGTCTTCCTGACATATATTTGGCTTTGGATCATTAGTAAAGACATTTTCTTTATAATCTTTCTCCATGAAATAAATCTTAAACATACTAAACTTGACCTTGTTAGATGAACAACCTTAATTAAATGTATGCTAATTGTACTAATTAAACAAGGTTTAATCGAGATCAAATCGATATAAATAAATATCAGGTATTTTTATCTTGAAGACACTTTCATGAGGGAGAAGATGCAGCATGTTTGTATGGATATAGTCCATGTTCGACATGCTCATTAAATTATTTCTGGGTTTTATGTTTGTTTCTTAAAGATGTCATTTCTAGCTGAAAACGGACCAAAAATATAAGTTTTGACCGACCAATATCCAAATATGCAACCTAATTTATTTCCAAAAATTCAATCTGCTAGGAATTTATACATAAAGAATGATAATGGGAAGTGAGAGAATCAAACAATTTCATATTCAGTGTCAGTTGTCCGGCGAGAAGACGAAAGATCTTCTTTCATGTTCATGGCTGATTGTTGAACTAATCGTACCAATGCCTGCACCACCTCGGATATTGGAGCTCTACGTTCGGGATCCGTCTGCGCAAACAAACGGAAACTCATGAGTACGAAGATATGATCCTCCAAAAGCATTACAAATACATGGAAATCTTGGATGAAATGAACGTCCCGTGTTAAACATATTTCATGTTCGATATTTTCACCCGAGTTAAACACATGTTCATGTTCGATATTTTCACCCGAGTACGAGTAACATTGAAACATTTTGATGACTGTAATGTTGTTTACCTGCACACAGAGGGCTACAATATCAGCAAACGGAGGGAGTGATTTTGGAGGATAGAGTCCCCTCAAGGCAGGATCAACCATTCCGAACAGTGCATCAGTGTCATGAAGCTGAGGTCTAGACCATTTCACCAAGCAGTACTCTGATCTTTCACTGATACACAAAGCAGCATCAATTTGAGTATTAACTTCGACACAGCAATGAATTTGGCTAAACGATACGAAGATTGAGCGAGTGACCGAGTGGTTTAGGCTTACCTATCCACAGGCATCCGACCAGTCAATAGCTCCAACATCACCACCCCGAAACTGTACACATCACTCTTTAATGTATATGCTGATGGCTTTATACATTCTGGAGCACTGTATCCCATCCCCAGGTTCTGGCTTGTACGCTGGACAAACAAAACAGTTCTATATTTTACTCTGTTGATAAAGTTATGATTGGTTTCGGGGTACATTCGAAATGATCTGAAATTTGATCAACTGCCAAATTGAGTGAAAGACATATATATTCCCCAACCAAGAAATAAAATGGACAGATTCCAAAAAATGCTAACCTGATGAAAGTCTGCCATGCCATAGTCGGATAGACGAGGATTGAGTTCAAGATCAAGCAAAATATTGGATGACTTGATGTTCTTATGAACCATAGATGGAGAACAAACGTCATGGAGATACCTGAACACAGCAATTTGCACCACTGGGTTAAAATTTTAAAGACCAGCTACATTTCTAAGATATCGAATCATCACTCGGTAAGGACGTAAAAGTTTTTGGCACGAGATGCAATATCGTATGAGTTCAGTAAAAAGGTGTTATCTCAGCTAACTCTGATCCAACTTAAACTCGGAAGCAACAAACATAGCATATCTGTATTGAGTACTCGAGTTAAAGTCTGAAACTGCAAGTTGAAGTGCACACCAACCCTATGTGCTAAAATTTGTAAATGTAGCAGATTTGAAAAATCATGGGAGTGATGTATAATGACTTACTCAACAGCCCTGGCTACACCTAAAGCTATTCGAACTCTAGTATTCCAAGTCAGGGGTTTGCTGAAATCATCTGCTACATGTAGGAAATCATGAAGTGAGCCATTCCTGAAATAGTCATATATCAGCATGTTATGCCCTTGTTCCGAGCAATAGCCAATGAGTTCAGCAATGTTAGGATGGTGAAGCTTTGAGATATTTGCAACAAGTTTCGAGAATTCCTCCGAATTCTGGCCTTGAAAAAGTGAGGAATCTATCTTTTTCACTGCTAAAACCTGAGACCAAGATACATGTACAGAAGCTAATGAGATGGCATCTCAAAAATGTATGTAAAAAGAAATGAAGAAACGAGGAGAACAGAAGATGCTAACCTTTCCGTCTTGATATTTTGCTCTGTAAACACGTCCAATGGTACCCTCGCCCAGAAGGCGATCTGGTGCAAAATTATCAGTGCTTTTCTGCAAATCTGCCAAAGAATAAGGTACAACTTGAACAGAAGTGCTTCTTCTTCCTTTCAGGCGGTTTGCAAACTCATTTTCACTGAAGGACACACGACTTGAGACCGAACGCCTTAGGCCCATCGATGGAGATTTTAGCAGAGACTTAATTTCACCCTTACCTGGATCTGTTGACTTAAAATCTGTCATCAACAGACATCCTATTAGTGTGACAGTAACAAGTATCTTGAAAGTTTGTCCAGCCTCTTTTGCAAATCCAAAACAAATGAAATCAAAGTATACTTTATTGGCAACATTCATGGTACGAAAACAAGCATACACCGCAACAACTCGAAACATCGAGAAAACTCTTGCATGTTTATGCAAAACAAGCATGATGAAAACAGTTAGAAAGGCAACTCCACTTGTGATTGTTACATGCAGAAACCACAGATAAATGTATACCTTTTGGTTGTTTCAAAATGCCAACATATGCTTCAGGGTCCAACTCTTGTGAATGGAGGGGAGTAAAACCTTTACGCCTACAGATAATATCTTCTTCGAGGAAATGTGAGGAAGGGGGAGGTGACCTTCTTCTCATTGTACATATACAAATAAGAAAGAGGAGAAGAGTGACTCCACCTAAACATGAAAAACCTATAAGTAATCCATTTCGAAGAGATATCTTTGAACCTTCACTTTCCTCTTCTTTATCGGGACGACGGCGGTGTTGCACACCAGGAGGTGGAGGGGGAGCTGTCCCAGTTGACCAAGAATTTCCTCCAGTTCTACCAAAGGGATGATTACAAGGAAACAACTTGGAGAGAACTAAAAGAATTGTAAACAATGAAATTTTGTAAGATACTCACTTTAGATTGTCAATCCCCTTCAACTCATCAGGAATCCATCCAGTAAATTTGTTATTTTCAACATTCCTGCAAGAAATGACAGTGACTGATAGTTGTTGAACAAAAATCATTTTAAACAAGTTGAAACTTCAGGCCACGTACAGATCATTGAGGGGAAGGTCGGCGAGGACATTTATTGTACCGGTGAATTGGTTGTTTTGCAGATGCCTGTACAAGAGAAAACAGAGTTAGCAACAAGGCCTTATAGGAGTAAAGATTAATAAAAGAATGGGGAAAATTTTCAACTTACAAAGTGTTCAAACTTGAAAGATTTGCAAGAGAATTTGGCAGAGTATCAGATAGTTGGTTGTAGGATACATCACTGTATGTCAGTTTCTGTTAGTAAGTACATAGATTTGCAAAAGATTTGCAAAGAAAAGTTTTTGTTTTTTCACCAATGCTTACAGTGATTTAAGTTTCTGAACTTTCGCAAACATGTCGTTCAACTGTCCCTCGAGTCGATTATGGCTAAGATTTCTACGAAAACCAGCCAAATACTTGAAATTGTAACAACTGACAAATTGTAATGAAATGAGAAAGAAGAAAGTACTTCACTTACACTTCTTCAAGGTTGGTCATCTGAGATATCGAGTAGGGAACATTACCATCGAACTTGTTTTCAGAAAGGTCTCTGCAAATCGAGTTCGTAAGATACATGTGATGAAGATCAAAGTGATAAAAACAAACTTTCCCATCACTGTATTTACAGGTTTTCGAGTAGATTAATTTAGATCATATACGACTTACATGCGTTGAGCATTGGGTGGTAGCTGATATGGAACATCACCATTGAGGTTGTTCTTGCTCACATCACTGTATTAGGACCAACAATGTGTAGCCTTCAGATTATGGTTTCTAACAAGTAAAAAGTTAAACAATAACAACAGAAAAAACAGAAAAAAAATATAACATTAAAATGTGCCTATTTCTGGAAGCAAATGCTCACAAGATCTTTACTGAAGACAAGCTGGATAACTGGTACCCCAATTGTCCACTGAGGTTATGGTCACGCAAGTTTCTGTAAGAATTTAATCCAATTATGTAATATTGAGTATTGGAAAAAAAATGCAAGATTGGTTTTCCAGATAGATAGGGAGGAATAATAGAAGTAATGGGAATGATCTACATTTCTGTTACGGATGAGCCGGAACATTCGATCCCTTCCCAGGAGTCACCACAAGGGTCACCACCATTGCTTTTCCAACCACGCAATTGAGAAGGAGTGTTCAGGCTTTTAAACATCACATTAAGGGCAGAAACTACAAGAATACAATTACCAATCGTCAGAATCTGTGATGTGTATGGATTTATGATCATGTTGATGAATTAGACATACGAGTTCTTAATCCGAAACGGTTGACGTTTTCAGGGGGATAATCATAATATAAACAATGATCAAACACATGATAATTGAAGCATAGAACATATATATATATATATATATATATGTATATATATATATATACACACATTACCATCTGGGGAATCTGTCTTTGAATGGACCAAAGAAACCAGGGTCCCAAGACAAAGAAGCAAACATCTGGCGACAAAACAATGCATGTTCCAATCCCAGAAATACCCCATCGATAAGGCAAAGTTGGAATGTGGGGTTGGATTCCTTTCATACATAAACCCAAGGAGTAGGAGGAAGCAGAAGGAAGCAGAAACAATAAACATCAATCTCCAAAACTGTTTTGTGTTCCCTTAGTTTTGTTTTTGCCTCAAAAGGTGGCTAACTGTAACAATGGCAAGAGGAGAATTATAAGGGCCTTTCAGTGGTTCCGGATCTTTCTCACACTTTTTTTCCTGCTTCTACAATTGTCACCTTCCACAAATATTATTTCCATTTCCTACTAAGCATGTCCAAGATATCAGTGTTACAATCATCTTTGTTATTCATCAACTTAAATATAATGGATCAGTCCAAGCAGCAAGCATGGCATAATTTCATGTCAAATTCATATAATTCACACCTTATTAAATCCACCTTCATGCATGGATTGAGCTTAGCATGACAAAAAACTTATAAACACAATCATATTACAAACATTAACTATTAATTATATTTATAATAAATATATAAATATATCAAGTCAGGTTGAGTTAGAAAATTTTCACTCTAAACCTGAATTCATCTTGTCTCGATTTTATTTTTTTCAATAACTCAACTTATTTGATCTTGAAATTTTAATTTAAAAAAAACTCATTTCTATCTGATCGAGTTGGGTCAACCCGACATGTTCTAATTATTTTGCCTCACCCTAGACCCTGTTGATGCGGAAGTGAGGTGAGCAAAGGCTAAGCTTCAACCAAAGCCACCCCCTTCTCCCTCTCTCTCCCGTTTAGATGAACAATAAAATTCCAATTCAATCAACAAATTTTCTGAAAACTGGTTCCATCCCAGGAAACAAACAAACAGAAGAAACCTTTAAACCATAACACAACTACCACATTTCAAGACAAAAACCACACACACACACACACACATATATATATATATAAAGTAAACGAAAATATCAAACACCTGCTTTAGGGCATCTACCAATTTCCAATCCAAATCCGAATTGAGAGAGAGAGAAAGAAAGGAAGGAAGGATATTCAGTTAGGCCTTACCTTTTGGGACGAGGAAGGGAAGGGAACTTGCCTACATGTGGGACTGATAAATATTGCATTTGGCTGTTTAACTTTTGTGAGTTTAATGTCGATGAGGATGTCTTTGCTAACGATTCGATTGAGCTTTTGAGGCAAAATGGGATTGATTTCAAGAAGAACAATGAGAAGGGTATCGATACGAAGAGATTCGACGAGCTTTTAATACCTTCAGGTATTGTTTTGAATGATAGCATGCATTGGGTTACTTTCCACAGTGGTTATGATTTTGGTTACTTGCTTAAGATCTTGACTTGCCAGATACGCAAACTGGGTTCTTTAGTTTGATCAACATTTACTTTCCCACACTCTATGATATAAAGCATTTGATGAAGTTTTGTAACAGTCTGCATGGTGGATTGAACAAGCTTGCAGAGTTGTTGGAAGTCGAAAGAGTCGGGATTTGTCATCAACCAGGTTCGGATAGTTTGCTCACATCTTGTACATTCAGGAAACTCAATTTTTGTAACTTAAGAATATTTTCTTATGCTTAGTCTATTCCTTCTTTTACTGCACCATAGCTTTTACAGTTTATCTCTCTCTTAATGATGCATTCATGTGGACATATTCTGTGAAGGGAAATTAGGTTAATGATGCAACATAATCTTCGTAGAAACAGTTTTAGCTATGAATTACCACGATATTTATGGTTGAAGTTGAACCTTCTCTGTTTTCTATTGCATTGCTGACTGCCCCCGGTGTGCAAGTTGGGAACATGAGGCATCATTATTCTACTTACTGTTACCCTTACCTGTTTCTCTCGTTAGAAGTTTTTTTCAGAACTTCACTGGTGAATGGCAAAATTATTCAGAATGTCTTCATTTTCTTGGAGTTTAAGAATACTTGTTAATCATAAGCCATTTTCTATGCTAATGTGTCTGCTAGTTTCAGACTTGATCTAAATGTAAGGTTTATCTGTGTATGTAAGATCCATTTAGTAGGTCATCTCTTCTCAATGGAACAGATATTGTTTTGGAGAAATGGATCCAACATGTCATCTGCATGAATGTTATCAGTTGGTAATTCCTCGACTTATCGATAACAATAGTGACAGTCGAAAGTGTTTGGAGTTTGATGAACTGAAAAAACTTATGTACAAAATTCATAAAAAATTATTCAATGAATATATGTGGTGTTACCAAAATATCATAAAAAATTGTTTAAGTAATTTCGTCGACAGCTTAAATCTTATCGGAATCTATTCAAGTAAGTTCAAGGTCAAACCAATACAGGCAAAGAAGCTCACCTGGATTTTTAGCTTTACATTATCTTGATAAACATGATTTATTTCCAAATGAATGAGCTTGTTCTGAATCACAACTAAAGGGAGAAGAGTGTCATTAACTAACTGTCACCATGGAAACTTCTCCAGGAAATAAGTAATGAGCCGACGGCAACCTCCAGCAATTAGGATAAAGGTTTTGCACGTGTAGACGGATTTTCATTCAATTCGATGCGGATCATAAGCAGATAGCCTAGTGACCAGAGGAGAATGTATTGGAAGGGTACCCAAGACAGACATGCAACAAGACTCATGATGCTCCCAACATATTGTGGATCTTTAATGTACCCGAAAGGGAATTCCGTTACCCACGGAATATTCTTTCCGAAGCGTACACCATAGTAAGTTCCGGATTCACCTAGCAACTGGTACACCCTATAAAACCAAACTTAAGTTAAGTTCTAGAGGTAAGATCTAGACCCAAAGCAACATGGCACCAAATCAATCCAACAACAGAAATCTGCAATATAAAGAAGCTAATATACCCACATAGTGACATTCAACAACAATATTATATACAGAGAAATATGAAGTGGTAGAGAAGTATAGCCCCATATCGATTCAGTTAACCCCATCAAGCAAAATCCACAAGGAAACAGACTATAAGGAAGGTGAAAAATAATTTTTATATTAAGAGAAATAAAGTAGTAAATTCCTAATGAAATATCTAGTGCTTACCCTGTAGACATTATTAGAATTGCCATTGAATTCATTTTCTTGAATGAGGCCACCAGATTATATGGACACTCTATACATAGTCACAAGCTAAATCCGACAGTCCATTGGGAAAAGAAACAGGAGAAAACTTGATGACAAACAATATGAACTAGTTTTGCTTCATAATAGTTTGGGTTTATGTCCCACCCGAGTCAACCAACCTGTCACTGCATCTTAATGGTCATCAGCTCATGTTTAAGATATTATCCAAAGAAGCAAAGCAGATAATATTTGACAATCCACATCTACCATGACAGTTCAATAAACTGTCTCCCCCAGATTTCATGACAGAGTTATGGATGAACAAATATTATCTGCATGCATAATCATTTGCCAGTACAAAGGAAAGCAAAATCTTAATCCTATAGGAAAATATGGCAAGACTTTAGAATCTTCATCATATCCCAAAACAAGCATTTAATAATTGAGGACTTTTCACCAAGGGAACCCTTATGGCCTTAACTCAGATCACTCTAATGATATAATTGTAGGACCAATTACTTTATCTACCTTCTTTAAGCACCCTCAGCTTAAGGTTCTTCAGCCAGTTATATTTCTTAATAGTTCCCTTACTCCTTCAAATCAGAATATTTGGTATTCCAATCTAAAGATCCCAGACACTGCTGTCCCCAAAAAGAACTGTCCAAGGTTTGAGCACCATATTGCTTTCTCAAATCCTTTAGAAAGGGCATAACTAGAAAGCTTTCACAATAAAAACCAATCTAATAGGTACTGAAAATAGTTCATATACTGGTATCCAGGCAAATGAAACACTACATTTAGGTAGTAAAAAAGAAGACTTTTTTCCCCACAAATCCTTGAGTACAGCATAGAAATGCAAATTCTAGAACCCAATAATAACAATAATAGAAAGAAACAAAATATATATACAGAGCGAGAGTGGCTGACCTGAAGTTGAGGAACTGTCCGAAGGCAAAGAGGGGCCAAAAGTAAAGAGGTGGAGGCCAAGAGAGGGAAGAAACTGAAAAGAGAGAGATGAACTGAACCAGCTTGAAGAAATGTGAAACAATGGCCATTACCTTTGATGGGTCTCTTCCTTTCCCACAAAGGTTCACCCATGACTGTGGATATGTCCATAGCAAGTAGTAAAATGGGAATGGCACCAACACCCCTATGCCTGCTAAAATCCCCATTTTTTTTTCTACCTTTGGGGTTGTGCTGTCTGGTCTTCTGTTCTACTTAGTTCGTCAAAGAAACTTGTAGGAATCTGCTTTGTTTCTAGGTTATCTTTCTGGTGTCTGTTTATTGGGTTTTTTGGTCGGAAACAGATCTGGGCCTTCGTGGGATGTTACAAGTTCGTAGAATCTCCGAGTTGAAGAAGTTGTAAGATTTGCCAAGAGGAAACAGGGTAAACTATCGCATGTAACTTTTGTTTTGGCACAAGAATTTTATAAATATATTAAAAAAATATTATGAATATAATGTATAAAAAAATAGTTTAATAAAATTTCTATACAAAAGTGTAAACAAATAAATTCTTTAAGATTAACACTGTCAAGACTTATAAATCTTTATAAATTTTTTCTCTAATCAAACAAGACGTTTTACGGGATAAAAAAATAAGTAAATTAAATCATCAGTTTGATATATAATTTTAATTATATCGTCTAACAAATCATCAAACGATTGATTGACTATCAATCTTTTCTATGACCAATTAACTAAAAAATTAAGTTGCAAAAATTTCTATCCAAAAACTAAACGACTTGAAAAAATAAGTGATTGACAATTAATAATTACTTATTGACACCACCAGTTAAGCAAAAAAAATTACGATGATTAGAAAAAAAGAAGTTTATTCAAAGAATTATGATTATTTATGTTAATTTAGAAATTAACATATTGATTTCATTAAACGTTAACAAAAAGTATGTCGGATTTGTTTTCGCCATCACGATTAGTCGCATGTCTTTGACAGTCTCCTTGATCAGTGAAGGTGACAGAGAATAGAGGAGAGCTTTTTTTAAGAGGAGAAACAATGAACTTTTCAAGGGTCAAATTAGAACTTAATTTCTTATTAATGTGTTTAGTGACCAAATCGTAACAAATAGATAATATAAGTGATTGAAACATAAATTTTTCAAATTTGATGACCAGGATAAGACAAAGGCAAAACAAAAGTGACTTATGTGGTAGTTTACCCAGACAAAAAACATTGATCATATATTTATTTCAATTTCATTATAGTTCTAACTGTGAGCTTCATTCAACTGATATTACCCAGACTACATGTCAATCCTTAAAAATACCCCTACATCTTTTAACAGATCAAATAGATTATCGATACGAGGAAGATGATATTTGTTCTTCATCGTCACCTTGTTACGTTCTCGATCGGATATACATAATCAGAGAGATTCATCTTCCTTTTAAACAAACAAAACATGTGCACCCCATGAAGAAATACTAGGAAGAATGCATCATCAATACAAATTATGCGAGTGCCAAGGGTTTTTTACCTGCTCTGATGCTGGTTTTAGCTGCCCATGATGTCAGTCCAGGAGAGCTCTTTTCTTTTAGGCTTCACCAAGATTCGGTTGAGCTTGTAATGGATTAAAAATCTTCAGATATCATCAATACAAGAGTTTTCCAACCTTGAGCCGAACCACACATCTAGCAATGTCAATTCTCCCTCTGTACATCCGAAGTTAGCCCCTGTATCTGTTTTAGAGAGTCCATCTGCTTCATATATGGAATCAGTAGATTCTCATGTAGGAAGCAGTCAGTATCCCCAAATGGACAACCTTCAATCTTAAAAGATAGTAAAAGAAAATGGAAGAATTTTCCGCTTTATACGGACTTCAAAATAGAACCGTTTCTTGATGTCTTCATCTTTTATCAGCATTGACCTTTTTCTTCCGTCTTACTTTCTTTCCTTTCCATGCATTTAATTGTTTAATTCTCTTAATCTCTGTAGGACCTCTCTGGCTTGTATGGCTATCGTGTTGCTTTGGTTCCTCCAATAGCTCCTTAAGCTTGGGTTTGTCCAAAATTCCACAGGAACTCATCTCATCGTAGTATTCCCTGGCTTTAACTAACCACCCAGATTTTGCTAGCCCTTCCACTAACATTATATAATGACTTGAATCAGGGAGTACTTCAAAATGCTTCATTTCTGCCCAAATCTTCAACGCATGCTCAGGTTGCTCCGCTTTGAAAAACTTGCCAAGAATAAAGAGAAAGGTATCACCAATAGGACCTAAACCAGCAGCCTTCATATGGTTAAGAATTTCCAAAGTTCCTTCAAAATCAACACCATGAAGAAATGCATGGTAGGTCTCCATGGTTGGATTAAGATTCTCTTCTTTCATGGTGGACAAAATATTTCTCGCCTCCTCGGTCTTCTCTGACTCACAAAGAGGACTTATAATTGCGTTGTAAGTGGCAGAATTTGGATGCAACCCAGATTTTCTAATTTTCTTGAGGATGTTATATGCTTCAGTTAGGCAATTTTCACGAGCTAGGACATACACCAGGGAATTGTAGACCTCAATGCCTGGATCCCAACCTCTTTTCTTCATTTCATCATAGAGTCGCAGTGAATCAAAGAGATTTCCAAGTTTTGAGAAACAAGAAATCATATGGGTATAAGTGGTTGCATTTGGTATAATGCAGTAATTTGACATTTCCCTCCAAACTCTCTTTGCTTCAACTACATCAACCAGAACATTACACCAACCATTGAGAATAATGTTGAAGCCATCAGCATCCAGCGGGAACAGCTTCTTATTTAAAAGCATCATCTCTTCAGCCTCTCAACATTGCCATGTCTACATAGAGCCTTTAGGAGGGTACTGAATGCTTCTTCGTCCGGAGTCATTCTGAACTTCTCCATGGTATGGAAAGTTTGGATAGCCTTGCATTGATCACCTGCGGCTGCATATCTAATTGTCGCCAAATGAAATGGAAAAAGAAACAAACAAGATATAAGAACAAAATGTTAAAGAATGATATGCCTTAAATGAATATCCATGACATGATGTTATAGAGAGTAAAATGGCTACCTACTTAATGTTTTAAAATAATGCAAATGCACACTGAAAAGTGGGGTAAAATGAAGCAAGGATCTCAGTCCACCAATAGAGGACATCAGTACAAAAAAGTTCACTAGACAAACTGCAGAGAATTCAAGCAGAAATTTCCAAGGGGTTAAAAACCAAAACTTGAAAGAAGAACATGAACAAATAATCAAGTTGTGAAACTATAACAGACAATCAATTTGAACATAGTTATCAGTGCAACCTATTACTGAATTAACAGAAATGAATAAAAAGTAGAAATAGCCTAAAAGTGAAGAAATAGGAGTGGGAGGAGGGAATGACTGCAACAAAATAGATCCATTATTGTCAAGGCATGCGTTAGGCACAACACTATACAACAAAAGTGCCTCAGACCCTTTTGGACAAGGCAGCTTTGACCATTGCATGTCTGGTGCACCTAGGTGTACTTAAGGCAAGTGGATAATGATAATAACAATATTTTTTAAAAAGAAAATTGAATATATTGTGATTTGCTTCACTCAGACAAAGTGCACGTCTCTCCGGCAATATAAGGGTTCTAGCTTCTTGTGCCCTTAACAACAGTAGATTCAGAGGGAACTGTGTTATTAGTGACAACAAGCTTATAACTACAGATTTATTGATTTGACCTGCAAAGAACAACTCTTTTAGAAAGCATTACAACATAAAGAGTTACCATGATACATATAATACACAAGTACAGTCACACTTATGCTTATTATAATCATGGATTTATTATTAGCCTGTGATGGACTGATGGACACCTTGTTTAGAACCCACTGTAAGTTGAAACTTACTTCACATTCATAAAGATCCTAATTGTGCCTAGGATGTATTGCCTTGCCTCAGTGGTAACAAGGAGGCTCAGGATTAGGGGTGTTCATGGTTAACCAAAAATACTACAATAGTTAACATGTAGGTTCTGTTCTTAGTGTAATTAGAACATCTAACTGCACTCCGAACATAAATTTAATTTACAAGTTAACCGTTGTAGCATTTTGGTTAACCATGAACACCCCAATTTGGGACCTTTCAGTCTGAGTTAAGTCCAACCTTAGATGGAGTTTCTCAAATTGATTCAGGGTTTTTGCCATTGCTTATATGTTCATTGAGTTTCTGTCTCCTTGATGTAGTGTTTGTGTCACTTATATTTGATTGTACTTCTACTTGTATATGCAATATCGTAAAGAAACATCTTATGTATCCAATAAACAACAATCAGAGGAATATTTGCAACCACTTGCTAAAAAAACATTGAAAGGAAAAGCAAACTGATGCTCACGGCTCACCTATCAATCATAATAAACATTGCCCGTCTTGTATCCATTGAAGAACGATATAAGTCACGAATCAAACACCAAGCCATGTTAAACTTCCTATGATTTCCCAACACCCAGATCATCAAATCGTAGGTACTTTCACTGTTACATCCCCATTTGTCACCCCATTTAAAAGCCAAAAACGCTAGTCTCCACTCTTCCCTCAATATCCAAATCACTGAACACACCAAGCCCGGAGTTGCCTTGATACCAGACTCGTTGAGAGAAGCCATGGCCTCAGTTTCAGAGCTAAAATATGCAGACCGTTTAAGCAAATGGAGGAGAGCTGGTTGTTGTGGATCAGAGTCATGGATTACTGGTGGAATGATCTCAAAAGGGTATTTTTGAGTTTGGCTTGAAAGGGATTGGTGCGTGGAGAAATTAGAGGTAAAAAGTGGGTTTTGAGAGGGTATGAAGAATGTTTGATGAAATGCCAAAGAGATAAAATGTTGTTTTGAGGAAGAAGGAAAAGGTGAGGGAACAGTGGTAGGATGCTGGACAAGAAATGGGAATAGGATATGCGAGTGAATCCTTTGGAGTCTTCTTGCTAGAGAAAGAAGGGCTATAATCTATATCGAGAGCTGCTACTGGCTAGGAGAGTAACAGTTCCATTCTCAAAACTTGGGGAAAAGGAAGGACGGGAATATTTTTACATCGATGTCACCGGAACGGCGGTACCCGTTATTATATTTATATTTTCATTTTAGGTTCCGAGTATATTGTCACACTTGAGAAGGATATAATATTAATTTTATATTAAAAAAGTTTTAAGATATATATTAAATATTTTATCGAATATATTTTTTTAAAAAATAATATCAAAACAATCTCTTAATTATCTAATTTCATGTTAAACGTTTGTGAGCAAGCAAGACAGGTAGAATAAACAAACCTATTATAAGCACAGTTAATTCGTAAGGAGGGATGTCATGAAATTAAATGAATAAAAATATCATGTCTAAAAAAATAAAAATACTAATATTATATAAAAAATAGTATATTAAAATATATAAATGATAATATTATATATCTAATCATATATTTCTTTTTTAAAAAAATAATAGTCTCATAATATAATTCAGTATCATAATTTTTATATTTCTAAAATATTTTTTCTTGACTTTATGTATCATATTTCTATGAAAAAAATTTAAGTACATAAACAAAAAATAACATACTTTAAATAATTATTTGTTAATATGTGATATTGATTAAAAGTATATTGAGATTGAATATTCTGATTTCAAAAAGTATATGTACCAAATTTGAACGAAGTAAAATAAAAATACTAAATCCGTAAGTTTCGTATAGTACAGGGGCGAAATGCAAATTTTCACTTTAGAGAACTACCTCAACGGCGGCGAAGCCTTATTAAAACCTGCAACACCGAAGCAGAAACCTAAAGAGAGTAATCAAAAAGAAAACAGAACCCCGAGGCTAATCTAAGTAATTAATTGGTTTGGTTTAGGGGCGAAATGGGAAACGAAGCAAAACCCACCAACACCACCGCCAACGTAGGAGGAGGATTCAGGTCGAGAATGGAGCATTTCATATACAGCGGTGAAAAGAAGCACGTAATGGCCGGAATCGCCATCATCGCCGTCGTTTTTGGCGCCCCTTGGTTTCTCATGAACCGAGGTGCGTTTTTTTCTTCCCTTGATTCTTTTTTCTTTCAGCTTTGCATTCAATTTCCCGGGGACATTTTGGGTTTTGAATGAAACATAGAAATATATGTGCTTTCCACTTTCAAAAGGTTCTACGATTTCCGTAGACTTGAAAGAGAATATGAAATTCTTGGTGGGAAAGATCTACTGCGTGATTTAAGTAAATGAATCTGCATTTTAATTTTTTTAAAATGCTTCTACAATTTCAGTGATGCTAAAGAATCTTTTTGTAGCTTATGGAAACTTGGATTTCAAAAACTGTGTAATTTATGTGATAGAACACATTAAATGGAGCATTCAAAATTATTTTCAAACTCATGGTATTGCCTGATGCCTATTTAGTTGTAAATTTAAAATTCATATACATATTTGTTAATTTGAATTCATGTTTTTATGCTTTTCGAATGTATATGTATAACTCTATTCAATCTCAACTAATTTATATATAATGTATGCATTTCATTCTCACTATTTATATAATAAATGTAATCCTAATTCAAATCTTGTTCTCAAACATGGGATTAAGGAATCAGTATGATTGGTGTGCTGTTTGAAGTTGTTTATTGGAGTTTTATGTTGACATGGGTCAAGAAACTGAAAAAGAAGAACTAATTGCATGGAACTTAGAGTTGTTGTGGAACCATGTTACAGCTAAATTCTATTATTTGAAGCTCTTAACTCTTGATTTTTTCCTTGAAACATCCGTGTCGACATTATTTGGACATGGATATAGAGATGTGAACATTGTAAAAGTTGGACATACCCTTGTCAGACACATACCCATATTTTACACTCACAAGGGGACCGAGTAGCATAGCTTTGGAGATAGTTTTCACTGTTATAAAGAAACCCTTCTATGTTCATTTTATGCACATGAGTCATGACTTATGGTATAAAAGTTCAGAATTTTTAAAATTGTGCAAGAAAGAGTTTGGACTTCCATGTTTGCTGACTACACAAAGTACCACCTTGCTATTTAATTGCACGCTCATGGTAAATTACCTTCAAACCTTAAGTGCTGGTATACAAATGCATATATGTTAGGAAAAGCTTAAGCTCATATTGGAGAAAGTGTTTTAAAAAAGCACTTGATATTGCTCGCTCATGTGTTTAAAATGATAAAAGAAGTTTAGAGACTTGAGGACAACAAAGTCAATTTATCGAGAAGCCAACTTCCAAAAGCCACAAGCACTGTTTTCTTGGCTTTTTTGTTTGGCACAGGTTTAACAGGAGAATCCCAAATGTTTTAGTCGTTTAGCATTGCTTTTGCTGTGGAAAGTGTTTTTCATCTCAAAAGTCAAAATTTGTTTAACGGCAATGCTAAACGGGTTCTAGATATTAACTCATCAAGAGGGATTGTATTGAAATGTTTTTGATCGATAGCCATCGGAAAGTTATTTGAGGATAACAAAATTTACCCAACTTTAAAGATGTCATTTTGCATTCTTAGCATTTACTCCTGTAGCTGCTTGTGAATATCTGTTGGTGTTTGTGTCATTTCCTCACAATTTCTATGCTAGTATGTTGATCACGTAAACTAATCGAACAAATGCTTGACTTTCCTTGTAGGAACAAAGCATCAGTCACACCAAGATTACATGGAAAAAGCTGACAAAGCACGGAGTCAACGGCTTTCTTCAAAATAAGCGAAGTTGTTAGATCAAATGAAATTGTTTCCTTCAGCAACTTTTTGATAGTCGGAGTGGAATCTCATAACTTCATGGTAATCTATTTTATGTCCTGGATGCAGTTGAAAACATTAAAATGCTGAAAAAAAAGAAGGGAAAATGGCTAAGAACGTAATATACTTGCCAGATGCTGTTTGAAAAAACAGTCATAGAATGATCTGATCACATTCAATGTCAACATCTGTTTCCATTTTTTGTTATAATTTTTGGTTAGAAATCCAAATGTTGCCCCCTGATGTTTTTTTGACCAAATTCTCTTTACAAGGAATAAACTATCAATCAAACTCGAGGTTGATTTTGCTTTATGTTATCAAGCATACAGTTCTTTTGCTTTATTGTGTCGTATTTAGTCTATGTTAAATGGGTTATGGTAAGTTCAAGTTTATTATGTTTGGTTAATGCAATTGGTCAAGATTACATACAGTTAGTGGCGTAAACAAGCCAAATAGTACTGAGTTTAATTCGACTTATCAAGAATTTGAATCGAGTTTAAGCTTGATTTGAACCTAAGTGAGTTGAGTTCAACTCGATTCGTTAAGAAATTGAGTTGAAACCTGAGTCAAGTCCAATTATGTTCATGTTGACCGAGTCAAATTCAAGTAGTTTATGATCTATCTCATCTCATTCACAAACATATTCATAATAATAATAATAAGACAGCATGATTTCATTATAGATAGAATCAAAAAGGAATATTTTCATGTGTTTCACTAAAAAATTTCTTATCTTAATAGAAAGAAAAGAGTTACTAACGTAAAAACTAAAATCATCTTACCTACATTTTAATTCACTTTTAATTTTAAAAATAAAGAAATAATATATTATATTTTTTGTAGTTTGTGAAATTTTCAAATAAGATGTTAACTAATTCTACATGATAACTCAAGCAGAATTTGAGATCGAATCAAATAGATCGAACTCAAATAACTCATGATCTATCTCATTTCCATATACATGACAAGTTGGTTTCTAAATCTTGATGCCATATACATGACAAGTTGGTTTCTAAATCTTGATGCCTTTGGGTCATCAATCAGAGTTGGAAGTATTCCTAAACAAATTACTTATTTTCATGTCTGATTTTTTTATTTCCTCAAAGTATATGGAGTGGTAACCAGCACCCCCACAATTATGTGGGATTTGTTTGATTCAGCCACACCTATCGAGACAAACCAGTTCTATCTCGATCGATCAGCAGGATACTCTCGACTTCCCCACTGCTCCGTAATCCAGTTTGTCACCTCAAAACCCCGTACAAGAGTCCTTTAAGTGGCCAAAAAAGACAATAATAGATCCAGGACACGACACAAACTGTAGGAAATGAAAGTTTGCCCGGTGAGCAGGGGGGTGACAAGCCCCATGTTCCAACACCAGATACAGTCTGTCTGCAGTGAAAGATGAACCGCGCAATTACAACAAAAGACTCCTGTTTTGGTTTTCTCAAGTTCCCATATACATTTCAGGGTAGATAAAACTGATAACAACAATGACGACAACAGTACCGCTTCCTTTTCCTCTTTAAGTTTCTTTTTTTCATAGAGGCATCAGTCTTCTGTGCTTGAAGAACCATACAAATGCACAAAATATGATGATTCCACAAACCCCAGTAATCATGAGAACCCACTTAAATGCACCAGGGTCATCAAACATAGGTATGGCAAAGTTCATACCAAATATTCCTGCTACAACCCCAAAAATAGCAACAACAAAGGTCGCAGTTGTCAGTAGCAGTTCAAATTGGATCAGCTGGTTTCGAACATTATCCTGCAACCCAAAGCTTGTCCTTTAGATATAAAAAATGTCCCTGTTTCTTTTGGGGCAATAATCCGAATATACCACGGGAGTATCAGAAATCATAACATCAAGATCCAATGCTTTCATCCTATTAATGTTTCCATTCTAAGATATTTTTTTTCAACAAATGAGCTAAGCCGGTCAGAGAATCAAAATATAACTTCAAACCATTTGGATGCAGGGTGCCAGACTGCTAGTTGGGTAGGTCACACCGTGCATCCAAACAGAGCTTTAGAGTTTTATCTTCTCCACTTTAGGTTCGTGAAGCATATTACTTTAACAAAATTTTCTATCAATGAGGAAAAATATCGTACCAGTTGGATGTTGATGAAATCCTCAGTGTCATCAATGTATTCTTTCAACTGAAACAAGAAGAAATAGTATTACGCCCATCCAAGAAATGGAGAGGCGAAAAAGGATATAGAGATTACAATAAGTGCTCTACATACCGAAGTCAACTTATTTAGGGTGCTGTCAATGAGAACAAAGTATGCTTCCAGCAACATCTCAAGTTCTTCAATATTCTCTGTAGTGCTCTCTGAACTCCTCATGCTCTCATGGCGGCTCCGTGCAATGCTGAGGCTTTTCTCCAGCCTCCGCAATTCGGGGGGTGAAGAAACAGGAGAAACTGGAGCAGAAGCAGAAAGTCCATCATTTGATCTCAATCCCATCAAAGATGGATCACCGTACACTGATGACTCCATCCTGCTCTTCTTCTCAGTAAGATACATTTCCGCCATATCTCCATCATCATCCATTAGCTGCTCTATCTCATCTCTAACCTAAATAAAGAGTGGGAAGTATCAGAAGATGCAAGGCAGACATTTACCTGCCAAATAGAGATGAAAATACTTTATACCTTCTGAACTCTTCGAGTCAATGCAACAAGTCTGCTCTTCAATCTGCGGACACGCTCCAAGTTTAATGTACTGATCTTTGATGTAAGCTCATCCAATAGTGGATATGCTTCAATTTCCAATTCTGCTGCCTTCAGAACATCAAATAAGATCAACTGGCTTAAAAGTAATCAAATGCAACCAAAAAACATATATTTGCAGTAAAAAGGTAATAATTCCAAAAAAAAAAACACTTTCCAACGAGTAGAATATGGCCACGGTTAAAGATAAAATAACTGTGTTTCAACGGACGAGGAATTCAAGATGCATTTTTTTCAATGGATGAGGAATACAAGATGCATTGTTTGGCAGAAGAATGCAACACATATATATATGGAGTTACCAAAAATAATTCAATTTGATTAGATGATGCATAGGAATTTCAATTCACTTTACATGAATATATCAGAAGGTAAAGATCAACAAGCATTGAAAAACAGCCCAGAAATTATTTCCAGATAGCATGATGTTAGAGAACTTATAAGAAGGATGCAAAGTTTCAACTTGCAGAGAGAATTATCTTCCATTACTACACTTCCATTTCCTCTTAACAGCTTCTGAAGGAAATGAGAATAAGGCAATAAATAGAAAAACCATTCGTTTATCATCCCTCATTTAATTCAAACGCAATAAGACATTTTAGGCCGCTTTCACAGACCTGTGAATCAAGGAACGTACAAGCAGCTTCCAAAGCGACTTCAAGAGCTCTAAACTCAAAGGGCAAATAATCGGGGGATGTGCTCCCATATACATTGTCAAAACCCCTACTGCTTCTTCTTCTGCTCAACTCAGGACCCTCTGTTTGCCAAACCTCGCCTACTCCACTAGTTAGTCGCCTTTGTAGCTCCACAACATACTGCAAAACATAGCTATCAAGGGAATTCAAGAGTAGAACCTCATCGGCAGTGATTATACACCGTATCTGCTCTAAATTTACAACGATAGCCTTCTCTCGACCAAGGATTGTCGAGGGATAAACAAACAAAGGATCAAGAAGCCGTAGGTCCCGGGCCGGCAGATCACATCGACGCATCATAGTGAACTTGTCAACCTCAATTATCTGCGAATTCCCAGATGTATCAACACGGATCCAAGATCGAAGTCCTTGGCCACGCTTTTTTAGCCCCGATAAATCCATTCCTTGGAAAGGCTGGCGTCCAGAGGCAGATGACCGATAAGAAGCCTCTCTAATGTTTATAGCTGATTGAGGTTTCGGTGGAAGCAAACGCTCTTTTAGGTCCGCCATCACAATATACTGAAACAAACAACAAAACCAGTTAACCACATGTCATAAGTCATAACACCGTATCATCAACTATCAAGTTCTGCGGGAGACAAAAGGATGAAAATGGTTTTAGGTCTCAAGAAGCTCACTTTTCCAACCAAAGTCTAAAAGGTACTCAATTCTTTTATCCTAGTATCAAACCCAAGGGCCTTTTTACTTCATATCCTGAATACAAATTCGTAACTAAATTAACCATGTTCATTAATGCATCAGAAACCACAGGGTTTTTTGGCAGCCTAAGATCAAAATCTATTAGACCATGAACAATTCAGCATAAGATACATTGGTAAAGTTCGGCATCGGATATAACCTCAAAACTAGTCTACTTTCCTCCATAGCCTTATAATTAAACTGAGTAGTATCAGAAAATACATAAAAAAAAATGAAGAGCAAAATCCATTAAATTCCAACTCAATGTCAAGCATAACAAAGAAACAAAATCAATACAGCAACAAAAGAATATATATTTCAAGGAGACTAGCTTACCTCGAATAAATGAAACTGAGATTTTAACTGCCCGGTAAGCGTGAAGGAGATTTAATCACAACCCTTAATTAAATAAGGTAATATCAACAATCACAACTGCGAAAATTCATTGGATTGATAAATTAAATTGTAACATCACAGAAAAAAAAATTGAAAGGATGAAAAAAACCCTAGAATTGGAGAAGTACCTTGGCAACGGCGGGTAATTGAGAAGATGAAGAGAATAACTGGTGGATCAAATACGAAATTTTCATGAACTAATAGTTCAAATTATTTAAAATAAAACTGTTAAAAAAGGGTATAATTTTCACTAGATTAGCTAAGACCAGAATCTTAATTAAAAAACTACGATTGAAAGTTTTGATTTTTAGAAAACAATGATTTTCCGATGCTAAGAGTGTTTTTGTCGGTTTCTTTTAGCTTTGTTGGTCTGTGACCGTGTAAAAGTCTAGGGCAACTTCTTTTACTATTCATCCCATCCTAATTTAATTACTAAAATTTAAAAATTAATTTGATATAAAATTATTTTATCACATAATTTATTTTTATATTTTTGACCGTTAAATTTATTCTTTAACGTTTTTTAAAAAATATTCTTCAAGTTACTTAAAAGTAAGTGGAAAATTGCCATTTCAGAGCTTATCAAATTGGGAATTCTTTGCACCCAAGAAACAACCTCAACTCAGCCAACCATGCTCGATGCCGCCGATGATCTCGACCGCCTTAAACGATGCCTTACAGGCGATACCGCTGCCACATTTTCCTCATCCCTGGGAATTTCTTCCTCCACGACGGGTGATAGTTAACAGCTTCTCCACTTAGTTATTTACATCATATCATCGACTTATTAGAAAATATCGTTTCTAAGGTTTGAACTCGTATTATTGCAAACTTTTATAGAGACCCTGAGACTAGAAAGTACAATTGGCTGTCATGTAGTTGATTTATCTGTTGGAACATATATATATGCCATTGCCTGTCTTATATGTATCTTGAAATAAGAGTCGGAAGTTTAGCAGACAGCCAGTTATGTCTTGCCTTAATTTGGAACAGACTAAATACAGGAGATGAAAAGTCGAACAATGTAGATAAGCTACACCCTGCTGAAGAAATTGGATACCGAAGTCTGATTACTGAGACTTCAGCTCTACTGGAATAACTGGTGTTGGAACTGTTGATCCACATTTGTTGAACTAGATTGATTATATGCTTTACCGATATTTACCTCTTGAACATATGGATGCTAATGGTGAATGTCGACAAACGGGCATTCAGCATATCAAAACAGATTATCCCGTTTATCCGATTCCGAACACTTTCTAGCATATAGGGGAATGCAGTAGGATTATCCAGTTTAAGACATAATTTTGGTGGACTTACAAGTATATTGCAGAATGCAAATGAATCATCCAATACGATACGAGTGCATTTACCGGTTCAAGTCCATCACAAATGCTACCAATTCCCCAAAGCTGTGTTCAACATCCTTGCCTTTCATTGCAATCAGAAATTTGTTGCTGGATTTGCAAATATAGATTCGAAAAACGGCTTTCATGGTCTTTCTGGCATATTCAAATGGAGAGCATATTAGAAGTCATTCTGGTTCGCTTCCGAATCAAAGCTTCCATACTCTTCCTGGCTCAATATGAACTTCCTTTTCAAGGACAACAGAGATTGGCTCCCTGGCATTCATCATCTTCTTTTGTAGCTTCTGTTCTTGAAAGCACTACCCAACCAGGTGAGTTATAAACATCTATGGCCTCTGATCAACCGGCTGATACTTGAATTATACATCATTGTGTTCACTTCACATACCAACTGATTTGAGCATCATCTGCTATATCTTGGTTAGGCACAGACATTCCCAATCTGTTCACTATGTTTCAACATTTGATTATGATATAGTACAATGAGAAGTTGCATATTGACCTGAAGTTACAATCAGGAGCATTTCTTTGCAGATGAAGATTCACTTCAACCAAGTGGATACAATTGTTTGTTATGCAGGAGGGATCTTTCCTACAGACCAGAAGGCCCGATTCTCCCGCTAACTGCTCTGCCTCCGGTTGCTGTTCTATCTTGCGGTCACTGCTTTCACGATCTCTGCTTACAGCGAATGACCCCGAACGATGTTGACTAACTCATGCTCAATCAGTAACTTTTGCATCAAACTTCCCGTTGATCGGAGATACTCGAATATACCGGTTAGAATTAGTAGGAAGATGGAATAGATTTTGTACAATCAACAACAATTGGTGTTATAAATAGCCTACATAGCTTCTGTTGGATTTGCAGTGATTGAGAAAGTAACCTTTTTAAAGGCTAAATTTGCCTCATCTTGTTTACTGGAACTGAACCATATTATCTACTGTTACATCAATGTAAACACCTTGAACCAATTTTAAAACTTAACTCGACAAGCAAGAATGATTGTCGGTTGGTTCAGACATATTAGGAACATTCATTTCCAAGTCTACCATTTTACTTATTAACCGATTGATCTACATTAAATAATTTAAATTATTATATGATAAATTGGACAATAATTAACATAATAAATATGTATTAATAGATCATGACTGTCTTTAGTTTTTCCCACACCAGAAATTTAATTAATAATTAAATGGTATAGGTAGGAAATTGCATGAAAATTGAAGCCAAGACAAGTAGATGATGCTTCCCTCCCCCTATATATAAACTCTAAATTCACAACCAACAAAAGCCAAACCTAAATCTGCTGAGAAAAAAAGCAGATACCCTTTTTTGCTCTTTTCCTTATTTTGGAGCTTTGGGTTTGAAAAATCCAGGGTTGGGTATCTCTGTTTTCAGTTCAAATTTGTTAATGGAGAAGAAGAAGAAGAAGATGGAGGTAGACTCAGCTGCTGCTGCAGCTGCTGCTTTGGAAGGGTTTTCGCCAGTCTCTGCAACTAGGATTTCCTGGAATTCAAGGAAGAGATCTGGTATTCTTTCAATTTTCCTTCGCAAAAAAAAAAAAAAAAAAAGATATCAACATGTTTGTTTCAACGTATTTCCTCATAGTTTCACATTGTTTTCATCGAAATTGATTTGAAAAATTCCTGGTTTCAGATTACCCTAAAAATAATTATGCATTAGAATTTCACAAGGTTTTTGGTTGCTTTGCTGCTACGTTAATTAACCTGGTTGTCTTAAATAGTTTGGGTTGCTTGCTTGAGTTTCATCATCATCATCATATTTCATTTTCTTCTCTATTATGATTTTGATTCTCCGTTTTCTCAGTTAATTGCACCACGTTTTTCATGTCTTGTTATTGATCTTTGGAAAAAGTTTATAATAAATATATTAATAGTCAACTAAACCACAAAAAATATATTTTTAATCTAGCATTTCAAAAGTTCTATAATTGTTATTAAATTTATCAAACCGTTGCAAACTGTAAACTGAATGATATAAAATAATATAATAATTTAATTAATTTGATGATTATTTTATAATAATTTAATAAATTTAATGGTTATATCTTTAAAAGATATGTGATTAAAATAATTATTTTTATATTTTAGTTATTATCCTACACCATTTTATCTTATAAAATTTTAAGACAACTCAAAATTAAATATTTTTATAAGTGATCTATTTTTAGGGTATAGGATATTAATTTAGGCTGTAAGGAGTTTAGGTGTAAAGGTTTAAATTTAGTGATAATAATTAGAATTTAAGATTATAATTTAGGGTTTGGAGATTGAGATTTTATTTAGTGTAATATGGTTGAGATTTTTATTGAAGGCTGCACCAAAATGTTCATGCGGCTGTATTGAATCTTTATCAATATACATACATATATATAGAGAGAGAGAGAGAAGAAGAAGTGAGCTTAAATTGGCTTGGAACTTAACCACACATGATGTTGTAATGAGTTGAAGTTCAGAAATGCTTCTAAAATCAGTTGGAACCAGACTGTTTTAACTTCTCTCCGACAGCTAGCGGCAGGAATTTAGACAAGGTAACACAAGAAGACACTGCTAATGTGACACCCAACAAACAGGATGATGAACAAACTCTTGATGATCAAGACAATGCACCAGACTCTGCAACAGCTTCAGAACTTTCCGAGCGCAGGAAGGCTCTGTTTCAGCCACTGGAGCCTATAAAAAACAGCAATGGTCGTCGACCATCGGCTGAATCTTTGCTTCCACCACCCGACTTCGATGCCGCAAGTTATCCAAAGGGCTGGCTGATTGGAAAGAAGAGGAAGCTGGTAAATGTCGATGTTGTCGAGAGCATGCGAAGGATTGCAGTTCAGGAAATGAACAGAAAGGTAAAGATGATTTATAGGTCTATAGGATAATTGTTGGTTAAATAGATCGTAAACGTCAACACTAATAAAAAATAATAATAAACGAATATGAATTGTAAATAAAACATATTGTGGTATGGATTCTTTTTTTTTTCAGAGTCTAAGTTCTTCCTTTCACTTCAGACAATCATTATCGTCGTAGTCTATTCTCAACTTTTGTATACATTGTTTGGAGCGATTGGTTAATCTTCGAGCGACAATCACTTAAAGTAGCGAATACATACATCGAAACGAATTGTTTTTAAGACAGTGATCTTTATATCACGATACAATTTATTTACTTTTCATGTTCGTTTATTATTATTTTTATCAGTATTAACGTTCTGTTTTGCAGTCTACTTAACCAACGATAATCGTTATGCACACATACAGTGGTACGCATAGGATGATGGGAATTTTAACTCAAAATGGTTGATTATTTGCAGGATAGGGAAATCGATGGATTGAACGAGCAGTTGGAAGAAGATGGTAGGTGCTTAGAACATCTTCAACTTCAGCTTTTACAAGAGAAAAGTAAACGGTCTGAGGTCGAGAGAGAAAACACACTGCTACAAGAACAGATATCCATGCTGATGAACATGTTGCAGGAAGGTGAGGAAGGTCCGGATGACCATGAACCTTGAAGAAAATTTCATTGAATCCTACTTTGTTTGTTGGTATAATTCTTTTCTTGGTAAATTTTTTTGCAAAATGGTAAGAAAAGCATGTCGGATACGGCATGTGCCATATACCGTCGCGGATGTGTTCGGGGTCGTGTTTTTGTTTATCGCAGTTGAGGATGTATGGAAAGAGTGGAAACTGCAAAACAGGCGATCATACGTACATTGTCCGTAACGAGAAATTATATCATTGGTTAGTCTTACCACGTCATCCATGGAACCAACCAATAGAAACTGTTCACCTCATTATTTTTTTAATTTTTCAAGTGAAGATTCATTTGAAAAAAAAAATATGACATGAAAAAATTGATAAAGTGAGCAGTTTTTATTGATTAGTCCCATCAACAGGTGGTGAGACTGACCCATGATATAATTTTTGGTCCGTAACATAAGTAGAAATGATTTAATTTTGTTTGAGGTGTATTTGTATGTTGAGTAACTTTCTTATGCATTCAAAAGGTGTAAGTCTGTCTTTTATTTAATTTGTTACTATCTTTTTAATCATTCAACGTGACATTAATTTATTTTTTAATAGAATCTTTATTTTTATATTTTTTTTATTAAATTTATAGTTTCATAAAATTATATTTTGAGTTATGTAATATTTTTTAAATAGTTTATATGAGTTTATGAAATCATTTCATGTCAAAAAAATATAATCACAGTAATTGTTTTATGACGAATAAGAGATTAAATAAAAGATAATATTATAAATTAAGAGTGAATAAAATTAAATTTTAATTTATTTTTTTATTTAAACTATTCAAGTGATTTGAGTATAAGTAAAGTTTGATTTTGTCAACTAAAAAAACAAATTTTATTATTTTATAACTTATTCTATAATTTTCTTATTTCTTTAAGCCGAATTTTGATCAACTTTTTAAAACTATATATTTCAAAATCAATATCAAATATCTATTTAGCTTCAATTATTTTTTTTAAAAATAAATTTTATTTTTTAATTTAACTCCTCAACTTTATATAATTTCTTCGATTCCTCAACATTTTAAGTCAGTTTTTAATAGATTTGAACTACATGTTCACAATTACTATAGAATCTTCAATTTATATTTTTAACAGTAAATTTATTGTTTTTTTAATTTAATCTCTTAATTTTGTATTTTATTCATTTTAACCTTTCAATTATATTTTTAACAAATTCTTTATTCTCATCAATTTATTTATCTTCATACTCTCATCAATACTTTATTCTTAATTTTTTAATACTTTATATTATATTTATTTTATTAAATAAATTTCAAATCTTATTTAAACTAAACTGGATCTAATGTTCACTTTTTCAAGAGAAGAATATTAGAATATACTTGCGTAACCAAACCACCCCTCTATTGCCTTCCGCATTTATTTCCATCCATTTCCGTCTTAAGTTTCAAATTCCGTTCTAGTCTTCTTCAACCTAAAAATCTTTGAATTTCGGAACTTTCCTTCGCTCCATCAGCTTCAGTTTTCCCGGAAAACAAAAGACAAACATTCGTCGGAAATTTGCAATCCAAGTAAATGCAAACGTCGTGTCGTTTCATATCCCGCTTCCTTCGCTCCTCCAACCACACTTCTTCATCCATCATTGTCAACTCATCGTATAACAGTCTCTACCAGTTCGACTTTGTAAAACCCCAAAATCAGGGTCTTTTCCAGTTTAGTCCCTATACGACAAATTCTGGGCAAGTCGGAGGTTCGAAACGCTGCGTTTTGCTGGGTTTTGTATTGCCCACTGATGATTCTAACCGCTATCAGCATCGTCCACATTTTTACTACTCCTATCACAGTTAGTAGTACCATCTCTTATGTAAAGAAAATGCTTATTTTTTGTGTTTTTTTTTCTTTGGAAATTGTTTGCAAATGAATGTCGATGTGTATATGCAGGCTTCTTTACGAGGGCAAAACCAATAAAGAAGATTGAAATCACTGATCACCACAGGTACTTCCTTTTGCTTTTAATTTTCTATTTGGTCTTTTCGAAAATGGGCGCTGAAACTTCACTTAATTTTTTTCTTCAAAAGAACTGCGTTTTCTTAAAAACTTTTGTTTTATACAAATTCACTTTTAAATGCTAGCAAATGAAAACAGAGAACGAATTGTGGTAACTTAGAGGAGAATTTCTGTTGTGGGAGGCAGAATTATCTCTTTTTTTTTCAAAATAAGTTGCAAGGGGTTCATTTTTTGCAGTATGTTGTAACTGAGATAAAGTCAAATTACTTGCTATATTTTCATTTACTTGGATACTTTAAGTTACCATTGCATTGATTGAATCCTGGTGATTAAAACTAAGAGTGTGTTTCGGTATGCATTGTATTTCATTATAAGTGGCTTGAGCTCTTTTTGTTTCGTCTGATTGTTTGGTGAATGCTTAGACTGTGTCAGCTTGTTCAGATCCTTTTGCCTTGACATTTGTTGTTTGCTTAAATATTTGTATCGCTAGTCAACGAGCTGTTACAACTGCATTATGGTGCAACTTCCTTGTCTTTTCTCTCAAGTTTGGTGTCTGGTTAGCATCCTCTAGCCATGTTATGTTAGCTGAAATGGTTCATTCGCTTGCAGATTTTGCTAATCAGGTAGTTAAATCTCCTTTTTGTTTTTCCCCATTAGTCTCGTACTCCTTTGATACTAGTTTGTTGCTTTGCACTAAGTTTACTGATTATGAAATGCAGAGAAACTAATTCATGTTGCATTGTAGGCGCTGCTTGCTTATGGTTTGAGTAGTTCAAGGCGTGCCCCGGATGCATTGCATCCGTAAGTATCTTTTCTATGGTGCAAAGTACAAACAGCCTTTATTAATCATAGTAATCATGTACCAATTATGATTTTTCAGTATCACATTGTACATCTTACTGTTCATGGTCTTGATGTGCCATTGCATAGTTTAGTCATCCCATTCATTACAATGTCCAACTAAATAAACAAATTTATATATTTATTTATTTGCTACCTTACACCTTGACATTGTACTCACTTGTTTTTCAAGAATTCAAGTAATTGAAGTTAACTGGTTGCTGTTATGAGCAAGAGTAGAAAGTTAAGGAATTTATATTTTTTAATATGTGACTTCTTTTTCTTCTAATTCATATGTTTTAGTTTGATGCATACATGCTACACAAGGGATTTGTTTGTAAACAAAAGATGCAAGTTCATTGTTTAAGGATAGGCTGAAACCTCTGCTTTTTTTCTCAGATACGGCTATTCCAAGGAAAGATTTGTTTGGTCCTTGATATCTGCTGTTGGCATATTCTGTCTTGGTTCTGGCGCTACAATTGTTCATGGAGTTCAAAACCTATGGATAGCACATGTACTTGACTATCCCCCCCCCCCCTATATTTTTATATATGGAGTATATTTTTTAAGCTCTTGACAAGTGACATCTTATTTAACTTTCTGTTTTCTTCAGCCCCCAGATAATATCAAGTATGCAGCTTTGGTGATAGGTGGTTCTTTTATAATTGAAGGTATAATTAGAGCGTTTTGATTGTTTCTTCTTGTCCACAAAAGTGCATTAGCTTAATCCATTCCTCATCAGATTTCCTTCTTTAAACTATCATATCTTCTCTTCAGGTGCTTCTCTTGTTGTCGCCATACAAGCTGTCAAGAAAGGTGCAGCAGCAGAGGGAATGAAAGTGAAGGACTATGTCTGGCGTGGCCATGATCCAACATCTGTTGCAGTCATGACCGAGGTAATTCACTATGCCTTTTTGCACTTTTGGTTGTTAAAGAATTGAACTTGCTAAATGAAAAGTTGATTCGGGAAATCTAGAACAGTATTAAAGAGTTAGGGCAAATTAAAAATATTCAGTTGCTAGAACAGTATGAACGATATGATTTCTTGACGTAATATTTCAGTTTATCTTATTTGCCTTGTAGAGGACTTGTATCTGAAACTGTTAGAGCTGTATGATGATTGGATGTAGTAATTTAGTGAAGAGAAGAGCCTAATCTTGATCAATATACCATTAGCTAATTTAAGCATTCAATTTCACATGTTTCTCTTAAACCTTGCAAAGGTAAAAATAAAAAAAGGGAGGAAAGGAAGCACTCTCACTAATCTTCAGTTATGTAGCCCGTCTGCTTACTCATAGAGATTAAGCTCTGTTTTTTGCTTAACTCAACAAAAGACACTATTTCTTTTAGTACAATACGGTATACATAAGGTATTGAATTTATAGTAGCTAAAAAGCCTTAACTCAATGGGGTAAAATAGGACCTTAACTCAAGGACGAAAAATTCCCATTTATGATGCCACTAAATAAACCCCCATCGCTTGATAAAAGAATGCGAATTGAGCCTTTGGGGGGGGGGGGGAATTGTCGAGGATTCTCAACAACTTGACTCAAGAAATTTTGCTTTAGTTTTGCCTCTTGCCATTTTCTTCTTCATTCTCTTTCTTCTGCACACCTTAGGGATGATGTTGACTGTATGTTGCATCTTTCCCCAACTCCGTTTTTCTTACTACTGTACCTATCTAGTCTGTTAATGTACCTCTATGCAATATGCACAGTTTTTCTACTTGTTCATTTTTTTCCTTTCCAAAAATTGTAAGAATCATGATGATAGCTGTGATTTGTCTTAGCTACTTCAGTTTGTTTTTCTAGTTGCTTCACGGTAGATTATGTCAACTTTTGCAGGACGGTGCTGCCGTAACTGGTCTTGCTATAGCCGCAGCATCATTGGTTGCAGTGAAGACAACTGGGAATGCCATATATGATCCCATAGGCTCCATTATAGTCGGCAACCTTCTTGGAATGGTCTGTTATATTTCTTACACCTGAAACTTGTACATCTTTAACTGGATATCTGTAAATACTGCCTCATATAATGGAACCTAACTCATGCAGGATGGTATTATTAGTTTCTCGTAGTGAATAAGTAGTGTTTTTTTAACTAGAAGCTTGGTGATTCTTGAATTAAGGACATAGTCACGGTTTTCTTTACCATTTTCTCATTTTTAAGGTGATATGTTTCCAGTTAGACTTTAGGCATTTGTGTGCTTTTATGGGTTACTGAGAAAATATACCATGTTGTCTTTAGGAATTGATTGGTGAAGAACTAGGGTGCGCTTGAACTTTGTGCTATGAAGTGTGAAAAGGGTGGATAAGACCAAGAACTTATGCAAGTCACTAAATCTTTTCCTGGCGCGGTGACATGCAGGATCTGATTTATGATTTGTCATATTTAGTACTATGACAAAAATGCATGGCCATATATCAGTGTTAACTTTGGCAGGAATGTCCTTTATGAAATGGATTGGGTACTGTTCTATACTCTGATGGCCTTGACTAATTTGATGATGAGCCTGGATTTCTAGACATTGCCTATGTGAATTCCTACATAACAAAATATTGTTAAAACTTATTGAGGAAATCTTCATGTTTTGCCTTTCATTGGCTCATAGGTTCTCAACATTGTTTTCACATGTAGTTTTGTCATACCATGCACAGCTATAGCATTGTAAATTTGGAAACTGAATCCTAATGGTTTAGTTTCATAATTCTAGCTGGTTCTTTTGGATTAAATGTAATATATAATGTCCGTTTGCTGAAGAACATTTTCTCTCTCTCTCTCTCTCTCTCAAGATGTCCATTTTTACCTCGTAATGAATTGTTGTCATATAAATTATAATAGAGGATGCATGTAATTTGGCATTATGATAGTGGAAAAAAGTGTGGGAGATACATTGAGGGAAGGGGAATTATGTAGTTAGAATTGGCGCGGCTCAATGAAGCAACCGCGCCATCCTACCTATTTAAAGTTTGAGAATAGGTCGAGGGTGTTGGGTCCCCAATGCCTTTAATCATTGGCTTTACCCAATAGAAATCGCTAAGGGATCTAACTATCCTGAGGGAAACTTTGGAGTGAACCAGCTGCTAGACGGTTTGCTTAGCCTTTCACCCCTATACTTAGTTAATTGTGGTATATCTTGTTGGAGCATATCAATTTTGTAGGTCGCAATATTTCTCATCCAACGCAACCGGCATGCCTTGATAGGGAGAGCAATTGATGACCATGATATGCAGAAGGTTCTCCAATTTTTGAAGAATGATCCGGTATATCTATACTAGAATTATTTGACTTGAAATCCCCTTCATTTATAATCATTCTTGAAAAGTTTGATGGGCATGAAATCTCTGCAGGTTGTAGATGCTTTATATGATTGCAAGAGTGAGGTGATTGGCCCTGGGTTCTTCAGATTCAAGGCAGAGATTGGTGATTTTCTAACATTGACTTTCACTTCTGATTATTTTCAAAGATTAGTTTTCTCGATATAATTTCTATTTCAATATCATTTTAGCAAATTGTCTTCATCTAATCCAATACATGTATTTTAATGGGAAAGCAAGAGATGCATTATGAAGAAATTTGTTCCATACTTTTGGCTTTATGATCATAATTTCATAAATCTTGGGGGGTAGCTTACTAGCACGGAGTTTATGCTAGATCCGGCCTACTAAAATAAATAATTGGCATTTTTCTATCTGAAACCTTTTGACATTTATTTGTTTTGCTGCCACAATGTGCTACAGATTTCAATGGAGTGGTGGTTGTGCAAAATTATCTTGAAAGAACAGGACGCGACGAGTGGGCAAGACAGGTTAATATTTCAGTCTCCAAGTTCTTTTTCGTCTTGCCGTTATCTAAGTGCAACTAATAATAGCCCATGATTTGACCTTCTTGCTCTATGTACATAACTATTATGTTCTATGGTTTGAAGTTTTAATGTCTTATCAACACCAAACCACTGTTTGCTTTGTGCATGCTTTGTTTGTTATCAAGAATTGGCATACTGGCCAATTACATTGCGTAAAACTCAATTATTTTTACCCATCTTGGGACCGTTGGATATGGTAAAAACTGCTAAGATTATTTCCTTCTCTCTCTTTTTCAAGTGATAATCTTCACATTTTCTATTGTTAATCTCATTTGTCCATTTACCTTCATCCAACGGTTCAGAAAAGATAGCATCCAACTGGTTTGATGTTCCGGTTTGGTTTTAAAAACACATCACGGAAAAGCACTAAACTAGGAAGCTGAAAAGCTTTAATTTTAGTATTTTATTATGCTTAATGTCCATGTTGACTAACCAGAGTTTAATCGTACACAGTTTCGAGAATCTGCCAAGGAGAGAGATGATTCTGCATTGCTAAAGATCATGTCAAATTATGGTTTGCAAGTAGATATACTAACATGATTGTAATAAAGTGAGTTGTCGTTCCCGGCATTCGGCACGTTGATATTGAAGCTCACAACCCCATAGACCTATCATCATCATCATCATGATCCCATTTTTTTATTCTGGCATCATTTCTTCAGTATTTTCTTTTCATGAAGTTGTAAATCTAGGGATAGTTGAGTTTGAAAAGGAATGCTATTCTTGGAAAATTGAATTTATGACGGGATGTTGGCCTGCATCAATGAAGGAATTTGGTAGCTTGTAGTTTGGTGAGTGAAATGAATTGGAGCTTACATGTAAGTGATTTTATTAGTCGTTTTTTAAAATTGAATTAATTCTATATTAGAAAAAAAAACATAAATGACTATTTAAATATTTTTAAATAAAAAATTAAAGTTGACGTTATTTCCTAATAATATATCTAAAACTTTAGCCGTTAAGTGTCCAACTTTAAATTAATTACATTATATATACGTATTACATTTCTTTTTATTTATTATGAAAAACGTCTACGTTACAACTTACCTACCGTTAGTTGAAATGTGTGAAAAAAATAAAGGAATAACAATCGTCATAAAATAAAAAAAAACATTTTAATATTCGGTAAAATATTCATTTTAATCTTTATTCATTTAAATATTAGGAGTATTTTTAGATTTTATATCATAATATTAACTTTATAATTCCTCTAAATCATGTGTTTCTTTAAAGACAATCGTCGTTGTTTTTTAATTTTAATTTTTTACTTTAACTTAAACCGTTATTTATCAAATATGTTAAAAATTATAAAAAAAGTAAAGTAAATTGTGAATATTTTTCTAGAAAAATATTTTTAAAATTATAAAGAAATAATTAACAAATTAAAAACTTATTGGTATTGTAATTTTATGTCACAAAATTTGAAGAAAAAGAGGCAAGCATGGAAGATAAAAACATACAATACAATACAATACAAAACCATCCATGTGTTATAAAATTAAATAAATAGCACCATGGAGTGTCGGTCGAATAAATTGAAATTATTGACTTTATTATATAGTTGTATGTTGGCTCTACTTATAGAATTCGAATTTATGAGAAAAAAAAACATTTTAATTGTATTTATTAACCATTAAAAAATAATAATTTCTTTAAATTATATGAAATTAAGTTGTCTTTTTCTACAAAATAACAAACAAAACCAACAAAGGTTTTAATAAATATATTTTAACACCTCAATGATATTTATATAATTTAATTTAATTTAATAATAAATAATATCTTTCGATATGTATCTAATTATTCGGTTGTTAAAATCTTATTCACTTAAATTGATTTAAAAGAACTTTAAAAAAATTATAAATTTTTAATAACATTATTGATTCGAGGCAACTAACAGTAACATACAGAAGAATATTAATTTAAATATTTTTAAATGTATATTATCTTTTAATTTAAGATAAAATAATTATGGTTATTAATTATAAGTTTTATAATAAATATATTATTTTTAAAAATAAAAATATAGCTATCTAACTAAATTTAGTAACAAACACTATATTTTTAAAAGAAATAGTTTATTGATTGAATTATAATTTTGTGATAAATAGATTATTCCGTTACTAAAATTAAAATATAATCTAATATAATAATAATAATTTTAATCCTCGAAATTTATATATTCCATCAAATTATTCTTAAAAATAATTTAATCATTTAATCATTTATATTAGAAAATTTTGAAAATGCACCATTCTAGCATACTCTTAAACCACTTGTCATACTATTTATTACTATACATCAACTCGATAATCAATAAATATTAATCCGACAAACAAATTAATATTTTATACTATTATGATTTTAATTCGTCAGCTAGTAGATACATGCATGTCACTAATAGAATTTAAAGTATAGATTTGAATTTATTTAAATTATGATTATATTAATAGTACACACAAGTTTTAAGGACTATAATTTTTATTATACCAAATTATATAATTAAATTTTAACGGTCGAATAATTTGTTTGTCATAAAATTTTAAATTAAATATCAAATAATTATTTTTATAAAAAATATGTGTCACAGAATTTTAATTTAATCATTAAATTATTATCATAAAAATGGTATATTTATTATTAAATTTATAATTAAATAATATATAATGCAGTTTATCCGTAACATAATGTTACAATCCAAAAGATATAACAATCGTTCCATCTTACCTACCGTTAGTTGAAATGTTAAAATTAAAATAAAAAATGAAAAAAATAATATTTTTATGAATTGGAAATCAAGCGAACGTAACAGCAACTGGTTAGCTGTCCCTATCCCTGTGACTGGCTACCACTGTTTTCAGTTCCACCAACCGCGTAGAATAGTAATGATCTTAGGATTTCTTAATTCATTTTTTAAAAAATTAAGAATTGTGAAAAATAAAAATAAAAATGTATGCTCTTTTTAATAATAATTATTTATTTTTTAAAAGCTTGATACTGATATTTTGTTTGCAGTTTAGTTAAATTATATATTATTTTTTATTATTTATTAAGTTAAGGGAAAATATCCGACGATAATAAAAAAAAAATTATAATCGTTTTAATTTTACATTTTAGGGTTTATTTATAGTTTAGGGGTTTGAATGTATAATTTTAAAATTAGGGTTTAATGTTAAAATTTAGAGTTTAGAGATTATGGATTAGATTTTAGGATAATATAAGTACAAACTAGATTTTAACGTATAAATTCTAAATTCTAATCATACCCTCTAAATTTAGAAATCTTACACTTAAGCCCCGAAACATTGAATCCTTAAACCTGAAAAATTATTAGGTGAACCATGTTCATCATGTCATCCATGGTCCCAATTAATCAGAACCGTTGATCTTAATTTTTTTTCCAAGTGAATCATCGCCTCTTTCCTACATAGACTTAGTGGGTGGGTAGTTATTTAAAGATCAACGGTGCTGATTGTTTGGACCATAAATGACGTGATGAACAAGATTCACCTAATAATCTCTACTTACACCTTAACATTTCCAAAAACAGCTATCCACGTATTAATTAGTTTAGGTTTAAATATATTTTAAAAATAATAAAACTCTAAATTTAAAATAATAATTGTAATATATACTTTTTATATAATTTATATATTAATTAAATCTTAATATTAAATGTATAAACGTCTGCTAGACTGTAACGATTTGAATAGAAATAAGTTGAATTCATATTCGTGGTAAAGTTAAAAATGGAAACCATGAGTTGTGGCTGATTGAGTCCAGCAAAACCGTCCAAACCAAACAGCTAAATATTAGCACGAGTCAAGCAACTCAGCAGCTACACGCTGGAAATGGTGAACCTATAAACTGAACAACCACTAGCCCACAGCCTACTTAAATCTAGTAGTGGGATCGATATCATTCTGCAGACTCTAAGCAGCTCAGATCTGTCGCTGCTGCTGCATTCTCCGGTTATTTACGGCTCCTTTTCTTCGCAACTCCGATCATGTACGGACGAGATCCGTGGGGAGGTCCTTTGGAGATAAACACCACAGATTCTGCCACCGATGACGACAGGAGTAGGAATCTGCAGGATCTGGATAGGGCTGCACTCTCTCGCCCATTGGATGAGACTCAGCAGAGCTGGTTGCTTGGCCCTACCGAGCAGAAGAAGAAGAAAAAGTATGTTGATCTCGGATGTATAATCGTGAGCCGGAAGATATTTGTATGGACTGTGGGGACTCTTCTTGTCTCCGGCCTCATTGCCGGATTCATCACACTTATTGTCAAGACGGTTCCGCGTCATCACCACCGCGATCCTCCCCCTGACAACTATACTCTGGCTCTTCGTACGGCGCTTAAGTTTTTCAATGCTCAACGTTGTACGTTTCCTCTCCCTCTTTACTTTAGTTGATGTTATCTGGATTCTACTTTATAAGAAAATTGGAATTGTAGCATGATTTACATTGATAAATTGGGTATTGATTAGATTCACATGAGATCATGTAAATAACTACACTCGATTGGTTGTGTTATCGTTGAATTATTTGTGATCTAATATGTATGGATCCAATGTAGCCGGGAAGCTGCCCAAACATAATAACGTGTCGTGGAGAGGGAACTCATGCCTCCAAGATGGCAAATCCGATCCCTCCGTTTTGATGAAAGATCTGGTTGGCGGATATTACGACGCTGGAGATGCGATCAAGTTTAACTTTCCTAAATCTTTTGCAATGACCATGTTGAGTTGGAGTGTCATCGAGTACAGTGCTAAATACGAGGCAGCCGGTGAGCTCAATCATGTGAAAGAGATCATCAAATGGGGCACTGATTATCTTCTCAAGACCTTCAACAATACTGCTGATACCATTGACAGGATTGCTGCGCAGGTAATTTCGTTGTTATACTTCGTGTCAATTACAGATCGACCATATTACTAATACTATTCCTTATTACATTCTTCTTCCTTTGTTAATTTCATATGCTAATGGATTTGCAGGTTGGTGTTGGTGATACATCTGGAGGCGATTCAGCCCCCAATGATCATTATTGCTGGATGCGCCCTGAGGACATTGATTACCCGCGTCCCGTATATGAGTGTCATAGCTGCTCTGATCTTGCTGCTGAAATGGCCGCTGCGTTGGCCTCTGCTTCCATAGTTTTCAAAGACAACAAAGAATACTCTAAGAAACTTGTCCATGGTGCCACCACACTCTTTAAGTTCTCTAGGGATCAAAGAGGCAGGTATAGTGCTGGTGGTTCTGATGCTGCTCTCTTTTATAATTCCTCGAGTTACTGGGATGAGTTTGTTTGGGGTGGAGCCTGGCTATACTATGCTACTGGGAACGTGACCTACCTTCAGTTAGCTACTCATCCTTCCCTTGCCAAGCATGCTGGTGCTTTCTGGGGCGGCCCAGATTATGGTGTTCTTAGCTGGGATAATAAGCTTGCTGGTGCTCAGGTAATCCTTCTGCTCGTGTTTCTAGTTCTGTTCCTTGCTGCCTGCCCTGTTTTGATTATTTGATATAAAGACTTTTTCCTGTGATAGTCCGCTTGGAATTTGTATTTTAGGATAGCTTTTGTTGTTTACAGACCTAATGATATCCAAATAATTAATATGCACTGCCATTCATCTACTATCTCGTATATTGTACCCCCCTTGATTTTTGTAGCCTAATCTTTTTGTATTGTTTCAAAATATTTACAATCATAGATTTTCAGGATCTGGGTTTAGTAGTTTCAAGACTGTTAAAGTTGCTACTTTGTATGTAATCTGAATGAAGGGTTATTGACTATTCTTGATGTCTGCCTATAGATTTTCTGTAAATAACTTCCATGTTCATTGCTCATATAACCAATGTTCTGTGTTTTAGGTGCTTCTGAGCCGGATGAGATTGTTTTTGAGTCCCGGGTATCCATATGAGGAAATATTGAGTACCTTTCAAAATCAAACCAGCGTATTTATGTGCTCATTCCTTCCGGTTTTTACTAGCTTTAATAGAACGAAGGGTAAACATATCTGCTCCTCTTGATCATGTACTATTTAAATATGTTATGTTATTTTCCATAACCACGCTACCTTTGGACATTATGCAGGAGGTTTGATTCAGTTAAACCACGGAAGGCCTCAACCTCTGCAATACGTTGTCAATGCAGCCTTCCTAGCGGCCCTGTACAGTGATTATCTTGATGCTGCTGATACACCTGGATGGTATTGTGGTCCTAATTTCTATTCAACTGATGTCCTGCGTCAATTTGCCAAAACCCAGGTATGTTTTTAGTCTCTTCCTCTGGCCAAGGCATGCTAAGGCAGGATGACCTATAATTTGTTCTTCTGGCTGTTATCTTGGCACAGATTGATTATATTCTCGGAAAAAATCCTCGGAAAATGAGCTATATCGTGGGCTTCGGTAACCATTACCCAAAGCATGTTCACCATAGAGGTGCATCTATCCCCAAGAATAATGTCAAATATAGCTGTAAAGGAGGATGGAAATGGAGGGATACAACAAAACCCAACCCGAACACACTTGTGGGAGCCATGGTTGCTGGACCTGACAAACATGATGGATTCCGCGACGTCCGCACCAACTACAACTACACAGAACCAACTCTTGCAGGCAATGCAGGTTTGGTTGCAGCACTTGTGGCATTGTCTGGTGATAAGTCAATCGGGATCGACAAGAATACAATTTTTTCTGCAGTTCCACCCATGTTTCCCACACCACCACCACCTCCAGCACCTTGGCAACCATGAACACACTTTTTGCTCATTGATCTTTTTCCGTCCATGTGTGACTTACAGTGATTATTTTGGAATTAGTTTATGGTTACGATAATGACCTTGAAAGTGAAAGAAAAACAAAAACAATGCAACACAGGATACTAGCAACGAAACAACCTGCACAAAACTGGTGGTGGATCTGGTGTGAGCTTGGGTAAACAGAGAATCATACAAAGTTTTATAATTTGTACATGAAAGTCTCTTTTGGATTTTGTGTTATACAGACCCGTGTGGTAAAGATGTTGTAGTATTTGAAAAACACTCCAAAATCCACAATAAATTTGTGTTTGGTGTCAGTTTGTTGCTGAAATATCGCCTCTGCTACTCCTTTCAAGGTCTTCCTGGTTTCTTAGTTCGTTCGACCAAGGATTTTGCTTCATAGATGTAGGTTATATCCGCTTCTCAAGTGTTTTTGCCGGAAAACAATGCAGAAAAATGTTTTTTTTTCTTTTTAAGTTCGGACTGAAATTTGTTTTCAAAAGTTGAAATACCAAAAATATTTGGTGTAAAAGTGCAATCACCAAATGGCATAGAAACTGCATTAAGAACACTACCATCCTTAGCTTCCTATCTCTCCCTCTAAACTACCAAAAATAGTAGTACTTCAAATACACAACTATACTAGCCACTACCATCCTTAGCTTCCTATCTCTCCCTCTAAACAAATATTAAAGACAGCGGAAGCATTAAGAAAATAACCGAACACAGAAGACGGAAGGAGAGAGATACAGAAACGCTGATTGTAAGCTCTCTTAAAAAGGAAACACTGAAATTTAAGACGATCAACAAGTTGCAAGCACAAACTACAGGCGAACTGTGATGGGAAGTTCATGTCTACGACAGTACCCTATTGGGAACTTATCAAACTACACAGAGGAGTGCGAACAAAGCTAAGGCAGCCAAAAGTAAATTAGGAACTCTACCTGCCTAGTCATCACTTATCTCGACATTACCACCCTTGAGATGCAAGTGCTTTTCTCTTTTCTGGAAATCCGTCAACCCCTTTCCGCTTCCTGTCACACCAACCTTACCCTGAGGATCATCGGGTGACTTGAATATGCTCTCACGCTTACGCCCCGAGAAAAAACCAACCTGACAATGGAATTAATAAATCTCAGTCTAAGTTCTTATAAATAATTTGTTCTCAATTATCAGCAAACAAGAAATTACTTGCAAAGGGCAACCTAAGAGAGCTATATTCTTCACCAACATATTTTCTAATACATTTATACCCTTTTCCAAATTAAGTTAACAGCATCATGAAAATCGTACTCTCGCCATTATTCAAACACTATCGAAGGAACATCTTATAGAAGAATCAGGGTCATCCTTGGCAAGAAAAAACATCCTTTAAGCAAGGACCATGGGTTACAATCGTTCAAAATTGGGAAATATTATAAAATGCTTGCTAGACAGACCTTCTTAGTCTTGCCTTTGGTTGTCTGAAACTGCTGCCAAGCATTTTGCCGCTTATTTTGTGCCACTTCAAGTTGTTCAAGTCGCATCTTAGACTTGAAAGCATGTATCTTCTTCCGTTTGGCAGCTTTCTATGAACCACAGGCAAGAAATAACCAAGTCAGTAGAAAATAAACTTCGGCCAAATTTTCAGTTAAAGGAAGTAGGTACTAGGTAGAAAGGATTTGATTGAAAAAATACAGCCTTTAGAAATCACAAGTAGAAAGTAAATGCATTAAAGCTCTAGAATTTTCAACAGTATCAACCATAGCTCCTTTTTAGATGTAAACCATAAGTTAAAAATCAATCCATACAGGATAACCAAGTACCATTATCCATAAACTTCCTCGTTAAAAGACATTTTAGGAATACCAAAAGTCACTAAACATGAAAATAGACTGAAGTTCCTCTGCAGAATCGAGAACTTGTATGGAAGCAGCAAAGAGTATATTACCACATCCTCAGGGTCATCAGAAGCTATTCTAAGTTTTGCTGGTAAACTTCGAGATTGAAAGTCAACAGAAGCAGCCTGTGCGATCTTACGTTTGATAGCTTGTTTTGCAGCTTCAGCAACCTTCTCAGCTTCCAGCAAAGCATTGTATTCAATCTCCCTTACATTGGCAGGATCCACCTGTGATTGAAATTGCACATGGCAAAAAGGTACTTAATGGTATTGATAGGCAACAGAAAGCATAAGTTGTGCCCTCATGGTAAAGAAATGCTGATTTCATCACATAACTTAGACCCAAAAAAAATTAGGGAAGAAAAGTAGAAAACTTGGATCAAATAAACCTTGGAGACACTCCTAAAAGCAAATTTGTTTACCCATTTGAGTGTCAAACTAATTAAACCATTTATTTACTAAGCAAAAGAAAAGAAAAAAAATATTCAGAAATGAAAAAATTAAAAGCGCAACTGGCAAATCAGACATAAAGGGCTCTTCACTTATTGAGTTATTGTTGCATCAAAAGTTTGTTGCTGCTCTTTTTCAGCGTCCTCTTAAGACACTTATATAAATTGCCCATGTTTCAAAAAAAAAAATGCCCAGATTTTCACTAAAAAGTCTCTCTATTACTTATTTCACCATGTAATCATCTACATGTAGCTCTGTGGGTTATTCAATAGTATAAATTGACAAATCATCATCTAGTTAAGGGATCAAAGTGTCAAGTAACTTAAGCCTCCCATTTTCTTTGTTTCAACTTGAGAATTTCAAATTTCATGTTGTTCGGGAAACTAATGCAATAGTATAAGATGTTGTGCATGTACATGCATGTTTGTTTGTCCGTGTGTGTGCGCACATGCACACTAGACTTCCAAAAGCACAATTTCTTCCAATAAATCCGACATGGAATTACCAATTTTCTTTATATAAAGAACGCATAATCAGAATGCTATAAATCTATTTACACAAGAACTATTTATGCAAGGGTCTCATAGCAACCAGAATATTACCTCTTCCATGTTCCCCCATTCATCGTAAGAGACATGGTACCCATTTGGTGTAATAGCCTCAATAGTTGCATCATACCTAAATATAAAACAAATCCAACAGAAAAGTAGGTAAAAGATATGGGAGGGGAAGAAACTATTGGCTAAAACAAAAAATAGCCTTGTTTCTAAGCATACCACTCTCCATCTTCACTCCAGACAGCTTGAACTTTCGTGCCAACAGGAAATTTATCCTCATAATCTGTTGTTTTCATGGTTCCCTAGATAAAAGAAAAGCACTAATCAGATGTTAGTCACTAAATGAATAAAGAGAACTCATGCACCAGCAAGAATATATATTTAAAGAATGTTTCAGGTTCCCTCTGCTTGACCAAAATGAATTTTCCAATGCCCGTAATGAACTAAAAGCTAGGAAATGGTTGGAGATTAGGAAATTCAATTCCAGTAAAAAATGTTTTTCAATCAGTTGTCCCAAGTCCCAACTACACAATCGTATGCTACAACAGTTATGACATCCAAGAACTTACATTAAATACATTCATATGACAGAACTGCTTCTGACAAACAAAATTAACTAAAAAAGTAAATCAACAATTCATTAGGTAATTTAATCACCTTCGATTGTGCAGCGGGTGCATTAATACTAGCCCCAATATCTGATCCAGGAATCTCATTTTGCTTCGCAGTTGCAAGCAGTTCCTCGGTAAGAGCAATCACCTGCATGCCAACGTTTCAGCACAAACATACATCTAAACAAGCCTATATTTAGTAAAACAATAAAGGGTGAATTTTATCATATTTCAAACTTAGAATCTCAAGATGAACATCGCAAATCAGGTGAATGAGAAGCAGGCTGGCCATCACGACACATAGCACACCTGCAAAGGAATCAATATCGAAGTGATGGGCATCTTGCTGAAGGTATATATATTTCAGAAATTTCTTTTTCTTGCTAAAGTTGACATTCTGAAGCCGTGAACTCTTTTAATATATGAACCACCCTCACCTTTTCAACACTCAAATGAAAACAAACCTCCAGCAGTGCCATTACCATTAGCAGTTAATTGATGTTGCTTCTTTGAGCAACATGTTGATTCCTTCAAAAGAGGGAAGGAAGAGAAATGATATTTTCATCACCTTATCAAAAAACTTCACATCTAAAAAACACCCACAATGTACAACTGATATTTGATCACCTTTTGGTGACGGTAAGTGTTAGATCCATTTCCACACAGAATAACCGTATTGTAAACATGACATAACAAAACAGGGCAAAGAACAAACAAGAAAGAAGAAAAAGCTACAACAAAAATAAAATGTAAGAACAAACAAAAAGAAAATAATCGTAAGAAAGAATCACCTCAGCGAGTTCCTTTTCCATGTCCACATATTCAACATTTCTAGGATCATCTGCCAGAAGCTGTCTAACCTGATTTTTACCAAAATCAGCTAATTAGTCGGGTCCTGCAAGTCCTGTTGAATAAAATTAACCAGAACGCATAAAATTCTTCCAATTATTCAACAGATGAGTTAATCATGAAATACCGTTTTTTCATAGTGGTAATAAAAACAAAACCCTAAAACACAAATTATTCATTTGAAAACAAGAATCTAGTCCCAACACATGCATGGGTCGTAAAATGTTTAATTCGGCAGAATTTTTTTCTAGCAAATTAAAGCTTATTGCGAGTATTGATTCGAATATTTGAAAAGAAAAAAATTCGAAACCTGCTGAAGCTGTTCCCTATACGTAGAGAGATTTGAAGCCAATTCATCTATGCTTAGCTCATCTGTTCCTTGCATTGTATGGTTTCTTCTCCCTAAAATTTTCAATTTGTCGAGATGATTTCTTCTAATTTTTAGGTTTTAATTTAAATTTGGCTATTCGCGAATTGGGACTGAAGTTTGGGAACCCTTGATTTAAATACTCAGTTTTTAAAATTTTTTAACTATTTTGTGATATTTATTTTGATTATCCAATTAAAAAACTCGTCAATCAGGTACTCTAATTTTGAAACTCTATCTATTTTGGTCACTGTCGTTAAAATTCCGACGAAAAAGTTAACAGCAGTGACGTGGCTGTTAATTAATATCGATAAAATTACACATTTAATTCATTGATTTATTTATTATTTTAATTTAATCCTAATTTTAAATTAATAAATAAAATTAATCATCCAATCGATTAATGACACGTGTCACCACCGGATTGGATGATCAATCAAGTGGTGACACGTGTCACCACCTGGTTGGTGAGAAAGAAATGAAGAAATAAAAGTTCGATTTTGAGCTTGTGGGAATTAAAACCCGGATCTATAACATGGAAAGCAAGCATACTAACCGCTAAGCCAAACTCTCATTTTTACAACCATATTGTAGCATAATATATTTAAGGGTTCGAATACAATAGAGTAAATATAATTTAAAGGGTTCGAATACAATTTTATTAAAAAAACGTACTTGATATTAAATATACGAGTAAAAATATTTGAATAAAAAATATACAAATAAAAATATTCGTATAATAAATATTTAAATAAAAATATATGAATAAAAATATTCGTATAGTAAATATTCGAATAAAAATATTTGTATAGTAAATATTCAAATAAAAAATATACGAATAAAAATATTCGTATGATAAATATTTGAATAAAAATATACGAATAAAAATATTCGAATACTTATGAATATTTATTATACGAATATTTTTATTCATATATTTTTTATTGGAATATTTATTATACGAATATTTTTATTCATATATTTTTTGTTGGAATATTTATTATACGAATATTTTTATTTGTATATTTTGTATTCGAATATTTATTATATGAATATTTATTATACGAATATTTTTATTCGTATATTTTTATTCGAATATTTTTATTTGTATATTTATATCAAATATGCTTTTATTTTTTATTAAAATTGTATTTGAACCCTTTAAAATTGTATTTCCATCTATGTGTACAACCCTGTATCCATGATTTTGTCCAAAAATATTCGTCTATTATATTCGAACCCAATTAATTGGGTGGTCACTGAACAGTTTACCATAAATAGATTATGCTACAATATAATTGCATAAATGGGAGCTTGATCCAGTGGTTAGCATGTTTGCTTTCCATGCTATAGACTTGGGTTTTATTTCCCTCAAGCTTGAAACAAAACTTTTATTTCTTCCTTTCTTTCTCACTAACCAGGTGGTGATACGTGTCACTGATTGGAGAGAAAAATATATTAAATATGTAATTTTACGGATTTTAATTAACAGCCACGTCACTGCTGTTAACTTTTCTGTCAGAATTTTAACGGCAGTGGCCAAATAGGTAGGGTTTCAAAATTGGGGTACCTGATTGACGAATTCTTTAGTTGGGTGATTAAAATAGGTATCCCAAATAGTTAGGTGGTCACTAGAGTAGCTTACCCAATAATTAATTAATAGTACATCTATATCAAAATTACTATTTTGTTCGTCAAAATTAAAAAATCTACGTTTTTTGTCACCTATATTATTTGTTTTTATATTTTGATCACTTAAATTTTATTAGTTTAATGATATAATACATTAAAAAAATATTTTTTGAATTTGACTACTAAATTTTAAATAAATATTAATTTAACTCTAGACTTTAAATAAAATATTAATTTAACCTTAGAATCTAATAAAAAAAATTATCATCGGCTACTACTTATCATCATCGTCGATGACAATTGGACTTTAAAATTTTAAGTATCTCTTCTATCTCGTAAATATAAATCTAATGTATTTTTATATGTTTTTATAAGTTTCTTCATAAATCTTAAGTCCATTTTTTTAATTTATAAAGCGAGTCAAAAAAAAAATTATCGCGGTGTACACTTCTATACAACTTGACATGCATAGCCTTGCAATAAAAATGAAATGTATGGATCTTATTGACTGAAACTACGAATAACATGGTAAACCAAATCTATTTAATAATTTTTTCATGACATGGGTGTAAGACACAAATATTATCTGTGTTAGATTCATCGAGTCTCAAAATTTTAAAACCATGAACACAGTTAAATTATTTATTGATCTGATCATACATGTGTGAATCAGAGTAATTGAAGAAGTAGAAATGGCATTATATTCTCTTTGCAGTTAAATTAATCCATATATCCTATGTTAATCTTGGAGGCATATGAAATGGAGTGCTGTCATAATAGGCTCAGACAGTGAAATTCTAAAAGAAGCAGAAATCATTTAGTTTATGAATTACACCTGAAACAAAAGTTGGTTATTAGCAAATAACATTCAATAAAAATACAAGAATTCTTTCGGACAACCGAACATCGTGGTTTTCTTAATCGGCCTTCCAACGAATGATTTTGCCACCACATTGGTCGGTCCCGAAAACAAAGCAGAAGCACACGGATGAAACTAAAAAAAGACTGCAGCGTTCATTCATCAACTAAAAGAGCTAACCTGTTTTACTAGCAAACTGTGACAACAAAGCTATGAACCTTGCCTGCTTCATTTCAACTGGTTATAAGTCCAGGTTCGGACCTACTTTCAAACTCTAGCCCTTTTGTTACTGCAACTTGGGCACTTATAATGCTTGATGTGTTCAGCCTTTGCAGGTGTAATCTTCACGCATTTTCCATGGAACCATCTCTCGCAGATATCGCAGCAAATCCAGAATTCATCAGTGCCATAGCTATCCCCACACGCACCGCAAGTGGCACCCTGTTCATCATCCTCTTCATCTTCTTCTCCACTCTCATCCTCATCCTTTGACGGAGGAGACATCTTTACCATCTTAGTCTGCGGTTCAGATTGGCGAGACTGCAAACAGCAAGTTATCGATGTGACATTAAATAAGAGAAGTGCATATAAAAGGAAAACATACAGGAAACAATCAATAGTTCAATACCGCTTTAGCACTTGATTTGCTTTTGCCGCTGCCATTGTGATTGGCAGATTGGTCTTTTGATTGCTTGGCATTTCCTGTGACAACTTCAAATATGGATGGAAGGTCATTTATCATCTGAAATAGTCTTTTCCTGCAAAATAAGACAAAATCAATAACCCTATTAGCTGTATCTACTTCAGATTACACCGGATAAGATCATATGAGGAGTTATTGGTGGATATTATGGAAATATCATTTAAGAGATAGCAAGCGAACTTGTATTGTTCTACATATCCCAGCAAATAGAGTCTTTCCTTTTCAAACACAACAGCCTTGTTCCTTACTGTTTTATCTTCAGTCATATATGGCATGCTTCCTCACAGTTACTACGGAGCTGAGAACTCAATTTTCTTCTTTAAAATTTAAATTCCAAATCTCTGAGACAAATCCATGTGTAAGATATTGCTCCTTCTCATATAATTAAAATTAAGGCAGAATATTTCCAAAGATGTCTATTACCAAATCCAAAAAAAAAGAAAGAAAAAAGAAAGAAAAGCTAGAAATGAAGAACAAACAGGCTTTCCAGTTTCCAGAATTTTGCAAATGTACAATTGTATCATCCATAAAATTGGTTCTTTGAATGATTGACCAATCGGATGGTAACCTTGCAAATAAAATTTTAATACACATTTGAAGAGAACTTTTCCTAAATCTGAATTTTAAGATCCAACAATAGTCAACCTAAGAACATAGAACTAGTATTTAATTACGGTTGACAGTGGAGAAAATGCAGTTAGCATGAACTGAAAAATAAACCATGATATGTAGCAAGGAAGCAGTGTAAACTGAGATTCAGTAAGCAATATTTGACAAAGAAAAAGCAAACATACCTCTCATTCTTGCCAAACCCAAATCGTGCACCAAAATAGAAAGAAACACTAAGCAACCACGAATCACTGTGAACTGCAACCAATGACAGCCAGTCCTTTTCCTGCATTCCATCTCTTGCAAAGTTTATGCCCAATGCAGGCTCTGGAAGCTCAGGAGGCACCTCCTCAACAGGCAAGTTAACTTCCCATGTCTCATTTGGAAGTCCATATAGGCATAAGTTCTCCTTCTCTGGAAATAAATTTAATACATTCAGGAAAAAAATGTAAATCCAGAATTTTGAAAGATACAATCTAGCTGAAATGAAGTATAACAAACATCTAAGACATTATCAAGTCTAACATCATAAAGAACGAATCCGGATGGAAATATTCAATTATAGACTCCAAATTTTCTAGTAGAACATAAAACTAATCAGGTAGAAAAATAAATATTCAATTTAACCAAATAGCTATTAGCACAGCATTCAGTTGTGATTTGTTAAACAGAATCTGGACCCAAACCGCTCCCTGGAACTGAAATATCATCTGTAATCAAGAACAGTATTAAAAAGCAGCATATTGGAGTCAAAAAGCAATCTTCACCTGTAAATTAAGAGAATGGAACATTTCATTTCCACTCAAGTTCAAGTTAAGCTACATTCATTGAAAGCAAATCTAAAGCCATGATGGACGTAACCATAATGAAGACATGATAAGTAGTTCTGAGTGCGACATTAAAGAGGACAAGCAGTTCAAATACACAAGCGTAGTTAACGCTGCCACACCTTTAACAAGCAGAATGATGAAATATAGGGGGAAAGAGCAAAAGTAAACCTACCAGGATCACACTGTTGGTAAAACTTGTCAACATCTGCCATAAGAAAACACAAAAAAAATTAATTGAATTCCTTTGTAATTTCCAAAACCAAATTAAAATATAAAGGAATCGAACCAGTGGTGAGAGCCTTAATCAAGCCAGAGCGTCTGCCCTTGAAGTCATTGAAGACCTCTTCTACCGTTCTGGGTATTGGGTGTGGTATACCTTCCATTCGCTTCTCAATTTCTCTTCAAAAGAAAAACTATATGAAGGAAGCACGTTGAGGAAATGCAAAATACAGGGTTCTTTGCTTTTGAAAAGAAACAGAGAGCTGCAGATCAGAATTAAAGCAGAAGCTGAATTAGGGTTTTCGTTGTAGGGTTTGGCGGGGATTGGAGGAAGAGGGGGGAATTGGGGATTTGCTTTTTATATATATACTCTGTGAAAGAGGGGAGGAGTCGGATAACGGAAAGCAAAAGCCGATTAGAAGTAAAAGAATAGGGTAAAATACGCTACGAGTCAATTAATTATAGATTTTATAACAAAAAAGTCACTTTCTTCTAAAAATAACAATTTAGTCATTAAATTATAAATTCGATAATAAATATATCGATTTTTATAAAATAATAATTTTATCATTCAATTGTTTTTTAGGCAAATAAGTCATTTAATATAAATTTGATAACAAATAAATTATTTTCTTTAAAAAATAATAATTTAATCATTCAATTAAAATTTTATGGCAATCATGTCACTTTACACTTAAAGTTGAACCAAATAACTTGATATAATAATAATTTAACAAAAAATCATATTGACATCAAACTTATCTTAAAATAAAATTAATTATACAATATTTTTAAGATGATGTAATCTAATTTTATATACATATCTAATTTTATCCGTCAGATTATTATTTGAATGAATAAAAAAGACCCCGGATTTTTTTTTTATTAATTATACTAAATATACACATATATGATATATTAAAACCTCTTATCCCCTAACTTTATCAAGTTGTAAAAATGAAATAAGTTAAAAATATATAAACACCACTAAATATATATTTGTCTGATATATATTAACTTCTATAGTTAAGTTAAATCAAAGAATTCGGGAACATAAACTTTCTGTTCCTATTTATTGACACCATGTGTTAAACTATTTCTTTATTACAATTTCCTTGTCGTTAACGTTTTCTTCTTCTTGTTGTCAAACCAAAGACAAGAAATCTGCAGCGGGGCTTATGAGTTTCTCAAAATGTTTTATGTAAATATTCGTAGTAGATAGAGTTCTCGCGATTTGAGAAGACATGATTTCATTGAACAAAATCTTTGTTGTATCGACGACGGACATACATCAAAAACAACGATGATTTCGAATGAGAATTTTGTGTATTTGCTTGCACTAGGCCTTGATGCTCTAAAACCAAGTGTTTCAAGATTTGGAATGGATCAATTTGATCAAAAGGATGAAGAAGGAGCCACCATATTTGTTGAACACTAGGTTGTTGCACCAGGCTCCCATGGTTGTGGAAGGAGATTTTGAGGGACATGTCTTGTCTGCTGCTCCAAATCCCACAGTTGAAAAACACAGGATAGAGGCAGATTTCATCGTCTGTTCTTATTTTGTACTGATTTAACGAAACAAGAAGAAGCAAACATTAGTGATGATCAGAACTACAAGTTAGTCTAGTAAAGAGTTCAATTAAGATTAATCCGCTAATTTATTAAATACGGGTGATAGTATCAAGTAAATAATTTAATAAAAATGAATAATTAAATTAGGGTTAAAAAATAGTAAAGATACGAAAATATCTTTGAACAAACTTAAAAACCTAAATTATAACACACCATCAAGAAAAAAACATCAATAATCCCGACATGACACAAAATAAATAGACCTAATATAAAAACAAACTTCTTCATTCAAGTTGATATAAACACCAAAACCTTTCGGTTACGACAGTCAAACATCTTTTACGTCTCTTTAAAGTCTCTTCAAATAATTCGAAGTATAATAATATAATATATATTTTCATAATTTTTATATATCACATCATTGTATGTTTTAAAAAGCAAGCCACTTTCAATAATTAGATGGAACTAATAAAAAATCACTTCGAAACCGAAAATACGTAAATTTCAGAAAATAGAAAGACTAGATGTACCAAAAATATATAGTATAGTGACCTTGTAAAGAATTTTACCTAGAATGTAAAATAAGCATTTCAGACATAAGCTATAAATGGAAAAAATTCCCTGACCTGTAGTGTTGAAACCGAATTAGAATTCAAAGGTTAGCCTTATATCTCTCCGATGCGTATGACTCGATGTTTAAACCACAATATCTTCCTGTAGGTTTGAATATAGAATTGCTCACTCGAATCAAACAACTCTTTGATCATCTAATTTCATCACTGGTTTGTAATTAAAAAACATTTCCTTACCATTTCCTTCTGTTTTTTTTAGCATTTTACATAGGAAAAACGTATCTTAATTTGTAGCCTTGTTCCTTGTTTGTTCTTCCCATTTTGATCATCTTTTTCCGACAAAGAAACAAAACCAAAGGATTCTAGTTAATGAAAAGAAACAATAAGCACATGCATTAATCTGAACTCATTGTTTAGCCACTATTTTTCATGTTGCATCGATGGTGATGGGCACGCACATAGCTAGGCTTGTGCGCACACCGAACCTATCGTTACTTCTTGTGGTTCTGTCTTTATTACAATTGGTGTTCATGTCTGTTGGTGATGATTCAGATATTTTGAATCTTTTAACGTTTAAGGATTCATTAACAAACCCTTGGTCCCTTAGCAACTGGAATGCTTCGGTTCAACCATGTAACGGGAATCGAGCGAATTGGATCGGCGTTCTCTGCGTGGGGAACAAAATATGGGGTTTGCAGCTTGAAAACATGGGGCTAGGAGGGATGGTGAATATCGAAGTACTCGATGCGATGCCGACGTTACGCATTATCAGCCTGATGAACAATAATTTCGAAGGTGACATTCCTGAAATAAAGAAATTAGGTGAGTTGAAGGCATTGTATCTGTCGAATAATCGGTTCTCCGGGGACATTCCTGATAATGCATTCCAAGGGATGAGATCCTTGAGGAACCTGTTTCTGGCTAACAATGCTTTTACCGGAACAATTCCGACGTCGCTGGCGACATTGCCTAAGCTTTCTGTCGTAAAATTGGAGGGGAACCGGTTAGTAGGTCGGATACCTGATTTTAAGCAAAATGTGAAGGTGGTCAACCTTGCTAACAATCTTTTAGAAGGCCCCATCCCTCCAAGTTTAAGCCGCATGACTGCAAGCATGTTTGAAGGTAGTTGTTGCATTCATGCATTTACAAATTACAATACATTGAGAAGTTGTCCTCTTTTTTCGACAATTTCGAGAAGTCGTCTTCTATTTCGACGACTTCTACGACGTCGTAGATTCATCCCTAGTTCAACGAATAATCGCTGGAGCACCCTAAATCAATCAAATGAAATAATTTTTTTCATATGTTATTGCAGGCAATAAGAATTTATGTGGCCCGCCTCTGCAAAACTGTACCATGTCCATGATCATTCCTGTACCTAGTCCATCACCGGTCCCCTCGGCCTCGGCCTCGGCTAGCCCCCAACTTCCCCCTGTGTATAAAAAGACAACATCTGGTCTGCAAATTGCATTGATCGTGATATCTATATTGTTACTACTAGCACTCATTGCAGTAGTCATTTTCATTTTCTCCAATAGGAAACGAAAATGTGTTAAGGGATCATACGGGGACGACTCCTACAAGTTGTGAACTTCGAGTGTCGACCAACACAAAGTTAAGGCTCCCGAGAGCAGACGAGGTGTGACGAAGAGGCCCGTCGACTACTCGAAATTGATATTCATGAATGGCGATGCCGATAGGTTCGATTTGCACGATCTGTTGAAAGCCTCGGCCGAGGTACTTGGGAGTGGGAATTTCGGAGCTTCATATAAGGCGGTGTTAGCGAATGGTGAAACTGTAGTGGTGAAGAGGTATAAACATATGAACAACGTGGGGAGGGAAGAGTTTCATGAGCACATGAGAAGAATAGGAAGGTTGAACCATGACAACTTGCTACCACTTGAGGCTTATTACTATAGGAAAGAAGAGAAATTATTGGTTTCACATTTCCTGGAGGATGGCAGCTTGGCAAGTCATCTTCATGGTAAGAAAAAATTAGAGATGATTTTTTTATTTAATCCCGAATTTTATTCTAGTCTATATTAATCTTTAAACTTAATGAATTTCTCATTAATCATACATCTTTTTATACCCGTACTTAAAAATTAAATTTTAAATTATAACCTTAATTTTTTTAAATTCTACATCCTAAAAAAAACATCATATTCCTAATTTCATAAATTTTAACCACACAATTTAACATTAAACCTGCTATTTTAAAATGACACACTAAAAAAGGTACAAATAAAAATCAAATTATAGTACAAGAAAAAGTGACCTTGTACAGAATTTACGGGAAAAAATTCCACTGACTGAAATTATTTACAACTTGTTTTCTCCAGGCAACCATTCCTTAGACAAACCCAGTCTTGACTGGCGAACTCGATTGAAGATCATAAAGTGTGTGGCCAGAGGTCTAACTTATCTCTACCGCGAACTCCCCACCCTCGTCGTTCCGCACGGTCACTTGAAATCTTCCAATGTGCTTCTCAACGAGAAATTCGAGGCAGTGCTGTGCGATTATGCTTTAAGACCGGTGATCAACCAGGAACAAGCTCACACGCACATGACTGCTTACAAATCACCGGAGCAAGCCATAAACGGTCGTATCAGTCGGAAAACAGACGTGTGGTGCTTGGGGATAGTGATACTCGAGATCTTAACCGGTAAGTTCCCCGAGAACTATCTGACACCGAGTTACGACAGTAACACGGATTTAGCTACATGGGTGAATGGGATGGTGAAGGAGAAGAGAACGAGTGAAGTTTTCGACGTCGAGATGTCAGGGACGAAGAATAGCAAGGGGGAGATGATAAATCTTTTGAAAATCGGGTTAAGTTGTTGCGAAGACGATCCCGAAACGAGACCGGAGATGAAGGAAGTAGTACGAGAAATCGAAGAGTTGAAAGATAAGGATAAACAAGACTCGACTATAGACGAAGTAAACGCGATTATCTCCGGTAGGAGGAGGACGAGGACGAGGAGCGACTCGTTTTCGTCCTTTAATCGTTGAGTAGGACTACAAATTATGAAGTGATTAGGGTAGCTTGAGTTGATAACTTCTTAAGAAGGTTATTACTTATTTGATTTTTGTAATTATCTCATTTTTAGGGTTAGTTTTATTCTTTTATAATTTATTAATTTAAATCAAGTATTATAAAATATTAATTTTATTAAATGGTTCGTTATTTTATCGTATTAGAAGATGTTGTAAAAAGATTACTTGTGATTTTAACAAGTGACGGATCTAAAATTAGTTTTTAGAATCGGTATATATAAAATCGTAAAATATTAAGATGGGCATATAAGAAATAGAATATACTAAACCCGGCTCAAAAATATTATATACTTAAACAGATCTATAATCTATTGCCTACTACAAACCTTTTCAGATGAAATCTCTCTTTTGTAATCGAATTATGTAGAATTATATTGAATTGATGATATAATATCGATATTTAACTAAATAATTACTTTGATTATTATTTTTTAAAATATTTTAATTATAATATTTTATTTTAGTTAAAATAAATATTTTTAATATAAAAAATGTTAATTATTTAATAATCTATGATTGTTAATATCATATATGTATATGTGCTTGAACGCTGACATATATAACATCATATCAATATTTTTAAATGGAACACATATTAAAAAAAATATTAATTATATTATTTAATTATCATTTTAATTAATATTAATCAATCAGATAATATTACGTGTAATCATATAATTAATATAAGATAATTCATTTAAGAATTAAAGTGCGGAAAATAAAGATTTGGGTAAGGTATTTAAATCCAAGCTTGATGGAAGAGGAATCCATGGTTAACCATAAAGTAATTTGGTTAAATGTGGCAAGAAAATAAATATTATTTATGGTAAATATACATTTTAAAGATTTTCAAAGCCTAAAATCATTTTTTTTCAACCCAAGAATATTCTCTGTGAAACTCAAATACAAATGATTGAATAATATAATTTATTGTATGTGTTCAATTATTTATTATTAAAATAATAAATGAACGCAGATAAATGTTAAATAATATTATTTAAATTTTTTAAAAAAAATTAAAATCTAGTACATTGAGTATTATTTTTTATTTAATATTTTTATTTTTTTTAAATACAATAGTTTTGTTATAAAAATAATAAATATAAATAAACATATACAAATAAATTTAAATAAATATAAATAAATGAATTCTCGAACGTTTATAAACATAGATAAAAAAATAAATTATTTGTTCTTAATCATAAATTTAATTAAATAAACAAAAAATATTATTCATATTTGTTTGTTAACAAATAAATAAATAAATTTTTTACTGTTCGTTTGATTCGATTATAATCTTAAAAATCGACCTTAACTTTTATTTTACTCGCCCAACATTTAGTGAGAGAAGGGTCAGAGAGCAACAATAATCACAAAAAAAAATTAAAATTTATTAATAAAAATAATAAATAATATTATAATATACTCATGTATATATATATAATAGATTAATAGGGACAATAATAAAAAAAAGATTTTAATTAATGATTAAAATAAATATTATTATTTTTACATTAAACCAAATTTATAGGTTGGTATAGTGGTTACTTGGACATTAATCCTTCTCCCACCAGATCTGTGTTTGAATCCTTTATAGTCTATCCTAAATTATTGTTTTCTCTCTCTCTCTTTTTTTTTAATTTTTAAACTAATTAGATTATAGAATTAATTAAAATATAATTAAATGAAAATAATTTAATATTTTTTATTTGTATGATGTAATTTTTTTAAATATTGATGTGATATATTATTCAAGTTACGTGAATATTTTACGTCAGTAATAAATAGTAATTAACAATTTTTATAAAAATAATTATTTTAACTTATGATGAGTATTTATCGAATTATGTTAAAAAAATATAATTTGAAAGTATAAAATTTATTTATAATGTTATTGTTAAGAAAGAAATTTTAAGGATAAAATTTGATAAGGAAACATTGAATTAGTGAGAAATATTTTAAAAAATATTGTTAAAATATCATATTAAATAAAATAAAAAGTTAAGAGATTAAATTTATTTATATATTATTAAAAATACAAAGGAAGATAAATAGATATTATGCTCCAGTCTAGGAGTATTTAGTTGAAATTTGGTAAAAATACATTTAGAACGAAAAAAATAAAAATATAAAATTATATAAAGTTAAGAGGTTAAATTATAAAAAAAATATTTTTAAAAATATGAATTGGAATTAAATAAGTATTTTACTATGATTTATGAACATTTAGTTTAAATTTAATAAAAATAGATTTAAAACTAATACAAAATTAAAAATACGAGAAAATAATAAAAATTAAGGAGTTAAATTATAAAAATAAAAAAATATATATTTAATTTAAATAAATAAAATGTAATTTAAATTTAGTTAAAATAAATATAAAATATAAAATAAATTAAAAAATCATACATAAATTATAAAATTAAATTTTTAAGCTGGACAAACTCATACTCAAATAAAAAAAAATTTAAATCAAATTTTATTCCTTCTTAAATTAAACTGAAGAAATATTAATGACTAAAACGATTTTTTATATATATATATATATTCTAAATTTTAATATTTATTTATTATTATTATTTTTATTATCATTACTTTTACTCAGGTTTGTAGGCACCGGTCCGGGACAAGACAACCCACCAATTGTCGCGGGTCTCTCAAGTGACAGCTGAAACTCAAACCAAAAAAAGAAAAAAGCAAACTGTAATCTACCAAATATTATCAGATATCTTTACACACAGAATGAATATCAACCTCAAAGACTTTCTTTTTTTACAGACAGAGGAATGGGAGTCCAAAAAACTCTTCCTCTAACAAGGAATGAGGCTTCAAATCTCCTCATTTCATCTGCTTCTCTCACTTCAGGTATGTAGTTACTTCGTCTTCTTCAATTACAGTTTCCCACATTTTTATCAACTATTTTCTTACCACTGATGTCTTCTACTCTCACCCAGCATCACAAATCTCTGATTTTTCCCTCAGATCTTTCCCATTGCCTTGGTGTTTAATCCAAATGTCGATCTGGGTGTTTTTGTTTTTATGGTTTTAGCCTGTAAATCTACTTCTTTTGTTCCTGATGTTAAAAATGGATGGTTTTGATTTATCAAAAAGTTTACATCTTTTTGGTTTATTTTTAATAAAATCAAAGTAAGAGTAAAATCTTAGATTCAAAGCTGGTAAATCTTATGTTTTGGACTCCGTGCTGATATGAACTTTTAGTGAGCTTATTAAGCTTGGGAATATATGTATTTATTTGTACGGATCTCAATCATTTTATGCATCTCTTGTGAAAATGGGAAGATGCTTGCCTTGTTTCTGTGTGATTTGGATTGTAAATTTGATTATTTAGGCGTTAGGTGAAAATATTAGTTGTCTTTTTTGTATGATACCTTCCAATTTTGGATTTTTAATGGTTTGGAAATATTGGATCTCCCCTCTTTTCCTTGATTTGGATGGAAAAAATACATTTATAGAAATTGATTCTGTTAGTTCCTAAGAAACTGTACAATGGGATAAGAGAAGAAAACGCTTTCAGTATTTTCTCGGTGTTCTGAGTTTTCTTTCTCTCTGCTTGCTTCTTCAGATCTTTGATTTTGCTTTTCATTTAAAACCAATACATGGCTAGTTCATGAACTTGATACACCAAGTATTTTATGTTGTTTTCCTATCGTCTTGGACTCTTTCAGATTGTGCGTGGTAAGAATTTTAGTAACTTTTCCGTTTTGTTTGATTGATTAAGCTATGGCCTTCTTTTTCTCCGGTTACGTGTCTCGCAACTTGGTATTAGTTGTGTTTTCTTGAATAACTTCAACTTTTTCATTGAGATTTTATATTTTCTTGCCCTTCTGCCAGTTTTTATCAACTGAATTAACAAGGGGTTGAATCTTCAAAGCTATGCTACTCCAAGTCTCCAACTCTTTATTTTGCTTCCAGTACACGTGTCAAACACATATCCTATACATATTCAGACATGGCAATAGTTTCAAACGACACTATTAGGGATGTTTCTTAGAACCTTTGGATCATATAGCTCAAATTATTTGTCTTAACTTTTAGGTTTGTCAATTAGCTCTTTACCTCTTTGCTACTTGGTCTGTTATAAGTCCACTATATATTCTATAGTTATTTGAATAAACCATTTTTTTGATGGCTAAGATACTATTTCTTCTCAGGGTGCCTTTGAGTTTCTTGTGCACATATAGTTGCTAGCTGTTGTTGTCGTGTGATATCTTGGTGCATTCGGTTTGGAAAGCTTGATGGGTTCCAGATTCCCATCTCACAAGCTCAGCAATGGGCTTTATGTGTCAGGCAGGCCAGAACAGCCTAAAGAAAGGACTCCCACCATGAGCTCCGTAGCAATGCCTTATACTGGTGGAGATATTAAAAAGTCGGGAGAGCTGGGGAAAATGTTCGATATTCCTATGGATGGTTCTAAGTCAAGGAAATCTGGTCCTATAAGTGGCGCTCCTTCAAGGACTGGATCTTTTGGCGTTGCTGCTTCACATTCTGGACAAATGATGCCTAATACAGCACCTCGGGCAGGCTATACGACATCAGGTCCTGCTTCCACTGGAGGCATGACCGGTTCAGCCTCATTAAAGAAGTCAAACTCTGGATTGCTGAATAGACATGGGGAACCTGTTAAGAGATCATCTGGTCCACAACCTGGTGGTGTGACACCAGGTGGACGTCAAAATTCTGGTCCTATTCCTCCTGTTCTCCCTGCAACTGGCCTTATTACATCTGGACCCATCTCTTCTGGTCCATTGAGTTCCTCTGGGGCTCCTCGAAAAGTGTCTGGTCCTTTAGACTCTATGGGATCGATGAAAGTAAAAGGTTCTGCTGTTGTTAATAGTCAAGCTGTGAATGTTCTTAGCCAAGATGATGACTTTTCTTTCAAGAGGAACTTCCCAAAACCAATATTATGGGCACTGATACTGCTTTTCATAATGGGGTTTATTGCCGGTGGTTTTATTCTTGGAGCAGTTCACAATGCCGTTCTCCTTATTGTTGTTGTGGTTCTTTCTGGTGCTGTTGCTGCATTATTTGCTTGGAACTCCTTTTGGGGGAGAACAGCTATTATGGGCTTCATTGCTCGTTATCCAAACGTGGAGCTTAGAAATGCAAAGAATGGCCAATTTGTGAAAATTTCTGGGGTACGTGATTCGTTTTGATGATTTAGATGATTGTTTCATATTTGTTATTTGCCACTGATATTTATCTACTGTCACATGAAGATCCAATTTTTTCTATTGATTTTTGCTTCAGTCCTCCGACTCTTTGCCTCGGTTTTGTTCAGGTTCCCTTGTTATGGTTGGTCCTAAGTCCGGATTAAGGATGAGGGTCTCATTATGTAGTGGAAGAAGGCTTTGGTTCTGTTGTTTGACTGTTTTGCTTTCTGATATTTGTATATGGTTGTGTGTTTTTCTTTATATATATTTTTTTGTTTCTATTCACATTTTTCGCCAAAAAAAAGCATCTTGCCGTCTGTTTTCTTCAAATTCTAATGTGCCCCCCCTTCCCCCTTTGAGATCATTGGTACAGAGAAACTTATAGAGTTGTTTTAACTTGGACAAATTGGTCGCTGGTTGCAACATCACATCTGCTTGTTAGTCTGCCAAAGACATTGAAAGTGTTTGGTTATTTTTTAGGTTGTAACATGTGGGAATGTGCCTCTTGAGTCGTCCTACCAGCGAGTTCCACGATGTGTTTATACATCTACTAGTTTGTATGAGTATCGAGGATGGGATTCTAAAGCTGCCAATCCTAAGCACCGTCGTTTTACTTGGGGACTCCGATTGATGGAAGTGAGTAATTGGATTGTTGATCTTTATTCTCTTTCCTCAGTTTTCCTGCAACTTGTCATGGCATACTCAAATTTCTAATTGTTATGCAAGAGGGATCTTCTTTCCACACTATCACCCTTTTTAACTGAGCTTGACATTTCATGCGTCCAATGTAATTTTGCATGTTTCATTCTGACAGAGGCGTGCAGTAGACTTTTACATCTCGGATTTCCAATCTGGGTTGAGAGCGTTAGTAAAAATGGGCCCTGGAGCAAGGGTGACACCATACGTGGACGATTCAATTGTTATCGATTTCAACCCAGCCAAAGAAGCGCTATCTCCGGAATTTGTGAGGTGGTTGAGAGAAAGGAATCTTTCAAGTGATGACCGTGTTATGCAGATGAAAGAAGGGTAAATATTCTCTCTATTCATATTCTCGCCATTATATTATGTGCTGATGTTTCAGGAACACAATAAACAGTAGCCTGAAGCTCACACTCTATATATATTTTCTTTTTAGTGCAATGAGGGTCTCTCCATATTTCGATGATGGCCTGAATCTGCCATTGTCCAAATCTGAAGTGGTTTGGTACCTGAAATTGTCTAAATACGCGACAAACTTGAATCCAAAATAATTTGAACATGAAGATAGATCACCCAGCCTGAACCTACTGAATTTCTATCCCTGACACTAGCATAAAATGTACTAGTATTAGATATGGTTTGTACATTATCCCCACTTGGATATATCATTTTGATGCCGGATGTGTAGCAGCATGCTACTCGTTTATGGTTGAATTGATTCACCGCTTAATGAGGATGGTTATATGCAACTTAAACTGACATACCATTTTTGCTGATGAGGAAAACTTTGTGAAGTGCTTGAAGTGGTAAGCTTTATAGTTATATTTCCATCCACATGAGTTGAAGTTGTTGCATTATAGATAAGGGTAGAAATTAGAATGAGTTCGATATTAAAACCATTTAAGCTCTTATTTCTGTCCCGAATCTTAGAACAAGTTTGTTTGATGTTGCTCTAAAGATTGACACTACAATTTTATGTTTATAGGTATATCAAGGAAGGAAGCACAGTTAGTGTAATGGGAGTTCTTCAGAGAAATGACAATGTGCTTATGATTGTTCCTCCGCCTGAACCAATTACAACCGGATGCCAGTGGGGCAAATGTATCTTCCCAGCAAGTCTCGAGGGTATTGTATTGAGATGTGAAGACACATCGAATATTGATGCCATACCTGTTTAGTAGCATGTTCTTTGTAAACTTTTTCCTACGGTTAATTTTTTATTTTCTTTTTATCCCCACTTTTTTATTAATATCTGGCGATGATGGCGGCTATGGCAAGGTCAACTGATGAACATGAGCCCACTGGTGTTTCTTGTCCTTTTAGCTGTGTATAGCTTTTCCAAGGATCTTTGCCGCCGGTCTTTGTTTAGCAGGTTTGGAGGGTGCTTATGTTGTAGGGTCGAATTTTACTTGTTTGCCAAGGATTCAAGATATTGTTACTAAGAAATGGGAAAAAAGAATAATAGAAGCAAGGTATTGAGTATATTTGTGTTTACATCACAGTTTTTGTATTGACTTCAATGTTGGCAATGGCAAGGTCTTCCTTTGATTTTGATCATCTGTGAATTATTGGTATGCATCGTTGTGTAAGTAATAAAAATGACCCTGTAATTAAGTTGAATAGGCAATACAATGGAGGTAAAATGGCTGTAATTGGTTATGATCTGTGTTAATGAATAAATTGGAGAAAATATTTTAAACTGTCATTTTTCCTCTTCCTCTCATCTGTGTTCTGCTCCTCAAGATCCTCTGTTTTCGGTTTTGTTTGATTTCTGTTTACGTACACATCAAAGGTATACAAGATGGTCGATTATCCGTCCATGTGCGATGATTACCAGTTTGTTTCGGTCTGTGTTCCGAGAGAACTGAAGGCTTCTGTTTGAACATTATTTGGTGCCACTGCCAGTTCATGGAACTGAGCTTGCTTCGATTGTGATGACACAGGGAAGGTGATTCGCGTTCAATCAAGTTGACAGATGTTGCTAAGCTGAAACTCGAATTGCGATCGAAAGACAGTGAATTCAAGGTGTTTGAAGTGCGAGGGTTTATTGAAGAAGACAACAAACCAAGGGCCTCAAATTGAAGAAATTCATCAAAGGACCATAAATTTGGTATTGCATTTAATACTAAGATCAAAGTTCGGTTATCATCAATGGAGAGTTTTTAATCACCTGTCCGAAAATCGATACTCGAAAAAAAATTGTCATCTTTTAAAAGATATTTTAAATGAAATTTGCTTAGAATCTTAAGATTCAGCAAAACTATTTCCTTGCCTCATGATAGTTCTGCAAATCCTTCCAACCCAACCAAGAGTTCTAGTTACTAGGTAAAATCACAGCATGCATTTACATTTACATTCATATGCACATATTTATACCTGTCCCAGTCCTTGCATAGTAGACTGCCTGGACTGTTGTTGAGCAAGGAGTTGCTGTTGATGTTGAGGTAATTGCATCATTTTTTGCCTTTTCCGCTGCTGCTGTTACTGCAGTTGCTGCGATTGTCGCTGAGGAAATGTGTGTTCTTCATAGTGATTCCAGAACTTGGCGAATTGGCATATGGAAGTGGAGAAGTTGTGGTGTTATTGGAGGAGGTAGCAGCAGAAGAAGATGCAGCTGGTCGATCAATAAGTTGTGCTCAGGTAGCCTGACATAATAAGAATGGAAGAGTAAAGCTATTGCAGCACTATCAACTTTAAAATTCAGAAAATAAAATGCATAACCAGAAATGATACAGAACAGTTGCTATAGAATCAGAACCAATTGATAGGTCTAATCAAATTATAATGGTTAAAATAGAATAGAACTGTCAAGTTCTGGAGAAGATGAAACATTAACAAAAAACAGGATCCTACTCCTAGAACCATCAGTTTAAGTAACACCAAATATCTGCCCAAAACATGTTCAAAGAGAGTCCAAAATTGAGATCATACAGACTTGGGCACCAATGTTGCTATTTCAAAATCAGATATTCAATGAGATGACAATAATAACAAGAACACAAATAGCCTTTTCGGTTTTCACCATACAGTTCAACAAAAACCTAGAGGTTTACTTGCATGTAGGTTTAGGAAAAAGACCAATTAAAGAAAACTCAATGACTAACCTGTGACAAAGACCCTTGACTGCCATTGTTTGACATATGAGGAGTATTCTTCATGTACATGCCTGTAAGAAATTTTTTAAATGCTACTAATCAGTACTAGAAGCTTTCTAATATTGTGATAGAATCAATGAATGGAAATAGTTGTACGAAAATTACCAGATGAATCGGTAAAAGAATGCGCTCCATCAGCTGCAGGCATAATATCCACCATATGCGGTGGAAGCGAAGGTGTAATCTGCCTCTGATCTGCTGGCAGACGCAGACCTGCGTCCAAAGACCAATCAATAACTCTTTGGTACTAGGCCTTTCGTTAAAACATAAATAGTCCATCCAAACCTTAGAAGCTAATTCTAAAGAGATCATCTACAATTCCATTAAACTTCAATTAATCATAGAAATCAATGCAGAAAACATTCATCTACCATTCTGTTAAACTTCAATTACTTCAGCTCCTGTATCAATTGGCTTAACTTGATTACCTATGACCAAAGGGCATTCCCATAAAATCCTCTAAATTTAGACCTATTTTTAATTAGAGAAAACTAAATTGAACCAGCAAGCATTCCATATGTCATAAATTAGCATTCCAGTGATCACGAGCAGCTAAATCAGATTTTTGATTGCAGGAAAACAGTAAGGGCATAGATTGGTCACTTCAATTTATCGGTTGAAAAGTGAAAACCATCTGTTGCCTGCAGCTGCAAAAACTAGAAAGATATCTAAACATCCGGTTGGTCTAAATATAGTTGCTACATTAACAGCTAAAGACAATCACCTTCACCAAAATTAACAGCAGCACGGAGTAAGTTCTCTTGTTCTTGAATTTGAGCAACCTGCTCCTCATCAAGAGTGGGAAGAATGGCCGGCCTTTGATGAGAGCCTAAACCGTATGCTTGGCAGGTATCAGCTAATACTTCCGCAGCACTTTCACAGGCAGCTGCGATCATATGGACTCGAGCCTGTAAAACTAGAAAAATCACATGCCTGAAATAACCAGATTCAACCAGAAGAACAAGAAAAGAAAAGATTGGACGACACTAGCACACCTTTAACTCCTTAATTTGTAAAGCTATTGCCAGGTTTTGTATTCTTAAAAGCAACTGCTCTCGCTTCAAATTATCTTCCACTTCCATCTCTGGCAGTACTGCAGCCAAAGAATTAGATGTAATTACTCGGTAATTACCAAGAATAAAGATAAGGCATTATTTTCAATCCCACTTAACATAACTTGAAGTAACGTACAGGGAGCATTGTCGGCATTAACATTCTTGGGATGAACAACGAAAGACTTTGAAACCTGCTTAATGTCATTCACAATGTTGAAAAGCTCGAGATTTACCATTGAATATTTCTCCAAAATATCATTCCTGGTCAAGAACAAGCAAAAAAAAAAAAGAAACCTTAAACATATCTAATACGAAAAATCTGAAGATTCAAGGCTAGGAAAGAAGAACGAGAAGAGAGAGGACCATTCGGGGTCGGTATTTGTGCGAGAATGGGCGTTCAACAGTTCAAGGATGCTAGTTATGACCTTGGAAAGGGAAATTGCTCTGGTCTTTTAGATTCCAAATTGAGCGGTGGTGGCGGTGGCGACGGCGGCGGCGGGGATGATGGTTCCTGAATCCTTCCCTCCATTTCTCTTTAGCTGACAATCTTCTCCTGCTCGGCGATGGTTAATTGATGTGGCAGTTCCGTTTGTTAGCGCGGATTTCAAGTCTTCGATTTAGTTAAGAGACGGTTATTATAACTTTACGCGGGAGATTTTAAATTTGGTGGAATAACAAGTTTAGTCCTCAAGGTTTACGCATTTTGTCAATCTATCTTTATTCTAAATAAATCAATAAATTCAATCATTTTCATTTACAAAATCTATCAATTTAATCATAATTCTAAAAAATCAAAATATTATAATTGTAAAAAATGAATATTATGTATCACTAATTTCTTTTTTAAAAATAATTTTTAAAAATATAAATGACAAAAATGATTTTTTTTAAAGTTTGATGGTCATACTTCTATGTATTAAAACCATTAATAATAAGAAAAACAAATACCACATACTTTTAAAAAAAATTCAAAGATCAAAATATAAACACCCTAAAATTTCAACTATCATCACAAATTAATACATATTTTTAATGATCAAAATGTAGACGTCCTAAAATTTTAAAGATCATTTATATAGCTTATTTTAAAATAAGAATATAATTATAGTGTGAATTAATACCTTTAATAAAAAATTATATATACCGAAAGTGAAAATAATTTTTTTCTTAAAATATTTTAATTTTAGGTTTAGAATTTATGGTTTTAAGTGTATAAGTTTAAAATTTAGGATTTATGATTATGATTTAAAATTTTACATTTAAAGTTATGATTTATAATTTATTTTTAATATTAAAAAATTAATATATATATATATATGATTTTTTAAGATTAAGTGGATTCAGAAAGAGGTGATAACGAGCCAAACTCGAAATTTTAGGTTTGTGTTTAAAGCTCGTCAGCTTGGCTTGGCTCGGAAATAATGTTATTAGGCTCAGTTCAAGCTCGAGGCTCGACGAGCTTGAAATTTTAGGCTAGGGTTTGAAGTTCGTTCGGCTCGGCTCGACTCAAAATAGATAATTTTGTCATATTTTTCTATAAAAGATAGAAACTCGTTAAAAACTCTTTTCATAAACAACAACAAAACGAAAATCAATTGAGAAAGAAAAAATATTAAATTTATTTTAGTTAATTTATTTTTAGTGGATTTCTCCTATTTTATTTTATTGTTTTTCTTTTGTTAAAGAGATTACTTTTTATGTATATATAGCATGTATATATATAATATAATTATTTCGAGCCTGTTCACGAGTTTTTCAAACCGAACTTGGATAGGTTCGGCTCAATTCGTTAAGGCCTCGAGTTGATTCCGAGTCCGAATTAAACTCACTCAAATCAAACTTTAATCAAACCAAACCTAAATTACTCGCAAGCCGATCATGCTGACCCCACTAACATTCGGATACAATTGAATTTTTTTCTCTCTCAAACTTACTTTTTACAAGAATTTGCGTAAGTGAGATCAATCGACCCCACTAGCATATCTGTAAATCCACCCCGATTGTAATTTTTTTTACAAATGTTTATATATAAAATAATTACACCTAATAATAATATTTATAAAAAAAGTTGTAATTGAGGTTTCTGTTATATTTGCACAATTATAATTACTATCAAATCTAATTGCAAATAACTTTTCAAAGAAACAATTTATCTTCAACAATGTTGAACCTTGGTTACTTATTAATTATTAAGAACAAATTAAAAATAAATAAAATATATAATTAGTTATTGTTTTCAAAAATTAAAAATACCAAATTATTACAAAAATATTAAATTTTATTGAATTAATGTAAAAAATATTAAATTTTATCGAATAGCTGTACTATTTTATAATACTATGCGATATTTTTTTATAATTTAATAAATTTAATAATTATTTTATATTTTTTGAAAAAGTTAATGATTAAAACGATTATTAGATTTTTTGAATGATTGAAAAAGGGATTTAAAATTGATTATTAGATGATTTTTTTCCGATTATTAAACAAAAAAATCAAATATTGCTAAAATATTATTGAAAATTTTAAAAAAAAAAGATTAAATATGTAATTATATAAATTATTTTTATTTTAATGATTAAAAGAGATTGAATTAATGATTTAAAGATTATATAAATAATTTATCTTTTTATATAAAAGTGGACACCAAACTTTACTTGTTTTTTTAATTAGTGACTAATTATATATTAATAAAAATATAAGTGACCATTTATGTAATTAACCCTTACAAAAATTCTATATTTAGTTACGACCAAGAAACAAAAAATCTAATTTTAGTATTTTCTTCTCTTATCATTTAATATTGGTCTGTTGTGTTCCTCCAACGTTCTGCCCCGTCGTGTCTTCCGTTCCTGTTTTCTTCTCATTTCTACAATTTAATTGACTTTCTATGGAAAATTAATCACCTAAATGCATATGAATATCAATGGTGAAGATCCTTAAAGGATTTCAATGTCAGGTCTGAGGTTTGCCCTTCAAATTTTCCTCCCTAAACTTGTGGAATTCCTAGAATTTATTCATAATTGATATCAAATTAACAACTTGGGAGTTGGGTCTTTCTTGATTTCCGTTGTTTTTTTTTATTTTATTTTCTGAAAGTCGTTTCCTTTTCATAATTGAACTCGTTAAGATTTAATTTTTCCTGCACTGTATGTTTTTTTTTTGTTATATATTCCCCTCTTTTGATTTTGAAATCTTTGCTGTTTCTTTATTTGATTCATGCCTTCTGTATGGAAATTCTTAGTGGTTCAGACCCATATGAGAAAACATGGCTAATTTATTGTAAATTTTGTATATCTGGCTTTGAAATAGCCATTTGTTTAGTTCCTAGTTAATCCAGTTTTGGATTTTATAGAAAGTTTGAAAGCAATCTAGAATGCCGATTGCCTCAGATTTGATGGTGTCATCTGCATAGAGTGTATTGGGAGACCTTAATTTCTCATGCAAGTTGTGTTTATGGATTAGAGTAACTTTGTTTTTACATTTTTTCAGGTTCCTTGGGTTTTACTGAAATGTGCTATGGGATCCATTGCTCGGGCAATGATCTTAGCATTATAGTAGGGATACAGGATTGTTAGCAATGCAATTAGTATCAAATGATAGTCGAAAGGAAGATATTTCAGAAAGAGAGCCCGTATTATGCCAGCCTGATATTTCAGAAACATCTGAAGAATGTGAAATTACATCTGTTGGAGGGGATTGTATTGGTGTTGGTGAGGATTTGGAAGAAATTAATGTTGATGAAACCAGCCATTTGCTGAATGCAGACCACCAACAATGCCGCATATGCCTTGATAATGATGGTCTTGCCACTTGATACATATTTCTATTTGATAAGTTTGCTATAATCATTTCGGAATGGAGGGATTTTCATTTATCTAAGAAAACTGAAGATTATTTATCTTGAGGCATGTGGTTGCTTATTTTTCAGGGGACGACTTAATCGCACCGTGCCACTGCAAGGGCACTCAGAAGTATGTCCATAGATCCTGTCTTGATAACTGGAGGTTAACTAAGGTTAATGCTTGTTTCTTTGCAGTCTTTTCTTGCACTTGAATAGGAAATTAGTGTTGGAAATTACTGTTTCCGCTTTTGGCTCGATTAAATTGCACAACATATTAGAAGTACATTGTCTAGTAAAAATTACTTGTATTTTATTATTTTTTACACTAATTTTGTATCCACCCATACTTGGACATCAAATTCTCTAGCTAAAGGAATTTGAGTTTCCAGCTGATGCCTGCTCGGGTTGTATAAATACTCCTTGCCACATTGAATGTTAAATGCCTATGAGTTCATCTACTTTTGCACAAGCAGCTAAATTAAATGGACGTTTTACTATTTCTATGCAGTGACTTGTATATTTGATTTGATAACTAATACTATTTATCATCCTCTTTTGTTTCTATAGGAGGGCTTTGCATTTGCCCACTGTACAGAGTGCAGGGCATTGTTCATCTTACGTGCAAATGTCCCACCGGACCGGTGGTGGTTGAGATTAAAATTCCAGTTCCTTGTTGCAAGGGACCATGCATTCATCTTTGTAATTGTTCAGCTGGTACGGTGATAATCCTTGCCATTTTACTTGTCTGGCACTTTCCTGGAAATGTTGATGCATTCGAAACCTATCCATCTAATTACCTACTGTAACTTCCACAAGTATTGTTCTTTTCTTTGTTACTCAAACGCGGGTTCAAGTTTAAGATGTGGATATTTTTTATATTCCAATGTGTTCATCTTCCTTTAAAAAAATCTTCACACCCTTGTATTTGGTGCTGCTGGTTATCATGCGAACTGAAACCTTGCTTTGAACAGATTGTAGCTTTCTTAGGGGTGCTGGTCTACAAGTTTTACGGAGATGAACTAAGAGAAATGTTTGGTTTTGATGAACACCCTTATGGGTTCTATACTATGGCAGGTACCAACCCAACCAAAGCTGTTAATTTAGTTATTTAAATCCAGAATTTTCTCTTCTTACTTGTGGTTCGTTGCGTATGTAATGTCATTGTACCGATAACCTATCATAGATGATTCTGTTCCTTATGACATGGTACAAGATTTACACAACTGGTCAGCATGCTGTGTTTACCATCTTCATATGTATTTTGGTTTGATGTACAGTTTTAGCAATTGTTTTGGTGGGTTTGCTCTATGGTTTCTTCATTGCTATCATATGTGGTCAGAGGATAAACGAACGGCATTACCATGTTCTTGCGAAACAGGAATTAACAAAGGTATGTTTGGTCTGGTATGGTTTCAGATTTACACCTTAGATATTCTAAATTCAAAACTAAACTTCTGGTTTCAATTAACAATTGAGAAAATAGCATTTTATGACAGTCTTCCATGATGATCATGATGTTAGGAATATGTGGTTGAAGACCAGGAAGATAACAAGAACACCCCAGATCTAGACCCGAGCCACGTGACAGAGCTAAGAATGTTGGGACTCTATTAATTCGGTGAGCAATTCTAACATCATGCTAATGAATTCCCATTCCTATGACTCTTCCCTTTCTCACAAATGCATCCATAAAGTATTGCACTCCTTGTAAGGAGGTTGAAGTTTGTTTCCTGCAGCCATATAGTTGTCTGTTCTTACATTGTTATAAACATGATATGCAGAACACAAGCCTGAAGGCACTTGATATTATTGTTATTTCGAAATGTGTCCGAGCCTACTTGTCATTGGTTGACAACCGAGCATAGACTTCATACTAGTCTGCCATGGTTCCCCCGGTTTTCTTCGTATCGGGATGAGCCATTCACATGTATCTTACAGAATATAGTAATTTTCACCTGAGTCGTTCTTGTAAAGTTGCCTCCTGTTTGCTTCAGTGTCTTGCTTCATGGTACCGGCCGGCGGGCATGCTGACATAAGAATTTAATATCTTGCGAGCATTGAATCGGAAAGTTAGAGAAGTCGGTCTCGGTCTGCACTCTGTTGAACTGAGCTCGTGTTCTTTCCATCAACCCGGTTTGCCCTTTGAATGTCGAACTCCATATATGGTCGGTGTTTATTTGTATTAATCTCATTGTATTATTCTTAATATAGAAGTTCTATGTTGGCGGATAAAGTTAATATTTATCTTATTTTATATGGACTCGAATCTTAATACGAGAATGTAATAATTTACTGTTTAATTAAAATAATAAACTCAATTAATATTAAAATATTAAGATCTTTTATTTCGAAGTGTAGCACCTTAAAATAGATGTTCTTGACCAGCACTATAAAACTTAATACTTTTTATGCCATCAAAATTATACTTTTTAATAAAAAAAAAAAAGTGTATGATGAATAGATTAGAGTCCACGAATATTACGATATAACCGTCTCCACAAAATAAATAAAAATTGGACCTTTGAGAGAGTCCAAATCCAATTAGGGTTTTGATTTTTCTCTGTCTCCGAACAAAAATAAAGCTCTGAACTTCTTTGCGCCTCTTTTCCAGCCCAATTAATTAACCTTCATTCCTCTTTCTCCTTCGCGCTTCCGTCTCGTACCAGAAATTCAAATTATCGTCATTATTTTTAATTCCTTCGCTTTCAGGAACAAAGAAATAAGCATTCCGGTGAAACAAGGTATTTAATCTTTGAGTTTCTTTCAGTGTAGTTTTATGTTTCGAAGCCTTGTACGCGAGTTTATGAATATGGGTTTTATTTGGGTTTTAGGGTTTCGAGGAAGGACGGATTTTTGGGTGTTTTAATCCTGATCTCGATCTCAATTTCTTTTCCAATGAGTAAAGATGGTATCGAGTTGGACGGATTTTTGGGTGCCCGATTCTGACCCGAAAACTAAGGGAGCATACCTCCCCGCCCTGACACATGAAAGGGATTATCTTGCTTCGACCTATTGAGACAAGACCCACCCAGCCCCGTTTTGCTTTTATTGTTGAGAAAACTAATTACAACTGATGAAAATTAAAACTAATAAAATTTGATTTTTAGTTATTTTTATTAAAGTGATATCGAATTAAAAGAAATTAACATGGAAAAAACTTTGATTCGATTCATTAAGACTGAAGATGAAAATTAAAATAATAAAAACCCTAACGTGTATATATTCGGGTCGGTCAAAAATTATATATTTTAAATTTGATTCCGCTCCGACCTCAAAATAAATTTGTTTATAATACACCTTGTCTCAAACTTAAAATTAAAATAATAAAGATTCTAATATTTATTTATTTTTTATATTTACACGAACCATTTAATTTTATTAATTAAAAGAACAATTATTGTTTCTGAAAGTTATAGGTATTCGTCTGATTTAAATTTTTATTCCAACTGATGAGAAATTTGACCTTAATCATAGTTCTTCAAATTTAGACGTCTAAAATAATATTATACTCTAATAATCTTATTTTTAAATATAACTATTTTTTCGTGAACTAAACGTACCGTTAGAAGATAAATGATTATTGTATTTTCAAAGTAATTACAAACTTGGCAGGAAATGTTAAAAGCTAAACCTTTGCTAATGTCCGTCTGGCTGCCATTGAAGCAAAGCAACGACGACAAAAGTTCTCAGCATTATTCACTTTATTACAATTTATTCAGTTGGATATAAAAACCATGGCCTTGTGTCTGTAAATTAAGAAACAATCTACAGAAAACAAGACAATTTTATGAGGAAGTTGAAACAGAATAAACTGTTGTATCAACTTTCAAGATCGGACAACCCGAAAGTTCTTTCCACGGCTTTGCACCAACAATCCATCTTCTTCTTCCTCCATTCGTCACTTAATTTCGGGGAGAATGTGGTTGAAGCTTTGAGCTTATGTCCAGAAGCAAAAACCTCATCTTCTTTCCATACTCCTACAGCTATTCCAGCAGCATATGCAGCTCCAAGGGCAGTCGTTTCAATGTCAGCTGGTCGCACGACGGAGCTTCCCAACAAGTCCGCCTGCAATCGGCCCCGATAAAAATACAAAATCATATGATCAGATGAGAAAACATGAGTGGTTTAGACTTTAGACAGTCTCTTTGAATTTATACACACACACAGGTATGTGTCGGACACATTCTCTTAGCCGATACGGATATCGGAGTTCGAGTAACATAGAAAAGGGTTAGAGAAAATTAAGTCCAGGAAGTTCATGGTATGGTATTGGAGCCTAACCTGAATTTGCATTAAGAGGTTGTTGACAGTGGCACCGCCATCCACCCTAAGCAAGAACTCTCCTTTTTCATTTTTAGCCTCACCTTTCTCACCTGCATCTTTGTGCATTGAATCCAATACATCTTTCACTTGAAAACACATGCTTTCGAGCACGGCACGAGCGATGTGAGCCTTGCTTGTAAACCTCGTGATTCCAATGCAAACTCCACGAGCATCATCTCGCCACCATGGAGCGAACAATCCATTAAAAGCAGGAACAAAGTAAACCCCACCTGTGGAATCGACCTGTGCTGCCAAGGTTTCGGTCTCACTCGCGGTGGAAATTATTCCAAGACTGTCTCTTAGCCACTGAACTGCAGCTCCAGCAATAGCAATAGAACCCTCTAAAGCATAGTTGGTGGGTGCGTTTGGACCAAGCTTGAATGCAAGTGTGGTCAGGAGTCCGTGATTCGACTTAACCGGCTCGGTGCCAGTGTTGAGCAAGATAAAGGCACCAGTTCCATAAGTGCTTTTGGCCTCACCCTTTAGGCAAGCTTGACCAACCATAGCAGCATGTTGATCACCAAGACATCCTGCAATAGGAACACCTGTAATAGGCCACTCTTTGCTGATTTTACCAATGACCTCCGCATTACTTACAATTTTTGGAAGAATTCCAGCTGGTATTCCAAGAGTTTTCAATGTGGTTTCATCCCAATCAAGGGTTTTGAGATTCATGAGCATAGTCCGGGATGCATTTGAGACATCAGTGACATGTAATCCGCCATTTAGACCGCCAGTTAAGTTCCAGATTAGCCATGTGTCAATAGTTCCAAACAAAGCATCCCCTTTATCAATAGCAGCTTTAACCTCAGCCTTGTTCTCCATCAACCATAGCAGCTTCACTGCACTAAAATAGGTGCTTAAAGGCAAACCACATGATTCCACAAAATGTGTTCTCCCACCTGGTAGTGATTTCTCCAATTTCCTAACAGGAAGATGACCTCAAACATCAAATACATGGAATTCAGACTGTCATTACAGAACAAATGAAAATCCAAAAATATGTTGGAAGGGGATTATTCATTTATCTAACACTCATATCTAACACATTTACGAACATGAGTGCATGATATGATCCTCCAATAAGTCTCCAATAAGCATACAAAATATTTTTTTTCAAAAAAAAACAATAAATTAAACATGATTTTTTTAAAAAATGGGATGCAGTTGCTCCTCTAAATAGTTTACTGTACAGGTATCGACCTAGGGGTGTTGGGACAGTCACACCCCTAAAATTTTTAATTTCTTTTATATTTTATATATTTTTTAATTGATAATCTAAATTCGCACTCTTACAACATCGATGTGAAGAAAATTCAGATGAAAATAAATCCAATATGTTTGTTTTTCTCCCCAAAAAAACAAAGAGTAACCAACCAACAAAAACAACAAATAAAGATAATGATCACCTGCAAATAGAGCTGGTACGAACATCCATCCAAACAATGGCGTTATGGAGAGGACAACCAGTAGATTTGCTCCAAACGATGGTTGTTTCTCTTTGATTGGTCAATCCAATTGCTTTCAATCCACTGTCAACCTTGTGTCCATCAGAATTAGCCTTGTCCAGTGCCTTCTTCATGCAGGATTTCACGCTCTCCAATATCTCCATTGGATCATGCTCCACCCATCTAACAAACCATAAATTCCCCATAAAACAAAAGAAAAATCAAATAAACAAACAACGAATTCCAATATTCATGCGATATCAATAATACACAGATTTTGAAGCCCAGCGTAAAAATTTGGTTTGGAACGGAGTTTTGAAATGAGTACCCGGCTTCAGGGTAGAACTGAGAGAACTCGATCTGGTGGAAACCGATGACTTGCGCAGATTTGTCATAGATGATGAACCTGGTGCTGGTGGTGCCTTGGTCGATCGAGGCAATGAAAGTTTCATTCGACATTTTTTTGTTCAATTTTTCCTTCTTTGTTTCTTGGTTAACTAAGATGCAGAGATTGAACAGAGGAGTAACAGAGTGTAGCGAGAATGGGGGATGGCTTCTATATATACATATCGGGATGTCGTTGGTTATCTTTTTTTAGGAAAATATTTCCTTATTTTCTCGAGAATGTGGCCGAAACTTTATCCAAACATCTCTGAAATTGAATAAATTATATCATGATCATTTGATCATTTGTTATGTTAATTCATCGTGTTATTTATTAGACTAATCAATTAAATATATTTATTTAATTAATTTTTTACATTATTTTTATTAAATAAATCTTCATTAATCTTTATTATAGATTACCCCAAATAATATGATCCCAAACAATATATCAAACATAGACAATAAAAAAGTGTCGAGGGATAAAATAGAAAGCTTACTCCAAATAATATGATCCTAAAGTATCTTCTCACGTTTATAAAAAATAATTTCTATTAAGTGAAGATTTATTTAATAAAAAAAAATTAATTAAATAAATATATTTGATCGATTAAAAAAAAAACATGACTGAAAAATCCATCATATAATTTTTCTTAAAATTATTCACTTTATCTTTTAATTATAAATTAATAATTTACGAGTGTTTCTTATTAAAAAAAATAATTAAATAAATATACTTAATATATTTTAATTAATGCTTCAATAAATCAATTCTTCGTTACGAGTGTTTCTTATTAAATATAAATATAAATAATTAAAGACAATGAAAGGTACCTGCTTGCTTATTAGGCATTTTGATTTTTTTTATTAACCATTTTTATACTTAAATGATAATAATTAAGTTATTAATGAATGGTTAAGTGATTATGGAAGTGATTAATTTTTTAATGAATAGTGAGTTGATTGATAAAATTAAAAGATTAATGCTCAAAATGAATGGTAAATTATTTCTATGCTCAATTATGTAAAAGTTTTATCTGGTGGGTCAACTTTTAGTGTAGGTGGACTCGTATCCACTTTAAACTTTTTAAAATTAATATTTTATTTTTAATTTTTATAATTTTTATGCAATCTTTAAAATTTTGTAATATTCAAGGTTTTAAAAATTTATGTGTCTACCCTCAAATAAAATTCTAAATCCGCAATTGATTTTAACTAGAGGTGAGCAAAACTCGATTCAAATCGAAAAAAATCGAATTTATCGACTCGAATTGAAGTGAAAAAACCCAACTCATTTTAACTCGACTCGAAATTGTATAAACTCGAATCGACTCAAAAAAAATTTCAAATTAAGTTCAAGTTATAAAAATGAAAATCGAATAACTCGAATAACTCAAAATTTTAGTACTTATAGAGTCTAATTGCACATTTAACCCATGTAATTTTATTTTCAGTCCATTATTCTTCTTTTTTTACGTTTTAATTTTCTTTTTTTATAATCTAATCACGTTCTAAATTTATTTTTTAATTTATTTAATATAATTTTTATTTGTATCTTCTATATTATGCTATTTGTTTTTTAATTTTTATATTTAATTTATTACTATTTTTTGTTTAGTTTTAGTCTTACCTAGATAAGAAGAAAGTTATTAATAAAGCCTGTAATTTAATAAAATTAGATATTCATACCTAAGATATTTGATTGATGATAATAATAATAATTTAAAATCTATTTTTACACATGTAAAAAAATAATATGAAGAAATATGTATATAAATACAAAGAGAAAACTGTTTAAATTACAATCAAACTATATTATAGTATTATAAATAATATAATTAAAATTTATACATAATCGAAAAATCGAATCAACTCGAACTTGCTAAAACCGACTCGAATCGAATTTTTTTTTTAAAAAATTCAAATTGTAAAATATAATAACTCAACTCGCATAACTCGAAATTTTTTGGCCCGACTCGATTCGCTCGAACGCTCATCCCTAATTTTAACCATTGGTTTTTGAATTAAATACATAGGTTAACGATCATATAAGAGATTAGCTTAAATCTTAAAACATCGCACCATAAAATTTAAACTACGTCTTAAAACATAAACAATAAACCCTAAACTCTAAATAAAAATTCTTACCATATATATTTTCGAACACATGTTTTTTAACATAAAATATTATATTACTCTACTCAATTTAAGAAAACATGTTAATATTTTTTGAATGAAAAAAATATTAAAATAAATTAAAAGAAGTGAACCAAAAATGGTGAATATAATCCATTAATCCTAAGTTACCGGAGAGAAAGAAGATAAAGATGGAGTGGATGAGGAATTTATAATAATAATGATTAATTAATTAATTAATTAATAATAATAATAATAATAATAATAATAATAATAATAATAATAATAATAATAATAATTTACATATATTGTTGGAAAGGATAGGATTGGGTAAGAGATTTGCACGCCATTCAACACTCTCTAAAGCCAATCCAAAAACGTCACCGTCTCTTTAACTGTTGCTTCAATTCGGTTTTGTTTCTCTGCGCTCACCTCCATTCACCTCATTCCTGCATCTCCCTCTACGTCCAATCAAATATATGACTTCATTATTAATGACTCCAACATAATAAAATCATTCAGGACATGTTTTAAAAATTAGATTATGATTAAATTTAAATATAATGTAATTTATACTTGAAAATAATAGTAATAATTAATGTAAAATTATTTTTATCAATAATTAAAGTGAAATTATTGAACATATTTTCAATAAAAAAAAAATTACATTTAATGCTCAAATGATGCTAGCATTTTTTAAAAATATATTTGAAGTGACATTCGATAATACCTAAATTTTTCGTGGAATTATTTTTTATTATTTATGTATTAAATATTAATTTTTTAATTAATATAATTTTATAACTACTTAAATTTATATTATTTTTATTTATTTTTTAATTTTTAAAATTTTATCTTGATTAATTCGTATCGATCTACGTCGCTCACCTACTTTTGATGAGTGAATCTTTCGATAAAGATTTTTTACCTGCATAATGTATCGAATCTAAAACTTATTTAAACAGAACTCACTTATAATAGGTTTAATAAAAATAAATAAATTAAATATTTTGAAATTGAAAATATTTTTTCATTTAAATTTATTTAATAAATAAATCTTGAATGTCATTGAAAATAAAGGTTACCCTTATTACAATAGGTTCGTATCCATGGGATCCCTCTAGGGAATAAATAATAAGGATAATTACATAAATAGTACCCAACTTATTCTTACATTATTATTTTAGTACCTTACTTATTCTTTTTTGTTAAAAATATATTTTAACATTATATTTTTGTTTTATTTTGCTATTTGAGTTTTAAAAACAAACAGAAAGAAAAATAAATTATTTTTAATTGGATTAATAATAATTTTATTCCTAAAATTTATATATTTTATTAATTTATTCTAAAATTTTAATAATCATCTTAAATATTTTTCCCTTTTATTTCTTCTTCCCCGAAATCCTAACTCTTTTTTCCTTAAGCCACCATCAACATGAAGACTATTATTATTATCGTTTTAATTAAAAATAAATTATATTATTGTTTTTATTTATTTTTAATAATCGGATGTAAAAAAAAAACATAATAATAGATATTATTTTATAAAAATAAATAGATAAGATACTAAAACAGTAATGTAGGGATAAATGGGGTACTATTTATGTAGTTATCCCTAAATAATATTCCACATTTCTCGGTATAAATTCATTCACCTGAACCACTCCCACTCATTTCTCCCTCGCTTATTTACCTCAAAATCCAAACTCTTTTATATTTTACGGTGCCAGGCGGCTGAGGTTTCTAGCTGTTTGCGGCGATGGGGGCTGCAATGTTGTCGGAGTTGGCGACGGAGATTGTCATCCCAGTATGCGCCGTCATTGGGATAGCTTTTTCGTTGATACAGTGGCTGCTGGTGTCGCGCGTGAAACTCACCTCTGAGCGGAATGCGTCGTCGAATACTAAAAAGAACGGGTTCGGCGATTACTTGATCGAGGAAGAGGATGGAATCAATGACCATGGCGTCGTCACCAAGTGCGCTGAAATTCAAAACGCTATATCTGAAGGTAAAAGATCTATATATTTTGTTAGATCTGTTCTTTTTCATTTTTTCCGAGTAATGATTTCACAGAATTCACAATATCTGATTATTTATTTATTTATGATCAGTAATATTTTTTAATGAATATTTAGGGGTTTTGCCAGTTTTTAATTTGACAAAGGATTTCTGGTTCCTTCCATTAGATATGCTTTGATTGCTTTCCCATCATTCACATTTAATATAATTTCAATTATTTTTTTCCCCAAAAGATCAGACTTAGGTTTTTTAATTTAGTATTGAATGGAGTTATAACTTAGAATTCAGAAATCTTTAGCTTTAGCGATGCTATCATTACTGACAGTTTTAATATATGTTGTCTTATGCAAGTAAATATTATTTGCTTTTACGAGTATCATCACTATTATCTTTACACTTGCTCCCACTTGTAGTGCACGTGGCCTATTTCCCATGTATCTTTACTTATAATTGACAATATTACCTCAGCATGTGCTCTTTTCGATAATTGATGCTTGCACCAACTATAAATAAAATAATATGAATAGTAATGAAGATATTTTGTATTTTAGCCTTAGGGTTTTGTTTTATTTTTGGAAATTGTGTCTCTGTCTTGTGCTTATTTTATTGTTATTGGGAGGGGTTACAAGATTTCTGACTTTTTCAGTAACAATACTTGAATAGTACTAATATAAAGGAAATAAATAAATTTTGTTATTTTATATTTTGTACCATTATGCAGATGTATACCTTGTTAAAAATTATAAATTTTATTATTGAACTGTATTTGCAATTATTTTCAATAATGTGTGGGTAAATTTGAAGAATAGTAATTTATGAGTAACATATTATTGCATAATGATTATAATAGACTGAACTTAGAATTAAGGATAATCCGGGTGTTAATAATTATGATAATAAAATTGCGAAAATTCTGAAATATGCTGAGCTTGATGCTTTTCCTGATGCATCTTAATATGTTATATGTATTTTTCAAAAAAAAAAAATGTTATATATGATTATGCTTTGTTACATTTCTGTAATCTGTATGCAAAAGATTTAATTCTTTGACCTATGGAAGGTGCATATTTAGCTTTTTCTAGTAATAAATTGTAAAAATCAGGCCTTTTTGCTATAGGCCAAGATTTGTCGGTAGTGTCATGTCAAACTTAGTTCTTCAGTTTATGGTGGGACTTTTTTTACTGCATTTAGACTGACCATAAGATTTTTTTATTGAAGATTGTAAGATTTAGTTTATTTTCCTTTTACATATTCTTTGATATACTATTACTATCTTATCATAAGCTCTAGGATTTTGTTTCTATCCTAATGCATCAACGATGTTAAAAGTTGATGTCTTTTATTGTTTCTGAAGATTATGTTTGTTATTCTGCTTTCAGATGTGTAACCAATAGCACTTTAATTGATGTGATAAACCGTTGACAGTCCCTTGTTTATGTTATATTATCTTCTACATCAACTAATCATTTGATGTGTGGACTCAACAGGTGCAACATCCTTTCTATTCACTGAATACCAGTATGTTGGCATATTCATGATTGCTTTTGCTATCCTGATTTTCATATTCCTGGGCTCTGTTGAGGGCTTCAGCACAAAGAGCCAGCCTTGCACCTATGATAAGGAGAAAACGTGCAAACCAGCCCTTGCCACTGCTGTCTTCAGTACTGTATCCTTCTTGCTTGGCGCTGTCACCTCTGTTGTTTCTGGGTTCCTTGGCATGAAAATTGCTACATACGCCAATGCAAGAACAACCCTGGAAGCTAGAAAGGGTGTCGGCAAGGCTTTTATTGTTGCATTTAGATCTGGTGCAGTGATGGGTTTCCTCCTTGCAGCCAATGGTTTGTTGGTGCTTTACATAGCCATTAATCTATTCAAGCTGTACTATGGTGATGACTGGGAAGGGCTTTTCGAGGCTATTACTGGTTATGGTCTCGGGGGATCCTCTATGGCACTTTTTGGAAGAGTTGGTGGTGGTATTTATACAAAGGCCGCCGATGTTGGTGCTGATCTTGTAGGAAAGGTTGAAAGGAACATTCCAGAAGATGACCCAAGAAACCCAGCTGTATGCCAAATATTTTTTCGGAATATAAATTTATTCCATGTGAATTATATAGGCTTGTCGATCATCTTTCCTGTAGTAATTATTTTCTCATACAGTGTCCAGAAATGATGCATTTTTTTTTTCTGAATCAGGTCATTGCTGATAATGTTGGTGATAACGTTGGTGACATTGCTGGTATGGGTTCTGATCTATTTGGCTCATATGCTGAATCTTCATGTGCTGCTCTTGTCGTTGCTTCTATATCCTCCTTTGGAGTAAACCATGAGTTCACTGCCATGTTGTATCCTCTGCTCATTAGTTCTATGGGGATTCTTGTCTGCTTGATCACAACCCTTTTCGCTACTGATTTCTTTGAAATCAAGGTTGTCAAGGAAATTGAACCTGCTTTGAAGAAGCAGCTTATTATCTCCACTGTTCTTATGACTGTTGGTATTGCACTTGTTACTTGGATTGGTGTGCCATCTTCCTTCACCATTTACGACTTTGGGACTCAGAAAGCTGTTAAGAACTGGTAAGATATATGATTCTTTTATACGGCAAGCATGTAACAAATATGGTGATTCGTATTATTCTAGCTAGATGTATGCTGTAACACAGCTCTGCTTATAATTTTGTGACATTAGGTAAAATTAAGACCTTTAACTCCCTAAATTCTGATTCCCCAATATCTTTGGTAAGGGCATAGTTGGGCTTAAACTAATTTGTTTCTCAAGGATCAGCATAGCTGGAAAAAATTGAATTGATATGGAATCTTATTAGCATGGATGTTGTTATAAACCTTATACAAGACGTAAAGCAGGTGCTAGCATATCTTGCCTGTTTCTCATGTTGGTGCTTTCATCATGCAAAGGATCTCTCAAGTTCTTTACAACTAAAATGATTTGATTCTCAGGCAACTATTTTTGTGTGTTGGTGTTGGTCTATGGGCTGGACTTATTATTGGTTTTGTTACCGAGTACTACACCAGTAATGCTTACAGGTATGGTAATGATTTGACTTAGTTTTCTAATAACATGCCTCCAAAATTTCTATTTTGATCATAATTATCCTGTATTTGCACGCAGCCCTGTGCAAGATGTTGCTGATTCTTGCAGGACAGGAGCAGCTACTAATGTTATATTTGGCCTGGCTTTAGGATACAAATCTGTTATCATCCCAATTTTTGCCATTGCAATCAGCATTTTTGTTAGTTTCAGCTTTGCTGCCATGTATGGCATTGCAGTTGCTGCCCTTGGAATGTTGAGCACCATTGCAACTGGGTTGGCCATTGATGCATATGGTCCAATCAGTGACAATGCTGGAGGTATTGCTGAGATGGCTGGCATGAGCCATCACATTCGTGAGAGAACTGATGCTCTTGATGCTGCTGGCAATACCACAGCAGCCATTGGAAAGGTACTGTGTTCAATTATTTTCTAGAGATTGTTGTCAGGAGAGTGATTTTAACTTCAAATACTAATTATTTGAATGACAAACATAGCATAAATGATGAATAGTTGACAACGTAACCACTGTGTTTACCGCTTCTACCAAACACGTTCTTTTTTCAATCTGATCTCAATTAATGAGTTCCTGAATGCCGAATGGACTTGAGAATCTGAATTATGATCAATCTATCACACTTTGAGTTGCCCTCAATTGTATCACACACTGATTGCATGAGTGTTCTATTTTCACGAAGCTAAGTTGATTTCTCTAGCCTATGCCAAACTATTCTACTTTTTGTGTGATTAATATTTGGTGTACTATTGTTGTATGTTTCCAGGGATTTGCCATAGGGTCAGCAGCATTGGTGTCACTGGCCCTATTTGGTGCTTTTGTTAGCCGTGCAGCTATATCAACTGTTGATGTCTTGACCCCAAAGGTTTTCATTGGTTTAATAGTTGGTGCCATGCTTCCCTACTGGTTCTCTGCCATGACCATGAAGAGTGTTGGAAGTGCAGCTTTAAAGATGGTTGAGGAGGTTCGTCGACAGTTCAACACCATTCCAGGTCTCATGGAGGGTCATGCCAAGCCTGATTATGCAACCTGTGTAAAAATCTCAACTGATGCCTCTATCAAGGAGATGATCCCTCCCGGTGCCCTTGTTATGCTTACACCCCTTATTGTTGGAACCTTCTTTGGCGTTGAGACTCTTGCTGGTGTCCTTGCTGGAGCTCTTGTTTCCGGTGTTCAGGTAAAGTTGGAACAGAAGATTCGTCTTCATCAATTTTTTTAATTTCTGTTTTGGGTTATTACTGAATGGTGGTAATCATTCTGATTTAACACCGAACTCCGCAGATTGCTATCTCTGCTTCAAACACTGGTGGAGCATGGGACAATGCAAAGAAATACATTGAGGTAAATACAACGTGGAAAATTTTGAGATGCCTGTTTTAATTTCCTTACCGGATTCTGTACTAAGGTTGTGCTGTGATTTATACGCTATCATTGTCAGGCCGGTGCCTCGGAGCATGCAAGGACCCTCGGTCCAAAAGGATCCGATCCTCACAAAGCAGCTGTCATCGGTGACACCGTTGGGGATCCACTCAAGGATACATCTGGCCCATCACTTAACATCCTGATCAAGCTTATGGCAGTCGAATCTCTCGTGTTTGCTCCCTTTTTTGCCACCCATGGTGGCCTACTCTTCAAGATCTTTTAGAGTGGCGATTACCGGAAACATTCCGTCGTTACCGCAGCCTTAGCTTCCCCGTGTAAGAGTGCTGTTCCTTTTACTTTTTATAAAACTTTCTGTATCGATCCGTCCTGTAGGGATTATTTTTCGAAGTGTAGTTGTAGTTGTTACTGTTAGTTCTATCTGGTATTTAGAACAGTTCTAAGTTTTGAAAATTTTGTAATCTCAATCTCAATGTCATTTTAATTTAAACTTCAATCTGAAAAAAAAATGTTGTCTGAAATTGTTACCTCCTGATTAAAATATAAAAATGTATTTTTGTTATTTTTAGTGTGGCTGATACTGTTGGGTTATAAGTTTTTCTGAAATTGGAAAATGTTTTCTTTTTCCTCTATATGTTTATTATAGCATCACAAAGGTCTTAAATTATAGTGTCATTTTAAATGGAAAATAGTTCTTAAAATAAAATTGGTTCCTAAACTTTTAAATAAATTAATTTATTTTCCAAATTATGATACAAACTTTAAATGTTTTATTTTTATCTCTAAACTGTGATTTTTATTTTAAATTTATTTTAAACTTTTAAATATTTGATTTTATTTTTAAACTATAATTTAAAATAAAAATAATAGCTTTTATAATAAAATTTAAAATTTTAAACCTTAAACTTAAATTATATCTGTAAATTTTAGATTAAACACCTAAACTCTAAAATAGATGAATTTACGTCAAATAAAGTTTATTTTACGTCAAAATGCAATGTTCTACTCTGCTCACCTCGTATTCAGTGGATCAAATCATAGTAAACAAGCTTTAAAACCCTTTTCCAATTCCTCTGCATTCAAGTTCTTCCCAATGAAAACAATCTTGTTCACTCTCGGTTCGTCCGCTCCCCATAACCGGTCCGGTGATCCTTGGAATATGTCATGAACTCCCTGTTCATTTACAGAACATCAAAACTAAACATAATTCACCACTCCCCGTTCATTTCCATTTGCAATAGGATGATAGATCGAACAGATGATGGATGATAAGAAGACGACAAATGAAAACGACATTTTTTTTCCTCACCTGAAAGACGAACCTCTCATCCATACCATGAACAGAAAGAAGACCTTTCATCCGATAAATGTCCTCGCTACGTTCCAACAACAATGTACCAAGCCATATGTTAGCCTGCAAGATGATGGAAGAAGTAAACAAAACCAATGATGAAAGTTTTAACACTTTTAACCTAAACAATAGCTTCCCACAATAATGAAACAAATTCCAAAGCACCTAAGGAGATTAGAGAAATACCATTTTTAACTGAACAGGCAAGTTCATAGATATATAATTTAGGATCAAAATAATCAAGAGTTGGAGGTATATTATGCTTTAAAACCAACCTTCTCAAGATCTAAGCTCCCTTCGCAAACTATGCTGACAGAGGAAACTCCTGGGTCGTGAGTATGATCATGGTCATGATGATGATCTACACACAAAAGTCCAAGATGTTTAAATCCAAATTAGCAAGCATGCATAATACAAATTCAAGACAAACATGACAAGTAGAAACAAAACTAAACCGAATAACACTTACGGGAACAGTGAACATATACCATTGCTTATAAAGACAAACATGAAAAATGAAAAAAGACCTTAAAGCGTATGAAAAATGACTATTTGGTATCATAACAAGTAAATTTACCATGTTTATGGTCATGTTCATCATGATGATGATGGTGATGATCATGATCATGATCATGATCATGGTGGTGAGCATGATCTTCTGAACCTTCATCATTGACGGAACTCTCAATTCTGCCAACATGTAAGCACAAAAGTTGGCCAACAACCAAAATTCAGGAGTGATAAACAGCCAACAATTCCAAGGAAATGGATAACCATCAATAGTGAAAAGTAATACATACAGCAAATAACATGGATGAAACCACATATAGCCCACTAGAAATATAAAGCATGGACAATCCGATAGGTCCAGGGAAGATTCAGTCGAGAAATTGATGTAGCATAGGGATAAAACAGCAAGAATCAAAAGAAATAAGGCTGAAAATGAGTTTGAAAGAAATTGGAAATCTCGAAGAAAAAAACTAGGGACTAAAAACCACTAGTTTTTCTTTATTAATTCAAAGATGATAATAAGATAGTTCTGGCTGTAATTCTGTTACGGTTTATTTATAATAGATTCTTGCAAATGGAGTTTTATTCATAAACTTAACCCTCAAGAAAACTAATACTCTAAGTTGTCCAAAATATCTAATACCTAACTAAAATAGAACTGAAATAATAATATTAAATAAAAAATTTAAAATTATGCTCCCGCATCATTCTCCCCGGCTTGGAAAACTCAACTCTTGGTGAGACCTTTCACCACTTTTAACATAAATTTTTGGATCAGCTCTTAGCATCCTCTTTTTCATGGTCATTATTAACTTTACCGACTCAACATGTGCCTTCTCATCTTGTTCATTCTCTAATTTCAATTCCATCCCCAAACATTACTTCCAAAGTAAGTCTGGAACCTACTGTATTTGAGTAAATCTTACAAACAAAACAGCTCGCAGCATGTTTTCATCACAATTCTATTGAATGGTTTCAAGTTCCACTTTCAAATCTTTACCTTTGTTGCCCTAGATTTAAACCCTAAAGATAATTAAAGATCCTAGACCTAGATAGAAACCCTAAGATATCTTATAATCTTAGACATCCATAATGACTTATAATTAATAAATATTGCTGAAGTAAAAAAAAAAAACAATATAAAATTACTAAAGATCCTGAGTCAGGAGCAACAATTTGTGCAGCCTGTTTTCGTCACAATTCTCTCTAATGGTTTCAAGTTCCACTTTCAAATCTTTTACCTTTGTTGCCCTAGATTTAAACCCTAAAGATAATTAAAGATCCTAACCTAGATTGAAACCCTAAGATATCTTATAATCTTAGACATCCATAATGACTTATAATTAATAAATATTGCTGAAATATATATATATATATATATAATATTACTAAAGATCCTTAGTCAGGAGCAACAATTTGCCCTCAACAAAAATAGAACATCATAACAATAAATGGCAACACAGAAATACTTGAATTGGTTACTGTAGATTTCTTTTACTGACAATGGAGATATTAAATAAGAGCAGAAAACAACCTCTCCAAATCAAAGCCTCCTATCCCAAGAACATACTCCAAGTCAACTTTTCCAAACTCTGTGCGCTTGAGATGAGCCATACCATTAATGTTCTGCATGCAGGTAATCTCATCTTCAATTAGAACAATGCAAAACAAATGACACATCACATCCTAAGTAGAAAACTATTTAATAGAAAAAGGCAGAAAACACACCCTTATCCGCTTAACCAAGGATGCAATTTCTGGCTCGCCAACAAGATCAGTCTATCGGAAGAACAAATAATGGTATCAGCTAGATATTAGAAAACCAAATTATATAATGTAGAAATTCAACATGGTTTCAAGGAATGCTGCAGCCAGAATATTAGGCCATGGTTTTGAGTTGAAGTTCAAGAAAATTAAATAAGTTTAATCATGTTTTGTTGTCATCTAGTTCACTTAAGAAATAGGGTTATCATAAGTACCTTGTTTACAATTATGCGATCCGCATAAGCAATTTGCTCTACTGCCTCATTGACCACTCCCTTTGGTTTAACTTCATCCAGATGAAAGCCCGCGTGTTTGGCATCAACTAAAGTTACAACACCATCTAGCTTGACATCGTTGAAAACTTGATCCTCAGCATAAAATGTCTGAATGATTGGTGCAGGATTTGCCAATCCTGATAAGGTGAATATGGAGTGTAAAAGAAATACTTTTCATGTTCAAACTTCAAACAAAGGGAAAATCTCAGGTATACACCAATTGCAATAGCACAAACAAATAAAAATAAAGAATAACAATTCTCTTTCTCTCTTTATAAATTTTCAAAGGTACTTCGAATAAATTCCAACCTGTGGTTTCTATTACAATATGGTCAAATTTCCCTTTCTTCTTATTGACTAGCTCTGCAATCATCCTCACAAGATCGCCCCTTACAGTACAGCAGAGACAACCATTGTTAAGCATGACAATGTCCTCAGCGCCGGCAGATTTAGCAGCGACAAGAGAGCCATCGATATCTACTTCGCCAAACTGAATTATTCAATTTGAAAAGACAAGCGTTAGTAATAATAAACTGTGCTTTAATATATCACTAATCCTAATGATCTTCCAAAAGACTAACTATTGTGAAATATTTATCGCTATCGTCTAAAGCAAAGAAGTTTAAAGTAGAATCAAACTCCATACCTCATTCTCTATCACTGCTATGCGCTTCCCATGATCTGCAGTCAAGATGTGATTGAGTAATGTTGTCTGTTCCACAACACAGAAGTTAAAACAGACCAATACAACCAACTTATTAAATCAATAACTTCAAAAGAGAAAAGCCGAGTTCCTATCAACATTGCTAGCTGACAATATAACAACTTTTAGTCAATAAATTGGAATGTTAAACGAAAAAAAAGAAAGAAAAAAAAAAGTGTTTTCATATGTTAATTTACCACCTATTGCAAGAATATTCAGAATTTCAAAATTGGGAAGAGTTAATAGATAGACACAATATCTATATATTCCGCCAAGGAAAAAAATTTCCCCTTCATTCTACAGCTATTACTACATACTTCAAATCAAATTCCAAATGCAGTAAATTTGTAAAAACTACTACCCAGAACATTAACAGAATCAAGGTAAACCCAGTAATCAAAATATTTAAATTTAACGACGATTTTGACCTTTGGTAAATCAATTATTACCTTCCCAGAGCCCAAAAAGCCGGTGATTATAGTGGCGGGAATACGATTATCTGGCGGGATTTTAGTACAAACGTCTGAATCCTCGCTTTGTGGAGTCGTAGTGGCAGTGGCGGAAACAGAGAACCGGCGGCAGCGGTTAACTTTGGATGTGGATAAAACAGCAGGGGGCAAAGACGACAACGTTTTGTAAGAAATGGATCGGCTATGGATGGTGGAGGTTTTGAAGAAGATTGGTATAGCTCCGGAGATAAGTGGTTTCGGACGACGGCGAGTGGTGAAGTTGATGAAAGTAGTGGCGATGTCCAACGATAGCGTCGCCATTTGTTTGTTTGGATTTGGGAAGGAACAGAGAGAGAAATGGAAATGCTAGGAATAGAGGAGGTTTATCTTCTCTTTTTGGGTCTCCTAATTAGGGCCAATAATGGTGTACATATGGGTTAGTTTGTCCAGCAGAATAAATAGAGACGACGCGGGTCGGATTGGATTTTTATTTACCCGAATTTCATTGAAACATAAAAATTTTAAGCTCGTTTTTTTTAATACGAATATTTTAAATGTTTTGTATAATTAATCGTGATCAAAATAGAGTTACGGATTTATTAGCTAGATCCAACAGTGAAAGATATGTGGGAGAAACAATTGTACTATTACACTATTTATTGTATATGATATAATCAATGAGAGATTTTAATTTTTTTCCTATGCAATCGAAAAAAATAAATATAAATATCTTAAGCTCGTTGTATATGATCTAATCAGAAAATAATTTAATCTGATTTATAAAAAATAACTTCAAAATTTTAATTGTAAAAAATAATTTTAAAAATTAAATTATAAATAGAAAATTCAATTTTAAGGATTTAATTATAAAAATATTATTATAAATAATATTAAAATTTATCATTAAATTAATTATTTGATTTTTGTTAGTCCATATAAAAAACAGATAATAATATTAACCGATGAATATTTTATTTTTAATTAAAAGCATTAGATAATTTTAACCTTTAACGTTTATAATTTTTTTTAGGATATGATTTTAATTTTATCGTGGTTAGAATTAAGAATGTTTAGTAATATTTTATTTTTAGAATTAATTAATTTTTAATATATTATTTAAATTTTAGTTATTTTATATCAAAATAAAATTATATTTTATATATATTTAATAGATTAGATATTATGTTATTTAAAATATATTATTATATGTATATAACATATATTATTAAATTTTTAACGGTAAAATTATCGTGATAAAATTCAGTTTACCTCTAATTTTGGATAACTCATAAAAAAAATTAATAATATAATATAATAAATAAATAAAAGATTTTTTTTGGAGTGGGACCTATTTTCTTTAGCGGGACCCATCAAAATTTTATATGCTCTCCCGTGTTTCTATTATTTCATCTTTATCCTCATCTATTTCAGTGTACCTAACTCCGAACCAACCCCTCTGAATCTACGTGTCAACAATCGGTTGGTTTTGAATTAGCTTCGGGTACTTGCCACGTCGCCTCTCCTTCTAATAACTCTGCTACTTTTTCTTCTTTTTACACAACTCTCCCTTTCTTTCAGTTTCTTCAACCACTGGCTTAATTTCATTTTTTTCTTTGATTTTTTTTAATATGTAGAAAATTGTTTCAAGCCTTTGATCATGGTAAGGTACTGATAGATAATAATTTTATATTTTAAAGAATTTTTTTGGCTATTGGTTTGTTCATGTTTTTGGAAGAGATGATCGTTATCAGAAGAAATTGCAGAAATTGAACGATTTTTAGGCTTTTCCTCCTTGGAAATTGACGCTTGAACTGTGATTATTTTGATCTTTATCTAATTTTCTGGATTATTTTGGTTAGATTTGTATTATAAGACCTCTTCAGTCATTTCTCAGAGAAAACGGTTTTTTTTTTCTTTTGCAGGAAACTGGAATATTTTCTTCTTCTTCTGAAAATCGGAGTATGATTTGACGTTAATATTCTACCTATTTTGTGTTTTGATTACTTTATTTCCTAAATTAACAGATCGGAGTTTTGGATTTTTTTTATTAGAAAATATCAGATATAAAACTGTGGAATGAATTTTAATTTTACAAAACGAGTTGAAAAAGTTTTTTTTTTTTTTTGTAAGAACATGTAACGATAAAAAAAAGTAATTAAAAAATTAAAAAAAAAGGTTTAAAATTACTGATACTCTCTCAGCTATTTAATAGTGTTTTTATGTTATGAAGCCAACCCCTTTTTAAATATTATATCTGATCACTTCTGACAATCCAAAACGAAATCCAGCTTTGGGTTATATTTACCAATTCTGTTTTGTATTAATTATATTTAGTATGATCGTGCTCGAAAATGATATGATAATTGTTCAACTTTCTTTGATCCTGAAGCTTTTCAATTTTCATATCAATGAATCAATTCAGTGGATTAACCTTGAACTGTTACATGATTGTTGGATACATAAAACTTAGTTCCTTAATGTATGGTAAAAGAAAACAATTCAAATGAAACCCTGTGAATAATATAAGGGAGAGTACATTTATGTTCATATCCTTGTAGATGGCAGGTAATAAGTTGTATTGTCTATCCATCATAGTGTTCAAACAGGTTGACCAGTTGTCTGGAAATTAAAATGTTTTTTTTTCCGGTCAAATGAATGTTGTTTTATCCTTATCCAAGTCGATTGGTGTTTTTGATATACATATTTGTGATGGTCGTGCAACTGAATGCTTATTCTGCTGCTGTCTTTCATTTTCACAGGGCGTTATCAAGTGTGTGTTTATTTTAGGTAATTGAACAGATTGGTGGCATGCTGCAGTTTTATTACATATATTGATTGCAAGGTATTTCCTTAATGGGGGCCGCTTGTTCTCGGAAAAGGGACCAGTTGGACAACGAAGATGGTTTACGTAGAGGGTTTTCTGGAAGGTATTGCAAAAGTGGAAGTTCAAAATGGTTGGCGACAACTTTTACTAGACCAGTTGTAGAAATTCTAAGGGAAAAAGGGAAATGCCCATCACTTATGGAATTATGCACTTATAAAATACGGGAGGTAAACTACCTTAGACCTTGTTTTGCAAACCCTTACTTCCTGCATGTGAACTGATCTTCTAAGCTTGGTCCATGAGCAGGATATAGATAATTATGGTTCATTTTCTATGCTTCCTAGAGATCTAAGTCAGCAGATCTTTAATGAACTAGTGAATTCCCAATGTCTGAATGATGTTTCTCTTGAAGCTTTTCGAGATTGTGCTCTTCAGGTAACTAGTGAAAACTGAAAACATCTGGCAAGTCGAATATCAAAATCTGCCAATGATTTACTTGATTAATTATCAGTCTATCTGAACTGTGTATTGTCTTTGATATAGGACCTGTACCTGGGAGACTATCCTGGGGTTAATGACAATTGGATGGATGTGATTTCTTCTCAAGGCTCATCTTTGCTTGCGTTGGACCTCTCAAGTTCTGATGTCACCGATTCTGGGTTGATATATCTCAAAGATTGTCCTAACCTTCAAGCCCTAAATTTAAATTATTGTGACCAGATTTCTGATCATGGGCTACATCGCATCAATGGTAACCTCTTAATGCTCTACTATTCTTGTCTAGTCAAATGCCAAATTTCCATAATACATCAAAATGATTGCAGTGAAAATGAGACAACCTTGCAAATCTGGAATAAGGTTTTCCCAAAATAAAATTTATTATTCTTAAGCGTTCTGTTTATATTCTTCCTTCCAACCTGGTTACTCTTTACTGCTTCCTTGTGGTTTTGTTTTCTTGTTCTTTTCTTCTTCCAACCTTCTCATTTAATTAGCATTTAAACATTTCACATTTCATGGTATTTTTCTATGGGCCAGAATGTGACACAAAAACTTTCAGGTCTCTCAAACTTGACCAGTCTGAGCTTTCGGAGAAACAGTGCAATTACTGCACAAGGAATGAGTGCCTTCTCTGGCCTAGTGAACTTGTTGAAGTTGGACCTGGAAAAATGTCCTGGGATTCATGGTGGGCTTGTTCATGTTAAAGGTAATTTATCCTTATCACTTGTGTGATTGCCCCTCTCTCTCTCTCTCTCGGGGGGGTATTCTTAAGTATGGTTTTGCATCCCATCCCCACCACACACTGAATATGATGCAGAAAGCTCCTTGGAGGAACATATTTTGGAATGGTACCATTGTGGACAGAGTAGATCTTAATCTTGATTAGTTGTTAGTCTCTCAAAGTTCTCTAGAGTAGAGAAATGCTTGAATAATAGACAAATGCATAAAGTGATGACTTTATGGTGGCTCTGGCCCTTAACTACTTAGCATATAGTGAAATGTATTTCTTTGAACTTTTATTTGCATGATGATTATGGATGCATGAGTTATTTGATATTTGGCTGATAAGCATTGTCTACTCTTCTATTCACAGGTTTGACGAAGTTAGAGTCTCTTAATATTAAATGGTGTAATTGCATAACTGATGTTGACATGAAGCCTCTCTCTGGTGATTAATACATTTCCATTTCCATTTGCTCGTTTTATTTCATGTTATGTTACCTGGAATCATGTCTGACATGGCTATGTGCCTGACGAGGGTATACTCTAAATTTTCGAAGCTTTCCCCTCATACATCCAAATATGTGTTAGTCATAGGTATTGGACACTGGTACTTTATGGAAACTGAAGAATTTGTATAACATGGTTTTCCGGAACACGTATTTTCACTTAACTCTCTTTTACTTTGTCCGTTTCTTATGAACATAGTTGTATAATGTCAATGTATTTTTTGACATCAATATATTCTTCTGTTTTCAAAAAAAAAAAACTCGTGTAACTTAACCAACAGTTGGCTTACATTTTATGTGTGTGTGTACACATGTTTCCAATAATTTGATTGTATTCTTATTATAGGACCTGCTAAATTTTCAATATATGTATACTTTTCAATGCCATCTCTGTTAGTAGAAATCTTCTGCGTGCTTGAGTCTTGACCTCTAGTTGGCAATATTTGTTTCCCAATGGTTCAATTCTGTTACCTTTCTCTTAGGATCCAACTGTTAGACCTGTATATATCAATTAAGGATCATCTGTATTGATGAAATCATTGCATTTCAACTTTCAATAGGAACTCAAGGAGTTGTACACTTTCTGAAAGGTTTTCTCTTTTGATTACCCTTCACCTCTAGTTTTTGATTGTCTGGCTCACTTAGTTACATATTCACCTTTAGAATAAGGACACTTCAAATTGACTAAGTTTGTATTTTTTTTCTTTTCAACTTTTTGTGCTAATGCTTCAGTTTTCTGAGTAATATGAATTACTTCAATTATGTATCTGACTAACTTCTCTTATCATGTTTTAGGGCTTACAAACTTGAAAAGCTTACAGATATCCTGCAGCAAGGTCACAGATTTTGGCATCACCTATTTAAAAGGTACCTTTTCATTTCTTTCTATTTTAATTGCTATCACTTCCATAAAAAATTGTCATGTATTAGGATGAACAAGAATTTCCCATCTAAGACTGCTAGGATGTTGATATTGGATTACTGTGATTGTGAGAGGATTTTATTGGTGTACTGCATGGTGTGAACTGTTATGCTGAAGTTCTGCAATCATTCAACAAACAATATGCATCGTGCAAAGTCGAACAAGCCTGTGGCCCATTGGTTTGATATTGAGGGACTGATATTAGATCAAGAAGGTTTTGTTTGCTGTATACACATATAATGTTGTCTAGAATTCCATTAAGTTGATAAAAGGAAGTCAGAATTTTAAACCTCTGAAGTTGGTAGCTTGAATGAAACTGTTATTATTATTATTATTATTTTTTTTTGGGGGGGGGATCATTATTTTATATTTAATCTCTTTTATTATTATGTTATCTGTGGTACTGGTACATTGAAATTGTTCTACGGCTGCTGGATTTGTGCCAACTTTTATGCTTCCAATTTTCTTCACCGTGATTTTGATTGTGATGCCACTGTCTTGTGTATATCATGTCTGTTCAATTTGATAGTTAACGTTGACCATTCTTCTACTTATTGTCAGATTATAAGTGTTTCTGTTCCTTGAAATTCTTTACACTTTCAAATCTGTTTCAGGTCTGCAAAAGCTTTCTATTTTGAACTTGGAGGGCTGCCCGGTTACTGCTTCATGCCTGGATTCTCTTTCTGGTATGTATTGTTGATGTGCATATTGCATTCGTTTTCCTCTTAAATGGGTTGCATCAGGAGCTGAAGACTGAGATTTTTCTTTTGCATTAAAAATTGATGTTTCATTTAAATCATCCATGTCTTTACTTCTATTTTAGTATTTTTCCCCTGATGAAAGAAACCCATGCATTTTTGTTTCGGAAACCAGTCTTTGTAATCTCCTGAGGCCTTTCTTCTATACTTTCTCACTTCATTCAACGTTTATCACGTCATTTTGAGGAAATTTTCAAAATTATTGATTAATCATATATACTCTACTTGGTTCTTTTGGTTACTTTGTCTTTATCATTAAACATGATATTGACTTGGTCTTCTTTTGCACAGTTCTTGCATCTCTGCTATATTTGAATCTTAGCAGGTGCAATTTGTCTGATGATGGATGTGAGAAGTTTTCTAGTAAGCTGGTTTCATTCTTTTCCCCATTCCTAATATGTAAAATTTCTTAGATGGCCTTTAGCTTATTGCCTATTTTATTTTGACAGAGCTTGGTAATCTGAAGGTATTGAACTTGGGTTTCAATGACATCAGTGATTCGAGTTTGATACATCTTAAAGGTGTTTTTCTTCATCAATGGAATATTAAACTATATATGTGTATCCCGTATTTTGGAGGACTGATAATGGAAGAGGGTATAATAGGATAAAAATTATTTACCTGAATAACAAGTGATTGTTCTTTGCGAAACATTTTATAGGATCTTGTGATATGGTTTTCTTTGGGAAATTTGTTCTTTTTTTTAGTGGTAGTTGCAGTCCATAATTTGAGTTTTTTTTACTTGAATCCAGGTATGAAAAATTTAGAGAGCTTGAACTTGGATTCGTGTAGAATTGGTGATGATGGGCTGGTTCATTTGTCAGGTTGTTGTTCATACTGCTATCATCTTTCTTTGTTTATACGTTTTTTTGTTGTTCTGATCTATAGCAACATCTCTTTTCAGCTGATGGAGGATCATAGAAACATGTAGCATTTTAGATATAGACATTTAAAGGAAAGAACATAGGAGATAAAGGATAAAGTATTCTGAGTTTTGTTTGGAGTAATGTAGTTGGGCTTTCTTTTTATCAGATTGTCTAGTTCATAGTGTTACCTAATCATTTGCTGCGGTTATGAAAAAGAATAAGGGCTTTGAAATTTTAAAATTTGCTTCATTTTTCAAGTAGAAATAATCAAGTTAATTTAAATGTTTCTGCCTAGTTTTCTTTTGTTGTGTGGGGGACTTTTGACACCATATTAATCCATCCTAATACCTCAACCCTTGATAGTTCTCTGCTGTCTTATAAAATAAATAAAATAGATGGTGGTGGCTGAAAGTAACTGCTTTCGTTTGTTTAGGTCTTCAACGATTGAAATCTTTGGAGTTGTCTGATACTGGAGTTGGAAGCAATGGTCTTCGCCATCTTTCTGGTTAGATATTTTTCACCTTGCACATAATAGGACATCATCTATATCTTGCTGTTTCTTGCTGTTACTTTTTGTTTCCTGTTTATGTGGTAAAATGTTTCAATATCTCTCTGCTGTCTCATATGATATTATTTTGAGTTGATTCTCTGTTATTGATACCCCGATTTGCTATCCTTTTTGGATGCCTTCTCAAAGCTCAAATGATTTTACATGGAAAATTTTAGAAAACAATTGAAGAAACCTTTGTTAGACGCATACCTGTATCCCGGCATTCACATACAAGTCCAAGTAACAGCCTTGTTCATTTAGTACTCCGAGGAGCTTTAATCATTGAATAGGTGTAGTATTAGAATGATATTTTCTCAGACAATCGGTTCTTGTACATGATCATCCAATTTCTTTCGACTTGTAGGTTTGGTTAATCTGGAGAACATAAACCTGTCATTTACTGTAGTTACTGATGGTGGTTTGAGAAAGCTGTCTGGACTCTCATCTCTGAAATCACTCAACCTGGATGCTCGTCAAATCACAGATTCCGGACTTGCAGCTCTTACAAGTATGTACATACACATTAGTTGTTCCGAATGCTTGTTTCAATTCTTCGAATTGACCTTTTATTTAACATGATTCATTATAAAATAATATGTTTGTGTTTGTAGTGAACGAGTTAATTGTCTAAAAACCTGTCAATAAGAAACTCTAGTAATGCAGCTAGGCATCTAGTTATCTTCTAAAAACCTCGGATTTTGTGCATATGAGTAAATATACATTCAGCATTACTGATTCCGGAAAAAATTATATTCATAACTGATGTTTTCTTCTTTTGAAACAGGTTTGACTGGACTGACTCATCTTGATCTTTTCGGAGCTCGTATTACTGATTCCGGGACAAATTATCTTCGAAGTATATGACACATGACATGACGCTTTCTATTTTGAATTTCCTTTCGAAAAAGAAATATTCAACTTGGTAGCTTCTCTGAATGGCCAACAACCAATATTTCGTTTGCTTGTTTGATAGATTTCAAGAACTTGCGCTCCTTGGAAATATGTGGCGGAGGATTAACCGATGCTGGAGTGAAGAATATTAAAGACCTTTCATCCCTGTCACTGCTAAATCTTTCACAGAACTGTAACCTCACGGATAAAGCATTGGAGATGATTTCCGGTATGACTACGACTTTAATATATATATTTTTTTCTGTTCGAGGGGTGGTGGCCTGGTGGGGGAAATATCCTACATATATTCAGATATGGGAATAGAGGGATGAATCTCTAGATGTCTGAAAAAATTAAAGAAAAACTTGAGGAGGCTCATCCAACCTTCACTCCCGACTCCGAATAACACGAGAGAGGAGTAATGAATGAGATCACCATTGCACTAATTGCACTTGCATTTGAAATGCAGGTTTGACAGGCTTGGTCTCTTTGAACGTATCGAATTCTCGAATAACAAGTGCAGGATTGCAACATTTAAAGCCACTGAAGAATTTAAGATCTCTGAACTTAGAGTCCTGCAAGGTCACCGCGAACGACATCAAAAAGCTTCAGTCATCTCACCTGCACCATCTTGTGAACTTCCGCCCCGAGTAAATTCCGCTGGTGGCGTCCGTATGTTCTGTAAATAGCTTTTATTTTACCTACATCTATGTTTACAAGGTTAAAGCCAGATGTTTGGGACATTTGTACAGTATGTTATCACGGTTTGAATGTATCGGACATGAATATATGTCCGATAATTGTATTTATGTCCGACTTTGTGTCGACATAAAAATTATCCGCCCCGGAGGGGCTTCTGTGAATAGCTTGAATGATGGTGTAAATAATGTCCTATGGATGATTTATGAACAGTTTATGATTCCCCGCTTCTAGTTTGGTTATGATTTGACTTATGAAGGAATGATGTTTGAACTATTAAACTATGTAAAGTGTTGGTTTTAGTAATTATTTCACTTTAAAAAATTAAAATCTTAAATTTTAATTTTAAATTATATTTTTAATTGGTATATAATTAAAAAATATCTTGTCTAGTTATTTTGACATGTATTCTTTTTATAAAATAATTTCACTCTCCACGTATTTATGAAATAATTTAACTATGACTTTTTTTTTTATCAAAGTAGATATTTTAAAAGGGGCCGAAGATGAAAATTAAAACAATTATTTTAATAAAAATTTAATTTAAATATCTAAAAGAGATAAAATATGATAATTTCGGCATTTATTTTAGTATTAAAAAAATGTTGCATAAAACTTATCCCTACAGTTTCTTCCCTCCCACAAGAGGCGACTCATCATATCCTTTGTTGATCCTCTTGGTATAGCTTCGATGTTCCCTTTCTCTAGCATACAACACCCAAAAGAACAAGCAAAACATGATTGAAATGGTTGAGGTGACTAACCCACCGTAAACCCATGCACTGTATTTCATCAAGTTTGGACAATGGTCCAGGGTTATGTTCCTAAACGTGTCCTCCACCACAGTGCAGTCGACGATGGCGGCGATGACGAAACTCGAATCGTATAACCCGTCACTTATGTTCACTGCTTTACTCATCTCCTCGTACATGTCTGGTGTTAAACGGCCTGGGGTGGTGCAATTTCCCTCTTCTGAAACTTGACAGACATGTTTCTTCCATTCCTGCATGGAGAGTGCACTAATCATGGTAAATGGATATGAATGATCTGAATTTCGGACGAGTTTAATTTAAAGAAATATTCGATCAAATAATTATTTTAATTTTTATTATATTTTTTAAAAAAATTAATTATCAACGTTTCATTTTAAACCAAAAGTCTCTCCTAAGATAAAAACGATAGTTAACTAATAATCAATATCTCAAGATGATTGAACAAAATGACATGTAATCGAACTGTTACGTTAGCATATTTGTCAATATGACACTGTTACGTGTGCAATCAGGTACAGGAACTAATTGAGAAAGATAAAGGTCTATTAAACCTTTAAATCTAAAAGGGCCAAAAACATTATTATTTAAACTAAAAGGGACTTCAACTATAATTATACTAAAAAAAATTGAAAGAGCCTCTCTAATATTAAACATAGTTTCTGTCTTTGTATGCAATGTCGTTTAGGTTGATCAAATTATTTTAGGACATTGATTGTTAATTGACAAATAATTTTTATCTATATAAGAATAACTTCAATTCAAAATAAAATGCGAAAGGTTAAAGTATTTTTAAAATGTAAAATGTTAAGAACATTTTTTCCCTATGCTTTTACATATTCTTATCTCTTCTGCATCTTTTAATGGTACTTGATCCCCACAATTCGTTTGCGAGTTTCCATGTTCATATGGGTCGCAGACTAAAGGCACCAAGGGACCAGATTGGTTCTTTGCAGTATTTTGGTTGGAAAAGGTGACCACTTGGTTCAGCAAATCGTTAATACTTGTGGTTACTTCCTTGCCTGCTTCCCTGATCTTCTCGCCTGCTTCCTTTTCAGCACAAGGGAGGAGATTCTCAAGTGAAGAATTCGCCCTAGGGTTTTGAACCCATTCGTCCATCGCAACGCATGTGTCCGACACTATGCTGAATTATTCGATCGGTTAAATCGGTTAAAATCGTATAATGAATAATCATCCGAGTAAGTGATGGCATTAGGTTCAAATGTAGCAATGAATATAGGTTGTTTATAGACTTACTTATGGAATACCAAAAATATGCCGCTTAAGATAAACGTGAGTGTGATAATAATCCACCCAAGGACCACGAATCTACCATGGAAATGTAGGTTAATTTTCAGTTAAAAACATGGAAAATTAAGAAAGAAAGAAAAGATAATTCCGAGTTACTTACATGCACACACAGGTTTTCATGCCAAGAATGGAGAACACTGTGAACCATTAAGAACAACATCCAAGTGAGGAGATGGATCATATATCAGATAAATAATTAAAGAAATATCAATAATGTGACACAAGTAAGAGAACTGAAAAAGAAACATATGATTTCTACTCAGTTAAGAAGATTGTCGGAGAGGGGAGAAAAAATGGGGAGTGTGACGTGTCTTGGTCGTGATTTTACTCGTAGGGTTGAGGTTTCCTCTTGTGGTTATGCTTACAGAATGTCAGGTCTAGGACAAGATGGATGTTGCAGACTTGCAGGTGTAGTCTGGTTGTTGGTTAGTAGGAAGCTATGCGAAGAAGGTGTCATGGAGGATTTTACAGTGTAGAAAGGACTTACAGAATCCGAGAAATGCCAAGACGAGCATGGTGGTGGCAATATCGACAAGAGCCGAGTTCCTGCAATAAAAACAGCAGAGAAAAATAAATCTATCAGCATATCCTCCTGTCCAGATTGCATAAAAATGAAATGATGACATGAACTAACATACACATTTGTAATAATCTTTCTTATATCACTGGTGAAGTCTTCCGCTTTGATATGAGGAAGCCTTCCGATCGAATCGATCAACTTATCGGCCTCGTCGACTTCATCTTTAAGTTCATCAGGTACATACTTTTTGTTCAGAACAATTTCCTTGGCTGATATCAGTAAATCCTGTATGCGTATAAGACTATCCCAGATACTAATTCCTCTATTCACCAAGTAGTTTGTAAATTTCTTTACATTCTCCAAGAATCTTCTTTCTCCGGTGAACATTACAGAACTCCCGGCACTGGCATTAACAGCACATTTTATTCGATAAACATCGTACTCGAATCCGAGCAACGTAGACACGAGATCATGAAATTCTACTTACATTGAAATCACGGTGAAAAGGATGAGACAGACAAGAGAAAAAGCATAAACATAACGAGAATAGCCGTAGGGTTTCTTGCGTTGGCAGAAGCAGCAACAGATGCAAGCACAGAGTAGTAATATACCCACCAGCACGAACCAAATGACCCCCATCACCACGAATGGAATTGCACTATAACCAACTGACTGCATGCAAAAAGGATCAACCTGTACTATTAATTACTTGGAGCAGGGTCCAATCCAAATATTAGTTTACTTGGACCCTACCCTTTCTTCCTCGTTCTCAAAAAAATGTATATAGAGAGTATAATTCTACTTCTACATTGCCATTATAAGTCCATCTGATTAAAATTCTTACAGCAAAATAATGTCGGCTCGTAATATCCCATCCTCCTGTATATATACGAAAGTTATCCGTCGGATCAGGCCTCCTCGTCTCTTTCGCAGCTAAAATCATGGAATGATTCCCTCCCTTACTTTCTTCCATCTGTCGCTTCACCAAACTCAAAACTCCTGCTTGTAAAAACAAGGTTAATATATAAAGAACCCTCCAAGATTAATCCATAAGCTAGTCTAGATTACCGTCGGATTGCAGATGAGCATCGTTGTCATATTGTAAAGCATGTGAAACTGGAAATGAAACTGATAAAATAATGAACAAAGGTGGTATGAAGAAGATGAAGAAAGTCTTCTGCAGGTTCTTATGCATCCTAAACATGGTTTTATGCAGCAGCAGCAGCAGCAGTTTTAGTTTTCCTTCTTTTGTTTAATCTCCAGGTTCCATTTTACCTTGAAGAAAACAAAGAAGGGATTATGTGAATTGAAGTTTGTGCATGTTAAATGCATGGATTTGTCTCCATGGACAAGCAATTGAAGCGCTTGACTTCTGTCTGTAAACACGTTTTGGCTATTTTTTGAACTGCTATATTTGTCTGTAAATTGTTATCATCTGTTTGACCAGCTCACAACCATGTGGGTGAAATTTTTTCACATTGTTTCTAATTTTGGGTTTAAAAGTTTAGTATTTTTATGTCAAAAAGTGGCTACTTTTTAGTAAAAACGTGAGGTTTTTTAAAAGAAAATTGGAAAAAAGGTAGGGTTGACTGTTGAGTAGAGGATTTGAAGAAGAAGAAAAGGAATTGGATTTAAATAGAATGTTCATGTATTTTATAGCTTGAATAGTGATTTTTTTTTAAATAGGATAAATTATATGAATATCTATCTAATTATGGAAAAGTTTTACGGTAAAAAATATTATTAGCTATTATTTTTTTCTATTTTGATCATTAAATTATTATTTTAATTAAATAATTATTAATTATATTTTTTATTTTAATTACGCGTCATTAAAAAATTTATAAGAAAAATAATGGTTTAGAGACTAAAAAAAATAGTTTGGTTATTAAAACAGGAAAAAATAACATTAATGACTAAAATAAAAAAATAATATAACATTAATGATTATTTTGTAAAAAAAAAGTTTGATGACTAAAATATAAAAACGAAAATAGTTTAATTATCAATAGTGTTATTTACCCAAATTATTTTGATTATTAATTTTTAAATTAATTTAATTATAAAATAAATATTCGAATTATATTTTTTAATAAGTGTCTAAATTTTTTTAACTAAAATATGTACCTTCAAATTTCTTTAGTCAAAATAAATGGTTTTATTAATTTTAAAATAAACTTAAAATAAAATTTTAATTATCTATTTTAAATAAAAATAAAACATAAATCATTTATTACAATAAAAAAAATACTTTAAACACTTATTAAAAATATATTAAATTATATTTATTTTATAAATAATTTTTAAAATTTTATTGTTAAATTACTTAACTATCTAAAATAATATCAATAATCAATCTAGTCGCTTACCATGATACAAAGGTTCCTCATTTCAGAAACAATTAATTTTCAGTTAAAAAGAATCAATTTATTTGTTGCATTATTTACAGTCTTTCCCTTTTTGATTATTCCCACGAAACCCTAGTTGTTGTTGTTCCTTCTGCCGAATAATCCCCAAACCCAAGTGTTGGTCTCAAATAAAAAAAATCAATGGGTTCTCTCCAGCTTTTCCACAGCCTTTCAGTTTCAGTTTCTACTGCCTCCTATCTCCGCCGTCCGATAAGCAAAGGGAGAGTGTCTGCATGTCTGAACGTGGACGTGGAAGTACCGAATCCGTTGAAATTAAAGGCGAAAGGAAGCAGAGACGTGATAGAGGAAGAAGGGAGAGTTGTTGTTGGAACTTATGCAAGGGCTCCGGTGGTGTTTTCCAGTGGCAAAGGCTGTAAATTGTACGATCTTGAAGGCCGAGAGTATCTCGACTGTGCGGCTGGGATTGCTGTCAATGCGCTTGGTCATGGGGATCCTGATTGGATCAAGGCGATTACTGAGCAAGTTAATGAGCTTACTCATGTCAGTAATGCCTATTATTCAATTCCTCAGGTAACACAATTTTTTCATTAGACTTTACACTTGTTTTTTAGGTTTTCTATTATGGGTAATTTCTGGGGTTTTCTTCTTTTATTTTTCCCTTTCTTTAATGTATATGTATATATGTATGTTTAGATGTATTTAACTTGCATTTTTGTTATTGGATAATTGAATTTAAGCTATGCCTATGTTTCATCATGAGAGCAAATAGAGGTTTATTAGATAGCAATAACTAGTGACAAGTGTTAAAATCATAGCAATTTCTTGCTTTTGTGAAGAATAATGCAGTCGTGATGATCGATATCGGTGTCAACTCTCTTCAATTTCATGATGGGTGCTCCGGATCTGCTATTTAGATCATTCATAGTAATTGGTTTCTTTAGGGAATAGAGTAATGGTCTCGTAAAATTGGTATTAGTGTCAACCTTGACTGGTTTATCGAGTAAAATGATGGAAACATCGTGATTGCAGTATCACGAAACTGAGTGAGGATATGTAGGCAAACACTGTAAAGTAGATAATGTCCATTAATCCTGTTGTTAATATTATTCAGAACTAATATAATAGTAAGTAATACTATCATGAATCTTGTTTATATTGTAAAATTACTTCTTTTTCTTTCATTTTCATTTTGCTTCATTGTAGCAATGTAATTGCAGAAACACTGCTGAAATATATAGAATACATTTCATTTCCTACAATGATTTCTATCTTCATGCTATATTGCTTTCCCTTTCTTACTGGGAAATTCTTTTCTTTTTCCTGATAAATATATGGGTAGATGAATATGAGAGATATACTAAATGTAGATAGGAGTTTATGTTTTGTAATCTATCAGAAGGCTATATCTTCTTGTTGTAGGTGGAGCTTGCGAAACGTCTGGTGGCCAATTCATTTGCGGATAGAGTATTTTTCTCAAACTCTGGAACAGAAGCAAATGAAGCTGCTATTAAGTTTTCCAGGAAGTTTCAAAGATTTAACCGTCCCGGTAATGAACAGCCTGCCATGGATTTTATCTCCTTTACTAATAGCTTCCACGGTAGGACGATGGGATCCCTTGCTTTGACGAGTAAAGAGAATTATCGTTCACCATTCGAGCCTGTTATGCCTGGAGTTACTTTCCTGGAATATGGCAACATACATGCTGTGAAAGATCTAATTAAGCTTGGAAAAATTGCTGCTGTATTTGTTGAACCGATTCAAGGTGAAGGTGGAATATATAGTGCAACAAAAGAATTTTTGCAGGATTTGCGTAAGGCATGTGATGATGCTGGATCCCTCTTGGTTTTTGATGAGGTACATTGCTTCCTATCCACCCAATGGACTGATTAGAGTATGCAAAACAAGTTTATACGTTTCCTGAAAGTATTCATAGTCTGCTTGAAACAAAAATATAAGATATTCTCATATTACATTGAAGTCGTATATCTATGAAAATAGGTCAAGATCCAGTTTTCACACATCATTTCTTTGGAGTAAACTTTGACTTGGTGGCAATGTGTTTTGGTAGATAAGTAGTAGTTTATCATACTTTATTCTTCATAGGTAATAGATAAATCATCACTAGTTCCAATTTTACAGCTTTTGAATTGGTAAAGAAGGATTTCTAGCATGAGATTTGTAGACAAGTGAAGATCATGATTTATGAGAAGCAGAATGATAGCTTTGTTTTGTTTCGTTTGTAAATGAATTCATGTTCTCCTAGAAAGAATTCTAAGTTGTTATCATTTCTGAAATCACTCTTTTTCCCAGGTTCAATGTGGATTAGGTCGAACTGGTTATCTTTGGGCACATGAAGCATATGGTGTTTCCCCGGATATAATGACACTTGCCAAGCCTCTTGCAGGAGGTCTTCCAATTGGTGCTACTTTAGTAACAGAAAGGGTTTCTTCTGCCATTGCCCAAGGAGACCATGGAAGCACTTTTGCTGGCTCACCTCTGGTGTGCGCTGCTGCTATTGCTGTCCTAGATAAAATTGCAAATTCTAGCTTCTTGTCTAGCGTCTCGAAGAAAGGTCATTACTTCAAAGAACTGTTAACCCAAAAGCTCGGAGGAAATCCACATGTGAAAGAAGTGCGAGGTTCTGGTCTTATAATTGGAATAGAGCTGGATGTGTCGGCTTCACCACTCGTTGATGCATGTAGAGATTCAGGTCTTATAGTATTAACAGCAGGGAAAGGAAATATTGTGAGATTGGTGCCACCATTGATCATCTCAGAGAAAGAGTTGGAGCATGCAGCTGAGATTTTACATGAATGTTTACCTGTACTTGATAGTAGTAACTGAGGTCAGGAGAATTCGTTGCAGCATTTTCAGAATATCCAAGTTTATGTGGGAATTTGCAGATGTAATTTTATTTTGAAGGCCATGAGAAGTGATTTTTAAGGAATTTATTGGAGTCTTATTCCTATGTTTGGTATACTAAATGAGATCATAAAAATTATCCGCAACCATAGGAATGTAACTTTTTAAGTAATGGATTCAACTTCCTTAGAATAGACATAGGAAGTACTATTTTTATAAAAATATATATTTTAAACTACTTGGGTTTATTTTAATTTGATTCGGTCTATTTTAATTTTGTACCAAGTTCATATCATCATATTCAAGTTGATATTAAGCCTTGGATCGGATGAATTCAGTTTGGGTCTATCTAATGCAACTAAATATTTTTAAGTATGTTCAGTTCGATTGAAAATCAAATCGATCTATACTAGTTTAACTAAAATTTGGGTTGATTTTAGTTTGATACAGTCTATTTTGGTTTCAAATCAAGTTAGGTCGATATTGGGTCTAAGGTCGGGTTTATCCTATTTTAAAAAATAAAGATACAAAATACTAATATTAGCTTGATATTACATGCGGAATACAAAATCTAACATTGTTAACGGTATATCAAATAATTGCACATTATATATATATATTCAATAATTCTTAATAATACTGACTCAACGAGAAAGAAAACATCTACTCGAATAGGATAGGGTTCCTCCCTTCATCGATTTCAATCACGACCAGATGTTTCGGATCTGCTCCATTCGGTCCTTCCGAGTACAGTGTAGGAAGGTAAGCTTCGTACGCCGGTAAATAACGTGAAACGAAATCTCTCACCTGTCGACAACATCGAATCAGTAATAAACAATGAATATGTATATTCGTATCTAATACTCACATGTCTGAGTAGCATAAGTTATATAGATACTTTGCTACATCCTACATGTTATGTTATTCAAGACTTGAGTGCATGTTTTGACACGGGAGCATCGAATTCCATGTATTTGGAAGATATTACCACGATACACATATCTTAATACGAATATCGAACACGAATACTTCACCAAAAATGAAAAATCGACCAATGGAATACATTATACAAGTGAACACACCTCCTCATCGGACATTCCAGGTTTGCCTAACTCCCTCATGGCAATCTCAGCCTGCACAAAACCATTTAAAGAAGAAACACAAAATGATGAAGTGATTGGTTCATACGAATAACTTTTAAAATAAGAACACAGACCTGCAGACGCCACCGGTAGACACAACTTGGGTCCTGAATCTTTATAACAATCCATGCCTTAACGAACTTGTCCCATGCATCGTAATATGCTTCGAGGTTTTTATTTACGGTTTCCAGCTGTAAAAGTAAACACCGGCTTGATCTGTAAGATCATATCCTCGTATTCATATTCAAATATGTGTATGATCTAAGTGGTCCTTGAATACTTTGGAGTTTGGTCCCATGTTGTTCAAACTCGGGTGCAAATATAGGATACGAGTGTGTTCAACACGTATATGCTCAATTTTCTATGTTTTTTCATGTATTTGGAGGGTCTGTTGAGGATCATATCCCATATCCATGTCTGAATATATGTCGAACAGAGATATTTCAAGCAAAACGAAGAATCTAATGACCTGTGGATCAACAGCTTTAACAACTTCAGTAGGAAGGGGTTTGAAGCCCAGCATCCAGCCTTCATATAAAATAACCTGAACCCAGATAACAAAAATTATTGATTACTTTTCAGACAAATCCAAATCCAAAAAAAGAAACTGTACCCAATCCCCCGGCTCTAGCTGAAGATGCTCTTACCGTTAACGGTCCTTCAACTTCAGGCCATGTCGAAGGGTCGGCTCTGTCACCCTTACCTCTATATGCAGACTGTAAAGAACAATAGTATTATAACGAGAAAGGTTCAACAAAAAACTTAAAGTGCAAATCGATTAAAATTGATAACGTCAAGCTTACTTTATCATATCGAGGAAGCTTCATCTTCATACCTGTATTTAAACAAAATCAACCACGAGATGATGGATAAACAGCGAATCATACCAAGGAAAGATGAGTGAAGAAAAGAAAGAATACCTTCTTTAGTCAACTCGCTTAGAGCTGTCAGTGTTTCCACAGAGAATGGAAGATCATGGCTCCCAGCATTTCCTCGTAACTGAACCAAGAAAATATTGCATTCTAGGGAGACTACCGAAACAAATCTATGTTCCTCAGAAGTGGATATGTGTTGGACATAAGTTTTTGTCTAATATCAATATATTCAATTTCTTCCTATGTCTTTTATGTATTTGGAAGGTTCTTGGAGGGTCATATGTCCATATTCATGTCCAAATATGAGTAATACATGGATGTTGAACATGGATAATTCAGAAAAAATGAAAAATGAAAAATCGAAGTACCATAGGAACAAATTATCCCACATTTAAGTAAAAGAAAAATCGACAGGCACCTCCAAAAGAGCATTTCCTGGGTTATCTTCCCTCAATTTCGCCTATTATCAAAGTAAAGTGTGTCAGAAACGGATATGAAAAAGTGAAGAAAAGTTTAGCAAATGTCAAGTAGTCCACATTATTACCTGCCCCTCTGCTGTCAAATAGAAATCATCAATGGATATTGTTGCAGACTTCCTGCAATTAAGGTGGATTATCAGTAGTTTCTACTTTCTCAGTTTATGTTACGACTTACGAATACGAATCAAACAAGATATGAATTACTTCTACTTTTAAATTTCATTTGCTCTTCTAGCTACCTGCCAGTAATCCTGAAAAGATAATCTAGAGCAAAGACAAGTGTTGTCTTTCCACAACCCTGTGGAGCACTGAAACCAATCTGCATCACAAAGAAGATCAACCAAATAGTTAAGGTACATTACTCAGATTCGAATGCGACAGCCAGAGGTGGGTATGTATTAGATATGAGTATGTTCAAATTTTCTAAGGTTTCTTTTTCAGGTCCTTCAAGTTTCAACGAACCTTCGCGGATAACATCTGATATAAATGTCAAAATATGTCTCCGGCATTGATATCTGATGTAGGCACAAAGCCTTCAACAATGAGAACCTTTTACTATATCCTAATCCTAATGAAAATGGAATCCAAAACAGTACTGAAATTTGTAAAGGGAAATTGAACACAAACACACACAACAATCATTTAAAGACCATATCCATACCACTAAGGGAGGAATCTCTTCCCCATCTTTGAACTTGGACATGTGTTCCAATATCTGGTCTTCACACCATAAAAATACTGGTATGTAATAGTGATAAAACCTTGCTTTCTCAGGAACGGTAAGGTAAAGTTCATTGAGCTGAAACAACCGACAAAGCTTCGATCCATAAAACAACCACTTGTCAATGGATTCCGCCACCCTTTCAGCAGTCTGTCCGACTTTATCCAAAAGAGGACCAGAGCATATGAAGTCATAAAGGTCCTGTACAGAGGAAACTTGTGCAGGTTTTGTGGGAAACACTGAATATATCGGACCCTCCCTTAATCCGCTAGGACTACTAGCAACATGATTCATGGTGGTTTGCAACCATGAGCTGCCACTGCCTGCAGAAAGAATACATAAAGAAGTGAAGAAATCACAAAATTGGTTTACCAAAGGAAAGAACAACCCCTTTCTTGACAAATCTCCAGTTCTAACCACAATTAACAGTTCATGACAAAGTAAATCTATAAACACAAGAAAATGTCTAGTTCTAATTATAACATAACACCAGTAGATTAGACTGTTACTCCATTTTGTTTTCCTAATTACTCATAAACCATCATTAAATTCCTAACTGAAGCATCCCAAATTGTTTTCCACACCCATTAAGAAACAAAATTAGAAGCTTTCAAAAGTTCCATTTTCTTAATCTTATCCAATTCCAACCTTTTCAAGTGGCTACCATTCGAACAAGTAGATAAAACAGAACATGAACCATAAAAAACAACTGTAATAAAACCAATGACACACACACATATATATAGAGAGAGAGATACCTGAATTGGAGAAAAGGGTTGAAGGAATAATTGATGTGGATTGTGTAGAAAGAGAAGAGAAAACAAGGGAAGGATTACGATGATAACAATTAAGCAAAGAGGGCTTTGCTTTATGAATGCTTTTAGTACGATTAATATAAACATTTTGGTATTGAGTATAATGATGGGAAATTCTAATGTTAAAATGCAAGGCGGTGGTTTGGCATGGCGTCAGCGTTGTCAAAGCTGCCATTTTTTTATTTCTCTCTCTATCAGTGGAGCAGAAGAAGGTGGACGAACCAAAGGTAAGCGATTGGGTTGAAGTTGAACCATTGGCTTTTAAAGTTTTCTTTTTTAGCTTTTTTTATCAATTATATTTTATGGTTAAATTATGATGGTGGCCACTAAACCTTAAGCCGCTTTCAATATAGTCACCGAAATCGAAATATTTTATTAAATCACTGTCGTTAAAAGATTTTTTTTTATTTTGATTTTTTTAAACAATTAACAATATAGGTACGAATTATTTTAACTCAGTGGTTAAATGAACAATTATTATTCTTAAAAGTTACGGATTTGAATATTAATATTTACATAAAATAATTAAAAAATTAATATTTAATAATTAATTTTTTAAAAAATACATATTAGTTATAATCACCGTAACTAATTAAAAAAATTATGAAAAAAATGTTGTCTTTTTCATGTCTTTGAATGTGGTTAACTTGAGTAAAATCACAAATTTAGTCATTAAACTTTATAATATTTTACTAAGTGGCACCGAATGTTTCAGACTTTCAGTTGTACACTTTTAACCTCAAATAACCTAGTAAGTTATGAGCTAAACACGAGATTTTGATGCAATGTTACATTAAGAATGTTTAAATTACGTAAAAACAACTATTGATATTAAATCACGTAAATTTTAATTTTAGATTTTTTTAAAAAAATAAAAAATTATATATTATATTGATTAATCAAGTACGTATATAATAACTCGTGACCTGTGATCTCTAAGAACAATAAACGTTCTTTTAACTATTGAGGTTAGATAGCTCGTGTTATCGTATTTTTTTTCTACTTTAATACTCTGGGTTCAAATATACAATAGTCTTTAAATTATAATATAATAAAATACGTGAATAGATTAAATTATGAAAATAATTTATTTATTTCATAAAATATATAAATTAATATCTCAAATGTATACGAATTTACATTTAAACCTAAAAAATTCGGATTCGATCTCTAATCAAAGTCCCCCCAAACAACAATGGCTCAAATGCAATTTCGTCAACTAGGGGTTCAAACGTAATTTCACTCCTTTCTACCTAAATCTTCCTTGCCTTTCCTCCCCACGGTTGCCGTGAAGGCTATCCATTTCACCAATCTGAACCGTGGGAAAAGAAAAGATTTGTCCTTATTCGTATTTAAAACCCTAGAATTTGGGGAACCTTCTGCTATTTGAATTTGTTGGTGAAATCGAAATGGTGGGAAATTCGCTAGCTGGATTGCAAGATCACTTGAAATTGGCCCGAGAATACGCTCTCGAAGGCCTATACGACACGTCCATTATCTTCTTTGATGGCGCCATTGCTCAGATCAACAAGTAATTTTCTTCCTCGTTTTTATTTTCCACTCCTTTTCCGTAATTTCAGCCGCTCATATTTTCCCTTATTTTAGTTGCCTTTAAAATTCCGGGCTTTTTTATATGTATATACACTTCTGATTCGCAGTTTAGTTACATTAGTAGTTCAGTTAGATTTAAAAAAAAACAGCTCGGATCTTTCCGAGGTAACCAGATTTAAGAAATGAATTGTAGTTTGTGAATATAAATTATAAATGGGTCATTAATTACTTATTGGTTTCATTTTTTTTTGTAAATGATGCATCATTTTAACTACTGTTTGAGTTAATTTGCTTAATTTTTTGGTTATGCATTTAGGCATCTAACCAGTCTTGATGACCCTCTAATTCATGCAAAATGGATGAATGTAAAGAAAGCACTATCAGAGGAGACAGAAGTTGTGAAGCAATTGGATGCTGAGAGAAGATCATTTAAGGAAGCTCCTAATGGGCGGCGTCCTTCTTCGCCACCAATTCATGCTAAGTCATCTTTTGTATTCCAACCATTAGATGAGTATCCGACTTCATCAGGTGCCCCGATGGATGATCCTGATGTGTGGAGGCCTCCAAGTAGAGACACTTCAAGTAGAAGACCTGCAAGGGGCGGTCAAGTGGGCACGAGGAAATCTCCACAAGATTGGACTTGGGGTCGTGGCAATACTAGAAGTGGTACAACTGGACGCGGTGCGAAGGCAGGTGGTTCAAGTAAATCTAACACAGGGGCTAGAGCATCTACCACCGGAAAGAAGGGTACTGGCTCAGGGAAATCTACCAAAGGAGATTCAGCGGTAAGTTCTGGTTGACAGAACATTCAACCCACTGATGCATGTGGCAAGATTGTGTTAATAACTTAATATCAATAGTGGCTTTAATACAACCCCAAATAATTATAGGGATCCAGGATGTGAACATTTTTTCTATTTCGAGGTTAAACTACTTTAGTTTAGTTTGATGTTCTCAATGCTTTGGTGATTGATTTGCTTTTGCAATTGCTTAGAATGGTGATGCTGAAGATGGAAAGTCTAAGAGGTCACAGTATGAGGGACCTGATCCAGATTTGGCTGCAATGTTAGAAAGGGATGTTTTAGAAACAACTCCTGGAGTACGGTGGGATGATGTTGCTGGTTTGACTGAAGCAAAAAGGCTTTTAGAGGAAGCTGTTGTTCTTCCTCTATGGATGCCTGAATATTTTCAGGTACTTGCAGTGTTGCAGCTGAATTGCCATCAAAGCAGTATTGCCAGATCGATTATTGTTTCTGACACATACTATGATTTAAATACTATACCTATTATTTCTTCTGATTTCTTTGCCTTGATTTTGGCATTCATTGAAGGAACTTAATGACAGTAATTTTAATTTTAGTTTTCTGTTTACATTTTTACGGTTACAGAAATAATTATGATTGAATCAGTTTTATTTTGAAATTTACGGAAAATTACAAAATCAATTCTGCATATCTTTTTTCTCCCTATTCTAAATGTGTTTACTCTGACATTCACTGCTGGAATGGTTGAGTTATTTTCTTCTTGTTGTTGTCTCTAGGGTATTAGGAGACCATGGAAAGGCGTTCTTATGTTTGGACCTCCTGGTACTGGGAAAACTCTTCTGGCGAAAGCCGTTGCCACTGAATGTGGTACAACCTTTTTCAATGTTTCTTCTGCTACATTAGCGTCGAAGTGGCGTGGGGAGAGTGAGCGCATGGTCCGGTGCTTGTTTGATCTTGCAAGAGCTTATGCTCCTAGTACAATTTTTATTGATGAGATTGACTCCCTTTGCAATGCCCGTGGGTAAGTTTGACACTTGATTCTGCATGGTTTGGCTTTTATCTGGGATCTATCTTGACAGTTAGCTTTCATTTATTCTTGATGTAGAGAGTTTAAATATTTTTGTGTTCATTTTCTTGCATGATTGAGGGCGAGTATTTTAATGTTTAACTCAGAAGTTTTCACATATAGACGTGCTCTCTCCTTCCTCTTCTTCTTCATTTGGGCATTTATTAGGCATTGATATCTCTCTCTTCCTTTTGGGCAATGGTTTTACATACTCTTGATTTTGAATGCAATATTTTTATTGTATTTTGTTTTGGTTTAGGGCTTCCGGGGAGCATGAGTCGTCTAGAAGGGTAAAATCTGAACTGCTTGTTCAGGTAGATGGTGTAAATAATACAGGCACAAATGAAGATGGTAGCCGTAAAATAGTGATGGTTCTGGCTGCAACTAACTTTCCATGGGACATAGACGAGGCACTCAGGTTTGTCCTGTTTATTTTTTATATGTTCTAGTTTTGAGTTTTTTTTCTCCCCTCATTTTCGTTTGACTGAGTATCTTATTTGCACCAAGTCATACATTTTAGAGATCTTATGGTTAAAGTTATTGGTTTACATTTGTTGTATCTAATTATTCTTCATGGAACGTAGGAGACGACTGGAAAAGCGTATATACATTCCCCTGCCCAATTTTGAGAGTCGAAAGGAGCTTATTCGGATCAATTTAAAAACAGTTGAGGTAAATACTCACACTAATCTATGATTGAATCTTGGGATTCTTATGACTTTGTCTTATGGTTATCTTCTTTGTTTTGCCCATGTAAACCGCTTTTCTTCATTAATCTGTCAGATGAGAACAAGAAATTTGGCAGCCTAGTAGTTTCTTCTTTTTGGTGACAGTGGTGGATGTTTGGAAAATTATATCCATTTACCCGTAGCCAGATTTGTGTTAGACATGAGTGTAGGGTATGGGTGCCACAAGAAAAATAAAGAACTAGATCAACATAGATCCATACCCTCTTTAAAAACAAATATTTTCGATGTTTCTTTTTCCTATTAAAATTTTATATAGGCACGGATCCATCAACATGGTTCTCTTTTTTTTTTTTTAATTGAAAGATCTAATGTTTGGATCAATACTAACAGATCAAAGTTAATCTAGTTTCCTTCCGCATGAATCCTGAAAAACATTGGCCAATGGCTAGCATAGTATTCCTGTTATGGAATTGAGTTTGAGTTGGCCATTTCTTGTGCTTTGAGCATCAAGACTCTTAGCATGAAGAGCTTACCTTGTCCGTATGGTAATGTGGCAGGTAGCTGCTGACGTGGATATTGATGAAGTGGCTCGTCAAACAGAAGGGTATAGTGGAGATGATCTCACCAATGTTTGCCGTGATGCTTCCTTAAATGGCATGAGGCGTAAAATAGCTGGGAAAACCCGTGAAGAGATCAAAAATATGTCCAAAGATGAGATTTCAAAGGATCCGGTTGCAATGTGTGACTTTGAAGAAGCCTTGTCGAAGGTCCAGCGAAGTGTTTCACAAGCCGATATCGAGAAGCATGAAAAATGGTTTACCGAATTTGGATCAGCATAATGCAAAGCCGAAAACCTGTAAGTGGATGACAATATTGTTTGCTTTTCCTGATATGTTTGTACTGAAAGGGTGTTTCATTGTAATTTCGGAACATGTCCTGCCATTTTATTTGTTCATCTGAAAATGGCTGATTGTCCTGAAAGTGCTTGCATTGTTGTTATTTGTACTAAACATGTCTTTGTTTATGTATTAGAAATAGGTGTCATTTAAAAAATGAATCCATTGATTTTCTTTTTACAAATATTGTCTAATTTTGTTATATAGGAGATTACATATTTTATAATTAAGAAATACTCCATTTTCATAGAGATTTTTTATTCACTAATTCATATCGTTACAGCAAAATATTAAATTACAATAAAAGAATTTGTTTCTTAACGTCTTTGGAAATTAAACAGCCTAATGGAAACAGTAAAGATGGATGCAAACAGCACAGTGAAGCCAAGAATTACGGCAACAACAACTCCCAGGAAATCATGTCTGAAATCGAAAGTACTTCTGAAATATTGCTCCACCGTCTGACCAACAAAATCTCCATCGTCGAGGGCTGTTTGTAGGTCTCCGAATTGTGAAACAACCAATCCGTAGAAGGTCCAAGATACCGGACAGATATAATAGTACCATCGCCACCATACAGGCATGCTCTGCAAAATCGATCGAGTTTGAGTTATCAAGAAATCTGAATGCACTTAAACAATGGAGAATCTCGTGACAAAAAGAAACAGGCAACGTACCGGTCGTGGAACGATGAACCCTGAAAAGAGGTTCCATATTCCATAGAATGCGGCGGAAACGATTGCTGCGATGTGGTAGTTTGGTGTGACAGCAACAGCCATCATGCCATAGTAGGTGAAGTATAGTAAGGTGAAGTACATGAAGAAGAGATACCAGAAGAACTTTGAAGCGGTCCATTCGAATCCGATCATAGAGTAAACTATAAGGCCATATGCAGTGGCTTGAACAAAAATGTAAGGCAACTCGATTAAGACCTGCAATTTGCAAAAATGGAAGTTTGTTTAAATTTCTTAACCGTTTCAAAGCTGTTCGAAGTTTTCAAATTCGTAAAATCATACTTGTGAAATGGCATATGGCATGGCAGAATACATTCCAGCGGCTCTCTCTCGATAAAACACCGTTCTTTCAACAGCAACAACAGGCTGCACAGATGAAGCGTTTTGGACACCAAGGAAAAGAACAGCAGCATAGATTGAACCCATTGCATTTGTCAGATTTTGCCTAGTATTCCTGTAATCCACAATGTGACAGTTAGATATATGAAGTTGTTGGAAACAGACATTTAAGCATGAGCTTTTTTGTTTGGCTTGTAGCTTACGTTTTCGAGCCAAGGTCCCAGAACAGTGTACCAAACATCAATGCTATTACAGTGGTAAAAAGAAATCGAACAGCGGTATATGGCGGGTTGCGCCAATATGACCAGTGTTGTTTCCACAAGCAAGCAGTGCACTGAGTCAAGAATGACTGAGAGTACTGAGTTGGAAAATAGAGTTCCTTTGCACCAGCAACAGGCTTGCTTAAATCTTCAATAAGAACTTTGTTTCTCCTGAACAAATGACATGCATTAGTAGCGAACTCGAGTTAGTTTAGACAGCTATCCCGGATATCGATCTCATGCCTTGGTGTTAGTTAAGACTAGAGTATATATCATTACCTGTACAGATCCGAGTTTTTGTAGATATCAGTGAAATCAACACCTAGAGATAATTCCTGTGCTGATGTGGTAACTTCCAACATCCAAGTAGCCGGATTGTACCCATCTTTGATTTTGCTAACTCCTTGAATTCCCTGGAGAAAGATGAACATTATGATGTTGTAAGAACAAGTTATACTAACTTTGTTATTCGATGTCTTTTATTTCATCGTACCTCGAAGTACTTGATTAGATGTTTAGAGTGGTGTCCTAATGGCCCGACATATATCTCTTGTCCTCCCCGCTTCATAAGGAATAGCTGCAATTTCATGTTTTATTCAGTTATAAACTCATATGAACAGCCAACAATGATGCAATAAATTCTTTCCAAATTGACTTTCAAGTTCCTCACCTCATCAAATGCTTCAAACATGTCGATACTTGGCTGATGGATGGTACACACAACTGTTCTTCCAGTGTCCACTGTGTTCCTAACTGTCCTCATAACGATTGCTGCAGCTCGTGCATCAAGCCCGGACGTTGGCTCGTCCATGAAAATGATCGAAGGGTTCGCCACAAGCTCAACAGCAATTGTGAGCCTCTTTCGCTGCTCGGTTGATAAACCATTTACACCAGGTAAACCGACTAGTGCTTGCCTCAACGGGTTCAATTCCACGAGTTCCATGACTTCCTCGATGAACATCTGGAAAGACAATTCAAAACAAAACCATTAAGTAAGCCACAGCAGAGTAGGAAATAAAAGGGTATCGAATAAAAACTTTTTGACTTGAACAATTCCTTGGAGTTCAATACCATATGTATATACTGATTATCATAGTAGAAACATATAACATACATCAAGGAAGATTTAGAAACTTGAAATAGTTCAGAGTTTCGTAAATTCGAACCTTTCTAGTTTCAGCATTAACCTCCGCGGGTAGTCGAAGCCAAGCGGAATAGAGCAGAGACTCATACACAGTGACATGAGGAGAGTGAATATCATTTTGTTCACAGTATCCAGATACTCGCGCAAATGTTTCTTGGTTCTTTGGAAACCCTGAAACTGTGATGTTCCCATCTATATACCCACCGGTTTTCCTACCAGCAAGCACATCCATCAGAGTGGTTTTACCCGCACCACTAACACCATTAGAGCTGTAAGAACGCCAGGTCTAAAAGCACCACTAACACCCTTCAGTAGCACCAACCTGTCTTCAGAAACTCCTTGTTCTTTCATTTCCTGAAAAGTTTCAGACAAATTGAATAAACTTTCATTTCCTGAAGAACAATACATTCCAACAATTGAACATGTATGGAATTTGTACATGGAACCTTGTGTTACCTGTGGCATATCAACAGAATAAATAATGTCATCAAATGTGATGGAATGTGGCTCAAATGGAAGAACCATTCCCTTTTTCTTGATAGCAATGGCCCCAACAGTTGCCTCAGTTATAGACGAGGACTTCGATGAGATGCTTCTTTGAACATCCTCTTGAATTTCTGCATATCAACAGGATTTAGCATTCTACAAAATGGCTTGTAAATAATAGCACTGATACAAATCTAGATGAGTTCTAATACCTGATCCAGTGACATGTTTTGATCTACTTTCATTATTTGTTAACTGAATGCTTCCACCAACTCCAGCTCCATTGGCTTGTTCATTGCTTTCTGTTTCTTCTGTTATTACAGCCCGAGAACTCCCAAATGCTGCATGTTTATTTGATAAAAGGTAAAAAATTAGCTCTCCCTTATGAAGAGGCTTAAGTTTTAAATAAATAAAGCTATACTCACGGTTTAGATAGGTGAGAGCCACAGTGAAACAAAAGTTGAACAATATGGTGAATCCAATCAATCCTCCTACTCCAATCCAATACCAATTTGGATCTTGGAAGAAACCCCTGGACTTCAAAACTTCGATTCCAGCTGGTTCGGTTGAGTTCGGAAAAGTCTTTGATACGAAAGAACATATGATTAGAAGATTGTTTAGAGATAAAAGCAAAACCACAAAGATTACAGATTCAAAGCCTTACATGACTCCACTGGTTTCCAAGGAACTCATTAACCATCAATGCGTTTTGTCCATACATTATAGGCGAAATCCAGTAACCCCATATCCACCAACTCTTTATGTCACCTGTGACATTAAACAAAGAAAATCAATTAGAAAAGAGTTTAGTTTTCATGAAAAGTTTGATGCCTGATTATGTGGACTTATCATACCTCGTGACAGGACAAAGCCACCCAAAGCAAAAAGTACAAGCAAAGCAAATGAGCCAAAAGTGTTAGCCACAATCATGTTTCTACCACTTGCTCCAATGAAACGAAACAACCCCGACGACATCTGGTTAGCGAGAACAAGTACAAAGTACTGCCTAAGCAACCTGCAACAAACAAATTTCTTGCACATCAATTCGGATCACAGCTAATAAGCAATCAACTGGATAAGTATACATACACCAATACTTTAAGTTCCACAACGAATTTTTATGGTCATTTATTTTGTTTACCTTTCAACATTCGGATCAAATCCAATGACATAGTAGGTAATAAACACCCATATGGCAACTTCTACAAATGTAATAGGAATCTTGAGAATCCATGTTGGTAGAGCATATGCCCATGAAGGAAAGAATAGGAGGTCTCTTTGCTTGTAAAAGACAGGAAGCTTATTAATGGTCATTGAAAGCTCAGACATTCCATTGAACATAATCATAATCAAGCCAAAGAAAATGGCCCCCATATAAACTCCTCCCCCGGCAACTGAATCTCGGCTCATCTCGGTCCTCAGAAAGAGTGTCATAGTAATTATTGCCATGAATGTGAGCTATAAAAAATAAAATAAAAAAAGTTCAGATTCATGTAAACAATTACAATTGTGATAGAAGAATTAAGCATCACTAGCAGTACATACTTGAATAAATTTGAAGATGTAGACGAAAGAGTTTCTCTTCATCAGCAGAAATTCCCTTGCTATGCAAGTTTTCAGCAACTCCCACTTTCCAACACCATATTTTTTTTTTGTCAATGCAGCGGGATGGCTCTTTGTTTTTTCAAATGGAGTTCGAAGTTCATCCTGAACTTTCATTCCAACATGGAACGATTGGAATGCCTCGGCGAATTCGTCTGCTGTGACAAACCTGTAAGGCTGGTCTCTACGTGACCAATACTGCAATTGATCTTTCCTTGATGTAACCTGCAATGAAAAAAAGCTAGTTAAAATTAAATGTCATGGAATGGGAACTTTGTCCCAATTAAAAAAAATGAAGAAAACCATGGTTAAGGCTTACTTCTTGCAAGAAGTCTGCAACACCCTTTCTCTCAGGACACCTGAACCCCATGGATTCGAAAAAGCTCAGCACGTGTTCACGAGGACCCTGATATACTATCTGGCCATCGGAAAGGAGAATAATGTCATCGAAAAGATCATAAGTCTCTGGAGCTGGTTGGAGAAGAGAGATCACGGCTGTCCCGTTAAGGATATGAACAGTTTGCTTGAGGGAGTTCACAATTTGGAAAGTTGTAGAGCTGTCCAGACCAGTTGATATCTCATCCATAAACAGCGCCTTTGCTGGTCCAACCAGCATTTCACCTGTTGTAACACGCTTCTTTTGTCCACCAGAGATACCCCTTACCATTTCATCTCCGACCATAGTGTCTGCACATACTTCCAGTCCTAAAATCTGCAGAATTTATGGCAAAAGAGTTTAATAAGTAAACCTTTTTCTTCGTAGTGCTTGGACATCTTTCATTATACTTCAGATTCTTTAAACCATACCTTTAGAATATAATCTGTGATTACATTTGCTTCCTGACCTTCTGTTGCTGCTGCCTGAAATTTTAGAAATGACAAAGTAAATCATAAATACATGACTCAGTTTCTGATTCTCCGTCAATCTTGTTTCCTATTGTCATGATTCATTTTTTGTTCTGGTACAAAGGAGATTTCAAATGTTCAAATTCGAACCCAAAGATGGTTGCAAGAACCAACTGAGTTAAACTCTTGTGTTCAACTAGATAGAATAAAAGATATCTAAATTAATCTCACCTTCATGAAGACATCAATGTCAGGATCAGGTTTAATATTTGCTTGTTTCTCCCTTCTAGACAATTCTGCTAACATATCTGAAACACCCCAAAACAACAAATTTTCATGCTTTGTAGAATAAAAAAAGAGAGCCCAAAGATGTAAAAGAAAAAAAAATGGCTGCATCCAAACAAAACTAACCATAACGATCTCCAACCCCTTGGCATCTTGCAGAAAAGGCTAAAGTTTCCCTCACAGTCATTTCTCCTATATGAAGATCATGTTGACTGATATAAGCAGCTGTTCTCTGTGGCACAAACTCATTCATGCTATGCCCATTGTAAGTCACTGTCCCAGAACACTGCAACAGAATTCCACTTTCATATTAGAAACAAACAAGATGAAGACCAAAATCCAGTGCAAAAGAAACAAGAATCTGAGACACCAAAGCTGAATTTTGTAGAGCACCTTGAGAGCAGTATCAAGCTTCCCAGCTAAAGCCAACAAGAGAGTGGTTTTCCCAGAACTTGGAGGACCCAAAAGCAGTGTCATCCTGTGAGAAATACATGGGAAAAAGGAATTTTGATTAATTTTAGTAAAACCCAAAGTTAAATTTAGCAGTAAAACTGTAAAATATCAAAACTTGATGAGGTTACCTGCCAGGCTTGATGATGCCACTGACATCTTTGAGGATTGTCAGCTTCTTCTTTCTACTAGAAAGAATGCCCAACTCAATGAACAAGTTCTTTAATCACAATACAGAATAAACGATATGTCAGAAAAATCTTAAAACAGACATAAAAAAGAATCTGTGTAGTGTTTTCCAGGTCGGTTACCTCAAATATATTGGTCATGAAATTAATAACCGTAGGCAAAGCATTGGTTCCTACAAAAGCTTTTGCTTCAATGTTTAGATTTTGGTATCTGACTTCAATGGTGGGAAGATCGATGCCAACCCTGAAAATTTTCCAACACAAATGATTATCAGTACGAAAAAATTGAGTTTGTTTTTTCTTTTCTTTTCCTGTCAGGTTTCCATGTAACCAAACAAGATGAACGAGGAGTGCCGGAGGACCGTCCTACCCTAGCAAAGTCTTAGGTCGTTCGCTATAACCATATCAGCACGAATCATCTTATTTTAATGATTAAAAAATAATTTTTATTTTTAAAAATTATAAGTTCGAATAATGATATTTATAATACAAGATAAATTTTTAATTAATCTCGATACCTGTCGACACGATTCTTGAGCTTCAACAAGAACTTCTCATTATCGTCCTCAGCCACTTTGACCAACCTCTCGAGCAAAGCCCTTCATTCTTGCCACCCAATGTCGAACACATCGATTTCATTAGCACCGCCTTGAGAGCTGGCCAATATACCTTTACGCAGACGAGCAACGGTGGGTAGTTTCTCGAGTGCAGCCCATTTCAGAGCTTCTTCGTCGTCTTCATCTCGAGAAGACCTCGAGAAAACATCGACGCCGGTGTTCCTCCATACGGAAGAACTCCCTGCCCGTATACTTCCCCTTAAACTAGCACTCGCTTTATATATATCACCACTCTCCATGCTCGAAAACACCCACCAAAACAATATCAGAACTTGTTCGTTCCCAGAGCTCAAATCAAATAAAGAATAAAAAAACAGAAAAAGAATTTGGATTTGTTTTGTTAAGAAATGGGAATGGTGTTGAAAGAAGCAGCAAAGTTTGGCATATGTATATATACAAGCAATAATGCCTGCATGGCTCATGGCTGCTGGCGGCGGCCCCTTTTCATACGTCAAACTTCAAGATTTTCCAGATGTTTTTTCACATGGACTGAATTATTTATAAAAATCAAACAAGAAAATGTCGTGTCTTAATTCTTAACAAAATTTGGGGTCCATTTTTCTTCTTTTTCCCGTGTTAATTAGTCTAATCAAATTCCAACTATATCTGCTTCTTTTTATCCTAATTTTGTAAAGGCATAAATATAGTTTTCACCTTTAACGTTTATAATTTTTGTTATTTTGACCCTTATTCTTTTTTGGGGATAAATTTAACCCTTAATCTATGTTATTTTAACAAATAACTCATTTTTTAACTACCATGATAACTGAATCGTTAAAAATTTAATAATGATAATTTATCATATATATGTGATACTAATATATTTTAAATGACATAGAATCTAACCTATTAAACATATACATATATAATATAATTTTATTTCAATATAAAATATAAAATAATTAAAATTTAAATAAAATATTAAAAATTAATTAAATCCAAAACAAAAATTTAATAAATATTCTCAACCCTAACTAAACTAAAATATCTTTATAAAACCCTAAAAATCCGGTTTAGATTAAAACTAAAATACCTAGATTTTAAACTAAAATAATAATAATCCAATTGATTATAATCAAAATCATTTATCTTTGATTCACCAGTAACAAACTCTACAAAACCCTTTCTTTTCAGATTATATTCATACTTTTTTAGATAAAATTTTGATTTTACTATAGTTAAGGTTGAAAATATTTAGTAGCCTTTTATTTTAGATTTAATTAATTTTTAATGAATAAAAAATTAATTTTTAATATTTTATTTGAATTTGAATTGTTTTATATTTTTAGATTAGAATAAAATTATATTCTATATATATATATATATGTTTAATAGGTTAGATTCTATGTCATTTAAAATATATTATCACATATATATGATAAGTTATATTTATTAAATTTTTAACGGTTCAGTTATAATGATAGTTAAAAAATGAGTTATTTGTTAAAAGACATAGGTTAAGGGCTAAATTATCCCCAAAAAGAATAAAGGTCAAAATGACAAAAATTATAAACGTTAAGCGTAAAAATTATCTTTATGCCTTTTTTTTTAAAGGAAAATTACTTTTTCTTGTGGTCAAGAAACAAAAGTTTTTTTTTTTAATTTGTTTATAATTTTGAAAAGAAAAATATTGCACTACTTTACAATTTAGATGACGTAGTTGCTGATCTCTTTGTAATTAATGGAAGAAAATGCATATTAATTAGTGTATTTAACGCATTTAAAGAAAGATTAGGTTCAGAACTCAACTGTTATCAAAAATTAATATTCATACTCATTGAGTTAAAACATGTATTATAAAAAGTATATATTTATACTCTAAATTCTTTAAGTTAAAAACCGATGATATTGTATGTATTATTAAAAGTTAAAAATATATATAAATATATTATTTTTAAAAAATTTAAAGGCATTTTTTATTTTGATATTAAAATTAAAATATAAATCTCTTAGCTCTAAATCTTAAAGTATAATTATTAAAATCTAAAACCTTAGAATATAAACTCTTAAATTAGAACAAAAATCATATATCTTTAATCATGTTTTTTTCATGTCTTATCTTAAAAAATACTTAAAATTAAATTTTAAACTCTAACCTTAGTTTTTACCTCCTAAACCCTAAATTTTATATCATACCCTTAATTTCTTAAACTCTAACCATGATTTTTAATCTTAAATCCTAAACTCATTTTTTAAATAAGAAACCAAAAAACACAATAAAAATAAACGATTTTTATCTTTATATTATAACTAACATAATATTTAAAAAATAATTAAATTTTACCAATAATCGGTTGATTTACTGAAATAAGACATTATCACCGATACAGATACGAAGACGGATACGGGGACGGGAACGGAGACAAAAAACGATAATTTCTAAAATTACATTGTATGGGTACGGCAAGGGTACAACATATAAAATAAATTTAAAATATTAAATAAAAAAATATAAATAACCACTAAATTTTATACTTTATAAAAAATTAAAAAAAATATAAACACCTATAATATTAAAAAAATCAAATATTAAAGAGACAAATCTCAAATAAAAAAGTCTAGAACAATATTAAAAACATAAATTAAGCATTATTAATATCTTTTAAAATTAATTCATTTTCGAGTTCGAATTTGATTTAAACACGTCTGACAATAAATTCAAAATTAATCACTTATTTATTAAGGTATAAATATAATTTTATATTTATTAAAATAAAAAATATAAAAAATATTCAAAACAAAATACATAAGCAATTGACGCAAATATTAAAAAAATCTAACTTTAATAATGATATTATAATAATAATAACAAAATAATAAAAAAAATTAATATAAAAATACTTTTATATTTTTTAATAATATATTTATTAAAAAATTGTCTATAATTATATAAATATTGAATATTGTAATATTTATTACATTGGGCCCCACAACACATTTAAGAATTAAAAAAATTATTTTGTCACGTGGTTTTTCTTTCTTCTTTAACCTTTTTCCTGATTTTTTGAGTTTGTTTTTCCGGTGAGTTTGTGAGTTTATTCTTCAAACTCTATGTTAAAGCACGCAAGTCTCTAAATTTTTAAACAATCCTGGGAACGTTTATGGAAATCAAATGCCGTTCCCAAAACGTCCCAAAAATATCTTAGTCGTTTTCCGATCGTATCTCGTCGACGTGAAACGTCTCCGATATATACCTAAATTGTACCTGTCCTAAGAACATTTTGAGTACTTAAAACGGCATTAGATTGCCGTGCTTCCTAGGTTAGGAGTAAAATATGTCAAAACTCAATTTGAATTAATGAATCAATAGGTCTGAAATCAATAATTAAATTTAAAAAGTAAATAAATTCTTTATTGAATTTCATAAAAAATCAATTAAATATTTTTATCCAGTGTCATAAATTTTTTCACCCGTCCAAACAGTAGTATAGGTTCCGGCGTCTTCGCCAGAAATTACTATAAAAATCAGCATCGCCGTCAGTCTAAAAGGTGTAAACAGTTTTAGCCTGAAAATTATGTGATTCTAGAAGCACGGAGATTGACCTGTTTCCTTGCCATTAAAGTTTAAAAATTAAAAATAAAACACCAACCATCAGCCTCATCGATAAAGGAACGATTATTGTTCTTAAAAATTACGGGTTCGAATATAAGTATTATCAGTTAATTGAGCGATCATTATTGAAAAATTGAGAGTATATTTTGAAACAAATAATACTAACCACTTTAGCTGAATAAAAAAATAAAAGTAATAAAAACATCGAATCTCATGTACAGTAGATTGATATTTCGTTAAAAAGATTGTTTATGAGTTTAATTTTTATTGAGATTATAAAATATAAAAAAATATTAGGTACAGATAATTTATATAAAAATAATTATTTTTAGAAATTAAAATCTTTAAGGTTATTTTTCACACGTGACATCATGTTTTATACATTTCAACATTGTCACGTGACGATGGATGCTAAATAAGCAGCCTAGGGTTTGATCCTAAACATGAAAAGAAGAAAAATTATCGGATTCGTTCGTTTATTTTTTTAAAGTTAATTTTTATCTCTTTATTATGTGTAATTAAAGAGTAAATAATTAATTGATAATTATTTTAAATAAATGAATTAAATTAATTAGATTACGGATAACGTAATAAACATGATTCATTTAATAACTTCTCGAAAAGAATGATCTTTGCGGCCGAGTAAAAAGATTTATGTACCAAATTCGATTCTTTTCAATATTAATGTTAAATAAAAATCTGTTGGTTTAAATGAATATAAGATTCGAATTTAATTATAATACTCGTTACATAAATTTTGTCAAAGAATTATGTTTATAAATAAATATTATCTCATAGTTATCTTTAAGAACTTTTTAATACATAATTAGTGTTTTTTTATATATTCTTATTTTTTTATTTTAAATTTAATTTTTAAAGCTTTAAATTTTAATTCATTAACTCTAACAATAAAACAATTCTAAAAAAAATTCACCAATAGTGTTGAATAAAAATTCAACAAAAAATAATAAAAATACATATTTTTCTATCGTCTGTCATTTTCTCTCTGCTTCTAAAAAAAACTTTTTTAAATGTAAAAGACGTGATTTAATTTTCAATTTCGAATTCACTATCAAAAGTAAGGGTGTAAACGAACCGAGCTTGAACAGGCAAGGGTATGTCCGTGTTCGTTTATTTATTTTTGAAGATGTTCAAACTCTATTCGTGTTCGTTTAAATTTTTAATGGTATGTTCAAGCTTGGTTCGTTTATTTTTTTTCGTGTTTGGGCTCGGTTCGTTTAACGTTCACGAATGTGTTCGTTTATATGTTCGATAATTTGTTCGTTTAACGTTTGTGAACATGTTTGTTAACCGTTCGCGAACGAGTTCGTTTGTATATATTCATCAACTTGTCTATTTAACGTTCACGAACATGCTCGTTTAGTGTTCATGAACATGCTTGTTTACCGGTTGTATATAAAAGAACATAAACAAGCCTATAAACGAGCTTATAAATGGCTATATAAACGAGCTTATAAATGAACATAAACGAGTTTGTTCGTGAACATGCTCGTTTAGTGTTCATGAACATGCTTGTTTACCGGTTGTATATAAAAGAACATAAACAAGCCTATAAACGAGCATATAAATGGCTATATAAACGAGCCGAACACACTTATGTTCGTGTTCGTTCGTTTATTAATCGAATATAAAATATCTGTTCATACTTGTTTATTTAACTTAATAAACGAACATTATACGAACGGTTCACGAGTAACTCGTCGAACACCCTGTTAATTTACTCCCCTAATCAAAAGTCAATTATCTTCTAAATTTGTTTTCAATTATTTTTACGTTGAAGTTTTCAACTTTAAAATTTATTTTCAAACTCATTGGATTAAAAATTCAATATCGAAACTCAGAAACTCACGTCTCTCCCAAATTTATTTTCAAATTGAAAACTTGCAGGGTCAAGTCTAGTTTCAAACTCAACCAATTATCTACTGACAAATTATTTTCAAACTCGGTCTCAGAAATTAATATTATTATTAATAATAACAAAATTTATTATTATAACTTCATTTGCATCTTTCAAATATTAATATATTTCTTACATAGAAAAGGTTACCGCTGTTGAAATATTGGTCGTGTATGTTTTTTAAAAAAATATACATAAATTAAGTAAATTTTAATTTGTTAAATTTAAAATTTAAGCCATAAAATTTAAAATTTAAGATTTAATGTTATAGTTTCAAGGTTTAGTATTTTAGCGTAGGAAGAAGATTGTTGATAGGTGGCTCTGAATATTGCTAGAGAACATTCAGGGATGGGATTAAAATTTAGAGTTGGGATAAAATGTAAATGTTTTAAAGTGAGGGACAAATTCAAAAATAAACTATTTAAAAAAATCTAAATAAAAGATCAAAAGTGAAAAAAATCGAGAACGATTATCCCTCTTGACCCTTATGTAACTCCATCAACGAAAACAGGGCAAAGTAGAAAAAGAAGCGATTAGAACTAGGGGTGTGCATTTTGGATTATCCGATCTGATCCGAATTTTTCGGATCGACATCTAGAAATTCGTATCCGATCTAAAAAATTAGATCAAAAATTTCGGATCGGTTCGAATCAATGTATCAGTTTTTTTTGTTGACCCCTAATTAGACCAGATGAAAACTTAAAAATCTAGATCAAATGTATGCATTATCATCAGCTTTCTAAATATAAAGCCATTTCAATTACAAGCAGTGGCACAGAAGCTGCTTAGAATTCTACAAATCTTAACGGATAAAGTTACTATACAGGTTAGAGAGAAGAAGAAAGAAGGATACAAACCTGCAAATAGATGATTCATCCTTTTCATACATAATGAGCATCTGCAATGGAGTTTAGCTTTGTCAGATAGTCAAAGAAAAGAAGCCTAATGTCATGAGCAAAATAGATGTATTTCAATATGGTACTGCTCTGAAATTTGATTTTATAGACCACCTTAATTTCAGGTCACTTTTTCTACAAAATTTGCTTTGCAGGAGAAATACAACATTTCAGAGTAGAGCAGCAGACAACACTAAACCATAACTGCACTATATAACAAGCTCATAAGCGTTGAGAGCACAGGTCATGGGTGTAGTTGGGGGTTTTGAACAAGGGTAATAGGAGCGACCGCACAAGGTCCCTAAAAAGGAGGGGCCCAAAATTTTTATAAACTACATTCATTAAATGATGTTAATCTTGAAAATCATTGTAAGAATTTTGAAAATGCTCTCAAGAAAGATAAGTTATAATTCTTAAAACGTTATAATCATGTTCTAAATATGACAATTGATTATAAAATCTTATTAATTATTCTAATTACTATTGCTTTCGTAGAACTAGTGAGATTTTGCAAAGACATAATAGAAACAACCGTACAGGGGTCCTAAAAAGGACAATTGCTTCTAAGATTTATATTTTTAGAACTAGCCTGATTATAGACAATTGTTTATAAGAGCCGCATTTTAATTAATTGCACAAGGCCTCAAAATCTTTGAACCGCCTCTGGTCAAGGGGATGTCACAAGCAGGGGAAGGGAACTCAAAAGCCAGAAACCCAGGGATTTGGGTTTCCGTATTTTGGAGCGTAGAGGGTTTCTGAGGTGGGGGTTGATAATGGTTCGAGGGGTTTCTGCAGAGAAAGCCATTGTTGAAACTACAGAGCTTTGCTGGTTTTTTCAGGGGTTTGCTGAAGGGTTTAAGTTGAACTCGTGGATAGAATATAAACCCCAACGGTTGCCGTTTACTGGTGAGAATTTTGCAGGAATTTTGAAATTAATTATGAGGGGAAATGGTTCAACCAATGCCATTATCTTGCATTTAAATAATTACAGGTTTTATGTTCGAAAATAAAAATTTTAGAGTTTTAAATTTTTAGAAATAGTGATAAATGAAGATAAAAATCGTCTTTAAATAAACGGTAATTATCTGTGATAATTGAAAGTAGAATCTCAGTAATTCACGAATATATTAAAATTTAATCGAAATTGAATGAATTAGATCTGACGATAAAAATAACAATAAAATTTGATAAGAATTCATGATGTTCATTATGTTCCTGACGGACATAATAAACATTTATCCGAAATAGAATATTTTGGTCTATTTTTACGAAGATTTTTGGATTTTGAATGTTATTGACGAGTAAGTTTAGAGAAAAAAAATAGAGGATTATTAGAAGGTTTAGCGGTTAAATAGGTGTTTAAGTTAGGTTAAATTACATAGATAACCATCATACTATGAGGTTGATATTAAAATGATTATAATACTTTAAAAAAGGTCAAATATATCGGTCAATTATTAAAATGATATCAAAATAATCACCGACCATTAAAAACTAACTGGACTGATGACGTGACTGTTAAAATTAAAATAGAATAATTACACATTTACTCATTGTTATTATAATAAAATTAGGATTAAATTAAAATATATATGAATAACAAGAAATAAATGTGTAATTATTCTATTTTAATTTTAATGGTCACGTCATTAGTTCGTTAGTTTTAGCGTTCGGTGGCTATCTCGATACCATTTTAATAATTGATCAGTGTATTTGACATTTTTTAAAGTATTGTGGTCATTTTAATACCAATCCTATAGTATGATGGTTATCTGTGTAATTTACCCTTTAAGTTATACTCTTTAATTGAGTTAGTGTTCAAATTATTTTTAGAACCAAATAGATAATTAATGTTTCATTTCATAACCCGTTTAAGGTTTTAGCCTGACGTTAATTTTTTTGTTTTTCAATTAAAAATCAACACGTGATACTTATTTTTTATATCTATAAATGTAACCGATAATAATTTTAACATTTTAAAAATAAAATTAAAAATTTATAATTTTAAAAATTAATCAATTAAACTATTTTATTTATTTAAAAAATAATTTTAATAGAAATGATTTATCCAATGATGAAGGATTGTGATCCCAATTTGATAATTTAGAGCTAAGAAATTGCATAATTTGTACCCAAAAAATTTTTAATGATCAATCTTGTAAATTTGCTTATGAGATAGTGGATAAGGATGAAAAGGAAGTGGCTAATATGTCATATTTTCAAAACCATAAGCCCTTCTTTGCAAATACCAACAAAATGTCAAAAATCCCACGCTACTGTATAGTATTCCTCTCCTTCAATGTTCTTCCCTGCTCTCAAAGCCCCTATATATATTTATATAATTTTCATTTTTTTATTTATTTCCATATCCAAACACTTTTAATAATCTAGCTATATCGTAAATAATCGAACCCTACGGTTAGGGTTTCCTCTCCATCCCCTTCTTTTAGAAGAAGAAGAAGAAAGGATTCTTCTTTCTTGGTTTTAAGTATCATAATTTTTGAGAAGTTCAGCTGTGTAATATTGATCGGCTCTGTTGATATTAAGAAAAGAAATTTTGATCTTCTTTTTCTTGTTAAAAGAAATTGATCTCAAAGGATTAAGTATTTGTTTCATTGGTTTTTTGATTTTTTACTATTGCGTTGTTGTTGAATTGGAGAAATGGAGAAGAGAAGGGTGACCGTGCCGTTAGTGTGCCACGGGCATTCAAGGCCCGTGGTTGATTTGTTCTACAGTCCTATAACTCCTGATGGATTTTTTCTTATTAGTGCCAGTAAAGGTATGTGTTTCAATTTTTGATTGGTTCAAGCCAAGTTAAAATCTGGGTTTTCTTTAGAATTCTGTTTAAGTAATCATTTTGGTATAAGCAGCTATGTATTTTTGTTCAGTTACTCTAATATTGAATTGGGTTTCTGCTCTGCTCATATGAATCATATTGATTTTTGCTTTTGAATTTATATTCTTGTAGTTATATATATATATATATATATATATATATATATATATTCTTGTATATTCTTGCATATTCTTGTAGTTATGTAGTAATGATTTTAGTCTCCTTAGATTGAACTACGTACTCTTAAGTAGTATTGTTGATTATGTTGAGTTGGCCTTTAGCTATTATTTTGCTTTGTCTTGTTACATGAAATGGATGCTCGTTTGAGAGGCAGGAAATCTAGTTTGTGGTTGATCAGTTCGTCTATGTGTTTTGGTTTAATGTTTATCAACTATATTTCTATTGATGCACTGGACATTCAGACTCCACTCCAATGTTAAGAAATGGGGAGACTGGAGATTGGATTGGCACATTTCAAGGGCATAAAGGTGCAATATGGAGCTCCTGTCTGGATACCAAAGCATTACGTGCAGCATCTGCCTCGGCTGATTTTTCTGCGTATGTAATTTAATTCAGAGTTTTTCCTTTTTTCCTGTCTATATCCACTAAATCACATAAAAAGAAAGAAAATAAATAAATGGAAGAAAATAAACAAAAGAAGTGGAAAGGACGGGCATCCTAATGGAAACCTATTAATTGATAACTTTCATATTTAAAGAACTAATGGAATGAAATTGGGCAGTCCTGAATCATATCCTATTATTTTACGAAAACAAACATAAACAAAGGTTCATCAAGTGATAATAATATAAAAAAGGAAAGGATAGGTGAAGGGTCTCAATGGAAAGCTAATGGAAATTCTTTCGTTGTTTGTTATACTGTTTCTTTTAAAAAAAAAAAACTTACCTAATTCACTAATTCATGGGAAGATAATGAACCCTTGTAGTGGAAAAAAAATAGTCCTTTGAAGTAGATTGTGGTTGATACTTGATAGAGTAATCCTTGATTATAATTAACGGTACGAGAATTGTGTACAAGACAATTTGTGATTAGTAGTAATAAGAAATGTAATCGATTCGATTGCCAACTTTGAATATAGAATTCGAAGGTATTAAATAGTAAATGATGCTTTGAATCATAGAAATAGAATGAAATATATGATCAACCAACATTTATCGAATTTGAAAAACAGTCGGAAGAAATGGTTCGATCCTCTTCTTTTGATTTTTCGGAGTGATATTTTATTATTTAAATATAGTTTTTATTCATTATTTAAATATATGTAATAATATTGATAATATTTTAATATATAAATAAAATGTGTTATATGTAATTAATTATATACTTAATATATTCTATATCTAATGTCATATTTTATATTCTTGGGAAGGGGTGACATACAAGAACTTGATTCGATTTTTTTTTATCTCCCTGTGAATTCTATGTTTGTAACAATAATTTTCCTTTTCCATCTGCATTTATATTCTATCAAATACTCCCCAGAAAAGAAATGGGACCTCATCCTTGTGGGCTATTGAACTCTTTGTCCCTCATTAGCTCATTTGGAGAGGAAGTACGTTTAATGAGGCAGATTGTTCTTTTTCAAAGCCGTATTGATTTTGTAAAGAGCACTGCACGATAGCCATCAGAAGGATGATGCACTTGTTTTTGTGTTGTAATACTGATATTTTCTTGGATGGAATAAAAATATTATAAATTCATGCAACATGGGTATTACATGCTTTATGTGATTGGTTATTCTGGTGTTGGAATCTTTCTACTTGATAAATTCAGTTGATTATTATATATTCACAACTTGTTCTGATTGACCTACTATGAGCTTTTTTCTGAAGATTTCTTCCCAATATGATAATTACCAACTTACCTACGTTTTTAAGTATAAAATCATGGAATTACACTCATTTCTATTTCCATGTTTCCTCTCTCTCTCTAATATTATATATACGAGGATGGTCAATTGAAAAGTAGGATTTATCATTTTCCTCCAATATTTACAGGAAATTATGGGATGCATTGACGGGAGATGAATTGCACTCTTTCGAACACAAGCATATTGTTCGAGCTTGTGCCTTTTCAGATGTAGGGCTTAATTACCTTCCATTGGAACTACTTCTCTTTTAAATTTGTATTTCATAATTTGAACTAAAGACCTGGATTTAATCCTTATGTATTGCTCATTGCAATGTTGTTCTTGATAATACATAAGATTACTACATTCTATTTAGAGTTTATTGCAAGAACATTATATTTCTTCAAAATCCCAGTTTAGTTCTTTTTTCTAGGTAGTATTTGTATTGAGGCAGTTAATAGTCTCATGCAATATTGGGGGGGGGGGGGGGGGGGAACTGCTTTGGATATTCTTATTTTGAAACTTTTGTCTATGTTTTTTCTACCATCGAGAAGAGTTTGCCTATTTTTCTTTTAGCCTAATCTTTTAGTTTCTATATTTATATCCTTCTATTTTGGGACTTAGTTGTTAGATATAATTGCGTGCCCTCTTTGATAGACTGAAGTCAAGGTCTTAAGTGTGCTCTGGACCTCCGGTGCATATTTTTTCTTCTTAAACATTTAGATAACTAAAAAAATGTTTTTTATTTAATATATGGGAGTGCTTATATTGGAATTAACTTCTTGCATCATGCATTTACTATCCTGGTTCATTACTTGTTCTTCAGTGAAAATAAATTTATCTATCTATGCCTTGCCTATTGGCTATCTTTTTGCAGCATCTGACTATCTGAGTAAATTGTTATATTTCCAGGATACACATTTTTTACTCACCGGTGGAGTTGAGAAAATTCTCCGAATATTTGATTTGAATCATCTAGATGCTCAGCCAAGACTAGTGGATAATTCTCCTGGTTCAATTAGAACTGTTGCATGGCTCCACAGTGACCAAATGATCTTAAGTTCTTGCAGTGATACTAATGGTGTTAGGTATGATTATTCAATAGATAGCGCTTTCACTTTTTCTTTTTCTCCCATTGCTTGCCGTAAGATAGTTTTGTTTGTAACAACTAACAAGTATCATATATGTCATATAAATATTGTGTTGCTCGAGGACTTTGCAATAAGGCGCCTAATAGGTGGATTTTTATTTGTGTAACAGATACATATGGTTTCTCAAAGTTAAGTTAAACATGGAAGTTTTAGGGCATTTTGCAGGTTATGCAAAATTCTCCTTTGGGTTCAGTTTACTAGGCTGAATAAAATGTCAGTGGCAGTATTTGCTGGTTGACTTCATAAATTGATTCTTAATATCAGGCTGTATGGGAAGTTGTAAAATCTCTTAGATACTATGGAATTTAGTAAAGTAAATAAAAATACATGAGGTTTTAGTTTGGATTAACGGTGATATATATTGGAAATTATGTCTTCCATTTCTTGGTGCCACATCACATTATTATATGCTTGCGCATGTGACTACCGGTACCTTGTTACTTTTTCTATTTGTAGGTTGTGGGATCTAAGAAGTGGCAAAATTGTTCAAACACTCGAGACCAAATCCCCCGTCACTAGTGCAGAAGTGAGTCAGGATGGCCGTTATATAACTACTGCTGATGGATCTACTGTTAAGTTTTGGGATGCAAATCAGTAAGTTCATATAGCTTGTCTGTTTGTGCAAGTTTTATTCTTTTGCAACCAAGGCTGCTGACATTCGTATTTGCTCTTATTAGTTTTGGTATGGTGAAAAGCTATGACATGCCATGCGATGTAGAATCAGCTTCATTGGAACCAAAGCATGGTAATAAGTTCATTGCTGGAGGAGAAGACATGTGGGTCCATATCTTTGATTTTCATACCGGGGAAGAGCTCGGTATGTGCCTCGATATTGTCGGATTAAAAGCAAATATTTATGAAGACTATTGTTTTGAACTTCATTGCCTAATGCTTGAAATGGATCCATTTTAACCATCTTTGAATGGCTGTGTAAATACCTTTATTTACTTGGCAATATTTTGGTTACTGCTTGATGCTGCTATTGAGAATATTTAGATCTCGTGTTTGGGCAGTTTCAAATGCTGGAAGTCGTAAAAAATCTGAGAAATATAAAGATGGGTCCCTATTGTGCCGGATGAGCTGTGCTTATGCAGCGTGTGGGACTTGTTGGATGATTGATGTCTTCTTCACGGTTTTTTGTCAGTGTTTTGAGAGTTCTAATTATGTTGTGCTTAATCTGTGTAGGTTGCAACAAGGGTCACCATGGTCCTATCCACTGTGTACGTTTCTCACCTGGAGGGGAATCCTATGCATCAGGATCTGAAGATGGTACGATTAGAATATGGCAGACAGGTCCAGTGACTCATGAAGAGAGTGATGTGGTGCCTGGAAATGAACCAAGTGGCAAGGTGAAGGCCGTAGCCGATGAGATTGCCCGTAGTATTGAGAGTGGCCTTCATATTGTCGTGGAAGGGAAACCATGAGACAAGGATAAGGCAAGCAATGCTTGATATGGTATTAAAATTGTTTAGTGCAGTCAACAAGTGTGTTTCAGGTTTGTAGTATCGTCGGTCCGAGTCTTTCAGCATCTTTCGTGTTTGTCCTTTAAAGCGAAATAAATCAAACTCTGCAAATTTTCTTTGACACTTTCCTTTGAGTTCAAGTTTTAAACTTTAACAATGTGTGAAACTTGGTTTCCTTTAAGATGTTAGATGCTGGGAAAAGTCAAATCTTGAGGCGTGTATTTCAGCATTCTCACCACCTTGCTATTAATTGAAGAGGAGGAAAAGAGGGTTTGGTTGAAGTTTTTCACCAAAATTTCCTCAATGTGAAATTTCACTTTTGGTCCTCTATTCTTTCCCTATAGCCAAAATTCCTTTTTATTAGATACGAAGTTAGACTCTGAGTTTCATAGATGAGATAAACTCTTCTATTTTAGTCCATAGTTTCTTGTATCAGATCATCTCCCAGAATTTATAAGAAAAGATTTTCCGGCTCTATTTGAAAGATGCTTTAAAGATATAGTGGTGTTTGTTAGTAAAATTATTGCCACAATATGTAATTTTAATGATACAAGCCTATTTAAAATACTAAATGCAAATTAAGCAGAGAAGTTTGAAGACCGAATAAGGAAATTAGTTACTTAGTATTATCAGAATTCACCTGTTACATCAATTTGTAGATTACTAATTTTATCAATATGCTTTGAGATGATTTTCTTTCAAGGTGAATAATCCATTTCAGTAGGATCATTTAAATTTTTTGGGTGTTATCCTATAAAATCCGTCTCAATAGGATCATCCAAAGAGCACAAAATAGTTTAATCTATAAAACCAATAAGACCCATCCCCTCAACAAATCATGAATCATCCCTTGACCTTTTACTAAAGGGATCAACAAGGGTCTTCTTTGTCCTCATGTACTCAATAGGTTTTTAGATGCACTATATACTCAAGCATTTTATAGGTTATGCAACAACAGTTCATAAGCTTAGACACCCTGCATTTCCAGTCATTTTAAGAGTTTGAAACTATAATAACAAAATTAAGATGTATAATCATTTTTATATGAAGTCATAATATCAACATCTCTCTCAATTTTACTCGGATGAACTAGAGTAAAAACTTATACCGGACATTTATAAAAACTAAAATATCAATATAAGCAGAAAGCATATTGCTGACATGCATAAGATGCGCAAGGCAGATTCAAAGAGAGACCACAAGTTCAAACCTAGATCCTTAGGATTGCAAGCATACTTATAATCTCCTTCTCCACTGCTTGGCAATTGGCACTGCCTACACCCCCAAAACGCACACTGCTGACACCATTCACTGTGAAGCTATTTCTTATGAAATATGAACCTTTGTGCTTGTCTGACAGATGCAAGGAAAGCAACCAACATAAAAAGACAAACAATGCATCCTCAATCTCATCACTAAAGTAACGCTGTGTTCTTCTAACTGATCCAACTGTTCAACAAAATCAAACCTTAGTCCCAAGTTATTGAGACAAATTAAATAATGAGAAGTTCCAAAGAACATCACTTTTTTACAAATCAAAATTCAAGACTCCTGCCTAAATGTCCATGTTCATGCATACATGGAAGAACCACTTTCCACCACCACGTCTACAAATAAATGAAACCTTGGTCCTAGAGATGCACAAAATGTCTCAAAACTAAAATGATGTCAAACCCTAACCCCCAATAGCACATTAACACGTGTAAATAGCATGAAGAAAACAAGACTTACCCATTCAAAGGAACCTACCGAGAAGTAGAACCAGGGGGTAAGACTGAAGCAACTCTTCCAGTCCACACTGCATGTCTGATTGTGTCTTTTAAGAGCATCAACCACTGTACATGATTTGGGAAAATGAAAATGTTACCACTGTATGAATCAATTCCATTGTACACGATATAAACTGAAGCACCTCTTTCAGTCCTTGGTTGCATTTGACACAAGTGAAGAGGAACTTGATGTATTAATATAGAAACAGACACCTCTCTTCAACAAACCTTCCAATACTTCACACCAAGTACATGATTACAGAAAAGGTTATGCTATCCACATGGATTCATATCCACTGTACATTGTCAGGGGTTATAGAACTAAAGAACAAAAGACCAAACCATAGGTTGGAGCGCTGCGGCTGCCAGTTATCAATTCAACAAGCCCATCTGTTTCCAGCAAATCTAACTGAAAAGAGATTACATATAAAGTACACTACATAAATATTGAATAAATTGAATTACAGTCTAACTCTAAAAAAGATCAAAAAAGAGTTTAGAGTTCAAATCCCATCTATAGTACTAATAATAAACCTAAAAGCAATTCAATACTGAACTTTTTTTGTTTTATACCAGTTTAACTACTTCTTGATTACAGTTGAATTCCACTTACTGGACCAAAATCTTACATCACAACAGAAGATTTTCAAACCTATGCAGTTAGAACAATATTTTATCATATGTCATCAACCATCATATATGACCTTGTTTACACAATGAGACTATAAGAGAGCACCCCCCAATTTTTTTTTCAGAGTTAATACTCAAGCATTAAGGTTCAAAGTTTTCGGACAAAAGAGGGGAGAGAGCGAGATATTTATTAATCGTCCAGCTTAAAATAATCCATTATTATACATACATTCTGGAGGCACAAAAGCTTTCCAACTTTCATATTTTTCCTTTTCTTAAGTACGTGTATCTTTTTCCATATCATGCATTTGTCTTTTCCATAAGTGAAACTGCAATATCAATTCACATACCAACTGTAGGGCATATGTAGGAAGGAGACAACAACCTATACCAACAATGCCATACATAAATCAAATTTTGAAAACTAATTTTAGAAATGATTCATACCAACATCTAAGCGTTCATTTAGGAATAAACCATGGATGTTGCCCCTTGGTCAACCGAAAGAGATGACAAACTATACCAATCATGGCTTAAGAAGCAAGGTATGGATGCCTCCAACATTGGCCATGGGATATTCTGAGAAAGCATCAAGATATATCTCAACATTAATTCCATATACTGCCAAAATAAAGCAAGTATAATATTTGTATCCAACATCATGAGATGATGTAGAACAGTTTCACATGCATAAAACAACAAATATATAAAATACCAGCTAGGAAAGGAACAAAGGCCTCAATAATGGACACAGGAAAAGTAACTATAAAAACAATTACAAAAATGGAAGTTTGAAACATCTTTACAATTATCACCATCATCGGAGTAAAACATAACATTACTGCCTTACAGTGTATGAAAGGAATTCTCTAAATCTAGTAACAACTAACAAATAAGCTATTATCATTATCTCTCAACTTTCTTAGCTCCAACAAATGTTCATCATTTGAAATATTAAGAGAACGGCGGAGATTTGTCACCTTTTCTTCTTCATCCCAAGTCAAAGGCCCAGAAGCATGCAATGCCCCAAGAGCTTTCTGATAGGCATGCAGTTCTGTCCTATGTATATCATACCCCAAATTCACACTAGTGGAAATATAGCTTCTTTCTTCTTGGCATCCAACTTCGGGATTAGAATCAGCATCACTTCGATAATCTTCCTCTAAGTTTTCAGAACCGTTAGATACAGGATTAGGAAACAAGTTATGACCATTATTCCCTAAACCACTACAACTACCAACAGACGATGCAGAAGTCATGGTATCATCAATTCTATTAAAACAAGGCAAACATCTTTCACCCAATACATCTACCTTTTCAGAGGTAGGCAAAGGAAGCCGAATTATTATTCTTTGAACACCATTACTACCTGTCTCAGATACCCTCTTCTTTTGCGCACCAGCATCAGAGAATCCAACCGAAGATCTTTTTCTCTTCTGCGGCCCAGTGGAATTTAATGAACCCTGAAGTTGAAAAGAATAATTAAGGTAAGGATCAATAACGTCAAACATAAATAAAAATAAAATAAATTGAAGAGACGTGTTAAACAAAAGGATTTACTTTTCCAACGAGGACCCAATTGCCATCTTCCCAAGATTGTCGAACACGCAATCGAGATTGATGTGCCTTTAGTTGGCTACTCGATCCAAGGATCCTAACGGAAAAGTTGTTTCCACCAAGAACCCTAACGATGATGGCCGTTTTCCAGCACAACTCGTCGATCACCTCAACGACATCACCAGAAACCCAATTATCGTCCCCGTTTATAGGAGGAGGACAAGGCCTAATGGCTTTCCTAGGGACTCTCTCCACCGCTTCCGCCTCGCCGGTGATCGGAAACCAATCATACTTCACGCCGTACGTATGGCCGTTGCCGGAGATAATCTCGGCACAACGCCAAGCACCGATCGGAACCTCCTCCTTGGTCAATACCTCAATTTTATTGCCTTTCTTGAATCTCATGGTCAATGACTCAGATTTGAATCAATGAAAAAAGAATTGCTGAAAGTGGAAAAAGATTTAGGGATTGGTCGTTGAACTTTGGGATTATATAAGGCGGGAAGGGGTTTCCTGGTAGGATTAGAAAAGTTTTTGGTGATCCAACGGTTACAAAATGAGTGGTGGGAATGATCTGACGGTGAGGATTTAGGGTTAGGCGGTCAAGAGTGCAAGGAAGGAAGAAGTTTCTTTGCCGGTTCGGTAACAACCGATAATTGCTTTAAACCCCCCCAAAAACGGGCTTGCACTTGGACCGGGTTTTAATTGATTATACTTTAAGGTTACCCAGTCGAGAGTGTGTCCCAACTCCCAAGCCCAGTCTAAATTCATCCCTCCAAAAATAAATAATAAAATAGAAAATAAAAACTTTTAAAAATTTGGTGATCATTTATGTAATTTACCCTAAACTGAAAGCTAATGGCATTATAATAAAGGTAAATTACATAAATGATCACCAAAAAAATTTAATATCTTAAAATATAACCCATCAATTTTAAACCTTAAATTAACTTTCTAATTTATCAATAATTTTAAACCCATTTATGTAATTTATAAAAAAAATTATTACATCATAGAGTTATAGAAATATGTATTTAGAAAGGAAATGGTGGAGTGACCAAAAAAAAATTCAATGCTTAAAGTTGAGTGATCAAATTGAAACTTTTTAAAACTTTACTGACTAAAAAAGAATTAGATTAAAGCTGAGTGCTGAAATATTGAATTTCTCCTTCCCCTAATGGGCTACAAGAAATCAACGGTCTAGATTTAATTGTTACAAACAAATAAACTAGAACTGATTGTACTCCATATTTCTCTCAGTACTTTCCTGTCCAACAAGATCTATCGCCCCCCAAATCAAAAACCCTTCAAACAGAGAAAAATGGTGAAAATCTTGTAAAGATCTGGAATCTTAACAAGACAATAACCAGAGCAAAAAAAGAAAAGAAAAATTTATTGATAAAGAAAATGTCTTTAACATGTGTGAAAATGTCTGAGGATGTTTGGTTAACTTGTCTTACACATGCATTGTCTACTGAAACCGAAGAGATCATGGGTCTTCTTCTCGGTGATATTGAGGTTGGTCTTTCCATTTATATATATATATATTTGCATACAACCCATGTCTCAAAATCCAACCTTTTTTCTTTTCAAACTTTAAATTATGTTTTTTTTTTTTTGTAATTTAATGTATATATGGTGCCTAATGTTGATATGGGGACTGATATCGAAATTCTCTGTGTTCTTTGTATATAAGAAGAAATTAGCTGAATTGTATTCGTTTATTTGAAGCCAAAATTATATCAAATTCTTTTGAATTTGGTTATTGTTGATTTCAAGTTTTAATCTTTGATATTTTTTGTGTTTATAGCATGTGGTAGTTTACATTTAAATGTTTTGTTTGTTTAAGGGACTGAATTTCAAAAATTCTCTTTCAGTTTGAGTTTATGTAAAAGCTTACTCTATTTTCCCCTTATTTGATGTGGAAAATCCAGTTATGGTATTGATTTGTACAATAGAAGATGTAGGTTTTACTATGTATTACTCAAAAGTAGTTGGCTCGGTTTTGTTTTTGTGGGTTGTTGTGTTAGATAAAATGATCCAACCTTTGGTTACTGAAATCCAGTACTAGGAACTTGAATCTCTTTATATGGAATGTAACTGATGGTGAATATGGTCTTTTTAAACCGCGGTTCATAGTAAAAGGAGTATTGCAGGGATGTAATTTTGTCTTGCATCTATGTCGTTACATTTGTTTGGTTTATATGATATGACTCAGTTTAGGTTGCTCTGTCCGCCTCTTGTAAATTTCAGTACTCAAAAGATGGGAATGTCACTGCATTGATATGGGGAGCATCACCACAATCACGATCGGATCGGCGGAAGGACCGAGTTGAGACAAATCCTGAACAGTTGGCAGCTGCATCAGCTCAAGCTGATATATCCTTAAATCTTTGTGCCTTTTTTGTCAATAAACTGGTGTTCGTTTGTGTTCCATACAGTATAAAAAATAGTTTTTCTTAGCCTTTCCTATGATTCCTTCCTTAGTGAGAAATTAGATCACATAATTCTTAATAAGTGTCTAAAAGAAATGAGTTTATTGTGTTCATGTTAGTGGTTTGCATAATGATTAAAGCATTAGTTATAAAAACAGTTTGAAATGATAATTTTTCTCCGTACCTGCTTTCGCCATAAGCTGTTTAAGTGCTAACCTAAAATTGTTAATTTCTGCAACCAAAAGTCATTCAGCATTAAATTGCAGAGCTATTCAAATTTGATTATAAATTGCTTTTGCATGTTTGGATCCGTAGTGTATGTTCGCGATTGTTAGTTTAGTTGTGAAATTAACTTCAACCCACAGAATGACTGTATCGACTGGCAAAACGACAAGAGTGATTGGGTGGTACCATTCTCATCCCCATATTACTGTTCTTCCTTCTCATGTTGGTAAGTTTCGAACATGTAGTTTTTTTTTTAAGTTTAATTTGCTGTTCTAGCTTTTTGGTACAAGAAATATTTTCATTTGTTTGAAGCTTTGTATCATATTAAGTTGAGAGATTGTTAGATAACTGGATAATAATTCAGTAATACTTATTGCCAATGGCATATTACATATAACATTTGAGAATACCAACCTGCAAGGTACTTTGGGGGACCCTTTTCCTCCCAAAACTAATTAGAAAACTGACCGAAGAAGCCAGCCTTGTTTCCCCTTCTTTCTAGTACAAATAACCCACCAAAAATAACCGTTAGTAACCGCAAGGGATAATAATAGACAACATAAGTAAACACAATATCTGGTAGTAGCTACTAGAGATCGTCAACATAAGCCTGCCTTGTATAATGATTTTTTTTTCTTGGTGCATTCTGTTGTTTCAGTTTTAACAAATATTTCATTTCATGTACTAAACTTTTTGAAATCCCAAGTTTTTTTTTACTTGTATCATGGATCATTGAATGGACAAGCGCTTAGACGTTTTTGCATGTCTAGGTTATTCAATTTTTGGTCACATCTTCTGTTTGATTTTCTAGTTCTGTGAATTTTTTACCTCTCAAGTCAAGCATGGAGCCACATCCTTAAAATTTCAACCTGCAACTTCGTGTAGCAGATATGAGAGTGCTTGCTTGGTGAAACTTGACTGTGAAGAAGAGGATTCTTCATTGTGTAGGCGCAGTCAGATTGTTTGTTGGTCTTTACTGTTAACTGAAGACCACTTTCTGTTATTTCTTGTTAGATAGCTTTGCATTTATGTTGGTTGCTGAACATTGAAAAGATTTGCTACTTCTGCAGATGTGCGGACTCAGGCAATGTATCAACTCTTAGATTCCGGATTTATTGGGCTTATATTTTCTTGTTTTAGTGAAGATACAAATAAGGTTAGTGCTTCATGCATACTAAATCGAAACCAATCTTGTAGAATTTTTTATTATACCTTGAAAGCTCAATAAATAGAATTGTGATCATTTCAGGTGGGAAGAATTCAAGTGATTGCTTTTCAGTCATCGGATGGGAAACAAAATAATGTTTCTGGACCAATTGCTTTATCTCCTGTGAATAGAAGCACTATTATTGATCTCGAGTCTTCTTTAAGTTCTTCTGAAAATCCATTGGTGACATCTGGATCTGCAGAAGTAGATAGTCACATGCAAGATACTAGTGATTCCAGATCCATTCAAGGAACTAGCAAGGTGCAATTTTTTATTGTTGAAGTTAAATTTGTCTTTATGATTTGGTTTAGGGGGGAAGACGGCTGTAATAAAAAGAAATAAGGTTGAAAAACGTGTTCGAAAGAAGTTGGAACTCTAGAAAACACAGTGCTATAAAAAACTCTAGTTCCTCTAAGTTCAAAGAAAATAATAAGAATAATAATGATGTGGCTGTAACTATTTTACAGCTTATTTATACTAGAGTTACAAATAAAGTTTTAATCACAACCCTAGATATAAACCCTAAAGATAACTTAAGGATCCTAACCCTAGATTTAAACCTTAACGAAAACTAATCATCCTAGCAGTCTATCTATATGTCTAATAATTGATAAATAAGACTAGAATAATAAAATAACATAACTGTAAAGCTCTTGAGTCATTCTCCCCTGCTTGGAAAACTCAACTCTAGCGATACTTTTGCCACGTTGGCCATAATATGTAACTTACACAATATTATCTATGTTGGTGCTACATTCTACAATGCTCGTCGCCAAAACAGTTTTTGTTTGTTAGGTGCTCTGTCACTTGGACTCTTCACTTTTCATGAAGTATCCGTGTCAGACACATAGATATGGGGATATGGCCTCCAAGTATCCTTCAAATGTATGGAGAAACTCAAAAAAAATCTAACCATTCCAATGTCGGATACATACCCATGTCCGACACTTACACCCAAGTCCTTGTAACATAGGTTTGGTGGAGGATGGCAAGACATTTCTTGTTGATTAACGATTAGCATACAACCATGTAGAGAAAAAAATCAGAAACTTGCTAAGATTCCCAAGAAGCTGATCACTTTAATTTTGACAAGGAACTTAGAAGTATCATCCCATCCTATGAGGAAAACAAGAACAGCTCCATCAGCTTCATAGAAGCAAATATGTTCAATTGCAGCCAATGTTCATAGATAACTCTGCCACTCTTTCATGAATTTCATCCGCTAGTCATTGGCTTTCTCTAGGACCCACGGGAACTTCATTTTCAGCAACAACTTTCATGTTCACTTTTTTCCCCTGAAAGATTGCATCACCATCACACTGCAACTTGCCTTATTTTTTTTGCTTTTCTTGAGTTCAACACTTAATTTTCTGTTGGTACCATTCGTTTCAATTGTCGGAATTGAATCAGCTCTTTTTTCTCCAAGATCATCACCCAATGCTTATGCCCCTTGAGATGTAGAAGAGATTTCAGGCTCGCCTCTAATCCTCTGTTTCTTTTGAGGAAGTGGCTGTCATTCTATGAATTTTACAAGACTTACATAAATTGGATACAAATCTTCACCTTCTTCAGGATCTCGTGATTAGCATCTAATGGGTCATAGTCTTTGCTCCTCTTCATGCATGTTGCCTAGAAAATCATTAATTTCAATATTAGTTCCTCCCTTGTTTAATTCAAGGGCATGCGTCAACCTCTCCAATCCATCTCGTATCGCATGATTTGTGGGTCTATCACGGCTAGCAGTGACTACTCTAAAGCTTGCTCTTCTATGTATTATGTTCTTGTGCGCTAATGCTTGTTTTTCCTTACCATTTTATTTCAAACGCTTGTGCATATGGGATTTGACTAGGGTGGTGGACGATCCGTAGACCTGGGAGGTTTCTTCGCTAATGCTGATGCGAACTATCTAGGGCAAGAACAAAGCAGAGGTTACTATAATACCAACAACACACAGAATGCTATTGTTGATATTGATCCCATGGATATGTCAGAAAGCATGCAAGAAGCCATGCACCGCTCTAATTTGGACATGAGGTATACATGAGTGTGTACTTGATCGCTCAGTACTTTTTTGGAGTTGGAACTTGCATCTCCTGGATTTGTATAAGATAATTTGGTTTGCACATGCACAAACACCGAAACATGCTTGCATGTCTGTCGTCTAGAGTTCAGATCTATCTAGAGTTTAAGAAACTGTCGATTTGAGGTACTTGTATTTCTTTTCTGTGTGTTCACAGTGGTGCAGAGTATGTCCGAAAAGAAATTCCTCTTCATGTATTGCCAACATGTTCTCTTGTTAATATTGACTCGCCGTTAAAGTCATTCACGGATTTGCAACGTGTACTATATGAAGAGGAGCGGGCAGCATATAACCAAGCAATCTTGCAAAATATGAGGTTTTATTTTATGGGGGAAGTATTTCCGTTTTTCCTACAGGAACTTATTACTTTATAGCTGATTCTACTTTTCACTTTGTTTGACTTAGAGATGGCAAAACACATCCCCTTTCTTTCATCCATCACACGTCTACATATCAAGCTTCCATGTGCAAGTTAATCGAATATTGGTTAGAAAAAGATGCAAACCTCTTTCAACTATTCGTGATGCTTTTATATTTGTACTCATGTTCCTTATTAATTTGCAGTTTAAGTCCTGCCATCAGTGCACTTCAGGATCGATTAAAGGAGAACGAAATCCGGGTACAGAATGAAAAAATATTGTTTGATAGTTAAGATGAAAGTTATATTTACTGTTTGACAATTTATCTTACATATTTGTGGAGGCTTGTGATTTATACACTCCGGATACGAGTATCTCTTTCTATTTTTACCGACAAGGCATGCTTGATGGCATATGATGTACCGTTTTATTTATTGCTTGCAATGAGATTAGCAATGGAAATTAGAAGAAAAGTTAGAAGAAAACAGAGAAAAGAAAGAGATTACTGTCTTCTTTAAAACTTGATGTATCTGTTTTATTTAGTTGGTCTTTAGATATATACAGGATTAATGCTCTCCTTTCTGATCTAAAATCTATGGTCGAGACTTGAGACTTAACATCTTCTGTTAAAACAGTTAGCAATGCTGACGGATGAAGCTAAGACGTTGGAGACTGAAGCGTCGAAGGGGAGTGGACCAAGTTCTCCGCATACTCATTCATCACATGGATTCCGAGGAAGCACTTCGGTTGGCCAGAGAGACTTGCATAATTCAGCTGAACCCATAAGCATGAGGACATTAGCTGGTGCTGGGAGCCGAAGCAGAAAGCGATCTTAATAAATTTTCAGTATCAAACCCTCTTCTCCATGCATTTTGTGAGTAATAATCCGATTCCCTTAATAATCTTTTTAAGTATTTCTTCATTGCCCTTTATATTACATAAATATACCAATGCTTGGAGAACGAGTCTTCTTCGATTCTCTAGTTCATGGAAAAACTTAAAAAAGTCGAATCTCCGTGTTAACTGCATGCTCACACATCGGAGTCTTATTTTAGAAAGAAATGAAAAAAATGGTTTACAACATTGGTCACTAAACCTGGTATCGAAATGATACATTTGTTCTCCCTATCTAATGACCATTCCTTCTCATTTGAACCATAACCTCTAGGTTGAACACGTCCTCGGGGCTTTTCATACGAACTTCTGCAACTCAGTTGTAGGCGTCGGAGTTCAAGACAGTTTGTAACTCGAGGAGAGTTGTTAGTGATGGTTGCCTCTTTTGAAGAAACAAGCAATGGTGATGGTAAATATTCTTGTTTCCTCATGATCTTGCAGTTTGAATGTCATGTTATTGATGATGAGGAAGAGGATTTTTTGCCCTTATGCTTATTTTCCTTAATGTATCTCACCTCTTTAATTTAAGTTCTAAATGAAATGTTGTGCATTATTTATTTATAACATATTAATTTTATTTTTTGAATATACGATTACGTGGTAGTATTTGTTCATACTTTTACTTGATTGGATGAGAATAAATGAAAAAAATGTAGTTGATTAAACCCTAAACCCTAACCCTAAAAATATATTATATATTTTTTTATTTTGTTATACTATTTCACATATAATAGTTTAATAATTTTGGTGCTGATGTAAAATACTAAATAAAATATTTTACATATGTTTTTTTTTATTTTTGAGAAAAAGAATCTCATTTCTCATAGAAAAGCGAAGAAACTTGACAAGTCAAATTGAATGGAAATCTATGAATTAGATTGGAGATTCAAAGTAATGGAATTTTCAGCATCGGGCATTGTTTTGGTATTCAAAAGCCAATCAGAGAGCGAGAGTGTCCAGTACCTGATGAGGAAATTTGACGTCTCATACACAGGGATAAAACATCTCCAAATCTGACCAACATATGACGATTCAGATAACGATTTTCAACCAATTTCCGACCTTCAATCCCCATTTGATGCCTTGCCGTAGGGTTATTCAGAAAGTATCTGAGGTTTTCAGCAAGAACTCGGCTCCCTGGACGACCCATGGGGTGAAATAGCCCACTCACGTTATGCTCCACTAGCTCCTTTGTTCCCCCGCCATCGGTTCCCAACACCTGTGCCCCCCATCAAATAGAAAAATATGCTTCAGTTTGTCGATTATTCCAACTTTTCTAATAGAAATCATCTCTTATTTTGGTGATCTCTTCGCACAAAAATTTAAATTTAGAGTTTAAAATTAAAGTTTAAAGTTCAAATTTAGAATTAGAGTTCAAAAAATTTAAGATAAGATGAATTTTTAGGGTTTAGAGTTAGGGATTTAAGTTTTAATTTTATATTATTGGAAAGACATCGAAACCGGGCATAAATTTTCTGAAATTTTTATTCCAATACACTTTACCGGAAGGCCAAATGCCATTGCTTCAACTGTCACCCTGCCAAATGTTTCTCCTACTCCCTGTGCACATAAATCACACATCATATCTTCGTCACCAAGTAACATGATGTTCAAGATTTAAAAGATGAGCAGTCTATCTGACCTGGGAGTTCATGATGTAAACATCTGCTGCCGAATATAGTGACGACACGTGTGTAGTTGATGGAGTCCAGAGGACGGACTTTGCCAACTTTGGATGCTGGGACAGGAATCTTATAATTGCTTGAACATAAGGTGCCTTGTTGCTTTTAGATCCAACAGAACCAATGAGGATTCTGAGGGCTGGTTCTTGTTTTCCTATGGCATCAAACAACAAATTTGTAGAAGATGCATCCACATCGCTTGGTTTCGGAAGCAAACCTCTAAGATGATGTTTTCTTGCCAAGATTGACTGATCTAGCTTCATTTCCATTGAATTTTTAGCTTGAGAATCAGTGTCCAAAGGGTTTTGATCGACCATAAGGTTTGCTGATTCAAGAAGCAAGAGTTGGCCCTTTCCAGCATTTATGCTGCTTAGAGACATCACAAGCATATCATTGTCTTTCAAACCCATCTCTTTTCTTACTGCAGCTCGCAGTAACCTCCTTTTTTCTAGCATCTTATCAGGACTAGCAGATGGAGTGTTTAAAGAACAAGGAATTCCGGCTACAAATGCCAGCTCGTCGTTAACGGCAAGTGGAACAAGAGAGGGCTGAGATCTCAACTTGATATTTTCTTCTTCACACCAATTAAGCCACTGCTTACTCTGCAATTCGGACAAGAAAATAAGCATTTTCACCCGGTGTAGAACATGCTTTGACCGCTCAAAGTATTCTCTTCTGTTTTCCATAATCCACCAAGCAATTTGACTTCCCCCAGCTGGGAAATGATCTATATATTGATCTGAAACCAACACATTGCATCTAGATTACACCACAGTCAGATATAAGCATGAAAATGACAATAAAAATGGATCAATAATTTTAACGGAAACATGATTACACATAAGATATGGCACAATGTTAACTTGTCGAATATGAAGGGCTCTATGCAGCTAAAAAGTCAAATGATGAAACCTTGCAATCAATAGTAGCTGGAAACATAAAACAATTTCACAATAAATTCCTCACCAATCCATGAAGCACAGACTGCTGATCCCGCAATCACAAGGTCTGCCTTCATGGCAGTTTTGAAGCTAATATCTGCTCTATCTTCAATGACTTTGATCCTCCTCCTTGAAAGCTCGGACATCAGTCCTCCCTTCTTACTTAGAACAACAGCAGATACAGTGGCTCCACAGCTCAAAAGCTCTGTTGCCAGCTCCATCATTGAAATGGGAGCCCCGGTCATGGATAGTTCGTGAAATATCAACACTAATCTTTTAGACCTAACAAGGCGAGCAAAGTCCCCCTTCCTGTCACATGTTCCAGACCGTTTTTCAGGACTCCAATTCAGAAATCTGTCCTCCAATGACCCAAATGGACCAACAAGTAACCCGTAAGTAGAATTTTTCAGCAGAATTGCCAGTTCTTGCCCTTCAGCATCACTATTTTCTATGTTCGTTGTTGCCTTCGTCTTACCATGCATCTTGTCCAAACTATGCCTTGCTCTTTCACTTCTTTTCTTCCTAGATGAAATGTTATCCCCTTTTGCCAAAATCACATCCAACTTTCTATCACTATAGAACGGATGTTTATTAGCTCCATTTCCAACTGCTACCAAACTGTCATCATCAGCAAGTAAATCTCGTCGTATGTTCCATTCATCGACCACGAGCTTATTTCTTGGATAACCACTGAAAACCAATAATTCCTCTTTGTTATGACCATGTGCCCACCAGGATTGAACATAAAATCCAAGATAAGCCCAAAATGCAATCAGAAGCAACAAATACAATGAGACATTGCTCCTAAACCACTGAAGGCCACCAGCATCATTTCTAGCTTCTCTTCTTGGAGTCGAGCTTGAAATCAATCTCCGAAATGTAGAACTCCTTGGAGTTGATCTTCCTGACAAACTGGACTTAAAACCACCTTGCCTTAATGACGATGCTCCCTTTCCGATACTTTCCTCCATTAATTTTCTGGCTATAGTGAATTGCTGAGAAGCTAAACTAACAGGATATTCTGTCCTAGCTCCAAATGTTCACAAGCACCTTCTATACCTTTCTAAACTCCAAACCTGTATTAATGAAGAAAATCCAGGTTTGATATTCTTCAGACAACAGCATCATTATATTGATGCATGAAAAGTAAAAAGAAATATGGTTGCATCAATGTTAATTGGATCTGCGTATGAGCAATAAATAAGCTATAGATCCAAATTGAGTATGTTCAATTTTTAACAAGTTTATATATATATATATATATATATATATATATATGCAACTTAAATTTACAAGTTAATCCTAATATTTTGTTCCATATTTTTTAGAAACCAATCAAATTGATAATAATCAGGACTAAAATTAAATGATTAATTTATACTAATCTTTGTCCGTAAGTATCTAAAACTATCAAGGCAGTTAAAACTTACTGATCAACCAGCAATTCGCATTCTTTAAAGTTCATTCATCTTATACTACACATATAAAATAAAGATCAAACTATTTCCAAACAAACAATGCCAAGACGAAAACTATTTTCAACTTTCTATCGCACTAATTCTTTCTTACCAATCAATCAGAATATTTCAAGTCATACAGAAAACCGTGTCAGTAAATGTTAAAACGCCGAGATCAATATTTCTTTTCCTTTTATATACTTTCTAAGCAACCAAGCAGTTCTTAGGGAACTAGAAAAAAAAAAGCGCAAAAAGGCCAAAAAACGAAAGAAGAAAGCTCTTCAAATTTCATTACGTTCACATTTTCTTGACAACCAAACACGTCCTTATGTTAGTTGTAACGAACTTAACAGAGGAACGAAAAACGTAGCGAAAGAAAATCAAGAAACAAACGAATCGAACTTTAAACTAGCAAATGAATATAGGAAGAGTAAAAACAAAGCACTATAAGTTATGATCATTGATCACAAACTATATAAGAATCTCTCTTAAAAGTAAACGTAAAACAAATTAAAAATTAATAGACATTCTGCTTACGATTCGAAGAAAATGCAGAAATTGTTCCTTTCTGATTTCTCCATTTTGATCTCTGTTCTTGACGTCTGCATTAAAGAGAATATTAGAGATTGAGCGAGGGAGTTACAAAAATGGCTGGAAACTTTAATTTCAAAAATATATATCACACGTGTGTGCAAGTCGACGCGTGCGAAACGATCTTTTTTGTAAATAATTTTGTTTTGAAGATCGGTGGTTGGCGGGAAGGAGTGTTTTATTGTATACGGCTGTATGAGAATTTTTCTATGCTCATCTGTATTGTGGATCGTCCGATTATGCGCGCGGATGTTGTTTATTCAAATCGAACGGTATGGAAGTTACGGTGGCAATTTTAGGAGAGCCTTTGACTAAAATGATAGTTGACCTTTATACATAGATTTAAATAGCGGTTCATAATCGCGATAATAATTATTATATTATGACGATGATATTGTCTGAAATTATGATGTTATGTTTGTTAAAGGTGTTTATTGTCGGATATTAAATTTGATCTGATTTAATTTTATTTTTTGAATCGACGATATATTGATATGTATTTAATTTTTAAAAAATAGATATCTAGATATATTAATTGAATATTTAGATATCCAATTATCCGAAAATATAATTTGATTTAACTATTTTTTGAATTTAAAGGTCGTATTTATGAAAATTTCATAATTTTGAATATAACAAACAACAAATTACTAAATATAACAAGATTCACATCTTTGAAAAAAAATCTTTTTAATTTTCGGATATAATAATTAATAAGCATCAAATTATTAAATATAACAAGATTAATAATCATGAAAATTTAATTTTTCGTATAATTTGAAACTTGAAATATTGTGATTCATATCTAACTTAAAAATTTTAAAATAAGATTTGGATATCCAAAATTTTAAATCGGATCAACATATAATCAGATATTTTTAAACACTCATAAATTACCACAATAGTATTTGTTATTAAAAAATTAACGATCGTGATATAATGATTATAATAATATTTGTTACGTTCATAACAATAAATATAACACGATCAAAATATGATATCAACTACAATTTAAATCACTACCTTTATAAAAATAATCTATATAAGTTTGATTAATGTTTAAAGTCACAAGGAAAAAAGATAAGATTTTAGTATAAATTTATCATATTTTATTAAATATTTGAATAAAATGAATGATGCAACTTCTAAAGGTTAAACATTCAAATTCTTAATGTATTGAGTGGATCAAAATCATGGAGTGTAATGTCTATTTTCTGTAATCACTGTAATTATTGTAGCTAAATCAAAAAAATATAAAAAAATATGACGATAAAATTAAGGATGAAATAAAAATGATTTGTCGCTAAATATAATGTAATATAAAATATTTTTGAAGACGAATATACGTATATTTAAGATAAAGATAAAATAAATTATTTTTCTTAAAAGGACTCCCAAGTCCAACTGATATATAGCAAAGAAGAATATGGTACAAATGACAAGCAAGAAAGAGGAGAAATTATATTATGAGTATGTCTCATTATGTTATTCATGAGATCAATCATTAGAAATTATTTATTTTATTATTTTTTATGTTATATTTTTTAAGTGAATAATTATTTATATTTACTGTTAATTCATTTTAAAAACAGTTTTTTAAAGTGAAGATTGACTTGGAGAAAAATATGACATGAAAAGATTGATGAGATATGTAATTTTTAGTGGTTGTTTTCATGGACACGTGATAAGATTTACCCATAATATAATTTTTCTGAAAAGACGGTCATGGATTTACATGCATGAGTTTAAAGCTAGTATTTTTTAAGTTTATTCTTATCGAGAAATTTGACAGTTAATTATTTAAAGTTATTCTTTTAAATATATAATTTTTCATGTGAATATTTTATTTTTATATAGGTTTTAAAGCCCCTTATTACCTTTTAAAAAATATAAACTATTTTATATTTTTTTCATAGTTGGTGGACTCGGTGAAGAAGTTCTCTATAATAATGCCGTGTGTGTATATATATATATATATATTATATGATTAGTAAAATTCGATTAAATAAAATTAAATTGTATATAACATAATAAATAGTTATAATTAAATTTTTATAATAACTTAAAATTTGATTAAAATTTTTTAAAAAATAAATAATAAAATTAAACTCATTAATTCGATCGAATTCTCATCTGTACTCGAAAATAGATATCCCACGTGGTTCCGATTTATATGTTCCTTTGTCTACTACCTAAATGATTGATTCCATTTCCATTATATAAACTATTAGGATCACCCTTGACCCCACAAAAACATAATTGTATACTTCTGAAACTTGGTACAAGTCTCTTTGCCTTTATGTTCTATTCACATCCCAAAAAATGGCCATGAAAATTACCTTTTAAAACTTGTACGGAGTCTTATTTTTTTAAAATTATTATTTAGTAATTTAAGATTTATGCTAATGTATTTATTATTATTATTATTTATAATTTAAATTATCAAAAAATAAATTTAAAATAAAAATATTAAACTCATCGAGTGATTTTAGTGATAAAAGATAGTATATTTATTTTTGGTCATTTTGGCTCAAAGAGCGTAATTGACAATAACTTATTCTGTGGACGTTTTTTACCACGTCATTTGTAATCTCGTCCACTAAAATTCAGTCATTTATTTGTTTTTTTAATATCATTAGTTCATTTATAATATTTTTTGTAATCATATACTCCCTATTTATATGACATAAAAAATAAAAAATCATTTTTAAAAAATAAATATCATAAAATATTACGTAACTGAATTTTAATAAAAAAACCATGAATGATATAATAAAAAACATTTACAGTATAATTTTTCATAATTAACATGAATGTATAATTTTATTTTAATTTAAAATCAGAATGAAATACTTTATTATAATTGAATTAAAATTTTAAAATATTGTAAAAAAATTCAAAACGTGAGAATATATTTACTTCTCACCGAAGATTTTGACTAAACTTTTAATCCCACATCTCTACAATATATTTTTTTTAATTATTAGTTTTTATCTATTAATTAATTAATCCAAATCAATCTTTGTATATACTATTTTTAAAAACGATTTTTTTAATTTAATTTTTTTATTAATAATATTATTAATCTAATTTTTAACTTTAATAGAAAAATCTTATATTTCATCCCAATAAACTAATCAATAATTATTTTTTTATCATATTCTTTGATGGTCTCGTTCTATTATTGTTTTGTTTATTTCTTTTTTCCCTGTTCCTTGCTAGTTTCCTTTTGCCTGCCCACCAAACTTATATATACATATTTACACATATTTATCATAATGTAAATGTGATTTCTAAACTTTGGAGTTCACAAAGGCATGAATATTCCAAACTTTACCATTTGTCAACTTTTCCAACTCCATAATATAATATAATATAATATAATATAATATAATATAATATAATATAATATAATATAATATAATATAATATAATATAATATAATATAATATAATATAATATAATATAATATAATATAATATAATATAATATAATATAATATAATATAATATAATATAATATAATATAATATAATATAATATAATATAATATAATATAATATAATATAATATAATATAATATTTGAATTGTCAACTTTAAATTCTCATCGTGTGTGAATTAGGTTAAATTACATTCTCATCTTTTTTTTAGTTTAATCGGGTCTTCAATTGAACGGCCTATATTTTTTTATATAATTAAAATATTATTTACGTCTGCTTTACGATATTTTTAAATAAATTATTTTATAAATTTCTGGTTATTTTTTAATAAAAATATTGTTTTTAGAATTAAAATTTTAAATTCATTTAAAATATAATGTATATTATTTAAATATTTAACACTTTTGGGGAATTAACCGACAAAAATTAACAAAGTTAACTTATTTATTTTAAATTATAAGTTTTTATTTTCAAATCAATGCATAAATTTTAACAATAAAAATAACTAAATTGTTATGCCATGCCAAGAGATGGAGAGATTATACGGTAAACCCTGTTCACCACGTCATCTATAGTCTAAGTAATCAGGACCGTTGACCTTTAAATAACCACTTAATAACTACCCATCTACTAAGTCCATGTAGAAAAGAGGTGATGATTCACTTGAAAAAAATTAAGATCCACGGTCCTGATTACTTGGGACCCTAGATGACGTGGTGAACAAGGTTCACCGTATAATTTTTCCAAGAGATGGTTGTATAGGAACGTCTTCATTAACAAGAGAATATAAAATTTTAATTTAATGGTTAAATTTAATAAAATAATTCATCTTTAAAATTTATTGTAACAAAACAACATTATTTATGTAAGTTTATATTATAAATAAATATTTTAAGTATATTAATTATTTGTTTAGGTACATAAAATATTTTTTAATTAAATAAATTTATAAAATATTTTTTTAGTTAAAATATATGTTTAAAATAAAAATTTAAAATATAAATATTTTATTTAAATTCTTACAAATTGACATATCTTATTATTTAAATATATTATATATTAAGTATTTTTGAAAAAAAATATATTTATTTTAATTAAAATATATTTTAAATATTTATTTTATTAAAAAACCTTTATGTAACATAATAATAATAATATTACTTCTCAGTGGCCCAGTCTCCACTTTACTCTGAAACGAAACCCCTCTCTCCCACGCGTCTTCCATTTTGCTGTCTCCTCTGCTTTAAAAACCATCTTCATCTTCATCCTCAGGTAATTGCTTCTTTTTAATTTGTTTCTATTTTCCTTCATCCCAAGAAATTAAGTCAGCTTGCTAAAGAAAACCCATTGTTTGTTTTGGATTTTCTTTCTTCTTTTACCATGCATTTTCCATGGAAGAAAAACAAAGTATCTCGTATCGCACGGCTGCTTGCCGGACTCCGCCAATCCCCCAAACACGGCGGATCCCTTGTGGTGGAGACTGGGTTCCCGACCTCCCTTGTTGATCTTTTCGTCAAGAACAGTGATCGTTTCCAAAAGTCCTCTAAAAGGAAATGCAGTCCCAATCCCCGGATTCTATCCCCGGATCCCACTCCTCCACTCCCTCCGTCTCCCGCCATGGGTGTCTGTGAAATAGTATCTAATTCCATAGAAACTAAGGATGATGAAAGGATTCCCTTCTGTATGGCGTTTAAAGTTTGTTTAGCGGTGGCGCTTGCTGTTAGTACCAGAAGCCTAGCGATATGGATCACGGCGGCTGCACTCTTGCTTGTGCTGATTGAGTTTGCCTGGGCACGATTTTGGGGTTTCTTAAAACCAGAATCCAACACCCTTTTCTTCTGTTCTGGGATTCCAAAAGGTTTGAAACCGAAACCAAGAACCGATGAATTGGTTGTTCAAGAACAAGGCACTGAGACCCTTGATCATGAGCTAAAGAGTGAGCTTAGTCTGAGTTCAAGAATCAAGCCGAGTTTACTCAAGAAACTTGTTCCTAAGAAGTTCCTCCATGGAAAGAGGAAGAAGCATGGGCATAAAGACCATGGTGTTGGTGCAGAAGCTGCATCAGGAACTGAACAGGTAGACATGGTCTCAACATTTGATCAACCTTTGCAGGTTGAATCCGAAACAGGTACTGTTGGAAAGTTGAATTCAGGGTCTGTGGTTCTTGTTGTTGTTGTTGCTGGACTTCTAGGAGGTCGGGGTGTTTCACTTTTGCTCACTCTTGTGTGCTGTTCCATACTGGAACTGGCACAAAGAAGACGATAGGGAAGATAGTTGATTTTCTTGTACTTTGAACTGTAAATTTATACGTATAGATCAGAATTCATTCAAGTGTTGCATTGCAAATTGCCTTGGATTTGATTTGTTGCTTACACTGTAATTGCCAAATCCATACACTAATTTGTATGTATTAGATTAATTAGTAAAACTTAAGAATCATGATTAACTGATCTGATACAATTATATTAAGATGAGTCAACAACGGGCGTTAAATACCGTTAAACATGTTAATATTGAATACCGCTGAACATTATTAAATTAATCTATAAAAAATAAAATTTTAAAGGACTAATCATATAATTATTAATAACATGTTGAGTTTATCACATTTTTATTAATTATATGTTGAGTTCTTGAAATTTTAAATTTTTATTAATTAATTTAATGGTGTTCAACAATGTTCAACATTAGTGGTGTTTAGCAATGTTCGACACAATTTTTTTTATATTAAATGATACAGTTAATTAACCATAAGTACCTAATAATACAGTTAATTTCGAGTGATACTAGCAGAGTAATTAAATGATCAAAGTTAAATGGTAGAGATTATATTTTAGAACAGAAATTATTAGTTAATTTAAAAAAAATTACCTAATAACACTTTATTAAAAATATAATTAACTAATTCAGACGTAAATTTTAAGATAATATAATTAAAGATTTAAATTTTAATTAAAAAATTTATATTAAATTCTAAATCGTTAAATTTAAATTTAAGTTTAGTTAACTAGACTATATAATTTGATAATATAATTAAAGTTTAAACCTCTAAATTTTAAAGATTAAATTAAATTTTTAAACTTAAAATAAATAAAAAAATTAATTACATTTCCACCGAACCAATGCTAGTGTATTAATAATTACCCAAACTTTTATAGCACAACAAAAAGTTGCAACGCTTTGTCAGAAGAAAGGTAAGTCCAATAATAAAAAGGAAAACTATACATTTAGTAGTTCAATTATGTATATATTATTGTTTTAACACTTCAACTATTATTTTTAATAATATTATTTAATATTATATTTTTGTTTTATTTTAGTCTTTCGGTCGTAAAAAATTAACTAGATAATGAAGTGTTTTAATATAGTTATAGTTTTAGTCTAAAAAATATATTATTAATTAGTTTAAAATCCATAATTTTATAACATCATGCTAATTTTAATAAAATTTTGCTTTATCCTTTCTTATATTTTTGACGATATTCCGATTGTGAAGTTTAGATCTTTCAATGAACCTCATATTAACTCTTATTGATCTGTAAATTCTAAATTTTTAATTATTTCTATCTTGGTTTTAAAATCGAAGACTCAAAGAATATTCGACATGAAAAAGAAGAAAAATAAAAAATTTATAATTTTAATCTAACAATTAAAATAATATTCAAATTGATAGGTTGTATAAATTTTTGGATTAAAACTATTAATAACCCAAATCACATCATCAGATGTCCCTTATTGACTTTTTAAAAGTTAAATTTTTTAAACTTTAACTATAATTATATTAAATATTTTAAATAATTAAATTTTATAAATTATATATTTAAAATCTACTTGATTAAAATTTTTTAAAATATATTTTTTATATTTTTATCAATAATAAATTTTAAATAATCAAGAGTCAAAATTTAAAAATTTAAAAAAAAAATAATAAAAAACAATATTTATGATACAGAAAAAGTTCTATTCTCCCGACACCTGGCCGGAGAAAACACGAACCATTAGATTTAGTGCGCTTAGAAAGCGTTCTTTAAGAAGCGCACACAACAGAAACTCTTGTCGCTTCCAATGTTTCTTAACGGAAAAGAAAACCCATACAAAATGTAATAATTTCTGTTCTTTTATAATATTAAATCTAAATTAAGGATAAATTATATGTTAACCTCTTATTAAGTAAATAATTTTTAACAGTGAGTGTAAAATAATATATTTATATATTTTAATATTTTAATAACATACATATATCTTATATATAAAATTAATTAAATTCAATTCTATTAAAATGAATATTATTCTCTTTTCGTTAAAATCACTGATCGGGTTCAACTAAATAATATTTTAAAGAAAATAATTACATAATAATTATCAAACTATAGTTTGATAATAAATAATTAAAATATTTTGTAAACAATATTTATTAAATTCGAGTCTTCTAAAATAAATGCTATCTCTTTTTTATTGAAATCACTCGTTAAATTTAACTATTTTTTTATAAAAATAATAATTTATAATAATTATTGAATCATATAATTTATTTAACTGATCTGATAATAAATAGTTAAAATACCTAACCCAAATAAAGATTATAAAATAAGGAATTAATATTGAATTAAACCAGTTATTAAAAGAGTTAACTTGTGTTGGATTGCTAGGAAAAGAGAAGGAAAGAAAAATAATACTTTTTATTTTGTTTGGATTTTTTATTTAAAGCAAAAGAGATTAAATATCTTTCGCTTTTACTTTAAATACCTATTTTTTTTATTTAAATACCTTTAACTTTTCATATAAATTATTTTATATAAAGATACAATTAAAATAATATAATAAATATTTAATTATGTGAATGTTTATTATGGTTAGAACTTTAATTTTTAAATAAGAGTTTGATATGTTTTAAACAACATTACGAATATTTATTAAAATATATTACATAATTCTCTCTTTGTCTATTAACCTAATTATAAATTCAAAATATAGTTTTTTTAGATGACGTTTCTTTTAAAATATGAATTTAATTGTTTTATCTGTAAAATATATATCTTATAAAAAATATATATAAATAAATATTATCTTATAATCATCTTTAAACTAATAAAAAAATTTACTTTTATTTTATTATAACAAATTATTAATTTTATTAAAATTATATTTTCTTTCTAACCAAACAAAATTTGTTTTATTTTTCTCTTATTAATTTTAGTTATCCAAATAAGATCCATATGTATCTTTTTCTTTCCTTAACAATACCTTTTTCTTTTCCTATCCTTTAAAATTGCTTATCCACACATTTCATTTTACCCTTTTCCTTGGAGAGCAACCAGAAAATAGTTAAGAGGAAAAGTTACCAATCTTTTTTTTTTCATACAATTCTCTTTATCTTTAATATTTATTTTTTTGGATAAATTATATAATATTATTATCCAAGACAAGAAAGATAAACTTATACGCACCTTGGGACATCCATCCTCGAGAATACCCCAAGATGCACAAATAGTACTATTTACATCATCTACATGTATATCTCTATTCCGTGTTCGAACATAAACACCATCTTTTATGCTACGTAAAATGTCTTCTTCGGTTCTAGAAGTAACCATAAACAATCTCTTATTTCTTTCCTCTCAAACAAAGTATATAAAGGCACTCCAAGCTAGTTTAAGAACATGAACTATCAGTGATTCTTCTTTCAGTCTTGTGCACAACCAGTGCAACTCAACATCCCAGCACCGCATGTTTCTATGCAAGCCACAAAGCTCTAGAATAGCAGACCAGACAACCTGGAGAACCTGCATTCAGCAAATAGATGGTTCCTGCTCTCAAGTGCAGCATTACAAAGAATACATCTCTCATCAATGTCCCTACCCATACATCGAAGTCTATCCTTTGTAGGCAATCTATTAAGTATTGTCATTCACAAAATAATAACATGTTTTGGTATATGCAAACGAAACCATACCAATCTATGCCATTCAACCTTTCCCCTTGTCACCCGAGTCTCACTCCAAATTAAACTTGAAGTTCAAGCAGAGCAGGCTCCCTCAAGGCTTGTACCCAAAATATTTTTTTTTATGCTCATAAATATCTTTAATATTTAGTCTCAATCACACTCATAAATAAATGATAGAAAATATTTTTTTATGTTCTTATTTATACCCAAAATTAAAATGTTAAATTTATAATTTATAATTTAAGGGTAGAGTTTATAACTAAAGTTTGAGACAGGGACGAGTTACTTTATGTATGAGATGGGCTCTTACCTTTCCTAATTTTTTTAGTATAATTACACATGAGGTCCCTCTTAGTTTAAATAGTAATAAAATAAGGTTTTTGTCCCTCTCAATTTTTAGATTTAAAAGCTTAATAGATCTTTACTCTTCCTAATGTTTAATCCCAACTCCATCCCTATTTAAGGGTACTGAATGTATGGCACATTTCCGTAAAGATTAAGACTTATGATTTTAAATTTAAGATTATAGTTTAAAATTTATTTTTTTAATATTATAATATAAAAAGGCCATAAAAAAGGATAATTTTTTTTTTCATAATAAGTATAACTGAGATTCACTAGCTAGCTGAATGACCAAATATACCTATATTATCTTATATAAATTTGTAACCTTAAAACTATAAATCCACTTAAAAAAAACAAGGGTAATTTAAAAAAAAAATACATTGTGTAATCGGAATATATCTTTATATAAAAAATTCTCCCATGGTTTTCACCCTTCACAAATGAAGAAAAATAAAATAAAAAATTATAAGTGATACATAAAAAAGTACATTCTAAAAACAATCACATGGCTGCAAATTCCACATAATATTATCTACAATACCTATTCTAATTCTTCAGACGCTGCTCAATACAATTTGAACCGGAGACAAGCGCCGAGATGAAAGTGAAAAAGGTTACTTGAGTGATGCTTACCTAATATCTAGAAGACCATCCACTCTGCGGCGGCGGTGGTGGCAATCGGGTCGGTGTCCGACGACTGCTGGAACCTGAACTTAAACCTACATCACCATTGTCATGTCCTGGGACGTCGCTAGATCTTTTGCTATGTTCATTTCCAGCGGTGGAAAATGCTGACCTCCAATCATCGCCTGAGGAGGATCCGCTTGCCCCTGTGCTGATCTCTGCATCTAATCAAAAAGGGAGAGAAAAACTGAAAAACCACACGGTTCAGTTCAAAGGTTTGCACCACAAATATGGTATCAAGGTCAAATTGCATGGTATATGTACAGGCTACATTTTTTAGGACAATAAAGTGATCATAAATATTCTAAAATAAAGAATCGAATTCATAAAAGATAAAAGCACATGAACATTTTCGATCAGTCGACTAGTGAAAAAATCTCACTATTTTTTAGTTTATCAAATATTTCACATGATAAATATTGATATTGATTCCTTCTTTGCATGTAATCACATCAATATATTAAAAATAACGTTAACAGAAAAGGGTAATCGGCAGATACCAGTAGACCAGGTGGATGCCGCCGCCGCCGCTCGCTGGATGCCGAGTTGCCTTGTAAGTTTTGAAAGAAGAGCGGATTGTTTCTGGTAACGCTCTCTCTTGCGCCTTGCATTTGGATCCTCCAACAGCAGTTCACTCATCCTGTCATTGCTTATGGAACTAACCACAGAAAGTGTTGAAAGTAGAATTAATTCTCCCAACTGAAAGGAAATTGTATCCCAAAATAGAAACAAACAATAACTAAGCATGGATGTATAATGTTTAAACCATGGAATGCAATTACTCCAACATTACCAAAAGTGGTAGTTTTTTCATTAATCAATGAGAATGATTAATTCAAAGTTTCATCCTTCTATTAAAAGAGATTGAAAAGTTGATTTTTATATGTTATTTTGTCATAATTCAATCCCCATATTCTTCAAAAACTAATTTTTGAGTAGATTGGATGCTCACTATTGGGTTAGATGAGAGGGATTGAAAACAAAAGGATGAAAGGGTATTCAATTCAATTCAAATTTTAATTTGTTTTAAGATACAGTTAATTGGATGTCGAGACTCTAAGAATTTTAATATTTATTTACATGTTAATGATATGTAGTATTAATGGTATGAAGCGGTGTGTGTCTTCAGTTCTAGATTCATCCTATAAAAATAAGAGAATTTAACACATCAAGTGTGTAAAAAGTATTTACACTCTTAATTAAACTATAAAATCCAAGCCCTAACTAAATCATAAATTTAAACTCTAACTAAGCTTTAAACTTCAAAAATCTAAAACCCTAACTAAGCTTATATATAAACTTAATACATCAAAATCTTTTTCCGAAAAATAAAGACATGTCGAAATTGTTAACACAACGCATGTCATGTAACATTCAATGCGACACTTTTGATCAGGGATGGATCGAGGGAAGTTGGGGGCAAGGTTACTTTTTTGAAAATTTAAAATTCGTATATAATTTAAAATTTTTTGATATATCTTTTTATTGAAAATCTATTTTCGCTCCTAAAATTTTATAAGTTTACACTCTAAAATTTTATAAATTTACCTTAATATAAAATCTTACATCTGTCTCTACTTACGGTGTCGTAACATATATTAGAAGCAAATATCTCGCAGCTTGAATGTCAACTAAGGTAAACCTATGCTCCATAGAAAAAGATCACAATGAAAGAGCATTTTTATAGCAAAATTTGAGGAATATTTTGACAGAAAAAAACTAAGGAAAACGATTTTTTTTATTGTTTTTTCTTGTATGCAGGAAATGAGATATGGTGAACAAGCATAATTTTTACGGGAAAACCATTCATTTTCATTCTGTAGACTATTCTGACAAGAGAACACAGGTAGTACTCACCTAACAGAGCGATATAACTGAATAAGCATGTCTTCTTTAGCTTTCTCTACTTGGCAAAGAACAATGGCCTGCTTAAAAGAATGACATTTGGAAACAATACATCAACATAATATATATGAGAAAATATTCCACACTGGTAGTTTTCACAAATATTTTAGTTTAGAATTTAATTGAGATTATGATTAACATTTATAGTTTAAGGTTAAAATTAAGTGTTTAGATTTTAGTGTAATATGTTAGTTAATTTTTTAATTTATAAATGCTAAATTCTAAGCACATAAACTTAGGATGTTTGAAAATTTTTTTTTGTTTTCACGAGCGTTTAGTTTAAGATTGTTCCAATTTAAGAATAAAAGTTAGTTTAGAATTTAAGGATTGTGATTAAAATTTTGAGTTTATAGATTAAAACCTAAATAACAAACCATATTATCCTAAACTCTAACCTATAAATCTTAAATTCTAAACATAACCCTTAAATTCTAAACCTTAAACGAAAACCCATAAACCCTTAAATCGATGTGTTTGTGGAAGTTTTTTGTTTTTATTGTCTATGTATAGAATATTTTATATAGATACAGATTTAGATTTAAACCTATAAAATATTTAACATAAAATAAACCTTAAACTAAGGTGCTAGTACATGGTTTAATTACTCATAGAGAGAGAGAGATAAAATCTATTTACAAGATAACTGAAATAACCTTTGGAATGTTGGCAGCAAGGCTGTTAAGAACAGCTTCCACATAACCACGTACTTCTTGGGACATCCACCGAAGCTCTTCTACAGGATCAACAGGTTTTCTTGCCATTGTATCCTACAAAGGAATAATGTTGAAGATGCATGCCCAATAATTATAATTTTGACAGATAAGGGCTCAAATATTTTGTGGTTAAGCTAAAAATTGGTCACTCCCATCCCCGTTCCCCACAACTATCTATTTTAAGTAAAAGAAACCTTCCAGGTGATTCTTGTTTTAGGAGTTTCCTCAATGATTTTTCTAGCTATTTAAACGGAATAGAAATCCTCTCCCTATTTTGGTTCTATTATTTATATCTAACATTAAAAAAATTTAATAGGTAAATAAATATTTAAATTATACTTTTTTTTTCCTAAATAGGTGCTTAAAGTATTTTTCGGACCAAATAAGCAATTTAGTTTCGCTTAAGCAAGTCTCATGTTCGAGATGTGTACGCAAAAAATCCTTGCTGGGAGTCTCACCCATCAAAACTAGATGTGTGATCCGGATCGGTCCGGTTTAATCAACCCAATGCCTTGGAAACCGGAAGAGTAATAAAAAAAAAGTTTTGAAAGGATTTTTCCCATTAGAAATACGTTTCAGCCAAACATATTTATTCATGCCTAAACTTTCATCAAATGATGTTCAATGGTCAAATTAGTCAATACAATCAACCAAAATACCCTAATAATCAATAAAGAACTACAGAACTCCACTGCTAACCAAACACGGACATAATCATATTATAAGTATAACATAAAAAAAATGAAAATAACCAATAACTCACAAGTGAACTCTCAGATGCACTTTTCTTTATGGGAGGGCTAGAGTCAACCTTCACTTGGCCTCCTTTAGATTCAACCACATGACTTAATTTTTCTAGCCACTCAGTCTTATCTGCAAGGCTCTCAGCCTTTAGTATAACTGCACTTTGAGCTGCAAAATAAAATAAAGGCATTAGTGGCAAGGACCTTGGAAATTGACAAAAGAACACCAAAATTAATTCAAGGAAACTTGTAAAACCTTTCAAAACTGTCTTATATGGAGCCCTGCTAATTAGCTTGAAAACAAGGTTGGATCCTTTTCCTTTCTTATCCCTAAAACTTTTGTACGAGTCATCTTCATCATCAGCAAATTCCTCTATGTTGCATTCCTGATGAATGAATAATTAGAAAAGCAGACATTAATATAGAGGACAAACCAAATTATTTGAAGATGAACATTGTTATGAATATCATATCCATAAATCAGAGCAACAAAAAGCTAACATATTCTATAGTCCCAATAAGCAATACGAGAATTTTAATAAAAATCGAGACTTAAATAGCTTATGCTAGATCTATCTTATCTAGGACTTGAATCTCACTGGTTAGTTATACCATCTTTCATTCTTTCTTCTTCCTTGAACATAAATCCAAACGTATTGGGGCCAACATAGAAAAATTAGCTCATTGAGACGAATGGTGGTGATTTGGACAGAATGATAGGATTGATTTTGATAATGACAATAGGAGAAAAACTTCAGGGAATTTAAACTTGATGAAGAAATAGGCAAGAGAAACGAAACATAAACAAAATATAAATGACCGAAAAAACAAAAAACAATGTATCATAAGAAATGAACTTTCACTTCATACCTCAAGTGAGATTACACCACGAAAATGCCTTTCCTCTTGTTTTTTCGTGTAACCAAGCTTCACCAAAGATTATTTCTTAAGCAACATTACTATAATAATGATGAATAACAAAAGTATTGTCACCTACACGCTTATGCATATAGAAACAACCACGAGTAATAAAAGCATAACGCACTAACCTTGCCAGTTTTCTCATTTAAAACAAACCATCGTCTACCCCATTCGTTTGTTTTTCCACTCTTCTTCAGTAAAAAACCTGCAGTGCCAAATTAGAACAGGTTGCAAGGCATTTTCCACTTGCAGACAGCTACAAGTATCATACAGATATGTAAAATATTTTCAAGGTTATGCTGGGTTTAATTTCTAACCTGCTGTTATCTCACCACCTGGTCCAGCAGTCTTCAGGCCGGATCCCTCTTGTACATCTTTTTGTGCTTCTTTTTCTTGCTTGTTGAATTTATTCTTCATCATTTTAAATATCCCTTCAGATTCTGGTCCACCTTTTTGAGGGCTGCTTTCCTAAAAGTGGAATGCAGAAAATAATCAGTCTCCAACACGAATGTCATCGATGAGATTAATATTATAAAAATATCAAAGTCCACACCCTATTTGGAATCAACTGCTCTGCGTCAGGTGCCTTCTTGGAGGACCGGTGATTCTTCACCTCTTCTTCTCGCCGTTGTCTTTCAATTCTATTGAAAATCAGGAGGAAATTATTGAAAAGAGGACCAGGAAAGCTATAATAAATAATTAGTAAAGAAATTTATCATAGCACACCGCCTTTGCACAAGTCGAATGAAATGTTGAGGTGGAACAAATGCACGCTCCATATCCACTAGTGCAATTACCATCTCCATGGATTCCTTTTTAAAACTATCAAGTGCAGCACTTGCAATCTGCACAATCTGATTTTTTACAAGGAAGAAAAATGTATTTCAGATGCCTTAACCTACAGTTAACATGAAAAGAAATAGTGCATCAATTATTACCTCTCTTCTGAAAGGAGGATATCTTCCAAGACCAGGTGTCACATTTGCAGTCGCAGACACTATGTCCATTAAGACACGATGAACCTGATTAATTGCAAGGCTGATTAATTGCAGGGGTCTAAAACTTGAAAAGTTTCAATCATTTTTATCTACACAGTAAAAACTTCTCATAATAACAATTTAACGGTTCGGTGAAAATGCTTGATATATACTGTAATCTATTTCAAAACAATTCAAGATTTCAAGATATTGCTATATTAGAAGAAAAAAGTATGGATCCAAGTCACCGTATTAACAGAAGGATAACATATTCACATTCATTGATTAAAAAGTATATTGACGCCCAACTTATTTACTTTCAAGGTATTTCCTAGCAGAAACTTGTAACAACATAATCATAACACGACTAGAAAATATGAAAGTGCCTACTGTTAGAATTAGTAGAAAATAAACTCACAAACATGCAACAAAAAGGAAAACAATCATGTAGAACGAACCATTCCACGCATGAAAGCGTAGGTACAAAGTACTGAGTACCAACATAGATGTAATGTACCTCATCAACACATAAACGAGATGGCTCTTTTGCTAGCTCCAAGACGCATTTTATCAGAGATCTTAAACCCTTCTCTGGAGATATAAGATAGGGTTGATAACCATCTGATTCTAGGACAACCTGAGATAAAAAACATGAATCTGAAGTTAAAGAAACTAACCAGTATGTAGCGATTAAGAAGAAGGCACAAATCTGAGCAAGATTTCTTAAAAGAACCTACCCTTTTGACATTGTTCATTTCAAAATGTTTGTCCAAAGGGAGCTGCTTAATCCTGTTTGGAAAACTTCCTTCAAAACAAGCAACAATTTTCCAACCATTTCCCTGAAAAATTGGGAGGATACTTAAGACAAGTAGTAGAGGAATTATTCAAACAGACAAACAAAATTAATCCTGCAAAGATTTATATACAAGAATTTTTTAATTTTAAGTTACACATTTATCATAACCATGCAGATGTTTATCCCTCTTTTGCACTAGTAACATTAATGATGAACTTTCAAAAAAAAAAATGAATGATGAGCATTTCACTTCTGAAAGAACCATCTCACTTCACCACCCATTATATGTTGCAGAAATTTGTCCTCAAATTCACGACACAGCTCCAAAGCAACAGCTCTTGTGCCCTCAGGGCTACCAATCATTTCTTCACCAAGTCTTACTAATTCATCCTGGATTATTTCAGATTTCCCCTGAAGCCTGACATGTGGTGAAGAAAGGAAGAATTAGAAACCTAGAAGAGTCAACAGAATATTTAACAACCAAGTTTGTTTGAACTTTTCATCAATTATACAACAAACAGAACAAATTAAAAATAAGAAATATATATGCGGAGCCAAATTGAAAATGGTTCCATCATATGCCAAAATACTTGTCTCAGTTGGGGGCTGTAAAGACCTCGAATAGATGGTTTTGTCTAATACTATCAGCCTTGCATATTATTGAATCTGATAAACAAAACCTTAACATTGATAATTCACTTCCCAACCAATTTCTCTAACTTTGTAAAGAGTCTAAAGACAACTGATAATAGACCATAATTTCACAACAGTCAACCTCATAAAACTTACCAATTTTAAGATTATACTAAGCTGGTCATGGGGGGCTCACATACCTTTAGTTGGAAATATGCTTCCACTAATTCAGAAAGCAAAATCATTTAAAGTATCTTGTGATAATTCTCCCATCAAACTTTGTGAACTAAAACAGGAGCAGCTCTACAGGAAACTAGGATATATTTATCACAACATTTCTAACTTCTAGGCAGTCTTAGAAGGGAGAACGCAATAACAAAGAAAAAGATGCGTCAATTTAGGAGACTAACTTAATTACAAAAACAGAAACCTATGGATAGAAGGAATTGGAAAATGTAAGTACCCAGAAAGGAGATTAGGAAGCCTGAGTTTTATACGGTTACGTATTTGGCCAGCAAGTGCATCTACCAATGCTACTCTCCCAAGCTTGTTTCGAGGAGCTCCCGTCAGGATAGATTTTAGACTTTCACTCTCTGCTCGCCAAGCCATTTCTAAAGAACTGTCAGATGAATCAGTACCAGGTTGAGTTGAAGCTATAGAAACAGACTGGCCAATTAGTGCAACCCATGGAATGTCAGAAGTTTTAGGTGGTCCTTGATTTAACAAGAGAGCCTGAACTGCCGCAAGGGCTTTTGAGTTTGAAACAGCTTGATCAATTTTACTAATAATGCCAACAGTTCTGGTACCTAAAATCAATTAAAATTTGCAGTAAAATTTTACATATTCAGAAACGTAGCAGTGGAAGGTAAACTTCTATCGTTTTGCTTGGAATATGCATGCACCATAGAATGTCACCTTCTTGATCATATTCTTTCACGACTCTAAGTGCTTTAGAAGAAGAGATTTCCGGTGCTTGAGCAGCAGGAACAATAACAAGCAAAATAGCATCATTATATTCAGCATACTCACTGAGCTGAGGAATGAAGAGAAACTGTCAGATAAGTACCCACAAAACTAGCTATGCAAATGAAAAAAAGAAAAGAAAAACTAACAATGCATCAGTGTCCAACTGTTAAAATTCAAAACTAAAAAAAATTATGTTAGCCGCTCACCAATGAGCCATCCATAATTCTTTGTTCCAATCCTGGTAAATCAATCAACTTTAACGATGGGGCTGAAATATGGAAAAAAGGGGAGAACTGTTATTAAAGTTACAAAGTATGAAAAGATATGTATTGCTTAAGCAAGCACACACATGCACAAACACATGTATGTCTAGGAATGCATATGAATGCATGCACACATGACTAAAATGGAGGCAAAGGAAAGGACATTTTTAGAAATGATTATATTTATACATTCACTAAAATCAGTTAAAAACAAGATACAATTCAATAATAAAGAAGGCTGACCTGTACTAGTACAAAGCTTCAGATATATTTCATCACGACTTTTGCCAGATAACCCTTTGCTTAACCTATCCTGTAGGGAATGCCTAAGTGCACCTACAATTCACCAATTTGAAAGATGAAGGTTGGTTAAAGAGATTACCAGACCATTATTCATGGTGTATAATGAATAATTGTAAATTTTCTAGGTGCAAACAAGCAATAGAAAGCCACCCAAATCAAGTATAAGAAACAAAAAGAAAAGGGAGGTCGTACCTGCCGAAACCTGTTGAGATTTATTGTCAATTTGCAAGATTATTGATGTAGTGCTTAAAGAACTATCTCTAGCCAAATCAATGCTGATGGGAGCTCTAGTGGCACCATTTTCACCAGTTGGCTGCCAATAAATACAGTTCTAAGAAAATTCCTCAGGTGAAATGAATGTCAACAACAAAATGCAAAAGCTTAAAAGAAATACAAACACACCAGAATAGGATGTCCGATTAGACTGTTCAAGATGGCAGATTTACCAGCCCCCTATTTCGCACATTCAGAAAAAGGGAAATTAATATTTTTTTTAAAGAAAAAGGATTCCATATTGCATGGAAGGATGGGAGCAGGCTGATTATCACATAAAATAACTGCTTCTTGCATTTTTAGGAGTTCTATATCAAAGAAGATACCTTCCATGACTACACAAGATATGGATTATGAAATCACAGGGAAAAGATGAAAACAGTGAAGAGATGCTAGCCAATATCAACGAAGCACAGTAAAAAGCAGTTATGGGTATAGTAGATTGATGTTTGAAGACGATACAGAGGCAAATGTAATCCCAAAAGTGCAGAAGCAGATATGTATTTCATATTCAAATAAAAACGCCTATACATATCGTAGAGCAAACTAAAATAGCATTCGGTTTTATAAAGAAAAAACTGGCAGTTAATAAACTCCCTCAGCTTTTTTTTTAATACGATTACATGGTAGTATCTGTTCTTTCCTCTTAATCCTTTGAAAACTGACAATTAATAAACTCACTCAGCTCTTGAATAGCAAAGAATCAAAAGACACGATGACAGCCTTCGTCTCGCTCTCACATTTTCCCAATGAAAAATAAAGATGGGCAATGCAATGAAAAATAAAGAATATATATATACACGCATATACGTTTTATTTATTTGAATTGAAAGTAAAACATCCTCTATGAAATCAATCGAATTCAACCGGAAATAACAGTTTGTCTTATGCAATTTCGGCTTGAGTTATTTTTAACCTATAACTATTGCATGCCAGGTCTTTTCCATTGATATCTAAAACAACCCAAAGATTTCTAATGTCCAATCTTTGGCTCCAAAAATTAACTGAAATTTAAGCAGATCCAACAGAGAACTTCAAAAGGCTGTAGGTAGAGGAAACATACGACATTTCCCAAAGTGACGACGTTTAGGAAAGTGGAGGAACGTTTGGAGGACGATGACGAGGTCTGGTCGACATCTTCATCGGCAAGCACAGCAGCCGCTTGCCTCATCGATTCCGAAAGCTCCGACAATTCTTCGATCGCCTCCACTACTCAGTTGATTTGCCAAACAAAAATTAAAGAGAGAATGGAATTTATTAAGCTTAGATTTGGATCGGAATTTATTTTCTTTCCTTTTTCTGTTTTTCCTAGGAACAAAATTCAAATAATTTAACTACCATGTTCTTTCATCTGTTCAAAATTCCGTTGCTCTTCGCGAAATATGAGAATATCTTTTAAGGGTAAATTGCACAAATGGTCCCTAAAATATAAGTAAGTTTTTCCTTTTAGTATTTAAGTTTTAAAAGTAACAAAATGATTACTAAGGTTATTGTTTTATAACAAATCAAACACCCCACCGTCAACTCCTAATAAATACGTAGAGTATTAACAAAAAGATTAATATCCAATTTAACTCCTAAAATATAACTAAAATTTTAATTTTATCTTCCAATATATTATTTTTTATAATCAAAACTCTATTTTTTGTCATCGATCATCATCATCGAAATTCTAAAACCGAATATTAATTTTTTCACCAAACAACTTAAACTTAGTGACAAATGTACGTTAAAGATAAGGTGAATACAAATCCGCCTTAAACTAATTTGTCATCTTTAATTCTTTAACTGTGTGCTTGTATTTTGTTTTTTAATCTTCATATTATATAATAATATCTTGGACCTTTGCTTTTTAATTTGATTTTTTCATACATATTATATATATATTGAAAATTATATTCATTAAGGGTGAGTACCCGATCGAGTTGAGTCGATTCAAGTTAAAAAATTTCAAGTTACTCGAGTTGACGAGTCATATTTTATGATTCAAACTTTATTTAAATTTTTTCGGTTCGAGTCGAATTTAAAAAATTCAAGTTGAGTCGAACCGAGTCGAATTTTCGAGTTCATATAAATATTTAATTGAAATTATTTATCATGTTATGTTATGATATGATATGATTTCAATTTAAACGACTTTCTCTAATCATATAAGATGTGTATATATATTTTTTTCATATGTAGCAATATTTCTTTATATTTTTATATATCAATATATATATCATAAAAAAATAACAAATTCATCTCAAATTTAAAAATTAATCCTTTAATTACTAAAAATTTTGAGTTATTCGAATTTTCATTTTACAACTCGAACTTTATTTAAATTTTTTTTCAGAGTCGAGTTAATGAAATTTCGAGTCAAGTCAAAACGAGTCGAATATTTTTGTCTCGAATCGAATTATTCGTTTTTTTCGAGTCGAATCGGGTTTTACTCGCCCCTAATATTCATAAGGAAGAAGAAAAAATTATATTATCGAATATATATTGGGTTTTAATGTTGTGTGTTTGAACTCATTGGAACAAGAAATTTTCAATTTTTAATTTTCATTTTTTAATTTTCAAATTTAATATTTATTGTTAGAATTTAGAGTTTCAGGTTTATGTTTTAAACTTTATAGAAGACTTATATAATTTTTTTACATAAGTTGTGTATTAAAATACAACTAAAAAATATAGGATATAAAATTCAACATTTGGAATGTTAAAATATCAATAGCATGAAAACCTAGAGTGTAAAACTCAAATCAGTAAACTCAGTTAACCTTATATGTTTGAAATAGTAGAATTTTCTTAGATCAATCAGACTTATCATATATGTTTTCAAACACTCGTTCCGATCATGAGAGTATTAAATCCTCGAAAAACATAAGCAAGCAAGCGTCGACAACGATTGCATACAATCTATGGCATATTCGATCTTTGTAGGGTTTAGATGCATCTTACGAAAGAGTTCGCCTGTTAAAAGATTCCACCGTCAGATTAGCAGTGAAAGCCGGAATCGAGTTCATCTTCCGAACAAAAATATCGACCTGAGCAAAATAAAAACACACATTAGGAATTAGATGCATCTTATGAGTTGAGCCTCTTGGCACCAGGTCAATAACGTGTAAACAAATTCAAACACGTTTTAATGATCATAATATTTTGAAATATGACTATCACAAGAAAATTTACTTAATACAGTTGTAACTTACGCCAAAAACGATCCAACAATATAATTTTCTAATCCAGTTGGATCGAGCGTTGCGATAAACCATGTACGTGTCTATAGCATCGAGCGGTAAATAGTAGTCTCTCGAGTAATGTCATTTTTCTCCTATTGCCAATCTTTTCTAACATTGAGCTAAATACATTTACTAGACAAGGAAAAACAATAAAGCCCACGTCTGCACATATGCATGTTCACAAATTCCTTTCATTTCTGATTCAGGTTTTCCGGTAGCCAACACAACACGCATCAAATAGATGAAGAAAAAGTTTACAAGAATTACCTGGTGGGATATCTCAGGCTGAGCAGTATACTTATTGGCCTGTTGGATCATAAAGCAAAATTAGTTTAATTTTTTTCCTTGGTTTTATTGTCCAAATTTAAATAGAATAATGGAAATGCAAATGCATTTTTACCCCTTTATTGCCCTGATAAATCCATAAAAAGATATTTTCAAGGTAGAGTGGAATGTTTTTTTTCTTTCTTTCGGTGAAAACTACGGGAAAAAAACATTTAGTATTTCATATTTTGCTTTCACACACCAATAACCCTATTCAACAACTCAACTTACCAAAATATTGGTATTTCCAGATTCATACTCAAATTCAAGCTTCTCGTCGTCATTTTGTGCATAGATCGATTGGAGGGTAAAACGGGTCACAGGGATTCCATTAGGACGCTGGTGCTCATCCATTACAATCTGCCACAAAAAATCACTAACTGGTAACCATATAGTAGTGTGATACATAAAAACACAGCAGTACAAATTAGGGGGAAATAAATGAGGTTTACAACCTTCCACATTAAAGATGATACTAAAATAAATGAGTTTTACAGCCTTCAAAAATGACCACTTTTACGGTTTAACTGTACAGAGATTTTTTACGCTACTTCAGTTCCTAATAACACTGGATTTAGTATTGAGATTTCGAAACATTGCATGACACATTTTAGTCCCTTTGGTTCTCTAAACTGATATGGTGCTTGCAAACTGATATGGTGCTTGCAAACTTGATATCACAGTTATAGACAAATCTATTATATTTTTCCTTTTACTTGTTTTTGCATCATAAAACCCAACTTAGATTAGTTTCTGGTTGCTTTTGATTATGAGTTGTTGAGATTTTTCTTCCTCTTCCGTCCTTGTTCAACATCAATATCACACACTACCTCAGGGGTTGTTTTCTGTCAACACGTCACAAAAGTCGGAACAGTAAAAACAAACATAACCAACTGAACACGAGTTTGGTATTTTAATAGATTTTTAAACATACCAAAGGTAAGAGATTGCTTAAGAAATATTAAAATATAAAATGCCACACATCATACCTTGTAGCCAAAGAGCTCACAACACGCCCTTCTGAAAACCGAAATTCTATCCGCAAAAACAGTCTTGTATCTGTGTCAAGTGTACATTTCGAATACAACAGCAATAACAAATCAAAATCATGAACAACAATTATAAAGGGATAGATCTCAAAATTATACATGAACTTTGATCCAATAAGCAATGTTATAGATGAACTTTGATTTAGTGCAATTATAAACATCAAGCTTTTATATTGCATGCATGGAACTTTGATTTTGATATAATTTTACACATTTAGAAAGAGAACAAATATCCAATTATTTTCATGTTAGGCAAATATAATTATTTATGAATGCAATAAGTAAATTTAAAATAATGTCAGTTGGTAAAAGTGTTGGTGGTTTTCAAATTTTTAATTAAAATCAAAGTTTCATGTATACAATTGAATGAAATCAAAGCTCATATATCACATTGCAAGTTCAATTAAAGTTCATGTATAATTTTGGGATTCATCCTTATATATAACAATGCTTGTACGCCGCTTACCTCTCTTCACGTTTTTCAAGTGTTGCAATTTGTTCTTTTAACTTCAGTATCTTCTCAGATATATACGAGTCAACCAGCTTCCCAGTATCACCTATATAGTTAACTAATCAGAGTACAAATAACCCCATCATGATCGTGCTGTATTTGAAACAGTTGGCTAATTGTATTGATAAATCACACAACCAAACTCGACAGACACCTTATCATATTTATTAGTACAACATAAATCGATACAAGTTAATTTCTACAAGTTTTACTGAAATAAAAAGAAACTAAATAGAAAGAAAGGTTCCACCATGAACTATTAATCACACAAATCAAATATGAAATAGAAAACACAAAATTAGGGGAATTTTAAAAATAATAAATAAATAAAATGGGAAAGTTCAAATACTTGTAAAAGTAGACTTGGTAACACTGGACATGACATGATTCTATCATACGGATATGATATGGAAAAATAACTAAAACACCACACAGAAAACAGCATGACATGAAAACGAAACAACACATGAATATATGAACAAGGAAAAATATATGTAACACAAATAATTAACCTAAAAAAAGTTATATAAATATAGAATTCCTTCAACACAATTATGATGTAAGAAAATACACAAACAAATTATTAGTACATGAATTTCCAGGTCTAAGGGTGTGCTTGGTTGAGTGGAAAAGTGGAAGGTGGGAGTGAAAAAATGGAAGGAAAATAAATTTTTAGTATGTTCGATAGCAAAGAAAATGAGAGGGATGATCATTATCCATCCTCATGGATAAAAACAAATCATTACAAATTGAAATGATAAGTGGAGAGAAAACCCGAGAGATATGTAAATCCGTTCAAAATTATATATTTTTCATAAGTTTTATTTTGTTTCCTCTTATTTTTCAACTTTACCAAGCAATGAATGGAAAGAACATTGCTTTTTCCATATAACCTGCCACGCACACCAAAGGAAAGAAAAAAATATTTTCCATATTTCTACTCCTTCAATATTATATCCTTTCAATTTTCTTTCCACTCTACCAAGCAAAGCCTAAATAAAAGGTTGTAACAAAGACTGCAAAAAAATTAAAACATGGAACCTCAAATCTGAATCTATTCTTTTTGCAATCAAAGAACAATTTATTATACCTGATTGACTTTTCAATTCTTCAAGAGCTTGTAACTTCTCCTTTGTCTTCTGTAACTCAGTTTGTAATGCCTCAATAGTTTGTTTTGCCTCACTATCAACAGCAAGAGTATTTACCATTCGCAGAACTTTTGTATTTGCAGCTGAATAATCACCATGACCAAGCTATGGTAGAAACCACATTGTTATTACTTGTCAGGGACAAAAAACAAACCAAGCATCTTTAGCATTCAACTCACTATTGGTCATACAGATGCTACAAGGACCATCGTAAAACAAGTAACTTCAATAATGCATAACTTGTTTTATTTTAGCAAAACTAAGCATTTCCGTACTGAATAGAAATTGAATTGAAACTGTCTGTGCATTGTGTTGAATTCTGTGAAATCTCCCATTAATCTGATCACATGATTACTCCCTAAAACAATTTTATCAAGTAGAGTCCTCTTACTATTATGAACTGTGAAAATAAGGACTAGTTCCAGTTAAATAACATACATGTTTTTTCATGAGCATGCAAGAATTCTCATAGTGTGGTTAAATACAAGAAAATTAGTAGGACATTTATCATAAACCTTGCTACAGTGGCAAGCAACTATAAGTTCAGAATGTTAAAATAAATAAAACAGTTAAAAGTAAAATTTGGTTCTGAACAAAGACTAGAGAAATAAATAAACAAATATATTAATAGATGATAGGTAGGTAAATATATATAGGCTTAAGGACAATTTAAGCCCCTGAACTTTTGAAAAAAATCAATTAATCCCCTGAATTTATTTGTACCCAATTAAGCCCCTGATTCATTAGGAGGTTTTCAAGATAAGTTCTTACACAATATTATATAGGAGAAACAAGTCAAAGCTATAAGATGTGACTCATTGCTCTAAGGAAAACCAATTTCAATACTCGATATCCTAATAGATTACTTACCATCTAAATATTGTTGGGTATTTACAGACTGTGTGTCCAAACCAAATGGTTCCATTGATAATGAAACATAAGGTCAATAAAATAAATCTCCAATAATCAATTCCTTTGATAGGGATGATCTTGTCTAACATCATCACATAAAAAATAACCAAGCAAATCATCTCAAATTATTGAACATAAGATAATCACAACAGCAACATTAAATAAGTTGCACAACCACAGTTGATCAGTCATGGTTCTTGGAATCAATTATAAATCTTAGCTACACATGTACCTTTGATTCCAGTAGTGAAATCTCTGAACGAAGTCGATCACTCTCCCTTTCTAGTGATTTTATTCTTCTTGCCTCATTATTTAGCCTATCATGGAGTAATGTGATCTCATTATGTTGACGATCATTAATTTCTTTTTGTTCATGTAAGTTCGTCTCTAATTCTTTAATACAGGATTCTTTCTTTGCTAGAGATGATTCAAGCTCCTGGACATTAAAACCAAGGGACAACAAATCAAAAACAATAAGACAAGAAAACTTGTCTTGAAGGAACGACACAGCATAGAATTTCATAACCTGAACAACAGCTCCACTTGCCACTTCATCACCTGCTTCTTCATTCTTATGCCTCTTTGATTCATTAATAACACTTCTCAACTTATCTCTCTCTTCAGTAACCATAGAAAGCTGCAATATAACAGTTCACCTTTTAAAATAAAACAAAAGTGACCAAATATTATATTTTGACAAAGAAGAGTATTCAAGGACATATTCATCAACCCAGGTCTTTGTTAACATCCGCAAGCAAGTACAACCAATAAGTAAATCAACAAAAATTTGCTTAGAATCATTTGCTCAATATCAATCATCCATACAAGTATAAATGTCAGTCTGCAATCCCAGTTCAACTATTCATGATCTATCCTACTTGCTTATTTAAAAATGTATAAATTTTGCATGTCCATGATATGATGTAGTTTTTGGATATCTGCAAAGTGCAAAGGAGGAAGTTGCAAGCTTTCACTGTTATAAAACACGACCAGAAAACCAATCTTCATGAAAAATATTATATTAAATAGCCAAGTTACTTAGCCTTGCTTATAGCCTGAGAAAACCTCAAATTGCATACGGAAACTACTACAATTGTTTTAAAGAAAGAAAGAGTGAACCAAGGGAACTCATGGATTCTACTGTATCCTGTCCCCCACTAGAAAAAGAAAGATAAATAAGTAAAAAAAACACCTATAAAGGAATCAATCCCTTTAAGTTGTTCCCTTTAAATGCTTCCACGTATAAAAAGTGAATTGCATGGAGTTTAACCCCCAAGAAAGTATAATATTTACAATGGTCCACAAATTACAAACATCTCCCTCACATTCCACTGTGTGCAAACTATTAGAAACAAATGAAGAGCCAAAGAATTGTACCATAACGAAAATGGTTACTGCATATAACACATACCATGAGTTCAATCCGCTTGATCTCTGATTTTAAGGCTTCTGCCTTCTCCTTGACCAACACAGCATCAGATTCAGCATTCTGTTTAGCAAGTTCTGCGGCATCCAGTCCTACCTCAATTTGTTTCAAGCGTGCATTTACCTCTCCTATCTTAATTGTACTGTCAATTACTTCCCTGCAAGGAAAAGACATCCCAACTTAAACAAACAAGATGTAACTAATAAAACAAGAACCAACAAATACAATTAGCTTCATTGACAGATTATTCAAGCATGCATGCAGAAAGAGGCATGAATACATAATATCTAAGAAAAATCAAAAACATAAGTAATGTATTTCAATATATCATTCAACAGGAAATACAATGATAAAAATAAAAAATAAAAACCTTCCAGATCATTCCAAAATGAAAAGTATGGAAGAAAATAAACAAATCATTTCAAGGAAAATGTCATAGCAATAACAATTCTTAGAAAATGAACAGTTAACTAGAAAGGGAAACAACAAGAGATCCAAACCAGGACACAAGAAATGTAAGGCAGAGGAAGCTATAAAGTTGGAAATGATTCTTAGAACAAGTCGCCCTATAAAACTTTTACCTACAGGCTACAAGCCTAACCAACAACTAACTTTCTGATTTAAAAAATCAAAGACTCACTAATAAATAAACTATAAACAAACACTCCACTTCTTTTCCTTCAGCAACAACTACATATTGACATTCAAAATTTAGGGGGTGCAAAGAAAAACCTCTGAAAGTTTTGTCATTGTTTTTGGACTTTTGGCTAACCAGATGGATCATAACAGTTAAACCAATAGAATCAAAATAAGCTGGCAACTTACTTTTGTAATGTAGCAAACTTGACGGGTATATCTTCAGGACATGATACATCAGGTATGTTATTCATAATCAGTTTCCACAGTGACAACTCATTCTCCAAGTTGTTCAAACTTATTTGTTGTTCTTGCAATTTGGATAGCTCTGATTCCACCCTCTCCCTGCGGCCCTTCTCTTCCAGTAATTTTGCCTTCAATAATTCAATGTCTTCATGAGATGATTTCAGCTTTCTTGCCTCTCGTACTTCAGACTCCTGATGAGAACCCAGAATTAAAGGCAAAAGGGAATGAAATCATGAAAAAAAAAAAAAAAGGCATATAAAGGGGGAGCAATGATTCAGACAGGAATTAAGACCGTCATCCAAAAGCATCGACTGAAATTAGCAGTTCGATCAGAACTTTAGAAACATAGCTTATATTCATACTCACCAAAGAATCAACAGGAAAGAAAAAGGATATAAGAACAAAGTTTATGCAAGTAGTTGACTAAGACTAATAAGTCAAAGAGAAAATATAAGTGTATCACTACCAGGCAGTAAACAGAGTTTCCTCCACTCATGCAGATGATCAGCAGACAAGCAGAAATTTGCAGAATTTCTCAAATTGATTCATGGAGATACACACGCATGTTCTTGAATGTGAAAAAGGCAATCCTATCAATATATTCAAAAATCTGCAGTGTGGGCATTTTCGCACAGACAGGTACATTTGTACATAAATACGAAAACTTCTAATAATATAATTTTGCAGACGATAAGAGAATTTAAATGGGGAAAAAAAACTTACATAGTTTCTAAGCTCCTCTTGTAAATGCTTTATCAAGATACTGCTCTCAGAGGAAGTAACTTCTTGAAAAGTGAAACTTGAGAACTTCTTCTCTACTTCACTCTTTTGGTTCAAGCACTGCAAAAACACGATGGATGAATGTTAAAAAAACATCTAAACTACATCCTGCAGGATATGAACAGTTTGCATCTTAAATAGTAAGACTTCATGTCGGACATTCAACCATAAAACCAAATATCCTAGGTAATTCACAAAAATCAAAACAAAACAAAGAAGTTAACAGCCGCTAGTCCGCTAAGAAAATAGAAGAAAACAAGTGTTAAAAGTTGCAGGAGGGTTAATGAAATGGGTATGCAATCAAATCAAGTACGAAAATCAATAAGCATGTACAGAGATACCTCATTAAGTTGTTTCTTAAGATCCTCTAGCTGCTCTTTCAAAAGCTCTGATTCCTTCTCAGCATTATTAGCTCTAAATTCCATTCTTTCAAGCTACAACCAGAGAAAGTATGGATTAGACTAACATAAATACTAACTGATGTTCTTTCATCAATTAAATAAACAAGTTTAGGTAATCACATCAGCGCTTATTCTGGAAACAGAAAGCTTTGATTCTCCTTTAAGCTGAGCGAGCTCATTGTGAAATCGTTTTTTCTCCCTTTCTATGCTTTGAGAAAATTGAGTAAGTTTACCCTCCAAATCAGCTGCTTTTTCTTCAGCAGATGCTGCAGAGGACTCAGCTTTCTTGCGAAGGTTCATCTCATTTTGTAGTTTTCCCTGTTATAAAACATTATATAATGGTGAGCATACCTTTTACATAATGAAAAAGAATAGGCACAGATCATCTTCAAAACAACAACATTTCACACAATTCAAGTGCACGGAGATACTAACATGGAAATATGTAAATTTTCAAAGTCTTAGAAAAGGCATTGCTGACTATCATCTGCTTCTAGCTGGACCATTTAATGTTGCAAAAGACACCTTTCAGCACAATTTGTATTTAAGAAAACTAATAAACCTGAATCACAATTACCAATAGTATCAGAACTTACTGTGCTTTATGACCAGCTGATACATTTTCATGATTGTATGTGTTCTAAAAGACTTTGTTGCTATGTTATTCATAATTTAAGCAAAAGGTAATTGAACATTCAAAGAGAAAAGGATTTTCTATCAATCTAGTAAAAGATAAGAAAAACAGTACCTTAAGTTCATTGTTTGTTTCTAAATGCTTTTTGAATCTTTCCTGTGAATCATTGACTTCCTTCAAGAGCTGTTCACGCAGCATCTGTTCACGTCCTTTCGCAGCAGCTAGCTCTTGTTCAGCATAGAGGAATTGATCCCTAAACTTTTTCTTTTCCGCTTCTGCAAAGATTAGAATTATATAGGTGTAAAATTAAGAAGAGTATTACAAACAGAGCTTTAAAAGACTCAACATTCATGGGGGCAAATACTGCATCATGCAAGATCTAATATCAAATAACCAAACACCTACAACATACACCAAAGCAAGAAGCTCCTCTTTTATCGTTTTCTGAGGAGTATAAACTCAAATAGGCAAAATGTTAATTAGAAATTCTGACGCAACATATACATAAGATTTGACAAAAAAATTAGTAGGTGAACCTGAAGAAAATGAATGGACATTTCACTTATTCATGCATAGTGTGATTTATAATTACTATGTGCTTGTTAGTTACTGGGGCAAGAAGGACAAAGTGTTTGGACATTTCAGAATATTCGAAATGCTGTGTTTCTTTTCATGAGAAAATGAATGGATGGTTTTTTGTTTTTTCTATTGTATTGAATAACTATGTGAGAACTGGTATTGTATTTCAGTCAATCGTTTACTTTTAATTAATTATAATTTATCTATTCAGCAATAGCTTATCCTAGACAGGAAAACACAAACAAGTAACTGAATAATCAACACACTCGGAAAGCCCTGCTGGATATGAACAACAGCAGTTGATTAAAACTAAGTCATCCTTCATTTTTACAAAATACGAATAAAAATTCAATAACCCTACAAATAGAAGTGTACTAAACAAATACACAAAACCCAAAGTGTAGATATAATCTACCGGCTTTAGAAAGGCTTTCACTTAAAGCCTCTAGTTTGGCCTGATAATCACTATTTTGCTTCTCCGCATTGCTCAAGGCATCTAGAAAATCTGCTTTGACCTAAGAAAATTACACAATAATATTAAGAAAGAGAAAGCAAAATGGAATACGAATGCTGACTGATCCAGAAATTAAAACGATACTACCATCTGTCGGCATTGATAAGTGCATAGGAGGTGATCGGATGGCTGGTGAGGCGACTCCGGCGGAGGCGCAACCAGAGGACTGTCCTCGTATATGATGAGAGGTCCATCGGGGGCGACGAGAGGTGACGGACTCTCGTGATGTACGGGTTCGGATCTTTGCTTCTTCGGTGGTGGAGTCCTCAGTATCATAGTGTCCACAAATTCAATTTTTTAGGGTTTCTCTCTCAACGATTCAAAATCCAATTTGGAAGAAAGGAAAATGGCGCATTTCTTTTCAAAGTTCAGGCAATGACATAGTGCGGAAGCCTGTCCCGCACTTTAATTAGGCGTAAACTATCGAGATGATCATTACTGTTTCATACATTTTCGTTTTTGGCAATCAAGTTTGAAAACGTTATTATATTCTAGTCACGTATTTTATCAATTTATTACATTTTGGTCCTTATTTTATCAGTTAACTCCTAATGCTGATGGTGTGGTACATTAGTAACCGGGGTTAGTTTTTAATTTGACCCTTACACTTTAGATAAAATAGTATCATGATCTCTATTTTTAGATAAAATTACATTATATCCCTATATTTTAGGTAAAATTAAAAAAATCGACCTCACTCAACACTATCATTGATTAGTGTCTATTATTATTAGACTCGATCGTAATAATAATCGTTAAGCATGATTCGATTGTAAATATTTTTAAATCTTTTTAGACTTAGTTTTTTATATGTATCATCTAAAGTAAATAAAAAAAAATTCTTGTGAGCACATGTACCATATCATCTCGTATCGATGCCTACATTCAAAATTTACATATTTTTTCTCGAATCTCGATCTAAATACGTTATATGTTTTGATACATTTACATTAAAGCTCTTGTGATTACCAAAATTACAAAGTTATAAATATATATATATGCTTAGTATACAATGAGAAATTATATCATGGGCCTTACTTACCATATCAGTTATACTCCTATTCAATTATAACCATCATTTCAACACTATTTTTTAAGTCATTTTTTTCAACCAATGAATTTTCACTCATTTTTTTCATATCATTTAAAAAATATATAATTTTTGAAAATTCTATTAATAACATAGATAATTAGTGATGGGATGAGTGTTTTTCATTAGTTAAAGACTACAGTTAACGTGACGAGTCAGACATATGATTTAATTTCTTGCAGGGACGGAACCATATAGACATCTACCCCCTACTTTTAAACATTTATGTTTTGCCCCTCAACCATAAATCACAGCTCCATCTTGATTTCTTATATACAAAACACCAACATGCACAATACTAATATGCAAAGTCATTATATTTATGATAGGCAAAAGGTATTCCAATGTTAGAAATATATTACCTTATACGGAAAAAACTCAAAATATGGGCATAAAGTCTTCCTTACATAGGTGGGGAAGTTAAGATTTCATCCTTCTAAAGCTTGTGGCTTCTTTTAGAAGAATATTTATTTCTTCATTATCTTTTAATATTTCATATTTAAGGAGAGATTACGTGATCAAAGTTTAGATTTATCTTTAATTATTTTTGTCTTATCAGTTTTAACTGGGAAAATTAATAATCTTTCACTCTTAACATTCTTTGAACTTCAATGGATCTTATACATACACCCAAAAACACTACATTTCTCATAAAAATATTAAAATATGTAACATTTAAACGCAAACAGTGTAACTCTATACCTACGTGCAAATTGTATGAAATATATTCGTAACTGCAACTAAATGAGATTAAATACATGCATAAATCCAGTAAAAGGAGTATGCAAAATAAGTTATTTATTAGGGGTAAGAAAAAAAATCTGGTTATCCAGATCCGATAGATTTTTATATGGTATTGGTTTTGATGAGACCAAAATTAGATCTAAAATTTAGGTCCCGATTATAACTGGGACCGGGACTGAATCTTGATTTTTTAGATCCTGTATCTGGTGGGTACCCAATATGACTAGGGCCAATACCAAATATCATGTATTGGTTTTCTTTTGTTTATTTTTTTTTATCAAACTTTCTATTTATGCATGAATATTATGAGTATGACTATTTTTAAAACTTTAATTTTTAAGCCTAAAATATTCTAATTTTATTATTTAATATTATTATTGGTGGTTGAATTTTTTCTCCAATTACTTAATTTTTTTAAGAATAAATTAATTGATCAAGTTCCTGATATTGACACCGATTACCACCAATAACGGAAAAAATTCTTAAAATTTAGAATCTGATGTAACCGAAATCAAAACTGAGACTAATTTCAATTTTTAAAATCCAATAATTATCAAGATCAAGACTAATATTATTCAAATTGACACGATACCTGATTTTACCCGGCACAACAACGTTCCTTAACCTTGATATTTTATTGAAATAAAAGGTGCAAAAATACGACGTCGTTGCAGCTCTTCTGATCTGTTCTACTCATTTCAATGTCAGGATTGGAGCCCACTCAGTCCAAATTATTTTTTTTTCTCCATGCTCGTTCACATAATCATGAGAATAAAAAATAAAAAATAAAATTCCTTCTTTTTCTTCAGCTTCTTCTCTGTTTCAAAGTTCAAACCTCAGTTCAACCTCAAGCATCTAGAAAATAGAAAAGGAGGAAATTATTAATTAATAATATTTTTTTTCTTCAGCTCTTCGATTTTATCGAAACCTCACCGGAGATGGCTACCCCACCATCTCCATCACCGACTTTGCGTCCTCCTTCCCTTCCAAACACTACTTCTCCGTCGGCCCCAATTACCATTAGTACCGCTCCCGTGGCTGATTCTCCGGATGGTATGCCTGTAAATTTGTTACGGCCGCCGCCGCCTCTCAGCAAGGAATTACCGCGTGGAACATTAGCGGGGCTCATAGTAGGGGTAGTGTTGGGAGCGTTAATTGTGCTGATTGGAGTGGGCATCTTCGTAATTTTTTACAAGAGGAGAAAGAAGAAGCTTGCTCACAATTATACCGCAGCTCCTCCTCAAGGAGGTCTGTCATTTTTTTTACTTATGAAGAATTATTGGCGTTTAATACGTTTGATAGTATTACTCTATTTAATCTCTTAACCATGGCTGTATATTCATCAATCATTCTATATTTTTGAAGTACTATTTTGTTGCAGTTTGCCTAAAAAATTGTGACTTTATTCTTCAACATATATACATTTTTTTTATTTTTATGATTCTAGGTTTATTTTTTAAAGTGTTTGTTTTGTTTGCATTGTATTTTACTATAGTTAAATAAGTTAGAAGTGAGAACAGTATTTGTCTACATCTTGTCAACTTTGTACTATTTATTTATCTATTTTTGTTTAAGTTATCTATTTATCTATTTGTTTATTAGTGATTGGGGTATAAAATGTTTTTTTTTAAGAAAAAAAAAGATTTTTTTGGTTTAATTTAGTGAATCTTGAGGTCCTTCAAGCATTTTATAGTATTATTTCATTGGAATTGCTTTCAAACATTGATTTTTGTTGGTTTAAGTTGTATATAAGAGCTTATAAGCTTATGAGCTAGATTTGCATTGTTGGTGCGTTGTTGGTATATGGTAGGCCGGTTTTCTTAGGGGAGTTAACTTGAATCAATTGACAGATAATACCTAAGATATGCAGCTTGAATGGGTTAGTTTATTAAGGATTTAAAGTTTCATGAATTTGTAAGCTATTGTATTCTTTTGTTAATTAAGATGCAGCCTGCAGGTTTCAGTTTAATTGCTGGTATCATGATGGTCATTTTTAATGTTTCCCTATTAATTTGCATTTTTGAACCATTTATGAAAGAAATATCAAATATGCATGTCCATACATGCGTACAAGAACATCCATGCATACATTTGCTAGTACACAAACACGTTACACATGCATATCTGGGACAGGGAGGGGTTGACTCTCTATTAATTTTATCCATGGTGCTGTAAAGATCACCGTTAGTAGTAATCTAGAAGTTTGATATTTCTTGTATGATACTTTGGTTGGACAATTATCGCTTTATAGTTACAATTTAATATGGAATAAAACAAACCAACAGTTTTCAAAGTACAACATAATGGACACTAATCTTGCATTTTGTTATATATCCAGTTGATCCTCAACATTGGCAGCAGAGTGTTCCTCAAATTGCTGTTCTGTCAAAACCTACTCCCCCACCAGGAATCGCACCACATCTCTATAATTCTGTTGAGCCTCCTTCAATGAGTACCAGTTTGGGCTCAGATAAATCATCAAATCCATCACCATCCCCAGGAGTGGCCATGGGACATTCATTGGGCACATTTACTTATGAAGATTTAGCATTGGCAACTGATAATTTCTCTGATTCTAACCTCATTGGTCAAGGAGGTTTTGGTTATGTCCACAAGGGACTGCTAAAGGATGGGAAAGTAGTTGCAATTAAGCAGTTAAAAGCTGGAAGTGGACAGGGTGAGCGTGAGTTTCAAGCTGAAGTTGACATCATTAGCCGTGTTCATCATAGACATCTTGTTTCACTAGTTGGATACTGCATAGTTGGTATAAAGAGGTTGCTTGTTTACGACTTTGTCCCTAACAACACATTAGAATGTCATTTACATGGTGAGTCATTTTGGTAGTTAAATTCCTCTACCACCCCACTCTACCCGCCTAACTGGCTATGAGAAGATGAGCATTGATTAGCAGAACAAAAAAGAAGAAATGAAATTGGGAGTGCTAATAAATTTTGCTTTTCTTCTTGTTTCAAGTGCTTGCTTATTTTACTGATATTATCTCTCTTGAAAATTTTGCAAAGTTGCCGATACATGTTCCTAGTATATTTGTTTTCCTTCTGTATGGATGATTTAAGGGCTTTTGGAGATCCTAATTCAAATGTTTTTAATATCCGTTTTCCTTTGTTCTTGATCAAAGTCTGCTTTAGTCATGAAAAATTAGATTTCTTAACATGGTGAAAGTACAATAAATTTATTGTACATGAAGGTGGAAAATGGCTTTGCTATTTTCTAGCTTTGTTCAGGATTGTGCTTAGCAACAAAAGTAACAAATGATGGTATATGTATGTGTTTGTCTCTTTGTAATGAGTATACTTGATATAGATGTTGAAAAATAATAATAAATCTAGCCAAGAGAAGTTAAAAAGAACTGTAATATTCTCATACAGAAGAAAAACAATTAAGTATTTGAACAATAGTGATCTTGTATTCGATGGATAATAAATAGGTAATTCATATACCATTGAGTGAAACAAATTGTGTTTGTATAATCATGATACTGTTTGAGTCTTGTACAGGCATAGTGGACACAAGTATAAAATTGAGATTGCAACTCAGATTAAGGATGTACAACTGTATTTGCATATCTTAACTTTGATACTTATTCTGGAAACTTGATGCAGGAAAAGAGAGATCGGTTATGAACTGGTCAACCAGAATGAAAATTGCTCTGGGTGCAGCCAAAGGATTGGCATATTTGCATGAGGACTGTAAGGATACTCTTACATTTCTTCTTTAATTTGTGAAATTCAAGCACTTTCCTGTTTCTAACAGTTTATACTTTCTTCACTAAACATAAATATATAATCAGGTAAACCCAAGATCATACATCGTGATATCAAGGCAGCTAACATTCTTCTTGATGAAAGCTTTGAGGCAATGGTATGGCTTCAGTTTTCAAGTCAATGATATTTCTATAGCTACATGGTTGATTTATTCCTTTGCCTCTTGAACCTGAGAACAAACATTGTGCATATATGTTTCTCAATGTTATATTAGCTCTTTAGATGATTCTTGGAATAAATGGAACTGTTGATTTAGTTTTGGCATGACACTTGAATGAGAACAGCATTCTTTGGACAATGAATAGCAAATGAATTTGATCATAGGACTGTTTTAGGATACTTCATCTCAAAGTTTGATGAAAACTTGTTCTGAATGTATTGATGTAAATATATATTTTTTTAAATTTGAATGGTCCTAGGTCCATTCGCTTTTTCAAAGCAAGCATTTTACTCTCTTGTGTGTATGTGTTTCCAGGTTGCAGATTTTGGACTCGCGAGGTATTCTTTAGATACCGATACTCATGTATCCACTCGAGTGATGGGAACGTTTGGGTAACAAATCTATTTTCACCTATTTCCTCAGCATGTGATATTGTTGCAGTACAGAAATTATGGCTCAGTTCATATGCATCCTGCAGTTACATGGCTCCAGAGTATGCCTCCAGCGGGAAGCTTACTGAGAAGTCTGATGTTTTCTCCTTTGGTGTTGTGCTTTTGGAGTTGATTACTGGACGCCGCCCCGTTGATAAGACTCAGCCATTCTTTGATGACAGCATAGTCGATTGGGTATGTACTCTTTTTATCAGTATTATTTCATTAATGCACGCACATATATAATCTAGTCAATCATGAAAGGTGGAATTTTAAGTGATTCTTAATGTTAAAGAGGCGATCTTGTTATTGTAGAATCTGATGAGAACTGCAAGTTTCTCACTTGTATTTTATTCAACAAACATATAGGGTTACAATATATATCACAATAAATACAATATAAATTACCCTAAGATTAAGCCTAATAATCAGCCTAAGAATATGTAACAAGACAAGACTTTTATCTGTATCCCTACTCCCAGATGAGAAATTATATCATGGGTCAGTCCCACCAAGTCATCCATGGGACCGACCAATGATAATCATACACCTCATTATTTTTTAATTTTTAAAGTGAAGATTTACCTGAAAAAAAAATATGACATGGAAAAGTTGATGAAGTGGGTAGTTATCATTGGTCGGTCCCATGGACACGTGGTGGGACTGACCCATGATATAATTTTTCCTCACGAGAACATGATATACTTTAATATTTACTACGATTACAACTCACAGTTATAATTTCAAATGTTTAAAACAAAAGGTTCAGGCCCTACTAGAGACAGAAATGCAAACCTCAATCTTCTATAACAAATTCTATGGCCTTTCTCAGATCCTGATTTATTAGTGCTTGACTGGAAAAACATGAATAACAGATCCTTTTAACTGAATTTTAGGCAAGGCCGTTGCTCTCGCAAGCTTTGGAACATGGAAATTTCGATACATTTGTGGATTCAAGGTTACAGAAGGACTATAATTCCAATGAAATGACCCAAATGGTTGCTTGTGCTGCAGCCTGTGTGCGTCATTCAGCAAGGAGTCGTCCACGGATGAGCCAGGTTCTTTGATTATCTGCTTAACATTAACTTTTAGTCCTCAATAAACACTTTTTTTCCACTTTATCAGTTAGTTAAATGTTATAGTCTTCTAGAGTCGAATTTAAATAAAATAACAAAATGGGTGTAACATAGGTTTGAAAATTCATGAACCTGGATTAAACGCTGACATGTAACCACCTTTCTATCTCTTAATGCAGGTAGTTCGAGCACTTGAAGGAAATATGTCGCTCGATGATTTGAAGGACGGAACCACTCCTGGGCATAGCAGAGGGTTTGGTTCCTTTGAAAGTTTTGATTACAGCTCAACCCAATACCAGGAAGATATGAAGAAGTTCCGAAAGATGGCACTGGAAAGCCAAGAGCTTGTTAGCATTGAATACAGTGCTGTCACCAGTGAGTATGGTGTTAACGTTAACCCATTTAGCTCCAGCACTGAAGGCCAACAAAGTACCCAAATTGAAACATCGAAAGCCGATAAAGAAACCAAAGATGCAAGTGGAAGCACGTAACGAGATCTGTAGTGAAATTCGCCCGGAACAGTAAAACTTATTTTTCCAGCCAGCTTCATATTCCTTATTGCCTCATTGCTGACTACGGGGGAACCACTTGTAAAGGAAATCTGAGATTTCTGCCTTCTGCAAAATGGAAGCCATGGTAGAGTGGTAGCAATGGTGGAATTCCATGTATTTGGAAGTAATATTTGATGCTTAGAGTTATAAAAACCTGTCTTGCGTGTATATTTGATGTAGGTGACGGCTAGAAAGTTCAGTGTTGTATCGAATTCTATAGAGGAACTTAAATGAAAGTGCAATATTGCTTCACCATACACTATTATTTTACCTGTCATTTGTCTGGTTTGATCTGTATTGATTGAGGTCTGGAAATGGATTTTGGAAATATCAAAGAGGCGAGCGTTCGATTGAATTAAAAAGTTTCGAGTTATTAAACTTGATAAGTCATATTTTATAATTCAAATTTTATTTGAACTTTTTTCGATTTGAGTTTGAGTTTTTGAATTCCTATAAAAATTAAATTATAATTATTTATAATAAAATTTGATTTAAATTTAAAAGATTTTCTCTAATCATATAAGATATATATTTTTAAAATAATTTATATAATTACTAAAAAATTGAGTTATTCGAATATTTTAGTTTTTATTTTACGATTTAAACTTTATTTGTTTTTTTGAATCGAATCAAATTTATAAAATTTTAAATCGAATCAAGATAAATCAAATATTTTTATATTGAATCAAATCGAATTATTTGATTTTTTTGAATCGAGCTAAATTTTACTCGCCCTACATCACAAGATAAAAAATATATAATATTAATAAAAATTTTATTAAATAATTATTTTATAATTAAAATATAAAATATAAATAATTTACTGACCAAAGATATTATTCATCTTTAAAAAAACAATATATTAAAAAATTCAAAACAAAATAATTTAAATTTATATCTTCTTATAACATTATTCTTTTTTTTTTAAATCTAAAATAAATACCGTCCAATTAAATAAATGTTCAACCAGACACCCACCAGGAAGCGTACACCATACGCTCCTTTTCTCTGCCTTCTCTTGGAAATATTCATATTTAGCCGTTAAAAACAAACACCTGACTCAAATTTTCCCAAAATGGACCCACCCTCCTCTTCTCAAACCGACGACGAGTGGGAGCTCTGCAACGACGACGGCTTCATCTATAAACGCCGGAAGCGCCGCCGCGTTATTACCGAACAACAACCAGTGCCGGCGGATCCCGACAAAGAGGAGATTCGGAGGAGAGAGTGGAAGAGGAAAAACCTTCTCAGAGTGAAGGAAAAGTACAAGAAAGAGATCGAGGAGTGGGAGATTATGTCGGAAACCCTCAAGGCAATGCAAGATAAGGCTTCAGAGTTTCAAATTCAACAGCAAGAAAGAAGGAAATCGAGAGAGACAGAAGAGGAGCAGAGAACGTCGTCGTCTTCAGGGTCGGAGAAGAAGGATAACGCTTCTGACTCTGTAGTTGATGAGCTTCTTTCTCAGGTAAATTATGAAATCATATTTGAAGAATTTCACTTACTGCTTTGGTACTTTCCAGTCCATCTAGCAAAATTGAATCAAGCATTACTAGTACGAAGCCATTAAAATGTAAATCACTATTATGATTTAGGGTTTCTTCCACGCCTACTTTTGAGGTTTGCTTTAATCGCCTTAAACTGCAGGCAGAAGCACAAGAAATGGTAATCCGTGATGTTTCCAATCTCTGTGACATAGCGGAAGCAATATGCAATGCTCAAGAGCATCAATTGAATCAAACCTACCTTGATCTTCCGATTTGGGCATCTCCTCGCCACCTAATGGCATCACTCTATGATGAGTAAGTATGTTCTTAGTGATTACAATGCACAGAATTGAACTGCTTTAATTTATGCATCCCTTGATCATTGTAGTGTTGATAGACTTCACTGTAACTATGTTGCTCGGACTCGGGTATGGTCGATTTGTTCGAGTTTTCTCTACGAACTCTCGGAAAAAAAATTAATCCGAGCGACATAGCATTTTACTATGGTGTTGTGTAAACTTCTGCAAATGTGATTAGAAATAGTGATAGTGTCATTGAACTGAACATTTGAGATGAGAATATGTATTTGCTGTAGATCTGGGTAACAGCTTGCTTATTTTACTGTGAATTTCTTTATGTAGGGCAACAAATTCTGCAATTTTAGACTTTAGTTTAATATGTGAATACTGAATAGTACGAAATGTAATAATTTGAGGACTTATTTTTTGATACTTTAGTATGGTCAAATTATGGTTTTGATCCTTCTACTATACATGAATTTAGGATATAGTCATTGTACTTCAATTCGACACAGTTTGGTTCTTAATATTTAGCCATAATGCTTAAATTTGCCCCCTAATGTTTCACAGTTCTGTCACTTTGGCCCTTAATAAAAATTTTAATCAAATTAGGTTAACTTTTCTTGTTAATCTCAAAAACAGTTTTCTTACTTTCCTGTTCTTTGAATATTACCCTCAAATTCCAAGTTGCTTTATTCTAATTTTTTAGAAGTTGTGGTCTACCCTAAAGTGTATTTTTTAATAAATTTTAATCCTAGTTTTATCCGGAGAAAAGGAGAAAAATTATATAAGAAAGAAGGGGTGTATATTTTTGGAGAGACTGCGTTAACTTCGCGAACCATCGTCCTGTGAATGATTATACAAATCGTGACAAATTTATTTTAAGATAAATGGTATAGTAAGCATGAATCATCTAGTCTCATCGATTAATGGAATTATAGTTATTCTTGGAGGTCACGAGTTTGAGCACTAGTAATACCAGTACAGTGATCAAGCAATTAATGTCTAATGATTGAGAGTTATACTCTAGAACATATACCACTGTAACCACTGCAGTTGAATAAAAAAAAAATTAAAAAAATTAAACAACTATTTAAAAAAAACGTTCGAACTATGTGGTTATTAAAATTTTCTTTTAAAAAAGTAACGGTCATTATATAGAAATGATAATGGAGTAAACCTTAGATAACGTTTTGATTTCGATTATTTTTATAGTTTAGATATAAAATCTTCGTCTTTATCTCTAATTGTGTTTTGGTTATAATTTTTTTATCACCTCTCGATAGATAAAGATTTTGATTATTTTCTATCTTCATTAAATCGGAATTAATGAAAAGAAATAAAAATATTTAAATGCATAAATTTACATGCAGGCAGTGGCGGATTCGCCTTTAGAATAGGTTAAGTCTATGTCTGCTTGATTTTTTTAAAATTTATATATTTATTTTTAATTTTTTAATTTTTATGAATTAATCCTTAAACTTTTATAATATTTAAGTTTTGTGTTCACCTTGAGATTTCAAAATTTTATATATGTCCACCCTCAAATAAATTTTTGGATCCGTGCATGCAGGTCGAATACACAATTTATAAATGATAGGTCAAGGACGGTTTATGTTAGGCACAAAGTTTAAAAATGTATTAACATTTAATTAATAGTAATTTTTTAAATAATTAAATTTTAATATTTTATTTTAAATTAAAATAATCTATCTATGATTAAAAATTATTAATTAACTAATAAAAAATAATTTTATAGAATAATGTGTTAGAAGAAATTTTTTATATATTTCATATAATTTTATAAAAGTATATTTTGACTATTGTATCGTTATGTAAAATTATTATATTTGTCTGTAAGATATTGTTATCATGTCGTGTATTAATAAATTTTATCCGTAAAAAATATTAATTTAAAATAAAATATTAATAATTAAATTAATTTAAAAATATAAATAATTATGAATTTTTTTACATTATACCTTAATGTTAGCAGAGTTTAGGATATTATTATTCCTATTATTCCCTTGTCTGAATGAATCCTCCCTTGTTCTAAGCGTGAGCTTTGACCTTTGCACTGAAAACCAGCCAAACCACACAATTCTAAATCCATTCCCACACGTCCAAATACTCTAAATTTATTCTTCTCTCAGAAAAACATGCACACCACCTTCAATCCCAACCATTAATTTCAAAACCAAAACTCACTAAAATCCCCCTCCCAACACACAAATCATTTCATTTCCAACAAGGAACTCTTCTTGTTCTTGTTTTCAAACAATATATTTCATTATTATCTATTATTGTTTCTATCTCAAAACTTCCAGTTTCATTGTTCTTGGTTTTTGTTTAGCAGAGGTTGAACAATGGTTCGAGCTGTTGAACAAGGACAAGAACAAGAGAGCAGGCAATCGCCATTGGATTTTTTCAATTTCAGGGGAGGGTCGAAGGAGAATAAAGGAAGGCATGCTAAGAGTTTGAGTGTCGGAACCGCTGCTAAGCTGGAAGAGGCGGCTGCTACCCTGGATAAAGTTGATCATGCTGCCTTTGAAGAGATGGTTGCTGCATTCCAAGCCAGGGAACAACAGTTATTGCACGGTGAGTTTCATGCATATGCAGGATGCAGCCTATCTTTGATCATCTACTATAGTTTTGAACATAGTTTTTGTAACATTTTGGCATGGTTTATGATGCAGATATGGAACAGATGAAGGAAAAGTTTGCTAAATTACTCTTGGGTGAGGATATGTCAGGCGGAGGGACTGGAGTTTCATCAGCTTTAGCACTCTCAAATGCCATTACAAACCTTGCTGGTACTTTCTTATCTTATAGAATCCTTTAAATGCATGGAAAAAACAAGTGCATATACTCGTATCGGATTCGGACATATACTCGTACCGAGGAGGGAAAGGGCTTACCGAATTCGTATTGATAATTGGTTTCAGCATCTGTTTTTGGTGAACAATCTCGCTTGGAGCCAATGACGCCTGAAAGGAAAGCTAGGTGGAGAAAAGAAATGAACTGGTTATTGTCTGTTACTGATCACATTGTTGAATTAGTCCCTTCTCACCAAAAACACAAGGATGGTTCGGATATGGAGGTATCTCTTTGTCCGAATATTCGGACATGTAATTGTGGATTTTAATTCTCTTGGGATCTTGATTGTTCTTGATTTGTTCAGATAATGGTGACCAAGCAACGAAAAGATCTTCTTATGAACATTCCTGCCCTGAGGACACTTGATAGAATGCTTATTGTAAGGACATGGATGTACTCTGTATGTTGTGTTATTACTGCAATTGAGGTTATAGATGGTTTAATGAGAAGTTAACAATGGTGAGCAGGATGGTCTCGATACCTTCAAGGACCAAACCGAATTCTATTACCTGTCGAAAGATGCCCCGGACTCTGAAAGGAGGAGGAGGGATGATAAATGGTGGTTGCCTACCGTTAAAGTTCGCCCCGGTGGTCTGTCTGATGCAGCAAGGAAGAATCTGCAGGTTCAAAAGGAATGTGTGACTCAAGTTCTTAAAGCAGCAATGGCCATCAATGCTCAACTCCTGTCTGAGATGGATATCCCTGAAAGCTACATTGAAGCCCTCCCCAAGGTAACGTGACCAAATTCTTGAACCTTGGTTTACACCCTCGATTCTCACATCGGTTTTTTTCGGTAATGTTTTGTTAGAATGGGAGAGCTAGTCTTGGTGATTCAATCTATAAGAGCATCACAGATGAATTCTTCGATCCGGATCAAATTCTCGGCAGTATGGACTTGTCATCGGATCACAAGATTTTAGACCTCAAGAATAGGGTTGAGGCATCTATAGTGATTTGGAAGAGGAAAATGAACCAAAAGGATAGTAAATCATGGGGTTCTGGTGTTAGCATTGAGAAAAGAGAACTGTTTGAGGAAAGAGTTGAGATCATATTACACCTTATCAAGCATAGGTTCCCAGGACTCCCTCAATCTTCACTAGACATCAGCAAGATCGAGTACAATAAGGTAACGATGGACCGACATACCGACATTTCGAATGAAACATTGAGTTTTGTTGGTGTTACACAAATCTTACATAGCCATTGAATTGATTGTATTGACATTTCAGGATGTAGGGCAGGCTGTCCTGGAGAGCTATTCAAGAATACTGGAAAGTTTGGCACACACTGTCTTATCCCGAATTGAAGATGTTGTCCAAGCCGATTTTCTCGCAACTGAATCGAAACCAGTAAAAGCGGAGAGCCAGCCTGCAAGCCCGAGGTACCATTCGGATTCTACTAACGGGATGACCCTCTCGGATTTACTTACTTGGGGTGCAGATCAAAATGACATTGAAGACCAAGCAGAGCCAGTAGCAGATGCAGGCAGAGAGTATGATTCAAAGCACTTACAAAAGCTAAACATGCTGGTTAGCAGGAAGGTTTCTTATCTCGACAGCTTGGGCGGATCGAAAAGTCCGACATCACGCCATTAACGGGGAGAAGAAGGAATAGAAGGAAAAAACTGGAAGCAGATATAGAGATAGATAGATCCTGAAAATTCAAAGCAACACCTTTAAACCAAGAAAAAAACCATATCTAGTTTGTTAGCTACCCATTGCCAAGAATATCATTCTTTTTATTTGTTTTTGTCTTCAAAATTCTATCCAATATCATTACACCTTGATTGTTGGTGTCCATGGAATCAAGCAATCTTAAATTATAACTATGTAATGAGTGTCCAATATTGTATAATCTATTTTTTCTCTAAATTTTGTTCATCTATTTTAAGGATCATTGAATTTCTAACATGGAATATTTCATATGAAATGAATATACCTGCATTTGACAGTGCAACAGAAGTTCTGCACTAATGATACCTAGAAATTTTATTTTTTTATGTATATCGAAAAAAGTCTCACCAACTCTTTGGTTACGAACAGTAAAAAAAAAAAATACAATTTAAATAGAATTAATATATATTCTTTTTCGTTGTGCCTCCCATCTCGGTTTGATTCGAAAACTAAGGATGTATGATCATACTAACACTTCTTTCATATTTTTTAAAAAATATTTATAATTTTTTTATTATTTGATTGGATAAAAATTTTAAATTGAATTTATAATTCAACGAATGTTTTTATTTACATATAAATTAAATTATATTCTCTTTGTAGTTAAAATATTAGATTAAAATTTTAAAATACATTATAAAATAATGACCAAATTTAAAAATTTGTCCATAAGAACAACATAAAATATTGTAAATAATGAAGAAAACATACACGTTATGGTTTCAAAAATTATATATATTTCCTACTTTACTAACACAAACACTATATGTAGGCAAATCTTTAACAGAAACAACAGTCGTTTCTTGACTTCTAAAACACCCATCAAGCCAGCATCTATCTAGGGTTGGTTTACTTTCGACTCTGCATGGCTCACTGTGGTCCCTAGGTTAGCCAGCTCCTCTTCTTTTCTCAAACCATTCCCTGCATGGCTAACTTTGGTTGGTTGGTCACCACATGGTCCATAAGCCCAGGCACAAACAATGTAATACAGTAGATTGATGAAGCTCAAGATGGCTAAAACCCAGTAGTAGTTGTCAATGCGACCTTTGTTTATGTTACTTGAAACCCAACTCTCTTTTCCATCTCTTGATGTTATGTCATCGATGATGCTCACTACGACACTGGCTAGTAAGTTTGCCACGGCCAATCCGAGTCCGAATAGCGCAGCGGCGATGCTTGACATGCTCTTGGGTAGCTCGGAGTAAAAGAACTCCGTTTGGCCTATTGCTGTGAAAGCCTCGGCTAAGCCATTCAAGCAGAACTGTGGCACGAGCCATAATGCAGACATGTTCACAACTGCTTGAGGGTTGTTTAGGAATCCTTCCCGGATTGCCTTTTTTCGTCTAGTGTTCTCGACGATTGCCGAAACCGCCACCGCTGTGAAGGTAAGAAATAGTCCAATCCCCATCCTTAGTTTGACGCCGATCCGTACCGGTTTACCCTTGAGTTTCGAAGCCATGGGGAGGATGGCACGATCGTAGAGAATAACCCAGACAGCAAGGGATATGATGTTGAACATTCCATAAGAGCCTGCGGGAATCTGGAACTCCTTTGTGAGGTGCCTGTCCATGGAGGTGGCTTGGAGTACAGGGAATGAATTTTGGCTTAAATTTATGGACATTATGATTCCGGTAGACCACAACGGTAAGACCTTGATAAGTGCTTTTAGCTCTTCTACTTGCTCCACCGTGCAAAGACTCCACGGATTCGAAGCCGAGCCGTCCGGGGCAATGTCTTGCTCTGCGTTCTTGATGATGCAAGCTTTGTTCAAGAATCTAAAACCACAAAGGCAATCAAGTACTAGATTATCTAAAGTTTAAGGGACAATGCATACATGTTGCTATTAAGTACACATATTATGGTTTGTTACCTTAACTTGTTAGTTGGTGCAACAATCTTTGAATCCCTTCTATGATGGTAACCTCCGGTTGAGTTTGGAAGTGGAAATGTCAGATTCCGGTTCCGATAAGCGACAACGATAACTTGCACAAATCCAGTAAGCAAGCTCTTGCTAGCTTTCATCTTGATATAGAGAGGAGAAGCAAGGAAAAACACAAGCGCTGAAAGTAACATTAAGATTGCTGGAACACCAAAGCCAACTCTATATCCAAGATGGTCTTGAATATAAACAATACCCGTCAAAGCAAATAGAACAGAAATGGCAGCAGAAGCATAGTACCATCCGAAGAAGCTCTCGAGGACCCTGTCGTTTTTCGGATTATCTCGCCGATCCAATTGGTCGGCTCCGAATGCCAAAGAACATGGTCTAACACCACCAGCTCCAATGGAGATGAGAACAAATGAGGAGATTAATAGAGTCATCTGAGCTGCTGTAGGAGATTTGCAGCTCTGAGTCAACATGTCACAAGTAGGAGGCTTTGATTGTGGAATCATGGCAGTTAACCATAAGAGTATCATCCCCTGTAGCATATTAAAACGTATCACCACGCCTTAAACCAGAACAACCAAAGATACAATCAGATTGAAAAACTATAGATGGCCATGTTTGCTCTATCAGCTTGGATTGTTGTATGTATGGTGTGAAGGGTTACTTTCTTGTTGTTTTTAGCTTGAATCATGAATGTTTTCTGTGGCTTGTTTTTTTGGTGTTTCAGTGTATTATTGTTATCCAACAGTTTAATTGCATCCAAAAGAAAGGTCAAGCTTTTATGCCATGGGATTCATGTAATCAATCAATGTCTATCAGTTTTATGGCCTAAAAATCTGAACTGCCAGAGATTCAGAAAAAGTCCATGTGTCCAGGCTCAAGATGATCAATCTCTTCTCATTATTGTTTGCCTGATCATGTAAATAATATAAAATCAATTTTTAAATTTAATTATAAAAACATTTTACTCTTTAATATAATTTCAAAAACTAAAACCAAACCATACCTAAATTTAACCTACTCTATCTTGAACAAATCTAGTGCAAACTAGACATATTTCATTTTGGCCCTAAGAGAGAATCTAATCATAAATTTGGCTAACCAGGCTGGAGCATACAGATTTTTGTTTAATAACCTAATAATTGATTCAAGAGAAAAAACAGTCTTCTTTTTCTTTTTACTTTTGTAGCAGTGGTCAGGTCAGGCCTGGCAATTATGGGGTCTTATGAAAGAAAAGTTTTGGACCAGTGCTGAAAACCATGAAATGTCTATCCTCATGCATGATGCATGTATAGATATGGTGCATGTATTAAGATGAAAGAGATGGGTTAAGGAGAACACGTTACCAGTAGACTGGAAATGGTGCCCAATCCAATGGTGAGGAAGCGACCCAGATATGCATCAGCAACAAAAGCAGCCAAAATAGGTGTGAAATTGGTGGCAGCTTGCCAGAAGAACAGAACATTGGTGCCTTCTGCTACACTCATGTGATAGTCTTTGATCAGGTACAGTATCATGTTGGGAACCAGTCCATAGCTCGCCACCTTCTCCAATGATTCATTGCCTGCATTTTCAGTCAAGTTCCAAAATCACCATGAAAACTCATCTAAAACCTTCCATGTTCACCAATACCACAAATCCATGTAAAAAGTTTACCCAAAAACCAAAGAAAATGCTAAAAAGAGGAGCAGAATTTGGTAAAAGAACTTTACACAAACACTTGGAGAGTGAGACAATGGAAAAGAAAATGAACCTAATACAAATGGCATAGTAATGAGTCCACCCTTCTTTGATCTGCCCATTTCTCTTTCATCTGAACACTCCTCCATTGTATCTTCCATGGATCAAATCTATGCAAGAGGAAGCTAAACACTTTTCTCTTTCAAAAGCTTTCAAGTTTCAAGCTCCCAAGCAGTGGGGTTTATAAGCTAAGGAACAAGTGTTTGCGTGTAAAATCTGATAAATAAATCAGGACCCCCTCCCCACGACACAACAACAACAAAAAAAATATATAATAAATCACAGGAAAAATTATATATTTGCTACTCATCTTTACGAAAAAATATTAGATGAACCTTGTTCATCACGTCATTCGTGGTCCTAGTCAACCAGATTCGTCCATTTTATTTTATTAAGGTGAATCATTACCTCTTTCTTACATATAATTAGTGAGTTGGTAGTTATTAGATAATTATTTAAAGATGAAAGAACCTGATTGCTTAAACCGGTGAATATAATTCATTTAATAACTTTTTTACCTTTACACGTGTTTTTTTTAGTATTCTATATTTTTTAATAAAATAACAACTTTACGGGGTTTTTTAATACTCCGAACGATAAAAAATTAACGATCGACTAATTATGAGAGAAAAATAATAAACTATTATGTCATTTTCTATTTCCTAATCAACATGTTACATTAATTAAAATTATAAAAAATCACATATAGTATGTTAATTATAAAAGAGAATAGCATGATAGTCATTATATATAAATTTCTCTCTCGTAATTATTATACCATTAATTTTTTACGATAAAATAATAAAATTAAAATTAAAATGTAATTTTAGATATAATTTTATCAAAATATATATATGAGATATTATTTTGGTAGCTTCTCTAAATAATTGATGAATAGACCTAGGACATACCATGATCTTAACACCTTTTTCTTGCTGGCTACATCAAACTTTAACCTTTTTTATTTTATTTTATTCGAATAAAAGAAATTCACTTTTTGTTATAAATAAAGTACAATAATCATGAAACCCTTTCGGGACATGGTGCAGCAGAATGCACTGGAAGAGGATGGACCAAGAATTTCTTTTAATTAAGATTTAAAGCTAAAAAGATAAAATATGAATATTTAAAAATAAAAATATATTATTTTTTAAAATATATACAAATAAAATTAAAATTAAAAAAATCGAACAAGAACCCCTCCTCGCCTTCACCTATATTCCTATCCCAAGTCAGTATGAGATAAAAGACTGAAGGGTAACTCAAATTTTAAAGATTTGTTCAACATAATTCATATTGCACGTGGGAGTTGAAAATATATAAATTCAAGGCTAATTTAGGGGAACTGTATTTTATTAAAAAAAATATTCTATCACGTGGGTTGAATAATGTTAAACGCCACTAATGCTCAACATCATTGAATATTATTAAATTAATAAAGATTAAAATTGAAGGATTCAACATGCAATTAATAATTATACGTTGAGTCTATCACTTTTTATTAATTACATGATAAGTCTTTGAGATTTTTAATCTTTATTAATTAATTTAATAGTATTCAACAATGTTCAGCATTAATAGTGTTCAGCGATATTAGACGTCTGTTATAGAATTTTCCTTAAAAAATGTAAAAAATAGAGTAATCCGGACTTTATTTTAGAAAATAATATGTATAATATTTTAAATATCGATAAAATTTTTATAACATTTTTAGTTGATACTCGATAGTCTTACGATAAATATCGATATTCAAAATCAAATTTTAATACGTAATCAACAACTTAAAATATTATAAAAAATATAACATTAATGAATAAATATTTTAATTGTTGTCGTATCGTAATCGTATCGTAATCCTTCTACTTACACCCTAGACTCATATACATCTAATGAAAGGTTGGGTTCAACTTATCAACACTAACATCCCAAAAATCTGAACTCAAACTGATATGCTTATGCATCTAATTAATGTCTGTATTCAACTCAAACTCTTAATCATAAACACATTTTTCACATAATCCGATTCCTAAACTTAATTAACCTTAAAAAACATTGTACCATGATGTGTTTAAGGACTAATGCAATCCCAACGTCTTAGTCTCAAATCCAAAGAACAGTGATTGAATTTGGCGGTTTGTGAGGGACCGAAAATTATTTGCTTTCATTGCATGAACACGACACTGCAATAACGACAACCGGACCTATCGACACCTAGTTAGGCCTTGCGTGCTGCAGATGTTGCCCTCTCCTTTTCTTTAAGCTGAAATTGAATTAAATATGATTTTAAATAATATTTAAAAATATTTATTTTTTAGTTTCGTTAAATATATAGATCGTTTAAAGATTATATTTAAAAAATATGAAATTTAAAATTTATTTTAAAATTTAGGTCTAAAACTACGGTACAAATAAGAAAGCGTCAATTATAAATGATGATTTAAGAAGAGGATACCACTTACAATGATGTTTTTTATTTTTATAATATATTTTTTTAAATCTGAAGGGATAACGCAATGTACACATGACGTTTTATCATATACACTGTAGAAATTGATCTAAAATTTAAAATATTATTAATTTTTTTTTATATTTTAAAATTTAATTTTGGATTGAATTATTTCTAAAAATTTCTCTACCTTTTTATGTAATAATGATTTATTTTTTAAAATATTAATTTTTTATTGTTAGATTCAATGAAAGTTGAGTGTCGTGTTTTTTAAGAGCGGAAATCTTTTATCTTTTGTTGTGTCTCTTTTAACATCTTCACTTTAAAATAATGAGTTTAAGGTTAAAGATTATAATTAGGGTTTAAATAATTAGAGGTAAATTATATTTTTTAGGGTGTAAGATTAAGATTTGAGATACGAAAATTACAGCTAGGATTTAAATTTTAAATTTTTAAATATTTTTAAGATGAAATATAAAAATACACATAATTAAATTACATTATTTTTGTTTACTTTCCAATCATGTGATTCAACTCAAAGCAAATCCAATACAGCTCCCTTTGATGTGAAAATTCAAAAAATGTGGGGTTCAATTTCTCTCCTTTTTTTTCTTGGAGTCTGTTTGGATGGAGGGAAAATTCTTCCTCAATTATCGGTTAAGTTGGGACCTTGATTTTACATCTTATCTTCTCTTGTTTGTTCCCAAAAGAACTGAAAATGATCCTCTCACGCCCTGATTAATGAATATCAACCGTTGAAACTTGAAAGATGGAGAATTGGAAAAGAAAAGGTATTTCAATTATGGATCAATGGAGCGTTTATTTCAGCTGTTATAATAGATTCTATTAAAAATAAAATAATCATTAATTATAATTTTTTTTATTATTTTTATATGCAACCATCGAGGCGGCATATAAAAACTCTATTTTATTTAGTAAAAATAGAATCTAATATGTCACTTAAATAGCTTCTAACGAAAGATAATATAAATGATAATATTAAAAGTAAATTAAAATTTTAGTGATTGTACAAATTTTAATACTTAATAGCCAAAATGAAAACATTCTAAAAATATGATACAATTTATGTAGTTTACTCTTAGATTATTAAATTTTTAATGTAAATTTTCTTAAATAATTAATAAGATAAAATATATTAGTATTAAATTTAGACAATAAGTTGCTATGAAAAAAGTCAAAAATTGAGTAATCAATTTAGGAGTAAAGTAGGGGCGAGCAAAACTCGACTCGATTCGAAAAAACCGAATAATTCGATTTGATTTGAGGCGAAAATACTTGACTCATTTTGACTCGATTTGATTTGAAAAAAATTAAATAAAATTCGAGTTGTAAAATGAAAATTCGAATAACTCAAAATTTTTAATAATTAAATGATTAATTTTTAAGTTCGAGATGAGTTTATTAATTTTTTATAATATACATATATATAAATATAAAGAAATACCGCTAAATATAAAAAAATATATATACATATCTTATATGATTAGAGAAAATCGTTTAAATTAAAATCAAATCATACTATAACATTATAAATAATTACAAATAAATATTTATAGGAACTCGAAAACTCGACTCGATTCGACTCAACTCGAATTTCATAAACTCGATTTGAACCGAAAAATTTCAAATAAAATTTGAGTTCTAAAATATGACTCGTAAACTCAAATAACTCGAAATTTTTTAACTCGATTCGATTCGACTCAACCGAATACTCACCCCTCCTTCCAAAGGCAACCTTGGTTCCTTTTCATTATATTCTTTACCTAATAGTTTGGGAAACTTCTTTTTCAAAAAGATAATTAAGCTGAACTACTTTTCCCCCACTTAACCAAACACTTTTCTTCCTTTTTTATTTTTAATATATTGGTATAATTATAAAATAATATCGATTTAAATTTTTAATAATTTAATAGCGTATATTTTCTTGATTAAGAATATTTTATAACTAGATCATTCTTCATGACTAGTAGAAATGGAACTAAAAATTTATTATAAGAGAGATCAAAATAAATATTTTAAATTTTTTAATTGACGGAATAAAAAAATAATTATTATAAAAAATTATATATTTTAATTTTTATCTTTATTTAATATATAAAAATAACGATTGACGAAGACTGAACTCTCTTCCTCTTATATTCTGTCACTGATCACTAAAACCACTCTACAGATTAAACAAAACATTCTTTTACCATAATCAAACTAAAATAAATAAATAAATAAATTGTACCTGAAATAAAATAATTTCAGACAGAACTCAAAAGAATAAGACGAAAGCAACATCTATTTTACACAAGATAAATCTCGAAAGTACATTTTTAACACGACATATATTAAATTGTTGTGAATTAAAAAATTAAAAAATAATAACGTTTTTATAAAAAAAAATCCTAATTCAACTTTTTTAGAAAAATTCTTTATTATTCTAAAATATAACCACACTTTAAATTTCAGTTTCAAAAATATTAATATAATTAATAATATATATCGATACATATAATTAATGATACATATCGATACATAACATTAAAATTCTAGAGAACTATATAAATAGCACTCTACCTATTTCCGTGTTATTATTATGATACTATAACTATTATTTTTAATAAAATTAATAAAGATGATGATGTAATTTAATAGAATTATAATTTTAATTTAAAATACTTATATATTTTATCAATTTAATTCAAAATTATAATTTAAAATATTATCTTAATTAGAGAATAAAATTATAAATCATTCAATTTTCTTCTTCTATCAAAGTCAATAACGGTGGTTGACTTTGAGAGAAACAATAACTAAATCTTTAGTGAACCATAATTTAATAAAATTATAATTTTAATTTAAAACACTTATATATTTTATCGATTTAATTTAAAATTATAATTTAAAATATTATTTTAATTAGAGAGTAAAGTTATAAATCTTTCAATTTTCTTCTTCTATCAAAGTCAATAACCGTCGGAGTCCCTCGTCGTCGTCGATATCTTCTGGGTGAGTGACACGATCTCTATCACTGTATTTTCTAGAATAGATAAAATATAATTAAAATATTAAAATAATAATATAAAAATAAATAAAATACTATTTATAATTTCTCACCTAAATTAAATATTGAGTTGATAATACCGAAACCTGTTTAAGAAAATGTTGTTTTCCTTTGATAAAACATTTCACGTGCTAAAAGTCAGCAAACAACTTCAATTCTGTATATTTGCAATGATTTTGTAGGAAAATCTTGTCAAACCTAGAAATTATTAGATAAATTTAATTTATTATATTATTTGTGATTTTAATTAGTAAAATATATTAATAAATATAAAATATAGTATATTATTGGTGATATTTATTCTTATTTTTTGTTTAAATATTATTAATTTGTTATTTTTTAGGCTTGTTTTAGTTAAGAGTTTTGTAGGACCGTACGAGCCGTCTAGCCACAGTAGTTAAAGGAACTGTTTTTGTTTCTAAAGGTTACGTATTTGAACACTAGTAATATTAGCATGATGATTGAGCGGTTAATATCTAATGGTTAAAAATATATATTAAAATAGATACTGTTATAATCACTGTTTAACTGACTAAAAAAAGTTCCGTAAGTAGACATAACTTGACGGTTCAATAAGAGAAATCAAGATCAAGTTTCATTTCTTAACCCTTGTGATTCGACCCCAAGTGTAAAAATTATAACAATTTACCTTAAAAAACGTGAATAAATCTTATTAACTAAAATCATAAATAATATAATATATCAAATCTATCCAAAAAAATTTCTCGAGAAAATGTTTCACTCACGATGAATATCACAAGTTTCAGAAATTAAGGACAAAAGTACTCTCAAATCCAATGATTTAAGTGTCTGTTTGGTCCAGACAAGGTAATCTGAGATTTTGTAATGAGATTATTTTATTTGGTTTTGTCACATAATTTGGTGATGATGATATAAAATTATTAATTATAAGTTCATTATCTTTAATAGATTTTGTAATTTTCTTTTTAAAAATTCAATAATTATTTACTTAATTTACCTACGCTTATATAAATGCATTTTAATAATTTGGAATCATATGCTAAATGTTCATAATTTAAATGGATAACATATTCCAAAATTTAAATCAAACAAATAAAGGGATTAGATTCTTTGATATTAAGAGTAAATGGACTAGATTTCAAATGTTCAAAGACTATAGGTACTAAGAGAAGAATTAAACCTTTTTTCTCTCTGACAATTACCTTCAACACCAGCTTTCCGCATCGTCCAATTTCCTAATTTGTCTGAAATCCAGACCACCACTTGTTGTGGGAAACAAGGTTTGGAACATGGCAATATAAGACAATGACAGTGCAGAAAACACAGGGAAAATATCAAAGATTTTGAAAGTATCCTTAAATCAAGAATCTCCTCTCATAAGATTTGATTTTTATATTAAAAATAAAAATATTAGGCGAATCATAAATAAAATTCGTCGGTTTATTTTTTTTGTCTTTTATACGTTTTACCAATAATTTTATCTTGCGACATAAAAGCGAGAATATAATGGAACACAAAGAGAGGAATTCTATTAACAGATTAGAGGATTCGAATCATAATCTTACACGGACAAAAATCATCTACCTTTTTAGTGTCCCCTACCCCAACACTTAAAATCGAATTTTAAACCCTAACCCTAACATTACACCCTAAAAATACACTCTAAGTTCTAATTTTAAACCTAAACCCTAAGCATAATTTGTTAAAGATATTATATAAATGGGGCAACTTTTATTTTACCCTTTTTCTTTTCACCTCATATCCTCACCCTAACTACTTCTGGGTCATACTCTCTTCTCCGGAACACCTTGACCCTGGTTCATATGTGAGACATCCCACTAACTAAACCAAACACATGTTTCTCTTTTGGGGTTACATGAACCAAAATCGCATAGGACTTGGTAGGAACATAATTGGGTTAAAAGGGTCTTCCTAAAAATAGATTTATGTAATATCTGATACGAATTAATCGAACAATAAATCATATACAGATAATTATAGGAAAATAGAACATTAAATCATGCTGCTTTGAAAAGCAAGATATTTTGGGGGAGTTTGAAGGAAACCTCAAATGATTCAGTATTCTCGATGTAATGCCATCTTCAAGATTAATGCAAATATCTCCACACATGGCCCCGGATCAACAATAATTTCCAATTAAATTAAATTATGAAGCAACAAATCTGATCTAAATTTGTAACACTGTAAAAATCTATCTCAACTCGAAGGCAGTTCAACTGTCGAACAGAGAAGCAATATCAAAAAATAATGAAATAAGCTTCAAACAGACGATTTCACCGAAATATTAAGTTCTATTCACAGTCATTAAATTCTAAATTACTATACCTAAACTCATAAATCATACACCCTAAAATTAAGACGTTTGTGGAAACTAAAAGTTTTCACCGCTAGTATATCATATAATTATCCTTTTAAAATCATATATTATTATAATAAATAAATTATTCCATGAACAAGTGCTTACAGAAAGTTTGTTTATCCAAGCACTTTAGTTTTTGTGTTTATGGACTATGTTTAGGGTTTAAGTGTAATAATTTCGAATTTAAGGATCGTTGATAGAATCTTAAGTTTAGGGTTAAAATTTAAGCTATAGGTTAAAACCTATATCCCTGACCATATTACCCTATACTCTAAATTTCTAACTATATACCCTAAATTCTAAACTCTAAAACAAAAAATTCCAGTGTTTGGGATAATCCTTATAATAAAAGGAAAGTAATGAACTAAAATGTAGTAATAATGAACGTCCATCCTTGTCACTGGCATATAGTCCAAATGAGGTGTTGGAAAGATTCTACTGCTCCATGTCCTACTACAGACGCAACCTGACCAACTATGCTTTTAGGTGAATCCTTACCCACCCTAGAGATATAGGGCTCTTTCCTGAGGTCCCCGATAGTCTTAAGCCTGAATATAATAGTAATATATAGATCTCCACTGCTGCATTTCAATTTGTTCCTACCAATACAGGTTTGTACACTTATGTTGACATACAAAATTTTGATATTAACACAACAAAATCGATACACCATGCAGACAAATCAAATTAATGGAAGTTTTTCATGTTATATTTGATTAGTGTTATTTATTTCTCGAGCTTTAGTATACGAGTCATTAATATTTTAACTAGGGGTGTTCACGGTTAACCGAAAATACTATAACAGTTAACCTATAAGTTATGTCTAAGTGCAGAAGTTATATGTTCTTAGTGCAATTAGAAGGGAAATGCATAGAGAATGTACCTAAGAATGCATAGAAAAATGAAAATTAGCCTCTTTCTTAATGGTTAACAGTTAGTTAATCATGAACATTCCTAATTTTAACCATACCCGTACGTGCACATTTGTATCCAAGTAACATACAAGGTGAATCCAAAAAGTTAAGTCATGAGCAATTCAAAGAATGGAAGTAGTTAAGAGACCTGGCAAGGCTTAAAATAACTGAAACCAGCTGACCGTCGGCCATCTTTATTGTTACAAGTTACAACATGGAAATAAGATGGTATTACACAGGTAAGGTAATTCAGATACTAAGAGTCTGCAGAGTACAAAGGGTCTAATGGAAGAAGTAATGACACAGGGAGAATACATACCTACCGCTTCGACCATTGACCGATCAGACATTGGTTTCGCACCACTCCTGTAATGTCAGTGTTGCAACTCCAATATTTCTCATGTCAAAGAGATTGGCTGGTTCGCATAAATTTAAGGCTTTGTATCAGTATAAATGTCATTTTTGCAACAAAAGAAATCATGTGTACTTGGGTCTCTCAAAGTTGGATTGCAAGTACAAAAATTAAGATAAGATGTTCTTTTCGTATGTCAATGGTAGCAGACAAATAAGAAACAGAAATGTCTGTTAAAGTTTAAATGCAATGGAAAAGAAAAGGATTACAGAATTAGATGTGGTCGTATAATTCAGCCCGACCTCCACTTCCCCTGACCCATCCCGACCACTACTTCCCCTGACTCTCCTATTTAGAGCTGGAAATGGGACAGGATGGATGATTTCTACCCACCCAACCTGTTATACTCCCAACTTAACCCGACTCCAAATTAAATATTAAGTTACCAATACCAAATCCAATCCCCAAATAAACAAAAAAATCTGATCCCAATCTGACCTTTAAATATTTATATACATACGCATTTATCAAAACAAGACAAATGTTTATTTATCAAAATATATAAATATAAGTTCTAGTTTATCAAATATATATATATATATACAGAAAAATCAAACCCTGAAAAACATAACAACACAACAGAAGCAGTGTACAAAACACAAGCAGAGAACAAGGCAATACACGAGTTATCGACTATATAATCAGTACAGCAAAGGAACTTCTCAAACACACACATATATATGTTTGTGTCATAATGTATATTTTTGTAATTATATATTATATATAAGGATATTTCTATAATCTTCCTGAGACTGTTTTTTCCTAAACCCAAACCCGATTAATTTTATAATTCCATTTTCACCTACCTTGAACCTGACTTTTTCTTTTTCACCTATAGGAACCTGTCAGTTCCGGGTTTTTCTGCCATCCCTACACATGCTCTTCGTTTCCCCGTATTCTCTCAACATTCTTTTTCTCATAAGAAAACTGTTGTGTTTCTTTGCTGGGAAATCTTCCGAATCATTATGTCGATCTCACCTAGACACTCTTAGGTATTTACTATTTGACATGATAGAACCGTTGCTTCTACCGAAGCTTTTAGACGGTCCTAAGAATTTGTTCAGCACACTCCAAAGGTTCCTTACATCGTCCCCTCTATATGTTTTGAATTGAATTCATCTTTCATCAACTCAAGGAACTACCTAGGCTAACAGCCACTACTCTCTTGCACCCTCAAGCGACAAATCAGTAACCTTACGTTATTGATCCATTAACTACACATAGGTACATCCATGTCCTCATTTAGTTATATTCCAGTACACTCGTTTAAATAGTCACCTAGGTAGTCTACAACGGTAAAATCAGCTTGTCTCTACTCTTTTACAGTACTAAAACCATAGAAGTCTGCAAGTCCGGGGTCAGATTTTCATTGGCCTATATTTCCCCATTAGACCTGGTATAATCACTCCATAAACTGTTTATGAAGTTTCTTAACCACTAAAAAATTAATAATGTCATCTTTTAAAAAGTCCCAAGTTTCCCTATATAATGATCAAGTACATAAGCATGACTGAATTACCAGGCTTACTTTCTGGTGCTTATCGTCTGGTATGCTAACCTAGGTATAGTGGCAATTTGTAGGGGGCAGCACACTTTTTTTTTTGGCATGATTTCAACTCAATTATCATCACCCTAGTGGCAGATAAATTGGTTAGGAGAGTGAAATTTTGTACCATCATGTATATCGGGTGTTGCAGCAGCCGTGGCATCAACAATAACAGTAACCGGTTGGTAATTATGTGCTATGGCATCAAAGACAGTCTGCCGGATGCAATTTGGAGTTTGAACACCTACAACAGAGATTCAAGAAAACACTGAAATGTTAATGCCGTGTAGCATAAAGCAAGAAATGTCTCTCAAATAATCACCTAATTCAACTATTCACAAGTTCTGAAACCTCCTTACCAACAACAACTAAAGTATTTACGCCATTACTCTGAAGGAAAGAATGAAGATGGGTTGCGAAGAATGCGCTAAAACGAGTCTTCACCAACTTGTAATCTCCTTCTTTTATCACAAGGCCATCCACCAGTTCTGCACCTAAAGTTCCCTTTGCGGTTGGACCCTCTTTCCCTGAAGAGTACAAATGCCGGCGAAAGAGTTCAACATCTCTTCCTAAATAATCGTGCTCGCGAACAACCTAAACCCGAAATTAAGCTTTTCACAATCATCTCACATTTACAAACAAAGGAAGAAGCACTTCATAACAACACTGTTAGAATTATTTCAAAGAATATGAAATTGTCCCAAAATTCTGTTCATTTCTCAGAATTGATCCCAGGCAGAGGAAAATCGCTCCAATTACCGAACTTTAGAAGATTGATCACCTATCCAATATCTTGTTCTAAGAGCTCCCTAAGCCCCAAAACAAGCCTTATCCAAACGAAGATGAGCAGAAGCTAGAAAATGGAAAACCATTTTTGCATCAAAGACCTTTTTGTTTTTCAATTTCTAGATAAACCAAACATACTAGGAGACATTTCCCAGCTAACCAAACAAAGAGAAATGATGCGACTCAGAAAAATGGCAGTGAATAAGAGGTTAGAAAATTTACCCAGACGACGAGAATTCCACGCTTCCTGGCGATTTCAACAGCCTTTATAACATTAGGAACGATGGCTTTGCCTCCATTTACTCTCATCAACCCATCATCTAATATAAAATCATTCTGCAGGAAAAGAAAAATCCAACTCCAATGTTCGTGATTCATATGCCACAATACATATAATTTTCATTACAAAAAGGGGAAAGGGTAAGAAGAGATTCAACCTGCATGTCAATTACAAGTAGAGCCGTGTGCTTCCTTTTTTCTGCCATACCCTCTCCAAAACTCTGAAAATGCTTGAACTGTTCAACAAAGAGCTACAACCGAAGTGGAAAAGCTTGAGCAAAGTAATTGGTCTGGAATTGTCGACTCATTGATATTGTCTTTTGGAAATCGAAAACCGTAGCCCAGTGGCTCATTTGGTGACGTTGACTCATTTGTTTTTAGATTGGATATTAAAATTTTAAAATTATTAACAGTAAAATTATTTTTTAAAAATAAACAAATAATATGCATCAAACCTTTAGTTCAAGTGGTTAAAGGAACGGTTGTTTTTATTAGAGGTTACGGTTCGAACACTAACAATACTAATTACAGTAGTATCTATTCTAGAGTATACTCCCAATCACTGATAGGGGTGTAAATGAACAGGGTGTTCGACGAACATGTTCGTGAACGCTAAATAGGCAAGATGAATATATATAAACGAATACGTTCGTAAACATTAAACGAACTGAGCCCGAACACGACAAAAATAAACGAACAAAACTTGAACAAACCATTAAAAATTTAAACGAACACAAACAGAGTTTGAATTTTTTTTTAACTATTAAAGCTAGATTGTTCGTTCACTTATGTTCGGACTTAAAAAAATTTAAATTTAATAAAATACATTTGAGATATTTGGAATTTAATAATAAAATATAAATATTGTAAAAAATATATATATAAATATAGAGATAGCATAAAATAACATTATGACATGGATAAAGAAGGCGCTGCGCGTCTGTGGGAGACGATTTGATTTTTAAACCATCGTGGAGCATGGATAAAGACGCAAAACGTCGACGGCAGGATTCGAACCTGCGCAAGCTATGCCCAACAGATTTCAAGTCTGTCTCCTTAACCACTCGGACATATCGACAATCACATTCGATAGATGTCAATTTATTTTACAAATACATAAAAAAATTCCATTGGAAGAGATGCATATATGTTTCCATGTGAAATAAAAGTTCAAATAGTGGTTAAAAACGATCAGTTTATCATTCAAAATCATTTAAAAATAACGGTAAAATTTAAATTTGTATCGATAATGATTGTTATTTAATAGATAATGATCGAAAACAATTCATTATTATTATTATTATATCGTTATTGTACCATTTATTTTAAAACTCTCATAATAAATTATGCGGATTTTAAAAATATATACGATCGCAACTCTCACAACGACAACGGTAGTAACCGTTCTGTCTGCAATTGCGATAAAATGACACGATCGAAAAATATTTTTTAAATTATTGGTTTGAATACTAAAGTTTAAGATTTGTTCAAAAATTTTAATTATTTTTTATAAATATTAATATTTGTTTAAAAAATTAAAATATTATAAAAGTTAAATATTAATATACATTTGAAATTATGATTATTTAACTTAAATTATTATTTAAAAAAATAGAAAATTAAATATTTAAATAAATTTTTAAAGGTCTTTTAACCGTATTATATTACAACTAAAATTGTCAGTTCTACTTAGGGGTAAGCAAAACTCGACTCTAAAAAATCGAATAATTCAATTCGACTTGAGGTGAAAATATCTGACTCGTTTTGACTCGACTCGAAAATTTTTTAAATAAAGTTCAAGTTGTAAAATAAAAATTCTAATAACTCGAAATTTTTTATAATTAAAAAGGATTTATTATTAAGTTTAAATGTATCTCTCAACTTTTTATAATATATACATTTACATATAAAAATATAAAGAAATATTACTATATATGAATATATATATATATATTTTTATTATATGATTAGAGAAAGTCATTTAAATTAAAATCAAGTCGTACTATACATAATAAATAATTACAATTAAATATTTATAAGAACTTCAAAACTCAACTCGACTCAAATTTCTTAAATTTAACTTGAACCGAAAAATTTTAAATAAAATTTAAGTTATAAAATATAACTTGTCAACTCAAATAACTCAAAATTTTTAACTCGATCGACTCGATGAAATACTCACCCTAGCTTTACCTTCAGCCGGTCCAAAAGCATTAACACCTGTTGTGACAGACAATATTAGCAACCTGACGTCTCGATTGCCTTCGTTCCCAAATCCAAAATCTGTCTTTGTCCTAATTCAATCCCTATCCATTGAAATTCTACGATTCCCTTCTTTTTCATCCCACTAATCGAGTAAATAGATCGATTTTAATCCCTTCATTTGAATCAAAGGATTTGAGAGGGGGAGATCTATTTATAAAAACAATTCGAAATGGATTCGAGCAGGCGTGCGGTGGAATCTTATTGGAGATCGCGGATGATAGATGGGGCTACTTCGGATGAAGACAAAGTAACGCCCGTTTATAAGTTAGAAGAGATCTGCGAGCTCTTGAGATCGTCTCATGTTAGTATCGTTAAAGAGGTCTCCGAGTTTATATTGAAACGACTCGATCACAAAAGCCCCGTCGTCAAACAAAAGGTAACTTAAACTCAATTCGCTTAGAACTTTGTTTAGATTTGTTAAATCTAGTCAATTCTGATCAATTTGTCGTTTCGGATGGGGAGATCTTCCTGGTAAAGTTATGAATCCAAAATTTAGAAGTTGAGCTCAATTTAGTAGTAGTTAAAATTATCGGTGTCAAGGTGTTAGTTGTGTTTGTATATAAATGCAACTGCAGCAAAAGCTATTAAATAGAAATTTTGGTTTGCAAATGCTCTGGGTTACTGAATGTTTAATTTAACGGGTAGGAAAATACATCCTATAAATGAATTATTATTACATGTTAAAACACTCAGTTGGTAGTGGGATTTTTACAGGCTTTAAGGCTGATTAAATATGCAGTGGGGAAGTCTGGTGTGGAGTTTAGGAGAGAAATGCAGAGACACTCTGCCGCTGTGCGTCAGTTATTTCATTACAGAGGGCAACCAAATCCTTTGAAGGGCGATGCTCTCAATAAGGCTGTCCGGGACACAGCTCATGAAGCTATTTCTGCTATTTTTGCAGAGGACAATAATCCCAGCAAGCCTTCTCCTGCAGATGACCTTAACAAACGAATACAAGGATTTGGGAACACAAACTTTGAAATGCCATCGGATGATAAGAAATCGTTTCTAATTGAGGTAGTTGGCATCGGAAGTGCTTCTATCAAGCAGGGGATTAGTAGTTTCACTCAGAGTCATTCACTTGGAAAGAATGATAATGGAAACTACAAAAGCCCTACACTTCGAAGGTCATTGACTAGAGAAATTGATCATTCTGATAGGTATGAACCTGTTGAATATCACAATGAAACTCAAAGAGTTTCTGGGAGTTCTGCTAATGGACCTTGGGGCCAGGATTCAGGAGTATTAAAGACAGAAATGACAAATGGAGAATCCAACTCCAATAAAGTGACTAAAACTCGTGAAGAGAGATTGTTGGAAACAATAGTGACATCTGGTGGTGTTCGTCTGCAGCCTACTCGAGATGCAATTCAGGCTTTCCTTGTGGAGGCTGCAAAGCTAGATGCTTTGGCTTTAAGTCATGCCCTTGAATCTAAGCTTCTATCTCCAATGTGGCAGGTAACTCTACCTATTTAATGAATTATCAGTGCAATGCTACTGTTTCTTTGTGTGGGTGGGTGGGTGGGTGGGGGTACTCAAACCAGTTTAAATTTTAACTACTTTGTTGTACATGAAGGTACACCGTTCTCATTGCATGACCATGTTTGTATTGGTGATTATTCCATATTGACTTCTTTCGGAAAAAAAAAGGTATATTTCTGTTTTTATGTCTTTCAACATTGACCAGAACTAATGATGGCCAGGTTCGCATGAAAGCTGTATGTGTGCTTGAGTCCATTTTGAGGAAAAAGGAAGATGATCATTTCTTAATTGTGGCTTCTTATTTTACCGAGAACAAAGATGTTGTTTTGAGATGTTCCGAATCTCCCCAAACTTCCCTCAGAGAAAAGGCCAACAAGGTAAATATCTTAGACTCTTAGTCTTCCCTCTGTTTTACTTTGGTAAGAAAGATGAAAATCATTTTTGTTATTGATTAAGACCAGCTCAGAGTGCTTGTAGATTCTTTCTCATTTTCCTTCTGTTTACCAAGCAAAACTACAATGACTTCTAATTTAGTAAACTGGTGTCATGGGAGATAAAGTAAAATTGAACGAACTTATGCTTTAACAACTTGCTTTTGGCAATATGGAAAATTTCATGACTAAAGCTAGGAAGGCTAATTGAATCCCATCCTGTTTGAGTTCATTAAGGTTGTTTATGTTATGATGCCATATTTATGCAAATCTAAGTTGGTCTAGTGTTGTTCTTTCAACTGGGGGGGGGGGGGGGGGGGAATCTAGGAAACTTGTGTTTTCTATTAATTTTAAGCCTGTTGTTTAGGGTTAGAGAATGTAAGAAAACATTCTTATAATCTGTTGTTTTCTGTTTAATATTATTGCCGGAGGAAAGCTTTATATTTACTTTTTGTTTGAACCTACAGATTCAGATATTTTAAGATGCTCCCTTTTGATGCTACATTGCATTTGAGTTCCCTTGTTAAACAGGTGTTTGAACCTTCATAATGAGATATTTCAAGATTGTTTTCGTTTAATGTTGCATAACATGCTTGTTAAACAGGTGTTGGTCCTTCTGAATGGGGAACAACCTGGTGCTTCGGCAAGTAATTCAGCAAATTGTTTGAAGGCTGAGACCACACCTGTTCAAATGCCTGACTTGATCAACACTGGTGATCTAGATGATTACAATGTAATAGATAATTCCTTAAAAAAACATGACCAAAATACTGCAGTACCGACAGCGACACCACTTATTGATGACTTATTTGGAGATGGTATTGACACTGGTCTTGGCACCAGGGAACTGAAAAATGATGATGATCCCTTTGCAGATGTCTCATTTCACACTGGTGAGGGTAGAGAAAATGTGGATAATCTATTCTCTGGGATGACTGTAGATGACAAGCCAGCTGTGAGTGATAATTGTGTGGCTGCCAATGAAAAATCTGAACTAATTGATATCTTCGGGACCAATTTTGATGCTCCATTTGAGCCAGTGAATAAAGAAAATGATATTAACGATTTGATGGCTGGCTTGTCTATGAATGAGAATCCATATAATTTGAAGCAGCAAGGAATGTTTTCCGAGGCGCACCCTGAAGATATATTTGCTGATATCAACACTCATTCTAGCCATCAAGCTTCTAATGATGCTTTGAGTGGACTTCTTGGTTCTCAAGCAGCTGGGATGAATTCAAACACAATGCTTCCTTTAGGAACAATGCCATATGCCATCCCTGCTGGATTGATGTTGAACCCAGCCTTTTCTCAGCCTATAAATTATGGTGCCATTGGGGGTTTCTTTGCTCAGCAGCAATTGCTTGCAGCAATGTCCAAATTACAACACTTTGGTAATCTTAATGCACAAAATGCTGGCTTTAATAATGTTTCAAGTGGACCTAATGGAGGATCACCACTTCCTGATATATTCCAGTCAAATTTTCCAACTCAAACACCCAGTTCAATGCTGAACAGTTCGAAGAAAGAAGATACCAGAGCATTTGATTTTATTTCGGTGAGTTTAAGTTCTATCATATTCATATGTTAATTAAGGTAGTGTCGTACAGATTTCCTCTTCACATGTAAGCTACTTTTAAGTAATTGTGGCATCACTTTTATGAGGTCTCTCCCTGTAATATCTTTTACTAGACAAGCCAAGTTCATAGGAGTGCCTTGTCCGCTGCTAGAAAATAAAGAAAAGATTTAAGAACTTTAGCTTCCAATCAACCCCGTCTTTGTTTCCAATGAGTTATGTTGTTTGTATCGTGACTCGTACAATATTTTTATTTTATGTTGGATGGCAAGTTTTACCCACTATGATGGTGGTCAAGTCAAGCCTTATTTCTCAACCAGGTACTTAGCCTTAAAAATTCTTTCTGCTAAACTCTTTATACCAGTTATGCTGCTAAAATAGCATTTCAAAAGTGCAAGAAATTAGTAAGAACTACTGCTTATGCTGGATGCCTGGTGTAGACAAAAGTAATAACGTGCTATTAAACTTGTCAAGTCGGGATGAGAAATGGTTCAATTGTGAAGTGAGTTATCTGTGGCTTACACCTACAATCATCTTGTTCCTGGTTTCTATTTTTCAGGACCATGTTGCAGCTGCTCGTGATCCAAACAGGACGGTGTAATGTTATTGTGCCTGAATAGACCTACCGTCTTAGAATCTCCGGAGTACTCCAATGATGGTAAATATTCTTTTGAAATAACAGAGCATTGATGTTACATGCATTGTCGATGTTGCATTGCATGTAATATAAGTCTGTGGGGTGGGGTGGGGTGGATATCCTTGAGAATAGGCTATAAAACTTTTAGGCTTGTATGCCATTGAGATGGAAGAAAATTAGGAAAACGTTGTGCAGTTGCAGTTATTAGATGGTTCATAGTTTCTGAATTAGTAATGGATTTGTAAAGTTGTGCTTCCAGTTTTTTAGCACTATCTCCACTAGAAATGCTTGTGTTAAATGCAGAGGGATAGAAAAATTAATAAATGTTTTATTTTCCTTCTTATGTTTAGGCTACCATTTTCTTTTGTTAAAAGAAAATTGTTATGTAGGGCTGCGAATGGACAGGGCAGGGCAGGGTTGGATCGTTGGCAATGAACATCCCCAACTCGACTCGAGAGATTATTAGGTGAACCTTGTTTACCATATCATCCATGGTCTAAACAATCAGGATCATCTTTATGTAGTTACCTAATAACTACTCACCCATTAATTACATGTAGTAAAGAGGTGATAATTAACCTTCAAAAAATTAATATAAATATATTTGATTAGTTGGGACCATGGATGACATGATCAAAATACGGCAAAACTAGGGGATACTATGGTCCTTCCAAAATGATTTTCTTAATTTAAAATAATTTAAAAGTTTTTATATTTATTTTTTTATATTATATCCTATTAATACACTTTTTCAACCACTTTTTACGTTCTATGTTATTATCTCCTAGTTTAATAATGGATGTATATATAATAATATTTTAACAGATACAATCAATTCATTACTGAGCAACTAACATATTAATAGAACATATTTAACATTAACTTAATATTGCAAGATAATAGACATAATTATTTTATTAATAAATTTTAGACATCGGTGGTTAAATTTTTTAAATTATACACAAACTAATAAAATATTTAAATTTTAAAAATAAAAATTTATTATTATACCAACAATAGAATAAAATGTTTGTCATAATTTTAATTGATTAAATTATTATTTTCAAATGAAAAATGATCTGTTTGTTCCTTCCCTAAATATATAATTAAAATTCTCTTTACTTTTTAAGTAAAACCTGTACCTGCCTGCAATCAACCTAGAATCGATGAGGAACACTGGGTTACGTTTATGGTGCTTTTTCACCATGATTTCCACAAATTTTAATAAAAAAAACACTACAAATTCTTAAATTTTAACTCAATGCGTTTTTAACTCTCCAGTCTTTTACAATTGCAATACAACAGAATCTGCAAATTTGTTTTTGAGGAAACAACAGAATCTGCAATACTTACCCTTCTAAGGGACATTTCTTGTTCAAGCCGATTATATGCTGAAACTCTGACTTCTGTATGAATATCTGAAACGAACACAATCAAACAATCCGGGATCGAACAAAGGGAGTGCGAGTGATCGGAAAGACCCTTTTCTTCTAATATCCAAACATGTATTCCATGACTTTGGTCCCTAAGGATTTTGTAGGGTTTGCGATAGCTGTGCTTCCTGAATTCCGCGTGTTGGTATTTCCGTTTTGAAGATAGTGAGGTCGCGATGGTCGGAAATTGTTCAGCTCTGATGTTCTGCTTGATGGTGGGGGCAAAGTCATGAAACCTGGATTATTCATTCTTTCATTTAGAGCCTCACGTTGCATCGGGTCCACCGACTTCACACCAACAATTAGTACTCCATTAATTTGCATTCCATTCTTGCTGAGAGCCTTCTGAGCGTCAGATCGATTCTGTACCAAAATGAAAGCAAAAAGGAAATAAAAAATTAGGCCCCAAAGGATAAACGTCAGCTAAGATGGCAAAAAGCCACACTTTAAAAGCCGAATTAAATCACGTATCATCACCAGCCCATCTTCCAAAAACAAAAAATTTATCATCTTTAAGGTTTCAGCAAAATCCATTCGTTTAACCAGTAAGATTTCCACCTTGAACACAAAAGAATTTAGCCAACATGTTGGAATTTGGAAAGGCTAGAAATGTACTTTTGAACTTTTTTTTAGTCGATAGCGATCATCTTTTATATTAATCTCCTACTGTATTTACTTTCTGTTATCTTCATGATATGTATGGATTTAGCAAGCATGGATAGCATGCAACAAATAAAGAACATGACATGAAAAAACACAAATCTGCAAAAACAATCCGAAAAGATAGATAAGCAGAGTACATTAAAAACTTGTAGTGGGAGAAAGAAGATTTACCATATAAAGAATGTGCATCCAGTTAGCATCCCTTGGACCAGGAACATGCTTCAGTATCACACCACACTTTTCAAACTCGCGCAAAACTAAATTTGTATCAGAGGGAGAAAATCTGGAAAAGAAGCAAATATTAAAGCCATAGGTGTTGCATATACATATAAGAGAATGATCATACAAATGTTTCGGTTTGAACAAATGGTTTACTAAAACAGTGAATCATGAAGAGATATACCCAATCAGTCCGAGGAGGTAAAAGTTTCAAATCTCAGCCGAATTATATCTGAAGGTTACAGGTTGCAGATACTGGACCAGATGACAACACACAAAGATACCAAGGAAAAAAAGTGTTTTCTAGGGATAAAGAAATTAGACAATACCACAATACCGACTACCTAGAACATTCAAGCAAATTGCGTATAAATATGTTTTAACCTGACATAAACATGTCAGGTTTTGGCAAAGTGAAAATGATAGAGATGAGCCTAAAATGCAGAGATGTGATCGGTTAAATAATAAAAGCAAAAGATACTCCAATGGAATGAGGTACCGGCACTATTAAACACAACAGAGGTTGATAGAAGACCATAAGACAAATGTGTCAATTATTCAATATAACATGAAAGTAGGGAGGACTCACTTACCCATAAACTGTAACCCATTCTTCCTCATCCAGATTGCTTGCAGGTACGGAATTCCTTTGTATCTCAGGCCTAGCAACCTCCCTTGGAGGTGGAAGTGTGATCAAAGCACCAGGCTGAACCACACCCTCGACAGGAGAGCCCTTTCCCTTCTCATCCTGCTCACTACCACTCATTTTTGCGGGCGACCACCAACTCAAGCTCATTGGGTTTTGCTGATTCTGCTTCCCATTAAGTATAGCAAATGAAGTGCTTACCCCTGACTTGTTATGTGTTGGAGTCGAGAAGTCACGTCCAGAACTTTGAATTGGACTTCTTGGATCTGACTTGATTTCAGGAGACATAGGGTAATCTGGAATCCCCGATTCAGGAGAAAAATCCGAACGATCTTCCAAGGTGAACATAGGAGGCGGTGGAAGATCTGAACCTCCAAAATTCTCCTGCCATAAAGCCGAGACAGCAGCTGCTTGACCTGGAGTAGAGAATTTCCCTCTACGGGCAGAGATCGGTGAAGCCAAATCTTGGAATAACAAGGATTTCCTCCCTGATTTTGGAGTTGTATGAACGGCAGTGCTCATTTCTTTGGTAATAATATGAGCACTTGACAAAAGAGTTCTGTAAGCATATCATGTCATTAGCTTTAACAAAAACTTAAGCAATCAAACACGGTTTCAAAAAACGGCCACAACCTCTAGTTAGCGGTAACGCCTCCGGACAAAACCGCTATCAGCGAAAACAACGGTGGGACGCGGAATCACACTAGTAGCTGTGGATCGCGGCCGCTATTTAACGGGTACGATAAAGAGGAATAAAAACATGAAATTAAACAGAGAGGGAGAAGAAGAAAGAGAGTACCTTGAGTTGAAGTCCGTCGGAAATTTCCCCAAATTGAATGGCCGCGGAAAGGATCCCTTCACAATAATAGAGAAGGAAGTTTATATTTGAAATCCTAAACCCTAGATTTATTTTTCAAATTTCGGATTTTGTGTACCGTTTGAGTCATCTCCAAATTACGTAAATATCCTTCTATTTTCCAGGTTATTAAGGTTGTTTTCGCCATTTAACGTACTAGTGTTTGCTTTTAGTATTATTTTAATAAAGAGGTAAAATTAATGTTTATTTAAGATTTCAAACAGAATTTTAATTGAAAGCTTAAGGCGTAATAACACCTTTGATCCTCCAACTTTACCACTTTATAGTTATAATAATTTGTTAAAAAAACATATTCCAAGCAAGGACGGAACCAAAATTTAGGTTTGAAGGGGCAAAACATAAATATTTAAAAGTAGGGGATAAATTCAAGAAAAAAATAATTTTTTAAAGAATTTAAATAAGTGGACAAAAATTAAAAAAAATCGGATGTATTTCCGTCCCTGATTCCAAGGGTGGCTCCGCCTATACTTCCGTGCACTATTCGAGTTAAAATACATGCGTACATATACCAAGTACTTTTTCCATATTATTTAATTTAATATTTTATTGATTTTAGGTTTTTATTATGCGAAAAAACCCTCAAATCTGTACTATTCTCTATAAAACATTAATATTTATTAGCTAAATTCATGGAGGGAAATAAAAATTTTAAAATATAATATCATACTTTTAAACTATAATATCAAAATAAAATCATATAAATTAATATATAATATTAAAACTTGATAAATTAATATAAAATAATTAATTTTAAACTACATTTTAAGTACTTACAAATTTAAAATTCAGTTATTCAAGTTTATTCCCTCCAATTTTCAAATTAAATATTTAATAAATCTTATTACTTTGAACCCATATTTTTTTTTCTAAATATTTAATTTTAACATCATCCTCGTAAATTACGCACCGTCGTTAGTATTGTTTCATTAAATTCAATGGTGTTATGAAATTTTGGAAGTCGAGATAAGGAAATTTTATCATTTAATTAAATTAGAGTGGACCCAATTGGGAGAGAAAATGTTTAAAATCATGCAGACAGGTCATGGGAGTTTGTATTTTTTTGTTCTTAGTCCTCATTCATGCATGTGATTTTGTTGAAACATAATTTAACCAAAGTTTATTTTGGTGTGGATAAAATTCGACTCGATTTGAAGCGCAAAAATTCGATTTATTTTGATTCGATTAAAAAATTAAATAAAATTTAAGTTATAAAATAAAAATTCGAATATGTATATAAAATATATACATATGTGCACTTCTACGTGTGTGTATCTGAAGAAGTAGATATGTACAATTAAATTTATTTAAAAACTTGAAAATTCGACTTGAATTTCATAAACTCGATTCAATTAAAAAAAATCAAATAAAATTTAAATCGTAAAATAAGAGTTATAAACTCCAATAATTCAATTTTTTTTGACATGATTGATCTGAATGCTTAACCGTCATTTTTTATGAAGTTGACGGCGACATTTTCGATGAAACCGTCGTTGATAATAGCGTTCATTGGAGAAGTCAAGGAGTTCGTCCACCGAGAAATTCTCAGTGAGTTTTTCTCCGTCAAGAAATTAAACATCTCCCGCTGCAGCACCGGAATATCCTCCGACGAAGATGTCCCCTGCCTCCATTTATCTTCAGAATGTACAGCTTTTGATATAGTAATAGTGAAAATAGTTCTGGTTTTCTAGAGAAAGAAGATGAAGAAAATTTAAACAGATTTTTTTAGAGAGAGAGAGAAAGGCTTAGGGCCAATTTAGCATTGTTTTTAAAAAATATGGTAAAAAAGTGTAGTGAAAAAATTATTTTGAAATTTTTAGTTTGAAATATGTGTTTAATATTGTTGTCAAACAATGCTTTTGAGAAAGTAAATGACTATTTTAGACATAACTTTATAAGTTAAAAAATATATATTTAAATAATAATTAAATTATTTCATATTATAATATTAATTTAAATTATGATAATATATAAAAATATTAATAAATAAATACATAAATTATTTTTTAAAAAGTGTTTTTTAGAATTGTTTTTGAAAAATATATAATTTTTATATGAATATATAATTTTTAAATTAAAAAAATAATTTATGTTAAATATAATTATGTATTTGTAGAAATTAAATTATAATAAAACATAGTAAATGAAGGTTAAAATTATAATCTAACTCTTAAAAGTACTTTTTCAACCGCAAAAGCTAGAAATTTTAGCTTTTGCGTTTGGGTTAAAAATCACTTTTCAAACATATTTTTTTAAGTTAACTGTTTAGCATTACTTCTGCGTTTCAAACCAGCTTTTAGTCCAAAAGCTGGTTTAACAAGCATTGCTAAACAAAGCCTTAGGGCCGGTTTAGCATTGCTTTTGAAAAGTGCGGTGGAAAATATGGTGAGAAAGTGTAGTAAAAAAGTTCTTTTGGAATTTTTAGTTTGAAAAATATGTGTTTAGTATTACTGTCAAAATGTGTTTTTGAGAAAATAAATGACTATTTTAGACATGATGTTATAGGTTAAAAATATATATTTAAATGATAATAAAATTATTTTATATTATAATATTAACTTAAATTATGATAAAATATAAAAATATTAATAAATAAATAAATTATTTTTGAAAAGTAATTTTTAGAAGTACTTTTGAGAAAATATATAATTTTGTATGAATATATATAATTTTTAAATTAAAAAAATAATTTATTTTAAATATAATTATGTATTTATAAAAATTAGATTATAATAAAATATAATAAATGAAGGTTAAAACTGTAATTTGACTCCTAAAAGCACTTTCCAAACGTAAAAGCTAAAAATTTTAATTTTTGTGTTTGGATTGAAAATCACTTTTCAAATACAGTTTTTTTTTCAAAAATCAATCATTTAATATTGTTTTTGCGTTTCAAACCAGCTTTTAAACTAACTTTTAACCCCCAAACTGGTTTGAAAAGCAATGCTAAACGGGGATTTATTAATGACTTAGAGAGAGCGTTGAGACCAGAGAGTGACTGAATAGCAAGGGTGGATTTTGGGGAGTGGAAGGAAGGGCAGAAATGGAAAATTGTATAAACTTGAGCATCTTTTTACTTGCAAAAGATAATTAAATTTACGAGTAAACTAGCTCTAAGGTCACCTAACTATAACTCAGGTTTTATTTTGATCATTAAATTATATTTTCTATTTAAATTATTAAATTAATTGAATAATTATTTTAATTCGTATTTTTTAAAAATATTTTTAATTTTTGATATTTTATTATTGTCAAAATATCATTTTATAAATAAAATTTGTTAATCAGTTAACAATAAATAACTTAAAATAACATGACAAACATATATAACAATACACATTAATATGATAGTATTATAAACAAATATACTAATTTTTTTAAGGGTAACCTCGGGTCGGGTCGGGTTCGGTTTTAGGTGAAAAAATTTGACCCGACCCAAGACTAATAGTATAATTTTCCCATATATTTTTAGGGATACTTGCAATAATGACCCCTCTTTATATATTTTTTATACAATTAGATCACTAAAATTAATTTTTTACAATTAGGTCACTAAAATTAAATATTTTTATAATTATATCCTTAAATTTTATTTTTTTACAGATTAATCCCTAAAATTCTAATTTTTTTAATGATTCGGATCGAATTTTTTCACCTAAACCCGAATCGGATCGGGTGACGGGTGAAGGATATGATTTTTTGGATCGGGTGCGGATGAACCGAGAATCCAGTCCGATTCGACCCGTACCCATCCCTAAGAATGACATATTAATTAAACATATAATTATTTTTACTAACGTGTTATTATATATAATCATTTAAAATTATTTATTATTACCTGACTAATAACTTTCGACCCTAAAAAATGATTACACCCTTGCAGGGAAAATCGATATGTTTCCATCAGAAGAACCACATGTTCATGAGGAGACCAAGATACCGAACCTTAATAAAACGATGTCGTTGAAGAGTGGACTACCTCTATCTTCGATGTTGAAACAATTTAGACGACAGTTGGTTTGAGTTTAAAAAATTTTCAGTTAATCAAATTCAACACTCGTATTTTTTAATTATAATTTTATTCAAAAATTTTTAATTTTGAGTTTATTAAAATTTAGAGTCTAAATTATTTGAATTTATCTTCAAATCTAACATTAACACTGAATTTAGTTTTTTAATATAAAACATAAATAAACATATAAAATTTTTAATTTAGTTTTTTAATAATTTTGTGTCAAGTTAAATCCCATCGTGCTGGGGGGGGGTTTCCTTGTAAAAGGAGACATCTTAAAAAATTGACATAGGTTATATTAAAATTATTATAAAAAATAAAAAAATAATATTAATTTTTAGATATATATTAAATTTTTTTATAAAAAAATTATATATTCATCGATTTTTTTATAAAAATTTGATATATACTAAAAAAATTAACATAATTTTTTTTTAAATTTTATAATAATTTCAACTACGACCGCAGTGACCCATTAAACTTGTATTCTTTCCCTTTTCTTGTCAGATTAAATGAAACTTTGTTTTTTCGGCCGTCTTGTCTTGTCTTGTCTTTGGGTTTGTTTATAGGCTAAGGAAACTCCTTTTATGGAGTTCAAAGGCATCAAGTGTTATAATCATTGAACACATTATAACTAAATTATCCATACAATTTAGATTTAAATAAAAAATATATGTTTTAATACATCAGGCATAAAAAACTATACAAGTTAATTTTTTCTAATATAGTTTATGTTTATTTTATTGTTAATATTTAAGATTTATGGTTATTTCATGTCGTCTTTAAGGTTTGAATTTAAATTTTCTCAATAAGAATATAATATGACTCGTTATTAAATACTAAGATTCATTTTAACGTTATTTCTAAAAAATACTGTGAGAAATTATTTTTTGAAAAGTAATTTTAAAAAATACTTTAGATTGTTTGATTTAAATATGTTAATATTGTTTTTGAAAGTGTTTTTAAATATATAAAATACTTATCTTAGATGTTTTTAAAATATAAAAGGATTGATGATATAAACGAGATTAAATGAGTAATTTATTAAAAATATTTTTAAAATGTTTAAAAGCTACTTGTTCTGTATTACTTTAGGTCCCTAAACCAATTTTAACTTTAAAAATATATTTCAAAAATATTACAGAACGAAACCTAAATGTTTAAATCTTTAAACTCGTATCATAGATTTTAAGTTTTAAATTCTATAATATATACGTATAAATTTTAAATTTCTAAATTTTAATATTTTTATTCAAAATAAATATTTCTCTCAACTTTATCCTAAAGTGAGTTTCAAAGTTTTAATGTAACCCTCCCTGCTCTGTGTTGCTTCAAAATTGACTTTCTTTTCACCTTTGCAGCATACTTTCACTCTTTCATCTTTTTCAAACATTTCTAAATTTCCCACGCTTTATACAAAACAAATTCAAAATGGTAACTTTACAAATAAAAACAAACGGGGATAATTAGGATTTTCAATTCGATTTCAATTTATCGCATCTTTATTTTTTACTATGTCTAAATTATAAGGATTAAATTAAATATTTTATTTTAAAGTTTGAATTATTGAAAATAATTCTATCACTAACTTAAACTTACCGTATTACGCTAAAAATTAAACTCTAACTAGAAACTGTAAATACTAAAATTGAATTTTAAACTCTAAATTATAATCGGTATCTTTAAATTTTAAATCCTTACACTTAAACCCCTAAATCCTCTAATTTAAAACAGAAACATAAAATGATGCATGAGAAAGAGACAAACGATTTCCACCCTAAATAAACGGGTGCATATCGTCTACCTTTTCTTTCATACCTCCATTTGTGTCTTTGCTTGAAATTAGAGGGTTTAGGGTTTAATGTTAGGGATTGTGGTTAGGGTTTAGGGAGTTAAGTGTTTGGTGTATTTTTAGGGTGTATGGTTTAGGGTTTAGATATAAAAACAAGAATTAGGATTTAAGATTCAATTTTTAAATTTTTTTAATAAAAACTATGATAAAGAAATAAATGATTTTTATCTTAAATAAAACCTAAAGTAATTTGGAGAAATCCATCCTTGTTAAATTAAAATTCACCCCTATTATTTCCCTTTAAATAGCCCTCCCTAATCTGAGTCTCAAATAATTTCAAAAAAATAAAATTACAGGCAGAAAAAATGGAGCAAAATCTACAAGTGACAGCAAAAAGAGCATGGAGCATAGTAAGAGCTGTTTTCTTCATGTTGAAATCCAAGCCAAAATTGTTGGTCCATTTCATCACGCTGCTAAAACGTGGCAAAACAGCCACCTCCAGAGCCATCGCCAACCTCCTCATCTTCCACCACCACCACCAGGTCTCGGCCTCGGCGGTACAGGAGTACGAGTTCAGCTGCAGCGACACCCCAAACTATATATTCCCTTTCAAACTCCCCACGAAGAAGAAAACCGGCATTAACTACCACCACTTCTTCGCTTGCACCCACGCTCCCTCTACTCACGACGACGAAATGACCACCGTGAACGCCGTCAAGGTCGTCCTCGACATGCTTAACGACAACGACAACAACGTAGGAGCTTCTGTTGTTGCTGCGTCCCCTATGTTACCGGGCTTCGGACAAACTCCATTGGTGAGGCAGCTTAGGGTAACGGACTCTCCTTTCCCTTTAAGAGACGCCGATGAAGGGAATGGCAGCGTTGATAAGGCAGCTGAGGATTTCATTAAAAGGTTTTACAAGGATTTGAAGCTGCAAAACAAGGGCTAGCGTGTTCATGTTTAGGGTTTTCATTTTTGTTGTTGTTACAACAAATAAAGGAAAATCCATGCATTTTCCAGTTAATCTTTTCATCTTTTTGTTATAGTATAATATTAAACACCTTTTAAGGTTTGGGATTGAAATAACATACTATTTTTTTAGATTTTTAAGTTAATAGTTATTTTAGTTAAATATTATTTTTTATTGCTCTTCTGGTTTCAGAGTCTAGCCCTGACTAATCTAGATTGACCCGCGTCGCACACCTAACTTTGGTGGGTAAGTCTCCCAGCAGGAATTTTCTGCGTACACAACGTCTTGAACTTGAGACTTGCTTAAGTGGAACCAAGCTACTTATCACTTGGACAACCCCTATTAGTTAGTTAGTTCATATTATTTTTATCGAACAAATTTAACCTCTAAGATTTTATTTTTGGGTCAAAATGATTCTTGTACGGAAAAAAATTGTTAGTCAACTAACGATAATTAACTTGAAATGATTTAACATAACGATGCATTAGCAAAAAAAAAAAAGATTTTTTTACAGTTTTATAAAATCATTTGACTTACGTGAGTTATTTACAACATCATATAGGTTTGTGTCGTCTTTTTCAAATTATTTATCATTAGTTGATAACAATTTTTATTCGTGTAAAAATCATTTTGACTCAAAATAAAATATTTAATTTAAATTATTTTAAAAAATATAAACTAAAATGACTAATAACTATTCGATCGAACACTAATAATATTTTTTCTACCAATTATACCCTAAATTTACATTGTCCAATTAGGTTCAACTATCATTTCATGTATTATGAAAAATAGTTTATCTTTTCCCGCCTGAATTGCTGACAACCAATGGAGTTTCATTTTAATGATTGATACGATTCCACTAAGTTCAAAAGCGTAGTTATATGGACCCTCATAAAAAGAAAAAATAATCACTTTTTTTTGTTTTTTATTCTCTTTTCCATGTCAACCAAACTAGACTTGGATTTCAGTCTTATTTCTTTTGGAATTTGGATTCCTGGTCACACCAATTATTGTTGGCTAAAGTATAATGGATATCAATTTATCATAGTTTATCATACAGCAGAGTAAAAAATTGATCCGACCCGAAAACTGATTGAATTTATATTAGTTGAGGTTAAGGTTACGATGATTTGAATTTGATCTGAATTTGTCTGAATTCGAGTTAAATATAATTATTTTGGATCTGAATTAAAATTGGAATTGAACTCAATACTGTGATAATCAAATCCGACCTGTACTCCGTTTGATATGAACCTCAACATAAAATTAACTTGATAATATAATATTATTCGACTTAAAATGATCAAAGATTCGATTTTATCTAACTTGTAGTTTACTTGATTTGATGTTATAAATATTAATATTTAAATATATGATTAAAAAATAATAATCCTTATTTTAATTACTGAAAAAATTGATTAATGCAGTAATTTTTTTAAACTAACTCTAACTATTGCGAGATTATTCAATAATCAGCGCAGTAAAAGTAAAAGTAAAAGTAAAAGCAGTCTATCAATTCTTTCTTTCTAAAAGCAGCCAATCTATCGTATCAAATTTATGAATATTATAATATTAATTATATAGTGAAAGCAGCCTTAGCCTTTTTCAAAAAAAAATGTTCCTATAAAATAATTAAACAAAAGTAACAACCAAGGAGTTTGGATAGGGATAAATAAAAATAGATTTAATTTAAAAATAAATAAATATTTTGAATTGAATTAAAAAATTGACTTGATTTAACTCAAAATTTTATAATTTTAATTCGATAAAAACAATTAAATAAAATTTAAGTTGTAAAATAAAGATTTAAATAATTTAAATTTTTTAATAATTAGTATATTAATTTTTAAGTTTGAGTTAAGTTTCTCAAAAAAAATTATATATATATATATATATCAATATAAAAAAATATAATAAATATATTTTATATAATTAAAAAATTACTTAAATTAAAATCAAATTGTATTATAATACGATATATTACAGAATATCTAGACTTGTTGTATGCATTTAGGAAGATCTTACTACTGACCAAAAATTTTAACTTTAGGTAATATGTTAGGTGAAATGAATGTGTGAAACTATGGAATTTCAATTTTTTTAATAAAACTACGGTTTTATATTTAATTTTCAATATACTTTGATAGCTTCACTTGTAGCTTTATTTTTTAACAATGTTTTTATTAATAAAAATTAGAGAAAAATTATAATTATAACGTATTTGATTATAGAAAAAAAATTGGGAACAACATACGTAGAAAGAGAAAATTATATCATGAACTATACTTACTACGTTATTTATGGTCCAAACAATCAGATCCGTTCATCTTTAAGTAATTACCTAATAACTATCACTCACTAATTATATGTAAAAAAGTGATGATAATTCACGTTAAAATAAAATAAGAGTGAACGAGTTTAGTTAGCTGAGACCACAGATAACGTGATAAATATGATTTATGAAATAATTTCTCGATGAGACGAGACATTTTTTTTTATGATTTTAGGTAAAAGAATAACATGCAAATATGGAAAGTGGAAACAAAGGCCTGCAATATCAAGTTGAAGATTTGCTGGGTTTCTAAGCCCAAAAATCCTCCCAAAACGCAACGGAGTATGGCTCCTAACAAAAAAGTAACCACGCCCACCGTGGGGCTCGAACCCACGACCACAAGGTTAAGAGCCTTGCGCTCTACCGACTGAGCTAGACGGGCAATTGGTATCATAGAACGCTCTTTATTGTATTTTTAAAATATATTTAAATTTGTAGTTTGAGATTATCTTTTGTTGGGGATCAGTACTTGGATTCCGACTAGGCTCCTACTATAAGATGTGTGAGTCTTGATATTGATGAATGAATAATTTTTATTTTGCCATCCCTGTTTTTTTTTTTTAATTAGTTTGGATCGACACATGTTTCTTTTATACGCTAGATCTTAAATTTGAAATATGCATAAATAATATCAAATAGTTTATTATTTAGATTTAAGGACGGAGCTATACGAGAAGTTCACCTCAACAATTTTTTACATTTATTTTGGTTCTCATGTATACTTTTAAAAAATTAATTTATTTATAAATTTATTTCTTATTTTGGACCAACAACTCACGAACTATTTGATATTGTTTATGCATATCTCAAGTTTGAGATCTTGTATATAAAAAACACGTGTCGATCCAAACTAATAAGAAAAAGAAACATGGATGGCAAAATAAGGATTATTCATTCATCAATTAATCAAGACCCACACCTCTTATAGTAGGAGCCTGATCCTTGTATAATTTATTAAAATGTGTCCCTTAATCATAACTCTCACTAATTTTAAAAATATGACCCTTAAAAGTAATTATACTTTTTAGAGGCCCTTGTACTGTCATTTCTATTGCGTTTGTCCAGAATCTCAACTGTTTTATAGAAGCAATAGAAATAGGAATAATCAATAAGATTCTATAATCAATTGTCACATTTAGGATATAATTATAACTTATTTTTCTTAAGAGCATTTTTAAAATTTTTATAATGAATTTTAAAATTAATTATGAAATGAATATAGTTTATTAAAACTTTGTGTATTTTTTTTAGGAAATCTTGTGCGATCACTTTTATTACGTCCGTCGAGAATTCTCATCGACCAACTCCGATGAACGAATAATCTTAAAACAACATTAAAATTATACTTTGTTGTAAACTTGTATACAGATATGGTACATCACATGAGTCAAAAACATTGCAGCAGACCATTGTCTTCTTTTTTTTTTTCTAACTCAACACCCCTCTTTTCTTTGCTTGAAGCCAAGTAGTGCAATGCCATTGATATCAAAATTAGTACCAGACATTGATCTCCAACTGTAATGACCAAGGCAGGAGTATCGGCGGCGATCGAAACCCGACCTGTCTTCAAAACCACAGGAAACTCCGAAGATCCATCACAGATAAGCAAACACAAGGCATGAAAATCATCAATCCCTCCTATCAACATTTTCCCAAAATGCTTGTATTTCTGCAGTCCGGATTACTTTCCCGGGAAACAATCAGGATTTTCTCGGCCACTTTCTCGATTCCAGACATTGCACCTGGACTTTCTGTTTTCTCGTTCAATGTGTTGAAAACGGATATTAGAAAATGCCAAAAGACAAGTGAAGATGCCAGCTTAATAGTTCTGTTAGCTTTTTGAAAGAATAAAACGAGAGTCACATGAATTAAAGAGGGAGAGAGATGTTTAAGGATGTAAATGAATTTTTTTTTGAAGTTCAAGGGCCAAAAAGTTATTAAACCTTTTAAAATCATTACAACTCTATGTCTCTATCTAGATCACTAAACTTAATTTTAAATTTTTTTTATATAATAAGTTTCTAATTTAATCAAATTAGGACCGAGAATAGTTAACCGAAGAACTGAAAATCAAACTAAATCGACCTATGATTCATAAGTTTATGAATTAGAGTTAACTGTGATTAATCGAATTAAATCAAATTTAATTTTTACTTAATTTTTAATTGTTTTTATAAGATAAAAATGTGTATTTTATACTTTAAATATTATAGATATATTTTGATTATTATTTTTATTTAAAAAATAATTCTTTAATAAATATTTATAAAAAAAATACCTTAAATTTTCATCTTTTAACGATTAAAAGTCATAAAATAAAGTTATTTTATCGAAATAAAATATAAATTTTTAAAAACTAAAAAAAAAAACAAAACTAAAATTAACCAAACTAAAAATCGATAATTACTAAAATAATTTACCAAATTAACCATAACCTAACCGAATGCACCCCTAAATCAAATTTACCAAATTTTAAGCGTCGATTTTCTCCCTGTCTAATCTTTTGCTTTTTATTTTCTTTACATACCGGTGGCGGCATCAGTTTTAATACTGGTTGCAGATCGTTGGATTTATTTTTTATTTCGTTTACTTTTAATTTTTAATAAATTAGTATGCTCTTGTGGCATGATTTTACTCTACCTTTTGATACGTTTATTCTGTCTTTTGGCACGGTTTACTTTTTTTCGTTTTGATTTTTATTAGGGATGGATCTGATAACGTCACGACTGATCAAGATGACGCTCCTTTCATTATGCTATTGATCTCCCTATCACGGACCCTTGAACTAGATTTGGATACGCGATTACATCTACCATTCTTTTGTCGTGATTGAGTTGTGGTATTATCCTTTTTGTCAACGTTCTTTCATTGTAATATGCATCTTTACGTTGTTTGTTGATGGTTTATCTGTCGCTGTCGATTTTGTTGATATTTGTATTCATCTTATTATTTGAGTCTTTGGGTTAGGTTCTTACCTTTTCCTTGTCTGATCCTCTTATAATCTACGTTAGTTTTATTTACTAGATTTATACCTAGATTACTATGTACTCTTATTATAATTTCAGATATCTCATTTCTTAATAAAATTAGTGATCTCTATTAAAAAAAACTTTTACCAGTCTTAATTTAAAATTTAAACAACACCAAATGAAAATGCTTAAAAAATAAAATAATAAGATAAAATTTATGAAAAATAAATAGAAAAATTTTAAATTAAGAAATAAAAATTCCAAAGGAAGGTTCTAAAAAGGTAAGTTTTCTAAAGAGGAAGTTCCTTTAAAACTCCGATCCAACAAATTCCAAGCAGTCCTCAACATTACGAGCTTCTTTCGAAGCTTTAAATATTTTGTTTCTGTACTTCCAGGCACGAATTCTTTTAGAAGTATTAAACTTTTATTTAATGCATTTTGATCCTCAAGAATAGAAAAAATTCAATTTAGTCCAATAATCATAAAGTTATAAAAAATGTAATGATAAAAATCATATTTTAACAACATTCTTTATTCGTTTGTAAATAGTCGTTCTCATTGATTTGATAATATAGACGAAGGTAAATAATTTTATTTAAAAATATTTTTTAAAAATAAAAAATTTTAAAAGTATTTTCAAACTGAAAATCACTTTTAACTCGAAAAGGTTACGTATTTTGTATTGATCTCAACTCACGAATAACAAATTAAAAATGGACTAAAAGGTATTGAGTTCCTCGTATTTTTAAAAAAATCTATAATTTCACGCTCTGGACTTATAGCACGAATCATCTAGCGTCAGCGGTTAAAGGAACGATTGTTGTTCTTCGAGGTCACGGGTTTGAGCATCAGTAATACCAGTACAGTATTCGATCGATCAATATTTATTAATTGAAAGTATACTCTAAAACATATACTATTATAATATTATAGCTGATCAAAAAAATAATATAATTTTAAAATAATTTATATTTTATTATATAAAATCTTACATTAATATCCAAATCAAATCGAACCGAACCGAATTACGCAACCTGCAATAGAAACCCTTCGTTTTCATTTTTCAAGTGCAAGTGCGACTCGAGCATAGCTTGAAACGAGGGTCATGTTCCACCTGTGTGGCCGAGGGTGGCACTTCCGTAATAAATGTGCTATATGCGTTACCCACTTGTCATTTTGTGGAAATACAGGGAGGGAAAAAACAAATCCGGACACGTTTTTCAGGCTTTCCCTTCTTCCCTTCCGTTTCATGGCTATCTCAATGTTCCAATGGCTGTATATACTATATATACACACACACAAACACAGAACCAAACACATTATCTCAGCAAAGACTCTTTCTTTCTTCCTTTTGATCATTCAAAGGCTGAGAAAGAGAGAGAGATTCAAAGGGTGTTCGAATCCTCAAATAAAGCTTAAGACTTTAGTTTTTTTCTTCAGTTTTCTGACACCATGATCTCCTTACATAGAAGCTGTTTTCTGGTAATTTGAAATCAACCCAGTTTTGTTCTTATGATTTCTTGAGTACCCATTGCTTAGAATTTAGTTATAAATCTAAGAAATGGATTAAATCTCATTTTTCATTTCATTTTCTTTGTTGTTTCTTAAAAAAGAAGGTTTTAAGGTATTTTTTAATCAGTTTTCACCTCCTTGTTTTGAAAATGTTTATTAGAGATTTTGGTGTAAGACTTTTAGCATTGAAGATTTCAAGATTAACCATGAATTATATATGAAAATGTTGTATTTTTTTTTTGGATTTAATTCTGTGTTTTTGAAACAGAGCAATGCTGGCATTTCTGGGTCGTCAAGCCTTTTCTCTTACAAGCTGAATAAGCTGCAACCAGTTTCTGTCAAAGCGTCTGCTTTAGGTCCCAAAAGCGACAGAAACAGCAGCGTTTTGATTGAGAACAACGACAAATTGAAAGAAATAAGACAAGATGCCATTTCTGCTGCTGCTGACGTGGACTCCGATCTCACCGTTGCCGGTGGAGATGGTGAAATCTACTACGAGGACGCTGACACAGAGGATCACTTTGTCACCCCTTGGTCTGTCTCCGTTGCTAGGTAAGACATATTCTATTGTTTTTTCCCCTTTCATGATAACTATTTCCATGTAATCTCCATTTCCCCCCCTTTTTTATGATCTTAATATGTTTGCTTTTTAATGGTTTCAGGATTGATACATGCTTGGGAAATCTAATATCATTTTTTGTACTCTTTATAAAAAGTTTTCCCAGTGTTTTTTAGTATACAAAGGATGCCAGATTGTAATTGAGGAACCAGAAAGAAAATGTTATTTTTTTCTGGTGCATTTTTATACATATATGTGTGTGTGTGTGTGTGTGTATTGATTCTTTGGGAGCTTTGATATTGGTTTCTTCTGCTGTCACTACCTTTGTCTTTGTTTGAATTGTTTGACATGATTGAAGTTCCTCTAATGCTAGAAACATGATATTTTCGAGATATCTAACCCTTCATCTGCTGCAGTGGTTACTCATTGTTGCGAGATCCTCACCACAACAAAGGGCTTGCCTTCACCGAGAAAGAGAGAGATGCACATTACTTGCGTGGTCTTCTTCCCCCAGCCATTATTTCTCAAGAGCTACAGGTTATCTACCTTGCTTCTATAGCATACCCTTATTTGAGTTGTCTGGTTTCAATTTTGTTGATTTTTGAGATTTGTGCAGTATTATATTGAAAGTTTAACAACTATTCTCCAGGTGAAGAAAATGATGTATAGTATCCGAAAGTATCAAATTCCTCTGCAGAAATACATGGCCATGATGGATTTGCAGGTGCTTTTTTAGTCTTAATTTGCCTCTGCTTGTTAATTTGTATGTCGTTTGACTGAAATTAAGTATGTTTTTGCACCCTATGTTACTTGGTCAAATTTCCTTTTCAGTTTCGGGTGTAAGTATGTGTCCGGCTAACCCCTTGTATTTGGAGGGTTTTGGAAGATCATATTCACGTACCAATGTCCGAGTATGTAACAGACACGTTACCTATGTTTTTGGACCCTATGTTACTGGTCAAATTTCCTTCATTTTCGGGTGTATGTGTCCGGCTAACCCCATGTATTTGGAGGATTTTTGGAAGACCATATTCACATACCAATGTCCGAGTATGTGACGGACATGTTACTTAAGGAAAGATAAAGTGCGAGAGCAACATAAGTTGCACCCAATTGCATGATTTATTATTCTTTAGTTCATTGTATAAGTCGTATGTTTTAATTTCAATACCTTGAGCCTAATGCTTTTCCTCCTGTGAATTGATGTAATTTCTATATTTCAACATCTTTATTTCGTTTTCAGGAGAGGAATGAAAAGTTGTTCTACAAACTTCTCATTGACAATGTTGAGGAGTTACTGCCAGTTGTGTACACTCCAACTGTTGGCAAAGCTTGCCAGAAATACGGGAGCATCTTGAGGCGTCCTCAGGGCCTCTTTATCAGTTTGAAAGATAAGTACGTTACATAAGACCGTTTCCTTGGATTACAAACGACAAGGAACTCTTGTATTTGTGCTGCTTTTCCTTTTTGTTTACTCTAATATTGGTATGTTCCCTGTGTAGGGGGAAGATTCAGGAAATTCTGAGAAACTGGCCTCATAAGAATATTCAAGTCATTGTTGTCACCGATGGGGAAAGAATTTTGGGTCTAGGGGACCTCGGATGCCAGGTATAGAATACTCGGAAACATTTTGGATAACTCTCTCAGGATATTTACTGGTCAATGTTGATTTGCATCCTCAGGGAATGGGAATACCTGTAGGGAAGCTTTCTTTATATACGGCACTTGGAGGTGTCCGTCCATCTGCTGTAAGTATCTGTAATGACCTGTTATGAGGTAGTTATTACCACCCTTTTCTTTATTAGTGAGTACCGATGGTGTCTCCATGGCATATTATTTATATTAATGAGGTTATGAATCCCACAAAGCCTCACAAATAGCTATTTCGTACTATTAACCATGTTGCCTTTATTGTTTTGTATGTTATAGCTGATAAATTTGCTGCCATTTGCAGTGCTTGCCCGTAACCATTGATGTGGGTACGAACAATGAGAAATTGCTGAACGACGAGTTTTATATAGGGCTTAGGCAAAGGAGAGCTACTGGGCAGGTAGGTAATCTCATAGTGAAGTTGCTTCGAGTTGAAGGTGCAATCAAAATTTGGACATATTAAGTGGCTTTGCTCATCTTGACTCTAGGAATATGCCGAACTTATGCATGAATTCATGACCGCAGTCAAGCAGAACTATGGGGAGAAAGTTCTCATTCAGGTAAGCGGACTCGGATGAACACATATATGAACATATTTGATGGATTGTATGAAGTATATGCTTGTTTATATGTTAACTTTTTATCTGAATCTATAAATATTTTGCAGTTTGAAGATTTCGCAAATCACAATGCATTTGACTTGCTTGCTAAATATAGCACAACTCATCTGGTTTTCAATGATGATATTCAGGTTACTATTTGAGCTTCTTTTTCCAAATAAAAAAAACAATTGGGCTTTCGAACGTCTCACTTATGATTTGGACAAATCATTTCTGTTGCAGGGAACGGCATCTGTGGTCCTTGCAGGGCTTGTTGCTGCATTAAAAGTAGTTGGTGGAACCTTGGCTGATCATAGATTCTTATTCCTTGGTGCCGGAGAGGCGAGTTGTTACAATTTATGGGTTTTTTTTTATTCGTACTGAAATAGCTCAGGAACATTAGACAGTGACAGAAATATATAACTACCACAGCATACGAATACTTTGAATTTGTTTAAATGCGATTATGACACAATAAAATACTCGAGTACAACCAGGATAAATGAATTGTCCTCTAAGTTAGGAAACAAAGAAAAATATGTTAAATGATCAGATAAATTATCTCCTATAATGATTCTTAACGATATCAATTTCATTGTAGTAGTTCAGTCATGTTCGAGTCTGTAAAAGACGAGGAACATGAACTCCATTATCGTATTTGTTTTATAATTGAATGGTTGACAGATAGGTAGATCTCTCAAATCCTTTTGCTTTACTGCTATTACACTGTTTCTGAAAGGTGAACATATTTAAGTATCTACTAAACAGTAGAGTATATCTGGAAAATTGCAGAATCGTGGTTTCCGGTTCCTTTCTTGCTTTATTTTACTTACACTATGCAGTGCACTGCCATTTTATTGCTTCATCTGATTATTTTTCTTCGGTGATAAACAGGCTGGTACTGGCATAGCAGAACTCATAGCCCTCGAAATTTCGAAACAGGTTTTTACTTTTAGTGTTAATGATTGTCGTTTTCATAATATGCTTTTAGTATATTTAAATTACATCGTGACACGCATACTACTTGATTATACATGCAGACAAATATGCCACTTGAAGAGGCTTGCAAGAAGATTTCGCTCGTTGACTCCAAGGTAATAAGATTCTAATATAGTTCTCTTGTACAAGGCAGGGTGTTCATCATTTTATCTTTCTTTACTTCCTAGTAATCGTATTTTGCATCGATTTGGTTCTTTTTGCTGCAGGGATTGATTGTTAAATCTCGCATCGACTCTCTTCAGCATTTCAAGAAGCCCTGGGCTCACGATCATGAGCCCATCAAGAAACTTGTTGATGCCGTTAATGTGTGAAATCTCACTTTCTGAACTCCAACCTAAAGAACCAAATAAATAAAAACTGTTTCATAGACTATTCATACTTTTATCTTATTTTGACAGGTAATTAAGCCGACTGTGTTGATTGGAACATCGGGAGTAGGAAGGACATTCACTAGAGACGTTGTTGAGGCTATGGCTGCCTTGAATGATGTACTGTATCTCCCTCTTGATCTTTTTTATAATTCGGGTGAAAGAATTAAGCTAAACCGATCCATTGTTTATGTGCAGAAACCTATAATATTCTCTCTTTCTAATCCAACTTCACAATCGGAATGTACTGCTGAAGAAGCTTATAAATGGAGCAAGGTAATTCAATCATGCTGCCTGCGTATATCATTTATCGACATTTAACATATTACCTATTTCCATGAGAAGAACGTATTATATAGTTCATCCTCTCTCGAACCTTTTGAAAGATCCTAGCCTGTTGTTTGTTTTCCATAATATACTATTTATACTTATATATGACAACTAACTAACTGTTTTCGCCTTCTCTGTCCACTTTCAGGGCCGAGCTATTTTTGCCAGCGGAAGCCCATTTGACCCTGTTGAATACGACGGAAGAGTAATCATGTCTGGTCAGGTAGTACCTAAAGTAGATTTACCTTATGTTTAATAATGTCTTTCATCGATGGCTGACTTTAGCTGCTATATCTGTCTTACAGGCAAATAACGCATACATCTTCCCTGGATTTGGCCTTGGTTTAATAATGTCTGGTGCAATCCGGGTTCACAACGACATGCTTTTGGCAGCCTGTAAGTTCCAAATCATAAACCGCTCGATTTTTTTAATTGTTTTCACAGATCTAAAACCGGTGCCACAAGGTGGTTTTGCTAGTTTTTAAGCTTCTTTCCTTTTGTTTCGGGTTACAGCGGAAGCTTTGGCTGCACAAGTGACACAGGAGAGCTTCGACAAGGGACTCATTTACCCACCATTCAAAAACATCAGAAAGATTTCAGCTCATATTGCTGCAAATGTTGCAGCAAAAGCATATGAACTTGGTAACCACCTTTTCTTGTTTATAATATATCGATGCAGAACTCGAAATTCCGTAAATCTCGATCATAAACTTCTCCCATTGTTTCATAGGTTTGGCTACTCACCAGCCTCAGCCTAAGGATCTTGTGAAGTATGCTGAGAATTGCATGTACTGCCCTGCTTATAAAAGCTACCGGTAAAACCGTATCCCGAATGCACAGTCGATCGAAAAACAAAAAACCGACATCAACAAACTCCCTGCAGCCCTTTATGTTTTTTGTTTCTTCAGTTTGTCCTTGTAGTCAAATGTAGCTGGTAGAAAGTGTTGGTATGGGCTTAGAACAGTTTCACATGAAATACAGGTTTCGTTTAGAGTGTCGAAAATGCTGGTATGGACATGGAAGTTTCTTTTACAGTGTTCAATCCGTGCGTCCTGGTTCTCGAATTCGAGTTTAACAACTCGAATTTGAAAGTTTTCTCATGAATATAATAAAGGTTTATTAGAAATAGATTCTCATGAGTCAATTTCGATGCTCTTTGTTATGTACCTTGTGATTCAAGTAACTAAAAGTTCATACAGAAAACGTTAAATATATAAACGGAAACGGAAGTTAGTAAGAAGGTGCAGAAAACAGTCGATAATTAATCTGAGAGTCGGAGTCAAAAATTAAAGTCGAGAATAAAATATAAATATTTAAATAAAAAGATAATTTAAAATAGAATAAATAAAAAATAAAAAAATCTTAAAAACGAGGAACAATTGTTCCTCTCTGTCGCGTATAATTCCGTCACTAATTAAGATTAAATATTACGTATTTTATATGTAAACCATAAATAAAACCTGCTTCATTGACTCCACAAGAAATGATGTGAGAATCACGATTACAATTAAAATTCTCGATTTTGATCTCATTAATTGAGGTTACGATTAAAATTTTAAAGTATAATTTTTATCGAAATAGATACATAAAATATATTTTAAAATTAAATATTTAATATATATATTTTAATTAAAATAAATATTTAATATATTTTATAATCAATGTTATGTGATGACTTTTAAGATCCTAAATGAAATATATATATATATAATTTAAATAAACAATCATCCCTTAAATTATGTTTAATTATTTTTTTTTCTAAAAAATACCTATATTATTACTTATGACTATTTTAGGTCTATAATCTTTTTTCAAAACAAGTATTTAAATAATATTATTTCTGTTTTTAGTCCTTAAAATATCTATTAGTCGAAAAATCTTTGTAACATGTTAATATTTTATTGTTCAAAATATTTTTTTTATTTAGATAACTATTAGACTTAAAATGATAAAAAATAATTTATATACTTATTTTAATAAAAAAATAATTTAAGGGTTAAAAGCAATTAATGTGTATAATTTAAGAATTGAGTTTTTATTTACACTAAAAATATTTTAGATATTTTTTTTGACTGAATATATTTTAAGTATCTATTTTTGTTAAAAATATTTAAATATTTATTTATTTATTTAAAAATATTTTAAGTATATAAATAAAAAATTAATATATTATAGGTGTTATTTGTAATATAAGCACTATTTAAATACCCTCTCAAGACTCCGGGCTTGGATGTCCATCGTCGTCTATCTTATAACACAAATCAGATTGCCAAACTTTAAACCCTAACTGAGAAAAAGAGGGCCCTTTCCGTTGTAAACTCAAATTCCGCCTTTGTTCTTCGCCTAGTTTTAGTTTCTCCATTCGTTTCTTTGACAGCACTGGTTGGACATTGCTGTTAGGCTGATGCAAACGTGTATGTATTTGTTCAGATAAGAGGTATCATGTCTTTTGGTCTCAGTAGAAAAGATCCCCAGCAGCCAGCGCCGCCGAGCACTGGGAACAACGGAAATGTGGTCGCGGTAGTGCCAAACATGGCGACGACGCACCGTTTACGGCTGAATCCTAACACGGAGCACAAACCGGAGAGCTACGAGGGTTTGCAGTTGGAGTTTAATCCGCTTTTGTTCAGTTCCCTGGAGCGTTACTTACCTCCTCCGATGCTCGCACTCTCTCGTGATTCCAAGCTCCATTACATGCGGGATATCATCCTTCGTTACTCTCCTGATGGCGAACGTACTCGCGTGAGCATTTTTGTTTGCTTGTTATTGCAGTTTGGATAGCAGGGTCGATAGTTTATTTCTTTTAGAATGTAACCTTGTACATTATGTTTTTGATTGCGGATGAGATGATAATATGCATCTTTTTAGAAATTTCATTATGTTAGTATTCAGTGAAACTTTAGAATTCTGTTCATGAAGGTGAAAATCAGTTAAATTTTTTATAATGCGATATCAGAAATATAAATTTTATTCTTTTTTAGCTGGAAACCAAAAATGATTGGTGCTTTTTTAATCCATTTTTGATTCATTGAGGGGAAAAGTGGACATATACTTGGAATATGTAGAAAAAAGGGTATATTTTTTTCCTAATTTTGAATTTTTGAGCTGCCTAATGTTGTTTGGGTTAGGAAGAATTGATATATCTGTTGATCTGTAGTGGGATTTTATGCATCCTATTGTTGTTTATCTATATGCTTATATACTACTTCAGTAATTTCATTTAATTTAGTGCATTTTATGTTCCTCAAATTTTGTCATTACATGCTTTGTGTTTGGTTTTTAATTGAAGCTAGCTATCTGGTGTGCAGATATTAATCTGTATTCCTTTTCCATTTCCATTTATAAGTACCATTTTTTCATTGGTTTAGAAATTTTTTAACAGGTTCAAAGGCATCGGGAATACAGGCAGAGGATTATCTCGCGCTATCAGGTGCATAGTATAATTATTGATTGACTACAATTATTTTATGCCTGCAAAAACTCCACAATACACTGATTTCTGAGAAATATGAGATTGACCCTTTATAGGTTCCATGGTCAAACTACATAGAATTTCCTCATAGTTCTCTTTGTCTTCGTTTTAAAATTTATTTTCTTCTCTGCTTATTTGATCACTTCTCTTTGCAGCCTCTGCATAGAGAATTATATACCATGCATGCCTCAAACTTCTTTGTCCCTTCATTTCTTAAAGCAATTAATGAGAATAAAGAGGAAGGCTTTAGAAGTATAATGGCTGAACCTATTCCTGGGGTTTTTACTTTTGAAATGTTTCAGCCCCGTTTCTGTGAATTGTTGTTATCTGAGGTATTAATATCATTGCCTTCTTTCTCTCTCTTTCTCTCTCTTTTTTACTTAGTTTTCTTGTTTTTTAGTTTTTATATTTTTCTTATCAGGATCTGATTGCTTAGGTAGAAAACTTTGAAAAATGGGTCCATGAGACGAAGTTCAGAATCATGCGACCAAACACGATGAACAAATTTGGTGCTGTTTTAGATGACTTTGGCCTAGAGACCATGCTTGACAAGTTGACGGAGGACTTTATCCGACCTATATCCAGAGGTATTTAGTTTTTCTTTCGTAATGAGATAGTAAATGCTTGCTGATATATATTTAGATTTAAAGCTTAGACCCTCATGTTTTATATATATATATATATCTTTGGAAATGGTTTGCAGTATTCTATTCTGACATGGGTGGATCTACGTTGGATTCTCATCATGGTTTTGTTGTTGAATATGGAATTGACAGGGACGTTGAGCTTGGTATGTTCTGACTTCTGTTTTCTCTTTTTAATTAAACCATTTCCATTGGTTCTCTGAAAGATGAATGTCTCTAGTATATAAATATATACTATAAACTGTATCATGCACTACCTGGTGAAATTGAAGCATTAGCTATTGGTAGATAGAAACTGATGATTCTATATAGTCTACTGTGCAAGTGTTTAGAAGGTATTGCACAAACTAATTGTGATCATCCGTTTTCTTATAAAATGATGGTGTTATCCGTTTTCTTTTATATTTCATGCTTATCATCTTACGCTCGTCATCCCCTGATGATTGTAATTTCACCTGTCTTGGCTATGTTTTTTCCTAATTTTTTTATTCTTGTGAACTTTAAAATTTTATTAATTGAATCCTTGCCCTGCTAATCTGCAAGTTTATAACAGGACCTCTTATTTGGTGTGAATATTGTTATTCTTTTAGCATTGTGTTTTCATGTTAAACTTTTTGCTTCACAAAGTTCCGTAATTTTATGTTTGTAGGTTTCCATGTGGACGATTCAGAAGTCACCTTAAATGTTTGCTTGGGTAAACAATTCTCTGGTGGGGACTTGTTCTTTCGAGGTGTTAGGTGTGATAAGCATGTCAATACAGAAACTCAGTCAGATGTATGCTGATCCTTCTAATCCATTCTTCCTTTATTAATTCTAATTTAGTGTAACGAAGCTTAATTATATGTTCTATATTGCACCGGGACAAAGTATAGTCTGATAAAAAAGTTCCATATTAGTAGCAATTCAACAAGGAGAACCAACCCTGTCTCTGACAAATCCCGTCCCATTTTCTTTAAATGTAAAATATCATGAGAATATCAAAAGAGCCTATTATACTTCTTTTAGTCTAGTCTGGCTACTCCCTTTTGTGAATGAGAGCGTGGAATAACAGATTGGTTAAAAAATGAATTGAAGATATCTTTCATGTAATTTCCTTAGACAAGAGAGACTAGGCATAGTATTTAATTAGTTATTTTAGGTATTGGTTCGAGAATAAAAGATATATACTTTTAGTTTTTCTAATTACTGTTACTGTGACAAATTCTCATTTAACATGATGTGTTTCTTGTGCATTATAGGAAATTTTGGATTATTCACATGTTCCAGGACGAGCTGTTCTTCATCGTGGGCGTCATAGGCATGGTGCAAGAGCCACAACATCTGGTCATCGGTGCAACTTACTTTTGTGGTGTAGAAGGTATATTTCTCCTTCCCTTATCATAAATCTACCTCCATGTAAAAACCTTTTGGAGGGATCACTAGATTGGTCTCTCCTAAAGTTGCGACAGCAATCATGAATTACTTCTATAGATTGAAAGAGATTGTCTCTTGAATATAACTTATGCATTGGCCTCTGTCCGAATTGAATATGAAGAACAATTTAAAGAAATAGTAATAGAGGAATCCGAAGAATCTAGACATGGGTGTATTTTCTTGGACTTGTTTTGGTGTTGAAATGTAATAACCAATAAGGTTGAGGTTGCAGCGAACTTAAAATTAATTTAGCCTCCATTTGCATTCTTTCCTCAGAGAATGATGCTACTTGATATATTTTTTTTCTAGTTCGGTCTTCCGTGAGCTGAGGAAATATCAGAAAGATTTCTCCAGCTGGTGTGGGGAGTGCCAACGAGAGAAAAAAGAACGACAGCGCGCCTCGATTGCTGCTACCAAACAGGTATATAGCAAAGTTCATATTGTTCTTTTATTGTGTGTGTAAAATCAAAATAATAACTGTTTACCTTAACTTCTTAACAGGAACTTCTGAAGAGGGAAGGGAAACCTGGGCCCTGAACAAGTTATCGTTTGTGAAATTGTAAAATAAGCTTGGAATTGGATCACTCCTTCAAACACATGGTAAAACTCATTTTTTGTGTTATTAATTTGCCAAATTAGGTTGGGTGAATGATGTTTATGCCTTCATTGTACTTCCATGCTGTACATCGGTGTCTTGTTTCGAGTGTCCTTCCGGCTGGCAGGTCGATTATCGGCCGACAACAACCATAACTAAACTCTCCTTCCACTGCAAGATACCTCCGCAGCACCAGCATATCCTAATCCAGTACTAGCAAATGCGCTAATTTTTTTAATAAGTTCTAATTTTAATCTCAAGTATAAATATTTATTAAATTAATTTTTTAAATTTAAATTAAATTAATTAAATGTATAATATAAAATAGGGTTGTAAACGAAAGGAACGTTCAAATAAAAGAAATCAAAACTTACATCTTAAAACATGTTTAAACTAAACAAATAAAGAGAAAATATTTCATACACTAACGATAAGAACAAAATGTTTTCATACATTTTTTAGGATATGAAATTAGGTTTAGAAACTTAGAATTTAATAGTTGTGGACAGAATTTAAAGTTTAAGTTTTAGAGTATGATGTTAGGCATTTATGTTTTAAGCTCTAAATACTAAATTCTAACTATAACTTTAAATTCTAAATCTTTCTAAAACTAAGACTCTTGTAAGAGTGTACGGAATAATTACTCGTAAATAAATAATGGTCAGCTGGTGTCATATTGATTGGAATGCAGGCATATCTTTACATAATAACAGTAGCAGGAGGGAGTGTTGTGATTAGGCAAACAAAACAGCATGAAAATGTTAACATAATGTAAAAATATTGTGGTTTAGGTAGGTGATTCCCCCTTTAACTGAACTTGTAATTTCTTTACACAGGATCATAATAGTGAAGAATATTGGTTCTGTCCTGTATTTGAAAACCAGAGCTGGTGCTATCCAAAACAAGTGATGGGCATTATTCAAATGAAGCATAGCCGCCATCTTACTCATGCTTCACCTTGCACAAACCATGCTGCTGCTGCTTTGCCATGAACATTGAAAACCAAAACACTTTTCTTAAACCCCACTTTTAATTTATAAGAAAAATCCTCACCGAGATGGTAAGCAAACTACAACTCTATGCCCACAACGGCCAACACAAAAATCTCCCTTTGGCCTTCACTGCTATTTCTTGTTAAGGAGGTTGGCAAGGTTTCGGAGTTCCTCAAATGCATGCATTGTTTCGGAGTCAAATCCTCCTGCAAACTGCACCCATACAACCATCACAAGGGTTACTCTGCCTTTTAAAACCCATCCATTCATATACCTAGCCTAGAACATTATTTACTAAGTGTATAACAAACCTGATGTATTCTGAAAGCAAATCTGACTCCTTGGAGGAGCATATAGTCCATTGAAGGATCCTTTTCCAGCATGGCTTTCGACTGCAGTTCCATGGCTACCCTTTTCATGTAACTCTTCGCCAGTTTCACTGATCCAAGCTTAATCTGCAGGAACACTCATTAAGATTTATATCCTATCCTATCCTATCCTAAGGCATTACTTAAGATGATGCTTATATGTACAAGCATATGAAAGATGTGCATCTTGAGGCATATCCAGTTCGGTTATTTTTCGACTAAATAAATTACAACTCCAAGTACCTTGCTTATAATCCCATTGTCAAGCATCCAGTCTGTGGGAATTTGGAATTCCCTACAGTTGTGCATCAGTGACTCTCTTGTACGTAGGAGGCTATAAACGGTACGTTCCATCCTGGGAATTTAGTTCAGAAGAAATTTTCAACTTGAATAATACGTTTCTTTTACAAGAAAAAAAATAGCCAAAATGTTCGGCATTCTTACTTCTCAGACAAGGCAACCATTTTCTTCAAGGCAATATCACACGGCACCCTGGAATCATCCTTGTAGTATAATACCTCGGACTCTAATTTCTTGAGATCTCGGTATCCAAATGCTGCTTCACGTAACGTGTCAGCTTTCTTCTCAGGCCAAGCAAAGTGCTTCAAAACTGCCCTTTCATCGACCTTCAAAAGTTTTTTTATATATATATTTTAAAGCCATTGTAGAGTTAGAACACTGCATGCATTCCAGTTAATTTTAATACATACAGATATCTTTCCATCATTTCAATGAAGACCATGCAGTATATCATTTTAAGCATACTAGATAGAATCGTTACTCATTAGCAACACTCGGCAAACTAGCAAAATCATATCCTCTATGCATCTATATTACTCAAACTCGAGTGTAAGTGTCATATTAGTCCAAGCATGACCATTTTCGTCTTTCATTTGTATCGAGTATAGGTGCTAGACATAATTCTTTAAAGAAAATGACGAATACGAGTAACATAGTTATGCAAAGTTCACATGTACCCTACCCAACAGTTTGTCACTAAAACCTTAATAATTAGCAACTTACTAGGTAGCAAAGTTCATCATCAAGCCACTTCACAAATGCTACAACATCTTTGATGTTCTGATAAACAGCATTATTTACTTCTGTTATCAACGAATTCACGAATTCTCCTTGAGTTTCAACATCCGCCTTTATCTGCAGGAAGAATGAACCAACAATGGTTAGACCAGGTTTGATATTGTACAGTAATATGTTCATACAAATGTTGAGTACCTAAAACATAAACTCAAAAATCTTTGGTCCCTATATTTTCCTAGTAGAAGAAAACAAATAGAAACTTCAAATTGGGAGCTGAAAATGAAATCATTTATATGAACATAATCCAATCTCAGTTTCAGTGGACTAGGCAAGTACTTACAGCCAGTAAATGTGATGATCTATTCTCAATTTCACCAATCATGCTGCTACGAACATTTGCAACGTCAGGTACATCACATATTCCTCCATTTGTAGAATCCTTTCTGGAATCCCTTTTCATGAGTGAATGATAAAACTCGACTACTTGTGGGGCTCGCTTCACGACACCGGCGCTACTTCTCACTGGAAACTTCGGAGGGGGAGGAGGTGGTGGAATTTGTGTACAACTTTCCTCTTTAGGTCCACTAGGAATGGAACAAGAAGGCCTAGGAGGAGGATTAGGAATTCTCAAAGCCCTTTTCTCGAAATCTAAGGAAGCCGAAGGAGCAGCAGTCGCAGGTTTTTGAGAACTTAGTGGCTCAGCCTCCTTCTCTATTTCTTTGGTACACATAAAACCATCAGATTGCCTTCTCTTATTTGGTACTAACTCTTGTATGTAACATTTTGATCCACTTATAGAATGTCTTCTTCCGGGACTTCTGTGCTCCTCTATAGGCACCCACTCCTTGTCCACAACATTAGCAGCATACTCAGCACTTGAAAAATCCTGGCTAGTAATAGACCATTTCTTCATCTTTTTTATAAAATTCAATCTCTTTACACTTGCACTACTGTGTTCTGAGCTCTTACTGCTTGCCGAATTCGGTGAGCCAACATACTCAACCTTGCTTTGAACTGGACTTAATGCCTTATCAGAATTCAATGTTGTGCACGAATTCCGTAGTTCATCTCGTAAACACGAATTAACCCACCTCAAGTACGCAAGCTCCTCAACTTCGTTCAAGCGGCTCATTTGTAGACCCTCCACTTGTTTACTCAAGCTTTCATTGGTATGTCTTAACATCGATGCCTCGGCTTTAACTTTTGCAACAACATCACTCTGATAAAAGTAAACCAAGATATGAAGAACAGCAAGAAAAATTAGCAAATTCAGTTATTTAATGCAGAAGTAAGGAAATTTTCCTCAAAAAGAAAGGTTGATGAAACTACCTCGTTAGCTTTGGCAAGAGAAGCTAACTGGGATTCCAAAGAAGAAATCTTGCAAGCAAGATTCCTCTTTTGCATCTGTAACTCCTTGTTCAACCTCCTCAACTCCACTACTTCCATTTCAAGATCCCTATTCGATTGCGGCTCCTTTGAAAATTCCAAATTTTCCTCATTCCTTTCCAAAATGGAACTCAAAGTTGCCAGTTGATCACATAAACTGGTCTTCTCAGATTCCAACAACCCAACCCTGTGTGAAAGATTATCCACTTCAATGTTCCTTGTTTCAAGCTGCTTTTCCAGCTCCAAAACCTTAGCATTTGTCTTCCACTCGGTAACCTCAGCTTGCAGCTTAAACTCCCTATCTTTAGACTCCTGAAGAAGGGTCCTAACATGGTCTAACTCGATAAACAAATCCCGAGAACCAGAGGGTTGCCTCCGGTGAGTTTGGTGTACTTGAGGGTGAACTTGAGTTGGATTAACAGAGCAAGACAAATCAGTAATGAGAGACCTTTTAACTCTAGAATGAGAATTCAGAGCCGGGTTGTTTTGGTTACTGTTTGTGACCTCAGAATTCGACAAAGGAGGCTTCTTAGTTTGAACAGTAATGGTTTGAACCTTAGTTTTCTTGTCAGCTGTGCCTGTAAACCCCTTCACAATGTGTGAACCCCATGAAGACTTTGACTTGGACTGATTGGTAATGGTCTTTTGGTGCAGAGACTTCGGTGGTTGATTCTGATCACCAAATTTCGATGCTTTGGCTCTGTTTTCAAATGGGTTTTCTTCTCTCATTGTAAAGACTTTGAGAACGAATAACAGTTGAAGAAAACAGAAACTCTACAACCCCAGAAAAATGCTTAATCTGTGCCTCAGGAGCTGAAATGAAGCTAAAGGAGACGAGTAAAAACACTGTAAATTTGGAGCGGAGGGGAGAGCTCCTGTGTCAAGAGAAGCCATGGCAGCTTTCTTTGCTTTTATCGTGTTTTGTTCCTTCAGTTTTTGAACTTTTGAAATTTGAATTAGTAATGTAATAAGAAGTAGAATTTTTTTTATTATATTTTAGGACTGTAGCTGCAACGGTCCTTTTTTGGGTGGGTGAGGCCCACATTAGAAACTAAGCTCTTGGATCATGATGTACGGACGTTACAAGAACATTTTTTATGTTTTTATTTCTCTGTAAATTATATCATTTGTATTCAAATTAATTTTAAATTTTTTAGGATATTTATTTTTGGGTAAATTATATAAATGATTCTTTAATTATATATTAATTATTTTTTATATTCTCTGACTATTAAATGTTACAAATTGGTCCATTGATTAACTTTTTTGATACAAAGTAGTCTTATACCGTTAAAAATTTGACGAGAAATTGATGTGGACGTTAACATGCTGACTTGGATAACCATGTAACATCCCCAATCTCTATAATCCAAGTCAGAATGTTAATGTTCACATTAGTTTCTTGTCAAATTTTTAACAGCACATGACCATTTTGTATCAAAAAAGTTAATCAATAGACCAATTTATAACATTTGATAGTCAGAGAATGTAAAAAATAATTGAGATATAGTCAAGGGACTATTTATATAGTTTATCCTTTATTTTTTAAATCGATAAAATAATCTTTATAATAAAATATGATATAATCGTTAAATCGTAACGAAACATGTACGATTTTTAATTTATCCAACCTCAAAAAGTAAGAATTGAATCCGACAAAGATGTAAAGGTAGTGACAATATTGTTTGAATAAAAAACTATAAATTTTGAATATAAATCATAAAATAAATATAAAATTATATTTTAAAATATAATATTAAAATTTTATGGTATTTTTGGAAAAGGGTAATATATTTTTTTAAAAAAAATACAAATTACAAACTACTTGTGATTTCAACCTTAAAATTAGAGGTGATTGTTGTTTAGTACACTCAAATAGAGTTTTTTAAATATTAAAACAGAACTAATTTTTGATCGCCCGAAAAATAAAATAAATAATAACAATGGTTAATGCCACTGTGAATATTAATGAAAGTAGAATAGCCCAATAAATCGAATAGGTTCGATTAAAGAACACAATAAATTTTCGATTCGATGTGATAATAACCCTACATTTCTAATACTAGTATTATTTTATGATAGTTTGTACCCCAGTTAAATATGACCCAATAACTTTTGTTTTACACTCATTATTAGGAGAAATTATTACATAACCCTTTTCACCACTTAGGATATGGTCTCAACCAATTAAAATAAGACACATAATATATTTTTTCCATATCATATTTACATATAAGCATCATCCAAATCATCCACTTTAATGCATTTAATTTAAAAATAAAAAAAATATTATCAAAGATTTTTTTATATTATCTTCCTCTTTATTGTTCAATTTTTTTAATTAATTTTTTCTAATTCCTAACCATAAATCTTAAACCCTAATTCTAAACTCCAAACCCTAAACCCTAAACCATAACCATAAACCCTAACCATAAATCCTAAACCCTAAACCTAACAGTAACATATAACCCTAACCTTAACCCTAAACCATAAACCTAAACCATATAAACCTAATCTCTAAACCTAAACCGCATAAACCCTAAACCAATAATCCCTACCCTAAACCCTAAACTCCAAATCCTAAACCCCAAATCTATATAAAAAATAATTAGGAAAATTTTAAAGAACAAAGAGAAAGATAACACAAGAAATCTTTGATAATATTTTTTTCTTTTTTTTAAATCAAAGACATTAAATTAGATGATTTGGCCAATGCTTATGTGTAAATTTGATATGGAAAAAATATATTATGTGTCTTAATTTAATTGGTTGGGACCATATATCTTAGGTGATGGAAAGGATTCATGTAATAATTTTTTCATGGGTGTCATATGATTTGACTTTGGAAGCATGTTCCTTTATATAATACCTTACTGCATGAACCCATAGCAAAAAAAGTTTACGCCGTTGCCTCAACAATATCCCCCCACCCTCCACAAATTGTAGCTTTTTTTGAGCTATGGAACTCGGGAAATGGTGCAACTCGGGCACTCAAGGGCTGAGATGTAGCCCAGCCTACGCAAAAAGGCAGTACAATCAGATGTTTTCGGTCAATATGTTGGTGATCAGATCAAAGCTGCCTAGGTACTGGAGAATGCTATGGAGGAAGTTGATGAGAGAAAATAAGATGTTCGACTGTTCATCAGGTGCTCGACCAAGTGTCTCTTACGATCCTTGTACATATGCCCAGAATTTTGATCAGGGTTTGATGTTTGCTGCTGATCCTGATGACCTCGCCAGGTCTTTCTCGGCTAGATTTGCTGTTCCTACAAGGATGTTGGAGAAAACAGAGAAAATGGTGTGTCTCTGACTTTCATATATTTATATTGCTTTTTTATTATTCTTATCCGAAAACTTTCAGTGTTGAAGATGTTGAACCAAACCCATTGTAGCAAAAGGTATCTTGAGAGCTTTTAGTTTTGTTTTCTTTAGTTTTAAGCAACATTAATGGCAATATAATGGTTAATCAACAGTTAACAAGCTTTCTGCTGTGCTCCTGCTAATAAGAATTCTTTTTTGATCATGTTTAATAGTGTAGCACACTTTGGATTATGTGTTCGATACGAATATGTTAAATATTTTTCTTCATCTTCATGTATAAGAAAGAAATGCAAGTGTTGAACATGACTGGTTTAGAAAAATAAGAATTTAGGTAACATTAGTAAATGATTTATTTATTGGTAGAATGAACTCCACATATGTATATTTAGGATTCCTATATAGAATATAGTTCTACAGTAATTCTAATTTCTAAACCTGTAAAAATTGAAGGCAGAAAGCTGGTTTTGAGTCTCTCATAAAATCTTACACTGAAAATCTATCTACTATCAAGCCCTGAAATATATAATTTATTTCCATTTTCTTAATGAAAATTATCATTTTTGGATTCTTGTGGTTGGTATTACTATTTAATAGTTTGTGACTCATCATGAGCAAGGTGCAACCATATCTTCTTAAGGACACAGTTGTCTCACCATTGTACCCTTAGAAATGCATTAAAAGAGTAGCAATGAATTTTTCAAATGCAATATTTCGATTTTTTTTATTTTTAGATACTTATAACTCGAAATTGTTTTAAATAGGTCTGAGATGTAATGCTTCAACTTAAATACATAAAAAAATATTACTTCTATTAAATATATTTGTATTCAAAACTTACACTCGAATCCGAATAATGTTCTCTCTCTTTGAAAAAAAATCCCCGGAACAGTTCCCATTTTAGAGATCAGTTGATTGTCCACTGCAATTGCTGTGCTTTACCAGGACTTTTGATTTTCCCCCAAGTACTTCACCTAGATATATGAGCAGGAAGGGCAACAGGTTGTTGTCAAACTAATTGATGCAATAACATATGGAAGACTTTATGGTGGCCTAAACATCCATCGAGGAAATATACACATATACGTATATATATGATTCTAGGTTCATAAAACATCCAACAATAATCTGTGGACTGCATTTATATGTTATGTTGTTGTACTGAGGCTGAATTATTGAAACCATGGTACCCCTCTTGTCCGAAAGGGAAATAAAATGTCTTGAAAGCCTCAGGTTCCAAGACTTCCAACTTATGTTATTCGGATCCGAGAGTGGAGTATCGAGTAAAAGTATGTATTCGACACGAGTATATTCGATTCATATTCTAAATTTTCCATATATTTTGAAGATCATTAAATTATCATATCCTTGTACCTATATCAGGCATTTAGGAAAACAAATTGGAGCAACATAGCTCTCAACTACATGAGTTGTGTATGTTTGTCCAGTGACTGTAGCATGATATCAGGCATGGTCTAGCAGAGAAGGCACAAAGTTCACAGTGACTGTAGCATGATATCAGACATGCTCTACAGAGAAGGTGGCACAAAGTTCACATGGTAAAGCCTTGGAGCAGTCATGCCATAAATAGGTGGTCCAGAGGAAATCCTTGCATTTGGTCCCCTTATTCCATTTAATGAAATCTCAGTTCTCAAGTACCAGAGCAGTTGCTCGATCCTTAATTACTAGCCAGAGTAGGTTGCAAGATTGAGAGCTTGTAACCAACCTATATGAAAATTTTCACCAATTCCACCTGTAACACTTACTGAATCACGTGCTACAAAAGGCTATCTTAATCCAGACTCCTCATTCTTTTTTATTTTGGAAATATCAATGTCTAACACCCGAACTCGATTATATTTGGACTTGCGTACGAGAGTTGTCCGACACTCACCCGAGTCCAAATAACGTAGAAAAAAACTTCCCACTTTGACATTCTGGGAAAAAAATGCCAATTTTCAACACAAAGCATGTGGAAGAAATGGTGGCACACATTCCCTAGCACTATGGACAGTGAATGGTGAATGCAACAGAAAGTGAGTATCTTATACATTGTCACAGTAAGCCATAGAAGCTTTTCTTTATCTGAACACTTTGAAACAAAGAGAAGAAAGCTTAAATTATTGTTTTCTGATGTGAAAAAGAAACCTGTTGGTCTATGCTGTACCCTACCAGGATTGCCAAGTGAGAGACAGATAATAGCAGGAAGAAGAGTATGAACTTGAGTTGAATGCTGTAATAAACATTGAATTTCAACAACAAAAAAATTCTCAACATCATTTGCTGAAACAGGAGAAGAATAAAAATGTATCTTCTAGCAACAACAACAACAACATAAAAAGTTACATTAGAGAAGTGCAACAATGACCACTACTGCATAGATGCTGAAATCTGTGAAAAGTGCTCAGATTGTAATAACCTGAAAATTTAAGTCAAAATTCCCAAATAAAAGTCAAAATCCCTAACCGAAATCCTGAAAAAAAATTTGGGATTAAAATTTCTGAAATTAATGACTTAATTGAAAAATTCTGAAACTTCGAGGGTCACATTTTAAATTTTGAAAAGTTCAAACCCTTGAAGGGTAATTAAACCAAATTTTTGGAGATGCGTTTTCTTCCTCCTCTGGTAACCGAAGCCTTGATGGTGAATTAATGAATTTCCATTCATTCTCGGATTAAATTCAAATCATTGTGCAAGTTGGGTGTTCAAATCATTCGAGTTACACTCTTCTTTGCCTCTGTTTTCCTGACGAGTTGTGTTAAGGGATTGGTTGATTACGTTCTTTAGAATTTTGAGGTAAGGGTTTAATCCGTTCGTTTAATTCTTTTGTTTCAGTTTCAAAGTGTTGTTAGAAGGGTTGGTATTAGTTATTTGTTGCTTCGTTTAAGGATAACTTAGAGCCGTTGTTGTTGTGTTCGAATCGACCAAATATTTCTTTGAGTTTTAAAAGGAGTTGGGTACTGTTTTGATCGAATAAATGGTGAGGAAAGATGTTTTGATTCATTTAAAATGTGGGTTTAGTGTTGAATCGAATAAGGATAAGTTTTCGATCGAATTAGGAATCGAATTGGATGTAAAATGGGGTTTAAAATCGAAAATATTGGGTGTTTGTTAACCGAGAAAATCTGGAAATTTTTCAGATTTTCCCGGAAATTCCCAGATTTTCCTGGGAAACAAACAGGTCTGGAAACCAACCCAGAAACCGGCCCAGATGAACCGGTCCAAGCCCAGAACCGGCCAGACCGAACCGCCGAACCCAGACCCGACCCGACCGCCCGAACCCGACCCGACTGACGTCATCGCTGACGTCACTGCTGACGTCAGCGTTGACTGATGACGTCACTGCTGACGTCAGCGTTGACCAGTGCTGACGTCAACAGTTGACTTTTTCGACCCGGACCCACTTTATGTTTTTTGACGTCCTGAATCTAATGGTGCTGTCCGTTTTTCGAAATTCGAACCCGAAGTGTCGTTTTTGGGGGTTTTTAGTTCGATAAGTTATCTGGAAGTTATCTGTAAAAGTTTCTGAACAAGTTTCTATTTGCTTCAGGTGACGAGGATTCCGACCCCGAGCAGTTACCTCCTCCTCCTCCTGTACGAGGTCCGATACATCCACATTTGGGACCCTCACGTGAGTAACGAATTATTCTGTTTAGTTTATTTTACGGTAATGTGGCATAGTAGAAAGTCTAACTTATTTCTGTAAATTGTAGACTCTACTCCTGCTCAGCCTGGTGATAGAGCCGAGTCCAGTAGACGTCAGGGTCGTCGTTGAGTCTTCTGATACAGGTGTGTTCTCTCCCGTTCATCCTGTAAATTCTGTTGTTCTGTATATTCGATTCTGTTATCTGTATGATCATACATCATTCTGTTATATCATATCTGATTCTGTTATCTGTCATGCTTGCCTCCTGTTAGATAATAAGGCATGCATTCTGATTCTGTATCTGCATTTAACATGGCATCTGGGATATTATCTGTGTATGGGGAAGTTAGTGATTTTATCACTTCTGTTCAGTGGCTCCACCTTCGGGTCGAGATACCACTTCTGTTAGTGTGATGGTGTTAGAGTGGTCTGGGGACCAACTCTTCTGTGGTGTTCGGAGATGGGTGCATATCATGCATATTCTGTTCTGTATTCTGTTTATCTGTTTTAGAGACACACTAGGCTCCCTAGCTTACACCCTCTCAGATTTCTGTTTCAGATCTCAGTCCTAGGCTCGGTACGGTACTTGGAGGATCCTGTTTCAGTACTGATTTGTAGTATGTTTTTCCGTTTTGGATTATTTTTATTTGAATAAGAATTTCTGTAAGTTGAACATTAAATGTTTATCGGTTTTTGCGACAATTACTGTTTATGAAATTATGGGTTAGAATTTATTTTGTAAATGTTAAATTTTCATTATTATTTTAAATTATTAATTATTTAATAATTTATCTGAATATTTTATTTATTTTTGTAAAAACCCTAACTTGAGAAACAAGTTTTTAAGCCGTAAACCCTAACTTGTAATCTAAGAAATTAGGTTAATTTTAGGGGTTACACAGATTGTGTGATAGGCCACTAGCCCTCTCTCCAAAAGCATAACTGTTGCATCCCAGTTTTCTTTATTATCTTGAGATGCTGCAGGTTTCTCTTCCTCAGCCTCTCCAGAGACTCCTTTCTTGCAGAGAAGAAGTCGGCTAAGCATGATGAAGAAATCAGTCAGTAAGATCATGTAAAGAGGCTCTGAGGCTTCGTTGCTATCAACCTTTCCCATACTAAGTCCAAGCAGGGGAAATTTAATATGATAAAGAAGTACACAAAATGACATCACTAGGGAACATAAACTGCGTGGTCTTTCAGAAGCTGTAATGCAGGAATTCAGTAGTTTTGAAGAGAATTGAATAGGCTGATAGCTGCTTGCTTTTTGGAGTGAATCAGTGTTGGTTGATGCTTTTCGGATCGACGACGTCTCAGGTTGCGATTTATCCTTTTCTCCTACAAAACAAGCAGACGTCACGTGTTTATCGGTCCCCTTGTTCGGTAATTCAGCTTGGCTTCCAACATCTTGAGAGTTTGCACTTGATATTTCATTCATGTCACCTTGTTTAAGAGTACTGGAAGTAGAAGCTTCACTCAGTCCTACAGGTGCAGCTGCAAAAGTCTATATAACATAAATAAATCTCAGGTTCCTATGCTACTGATACTTCGGATTCGAAATTCATCACTTTCATGGAATTTTTTTCCAAAGCAAGACTTTTCAGTGTTGTCATCCAGGGTCTAAAAGATTTATTGGGGAAAGGTTGATGACAATGTTTGTACCTAAGAGAATGTAATAAAATTTTCAACCTCAGTCCATGATCTAACCAAAGATGATTGGAATGTGCATTAAGTTATAACATTTCAACAGATGTGCTGTTGCATGAACTAACCTTAACTGTACCAGAAGCATTCAAAATTGTTTCATTTCAAACAGGGCTTCAGAAATAGTTGATAATGGCAATAAAAACCAGTTATACAAGACAAATCCTCTTTGATGCTCTTAGAATGCTACACGACCAGGTACCGGCAAGGCGGCAATCACATATAGCTATAACTCAAACACATCGGTTTAACACTTGAAGTCGAATCAAAACGAGTAATTATCATCGAAATCTTGAGAAAGAAGAAATCTATACAAGTAGGTGTATACAGAGTCAAGAACAACCTCTGATATATCTGATTCTACCTTTCTCATGAAACATTGATGTTGCCATATTCAGAAACACATATTAGACCAAACAAAAAGATGTCGATTTCATCGTTAAGGAATAATGCATTGCACGCAGCGATTACCACTGATATTTTAAGATTGATAGGCTTCCGGTAACCGATCATCGTCACAGAAGAATGCTTTAAGGTTGATGCTTTCTTTCTTTACATCTGTTTGAAAACATGTTACTAAGTTTACAAGCAATGTCTCTCATTGTTTTCATTTCTTGGTCTTGAAGATTCAATTATTAACAATTTAACATTGCTGCAAAAGAAGCATTTAAGATAATGAAATGAAGAAATTTAACATGAAGCATGCTCCATTGGAAATGTGAGGTTGTTTAGCAGATTTCAGCGCATAGTATCAAATTATGACCGTAACGGTCTTAAAGAAATTACGCTATATGATTAAGGTAAAATCATTAAAAATTTTAAATAATTAATTAAAAAATATTCATATATAGTTAAAAAATATTTGAGTTTAATTTTAATCCTTAAAATTGGTTAAAATTTTAATTGATTTATTTTTATATAAAACTTAATTAAATTAAAAAATTAAAGATTTAATTAGTTTCCCAAAAAATTCAAGGAACTTATGTAAAAAAAATGGATAAATGAATCCTGGTGCTGGGGCGGATGCTGCTGCCAATTCCATATCCAACCTCATTATATATATATATTCTATTTTGCAATTGAATCCTCCCTTTGGATCTCTCTCGTCTCTCTCTATCACTAGGGTTTTGCCTCTGCTCTTTTTGTAAGTCGCAAATCCATTATCCTTTATGTTCTATCTTAATCTTCAATCACTTTCCTTTTATTTGTGGTCTTTTATTGTGATTTCTTCCTTGTATTATTATTATTATCATCTTAATTTTATCGTGTTCTGGCTTTAAGAAATGAGGTCTGCCCTGTTTTTTTTTTTCCATTCTTGATTACCCATTTCGTGGCAAACATCCGATTCTTGTTCTGGTAGCTTTTGTAAACGAAAGAGAATTGTGATAATATAGCAACAAGTTAACCCCTTTATTTTTTTTTGTCTCTGCTTTAGCTGAAAGTGTGATTTTTATATTAGGTATTGATGTTTAAGCATGGGAAAATATTCTTAAGGTTGCATCTGCTTTAAGTTAAACCCTTAGTTATGGGCTTTACACGCCAAAATCTCGGGTTTCTCCCCTCTTTTTCAACCCTCAAAAGTTTTTTTGATTTATATGATAATGATTCCCTCCCATTTTCAAATTGTTAGGTTCTGTTATTGAATCTGCCATTACTTTTTTTTTTTTCTGTTTGATTTTGTGTTGAATCTTTCGAATGTCCTGATACAAGTGCTAGTTGACCAATTTCTGCTTTCAAACTTCTGCCATTACTTATTTTTATATGCCCCTTTGATTGTTATATCATGAGGATTTTATCGTGTTTTCTTTTCCATTTTATTTTATATATTTTGGGTGTTTTTTATGGATAATAAGTAGTTTGAGGAAAATGTAATTCTTAATTCTAAGATGAAGAACAAAAAGTAAAATGCATAAAAAAATGCCATAAGTGTTGGACTGGGAATTAAATTGATCAAGGATTGCTTTCATTCTTTTTACCTATATGGTTTTTAGTTTTCTATGATGTAAGTTGAAGAAAGGGTGTTTGTTCAAGATTTATTGAGCGCTAGACTTGTCTTATAATTTGAAGATTACTGCTTCACGCTTAAGGGTTTGCTGTGCTGACAGTTTCCTTTGTCCGGTAATGTGCTATTCAATTTGATATCATCATGGAGTTTAGGTTGTACAAAGTCTGTCTCTTTCCTTCAATATATATATATATATATATATATATATATATATCATGGTTTCTTTTTTGTCGAAGGGGTTGCTTTTATTTCCCCTCTTTCATCTTCTTAATTTAGTACCTATTTCATTCTGGTTCAATGTTTTCTCCGGTCAAATATTGTCTGCTACCATGTGGTGGCAACAGTTGTTTGCTGTATGTTGAAATCCACTTTTACAGTTGTTTGCTGACATTGATGAGTAACAAACTGTTTTTTAACAAGGCAAATTTCCATTAGATTGGGATTAAGTTGTAGAAAGATTGTACCTGCCATACCTGTATCTGTTTTTGAGTGTTCTTCCCTGCAGAAGGACGTTTTTTTTTATTGCAGTAATCAGTCAGCCTTATAAATAAACCATACAATATCTTTGCAGAGTTAATAAAGGCAAAACTTAATTAATGAGTGTGAATGAGCATTTACAGGTTATGCAGTCAGTGTATTATTTATCATTAATTTTTGTAGTTTCTGACTCGTTGCACAATGATGCTTCTGTGTGTTCTAATGTGATCAATTAGAGTACTAGGGATATCTTCTTATTTACTAAACTTTTGCTATTCTGAACATTTGGTGGATTGATGCAGACACATCTTGTGGATTTATGCATTTTCCCCGTAGCTTGGTTATTTGCTCATTACAATTTCAAGAGAAAAGTTGTTCGTTAGCTGAACATTCTTTCCATTTGATTGGTGTTTATTGCCCTTTTGTGCTCTTTCGAAATTGCTATTTGCTTGAAAAAAAATAATTTTCTTTTTAATTTATGTTTATTTTAGTGTTCTATTTTCCCGATGCGGTGGGCTATGCTCCTTTCATATGTTTTAATGAGTTTTTTTACTCTGGTGGGCATAAGGGTGTCAGTTTGTGTGTAATATCTGTAGCTGTCATAATTTAAGTGAACTTATGTTCTATGTTCTTGCAACTGGTCCGCTTTTATGGTCGTTGAGAAACTATAATCTGTTTTCTGATTATGTCTTTGTATGTATCTTTGCCGATGATCTTCAGATATCCTAGCTTGAACAAAAAAGATCTTCAAGTTTCAGTTTATTGGCTTCTTGCTGCCATGGGGGATGCAGAAAATGCCCTTCCGCCCTCAAAGAAGAGAGCTGCTGGAAGAGAAATTTCTCGGGATAATCCTGGGCTTGATGATGAAGAAGATTCTTCTGAACAAGAGACTGGAACGTTTAAGAGGGCCAGTGAAGAAGTGTTGGCAAACAGACGAATAGTCAAAGTTCGCAGAAGTCAAACCACTTCAACTGCCTCACCCAATCCTTTTTCTGGGATTCGCTTAGTCCCCCCTTCTGGACAAACTGTTGCTCCTGCTGCACCTAATTCAGCCCATGAACCTGGCACAACCACCACTCAGGTTACAGTTGACGCACTAATTGCCAATGAGAAAGAGTTTGGAAAAACTGACACTAACAAACCTGAAAAGAGTGAAGATGGAAATAATCTTCAGTCAGAGAAAAAAACTGACGAAACAGGGTCTGAGCATGCAAGTAAGAATATTAAGCAGTTGGAAAGTAAGAAGGATGAGCCAGTTTCCTATGCTGTTGCTGATAAGGAAAGTGCCGAGAATAAGAGCAGTGATGTTGTTGAAGAAGAAACTCAAAAGAAGGCCAATGATAAAAAACTGACTGAAGGTGTTGAGACCAAGGATGAAGATAAGAAAGATGACAAGACTGCAAATGCTGATATCAAAGATAACAATGAAAATGCAGATTCAGCTGCAGAAGGTACATCATTGAATTCATTCCAACAGCTTTCTAGCAGCCAGAATGCCTTCACAGGACTCGCTGGCACTGGATTTTCCACTTCTTCATTTTCCTTTGGATCTACTACAAAGGATGGTGGTACAGGTTCATTTGGTTTTGGTCTTTCAACAAATGGGAAATCTTCCCTGTTCAACACATCAGGGACTTCAATTGTTTCTAAGAGTGAGGGAAGTGGTTTGCCTGCCATGCAGGAGGTTCCGGTTGAGACAGGAGAAGAGAATGAGAAAGTTGTATTCTCTGCTGATTCTGTGTTGTTTGAATTTATAGATGGAGGTTGGAAAGAGCGTGGGAAGGGAGAACTTAAGGTGAATGTCTCAACAACTGAGGCCGAAAGAGCCAGGTTGCTCATGAGAGCTAGAGGAAATTATAGATTGATTCTAAATGCAAGTCTTTACCCAGATATGAAGCTGACTAATATGGACAAGAGAGGTATCACTTTTGCCTGCAAGAATAGTACCAGTGAAGAGAAAGACGGGCTGTCAACATTTGCGCTGAAGTTCAAGGATGCTTCCATAGTCGAAGAGTTCCGTGTTGCTGTAATGGCTAACAAGGGTAGCAACACCACTGTTCTGAAGACACCCGAAAATTCCCCTAAAGCAACAGAAGCTTGAAAGGTATCTCCCTTAGATTTGGTCTATCCTGAACTTGCCATTTGCAGTTGTCCTCTTGTGTTTTGGAAGTACAGTTGCTTGGGCATGCTTTAATTATTCCTATGCTCTTGTATGCAGCATAGTCCAAGTCAGCTGAGACCAATCCAATCCGTTTTTGATTGTTACAAATCGTGTATGTAGGAGAGTCAATAGAGACCAGTCCAATCTTTTATCAGTTGTCATAAACTATGTAGCTTGCGGGAGAATATTTCGACCTTTTCTTTTTCATGGTGTCAATTATGGAATTAAACTTCATGATCTGCCAAGCGATCAAGACATGCAATATTACCTTACTGTTTACTATAGCCGTGCCATTGGTATGGCATGTATTGTGGAAGTGCAGTGTCATATATTTTCCATACTTATACTAGTAAAACTGCGGATTTAATGAATGTTTCTATTTCTTTTTGTAGTATGTGTAGTGTCTAACACCTATGACAGACTTGTATTCGGACATACTTGTGAATGTATGAAGAGTATATACATATTCAAGTAAGATAAATGCATGCATGATATTATCTTTATCTACTCTCTGTAGATCCTATCTGTTTTCGAGGCCTAAGAAATGAAGTGGCTAAAACTATGGTGTGATTACACAGTTTAATGAAAACCATTTCCAAACTCTACAACCCTATAATTCAGAACCTCATAATCACAGGCTCTGAGGAGAGTATTCGAAACCATCACCACACTGTATCTCTTTCCACACCATGGAATCCAAGCTCGTACCACCACTGGCTGCTCCAGTTTCTTCCTTTGCTTCACTCTTTAGAGAAGGATTCCAGTGCTGATGCTGCTTGCTTGATTTTGGATCTCATTCCCATGCCAGATTCCCAAGACTCGTAAAGAAAAAGACAAAGTAACTAAGGTAGCATCCATGAGATTTCCTGTCCATGCTTCCAGAATCTAAATATTCTATTGCATTTTGCTATGTTGTTCTCTCTCTCTCTCTCCCCCCTAAAATTACATAGAAAATCTGAACAGAAGATGCAGATGCAGATGGTTGTCATTTTATCCAGATTGAATTAATAGTATGTTGTAAAATGTATCATTAAATGAGTCTAGTTAGTATACATATAAAAATAGTTTTGAATCCAATAATTACCTACACTATGTTTTGTGCTAGTTGGGGTATTGTAATTGTTTAAAACTAAATAATTATGTTTTTACTGCTAATATATTAGATATGAATCTTTATTTTATTTTTTAAAGATAAAATTAGATATCTAAATCCAATATTCAAAGGTAGGATATCTAAATTGTTCTAATCAGAAACAGAAACTTATTTTACGCACTCAAAAAAATTGAATATCCAAATTTTCATATCTAAACATGCACTGACAGCTGTCCACCATATGCTATGCCACGTGGCATAAGCTGTGTCATGTTTTCTTGCATCTTGAACGCAACAACAAGACAGGAGCCGTCTGTTAGATATTATAACACTTGTTGTCTTCTGACAGAACAAGAACCAAACACAAACTCCCCCACCCCAATTTGTTTTCTCTGTAAAAAAACAACTAAAATGGCAGTTTCATCATTTAGAAGCGGGCGTTTACCTGTGTTTCATCACCCTCAGTTGCCTAATAAAGCTTCTACGCCAAGATCTGATGTTGGGTTTAAGAAGCTTAATGGATGTTTCAATTCCAGCTCCAAGTGCAGGTGCAGGCCATTCTTTCTGTTTGCCCAATATTCTCAACCATCTCAAGCTCAAACTCAACAAGATCGTTTCTCATCTCGTCTCCAAAGTAAGTACCCAATCTTTCCCTTTGTTTGCTGCACCATAATTCAATTACCCATCTTTCTTTTTTTCTCAGCTTTGATTTGGATTTCCTTTGACACTGCTCTATACTTGAAAATCTTTTAGTCTTTTTCTTTCTGTTAGGTACTCATAGTTTTGTGTTCATTTGGTTATCAGGTAGCCTTGAGAACTTACCTAAACTGCTGGAGGATATTGTCCAGACATCTATAAGCACAGGTCCCCGAGGGGCCCTGAGGCTAGCTCAAGGCATTCAAGCCTTTGTTGGGGTTGGTGGGGAATGGCTTGCTGATGTCTCAAGGGTATTTTCCCTCTTCTTTCTTCTATCTTTTCAAAGATACCCTTTATTCAAGCCTATGGAAATTGATTGGTTCCCCTAAATTTATGCAGTCCACAAATGAACCTACTGGAATACCATCTCAGTTGCAGCTGGGGTTGCTTTCACCGCTTTACCTAAGGAAATTGTTTGAACGTATGGGTGCAACCTATATCAAATTAGGGCAGGTTAGTTGTATTGTTATTTGATACCATATTACAGTTGCTCAATTTCTTGGATATGTTGCCGGACATGCCATCTTAATTTTGGTGATATTGCTGGAAGAAAGGAGTTTCCTACTTACCCTTAACTGAATATAATTGATTGTATTGTAATTTTCATATCTTTCAGTTGAACTTCTTGTGTAAAATGTTTTATCACCATTTCTCATCTATGATTACGTTTGCCAGTTCATAGCATCTGCACCAACACTATTCCCACCAGAATATGTTGAGGAGTTCCAAAAATGTTTTGACAGAGCTCCTGCAGTTCCTTTTGAGGACATTCAATCAATATTACGTCAAGAATTAGGGAGACCAATTGATAGTGTATATGAATATATTGATCCAACACCAATTGCCTCGGCCTCTATAGCACAGGTCTTAATCTTTTCTTTAATGCTCCCTTCCTCTTTTTTTACTTTCGTCACCAAAAGTATTCATATTTTATGGCAATTGTTTGTAATTAATGCATAGAACCATTCATTATTATATCTAGGTACACGGTGCAAGACTTAAAGGCTCCCAAGATGATGTAGTTATCAAGGTATTGAAACCTGGAATTGAGGATATTTTGGTGGCAGACCTGAACTTCATATATCTAGCAGCTCGAATATTGGAGTTCTTAAATCCTGAACTCAGCCGTGCTTCACTGGTAAAAAAGAGATTGTAACTTTAAGCTTTCCTTCTTTATTTGTTTATATTCACTGTTCTGTCATTTACTTTACGTGTTTAAGTTGGAGATGGGGGAGAGAATGTTGGAGGTAAAGATTACCTCCTTGCTTAGGTATTATTTACATATTAGTTTTTTTGGTCAAACCAGCAAATCATGAATCAGTTAGTAATGTCTTAACTCAATAGCATGTGTGTTATTAATCTCTGAAACTACACAAACTTGGGTATCTTCATATTTCATTGCATCCTTTTTCTGTCACTCATTTTTCTTTCAAAGTTCAGATGTTTAAAACACTTTTATTATAAGATTGTTTTCCTTTCAGTAGGTTTCCATTGTTAAAGACATTCGGGAATCTATGCTTGAAGAAGTTGACTTCTATAAGGAGGCTAAAAATATTGAATCCTTCAGGAGATATCTTGAAGCCATGGGATTAACAAGACAGGCAACAGCTCCAAGAGTGTACAACCATTGCAGCACACGGAGGGTTTTGACCATGGAGAGGCTATATGGAGTTCCACTTACTGATTTAGACACTATAAGTTCACTTGTCTCCAGCCCAGAGAATAGTCTTATAACTGCACTTAATGTCTGGTAAGACTTGAATGATTGAAACACTTTTGAAATTTTACTGTATAGGAGTCACAGGAATGCACTCGAAGTACTAAATACTTTTGACATGAATAATATGTGCAGGTTTGGTAGTTTACTTGCTTGTGAAACCTTCCATGCCGATGTGCATGCAGGCAATTTATGGGTACTGCGTGATGGACGTATTGGGTTTCTTGATTTTGGTAAGTTCCTTTTTGTCACCGTTTGTGTCTAGTCAGTCCAACTTTAGTATAATCTTCTCTATGTTAGGGTAAAGAAATATCATGATTATATGCGCTTATTTCATTGCACTAAGTTAGACTTTGATTAATGGGCTGTTACATATTGGCTTGGTGACTTAACCTTCTTAACTTGTCCAAACTGGAGCTCGGTACTAATTACTTTTTCTCTGATGTTGCTGCCAAAAGTAGATCTAAGATTTTATCCAACTATAATTTAGCCTTCGAAGATGTTCGCTTCATGTTCTCTCTTGACATCCATTTTTATTAACAGTTAGCATCCTTTTAAACATTAAACCATTCTAAAATGGTTGGACAATATTGTGTCTGTCTACATTTAAAAGATACATCATAACTGCACTTGTCGATTTTATATGATTCCTATGTTTTGTTTCTTTTGTCAAAACCAGTTGTTCATTCATAAAAACAATATTATGTTTTCTCATTAGGCTATTTAAATGTACAGGTATTGTTGGACGAATATCACCAAAGACATGGGCTGCTATGGAAGTATTTTTGGCTTCTATAGCAACCGAAGAGTATGAATCAATGGCATCTGCGTTGATTGAAATGGGAGCAACCAATCAGAATGTTGATGCTAAGGCCTTTGCAAGAGACTTGGAAAGGATATTTTCTTCTATACAGGTAAGTAACTGAAACCCAATAAACTTAGAAAAAACGAAGAAACGATATCTTTAGAACCACGTGTGAATCCATCACACACATAGAGATCGACCTAACATTACAGTGCCTTGGACCAACAAGTTTTCTTTTTCGTTGAACACACATCGATGATTAGTGATTTATCCACTGGAATTAAAGCTATTGGTACACCATCAGAGGCCTGAGGCATTACTGTTTCCTTAAGGCTTAAATACAGTAACCATCAATATTATAGGTTTTGTTTCTGTTGACTGTAAATTTCAGTTAAGTTCTGTAGTGGGAAAGTAAAGAACTCTTACTGTCTAGGAGTAATAAGGTTACCTTTATTGAAAGATCTACTTAAAGATGCTCCTTAACTAATCATCTCCTATTGTGAAGTTCCTGATCAAACTTCCCTTGTTCAAATCCTAAATTAGTGCTTCTTTTTTATTCATGCAGGAACTTGATACGGAGGTGATTGTTGCCACCGCCCGAGGGACAAATACAAATGCAACTGCTGTCTCTGCCAATATAGTTGTCGATGAACGGCAGATGAATGCACTCTTTCTTGATGTGGTAAGCTGCTTTTCTTATATATACTATGGATTTCATTATCTAGATTTTGAAGCCAATAAGTGTAACGTCAACCATCATGGATCTGGTTTATGGTGATATTAATCTAGGTCGTTTCTATGTTTTTCTCGTTGCAGGTTCGGGTGAGCGAGTCATATGGACTGCGATTTCCAAGGGAGTTTGCACTTCTAATGAAACAACTTCTGTACTTTGACCGGTATACACGGTTGCTTGCCCCCGACATGAACATGCTTCAGGATCAAAGGATAACCATTGTTTCTAATAGAAGCAACTATAGGAACAACTTTAGATAGATAATGCTATATGTATTGAAGTTGCTTATTTTTAATTCTCATTTCCCACTTTTATGTATATGCAAGGGGGGAAAAGAAGAGAAAACAGAATGGCTACTTAATAGTTAATACTCCTATACTTGGTGTTTATTGCATAGGCTTGTAGAGAAAGCTGAAAAGAAACTTATAATTCCCAGTGTTACTGATGCATTGGTTGCCTAAGAATGCAGGATATTCTATTACCTTAGATTCATTGTCAGATATGGCTTGGAAATCTGATGATTAGATACAAAATTCATAAGGCTATCATATGGATTATATTCATTTTCCAAATTTTATGATATTCCAACCATTTTTATTTTTGTAAATTCACAAGTTTTTAGTTGCTCAACAATGAGAAGGATATCTGCTTTCTGCTTGGAATTTTGTTTCTTTTCCTCACTTTTTGAAGGGACAGTTCTTTCTGAGATCAACCCTTAATCTCTTTTTTACTATAAAATTAAACAGTTTAATATCTCTAAAAATGATGATTCTTCCTTTTCATTACATTATGGTGACTCTCCTGGACTAAAGCCCTTTCTAAATCATGAGCCTTTTTCTACTGTTACACCAACTTGCCGGAAAAACAACAGCATAGCTTCTATATGATGCAACAAACATTACCCAGTCTCAGAGATTTGGTCGACGGAATGGACTGAGCTTGAGCCAGATATGGATGAAACAAATCCATCTACCAATTGGCTTGGTGAAGAATATCCCATCAGGTGATGAAGTGATGTACCCCCACTTCTTGGTGGCAACTCGTCTACTTCTGAGGACAAAGTTTCAGCTGAATCAAAAGCTTCCTTTGAAGTTCTATGTTCTCTTTGAGATTGCTTCAAAACAAAGTTCTTTCTCGGTTCCAAGGAGCTACAAAACGTTGTTTTGGCATCTGTACCGCCATGCGAAACAGGATCTCCGTCAGTGGAGCAGCTTTTACAGAATGAGTACCATCCATAGTCGTCAGAGTAAGACACTGGATCTGCTTGCACAACACCAAGGCTACATGATGCTGATGTCGAAATCCTTGCATTAATCGCTTCACTGCTGTCATTGACCTCACTTGGTGGAGGTTCCGTAGCAACTAGTTCATATGGCACTATATGGATTCCTTTTAGAAGTGAAAACTTGAGCACCTTTGCACAAGCGCCGCATCTTAGCTGATGCAACCTCCTTTTGAAAAGTAAAAAATCTGCAGGCAACTGCAACGGTGTGAAGCAATGATAACAGGTTATGAAAGGTGCTCCACCTGCTGTCGGCAGGAGATGTCGCCTAACTGAATGATGTTTCTCCCTCAAAAACCGCTTCAGTTCATGATCTCTGTACCTCTGATTAGAAAAATCAGACTCTAAATATCTTAGGGGACTAGAAGGGAAAGGGCTATAGGAATTGTAACTGATATGACCAGGATCAACTCTACAAAGTTCTTGCTTATGCCTAAAGATGGACGGATGCAGCTGTTCCGAACTATGCCACCAGTCTTGAGGATGGCAGCATAAACAGGAGCTGTCAATGCTATATCTAGTGTTTGTTTCACCACCTGAGAAAGGCATAGGTGTAAATCTACTTTGCTGGCTCCAGGTGCTCTTCGGTCCATGTATTCCGTGATGTCTAGGATAAAAATTTTCATCCCCGGGAAGCTCTTGACAACAATATGTAGGAAAATGATTTTGCCTCCACGGTACATCAGTGGAAGGCCTTCCATTGAGATGGCATGTTTTAGTAATTTGATCCTGCAGTTCATACAGCATTCTTAACAGTTTCATATTTTCTTGCTCAGTGCACTCAATCTTCTCTTGTGGATTGAAGGTTGAATCGGAAGAGAACTTGTCTTGCGATTCACGTGAAGGGCCAGCACTTCCGTAGCCACGCAGGGAAGTCTTTCGAGACAAAGGAATGTGAAGGGGACGTTCATCTGTGTCAATTCTTGACGAGCTTCTAGGTGGACGGCGATGATGCATTACAGGTTCTAGTGGTTCATCTCGATGCTCCATGCTGTACTTTTGTGTTGCGTAATGCTTCTTATTGGAAAAATCTGATGATGGATTTGTCGCAGGATCTTGCATGCCAGAACTACCATTCATCTTACCTTTACCCGGTAACTTATCCCTTAGGCCTGTTTCTTGAGAAAAAAGGTATTTAGAAGCCTTACTGTAACTATTCTTAGACAAATGTAATTTAGCATCATCCGTTCTATCATCAGAAGCACCGATCCCAGAACTAGGGCTGCCGAATTCTACAGCTTCAAAAACAGACCTTAAACGGTCAAACACATGAAGTTCAGTCTTGCCATTGCCATCTAACTGCAAGGTACCCTCATTTGCCTCTGCTTCTGCTACATTCTCATTGCAAATGTCTAAATGGAACTCTCCATTTCCATTTTTCTCCCCTTTGTTTGATCCATTTTCATTCAGCTTTTTACCATCACCATTGTTTGATGTATTTCGAATTCGATCCTTCTTGAGACGATCAGCATCTGCACCAGCAGCTTCTGTGTGTTGCAAGCTAGATGTGGTATCGGCAATCGATTTTCTGTCTTTAGCTACAAAGTAACAAGAAGAAATGGATACTCAAATCTACGATTCATGTTTATTTAACCACTTTGAAAGAGTAATAATGTCTAAGAATGCAAGAAATGTATACGTACGTACGTACGTACGTACATACATACATACATACATACATACATACAGTGAGACTACTTACTAACATCTGAAAATTGCTAAGCAAATTGATCTGGTATTCAACCTCCATGTATATCAAGTATGAATTCTGAGAAGTTTATATTTCTACAAGATGCTTACCTACAAGAATCGTATCACACCCTCCACATTTATAGACCGGGAAATCTGGGATTTCCTGAAGAACCAACCGGCATTTAGGACATCTAACCAGTCGAACTTTGGAAATTGTTCCACCGGCCATATTTGCTCCAGACAACCTCTGATCAGATGTCTACCATTGTCTTCTGCAACAGTCAACAGTCAAAACGGCAGCTTCCAATCCCGTCATGCTAGCAGAACTAAAACAAACGATAAACTTCCGGAGTCTGCAAACAGATGGAAATACACTATTTCCCAACAACAAAAATATAGAAAACAAATTGTTGTACTGGAGATAATTGAAAAATATCAACAAAAATATAAACTTTTTCTTTAGGAGTCTGTGAGTAAAAGATCCCGGGACACAAGTGGACTAGTGTTTCGTGATGTTTAAGGCATGGTCAAGACCCCTGACTTCAAAAACATCTTCTGCTGCTTTTTTTCTCTTTATTTCTGTGCTGTCGGGATGAATTAGATAAAGGAGAGGTGTTAAAGTTGGCGCCGGTGAGAATTTAAGTTAAAGAGAGGGAGGTGGGCGGTGCCATAGGTGAAGTTGAAAGGTACATTTACCGACCCGGACAGACTGTCCTATGGGACACTTCCTGTTGGCTGCCTCGTGAAGCAAATCACTGTCTTTCGGGGAACAGGGTCTGCCTCTACCCATGCTTAAATGCTGTGACAGTAAATAAAGCTATCAACTTTATTGTGTAATCAAAGTTGTTCAGTGTTCATAACATCATTATGGGGGTTACTCTGCTTTAGCTTTAATAGGGGTAAGTCAACTTTTTGGTCCAATAATTTACATAATTATCTTAGGATCTATGTTGAGATTACCTTTTTTTTTTAACACCGTCTTCTTAGAATTCGACCTATGTTTTCTTTTTAAAAGTATAATATATCTTATCAATGTATTAGTAAGTCATTACAGATTAATAAAATATATTTTTATGTAAATTTGTGTAAATTTTATTAGTAAAATAATGGTAAATAACATAAGTAAATTATTGTGTAAATTTTATGTATATCTTATCAATGCTTTTCTACCACTTATTTTGATTAGTACGTAAATCTTTTAATTTTAGGATTTAAAAATATATTTTGTCTAACAGGAGTTGGTCTAAACGGTAAATAGTTTGATTCTACTTAAGTAAATCTCAAGTTCGAGATGTTGTATACGCAAAAAATCTTTATCAAAGACTCACCCACAAAGTTAAGTTTAAAAACCAGAATAACAATAAAAAATTTAAAGTTCAGAGTATAATACTTAAATTTAAATTTTAGAATATTATGATTAAAATTTTAAATTTTACAACTTAAATATAATTTTTTATATAATTTATATATTAAAATATTAGAAATAAAATTAAAATAAAAAATCAAGAAAAAGAATGTTATTAATAGTGTTGAAGCTTCTATTTGTCTGAGAAACTAATACTTTAAAAGAATATTATTGTCATAGTGATTTTTTTTTCTAAAGCATTTTAATTTTAAGGTTTAAAATTTTAATAGAACGGAGCCTAAATCACTTCACTAATCAAAATAAGTGGTAGAAAAGCTCAAAATTTTATTAGTAAAATAATGGTAAATAACATAAGTAAAATTTTGATATACATACATTTGTTTTACACAGCCTTACATATTTACACAAAAATTCAAATTTTTTTAACTTTATACCTTAAATTCTAAACTTCATGCCCTGAATTTTAAACACTAACATTAAATTCTAAACCCTAAAACCAAAACCCCTAAACTTTAAAACCCTAAACTAAACTTCTAACATATATAACTAAAGTTGGTGTAAACTAAAGCTTGTAAGGCAAGTTTAAGAAACAATAAAAAAGGGTAAACGATAATAAATGGAATTCCATAAACAAACTTGTTGCCATAGTGTGAATAATACCGAATAACAAACCAACAAAACAAAGTATTCTGAACCTCAAATAACATCTTTTCAACTGAGGAAACATAAACAAAGAGTTCAACAGAAGATTTTGGAGAGCACGTCAAGTTTTACTAGATAGTCCAAAGTTCTAAGCTGATGCATTCAGAAAAGCTCTTCCGGGTTGACGATTAGACAAAGGTCCGTGACATCCGAGAAGCTGCATGTTATAAATCGGAACTTCTACTTTAGAAATCTAATAATCATATGCATGGACATATCTACTATGCAAATAACATTTCAATACATAGATCACAGAGAATAAATTATTGGTGAAAACAGTGTTTGAGAGATGTAAGATTACACTATATTCATTGTATTATATTACCTTTGCATTCACACCATCTGGCACAATCCTGTTCTCAGATTTCCACCTCAGATAATCAGCACGGTTGTACTTGGTGAATCCCCTGACAAAGACGATTATAGCAAAATGATCTTAAACCATATTTCCATAACATGGGTGATATAATGTTGCAAACCATATCCAGAATATATATTGTAAAGAGAACAGGAGAGCAGACATCAGATCTTCTGTTTCCTAATACAAATTTATGTTCTAATAAGATTGTAAAAAGTATTTTGAAGAAAATAGATAAATGGCATTTATTATCTTGAATACACTCAAGAGTTTCAATTTGATGTCTAAGAAACAAAAATGCATACCACTTCCTGCTAACAATAATCTTTTGACGACCAGGAAACTTGAACTTTGCTCGGCGGAGGGCCTCCTGTGCATGGTGGCTGTTGCTGTCCTTGCAACGAACTGAAAGCAGGACCTGACCAATGTCGACTCTTGCACAAGTTCCTTGAGGCTTTCCAAAAGCACCCCTCATTCCAGTCTGAAGCCTATCAGCCCCAGCACATGAAAGCATCTTGTTGATCCGCAGAACATGGAAGGGATGAACCCTCACCCTCAAGTGGAAAGCATCCTTCCCAGCAAATTTCGCCATGTACTTGTTGCAGGCAATTCGAGCAGCCTCCAATGCCTCGCTTGAGACATTCTCTTTCTCCCAACTAACAAGATGGACACAGAAAGGGAACTCATCAACACCTTTCTTCTTCATTCCAACATCATAAATCCTGATCTTAGGATCAGGGACACCACGACAGTATCGAGATTTTGGATACGGCTTGTTCTTGATTTGGCGATAACACCTTGCAGGTCCTACAAGGAAGAAGTTCAGAAAACCAGCACAAGATACTCAAAAGACAACAGAATACAACAATATTCTCATGAAATGCCTTATATAAACACAAAATAACATGGATCTGTTTGCAAAAAATGTTCCTAGAAACCTAAATATTAGCTAGGGTCTGAAAGAACAGGATACAAGACAGATGTTTCAATATGTTTCCATGTTATACATTTAGCTAAACCAACCTTCCAAACAAACATTTAATGCTTTATATTAGTAATGCAAAAAGACATTCCCAGAAAAAATTAAAACCATCTGCAAGCAATTAACTGTGTTAAAATAGAATACAAAACCAAATATGATAGGTAATGAAAAGATTAAGCATTTAGCATACAATTAAAGGGTTTCTGCATAAATCAAATGGAAAGACTGATTGTAGAGAATGAAATATGAACAATGAAAGTAACACAAACAGCATCCAGAGATAATAATATAGTATAAATAAACAAGAACATGAACAAACAGAAGAATAATTAAAATTAGATCAGCACAGATTCGAAGAACAACTATAATCCCATTTGGGAAGGAAGGAAAGATCCAAACTTACTTCTCCCCATGTCGTCTGGTGTTGAGAATTACGGCGAATGGAGGAAGGCAAACCCTAGCCGTCTGTATTTATTGATTCCAACTTCAAGACATGAGCTTCAGGCTTAGCCCATTAACCCAAGCCCTAAATCTGTTTAATTCTCATGCCCATTATATCAATATCAACAACAATATCTGTTGTTTTTAATTATAATAATAAATATTGTAATTATGGATGTAAAAAATAAAAAATATATATATGAAACTAGAAAAATGGTCTGAAGATTTAGCTATTCAAACTGAAAATTTTATTTTCAGCATGTTTTTTAAGAAAATATTTAGGTTACAGTTTATAAATTTGGGCAAAAAATAATAAATCAATGTAATTCATTATTTATAATATCTATAAAATTTATATACAAGAATATAATATTGCAGAGATTTTGATGTCCTTTTAATTTTTGAAGTTTTTTATTTTGAGTTTGATTATTAGAAAGCGTAAACTTTTTAATTTTTATTCTTTTCTTTTTTTTATTTTTATGATAATTTAGTTTGTTATATTTATTTTTCTTTTGTAAGAAAGTGCTTTTAAGACTTTATGATATAAGTTCGGTTGTAAGGGTTATCTCATTGATTTCGAAAAAAAAAATTGAATTAATGAATTTGTGGGAAAAATATCGTTAGTGTAAATAGCAAAGGTAACGAATATAAACTTTTATCAGAAGAAACTCCTAATATAAACTAATTTAATGACCCTTTTTATTTTAACAATGATACCAAATGCGGATACAATGTACAGAGTGGGAGGTGTTGCAGCTAGAAAAATTTAGAGACAGAAGGGGTCAACCCAAATCTAGCAGCAAAAGGAAAATAACCTACCTTATAAGTAAAGAAATGTAGGGTTATGACTATAGAAATAGAACTATATTATTATTGTCTTAACTCACATTTTCTTAATATTTTTTAAGATAATTATAAAATAATATATGTTCATATATAATAGTTGATAATGTATCTTACAAATAAAATAATTTTAATTTAAATCTTTCATAACGAAGATCATTATTTTTTAATTGAGACTATTTATTCTCCTAACTCACACATGAAGAGCTACAAGGGGTAATATTTGTCAATAATATTAAAGTGTTCAAGTAGGGTATTTCCTTGTTATGGAGGAGGTCTGGCCTGCCCATACAAATGCTTCTTGCTATAGCTGCAACCTGCAGTGAAATATGCTGCTGCTCTTCCTCTACATCTCATTCACCCTATTTTAAGCATCAATTTTTGGCTGCATGGCCGAGCCGAGCCTTCTGTTGTGGCGGCATGGTTCGGTAAGTATTTCATGTCTAAACAAGACATCGCTCGGGGCGCAATGGTGACACCTAAGGTTTAAACCAGGCTTCAACAGATCATAACTCTAACCTCAACTTTCATTCTGAAACACCCTGTTCAATTGAATGGACTCACAAGATTCAAAGTCCAGCTCCACAAGCTTATGAAATACCAGAGCAATTAAGAGTTATTGCAATTATTAGATGGAGCATTATTATTGTTTTCAAAGTAGAATTGTACACTGGTTTACAGGCACCTAGCTCACATCGCATCTCGTGAAAACCCGCGCTACGGTTTAAAGTACAACAACCTCCAAAGACAGACATAGAGGAAAACTAGGATGGGAAATGTGATCATAATGAAAATAATTGAACAATTAACACTTCATCTATAAAGCTAGAAGTGGAAGGAAAGGATGAAGAACCACAAACACCGTTCAACTCTGATCGACTTCTTGTACACCTGCAATTGTTTCAGTGATTGGCAAGTGCAATAAGCTGATCAACTACACCAGGTTCGGCTAATGTGCTTGTGTCTCCGAGTTCATCTAACTGTCCGGATGCGATTTTCCTCAGAATCCTCCTCATTATCTTTCCACTCCTTGTTTTTGGGAGGCTAGGTGCCCAGTGTATTTTGTCAGGTGCTGCAAATGCTCCTATCTGCACCACAGATGGATAATCTTTAGACTACTAGTTTATAAAATTCAGACCAAAGATAATGCAGGTATCATTTCCTCATTAATGATTTACATCAAACCTGATTTCGCACTGAGAGTATAAGGCTCTTCCGGAGTTCTTCACTGTAAGAAACGCCTTCCACGATAGTGACAAAAGCATATATGCCCTGTCCTTTAACCTAACAGCAGCAGAAAATGAAAGGAATGACTTAGCTAATTGGTAGATATTATTCTTAAACAGATACGCCAGACCACTTGAATACCTCATGCTCAACACCAACCACAGCAGCTTCCGCACACTGAGGATGAGAGACTAGAGCAGATTCCACCTCAGCTGTGCCAATACGATGTCCACTGTAAATATTAAGATTGTATCATTCACACGCAGTAGGAAAGAAAAGATTTTTTTTTATTTGCTAGGGAACGTGAAGTAATTCATCAAGCTGGATGTTTTCTAGATAACAGAAGAACTTCATTGATAAAATATACCTAACATTGATAACATCATCAACTCTTCCAGTAAGCCAGTGGTACCCATCCTTGTCCCTGAAACGTATAGGGATGAAGATTAAAATTCAACATTCTGCACTAACAAAATTTCGGACCAATAAAAACGCAATTAAGTGTTAGGACCATCATACCTGCTGCAGCCATCACCAGTAAAATAATATCCAGGGAATGGTCGAAAGTACGTTGTCTCGTATCTCTCGTGGTCACCGTAAAGAGTTCGAAATGCACCAGGCCATGAGCCTTTCACACACAGATAACCGCTACACTCACCATCAATTTCTTTTCCTTTTTCATCTACTATGACAGGCTGCAGTTGTACCAGAAGAAAATATTAATGAAAAATTAAGAAAAGGTCTCATTATCAGTAACAGTATTGCACTGAACCTGCACTCCGAAAAAGGGAAAGGTGGCAGAACCAGGCTTTTGTCGCCAGGCACCCGGTAGAGGAGTGATCTGCCAGTTGAGAAATAGAAAACAATAAAAAGGTTGAAATATGGACATAAAGAAAGGGTAAGATCAACCGAGTTATCAGCTAGAAAAATCAAATGTTAAAATATGCACACATTTAGCAGAGCAAAGAAAAAGTTATAAGACTATTTTTCCACGAAATGCTACCAAAATATGTAACATGGAGAAAGGAAAAATTTACCATAAAGCCACCTGTTTCAGTTTGCCACCAAGTGTCAGATATAGGGCATCTCGACTCTCCAACTAAATTAAAAAACCACCTACGGTAACCAGGATCATTTAGGTTATACAATTCCCTTTTAAATATGCATAGGAGATTTTTAAAAAATGTTTAAAAACAACTTATTGAATCAAAAGAAGTTATCTAAAGCTGAAAACCTCCAAGCACTTGGATTAATAGGCTCGCCAACACTTCCAAGGACACGCAAGGACTTCCGTGAGTAACGTGTAACATACTGCAACACAGTAACAGTAATATCAATACAAAATTGGGAAATACATGAAGGGGAACTCAATGGATTCACTCGAAAACATAATAAACAAAGCAAACCGTTTTTTCACATGCCAAATAATAATAATTTCATAGGTCAAGCAAGTAAACTTTCATGCCGGAAGATAAACAAAATAGCTTAATGTTTGTAAAATTCAATGGCGTTGCTCTAATTCTACTTGATAATGTTGGAAGATAAAACAATCACAAAAGTAGATTGGAGATATGGAAATTATAGAGCAGGATGTCAAATACGAACATAAATGAAGTAAACAGTAACAAGGAGCTGTTTTATTCACAACAATTCTGATAAACATTTTGAACCAAAGATCTGTAGAGTGTAAACAAGGTTAGAGATATATAACTTGCCTCATCACCATCGCGCATGAGAGAGCGCACCAATGTAGGGGCAGTGTAGAATATGGTCACCTTGTATTTGTCAACAATGTCCCAACATCTTCCTGAATCAGGATAATTTGGGGCCTACATAGAACAAGAGGAAATAGTGTTATTTATTGTGGCATCTATAATATATTTTAAATCAAAATATTGGGTTTAAGACAAAAATTCTTGCACTCACTATCAGGTGCTATATCTCCAACGCTCAAGTTTTAATATTTTTTTGTGCTGGTATGCTGCAATATATTAATTTATTCCAGTTACTAATTTCTTAGAATCTCATCCTAGGAATTCACTCATTTCTATAATTAACAAGAATGAATTGATGCAAACAATAAATTATAAATGCTATTCTATTAAGTTTCCACCATTTTATTTTTATTTTTTATAAAAGCTATTTAAATAGTCATTACTTTATTCTACACATTTTTACTACCTAGTTGCTCTTTTGATGAACTTTCAGAAACACCATATAACACGTCAAACCTTCTGTATACCACAATGTTTCATCCAACATTTTCTAATGTTGTTTAAACCTTTTTCAGTATAAGATATTTTTAGAGCTGGATTAGTAGTCGATCCTGGAAGCCTAATCCATTTTTCTATGTAAATAGCAACAGAGAAATCTTACTCCCTCATAGACAACAATTGTTGCTCCATTAAGCATGGGTCCATAGGTTACGTAACTATGCCCAGTAATCCAACCACAGTCAGCTGTGCACCTAAAGTAAAAGATATTCCAAGTAAGACCCAAAATCAAAAGGTTACTAAACAAAAAATATATATATTCCAAAAAAACATCAAGGTTGCAGAGTGTACAAAGTACCAGTAAATATCAGACTCTTTGTAGTCAAATGCATATTTAAATGTTGTTGCTGTGTACACCATATATCCTCCAGTTGTGTGGAGTACACCCTATAAAAATTTCAAATTAGAACACAGAAAAGGAAAATGAGAAGCTATGTAAAAAAACTTAAACCAAGCAAAATGAATACCTTTGGCTTCCCAGTGCTCCCGCTAGTATACAGCAGAAAAAGGGGATCTTCAGCATCAACCCACTCAACTTCACAAGTAATTGGATATTTGGGGACAACATCCTAGTGAAAATCAGCAGGCCACAACTAAGAAAAAAACTAATGAAAAAAATATGGTTACTTGAACCACCAAATAATTCTCTATTTTACACTAACCTGCCACCATATATCTCTTCCTTCCTGCCATTTAGTGCTTTCTCTCTCCAATGCTGACTGATTTTCATAGGTTAAGCATACATCTGCTCAAAGAAGATATCACCGTAAATAGAAAGCTAAATAAATATAAAAAATATGATCAAATAGTTTCTCGCTGGTGATGGTAATTACTGGAGCCACTTGAACTGGTAGTTCAGTTACAAAGCATGGTATTCTGATAGTTAAATGTTAAGTGCTTGGCAACTTGATTAACACCTTTCATGCTCTACAGTAGTTATGTTAAGTCAGATCTGACTGTACTTTCCATCAGTAATGTTAGGAAAATTGGCAACCAAGTGTCTCTTAGATATTAAAACATTCTGAATAGAATTGAAGGAACAGTGGCACAAGGGAAGACTGTAGCTCAAGATTTTCATTGATATAAAAAATAAATTTAGGTTTACGAAAATGTATTGTTTTGAAGTAAAAGTTGTAAGATTCAATAGAGAAAATAGGTTAGATCCAGTCAAAATTCTAAATATGCATGATGCACTAGGTGCTAAGGAGAAAACCATCTTCGAATCAGATACTGGTTTTCTTAATGTTTACCAACCTATGGAGACCCCATTCTTGGCAGATTCAATAAGAGCAGCATCAACAATGTCCTTGAGGTGGATGGTCTTAGGACCTCTTTTAACAGCATTACAGGTAATAACAACTTTTGGTTTGCAGTCCACTATTCGTTGAGCAAGAGAATCAGAAGAAAATCCAGCAAATACAACCTGAAAGGAAAAACAAGTGGCAAATTTATTCAGTAACAAAAATAGAAACTAACAAATTAATCTCTTATACTTTATTGTTTGACATTCTTCATCCTATTTTATGTGCAAAAAGGGGGTGTATACCGAGTGAACTGCACCGATGCGAGCACAGGCAAGCATAGTAATCGGGAGCTCCAATAACATAGGTAAATAAACAACAACAGCATCACCCTTTCTAACACCAATACTTTTAAGGTAGTTAGAGAGCTGCAGAGAAGACAGCAATAAATCAGAGATGATTTCAATCGAACAAATTCCAAAATGCAGGGAATCAATATAAAATTTGAATAAGACCTGGCAAACTTGGTGCAGTAGCTGGGAGTAAGTCAAATGTGCATCAAAGCCAGGTTCATTGGATTCCCAGTAAAGAGCAATTTTGTCTCCAAGCCCAGCATCGATGTTTCTATCTATGCAATTGTAGCATATATTGGTGATACCGCCTTTGAACCACTGGTAAAACCCAGAAATTAAGTGATCCAACCAGCGTTGACCCAAATGCTAAACTAAATAAATCCAAAAAAACAAGAAAAATGGTAGATATTAGAGAGAAATACCTCGATCTTGATATTTCCTTTATTGACATCGAGATTCTCAGAGTAGACCTGATCTCCCCATCGTTGCTTCCAATAGAACTCCGATGCGGCAATGTCTGACCAAAATCCAGCCGGATCCTCTACTGACCTTTTGTACATCTCCAGATACTGATCGATCGTAAATTTAATTACTCAGAACGAGCTAAATCTAGAGGAAAATAATGAACAAACACACATCTCTGTTTTCATGTACAGTTACTAACGCTGCGATGCGATTGAATTAAACAAACATACAGACAAAACAAAACAAGTAAATGTAGTAAATCCACATTTATATCAATATTCCTATTCTTTTCCTCCCATTTATTGTTTTGCTATAATTGTTCATTTCCATATTCAATACGAGAGAAACGAGAAGGAACCTTGTGTGGAGAAGGAACGAGCGCCTGGCGTGAGAAGTCATCGCTTGGGTAAACCAAGTCGTTCTCCTCGGAAGCAAGAGCCTCTCCCAAAATGACAGCGTTCAAGTGAGAGATATTTCCGGCTCCGGAAGGGAAGGATGCCATGGACTCGACATGTCTCAAATGGTTTGTGGTGGTTAGCTTGTTGGGAGATGAAGATGCCATGACTGGTAATACTACACCTGTTGCCCGACCGCCGTGTGATTGAGGTTGATGAACTGATCCAACTGTTGATTGAAACGGGGTCTTTTATAACCATGAAACTGTTGAGGGAGGAGATTCATGGGATGGGAAGAAATATTCATAACTTTCTTTATAAATATTTTATGAATAAATTCTACGCAAACCGCCTCATGAATGTTGACTTCTTGGTGTTGAAATTAGTAGTTAAAAATAGGTAGGATGAAGTTGATATATTATTCATGAGATAAAGAGAGAAACATAAGAAAAACAATATGAGTGGTGATTGATGGGTAAGTAACAAAGATTGATATATTGGGTGATTCGGTTCGAATTAATCAAAATAAAATTATAAAAAATTAAAATAATAGTAAAAAGACGAAAGGAAATTCAATAATAAGTGTCGAACACGGCTGAACACCATTAATGTTGAACATTGTTGAATGTCATTAAATTAAAAAATAACGATTAAAATTTTCAAGGACTCTACATGCAAAGAATAAAAGAGTGATAAACTCAACATATAATTATTAATTATATGTTGAGTCCTTGAGATTTTTAATCTTTATTAATTAATTTAATAATGTTCAACGATATTCAGCGGTATTCGACGCATGTTGTAGACTCATCCAAAACAAATATTAATGTACAAGTTTTGTGAAAATTTTAGGGTAAGTAATTTATAATGGCCTCTTCAGCTATTTTATGTTCATTTTTAAAAGCTCTAATGTTTCTGACTAGTTTAATCATAATCATAACCGTCGTGAGTGGTAAGAGATAGACGTCAGATTATGTATAAGATGATACATGTCAAGAAGATCGATGGACCAAGAAGTTACCATCCCTTGTATCCATGATGCCTTCTCTCAAATGGCTTCACTAATGATATCATTGACGATATTCTCTACACAAATCATCCGAAAGACATAGCGAAAGAGAAATAAATAAAAAGGTGATTATTTTGTAAGTTTTAAAAGCTCACTGATCATATGATATAAGTCTTAAAAGCTTAGAGATTATTAATGTAGTTTACTTTTTTTTTAAATTAACATGTCATGAAATCTTATTCTCTTACAACACTGACCATAAAGAAAATAGATTAAAAACTCAAATTTTAAAAGTTCAATGATTATATTGTAAATACAAAAAATTAAGGGATTATCGTGTAGTTGACCCTAAATTTAAACTTTAAAGAATAAAATTTAAAAAGAATTGCCCTTGTAAATTTATTTGATTTAAACTCATGTAAAAGTTAGAAGGGTAAACTACACTAGTAGTCACTAAAGTATTATGATTCTTTTAATATGGTCACCGAAATTAAAAATTTTTATTAAAATCATTATTGTTAAGAAAATCTTTCATTCCGGTCACTAGATCGTCAAGTGAATAACGACAACCGACGTAATACGGCCTTAAAATTTGATAAATCACATATTCATCCACTTGATTTTCTAAGTTTTCAAAGTGACATTGGGTAAATACAAAAATGTAATGGTTAAAACATGAATTCTAGCAAAATCAAACTTAAATTATAAAGTTTTGATAATTTAAGATCAAAATAGTAAAAATATAAAAAGTTCGGTGTTACCTCTAAAACCCTAAAAAGCTAAATGCTTCAATATATAATTTACTTAATTTTAAAGGCGTGTCACGTTAATTTACGTTTAACGGTTCGGTGATCAAAATATATCAAAATTAAAATTTTAATTAAATTTTAAATAAAAAGTATTTTTTAAAAAGTCAAAGGGGCTGCATTGCAGCCCTTGGAAATTATATATATTAATCACTTGGAAATTGTGCATAATCATTTATTATATATTAAATATCAATAAATTAAAATAAAATTGCAATTAAAATAATTTTTAATAAATATAAAACCTATTATCCTGATTATTTGGAGGTTGAGATTGGGTGTTTTCTATAAAATAATACAAAGTTGTGATCGGATTTAAAAGAAGACATAATTGGGAGAGATTATACGGTGAACCCTGTTCACCACGTCATTTATAATCCAAGTAATCAGGATTGTTGATCTATAAATAACCACATAATAACTATTTATCCATTAAATTCCTGTAGAAAGAGATTATGATTCACTTGAAAAAAAATTAAGATCAACGATCCTGATTATTTGGGGCCATGAATGACGCCATATATTTCTTCCATAATTGGCGTGTAAAACCAAACAAAGCGGCAAAATTCCCGCATCCAAATTCCCAACCACGTCGAGCTGGCGTTGCCAACCTGGCCTAAAATCAACGAAATAATTTTGTCTAGGAACATGAATAAATAATTTTTTTAATTTAATGTGGAAAACCTGAATTATTTTGATTTATTTATAATTTTATAAATTCAGGTAAAATTTTAAAAATAATTTAAATTAAAAATCTGAATTAATTTAAAATTTTAATAAGTAAAATAATTTTGTACTGATAATATTCTTCGATTTCACAATCTTATACCGATAGACAATAGTATTAATTTCACAATTTGATGATCAATTTACGTATAGAAACAGTAATTTTAAACGTTGAATATACCAAATTCAGTGGTATATGACTAATCTATTATACTTCAAGCTAGTACGAGTAATAAAAGAAGATAAATAAACATATGACGTTATCATTGGTCGTCTAAACATATTCTCTCATTATAACAATCACTATACATAACACAGAAGGCTCAATCATACTTGAGATTTCATCAGATCATTCGAGCTAAAAGCCTAGAACATACAAAATCATAACTATAAACCTAAAATGACGTTCAACACCATATAACTTTAAGAACATACATTTTGAGTGTCTTCGAGTCTTAAAACTCACATACTTTAAATAAGATCTAGCGTCACATAGCTTCGAAAATATACATAATTTTAAATAATTAATTATAAAATAAAATTGATAAAAATTAAGATTACAACTATATATCAAAATACAGCTGGGTAATTTTGGGATATATGAAGTTTTTAAATTAATATTTAAAATATAGTAAGCCAGATTAAACAGTGGTTCATTAAAGAAACACCGTGTTTAAAATATTCGCTTAATAACAAAAATAAATATCTAAGATATTTTTTAATAAATATTTAAATTTATTTCATATAAAATTAATATCTAATCCTTATTTTATAATTAATTTAAACCTTTTTTTTAAAAAGCCTTAAAAATATATATTATTCAGTCATTATAATATGACTATTTTTAATTTTCATTTAACGTTTTTAATAACATTAAAATTCGTTGATTTTTGAAAACCTCTACAATTTTTGTTAAAAGCTCTAAATATAAAAATTTTCTTTAACCATTATCCAACATCATATGTTGTCGTTTGATCTTAGTTCGTCAAATAACATAAAATTATTATTATTATTATAAATTACTCGCTCAATCATTGTGTCGCAATATTAACTCGATCTATAACCTCTAAAAATAATAATCGTTTACTTAACCATTAATGTAAATAATTTATGCTATAATTAAATTATTGATTACAAAGTTTCACGAATGAAAAAGTGATAACGATGATTAAATCGACAATTGAATGATAATTTTAAATTTTTTATTACAAATTTTATTTTTTCAAAAAATTAAAAATTTCCAGATTTTTTATAAATTAAATATTTTATAACTTTTTAAAAAATAAAATAAAAATTAATAGGTCATACGTCACATTTTAAATGATTAATAAAAATATCATCTCTTATAAAAATGAATGATAATAGATAAAACATTAATCAAATTCTTTTCTAATTTTTTTAATAATCTATTAAAAAATATAATTTTAACATTTATTTTATAATTAAAAATACGAATAAGAATACTTTTCTGCCCCTATTTTTGAAATAAACCCAAACAAAATGAATTAAATTTACCTTAATATAATTTACCCGAAAGAGTAAAATAGATTAGTTGCTAATCTTACCATCAGTGAAGGAAAAATTTCCCGTTTGGACGCCATCATATTCAGATCTGAGGCTCCAAATTGATCCTCTTAGCGCCACAATCGAACACAAATTACTGTTTCCGGGCAGAATTAACTGGAGATGCAGAACCGAAGCAACTATGTCCCACCGCCGTACATACCCTTGGGTCAGTCCGATGAAGAAGACCTTCCTCGGTCTGCTGGGGAGGCTGATGCTGAGCCAAGGCCGTCTCCGTCCCCGCCGCAGTCTCAGTCTGTTCAATGGTCTTCTGGAATTTGCGCTTGTTGCGATGACATGCAGAGCTGTATGCTACTTTGACTTTTGGTTTTTTCAGGTGCATCTATATAAGTTTTATTTGATTGAAGTAATTTGGGAATTGTTAACCAGTAGAGTCTTAGACTTATATTGTCACAATTCATGAAATGAAAGAAAATTCTTTGGTGATTGTGCAAAGGTGCTCAATTTGGTGAATAATACTTGAATTCCATTGCCATGCGCAGGTTGTATAGGTCTTCTTTTCCCCTGCTATTTGTTCGGAAAGAATGCAGAATTTATGGGTTCTGGTACTCTTGTAGGATCATGCATCACCCATTTCATTCTTTGGGCTTTTGCCAACACTCTTTGCTGTGTCTTAACTCAAGGTATCTATTTGGCCTTACCTGGATTTGGTTGCTTTATCTCTTGTTATGCTTGTGGATATCGAAGGGGACTTCGCTCAAGATACAATTTGCAGGTATTTTTCATAACTATTTATAGTTTCGTGCTTGTTCTTGTTTATAATTTTAAGATTTTAGACTATGATGCTTACTGCTTAGATTGTTTGCATGATGCTGTCAACCTGTGCACTTTATTTACCCTCTCTAAATGATTGGTTTTGTTTATACTTTCGTTGCATGCTACTCTCTAGAGAATAGAGATGGACTATATTTGTGGCACTTGAGTTCTCATTTCCTTAGTTAGTTGCCTCTATTGTACAGGAAAGAAAGAAAGTGGCCACGCCTGAAGCTAATCTGTAAAGCTGTTTAAATTCTGATTTTAAGCAAGATTAATTTATGGATTCTGCCTCTTATATATGCATGCATAAGATTTCAGCTAAATGATTTTAGTATATCATATTTCCCCCAAAGTATTTGCATGTTATTCTCTATGAAGTTATTGCTTCCACACTCCCACTTCGGTCTTACTATCAAGAGCAAATCAAGATTTTTAATTTATTGGATGATATTATTCTCGGATTTGTGAGCGTTATTTCTTATTAACTTGCCATGGGACCGTGCGAAGAACATGTTCCATTATCAATTTCTTATTAACATGCCATGAGACCACGGGAACCCTTTTGCAAACTGAACTATCTTGCCTTCACCCTTTCATTGTCTTTTTGTGTGCACCTAAAAGGAGGACCCTTTGGTTTCTAAAGCCAGGGAATGGAAAGATGTGTTCTTTCCTGGATTATTTCTATGAAAATTGAGTTCCAGCTGTTGAATTGATAGGAGAACTTCCAAAGCCTTAAAATCATATTAAGAAAGTGGCTTCCAGGAGGTAAGATTCCATGAAGTTTCCTCAACTCTAGGTAACAAACATATGACTTTATTTTATTAGAACACCCTTCCTTGAATCATGGATTATGGATATACACAGTAGAACAAGAAGTCATTCTCCAACACTTTATCAGAAAGGGAAAAATAACACCCCCCCTCAGTACTTGCACCAAGTATGAGTATCTTTTACTTGAAATCTAATTATTTGTAAACCTCTATATGTACTTCATTCCTTTCGATAAAATTGTCTGGATGCAAAATGGTAAATAAAGAAACTTGGAAGTACTACTAAGTACTAACTACAAGGTTTTGAGATGGGGAATGCTAGTATTTTGGAACATAAGCTATATTTCTATTCACCTCATTTACTTTTGGTGACAACTGATTTGAGAATGGGATCTTGCCCTCATGAGTCACGCCCAAAACTAATGAACCCTATAATTATCAACAATGTTAATGTTTATCCTTTATACAATTTTAAATGTATTTCATATACAGGCAAGTTGTTCAACTATTATTAACTACATTTTGTCAAACAATCTAATGGTAACTTCACTTGTTGCGTTCGGCAGTATCTGTCAGAATGAATTACATTGGATGACACCAACTTGCATTTTCTATGCTAAGCAGCTTAATAAGATTTCTATGAATCCACTTACACTCCTATTGGATGCGCCATTTGCTAATTATTAATATTATTTTTGATGCAGGAAGCACCTTGTGGGGACTTTGCTACTCACTTTTTCTGCCATCTCTGTGCGATTTGTCAAGAGTACAGGGAGATCCGTGAGAGGGCGGGTGAGCATAACCCCCCTGATCTTAATCTGGCTGTAGTATCTGCACCAGACGTCCAGACAATGGAATCATCAGGTCTCTAGTAAGTAGTAATATTACTTGGAATTTTATTTCTCTCGTGTCAACACCTGTTTCACTTTCAGGTCTGTACTTGTTTCATATGTTCTATCAAAGCTCCTCCAGCACCAGGATATCTAGTACCCTTAGAGGTCTTTAATCCGATCTAGATTGTACGGTCACACCAGTTGTTTGATATTTCTTGTTTTGAGCTTGGTTAGTATCTCGTTGCCTCAAAACAACAATGGCATCCTCTTCATCATCCGCTGCTCGCGGTTACCACTCGCCTGAAATTGATCGTCTTGTTTATGTAGTGATTGTAGCTTTTAGCAATAGATGCATTATGTTAGCCATGTTGCCATTTGTTCGTTGGATTTCTTAACCTGCTTTCATATGGGAATTTGATATTTTGGTATCCACATAGACATCTTAACTTGGAAGGTGAAATCCTTAAAATAATGATATATCCGTTCATTGATTCTATATGCACATTGTTATTCTTGGGCTCTCTTTCAATGATATAAATCCACAAATTTAATGGATAAAGGGAATCATATTTATAGCTATGGTATGCTACATCCATGATCACTCAATTATAGATATGATATTATTTTTATATTAATCTTTCAATTTTGTTAATCAGACCACTCAAATATTTGAATAATATCAATTAAGTCACTTACCATTATAATATAATGGTGAAGATGATGTGATAATTAATAAAATTTTATGTAATTATATATTTGATCTCGTTACATGTTATATCAAATTTGTTTTTTAGAAAATATATATTAATTTCATCCTATTTTTACTTTAGTTTAATAAAGTTAATCCTCTAATCAGGATGAAATTAAATTAAGATAAAATTAATAAAATATTTAAACAATGATCAAATGTATAATTATATAAAATTTTGTTACTTGTCATATCATTTTCTAACAAACCAATGATTGAAATAAAATCAAACTTATAACTGAGTGGTCTAGTTTTAAAATTACTTATAAAATAAGTTTATTATTAATTTAAGGTTAACTATTAGAATAATTATTTAATTTTTTTAATAAAAAGTTGATCGTTATTTTTTAAAAATATCAATAAAATTATTAATTATATTTTTTTATTAAATTAAAATAAAATAAAATATATTAAAATACCAAAATTTAAAAGGATGGATTAAATTTTGGATCGGTTTCCATCCCTTGTATAGGGGGTACTAAATGTGAGACTGCAGAGTCAAGAGTACACCCAGTTTAAGGTTTAAGCAGCTGTTGTTTGTGTCTAGGGTTTTAGCCTACTTTTGTTCCTCGCCGTTAACGTTTTGACGATGCCCCTCTTCCCCCTCCTCCTCCTCCGCTCCCTCAGCCACCACCTTCCGAAACCATCCTCTCCCATTTCTCTCTCCCGCTTCCTCCACAATGTTGCGTTTAACCATGTCTCTGAAAACCCAATCCAGAATCCTCCCACTCCTAGCCCTCCCCAACGCTCCTACGCCTTCACTTCAGCAGAAGAAGCTGCTGCTGAGCGCCGCCGCCGCAAGCGCCGTTTGCGGATTGAGCCCCCAATACACGCCCTCCGTGCCTCTGCCCCCTCCGCCCCTCCCACTCGTGATCCTAATGCCCCAAGACTTCCAGACAGTACATCTGCCCTCGTTGGCCATCGCCTTAACCTACACAACCGTGTTCAGTCCCTTATCCGCGCCTCTGACCTAGATGCCGCTTCTCTCCTTGCTCGCTCCTCTGTTTTCTCTTTCACTCGTCCAACTGTTTTCACTTGTAACGCTATTATCGCCGCCATGTACCGCAACAAACGCTTCAATGAGGCAATTGCTCTTTTTCATTTCTTCTTCAAGCAATCTGATCTTGTTCCAAATGTTGTTTCTTACAATAATTTGATTAATACCCATTGCGATAGAGGTGAAGTTGATACTGCCATCCAAGTTTACCACGAGATTTTGGAGAAGGCACCCTTTAACCCCTCTCCTGTGACGTATAGGCACTTGACCAAGGGCTTGATAGATGCTGGGAGGATTGGGGAAGCTGTGGATCTGTTACGAGAAATGTTGAATAAAGGGCACGGTGCCGACTCTTCGGTTTTCAACAACCTCATATCCGGGTTTTTGAATTTGGGAAATTTGGACAAGGCCAATGAGTTGTTTGATGAATTGAAAGAACGTTGCTTGGTGTATGATGGAGTTGTCAATGCTACGTTTATGGAGTGGTGGTTTAATCAGGGGAAGGATAAGGAAGCCATGGAGTCGTATAAGTCGTTGCTGGATAGGAAATTTAAGATGCCTCCTCCCACTTGTAATACTCTTTTGGAGGTTTTACTCAAACATGGGAAGACCAAAGAAGCTCGGGACTTGTTCGAAAATATGTTGGATAATCACACCCCTCCTAATACACAGGCAGTGAATTCAGATACTTTTAATATCATGGTGAATGAGTGTTTTAAGTTGGAGAACTTTGAGGAGGCCATTAAAACTTTTAAGAAGGTAGGAACAAAGCCGGGATCCAAGCCTTTTGCTATGGACACTGCTGGTTACAATAATATCATCGCCAGGTTTTGTGAGCATGGGATGCTGTCTGAGGCGGACAGTTTTTTTCAAGAACTGTGTGGAAAGTCTTTGACACCAGATGTTCCAATGTATAGAACCATGATTGATGCATACTTGAAAGCAGAGCGGGTTGATGATGCTGTATTGTCTTTTACCAAGATGGTTGAGACTGGTTTGAGGGTGGTTGCCAGTTTTGGAACCAGGGTTTTCGGTGAACTTCTAAAGAATGGTAAGAACTTGGAAGTTGCTGCGCTTTTGATGAAAATGGGAGAGAAAGATCCTAAACCGGATGCCTCTATTTATGATGTTGTAGTCAGAGGGCTTTGCAATGCTAATGAGCTGGAAAAAAGCCTAGATATACTGGACCAGATGATGAAGTACTCCATTGGTGTTACCCCTGCATTGGAGGAGTTTGTGCGTGTAGCTTTCGGGAAAGTTGGGAGGAATGAAGAGATTGATAGGGTTTTAAATGAAAATAGGTGGAGAGTTCCTGGACGTCAACCTCGGTCTTTTGGACAGTCACCACGGTCACCCTCTGGACCTGCTGAGATGGGTGGATGGCAGTCATCAGGTTCTCCACAGATGGGAGGACAGCAATTTTCTGGACCTTCTCATATACCAGGGCAGCAGTCATGGTGATGGAAATCAGCGTAGATATTGATGCAGGGGTGAATTCAAGGTTTCATTCAGTTCCACTCTGAACCTCATCCCTTTTGTGCATCTATTCTTATTATGGTTTACCTATTCTTGTATTCGAGGATATTTCAAAAATATATTTGAAAGTTTGATACATAATTCTGTCATGTACTCATGTTTAACCTCTTTATTGAGAACTGTATGCCAAAAATTGTATTAGAGCTACACATGTTTGTCATTCAGGAATAATACTAATTCTGGCAAAGCTAATCATGGCTTTATTTGACAGCAACTGCATCTCTTCTATTAATGCTTATTGAGTTAAGCATAGTGTGAATTTTTCCATATCTTTGGCTACAAATACTATCTCACTTGATCTCTCTGAGAGAGAGAGAGAGAGAGAGAGAGAGCTTATTTCAGGCTTGTTTGTGATTACATTAATTCACATTATCACAATCTCATTGAGAATCACAATAGAGACGAAGTGAGAGCTGCTAGGTGAAAAGGTAAAAATGGTTTTGTTAACAAGACAATGTTTTTGTTGGTCATAGTTCTTTGCTTGAAAGCAACCTCTTGCAGTAGGTTGTAAGCATTTCTCTTATTAGTAACTTTATATTCTCCTGTTCCATCCTCTCCTTCAGAAAAGACTGACGTGCTAGATCAACCAGACACATTTGCATCCCCCTTATTCTTCCAAGAATACTTCAACAGCCTCTTCGATCCCTTGGGTGCTTCCTTTCTGTAGATAATTGCATGAAGGCTTTCAGCATCTCTTTATCCAGTAGTATCAGTTGCACTACTTTCTTCTTGCAGCATATGTGATAGAGGGTGGCATTCACATGAACTAGCCGAAATGCCGACTAGATGATTCAACAGGTTCAAAAGCTGGCTGCATATATTACTTTACCTTCTTTTGCTGCTTTTAATAAAATTTTATTGCCACTTCTGATTCACTCCTGCTAATTGTTTATTGCCATGAGTTACAAATAGCAGGTTAGATGTTCTGGCTGAAACCCGCTTTATATTTGAAGATTTTGGAGTTCCATTGCTTGTATTAGCAGGCTGAGAAAGATTATTAACCATATTTTCTGGGAATTCTTAACAAATGTTCAGCATTGCAGGAGGCTTTCCAGCATTCTCGCCTTTAAGTTTTGATCCCCGATGATCATAAAACCCACGTCTCAACGAGACATGTTTTTTGGGGAGGTCAGTAATCTAATCTCTTGGTTTACTTTCTAAAAGATTCATTGCATCCTGAACACTCATCTGGAGTATTAGCATTTTTTTTAACTTTCAACAAGGTGCTTTTTTGCTCACAATTCATTTCAGTACTTCTGAAAGAATTTTGGGACAAAAGATGATTTGCATTTACATTTTCTTTGGGCAATTCGGAATTAAAAAAAAATCCATGCACTTTTTGAATGAAATTAGGATCAAACAATAGGAGGGATCAAGATGTCTAATTTCAAAATACCAGGGACTTATTAAGCATTTAAATTGAAAAAAAGGGGGGGGGGGGGTACTTTGACTAGGCTTAATTTTCTGTGTTTGAGGATGCCTGCTCAAGTAAGATAGTTAAGGACATAGCCAAATAAGTTGCATACTTCCTGTATATCTGAATTCCATTTTCTCATCAGCTCATGGCTTAAATGCAACAGGAAATGGGAAAATGGACGAGAAAAAAAGGATTGAAGTCATCAAGAAAATAAGTAATGGAATGATAAACTAGAAAGGGATAGAATAAAGTGAAAACAGTAAGAACTCATAGAAGAGCCAGCTTAATTCTTCATTCATTGAATTGAATTAAGTTACAAAGGTTGTCTTTTACACAAGTCTACTTAACAGCCAATAAAATGCATCTGACTAACTTGTACATATAGTGAAAATTTTCTGTCGGGTAAACAAAGAGAGATGGCTTAAGAAGCCAAGGTTCAATGGAAATGGAAAAGATTAAAGGGGATTGTTGATGGACACTATGGGTTCGGACTTTCAAATTAGAAAGTAATTTGAACCAAGGAAAATTCTAGGGAGTCGGACATCGCTGAACATTATTAGTGTTGAACACCGTTAAATTAATTAATAAAAATTTAAAATTTTAAGCACTCAACATACAATTTATAAAAGAGTGATAGATTCAACGTATGATTATTAATCGTAGCTCGAGTCCTTGAGATTTTTAATTTTTATTAATTAATTTAATAATGTTCAACGGTATTCAATGTTAACGATGTTTAGAGGTGTTCAAAGCTCGTTGTAGACTTATTTTTTAATATATGAAAGTCTAAAACTCTTTCCTTTTATTTCGAACAAAAGAAAAGAAATTTTAAACACAGAATCAGAAGATTTTTTCTCTTTTGTTTTACTTTATCTTAAAATATTTAAAATTTTGCATGGTTTGATTTCGATTTTATATCCGAATTATAAAAATTAAATAAAATTAAAAAACTAAAAAGAAAAATCTTATTATCAATTTTTCATGTCCTTTCTGTTATGATTCATCTGTCGATCTAATTTTTGCTCATTTTTTGTTTTTATTTGGGCATGCATGTGACGACAGGACATCAAAAAAGTAAGATCAGAGGGAAAAAAATTCAGTGTATACGAGCATTGTTGGTTCAGGTCTGACGTGGTCACCGCACATTGCATCTGAACCATTGGATCAAAAGGTAATCTTGTTCGAGAATCAACGGATCTGATTTATCGAGAAAGATTAACATCGGGAAATGAACGGTCGAAATGATTGAGTCCCAATAATTGAAGGGTTAGGCACATGTTTTTCACGTGATTTGTGGAGATGAATGGTCAACTTTGAGCTTTTCTAGACCGGTAGATCAACATTAATCGGACGGTACCCCTTCAGCTACACAAGAAACAAAATAATTATTGGGGCTTTTGTTTTAATTTAGGTTAAGGCTAATATTAGAATTGGGCTGATTAAGCCATATAAAATATATGTATATATTTGGGGGAATTTTAAAATTATAAATGGACCGGTGTCCATGGACTAACATTTTTATTTAATTAAAGTTAAGCTTTTCATTTAATTAGTATTAGTATATATTTTTTGCTTAATGTTTATCTATAATAATAATAAATATAATAATAACTATAAATAAAATTAACAAATAATAATAATGGTAATCCAGATTAAATTAATGATTATAAAATTCTAAAAATTAAAACTAAATGCGTTTAAAAGGAAAAAATTATATATAAAATAATAATCCTTATATTATTAAATATTGTGAAATCTATATTACATAGTAGTACGTCAAAATATATTACATAGAAGTAAGTTTAACTTGTTGGTTTTATTTTTTTGTACAATTAGATAAGATATACTAAATAAATTTAGTTTGAACGAATAAGATTATATTCGTGTTTATTTATTTATTTATTTTTAAAAGTAATTATATTTAATTAGTGCTCGTTTAAATTTTTAATATTGTGTTCTTTCTTGTTCATTTGTTTAATAGTCTATACTAGTTTAAGTGTTCATGAATACTTATTTATATATTAAAAAATGTTAACTAAATTAACAATAAAATAATAAAATAAAACTTACATTTCAACATGAATTATGAATATACATGAAATGAACGTATCTCTATTTGTGTCTATTCGTTTATTACACAAATATAAAAATTTTGTTCATACTCATTTATTTAGCTTGATAAACGAATGTTATACGGATGATTCAAAAACAACTTATCCATTGCTCCATTCATTTACACCCATATAATTAGATGACATTGAGCGAGTATATTTAGCACGATTGACCAAATTGTTCATCTTGTTCTCTCATTCCCTTATATCATGAGTTTTAGACCTGTTAAGAACATCCTCTTTCTTCCCTTAGAATCTATTTTATCTTTCATTCCATGATTTATTAAAAAAATTAAATAACGTTGTTTAAAGACAATATGTTCATCTTAACATAAAATAAAAATTCGACTAATAATTAAAAATAAGTTTTAATATTCTTATCTTTAAGTCTGACTAATCATACTTACTCCTATTATGATGGATATACCAGATCTATGAGCATCTTTAGTTTTCTTAATTATTGGGTGCTGCTGAACTGGTGGTCCCTCACTCCTCACTCCCACTCTTGGGTTTGTTTTGACCACCCACGTATGTTCAGTGTCCTGGCACTGGACCACACAGCTTCCATTATTTCATTTCCAGTCACTAAACCAGCAAGAGTACAGACACACAGAAAAGCTATAAAGAATAGGACTCTATTTTTTTTTTCATTTTCTTATATATACAGTATATAACGAGTTTGTAAAGTATTGTATATGCAGAAAATCTTTGTTGGAAGATTCACCCCATCAAAACGAGACGTATGATGCGACTTGGTCTAGATTAGTCGGACGAACCTAGAAATATATATCTCCTTGATCCCCCACTGCTGATCCCGGTTGTCGGCACTCGGCCTTGCATTAGCCCATGTGGGTCACTCATTTTGTTTTGTTCCCAACACCATTTGAATATCTCAAACATCATCACTTCATAACTGTTACCATCCAATCACTAATTCCCATTCAAATCCCTCTATCTCGTAATCAACATGATCATGAAAGCAATGAAAGTGTACAACTAGTGTGATGCCCTCATCTGGACCGTCAATCTCCCAATAACATTGGTCTCCATGCCTTTCAAAAGGTCCAATCATCTGTTACAAGGCACAGCATTTATAGTGTGAATGTGCAAATGTCATGCGCTTAATGTCTAGCCTATTGCCCCTCTCTAGTCTCCACTCCACTTTCTCAGTTGCCATAAATAGAACATCAGCTTCAGCTTCAGCTTCAAGTAAATGAAAATGGAGAAGTGTCATATCTGGTCTCTAAGTGTTGGGGTTGTAGGACTGGTTTGCTTCTTGGTTCATCATGTGTGTAACAGCATGTGGTTCAGGTCGGATAGGTTGAGGAGGAAGCTGTGGGTGCAGGGAATCAAGGGTCCAGTGCCTTCATTCATGTACGGCAACCTCCCAGAGATGCAGAAGATACAAGCCAAAGCCCTCGCCTCCGATCCCGATAATGCCGATATCGTTGCACACGACTACACTTCCTCACTTTTCCCCTACTTCGTGCAGTGGAGAAAGGAATTCGGTAACACCCTTCCTCTCATAACTTTTGCTTTGATTTTCGTCTTCTAATCGTCGACCAACTCGGATATTTTAGCAAAATTTTCACACTCATGTCACAACTCTTCGCCTTAAACTCTAAAAATATGATGAATATCTAGGATATTATTCTTATATCTTATTATACATATTTTTCGAGAGACGGTAATGACCGGTGACATAATACTGTGGAGATGGTAACATTAAAGCCAATAACTTTGGGTTCAGACCTGGCCCCGGCCCCATTCATTGGATTAATATCCAGCACATATACTTAGTGAGCCGACACCCCGGCCCCTGCTTTCTTTCTCCTTTCTTTAGCTTTGCAATCTTTGTCCATACCTGTGCACATGACGCGTGTAGAAGATAAAAGAGATTTCTTTTCTTCCTGTGCATGATTTTTGTCCATTTTAGTTTACAGGTTGATTGTGATTAAGATTAACATGACCATCATCGATCAATCAATCGAGTTGAGTTAGTAAATTTTTGGAGAATGCAGGTCCAATATACACCTATTCTACAGGGACGAGACAGCACTTGTATGTGAACCAGGCTGAGCTAGTGAAAGAAATGAACCAATGCATTAGTTTGGGTTTAGGGAAGCCTTCTTATATAACAAAGAGACTGGCACCTATGCTTGGTAATGGCATTTTGAGATCCAATGGCCTTGTCTGGGCACAGCAGAGGAAAATAATTGCTCCAGAGTTCTTCATGGACAAGGTCAAGGTAATGTCACTAAGCTTAGACCACTGCAGTGTTAATAAATCAGGTGCAAACTAACGGTTCAGTTAAAAATCTTGGGTTTAAGCAGCTAATGGTGGGGCTCATGGTGGAGTCCATGCAACCTGTTGTAAGACAATGGGAGGACAGCATTGAGGCCCAAGGAGGAGTGATGGCAGACATCAGAGTGGATGAGGATTTGAGGGGCTTCACTGCAGATGTAATTGCTAGAGCTTGTTTTGGGAGCTCTTATTCTAAAGGCAAAGAGATCTTTTCCAAGCTTAGGGAACTTCAAACGCTCATTTCTAGGCAAAGCTTCCTTTTCGGAGTTCCGGGCTATGGGTGCGTATCGGTTTTCATTAATCTTAGTCTATTTAATAACGCGTACACACCGAACAAACATGTATCCTATAGTCAGCCTTTAGTAAAATATGTATCTTTGCATTATGTGGTTGCAAATGCAGACTTCTGCCATTGAAGAAGCAAAATGAGATCCATGGTTTGGAGAAGGAGATAGAATCATTGATCTGGGAGACGGTGAAAGAGCGCGAAAGCAAATGCAAAGAGGCATGTTTAGAGAAGGATCTGTTGCACCTGATACTGGACGGGGCCTTGAATGACCACAGTCTTGGTCAGGATGCATCCAAGCGCTTCATAGTTGATAATTGCAAGAACATATACTTTGCTGGGCATGAGTCTACTGCTGTTGCAGCCTCTTGGTGCCTCATGCTGCTCGCGCTGCATCCCGAGTGGCAATCTCGTGTTCGTGCTGAAGTGACTCGAGTTTGCAGAGACAACTTTCCCGATGCAGACTCCATCTCCCGCCTGAAAACCGTAAGCAACAAAAACCAAGTCTCACACTCTCAATATATAGGTAAGCTATGATACAATGCTGTTGGCTGGTTTCAGGTAACCATGGTGATTCAAGAAGCTCTGCGTCTATATCCACCGGCGGCATTCGTGTCAAGAGAGGCCCTCGAGGACATCCAACTTGGACATGTGAGTATTCCCAAGGGAGTATGCTTGTGGACTCTGATCCCAACTCTGCACAGGGACACTGAGATTTGGGGTTCGGATGCCAATGAGTTCAAGCCAGAGAGGTTCAAAGACGGTGTTTCTAAAGCTTGCAAGTATCCTCAATCCTATGTTCCCTTTGGTGTTGGTCCTCGGTTGTGCTTGGGCAGAAACTTGGCCATGGTTCAGTTAAAAATTGTTCTCACCCTCATCATCTCCAAATTTAGCTTCTCTCTGTCGCCAAAATATCGACATTCTCCTGCTTATAGAATGATCGTAGAGCCTGGGAATGGAGTACATATGCTGATTCAAAACATCTAACACCATCCTGTCTTATTCCTAAGTGGGTGACAGGGCAGAATTTCTAGTTTATCTTGTTCTTCGTTTGTTTCTCTTGTCCTGCTTCTAGGTTTATGTTTAATTTCAATAAAAAAATTAAGTCCCTGTATCGGAACAAAAATCTCTTATCCCCTAATTATATCTCATTCTATGTCTAATTTACGATAGATTATATTCTAGGTTTGGCTTGCCAAGTTAACCGTGATCTCTAACCAATAAAAACCACCCATTCTACCACTAATCATCTGTGTTATTAATATAATTTCTGATGACATAAAAATAAGTGAAAATTCATTAATTGAAAAAAATGACTTTGAAGATAGTTATGAAGTCGATGGTTATAATTGGATGGGACCATAGCTGATGTGGTAAGTCAGGCCATGATATAATTTCACTTTTGGAGGGGATCATTCTTGATAAATTTTGTGAATTTTGTGTGTTAGATTTGTTCTTATTTAATAAACCGTACAAAATTAAGATTAAATTATTATCTTGATGTATTTATTTATATTTATTACTTTTTATAACAAAAATATTATATATTTAAAAAATTAAATTTATTTATATATTTATATTGATGCTCGAATCCGTGACCTTTAAAAATAACAACCGTTCGTTACAGATGAGTAAAAATTATATTTATTTAATTATTTATATTTATTTATTAGATAAATGAATATAAACATATTATTTATGTTGGTTCAATTTATTTATAACTCAATTTTAGTCGAATTTTCGTGGTCGGATAAGGTTTTTACGCCCCCAGTTGAGATGTCAAATACCTCCCGTATATCATTATCATCTAAAGTTTTTTCTCACATCACCCGGCCTCGAACAATCTTCTTCAAAAAACAACTCAGGGTTCCAGTTCCATAGGGTTTGGATTCTCCCGAGCAAAGCTTTGTACCCGATAAGATCATCTACTCTTTCCGAGAAGCGTAACTCAGGCTCAGGCAATGCTCCCTCCTGCTTAATCAACACACTCTCCTCTTTATATCCACATCCAATTCGCTGATGAATGATGGCCCAAACCTCTGATTCTTGATGATGTCCTCGGTTTAGGTGTTAGAGAGATTATGATTACTTTAGGTATTTAATGATTAAGTGATGTGTGATACTGTTAAGCAAGACGAACAGACGGATATGGAGATGGAATTCTCAATGGCTTCAACAATTCATCAAACGTTCTTTCAGTATTTTCGCAAAATGCGAGACTGGATTTCAATGATTTCTTCGGTAAGAAACTAAGAATCCATCCTTGTTTCGTATCTGTAATAACTGTCCATCTTTTGCGTTAGAGTTTAGTCATTGTTACGGAACCAGGATATCTGAAATGCAATCCGATTTCTGATAATGTTGACCTTTTGAATCTTCTTTGCATACCCATATAAGTGTTTGGATTCGATTCTTGCTTTCATGCTCCCTACTACTAAAATGCTTTACTCTATCCCCTTAGGCTACACAGTGCATCAACTTCAAAGGTAGAGAAATGGAGTTAAGGCTCAGCCTTTATGAGGCTAGCATGCAGGGATCGTCTTCTCAACTTATTTGGCAGTTCGTTACTTTCAATTGCGACGCAATGAGCAAGTCGGCACAAATTGTCAAATTCATAGCTGCCTTGTTGGTTTACATGCATCAGGTTAGAGCTATCATTATTACTTCCTTTTTTCCCTTCTTGAAGAAAAGTAACATACATTGCGCCTTAGATCAGTAATGAGAAGAAATTCCTTATCACACTTGTTGTTCAATTTGTTCTTAATAGTAACTTTGAAGTTGCAGCTCATTTAAGTGCACTAAAATCTCTAATATATATATACATTCACTGGTTTGAGAACACTTAAGTAACAGTTTAGCTAACAACGATTTCTATTTGATGAGCTTGCCAAGCATATGTTTTTATCACTTCTTTTTACCTTTTTGTACCTAGATTATTTTTCCAGTATATTCATGATATAAATTTCAAACTCATCTGGCTAAATTATTGCTTGAAAATCTTGACAAATCAAGAACTGTTCGAACATCCAAATCCGCTTCAAATGAAGATTTTTACTTCTTTCCTTTTCATGGCTATATCACTTTCCTGTATATTCATCATATAAGTTTGAATCTCTGTTATCTAAATTCTTGTTTTAAGCAAATCATTACTTGTTAGGAAATCTAAATGTTTTAGAAATCAAGACATCCATGTTACTTTTTTTTTCCTTGCTTTTCAGGCTGATATTGAGTTGTAAGTGAAACTTTTGGTTTTTTGTCCTTATTGACGTAATCGGAGCGTCAGTATAATAGAACAGTTTTTTGCTCAGCGTACATATGTCAATTCTAACTCTCCATGCAGCAAGAACCTTTTCTGGCCATTCTGTGATAATATCGAGGCCAATCCACCTAGGTTACCATAAATGGCTAATTAATTAAGATACCTTATAAAACGGCTGTGTTCTTCTCATCAAAACTTCACAAAACAGAGAAAAAAAAATATAGGTCTTTCAATTTTAACTGAAATCTAGCAAATTCTTTCATCGCTGGTTTGCTCGAAAGAGGCGGAGTTGGTAAGTCTGTTCTTGGATTATGTCAAAAAATTAGAATGCATTTTTCGAAGTATTTTTTTAATCTTAAATGCTCTAATTCTTTTACCATTTTAAATCTAAGCCAGTGTTGTTTTTGAAATCATGTTTCTGGTTATATGTACGCATCATTTACATTATTAAATTGGATTATTTTATTGCAAAACTGTTGGTTATATTTTAGGAGATCAGGTTCACTTGTGTCAGATTGGGAAAAAATTTAAGTATATTCATGAGAAAATGAAGTCTTAATCTGTCTATCAAAAGGAAGGCTGCTTTTTGTTTTTGTTGTTGTTCTTGTTGTGTGCGCTAAAGAATTGTTGTCATTCATGGTGTGTTCTGTAAAAATGTTGATATTCTACTATATTGTTAGACAATTGGTCCAATTTTTGGGTGATGGTTACAAGATAATGTTGGAACTGCTACTGTTTTGGGGCTGACAATCCTGAGATTCAAACTAGCTTGGTTTAAGACTTTTCAAACAGTACTTTTCTGGAGCTCTGTGTATAAGTTGGTCACTTTTGGTATGAGAGATGATATTGTTTATTGGATGGGATTAGAAGATGCCCAAGGAGGAGGTCGACATAACAAAGGAAAGGATGAAGCAGGGAATGGAAGAATCCTTGATTCATATGGACAATATATGTCTAGCATTCTCTATGTTTCTTTCTTCCCCTAATACTTATCATTTTTCTTTATTGTAATTTCAGTTTTATTAGTGTTCGTAAATCTTTATAACTGTAGTTGTTCTATTACTATTACTTGTGAAACTATTTAATTTCTCATGTTTACTTTTTGTTTTTTTGAAGAAAAAAAAAGTGTTGCTGAAGTATCATACAAGGAACAAGTTTTTTGATGCACATGCATGTAACTTGTCTGATATGGACAAGAACTACGGCATAGACATCATAATATAGTCTTCATCTAATATTTTCCTAAATAGGATGCTATTTAATTAGACCTGTTTTCTATTACAAGTGAAACTAATTTTGTTAGTTTCCATTTGTTCAATTTGAAATTTGACATGATATTTTTCCACTCTGTACTGTGTTTCCTACCTTGACATTTATGACTTGACTTTTGACTTTTATCTTGAGAAGGAAGAGAGTAATACATTATGTCAAGTGGGGAGTATAGAAGGAGTCCACGGATAGTTGAATTGGATGCATGGAAAGCACAAGCAAGGAGAAAAAATAAGGGCAATGTGATATGTGAAGTGACGGACAGGGAGGAACTAGAGAAGGGGAAAGATATTTTGAAACAAAAGCATGGAAGGAAAAAGGTTAAGGTCAGAACTGTCCGAGATCTTGTTGTTAATACAGTTGAATGTAACGTTCAGAAGGTACCTTCTGTTGCTTATCCATTTTAAATGTTTCACCTTGCTGTTGCACTCATTCATTTATTCTCTTGATGATAGAACTAGACCTGTCAAAAGTTCCACTACGATTTTTTTTTTTTTTTGAAAATTTGAGAAATAAAGCTTCTTTCTGATTTTGAGTTTATTCAAGTTGGATTAAACAGTTATAGAAGTAACAATACAGAGGTAGGGAGGACTAGAAACATGTAAGAAATGTCAAATGCATTACAAGCATATGACATGATGCAGAATGTGATGGTTAAAATAAGGCAACACATGTTAAATATATGATGCAGAGTAATGTCTAAGAGTTTATCAACAAAGCTTCTTAAAGGTGAAGATGTTTGTTATGATAGAAAGTAATGGAGGGTGAGAGGAAGTAAGGTTATGAAGGAGAAATATGTGGAGTTTAGAGGTTGGTTTTATAGATATATCTCTGCTTACAGAAGGGGTAATAAAAGTATCACTAATGTCTTATTAATAATATAAAGAGGTATTACCAGCATATGAATGTCATCTGTTCTTTATGCCACATGATTGAATTTGAGTAAGAACGTTTTAGGAGCCATTGGGCTCACTGTAATGGATGTGACAAATTATATAAGCCTGCCAAATCAAATTTTGGAATACCAGTCGATAGAACTAACTTAAGATTTCCTTAAATGTCCAAGAAAGTGATTTAGATCTTAGCTCTATTCTTATGTGACAGTTTGATTGCTCTGTCAGTTGATTCTAATAGCTACTAGTTTAGTGATTTAAGATATTACATATGTTCCAAGAAGTGATCCTATCAAAAGCCTAGTTATTCCATTGTTATGTGATAACTAAACTTGATTAGAGTGTCATTTGATGGTAATTGCTTCTATTGTAGATGATAAATTGATTACAGTGTGAAGTTTAAGTGGGTCCTGTATCACAAAGATTTTGAGAAAACAAGAAGGTTATTGCTTGCCATTTAAAGCAATGGTGTTAAATTTAACAAATACAGGATCCTAACTAATATATTTGCAGTTTTGTAAAGTACTATTAGATTCGTAACATCTCATTTTTTAAGAATCTTTCTAGTTTCTACAGATTATTTGTATGTCTTAATTGACCGTAAAAAATGTAATCCTTCTTAGTGTAGATGCCCTCCAACTTTTGTATAACAACAGAGACTTTTTTTATGGATAATAGGTGTTAATGTTATATCTTATAAATACAAAATATGCTAAAAGTTCATTGGTGCTAGTTTACTGATACAATTTATTTCTGTGTTTGTTTGAGATAGCTATAGTTAATCCATTTTTGTTAATTTCATATTATGTTAAAGCTTATTTGATTCAACTGCAGACTGACGCAGGGAATGATGAAAATGGCCTTGTAAAAAATGATGGTTAGTTCATGCTTTAATTTAAAATTGAAACTGCAGTTTTATCATTTCTTATGTGTAATCATGATGATCTATTCAATAGTTATTCATTTATTGCTCATCGTAAATTATCAGTTATTGTGACTTCTGGAGATGCAATACCTGAAAAAGGCAAGCTTGAACTGCTACTTGGTATACTGCAGAGGTATGTAATTATTTTGTAGACGGGGAAGGAAACTCCAATAATTTCAACTAAGAAATATAATGGAGTAAATATCTTATTTCCTTCTTCGAAAAAACTGACTTATATAATGGAGTAATTTTCATCTGACTTTCAGGAGAGACACATATAAAATATTTGCGGAGCCAGTAAACCCAGAAGAGGTAACTGTTTTATCTGTCTTCTTTTTCGTGCGTTCTATTTTCTGTCCATAATAGCAGTCCCCTTTCGAAATTTTCAAAACCTGTGATTATTGGTTAACATCTTAAAATTTTAGACAGTCTTTAATTTTTATCAAAATAAAAAAGATGGGCTGAAAGGTAAAATTATTTCAATGTTTTTGAAAATTCTGAAAAGGGACTCATTGTGGAAAGGAACATAATCAGAGTGGGCTAATAACTTCATTTCTTAATATGAAAGGTTGAATACTATTATGATGTCATCAAAGAACCCATGGATTTTGGCACAGTTGCAAAGAAACTGAAGGAAGGAAGTTATCAAACACTGGAAGAATTTGAGGTCTGCTCCCAAAATGGTTGCCTATGTATTTGTTTGACCACTTATTTTGGGTTGGGAAGACTTTTATACTGTTCCAGAATTTAGGAATCTATCGTTTTCTTATGTGCCTTCTTATCAATGATAATCATGTTATTACAACGGCTTGTGGGCACAGCACCTTACACTTTCTGGATAAATAATTTACTCTGGAAACTAGGAATATCTGAACTCTCTTTGTTTTAAGGGGTGCATTAATTAGAATTTGACTTTCTGTGAGCAAAAAGCAGTCATTTTCTGTTATTCCTTACATTCTTGTGCTTCACATGTAACTTGCTATTCTACTCATATTAATCTGGCTCAGGCCAAATAATTTACTACTTCCATTAAAGGTATAGCAAGCAATTAGGGATGTTTGTAATATTAGTAAAGTCCGGATCTGTATGTCCTGTTTTACATACTTTCACTTGTGGAGTCAGATATAGATATAGGTAATAATCATCCACAATTACAACCTATTCCATATTTTAAAGTCATGATGACCCAGGATTCAAGACCTTCTTCTATGGTGCTTCTTGTCATATAAAATTTATGGATCATTTTTATTAATTGGTTCCTTCCATACTCTTACACAGCATGATGTGTTTTTGGTACCCAACAATGCCATGGTTTTCAATGCTTCAAATACCATATACTACAGACAGGTAAGTCGACCAATTTTTTACTGATTATGTGAACTTTGTGACAATATCCTCTGCAACTTGGTCGCAGGTATTTGATATTCTTAGGATTTTTTTTTGTTTCCTGAACTAAATAGTTTTTGATTTTCCAGGCACGTGCACTGAAAGAACTAGCTACAAAGCTATTCCATGCTCTTAAAACTGACCCTGAAAGCTTAGAAACTGAAGCTTCAGTACAAAGATTGGGACCTGGTAGGAGGAAAAGGGCTGGAGTTGGAATTCTGAACTGTAACAACAAGAGTAATGCTATCATCGCAGCAAGGGGTAGGTCATGCTGCCCAATTGGCAGTATCTAGTTTGTTCTTTTTCTTTATTGACATTTAGTTTAAGCATGTCTGTCTCCTTTTACTCTAAATATATTGATAAAAAAATAAATGTTACTTATTGGTATAAGTATCAATTATTGAGAACTAAAATATATGCATATTGAGATTTACTTGAGTATTTGCAAATACAATGCGACAGTAGATATGTTAATTGATAAAGGTTGTCATATAACTCCCAAACATGTGAGATGTTCTTTTGTACTTAGCTTAATCTTATTGAAATTAATTTGCTGGGTTTCAAAATTATGTTTAAACAGGCTATAGAGCTCATAGACGATTTAATGACAATGTGGAAAGGCGTCGAACCTATAGACCTTGGAAGTCTTCTAGTGAGAACGGATCATTAATCTCAGCCGTTTATAACAATCCAAAGCAACTTGAGCTGGTGAGTATTGTTTCTTCTAATCTTGCCACCTACACAATCTATGGAAATGGTGTCAGTATATTTCAAAAATCAAAATCTTTTTTTATTTCTAGAATATGTTAAACTGTCTTCATCACACTCAATGCAAAGTATGCTTTATATAAGATCAGTATGAGTAAACTTTGAGGTCATACTTTAAACATGCAAGTATGCAAGAGTGGTAGTTACTAGTGGGAAGAATTTGGTGTAGGAATGACATTTGTGTTTCAGTTGGTATTGAGGTTTTAAATATATCAGCCACTTCGTGAAATATGAATACATGAATTAAAATCAATTATTGACAATGATTTAAAATAAAATTGCAATGAAAACTCATATGTCAAGTTAGAAAATTTTGAACAAGCTTTCAAAATACACAAATATGTTGATTTATGTATTTTTAACACCATGATTATAGAACATGGAAGATAGATATATGGCAAATGATATGAGACTTAACGATATATTATTCAATACTGCGCATAATATTGCATGCTTATAGTATTAGACTAAAAGTTCAAGCAGGTATGAAACATTACAAGATTGATACATATATTTGAACTTTTTGAAGTTCAATATTTTCAAATAAAATTATAGTTAAGAAAATATGTCACAACTTAATGTGGTAACACTCTTAATTTAAGGAGTCAATAGCTGAAGGAATTCTTGAACCAAGAACAAGGGTTGATTAGAAAAGCTTCCAGAACAAAGTTTGAGACTGATGGTTAAATTGCTTTTTCTTAAGTTGTATAATTGTTCTCCAGCCAGAACTATGATTTGATATTTCAAGTATTTGTTTTTTGACAAATTGTTCTTATATTGTGCTCAGATCTCCAGGTCTTTAATTTTTTTATTATTTTAAATGGTTAGTGTGTGATGATGAAACAATTTTAATTTCCTCAAACTTACGATTACTTTCTCTTGGGGTTGTCAGTAAGAAATCTTCTATTTTTCATAGCTTTCTCTGCTGACATGCACTTCACTAAATATACAAGAATAAAATCAGTGAAGTGTTTTCAATTAAAAGCCTTATGAGAATAGCATTCCCCTTATAATCATATATTATTTACTGATCACTTGTCCTGTCCTTTCAGAATGTCGAGGCAGATCTTGGATATCTAGAGAGCTTAAAGCGGTTTTCTAAAGATTTGGGTCCAGTAGCTCAAAAGGTTGCCATGAGGAAGGTAGAGAATTACGTTTCTGAAGCTGTGAGAATGTGGCACATGACAAACCGTCAGGTCTGCCCTCCAAATATGCAAATTCCTAATGCACTGGCTGCATCAAATATAAAGGTTGCTCCATCTTTTAAAGTCCCTTCAAATACACCTGGATGCCAAAATATTACAGGTGATAAAATGAACATTCACAGTGGATTCTCACATGGAGGACATGCATCTGATGATAATAGGACCATAAATAATGCTCTAACCGGAGGAATTAGTCAATCCAGTGGCAGAGTGGAAAGTCTTGGTGACCTCCAAGGGAACATGATTCCGCCTGTGGGTAGGGGTTTTGCTCCATCTTTACATCTCCTTGGGGATTCTAGTGGATATCAAACATTGGCAGGCAAAACAATGGATGGTCCATCCTACTTTTGGAATAGAGGAAAGGTGTCTGCAGGTTATAATGTGGACATGAATGATGCTTTAAATAAAGGTAAAGGAAAACTTGGAGATGAAGTGGACTTCCAAAAAAAGCTGATGCAACCCCTGAGATTGGGTTTAGATAGCGGAGTTTCTTTCAAGGATTATGCTACTAATCAAAGCAATGGGGTTCACTTGGAGTCTTCTTTTCCCAATTATGATTCAGGGAAAGGAAAACTTGGAGATGGAGTGGACTTCCTGCAACCCATGAGAGTGGGTTTAGATAGCGGAGTTGCTTTCAAGGATTATGCTCCTAATCAAAGCAATGAAGTTCACTTGGTGTCTTCTTTTCCCAATTATGATTCAGGGAAAGGAAAACTTGGAGATGGAGTGGACTTCCAAGAAAAATTGAAGCAACCCATGAGAGTGGGTTTAGACAGCGGAGATGCTTTCAAGGATTATGCTACTAATCAAAGCAATGGGGTTCACTTGGAGTCTTCTTTTCCCAATTATGATGCAGGGAAAGGAAAACTTGGAGATGAAGTGGACTTCCTGCAACCCTTGAGAGTGGGTTTAGATAGCGGAGTTGTTTTGAAGGATTATGCTACTAATCAAAGCAATGGGGTTCACTTGGAATCTTCTTTTCCCAATTATGATTCAGGGAAAGTAAAACTTGATTTATCCTCATTGTGGAATACAAAGGGCAAACAAAAGGAATTAGGCGAGACAAGCATGATGATAAATCCAATCAATGTGGATAATAGTGTACAAAATGCTGGGCATGCTTCTTCGTGGTGGAGGATGCAAGAGTGTCTCCCTCAAAGTAACAGTGGTGCTTCCTCATCTGCATGGCGTTCACCTTCTCAAGTCATGACAGGATTGAATGGATTTCAGACCATTGACTACATGAGCGGAATTGGTTCTCATCATTCTGTCAAAGCAATGTGTGAAAAAGATGTCATAGCTGATAGAGAAGGCTCTGGATACAGAACCAATGTAGAGCAGCGTGGGGTTGTTTCAGATTTGTTTAAGCCACTGGAGATGGGAATGCAATCCCTGAGTGGAATTAGTTCTCATTATCCTGGTAAAGCGATGCTTGAAAAAGATGTTATAGCTGATGGAGAAGGCTCTAGATGCAGAACTGACGTAGAAGGTGGCGTAGTTTCTGATTTGTTGAAGCCACTGGAGATGAGAATGCAATCCCCAAATGAATTATGTTTTCAAGAGGAAACTCTAACAGCTGAACTGGAGGCATTATGTGAAGTCCCTACTAATGAGGACTGGCTGAGGATTTTCCCAGAGGAGACTGAGATGAGAGCATCAGAGAAGGCATTGGAGCATGAGAGGTTTCAACCTGAAAGCAGCGGAGCAGCTGCTGAGAGGAGGCAGAAGAAAACTGTGGAGGGCATGGAGCCGGCACAATGGTGGCTCTAATTCTCTAGGCCGAAGAAAATTGCCAATGTATGTATGCATGCATGGCATGACAATGCAATAAAATAGACTTTGTTGGTTTTGCTGTTTTGGGTTGTTTTTATTTGGGATGGTTTTAAATCCATCCAAAGAAAACTTGGAAGACTTTCTGCTATATAAAAGAGCTCTGAGCTCTGCCTTTCTATCGTGTGGGAGCTGGGTTGGGGAGTAGGGAAGTTGTTATGACCATCATACTCTGAGACTATGACACCCGCCACACACTTTTATCTTCAATAACATTATAGTTTGCGTTCTATATCTCATCAAATTAGCCTTGCACCTAACCAGGAATTCTTTTATTTTGGTTCTATATTGGTTGCATTTCTATGAGTGGTGAAATCTGCCTCAGTGACTCCCTTGTGCTAGAACAGAACTAGAAGGTCGAAGTATTTGTCTTTCCCAGAACTCGGATACCTGATACAACTGAATTTATTGAACACCATGTTTCTATTTCAAGCCTAAATAATCAAGTTTCTGCTTAATTATTGAACTCAGAAACATTGCTAGTTTGCTATACAAATGCATAATTATTGACTCCCTGGTCTTTATCCTGTTCCCCTGCTGTTTGACTTAGACCATCCGGTTTCTAAAAGAAAGAAAATTTCAAACTTTTAGCCTAAAGGAGTTGCACTCTTATCTAGATTCCTATTCATGGCCCATCTGTGTGTAGAAAAAGGGTTACCCTAATGATGCAATGACATTAGCTTCAAGCACATATTCCGCCACCCTTTCAATCTTTCTTCACTTCTTGGTATGGGGAAAATCTGGATTGAAGTTTGCATAATTTCTGCTCGTGGTCTCCGACGTTCGTCCTCTTTTTGGAAGCTGCAGTGGTATACAGTTGGATGGATCGATCCCAACGACAAATATTGCACCAAGATTGATGCTTCTGGGAGCTCGAATCCGGTATGGAAAACCAGGTTTTCAGCTTTGGTGGATGACTCTAATGTCCAGGACATGGTGCTCCATGTTGAAGTATACAATAGGGAGCCCATTTTTCTGAGGGAAAAGCTTCAAGGGACTGCAACTGTTGCCTTGAAAGAATTTCTGGCCAAATATAACAATTCCGCCTCCTCTTCAACTGAACAAGTAGGGAGCTACCAGTTACGCAAAGGAAATTCCAACAAACCTCAAGGATTTGTTGACATCTCGATTCGTGTCTCGAAGGAGAGGGAAGATTCTGGTTCTTTCCCAGGTGATTTCATTTTCACCTAAGTTTCTGTTTTTGACATTTGAGATTGATGCCGAGCTTAGTACTTAATTTCCGGGGCTTAGATCGAAGTTCGATGAGTCATGTGTGCGTGGTACTCAAGGACTTAATACCATCTACATGGTTTTGCAGGTAGTGAGGGAGGATTTGTTCTCATGGACCATGGAGCTGATACTCCTTTGTCTACTGAAGGTGGATATCCGGCAGCAGATGCAACATGGCCCCACGATCCATCTCAGCTGAACATCCCATTTCCATATAAACATCCACTGCCATATCCCACGAACAATAACAATCCATCTCTAGGGGTAGGCCAACCTACTTATCCATCAGCTTCTGGACACAGCCATCACCCACCACCTAGGATTACCACTCCTCCACCCCCACCCCCACCCTCTAACATTGGTCACATTCCCACTTTCCTCCCCAGAACAGAGAATTATTTCAACATGCCATCATCTGTGGCTGCACCAGGACCTGGACTAGGGCCAAGACCTGGTTTAGCAATGGGAGTAGGGGCAGGAGCACTGGCGGGGGCTGCTGTGCTCTTTGGGGGTGACTTCATGTCCGGCTTTGATGTTCCTACGGGCTTCCAAGATGCGAGCCTCACCATATCCACGAACCCTCCTTTCTGATCCAACTCTGCCTCGGTGCCTGCAATGTAATGTAACGTTTTAACAAAATTTTAAGAGTGATGTGTTTGTTATTGTACTATAATTCAGTAACCGAATTATTACTTTTAAAAAATATTTGTACGAATCATCTAGCCTTATCGATTTAAGGAATGATTGTTGTTCCTGCAGGTCACGAGATTGAACATTAATAATATCAACTTTAATAATTTGAGTGATCAATCTCCAATGAGAGAATACTATAAAACAAATATTACTATAGCTGAATAAAAAATATATATATTTTCGTGTAAATTTTTGTGTATAATATAATTGCCGTGAAGGATCATAAAAAAGATAACCATAAAAGACCAGAAAGCCGAGCCAATTTTTTTCCACCCAAACCTTTTAAATAAAACCAGGATCCATGTCATGTCCCAACTCCCATTCCCAGCAAGAAAACGATTCTCATCCATTGCTTATTACCTCCAGCTTAGCAACTCGATTAACCAACTAAAACAAACCCACACTTTCTTTCTGAAAACTATGGGTAAACCCCACTACCACCGCTTCTTAACTCTGTTCCTTGATAAGCTATTGAGTTTTCCAGGTGACTACGTCTGCTACGCACTCCACGTGTTCGATCAAATACCCAACTGCAAAAGGCAGTTCCTTTGGACTTCCCTCATACGCTCCCATGTTTTCAACGGTTATTTCATCCAATCTATTCTATTATACTCTAGAATGCAGCGGAAAGGCATATCCCCGTCTGGGTTCACCTTCTCTTCTGTTCTTAATGCTTGTGCTCGCATCCCGGCAATGTTCGAAGGCAAGCAAGTTCATGCGGGAGTCGAGAAATCGGGTCACTTGAGCAACAATGTAGTGCAAACAGCATTGCTTGATATGTACGCCAAGTGTGGATTCATGTTGGATGCGGAAAGGGTGTTCAATGGAATGGGAGAGAGAGATGTGGTTGCTTGGACAGCTATGATTTGTGGTTACACTAAGGTGGGATTGATGGATCAAGCTCGTTTCTTGTTTGATGACATGGAGGGACGTAATTTGGTTTCCTGGACAACCATGGTTGCTGGATATGCGAATTATGGTGACATGGAAGCAGCTGAGGAGTTGTATGACAGGATGATGGAGAAGAATTTGGTTGCTTGCCTTGCTATGATCGCAGGCTATGGGAAGTGCGGTAATGTGAGTAAGGCTAGAAGAGTGTTTGATGAAATAGTAAAGCCTGACGCATCGTGTTGGGCAGCAATGTTGACTTGCTATGCACAGAACGGATATGCAGAGGAAGCTCTTGGGATTTATAAGGAAATAAGAGTTCAAAACCTCAGAATTACCGAGGTTGGAATGGTGGGTGCTATTTCCGCTTGTACTCAAATCGGAGATGTTACTGTGGCGGAGGCATTGGCTAAGGATTTAGAAGAAGGATGTTGTGGTAAGTTGTGCTTGTATTAGTAATTGCTAGTGCGATGTGCATTGATGCTATGGTTGATTAGTCCTCAGCTAGATTTTTGTTTCCTGTTTTTAATTACTTCTTATTGCATGATAAATTCAGAAAGGGCGCTCTTTGTTTCGAATGCGTTAATACACATGCATGCAAAATATGGATGTATAGAGCAGGCCTGGATGGAATTTTGTAGAATGAAGCAGAGGGATGTAGTATCTTACAGCACAATGATCACAGCCCTTGCTAACCATGGAGAGTCCCGGGTAGCTTTGGCTTTATTCTCAAAGATGCACAAGGAAGGAATCAAGCCAAACCAAGTTACATTCATAGGCATCCTTGATGCCTGTTGTAGTCATAGTGGATTGGTTGAGGAAGGATGCAAGTTCTTCGAGCTAATGACACATTTTTTTGGCCTTGTGCCCTTAAGTGAACACCTAACTTGCATGGTTACCCTCCTTGGAAGGGCTGGGCATCTTGACAAAGCATATAATCTTATCGATGAGTATGGAGATGCCTCAGATTCTGGACTTTGGGGTGCTTTGCTTGGAGCGTGTCAGGTTTACGGTAATGCTTCATTGGGTGAGATTGCGTCGAGTCATCTCTTTGAAATCGATCCTGAAGATATTGGAAATTATGTGCTTTTGGCCAATATTTATGCTTCATTGAATAAATGGAAGGATGCAGAAAGACTGAAGAAGATGATTTCTGAAAAGGAAAAGAGGAAATCTCCTGGTTGTAGCTGGGTGACAAGTTGATGCATGCTTTTGGTCATTACAAGTAACTAAGTTATGCCATGGTAGTGACTCCATCCAATGAGCATGGAATTGGGTTCCTCGATTAAGGTGTTAATACCAAAGGCTCAATAATTCATAATACAAGTTAATACAAGTAACATAAAAATGACTTATAAATTTATTAAAATCAAACAATTTTATTTAGAAAACATCATTTTTATTACATGTTTTGAAACAAAATCATCTGCAATGGTTTTAACATCAACGTTTTTTAAAAAAAACGCTCCTACTTGCCATCAAAACAAATCTATTTATGGCATAGTTGTCTGTAACTTTAAAAACTTTAATTTTAAAAAACTTCGAATTACAATAACAACAATAATAAAAATAGTTAATTAAAAAAACTGTGTAAAGTTAAGGATTTAATTAAAAAAAAAAGAGCAAATTTGTTGTCCAAAAGGAGAAACTTTTAAGAAAATAAGAAGTTTTCAAGAGTTTAAAGATTACTTGTGACACCAATCATTTTACATTGAAAATATTTAAGCATTCTTTGCTATATATATAGAAACTTAAGCTTTGAATCGAAATAGAGTGACGTGCCTAACACTTGATTTTGATTTTCCCCCCTTTGCAAACAAAGAAAAGGCAGATATATAGACCATATCAGACAAGGCAAATCATTAATTTGCTAAACAACCATGGGTTGAAAGGAGACAAATTGCCACCATCCTACTGACTTGGTGCTAAATATCACAAATTAGCAGAGTTAATCAAGTAACAAAAGCTGTGATTAGTTGTGGTCAAAACATAGAATCGTCTAAACAGTAAGAACCATGAGTAAAAAGGAGACAAACTGTCACCACTCCATTGATTTGCTGCATCTCACAATAGGTAGTGTTGTCGTATCCTGGCTCGATTTTCTTCCCACCACACCCTTGCCTGCGTTTCTCCAAACATTTCTCGGCTGCATTGAATCATTCATACATATCAAGAAACAAAAAGATGGTGTTTTTGTTACTACTAAAACTTTAATTAAATATGAAGCTCTCTTTTGTAGTTTGTAAATGGAGGGCAGAAAATGTGAGTCATGGGTCCACAAAAGGCACACAAAATGACTACGCTTACTCCTATCTTCTATATCAAACAAATTACGTACCTGAAGCGGACGCGTTTAAGCTCTCGAGAACCACCCGGAAGTGCTCTAATAGTGAGGTAAACCCCTGGTTCATCCTGCTCAACCCATTCAGTTTCCATGTCACTGGCATTACTAATGGATGGCTCTCTGGAATAATCTCCTTCTCTTGATGAACCACTCCTTACAGAGCCATCTACAGATGATATGTCAGTCTTGGCTCCACTAATGCTGGAGAGTTTTGGTGTTGAAGCAAGTGCAGCTGAGTCAGAGTATTGATGGGATTTCACTGGCTGATGATCTAGGGAATCCGATGAAGAGTAGTACATTCCTGTTGAACGAACAAAGTTGCGGGTCTGTTCTTTGTTCAGGGGTGGCGTCACAGGACTCTCCTTTACTGAGTCAACTCTTGAACCCTGTAAAGGATGGGCAAGAACTAAATTGAAAACGACAAGGCTTGTGCACTGTTAGAAAACATAAGAAATAGGACTTCCTTCTACTGATACCAAGGACAACAAATAAGTTAAAAAATACATGGAAGGAAGAAGCTTACTTCATCTTCAGATCTTGGGGGAGTTGAAAGCGGGACTGCTTGATGGTTAAAACGTTGAACATTGTATAATTCCATGACCTTGTCATAGTTCTCTGCCCACCACCTTTGAGCTTGCCATTTATTAAACATTTCACGACTGATAAAATTCACAAAAGTATAGATTAGCACTTCAAGATATCAGCAAGAAACTATAGAATAAAAAAGAGCAAAAGCTGATAATTGCAGCACTTGAAGTTTCGAAATCCTTGAAATAACAAATGTGCAGAAAAGAATAAACAATGGATTCATCAACATATCTACAGCATACTTGCTCATTACAGTTGAATCTGTTAATAAGATAGTCAAGAACATCAGATTGTTTCAAAATGTTATCAAGAGGAACCAGTTAATTAACTGGCTGAGTCATAGAAGTTTACTGTTAATATAAAAGCAAAAATGCAGTTTATACTATACTGCCAGAAAATGGTTTTATACAGTAATTATCAAACTAAACACCTCATCAATTTATCAGCCTGGTATGCTGATTACAGGTGGGTCCATTTTTTTTTTTTAAAAAAGAAGCATTGCAGATTTGGAATGATAAGCTTTCATAAATTGGCCATGCATGTTCAATGCCATTTCTCAGTATTGTAAAGTGAAAATTATGATATGGTAAAGAAATTGAACATAATTAGAAACCATTGGTGCTTAACACTGAGACCATTAGGGCAGCTAAACAAGAAACACAAAATAAGGAAGTTCCGGACCGAGATGGTACGAGGAGTTCAGAAATGAAAGGCTTTATTTTTGGTCCATAAAAGAACAACAAAAGGGAATTGTATGTACCAACATTGCATGTCAAGAAGACATTTCTTTAAACCTTTAATGTTACTGGTACAGCAGATTCACCCATCAGTGTACTGCCTAAACAAAAATCTAATAAACTTGGCCATAGTGTCATCCCACATTTTACTTACGGATATACCAAATCATAACCCACTATCCGATAACTAAGCAACACCTACACAACAAATAGTTTAACCATCATCAAGCTCCGGTTGACCAACAAGTGTTAGTTTGGTGTAATTGTAAGGCAGCACATTGAACTCTCTGGGAGAGAACAAACTTGGAGATGACATATTTTGGAAAGGCAGCCTCGGACATCAAAATTCAAATGGTTAGAGTTCATGAAACAAGCTCAAAGCCTACCTTATTGTACTTGGAAAAAAGTCTAGCTCCAGTTGAGCTTATTTGGCCATGATAAAACGATATATTATTGTCTGGCAATGCAACAAAAGCTATACTGCCAAGTGGGTCAAACTATAAAGAGAGCCTCACATCAGGGCCAATTCAAAGATGGGATATAGATTATCACTCGTAAAGCATCTCATGAAAATTTAGAGAGACCACAACCCAGACATGAAGTGACAAAGGATAATGTCAAAATGCCCGCCTTCATTTACCAATTACCACCATCAACATACTTACCACATGAAATCACAACCCAACGAACAGAAACCTCCAACATAACACTAAGAGCAAAGAATGGCAACCAAACCACAAGGAGACAATTCCAAAACAAAACAATATAAACACTTGAAAAGAAGATATTCAATAATCAAAGGGGATTTTACAAACATGGCTACCATTTCAATACCAAAAACAAAAATCATGCTATCAATCCCAGACAAAACATAACCTTCACTATCATATATTTTATACCATTAACATGATAAAGTACCTGAATCGAATTCGTTTCAGATCATTCCCTCCTTCAGGCAATGAGACGAAAGTGATTAAAACACCAGGCTCCACTTGAGCAACCCATTCCTTAGGCTCATCTTCCTCCATAAAAACTACCGATTCTGTATGGCCACTAACAGATGTTGGGGTACCTTCTGCACTCGAAAGTCCTTTTAGTCTCGATTCCATTTCTTTGCCCCAAATTCGAGGAGTAGAGCTTCCCGTTCTTCGGTAAGGGTAATGGAAACTTGCCGAGTCAGAGTCAGCATAGTTCCGGTTATGATTTGATGAACCAGAACAAGTCTTGCAGTTTTTATAAGCTCCTGATGCTTTCAATGCAATATCCTTGATCTGAAAATTACATACAAGAAAAGTCCTCTGTCACTAAAACCCTTTTTCCGGGAAAGAAAATAAAAGGTAAAAAACAAAACTTTCCCCATTTTCTTCAGAAATTTGAAAACTGAGAAGAAAAAACAAACTCGATAAAGATTTAAGAAACACCCCGACACACGATTTCAATGTATAGTGGCTAATGAAATAGAGGGTGCAACAGGACAGAAGAAAAAAAATGATTCACAGCTTACTTCCCATTAAACAACATTAAACCCATCAAAGTAGAATTATTCCTAGTCATTTCCCCTCATTTTCTCAGGAAACAAACAGAAAAAAAAAACATCTAAGTAAAAAAAATACCTGAGAAGTGAGAGCTTTAATGGCTTGCCTAGTCCTTGGTGTTTCCAATGCATCTTCATCACGTTCCTGTGGACGAGCAACAGATCGGTTGTTGTTGTTTAGGTTTTTTGAACAAGGTATACACGTTAACATCTTCCCTTCTCCCAAATAACCAAAACCTGCATCAGATTCGAGAACCAAATTTCCTAGAACAATATGAAATGGGTATGTCAACGAAAAAGGAAGGTTGGTAATGGGAAATATTTGTGGGATACGCCAAGGCTTGGTTTAGAATATATTTAAGCTTGAAAAGGCAGGTTAATAAGAATAATTTTGGTTATTATAAAACGAATCCAAAAAAAAAAGTGACCGTTAATGGAGGAAAAGACCGAAAGAGGGCTTGAGAAGGGAAAAATGCTCTGTTTCTATACAGATTTGGGCTAATTCGGTAAGTGGCCTTTTGTCTTTTTATTCTCTTTTTTGTTTTTAAATTTATATTTATATATTTATATTTTATTTATTAAAAATATAATATTTAAATATACTAATTGGTCTTATTATCATATATATTTATTTATTGGCTTAAGGTTCTAATAAACCCTTAAATTTTAAAAAAAAAATTAATTAAGCCTTTAAACTTTTTTTACACTCAATTAAGCTCTCAAACTCAAAAAAAAAAAAAAATCAATTCAGCCCTTAAACTTTTTTAACACCCAATTAAACCCTCAAATTTAAGAAAAAAATCAATTTGAGCCTTTTACCAACTTTAACTTTTTTTAAAAAAAATTAACACGTGTTGCAATAAAATAACACTACTTTTTCGTTTCTAAAATTTTTTAAAATTTAATTTTTAAAATTATACAAAAATCATAAAAAAATAAAATATAAAAAAATAATTTTGAAATTTAATTTAAAATGATAAATAATATTTTTAAAAAAGATTAAAAATAAAAAATTATTAAATATTACTTTATAATTATAAAAAAATATTTTTATATTTTAAAATAATTTAAAAATATTCAAGATTTTTTATGAAGTTTTTAGATTTTTTTATATTTTTAAAAATTTTAAAATTTTTTAAAAACGATAAGTGGTATTATCTTGTCGCGATAAGTGTTAAAAAATTTAAAAAATGTTAAAATTAACGGTCATAGTTGATCAAAGGGTAATTTTTTTTGAGTTTGAGGGTTTAATTGAATGCAAAAAAGTTTAAGGGCTTAATTAATTTTTTACAACAGTTTAAGGGTTAAATTAATTTTTTTTAGTGAGTTTGAGGGCTTCATTGGGTGCAAAAAAAATTTAAGGGCTTAATTGACTTTTTTACAAAAGTTTAAGGGCTTATTAAACCCTTAAACCTTTTTTTTATTTAGGCATAAAGATAATTTTAACCCCTAACGTTTATAGTTTTTGTCGTTTTGACCCTTATTCTTTTTTTGGGATAAATTTAGCCCTTAACCTATATATTTTTGACAAATAGTTTATTTTTTAACTAGCTTGATGACTGGACCGTTAAAAATTTAACAATGACATATATATGGAATATAATTTTAAATAACATGGAATGTAACCTTTCAAATACATATATATATGTGTGAAATATAATTTTATTCTAATATAAAATATAAAAGAATTAAAATTTAAATAAGTTTTTTTAAAACTAATTAATTCTAAAATAAAAAATTATTAAACATTCTTAACTCTAACTACGATGAAATCAAAATCTTATTCGAATTGTGTTTATATTTTTTATTATATTTCTTATTCTAAAATAAAAATATAAACAGAATTCGAATAAGATTTTGATTTTATCATAGTTAAAGTTAAGAATATTTAATAATTTTTTATTTTAGAATTAATTATTTTTTAATATTTTATTTGAATTTTAATTGTTTTATATTTTATATTAGAATAAAATTATATTCCATATATATGTATTTGATAGGTTACATTCTATATCATTTAAAATTATATTCTATATATATATATATATATCATCGTTAAATTTTTAATGGTCCAGTCATCAAGCTAGTTAAAAAATAAACTATTTGTCAAAAAATATAGGTTAAGGACTAAATTTATCCCCAAAAAAAATAAGAACCAAACGATAAAATCTATAAACGTTAAGGGTTAAAATTATCTTTATGACTTTTATTTATTTTATATAAATATTTATCTTTTCAAGATAAATAAGGATTTTTATGATGTTTCCAAGTTTAGACCAAAATCAACTTAATGTAGGAAATAAACTTAGCTTAATTAAAAAACAATTTAAGGAAAATTATTATATATGGTAACATTTATTTAATGAAAACGTATTACAGTAATTATGAAATTTCATATTTCAAATATATATATTTTATTCTGAAAAATTCCTTTATTTTTGAAAAAAATTTAAAGATATTTTTAAAAAGTTAACATAAATTATAAAAATATATATGAATAAAATTAAATTTTATGTATTAATTTTAAGTAAAAATCAGATACTTTCTTTAAGAAAATGTCTACTTGGTGTATTAATTTAATCCATCAAGAATAATGTTTTTGGTCTTTAATTGGTCTGAACTGTAGCAAATCTCATCAATTCTTCTTGTCGCCTGCGCCGCCACCCACCTCCCATTTGTCTTCCACGTGGGGAAAAATAAAATCCATGCAATTGCTGCTGCACCTACCTGAATTAAACATTCCATTGGCCATATCCGCCACTGCTGGATACTCAACCACAACCCTTCCATGTCGGCTGCCTGTGGTGGCTCTGACACCAGAAACTGCTGACGACGACGATGGAGGTAGTGTAGCCTGTAGGGTGAGAAACCATATATAGGTTGGGTCATAATACTCTGATCTTGTAGAAGCGGTGGCGGTGGAGGACATATGGCACGTGTGCTGACCAATGGCGGTGGCGGTGGCGGTGAGAAACCATCTTTCGGTGTGTGCACCACTGCACCTCGGGTAGGTTGAACCCAGAATTTCTTTCTGACCATATTTTCTCCAGGTGTAGTTGTCTTCCGGAGGAATGTTGGTATTTCCCATCTGAGGAGCCGGTTCTCTCATGGGGAATTTCTCTTCATCACCCTTCCTGCTGCTGCATTATAGGTAATTAATAACAGAGTTAACAAAAACAATCTAGATAATCTGGGAAAGATTCTAACCTTCTATGTGAACGTTGGGACGAGGATGAAGAACCTTTACTGAACCAGACACATCCATTACTTGTGTAATGACACCATATTTCATCCATTCCTGCTAACAGGGATCTGTCCTCATTTGCTGAGGTTGATGATGGTTGAACAAATACGAGGCTTGAGGATGAGCATTGTTTAAGCCTTCTTTGGCATCGGTGAAGATGTTTATGATATGATCACAAGTCTTGGAAAGGTTGTCAGTCTGGTTGGCCAAATCCCCGAGCGTTGCCTCAAGGTGTTTAGCTAATCTGCAGCCATGGAGGATTAGGGAGAAGGTGAGTTCTGGATCCATGGTTTCGAGGGTTTTCTTGCTTTGTTGTTATATAGTCGTCACTGATGGTTGCCATCAATGGTCATGTGTCTCTAAAATGTCTACTCATTCTTTTTCATCTTAAATTCGAATTTATTCTTAAATTCTTTTAAAAAATAACGAAATAATTTAAACCTAAAGATGGATTGAATGAAGTATTAGAAGGACTATAAATGAACTGAGCTTGAACGAATAAGGTTTTGTGTTTATTGTTCATGTTCGATTTATTTAAATTTTTAATATCATATTTGTGTTCGTCGCATATAGTACAGGGTAATTGCGTGCGTGGTGTTAAGAGTCCCAATAAAACAAACTTCTCAACTACATTACAAGAATGGACGTTAGCCGGTTGCCGTCGCGACTGCGGACCGAGACAAAAGCTAGTCTCGTTTGAACCAGTAATGTAATTCTTTACAGGCCAGCTATGGCATACAAAGCTACAAAAACTACTTACACCACATAAACCATGCCAACCTCTAGTAAAGATACCGGTGGAACCTTCAGTGCCACATCTGGTCCACGGCAATTCCTTCTCAAAAAATTGTAACCAAAATTAATGGCCACTCTCTTCAAAACAGATGATCCTTGCTTGGCTTGAACATGGGAATGTCCTAGTATGAATGCAGTCCCAGCTTCTTGGGCAGATGACAGATCTTGTAGCTCTTCTCGCAACTGCAATTCCATGTCCGTCCGTGCATCAGATTCGGAGTCATCGTCGATGGCAAATCTAACTCTTCTTTCAACAGCACGAACAGGCTCCATTTCGATGACATCTGTGACACTCTCTACTGTTGAGAATCCAACAGATACACTTGCTGGTTGCACACTTTCCTCCATCTCGTAAGGTGGTATGCCAGAAAATGCAACCGTGCCTATCACGGCTAATCTACTTTCACTTGTTGATTCGTTTGAGTGGGAGATAACATCTTCAGCATGGGGACTGTCCTGGCTTCGATGCCAATCATAGTGAATGAAATCAGCCAGTTTGGAAACTAGTTCTGATTCGAAAGAATCAACATCCTGATGCACATCTCGGTAACCATAACGAACAATGCACCTATAAGACCGATGAGCAGCAGGACCCACACGGCCAACAAGATAACGCTCAGCAGGGGGCACAAAGGGAACAGGTACTGATTTTACACACACGAAGACAAGAACTCGATGGAAGGCGGGAAGGTTAGTGACAAAACGAGAGAAGTTGGCGGGTATTCCAGACGTGAGATCAGTAAAAACTAAGCCGATGCCAGGCACTCGAGCAATTCCTAAGCTTGGACCCAATGCTAATAGCCATTCTAGTGATACCTTGTTGTGGAGATCAAATTCATATCTCTTGACGGTTGCATAATGCCATACAAACATGATTGTCATGAGGAAAAGGGCCAGGAGAATAGGGAGCCAAGCTCCTTCAGTGAACTTGGTGAGTGAAGCTGAGAAGTAAAGCAACTCAATAGAACCAAAGAAAAGAAGAAACAAAAGAGCTACAACTGGAGGCTTGTGCCAGCAGAGGATTATAACCAGGGAAGTGAGGCACGTCGTCACCAACATCACGGTCATCACTGCCAATCCTGAAACGAATAAGAAAAAAATTCTAATGCATACAGCTTTCGGTTTATTCTAACACAAAAAGATCTTCCTTAAAACTACTTCCTGTTGGAGTTCACTTACGAGGCACTCGAGCTTACCTGATGCATTCCCCATGTGTTTTGTATCTCTAAATCCAATAGTCACAGCAATGCAGAGGACCATGAGCACCCAGTTGATTTCAGGGATATAAATCTGACCATGTATTTTGTCAGATGTATGAATAACCTTCACTCTAGGGAAACAACTAAGTGACTGGCTCTGATTGATTATTGAGAATGTTCCACTGATGATCGCCTGGCTTCCCACAACAGATGCGAGAATCGCTATTATGAGCACAGGCCATCTCACACTTTCTGAACAGTTCACAAAAACAAATTAGCAATCAAGAGATATATAATGTACCCTGCACTGATACTGCATTCCTTGTTTTCTTTTACATGTCCCTATTTCATAGGTCAGCTTCCTACCATTATATATTGGTTATTGGAGAACAGATGAGATATACCTGGAACTGAGACATAGAAGCTGATTTGGTAACTCGTATGATGATGTTGAGACAAGTACGCAGCTTGGCCCATGTATGCCAGTATAAGAGCTGGATAAACCAGAAAGGTAAAAGCAGTCTGCAGCAAGACAGATTTCATTTTGTAGCTAGCTAGTGTTGAACTCACATGAATAGATAAGATATCATCATCAAATGAAAACTCAGTAGAGGGTTCGTGTTAGTTACCTGAATTGCAGAATAAGAGAAGTGACCAAGATCAGCAAACATTGCCTCGGACCCTGCATGGATGGCAGTTGTTGGTTTGTCAGTTTTCACAATTAACCAAATTCAAGGTGATGGTATCAGTTGTCCGTATTCAGCGAGTTTTGGAGAGACTTTCAGATGGTCTAAAGTACTGCGGCTGGTATAACTTATGCACCAAACATGGATTATTTTGAGTAAATAGATTATATTGAATTTGAACTTAAAAACTGTGAAGTGGACAAAAGACACAATGCACCATGAAAGTTTATCACACGTATGTTTGTATTGTATGTGTGTTCCAAACTCACCTGTTATGCAGAGCAATATGCCTCCCAAAGACATCCACCCACCTTTCCTAGTCTTCTTCAAGAACTTGAACATGTAATATGGAGAAAGAGCTTGATAGACATGTGGGTTCCAGTGGATTATATTGTATAACCCAAGGGAACTTATGCATAGCAACCATGTTAACACAATTGGAGCAAAGAAAAATCCAACACGATGTGTGCCGTAGTGTTGAAGTGCAAAAAGACACACCAAAATGAAGCAAGTGATTGGAATAACTGCATCTGTAAATGACGCCAAGAATTTCAGATGAAGAGATAGTAACTTAGAGCAAGGATAGGATGCATATGTCTAAACCAAGTATAGCTACAGATAAATCTTTGTCTAGCCGATTGAAATAAAAGTTTATATGCCGACGCCTAAACACCATTAGCCTAATACCGGTCTCCCATTTCCTTTCTCTTTCTCCAACAAGGAACATGAATATCACTCCAAATGCAAATTGGAGGTGTTTAATAATTAGGAAACTAAACCCTACTTTTACATTCTTGCTTTACAAAAAAAAGTGTTTTTCAGTTAATATGAAGACGGTTTGGCTCAAACATAATATCAGACTTGAATGCGACCCGAACAAGTGAAGAAATCTAGCATAGCAGGTTTATGAGCTTACACTGGTGATGTTCCTTGGACATGGATAACTCAAGGCCAGACACAGCAGAGAAAACTACAATATAAGAATATGTTAATTATTGGGTGACTGAAAACTCAAGTCACAAATTTAAGCAACTGGCTGCTTAGAGTTTTACCAGAAATTGCTGGAGTGAGAACACCATCTCCAATTACCATACAGGTACCAAGGAGAACCAAGATTAATAAAGCGGTGTGCAAGACTTTATGCTCCTCAAGGTACAGTTTTACTCCAGAGCCACTCTTTTTCTCGGGATGGTGCTCGAGTTTATATGTAGAGAGCGCTTCATCAGCTACCTGTCTGTTGGGCAGAAGACTAACTTTCGCATGGCGGCATATCAGAGAATATAATGCAAAAGTACCTCCTGCAAAATCAAAGCCATGAATAAAACGCTTCATCTGAATGGCTAAACGATATGGATGGTAAAACTGTTTAAATGCTTACCCTCTCCATTGTCATCTGCTCGAAGAACCACAAACACATACTTGAATAAGGGGACTAAAGTAAGAGTCCAGAAGACAAAGGATAGAACACCATAAATCTCTTCATTAGTCTCTGAATGTTGAATGTCTTCAGCAAATGTGCTCTTGTAGACATAAAGAGGAGAAGTACTCAGGTCCCCATAGACTACACCAAGGCTTTGGTATGCTAAAAGCAAGGCGGTTTTCCAAGAATCCTTCTGCAACAAAATTCCAGAATAAGCAACACTCCTAGAAGTCAGCTAATTAACTGCACAAATCTTTCTACCATGGAACCTAAGTATACTTGTTCTTAGAAACCAAAATCTTAATGACCGATAACATCAAACGGTTGTGTGATACATGTGTTTTGAAAGTTAAACAAACCTTTGAAGTTTCCAAGGACTTCCCAAACTCAAGATCCATGACAATTATGCCTCAATCTTCAGCCTGAGTTTCTTGCAAGTGAACAGAATTATCTGCAGATTAGAACTGAAATTATTAGCCAAACTAGAGTGGAACAATCCAACACCATGAATTTGTAAGAAAGAAAGAATAAAATAAACCAATGAAGTTTGAAGATGAAATTTCCAATATCCACGCATATCTCTACTTTACACAACCGCAAGTAGAGGAGATAAAAAGCATGTCACATTCCCTCACATGGCTTCCATACCTCATCTATAAAATCCCCCACCAAACTCATTGAAAACTCTGAGCATCTTTAAGAATAAATCTCACAAAAAGGAAGGGAACATTGAACAAAGTAACACCCTAGATTCCAAAAAGCTTTGAAGCTCAACACTAGAATTCTTCAAGACATATCCTTAAATGCACAAGGTCCCTCATTTATTCCCTTTTCGATTCCTTTATATAAAAAATAGTATTTTCTTTTTCCCTTTTTTTGTTAATGAAAAGTAAAAGAAATCTCTTTTTTAATAAAAAAAACAAAATTTGAACTCTGACAGCACATTAACCAATAAAAGACAAATAAGTAGAAGATTACAAGGGGGAGAGAGAGAGAGGAAAAACCAATATAACTGTGCATAAAAACATACATACACATACATACATACATACATACATACATACATACATACATACAATCAAGCAAATGCACTAGTTTCCCGACCTGTGTTTTTCTACAGGCCATGAAGGAGAGAGAGAGAGAACAAAGTAAGAATCTTTGATTGATGGCAACGAGATAAAGCACAATCACGTGATTCAACGACAGTTACATTTTCAAAGACGATATATCACACCACCACCAACAAAGCAAGTGCCCACGGAAATAAGGCTGATTTGAAGGACCATTTCTTTATCAGCTTATCAATATATTTAACTTATCCTACACCCCCACACCTTTCATTTTCTCAAATTCCCACCTCACTCACTTTTGCAGACTGTTCATTTTATCTGCCTTGATAAAGCTGGGGAACTGTTTTTTGGCAGTTAAAAGAGAGCTAAACTTGCTTTGCTCCTGTTAATTAATGGAGTTTGGTAATAACTCTTAAGACTTAATGACTACATTGCACCTAAGCTATGCATTTTTTTCGAGTTGACCCTTAAAATATTTTTAGTCAAGTAGACAAAACGTCTCGAAATATACTTTCATGACCGCCTCGAAAAAAAATACATAATTTAAGGGTAATAGAGTCCTTAAACATACTCTTAAGCAGATGAAAATAATTTAGTTATTTGAATTGTTCATGCAAACATCATCCAACTTATTTTTTATCTCTCTCTGCAATAAGAAAAACAAAATTAATTTATGTTCATGAGACTATGCACTATGCACAAACATTATAACTCAGTAACCTTTCCTACACCTTTTAACATTGCATCATCTTCCATCGGGTGAGTAAAAAAGAAAATAATATTATAATCATTGGATCAGTTAATAAAAATCTAAATTGTTAGATTTTAAAAAAATGATAAAAGATTAAACATGTCAATAAATTATAACAAAATATTAGTCGGTATGGGTAGTAGATTTCACATGGATTTCATGCGAAGCAAATCAGATTGTTGATAATTTGACTAGAAATACCACTTTGATTCACTATAACTTCACTTTTCATGAAGCCTCCGAATTCTATCAGGACTTACTTATCAGAGATATTGCCGACCCCCTACTACAAAACTATTGCTATGTAATAAAGTTTATTAGCTTTCACTTTAATTAAAAAAAAATTAAAAAATGTTACGACATAAATTTTTACCTAATTGATTAAATCTAAAATTTTTCAAACTCATGATAAAACTTATATTATAACTTAAAATTTTACCCCAAAATATTATTTTTTATAATTATTATAAATATTCATGTTACGTCGTGTATGAATTTATGTTAGAACTAGATACTTCTACAATCGGTCAATCTTTTAAAATTAGAACCAATAAAGATTCACCCTTCAAAAACTGGATATCCGATAATAGCTCATCAGTCCATCCACGGGTTGCACGAGTACTATCACACATCTTTAATATGCTCTGCCAGATACCTTTAGAGATTGAGCATTCAAAATATATGTGATCTCAAATCTCACATAATCCACACAAATCCACATGAGTAATTCCCATAGCCTTGAGCCGAGTTTTAGTTGGAAGCCTGTCTAGAACTGCTGACTAAGAAATAATAGCTTTTTGAAGTAGAGGGGAAGGGGAGACTCTAGGGTAAAGGATGTTTCTGTTGGATTTTGAACTCGAGACCTAAGATAAGGGGATGAGAGTAGATGAACAGTTTTGAGTTTTGACAAACCAACCATTACCGTTTGCTCATGAAATTCCACTTTAACATCGAAAAGGAAGGACAAATGTTTTAAATGAAGTTTGGGGAGATGGTCTTGTGGTGACTCCATTAGGGGGTTGTATTTTAATAGGACAAATTGGTCAGCATAATGTTGCAGCATCCAAGGCAAAGCTAGACAGGTCCTCTACTTACCAATGATGGCACACACAGGGTATGTCTGTATGATATTGTTCTTTGGGCTCAAAAGGAGAGAAATACAGATTAGATGTAAGAAGTTTAGACCATTTCAACCTATCTCTGCCTCTTGATCTGAAACAAGTAATTCTGCTCCTCAGTTGCTTTCTCTGTAGCTATAATTTGCATTGATTTCATGGCCCATGTGTACCAACAAAACTAACTTTACCCACAAGCAAACAGCAATATAACTTCTTTTATGATGCGCACATCTTTCTTTGAGATCCCATGGCATGGCAGTCTCAACTGATGACTGACTTCAATGACCAATTCCTTGGCTTGGAACATCTCCCTGTCTCCTGTAGAAACCATTGTAATCATAATCGTTGGGGCTTGGAACATAACCTGTGTGATCTTGCTTCTCTAAAAGCCTTGTTCTTCTTGTTGTCGATTCCGATTTAGGCTCACAACTCCACCTAAACTTGATGCTGCTGTACATAATGGACAGTAGAAGCAGTGGAGCAATCACAAACATCAGCTCCTTGTTTTCCATTTCGCGAGCTGATGAGTTTTGGATTGATGAGAGCCAGTTGAGTTTTTAGGAAGCTAAGCTATCGGTAACTCAATGTTTTAGGCATATAAAAGAAGCAAAGAATCCAGACAATGATATTAGACCCATCCAGACAACTTTAAGTTATTGTTATGGGCGATACAATTTATATTTCTAAAAAAATATTGTAAAAATATATAATTTAAGTCTTAAAAATTTATAATTAAATTTTGTTTCATATAAAAATTTGTGGTTATTTCGAGTCGAGTATCGAATAATTTATCTTAATTCGTTAAGAACTTGAATTGAATATCGATCAAACTTTGATTAAATTATTTTTTATTATTTTTAGTCATAAATATATCTTAGCTCAAACCAAAAAATTAAACGAAAGTTTCCTATTTGTACTAAAAACAGCCAATCATTTGGGATCTATAATCAAATCCTTTTAACATTGCAATGAAGTTCATTTGGTATTTAGTTGATGGCCATGAAACAAATAACAGAGTATCTGAGCTTAGTGTCTGTATAACGAAACTTACGATATTCGATTCAGATTAATTGACAATGAATCGAATATGATAGATATAAAAGGAAAAGGGACTATATAGCTAACAACTCCTTAAACCACGTTAAAAATAATTTAAAAAAAAAGTCCTAGCGGGTGCCAATAAACCACCACAGCAATAGACAGCCACATTTGGACCGAGCTTCTCAAATACCTTCCCATCCCCAACAGTGGCTGTTGCATGATCACAAATCCTGAAACTCTAAAACTGACCACCTTCAAACGTTTGTCCAAACTGCCAATTTCCCGGTGCGGCGTTGTAGCTGGTGACGGTCCTTCCATCGCTGGTGGTGACTTGGAAAGACAAGGTTTGGCCGTTGAGGTAAGAGTTACTCTGCCAGTTCTGGCCCCAGTTTCTAGACATCGGTTGCCATCCGGTCTTAGACCCCTTGATCGAGACTGAATGCACATCCCCGGCGCCTCCAACGTTGGTGATCAACACCAAGTTGAAGTAAGAGTGGCCATTGATTGTGAATCGGATCCCTCCTTTCTTCACACAAGGGATCCTGATCAACATAAATATGTGTCATTAAGAATGAAACAATGTTTATAGGATGGATGGACTTAATAGGCACAGGGTCAGGGTGTTGAAACTCGCCTTCGGAATGAAATGGGAACGATTCCGGCTCGGTATTGAGCAATTTGCAAGAATGCAGGCTCTGCCAAGTCAAAGTGTTGGAGGGGAGGATTGCACCACCCTCCATTGTCATTAGACAATGCCAAATTAGGAGGGCAGAAGTTGGTTGCAGTGACCATGATGGATCCGGGTATGCACCATTTGGGGTCACTGTCACACCTCATTTCATAGCATGAACCGCAGCTCAATCCATTGTTGAACAAGGCTGTGCTGAGTGCCGCTGTGTTTGTCCCGTACCCTTGGCTGTACAAGTTGCCATATCCACAAGCACCTCCTGCAATACCAGCAGTAAAGTAAACCATTCCAATTTCTAAGTTACTTAATTGCTGCAGCTTTTGGAAACTGAAACTTCTCTTCAACTTTTCACTACTTTTAAAACTTACCCATTGTGCCGGATGCATCACCGCCGCCATAGAATGTAGCATGTCCACCTTCCCATCCTCCACCATAGTCACCAAAGACCATTGGTAGGCAAAAGCTGAAGACAAAGAGCAGAAGAGAAGTTGCAGAGCCAGACAGTGTTGCTGCCATTGTTTGATGAATTGTGAGTTGGGGATGGGAGAAGATTAGAAGAAATAAGGTGTTTATATAGGAAACGAATTGAGAAAGTGTAGGGGCGGTGGGACGTTGAGTTGAACAGAAATAGTAGACAAGCAAGCAGGTCTCAAGTTGCAGATGCCACCAAAACATATTTTCAGGTCGTTTACAAGGAACAAAGCCTGCACATGCTAATGTTCCAGTTACAACACCTCATGGCCCCCACCTGCACATGCATTTCTTCACCGGCTTTCATTATCTCCAAATTAAGAACAGAATTTTTTATGGGCGGAGGAACTTGTAACTCAAGGTAGGTAAGTCTGCTTGTGAAATTTGATTTTTTTATGTAATTTATTTATCGATTGTGTTTATTTTAAAACTTTATTTATATCCACTCGCGTATAAATTATAATTAAATATAATTAAAAATGTTCAGGTATATTTATTTTTAAAAATATTTATAGATTTATGATTGTGTCTGATCTTGAAATATATGTATTATTTTGTTTCAAAGGCTTTGATTGTAGGAAAATAAAAATTCCCATTTATTATAGTAGAATTGAGAGCTTCATCTTCAACCATACCCCCTCCCTATTCATTTAAAGCAATCAACTATCTAAACAGGGAAAGCTTGCCGACCTGAAAGCAATGAGCATCTCAGATTACAAATTTACAACCCACTGAGATTTTAATACCCTATGATATACAATAACAGAGACAATAATCGAGATCAAAGGATAAAATATAATTAATCATAAAAATAAAAGACATAATCTAAATAAATTTAAAAGTATTATATAATTTAGAAATAAAATTACAAGGTCGATAATCTCAAAAGATCGCATAATTCTGTCACTGATGATACATTTTAAATATTTAAATATCAGTCCATAAGTATAAGAAGATTAAATTTTGATCATCATTTATGGATGATTGAAATCATTAGCATACGTGTGAGATTCGATTCCTGAGTTCAGTGACCCTACCATGTTCTGGGGCACATGCAAGCTCTGGGGTTGAAGCTGCATCATTTTCAGTTGGCTTACCATTGCAATCAGATACTGATATGGGATTAAATAAGAGATTTGACACAGGAAAGTGATTTTGATGGACATCTGTAAGGGAGAATGAAGATTGAGTTTGCAAATTCTACTCACCATATCTTATAATTTTGTTTGTTTTCAGATTGGAAAATACAGAATATGGGGAAGGTGGCAAGACCATGATTGGGAGATAAAAATCTCATGCCTCTAATTACGACTTTTTTCGTATCCTTTACTAAAAAAATTATAAAAAAATAAGTTCTAAACTCTAATACTAATTTCTTACGTCCTGAACACTTAATCCTACAACCTTAAAATATACACTCTATAACTAATTCTTTAAACCTTACATCTTATTCTAAATTTCTGCTAATTATAACCTCTAACCTTAAACTCATTAATTTAAAGTGAGAGCCGAGCTACAATGAAGGACAGGTGATTTACATCAAGATGGACAAAAAAAAATTGTAGAAAAAATTTATAAATCTCATACCCTTAGTCATGTCTCTTTTCATATCTCACCTTAAAAATTAAATTGTAAACTCTAACCTTAATCCTAAATCGAATTTTCATATCCCAAATTCTAAACACTACACCCTGAAAATGCACATTGCTTCTAATTATTTAAACCCTAATTAGAACACTTAACTTTAAACCCTAAACACATTAATTTAAAGTTGAAACACCGAAAAAAGAACACAATAAAGTACATCCAATTTGTGTCCAAGAAAAAATTATTAGTTAATTAAATGGTCTTTGTAGAAAAATTATTAATTAATTAACAATAAATAACTTTTTTTACATTATATCTTCCATCCTGTATGGAGGCTTACTCAATTGAAGTGGAAAAACCCCAAATGGTATGTAATTTTGTACGTGGATTCTGTCTTTCTGTCAAGTATTTGTGACCTAAAAGCTCCTACCTCAATTTTTATGGGGACATCACACAAAGCTTGGAATGAGATCCACAAAAAGTCATGTGGATATTATCCAGATGTTGTGGGTTAGGAGCCATTGAGAGTGGCCTTCACAAGGGATTGTCTCATAGTCCCCCCCACCCCCACCCCACTTGCAAAGAGACCAACATCATCCCATCTCCCCACAAAATCTTCACTTCCTTGGAATGGGACCATTAGCTCCCCAAGGCAATCGAATGGTCAATTACTCACTCATTTCAGCCACAGAACAGAATCCACTTGAGAGATTCCGACTTCCAACATTTAGCAGTCAGCTTAAAAAGGTTGAACCCCTTGCCATGTGCATCATTTAATTGGAAGCTCTGGCTGTAGGGATGCTTTGACCCTTATAAGGTGGCAAGGTAGTTAAGTTTGGTGTCCCGGCCCCTGGTTTTGTGTACATGTTCCATCTGCTGAAAACATCACCTTCCTAACACAACCGGTTGATGATCAATTGTTGAGTAGTAACTTTTAGTTCTTATTGAAATATTATATAAAAATACAAGAACCCAATAAATGGTCCCAATAGATAAGAGGGTGTTGTTTATCCTAAGAGACCTGGGTTCAATTCACTGTCTACAAGATATGTGTGCATTATCAAATGGTTAAGAATTTGCATTAACGGATATTACCTTGTAATCACCTTCAGAATATTAAAAATAACTACCCTCTGACCTTGATGATAAATAGATATTAAAGGAACCTTACCACACCCCCAAGAAACCTTAGTTGTTCTGGTATTGCTAGGCTCTCTCAAACTAAACTGATATTTCCACTCATCAGTTCCTCTTGAAATGGCCTGTAACGCAAAATGCATAGATCACCAGGTACCATTTGAAAGTGGTCATCCCTGCTACATGAAGATACAGTTCTGTTAGCAACAAAAATAAATCAAGAGTTTTACTAATTCTAAGAGATTTAAGCTATAAACAAAGCAAGAATAGTGAATTGCCTGCTGTCAAAGCCTGCAGATTGCCTACTGCCATCAAGGTACAAGGGTCTCGTTGTTCTCTCACATTTGGCAACAACAAATGTGTCTAGTTGTGGCTCTGGAACTGAAAATAGTCGATATACAACAATTCATCAGCAAGCACAATGTATACATGACAAAATTGCAGTCGATGAGTATTTGAATCAAAATCACTTGAGAAGAACAAATTAGAGCCTGCTTAGGTTTGGTGTAAAGCTAATAAAGAACTAGCTGCAATGTGACGATGAACAAATCCAGAAGTGTTGAATACAAGTCTTTGGCTTGAGTATATTCAATCTTTTTTCTGCATATTTCAATACATTTTGAAGATCATATCCCCGAACATACTCAGCATGATCCTTTAAGGAAAATGAAGCGTCAGAACATTTTTTTTTGGCATAATCAAGTCTTGCCTTGTCTTATTATTCAAACCCCCACATGCTTTTAACTTCGAATCACATGAACATGCACAGAAAATAGATGATGATGCCTTAACATCGAAGTGTAAAAGTTGGAAGAAACAAGATATATTAGAATTACCCATATCATCTTCTTCACTTATGATCGACTGCTTTAATACAGACTGATAATTATCAGGTAATTTTGACAGAACAGTTTCTTCGAGATGTTTCCCAATGTCACGAATACACCTGCCACCAAGGAATCAAATTTTGAAGATAACTTTTCAGATATATTCAGGTTCTCATCAGCCTCCAGAATATGGTGTTTTAAACCAAGTTTGTCAAAATAAACAATGTATATACAATTCAATTCTCAAGACCTTTACCTTTCAGTAAACTTCTCTTCTTCTACTGAAAGACGGTTTCGATAAGTATCTGTTTTCCAGATATGAAGCATGAACTTCTCAATCTGTATTAATCATATTAACAAAAAAAAAAAACAATGAGAAAATACAAGAATTTCAGGATACAGGCCATACAGGAAATGCAGAAATGGATCTCATGGCAAAACAAGAATTATTCATTGCTCCACCCCTCCATACAAAGGATATCATCGATTTTCAGCTTCCCCATAAACATCACAACATGAAGCGACAAACAAAAGGAAACAGACATCAAGTATACCTTCTGAAGCCGAACCCGAAGATAAGATCTCAGCAAAAATTGAGCCCTATCCAGGTCCATCTGATAGAGTGATGCAACGAGGGGATCATGGCCACTCTCTGCAAAGTCATCTATAGTTTCCTCCTGCAAATTGTGCATCAATTCAATCTCAAAGAACAGATACATTAACAAAATAACTAGAAGTGAGGATCAATGATCATCTAGCATATGCTTAGCAGACCTCTCCTTTTCAAACAGGAATTCCAACTTGTTATCATTTTTGCTTGTCATCAGGTTCAAATCCTGAGAATTATTGGCACTAAATTACCATAGTCCTTTAAAATCTTTTCTTTTCTTGAAAGGAAAAGTCATATTAAATCATTAAATAATAGCATCAGTTGCATCGGTTAATACATAACTATGGATTTCCGAGGGATCTTCCATCTCAAAAATAATAAGAACATAACAATCCAAACCAAAAGAAGCTAAATTGTGCACAACTTTGTTAGCTCACGTATATCCATACTTTTAAAAAGCTTAAACTGCAAATATAGAGTTAAGTCCTACCAATGGAGACATTTAAACCATATTTGACGAATTATAATTGTTTATTTTCAATTTAATCTCAAAATCAATTTGGAGAACTATTCAACTAAGATTAACTTCTCTCTTAAATATTGAAAAATAAAACACTTCCAGGTCGAAATAATGAGTGAAAAATGTGAGTGAAGCAGAAAATTAAGAATATATATCAAAACAGAATCCAAGAATTGAAATAATCGCAATTTTATCTTTACTTAACCAAAGTGGATTTTGAGTGTTATGTATGCGATAGAGAAGTAGTACCATCAGCTGGATCTGTTCTTTAGCTCTCTTAACTAAAGCCTCCTCGAAAGGAAGAATCTCGGGAGACGCTTTTTCGTTACGCCATGCTTTCTTCAAGAGCTCCACGTCGGTCGTTGAAATTAACGTCTCGTAATCGTCGATCTGCTCCGCCGACCACTCTCCGGATCTGGACGCCATCCAATCTCTGCCTCTTTCTTTCTCTTTCTATCTGTCTGTTCCTAGGGTTTTTGAAGCAAACATAAAAATGAGTATTTGACGAGGGAAAGTTTGGCGGGAAAAAGGTTACATATATTTTTTAAAAGTACTTTTAGGGTATATTACAAAACATGGGTCACTGATGTTTGAGTACATTTATGTTTTCACCATTAAAGTTTAAAAAGTAATATAATGGTCACTAATATTATTGATTTGTAACAAATGACTGTCGTTAATTTCCGTTAAAATGATTATATGAACATTAATAAAAAAATAATATCTATTTTGATCCCTAATCTATTGCTGAATTATTAATTTAATTCTTTCGATCTTCAAGAAGATCTGACAGTCCTCATTGATAAGTATCAAGTTTAGTGTCTATGAAATTCAAGATGAATCATCAATAGAGCCAAGGTGGTATGGTTCAGTTCATCGGGTGTTTTATTATGAGTCAGGAGGCCTCAACATTGGGTTGAAATGACTGATTGCATGGAGTGAGGGCCTGGTCTTCATATTTTGGAATATTTGGATGGCTAAAATTGAAATAGCAAAGTTGTTTAAAAGCATTAAACTCATCTCAATGCCATGGCTTAATAATATATTTTTAAATGACAAATAAATTATTATAAATATGTTTTAATTTGGGGTAAACTATAATGAAAGTCATTCAATTATAAGTTTAATTATATTTAAATCATCCAATTATTAAATATTATGAGTAAAAGTTCGTTTGAATCACCCAATTACTTAAGTCAATTATAAGTGATGCTATCTTTAGGTCAACCTTCGGGTGATTCTAAAAAATGACGGCCTTAAAAAAAGACTAAAAAACGACATACCGTTTTTCTTACAAAAGTTGTAAGAAATTCGGTACACACTTTTCGGTATATATCGAAATTCTTATAATTTTTGTAAGAAAAACGGTATATACCGAATTTCTTATAAAAGCCGTAAGAATTTCGTTTTTTAAACCGAATTCTTACAAAAAGTATAAGGATTTCGGTATATACAATTTTTCTTACAAAAATTGTAAGAATTCCAGTATATACCGAAAAGTGTGTACCGAATTTCCTACAATTTTTGTAAGAAAAATGAAACCGCAGTTTTTTAACCTTTTTTAAAGCCGCCGTTTTGTAGAATTTCCCGTCAACCTTCATATTTAAAAATACTTATCAAATTACGTATTAAACTAATTAATAATTTTAAATAAAGTATTTTAAAACTAACAAGTATATACAAATGATTTAAAAAAATAGCAAAATTGATATATATTTTTTAAATAAGAAAGGTAACCTAAATGCAACCAGGTATACAGTTAATGGTACATGAAGAATTATTCTATACATATAATTAAAAAATATTACATATTGAGTCTTGGACGTAAATTTAAGGTTTCTCAAGCTACAACGTGAGAGAAGTGTGTTTTGTACTTTACAAGGATAATACCACAAACCAAGTCCGGTTTCATGAAACACTGTAATAACAACAGACCAATATTTGAAGTTGGAAGATGAAACATCGAACCTTAGAAAACAGGCAATGACCCCATTGAATAGTGAATTGCAGCGCAGGTGATCTACAACCAGCTTGGTCCAACCTTGCTTGATATTTGTTTCGACAAGGACGTATCGTCTGCAACTTTAGCGAGCGAGCGATACTGCAGTTTAACACTCTCTGCATTGTCCAACGTCTTCACCACATACCTGCAAATCAAGTTCTTGTAATAAAACGATATGGACGGTTTCTATTTCTACATATTCGAGCTGGAGCTGGAGGTGAAGCAGAAATTCAAGGCAATAGCAAGTCCCAAGAACCGGGCAACTCCTATCAAACTCTAGATAAAGCATACTCATTACAGAAGTTTGGGCCTATGTAATGTTAAGTCTGCTTTCCAACCAGTAGGTCTATATCTTGGTAGAGGATTACGAGTTGATTCAAGATTTTGTAATTATTAATACTAAGTGTTTGTGTGTGCACGAAAAAGAGCAAGAGAGACCCTGTGTTTCAAGAAGTAAATCATGTAAATGTAGAATCTGATACTGATAACATGTCATGCCATGCAATCCATTCTCGAGATAAGAGATAAGGTTGTTACTAACCATCCATTCAAGCATTGTGTAGTTACCACAGCCTCACGTCCAACGAATCGTGGTGGTGTCCTCTTGTTACCCTGTATCAATCAATTCCAGTCACCATATTCGGTCACTTAAAACAGGCACTACAACCCCACCCCACCCCTAAAAAAAATCCTAGCACTTGTACCTTTATGATAACCCGGTCTGTCACAGCAAACGGAAACTGGACACCCCTACCCCTTGGAGGATCCATGATAATTGATTCTCCATAGCTACTCTTATCCTATATGAACAGACAAGTAGAAGAATGAATCAACGATGATAGAACAGAAACGATGAAAGTAATGGAAAGCAAATTAAAATGCATAAGCCACTGGAAAGGAATATCAAGTTCAGCTAGAGTGTTTTGAAAGCTATTAACACCAAAAGGGGTAGGAAAAAAGAGAAACCTGATCAAATCTTTCTTTCCTCCTTTTAGGTGAGCGGTAGAACTGTAACTCTTCTTCCAGACGAAATGCCTGCACCGCAGCTCGGAGAGCTGCTCTTAAACATTAACAAAGGGAAAATAACTAAATATGTCTAAAGAACAGAAATAATGTATGTATAGCATACAACATGGATAGCTTTTGCATATTAAAATATTGAATAGCCTTTCTAACTACACAAGTTTCACCACGCTTTGCAAACCACTGAATATTCAGGAAGCCTAGGTTTTGTTGACGAAGCTTTTTAAATAATACACAAGGGATAAACAGATATCCAAGAAAAATACCTGCACAAACTGACAACCTGGGAAATAATGTGCAAGATACAAATATGGGTGCATCCAATAACATACTAATCAATGCATATTATCCTTGATGAAAAATTGGCAAATTACCACAGCTCACAAGCAATGACTGAAATTCAAAAAAGTAAAATGGATGGAATTGTCTTTCGAAACAAAAGAAAATTACTTACAAAGATTAGGAGCCACCGACTCCTCTGAAACTGACTGCGAACAAGTGTAGCAAACTTTCTGATAATGCATTCATAATATACAATTAATATGCAGTTATAATCATTGTAAACAAATGACTTGGTAAGACTGACCAAGAAGTTTAAACCCAGCAGCTAGTTAAATAATCCACACAAAACAAGATAAATGCTACGCATAAAATTATTCTGTAAAACAAAAAACTCATTCTACAGTGTGATTTAATGAAAATAATACGCAAAGCCACCTCATAAATCATGTCATGCAAATACATTTGAATCAATGCACAGTAAGTTGTTCTAGATGGCTTGTAACAGGTTCTGCCACATAAACTTCGCCGAGAAGCCAATACAAAACACACACAAATAGATAAGGAATAAAACCCTTGAAATTTACATTGAACAAAGCATAATGGTATTATTATCAGTTCCCTAGATGGTATCATGGTGTTGGTGAATCTTCAGGCAATTATAATTTCACTATTCTTTTATTACCGTTCTTGAGCCTACGTCAATCTGTCACATTAAAAATATTAGTACTGACATCTCACTAAAAATAAATTCTCTATGCAATCTCCATCACAGCTGAACAAGAAATCCAACCATTGAAGCCCCTTGCAGCTTCACTCTACCTCAAGCTCCATTGAAGCCCCTACCCTGGGAGGATCCATCAATCTCCAGTCACCAAATCCTTTCATAAGACCTTTACCGAGGGCCTGAGGCTCCTTCTAACTACTACCCAACATACTCGTCTAGGCTTCCAACTTCACTCCGTCAGCAGCAAGACTATAATAAACCTCACTGTTTACAGCTAAAGTTCACTGCCTAAGACTGCTTTTCACCTTCACTTAACTTCGACTGCTCCACAAAATACCTCAAGAAGCATGACAAACTTGAGGGTTAACCTGTAAGTTTCACCTACTTACACTGCCATGACTCATCTACAGAAAAAAAGTTCACTCTCTTAAAATTCTCTCAAAGGGAAAGTCATTGTCATGAAAATGATGAGAAACGAAGATGCTTGATACCAAGACCTAAATAGTTCAATGGTCTCAAAGTAAGGACCTTGCCTGGTTCAAGAATGTGCCTTTCAAGGGTCTATCAAGGTACAAGAAAGCAAAAATGTAGTTAGATGGGAATGTGATCATTTATATCTATAACCTATAATGTGTACTGATTCAAGCCATCCCTTGGACAATCAAACATTATTCTTTAAAGCACGGCACAAACCTCATCAAGAATTAAGCATCATAATATAAGGAATAGGTTTTGTCAAAAACGCACCATTCTAAGAACATGCTGTATTCCAGCAGCACTAAAGGAATGTCCACAAGGTAATATCATTGCATCGTCCATGAGTGCTCCCCTGAAATTTTAAAGTGAAGTAAATTAAACAAATGGTTGAAACATCAATCCAACTTTTTAAGTAACAACTTAACGGGTCAATCAAATATATATGCAAATATTGGGTGTTAGCTCTTTTTTTTTTTTGAAATATTTTAGCTCAATTGATCAACTGATATTCACACCCTCTCAGCAATATAGGTTGATCGATAGAGTTAACATTGGGATTTAAACCTCAATGCCACCTCTAAAAGATGGGTGCAACCAACTTAGCTACATTTGGGTTCGAAGCAGTGTTGTCAAGGGAACGCACACTCTAGGTGCTACCTTTGTATTGCCTCAAGCACAAGGCACAAAAAAGGCACTAGCCAAAGTGAAGTAACACACAATATTTGTGTTTGTAATTTTGTGGGTGTCTGTGAATATAAAGGTTAAAACATAATAAACTCTTAAGTGTAGTCTATTTTATCTACAAAAATACAATTTTTTATTAGTATTAAAATGTTGTCAAGGGTGCAAGGGACATTCAACTCTCCAGGCACTTCAACCCTTGTACCGACTCAAGTGCAAGGTGCAAAAAATGCACTAACCTGAGTTAAACAAAGTGCAATACGTATGTGTGAGATTTTGTAACATATATATATATATATATATATAAAGCTTAAGGTATATGATAAACTCTAAAGTGAAGTCTAATTTATCTACAAATATGCAATTTTTTATTCGCCAATATGCATGATTTCCTTATGTTTATTGTTGAATGCTCAAATATTGCTAAGTATAGAGTTTGGTATTATCTCTTCTAGTAAGAAAAGATATATCAAATGAAAAAAGGTGAGAAATAAAAGGACTGAAAGAGAAATTCAATCAGACAGGATTTTTATGCCTATCGCATTACAAACAAGCGTGTTCAGCTGCAATAGGGACATGCGCTTGATTAAATGGACCTGGCTTGAGAGGGACTGAGGCATTTTTGTTGAATAATGGTAAGGTGCAGGCACGCCTAGGCACATGTGATATGCCTTGACAACACTGAGTCAACATGCAATTATGTATGCTTTCCCGTAGTCATACAAAAAAGGGACCTAGTCGTGTGACTGATCAAAAGGGTATGAAGCACTTTTGCTGTCTAGTGCTAAGGCATAAGCTGCAGGCAAGCCTTCAAACGCAGTCTTTTACCAATAAACATATCTACATGACCCCAGAGAAAAGAAAACATGTTCCACCACAATCCTTGTTCACTAGCTTTGCAGCATAAAATACATAACTAGTTACAAATTTGCAATAACTTAAATCACTAATCAAATAATCTGCACCTAATAATCCCAGCTGAAGTTCACTAGTCCAAGGACTTGTGAAATTCATACGAACTACACGTCTACAAGTTAACCAACTATATTTAACCAACTAAGCACCAGTACCAAAAACATCATAGCCAAAGTCAATATCAGGGAGCAGAAACAAAATAAAAGGACTAATTATTCCTTCAAGATTCTTAAAGTAGAGTACCACTTACGTGACAGGGTCAGATAAAATGGTCCGCAAGGACTCACCGGACTCACTAATAAAGGAAACATCTTTCCTCCCACTAAACCCACAACCACCACTACCATTCTCCACCAAGATATCCTTCTGACCATTACCACTACCACCACTAGCAGCACACCCTTCTCCACCTTGCAAATACTGCGTGTAATAAATATCCCCATCGGGATCAGCAATTGTCACCACCGCATTCTGATAATTAGTACCGTCTCTCAGCCCTTGCCCTACTCCTCCTTCCTTCACTACCAGTTCCCTGCAGCTCCCTCCCACTTTCCAACAATAATAGAAAAGGAAAAAAAAATGAATAAACCTCTTCACTTCATATATAAAACAATAAAATTTCTCAAAAATAGAAAGAATAATAACAGAAAACTAACCGAAGGGAAGCTTGGCTTTTACGTTTCCCATATTTTCGGGGTTTCCACTTCCTGCATTACTTACAGTTTCATTTCCACTGTTACTCTTAGTATTTATGTTTATATTATTACTACGGGTATGATTATTATTTTGGTCGTCATCTCCTCCCCCGTCATCGTCATCATCCTCATCTTCCTCATCATCCACATCGTCTCCTTCAGAATCGTCGTCGCCACTGTTTGTGGAGCAACCTCCCGCACTTCTCTCCCAATTCCGATTGTGACGGTTGGGAGGGTCTCGGCGATCACCGGGGGTGGAGAAGATGTTGGAGGATCGAAATTCGGGCGGCTGCGAGGGAGGGAAGGAGAACATCTTGTCGTCGATGAAGCCGGTGAGTTCTCGGGTCTTGGAGCCGGGTCGAGCAGTAGTCGGAGGTCCGCAATTAAAGGCCCGTATGGGGTCGGCTTGGAATACGTTGAGGCCGTTCTGGAGACTGATTTCCTCGGAAGACATGGCAATCAAAGGAAATTTAGCATCTTTTGGGGGGCAAGATTGGGAATTTGAGGTAGCAAATTTAGTGATTCCCTAAAGAGCGGAGCACTAGGGTTTTAGATTTGTCTTCGGATTCTAGTGGAACACGAAGGGAAGGAAAAGAGAACTACCATAATGAAACGACGTCACTTTCCCTCGTTCAATTTTAAGAAGGTTTAATTTGCGATTTGGTCCCTGAATTATACATTTTATCACTTTAATACCTTAATTTTTGTATTTCATGTTAAAATAGTTCAATTCAAAGTCAAGTTTAGTTTTTTAACTCAATAAACAATAAGGATCTGAAGTTGAACAATGAAATATGAATATTTACGCATGGGGTTATGTTTCAAATGATTACTCTTTGTGAAAATTCCGACATCGGCGACCGGAGTATCTCGAGTTAAAAGATTTTTTTTTGAGAAAATGACAAGGACAATGAGGGAAAGGGGACAACATATGCATGGTAGATGAACTCTGAACTCTGTTGGGACATGGGAAGAAAAGCTGCACTTTATTCTCTTTTGTCCTCCTCGAGCTCTTCACCGAGCCTGAATAAATCGGCATTTGATACCCTCCTTTCCTTCCTTTCCAGCTTGGTTGCTGATTCTCCGGCCAATGCAACACCGCTGCTATTGAGTGAGATACCCTCCTCTTCAAGCTCATCCCCCGTCTCATCGCTATAAGCATATCTGAAAAACACGGCGAATCAACTATTTAAGATGAAGCATGCTTAGAATAAAAGGCAGATAAAAAAGCGTATGCTTCACGATAATGTTCTCAACTGCCCACGTAGAGTACTGAATCTAGATGCAAACAGTGACTCAGGGATTTATAAAAGATTGCTCTAAAGCTTTTGATGTAAACCTGATTAGCTTGAGCAAGTCCCAGATTCCATGTAGTGCCTAATGAAGTACATACATCTCGATAGATGGTCGTGTAAAATGAAAAGAAACTGCTGCTCACACTTAATAAAGCAAATGAACCCTGAGAATGGTTCACGCTTCACACTTCAAAGAGACATCTGAGATCTATGCCATCATGAACGATAACATGCTTTTTATTGAAAGAAAACTGATTCAAGATACGAACCACACATCTGCCGCCAAATATGACAAGCATCAGTTCATATAAATCCAACCCCTTTTAGTAGGTGGATTCCCACAAGGCTGGAATTCGATCCCCAGCACTTGCAATTCTGTTCCCCCGAGACCCCAAATAAAATAAAGTATCCACACTTATATCAGATCTCTAGTCATTGTCCTTTCAAAGAATAACAGGAAAACAATTCTTATTACCAAATGAAGTATATATAAATCTCTATTTGCCAGCAAAAACAGGACGAAACTGAATTTAAGCTCTACATAATAACGAAAGTTTGAGTTTCAACTTTCCGGGGATTACCTTGTCGGATTGTTTGATGGAGCCCAAAGACTACATATTACCACCAAAAGTACAAATGCAAGCAGATTCCAGAAAGCTGGGATTATCCACGCCCTTTGCCACAGTTCACTTAATGGGTCAGCTGCATTAAAGTACAACTGGACAACAAAGCTTGATTAGATGAATACACCTATGCTCTATATGGAAAATATAATCTGATATTTATTTGAATGTTCAGAGCTATGAAACTATACAAATGATGGTTAAAACTTAAAAGGAGTCAGAAAATGGCAAATCTTTTATCCATATGATCTAAGGGTAACTAGCTTCCTTCTAAAGATGGACTTGAAAGTCGAGGCGGAGGATAAAATACATGAAACAATGAAGCAAACTTGTAAGTGTTGACAGAGAAGTATATTAAACAACCTCATAACCAACCCAAGCAATGGAGAGCAAAACTGATATTGCTAGTGTATTGGTAAACCTCCGGTAGAGCGCAAACTTGGCCATGCTCCTTCTAATCTGTATCGACAGAAAAGGAATAAATCTTTTTAAAATTTAAACCAATAAATAAATCTTCCCTGTGTCTATTAAAGCACAGCTGCGAGCTATTATCACTATTGCCTAAACAAGTAAAAACAAAATCTACAAGTATCAATATGCAGAAAGGATTCACTTATTGAGGTTTCACAAAACAAGGCCACAAGAGAATATGAGCAAGGAGTGTAATTTAAGTTACATTTATAGCACCGCACAGTCGAGATTTACATGCAATGTAAGAGGAAGACATGGCATTTGCTATGATCTAGTGTGTTACGAAATGAAAAGGACATATACTAAAGGACAAGCTATTCTCTATGGGGTTATAATATGAAAAGATATGCATGGTGCTACCTGAAGCTTCTCTAGAGTTTGGGACAATGCGGAAAAGATCCAGATTATGAAGCAAGCATCCAACAGAGAAACAGGTAAAACCAGAAATAGCCTTGCTTTTCCAGTTAAGTCATTGATATTCCCCAGATTTTCAACCAGCCCAAGTGCTTCTGAAAAGACAAAGTAGGTCAGACCAAGAAGGAGAACTTTGAAGATTACACGTCCAAGGGCCGGTCGCACAACACCATAGCCCATCGAAACCACTAAAAGGAGTAGACGGGAGATGGTCTTCTTAACAGCAGTGAAGGTAACTGCCCAAATTGTGATTCCCATTGGTCTGCTTCCGGTTGCATTAAAATTTGCATATTCAAAGTACCATAGAGCCATTTCACACATTCCCAGACCAATCACTACTGTAATGTGGTACTGCAGTTGTATTATATCTTTCCAGTATTGGACAGACCACAGAAACCAGACAAGACCTAGGCCAAGGTATGCTAGAGACATTAGCCCGAAAAATGTCATAAGTGGTGCCATCTTTCCCGGAAGATAACCTCCGGGATTTCTCCAGACAGTTCTTCCACTTATCGTTGTGCCTGTGAGTTCCGGATCACAAAACATGAAATACAAATAGTACATTCCAGTACGATTGATCTCAATTGTTTGCATCACCATAGTAGTCTCTTCATTTTTTCCTTCAAAGAAGGTTTGTATTCGTTGCGGACTATATGGGTAATCCGGATCTTGGTGGATGATTACCTCTCCAACATTGCATGATCCTTCCTTAGAAAGATCCGGAGTGCAACATATTGCGGCGGAATGCAAATACGAACCACCAATTTTCTCCCTGTCTTTTACCTCAACAATTATAGCCTCAACCAATCCGGTTTTCTGCTGCATGTCATTCTTCTTTTCAGCAGACTCTTTTGTTCTTTGAAAGGTGATTGACTCGAACCTGAAAACAATAATGGCATCAGATTCAGAGGAACAAGAGAAGTTCCAAAACCGGTAATTCGTGTCTAAGAAATAAAACATCCATGCCATAGAAACTGGAATGAAATGATACCATGCCTAAAATATATGGTTTCGCCAACATACTGTATGAGGTATTAGTGCTGAAAAAATCTTGAACAACAACGGAAGATTCCCTTGCCTAAGATGAAAATTTCCACAGATTGTTCAACAATGCCTTTATTAATCTAAATTACAACATCGAAGCACATAACATGCCACACCGAACAGATTTGTACTAAATAGAAAATTTTCCAGCTGCAGGATATTAGTGTTGATAAACTCATGGGATGATTTTCATAATGTAGCATTCTTACAGCCATTCATTCACTAAAACATGACAGAACATAAGTAAAAGTGTTTGCTCCTAACACAATCCTTACAAAAAAAAAAAAGAAAAAAAGAAAGGGACTCCCCTGCAAAGATCCATAGTCTTCAAATCCAACATGAATCCACTAGAAAAATTCTAATCATGAAAATAGAAATCTCATTTACATAAAAAGGGGAAAATCCCCCAAAATTGATGATGTTATTAACATTGTTCACGTTAGATCAAAAGGCATTGAACAGATAATCGTAATAGAAACTAACCATAATCCAAAAATGCAACATCTTCGAATCAAACAAGTGAAAAAGAGAGAGCTGAAACTAATAAAGAAAATCAGATCAAGAACAAGGAAAGAGAAAAACTTCCATTAATGACCTGATAAAAGATTTTCCATTGAGATAATTTTCCTCAGGAAATGGGGTTTTGTTGGGGTCAACATGAAGCTTTGAAGCATAAAGGCCTTCGCTTCCACCATGGAAGAAGAAAGAATTAGAACGGCGGAAAAAGCTTTGATTTTGATATTCATGGATGGAAGCACCCACTTGGTTCATGAAAAAGCAGCTCGAATATATTAATATTACAAATGTGAGTTTCTGAAAATACCCATTTCCAATCAGATCGTAAGATAAACAAATGAATTCTCTGTTGTTCCCTACCATCTCTCTCTCTTTTCCCAAACTCAGTTTCAGTTCTGTTCTGTCTTTTTTTGCTTCGGTTTTGTCTGTGTTCTATTTGAATTTTATTTTACCATTTCATGTGGCAAAAATTATAATAAAATACACTTTATTTTCATAATTTTTGATAAAAAAAATATTAGATGGAGATTTGAGTGACTGGATCCATATTTTATTTGTAGCACATGTTGATGTTGTATGTTGGCGTTTAATTTAAAAAGAAAATATTAGTAATCGTTAATAATCTCGATGATTAAAAGTTTTAATTAATATTTTTTATTGTAAATTTAATTATACTAAATAAATTTGATTCAGAATTTGAATTGATTTATTTGATCAAGATATTTAATTTAAGATTTGATATAAATTCAAATATGATGGTTTAAAATTAATCTAAACTCGAAATAAATTGAATCAAAACCGAACTAAACTTTAATTGAACTGATAATCAATTTGAATTTTATGTAACTAAAACCAAAAGTAACTTGAATAAAAAGTCTATCCGACCCAAAAATTAATATAAATCAAAAACAATTCGAACTAAAAGCAACATGAATGGAAAAATAAAGGGCAAATTGAAAATGTGCAAAAAGATAACTTTTACTTGTCAATTTGATCAAAATTGAACCTAATAAGTGTTTTAAGTGGAAAAACAGATGATATTAATATTGAGAAACGCGTATTTAAATTGTTTTGTCTACAAGATATATATTAATTACCAAAGGGTTGATTATGAACGAATGTTACCTTATAATTTGATATACAGATAATATGAAATTCTAGCAATGAATATTTCAGGGCTGATTGTAGAATACAAATTATAGACACGCCTTCATAGATCAGTGCGGGGACTGATTTCAAAACAAATAACCAAAAGATGCCAAAAACGTTATAAAAAAACAGCCAGCTTTCCAATGTTACTTGTATATATGGACATAAATTTTGTCCCTTTTTTCTTGTTTTAAGTTCATGGTTTCTTCTTGTTTTGCTTTGCCCTTGGAAGAGATATGTGGATGAACCCAAACTTTCTCCTCTGGGTTAAGTTCTGCTTTTGATCATCCTCATGTTGTTTTTGATCATCATGTATTTGAGGAAATTCCAGTGCTACCTTTTGCATTTCTGTACTGTGGCCCTCATTAGGCCTTTTCACCACACAGTCTTCCGGACTAACGTGTTGTTTCCTACTCAGAATATCCCTCATTGAAACTGTTGGCCTTAAAACAGGCTTTGGCTCATCCTCCATTGTTGGGTTTTGCTTGTTCATTAGTTCATGTAATGGTGATCGAGGAATATGCTGATGTTGATGCGGGTGATGAGGCTGTGAGTGTGGGTGGAAATGGTTGAACTTGATCCTACTGGCTTTGCAAATGACCTGTTTTTTCTCTTCTTCTTCTTCTGGAATCCATCTCCTGAGAGATTCTTCAGCATCATGTTGCTTTCTGTTTGCGATTTCAACTCGGTTAAGAGCCTCTTCCAATGCCTGTTTACAATGTTTAACTTCTTCTGAAGCTTCCTCCAGCTTCCTCAGGATTGAGAGTTTGGAGATATTAGCTTCAGCAAATTTGTGCATTTCATGGATTACTTTCGGAAGGGAAAATCCTGATGAACTCTCAATGTCTGATAAACCCTTGATTCCACTAGGGGCATTCATTTCAATCAGAGCAAGTGCCTCAGCTGCCCTGGCAGCCTCCTCCATCTTCTTGGCTGCAATCCATCTCAATTCAACAGTTTTACTGCAGGGCCTATTTTGTTCACTCCCTGGCATTGGCATTGATCTTGGAACTTCAGGTTTTGCAGGATCGAATTCGACCACTTTCCTAAACTGCTCCGGTTTCAAATTGTTGTCACCCTGTGGTTCCACTTCCACCTTCACCCCTGCAAACTTACAAGTTAGCCTCTCAGGATTCATTTCAAGTAAACTTTTCTCTCTTCTCATTTTCTTATTTAGAGTCTCGACACAAGTTTGAATCACCCCCAAGTCATTGATAGTTTTACCAAGGTTCAACTTTGCTTGTTTCAACTCCATCAAGATCAAACCAGGAGACGAAAGCGGGCAAGGGATCGAACTCCTGATCCCGATCTGTCGGTAATGTTCCTTGTTCATTTCTTTGATTGCAGGAGATGGCATGGTGTGTTCCTCCGGAGTAGAAGTGGACATACATTTTAAAGCTTCATTTTGGATCTGTCTCTTTAAATCTTCCACAATCCTTTTTGTAGTTCCAAGTTCTTCAAGCACATCCAGAGTCTCCAATTCTTTCATAATCAGATCTTTCTCCAATTCTGCTGCAACTTCTTCCACTTTCTTTATGTCAATCTCTTCAATTCCATTCTGCTCAGATACATTAAATTTGAACAACAATTAACTTACCACAAAACAGAGAATACCTTTCTTACATAGTTACATCACATGTAGGCAAATTGAAAAAAAGAACTTACATATGCCTCTCCAAACTTGTACAATGGCACCCAAGGTCCGCTTCCACCGAACCGAGTTACAGCCTCCTTAACCGACCCGAAAGGCGGTGATGAGTCGATCTCTGCTCTCAAACCAACCCTGCTTGAATCGGAGATGGATTCGGGTCTCACATCCCGGATTCCGGGTGTACTTGGAACCCCTTCCATGGGAGGGTGTTGAGGCTGGGCTGCCATTGCATTTGTGCATACAAATAAAGTTGAGTGTGAATGCATATCTTAGGTTTAACATGAAATAAGAAAAGCAAAGCATGCATTATGAGAAATCAAGAGTTGTGCATGATTATGTCCAGACTCACACTTATTGAAAGAGAAAAGGTGGCAACATGATTCAATGGGGTTGGATGGTTGAAGTTTGAAGTTTGGTGACGTGTTTCACGGACAGTGATTGTTGGGAGTATGATTCTGTGGATTGGTGGAGAGATTATACGGTCAAACCTTGTTCACCACGTTATCAATGATCCAAACAATCAGAATCATTGATCTTTAAATAACCACCTAATAACTACCATCCACTAAGTCCATGTAGGAAAGAGATGATGATTCACTTGGAAAAAAAATTAAGATCAACGGTCATGATTGTTTGAGACTATAGATAACGTGGTGAATAGGGTTCAGCGTATAATTTTTCAGATTGATGGGTCAAGGGTTTTGAGTTTTAACCAATGATGTGATGACAAATCAGCATGTGACCCCTGAGTTTGGATGGATTTATGAACATTTGAGATGTTGATTGAGGTTTTCAAGGGAAGGTATGTTGGAAATTGCGGACCTTGCAATTTGGTAACGCTTTATGAGTAGGCCTAATCGACAATTTAATAATATTTTGTATAGTTTATCTTTATTTTTATTTAAATATTAGAGATAGTAATACAAATCATCTTTTTTCGGTATTTATGAAAATGATTATTATTCTTAAAGGTTATGGGTTTGAACATCAATATTTACAGCACAATAATTAACTGGTTAATATCCAATTATTGAGAGTATATTCTAAAACATATACTACTTGTAATCACTGTAATTGATTTAGAAAAAATATATATTAGAGATAGTAGTGGGTATAATGTTTACGATTTATGTAAAACACGAATCTTAATCTACTTTAAAATTTAAATATCTAAATCCAAATGTGTTATCCGATATTGACAAAAATATAAAAAAAATTATTCTGATCGAATAATAATTTAATTGTTCTTTCGATTTTTAAAATTTTACGTTCATTAATCGTAATCTCTTAATAGAAATTTTCTGTAAATAAATTTAAGAATTTAAATATCATGCGGTTTATCCTTTGTCCCCATTCTGATGTTAAAATATTTAATAGCTTCTTATGCTTCTAAAGTTAAATAATTGGACTAATTACTTTTTTAGTACTTGATTTTTGTCTCTATTTATATTAAAATAATATTTAATGTTATGTTTTAATATATTAAAAAACAATATTTATATATTCTTGAGAGAAAGGGGAATAATTCTAATTCCATTGCTATTTTCTATGACCATGTCTCAGCAACAAGACCAAAGCCATTGAACAATCACACAGGAGAAAATTAAACATAAAAACACACAACCTGTTTCATAATCTTAACTAACACAAACAAACAACCAGTTTAAGTAAACAAGATTCCCAACAGGCAACAGTTTTATTTTCTTTCAGTTTCCATAGCCAAAAGCACATCAACAACCCCATGTATTAGTTCATCCTCCTGCAGTTCTTCCTGATCTCTCCGCTTGATCCTGTGAGGGGACTAATGTCTCCCATCTTGATCATCGCGGATGCGAAATCCGAGTTGAAGGAGCTCGGGTTGTTGCCGTAAGCGCTAACGATTGAATCCGTGGATCCGCCGTTGAACAACTGTTGATCGGAGTGGAGAAGTCCTTTGTTATTGACAAGGTTCTTGAAGTAATTGTTATCGAAAGATGTGGGAGTTTGGAGATCAAGGGGTGCCAAATTGTTGTCCCCTGACCCTGCTGCTCTTGGGCAGCTTCGTTGCCTTGTTTGAGCAAAGGAAGTGTCAATGTTGCTCTCGTTGTATATGCGTGCCCGGAATGATGTGCACCTGGCTTGTCCGATTGTGTGAGACCCTGCACACTCGAGTACTCGATACGGTTAGGATCAGGTTTCGACGTGTAACGGAAATGAAGAGTTCGAATAACATAATAGCATACTGCATACGACTACAAACCAGATAAAGCTACCAAGTCCCTGGTGGAAAGTCCAAGAGCACTGAATCTAGAAATGAGCTGGTTCAAGTTCGATGTCGGCGGAGGAATGCCGTTATTCGCCGCCGACTGGCTCGCGGTTCTTGCATCTCTTCTTCCAAGTTTCACATTCCAGCTTGGTCCTCCCAACTACAAATCAAAACCAGGGCTTGCTTATTCGAAAGTCTTACTAAGATGATTGATTAAATGAGTGGATGTATGTTGAGGACTTACAATTGCAACAGAGTCTCTAGCAGCTATAGCCAAGATATCAGCACAAGACACTACACCAGGGCAGACATTCTCAACAGCCAACTTGATGTTGTCGACAACATCGAATCCACGAGCCGAGTTACGATTTGGGTTAGCGTTTTTCTCTCCGGTGAAGGACGACGTGTCGTCAAGTAGCAACGATCCGTCGCATCCCTATCAGGAGTATCACATTAGGACCATGATAAATCAAGGCACATAGTTGTTAGAACCAAGTCAAACATCAAGGTCCATTTGCTCAAAGTCCCACACCAACTCTCTTTTTTGACACAAGTCAAACAAGACATAAGACACAAGTTTCATGTTATGTCCGAATACGAGTACGAAAAAGACTATTCACAACACTAAAACTCGAACTCTCGACCTTATTTAAAGACCGATTAGCATGCATGATCTTCCAATAAACTATACAAGACTAAACAAAAGATTAGAGGGATAATTACATTGACAAAGCAGTCATGGAAGAACAACCGAAGGAGAGAAGCACCCATTCTGGCCTCTTTGTTAATGGCCGAGCTCACCGTGGATTTCACAGTAGCAAGCAAGTTTGGGCATGATTTTGAGTAAAAATTCGTTGAAAGTTGAGCCTTGCTGCCTCCCAATGCAACCACAAGGAGAAGCAATGTCAAACTCAACTTGGAAAACCAACCAGCAGAAGCCATTTTAGTACTAAGTAAACTACCAACACTTGAACTGTCTTGTGGCTTTTGGCTTGCATACAAAATGTGTCTAACCCATTGCTTTATATACACAAAATTTTCTACTCCCTCATTAAAGCCAGAGCTGCAGCCTGCAGACAGGTTACCTAACACGTAGACTCTTCAAATCTGCATGCAAATTTCACTTTTACGTTTTCAAAAGATGATCGCAAAGACGAAGACTTAGACACTAACAGAGTTGGTTTAAGTGATAAATAATTTGATATTATTTAAACAGATTTTAAGTTCGAGACTTTATATACGTAAGAAAATCTCTATTAGAACATACATCCACAAAAATTAAGACAGTAGGTGTATGATGCGAGCTGATCTAGATTGAATTAGACAAAACCCGAGACTCGAAAGGAAAAATAAAATAAAGACTTAGTATGATTAGAACGCGTATTTGTTTGAAAACATCATCATTTGGTGTTAACGACTTGTTAAGTGTTTGCCATCCATTGGTGAATAAGGTGGCGGTGTTGTTGTTGGTAGCTCAAGTTTCAAATCCTCCCCATTTCAAACCACTTTAACCGCAATTTCAATACTCTTCAAAAACAAGCAAACTAATACGTGATATAGTTCTGGTCGCGGTTTATTACCCTCTTCTTAAAAGATATGTCTGATTAGATGTATAACAGAATTGTATATATATATCAAAACATTTCTTTCTTTTCGATGTTGCTCCTTGCCTCTTTTCAGGTATGATATTCTTCCTCACTCAACCTCGTGACGCTCTCGTAATTAATCTCGATTGTTTACCCTGCCTACTCCTCTAACGGGTGTTCGATGTGAAATCGAACAATCAAAGGGTTGCTCCGATACCATTTATCACGGGATTATTACACCTAAAAAAATTCATTAGATTAAAGGTTATGATTTATTTATGTTACATAAAATTTAATTATTTTTATATTTTTTAAATAATAATCTTTATATTTTTACCATCTATTTATCTTTATTTAATAATTTATAAAAATTTTAAATTTTACCTACTAAGCTATAATCTTATCTCTTAAATTAATATATGAATTAATTACTTCAATTATAATCCAATTATTTCATTTTTATATTACTCGTGACTTTTAAATGTAAACTAATAGAAAAAAGGGAATCAGATGAATTTTACGTGTCCAGGTGTGAATGCCAGAAGCTTCTCAGGATAGATTTATGACCAATTAAAACTCTTGAATTTCCCGGGATTAGTTCAACTGATAAATAAATTAATATTATTTAAATATTTTATAAGTTTTACTACATATTTTTTATATATTTATTAAAAGATTTATTTGTAAAAAAGTATATATTATATGAATTATTAAAAATAAACTGAGTTTTTTTCTCTTTACTTTCTGTCACTGTCAATTGTCAACTGTGTGACTGAATTTTCTTTATTTTTCTAATACTAAGGGACAAAGTTTGGTGAACAGAATTTGTGTGAATTAATAGTAACATTGAATTTAAACATTTTATGTATTTTCCACATTGAGTGACATATTCATAATTGTTCATGGAAAATATATACATTTGCATGGCTTATATATATAATATATATAAATAGATAAACTTCATTAAAAAAAGCTTTTCTGAATAAAAAAGAAAAAAATATTTAAGTACGAGTCTTCCATCTCAAGTAGTTAAAAAAAGTTGTTATTTTTAAAAGTTACGGGTTCGAGAATCAGTGATACCAGCAGAGTGATTGAGTGATCAATGTCAAATGATAAAAATTATATCTAGAACAGATATTACTATAATCACTATTCATTAATTCAAAGAAAATAATACTCAAATTAAACTTTTATTCATATACCAGAAGCTTACAACCATCAACAATATAATCCCTACAGGATCAACACATCAGACAATGTTAAGGTTGTATTTGTCGTTGAAATTCATAACTTAAGTTTAGAGATAAACGTTTGTTTATAGTTAAAAAATTTGATTATTTTAAACGGTTATTTAAAAAACAATTATTAAACAGATTAGATATAAAATATATTTGATTATTATTACTGATAAACGAATATTTATACCGTAACAATTATATAAAAAAAACAGCCTAAATTTTAAGAAATCACATGGAAGAGGTTGCAAACTAGCTAATATGGACTTTTTCCTATATTGCTTGTAAATTTTTTATAACCAAAATAGGATCAGAGATTAAATTATCCCTAATAGGCTACAAACAAAATACTTGGACTTTATCTAAGTTGGAAATCGAATTTTCATAAAAAAAATACATAAATCATCGTATCATTATTATTAACTATCACGTCAATATTCGAATAATTAATATCGTATCATTATTATTAACTATCACGTCAATATTCGAATAATTAATATCGATTAAAAAGGTTAATTTGATCTCAGAGTTAATAAAAATATATATATATATAATGCACTTTAAAATATAATGGAACTTGTGGGCTAAGCAAAGGAATGCATAAAGCTAGTAAAACAAGCATAAAGTAGAAAATGGTAGAAAACATTAAACATAAATGTACACAATATTCGTAGATTTTATAATTAAATTTCAATAAAAGTAATTCTCGTAAAAGAATTTTAATAGATAAGTTGTAAATTAAAGTTTATATAAATTTATTAAATTTAAAATTTAAAGTGTTAATTTAAAAATTTAAATTATAAGATTTATAATTTAAGACTTATAGCTATAATTTTTAAAATTAATTTTATAATATTTTTTATATAACTTATATATTAAAATATATCTTTTTATTATTCGATAACAATGTAAAACTACCATTTTTAGTTAAAATATGTCTTTATCTAGAATCCATCTCTAGAAAGCTTTACTAAAAATAATATTTAAGACAATTAAACCAGTTGTGTTCCACAGCATCTTTGTAACATTGATTGCATTTACATTGATAAATCCACTTATTGACTAATGTGGTGTCTTTTTTCTTATTGATTATGATTAAGATTGTGCTAAGTTTTCTAATCAACTTTTGCTTTTGCATATATGAATAGATATTTTTTTTCTCTCGAAAAAAATATTTTAAATTTAAATTTTAAATTTTATATTTAAAATATTTATTTTTAAATTTTATACTTTAAAAAAATCCTAAACCTTAAAAATTATATTTTGGATATATTAAAAGAATTTAGAAATCAAGATTTTCTATTACAAGTAGAGAGTTAGTAGGGTGGTTGGTAGAAATTATGTCTCAAACATGCAAATTTGCAATATGATCTTTTTTATAAAAAAATATGAGGACTTGACTACACTATTTTGAATTATTGTTGGTGTTATATGCTAATAATAGAATTAGAGGCATGCAAGAACATAATATATAGTAATTAGAATCTATAATTTATAATTAAGATAAGATAGAATTAAAATTTTGATAATTAGTTGATTGATATTGTATATAAAAAATCCTCGTTGGAACTCACTCACTAAAATCAAATATATGACGCGAATCAATTTAATTTAGTCAAATAAAACCCTATAAAACTAAGAGGGCAACAAAAAAAATATCGATTATTTTTCATTAATATACTCTAATAAAACACAAGTCTAACTCTTCAATACAAGATTTAACGAGCGATTGTTTATAATTTGATTGATATTGTTATTGATATAACATATAAGAAAACATAAAATCAAACATATTTAAATATATAATATCTTTTTATTTATAAATTAAAAAAAATATGAACAATATTATATTATACACGTTCAAAAATATTTATAGAACTTAACGAGTCTATTGACAAAATACATTAAATTATTAATATTATTAGGTAACAAGTACTTAGGTACCTTCATTAGATGGGCTTAAGAGGTAGCTTTACAACAAAAAAGAAATAAAAAATGATAATTCAATTTACATTTTTGTCAACAATCATAGTAAGGTCAGATTGTCACAGAATTCCAAAAGTACTGTTATGGATTCTGATCAATGAAAAAATATTTCATTTTCATGAAAGTCACTGATTGGTCTAATTTAGAGAGTATTATAATTTTATTTTGAGTTGACCCTGTCAATATAGTTTGCTTTATTTGTAGTGACTGAAATGCAATTCTAGACCTTATTTAAGGGATCGAACTTGACTTTTTCAATCCTTGTTTTAAGCCATGACTGGGGGAGGATGAGAAAGTGTTAGTGTAGGTAGAATCCCATGTAGCCAGGATCAGCACAAAACTCTTTGAATCAACAACAATGTAGCTTCACATAGGTTAACCAACTGTCAACGACAATTTAACAATGCTCGACGACTGCAACACATATACTAGACTATGATGGTGATGACTCGAGCTTATAATATGCCTTCGGTAAACGTGGTTATGACATGAAATGTGTCGGTAACACAACGGATGAAGATTACAGGGTTAGAGAACCTAGATTGTATTAACCTAAACCATTCAGTTATATACATTTTTTCAGCTATTCTGACTCACCAGCCGATGCTACCTCCTCTTCCAGTTCAAATGCATCAATTTCTGCAAAATAGGCTCTCTGCTTGTCAATGAAATCTTGGGGCAACTCATTCTTGGAAGCATTTACCTCTCGGCGTTGTTTCTGTGGCAATCACATAAACCAACAAACTTGGTTCAGTGCATACTAATAACATTATCTTCAGGTGTGCATATAAAACTTGATACTAACTGTGGCAATCGTGACAAGGGAATGCAATATACAGTTGTGTTTCGTCTGTACGCACTTTTGTGAGCTTTATATACAGATCCAAAAGAATTTAAGGAGCTTGTGAAAGAAAATTGTCTCAATGAATCCCAAAAATCCACAAAGATGAAGAGCATGATTATCCATTCAATATAAATTAGGTTAAGAACTAGCGGAATCTTTAACAAACCTTTCTACAAGGCAATGGGCATGATTTGGAGAGACCTATTTCACCATCTTCGTATGTTTTCTCCCTATGTTAAAGACAAGGAGAAACGGCATTAATAGATGAAACCAAGGGAAAACATCCAAAGGAAGATCATCATAATGTGATAAAACATCAAGCAACAGAGATTTTCCAGATAAATGAAATAGGGGAACAAACATAGTGGTTAACATTGAGAGCAGAAAGCATTACATGTGAATAAATACAAGTACAAAAAATAAAATATCTGAGCATGCAAGACTGTAATTTTCAATACCTAAATATTTCATGTTATCACAACATATAATAATTCAAAGATCTTTAACTTTACTACTCGAAGCATTTTGCTCAAAGCTCATTTTCTCACAGCTCAATGAAAAGTTATAGAAAATAACATCGACTTTTGGAAACAGATGTTAAAATACACGAGGAAAACACAAACATCAAAAGCAAAACTGTATCAAAACACAGAAATCTATAGGAAAAGGAAGATATGGAAGATGAAAGATTAAATTAAATTAGCTAAACCAATCAAACAATTAAGTCAGGCCTTCATCGTTCTACTTTCTGCCATCCAATATGTCCAATCTATCTAAACCCCCCAAAAATTGGTACTTATCAAAGTACTGTCACCTGAAGCCTAACCACCAAAAGAGTTGAGAGTGAATGCCGAAGATCACTTCAATCATTTGCTTAGTAATTACTAGTATATGGCTACTAAGAACAATGAAAATATTATCTAATGGATCAATGGCTACCATATGGCATAGCATGACATTGATAATCAATACACTTAATCTTTTAATTATGCTATGCTAACACATTTTAATCACCCTTCATCTTCTACAGTTATGAAGGACCAAGTACAAATCCTGATTAAAAAAGAAATCACCTTAAGCTTGGAATCCTTGTTTCAAGAGAGCAACTCAAAGGCTCCATAATCTCCTTCCCTTTATTCTTCCTTTTTTCAGTAGTATGTCTCCTTTTGTAAACTGTAGACAGCTCAGAAAACACAGAATTGCCATCACCTAAATCAAAATAATACATACAATCAATTAGACGGTATAATACATACAATTAGGGACCAAAAATGGTTGAGAAAACATAGTTCACCAACTTCAAAACCATAGTGTATAATCCATTCATGCGATGTAGGTTGCATTAAAATTGATGCAAATGAAAACTAGAAACTAAATTATTCAAATTCATCGAATAGTTATAAAAGCAATTCTATTTGCTTCCATTGAGCATAGAACTAAAACCCCACAAGCTCTATTGATGCAAAAAATGTTAAATCAATTTATTAGAATTAAAACATCAAAACCCCAAATGATGAACTAAAAGCCCTAGAAAACCCATGATTCCAAAACCAAAACCCTACACTGAAATCCAATCAAAACCCAGAAAAACAACATCCGAGAACCCGTCAAAATCACCTGAGACAGAAGGCGTTTTGGGCGGCAGAGACAGGGTTGAGCTAGGGTTTCCCGTATCACTTGAACCTTTCACCTTGTCTTTCTTATTCTTCTTCTTCTCACTGTTAACATTATCATTGATCGGGGATCCATTTGCAGCGGAATTAGCGTTCGAAATAAGGTCTGCACTGGGGCTGTTGTTAAGAAGGGATTTCAGAGGCGAAGAGCGTGAAGATCTGGTTTGGGGTTTGATCGAATAAGGCAGAGATGATGGGATTATATTGCTGAGATCCGTGAAGGGTTTCCTGTTTCTGGGTTTTCTAGATTTCGCTCCTTCCATTTGTTCTGAGAATTCTTCAGATTCAATTCCCTTGCGAGATGAAGCTGGTGTTTGGATTGGCGGGAAAATCGTCTCCCTAATTTCAGTTAATATAACTTTCATTGGGCCATAAAGATCTGGAATTGTTGAGAAACATTAATTTGAGCAATTCATGGACCTAATTCAATTAATGGGCTGATCTTTTTATTGGGCCGGACAAATAAATTTATTGATCTAAAAAACGATTTCTTTCACGTGAGAAAAACTATTACATGGTTTTAGCTCATTATATCATATTCGTAATTCTATTTAATAAGGTTTATCTATTTATTACTCTTAATAAGTCTCAATGAAAAAATAGTCGTATACCTATTTGGTTCGAATATGTTCGAATTTAATTTAATGTATGTATCTATTTTTCCATATCCCTAGTTGTATCTGCAGGCAAATGAAGTCATAGAAGAACTCACAACCTTTTTGTTCACCACTTTATAAGAAATGGAATAATCTAGTTTGAAGAAGGGAATGTCTTAGCAACCAACTAGACAGGCTGTCCCCAACAATTAATATATGTTGGTTAAACCCTACACTTTGCCTGGCTGTGCCTGTGGGGATGTTGGAAAGTCTTTTTCTCATTCCTAACATTCTTTTTTCTACGATTAAAAAAAACTCATTTTTGATAAATTATATCGTGAATTATATTTATCACGTTTTTTATAATCCAAACAATCAAGGTTTTAAAAAATTATTAGATAAAATATGTTCAGTACATCACCCGTGGTCCAAACAATAAGGACCGTTTACCTTTCAATAACTACCTAATAATTATTCACCTACTAAATACATGTAAGAAAGAGATGGTGATTCACCTTGAAAAAAATCGATATGGACAAATCTGATTGGTTGGGACTACGGATGATGTGATGAACATAGTTCACCTAATAATTTTTTCAAGTCTCTATTCTCAGTTTATCAATCAATTTTTATATAACCTCGTATTCCATATTCATGTCACGGAAAAAATAAAAAAAATATTTTTAAAAAATAATATAAAAAATTAATTAATTACTTTTTAATACATAACACGAAGAATCGGAACCACATAATTTTTCTTATAAAATTATAGATTTATCGATTGATTTATATTAAACTAAACTAAAATGTCAATCCCCATCAAATGTTAGTTGATTTCTCTTGTTAATCAACATCAATAAAATAAGGTATAACCAACTTCCATCATTATCAGCCAACGATTCTTTTAATTTAGAACTTCAAATTAAGAAACTTCATCTTCTTCTGCAAATCTCTTCTTCCTCTGCAACTTTGTTCTTCGCAACTTAACAGAACAGAACAGGCAACAATGGATTGTTCAATCTGCAGTTCCATGCCATTTATTTTAAGGCCTCCAAGGAATACAATCTGTGTGTCATGCTACGAAGGTGCAAGAAATGCAATCACTTTGATGAACAAGCTCGAAATCGATCATCAGGCGAAAGCAACTCAAAATAACAATCCCACTGCATCTTCTGCAACAAATTCTTGCAAGGTGAGAAACATGTTTTGTAATCGTTTTACGGATTTGTTCATTTCAGACCGTCGGATCGATTGATTTATGTATTCATGTTCGTTTTACGAAATTGTTTTTTGGGTCATAGCCACAGCCACTTGGAAATCTTAGCAAATGGATAACCAACATGAAGGAGATAGAGGAAGATCTTCATAAGAAAATAAGGTTCTTGGGTGGACTGATTGTGGCTTTTAGAGATCAAATTCATACTGATATTCAGCTCAAACCTGGAAATGATGGTCCAAGCATACCAGCACACAGGGCTTTGCTTGTAATTTCCTCTCTTGTATCATTTTTCATTTTCAATATATAAAAAGGTTGGGATTAGTTTAAAACTTTATTTTTTAAAATAAATAAAAGGGTGTGGGGAGAGGTTAATTTGTGTAGTTTTAAAAATAAAAATTTATTAAGTATTTAAATAAAAAATTAAAATGAGAATCTAATACTTAAAAATTGAGTCGAAGGTTAGTGAGGTTAAAAAAATATTATCACAGTCTTGTTCCAAACCGTTGTCATCTAAGTTTTATTATTGAATTATTGATTAACGGCAGAGCTATTATATAGCTCAGGTAATTGTCTGAATAAAAATTTTATCTTTTTTCGGAGTCGCTATTTATGTTCATACATTAAAATTTAGGTTTAGGGTTTAACATGAGATTTTAAGTTAAGGTTTAAAAACAGGGATCAAAAAATTTAAGGTATGATGTATTTTTTAGGGTTTAGAGCTATTATTTATAATTTATTTTTTAGTGTTAGAAATTGAAAAGAAAAAAAAAAACCCAAAATTTTAGTATTAGACAACATATGGGGATAATTCTCTACTTAGACCCCAAATTTTAGTTCATTTACAATTTGTTCTCCTATTCTTTTGACTATTTATAATTTGTCCTCCGTCTTATGATTGAACGAAACTCTAGGCATCAAGATCAGAGATATTCAGGAACATGTTAGATTCAGACGGCTGCAAAGCTCCACCAAGTGATACAATTACTCTACCTGAGTTGAACACCGAAGAACTCGAATCTCTTCTCGAGTTTCTTTACAGCGGAAACTTGTGTTTCGACAAACTCGAGAAACACGTCTACTCGTTGTTCATCGCGTCCGATAAGTACGACATTCCCTACTTGCATAATTTCTGCGAAAGATACATGTTGAGTACGTTAAACGCTTCGAATGTTCTTGAAATCTTGGAGATCTCGGATGTTTGTTCGAACAAAACATTGAAGGAAACATCATTGAACTTCATTGTTAGAAACATGGAGGACATTGTTTTTTCTGCAAAATATGAAGCTTTTGCACCCAAGAATCCCCATCTTGGTATGCAGATTACAAGGGCATTTCTAATGGATGCCAAGAACAAAAGAATTAATGGAGTTTGATTTGATGATCATGGCATTTTATATGTAAAGAAATTAATGGGTTATTTCAGAAAAAAAATTATATGGTGAAATTAATCACCAAAACTGTATAGAATACATCTTTATGTCACGGGGTTAGACTTACGGACACATGTAATTGTGCAAAACAATAAAATTATGGTTTCATATGAAATTTGATTTTTTTTACTTTTAATTTGTCAATAATTGTCTATTTTATTGATTAATATCCTTTATCAGAATATAATATTGATTTTTTTTATATAAAAATGTGCATTAAGTAGCTTGATTGAGTTGGCAAGCGTTAATTATTAGGCCTAGCCAATGATTAAAAGGTTAGATTGTTTATAGTAAAAATAATCCTTAAAACAAAATAAATATATTATTAATTAGATAGACATCAAGTTAATCTAACTCGCTAATTAAATTTATTGATTGTATATTAAGATTATTTTATGGCATCAATTATATTTTAGGAAAATTTGAGATTTATGTTTTGTATTTTTATAATTTAAATATAAAAGGTTATATAAAAAAATTAAGATAAATTGAACTGAACTTCTTAGCTATGTTTATCGCGGTTCTTTCCTCTTCCTCATCCACCCAAACAGCTTTCCTTTCCTGAGGAATCATCTCTTCATTATCACTATCCGCGGACAATTCTGTCCAAAAAGAACAAAGCAGAACCATCTTCAGCATTCTCCTCAGCATCTTTACTGAATTCAACAGGGGAGTAAATAGACCCAAAAAGGAAATTTTCAAGCCTTTTCATCTCTTTCTCCCGATCAATCTCAATCTGCTGTTCTTTTTGTTTCTTTCTCCTTTCAACTTCGAGATTTCAGAATCAGATTCCAACCCAGTCTCAGGATCTTTATCGTCTCCATGAACTGGAAGCACTTCATCAACCCTTTTAACCTTCACACTGGATTTTGAGATATCAAAATCATTTTCCCTCTTATAAAATCCTGAAAAAAAAAATAAAAAAACAAACACAGAATGAACAAAGTCAGGGTTTAAAAAACCGGCCGCCGGCCGCAACTGCTATCGGCGAAAAAACGGCCGTAATTTAACGGGCAGGGTTTAAAAGTGCAATTTTACCACTGAAAATGAAACGCAATCAACGCCGCCCAATCACCATTCAGCAAAAGATCGGTTCATTCTAAACCACATCTTTAATCATGCCTCTTTACACGTGGCACACAATCCGCCACTCAATCGTCACACCAAACATGACGTCACTTCACTGGGCCCCACTCCCCAACTCTCCACCCCCTCCGCTATTCTTTTTTCTTCTTCTTCCTTTTGTTCCTTTCTCTGTTTTCTGCAACTCTTTCAATTTACTTCGTTATTTTATTGCATACTCTTCTGTTCTTCCAAATCCAAAAAAAAAAAGTGATTAAAAATAATATTAAAAAATTGATTTTAATTTTAAGTGTTTGGATATGTTTTGCTTTTCGTTGTTGTTTTAGGGGTTTTTTTCCTTCTCGTTTTTGGTGGGATTGGCAATGTGTGGAGAAATTTCAGCGCCTGACTTTGGTTCGGAATCTGGAAGTAGATTTGTGATTAATTGCGGTTTCTTTAGATATGTTTGATTGGAACGAAGAAGAGGTAATTAGATCTAAACCTTTTGTTCTATTTTTAGCTTTTTTATTCTTTTTTTTATGTGTTGTTGCGTAAAATATGATTTCTTTTCTTAATTTATATTGTAATTGTGTTAGTTTTATTGATTTTATTTCAAAATAAAACAAGCATCTAACATCTCATCCCGCTAGTTGTACCTATAATAAATTTAATTTGAAATGTATGTTTGGATTTTCATGGAAATTGTTCTGTTTTCGTGTCTTATCTCTGCTTTTTGTATTTTGAATATGAAAATTAAACATCATCTGCCAAGGTTTTTATTTATGGAGATATTTTGGATTAAGATTGTGTTCACATAATCAATTATTGTTTAGAAATACCTGAAGGGTGTTTTTCTTTTGGGTGAAAATGGAGCTTTGTTCTTTATAAGGTAGTAGAATAAAGCTTTCATAGTAAATAACTTGTCTGGTATTAGGAACTCGAAAGCATAACAAACGAGAATAAGTGAGGGACAAACTAGTCCACCTGGTAAGTATATGGTTAATGTGCATCAGAAAGCCTCTTTTTGTTAATGGAGTATACAATAACTCATTGGAGAACTTCTCCTACGCTATATTTATTACCTTTATGTCTGGTGTGTTAATTTTTGGAGTCCATGTAGCATATACTTAGGGTACCCTATATCATCTCGACCACCAACATAAAATATTTTCTGTTTCCTCCATCAAATAGTAATTGATTTTAAGTTTTTTTAATCCGTTAGCTTGACCTCTGAGTGGGACAACCCTATGTAGTCTTTTTTTTTTCTGTTGCAATTTTATGCTCTGTATGCTTATGGAAAGTAATGTTATCTGGGTTAAATTTATGGGAATGTTGCATCAGATTGTAATTCAAAGTAAATCATAGACACTTCTAGCTGTACTCAACATAGAAGCAATAAAATTTCGTGAGGGCATTCATTTTTGGAATCAAATGTTGAAGGAATATTCAATGGATGCCAAGTGAGGTCAAGACGTTTGAGCTGAAAGGAAAGAATATTTATAGGCTTTGTGAAACAGAGGAGTCTGCATTAGAAGTTATTAATCATCTGGGTTTGAGGAAAGTTTGTTGGGTTTTACTCGTAATTTCCGTTCAAGAAACTTCATATCTTTTATCTATGGTGAAATTATCATTATAGCAAGTGATTGGTTTTAGAAAGCACCCAAAAAGTAAATTTAATCAGGCAGGCCCATGCACCCTGCAGCTTTGCCATTGCCTTCAAATTCTCGGATATGAGGCTGTTGTGATGTGGAGCCTTATTTGTATTTTCAGCTAACAAAGATAATATGGGATGAGGCTGGTGAGACTGATGACCATATAGTACCTTATCAAGAGGGAAGTGGAAACTGTCGTAGTAAGACAGAATGGAGTCAAGAAACTGCAACCATAAAGTCTTCTGAGGAAAAGACACCAGGAGACAAAGTTGATCTTCATGGAAGAAAGTTGGAAGGCAGTTCCAGTTTTAATGCAAATGGAGGGATTGCCACCTCAGGATTGTCAATGGGCTTTTGGCCAGAGTTATCTTTATCTAATTCAGCAAAAACTGATAAGGATTCCATTGATAGCAAAGTCTCTAACAGTTTGGTCAAAGTAGCTAATTCTAGTTCGAATAATGGTAAGAATATTATCTATTCAGACTAAAGCCAATATCATATTTATCTTTATTGTTTTATAACTTAGTTATCCACATTCTCTTTACAGGAGAGATGACTGAACTTAGTAAAGGTCCTGAATTTTTTCAAAATCTGAATGAAGGTAAAGAACAAGGTGATTTTGTTGACTACAGCTGGGCTAACATTGGAAGCTTTGATGATCTTGATCGAATCTTCAGGTAAAGCACAATTTAGATCTTTCTTGAAGCTTCAAAAGCATTGTTGTAACACTCTAGTCTGGAAGATAGGTACTTGTGTAGTCTGGTAGTTCTTGTTATAATTCTCACATCTTATTTGGATTAAGTAACCCCAAGTTAGTTCTTCTGTCACCACAAAACAGTCTTCGTGTCTTCAAATAAAGGACCATTCATTTTATTTGTAGTTTTGACACTGAAAAGTCATTTATCCTTGCTATAACTATTCTATGTACCCTATGAACATTGAAGCTGAAACTCCTATAGCTGTTTGTTCGGTCTGGTTGGCCATATTTAATATGCGTTTGTTGTTTTTTTTCTTGACCTTGTAGCAGTGCATCAAACTAGTATAACTGTATAAGAGGAAAATCTAAGAGGGTCCAATACCCCTTCCCCTTCAAATGAAAAAGGAGAACCATAAGCATAATGTTCCATTCCTTGTTTCTTCTTTTATCATATACGATGGCGTCTGTCTGACTCAATATTCTCACAAGTGATGATTTTGCAGCAATGATGATCCAATATTTGGCAATGTAAATCTTGGTAGTGCTGATGAGTTATGGTCCTCATCTAAAGATGTAACAAACAGCTCTGGAAAATCCTTTCTTACGACGGGGGATTCTCCTAACCCAGCTCTTAGGAGCACATCTGCTCATTTGGAAGTCCAAAGAGAATATGATCCACAAAATAAACAGACAGTTACCCTTAGTTATGGGAAACTGGATGGTTCCGCATCTCATGGTCTGCGTAATTTGGAATTCTGTGGAGATAAAAGTGAATCTGTAATGGAGCAGGTGTTAGATATTAACATGTAGTATGGTCAATTCTTAGTTACTTATGCTTTTAACTTAGACAATCCTTCCAAAGTAACCACATAATTTCTATTTTCGCTTCCTCAGACAAATGTAGAAAATGTGGGAAAGACTGGTGCACCAAAGTCTCATCCATTTGTAGAAAAAGCTTTGACCCTTAATGAACTTTCCAGTAAGGTAGTCAAATCTTACCCTTATACTTATTTAATCAAATTATCTTTGGTTTCTGGTATTTGTCTTCAAGATTTAGAGTAAAATACTTTCGTTCATGTTCCTGTCACAAGTTTTTATGATGTCTCATTCATTGTGGACCGACTGAATTATAATTGCAAGATTCAAACCATTTGGTAGATGCTAATACATCTTGGAGTTTGTAATAGCTAATAGATGCTGAGAGTGTAGTATTCACACGTCCATTATAAACTTTTTATGCTAAGAAGGCACCTTCCGTTCAGGCAGCAGCTGAGTTTGAAACATCTTGAAGTTGCTAGCTATATATGGTGATATAAGTTTTTCTCTCTTGCCTTGTATGACCATCAATGCAAGTTGTGTTTCTCTCCTCTTTCTTTTTCTTTTTTCCCTTGAGGTTTGGAGGCAGCTGTGAATAAGCAATATATAAATTGTCGACATTAATTTATCACCATCATAAACATAGAGCTTTGCTTCAAGAATGGAGTATTGTACTTTTCATTTAATATTTCTCACTGCAGGCATATAGGAAGAAAAGGGTGTTGAAACGTCGACGAAAAACTGAAGAAATAGGTAAGGCAAAGCAAGTACAAGATTTATATACCTGGACTCCAGCTGGAAATCCATTGGCTCAATATGAGAATGTAGCAACCTCGATGGTAAAATCTTCTGCATCTTCTGTTATGAGTCAACATAGGGAAGTTCAAGGATCTGACTCGCTGCAGTACCAACATGTCTCCAATATGTTTTTAACCCCTCCTACTTATGGGGATTTTACAAATCAATATCCTGCAATACCTATGTTACCCAACATCATGTCTGGGGAATTTAATCAGCAAACCATGCTTCCCTGTTATGATGTTTCCCCTGGCAAGGCAAATCCTTTAAACAAGTCTGTTTTGAGAATGACACCTCAAGAAAAAATTGAAAAATTGAGACGGCGCCAACAAATGCAAGCACTGCTTGCCATTCAGAAACAGCAGCAACAGTTTACTCATCTAGTTCCTTGTACCAATCAATCTTCCATTCAAAAATCAGCTCAAGAAAACCAGTTTCAGCATGTTGAGGGAGCTGATGTTGAAGACATTAACACTCTTGCTTCTTTTGACCCGAACTCACCTCTAGAGCAAGATGATTCTAGTATAGTCTCTGTTGCTGCCATTGATGACTATTCTGTGGAGGATACTGTACTTCATCTGCTACAGGAAATAATTGCAAAGGTATGCTTGATTTGCTGTTGAGATTCTGTCTTGCTGGTCATGAGGATTTAGTGACATCTAGAATCAATTTTTGCAGTTGGATGTGAGAACTAGACTTTGCATAAGAGATAGTTTGTTCCGGTTGGCTCAAAGTGCAAGAGAGAGGCATTCTGCTAGTGACACAAGCAGCACTAATAAAATTTTCAAGGATGAAGTTGGAGTTGCTAAAGAAGAAAATAAGAACTATAACAGGTTAGAAAACTCTATCCTGGTGCACCTATATATTCATGTCAAAAGCAAAACTGAGTTTATGTTATCCTTCTAAAGGTTAATCTCTGTCATGAACTCTCAGAAGGTTTTAGTAAAACTAAGTAGCCCTTGATTACCTAAGGTTTTCACTACGAGTGGCTGAATGAAGACTTGCTGAGGCATCAATGTATTTTGAGCCTAGATGAAAAAAGTTATTCTTCTATTGATCCTTTTCTAACATGTCAAAGTTCAATACCTTTTGATTTTAACTTGTGGTTGAAGTACGTAAACAGAGGTTGAATGTTCTCATGGTAGAAAATTTGAGAAAGAAAAACTCATAGATATTAAGGAAATTGTGCTAATTAGAACTGTGTATTTCCTTTCAGAAGTAAATTCTGCAGTAGCGGTGTCCCTATGCCCTCTGAGTGTTTGACAAATGGAACTTGTTTACTGAATCCTACCTTTCTGCTGCATCAATTTTATCTTTTTTTTTATGATATTTACAGGCGAGGTGTGTACTTGTGCAAGTCAAAGAAGTACATGCCTAGTTGAATTTATATTTATCTGCCTCTTTGCCATGATTTCTTAAGTTTCCGTGATTTGTTTACCCTCTAACAAACTCAAAACTCAAAAGCATTAATGAAGTTTCATTTGGCGTGTTTTCTTGCTTAATATTTGCATTATTTCATTTTTGAAGTTGTTCTTATGAATGTTCTGTATTTCCCCCCTAAATCAACAGTCTTCTGTTAAATATGCATCTTTACTTGCTTTTTTTATGCATGTTTGAGTTTAACTGCATTGGAAGCTTAATTCTCATTATTCTCCTTGAATGTAATGGTACAGGATGTCCGATGCTGAAACAGAAACCAACCCCATAGACCGTACTGTCGCTCATTTACTCTTCCATCGGTCTCTGGAGTTGTCGGGAAAACATCCCGAGACCCCTGAATCACCTGCTTCTATAAAGTTCCCAAGCGAACACAAAACATTGAGTTTAATGAGTTTGCCAATGGGTTGCATATCAGACAACTCACAAGCTAAACAGAACCTTGCTCACCAGGTCTCAAAAGTTCCTTCCCCATTGGACCCTCAACATGTGGAGCAGTTTAACAACAGCACTCACATGGACACTTCCGAGAATGACTCGAATTACAGGCCTGCAGATGGTGGAGTTGCTGAGGTTGATGTCTCACAATGAAAATCCAAAATTCCTCCAAGGGTAATTCCTTCCTTTAATACTTCCATGTCTATTAATCGCGCGCTTCGAATCATTATACGGATTTACTGGTAATTCCAAGGTATTTATTTTTCTTGTCAGCTGACCTGGTCCTTTCAAGCTTATCTTGGAGCCATAGCTTAGCTGGATCTGGAGCCCTGGAGCATTGTTATTTCAAGTCTGTTATCACACTGGTATGGTGCATGTGTTTGAAGTCGATGTTAGCTATGTACATCGGAAAACATTCGTCGGTCCGTCTATCATCAGACATACTCTAGACAACTTTTGTCATGTGTGTCGTCTAATCTACAACTTGATATGCAACGTCGTCCGACTATGTCAAACCTAACGAGTCTTGGTAGGTCGATATTTGCCGTTCAAATACTCTTCTGCTACTTGAATTTGAAGAGAAGTTCGAATATTTGAAGCTCATTATTGACTTTAAATAGTTGAACCAGTTTCAAATTAATAATTAAATTGATGTTAATTTGAAATTTAAGCCCATTCTATTCACTAAATTCAAGTTAGGGACCAAATTAAATCCAATTAAAAACTAAATCCAAATAATGGTTAAATTGAATTCAATTAAGAATTGAGAAGCCCAATTATTAATCATATTCAACAAATTAAGGACCTAATCGTAAGACTCTAATCCTTAGGAGGCAAAAAAATTCAAAACTGAAGTAAACCGTAACAGTTACAGAACTTAATGGCCAAAGTTTGAGTGCCTAATCAAAATGTTTCATAATTTCAGGGACAAAATGTGAAATCTAAAACCTTAAAAAAGACGTAATCAAGAGATCTACAGAAGCTGGATGGCTAAATTGGAAAATTACCATTTACTCTAAAGGCTCTAAGAGGCGTGAATCCAAGACGGATCACGCAATCTTATTAATAAAATTATTAAATTACTTAAAATTAAGACCAATTAATAAAATAAATAAAAAACTAAAAACATTATCGTATAAAATTAAGTAGTTCAATTGTGACATTTTCAAATAGAATAACCTTTTTGTAATTTTATTAATAACTGAGTGGCCTAAATGTATTTTACCCAAAAATCAACCGAAGTCATGTCGGGTTTTTTTGTTCATTACACATAGTTACGCAGTCGCCAAATCTTAAAGAGCTATCGCTCGGCAAAGGCAGGCCATGGAGGTGGCGGAGCAAGAGAGGAGAAAGTCTAGAAAAATTTCATCTTCATCTTCTGCTCTTATTAATAATCTTGACGATGGTTGCCTCATGCATATTTTCAGCTTCTTATCTCCCTTTCCAGGTTGATTTTATAAATAAACCCTTTTTTAACGAATATTTTTCTTTGATCTCTGAAAGGATTGATTCATTTGGTGGTGGATTTATTTATTTATCTTCAATTTTCCATTTCTTCATCTGTGTATTAAGGAAATTATGTTATTTGTACTCAACCATTTAATGAAGTATCCTTTTAAGGGTAATTGTAGTTTTCTTCCCCCCAGGTAGATTAATCAATCAATCTTATTCTTTTAGGGATTTTTGAAATCTTTGTTTTAAGAAATTAATGTTATTTTTAGATTTATCAGAAATGAACTGAAGGTTAATTCTAGCTGTTTTAGGTATAATGATATTTATTGGGAAATTGACTTATTTTATTTTCATGTTCTTGTGATTCTTATGATGGAGTGAGAAGGCATTTGTATTTGATTCTGATAGTTATTGTTTGTGGAATCTTTTTCATTTTGGTTTTCAATCCCTAATGCCTGAATTTAGAGTAGTTGGATTCATAGTGCTGCCAATATTCACATAACCAACAATCTGAAATTCACTTCATTTCCACTCTAGTTTATTGTCGAATCCCTCGCTTTTTTAACCACCAATCTCTATAGTTCTTGCCAGTTGCCACTGAAGAAATGAACTTGGATATCCTCCGTGCAACGCGTGGACCATGGATAATAAATATGTACTTATTCGGTTTCTCCTTATTGTAATCAATGGATGTCCCCTGCTCTTTGGGGCTTTGACTACTTATCCTAAAGTGAAAATTTTACCTGGTTAGGACCATGAAATGGTGTCTGAAATGTTATGATTCATGTGTTGTTTTCAAAAGATTTCTTTTATTGAGTGCATCCAAATTAGTGGTATTCTTGTATAGTAATATAATGTTAATGGTAGGATATTTAGTTGTTTCGCAAGAGAACTTGCTAATGAGGTAAAAAGGTCTGAAAAAACGTATTTCAAGTAATTTGCTTCGTAATATCATTCTTATTGTGTCTTTTTTCTTTCATTTCATTCTTTGGGGACTAATGGTCTCCAGATTGGTGTTCAGAAGTTTCACATCTTGTGGTTTGAAAGCTTTTAAGTCAGCATGATCATTTCTGATGCTTTTTAATGCCATTACCAAGTGCAATCTCTTTTACATAATGCTATTGAGTTGCAGATCGGTATAACACCGCCCTCGTTTGCCACAGATGGTGTTTTTTGGCATGTCACCCTCGACTGTGGCTGCGAGTCGACAGATCCGTGAAGGATTCTTCTGAACCAGGTGTTTTCCCTAACATTGAAGAAGCTGTGTCTGCAGCCAGGTATGTAAAACTACTATTTCTAGTTCTTGGATTGGTGATTGTATGGTATGTCAGTAGGGCCATTATCTTCTAACTCCCTCTTTTAGACCTGGCGACACTATTTTAATCGCTGCTGGTGACAGTCATCTTGCCTCTAATATTCAGATCAAAAAGCCACTCTGCCTGGTATGTCTTTAGGATTCTGCAAAAGATAGTTATATATAAATTGCTTGGCATATATTTACTCGTTGAAATATGGATTTTTGAGGGGAAAAAACTGTCATGTACCTATTGGCTGGCACATTTTTGTACGTGAATATGGAATGCTACCCTTTATATAGCTGGAAAAACTTTTAAAAGTTGAGTATACCCATGGACGACGACATGTTTCCATATCAGATACACAGTCAAGTCTGAGTAACATTCCTTAAACATTGCCTTTGAATGAGCTGTCCTGTATATCTTATTCTCTTCTTTTTTTAATGCTGATACCATTATTTTTGGTTAGAGAGAGACTTCAATTTTTTTCTCATGTCATTATTTAAGTCCATCTTTTGTTGGTACACCTTCCATCTTATTTTAGCACATGGTATTTTTAAGCATAATGCCAAAAAATGTCTCTAACGTTTAAGTGAATAATCACTTTGGTCTATGTTCTTTGTTTGAAGCAATTTAGTCCATATGTCTTGAAATGACTTATTATAAACAACTTGAAATGACTTGACAAAATGATACGTCAGAAACAAAGTGTGATCAAGGTCCATATATACGTCAGAAACTAATTAAGCATGATATTAAGTCCCTCGTTTCCCCTCTGTCTAACCAAAAATAATGGTATCAACATTAAAAAATGATACGTCCATATGACACTGCTATGAAAATTATTAGTTAACTTATTATAAACAACTTGAAATGACTTGACAAAATGATACGTCAGAAGAAAAAATATTTTATATTTTATACAATTTTTTAAAATTATTTTTGACTTATGTCTTTCTGTAAAGTTAAGATATTTGTCCATATGACACTGCTATGAAAATGTCACGTCATTTAAGCCATTTATTATTAGTTGATTAACAGTTATCATCCGCAGAGTGATCATTTTGACATGTTGAGGATTAAACTGCTTCAAAAAAAGAAAATGGGCTAAAATGACTATTTAGTCAAACGTTATGTGCATTTTTTAATATTATGCCTATTTTTATATAATGCGCTTAATCTTATTGGTATTATTTGAAATGCACTTTTATCTCAAGTTAATTTTTTCAGATTGGCGGAGGTGAGGTTCCTGATGAAACAACTCTCGTTTGTTCACGAGGTTCAGACAGGTTTGCAAAAATCCGATATGTTTTTACCTCATATATTAAATGGTGATTTGTTGATAGGATTCTCCAAGTTATATCTAGAAATGTTGTTTCAAGCCACCTCCATATTGTTGGAAATCAGCAGCTACATGATTAAGAATGGATTGACTGGAATCTTTTTTTCCCCGTGAGATCTATAATAAAACTAAAACAGCAAATTGCATGTCTGGCTGCTATGAAAGAATACAGATATTCAACAATCTAGAGATAGCTCTCACTATGTCACAATTGCCCTCTTTTTTTCTTTTCACTTTTATCTAGAGAAACAACCGTGTGTATTTTCTGTTCATTTTGCTGGAGCAGTGCATTGGAGTTTCTATCAACCTGCAAGCTGGCAAACTTAACTGTCAAGGCAGAGCTAGGTTGCTGCTTGCTTCATAGGAGAGGAAAGCTAATTATAGACGAATGCATACTTCAGTGTGAATCAAACCCGTTGGACTATCTATCATGCCCAATCGTGAGTACAGCCGGTAGTGGGATATTCCCTTCCAACTTGAAGAGCGATGGGGATAGCGTGTCTGTATCTCACACTCGGATAGAAGGAGGCGCAAAGGCTGTTTTGACCAGTGGAGATCTAGCGCTACAGCGAGTTCGGGTGATTTATGCTCGAACGTGTCTCTATTTCTGGTTTGATGTTGCTGGTAAATAACTGCATTGGATTGGATCGGAACATCATCCTTTTTCTGTCAGTCGCATTATGCAGGTTAGAGAATTCCAATTAATTCCTAGATGTTTATGTAGGATCAAATTGTAATGTAGGCATAGCCATTTCCAATGTCATTGTATGTTATGTTCCCATCAAACCATTGTGAATCACCGATTATTTTCTTATTGGTCAATCTGTTCAAGGATTGGATTATTTGCTCGGTTTGATGGATTTGGTCACAATGTTTTTAAGGAGCCCTTGAGGCACGTTTAGGCCGATTGTCATCTACAAGCGAAAAGGTATGGTCTGCTATAGCCAAGTTCCGTGGCCAACAGATGTTTCTCTGTCTGGCTTGTTTGTTGGGAGCATGTGATACAGAATGAGGAAAGGGTCCGACGATACCTTACTCATATTGCGAGCTGCTCCGTATGTGGATCGTGACATTCATCATGTTGTCCGAGTATGTCCAAATGCGTTGGATGCATGGAGGGTGGTAATTAAGCAAGATAGACTAGCAGAGTTTTGCTCTTGGAAATTTACTTGATCAGAGCCTATTTTGCTCGTAATAGTGAGGATTGGGACATAATGCGTTGGAAGGATCTCCTCGTCCTCGGTTCTTAGCTGCAGCAACCATAGTGCGGCACATTGATGAGCTTTTACAGTTCATATGGGGCATGTGCCTCCCCAAGGGAACAAAGAAGATGAATTGGTCGAGAGACTTTCAATACCATGAAAGGAGAAAGAAGGAAAGAAACAATGGAAATATTCTGTCATTTTTATTACATTATAACTGTTAGGAGCATTGTCAATATCCAGTTAAACAAGAGATGGAATGAATGAAGAAGTAGAGCTTCATTATGTACCAGATAACAATGCATTGTCTACATCATCATCATCATTACATGTTCAACAAATGAACAACAGTAGCTTCATCATGTACCTGTAACACCAAGTACCAATCAAAGCTTCAATCACAGCAATCGGGGCATCGAATCAAGCCATTCTCGTTGCATTCGAAGCATCTCTTGAGAGAACCGTCGTCGTCATCGAACAATTTCCGACTACCATTGCAATTCCTACAAGGCACAAACCTGACATCCCCACAACCATTGCAAACAAAACCAGGTTGTCTCCTAGGAAAATCATCTAAAACCTTAGCCAATTCACCCATTTCGAACATGCTCTTAATCACATCGGCGCCCCCGACGTACTTCCCCTTTATAAAAACCTGGGGAAGAGTCACCTTCCTCACTTTCAATACGTTCTGCAACTCTTTCTTATAAGCAGCATCCATGGAAATATCTCGTTCATCAATCCAAAGCCTGAACCCTCTAAAAATCATCTTAACAGCGTAACAATCCTCGAAAGTCCTTCGAATTCCACGTAAACTAGTTAAATAAACAACAATTCGATCCTCAGTTCCAGGTAATCTTATTGTAGGGTTAATAAATCCCGACGAAATCGACGATTTCGTGGTTCTTAAAAGAGGCTTAGGGGAAGGATCTTTAGAACTCGGTAAGCTCGATGAAGACGATGAAGGTTCGCCTGATTCAAATAAACTGCAAAGCTGTTTAACTTTACCTTTGACGGAATCCATTGAATCGTCAACTTTTGCGGCAGGAGGAGCTCGATTTTGAGACTGTTGATTCTTGAGAAACATATGAACTTTTGAATGATTCGAATCAACTTTCGTCGGAGCATGCATTGTAAACGAACGATTTAAGAACCCTGAAGACGAAGACGATGATGATTTCGACTTGTTCTTCCTCAATTCCGCCATAGACCCAGATTTTCTCTTCAACCAAAAATCAAATCTTTTTTACTTCCACCACCAATGAAATCGAAAATTTTCGAAATTCGATCTTAATATTTATTGGGGTTCAATGGCTTTTTGTTTAATTTCTTGTTGTGCTTCGCCTTTGGAAAAAGAAATATGGTTTTCTGTAGGAATCAGCTTAAACCAATTATTTCGTTTCCTGATGTAATTTAATAATCTTTAATTAATAATTAAAATTATTTTTTACATGGATTAAAATTTTCCACATTTGAAATTATTTGTAACAGTTAAATGGTGAATCTGTAAGTTTTTTTTCTGTTGGAAAAATACCAACCGCATGGTTTTTAAGTCAAATCTGTTTTTATTAACGATAAATAGAATGGTCAAATTTTGTTAAAATTTATTTTTTTTATTAATTTCCGATGATTTTTCCCATACAATTCTCTAAACCAATGGATTTAAACTTTTATACGTAATATACTAAAATTATCACTTTTAAATAATTATATTTTTTTATTTTAAATTTTAACTTCGAATAAAATAATAAAATTTTAAAATTTAATAATCAAAATATAAATATAAAAAAATTAGTGATGAAAATATATTTTACTAAAAAATATAACAAGTTTTTTTTTTTAATATTTTACTGTAGTAAAATGGTAAAGGTAATTATTTTATATAATAATAAAAAATTTTAGTTTTTATAAGTACATTAGTTTTAAGTTTATATATTCGGTTTAGGGCGTAAAATTTAAACATAATAATTAAAATTTAAGGTTTAGAGATTAAAACTATATCTCTTATCATATTATTTTATATTTTTTAAATTCTAACTAAATCCTACACCATTAAACATAACCCTTAAATTATATATTTTAAATTAAATACTAAAACCCTAAAACTATAACACTAATATTTTTATTATTAATATATTAAATATAAATCAAGATGATACAAAAATAATTATTCCTGTTAAATCATAAATTCACCTCCATCATATTATTAGAAACAATATTTAAACTCTTTAAAAATATTATTAGAAACAATTGTCTCATAAAATAAATAACATTATTTCTTTATTAGACACTAAATAATATATATTTTTGAATCAGTTACGGTGGTTATAATAATATTTGTTCTACAATATACTCTCAATTATTACATATTGATAGCCCAATTATTATATTGATAAAATAATATTTTTTTTATTAAAACAATCAATTCAAAGATTTTAAAAGCTCTGTATAATTTATTATTATTTTATTCTCTTAAGAAATAAAAAAGTAAATATTACATTTAAAAAATTTACCTAAAAAGTGATGTTCTTGTTTCAATTTTTTATATTTATAAATATATTTTTTATTTTTGAAATTTATTTTTTTTAAAATTTTGTACGATTATTTTTATTACATTTGTTCAGAACCCATTATATTATGTATATATCTTAACATAAAAACAGTTAACTTTATAATTTTAAATTTTATATTAAATACTTGAATATATAAAAAAAGTTAGATGATCCAGATTCAGCAGACCTATATTAGTGAAAACCATTGGATGGAAGAAAAATAAACCGTTAAAACGGCTGCCTTAGTCCCTGATTTTTGTCATCAACCGGCAACCGGCACACAGCAATAAAACTAAAACAATACCATAAAACACCGTAATGAAACCCTAAATAAGGGTGGAACCCACAGAACAACACCCAATCCAAACGCCATTAACAACCCGCTTCCGCATCTTCTATCGTCTCCGTCAAATGAATCTATGGACGATACCGTAGCAGATCACAAGCTATGCGGTTACCTGTGTACGGTTCTCACGCTATCCCCTCAATCAGTTGCCGCCACCGCCCCTTTCCCCGTTCCTTGCTACATCACCACCGATGATGACAACGCCGTTTGTTTCCGATGCCAGAAAGGTCTGTTTCTTTCCGCAATTCGAAACGCTGATGTTTCGGTTCGCGATAATGCGGGGAGTTATAGGAAGAAAGGGGGGAGGAAGAAGATTGGGATGGTTCATGGGAGCATTAGTGTGGTGAATCAGATTCATGCGTTGATTGCTCATAAGTGCCTCAAGATCCAGGCACGGATTATAAGAGTGGAGGACGGCGGGGAGGAGGCCAGGGCGGTGGTCCTCGTCGATGTTTATTTGCCAGTTGACTTGTGGGCAGGTTGGCAGTTTCCACGTTCCGGTACCGTTGCCGGCTCGTTGTTTAGGCATTTGAGGTGAGTGTTTTGCAATTTTTATTTACCAATTCGATAATTAGTAACGTTTTCGTGTAGATGCTGCTCAGCTTTGTTTAGAAGAAATTAGAAATTGTTTTCTTGATCATTAAGCATTAACTTCCATGCATGGTTTATTTGTTATAAAAGTTGGAATTATGATTGAATATGGAGGTATATTTATGATTATTTAATCACTTAAATCAAGCGGAGTAATTCAATTTTGACTTTCAGGCACAATTTAACGATGTAAAATAACCAGTCTAGTAAAGAGCAACGACCTAGGCTAGAAGAACAACCATATATTATTGTCGAAAGTTTTGAAATAATAGGAAAAATACTTTTGTAATGCGTTTAGGGGAAAATTAGGATGTCATTATTTAATGTAATGGGGGTAAACGTGGTGTATGCAATTTTTGAAGTGAAATTTCACTGATCAAGTATGGGAAGGAAATGGAAAATAATGATGATGCTGATACAGTTACTTTGAGTTGAAATAAAAACATTTTTAATGGTTCATTGGTCCTACAGATGATATTGTCTTAGTTTCCATTGATTTTATTTCTTTAGGAATTGGGATTATTTTGTTGGCCTTGTATTCTTGATTGTTAGTTTCCTTTGTGCACCTTTGAATTAAAGTGCCACGTCCTTTATCTGTTCTGTTGGTTAACTGCAGCACTCTTCTTAGACCAATCTGCGGCTGAAGAGTAATGGATATAAACCTACTGATATATATTATGGTAGTTTACATTGTTTATACAAATTCTTGAATGGAAAACCCTTTTGCTATCTACTTTGTAGAACACAGTTAACCGGATTGTTTCCTAGTGGGTATAACAATTACTTTCTTATTAACATTGCTTCCTTAATAAACTAGCTGTATTTTCATGCACAATGACACTAAGTTTTAGCTGGAGATTTTATCGGTTAAACAGATTATTTTCCCTTTAAATTTGCATCAATTTGTCAAATTTTCGCCTCTAAAGTATAGTTTGGTTTTTCAGCTGTGATTGGAAGCAGAGAAATTTGATGCTCACTAATGGTACAGAGATAGACCAATATGTTCATGGAAATGTAAGGAGCATCTGGAATGTTTTCGATTGTCATGTTCTAGGATGCAAGTTGCGTTGTAATGATATTGACCCTTTGAAGAAAAGGTTATTTGAACTTCATGACATTTTCAAGAGCTTGCCTAGTGTAACAAATAAGGGAATGACTTATTCTTCTAGAATACAACCAGCTGATGACGGTCAAAATTCTGGCATTTGGGACTCAACTGATGATATTCTAATGAATATTCTAGGTGCACTTAGTCCAAGGGATCTTACCAGGGTAGCAGCGACATGTCGACATCTAAGGTCTTTGGCTGCGTTGATAATGCCATGCATGAAACTTAAACTTTTCCCTCATCAACAGGCAGCTGTTGAATGGATGTTAAAACGTGAGCGAAATGCTGAGGTTTTGCACCATCCTTTGTACATGGAATTTTCAACAGAAGATGGGTTTTCTTTCTATGTTAATAGTGTCACTGGCAATATAGTTACTGGCACAGCTCCTACTATTAGAGATTTTCATGGAGGGATGTTCTGTGATGAACCTGGCCTGGGAAAAACTATAACTGCCCTATCATTAATTCTGAAAACGCAAGGAACAATGGCTGATCCACCCGAGGGTGTTCAGATAATTTGGTGCACGCACAATGGTAATGATAAGTGTGGTTATTATGAGCTTAGAGGTGATAAATTCACTAGAAATATGTCTTTCGGGAAGAGGACTACAAGTCCGAATACTCTCAGGGGGCGATCATCTTTAGCGAAGTTTTGTCTCATGGAGGACATAAACCACCCTTTACCTAAAAGGGCTAGGCTTCTGAATCCAGGAGAGAGAAGTGCTGAGTTTGATGATTCTTGTTCTAGTAGAAGAATAAAATCACCCTCGGCTCCAGTCTCTGAGCCAGTAACTTGGGCAGTTCGATCCTCAAGGAATTTGAGTCACATCAGGAAAAATCTTATGTATGCATATGGTGGGCTATCTGGTTCTTGTAATGGAAAAACTGTTGAGAAGAACACACCAAAAAGGAATGGATCAAGACATGTTTACAGGGAAAAGCAAGTTGATTTATCCTTTGGAGTTTTAGATGGTTGCAAGATACGTGGGAAGGGCACTGCTGATGGTGCTGTGTGTACTGAAAACTGGGTCCAGTGCGATGCCTGTCACAAGTGGAGGAAACTTGTAGGCTCAAGTTTAACTGATGCTAAGGTAGCATGGTTTTGTAGCATGAACACTGACCTTGCTCGTCAAAGCTGTACTGATCCTGAAGAAGCATGGGATACTCATGGGTCTATAACATACCTACCAGGATTTTTCACCAAAGGAACAGCTGGCGGAAAGGAGGAAAATGTATCTTTTTTTATCGGTGTTCTTAAGGAGCACTATGCTGTGATAAATTCTAAAATAAAGAAAGCATTACTTTGGTTATCTAACCTTTCTCCAGAAAGGCTCTCTGAAATGGAGACAGTTGGTTTGTCAAGTCCAATATTAGGCAGTGGTGTTGCTGGAGATGCCCTTGGGTTCCATAAGATATTTCAAGCATTTGGTCTTATAAAGAGGGTAGAAAAGGGAATTAGCAGGTGGTATTATCCAAAGACTCTTGAGAACTTGGCATTTGATGTGGCTGCTCTCAGACTTGCTCTATGTGAGCCATTAGACTCTCTCAGGTTATATTTGTCAAGAGCGACATTAGTTGTGGTTCCAGCAAATCTAGTCGAACACTGGAAAACACAAATCCTGAAACATGTAAGGCCAGGTCAGTTGCAGCTTTATGTCTGGACTGATCATAGAAAGCCTCCTGTTCACAATCTGGCTTGGGACTACGACGTTGTAATAACTACATTTAACCGTTTAAGTGCTGAGTGGGGTCCCCGTAAGAGAAGTGCACTGATGCAAGTGCATTGGCTTAGGGTCATCTTAGATGAAGGGCACACCCTTGGTTCAAGTCTTAATTTAACCAACAAATTGCAAATGGCTATTTCATTGACTTCTTCTAGTCGTTGGTTACTCACAGGTACACCGACTCCTAACACACCCAATAGTCAACTGTCTCACCTCCAACCATTACTTAAGTTCCTTCATGAAGAAGCTTATGGTCAGAACCAAAAGTCATGGGAAGCTGGGATTCTTAGACCATTCGAAGCCAAAATGGAAGAGGGTCGGTCACGTTTATTGCAGCTACTCCATAGATGCATGATCAGTGCAAGAAAGATAGATTTGCAAAATATTCCTCCATGCATTAAGAAGGTGACATATGTCAATTTCACTGATGAACATGCAAGAAGTTATAATGAATTGGTGGTTACAGTGCGGAGAAATATTCTAATGGCCGACTGGAATGACCCTTCTCATGTTGAAAGTTTATTAAATCCAAAACAGTGGAAGTTTCGGAGTACAACAATTAGAAATGTCAGGTTGTCTTGTTGTGTGGCGGGGCATATAAAAGTAACAGAAGCTGGTGAAGATATTCAAGAAACAATGGACATTTTAGTTGAAAATGGTCTGGATCCTCTTTCAGAAGATTATGCTTTAATTAAATACAACCTCCTCTATGGTGGTAATTGTCAGAGGTAATAATTTGGTTGAGTTTATTTGTTGCTTTGTTTCAACCATTTCCTAGAATATGGTCAGATTTTGATTTATTTCTTTTTCGCCTTCTGATATAGATGCAAAGAATGGTGCCGTCTACCAATTGTTACCCCATGTAGGCATCTTTTGTGCCTTGATTGTGTTGGTTTGGATAGTGAAATGTGTACGTTACCTGGCTGTGGTCACTTATATGAGATGCAGACTCCTGAAACGCTAGCACGCCCAGAAAATCCAAATCCCAAGTGGCCTGTCCCAAAAGATCTTATCGAGTTACAACCTTCATATAAACAGGTAGGTTAATTCTTGATTTAATCATTTTATCATGTAGTTTTTAATTTTATGCTATATAAATCCTTACAAATAGACTTTTTTTCTTCTTCTGGTTATTAGGATAACTGGAATCCTGATTGGCAATCAACCTCTAGCAGTAAAGTTTCTTATCTTGTAGAGAGGCTGAAGGTATTGCAGGAGGTTAATAAAGAGATCCATTGCCCTGTGGATGAAGATGATGAGGCCAAGAACATTGATAAGTTACTTTGGCCTTCACAGAGGAGTGGCATGGGTGTGCCTTTTCTCATGAATTGCTCTAGACCGGGCAGTGAGTCGTACAAGACGCTTCCTGAGAAAGTTCTAATATTTTCTCAATTTCTTGAGCATATACATGTTATTGAGCAGCAGGTATGTCTAATTTGGCTTTAACTATGCAGAGGTGCACCTTTTTTTTCCCTTTACAAATGATAAGACAGATGACCTTTTTTTCTTTTGGCAGCTGACTTTTGCTGGTATCAAGTTTGCTGGCATGTATAGTCCAATGCATTCTAGCAACAAGGTACTTCTTTTGTCTAGCCGTTTTTGTAACTTTATTTCCCCCCTATTCATGCAATCCTTGTTTTTATTAGTTTCCACTTTTGCAGATGAAGTCACTAACCACATTCCAGTATGATGATAGTTGCATGGCTCTCTTGATGGATGGGAGTGCTGCTTTGGGTCTTGATTTGAGTTTTGTCACTCATGTATTTTTAATGGAGCCTATTTGGGACAGAAGGTAATTTTAGCCAACTCCTATCCTGAAATTTATTTTTGGTTTCCTACCTAGAAAAGAATTCTGAAAAAAGAAGATATTTTATCTTATCAGTACCCTGCAAAAGATTCTATAGACTTTGCTGCTAATACTTTTTTTTTCAAGTGAAAGATTAGAGCATTCAGCATTGGTGTTCCAATTCTCAGATCTAAGATCAAAGCTTAGGCATTAGTTTTATCTATTGCAGCATTTTAGTATTTTTTTTTAGTAATTAGGGTCGGCAGTGGTAATCCATCTTGGCATTAGTTTTATCCATTTTTGTAAGTGAAAGATCAAAGCTTAGGCATTAGTTTATCTATTGCACGGAGAGTTTAGAAAGGAAGTTGTGGCCTGCTGCTCGTACTCGGTGAAATTGTTAAGCCTCAACCTACCCCCCTCAATGAGGGTACAATAATGGAAAGGCTGATTGTATCCCACCATTCACTGTTATATGGCTCAAACATTGACCATCTTGCCAACAGAACACCTTGATTATATGCTTTATTCTGTGTGCCAGCCACACTAGCCATAGTCTGTCCCCAAGCTCTCTGAGGATACAGTATTTCAGAAACCAATGTCTAAAGATTAATATGTATTGTTCTTGTTGTCCACTGTTGTGACTTTAGTCCTGACCTTTTGGTCAGAAAGCATTTGCAAATATCTTTTACCATTAAGCCACATGCCTTTTATACTGGCCTTTTGTACCCATTTTTTATTAAAAATAGCACACACATACACACACTTTATTATCAAATGATGCCATTGTTTACCGGCTGAAACCTTATCAGCATGGAGGAACAAGTCATTAGCCGTGCCCATCGGATGGGTGCTACTCGTCCAATTCATGTGGAGACTTTAGCCATGCGTGGTACAATTGAAGAGCAAATGATGGAATTCTTACAGGTATGCCTCTTGGCCAAGCTTCTGTTGTCGAGACAACAACTTGATAATTTGCATACTATTATTGTAGATATTTACTCCCCTCACCGCCAGCTAAGTTGACTTCTGTGTTTGGGTGAGTGGGTGCATGACAGTGTCCTTGTCTCTTCTACCTGTTGGAAACTCGTTTGATTGATTTCACTGGTTTTATTTTTTCTTCTAAAGTCTTATCTGAAGGATCATCTATATCTGAATTACTTGGTGTCTTTAAACCTTTTGCGAGTATCTTTGACTTTTATGCATGTGCATTCCTCTTATCTAATTTCCTTCCTGAATTCAATTCAATCATTCATAACCTCTTCTTTTCAGGATGCTGATGCATGTAGGAAACTTTTGAAAGAAGAGTCCCAGAGACTTGGTCATGATGGTTCACGCCCTTGTCGGACAGTACATGATTTTGCTGAGAGTAATTATTTGGCTCAACTTGGCTTTGTGCGTAGAAATTCTGTGTCCTGAGGTTTGTACAATGATGTTATTTTGTCATGCAATTTCAACCTTTCAACTTTCTCGGTTCACACTGCTGCTATTATTTCCAATGTACGCATGTCACTCAGTTCCAATCTAAAGAAATTAATCATTCTCTTAGTTTGGCGAATCTTAAATTCTCATATTTTCCAAGAAAAGTTCTGCGGTGTCAACATATGGACATTGTTGCATGTTAGTGTGGAAGAAACATGTTTGAGCTTTGTACTGATAACCCTGACTTCAACAACTTACAGGAATGGTATTGTAGAAGGGTAGGAGGTGCACCATTTTGATGCATGATTTTGAGCACCATCTTCAGTTCAACACCATGGCGACGTTTGCTGCTACAGTTCAAATATGGTACATTTTGCCAAACATTGTCATATTGTTTTGTTGTACAAATATACCTTCCTGGATATGGTGTTGCTAATTCCCAAGAATTGAAATAGCAATAGGATAACTTGTTTAACATGTTGTAGGTTGTATGTGTTAGGTCATTTTTTGTGCCTTTACTGCTATATTTATCATCTATCTGGATGAACAGTATTTGCATTGCCATTCCTAACAGGAGAGTTTACATTTTCTTAATTTTCTTGGCTGTTGGGAGGGTTTATCTAAAGAAAAGATTGCCAAATCATGAACCTCAGCCTGTATGGGATTGTTGCATTTTATAGAGCATATAAAGAATGGTTGGTTACTGAGAAAATGAATGAAGAACAGAAAACAATTAAAGAAAAGATTCATACCCATGACCAAGGTTTTTAATCGCGATCGTGTTTTCGGTCACAAACGTTTTATAGCTGTTGTGGATAATACTGGGTGAATTGCGGTTATCGCAGACTGTTAATTTTTACAATAATGATTTCGGACATGTCAAAACCTTGAATCAACAATACAGATAACGATTGTGGATCCAAATTTAAATCCCTTCCCATGATCATAACAAAGATTTTGTTAACGAAAATTGAACATCTTGTTCCATATGTCAATTATAACATCTTCAACACAAGGATGTATAGGTCTCCGCCATAAATCTGGAACTAAAACTGAAAAATTCCGACACAAACACAGGCAGATGATCAAACCTGTTAATGAAGCAGCAAAATTGAGTTTATAATTCCCCTTCTGGTAATTTACATTTGTAAGCTTAGATTGCATATAACTCTAAAACATGACGAACTTTCCCTCTTCTCTGATACGAAATCAAAATTCTTTCTGTACAATGATTTTGTATAAATCCAGAGCTTTGATCTCATCATCATCATCCACCCTTTCCTATCCAAACCCCAAACAGTACAAAAATGGAGAAACCCCAGAAAATTTTCCTGGGAAAATAACAGATTTTCAGATCAGACACCTTCCAAGTCACTGTATCTTTCTCTTGTTGTATCATGGGACTGAATTTCTTCCATTCCCTTTCTTTTGTTACTGTTGATCGCATTTCATCAGATTCAGATGGTATTCCTTTCATTAAATGAGGCTTCAGCTTGTTTACATCTGATAATTGAACAGGCTTTAAAAAGAACTCCTCAGCTCCATCTTCCAAGCATCTGATTGTAATAAAATTCATAGGTCATCTTCTTCCTAATTATTATAGGTTTAACGGTCAAATAAGTGTTTAAACTATAATATTTTTCGATTATTGCTTAAACTATGTTTTACCCAAAATCGATCTAATATTTTCAACGTTACTCAAATAGATACTCATTATTATTTTCTGTTAATTTTTATCGTTAATTTTCGTTATCTAATACATATAGTCTTCTTAAATCTACAAAATCATATTTAAAAATAAATAAATTAGTAAAATAAAATATTTTATTTCACAAAATTATTCCAAATTTTAATATACCTAACACCCAAAACCCAACTCTCAATTTAGATTGATTTCTCCACTAATTACTACATCTTCACCATTACATCCATAGGATGAATATGATATATCGAACAATGAACAATATATAAATCAAATATTTATTTAACCCAAAATATAATTTTTTAGATTAAATATTTATAAAAAATATATATAATTAAAGTATTTATTTAATGGTTAAACCTAATTATTAAACCAACAGATCAAATGTAAAATAAACAAATATCTACAACCCCCCAACCTGTTTATTCTTGATGGTATATTCTCAGAGGACATGATGACAACCGGTATGTCTTTAAACTCTGCCGATTGTTTTATTTTTCTGAGTAGATCATAACCACTCATTCCAGGCATGCAATAATCTGTGATGATCAAATTCACCACCACTGCTGCATCCGATGATGAACAACTCATCTCATCATTCAAGCCAAGAAACTCCAAAGCCTTTGCTCCGGAATCAACGGCAGTCACTGCAGGTAGAAACACAAACATCAACCCTAGGAATCATCAAACAACTAAAAGAAATGTTCTAACAACCAAAGATTTACCTTGAAAACAAGAAGTCTTGAGAAGCTTTTCAATGAGTTTTCTGTCAATGAGACTGTCATCAACAGCAAGGACATGGAACTGAGTCTGAGTAGTAGCCATCCCCATCCCCATGATTGTTAAACAAAGCAAAGAAGAAGAAGAAGAAGAATGGGAGATGGGGGAGAACAGAGGTTGGGGGTGTTAGTTTTAAAAGGGTTGTTTGGGTGGAAGAAAATCCGACAGTTTTGCAAGCAAGATCGTGCAGATATCATCCAGAATCTGCATGATCTTGAATGTTGATTTTTGAGTGGGACAACCAGCAAAGATGATGGGGTGTGTTTCACATGGTTAATCATTGCTGCTATTTTTCTTTCAATAATAATATTCGATTGGACCCACTGGATTCCCATGCGGCATCTTTTCGCTCATTAAGATTTAAGTAATTAGAATCATTTATTTTTTAAATAATTATTTATTTATTAATTATATATATAAAAATATAATTTACTTTAAAAGAAAATGAAATGAGTAAATTTAATTAATTGGAATCATAAATATAATATACAAATTCACCTAATAATTATTTTATTTTTTAATATTTTTTTATTTAACTCTTAATTTTTAATTTATTGATTGATTAATTAAACAATAATTAAACTTATAGATAAAAATAATATCAATAACAGTACCTTTTTTATTAAATCAAGGTAGTTAAGGTCCTAAGGTCGCTGTTCAACTTGAAGTCATAAAAATACAATTCAACTTTATTTGACTATGAAAATATCTAATGATATTATAACTTGGCTGTGAAAAAAATTTAATCATATTATTCTGGTTCGTATATGATTTTTTTTATTAATTATTTTCTTTATAATTTGTACCTACAGACTTTTTTATAATTAAACCAAATGTCAATATTAGAATATATATATAAGATTTGGAATCATTTTGTAGAGATATGAAAGGTATTGGCAACGGACATATACTTTGACTTTTTCACTTTGAAAAGAGATTTTAAAGATTAAGTTTTTCATTGTAACATTGTAGTTGATTCCGAAAAAAAAAAAAAACTTTGTTTGATGTAGTATGATTTTACTGAATGTCATAATTTTTGTGTTTTTTTATCTCGTTTTTCGATTAAATTTGGCTTCATACGCGGTATAATTTTTTCATCCAATTCAATTTTTCGACAGTTATGTCTAGGGGGAGTATTAGATCGAGTCGAGTCAAGTCGAGTCAAAAAAATTTTGAGTTGTTCGAGTTGACGAGTCATATTTTACAACTCAAACTTTATTTGAAATTTTTTCGGTTCGAGTCTAGATTCTATAAATATTTAATTGTAATTATTTATAATATTATAGTTTGATTTGATTCTAATTTAAACGACTTTCTCTAATCATATAAGATACACATATATATATTTTTTTCATATGTAGCAATATTTCTTTATATTTTTATATATCAATTTATATATAACAAAAAAATTGAGAGATTCATCTCAAACTTAAAAAGTAATCCTTTAAATACTAAAACTTTTGAGTTATTCGAATTTCTATTTTATAACTCAAACTTTATTTAAATTTTTTCGAGTCGATTTGAGTCGAGTCAAAACGAATTAAATATTTTTACATCGAATCGAGTCGAATTTTGCTTACCCCTAACTATGTCAAACGGAGCTTAAAAAATCATTGATTAATTATTTATTATATAAAATTCAACTCAACTCTAGCGATAGATACAATCAATTTACTAATACTTTTTTTAATATTTTAATATGGTTATATAATAATATTTATTCTTTAATTTTAGCCTTTTAAAAATGCTAATTTTATTCAGTATTATGGTGTTAAATTTTTAAATTCAAATGGATAAATATATTAGTTTATTTTGAATTAGGACTGATTTAATAAAAGTACAAAAAATTTTAATGTTAAACTATTATTATACCAAGCCGCATCGTACATTTATTTTAATTTTAACGATAAAATAATTTATTTATAATAATTTTTTATTTAATTAACTAAATTATATCTTTTTAATATTTATAACTAAACAAATAATTGGATGACATGCGTATATTTTACCCCTGGAATTGTCATGAACTTAAATAAAAGAAATTTAATCGTACGATTTTAGTTAATATATATATATATATATTTATAGATTCTTAATTGCGTTGTTATCTAGTTAACCTATAGTACGGAATTAGATGTTATATTAGTGGATAAAAATATACGTTTTATCAAGAAATTATATTATGGGTCAGTCTTACTACGTTATATTTATGGGACTAACCACTAAAAATTATCCACCTCAGTAATTTTTAATTTTTCAAGTGAAGATTCACTTGGGAAAAGAATATGACATGACAAAATTGCTGAAGTGGGTAGTTTTTAGTGGTTGATCCTATGGACACATGATGGAACTGACCCATAATATGATTTTTCGTTTTTATCGTACATTAAAAAGTTAAATCTTGAAGTTTAACTTTAAATTTTAAATTATTTATTCTAAAAATTATATTATATATGTAATAATTTAAATTTTAATTATAATCTTTAATCTTAAATAGTAATTTTAAATTTTAAATTTAATTTTTATAAATAATAAAAATATAAAAATAAACGATTTTTACTCGATATTAATAATGATAGTATTTTTTTACAATAATTAATATTTTTCCATGGTATGTTTATTTTGAAGGGGAACACTTGTGGGTCCTTCTCATTGAAAATTTGTAGGAAAAAGGAGAGGAAACTTCAATTCAAATTATTAGGTTTCCAACATTTCATGTCTTCAATCCTTATCATCTTTCTTCTTTGTCAATCATGAGGGGGGTTTTCTTTCGAATTGAATGATTTTCTTAAGTTGTGTTTGGCTTGAGGGAAATAAAAACTTAAAATCAATTTGCAGGAAAAGGGAACTTCAAGAATAATTCATTAGGGTTCCTGCATTTTGATGTCTTTAACAATCATAAATCAATAAGTTTCATCTTTTAAAAATTATGATTTTTTTTAAAAAAAATAATGATAAATTTATTAATTAACAATCTTTATAAAAGCGTATGATTTTATTCTTAATAAAATCATACAATAAGCACCATTAAGTGTCTCGTTAAAATCCCATAAACATATAATTAAGGAAAAGAGTACAATACAATAACGTTTATATAAGTACTAACTAACATCAAATACACATCTATACCCGTCCACAAACCCAGTTAAGATAAAATAGTGATATTTTTACATTTATGATACAAATATCGAAATTCAAATTAACGGAAAGTAAAAAAATGATGAACATCTTTAACCATTCATCTGATTAACGAATTTTTTATATCTAAAATGTAATTTCATACTCTTACATATCCGAGTAGCATGTAAATTCATACTCTTACATCCGAATACCCTTCCATTTCGTACTCTTTTCCTTCATTTATTTGGTCGTATTCTTCGGCCTTTTTGTACTCGAAACCATTAGAAATCCACATATAAACACACAAATTAATAGCACTCAACACTGCCAATATCCAATAGAAGTAATGAAGATTTGAACGGTTCAGATTATCTCCCAACCATTCATTCCCATGCTTTAAACTGATCATTTGAACCACAGACATGATTCCGGTGTTCACAAAGCTACCAACTCCTAGTATACTTATAAAAGCCGCCGCTCCGATGCTTCGCATTTCTTCCGGCGTTTGATCGTAGAACAGTTCTTGTAACCCGATGATAGCGAACACATCGCCGATTCCCGTGAGTACGTACTGTGGAAGTAACCACCATACACTCATGGGGATCACTGCTTTCGGGGTGTCGATAAGGTCATGTTTCTTAGCGGTGTTAACTCTAACGTTCTCGACGATACCTGCAACGATCATGTTAAGTATCGATATAAACAAACCGATTCCGATTCTTTGTAGCATTGTTATTCCTGTGGGGATTTTTGTTAATTTTCGGGCCACGGGGACGAAAACACGATCGTAGATCGGGACAGCAACGAGGATGGTGAGGCCTACTAGGCATTGTAGTGCGGCCGGAGGGATTTGGAAATGATGACCGAGGGATCTTGACATTGTGCTGCCTTGCTTGGTGAAAAATGTTGGTAATTGAGCTATCACTGCGGAAAACATTAGGCAACTAAACCAAATGGGGATAAGTCTAAGGAAAAGCTTAACTTCTTCCACTTGGTTCAATGGACAAAGCCTCCATGGATTCTTGGAGTTGGTCATGGCATCTTCATTGTCAATGATCATTGCCTTGTCTAGAAACCTGCAATTTCAATGAAATTTTAATGGTCATGTACAAGGATGGAGGCATGATTTTATGTTACGAGAAGAATCTATAAGATTTTACAGGCGAATTTATAAAATTTTAGGAGTCGAAAATAGATTTTTAACAAAAACTACATCATTTTATATATTAATGATATAATTTTTATTTAGGATAAAAAATCATACAAATTAATTGATTATCAAAAGTTTCGTTTAAAATCTTTCTAAACTTAAATAGAAGAAAAAAATATCAAATATAATTGAATTATTATGCCATTATTGAAATTCATGGACAGTGGTATAATTAAACCTAAAACATAAGTTTAGTGTTAAATTGAACTAATTAAAAGTTCGATTATATAAACGAGCCAACATCAATAGTTCAGCGATACCTTGCATAGTTTATCCTAAGAATTATTTTTCTCAATATCCTTACTAAATATATATAATAATGTATATTTTTTTCATCCTATAGATTTTTTTTCGAGACTCATCAAATATGATATATTTTTTTAATTTTTTTAATAAAATAACGTTGTTTTGATTTATCTTATGCTTCAAAACAATTATATGAAATGCTTAAATTGAAACCAAAGTAAAATTGAGTGATCTAGAATAGATACTACTGTAATCACTATTAGTTTGCTAAAAAAATTGAGTGGTATAATAATATTATTTATAATTCAGTGATAGTTTTGATAGTTCAGTGTTATTTCGTGTAGTTTACCCTATTTTATCTTATTTTTTCAATGAATCGGCAGTTACCTAAATTGGTTTGTACGCGCTAGTTTGTGCCCCTTGGTTTGACCCCGGACATGGTTCCGACCTCCATCGTCATCAAAACAAATTCCCCTGCAACCGCGCGTCTCGGTCAAGCGCCACTTCCTCGCCGCCGCGACAATGACCTGAGCCACCGTAGTGAAGGGACTTCCCGTGGGACTCTGCTTTCGATACCTCTTCACTCCTATCAAAAACAACGCCAATGCCATAGCCAATGACACTGCTAACACCCCAAACCCCGCCGCCCAACTAACATTTTCCTACACATGAAAATTCCATTCACGTTTACAGTACAAAATATCTGGAGAAAAAAAAGTAACGCTAGTTTATAACACAGATTTCGAGCCATAATTTAAGGAAACGTTCCCTTGTCTTTCTACCTGTAGGTAAATGACGAGAAGAATGGCGATGGAACCGCCGGTAATGATCCCCAGAAACCACCAGTTGAAAAATGAGCTTTTGGCCGCTTTCTCTTCTGGGTTGTTTTCGTCGAACTGATCGGCGGCAAAGGTCAAAACGCAGGGTTTATGGCCACCTTCGCCGATGGCTAATATGTAAAGTGCTGTAAAAAACACTGGTTTTCGAGAATGTACAGGAACCACTGAGACTGATAAACTCAATAACACCATTCCCTGCATGCATGGAAACATGATTGGTTTTAAAAAAATACTATTCGAGCTTTTATGGCTATAAAATACGATCGCAACCGTAAATCCCGATTATTTTTCGAAGGAAAACATAGTGTATGCTTGTTTTACCAGGAAGTATATGAAAGAGGAAGCGATGATGGTTTTGAAGCGGCCAAGATATGAATCTGCAACGAAAGCTCCAAGTACAGGGAAGATGCAGGAAACGCCAACCCAAGTATTGACGTTCTTTGCAGCGTCGGCCACCGGCTGTCCGAGGTTGTTTGTGAGATAAGTGAAGAGATTTCCGACCAAACCATAGAAAGCAAAACGTTCAGCCATTTCAACAACTGCATGGAAAGGGAACTGTATCAGGTTAAAATGCAAGAAAGAGAAGATGAAAAGGATGGATACGAGAGGAGGAAGGGGCTTACAGATGACAAAAACGGCGGCGTTCCAACCTCCTTTTTGAGAAGAGAGGATGTTTCGAGGATTTTGGTGGTGGTTGTCAATGGCGACCGGAGCAGTTGAGGAATCCATGTGGACTGGAAGAGCTGGACGTTTGAACTTGTTGGAATGGAATGGCGGACTACAGTTCCATTTAAATCTAAATTATATTTTAACTCAATATGTTTATGCTTCAAATATATACTGTATTTGGATATTTTATTATTATATATTGATATTATATTTTTATTTTAAATTTAAATTTATATAACATAAAATAATATCAATATTTTTAATGATTAAACTAGTTAATGAATCTTGGTTAAACCATTATTTTATTTCTTTATAAAAAGTGGGGGAGGTTATTTAGGACTAACTTACACTTTAATTTTATTAATGACTAAACTGAAATTGATTATTGGTATAATATATAAATAAAATTATAATAAATATATTTATATAATTATAAATTAAATCTTAAATAGAATTGGATGGATTACTAAGACACTATATTATTAAATTTTTTTATTAATTTTGGATGTAGATCATAAAATAAATATAGAAGATATAAAAAAACTTCAACCATTAAATTACATAAATAACTAAATTAAAATATATATATGTTTAAATCTAACGATCAAATATATCGTATTCACGAGAAATATCACTTTAATTTTGACTTATATTTTATTCTAAACAATTTTCTTTTCTGAAAAGACTTTAAATCTACAATTAAAATAAAAATTAAATTTAAATAAAAAATAATTTTAAATTAAATAACACAATACAAAATTTTATTAAAAACTAACTATATTTATACATGAAATAAAAACCAAAGTGTAGTATTTCCCATGTGGACCAACTCATATTTCAAATTGGTTCACATGAAAAATGGACCTCGATTGTATCTATTCACGTTTGTATTTAGTCATGTGGACCAAATATAACTGAATTTCAGTTTCAAATTTTTGATGAAAATATTAGCAAAAGATTTAAAGAAAACAGATAAAAGGTGATGTTCTTGATATAGAAAAAATATATTTTATAATTAAATGAGTAGATACAAATGATAAATAATTTGATATTGTTTAAGTAAATTTTAAGTTAGAGTTTTTGTATATGTAGAAATTTTTATTGTGAGATTAACTAAAACTATGTGTTTGATACGTGTCGGTCTGAATTAATTAAGGTAATATTTTAGAGAATCGAGAAATCAATAAAGAAATATAATGGTCATATTTGATAATTAACAGATAATTGATACCGTATTATATTAGATGATAACTGATTGTATTAGTTGATTTGATTAATGAATTATATTAATTGATTATATAAAAATATTTGATAAAATTAATCGATAGTTGTATTTGATTCTGACATTTATTTAACCTCACCTCACATATTTATATTGTAAATTAAAATTAAGGTTTAAAAAGTAGAAAATAATGTCATTTTATTATAGTTGTTTGAATATCTAAGATAAATTAAAATATTATTATTTTATTAAAAAAATTAAAAATATATATTATATTTAAGAAGGGTCAAACCAAAAACCTTTTAGAATGAAAGGTTTACACCAAATCACTTGATTAACTTAGAAACTTGTTAATCTTAACCGACATAAGATATAAATACAAATACAACCGTAGTTGAACATTATTTCATTCGTCTCTTTTTATAATATTTATAATATTTTATAACTAAATATTACTTATCGTTTATATTATAAGGCTAAAATAGTACTATTTATAGTATATAAATAAATCTTAAACAATATACGTAAGTAAACTTTAAACCTTAAATTATATTTATAATTAAATATTAAACGATAAATTCTAAACTTTAAACGTATATGTAACTAAACCACAAATTTATAATTAAATTTTAAATCATAAACCCTAAACCTCTAAAACTAAAATAATATATATAATTAAACCTTAAACCAAAAATATATATAAATATTATTTATAATTTATAATATATATAATTAAACCTCAAACTCCAAAATTATAATTAAATCTTAAATCTCAAACTTTAAATATATAATCAAATACATCCCTGGTCGAAGTAGCATATTATTAGTACATAAATTCCTAGGTTCAAAGCATTACAAAATCCATAGAAACAATGGAACAACCGAGAACAAGACGGCCATTTGTTTACTTATTTTTTCCCTTTGAGTCGTAGGGTAAATGCTTGCAATGCAAGCAGAACTTCCTTCATTTTGTCCTTAGAGGCTGGATCGATAAGGTTGCCGTCGGTATCAAACTTGGGCGTAGGCTGAAATGCAGGCAAGTAAAACTCGGGTTTATTGATAAAATGAAGATCGAGAAAGATCCTGATCTGACGGAGATGATAATGCGACCGGGAACCACCAGAGCTTCCGCCGGTGCTCACGATGGCAGCCGCTTTGTCTCCCCAGACATTGGGTGGTCTGGAAGCCCAATCAACTGCATTCTTCAGAGGTGCTGGAACAAGGCAGATAATAATATAATTTGAAATGGATAGCTCTAAAAATCTGCTAAAAAATAGTATATAACAAATTTTGTATATATATATCAAAATCTTTACGTCCGTTATAGTCTTTTTTAACCGTTTTTTAAGATTGTTATTTTTTTTTAGAGAATCCTTGAATCTCATCCTTATATTTTTAATATAATTTTTTAATTATTTATATTTATGACATAAAATTTTATGTCCATCCCGCTGTATAAATACAATAATCTTGAGATTAGATTGCTGAGTCATGTACTTTACCAGTAACCGAATAGTTGTATTCTGGTGATGCAAACAGTATGCTATCCGATTCCAAAATCTTCTTCCTGAAATCCTCCACAACCTTTGGGAACTTTCCATCAACTTCCAGATCTGTGTCCAGCATTGGAAGTGCAGAAATGTCTATGCATTCCATCTGAATCCCATGAATCGATTCTTCACTAATCTCCAGAGCTGGAATTCAAGAACAAAACAATATTCCCAGAAAACCAAATCAAAAGCAAAACAAAACCATTAAAGATTGATCAAAAACACTTACCTGTTCTAATCAATCCTCTGTGGAAAGAGCCTTTCCTTAAAGACCCACAAATGGCAGCGACTTTGATGACTGGTTTCTCGGCTGCAACAGCTTCCATGGCTCGATGATCTCTGAATATCGATCGTCCTGGTGTGTTGGGGTTATAAAGATGGATCTGGATGCGTCATCGATGAGGTTAGAGTTTGGGTATGAGAATAATTAATGGTTGGATTAGGAACATGGGAATCCAGATGAATAGAATAAGGAAGAACGATATTTATTTTATATAGAATATTTCTTTACGCGTCAGCTGTGAACTCATTTTTCTCATCATCGTTCCAAACAATGATCTGTATTCTGATTCTAAATCCGAATGATGTTGCTATTTCTCCTTGCAGGAAACAAAAAAAAAATGATTTTTTCAGAGATTTTCGGAGAAAATATTACTGTTCTTTGGTTTATTCGTTAAAAAAACAAATATTTAAGCAATCTACACGTAAGGTGAATTTTTTACGTGATTTGATTTGATTTGATTAGGTGGAATCTTTTAATAAAAAATAAATTTAGATTAGATTGGTTGAATTTTTATAAAAAATCAAATTCAGATTTATAATATATAATATCTGATTCAATCCAGAACTAATTATATATAATTTTAAAAAAATTAAAAATATTTATAATAATACTCTATCATATTTATATTTTTATAATTATTTTATAATTTAATCTTTAAAATTATAATTATTTATAATTATAAACTTGAATCGTTTTTTACCCAATAAACACAAATCCATCAAAAATTTGACTTTTCCGACCAAATCAAGACACCTGGCAACATGTCATTGACCATAGCGATTTTACTTAGATTCCTGATTCTTTAAATTCAGATGGTTTGATGACATCATCCATGACGTCGATTATCAACCCTTACAAAACAGAAAAAGTGTCAGAGAAATAATGATCATTTAATATAAATAATAATAATAAATATAATAATAAAAGAAAAAGAAATATTATCTCGATAACTGAATCGATAGGATAGTCGAGTCGTTGTGATAATCGAACTGTTATAAAAATTTTATATTATTAGATATTATCTATATCACCGTCGGATTTATCATTATTGTTATCGTTAGAGATTATGAATTATTTTTTAATTATTTATTATTTATTATCTCAATAACGGATTATTTATTATTGTGGATTTAGTGTATGATTTGTTTGATAGGCAATGAGAGGTGCAAGTGAGGCGGGTGAGTCGACAATTAAACATGGTTGCGGATTCTCTTGCTAGGATGATAAGAGGTAAAATGATTGAATTATGTACTTATAATACACCACCTAGTGAGGTTATTCAGCTAGTCCAGACTGATTTGGTCCCTGATTAATGTCTTGTTTTCTTGTAGCCGTTTGTGGCACTGATCCTGTAAGTACTCGCTTGTGCACTATTTTTCCTCCATTTAGGTTTAGGGAGTTTTTTAACGAGGCATAAGCGTGTACGCTTCTTTAACCATAAAAAAATACAGATGATTTAAGAGGCTAGTTTTAACTTTGATGATAATATTTGAATCTTCACTCGTATATTTTGTGGGTTGTTTATTGTTTGAAAAAATTTTAGTGTAAGACGGATTAAAACAAGGTTAAAATAAAGTAAAATCGATTTTTTTATAAAAATTATAAAAATTTCATTATAAATTTTTATATATATTAAATTTTTTATAAAAAATATAAAATTTTTATATAAAAAAAACTTGATACTAAAATTATTTTAATTTTATAATAATTTCAGTTACGTTTTATTTTAACCTCATTTTAATCCATTTCACGTTAAAAAAACCACCGTTCAATGACAATAACATTCTCGGATATTATCCAGGTAAAATTTATCCTCTATTAATAATAAAATTTGTTGACTGAAAAAACAATATTTATAGAATTATAATATTTTTATAATATTTATTTATAAATTTTAATTCTTTAAAATATGCATCCATCCCGTAAATAAACCGTTTAAACCCGGTTCTTCTAAGGCTAACGACAGTCATGCAGGCACGTGTGCATTGGGAAGAATTTTGCTGCATGCACGTGAGAACGTGTCGGCCAAAGGTAAAATATTATTATTACTATTCCAACGAATAAATCCAAAATCTAAAGGTGCAAATAAAATAAAGTAAAAGCACCGCTAGGAAGCATATACTATTTTAATAATAGTGGTTTAAATGAATATTTCAAAATAATATGGTTAGTTTGATAACTTTTAATCAAACATCAAATTTTATTAAAATAATAAAAATTATACAGATAAGTATATTTTAAAAATAAATATAAAAATAAATGGTATATTGTAAACTCAATTTTTTTCTTAAAATTTTTATTTATATTTTTTAAATTTAATATCTTAAATCTTAGAGTCCTTCGAGGGAAATTTCAAGGTATTTATTTTTACCGTTGATGCCAAAAAAGTACTTTGAGGGAAATTTCAAGGTATTTAATTTTTCTGGGTAAATGTGGGCCCAAAATTACACAAGATTTTTATGCACAGCCTGATTTACTTTATATGTCTTTACACTTCCAGTACTAACTATAAAGTTACTATTCAAAAAAATTACCCATCCGTCTCATAAAACATTTCAATTATTTACTTATAATATAGTTTTGGAAAATAAAATTGTATAAGAGATGTGTTATAAAATAATTAAATAATAATTTTATTTTAAAAAAATATAGTTTGTTATAAAATTAAAAAAAATATAAAAATATATTTTATCATTTTTAACGAGATAATTTAAGTGGGATAACTTAAAACATAAAAGTGATAAATTTTATAAGAATAAAACGAGTATAAAGTTAAAAATACAGTTATTAATTTTAAAACGTTGATCCTGTTTGATAAATAACCGTTTGAGTCAAAATTAGAGATTTGAGTTAATATTAGAGGTTTTACCAATCAAATCTGTTAACTTAAATATTTGGTAAATAACGAATTATCGTAAAATTTTTATTATTTTATAATTATATTCTAGAAAAATATAATTTTTTACCTTTTAAATTTTTAAATTTAAAAGCTTAATAAACCCTTATCTTCTCCAATACTTAATTCTAGCTTTATTTTAATATATAGTGACGAATCTTACTCTAACCTGATTTTCTCCTACTTTCCCCGACACAACCCGCCGGGTAAGTGGTACTTTGCAACGCAATAAATCAATACTGCCTGTTGGTGTTGCTGTTGCCCTTGATGAGTGGTGTAGTGAACATCTTTTCTGTTTATATAATTCTTGCACTCCTTTTCATGCAGTAGCAATAAGGCGCATGCCCATCAAAAATTTATGTTGCACACCTACTAAAAGCTAAAATGGCTCAACACCACATCTTCAGATCATAACTTTATCTTCCCATTCAATGCATTAAATACATTTTGATCAAAGAAATGAAAGCATACACATTATTATTTGGACTCAGGTTGAAATTTTGGGTCATGGGTAAGACTACATGAGAAATATTTATATTGAGTTCGGTTAGGGTTTGTGGTTCGGCGAATAAAAAATTTTAGGTATCGATTTAAATTTGAAGTTTATTGAATTTGGTTCAGACTTGATTTACTAAGATCTCAAGTTGAGTCTGAATCGAACTCACTCGAGCCGAATAACTCGCAAACCAGTCAGCCTTAGATAAATGTACACAATGTCACAAACTCTAACCCCTGATAATAAGATTGAGTTTTATTTATGAATGAAATCTTATTAGTTTCAAAGTTTGAATGTTTGAATCGTTAAGATATATATTAATATACTGAATGATTAAGTCACTTTTATTTTAAATTAAATTAAATCGAATCGAATAGAGAAATCCCTATTCTTTTTTCCTTTAGAGAATATAGAAGAACCGAATAATACCGCATTTTGTCTAATTTTTTTTTCTATATATAAAAAATAATATCTTCACAGGCTACTTCAGTGTTTGTTCTTGTCGATGTCTGATATAGGCAAACAGCCAGTACATGTTTGACTTTGTTAGAAATGAGTTTGACCGACTCTCCATCACTTGTTTCCTTTCTTCTATAGAAATGGCTATCATATAAACTCTAGTTTAAATAATTCTTACCTAAGAGAGGCATAGAAAATTATTATTAACGAATCCCGAATCTACAATTAAAGAAAAATAAAAATGTCAAGAGTTTTGATAGCATCGACGACTAATCTTTTTTACGTTTTTGTTTTCTTAAAAGTTAAGAACCGATGCTTTAGAGAAAAATTATTATAGTTTAAAGAATAATTCAGAATATCGTATTTAATCACTAAAATAAATAAATAAATATTTTCTTATTCAGCTAATTGTAATTACAATAATATCTGTTTTGGGAAAAATTATTATATGAACCCTTTCCACCACCTAGGATATGGTCCCAACCAATTAAATTAAGACACATAATATATTTTTTTCATATTAAATTTACACATAAGCATTGGCCATATCATCTAATTTAATGTCTTTGATTTAAAAAAGGAAAAAAAATATTATCAAATATTTTTTGTGTCATCTTTCTCTTTGTTCTTTAAAATTTTCCTAATTAATTTTTAATATAGATTTGGGGTTTAGGATTTAGAGTTTAGGGTTTAGGGTTAGGGATCAGTGATTTAGGGATTAGTTGTTTATGTTTAGGGTTTAGAGTTTATGTGGTTTATGTTTAAGGTTTAGGGTTAGAGTTAGAGTTTAGGATTATATGTTATTATTTAGGTTAGGGTTAGGGCTAGGGTTTAGGGTTAGGGTTAGGGTTTAGGGTTTAGGTTATGGTTTAAGGTTTATGGTTAGGGTTTTGTGTTTATTGTTAAAGTTAGGGTTAGGGTTAGAGTTTTGGGTTTATGGTTAGGGTTTATGGTTAAGGTTAGGGTTAGGGTTTAGGGTTTATGGTTAAGGTTAGGTTAGGGGTTAGGGTTAAGGTTAGGGTTTAGGGTTAAGGTTAGGTTAGAGTTTAAGGCTATGGTTTAGGGTTTAGGATTAAGGTTTAGGGTTTAAGGTTTAGGATTTAGGGTTTGTATTTATGGTTTAAGGTTTAGGGTTAAGGTTAGGGTTATGGTTTATGGTTTATGGTTATGGTTAGGGTTAAGGTATGGTTAGGGTTTAGGGTCTAAGGTCTAGGTTTTAGGGTTAGGGTTTAGGGTTTAGGATTAGGGTTTAAGGTTTAAGGTTAAGGTTAGGGTTTAGGGTTAAGGTTTAAGTTGAAGGTTAGGGTTATGATTTAGGATTTAGGGTTAAGGTTAGGGTTATGATTTGGGGTTTAGGGTTTAGGGTTAGGGTGTATGGATTAGGGTTTAGGATTATGATTTAAGGTTTAAGGTTTACGGTTTAGGGACTATGTTTTAGGGTTAGGGTTTAGGGTTCAGGTTCTAGGGTCTAGGGTTAAGGTTAAGATTAGGGTTTAGGATTTAGGGTTTAGGGTTTAGGTTTAGGGGTTAGGGTTAAGTTAGGGTTAGGTTGTAGGGTTTAGGGGTTAGGGTTAAGGTTAGGGTTTGGTTTAGGATTTAGGGTTTAAGGTTTAGATTAAGGTTAGGGTTAGGGTTTATGGTTTATGAATAAGGTTTAGGGTTTAAGGTTTAGGATTTAGGGTTTAGGGTTTAGGTTAGGGTTAGGGTTAGGGTTTAGGGTTTATGATTAAGGTTTAGGGTTTAAGGTTTAGGGTTAGTGTTTAGGGTTATAGATTAGAAAAAATAATTAAAAAAATTTTTGGTAATATTTTATTCCATTTTTAAATTAAATGCATTAAATTGATGATTTGGATGATGCTAATATATAAATATGATATGAAAAAAAATTATTATGTGTCTTATTTTAATTGATTGGGACCATATCCTAGGTGGTGGAAAGGGTTCATGTAATAATTTCACATGTTTGAGTAATTATTACATGAACCCTTTCCACCACCTAGGATATGGTCCCAACCAATTAAATTAAGACACATAATATATTTTTTTCATATTAAATTTACATATAAGCATTGGCCAAATCATCTAATTTAATGTCTTTGATTTAAAAAATGAAAAAAATATTATCAAATATTTTTGTGTCATCTTTCTTTTTGTTTTTTAAAATTTTCCTAATTAATTTTTAATATAGATTTGGGGTTTAGGATTTAGAGTTTAGGGTTTAGGGTTAAGGATTAGTGGTTTAGGGTTTATGTGTTTTATGTTTATGGTTTATGTGGTTTACGTTTAAGGTTTAGGGTTAAAGCTAGGGTTTAGGGTTATATGTTATTGTTTAGGTTAGGGTTAGGGCTAGGGTTTAGGGTTAAGGTTAGGGTTAGGGCTAGGGTTTATTGTTAAGGTTATGGTTTTGGTTATGGTTTAGGGTTAAGGGTTAAGGTTAGGGTTAGAGTTAGAGTTTAAAGTTTATGGTTAGGGTTTGCAGTTAAGGTTAGGGTTAGGGTTTATGGTTAAGTTTAGGTTTTAGGGTTTAGGGCTAAGGTTGGGTTAGGGTTTAGGGTTTAGGGTTAATGTTAGGTTAGGGTTTAGGGTTAGGGTTTAGGACTAAGGTTTAAGGTTTAGGTTAGGGTTAGGGTTTATGATTTAGTGTTTAGGGTTTAAGGTTTAAAATTTAGGGTTTAGGGTTTGTATTTAGGGTTAGGGTTAAGGTTAGGGTTATGGTTTGGGGTTTATGGTTTATGGTTAGGGTTTAGGGTTTAGGGTTAGGGTTTAAGGTTAAGGTAGGGTTAAGGTTTAGGGTCTAGGACTAGGGTTTAGGGTTTAATGTTTATGGTTAGGGTTTAGGGTTTAGGGTGTAAGGGCTAGGGTCTAGGGTTATGGTTTAGGGTATAGGGTTAGGGTTTAGGGGTTAGGGTTAAGTTAGGGTTATAGGGTTTAGAGTTTTGGGTTTAGGGTTAGGGTTAGGGTTTTTTGGATTTAGGGTTAGGTTAGAGTTAGGGTTTAGGGTTTAGGATTAAGGTTTAGGGGTTAGGATTTAGGGTTAGGGTTTAGGGTTAAGGATTAGAAAAAAATAATTAAAAAAATTGAACAATAAAGAGGAAGACAACATAAAAATTCTTTGGTAATATTTTATTCCATTTTTAAATTAAATGCATTAAATTGATGATTTGGATGGTGCTTATATAAAAATATGATATGGAAAAAATATATTATGTGTTTTATTTTAATTGATTGAGACCATATCCTAGGTGGTGGAAAGGGTTCATGGTCCCAACCAATTAAATTAAGACACATAATATATTTTTTTCATAATAAATTTACACATAAGCATTGACCATATAATGTCTTTGATTTAAAAAAGAAAAAAAAATATTATCAAATATTTTTTGTGTCATCTTTCTCTTTGTTCTTTAAAATTTTCTTAATTAATTTTTAATATAGATTTGGGGTTTAGGATTTAGAGTTTAGGGTTTAGGGTTAGAGATTAGTGGTTTAGAGTTTATGTGGTTTATGTTTAGGGTTTAGGGTTTATGTGGTTTAAGTATAAGGTTTAGGGTTAGAGTTAGGGTTTAAGGTTATGTGTTATTGTTTAGGTTAGGGTTAGGGCTATGGTTTAGGGTTAAGGTTAGGGTTAGGGCTAGGGTTTATTGTTAAGGTTAGGGTTAGGGTTAGGGTTAGGGTTAGAGTTTAGGGTTTATGGTTAGAGTTTAGGGTTAAGGTTAAGGTTAAGGTTAGGGTTAGGGTTTAGGGTTAAGGTTTAGGGTTTAGGGTTTATGGTTTATTGTTAAGGTTAGGTTAGTGTTTAGTGTTTAGGGTTTAGGTTAGGGTTTAGGGTTTAGGGTTAGGATTTAAGGTTAGGGTTTAGGATTAAGGTTTAAGGTTTAGGTTAGGGTTAGGGTTTATGATTTAGGGTCAAGGGTTTAGGGTTTGTATTTAGGGTTAGGGTTTAAGCTTAAGGTTAGAGTTATGGTTTAGGGTTTATGGTTTTTGGTTAGGGTTAGGGTTAGGGTTTATGGTTTAGGGTTAGGGGTTTAGGGTTAAGGTTAGGTTAGGGTTTAGGGTTAGGATTTAGGAATAAAGATTAAGGTTTAGGTTAGGGGTTTAAGGTTTAGGGTTTTGAATTTAGGGTTAAGGTTTAGGGTTAAGGTTAGGGTTTAAGGTTTATGGTTTAGGGTTTATGTTTAGGTTTAGGGTTAGGGTTTAGGGTCTAGGGTTAGGGTTTAGGGTTTGGGTTTAGGGGTTATAGTTAAGTTAGGGTTAGGGTTTAGGGTTTATGGTTTATGGTTAAGGTTAGGGTTTGGTTTCGGTTTTAGGGTTAGGTTAGGGTTAGGCTTTACGGTTATGGGTTAGGATTTAGGGTTATTGTTTAGGGTTAGGGATTAGAAAAAAATTGTTAAAAAAATTGAACAATAAAGAGTACGACAACATAAAAAATCTTTGGTAATATTTTATTCTATTATTAAATTAAATGCATTAATTTGATGATTTGGATGATGCTTATAAATAAATATGATATGGAAAAAATATATTATGTGTCTTATTTTAATGAATTGGGACCATATCCTAGGTGGTGGAAAGGGTTCATGTAATAATTTCTCAAATTGAACCCTAACCCTAACCTTAACCCTAAACCCTAGATCCTAGATCCTAGATCCTAAACCTAAACCCTAATCCTAAACCCTAAACCCTAACCCTAAACCCTAGACCCTAAACCCTAACCCTAACCATAAACCTTAAACCCTAACCTTAACCCTAAACCCTAACCCTAAACCCTAGATCCTAGATCCTAAACCCTAATCCTAAACCCTAACTTACCCTTAACCCTAAACCATAATCCTAAACCCCAACCCTAAACCCTAACCTTAACCTTAAATCCTAAACCTTAATCCTAAACCCTGAATCCTAAACCCTAACCCCATAAACCCTAAACCTTAATCCTAAACCTTATCCCTAAACCCTAAACCCTAAACTAAGCTTAACCATAAACCCTAATCCTAAACCCTAACCCTAACCTAACCTAAACCCTAAACCCTATACCTTAATCCTAAACCCTAACCTAACATAAACCCTAAATCCTAACCCTAACACTAAACCCTAACCCTAACCATAACCTTAAACCCTAAACCCTAAATCATAAACCAAACCCTAACATTAACCCTAAATCCTAATCCTAAACCTTAAACCCTAACCCTAACCCTAAACCCTAACACTAACCTTAAACCCTAAACCCTAGATCCTAAACCCTAAACCCTAACCTTAACCCTAAACCTTAATCCTAAACCCTAAACCCTAATCCTAAAACCTAGACCTTAAACCCTAACCTTAACCCTAAACCCTAAACCCTAACCTTAACCCTAAATTCTAACCCTAAACCCTAAATCATAAACCCTAAACTTTATCATAAACCTTAAACCCTAACCTTAAACCCTAAACCCTAACCTAACCTAACCTAAACCTTAACACTAACCCTAACCCTAAACCCTAACCTTACCTAACCTTAACCCTAAACCCTAAACTTTAACCTTAACCTAAAACACTAAACATTAACCCTAACTCTAAACCCTAAATACTAACCCTAAACCCTAAACATTAATCTTAAACCCTAACCCTTAATCCCTAACCTAACCTTAACCCTAAACCATAACCCTAAACCCTAAACCATAACCTAACCTTAACCCTAAACCCTAAAACCTAATCCTAACCCTAAACCTTAACCTTAACCCTAAACCCTAAACCTTAACCTTAACCCTAAATCCTAAACCCTAACCTAACATAAACCCTAAACCCTAAACCTTAACAATAAACCCTAAACCATAAACCCTAACCCTAAACCATAAACCCTAAACCCTAACCATCAACCCTAAACTCTAACCCTAACCCTAACCTTAACAATAAACCTTAAACCCTAAACCATACCCCCTAACCTTAACCCTAAACCCTAAGCCTAAACTCTAAACCCTAAACCTTAAACCCTAACCCTAACCTTAACCTAAACAATAACACAAAACCCTAAACTCTAGCCTTAACCCTAACCTAAACAATAACACAAAACCCTAAACCCTAACTCTAACCCTCAACCTTAAACTTAAACCACATAAACCCTAAGCCCTAAACATATACCACATAAACCCTAAACCACTGATCCCTAACCCTAAACCCTAAATTCTAAATCCTAAATCCTAAATCTATATAAAAAATAATTAGGAAAATTTTAAAGAACAAAGAGAAAGATAACAAAAAAAATATTTGATAATATTTTTATCCTTTTTTAAATCAAAGACATTAAATTAGATGATTTGGCCAATGATTATGTGTAAATTTAATATGAAAAAAATATATTATGTGTCTTAATTTAATTGATTGGGACCATATCCTGTGGTGGAAAGGAGAGATTATTCTATGGACCGGTTCCACCACGTCATCCATGGTTCTTAAGAATAAAAAACAAATCCACGTCATCATTTTTTACACATCATTTGCACACTCATAATTTTAATTTCCAAATCATCTCTCTAAATAAAATATATTAAAATTAAAAAAATGATGACGTGGATTTGTTTTTTATTCTAAATCCTAAACCTAAACTCTAAACCTAAACCCTAACCCTAAACCTTAACCCTAACCCTAAACCCTGACCATAAACCCTAAACCCTAACACTAAACCCTAATCCCTAAACCCTAGACCCTAAACCATAATCTCTAAACCCTAAATCCTAATTAAAAAATAAATCTACGTCATCATTTTTTTTAATTTTAATATATTTTGTTTAAAGAGATGATTTGAAAATTAAAATTATGAGTGTACAGAAGATGTGTAAAAAATGATGACGTGGATTTGTTTTTTATTCTTAAGGACCATGGATGACGTGGTAGAACCGATCCATAGAATAATTTCTCGGTGGAAAGGGTTCATGTAATAATTTTTTTGTTTGAGAAATTATTACATGAACCCTTTCCACCACCTAGGATATGGTCTCAATCAATTAAAATAAGACACATAATATATTTTTTCCATATTATATTTATATATAAGCATCATCCAAATCATCAGTTTAATACATTTAATTTAAAAATAGAATAAAATATTACCAAAGATTTTTTTATGTTGTCTTCCACTTTATTGTTCAAATTTTTAATTATTTTTTTCTAATCCCTAAACCTAAACACTAACCCTAAATCCTAACCCTTAACCCCTAAACCATAATCCTAAACCTTAAACCCTAACCCTTAACCTTAGACCCTAACCCTAACCTTAACCTTAACCCTAAACCCTAAACCTTAAACCTTAAATCTTAAACCCTAACCTTAAACCCTAGACTCTAAATCCTAAACCCTAACCTTAACCTTAACCTTAAACCCTAATCCTAAACACTAACCCTAACCATAACCCTAAACCTTAAACCCTAAATCCTAAACCCTAATCACTAATCCTACACCCTACGCCCTAAACCCTAGACCCTTAATCCTAAACCCTAAACCCTAACCCCAAACCCTAAATCCTAACATAACCCTAACCTAACCTTAACCCTAAACCCTAAACCCTAATCCTAAACCATAAACTCTAATCCTAAACCCTAACCCTAAACACTAACCCTAACCTTAACTCTAAACCCTAACCCTAACCCTAAACCCTAACCCTAACCTTAACATTAACCCTAAACCTAAACCTAAACCCTAACCCTAACCCTAACCTTAACCTTAACCTTAAACCCTAAACCCTAGCCATAACCATAACCTAAACAATAACACATAACCCTAAACCCTAACTCTAACCCTAAACCCTAAACCTAAACCACATAAACCCTAAACTACTGATCCCTAACCATAAACCCTAAACTCTAAATCCTAAACCCTAAATCTATATTAAAAATTAATTAGGAAAATTTTAAAGAACAAAGAGAAAGATGACACAAAAAATATTTGATAATATTTTTTTCCTTTTTTAAATCAAAGACATTAAATTAGATGATTTGGCCAATGCTTATGTGTAAATTTAATATGAAAAAAATATATTATGTCTTAATTTAATTGGTTGAGACCATATCCTAGATGGTGAAAAGGGTTCATGTAATAATTTTTCCTGTTCTAGAGTATACTCTCAACAATTAAACAGATATTGATTGCTCAAAATAAATAAATAATTCTAATATTTTTTTCTCATTTTATAATATTTACGGAGTTCGAACATTAAAATATAATCCTATGCATAACCAAAATAATCAAGTAAACGTTTACGAGTCTGAAGTTTAAAACGAAATGAGTCAACAAACCAAGTACAATAAGAGTAACGGATCAAGTTTTCGTTTTCTATTTCGAGTCAAAATAATCTATGTATAAATAAAAATTATTAATTAATTAAAAATAAATAATTTAAGATAATTTGACACATTGATAAAAATTAAATTTATATAAACGGTAAATAATTTAAAATAACCTAATACATCAAAAAAAATAATTTTATATGATATAATTTAATAAAAAATTAATTAACGTGACTTTTTTCAAATCAAATTCTTTAAAATATATGACATTATCATACTAACTTGCCATATAAAATTATTATATTATTTTAAATTATTTATTATTAATTGATTAATAATTTTTATCCAAAAATAAAATATCATCTAAAGTGACATTTAGCCAAAGATTATAATTTTTTTGCTAAAAAATTGTCAGTAGAAATCTTGATGTTCTGATCAAATATAATATATAATTAAGTTTAAAGTTATAATTATCATAGTAAAGGGTATATTCCCTTTGGTCCTCCAGGAACAGTTAGGTCCTTGTCATCTCTCCACCAAAAAATGCAAACCATGTACATTTATGGAGACACATGCTTTTCATAGATACTAAAATGAGTATATATCTTTAAGCCTTACATTTAAAATTATATTTTTGTTTTAAATTTTAAATTTTTTAAGGTATTTACTAAAATAGCTTAATAATTAATTTCATGTATTTTGTTTATTTAAAAAAGTGGATTGTTTTAATAATATTTTTAATGGGGTATGCGATACAATTATATTATTTTTTTGATGATTTTATACTAAAAAATTATATTTAGAAGTTAGGATTTAGAGTTAAAATACAAAAATTTTAAAGTATGATATATTTTTTAAGATTTGTGACTTAAAATTTAAGACTTAATATTAGAGCTTAAAAAATAAATTTTAATATTAAAATATAATACATGATATCGAAAAGGGGAGAAATTATATTATGAATAAGTTTCACCACGTGTTCATAGGAACAACCACAAAAAATCACATGTATCATCATTTTTTATGTTATATATTTTTCAAAGTGAATCTTCACTTAAAAAAATTGTTTTTAAAATAAATTAACACTAAATATGAGTGAAGATTCACTTTTGAAAATATATGACACGAAAAAATGATGATATAAATGATTTTTAATAGTTGGTCTTATAGATAACGTAGTGAGACTTACTCATGATATAATTTCTCGGAAAAATGACCAAATTTTTTTTCTCTCGTTTGTGATACCCTCAATTTCGCCTAAGTTTCCTCCATTAAGTTAGGTTTTAAAATGTTGCAATCAAATCATTTTGTAGATCGTAGGGACTGAAATGTTATTTTATAAAAGTATTTATTATACCACTAAACCCACACTTTTCTGCCGCTGTAAAGTTGCAATCTGCCACCCTTAAATTTTCTATTCAACTGCCAGAGTTGATTAGCAGAATTAGACAACAAAATAAAAGCAAAAACCCATCATGAATGTCGGATCAGTACAATTAATTTATATAATTACGTATAAAAGACGGATTTATGCAATTATTTCAAGATATTTTGGTTATTCTTTAGATTTTCAGGTTTTACTCGAATTATTTATTATTCTGATCAAATTGTATTGTATATTGATCTTAATAAATGGATTTTTCAATATTTTTTTATATATAATAATTTAAACTCGAAAAATACTTAATTAATATCAAATCAATTATTATTTTGGTGACCCAATTTAATTATACACCATCAATTAATTTTAAATCCCAAGAAAAATCCAAATTTTTATTTTTCAGCATCTTTTGAAATTTGCTGAATCCCCACCATGAACTTTGTTTCCTCCCATAATGCACTACATTTTTTAAAAAGATTTTCCAATAAAGCTTGTCCCAATTCATGCTACTAAACCTTTCCTCTTTTTTTTAACTATGAGATTATCAGGTGAATTCTGTTTATTACATTATTTATAGTCTAAACAATTAAGATAATTTATTTTTAAATAATTATTTAATAATTGTTCACCCACTAATTAAACATAGAAAAAATTGACAATTCACTTTGAAAAAAAATAAAATAAACGGTCCTGATTAATTGAGACCATAAATAACGTAGTGAACAGGGTTCGCTAATAATTTTTTCAATGGGATATACAAATATTATTGAAAATATGACAAAAAATCAATGGTTAAGTAGTTGAATAACGTGAATTGTTTCGGTTTAATTAAGATTTTAAATTCAAATCTTTAGAAAATCAATAACATTAAGTGCTTGGTGAAAAAATCTATATCTTTATAATTTTATTTAATTTAATAAAATTAATCTCTATTTATAGCTCATATAAAAATAAAGAAGGAGAACACTAGAATTCCACAAGGCTGAGATGTACAGCCTAGAAAAGTAAATGGAATGCAGTGAGTTAGCAGAAGGAACCCACTAATCTAACTCAAACTTCATGTCAATCGATATCCACTCAACTTATATATTAATGTTGATATGTACAGGACTACACTTCGTAGTTAATAAGGTTAAAAAAGTACAGAGTAATTTCAGTGGTAAAAAAATAACATGTTTTATCAAGGTGATTTAAAAATTGAATATCATTAGGGATGGATTTAAAAGATACCGAAGAAAAACTGTCTGTACCCTTTAAAATTTTAAAGCTTTTCTATATTTCATATATTTTTTAATGATAATCTAATTCTTTATTTTTAAACTCTTGTAATTTTATATCTCTTATATTTTTAATATAACTTCTTAAAAGTTTGCACCTTTTACCTGAAATTTTAGATTTGTCCCAGAACATGTGTGTATGATATGCATGAGTTACCAAATGTTAAGAAAAATAATACATGTAATCACGAATATAAATAATGTCCCTTTACGATGCTTTGTTTATGCTCTCACATTATAAATTAAGGTTTAGAGTTAAATTTTAAGATTAGAGAGAATAGAGTTTAGGGAATTTTAGAGTATAATATAGTTTTTAGGGTTTAGAGTTTAAGGTTTAGTATTTAGAATTTATAGTTAAAGCTGAGAATTTATTTTTTTATGTTAGACCTAAAAAGAGATATAATTTTTTTTTCATATAATACATTAAAGATAAACAAAATATTTAATTATCTTTTATCCTACACTACATTATTGAAAATTTTACCTATATAGACACTCACTCCCCACACTCTCCACCCTTGAACCTTGAAGCAAAGCCTTAACATCATTTTTCCTACAGAACCATGAAAACCTTAGTTTTGTGTCTTGTTTTCCTCTCCATTTCCCAAGCACAATGTCTGAACCCCAAATGTGACACCCAAGAACATGGTTCAACCCTCAAAGTGTTCCACATTTACAGTCCATGCTCACCCTTGAAGCCCTCTAAGCCACTCTCATGGGAAGAGGATGTGTTGTCAATGCTAGCCAAGGACCAGAGCAGGCTGCAGTATCTGTCCAGTCTGGTGGCTAAGAAATCTATGGTGCCTGTAGCTTCAGGCAGGCAGATCGTGCAAAGCCCGACCTACATTGTGAGGGCAAGAATTGGAACCCCACCTCAGACCATGCTTATGGCCATGGATACCAGCAATGATGCTGCTTGGATACCTTGCAATGGCTGCCTGGGATGCTCTTCCAAGGTTTTCAACACCGCTAAATCCACCACTTTCAAGAACCTTGGCTGCCATGCACCTCAATGCAAGCAGGTAAAACATGATTTTCACTTCATGTCTCACTTAACCCTTAGCCACGCGCCTCCCTGGTGCTAGGTTGCGTTTAGTAACCAGAAGTCAAAAGCTGCCGTTTAACCCAACGGTTGCTTTCCGACTAACGTTAGCTAAAAGGAAACCAAACATTTACAGTTTACTCCAACAGCAACAGCTTGATAAACAGGAACTGATGGGGAATATTTTTAAAATATTTATAAAAAATTTAAAATTCTTCAAATTTTTTAATATTTTAAGTAGCTTATATAGAATTTTTTAATATTCTAAATAAACCCCTCAAATCTTAAAATTTTTATTTTATAAAACAATCGTTAAATCTTAAAAAATTTTAACTCAAATTGTTGTTAGCCGTCTATAGCTGTACATTCTTTTGGTCGTAAAATTTAATCGCTCATTTTTTAATATAGTATCATCAAGAACAACGAATAACATATCAATCGAACATCAAATATTTAAATTATAATAATATAATTTTTAAACATTTAAAATTTAAAAATTATATAATTTAAACACTTATTTTTTATTTTAATATTTATTCGAAAACATAATTTTTTTTACCACCCTTGAGTATTGTCTAAAGTTGTGAGGTAATAACTAATAAAAGAGCACACCAGAAATTGTCTGTCCAAAACAAGGCAGTGGAAATTTATTACAACACCTTGCATGTCACATGGTAATTTCAGGTACAAAATCCCACTTGCGGCGGCGGAGCGTGCGTTTTCAACATGACCTACGGCACTTCAACCATAGCAGCAAACCTCTCACAAGCGCCATCACCCTAGCCGCTGACCCCATCCCAAGCTACGTCTTCGGCTGCCTCCAAAAGACAGACGGCAGCTCAGTCCCACAACAGGGCTTAATGGGCTTGGGCCGAGGCCCATTATCCCTTCTATCACAAACCAAAAACCTGTACAAATCTACCTTCTCATACTGCTTGCCTAGCTTTAGGTCTCCAAAATTTTCCGGGTCATTGAGACTCGGGCCAACGGGTCAACCATTGAGAATCAAGTACACCCAATTGCTGAAGAACCCTAGAAGACCCTCTCTTTACTTTGTGAACTTGATTGGAATTAGGGTTGGGAGGAGGATTGTTGACATCCCTCCCAAGGCATTGGCTTTCAACCCGTCCACCGGTGCCGGCACCATCTTCGATTCCGGTAATGATATGTTATTTTTATGGTGCGTCGTAATATCTGTTTATATTTTTTCTTAATCTTTTGATAAATTACATACATCTCGTAAATAAAATTGTTCGGGTCTAAGATCACACATCGGACTCTTTATGGTCAACTTTTAAACATATTGAAGTTTTGGATTATTGTGTTATTAATGTATCACTAAACTATATGGTAATTGACTTTAGGCACCGTCTTCACCCGGCTTGTAGAACCAGCCTATGTAGCTGTCCGAAATGAGTTCCGAAGGAGAGTCAAGGTCGCCAACGTGACATCCTTAGGAGGGTTCGACACATGTTACACGGTTCCGATCGTGGCACCGACGATAACGTTCATGTTTTCCGGCATGAACGTGACACTGCCGCAAGAAAACCTACTGATCCACAGCACAGCAGGCAGCATCACATGCTTGGCAATGGCGTCGGCACCGGACAATGTGAACTCGGTGCTGAATGTCATAGCCAACATGCAGCAGCAAAACCATCGTGTGCTTTTCGATGTTCCGAATTCGAGGTTGGGCGTGGCTCGTGAGCACTGCACCTGAAACCTCCTGCTGGGAATGAGATAGACATAGAACTATATATTAGTACTGGGTTTGATGATTAGTTTACTAGTTTGGGTCAACCATGTTCTGGGGTATTTGAAAATCAAGATCAATCTTAAAGTTGTGCAAGAAATTTCCGTTTTAATAAGCAGTCTTTTATGATAAATAAACCCTTTTAGGAGATTTCAAATTGACCGCTATAATAATGATATGACAATTAATAATATAAACATGTCAAATTAAAATATTAATATAACTATTCACGATACTAACGTCATGTGATGATGTGATAAAGGAGTTAAAATATTTTTTAATAATTTTAAATTTAAATATTTATATCATATTTGTCGGTTAATATTTATTTTTTTTATATTTATGTTTCATAAAATATTAAGATTTTTTTTTATATTATGCCATTATTTTACGCACCGTATCTAAAATTATTAAATCTAACATAATGTTTATAAAATTTGAAAGATAAGAATATATAGATGAATTCAAAGAGGAAGTACCAGAGCAAAATATGATTTTAGTGGTGTTTTTAGTAGTATTTATTGAATAAATATCATTACAGATTGATATATAGCAACGTTTTTAAGTAAACACCGTTATAAATATATTTTAGTGAGGTTTATAAGACAAACGTCAATAAGATTTAAATGTTTATATATATTCTATGTTGACTCTATTTATCTTTTACAGAAATTTTATAAAAAAAATGAACCAGAGAACAGATTAACAAGTTAAGTAATGAATTAAAGGACGTGGGAGATACAAGATCAACAACTATGTTTGGAGGAATAAATGCCATCAAAGACATGAATTTTAGTGATATTTTTAAAAATTTTGTTTTTAGTGTGTGTGTTTTCAAACGTTACTGTATGATTCAACCTTTAATGATGTTTTTATTCATAAACGGTGTAATAATTCTTGTACCGTTTTCTCTAATGTCAAGAAAAAATTTTAATGGCGTTACCATATTTTTTTTATTAGAGTTTTATTAAAAATTGACTAGACAAAGAATGCATTGGTAGCAAGTTGACATGGCACATTGTAGTTGGGAATCAAATTATCCCACCCATAATGAAATATGCCCAATACAAGAATATGTCACCACAACCCTATTGCCTTTGAAAAATGTCATTATATACCAACTCTAGTTTTATGTCATACTCTAATACCAAATGGTTCCACCAAAGTTATTGCAAAAGGCAAGAGGAAAAGCTCAAAAGGAACACTAAAAAAAAGGGTATGGCCAAATATAATGACAAAAGCATATTGGGTATTGAATGGTAGAGAAATAAAAACAAACTTTAAGTGAAAAAATTGGGATTTAATAATTCATATATGTTATTGTGCTGCTCTTTTAAAATTTCTAATTTATTAATATATTTTTAGACTAATCTAGATCGACCTACGTAATTTTGGTGGGTGAGTCTCGCAACAGTTATTTTCTGCGTATAACATCTCGAACTTGAGACTTGCTTAAATAGAATCAGGTTGCTTACCATTTGGACCAACCCATATTGATTATACAAGTATACTTTAGTTGATTGATTGATCAAACTGTTTATATTTATTTGTTTAGATTACGAGTTCTAGACTTATTAAGTATATTTAAAAAAATCTATCTTTTTAAGTAAGATTAAAATCAAAATTATATATTTATATTACGTTTAAGAGATCAAATGAAGTTACGTTATATAAAATTTAAAGATTTTATATTAATTTATGATTATTAAATAAATAAAATAGATAAATTAGATTAACAGTAAAATGTACGAAGACTGTTGCTCGAGAAATCCTAAACCTTACGTCTAATATTACCGAGTCTGAGATGAGACGTTGGAATGGAGTGGGTGACAGCGTTACGTCAGTGACCCACCACCTCCACCACTATCACCGCCCCTTTCTGTATTCTGTAGTTGGCCAGTTGAGTGGAATTCTTGATTGGCTTCAGATCAACGCTAACAGACAAAATAACCCAACCACAGCAATTAAACCAACGCACCAACAAAAGTAAGATTACCATTAAAAGATTCTTGGTTAGTATTTACGGCTTATAAATTTATTTTAGCAGTGACATTTATATAAGCTAAAGAAGGATGTTATTGCTGATAATCGATTGATTTAGTGGGATGAGATGTTAAGTTTAGGGTTAATAATGTGTTTGATTAGTTTGTGAATTATTCGAGTTTGATACGGTTAAAGTTCAGTTTAAATGAATTTTATTCAAATTTAGATTCGGTTCAAGATCTTAACGAGTCGAGTCGATCCAAACTCATGAATAAATTTAGAATAATTATATATATATTAAATAAAAATTAATAAAATAAATTAGAGAAAATTCATTGAAAATAAATTAACTAAAATAAATTGAGAATGTATTTTAAGATTTTTTTGAAAAAATTTAAGAATATTTTTTTGGTTATCTGGATTAATCTAATTTTTAGATCACATTTTCCCTTTTTCGATATTGAATTTTGTTTTGATGCTAGTTATGATCATGTTTTTTAACAAGACCCCATCTTTTATAAATATATATATAGTGAAATTATTCATTTCGAGCTGAGCCGAACATCCGAGCTTCGAGCTCGAGCGTAGTCCTGTAATATTAATTTCGAGTCGAATTCAAGCCTAAAATTTTAAGTTCGTCGAACCTCGAACTCGAGCCAAGCTAAGTCTAACTAGGCTCGAACTTAACTCGACTCGTTATTACCCTAGTTACATCCTTTAAACAAAATCGAATGATCAAAACATAATATTATAAATAAAAAAATTGAATTAAAAATATCATTCTTATAATCAACTTTTATAAAATCTTATCCAGATTAATTGTTCACCAGTTAAGCAAATGCAAGTAATTAGTATCATCAACTCATTTGACAAAGCTACCACTTATCTTGGTTTCCACTAACCCTAACCCTAAGTCTTTGATTTCCTATTCCCTACACTCTCTTTCTCAACTCTTACCTTTGGTTGGCCACTACTCCAAACCCTACCTTTTTTACTCTAATGCTAGTGGTTCACTCATTTCTTTCTTTTTCAACCCTTTTTCTACCTTTAAACTTCAGTGGTGGGTGTGAATACATAATGTTAACAGCTAAAGACCTGGCTTTTTTGTTCAGTACAGGGAGAGATGGACAAAGAAACTAACCCAGAAAACCCTTCTCTCCTCTCCAATAATAATATTTCCATCACCAAAGAACACTCTTCCCCTAATAAACACCCTGGAAACACCGCTGTGACTAGTGGTGGTGGAGCTGGAGGCGGAGGAGATAGGCTGAAACGTGATGAATGGAGTGAAGGAGCTGTTTCATGTTTACTTGAAGCTTACGAAAACAAATGGGTGCTTAGAAATAGAGCTAAACTTAAGGGGCATGATTGGGAAGATGTGGCTCGATATGTTTCAGCTCGAGCTAATTGTACTAAGTCTCACAAGACGCAGACTCAGTGCAAGAACAAGATTGAGTCCATGAAGAAAAGGTACCGATCGGAGTCGGCTACGGCTGACGGATCAACTTGGCCTTTGTATCCACGGCTTGATCTTTTACTTCGTGGATGTACTGCACCTCCTCCGCCGATGCTGCCACAGTCAGCAGTTCCTCAAGCAGCTACTCCAATTTCCACTAACCCTCCTCTGATGACTTTACAAGAGCAGTCGATGATAGTGGGGTTACAGCAACAACATCAATCACCTGCTCCACCGCCGCCGCCGCCACCACCACCACATTCAGCTCCTCAGCTTCCCGGAAACACACAAAATTCTCATGGTTCCAATGGTATTGATAGGATCCCCAAGGTCAGCATGAATTATACACACTCTTTTAATTTTTAACCAAAGCAATCTCTTCAAATTAGTTTAATTTTTGGATAAATTTATGGAACTAATATTGTTTTAGAAGAAGCTATTTAATTCTAATAGGAAAAATTAATATTTAGACTCCAAATTTTGATTTATTCAGACTTTGGTCCCCTTACTTTTATGATTATCTATACTTTATTCCCTTTAAGTTTGATTTCTGACTCTGTCCCTGCTTGTTTCGATTTTAATAGGAAGACGGGTCGGGAACAAAATTATCCGGCCACTTATCGGACAAGATAGCTATGGAAACCGATAGTAGCACACCAGCTCTTTACAGTGACAAAAAAAGACCGAGATCGAAGATGAAAATGGAGACGGCGGTAATGACGAAGACGAAAACAAAGATGAAGAAGAGAAGGAAAGAAGAAGAATGTGTCATAGGTGAGAGGCTTCAATGGCTAGCCCAAGTAGTTTTAAAATCAGAAGAAGTAAGGATGGAAACAATGAAAGACATTGAGAAGATGAGAGTTGAGGCTGAGGCTAAAAGAGTAGAAATGGACCTCAAAAGAACTGAGATCATTGCCACCACTCAATTGGAAATTGCTAGGCTCTTTGCTGGAGCAAATAAAGGAGTTGATTCTTCATTAAGGATTGGACGAAATTGAAAAGTAGTGAAAATTATTAGTCAAAAAATATAATTAATTATATATATGTACGTACGTGTAAGTTTTGTGTATTGACAATGAGCCCCCCTTCACCCGGAAATTGAGGGTTAAGTTTTAATTCACTAATTAATTAGATAAAAGGAAATGGGGTAGGTAAAGAAAAGATGTACCTACTTATATTAAGTCAATGGACTAGAAAGGGAGGTATGGTGTTATTTTTGTCATTTTAAGGTCCTATTTTATCTTATATTTTTATCATAAATATTATTATTCGAATTTAGATCATCGAAAAAAATACATTATTGTCGTTCATTGAATTTCAATACGGAATTAATTTAATTTGCTTATTCCTATCTATTCAGTTTCATAGAACTAATTTGGTTTTCCCTATGATGTCTCAGTAGGGTTTATAATATATTGTTTTTTTTGGCAAGAGTAGTTTAAATGGTGAGTAATTTAATATTGTTTAATTATATCGAGTTTAAAGTTTTATTAGAAGGTTTATTCAGTAAAATCAAATATACAAATCAATCTAGATTAGTCCAAAATAAATTTAGGAAAATCAAAAAGGCCATAAAAATTATTATTTTCCTTCGATCTTTAAATAAACATACGTGTACTTAAAAATGTTGGAGTTAAAATGACTAAATAAAAAATATATAATGTATAATTATGAAAAATATTTTTTTTATTTAATCATTGATATTTAATTTATTGTTTGACTAATTCATATCACAATCAATTTAATTTATTGTTTGACTAATTCATATCAAGTATTGTGGTGGCTCATTATAGGAATGATCCTCTTAATTCAATTTGCTCCATTGCAATGTAAGATTGAATCTCTAACCTTACTAAAATCTAGTAGTGAAACTATTCGTTTAAAGGTAAAATTTTAATACATTATTAGTGTAAAATAAGTTGACACGTAAAATTTTAATTTTTTTATCGAAAATAATGGACACCATATATTTAGGACGGACAATTATTTATAAATAATGGCTCATTTGATCTATCCGATCCAACTAAATAAACGAAAATTTGATAAAATATGAGTTTGATCCACTTAACTATCATGTATGGGAGAGGAAAAATCAGGACAGGAGGATCGGATAAATTAATATTTTAATTTAGAATAAAACAAGGTTTGATTTAGGGTCGATGTATCGGGACGGGTTTGGACAGACAAAAAAATCCACCCGCCCTGTTGTCATCTCTATTTAAAACCGACATTCCTACCTGAGTGCAAATAACATAAAAACTATTACCAAGTCTGAAACATTATAAAGGTTCAATTTGTACAGAACATGTAATAAATCATCAGATTCATCTCTGTATATGTATAGATATCTCAGCAGCTGATATAAACTACCAACATCATCTATGAGATACAGGACCTAAAGCTACTGCTGTTTTCATTGCCTGATGTTGTATTCTTGCATATAAGCAATTAACAAGCCAGGTTGTGCTTTCTAATGCTCTGTATCCATCTCTCCAGTTATTAACACTAAATAATCCTGTAATGAAATCTCCCACCAGTCTGGAAAGAGTTTCGAGCAACGATTTGTACGAAATCCAGTGCGGAAACATACATACCCCTCCCTGGCTTCTTCTCTGATCGAGCAAAACACCGTCTCCATGCTTCAGGAATGAACTTAAAAACTATATGATTCATGAGGTGTAAAACTGTCATCAAGAACAATATCAGCAGGATCACCGATCCATGGCCTCCCTTCCCTCCACTGAAATTTAATCCTTAGTTTTCCATTTGCATCAACCCCAACCACCTGGCCTTTGCTGGCATGAGTCTCCATTCCCCAACCCCACCTCGGTGTTACAAGTCCCTCTCGAATACGCACCTTGTCACCAATTTTAAATGGCCTGATCCTTTCCATCTCGCAAGCCTTACAAAGCCATAGCCTTTCCATAAAGCAGAATGCCACCCATAAGTCCCCATTTTCCATTCGATGTACTACACCGATGCTGGAGTGAGTTACCTCTCCCCAATGGTGAGTCGGGATTGAAACCAATGGCCTAACCCTAACCCAGTCCCCAATGCAAAGTTCCTGTTCCTTGACCAGCTCCACTTCTGATGGATCTAGCATCCAAGTTTTGGAGCCAGCAGGAGTGTATATTCTCAACTTTCCATCAGCATCAATCGCTGCAATTGTTCCAATATTAGTATGGCTATGACCTGACCAGCCAAATCTTGGTTGCTTCACTGAGAGCTTTACTCTCACATTCTGTCCTACAACGAGTCTGTCCACTTTTTCAAGATGGGAAGTAGGTCCCACCCATCTTTCCTGCTCCCCGCAAAACGCAACAAGGGTGCTTACATTCCATTCATCTCCTTCATACCCTATTCCTTGTACAACACCAACACTACCAGGACCAATAGATTTCCAACTGCTAGCATTTACTCTCAATTGCACCCATTCTCCCACTTCAAACATTGGCTCTATTTCGAGATCTGCAGGATCTCCTCTCCACATGCCTGGCAAACCAAAGAAAGCAACTCTCACTTCCCCATCAGCATGAACGCTAGTGATAATGCCCCGTGAATCAGGCTGAGTCCCTCTCCATCCCCACCTTGGTTCAACTAACCCAGCTCGAAACCGAACATGTTGCCCAACTTTATAGCTTGGAACCTTTTCTATATCCGAGAAATGGGTACTCCACTTCCCTTTCCGGAAGCAGCATGCCAATTCCAAATATCCACTATCCTGAATACTATGCACTACTGCTAAATTCTCTTTCCCAATAGTATTCCAGTCATAACTTGGTCTAGTGCCAAGGCTTGGCTTTGAACGAACCCAATCGCCGACTTCAAATCCTGAAAGCTTTTCTGCATCTCCAGGGGAAAGTTTCCACAAATTATGCCTGCCAGAAACCCTCACCTGCAAAGAAACCCACTCCATTACATATGTATTCCCCCAAACACTGATAAAATGACAATGTTGTAATGAAAGATACAATAGCCCAACATATTTCCCAGAAAAGCCATCCAAAGAAGTCAACGAGGGGAAAAAAAGATGAAAACAAAAAAGAAATTGCAGAAAACGAAGGGCAAGTAAAAAGATTAGGCCAGGTTACTTGGTTCCAAATAGAGAGAGAAAGATACGGAGAGGAGACAACATGAACAGCAAGCTTACATTCAATGCTCCATCCATGTCAATTGTAACAATTTTTCCAACAGTTGCTGGAGTTTCGGTTGACCATCCTAGTCGTGGCTGGCTGACAGAAGGCATCACATGAACCTCTTGTCCTACTTCAAAAGGAGGCACTTTCTCCACATCAGTGACCGAGCAACAAAAAGGCTTGCTTCTGAAGCAGAATGCAATGCCAATATCACCATCATCCTCTAAGCTATGAATTATACCAATGCTGTTACGTGTAATGTCCTCCCATCCATATTTTGGGGAGGATACTGAGGCTTTTACTCTAACCCAATCCCCAACCTGCTCATAACAGGAAACATACAGAATAAAGATTCATCAAAATCCTCATGTGTCTGACCAATGGAAAGCCCTTAATGGATGGATAGTCTAATGACTACATTAAGAAAAATGGCAGGTACCTTGAAATCCTCGACTTTTTCCATGTCAGAGGGATCCGCCTGCCATGGGATCGGTCGGTTAAGAATTTCAATCATAAGAAGCCCATCAGTCTCTATCTCGCTAATTCTTCCTACACTATGATGGGTCTCACCACCCCAAGCATACCGTGGTTCTGCAACAGACCGCTTCACACACACACGGTCACCAATCTATAAAATCAAACAATAACATTACTTTTTCTTTAAACCCAAAACAAGTTTCAGTTAAAGATCAAAAGTAAAAATAGAAAAGCTTTATCAACACCATTGAGAAAGAAAGTTTGAAGTCTCGTATATACCCTGAATGGTGTAACAGCCTCAACTTCCTCTGGTTCACAATGCCAAGGATTTGGAAGATAGCTCAAGTCCAACAATAAACTACTATCCGGTCTTATACAGTACACGATACCAATGCTCCCAGGTGTCACAGAGCCTAATCCATGAATTGCTGTTGTAAGAGTAGGACGAATACGAACCCAATCCCCAACTTTGAATTCTTCTACTCTTTCCATTTCTGCAGGATCAGCTTTCCATCCTCTAGAAGCTCCAGGAAAGCCAACACGTAAAATTCCATCATCATCAACACATAAGACAGTACCAATACTATCACGAGATTGACCACGCCAGCCAAACCTGAGGATAGAACAAATCTATTTATTAATTCAACTAACCTGAAAATAGACAGACTAGTTGTAAATGGTCAAGTCAGTCAATTCAGTTAAAGGATTGCAGGCAAGCTAAATACAGAAGTGCAACTTCAACAGTAGATTAACAGACTATTTTACTGGCATTCAATGCATGGAATAAGATGAATTGTATGATAAAGGGCATGAATCCCCATAAAAAGCCATAATGGCTTCTGGTCTCTTGCATAAACATTGAAATAGCTGAGGAAGCGAGACCCTTTCAACAGACCATTTTACCGGCATCTAATGAAGTTCAGCCAATGGAACCAAAAATCCAACATATGAAATTGAGCTTCCAATTTTTTTTACTAGGAATAAGGTAATGCATTTACCTCAAGACCTGTTTACCATTTTTCACCCCCGTCCCAAAAAAATTGAAAGGTCAAGCAACTCCATCAATATTTGTACAAATTTAGAAGCCATTATTCAAAAGGTTTTGATATTGTTTATTATTTGCCTTCTAAATTTAAAAGAAAAGAAAAAGGAAAAGACAACATATACATATACATATACATATACATATACATATACATATACATATACATATACATATACATATACATATACATATACATATACATATACATATACATATACATATACATATACATATACATATACATATACATATACATATACTAACGTAAGAGACATCATAGCACCTAGAGCCACACCCACAACAGAAGATAAATGAGGTAAACAATTGAAACATTATGCTGATTGTTAGCTCTTATTCGGGAATACCTTCAGGGAAACAACTTCCTGTATTGAGACTAATTTTTAGGTATATAATTATGAATATTAAAAAGATCACAAAAATATTGTCCTACTTGAATTATAACTCTCTAAGTATCCCAACTATGATTAAACATAAAATTTCCAATTTTGACTAAAATTTTCAAACACCATGGCAATAGCAAGTGCCTTACAAGAAAACACCTAATCGTGAAGACTTCTGCAAAGTTCCCATTCCAGGTAATAGAATGAAAAGCATATTGCTTATAAACTACAAACTACAAATTAAAAAATAAACTAGTTCAAACCTGGGCTCTTTGATATCCGCTCTGAGCTTAACATGCTGCCCTCTATCCAGAGGAATCACTTTTACAACTTCATTTACCAATACACGAGCGTCTCCAGAACAAAAGGACACAATAAGATTGTCTCTGTCCACCACATTTTGCACAAACCCAACACTTTTATGTTTTGCACCTTGCCATCCATATGTAGGTGCAGTGATTCTTCTTCGAAACTTCACCCAATCACCCACTTCGAATCTGAGTAAAATTAAGAACTCAAGAATCATCGTAAAATGAAAAGAAAAAAATAATTATTTGAGTAAATGCGCAATGGTGTATTAGTAAGCCTTCTCCTTACACTGTAGGAGATAAATGAACTCCCTTATTCGTTAATGCCTCCATTAGATCTTCAGAAATCCATTCACGGGGAAGTGTCTCCAAAAAGTCACGTAATGTCTTGCCACTGTCATCATATGTATTAAAACCATGTTAATAACAATGAGGATCCAACATAGAGATTCTACAGTGTAAAATGTGAAGCCAAAAGAAACAAATCAAAACAGAGAAAAGACATGCATTAGTTTATGAAAGAAGAGAACCGATAGCAATTAATCAGAACTGACCTGTGATTTCTAACTTCAACAGCAGCATCAGGGTTTCTCAGCATTACAATGAGCCACTCAAGATTTTCACGTATCATTTTTGCAGTATCCGCTGCTATGTGGAAAGCATTATCGCCTTCATCACCCTAGTGATGGGTAAAGACATTATGAATAAGTGACAGCAAGAAGAAAAGAACAGCGCCCAGCAGATAAAAGCAATCCAACACATGATAAAAGCAATCCTGGTTTGTATTGTGAAAGCAAGAAGAAAAGAATAGTGATGGGTAAAGATTTTTAGGTGATCGAAGTAGACACCTGTAAATTACAATCTGCCCCAGCAGATAAAAGCAATCCAACACATGCTGTTGCCCCTCTGGCCAAAGCTACATGCAGAGGTGTTGTATTGTGCACATTTCTGATGTTCACATCCACTCCAGCATCAAGAATTATCTGTTTATCAGTTTATAATTAGAAAACTTGTATAGACTCAAAATCTGGTTTAACCTATGTTTTCTCCTTGCGTTGACACGTGAATAGGGATCAAATTACTGAAAAAAGAAAAACAAATAAGTGCACCTCACAGAAACGAAGCTATGTGGCTTACTTTTACCAATTCAACGTCATTTGCCATAGCAGCAGTATGCAATGCTGTTCTCCCATGTTGAGCATCTTGGGCAGTGGAATCCGCCCCAGCTGCAAGCAATAAGCGCACTAGCTCCCTACCCTCTACAAGCAGTTTTATGAATCAATAAAATTAATCACTACCAAACACACACACACAAAAAAAAAAAACAGGTGGTTAACAAAAGCTTGACACATTATTGCCAAGTAAAAAAATCAAGGTATTGTAATAGGCAGGGATTTAAATGGCGGTCGTGGCATTTTATCGCAGTTGTGGACAATAGTGGATGAACTGTGGTTATTGTGGACCATTATTTTCAACAATAACGGTTTCGGACAGTGCCAAAACCTTGAAATAAGGGTCCAAATAACGGTCGCGGACCCAGATTTATATCTCTGGTAATAGGCCTTCAAGACACAAGGGTAGTAAAAAAATGGTTGACAGGTTTGGTAATTGCAGTTTGCCTGAAACAAGGATCAGATTTAAGGGCTAAAAGAAGTACAGAACCATCTACGGCCACGAGAGTGACTAAGGATATGGTAACAAAGTTTGTAACAGTTAACCCAGAATGCTGTATCAATAGGGAGAAGAAAACCACAAGAAAGAAGAGGAAAGATACCCCATAATATATTACTTGGTTTAGCCTAAATCGAACAAGATACTCATCTATCAATTGAAGTTCTAGAGAAAATAATATCAATTAAGATTCAAATACTATTCAGTATCAAACTACAAATGGGATTCAGACAGGAAAACAGCTAATAAACAAGTAAAAAGGTACAAAAAGCCAAAGCACATATATATATACTCGGTACTGCAAGAAAATTTTGGTGAAAAAGAACTCTTTCAATTCATGGCTAACATTTAGTTCATGTAGCAATTCCTATTCCCGAACAAAATCAAATAACTTAAAACAAAGAATTAAATCCCAATTTGAGTCTAGTGACTTTCATGAAATGCCACAATATAGCCTCTAAAGTAAATATACCTAAACCTGTTTAGCGATTAATAGAAGATGTTAACGGAGTAGCTTGAATTGAAGAGATTGTGAAGAACAGCTTCAAATGAACAACTGACTAGATACAACTTTCAAGAGTGAAAATTCAGACAATTAACTAAAAGAAGACGATGCAAGAGTTCTGAACTACCTATTTCGTGATCTTTCTTAAGAGCAGCAGCCATGCACAAAGCAGTACCACCAGGACTAGGAATATCAATTGCAACAGCAATTTCTTCTGGTGATGCAACTTCCACCCACCTTTTGACAACAGCCACATTCCATGTTGCCACACACAAATGCAATGGTCTAATGACAGTGTAAAGAAACGAAGCATTGAGCAGCAGGAAATGGTATAAAAACTAAATGTCAAGAACTTATGGCAGTGGTATATTCTAACAAAATGTTGTAATTAGAACAGATAGCAAAGAGGTTAGAAAGGTTGAAATCCGTTGGTCTATATCAGAATTTATCCATTTTCTAACATGAGGCAAATTTATGTTTGCAACCAAAAAGAACAAAAATAAAAAGGGTAAGAGAGAGAAATGGCGATGAGTTGAGATTTAACCACAAATCCAAGAGATGAAATGATGAAACAATTCTTAAGACTCTTTTCTTTCTCAAGGTATTACTTTGAATGAATATTACATTTGAATCGTGCCCAGTATTCTCAAGCCCTATATCCTAAACCAGACCTGAAACCACTAAGTACATCAAAAAAGTAACGTTAATCATGATTATTGATTATACAGGGATAATAAATTAATAATAGAACATAACCCTAATTGTGCAAACATATTAGAGAAATGAGATTGTTCACCAGTTATCCATCCTAGCATTAGACTATCAAAGGTATCAATGATTATTGATTATTTCAAGTTTATCTTATCTTGAAGTGTTAAGAGGTTCATCATTCAATTCACAGGTAACGGGTATAGGTATAATATGTTTATAAAAACGGGAAAAAAAGATCTACAAAAAATCAGCGGCATTGAAAAAGAAGAAAATTAAATAAAATGGAATCTGGTTATTTTTAACCTAAAGTTAATCAAACAGGTGTTCTTTGCAAAGTTAAATCACTGATTCGGTGTATAGGGTTCCAGACTAGTTAAACAGATAGTGTAGTGCTCATCCAGATAAAGAGAGAGAAATAGACAAACAAAAACTAGGCACACTGGAGGAGTGCGGCATAGTACATACGTCAGATTTTTGGAATTCAAAACGGCCATTGATGTACAGCCTCCGTTTTCCAATATGACACGGGCACAGTCTGAATACTTCTTGGCCACAGCTCTGTGAAGCACAGATTCACCTTCATCATCTACAGCATTAGGGTCAGCTCCAGCCAATAGCAACTCCTGTTAGGCATTTAGAGACACATACCAGATAACTCAAACACTGGAAACAAGAAAGAAAGATTAGCCATATATACGATTAACATAAGACCTACACGCATGCAGTCAGGTTGACCATGGTATGCACAAACATGGGCAACAGAAGGACCAAAACCTTCCCTCAACCTCGATTGAACATCAGCACCTCTCCTAATGAGAACAAGGACACATTCTGGGGATCCAGCAGCTAAAGCAAAAACAAGAGGAGGATCCCCATCCTTATCCAAAATATCCACATTTGCCTCAGAATACTCCAATATTGCCTCAACAAGTTCAGCACTACCTCGCCTACAAGCCAAGTGGAGAGCAGTTTGCCCGTCAGCATTCTCTGCTTCTAAAAGTGAAGAAATTGAGCTGCCACTTTTTTCAGATGAAGCATTTGCTAGAAAATCTCTGCAGAAACAAAGAGAAGAGCATATGAAATACATGAGAGAGATAACATTCTTAAAAATGAGAAATAAGAATATATCTTAATTCAAATGCACTAACCTCACACCGCTCACATCTCCCTCAGAAATAAGTCGATGTAGAAGGTTAGGATTATCATGTAAAACTTCCAAGTTAGCAACAGCTGGTGGCTCCACGGCATTTAACACAGGAATTTTGGCAAAGCCACTGCACATACACCATTAAAATTTATTGAAGGCTATCAACTAATTTTACTGAAACTCTGTCCAAACATGGACAAACATGCAAATGAATAACCAACACCAAAAGAATCTGCTGCTTTAAAGGCTACCATTAGATTTTATTTAGGAAACAAATAATGATAAAGGAAGAAAATAATAATGTTCTTACTTATCGGGGCTTGCAGGAGGGCTGCGTGGTATCTCTTGCAAATGACGGAGGAATATTGCTAACATTGCATTAAATGTAGGTCTTTTCGAAGGCTTGAACTGCAGACAATCACCAATCATCTTCCACAATTCCCTAGGTAACCCAACACCCACTACACTTGCATATTGTGGAGGCAATTTCCGAGCTTTAATAACAGCTCGATAGATTTCATCTGCACTTAAACCAGCCCAACTGCATAAAGAATATCAACTTTTGTCACAATGAAACCATATCATTTATCAAAACATGGAAATACATATACAAAGAAAAAGAAACAGAAAAGTAAAATAAAACAAGGGTTTCTCCACATACGGGATGGAACCAGTGCACATTTCCACCAATGTACAACCAAAACTCCAGGCATCTGATTCGGCCGATATGCCTAGCACATCATCCCAGAACAGATTCAGAGACTTCTTTACTGGCTCCCAAGCCTCTGGGGCAGTGTAATGTGGGCTGAGCATAGTGCAATCCATGCATGAATGTATCTTGGAGGAATCACATTCTGTTCGCGCTTTTCGGCAAGCAGGTTTCTTCAGAATTGCAGCAAGTCCATAATCAGAAACCACGGCATGACCATTTACATCTAGAAGAAGATTAGATGGTTTTATATTCATACAAACGACACCTGCTGCATGAAGTTCTGCCACCCCTCGTGCAATATCTGCTCCATATCTACAATTAGAAAATACTCATTAAATCACGAGAAAGAATAAAGAACACGTGATAAAACCAATTATCTAGATCTCGAATAAGCTAATGCCAAGCATTGCAAACAATAGGGAGAAAAAAGTAAGTTGCATATTAACGCTGTAGGTGATTTTAATTAGCCAACAAATAGGATTAAAAGCAAACAGCTTCAACAATGGAAAAGATATTGGAATAAAAAACATGGAAAATCATATTTTGTGCTTAAATACACCAACTATGAACCCAAAATTTAAGGTTCATTCAACCTCAACAATAAATAATCCCAGCACATAACAGATTTTCCTCTTGCCTACAAACAACGTATCAATCTTATATTTTTGTTAACAAAGAGAATAAGATTTAGAATACCATCTAGCAAAGCCAGCAACACAATGAATACCAAACAAAATATCATTAAAAGCTTCAACTATAAAAAGAAAAGTCAAGAAAGGCAAAAGTTTAAAATTGAAACAAAACCTTAGAACTTGCTCCAAAGTAAGTCTCCCTTCATTATTGAACATTGCAGACTGAATCGATCCGTGACACCTATCCATAACAATCCCCAAACTACTCTCTTCCAACTTAATGACTCCATGGAAAGTACAAACATTCCTACACCACTTTGATGCACGCCTCAAATTCTCAAGTTGACCTAGAACCCATTCCCCATCCATACCTTCCATTGCTCCTACTTTCTTCACCGCCACCTTATGCCTACACCGTCTTCCTCCACCACCACTGTAGACTCCACTAATCACCGCCGCCCATGTTTCCACGCCTACTCTCCCTCCCTTCCCATCCCATTTTCCTTCTATCTTCCTAATTAACTTCACTTCCGGATGAGCTGTCAGTTCAATCACCGGCCCACATCCGCTGGCGGCAGCACCACCAGAACTAGAAGCGTGGGACCCGCGGTTAATCCGACCACCGGCCAAATCATGGAAGAAATCCCCATTATCGCCATCACCCTCCCTCTCTTCATCATCGTCACATCCTTCGTCATCCGTGTAATCACAATCGAAATCATTCCTGGAGTTGGACCCAGCTGAGTTTGGGTTCGAGTTAAGAAGAGCTAAAATCCCATAGTTCTTCTTCAAAGCCAGAACAGAGTTACCGACAAGGGACACATGGCGGCACCGGGGACAGGGCAAGGAAGCATCTGATGAAGCAGAAAACATTCTGGAAAGACAATCTTTGCAAAACCCATGGCCGCATTGAAGCAATAAAGGAACTCTTTCTTCCTCGTTATACCGCGTTTGGCAAACTGAACAACAAGGTACCTTCATTTCCCCCTTCTTTACTTTCCCAGAAAGTAAAAACAAGAAAAAGAAAATAAATCTCAGAAACCAAACATGGGATTTAACAATATCAATAAATAAAAATCTTTTTCCACAGGAATAATCAAGAAAGGAAAGGGAATGACAGATCCAATAAAAGGAGAATGAGGGTTTACAAAAGAGATCAAAAAACTGGATTTTTAGTAAAATTAAAAGACAAGTGGAGAAATTTCAAGAAACCTAGGCTTTTAAAGCTACAAGAAATCAAGGGTTTTATAAATAAAGGATCAATTTTTTAAATACAAATTTGGCTTTGTGTTTGGCTGCTGAGAAAGAGAGAGAATCTTGAAGCTGTTTTCACTTTGGTGACTTTTAATTGAGTTCCAGATGTTATGATTCGACTTTCTCTCCCACCAACCCTTTTCCTGCTCATTGTACACTTTCGTTTTTTCTAATTAATTTTAGAGTTTTTTAATTAGATAAAATCGATTTAATTTATTTTTTTTCTTAAACAAATCAACTAAATAATCTGCTTATTTTCTAAAACAACATAATTCTTACTTATTCAACAAAATTAGACAAATAAAATTATCCTGAACTCATTTTTAATTTTAATTGTGATCCTAGCTTGAACAATAAGGGGAAACTATAGGGCAACTTGGGATGCGGACTTAGGTATGAGAGAAGAATAGTCGAAGAAGTAGAGAAAGAAGATCATATCATCGATAAAAGCTTCTGTTGGTGGTTGTGTTAATGGATACCAAGCGAATTATAGAAAAAATTGAGTTAAAATAAGAACATAAAGATATAAATATTTTTTTAAAAGTAAAATAATTGGACGAATTACTGAGAAGCCCCTAAGATTTTAGTCAATTTTTTAAAATGGTGTCTTATTGAAGCATACGAGAATTTCATGTGTTTTTCCACGTTATTAATCTTGGAGGTACTTTCAAAGATGACAGCAAACCATAGATAAGATATATTGAATGTTCATAATGTTACGCATTAGTAAATAACTTTTAAAAAGTAACATACACACTATTAAACAAAGTTGCCTCCTTCAAACAGTGTATTATTTGGCTACAAACAGGCAAAGAAAGAAGGGAAAACTTTATTCGATTGGTCAGGAGATGCTTCAAAGCATTGTTAGATAACATTCGTAAGCACATGGGGGAGGGGGAGGGGGAGGATATTCTACAGTAACTCACCGTTCATACTTCATACGGAAGAGGGGAAGAATTTACAAGGAATACATGAGCTGCCTGTGCTAAGATTCAGGTGGCTCTGATTTTAAAGGTGCACCAGATGAGGAGGTGCAGCTCCCGTTCTGCAGGTAAAGGCTATTTGCAACCATGGAATCGCTAACCAAACCAACATCAACGTCGTCAAAGTTAAGCGCCCCTCGGACCTTCCGGCTTCTAAAAGCAACAAAGCAAACATCAGGAGTCATTAGTTAAGAACTATGTTTACTACCCAAGGACAGGAGAGAAGAATACCCATTCAAGTGATTGTTGATCGCAGTTAGGTCCTTCGAAGGGCTCTGAAAGGCGCGCGTACTCTCTCCGACACAAGCATAGTAGCTTCTTGAGCTATGTGAGATTAGAGCATCCATCTGTAAATGAAAACAAGATCCAATTAACAAAAATGTAAACATACTTCTTTTCTACAAAACCACAAATTTGAATTATGTTACTTCGACTCTTCTTTAAGTACCCATGTTCGACACCAGTCTCATGTATATGAAAATTTTGAATATACCCATTTAAGATAAATTATCATATCAGACACTCAAACCTAAGTTCCAATATCGTAGGATAGAGATAATACCGAAGGCTAAAAATAGAACAAAGAATTTTCTACACTTCAGTCAATCAAAAAACAGAAACCGAGATTCAACTTGTTTACTACGATAGATTTTTTAGGATTATTTGTTTATTATCAGTTTTTTACGATAGTTTTTTTTAGTTCATCTTTTGTGTTCTTCTAGACAGTTATGTGATTAGCATAGGACTCTTAGTAAATGTTCTTCCTAGTACAACTATTCTACTATAAGTGAGTTATATTATAGCATAGAAGGTTTAGGGAATATTATTATCATTGAGAATAATTCAATTAGGTTTATTATCTTCTTTCAATTTTCTTCGGTTCTAACTTTCTTCTCCATCAAATTGGTAATCAAAGCCTTTTAGATCCTAGGGGTTCATATAAAAAACCATTCTTAAGCAATGGTAGGACACACTAGAGGTGTGGAAAGGAAATCAAGGCCAACAAACTAGAGGTGTGGAAAGGAAACCCAAATGGAGACTCCAGAAGGTGCCCACAACCAGTTTGACATCCCAAAAGGTAGTCCTACTGATGGATCTGATATTGATGAGATAGAACATTCCTTTCATGATGCTGGACCTGCAAAGCTTGCAGTTTAGGTGGAATGGAGGAGCAATTGGTTCATGCTCTTGAATCAAACGAGGATGGAATTAAAGTAAAAGCTGATGATTTCAATGGGAAGGATGTACATGGAAGAGGAAGATAATGATATCTTAGAACTGATCCATGATGAATATCTTGAGGAAAGCGAAGAAGTCTATGTGTATCCGGTTCAAGGAGAGTCTTCGGTAGTTCATAGAACAATCACAAACAAAACCTCAGAAGAGGAGAAGGATTGGAGGCAAAATCTTGATCTCTCAAAGGATTCAATATCAGATGATGCTGAGGGTTATGGAATAAAAAGAGTCGATTTCGTTTTTACAACTGAAACATATTCTACTAAGAGAAAAAGGATTTTAGTACCTTGGATGTCCGCAATGGAGACACATATACGTTGTGGGTTGCAGATACTTTCTTTGGGGACATATCAGGGAGGGTTGGAAAAGGAGAAACTTTAGGAGATCCAGGGCATGGACCTAATTAGGAAATGAATATAGAACAAGTAAAATTAGAATGGCCTGCACAAGCAAAAAGGATAAAATATAGCACAAAAACCCTGCGATATAATAATGGAAAAATGGAACTTTTACCATCATTACTATTGTTGGCTTCAGCAACACGACTAGTTCTTGTAGGTGTTCCAGCAGCACCAAGTTCTCCCAGCAAAGGTTTTACAGAAGGAATGAATATTTCATTGTAGAATGCAATGATATCAATATTATCCTGCCCGCTTCTCTGCTTACAGATCATTAGAATGATTAAAATCTCCTGGGAAAGAAGGGACAAAGAAACTAGAGATGAGATACCGTACCCCTTTGGGTCGTGCAGATGACTTGTCGACAAATACACTTTGGAAAACTTGCGGTTTACATTGTGGTTGCTTCCTATAGTTGCAAATAATTTCTTTGAAAGTCAGGCTCAACTGAGAAATCTGCAGGTCATTCATTCAGAAAGTAAGAGGAAGCACTCTGCACTGCAGATAAATTTAACAGTGGCTAAAAAGCTCTTGTAAGAGGAGCAGACCTTTGCAACTACATAGAAACAACAAAGGATGATCTGGTCAATATGACGGTTGAAGAACAGAGAAGTCCGCTTGTTAAGTATTTGCTGAAAAAGAGAATATACACTCTCCCTAATCTGTTGAGACAATTGCAGTCTCTCAACCATACCATTAATCCTGACGGCAGCCAACTTATTAATCTAGGCAGTGCAAAGCAACACATTAGACACAGAGTACATGATAATCACAGAATCCAAATCAAATTCAATAGTCAGTACTCAAGGGCAATTTGTCACGAGAAAACATTTCGTGGGATATTTACATTTTACATTTAAGTACAAGTAGGTTTGAGCCAGTATAAGCGTACATAAGACACATCATAGTTACGCAAGAAAATATAGTTTATCTTGTAATTTAATACCTTGCTAAAAAATATATTTATTCCTGTTTCTGCACATGTTTCTCCTCCACCGCCTGGGTTAGGACGGGTTGGACTACAAAACAAATACCCCAAAAGAAAATTCAGTTAAGCCAGTGCAATCAGTTCAGGCTACTACTTCCCTAGAACTTGCAATACACAATACCTCGCAAATGCAGATTGCAAAGGAGCCTTCCTCAGGTTGCTTAATGCCAATAGACGATCCTTCACCGGTGACGTAAAAGCATTCCGTTCAACCAAAACACTTCTGAACTCAGCACAAGGTTTTATGGGAGACCTGACATCCCCATTTTGACCTGTAAGCAATAAATAAATGACGAGTCAGAAAGTACCAAAATAGAGCTCAAAATGTTGCGAGCCTAAGATTGAGCTGTGCTAACATTACCTGTTGATGTTTCATGCTTCTGCAAAGTGGGCACTGGAGGTGTACCTCCAGAAGTGTTTACATGCATCGCAATTGCATCCAAAGATGGCATTGGCTCTGCCAATAGGCCAAGACAATTTATTTCAGCAGATAGGGCAGGCCTTGCAACTATCAAAGAATTGTACAATGAGGAGCCTTTATTCCACACCATGCTCTCCAAAAGCCTCTCTTCCAAAGAATTTAGATGCCGCCTCAATTCCCTTGGAAGAGATTCCTCATGTCTAATGAAACTCTCTATCACCTTGCTAAGATCAAAGGCTGTAATACCAGTCCTCTCCAGTACCGTAGGGAACAACATTGTGGCAGTCTTATGTGTCGCTAGAACTAGTTCAGCAGAACAAGCAAGCATACATCTATGAAACCTCTCATTAGTTAATAAAGAGGTCAAGTTAGCTGCATGTAATATTTGTGCCTCTGCAGTACACATAGCTTCCAAAACCCTATAGTATAACTTTAGTGACTCTAATCTCCGTTGTTCCATCCATATATCATCCATCAGGTTTACACTTTGAAGGCTTCCAGTTGCACTACGTTCATGATTTCTAGGAAATATTGCCTCCAATATTATGTGCGCCCTAGATATCACATCATTGGTAACATCTTTATCACAAGATGATAAAAAACGCTGCAACTCAGCTGAAGGTTTTGAAGGAAGAGGACAAATAACAGAACGAAGCCATTTTGCAGTTGTCATTGCAGTGCTGACAGGAGTAGCTGCCAACTTTGCACTCGGTGGCCCAAGGACACCATTCACATGAGATACAGAAGGCCGATGAGGAGACAGTGGGCTTGAGATCGACTTTGATGGTGAGGCCATTGAATCAATTTTCCTCTGCTCAAAACAAAATAAACAGCTTTCTTAGATAAGGGACTGCTATGTAAAGCATAAAAAACAAAAGGGAGAATACACTTCATAAAATTTGAAACAGACCTTGATACCAGTAACATTCATAGCCCCTACAGACAAGTTCCCTAAACCAAGTAAATTATCTTCTTCATTTACAAACACCCTTTCATCCAGATCACCTTTATTACAAATCGCATCATCATAATCTTTTTCTAAAATATTCAAATTGGATGAAAGTGATTGTTCCTCCATTAAACCTTCAAAATAGATCAAGCCATCTGCATCATAGAAGATCAGATATATTAAAGGCAAAACTGATGAAAGCATGCTGCCAAAATTGTCTTCATGACTTAAATGACGAACCAGTATCAATATTTTCCAGTGTTTCCATATTGCACTCAACTGCTCGACATGGTTTTTTTCTCAATATATCTTCTATTAACTTATTGGTCATTTCCATTGTTTTCCTCAAATCATCTTCTGAAGCATCATACATGTTGCAAAGTGACGCAAGCAAATCAACACCTTTGTCTCCTCTCTTAACTGAATGATAACATGAAGAAGTCAACAATGAGGAATGTCAAAATTTTATCCCCACCAGGAATGCAAATAAAGAAAAAAAATCTAGAAGGGTATGAACTAAACACTAGTGAAGAATATGGAACAAAATTAAAGAAAAAACCAGTGAAGAATCACAATGCATTCTCTTTATCAAAGACATATCTAAAAACTTGACTTCCATAAAAGAGCAGAAACTACCAAAATGTGAAGAGTCGCTGATCTTGAAGTTCCTGAAGCGAATGGGAACATGTATGATCAAAATAGCCTGTATCACATAAATTGTAAGAGAACATTAACCTCGGAATCATTGCTTGATGCTCTAGTAATGTACAAGGATAAGGTGAATCAAAGACGAGCATAGTTAAGTTGAAACATCTGAAGCACATTCAAATGTAATTTTCATCTTCTGCATTCCGCTAGATAATTATTAAATTAACCCATTGTCTGTACTACTATAACAAGAATGTGTTTCACTAGAAAAAAAAAGGGACACGTTATTCCTTGGTAAAACCAAGTCTGCCTTCCTACAATCAACTAGTAAGAAAGTAATAATAAGCATAACTGACCAGTATAGAAACAAAACCATTTGCACAAGTCACTAGGTCTTTAAAACGGCTGAATGCATGCACACGGAGTGCCAAAAACAGTAACCACCCAAAACGATGGCACTCTGATAAATAACCCTGCGAACTGGTAGCATTTTGCTGCTTGTCAATATTTGCATCACTTGTCAAGAAGAGTTCCCAAAATGCACGCTTGTATGACCTTTTATAACATTAAATAGCAAGATGAAAATGTTATTTACTTTACAAAGTGGAAAAATTATACAAACTAAGCAGAAAATAAGGTTCTAACGACAGTTGCACGAAGGTCACATGCACAGTACAGATTCTCTGTAACATATCATTTGAAATATAATTCTGCAATCTGTCTAAAAGAAAATGACATATTTATATCACTATCTAAAATTTAATTTTGTTATCCATTTGGAGAAGATTACAATCAATGCAAAAATCAAGGCCACGTGACTAGCTACTGTAAAAATTAGGATATGTGTATGTATGTATAGATTGTGGGGGTTAAGCACTTCATAAAAACATCATAATCTAGGCCTGCTCTTGCATATTTCAGATAAGGTTCAAGACAGCATAAGCAAGGACACTGCAAATCTGAACCCTTGTAAAATGCAATTTCATATATTTAAAAGTAACCCATTGAATTTAGCAAAGCATAGTTCTATTAAGATAAAAAGAGAAATTATAATTCTATTACAAAGCTATTCAGACATATCATCTTATAGCCTACAACAGGCTATAAAAGGACACTTACTTGCTTATAAGGCTCAAGTGCACAAAGTTGGCCTGCATCTCCTTAGCCTAATTGATAAAGTATCATAAAGAGATAATTAAATAGAAGCAATGTGGCCAATAAATTTTAAGACAAGTATAAAAGAAAACAAGGGAAAACATAGATCTATATCCTTTCGATACCTCAAGTCTACTCTCCCAATCTTCACCATACATGTTGCTTAGAACCGGACCAGCTTTTATCACAAACTGAGGCAACTCTTTAAAAAAATCCACAATACTGCAAAACATAGGGAAAACTCATTGTCACTGAAACAGTCGCGATCAGAAAAACTACCCTTATGTACATAAAATGAACAGCATCATACTTCAGCTTTGCAGCTCTCAATATCTGGCATAACGAAAACCCACTTTCAACAGACTCATGCTGTGTATTTTCTCCAGTCTTTTCGCTCAGCCGTTTAAGCGAATATAAAACAAATGAAAACCAAAATCTCTCTGCTTCTTCCAGCTAATCCAGAATAAATACAACAAAGTTAGTTCTAAAAGCAATTCTCTTGCATAAATTTCCATATAAAAGGGAGTTAAGAAAACCACCGTCCCACTCCCAATTGAAGAAATATTTGAGGATAAAAGGTGTTTTGTTTCTTTGAATAACTTCATGGCATTTGAGCAAGCTTTCTCATCCAGAGATAACCCATTCTGGAAATCATGAAAATATAACACTAAAAAAACACACACAAAAGAAATAAATGTATGAAATAGTATCACCGAAAAGAACATACCTTGCACAAATCAGTGAACCTAGATTCAATGGCATCGCCATCCGAGCTACCAGCAGTTGTTACTGAAGGCTTCATGTCTTCCATATTCATCAATTTCCGAAAAGTTCAAGGTTTGAATCCCTCAAACAGTTCTAGCAATACTATTAAAGTCCCAAATTATCAACACACACACACAAATTGACTTTAAATTTTTCTTTTTGAGAAGAAATCTACAAATACATACAGCAACTTAAACCTTTTCTGCAAAATGAAAATGTATTACAAAAATTTTAGTTACCATACAAGAAAAAATAAAAAGAAAGAAAAAAAAAAAAAGAAAAATAAATCATTTACACTTCTGGAAATGGTGAATTGATTTTTAAGAATGCCAACCGAAAAAAATAAAACATAGCTGAAAGAAAACTTACAAAACTCAGGCTTGAATTTGGTTGGGATCCTGGATCTGCAGATGTAACAGATCTAGTGAAGCGAAACCCTAGCTTCTAATTTACCACCCCAAAACACCGCGTTACAAACGGATCGAGAGAAAGAAAAACCAGATGAAAAGATGTAGTAATTTCTTCCTGTACTAATTTTAGTTAAGAACAAGAACCCTAAAATTTTCTTTTTTATTTTCTTGCATTTTCTCTCCCTTTCTCTCTCTAACTTTGGGCCTCTTTTTTGTGGAAACCCTAACAATGAAGGATCTTTCCTCTTTAGCGCGGGAAAATCAACCAACATAACATCATAACATACATGCGCCGACCATATCACATTCATCGCCATCCAATTACGATTTGACACGTCATGATGCTGCGAATGGAGTTTACCGCCAAAATTGTTCAACGTCTGGTCCGTGACGAAGATTCCCGGTTTGGCAAAGGTGGATGAATGGTTCGAGTTTCCACCGTTAGGGTGAGCGTTAACGGAGAATTAGTGAGTTGAGCCGAGTCATTTTCTGAGTCTCGGAAATTGGGACGGCAAAGAGTAAGGGAACACGTGTGGGTTGGGCCCATTAGATAAACACATCTAGTTGTTAGATATTTTTATGATCGGTGTTAAAATGTCCTGAATAATTATTTTTATTTTTAAAATAATTTCATTTTTAATATTATTTTTAAGAAAAAATATTTTAAGATCTAAAAAGAAAATTATGTATTTTAATCATTGACGTCCAATTTTTTATTTGATTAATCGAGAATGAATACTATAAATATTTATTATGATGACATCCTTCTTAATCTAATTTACTCTAATTTATTATAAATAGTAAGAATTTTAGTAGGTACATAAATTACTATAATTTATACATAGTTTATTACACAAATTATAATAAAAACAGTAGGTATCGTATTTACTACACGAAATCACACAAACTCAAAAATTATCGATTAACCAAGTGATATTTAAATATTTTTTTTATTTTTTAATCAAACGGCTATTAATCATCTAGATAAATCTAACGGTTAAAAATTTTTGATTTTCTTTTAGCCTTAAATTAAGCGGGGGGGGGGGGGGGTTTAGAAAATTCCGCTGGATAGTCTTGTATAAATTATATAAATTGAGATATGATCTTGGAACTCGGGTGCTAGTGTTAGATGCGAGTATGTTATCGGCGGTGGAACAACAAGTTTTCCAGGATTTTTTCATGTATTTGAAGGATCCTTGACATGTTATATCCTTATATCTGTTTCGAGAATTTATCGGTCATGCATTTTAAGAAAAAATGAATACTTGAAACAACATAGGAACTCTTTTCCTATTCGCAAATTGGGACCTGCATTATCTGAAAAATGGAAACGACGATGCTATTGTATCTCCAGCAGTTTAGTTCTAACTTGTTAAGTTGCTCATCTGACCTTGCAGAAAGTATAGGGCAACTTATATTGTAAAACATTGCTAATATTTTGGATTTGAACAGATTGGGAAGGTGAGTGTGGAATGGTTAGCCGGGGATAAGACGAAAGTGATTGGGACATTTCCGCCTCGCCGAAGGGGCTGGACTGGCTATGTTGAAAAGGACACCGCGGGGCAGACCAACATTTATTCAATAGAGGTTGGTAGGTTTTAGATTTGCTATTACCTGCATAACTAATTTTGCAACCTAAGTGTTGATTTTCTTCCCTCTAGCCTGCAGTTATGTATCTGAAAGTGCAATAAGATCAGGAACTGCCGGTTCTTCGTCCGAAGGATCTGAGAATACGGCAGCAATTGCCGCCGGATTCGCCCTTATCTTTGTTGCTGCAGCTTCATCTATAGTCCTTCAAGTTGGAAAGAACTCGCCTCCCGTAAAGACAACTAAATACACCGGACCGACGCTTAGTTACTACATAAAAAGTTTAAGCCACCAGAAATTATCCAGGTTGCAGTACCAAGTGTGACCGATGAACTCTCATCGGAGTTACCGGAAAACTCAGCTACCGAAGTTTAAGAGGTTCAGGATCAATCTGAACTATCAGAACCTTCAAGTCTAAGTGGTAGTTTCATAGACAAATTTTGGGAACAATCTGTTGTAATGTTAAAATTTATTTCCATGGTAGCTCCTGTATACTATATATTGAATTGCTACAGTATTTATACAGGAATATCTCTCTCCTGCGTTGCTACAACTCTCAACTTTTTTTATGTATCTTCCATGTCTATATGGATATGCTTATTAGATATGATACTTTTTTATCGTATATACTCGTATTTAACACACACACTCATAGATTAACAGTATCAGTCATTTATTAGGCAACAGTAACAATCAACCGATACCCTCTTACATCAAACTATAGTTATCATGCTCAGCCACTGAGAGTTATGACTGTCAAACCAAATTACTGTACCTGGCTATCACCTAAGCACATTCGAAATGGTGATATTCGCAATTTGAAAGGGCACATATTAATGGAGGTAGGGAGTGAAAACTTCCAAAACTTTCTCGTAAACAGGTTTCTTGAAATCCACTGCCTGAAACAGAGGGAGAAATAAACATGAACCATGCAAGAAGCAAAGTTTGACTCTAATTGATTCAAAAATGGTAGAGTATTGTGGTACTCACAAGCTCGACAACTTGCTCCGGTGTCATCCATGACCATTCACCAAATTCAGGTTTCTCAGTGCCGTCACCCAGAAGATTGATTTCTTCTTCTTTCCCGGAGAATTGAAGGAGAAACCTGTTTGTCAATAGCAAATTTAAAGAGAGGTCCACATGGCATGGGAAATCAAACAAAGACAGGGAAATTGAAATATAACAGAAAATCAATAATCGGACATGTCACTTCTAAAACCCAAGCTAGGATGCACACATATTTAGAAAGCTGTTGGTGGATTTAAGGACAATCCAAGCACTCACCACTTCTGAGCTTGACCTTTCCAGTCTGATCCCCACTGACGTTTCAGTTTTTCCCTGACTTCTGGTGGGAAGTCGTATGCGAACCAATAAGGTGCCTGCATGGCACAACAAAATGACATGGCGATGTGGGAGATAAAGGACTAGTATCTAAAATATCAAATTAATCAAAACATCTGTAATTTATTCTCAAACTCTTATTTCTTTCCTAGAAGAAATGAAATTTTGAAGCACTTGTCCCCTCGTCCCTAGTGTGTGTTTTAGTAACCTCTTCCACTAGAAATGCTAGCAGGGTAAAATAAAAGGAAATGCTTACGCAATTCTCAAGAAGAAAAAGAAAGAAAGGATGTCTTAGAACAAACCTCTGCAATAATTTCAGCTGAGCTAACACCTGTTTCTTCTTTTAATTCTCTGAGGGCAGCAACTTTTGGATCTTCACCATCATCAATCCCACCCTGCACATCATAAATCTAACTAAATCTCTTTAACAAAAGGCTCAACTTCTAAAGTAGTGGAGCTCCAGACTACAGGCAGCCAAGAATGTAGTTCAAAAGGATCAAAGATGAGGACGTAGAAGGGTTTATTTCACACAGATTTGAATGATCACGAGATAAACGAGACAAAGCCAAGAGAAGAGAGAGAGCCTAGAGAATTCATATTTGACCATGGGAAGGAAACTCGCTGTAGTAATCACCAAGGCGACGCATATGCCAAGAAATCTCAAAAACTTAATATGGTTTTCACCTTTCAAAACTCAAGTAAAAGGACAATAGCCATAGATCCAGAGCATTATGATACCTTGGTTACATAACTCATAAGTATTACCATACTAAAAACACTTGTTACAAATCTAAACTTGAAATTAGAAAGATTGTAAAAGCACAAGGAAAAACATCACTTATTCAAAGAAGCAACATTCATCCGTTTTCTTTGTTCAAATTAAGCCATGTGAGCACCTAAAAAATTACATGTGAAGTTCGTTTATTGCTAATTCATATATTAAAACATGAAATAAAGTGAAGGCAAATCCCCTGCAAATTTCATTACAAAATTTCCCTTAGAATCCAATGAAAGGACATGACTTTCCCTTCCTAACTCAAAATTAAATATGAATACTGCTAGAAACAAGATAAAAACAAAAGGGAACCTGAGGCATTTGCCAAGCATTGGGAATATCTAGTCTTGATGCAGAAAAAATCTACAAAAAAGGGGGAAATTAGAATGTAAAAAACTGTCAAATAAATATATCCATCGAATAATATAAAACCCAGAAAAGGAAAACAGAAGTTAATGACTACCTTTTTGGATGAATTGATGAGACAAATGCCAACATTCCTTCTGTATCCTTGGGGAGGAGCTTCCATGGATGATGATGTTGAAGAGCAGGTGCAGGAGAAGAGAGGTTTGGGTTTCCGATGGTTGTGAAATTGAGAGGAAGAAGGATATTGAGGGATGAAATAATGTTTAGACGATGGAGAGGAGAGTGAAGGGAAAAAGACCGCCATAAAATAGCCATTTCCCGATACTTTTCCTATTTACTTTCCCATCTCCCAAACAAACCCTTTGTATTTCTACGTAAAAAAATCGTAAATTACTCGGCAGATTTATTAATTGTTTTTTTTTTCGCTTTAAAATTAGGTTACAAAAAGCATAATCAAATTTTTTATAAGAAAATTATTATTAATTTATAATATTAAAATTTTATATATTTTTAAGAAATTTGATATATTAATTTTTTTATATTTTAAAAATTTTATTAAAAATTTGATATATATAAAAAATACTAAAATTTTTATAATTTTTATAAAAACTTAGATTGCATCTTATTTTGTGACGTTTTTGTGTTTTACTCTATAACTTTCTCTATTACTAATAAGATTATAAATGTTATTAAAGTTATAGATGAATCATTGAATTATCAGAATAATATCACGAATGATTTTATTAATCATCAATATTTAATTTATTAATTAATTAATTTAAATCGAATATTATAAAAATTTATTATATAAGTGATCATTTTAATTTAAACGATAAAATTTAAACTTTTAACCTTGTTTAAAAGATATTATATCTTATTCAACTAAATCAATTAACTATTAATATTATTAATTTTTAATTATAATGCGTTTATTTTATTTATCAATTATAGTTTATTAAAATTTAGTGATTATTTATAATCTTATAAAAAATAATGTATGGTATAATTTATTTTAAATTGTATTCTTAAAATCACAATACTATTTTTTGGGGAATCAAAACTACATCTATAATCTGTAGTATAACAATATTATATTAAATTATTATATAATAATTATTATATTTATTATTATTTTAATATATTAATATTAATAATTAAAGTAAAAATAATTTTATACTCAAAATTGATTTTCTACCTAAAAATTAAAAATTTTGATTTTTGAGATTGAATGAAAAATAGTTTTTTAAAGTAATTTTTCACTGCTAAAATAAAATGTTTGTGGGTCAAAAATCTAATTTCTGTTCTCTTCCTTTCATCTTTATGAATGTCTTAAAAATTAAGATTTAAGAGCATAATGATGGAGTAGGGGCATTGGGTGTTCAAATTGGATGTCTCTAAAATAAAGGAAAGAAACTTCTGCCCCTTTTCTTCATTCCCGACGGACCCCTCCAGGCTCCATCCAGTTCCATATTAAAAACTAAATTAGTGAAGCAGAAAAATACCATAAAGTCTCCATTTTTCCTTAACCTTCATTGGGATTTTCACTCTCTGGTTTTCTTTCTCATTCAGAAACCTTGTTTTCATCACTCCTTATACTCTAATTCTTTTCCCGTTTCTTCTTTAAATCAAAAAAGGTGGATTTGGGGGGGTTATATTTGGAGTGTTTTGATCAAAGTATCCAGCTTTCCCAAAAAAAAATGCAGAATTCTGGTAAAGCAGAGCAAGATCAAAGGTACATATAATCTGGGTATTTCTTAATTTATTGTTTTGGATGATTTAAGTTAGTTTTTTTGTGTGTTCAACTTGTTTTAGCTCATGGGTTGTTTTCCTTTTCCTGATAATTTTTAATGTTTTTGGATTAGAATTTGTTGCTTGCTTTTATGTTTCGGTTTTTGGAGAAGTGAACTTCAGTTAGAAGCTAAAGTTTCAGATTTCTTCAGCTAGCATGTTTGTTTTAATGACCCAATTTGAAACCTGATTCTGACTAATAAACAGTTATCACTATATAGATCAGAGAATTTGGTGTTCGATTTGGGGTGTTTCTTTTTCTTACAAAATCTGCCTGCTAACAAAAGAACTTTAAGGAAAAATGGAAACTACTCTTGATGATCCTAGTTGTATTTGTGTCTTCTTTAAATCTAAGAGATCTTTTTCAGCGTACCTAAAACATGGTTAGTTTCTGTAATTGTTGTTTAGTTTCCCAGTGAAGTTTTCTCTTGCATGGCAGTTCCTCTTTTCTGTAGGAAGCCTCTTGATCCCTTGAAAGTATTTGTTCCTTTGCCTTTATAGCAACACCTTTTATATGTAAGTATAAGTAAAGTCATTTATATGCAAGGGGAACTGATTTTGATGCGAAAGGATTTTCTGTCATTGCGTTAGCTTTAGTACTTGTTCATACTTTGTGGATGAGCTGATGGAAACTTGCTTTTGGAGTCTGGACTTTTTTTGTACATTAGGTTCTGTGTATTGCACTATTGGTTAGGGGTGAGTATTCGATCGAGTCGAGTCAAAAAAATTTGATTTATTGAGTTGATGAGTCATATTTTACAACTCAAACTTTATTTGAATTTTTTTCTATTCGAGTCGAGTTTGAAATTCGAGTTGAGTTGAGTCGAGTCAAGTTTTCAAGTTCCTACAAATATTTAATTGTAATTATTTATCATGTTATAGTATGATTTTATTGCAATTTAAACTACTTTCTCTAATCATATAATATATATATTTCTTTATATGTAGTAGTATTTCTTCATATTTTTATATATTAATATATACATAAAAATTAAGAGACTTTTTGCGAATTTAAAAATAAATCCTTTAATTGCTAAAAATTTTGAGTTATTCAAGTTATTCGAATTTCCATTTTACAGCTCAAACTTTATTTGATTTTTTTCGAATCGAGGTTATGAAATTTCGATTAGAGTCAAAACGAATCGAGTATTTTCGCCTCGAGTCGAGTCGATTTATTCGGGTTTTTTGAGTCAAGCCGAGTTTTGCTCACCCCTACTATTGATCATTAATAAAGTTATACTAGATTAAGTCTGAGGTTTGCTGTTTGATTTTTGGGTGATCATTTTGCCCTTGTTTTTTCAGGATAACTTGCAACATGGAGGATTCCAATATGACTATTGAATTCCTTCGAGCACGGTTACTGTCCGAACGATCTGTCTCAAAAAGTGCAAGACAGAGAGCTGACGAGCTTGCAAGAAGGGTATGTTTAAGTTTTAAGTGTGTTTACTTTGGAGGCCTTTTGAGGTCTAATGCTTCTATTTTATCCCCCCTCTCTCTATGTGTGTGTATATATATTTCATGCCCAACCGTATCGAGTCTCTTTAATGCTGTATAGTGTTGGATTTTATATAAATTAGGTAGCTGAACTTGAGGAACAGCTCAGAATTGTGTCTGTCCAAAGGAGGAGGGCTGAAAAGGCAACGGCAGATGTTCTTGCCATTTTGGAGAATAATGGGGTAAGTGATGTATCTGAGGAACTTGATTCAAGCTCTGACCAGGACACGCCTTTTAAGTCCAACATGGATAATGTTTATACTAAAGGAGAGGAGAGCTCTCTCAGTTCAAAAGTGAGAAGAAACGAGGTAGATGAACTTTCAGCTTCTGATGATTTCTCTTCAGTATCTGGTAGAAGCTTGTCTTGGAAAGGCCGCAAGAGTGCATCTCATTCGCCTGAACAGTATAAAGACTCACTTGTGAGAAGGTGCAATAATTTTTCATCTAAGGTTTTTTCTTCCCCAAAACACAACCAGGGAAAATCATGCCGGCAGATAAGACGCCGGGAATCAAGGTTGGTACATGATACTTTTGCTTTTATTCTATCAGAAATAGGCATGCCATTTTTATTTTATTTTTAAGTAAGAGAAAAGAATATTCTATTCTGTAATTATGGATACTAAAACCTGTATGATATGCACTCATCTCTGATGCAAAGAATTAACTTAAAGTCCCAAATAAGATATGACAAAGAGAAGGATGTGTGTAGTAGTAGATCTCAGGTTGGACATAAGAAAATAACCATAAAGGAAAAAGAAAAAAGAAAATGGTGATGTAGAGGGTACATTTATTACTTTGATACTTTTGTACAGCTTAATATGTCACGGAAACATTAGAACTGAATGATCAACATGAAATATTGTTTAAAGATCGTTTTCATTTTCATTTATAAAATGACTGGTTTCTTTATGTATCAGATCAATTTCAGAGGAGTTCAAATCAACAAAAAGTTAAAAAAAAAAAAAAAAGAATAATGTTATAGTTAAGGTTTTTTTTTCCTCATTTTCATTTATAAAATGACTGTACTTGAGAATTCCCTTCATCTTCGTACGTTTCAGCTGATTGCATGTCCAAGATGGAAATCCTCACAGGTATCAACTTTCATTTGTCAAATAACAAAATTATCTATTGCTTGTTTTATTTCATCAGATTAATAGTGGAGGAGATCAAATTAGATGATGTCAATGCCAGATCACCAGTAAATGGACTTGAAATCCCATCTAAAGTCAAGACTAATCACTCTGAAAGTGAGTCTTATATTTTATCTTTACATTCTGAATTTCCTGTAAACAAAAGTTGAATGGACAATCTACAGTCAGATGCCTTAAAAGGTGAAAGAAATATAACTGTTTATGGTCTTGGTTTTCATGGGTATGAAGGTGAGAAAGACATGGAAAAGGCACTAGAACATCAAGCACAACTTATTGATCGTTATGAAGCAATGGAAAGGGCCCAAAGAGAATGGGAAGAGAAGTTCAGAGAAAATAATAGTAGTACACCGGTATGTTTAAGCAAAACCTATTTGAAAGAGATTATTTGTGTTTTTTCCTGTCTTGGTTATGATTTCATGCTAAAAAATTACGTGTGTTTTATATTTATTTGAAGCAAGTACATTCCATGATAGTTTAAGTTCAAACTTACTGAGGTGGAACATTTTAAAAGTTCTGGTGCACAATGAATTAAATTATACATGAGACTATGAAGGTGTTTCTTGCAATGGTGATGTCTTAAGTTTTAAAGCTTGGAAGAAAACAATAATTTGTGAATTGATGATATGATTCTTCAGAAGGAGCATATACATTTAACCAGTTAGAAGAGGCAATCACTCTTCTCCCTTACTCCTTACATTACTATTGTGTAGTTTTCAAGCTTTGAGGCATGCTTACCCCGTCACGGGATCTCTTGTCCCTTTTTTTTTTTTTGCCTCTGGAGTCTACTTCCTCTTTCATGTGTTATGAGAAATCAGATAGTTTGCCCAAACCTTGACAAAGTACACTTTCTAAGTCCTTGTCACGTGGTAAAAGGTCATTTTGATTTGCCTGGCTGTAAATGGCATTAGTATGATTTTCCTTGGGAGTGCTATATGCAGTTATTTGTTCTTTTTCTTATACTAATCTCTATTAATAACGTGATGGTTTTTATATTACGCTGTCCAGACAGTTTATTGAATGTTTTGGCGCTTTACATTATGTCTTGCTTGTGTTTGCTGATATTATGTTTTTGTTTAAAATTATTTAGGATTCATGTGATCCTGGGAACAACTCAGATGTCACTGAGGAAAGAGATGAGATCAAGACTCAAACTCAATATGCATCTGGGACAGGTAGCATACGAGTCCAAGAGGAAGAGGAATTACCTAAAACTCAATCCTATGATCCTATGCCGCCTTCACATGGTGATATGGATCAGTTACAGGATCGTAATTGTAGCAGTTCCCTTTCTCCAGTGTCCCTAAATCCAACATCCCCAGGTTTCATGGCAAAGGAAAATCATTCTCAGGAAAGTCTGCAAAGCAACTATTCTCCTTTATGCAGTGGTCATCAAATTGCTAATGCACATGGTTCCACTGGGAAACAGGTAGTGCATCAGGAGAGTCCTCAGAACAACCATTCTCCTGTACACAGTTCTCATGCTCATGGTTCCATGGGAAACCAGGCAGTGCAGCTCCTTTCATCTGATATGGGCAGTAGTTCAACCACGGAACACCCCGGAAACAAAAATGCGATTTATGCACTGTGCCACATGAAACACCTGGAAGGTTTACCAATGTGCTGGATGCACTTAAACAAGCTAGGATGTCTTTAAAACAGAAAACCGATACATCTCCACTAATAGAAGGTGCGTCCGGTGGAAAAGCTATTGAACCTTCTTTGGGGAGAAAAGTTGGGGAGAGGGAAGAGATTCCTATTGGATGCTCTGGACTCTTCAGGGTTCCATCTGACTTTTCAGCCAAGGCCTCTAAAATGAACTTTCTGGGTTCAGGTCTGCAGCTGAGCTTGGCAAACTATGAGTATGACCCAGGTGCAGGAGTTGCACCGACTTCTAGCAACCATCTTCTCACCACTTCTTATGCCAACACCCGGTCAAGTAGCTCTAGTAATTATCCACCAGTCCCAACTGCATCTGGTTTCATAATCAATGATCAAATTCTCACCAGTCGATATGCAGAGACAGGGTCAAGATCCGCTCAAAATCCACGTTTTGATCCTTACATGGAACCAGGCCTACCCTCATCCACTCTGCAGAGTTACTCAACTTTCCCCTCCTATCCCGACCTGGTGCCACAGATACAAAGTAGAGAAGATTTCCGGTTTTCCATACAACCAGATCCATTGGGGTACGTCCTGATCAGTTCTCATATTATGATAACCATTTTAGACCAGATAGCCATAGATTGTAGCTTATGTACATTGCATCTTAATCAAGAAAGGTGCTTGTTTCACATAAAGATGCTGACTTATCATATGTTTTTTAAGGCCATTTCTGTTATCAGCATCTCTCTTCTTTCTCTACTGTTTACTAGTCAAGGGAGGTGGGATTTTCCCAGGAGATGCAACTCTATTCATATATGTATTTTCTAATCCATACTGTTGTACCAATAAACTTATATATTGCTCTAGTTAGATTGTGATTTTTCTTCCATATTTCGATTTCGATATACAAACCGTGTAAATTATTTTTTACACGACAACTCATATTTAAGTTATAAAATAGATATTTATATTTAAAATCATGAAAATAATTTCTAAATACTGTAAAATGAATATAAAATGACATATCAAAGTCTGAAAGTCAAACCCCAAAATGAATATAAAAAACAACATTATTTATCATGAAGTGTTTAAAAATGACAGACAACCATTAGAATCAAATGCCTACATCACTCTCTCATGCTTTGATTCAACCTGTCTGAAATAATTACAAATTTTAAAGAAAATAAAACAAACATGCGAACATAATGACAAACTAAGAATCCAAATGCTGAGGATTCCTGAAGATCATTTTTGTATAAATAAAATGAAATCTTACATTTATTTGAGGAGCAGAAGTAAAAAGACAGGTTAGTAAAAACAAAATGAGTTATAATCCTACAGCAACACATAGACTTTAATACTGAAGCTGACATGATCATATAGAAGACATTACACTTAGATGTTGATGCATTAATCTAGTAAGTCTTTGTATTGTTTGTTGTTTAGATGAAATAAATATATATTCTTGTGGCAGGAAAATAAAGTTTCCTGTTACTTAAGCTCTCTGCTTGTCCTTATTACGCCTTGGTAGTTTCAAAACACTGTTCTTCCCTGATTTTGAATGAAAATAACCATCTTCCATGGTAAGAAATATAGTCTTAAGCTAAATGTTTAATTCCATGGGGAAGAAAACTTTAAAAAGGGTTGTTGCCGGGGACGAAACTACACCCATGTGGGGAAGCATAATCGTCCCTATCCTCGAAGATTTTTTTTTTCACTTTTGTCCTTCTATTTAAATTTTTTTAAAAATTCTTATTATGAATTTGTCTCATACTTCTAAACATTTATGCTTTGCTCCTCAACCCCAAATCCTGATTTCGTTCGTTGCATTGGGTAGGTAGTAGGTACTGCAACCAAAACGTGTACTACATGAGAGTACTCCTGTACTAGAAGGGGAATTGGGAAGACAACTTTGGTACTGGTAAAGCAATTTTTGGTGGAACAAAACACTCAAAATGTGGCATCCCATCCCAACCACTTCTAAACCAAACAAATCTAAGGGTCACTTATGCTATTTCACTAAATGATATCATCTAAAGTTAATAATAAGATTGAGCAAATACAATTTTAAGTATTTCATTAGTACCAACTTTTTTCTCTCTCTTAAGATTAGATAAGATTTGTCAAAAATATAATAAGATTAAAATTTTAAATATTTTATATTTTACGTATAAATATTATATATAAATCCACATCTAAATTTATTATGTTCTGACTAGAATATATAAAAATATTAATTTTTATTGATAATTATTTGATATATTGACAGTAAAAACCAAAAGTTTTCACAAATACTTTAATTTTAGGTTTAGGGTAAAAACTAAAAGTCATTAAAGTGAATGATTTGGACAATGCTTATGTATGAATATGATATGTATTAATTTAATTGGTTGAGACCATATCCTAGGTGATGGAAAGGGTTCATGTAATAAATTTTCGATTTAGGGATTTAATTTAAGATATATAATTTAAGAGTTTACGTATAAGAGTTTAGAACTTGAGGATAATAGTTTAAATTTAGAGTTTAGGATTTATAAGTTAAAACTTAAATCTTCACCATATTATCTTAAAAATTAAACGTTAAACCTCTAAGCCTAAATTAAATACCTACACCTACACTTATAAATTCTTCGTCCTAAATTAAATCACTAAACTTTAAAATAATAAAAAAATTATAATATATTAAATTTATGTATTTTCCCCTTGTATGTTATCATTAATAACACAACTCATAGCGTTTCAAACAAATAACTCACCATTAATATATGTGGATAACCTATTTTTAGATGGTTTATCCATTGAAGTAGTGACAAATACTAATATGAAATTTCAAGTTTGTTGATTTTGTATTAAGTTTTAAATTTGAGTTATTATTTCGTAACGAGAAGAAAAAATAGATAAATATATATATTAAAAAATTAATTTTTTAAATGATTATATATATATTCGTCTTATTATTTATGTTTAAGGTTAGGATGTAAGATTATCTTTTTAAGTAATAGACACAAAGATAATTTTAACCCTTAACGTTTATAGTTTTTATCGTTTTGGCCCTTATTCTTTTTGGGATAAATTTAGCCCTTAACCTATATCTTTTTGACAAATATCTTATTTTTTAACTAGATTGATGACTGAACCGTTAAAAATTTAACGATGAGACATATATATAGAATATAATTTTAAGTGACATGACATGTAACCTATCAAATGCTTTATTCTAATATAAAATATAAAACAATTAAAATTCAAATAAAATATTAAAAATTAATTAATTCTAAAATATAAGATTATTAAACATTCTTAACCCTAACTACGATAAAATCAAAATCTTATTTGAATTGTGTTTATATTTTTTAAGATGAGATTTTGATTATATCGTAGTTAGGGTTAAGAATGTTTAATATTTTTTTTATTTTAGAATTAATTAATTTTTAATATTTTATTTGAATTTTAATTGTTTTATATTTTATATTAAAATAAATTATATTCCATTTATATATGTATTTGATAGGTTACATTCCATATCATTTAAAATTATATTCCACATATATATCATCGTTAAATTTTTAACGGTCCAATCGTCTAGTTAAAAAATAAGATATTTATTAAAAAGATATAGGTTAGGGACTAAATTTATCCCAAAAAAAGAATAAGGGCCTAAACGACAAAAACTATAAACATTAAGGATTAAAATTATCTTTATACCTAAATAATATTGTTTTTAAGATTTAAATTCACGTGCTCTATTTAAAATATAATATGCTTTACTAATATATCTAAATTATTTATAACAATAATTTAATTAACATATTTTTAATTTTTTAGAAAAAGAAATAACATGTTCATCATAAACTCATAATTAATTAGGTAAGGGCAAGAAGAAAATTGAAAAGCGCGTGGCCAAGCCACTACGGCACCACCCTCAATTCTTCTATAAATTCCGATTCTTCGGCCTCCCTGCTTCATTCCAACGCTAACAGTCTCTCTCTCTTCCTCGCTCTGTTTCTCCAAAGCTAAAAGCCATGTCTCAGGTACTTATTATGCCTTTTCTTGGTCGAATCTTCAAAAAAAAATTGTTATTAATTTTTGTTTGGAATATTTTATGGATCAAATTTCTTCTGGTTTCAGTAAATTTGATCTTTTTCTTTTGTTATTGTTTCCCTTTCGATATCGCTACGTTCAATTCCAAGTTCTGATCATCATATCGAATTTTGATTGATTTGCGTTTGGATTTCGAAGAGGAAAGAGGAAAACGAGTAACTAAAAAACTGGATTCAAATGATTTGGAGATGAAGAATGACGTTTTTAGATTTTAGATTTTAGATTTCAGTTTTAACCTTAAAATTAGCGTAAAAAGAGAGATCATGGTTGGTATTGTAGAATAAATTATTTGCTGTAGTTCATGGTTGTCAATTAACTTAACTGGCTATTCGTTGTTCCTTTGCAGACCGTTGTTCTCAAGGTTGGTATGTCATGCCAGGGCTGTGTTGGAGCCGTGAAGAGAGTCCTGGGGAAAATGGAAGGTCTGCTCTGTTGTTATACCCTTTTGCTCTGTAATCAATAATCAGCACTTTTGGGGTTCATGTTCTTAGACTAAGTTTTAGAATCACTAGTATGAAATCCAAGCATATTACTTTTTGTAATCTAAATTCCCCGTTTTCCATAAACCACTCATGTTGTACTTCTATGTTAGATTGTATATATAGGATACAATCCTCAGGGACGTAGGTAGGATTAAGCATCAGGAGCGACAAGAGTCTATTAAGCTTTTAAATTTGAAAATTGAGAGGGGTAAAGGCCTTATTTAACTAATATTTAAACTAAAAAGGACCTGAAATGCTATTATGTCAACAATTTTGGGAGGGACAACATCCCCTCCAACACCAGATAAGGCTTTGTCCGTGCTTATGTTGTATATGTATTTGTATTTGTATTTGATTCATGTTCATGAACAAGTCTGCGCAACGTATATATTACCTCCCACTTGCCAAAGAAGGGAAGGGGAAGGGGAAGGGGAAGAAGAAAGGTGTTGTACATAGGACCAGGATTCAGGAGTGAATACTGATTTATGATGGCATGTGAAAAATTGTTTGGGATTCACCATGTTTAGTAAATTAGTAAAGGGTTAGCTTCTTTTTGCATTCTGGTAGGAATTCTTAGTAAATCAGTTATTTTGTTTGGTTTGTTATGATTAACTGATATACATGCCATTAAAACACATTTCAGGTGTAGAATCATATGATATAGATTTGGAGCAACAGAAAGTGACTGTGAAGGGCACCGTACAGCCCGACGCGGTTCTGCAGACTGTGTCTAAGACTGGAAAGAAGACTGCCTTCTGGGAAGCAGAAGCTCCAGCAGAAGCCGAAGCAAAGCCGGCAGAAGGCGAGGCAAAGCCAACAGAGGCTGTTGCCGCGGCGTAATCTGTTTCCCGATTTGCTTCATGGATTGGTGTGCAATATTAGCTTTGTTAAACTTACTGCAATTTCATATGGATTGTAGAATATGTATGCATGCTTCCCTTTAACAAGGAAGCTAAAATAAGTTCTTGGGTTGTCATTTTGCTATCCCATGTTATCTTTCCTGGTCAAAAGCATGAATACTTCCTTATGATCCTCTTTTTTTTTGCCAAATTTCGTAAAAAAAATTGTTACTTTGAATCGATTTTAAGAAAAAATAATATATAATTTTATAGATAAACAAAATATATATTTTTAATATATAAAAGGCAAAACTTTTAACAAAGAAAATTTCTTACTTTGAATCGAATCAATTTGTTTAAACATAAATATTAAAACATAAATATTTAAAAGTAGAGAATAAATTTTTAAATAAAGAGATAAAAAAATCGGGATAGAGATGTTGTCTCTCCGTACTCATGTACATTCGTCCCTGGATATATATATCAACAAAAAATCGATAAATTAACTATGATTATATTTAAATTATTTTTAATAAAAAATATGATAAATTAGAAAAATACATAAATAATAATTAAATTTATTAAATTTCTAATGCCTATTATATATTTTTTAAAAGTTTAATAGCAAAAATAATATTTTAAAAATAATTTTGTGGCCACTTCTAAATTTATTTAAGAGCATCGTCCTCAGACCATCCATTTCGCATTGTAGTCTTCTCCCTTTCTCTTCGTATTATTCTCCTCTCTCACTTTGAGGTAACCTTCTGGCTTCTACTTCCAGTTTCTTCATGGTGTTTTAATGGCAGACGAACGTGGCTTTAACCTATCTTATAATTCCAACTATTTAATCTTCTTTTTTGTTGGTTTAATCACGTTTGAATTTTGTCTGGAATTCGCGATTTTCAACTCCTTTTTAAAGGATTTTAATGTATCCACCTCTGTTTAAGCTACGATTTTGATCCCGTGTGTTGAAATTTAAACAGCTCATTGCGTTTTACAGTTCATCTGTAATGTCTTTTTGCGAAATCATGGATTTCCCCCCATTTTCTTATGCTGAAGTGATTTGATTCTCTGGTGCTAAATTACATATTTGTATTTGCTTTTTTTTTTTTAAATCTGTTCTTCTTTGTGTTTTTATGCAGCTTAAACAAGTTAGGTTTTTCTTTTCTTTTACTAATATTAGAAATTGGTTGGAAAATCAAACACATAGTAGCTTTGAATTTGGAACGTTTTTACTGCATAATACTGAATGTTTTTAGTTTCTTATTTGTTAAGATTTAAGACTTTAAACTTGAAAGTGGGTTGTTTACTGTATTATTGTTATGGTCAAATTATGGCATCACTCCCTAAACTATACGTTAGTTGTGAACTTTAGTTTAGTAGTTTTTAATCTTTATACTTTCTTAAAATTTGGAATTTTAGTCCTAACATAAATTATTCAGTGATAAATGCTTAAATTACATGTTTCAAATGATCAATTTGGAGAACATGAACTAAGTTTTCAACTTAGGCATATAGCTAAGACAAGTTGCTACTGTTTGGATTGGAGTTTAGTTTTTAAATTTAAAAAGTACATGGTCTAATAAAAGAAATTGAGCTATAATTATTTTTTGGATTTATGCTTTTTATAAACATGTAGGCTTTCAAGTTAAAGATTTCAGTGATGAGAACTGTGGATACTTCAAGCAAGGTAATTTGCTCGATGGAATTTATCTGTTGACCTTGGAAATGGGAAAGGAATTCTTTTTCATGGAATCAGTTACATAGATTACATTGAGTTATTAAGGAAAATATAAATGCAGGCTGTGGAGTCTAGCTTGGCTGAGAAAAAGCCAAAGGTGGTTTTTGTTTTAGGTAATATTTCTTGCTTGCTTGCTTACCGTTATGGTTTTAAACTTACCTTTCTCAGCCACGTAATTTTATTGTTGATTCGATAAGGTGGTCCGGGCAGTGGGAAAGGTACCCAGTGTGCTAATATTGTCAAGCATTTTGGTTACACTCATCTTAGTGCTGGAGATCTTCTCCGAGCTGAAAAGGACTCTGGTTCTGAAAATGGGTATGGCATATCTCCCCTATAGGAGTTTGACATGCATTCATTTCTATCTGAATTCTAGACATATTCAAGATTATCTTTCTTATGGAATCTGAGTTACTTTTATATTTTTTTTAGGATTGAGAAAAAAAATATTACTTCAAATGATTGATTATCATCCTTATATGTCAGTAGATCTTGCACACCATGTCTAGGTTTTTCATTTCAGGATCAGTTATTTTTCTTGGAAACATTTTCCATGTAGATGTATTCTTTCTTTATCATTGGCTTTGTGTGAAATGAGTGCATTTTTCTCTTCTGGTGTACAGAAACATGATTCAGAACATGATGAATGAAGGAAAGATTGTTCCTTCTGAGGTAACAATTAAGCTTCTTGAAAAAGCAATGTTGGAAAGTGGTAATGACAAGTTTCTTATTGATGGTTTTCCTCGTAATGAAGAAAACCGTGCTGCATTTGAAGCCGTTGTAAGGATATTATTCTTCATTCTCTATTTATCTTATTTCTTTTATGTAGAGTTTATGACTTCACTTACATGCTGAATGCAGACTAAAATTGAGCCAGAATTTGTCCTGTTTTTTAATTGTACTGAAGAAGAAATGGAGAGGCGAATTCTTAATAGAAACCAGGTTAACTTAATGTCCTGTCTAAAAGATATATATTGGTTTGGATCAGATGATTTCCTTTCTGCATCTCTGTTGTACCATTTTTTGTTCTTTAAACTTTTTTTTCTTCTGGATTTCAAGGGAAGAGACGACGATAATATTGAAACAGTAAGGAAGCGATTTAAGGTGTTTCTAGAGTCCAGTCTTCCTGTAATTGAGTACTACAAGGCAAAGGGCAAGGTTCGAGAGGTGAAATTCCACTTCACTGATATTTTTGTTTTATAGTTTGCTTGTTTACATCAACTCAAATGTTCTAGATTTGCCTTCAGATTGATGCAGCAAAGCCCATAGAAGAGGTATTTGAGGCAGTTAAAGTTGTTTTCACCCCAAAAGTTGAGGAGGTAAAGAAGTGTTGTGCTATTCTCTAAGTGCCCTTTAGCTGGAAAACAAAACTAGGATTAAGATTTCAGTGCATTTGTAGATATAATAATGTAAATCATGAGGTGTATGTATAATAATCTTGTTTAATGTTATTGACTCTGTTGTGTTCTCCAATAAATGGATTGTCCATTGAAATTTCTACTATTTTTTATATTAAAGAATTTGTTGATTTCTAACCTCTTCTTTTGTAAGAAGCTTTGCATAAGTAATTATAATAGAGGCTTTTAGAAAATTTCCGATTCTTATTAATTATCCATTCCATTCACGTGAAAGGAAGACATAACTCTATGATTGAGAAGATGCATAGTATGGTATGAAATCATAAAAAGAAAAGCATCGATCATAGCTTCCTTGCATGGCATCCCAAGATTTAAGTTGAACTTTTTATGAGACATCCATTGCTACTAGAACTTGAGAAATATCTGCAGGAGGATGATTGGAATTTTTCTTGGCAGATTAACTTTGTTACAGCCTTACAGGTGCTAAACAAGTGGTATGCTTTATTTAAGAGTTTCCGAGCACCAAAAACTGTCTGCATTAGTTAGTAGCAAAGCTGCTTTTGCTTGAAGAATATAACCATCTTAGTGCGCATCTTAGACTTTTAGTTCATATAAATCTGGCTTTTGTAGGTCACTGCATATATGTTGTCAGGGATAAAACTGCAAATCATACCGAGATGATACCTTTATGATCTATGAGAGCTAACAATTCTTGGTGCCTTTCTCCTTTTTCCTGTTGTAAAGTATATATGATTTAAATTGTTGAACTTTTAATATTATATTATATTTTGATTCATAAACTACCAATATTTCTCCACTTGTCTCTGATACTTATTCTTCTCAGTAAGTTCCTATTAAGAGGTGAGATTCTTATTCTCTGTGCTTCAACGTGACACGGTGAGTACTTTGAAAGCTGAGATTCTTATTCTTGGTTCTTTGGTTATTAATTCATGAAGTGCATCTACTTTATACTTGTTATTATTGAAGACATGATCTGAGAATATATGTTGTTCATTATCTACTGCTTAATTATTAATGCAGGATACGGGCGATACACAACGCCTATACAATCAACCCGCTCTTATGTATGTACACTTATCATACTTTTGAACATGAACCAAATATCATAGAATTGTCATAAAAATGGAGTCTTTATTTTATTTGTGGTAAATGTATGAGTGTTTCCTACATCAGATTCAGACATTCATACATATCAGATAACATAGTCTATTCTTCCGACATAGAGTCGAGGTCAAAGATGACAAGATCAGCAGTTGCTTAGGCAGTCTGCTTGGTAATACCAACATCTCTTCTGGGGGTCTCCAATACAGCACCAGCAGCCAGCATTGGGGGTGCATTCAAAGTGCTGCAGACATGGTCCTAGCTTTATGCTAGTTTCAAGCACCCTCCTCCCTGTTTACGGAGACAGAATTTCAGGTTTGGTACTTAAATAAATATTATGAAGTCAGAGAGGAGCCGGGATTTGGGGTTAAAACATAAATGTTTAAAAGTAAGGGGTAAATTTATAAAAAAAATATTTTTTAAAAGAATTTAAATGAAGAGAAAAAAATTTAAAATAATTCTTCGGGGTGGGGGACGATTGCTCCTCCCCCACCTCCATCCCTGTATGAAGTGTTCGTTTAGTAACTTACCTTCATTCACAGCCACAAAGGAAGCCAATAGAAACAAAAACAGAGCCAGAGTTGCTAACATTTTCTTCAAATTTCCCATCCGACAAAAACTAAGAAAGATTAGTGTTTTTTGAATTTAGTGTATGGAAAACTTGGAGGTAATGGATGGGTTATAAAGAAATGAATTTCTAATTAAGAGGAGTAAATTACGTAAACTTAAATGGAAAAAATAAAGAATTCCAAACTTAGATATGACAAGAGAATGATTTGTTAACAAAATGGATAAAATTTAGGATAATATAATCTAAAATAAAATTTTAAAATACGAAGAATCCTTATATTTTGGATTTTAGGCTGATATGTTATGTACACAGAATGTTTTCCCTTTTAATCAATTAAAACTTAATTTTATTCATCCTATTTAATAAATAAAAAGGATATAACATCACGTAGCTGTAAATATTAACTTCAAATTTAAAATATGAATATTTTTTTATATTTTAAAATTTAATTTAAAATTAATTAACATTAACCTTCTTTAGCCCCAATCAAACTGTACTAGATTTTTCAGTTTTTATTTATCTAATATTAGCTAAGACGTTTACAAAATTAATTTATAATATCAACGAAAATGGTATGGATATATATAAGTTAACAAAAATTAAAAATATCCTTATAATTTATTTCATCTGTTTTCTATTTTTATGAAAATATCCTTGTATACAAAGATATGATTCTTTATATGAAAATTTTAAATATTTTCTTTAAATTCTTATATAAAAATAAATAGATGACTATGATTAATCATAGATAGTGAAAAACAATCATAAAATTTTTAAAAAATAATCTTAATTATTTATTTACCTTCGTCAAACAGTTCAAAAATATTTTATAACGTAATTAAATTTTTTCAAAAATAAATTCAAATGACGAATCATCTTCTTATTAATTGAAACTAACAGGAAAATAAGTTTTTTTTTTTAATTCATGAGTAGGTAGGAAAATTTTAACTTTTTTTTTTCTCCAAATAATTGCTTAACTTTTTGTGATTAAATTGAAAATTAAATTGAAAATCTTTTATATTCAACTTTTCAAAACATTTTAAATGAAGACAATGACATTATCTGTAATTTTTTATTTTAAAATTATTTTTAAAACACATAATTAACAGCCTTAAAAGAACAGCAGCAAACAAGAAGTTCATGCCACTTTATTATGTTCAGTAGGCAATGTTCAAAGCTCCTAGATAACCAGGAAGGATACTATTCTATGTCATCCACATGCATAAGTTTACAGGCATTCAGAGCAACTCTTTCTTCTTTTTTTCGAGGTTTTTTTTTTCCTCGCATTGTAGGATCAACAGCCAACTAAAATCCTGAGTGCAAACAGAGAAAAGTGAAGAAAATCACATTTCAGCAAACAGTTTCACTGGACTACCACCTTCGGCTAGTGAACCGTTGATCCATCTTTTCAGCATCTCTAAGGCCGCCTTGGGCTGGTCCATAGGAACCATGTGACCGGCATCATGAACCTGTTAAGACCATCACACAGCCATATCAGCACTGCACGGCTGCAACAACATATGTAGACGCAAATAAGTGTTGGTATAGAGAAGGACGAAACCTTAAGGAAACCGAGAGGTCCGTGAGTTTTCAAGACTCCGGCTTCTGAGCCATCAACTACAAATGGAACCTCTGGTGATGCTGCAAACTCTTTTTGACCAGACCATTCCATTGCATGAACCCATCTTGAATTGCCTGTTCCAAGTACAATGATATGACCGGTAATTAGCTGTATGTATACAGTATAATATGCCGAACTATCCATAAACAAATACAGAAATGCTTACCAAGCCAGTTGCAGATAAGATCATATTCTCCGGCATAGATAAGAAGCTTGATTCCATCCTCAAGGAGAGCAGGAATACCAACTTCAAGATTCCGCATACAGTCGACCAGCATGGCCTGATATACAGTGGGACTGCAGGACACGAAGTCTATATTCCCGACACCAAGAGCATCCCTAACAGATTTCTTGTTCAGAAATGTCTCCGCGTTTGAGAAGTCATAGCAAAGACTCCCTACACATTTCTTTCTAATATCATAGTACTGCAACAACAAAAAATTGGAGCATTTTTTTTATTCAGAAAATCACAAAGTATCAAGCCACAGTTAACTTCTCTCAACATCTTAATTTCATTTTTTGAAACTTCATTTTTCTCATAGTACCCATGTCTCATGCATATGGTCCGTAAAATAAATGAAAAAAACTTTAAAAGAATGTAGGCACTCACACTGATACCAAGTAACATAGATCATAAATGTTTAACAATAGGAAAAAGTTATACGTTTCCTTTGCTCTATAAAATACCTGAATACGATATAAACACCAATTTTCAGACCCTATTCTGTCATTAAACTATTTTCATTTTCTTTTCTAATCAAGAAAATTATATTATTTTCACAAAAACTTTTCACTAGATCTTTTAGCAAAGGTAGTTTGGTAATATACCAGGAAAAGAAACACATTCTACCTCACAGGGTATTACAGCCAGGAAAAAAAAAACATGGCATTGCAAATAATGCATGTCTCTTACATTGATACCACCAGCACGTGCCAGGATGCTGCTAAATATGGCATTGCAGACAAAATAGGACGCCATGCAAGAGATTGTACCATCAGTGCCTGGAAAAACAATTTTCCAAAGCGAACGAAAGGGACAAGGAGATGAGCAACAACAATTGAATCTGTGATATATCTCATAAGTTAAGGCAGAATTGAAAGGAAAAAAATCAACTAATATATCAAGACTTTGAAATCTGAAATAGCAACATATTGTAGGAAAGAAAGTAAGCCATTTCAGATGCATCATTACCACAAAGCTTTATTGCAAATTCACAAACTGGAACTATCTTGTTGATAAGTTTATAGTCGGTCTCCTTAATTAACCCCATGTCCAAAGCATAATCAGGGTAAGCTTTATACTGGACTGCAGGGTCAGTCAAGCCATTTCCAATAGCAAATCCCTGGTAACCAAATTGTAGTTGAAGCAAGTAAACAAATTAATAGATTCAGATGAGTTGAAATTTGGAAAATTACTAAAAATGCGGAAGCTAGAGATTATATAAATAGTAAAAAACCTTTAAGTTTATATGAATTCCATCTTTAGCTTTGTTTCCTCGATGGACTCGTGCCGCAAAAGCCGGAATATAGTGCCCAGCATATGATTCTCCAGTTATATAAAAGTCATTATTTGCAAACTCAGGGTGTTCTGCAAAGAATGCCTAAAATGGCAAAAATAGCACAGTAGAAACAACTGTATTCATTTTTCTCCAACATATTGAATGGGGTTTTATTCACTTCCACAATATTTTAGTGTACAGCAAATAATTATGCTAAACTCATCCTTTTCCAAAATATGATCCAATGATAAAATGACTAACCTGTAGGAAGTCATAAAGGTCATTGCTAACTTCATCTTCATTATGACGAATGTCCCTTCTGTCAGAACTATAACTAAATCCAGTACCAATAGGTTGGTCTACATATAGAAGGTTTGATGCCTGAACAAAAAACCGAGAAAGAAGGAAGAAAAATGGTTCATCAATCACTATATCTTGAACTTAAAACTTTTTAATATTACATAGTTTCCGAATGATAAGAAATTACTGGCTATTCGAGGTGGAAAACACCAAATACCAAAGAACAAAGAATATAAAGAGGACAAAATACCTTGTCCCAACCAAACTCATTCCAGACAAGAGACATGTTATCAGCAATGGTGAAAGGGCCATTTTCATAAAACAAAGCCAACTCACTACTGCAACCTGGCCCTCCAGTCAACCAGATTACAACTGGGTCCCTTTTACTATTGCGTGATTCAAAGAAGAAGTAGAACATTCTGCCAACAGCCAGATAGAGTCAACCCAAATTGGAAAGAAAAATATAACATTTAATTAACCTAGCAGAACAACAAGAAAGCTGCAATCTGGAAAACATGTTATTCTTAAATTAATAATCCATATTGGAGGATTCTTGGCTTGAGTCTTTTCATCCTATTAGAAACCATTTATCCAGCAATTCATTTCAAGAGACTTTAACTGATACAAGCAAAAACGACCTTGTTCAGAATCTTTTTGTTGAATTTCTCATTGAGTCTAATTCTCATCTGTATGAGGCAAGGGAACGGCCCCAAAGGCTTAAATTTCATGAACATGCAGATAATAATCATTAGGGGAATTCGGTCCAGGAAATGCAGATTACTTAGCTAAATATTATTTTGAGAAAAAATGAACTGAAATTCCTATTAAAAGTCCAAGCTTTCACCTATAAGAAACCACAGAATAATCATCTCATTCTAAGATTCATGGGTTTACCTGGCATCATGAGAATTAGGGAGCTTGTAATACCCAGCATGATGACCCAAATCCTCAATAGAAACCCCACCCAAACCTTCAACATCCGGGAACTTGAACCGCTTCTCCACCAGCTTCAAACCCTCCGGAAACGAAATACGGCCTTCATCGACCACATTGACGTCCTCTTTAGGAAACAAATTTAACTCCCTTATCAACTTCTTTGCTTGCAGCGACGGAAAACTCGATCGGGCAACACGTAGGTCGTCAACGACAGGGTAAACAGCGGCACAAGAAGAAATGAGAATGAGAAGGGAAAAGGAAAAGGAAAAGAGACATAAAGATTTGGGTTTCACCATTTTCTTGTTCTTGATTTTTTATTTCTTCTGAAGTACAGAGGAACTGCAAGAGAAACGAGCATTTATAACGTGAACTTAAAAAAATGTTGAAATTTGACGTAATATTTTAGGGTAAACTGCAATGAAGATCATTTAATTATAGGTAATATTACATTTGAGTTATCTAATTATTAAAAATTATATTTAAGTTATTTATTTATGGGTAAGATTATATTTGGGTCACCCAATTATTAAAGGTTATATTTGGGTCACTCGTTATATTTGAAAAAATTTTTTATCAATTCATATATTAAATTAATTAATGATTTCAAATGAATTACTCTAATGTTAATAAGGTTATACAAGTGATTTAAAAAATGACCGAATTTATGTATTTTTTCAAATAAAAAAGATGACTCAAATGTAACATTTAATAATTGGATGACTCAAATGTAATATTTCACATAAATAAATGATCTAAATATAACTTACCCATAATTAAGTGATTTTTATGGCACTTTACCCAATTTTTTATTTAATTTTTTTCCTAAAAACATGCATTTTCGGAGGGTTTTAATTTTTTAATAAAAAATATTATTTATATTCGATTTATAAGTAATTAGAGTTTAAAATCATTATAAAAATTATAATAGATTGAATAATAATTTCTAGAGTAAAACATTTTTCAAGAAAAAAAAAGTGCAATCTGGCACCAATTTCATCACTAAAAGTTAGTTACTTTATTTTTTTCATGTAAAATCTATTTATAATTATTCTTTAAAACTAAATAATTTTTTACGGTTAATATTCATTTTAAAAAATTAAATTATATTATTTTATTTATAAGATATGTATATATTATTAATAAGTTTAAAAATATATAAATGAATATTATTTTATAATTATATTTTAAAATATATAATTAACTTATAAATAATAGTTAACTTATGTTTAAATAACTTATTTTCAAAGATTAATATAATAAATTTTCCATTTTCTCAAACATATAATTCTACGGGTGATGTATACGTTTGCTTCTGATATTTTGGTGGTTCGAGTAAATTTAAAAAATTAGATTTTATTAATAAATATTAAAAAATAAAATTTAAACGTATATTCTTAATAATAAATATTTAAAAAATTACGATCTTTAATAATTTAAATTTTAAAATATTAAGTATTAAAAAATAAATATTAATAATAAATATTAAAAATAAAATAAACCCTTAATAATAAATATATAAAAATATATTTTAAGCGTAGATGTTTAAGAATAAGTATTGTAAAAATCTAGACCCTTAATATTAAATTTTGAAAGTATATCTCTAATAATATATATTAAACATAATTAGTTCTTTGATAACAAGTACAGAAAAAAATAAATTTTAAAAGTATATTCCTAAAATAAATATTAAAAAAATAATACCCAAAAAAAGTATTATGAAAAAAATGTATCTCTAATAAACAATATCGATAAAAAAAATTAATAATAGACCCTAATAAGTAATAACAAATAAAAAAAAATTAAATCCCAATACAAGTATCGAAAAAATAGATTTCTAAACTCTAATAATAAGTATCGAATAAAACTTTTAATGATAGATACATCGAACAAAAAACTATATTCTAACTTTAAATTTTTTTCCTTTAATTAGAAACAGAGGTACATAGATGGAGAGGGACAACACCTACCCCATTTTTTAATTTTATTTAAAATTTTTAAAAATTTATTTATTTAGAAAATATTTTACATTTTTAAATATATAAATTTTACTCTAATCTTTAATTCTGATTTTATCGCTTCTATCGTTAATTTAATCATTATCTCCATTCTTCTCTATGTTAGACCCATAGCTAAAAATCCTATTATTTCGTTAAATACTTATTTAGATAAAAACACTTCAAATATTTAACTAAAAATATATACTTTAAAAATTTTATTTGATAATTAAGAAAAATAAATATAAAATATTTAACAAATACGTTAGGGATACACAAATTACCGCCTAATAACGTTAGAAAACGGTGGATGGCGAAGCAGTGACAGTCAGGCTAAACCTCGTCAGATCCATCTTTATGGGTCCCACTCTTTTACCCTTTTATGAAAAAACAAACACTGCTTCTGCTTCAGCTTCTTCTACTTCTGTTTATAAGAAACTATCGACAAAAGACATGGAAAGAGAAAAATCTTTTCATAGATTGGGTGTTCCTAAAACGACACGACACTGAAACAGCAGAAATAAAGGTTGGGTTTTTAGTTTAGTTTGATAAAGGATAGCAACACCTGTTATTTTCTTTACAAAGGTTAGGCTTTTGCCATTGTTGGATTAGTTTTTTTAAATTTGTTTTCTTTTGGGTATTGATACAAATTTGTTTTCTTTTGCCTTAATCAAATCTGGGTTTAAACGTTAATAGTAATTAGTAAACAGCTAAACCCTTTGCTTGATTACTACACTGTGAGTGTGACCGTCTCTTTCATTGTCTTAAGGAAAAGATTTAAACTTTGTCATAAAAAAGACCTTCTTTTCTATGTTTATGTCTGATTTTGTATTAAGATAAAATGCCCTCTCTTTTGCTTGCTTTTCATTGTTGTAAAGTTGAGTTTGTATTTGAGTGGTTTGGCAACATAGATCTGAATTACATTTGAAATATTATTTTTATTGTACTAATTGGGAAGTGGGTCTTTATATCTAGACTTGCTTTGTATATTAAATACCTTTTTTAGATCTGCCATGCTTGAGAGTTCAAGCTTTACTTATTGTCTTTCTGTTCTTCCTTTTTAAATTTTTGAGAAATTGGACCCTCTTTGTTCTTTGTGTATGCTGGAATTATGCTTTAATGGAGTTTTGCTCTAAATGTTGTATTCTTAGTTGTTAGATTTTAACCTACTGCTAGTATTTCCAGTTCTGGGGGTGTTTTTACACTAATTTCTTAGTCTTGCCTTGAAATTGTTTGTTTTATTTCCTGCAATTGTTCTTCAATGGATGCTTGTTTGAGTGGCTCTGGTGAATATGGTATTCGGGTTCGGATAAGTTATTACATGTCTTTTTATGGCATGACTTTCTTTTTTGCTATTGATTAGTTTAATTTCTTTGATCTCAGAGTGGTTTGGCATGTTGGTGATTGCATTTATGGGATTGTCTTAATGATTGGAAGTGTTGTAAGTATGGATCTCCGAGAAGATAGCGCCAGGTTGGAGTCGTTACAGGTGGTAACGTCTAGACATATGTTGTCATCCTCGTCAGCAGCATTCTTTTCAGCGAATCAATCACCGTTCTTCTCTCCAAGATCATCAGGTCAATTGTCTGAATTGACTAGGTCTGATGCTCAATGTGATGGCATTAATTTAAGTGCTGATCAACCAAGTTCCAGTTCTGGAATTCAGGTTTCAGAATGTCTTCCGAATTTCGGATTTTCTGACTTCGGGAAATTTGATAATGTGCCATCTGCAACTCATGTTCCTAGGGGCAGACAATCTAGTTATGATCATATGGGTGGCAATGGTTATTCTGGCCCTACAGAGAAGCACCGGAAGCATATGAGAAGCCATGATGTATCATTTTCCTCTGTTCCAATATCGTTATCTTCTAACCGGCGCAGATGCTATGATGTGTACGTAGGTTTGCATGGTCTCAAACCTTCCTTATTGAGGTTTGCTAGTTGGTTCCGTGCTGAGTTGGAAGTTCAAGGGATAAGTTGCTTTGTATCTGATCGAGCTCAATTCAGAAGTTCTCGTAAGCATGAACGCATCGAGAGGGCGATGGATGTTTCTTCCTTTGGGGTTGTAATTCTAACAAGGAAGTCTCTAAGGAATCCGTATACTATTGAGGAGCTTAGGTTTTTTTCTAGCAAGAAAAATCTGGTCCCAATCTACTTTGATTTGAAACCTGATGATTGTCTTGTCCGAGATATAGTCGAGAAGAGGGGGGAGCTGTGGGAAAAACATGGTGGCGAATTATGGGTTTTATACGGAGGATTGGAGAAGGAATGGAAGGAAGCTATTACTGGCCTTTTTCGAGTGGATGAATGGAAACTAGAAGCACAGGATGGTAACTGGAGAGACTGCATATTACGAGCTGTTACAGTTTTGGCGATGAAGTTAGGAAGACGAAGCATTGTAGAGCGATTAACAAAGTGGAGAGATAAGGTAGACAAAGAGGAATTCCCATTTCCTCGAAATGAAAACTTTATTGGTCGGAAGAAAGAATTGTCGGAGCTGGAATTTATACTTTTCGGTGACATTACCGGAAAATCCAAAAGGGACTATTTTGAACTCAAGGCAAGATCAAAGAGAAAGAATTTGGCTGTTGGGTGGAGTAAGGGTGGTTTAGTGGAGGAAAGACGCAGGGAACAACATCGGGAGAGTGTCAGCCGGAAGGGTAAGGATCCTGTCATTTGGAAGGAGTCTGAAGAGGAGATTGAGATGCAAAGTGCTGAGAGGCAACACTATCAAAGACCGAAAGGCGGTGGACAGAATTCACGGAGAAAGAGAGCAACAAAAATTGTGTATGGAAAGGGTGTTGCCTGCGTAACTGGGGAGTCGGGAATAGGGAAGACCGAGCTTCTTCTGGAATTTGCCTACAGATTTCACCAGAGGTATAAGGTGGTTCTATGGATAGGAGGGGAAAGCCAGTATATTAGGCAGAACTATTTTAATCTCTGGTCATTTTTGGAGGTTGATGTCGGGGTTGAAAATTTCGTAGATAAAAGCAAGTTTAACAGCTTTGAAGAGCAAGAGGAAGCTGCTATTTCTAGAGTCAGGAAAGAGCTAATGAGAAACATACCTTTTCTGGTGGTGGTTGATAATTTAGAGAGTGAAAAGGATTGGTGGGATCACAAGCTTGTAATGGATCTTCTTCCTCGTTTTGGCGGAGAGACACACATTTTGATATCCACTCGCCGTCCTCGTGTGATGAACTTAGAACCGTTAAAACTCTCGTACTTGTCTGAAGTAGAGGCAATGTCATTAATGCAGGGAAGCATTAAAGACTACCCTATTGCAGAAATTGATGTGCTTAGGGTCATCGAAGAGAAAGTTGGAAGGTTAACTTTGGCCCTTGCAATTATCGGTGCAATCCTATCTGAGTTACCCATAAACCCGAGCAGGTTACTGGATACCATCAACAGGATACCCTCGAGAGACATTTCATGGAGTGGTAGGGAGGCTCATTTATTGAGGAAAAACACTTTCCTCCGGCAACTCTTTGAGGTGTGTTTTTCAATATTTGATCATGCAGATGGACCAAGGAGCTTAGCAACAAGAATGGTCCTAGCGAGTGGTTGGTTTGCACCTGCTGCCGTCCCGGTTTCCCTTTTAGCCATAGCTGCTCACAAGATACCCGAGAAACATAGAGGAACCCGATTTTATAGAAAATTATTGTGTTCCTTGACTTGTGGCTTTTCTTCCTCATACTCCAAGAGATCCGAAGCAGAAGCATCATCGATGTTGTTGAGATTCAATATTGCAAGAACTACTACCAAGGAAGGCTGTTTCCATTTCCATGAGCTAATCAAAGTTTACGCTCGGAAGAGAGGAGTTACCGGTGTTGCACAAGCCGTGGTTCAAGCTGTTGTTAGTCATGGATCATTATCCCTCCACTCAGAACATATGTGGGCGGCATGTTTCTTGCTATTTGGATTCGGGAATAATCCTAAAGTTGTCGAGCTCAGGGTTTCGGAACTGTTATACCTTGTCAAACGGGTGATTTTGCCCCTTGCAATTTGGACATTCGTTACATTCTCTAGGTGCAAAGCCGCTCTTGAACTCCTCCGTGTATGCACCGATGCTTTGGAGGCAGCAGACCAGGCATTCCTTACCCCAGTTGAGAAATGGTTGGACAAGTCACTTTGTTGGAGGCCCATCCAAACTAATGCTCAACTGAATCCATATCTCTGGGAGGAGTTAGCAATATCCAGAGCTACTGTGCTAGAAACTAGGGCCAAGTTAATGCTAAGAGGGGGTCAATTTGACATCGGGGATGACCTCATCCGAAAAGCTATTTTTATTAGGACTTCAATTCGCGGCGAGAATCATCCAGATACCGTATCTGCTCGTGAAACACTAAGCAAACTTACCCGGCTTCTCGCAACTGTTCAAACTCACCCTTCATCATAGATTCTGCTTTTCTTGTTAGCAAATTTAGCCTTAGATTATACATAGTTTACAAATAAAAACTTCTGTAGAAGTTTACAGATTTTTGTTCTTTTAATAAATACCATTTTTACATTGAATCAGATTTCTCTCAAAAGGTATAAATTTGCTGTTATATTTCTGGCTGCATCAATGAGCAGGACCATAGAACATACGGAAAAACCGGAACCTAAGGGGAACCACACCGTAGTCAGGTTCGTTTCTTTGATTTCTTTCCCTAGTTAAAATTTTACTTTCTAATCTTTTTGTTGCGGAACATAACTGAATTCTCTGCTGCAGTTTCTTGAATTTTCATATCTATTACTCTATCTATCCATCTCTATATATATCGGTTATTCAAAGATGAGATGATCAATCTTTTACTATACTTCCGGTCTATGTTCATATAGGTTTGTGTTGGTTTCGTTACTTGATCGGTATTACATCGATAACTAAGGCATTGCATGAGATGATCGATTTTTCATTATACTTCTAGTCTTGGTTCATAAATGTCACAAATACGAAACTTTGATATTAACATAGTTGACGGGTTCGAGGGTGATTTGATTACTTGAATAGGATTCGTATCGACAAGAAGATCGATCCTTTATACTTGAGAGTCTAGGTTCTGCAACTGCATTAAGTCTGATATTAGCATAGTTGAAGTTACCCCTGTACATTGCTGGGTTTGATTCTTAAAATTAGGCTCAAATGTTTTTGGTGCATGAACTAGAACTGCAGAATTCTGCATTATCAACAGAAATAATTTATGTTTTGCCTAACGTTTCGGCGTAGCAGGTTCGGGTTTATTCTGGCACCTCAGATGATCTTTTGACTTAGTATTTGTTGCTTGTTATGTTATTCGAATACCCGGATTTAAATACGAGTGTTTGGACATAAATTTAGATAAGCATATGGTTCAGCTTGAAACTTTCTCGAATATGAACATCTCTAAGAAAGTCTATGCTGAGGAAGTGATTATATCGTAAACTTTTGTTCACCACGTAATTTATAATTATGTAATCAAGTCTGTTTATCTTTAATTAATTACCTGATAATTAACCACTCATTAATTACATGTAAAAAAGATGATGATTTACCTTAAAAAAGAAATAAGATGAATGAATTTGATTAGTTGAGACCACGAATAACGTGATTTTTAAAAAGGTTCATGATATAATTTCTCACGCGGAAAAGATTTTTTACTAGTTATTAATAACCAAATCACTCCAAATCAAATTAATTAAACTTTTAAGTATTTTAACCGTTGATAGATTCAAATTTAAAAATATATATATATATATTGATCAAACAGTTCACGGCTTTTAAATTAACCAAATTTTTTAATAAAATTTTCAATTTTGATTCAAAATAACAATAAATAGAAAACAATTTTTTTATAAAATGATATTTTAAAATTTTAGTTTTCCCCTTTGGGGTTGAATTTAAATTTGCGTTGATGAGTTTTGAACCCAAAATGAATATATTCAAATTTTGATTAATTCAATTTCAACTTTCAACTATTCATTTTTTCTCTCAAGTCCTTGTGTCTAACAAGGGCAGCACTGCTTAAGACTTAAAATACCTGAAGGAAAAAAATAATGGTACTCATGTCAAGCACTAATAGTTTTTTTTAATCAGCTATAGTGGTGTTAAATGCTCGTAATTAAGATATACTAGAAATGAATGGTGTTAAATACTCGTAATTAAGATATATTAGAAATGAAGGGATTATCAATTAAGATAAAATTATTTACCCAGGAACAGGGTAACTTGTCCGAATCTGTTAAATCAGGTCTAACAACATGCTACAACTGACCTGGAACAGGCAATCTCTTAACAGAGTTGCTTTATTAAAGATGTAGAGCAATTCGATCCGATTGCTTCGACCTCGATTGCTCTGTCACTGAATGATGAAGATGTATGTAAAAATAAATAAATAAATAAAGTGTGCCTTGATCTCCGAAGTTGCTTTTAAGACACCTGAAACAAAATTAACGACGACATTTTAGTAATGTTGTACCGGAATGCGTAAAAGTCTTTGGACGGATTGATGAGAAGAAAATAATACTTGCTAGTTATGCTTCCCATCATGGAAGTGTGCATTCTTTGAAGACTTGAAAGTTTCCAAAAATTCTTTAGCCTTCTGCATTTCTTCCTTCTGCCTTGACTTGTCCCATTTGTGCTCGGTGGCAAGTATTTCGATAACGCGTGGCAAGGCATGACTTGCCGCATCGGTTTCAAGGAAAGCAAGGCGAGATCTCCTGGCAAGGAAATCAACTGCAGATTCACAGTACTCGTTTCGAGCACAATATGCAACCTCCGCCTCCAGATAAGGATACCCATGAGCAAGCCTCTTACCCAAATTTTCATTCTAGAGTTGAAAATTGCAAGTTCAGAGACATAACATGCTATATATTCAAAGATGTGACCATTAAGTAAACCCAAGCCACCGTACGTTAGGTCACTAGTTTAGATGGTGCCACTTGGGGTGAAAAATTCAAGACTCTTGTACCAAATTTCTAGTTCGAAACTTTTTCAATCGATTCAATGCTCATTCCTAAGTACTATCACCAGAAATCAATTATGAGAATAAACTAGTGACATTTTTAAGACAAAAAAAATCCATTTATTAAGTCTCTCATCAAGTAATGGCATAGAAATGCATAAGGCTGTAATTCCTAGCTTATTTCCAGTAATTTATCTCCTCTAAGAAGAACAAATTAACATTGTATAAGATGTAGATGCTTGAAAGCTATTCAAATGACTATTTGATCGATGTGAAGTTGTTAGATAAATATATTCATTAAAATTCCTAAATTTGTCAACATTTGAAGTCCAATGTGCAGTAGACAGATCTAGAATTACCTCGCCACTACAGCTATTAAGACCCATAATTAACAGTAATGATTATTAGAGCATAGCAAACCAACCTGAGCTATGGTGGCTACTCGTTCTGCCAAGGTTCCATATGCATGAGACAAATGCTTTGCAGCAGCAGCGTCCATCACCCCAGGAACAACTTTACCATCACGTGACTTCTTCATGCGTACATATTGCTGAGCAAGAACAGTAAAAAGCGAGGGTTCCCATCCATCTCCACCAATCAGTCGCAAGTTGCTTGTTATACATTCATTTGTTGGGCTCAGTTTACCAAACTTGATAGCAGCATTAACTGCATCTTCTGCCATGCTGAAAATAGTTATAGTAAGCATAACTCATGCTGGAAAGAAGACAAAGGGAAATAGAGATCAGCAGAACAACATACCATGCTCAAAAATCTAGGAAATCAGAGAATACGTATCACTGTTTATGACTATGTTATTCAATAGTTGGACTACACTCCAAAATTTCACTTCATGTTATAAGTTCAACAGTTGTCCCTAACGATTAACTCAGTTCTTGTAACCCAGTTAATACTTGCAACTATGTATCGGAATCAACCGCCAGAATATGTTGCTAGTTCAAAAGAAGATTTAGCAAAACCAGAGTAAATATTACCTTCGATAAGTAGTCCACTTCCCACCAGTGATTGTTACCAAACCAGGACAATCCTCAGAAACAACATGATCTCTAGAAATGCTTTCAGTGTTCTTTGCATTAGGATCAACAGCCAATGGACGGATACCGCTCCAGGCAGAAAGAACATCTGTACGTCGCACCTAATATTTTCCACCATATTTTAATTTAAAAATGAGACTGAACCATTTACCCAAAAATAGGTGATTGAATGAAAAATAATGTAGAAAAATAAAGTCAAAGTACTTAACATTGATACATCCATGTTATACCTTGACATTAAGGTAATCGCAGATCGCATCAAGTATAAATTGAATTTCGTCCTCATGTGGTTATGGAAGTGGGGTGATGGAAGTACTAGAATCTGTAGTGCCAGCTATAGTTCTCCCCAACCACGGAAGCATGAAGACAACTCTTCCATCCTTAGTTTTAGGGACAATCAAGCCCATTCCTTCCGGAGAATAGTAATCTGGGAGAACAACATGCACGCCACTGCTAGGACATATCATAGACAATGCATCTTTGTTAGCCATTTTCCTTAAAGAGTCACAAAATGGTCCAGCCGCATTCACAACAACTTTTGCATAGGCATCAAACTCCTGGCCTGTTTATATGATAATGAGCAAAAGGATCAAACAGATTACCAGGCACGCTAACTAACTCCACCAATATTCATATGCAGCAATAATCTTAATTTTGAAGGAAGAAAAATAGGAAGCAGATGTTTAGTCCTTATGTGTTAATCCTTTTCTTCATCTGGGTGACAGAATTAAAAAATATATATGATATTTATACAATGCTTCAACCTTACAGGACATGGAATAAGACAAAATAAACAAATGAAACATAAAAATGTTCAACTAGAATTCCAACTTATTTTAAAATGTAAAGATTGGACTACAAATGGTATAAACTGGAAGAAAACACTATATATTTCCAATCACAGAGCACATTCATCCAAAGAAGGTTTGACATCTTTGAACAATTTAATCATATCAAAGCTCTATAACAAACAAGGCTATTATTTACGGTATATGATTTGAATGGAAAGCCTTTAGGTTTGATAAAAGAAATTTCCACCTAGGGGAATTGCTAGAATGTCAGTAAAAAGTACTTTAATCTCGTGGTAACTTTTGGCTTTTCTTTATTTCTTTTTTCCCTACCATTTCAAACTTAATGTTTCAAGAAGTGGCAGCGGACAGCATCAAACAAATTAAGACAGATACACAGATTGTTGTATGCTTGGATTGGTTATCATTTACGTGAACTTAATTAGAAGAATGGATATGCAAGCTACCTGACAGATTGTCACGAATTCTTGCCCCAATTACCCGCTGAGTATCTTCATCTTTAATCAGGGATACAACTTCTGCATGGTTAAGCACTGCTGCCCCAGCAAGTGCAGCAGTGCAAGCTAATCCAACGTTTAGGCGTGAGTCATTCATCTGACCATCATAGTACACAACCGTGCCCCTCAAGCTTTTATTGTTTCCGCTCTTCGCAAGTGTAGGAAAGAGTTCAACAGATTCTTGTGCAGAATAATATCTGGAAAGATGTAAAAGACGTCTTCCAGCAACAAGATCGTACATTTTCAATCCCATCCAGAAGTATACTACCTCAAACCAGTCAAAACAAGGTGTCATGCATGGCAAGGCATGGCAAAGATGAGGAGCATTCTCAATAACTTGCTTACGCTCCTCAAGTGCATGGAAAACCAGCTTCAATTGCCCATAGTCCAGGTTAAATACAGCTTCAATTGCCCAATTATCAGATTTGGAACCAGTCAGAGCCGATTCCTGGGCAGCACGGGATGGAACGACGGCACTCGTATCCCTAATTGTTCGCCTCAGGGACTCAACGGTGGCGTGGCCACTGGAGCGGTCATTAGAAGATACAGAGGGAGTCAAAAGGATTGCGCCACCGCAGGCGGTGACTGCCACTGCAGCTGTGGCGAGGCGTCGGAGGCGAGTGGCGGTTGCGGACATTGCGGATGATAGAGATAGAGAGAAAAGCGAGAGTCGTTGGGAATCGAGATGCAGGTGGGAAATGTCAGATGTAAGAACACTTGTATGGATTTACGAGAATACCACTCCCATTGAACTAGTACGTTTTTATTTTTCCTTTCTGATAAAAGATGTCTGAATTTATTGTAAAATTTTATGAAATTAATAAAAGTAAAGTAAATAAAATATTACTCAGATTATTACTATTTTTATTCCCTTCCTTTTCTAACCACTTTTAAGATTTTATCGTTTAACGTTGAAAATCTAGTTTTTTTTTAACAAAAGATCTTAAAATGAGATTAGAAATAGACATAGTTAAAAATTTTAATATAATTTTTTAAATATATACCAAAGATGATATATTTCAAGAATTTTAATTTTTATATAAAAAATAATATTTACCAAATTTTTTAATTTTTTAAAAATTTAATATATATAAAAATCGATATTAAAATTTTGGTTTAAGGTTTTAATAAGCCCTTAATCATTTAAAAAAATAATTAAATCCTTTAAAAAATTATACTCAATTAAGCCCTCAAACTCTAAAAAAAATCAATTCAGCCCTTAAATTTTGTAATACCCAATTAAACCCTCAAACTCAAGAAAAAATCAATTTGACCCTTTTATCAACTTTAATCATTAATTCTAACCTTTTTTATTTTTTATTTTTTATTTTTAACACATGCTGCAACAAAATAACACTACTTTTCGTTTTTAGGAATTTTTAAAATTATATAAAAATCATGAAAAAAATATTTTTAAAATATAAAAAAATAATTTCAAAATTTAATTTAAATGATAAATAATATTTTTAAAAAAATTAAAAAATAAAAAATTAAATATTACTTTACAATTATTAAAAAATTATATTTTAAAATAATTTAAAATTTCTAATATTTTTTATAAAGTTTTTAGATTTTTTATATATTTTTAAAAATCTAAAATTTCTTAAAAACGATAAATGATATTATCTTATCGCGACAAGTGTTAAAAAATTAAAAAAAAAAAAGTTAAAGTTAACGGTCATAGTTAATCAAAGGGCCAAATTAATTTTTTTTTTTAAGTTTGAAATTTTAATTGGATGCAAAAAAAAAATTAAGAACTTAATTGATTTTTTACAACAGTTTAAGGGCTAAATTAATTTTTTTAGTGAGTTTGAGGGTTTTATTGGTTAAAAAAATATTTAAAAATTTAATTAATTTTTCACAAAAATTTAAGAACTTATTAAACTCTTAAGCTTAAAATTTTTAATTTTCTTATAAAATTTTCAATTACGTTTTATTCTAATTTCATCTTCCTAAAACTTCCTTAAATTTTGGACAGTTAAAACATTCCCGTAATATCATATTTCGTTTTCACATCAAATTTATGTTAAATAAAAATTTAAATTAAAATCTGATATAGATATATAGTATTGAAATATTAATATTTAGTCTGTGCGTATAAAGTCAGAATAAATCAACAAGATAACATAATGCATATCACATGAAGGTGAGATTTTAAACTCATCTCTAAGAAAAAATAAAATAATAAATATATAACAAAAATACGTATTACAAGACCAAAAAATATATATCACAAAAATAAAAGTTAATATTTGATAAAGTCAAATTAAGTTAAAATTTTAAATTATTTGAATAAATCACTATTTCTATATGAAAAAAATTAATTAAAAAAAATAAAAAAAGTAAAATCAACTCTTAACGATTAATCAAGGTTGCTCGCGTATGCGACAATGAAAAAGAAACTGAAACTCTTGAATTCTTATATAATTTTAATTATAATTATTTATCATGTTATGGTATAGTTTAGTTTTAATTTAAATAACTTTCATTAATTGTATAAGATATATATTTTTTTATATTTGTTCACATGTGACATATATTTTTTATGAATATGATCAAGTTATACTGTATAAAACTCTTTGAGTTTTACACATATTTTAGATTATTGAATGATTAAAATAAATAACCCAAATTAACAATTAGTCATATAAAGATGTGTATACAAAAGGTTTGTACCCTTAGATCGCGTGTATCGATTATTATTACTGAACTAAAAAATAATATTATTTTATCATTCAACCATTAAAATTTTTCCATGTATTCACGAGCGAAACATTGAGATCAATCCGCACAATCTATTTTATCCAATAGTATAATTAAAATCTTAACTAAAATTTAATATCAATTTTTAATTTAATGGTATAATTAATACTAAACTTCAAATTTAATGGTATATAATGTAATTTACAGTATTTTTATCTCCAACGTATCTTAGATTGATTTTTCTAATATATTCCAACTTTCTTTATTTTTCTTTTACCAGATTGTGATATATATCACATTTTGACCATGATATGTGTTAACTCAATTAGATAATTTAATTTAATTAAAATTAAGATTAAATTAATATAATAAATAAATGATATAGATTAAATGTATATTTTTATAATTTTATCCCACTATCATATCCTATTTCCTATTTTTAACAATACTAGCTAAAATAGATTAATTTAACAAATTTAATGATCTGATTGATTAATTTCATAATTTGATGGCCAAAATAAATATCCTCAAATAAGTCAATGGCTATCTGTGTAGTTTACCTTTAATTGTTTTACTAATGATGCGCTTAAGAGTAGTCTATTTATGTTCCTGTATGTTCTTGGAACAATTAGCGCAAAAGCGCCGAGAAAAACAAAGAAAAAGAGAAGAAAGAAAAGGCCCTTTCATCTCAGTTAAAATGAAGGATTATCGGTTTGAATCTCCTCCTCTTCTCTTCATTTTACGGTATTCATTTCGAATTCTATTAATCTATTGTTACTTTTCTTGTATACTGCTTGAAATGCTCATTGCGATTGTTAGCCAAGAATTACGATTTCTTTTATTTTAGGGTTTTGTTTCTCTTTGAATGTGATTAAGATTTATGCTTATGCAGCGAAGGAAAATTCTATTGAATTGCTTTTAAACACATATCCAACTTTGTAGCAGAAGTTACTTAGAGAAAACAAAATGGTAATAATTGAGCGATATTAATTTACATTTCTTTAAACCATTATGAAAAAGAGTACTTCTTATATGAACCTAAATTCCATTGAATGTTGAAGAAAATAGGTACGCACAACCATAGGGGTGTTTGTGTGTAACTGTGTATACATATGCATATACATCATTTTACTTTCATGTATACCCATCGTTTTTATGATTCGCATTTATGGAACTCAAGGATTTTGTACATATGACAGATTGTATATATTGGAGATTAATAGATTCTTATTATAGTGTGCTTGCTGTCAATCACAATAGCCGGTAGAAACCTATTCTCTCAATTGAATGTGTTTCTATAAAAGAAGTTACATACCATATTGCTATTTTACTTATTTTCCTCTACCCATTTGTTAAAAATACTGATTATGTGTGGTTAAAATCTATGAATGTATTAATTCAATAATTTCTTTTGGTACAAAAGGATGCCTAGACCTCGGAGGAACTAGGAAAGGGGAATTTGTAAATGTTTTTTTTTGGTGGTGGTGGTGGTGGTGGTGGTGGAATGCAGTTTTCAAGAGCCAGTCTCCTAAAAGGATGTATTTGGACCATTTGGAACAAAGTACCAAGTTGGTTAATTGTATATTTTGTATTTATAAAGTGAGTGTTCTCTAATTCTTCATTACATTTTTTGTGACTAAGGAAAATGAGTAGTTTCGGTGACATCTGTACCATCATGTGTATTCTGTATTTATGGTAGTGATAATTGTGTAGCTATAGGACAAGGGAAACATGAACTGATTCCTATTTATCTTCTAATTGGAATTATTATGAAGTGGGAAATATTGATTCTTACAGTCTTGGAAAGTTATCCAGGTGGATAACTTAGAGGTATGTAGATAGCGGGACTTGGATTTAATAAACTATTGTAAATTTCAAGCAATATAATTAACATGGAAATTCAATGGAATTCTGGATATTAGAAACCCAAACTATTATGATTTTCCTTTTGTAGAGAAATAGATGCATTTTGTGGAGGAGTAAATAGAGGGAGACCAGAAAAGAAATTAAAACCTTTATGCTATCATTCAAATGCATTTTTTTGCTTTTATACGCATGACACACTTGGTAGTGGCAGTGTTGATGGTGTGACAAAGCTAACATGTACATTTAGGGTGCAAATGTGAAATAATGGTTTGAAGGAGGATGATTTGATATGTTTTGAAGGAAAGAAGAGCACAGAGTATATTTGCATAGTCATTGGTACCACATAAATAGGAAAGATTGAGTTTCTCAATACCTTTTTGAAAATTCCGGATGGACTGAAAGGATTCATGTCAGGGTTGAGGCTTAGTTGATTTTATTTAGTAATTTGAAATTATTCCCTTGCACTCTATTTAATAATGTCAAACTGAACTACTGACAACAAAATTTAGAAATTTGATAGTGAAATCCAACTTCAGAGGTAAAGTTTGCAGGGAAAAAAACTTCCATCTGCATAATCAATATTAATTTTGTTTTTGCTTTTTCTTATTATATCAAATCTTGCAAAGGTGTGTATTCTCCTTTCTGTGGTGTTTAACTTAACACATTTTTTAATCATTAGTTTGTTTTCTTCCTATATTGGAAGGTACCAGAATATTATTCACTACCTACGCAGAGGTATAATCTGCAATTGCAATGTTTGCTTACCATTAAGATGGCTAATTAGAACTGATTCATTTGCTTATTGTTTTGCTTAGTTTAGGTGACATTTTAATTACTGAAACTGTCCACGTTGAGCAATATTACTGGGGCAAAGTATGGACATTGATTTGGTGTGTCTTTCTCGCCATTGATTGGAGGAATAGTTGTTCTACCAACTATATAGTATCAAACTCCTAAACGTAACAGATATGGGGATGGTAAAGAATTCTACCTTTTAAACCTTTTATTTCAATATGGTTGCCGAGTTACTATGTCTTCTTTAAACATGTTCAAGTTTTTTTTTTCTATAATATTTTTAGTTTACTGAAATTAAATAAAATTGACGAAAAAAATATACATTTGGTATTTTTCCAATTGAAAATTGAAGATAAATCACGTGCTTGTTTTGACATTAGAGGTAACATATACTCAATGAATCCTTTTATATTTTAAAGGCTTAAGGGGTAATTTTGCCACTATATTAATACCAAATCAACAATTTTACCCCTTTTTAATTTCATCAATTTTGCTCTTATAGTTCTCCAAATTAGCAATGTTATCACTTACCTCTCGTTTTTTATTTCATCAATTTAGCCCTCAAACTACTGAATTGCATCAATTTCACTTGTTTATCGTCGTTGACTAACATAGATGTTGTTACCAGTTGCCCTTTATACCATATTGGACACTTTGTTGTCTGAGTTAGCATGTCCACATGTCATTTTTTTAATTATTAATTTGCTCCAATAAGATGATAAACCACATTTGATGATGTGGTGGTACAATTATCATGGGTTTTTTAAAAAATCTGTATAATTAATTATGAAATGCTTCATTTGTACTACCTCATCATTAAAATTTATCCGTCATCATCGACATGACAAGATAACTGGAGATAACGATTGATGTGGAAGCATATAACAACCAAATGTGCAGAATTTAACAACACTGTTAGTGAATGACGGTCAAAGAGTGAGATTGATGCAATTCAGGAGTTTGAGGGCTAAATTGGTGAAATTAAAAATGATGAGCAACATTGCTGATTTTGGAAGACTATGAGAGCTAAATTGATGAAATTAAAAAAGAGGGACAAAATTGCTGATTTTGGATTACTACAGGTCCAAATCACCCCTTGAGCCTATTTTGAATTTTGAGACATTTAAGAAAGAGACATTTGTAATTTCACTGTCTTATACTAAATTAGTTTATATCAAATAAAATGCATTCTGGAACATTATTGAATTTTGGTAATAAGTTTGCCGTAAATGGTATTTCTGTATATCTGACTGTAGTGGTGCTATCGGATACGCCCACTTATAAGCACGCGCGCAAGTGTTCTAACATACAGGAATCAGGTTTTCAAGATTTTTCTTATTTTCTTTATTGGTAGATGTGATCAGACATTTCATATGGCCTTTTTAACTACTTTTTTTTCTTCTAGTTTTTGTTTTAACCTTATAGTTTAATCTGTATTACAGAAGCATAGATTTCTATGGAAGACAGGGAGAGTAAGTTGGCTGCACCTGTTGCCATGGACGAAGATCGAGAGAAAAAGGAACAAGAGAGATTGATTACAAGGAAACGGAAGAAAAAGGGGATCCCGAGGAAACTTGTCCTTTGTAATGAAAATTTCTCAATCTCTGAATCTTCCCGTCAGAACCCTACTGATTTCTTTACAAATGAAGGTAAATCAGATTCTGGCTTAGACTAAGCGATATTTACTTAGATGTGGATTATATATAAGCAAATGATAATCTGATTTTTGAGTCAAAATTAATAAGAAAATAATTACTAACGTGCATAATGATAATCTGATTTTTGAATTACTGACGTGCATAATGATAATCTGATTTTTGAGTCAAAATTAATAAGGTTTATGTGTTATTTTCACACATGGATTACGGTATTTGCAGAGGGTTTCGATCTGAACAGGATTGAGAGAGGTTTTCATCCCTGTTCATTGATTATCCGTACTGGGGAGGTAAGTTATGTACGGTGCTACTTTACTACACTAATATGTTAATAATTTTGTATTCTTATTCTAGGGAAGATTTATCATAATTTTTGTATCTAATTTTCTACCAAATGAAGTTTACATATGACGACGATGAAATTTTTTTTTTATACTTGTAGGAAATAATCGCAAAATTAACTTCAGTTTGTGAAAGTTGTTTTTGCAACTGTTACATTGTCTCTGCTACTGGATGTGTTTCCCGTGCTAGCGTTTTTCAATGTGGCGTTGCTTCTACATATGAGGTTAGATTTCAAATCAAACAATTTGACATGTATTTTGAGTTTTGTAACTGTTCAAGTGCTTTATATTTCCTAATGTGATACTATAGTTTTCTTTTTTGCATATCCCCAGTTAATGGTAAGCGGAGGTGTATATTAGTGATTAGTGAATCCAGGCCTAGTAAATCTTTTTGTTTGTTTATTTATTGTTTGGTTGAATTATTCAATAGCCTTTTCCAGGTACAATTTTCAATTTTGTATTGTTTTTAACTTAAGATAATTGGATGGTGATTCTTATCTATACTAGTCTATTAAGGCAAAATATTGAATGGCACCATCTAGAATTATTAAGAGGATTTAAATAAGTTTTCTGCTAACTGGTCATGCAAAAATAAAGTTGCTTGCCAACTTGGTTTTACTCGTTTACTTTGCTTTACCAAAATGAAAAGTTTTGTATGCATAAAACAATTTTCCTACAGTATTTTTTCTTCCTTTTGTTCTTCTTCCCCTCCCCTATCCAAAAACACACACGCACATAAAAGCTTATATACAATGTAGGGGAAGGTGTTTCATAGGGATCAAACCCTAGACATCGTGTCAACACTTGAACCCACATATAAGTTGCCACTAGACCAGTTCTTTGTTGATAATTTTACTAATATTTTAGTACAACTATTATGATCGTGTCAAATTGTAACGATCGTGCGTTTGAGGATTAATAGTGGAAATCATAGAAGGGAATTGGAACCTTAGAGGCTTAGACTCATTAAAGAGTCTTAAATCTTGTAGGTCTTTGTTAAAAGTTGTCTTCTTTTATTCCATTCTCAATTGAAAGCCTATGCAAGTAATCATAATCAGGAAAGAAAAGGCAAGAAATACTCATAATTAAAATCTTTAACACTTCCCTAATAAAATAATAATAGAAGTGATATCTTTTAAAATAATAATAACAATACTTCCTAAAAATAACTTAGTGTATCTTAAAAATAATTAACCTAACACTGCTACCATCCTGAAAAAGAGTTTGCCCCCAAGCTTGAAGTAGTGATTATCTTCAATAAGTCCTTTCCATTAGTAACAGTCAAAATCATAGGCGTTTGGACCTCTACAATCTTAATTTCATTCGTGAACACCTTTGGGATATCCCCTTCCAATCTTACTCCAACATCAACAATCTTTGAAAATAATGGGTTGACTATGATTTCACTATATGCAATCCCGACACTCGAGACAAGGGTCCATTAACACAAGGAGGCATATCGGCGTCTTTCATGCTTAGAAAACTACCACTTTGGCTCTCATTTGGTTGTTCTTGAGACTTCACAGTTTTGTCCTCAACATTTTCCATAAGATTGTTTCCATTTGAGGCTCCAAACTTCTCAATGTCATAAGGATATCTGTTGGACATATTATCAAATCCTTGGGTAGCATCACATGCTCCTATTTCTTCATACAGCTTCTCAATAGTGATTAAATTGTTCAACTTTTCTGTTGATATTTCCTTGAATATCTGGGTTGTCTCGATGTTTTTCATTTTTTGTTTCTTTTCACAGCATGCAAATCTCACCATTGTACCATTGATCAATTAGTCTAATTGCTTCTTGAATAACTTCTTCTGTCCACATCATCGTATCGGATTGTGGGCCTGATACAAAATGTTATGATCAATCCTGATAGTAACAATTGTGTGTTTGGGGATTGATGGGGTCCAGACCTTAGACTCATTATGGAGAATCTCAAATCTTGTAGTTCTTTTTGTTAAAAAATCAGACTTGTTTTATTCCATTTTCAATTCCTCTTGAATAGATGTTACATAGTTCAATTGAAAGACTTACTAAGCAAATAATCCTACAAAGGAAAGACTTAACAACACTTCCTAAAAATAATTAATGCAACAAGTTTCTGTTCCTTTTCTCCTTCCAATTATTTATTTTTCTCTTTTTTATGCTATGTATTATCGAGGGAAGGTGTGTTGAGCTCTAAATCTTCAGTTGTCACTCCTTTTAGGCTGGGTGGTTGACCACCAGGCCGAAAGCACTGTGTTTAGTGCACTTGTGTATTTGGGGATTCCAAGTTTGTTGTAATGTTTGTTTGGTAAACTTGTTGGGCTATACAATGGATGGTCCTCTCCATTTCAGCAAACCTCCCATCCCTGATAAAGCAGGATTTGATTTCAGTTTTTCAGTAAGCCACCAAAGAATTTAGGAACTAAGATCACTGCACCTTTCTATCTAGTTTTATGCTTCAATACTGATGTGGACTAATTAGAGACCATCATCTAGTCTTGATTGGATTTTGGTGTTCAGATATTGTAACATTTGTAATGTTTCTACACATTTTAAGTCTATATGTCTCATGATAGGTCACATAGCATGCTAGGTATTATAAAGTTCTCTTTTTTTCTCACACTTAGAACGATAAATATGATTCCACTTCTACTTTTTTTGTCTGTTCTGTTTGAATCTTTTATCTTCTAAACTTGCTTAATCTTTGTTAGAGATGGCGAGGCTTCTACATTCTCATACCACATTTTTGCTTTATCCCTTGAGCACTATTTCTCTTATCCGACGACATCTGGCTCTAACAATTTTGGCATTTCCCTTGCAGGGTTGGTACGAAATAGTATCCCTGTCGGGGCATGTCTCCAGGTCCTTAAACCCCAGTCATGGTAGTGGTTACAGAGTTGTGATCACTTTGGCAGACAAGAACGATTCTCTATTTGGTGGCTATGTTTCTGGTCCTTTGATTGCAGCAACTAATGTCCAAGTAAGGACTTCATTTTCTAGTTGATTTATTATATCAGCCATAGGAAATCTGTGGGGTTTCTGAAAAAAATTGACTTGATCTTTAGATTATTCTAGCAGCATGCTCAGTAATTTTAGAACTTTTGACAACGAGACATACAGTTCATTTCAAAAAATGGAAAAACTTCTCTACTTTATGTGGAGAAAAAAATATATGTTAGACTGTGCAACAATAGGATCTATAATTGGGGACAATTGCCATAACTCTGCAACTAAGTCTTGATTGTTGACAAGTCTTAATGGTGGAAGTCTAATAAACAGTATAATCGGGGACGGTAAATTATATCATGGGTCATTCCTGCCTGGTCATTCATGGGACTAACCAATCAAATGTATCTATTTCATTAATTTTTTTATCTATTTTCTTATCAAGTGAATCTTTGAACATTTACTTGGTAAAAATAGATGAAAAAAATAATAAAATAGATGTATTTGATTGGTTGGTTTTATAGATGATGTGACGGGAATAACTCGTAATATAATTTTATCAATTGAGGACATACTTGGTAAAACCTATAAAAAGATAGTTGGATATCAAAAAAAAGAATCTGATTGGATTGAATGTTTTTGCTAGATTGTTCTGTGGAAGTTTACTATTCCGTCCGAGGGGGAAGCTGCTTCTGTTCGAGATTCTCCATCCACCGTAGAATCTCCGGTGACCAAAATGGAGGTTCCTTGAAACCTATTACCCTGTGGATGCTTAAGTCTTTGCCGACGCTGTTTCGAGCAAGATGCTAATAATTTACAGTTATTATTGCTGTAAAATGCCATTACCACCACCATGGACATGGTTTTCATCCGTACTTTGGTGCCAATAAATGGATGGATTTGGTACTCTTTAGTTTGGGTTCTTCCTAAGCCATATGAGTTTTCCTGTTAGTTTCGGTTAATAAGATGATGATGTTGGATTTGGACATATCTTAGCTAAAATTGGATAAATAAAAACTGAAAAATCTAGTACAGTTCGATTGGGGCTAAAGAAGGTTAATGTTTTGTCGTTATAATTTAATTTAGCCTTAAGGGTTTAATAAGCTCTTGAATTTTTATAAAAAAATAATTAAATCTTTAAATTTTTTTTACACCGAATAAAGCCCTCAAACTTAAGAAAAAAAAATCAATTTAGCCCTTAGACTCTTATAAAAAATCGATTAAGCTTTTAATTTTTTTTTGCATTCAATTAAGCCCTTAAAATCAAGAAAAAAAATCAATTTGACCGTTTGACCGTTAACTTTAATGTTTTTCTTTTGAATTTTTTGACACTTATCGCAATAAGATAATATCACTTATCGTTTTTAAGAAATTTTAAAATTTAAAAATATATAAAAAAATCTAAAAAAAATGATTTTTTTGAAAATTTTAAAATTAATTTAAAATACAAAATATTTTTTTATAATTGTATACTAATATTTAATATTTTTATTTTTTAAGTTTTTAATTTTTTAAAAAATTATTATCTATCATTTTAAATTAAATTTCAGAATTAAAAATATTTTATATTTTAAAAATTAAAAATTTTGGAATTAAAAATATTTTATATAATTTTTATATAATTTTAAAGTAGTGTTATTTTGTTGCAACACGTGTTAAAAAAAGATAAAGTTAATGGTCAAAGTTGGTTAAAGGGCCAAATTGATTTTTTTCTTAAGTTTGAGGGTTTAATTGAGTATTAAAAAAATTTAAGGTCTGAATTAATTTTTTTCTTGAGTTTGCGGACTTAATCGAGTATAAAAAATTTAAGGTAAATTACTAAACGGACACTTCATAATATTTATTTAAGTACAAAACCTGAAACTCTTTCTCTGTAAACAGGGAGGATGGTGCTGGAAACCAGCATAAAACTAGGACCATGTCTGCTGCACCCTGAATGCTCCCCCAACGTTGCCTGCTGGTGCTGCATGGGAGACCCCCAGAAGAGATGTTGGTATTACAAACAAGACTGCCTACGTGACTGCTGATCTTGTCGTCTTCGGACTCGACTCTACGTCGGAAAAACATACTATGTTATCTGATATGTATGAATTCCTGAATCTGATGTAGGATACACTCATACATACATGAATAAAATAAAGACTCCATTTTTATGATAATTCTATGTTATTTGGTTCATGTTCAAAAATATGATAACTATATATATACATAAGGGCTGGTTGATTGTTTAGCATTACATGTTGGCAAACAAATGATAGGTGTTGGCATCGAGAATAATCTGTCTGACTGAAGCTAAAGCTCCCATTGCAGCTAATGCAGAGGATGCTACCACGATCACTGTGTTAACACAGAACACTATGCCTTGTTTTGATGGCTTGAAAGTGAGATTGTAGAAAATCATTGGCAAAATGAAGTCTAGAGGGATTATTCCGAATGCTCCGAACAATGCCATGATATCACCGAAGAAAGGAAGCATTGCAGCAAAAACGGTGGCGATTATCACTGATATGGACCTTAAAACCAATCTCGGGATCACGTTTCGTGTGGAAAACTGATCCATCCTTGGGTTTGCGAACCATTTTTCGAATATTTCGTTTGTTGGTTGCAAGTATATCTGCAATGGTTCCATGAAAATATGTAGTAAACATAATGGTGGTAGACCAAATTCAGATGGTTCCAGTAAGGATGAGTTGTTACCACAGTGACTGCAACCAGTTGTATAAGTGTGAAGATGTTGGTGAGCAAGAGAAACCAAATGGGCAGCAATGGTCTGGTCTCACCCATGAAATTCGAAAGAATCGTTGGTTGAGATCGGTTCCCGAATGCCCAATAACCAGAGATGGCCACACTGAAATATGTGCTGACTATGACACCGAAACAGATGCATAAACCTTTGAACATCTTGCCCTTCACTGGAGGAGCCATGGTTGCCTACACCAAACATTCCGTGTTTAGACCCAAGAGACCAAATAAAGCAAAGTGAATAAAGGAATACCAGTACCTGTATTTCTGGGATAATCCCACAGCCATACGTCGTGGCGATGATTGAAATACCATTAATGGCACCGAAAATACGGTTTTCTTTCGATCCCTGGATTGAGTAGTCCTTTCTAGGTGCATTCCTAGAATTACCTGTCATTGTCAAGACAAACTACTGTAAACATCGAATCAATTCATCGCATCTGGTAATAGTTGGGATTTCTGACCTATGTGTATCGAACCAGCAACGACCAATGCGGAATAAGCAAGAATCAAGAGCAGAGAGGCAAGGTTGATATGTCTTAGTGAATGGAAGGATGGGATTTGTGCTAACATTAGTGGTACAGTTCCAAAGATGGTTATAAACTGGTACAGTTCCATCTTCCCACTTGGATTGTAGAGCAAGTAAATGAACTGCAGATATAATTCAGACCATAACATACAAGTGACACATAGGATAGAACAACTAATGATTCATGAGACAGATTGGAGAAACATACTTTAAGACTTTGTCCTCCAAGTAGAATGCATGCAATAACAGCACCATAGCATATCGCAATCTGAAGTGGACCAACAAAATATTTGCCCCATCTTGGTCCTGCAAAATCACTCAGTTGGTCTATAACAAATACCGGTATAGTGGTATATCATTGGATTTGTGGGACTAAATCAAAGAGAGTGGTCACCAAGAATGTCTGCAGCCATGTCTCGGAATCGAAGTTGTCGCTTCCCAAGATGAGCATGGTGCTCCAACACCAGAGAGAGGAGGTTGTAGGAGTAAAAGGTGAGCAGAGCTTGAAGAGCTGTGATGAGAAGTCCAGGCTGCCAACCTAGTAAGGAGAAAGCAAAGGGGAAACTGAATATAACAGGTCCAACAATCGATGTGGTCAGGTGGTAGCCACAGTGCAGCCAAGAACCTGCAACCGAAACAAGTTACAGATTAACCAACAACAAATCATGTGAATCGAATTCGAACTAATGACCTAAACCTCACCTCGTGATTTGAGGACGAATAGAGCTCCTGCATCAAGCTGTTCCTGGGAGTGAACAACACCATTTTCCTTATCAGTTGAGGGTGAGTCCATGGATTTTGGATCAACAGCTGCCATTTTCTCCTTCTTTACTTGTTCCTTCTTGCTATTTGTGTTTCAAGGTTGAATGGTGGATATGAGTGGTAAAAGATGGAGGGAACAATCAAAAGCAATGGACAAGAAACATAGGATAGAATGGGACCCTGTCCTCTTGGAAAAAATGTCAAGTTTGGACTACCTATCTAGATTTGTCCCATCTTAGTGGAAACTCAATCATATTTTACTGATCCTATTAAAAAAATCAAACATTATACAGATAAAATTTGATTTGTTGAAAATGTTGTCAAAGGAACTTTTTAAAAATTTGATTTATATGAATTAATAATCTAAAAGGTAGATCTCAAAGCGTATAATGGTGTATGAATTTCATAATTAGATAGAAGTCAAATTAATCCATTATTATTTTATTGGAGAGTCTTTGTCGTGATATATATATTATTATTATTATTATTATTTTGGATAAATTATTAGAATGATTATTTTTACACTATACAAGCATGCAAAAGAAGTTTTGGGAACAAAACTAACATTTCCCCTTATTTTAAGTTGATAAAAATTGTATAACTTTTGTTGAACTTATTTGTTATTATATGCGATCGTAATAAAATATCGTGACTGAAAACATGACTATTTAAATTCTGAATCTTAATTATATTTTTTTTTGTATACTTGTCATTATAGTGGCATGTAGGGATGAAGTCAAGATTTAGGGACAAAACACAAATATTCAGAAGTTGAGACAGTAAATACATAAAAATTTAAAAATTTTAAATAATAAAATAAAAAGCTAAAAAAAAAATTTTGAGGTTGGGGCGATTTCCCCACCCTACCCTACCCTCGTATGGGTGTTATGTACCTATGGTGATGTAATCAATTTATTTTGATTGGGAAAAGTTTGCAGGCTGGATAAATATTTGAAAATTAGGTGCAACTTTTTCATGTTGGTTTTGGCATCAATTTTATTTGGGCCAAATAAAATTAAGCCTAATTAGAACTGGTCCCTTTAGAAGTTGGCAAGTGTTTTTTAAAGATAAAACATGAAATTAAGTTAATTGTAGGATTGATCCCTAAACTTTAAAGGTTGTCTAAATTAGACCCAAAATTTTAGAAATCTTTAATTTGGCCTTCAAAATGCTTATTGATGTGTATTTATGCTAAATTTCATGCCTTTGGATGTTGGTATGCCCCAATGCAAGCTTGGGTGAAGGATACATGAAATATAGGGATATGCAAGTGGTATTCTAGGTATCAATACCCTAAACTATATATTTTGTTTTTTTCTCGAACATCGAACCTCATAAATTTGTTGATATACGACGTAATATTGATACTTTTATAGAAGTATTGATACGCTTACTTATTTCGTAAATTAATTTTATGGGATCATTCCTCATAAACACCATCCATTTTGTATGGATTTTCGATTTAGTCCATAAATGTTGACACATGGTGTGTTTCATATTAAAATTTTAAGTTCGATTCGGAATTAGTTAAAAACATGCCAAGAATATCCATATGTTTAACTCACTACAAAATTTTGAAAACCATTTAATTTATTCTCAATTTCTCCACTATCGATCGAATGTAACGTTCAAGTAAGGGTTTTTACAAGGTTGTCAAGGAAAACATCATTAATTATTAAATCTGATTTCATTTCGACAATCGAATAGTCTCAGTGTCTTAATTTAAACATGTTTGTTTTGTCCGAATGCTTTATTTCTACTAATAAAATCTTTTTGTTAAACTACAAAACAAATGATTGAAATGAGTTGTTGCTCTTCTTGTCTGATAATAATTGTATGTCCGGGACCATGTCTTCCGCTTTCATTGATTTTAATAATACCTAAAGAATATCCATAGCCCAAGGTTTGTTTGGTGTAGGAAAATCCGTGATCCATGGAGTTTGTTGAAAATTGTGTGTTTGTTTTAGGAATTAGGTTTAGGGTTTTGCAGATTTAAAAGAGAGTAGTTAAATGTCATCTTTCGTGTAGGCAGCACAAGAGACAGATGCTTATTGATTTTGCTGCGGTGTCGGAAATGGTGTTTGGAGCGGATGAGAATCAAATTTTAAATAATTACAGGGAGTCAATGTGCAATTAATATTAAAATAAGACTTTAGTAATTTTCGGTCCTATGAGAATGCAAGATGTCCAGCACAAAATAGACCCTAAACACATTAATTAATAACAACATGTTTAATAAAAAAATATTACATTTCTAATCGATGTCCAAAAAATATCTTAGATGGATTATACGGCGAAAACGGGAAAGTTTTAGGATAAAACCGGTTAAAATAAAGTTATATCGTGATTGTTATAAAAATTATAAGCATTTTGGTATCGATTTTTTGATATATTATAATTTTTTTTAAAAAAATATAAAAATTCTGATATATTAAAATTTTTTAAAATATTCTTTAATGTATACAAAAAATAATATCAAAATTCTTAAATTTTTATAATAATTTTAATAAAATTTATTTTATTCTATTTTAATATATCTCACGTTAGAAAAATCTGTAAAAATAAGATTCCTACCGTATTAAATTTTAAGACACCATTAAAAGATAATAAGAGCATGACCATCTAATCATTGCAATCAATTCAAAGGACTCCAATAAACTCATCATGTTGCGCGTTTTGGTTTCCCCTACAATTATCAGTCAATAATTTAAAAATGTTTTTATTCATATTTATATGCGAATAAATATTAAAATAAATTAAAGCCAACGGATCGAAAAATGTTCATATATTTTTATTGAAATTATTAAGGCCGTAAATAAATCGAATGAATATAAATAAAAAAGTACTTATATTTATTTTTAACTGAACAAATAAGCGAATATAAACATAAACGAATCTAATTTTTTGTTCATATTCGTTCGTTAACGAATGTAACTTATTTATGTTTGTTCGTTAAACTGATAAACGACGCAGTCAAATATGTATAATACATTAATTTATTTTAGGTTAATTTGATTAATTCAGTTAATTAATTGATTTAAACCAAATTAATTAATAATTAAAGTTTTAAAAAAATTCTTAACCATTAGCCTAAACTTAAAATTATTTAATAGATTAAACAATTTTATTTTGGTTTGGTTGGTTAATATGGTTTAACCAAATAATGAATACCCCTAAACATATGTGAATAAATTTAAATAAACATAAATAAATATAAACGAACGAACATAAATAAGCATAAACAAATGAACATAAACGACGGATTATTGAACGTTTAAAAATATATATAAACAAATAAATTTTTTTATTCATATTCATTTATTTAATTAAATAAACAAAAAAATATTATTATTTTTATTTATTTAATAAATAAACAAAAATAAAAAAATTTCCATCGAACGATTCACTAAATATTCGGTTCATTTATAACCCTAAAATTTATTCTTTAAATTCATTTAAATGGTAATTTGACTGGAGAATACGATTATAACTTTTTTATTTCGTAATTAAAAACGGTCCATATATTTTATCATTAGTGGTAGGAATAGTTGGAAACTTATAAAAGTCAACAGATCTTAGTTGTTAAACAAGAAAAGTTAAACACATTAATACGTGGATGGGCGGTGCTAATTATTTGACAAAAATAGTGAAGTCAAGAATATAAAGATGCGCGTACACTGTTCCCATCTATTTTTTTTTAAGAATTTATTAGATGGATTTATATAATAAAATTTATTTATTTCTGTATAACTTTTAAATAGTTATCTAATTCTTTAATATCATATAAAAAGGTAACAGTTTACTTTAAAAATTATTGTTGGATGGTACGAGCCATCTAACCTTAATGGTTAAAAGAATCGTTATTATTTTTAAAAATTACGGATTTAAACACTAATGATGTTAGCAGAGTGATTGAACGATCAACATTTAATCATTAACTAATAATTAAAAAAAATATTATTATCGCATGAAATTATAAATAACGTAAAAAAAAATAGACTAATATACTAATTTTATTTTTTTGTTTGGTCAAACAAAATGGCAAAGGAGTAGGTGGCAATACAAAATTACTAAATTCAATCTTCAAACTCACACCAGTGCATACTTTGAATTCTAACCCTTACGTTAGAAATATTAAAATTCGAGTTTTGAATTCGTAGAATAGATTACGACATAAATCAATCCATCGAATCCTCAAACTTAAATTATATTCATATTTGATAAACACGATGATTTATGTTACTTGAATTCGAGAATTAATATTAAATACGATTAGATAAAATCGGAATCGATGTCTTCGTCGGAATCGAACGATCCTAGAGATAGGTAATATCTTTATACTAATATGAATATTGAATACATATATTTCAAGAAGAATGAAGAGTCGGAGCAATATAACCTATCGGTAAAGGCTTGGTTTGGTCGTCGTCTGAAACAGACGAGCGTTTGATGAACTCCAAGCAGTCTGAAATGGCCTCCGAATAGAAAGAATTAGAGTGTCTCAACCTGCAGGAGTCCGGCAAAGGTGCCTCGTTGGGCATCACTAGACTCCTCCGGCAACGCCAGCCGCCGCTGCAATTTCTCACCGCCATAACATTACGTCCACTTCCATTGATCCCCATCTTCCTTAACATGAAACGCAAATATGATCTGAATCTTCTGATTTGCTTGAACCAGTACAGGAATCTGGCCCTTAGCCCTTTAACCGAGAATCTTCTGCACTGGATATTGAGCCTCAAACCTTTGTTTCTGTGGCAGGTGCAGGATCTGTTTGCAACCCTGGTGTACCCCATATGCTTGCTCATGTTTCTCATCTCAAGATATGAATATGTATATATATATTTACAGCTGCAGATAATGAATACGCTTTTACTAGGATATACGTGTATATAGGTATCGTAGCTATGGCGGAAACACAAGCTTTTGGAAGACGAAGGAACTGGGAAATCAATGGCGTGTATATATATGCATTAGAATATCAACACGAGGAGCTTTTGTTTTGTAGTGGGTAGGTAGGTAGGGTCGTTTTTTACCTAGGGAAAGAAGAAGAGATAAATTAAACTAAAAAAAATTAAACATTTCACACGTTAAATTGTTTATGGAAACATGAGGCTTAGTGTTTTAATAGCTTTTTGTGATGCAGAGTAAATACATTCGATTGATTAATTAAATTTTATTTTTAAATTTAGGTAATTTTTTTATTACGATGTTTGTAAAAATAAATGACACTATAATATTATATTATTGTATCGTTTTATAATAAAATGTCACAAGTAACATGTAATATCTTTAGTAGTGTTTGTGCTAAAAATATAACTAATATGCAAGTACTTGAGGTTTTTTTGAAAAATGTCACTAGATATGAGACTTATTACGTTGTTTATCAAACAAATGCCACTTTAACGAGGAGTGCAAATCATCTGCTTCTTTTCCACGCCTTTATTTATGCTCCCACTTTAAATTAGAGGGTTTAGGGTTTAAGGTTCTTGGTTAGGGGTTTTTGTTAGGGTTTAGGGAATTAATGGTAGGATGTATTTTTTAGGATGTAGCGTTTAGGATTTAGAATATAGAAAATAAAGGTTTAGGGTCAAAATTTTAATTTTTTAAAAAATTCAAAGAGGCATGAAAGGAGGCACAGAAAAGAGACAGAAGATTTTTTGTTTTTTAATGAGTGTATATTGCGGCGTTTTTAGTAAAAATTTCACTAGGTGTAGAAGAATATAGTGATGCATAGTCATAAACGACTTAACTTTTATCATTTGTGATGTTTTAACAATAAATATTACGGTATATTTAAAATAACGACATTTATTTTTAAAATATCGTTAAAAATTCTGTTGTGCATCATGCTTGGCGATAGTTTATCAACATTATCTAATTAACCTAAACATTCAACCTAAAACAATCATTCCACTCAATTTTCTTCGTTCACAATATTAATGTGCGAATTTCTGATCTTATTTAGGAGATCTACGCATCATCCTACTTGATCAATTAATATGAGACATACTGACCTAACAGTTTTAGTTTTTTTTTAAGTAAAATAAAAAGGAAAATCTAATAAAGCTGCTCTTTTTTGTCATGCCACCATCTCCACCTGCCAAAGCAATAAAAATGAAAACTTTACTAAAATCAACATAGATTTTTCTTCTTCTTTTTTTTTTAAAGTATTTTAATGTAAATAAATAATAAGATGTGTATATGTGATGAAGGACATACCAATAGTAATCCCATCTTGGTCTGACTTTTGACATCCTGTTTTGTCCGTACGGATAATCTGTTTCAGCTCTTTTAGTGTTTTGGAAAGCGCAGCAACCGATTGAATAGATCCCAATCAAGAGCAAGAGCATGACAATGTTTAGAACCGACAGTTTATGCCAATCCCTTCTCACTGACTCCAGCACACCAGCTTTGCAGGAATCACACTCATAACACAGCACGGTGGGGGCATTGTTCCAACGGTAGCAGTCTGGGTTTTGGGCTACCAGGGTCAACATGTTGTAATTGCAGGAGGTTGGGGGCTTACAGCAACCGGACTGAACCCTCCACACCCAAGAAAAATCAATAAATAACACACCTTCATGAGCAAGAAAAAGAAGAAGAAAAAAACTTCATAGTGACACCAAAAGTTAGCAACAAGGTATAGTTTAGATATTTACTTTTCTATTAAGCCGAAAAATATTATCAGAAATTTAATTACATACCTGTACTGGACTCAAATCATTGTTAACATAATCCAGAGGGGTCCAGAGTGCAATTTTCCCACAAGTCTTTGAATTCAACAAACAGCTTCTAATAGTCTGCCAATACTGAGGATCTGTAACCCTTTTTATCAACCATGGTGAATAATCTTCCAGTCTATATTCCCTGTAAACCCTGCCTGCAACTTCATGACCACCACCTTGGCTGGTTACCGCAAATCCAAATATGGTCAACCCCATCAAAGCTGCAATAATGAACAACATCACCAGCAAGTACACCCACAGTGCCCAAACCACATGGAAGCATGCTCCAATGAAACCTGCTAATGATATTATCAGAATAACAAAACCTAACACCAGCAATGGTGTCTGCAGGAAACTTTCACATGTTGTGCTGCTCTTCGCCATCCATAACCCGGCTCCGATGATCGGAATCGATGCTAGAAGTGAGAAGAGGTTCAAGAACCCTATCACAGTGTTGCTAAACCTATACATTTGCTTTGGATTTCACCCAATCCTTATCTTTTTTTTTTTGCTTTTTTTCTTGTTATATGGTGTCTTCTTCCGCTTTTTCTTTGATTCGGCGTTGATTGGTGAACTGGTTTGCTTTTGCTTTATTTCTTCGCATAATCAACCTTAATCTAAACCATATATTTCAATCATCCAACGATCGATAAAAAATCTGGAAATTAATCGGTACATTGTTTCTATGGAAAGTGATGAAGAATATGATGAAATGGTTTGATGTTGAAAAAGAAGAAAGCATGTATTCTACAAATCCAATCTTTTCAGTATGAGATTCCAAAGCCATCACCTAATCCCAATACATCTGGTCTCCAAGCCACAACCATACATTAACAAGGAAATGCCTAAGCTAAGCAAAGAATAATTTGTATGGGAAAGTTCTGCCTACTTTATTTACTATATAATATTTAAGGAATTTAATCTTTTTAACTTAAAACCAGGCTGCTTTATTAATAAAAAAATATCATTTCAAAAGTTTCACAACATTAAAAAAATACTAAAGGATTATTCTAGTAAGATTCGATACACAAAAAATCTTTAAAATAGAGTCTTGGGAATTGTCAAAACATAAATTAGATGAAATCTTCACTAGAAAATTATAAATATTATTCTAGTTAGTTCTAAAAATATTGATTTGATCTACTTCTGAATAGACAGTCACAAAAAAGATAAAATTATCTATGATTACAGACAAACTCAAACCAGAATCATACGTCGTCGGTTCCTCACGACGTATGGTTCTAGTTTGAGTAAGAGCCCTTCCTAAGTTTGTTCCTAGTCGATATGATATAAAGTTGCATAACATAACCTTCGTGTGTTTGGTTATTGGATTAAAAGTGAAATCGATAACGGTATTTATTGAAATGGTTCGATTCTAAAATTAAATGTAAAGCAATTTTAAAATTTATGATCAATGTCTATTTTTTATTAAAATTAATAAAATAAAAAAAATGATTTATTAGACTTATTCTTTTTTTTAAAAAAGCATTGATAAAAAAATCCAGAATATTAGTATATATAATATTAAAATCAAGAGGAATGGACGCCTCTACTTTCTGATATTCTTTTATTTAAACCCTGTTTTTTATCCTACGGCTCCACTAGCCTACCATAGGTTGTTAATAATAACAAAATTAAATCACCATAAGAATTAACTATATAATAAAGAATATAATTTCCAAATATTACAGTTCATGTTCTACCATACAAAGGCAACTCAGAACTTACTTTCAACATCTGCAGTTTCAGTTCCTGAAAATCCTATAAACAAGACAGACCATAGAAATTTATACAATGTAGAGACCACTCAAGTTTTTTTTTTTTTTTTTCATTCTTTTCATGTATAGAAATCGTATAAACTTTTTCGCTTATTCATCGAGAAAAATGAATAATAATGCTAATCTATGTTACTCAGACTCGTTGTTTTGTCTAAAATATATGTGCAAGTACATGTGTATATTCGAACGCACTTTCATGTCTGAGTAACGTAAATGTTGATGTGATTCTTTAACCTGGCATTGGTTTGTTCTCCAAGAATGATCGGAAAAGAATAAATGCTTGACGGGGATGGTGGAGAGGAACCTCATGACCGGCTCCGGTGACTGTTACTAGTGTTAGCCCTTTGTAGGCTTGGCTCCACCCACCAACCTGGATCAACAAGTAAAACAATCTCTCAACAGATCAGTTACATGTCATGTTTTCGTTTTCGTAATTGTATTTGCTTGAAATCGCTGGACGAAACCTGTTTTTCATTTTCCATGTTCTTGGTGGTTTCTCAACCTTATTTCCCTACTTAACAGGATAAATTTGTAATGGTTGTATCTAATAGTATCCAAAAATCAAAGTAATGTATGGACTGCACAGGCTACTAATGCTCGATTGAGCTGGTTCGAGTTTTCCAACAAGGATGATAGCATGGAAATTTTAAGTAATGTATGGAGTTTATGGTACTCACCTTTCCATTGTCATACCAAGGGTACCAATTAGTAACGGTAGGTAGCTTCAGAGCATCAATGGAATATCGAGTCGCAGTCACGGGAACCACTGCATCAGTGTCTCCACTGCATAAACACTTCAGTCAGATGCATTTTGCCAAAGAAATAAGAAAATCTTGAGTTTTTCTTAGTAGACTCATGCATTTATCTTTAACAAATAACGTCTGATAGATTCGTAATTTGATGAAATCAGATACGAATATTTAAATGTCCATTTTTGTGTGCCACACTCGATCCAACTCCTCAATGACACTTTGCAGAGAGGGAGAAAAAAGAAACTTACCTGTATACCCAAATCCTAAGACCAGCAGCAATTAGTTCTTTGTATAAAGGAAGCATAGAGAGGGGAGAATCCTCCCAGTAATTTCCAACAATATCACTGTAAAACAATAGATTTTCGGATCAAGACATGAGTATTAGATATATGTTCGATACGGGTATATTCAACATATTTCGAGTTACTTTTTCAGGTTTTTATAAGTTGTTATGTCCTCATACCAATGTAAAAATATGCATCAAACACCTCTGTCAAAGACAACTTCCATCAAAATTGAAAAATTAAACAAAGATGCCTATTATCAGGAAAAAATAATTAGCCAAAATTGTAAAATCAATTAGCATACCTGCACGTTTGCCATGGATAAGAGAGAGCTGTTACATTTGCATGAAGTTCCTTCTGGACTTAGGGGCGATTAAAATACACTTTTGAATATCTCTCAGTGCACGGATCATAAGCTCTTGACATCCATGGCTGCAATTTATGTAACAATCCAAGCCAAGGTCAAAAAACGGATTCTACATGAACAAGAAGGGTCGGAAAATTTCAGTCAAGCAGTGTTTTAAGACATAATCATGTTTTATGTTACTCAGGCTACAGATGCTGAGCACTGATGTGTTAGGAAAAATATGAGCCTCCTCTCAACGACTCTTAACAACGGCGTCCTACGACCATATTCTTCCGACTTTTTACTTTTCTTAGAGTATTTGTGTTCAACTTCCATGTCCTAACATATTCAGATATGGGTACAGGACCCCAAATTACATGAAAAACTCAAATAATTGAACATACCCATATCAGATATTAATACCCGAATTCAACTATCATAGTCCCAGAGCCATAAAAGTGTCAAGTGTGAGAACATGCTCCTCTCTTCTTTTCTTTTTATCTTTTTATATCTTTATTCAGTGAACCAAAACTTTAACAGGAGAGTACTATATGGTCTACAATTGTCATTGAAGCATTCTGTCAATAAATGGTGCCTGCTGGACCCTCCACAGACTTCAAATTCAACTACAGCATTAAATTATCAGAAATGATCCCACAGGTTTAATGTCAAGTCCCCCTAGAAAACTAATCACATTAAGAAAGTTTTCAGACTCGGGACGAGTGTCGGATATAGGTATTTGTTTGACATGGTTATATTTAGTTATTTCAAAGTTTATCCTTGTATTAAAAGATATCCAAACTCAATTATGTTAAAATTATGGTTCATAACTATACTAATGAAAGGAACACCTTATTGAAACTATTAAAGAAACAGTATGGGGTATGAAGATTAAGGTTTAAATGCATCTGTTTCTTCTAAATCTCTGCCAGATTACGGATAAATCAATGGAAAAAACCCTTTACTGGGGGGGGGGGGAGTTGATCGAAAACTTACATAATGACCCCTTGTGCTACGCCTTAAAGTTGTGTCTTTGCAAGGTTGAGTGAAGATGCTATATGGATCAATCTTTCCTTGTTCCATTGTAGCAGCTCGAAGAGCATTCATGCATTGCAGAGATGGATGCGTGGAGGATCCCAAGTCACAGGAAACTCGTAAACTTCGATAAGTCGAATCAGAAATCAAACCGTGTGCGCACCAATACTCAAATGTGCCAACAAAATCATGATAGTCATCAGTTACAGCATTTCCAACCTATTATAGCAACATAACAAAACATAAGTCATTTGCTGATAACAACAATTGAAGTTGCAATCATGTCCTATGATACGTGGAGAGCATCGGATATAGGGGTGTCCTATATTCACTTATTTCTAAGTTTCTCCATGTACTCATCCATATCCAGATATGTATAGGACATGGGTTTCGAGCACGGATGCTGCAAAAAAAATAAAGAATCGGAGTCATTCTTACCAAAAAGCCCTTGAAATTGATAACAGGATTCTGAACCCCTTTGTTTCTTTCATAAACAAGTTGAGACAATTGAGGAACAAAGTGACCTGAAATTAGATTACTCCTTCAGCTTAAACTTGAGGCTGTTTTCATCTATAAATCAAAATAAAACATTGAAAGAAACGGGATTGAATTAAAAACCTGCATAACTTTCACCAGCAATGTAGAAATCTCTATGCTTGTACTGTGGAAACCTTTCAAACCAATTAACCAGAAAAACATATGTATCTTCAGCTGCAAATTCACAACACCAAACATCTAAGGATGTCAAAAAATCAAGTCTCGTAGAATCTAAACCTACGCCATTCATATGAATCAAGCACCTCAAAATAAGGCTGAACTAACTACATCTATGTTACTAGGACTCGCATATGTGTCCAAGGTGCGTACGGCCATATTTTTCTTAGTTTTCCCAGTTGTGCATATCTATGGCCGGATGTGAAACAAAAGCACCCAGATCTTAAAAGAATCTAAAGATGACAACATCAAATCTCTTTGAATCTAAACCAACACAATAATATGAACCAAGTCCCTGAAAACTAGGCAGAACTAACCTCAATTTAATACCATGCATACTTGTATGTTAAAATTTTACTTGGGTTTTTCAGGTATGTATACCAATGTCCGGATATGCATTGGTCACAAATGTCAGACACAACTACTTCAAGAAAAATGAGGAGTCAAATTAAATTTATAACAACATTATGGATACCAGATTATCAAGATACAAGCAATTAATTACCAGTTCTCTTGTCACCAGTTGTGTACAAATCCGATGTGGTGTTTGTGTATGAAAAACCAACACCAGCAGGAGATTCAAGGAACAACAAATTTGCCACTAAACAACAATTCAAAAGAAAACAATGTTAAATGAAACTCAGACAAAACGTGAAATGGATCAAAAACAAAAGCATCACACCATAAAAGACTTACAGTTGTTCCAAGCATAACGGTTCAAGTACAGGGTCTTTCCATCAGGTCTAATTCGAAAAGGACCTATTTCTTCAGCTGCTCCGTAAGCAACAGAAGAGCAACCAGGTCCTCCATTGAGCCATAAAACGAGTGGTCTTGACTCAGGTTTCCGAATCAATGGTGTCTCAATCAACCAGTAAAATAATGCCCTCCCAGCTTGTTGATTCACTGTCACATATCCTGAAAATTGATTGAATTGAACATTCCATGGCTGTCCAGGTAATTGTGTGATTTTATCCAAAGTTTGATCCCCAAAAGAAACACAAAAACAAGCGGAGCAAATTAGAAGAACAAAGGAAAAACCAATGGATCTTGACTGATCCATGAATCAATCAATCAAAAAATCAGAAAAAAGGAACAAACCCCAGAATCACAAATCCAAAAACAAGTCTGGGTTTTCAAAGATAGAAAATTTTGGTGAATCCTAGTAGACCAATCAAGAAGTAACATAAAAAAACAATCTGGGGTTTCAAAGATGGAAACTTTTGGATGTTTAGAGGAAATGGGTTTCAGTAAAAACGTAGAACTGAAAATGAGAGACAGGGGAACAGACATCAAATGACAAAATGGCTGTACAAATACAGACAACAAAACAAAATAATAACCAAACTTGGTTAACTAAATCCAGAGTTATTACATACAAGACTATTTAAATCCAAACAGTTCTAAATTAAAACATAAAAATAAGATACAAAACTCAAAATACTCAGATCCCAAAAGATCTCCCTGAATTTTGCTCAAAAAAAGATCTCCCTGAATTTCTTGAAGAATACTAGAAAGTAGAGAGTGGTTCTGTTGACATAGCATTTAATCTTCACAATCTCCAATGATTGTGATTGGTTGTTATGAGATGTAAGAAACAGACATGGAACCAATTACACCATGCTTTTATTTTCTTGTTTGTCTGTCTATCATATTCAAATGAATGCTTTGAATTTTCTTTTTTCTTTTACTTTTTTTTCCTTAAACAGGTAAGGCTGCACATGGCTTGTTCCAAGTTTCAATTTTGTGAACTTTGCTCCCCAAAAAATCCCAAATTTTGTTGCTTTTAAATTCAAATTGGAACAATTTATTAGGATTAAAAGGTTTTAAATTGAATCTTGAGGAAATACCAAGGAGGAAGCAAATGATTATTATTGTGTTTGCTTTTCAGAATTCATTAAGTACAGAATTTGTACTGAGGTTACAACCAGCTTTTAATTTTTTTACACAAAAGGTTATTATCTGCAGCTTTTTCTTTCTGAACATAATAATAAGCAGCTTTAGAATATTCCAAAGCATTCGAATGATTTATTTATTTCAATATTTTATTTTATTCTTCGATTTAAATGCATGTTTGATTTATGAATTATATCCGAATTTTTATAATCTTACAAATAATTATTTAATTCTCAGTTTTATACAAGTTTTTTTTCATGGTTAATAGATTTATTTATTTTTGTGATGAAATCTGACATTGATCTCGTGGAACAGTCAAAAATTAATACTCCTGTAATATTTTAAAAGTGTAAATAAAAAAACAATCTTTAAAAAATAGTTTAAAAATTTGTTGTTTAAAGGCTAAAAGCAAACAAAATATGTAGTTTAATCAAAATGCATACTTTAGAGAGTTATAATGACTAATAATATAATTTAGGTATTTATTTTAATTAAAATATAATTTAAGGGCTAAAAGTAAATAAAATATATAATTTAAGGAATAATTCTTACTTAAGCAATTTTAAAATATTTTCTATTTGTTTAGTTCAAAGTTCTTGTTTTTAGATGTTCGAGAATGGAATTTTGGTTGGCTTGATACTGAAGGTAAGAATTTTATAGGCTTTTGATGAAATTTTTACGATATTTTTAATAATTTTATATTTTAAGTTCCTCCACGTCTATCAAAGTTCTTGTTGTGCCTTCCTTCGGTCCAGCACTCTTCTCTTCCGCTTTCACCGTCGTCCTTCTTAGATTGTTGAGGCGGCGGAAGCACTGGGATAATTGGATTTATCATGTACTGTGGCAATTACAAAGGGGGTGATTCTGAAGGAGGCAACGTGACCGTCGGTATTGTTCTCAGAGACGTAAATTTGGGTACATTATGTTTGTTAGATTAGATTTGAGTTATGTTGAGTAAGTCAAGGTTTAATTCGAGTTGGATCGAGTCCAGATTAACTCGAATTTAGGTCAATATCGGGTTAGTCCTAATTAAACTTAGTTTGAGTTTAGATTTGGGTTAAGTTAATTTCAGATTGAGTCAATGTTAAATTTGGTTCAAAATGATTTAGGTCCATACCCTTAACATATTTATACCTTGTAATTTACATATAATATTTTGGTTTAAGGGTTTAATAAGCCCTTGAATTTTTATAAAAAAATTAATTAAGCCTTAAACTTTTTTTACACGCAATAAAGCCCTCAAACTCAAAAAAAAAACAATTTAGCCCTTAAACTCTTATAAAAAATCAATTAAGCCCTTAAACATTTTTACATCCAATTAAGCTCTTAAAGTCAAGAAAAAAAATCAATTTGGCTCTTTGACCGTTAACTTTAACGTTTTTTTTTTGAATTTTTTGACACTTGTCGCAATAAGATGATATCACTTATCGTTTTTAAGAAATTTTAAAATTTAAAAATATATAAAAAATCTAAAAAATTGATTTTTTTGAAAATTCTAAAATTAATTTAAAATAAAAAACAATTTTTTTTATAATTGTATACTAATATTTAATATTTTTATTTTTTTAGTTTTAAATCTTTTTAAAAAATTATTATCTATTATTTTAAATTAAATTTCAAAATTAAAAGTATTTTTCAGGATTTGTATATAATTTTAAAAATTAAAAATTTTAGAATTAAAAATATTTTATATAATTTTTATAATTTTTAAGTAGTGTTATTTTGTTGCAATACGTGTTAAAAAAGTTAAAATTAGCAGTCAAAGTTGGTTAAAAAGCTAAATTTTTTTTCTTGAGTTTGAGGGTTTAATTAAGTGTTAAAAAAATTTGAGGTCTGAATTAATTTTTTTTTGGAGTTTGAGAGCTTAATTGAGTATAAAAAAAATTTAAGAACTTAATTGATTTTTTATAAAAGTTTAAGCGTTTATTAAACCTTTAAGCCTAATATTTTTCGTTTTTATTCATATCCATATCGATGCAACATAAGTTAATAATAAATAATGATAACACACCTTTAAAAGTTTATAATTACTTTCGAGAGAAAACCAAAACACTCAATGGAGTGTAGAACAAAAGCCTCACCACCGTCTATCAAGAACCCAGTTCTGTGAACAATATCCTCGAGAAGACGGTGATGACTTAGGACAATAACCATCAAAACAAGTAAATAATCGTTCAACAATCGGCAAACTACTACTGAGAAGCAATGTCTTGGTGTAAGAACCGTGATATAGATGGGTAGGATCGACTAAAACCCGCGCGGTTCACTTGCCACCCTTCTTGACAGCAGACTTGGTCACCTTGGCACCACTTGGTTCCTTCTTCTCCACACTCTTGATGACACCAACAGCAACGGTCTGCCTCATGTCCCTAACGGCAAAGCGACCGAGTGGGGGATACTGGGAGAAGGTTTCAACAACCATGGGTTTGGTGGGAACCATCTTAACAAATCCAGCATCACCATTCTTCAAGAACTTGGGTTCCTTCTCAAGCTCCTTACCGGAACGCCTATCGATCTTGGTCAAGAGTTCTGCAAACTTCACGGCAATGTGGGAGGTGTGGCAATCAAGGACGGGAGCATATCCGTTTCCTATCTGCCCGGGGTGGTTCATGATGATGACTTGGGAAGTGAAATTGGCTGCCTCCTTAGCAGGATCATCCTTGGAATTTGAAGCAACAAATCCACGCTTGAGATCCTTGACAGCAACATTCTTAACATTGAAGCCAACATTATCACCCGGAAGAGCCTCAGCAAGGGACTCATGGTGCATCTCAACAGACTTAACTTCGGTGGTCAATCCAGAAGGACCAAAGGTAACAACCATACCAGGCTTGAGAATACCAGTTTCAACACGACCCACAGGGACAGTTCCAATACCTCCAATCTTGTAGACATCCTGAAGTGGAAGACGGAGAGGCTTGTCAGAGGGTCTCTTGGGCTCATTGATCTGGTCAAGAGCCTCCAGAAGTGTTGGACCCTTGTACCAATCAAGATTGGTGGACCTCTCAATCATGTTGTCACCCTCAAAACCGGAGATGGGGACGAAAGGAATCTTCTCAGGGTTGTAACCGACCTTCTTCAAGTAGGAAGATACTTCTTTCACAATTTCATCATACCTAGCCTTTGAGTATTTGGGGGTCGTGGCGTCCATCTGTCAACGAAATAAAAAGATGTCATACATAACAATAATTACTAGGCAACCAATTAGAAACTATGAAACATAAAATCATGAATGCAACAACTACCTTGTTGCAGCAGCAAATCATTTGCTTCACACCAAGAGTGAAAGCAAGCAGAGCATGCTCACGGGTCTGTCCATCCTTTGAGATACCAGCCTCAAAACCTCCAGTGGTAGAGTCAATGATAAGGACAGCACAATCAGCCTGGGAGGTACCAGTAATCATGTTCTTGATAAAGTCACGATGTCCAGGGGCATCGATGACAGTGCAGTAGTATTTGGTGGTTTCAAACTTCCACAAAGCAATATCAATGGTAATACCACGCTCACGTTCAGCCTTCAACTTGTCAAGCACCCAAGCATACTTAAATGATCTCTTGTTCATCTCAGCAGCTTCCTTCTCAAACCTTTCAATGACTCGCTTGTCAATACCTCCAAGCTTGTAGATCAAGTGACCAGTGGTGGTTGACTTTCCAGAGTCAACATGACCAATCACAACAATGTTAATGTGGATCTTTTCCTTACCCATTCTGCAGTATTAGCTTCAGGCTGCACCAACATATACAGTTCAGCAATCAGCAAAAGAGGAAGCCATAAAACAATTAAACCCAGAGCAAATTTTAAAAAAAATGGAATGTTTTAAACATTTTACAAGATTTAAAATAGTTTTATGATTAAAACTCAACAACATGATAAAACACTAATGACAATTCTAAAACCCAACATAATGTTCCTACTTCCTGATTTAAAAGCAAAATTACGTAGCATATTTCCCCTTACTTTTCTTAGCAATTGAAAATACAATGATTTTACTTCTAGATAGGAAAGAATTATAGCATAATTTCTTAAAACGAACTTACAAAAAAGATGAATGAATTTTATTGTCTCCAATTTTAAAAAAATATAATCACAGATCGACTCAAATAAAAAGAGAAAATCTAGCAATTCTGATTATTTTATTTTACTTCATATGAGAATTATAATTTTTTCAAATTCAAAATATATATAATAAACAACTTTTATTGGATGAACAGCTGAAAATACAGTGATTTTACTTTTAAATTTTAAATAGAAACAATTATAGCAAAATTTCTAAAAACGAACTTGACAAAAAATGAAATAATTTCAGTCTCCAAAATCAAAACAAAAAGAATCAAGCACAGATTTACACACTTAAACAAAGAGAGCAAATCCAGCCATTAATATCAGCAGTAGCATTCTATTTTACTCTATATGAGAATCAGATTTACCGATATTAGAACAAATCTAAAACTAAAGAGTATCAGATAATCAGCACAACGATCTTTACAAACAACGACTTCTAGCAAACAAAATTGAATCGTATCCCCGACTTATGATCATACAATGAATCTAAGAATAACACAGCTGAAGAGAAAAAACAATCTCATCGGAAAAGAAACAAATCAACAGTAAGAAATTATAATGAAATGAGATCTTCAAACATAAAAGGACAGCGAATTAAAATCATGAACAAGAAGAAACAAATTAAAAGATAGAAAGAAACTTAAATTGAATTGAACAAATTAGATACGACAATCGAACCTTTGGAAAACAGAGACGTCTGAAAGCAGAAATCTGGGCGTCCAAGCAGAAGATAATAGTGACTGAGGCGAGAGAGTTTTACGAGTGAACTTCTCGTTCAATTTTATAGTCAGGTTTTGCCTGATTTTTGTTTCCTAAAATGCCCCTTTTCATATTTGTTTTGACTAATACGTCCTACGATTTCTTAATAGGGGCGGCTCGGCTTAATTTTAGGGAAAACTACCTATTTGGTACCTCATTTTTGTCTATATTTTTATTTTGATATTTTATTTATTGTTAACAAAATAATAGCTATATTATGCTTTGTTTTTATTCTGGTATTTTGATATTAAAAATAATAATATCAACCTAATTAAAAGTATGATTTTTTTTATTTTAACATTTCTATTTTTTTAGGTTAAAAATATTTTTCAACTTTTAAAAAGTACCTTTGACCTGAAAAACTATTTATTCTGTATTATTTTTATCTTAAAATTGCTTTTGAACCCAAAAATATTTTTTAAAAAGTATTAAAGAACAAAATCTAAGTTAATTTTGGGATGAATTTTTTCAATATCAAAGACGTTAAATCTCTTAAACCAAAGAGTTGCTAATGGAATAATTCAATCAATCCCATATATTCTGGCAGACAGCAGACTTGTCACCACCACTGGTGCCTAATGAGAAGCTCCCCCCGGAACCTAATTCTAGACTACCGGAAGCCATAAACAGAGATTGGTTGGTGAAGCCTGAACTCTGTCCTCTGCCATACTATCTTCCATTTGATCATATTATTAGTAGAGGGTGTTGATCCAAAAACCAACACAGAACTAGTAATGACCAAAGACTTGCTGTGACAGAGCAGCTGCTGCAGATGAAGTGAATAAAAGATAGAAGGTGCATGCACGGCTAGGACCACTAACAGAAGGTGATGATCCGATGAAAAATCCCGGTGATGAAGAACCAAAAATGGGCATCTTAGGGGCTTGCCAATGCGAACAAAATGTAATTCCACTGCTAGAGCCCGGAGGGTTGGTTTCTGAAGAGGAAGGACTTGTTCCAGAAGTGGCACCTGAACCAAAAGATTTAGCAATGGTTGGATGCCGATGACCCAACATTGAACTGTCGGAGGTAAAGTTTGTATTCCCAGTCAATACAAAGGATGGAGATGATATGGATGAAGGAAACTGACTGGGTGAGTTGAGGTCCCAATGCCAGTTCCCACAGCAGATGCTTGGGTGTTAGCAGCATTGAACGGATTTAGACCCTGGATCCTTTTGTAGCAGATGCAGCTGGAGCATTGAATCCAATGGTGTTGCTTCCAGTGCTCATGATTGCAGATTTCATATTCTAAAACATCTTCTAATTAGTATCGGTGATGGGTATGACGATGGGTGGTGGCAGAAAGATAATCCTAAAGGATTTGGAACGAGGAATTATAAAAGATGGCATAATATATATAACAGTGCTCGCATCCCTTTATTTCTGACATATTACAAACTACTGTTTTAAATTAAAGACTTGATGCTTTCGATTAGTCTTTGAATAATAAATGAATGAAATATTAATTATTGTTTAAATATATATATATGTGTTAAGTTGTATATTATTTGAAGACGGGTTGTAAGCAACCCGTCTTTGAACAAAAATTATTATTTTATTGTTTAAAGACGGATTAAAAACATCCAGACTTCCAATTACAACAATAAATTATAATATTCTTAAAAATAATATTATTCAAATAATATATTTAGAATAAAAATACAAAAAAAACATTGATATAAATTCTTCTATAATAATTATTAAAAAATAATTAATATTAAAAATAGATCATAAAATAAACTATTATTTAAAAAAACTATGGGCTTTAAATTACTAAGAAAGGAAACTATCACATACATAGGCTCAGCCCAAAGCATAAATCAAAGTCATTTACATTTCCACAATTGAAACGTTGTCGTTTCATCACGTTGTGGTAACAGAGCTACTTCAATCATTCCTTCCTTTCTTCTCCACTCTTCCATTAAACTCAACCAGGAAATCTCCCCTCTTCATTTTCCAAATGGAAATCGATCCACTTCCAAACGGCAGCGGTTCCACCGCCGCAACAACCCCCGAAGCCACCGCAATGGAAACTTCTATAACCGTTGCTTCTATCACGGCTCCATCCTCGAAACTCAGCCATCTGACGGAATCCTTGAAACTGGAGCATCAATTCTTGCGTGTTCCTTTTGAACATTTGAAGAAAACGATCAGAGCCAATCATCGAATCGTCGAGAAAGAAGTCTCGTCTGTCATTTCTAGCGTCACTGATGTGGCTGACTCCGACGAAATCTCCAAAGATGACGCCATTTTGAGTCTCACTTCCCTTGTTTCCCGTTTGCAAGGCATCAAACGCAAGGTAATAGAAGATAACTTTTTTTTTTATCATTTCGTTTAATTGTTTTAACTTATTTTTAAGTAAATCGAATGTGATTTATATTGAAATTAGCACAGTTATTGTTCTCTTCAATTTTTGGAGGTATAAAACGACAAAACATTGAGTAAAAAATGGCTGTTTTTCGATGTGATTTAAAATGGTTGAATTTGTATAACAAGAGAATTACTAATATTATTTAAAAGAGTTAACTTGCATTGAAGTTGAGATTTTGACAATTTTGCTTTAATTCGTTGATATTAATATGTAGAACAAATCAATGATAAATCTAAAACTCGTTAAAAGCTCATCAATTTGCATGGAGAGTTGAAATTAATCAGAAAAATAGGAGCTTTGGATCTTATTATATTGAATTTTGGAGATAAATTAAGTCTAAATGAAAAAATGCTAAATTTGTATGAAATCAATGTGGATTGAAATTACTCGATTTGCATACATAAATGATAATTTTGATTTTTAAGCCAAAATTTGCACTGTTTAGCTTTTTTTTTTGTGTGTATACTTGTTCCATCGATTAACATTTTGCAAAATTTGATAAATTTGTTATCCAATTTAACGGGTGACCTTTACAACAAATTTATGACCTTTGATGATTGTATGCTTTTTTTTTTTTCATTGCTAGAATTTTTATGCTTATCTGATTTTTTTTTTTTTATGTTTGAGTATTTAAGTGACTTAAGTGGATAATTTATCAGCCAAAGTGACGTGTAGCCTCGTTTAAGTTATTAATGGATGGTAATTGAATTTTTGTCATTCAGTTGGAAGAGGGGAGTCGAACGGAGAACCTGCAAGTGCAAAGGTGTCGGGCTCGTCTTGACCACTTGGAATCAGTGGATGCTGATAACCTTTCCGAATGGAGTAATGTGCGATTGAAGCGGATCCTTGTCGACTATATGTCCCGTATGTCATATTATGACACTGCACTGAAGCTGGCAGAAAGCAGCAACATACAGGTTGTTTACTTGTTTTTTTTATATTTATTTCATATAGCCCTGACAAATTAAACCCAAGACAAAAAAAAAAAAAAAAAAACACAGCACAAACATGAATTCTAACTCTATATAATACGAACATGATGGGAATTGTCAATTATATTTTCACATGTTTTCTATATACTAAGAAGATTTGCTATGGCTATTTATATTTTTTACTGGAGAATAGGCTAACAAGTGCCTTGAACCAGGATGGTTTCATCAATTTTTTTTTTCTGTAAATTAATAACATGCATAGTGAATGAGGACCGCATCTATTCTTCTCTTCTCGGTTGATGTCCAATAGAAACTTTATGCTTGTTTTAGCATACATTTAGACGTCACTGGTGTGCATAAATTTCACATCACGTGTAACCTTTATTGAGAACTACCTCAGTGTGATCATATGATTTGGAAATGGCTCTTCTGTTTTCTTGAGAATAAATATGCCTTCATATAAAATAAATTAAATAATCTTTTCCTCATATTGGTCTGCCTACAGATATGCCCCTAATTAAATGTATGTTTATGTGCCAGGAACTTGTCGATATTGATGTTTTCCAAGAAGCTAAGAAGGCTATTGAAGGCCTTAGAAATCAAGAGGTGGGTCCTGCCCTTGCCTGGTGTGCTGATAACAAATCAAGGTTGAAAAAATCCAAGGTATGTAATCATTCATTGTGTCTTCTTTGTCCCTCTTGTGGTTTCTCTCTCTTTGTCCCGCTTGATGGTGTAGCCTCTACACTTCTTTGAGAGTTAAGTATAACCGAGATTTCATTTTGCATTATCACTTATCAGCATCGATATTAAATTTCTCTCTTAACCGCATTCATTAAATATATATGTTTTATAGTTATTTCTGTCAGAAATATGTGGGCAACGCAACATCAGTCGGCTTATTCTTCAATCTTTTTTTTTGTGACAGAGCAAATTTGAGTTCCAGTTGAGACTTCAGGAATTTGTTGAGTTGGTACGAGCTGAAAACTACATGTGTGCTATTTTCTATGCTCGTAAGTACCTGTCCCCATGGGGGGCAACTCATTTGAAAGAATTACAACGAGTCATGGCAACATTGGCTGTTAAAAGTAACACTGAATGTGCAAAGTATAAGGTGAATTTGATCCCTCCTTTAAGTTGACTACAGTTTCAAGTTAGTTTATTTACTTATTATGCTGAGTGGAATGACTGGTTGACAGTGATAAAGATTAGAGAATAGGATGTTGGCGTAAAGGAAAACAATGAGATCCATTACTCAATTTACATCATTGATGACCTTGTAAATGTGGAGCATTAATGATAGACTAACAATCTTGTTTTTGATACCAATGTTTTATGTATTTAGATAATTCAACAAAAAATGTATTATTTTCAAACATACTCTTTTTTGCCTAATTTTGTTCTGTTGCTGAGCAATCTCAGTGCTTTCTTTCCATAGTATGCCTGGCAAGAAAGATGGAAATTGGAAAGAAAAAGTAATTTTCTTTTCACCTATTGTTCGATATGATTGATAATGAGAGGAAAGAAAATTAAAAAAAAGTATATTGTACCTTTTGTTAGCTTAGTTATATATTTTTCTAAAATTTATAAATTTATTTTCATATTTTCTTTCAAATTCATTTTTTTAATTAGTAGATTTTAAAAAATTAATTTATATTTTCTCCTCTCTCCCTCTTCTTTCCTACCTAGCATTATTAAAATTTATCTTCTTTCTATGTTTCTACTTTCTACCCTCTCCACTTCTCTCACTTTTCCGCTCAACCAAGCTCTGCCTTAAGGCTTTACTTGATAAGGTGGAAAGAAAATTGGGAAGATGGAAAATTGGAGTAGGACAGTAGAAAGGTAATTTTTTACCCTTTAAATTAGTTCGCTTGGTAGGAAAGAAAAAGCAATTTTCTTTCCAATTTCCATATAATGTTTCGTAGAGTTGAAAAATGAGAGGAAATAAAGTGAAAATGTCCAGAGAGTGTTCATACAATTTGTTTTAATTTGCTTCCAGGTTTTGTTTGAACCTAAGCAGTGGGACTTCCTGGTGGATCAGTTTAAACAAGAATTCTGCAAGTTATATGGCATGACTGTAGAGCCCTTGCTGAATATTTATCTACAGGCAGGCTTGTCTGCTTTGAAAACCCCGTATCCTTACTGCAACTACCATTACTTTTCATCTCTGTTCATATGCATACTTTTACCAACAAAGTTCTACTCTATAAAAGTTTTTGTAAGTTATCCAAGAAGTGTTAGAGCTTGAGAAAAAGTGTAAGTTAACGAGTAGTGATAAGAGTTTTTATTTAATATGTAATTAAAGTTTATTCCTAATTAATAGTTTAGATTTACTAGAAGTCTTATTCAAATTAAGAATAAATATTATTTAAATAAAGATAAAAGTATTGTTTTAGTTAAATTAAAACTGTAAATGAATTTGAGGATAGAGAATAATAAGAAATTACAGAGAAACACATTGTTCTCCAAAAAATATCTTATTCATCTTTTAATAATTCGGTTTTCTGCATATATGTATCTATGCAAATACGATTTTTCGATTGACATATGATTAGATACTGTTATGAAGATGACTGCACCAAGGAGGACCCATTGTCACAGGACAGCTTCCGGAAGTTGGCCATGCCTTTGCCATACTCCAAGCAGCATCACTCAAAGCTCGTTTGCTACATAACCAAAGAGTTGATGGATACTGAGAATCCTCCACAAGTCTTACCTAATGGCTATGTCTACAGCACTAAGGTCCATATTTTACCTCATTAATGTTTACTTCTTTTTAACTGATGCTAATTATATTCTGGGTCACTAAACTTAGCATCAACTTTCATGCAATCCACATCTTTTTAATTACATCAAAATATCATTTAACTATTATTAATAAATTAGGCCACTTTTGCCAACATAAGTTTAATGGAAAAACTGACAACATTCATGAAGTGGCTTATTCTTTACATCTCATAAAGATAGGGTGCCTAAAAAATTACTCGCATACGAATTATTTAGATTTTGCAAAACTAGTTCTTTTCCTTTCTAAAATGGACTCCAAAATGCAGACATGATAATGCCGATTAGGCCTTATCTTGATGACATGTAAGAATAAGCCATGCATGTATGCATTCTTAGTCCACTATTTCACTAAATTTATTTGACATAATCGGCACGAGTGATCTAATTTATTAGTTGAATTAAAGGTTTGTGACTTACATGAAAGTTGATGTTAAGTTTCGTTACCGGGAATGAAATCGCCCAATACTTTTCATCGAGTTAAGTCTTCTTGTCTTGTCATTTGTGTGGTAGGCTCTGAAAGAAATGGCCGAGAAAAATGATGGTAAGATTACATGTCCAAGAACAGGTTTGGTCTGCAATTATTCAGATCTGGTTAAAGCATATATCTCATAAATCTGAGTGGCTCAAGGCAGGTAAACAATCTATTTTTTTTTATGAGAATTGTTACTCAAGTTATTGGTAGTTTCATGCATCTATCTGTAAATACATATCCATATTCGACATTCTGAAAATTCGGATTTAAAACTACATACTGTTAATTCCTCTTGCACCCTAACTTGATAGGTTTTGAAGAATTTCATGTCATGTAATATGCGGAAACCGTGTGCGCGCGCGCGCGTCGTATTCGAATACTAAGTATAAATATTTTAGAACAAATGGAGTATCCAAATATAACATCAGTTGTGTTTTACTGCTAGAAATGTTTTTTTTTTAATTTATTTTTAATGAATTTATTTAAAATATGATATTTATGTTATTAAGTTCATGATCATTTTATTTTTATTTTTTAAACTCCTTTTTACTAAGAAAATATATATAATGTTTTATCATTTGTAATCCAATTAATAAATTTGTTCAAGTAGTTGGGCATAATCTTTATCCCCCATATATTCAGGTTTTAGTCTCTTTTTCAATACTTTCTTTTTATTTATTTTCCTCCAATCATATAATATATATTTCAATGTCAAACAACTCAGGCTTGAATCTTCCTTCTAGTTGAAAATACGACAAAATTGATGTAATATCCGAAGGAAGTTAAATTGATTGATTTTTTTTTTTAATTTTAGTTAAATTAGTTGAATATATAAATATAAAAGGTTAAATATATTTATTGTGCCAATTTTTATTAATTATCACACATTAAATTTTAAACAACTCTGTGCCAACTTGTTATTTTTTTAGTTGGGTCGTTATTTTGTAATTTACCATAATCCAAAGATAACAAAAATAAAATTTTATAATAGGAGTTTAGGGTTTAGGAGTTAAATAACAATAAAATATATAAATAATAATTAAACATATAATTATAATTTTTTATTACTTATTATGTTATATTTCCAATTAAATTTAGCGATAAGTGAGTAGTTAATTAAATAATTTTATTAAAAAAGCTTATAGCGATAATTTATGTAGTTTATCGTACTATATTTTACAAAATTAATATTCCATTTAAACTCTTAGAGACAAAATTAGAATTACCGTCTAGCTTCATTTGAAATAAAATTAAAATATGTAAATAACTATTTATTTATCATATTTTTTATAAATTAATATTAATCATTCTAAAAATAAATTTGTAATAGTTACTTAAAATAAAATAAAATATTTAAATTAGTTAAGAATAATTATTTAAATTTAAATTTTAAATCATATTTAATTAATTAATATATACCCGAGTTAAATAAAAGTTATATTAGTTAATAATTAAAATTATTTTTATTTAAAAATGATCAATATTCATAACAAGTTCAATATACGTTAAATGGATAATAATAATAAGTTGATTGAGTGAGATGAAATATCGAATTTCTTCAATCAAATTAAAAATTTTAAAGATGATATTGTGCATGAATCAAATTATGTGAGATAATTATTTTATAACATATTTTTATAATACTTAATTTAATTTAATGGTGAATAAATTAAATACCGATAATTTAAAATATATATGTAGAATAAAGTACTACATAATTGCATACATTTTATTTAATATGATGTGTGTCAAATACCGTTGAATATCAATAACATCGAATACTGCTAAAACGTTATTAAATTAATTAATAAAGATTAAAAATATAAAAAACTCAACATGCAATTAATAATTATATGTTAAATCTATCAACTTTTTTATTAACCGTATGTTAAAATTTTTTAAATTTTTTATTTTTATTAATTAATTTAATAATATTTATTATTAATAATGTTTATCGGTATTAGACTCGATTTTCGAATTTTCTTTTATTTAACAAATCTTTCGACTCTTTGTAATTGTGAACGCGCTTGGGCCCCATCAAAAAGAAAAAATGGCCGGCAAATACAAGTGGGGGAATAATGATAGACTTGTCCAAAAATCTATAAAATAATGGCAGTGCAAAGGGGTAAGGCAGTCTCTCAAACCCTAGGATAATTAGGTTCCGTGTAATTTGGTTCAAGCTTCACTTTTCTCATTCCCCTCTCCTCTTTTGATTAGGTAATTTTTATTCTTCTTTAATTTCTCAGATATTTGTTTGCTAATTTTTAATTATTCTTGGGTCAATTTGTACGGTTTGATTTTGATTTCACGAACTTCTTCTGAAAACTGCTTTTTTTCCCTTTCATATATTGGATTGTATTTATGGTATTTTGATATTGTGATTAGGTTCCTATGATTCGTATTTTAATGATTTTGTTATATGTTTTCCATTTATTTCATCGAATTTAGTGCAAGAAACGATCTTTTTGTTTCAAGAAATTTGCTGAAATTTAGAAAATTTTAGTCTAATTCTAGGGTTTTCAAAAATTCATTTATTTATTTGTTTTTATGTATTACATCTTGTTAACTTAATTTAAAACATGGGTAATCTCCTGATCGTACTTATCATTGTGAAACCATTTTTTCTTGCAGTTGCAGGTAATTCTTTCTTACTGACTTTCTTGTAGGGTTTATAGGGAGACAACCATAAGCGAACTAGATTCAATTTGGGGGTTTTACATTTTGAAAAGGGCGGGGTTTCAGTAATTCTTTTATCCAATCTTGGACGTTAAATTTCATCTAGAAGCTGTAAGAGGAAAGAAGGGTTAATTGTGAAGCCAGATATCTGTGATCATGCCAGTAACCGGAAATGAAGAGGTGATTTTTAATTTCCATTTTTCAATTACTAGAACCTAAGCTTAGTGAAAGTGTTGCGATTTTTATTGTTTTTGTATTGAATTTGATGTGTTTATGCTTTGTTGGTAGGTGAGGGTTAAACCTAGTCTTGGGCAGTATAGTGAATACACTGCAGGTATTCCTATAAAGAAAAGGAGGTTTCCCTTTATTTTGTCACCTTCTCAACCAGCTGAAAATTTGCCATCACTACCAGCTGAAAACGAATTGGAGCAGAAAGAATTTTCTAGTCCACTTCGAGGCTCAACTGTTTTGAATGAAAGTATTGTTGCAGCGAATTCAGACCCCACGGATGTTCTATTTAGTTCACATACCAGTGGTATACTATCCAGTTCGACCACCAATGGCGCAGGGAGTTCGAAAAGCAATGTTATTAACGCTGATGGTGTTACATCTAGTCTGGATACTAGTAGTTATGCTGCTAGTTCTAATGCTTCTGGTGTTGCAACGAGTACTACTAGTGTTGTAACTGGTTTGAATGCTGGTAGTGTTGCTTCCAGTTCTAATGCTTCTGGTGTTGGAATAAATTCTTCAGTTATTATTGCTGCAGCTGGTTTGAATGTTGGGACTGTTGCGGATAGTTTTAATGCTTCTGGCGGTGCAATGAGTTCTATTTATATTAGTGTAGCAGCTGGATTGAATGCTGGGACTATTGCAGATAGTTTTAATGCTTCCATTGATGCAATGAGCTCTACTTCTATTCGTGAAGCAGCTGGTTTGAATGCTGGGACTTTTGTGGATAGTTTTAATGCTTCCTGTGTTGCAAGGGGTTCTACTGTTATTAGTGTTACAGCTGGTTCGATCCCTAATAGGGCCGTGGAAAATCCTTCTGCTAGTAGTGTTGCAGGAAATGTTTTGGCAAGTGCTTTGGGCTTTTCTGAATCAAGTGAGAAATCTCTACTCGAGAAAGAGAAAATAGCTTCAGATGATTCAAATGGTAGCATGGTGCAGGGTAATACTAATCTGCTTAGGGTACAACATGAAGAACAAAGCTTTACAGTTCACTCTAGGTCTTTGACAGATATCGGCCACAAAGGGAAGCTGGTGGAAATTGGGGCATCTGGAAATATCCCAAGGACGTGGGAAAAATCTGAATTGGACTTGGTAGGCAATGATTCTCTCACCTTTAATATAGAGAAAGATACATTTCCCCAGGAAAATGTAGGTGGAACTATCAGATCACAATTACCTGAAGATCCTGGGAACACTGGATTATCTTTAGGTTTAGGGGAATATCCTTCAGCTATGGATAGTGGAATTAAAGATCAGGGTTTTCGGAATCTGGAGAAGCAGCAACCTGTGTCCTTGAATCTATCTTTAAGCAAAGTAGACTGCAGTACTGAACTGAGAAGTTTTGAAGTCCAGCCTAACGCTAAGGATGCTAATATGCTTGCTGACAGAACAAACTGGGATTTGAATACGACAATGGATTCTTGGGAAGGACCTGGTGGTGATGATGATGCAAGTAAGATGACTAATATTATGGATGATATAAAGTCCGTAACTTGCTCAGTTGGAATTGCTGCTGCCAGTATGCCTGCACAGCAGCAAATACTAGAGGAAATTGAGCACAGAGCCAAAATCGAAATGTCATCTACACCATCTAGCCAACAGTACAACAATGAGGATTCACTTTGTTTGGGCATCACTACTCCTCTTCATTTGACCCCCAATGAAAAACCATCAGGTTTCTCAGTTAAAGTTGTTTCGAGCAAAGTTGTTGTAAATAACAGTTCACCTAGGAAACCTGTGCCTGCCAGCAACCCAAACATGGTTAACTACAAGCCTGTAAAGTCAGAACCACATGATGAGAGTGTCAAAGGTGATTCTGCTGGCTTTATAGCCAAACCTATGGACTTGTTAAATATCACACAGGTAAAGTCTTCAACTCCTAGTACCTTAAATTCCGTTGTTACTGGACCCTTGAAACCTGAGCCTTTGTGTGAGAGTAACAAAGAAACACCAGAGAAAATGGAGAGGCCAATGAATCAATCAGACGAGCAAATGCTAGCAGTACCAACTTTTAATGATCCGTCGATACACGGCGGCGGTACTATACAAGTGGAACATTTTATGCAAGCTAAAGAAACTGAGCGCAGTGATGATTGCCAAGTTGCTTCTAAAACAATTTATTCTGCAGGCCATGATGTTAACGAATCAAACATTGCTGGTATACTAACACTAAATAAGTCTAGTTCTCAGCATAAGAAGGTTGAAGACCCTGATCATTGCAGACTAAAATCCATGGAGGTACTATTGCCTGATTCAAGGGGATCAGTTGAGAGTTTTGTAAGTGATGAGGAAAAAATTAATTTATCAGGTGATGTTCTAGAGGAAGATTCAGATGGTTCTGATTATGAATCGGATGACAAACGAGAGTTGGCTTCTGCTATGGTTATAGATCATGATCGTAGAGAAGATGATGACATTGAAGATGGTGAGGTCAGGGAACCTGTAGAGAATACTGAGATAGAGGTTCCAATTTGTGAGAGGAAAGAGACAGGGAATAAAAATAGCGGGGATACTGTTTTTATGGATTTTGTAGACCCATCTTCCTCATTCAGTGAAAAAGAAAATCAAAGAGAAGACCCTGGATTAACCGGTAATGGTGACACTGATGAATTCATTGACTCGTCTCTGAATAAGGATTTGACTACCGAAGCTGATAAAGAGGTCTGTATGCAAGAACCTTCGGCTGTTGCTATGCCTTCTATTCAAGTTGACAAAAAGTCACCCGTGGAAGCCTTACCAAGAAAATTGCAGGATGTATCTGGAAAGGATACTGTTAAAGGTCAAGAGGAGGAACATACATCTATTCAAGCCTCTGAAGCATGCCAGGGTACTTCGATGACCATTGTTCAAGGTGAAGATGATGCCAGAAGCTCAGTAGTAAAATTCAATTCTGTTCCGCCAAAGGTAGAATCATTTTCAAATGTTGACTATTCAGGTAAAGATGTTGACAATGGCGGTAGGAGACGAATTATAAACTTGTCTCGAGCTTCTAACCCGTCGTCTCCTGGTAGAACAAGATTTATTTCAGGCAGGACATTGCAGTCACAAGTAGGAAGAGAGAGGCTGCCTGATGTTGCCCTGGAAGGAGATAAGTTCCATCCTCGAGGGAGGTAATTATTGTTATTTATCATTGGTTGCTTTATTTCAGTTTGTTTATTTCATTTGATGAGCAATAAATGTCTGTTATAAATTTTCTTCTGACAATTTTTACCCACAGAGATGAAGCTTATACTGACAGTTCACATAGATTCCCAAGGGAAAGACATCATGTTCAGCCAGGCAGAAATAATAGAATAAACTTTATGCGTGGAAGAGGTAGGATTTCCAATTGAATAGACACCCTACGTGGTGATCAGGTTTCAGAATGTAACTTAGCAGGTTTCACAGAATTTCGTGTTGTGAGAAATAAGTATGCATCTGCTGTTTCTGATGCAGATCCAAACTTTAGTAGCTATAAAAACGGGCAAGATGGTGCATATTTTGGTACAGAAAGGTGTGGGAGAAAAATGTTTAATGATGATCCATCAATTTCCCACCAATTACCCTCGAGGAGGCGGTCGCCTGGTGGAAGAGATGGACCTGATGGATGGGGGCTTCAAATGGTCCGCAGAGGTTCGAGAAACCTTAGTCCGAGTGGATGCATTGGTGAAGATGGATTCGAAATAGATGGATTGAGCCATATGAGAGGTTTTTCTGATAGTGATCATACAAACCCAATGTTTGCACGTGGCCAACCTTCATTTGAAGGATTAGATGGTCCTTTCGTGAGGAGGAATAGGGAGTTTACTTCTGTTCAAAGAAGGGGTCTTCCACAAACTTGTTCAAAGTCTCCTACCAGGCCACGACCTCGTTCTCCTGGTCCATGGTCTTCTCTTAGGAGAAGATCGCCTGATGGATTTGGAGGGCCTTTGGATTTACATCATCGAAGATCTCCACCAATTTACAGGATGGAGAGGATAAGGTCACCTGATCGTCCTTGTTTTACTGTAGGTATGGGCATTAGAAGGAATCGATCTCCTCCATATTTGTCTCGACCATCTAATGATTTGAGGGACATGAATCCTGGCCGAGATCATGGTCATCCAAGGTCTGGCATCTCTAATAGGAGCCCATCTGGTCAGATTTTACATAGAAACAGAAGGTTGAATCTTGATCCTCGAGAAAGGAATGGCAGTGATGATTACTTTGACGGGCCTATGCAATCTGGCAGATTTCATGAGCTTGGAACTGATGGGAATGTTGATGAGAGGAGGTATGGTGATAGACGAGGACCTGTTCGTCCTTTTAGGCCTCCCTATAGTGTTGCTGATAGTGACAATTTTCATCTTAATACTGAGGGTGGTCCTAGATCATTTAGGTTCTGTCCAGAAGATGACCCAGAGCCTCATGAAAGAGGAAATATGAGGGAAAGAGAATTTGATAGAGGGATCAAAAAGCGACCAGGGAATGCTCCTAGGAGGACACAAAACATTGAGCATGAAGGAAATTTCAGGCATGGTGGTCAAGTTTGGCAAGATGATGGATTTGAAGATATGACACAAGTGAAGCGAAAACGATTTTGATTAGGTTTCTTCATTCCATTAGTCACTCTTAATTGGTGTAAGTTATCGGGGCAGCTGCGCAGGATCTGTTTCTTCCATTTACTACATGTTTAGGGATACTATGTATAGTATTTATCATTCTTCTCTATTTTCTGCATATGCTAGAATCCCTTGATTTTGGGTGTAAAAAAAATCGAAGCAGCAAACAGCGGAATCACTAATGGTAGTCTTTAGTGCAATGGAAGTATACAGAGGTGTGCCTGAAAGACGGATCAAGACACTCTTCTATCTTGGCATGTTTTTAATGACACCAACCTTCTCTGTTATCCCGAACTTGATCTCTTGGCGGTTGTTCCTTTGGGCTGACCTTTCTTCAACACAGAAAACGCAAGTACTTGTGTTTTTAAGATTGATTCGAAATGACTGTATGGTCAGTTTATCCTTTACTACATGAATAAATTCTCTTTTGTCATATGGCATGGTTCATGTGATCTGACTCCGGAATGACAGTCTTCTATTGCAAAGGTGTCATCCCTGTATAGTAACATAGCGGGTTGGTACATTCTTTTGAAGGGGCAGTTGGATATTGCCACGAAATTTGAAAACATAATTTAAATGAAGTGAGGCATAGCTGAAAATGCTCTGCATTTTACTGCAATAACTGGACCTTTATAGGTTTTTTTGATTCTTATTTCTTCTCTTAAGGACCCAAATTTTTGGAGCTGAGAATTATTGGATCTGTCCTGGACTATGGGGATCGAAACTACTGGTTATTATTCTGTGCCGTGATTTTAATTTTTCTTGAAGTACTTGCGTACGATATTCATATTTGATTACACATTAGGACTTGGAACTTGGAAGCATCTATATCTGCATCTGAAACTTATGAGTCCCTGACTCCTAGTATTCGAATGGTCCCAGCATAAGTCCATTCTGGAACTAATACATTTTATGTTTGCCTTACCATGAGATATGGACCAGTTAACAAGAGTCTTTATATACACATTCACATTGTGATGAGGATTATATTGAACAGTTCTTGTTTTTGCTTCACATCAATCATGGTTGCGATTGTATTTCCGGATTCATTAGGGGTCTTAATCTCAGACCTTAAGTTGGATTATGTCAATAGGTAAATACAAGAACATGATGCCAGACAGAGTCTGCATACAATTGGCATAACCTAATGCCAGTATATCCGTGGACTTGAAAGTGATTTTGGATTTTGTTCTCCGGATGAAGAAAACAGGTGGGATGCCTGATTGATGTGTTGCAGCATTCCTTGCATTCCACTGAAAGGGATTTTCATTTTGTTTTGAGTTTGCTTGGGGACTTTAGATTGTTGAAGTTATGGTCCAGAATTAGGTGCTGATGAAGATATGAACAAGGGAAAGTTGATGAAGCATGTTTCATTTACGTTGGAATCTACAAAGAATCCGCATTAGGGTTGAGCATGACTAAAACTCAGAAATTTGATCCATCCAGATCCAGATGATTTATGATCATTCACAAGTTTAAAAGGATAATCTCTCTAATATGCAATTAATTTTAAATATTTTATAATATAAAAATAGGTGTTTTAATATTACCATGTCTTATGTAAAGATTTAAATTTTAAAATAAATCTCAAAAACTAAATCCTAAAATATAGGATAATAAACAACAATAAAAGATTTGTCTATAAAAGTAATAAAAAAGTACATTAATATAAACTTTGGAATGCTTGTGTTTATTGTAAGTTACATATATATATGAGTGTTAGTAGAAAATGACCACCTAGGTCTAACTATCAAAATCGTTGATGCTTGTTTTTTTTGAATAAGTTACAGATCTGTTTTAGAGTATACTCTCAATTATTAGACATTGATTGTTCAATTATTGTACTGACATTATTGGTGCTTGAATTCGTGACCTCTAGGAACAACAACCGTTCTCTTAACTAAATATTGATTTAACGGGTTTTAATAAAATTAAATACAAATAATAAATTGGTCTAATTTAATACAAGTTAAACGGTCGATAATAAGTTAATAAAATAAGTTATTGAGTTATTTACATCAAGTTAAAAATTTAAAATCTACTATTGTATATGAATCAAATTATATAAGAAAATTATTCTTATAACAAACTTTTTATAATATTTGATTAAATTTAATAATTAATAATTAATAAATTGAATTCAAAAAATATAGGTTGAATAAAGTACTACATAATTGCATAGTTTTACTACAAGTCTTTGTGAACGCGTTTGGGACTCTAGGAAAATTTTCAATAGCAACAAATAAGGAAAAAGAAAATTGGCTGGGTCCCATCAGAAAGAAAAAATGGCCAGCAAATACATGTTGTGGAGGAATAAAGATAGACTTGTTGAATAATTTAGAAAAAAAAAAATCTATGAAATAATGGCAGTGCAAAGTGGTAAGGCAAACTCTCAAACTAGGATAGTTAGGTTCCTTGTAATTTGGTTCAAGCTTAACTCTTCTCATTTCCCCATCTTCTTTTGATCAGGTAATTTTCCTTATTCTTTAATTTCTCAGATATTTGTTTTTCTATTTTTAATTATTTTTGGGTCAATTTGTAGTGTTTGATTTTGATTTGACGAGCTTATTCAGAAAATTGTTTTTTTTCATATATTGGATTGAATTTATGGTACTTTGATATTGTGATCAGATTCCTATTGATTCGTTTTTTAATGATTTTGTTGTTAAATGTTTTCCATTTTGTTGATGGAATTTAGTGCAAGAAACGATCTTTTTGTTTTTAAGATTTTGTTGAAATTTGGAAAATTTTAGTCTAATTCTAGCGTTTTCAAAAAAAAAAAATTATTTGTTTTTATGTATTACATCCATACCTTTTATTAAACTTAATTTAAAACATGGGGAATCTCCTCTCTTGATCGTACTTATCATTGTGAAACCAATTTTTCTGGAAGTTGCAGGTAATTCTTACTGACTTTTTTGTAGGGTTTTTAGGTAAACAACCAGAAGCAAACTGGATTCGATTCGGGGATTTTACATTTTGAATAGGGCGGGATTTCAGTAATTCTTTTATTGGAATTTGGAAGTTAAATTTCATCTAAAAGCTGTAAGTGGAAAGAAGGGTAAATTTTGAAGCCAGATATCTGTGATCATGCCAGTAACCGGAAATGAAGAGGTGATTTTTAATTTCCCCTTTTCAATTATACTAGAACTTAAGATTAGTGAAAGTGTTGCGGTTTTTATTGTTTTTGTATTGAATTTGATGTATTTATGCTTTGTTGGTAGGTGAGGGTTAAAGCCAGTCTTGGGCTGTATAGTGAATACACTGCAGGTATTCCTATAAAGAAAAGGAGGTTTCCCTTTATTTTGTCACCTTCTCAACCAGTTGAAGATTTGCCATCAGTACCAGCTGAAAACGAATTGGAGCAGAAAGGATTTTCTAGTCCACTTCGAGGCTCAACTGTTTTGAATGAAAGTATTGTTGCAGCGAGTTCAAACCCCACTGATGTTCTATTGAGTTCACATACCAGTGGTATAGTATCCAGTTCGACCACCAGTGGCATTGCAGGGAGTTCGAAAAGCAATGTTATTAACGCTGATGGTGTTACATCTTGTCTGGATACTAGTAGTTATGCTGCTAGTTCTAATGCTTCCGGTGTTGCAATGAGTACTACTAGTGTTGCAGCTGGTTCGAATGCTGGTAGTGTTGCTTCCAGTTCTAATGCTTCTGGTGTTGAAATGAATTCTTCAGTTATTCGTGCTGCAGCTGGTTTGAATATTTGTAGTGTTGCCACAAGTTCAAGTGCTTCCGATGGTGCAATGAGTTCTAATTCTGTTAGTGTAGCAGCTGGATTGAATGCTGGGACTATTGTAGATAGTTTTAATGCTTCCATTGATGCTATGAGCTCTACTTCTATTCGTGAAGCAGCTGGTTTGAATGCTGGGACTTTTGCGGATAGTTTTAATGCTTCCTGTGTTGCAAGGGGTTCTACTGCTATTAGTGTTACAGCCGGTTCGACCTCTAGTAGGGCCGTGGAAAATCCTACTGCTAGTAGTGTTACAGGAAATGTTTTGGCAAGTGCTTTGGACTTTTCTGAATCAAGTGAGAAATCTCTACTCGAGAAAGAGAAAATAGCTTCAGATGATTCAAATGGTAGCATGGTGCAGGGTAATACTAATCTGCTTAGGGTACAACATGAAGAACAAAGCTTTACAGTTCACTCTAGGTCTTTGGCTGATATTGGCCACAAAGGGAAGCTTGTGGAAATTGGAGCATCCGGAAATATCCCAATGACGTGGGAGAAATCTGAATTGGACTTGGTAGGCAATGATTCTCTCACCTTTAATATGGAGAAAGATACATATGGCCAGGAAGATGTAGGGGGAACGATCAGATCACAATTACCTAAAGTTCCTGGGAATCCTGGATTATCTTTAGGTTTAGGGGAATATCTTTCAGGTATGGCAAGTGGCAATAATGACCATAGTTTACGGAATCAGGATGAGCAGGAACCTGTGTTCTTGAATCTATCTCTAAGCAAAGTAGACTGCAGTATTGACCTGAGAAGTTCTGAAGTCCAGCCTAATACTAAGGGTGCTAATATGCTTGCTGACAGAACAAACTGGGATTTGAATACGACAATGGATTCTTGGGAAGAACCTGGTGGCGATGCTGCTGCAAGTAAAATGACTAATCTTATGGATGATATAAAGTCTGTAACTTGCTCAGTTGAGATTGCTGCTGCCAGTATGCCTGCGCAGAAGCAAATACATGAGGAAATTGAGCACGGAGCCAAAATTGAAACGTCATCTACACCATCTAGCCAACAGTACAACAATGAGGATTCACTTTGTTTGGGCCTCACTACTCCTTATCTTCATTTGACCCCAAATGAAAAACCATCAGGTTTCTCAGTTAAAGCTGTTTCGAGCAAAGTTGTTGCAAATAACAGTTCACCTAGGAAACCTGTGCCTGCCGGCAACCCAAACATGGTTAACTTCAAGCCTGTAAAATCAGAACCACGTGATGAGAGTGTCAAAGGTGATTCTGCTGGCATCAAAGCCAAACCTATGGGCTTGCTAAATACCACACAGGTGAAGTCTGAAATAATTGAAAGGTTTTCAGAAAGTTTAAAATCATCAACGCCTAGTACCTTAAATTCAGTTGATGCTGGATCCTTAAAACATGAACCAGTGTGTGAGAGTAACAAGGAAACACCAAAGAGAATGGAGGGGCCAATGAATCAATCTGATGAGCAAATGCTACCAGTAACAACTTTTACTGATTCATCATTACACAGTGGTGTTACTACTCAAGTGGAACATTTTATGCAAGCTAAAGAAACTGAGTGCAGTGATGATGGCCAAGTTGCTTCTAAAACAATTTATTCTGTGGGCCATGATGTTAACGAATCGAACATTCCTGGTATACTAACACTAAATAACTCTACTTCCCAGTGTAAGAAGGTTGAAGACCCTGATCATTGCAGACTAAAATCCATGGAGGTACTATTGCCTGATTCAAGGGGATCAGTTGAGAGTTTTGTTAGTGATGAGGAAAAAATTAATTTATCAGGTGATGTTCTAGAGGAAGATTCATATGGTTCTGATTATGAGTCTGATGACAAACGAGAGTTGGCTTCTGCTATGGTTATAGATCATGATCGTAGAGAAGATGACATTGAAGATGGTGAGGTCAGGGAACCTGTAGATATCACTGAGATAGAGGTTCCAATATGTGAGAGGAAAGAAACAGGAAATAGGATTAGCGGGGATACTGTTTTTATGGATTTTGTAGATCCATCTTCCTCATTCAGTGAAAAAGAAAATCAAAGAGAAGACCCTGGATTAACCGGTAATAGTAACACTGATGAATTCATTGACTCGTCTTTGAATAAGGATTTGACTACCGAAGCTGATAAAGAGGTCTGTATGCAAGAACCTTCGGCTGTTGCTATGCCTTCTATTCAAGTTGACAAAAAGTCACCCGTGGAAGCCTTACCAAGGAAATTGCAGGATGTATCTGGAAAGGATACCGTTAAAGGTCAAGAGGAGGAACATACATCTATTCAAGCCTCTGATGCATGCCAGGGTACTTCGATGACCATTGTTCAAGGTGAAGATGATGCCAGAAGCTCAGTTGTAAAATTCAATTCTGTTCCGCCAAAGGTAGAATCATTTTCAAATGTTGACAATTCAGGTAAAGATGTTGACAACGATGGTAGGAGACGAATTATAAACTTGTCTCGAGCTTCTAACCCGTCATCTCCTGGTAGAACAAGATTTATTTCAGGCAGGACATTGCAGTCACAAGTAGGAAGAGAGAGGCTGCCTGATGTTGCCCTGGAAGGAGATAAGTTCCATCCTCGAGGGAGGTGATTATTGTTATTTATCATTGGTTGCTTTATTTCAGTTTGTTTATTTCATTTGTTGAGCATTAAATGTTTGTTATATTTTTTCTTCTGACTCTGTTTACCCACAGAGATGAAGCTTATACTGACAGTTCACGTAGATTCCCAAGGGAAAGGCATCATGTTCAGCCAGGCAGAAATAATAGAATAAACTTTATGCGTGGAAGAGGTAGGATTTCCAATTGAATAGACACCCTACGTGGTGATTGGGTTTCAGAATGTAACTTAGTAGGTTCCACAGAATTTCGTGTTGTGAGAAATAAGTATGCATCTGCTATTTCTGATGCAGATCCAAACTTTAGTAGCTATAAAAACGGGCAAGATGGTGCATATTTTGGTACAGAAAGGTGTGGGAGAAAAATGTTTAATGATGATCCATCAATTTCCCACCAATTACCATCGAGGAGGCGGTCGCCTGGTGGAAGAGATGGACCTGATGGATGGGGGCTTCAAATGGTTCGCAGAGTTCCGAGAAACCTTAGTCCGAGTCGATGCATTGGTGAAGATGGATTCGGAATAGATGGATTGAGCCATATGAGAGGTTTTTCTGATGGTGATCGTACAAACCCAATGTTTGCACGCTGCCAACCTTCATTTGAGGGATTAGATGGTCCTTTCGTGAGGAGGAATAGGGAGTTTACTTCTGTTCCAAGAAGGGGTCTTCCACAAACTTGTTCAAAGTCTCCTACCAGACCACAAACTCGTTCTCCTGGTCCATGGTCTTCTCTTAGGAGAAGATCGCCTGATGGATTTGGAGGGCCTTTGGATTTACATCATCGAAGATCTCCACCAATTTACAGGATGGAGAGGATAACGTCACCTGATCGTCCTTGTTTTACTGGAGATATGGATATTAGAAGGAATAGATCTCCTCCATATTTGTCTCGACCATCTAATGATTTGAGGGACATGAATCCTGGTCGAGATCAATGTCATCCAAGGTCTGGCATCTCTAATAGGAGTCCATCTGGTCAGATTTTACATAGAAACAGAAGGTTGAATCTTGATCCTCTTGGAAGGAATGGTGGTGATGATTACTTTGACGGGCCTATGCAATCTGGCAGGTTTCATGAGCTTGGAACTGTCGGGAATGCTGGTGAGAGGAGGTATGGTGATAGACGAGGACCTGTTCGTCCTTTTAGGCCTCCCTATAGTGTTGCTGATGGTGAGAATTTTCATCTTAATACGGAGGGTGGTCCTAGATCATTTAGGTTTTGTCCAGAAGATGATCCTGAGACTCAGGAAAGAGGAAATATGAGGGAAAGTGAATTTGATATAGGGATCAAAAAGCGACCAGGGAATGCTCCTAGGAGGACACAAAACTTTGAGGAGCATGAAGGAAATTTCAGGCATGGTGGTCAAGTTTGGCAAGATGATGGATTTGAAGATATCTCTCAAGTGAAGCGAAAACGGTTTTGAGTAGGTTTCTTCATGCCATTAGTCACTCTTAAATGGTGCAAGTTACGGGAGCAGCTGGGAAGAATCTGTTTCTTCCATTTACTCATGTTCAGGGATACTATGTATAGTGTTTATCATTCTTCTCTATTTTCTGCATATGCTACAATCCCTTGATTTTGGGTGAAAAAAAATTTCGAAGCAGCAAACTGCGGAATCACTCATCGTAATCTTTAGTGCAATGGAAGTATACAGAGGTGTGCCTGAAGATCGGATCAAGACACCCTTCTATCTTGGCATGTTTTGAATGACTCCAACCTTCTCTGTTATCCCGAACTTGATCTTTAGGCGGTTGTTCCTTTGGGCTGACCTTTCTTCGACACAGAAAATGCACGTACTTGTGTTTTTACGATTGAATCGAAATGACTGTATGGTCAGTTATCTATTACTACATGAATAAATTCTTTTTTGTGCATATAGCATGGTTCATGTGGTCTGACTCCGGAATGACGGTCTTCAATTGCAAAGATGTCATCCCTGTATAGTAACATAGCAGGTAGGTACATTCTTTTCTAGGGGCAGTTGGGTATTGCCAGGAAATTTGATAACATCATTCAAATGAAATGAAGAGAGGCACAGCTGAAAATGCTCTGCATTTTACAGCAAGAACTGACCTTTAAAGGTTTTTTGACTCTTATTTCTTCTCTTAAGGAGCCAAAAATTTGGAGCTGAGAATTATTGGATCTGTCCTGGACTTTTAGTCTCGAAACTACAGGTTATTATTCCGTGCCGTGATATTCATTTTTCTTGAAGTATTTGTGTCCGACATTCATATTCGATTAAACATTAGGACTTGGATGCATCTATATCTGCATCCGAATTTACGAGTCCCGAGTAAGATGGTTCCAGCATAAGTCCATTCTGGAACTGATACATTTTATGTTTGCCTTTCCATGAGATATGGACCAGTTAACATGAGTCTTTATATACACATTCGCATTGTGATGAGGTTTGCATTGAACAGTTCTTGTTATTGCTTCACTTCAACCATGGTTGTGATCGTATTTTCGGATTCATTAGGGGTCTTAATCTCATACCTTAAGTCGGATTATGTCAATAATTAAACACACGAACATGATGCCAGACAGAGTCTCCATGCGATTGGCATAACAAAATGCCAGCATGTCCTTGGACTGGAAAGGATTGTGGATTTTGTTCTTCAGATGAAGAACACAGGTGGGATGCTGATTGATGTGTTGCACCATAACATTGATCGGTTACTAATTTTTTAACACTTTTAAGTGACACTTAAAATTATAACAATGTAATCTTTAAATATCTAAAATTACAATCTATAAATTTTAGAGGTTAATTTTAATAAAAAATTATAATACAAAATTAAAGAAAGAAATACATACTATAAATAAAATTTTAACACAAGACAAACACGAGCAAATTTCATAATATTTTAAAATTTAAAAAATTTATAACACATAACATTACAGTAATACACTATTGGAGTTCAATACATAAAAATCTCCATCAAAGTTCTTAAGATAAATCTTTAACTAGTATATAATAACCAAAGATCAAGAGATAAAAACCATTATCAAAGTTTTAAAAGGTATTTTATATTTTTAATATATATAATTAATTTAATACGATTAACCTAGAATTAGCCAAAATTCGTAATCATAGTCGAAACATCATTTCTAATGTTTCGGTTAATTAAAATCATTTAACTTTAATAGTTCGATTAATTAACCTAAAAAATATAACGATTATACCGATTAATGATTACAATTAACAGTTATAGTTAATTATACACACCCCTAGTTTTATTTATTCTTAATATAAAAATAAGTGTTTAAATTATATATTTTTAAGTTTAAATATTTAATATTTATTTTTATTAGTTTTAAGAGTTTGATATAAACACGTTTAAAATTAAAAATAAATTAGTTACATGCGTTAATAAAAAAACTAAAATTTTAAATTATTAAAATTATTATCTATATTAAAATTAAAATCAAATTAATTGATAAAAATTTTAGTTTGATGGTCAAAACTAGATTAACACAATAGTTTAGTGGTGACGGGTGAGTTTTACCCAAAAATAAATACAAGAGAAAAACAGTTCTTTTTGAACGGTCCGGTTTCAACTTTCAAGGAAACCCTAAAGTGGAGACTGGGGAGTAGAAGTCCGTACTACTTTTCTGGGAAACCCAGTGATTAAATTGTTGTTGATAAAGTTGCGAGTACTTCGTTTGGTCAGACTTACATCCGTTGGAATTTCTCGTTCAGATTGTTTTAAGAAGGCAAAATCCCTAAGAAATTGGATTTGTTTAAGCATTGAAAATGGTGAGATCGTGCCCTTCTTTTTAGTTTTTTTTTTTCAATTTTAAATAAGAACTGTGGAAGTTAGGGTTTGAGTTTTTTTTTTGTTATGTATAAACAAAACTGGGATCTCGTCCCTTTTTTTTCCCCGTTATTCTGCTAGAATCAAGTAGGAATTAGAGTTCATATATGAAATGTGATAGTTTTTAGTTATGAGGGAAATTGAGGTTTATATGCAGAATGTAATTTTTAATTATGTTGATACTTTATTTGTTTTTGTTCAACGGGCTTACTTCAGTGCTAATTGCAGTCTGATATCAGGAAGTGGTTTATGAAAGCACACGATAAAGGCAAAGACAATGTTAGTGCTTCAAAGCCTGAAAATGCTGCAGAAACCAAAGCAGATTCTGTGAGTATATATGGTTCTTGTCTCATCTATGATTCTTCCAGGATAGGATTTCAGCATGGTTCATTATTCTTAGACTGAGTTTATAATGTTGAGATTGATTTGAATGAATTTCATGTATTGCAATCTAAAGATTTTATTTAGTCTGTTCCGTAATTCTGCGAAGAATTTCTGTGACCTAATCTACGCATACAGGCTCCATGCATCTTGTATTTAAGAGGAAAATGACAGGGAATAAAGCATAAGTGAGCAGATATGGATCTATGCCTATTGTTTTCCCTATGAAATCATTAAGATGTCTATGAAACTTGGTCTTAAATGTTTATTTGTTAATCCAAAATTTTTCCCTTTTGTAATTCTTAAAGGTACCTGGAGGCCAAGAAAATTCTGGCAGACGGAAAACTAGCAAGTATTTTCCTGCAGAAAAGCAAAAGGAAAAAGTTGAACAAGGAAATGAGAAACTTCCAGTTAAGAGAAAAGTTCAAAATGGCAGTAGTGAAAAAGCCCAACCTTCAAAGAAACCAAGCAAAACCGATGTTGATGATGACTTTGTTCTGCCCAAATATAAGAACTCTGTTGATGCCATTCCAAGTAAGAAACTGAAGAGTGGATCAGGCAACTGTAATGCGCAAAAAACTGTAGATATTAGTGAAAGTGGTGAAGATGTTGTTAAAGATTTGGAGTCTCCTGTAAAGTTAGGTGGAAAAGGTCATGCCGGCAGGGGTGCGGCAAAAGGCCCAGCTAACAAAAGAGGCAAAGGTGGTGATATTGACGAAAGTGATGAAGACGATGTTAAAGATTTGGAGTCTCCTGTAAAGTCTGGTGGCAGGGGTCGTGGTGGCAGGGGTACGTCAACAGGATCAGCTAGTGGAAGAGGCAGAGGTGGTGGACGGGGTGGATTTCTGAATTTTGGAGAAAGGAAAGATCCTCCACATAAAGGAGAGAAGGTGATGATAAAAGAAATTTCTGGTTTAATTGTTGTAGGGTTCTACAAATCTCGGTAACACTAAATTTTTGTCATGTCAGGAAGTCCCTGAAGGCTCCCCTGATTGCTTAACTGGTCTAACTTTTGTAATTAGTGGAACACTTGACAGGTATTACATTTGTTACTGGTCTAATGTTTGTTACCACTTTCTGTTATGTGGAAAACTATTTTTGATGCACACACGCACATCATTTTCAGCACCATGGGCCAATAAACCATAATTTTCTAGGAAGGTTATTAATACCATGATATTTCATGTTATTAGTGTTTTTAAAAAATGCTTATGCATGATTTCCCTTGATGTTATTGGTTCTTCATGGCCCCATAATCATTGAACTTTGACCTTGCAGTTTGGAAAGAGAAGAAGCTGAAGACTTAATCAAACGTCATGGTGGTCGTGTTACTGGCTCTATCAGCAAAAAAACAGTTATTCCGCACTTCTGCCTGATAATAGCTTAATTTCCTGTCACAATATTTGCGAGTGGTTAACATTTTCCATCTGCAGAATTATCTTTTGTGTGATGAAGATATTGGAGGTCGAAAGTCCTCTAAAGCCAAAGAGCTTGGGTTTGTTTTCCACCTCATTTGAAAATTTTAGTTTGGGTTATTAGTGCCATGCTACTCTTGTTTATATTTGGTTTCTATTTCTTATTGTAGTACTAAATTTCTTACCGAGGATGGATTGTTTGACATGATCCGTGCTTCAGTTCATGGAAAAGCTTCATTTAAAGGAGAGTCAAACAAATCTGCAGTTACCATTGCTCCTTCTCTACCTAAGAAGAGTCCCCAGAAAACAGAAGTGAAAAGTATGCCCTAGAATCTATGCTTCTGCTGCTGGTGCATTATTTGAGTGGTCAACTACATATAGTAGTATATGTGTTTGGTGTGGTATGACTATTACTTGCTAGAAATGGGTCGCCATCCAAAAAATATAATCCAGGATGATGAATTGTCTCTGTTAAATACTATTTCACGGTGTGTAGCATACATTCTATTGATCATGAGTGGTGGTTTCATTGTAGGTATGAATTATGGAGTTTGGTGTAATGGTGTTTGATATCAGTTTGATGCTACTATTTCTGAATATTGTCATCCTATATATATCTTCCTGTGAATTATGTATGTAGTTGCATTCACATGGATGGCACTGAATGCCTTTAATTTTATTTTAAATGCATCGTCTTAACTTATCTTGCTTTGGCAACTCTTCATCAGCAACATCAACCAAAAGTCCAAGTGCAAGTGTCTCATCTGACAAGAAAAGAGGGCAACTGCTCCAGCATTCTTCTCTGCCATGGAATGAAAAATATAGGCCAAAAGTTCCAAATGAGATCATTGGGAACCAATCACTGGTAATAGTGTCTATTCTTCCATTCTTTGTTATTATACTATTTTATAGTATAATTTTATTTTCTGTCTTCAGAGGCTAGAAGCCATATTGCTTACTTATGCAAACATATCTGATGCCTCAAAGTGGCCGTTGATGTGGAGTTTTGACTTGCAAATATGAGGAAAAACTTTGAAAATATTGAATGCATGCATAATGGATAGAAATCTATGTCCAAGAGTCCTGAGTCTGAACAACATTCATATGGTAGAAGCATTCTCACTATTATCTCTGTCATGGCTACAGGTTAAACAACTCCATGATTGGCTGGCTCAATGGAACATGCAATTTCTTGGTACTGGAAGCAAGGGAAAGGGAAAAAAGCAAAACGACCCAGGTGCTAAAAAGGCTGTTCTATTAAGTGGAACACCTGGAATTGGGAAAACTACATCAGCAAAGTTGGTTAGTCAGATGCTGGGTTTCCAGACGATTGAGGTGGACTTTATACCTAAAGAACTCTTGATTATTAGTATAATTTCTAATTACACTGCTGAAAGATTATTGTGTCATATAGGTAAATGCTAGTGATAGTCGTGGAAAGGCTGATGCCAATATTTCTAAAGGAATTGGTGGAAGCAATGCAAATTCCATAAAGGAATTAGTTAGCAATGAAGCCTTGGGTGTTAATATGGATCGGTTTGTTTTTGTGCATCAGTGCTTCATAGGATATTTATATTCCCTTTTCAATTATTTTTCTCACTCAATCTTCTAATGGAAAATTGCAGTTCAAAACATCCGAAGACTGTCCTGATTATGGATGAGATGGATGGCATGTCTGCTGGCGATAGAGGTGGAATAGCTGATCTTATTGCAAGCATAAAGATTTCCAAAATCCCAATCATTTGCATCTGTAATGACCGCTATAGTCAGAAACTGAAGAGTCTTGTAAACTACTGTTTGCTTCTCAATTACCGTAAACCTACAAAGCAGCAGGTAATATTTGCTATTGCTTTTATAGCTGTTTCTTTTAATAACTGCCTATCATTTGCTCTGTAGTGCCAAATGCCAATATGCTCTGTATTTTACTGAAATTAGTACAAAACTATGTTTTATTTTGCTGACAGCACTGGACTTTGCTAGTGATTTCAGCCATACTGGTCTTGGCCACGATGGCTGAAATTTTAGTATGTGCCTGTTGCCAACATAAAAAATCACTTCGGAATATTGAATTAGAGTTTCAGCAACAAGTCACAGTTTTGCGGTGTAACAAATTTAAAACCACGCAGTCGTTGAAACTCATGAGGGAATACAGATTTGTGTGTATTTTATCTTGGACCTTGAAGTGCCTAGATTCTTACTTTATGACAAATTGTTTGAAGAAGAATGTAAGATGCCTTAGTTTAGAAATATATCTGCTGCCCCAAGTTTAGACTTTAGAGTAGCATGATTCCAATTATCCTCTTCACTGGAACCATGATAGAAAAGAGATACTTGGTTTGGTTAGGAGATATAGATTGGGGAGATGTTAAACATTCAATGAATTAAATCTTTGTGTTTGTGTTTGTGTTTGTATGCTCATGTGAGGAAAAACATTCTGTTCCAAGGAAGATAATTAAACCATGATTTGATCAGATCAAATTGATCTTGGTGCTGTATGTATCATTTTTATGTCCTGGTTTTAGATTATGGTATCTATGGACTTATGAAAGCATTAGCATATGCTGCATAGAAATGCAATTTGATCTAACTTTCTATTTATTATTGTTGGTTAAAGGTTTTGTTTATTAACTAATTTTCAGGCCACTTTTTTGTGTTGAGTCTCCATGATCTGTTAAACAAGGAAAAACTCAGAAGTCTCCACTAGTTAAATATGCATCCAATTTTTTTTTCTGCATGTGTAACCCTGCAGTTGTATGAAGTTTCTATACTACACCTCTCTTACGTTGTCTCTTTGGGGTTTTACGGGTGGGGTTCTTCATCATCATTCCAGTTCTAACTCTGAACTTTATGCATGGCAGATGGCAAAGAGATTAATGCAAGTTGCAAATTCTGAAGGTCTTCAAGTTAATGCGGTACATGTCACTTGGGAGTGTATTCCTGTTCCATGGCCCTGCATTACTTTTCACTATTGCTGTTCCGAATGGTTTATAATATATTCGACTCGTGATTTAGTAATGGACTTGCTAGATTCTTGGTCAATAAACATGAACTCTCTCTCTCTCTCTCTCTCTCTCCCTCCCTCTCTCTGGTAGTGAGATCATTTATCTATTAAGTTTTGGAGAAAGTGTGATCTAAAGATTTTGGCATGATCTAAGTTGGGTGATGTACTTTTGGAAGTTGAACAGCTTTCTGTTGGTTTTTGGTAATATTCTAATTCTTCAGTAACTATTAGGTGTATAGTTGCTGATCTTGTTGTTGCGATTATACATTTTGTTATATCACCTATGATCTTTTCCATTTTCCCTCCAGCTATCTTCCTCTTCCACCCCTCCCCTCTTACTAAAAATAAATAAATCCTTTTCATTTTCCAGATTGCTCTGGAGGAACTTGCAGAAAGAGTGAACGGAGACATGCGAATGGCCCTAAATCAGTTGCAGTACATGAGTCTGTCCATGTCCGTCATTAATTACAATGACATAAGGCAACGCCTTGTTAGCAGTTCCAAGGATGAAGATATTTCACCCTTCACAGCTGTTGATAAGTATGAATTAAGAGCTTATAAGTTTTGATGACTGTTGCTGTTTGATTGATGTTTTCTTGATATGTTTCTGTTGCTGTTATTTTCTAGCTAGAATTAATTTTAGGCTCTTCCAATAAATATTTTTCCTCGTCTCTTATTGTTTGATCATGTGGTGAAATGACATGTTATTTTTGTTACTGAGCTACTGAATTATGGATCAAACATATCCTAGTTTTTCTCTTAGTATTTATCGTCCATGTCATTCCAATAACTAAATGGTTTTAACACAAATTCCAGTTTTACAGGTCAAAAAATTCTTTCCAAAATAATCCATCTTTTTTTCTTTGGTTTGGTGATGTAAAATGTTGAATTTTGTTGCCTCATAAACGTCACTATCAGGATGCACGTTAATGGCTCAAGCATTATTTTTTGATGAGGCTTAGAATTTTCATGTTTGTACCAAGAATTCTGATGCAATCCAATTAAGCCTCTCTCTCTCTCTCTCTCTCTCTCTGTTTGTGTGTGTGTGTGTGTGAATTGAAATCCCTATCAATGAGGCGTTTAAAATTGTTCCATTATGCTTCCAAATATAATGATAATTTGGTTTTAGATCTGTTGAATCTTATACTAACCGATATGTTGCCAGTTACTAAACTCTTTTTCCTTCCCCATGTCTCCTATTTGAATCTGCTGTTATTTAGGCTGTTCGGTTTCAATGGTGGAAAGTTGAGAATGGACGAAAGAATCGATCTAAGCATGAGCGATCCTGATCTAGTCCCACTTCTTGTTCAGGTTATGCCTTTTCTAGCTTGTCTCCCTAAGTTTCATTGTTATTATTCATTTATGAATGAATACTTTAGTGCCTTTGTTGGATGATGGTCCTGATTCCATGTAATTTAGCTCCATTTATAGATTATTTCTAATGCTGCAGTACTTTAGATTTTTCAAGACTTAATCATATCATTAAGATGGTAGTAAATCTAATAAAAATACAAAAGTTTGTCTGGAAATGTTGTTTTCAATTTTCCTTTTTGTTGTTTTAGGTTGAGTCAGTGTTCTTTTCTCCAACAATAAACACCACCTCAATGCCATAATTACCCTCATGCAGTATTTTTTCCTGGGTCCTTAGTTTCCCAACAGGAGGATTTTATGCTCATTCTTGTTCCTGCTCTTTCAAGAGTGCTTTCCTACTTATGCATAATTTTTGGGTTTGGGTTTGTAAGATATCCTTTGCATTACGTGAACTGTGTTGCTAATGTGGCCAACAGCTGAGGACTAGAAGTTCTTAGCTTTAAAGTTGCATACTCTTTTTTTCTCTCCACTGTACAAGTATTTTTTGGTTTTCGCAAGTCCATTTGTATCTTTTTTGGCGTATACTTGTTTGGTTTAATTGTTTCAATGTTTTTTTTGCCTAAACCATCTTTTTTTATTGTTCGAAACTTGCATAAGCGGAGGGATAGTTTATCTGTTGCACATTTTGCATTGGCTTGCTAATCGTTGATCTTGGTATGACTTGGTATTTGGTTCATGCAGGAAAATTATTTCAATTATAGGCGGAGTTCAATTGGCAAAGATGACAGTGGGATTAAACGAATGAACTCAATTGCTCAAGCTGCTGAGTCTATTGGTGATGGTGATATAGTCAATGTGCAGATTCGCAGATATCGACAGTGGCAACTCTCACAAACTAGTGCCCTTTCATCGTGTATCATTCCGTATGTGTTGTATTTTCAGGCCTTAAACAACCAAGAGCTCTTCAAATTATTTTCGTTTCACTGTCTGATATATTTCTTTCTGTTTCATCAGTGCTGCATTGCTACATGGGCAAAGGGAGACATTTGAACAGGTAAGTATTATCCTGAAGGTTCTTGATGGTAATTATGACTTCTCATGCATTGCCATGATTGTTTTCAGTTTCCATGCTTTTTAATAAAGATATTGAAATTAAAAATCAACTTTTTACTTTATCATTCTACAAGCTTGACAAGTGCCTCAAGAAAGGTGCTTTAACCTTTATATTCTACTATGACTAAATAAATATTGAATCCAAAATACTGAAGCTTTCTATGTCCTTTAAGAAGTATGGTCATGGCTAGCTAGCTCTGTCTTTATCTTTTGATGACTGATATGATTATAAGGTTTTATTTTGTTCCCAACTCACTCAATGGCTTGATTCTGCCTTTTCCAACCTTGGCTGATTATTTAATTAACTCCTTGTGTTTTCATTGAGTTTAATACTGACAGAAAACAAAGAAAATCATGGGAAAAAATAGAAAAACAAATCTGGATTTCTCTTGTTTTCTTAAATACAGAATTTGGGTTCATAGCCTTTAATTTATACGAGTAATTAACTCCTAATAGAAAACGTACTGTAGATAAAAATCTTTTGTAAAGATAACTAGAACTCTTAATCATAAGAAACTCCTAATATTGTAGATAATTAATTAAAAAACAGTAAACTTTAAACAATAGGACTCAAACTCTAAAGCATAATTCATCAAGTACTCTCATCTTATTTGGTTTGAAAGGAGTCCAATTCCTAAACATGATGATTATGACTCTTGCCCAGTCTGCCTCTATGTTCTGAGTGATCAAGTGTGCACGCGCTTGTTCTCTTCTGATCTCTTCACATCAGACCATATGCTCAACTGTCACATAAAACCTAAACTTCCATTGATTTCCTTGAACACAGCAGCCTAAAACAAATAATCTACATATAGTCACAAGATCAAAAGACACCCTAAAAAATTCACATTATAATTTATTACCGACGTGCACTAAAGCAAAAGTTCACCCAGCAATCAAGAAAATTAAGGGAAATAGTACCATCTAAAACTATGACACCGACGTCTTGAATCCCAGTGAATGATTTAAAGAGAATTTATAGATCATTATCTTATCACCATGGAGACAACTAGAGTCTCGTGGGATTTAGGAGATAAAGGGGATACAAGTTTGGTAACTCTTCTTTGATGGATTTTTATTTCATTTTTTCTACTTGTATTCATGAATCTGGATATATTGGGATGGTTTTGACGCCGTAAAATTCAAGGAAATTGCTAACTCGTGCTTTTAAAAAATTGCCTCCACTAGGAATAAAAATTCGAAGCTGATCTCGATTTCTTTTCTGATGCTTTGAGTAGAACCTTCTGTGATGAAACTTTGAGCAGTTTTTTAGATGATAATTTCCTGTTGAAATTGAGATGTCCTGATATTGGAGTCTGGTTTCATATTTTCAGGGAGAACGCAATTTCAATAGATTTGGTGGGTGGCTAGGAAAGAATTCAACTATGAGCAAAAATTATAGGCTTTTGGAGGATTTTCATGTTCATTTTCTTGCTTCACGCGAATCTTGTTCAGGAAGGTAATTCTTAGTTTTGTTTTATACCTTTTTTTCAAGCGCTTAACATTTTGGGTTGTGTTTGCTGCTGACACATGATTGAAGGCATGAGATTTTACTATTCATATTCTCTATTGATATCTGTGGCTGAATTTCTTCAAAAAAATGTAGCTGAAACTTTGATAAATGATGTTCTAGTGACATGATTGAATTGTCACTAATAATATATTTTTCCCGTCATTATTTGTTTCATTTGCATAGCCAATTTTGATAGATAAATTAACTGAAGCGGAGAGTCAATTGTTGAAGTTTGACTAAGTCTACTTTTCAATGAAACTGTTATAAATTAAACTGAAGGAGAGGGGAAAATAGAGGTAATGCGAAAATTTGATTATTGAATGGGAGATTACAATATTTAAATAAACTAAGTTGCTGACCTCTAATGAGACTTTTCTGCTAAAGATAAAATTCTCTATGAAGATAGACTTCTGCTAAACATGGTCTTATTTCATCCAAGATTATTACAGTATTTTTATTTATTTATCCCATATTGCATAATGTTTTTTGTGCTGTAAATGATACAGAGAAACTCTTCGACTTGAATATCTCACAATGCTTCTGAAAAGATTGACTAATCCACTTCGAGACATGCCTAAGGTTCGAAACTACATTTTACATTGGCATGCATTTTACATGTAACTATGTAAGCATAATGTGATCCAATGCTGGTCCTAGGTACTGTTGCGACTTATGGTTTGATGGTGGAACTGTATCAGGTTACTATAAAATCCCATCATATCTGAGGAATGTGTATTGATCTACATGTTTTTTATGACTACTTTTGCAAATAGAGATGTAGGACTAGGGCATATCATGACCAATGGTTTTATCATAAATTGTATTTCTTGCTCCTGTTTTGAGCATACTTTGAACTACTAGATTATTTTACTTTCCCGTTCTGAATTATATAAAAGCAATCGGGGGCTCTCTGTACCTGCTCTCTCTTTCAAAAAGTGGACTTAGGTTACTCTTACCCACCCTTTCTCTACCTATTTTATAAAACTCATTGGCTCCTTGTTTGCTGGGTTTGGGCTTTTAAGAGATGGGTGAAATGGAAAAGGGGTGTGTTAAGCAGTCTTCCAACTATTGATTTGTATCCCTTGTGAATTTTGTTCATTAGAACCTTGACCACCTCACATTTGCTCTCTGCTGCTTTTCTTTTGCTTCTTCATAATGCCTGATTATTGGGCCTGAATAATTATTTTCCTTGTTCTCTGTGTACCTATTGCATCTTTGTTCCATAGTTCCATTTATTTTATATCTGTTCATATATTTATTGTGATGTATGTTATTTATCTGGTTCTACTTGTACCTGTGGTTCTCCTGTTTCCTTTTCTTCTTTTATATTGTTATTATAATCTTGCTTTTCCATACATCATAGCATGTTGGTTTATACAAACATCTTGATGTGTTCGCAATTGGGCATGGTGCCTTGTATTTTATAGGGATCTCTGTATTAAAGTGTTCCCATTTTCCTCTGATACGGACCAGGAGGAAGCCGTTAAGCAGGTTTTAGAGTTTATGAACGCTTACTCTATAAGCCAGGAGGATTTTGACACTGTTGTGGAGTTATCTAAATTCCAGGTACCTCTACTTTATATCTTTCTATATAATAACATTCAGAAATTCTTTCTATTTTCTTGTGTTCTGAAATACTTATTTCTTCAAATAATATACTCAGGGGCATCCAAATCCTATGGAAGGCATTCTGCCAGCTGTCAAAGCAGCCCTGACAAAAGCATACAATGAAGGAAGCAAAACACGAATAATACGAGCTGCAGACCTAGTTACTATTCCTGGAATGAAAAAAGCCCCAAAGAAGCGAATTGCTGCAATTCTAGAACCATCAGATGATGTATTACTATTAGGGGAGGAGAATGGTGAGGCATTGCCGGAAAATAATGAAAATACTTCAGACACAGATGACTTGGGTAATGATTTTTGTTGAATGTTTGTGTTGATTCATTTTGAATTTACTCACTAAATTTCCCTTCTAAACTTGAGTTCTCAAATCGGAAGTCTCCTAGAAAACCTATTCTTTCTCAAAGTATAAACTTGAACTTACATTTTCCAAGTTTCAAGGCTGTAAATAAGTTGGAAATTGTTTTCAAGAGTGATATGTAAAACACATCTGTGTGCCATAACAAGTCATTTACAGACTTGGGTTTGCTAGTTGCTGCATTTATGGGTATATACAGATAAGTAGTTTTCATCAAGTTATTATGTTTATGCCAATATGCCTTTTTGTTTTCGCACTCCAGAAGGTACTATTGATGGTGAGAAGCTGCAGGCTGAACTTCAGAGTCTGAATTCAAAAGGTAGCTAATATTTATCTCATTCCTTTTCTTTTTGATGGACGAATCATGATTATTTTACCCATTTTACCAATTAATCGATTTAATATTTCGCATTGTTTTTCCCAGGAATCGAAGTACAGATGGAGTTGAAAGTGGCAGGGAATTCAAGTACAAAGAAGGCACCAGCTGGTAGAGGAAAAGGTGGTGGTAGGACCGGATCTTCAGAAAAGAAAGGCGGGCGTGGCTCGGGGGCTGGAGCAAAGAGAAAAAGGTAACAAGTATGCTAGAGAGTCCATTCTAGAATTCTGACAGTGTTTATAATCAGTTTAGTGGCATATCTGTCCCCTCGATGCCGATGTCGTAAAGATTTTAGTGTTTTGGTAGAGAATATCTTTCCTATTCCTATGGGGTTTGATGCAAAACCACTTTTCGTATGCATGTTATGAATTGTTGAACCCTCATTATGGATGAAGGCATTCCATCCCACATGCATTTTTTTAGGTCAGATATGTCTAGCTCTGGTGTTATACACCCTTCCACTCTTGTTTCCACTTGCACTATCTGCATTTATTTGATTCATCCGGTATATATCCTGCATGTTGTGTTTCATGTAAATTAGATATATAATTATTTAGTCGATATAAAATCTTTTAACCATTTAATATGACTAGAAATAAAATTTCAATTATAAAGTTTTATGTTAGATTAGTATTAAATGTAACCAGTTCAGTATTCATTTCAATTAAAGAGGAGGTTTAGGAATAAGTATTAAATTGTCGGCTAATATATCTTATTAGATATATCTTTTAAAAAAAAGGTAATGTTTTAATTATATTTCGAAAAGTGAAGGCCGTAAGTTTTTTTTAATAAATGACATTTTTCGATTAAGAAAAGTTTTTTTATGGATCGTTCTTCGTACTTGCAAATGCCATGAGATCTGAAATTCATTTTTTATCATACAAACAATATTGGAGGGAAAGAAAGAGTGCACTCTAAACATTTAATTTTTAATTTTCTTTGCAACTCTCTTTCGTGTGGAGAAATTATATCATGGGTCAGTCCTACCACGTCATCCATGGGACCAAACCAATAGAAACTGCCTACCTCATTATTTTTTAATTTTCCAAGTGAAGATTCACTTGGGAAAAAATTATGACATGAAAAAATTGATGAAGTGGACAGTTTTTATTGGTTGGTCCCATGGACAGGTGGTAAGACTGACCCATGATATAATTTTTCTTTTTGTGTGGGTATATATAGTTTAATTACTGGTATTCAATTTATTAACTGACTAATTTAAATCGTTTGCTATAAAAGTTTATCATGAGACGTTCTTAATCTATTTATTTTTTATTCACATTATTAAGATTCTAACCCTTTATCTTCTTTAAAAGATAAACAAAATTCTATTCAATGATTAGAAAGATACCATATTTCTATTAATTTTTAATTTTGGTCTTAATTGAAAACTTATTAATCTGCCATATTTCAATTCATGAAGTAGCTGGATTCATTTGATTCAATCCCCCATAAGTCTTAGGTCATTGAAGATTTACAGATTTTATCATATTTACTTCATGATAGAATATAAGTAGATTTGGATGATTGTCTTTATCAAAATATAACTACTTGCCATTAAAATAATGAGGAAAGTAATAGACAACAGTTGGCCGGCAAACAAGACAGGAATCACACTAAACAGGAAAAAAAAAACAAGGCTGGGAAAATTTTACACTATTTTATAATGAATAAATAATTCAATCATCATACTTTATAGAGTATTTTTAATAGTTTAATAATTATTTTATGTTAATTAAATAATAAATTTATTATTATATACTTCTCTGTCCTATAAATATTGTCTCTTATTTACTTTTTGGGGTCAAACTTTTTCAACTGTGACTCTTGATTATTTAAATTTTATTATTGATAAAAATATAAAAAAATATATTTTAAAATTTTTAATCGAGTAGATTTTAAATATATAATTTATAAAATTTAATTATTTAAAATATTTAATATAATTATAGTCAAAATTTAAAATTTTTAACTTTCAAAAAGTCAATAAAAGACAATATTTTTGAGACGGAGAAAATAATAAATTACTAATTCAATAAATATAAAATTCATAAAATATAATGAATATTTTATGATAATTAATATATATTTTTATTATTTTCGTCGTTAAATTATTAACAACGTAATATTCATTTATAATAAAATATAAAATTTAAATATTATTTTAAAATTTTAAAATAATATCAAAATAATCATTTTAAAACAATATAGTGACTATTTATGAATTTTACCCTATTTTTGTTTACGTAGCCTGTACTTTCTAGAAACAGATTAAAAAAATAAACGTTGTTGAATTCTGACCTGTATAAGCCTGATCAACAACCAGAATTTTAAACAAAATTCATTTATCTCGCGTGGATATATAATATTGCTAATTGTTATTGACAAATAGACTATAGTTAGGCAATCCAAGAACCTTCTTGGACGTGAAGACCAGGTTTAGTTAGCCTGGAAATCTTCCAAGACTTACAATTTTCATCGTCAAATGATTCGCTTTTGAACTTTGATCTTTCCCTTGTCGTCACCCCATCAAGACTCTTCCACAGAGTTTTCATTTTTCCTGTAAGAAAAAGCCGCCTCGTTTTGGTTGCTAATAATGCCTTTGACTTTGTAAATTTCCCTGTTGCAATTCAAGCACGCCATTAGACCACCAAAAACAACCGGCTTCATAAGTTTCTCATCTGTCTTTCATCCTACAGAGATGTTCCAATTATCCCTTTCAATGTCTTGTTGTTGAAGTTATTTTCAAATTATATTCCAAACATCATAAACTCAAAGGTTCTTTCTTTCCTTCTTATTTGTTCTTGTACCATGTTTTCATTTGTTTAGATGAATTTGGGGTGTAGCTCTGGGTTTAGTTTGCTGAATTAGAGTTCTGGGTTGTTCTTTTGTTTCTTATTATCTGTTGCTGAAGTCTGGTTTTCTCAGTGAATCTGGTTTTCTTGAATTTTATTTTTTTTTTGTTTATTTTATATTCCTTTGATCTTAGAGAAGAAAGTTGAAAGAGGAAAACCTTGATTAGTATTTAAGATGGATTCAAAAAACCCAGTTGAGAATTTGTATAGTATTGAATCTGCTTTAAGTTCCTCTTCAAGAAGGAATAATTTTTCTTCTCGATCCAAATCTTCGGGTGGGAATTCGATTAGGGAAGTGAATTTTAGTGACTTGGGACCAAAGCCTGTGAAATATGGATCTCGTGGTGCAGAGTCAGAGATTTATAGCATGTCACAAAGAGAGATAAATGATGAAGATGCTAGGTTGGTACATATAAATGATCCTGTCAAGACAAATGAGAGGTTTGAGTTTGCTGGGAATTCCATTAGGACAGGAAAGTACTCAGTCCTATCATTTTTGCCTAGGAACTTGTTTGAGCAGTTTCATAGAGTTGCCTATGTATACTTCCTTGTGATTGCGGTGCTCAATCAGTTGCCTCAGCTTGCGGTATTCGGTCGCTTTGCTTCCATTTTGCCATTGGCATTTGTACTTCTGGTTACAGCAGTTAAAGATGCGTATGAGGACTACAGGCGCCACAGGGCAGACAAGATTGAGAACAATAGGCTTGCATCAGTTTTGGATATTCATGAATTTCATCAAAAGAAATGGAAGGATATCCGGGTTGGTGAGATAATCAAGATTCATGCTAGTGAAACCATTCCTTGTGATATGGTTCTGCTATCAACTAGTGATCCGACCGGAGTTGCATACGTGCAGACTATTAATTTGGATGGAGAGTCCAATCTGAAGACACGATATGCGAAACAGGAGACCCTTCTGAAGATTCCTGAAAAGGAGAATGTTTCTGGGTTGATTAAGTGTGAGAAACCGAACAGGAATATATATGGCTTTCAGGCTAACATGGAAGTTGATGGGACACAAGTGTCACTTGGTCCCTCCAATATTGTTCTTCGCGGCTGTGAGCTCAAAAATACTACTTGGGCTGTTGGGGTTGCCGTCTATACTGGCCGTGATACCAAAGTCATGCTTAACAACTCTGGTGCCCCATCGAAGAGGAGTCGGCTTGAGACCCGTATGAACTCGGAGATCATCTTCCTCTCACTGTTCCTTACTGCATTGTGCACGGTTGTCTCCGTCTGTGCTGCTGTTTGGTTGAGACGCCACAGAGATGAGTTGGATTACTTGCCTTTTTACAGAAGAAAGGACTTCTCCGAGGAGGAAGAAGAAAATTACAATTATTATGGATGGGGATTAGAAATAGTTTTCACATTCCTCATGTCAGTAATTGTGTTTCAGATCATGATTCCTATTTCACTGTATATCTCCATGGAGCTAGTCAGGGTTGGTCAGGCTTACTTCATGATTCGAGACATTCAGATGTATGACGAGTCTTCAAATTCAAGTTTTCAATGTAGGGCTTTGAATATAAATGAGGACTTGGGACAAATCAAGTATGTTTTCTCCGACAAAACCGGAACACTTACCGAGAACAAGATGGAATTTCAGTGTGCAAGCATTTGGGGGACAGATTACAATGGTGGAAAGGCCAGTTCACAAGATCAGAAAGATGGTTTCTTTGTCCATGGTAAACAACAAATTTATCTCTAGTACTACTGTATAGAAATGAACATTTTTGAAGGTTTGTCTAGCATTTTCTTAATTAATCTCTTTTTTTTCTTATTAAGTTGATGGGAAGGTTTTGAGGCCAAAGATGGCGGTAAAGACCGATCCGGAGCTTCTACAATTAGCTAGGAGCGGAAAAGAGACTAAAGAAGGCAGTCACGTCCATGATTTCTTCCTTGCACTGGCAGCTTGCAATACAATTGTGCCTCTAATCATAGATACACCTGATCCGACTTTGAAGTTGATAGAATACCAAGGTGAGTCTCCAGATGAACAAGCATTGGTTTATGCTGCTGCATCATATGGATTTATGCTAATAGAGCGAACGTCTGGCCATATTGTTATTGACATTCAAGGAGAAAGGCAAAGGTAATATCAAGTGCTGGCTTCTATCTTCTTGGTTTCGTTTTCACCATTTATGTTTAGTTGCTGTATTGTTTATTGGGATATTGTAAGACTTAGGAATTGACATCGAAAATTCTCTTGCTTGCGTGAGAAGAAATGTATGTATGTATTAAAGATATGCTGGTTGTACTCCTGAACTTCTATTATATGAAGTTTTCTTTGTTGAATAAAAATGTTTTGGGTGATGCAGGTTCAATGTCTTGGGTTTGCACGAGTTCGATAGTGATCGGAAGAGGATGTCTGTTATATTGGGGTTCCCAAACAAATCCGTAAAAGTGTTCGTTAAAGGAGCTGACACAACAATGTTTAGTGTCATAGACAGATCTTTGAACACTAGTATAATTCAGGCAACCGAAGCCCATCTGCACTCTTACTCCTCAATAGGCTTGAGAACACTTGTCATTGGGATGAGAGAACTGAGTAGTTCAGAATTCGATGAATGGCATTCTGCATTCGAGGCGGCTAGCACTGCTCTAATGCGTAGAGCCAGTTTGCTTAGGAAGGTTGCCAGCAATATTGAAAGAAATCTTTGCATTCTGGGTGCCTCTGGTATTGAAGATAAACTACAACAAGGAGTCCCAGAAGCCATTGAGTCACTTAGAGCTGCTGGGATCAAAGTATGGGTGTTAACCGGGGACAAGCAAGAAACTGCCATATCAATCGGATATTCCTCGAAGCTGTTGACTAGTACAATGTTACAAATTATAGTTAACAGCAACTCTAAGGAATCCTGCAGAAAGAGTTTAGAAGATGCCATCATCATGTCTAAGAAACTTACAACTGTGTCAGGCACTACGATTGACACTGAGAGAAATTCGGGATCTAGTTTAACATCTGTAGCATTGATAATTGATGGTACCAGCCTTGTTTATATTCTCGACAGTGAACTCGAAGAAATGGTAAGGAGTTCTCAACTAGCCTTTGTTTTCTGTTTCCAAATTCTAATATCCTGCATGCTGACGTGACTACTTTTCATCCTTGTTTGCAGCTCTTCGAATTAGCTCATAATTGTTCTGTTGTTTTGTGTTGTCGGGTGGCCCCATTACAGAAAGCTGGAATTGTTTCCCTTGTAAAGAAGAGGACATCAGACATGACACTTGCCATTGGCGATGGTAATCACCAATCTCTCTATTTTCTTATCATCTTATGAATATTAAAGAGTACTTCAGACATGACACTAGATGTTTCACAGGTGCTAATGATGTTTCAATGATCCAAATGGCGGATGTGGGAGTTGGCATTAGTGGCCAAGAGGGTATGCAAGCTGTAATGGCATCGGATTTTGCAATGGGGCAGTTCAGATTCTTAGTTTCTCTATTGTTAGTCCATGGCCATTGGAATTACCAGAGGATGGGCTACATGATACTATACAATTTTTACAGGAATGCAGTGTTTGTCCTTGTTCTGTTTTGGTGAGTTGTTTATGTATATATATATATATATATTGGTTAGGATCCACTTATATTACGTAAAACCCGAAAAGTTTTACATTAAAGTGAAATCTCAGCAGTAAATAGGCAGTTTTTAACATCAGTAAATTCTTTGCAGGTATGTCCTCTTCACTTGTTTCACTTTGAGCACTGCAATCAATGAGTGGAGCAGTGTATTGTATTCTGTAATCTACACATCAGTGCCTACGATCGTCGTTGGCATTCTCGACAAGGACCTAAACCGAAGGACACTTCTAAAGTATCCCCAGCTGTATGGGGCTGGACACAGAGAAGAATGCTATAACAAAACACTCTTTTGGATTACAATGATCGATACCGTCTGGCAAAGTGCGGTTATCTTTTTCATTCCTCTTCTCGCATACTGGGGCAGCTCCATTGATGCATCGAGTATCGGAGATCTTTGGACTCTTGCAGTGGTTATATTGGTTAACTTACACTTGGCCATGGATGTCATCCGTTGGAATTGGATAACGCATGCAGCCATTTGGGGATCTATAGTTGCAACTGTTATTTGTGTCATCATCATTGATGCTATACCATCTTTAGTTGGCTACTGGTAAGCCCTTTTACTTCAGATTTTTTCTGTAAATTTATTTACTTCAATTAAACATGTAGATGAACCGCAGAAATATGAATGAGTTCAGAATTTTCAGGCATTGAAACCAGGATATGGAATGGAACATACTCGTGTCAGACATATATTCGTGTATATATATTTACTGACCCTTGTCAACCTTTCTGTTCCAACAGGGCCATCTTTCAAATTGCAGGAACTGGACCGTTTTGGTTGTGTTTACTTGCCATCATCATCACCGCACTGATTCCTCGATTCGTCGTGAAAGTTCTTTATCAGTTTTTCACACCTTGTGATGTTCAGATTGCACGGGAAGCTGAAAAGTTGCAGACTCGGAGCGAGCCTGCAGCTGCAGAAGTTGAAATGAATCCGATCTTCAATCATCCTATGCGATAATAAGGATATTTTTTTGTCTTTTCTTTTAAGTAGCATGCTCTTTAAGCTTCTGCAGAGCATATTAAGCTACATTATCAGATTTTGTTATTTGCTATCCGAAGGATAGAATTAGTACACCTTAGGTTTGTATTTTATACCATTCATTGTACATTAACATTGTTAATAGCCAGGAGAATCATCATACACAGAAATATACAACAAATTTTCAATGAATACAATTTGATTGCTACTTTTTGTTGTCTCTCTTTTTTTAGATAAGTAATCCTTATATTCCAAAAAAACACCTCAAAAGCTATTACAATGTTTCACATAACGCTATACATGTATACCCCACCGTGTACACAACTGAATATTTGCAGGATCCAACGTATCTATACGCTTAGAATGGAGTTTTACCCTCACTGCCTCTTTTGTCTTATTTACAATAGCATTGGGATTTCTAGAGCTCCCCCGAAAATATCTATAATTCCTCTCTTCTCATATACTATATATGAAGGCATTCTAAGCCAAACAAAGTATGAAAACCAACAAAGACTTATTTTTGTAAATAAGATAAAAGAGATAGTGAGGATAAAAACATTCAGAAATGATAATTAAAGTAGCATGGTTGACTAATTCGGACCGGTTATTACGGACTTTGTCAAGTCTATATTTGAGTTTACGCTACAGAATATGAAGCATCAATGGCAAAGGGATATGAATATGAATTTTCAGATGGTGAAATACAATTCTTTGGGACGATTGTAATAGACGGTAAAAACGGATGACCTTTATTATAGAAGATATGGGTACAAATCATTTTATCTATAGGTATGTACGCATTGTTTAAACCTTAAAGAGTAAAAAATATATATGAACATACATAAATGAACACTAAAGTTAGTAAAAATAATTTTTAATCATTACTTTAAAAAATTATAAAATAATTGTTAAACATGTAAAATTATTATAAAAAAAATATCATTACATGTTATCAAACTAATAAATAATAATAATTAAACTTAACATTTTAACCGATAAATTTGATAAGTTTTCAGACATATCGGGACTAAAATATTTCTTTTTAAAATAGAGGGACTAAAACTTTTAAGTACTTGTATTGTACTAAAATAACTAAAATGAACTTTTAGACATAATGCAAGGATTAAAATGAACTTTAAAACAAAGTATAAGAACTAAAATATTCATTTCTATAATAAAGGCACTAAAATAAACTTTAAAATAATAGAAGGGCTTCTACTATACTTTAACCCAAATTTATCACTATTTTATAATTGTAGTTTAATGATCATTAGTGTATTTAAACTTATTTTTTAACAAAAGTCAACAAAATTAAAGAATGGGAAGAAAATATATCGAAATTGATTCAAAATTTTGAAGAAAAAAATCAGTAAGAATATGAACAATTTGCTAATAAAAATAGCCTAATCTCTAACCATAGCATGACAGAAGTTGAGAAGGTAAAACCAGCAAGGCATATGAAAGGGAGGGGGGGATAAAATGAACATATAAAACCGAGTTAACTTGCCTGCCAAGATAATATATGTTTTTACACTAAGTAATTAATTGTCTTACGATGCTAGCAGATAGAAAGGTTTAATTAATCACTTTGTTTAGACATTAAATCAAAGATTCATTTAGAGCATTACCCTTGGCTTCTTACATGTTTATAAGCAGCAGCTACGGCTACCTTTAATCAGTTTTGACAGGATCATTTGCCAAGTCCAGGATCTCCTTCTTGCTCTTTACCACACTCCATTTCCTGTTATGAAAATCAAGTTTGTTCACGTCCTCTGAAATTGCCATATAACCATACAGAAGCTGTTCCTCCAGATTGTCACCCTCCACCACTATTCCCGTCTCCTCGATGATATTATCATTGACATTGTTTTTTGATGTGAATTGGATTCTCCCTCGCTTGTTCTCAACAAAATATTTGTGAAGTCTCTCTGCCGTTGCCAGTCCGGTAAAAGTGCCCAAGAACTTCACCACCATAACACTTTGGTCAGCAGGTCTCCCTAGGCACACCGTGATTTTCCCACCAACAAAGCCTTTATCTGTCATCATTCAAGTACCAACAAGATACAGGAGGAAGAAAAAGAACAAAAAAGGAAAATCCATGGAAAAAAAAAAATCAGTCTTGGCTTCTGCTCAAAGAAATTCTTCCATATTCACCAGCAAGTAAAAAGCTTCTACATTAGGATTAATTCCATTTACTACTAGTGCACATCCACATTCATTTTTTCTGTTCCCTTGTTGGAACAATTCGAACTAAATACATTAAGCCATTTACTATCAAATTATCATGCAAACTTGTCAGTAAAGTACTTACCTCTCAGAAAAGCCCGAACCCCTTCAATTGGAACAACCTTCTGTTCTTGAGGATCGTTATTTGCCATGGAAATATTGTGGATGACAACCATTGGAGGCCAGAGAACCAAATCCTCCTTCTGAGCCAAGGCTTCAGCTTCAGACAAGACCTGGGGAACCCATGTTATAGTATCAGGAGGTGCTATGCTGTCCCAACCCAACAACACACATATTGCTTTGTGAAGACCTAAGTGCTCTGCCCTCAGCCCAACCTTGTGAGACATGAAAGCATGAGTCACCAGGCGTTGGGTGTCCATGAATTCCTTTGAGTTGCTGTAAAAGCACAAGATGTAAGAATAATAGAGGAATAATCATCATTAATCAATGGTAATAAATTTTAAAAAAGAGACAATGATTCAAATAAATATTAATCTAGATATTCATGAATATTAATGCTCTCAAAGACGTTAGAAAATGAAAACAGCCAGTATCCAATCAGATCAGAGGGAACAAAATCAAAATCAAGAACATAAAAGTACCATCCAGTTCTCATCCATTGTATCTCAAGCCAATTCTTCTGCAGTCACTAGAAATATGGGAAATGGTGTTCCGAAACCTAAACTCACCTTTTACTCGGGTCAAAAAAGTGACCTACCTTGAAATATTAGGACCTATCAAGTCGGATTGAATCGTAAAACAGAACGAATTAACCAGAATCAGAACCTGATTTGACCGTAAAATTAACCCACAAAGCGGAACTCGAAAATGACCCAAACAAGTAACTTGAAATGATCTAAACTTTAGTATCAGACCTGCAGACCTGAATGACAAAACCTGAAATGACCAACCTGAAAAAGCCCGACTACCAAAACCCAAAATAACAATAACCTAAAACTGGCCTAAATCTGAAATAACCCAAACCGAAAGAGATTGGAAAATTTTCCTAATATGTGGAGGTCTATATTATTAACAAACGAAGACCGAAAACTACCAAGTATATCTATAATCAAGAAAAGCATCATGTTTTACTGAAACCTTCCACTTCAAAACGAGTACACTGCATTTGCATATGGAATTACCGACAAAAAACGACTTCAAGGACAAACAAAAATCAACAAATACACACTTAAATGTAGTTGGTGAGGGAGGGAGACAGATTCTATCAGAACCAAGATGGATAATTAATGTCAATATTTGATCATCTACAAAAAACTTGTGGATTAAAACCATGAAAGACAAAATAATACACTTCTTACAAAGTTCTTTACTGAACATAGCTGACTCTAACATAATACAGACCACTCAGATTTATTTCACTCTCTTTGTTTTGTCCATCTACACCATCTCAACCTCCATCACAGACCTCTTCATTACAAGTAGCAGCATAAATGACTAGCACAGGCTCACTATCATCCTCTCTGTCACAGACAAATGAATTACCACTCAATTGGTCACTCAAATTGCCTATTAAATCCTTATCTAATAGGTCTTAGATTCAGATTAACAGAATCCCTCTAATAGACATAAGGGTACTAACCTTGTTCCTTAACAACATCCAAGGATTCTGAAAGACCAAGAACTAATTGCTCAATCTATACATCTTAGATGCCTGTTGCTGAAAACAAGCAGTTTTTTCTCATAAAATCAGTACTGGATGAGCAAAGAATGCAATAAGTTTTATCCAGTATCCACAATGAAGCCGAGATGTTCTCCATATTAACACACTTAAAAGAATCCTCAGACTTCCCGATTGACATATCAAAATCAACCAACTTCCGCAGTTACCTCACTTAAAGGGCTACACAGAAATGTCATCTAAAGCGGGAAAATTTCAAACCTCACTGAATGGAGCTCAAATCGATAAAACTGGACGCCTAAATCCCATCAACAGCAAGACAACCCATTCAACATTTTTTTGGCCACAAATGCTGAGACCCAGTTAGTTCACAAAAGCATTTACCATATAAGGTTGAATGGTATCAACATATTCATAACCTTGACATTCACCAGGTGATACCCTATACAGTATTACATTAAACAAAACCTGAAAGTTGTCTCGGGCTACTAATCTATTTCTACTCAGAAGCAAAATAATCGACGTTAAACCCTGAACTAAAGTTGCTTATGACCAACCAATACCATCATACATCTAATTTACCATTTAATGAGCAGAGTGTATGGGCAGAACCACAGAATAATAAAACCTCATATAATTGCTTAAATAACTAAAAACAGAAATGATTTTAGTTATTTTGGAATATTCAAATGGCCATGAAAGCATTCCTATGAAGACCAAATGATAGAACCTTTAGGGCCAAAATCCTCATTCAAGCAAAGAATTAAATGAAAACATATGCCCCACTTTAAAATGCATGTCATAGAAAAGAAAATCAGACCTTCTACCACATACAATGCAGAACAAACTACCAGCATGTCCTTGCTCCTTGTATCTATTACGAACAGACTGGTTCAAGTTTAACCTTCTTGAATACTTTAAGAATGCTTCATGTACCAACTTTTTAAATTCTTCTGAATCCTCGGACAGCTCAGCCTCTGCATAATTCACTAAATCTTCTGTCATGTCACCATCATTTGCATTCATATCTTCATCATAATCTTCATTTCTCTTCAAAACTTTGTTTTGTTTATGAAGGTTACTTCTTCTTTCATTGTGATGTGAAGTATGCCAGCTAAGAGAATCGGGTCCGGAACTTCCCTTAACATATTTACCACTATTTTTGTAAGATCTGATTGGAACCCTTTGTGAGTGTGCCATAGAACCTTCAGATGCATACCATTCATCCAATTTCAAATCTCCATGATGTTCTAGACCGTCATATGTCCTTCCACCCTTTCTATATTCATTGTGGCCATATTGTTTTGTACGTGATGCATGTAAACCAATTAAGTCTTCATCAATCTTCTCATCACTATCATATGAACCTCCAAAGTCATCAGCTGAATGCAATTTTCTAGTTACCATAGTTTTAGAGCTTGTCCTACCAACATCTTCCACCATCTTCCGTTTACGGATCCTATCTGAGTATGTGTTTAGTTCGTTCTCCATTCTCTGTGTTCTTAGACCAGGTCTACGTTGCTCTGTATCATATTTAGATGCATAAGAATTTATAACTCTTTCATTTTGAAATACTGGACTTGCTCTTCTGCCAAAACCAGAATCAGATCTAGAATTTGATAATTGACGATTGTGAGAGGCATCCAAATGTGACATTTCATAATCTCGTGATCTTCTTCGAAATGCAACATGAGTGTCCTCTGAACCCATGTATTCCCCATCTTGCATTGGTGCGTATGATCTGCAAATATCAGTGAAGTCCGTACTCATCTGATTTTGCAAAGCACGATCATCCCATATAATGCCCTTTCTCAAACTTCCATAAGAATGATCTGTATTTTCAATTCTGTCTACAACATGGTTCAAAACATTTGGTTCCAGCATGTCTATATGACCGTGATCAACTGATACATGTTCATAGTAAACTCGAGATTGAGAAGGCATCATCTTTTTGAAGTCCTCAACTAGATACCCACGATTATTATTTCCTATTGCCCTAGGTTTTCTGTATAGGTAATCCTCATACTCAGCTCTGCTTGGACTATTTGACCATTGCTGATGTAATGTCATATTCCTTCTAGTAGCTTCAAGATCTCTCATAGATTCTGTATGTGGCCTTTGGTCATATTTATTATATCCCACAGGTTCAGTGAGCTTTCGGCTGCTCCTAAGATATTCTTCAGAAACGTGTAAGGGTGCATCATCCTGATATGAACTCAGGAACTCAGTCCTAGGGAAACCAGAAGATGTTCCAGCAAATTCCTTAAGTTGTGGGGTGGTCATGAAATCCTTGGATTGAGATGCTTCCACCATACTATATGCAACATCCTGAGAGTCAAACATGGGTTTATCTTCCTTGTAAGAATCCATAACCATCACCTTCTTTGAAGGTATAGCTTCTCGATGATGAAAATTTTCACCATCATATTGATCTATATCAATCTCGTTAGTTTCTGCAAAATTTAAGCTTGGACCTAGATCCTGAGGCAACCTATGTGGTCCTCTTACATTGGTTTCTTCCAATGGAAAATATTTCTGTCCCATCATTACATGCCCATCAGCACTCAAAACTCTGTTTTCCATATAGTACTTTTCTTTGGTCAACCTAGAAGTACCATGATCATACCTGTACATACCCCTTGCTCTGGAGTTTGTACGATCATCAAAACCAACAGGCTCAACAAAATCATTTTTTCTATTTACAACACCCTCGTCTTCATAATGAGGTCTTTTATGCATTTGCTCATATAGGGGTGATTTCGATCGTGAAATTCCAGTGCTAACTCTACCCAGATGCCGACCATAGGAATCCCTCCCCACCATGGATCCACTCATCCGATCCCTAACCAAACCCTCCTTCCTAGACACATCAAGGGAATTAGGACTATAGTTCCTCTGTCCACGCAGTGGAGGAGACCGATTATCCATCACCTCAAGTCGAGAAACTGGATAAGGTTCATGAGTACCAACTTCATTAGCAGCCCTGTGTTGCCTACGCGACTTATCAGTTCGAGATAGTTCAACCTGCTCCTCTTTTCTTCTAGATTCCATCTTTCCGCTTATCAAACAATATTAACTTTCTAAGTATTCAGAAACAGAGCAACAACCCTAATTTCAAGATCAAGTTTATGTACCAATTTCGATAACTCTAAAAACACAGTAACCTTCGAGGATATCGAAAATAAAACTCATAAACCGATTGCAGCAGACAGATCTAAGAAAACCCAGAAAGGATTTACGAATCTTGGAGAGAAATTAAAAGGATAAAGACCAAACCTTGTACTGAATCCGATTAGAAGAACCCATGGGTAGGTCTGAAAGCCTTTGTTCGAAACTGTCTCCACAAAGGTTCTGAAAGATTTTCTTTTCTATCCACAAAAGAAACATATAAAAGAGTTTGATCTGATCTGAACTGATCTAATTTGATCTGAACTGATCTGGGTGTTGATTAGAAACAAACAAGAAAGTGAAGGTGTTGAAGCGTTGGTATTGGTAAAAGGTTTGGCGATTTTTTAGCTTTTATTGGCGAAAGTGATAAAGAAAAAATAAATTTGAGGCTTAATATTTCTTAAAACCTCAATTTTTTTAAAATTCATAAAATAATCCTAAATTTTAAAATTTTAAAATCAAAACCCTAAATCATAAATCAAACCATTATGTCGTGACCTACCACTCTCGTCTAAAAATCTACATATTTTATATTATCAAAAATATAAATAATATCCTAAATAAAAGTAAAATATAAAAAAATCGAATAATAAATGATATCCGACGATTGAAACATCACAAATAATAATTATGTAAACTTAAACCTGAATATCAAAATTGATGTGGATATATTATTTATTAAAACTCGTCTTATTTTTAAAAATAATAATCATATATTTATATTTCACGTTGTAACTCAAAAATTTCAAGACAATTAAATTGAATTAAAATTGATTATAGGTGCAATTTTATAATTAGCATTTATATTATGTAAAAGTTATGAATTTAATTTGATTACTTTTAGTTCATATATTTCTTAAATTAAAACAAATATTTAATATAGAATCAATATAACTAAATTGCATGAATCAAATTATCAAATTGGTAAATAAAAATTAAATCTACAATTAAATTATAATGTAAAGACTAATGTTAATTTATGACGGTTAAAGAATATATTCGAGCAAGATAATCATCATCTATATTATATATAATTTAGAGAGTATTTAATTGTATATCTTTTATATTATTTTTTGTAAGTTTATAGTGTTTAATTATATCTTTTGTGAGCAAATTTTTAGTGTTATGCTAAAATAATGGATACAAATTCGATTTAAAAATCGAATCATTTTAAAAATATTGTACAATTATATCCATCATTTGTTTATTTTAATCAATTCTTTGAGGAAACAATTTTAATCTTTCAATATTCATGGTAAAGGAAATCAAGCATTTCAATAATAATTATTCTATTTTTATTAAATAAAGAGAGAATCGAAAATACATATACAAAAAGATTGACATTATAATAATTATACCTTAATTTTTAGAATAAAATTTCTTCTTATATTTAAAAAAACCCAACTCCAGTCAAAAATAAAATATCCAACTCAAATCAAAATTTTAAAAAAATCAGCCATAAAAATTTGAATCGAATTGAAACCTGTCAAATTTAAGTCGAATGATGAATCCATATAGGGGTGATAACGAGCCGAGCCGAGCCAGAGCCAAGCTAGGCTCAGCTCGAAAACAGGCATATTTGGGCTCGACTCGCCGAGCTCAAAATTTTAGGCTCGAGTTCGACTTGAAAATAATATTACTGAGCTCGGTTGGGTTTGGCTCGAAATGGACCATTTTCTATATTATTGTGTTTTATTATTTATTTATTTATACTTTATTTTTTATTTATTATTTGTAATTTTGTAAATTTATTTTAATTGATAATATTTAATTTATTTTATTTAATTTATTTTCAATAGATTTGTTTTTAATTATTTTTTTATTTTTTTGCTAAATAAATTATTTTTAATGTGTGTATATATATGTATGTTTATATATAATTATTCTAAGACTATTCATGAGTTTAAACCCGAATCGAGTTCTGACCGAACCGAATTTGAGTAACTTACGAGCTGATCAGTCTCATTATTACCCCTAGATACACAATCAACATCTAAGTATGCAATTAACGAACTATGAAATATTAACATACTTTCATACACATGATTTCAAGAATATCATATCGTCATCTCCATTTATCCAAATACCAAACATATTCACAAAATCCATTTCTCACACTCATCATTTTCATTTACCAACAGGGAAGGATTCAAAATTTTATATAAAAATATAAACTATTAAAATATATATTAAAAATATAAAAGTATAAAATTATAAAAGTTTTAAAGATATATAATTAGATTATCAATAAAAAATACAAAAAATATATAAAATATAAGATAACTTTAAAGTAAAACTACCCCAATGCCCCTAAATCCTTCCCTATTGCTAACAATCAAATATGTCGAATCAAATTCAGATACCTGGTCGAGACAGTCTGGTCCGAATACAAAGATCCGCATTAACCACCCAAGTAACATAATTCCGAAACATAAGCCTAGGCAATTTAGGAAACTTCAAACAGTTTCGAAAAGATCTTTTCATATAAATAAGATGTTCATATCTCATTTAGTTCATACAAATACTTGAACACAGTGCCATTTGAGCTTACCATTTTTCATGAACTAGCAAGAAAATGGTAAATCCTTCATTCCTCAACAAACTTCTTGAGGTTCTTCAACCACAGAAGATACTCTCGACTGTCCTTGTTAATCATGTACTCGTGTAAGTAATTCGTCGTGCTCGGTTTGATTCCCCGGAGCTCCAAATATTTGTGGAAAGCCTTCTGCAAGTTCTCATCCAAATCACTGCAAAACACAAAACAAAAAGCATAAGTTACAGCAAACAAAACAATCGAAATACCCCGATTCCGCCATATATCCAACGAGCTTGCCTGAAATCAGGGCCTTCATAGGCAAGTTCATCCTCGGAGTCCGGATTTCGAACGGACAAGCTATCAATGGTAATCTCATTTGGGTATGCAGTACAACTGAACTCCAAACTTGGACCATCACTCTTTGAGACATTAACAACCAATGGGATGCTTGATCTGCTGGGCTTTTCAGTGTCATCTTCATCATCTTCGCCGTTGTCTGCTTCTCCTTCACCCGTGACAAGGTCCGGCATGTGAACGTTAACTTTGATGAGTTCACCATCATACTCTCTTGTCAATGTTATGGTTTGAAGTCCAGGAGTGTCTTCGATTTCGAAAGGGAATCCGCTTGGAGTTTCTTCAACCTGTGAAGATATAATTAAAGAAATTATCAAAAACGATACACAGATTAAACAGAGAAAAATTGCTCTCAGATTGATCGATTAACATCGAGACTATCATGTTTTCCCCAATTTTCACTAAATGATTTCTTTTGCATACACAGAAATCTTGCAGTTCTGTTTCTAAATCACCAAAAAATTCAACAAATTATTATAAATCAAAAGATAAACAATGACTCGCCTGATCATATTCATCACTCTCCTCAGCACACTGAATCTCAGATTCAATAACTCGGAGAAGAGACTCATCGAAACCAGTTTTTCTAGAATCAACAGCCGTTGAGAAATGAAAGGTGTTTGGGTAAAAACGGGTAAGATTTGATTCCCGGAAATGGAAAGTACGGTTCAAGGCTGTGAAGATGGACGAGTGGTGGCTTCTCTGTACTCGGGTGAGCCGAATCGCGAGTGGATATAAGGAGCCAACTGTTTTCCTGAGAATGGAAGTGAAAGCCATGAGAAACCGCGGGATACAGCTGAGCTAAACTGTAAGCGGCGAGGGTTTTAGGGTTTTAAAGACGTATTGCTGGCCCAAAATCTCTTCTTTTTGAGCTGCTATGCTTCAAAAATGTTTAAACCAAGTCTGCTAACTCACTCTGAAGCCCATATGAAAAGGGAAAACCCTAAAAATTTCCCTATATATACCCTGTATAATCGTTTCAACTCTGCATTCAGCAGCTACAAGCTCCGTTCATCCAAATTCCCCTTCATTTTTCCCTTTGATTTCATATCATTTTCCCTCAAAGGTGGGTAATTAGCCAGTCATATACTTAACCAATTGGTTTATTTTTCTGTGTGAATGGTCAGTAAACCACCGAAATCATCTCTATTGTTCTTGGCTTTTCAATTCGCGTGGAATTTTTGAACTTTTCGTTTTCATTTTCACGCTTTTATGGCCATTAACTACATTGATTTCATGGAACTTTTGATTTCAATTTGGCTAATTCTGATGAACATCAGCTGGGTTGTTTAGTTTTTGCGTCATATACTGATTACCATCGCTCTTTTCTATAACCGTGAGCGGCTGTGTATGAGCTGACGCCATAGTTTCTCTCCCTTTCTGCTCAACTAATTTGGTAGCCAACATGGTTACTTCACTGCAGATAAGGGGAAAATTTTCATTTAAAAAAAAAAAAACTGAATAATTAGGGTTTGATGGTAAGATTCATTTTCGAGGTTTAATTTGACCCTTGAATGTTAGGGTTTGTGTCGATTTAAATCGTCGGGTAAAGATCAATAACCCTAAACAAAAATCCAAAATATTATAAATAGGTTGTGAAAAGATTGGGTAAATTGAATTGAATTTAGGGTTAGGGTTAGGGTTAGGGTTAGGGTTCTCTTGTCAATTTTTTTAATGAAATGTGGGTTCGTGGTTTAAAGTTTTTATTTAAAAATAAAATATTTAAAATTTATTTTAATATTTAGATTAATTTTTATAATATAGATAAAAGAATACCATTTAAACATAAATATAGATAATAATTATTTATATTTTAAAATAAAAATAAAAATTTGATTATTTTCAGAAGAATTCCGCTTTAGAGATGTTTTGATATAAGTATTAAAATTTAAATTTTTAGTGAATTTATTAAATTAATTTTATGAGTTCTAATATTAATAGTTTGTTTGCAATTTAGATTTGATATTTTCAAATGATAGTATTAGTAATAGGGTAGTTTTTGGAAAAGCCCCTTAAAAAGGGCTTAAAAAGAGTCTTAACCGGTTTATCCGGTCATATTGTGTACATAGAATTATATACACAATTTTTTATAAAAATTGTAAGAAAAACGGTTCATATATAAATTGGCACAAAATAGTAAGGATTTGTGTATGTACACAATACCTTACAAAAACTGTAAGAAAAATGGTACATAAGGATTTGTGTACATGCACAATTTCCTACGAGAATACATGAATTGACACAAAAATGGTAAGGATTTGTGTTTGTACACAATTCCTTACAAAGTATACACAACGGCTTACAAAAATCGTAAGAAAAAAGGTGTGTACACAAATCCTTACGACTTCAAAACCATGAGCTAAAGGAAGCATCCAAGGGTAAGGATTTGTGTACATACACAATTTCCTACGAGAATACATAAACTGACACAAAAATGGTAAGGATTTGTGTTCGTACACAATTCCTTACAAAGTATACACAACGGTTTACGAAAACCGTAAGAAAAAAGGTATGTACACAAATCCTTACGACTTCAAAACCATGAGCTAAAAGAGGCATCCAAGGGTAAGGATTTGTGTACATACACAATTTCCTACAAGAATACACAATACGGCACCAAAATGGTAAGGATTTATGTTTGTGCACAAATCCTTACAAAGTATACACAATGGCTTACTAAAACCGTAATAAAAAATGTATGTACACAAATCCTTATGACTTCAAAACCATGAGCTAAAGGAGGCATCTAATGTTAAGGATTTGTGTACATACACAATTTCCTACAAGAATACACAATATGACACCCAAATCGTAAGGATTTGTGTTTGTACACAATTTCTTACAAAGTATACACAACGGCTTACTAAAATCGTAAGAAAAAAAGTATGTACACAAATCCTTACGACTTCAAAATCATGAGCTAAAGGAGGCATCCAAGGGTAAGGATTTGTGTACATACACAATTTCCTACAAGAAAACACAATATGGCACCAAAATGGTAAGGATTTGTGTTTGTACACAATTTCTTATAAAATATACACAACGGATTATGAAAATCGTAAGAAAAAAGGTATATACACAAATCCTTACGACTTCAAAACCAAGAGCTAAAGGAAGCATCCAAGGGTAAGGATTTGTGTACATACACAATTTCCTACAAGAATACACAATATGACACCAAAATGGTAAGAATTTGTGTTTGTACACAATTCCTTACAAAGTATACACAACGGATTACGAAAACTGTAAGAAAAAAGGTATGTACACAAATCCTTACGACTTCAAAACCATGAGCTAAAGGAGACATCCAAGGGTAAGGATTTGTGTACATACACAATTTCCAACAAGAATATACAATATGACACCAAAATGGTAAGGATTTGTATATGTACACAATTCCTTACAAAGTATACACATTGGCTTACAAAAAACGTAAGAATAAAGGTATGTACACAAATCATTATGGCTTCTAACCATGAGCTAAAGGAGACTATCTAAGGGTAAGGGTTTGTATACATACACAAATGGCTACGAGTATACATAAATTGCCACAAAATTGGTAAGGATTTGTGTATGTACACAATTCCTTACAAAGTATACACAATGGCTTACGAAAAACGTAAGAAAAATGTATGTACACAAATCCTTACGATTTCGAAATCATAAGCTAAAGGAGGCCATCTAAGGGTAAGGATTTGTGTATATACCTTTTTCCTTATAGTTTTCGTAAGCATTTGTGTATATTTTGTAGAGATTTGTGTACATAGATAAATCCTTACATCTCTTATACCAATTTTATGTATTCTCGTAGTAAATTGTGTATATACACAAATCCTTACCTTTGGATGGCTCTTTTAGCTCATGGTGAGAAGTTGTAAGGAATTGTGTACATACATTTTTCCTTACGGTTTTTGTAAGCCATTGTGTATACTTTGTAAGGAATTGTGCACAATATTTATTCGTATATTTTTTATTTGAATACTTTTTATTCGAATATTTTTATTTGAATATTTATTATACGAATATTTTTTTCGAATATTTGTATTCGAGTATTTTTATTTGAATATTTTTATTTGAATAGTTAATATATGAATATTTTTATTCGTATATTTTTTATTCAAATATTTTTATTCAAGTATTTTTATTCGTATACTTTTTATTCGAATATTTATTATATGAATATTTTTATTCAAATATATTTTATTCGAATATTTTTATTCAAAAATTTTTATTCGAATATTTATTATACGAATATTTTTATTTGTATATTTTTATTCGAATATTTTTATTCCAATATTTATTATATGAATATTTTTATTCGAATATTTTTATTCAAATATTTTTTATTCGAATATTTTTATTCAAATATTTATTATACGAATATTTTTATTCGTATATTTTTTATTCGAATATTTTTATTCAAGTATTTTTATTCAAATATTTATTATATGAATATTTTTATTCGAATATCTTTTTATACGAATATTTTTATTCATATATATTTTATTCGAATCTTTTTATTTGAATATTTTATTCGAATATTTATTACAGGAATATTTTTATTTGAATATTTATTATATGAATATTTTTATTCGAATATTTATTATATGAATATTTTTATTCGTATATATATTTATTCAAATATTTATTGTATGAATATTTTTATTCTAATATTTATTATACAAATATTTTTATTCGAATATTTATTATACAAATATTTTTATTCGAATATTTATTTTATGAATATTTTTATTCGAAAATTTATTATATAAATATTTTTATTCGTATATTTTTTATTCGAATATATATGAATAAATTTGATAACCATTATTTATAAAAAAAAAATTGTATTGGAACCGGTTTCCCATTCCCCTTATTAGAGGGGCTTTTTTTAGGCTCCATTTAAGGGAGGTTTTTAGCTACACCCATTAGTAATATCTTTTCCCCTAAATTATGTATTTTTTTAATCGGCATGTCTCCTCTTTTAATTTCTATTAAAAATTTAGATTAATAGTCGAAGATATTTACTTTTATACGATTTTACTCTAATATAATTGATAATCTGAATAAATTTTTCCCCTGTATGAAATTTATTTTTATTAAAAAAATATTAATTTAATGATTAAGAAACTATTGTTGTTTTTAGAGGTCACGATTTGAGCACCAGTAATATCGGTACAGTATTTGAGCGATCGATGTTCAGTGATCTAAAGTATACTCTAGAACAGATACTATTGTAATATTATAGTTGATTAAAATTTTTTTGATTTAATACATATAATCTAATTTGAAAATTTTTAGTACATGTACATACTAAAATTTAAATTTCAAGATTCATTTTTGTTGAGTTGATCGGTATTGGATAATGGCCAAGAGGGGGGGTGAATTGGATATTAAAAAATTGTAGGAGAGATTCGGTGAAAAATAAAAAATTGAAGAACACAAAGAGTTATAGTGGTTCAAGCTTCGAACAAGCTCTACTCCACTACCTTAGCTCCCACTAAGGATTTTGAAAGCAATTCACTATTGAATTCAGCCTTTTTCTAGGTTCAAGGGATAACCTTTACAAACAAATCAATTTTCTACCCAAAATTGATTTTACCACTCACAAGGTTTACAAAAGGTTTAAGTTGGCTAAAAGGATTCTTCTCACAAGAAATAATAGCCCTTGATACAAGCAAACTTTCCCCAAACTTAAATTACAACAAATCAAAAATGAAAAGTACAAGTTGGGAGGACAAGGTATTCAATAAAGTACTTTGAGTTGGATTTTTGAGCTTGGATGTTGCTTGATGTTCTTTCTTGTTGATATGCTTTTGAAAATGCTTCTTTTTATACCTTCTCATTGATTTCTAGCCGTTGAAGTTGTTGGGAAAGTAAATATGGACGTTGGAGCTTCATCTTTCCATCATAAATGCACTCTGCAGCAGATGGTATCGAAACACGGGGTACCTGTTTCGAAACAAGCCAAGAAAAGAAAGAGCCGTTGTGCATTTAATAGGGGTGTATCGATACCTGTTTCGATACAAAAACTTTCTGTGATGCCTGGTATCGAACCTTGTTTCGATACAGGCTAACCATCATTCAAAAATTAACTAACACCAACGGTTGACTTATTTGAATCCAAAAAATAACCGTTGGAGATTAAGGGTGTATCGATACTTGTATCGATACCAGGAGTCATATTTTAAAAATTAAAAAATGATTTGAAAATTAACCAAGATGTTTCGATACAAGTATCGAAACATGGGTTGGCAGAAAGTTTTGGTATCGAACCTTGTTTCGATACCTGTTCTTGATCTCAAGAACAAGCCTTGAAAATTCCCAGGTGTATCGATACCTATCCTCATGGTATCGATACCCTCGTGTAAAAAGGGCTTGTAAGAATATTTTAAAGTTCTTGGTTTTGACTTAGAGATCAAGCTCTGACTTAAGGACCAAAAAATTATTTCAAAATTAGTCCTTACATTTATTTGTTATATCAAAATCAATTTTAGTTTTACAATCTCCCCCTTTTTGATATAACAAAACCAAAAGGAAATTTTAAGTTTTGAAATAATTTTGGTTGAAAGACTTCCCCTTAATATGTGCCCCAAAAGAATTTAAAATTGTTGATGGTTTCGAAAACTTAGAACTTAGAACTTTCTCCCCCTTTTTGTTAGACCAAAATCAATGAAGCATAAATAAGCAATGTAAGAGAATAACGCATAATCCATAGCATATAAAAGTTCATATTAAGCATAAACGATAACAAGCAAAGTATCCAAAATATAATCCAACAATAATAAGGACCAAAACATAGGGAAAATAAAATAAGTGCATAAGTTCTAATATGAATGCATCATAACTAGTCTTAATAACTAAAAAGCAAAGCATAGGAAAGATCAACACGATCAATCATCGGCCATGTCATCACCATCATCCTCATCATCATCCTCATCATCTTCATCTTCCTCTTGATCTTGAGTAAGCTTTTGGCTTTGACGGAGAGCTTCAAGAGATACTCTCAAGGAGTGTCCTTGAGCCTCTAGGCTTGTCATCCTAGTGGTGATGGCATCAAAACCCGAAGTGAATTGAGTGGAAAGGGTGTCAAGCTTACCATCCATGGAGTCCAAGCGGGTGTTGAGAGAATCAAACTTAGATGTGAGGAAGGTCAACATGTCAAACTGATGAAGTGGTTCCGGATCAACCGAAACATGAGGAGGAGAAGGAGGAGCACCTTTAGTCCACTCACCATTTGAAGCATAGACAAAGTGAGCACGATTGAGTGACGTTTCTCCAATAAGCTCTTTTAAAGATCCCACCTTGTCATAAGAGCAATCGATGTCCAAATGCAAAAAGATGGTGCTTAGAATGCACGCATATGGAAAAGATTGACCAAGGGGGTAGCACGGTTTTGGATATGCCACACAATATCCGAGAAAACAATCCGAGCAAGGTTGGGTTGGATTTTATCACGGAAACATGTGATCCAAAAGCTATCAACTTGACGGATCCTAGAGTATCTCCCATTAGAAGGACGAATCCACCAAGAGATGAGAAGATGGAGAAAATGGTCATGTGCGTCAAGGGATGTAACCGACCCGGTGAAAGTAGCAAGAGAGTCTTCATCATCATTACCCTTATCCTCAAGACCAAAAACATCAAGGAAAGTAGAGACATTAATCTTGAAAGATTTTCCCATGAGATACGATTCAATGGCTACTACTTTACTCTTGTCCGGGAATAAAATACATTTAGCATTAGTGTAGAAGATAAGAACAAGAGTTAGAAAGAACTTGCCGGTATGGGTGAGAAAGCGCAAGAACTTCCACTCGACGAGTTGGTCATAGTAACGAAAAGGAAATCTATGGGACGTGATGAATTGAATGTCCACACATCTTTCCTTTTTGAGAGGATAGCTCCGAAAAAGATTGTAATTGTCCAATCTACGATCATTGTCTAGACTCTTAGCATAGACCTTATCAAAATCAACTCGTGCAACACGAGATGATGAAGAGGATCCGGCTTCGGTACGAGAACGCTTCTTTGGTGCCATGATCTAGGATTGGATTAACAAAAAATTTTGGATTAGTTAAAAATAATATGTATGCTTGCATATATATAATCCAATTCAATCCTATGGAATAATCTAACAATTCAAGGTATTTAAGGATTAAAAATTTTGAAATACCATCGAAAAACTTTTTTGAAAAAAAATTTATATTCGATTAAAACAAGTTTAAATTTTGAGATAAAATCATAGGATTATTGAAACCCATAAGATAAACATTTAAAGCAATCTCAAAAACTGAATTTTAACAAACTAGAATTAAACGAAATTAGAGTCTTTTGAAAATATACCTTGAGTGTAGATTAGGATGAATTTTGTGATTATGAAGCACCGTTTGTTGATATGATGAAGTCTTTGATGCGTAGATCAAAATCCCTCAAAGAAATCGTGAAGAAATCTTGTTAAGAGAGGCGAAATTGATGGGATTATAAAGGGAGGCCGACTAGGGTTTTGGGTTTTAAATTAGGAAGTGTTTTAATGAGATTAAAATTAGGTTTAGAGTGTTTTAAACAACTTCCGTCCTCGTGTATCGATACTGGTATCGAAACACCAAGTTTCGAAGCAGGTATCGAAACAGAGGTATCGATGCAAGCATCGATGCCTGTTCTTCTTGACAAAAACCCAGATGGGCTGATAAACAGGTATCGAAACAGGGGTTAGCTGTATCGATACCTTCGACCTTTGCTTTGCATTTTGGCTACTCAAAGTACTAGAAATGAGTCTCTAAAGCCCCTAGAAGCATGCATATGATGTAATGACATGTTTATTATGCATGAAAAGTTCATACTCCCCCTAGCAACATGCATGGAGTCATCAAGATACAAGATTATCATAAGCATGATTCAATTCAAGATTCAAGCAAAAAATAAGCAAAAAGATGACACTTAGGAAGTCAAAATAGGCTAGTTAGACCTAACTCTCTCCTAAGGGTCAAAAAATGCTCCTTATTCAAAGGTTTAGTAAAGATGTCCGCTAATTGATTTAAGATGTCAACAAACTCTAAAACAACATCATTTTTAGACACATGATCTCTAATGAAATGGTGTTTAATTTCTATGTGTTTGGTTCTAGAGTGTTGAATGGGGTTTTTGGTAAGACATATGACACTAGTATTATCACACTTAAGAGGTATGGTGTCTACCTTAATGCCATAATCTAAGAGTTGTTGCTTCTTCCATAGCACTTGTGCACAACAACTTCCTAGGGAAATATACTCCGCCTCGGTGGTAGATAGAGCTACACTATTTTGTTTCTTAGAGAACCAAGATATGAGCATACTACCTAGGAATTGACAAGTTCCGGAAGTACTTTTCCTATCTATCTTACAACCTCCATAATCCGCATCCGAATAGGCATGAAGATCAAAGGAAGAAGCTTTAGGATACCAAAGACCTAAACAAGGTGTATCTCTAAGGTACCTAAAAATTCTCTTAATGGCTATAAGGTGTGATTCTCTAGGGCTAGCTTGAAACCTAGCACAGAAGCAAACACTAAACATAATATTCGGTCTACTTGCGGTAAGGTAAAGCAAAGAACCTATCATTGATCTATATAATTTGGAATCAACACACTTACCTCCTTCATCCTTGTCAAGCTTAGTAGATGAGCTCATTGGTGTGACTTGAGGTTTCACATTTTCCAAGCCAAACTTCTTGAGCATATCCTTGATGTATTTTGCTTGATTGATGGATGTGTCATCCTTCTTTTGCTTGATTTGGAGTCCCAAGAAGAATGAGAGCTCCCCCATCATGCTCATCTCGAATTCACCTTGCATTAGCTTAGAAAATTCTTGACAATAACATTCATTAGTAGATCCAAAAATAATATCATCAACATAAATTTGAACTACTAAGATGTCATTTTTAAACCTTTTTATAAAAAGTGTAATATCCACCTTTCCCTTTTCAAAACCTTTTTCAATTAGAAAAGTTGAAGGCCTTTCATACCAAGCTCTAGGAGCTTGTTTCAAACCGTATAAAGCTTTTGTTAATTTAAACACATGGTTTGGAAATTTTGAGTCCTCAAAACCCGGTGGTTGTTCAACATACACTTCTTCATTTATAAAACCATTTAAGAAAGCACTTTTGACATCCATTTGAAAAAGCTTGAAATCATGATAACATGCAAATGCAAATAGCATCCTAATGGCTTCCATTCTAGCTACGGGTGCATAGGTTTCATCGAAATCTATTCCCTCCTCTTGAGTGTAACCTTGAGCTACTAATCTAGCTTTATTTCTTACAATGTTACCACTCTCATCTAGTTTGTTTCTAAAGACCCATTTAGTTCCTATAGTAGACTTATTACTAGGCCTATCAACTAATGTCCATACATTACTTCTCTCAAATTGATTTAATTCCTCTTGCATAGCCAAAATCCAAAAATCATCACTTAAGGCTTCTTTGATATTCTTAGGCTCTATGCATGAGATAAAAGCAAAATAATTCATTAATCTAAGAGAAGAACGAGTAGTTACCCCCTTGGATGGATCACCCAAGATTTCACCACTTTTGACATAGTTGAACTCCCTTGGGTAGCTCACTTCCCTTTCTTCAAGCTTTACATTTCCCAAAGCTTCTATTGGAGGATCTTGTGCTTCCTCATTGCTTGGAATCCCATCCACCTTTGATGCTTGTCCATCATCAATGGTTTCAATGATTCCTACATTATCATCATCACAAGAATCCTTCCTAGGAAGGAGGTTATCATCGAAAACCACATGTATAAATTCCTCTACAACTAAGGTTCTTTTGTTGAAAACTCTATAAGCCTTAGAATTTAAAGAATAACCAAGGAAAATAGCTTCATCACTTTTTGCATCAAATTTACCTAAATTGTCTTTTCCATTGTTCAAAACAAAACACTTGCACCCAAAAGGGTGAAAATAGCTAATGTTAGGCTTTTTGGATTTTAAAATCTCATAAGGAGTTTTCTTTAAAATAGGCCTAATCATTACTCGATTTATGATGTAACAAGAAGTGTTTGTGGCTTCCGCCCAAAAATATTTAGGTAAATTGTTTTCACAAAGCATGGTTCTAGCCATTTCCTCTAAAATTCTATTTTTCCTCTCAACTACCCCATTTTGTTGAGGAGTGCGAGGAGCCGAAAAATTGTGGCTAATACCATTTTCATTACAAAAATTTTCAAAACCTAAATTTTGAAATTCGGTTCCATGATCACTTCTAATATGAGAAATTTTTTGATCAAGATCATTTTAAGAAATTTTTGAAAATGTGATGAAATTTTCTAAGGCCTCATCTTTAGAACTTAAAAATAGAACCCAAGTGTATCTAGAGTAATCATAAACAATAACAAAAGCATATGATTTTCCACCCAAGCTAGTAGTCCTAATAGGTCCAAAAAGATCCATATGGATCAATTGTAACACTCTACTAGTTGAAACATCATTAATGGACTTAAAAGAAACTCTCTTTTGTTTACCCTTAGCACATGCATCACAAATTTTATCCAAAGAAAATTTGAGCTTAGGTAAACCTCTAACTAGATTTTGGGAGACAAGTTTTTCTAAAACACTTATGCTACCATGACCAAGTTTCCTATGCCATAACCATGCATCATTTTCATCACTAGCAACTAAGCATGCATGAGATATGTTTATGTCATCTAGATGCACCATGTAAATATTTCCTATGCGATGACCTATGAGCATTGTTCTATTTGATTCTATGTCAATAATTTTACAACCATTTTTATCAAAAGAGACATAGAAACCTTTATCACACAATTGACTAATGCTCAACAAATTATGCTTAAGACCATTTACAAGTAAGACATTTTCAATGAGAATAGAGGAGTGATTACCAATAGAGCCTATACCCTCAATTTGGCCTTTGGAGTTGTCACCAAATGTCACTACTCCACCCTTTTTGAGCTCTAACTCCTTAAATCGTCCCTTGTCTCCGGTCATATGCCTTGAGCATCCACTATCAAGGTACCACATGTTTTGACTTGAAGCTTTGGCCTTGAAGCAATGCTCAACCTACAAACAAAAATTAGTTTTTCACTTTTGGTACCCAAATCATTTTGGGTCCATGAGAGTTAGTCCCTAAAAGCTTGGTTCCCTTAGGAATCCAAGAGGCAATGGCATTCATATTATTAGAAACAATGAGTTCCTTAGGAACCCAAACACTCCTAATTTTTCTTTGTCTAAAATGCCTTTGAAAACCCTTTTGTTTGTGGTTTTGAAAATTTCTTTTGACATGGTTGGATTTTAAAGAGCTTCCTTTTTCAAAAGTTGAACTCCCAACCACTTTAATTTGTTCTTTAAGCTCATTCACCACTTTGTGATGATTTTCACTCAAGCTTGAAACAAGGTTGTTTAAATCAACATTTTCTTTTTGAAAAAATTTTAAATCATCATTTAAATCAACAACCTTTTCTTCCAAATCCAAAATTGTTTTTGTCAAAGAATTATTTTTCATTTCTAAATCGGAAATGGTTTTCTTGCTTTTTAAAATCGATTCTTTGAACTTCAAAACCAACTCATCATACACATCTTGTAATTCATCATAAGCTTCATAAAGTTCATCATAAGATAAATTATTACAAGATAGTTCAAGGGTTACCTTAGGTTCATCAAGAGCCACGAGACACAAGTTGGCCACTTCATTGTCCTCATCGGATGATGATTCCTCATCACTCCAAGTGGCAACATGAGCTTTGTGTTTCTTCTTCTTCTCAAAACTCTTCTTTTTGTATAGTGGGCAATCGGTCCTAATGTGACCGGACTTCTTGCATTCATAGCAAATGATTTGATCTTTCTCTTCTTCTTTGCTCTTTGCTTTGAAGTCCCTCTTTCGTTGGAATCTCCGATTCCTATTTGCCCTCATAAGCCTTGTGAATCTTTTGGCCACCATAGCCAATTCTTCTAGCTCTTCTTCCTCACTAGTGTCCACTTCTTCTTATGACAATGAAGCTTTAAGAGCAATCCCTTGCTTCTTTTTCTCTACTTCCCTCTTCTCTATCTTTACCTCTTCTTTCTTTTTCTCTTCTTCTCTTCCTTTCTTCATGATCTCATGGGTAAGAAGGGATCCCACAAGAGCATCTAGCTTTAAAGTCTTCAAGTCCTTGGCTTCAATGATAGTCGTCCTTTTGCTATCCCAAGACTCGGGAAGAGAGTAGATAAGTTTCCTTACGAGCTTCTCTTCCGGAATGATCTCACCAAAGCCTTTGAGACCATTGACAATCACGGAAAATCTATCGAACATTTTGGTGATGTCTTCATCCGGCTCTATCTTGAAGTTTTCATAGTTTAGGTTGAGAAGACCAATCTTTGTTTCCTTCACATCATTGGTGCCCTCATAAGTTGTCTCCAAGGAGTCCCAAACTTCTTTGGCACTTGTGCATAAAGACATCTTGGAGTAGATGTCAGGGCCTAGAGCACAAAAGAGAATGTGAAGAGCTTTATCATTGGTGGACATTCTCCTTCTTTCTTCATCGGTCATCTCGTTCCTCTTCTTAGGTACTTGTCGATCTCCTTCTTGCTTCATAGGGATAGAGGGTTCATCTTCAATTATATCCCAAAGGACATAGTCATTGGAGTTGATGAATAGCCTCATCCTATTCTTCCAATAAGGATAGTTGTCCCCATTGAAGAAGGGTGACTTGGTGATGGAGTGAGACTCGTTCCACGAACCGGAGGTAGAGGCCATTTGATTTTTGTTGTGGAGATGATCAACAACCCTTGGATCTTCTTTGGTGGAGGTGAATCCCTTCAAAGATCTAGCTCTGATACCAATTGTTGAGTTGATCGGTATTGGATAATGGCCAAGAGGAGGGGTGAATTGGATATTAAAAAATTGTAGGAGAGATTCGGTAAAAAATAAAAAATTGAAGAACACAAAGAGTTATAGTGGTTCAAGCTTCGAACAAGCTCTACTCCACTACCTTAGCTCCCACTAAGGATTTTGAAAGCAATTCACTATTGAATTCAGCCTTTTTCTAGGTTCAAGGGATAACCTTTACAAACAAATCAATTTTCTATCCAAAATTGATTTTACCACTCACAAGGTTTACAAAAGGTTTAAGTTGGCTAAAAGGATTCTTCTCACAAGAAATAATAGCCCTTGATACAAGCAAACTTTCCCCAAACTTAAATTGCAACAAATCAAAAATGAAAAGTACAAGTTGGGAGGACAAGGTATTCAATAAAGTACTTTGAGTTGGATTTTTGAGCTTGGATGTTGCTTGATGTTCTTTCTTGTTGATATGCTTTTGAAAATGCTTCTTTTTATACCTTCTCATTGATTTCTAGCCGTTGAAGTTGTTGGGAAAGTAAATATGGACGTTGGAGCTTCATCTTTCCATCATAAATGCACTCTGCAGCAGGTGGTATCGAAACACGGGGTACATGTTTCGAAACAAGCCAAGAAAAGAAAGAGCCGTTGTGCATTTAATAGGGGTGTATCGATACCTGTTTCGATACAAAAACTTTCTGTGATGCCTGGTATCGAACCTTGTTTCGATACAGGCTAACCATCATTCAAAAATTAACTAACACCAACGGTTGACTTATTTGAATCCAAAAAATAACCGTTGGAGATTAAGGGTGTATCGATACTTGTATCGATACCAGGAGTCATATTTTAAAAATTAAAAAATGATTTGAAAATTAACCAAGATGTTTCGATACAAGTATCGAAACATGGGTTGGCAGAAAGTTTTGGTATCGAACCTTGTTTCAATACCTGTTCTTGATCTCAAGAACAAGCCTTGAAAATTTCTAGGTGTATCGATACCTATCCTCATGGTATCGATACCCTCGTGTAAAAAGGGCTTGTAAGAATATTTTAAAGTTCTTGGTTTTGACTTAGAGATCAAGCTCTGACTTAAGGACCAAAAAATTATTTCAAAATTAGTCCTTACATTTATTTGTTATATCAAAATCAATTTTAGTTTTACAATTTTAATATTTAATAATATAAAATGAAAATTTTATATAAGTATTGTATTTTTTTAAAATATAAAAATCCATTTTATTTTTTAAAAGATATAAAAATAATTTTAACTTTTAATGTTTATAATTTTTATTATTTTTGTCATATATTTTTAGATAAATTTAACCCTTAACTTATGTCTTTGATAAATATTTTATTTTTTAATTACATAATGATTAGACTTTTAAAAATTAAACGATATTGACATGTCATATATACGTGATAATATATTTTAAATAATATGACATCTAACCTCATTTTGTGTATAGATAACATATCATTATTATTAAATTTTTTATGATAATGATAAATATATACATATAAAATATAATTCTATTCTGATATAAAATATAAAATAGATAAAATTTAAATAAAATATTAAAAATTAATTAAATCTAAAATAAAAGGCTACTAAACATTATCACATATTAAATATCATTCTACATATATATGATATTATTATCGTTAATTTTTAACTATCTAATCATTATGTTAGTTTAAAATGAGATATTTGTCAAAAAGATATAAGTTAAGGGCTAAAATTATCCTGAAAAAAAAAAGAGGACTAAAAAGATAAAAAAAAAATTATAAACATTAAGGGTTAAAATTATCTTTATGTCTTTTTAAAAATATTATACTTTAAACAGTATCTCTAAAGATGAATTAAACCAAATAAAAATTAAAATAAATTAAATCAAATAAAAATTAAAATTAAAATTGATAACAAAATATGTCAATTTTAAACAACATTTTAATAATTTTCATTTTTTTTTACAAAACCATATTCAAAGCCGATACTAAAATCTATTTTAATTTTTTATTCAATTAAATTCATTTTTACTGTTTAAAGTTGAATTTTTTAATTATCATATTAAATTACATAATTTAGAATTATCAAATTAAATAAAATTGTGCAACTGCGTAATGACAAAAGAATTTATAGTAAAATCTAATTAATAAATCCCACAAATACCATATAAATTATAGCTGAAATTTCAAAATCTGATTAATATGACAACTAAAAACATACAAATAAAAGAAAAAAAAACGTTTCATGAATTCTTAGCCGCTCCTTTTTCTTTGAAAATTTCTATCCTAGCTGTTTTTTACTTTGATTAATTTTTTATCAATAATCGACAATCAATTTTAATATTAATTATCGATCATTAAATATATTATTTTTTAATTTTAATAAGAATTTTTAAAGCATGTTTTTTGTTCTTTTAACACGTTCTTCTCTTATTTTGTGATATTTTTGTTTTTGTTTACGATTTGATCTATTTATATTTGTGACATGTTTCAACATACTCTATCAATCGATTATTATTCGCACAGAAATTCAATTGGCGCTAGTTTTTTTATTTATGTTTTTGTCGGTGATCACTTGAAAAGTTATATCCCCACTCGGTTGATTATTGTTTGCCGATGAAATCAATCATGGGTAGCGATACTTTTTGCATAACAGTTTGGATAGTGTACAACTCTTTCTTTTTATGCGTCTTGTTTAGACATAGACAAAAAAATTTAAGAAGCTTCTGAATTTTGTTGATATATATATCTCCATAGAATTTTTATTATTATTATTTCTAGGTTGTAAGAATTTTTAAGTTGTTTAATCCAATTATTTTATTTTTAGATATAATATAATTATAATTTTTTTACAAATTTAATAAAAATTCAATAATATTTATATATAAAAAAAACATACAAATAAAAACTAAAAAAAGAACACATCCCTTCAAGTTCATTGTCTTAGACTAAGAAAAATTCTGTTCGAAAATGAATTTACATCTAGAAACGTTACAATTTTGATTTTCCGGTGGATATTTTTTTTTTCAAGATTGACGTCTGGAAATATAAGCAGAAAACAGTTACAAGACTTAAATTACAATAATTTCCCCACAAAAAGAAAAATAATAATTAAATAAAAATTAAATAAATTATTTATACTTTATAATTCAATGCATGTTCAAGACCAATTAATTCTATTATTCAAACAAACAAATAAATAAATTATAAGTCAAACCTGACGTACAATAAATTCTAAAAAATAAACTAGAAGATGTGATAAAATGACCATCCCGATTACGTCGAATTATTAGATTAATTAATTACGATATTAATAAATATTGAATAAGCAAATAAGTTTTTAGCGTTGAATTCTGAATAAACGTAATAAAAATAATTGTATAAGGTTTCGTAAAAAAAATATTTTAAAATTTTGATAAACTATATGTTAATCTCGAAATTTATTGTAAAAATTTTAAAAATACTCTTCAAAAGATGAATTATAATTGTTAAAACGATATAATTGTTTTTTAACAATTGATTATTCATATTACTATTATTTATGTATAACCAATAATGTTCTGGACAAACTCAATAAAACAATAATTATTTATAAGGGTCATATTTTTAGAACTAATGGAAGTTATCGACAATTGTTTCTAAAGATCATATTTTAATAAATTATACAGGACTCCTAAATTTTCGAATCGATCCTGAATTTTAGTTAATAGTTTTTTAAGTTATAGGTTTGATATCCGTTAAAAAAATTCTTTTTTTAAGTCGTAGGTTTGTTCAGAATAATTATTAAGATGACCTTAGAGATAAGTATGATATTTTTTTATCTATCTTTTTTAAACCGTCTAAAAATATATAATTATAAGGTAATATCTATTTATAATTTAGAGGCAAATATTTTAGAGGTAAATTTAGAAAATTTATATAATTTTTTAGAAAAATATATTAAACCTAAATTTAAATTTAAATTCTACTTAAAGATAAAAAATGATTTTAATTAAGAAAAAATATTTTAAATTTAAAATCTATAATTTAAAAAAATGTTAAAAATAATTTAATTATTCTATCAGATATATTTTATCAATTCATTTTTAATACCTCCATTATTAAATTTTTCAACGTTCATAAATGAATAGATCTTCTATCCTGACGTCAAATAAACAACAATTAATAACCGCCATTGACGATTTTTCAAGCTTCTCACGGTATATAAACTCATCCAACCAAACCAGACCACACCCAAGGAAACAAAAAAAACCATAAAATCCAGACAGAACCAAGATTTAGAAACTAAAAAATGGATCTTGAAGTTGGTAATGGAGTTGAGAAATTCAACTGGGGAAAATCTTTGCCGGTTCCCAGCATCCAGGAGATTGTGAAAAAGGATTTACAAGCAGTTCCAGACAGATACGTTCATGAAAACAAGGACAGACCGATCACTTCACAGATTTTGTCTGATGCACATGAAATTCCTGTCATAGATTTCTCTGCTCTAGCTAAAGAGGATGAAGATGAAACCAGGAAGCTGCATCTTGCTTGCAAGGACTGGGGTTTTTTCCAGGTAAAATAAAATCTATACTGTTTTATTTTGTTTCGGGTTGAGTTTAAAAAATTCGATTGAGTTTTTAATAAATCGAATTCGAATGGTATTGTTTTTTTACAGTTGGTAAATCATGGTGTGAAAGAGGAGGTGTTGGAGAAGATGAAATCATCTGTCTCATCTTTCTTTGAACTTCCTGTTGAAGAGAAGATCAAGTATGCTAAGTCTGAACATGAAATCCAAGGGTATGGACAGAACTTTGTCGTGTCTGAGAATCAAAAGCTTGATTGGTCCGACATGATTTATTTAATCACAGTCCCTGAAGAAAGCAGGAAGTACAAGTTTTGGCCACTCACCTTACCAGGGTTTAAGTACGTACACTCTTGATTTAACACTATTTAATTACTAAGGCACATTTTTACATTGCTTAAAAAAATTCTTAAAAAAAAACTTTTTACCTATAAATAATACCAAACACATTTAAATTAGAGTTAAAAATTACTTAAAAAGTAAGTTTTTTTTTTAAGTCCCAAACACCCGTCAATTAAAAGTTTAAAATTTCGATTTTTTAAAGCACCCATTGAAACGTTAAAATAAATTGACAAACGTCTGTTAGAGCTAAACGAGGAGTTGTTTAGATTGTTGTGTCCGATAAATAGCCCTGTGCTATAGCCACCACAATCACGAACGCAGCCTAAGTGTTTAATTATTAAGGTGAGATTAGGGTGTGGCTAAATTGTGTCCTTACATAAATTCTTATTATTTTCCTAAGAATTTTTGCAGGATTGGATAATAATTTAGGTAGAACTAACATATTTACCATATGAATTTATGTAATAATAATCTAAATTATTATAATTTGAGTAAATTTATACGAATAGTAAAAATTTGTATAAATACATAAATTCTTACAAAGTAAATAAAATTTATATAAAATTATCTTATTTTAATCACACCGTAAAAATTACCTCACCTCAGAATCCCCATAAAACTTCCTTCAACAAGTCTTATTGATTTTCCCATCATTGTTTTTTTTGTCACAGGGAAGCCCTTGAAGATTACTCCATAGCCATGCATCATCTAGCCAATGAACTCCAATCCCAGTTGTCTGTGCTCCTGGGTTTGGAACCAGAGGGGTTGAAAACATTGCAAGGGGACCTGAAACAAGGCATAAGAATGAATTATTACCCAATCTGTGCCAGACCAGACCTGGTACTAGGGATTAGTCCACACTCAGATGGAACAGCTTTCACTCTCCTGTTGCAAGATGATGATGTCACAGGACTTCAGATTAAGCACAACCATGCATGGATACCAGTGAAACCTATACCCAATGCACTGGTTGTCAACATTGGAGATGCCACTGAGGTAATCTATGTTCGAATACTTCAATCTAAAGTCGTATAATATATTCGATACGTTTTCATATCGAAGACGTATTGTAAGTATTTTTTTTTCTTTATTCAGATTCAAAGCAATGGTATGTACAAAAGCATCGAGCATCGGGGCGTAACGAATGAGATTAAACCCAGAATCTCAGTTGCAACCTTCATGTTCCCAGATGATGAACAAGAAATTGGTCCACTGGAGACGATGATAGATGATCAAGACAATCCCAGACTGTATAGAAATATCAAGTATGGTGATTATGTTAGGGAAAAATTTTCCAGGAAAATGCAAGGAAAAGATCACACACAGTTTGTCAAGATACACAAGTAGGAAAACCTGCCTTGTTGGGTATTATTATAATTGAAGGTAGAAATGCAAAATAAATAATCCATGTTCAAATAACAGTAATTATTTGCTTGTATAAGCAAAAGTAGGATTTGGTTTAATAAACGAGTACATTTTGATGTTTCTTATGATTAATTTATTAAATATTAGTGGATTATGTATCAAATAGTTTATTATTATTATTGATAAAAATATGAAAAAAAAATTTTAAAAACTTTTAATTGAATAGATTTTAGATATATAATTTATAAAATTTAATTATTTAAAATATTTAATATAATTAGAACCATTTATAATTTAAATCATTGAACTTACCCTCTACTTTCGTATAGGTCACAAACCTTTAAATTAATCAAATCAAATCATTAAACTTTTATTATTAGCAAATTAAAACATTCATACTAACACCGTTAATTATTTTAACAGAAAAATTGACTCAATAATCCTACTAGACATATTTTTTTCATGTCAGTAAGTTAATATTAATTAAAATTAAAGAAAAATATTTAAAATATTTTTACATTAAATTATTAAAAAATTATAATTCAATCGATATCAATTTACTAAATGTCTTTAATAATTTAATGTAAAAAATGTTATTTTATTTTTAATTTTAATTAATATTAACTTGCTGACATGAAAAAATATGTCTAGTAGGATTATTGAGTTAGCTTTTTCTTTAAAATATTTAACGATGTTAGTGTGAATGATTTAATTTGTTAATAATAAAAGTTTAATGATTTAATCTGATCAAATCAAAGGTTTGTGACCTATACGAAAGCTGAGGATAAATTTAATGATTTAAATTGTAAATGACTAATATAATTATAATCAAAGTTTAAAAAAATTAACTTCCAAAAAATTAACAAGGGACATTAATTTTGAGACGGAAGGAGTAGTAAATTATCCTATTGTCCTTAAGCTATACCCTTATGTGTAGGGTGGCTTTAAGGCTTGAGTGGTACCTATCTCTATGCGTAGGGTGAGTAGGTGACTAGAAAGTTGTAGTGTGAGAGTGGGGGTGATATCGTCAGATATTAATTACTATGGTATTATAGGGTAAAAGAAATAAATAGTCCACAAGTTATAGGGTGTTTTTATGTTGAATATTTTTAAAATTATAAAATAATGTTTTAAAAAATTAATAAGTTTATTTGATGTTTAAAATTTAATAATAGAAAATGCAATGTTAACAAAAATGATATAATAATATATTTGATCTTTTATATTTATATATTCAATTAATTTAATCCAAAATTAAAAAAGAATCAATAATTTTAAAGATTAGTATATCATACATAAATAATAGTAACCTTTTGTTTTTACAAGCATTTTAATTTTAGAGTTTAAGGCCTCAATTTAGGGTTTAGAGTTTATGAATTTAATATAAGGGTCTATAATTTAGGGTTAGAGCTCCCGATCAAAATTTAGAATTTAAGGTTGAAGTTAAAATTTAAGTTTTATAATAATGTGATTAAAGATTTAAATTTTAATATATAAGCCCTAAACCCAAAATTCTATGAACCCCAATTTAAAGGTACCACACTTAAATCCTTAATTGTTAAAATGTTAAAACTAAGACGCTTGTATAAACAAAATTTTTGAATTAAACTAATTCTAATACTTCTCACTTCTTAATTCCAAAGCTCCTATATGTTTTGATTCTCTTTGATTTGGTTTTGATCAAGAACTGAACAGGGAGATTTAAGTCAACATTCTTTAGATCCTTCACGCATAGTCATTCAACACATAGCTTATTCATCTTAAATACTTGGAATAAGTCCGAATAAATACATGAAGAAAAATTAAAAGAACATTAAATATATACATAATAGACAGAAGATCGTATCCGAAACTTGCATAATTTTTACCTAAAATATGATGCATTAGAAAGAGATTAAATTATAAATACATACAAAAACGGCAAATTGGACAAACCATAACACTACTAAAAGTTGAAGTACGGCATAGCCTAACCTGTAGACTATATTAGATAAGCAGTTCTTAGTTCTTACACTGACAGCATATCCCACATGGATGTTTCCATGAGCTTGAATTCTACATGCAGTTTCTTCCCAGCAAGGAATATGTGTATCCCGGCCTGGGAGCTGAAAATTATTTGACATGGAATTCAATTATGTAGAAACAGACAATAATACACACGCAAACCTAATCAGATTTTATGGAGATGCATTCTTTGCTTTTGTTCCCACCCAAGGATACTGCTCCCAATAGGTAGTCAGCAAATTATTTCCTGTGATAAACGAAAAAGATCAGTTCATTGTAAAAGAAACATCTCAGCAAGCAACAATGTAGTAAATTGTTATGCCAACATGTGCCTATATTGTTTATAGTAAAAACATTATATTAAATGCAATTGTTGACGGCCTTATTCGATATTTCTAAAATCAATGGTTGATTATTTTATATACAGCAACATTAATGAGTTCTTTTAGGGCACTCATTAGCAAAATCCTAAGGTTCACTCCTTTCGGCAACAGATACCTGAAAAACAAATTTTAGACCTTCAGGTCATTCCTCGCTTGCGTTTAGCATTTTCCCAGAGCTTCAGTAAAAATACGACACCCTCTTTCAGTGTCGCTTTTCTTCCTTCTTTGTAATTCCACAACTCAGAAATTATGTACCTCCCACTTGGATTGTATTCATTTATTTCCTTTATGGCCGAAGTGACTGACTTGTACACTTCATTACCCATCTGATCCTTCAAATCTCTCAACTTTTCATCTTCATCATCAATTACTTCCTGATACAGAAATACCGACTTTGAGACACTCATTCAGTGATAGAAACAACAGAAAGTAAACAAGCATGTTTACATAAAAACCTTGAATGGACTTCAAGTCTATACTAGAAACTCTACAACAGAAAGTAATCTATTATATATATGGGTTAGGATTTGTTGACACAGTGTATGCTTTTTGGATGATTGGATTAGTGAAATGGATGGCCGAGAGTAACAGTAGGTAACAAGGAGATTTTTACAGAAAAAAAAAGTGGACTATACTTAATTTAAAAGTTGTAATCTCAACCATTAAAATTAGTTAATCCAATTATCTAAAAAGCATGTAAAACTTCTAAGTTTTTATAATTGTGTAATATATATATGGTTCATGGACATGCTTCAATGTTTACCAATTTTACCTACATTTACCTTTTAGGATAACTGGCTTTAAGTGTTAGCTTTGCTGGTTGTTGGCTAGGTTATGGCTACCTACCTAAATTTATAATGTATACTGCTCTATATAAATACATATAATATTATGACATCTATGCAAACTAACATGGTTTATCATGCAAAAAATATAAATTTGAGGAAAGGCAAAAGAGGGATCAGCAGCAAAAAGTTCATGAGTGTCATGAAATGAAAACCTGATACTCTTCTCCTCCTTCAAGTTTAATGCGTTTGAAAGGATGCCAGTCAGGATCCTTCAGATATTCTTCCCACAATGAGCAGATTTCTGAAGCTCTCTCCTCTGCTAGTTCCTCGTTATACCTTTGCTTCATTGCTTCAAGGAATGGTTTACTGTCAAGCTCTCCCATTCTCTTGACACCAATTTGTGAACGACTGGATATTTCTTTTAATCCCTATAAAGTTAACAGATCAGTGCTTCCTGACTGGCAAGAGAATCGGGATGAGCACACAAAAAGCTAAAGCAGACATTTTCCAGAAATTATATCCACAAAGTAGTTCAAAAGTCGATTAGCAGTCATACACCTGAAAATTCTAAGTAAAAGCCAGTTTTAAAAATAGTCGGATAGGAACATTTCTTTTTAAGGGTTATAAAAGTGAGTAGCTTAGCACTTCTTGAAAGAGAAGCTTGTAACAAGATCAAACAGCTTCAAGTCAAACTTGGGAAATAAGCTGATAAACCACGAGTCTAACCCAAGTTCATGTCATAAAGGGAAGGGAAATAGAATTGTAGAATTCCTCACACACACACACAAAAAAAAAACTCCTACAGAAATAGACAAACTTGTTCAACATCAAATTAGAAATATCTTCATCATCCAATCTTTTGATTGTATCATTTAGTTGTTAATGAGGGAAAGCATTCAAATACAACTAATTAGAAAAATGACAAGAGAAAATAGAAAATCTCTGCATTACTGTCCATTGGACATCCTTTATTTGGATTATCTCTCTTTTCTGCAAAACAATCACATTTCCAATATCCATTATTTGAGAGAGAAAATTCCCTAGATTTTAGAACACCTGCTCATTAATGTCTATAATTATGCTCATTAGGTGAAGTTCTGAAGACCTTTTGGGTTCATGCAGTTGGATTTTGGAAATTGAAACAAAAGGAACTCACATTAATTAGTTCTTTGCGAGCATCCTGCAGTTCATCATTGCTCTTACGCTCTCTTACAATAAGAGTTTGGTTTAATGCTTCTAAGTCTTCAAGCTCTCCCTCTTTTTCTCTCAACTCTTTGAGACTTGCCTCCACCTTCTTCAGAACTTCTATATCATCTTCATCTCCCATGTGCTTAATTACGTTCAATGATCCTCTCAGTTGCTCGATTTCCAGTTCCAGTGCCTGTTTTTGATCTAATTGTTTCTCAAGTTGAATTATCCTATTGTGAAGTTCCTCCTTCTGCCTCTGTATAATTGATGTCCAGTCACAATAATAAATCTCCACATTTTAAAACTGGCAAGGAGTATTCCGGTATTAAGGAAAGTGGCATGAATAGCAAACAAACCTTCTGATCTTCAGCCAATTTCATAACATTTTCATCAGCCTTTTTTTGCTCTAAAGCAGCCAATTGCAGTGCACTGTTTTGAACAGCATTCTGAAAGAAGAATCCCGTTAGTTTTGATTTTTTAACTCACATTCCCAAGCATATGACTAAAAACAAAACACATCAACTGGTGCTGCATAACAAATTCAGGCAGGAAATCATTAACTGTAGATTTGTACCCTGCAATATATTTAGCCCTAGAAATATATGTTTTACATCTATATTCAGGAGAAAAAAATTAGAACATGAAACTCCCAAATTTGGTCCATAACTTTGACAATCAACAACTCTATCTATCACATGCATTTTTTCAAGACTGCCAATGAGGAACAGCAAAGTTAATTTCAGCACCTGATGCTTCACAAGGATTGTTGCAAAATCAAAAACTTTGTACCAGTACTAAGGGTTCCCATGGCAGCCATTCCAGATTGGTCATACGACCTGACTATGAGGTGTAAGCAGTACCAAAAACACACTTGAATATAAACCTGAAGGGGCCAACCAGCAAAAGTGAAAATCAAGAATGAAGCACTGCACCTCTTCGAGCTCCTCAGCCAACTTTTTCCTTTCACTTTCATTCAGCGCCTCACGCTTTTCAAGTTCAACTCCACGTAATTCTAGATCATTTTTATGAGATTCTAGCTGTGACTTCAGTTTTTCATGGTCACTAAAAATCCTCTGGAAATGATCCCTTGCACTTACTTGAATCTTTTTAATCTCTGTAAACAGAAGCAACATGAGTCAAAACCTCCAAGACATGGTAGTAACCAAAAGCACTTGCAAACATAAAAAATAAAGTCACTCCACAATCAAGTAAAAATGCAGTAGTGACATGTAACAGACTCAAAAGTGGGAACTAAACCTAAGCCTAGATGTGTTGAAACCTTTGAGATACTGTAGCAGAAAACATTTTCAAACCTAAAGGTAATGTAAGTATATAACTCACCAATGCAGTAAAAAACAGTAATGACATATAACAAACTTGAAAGTAGGAACCAAGCAGAAGACACTCAAAAGTTCAAAACAAAATAAAACAAATTGATGAACCAGATGAATATGTTACAGCTAGTTTTTTAATAAGAACACAACCCATATGAATTGATACCTTTGAGACACAGTAGTAGCAGAAAACAATTTCAAACATAAAGATTAATGCAACTCCACAATGTAGTAAAAAAGAGTAATGACGTCTAACAGAATGGGAACTAAACTAAAGACACTGAACAGTTTAAAACAAAATAAAACCAACATATGAATAGAATGGATACTTTACAATTAATTTTTATAAGAAAATTCATGCATAGTTCAACCTTCATTATATGCTAGACTAAGGTTATCCTTTTCTTCCATTAAGGCCTCAAGGGACTTGGAAGTTTCAGAGCATCTTTGTTCCATCTCCTGTATATGTTTATTTTTAGTCTCAATGATATTATTCAAATTCGTTACAAGTCTGTCTTGTTTCCTGGCTTCTTCCTCCATGAGCTCAGAAATGGTCTTAAGGTCACCAATCTTGCGTAAGTGTTCCCCGATAATGGTACTTGACTTATAGTCATCAGCACGCGCAACCCAAGCATAAAGGCCTTCCTTAACACCATCATTAACAAACCAATCCTTTTTACCATGATGGTCTGCCTCATAAGCTTTCTCAAATGACAATGCATTATGTAGACCTGGCCAGTCTTTACGGAACTCAACAAGTGCTGTCCCTGAATGACCACGAAAATTCCATAGCGGGTGAACTCTTATGGGGTTGAACCCTCTCCTGATCAACTCATCCCTCAACTTGGATCCACTTCCTCCTACAGATCTCCCATCTGGTAACTTTTGAGTAGGAATATTAACCACAACTCCGGTCCACGGCCACACGATCTTCTCATCATGGTCACAACCACTAAGAGGATCCTTCTCCTTGGAATCTGCCGCCGCAGCATTGGAAGATGAACTACTACCCACAGTCCCAAAAAGATCTTTCTCCAAATACTTCACTAAAGCTAAGTGATTTGCTTTCTCTATAACACTCCTTTTATCAGAACTACTTTTTCCTACACCGGAAGCATGCTGCAGGAGATCCTTGTACAAATAATCTTGCTTTTTCTTCTTGCGACAGAAGGGGCAAGTATACTTTTCATTGGAAACTTTGATTTTGTAATTCCCATTCTTTAGTTTGTTATAGGATTTATCTTCGTACTCTTCTATTTCAGATTCACTGATATCTGAATCATCTCCCGAGCTGATATCCATTCTCAAGGGAACCTAAAATGGTAGGAAGAAACCCAAAACAATCAAATTAAACCCTAATATAAACAACACAATGCATTTCCATTTATACATTTTCTTTGGAATTAATAAGAATTAAAATTGAAAAATTGGTACATCTTTCATCCCCAAACAAAAAATCAGCACATTATCAAAAGAAGAAAAAGCATAAGCAAATGAAAGACAAGAATGGCAGTAGGAAAACAAGGTTAGGCATTTTAGTAGTGCGAACCTGCTAACGGCGGCGAGGATGGAGACGATGACCGTGACCGGGGCTTGAGAGCAGAGAGGGTTTACAGAGAACGACAAGGTTTTCCCGAAGGGGAAAAAGTAAAGGGAAAATTAGGGTTTATCGAATTCAAATAAAGTTAGGTAGGCATGGCTGATTCCACCATTTGTGTATTCCTGCTGCATTTTAAGAAGAGAAAATCTACAATTAAATTAAATATTTATTTATTTCTTATAATTAAATTATTTATTTAGACAAATATTAAACTAATTTTAATAATATTTATGATTTAAGAGAATATAAGATGAATAGTTTAGTTAACTGATAAATATGTTTAATAAAAAATATTTATATTTTAATTAAATAATTTTAGGACTTAATATATTTAAACGAGTTTAGATTATCAAGTAGTAAATTGCAAAATTTTAATTGAAAAATATTTTCTTAATTTGGAGTAATAACGGAGGCGGAGATGTTGTATTTTATTTAATAAATAATAATAATAACAGAGGCGAAGGCTTACGAAGATCTAGTGACACTAATATTTTAATTTATTTTAAATTTTAATATTTAAAAATAAATATTATACTTTTAAGTACAAGTTTTACGAATCAGATATCGAATAGTTCAGTTAGTATCTTTAAGAACTTAAGTTGATTTTAAGCTTGAGTTGAGATCAAATAGTGTCGGTCAAGTTATACTCGAATTTTAACTCGCGATCTATCTTATTTTTTACGATCCTAATCGTATACATTTTATAGGACATTTTTTAAATGAAGATAGTATCACATGATACATTGCACCAAGAGGAACATAACTCCACAATTGAAGAGGTTTGCTTGATGACTTTAGACTTGATTGTCATGATATTTGCACAGATCATATCTAAAATACTATGCATGGTATTTTTCTCTATGTACTCGATGGAGAAGCGGCCGGCCGAGGATACGAGATAGCTTTTCCGGTGCCGGTATCGTTGTTGTTTCTCTTTTGATGTTTCAGACATTCCTCAAACTCTGATGAGAACTACGAAGAGATGCAATTTGAGGGCTCCCTTTGTCCAGAGTCTTGAAGTTGCTCGAGTGCTCTCACTACTGCAGTCATATTAGGCCTAAGCCTAGGTTCTATAGAAAGGCATTGCAGCGCAAGATGAGCGGCTTTTAATGCTGCATCAAGCGTGTATTGGCCTTCAATACGAGCGTCCATAACTTGTAAAATCTTACGTTTGCTGGTAAGGTAAGCCTTGGCCCAATCAACTAAATTATGCTCTCTCGAAGGTCTGTTCTTGTCCAATGCTCGCTTGCCGGTCATCATTTCAAGAAGAACGACTCCGAAACTATATACATCACTTCTTGCTGTCAGATGACCTTCACAAGACAGAACGAAATCAAAATGTGAGTCAGAAGCTGCATTCTGCGGTATCCGAACTTAGGCAGAAACATTTCATTGGGAGCATGATTAGGGAAGTTACGTTCTATGTCCCGACTCGAGAGTGTGTCTCGAATATTCGAATGCATGTCAAACATTGATATCCGAATGCACATCAGACATAGATACTAAAATTAGTTGTTCAACTAAGGAACAGACATTTCATTGGCAAGATGGTTAGAGAAGCTGCATTCTATGTTACTCTAGCTCAAGAATGTGTCTCGAATATCTGAATATATGTCGGACATAGATAGACCGAAGCAGGCTAGTTAAAAAGCTACCTGTGGCCATATACTCTGGAGCTGCATAGCCATAAGTACCCATGACCCTGGTAGAAACATGGCTTTTATCACCAGTTGGTCCATCTTTGGCCAGTCCAAAGTCTGACAGTTTGGCATTATAATTCTGTCTTTCAAACAAAGATGTGAGAAAGCTGCATAAATCTAAGTAGGATTGCATACCAAATCAAGCAAGATATACATATGTATAGTCATGAAAACTTCGACAATTAAGCATGTTTGCATACCGAATCGAGCAAGATATTCGAAGTTTTAAAGTCGCGATATATGACTTTGGCCTCATCAGAATGCAGAAATGCTAAGCCCTTGGCAGCACCGAGAGCAACCTTCATTCGGAGGGTCCAGGAAAGTGGTTGAAAATATGAATTTCCTGTTAGTTATAATGGAAACGTTTCAAGCTGTTGGATTAAGATCATTCTTCTGAAATGGTAACACTTGACTAAATAAAAGATGTAAAGTGATTAGCTCACTTCTAAAAAGATGATTCTCCAAGCTGCCCTTCGGCATGAATTCGTAAACTAGAAGTCGGTGATCATCCTCTAAGCAGTAACCGATCAGTTTCACGAGATTAGGATGATACAGTTGCCCTAGGTAGTTGATTTCTGCCTACAGTCCACATGCATCATTAAATTAATAAATCATTCATTTCATCCGGACTAATTCATGTTACACATCTGGTTTAGGTTGACGAGTTTTTTACCGAAATTTTCTACATTAACAAGGTCTTGAAGACGAGACATACTTGAGTGACATCAAATTGTTTACCATTTGGATCAAACCCCGTTGGTTGATTGAGATTTTCAGTGTAAATAACGCCTTAAACTCGAGATCTGCTTAAACGATATCAAGTTGTTTATCACTTGGACCAAGGGTTTGGTCCATTGCACATGATATTGACCAAGCATAAGATATATACATACATATGTAAGTACACGCATATATGGTAAAAGCTTAATCTAAGGGCTAAGCAAGTATTTTGAGAAACCTGATGAGGTCAAGGTTGGAATTGTGGAAGATATGAAACTCACCAGCCATTCCTGGTGACCCTGAAACCCCTCCTGATTAAGCCTTTTGACAGCAATAACCAAGCCAGTACCAGGTTTAGCAGCCGCAAGTGAATTCTCATCAATCCAACCTTTAAAAACACAACCAAAACCACCTTCCCCAAACACACTGTCTGGTCTGAAATTCCTGGTGGCTGTTCTAAGTTCACTAAAGTTGAAACTCTTCAAGTTTGAAGACTGCAGAATTTCCCCCTCTGTTCTAGACAATGAAAGTGATGAGACCCTTCTGCTTGAACCACCCATTTCTCCCCCATTTTTGCTCCCATGTCTTGAACTAGACCCTGCAGAAAACAAATATCAAACACCTAACAGACATCAGAACATGGACACTTGAAGAAACCCCAACTAGGTAATGAAAAATTCTCAAAAGGACAAGCATGAAGCATATACCATTTTGAAAACGGCTCTCAGCTTTGATTCTTGCACTCAAACAAGACCCCATGAAAATAGAAAATAAAAACCAAGGGTCTGCTTTGTTTTCACCACAAGAACAACATACAGAGAACGTTTAGATACAAAGAAAGCTCGTGAAAAACAAAGCATTCAAGTGTTAAAAAAGTAGACCTAGCTGTCCACCCACGAGATTATACCCATGTTATTGAAAACTGACTCATCAAACAAGAATTGAATGAGAAAACAAAGATTGAGTAAAGAGCAAAGCATGAGAACAGTTTGGCAAGGGTTTGGCTTCTTTATAATATAGATGATTCAAGCTTCGAAGAAACTAAGACATAAAGGCTTGGGAAGACAAAAAAACAGTAAAAGGGTTGACTTGGGTTTTCAGCTAATATTTCATACTTCAAATTGTCTGCAAGTAGGAGATTAAGTTCTTTGCTGTAATAATAATTTAAAAGTGTCATACATGTCTCTTCTTTTCTTTTCTGGCTTTCATACACGTGAAAGGATGCAGGGATTGGTATATTTATGTATATAAGTTATATATATATATATATGATATAAATATATTTAATCGGTTAATTAAATTATTTATCTTCGTTTCTTTTATATAAGTCTCTTTTTTCCTTTAAGTAAGGATTAGAATTAATTTTTTTTAAATTACATGTAAATATAAATTATAATGTATGATTGAAATTTTTTTTAAATAAATAAATAAGCATAAGAATATTAAACCTAACAAGTGATCCCAAGTTTAAATCTCTTTCTCGATAAGATGTGTATACATTATTAAAAGGTTAAGAATATATAAAAACGTATATTATCTTATAATCATCGAACTTTACCTACAATGATTACTGATTAGGGTTTCTCTTTTCAAAGGTGAAATTGTTAGAATTAAAATATATTCAATACGAATATAAACCCAAGATCTATATGTCAAATCATCAAGAACAATAAAATAAATAAACTGAATGCGGAAGCGTACCTAAATTAATCGATAAAAGTTTTTCCAGAAGGTTTGATCTTCCAAGAAGTTAGGTTTTCTCTTGCGACACAACTCTCAGACGGGGAAAAGAGATATGCAAGTTGACTTAATTCTTGGGACCATAACCCCTTTATATAGTTGATTTAATAATCAACTAGTAGTTGATTTAATAACCGATCTGAAGTATTTATAACTCTGCCCCTCATCAAATTATAAATACACTTTATGGTATCTACACTTTTAATTTCATGATAATTTAATACCTACAACACGTGTAACATAATTGGTCACTTAATTACGTGTTAAATTTTATAATAGCAATATACATTATACATATGTGCCCACTATTATTGAATTTTAATCCAACAAAAATGTTTTAAGACAAAAAAAAAATAGTTTAATAATCCTTTAAATTTGATCTTTAAATTAGCATTAAACTGATTAAAGTATTGAATTTATTATTAGATAATTTTTTATAATTCTTATATTATTTATTTAACAATAATCAGCGATTTAATTATTATTTTATACTAAAATTAAATTTTAATATTTATTATATAACTTTTAAAAACCTAGCGTTATCTATCCCTTAATAATTTATTGATCGAGGTCGTCTTTAGTAGGCAAGAAAACATTGGGAGCTGCTCCGCCCTAATTAGTATACTTATTTATGTCTCTATTATAACAACAACAACGTGAGATTAAAATTAATATTAACAAATAATTTTATATTATTTAAATAAATTTAAAATTATTTACCAAGATTAAATATATAGTATAAATTAATCTTAAATTAATTAAAATAAAATTTTAAGAAATAAAAAACCCATAACTGGTAAATTCAATAATTTTAATAATTATTCATAATCAAGTCACAAAACATTAGTAATAGTTAGATAATTATTCATATTTTTTTTACAAATTTTAAACTTAATTATCAATATGGTTTAATCTTATTATTGCTGCTATTAAAACTAGCAGTTTAGATTTAACTGATTGTCAAAATTCTGAGCGCAGTGTATTTTTTTGGTTTACTATAAAATATATATTTAAAATATTTTTTCTAATAAATGTTTTATTTTTAATTGAAATAAATATTTAAAATTATATTTTGTAATTAAAATTATTTGCCTCTCATTATTCCTCTTTATACATTCTCACCCTAAAAAATTAAATTTAGTATTTAGAGTTAAGGTATACGGTTATAGTTTAGAAAATTAAAAATTTAATATATTAATCAAGGTTTATGACATAAAATTAAAACTAAAATTTATAATTTAGTTTTTTTTAATGTTAGGACATATAATGAAAGAGCGAAAGTTTATTTTTTTAATTTTTTATTTAAATTATATATTTAACCTTTAATTTATTTTTTTTATCCTTATATGTTTGGTTTATTTCTGAAAACCTTTATAAGTCCGGCTTATTTGTCGTATGGGATTAACCTATTGCAGATATCCGAATATACCTTTCCACCTTTTAATTTAGATGCAGACTCCATTGGGATTAACTAAACTGACATCATGAAGCTTGGGATAATCGACGTTACAGAACATGGACTTGTATAAAAACAAATCACTAAACTTGAAGATTAGCAAATAAAAAAAAAAAACATAAAAAAAACATGTCAGCTGAAGATTATGCTCGGCCTCCGATCAGCCGGAGTGGCTTCGATTCCGGTACCGGAATATATAGTTCGGTCCATCAACTTAGCGATCATCTCAAAGTTCCTACTGATCCTGACCTTGACGTTGCTTCATTTGTGTTATCTCAGTTCCCCCATCCTCATGATGCGGAAGTGAAGCTTGCACTCATTGATTCAGCAACAAACCAACAACTCACATATGCTCAACTTTATCGATCGATCCGATCGCTTGCCGGGGGGCTTTACCGGCTCGGAATCCGCAAAGGTGATGTTGTCTTCCTTTTGTCCCCTAACTCAATGTTGTACCCTACAATATGTATTGCAATATTCTCAATTGGTGCAATACTCTCACCTGCCAATCCAATCAATACCGCTTCCGAAATAGCGAAACAAGTACTTGACTCCGGTGCTAAGCTTGTGATCTCGGCTCCGGAAGAGATACATAAATTCGAACGAATTCAGGTGCCTACGATCGTAACATGTCATGATCAATCGAAAAACAATGGTTCTGTATCTATAGAAGAATTAATCGAATGTGGCGATTCACGTGAATTGCCGGAAATTAAGATTAAACAAACCGATACCGCGGCAGTATTATACTCGTCGGGTACTACCGGAACAAGCAAGGGTGTCATATTAACTCATTCAAATTTGATAACAACAGCTAGACTTGTAAGATGGTATGCAGAGGGAACATCATCTCAAAAAGACATATTTTTAGGCTTCATACCGATTTTCCACATATACGGGCTCGGATTTTTCGGGTTCGGACTCTTTTGTAGCGGTATCACGACTGTCTTAATGCAAAGATATGATTTCCAGGAAATGGTGAAGGCAATTGAGGTTCATAAAGTTAACAACATCCCTGCAGTGCCCCCTGTGGTGCTTAGCCTAGTGAAACACTGCAAAGGCAATAGTAGCTTGTCAACAGTGAGAAGGATCGGCTCCGGAGCTGCACCATTGAGCAAGGAACTAACCGAAGCATTCAGGGCACAATTTCCATGGGTGGAGCTGAGGCAAGGTTACGGCCTAACTGAAAGTTGCGGTGCCGCAACAGGGTTCGCATCAGCCCATGATGCCAAGGCTCATCCAGGGTCATGTGGGGAATTGTTACCAACTTTTAGTGCCAAGGTGGTCGATATCGATACCGGTTTCGGATTGCCACCTTACAAGAAAGGAGAGCTATGGTTAAAAGGGCCTACCATCATGAAAGGGTACTTAGGAAATGAGGAGGCAACGAAAGCAACGTTGGATCCAGATGGGTGGCTTAAAACCGGGGATCTTGGCTATTTTGATGAGGAAGGTTTCCTTTATATTGTTGATAGGATAAAGGAGCTTATCAAGCACAATGGGTATCAGGTAATGGCATCTAAATCTCTTTGTTAGAGTTCTAAACTTCTATCTAAACTCAACAACAAAGTTTAGCTTTGATATTGATGGTGATGGCAGGTTGCACCGGCAGAATTGGAGGCAGTGCTTTTGAGCCATCCCAATATCCTGGATGCAGCAGTTATACCGTAGGTGCCCGTAGGGAATTACCGGTGTGTACGTATTTGCATGCTGTATGTAAATAGAAATTTGTTGCCCTTTTTGCAGGGTTGAAGATGAAGAGTCCGGGCAGATACCAATGGCGTATGTGGTAAAGGCATCTGCTTCTCAACTCACAGAAGAACAAGTCATTCAATTTGTAGCTGCTCAGGTTCTTACCGACCAACTAATTCGGATCGAATTTTATAAAAATTTATCGTACATACATTTTATCAGCTTTATGTCAATATATCTTGCATGTGTCAGGTGGCTCCATACAAGAAAGTGAGACGAGTTGAATTTCTAGATGCCATCCCCAAGTCTGCAGCAGGAAAAATCTTGAGGAAGCAGCTCATTTTACAAACCCAACGCTCCATTCACTCCAAGTTGTAACTTGTACACATTCTAATCTGATGTCAGTAGGATGGCACAATATTTTGGATGGAATCTTGAGTTTTGAGCTATGGGTTTTCATTTGTTGATTTGGAGATGAGTTTTAGGCGATGGTTTCTGGAGTTGACAATGTAATTCTTGAGAATAAATGATTCTTCATCCTCTTCAAGAAACTACTGCAAATGCTTTTGAGCCATCTTCAAAAGCTTTTCACTTTGTCAAATATAAACTATATATGAAAAAAAAAGCAGCAAGAGAGAAGATTTTTGATGAAGATACAGCGAGCGGAAGCTTTTAACGAATTGAGCGGACTCGTGAGTTATTTAAATTTATTTGGTTAAAATTTGATAAATATTTAATTTAAAATGATTTGATTTGAATTAAAATTTAATTCAAAACTTTAAAGAATTAAATCGAGTAAAATTTAATTTGATTAAGTATATTCGTAAATAATTCTTTAACTTTTAATTTTTTTAATAATTATTTTAAAATTATTTTATTTAAATTTTAAATTATTTTTTTTATAAAAGTTGATATTTCTGGATAATATTTAATGACAAGTGTCCTTAGCGTGGCCTTATACTCATGATTCAAACCCATCCATCCATCTTCCCCTTGTCTCCCTCCATTGCCACTCACTCTCTGCCTTGCTCCCTTTCCTCTGTTTCTGCTCTGCTTCTTTTGAATCACACCAATCCAAACACACACTTTGCTGTAAATGGCGGTGGCAGAGTTATCATGCGCCGAAAAGGCAACCTGTTTTCGCTCTTCACAGCTCTCCCTATCAGCTGCTTCTTCTTCACGTTTTTCTCATCATTTTCGTCGTTCGTTTCGTCCCTTACCCAGAACCAGGAATCCTACAATATCATGCTCTCTTACATCCGAGTAAGCACTCTCTCTTTGAAATTTGAGCTCTTTTTTATGATTTTCTTGACTTACAATTTGGTGGGGTTTTGCTTCTCAGTAAAGTTCAAACCCCGACACCTGTACAAGACGAGATTCCCAAGGGAAAGACCGAGTGCTATGGTGTCTTCTGCCTCACCTATGATCTCAAAGCTGTAAGTTTTTTTTTTTCATTTAATATTGTAATAATATTTTATATCCAAACTTAGTGCCATAACTAGTGAAACTATGTTTATTCAATTGTGTGAGTATTTTCTTTTCCTTTTACTTGCTAGTTTCTAAGCTATAGTATCTGAGTGAGTGTTACTTCATTTAATATTGTAATTCGGATCAACTCGAATCGCTTAACCTGAGATTTTCTGCATATTATCACGCACCGTAGGACTCTGACCCGTGGCAATATACATAATTTCAAACTTAAAAGGTACTTATCACTTGGACCAACCCATTGGTATAGTTTTTTCTGGTTGCTCTACTAGTTACCCTTTGCCCCTGACTAATTAGGACCAACCCATTGGTATAGTTTTTTCTGGTTGCTCTACTGGTTACCCTTTGCCCCTGACTAATTAGGATTGACTTGTGTCGTACATTAACTTGGGTGAGTCTCCCAACGAGATTTTCTGGATACACAAGGTCTTAAATTCAAGACGAGACTTGTTTAAACTAAACCAAGCTACCTACTACTTGAATCAACCCGTTAGTATAGATATAGTTTTCCTGTTATAATTTGTTTCATATGTTTAGACGGTCATTCACATCCATGTACTTTGTACAAATATGTCGGGCATGTCTCCAAATACCAATTACTAAAATCATTTGATGAAACTTGCCTATGTTCCCAACATATTTGGAAATAACGACATTAATTAATAGGCATAAATATAATTTTAACCCATAACGTTTATATTTTTTTCGTTTTGACCCTTATTCTTTTTTTGGGATAAATTTAGTCCTTAACCTATATCTTTTTGACAAATATTCTATTTTTAACTAGATTGATGACTGGACCGTTAAAAATTTAACGATGATACATATATATATATATATGAAATATAATTTTAAGTGACACAACATGTAACCTATCAAATGCATATATATATATATAGAATATAATTTTATTTCAATATAAAATATAAAATAATTAAAATTCAAATAAAATATTAAAAATTAATTAATTCTAAAATATAAGATTATTAAACATTCTTAACCCTAACTACGATAAAATTAAAATTTTATTCGAATTATGTTTTTATTTTTTAAGATGGTATTTTGATTCTATCGTAGTTAGGGTTAAGAATGTTTAATAATTTTTTTATTTTAGAATTAATTAATTTTTAATATTTTATTTGAATTTTAATTGTTTTACATTTTATATTGGAATAAAATTATATTTCATATATATATATATATATGTATTTGATACGTTACATTCCATATCATTTAAAATTATATTTCATATATATATCATCGTTAAATTTTTAACGGTCTGGTCATCAAGCTAGTTAAAAAATAAAATATTTGTCAAAAAGATATAAATTAGGCTAAATTTATCAAAAAAAAAAAAGAATAAGAGCCAAAACGACAAAAACTATAAACGTTAAAGGATTAAAATTATCTTTATACCTAATTAATATTGCCTACGTTTCCAAATACGTTGGTTATGTCTCCAAATACCATGTATGTTATTTATTCAGTTGTTTTGATTTTTAACAGGAAGAGGAGACAAAATCATGGAAGAAATTAATTAATATTGCTGTTTCTGGCGCTGCTGGGATGATATCTAACCATCTTCTTTTCAAAGTAAGTAGCTTTCATATAAGTTTAAATCCGATTTATGTTCGTTGAAGCTCTTGAGTTATATATTTGTATCTTTTCAACTGTAACTCTCATCATTTGCACTTGCTGCTTAACCCATAATAAGTTAATACCCTTCTATAACACTAACAATACTAAACAGTGGCGGATCTACATGTAAAAGAAGGTGGGTCCGTGCCCACCCTCAACTTTATAAAATTCACACATTTAGTTTTGAAATTTTAAACTTTTATGAACTAGTCCTTGAATTTTTAATATTTTTATGATATGTGCCCGCCCTAAAATTTTAAGATTTCTGTCCACGTTAAAAATGTTTTAACTTGTGCTCACCCTCATAAATATTTCTAGATCCGCCGCTGATACTAAATAAAGGTTCTTACGAACAAAAGACCGGTCATCAGTGAAGTTGAGTAGCATATGGTTCAATCGGGATGTATGGGTGGATATGACTTTCCTTTAGTGGGAAATGCAGATTATGAAATATTATCGGCAGATAGTATTATAGTTGCTGCTTTTAGAGCATTATTCAATTATAAAGTCAGTGATCATCTTCTGTTCCTTAAATATTTCCATATTTCTCATTCCTTTCCCTTTATACATCCACCATATCCGAAAGATGATCCAATAATAATTAGGGTAAACTACACCATTGACCACCCAATTATTTGGGGATACCTATTTTGACCACCCAATTAAAGAACTCGTCAATCAGGTACCCCAACTTTGAAACCCTACTTATTTTGGCCACTGCCGTTAAAAATCTGACGGAAAAATTAACAGTGATGACGTGAAAGTTAATTAGAAGTTGTAAAATTACATATTTAATCCCTCTAATACATTCAGTTGGGTATTTAATTTTATTTATTTATTTATTTTTATGATTAATTAATATATTTTTCTTTCCAATCAGGTGGTGACACGTGTCACCACCTAGTTAGTGAGAAAGAAAGGAAGAAGGAAAATATTGTGTTAATATGGTAAAGAGAGAATTTGAACACTTAAACCTCTTGCAAATTAAGCAAGAGGTCCAACCACTAAGCCAATATAATATTTGTGACATGAAAACCGAAAATAAAGTATTAAATGGTTATATCTTAGTATTTGAATTACCTTGACAAAGATCGACCGTTTAAATCGATTAATATTTAAATAAAAATATTAAATATTTAGATTTTAATTATTCGAATAAATTAAAATCTAAATATTTAGATTTTAATTATTCGAATAAATTAAAATCTAAATATTTAGATTTTAATTATTCGAATATTTGAATTTTGTTGTTTAAATATTTTTATATTTTTTGTTCGAATAATTAAAATCTAAATATTTTTATTCGAATATTTTTAAATTCAAATATTCGAATATTCATGATTTTTATTCGAATATCTAAATATTTTTATTCGAATATTTAAAATATAAATATTTTTATTCGAATATTTATTAATTTTCAACTAATATTTTTATTTATATATTTAATATTATTCAAATATTTTAATTCGAATAATATTAAATAAAAATATTCAAATATTTAATATTCGAATATTTAATATATGTATTTTAAATATTTAATTATTTTGATTTATTTATTAAATGTTTTATTATTTTAATTTAAATATTTAATATTTTAATTTAAATATTAATCGACTTGAAATTTCGTTATTCCAGGCTTTTACTAAAACTTTATCACTTAATAATACATGTGAATATATTATGACCCAAGAAGCAACTTGGTCTAGTGGTTCACTCATTGGTAGTGACACGTGTCAGCACCGGATTGGAGAAGAATATATATAAAATAATAAATCAAAATAAATTAATAAATAAAATTAATCATTCAATCAAAATAAATAAATTAGAGGGATTAAATGTATAATTTTACCGATTTTAATTAACAGCCACGTCACTGCTGTTAACTTTTCCGTCAAATTTTTAACGGCAGTGGCCAAAATAGGTAGGGTTTCAAAGTTGGGGTACCTGATTGACGAGTTCTTTAGTTGGGTGCACAAAATAGGTATCCCCAAATAGTTGGGTGGTCACTGGTGTAGTTTACCCTAATAATTATGGAGTTTAATTCCCAATATAGTATCTTGATTAAAATGTGTCCCTTTTAGGAGAAATTATTACATGAACCTTTTTCATTACCTAGGATATGGTCTCAACCAATTAAAATAAGACACATAATATATTTTTTCTATATCATATTTACACATAAGCATCATCCAAATCATCCACTTTAATGCATTTAATTTAAAAATGAAAAAAAATATTATCAAAGATTTTTTTATGTTGTCTTTCTCTTTATTATTTAATTTTTTTAATTATTTTTTCTAATCCCTAACCCTAAATCTTAAATCATAAACCTAAACCATAACCTCTAACCCTAAACCTTAACCCTAAACCCTAAACCCTAGAGCCTAGAGCCTAACCTAACCCAAAGAATAACCCATAACCCTAAACCCTAACTCTAACCCTAAACCTTAAACCTAAATCACATAAACCCTAAACCACTAATCCCTAACCCCAAACCTAAACTCTAAATCATAAACCCCAAGTCTATATAAAAAATAATTAGGAAAATTTTAAAGAACAAAGAGAAAGATGACAAAAGAAATCTTTGATAATATATTTTTTTTAAATCAAAGACATTAAATTAGATGATTTGGCCAATGCTTATGTGTAAATTTGATATGGAAAAAATATATTATGTGTCTTAATTTAATTGGTTGTGACCATATCCTAGGTGGTGAAAAGGGTTCATGTAATAATTTTTCCCCTTTTAGTGAAATTATTGTTTCCTTACAGGCAGGGGCGGAGCCAAAAAGTTGTTTAAGGGGTGTCATTTTCTTGAACAATATTTAAAAAGAATTAATTATATATAAAGGGGTGTCAAATTATTTATAAAAGGGTGTCAATTATATATATTTTTAGTTTTTTTATATACAAATTATATAGAAAAAATACGACTTTTCAAAAAATTTGGTGTGTCAATAGACACCCCATTCATCAATGTAGCTCCGCCCATGCTTACAGGGTTAAACTACGGTAGGTGATGTTTTCGTGGGTTGTAACTTAGTTTCTGAGTTCTTTTGCTTTTCCCAGATTGCATGTGGTGAAGTCTTTGGACCAGATCAGCCTGTCGCTCTGAAACTATTGGGATCGGAAAGGTCAGTACAGGCACTTGAAGGTATGGTTCTTCAGGTATTCTTGTTGCGAATATTGAGCTAGCAATCATTTAAAAAAACAGTTTCCTTTTTGTCGAGAAAGAAAAGCATGTGTATCGAGGACAGTGAAAACTGAGGTCATTAAGTGAACATTTTAATTTGGAGAAATTTGTCATGCTAAAACTCTCAGCATGCAAGGAAGATATATAATGGCTCTTTTTCAGTAAATGCTGCAAATCTTTTCAAACTAAAGTCCAAATGCATGCAGGAGTGGCCATGGAACTTGAAGATTCCTTGTTTCCTTTATTGAGAGAGGTTAGTATCGGAACGAATCCATATGATGTGTTCCAGGATGCTGAATGGGCTCTTCTGATTGGGGCAAAGCCACGAGGGCCTGGAATGGAACGAGCTGACTTGTTGGACATCAATGGGCAAATATTTGCCGAGCAGGTGTTTCGGTTTTTAGTGACTTATGTGTATTTCTTTATGTTTGGCTAAGACATGTTAAAATCAATATGCTATCATGACCTTGGTTCTAACATTGTAGGGAAAAGCTCTCAATGCTTCTGCGTCTCCTAATGTCAAGGTGATGGTAGTGGGCAATCCCTGCAATACCAAGTACGTATTTTTTCCATTGTACCTCTATGTTACTCAGATTCTGGTCCTAAGCGTTGTATACGGGCATTTGTCTGGCATAGGAATGTTCTTTTATTCGAGTTTTCCATGTATTTGGAGGATCCTTGAAAGGTCATTTCCCCACGCTTATGTCTGTCACATATCAGGATATGATACATCAAGGGCTCTTCATATATATGGAAATCTTGAAAACTTTGAACATACCTGCGTTCAGCAGTCACATCCAAGTCTGAGTAACAGTTTTTTCGTGCTTGATTCCTAACTACCTTAGGCTCCTTCAATAATTATCTTATTATTTCTGATGCAGTGCCTTAATTTGTATGAAAAATGCTCCGAATATACCTGCAAAGAATTTTCATGCATTGACTAGGTTGGATGAAAATAGAGCGAAATGCCAGGTACAATGCTCGAATGAAACCTGTTTCTGTAATAGTTTGTCATTAATTTAACTTGCAAATGTAATAATAAAAAGTACAGTTTTACATAAAAGCAATGGTTTCTGCAGCTTGCCCTAAAAGCAGGTGTCTTCTACGATCAAGTGTCAAACATGACCATCTGGGGAAATCACTCAACAACACAGGTAGTAAACACTAAAACACATAAGCTTGGTTCCGAAGATATTGTCATAAAACACTTCATATTCAATCTGGACTAGGTTCCGGACTTCCTAAATGCTAGAATCAAGGGCTTACCTGTCAAGGAGGTCATCAAGGATCACAAATGGTTAGAAGAGGAGTTTACTGAGAAGGTCCAAAAGGTAAAATACAGGGAACAATTTCCTATTAAATTCCTGAAATAGCACGCTGAATAAGTATTTCATGAACTATCTGTTCCTTAAACTTGTCATCATGTGGAATTTTGATTTGCAGAGAGGCGGTGTTTTAATTCAGAAATGGGGCAGATCTTCAGCAGCATCTACCGCTGTATCAATAGTTGATGCCATCAAGTCTCTAATAATTCCGACACCCGAGGGGGATTGGTTTTCTTCCGGTGTAAGTTTATCCACTTATAAAATGTATTACTGCCTTTGTTAACACATCTTTAAATATACACATGCAGTGAGATTTTTTTTATCTAGACATTAGTTTCTTTCCGGGTATTTTGTAGAGCTTCTCTATATGATTTGCCATGTCGAAAAGCATATATGGCTAACATAAAAACGCCACGTCAGTTAATTAACTTCGAACACACGATTCCTCGTTGAATTTTGCATGTTCCAACTTCCAGATACATTTTTATCTCATTTTTTACAACACAAATGTAGGTTTATACCAACGGCAATCCGTATGGTATAGCAGAGGATATCGTTTTCAGCATGCCATGCAGATCAAAAGTACGAATATCATCTTCTTGAAATCTTTTCGTTCATTCTTATTTCTTATCATATTTATGGCAATCTTTGAAATCATCATTTTGAATTACTTTCTGTAGGGAGATGGTGATTATGAACTCGTCAAGGAAGTGATCTTCGACGACTATCTTCTCAAGCGAATAAAAAAGGTTCGTAATATGATTCGAGTCCTACACCCGTTATGTATTTTCACTTCGATATTCTTACATTTTCACACCAACTGATTCGCAGACGGAAGCGGAACTGCTAGCTGAGAAGAGATGCGTGGCTCATCTTACGGGGGAGGTAAATTTCAGATAACAACAGCCAACCTGTTTGATTTTCATGGATGAAGTTAATTAGCATACCAATGATATAAAATCTTATTGTTTTCATGTTTCCAGGGTATTGGTTTCTGTGATCTACCTGAGGATACAATGCTTCCTGGAGAGATGTAAACCGGGTTCGGTTTTTTCTTCCAATTAGTAGGGATTGCAGGTGTTAAATTAGTAGTAATAAATAACATACACTCTTTTACTTTTCCCCATGTGGTTGAGATTGGGGACTCAATAAGTAAAAAAGGATTAGTCTTCGTATTGTTGGACTGCCAGATTTTTTTTTACTTTATCCTCTGTTATTGGGTGATCGGGTGCTTAATGAGTTGAGCAGCTCGTGAGTTGCTTGAACTCGACTCGGTCAAAACTTGATAAATGTTCGATTCAGATTAGTTCGACTTGATACCTTAACGAGTTGAATCGAGCAAAGTTTAACACGATTCGATAAATTCGTGAGCTGCTCATTAAATTTTTAAAATATTTTTTAATAATTACTTTAAAATAATTTTATTAAAAAAATAAATTTAAATAATAATTATTAATGTGTGAATTGTTACTTTAATTTGATATGTTACTTTGGCGTATTTATGGAATGTTATTTTTGAATTTAGAAATTAAAAATGTTTTATACGTTCTTTTTGATATTTTTGGTTAAATTTGTTAATTTAAGTTAATATTAAGCCTCATATGGTATTATTAAATTTTACTTTTAGTTAAAAATAAGGTAAGTTTTTTAATGAGTTTAACGAGCAACGAGTCGAGTTGAGCAATAAATATTTTAACGAGTATGAGTCTAGTACAATTTTAACGAGCAACGAGTCGAGCAACAAAATTTTTTAACGAACACAAGTCGAACAATACCCAACTCGCAATCGACACCTAGGTACAATAGCTTAATATATAGTTAAAAATAATATAATTAAAATATTAGAAAATGTAAACTTTAAAATATTATTTATACGATTAAAATTTTATATTTTAAAAACATTTTAGATTGATAGTAAATTTCGAAGTGTACAGACAAGTTTCGAAACTTGTAAAAAAATAATCTATGATACAAGACTCTCTCTATTAATAATATCGTATTTTTATATCTTTTCAATATCGAGGTAAAGAGTAAAATATAAATATTTAAAAAATTAAATTTAAAAATAAAATAAATTTGAAAAAACATATAGCGCGTCTTATCAAATATAATGATAAAATGATAGTTTTGAGGATTACAATTTTTATTATACTTGTTAAAAATTAAGATAGTTTGTTAATTAATTATTCAACGAACTATGATTAAAATGATAACTTTTTAATTTAGTAACTATTAATTCAATAAATATTTTAATTTTATGATCAAAATAAAAATATATTATATATTATATAATTTGTCTAAAATTTTAAAATAAACCATGAATTTGAAATTTATGTGAAAAATATCAAAGTACTTTTTCGTTATATTATTCATAATTTTATTAAGTTAAAATTTATATTTTAAAAATATATAAAAAATTAAAATATATATTATTTTTATTGATTAAGATCATAAATAATATAATATAAAAAATATACGATATAATTTCTTAAAATTTACTAATTATTCAATTTACCCAATTAAGCATTTTCACAATGTTATATAATATATTTAAATTTATTTTTTGGGTAATGTATTAAAATAATTGATGTCCATGTTGATTTCAAAGGTCACACTGATTTCAAATTAAATGAATATATAAATAATAAAAAATAAATATATAATTTAAACTGTCATATTAATATTTAATAATTTTAACGGTTAAGTTATTTTTTATTATAAGATATAAAATTTAATTTTTGTTTTATAATATTAAAAAAATAATAGTTATTTTATTTTTAATAAAATTTAATAACCATTTTATGCTTTACCCTTTCTATTTTAAAATCTTTTCAACTTTTATTAAATTTAAAAATAATTATAATATTAAAAGATGACACGTTTTATTTGAGTGTTTATGGTTCCAATAATTTAATCTACAATTATTAATTTATATTTTGTCCTTTTATGTTTTTTTTTTTAATTTTATAATCAGCTGAACTGCCTTGTCCGATCCCACTACATGGGGATATCCTTTTACGATCAGTCTCTACCGTCCATTTCGACTCGGCTTTATCAACTCGAACTTTGTTCTCTTCTCAGATGTTTTCTCCTCGCCCTTCTTCCGCCCATGGCCATGCCTTGTCGACCCGATGCCTGCGTGACCCGATCCGTTTTATCGCCCGTACCGCCATTTCTTCCTTTTCTACTTTTGTGAAACGTTAAACCAAAACTCCATTAACAGCGTTTTACTTTTTTGCTCAGATCGATCCAGTTTCTTGTCCGTTTCAGTTTAAGAACACGTCTTGATTTGTTGGATGGAGCTAAATGATGATAACAAAGTGAACAAAACGTTGACGTCACAACCTGGTATGTCTGATGTCATATTAGGATGCGTGGTCCCGTACATCGACGACCCGAAAGACCGCGACGCCATTTCTCTGGTTTGCCGGCGGTGGTACGAGCTCGATGCGTTGACTCGTAAGCACATAACGATCGCGCTTTGTTATACGACGAGTCCCGATCGGTTGAGGCGTCGGTTTCCTCACTTGGAGTCGTTGAAATTGAAAGGGAAACCTCGGGCAGCGATGTTTAATTTGATACCTGAAGATTGGGGTGGGTACGTTACGCCGTGGGTGAATGAAATAGCGGAGAATTTCAATTGCTTGAAATCCGTGCATTTCAGAAGGATGATTGTCAAGGACTCGGATCTGGAAGTTTTGGCTAGGTCTAGAGGGAAGGTTTTACAGGTTTTGAAGCTTGATAAATGCTCCGGTTTTTCTACTGATGGTCTTTTGCACGTTGGACGCCTGTGCCGGTATCTCCTTTATTAGTGTAATTGTGTGTTTTTGTTCCATTGTGAAGTTATTAAACTCGAGTCTCGAAAGTGTTAATTTTGCTTGTTAAGTTTATTAAATTCGCTTTTTAATTCAATATTAGATATTTCAAGCTCAAGAATCTTTAGAAAGAAATTATCAGTATGGATTGAACTCATTGGAATCGGGATTAAGGGATTGATATGGTAACTTCCAACTAATTGGGTGTTAAAGCTTAGCTAAGTTGACTTAAGTTTTGTTGAGCGAGCTGAATTGTAGGAATTATTTGGCTTAGTGGTTATGTTTTTTTTGAAACATATATGCAAGCTCGATTGATTCATTGGTAACTGTTCAAATTCAATCGTTTGGAGTTGAGGTAAATCATTCTTTTCCACAACCTGTAAGCATTGCATTCGTTGGTGTTCCTGTTGATGGGTTGTTTGATTGTAAAATTTATATGAATGATGAGATATTTGATTGCATATGTGGGGAAGTTGCTTGAATATATGGGTCAATGCTGAACCTCTAGAAGCTAGTGACTGGTCTAGTCAGAGAAGAAGCAACTATGGAAATTTTGGATTGGTTTATACTGCTTGAAGTTGCATAGGAGTGCATGATTGTAGTATTTGCTGCATCGTATGATTGTAGAACCGATGGAAAATAGGTGTCAATGATGAAAACATTCTGTTTGCATGTGGGATAATTGCATGAAATTGTATGAGGTCGTTGTGAAACCTTGAGCTTAAGTTACTTACTGGTCAAGTCGGGGAAGAAGCAACGGTGGGAATTTGTTTATACTACTTGAAGTTGTGTAGGACTATTGTGATACTATGGGATGAAACTTTCTGAGATTGCAGTGAGGCACTCTAGTGTAAACGACAAGATACCAATAATAATACTAGGGTTTTTACTTTATTGAGCCATTAATGATTCATTTACATTGGTTTTCTCCTCTGTGAATATTTTGGTGCATTTTGTAAATAGAATACAATATGGACTAAAGATCAAGTTGTTATAGTTTTTAATATTATTTCTGCTTCGTTTGTGCTTGCCAGGGAAACTTCTTGTTTAATAGGATTATACATATTCTTTTTAACAATCTACATCTATAGATCACTGATTTTTGTTTAAGGGCAGTGGTAGATACACTTGTTAGTTTATGACGTTTAAATCCTTGTTTATGATTCAGATCTTTATATTTTTCTTCAGGCAATTAAGAACATTGTTCTTAGAAGAGAGTTCAATTATTGAGAAAGATGGTCAATGGCTTCATGAGCTTGCAGTGAATAACTCAGTTCTCATGACTTTAAACTTTTACATGACAGATCTTGTCAAGGTGAGTTTTGAAGACCTTGAACTCATTGCCCGAAATTGTCATAACTTGGCCTCTGTGAAAATTAGCGACTGTGAAATTTTGGATCTTGTTGGTTTCTTTCGTGCTGCTTCTGTTTTAGAAGAATTTTGTGGTGGTTCATTCAATGATCAACCAGAAAGGTATACGGCTGTATCATTTCCACCAAGGTTATGTCGTTTGGGTTTAACGTACATGGGGAAGAATGAAATGCCAATTGTGTTTCCTTTTGCATCATTGCTTAAAAAGTTGGATCTCCTGTATGCATTACTGGACACAGAAGACCACTGCTCGTTAATTCAAAGATGCCCCAATTTAGAAGTTCTTGAGGTAGAATCACAAAATCCATGTCTTAATTGTTTCCCTGTGCTGTTTCATGGAATTGCACCTCTTATCTTATTATTTTTGGTCTGGGATTCTGGTTATCACTTTTTGGAGTTTCAAGTGGAAATTTTAGTTTCCTTATAAAGTTGAGTCCCCCCCCCCTCTTTTAGGATGTTTCTCACAATCTGGTCCATCGTTAATAGACTTTGGTTTGTTTCTTGTTTGAGCTTTAGCATAGTAGTGTGTTCTTGGATGTTGGCAACTTTTATGCGTGTGGCAAAGTTTATATGCCATTGTGATTTCAGTAGTTGAATGTACTACGTAGTCAAAAATGGTCTTGTGAATTGTTGTATAATGTGAAATGTCAAGGAATTATAAGAAATTCTGTTGTTTTTTATTCTAATCTTTAATCATGTCTTATTAAATGTATTTTTTGGATGGCCAGACGAGGAATGTTATTGGAGATAGAGGATTAGAAGTTCTCTCTCGAAGTTGTAAGAGACTAAAGAGGCTTAGAATTGAGCGTGGTGCTGATGAGCATGGAATGGAGGATGAAGATGGTGTTGTTTCACAAAGAGGATTGATGGCTTTAGCTCAGGGATGCCTTGAATTGGAATACTTGGCTGTTTATGTTTCTGACATCACTAATGCTTCATTACAGTACATCGGGACTTACTCAAAAAATCTGTGTGATTTTCGTCTAGTTTTGCTCGACAGAGAAGATAGGATAACAGATTTACCTCTTGACAACGGAGTCCGTGATCTATTGAGGGGCTGTGAAAAGCTTAGAAGATTTGCTCTGTATCTCCGACCTGGTGGTTTAACCGATGTGGGCCTCAGTTATATTGGACAATATAGTCCAAAGGTAAGATGGATGTTGCTGGGATATGTCGGGGGATCCGACGCTGGGATTTTGGAGTTCTCAAAGGGATGCCCTAGCTTACAGAAACTAGAAGTGAGGGGTTGCTGTTTCAGTGAGCATGCCCTAGCAGCTTCTGTAATGCAATTAACTTCTTTGAGGTACTTATGGGTTCAAGGCTATAGAGCATCAGAATCCGGTTGTGATCTGTTTGCAATGGCTCGTCCCTTTTGGAATATTGAGCTAATTCCCGCCAGACGAATAGTGATGCCTGATCACGTCGGAGAGGCCGATGTGGTCGAGGATCCGGCTCATATACTCGCATATTACTCCCTAGCTGGACCAAGAGCTGATTTCCCAGAAACTGTGATTCCTTTGGATCCATTAGCTGCTGGAGTTGAGCTGTAAATATACCCTGCTTCCTAGTTCCTACTCCCTAGTATGTTCTTCCCACCCACGCTCTGTGTATTAAGTTTTATGCAACTTTCTTGTTCCTTTTCCATTTGATTTCTAGAGTGTTGTGTAATAAGATTGTGTTTTCTTTCCTCTGTAAAAGTAGGAAATGAAGCTTTTTTAACATTGATATTGTATTATTAATTCTATTCTTATAGTCAGAGTAAATATGTCATAAAGATAAAAAGAAGCTTAATAAGATGTATGAAGAAAAATAAAAGTAAATTACACAACACAAATCATCGTTAAAATTTATTATTTTAACTATTTTGATTACTAAAATTTTAAAATATCAATTTATTCGCCAAACTTTTTCGACCTCTAAACATTTTTGAGATTTTTTTTTTTTGAATTTTAATAAGACTTAATATCCAAATAGGTGTCCAAACTATGTTTGTGGGTATTTTTAGTGTTTAAACTATTTTTAGCTTTAAATAGGTGCCTAAAGTTTCAATTATGGTCATTTTAAGTGCCTAACCATCAACTATCATTGTTTTTATTAATTTTTTATTTTATTTATTTTTAACTTAATTTTTAAAAACTAAAAATTTTAAATCTTTACAAAATAGTCTCAAATCTCTAACTTCAAACCTCCAAATTATCATTATTATCACAATTTATTATATTATCAGAGACCACCACTATCGTCGTCGTACTATCACAATCGTTTCTCCTAACCACTCATTGTAGTTAATCGGTGGTATGTGTGTCGATCAGTTTTCTAACATCGAAAAAAAATTATAATCGCAAAAATAAAGTTGTTGGCATACCTACCTTCGGTTATAGGCAATGATTGGTTGGGATCCAAAATGATCATGGCGGTCCAAAGACGATAATGATAGTCTCAGATGAAGCAATAAATGGTGACAACGATGATAATTTTGAGATTTTAGGTTTTAAGTTAAGAATTTAAGACTATTTTGTAAGAATTTAAAATTATCAATTAAAAAAATAAGATTTTAATTTTATTTAAAAAATAATTAAAAAATTAAAAATTAAAACTAGTCGCTTATCACATTTTTATTAGCAAACGATTTTTTATTAATGGTTAGACACTTAAAATGACCTAAATTAAAATTTTAGGTATCTATTTAGAGTTAAAAATAGTTTAAGCAGCAAAAGTGATCTATAAGCATAGTTTGAGCACCTATTTAGATATTAAACCTTTAAATAATAAAAAAATTATAATTATTTTTTATATTTAATAATAATAAATACACTAAGTTATCTTAAAATATAAATAAAATAATTTAAAATGTTAAAAAATAAATTTAATTGAGTAAATTGATATTTTAAAAGTTTAATAATTAAAATATAAAATAAATTAAATAATAAAATTTAATAATAACTAATATAATTTATTAAAATTAAATATAAAAATAGAAATATCGATAGTTAAGGATTAACACAAAAATTAATATCGCCGTGGATTAAACAAATTATAACTAAATTATGGAGGTAAGCTGCAGTAGGAGAATTTTTTTTTCTTGACCTAAGTTTGTTAATTTCCTTCTTTGATTAATTAACATAATAGGATGAGTGAATCCTTTCCTAGTTAATTATTAATTTATTATAGGGTAAAATACACAAATAATACCTAAACTATAAAAAAATTACAAAATGGTAAAATACATATTAGAAAATCTCAATTGACTGGATCTTCATTCTTCAATACCAAACAAGCCTTCATGCTACTACCCTTCAATTCACCGCCTCTGTTCTATCTGAAAGTCTGAATCGACCCATTTCAATACCAAGATCTGTTTAGTGTTTACGATTTGTTCCTTTTCTAAACATCGAATCTATTTACAGTCGTAAAGGAGAAGGAGACAACCCTCGCAGCGCTCATATCTTCACATCCTTTGCAGGTAAGCTTTCATTATTGTTTTTTCCTCATCCAATTTTCCCTTTAATCTCTATTATTATCGTGCTATTTCTCATTCAAATGTCATAGATTTGAAGTTTATACTTTATAATGTTTTTGTTTTCTATGCTTTGATTAAAACCCATGGATCTAGCCACTCTAATTCCCTTTGATCTGCTTTCCTGAGTTTACCCTTTTTGCATAACTAATATGGGGTTTCACTAAATCCCCTTGTTCTCACTATAGAAATGAAAAGAAACCCAATTTTTATCGATGTTAAAGTTTGCATTTTTGAAATTTGTTCTTGCTGAAGCTGAAGATTCTGTGCTGGGTTTTTATTTACCTGTGCCTGCTGAGTGTGTAAAGATTATATATATTTTTTTATTTGTGTTTTAGAATTTATAAGTGATTGGTTTTTCTTGATCTTCATTGCTTGGCCTATACATGAAATGGTTTCAAAGTTGAGTTGTGTGAAGATTGATAGAAACCCTTTATTATGCAGAAAATGGGCTTGTGGACGATATTGGAAGGGTTTTTGCTTCTTGCAAATGCTTTGGCAATATTAAACGAGGATCGTTTTCTTGCTCCTAGAGGATGGAGTTTCACAGAATTCTCTGCAGGTCGAACAAAGTCATTTAAAGGGCAGCTTATCGGTCTCATTTACGCCACTCAGTACATGAGAGTTCCTCTCATACTACTCAATGCAATCTGCATCTTTGTTAAGCTAGTTTCCGGTTGATGCTGTTCTCGGTAAGATGCTTGTGTCTACTATGATTGATGATTGGTTGAATTTGAACTTGCTATCCATCACTGAGAGAAGCAACACATTTGATTATTTGTTCATTCGATTGCGAATTACTCTCTTTAGCATGCCATTAGTTTCACCCTTGTAAGGGGTGTGAGAGATGTTAACTTTTGCCATGAATATAATTGTTGTATTCATTACTGATATTCTTAGAATGTGATTCCTTGTCTGTTCATCATTGGTAGAATCCATGAGATGGAATTTGGAGCTTAGGAATTTGCAGAAGGTTGCGAAAGACAAGCGCGGTCGGTTTCAAAATTAGGTAATTTATCTGTTTTTTTTCTTACAAGTTTGTATAGTCGATTCTAAATCTGAAATCGAGGTTTCATGATGGGGTTTTATTGCCTGGAATTGTGATCACTGGATAGCACTAGCATTTGTATCATCTGCACAGTCATTTTCAAATATACAAATTTATTGTGGTTGGAATGTCTATAATGTTGCTGCTGCTGCTTTATAAACATGATATTTGAAAATGGAGTTTGAGTTCGGAGCAGGGCGGTTCGATTTCCGGTGGCTTTATAGACACAGTTTCACCTTGCTCCGATCTGTTACAGTTCCTAAATTCATGCTTCCACTATCGAAACCGGATCCAAGAACAGAAAACCTATATGCACAACTAATGCATTGTTGAGATGAATTTTGATTAGATGATAAAACCATCCATGCAGGAACATTCCTAGAGCTGAAAAGCACAAATATTTTATCTCGGACTAGATTTTGGTTAATCTACTGAAAATATAAGGTAAAATATTCTTTGATTTAAAAATCCATCTATTTTGTTAGTCTCTTATATCTAATTAATCATCAAAAGACATAAAATTTTAAAATCTTTTGATTCAATTCAATAAAAACAAATTTACGTGGACTCAAAATGATCACTGCATCAGTATCGTTAACTGTCATATCAACACCATAACGATCAACATTAACTTTCATCAATGAAGGGATAATGATGATGCAATTGAACTAGTTCATGGACTAAATTGATGCAAAAACAAAAAAACTACATGAGGTTAAATTGCCTCTCCAGTTCCTTCTTATTGAACTAGTTCATTTGACTTCATATTTGAGTACTTTGTAATATCATATGCAACCAAGTGATTTCTTTCATAGTAAGAAAAAGTTTCAAGCATACAAATGAGAGACATACCTCACAGTCTGCAGCAATCATGCATACACGTCAACGATGTCATGTCTTGTGTTATCATATCATGTTCGAAGTTGTCAGGTCCAATATAAAAAAATAGTCCGCAGAATTTCATATCCTATCATATCATGTTTGAAGTTTTCATAGGATATTGAATGTATACAAAGAATTTTTTAACTGGTGCATCTAAGTGCTAAGAAACACTAAACTGCATAAATTACAGAAGAAACATATGCTAGCAAAATTGAAGATGACAATTTCAAAGAGAGTTTGAAGTAATCTTATCTCGAGCGGTTTCAAATCTCCCCGGTTCCAAGAGGTTGCCTTGAGGTATCACCAGAAGCCCATGCTTGATAGTCTTTAACAAGCTGCACAAAAGAGAGATCAGAACTATATCATTGAAATGAAAATTGCAGATTTGCTTTAAGAGTAGACTTGTTGCTTCATATTTTTATATTTCTATTTACAGAAACCAATACCGAAAAGAAATCAATCCAGAAGATACAGCAGTTGCATAACCAAATGAGCAATAGTAGTCTAGGAATGTGAATTGCATTTTGTAAGAGAAGTTAGAGCAAAACTCTGTGGTCCATTTTTTGCTCTTTTTTTTTTCTGTCCAAAATGCATTATTTTTCTCACTGTCAGTAATCTTGTCTCTAACCTTGTTTATCTTTCCGAAGAAAATATGTCGAGACAGACAGCATTACATGATGTATAAGACCACTCACAACCTACAGGTCCGTATAGTTTAATCTACTACATTGGACCTAAATCATACCAACAAACTGGATTGCTACTTCTTTTATAATTTGTAAGCCAGCTTTTTTGCCAAAGAACAAAAAACAAGTGCAAACTATGTCCTTGCGACTCTTCATTTTTCTTATTGTATTGTATCTGTGTCGACACTTGTGTTCAATCATATCAAGACATTGATAATGGAGCTATGACCCTCGAAGAACTTTCCAAATGTGTGGAAAAACTTTACAAAGTTGAAAACACCTGTGTCAGACATCCAGTATTTTACGCTCACACCCGAGTCCAAGAAAAAAAGACCAAGAGTCAGCAAGGATGACTACACCAAACAACAGAAGAATAGTCTGAAACATTTTAAAACACTATCTATTTGTCAACACCATTGTCATTCATGCAATCAACTACATGCGGGATCTGTTGAAGTAAAATTCATTCCAAAACTAAAACCTGCGAAGAAAATATTTTTGGACCAAAGGGTTCCATAATGTCATTACCAGTCCCACCCATATAAGCATTACAACATTCCACCTCATGTAGGTCCTATCTTACTCGGACTTGGGTGTGTTAAATATCGTAATGTGCCTGACATGGGTATGGTCAAAATTTTCTAAGCTTCTGCATGTACATGGACAATCCTTGGGTTCCATAGCCTGATATCCAAGTGTTGGATACAGGCACAGGCACTTAAAGGAAAAGGAGAAGTCATAGCAACAATTCAAGTATAAGGGACAAACACAAAATATCAACAATTCTTAATCAGTGAAAAAGGAAATTTTAAGTAACATTTTACAAACCTGTGCCATAAAACGGGGCAGCATCAGCCCGAGTATTTGTGCAAGGACTTGGGTCCCACTTGATTCAATCATTCCCAAGGGAAATGGTCTGAATGCAAAAGGAACCTCGATGTTAACCTAGATTAAACATAGAATTACAAATTACAGTAAGAAAAATATGCCTTTGTGAAATGCCATGGTAATATTAGAAAAAAAAAATAGCAAGCATTACCTCAATAACTGCATCCGATGTAAGCTTTTGTACTGATGAGTCATTTCTGTTGGCATCACAAGATATTCGATTGACCATAGAAGCTGCATTTTCATATCAAATCAGTGCCAAAGCATTCCAGAAAGAACTACTGCACCTTAACTTAAGCATAACTGATTCAAACATACTACGATTAAGTTATGTCTTTCCCTTAGCATCATGCTGCAGATTTTTCTATGTCCTATATTCAACACCTACGCCCACCCCTCTGACCCACAACCCGGAAAGGTTAGGTAACTAGCTACACAAAGTAGTTAAGTGTCGCAGACAGCTAAGGCAGTTGAGTGAAAATGGGATAGATATAGCCATTCAATGAGCAAGGAGAGATGAAATAGCAGAGAAAGATGAGATTGTGTAGAAAGGAAAGAGTCTATCATGTTAATGTACTTTGTCAGAATAAAGTTGAAACACACACACGCCTTTTCTTCTTCTCTCCCAATTCCCACCCACTTAACCATTTAAAAATGCTTTTGACAAAGAAAGCGTACAAGCTGGCACCCACATAAAAACGTTTCAAGAAAGGAAGCTAATGAATTGATTATAGAACATTGCATATGACCATATGAAATTCAGATACAGAGAAAGGTGGAGAACAGAAAACATACAACTTAAAGGAATATCCTAGTCAACCTAGTGAAAAAATGACAGAAGCTAGAAACAAACATATATAGTCAACAATTAGAAGAAAATAAGTATTTTAGAACTCATACATGTGTTGAATTGTCTGATATTTTGTGATATCATTGTCATGTATTAAGCTATGAATCAATTGTTTACTTTTTTTGATGATCCATGGCTTAATACATAACAGAGAAAACACCAAACAATAAGATTAAGCAAAAATCACTCTAAGAATTGCCAACAACTACGAAATTATCCTTGATTGACCTTAGCAATTAGCACATGATATTCAAAAACAGAAGATGCAATTCCGGTTACAAAAGTCATTGAAGGAACTGGATCAGAAATTGATCCAACCAAGAACCAATGAAGCACAATTGATTCAAACGACTTGTTAATTGTTGCTGATGTAAAATCACAATGAAACATCATATAACAACTTTTTTTTAAAAAAAATGTTCGATCATAGGTATGATGTAATCCTGATTAAATTACATCACCAATAACTAAAATATGATATCTTTCTTTGGATGGAAAAGCCACGGAAAGATGCTTACCATCAAACTTATCATTCTGCGCAACGACAATGGGTGAGCCCTCCAGCTGCAGTCAGTGGATACATTAGAGGTTATCAAAATCCATGAAAATCTATAAAAATCCAAAATGTATATATATTAATCATCCTTCCGTATCTGAAGAGTGTTTCTAAGCAGTATGTCCAAAACCCTAATGACACTGATTAAGATACCATTCCAACTAATGTTACACATCAAAATGTTAAAGTGACCACAAATTTAAAAACAAATATTAGACTCCAAGTATTTTGCAACAAATTTAAGCTTGCAAGTGGATTACCTAATATATACGAAACCAAACAAATTCAATGTAATGAAACTTTGAGATTACCTTACAAGACAAGAGCTTAATACAGCAACCATTAGGCTGTTCTTCAACTCTTACAAGCAAAACGGGGCAAACCTCGAAATTGAAAAACTTAAACCTGTACACATAACACCTAAATGTACTATCATCTACCCTCTCTATCCTTTCTGCATCGAGCACCGAGTATTGGCTTGCTGGTAAGCTCATATACTCAACTGCACAAGCAAAACAAAACCCAATTAAAGTAACTATATTGAAAGCTCATTAAATTTTATATTCATAATTAGAAGGGCAATGTTAATTAAATAAATAACAGTGACTTTTAAAACAGAGTTTTCCTTTTAACAATTTAAGCTTTTTCTTTTATTTATTATGTATAGTTAAATGCAAATAAAATTATAAACCAAGAATTAAACAGAAACGAAAACAAGAAGAAAACAATAAGGATAAATTATCAATCAAAAAAAAAAATTATAATCTATATTGATGTGCGACATTACTTACGGAGAGGGCGGTTCAGCTGCCGTACCGATACGGACTCCTTTCGACGCGCGACGAAACGGGCTTTTTGGGGGGAGTTGGCGGCGGAGGCCTTAAGGCGGAGCAACTGAAACGACGTCGTTTCGAATTGAAGCTGTTTTTTGTATATTTTTGCAGGGAAGGAGAGGGAGATTAGGCGCGTTGAAGTGACTGTAGAAGAAGAAGCTAAAACCATGTTTGAACTGACGACGGAAAACTGGTTGTCAAGAGCGGATATTTAGGGAAGAAGCTTCGGACACTGCTCTGCTCTGCTTTTCATTTTTTATTTTTTTATGGATAAAAGATTTTTTCTTGCCACTTGTGAGAGTTGTTAAATTGCGCCACTGGTCCTGGAGAATTGAATTTTTACCAAAAAACAAGGGTTTGTCTAAAATGAATCCTCTCTGATTTAAAGTAAAAAAAAAATTATATTTTTGGCCGCTGAATGTATGGATTGTATTCGGTTAATTTAATCGGTAATTAAATTAATTAAAAATTTTAAAATTTTAATTGTTAATTGAATCGAATTAATCATAATTAAATTAACTAAATTAAAATTATTTTGATTAATTTAGTCAATTTTTATATTAATTAAAATTTTTATAAATTTTTTGATAAATTATACAATAAATCATTAAATTATGTTAAATATTTTTAATCACTAAACTTTCACTTTATGCTAATTTGACAAAAGATCAATGAGTACTTTATAATATATAAAAATTAATAATTATTTTATAATTTTTAAAAGTTAAATGATCAAAATAAATATATATAATATTTAATATATAATATTTTCGATAACCCCACGTTAAATTAATCGATAACCAAATTATTTTAAAAAATTAATCACCTAAAATATATAATATTTTCGTTTAACATCAATTTTGGAACAAACGTTAAACTGAAAATAGATATTTATTATAAGTTAAATCTTTCAACTTTTACGTTTTACGGTTTTTAAGATAAATTTTTTTTAAATTAGTTAATAGTGATTATAATAATATCTGTTTTAATATATAATTTTTACTGTTTAATATTATCGTTCAATTATTTTATTAGTATTATTAATGTTCGAATTTATGACCTTTAAAAATAATAACCGTTTATTTAACCACTTAGACCAGAGGAGTCATCCAAAATAAGTCAATTATCGTTTGAGAAGCATTTCCGAACCAAGTCCAAGAGTGTTTGTTAGAGATATTTTTACAACTGCCTTGTTTGTCACGATTCTACCGCGATAAAGAGAAACGACTACTAATATTTGTTAATTTTGTGATGATAGATTTTTATTATTTAATTAGTTAATTATAATTATTAGTGGAATTGGAAAAAGAAAAGAAAAATAAATTAAACACGTGGATAATATTATTTGAGATGATTTAAATTTGTTGATAGTAAAAGTGATTAATTAGGATTATAAATAATTTACATATGAGGAAAAACAATAATAGATTACCTAATGGTCAGGGGTGAGTATTCAATCAAGTCGAGTTAAAAAATTTTAAGTTATTCGAGTCATATTTCACAACTCAAATTTTATTTTAAATTTTTCCGGTTCGAATCGAATTTAAGAAATTCGAGTCGAGTTTTTGAGTTCTTATAAATATTTTATTGTAATTATTTATCATGTTATAGTATGATTTGATTTCAATTTAAACGTCTTTCTCTAATCATATAATATATATATATCATAAAAAATTGATAGACTCATCTCAAACTTAAAAATTAATCCTCTAATTACTAAAAATTTCGAGTTATTCGATTTTTCATTTTATAACTCGAACATTATTTGAAATTTTTTGAGTTGAGTCTATGAAATTTCGAGTCGAGTCAAAACGAGTCGAATTATTCGATTTTTTCAAGTCGAATCAAGCTTTGCTCATCCGGCCATTTAATTTTATAAAAAAAAATATAGATTATCAATTTTTTTATGTATATAATTTTTAGATACTTGCAAGCCGTTTAATTATTTTTACAATTCGAATATAATAATTTCTGTTTTCATCTCTATTTGAGTAAATTTTTATCATTCGTATCTTAATTTTTTTATCTTTCATCGAAGAAGAAGAATGGAAGGAGGAAATCAAGTAGGAGAGAAAACGTCAATAGAGAAACCCAGAAGGGGAAATCTTCCTCCTGTTCAAGCGGTATGGTTGTTATTCTTGTTTACCATTGCTCTCAATAATTATTTGCTTGATAGCCAAGAAACCTGAAAAAGGTGATGATTTTGAATAATTTTAACATATTTATACCTGAGATCGAAGCTTTATTTGGTTGGTAAGAAAATGAGGATGTTGGATTTTGGTGGAAAATTTCCTTAAAAAGAAAGAAAGTTTAAACCTTGTGTTATTTGATCTCTAGTTGTTTATATTAGTCATTTTCTTACATCCTAGATGTGGGAAATTTTAACCTTTGGAGTTTGAACAGGACGCCCTTTTCTTATCAAATTAAGAAAAATCATTCCTTATGCATTTTTTTTTCTTCTTGTTATGAAATGCAGAATATTGATAAACTGGAAAAAGTTATAAATGAGGGTAATCGCTATGGAGCTCAACAGATGTACAAGTCTATAAGTGCACGGTATAACTGCAATTTCCCAAGTTTATGAGTTTTTAGAGCTACAAATTGCTCGAAAATGGTTTATTAGCCTACGTTGCCAGGTCTTGAGAGTGCATGTCTGATGCTAAGTGCTGTCATTTTTTTCTTCTAGGTCTAGTTTTTAAGATAAGTGCATGGTACAAATGTCTGCAATTTCCCAATGTATGATCTTTTATAGCTACAAATGGTATATTTAATCTATATTGCCTGGACTCGGAAATCCATGCCGATGTTGCAGTATATGTCAGACAGGAGTACATTGTAACAGATGAACAGTCAGAGAAGCATAGAGCTTAGCTATGGTTAGTCTTAGATGGGGCTTAGTGGGGATAGATCTGCTTCTACTTGAACTGTAAGGAGTCTAAACATAGTAGGTTAAGGATGTTTCCTGCATTATTACTCGGTTTCCAGTTCAAATTGCAATTGATGTAAAAGTAAGAACTGTGAAATGCTTGCTTGATCTTTTGTTTTGCTTTTGAAAGACTTTTGATTAAGGAACATGAATATCCTATTTCAGATATGTTTCCGCTCAACGATATTCCGAGGCCTTGGATCTGCTTCATTCAGGTGCATGCCTCCAGTTGAAGCATGGGGAGGTTATTATTTTCTTTCAATTATATTTATCAGCTTAGAATCGGGTTTATTTCAGATAGAAACAAATATAAGATGACAAGTACTGAAATTGCTAGCATTTCATGATCAATATCCTTTACATGCATGGATGACCTTCCTCTTAATCAAATATAACTTTGGATGTAAGAATGATGTCCATGTCTAGCATATATTATTAGCTATTTACCAGAGCACAATATTCTCTGATCGAAATGCAGGCTAACTAAACATTTTCAGTTTGGTATATCGATCGGATTTTATTTGATATTTACTTCAAGGAGATGTTCTTCCGGGAAGTAGAGGCTTATGAAATTGGAACAGGGAAATTGTTTTCCTGGTATTCTGCATAGTTGTGATTTACTTCTTCATGGTACATGGCTTTGCAATCACGAAATGTAACTTTTCAGGTTACTTGTGGGTCTGAGCTTGCAGTCATGTTCGTCGATGCCCTTGTCAAAGGGAAAATTCCTTGTGATGAAGAGACCCTTGGTTAGTACAAGCCTTCTATTTTTATTCGTTTGCGGCATAGGTTGTAATCCATATTACTTGGATGTATCTGACACTGGAAGGTTCAATTATTTTCAAGTTTTTCACATATTTGGAAGGTCAGATCTCCATGTCCATGTTCAGATATTATTCAACAGGGGCATCAGACATGGATACTTGATGAAGAGTCAGAGTTACATTGGTTGTAATAATACTTCATGGACCCTCTTCTCTTATTCAGATCACTTGAGTATCTTATATATGGGAAAAAAGAAGAGAAACTTCCAAGTTAGTCATATTAGGTCAATTTGTTATGCTCTCTGTTGTGATTATTATGAAATGCATGTGTCAGACCGTATTTGGAAAATCTACAAGCTGTTTCCACAGATTCCCGTGCCTACTAACTTTGATGTTGGGGATGACGTTCAACAACTTACTGAAGCTATCGGGGAGGCAAAAACACGAGTCCAGTGCTGCTCGTCGTTCTTAAAAGCTGCTATAAAGTGAGACATCATTCCCACAATATGCTGCTATCTTCAAAGTTATATCGAAAATAATTTCGTTTCAACATCATAGATGATGTCGGGGGTTATTTTTCTCTTCAACATCACAGATTCCCCTGACCTGTTTTGTATTTTGGGTTCTAGGTGGTCTGCAGAATTTGGTGATCAAAAGAATGGTGATCCACAACTGCACACTATGCTGGCAGAGTACATATATTCTGAATCTCCTGAGGTGGTAGGTTTGGAACTAAATATTTAGGCTTCGCTTTCGATATTTGATCATACATTTGTTTTTGATATATTCTGAATCTCCTGATTTGTTAGGTTTGGAACTAAATATGGATGCTGACAATCATGTGATGTTGTTTTGCAGGACATGGCGAAAGTGACGTATCATTTTGTTCGAGGAAACAATATAAAGAAGTTTGCAACTACTTTAGTAAACTTCATGAGCAAGGTTCAAAGTTCTTCTCTTTCTTGCACCTTGTCATGGAATGGCTCAAGCCTTCCATGTTATGTTTCTTCGACTCTTCGATTTTCTTGACATAACAGTTTATGACATCCGTGTCATATGCATATCTGGACATGGGGTTTGGATTATGATCCTCTAAACCTCTCAAAATACTTAGAAAAACTCAGAAAAATTTAGCATAGCATGTCAGCATCCATATCTGAAACTCTGATCTATGTCCAAGTAACATAGGTTTGTGGCGTACAACTCAAAGTTGGCTTCCCTTGTGTAACTATACAATATGCAAGAGTATACATGGAAGAACATAGGGAGAAAAATGAACATATCCGTGTCAGACACGTACTCATATCTGGTACAGCCTGTGTAACGTAAGTTTAAGCTTCAGAGTGCTAAAATAATTTGAAACTCCAGTCAAGAAACTATGGTATACTTAAGAATCAGAATATTGGCTGTCAAAAATGCATGAGAAATTAGCCTAACTCAATCAATGTACTCGGATTCAAGTTCCATCTCTATGATCAGCTGTAGTTATTACCTTTTGTCCAATACTTTTTTTGAAGAAATCATCCATTACCTATTTAATGCTGTTAAGCTATATGGTTTTCGACTGTGCAGTGCTATCCCGGTGAAGATGATATAGCCGTTGCACGAGCCATTCTTATGTAAGCTCACCATAAAAATTCTCACTTGATTTGTAATTTTACTGTTCCTGTTGCCACTCCTTTTGATGCTGATCAATAATATAGAACATATCATAGATATTGCTTGTTCTTAGAATATATTTTGATTCACAGTAGGCTAAGCAAAATCATCATCAGAATGTGCCAACTTTTTTTTCTGTCAAATCTGTTGAAATTTTGTACGAGGCCATTATAAATTCCCATCTATTATAGGGATGTTAATTTCTTCTCAAATTTACATCGTTCGAACTCGGAAATAAAATCGAAACTGTTTATTTTGTAGTCTTAAATTGTGTGCTAATGAAGAAAAGTTATTTTTGCATGGTAGGCAACTGTCTCTGGGTAATCTTCAAGATGCTATTTCCCTTATGGATGAGTTAAGGAAACAAGTGCAATCCCAGGGGATTGATTTTCCGGTATCGGATTTGATTCAGTTTATCAATTTACTCTTGCTAACGTAAGTTACTCTTTTCTTTTATTTGGAAGATTTACCCTCATACTCATGTATAAATGCGTCGAGCACGAATAATGGAAACAAGAAAAGGAAAATGAAGAGTCGAGTAACATGGATCTTTTGAATACATAAACAACTTAGAAAAATCTGCATGTACCCGTGTCAGACACATACTCATATCCGATACTAGTCCATGTAACATAGTGTGCAACAATACAGACAAAGTTTCAGGAGGGATTATGTCATTATGGGAAAGTGCCGGGGATTAAGTTGACAAGTTTAGTCCCTCGAGTCATTTGCTAGTAATACTTTTCAAGGTTTATGTGCTTGAGTTGTGCTTCCTTAACCAGACATGTTCTGATCTCCAAACTACTGTAAATGTTTTCTGTTCGACTTTCGATTAGCTGAGCTATAAAAACATAGGATTCCAACAGTGAATGTTTCCTTCAAATGATTTACTTTTAGTTAAAATCATCATGGATAGTTTTTAGCTTAGCAGCAGACAACCTTACTCCATGTCTAGTATTTGGAACATGGTCCTATACATTGTTCTTAGATTCTTTTGTCTGCAGGTTGGAAAAAGAAACTCTGGCTCTTTTTACTGCAATGAGAGTGAAGTACAATGATAGCATCGATCGAGAACCCGTATTCAATGAGGTGCTCAATTGTGTGGCAATTAAATTCCATTACTCCCTCAGTCTCATGTTTTCACAAAACTGCTAAGCGGCTTACATGTATTGTGTTCTAATACAACCCTGATTGTTCAGCTGCTAGAAGAAATCGCGGTGAAGTTCTACGGCGTACAGCGTAGAAATCCGTTCCAGGATATGTTCGGTGATCTTCTCTAGGTGATTATCGACATACCCTTGCAACTTCTATTCTGGAATTACAGGCATGAAAACTGATCTTCCCTACAACTCAGTCAACAGCTTTCTGCTGCAATTTTGCTAGTAAACAACTTGTTTTCATCTTCCTGTACATGTTCTTACTCGGAATGTTCTAAAACTCACTGTGCAGATGTCTGATGGACAAGAAACATGGCACTAGCTTGAATCTGAATGCAGGTTGGGTTGTGCCTTGGGTTTCAAGTTTCTGATTGATTTTATACTTGAGAAGCAATTCTTGTGTGTAAATATTTATGATATTATTTCATATTTATAACATTTTTCATTTTATGTCAGTTCAAAATCTTTACCTTTTGTAAACTGGGATGGTGATCGTAGCGATCCCTTTTTTAAAAAACATTTAGTATTAGGTGTAAATGAAAATAGGGGTCACTAGTTTGAAAATTAGGAATTAAGCTAAAAATTAGAACTTTTAAATTTAAGGTTCAAAATTTGGGAATTAAGGCTTGAAAAACCTAAAAAGGAAGTTGAAAATTTTATTAAAAATTAGGGACTTGAAAAATATTTGGAACGTTTAAAAATATTGGAGTCGCCACCGGTCACTTTTGGGTAGACCGGACACCGGAAAACCAGAGATTCGAAGTGCTTGGGTTCGAGAGTCGGTTACGGTTTAAAAACAGGTTTAATGTTTAAAAACTGCCCAAAAATTGGCACCTTTAAAATAAATTACCGCTTAATTAATTTTGGATATTTTTGAATTAAAGTGGCATTTAAATCATTTTTGTTTAAAGATTCGAATCAATTTTATTTTTACCGGGTCTCAATTCGAAGGCAACGCATACACCGCGACCATTGCATTGGAACACGGGCCCGTTACGACCGAATAAAGATGTTTAAAATTAAATTCATTAATTAAGTAGTGGATGTAGATTTGAACAAAATAAATAGATGTTACATGATGTATAACAATAAATAGACACATGAACAATAATAAAAATAAACAAGTGAATAATAAATGACATAAAAGAGCATAACCAAAAGTGTATGAATGACAACATAATATAACATACAAATATACAATAAAATGAAATGCATAAGTAACAAAATGAAGAACATATAAAATAAACATATATAAATAAGACAATAATGACATATAAAGAATGAATGAGCAAATAAATTCACAAATAATAAAGATATGAAAATCAAATTAAAATGAATACTAACATGCCTTGACAAATAACAAAAGTATAGATGTACAGATGAAAAAAAAAAAACATGAGAAGACATAATACAAATAAAAAGCATAATATAAATGCAACCTAAGAATATCTTCATGAAACAAGCATACAAAATGACATAGCATAAATAAAACTAGTGCAAACATGCGAATAAAAACGAAATAAACACATGACTAAATAAATGAAAACATGAAGAAAACAAAAATAAATACATGCATAAAAGCAAGTAAGTAAATAAACGCAAATGAATAAATTAAATAAAATGACAAATAAAATAAATAAATAAATAAATAAACCCAAAACAAACAAACACAAAAAAGACATTGGAAATGGATTTAATTAAAATAAAATTTAAAATTAAAATTAATATTTAAAATAAAACAAATTTATTTTCGGACAGTGACCGAATTGTAAGATCTTGAAAACATCTGAGGACCTCTGAAATGATTAAACCAAGGGGAAGACCCTAAAAGAAAAGTACAGAACACGGAGGGACCAGGGAAAAATAAAACCAATTTTAAAACGGGTATAACACAGAAATAAGGACGAAATCGAAAGATTCTGAAAACATGGGAGGACCTGGTACGTCATTTCGAGGACACGGAGGGTTTTAAGACCGAAATAGACCATTTCTTATTTGAAAACTGAGTATAAAAGACACTTAATAAATTAATCCAACCTTTTTTCATTATTTCCGAAACCAAAGATAAAAAAAAAAACCAAAACCTCTGTGATGTTCATCTTATTAGATGAACATTCATCTTCAACCCAGAAAAAGCTTAGAAACCCAGAAACCGACGACCTCTTTTGGATTCCGGCCACCGCTAACGGTGGCCGGCGAAACCAAACTCTTTTATAAATCCCTCCTTTCGAAACCAAAACTCAGATCCAACCCTTTCTTTGCAAGAATAAGAACCCCAAAACACTTATTTTCTCTCAAAAATCAGATCAGAATCCCCCTTTTGCTTCGACACCAGAGAGGAAAACGGAGATCTCCTTCGGTTCGAATAAGGGGCGAAGAGAAAAAGGAGGATGATACTAAAGACCGAAGAAGTAAACAACTACAGGTAAAAAAACCTTTTCTTTTTTCTTCCCTTTTGATTTCTTGCTAAAACGTATACCTCAAATGCTTTTAGTTCTCTATTGATTGTTGTGGTGGCCGAGAGACCTTACAAGATGATCCTTTTTCTCTTTATCCAGATTACAGAAAAAAATGAAAAAACTCTAGGATTTTTATGTTTCGCTGGAATATTGTCTTTTTCATGCATGCTCTGAAATCTCTGATTTATGTCGATTGCGTGCCCGACCTCGTCTGAACATTTTTATTTGTTGGTGATGTGTACGAAATTCTTCTGATAATTTGTGTTTTTTACTGCTGAAAACGTACGAATCCAACTGTCTTTTTTGTTTTTGTTTGTTTGTATGCGAGGTACGGTCATCGGAGGATCATCGGATGCGGTCGCCGGCGATCGGAAGCGGAGAAGTTGTTCAGCAGCTGAACAGTCGGGAGCGTGAGACACACGCGCGTGTGGGTACTCGAACAGCCAGCGCGTGGGGCGCGTGCACCATCTGAAAACTTCTCCTCCTCTATCCGTGACCGTTAGATCAGATCTCGATCTAACGATCGAGATGAAGCTGCGCATGGAGAAAGGATGAAATTAGTTTTAGGGTTTTTTGGCCGGATTGGGCTCTGTTCGTGGGCTTGTATATATTTTTTTAATGTATTTGGGCTCTGTAATGTTTTTATGGGCTAATAACTATTGTAATAGGTTTGGGCCTTATTTTACTTCAAGTTTGGGTTTTAAAATTATTAGTTTTATTTATAATTTAATAATAATAATAATAATAATAATAATAAAAATCATAAAAATAATAAAAATAATAATGATAAAAATAATAAAGGATGATAATAAAATAATGTAATAATATATTAATGATATCATTAACAAATAAATCAATAAAAGAAAAGAAAAGAAATACATGTATAAAAATAAAAGAGAAGAAATATATGTATATCACAATAAGGACGAAAATGTTGATAAACAAAATGGAGTAAAGTTTTTAAATAGTAAACCGATTTACCGAAAATTAAGGTTGAAAATAATATATGATATATACATATATATACTAAGAGGAAGTAGAAAGAACAAAATATTAGTTAGGTATAATTTTAACATATATATAAAGTAATATTTTTGTGATTTTTTAGTTTGTAATGAAAACAATTTAAATGATAATAAAAGCTAAGACAAAAAATATGTAAAAGGTAATAATATTTACATAATTTAAGGGAAATAATATGTATAATATTTTTTGCATTTTTAATCAATAATTACAAGTCCATTTCTCGAATTTAAATCGAAAATTAAAATCGGGTTTAACACCCCGGATAAAATTAGTGATTACAGTGATGTTGGACTAATCTGGGCAGATATTATATACTTGCAACAATCTAGAAGAAGAGATGGTCTTCTGAATCTCACGTATCAAATTACCAGTTAGTTATCTTGTTATTGGAATTTATCAAAATAAGGGAATAAAGGGACGTATCGATACGACGATACGTAAAAAAAATCGTATCAGTATAAACTCTTCTAATTATCAATACGATTTAAAATATATTAGTCCTCGAAGTTTTTTTTAACACTTTGATTATTTAAAATTATTTTAAATATGTCAAAAATCTTTTAAAAAACGTTTAAACATATTTTTTTATGTTTATAATCTTTTGAATATTTTTATAAAATTATTTAAATTTAAAAATATTTTTAATTTAAATAATATCAAAAATAAATATCTTAATACTCTTCGTAAGTTCCAACTTCTTCTTAACTCTCCTAATCTCATAGATTCTATAATTGTTAGAAAATGATTTTTATATCTTCAGTAATTTATTGTAATTTCTCTTTTCAATTCAAAAAATAAAATTAACGATAAAGTAACATAAACGGGTAAAAATTAAAACTTAGTATTAAGTTTAAATATTATTAAATTTGATAATATTTTCAAGTTAATAATAATAGTTTTTGAGATATATTGCGATAATTTAAATGTTCTTCGGTTGTTCTTAGGATGATAAAATAATATGAAGTTATCGGTTTTAGCTCGATCTAACCCAATAAAGATAAGTTTTTAATATATCGGATTTAAGTTAGATCAGATTATTATAAAGTAAAATTGGGGTTGGATGGGTTAGAGTTTAGATTAAAATAATTTAACCCGAAAAAATATATTTATATATACTTATTATATTTTTATATATTATATTTAATATTTTTACTAATAATTTGATCTAGGTTAAATTTAATCAATTTTTTATCAAAATATTATAATTGAATCAAAATAAATTATATCTTTTATTATATCAAATCAAATTAAATCAAAATTATAAGATATTAAAATGGGCCCAAATAAAATCAAAATAAATAATTTAAATTTTGGATCGAAGGAGGATGCGATTTAGGCCGTTCCGTCCCGTTTCCTCCGTAGGCCCGTTCTTTTTCTAAGCCTAGCCGCAGGATAAAGTCGTCATTTCACAAAAATACAACAAAAACCTGTTCTTTGTCAATTTCCAATCTCCACGCTATGAAATTAAACTCTGTTAAACCCTAATATCCCCTCTCAGCCTGCAACAAATAAAGTTTCAAAATTTTACCCAATCTTTGTTATTGATTTCGATTTTAATTATTTCCTTTTCGATTCACCGAATCCCAAACAATGCCACCGAAGCAACAAGCGAAATCGAAAGCCGATTTGGCGAAGAAACAAAAAGTTGTTGAAGACAAAACATTCGGATTGAAGAACAAAAACAAAAGCAAAAATGTTCAGAAATATGTTCAAAATCTCCAGCAATCCGTTCAACCCAAACCCGACCCGTCTAAAGTCGCCGCTAAGGTACCCTTCTGTATATGTCAATAGCAGAACAATGGATTTCACCATTTTTTAGTTTCTTATGAAATTCTTATTTGTGAATAATTTTTATGTTAATTATTAGCTTGATTTAAATGAAACAATGACTATATTAGAATAAGCAATGCAATTTTACTTTAATTTCAGTTTAATTAGTATGAGTTTTTATTGTTTTCTAGCAACTTTTAAGTGCTTATAAAATAAGTAGGAAATATAATTATAAAATTGGTTCTCAATAATTTATGCTGTCTTAATGGTAATGTATGGATTTTGAAAGTGGGAATCTTTTGTTTGATATTTGTTAATTAACTTGCTAATTGTTATGATTAACAGAAAAAGAAAGATGAAGAGAAAGCTAGAGAGAAGGAGTTAAATGACTTGTTTAAAATTGCTGTTACACAACCCAAAGTCCCTCCTGGTATGTATAATGTTTGCTTTTGGAGCTGAATTTTTTCTTGGTTTTGTGTTTTATATTTAAATGTAAGATTATATAGTCGATAATGGAGGTTGGGGTACTGGATAGGTGTGGATCCCAAGTCCATAGTATGCGAATTTTTCAAAGCCGGACAATGTACGAAAGGTTTTAAGTGCAAGTTCTCTCACGATTTGAATGTTCAACGGAAGGGTGAGAAGATTGATATTTATAGTGATAAGCGCGACCAAGGTAATCGATGTACTTATATTTAGTAGTCAATACTTTTGACCTTTTTTCAGTATCAATAGGATTTTGATTTCTTTTTGGGGTTATTTTCCTTTAGAAACAATGGAGGACTGGGATCAGGAAATGCTGGAGAAGGTTGTGGAATCGAAGAAAACAGAGTATAACCAGAACAAGCCCACTGAGATTGTACTTAACTATTTTCTTTCTCAATCTATTCTTTTTTTAAGGCATTGATCAATAATCAGCGGTGAGGGATAGCTATGAAAGAATGGTTTTTGATGCAGAATTTAGTGTAATGAGGAGCAAAAACTTAGAATGTAGAAAATTATGCAGGCAATTAGGTTTTGTCAAGTGGACTCAGCTTTTTATGGCACTGATAATTACTAGGTGTTAATCTTAATTTAATTTTGGCTGTTAATGGTGGTTTATTTGACTTGGAAGAATAAAAAACTACGTTATTTATACTCGGGATGTAGGTATGTGTTTAAACGGGGTTGTGCTCAAAATTTTTTTTTCTAAATTTTCCCATGTATTTAGAGAACCCTTGGAGGATCTTATCTTCATAACATGTTAGACATAGGTTTCAGACACAGGTATTTTTAAAAAGTTTGAAGAGTTGCAGCAACATAATTAAGATCCAGTTAACCAGCAACTACGTAAAGTGTAAACCTCCTATATCTTTCTTTTGATCCTACCAGCCTTGTGCGATCTTCGGTCATGTTACTTCTCAGCAACTCACAAGCCATTCTTAACAGATCCCATTTCTTTGTGTGATTAGATATGTGCCATTGCATCCTTACTTTTAAATCCCTGGTATGTAGGTTTGCAAATACTTTCTGGAAGCTGTTGAAAAGAAACAGTATGGTTGGTTCTGGGTCTGCCCAAATGGTGGCAAGGATTGTCACTACAGACATGCCCTTCCCCCGGGATATGTTTTGAAGTCTCAAATGAAGGCACTTTTGGAGGAGGAGAGTGAGAAGATAACTATTGAGGAAGAGATAGAAAACCAGGTAAAATTATCATTTTTTATCTGTTATGCTATTATCACAACTGACTAGAACTGTTTTGACTTTCCTTTTTAATTTTTTTCTTTCTTCGCTCAATGAAAGTACCATTTTAGGTACTATGTGTAAACTATTTCGTGTTAATTGTACAGGTTTTCTTCTATTTTCTGTTATGATTGTTTATCTGATTTTTTTCAGCGTTCGAAAGTAGCAACGACGACACCAATGACTACTGAGTTGTTTATGCAATGGAAGAAGAAAAAGATGGAAGAAAGAGAAGCTAGTTTGGCTGCAGAACGAGCAGATAGGGCTAAGAATGATCGCATGAGGTATTATCTTCCTTTTGGTTTCTCCATGTAAAAAATATTCCACTCGAGCAAATCTTATTTATTTGTTTGTCAATTTCAGTGGCCGCGAGTTGTTTCTCTCGGATGCAAGTTTATTTGTGGATGATGCTGAAGCATACGAAGAATACCTGAGAGAAGAACCAGAGGTTACTGAGCAGAAAGTAAGTCTTCAATATCATTAAGAACTCTTAGTTATCCGTTTCTTCCCAAGTTTTTCCATTTCTTTGGAGAGTTTATCCATGTCCCGACATGGGTCAAACAGGTGTTGGACATGTCCTTCACTATTGGTGGTTCTTTGGATCTTGCAACTGCTTGTGAGCATGGATTGCAACAGGATATGTTATTTATCTTGGATTTTGGGCATCGAATTGTTATATGTAACAATGCCAAAATAATCCGAGTTGTTGCGGGTAGAAACTTATATTTTTACGGAGGCGAGCATCATGAATACTCAAATTAATGCCATCTCATTTGTTTCATATAAGCTCATTGTCATTAATTTCAGGTCAAGGATGACTCAACGGCAGCTGGGCCAAGCCGTGGAGCTAATGCAGCTGCTGATTCTGAAGACGTCCTGGATGACGACGACGATGAACTTGACATGGATGAGCTGAATGAGCTTGAAGCTAGTTTGTCAAGAGCATCCATTCAAATTCAGGAACCAGGTATTCGTTCATCATCTTGAGATTTTTAAAAAGGTGTCATCGTTGAACTCGTCATCCTCGAAGGATTAAGAGTTTGTAAACCTAGCTTTTAACCGGCAACGAGAGACGTTTTGCTCGAAACCGGAACGAAGTTCTGTTGTGCACCGTTTTTGGCTCATTTAGAGCCTTCGTTACAATACTTGGTTGATGGTGGTATTTGTGGGACAATGGTATGTCCATTTTTTTTCCCTTCTTTTTGAATACTTTTGGAACATCATTTCCAGTCCAAAGCCAATAATTTCATATTGGAGCTTGGGATAAAAAATAATGAAATTATAACATTTTGAGAGCACAAAAATGAATTGCTTGGCAAATTTAGTCTCTCAATTTTATATAATATTTTTATTTTTTTTAATTTCTATTTTATTTTATATCTATTTTTTTAAAAATATAAACTGCATGTTTCACTATCCCTGTATAATATCAATAGAATTTCAATTCATATTTTTAACCAAAAAAACATATTATTTTTATAATTTAATCCTTCAACTTTACATTTATTCAATTCGGATTTATATGACTATAATTTTTTCTGATCAATTCTTTAAAAATAATATTATAAATATGTTTTTTTTAAAAAAAAAATTAGATGACATTTATTTTATTAAGCAATATATTAAATCTTACTTGCACATGTAAAAAATGAAAAAATTATTTATGTATAGAATCAATCTATATTACAACTTTATAAATAACTATAATTATTTTTTATAAAAAATCAACAACTCAGACTTGAATTGGAAAAAATTCAAATTTATATAATAAGATATTGAATAAAATTATATTTAATTCGATCAGGTGCCCCTGATTAAAAAAATCCTACCATAGGATAATATTAAGAATGCTAAAAAAACATGATACAACATATAAAGACAAGTAGCCAACCTTATTACTCAATAAATAGTGTATTATTGAAATGATATATAAAAATGTGTTAAAATATGATACATTGAAAAAATCCATACAAATTATTCCTATGCATTCAGAATCCATTAGTAAAATAGGATGCTGAGTACATTAGGAATTAGCAAAATAAAAATACTAATCACATAATAAGCCAAAACTTGGTCATATATTTACATATATTTATATATGCATGAATTTAAATATTCTCAACATTGAAATAGATTTCACCAAATTGAGGGACTCTACCTATTATTTAACCAATTTACACCCAAACTAAAGCCTTTTACAATCAATAGCTTCAATCTTTACTTCCAAATGGATATGAAAAATATAAGCCATTCTCTGCTGTGGTTTCTCACATCTGGGACAACCACAGGTGAAGTCGAATACATGATTAGATATCGACCTGGATCTTATTCTGAAGATTTACTAGATTTGTGTTTATCTATTATGTTCTTTTCAGTGATGGATATGAAACTCACCATCCATGTCAGCTGTACAAAATTGCGTTGATTTGCAGTCTTGTCGCGAAAGCGGAGAAAAAAGATGTCATATATGTTTATATCTGGGATTTTTCAGGAACCGATGAGGACAGACTGGATAGTAAACCTATACGCTTTTCTGCGATTGATGAAATACGAGTATATAAGCTTGCATGAGTGACTAATAATGGCAGACTAAAAGGAAAGTATAAGCATAGGTCAGAGTAACTGGTGCTTGCTTACCTCCGGTTGCAATAAGCTTCTCAACTCGAGCAACAATATGTTTTCCGTAAGTGTATCCCTTCAAGGCATTTAAATGAGTCTTGATTCGAGAAAGAATCAACTCGAGATTTTGATCATCGCAAGTTTCGAGAACCTTTTGCACGACATAGTTTCCAAATTGATCTTTCATCAAAGCCTGTAGTTATGGATTCGACAAAATTTATATCATGCAGCTGCAAATAAAGAATTGAAGCAGAAGCTCCAAGAGCATGAGAACTTGATAGAAATTAATAGAAAATTGCTATTTGGTGATCGAATAGGGACACATAAAACTTATTGCTAGCTTGTTTATACATGTGCACAGTTATAAGCCTACCTGTAAATTTTGCACCAACATATAATATAAAGAGAAAACTTAGGTCAGCAGGAAAAACAAAAGATAAAACAAGGAAAAAGGGACCTAAAATGGCATTTGAAGGGTCTAGGAGATACTTTGTAAGAATTAAAGTACAGTACCACATTGCATTGCATCTATTGTAGTTGTGGACATCAGTCATACTTGAAACATTTTCACATTTTTTCTTTTCTTGCAAAAATATTATTGTATTCATTTGATTAGGAAACAAGGAGAAAGCATGCTTCAACATTAAACATGTTTTTCTTTTCTTTTTTTCATCATATCGGATAAAAGATAAACTCTTCGAACTCCCGATTTGTTCCTAAATATAATGTGTTTATAATACAATATGTGATAAAAAAGAAAAAGATAGGATTTGAAGATAAAGCGCACACATGCATACAAGAATCACTATTCGCATGTAGCAAAGGAGATAATTAGTGCAACATACCTGTAATGGTTCATTTTCATCAGTCGAACCAAGCATCTCATTGATCAGAATTTGACGTTCCTCGGGCCTTCCAAAAGTCAAGCACTTCTCAACAACATTAGAAGCAAATTTCTGCTGACTCATCTTCACAATTTGTCCAACCAGCTTTCTAATAATAGCGGACCGCTCATGTGGTTTGCTGTGTTCAAGAATATGCTACCGCACACAAATAAACGTGTCAGGTACACATAATACACAACTTGGATGATCGAAATAGGACATATATTCACAAAAAGTGCCTAGAGTAATAAGCAAGGGAGAAATATTTGTGTCGAACGGGACAACTAATTTACTCATTTTAGCATAAACGCATACACAGAACCAGGTTCAGGGCACTGTTTCAAAATGATTAAATAAAAGATTGATCTAGAATTCCAAGACGAAGCATATTAAAATTAGCAATGTACATGCACAAACAATAAAGCAGATAAAGTAGATGAGTTTCCCAAATGAGAAGTGAAAATAGGTTAAATTCAAAAGGGATGCTCGGATACCTGAATAACATAATTCCCATACTGATCTTGTGCCAGAGTGCATACAGATTGCATGATCTCATCCATAATGATTTGTTGGGTTTTTACATCATCACAATGTTCCAACACCCTCTATCATTATTAACAGTGAATAAAAATCAATAAAAGTAAATGCCAAATCTCCAGCAACGAAATGATAGGATCGGGAAGTTTCAAACCTGAATGACACGACAACCATAAGGGTGGGTAGAAAGCGCCACAACTTGGCCATAGAAAGCTGAAATGATAAACTGAATTTGATCATGAGGGACACACTCTATACACTTCTGAATAACATGATTGCCATTCTGATCACGAACACATTTGATGATCGAACCATCAAGCTCTGCCACCAGTCCAATCTGCTGGTCCACATCAACCACTTCCAAAGCCTGTGGTCATGAAGTTTGTAGCAATCAGAGGTTTCCAAAATTACATATATAGAAAAGAAATTCAATATAATTTTCTGAATCATACAGATAAGACATGACTTCATCTCATAGAGTGCTTAAATACCCATTAATAAGGCACTTGAATGAAAAGCATGTAAAACAGTAAAATACCTACTAAACCTGGAATTTAATAGAAAATGAATTCAGTACTGATGAAGATCATTGATACTAAAAATGATTCCAGAAAATCATGGGAGTTTCCTTCTTTCCAATAAAGAATATAAAGAAAGATAGGAAAACAGTTCATGCACCTTTTGAATCACTCTGCAACCATACATTTGAAGGCTAAGAGGCAACACATGACCAGTAAGCTGAGTGACTAACTCAACTCTTTGACTTTCTGTGCCGTGCTCAAAAAACTGCAAATCCAGCTTAACAATTAGACTAACCGGTTATATCTGAACTAGATGGTTGGCAGATTTAAAAGAGTAGACCATGAAGCATATACTTTCTGTATGACATAATTTCCAAAGACATCAGTCATCAAAGCAAGAGCATGGGGAATAATCTTAGGAAATATTTTGTTCTTCTCTTCCACCGTGGCAATTTCTAATTTCTGCTGAATAAAGCGACTACCATGCTGATCCATACTGCATCATAATATATAAATTAGCTCAGAACATTACACACAAATGCATTATAAAATAAAGGCAGAGACAGGACACATACCTGAACTCAACAACATGGTCAACAATATCTAAGAGTTCAAAAGACCTAGTCTTGTTGTTCTTAAATTCCTCTAATAAAGATGATGTATATCTTCCGTCCACGCTATTACCTATATCTGAGTGCCATGGCCCTATTGGGTTTCTCATCATTGAATTAAAACGTGCAGTTACATCATTCTGTATACTTCCCGAACCGAGGGATGCAACTGCAGAATTCACCAGTGTATTTACAGCATATGGCATTCTGAAACCACATGAGGGATTCCCGTAATAGCCGTGATTAAGACCACCAGCTTTACCTAGAAGTGACAATTCATACTGCTGCTTCTGCTGAGCTAATATTGCCTCAATATATGCCTTTTGAAGGCCACCCAAATCCCCATGCAAACTACCAACATTGTTCCCAGCACGCAGAGAATCAGGACTAGCTGTGGTATGTGTTACATATTGAGAGGTTCTTTGCAAGTACTGGATCCAACGAGGATCCACAGGTGGAGAGAGGAGATTAAACCCTTGATTTCCAGTTATATTTGAACTTTTCCTATCACCACTACCAGTCAAGGAGGAACCTAAAAAAAGTTGAAGCAAACAATGAATAAAGTGATAAATGTCACTAGAAAAATAAAATCCCCAGAAAATATCACACCTGCACTTAAATTGTTCTTAATAGCTGAATTCAACTTCTGGTTATCAGGATAAGCATCAGGTAGACGGCCAATGAAATCTGTGTTAGAAAGATTCATATTGGGATGTGCAACATCGGATCCTTCCAAACATCCAAATCCAGAAGGATGCACTCCTGAATAAAGATCTGCAGAAGAGGAAGTTCTTTTGGGAATCCTGACTTCCCGATTCAAATTAATATTAGTTGAAATCCCCTTTTCCCTTGCCAAGTCGATATAGTTTGGAGAAAATGAGAACTTTTCAGCACTGGACTTGTCAATGAGTTGATGCTGCCCACCGTGACTATGACCATTTGGCATGTTTAATGGAAAATTCAGCTGATTACCCAGATCGGTCTGAAGATAGGACCGCATTTGAATATTCTCATCTGCATGTCTATTTTTCGATAAGTTCAACCTGGATACTGTAGCTGCAAGTTCAGCAAGTTTAGGCACAGCAGACGAATGCCCATTTGAGGCATTAGATAAAATGATATTCTTTTTTTCTATATGGCTGACCTTGCTCCCAACAGGAGGAAGTCCAAAAACAGGAGACCTCCCGACTAAATGTTGTTCAGGAGTTGTACTCCTCGAAAGTGATGAACCCACAGCAGATGCAAAAGAGAGCAAAGAGGTTTTCCCATGACTCTGAAGATGAGCTCCAGCAGGCAAGCCCTCCATGGACTCTGATCCATTAGAGAGACCTGCTGGGCAGGTATCAGCAATACTAGCTGCCTCCAACATATCACTAAAAGTATTAAGGCTAGCTGGCCGCACCAAATGGCCAGAAAAGGAGGCAGGTCGATCAAGTCCATCCTGCAGGAGATTATCATATCAGTTGCACTACAAAACAAGTTCAAAAAAATTGGCAATTCACTATTGATCAAATTTCAATTGAATTAGATCAGATTGTTTAACGTGAAACAGTACCAAGATGTTCGAAGCATAAAAAAATTGGAATAAGCAAAACGTGCATCGTTACCAAGCAAGACATCAAGGTAAAAATATTAAATAATTGAACACATTCCATCATAAATGTTGCAGAATCTAGAAGCTGAAATTTGATACTAATTTTTTTCTTTGCAGAGATTACTTTCATCATAAGAATAAGGTTAAAGCAACTTATTACATTATTGTATGATTCAATTTCCACAAAAATCCTTGTACCATAAAAGACAGGAGGGGGGATCAGAGAATAGAATCCCCAACTGGTTCAAAATATATAGCAAAGTTTCCTCAAATTCCAGGAATAGTACAAGTTGTATAATCTCGAAAATGAATTTAAAAAAATATAAGATAGACAACAAAAAATGGAAGCTAGGAAAAGGAAAACTTAATGGGTAGATTCTGGAAGGAAACTGTAAAAAATCAGAGAAAAAGTATGAAAACTTAATTATAGTCAACCATAAACGATATTTAAAGGAACTTTACACAATGAGTGGATGGCATAACATCTACAATCAAAATAACATATTGTTTTATCACAAACCCCACCACAAAGGAAAAATGCAAGAAAAATATTAATCAAACGAAGAAAAAAGGGAGATAAATTGGAAATCACCTGAAGATTGATATATTTTCATGGTGGGGTTTGGATTATCACAAGAAAACAGGTAAAATCAACCATATCAGTAAAAATATTAAAACAAATTATACTACAATGAGGTTAAAAAAATAATGAAACCTACAAATTTATCAATAGGCTACATTACCTGAAGAATGTCAGCAAAACTCTTTCTCCTTGCTCCAATCCCGGAACCAGGCAGACCAGCCAAACTATCTGGGCCTCTATCAAGCCACTCAGCCGACATCTTCCTGGACATATTCCTAGCATTGGCATTCCTCAGTTCCATCAACTCATTTTGTCCTTGTTGTACATAAAGACCAGGCTGCATCGAAAATAGCGACGAACTATCGCCACCATCAACCAACTTCTTTCTCCAGTCCCCAATGTTGCCAAGGGAAGAGCCACTAGCCTGAAACCTCTGTGCTACACGCCAATCCTCTTTTGATAACAATGGTGGAGGAAGCCTTGGATTTATGTTTTCGTGGGAATAGTAGTATGAAAGATACGCAGGATGCGAGCGTATCTCATCTTCGGACAGCATTCCATTATTGCTACTAGCACTATTATTGACACCATCGATGCTACTATTGTCTCCAAAATCAGGATAAGCAAAAAGACTACCAACGGCACTCAAGGATCCCTCAACCGTGGGTGGCGCACTGCCACTCCTATACGTATTAAGGTCCCTTTCACGACCCACAGATTGTCGGTTATGATGAGCTCGCAAAAGCAATTCTAGTTCAGTCAAACTATCTTCCAAATTCCCACTAGGTCTTTCTAAAGTATTACCTATAGTTGGTAGCATATCTATGTTACTGCCAGTAACCATCCTCAAAACCCTACATCCATAAAAATTAAACAACAGATACAGCTGAATCAGTTTTCAAAATCAATAAGCTGAGGTAACCAAACAATGTCTAAATATTTATGCATCTTCATTTACTACATTTAAAATAACCAGAAATCGTTAAAATGATAGTGTTTCATACTAAGAAACTAGTTCTTTTATTTTTCAGTCTTGACCATAATTTTCTCAGCAACCAAATAGGAAAATATCAAACAGAAAGAAACAACTTTACAACTCTACACAGGCAACCAAACGAAGAACAATTGATGATAAATTTATATGAATAAAAAAAACTAGAATAGCTTTATTTCATGATATTTTATCGGCAATACAACTGTTTATCCGGATGTTCAATACAACAAAAGGTGAAAAGAGCAAAAAATCCTCATCATATTTAATGATCAACGACATATGTTAACAATACATTCTTAATAAAAATTTAAAAACCTAAACCCAATTCCGGCGTCAATTAACGACGAGGCACCAAAATCAGTCAACCTGAATAGAACAAATTAGAAAAACAAATATACAAAAATACATATTGCCATTACTGAATTACGACTGAATCAACGCATCATGCAGAACTTACGTTGCCTGAAGATCAATATTCCGTTTCCTCTTTCCCTTGTAAGTCAAATAAAAAATTTTAAAACAGAAAAAAGGGAATGGATCACAACTATAATCAGAAGCAATAAATCTTTAAAAAAATTGGGGGAAGAGTAGAGAAAAAAAGAAACGTACAGGAAAAGACGGAGGCGAGCTACGGAGGAAGAGAAGAAGATAGCTTAATGTCTTCTCTGAGATATTCCCGAAACGGCCCTTTTCAATCTATCAATCAAGGTTCTTAAGAAACTACAAAAAGCAGGGTCGGCGATCAGAGATTGCAAGGAGAAGTGGGATCGGAACGATGATTTGAGACTTTTGATTCTTAATGGACGGTGATTACGTGCATGGACGTTAATTGTCAAGTAAGGAGGTTGATTTTAGGGTAAACTAACTATTTGGTACTTAATACTTATCAATTCTTGTGTTTCTGTTAATTAAATTTTAGGGTAAGCTACTAACGGTAGTGTATTAATATTTAAAATAGAAATAAAATATAATATAAGCACTATTTTGTTAAAAGAATGAGTTGGGTGAGTAAAATAGAAACATTTGAATCTGTGAGGTGCAAATGGTTAGTTTTCCCTTGATTTTAAGGGGGACAACACGTGCCACGTGTGGTTCTTTTTCTTTTCCAATTTCTTTAACCATTGATTTTGAAAAAGTTAAGTTCTGGTTATTTATGTTACGATTTATTAGTTTTAATCATTAAATTATTTTTTGAAATAAATTTAATCTAAAAGAAAAAATTATTTTTGATGAGTTTGAAGGTTTTTTTTTTTAACAAACCATTAGAATATAATCTCTACCATTTAATATTGATCGTTCAATCACTCTGCTGACATCACTAGTGCTCAAAACCGTGACTTCAAAAAACAACCGTTCCGTTAACCGCTTAGACTAGAGGGTTCATGCATGAGTTTTAAGTTTTAATATTTTAGAAAATATTACACTTATTATATGTTAATTGTTAAGTGTCAATACTCATAAATTGTAGTTAAATTAGCATGTGATGTGAATAAAATTCTACTCGATTAAAAAATCATCTTTTAATGTTTATGATAAATTGACTTAAATAAATAGAATATAATGTGCAACTCTAATTCCACTTTCTATTAACAAATTCTTCTATGATTTAATCTCTCAATTTTGCATTTCATTCAGTTTAGCCCCTTGACTACATCTCTTAACATTTTTTATCTCATCAACTTTATACTCAATATTTTTTTTCTCAAAATCCCTTCTAAAAATATTATCATAAACATTAATAATTAAATTTAGACAAAAACTTTGAATAATAAAATAAGATTCGTTAACTTGACTAACTGATTAACACAAATAAGAATCTAAAAACTTTTAAAACTTCTGAACATCCCACAAATATATATATATATATATATATATATATTCATACTACCCTCCAAACAGTTTAATTCGAAAGAAACTTAGAAAAGCAAGGGCTTTATCATTAATCCGGTCAAATTAAGGACCGGCCTGTAATGTACATGGTAAACACAACTACTTTAATAGTACTTGTCGTATCTTCCCCATATACACTGCTAATGACATTACTGAAAGTCCAGCTGAAATATAAAGCAAAATAACACCTGAAGCTACTAAAATCCAAGATTCTGAGAAACTGCACCAAGGTTAAAAAAATGAAGAAAAATTAGTCGGATGCTAAAATAATGATTCAACCTGGATTGTTAGGGAATTTATTGTGTTGGTCAAGGAAGGGATTTTAGAACCTGCTATCCCGTGTAGCTAGAAGGATGGTTAATGCCGCCATTTGTGTGGCAGTTTTCCACTTTCCCAGGTTATTAACCGCGACAGCCTGATAATATATCAAACTTGTAGTAAAAAACAAACTACAATTGATCTTGAGCACTTCCTCATTAAAAGAAAAGATCTAACAAACTTTTAACTTCTATGTAAAAATCAGTACCTCTAAAAGCTTACTATCCTGAGAAGCAGCCCATTCCCTAACCGCAGACATAGTTATCTACAAATAAGTTGCCAGCTACTTACTTGTAAGAAGCCTATATATGATTCGTATATGTAAAGAAAAGATAGTCTATAGCATATGTTACCTCTCGTCCAATAATGGCTATTGATGGAACAATAAGTAGCCATGGCACTTGCCCAAATATGGCAAAGTTCAAAGGTCTTGAACATAATAAAACCAATGTAGCAGCAACCATAAGCTACACTCAACAAGCAAGGGGTCAGACAAATTATTTAATGACTATGTTACTAGGAGTTAGGTATGAAATGTTCATTTTTTTTCTCCCCAATCTTTTTCCATGTATTTAGAAGGTCTTTAAAGGGTCATATCCCAATGCCCATGCTAATGCATCTAGCCCAGGGCACGAGTATTTCAAGAAAAATAAAGAGACAGGAGTATTTCAAGAAATAAAGAGTCATGACCCCATCGTGAAATGGTTCAAACAAGTTAACAAAGAAACTTTCGCAATTAAACTGTATTGAAAAAATCCTTAAATTTCAGCATATAAAATAGAAGAAAAAAACAGACCTTGTCCGCAACTGGATCCAAAAATGCACCAAAGACAGAATGTAACCTCATCTGAAAAACAAAAAAGGAGTTTACCCCAATCAACTAGAGTAACTAAATCATACTCTAATTATCATCATAATCTCAACCAGGGGTTCATTGAACCCATACCTAAGGATTGGAATAGATAGTGAGCATTTGAGTATTTACAGTTATCAAACTTGATTTTTGCAGATTCAGATAATATTATAATTACCATCCACAGAGGATTCTGAGCAAATGAGGAAACCAATAGTCGAATATCCATTACTTGAATCAGCTTTACTTTTGCGTATAACCGTTTCGGGTTTGAATATCCATTACCAAAACTGTTTTACTTTTGTGGATAAAAGATATGGATTCAAAATTTAAAATATCCGTCTCCATTATCCACTTTACATTTAAAATTTTTATTTGAAAAAACAATACTCACTTAATTCTGATTCTTAGTGGATTTGGATTTCCGACAAATAATGTAGTTAACCCGGATTAGGATGGTTACTCAGTATTCAATACGGATAATTAACAGATTCATACTGTAAAGCAGATTAGCATATTCGAAATCAAATTTTACAGAAATTGCAAATATCTGACCCATTGTAATCGCTAGTCATACCTTTCGAGCAATGTACCCATCAAGCCAATCAGTTACGGCAGCTGCAACAAATATACTAGTCGTAGCAGTCCTTCCCCACCAACTATCTACATAAAAGGCTAAAGACAGAAAACTGCTTGGTTAGTCTCATTGAAGTTTTTCACGTTAGCAATATAGCTAGCAATTGTCAATGAAATTGAAAAGTATGCCACCCATACAATCAAGGGTTTTTCTAAAAAGTTACTTAAGTGACTATTTGAAGTAATACAATAGTTGATAGTTAATTGATTGGATCTTACCTAATAGGGTAACCCTACTAAAGGCCTTTGTGAGGAAACTCCTATATCTAATCATCAATAAGTTCCTACATACCATGTAAACAGCATCATCTGGCAAACTTATCAGCAGGGATCACAATCACTGGCGAGACAATTTTGAGAACAAATACATATTATAAATAAAGGGGTGTTCATGGTTAACCAACATACTACAATGGTTAACCTGTAAGTTTTGATGATAATGTCTAAAGATAATGTGCTCATCTCATTATATCTATCTCGTTATGGTTAACCATGAACACCCCCTAATTATAATTTCCAAAGTATCAAATGATATCGGAAAGAGATATCGAAGTTACAAATGAAATACAGAAAACACATATTTCATAACCCAACACATGAAATTCACATAAAAAGCGAGCTGCATAAACAAAAACAATATAATGGTTGAACATGATCACAATCACAATCACATGATTTAAATATTCTAAAAAATAACTGCTTGGAGAACTTCATTTATCATCCACATCTATAAACTAGACTCAACAATTATTCTGTGTTATAGTTCCTATTGTATAGATTTTGATACATTACATCCGCATATTGGAGTCTTGTTCATATTTCAGTTATTGTCCGTGTCATGTCTAATAATATAAACAGATGACAATTAGCTGTTTAAATCAAGCAGACAACAATAAACCCTAATTGCATTACATCAAAATCGAAACCTCATTGTCAAATAAATTCAACGGGCAAAAGATTAAGAACATAAAATTCAAGGGAAATACTTAACTGAAAATCAGGAGGGGCACGGCGAAGACGCGACCGAGGGTTAAAACAGTAGGCAAAGTTAAAATTTTGGAAGAAGATTTGCCAGAAGAAAGCAAATTAGGGTCGTGCTTTTGTTGTTGGGGTTCCATCAGCGGCAACTGTTTGGAATCCGTATCCACATCCGCAATTGCACGGTCAGATCCGGAACTCGACCCGTTTAGAGCTCCTTTATTGTTTGCAGAGGAAGCGAAACGGGTGGGAAAGGAAAATCTAACGAAAGGGAATGTTTTTTTCTTGGGAAACGAGGAATCGCTATATTGGGTCGAGGCTGAAGAAGGGGTTGCCTTCCGCCGTGTTAGGATGAGTGGTGGCGGGGGCCGGACGGTGGCTGTGGTTATGGTTCGGACCCATTGTCTGGGCTTGACGTAGACTGAAGCTGCCAGGCTCAGTTTAAGCCCCGACATTTTGGGGGTTTAGTATTTGAGTTTCGGATTTATGAGGAATGCTTAGGGATTCACATTTCCGACATGATATGTGAAATTTCGAATGAAAATATTCTAATGGGTAAATTATATGGTTGGTCCTTTTATGGGCTTTTGATTTTAGCTACTGATTTTGAAAAAGTATCAATTTGGTCATCTATGTTACTAATTTATAATATTTTGGTCAATGTACTATTAATTTTTATTAGTCGATAATACGACATATTAGTAAAATTAATTAATTTTTAATTTAATTTTTAAATTTTAAATAAAATATTAATTTGATTGTTATTTTTTCTTTCCATTTTCACATTCATTCTTATAAACATTCATTTTTCGTATCATTATTAACTTATAATATTTTAATTTGATTCTAGAATTTAAAGTATCATGTTGCATCATCATCTTGACCCATTATAATTTATAATTATAGAGGCATGTCAATACGAACTTAGTTGTATTGATACTCTTTTGGATGTACTGATACTCCTAGCATAAAATAGCTTTCAACGACTATAATTAAAAAGGATTCATACCGATACATATTCTCGCGAGTATCAGTATTAACTGTTACAGCTTAAAAATTGTAGCTTAAAAAATATTTTCAGTGGCTCCGAATCATTCAAACGGTCACCAACTAATTTAAGAGCTTAAAAGGCATCAAAAAACATTTGAAGAAGCTAAGAAATTCATCAAGCCAACAATAAAATGATTTTGTAATTGTCTTTGTACTTAATATTTAATTCTTTTAATAGACGTGTGAGTTCAATTGTCATTATCTACTCGAATGTATAAGATCTGATGAATAAGCTTAATTTTGTAAAATACAATACACGTCATAGACATGACTATCATACGACATATAACATTACTTAATCCACCAAGGATCCTCTATAATTGTTATTACAACAAGTCACTCAAGGTTTAACTAAGTTATTATATATTATGCTTATATAAGAGTGTGTTATCTCAATCTTTCAATTTTACCTTTTATTTTATCACATAGAAGTTTATTTGGTCATAGTCCTCGAATTATCAGCCTCTTAAATTTAAATTATATTTTTCGAACAGATTACTTAATGGATACCAATATTAATCCTTGTATGCTGGTATGATACCATTTGGATACTAGTACTCCATTTATACCGATACGAATTGGGTTTACTGGAATTTCATCCAACCTTTATATATTGATAAGGGTACTGATATCTTATTACAAGACATATCGTTACTGATTGAACGTTGTATTGATATCTCTTTCATATTTTATCTCAGTGGGGTAATGATCTTAAACCCATAACACTAAGGTATTGATACTGTTTCTCACGATATTAAAATCCATAATGGATTTATAAGCTTAATAAGTCGCTTCTTAACTTCCCAAAATGTAACCATTAACCTTTATAACTTTATCCTACATCTTATAAAATTATTTACGGTGATTTACCATCAATTTTATAAGTTATTAACACTAAATCCAAATTAAGCCATTAAAGAGAGTCTATAACCCTTAAAATCTTAAATCAATCAATCAAATCAATTCAAGTAATAAAATAATTAAAATTTTATAATGCTCATGAAAATATAAGAATCAATAACGTATTAACCTTAAGTGAAGATTCTCAAAATCAAGTATTGAACTTTCCTCGAGTTTTATCCTTGCATCAAGCTTAGAAATTTATAAGGGCTTAGCCATAAAATTAGAAATCAGTAACTAAAAAATTTTTTTTTTTTTCTAAAAAACACCATAAAATGATATATTACCTTTTAAATAGATGTTAAACGTTCTTAAAACTTTTTAAATGCTGACAAACTTCTTCTTTATCTATGAATCACAAAATGAAATTTTGAGCGTAAAGATTTAATTTTTAACCTTGATGTCACAATTTTCATAAAAAAATAATAATAAAAAGAAAGAAGAAAATATGATGAATGACGGTGATCTCATCAATAGAATATTTATTCCTTATAACCTACAATCTGTAACTCATCTAATTAAAGCTCATACTAATTATCCAAACTAACACGAATATATATAATCAGAATCAATATAAATTTGTTGACTTAAATATTTGAATCGTTATAAATTTTTACATTGATAACTATTTTTATGCCATCAAATTATAATGACAAACAATAATACAAACAATTAAAACTCAAATATAACTCTCGATATGTATATCGAATAAATACAACATGCATAAGCAAATGATGAGATAAGTGTCAAACTCATGAACATGAAAGTTGTAGTTACCTTTAACGCAATAATAACTCGATTAAAATCTCAGATCAACTATGATAAAAGTCAACTATGATCAAAGTCAACGATAAAAGTCAACCATCAAGATCGTCTCAGGTCAAATATGATAATTGATCGGATATAGCCTGTGATTTTTGGATTGAATATGGGTTATGGATCTGGTTCGCTGGCTATGGGTCAATATTAGGATTGGGTTCGGATCGGATTATAGGTTAGTATCGGATTGACTTCGGATCGAGTTATGGGTCATGGAAAGGGTCGCTAATTGGGCTCTCCCTTTTCCTTGTTTCTCCTCTGCCTTCTTTGACCCGGTCGTCATTTTCAAAATAAATAATTAAATAATTAAATAAAAATTCCAAACTTTTAACCAACGAGAAAAAAGAGATCTAATTTTTTTCTTTTAAAAAATTCTCTGAATTTAGCAGATCTGCTTGATATTTCTGCTAAATTTAGAGAAAAAAATAGTTGGGGTTTGGGGTTTCGTTAAAGATGATGGTATCAAGAGGTTTATTCGGCTTGTCACCACCTCACATACAACCTTTGACACCAGTCTCGGAGGTTTCAGAGCCGCCGGAATCGCCTTCTCCGTACTTAGATACATCAGCGGAAGCTTCTGGTGATGCGGCACAGGTGGAGGCGGTAGATGAGATGGAGGAGGAGGAAGAGATCGAATCGCCTCCTGCCGCAGTTCCATTCTCAGGACTCTTTGCCTGTGCTGACGGGATTGATTGGGTTCTCATGATCGTTGGATCGCTTGCTGCAGCCGCTCATGGGACTGCTCTTGTTGTTTACTTGCATTATTTTGCGAAGATCATTCAGGTTCTTGGACTTGGGTCGCCAGCTCAGGGGCAAGAGAGATTCGATCATCAGTTTGACAGGTTTAAAGAGGTTAGTGCTATTACTTATCAAGTACAAACCTTTTTCTGGGATTTTTAAATGCTTATGCTACTGTTTTAGCTAGTATTTTGATAATTGAAGTGAGGTATCGATGGTTATTGTGCAATAAATATTTGGGTTTTAATGTTTTAGTAGTTCCAAAATTTTGGGAACTTAGTGAATTAATGATGCTTTAATTTGGAAGAGTTTGGAAAAATAAGGGGAGATGGAACCTTTAATTCTGAATTTATGGAATTCCTTCTTTTTTTTTTTTGGTTTGTTTGATTATTATTTAATTCTAGAGAGAGTTATTTGGAAATGGCAAGGTACTAAGTTTTTTCTTTTAGGCTTTGTGGTTTTCAAATAGCAGAAGCAAGTTATATATATATATATTGGTGAGATGGGGTGGGTGTAGTATTTATGATTTCTGGAATCTATGTGAAAGTTGAGTATTACTCGTTTCTAATTTGTGTGTCAAGACAATGAAGTGAATCTTTTCGGCTCTGTCTATTTAGTGCTGAAAGGTAATATTAGGATATCAATTGAGTGAACCGACTTGACACCTAACTGAGGTAGCTATATTCACAGCAAGCATGAGGAGTTGGTGACTGAGGTTCAGCTTTGAAGCAGATTTTCTTGAAATAATTCCATGTAACAAAGCATTATATTTTGGAAATGTTCGTTGTTTGAGATTAATGGTTATTTCAGTTCTCATATTTTGGGTGGATGGTGGTCAACAAATGTCTTAACTTCATCTTTTTCAATTCTAGTTGGATGCAGGGTATTTATTCCACATTCTAGATCAATACATAATTATAGCGAATATTAGCAAATTATTCCAATACGAGGGATGCGACTTATTTTAGATTAGTTGAGACTTGTACATTTGTGGGCAGGTAAAAAGAAGGTAAGGGGATTGGGTGGGTAGTAAAGTATAGAAAGAATGGAATTGTTATTTGTTAGTGCAATGACTTGGTTAATTTCAAGCAAACCACATGATTTTGGTTGCAGTACAAGTTAGATGTTTCCACTCTCTTGTTTTCTCTTATCTAGATGTCTGTTTTTCATGTATGTAAGTATGAAAGTATTTTTTGCTTGTTTGTAATCAACATTTTGTTTTTAATTTTTTTTAAAGGTAATAGGGGCCTCATTAAAAACCTCCCCCGATTCCAATAATAGGCTGGAGCCAAAAATCAAAACTGAGAAGAGGAAAAGAGTACCCAGCACGTATTATTTGAATAAAACTTAAGTCTTAAAAGAGGTTCATAAACCTCAACACCATAACAGCCATTACAAGACACACCACCATATACCTACTGTAAAAAAACTAAAGGAGCCATTAAATAATTTTTTTTTAATTGTTACTATGAAGATTTAGAAACTCTCTTTCTGCTGGGTTACCTCTGGGTTGTCTTTATTCTTAGTGGTTTTAATTAGTAATATAATGTGCAATTCACATAGCAGAAAGCAAGATTGTATTCTAAGGTTGTGTTTTTGTGTAATTAATCCCCTTTTTGTTTTGTTATTGCATACATCACCAACTGGTCTATCCTTGTTCTGCAGCTTTCTTTAACTATTGTTTATATTGCCACGGGTGTTTTTGTTGCTGGCTGGATCGGTAAGTTGGTTTATATCAAAATAAGATATTGCTTCATTTATGTTTACTTATGATTGATTCATTTCTCTGCTCATTTTTGCTGGGTTTCTGTGTAATAGAGGTTTCATGCTGGATTCTGACGGGAGAGCGACAGACTGCTGTCATTAGGTCAAGATATGTTCAAGTATTATTGAATCAAGATATGAGTTTTTTCGATACATATGGGAATAATGGAGACATAGTGAGCCAAGTATTGAGTGATGTACTGCTCATACAGTCTGCTCTTAGTGAAAAGGTATGTTAGACATTTCTTCTCGTGTGGTTTTCCCCCTTTTGTAATTAGTAATTTATTCATTGGCTGGATATAATTGCAGATGTCTGATCTAATCCTAATATTCATTTGATGATACAGGTTGGGAATTACATTCATAACATGGCTACATTTTTCTGTGGTCTAATTATTGGTTTTATAAACTGTTGGGAAATTGTGCTCATTACTCTAGCCACTGGTCCATTCATTGTTGCTGCTGGAGGCATATCCAATATATTTCTTCATAGGCTTGCTGAGAATATTCAAGATGCTTATGCCGAGGCGGCTAGTATTGCTGAGCAGGTTTTTCTCTCTTTCCTGTATTGACCTTTTCAAACTGACATTTTGTTTATATTGATTTCAAGCGAATGTAAATTGGCTACTTGTTTAATGTTCGTATAGAATGAGTCCAAATGGTATATGTTGGTTTAACAATGCAGTTATCTTTGAAATTTAATAATAATGAGTTTGTTTGAACTGGCTGATAATGTGAGATCACTCTTTAGGAGTTGAGTACAGAACTAACATTTGCTAGTTATTTCTTTCTATTCGAAACATAAATGATGGAAAAGTTACTTGATAATGCTTACTTAATGTAATATTTATTGGGAGCTTTAGATGCTTACTTTTATCAGTCTGTTTGGCCAGACTGGACTGGAGTTCTGGGAAAGTTTGCTCTTGGCTTTCCAAAAGTGTTGTCAAATTGAAATGATTTGAATCAACTAAAAATTGCTTTTGTGGAGGCTAAAAGAGGTATATTTATATACTATGTTTTTATTTGGAGTTTCTATTAAACTTGTCAGTTTGCTTTTCAGTAAAGGTTCTTGTCACACTTCTGCTTTTAACCTGAAAAAGCTAGGTGAAACTTGACTGTATACATATTATTCCTTTCTGGGTTTAGTAGTATTGAATTTGTTGAAATGGTGAAATGGATTGTCTAATTCTTGATTGAACTTCAGTTTCTACATAGACTCAGCCTTCTGTAGGGGGAAGGATGGTGTGGAAGTGATGCTAATATACTTATAGTTCTTGTTGTTTGCAGGCAGTCTCTTACATCAGGACCTTGTATGCATTTACAAATGAAACTTTGGCCAAATATTCTTATGCAACGTCATTGCAAGCAACTCTGAGATATGGTATATTGATTAGTCTTGTGCAAGGGCTTGGTCTTGGATTTACATATGGGCTTGCAATATGTTCTTGTGCCTTACAACTTTGGGTTGGAAGATTCCTTGTCACACATGACAAAGCTCATGGTGGTGAAATCATAGCAGCTCTTTTTGCTGTTATTTTAAGTGGCCTGTAAGCTTTAGTTTCTTCCTTTTTTCCTGCTCTGTTTAATCTCTAGTGTCTGACTGATACTTTATCTGTTGTACAGTGGGCTGAATCAAGCAGCAACAAATTTTTATTCTTTTGACCAGGGACGAATTGCTGCTTATAGACTTTTTGAGATGATTAGCCGTTCGTCCTCTGGCTTAAACCAGGAGGGGAACGCCCTAGTCTCCATTCAAGGAAATATTGAGTTTCGGAATGTGTATTTTAGTTATCTGTCTCGACCTGAAATCCCTATTCTAAGTGGCTTTTACCTCACTGTACCTGCTAAAAAGGCTGTTGCACTTGTTGGCAGAAATGGCTCTGGGAAAAGCAGTATCATCCCACTCATGGAACGATTTTATGATCCTACATTAGGTATGATGGTCATATTAGTTTATATATCACACTATTTTAGCATGCTATTTAAGGTTTTGAAATAATTTCTTGGTGATCGATCATCCTTCGTGATCTAAAATATATTTTTTTTATCATGCAGGGGAAGTTCTTCTAGATGGAGAGAATATTAAAAATCTAAAGCTGGAGTGGCTGAGAAGCCAAATAGGACTTGTGACTCAGGAACCTGCCTTACTTAGTTTGAGCATAAAAGATAATATTGCTTATGGGCGAGATGCTACACTTGATCAGATTGAAGAAGCTGCAAAAATAGCTCGAGCAAATACATTTATTAGTTCGCTTGAGAGAGGATATGAGACACAGGTGAAATGTGGAAAATTAAATTAAATTATTTTAAAAATCTTATCGTCTTGATTATTTCTCATTTGTGGCACATTTTGTTGAAATCATTTACTGTGAATTTCAGGTGGGGAGGGCTGGCTTAGCATTAACGGAAGAACAGAAAATCAAACTTTCTATTGCTAGAGCAGTGCTTTTGAACCCAGCAATCCTTCTGCTTGATGAAGTTACTGGTGGACTCGATTTTGAAGCTGAAAGAACTGTTCAGGAAGTTCTAGATCTCCTCATGTTGGGACGTTCAACTATAATAATAGCTCGGCAGCTTTGTCTCATAAGAAATGTTGATTATATAGCTGTGATGGAGGAGGGTCAACTGGTTGAAATGGGTACACACGATGAGTTACTAGCCCTTGATGGCCTCTATGCAGAACTCCTCAGATGTGAAGAGGCCGCAAAACTTCCAAGGAGGTAATTAGGGCTATAGATGCTTTAGAAGGCTAAAATAACATGTTTAGAAATTTTAGTTACTTGTTAGTGATTTTTCTTTGTTTAGATTGAAAAAGAATGCACCTATGTTTCTTTATCCTTCATGGTTTATTTTTGTTCTCTCAGGATGCTAGTTGGTAACTACAAGGAGACATCAACATTCCAAATTGAAAAGGATTCTTCATCAGTTCACAGCTTCCAGGAATCATCATCTCCAAAGTTTGTCAAATCACCATCTCTCCAAAGAGTTTCTGGTGTATTTCAGCCCCAAGATGGTGCTTTTAACTCACAAGAATCACCTAAAGCTCATAGTCCACCGCCAGAGAAAGTGCTTGAAAATGGCTTGCCTGTGGATGCTGGTGATAAGGAACCATCAATTCAGAGGCAGGATAGTTTTGAAAGGAGACTTCCACAGTTACCTAAACTTGATGTTCAGTCTGCCCAGAAGCTTAAATCAAATGATTCGGACCCAGAATCTCCTGTATCACCCCTTCTGACATCTGATCCTAGAAATGAACGTTCACATTCTCAGACTTTTAGTCGGCCTCGCAGTCACTCTGATGATATCCCGATGAAAATTAAGGAAGCAAAGGATGTGCAACATGGGGAAGCTCCATCATTTTGGAGGTTGGCACAGCTTAGTTTTGCAGAGTGGCTCTATGCTGTGTTGGGAAGTATTGGTGCGGCAATCTTTGGCTCTTTCAATCCACTTCTTGCATATGTTATTGCACTGATAGTAACGGCATATTATAGGCCCGAACGTCATCATTTACGAGATGATGTAGATAGGTGGTGTTTGATAATTGCCTGCATGGGTATAGTCACTGTTGTTGCCAACTTCTTGCAACATTTCTACTTTGGCATTATGGGGGAGAAGATGACTGAACGGGTGCGCAGAATGATGTTCTCAGGTATCTGAATCTTCAAATTTATACTAATATTTCTTGAATGCTGAATTTCATGGATATTATTTAGCTTGTTTTGTCTGTCATGTGCCAGCAATGCTGAGGAATGAAGTTGGCTGGTTTGATAATGAGGAGAATAGTGTTGATAACTTGTCCATGCGATTGGCAAATGATGCTACATTTGTAAGGGCTGCTTTTAGCAACCGACTTTCAATATTTATACAGGATAGTGCTGCTGTTATTGTTGCTATATTAATTGGGATGTTGCTACATTGGCGGGTGGCACTTGTAGCATTTGCAACCCTGCCGGTCCTTGCTGTCTCTGCTTTTGCTCAGGTTTGCATATCTTTTCATTGTTATTTACTTCATTATCAAATATCGAATAAACATGGGAGCTTTTTAATATTTGTGCTTCTTTTCCCCAATTCCACGTTTCATCTTTTCTTCTTTATCCTTTTTTTTCCCTCTTATTGAATTTGGAAGGAAGATTGCCTTTATCCTAATTTCTTAATAGCTTCCTGCTTAAATGTTTCAGAAATTATGGCTCGCCGGATTTTCAAAGGGTATCCAGGAGATGCATAGGAAGGCTTCATTGGTCCTTGAGGATGCAGTGAGAAACATTTACACTGTTGTAGCATTTTGTGCTGGTAATAAGGTAATGGACCTCTACGGATTGCAGCTGAAGAAAATATTGGAACAGAGTTTCTTTCAGGGAATGGCCATAGGGTTTGCATTTGGCTTTTCACAGTTTCTTCTTTTTGCCTGCAATGCGCTTCTCCTTTGGTACACCGCACTGTCTGTCAAAAGAAGCTATATAGATCTGCCTACAGCTATCAAGGAATACATGGTTTTCTCTTTTGCAACTTTTGCACTGGTAGAGCCATTTGGACTGGCACCATACATACTTAAAAGGCGGAAATCTCTCATTTCAGTGTTTGAAATTATTGATCGAGTGCCTAAAATTGAGCCAGATGATTCCTCAGCATTGAAGCCGCCTAATGTCTACGGAACCATTGAGTTGAAAAATGTTGATTTCTGCTATCCTACTCGTCCGGAAATGTTGGTATTGAGCAATTTCAGTCTTAAAGTTAATGGGGGACAAACTGTAGCCGTTGTCGGAGTTTCAAGATCTGGGAAGAGTACTGTAATATCTCTGATAGAGAGGTTTTATGAGCCAGTTGCAGGTCAGATTCTACTTGATGGGCGGGATTTGAAGCTCTACAATTTGAGGTGGTTGAGGAACCACTTAGGTCTTGTTCAACAGGAACCGATTATTTTCTCTACTACAATCAGGGAAAACATTATATATGCAAGGCACAATGCTAGTGAAGCTGAGATGAAAGAGGCTGCAAGAATAGCTAATGCTCACCATTTTATCAGTAGTTTGCCTCATGGTTATGATACACATGTGGGTATGAGGGGTGTGGATTTGACCCCGGGACAGAAACAAAGAATTGTTATTGCTCGAGTGATACTGAAGAATGCACCTATCTTGTTATTGGATGAAGCTAGCTCATCCATCGAATCTGAGTCAAGCCGTGTAGTGCAAGAGGCACTTGACACGCTGATAATGGGGAACAAAACAACCATCTTGATAGCCCATAGAGCTGCAATGATGAAGCATGTTGACAACATTGTTGTACTTAACGGTGGTCGAATTGTTGAGGAAGGGACACATGATGCTTTGGTATCGAAAAATGGTTTGTATGTTCGTTTAATGCAACCTCATTTTGGGAAAGGCTTGCGTCAGCACCGCTTGGTTTAGGTTAACTTTGCAATTGATTGTAACTTACAACGGTTCTGTATATTACTCATTTTCACTTATTTGAAATGCCGGAACTACCCCAAACCTGCTGGATTCACTTCATTCTCGGTTGAAGAAATCCAAAATCAGCGGGGGTAAACGGGGATGATGCACAGCTTGCAAAGATGTTCTCCGAGTCGGCTAGTGAAGAGCACATGTGAACAATTGAGCATGGTGACATTGTTTACTCCAGTGGGTAGGTACATCAGCAGCTGTATTTACATTATTTAAGGTAGGCTCCGGCTCACTTCCCTTTTCATTTTGTTACTTGTCAATACATTAATCACCATTATGTCGGTTCAGAGCGAGGGGTTTCAGAATTTGGGTAGCTGTTGAGGTATAGGTCCACATTCTTTACTGGGGCATTTGATTTAAGTCTGTGTTTTGCCTCCATGGTATAGTATTTTTGTTTATTGATCAGAAAAAGGCTGGAGTCCCATTTAGTTATGTTTTTAGGACTTGACCCCCTCCCCCCTAATTTCAATGAATTTTCAGGTTTTCTCGTTATGGCTATGTGCTTGGATGATGTATGTAAATTTTTCAAGTTTTGATTACTTCCAAGAAGGCTTAGAAGCTGAGAATGCTGTAATATCTGTAAATAAATGTTGGAGTAAACCTCTTTTTTTTTTATATAGATCACACTGCAAAACCTTTTCCTGTTTGCAAAACAGATCCGGTAATCCGGGCATGCGTTATCCGTACTGTGTCCAGAAATAACCAGATGCAAGAAACAACAGAAGAAAAATGGTAAATGATAAAGTTTGATGATGACTAAAGAGTGGGGTTTTGCAGGTTTTAGGATTGGGGTCTTCAGATGTCGACCACCTTGAAGGAGTCGGTCGCTCCACTTTCAGTTTGTTTCGAACCCTTCTCCATCGCCTTTCAAGTGCTCCGGCCACCGGTGTGTACTATCTCCCTGTAACAGAAATCAAGTTAAAGGCACATTGACAATCAACAATTATGATCTGAGTTGAGCATTTCCAATAGCTATTGTTGCACGGGAAGCACTAGCATAGTTGGGACAGGTAAGCACATCTTCAACGGTGTAATAGTTTTTCCCAACAAAAAATTGACAGATTCTTTTCCATTAAAAAAACTGAATACAAGTAGAGTTTTCTATGAACAAACCTCTTGCATATCAAGTATACTGTAAACAACCTGTGAACAAATCAGAAGCTTGGTTCTTGTTTCTGAGTTTTAAGTAGGGGTTTGAGCACCAGTGATGCTAACAGAGTGATTTAGCGATCAATGTCAAATGATGGAGATTATATTCTAGAACAGATACTAATGTAATTACTATTAGTTTGTTAAAAAACATTTTTAAAAAAATTCAATAAATATTTTTTAACAATATTATTTCATTAATTGATCCTATTCTAAAATATTATAACGGGCCTACCATAACAAGGCCTATTTTTTCTCAGGCACTGTCAAACAAAACGGAAATAGTAAAGTCAGCAACGCAAACCAACTCTAATGGCGTGTTTCACGGGAGATTATCTATAATTGAATAAAAATTTTATAATGCATCGAATACCGCTGAATATTATTAATGTTAAATATAATTAAATATTATTAAATTAATTAATAAAAATTAAAAATTTTAAGAATTAAACATACAATTAATAAAAAATTATAGACTTAATATATAATTATTAATTGGATATTGTGTTTTTTAAATTTTTAATAATTAATTTAATAATATTTCATGGTGTTTAGCGTTAGCAGTTTTGAGTAACGTTCGTAATCTAATTACGAATCTAAACCCATTCCTACAAGAAAACCTGGTCGGAAGTTCGTAGTGCCTAACCACTTTGTCCCTCACACACGTCCATTACAAATAAATGAATAGAAATCTTCTCTCCATTTTCGATGTCCTATATAAGAGGATAGATTTATATGTTATATAAGGTGAGTTTATGTTTATTTTAAAATTTATCTTTATTTTTCTTTAATTGTGTTGAATTAATTTTAATGTTTTTATAATATTTTTATTTGGGTTTATGCTAAAATTTTAAAATTATTTATTTTTAAATATATTTATAAATCCGTCACTGTTTATATATCTCTATACTAAAAAAGATAAGTTTAGTGTTCAGTGTTTAGGTTTGGGTTTAATGTTAAGATTTATAAAATTATATATATGATGTATTTTTTAAGATTTATAATTTAAAATTTAAAATTTAAAATTAAAGTTTTAAATTGATTTTTTAATATAAAACAAGAGAAAAAAATGATTTTTGTCCCAAATAAATCGGGTGAGTTCAAACTCCAGAATGCATGGTCTACTGAGTTGTTTAGAAAAAACAATTGAATCATTCTTCTTTGTCGTTGATGTCCTAAACATGAGTTTGAAGAACAAACGATTATTTGATTAAAATTTTTAATTTTACGAATATTTTTTTAGACAAAAAAATTAACTGAAAATAGATATTTATTAATAAATTATTTAAAATTATTACTAATAAATAAAAATTTACCACCACAATAATAATTAGAAACGCATTCTAAATATAGAACCGACGGTCATTACACTAAGTTCCATCAGTTCCAACCATGTTTAATTTTGAAATTCAATGTCGTAGGGGTAGAGGTTAAACAAAATAAAGTCGTAAAAAAATGTTCTTCCTCTTTGTCTTCATTGGCTGACAAGAAGAATCCTATTCTGATCATCATGACATTGGAATTTAAAACTTGGAAGAAAATCCAAGCCTGGAAAAAATATTAAAATCGGGATTACGACGTTTTATCACGATTACGAATAACAACGGATGAGTTCAGATAACAATCACTGAGACTGTAATGTTTTTTTTTCACTACTTTCTCGTACAACAATGTGAAAAAGAACTCCATTGGGGGACACACTTCAACTGCTTTCACTTGAACTTGGTGAGGTTGGTTGAGGAGGAGGACCGAAGACAGAGCTGTCTTCCACTTTGAAATCAATACAACTGGGCAAGTGAACTGCACTACTTGTCGGACTTCTGCTACAACCAAGCTTTTTACCTCTTCTCTCCCTTTGAATCACCTTGAAAACTAGCCATTCACTCTTCAACATCTGCAATACACAAAACCAGTCACCTACAATGACCAGAACTGCTGCAGTATTATAAAAAAAAAAAAACATAACATTTCAGTGTCGTAATGTTCATACCTGTGTTGGATAGAAGGTTTCAGCAGAGTCAACAAGGCGAAACTGATGCAAGAGCCATCTGGTCTTGCCCTTGGTCTCATTTGAACGCTTCTTTTCACAGAAAACCAAACCTTTTCTCATGCCAATGACTTGTCTGGTTCCAGAAGCTAAAATCGGTTTCTCGTTGCCTACAGGCTTCCAGTAACCGCCACCGGCTACTCTCTTGCATTTCTTGTCACTGTCATTACCACACCTTTTGCTAAACCAATACTTGTTTCCTTTCACATTACCTGAAACCCACAAAACATTATATGTATATAGGTTTGGTACTAAAAGAATTAACGTTGAGAAGTATTAACCCTAATGGGCAAACTGACCTGCAGGCAGGTTCCAAGGATCGGTCTGCAGAACGTCGAGCTCGGGAATGACAGAAGCAGGTAATGGAAGATTGAGAGCCTTCCTCTTCAAGTAATGAACCACAAGCTCTTCATCTGTAGGATGGAACCTGTAACCAATCGGCATCTTTATTCCTCCATTTACAGCAAAGCTCTGACCTTCCATGTCTAGGTTAAGCTTGTATGTTTTCACTTCTGAAACTTGATTCCCTCAACTCCCGAACCTGAGCTAGCTTAGCCGATTGGAATCAAGCAAAGAAACCCATGTACGGACATAGAAAAAGGAAACCCCAAAGCAAAGGTAAAAGAAACAAAAGGGAAGACTTGCAGGGAGAAGAAAGACAAGAGAGGCTCCTTTTATGTATAGGAGAAATGGGTATTGGCCGGAATGGAAACAGCTCTTGTTCTTACTTCTGACTCAGAGATGTCGGAACTCATTCATTGACTGTAATAAAATATAGCATAAACTAATTATTTAGTATTTTATTTATATTTACGTTTTGTTTTCGGTACTTAAAATTATTTTTTTATAATATAATATTATATTTTTATTCTGTTTTAATATTTGAGTCAATAAAATTTAATAAAGATATTAAAAAATACATATTTTTATCAATTCATCTTAATTTTATCAATTTAATTATTATCTAAAATTTAAATTAAAATTATAAAACTCTTTTTTCTTTCTTTCTTCTTCCCCAAAACCACAATGGAGGATGATTATAACCCTTAATCCAACCCCAAACTCCCAAAAATTTTAAGGTTTTATTGAAAAGAAAAATAAAATGAATATTCTGCAATTTTACCCTAAAAAGTTATGAATTGAATGAATTTTAAACTAAAATAATAATATATAAGTATTTTGATTAAAATTATAATTATATTAAATCATATTAGAACAGAATAAAAACACAATATTAAACATTATTTTACTAAAATAATTGAAAATCAAAACAAAAGCATGTAAATGGAAGATGAATCTATTATGTGTGTAGAATACCATAAAACGTTCTTAACTTTAATACTGTTAAATATTATTAAATTAATTAACAAAGATTAAAAACTTGAATAACTTAATATACAATTAATAGTTTTATATTAAATTTATCATTTTTTATTAATTATATATTAAATTTTTTAAATTTTTATAATTAATTTAATAAACATTAATAATATTTAATATTATTTGACAATCGTTATAAAATTTTTTATATGCTACCTATTTTACCCTAAAATATAAGTAACCACCCAATCCATTGCTTTATGTGGACGAGTCTTTTCTTACACCAACGTGTAAGAAAACTTGCACCCTTTCCTGGTCAAGACCCTCTCTCTGCTCTTTCTGCAAATGACCCCACTTTGGTACTAGTAATTTTCTCTTTTTAAGTAGACCCCTTCATTTCCATGGACCCACCAAAAACACATCATCCAACGGCTCATGTCATTTTTGTAACACTTGATATTTTGATCCATTGTATCTCAATCGTCCATTCCAAGTACCATCAACTTTGCAGCATTATGATTAGTTCAAATAGTTCACCAAATCTCTTACAAAAGAGAGATGGAACTTTTGGTTAACAAATTTCTTCCTTAATTCCCTCAAATTTTGATGTGTGTATTCAAAAGAGGGTAACAATAAAGATTGGGTTTTTAAGAAAAAGAGTGATAATTGTGGATATGGTGATTGGCAGATTTAGAAATATTTATGAGAGTAGACACAAGTTAAAATATATTTTAGGGTGAGCATAAATCATAAAAATTTTAAAATTTCAGGTGGGTTAATTCATAAAATTTTAATAAAATCAAGACCAAATATATGAATTTAAAAAAAAAAAATAGTATGTGGATCCGTCATTGGATACGATGAATGAGAAGTGTCAATGATTCCTTGTATATGTGCATATGAAGAAAGGGAAAACCTTAGGATTTACCCAAAGTAAAAGTGTGGGATCATTTTGTTCCCTAAATTCTAAGCCTTGGAGTTGGATCATGAGATGGGAGATTTTGTTGCTAGATCTTGTTACTGTGGTGTAATGGTAAGTTTTGTCTTTAACATCAAAGGTTTAGGTTCAAATAATAAATAATTTGGTATAATTTAAATAAAATTTAAGTTTGAGATTTTTTGTATGCAAAATATTCTTATTAAAAGACTTATCCGCCAAGACCAGGTGTGTAATATAGGCCTATTTAGATTTATCAAGACAAAATCATAAAAAATCGAGAGGTAAATTTTTTTAAAGCTTATTAACCAAAGTCAGGTACGTAACATAGACCTTTTTAGATTTATCAGGGCAAAACCATCAAAAATTAGGTTCAAATTTATCATGAGGTAAAGTTTTTGTTGCTTCATAGATAGAATTGTAAAATATATTAATCATATAAAAACTTAATTAGGATTTTAATATATATATATATTTAAATCTAAGAATTTTAAATATTTTTATTCAGATTTATATATGGATCACTCACATTGGATATGGATTCAAATTAAATTCGGATCAGATTATGATAATATCCTTATCCAATCCACCTTCTATTAAGACTCGAACCTTTTTTCGGATTCAAATTTAAACTTTTTTGATCGGATTTAGATCAACTTTTTTCTTTGAATCGAATCAAAATCGGATCAAATTCAGATTATAGTGATATCCTTAATTTAGATTGGCATAAAGATAATTTTAACGCTTAAAGTTTATGATTTTTATCATTTGGCCCTCATCCTATTTTTATAATAAATTTAGCCCTTAAAATATATCTTTTTAACAAATACCTCATTTCTTAACTAGTATGATGATTAGATAGTTAAAAAAATAACGATAATGATATGTCATGTATATGTAGGATGATATTTAAGATTTGAGAATGCTTAGTAGCCTTTTATTTTAGATTTAATTAATTTTTAATATTTTATTTAAATTTTAATTGTTTTATACTTTACGTTAGAATAAAATTATATTTTACATGTATATATTTGTCATTATAATAAAAAATTTAACGATAATAACATGTCATATATATATATATAGAATGAGGCTAGATGCATGTTATTTAAAATATATTATCACTTATATATGACATGTCAATATTGTTAAATTTTTATCGGTTTAGTCATTATGTTAGTAAAAAATAAAATATTTATCAAAAAGATATAAATTAAAGGTTAAATTTATCCTAAAAATAAAATAAATACCAAAATGATAAAAATTATAAACGTTAATGATTAAAATTACCTTTATGCTATTTAGATTTAACAAGATAAAATCAGAAGGGTAATTTTTTTCGAGCTTTAAAGTTTAAATTTTTATTCCCCAACTACTAGATTTTGCTTCATAATTTTGCTGGACAAGGAATATTAATTATTATTTATCTTTTGACTTTCCACATCTTTTTACAGCTTCTGCTCCCACTAAATTTTAACCATCACTGCACAATTCTATAATGAGATTAGGGAAAAGTCTAAATCAAGGAGAATACGTGGTCAAATTTTGTCATTAGTCCTTGTAATGTGTATTTTTTTTACTTTTTTTTTAATTTTAAAATTTTAACTATGACTCGCACGGTACGAGGACAATATAACTAAATCACAATAATTTAAAACTGTAAAAATATAGAATAAAATCTAAATCTACAATTGACATTTTTAACAAAGAGACAAATAACAAGATTTAACTCAATATATTTGAGTAGGATTACAATTTGATTCTCAACCCCTCGAGACTTTTTTTTAATAAAAAAGAAGTTGAAGTGTTAGAGTGGAGGGAGCAGTGGTGTTGGAATCTGGGTTTTTTCTTTCATTTTCCTGTAATCCAAACTTGTTTCTTGTTTTAAAATCTGTTCAATTTTCTTTACAACCAAAACAAAGGGTGTTTTTTAATTGTTTGGATTTTGCTGTTGGAAGTGGAAATATTACATTTTAGTGGTGAATGTAGACTGTAGAGTGGACAGACTATTAATTTTATGTCCTGTTCAGAATAAAGTGTTCTACTTGTTTGAATTTGGTTGAAATTTTTGAAAATTCAAATTCTGGAAGAGGACTTGGTCGAACTTAGATTCCGGTTGTACGATGGATCGGATACCGGTCCATTTCGATACTCATCGTTGCTGAACCTTAAATGTTCAATCATACATGAGTTGATGAGAGTGCACACTCTTCAGAACTGGAAATTATATTTCTGAATCTTCATAAGAAAAGATCTAGATGAAAGTAATGTTGTCTTTGTGCTTTCTAATGTTCGATCTTAATTGTTTCGATATGCGTTAGATAAAAAGATAGCAACTAAGGAAGCCAATGACATCAAGCTGATAAATGCTGGGAAAATTTTGGAGAACGACAAGACCGTCGGCGGCCAGTGTAGAGCACCTTTCGGTGATCTCCATAAATCGGTTATCACCATGCATGTTGTTGTCCAGCCATCCGTAACAAAAGCGAAAGCAGGTACTCCAATCTTGTCATAACTTCTGCTCCTGTTCCATATTGTTAAAAAAACGTCCGTTCATGTTCATGTTCATGAGTAGAACAATGACATCCTTCATTATTACATGATATGTTCGGGGGCATTCTTGAGTAACAGTGAGTCGGCGACGATGTATCCGGCCATGATCTTGATACAATCTTGTATTTAATGCCATGTTTAGGCTACGTTTTGCATCGTTGGGGTGGACGCCTGTTGGCTGCAATGCCTGTTTGGGCAGAAACTGGATTTTCCAGCTGTGAGAAAAAGGCCCATTTAAACGTTAAATTAGGTGGACAAACGCCTATTAAACCGTTAACTGTTTAGCATTATTTCTTCGTGTTCAGTGCTTCAACGCTCGTCGGAGAACTATTTTCAAACAGACGTTAGTCTATTTTGCAATAAATGGTGGAACTCCATGGACTGTCATTTCACCAAGGAATGATAAATAAGCAATCCACTTCCATGTGATTCCATTGCATTAAATTGTATGGTCAGAAGTCATAGCTTTAGCATGAACTATCATCAGCACCGCCTCATTTACTTTGTTCACGGGATGCTTCTCTTTCAGGCAAGGCAATAATTGCACCTACATGACCAGGGATAGACTGTCTCATTTTATAAGCTCGCCTCCTAATATAAAATCATGCGTTCATCATTTTTATAAGTTTGGGTCTTAAAACCAGTCCCATCAACCCCACATATGGCCAAAATACATTCACATGTCTTTGTCTTTTCTTGTGAAAAAAATATAAATTCCATCACTTTTGCTTCCAATTGGATCTGTCCATCAAACTACCACTACCCTCTATCCACGTTACAAAGCTCATCTTCAACTACATGATAAAATGATAATGCTTCTTTAGCTATTTGATTGAAACCAATCAAATCATTCATACTGAAAGTTTTCTCCAAAAATCTGCTGCCATGAAACCAATCATTCCCTTTCTGTTTTTAGCTCTGCTAATCAAGATATTACCTTTGGAAATTGAGTCAGCAAAAAACACTGCTCAGATCACTGTGATGGGCCTTGTTTATTGTGACATTTGTTCCAACAACAGCTTCTCCAGACACAGCTACTTTTTACCAGGTGAAATGTCTCTAAAAAATCTACTTGTTGGTTTGGTCTTTGGAAACAAGGCATGGCTTTTTATTGTTTAACATGTTTATTTGCTTAACCAGGTGCTGAGGTTCAAATAGACTGCAATTTCAAGGCGTTTGTTCCGAAAACGAGAGAACTAATATCGTTCTCTGTCAACAGAACTACTGATAAACATGGGGTGTACATGTTGGACATACCGTCTGTCGATGGGATCGAATGCGCCGAGGCAGCCATTGCATCAACTTGCCGGGTAAGCTTAGTTGGGAGCTCATCTGCTTCGTGCAACATTCCTGGTTACAGTAGCACAACAGATGAGATAGCAATCAAATCTAGACGGCCTAATCTCTGCATCTACAGCCTATCTGCGTTGAATTTCAGACCATCAAAACTAGACATTACCTTGTGCGGCAAATAAAGCAAGACATCTCATGTTATGATTCCCACATTACAGAATCCGTTCTCTCTTTTCTATTAACACGCTAATCCCTGTTATAGAAGATAGATACGGTCGCCTTCTCCTCGGCTATCCGGTGAAGGTTCTTTCCGTTTCCCAGTCTGCACATAATACAAGAAATGGAGAGTCTGTGCTTTAAGGAAGAACAAAGGGCCATATATTAATAGGTATCTTTATCCTTTAATTGTTTTTATGCAAATGGAGTCATGGTCAAGCTTGTGGACTTACATGAATAATGTACCATATATGTTACTTGGATTATTACTAATTATAGTGTTTTTAAATGTGAAAATCTAAACAAAGGCTTTTGTTGGAAAGATGGGATTCATATGAACTCTCCTGCCTGATATTCGTATTGCTTTCGAAGATGTTTCTGATCTGTACTGATGCATATGAATGAACTTCGGATTTGATCTTATCTATTTGTTTATCTTCATTCGCGTTTCGATAGTTTAGGGTTATAGAGGATGGCCTTTTTCAATCCTCAACCACTTAATCTGCAATTTCTTCTTCTGCATAAAGGATGAAATATAGGACATATTATTATTATTATAAATCAAGATACATAACCTCCGGGCAATGCAAGTTGGTATTGATGTGCCTCCGGCTCTCGATATATGAAACTCCACATCAAAATAAAATCGAAAACAACCTTACATTGGCACAGCCTAGATTTTCACCTTGGAGATCCCCTGTTCCAACTTTACTAGGTCATGAGAAGAGTGGACGACAAAGATGGCCTAGCTCTTGTAACCTCGAAGTAATCTATAGTTGATCTCATGTAATCATCTGTAACCATCTTAATTGCTTCCCCAATGAACCCCACGGCATGTGAAAATGGCTTCTCCAATAGCTCACCAGCTTGGCACATGGAATTTGTTAATACAATACTGTTGCCAACCAGCCGTTTGGTAGCAGACGATTGAATCTAGGCCTGCCATCATCTGCAAAGAGGAGCTTTGTTTGTTCATCTGACAGCATGTTAAGTGCCTTGGTCTGAGACCTCCACACGAATGCTGAAAGAGCTTCGAAAGTAGTACATTTCTCAATAACACCGTCTTCTGTAGTGTTTTTCTTTAGTTTTTCAAGCTTCTCGGGATCAACAATGCTAGGCTTGACCTCTATCTCAGCAAATTCCTGATGCAGGTGATCCATCTTAGGTGGAATTCGGGCTTTCTGTCCGAAAATGGTCGGATACTTAGCAGCAAACCCCGAGCTACTTCGCCCCCATGAGTTAACAAATTTCATTGCATTGATGCCATCAAACATGCATTGGTTCATGCACATGAGTTCCACAAATTCTTGTGCAGCTTATCATGCAAAGAAGGTGTTTTCACATACCGAAAATCATTCAACATTGAAGTTCGAAATACCTGAGCCACTAGAGGCGGCATCTCTGGTATGTTTTTTGCACCAGGAATGTCATAAACCAACTTCCCAAGAGTCTGAGGATCAGGCTTTATTATGTCTCAATTTCCTCCATCTTACAGTTTGCTTCAGCTTCAACGAAGACAACCCCTTCCCCGGTGCAGTCCACGATTAGTTTGCCCTCCGAGCTGATTGTTAGCCTCTGGCAAGAGGATAATAATGAACAAGTACTTTACTTAATGCACCCTTCATCACTTCACCAGCATTTTCACTCCCAGACTCATTCGACTCGAGGCAGTAGACGGTGAACAACCACTGCTATGATTTGGTCAAGATTCGAAAGAAGGAAAGAAGGTAAAATCTCTTTTCTGTCTCTTCAGCTGGACAAAGGGTTGGTTCTTCGTGTGTAAGGACGGATGTTGGAGTTTATGTTTAAGGTGAAGCTATAAAATGTTAGAGAGGAACTTATAAAATTTTAAAGGCAAAAACATTTTTTCAATAATTTTTTTGAAAAATCTAAATTATATACGAATTTTAAATTTTTAAGAAAACAACCGCCCCTCAAACCATTCGGTCCGTCCCTGGCTGTGACATTGGAGTTGGCTCATGTAAAAAATATATTAAAACTGATGAATAGTATTGAGAAAGGAGGATGGATGTGCCAGAATTTTGTGTTTCCTGGTCTGAAGATCTTGGATTTGGTCCATATGGAGTTGGGGTAGACCACAGACTGGGTTTTGGTTGGTTGGGGTTGGCATCCCAGTTTTACTGGTTCATCTCTTGTTCATCTGTTATATCATTTCCCCGCTCTAACAATGTATATGCAAATTTTCGGGCGAGTATAGGTTACAACAGGGTTCGATACGGTTAGGTATGATATTTTAAATGTTGTTCACCAACTTAAAATGTTACACATTTTGATAATATTTTAAATCGGTAGATAAGTATCAAAATTTGATTCCAAGAATCGGTACTTATCACTTCTAATAATATTTTAAGCTGATATTAAGTACCAAAACTTGTCTCCGAGTACCGATATTTTTAATAAGATCACCAACCTAAAATATCATCAAAAGATATAACATTTTAGATTGATGGATAACATTTGAAGTTCCGTATTTTGTAACATTTTTGTAGCCACGATACAATACAATACAGTTTAGAGGCTCACACCTTGCTTGAAATGAAAACACCACGAGCACCCGAGCATAGCAACTTCTACGAGAGCAAGTATCCAAACCAAAATTTGAGGTCAGGTAAAAGCATATATAAGAGAGAATTACTACGGCAGGTGTGATTTAACCAAGTCGGCTGATATGAGATGGCTTACCTCAGACACCCTTGTGTGTAGTTTTCTAGGCTAATGTATGAAATCACAGGGTGAATACACTGAACTTCCGATAAGAATCAAAAACTGTGGCTAAAACGTCAAACCGGGCCACACTTGCTTAGACAGGCAATTCCCTCTTCCAAATAATCTTCCTTGCTGATCCAAAACTCGGGTGCATCCTGCAAGGTTCAAATATTCTTTGATGAATTCTAAGATGTCATTAGACATGTTATTTCATGCCCAAACCAAGCTTTTGAAACACGGTTCAAAACGAGAATGTGTTAACATGTGCAAGTTTAGGAATGAGAGAGAAGAGCACCTTCATAATCCCGGCAAGTACAGCACCACCAAGATACACCATATGCTTTCTTCGTGGTGGATCCTCAATCCTCAATCGCAGTTTCTATTTAGAAACACGAGAAAATTATTTAAAGCGGAGCATCAAAATTTGTTTCAGCCATTTACTTGTTTTTGCTGTATCTAGCTCAAGTGATGATTACTTGATTTGCTCAATCAGCGGAATTAAACAAGATTCAAATAGAGATTGTAGAAATGGAAGATGGCGTAGTTTCTGTTATAGATTCAGCGATAAATATTACCTTCAAACCATCCTTATTTCCCTTTAGAACCACGTCAAGATATCGATTTAGAATTTCTCTCTCCAGTCTGAATCAAAAGAAAATTGTTATAATAAGGACAACCACACTAGAGAATGCTCCCAGGGGAATGATGGAACCGGGATTAAAGAAGATACAGGAATTCACTGCATGCAATTTCAAAAGTATCTTGGAATATGTTTCTTTATACAAGTAAAGCATATTTACCGACTAGGTAATCCAGGGTACATGGTGCTCCCTCCACTTAAAACTATATGTTGATAGAGCTGTAAAATATAAAGCAAATAACGAGTTAGGCTTACACAACTAAAATCCAACCAAGAATGTATACATATACTACAGCCAAAGGGTCCACTTTTCCTTTTCTGGAAGGGTGGTTATTAATAATGCAAGGATTCACTCAATGATAACTTTTATCGTTCATGATGATCCATTTTGGAGTCTGTAAATGGGAACAGAAGAGGCACTAGAAAGTAACTTTGCCTTGGGAATTTGTATCTTCCATTAGACAAACAGTTTATACAAAGGAGATAATGAAAGATCAAAATCCTTGAAGAAAATGATAACTAAAATTAAGCGAAGGGAAATTGACATGCAACAAGACGCTACATAATGGCTTCAAATAAAGAGGAGGATAAGAAGCTTCATTTAAAATTTAAAATACATGTGCATAGTAGCATATTTACAGCATAAGCCATAAAGCTTCAACACTTTGTTAGAGTAATTTTAGACAAAAGAAATTAAATTCCTAGAAATAATTTAGTACCATCATGCGGTTGTCGATATCCATCTCCTGAATGCAGCGGAAAACCATGTCAGCCATACCATCACCTTCAACATCAATGAGATCCTATAAAAGAAAAAAAAAATCTTACTTTGACAATCTATGGTCTATCAAATATATATTTTAACTAAATGATCTTAGTTCTACCACAATAACTCATTAGAACACAAATCTCAGCCTAATCTATGTAAAACTACATACAAACAATAACAGAACAGCCAACAGATCTAGCACATCAATTCAAAAACTCCATTACCATTGTAAATACTAATTCACATAGTAACAGTCAAATACATCCAGATAATCCCAGAAATTAGGTAGCACAGAAAAATATTAATACATAGAATCAATGACAACAGAGAGAACTACAGTACTTACTGGAGTGAAAAGAGCCTCAGGTGCCTGGAACCTTTCCGTGCCAACTTTAATAACTCTCCCATCAGGCAGCTGTTTTAAACAAAATTTGTCAGTACTCTAGATACAATACTTTTCATTAGTGTTTTCTACTCCAAATCTAGAGAAACGGAAATGCCAGACCTAATCCATAAAAGTGCATCAAATTTAATAAGTAAAATCATAAAAAATATCAGGATAATATATGGAAAAAATTGTTTAGGTTCCTGATAAAGTTTCTACCGTAGGTAATCAAATATTTGTGGCGGATGAGGGAATGCCAAATTCACCAAAAGTACTTACAGTGTAATTCTTAACAAGGATGGTGGTCTCCAGTCCCAGTTGATATTCCCTTTTGTAATCATAACTGCACGTAAACACAAATAATGTGACATTGAATTAAATACTTGATACATAAACCGGAAAACAAAATGAAATGACTGCTCACCTTATATAGCAGAGTTTCTCTTTGATTTCACGGACAGTCTCAAAATCAGCAGTTCTATTCATTGCATACCTATAGAAAGACACCCAGAAAAAGATCATTCAATGATCAATAGCATTATTAGTTTTATGTTCAGACAAGGTTTCTTATAAAGAATTGACCCTCACCCCCTACGTGAGAGTAAATCAACAAGATAGGCTGTTATGTGTTGACCCGCTACATTCATCCGCTTAGTAAGATGAGGAAATGAAAATCCATCCACAACAGGAACCTGAGAAAAAGACAGAAATTATTCTCAAGACCTTCACCTTGAGGAGCTGCAACTTCTCCTAAAAGTAATGATAAAGGGTTGTCGAACAGTTTACCACATGAGTGACACCATCCCCAGAGTCGATAACTAATCCAGTTAGCAGACCTGTAACAATTCACAATAACGCTTTTGAACATTAATGATACAAAATATGGACATTAATGGTTTAAACAAAGACTCTTGCATCCCATAGTACAAGATTACAGTAATTGCTTCCACTGTTTTCAAGGGGCAGCAACTGAAACCCATGCCAAACTGTGAATATTATACAAGCACGCGCGCGAACACACACATAACAATAATTAAACCTTCAATTAATTTCGTCGGCACCTTGAGCATACAAAGTTAAAACAGCTTGTATTTGAATGAAGACACCAGAAAAGTTGTATTTTTCAAACATGGTCTCAACCTGCAATCTCAAATCAACTCAACTCATGAGATCCTGAAGTTAAGTTCTTGAAAAATCCAATCAATCAGTAAACAAATAAATGGGCTTCAAACCATTTGTTCGCGGTTCTTAGAAGGATTAAGAGGTGGGTCAGTAAGTAATATCTTGCATTCACTAGGATTAATCTGCTTACAAAAAAAACATAATTAAGACCAATGAAATAAACAAATAACATGAATGAGAGCTGAACAACAAAAATTAAGGAAAGAAGACCTTTAGTTCATTGTAAAAGGCGTGATCCCAAACATGATACATATCATCCCAATTCTGCACAATTCCATTGGTAACCGGATATGATATATCCAATTGATTTCTCAAATCAGCACATGCTTCTCCAACAACAATATCCTAACCAAAGTTCAAATTATGAAAATAAAGAAAATAAATCAGTAACTCTAAGTTGTACACCAAAAATATTACAGCTACAAAATCGGGGAAAAAATAATGATAACAAGATTTTAAAATTCAAAACTTCGAAACCAGGACAAGAAAAGGCAAGACTACAAGAGAATAGTTTCAGTACTTTCAACTCTTGTTCCACGAGAGATTCCTCATATCGTAACATAGGCCTCCCGACCACGCACGGAAACACAGATGTCGGAAAATTTTCTCCCGCAAAACCACATTTTACGTACTGCAATCGAACATTAAGCAGATCTAGTCAAGTAAACTAAAAATTATATTTAAAAGAAATTATAAATAAAACTTGGAAATCGGTCTGTCCGATGAAAAAATAGCTTAAATTTGCAATCAAGTGATTGGGTAATTTATTTGAAAACAAATTCACACGGAAAGAGCAAATAAGATTGAATCTGTATTTGAAGATGAGAGAAAAAGGAATTACGCCGGTGCCGTTGTCGCAAACAATGACATTCCGGTTATCCATGGAGAAGGCAAGGTGGAAAAACGTTGACTGCCTGGGCTTTCACTGCATTTACATCTATCGAATCTATCTATCACTGTGGTTGACGTTGAAGAGGACGGAATCGAATTGCCGCTGAGAAATCCGGTTGTTCATTTCCCGGATTTCACATTTGTTTACAAATTAGTTTATTTATGTATTTTTGTTGGGGAAAAACACTTTATTTAATTAAAACATAAAAAAGGAAAGAAAACATTAAAATACAACCAAGAGAAGCAGAAAGGGTTTCTAAAATAGGTAAACTACATAAATAATTTCTTGATTATTTATTAAATTTTTATTATAAAAATAAAAATATTGATTAATTATAATAAATAAATTAATCTATTTTTATTAAAAAAATATTATTATAATAATATAATAATTAATAAAATTAGTATAATAATAAATCTAACTTTCGAAGAATCAGTTATATAGTTACCCATTAAAATAATAGTTTTTTTTGGATGGTACATTTCAATGAGGCTCAAATCAACACCCAAATTTCGAATCAAATTATATTAAATTAAGTTCTGAATCGTTGATGCCACTTGTCAACATCAAATTTCGGATCAAATCAATATCAAATTTTGAATAAATTATATTTTTTGAATCGTTCTAGTACCACTTGTTACGAGATCATTATTTTTTCTTGAATCGTTTCGATACCACTTGTTACGAGATATTATCTCCTTCCCATTATGCTCAACTAATAGTAAATAATTGATGAGATCATTATTTTTTTTCTTGAGTCGTTCCGATACCATTTGTTACGAGATATTATCTCCTTCCCATTATGCTAAACTAATAGTAAATAGTTGATGCTGCTAGAGAGTGACACTAGGGAATATAGGAAGTAGTGAACAACTGACCTGCAAGAAGCATACCAGAACTGGCAGATTGATAATTATAGATAACCTACCTGCATAATAAGGTGAGGAATATAAAAGGAACATGCATGGCTTTTCTGCAGGGATGTATAACAAGACAAATGAACATTCAGACAGGTTTACTACCAGTTTTTATGTGATACTGATACCAATCCTGAAGCATAACTACCTTAAACAACTGAAAATAAATGCAAAGTTCATTACACTCTTCTACACAGAAAACATTAAGTTAATGTTAGCCCATGCCATGCAGTTCAGGAATTACTTTATAAACAAATTCACTCTATAAAAATCGACTGTCATAAACACTACAAATCGCAAAGAATCATCCGGTACAAACGTCCAACTTCCAAAAGAATTCTTTTCTCTTTGGATGCCATGAATATTGAAGTAAATATTCGAATTTGAATGCTACATGTATATATATAGTGTAGGAGATGAAACACAAGTGAGATCATGAGTTGCAGAATACCAACTTGGACGAAGAATCGCAGTAATGCCATATTTTAGCGAACAATTAACAATTCGTGTTTTGTGACGATAACATGCAAGTCTCCAACTCCAACTAAAGAAGCCTAAGATGTGCAGTATCATTCAACCGTTTAATCTGCCAACCTGTTTTCCAAGAATGCTGTAATACAGTCACGGAAGAGTCTTCTATGCACACCTTACGTGACATTATGGGGCTACACTCGAGGAGGCCCGTGACAAGACATTTAATTGGGAGGGAATGAGTAAAAACACCAACAGAAGTGGAGGGGGGAGAGGAACTCCTGACATTTAAGTCGTGAAGATTAGGCTGATGACTGGTTTCCCGAGGAGACATTTCATCATCAGCATCATGTTCACCAATATTCGACACGAACTGTAGCCTACTCTTACCAGACTTCTTCCTTGATAGAGCAGGCCGTTGCTTTTGAAGCATATCCCAATGGGGTAGTTGAAGAGAAGCTACATCTCTGTCATGAACTGAGTTGGTCAAATCATGGTTGTTATGGTGTGTAAATCCTTGACCCTCAGTCTGGTGCAAGGAAAATTCAGATCTGAGTTTTTCAGGAAGTCCAAGGATTGTCCCATTCAAGAATTGAACCATTCGAAATTCCAGTTGCCTGAGAGATTCTCCAGAAGGTGCCGAAAAATCAGGCTGGTATCTGTCCATTAGACTCAAAACTTCAGGTGTATATATTTCCGATCGAGGGCACCCCTCCCAGTGCCCCATATTCAGATCCATAAGTGCATCAGAGGGTTGTATCTCTGCTACTCCAAAATTCATTTCCTGCAAGATTTAAAAGGGCAGTTATCACAGTTGAGTCGATATAACCAGGAAAATGCATAAATCTCATCATATATCATCATTAAAACTCCCTCCATCAGAAAAAAAAAAATAAAAATTAAGTGATGCCATGCACAACGCATAAGTAAACATTGGATTCAAGAATTAATTTCTGCTACCCCTGCTAGAACAAAAGGCAAAAACAGACACAGATCAAAATCTCGAATCTTGATTCCTACCAATGATTATCCTTTATGTCTTGTTTACCATTTGGCTTAAACAAGGGCTGAAATTAACATTCATTTACACATCAAATAGTCTGTTTCTTAAGTGTTTTCTACTCAGCCTGTGATTTGATCATTGCAAGAATATTTGATGCATGTAATAGTTGCATCATACACTGCCTAGTTCAACAAATCCTTACACACCGATAATCCCAACAAAGCTAAAAAGAACTAGCAGTTGCTTGTTAAATGACCCCAGTTCAGCACTTAAGAGTTGCAAAGCAAGTAAAAATGCATCGAAAAATGTCTATATTTTTTCATACGAAGACTTAGAGTTGCTAAGCAAGTTAACCCCCTGTTTCTTTTCTATTTTGAAGCTCAACTATTAGACGAAAGGGTGAACAAGAAAATGAAAGAATGCAAAAGGAAAATACAACTATACCAACAATAAGAAGGCAAAAGCTGATTCTGAATACTAATATTAAACTATGCAATTCGACTTGAGTGTACTCCATCATGAACTTATGGCAACTGTAAGAAACTGCAAACAAATGGTCTGGTCTGGTCTAGAACTACGGAACAACTTCAGCAACTTAACAAATGCAACATACAATCATCAAATGAATCTAAAAATCAGGATTCATTAGGAAAAACCCACTCTTTCCATCACCATACGAGCAAAACGACGAATACATTGGGGGTTCCCACTGTAACTAGTTAGTCCAATATGATATGATTTTCTTAGGAATTACTCCTGTACTTCCATGATCCATATTAGAGAGAGCATTAACTAGAATCTGGATGCAAAATCAAAATTATTTCAATCCTATTGTTTGTCTCTTAGCTTAAAATGAAAGCATTTGATAGGAGGAAACCTCAATTGTCGCACTAAAAGCTCGAAGTTTTAACCTATTCAACAGTTCTATAATCTTATCATCGATAGAGGAGTTTTACCTGACAAACGTAAAGAGCCATGGATCTAGCCCGATCCAATGGAGAGCAATAAACGGCATTAAACCTGACCCCTTGAGAATTTAGGAAGACAGCCAAAGCCCTGGCTTGGCGCTTCCCATTAGAGGTCAAGGCTGCCCCGTCGCATCTTCCACCGACAATATCAGACCTCAAATTCAAATCACACTCCCCATGGCTAATGAAATAAACCTCAAGCACCTTTCGATCATCGTCGAAAGAAAACGACCGAGAGAAAACAGGCGGTGGGGGCAGCGGAGGAGGTGGAGCCAGTACATTATAAGGGTCCCAGACCTTGATTGAAGGACCCATCCTTGGAGTACCCAAGGAAGACAGCTGCGGAGACAAAGGGGTTGCCGAAGCGTAACAGGGCAACATTTCTGGCTCCTGTTCCAGTACTTTCTTGACCAAATGATTTTCCTCCAGTTGCCTTATGTTGGGTTCATTGTCGTCTTCCTCTTCGCCGTCTACTTGTTCATCGTCATCGTGGCTGTCTTCATGTTCTTCTTCTGCTGATTGTACGGATTGGGTGGATCCCATTTTTGGAGGATGAGATCGGGGATGATCTAGGACAGGGAAAGGGGAGATCTAATGAGAGTCTTCATTTTTGGACATGACGTAAGCTGAAGATGAGATGAGAGTGGGAGTTTTGTCTTCCTTTGATGGCTGATTTTTAGGCTGCTGTCGACTGTCGTTTCTAAGTTACTGTAATAATATACCTGTGAAGTCAAAAGGTTATTATTTGTTACTTACTAGATCATATAACTATATAAGTTGTAGATTCAAGTCTCATAGTCTGTCAATAGATCCAAGTCTGCAGTTTTTTTGTACTTGTGTGGCTTGATTTGTTACTGAAATTTAAAAATTCAAAAAGTAGACGGAAAAAATCTTAAACTCTGAATCTTAAATTTTTATCTCGGGATTTATATTTAATTTTAAGTTTTAAATTTTTATCTCGTGATTCATGTTTAATCTTAAACATTAAACATTAAACTCTTACTCTTTATCTCGGAACTCCCTTCGAGGTTCCTCGAGTGGGCCCTTCAATCCCACTAATAAAAAACTCTCTAATCTACAGATGATAAAAAAAAATTGAATTCAACAGATTTTGATCCAATTAATTTGATAGGATTGAATTTTTTTAATATTTTTAAATAGGTCGGGTTGAAATAAAAAATAGTTAAGTTAAGACAGTAGAATTTATAGGTGAAAATTCTCAACCCGTTAAATTAATTATATTTTTAGATTAGATTTAATTAAATATTTTGAGTTGAATTAAGTTTATTCGGATATTTTGTTAAAATATTAAAATTAAATTATATTTTTTATTAGATATAAGTTTAATTATAAATAAAATATATTAAAATTGAATCCGATCAAAATTAAAATAAATAATTTAAATTTCGAATGAGATTGAAACAAAGCCCTGGCCCATTATCCCTACTCTGGTCCATCTCTCACCTTTTAATATTATTTTTCACTATTTGATATACAGGAGCGGAACTTCATAGGAGTGGATAGTTAATTTATGGCTCAAATTTTTTAAAAATTTGAATTTTATCTTTAATTTTTTTATAAAGTACAAGTCTATTTTTAATACAATATTTGAATTATCGAGATTTGTTCTCATCCGTAAATCATATAATTTTTTTAAGTAAATTCAAAACCTAATTTTTTCTAAATGTGTAACAAAGAAGGGTCAAAATCTATCGAAAACATATTTATTTCTATTTTCTTATATTTTAGTAGGTTATAAATTTAAGACTTACCAAAAATACTCTCTCTTTTCCTTAGTCTCCTCTTCCCCTACCGTCTCGGTGGGATTACGATTTAATTTAGAAATTTGTCAAAAAATTTATGCATATTAAACCCAATAAAAATTTTGGATTCAATTGCAAGGTATGTGCGCGTTATTAAAAATGTGTGCGCACGATGAGATATTAGATTTTTTAAACAGTGTTATGAGTTCAAATTTTAATATTATAAATAAAAATTGAATTAAAGATTCTATAATAAACATTTATATGATCTGAATAAATCAACCGATAGATTAAACATCGATAATTAAATAAAAAAAATAAAAGTTTTGCATGCCGGAGGAAAAGCTGATTTTATTAGATTTTTTATAATAATAACAAAAGAAAGGCAAACGAAAAGGATGAAAAGATAGTGAGGTCATGGCGATAGAGAAGGGAAACTAAGAGACTTGTAGCTGGTGAAGCCTCCATCCACAACCAAGTTATGTCCCGTTACATACTTGGCTTCATCCGACGCCAAGTACAACGCAGCCTTCGCCACGTCGATCTCTTCGCATTTCGCCCCCTTCAGCTCCCCTACTCCGTTTATAATCTCAACCACCTTCTCCTGTGGAACACCTCCGTATATCTCCGATATTTGACGTATCACCATCGGTGTCGGTATCGGAGCCGGCGATATGCAGTTTATCCTGACCCCAGTTCGGCATAGTTCACTAGCTACCGACTTGACGATCCCGGGTGTTGTGGATTTGGATACTGAATACGGGTGTGACCCCAGCCCACCCATTAGTCCACTTATGCTTGATGTACAAAGAATGGACCCCGACCCCATCGGTACCATTACTCGAGCCGCATGCTTTATCCCGGCCACCACGCCTCGAACGTTGATCTTCATCACCCTGTCGAATTCGTCCAAGTCGAGCTCGGTTATGCTGTGGGGGAACACCTTCCCCGCTACGCCGGCGTTGTTGAACATTATATCGAGCTTTCCATGTTTCTCCACGGCAACACCTACGGCTTCTGCTACTTGGGACTCGACGGTAACATCACATTGCACAAATTGAGCGGAAGGGCCCAAGCCATCGGCTGCTTCTCGACCCACTCGAGGATCAATGTCGGCAATGATGACACGGGCTCCATTTTTTATGAACTCTAAAGCTGTGGCCTTGCCGAGTCCACTTGCTCCTCCTGTGATTAAGGCTACTTTGCCTTGTAACCTGTTTTTTTAACAAGACAGGAATCAAAGCAGGAATTGTGAAAATGCGGGACGAAACACGAGATTGGTCGTTGTCTTGAGTGGACAAATAATTTTCAACAGGGTTTTGAACCAAAAGTATTTCAGACAGCATTAACCAGGTTACAGTAAAAATGGGTCTGCTCTGTTTCATCATCATGTTAAAGAAACCAACGAAGCCTAGCCAAATAACAAAACATGGAGATAAAGCAAAAGAGCCATAAATCATGACAGATATTCAGTTGACTTGCCCTGCATTAATTTTCCTCGGAAAATTAACAAGCAAGAGAATACAAAGATAAACGCCTACCTAGAATTTTCAACTGTGTTTTTTTGTGTCAGAAATTCAGGTGGTCTTTTCAATCTTGTCTAATCAAGAGAACTCATAATACCTGGTTGTGGAAGAAGCATCTGCTTCTGGTATTGCAGAGTAAAACCTTAGTTTCTTACATGATAAGCCATGGGTAGCAAACTTGAACTGCTTCTGCCTGGTAAAGAAACAAAACACAGATTAAGGTTGGCTTAAGATATACTAACAAGTTAAAACAGTGTATTTACCTGGCTAATGATCTAAGCATGCTGAGGAAGTTTAAACAGAGTAGAAAATTCAAGAGTTTTTGGATGTATGTCTATATAAATCTGGGGAAGAAGAGAATTTATTGGAGGAGGAAGAAGAGTTGTTGCAGTTGAAAATGACACACATTTCCATGCAAGCTGAACATGATTTATAGCACTCATGACCTGTCCTATTTAATGATCCTTGTAATGAAAACATAAGGAAAAAACAACAACTAATTGATTGTATTTTTTTAAAACCTTTTGGATCAAGATAACCATGTAGATGAGATTTAATGGCAAGGCTGCTTTTGTAGCTTTTTTTGCTTTTGTGCCATAAGTTGGATAGGGGTAATAATAACCAAAAACAAGAATCCATAATAGTTGAATTATTATTTTATTAAATTGTGAGTAATAATTATGAAAAAAAAATTACACTCGGTCTGAAGCAGGTGAAAATTAATAATTATGAAAAAATATTAATTAATTTAGCAGGTAAAAATATATTTTTATCTTATATATTATAAATTTAAATCTAGATATAAAATATAAAACTTTTTTATTTAATAAAATAATATTTATAAAAATTAAAATTCAATAACAAAAAAAAATATTAAAAAATTATTGATGATCGGTTTTTATTTCGAAATCTATTGTTGTTTGAACAGTAACAATTTGAGGTCGGGTAGAACACACCTCGACCTCATGAATTTTTTTAGAAAAATAAAATATTGGAGAGGTCGGGTAGAATACAACCCGACCTCATGAAATTTAAAAAAATAAAATAAGGTGAGGTTGGGTAGAACACAACCTGACCTCATGAAATTTAAAAATAAAAAATAACAAAATTTTATCTAATTGTGCATGAGGGCTGGTTGCTTTCAAGCAGTCCTTACTTTTTTTCTAATTTTCATGAAGTCGGATAGAAAGCAAGCAACCTTCATCATTTTTTTTAATTTTTATGAAGTCGGGGTATGTTCCATCAGACCACAATTTAGTATTGTTCAAAGTGTTATATTTCTTGAAGTAAAAAGTCACCCTCTATAGTTTTTAAAATAAAAAAGTTAAATACAATATCTAACCAATTTCACAGATCAATTTCCCTTAATGAGTAATGACCTTAATAATCGTATTTCTATGCTAATTAATTAAGTAAATTCAAATAAGAATAATAAGAATAAGAAGAAAATGATTTCATGTGTTGCTGTGTAAAAATGAAGTTTTTCGCATGCGGTGTATTTTCATAGTTTAAAATTAGAATTATGATGTTTAATGTTATAATTTTAAGGTTTAAAGTTTAAATTTATATTTTAAATTTTTTTTTTTGATTTAGTTAAATTGATTAGTAGTATCTGTTCCAAAGTATACTCTCACCTTTCAACATTGATCGCTCAAATTAACTGACAACACTGGTACTCAAACCCACGAACTCCAGAAACAACAATCGTTTCTTTACCGATGAGGTTAGATGGTTCATACTTTAAAATAATATATGATATTATTTTAAACTCGTTTATAGAAAGATAAAACTCCACTGACGATGCATTAAATATTAATTATAATAATAATTATAGTTAATAGTAAAAGAAGATTTAGTGTCTACAACTCTAACTCAAGGTATAATGTTTAATGTCTAATGTTAAAAATATATATATATATATATATTTTGGTTTTAGATTGTATAGTTTTAGGATTTTAGTGTTTAAGTTGAGATATTTGATTTAATTTATTTATTATCTTTTAAGAGTTTAAAATTAATTATAAGATATTATTTATTTATAGATATTTTTAATTTAACAATACACACAACTAGTAAACATTACGATTAAACTCGAATTTCATGAGATGAATATTATCCATTTATTATTGAGAACACTTGTTGGTTCGATTTATATGTTAATTAGATTTAAATGATTAATATTTTGTCTATAAATGTATTACATTTTTATTCACTAAAAACGACGTGGCACATTGTTGGAGTTTAATTTCTGTATATTTTAATAAGTAATTAATTTTATGCATTTTTCGATTGCCAGAAAATAAAATCCAGAACTCAAGGTTTTATTTATTTTAGAAAAAGAAAATAGGGAAAGATGCTTTTGTTGTTATTTTAGAGTAAAGAACATTACGTGAAGGAATACATAAAGATGATGTAGAACACTCATATATCCCACAGGATTCCCTACTCCATGGAGCTGACACTAACTTGATGACTCCAAATAATTAATTATTTTTAATTAAATAAAAAGTTATATTCATGAACATAAAAAGAGTAAAAAAATATTAAGCAACAAACTAATAGTGATTACAGTAGTATCTGTTCTAAAATATAATCTCTACCATCTCATATTGATCACTCAATCACTCTGCTGGCATCACTGGTACTTGAACCTGTAACCTTTAAAAACAACAACTATTTCATTTAATCGCTTAGGCTAGAGAACTCGTATATTTACTAAATTTTTACTAAATTTTTAATTCTATCCTTATAAATCAAAATTATCTTCTAATTAATATGACAAATTAATAAGGACTAAAGTGATAATGATTATATTTACTATATGCCAAAGTTATGGATTCTCCTTCGTTACTTGGTCAATGATGGTACTTGATTAGTTTAATGTGACCGACCATTATGTTTTCCTATCATATCTCATTTGCCCTATCGGTGTTTGGTTTTGTGGTTGAAGGCATCACCTATATGATTAAAGCCAAAAATGAGAGTGGAGAATGAGCTTTTTAAAAGACTACATAAAGCCTATCCCTAGGTCTATGGAGTATTCCAATTTTTTTTATTATTTCCCATGAAAATTATAAAAAAAAACTAATTATTATAAAAAATATTACCTGTACTTGGACATGATTCATAAATATGTTGTTAAATATCTTTAACGAGTATAATATAGGCTAAATCTTATAAATATTGTTATTTGAATTTCTTTTTCTTGTAATATTATGCCTATAAAATTATTTTCTAAAGTGTATTTTGAATAGTAACAGTGAAGTCGGTTTCGTTAGAATCCGACTATAAACAATGAATTGAAGAAAATTACTATTCAAAGTCGGAACCTTCTACTCTCGATATTAATTTTTTTAATCTGATAAAATAATTTATTATTTAAAGTCAGATTCTAATGGATCCGACTTTACTTTTATTGTAGATAGAACTTCATACATACACGGACGGCAGTGTAAGGAATCCCAGATTCCCAAGTGCACATGTTGTGCAAGCTGTTGCATGTTGGTGTTCAGTGTCAACGGCTCTTACCTTCCTAAACAATTAATCGCATTAACTATTCGGATTAGTCACAACTTATTGTGTGATTAAGGGAATCACAAGGTTGTCATCCTCGTAAGATATGTTTGGTGGAGACAAAACAAGACAGCTGAGCTGCATCACCTGACAAAGTACAACCTCTGATGTTTCTGGTTCTAATTAACAATGCAAAACCCTTGCTTGCTGCCTTAATCCTTGGTGATATTTATGAACATGCATGCAGGATGGGGAGTTCAAATGAGTCATCTGAGAAAGGTTAGAGTTGGTTCGGTTTGGTTTTCACATGGAAGCATGTGGTGGTGCGCAGGACAGGACATGTCCAGGCAGTGGCTGCTAAGCAGTGTTCCACTCCGACACTCGATCCGTGGCAGCGGCTGCTAAGCAGTGTTTCACTCCGACACTCGATCCGTGGCAGCTGCTGGTTCGTAAATGGGATTCTGTACCCCACCAGACACTCTTATGATGGAAAAATTATTAGGTGAACCCTGTTCACCACGTCATCCATGGTCCAAGCAATCAGGACCATTAATCTTTAAATAACCACCTAATAACTACCCACCCACTAAATACATGTAAGAAAGAGGTGATAATTCACTTGAAAAAAAGTTAAGATCAACGGTACTGATTGCTTGGACCATGGATGACGTGGTGAACAAGGTTCACCTAATAACCTCTCCTTATGATGGCCTAAAGATAAAAATAAAACTATTAGATCTTAATATTATACAAATACGATAACTTTTAAAATAATAATATTATTTTTTATTTAAACTAGTTGTAGGATCATAACGAGTTCTATTTTTTTTTTAAAATGTCCATTTTAAAACTTAATCGGGTGATTAACCTAATCTTAAGTAAACTTGTTGTGTTGGCTTAACAGCATTTTTAAGACTAAACATAACAACAAGTTTAATTTAGGATTAATTTAAAATTTTTGTAAAGTTTGAGTTACAAATTATGTTAGTAATATCTAAATTTTTAAAAAATATAAGTTATGTTCAAGATTTATCATGTATGACGTTGGATCATAGCCATGTAAACGTCATAGTATATCCAAGACACGAAAATAGTAGTTCATACATAACTTTAGTCAAGTAAAATACCGAATAAAACTAATATATAGAATCTACATATATCTTGTATAACCGAAGCTGATAACGGAGCATGCAACGATATCATACTTATGGAATCTTGAGTGCTTAAAAATACTCATAATCATACTACTCGTGTTCAAGATTTATCTGATGATGTTATATTATAACCTGTCATGGTATATCTGAGACATAAAAATAATTATCGCTACACGATATTGATAACACATGCAACCCATTAGATTTAACAACCATGCATAGGTCATGATATAATGAAAGCTTCTTTCTCCAAGGTTGTCACTAGCTTAGCTAGATGAAAGTATGCAGCTTTCACAATTGTTGTCTAGCAAATTTCATATCCCTTTAAGAAGGAATCTATCGTCTCAGTCAAATTAATTGTCACGTGATTATACTTAAAATCGATATTATATGTTTTTATCTATTTTTTTGAAAAAGTTTTATAATGTACTTGCAGTTTTAAAAAATTTTCTCGTAGTTTATGTATCATTTATTCAAAATTGTGTTTAATAAGATGTACCTTAATACACGATAGAGTATACAAAGGAATTTTTAGAAGATAGTAACAAATATAACAATTTTAATACATATCTATGCGTATAACAAGCCTATTTTCATCGCTCTTTTTATATCGTATATGGTAGTTTGATGTAATGTGATTGGTGATGAACGCACGTGGATGAAAATTGATAATCGCTCTCGCCCTAATTTTTTTTTTTTAAAATTTAATTTATTTATAAATTTATCCTCTTAATTCATTTATATTTTATTTTTTCAAAACTCAAATTCTGACTTCGTCTTAGAATATGTACATACAAAAATGTTGTTCAATATCTAGAGATTAAAATAAACTATAAAAATTCGATCGTTTACTTTACTTTCCCGTCTTGATCAGAAATCAAATATACTCTTTCCGTATAATATAATGATGTAACTTCTTGAATAAAACCTTTCGTGATTTAATATCTTCTTTAAACATAAATACGAACATAATGTGTATTATTTTGTAACGGAATAACTTTGTTCAAAATTTAGGGGAAAGATTATATTTCAATTTTTTTTTAAAATAACGTAATTTTAGATATAATCTTATTTTTTATTTTTAAAGTTTTTTTTCTAAATAAAATTATATTTATAATTACGATTTATAAAAAATCACATAAACTTTTATTATTATGTATTTTATTACAATTAATCTCTTACCCACTATGATTTTTAATCTCAGACAGACTGAATTTCATCGCGGAGAATCGATAAAGTTGGGCTCCCCATGGGCCGATTTTTCTAGCATTTTCAATCCATAGTTTTATATTCATCGATTGGCATCCCCTCTGTCCATCCCTAATTGCCAACACACAAAAACCCTAATTACTTGAAGTTCCATTGGAAGTAACCACCATGGAAGACAGCTTCAATGTCCGAGTCGGCAAAGTTTTCGGCTCACTCGATGCTTTGTCTAATTCAAAATCATTGCCTTTGAGCTCTCTTTGGAGCCTCACCGACGAAGAAATAGAGAAACAAGAGTGGAACCGAGACAAGAAGACTCTGGACGAGGAGGAGGAGGACGACGAGGAGGGAAAGGGCTTCTTCCATAACTTTCCATCGAAGGACGAGAAGAATGCGGTTGATTTTGACGCGGAGCTGGAGAAGGATCTCCATTACCTGGACGACGAGGGAGAAGAAGATCGTGCCACCTCGAGTAAACAGGCTAAGCCAGAGGACTACAACGATGAAGAGTGGGAGATTAAGTCTTCCATCGGAAGGGACTCCACTCTTGATTATGAGGTAACATTTTCTTTTCACTGCTTTTCTTTTCTTTTCCAGCTAGCTGGTTGTACTGGAATAAGATTTTGCTACTAAAAATGTTATCTTTCAAGATTTCAAAGGTCAAACTTTGGATGAATTATACATGACTAGCACGTAGAAGAATTGCATTAGAATTATTTGAATCATCTACATGGAGGAAAACGTATCATAAGAGAATTGGTTTAATTTTTCAATCCAAGTATATTTTTTTTGCCTTCCCTTTATCAAAATTTAATTGCAAGTAGGAAACTACAACAATATAGAAGTTGCAGAGTTCACAAGCTAATAACCAGAAAAGCATTCAAGTGTGCTGTGGATGGCATATGCATTAGTTTCACTTGTTAAGAGTTATATCTTTGTCTGAGATATTAGGGTTTCAATTAATTTTGTAAACTTAGGGTCCAAGTCTTATCTGGCATTCTGGTAGTGATTATACTTTTGGGATTCCTGTGCAGGAAGAGGAGGATGGATATGATAAGGTGGCTGTTGGCGGAGATAAGAATGAAGATCGTCTTTACATGAAGGATGTAAGTGATTATGAAGTAGATGCGGATTCTAGCGATATACTTCCAACTGCGATCAATGATTTCAGTAGAGATCCACGTGCCAATCACATTGCTGCAAAACTTAGGCTTAAGGAAGATGAAGAAGCTGCTAAGAAAATTGATTCATTGCATGTGTCTGATGGTGATGCAACTGTTGGTGTTGAGGCTCATAATAGCACATTTGAGGATGGTAACCTGAAACCCATTCTGCAGAGAAAGGATTTCGAGTCAAATTCAAAATCACAAAAACGTGTCCGTTTTAATTCTGAATGTTGTAAAAGTGATTGCAGTGAAGGCCCTGAAAGAACCAATGATGTTCAAGGGGAAACTTGTGTGACAGAGGAAGAAGACGCTATGGGCTCCAATGATGTATCTACTTTATCTCAGGTTTATCCCTCTGGAATTCCAGATTATATGCGGAACCCTTCAAAGTATACTCGATATACTTTAGATACTGGTGATGTTGATGATGTATCAAATCAGTCATCCTATATGGATTTCCTTAAACTGGTTAGGAGGTCAGATGGTACAGAACCACAGTCCGATGATGTTCCAGGTGATGTTACAAAACCGGTAACTTTTATACCAAGGAGGAAAATTGGTGATGTGGTCATGGGAGAAAGTTGCAGTGAACCAAAACAAACCCGGGAAGGTACTGACAAGGAGCCCATGCATAAGAGAGGTTTGCCAATTGGAATTGCAGTTGGGGATACTGATGACGGAGTTTGCGCAATGGAGGAAGATGAACCACAAACAATCATTGACAACAGAAACAGCTCCCTGAGAGCAGGCCTTCAATATCGAATGAAATCGTGCTCGGAGTAGCACGATTTTCTCTTCCATGGATACTACCGTATATAGACTTGTGCGTATCTGAAGTCTCTTTTTGTTATGAAAGTTGTTCCTGGCTTTCCAACCTGTTTTGCTTATTCCTGTGCTTCTTTGCTAACCATATCAGCTGTTTGGTTTTCACCATTTCCCTCTGCGCAACAGATTCATTTACGAATAGGATGGCTCCGGCAGGAATCATTCGAAATTTGGTGTACAATCCTACAAGTGGATTGGACCTTCGTACATTAGCTTATGCCTTTTTTTCTTATTCATGGGTCTACTCTTTATAAAACCTAAGCTCGTCGCCTGGGCTAGACTACACCTCTACACTATAATTATTATTATTTAGGGAAAATATCTCATGTTTCGGTGATAAAAATAAAAGTTTTTTACAAATATCTCAATTTTAAGGTTTAGGGCCTAGTTTAAGTGTAGTGTTTTTTTTTTTTTGATAAATTGAATTTTATTCATCTAATAAATCGTCATACAATAACTATGTAAGATGTATACACCCTCCAAACCTTTATACAAATGTATTCGCTAACAAAAGCTATAGATAATAATTCGAGCATGGATGCCATTTTTTATTCTAGTATAAACATCTCAGGCTGCCCTCGGTTGTCTCCCGTGATTCCTAAAATTCTATTCCTGCCATAGATAATAATTTAGATTGCACCAAGCTAAACGAATCAATATAGCTTGCATGGATTTACCTCTTCCTGCACACTGCATCCATTCTAGTAGATCATTTCATTTGCTGCACTGAAATAGTAGATTGCAATCTTGCAGTAAAATGGACCATATTTGTATCATGTATGGGCATTAACGGAAGAGATGATCTCTAGATTCAAGTTCTTCCTCACACAACAAGCAACATGAGTCCAAATTAACTCTCCATCGAAGCATTCTATCTTTTGTTGGCAATCTATTTAGCACAACCAACCATGAGATAAATGAATGTCAAAATTTAGAATTTAGAGTTTATAATTAGAATCAAGACTTAAAGGTTAGGGTTTAATGTGTAGGGTAATATAGTTAGTAATTTAAGTTTCAACTTATAAATTTCAAAATTTATCCTTAAATTTAGGGGTTAAATGAGCCGAGTCGAACTCGAGTAGTGCTAAGTTCGACTCACTCGTTAAGATTTTGAGTCGAATTTGAGCTTGAGTAATTTTAAACAAACCTGAAATATCTGAACTTGACTTGATTCGTTAAGAACTTGAGTGGTGTTCAAGTTTTTTTCAAGTCCAATTGAGTCAAGTATTAATTGACCTTTAACTGTATTAGATTTGAGTATTCTTATCTCTCAATCTCATTTATAAACCAATGAAAAAAAACTTTGATACTATGTAAACTTAAACTTGTTAATTTTAAATTTTAATATCTTAATTTAAGGGTTAAAAATTATGTTTATGTTTTAGATTTTAGGGTTTTAAGTTTAGAAATTTATATTTTAAATTATAAAAAATAAAAAATAATATATTTTAGTATCATGTACCTAATCATTTAAATTTTAAATCTCACAACATATATTATCTCACTCTTGCTTGCTAACACCATCATTAATTCATTGATGTTAAATACATCATTTCAAAATTTACCATTCCTCATGCCGAGTATCAGGCAGCACCCTGTTTTTAGCACCTACACACTCACCATGGTTTGAATTCAAGCTTTCACATCTAGCACCATTATCCGGTGACGATTACACAAAAAACCCTGGGAAACCTACAGATATTGCCCCACCGATTTGCCAGTGAAAGAGACACAAAAGAATTAGTGCAGAATACAAGATACATACAAAACAACATCAATGTCAGAACTCAGAATAAACGCTTCCTGCAATCTTCAGCTCCACAGTAGCATGCCATCCTTTTCACCTTCCCATCAGGACCATAGACACTATCAAGGGCATATCCATAGTCATATGTAAGCTCCTGCAAGAAAGAAAATAGAACCCAAAATAAATATCCAGCTAATCCAAGAGGAGAAAATATAAACAAATCAAAGTAATACCTATTGATATATCAATGATGCAGGGGACCTAGAAGATGACTTATGCTCTAAATATTATCATAATTTTTGAAGCAACTACAAGAAACTATGCTAAAATCCAGAGATTGCTGCCAAACATGTTCCCAAGAAATGTAAAAGGGGATTTGCTTTATGCACACCAAGATGGGAGGAAAATTACCTGCAAAGGAGGGATGTTGTCTGCTGCAAAGAGCATCACTCGAGCTAGTTTAACATCATGATGTGAGCTCAAGACACACTGGATAAAGAGATTCGGCTCACAGCTATGGTTGATAAATCTTGCAATATTTCCAATAGTGCCAGCATCAATGCAGAAATCTGGCACATTCTCGGATCTTTGTTCATCAATTTTGTCCACATTATGAATCACCGGCAAAGATCCATCCTGCTGTCGCCTCTGTCAAGGAAAAGAACACAATAATTACATTCTTACATGCAGGCAAAACCAACTAATCTACGACTTCACAGAAGTAAAACCAAATATATCACAGATATGAAGAAAGATGTTTTATTTCCTACAAACTTCAATTCATTGATGGATTGGACCCAAATATAAAGGTAGATGCATCACAATGCTCTAAAGAGGTCAACTATACCTCTCTGCCTCCTAGCCCTCTCATAGTTTGCAAACAATCAATGTCAAAAATATAATTATTCTCGGAGACACTATCAAGCTCTTCTGTCCTCGTGAGCTCCCCAATATATTCACAAACTGGGGCACCAGCAGGTATAAAATCCCAAGACCTAACAGCCCATCCTTTCATTGGAGTACGGAAGACCTGTCAAGTGTCAATTCACGTCAGTTGGATTTTATTTAAGTGATGTTTCAAACATAATTCATCACAGGATCAAATAAAGGAATGAGCAAAGAAATATGTAATAAGAAACCTCAAGTCGATATCTCAATCCTCTCTGAGATGTACGATTTACGCAACTTGGACCACAGCCACAGTTTGGACCACATTCAAAAACAACATCCTTGGCTTCAATTAATCTAGAATTGAAGAAGCAGAAGAGAGCTAATAAGCAAGAAACTTAAACAATAAGATAAAATTCTAAAATTTTACCTGCCACCATCACGGTGCACATAAGGAAAATCAGAACCATTAAGCCTAGCACATTCACAAGTCTTGGGATCCCAGCAAGCTCCCTTGCAATTGCATCCAGTTGCATTAGCAGGGAGCTTTATATTGCATGCAACTTTCATAGATTTGCAATATGTGAAACCTGAAAAACAAAGAAAAAATTGAATTACACCAATTTATGTATGCACAGCATTGCATCAAATGGAAGCAATCTTTTGAAAAGAATGAACAAAGTTAGAAAAAGGCAGAAAGTGATAGGTAAAAGTGCACCATTAGCATAAGAAAGGTGAAGAAAAAATGTGCACGAGGAAAGTAGTGTTATGGCCCTAATCAAAGAAGCTGAAGCGAGAGAGGAAAAGGAGAGTTCGGGGAATTGTGGAGAAATTGGGAAAGTGATCGAGCGGGAAACTCTGGCTCATCAAACAAGCCAAGGCATACAGCCAAACGTTGTAGTTTCAATCAGCAAACCAAACGCTGCTGTTTCAGGAAGGAAGGAAATTTAATTTAATATGGATGCCCATTTTAGTCATTTACTATTATGTTTGTTATTTTTTGTTGTTACTGAACGTACTATTAGAGGAGGACGAATGTACAGAGAAGGGTATGAAAAATTACAATGAAATGACCTAATTTCTTTTCTTCAATCTTTTCTCTATCAATCTCCTTAAACCCTTTCTTCGTTTCAAGCCGTTTTCTACTTGGGACACAACAAGTAGTTAGTGTTAACAATGAGAGTTGTATCTAAAAGTCTTCCAACAGTAAGTAAACTATTTGTAATTAAGTTTTTAAAAGACTACTCTTGTAAATATGTATTATGAATTGAAATAATGGGAAACATACTGTTTCAACAGTTTCTACAAATGGAGGATGATTTGGTTGATCAAGATCATATGAGACATCAATACTACTGAATTAAAAAAAAATCGGCCAGACAACACACTAGGTCGTGAGAAGAGCAAATATCTTGTTGTGAAACTATAATTCATTCCTACAGCCAAATTATCTATATTATATTATTGATTAAATCATGCATGCAAATAACAGTTACAAAGTCAAGCTTGCCTGTCGGTGCAACAGGTGGATCATCAACCAAATTAGTAGCCGGAATAGGAACATCCTCTTGACCACCACTTATGTCCTCACACACCAACCTTAACAAATAAGACAATAGAAATTGAGAGACTGGAGAAAATGACATACAACAAGTAATTTTCTATAATAGTTAATTCTTCAATACCCGCGAATTTCAGAAGAAGACTTGGGAACACGCCCATGGGTAAACTGAACCTGTCATAAGAATGAACAAACAGATCACAATAATCAACAGAAAATTCCAAAGTCCTATACGATCATTCAATTGTGAGCAAAGCCATTTAACAGTTTCTCAAATTTCTAAAATATCATTTTAGAAAGTGTCCAGCATCTCGCTCCACCAATTACACCGTCACAAAAACCACTTCAATCTACATAATAGATAGATTGATATTTTCCTTAAGTCAGTGACTGCCGACATTAGGCACACTTTATTTCCCATTCTTTTTATTTATTCAGAACATACACTACAATTCCTCAAAACTCAGGTACAGCTCACATGCACAAGTTCAGTTACAGGAAAAGTATACTAGAAATCATAGATGAGATAGTAAACCTGGTTAGTTGTTAATATTGGCTGTCCTTCAAGCCGCCTCAATCGATATTTGAAAACAGTGAACCCGGAAATACCCTTCTCTGCCCAGTACTGAACAACCTGTAAATAGTGAGCAGGTAATTAAATGCATTACATCTTGTTGGTATAAAGCAACTTAAATTTCTCAAATCAACAGACTGATTTATTATCATCAAAATAAATCTAAAAGGAACACTACAGCTAAAAGAATATCATTTAGTATCTAAAGATTTTTTTCAAATATTACAAAAAAATGATGTCATGTCTAGCTTGATCAAAGAGTTCAAGGCTACAACACCAAGCAGATGAAAGGAAAAACCAACCAGAAAACTGAAGTTCTTTTTCTAGGCAAAACCAGACACTCAAAAAGCAGCATTCAACCAATGACACATAAGGACAAACCAGCTCACGTCATCTTTTCATCATAATGTGCCCATCTGATCACTTTGGCTTTGGATAATGGAAGGACTTTGTGTAAGTAAGTCGATCATATCAAACACAAAACAATCCTCAAACATTTTCAAAGTCCATCCAATTTATTTCTGAAGTGTAAATATTATTTTATGCATTCAAACTGTTCACAATTAATTAGGATTAGGACAATGCGTATAGTTTTAAGATTAACCATCATAATTCATACAACAAAGGGGAAAAATAAATTTACCAATTAATAATTTTCACAACATATAACATGATACTGATGAAGACATATCATGCTTCATAAACCCAAGCTTATGAATGTTTCATAAAATTACCTTGTACAAACCATCATATGTATACACTTTTCCTGAGTAACTGCTAGCAGATTCATGACCACGAATTACTCTGACAGGCACCCCAAGGTCCACACAATTCTATAATTAAAATCAGACAGAAAATAAGCTACAAGTTCGAATGAAATGCCATACAAGATGACCTAAAAGATTAAGAAGCCATAGTGTTAACTTTACAACTTATGGATTAATTCACCTGAAAACCTACTTCAATTGGTAAAGCCTTACCCTTGCTGCAATTCCTATCTCTTGAATAATCTATGATTAATATTGTATATGGAACATTAAAAGTTGAAACTAATCAAATGGAGCTCTTAACCCCCAAACTTGCAGAAGAGAGCAACCTGAGAGCTCTTAAACATTCATATATTAAACATTAACATGATAGGAATATCCACAGACATATATGATAGAACTTTTCTCATTCTTAAACCCAACATATGATAGTTATGATGTTAGAAAGCATATATGAACATAGTGATTCAGCCAAATCATGCAAAGACAACCATTGAAGCGTGGTCAAAAGCATATTCATATTCTATCATCATGCTCCATTTTAAGATTATATACTTGGTTAAAAATTGAATAAATTTAGTCTCCAGAGAGTAACAAGTTCAGTTAACATTTAACAACCATCAAAGAACATAGAATAAGAGTTTGCAATTCACACCTTGAGCGCCAGATTACCACGTTCTAAAACTTGATCTCGTATTTGACGCTTATTACCAGTCAGGTCATGTCCTCCCTGTCCAGTGTATATAACATCTTCAGCATTATCTAAGTCATCCTCATACATGCCTGACAAAACTATAGCTACTGCAAGTGGGAATGTATAGTGTTCATAGTCCTGCAAGTTTCAACCACAAAATTTGTAAAAAAATAAATGAGATTGATGTATCAAGAATGTTGCTGGAACACAGGTTTCTTTCTTTGATAAACAAAATTAGTAGTAACCACCCAGAAAACAACGACCCAATTAATGACTACCAAAGGGGATACGGAAAACAAATTTAAGTGAGGAGAAAAACAAACGAGAAAGAGGGCAAGAAATACTTGAATTGGCAAAAAAAAGAGGGGCAAGTGCCACCCAACTCTTTAGATGTCAATTCATATTCAAGCAAGCTTCCTTCAAGGGATATTTCATGCAATAACATCTTGTAATGGTAGTCAAAAGCACATTGGGACAACATTAAACAAATTAACAGCAGCTATCCCCTGCACAAACTGGATTCTTTTACATTGTTTGGGAGGTCAGCAGGCTTGACAGCATGCTTACAATTCACAGGGTAGAAACTATTGGAAAATATGAATGTATTACCCCTTTCCTGTAGGACTGTCCCATATAATCAATGCCATTCAACCAGTGGCTATGAAAACCAACAGCAACCATTTCAGCCCGAGAATAAAACCGATGACCAACATCAATGCCTGCCATCACATAAAATACACCTTAGAGAATAGTTTCTTAAACTCAAAAAAACAAGATTTTTTAAATGATCGTAAGAGTACATGTTAGCTAACTAACAGCGGCATCAAAATATAAGGTCTCACAACCAACCTGGAAGACAGCCTATCTTTTTCTCAGGATAAAGCACCTCATTGGTCTCTATCATCTGTAGTGTTTGTTTAATATTGAGAACATTAGACTACATAACATCAAAATATGCTGTAACGCCATAATCACATACTTCTCACAAAATAAAAATAAAATAAGAATTGAAGAAATATAACCAAGAAAATTTTATAGTACAAAATAAGTCAATTCATTATAAGTTTACCCTTGATTAGGTCAAAATAAAAGTTCCGAAGGATACTTAAATAGTACAATCAGAACAAACAAACAAAAACAGCAAGTGAGATACTGTAAAGAGCAGGCAGCGCATCTATACTGACTTACCTTTGATATTGCTTTCAGGTCAGGTCGCTTGGCCTTGCCCTTGACATCATTCACAGGTACATCTCCTTTCTGCATAGATTTGAACATTAACAATGAAACTCAAAACATGTGCGTGTGTATGGAATCAAACGTAGAAGAATTAGTACATGTTTCCTTGTCAGTTGCAGACAGGTTGAGAAGGAACGACGAAGACAGATAAGGAACGGCACAGTACACAAACGTGTAACTTGTATACTATGAACCATGGAAATCATTAATCTACGGAGAAAAAAGGGGAGTATGTACCTTGGCATTTTTGTCCTTCGGGGGTTTCTTGTTATCTTTGACTGCAGCACACCTCAGTTCCTCTTCCTAAGGACCAGTCATAAAAGAATTGTATAAGCAAAAAAAAACTTATATGAAATGATGAACAACGTGAAAACACAGCACATTGTATAATCAAACGAGAATAGTGGATTTCCGACCCAAATTGAAAGCAACAGCATAAGACCCAGAATAAAAACAGACCTGAACAAAGTGAAGGTAATGCTTGTTGAACAACCTCAAAGTCTCCTTCACCTTAATATGTGCACTCTTCTCAACAAGATTTGGAGCATTGATAGTGCCAGTAGAATCTAATCCCTCTGCAATTTTGGCAGCCCGTTGCACCATTTTGGCCACTTTCTCAGTCATCTTGGACTCGGTCTGAGGAGGTTTTTCGGTACCGTTTTGATTTAAGTTGAGGTTTTCGACGTTCACTTTGGGTTCAGTCTGAGATGATGAAATCTCGGGAAGTTGTTCGGTACCATTTAGATTCAAGTTTGGGTTTTCCGTATTCTTATTGACCTTTTTTCTGCAACTTGCTCCGTTTTTATCCAGGTGGTTCACTCCCCGCTTTAACAGAAGCTCCTCGTCGGCTTTTTGTTTGGCAGCTTGAAGCCTGGCACTAGTTCGCCGTTGTCCGGAAACGTTGTCCTTGGGCGAAGAACCTTCCCCTAACTGGATCTTGATTCTTTTGCTACGGTTTTCCGGCGACGGGACGGAAGTGTCCACGGAAGGCAGAGATTGACCCACCATTTTGTATATCTAAAAGGAAACAGGAAAAATAAAAGGATCGAAGAAATGGAGGGGAGGAAAGTTAGGGTTGGGATAGGAAACTACCAGAGAGAAAGAATGGGGCGTGACTCAGTGAGTTAGCATAGGTCACAAACTCGGAGTCAGGGGAGGCAGAGCGCGGAAGGAGGTGCAACGACGGTGGAGCAGGAATCGCATTTCGTTGCCGATACTTCTATTAGAGAATTGAAAAGGAGGGAGGGAAGAGATAGGAGGGAAGTTTTCCATTTTCAGAAAATGGAGGGAAAAGGACGGCTTTTCAGTTTTCATTTTCTAAAATGGGTAAACTACGTAAATTTGTCACTCAAGTATATTTACATTTCTTTTCTAGGCACTGAAATTTCAAAACTTAACAAAATAGTCACTATCGTTATCGTTTTATAACAAAACAGTCACCGACAGTGACAGCATGCGGATGTTGGACGTTTGGGTGGTCTAGTTTAGCACCGTTTGGCCATGTCAAGTTAATAGGGTTTTTTAAATAAATATTATTTTTTAAAGCCAACAGTAAGGTAGGTACAACACTCATTTCAATTTAATTCAGACAAACGTAAAATAGGTAAACCCTCTCAAAGACAAAGCTTTCATGTTTTGCTTTGTCTTTAGAGTTGTCCCCAACACCCAAACAACTTACTCTATCTCACGTTTTATTTATTAACCTTGTACATTCAATCATTGAGCCAGAGATCTCGGTTAATTAGTGCTCAGTTGCCTGAGTTGGGATCCTCATACTATGTAGCACAATAGTTTCCACAGTGACACCTGGTCCGAATCCGAACAGGACGCCCCATTCCAATCCTTCACCTGTGCTGGTCTTCCCTTCCTCCATGGATTTCTTTATCATCTCATCCAGGATGAAAAACACACATGCACTCGACATGTTGCCAAACTCACTCAGCACATGGCGTGTCGCCCTCAGTTTGTCTTGTTTAAGACCCAGTTTGGTTTCCACCTGGTCGAGTATAGCAGGGCCACCCGGATGAGCGATCCAGAAGATTGAGTTCCAGTCGCTAATGCCAATTGGGGAGAAAGCTTCCGCCATGCTTGTGACACCCTCGCCCCGGGTTAGGAGACGGGAGCGTCAACCGGACATACAAACTCGAATAATGTAATCTAATTCAAACAAATTATTTATTTATATACCATTGTAAGTCAATTCCTTAATAATACTTACTTATTTTACGGATCAAATCTTGTATTACTTACCCAAATTCGAGATAAATTTAACTTTTTCGACACTTAAACAATTTTCCAATTCGAGTCTTAGATACCATTCATTGTTCAATTGTAACTTCAATTAATTTGATCTGAACCTCTATATCAATTCGATTTCGTTTTATCACCAATAATTATACCTTATTAATTAAGCGATTACCCTTATTAAATTTGAACCCACGCAGTAAGGAGGTATCGATACCCCTGAGCTTTTCCAGAATTCCCCGTGCTATGAACAGATGCAACTAGGGTTGAAGGTCTATTTGTCGACTGAGGTCTCGGCACATAATGGCTCTTGGACTCATGGTGGTAAGTCGAAGAGCTTTCTCTCTGACTCTTGACTTTCTTCACACTCCAATCGGGCTTATCTTCCCATTTCCGTTTCTTGTCATTCTTATTTCCACCCCTTCCTTTCTCTGAAGCCTTCATCTTGGCTTCGGTAGCAATAACCCTGTTGACTAAAATCTGGAAGTCTGTGATCCCCAAAGCTGTGAACATATGGCTCATTTCATCGTTTAGCCCATCTATAAACATCTGACATTTTTGTTTTTCGGTCTTGATATACTCAGCTCCATATTTGCAGTACTTACAAAAGTCTGCCACATATTGTTTTATAAGCCTACTAGCCTGTTTCAAATACAAGAACTTCCTTCTCCTTTCAGCCAAATACTGCTCACTGATGTACTTCTTTTTGAACTCCTCCACAAAGAAGTCTCATGTAACAGAGTCGGTGGGAACAGTTAAGGTTGTGGTCTTCCACCAGCTTAGGGCTTCATCAGCTAGAAGCGAAATAGCACACTCAAGCTTGTGTTCGTCTGAGCACTACAGTTGCTTAGTCAAAATCTGAGTGGTTCTTTCCAACCATTGTTCGGGCTCCTCGGGCTTATCTTCATTAACACCCGCGAAAGTAAAGGCTCGGTATCGAGCAAGCTTCTCAATTGGTGCCCTACTTGGCACAACATTAACAGGAGCTGGACGATCTTGTCTCAAATCAGATACCAGCTGATCAAACATTCCCTTCATACTCAGAAGACATTCCCTCTGAACGTCTTGTATAATCGAGACCACCGGTTCAGGGGCAACCTCCACCGGAGGTGGTTCTTGTTCTACTAGAGGATTATGTTCCATCCTCAAGCTTTCATTCTCATTGGACGAACCTTCGGGACTTTCATCCCCCAAGGCCAGTCTCGTATCAACCATACTACAAAAAGGTGAACAAATATTATTCAAATAAGCAAGAACACAAGCAAGTACGGTATAAAACTCCTAGGTGGCATAGTTCAATCCTATATGATGCATGCATATTACTTTCGGCCCGAGAATCACGTAACCAAAAGCTCTGATACCATTAAATGTGACACCCTCGCCCCGGGTTAGGAGACGGGGGCGTTAACCGGACATACAAACTCGAATAATGTAATCCAATTCAAACAAATTACTTATTTATATACCATTGTAAGTCAATTCCTTAATAATACTTACTTATTTTACGGATCAAATTTTGTATTACTTACCCAAATTCGAGACAAATTTAAAACTTTTTCGACACTTAAATAATTTTCCAATTCGAGTCTTAGATGCCATTCATTGTTCAATTGTAACTTCAATTAATTTGATCTGAACTTCTATATCAATTCGATTTCGTTTAATCACCAATAATTATACCTTATTAATTAAGCGATTACCCTTATTAAATTTGAACCCACGCAGTAAGGAGGTATCGATACCCCTAATGTTGGTATCGATACAGGGGTATCGAACCAGGTATCGATACAGGTCCTTAGTGTTGACTCATTGACCAAACTGGGTGGCCAGTATCGAAACGGGTATTGAACCAAATTGGCTACTGGAAGCTCTAGTATCGAAACATGCTTCGGACCAATTTGGCTACTGGGAGCTCCAATATCGAAACATGCTTCGGACCAATTTGGCTACTAGAAGCTCTAGTATCGAAACATGCTTCGGACCAATTTGGCTATTGGGAGCTCCAGTATCAAAACATGCTTCGGACCAATTTAGCTACTGGAAGCTCTAGTATCGAAATATGCTTCGGAACCAAAAGTTCTGCCAAAGGTGGTATCGATACCCAAGCTAGTGGTATCGATACCCCTGCTCGAAATTGACAATTTCAAGCCTTCTAAACACTTAGACATGTCAAAAGGGACTATCTAAAGGTCTCAACCCAACCCTAAGCCATAAGGATCACTATACATGCTTAGGTAACCTATATCGATTCACCAAATTTGTTCATTTTAACCCATTTCATCATGCATTTCCATATTCGAAACATCCTTACTAGGACCAACATCTAGCCTTATCTTTTCTATGGCTACTTAAGCAATCAAAAATTAGTGTCCTAGGTTCACATGATCTAGACACAATGTTAAGTTAACCATATACCAAAGGCATTCCTCTAAAGCCAACATACCAACCATAACCAAACTCAAAACACACAAGGCTAACCTACCATGAATGTTATGCCTTATGGCTTACAAACCAAAGCTTAATTGATCATATAATTACATACACAACTCGTGGGCTAGCTAACAATATGCATATTCTAAACTAACATGATTACTACGCCACCCTATATTAGAAGTTACAAAAGCTATCAAAATACTACACTTTGGCTTGCTTCTCGTATCCTTACTCCGGTTCAAGCTTGGTCTATCTCTTTAACTCGTGAACCTGTTGTTTGGGAAGGAGGAAACAAAGAGTGTAAGTACTAAGAAGTACTTAGTGAGGTAGTCTAAGTCTAACCAATTTAGACATGAACTATAACAAATGATATACTTCAATGAGCAACAATTCAAATACATATGACAATTAATACATCATATAATCATGCTTAATGTACAATGGTAAGTCATATTCAATGCTCAAGATCAAATTATAACAAATGCTCTATGGCAAGTACATATCGAATGTTCAAGTTCAAAACATATCAAATGCCCTATGGTAAATACATATCAAATGTGCAAGTTCAAAGCATGTCAAATGCCCTATGACATATACATATCAAATACTCAAGTCCAAATCATATCAAATACCCTATGGCAAGTACATGTCAAATGCTTATTAGCAATTACATTTCAAATATCCTATGACAATTATATTAATTTTAATCTTCGGAATTAATTTCAAACGTTGTCTTGGTATAGTTAGACTAGGTAAGCGAGTCAACAGAAGTACCCTAAGGTACTAACAAAAGTGTCACTAGGACACTAACAAAAGATACCCATGATATCTACAAATGGTGACTAACCACCAACAAAGGTACCCATAGTACCAACAGAAGTACCGAAGTACTGATCAGAAGTACCGAAGTACTAACAAATGAGCTTAGACCCTAGGCATGCCGTACTACCTATGACCAACTATAACCCAAGGCTCAATCAGAATTTCTTATTCAATTAATCTTCCATTTTACTTAATCAAATTTCTTATTACGGATGATGTACATAACATGGCATTATCAAAAGCATCAAGTCATGCTATCAAGTCCAGAAGCATATGTGTGTCATGCTACTAAATTCATAAGTATATGTGTCATGTTAATATATCAAAACATATACATATCATCATGTTACCAAAATCCAAAAGCATAAGTCATGCTAACATATCAAAAGCATATACATATCATGCTATCATAGACATAACTCATGCATGACTAACATACCTGGCATCCTTAGCCGTGTGTCATTACTTACCTCGGCATTTCCGAGCCATACAAATGTTCTAAACTAGTTTATCATCTAGTACTCAAACATAGAGTCAAACAAGTCATTACCAATTAATCCTTCTTCCCATAATGTCAAATATTTATTTAATCCGGTTACATTACATAGCAAATCAAATAATCAAATGGTTAGGACCCTAGGTCCTAACCCTAAGGTTTGCTACACTCACCAACACTCCGAGCTATCACGGGTTGTAGATCGTAACCCCTTTGCCTTTTTTCCTTGTTGCTTCAAGCCTCTCTTGATCCTCGTTAGTCTCCTCTCTCGGATTATCTAGCAATTCACATATAATAGCTACGTATCAAGACATTTTCAATTGTCCATTTCAAACAATCTTAAGCCTAACAAATACAAACATGTACATTTGCTCTCTACGAACAATTTGCTACCCTATAGCGAAACGATCGTATTTCCTAGCCCCGATGTCCGATTTTAGTCCATTATACCTCGTTGGAAAGCTAGAAGAATCCTCTACAAGGTATAATTAACCTCACATTTTAATTCCTAATCGAACAACTCCAAATTTAATTCGAAACAGTTCTGGTCGGATTTCCCGGGACTGTTCGGGTAGCCTTACAGAACAGTTTATATCTTCCTCTACCGGACTCGGATTTAGGTTCCGTAAATTTTCACTCAAACTAGGTATACATGAGTATCATTATCCAAAGTTTCAGATCTAAACTCTTTAAATCCCGATTTAGGGAAATTCTCAAAGTGGGCTACTTAGAATAGCATTTTCGGCTAAGTTCCATTCTACACATCAAATCCCTAAATCCCCAATTAGTTTCTTTCAATTTCCAGCATCTTTAACATGAAGTTAACATCAACTAACCACCAATTTCACCATCTTAACAAATTAAACATCACCCTTAACCCATTTACATAACATTTACGTAATCTAGGTTTCAAGCTTCCTAACAAATTCGTTCATGCTTCAACATTTCAAATCCAACAAAAACAATCTTTAAATTGGGTTTCTAACAACCTAATTTCTCTTGGGGATAACATGAAGTATTCAAAAACTCAAAGCTTACATACTCAAGAATTTTGATTATAGATGGAAAAGCTTACCAAGACCTTTGGATTGGGTGTTCTATGTCAAAAGCTTAGCCATGCAAAGCTCTAAAAACCCTCTTCAATGGCTTCCCACAAGAGCCTTTTTCTCCCCCTTTCTTTTGTGTCTCTCACGTGAAATGAGAAGGGAGAAGAAGGAGTGGCTGAGTTTTCTTTGTTTGCCTTTTAATTGAGGTGAAAAGACCATTCTACCTTTAATGATTTGCCTAGACTTAATTTGTTACTAAGGGTAGTCAGATTTCTTATTTTCCTCATGCAAACCCAATATTTTTCATCCCATTTAATTTAGCCTCTTACTTTAGTCTAAGTGATACATGATTCGATTTAATTTCATAATTAATTCGATTCATTTTACTAGCCCGATTTCGGGGTGTTACAATACTTTTCTCTATGTATTCCGAGATCATGCTCGGTACATCTTTTAACAAATGAATAATGAGACCCACTTCACGCAAGTGTCCGACAATGGCTCCATCTGACCCCGGTATGATTGTCTGAGCACCTGATACAAGCTGAAACAACGGGCGTTCGATTTTTGTATCAGGGTCGGCACCTATGATGACCGCTGCAGCTCCATCACCGAAAAGTGCTTGACCCACTAGGGAATCCAAATGCGTGTCAGAGGGACCGCGAAAAATGACAGCCCTGATCTCGCAGCAGACCACGAGAACACGAGCACCCTTGTTGTTTTCAGCCAAGTCCTTGGCAAGACGGAGCACAGTCCCGCCAGCGAAGCAACCTTGCTGATACATCATATACCTCTTCACGGAGGGTTTCAGTCCGAGCAGCTTGGTGAGTTTGTAGTCAGCACCAGGCATGTCTACACCAGAAGTAGTGCAGAAAACAAGATGTGTAATCATAGATTTCGGTTGACCCCATTCTTTGATGGCCTTGGTAGCGGCTTCTTTCCCTAGCTTAGGCACCTCCATAACCACTATGTCTTGGCGCACGTCCAAAGAAGGAGCCATGTAGGCACACATGTTCGGATTTTCCTTCAAGATTTCCTCAGTCAGATACATGTAACGTTTCTTGATCATGGATTTGTCACCTATCGAGAGAAAACATAAATTCAATAAATGATTACACCATTTATATGTTACATATATAGTCAAGCGATATAATTGTAGTACATTTGTACATGATATATACGTAGGTAAAGTGTATATATACATAGAGAGAGATGTACACATGCGCTTGAATTTTTGTTTGAGATCGGTCATGTGTTCGCTGTTGGTGATACGGAAATAGTAGTCAGGATAGTCAGCCTGGAAAACGCAATTGGGAGGAGTGGCGGTGCCAATGGCGAGGATGGTTGCTGGACCCTCGGCTCTTTGTGCCTTTCTCATCTCCTCCACCGAAATTTTTGCCATGGATTCGGTGCTGGAGTTAACTAGATATGAAGAAGTTGGGTAAGTTGGGTGGACAATGTAGGAGGGTTATTTATACCGGTAGAGGAAAGAGTGGGTAGGTTGAATAGACAAATACAAATCGTCTACTTTTTTCTCGTGCTTTCATTTGTGTCTCTATTTTAAATTAGAGGTTTAAGTTTTAAGGTTAGAAGTTGTGGTTAGGGTTTAAAAAATTATGAGTATCGTGTATTTTTAAAGGTGTAAGATTTAGGATTTAGAATATAGAAAAAGGATTAAGGTTTAAAATAGAATTTTTTAAAAAAAATTTCAAATGAAGCATGAAATGATGCATGATGAAGAGATAAATTATTTTTACTTTGAATAGACGGGCCGCTGGAGACAAGGTACTCGTCTATTTTTTTTTAGGGATATGATATATTTTTTTAGAGTATATGGTTTATCGCATGTAAAACATGTTGCGAGAATCTTGTAGATTGATTGTACTTTTAAATTTATTAATTTATTATGAACCACAAATTTAAAAGCCATATTTGGTCCCCCTAGGCCTAGGACTTAAACCTAGGACGTGAGAATTGAAGAGCCACTTCACCAAACACTGAGCTATAACCATTTAATATCAATTGTGAGAATTTAGGAGCCAATTCACCGAGCTGGGTTGAACTCATTTAATTCGATAAATCTATTTATTTTTTATTATATATATTTTTTATTTTAAAATAATAAATTTAAAATTTAAGGTTTAAAATTAAAAATTAAAATTAAATATTAAAGAATTAAAAGTATAATAAAACTTTAAAATATAAAAAAATAGGGCTAAAATTTAATATTTTATTTTATTTTTAAAAATAAAACATAAAAAAGTCATGATTAAGAACCATAGATATTTAGTTCTGAAACTGTCCTTAGTTCTTCAATAATGGCTTCATCAGCAGTTTGGATAGCACCATTGTTGTAAGGTTTTTGTGTCATTTGAAGCTCCACGTAACCGGCTTTAATGGCGAAAATTTTGACGACCAAAGCTTCAGTCTTTGTACTTGGATTTCCATGGGAAGAGATTTTATGATCTGTGTTTGGATTGTAGCACTTGAATTTGTGTTGGGATGGGAAAACACAGATTTCAGTACCATTGTTCGAAGAGAATTTTAGGTTGATGACTCTGTGAAATGTTCTTGCGAGCTTGCTTTTATGGCTATGGCGGACAATGTTTTTGTTGCGGTTGAAGATGTTGCTAATGGTGGAGGACTGAAGATGTTCATTATTATTTCTTAAAGAATTCCCTGTTCTTCCAAGTATTGTCAAGAGAACATGCTTAGCCAGGAATCAGCCGGACGATTAGCTTCGCGTTGGATCCGAGAAATGTTTGTCGATGTTTTACTGTAAGGGGGATTGAATTGCAACTTTGAATGTACTCTGCTTCAACAAAGAAATGGCATAAAAATAGCAGAGGGGTAGGCCTTCAATGTCAAAGCAGGATTTTTATAGCAGAAACATGCCAGACATGGTCAGTCCAACATTAAAATGATACATTCTTGATGGAAGCCGAAAAGAAACGAGGTTAGCTTAAATTAACCATAACATAAATGGACCAATCACTTCCAGTTGTTGGCAACAATGTCGGCCAAGTCTACAACCCTTTGAGAGTAACCCCACTCGTTGTCGTACCAAGCAATCACCTTAACCATGTCTTCCCCCATGACCATGGTGAGCGATGCGTCGATGGTGGAGGACACATTGGAGCACCTAAAGTCGACAGAAATTAGGGGTTCATCGCATACAGAAAGGATACCCTTAAGTTCTTTCTCTGAAAGCAGCATTCACCTCTTCAGCCAAGGTCTTCTTTGAGACCTGGACGACTAGGTCGACGACCGAGACATTTGGTGTTGGCACACGCAAAGCAATGCCGTTTAGCTTGCCTTTGACAGTAGGGAGTACAAGGGTCACAGCCTTTGCTGCTCTGGTTGAAGTCGGAACAATGTTGAGAGCTGCAGCTCTAGCACGCCTTAGGTCCCGACGGCTAGCATCAAGTTAGAACCATTTTAAGAAGTGCTAATTTAAAAAGTGAGACAAATTAGGACAATTTTAGGCACAGGGACGATCTGGAGAAAGGGGTTACCAAATTTCTGGTCCAGAACCTTGACAAAGGGAGCAAGGCAATTGGTGGTGCAAGAAGCATTGCTGATAATGGGTTCATCTGGGTTATAATCGTCAGCATTAACTCCAACAACATAGGTTGGGATGTCACCTTTTCCTGGGGCAGTAATCAGCACTTTCTTGGCTCCTGCTTGAATGTGCGTTCCTGCACCATATCTGTCAACGAACACACCGGTTCCTTCAATCACTAGGTCAATCACCAAGTCCCTGCATCAACATTCAGTATGAAAAATAAGTTAACAACCAGAAATTGTTGACTTATATGAACATCTGATGCATTTGAAAGATAACTTACTTCCGTGGGAGATTGGCAGGGTTGCGGTCTGAAACAACCTTGATGACCTTGATAACAGAGATGGCATTGTCGCCGACAGGCTTGATGTCGGCCTCGAATATGCATGACATCGAGAAAATGAGAAGCCTGTTTCACACCACCGGTGTCATTGATCGCAATGACATCGAGTGGGGAGTCCTTCCGGCCATGTCAGCATCTCAAGAAATTCCTCCAATCCTACCAAATCCGTTTATAGCAACCTTTAGCTTTGCCTCTACCACTCCTTTACGGTATCCACCATTGATTCCCAACTACATTTTTACATATCCATGGACCACAGTTGCATGGCACCGCATTCATAAAGAAGATAAATGAGTTCAAGAAAGCGAGTGGCGTTATACAGTGATACAGAAGTAATCAAGTTGGTAGAGAGTGGAAGTACTCACAACAGATATCTGAAAAGCAATGAGCGAGTGGAAGTCATCCGAGTGTTTCCTGGATAAGGGAAGTGTGTAGCAGAGTTGCGTAGGTAACCCCCCTGCTTCAATGTACCGACGTGGTTAAGGGCGTTCAAAATTTCGGTTAACCGAATTGAATTTTTTTTTCCATCGGTCAGTTAATTTTAGATTGGTCGGTTAATGATTAATGATATTTTAAAATTTTAATTATCGATTAATTTGGTTCGAAATCGGTTAATTATCGAATTAACTGAATTAACCGAACTTTTTATATATTATATATTATATATTTTTTGATATATTTATTTTTTATCATCAAACTTTTAAAAATTATAAAATGATCATTAAATTTTATAAAATTAGTATAAAATAATAATTAAATTTATTAAATTAAAAAAATAATCATTAAAAACATTTATCAATAATTTATAACGTACGATGAATTAATATAATAATTCGATAAGTCTAATAGTTTTTTTTATAATTTTTGAAAGTTAAGTGCCTAAAAAATATTTTGACTTAGTTTAGTGACTATTTGTGTAATTTATCCAATTTTTTAAAAGTCCGGTTAATCAAATTGACCAATCGAATTAACCAAATTTTTCGGTTCGGTTAAAATTTTTTGAAAAAATTCGGTTTGATTAACGGTTAATATGAAAGAAATTCAGTTAATAAAATTTTAAAAATTCAGTATGGTCTGTTAACCGAACCGACTGATTGAACACCCGTAGATATGTTTCACTCCATTCCACCCTAGATTATTTTTTTCATATATTTTTCAAAACGTGTGGCTATGAATTTATTACGTTGACGCCAGATATTTCATGACAATGAACCAAACAACACGTCCCAGTCCATGACCTCTTTTGCAAATGAACCAGAGGATGTCATAGTATGAATCCAGTCCTTAATTAAAGAAAACCGCAATCCTCAAAAGCCGAATACATTACAAATATCTCAAGTTCAAAGCTTTGTGTACGTAAAAAATCTCTATTATAAAACTCCCAATGTGTACTAACTTTGTTAAGTTAATCCGGATTAATCGGGGTAAACCCTAAAGAATCGGAAAAAAATCTTCATTTTGATTCTCCCCAACGCAACGATTGTGTCTTAATGTGTCATGACAAATTCCGTGAAAATGATTAACAACGAAATACTAATCAAAGTGTTAAATGCCCTTTGAATCAATAAAACTTATATTTGCTGTAGAAATGTATGGACTGTTGCAATAAATAAACAAAACACAGTCAAATGCTAATTAAACAAATGAAATAATGGGAATACATGAAACTTACAAGAGATGCCTCAATCCTTGACCTGGAACCGAGTACCAACCCTCTACATCGTGGGAGGGAAATCATATATACTCTTCTTCATGTGTGATGGTGGATTCATTTAAATATTAGACTCAAAATATACACACTACACTTATCTTACGAATCTACATCTAATTCAAGTTGAACCTATAGATACATATATAGTTCAGATCTACAAATTAAGAAAGGTCACACTCACATTGAGTGACGACCATCTGCCCCGTCTTTTCTCGTTCGCTCCTCTTGAATCTCTTCATAATCCTCCTCGTCTCCCCTTCTGCCAGCTTGCTCCTTCCAGTAAGCAACCAATCTTTTCAATCGAGACACCTCTTTGGAGCTAACATTTTTGCTTGCATCGTTAATGATGGACTGAACTCTTGATGCATATCTAAAGTAACAAGAAAAACAGAATAAATAAATGAAGATAACATTACACATCTTCGGAACAGGCGCTATAACAACAGTTTGGCCAATTATTTCAGAATAATGTCATGGAACTACTTGGAAAGTCAAGTACTTTAATGTAGAGGAGTTGTAAAGAAAGCATACGTTAGAGAGTTGTATGTCTCATCCAAATTCGATTCAACTGGAGACACGTTAACAAACATGAGTGTTTTGGCATTTCCACCGAGTGAATCGCTCATTAACATCGTTAGCTTGTGATTCCTGTAAGGAATATGTTGGCTGCCAGAAGATAAAGCACTAATGACATCCCCAAGTGCAGAAAGGGACTTGTTAATACTCTGTGCTTCTTTAAGTTGATCCCCAACAGAACCAGACTTTTTCACTCTCTCGGAACCAGCAAGGTCCACAAAACTTAGCTGCACATCAGATTGTCATATTGTCCCGTATTTAAAATCATTTCCGAAAACTTAAATAATCCAAACTTAATAAGATTCAAATATGTGCAAACTAATCATACAGTTCAAAATTAGTATACCTTTCCCCTGGCAACAGACTGTGTTTGAAGATTGGTACTCTCGATGACAACTGAAAGTATTAGATGAGATCTTGAACTTTCCTCATTCATTTGGGTACCGGATGTGTGTCTTCGTTCCGAGCCTTTCTGAATAATGCTTTTTAACTCCTCGAAATTTGAAATAGGCAAAACCGTTGCATTTTCAACAACAACCATGCCCTGAAAATCATAAACTAAAAGCTATAAAAGCTAATACAAACAGATATCATATTAAGCACAACTAAACTAAACTAGAGACCAATAATCATAGAGTATTATATAGCAAAAAATTGCATAAGATAAAGAAATTCTTCAATAAACATCATCACTGAAGTTAAAACCCAGAGCCTATCCACTGTAAGCGATAATACCTTTGCATCTTTCTTTATATCAAGTTTCAAACGCTTAGCATTCTTCGGTAATAACAAGTCCACAAGCTTATCTTGGTATAGCTCCACCATATACGCCTGTCATGTCATGATGAAGATTAATAGTTAGAAGATGAGATATACTATTTGATTTTCAAAACTTATAAGCAGTAGAGGAAAATATTGCACTTGAAAGAATTGTGAGAACAATCTTTCAGTTTTAAACTAAATGGATTCAATGTAATATTAGATTTAGATTTGTCATCCAATCTCATAAAAGCTAGTAAAATGGCTAGTGAATTACATGTTTAGTACACAAAAGAAAGCCTGCTATGCATATAAATTATTTGATCAAAATAATTACCTTTAATGAAAATGAGAATTTGTTCCCGTCACGCCTTAAAATTTTGAAAAGTTCAGCAATAGCTCGAGGCGTCAATCCAGGATTGTTATCTGACCCATATATAGTAAATGTCTTCCCAGAACCAGTTTGACCATAAGCAAATATGCAAACATTGTATCCATCTACAGCCGATTGAACCAAGTACTGCATCATAAAAGCCATGAAAGGAAAGGTTGAAGGAGATATAGTAACTTAAAAAACTAAAGGAGTCAATTGTCATAGAACTAGGTAATTTAAAATAAACTACTCGGTAGTTTACCCTTGTATCCTCAAAAACATCTTCTTGGGTGGCACCGTCATCAAAGACACGATCATATATGTGTTGTTTCGCTTTATCATCCTTCCACGGATGCTCAACAGTGAATTCATCCAAGCCCATTAGCACTTTCCTTACCTTTTCAGCCATCTCTTTCTCATTTAAAGGCCTCACACGACAAAAGACTCTAATCTTGCCTTTCATGTCTGAAGATTAAACAAAGGTTAATCATGTAGTGATCATTTAAAATAAAAATGAAGTAAAATAAACTGAAACTATGTGCCACATATTGTGACATACACAATGTCCTACAAGATCTTAAACATGATATCTCCAAAACGAAATGAGGAATTTATTAGTTAATTCCAACCTTCTATAGTATTAAAATAGCGCTTTCTTAAAACTTGCTCTTCCTTATAAACTGCTTCTAATTCGGCAAGTTGAGCTGCTTGCATCTTCAAGATAGCAGCAGTTTGCTCATTCTTTCTATCAATATCCTGAAAGCACAACAAAACCAATGAAGACTTCACAAAAAGGATATAAATGTTCCATTTTCTTTTCGGATTTTGGCAAATTTATGTCTAACTCATACACACACAAGGCATACTTTAAAGAAGACAAGTACCTCTCTCATTTCCCTCAATTCCTCTAATTCTTTTAAGTTATTCTGCAAGGAAGAAACATCTGCATTTCTAATTGCAAGAGTTGACTCTGAAACAGCCAACTCATTGGTAGTCACTTCCAATTTCTTTTCAAGTTCAGAGACCTGAAGCTTTAAGGCTTTGTATTCTTGCTCATAGCTCTTCTTCAGAACTTTCACCTATATTTTGATGCCGCTCAATAGTCAATTCATCAAACCGATTGCTATGTTAAATCAACGACTTGTTTCTATATTACAATATTACCTCTTCGTCTTTCTTCCTTTCTAGTTCAATAATCCTCTGCTCCAAACCGGCCTTCTCATTTGTTAATCTTTTTTCCCTTTCCTCGGACATGTGCAACTCCTCATTACGAAGTTTCAATTCATCTTGGAGCTTGTACAGTGACTGTAAAACAAAAACATAATGCAAAAGGGCTCGTTAATTACAAACCAAACAATTATATCACCATCATAAATAAAGTTGCAAGATGAGGAGTTATTTACTAGCATCATACTTCTTTGTACAAATCCTACCTCATTTGCTTTTTCAGCCGTGTTCCCTTTGACATTGTTTTCTGAAGCTAGATTACTTAGCTTAACCAACCTATTTTGCATTGTATTCTTCTCTAGTAGAGCAGCCTACAATATTCAAACATAAAAACATGTGATGCACAAGAAAAAAAATTGATAAAATATTGATTTTAAAAGATTAAATATACGACTAACCTGAAGAGCAACATCTTTTTCTTCACATAATGATCTAATTCTATCCCGGTCCAACTTAACCTCCATTAAGTCTTCTTTTTCTTTCCTCAAGGCATTTTTAAGATTCTCCAATTCTTCTTGTGTTTTCAACTCTTGCTTTTGCTTCTCATGCAATTCTCCCAACAACTAAATTCAAGTACATGGCTAGTTAATTCCAAATGAAGTTTAAGATAAAAATAATATGTGATTAACACTTTAGAAAGTCATCAACCAATAAATCCTTTCAAGTTTACTTGATTTGTGTTCTTTTGAGATTCTTCAACAGCTTTTGATAAATCCTGAACACGTTTCTCATACACTTCTAGACTAGGAGGCTTAAAATTGTTAGAAACATCTCCATTTACAGATCCATTAGTAACAGACCGAGCTTTTGAGTAACGGCGTAACATGACATCATTAATGTGCGTTTGAAGAGCAACACAAATTTCTTCCCCCTACATAAAATGAAAAGATTCAATTGTTATAAAACATACATGTATAAATAAAATAATCATAATAATAAAGATTAACGTGCGTTAGCACCTCATACTCCATTTCTTTGTAGAGATATAAAATGAGATACTCATCACCCCAACCACCTACGCTTGAATCTAAGATCTATCGGTTTAACACCTCAAGATTTACCCATTTTAGTGTCTTCTTGAAGACTTGGAACACATATTCCGCATATATTTGATGGAATATTAATTGTATTTGTCCAAAAAAAAGGGAAATAGACAGGGAAGGAAGATTCCAGAGAGTTGTGTAAACCTGTTTAGTTTCAAATTGAAATATGTGAAGAACACCAGCAACTCGCATCTTGAAAAATACAGCAGTGTTGCTGCTGCCGAATTGCATTATGTCTCTTAATTCAGCTGAATGTAAATACTCTTTGGGAACAGGACGAAAAAAGTGAACCTACAAAAATGAGCACATACATTAATGATTAGCAATAGAAAGTTAAATGGTAACAAAAGAAATGAACTAGAACATTTTGCATTTGCGACAACAATTTTTGAAAAAGATTAAAATAAAAACGAACCCCACGCTTATTGATGCCCAAAATTATCCGTCCAGGCAAAAGTCCAATCGGATCATCAATTTTGCGAACACCGAAGAAAATTGAGCTTCCATATGGGAGTGTCCTCAATATTCGTAGAAATTGTTGTCTTGCATCATCTTTTGTAAGATTTTCCTTGATCACCAAAATTATTATAATAAGAGAAAATTTTACAACAGCATCATTGATTTGTGATAAAGGAATTTAAAGAGGTTCTGACCATTGAACGGTAACGAGAAAGAATATCAGATTCCCACTCTCGTCTTGCTCGAGTAATTGCAATTTGCCTTGGAAGGAATCTTTCTAGAAGAGTATTCCAATCGCTAAAATGATATTTACATTAATCAGAAACAATTCCCTAATGTTGATAGAAGTAAAAAATATTACAAGATAAAAAATTATATGTATTGGAAGTTCAAAAGGTTAAACAGAATCGTATAAGAAAACTTACGTGCATGATTCAGGACTACTAACAAATCCAATCTCAGCCAAGATTTGTAATGCAGAGAGTTGCACAGAATCATCTCTACCAACAGGATAATTGCCCAAAATGTAATCATGTTGTAACTGCATAAAGCGTATGAGTACAAAAATATACCAATTCTGTAAAGCTGCTGAAAACAATTTAAACCAGATTACATACTTGAAAATAACATAGTTGAACGAACATTGGATCCGTTACAGCTTCATCGGACTCCCGGAATAGCTTCTTTTTAAATATGAGTTTGCAGTGTAACACCTCTCCTTTACTTCGCTCCTTTGCAGCCTTGATTTCCGCCAGCAAGTCCCCAATACGCTTATTATCATCTAACCCAATGTATTCCTCTATGTGACAGAAAATAAGCATTAGATGGTTGTGTTAGCAAATTATTAAGTAGGAAAATCATCAAAACTAAAACCGATACCACTCCCAGGGTCTGAAGACTTGGAACCGGTAACAACTTTACGACATTCAAACAGGCTGAAGCTAGAATATGCCGATAGCTTAATTATACTCGCAAGCTCCTGATAAAAATTTGAGACAAACAATGACCTTGAACCACATCAAAATTAAGAAACTTCTTACTAACTTAAAAAATATTCAATAATAAAGTGTATATTTGCCCCCATTTTTTTTTTGAACAAGCTTATAGTGATTACAAGTAGTATCTGTTCTAGAATTAGTGAACAAGCTTATATTTGCCCCAATTTTTAAGCAATGTATTCGGAACATGAGAGAAAACTCTCTAGTCTTTAACCATCATATATGATTGGTTGACCCTTATAAACAACAAACATTGACTGCAAAATGAGATTATTTATTTTCATTTATCAAAATTACACCTATATTGATGATATGGAAATTAGTACCTCTACTGCATCAGACACAGTTGTTGCCATGTCATATGTTATTTCTTCAAAAGTTTCATCCAAGAAAAACACAATATGTTTCAACTTTCGGTTAGTTAAAGTAGCTTCAATTTCTTCACGTGCTGGTATTGTATTGCGAGGGCCAGCTTTGACAGAACGCTTTAAAGCCTTTAATGTATTCAATGCAAGGGTTTGGACCTCGGAATCATTGCTTGCACTGTGAGCTACATTGTGGGCATACTCAGATAGATATCCACCAATGTCTTTGCTAGGAGGCATGGCAGACGCACATAAATACATTAGCTCCCATGCTTTGATCAAATTTTGCCTGTAAAGTCCAAACCAATGGCAATAGGTGACGTCAAGCAAGCCAAAAGGCATAGTTTAGAAAGGAGAAGCATACCTATATGGATTGTTCCTTGTTTGTTTAGAAATCTGAACATATAATTCATCTCGAAGCTCCACACGCTTCAAAGTTTGCTTATATAGCTTAGAAAGTAGCTCAATCTGTTCATCGAAGCTGATGGAAGTTTCTCGTTCAGATGAATCAACTCCCATGTACTTCAAAATCATATTGAACATTTTTGTTGCTCGGCTCACTAGATCACTATTTATTTTAAGTAGCGAAGTTGGAACAGGTTCCTGTAATAGTAAATTTTAAGCTATATATTCTGGTCTGCAGAAATATTTTGTTGAAAAATAGCATATTGTTACCTTTTGGAAAGACAACATATCCTCAAATGTAAATTTTTCTCGAACTTGAGTGGTTACAGACTTTTTAGAGAAAAAAGTACGCTTTCCAGAAGAACTAATCTGTTTCTGCATCATTTTCAAGAATGCCTCCACCTACACAGTTATTGTAAATTAGAATTTCAAAAAGTAATACTAATAATTATCCGCCTGAAATGAATTATGGATATGTTTTTCATGCATAATCAAAATAATGTGATGCCATTCGTATCGCAGAATATGTTTACCAATAGAAGATGCAGCTACTCACCTGAAATCTATCAATCAGGGGTATTGCACCAGCAAGTTCTGGAGGCATTGACAAGGACAACGTACTTGGAGTACTGTTTTAAACAAGAAGCAGAATGAAAACAGTTAGAAGTGGAAGATATTTATCGTTAGCAAAAAAATTGGCATATAAATATGTGTGCCCGAGGGCGGTAAACAACGAATGGAGATCTTCAATTAGGGGAAGAGAGTATGAATACATCGTTCTGTTAGTATAAGATAAACTGAAATATGACTAATATTGCAGATAAAAAAGGGGTCAAAATCTAAACCCATAAATTGTCTGATTGTATTATTTAGTTCGATACAAACTACTACTAAAGATGAAGGTTTACATGAGGGAAAACTTACGGAGGAGCGAAATTGTAGCCATCACTGTCGTAATCGTCCCCATTTGAAACAGAGGCAGCGCTGGAATAAGGAATCTCATCATGCCCATTGCTAGAGCTAAAGGAAGACCTACTTGCTCTCATACTTTGGCTCATCGACGGCAGCCGGTCAATGGACATTTGACGGGAATCTGCCCCCACTGAAACCAAGGATGCTCTGCTCCTTCCTTTGTGCTACTCGATTATACAAGGGCTACAGAACAAAAAAAAATTGACATCAGAGTAGGATTACACTAATCAAGTCGAACCATAATATTTTCCCAAATCAGCAGTAGTGTGCTGAAAAAACCAGAAACGGAATGAAAAATAGCTAAAATATAGAAATAAAAAAAAAAAAGCGGAGATCCATTCATTCATAAGAAATGCATATAAACGGGAGCGATAATATGTGAAATCGGCGAGCTCCCACTGCATTAATAGCTAAAACAGGACAATCAACTCTTGGATCGATTGAACAAATTCGCAGAATCATGGAATACGGAGAAGAGAAAGAAGGATACCCAGGCAATGGCAAGGAGCAGATACCAGATTAAGCTGGATAGGTCTACCGGCTAGCAGCACCGTAGTGAACTGGTGCCTGAGCAGGCGGAGGCCGGAGGAGGAAAAGGAGAATGGTTGGAGTCACGAGAGTGTTATAAATGGACCACTATAGTATATAAATGGATAAATAAATCTAAAGAGCCGTAAATCTGCTAACAATCAACCACTTTGAATGGGTGTAGAAGCCAACTAAATTCTCAATTTTTGCCGCTGCCGTCCAGAAAAAAACAAATTTAAAAATAATTTTTTTAAAAAAAATTGTGCTGACACCCTTAATGTACGGGTAAAAATCGACGTCCTTAAATGTTATTATACAATTGAAATTAATTTTTTTTATAATTTTTTTTTGTAATTTTGCATTAAATTATTATTTTTAGTAGAAATTCGAGTTTGAAGAATAAATCGATAAATTTTAACGTTTGTAAGTTATATTATGTTTTAATCTTTTAATTTTTTATTTTAATGCAAATAAGTTTATATTTAATATTTTTATGTATTTAGTTCTTATATTTTTAATTTATGGTATTTAAATTTATATTTATTCATTTTTATATATTATTTTTTGATTTCATTTAAATTTTTATGTTTATTATTTATGTTATTAATTCATGATTTAAATCTAATATATTATAATTTTATCTTATAATTTTACAGACATTTATAATTTATTCAATAACTTTTTAATTTTTCGTTGATATTTATATTTATTTATTTTTGTTTATCTGTAATTATATTTATTTTTTATATTTTTGTATATACATTATAATAAATATTATTATTTATTTATTTTTGTTTATCTGTAATTATTTAACTTGTAATTTGAGATATTTATATTTTTATTATCACTTTTAATATGAATATATGTGTAAGTTAATTTTATTTTTACTCTTATTTCAAATTACAGATATATTTTTGTTCTCGTTTATATATATATAATGTATTTAGTTTAACTTCTCATTTTATTTTATTTACATTGCATTATTGTTTTAATATAAATATTGTATATGCATGGTATTTTGTTTTAAGTAATTAATAATGATAAATATTTTAATTTAAATTCAAATCGGATTTGAATTACATAAACTTAGATCAGATTTGGATTGGACAACATAATGATATATTTTTTCTATACGTAATTGAAAAGTGTGTAATTATTAAATAGTTATTTTAAAATAAATGAATTAAATTAATTAAACCATTAATGACATAATAAATAAAATTTATCTAATAATTTCTTTACGTAAGACTATATTTATTTTGTTTTTTTTTTCTTTTTGTTCACCATGCTTACACTTATTTATCATAATAATCACAATATTTATTTAAAATAAAAAAAAATTGGCAAAAACAATTATTTATTAAATACAAATTGCAAGGAACGTTTGTCCAAGTCCAAATTCAAATACACTAACCAATCAAACTAATCATTAATCTTACATCTCTTTCAATATTATTTTTAGTTGGGGCAAATTACATATGATATTATTGAATTTTTTTAAGTTTCGCATCGTTTATATTATTGAACATTGATTGTTCTTTTAATTTTCAGGATTTCGTTTCGGTTAATTCGGATCGATCTGAGTTGTAGACGTAATTTTAGTAGGTGAGTCTCCCAATAAAGATTTTCTAATAGACAATGTCTCAAATCCGAAAAACTGCTTAAACAGAACCAAATTACATACCACCAGTAGCGTATCCATGCTTTTAATTAGGGTGGGTATGGGCCCACCCTAAACTTTTCAAAGTTTACATATTTATCTTTAATTTTTTTAATTTTTATGAATTAATCCTTAAATTTTTGTAATATTTAAGCTTTGTGCTTACCCTGAGATTTTAAAATTTTATATGTACCCACCTTCACATAAATTTCTGAATCCGCCACTGCTTACCACTTTAACTGATCTTAACATTCATGAATAATTTTTCATAACAAAAAAACTAAATTCCCAGAACTAAATATAGGACTCAATTTGAACTGCACCGAGAGTACAAGGACTAAATGCATACCCAACCAATTTCTAAACTCAAAACGCAAGGGACAGTGACATTCAGACAGACACGACAAAGAGATCCGAGCGTCAGTTTGAGTAAAAATTATTAGGTGAACCCTGTTCATCACGTCATCCATGGTCCAAGCAATTAGGACTGTTAATCTTGATTTTTTTCTAAATGAATCATCGTCTCTTTCCTACATGTACTTAGTGGGTAGGTAGTTATTAGATGGTTATTTAAAAATAACAATCCTGATGACTTAGATCATAGATGACATGGTGAACAGTTATCACCTAATAATCTCTCCGGTTTGAGCTTTGTCATTGTTGTGCACATGACTTGGGCATTTTCAGCAGGTACACTTAATATGTACATATAATAATACACACGAAAGGAAAATGCTCTGCAAGTAATCCAAGAGAGGAGGGTCTACTGAGATTAGGACAACGGACAAACAAACAAATCAGAGTACTTTAATCAAATTACATGGTTTGCTTCCACCAGTCAGTTTCGTGACATAAATATACATCAAAAGGGTGATTACAAAACTGAAACAGTCAATGTAATTTGATAATGGTGGCCGGCCGGGACAGGACAGTCCCTGTCCCCTGTTCCGGTCGGCCTTTTAAGTTATATACCAGATAAATAAAATTTACCCGGATAATAAATTGAAATTTAAGATTAAAAAAAATAAATTTAGACAACAATAACACATAAGTAACCATGTACCTAAAAAGAGAACCCTCCATCTAAATAAACATCTACCTTACCTAGAATTCACAAGGGGACGGCCCCCCAAGCTATTGTTGTACCTAAGCTCTGGTGGTGTTTTTAGTATTCATTATTATTTAGATGAAATATATTATCCTTTATCACGGAATCACTCTACGGGTTAAAATTTTGATTTGTTATAATATCGGTAAAACTCAAGTTTATCGGAGAGACTTGATCCGATATAAAATTTAATAAATGGGCGTTTATTTAACGTAATTATACACAACATTTTAACTGTAGTTTTAATATAAACATAAATTTTTTATTTTGATTCAGTCGTACATATTAAAATAAATAAGTTCATTTATTTTTATATTAGATAGGTATAATTATTTGTGTATGTAATATGTAAACATAAAATGATGCTACAAAATTATTAAAATAGAATTAAATTTAATTTCAAGTATGGAATTACACAAGATCGAAGACTAGGTATCGCCCTCGCATATTAGAAAATCGATTCGCATGTTTTAAGTATGTCGTCAGTGTTCATTTTAAGCGATGATCAAACTCTTTACGGGATTATAGTTATATTGCTTATACTTTTTTTTTGTTCGTAAACAAAATTGATTCGAAATTATTTTCATTTCAAGAGGTAACTTGTATTAATGTTTTTTTTATATATTTACCTGAATTTCGCTCTTAGTTACTATTATTTTTCTTCTTGTTACTATAAAAATAGTTATTTTTGTTTCAACCACTCGAATGATTAAGAGACAACTATGATTATAGCGATATGTTTTTCGGTATCTCTATTTACCTTCTACATTAAAAGATTAAGATTTAAAAGTTATTTTCGAAAGTTTAAAGTTTAATTTTTAATGTTAGAGCATATAAAAAACCCGAAAAGAAACCGAGAATTTTTGTCCGAACAATTATTTAACCCACTAACCACAAGTAGACGGTCGACCACAGTGTAAGTGAAATGGAGGCCAACCCGTATGTCCACAGCATTATAACCGAGCATTCGCTCTCTCCAGCTCTAAACAATTGGGTGATTGTGCCTATGAAAAACAAAATTGAAACTCTTTATATTCATTCATACTTGAATAACAGTAGATCATACCATATCAGCTGCCTACCAATATTCATTGCTGGTGGGAGGGAGTAGTGTAGCAGAAGAATGAACTGATATAATGGATCCGAGTGCACCACGCCGAACCGGACTGCCGTCTTTACGATGGCAATGCCAAGAAATGGGAGGATAACGTACCGAACAACGAGCACCCCGATTACCAGTGACTTGCAAATGCCACCTTGGCCTTTCAAGCCTGATCAGTGTCACTCGAAATTTCAAGTAGGAGAATAAGCCTAACAGGAACATGTAATGTGTGGAGATACCACTTACCTCTTAGGAGGTTTCCTCCTACGATCAGGGTCACGATGGGGATGGCGGCGTCCCTGCGATTCGAACGTTTAAAATGAGACCAGATAAGGTAAATGTAATCGGGTTAGTGAATGATGGGATGTTATAGATGATGCATACCCTAGCAGATAAGCAGAGTCTTGAACCACATGAAGGGGAGCATTGCCACCTATTAGTAGATTTCGAGTTTGGGGGACTAGACCTATAGTGAACCCGACAAACTGTGCAAGAAAAACAACGAGGCGGGTGAGTCGATCGGGTCACGAGTTGTAATATTTATGTTTGGTACTTGTAGCAACCAGGAAGAATAAGTGATTAAAACGTTCGAGGGGATACCGCGGCAGTCGTTGAAGGTGCAAACACAGCCTTCAGATTGAGTTTTCGTGCAACTGTCTTGAAATACTGCCATGCCTTGTCAAAATCTGATACCTGCAACAAAACAGACAAAGAACTCAATGGCTGCAACATGGGAGAGGTTCAAGACACATAGGAGTTGGCATGTAACCTTGACGGTTCCCTTCGATTTGGCGCATGCAAACGATAATTCGTGTGTATACAAAGAGATGGAACAATCTTTTGAAGGAAGTAGAGCTTCGGAGTGATTTTCTTGGTCGATTGAAGTCGGCAATGGCGAGCCCCCTGTGGCGTTAGACTTGATAACTCGACTCGAATCATCTCCGTTAACTTCTTTGTTAACCTTGGCCGAGGAAACTCGGACAATGTTGTATACGAAGGACCATAAGTATACGGCTCCAATCTGAAGTATCAGATGATAAGCTGTTTGAGACAGTTAATGGCTTTGTCTATGTCCGAATTAACGACATAAATTAATCAACAGCAGACGATTAAACATAGTATACTGTAAAATAAATGATTTCATTTCTATACCGCCATGGAAAGTGAAGCATAAGCCATTCCATATGTATGGCAAATGTCAGGAGCTCCAAAGGGACTGCCTTTCTCCGCACACATTGCTGGAACGACGATTAAGGGTATGTGTCCCACGTTGCCTGTTTAAGTTACAATTAACACAAAAGATAATTACTTGGGTTCATATGAATAATTAAAGGATTTTTTTTAGTTTTACTTTGATGGTAGATCATTGGTGAGTGTAATTGATGGTTAAGATTAAAAGTTAAAATGAAGAATCTTTTAAAGATAAAAAACGTAATTAATTCGTAAAATTATATTCACTCAATGATCTAAAATTATAGTTTTTAAATTGTGCAAGTATATTATGTTCAGAGGCGGATGTACGATTATCCCTCCCCACCTCAAAGTTTTGTTTTTTTTCTTTTCATTTTTCTCACCTTATTTAAATTTTTAAAAAATAATGTATTTATAAGTTTGCTCTCCTACGTTCAAACATTTATGTTTTGTCCTCCAATCATAATCTAAGAGTAATAACGAGCCAAGTCTGAATCTAAACAGGCTCAGCTTGAAAATAATAGTAGCTAGTGAGTTTGATTCGAGCTCAAAGAATCCGACAACAACACTATATTGCCTAATTTGTTTTAGTGTATATTGAGTGTGTGTATATATATGGTTAGGATCCACTTATACTATGTAAAATTTAAATCTTAATTAGTTTTTACAGTAATTTATGATCATTAGATAAGTAAAATAAATGGATGAGATTAACTTTGTTTTCAAGTAATAATATTCACATATCCTACTATTAATCTTATCCATCCATTTTACTCATTTAATATTATGGATTAGTATAAAACTAGTTGAGTTCTATATAGTATAACAAAATCTCATCTTTCTTTATATAATTATTTTGAGTCTGTTCATGAGTTTTTTTAGTCGAGTTTGCATCAACTCGATTTAACCTATTAAATTCTCGAATTAAATACGAGTTCAAATCAAACTTATTCAAATTAAATTTTGATCATAAATTACGAGCCGGTTAGGCTCATGATCACTTGTTACCTCCTAATCATTCTCATATATATATATATATATTATGTATTTATTGTATGTATAAGTATGAGTTCATATACGGGGATACACCTGCTGCACAGCAACTCAATATAAGACCTCGTAGATGTTGAGGAGGCTTTGTAATTTTTATCAGTACCCATCCTATTGCTGTGCCCAGAATAAACGTTATCAGGATATTGACTGGCATGAACCACCTGCACATTTACACAGATAAGAACCCAACACCCGAACCAAAACAACAGACCAGAATCCAGAACAGAACTCACAACATAACCATGCTCTCAAAGGTTACTGTTTTAGCCAAGTTGCTAGACACCAATGCAGGATTAAACACAAAGAACACGACCTGAAACAACAACAAGAAGCATGTAGAAGTTGATAGGATTCAGCATATGATTTCCTATGTATCTGAACTTACATTATTCAGTTGCTTCCTTGCACCCTCCCCTAAAACATCTATGCATTCCAGGGCAAGAAATGAACCGAGTGCTGTCACCAGGAGAACCTTCAGAATCGGCATGGAAGCAACAACGAACAAGTCCAGGATCCTCATGGTATCACCAGGCGTGGGGCTGGGGGAACAATAATGGAAAGTTACAAGTTTTGAAACAAGAAATAGTGAGGGGAAGAGAAAGGAGTTGGCTGCTGGGGTGGCCCATTGGACCCACAGTTCATGAATCTTAACAAGTTGATGCAATGTTGGTTTTTATCTTCTTCGATAGAAGCTGGTTTAAAGATGTTAGAGGCCTCCTTCCTGTTACCTTCCTTGTGTTTTTAACTTTGCCTGTACTTGTCTTCTCATCTCTGGTACACGAGAGGTAATACGGTGAACATTGTTTACTACGTCATTCATGGTCCAAGTAATCAGGATCGTTGATCTTTAAATAACCACCTAATAACTACTCATCCACTAAGTCCATGTAGGAAAGAGATGATGATTCACTTAGAAAAAAATTAAGATCAACGGTCCTGATTGATTGGGAACATATATGATGTGGTAAACAGGGTTCACCATATAATTTTTCCTGGTCCACAACCGCTCACTTCACGTCTTCACCACCACCTGCAAGAAATATTATTATGCGAATCTTATTCATTATATTATCCGCGATTCTAATTAATCAAAACCATTCATCTTAATTTTTTTAAAAATGATTCATCACCTCTTTCTTATATATAATTAGTGGGTAAACAGTTATTATATAGTTATTTAAAGATGAACGTTCTTGATTGCTTGGACCATGAATGATGCGGTAAACAAGATTCACCTGATAATATCTCCACTACAATGAGATCCAAATATTAAAAAAACTCATCGAATATTTAAATAAGACTTAAATTATAAAATAAAATTTTGAATAACTCAACATTTTTAATAATTAGTAAACTGATTTTTAATTTCGTGTATTGTACCTCAATTTTTTTATATATATGCCGATATAAAAAATAAAAATATATAATATGACTAGATAAAATCATTTAAATTAAAATTAAATCATATTAAAACACTATAAATAATTATAATTAAATTTTTATAAAAACTCAAAAATTTAATTCAGCTAAAAAAAATTTAAATAAAATTTGAGTTATAATTTTATTTTATCATTTTCTTTTAATTTGGTTCTTGTAAAATTTTAAATTATAATTTATTACACATATCATTATATAATTTTTTTATTATATAATTTTTTCAAGTCAATTACAATAATTATAGTAATATTTATTTTAAAGTATTCTTAACCATTAAACATTGATCACTCAATTATTATGCTGGATTATATAATTTTTATAGTGTAAGTAAAAAATTTGAACGTTTGTATAATTATTTTTATATTTATTGAATAATTATTTAAAATATTAATAATTTATTGATTTAATAAGATAATGTCTAAATTTTTAAATAAAATTAAAAAATTAAACTTTAACATTATAAATAAATAAAATAAAATTAAAAAAATTTCTCACAAAAATTTATTTAATTTAATAAGTAAATCAAAAATCAATAATTAAACCTAAATAATATTATATATTGAAAATTAAATGCAAATTAATTCGATTTTAACCCGACCAGCCGACTAAAAAGCTGCGGAAACCTAGAGAAAGAACTCTAGAATTCTGTTAAAACACAAGATCATTAGGGTTTAATTTGATTAGGGTTCAAGATTCGTTCAAGCTACCGATCAGGCAAGTGTTCTTTCTTCCTCGTTGCTCCTCCCCTATTTAATAATTACAGTAACTTCACGCAATTGCAATAAAATCATAGAGATTGTTCTTTATTTTTGGGAATTTTCTTTCGATTCATTCTCCTGCTAAATTTTAAGAGAATCAGACACATCTGGTAAAGTTGGGGTTTTCTCTCTCCCCTTTTCGTTCAGCTGTCATTTCTGATTCCGTATTCGCATTCAATTTTATTGTTATGATTTATTTCTTTCGACTCATCTATGGTTATGGTTTTGTAATTATATCTGATTCGATTCTATTAATATAAAGGACTTCTCAGTTGTTAATTCACAACTATTTTGTTATTTTCTTCTCTTTATGAAGAAAGAAAAAGAACAGAAGAAACTAAATATAACATGGGTGTGTAGGAAATAGGATTTTTCAACCTTTTGTTAATGGAATCCAAGACATGTGGTAACGAGGAAAATGAATACAAGGAGGGTGAACTAGATGTTCCAATATCAGGTGCTTCTAACATGAACGATGGAGACCATCCTGTTAATCCACCGCTTCAGCAAAATCCTTCTTCCCCTTCCTCCGTGCCTCTGGAGACCAACTCCGTAACTGATCACACAGGGCATGCAAATGCTGATAGTAACATACAACCACGTTCTACTCCAGGTCAGCACTCCCCGAGCTCACTTCCTATCCCTGTTGACCAATCTTTGCTGAAGACTGCTAAAGAAACTCCAGAAAATGTGAAACCTGAATCCTCTGTTATTTCTGATTTCAAGACCCACCCTGATTCTAAAAGTGACTCCCCTTCTTCCTCCAATCATGTTCAAGCTGCTGAAGCTACAACTGATGTCAAAAATGAAACCTCCTCTGTCTCACCCCCTAAACTCACAGAAATTACCAAAACTGAATCCTCCTCTGTCTCACCTCCTAAACTCACAGAAATTGCCAAAACTGAAACCTCCTCTGCCTCACCTCTTAAACTCACAGAAATTGCCAAAACTGAAACTTCTGCATTACCTCAGAGCGAAACTAATCACGATTGTAACCCCATGCCAACATGTCTTAATGAACCTGAACCATTTACACCTCCATCATTTTCTGATATGAAGGCAAAAGCGGAAGATGTGAAGGATGGGGTTGATAAACTGGAGTTGCCTACAACCCCTATTAATGGGGGAAGCAATTCTGAGCCCTCATTATTCTTGGATGGCGATGGCAATGAGTCAGGAACAGAAGAGGAGCAATCAACCTTCATGGCGCAACTGGAAAGTTTTTTCAAAGAGAAAGGCATAGAATTTAAGCCCCCTAAATTTTATGGTGAAGGACTGAATTGCCTCAAGTAAGTTTATTGGTACTTGCGTTACTGTTTTCTCTTTACAAGTATGACATGTTTGTAAATTCTATTTGACTGACATTTATACACTTTTATGGGTATAAGGTTGTGGAGAGCTGTTATAAAATTGGGCGGCTATGACAAGGTATGCATGTTTCCCTTGATTTCTGTTAAATTTATAAATATCAGATGCATTGTACTATACTACTATTCTACTTCTACTAATTGTATATGGTTTTAGGGTAGCCAAGTTAAGGAATGCAGTATGATTAGAGCGGAAATTACCATATTTTAAGTAATTTCAAATGGAATAAATTTAACTTACAGTGTGAATGAAATATTCACTCTTGGCCCTAATTCATTTTATCCTGCAAAAATCTTTCTGTTTGGATCTTGTTTGGCATTTTGTATCAGTATGCAAACTGGCTGGAAGGGAATTGAGCATATTGTTTTGACAAATGTTGTTTCAGTGGAATACTAGTCACAATCTTGTTATTGCTACTTTATGTGTGTAAATAAATCCTTCTGTAGAGAATTGACTTTTCTCTAAGATCACTTTAAGAAAGGTCTTTGTTTGTTGTTTATTCAAGTTTTCTTAATTACTGGCAAATTCTACATTTCTACGCGTATAAGTTTTTTACTTTTCGAAACTTAGATTAGAAAAGTGAATATAAATTTCAGCATGATTTATTGTAGAATATTTGTTCTGAACCTTATCCTCTTGTAAAATACTCTCCCTCTCTCTTTCACACACACACAGTTTGGATTGGTCGAGTTTCTTGGATTTTTGGAACCATCCATTTTAATTCAGCTCACCTTGGTCCTTTGTTTTTCCATATTAATTTGGGTTTGTTTTTTTATTTCATTTTGACAAAATGTCTTTCTTTAATGTTTTTTTGACATTATTTGATGAAGTTTAAAGTCTTTTTTCATGAGAATTTCTAAAAGAATTAGTTTTCAAGTAAATAAAAACAATTTATAGTTCTTATATAGTATTTTTATGTTATTTTCACTATTTGAGATATAAATACTCATTTTTATATTACAAACTAAATAAAAAATAGAATTCGGTTTAGTTGGGGTAACCATGGTTTTTAAGCTACTTTTAAGTTATCTTTGCTGAACTCTACATACATGCATACACTTACATTTTTAAAGGACTTCTATTAAACTGTGTACTATATATAAATCATGCCACTGGTTATTGTTTGGAACTTTGGATTTCTCCTATGATTGTATTCTGTAAAGTTAACTCTTTATACACATTATTTTTCTGTTGCAAATGTGGTTTAATTGACATTTTGACTTTGAGTAGGTAACTTCATGTAAATTGTGGCGGCAAGTTGGAGAATCGTTCAGGCCCCCAAAGTAAGGAGCAAGATAAAAAGTTACTTTATTGTTGGTTTGTTACTTGGCTGTGTAAATCAATTACTTTTGAAATTGGCTATGAACTGTAGTTCTTAAAACGGTGCACATTAAGAAGTGAATATGCTGTATTTTCTATATTTAGTTCTCTCTCTTCCTACCTCCCCAACCTCAAGGATCAATGATGTTTATATCTTTTCTGTTTCTATTGTGCAGAACATGTACTACTGTTTCATGGACATTTCGTGGGTTCTATGAGAAGGTATTTACATTGTGAATCATGCATGCTTGGGCAAACAGTCTTGCATTTCATTTTTCGTTTGTTAACAGACCTGCATGGGTCTGCGGACTGCACCTTTTGTTACCTCTATACTATGCAAATTATGTTGCATAGAATAGAAGAAAAAAGGGTTGGGGGACTCAACTTCCTGTCAATATCTTTCTGGTACCATTATCGGCTCATCAAATTGAGCGCCCTTTAGGTGCCAGAGGTTGGCATGATATGCCGGGTCATAGGGTGCTGTGTAACTTCATAATTTTCTTTGTGATTCACATATATTCTATGCAAAAATGGGTTTTGTGCCTTGTTTCCTTCTTATGATTGGGGCTGGTCTAAGCCTTCTTTTTATGCATGTATAGACACTCCTTGATTATGAAAGGCATAAGACATCTGGGGGCGAGCTTCATATACCTATTTCATCACAATCAGAGACTATGAATGTTGATAATCAGGTAATATGAAATATCTTTCAGCTTTCTGATATTTTTTTATATAAAATCAAAGAATTTATATTGTGGTAAGTTTTGTGTATTTAACAGTATTAATTTACACAATCATGTTTTCCCAACCTTATCTGCATAAAAGTTGTATGGTGATATTCTATACCATCAAAAGTTTGTTACACTTTGCATCCCAAGTTAGATCCATTTAGGCCCTGTTTTTGGTTGCTTTTAAGCAACCAAAAGCACTTAAAAAAGTGCTTCTGACAAATATAGGTTGTTTTTGGTCGCTTTTAGTTGCTTTTCAACTAAGCTTTTTCACCCAAACCCAAAAGCTAAAATTTTTGGCTTTTGAGTTGGATAAGCTAGTTTGAAAATAAAATTACTTATTTACCCTGATAATATATTTGTTAAAATAATATTTATACATATATAATTATAAAATAATATATATTTTATGATATTTTATATTGAGAACAAAATTATTTTATTTTTAATTTATTTTAAATTTATTATTAATTTATAATTGTTATGTTCGTATATAATCTAAAATATGTATATATTTTTAAATTAAATTTTACAAAAAAAATATTTTTATTATAATTTAAATTTATTTTTTAATAATCATAACATTAATAAAAAACTAAAATTTTTAAATATAATTTAAGTTCACTAATACATCATGTCTAAAATAGACATTTTATCTTTTCAAAATCACTTTTTTACATCAATGACAAACACTACTTAATTTTCTAAAATCATTTTTTCAACCACAGTTTTAAAATCACTTTTTCAACTGCACTTTTTATAAGCAATGCAAACTGGCCCTTAATGAGTTTATCATTCTTAATTACCCTTCCAAGTTCTAACATTCTTTCTGATGCTGTTTGTAAGTAGGCTTCAGGATCAGGTAGGACACGAAGGGATGCAGCTGCACGTGCCATGAAGGGTTGGCACTCGGGTCATTTCCGTAATGGTGAAGTCAGTGACACGATAATTAAGGTGCGTATGAAAATCTAATGAGCAATTTATCTCCCTATATTTTCCATCCTATTCATCCCCTAAGTGGGAAAAAGTCAAAAAGAAGAGCTGTGTTTCTCCTAGTTCTGTGTGTTTTCATATGCAATCTTTTGATAACATAATATTATATTGCAATTTTCCTTTGTAGGATAAGAATTCGGTTTCTCAACAAAAGCGTGAAAAACAGCTTAAAAACCTGGGTTTGTCATTTAAGTCCTTTAAACTGAATTTTCTTTCGAGCTGTTTTAAAGCTAATGGATCTGTGAAGCTGGATTCTTGCATATTAATGCAGGTTTGCTTAAACGTAAGAAACCATCATATTCGGACTATGCTGTCAAGGCTTCTTCCACCAAAGTATTGAAGACACAGTTAAGATCCATGTTATATTTTTCTGTTTTTTTACCATGAGGACCAACATCTTGTTTGACTTAATTCTTAATTCACTAGTGTCGAGACAGCAGTGGTTGATGTAGGATCCCCAGCAGATTGGGTTAAGATCAATGTGCAGAAAACTGTAAGTTTCCTTGCCCCTGATCTCCGTAAATGGCATGATTTTTTTCTTTCTTTTTGACTTGTTTTGATTTTGCAGAAAGATTGTTTTGAGGTCTATGCTTTAGTTCCAGGCCTTCTTCGGGAGGAGGTCAGTGAATAAACTTGTAAAACTATGTATAGTTTTCATTTTCTTGTATCACGTATGGTTCGAACCAATACACAGAAGTGTCTTGCACTGAAATGATCATCATTTAAAGATTGTCCTTAAAATGCAGATTTACTAAGCATTTCGTCTTATTACAATTTTTTGGCTTTAGCTAATCCCCATTTCTTCCACTATGAAATTAATGCTAAATTTTTGTACTGTCTACGGAAGTTTCTTATGTGGTTATCTTGCAATTTTAGGTACGTGTACAATCTGATCCTGCAGGACGTTTAGTAATAAGTGGCGAACCTGAGCATCCGGATAATCCTTGGGGAGTCACACCGTTCAAAAAGGTTTGGTATTGACATATTCTAAGGGGACAGTATTGTTATAATTGCTTTAATAACTAGAGTAAACTTTCCCTTATGTCAACTAGATTTCATTATCGTGAATACATTCGTACGACATGTTTTATTGTGCTGTTAGTTTCTCATCCATGTTGATGAATTTTCTCTAAATAATAATTATATAAATGTGAAGACTTAGTTAACTGATACCATTTATTTCATATAAAAAACAATTTAAAGATAACCTTGTGCCCCGTTTGCTTGTTCGGTCCAGTATTTTATAAAAAATGACTAATCTTTGAAATGCCTCTTATATAAAGATCCTTCAAATTCCCAACAGAGCTATATTGTATTTCAGTTCATCCGCTATTCTACCATTGTACCATATTTGCCCATCTTCGTTTCACATATTCATTTATTTGCCTCTTCTTCAGGGTGCGATGTAATTGATTAGCTCTTCACCATTCTGAAAGTTGTGTTTGGTGTTGTTAGGTTGTCAGCTTGCCCTCGAGGATTGATCCACATCAAACATCGGCGGTCGTAACCCTTCACGGACAGTTGTTTGTACGCGTTCCGTTTGAGCAAAGCTGACCAGTGGAGGTAAGGTGCGGATGACTAGTATATATTACAACCAGGTGGCTGATATGTGTTTCAGCCTTTGGTTATTCATTTCACTAGTCGGTCTATGCAGTGTTTGGTTTTAGTTTTCAACTTGTTTAGTTCAAGCACCCTCAAGGCTTCAAGCCCTTTCTATAGTTCACCATATTCAAGACATGTATGATATGAGTTTGAGATGTCTTGAAAAATAAGATTAACCCTGTCTGATTCACTCTAATCTACTTAAGTTTCACATTGATTTAATCTATCATATGGATGGAAAATATCATTGACAAAAAGAGTAATATTCTTTTTTCTATTAGGATCATTATGTGGGGTCACTTTTTTAAATACATATAATTTTTAAAAAAATGGTTTGAGATTTTCTTCAACAACAGAACTCATCCTTGCTAAAAGAAATCCTTTTTTTAAACTCTTTTACAAATACATATCAACCAACCACATAAGAAATCAAAACAAATACCCCATATCTACATCTTCGCTTAAGAAAAAAATAAGACTCAATTTCTTCCCATCCCCATTACTTGGACAAAGGGTCTAAAATATTTTTCGGATTTAAAATATTTTTTAAAGGTAAATACAAGTTATAGAAGTCTTAAATTTCTTATAAAATTTAGGGATTAATCATAAAAATTAAAAATAGATGTATGAATCTGAGTTTTCTAGAACAATGTTTTGACTTTATATTCATGGGATTTGAAGTTGTTTCAAAGTAATTTATAGACAAAAATTACAAAGAAAAAACATGACACGTCATTAAAATAATCGGTAACACAGAAAGGAGTTAATAGATGCAATGGAATATAAGTTGGGACTTGGGGTTAAGGGTGATAACGAGCCAGGTTTGGCTCGAAAACAGACATATCTAGGTTCGGTTCGGTTTGAGGTTCGTCGAGTTTGGCTCGAAAATAATATTACTGGTTCGGCTCGATTCGGTTTGGCTCGAAATAGACATTTTTATATTAATTTTATTATTTATTTATTTATAGTTTATTTTTTATTTTTTATTTATAGTTTTATAAATTTGTTTTAGTTGATAATATTCAATTTATTTTATTTAAATTATTTCTAGTGGATTTACTCTCTATTATTTTATTATTTTTCTTTGCTAAACAAATTATTTTTAATGCATATATATATATGTTTATATATAATTATTCCGAGCCTGTTCACGAGCTTTTCGAGTTGAGCTTGGGTATGTTCAGCTCGGCTCGTTTAAATCTCGAGCCCGAGTTGAGCTCACTCGAGCCGAACTTTGACCGAGCCGAGCCCGAGTAGCTCACGAGCCGGCCAGGCTCATTATCACCCCTTGGGGTTAATGTAGAAAAAACTTCAGGGATTATTTTGAGAGGAGAACAACTTAAGGGGTTAAATTTGAGAAAGTATACAAATGTAAGGGTCAAACTTATAAATAAGCGATAAATTTTAGGTGAAAACCCTTGTACTTGTCTCCTTCGGCTTCTTCTCTGGTTCGGCGTTCTTTCGAAGCTCAAATCATCCCGCGACTCAGGTACGCTGAGTTCACTCCAATTGATCTCTAATTTTATTCGATCTTAATAGTCCTTGTATTTGGTTAATCAGCTAATCACCCCAAACATCGTCGTTCTGTTGAATTTGTTTATTCCATATAATTTTCTCTATAAAAAGGGTTTCCGGATTTTTCCTTTTCTATGAACTGGTTTATTTTGTTTCCAATCAATGTCTTATTTGATTTTAGATGACATATACTTTTTTCTTGTTAAGAGAATCGTTTGTTTGATATTGGGTTTGTTTGCTTACTTGCTTTAGTCTTTTGTAGTTCTGAAACTGCTTGAAAACTGTTAATTTACTGTCGAATAATTAAGTGGTATGGATTGCGAAACCAGATGAATGAAATGAAACCCTAGTACGAGCAGGAGAATTAGCTACAGGATGCTCAAAAGTCTGTTCAAAAAAGCCCGCTCTTTGGCGGGCCTTGCCGCCACTTCCGCTGCTGCTACCCTTCCCACCTCACCATCCTTTTCAAACTCTGCCTCTACACCTATGGACTCTCCTCTGAGGACCAAGCTTTGCATCATTGGCAGTGGCCCTGCTGCTCACACAGCCGCCATTTATGCTTCCCGTGCTGAGCTCAAGCCTATTCTCTTTGAGGGATACATGGCTAATGACATTGCCCCTGGGGGCCAGCTCACTACCACTACTGATGTTGAGAACTTCCCGGGATTCCCAGACGGCATCCTAGGCTTTGACCTTATGGACCGCTGTCGCAAGCAGTCTCTCCGCTTTGGTACTGCCATCTTCACTGAAACTGTCAACAAGGTTGACCTGTCTTCGTCTCCGTTCAAGATTTTCACTGATGCAAAAACCGTCTTGGCTGACTCGATCATTGTGGCTACGGGTGCTGTAGCGAGGAGGCTCAATTTCCCTGGTTCAGGGGATGGGGAAGGTGGCTTTTGGAATAGAGGGGTCTCAGCGTGCGCTGTCTGTGATGGGGCTGCCCCAATCTTCAGGAACAAGCCCCTGGCAGTGATCGGTGGGGGTGACTCTGCCATGGAGGAGGCCACTTTCCTGACCAAGTACGGTTCCAAGGTGTATATCATTCACAGGAGAGATACATTTAGGGCATCCAAGATCATGCAGAGCCGGGCTGTTTCAAACCCTAAGATAGAGGTGATATGGAATTCAGTGGTGGTGGAGGCTTATGGGGATGGGGAGAGAGGAGTTTTGGGAGGGCTCAAGGTGAAGAACCTACTCACCGGGGAAGTTTCTGATTTGAAAGTCTCTGGTTTGTTCTTTGCCATTGGGCATGAGCTTGCCACCAAGTTCTTGGAAGGCCAGCTGCAGCTTGACCCAGATGGCTACATTATCACTAAGCCAGGTACAACTGAGACCAGCGTTCCCGGAATTTTTGCCGCTGGAGATGTCCAGGACAAGAAGTACAGGCAGGCTGTTACTGCTGCCGGCACAGGTCAATTTCTTTTCTTTTCTGTCATCAAGCTTTTTGCTGCTCACATCGGGTCTCGATTTGAATGTCTTATTTTGCAACAATGCAGGGTGCATGGCAGCCTTGGAAGCTGAACATTATTTGCAAGAGGTTGGATTTGTGGAGAGCAAGAGCCATTTATAATCAGTGATGCCCTTGTTGTTTACTTGCATGCAACTTTATTATTTATATTCAAGATCTGGTTTCAATGGCAAGCTGTAGATCAACATACACCATTTTCGGTTTTTTCAGCTCTTTCTATTAGTGCATCATTCATAATACCCTCATTTTCATTTACAAGTTCCTGAATCAAATCATCCTCACTGCAAGCATATGATATGAGAAACTGCAATATGAACATTACCTGAGCAAATTATGAATCAGAATTGTTAATTGTTATCTGAAATGACTGGATAGGTGTTCACAGGTTAAACCCAGTAGGTTATCTACCAGTTCAGCAATGCTGTTTCTAGCTAGATTCCGACGGCATCGGCCATTAATTCATCAACCTCCCATCATATTATCGGCATCACAAACAGACTAAGAATTACCAAAAACATGGTGACTGCACTTCCCACCATGTTATCTGCATCTTCTAGCTCCATCTCAAATATGCCTGCAAGGACAAATGGATAAGCTTCAAATTCTATTGTCTAACAAATTTCAATAACAAAAGGAGACAAAGCAACAGAAAAGGTATGATATAATTGTTTAGGAACTTCATCCCTCTGAACACACATCTAAATTTGAGAATAGAAGAAATCAAATTGATCAGGAATAAAGAATCTGTATTGTCTACTGAGAAAATTCAACTTAATTTAATAATTTAAAATTTTGTTATATTAATAATCCAATTTAAAACAGAGTATATACATTTTTTAAAAGGGAATAAAACACCATTTAGTCCTTGAAATTGATAATTTTTCTCAATTTAATTTTTAAAATTTTCACATCAGTCCTTGATAATATTTTCTATTCTTTGTCCTGTCAACAACATGATACTATGAGATTATGTTCTCTAATATACTCTCACAATCCATTATATCATCAAAATAATAAAAACTTAAAAAGTTTAAAGTCTAAATTAAAAATAATTATTAAATTTAAAGATTAAAATGTTATTTTTGAAAAGATTATTATATCGTGTAATAGCGGTGAAATTTTCCTTACCACAAATTTATCAAAATTTATCTTAAATCTAAAACTTAAAACCTTAAATTCTGATTATAAATCTTAAATTTTAATCCATTACTCATGAACCCTAACTTTTAAAGCTAAACTATCCCAAACTTTAAATTAGACTGACCTATAAATTTTTTTCTACTCGTACGTTGAATATTTTTCCAAAATATTTCTTTTAAAAACCCAGCAAAGCGAGCAGCTTTAACTGATGATGACTATTAAATAAATAATTTTTACGAGATTGAAAGGCAAACCCGAAATCCCTCTCTGATCGTTATCTTAAGCCTCAAATCATTCTACGACTCAGGTACTCTGATCCCATTCCAATTGATCTCTATTTGATCTTATAGTCATAGTAATCGATGGATCAGCTAATCACCCCAAAGATCGTGCCTTTCAGTTGAATTTGTTTATAATATCTGTTCATATCTTCGTCTCTATAAAGGGTTTTCGGATTTTCCTTCTTAACTGACTTTTTTTAATTCTGTTTCTAATCGACGCCTAGGCTGATTTTAGATGTAAATAACTATTCCCATGCTTTTAATTTTTAAGAGAATGGATTTTCAGTGATGGGTTTGTTTGCTTGCGTGCTTTAGTTTTGTAGTTCTCGAATTGCTTGAAAATTGTTAGTTTGTATTGAATAGTTTAGCAGTGAGCACTCATATAAGTATTAATCTCGTTCTTCCAGGATGGCACCTTACCAGCAAATAAAAGGTAGCCTGTTTGTCATATGCAGTCTTTGAACAATCTTCTTCTGGTGTTTTGTGTTTCATTCAATTTGTGTGACGATCAAAGTCTTGATAGTTGATACAGATATCTGATAAAGACTATGGAAAAAAGTTTATGTTCTAAACAGTTTTGTCCTTTAGGCCTGAAATGAAGCAAAGTACACGTGAACATCAAGAGTTGAATAGAAGCAATTAGATTGGAGGTTTGTGAATTACACGATCTGAGTAAACCAGTTGTTAATTAACTGAGTATTTCAAGCCACCTTTTTCTGCATAAGGTGTTATCCTGGTGGAAGACGTGAGATTCTTTAAACGTTGCTTTTTATGCTGTGGCAAACATTTTCTGGATACTTACACTTATGTTTAGAGCCATTTCTCTGCATTCCATTTAACTGTTTGTTCCAACTCTGAATTGTTTCGTCTTTGAATTGAGTTGAAACTAGCCTTTTATTTGGAATCTTTACCTTTGTTTTTTGTAAATGTAAATATACATATAGATATTTCACTGATAATAATGGAAAGGCCAAGACAAAGGAAGTTGTTACATTCAGGATGTGAGATGGGGAGAGAAAGTTTCAAATTAGGGCTTGTTATGTATAACTCTTATTTGCACAACAGATGGGAGAAAACAAGGAAGGATCCATAAAAATGGAAGCTCATGAGGAAACTGGGAAGCGACCCTCCATTTTCATCATTGGATGTCCCAATGTCGGCAAGCGCACACTACTCTCCAGTAACTCTCATTTCCTCTTTTGATGCAATTGTTCTTTACTGCTATTATTATTGTTTTTCTAACTAAAAATAATTAAAAATCTATTAAATACTACTATTTTTATTTTGTTGGACAAACATGAGCCATTGCTGCTATGCATTTATTAGAAGTTTTGGCATATTTTGATAATGATAATTATTATTAATAATAAAAACAACAACAATGCATGCAGGGCTTGCCTCTGTGGAGTTCGAAGAAGAAGAAGAAGAAGAAGAAGAAGATAGCTCCCAAGTGGTTGTCAATGGGTCTGATTGCCTTCTTTATACTCACTTCTAACCTGTTTGTTTGTTTTAGTTATACAATAGACGACCTTTCTTTTTGTTGAGTAAATAAAATCAAACTCTGACTATTGGCATTTTTACCATCAACAGCTGGACTATCAATACCAAATACTACTCTGCTGATGTTTCTCTGTGTATGGCTCATCTTCAAGATGGATTTTCAGTTCAAACCCTCCCAATATTTGACCATTCAACTGCCTTGGTCATGGTTTTTGATATGTCTAATGTAAGCATCTTAGTTTTCCCATTTCTTGATCAATTCCTTCTATTTCTGTAGCAATAACTTTTGCCTTCTCTCAACATGTTTATAACTAGAGTACTCTATCTATAGAAATTATTATATACATTGTTCTATAGCCTCACTTTCATTTTTGCCTTTTTTTCTTTCTCTCTTGCAGTTGTCAACTCTGGCTGCACTTCAGGATTGGGTGTCCTACACTGATATCCAAAACTTTGAAATTTTACTCTGCATTGGAAACAAAGTGGATCGAATTCCAGGCCATCCTGTCCATGCTGAATATGCAAAACGCCAACTCAAATTTGCTGATTCCTCTACTCGTCCTTCGTATGACTTCACTCAATATGGAATTTCTGAAGATGAAGGAAGCAGTTTGTTGGGAGATGAAGACCCATCCTCGAACATTCGCAGGAAATGCTTGGAATGGTGCATTGACCACAATATTGAGTTCATTGAGGCTTGTGCTTCTAATGCTGAATTTGACAAATGTAAGCCCATCTTTAGCTTCTGCACCATCATATTCAATTTACTTTGTTGTTACACTGCCTATACACTGAATTAATGATAATGAATAACATTCTTCAATTTCCAATATGCAATCATGATAAATTGTATTACTTATGACATCTTGCCCTGTAAAATGTACTTTGTCCGCAAACAAATCAAAAAGCTGTGCACATGTATAATCGTGAGATGTTTTACTTGATGTTCTTCCACATAACATAGTGAATATAACTTTTCTTGTGGAAACCGTATCGATGCCGTGACAATCATTCACGAAAATGAACCTTAAGGGGTCATGTATAGGTTACATCTTATGCTTATTTTTGGTAATGTGGGACAAGAAACTGGTCTTGGCAGGTTTGTCGGTTGATGGTGATTTACAAGGAGTTGAACGTCTGTATGGTGCTCTTTCTGCTCATATGTGGCCTGGAATGATTCTGAAATCTGGTGATAAGATAACTGAACCTAGGCTACCCGAGAACGAAGGTTATATGTTATATCTTGATTTTCACTAGTAAAAGTTTGTCCTGATCAATTGATTGCTAAATATTATTATGTTCCCTGTCCAGATTCTTCAGAAGAAGAACCTGATTATCAGTTTGATTATGATGTGCTATCTGCTGGTTCAGCTGAACCAGGGGATGACATGTTTGACGAATGGGTTTCTGCGAGTGCATCTAACACATCCCTGGATATAGGGAAGTCAGTTGGGGAGGGAAAGTCTGTTGCAGAGTGTGTTCAAGTAGACATAACCAGATGCGAAAAGGAAGAGTCACAGGCTTCTCCAACAGTTTCTGATTCAGGGGAGAAAATTGATAGAATGGGGCCCAATGCCAGAGAACCTGATCGAGCTTCAGCTTCGGAATTAGAAGATGTCCCGCGTTATGATTTTGAGGATTTGGAACAGTTGATGTCTGAGATTGGAAATATTCGCAGCAACTTGAGGTTAATGCCTGATTTTCAAAGGAGGGAGATGGCTGCTAAGCTGGCTTTTAAAATGGCTGCCATGTTTGGAGGTGGCAGCGATGATGAAGAGGAGTCATGAGTTACTAATATGGGTACTTCTCTTTACATAAGAACTTTCAGATTGATCCTATGACTCATTCCTTAATCTCGACTGTTCAGAATTTTGGAAGTTACTGACATGTTAATTAGCAAAAGGTTCTTTATGTAATTGGAAGTTATTGACATGAGGCTTCAATTCAATGTACATAAACTCTCTCTCCTCTCCTCACCTCTTTCTCTCTATAAGGCCTTGCTACAGATCGGTATCTGCATGCTACCCCCACATCGTTCGCGGTCTCGACAAAGGAGAAGTCGTCTTCATTTCTCGCTTCCATATGCTGCACTCAACCAAATTTGATGGTGACATAGTGACAGTGGTTCGGCTTCGACATCAGACGTGGGATCTTCCTAGGCGTATGAAGGAAGAGTGGCTGCCGGTAGTTTTGCTTCGATGCAGGTGCAGTGGAAGCTGGGCTTGCACTTCCACCCAGGGTGGTTCCAGCCTTGCCATGCGTATTTTTTAGGTGACTAGTGAATATTCACCGAAGCTTCAGCTTCAGCGTACCCCATAGAAAACCTTTATTATTACAAGCTTGAACTCATCATGAAAGCAAGATTCAGCTCAAACGAGTACTGCGTAATTACAGATTATACAGTACACAGTAATCTTTACATGTAAACAGAGATAGAAGAGTGGGAAGGAGGTTTGATAAGTTGGTAGTGCAAAATAAATTAGATTTAGAATTAATCGAACCCACATAACAATAAAAACACAAATCCAATAAGAATTTCAAGGCAACAAAATCCAACAACCACACGTAATCTTTTACATGTTTTCACCAATTCAAGGCATTGTGTATGCTTAAGAAGGCACTGAAAATGGTCCCTAAAAATAATTTATTTAAGAATCTGTACCAAAATTATTTTTATTTATATAACCATGTTATTTAAAAATGAACGAAATAAAAATAATTAAAAAAAATTTAAACTTCACTAACTGGTATAATGACAAGAAAATTGGATGATGGATATTGTAATTTACTTATTATTTTATTTAAGAAAAATAAAAATTAACATGCTACATCAGCAATTTCTAATAAAAGATAACCATTTATAAGAGTGACATACTAAAATCAAACTAAAAATGTAATGGTTATAACTGGTATTTTAAAATTCAATGATCAAAATATAAACATCCTAAAATTTTGATGATCATTTATGTAATTTACCCTTATTTAAAATGTTGGACAGGTTGAACAGAGACTACAAAATCCAGTATTCGTGTATAATTAAATTAAGGAAACTAATATTCATCTTTTATGAATAAAGTTTGAAAATTTAGCTTAATATGTGGCAGGGATGGAAGTTTAGAATGGAGCAAAAGCCAAGACTTTTACCGTTTACGAAACCCCTAAAAGCAAAGCAAAAACCAGACAGTCGGAGATCCTTAAATTGCATCCCCGGCAGAAGCTTAGAATCTTCCCGACCAAAAGACTCCTTGTTTTGGTCTTGGTATTGGTCTTTAGGCAACCTCACCCAACCTTGGCAACCCATAATATTAAATTACTCATATAAGTCGTATCGTATTCGGTTTAATGTCAAATATTCTCACCATTCCTAATGAGGCTGCTTTTCTTTTGTTTCGTGTTGCTCTTACCCTCTGCTTTCTCCACGCCCATCGCAATTCACGTGCCGGAAGCTCACCGCACCGGAATTTTGAGAGTCGGGGGAAGATCGCTCTTGTCTGTCTCGTGAGTCATGTTTTACTTTTCTTTTAGAGACTAATTTGAGTGTTTAAATGCTTTTAGAACATGGGTTTAGAATTGTAGCATGGAATTTCATGTTTATATTTGATTTCACCATTTTTAACGGCCTGTTCATGGTTGTTGGTTTGTTAGCAGTAATCACTAAGTTATGTATGTTGATATTTAGCTAAGGCATGGGTATATTGGTATTTTAGCCATGTTCTTTGTCTTTTATCTTTGATTTCGCCATTTTTGACGGCATGTTTAAGGTCGTTGGCTGCTTCCTATTTGTCTCACCCTGTAACTTCAACCTGTCTTTCACCAGTATTCATATGAATCATGGATATATATATATATATATGTGTGTGTGTGTGTGTGTATGTATGTTTAAACTTCTCATATATGTATATTTCATGTGTTAGCGTTGTACTTTTAAAGTATTACTACAGCTGCTCAATACTTGCTCCGGTTGAAACAGTGAGCAAGAAACAGAATTAGCTGCTACAACGGATGGTGCCATTGTTTTAAGGACTAAAACATCAAAGAAAGTAATCTGGTCATTTGCCTCAGGGTCTCCCATTTACACTTCCTATCAAGCTCCTCCGACATTTGACGACGGCAATGAAGCTGCTTCCCAACCAGCCTCTTATTTCTTCATTGACTGTGGAGATGACTGGGAGCTCTACGCACACGCCTCCCGTTCTAATAAAATGGTATGTGGTAGGTTTTCTGCTTCATTTTTTTTTCCTGAGCTAAATGTAGAGTTTGTCCCTGAAAACATGTTTTCTGTAACATTGAACCGGGTTTTGTGCTCTTCGTATTATTATTGTCTCCTTTTTCATTTGTTAGATCTATCTTAATCTTTATCTTATTGCTGGACTTGCAGAAACTTTCTGTGACTATTGAAGAATTTGTCAAACACATGCCTCATGTATCTGAGGATGGGTCAATCACTGTTGGCTCTAAGAGGACGACAGTGTATGTGGTGGATGCAATGACCGGAAAACCTCTGCATGTTTATAAGTCACCTGATTCTCCATTCAAGTTGGAGAGTAATAAAAATGGGACTCCTTTATCTGATAACGGTAATGGTAATAAGGAGCTGTCTAAGTTTGCAGCTTTTAGTACTGCTCAGCGGCGATTTCACATCACAAGGACTGATTACACACTACAGTCTTTTCATCCCAACTCAGACAAGGTTTCATGGAGTCTGATGGTTTCTGAACTTGGGGCTGCTTTGCTTTGCCAGGATGTTACATTTAACATGAATTCAAGTTATGAATTTCCTGAAAACGGCAGTGACTTTGGTTTGCCATTTCCATGTCAATCAAAAGGTATTGTCATTCGGGAGCATGATACAACAGAATATACAAGCACTTCTCATCATGATGATCCAAAGCTCCCACTGCCTGCTCCTAACGACCGTACTTCACTGGTCAAGCTTGATAGCACATCAGACGACCATCATAATAGGAAAATGCTTCTTGTGGCAGATCCAGAGTCTAAGCTTCTATTGCCACCCAAAGTTGATAAACTATTGAATTTTTCTCAAGACGATGATAATGAAACAAGTGTCCATTCTAGAATAGTTGATGTGCATGATCTGAGAGCACCTCATACTGATGGCAAAGCCATTTTTGCCAAATATTCAGTAATATTGTCTTTTATCTTATTTTTCATAATTTTGGTGGCCTTCATCATCAATCATATACTTTTGGCTAAAAAGTTTGCTGCATTGAAAGACCAGACTGTTGCTAATATAAACACTGGACCCTCCAAGAGAAAGAAATCCCGAAGATCGGGGAAGAGTAATGGTTCTATGGAGGATGGATTTTCTCCCGATGGTGGTGACAACAAAATATTGCTGGACCTTAATAAAACAGTTGGTTGCATTGATGGGCGTAGAATAGGTAAGCTAATTGTATCAAACACAGAAATTGCAAAAGGAAGCAATGGTACAATTGTCCTTGAGGGATTCTATGAAGGCCGAGCAGTTGCTGTGAAACGCCTTGTCCAAGCTCATCATGATGTAGCTTTCAAAGAAATTCAAAATCTCATTGCATCTGACCAGCATCCGAATATTGTTAGATGGTATGGAGTGGAGTATGATCAAGATTTTGTGTATCTTGCTCTAGAGCGTTGCACTTGCAGTGTGGATGATTTGGTTCAAATTTATGCTGATACATCTCGAAACCCAGTCCTCAGCAAGGACCTAGCGACACGTGCAATGATTGAGCATAAAGTTCACCTGGATTTGGTGAAAGGTGTCATGCAGGATCTTAATATGTGGAAAGCAAATGGCCACCCATCTCCTCTCTTCCTAAAACTGATGAGGTTAGTGTGGGTACAGTTAATTGTTAAAAAATGATATTTGTTTCATTACTTTTGATCAATAATTTTCTAGGGCGGACTTTATCTTAATCTTTTACCTTTGTAACTTTCACCTAAAGTCTGTAGGCTTTGTTTTGCTTCCAGATTCGATTTAGTTTAACATCTGCTTCATCCTCTATTATTGTATCTTTAAACAGAGATATGGTTTCCGGCCTCGCTCATTTGCATGATCTGGGAATAATTCATCGAGACATAAAGCCTCAAAATGTTCTAATAATTAAGGAAAAAACAGTGTGCGCAAAGCTCTCTGATATGGGCATTAGCAAACTCCTTCTTGAGGATAAGTCATCCTTGGGTCACCATGCTACTGGCAAGCATTTTTATTATTTTTTATTTGTTAGTTGCATAATTTATTTTCATTACTTGAAATATATGCTGGCTACTTTATATTTTATTTGGTACTAGGAATTTATGTATTTGTGTTTGAGTAACAAGGTAGTTGATGCAATCATATATTCTAGCAACACCCCAAGGTTTTTAAGTTCTTCCAAATAATTTATCTGATCATTCTAGAATTTGCAACCAATGACAATGCTGCTTATTATTTCTTATTGTGCTCTGCTGCCTCTTTTAAAAGTTTGTCTGTGGAACTTTTAACTAGTTATTTGTGCAAAGTTTGATATTTGCAAATTATTGCAGGCTGTGGTAGTTCAGGTTGGCAAGCACCTGAACAACTTCTTCATGGTCGCCAAACACGTGCAGTTGATTTATTTAGTTTGGGTTGTGTCCTCTTCTTCTGCATCACTCGGGGAAGGCATCCGTTTGGCAATCATCTTGAACGAGATATCAATGTTGTCAACAACCAAGTCAACCTATTTCTAGTGGATCATATCCCTGAAGCTGTGGATTTGATTTCTCGTTTATTGAATCCTGAGCCTGAATTGAGGTATGATGACTGTTTTCTTTCACCATCAAGTTTAGAAGGCTTTCTGTAGATGTGATAAACTTGATACTTTAATCATCTGGATTTCAATATGATTTTTCTCTAATGTTCATAAGATATTCCTTTCCTAACTTGCTGCCAGGCCAAATGCATTGGAGGTGTTGCGTCATCCTCTATTTTGGAGTTGCGAGATGAAACTGTCTTTTCTTCAGGACACTAGTGACAGGGTGGAATTAGAAGATAGGATGTCGGACTCTGACATCTTGAGAGCATTGGAGAGTATTGCACCTATGGCTCTAGGTGGAAAATGGAATGAAAAAATGGAAACAACATTCATTGCTAACATTGGATATTATCGCCGTTATAAGTTTGACGGTGTTCGAGATTTGTTGCGAGTCATGAGGAACAAATCACATCACTATAGAGAGCTTCCCAAAGAAATTCAGGTTTGAATCTAAACCGAGCTGTTGCACATTAAAAATAAGCTTTGTTATTTGAGTTTGGTTGAATAGATACAAGGTAACTTGATGTAGCATGGCGATGAATTGTGTAAGGCTTTGCAATGTAAGAACATAAAGTAAGTGCTCTGAACATTGTTGCTTGTGGTTGAGATTTTTTTTTCCTGGGCTACTGATTGCAGGAACTAGTGGGGCCGGTCCCAGAAGGGTTCTATGGTTATTTTGATTGTCGATTCCCGAGACTCTTTATTGAAGTATACAAAGTTGTTAGCAGGCACTGCAGGGAAGAGGAATGCTTCCAGAAGTACTTTTATAGCAATGGTTATGGTGTTTAAACATTAACTTATTTCTTCCAAGATGTGCTGCTTAAGAATAAGATCAATGGCTACGGGAGACCGGCAATGTTTCTGATGTCTCATTTGCTGCTTGTGTATAATCATGTAAATGATAACAATGTGCAACATAGTGTGTAATCTATATCTTTATTAGTTCACATTTCTTTCATTTGCCATTGATATTTGGTAGAGAAAGTGGGAATTCTTACATATTTGCCTGTACAAACAGGACATAAGCCCCTTAGCATGTTCTATGTACATATAGGTAAATCTTAATTCCAATGTAATTAAGATTGACTGCTTCAGCATTGAGCATGGTTGGCTTTGGTTGGATGACTCATCACAGGAAGTGAAACAAACAAACAAAAAAGCACGAGGTGAGAAAGGGAGACGCAAATTGATGATCAAAGTGAAGAAAAATCCAAACCAAGGGAAAGGTCAACGGTAAGGAAGTGAAACACGTGTCAAAACCCCAATCCCCTTTCAAGCTCTGCCTATAATATAGTGCGCAAAACTTGGAATCCCATAAACATATATAACAGACATCGGCTATCTTCTCTCTCTTTCATATTCTAAGCTGCTGATGCTTCCTCTTTTCTGATACCATACGTCTGGGTGGATTGAATCTTAACTGAATCTTGGGACCAAGTGCTTGACCGTTTTGGCAGTTGATTCATGCAAAACATGGACTTTGAAATGATGGATTAGTGTTGTTTTTTGGTTTGTTTTGGTGGATTGTGGGGTGAGATCAATGGCTCTAGCAACAGATGTATCTCCTGCAACAAAACTAGAAGGTGGAAACTTCAAAGGCGGATGCAATTCAATGGAGGATGAGAACAAAGACACGTTGGGGAATACGAGCCAAACTAACGCTGCCAAACCTCCGAAAAGCCTCTCTGCCATGCGTCATTGTACCAGCTCTGCTTGGTTAATCGAAAGGGTTAGCCATTAGCCTCTTTCTTTTTTGTTTCAAGGGTTCATTTCGAGTTATCGGTCTCATTTCGATCTTCTCTGGTTTTCATGTGTTGTAGGAATCAGTAATGGGTGCTGGGGGCTTGAAGTCACCACCACCGAGAGAGAACACCGGATTTCTACCTGTGTTCCGTTCCGGAAGCTGTTCCGAGAAGGGACCGAAACAGTATATGGAGGACGAGTATATATGCATCGATAATCTGTTTCGACATCTCGGTTCGCCTGCAGACTTTCCTTACCTAGGAGCATTCTATGGGGTGTGTAACTTCTGTTAGGTTAGATTACTTGAATTCAGGACACTGATTTCATAATTTGAGTGCACAATAGATGAATGGAATCTATTCCACCAAATGAATTTCCTATGTAATAGTTCACCTTAGACCTTATTCTTTAATCTTGATTGCAGAATTGAGAGTTCTGTTTTCTGTTTTACATAGGTATTTGATGGACATGGTGGTCTCGATGCAGCATCGTTTACCCGAAAGAACATTCTCAACTTCATCGTCGAAGATAAAAACTTCGCGACCGGCACAAAAAAGGCAGTTAAGAATGCTTATGTTAAAGCTGATCATGCACTTGCAGATGCTAAATCTCTTGATAGTTCCTCTGGCACCACTGCTCTCACTGCTCTCATTTTGGATAGGTAACAAACCTAATGCTAACATTTATTTTGTTATCGAGCGGTCGGACATCGATATGGACATATTTTACCTGTGATCATTTCGTGCTAGGACCATGATCGTTGCTAATGCCGGTGATTCCCGAGCTGTATTGGGGAAACGAGGACGAGCAATCGAGTTGTCTAAAGACCACAAACCGAACTGCACATCGGAAAGGTTACGAATCGAGAAACTAGGTGGTGTTATATATGATGGATACCTGAATGGCCAGCTTTCGGTAGCTCGTGCTCTCGGAGACTGGCACATCAAGGGTGCTAAAGGATCGAAGAGCCCCTTAAGCTGCGAACCGGAATTGGAAGAAATACTGCTGACAGAGGAAGATGAGTTCCTGATAATGGGGTGTGATGGCCTCTGGGATGTGATGAGTAGCCAATGTGCCGTGACAATGGTGCGGAAGGAGCTGATGCAGCACAACGATCCCGAGAGGTGCTCAAGAGCACTTGTGAAGGAGGCGCTGCAACGCAACACATGCGACAACCTAACCGTTGTCGTCGTCTGTTTCTCTCCCGATCCGCCTCCGAAGATCGAGATCCCGAGATCATGCAAGAGGAGGAGTATATCAGCAGAAGGGCTGGATCTCCTCAAGGGTGTCTTGAACAACACATGACCAATTGATGAAGAAATGCATGTAAATGTACAAAAGAAAACAATGGAGTTCAAATTGATTGGAGAGAAACAGTTGATTTCTTCAATCTTGTATATCTGGTATACAATTTTATTTTAATTTTTTTCCTATTAATTTTTTTCTTTTCATTTTAGTCCCTAACAATTGAGTTGCAGTCTGAAACTACCTCAACAAGTTTGATGTTGGATTCATTGTAACCTGTATTCATATTATGTTTTGATAAGAAAATGAAAGCTAATGCTCCTTTTCCAAGTCTAATTTATTTAAATGTAGTAGCTTGGTATACAATATTAGATTTTTTAGATAATTTTAATATTTTTAAATTTTAATTAATTTAGGGTTAATATTAGATGCATTTAATTAAATAATTAAATCATCAATTATATTTTTTATAATTTAGTTCTTTTAGGTTATGATTTTACTGTTTTTTTTATTTAAATGTCCTAATATGACATACATTTAATTGTCATTCATTTGACCTTAATATTTCACTGAATTTTTTAGGAGTTAATTATTCTTAAATGTGATAAGTAAGTACTTATTAACTCGAATATTTATGTTGTGGTGTCTTTACCTAATGAGTATTGATCAAATATTTAATTTAATTTATATTGTCGGAAGATAAACTTTAAAATAAATAAAATTAGACAAGTCATAATATCATACTTAATTATTTGCGTCATATATAAAGGTGATATACTTAATTCGAGCCATAAATTAACATAACAATCATGATTATTCAATATCGATTGAATCTTTAGTTCGAATATAAAATCACCCTTATTAAATAATTAATTAATTTAAGTCCATCAAGTATTAAAAACCATTTAATTAGAACTTATATCCAACAAAAATATTTAGTTAAATTCAATTTAAATTTTAATTATTTTTTATTAATTTTCAATTAGTTGTTAATCTTCTAACAAATACTCATATAATACTTGACCAAATAAAACTCAGTTTGATCCTTGCTAACTCATTTTTTATCTATCTTCAACCTCACATAAGCATCCTCTAAATTGTCTAAAACATAACTTAAAAAACTTAAAAATTATTTTAAACATAATTAAAAATAGGAATGTTCAAAATCAGTCTAACGAGGATCTAGATGTCTAATAAATTAAATATTATTATTATTATGTTTTATCGTCTTTTTTATTTTTTTTAAATTATAATATGAGTATATTAAGTCGTTAAGTATCTATTGAGTCGATTTTAAATATCTTTATATAAAATATAATATTTATTTATACATATTCTTACGCCTTATATAATATATATTTTATAGATAAAATAATTAAACTCATCATTTGGATAAACATAATCTACTTTTTCTTTGAGATAACTAGTTGATCACCAAACTAAACAAATAATGAATACTAAATTCTTTTAAAACTATAAATAGGGTAAACATCATTATTGGTCACTATACTAATTTTACTTTCTTACTTTGGTCATTAAACTACTATTTTTTAATAAGTTAGTCACTAATATTATATTTTTTATTTTAATCATGCACCAATAAAAAAATCACGGAATAAAAAAATAAAAATACTTAGTGGTCAAAATAAAAATAATAATAGTTTAATGATTGAAACATGAAAAAATAATATTAATGACTAAAATAAAAAAACACAATATTAATGAATAATGATAATTTTAACTAAAATAATAAATTAATGATCAAAACAAAAAATAAACATTATTTATTGGACGACTGTATTTTAATACCATTTTAATAGTTGATCGTTATATTTAACGTTTTTTAAAGTATTATAACCATTTCGATACCAATCATATAGTACAGTGATTATCTGTATAATTTACTCTAAAAATTTTTAACTAGATTCAATTATATAAAATATTACCTAATAACAACGACCTCTCTTTCCCTTACCTACCAATCCCTACATGGAAACCATGGCCATGCTCCTTCCTGCTCTCACAAAAAACAAAATAACGTGTAGTTAGTCAAATATAGTCGCAATTACCAAAGCCGAGGAGAGGCTAAGCATGTCTGTTCCAATGAGAGAAGAGAAGAAAAGTATGGAGGTGCACCGGTGACGGCGGCACCACAAAGCCGACACGGGACACCTGGTGCATCCTCCCCACTCCTTCCATTCAACGCCAACCACATGGACGCGCAAAAATAGAAAACACAACAGCAACAAACATGGGGGAAAAGGAAAAGTGAAAAAAATGGTAAATAAAGCACACAAATCGCCAAATATATAAACAAAACGACCCCTTTCCCAACGATCAACGATAAACACAAATTCTGTTTTTTAGTTAATTTCACCCAAAACACACGAGAGGGAAGAAAGGGTGTGTGTTTGTTTAATCGGATCATTTGCCCAGATGTCTTGTTCTTCATCATCCGGCTCCGAGGAAGAAGACGAGGGAGTCGACTCGTACAGGAAAGGAGGGTACCATGCCGTGCGGGTCGGAGATCCATTCGCCTCCGGTCGTTATATCGCCCAGAGGAAGCTCGGGTGGGGTCAGTTCTCCACCGTTTGGCTCGCTTACGATACTGAATCCTCTGTATGTCTCTCTTTTATCCCCTTTCATCGCCAATTCGTATGATATGAATTCATGGTTTTATGATCTGGGTCTTCCTTTGTACAATCACTACGGCATTATTGTTTATTATCCGCTTCGATTCTTGTTTCCTGGTTGCTGGGATCGGCGATTGATTCTTAGATGCTTTACTATATGTATGTGATGAGATGGAATATAGAATGATAATCAGCGTGATTAAACCTTAAGAAAAAAGAAACCTGATCTGGAATATGAATATGAGTTGGTAAAATTTCTTTTCTTGGAAGTAATCCTTATGATCGAGGATCATAAAAAACTTGTTGCATAAGAAGAGGGTACCGTTTTATTATCTGAACCGTTTTCTGTTTCGAACCAGAGATATGTTGCTCTAAAGATTCAGAAGAGTGCACAACAGTTTGCAGAAGCTGCACTTCATGAGATTGAAGTCCTTTGTTCCATTGCTGAAGGAGATCCTTCAAACTGCAAGTTCGTGGTGCGTCTCATCGACCATTTTAAGCACAGTGGCCCGAACGGGCAACATCTGTGCATGGTCCTTGAATTCCTTGGTGATAGCTTACTTCAGTTAATCAGGTTTAACCGTTACAAAGGGCTTGAATTGAATAAAGTTAGGGAGATCTGCAAATGTGTTCTCATAGCTTTGGATTACTTGCATAGGGAGCTTGGTATAATCCACACTGACCTAAAACCTGAAAATATTCTTCTCTTTTACACTATTGATCTAGCCAAGGATCCGATTAGATCCGGTCTTGTTACTCCAATCCTTGAAAGGCCTGAGGGGGGCACCCTAAATGGTGGATCTACCACAAACACCATTGAGAAAAAATTGAAACGGAGGGCAAGACAGGCAGTCGCTAATATATCCGGTAGAAGAGATCCAATGGGAGGAGAAGCTCCCAAGCCTGCAAGATGTCTTGATGAGATTGATATGAGGTGCAAGGTTGTGGACTTTGGAAATGCATGTTGGGCTGACAATCGACTTGCCGATGAAATTCAAACAAGGCAGTATAGAGCTCCCGAGGTCATACTTCAATCTGGGTATTCCTTTTCAGTTGATATGTGGTCATTTGCTTGCATAGCCTTTGAGCTTGCTACTGATGACATGATGTTTGCTCCTAAAACCGGACAAGGTTTTAGTGAAGACGAGGTACGACTGTTCTATGCATCACAATTTCAGAAATGTCTTTCCCTGTCCTATTTTTGCAGAATAGAGAACGACTCAACAATGAAAACAATGTGTTCTATTTTAATGACACGAGGCTTAGTTAGGAACTTTGGATCATAATAGTTCTTCACCTATTTTCTTTGAGTATTCTATTTGCACTATCATTGTAATGGTTTTATCCTCCTCCCCCTCTTATCCTGTCAGTATTTTCTTCTGGTTGCACCAGCTCTGTTCCGAGTGGAAACCAGGCCTGCATCAGAACAATTACGTTGTTTTTATTTAAGTGACATAGATTTTATATTATGAAGTGTGTCCTGGTTCTAACAGAGTTTTGGATTTAGTTATCGTCTCTGGTTAGCATATTATTATGATTTGTGAATGAATATATACATATATTGCCTACTATTTAATCATCATTTGTTTGTTATAGTAATAATGGCCTTTTAGATAGAAAAGTGATAAAGGACCACTGGGAATAACAGTTTTCTGTTGCTTCCAGGATCACCTAGCTCTCACGATGGAACTTCTTGGAAAGATGCCACGGAAGGTAAAACAATTTCTATATTAATGTCCTTTTCTATTTATAAAGTTGTGATACAAATGTTAGTTTTTTCACTTGTATAAGCAGATTGCCGTTGGAGGAGCTCGATCAAAGGAATTTTTTGACAGGCATGGGGATCTGAAGAGGATTCGAAGACTGAAGTACTCGCCACTCGATCGAATGTTGGTGAGTAAATACAAATTCTCTGAGACCGATGCTCGTGAATTTGTGGAGTTTCTTTCCCCTCTTCTTGATTTTTCACCCGAGAAGCGACCAACTGCCGAGCAGTGTCTGCAGCACCCATGGCTGAACCTGAGGAGCTCAGGTGGTCAATCTAACGTGGATGCTGGAATGAACAAACTTAAGATTTAAGGTGGGAAAAGTGGCTGAACCTGAGGAGTTTTTTTTGGCTTGTGACATTTTCAATAAGATTTAATTTTTTTGTTAACAAAAGTAATAACTACTGTGAAGAAATGACACGAGTGTTTAACTGTGATGACTGAATGTGTTTGTTCAAATTGTTATTTTTAAGTCAATTATACCAATTACATATTAGGATATTTTATTACCACTGCTGAGAGTTTTGATCATTTATGGACAACTTGTTTAAAGTGTGTGTGCTTGTCATTCTCCTAGTAGTAGAAAGGGGTGCCTATCAGTTTCCAAGAGCAACATCTCCTTTAATGAAATTTAAACCATGACATTGAGAGGGGGAAAATGCAAATCTTTTGCTGACAAATGGAGAAATCAATCATCTTCCATTGTTAGATGATCGCTTTCGAGGTTAAGTAAGTTGAACATAGGTTTCGGCGACATCAACTACACCGGTATCCTGAACGTGTTTCTGCACCCATCAACAATGCATCTAATAAACAACAATACAGCCAGGAACAACCATAAAAGAAAAATAGACAAGGTAGAAGAAAAAAGAATCAACTGCTGAAATAATAATATCAAGGGCATTAAAGTTTTAGTACATGTAGAGGCAAAAATGAAAAAAGAAGGGAAAAGAACCATCTAAATTTATTGCATTCCTCTTTATCTGAAATCCAAATATTCTATCATTCTATGCAGCAAGTGTAGAGGCAAGAAATTGAACATTCAGATATACATTCTGTCGACTCAACTTCCTTACGAAAACAGAAATGAGCAAAGCGATAAATGAGTAAAGTTGTTCCTAATTTCCTATAAAAAGAGAACGATGAATCCTACCTCAGCTATTAATTTTGGTCATTGAAGCCACCTGATACAAGAACAGGAATTGAACATTATAATCGCATGACCTTGTTTTGTTTGATACATGCAGGGGTCTTGAAATCCTGGCATTTCCGCATTGGTGCACCTTCGATTGAAATAACACCACAATCAGAGATGGCTACAAAGTTGAATAGGTCTTCACAGCAGCAGTTGAATTGTCCATGTTCTTTTCGGTCAATGGAGAGCTCTTACTGATCATTTCTTCCTTTGGATTCACTCGATCCCTAAAGGAACAAATGCTCAGGGGCAGTCTCTTTAGCTTCATTCGTCCCCTCTTTTTACCAGGGGTTACATCCTCTAAAGCTTTTTCCTTCGAATGGCTTGATTCTGCGTCACCATTATCCAAGACTGATTGCCCAGATTTTTCATATTTAGCACCATTTGACTTTTCTTTAACGGATTCCTCCATGGAGTCCTCAGAATCAACTTCGCCCGCTATAGTACCTCCATTGCACGTAGAAGAGGGGCTTCCACCCAATACTATAGTCCCATTGGAAACTTTTGTTTTCTCAAGAGTTGGCACGATCTTAGGCCTCTTATGTTTACGACCTTTCCATTCGGAAGGAGAATTCTTTGAGATTCTTGGGGAACTATTGATAGCTCGGTGCAATTTCCGGGCTAACTCTTCATCTGTCCTAGGACTCTCAACCGGCTCGTGTTTTTTGTACAAGAGTTGAACAGGGACATGTTTCTTGAGCTTATTCTTTTTTAGACGTCTGTCTGTGTCTTCAGAAAATTTTGCTACTATGTCCAATGCATCCTTAGCTGCAGCAATAGCTTTAGCTGCAATTGCAGCCTTCTCCTCTGCGGTAGCTCTGGCAGTCTCTGCAGCTTTAGCAGCTGAGGCAGCTGCCACTTTCGAGGCCTCAAAAATCTCCTCAGGAGAAAGATTTGGATTGTACAAATGAGAACTCATCAATAGATTCTTAAGATGGGCATCAACTTCGCTCGGCGAAGTAGATGGTGAGGGTGACGAAGGTGAAGGTGAAGGTGAAGCTTGAGGAGATGAAGAGGAAGAAGCAACCGTAGGCTGATCTGAAACACCATTGGCATTAGAAGCCTGTTTCTTAAATCCGGCCAGCAGCCGCTTCCGAGGAGGCAGTAGGACATTTGCATCCAAATGATTGACGTCACAAATGTTAGCCTCCATTGATCTCCCTTCCCCAAATTATTAAAATCTGAAACATCAAAGCAGAAGTAATTGTCTATATAGATAATCAAAAGTTCTCATCACATCCACGCTAAAACATCAATAATCATAGTTCATAGATTCAAGATGTTAAACCCAGAAACAACATCTGAAATCTCAGCACAGTCATAACAACAGTAAATATCCATCAAATTTAGAAAGAATGGAAAAAACGTACAGATATGGAAAACATCATAAATTCAAGCGATTCTAGTACATAAATCGTGCCGTAAATGACCCAAAGAACGGAAATTTAAAAACCCCACCGGCAAATTCAGTTATAAAAGAGCTTCCAGTTTAGATCAAAACAACAACAAAGACATGAAGTCAACAAAAAGATGATCATGCAATGAACAATGAATTGCCAAGTTTAAATATCATATCAGAAAACAGATGGTACGAATGAGAGCAACCAACAACATTAAAACGTAAGAAAGTAGAGAGATTGATAAGAGAAGAAGAGAGAATTACAGGAACGTCAATCCAGAAATGCAAAGCAGAAGCTTTGATCGAAAGGAATTACAAGATGCAGATTAGAACAGAGTGAATTACAAAAGGAAAATAAAAGATTGGATTTTTGATCCAATACCTTATCATTTATGCGGGGGTTTTGCAGTTGGTGTCACATAGAAAGAGTTTGGTTGGATTGGATTACAAAAATAGATTTGAGAAGAAGAAGGAAATTAGGGTTTTTTTCTTCTTCTAGTTGTTGGTTGATAGTATTTTTTATTTAGATTACCCCAGTATTCTATAGGGTATATATTTGTGTTAGTTTTGAAGATGAGAGCGAGAGAGGGGGTCCAGTTCTGTGGAGGAAATGAGGAAAAAGGAGAAACGAAGATCTTGTGTCTGTCTCACGAATTACCAGGATAATAAAATATTACATACTAAAATCTACATGTTTTATTTTCAAACTTTATAAATTTAGATGAGGACGAAATTACATGAGGTGGGAAGGATAATCGTCTCATTTTAAATATTTTTTTTTTATTTTTGTATTTTTATTTAAATTATTTTTATGAATTTATCCTCATACTTTTAAACATTTATACATTTATGTTTTGTCCTCTTCAACCTCAAATCATGGTTACTCCTTAAATTTAGAGTATAAAGTTTATAATTTAAGATTTAAAGGTTAAAATTTTAAGTATTTAATAACTATAAGATTAAGGGTTAAAACAAAAGATTTTTTTTTCCATTCACATATACATGTAATGGCCTCTATGGCTGAATGTTTTTCTCAGACTCTGAAATAAGTAAACATGGTTATTGTTTCCGGTTGAATTCTCAATTCACTAGCTCTGTTTGCAAAAGGTATGGTAATCCCTAAACCTAAAACCCATTTGGATAACATACAAACAAATATGCATATGGTATCTTGTTTAACCGAGTTGTAAAGGTCATCATCCACTGTTTGTTTCCTTTTGCAACAGGCTAAACTTGCTGATAATCTCTAATGCTCATCCTCTTCTACAAGAATGGACTACTTTGTTTTAACTCTGATGTAACTAAAGGTCATCCACTTTTTTTTTTTTACTTTCATGGCCTTGAAATCAACCACTTTCACCTTCACCACATGTGACTGGACTTTCTTTGTTCTCCATGCTAGCACACAAGGCCTTCCATACGGGAAGCAACATCTTCATAGGAGGGTGTATCTCCTTCACACACAAACAAGTTTATGCCTCAATTAAACCCCAAACTACTATATTAGCTATAATGACAACACATCCTTGATATCCTTAAAATAAGTGATTGACTACCCTGTTTAAGATATAAGCAGCAGCATATATCGCCCTATATTTCCTGAAGGAAGCAACAGAGATTGAAAATCAGGTGTTTTACCTTGAACACCAACACCAGCTCTTCCTTTCCACGCACAAGTAAAGAGAGACTCCAGTAACAAGTTACTGGGGTAACACATTCTAATAATACAGGTTTCAAAATCTCACCGGCAGGAATAAATCTGCGGATCATTCTTCCACTACAACAAAATAAACAAACAAAAGAAGTTGAGAAAATTACATTGGTTATGGTGCTATTACAACTACTATTTTGTAAACGATCATGACCAAAAAATGAAAAATCACAAGGGTTTCTTTATGAGGAGTATTGATTAAACATAAGACAGAAGAATGATCTGCAAGCTATGACCAGATACTGGGGTTAATTTGCAGAATATTGATCTTCAAGCAGAAAACCCATTTTAACACTAGAAATAGAAAATTCTTTAGGTTCCCAAATTTCATGATCTGCAATGCCTTACTTCCCCAATAACTCGTAGTCATAGTATAAAGGGAAAAAAGGTAATCAATTGAATCCTAAACGTATGAATATATTACCAAAAGAGAAGCGTGCTGAGAATAAACTGACAGCCCGGAGTCCGTACCTTGAAAGAGAGGAAAATGCAGGCAAATGGTAGAAGAAGAATAGCTACAAACACAGCTTTTCGAAGACTCTTTTTAACGACGTGAATGTCAACTGACCCAGGAGGCCATTCACCCTCGTGTATGTAAGTCATTGAGATCCTCCCCATCGGGGATTTTTTATTTATGGAAATTGAAGATTCTCAAACCTTCAAAAACAAGAGACGAACTTAAAAGGTTACCGATTAGATCGATTCTTCAGACTGTAAATAGGTCCGATGATACGTCGACTATGAGCTCGCGACGCCAATGGGTGGTGGCCGGAGAAGCCAAACCTTGGAGCTGTATTAAGAACATTTTACTGTATTAATTAATTATCTATATAGCTGTAAAGGGCGAAGTAAAATTGCCGAATTATCTCCGCCGTTAAAAGCTTTAAATTTCCCATATACAAATAGATAGGTGTCACAGCGGAGTGGAGTAGTATACCTATTAATCATTCCTTTATTAGTAATTTTTAGGGTTTAAGATCAAAGATTGTTATCGGAGTTTAAAGTTAGAGGTAGAATATATTTTTTAGCGATAAAATTTAGGGTTTAAGATATAAAAAATTAGGATTAAGATTTATAATTTAAATTTTTAATTTTTTAATAGAAAATATGGAAAGAGACACGATTAGAAGTCATGAGATTTCTATCCGTCACAACATGTTCTATATGAGTAAAAATCATCTACATCCTTATCATATATTCTTTTATACCTTTGAAAATTTTTTAAAAATTGAATTTTCAACCTTAACCCTAATTTTCTATATCCTAAACTCTAAATACTATACTCTAAAAAATATACCATAACCCTAATTCCCTAAATCTAACCACAACCCTAACTTTGAATCTTAAACTTTCTAATTTAAAATAAAGGTACAAATAAAAACATAAGGAGGAGGTAGACGATTTACAACCGTTCTATATACATGTTAAATAAATTGTTCTAATTCTAGTTTAATTTATTAAATTGAATTTAGGAGTGTTTTATATATTTTTGTAATAGGTTAAATATATTCTGCATCAAAGAAAATATAATTATATACAGTTGATGATGGGAAAACAGATCAGCTTGACAGCTTGAATGATCGTCTGGGTCTGTTTCTAATCTTTTTTCTGCAATACTAGACCCTAGTAACAAGAAAGAAAACAAGTGAACATAAAAGCAAGAAACTCAACCAATTTGAGACGGACAGAAAGAAGAGGAAGGGAATTCACAGGTTTCATGTTGATTGAGACTGAGCCTGTAGAATGTAGATGACAAAAGGGAAGAGGAGGGGGTACCTGTGGCCATGGGCGGAGCCACCCTTTCATAAAGGTGGTTAAATGACACCTAAAAATTTTTTGGTCTATTTTTTTTATATAATTTATATAATAATCTTTTAAAAAAAATAAATAAATAACATTAATTTATAAATAATTGATACTCCTTAAATATAAATCTAAAAAATACACCCTTTAAATAATTTTTTAACTCCGCCCTTACCTGTGGCTGTAAGATCCTGGTGGGCAGCGAGGTTGCTGTACATCTGGACCAGCTGCTCGCAGATGGAGGCATAAACAGCAATCTGCTTGCAGAGAATCAGCATTCGGATTCCCATTTTCTTCCCTCTGGTTTTGGGGTTGATCCCAGTCCATTATCACCATCCCACTTGTCACTTCACTCATTTCCAAACACCTCGGACGAAGTGTAAACGAACAAGCTACAGTCCACAGTAGTAGAGTATTTTTACATCATGCGCCTCGTGGTTTGGGATCATGGTATGGATTAAATTGAAAGATTGATGAAGAAAATCAGACAGGTTGCTGATGCAGATGCTGCTGGCTGTATAGGTAAGAAATATGCAGCGAAACTAAAACTAAAGCTTTGTTCAACTCAACTTCTCAAGACATTTTGAGTGAGAATTATTGTTTTAAAAAGTACTAAATTCTAACTTTTTCGTAACATCGACCAAATCGTACATACAAATATTCATTTAAAGTATTCTTCTTAATCGTTTAATATACTTTTTTTGTTCGACAACTAAAAATTATCGAAGAAACTGTGCCGAACGAGTCCTTGAACGAGAACTAACTGTTAACTGCTAATCCATATAGTAACAATTTAAAACCAAACTACCATTTTACCTTTACATCATTGTTTTCTTCATCACCTACTTGCCATCTCCACCTTCTCAATATTATCATTTAAGTGTCACTTCAGATGGTGGTTAAACTGTTTTGTGTATTGACATTCTGTTTTTCTATTTTTATATCGATACTTGAATTTATGAATAACATGATCTTAAACCTAATTTTTTAATAAAATATACAGAGAATTAAAAAAATTAAATTTATATCAGAAAAATTTTAAAACATTAAATGCTAACTGAACCAACCCATAAGAATGTAGTTTTTTTTTTTCAAAAACATTTACTTGAACGAGTCCAAAAATGCAAGCAATCATGTACAGTATGTACGGACATGACCAAACTCAACCTATATGTCCAAAACCCCACAAACAATATGTATACGGACAGGGCATCTCCCGTCAATGTTCACCTTCACCGGAAAATAATATGTATATGGCTGCCGTCAAAACCTCATTAATGCATGCGCCGTTGTGGATGCATGTCCTTCGCAATTTCCTCAACCAGGTCTCCTATTATGTGGCTTTCCAAGTCTCTTTCCAAAGCATTAGTTTCATCGTCTATCAAACCGGACCAAGGGGTGGAATGTACATCCCGGGCCACCATGCTGTCGAGCGAGTAGTGTCGTCTGTCGTCTGGGAGATATAAGTTGGTTTGGATAATTTCCCACACGGAATTCAGTAACTCCCTTCCCCGTGGAGGTGGCAATATGGAGGAACCGTGAAGCTTTCTCCTGAACCGAGATATGGTCACTGGTGGTCCTAGTATTGTTGTGAGTGCTTCATTCAACAAATCGAGTAACACCTTTCGGTCTACCTTCTTCTCGTTTTCATCGTGTCTCGAGCTATCGTTCTTCTCGGTTGATTTTCTATAGGATTCTTCCACTTGTTCAAAGACAGAGTCACCGATGGGCTTTGCCAGCGGATCCCACCTAGATAAAGATTTGTCATATGATCCACCATACAAACCAGAAGCCACAAGCAGGTCTCTGACATAGACTTCTGCTTGGTCCTCTAGATCCCCCATTTCGGATTCAGTAGACTCCTGTTCGATTGATATGTCATCTGCTCCATCGGAATCGAGTTCATTTAGTGGCTTTCTAAGCTCTGGTAATCAATAAAAAGAAGAAAAAAGAACTTTCATATACTGCATTAATATCATCAAGTAGTTGTTCAGCATGTGGACAGTAGCGACATTGAGTTGGAACAATGCTATACACTGTAATATACACCGTATTCGTTACGAAGAATATAGTTATGCGGTCAAAAAACAGAGAACGCAATCTTTTTTGTAAATTTTCAAAGAACATAATTTACAATTCATGGTGCTTTTTGTATTGAAGGGGTTAAGGGAAAGTTCCTTACCATTCAAATCAGAACCAATCTCTTTGAAAACCTGTGGTACCACATTTTCTTCTCTAAATGTCACATCAGGTGTCGATATCGGGCTGAGATAATCCACTTGCCTCCAGAACTCTTCATTTGTGCTGCTGCAGACGGATGCCGGGCTTGGAGGCACCTCAGTAGAATTCTCCTAAGACAAAGATATATTATTAAGTACAGAACAAATGAGAAGTGTATCTAAATGATCTCTTACTTTATAAACAAGAAACTGTATAAGTGCCCTTACATGCCTCTCGGTGAAGTTTATAACTGTTGGTCCACTCGAGATGTCTTTTGCCGGACCATTATCGGCACCATATGTTTCTACCATTGATTGAATCTTCCTGCCAAACAGCCTCCGTCGAAGTGTCAAACTATACTTGATATTTGAAACTTTATCTATCAGATTGAACTTTTCTTTCTTCCTTTTACCAACATCCAGTGGCACATTCTCAATGCCTTCATGCTTCCTCCTGATCTGAGCACCAGTTAATATATGGCGGTCCTCTAGAAGCAGCTTTCCAAATGATGTTCCTGATACGGGGGCCGACAAAGACCTAACCAGATTTCTCGAGGATGGTTCCCTATTTAGCAGACCAACATCATCTCCATGCCTGAAAGATCTGGTTTGCATTTCTTGTTCATCTTTAACAATTTCCCAGTAGCTCTGCGCATTTCCTGACTTTGGCATTTCTTGTATCTGCTTTAGCCTGCCCCTTCCATTATCGAACACGGGTGATCTAGAGCTTCCGGTGGAAACTACTGGTATATTCAACACTGTTTCTTGCTTTTGTACATTCATTAGTCTCTCTGACAAGAATCTTCTTGTATCTATGTTGACCTCAGGGGAGCCTGATCCACTGAGCTGAACTGAACTTCTATAAGATTTGGTCGATTCTGATCGAACTAAATTCATGTCAAGATCCCTACTGAAGTTTGCCCTGACATGTTTTGCAATGTGCTTAGCAATTTGTCCTGGATCAGATGGCTTTTCACTGGAAGGGGTCTCGATTCCGCTTCCTCTAACCACAGAACTCTTTATAAGAGTTTTACCTTGCAGTTCCAGTTTGAGTCGTTCCTTTACCTCCTCAAGGAAATCTTCTAGACTAGCCTTCTCATCATCAAAAGTGCCTGAGGAGCCGGTCCATGATTCTTCACGGTCGTAAATCCTATCAGGACCGGGCTTTAAAATCACTATTCTTGTAGGAGCAGCATCAACTTTCTCATTATAATGTATCATAGATGCTACCTGAAAATCCTTACTCGTGCATCGTCGTCTTGATTCTTTTTGCTCAGCTATAAAGTCTGCTGATTTATGTCTGTGATGATGCAAACGCATTTCAGGCAAAATTTCTTTTACTGCAAACCTCTTAGATTCCAAAGGCTTTTCGTGCTTTGTTCTTTCGGATTCTGCATAAAGTTCCATAGTGTCCTTGCTCGGTTTCTCTTGAGCCACAGCATTGCTTCCAATATCAACAACCTTTGAACATTCCCTAAGCCTGGCGGCTTGCCATGCCTCAAATTCTTTCTTAAACTTTTGCAACTCTTCCTCCAGAGGATGTTCACGACGCATAGGCTTCCCGTACTTCCGGCTGGTGCTCCAACTCTCTACATCTCTGTCTCGACTACCATAAACCGAATCAACATCCAGTTTCTTCGAGTAACTTGAGTTTGAAGTCAAATGTACATCTGACCCCTTTGCACTCTTTTCCCTCTTACAAAACTCGACTCGCTGGATATCATTGTTTTTCTCAACCGATTGAACTACAACGGGTTTTGTATCTAACGGCAGCGCATCCATCCCCATAAGTCGTGCGACAATACTAGGTCCATTTTGTCTGGTGTTAGTTTGTCTGGACATCTCCTCCCTAATCAGTTTCTTCATGGAAGCCTCAGCTTGACAACAGTATTTTGTTGTCCAATCTTCTTCAACTTGATAAGAGTGCTGAGAATTCATTGTCGAATTAGTTCGGTCCAACTAAGAAGGGAGATTAATGAAAGATGATCAAAGATGCATGTGTTTCACAGAGATGATCAAAGATTTCAACCAAAACAAAGCTTCACAACATCAAACAGTTAGAACACTAGGAAAGAACTTCTTATCCACTATCATTAGACCGGTGCACCGGAGTAGCGCAACAAAAAGAGCATAATCGCAGATGTTACCAGAAATTTGAAGAAAAAATTACCGGCAGATCATGTGGAGCACAGCAGGAGTGAGAAGTTTCTAGTTGCATCTCCAAGCTATTTCTCGTAGCATCCAGACCTGCAGAGTGGCAAAATCAACTGCATTACTAATTTGTAAGAAATGAAAGTTATCAGACCAATTAAGAAGACGATAATCTATAAAATGACCCTAGCAAGGCTCAAAACTTAGCATGCTAAACCATGAGAATCAATCAAGACATTACAGATAAGCTTACACTAACTTCTGAATCCAAAGTGTTGTACTAAATAACTTTTCCAATGAAAGAAAAAGAAGGATACTTACCGCCAACGTGTCTCTTGCGTGCAAGTATTTTTCTAGCCATGTTCTCCTGGTTGAAGTAAAAGAATTGAAAAAAGCCTCCCATGGAGCCAGTGGATCTACCAAATCAGTCTTCTCCTACATTGAAGTAAACCACATGCTCGTATAATGTCCTGTAGAGCCACAAATCAGAACAGGTTAAAAGACTTCAAATCTCTCTATTTTTCCCATATGAAACGAAGCAAACAGAGGCAAACGAACACACCCTTTGTTTTTCAGAGAGAACCGAGCTGAAACCATTTCTGAATGCTAAGGTAGAAGTGGAGAAAAATGAAGAGACATGTCATGGACATGTTGTCGTTTTGAAGATGGAGATGACAGATTGGCAATGAACAGGAAACTAAAAGTTGGAAATGAAAGCTAATATTTGAATGATTATTGTTGCATGGCATAGGCAGAGGTAGAGGCGGAGGCGAAGACTTAATAACCAAAAAAATGGTGATGATGATGAAGATACAGGAAAAGTTGTGGCTACTCTTTTTTATTAGTATTAAGTTTTAAAATGAAGAATAATGGCGGCATTCAACATTCATGCATGATTTATTAGTATAAATCCTTAATAAATCACTCATTTCTTCCCACCCAAACCAAACTTCAACGCCTGTGGGCTATGGCTATGGCTCTAGGATAAAAAGCATGAGCTGAAGTGGGCAACAAGAGTGCAATGATTAACCCATTGCTGTCGATGCAAATAATGGAGTAAACTACAAAGGGAAGAAAAGTGAGTCCCATCTCCTTAACAGCTCATATACACCATACAAGTTAAGCTGCGCTTGCTTTATGATGTTATACTTTGGCACTAGTAAATTGAGTTAATTACACCACTGATTTTCATTTTAAATTAATTTTTAATTTTTTAATTTTAATTTATATAAATTTTTTAATTTTAGAGTTTATGAATTTAGGTTATAAGATTTAGAGAGTATATTATATTATTGTACTCAGGGACATAGTTTAATAGTTCTTGGAAGGGTTGTTGTCTCGATTGGAGAATTTTTTTTATCTTTTGGTCTATTATAATTTTTTCGAAAAAAAATGGTATAATTGTGAATTTCCCCTTTTATCTTCCGAAACTTATATTCTATCCCTTACTCTTAAATTTTGACTCTATTCTTGATTATAGTTAAATATATATATAGGAACAAACCTATGTGTTACTGGGATGCAGTCGTACCCTTAAAATTTTTAAATTTTCTTATATTATATATTTTTTGTATTTTTTATTAATAATCTGATTCTATAGTCCCTAAACTATTGTAATTTTGCACCTCTACTTTTTAATATACATTCTTAATTATTTGTGCCCCTTAATTGAAATTTTGGATCTGTTCTTGTATATATATAGATAGGAACGGAGTTGTACAGTTGGGAGGGGCAATTGCCCCCACACCTCTGAATTTTTTTTCCACTTTTGTTCCCCTATTTAATTTTTTTTAAAATTATTTTTTATGGATTTGACCCCTATTTTTAAAAATTTATGTTTTGACTCCCTCAATTCTAAATCCTAGTTCTGCCCCTGTATATAGTATTCACATGAATGTTTAAACCTAAGCTACCCATGCCTTTCGGCTACCTTGAATCATACACTTCCTTTCGTTCCATAACACTTCATCCAGGAAAGAAGTACTTTGCATTTTCTAAATAAAAAAAAACTTAAAACAAGGATGTTTGAATTAAATAAAGAAGAAGATGATGATGAGATGGAGTTGTGACAACAAAAAGGCCATGTCCTTAGGTAATGATGCGCAGAGCGTTTTGCCATGTGATTCCATTTGAAAAACAAAAAGCTGAAGTAGGATGAGATGACTGTGCAGGTTAAAGAACAAATATATCTTTGACGAGATAGGGAAGCTGAGGGTGCTGGGGGACCAAATGACTTGTAGAAACATTGCAGCAGGACAGGTGTTTTCGGCCGAGAAATTTTCCTGGGAAAAGCAATAGGACTAGGAGTCTTACTAAAGTGATTACTTTAGCTGCAGATGCTGTGGGGGAGCTGATGTGGTACTCGGCTGGGATTAGGCTCCTGCATCTTCCTTGATTTTATCCTAAAGAAAATTTAGATTTTAAGAACATACAATCAATAAAATAGAAAATTAACAAAAAAATATTATATTCTAAGACACACCCTTCACTATACATGACTCCGTCATTGTTTAGTTCGATATTAGAGCGAAATATTGATATTATATTTTGAGTTTTGGTTAAATTATATGAATTTTAGGTAACCATGTTGTCATCTTTGTTGTTGTATCAACATATTAGTTTACAACCCAAGTTCAGTGTTTAAAAATGGTTAACTTTTTTTCAAAAGTTATTAACTAAAATTTTAAAATTTATATGTGATTTAATTTTTTGGATGAACCGATAAACGATAGTTTAAGATCTAAATACCTGTTATAAGTTATTAAGTTATAAATTCAACGATAATGATATATCAATGTTTCAAGTGATCAAAAATCCATCTCGTCCTATTGTCATCCCTAAGCAGACACGTCTAAGACCACTTCTGATCCAGGTAATAAGCTTTGTCCACCTAAACCTTGAAGTAAGGCCCAAATCTAAGTAGCTATGCCAGTTGTGAGACATTCGGCCCAGGTCAATTCAATACTCTGTCCGATGCAAAGACTAGTCGTTGGCTCGTTGCTTGCTTGCCTGCTCCATTTCCGCGTTGCAAAGACTAGACGAGGCAATGACTCTAACACCATTTTCCTTCTCCATCTCCATTTCCATTCCCACGTTTTCCACTTGTGTTTTTGCCCACACCTTCTTCATACTCATCTTTGCATCCTTGTAGTTGTATGCAGACTGATACAACTCCATTACCACTTAGGCTAGACAATAATTTAATCTTTTCGAATCAAATCTGGTTTTATCCGCCCTAAACATAGCAATTATTTACACTATTTATATTCCCCCCGATGTTCGGCGAAGTCCAGTCTTTTACCAAGACGACAACAGGAACAACAGCTCCTAAACATTGTAGTATACACAGCTACAGCTTCACCAAACTGCTTTTTTCCCGACGGATTCTTAATATATTCAAACAAGCAAGAAAGCTTCTGGGGGAAAAGCAACCAGAAAAAAAAAAAATCTTTCTTGGTCAGGGAAGGAAGAAAGTTGATTCCTTGCGACACCCGGGAAAGAAAGGGCTATTCTAAAAGCATAAAACAAACAAAAAGCATGCGTTTTTGCTTGCAACTTTAACCAGTTCCAAGCTGCACTACTGGGAATGCTGGTTCTTCTTCTCTGGGGAAAGTCTTTTTGGTAACATAGATTTGTTAGAGTTGTTACTTGTTATGGGTAATTGTTGGGGATCTGCCTCTTCTGGTCCAGAAACTAGCCATGTTTACAGCTCCACCAATATTCCCACCACCCCAGGTTTGTATTTCTGTTTTCTTTAGTTCTGGTTTGTAATATTTTCTTCGGTCAACGGCTATGTTTCTGTGTTAACAGGCACATCGAACAATTGCAGCAAAAACATAGAATCTTCGGCAGCCAGCAGCGTTAGCAATTGCAGGAGTCAGTTTTCTCAAACCGTGAGTGAAATTGTGGAGGAGGAAAACCCCGATGGGCGGATCCTGGAAACACCGAACTTGAAGGTCTTCACTTTTGCAGAGATGAAGTCGGCAACCAAGAGCTTTAATACATTGTTGGGTGAAGGGGGGTTCGGCAAAGTGTATAAAGGTTGGTTGGATGAGAAAACTTTAGCACCCTCTAAGGCTGGCTCAGGAATGGTTGTTGCTGTTAAGAAGTTGAAGAATGAAAGTACGCAACCAAGAGTGGCAGGTAAACCCCAAATCTTCTCCTACTGTGATGTGTTAATCACCAATTTCGTCTTTGTTAGTGTTTGTAATCCATTTTTAATCTTAATTACAAAGGAGTTTATCTTCTAACACTTTGCTCCTAGAGTTGTAAGACTGAAAATGAAGAATAAAGCAAGATCCTTGACTCCACCACCAAAGAAAATATGTGCATCTTCAACCGTTTGATGATTTTCAGACCAGAACCCGAATGTGGGTTCCATGTCGCATTGACTGTAAATGTGCCATCGCTTTCTTTTCTAGCCGTGTTGTTAGGCAATTTCCCTGATTTTAACGGCTTTGAAAAGTCATATCTTTGTTCAAGACTGTCCTCAGAGTCTGCAAATGATATTGATTCTTCATTTCAATTTCTCATTGTTTTTTGCAGGCGGAAGTGAACTTTCTAGGAAGGTTGTCTCATCCCAATTTGGTTAAGCTGTTGGGGTACTGTTGGGAGGATGAAGAGTTGCTCCTTGTGTATGAGTTCATGCAGAAAGGAAACTTGGAGAACCACCTGTTTCGACGTAAGCTCAGGACTCGGAATATAAACAAGTAAAAAAGGAAGCTCATCTCCATGGATAAATGTCATGTTGATTGCTTGATTGTTTGGTGGTTTATGCAGGAAATCCAGCAGTTGAACCTATATCTTGGGAAAGCAGGCTTAAAATCGTCATCGGAGCCGCTCGAGGTCTAGCATTTTTACACTTTTCGGAGAAGGTCATTTATAGGGATTTCAAGGCCTCTAATATATTGCTTGATGGAGTTAGTCCTTGTTTGCCTCATGCTTTTGGATTTCAAAGGATATATAATGGTATGTAGTTTTTCAAAATGTAGACTCATATGAGTTTAGATGGTTCTTGTTTACACCTACAGAACTACAATGCAAAAATATCAGATTTTGGCTTGGCCAAATTGGGGCCTTCTGGCGGAGACTCGCACGTAACAACCAGGGTTATGGGAACATATGGCTACGCTGCACCGGAATACATCGCAACTGGTAATGATGATATAATATGATATGTCATTCCATTCTCTTGCTCAACAACTGCTTAAAGCAGTGCTAATCGTTTTGAATTAGTTCGATATGTAAAACGAAATGTTTCCCTCTGAGACATTCAAAATCAATGTGTGGCTGCTAATGCTGAAGTTATGACTCTATGCCGACAGGACATTTATATGTGAAGAGCGATGTGTATGGATTTGGTGTGTTGTTGCTGGAGATAATGACAGGGTTGAGAGCAATGGATACAAAGCGCTCGGATGGACAGCAGAATCTAGTAGATTGGCTCAAACCAGCACTGTCACATAAAAGAAAGTACAAATCCATAATGGATGCGCGGATAGAGGGTCAGTATTCATCCAAGGCTGCATCACTCACAGCCGAGCTCACCCTGAAATGCCTAGAGCATGATCCTAAGAACCGTCCGTCCATGAAAGAAGTTGTGGAGGCATTGGAACGGATCGAATCGCTCAACAAGGAAAGACCAAAGGACTCCTCCTCTAGATCCGGCTCCATCTATTCCTCGACTACTCCTAGGTACAGACAACAGTCTAGCAGTCATCGGTCTGCAGGATCAATCTGGAGGAAAAGATAAGTAAACAAACTTGGACCCCAAGATACTGCATTGTGTTGCTTGTAATGGGGTGTCTGAATTAGCATAAACAGGTTTCTCCTTGTACAAGAGTGGTGATTTTTTCCTTTTTACATCTGCAATTGTAATTAACAAAGAAGAAACATTTATTAGAATTAATGGTTTTTATGATCATATAAAATTTATAATTACTTGCGTAAGATATATTGACTAAAGTAATTTATATTTTATATTTGAAGTATCATTACGGTACACATACTGAAGTTTAAATGATATATTTAAAGTAATTAAATTGAGTAATATTTTAATTTTAATGATCATGTATGTGTTTTAATATTTTTCTTTACAATAATATTATCTCGTTGATTTATTATTGCGTTAGAGCGTTAGACTCTCAGATGGTTCTCTTTATTGGTAGACACTCGTAATCATCAATGATAAATTACAATTAAACTGTAATAAAAGTTTGTTTGTAACATCCTTGTGATTACGTGAATCATTCGAGTCTAATTAGGACCAAGTTGTAACATCCGAGATAAGTAGTAGTGAATTATCAGAAGGTTGTGAGTTTGAGAGACAAGTATCATGTAATAAAGCCAGTAGACGGTGAGAACTGAGAAGCACATGTATATGGCAGTTGCACCTGATCCCGACATACTAAGTCGAAACTCCGGTGAGACCTGGTTAAGCAATTTTCTTCTCCGGCAAACCAATCACTGCTAATTGTATTCTCCTGCTATGTTGTGGACTGAGATAGGTTTGCTCCAGCTGGTGAGAACTGAGAAGCACTTGTATATGACAGTTGCACCTGATCCCGACATACTAAGTCGAAACTCCGGTGAGACCTGGTTAAGCAATTTTCTTCTCCGGCAAACCGGTCACTGCTAATTGTATTCTCCTGCTATGTTGTGGACTGAGATAGGTTTCCCCAGCTGGTGTAGATGATATTACAATTCCAACACACCAGTGATTAATTACAATACCAACTTGTAGTTGCAATTATCAAACAAGGCGCGAGGTGGAGATTTATAAGGGAACAACAGAGCAAAAAATGTACTTTTCAGTTTAATGTTAATGGCAGAATAACAAAATGATTTTGAGGTATGAAATTGTTTAAGTTAAAACTAAATGGACTACAAAAATATGTGTGAAAGAATAATAACTATGATCCAGCAAGATGAAGGCTTTTAAACAAGCTTTATTTCCCATAGCATTCAGAATATGCATCAACGGCGATGCAAACGAGGGCGATTGCAGAAAATCCTGCCATTAGCCTTCACAACTGCTGCAACACCAAGGCTTACGGTAGCCCACAGAGCTGAGAAAAATAAGTATCGGAGATCATATCGAGCTGCAGACAGCGAAAACAAAGATTATGTCAATGTCACTTTTGTGCTAATGAAGCTATTCTTCAGCATCAGATTGAGCAGAAGTCAACTAACCTTGTCCAAGTGACACGATTGAGAGAAATAGCCCTAGTGAAACCAAACCTAAAGCTGCTGGGAAGTTCTGCAGAAAAACAAAGAAAATATGAACTTAAAAGGACTACTAAGACAGCTAAAAATATTCAACAAAGATAAGAAACGCATAAAACAAAGTTACATACAAAAGCATATATCTTTGCATCTGTATTCAATCTTTGGTACCAGCAACTATAAACACGAAATGGCGCATGATAATGGAAAGGTAAATCTTCTGGCTTGTGCCACAGTAATAACTTAACAGAGAAAAATGACATCCTATGGAATAGTATAGATTGAAGAAAAAGATGTAAAGCGTTTAATACTTCACTCGGGTTGTAAAGATTAACTGAAATATTCTTGCAAAATACTTTCGAATGTGTTTTTAATTCTGAGTTTAACCATGTATGCCTAGTAAAGCCATAATCTCAACAACTTAATGTGTCTGCCTGATCATTTTCAGTAAAATCTAAATTTCAAAAATTTCAATGGAAGGTTTTGCAATGTATACAAATGCAACACTTTCTCTGTACAGGCCTCAAACCTGCAATGAAGTGTTGATAAATTGTATTGGGCAAGGATAAGTCAAAGGACAATGATCTGTAAGTTTCTGTTGAGGACTGTACCCGGACATAAGCTTCTTGTATAATCCACAAAAACAAGATACCGAATGATTCAAAAATTAAGCAATATCATACAGTATAAAGCTCCACAAACATCACAATAAAGCAATGAAATCTCGGAAGTCAAATTTTTGTTCCATCTATACTTACAGCCATAGACTCAAGGCCTCCTTTTTGTGACGGGGGTGTCATATCCCGGCTGACAGAAACAATGTAATGTCCTTGCAGGAGATCAATCGCATCCTTCATGCATGTGACAAATAAATTACAGGAAGTCAGCTCCTATAATGAATACCAGCACAGAAATAATCCTTATATAAATGGAGTATAATAACAATTTTTTCCGAAACGAGAGAGAGAGAGCACATCAGTTGTTTAAAGAGCTGCTCCATTTATTACTCCTATTTTAACAGTAAACATATGATTTGATCAATGAATGAATGATTGTTTATAAAATAATGACACCTATTTTAACAGTGAGAATGCTGAAACAAAAGTTGGGTGTGAAATAGTAGTATATACTGATGGGCGCTTATGCATATAAAAGATTTTTATCATTAAAATCAGGAAAAGAAATAACTAAGAGATAGGGTTATCTACACTTATCCCACCCCATAAATTTACAGGCATATAAATGGTAACGGTAAGTGAAAATAGTCCGAAACATTAACCTGCTTTCTAATTATTGCAAGTATTACTTAAAGAGACAAGATGTTCATACCTGTTTAGTTCCATCAACAAAGTTATTCAAATAATATCGACCGAGGGCATTATATAAATCATTAAGGATCCCTTGAACTGTCCGCTTACCAAATCTACAGCTCACAAGAAACGGACAGGTCAAACCCCATTGATAAATTCCAGACAGGCACATAAAATGTAGACTTCAATGATGAACAAAACAATCATATTTTCAGAGATGCACACAAAATGATAACTGATCATATTCAAAGTGCCCAAAGGTAATCAAATATCATTTCTGGATTTCATTATGGTTCTAAGGTCAAATTCCTTTAACATGTTCTTAATATGCTTTAAGAATAGAACAAATCACTTACAGAATTCAAATCCCTTATTTTAACTTCAAAACAAATATGCCAGAATTTCTTGAAACAACACTGAAACTATTCCAAGAAGAACTAGTAAGGCTCAATAATAACTATGCTTTTGGAATCTTTTCGGTTTAAAGAAAACCTCATAGAGCATAACATTAGTGTCCATCAAAATTTAACATCAATGACAGTGCTGACAGAGAATGCTGGACATAGTAACCAACATCTAGCATAAAAATTTGAGACACTGCTATTTGTACAAAGATGCACCAAGCCACCAACATAGCTTGAGATTGACATTTTCCAGATATAAAGATTAACACTCGAACTGTAAAACCAGAATGCAAATGTACCTGACAAAATCTCCTTTCAGTGCAGGAGTGCCAGAATATTGTATGCTTACGTCATCCCCGTGATTAGCCCATACTGAACATGTGCGAACAAAAAAAAAGTTTTTTAGCTATCATGCTACTATCAATTTTATAGACATCAATTTATAAAAAAAAAAAAAAAGCAAATTGATTTATAATCAAAAGTAATAAAAGTTAAGAAGGAACATCCTGTGAAAACAAATTATTAGATTAAGAAAATGGAAATACTTACATATTTTATACTTTTCATCTAGATTTGGATGTTTGCTAATAGTTTCTTCAGCAGAAAAAATACCAATTCTCCTAAGCTGAAGTTCCAACATTTTCCTACCTATCATGCTCTGCAAATATAGGTTAGCACAGTTATAGAAGTGAAGAATAATAAAGATATGGCAAACAAGAATAACTGGTAACAACATGCTGCTCTCCTTGACTAGGTTCCCATGTCCCTGAGAGAGAGACCTACATTGCAACTTAAAACAACAAAAGCAACATATATTCTAGGAGATGGTCCCATACATCAAATTCAAAACTTTTAAGAGTCGGTGGTTTAGTTTCAGGAAGCACTTTCAAAAGTAGGAAACATTCATCTGTGTATGCTTTATAGAGGTAGTTGGAATTCATTGTAGTACTTAATACACTTCCCATGAAATATATTTTATTACTCTTATAAGTAACAACCATTCCGAAGGAGCATCATTCAGAAAATGAAGGTCATCTGTAGGGCTGGGCTGGAGTTGAAATTATCATAGTAGGTAAGCATTAAGCATAAGTTTGCTATCTGAAAAGAAAATGTCTGGGCAATCATGTTGTGCCACGATAGACAAAGCCAAGATTATATATATCTAGTTTAAAATGCACCTGTGTTACGTTGGTGCGGTCTAAGCAATCAATGCAATTGGTCCTTACAACTCCATGTTGCTCCTTCATTTTCTCACCCTTGTCGTTCAACAAGAGGTACCTATCAGATTTGGACAAAGATAACCCAACATTAATCACTATATTTCATTGCTACAAACTTTTACTAAGGGAACAAGCTTCTAAATCCTTTCCTTGCAAAATCAATCAAATAAGAAATGCACTAGGAACAGTTACACATTGCAGATAAGTTCAATTATCAAAACATACCCATTTTTGTCAAGAAAATCTGCAATTTGATCATAGAGGAAGGAAAGGCGCTCAAAATGAACATGTCCACAAATCTTATGGAAATCAAAGTGAATATATCTGCAAAAGATCACAGGTTATCGCATAAAACATAACAAAAAAAAGAAAGATTGAGATCAACAGAAACTGTACTTTAAATCATCACTTTGTATAGGTTCCACTGCACTCGCAAACTTTGCACTTAAGCGTCCCTCATCTCCAGTCTGGTAAGAGATAAAGTGGCACATGATCAAAATTTTGAAATAATGAATGAATGTTAGTCCAAATGCAAATAACTCACATTTTGCAAGGACAAAGTATATTTTCAAAATGTGTTCTCCATGCATTTCATAAGAAGATTGAGTATATTCAATATAATAAATTACGCGTTACAACTGCATACTGCATACCAATAGTCATCCAATTCTCACCGTGTTGACAAGATCAATAGCTAGTACAGCTCCATATTTTTTCCTTAGATCAAGAAAATGCCTCTCAGCAACTCGGGGCTATATAATATGTCATAATACCAAAAAATTCAGTGAAGGTAGAAGAAATTCATGTGTGCAATAAAATAGTTACAATAAATGATACACACAGCTTCTTCAGGTTTTATAATCTCAAACTTAGGCTTATAAGTCAAATCAACAATTTGCTCCCAAAGAAACGGCATTGACCCCCGAACCTGTAAGAGGCAAAACAAGGGAAGGGGTTTATAACAATGTGATCCAATAACTCATAGAACATGAAAATAGAAATATGGCCCCCAAAACTTAGACGCTGAATATTTGCATACACCCCATATTTAAGCCTTCCAAGAATTTATAAACGCAATCCCTTTGGACATTGTTCAACTACCTGTATTTCACACCGAAATAAATCGTATGTGCTTGGTACTTCTCTAAAGAATATAAGGACTGAAAAGGAGGCCAAATTTTGTAACATATTGATTTTATAGAGATTAAATTGGTAGTGATTGTTACCTGAACAAATGATGCAATAAAACCATTCATCTGCACAATTTGCTCTGTTTCCACAAAATTTGCAACATACCCATCAGGATCAGCTCCTCTTCTCCACATTCGGGTTCCTTTCAAAGGATGCACAACCAATGAGATTAAGTTGTCTACATAAGGCCTAAAATATTTGAAAGTAAGAAATGTAGCAGGGATTAAAAGTTATCTATATATCTATTTGGAAAATCCATTTCCTACCCCCAAGCTCAAAATGGATGAGGCAATCCTGCCAGGTAATATTTTGTGCAGATAATGAAATGTATCCAGTACAAGCATGAATGAAACATGCAAAAGGTATGAGTTTGTTCACATTAGAAAGGAGAATCTGTAATAGCACTAGTCTACCAGATTTTGAATTGTCTTTTGCAGCATTCACTAATTGAAACCCTTCCCTCCTACAGGAGAAATTTGAAAGGAAAAAAAAATTTGCAGGGAGGATAAAGCCAGGCTAAAAACATTGAGAGGCATTTCTAGCTTTGACTACCATTTCTCGGGGTACATCTCCTAGCAATCAATGTAACATCAACAATTTCTTTTCCAATGGCTGCTTGGAAGTTTTGAAAACCTGATTAACAGTTAAGGGAATGGTTCATATAGAAAAAAATATAAGCCAACAGCAGTAATGAATTAGTTAAGGAATAAAAACTTTCATGCCAAAATTTGCTGAAATTAATAGTTTCATCAAGGATACTCCCTTGGATAACTGGAAGCAAAAATGGATCAAGCTGCAGCCACAGAACCCAAAGGGAGTTAGATAGTTCAATGCAAATGACGGAAATGTGGAGCATGAAAAAACACAGCTACTAAAGGAAAATGCTCACCTTGTGGTCTATAAGTACTTCCAACATATAATTGTTCCAAAGAAATCTGGGTTCTGCCTGTGGCAAACATTTAGTAACGTAAGGAAAAGCCTCTCACATGGAAATTTTGATGAATATTAAACACTGAGCTTACAAAAGCTACCATAAAAAAGAAAAAATGTTCGAAGCTAGAAAAGAAAGAGGGTAATCCATGTATTCGGTACTTAAAATGGAGCAATTTACCTGTCTCCAAAGAGGAAGCAATTTAGATTCATCTCCCAGATCATTTAATCGTTGAGCACTGTTGTGTACCAAATCTTATAGAGGTTACTTTCACCATAAATATAATATTTCTAGTGCAGAGACTTCATGTAATTTTTGTATATGGAAAGCCTAATTTGAGAAAGTAGTTAACCTCAGCGTTAAATTGGTGTCATAAGAGAAAAAGAGACCAACAGTCCTCTCTGCAACTTTTAGCAGCCCAGAAAATTCACTCTCCACCTTTTTCTGCCAAAAATGGTATAAAAGATTCTTGTGTTAATCAACCAATTCAATCACGCTTGCTAAAAGAAGTGAGGAAACAGTCTGAACCTGTTCTGGAGAAGAGTTTTTAAGCGAATTATCACACGGGAGAACTCTCAAGGATACGACTTTGAAGATGGGATGCCCAAAGTAAGATCCAACACATTCACGCTCCGTTATAACAATTAAATATGATCCTAAACATATTAAATTTAAAACATCAAAATGATAGGGGAAAGTAAACCACCAGCCTCAATTCTAAGAAGATAATCAAAATTAACAAAAGAAAAGAGAAAGCCAAATTGTGGTCTCATTGGATCTTGCAGATTCATATGCACTACTGATCTAATCAGGCACTACATTTCCACTGTTCAATTGAGTCCCTTTCTGATTTCTCCAATTGGAATCAACCAAATGAGTAGAGGATAAAAAAATCAGAACTTCCATTGGAACCTATCGTACCTGCAACAAGCTTTAGCATTCCAATTACTCCAAAGATCGTCTGAATCTTAGGAGCACGAACAGCGTTGTGGTCTGGAATAGTATCTATAAAATGGACAAAGAAAACATCTTAGCACTTCATCAACCAAAAACCAAAACTAAAAAGCATAACAAGATAAAGAAACCCACCGACGAGCTTGGTTGAGGCATCCACACGATTAATCGACAAAGAGGAAGCAGAAGAGCCATCAGTGGGTTCGATCACATACTCATCAGGGAAATCCCACAACCGCAGTCTTGAATATAGCTTTTGGCACGACTCTGTCCTCTCCATCATTATTGGAATTCTATCTCACAACAAAATCGTATTCAACAATCAAACACAACAAAAAAGAAACAATTTTTTAAAAAAAAAAAAGCCTTCAATGTATCTATGTAGGATGAGTTTGCTGTAGTGAATAAAATCGCAGGCAGCCAAAGAGAGGAAAGAGGCGAAAAAGTAAAGGGTACCTGAGAAAAGACGAATAAAGGCGAGATTCTCTGCGCAGGGTGAGATCGAAGTTTCCTGGTCGAAAACAACAAAAGGGAAACAAACCCTTTTTTTCAGTACAAAGTGCAGTGTGTTTAGCAAGAAAGAAACTAATGGTATAAGGAGAGGTCAGGCAAAATAGCCTGATAGATTAGCGTTGTTCAATGATTGTTTCTGCTGTCTTGTTTCTCTTACTCTTGCGATATGTTTTGTCGAGCGGAGGATTTTTAACAGTTTTTGGCTAATAAAAGAATAAAACCAGGGCTGGACGACTATTATTATGCCGTTTGTCTGAGTCTTTTATCAACTGATTATTTGCTAACGTGGTGGGTTGATGTTCCATTCGCTGCTTCCAGTTTCTACCCACTAATGGGGATCCATTGACATGGTCATTATCCATTGCTAACAATAGTACTCTACTATTCAGTTTCTTCTTCCATTCCCACAAATCTCACCACCCCATCCGAATATAATATTGAATGGTGAAGAGTTTGATATCTTTTAAGTAAGAACTCAGACTCAATTTTGAATATAATTGGAGTCCATGTGACTATCTGATTTCGAGATGTTTTTCATATAGTCATTACTTTAACTACTATCCTGTGATTGATCTTTTAATTTTTCCTATTTCAGTTGCAGTTTTGTTGGATTTTATTTCTAATTTCTGAATGTCTGACAGACTTTGAAACATGTTTATAAATTCTGCCTTCTTCAATCCTCAAGTATTCCTTTTGTCCTGGTCGACTAGTGGTTGTCTACAAACCTTTGAAACATGTTTAGCAGGCTGTTCTATTTTCAAAACTAAATCATTAGCTTTAGCTGTCCTGGAAAAGTAGTGTGCACGAGAGCCATGCCAAATTACAGCAAAGCTCCAGTGCGAACAGGCTGGATTACTTGGCATAAAATGTTATTGCACATGATATAAAAACTAGACCAGAGCAAAATGACATAAAAATGTTGAGTATTTGAATATTTCAAAGCTTACATATATAACAAAATAGTGGCAAATGGAGTTACAGATGTTTCTAGTCATAGAATTGCTGCATTATGATCTTATTCCATTGCAGAATGCAAGTATTTAGAACGATACAATTAGCATATCGGCATGATGTTTTTCTACTTCCTATCCACACACAAGGAAGCATTTATCTCCTTCTGAAGAAGTTGGAATTTGATCAACGTCGCTGATCAAATGCTTGGTCTGAGATTGAGGCTAGAAGCAAGCTTTTGACCCAAAGATTTGTCAGCCTGAAGTCACAAAAGACAATTAAAGTATTAAGCACTGCTTATCATTTACATTGTTTCCTTCTTTGGCATTATAATGGACACGATTACTAGCTATGATAAACAACCACAAGTTCATCATGCCAGAAGAGAAATGGGGTTGACAAATATGAGAATGAGATTCTCACCTGAGACCAGTATGAGATCCAAAGGCTGTGGATCTCGTGTGTGGCCCTCGGATCAGACAAGGCATCAATCCAACGTTTAATCAAGCGTTCTTGCCTGAGAGACAAGACAACTGGAATGGGATTCTGTAAGTAAATATGTAAAGAAATTTCTTTTCCACTACGGAAGGAAAAAACACCTGTCTGGTGTAAAGGATCGGTATCTTTCCCCCCAGCTTGCTTAAAGTTGTTTTCCTTCTCAATAATGCACTGTGACGATTGTTAAAGTCATAATCTGATCATTAATTTATTATCTAGTTGGAAATAGATATCATATCATATTCTAAGCTGGAAGCTGGAGCCTCTGAGATAAAAGGAATAGGGTGCTTCTCAGCATGACAAACAGGATTATACCTCGAAGGAAAGTAGTTCACCTAAAATAATATTCATTAACGCTAATCATGCAACAATACAATGATTATCAATCACAAATTGATGCAGAATAACCATAAAAAGTTACCATATCATTAGAATAGAAACTCATCAAGGTGCTTACTAATGATGATCACATAAGTCTTTTAAGTCTTTTATTTGATAGGAGCATGAAAGCATGCATGTATGCTTATCAGCACAAAAAGAAAAGAAAGAGATTATACCTCCTGATATCTATGCATAAAATTCATAAAACCGTCATGACGATTATTTTGATGAACACATTTGAGAGCATTTGGAGGAAGTTGCAGATAATTCGGTCCAAGACGGTACCTCTGAGTGTCAGTATAGGAGAAGATTCTAGTTTGGAGCATCCTATCATCTGAATAATAGATGCCGGGGACAATGATGGAAGAGCAGAAGGCTGACTGCTCGTTCTCAGCAAAGAAATTATCAATGTTTCTGTTTAATACCATTCAACCCCACCGGCTGCAATGGGAAGATGTCCTCTGGCCAGGTCTTGGTAACATCAAGTGTGTCAGAATCAAACCTGTCCTCATCAGCAGGATCCATTAATAAATAGCTTCCACTCAGGGTAGTTTCCAACTCTTACTGCCTCTTCCTCCAGCAGAGTTTTACACGGCAAGTGGATTTCCAGTGGAATTACAAATAGTGTGACTTCCCAGCCTTGTTGACTAGAGTGAAGGTATGAACACCAGAACCATCCATGTGATGTGCCTATAATCCTGTGGAATTCCAATGCCATCAAAGAAGAAGGAGAACATGTTCAAGCTTTCAGGGTGGTGCGAAAAGAAGTCCAGAATCCTCAGTTCTCCTGAATGTGGGACTTTGGGTTGGGTTTGAGAGCATGGACCAAACACAGGGAAATTGTTCCCCACTAGATCGAAATTTCCCTGGTTGAACAAATAGGAAACCAAACGAGCAAACAGTTAACTTCTCATAAATGATGTATGTTTCTGCTATTTATGCAAATAGTATGTACAGAGACACATAATATACAAAGAAAGAGAGAAAATGTGGCATTGCTTAAAATGTGTGGACCAAATGATATATGTTTCTCATGTGCTTGGTCTATTGATTCTACCAGTATTATTTTTGCATCAGATTGTCTTGAAGTGACTTGTATAGTTGAAAGCGCAAGATATTCATCTAAACTATCTCTTCTCACGCACATTGTCAGATTACTGGGGCGCTCGTGGACGATTCGTATTGTCTGTATTTCTCAGGAAGAAAATAAGATTGTCGATGAAATGACTAAGATAGCTCAGCATGATGATTAGATTTCTCATAGATTCTTATCAACACGGGATGAGATTTTTTTTGGATAAATGAAATTTTATTCATCTAAAGAACTCGCAAAAATCAATAAAATCAAGTATCAACAATACCTCCTTAAAGAGACTATACAAAAGAAGAAATTAATAAATTTTTCACTCATTTGCTATTCGTCCATCTATCGCATATTTACTGTCTAACATTTTTAATCTGATTTCATTCTTAACAATGATGAATATATCAACAATCGATCGTGGTTGATGTCCATGCAACTGACTATTTCTTTCACGCCAGATGTGATAGTTGAAACTACTCCATACAAGTCTCACGATTGCAGCTCTCATAGATCTCCCTTTTCGTACTTGCAGTACCCATCCAAACATGTTGGTAAAATGTAATCTACATGCCTGCACAATCAACAACTATAATTGCTTTGCGAAAGCATAGTTTTTAAACAAATAATCCCGAGATTCCTGTTCTTCTCTACGTAGCAAACATATAGGATTAATCTCTTTGTACAAGGTTAAGCTATTTGCTTTGTTGCCTCTTGCACTTTTTTTTGTCTGATATTTTTTTACTAAATTTAAGTTTTTTTAATGAGATATCAGGAAATATTTACCGTTTATTTATTTTAAAAAAAAGGATAGCATGCATACATATATGATATATACGAACCTTAGCTTCTTACAATACAACTAATATAAAAAACACAGGAACTATGAATATCAAATGTGTACCCAGTGCAACAAATTCATACAAGATCTTCAAAATAACCATGTACATAAATTTAAGCGTAAAAAAAATATAGACTGAAATATAAAGGAAAATAAATGATGCAGGAAGATGGGGAAGCAAATATACAAACCACAGGATTGGGTGGTTGGATTGAAATGAAATTGAAATTTTCGGGTACTGAAAGGGTTATTAACCCCTTTATAAACCAGATTTCATTATGCAAGGGACGCAATTGAAAACCTTGAAAATCCTCCAGAGATCATGGAATGAATTTTCCTTACGGAAGGGCACCAATGCCAATAGATTAGGGCGGAGGGACCAATAAGTCATTATCCCATTTTAAAAGTTTCCTTCTATAAAAAGGTATCCTTTGCACGATTTTATAATCTTCGGTCTATAAGGAACTTTTAGTCTTTAAACTATTTTTATTAAAATAAATATTTAAATTATTATTTTTATCACTTTAAAATTTTATTTTTTTATAATAAAATAAATATCTAAATTATGTTTTTTTAGCTCATAATTATCTATTGGTCAAAATTTTTTATGACGTGTCAATAATTATTGACAATTTTTTTTATTTAAATAACTATTAGATCTAAAGTAATAAAAATAATGGTTTAGGGACTTATTTTAACAAAAAAAAAGATTAAGAGCTAAAAATAAATAAAAATACAGTTTAGAGGTTTATTTTTCATCTAAGCCTTAAGGTTAATATACTCATTACTCTTTGCCTTAGCATCTTCAAGGAAAATGGACCTGACCCAGATTCATTGAAGACCAAGCCTGTTATCCAGTACATACAACACATTTTCCCTCACCTCAGGTCCCAATCTAAGCTTGTTCCTTCTTCACATTATCTATTCAAAACTTACAGTTTTCTACATGAACTAGATACCGGTAACATATTACCGACCAGGATTTCTCAGTAAACGTTCCACAGCAGCATGAACATTACCTGCACCGGCAATTAATGCCTGAATATTGTCTCGAGTGTCGATGAAACCCATCTCTTGAAGTTGCAACAACTGTGTGGCGTATTGTTCCTCTGGAGCTACTGATATGATGGAATATTAGTTAGTTAGTAGGGTGGAAAACAAAAGTATATCATCCGAACCCGAAAACTGCAGACACTAACCATTGGATATGTTACGAATTCCCAAGCTGCCAACTCCTAGTCCACCAAACATGGTCACCAGTGCCTCAAAACCCATGTTGTTGTGCGTTCCTGAAAATATATTAAGATTATAAAAAAACACTACCATTTACTAAATCGTTTCTAACAAAATAATTCTTGTTTCTTGTATCCCCGGAAATGAATTCGGAAAAGCAATGTGAGCATAGATAATGCTATCGAAATCTGGATGACATCCATCATGATGAAGGAATGAAATGGTATTCGTTTGACGAAATCTTTAATAACAATGCTAACTCTCACATAATCCAAGTCTCACAATTTTGCATTCTCAATTCAATAATAGTTAGTACTAAACCATTGCCAAATTCTATAAAAATTAAATAAAATTAATTGCTCATTATATGATGATGTCTGTACCTGCACCTCCACCTGCACCAGTCTGAACAGGCTCCCTGCAAAAGAGGAGTATATTTAGGAGAAAATTTATATGCAAGAATGCTAGCACTTTCAATTCATTCTCAAGAAATTGCTTTTTCCCCGGTTCTAGCTACTTTTATTTGTTTATTTTTTAGCAGTTTCAAAAGTGAGTTTATAAAATATAAAACAACATAAGAAGAACATAAATACTTACAAGAAAACAATGTTCACATGTCCATTGTCCTGTCCAAAATCAGGTTTATGAATATTGCACCTACTAATACTAATAATGTTCTAAAATTGATTTTCATCTCAAAACGTACCAACATCAATCAAACTTCGAGTAAATAAGAATGATTCAAAACATTAATGAAACTACATCCAGAACTAAACTAGATATAGAATTAAGCTATGACATTTGAATTGTTCCACGGAATGATTGATCCAAAAGGAAACAAGGGAAACAATCATGCACTCACTGGGTTGACTGTGTCCGACTAAGCTGTGAAAGACGGGACTGCTGCAAAGTCGATAGTTGCTGCAATATGAAAAACCAGAATGGTGATATATTACAACCATACCTTTTGCAAAGAGTTTATTTTACATCCTGATTTTAACAAATTCTTAAACAGAACATTTCTAGTGAAAAGATAACTGTGGTCAAATAGAAGCAAGGGTATGCAACAAGAAATTTCAAATTTTACTTTTGCATGCAGAACAGCTTGTTGGCAGTTAGAAGCACACTTCTATATGCTTTCATGCACGAGAAAGAGAACTTATACACTGCAGACTGGAGACGTTTACCTGCACCATCTCAGGAGAAATCAACTGACCAAGAAATTGAGAGTTTTGCATCACTTCTCTTGCTTGAGAAATAGAACCAACCAAGCTTCGATGCTGAGGACTAAGACCAAGAACCTGGCCAATGGAAACGTCAGAAAACAAAAATCTTTACCCAAACCCCACTTATAGGAGAATGCAAGAAAAACTAAAACCTGGTTCATGTATTGTGGGTTGGACGGGAGGCTTTGTGTCATTTGTGAAATAGCTGGATTTTGCATAAACTGATTCAGTGAATTAGTATCCTGCATAGCACCAAACAAGCCTTCAAATGGTGGAAGACCAAGACCACCTAACCCAGCAGGTGCCTGTGGCCTAGAATCTGCACTAGGATCTGACCTTGTAGTGTTAGTTTGGGCACCTCCACCTGCAAGATTTCATTCAATCAGTAGTTTCTTGGTAATATTTCTGTCATTTTCAAAATGGGAACTATAACTCATAAATCATCTTCAGAAAGTAAATCATCAGAACTAAAGCCTAGATAACTGCTTCAAGGATAAACCATTTTGCAGAATGGTTTGAGATGAAATGCAAAGAAGTTGCAACCAAGCAAAAGACTACCTACCTGCAGAAGAAGACCAGGGGTTTGGTAGTGGATTCATAGTAGGAGCTGGTGAAATGAGAGTAGTTCCAGAAGCTGAGGTGGACTGGTTAGTTGACCCATCTCTGGCTTGGTTCCCTCCTTGACTTCCCAGGAGGAAAGCCAATGGCCCTGCAATACCATTTCCAGTAGCCCCAGCCATGGTGGTTGCATCCAGGAAAGGCTCTTGAACAATTTCATACATAGGGAAAAGCATGTTAAATCCTTCATGTGATGATTCTATGTTGTTCAATTCTCTGTCTGTATTCCACGTCATTTCACACATGAGCTCAGAATTTCTTATACCTTCAAGTGTTTGTAGGACAGCAGATGTATCATTAAGTATAGGTGCAAGCTCAGGATTTCGGTAAATTAACTCTGCAATTCGAGGATTGTTCAGGATAAAGTTTCGAGTCATTTCAGGATTATTCATTAAATTCTGAACAGCAGGCATATCCATAATTTCTTCTATAATTCCGGGGTTTCGAGTCAGTTGTTGTACAAGTTCAAAATTTGGGAGCCCATCTTCAAATGAACCAACACTACCACCTAAGCTGCCAAAACCAAGTTCAGGAAACAATGAAGCTCTTAGACCAGCTTCTCCGGCTCCCAATGCCTCACCATCATCTGAGCCGAAAGCCCTTGAATTTGTTTGAGAGGGGTTCATACCTCCAGAACTGATTGTCCCACCTGCATGGGTTGTTGGTGCTGGCGGTGTTGGTGCAAAACGACGAACCAAGTGGACAGTGTGATCTGCCTCCAAACCTAAAATTGAACAAAACATCACACATTAAGCAGGGTAACCATTGGAAGCAAAATCTGGGATTTCTTTCAACTGCCCTCCTATCTTCATTAAACAAAAAGCAGAACTTAAGGAACCACAGGTAAGAAGCAATAATAGCAGCGTTTTTAAGTACAATGGAGAAAGATCGGTTGAACTAGTTAAAATAAAAGGCCTAGCAAAGCAAGCCGTCCAAATAGAACATCAATACCGTTAAATTCAACCAAAATAAGCGTAGCAAATCATTTACTGGGAATTAGCTTCAAAACATTGAATTTAGAATACCGGGTTAAAATTCTCCCGCCCTATCAAAGATCAAGGAGACCAACAATGAATCCAGTAGCTTTCTATAAAGCAATAAAGAGGATGAGTTAATGTACCGTAGCTTTTAAGGGTTTGATCGTCCTTCAAGATCCGACCATTGTAAATCAAACGCTGCTGATCGGCGGGAATATCACAGTTGCGCGCCAGAAGTGCCTTCAAAGAAAGGACGGTGGAATCAAGGTTGATCTGAACTGAGAATTTGGATCCGGAGCAACAGCTGATATTGATGGTGACATCATCTCTGTCTCCGGCTTTCACAGAAGCAGCATTAGTATCCGTATCACCTCCTCCTAGTCCTCCCATCGTGTTCCACTACCAGAGTCACCGCCTTGAACTCAAAACTGCCCAACTTTGTCCAGCTATAATCCTATACGGGTAAGCAGGTAAAGTTGAAATGAACTTTGTTGTAATCGTAAAATCCAAGTAAAATCCAGTTGTAAAGAGAACTGAAACCGCGAAGCAAACCAGACAAATCTCAAGCAAATGCCCTGACAACAAATAAATTATACGTTTCACTGAAAAAGATGAAGAAAAGGTGACTGGATTTACTGACTTGGACAAGATTGGGTTTGGACTATAAATTATCCCATTAGTTTCAAAGCCCAAGGTTGGGCACTCAACAAAAAGGCTTTTTTAAGTAACTCAAACCTTGTAAAATAAGAGAAGAGTTATTTTAAGTAATAAACAGTTTAATTATGTTTAATTAGATGTCGGATTTAAGATATTATATACATAAAAAATTTATGTCGAACAAAATCAAAATTAAATCATGAGGGATATATTATTTAATCTTAAAATAATAATGTCAAACAGTAATTAAATTATAAAATTAAAGAAGATAATATTTAATTTTATTAATCTTAAAATTAAAAGATCTTGAAAGATAATTAAATCAAAAAAATTTAAGATAGCGTTTAATTTAATTGATTTTAAAAATATCAATAGCCTAAAATATAGTTAAATTATCAAAGTTTGACGATAACTGTCGCTTTCACCCTTCACGTATGTTCATCCATGTGTCACGCCTGAAAAGAGGTTAGTAACATCGAAAAAAAATGAAGGTATTAAAATATATATACAGTGACGCTATACAACCTATCAAATATATTTTCTCGGAAGAGAGTAATGGAGTGGTATCAGAAAGACCCTTTGACTACCTGATTTCACCTCGAGTGCCTGATGTGAAAGAAAAAAAGGAGATCTTTGGATATATACGGTAACGTTGCACATCACATCTTATTAGATATAGCTTTTAGAAAGAGGGTAATAAAAATTTTACGTAGTTAGTTTAATTTTTAAAATTTTAATTTTAATTTTTTAAAATAAAATTAAACATTTTGTAGAATATTTTTTCACATCTAATACGTGAAATAATGACCCTTATAATATTATATTTAAATTTATTCTAAAATCATATTTAAACCCTTAAAAATTCAATTACAATATTATATTTAAATTTGCTCTAGAACGCGCGTCCCATAAAAAAAATTCCAATCTAAAAATCAAAATTCAAATCTCCAATTTTAAACTTTATAGTAATTATTTATTTATTTAATCCTTATTAGGAAAATTTTAATAAAAAAACGTGGAATAATTTTTGAAAATCACTCACATGCGGCGGGCAGGCACGTCACACAAGTCACAACCCAGATGACCGTTGTTAGGACAAAGCTCCTATAAGCATCCAACGGTCAATTTTAAATAATTAGCCGTTGCCTTTTTAAAAAAATAATCTTCCATCCCGCTGTTCTTTAGACAAACCTCTTTATCTATCTACCCGTACCTGTAGATCTCTCCGCTTCTACAGAGAAAGAGAAAGCCTTTATTTTTACTTCTTTAAATGTTTATTCTCTCCACAATTTAAAGAGTTTAGATTTTACGTGCCTTCTCCTTGTTTTTCTGCATTTGTTCTTTCAGATATAATCGAAAATGGAACATATATCTGATGAGAACAATCTTAATCTCACCAAACCCACTAAATGTCAAGGTATGTCCGGTTTCATTGGCTTTTCAGTTCAGTGTTCAAAACTGGGTGTTTCCTTAAACGGTTAAACCCCATAGATCTAACATGTTTGTTTTGGATGAAGGAGGAGGTGGGGTTATAGGTTGCAGAAAGTTTGGGCAGGAGATTAAGCATAACAGAAGAGCTTTGGGTGTGATTAATCAAAACTTAGTGGGAGCTAAACCATACCCTTGTGTTGTTAATAAGAGAGACTTGTCACAGTATATCTCTCTCATTGCTTTATTGTTTTATATCTTAGTTGTTTCCCTTGAAAATGTCTGAAAATTTTTATGTTCTTTGTCAGAAGAAATGGATGTTTTGAAGACAAGCAGCCTGTTGATGTTCCTGTACACAGGCCTATTACCAGGTTAGATTTTGGAAATTTTCTAGCTTGTTGAATGAGTAAAGCTGTAAGATAAAAGAAAGTTCAGATTTTGGATCTTTAGATCTCAGTCAACTAGAAAAGCCATGTCTTCAAACTCTGATCCCTTCATTTTTTGACCTTTCAGGAAGTTTGCTGCCCAAATTTCCAGTACTAGTCAAGGGCATTGCCCCGAGGTATTTGGAGGATCCTTTCCTTGTCAATACTCGAATTCGAACCGAAGAGTTCGAGTATAACATGGACTGCAACATTATTACTAGATTCTGATGGCTTTGTCCTTTTAACAGGAAACGAAGAAGTTGAAACCATCGGTTCCAAGATCAAATGAGTTTGGGGATTGTATATTTATAGATGTGGAGGGAAACAAGACACCTGTAGAGCAGCCGGTACCCATGTTCTTGGAAGAAACAGATACCAGCCTCCGTGAAGCAGATGAGATGGTATCTACTTCCCACATTGTTTCAAACATTGTATTATTCTTCACTATAATCGGTTTACTAAAATGAGATTCGGTGAAATTGGATAGGAGGAGGTCGAAATGGAGGATATAGTTGAAGAGCCAATTGTTGATATTGATGGCTGTGATGCGAAGAATCCGCTGGCAGTCATCGAATATGTCGAAGATTTGCATGCCTATTACAGAAAAATGGAGGTAAATCTGTCCATGTCCATTAAGGGACTTGTTTCCTAGTTAAGCATAAGTTAGTCACCAATCACCATGGTTAAATCAGTTCATTGTTTGCAGAGTTTTAGCTGTGTTTCGCCTAATTACATGGAGCAGCAATCTGACATTAATGAGAAAATGAGGGCTATACTCATCGATTGGCTCATCGAGGTATTTGAAATGCCATAAATAGTGAATAATTGGTTCTGGTTCAAAGTTTTAAAGAATGGGGCGCTAAGGTCTTGGTTTGCAAATCAACAGGTGCACGACAAATTTGACCTCATGGGAGAGACATTGTTTCTTACAGTTAATCTCATAGACAGATTTTTGTCTCAACAAACAGTGGTGAGGAAAAAGCTTCAGTTGGTTGGACTGGTTGCTATGCTCTTAGCATGCAAATATGAGGAGGTGTCTGTTCCTGTGGTGGGAGATCTGATCCTCATATCAGATAAAGCTTACACTAGGAAAGAAGTTCTGGAAACTGAGAAATTGATGCTCAACACATTGCAATTCAACATGTCGTTCCCCACACCGTACGTTTTCATGCGTCGGTTCCTCAAGGCGGCTCAGTCCGACAAGAAGCTCGAGCATCTATCGTTCTTCTTGATCGAGCTCGCACTGGTGGAGTACGAGATGCTTAAATTCCAACCATCACTACTAGCAGCTGCTGCTATCTATACTGCTCAATGCAGCCTGTATGGGTTCAAGCAATGGAGCAAGACATGCGAGTGGCATAGCAGTTACACAGAAGATCAGCTATTGTGAGTGTCCATATCTTGTTTTTCTTCATTCCTTGCCAACAAACATTGTACCAAACAAGTTATTAATGATGTTTTGTTTTTCTTGTTGTTGCAGAGAATGTTCAAGATTAATGGTTGGTTTCCATGAGAAGGCAGCAACAGGAAAACTAACAGGGGTACATAGAAAGTACTGCACATCCAAGTTTGGCTTCACTGCAAAATGTGAAGCTGCAAAGTTCTTATTAGAAACCCAACAACTATAGCAAATCCAGCTATTTGATTGACTATACCTGATTTGATGAAGAGAGTGGGGCAAGACACATAATTTTAATAAATTGAGCAACTTTGGGAAGCTGACACTTAAGGATTCTTAAGCAAATTTGAGAAATTTTAAGCTTCACAGCACCATCCTGGGTTGTTAGAAACTGTCTTTACAGCTATGGTTATGTATGTTCAGATTGAACATAATTTAATTTTCTCTCTGTAATTTCATGTATTTCCCTAATACACTAATAAATGAAACACATTCTTTTTTTAAATTCCATGATCCGTTTTATATGAAGTTGAATCTGAAATAAGAGAAATTATTATATAGTTTTGGCGCACCACGATAACGTGGCGAAGATAATCAATAAGTAGCAGCTTACTTGGTGTCCTGTGCATCTAGGGATGTTTCCCTTATGGCAGTAAATTTTGGATTATAAAGAACATACCAGTAATTTTTCGTTCAACATAACATAATAGTGATTGGTTTTAGCATTCATAAGGATCTAAAATGGAAAAAAAAAATGGTAGAATTTTGTTGCTATGCCTCTGCTATCTTGTTTGGACATGCTTGGTGCTCGTTTTGCTGCAACTTTGGAGTGTCAGTTCCCGGTCCATAGGATGTCTTACACCTTTCATTTTGACTGCTTTTGTTATTTTTATTGGTAATAGTTGGCAATCTTTTAACATCCTCTGCTTCTTGGTCTGACTGCACCACCTTCCTCCGCCGCAAATTATGGTCAGCCAACCGATCCCGGCAACTTCTTTTGGTTCCATCGAACTTTGAAATTTCATGGAACCTGCATTCACACTCCAAATTGCACACACAAGTACACAAACCGTATGGAAAACTCCAGACGATTAATTATCAAAAAATGAGCAAAGTGTAACCTGCTACACTGCTGGCAGAACCTCTGGCGGATGCCCTTCACGGAAACAAACGCAGCCTTGGCGTGTGGCTCGCAGACTCTGTGCCGACGATGATATTGCTTTGCATCTTTCAAATCAGCACCACATTCATCAGCTTGACAACCACCACCACCGCAGCTACTACTGCCGTTCATGACTGCCATAGTCTCAAATCTCTCACGAGGCACCACCCTTATCATAACTCTCCTCTCCTCTCTTCGCTCCTCATCATCTTCACTCTCTATGCTTCCTTCTTCCTCTGTTAATCTCATGTCATCTTCTCCAACCACATCAAATGACCTTTTAGCCATTTTCATAACAATACTGAAAGTAAAAAGTGTGTTCTCCAAAGGGACTAAAATAAGATTTTAGATTTTGGTGAGGCTGAAAAAGTGAGTGAATGTTTAGGGTTTGTTTGTTAATGTGTGAAGGAGAGGAGGAGGAGGACAGAATAAGAGAGAGTGAGAGTGACGTACCATATAAAAGAGGCAAACTGTGTGTCATATATCATGTTGCCGGCAACATAAAAAGATGGGGACTTTGGGTTTGGGTTTCAGTTTTGAGAGGGACCTTACCAGACTGAATCTATCTTTACCCTCTTTACCCACTCTTTCTGTCATATAAACAGGCATACACGCAACATGTTCACGTTTGTTCTATGACAAGGCAAGAACAAACAAATAGATAATACATGAAAACCAGCGAGCTGTTCTGGGAATCTTGTTTAGTCCAGGATAGCTGAATCAGATGGAAGGTGTTCCAACTTCCACGTCCCCATGACCATATCAGTATCATCATGTTAAAAGCAATGTAATAAAGATTTTTCATATGATGTTGGTTGAGTTGGGATATGCTTATTTGACCATGTTTTGCCCTCCCCTCTCCGAATTAGCTTTCTGTGATGAAGCTTCTGGTTTGGTTGATTAGGTTGTTTTAAAGTTTCAAACTTCAAATCATTTTTACAGGTTTATGGGGTTTTGTTTAAAACAGGTTCAGTGTTTCATAGATTTCTTAGATATAAACATAGATTAGGAGGAGGATCCTGTCCCAGCAAATGAAATAAGCCATGAAATATGGGTAAAAATGTGAACAAATACAGCCTACAGGGTTTGAGAAGATATTAGAATTATCAAAACAAACAACCTTTTACGATCTCTGGATGCTGTTGCCATGCATGGCATTAGCCTTCACCCTGAGAGTAAACTTCTGCACCTTCCCGGTCGAGTTTACGGGTAATTCCCCGAACACTACGGTTCGAGGAACCATATAATCTGGGAGTTTTTCCTCACAGAACTTTACAATCTCTTCGCACCTTGTAGCAGCATGCCCTTCTTTCATTCTCACAAAAGCACAGGGCTTCTCTTTCAAATGCTCGTCTTGTTTTCCGACAACCGCCACCTCCAAGACCTCGGGGTGGCTTAAAAGCACTGCCTCAACTTCCAATGTGCTTATGATCTCTCCCCCTGAGACTATGATATCCTTTGCACGGTCCTTCAATTGTAGGACACCATTCGGGTGGATAAGCCCGAGGTCCCTGGTCCTATACCAGCCATCCTTGAATGCTTCTTGTGTTGCTTTAGGATCTTTAAGGTACCCTGACATCAATGTGTTCCCTCTAAACATTACCTCTCCAATTGTTTTTCCGTTGCGCTGTACGCTCCTCATCGTATCCGGTTCTTTCACATCGACCTCTTCAATCACGAGGTCTTCGAGTAGCCCTACCGGTAATTTATTCTTTTTATGTTCATCGGAGTGATTAGAGTTCCATTGGTAAGGTCTCCATGGCCTAACAATGGCAGGGCCAAGTACCTCTGTCATTCCATATGCATGACTAACAGTAAATCCTAATCCTTCAACTTTAAGCACTTGGGACATTGGCAATACACCTGCAATAACGAGATGAACCTTAGAAGGAAGCGGCTTCCGCTCTGAATCCGCAATCATGTTCAAAACAGCCGGTCCGCCACACAAGTGAGTCACATTGTGACAAAAAATGGAATCAAACATGATTTTCGCAGATACATCCCTCAAGCAGATGCTGGTACCACCAAGAGCAGCCATGGCCCAAGTGCAACACCATCCATTGCACCGAAACATATCGACCGTCCATAAAAACACCGGTGCAATCCCCATGTCATACAGCTTAACCGATGCTAATGATTTCAGATATGCAGCTCTATGGCTGTACAACACCCCTTTAGGTTCACCAGTCGAACCGGAAGTAAAATTCACCGAAATCGGATCACCATCATTCATCGGTTTAACCATTTCGAAATCAGTCTCCCCCATTTCCAAAAGATCCCTGTACTTGACACTATTACCAGTACCAGAGGCCAAATCATTTTCCACAACATTTGTTGCCTGGTCCAGTTCTTGAATCAACACCAGTAGAGGTCGATTTGCCGTCATTTCGGGCAGTAATTCGAGTGCTTCGAAGATAACATCGACATATTCATAATCAACAAAAATGAACTTTGCCTCCAGTTTTTGTAGTATTCCTGCTAAAGTAGCCGCATCCAGCTTGATATTCAGTGCCGAGAGAACTGCACCAGCCATGGGAACAGCGAAATGCAGCTCGTATAGTGCTGGAACATTTGGTGCTAACGCTGCAACCTACTCATTTGAAGGGAGATTTAATTAAATATTTATTTAATATTTTTCTACACAAAAACAAAAATAAAATAACTTATACTAAATAAACATCATTTTCTATGTTCTAATTGATGCATTTTTCTGAAAGAAAAGTTAAATCTGTTAAAGATAATAATAATTTTTATTATGATCACATAATAGATTTAATTAAATATTATTTAATATTTTTCTAACAAGACTCAAATTTATACTGATTATTCAAACAAATTACACCTGTGTAATTACACCATAAATTAGACTTGCACAGTTGCATGATTACTTTCAAATTTCTTAGATATTTTTAAGGGAGATCATTGAAGTGTTTTTTTTTTTAATTTTAAAATATATTGATTAAATAATTGGGTATGGATCAATAAAATAGGGTTAATAATAATTTATATTTTTACTAAATATTATATCGCGAACCTTTTTATTATGTTATCTTACGATTTTATTCATTAGAATTTAATTATTTATTTTTTATGTTATTTTTTAAATTGAATTTTTATCTGTTTACGTTAGGTAAATAAGGAGTTGAAAAAGAATTATAAATGAATAATGATATAAAATAAATAAATAAATTTTAGTAAACGGATTGTAAATAACATAATAGAAAATTTTTCCTACTTTAATGATTTTTGAATTTGAAAATATAATTAGCTTTTTGACTTGAATATTCCATACTTTAAAAAGAACTTTCTTGTTAGGCTATAACCGAAAATATACAGATCATGAGTTACTCGGGTTCGATTTGGTCAATGTTCGGTCAAAATTCGATTTGATTGAACTTGGCTCGAACTCAAGCTCAATTCGAGTTCTTGACGAGTCGAACCGAGTTACATCATACCCAATTCGAAAAGTTCACAAGTTATTCGAAAACAAAAAATATTTTTTTTTAATTTTTTTATAATTTAAAATCTAAATTTTTAAATTTAAACTTAAAATCTAAACCCTAAACATAAGTCTTAAACCTTAAATTAAGGTACTAAAACCTAAAATTAACAAGCTTGAGTTGACACAACTTGTGTATCAAAGTTTTTTCTTCATTAGGCTTTAAATGAGACTTGAGAGATATAAGAATTACTCGAGTCTAACGCGATCAAAAATTGGTTAATACTTGGCTCGATTAGGTTCAAAAAACTCAAACCGATCGAGTTCTTAACAAGTCGGCCCAAGCTTGAATTTTTCATGCTCATTTAAAATCACTCAAACTCGAATTCGATTCAAAATCTTAATAAACCGAGACAAACTTAACGCTATTAAAATTCGATTCGACTTGTTTACTCCCCTATTTTTTTATTTGTTTACGTGTCGATTAAGTAGAAAATTACTTTCACTGTTCACATCAGGAAATCGTGCCGCAAGAACTCTCTACAGATATAAAAGTTAGATTACTAATAATTTAGTAGACGTAACGAAGCAGGAGCGGTTCAACAACGTCATTTCCTTTAATATTCTAATCTCCGGTCTTTGATTCCCATGGAGTGAAAAAAAAAATAATCCGACCAATTCGATCTAATTATTTTTAACTCGATCTAAAATTTTAAATATTTAATTTGATTTTTTATTATTTAAATAATTTAGATTAGATATTTTAAATTTTATTTTTATATTAAATATAAATTAGAAGGGATCTAAAATTTAATATAAGAAACGTAAATTATCAAGAAATAATATTTAAAATGTAAGGAGTACAAAATTACAGAAATTTAGAGGGTACATAATTAAATTATTAATAGAAAATTTAAAAAAATATATATAAAATACAGGTGAATTTAAAATTTTTAAGAGGTGTGATTATCCCCGATATCCTCTAAGTCCGTTCCTGGATACGAAGAATTATTTTCATTCAGATTGGATATCCGATTATGTAAAAAATTTTAAAAAAATTATGTATATGAATCTTGTTATATTTGATGTTATATATAAAAATTTAATTTTTTTATGTATACAAATCTGATTATGTTCAATAATTTATTATTTATTATATTAAAAAATCTAAAATCTTTATAATAAGATCGCTAAACTAAAAAATACTTAAATCAAATCATAAATTCAAATATTAATTCAAAAATCTAATATCTAAAAAATTAAGTATTTAAAATTTTTAATTGAATGTCCGGTTTTTTATATGATTATTAATTTATGATCTACCAATCTCAAATGGGTTTAATGATAAAACTATTTATATTATTTTGTATAAATTTAAGATTTAATATCTATTTTAAAAATATAATTATTTTTTATTTAACATTAAATTTGGATTTAATTAATACTTCATTCCTGTGTTAATTCTTAAATTTTTTAACTCACCCTCTTTTATTATTAATTTAAACTCAAGTTGTCTGAGATTTATGACGTCAGCCTTTCCTTAATGTCTTATTTCATCCAAGACTTGTACAAAATATATTGCAACTTGACTTTGTATTATCTTATTCATTTGACTAAAAAATATACATTAAAAATGACTAGACATTCAGGATGGACCACCAACATTAAAAAATATATGATATATAAATTAATATTAGAATTTAATTTATTGATAGAAATTTAGACACGGTAAGATATGTAAATAAAAATTTAATTTATAGCATAGAGAGGGAGTTTGTCAAACTGTTAAGAATTATTTAAATTATTTTTTGCTGTTTAATATAATTAATTGATATTATTAAGGATAAAATAAGAATTAAAAAATTAAAAATAAAATAAAATAAAATAAATTTGTTCTTTTAATATATATAAGGTAAAACAAAATTTCCGTTTAGTTTTGATATTAACGTTAGGGGTGAATAAAGTTCGATTCCATTCAAAAAGTTATAATTTTAATTCGATTTAAGATAATAAAAAATTAACTTGTTTAAATTGTACTTGAAATTATATAAACTCGATTTAAAAAATAAATAAAATTTGAGTTATAAAATAAAAATTCAAATAATTTGAATAACTCAAAATTTTTAGTAATTAATGAATTATTTTTAAGTTCGAGTCGAACTCTTTAATTTTTCTTGATATATGTATACCAATATAAAAAATATAAAAAAATATGTCATATATGAAAAAATATAATAAATATATGTGTATATCTTAATTAAAGAAGATCATTTAAATTAGAATCAAATTAATACTATAACACGATAAATAGTTATAATTATATATATATATGAACTCCAAGGGACGGAGCTAGAAATAGAATCAAATATTGGGAGGGAAAAGATCTATTAAGCTTTTAAGCTTAAAAATTAAAAGGGACAAAAACCTTATTTTATTATTATTTAAATTAAAAGGGACCTCATGGGTAATTATACCAAAAAAATTTAAAACGGGTAAAAGCCCCTCCCACACATAAAGTAGCTTCGTCACTGTGAACTCGAAAACTCAAACCGAATAAAAAAATTAAATAAAATTTAAATTATAAAATATAATGTTTTAACTCGAATAATATAAAATTTCTTAATTCGATTCTATCTAATACTCATCCTTAATTATTATTACATAATATATATTACCTTAACCGGTAAATTACTTTCGATAATGATTTTGTTGTTAAACTCTATGTTAAGTGATAACAACCGACGTTGAACCTGAGGAACCGTCCATGATTGAGGTTGTTACAAATGTTTTAGAATTTATTTTAAGCCAAACAAATATTTTATTTTTTTATTATTCTTCTGGTTTTAGAGTCTAACCCTGATTAATTCAGATCGATCTGCGTCGCACATTTAGTTTTAGTGAGTGAGTCTCCAAACAAGGATTTTTTGCATACATAACATCTCGAATCTGAGATTTGTTTAAGCGGAACCAAGCTGAATACTACTTGGACCAACCCCTATCGATATTATTTTATTTTCTTAATATTAATTGAAAATGATAAACAGGTAGGCTTCTAGACAATGACCAAAATGAAATTTAATGTTCTTGTCGTGTTTCTCGTGTCGTGCATCAGCTTTGTGCATGAATTCATCTAGGTGGAGATGTTGACCTGGACGTGGGTGATTCTTTTAATAAGAAAATTATATGGCTGGTGGGATCATTTGTATCAGAAGGTTTGACTACAACATGGATGGAATAAAATAGTGATAAACCCAATGAAATAATAGGATGAATTATAGGGAAGTTATTATTTTACCATATACTACATATATTAATATATTTTTAAAATTTAAAATGTTTTTAATATGTTATATATATATTAATATCAAGCTCGAAAAATACATAGATAATAATTTTATACCAAAAAAAAAGAGATTTTGATATGTAAATTTGATGATGATAATACATATAGTGACAAAACTAAATGATGTGGAGAGAGATAATCGATCATGTTCGAGTTTTTTTATTTTAATCTTTTAAAATTTTATTTATTTATAAATTTATCTTGTTTTCGCCTCTGGATGTACATGCCATCGTAATGAATCCAATCTTGGAGGGAGCATCGCATCCCTAATTTTTAAAAAATAGATTTAATTTAGTATTCTTTTAATAATTAAAATAAGTTTTGTTGAGTGTGTAAAGAAATTTTTTATTTTCTTTTGAGAAAAATATATTTTTAAACCTATATTCTTAATTTTTTAAATTCGTTATTATTGTCATAAACGTGTCGAAAAATATTTTTTTATTTGTACAAGTCTCCTTATTTTCTATTGAGAAATTAGATTTTTTTATACTAATATATGGTTTTATGTATTTTTAATCTTTTTTCCAATATTTTTTTAATCTAACTATTGTGCGTATACTAAAGATTATTGTTTTAAAACCTTTGTAACTGAGTCGGGGTGCAATATTTTTAGTATCCTCTAAAAGTTTTGTATTTTATTTTATTTGTGCGACTATCAACCAAATTATCTGAATTTAAAACAATTTAAATAAGTAATCAAATAAAGCTACGTTCTTCCCTAAGAAATAAATGCAAGTGGTAATAACAATAAGAACTTACAGTCTGACCCCGTAAAATTCCGAGTTGAGTCAAAGCGGAAGCAACCCTCAGACATCTCCGATGAGTTTGTCTCCATGAGAACCGAACACCACCGTAAACGACGGAAACCTTATCTGCATAAACCTGTGCAGCTCTCTCCAGGAAACTCACAGGCAATAAAGGAGAATGGTTTGCAGAGAAATGGTGCAGAAGATCCTCCATTTCCAAGTAGGCTGGTGTGAATTAAGATTTAAGAGTGGGATTTTAATAGGTTAATGTCTCAGTCGGTCCATTATAAACTATATATAACATAACATGGTGGGACAAGATAAGGACGGCGCGTATTTAATGGGCTAATCACATTTCTTATTCCCCCAGCAAAAGGGCCAACCTCATGCCGGTCGTCACCCTACAGTCGTCACCTTGTTCCAGAATTATTGCATAAGACTTTGCCACTTTGGTTTATGGTCATAAAATAGACCACAGCAGCATGCAAAGGGATAATTTCACACGTCCAACAACAATACCTAACTCCAGAAATAGGAGCTTAATTTCTAGGTTTGTCCGTATAGTCCGCACGACGGTCGAAAAGTAAAACACATTGTTCTGCACGCAGCTGCGACATAATAATGGTCGAATTGGAAAGAAAAAAAAACTGATTACACGTTTTTTGTGTTTAGGTGTGGTCGGAATTATTGTTTATGGCGGAGTCGTATGATAAGAGGGAACGGAGTTTGCCGAAATTCGGGGAATGGGATGTGAACGATCCGGCTACGGCGGAAGGGTTCTCGGTGATTTTCGAGAAGGCTAGCGAAGAGAAGAAGGCGGCCAAGGCTACCGGGAGTATGCCGTTGAAGAGGATACATCCGAATGTGAAATCGAATAAGAAACGCGAGAGGAAGAAATGGCTATGTTGCATGTGCATGATGAGATCTTAATCTATGCTAAACTTATTTCTCATTTTGGATAAACTATTAGATGAATTATGTTCATTATGTCATCTCTAATATAACTAATTTGATTCGTTTATCTTTAAATAATTACCTAATAATTACCCTTTCTAATAATATGTAAGAAAGAGGTGGTGAATATGAGATCACAAATGACGTAGTAATAAAGTTCATCTAATAATTTTTCTATTTTGTGATGAGATTATTATTTATTGCCGATGGTCATCTACTCTTGATAGTTGTACGATCAGGGACAGATCTAAAGGGTATTAGGAATAATTGCATACCCTAAAAATTTTAAATTTTTATATTATATATATATCTTTTAAATTTTTTATTGATAATTTAATTATGCACCTTTTAAACTCTTGTAATTTGGTACCTTATATTTTTAATATAATTTTTTTTATAATTTACCCTTCTTACATAAAATTTTAAATCCGTCCTATGTATCATCATAACTAAAATGTGTGCTTATAATTACACAAAATCAAAATTTATATATTATATTTGTTACCATAATAAAAATAAGGCTTTATTATATAAAAAAATTATTGGGCCTAAAAATGTATTTAGAAAGCTTCGAATCGGGCCCTGGAAATGAAGTTGCATTTCACAATCACAATCTCCTTCGTCCTCTCTACTACTCATATAAACCCTGCAAAACCCTAATTCCCCCAGTCCCACTCAAAAGAGGAAAAATGGGGAAAATCCCACCTTCTATTCGTCCGGCAATCTCGAATTCCCTCGCCAGAAGGCTCCCTTTAGAAAACCCAACCCCAATTCCCAGTCATTTTCCCAAGAAAAAAACACCCCAGCATTCTAGGAAACCCCAAGCTTCCTTAGGATCCGGCAAAGCTGAGACCTTGTTCAAATCCCCCGACCTTTCCTCCGCCAAGAAAGTTTTCAACTATATCGTTGCTACAACCAAGTCCTCCATCGATCTTCGTTTCCACAACACTCTCTTACAATCCTATGCCTCAATCTCCGCCCTCCATGACTCCATCTCCCTTCTCCACCATATGGTCAAAACCCAACCTTCCTTCTCTCCCGACCGATCAACTTACCACGTCTTGCTCTCCCAATCTTGCAAAACACCCGATTCCTCCCTCTCCGCTGTTAACCAAATCCTCAATATGATGGTCCATAATGGGCTCCAACCCAATCAGGTCACCACTGATATCGCTATCCGGTCGCTTTGCGGAGTCGGGCGCATTGACCATGCCGTAGAGTTGGTAAAAGAACTTTCTTTAAAGCAGTCACCGCCTGATACCTATACGTTTAATTTTCTTGTTAAGAATCTATGCAAATGTAGAACATTGAGTACGGTTTACGGTTTTATTGATGATATGAAGAGTTCGTTTGGTGTGAAGCCTGATCTTGTTACTTATACCATATTGATTGATAATGTTTGTAATTCGAAGAATTTGCGTGAGGCAATGAGATTGGTTGGTGTGCTTAATGAGTCAGGTTTTAAGCCAGATTGTTTTGTTTATAACACCATTATGAAAGGGTACTGTATGCTGAGTAAAGGGAGTGAGGCGATAGAGGTTTATAAGAAAATGAAAGAGGAAGGTGTAGAGCCTGATCTTGTGACTTATAATACTTTGATTTTTGGGTTATCAAAATCTGGTAGAGTAAAAGAAGCTAGGAAGTATTTAGATATTTTGGTTGAATCAGGGCATTTTCCGGATGCTGTTACGTACACGTCTCTGATGAATGGAATGTGTAGAGAAGGGAATGCATTGGGTGCAGTGGTTTTGTTGGAGGAGATGGAAAGAAAGGGCTGTACTCCAAATTCATGCACTTATAATACACTGCTTCATGGGTTGTGCAAGTGTAGATTGATGGAGAAAGGAATGGAGTTATATGGGGCAATGAAGTCAGCTGGTATGAAGCTTGAGACTGCTTCATATGCTACTCTTGTGAGAGCCCTTTGTCGGGAGGGTAGGGTTGCGGATGCGTATGACGTGTTTGATTATGCTGTTGAGAGTAAGAGTCTAACTGATGTTGCTGCTTGCTCAACGTTGGAGATTACGCTCAAGTGGCTGAAGAAAGCTAGAGAACAAGGGCTAGCTGTCTAACTAGTATGCTCTTTATTTGTATATCAGTCTCTCTGATTTGTAGTTCTTATTGGTTACAATTTTGACACCCCTATTTTATGGATAAAATGAACTTCTACATTTATATGGAAAAATTGGCTTGCGGCATCATAATTTCTGTTACTGCAAGTGCATTATTGTTTGTATGGCTTGGTGTCTTCAAGAATTTTAGCACATTAGAAGATTCTTATCATGTGTTTGGTTTCGCATGCTTCTGCGCATCCGGTACGGGTAGATGAGCTGTAGAGGTTCATATGAAAGGCAGCAATTAATGCTGACTTAGAGGTCACTTGCATTCTTTAGATTCTAAAATGGCAACAAGTTGTTCAAATTTCATTGTTCATTTAACTTGTTCTTTCGTTTTCTGGTTCTTAGTTCATAGACATGGAAATATGTAATTTGTCTTATTATCTGATCATATGAGCCACGATCATGCATTATCAGGCAATAATTATGTTTTAAGCTTGTAGTCTTATATTTTTGTGAAATTCCGTACATATGGCCTGGTACATTTCTTAGTTCATAGACAATTGTACATGACAATTGCGGATATGATGTATTTGGTGCAAAGAATCTTGGCACCCTGCCACCCTCAGATCTCCATTTGCATGATGGACAACAAAATTTACACTAGATTGATGTCCTCTGTTATTGGTTCTGTACAGGGGAAGACAACTAGCTGAGGAAACGCCAAAATTTTCTTAAATAAACTAAGGGTAAGGCAAAAACGTTTTGCCTGGAGTACAATGCATTTGGCAACTACAAATCTACAATAATACGAGTGCACTATTAATTTATGTCTAGCATACGGAAAATCATGGGAGACAAGGAGAATCACAGCATTCCCTTGGGCCTTGGCGGTGAAGGAAGCATGTGCTGCAAGCGATTTCTCTGCTTTACTGTTTACCCTTCTTCTACCAAAAGCTTTCTTGCTTTAAATTCAAAATCTTGAAGAACTCTGAGTATCTAAATACCAAATTCATGAATGTCATAACTTTTAAGATGACAATCTCGAATAACATATAATAAATCTAAATTTTATATTCATAATATGGTTTAACCAGTTGAATCGGATCGAGATTTGAAGATTAAATTATATTGATAATGGGAGGTCTTTTATAACTTGATTGTTTTTATGTTCCTACTAGTTTTGGGATTAATCAAATTAATCCGTGCCTCATTTTTTATATTTAAGTATATTTTGATTCTCGTAGCTTTTGAGATTAGTCAAATTAAAATATGGGTACTTTTTGGTTAATTACCATTTAAGTCATGTCAATTTTAAAGTTATACAATTTAACTCCATAATTTCAACCTAGATCCCTCCTAGTCTGGACAGTTTTACAGTTTACATTGCCTAGGAAATCTAATGAAACTCTTCTCTTCAATAAACAATCTCTGTTTCACCGTCGTGGCCTTCAAGTTGAGGACCCTAAGGATTTCGTTGTATGTCAAGGCCGCCCTAGATTCTTTGCCTAGAGCCAGGGGTCAGCTCCGGATTCCTCGTGTCTCTTATTCTAATATATTTTCCCTATGATTTGTCAATTGACCCCATTTCCCTGGCTCTAAACTATTGTCCAATCATGATTTGCCAGCCTTGAATGTCCTTAAACTAACTTTAAGGACATGAATAAACTCTGGTTGGGAAGCAGAGTATCGCATTGCATGATTGAGTAGGCAAGGCAGCATACGGCTTGTACCAATTGTTTACATTTTCCGGATCATAAAACAAAAACTAATCATCCCTTACACATTGTTGTTCATCTCTCCAACCTAACATTAAACAAAGATAAAACGGTTGCAGGTTGTAGGCAAAATGTGCTACAAGGATCTTCCAATGGTAGGGAAAGGAAATCCCCTTCGCCATCACATGGACAATGATTGGACTTTGGCGTCAAATTGATTCCTCAGAAATATATAAAGAATTATGGATGCCAGAGCATGTAACGGTCGACTTCTGAGTGGTGAATGTTCCTGTCAGATCCATCAGCTTGCCATCCATGTTGCAGTTTAGTTCGATTGAGACGGAGCTGAACGTGCTTAAAACGTTCGGAGTATTGCCAGGCTTATGAACAACTCAATGTGGTGGTGAGACAATATGTGCAGGCTTCACTAAGCTTGCAAAGTTGTACAACAACACCGAGGAAGTCATTCTGTCTCCGCAGACTCGCCACCATCAGCAAAATGTAGCTCCGAGAGACCTAATTACGATGATGAAGGAGCAAGTACAAGACCTTCAATCCGCTTAACGTCGGAGGGGGCGTCGAGGTTCGAGCATTGTAAACAATATCCATACTTATATCAGATTCAGACATAATTGAAAAATAACATTGCTAAAAGCCTTAGAGTAGTACTAAATAGATTGGAATGGTACACTAACAATGTCACGTTTCCTCTCTTTCACGTAGATTGCCATCTATTAAAGGTGGTAGAATCACTGAAACAATCCAACTCCGTCGCGATTTCGATGTTCCGGTCACCACTTTCGTTCGTTTTCGATGCCTGTAATAAAAACCAAAGCTGGATCAGGCTGGTCTTTGTTTTTTTACAATTAGGTGATTTTGTTTTAGTTCATACAAATTGTTTGGAATTAAATAAATGATTTCATCTATAAATTCATTTTCTTTATTTCCATTGAGATTAGAACCAAATACCCACCACTTGAGTCCTAATATCTTTGCTTATATCAAACCATGACTGTTTCCCATCATGCACACGTGCTGCCATAGGAAAACAACACGTGTCACTATCTCAACCCTTGGAAATTCTGATATGTAATCAAGTTCAACATGTTTGCTTTGCGTAACGAAAAAACATAAATATTAAATGCAATACAAATGGTGTTTCCAATTTCAAGATCTTGTAATTCTAATGAGGCTATAAAATATTGCCTTTGTTTTTCAAGAACAATCTTATTGAACATCTTTTGCTGTTCAATGTGTAGACAAAACCTGCAATTCTTTAAACTTAGAAAATGGTATGGGTTTGTGGCAGAGAGGGAGGGAAAACAGGGGATGACTAAGTAGGGAACAGACACACACAGAACAATGGAACAGGACACCTCATACCTTTTTGATATTTAAACAATTTGGGAGGAGGAAATGAATAATAGTATATATTTTTGGGTAAATTATGTAAATTATCACTGAATTATATTTTCATACATATTTTAGTTATTGGGTTTCAAAAGTTTAGATATTGAATGTCGGTCACTAAAATTCGGACATAGAACGTTTTTTTGTCATTTTTGAACCCTAAACAAACATACATGATTGTTTTTAATCTCTAAGTATCATCGGTCACTTTGTTTAAAATTTTGAGCCTAAATTCGACCTCTATTTTATCAAAAAGTGCTTCAAAATTCATAAATCAACCAAAAATCTTTTAGTTTATTTTTTATTGATTTTCTTTTTTATTGTCGGATAGAACTCATTTTTCAGTATGTTATTTTTCTTGTGTTGATAAAATTTTTCAACATCTGAATCTTAAAAAAGTTTCTTCGTTCACCAATAAATATCATTGTGAGGAATCATAAAAGAATATCTATAATTTAGTGATTAAATTAAATATTTTAAAATTTTAGTAACCTAAATAAGCTTAATAGTAAAATTTAATAATAATTTACGTAATTTTTTATTTATTATTATATGAATTTGAATAGTTTATTATTTGAGCCATGCCGGTGAATGATGTGACATGATATCCGAATTCCCAAGGGCAAGTCCACTGGTTCACATGGTGATCACATTTAGAATTCAATACCCTTTGTCTTCAATATAAATAGATGGATTTTAATTTGATTTTAAACCATCTAAGACACAAGATGCAAATGAAAATGGCTAGAAAATATCATGTAAGATCAATTAGCTTGCCTTCAAGATCACATCCCACCACCCTCAGAATAGAAGATGAGCTGAACCGGATAAAAACTTGGGAAGCATCAGCCGTGTTGACATCGGAGTCGATTTCAGCCGGCCTGTCGGGGCTCGGAGACTTGTATGAATGCGTGGATGATCTCCTCAACATGGTTTCTACACAACAAGTCCTCTCAATGCATCGACACGAGAAATGTGTCGATGCATTGCTGGATGAATACGTTAGGCTTTTAGATGTATGTGGTATGGCTAGGGAGTACATGTTTCGGATCAAGGATCATGTCCGTGTTCTTCAATCCGCTTTAAGGCGGAGAAAGGGAGATTCGAGCATCGAAAAAAGCATCGTTCGTTACGTGTCTTTCAGGAAGGAGATAAAGAAGAATGCGAAGAAATTGGTCTCGGAATTGAAGCGAATGGACGATGGACTTCATGTACCATCATGCCTAGACCAAGACCATCATTTCTCAACCGTGGTTCGAGTTCTAAGACAAGTTAATGGTATGAACACTTCCATGTTTCGATCCCTTTTCTCGTTCCTATCGACACCGGTTTCCTCGAAACGAACCATACGCCGGTGTCTGGTGTCGAAGCTGATACAGAAGGGTGTCCATGTCATATCTTTTGAAGATAAACAATATGTTGTTAATGAACTAGGAATCGTGGATGCTGCACTTTGCAGGCCATGTTCTTCCGATGTGGAACAGCTTCAAGCCGCACGTACCAGATTGTTTGAGTTGGAGATTGGTGTTGAAGGTTTGGAGACCCGTGTGGATGTCCTGTTTAAGCACTTGATTAAAGCCAGAACCTCTGTTTTGAACATCATTTCTCAATAGTATATTTCTACTGCCGAGGCATCCAAGTTTTAGAGGATACGCCGGAGGATTTAGATTTAAATTCATGGGTTTCACTTCATTAAAAAATTTGTATAAAGAAATACAAATTGATGTCTTACTATTCAAATTATGTTGTACTTATTTTTATGTCTTAACGTTAAAAATCAAATTTTTGTACGAATCATCTAACTCAATGGTTAAGAGAATAGTTGTTGTTTTTAAAAATTACGAGTTCGAACATCAATAATATCAACACAGTAATAGAATGATCAATGTTCAATAATAAGAGTATGCTTTAGAACAGATATTATTGTAACACTATAGCAAATTCAAAAGAATTCAAGTTTTAAACTAACTTTAAATTATAAATCTTAAATCAAAGTTAATGTTAAAGATTTTCATAGGTGAAATAATTTAATTTCAAAAGAAAAAACACCTATTATGTTTAATTAAATAATTGTTTTTATTTTAAAATAATTTAATTTTTAATATTTTATTTTAGATTAAAATAATCTTCATACCAACGGAAACTGAAATTAATTATTGATAAATAACTCAAATAACGTAATAAATTTATATGATGGTATATATATCTGTACTATAAATTTATATTTAGAGTTAAATGAACGGTTATTGTTTCTAGAGGTCACGAGTTCTAGCACTAATAATACTAACATAATGATTGAGAGTATACTCTAGAACAGATACTACTGTAATATTATTGCTGATTAAAAAAATATTTAGAGTTAATGCAAATAGAATATCAAACAAGAGTTTCAAGGGTTGCATATCTGATCACGTTGCATGCCCATATTGTTTCTCAATAGAAAAATCCAGGGTCGGTGTTGGCGATGAACCAGGCATTGGAGGGCCATGAATCAGAAATGTTGTAGAAAAAAAAAAACACAAGTCAGATACATCGTATACAAATCACAAACCATGGGAGTTTATTAAATAAGGCAAGTTTATCGTTATAATTCCTTTTTTTTTTGTGACCACATAATATGAATAGAAATTATCTGTTCTTTATTTATATCTTTATACTATAAATTTATATTTAGAGTTTAAAGTTAGAGATTAAATTATGATTTAGAGTTTCGACACTATCATCACATGCCTTCTGCATTGCTACATGGACCTGCAGTGGTTTCTATCTGCAAGTTTGTTGGTATAAATAAATGATAATGGATGGTTATTTGAACTGAAATCTTAGAATGAAAAGAGTGACAATGGTTGCTTTCTTCTCAAAGTCTACCAAAAAACACAGTGTCCGATCCTTCAGCTGCCCTGATAGATCACATCCGAGCACGCTTCGGTTGGAAGCGGAGCTGAGTAAGCGTAGGTGTTGGCAGGGTGCTTCATCGTCAAATGTTGATACAGTTTCCACCGGTCTATTTGGCCTGGCCGAGTTGTACATTTGCATAGACGATCTTCTGAAGTTACCGCTCACTCAGCAAGCTTTAGCTCGGCATCACAATCAGGAATGGGAAAATGCATTGCTAGAGTGTTCGTTGAAGCACTTGGATCTCTGCGGGAACATGAGGGACGCCGTTCTGTCGATGAAACAAAGTGCTAGAGAACTTCAATCGGCTCTTCGACGAAGCAAGGCGGGAGAGCTAAGCATTGAGAGCAATATCAGTGGTTACATTGCCTCTAGGAAGACTATGAAAAAGGAAATTGCCAATTCACTTGCATCATTGAAGCAAATGGACGACATGTTTGGAGACTTCCCCCAATTGGAACAAGACCGTCATCTGTCCGGGGTTGCTGCATTGCTTAAAGAAGCAAGCCTGATCACTGCTTCTATCTTTCACACCTTCCTCTCTTTCCTTTCCCCATCAATGCTGAAGCTGAAGCCAAATCCCTCAAAGTGGTCATTGGCTTCGAAGTTGGTGCGGAAGGATTCGGCAGACAAGCAGAAAATGAACGAATTAGACAGAGTCGATGTCGTGGTTAGCAGCATACTGCTGCAGGGGTCAAACGAGGACTCCAAGGAACAGAAAGTTCTATCTGCACTGCTGAACTTGGAATCTCTGGATGCTGTGTTTGAAAGTTTCGAAGAAGGATTGGAGTGCTTGTTCAGGAGCTTGCTCCATGCTAGAGTTTCTTTCTTAAACATACTTTCTCATTAGGAATTTTATGGTATAAAAATTCATTCCCTCCACTCTATTCAGATTTGAGAGGTACATTATGTACAGTTCTTACAGGCTGCATTACTTTTACTTCAAACATTGTTTGGCAGACGATTTCTATTCGATATTATGTACTAGAGTTGATCTTAAGATATAAATATTATGTTATATGTAATATAATTACAAGGTTTATGTTATATCAACAGCAGCCTAAGAATCCACAGGTAGAACAGGGCTGTGGTGGCTCAACTGGGGTCTAAGGGAGCTTCTCTTCTTCATAAAAAAGGTGAGCTTTAAACCTGTAGATAAGCCTAAAAAGATGTGTACTAAAAATATCAGCAAACAGCTGAAACAACTGGTTCAGAAAATTCCAAATAATGCTCAGACACAATGGACGGCGGTTCTTTCAGATACATGAGAGGATTCAAATCTTGGTGGAACAAAAAAACAATCACACCTCATCACCACTAAAGTCTAAACTAAACTTCAATGATTTGCTCCTAACCCACAATAAATTCTTTTTCCAGGTTAAAATCACAGTTGTATACAGAGCCCTATAACATCAGCAGCAACGACAGGTTAAAACATCTAAGCATGTGTAAGGCTTCGATTTTTCTTCGAGTTCTTCGGGAGAGGGCAAAGATTCCAAACTGTAAATGCTGCTTCGAACACAGCAGAAGTCGTATAAATTTCTGCAAACTCCTTTACTAAAAGGGAAAACTCGTTCTGGGACACGCCTGCATGTAATGAAAATAGAAATCAAGTATGCTGTGACAACACATGGACAATCTGTGATTCACTCACTTCATACAACAGATATTTTATCAAAATCAAATCATGATAGTCTTTTGATCTGTAGTTAATAATCCCATCCATATACATAAACAATTAAACATGACACTGTATTTGTACCTTCAAGATGAATTAGCACACAATTCGCATGATGCAGAATAGTATGAAGAGAATACAAGCATTCACTAACCTTAGATATGAGATACGCTTGCGTCTAACGAGTTCATAAGTAGTCTGATTTGTCAGAACAAGATAGCTGCATGAATAATTAAGGTTCTCATGGTACATAACATTGAAACCAATCATCAAAATCAGAAATGCAATGCTAAAAACAAGTGAAAATGACAGAACTCACCTGTGAAAGAGCAGCAGAAGTAGAAGAAATAATATGGAGATTGACAAGACGATCAATAGCAGAACCATGATGGCATCCTTCCACCTGTCAGCGATATGCTTCCAAGTCAAATTTTAAGAATAGGTAAATAAAAACACTCAAATTGAAATAGCCACTCATTGTATCACTCCATAAAATATTGGACTGTCATACCAAGCCGGATAAAAAGGAAAAGTTACTTCAGTAATATTAACATACCAAGCCCTTGAAAAGTTGGCCTTCAGGAAAGAAATGTACAAGATGCCAGTCCAAAGGCACAATGCCGTCTCCTCACAAATATACCACCTGAATTTATGAAATTGTAACGGGAGAAGATAAATCAGTTCCAGATTAGGAAAAATTTATTTCAACTATACAAATTTATTATTGTCGTCGAAAAATAACCAATTTGGATGATAACGGAAAAGGGAAAAGAAAGTCCTCTCTCAATGTATTTAATGGGTTTATGATGAGTTACTTTTTTACAGTTGCAGCACCCTTCTCTTAGAACATAGACACGCTATACTATAATAGGTCACAAAATGTAACAAACTATAGGTAAAGTCATAAAGAACATGTCAAAGATGATGTAGACTCACCAAAATTTGCAATGATTATCCCGGCCAACACATGTTCCAAGCCATACACAATGATGATCGAACTGAAGAACACATTTATCACAATCATGACAATGCTTTGCTCGTGGAGGCTGCAGTTGTACATGAAAGAACATAAGTAACAAGCACATGCCATGTATGGTACGAACTGGACACCCAATCAAAAGCAACAATATGGCTAAAGTAACATGTTCCCAGTCTCATTATTGAAGGCACAAATATTCACACAAGCGTCTTTTGAATGCTAGACATTATACAAAGTCAAAAATGAACATCCACCATCTAGGTAACGAACACAGAATAAACAGAGGTCATCAAGTGGTGTCAAATGTCGATTCAAAGGAAATAAGTTGTATCCCACGAAAGACGTAAAAATTAGATCCCAATACCTGCTCAGCATTACAATAGGAGCAAGTCCAAGACCTGTAAAATCCAAAAGAAACACAGTAGTTCAGTAATATTCAATAAGTTCTCCATAACTGCATTCCACTTGGTGATTTGCATGACAAAACTCAAATTAAACTCAAGCTTATGGGGTTAAAACAAACAAAACATCAAGATTCATATGACATTTGTTTCATAGAAATGCTTAGCAATATAAAATTAAAACTAGAGAGGCAAAGAGGTTAAAAATGTAATTCCACACTTATGCAAGATTTATAAAAGCAACGTGCATAAGAAAGTAAAAGGGAAGCAAGTGATACATGAAAGAAAATACAGTGATTGCTTAACTTCGTTGGCACTTAGCACCCATGCAGATCCATTAACATAAATTCTTTGAAAAAGTAATTGAAAGAGACTATTCACAAAGTCAATGATGTTTTACATACCTAACGGGTGTTCCAGGGGGATACATGTCCATCACCAACTTTGTCCAAGTTGAAGGATTACTACCTTGAACATTTCTACCCGATTGGCTCCCTTCTGCAGTGACAATCAAGCTCCCATTTTTGCTTGAAGCAGGCTGTCTTTGCTTAAACATTATAAGAACACGATGAATAGTAAGATTCCAAGCATAAATCCACTTCTATTTCTATAGATCATTCTATCCAGAGTAATATAGTTCAAACTTCTAATCGATGGGAGAGACAAAGAATGGAGGACCACCGATAAAAAGAAAAAAAAATCTTACATTGAGGCCAGTGACGACTTCTGATACATCACATTTGTCTCGTTAACAGTCCTCATTACATCAGCCACATAACTGAAGCAGACAACAAAACGAACAAAAAACATTAGAGTAAAATGTAATCAATTTTTATACAGTTTTAAACCTTGATCTCACTGCTATTTAGTATTTACCCGGGAGAAGAGCTAGAAGTGATAAAGTATTGCACCAATGTGACAAAAAACAATGACAAATATAAAGCAGTGTACCTGGAAAATGAGGAAAGAATTAAATTGAAGGTTTCACAGACATGTATCATTAACAAGCTATAAATTTCAAGAGAAAATACTAAACCAAGTGAGTTTGGAAAGAAAGAACATAAAACATCTAGTTAAGGAAGATGCATTTTAATGCTGTATTTAACTGATTTTCTTATGCTATACAAGCATTATCTTGAGGTTAAACTAACCAAATGAAAAATCGACTAAAGGACCCAACTTTATATTTTTCAAAGCAGAAAATAGAAGAAATAATTGCAGTGACTGAAGTCTGATATGCATACCAGGGTTCTTTTTTGGTTTTCTCAATCAAATCATCATCGAAAAGAAAGAGAATGCCAACGAATATCAGATGCAGCATCACTAATATCACTTTCAAACCCAACGATGATCTCCGAGCTAAGAACTCGCAGCCACAAATTCCAAATTAATCATAAGAAAACCCGCAAAAAAATCAAAGGAAACAAGGGGAAATCCCGAAAATGGCAAGTGATCAACTAATCATCCACTTAAATCCGCAACTCAACTGAATTCCAAGAAAAAAAAAAACAATACATAGTAAAAACTTCATCTTTTTTTAATGGAAAAAGAGGGTACCAGGATCAGAGAGACAAGGGAAGCAGTGGAAGCATCGGGCGAGAGCTCGATCGCGAAAGGAGCGGCATAAACCTCCGACCGTCATCATCAAACCCACCCACCCAAGAACAACACAAATTTTCAATTTCCAAATCGAATCATTAAAAGACACGATACACCCTCGATTGTTGCATCACAATGGCGCCCGTTTTAGTTTCCGAATTTCCTGATAAATGTTTTGGCCTTTTCCAGCAATATTTTTCCCTTCTTCTTTTAATTTCAAAGGAGAATGGAAGTTGAGAAGAGAGTAGAAATGCGATGAAAACCGAACAGATAACAGAAAGGAGAATCTGAGCTCGTAGAAGATTGCGATTGCAGTTTGTATTGGAAATCGAACTTCAGCTGTCGGTCGGATAATGTTTTAAGGATAAATTACAAGAACCGCCACTAATCTTTACTCTATCACCTATTTGTTCAATCAACTTTTAAACTGATCAATTTACTCACTAAACTTTATACGTTAACCCACTTTGATGATTCAAAATTATTTTATTAATATTTGGATATAATTTGAAATATTTTATTATTATTGAATCTAAAAAATACTTTTATTAATACCTAATTATAAATATAATTTATTAAAAATATAGTTTAAAATAAATTTGCAAGAAGAAAAAGAAAATTGCATTGAGCACTCTCTAATTATAATCCTATTTTTTATTATAAATTATATTTATAATTAAGTATTAATAAAAATAATGTACTTTTATTTAAAAAATCTATTTAATAATAAAAAAATTATATTAAATTATATCAAGTTATTCATAAATAATATTAAATGACTAAAATAGAAATAAATAAATTGTTAATTTAAAAAATAATAACATAAATAAGTTAATTAACAATTTTAATAATATTCTTGTTACTCAAGATTCATAGAACAAATAGAGTAGGCATGAAAAAAAGATTTACATAAAATTTAAAAGTTTGGATTACATATTTAATTTGACATAATTATATTATAATATTTGTTTTTATTTTTATTCTTTTGAGAATGTACATATCGTATTTGTATATACTACGCTGTAATAATTAGGGTAACTTAGGAAAAAAAGTCATCTTCTATTGTTGGGACCATTTTAATCTATTACTTTTGAGCACAAGATATGATTAACCCCGAACCCCGCACTCGTAATCGTCCCTACCTCGAAGAATTTTTTACTTTCATCCCCTTATTTAATTTTTTTTTAAAATTACTTTTTATGAATTTATCCCCTACTTCTAAACATCTATATTTTGCCCCTCTCAACTTCAAATCTGGGCTCCGTCCCTGCCCGCACTTAACACAAACCTTATAAACAATTTATATATTTCATGTTGACAATCCAGTGAACTTGTTTTATCCAGGTTTCAAGAACATTGCAGCAGCTTGGTGCGGGGAATGGAACTTATGGTTGCAATCAAACGGCCAACTTTGGCTTCAACCGCGACGAGTATTTGTTTTGGGACTGGTTTCATCCAACACAAAGGGTATCGGAGCTGGCAGGCTGGCAGCTTTGACTGTATTTGGTGCATCAGAACCACTGCTGGTTCCCATGAATTTCAGTCAGTTGCTGGGGGGTAACATGTAGGATCCACAGAAGAACCCTGCATCTTCACATCACTTTCATAATGCAAGAATACAATATCAACCTTTTTCAATTCAATAATGGCAGAGAATCCTATGAATTTTGTACCTACTGAAGTGCCACCCTATGTAATACAATCTTTTCAACAACACTTGTTGAATCAGATGGTTTGCTCAAGCTTGATTAATTGTTTGAATCATATGGTTTGGAACATTCACCTCAACATTGTTAAATGCAGGAAATGGCTGCTAGTAAGCCGGTTTAAGGTCACTAGTTAGACACAGGCCTGTTCTAGATTTTACATGAAAAAAATACATACTTTGGTACTACTGGAAAATAGATTTAACAATGGCTAACTTTCAGCTTCACAGTCCACAAGATGTCCCAGGAGAGCTATGCCATGATGTCTAGGAAAATGAAGAACATCCGTAAACAGAACCTCATTTACACTATAGAATTCAAAGTGATGACACCTTCAGAAAGTCGAAAGGCATTCCTAAGAATATAAGGTCTACTATGTTCAAAGTTTCGATTTCTCGATTCAAATGAACCAGACATATGAATCGAATCAATATACACTGTTGCTAAACATGTTTCAGAACTGCATTGGTAGATTGATGAGCGAAATACTTCTGCCTCAGTTGAACATACGGGTAACCTATAAATGATAGAAAGTGAGCAGGCTTTGAGAAGGAAAGTACTTCATACCACACTTGCTCATTCTCGTCCAGCTCGATCGAGAACCGTTCTTCCCCAGCCTGATTTCCAGCAAAAGTTCCAAACCATGTTATCATCAATCAAGCTAGGTAATATGCAGCAATAAGCATCAATAGAACCTGATTGTATTCATCAAACTTTTATAGGCACAGGAAAACACTTCAGACAGATAATCATCCATTGCAAACTCGAAAAGAAAACAATAATTTGACCCAACCAAAAACTCAAGAATCCTACTTTGCTTTGAGACTAAAAACACAGCTCATAAGAATAAGTTCCAAGTACTAACCAATAGGTGGCCTTGTAATGTGCCACTACCAAAACCAAATGAGGCAACTCCCTTCTTAGTCTTAGCCCTTTTGTTTTCCTTTACATACACCACTTGGAGAGGCATCATGATCCATGGCAGAAATTCCTTAAGACAAACACAAAATTTCTCCCCACTTCGAATAGGAGTCCTGGGATCGACAAACGCCCAATCTAATCCAAAATGCCTGCAAACAATACCGAAAAAACATATGACTATGATATAACTATAAAGGGGAGTTATCTGCACACAAAAAACAATGTGCAAAAAGCCACAAATGACAAACCCCCAGTTCTGTAGTGCTGTCTTGCCCTTTTCATATGTCTGAAAACCAGAACCAACTAAAACCCTAGCATGGTTGATTAAATAACCATCTTTGGAGAGCTCCTTGTCTTCCTTAATGCAGGAAAGAGGATTTGCAGTAGCTCCTTTGTATTTGGTGTCATAATTAAATGTCCCAGACCTGGTGGTAACAGGCACAGAAAAGAGGGAAAAACCCCAATCAGAAACAAAGGAAATATACCGAGTTTGAATTAAGAAATCAACTAGTAATATGATTTATTACTTGTCAATGCAAGATTTCTGTTGTTCAGGAGAAGGTCGAGTCCAGCTCAAGAAAAACATTTCTGTCAAAAAACATGAATAATATCACCCCAAAAACTCGATTAATGAAGTGTTTCCCCCAAGAAAAATGTGAACTTTAATCAGAAAATGAATAAGCTTGCAGATAATAACCCAGAAAATAGAAGTTTACCTGTAATCCAAGCAATGAAATTGGCAAATTAGACGACAACAGTTGACTGTTGACAGGAGATTGCTATCCAAGACTTGAAGGAACGAGAGAAAGAAGAGGTTGAAAATGGCCGATGTGTCCATTACCTCGATGTAGCTGAACCAGGCTTGGCGCTGGGCCTTCTATTCACTTATGAGATCACATCTGTCGGCTCGATTTACATCCCACGGAGGTAAAGAACAAAAATCCTCAAAATTTTGTTGAATTTATTCGTTTTATTTTGCAGAAAAAGGGATTGTTTTTTTTCCTAATGCCGACGGATAGAAAAATTATATCACAATAACTTGTCACATAAGCAAAGGGTCGTTATGATACCACCTGTCACGGGACCATTACCCTTTTTCTAAAAATATATCACAGGATGTGCACCACCACCATATATATATATTCTAAGACTTCTATTTTTTTCGATGTGCAACACCACCATATATATATCCTAAGACCTCCCTTTCGATATACAATACCATCATATATATATCCTAAGGCCTCTTTTTTTTTCAATATAGGATTAATGTTTCTTGTTCTTTTCAGACATGACAATATCCTCTCGGTCCATTAAGACTGACCAGCGACCACCTCGAACTACTAGCTTTACTTCTAACCAAAGCTTTACTTCATTATTAAGTAGCATTTTTGTGCAGCTGAATTAGAAATTCTATAGTTGCCTTTTTATCGAATCCTGACATTAACCTTAAAATATAATTACTTCTCTACTTAAAAAAACTGGATTTCGTGGATGAAGTATCAATCAAGTAAAGAAAATGATGACAGTGTTGTTTCTGTCATCTGCTCTGTAACTGAACTGAAACCTTTGCTTATACAACACCCTCTAGGCTCACTCACTCCCTCTTCTCCGGTCCCATTGAAATTTTAGACTTGGTTAGTCAACAAATCACAAGAGAGAAAAATTTCAATCGGCTACATATGCTTTGCAACATATACAACAGTGAAAAACATAACTGAAGGAATAGTATTTGAACAATTAAAAATCGACACATAACACATTATTTTAACATATGAAATAAAAAATAAAAGATACATAACAAGTGACATGTTACATCATTAAAAAATAAAAAAATATATATAATTGCATATATTTTTTTAAGGAACGAACCAATAAGGTTTAAATTTTAGAATTTAAGTTAAGTCTTAGAATTTAATTTTTTTTTAGTGTTGTATAGAAAATAATACTGAAAAATACATAGGATTTTTGTTCGGCTAATGGTTGGTTGGGCTCAGGGTAGCCGTGTTGTAGAATGCTTCAAACCAGTACAGACTGGTGGGGATGGATAGATTTAGACGTTCATCCTCCCACGTTCTTAGTCTGACAAGCATTGTTCGGCAAGAAAAAATAAAACTAAAGTAGCACAAATATGGTGCGCACGGCAGAACTCACTCCTTTAAAGCCATCCCCTTCACGGGAATGGGACATTAAATCAGACCAACAACAAAACCAGCTGAGTTTGCAAACATGGGCACGACTAGAAACTGGTTCAACACAGTTCGAAAGAAGTTCATCAAATCATCCCACCAAAAAGATATCACCATTGTTCACAGCGGAAATCTAAGCCAGCACCCAATGATCAAAGAAGCTAGAGACTTCCCCAACATATCACCTTCGTCTAGATCGTCGTTTCAGACAAAACCTTTAACCAGAGAGGACATGGCAGCAATTAAAATCCAGTCAATCTTCAGGGGTCATCTTGTAACTACATGAACTTGCATTTCTTTTTCCAAACATTTTAGACATGGTTAAAGCTTACCTTTTTGGTGTTCTGGTTTTGAATCTTGATAACTGAGGATTATAATGAACAGGCAAGACGAGCATATAGAGCGTTGAGAAGCCTAGTCAAGCTGCAAGCAGTTGCGAGAGGGGCGTATGTGAGGAAACAAGCACAAATAGCAATGAATTGCATGCATGCACTTGTCAAGTTACATGTCAGAGTTCGTGCCCGCCAACTCCTCGGCAGGTACAGTGAGTGACTGCCGATGTGCCCTGCCAGTGCCAGTGTCACCTTCACTTTCCACTAACTGTGGACGCCGTTCCCTGCTGGTTTAGGTCATAACCTTTTCTATTGCAAAAATTTCAGATATAACAATTCCTGTACTCTCTTTTGGCAAAATTGTAAGCACATAAGACATTTTGAGTCATGATCTAGGAATGTGATAATGATGAACTGCATTTTTCAGATAATCCATTTTACAGAATGCAAAAACAGAACAAAAGTAAAGTCAGTATTAGGGTTTCGTTCAAGTCTCAACAGCTTAGAGACGAAAGAAAAGTAGGAACCAAAGAGAGCAATTGTAAGTTTGTAACTCAGGATTGCAGAAAACTGAATCACTCTCCAAATGCACACTGCTGTACTCAATAGCTCATCATTCATTATGATATATATAATACGATAAAATACGGACAAAGCAGTTGGACAATAATGCATTTACTTCACAGCATCGTCTTTACTATTGGTGAGAAAACATTGCCGGATGACTCTCATGTTGCGATCCTCCCCCTTATCTGCAACCCCTCACAATAGTACCATGCTTAGAATTGTTTGATGGGACAAAACAAAAAAAAAATTCATATGAATGTTGTACCTCTTTATCTATTTGTTGGAGGATTTCTACAATTTCAGAGAAGTTGGGCCTTTGAGTGGGGTCCTGCTGCCAGCATCTCTCAAGCAATTCCCCTAGTCTTGGGTTTGTATTCTTTGGGATCGTAGGACGTAGATTCTGAAAAGATCATTAGATTGTTATAAACAAAATATCCTCCTTAGCACAGCAGTCACAGAACAAAATTTCCGTATTTTTATGTTCATACTAAAATAAAAGTACCTTTTGCACCACACCAACTGCAGCTTGTAGTGGAGTCAAGAGAGAATATGGGAGCTAGCAGTTGCAATGTAAGAATAAATCAGCCATAAAGATATAAAATCTCAAAGTTTGCCACAGACAAGTATCCACAATCAAAAACAAAACTTTTCCACATAAAATAATGACTCTTACTTCTCCAGTCAGTAGCTCCCAGAGTGCTATTCCAAAGCTAAAAACATCTGCCTTGTGATCATATGGTTTGTGCTCAATAACCTACATTAATTAAGATAGGGCAATGAAATATTAGATTAGAGCTCCTTTCTAGAATTGAAATTCGTGTTTGTGTCAACTAATAAGTATACAATCTGCAATGCAAGGTGGTGAATCAAATGACAAAAAAGAGTGATCATTTAGAATATGATCATATATCACATGCAAAATGAATTTTTAGTTCTGACACGGAATTAGTTTGAACATCATAACATGTATTTTTATGATCTTGAAGAAACATAAAATAGCTAAGTATATTAAAACTTAAAAAATCATCGTAGTAGCTAAACTACTATCATGTAAAGAATACAAAGGAGAAACATAATGTCCAAGAGAAATGCATACCTCAGGAGCCATCCAGCGGTATGTTCCAGTTTCAGCTGTCATTACTCCTGAATGAGCCTGCACTCTAGCAACTCCAAAATCGGCAACTTTAACAACCTGTAAACGGCAGACCAATAAATTTAAGACAAATGTCATAAATTGTTCTATAATACAATTTACAGAATACTATAATCCCAGTGAAAATTCATAAGGAAAATAAAAACAAAACAATAGCTTTTAATAGAAAATTAATTAATCGGTGACTTGATTAACAACACTATCTTACTTGATTCTCATCCATCAAAAGATTGGCAGTTTTCAGGTCCCTGTGGATGATGTTGTTTTGATGCAAATAGTTCATTCCCTTGGAAACATCAAGGGCTACTTTTAGTAGAGATGGCAACTTAAAAACTCCCCTTTGCTTATGCAGGTAGTCATATAAGCTACCTCTGGCCATGAATTCTGATAAAGCACAAATATCACTATAAAGAAACTATCTATAAAATGAAAGGAAAAGTGTTTATGTTTTTAATAAAGCCACGGAGTTTATCATCATATAATTAAAGGGATGAAAAGGCTAAGCATCCGAATATATAAATTTTGGTATACAGATGGGAATTCAGACACTAAATTCGTAATGGTAGGTTTTGTGTCAATCGCTCAGTTTGCACTCCAAAGCCACAATTGTTCCCTTCTAGCAACATAATTATATATAATATCTGGTAAAGATGGAAAACAGCAACACTTAACAGCACCATTGTAGAAGCAAAAGTTTCAACATTTTATGCACCAAAGAAAAATACTACAGAGCATAGTAAATCACAGGTGTAAAACTAAATTAGATTATACCAGTCACAATGCAGGGGTTTGGAGCTCTTGTACATGCGCCAATGAATTGTACAACGTTCTTATGTCGGATTTTCCTACAAACAGAAAAATGAAGAAAAAAAGGTTGAAATTCCACTGCATGTGAATCAGCCTTGAAGATAAGTACAAATAAGTCTCAGTCTCCTAGGAATCAAAGCTATGATTAGAACGTTAATTCATTCAATAACAAGAGTTCTTAAACTCAACTATGATATGTGAGGACCATGAGATATCCAAATGAGACCTGCCACAGTTTTTCTTTAGAAATTGCACCCAATATATACAAACCATATATATATATATATGGACACAGGACATCATTTAGTTCTACTGAGGCTAATAGGCAAATGCTGGAGTTCAGACTTCATTACAACCACCAATCAAGCCAAAAATAAAGAAATACATAGAGCTTCGCAAGAGAAATGAAACGGCAATGTGCCTGGGAAATAGATAATATGCAGACTGCAAAATAAAAAAATGCCCATTTCAGAATTATGTCCCTCTGAAACGTTCTAACCCTCTTTTGAGAGCTAACGATCCTATTTTCAACAATAAGAAGCATCAATAATTACCTCCTTTGTCTTTTTAAGTACCAAACAACCAATATTCCCCAGCATAATATTCATTTGAAAATTTACCATGATACGAGGAGCTTACAGCAACTACTGATTCACAAATCCAGAAAGAGGTGGGGCAAAACAATTGAACTAAAATTGTGCAGAACAGTCAACCAGTGGCTTAATAAAATCCATATAAACGGGCACTGATCTGAAATTTTAAGAACAAAATGGGAAAAATAATTAAGCAATTGCTGCTCATAATCTATATGGTGCCAGGCAAGAATCCTACCTATCTGATAGAAATGTAATCATCTAAGATATCAGAAACAGTCACTTGGTCTAGTGTATCAAAAGATTCTGGTAACCCAGGGAAACAGCTGGTAATCCAAGAATCTAGCTCTGATACACCGATGCACGCTAACAAATAATTCCAGAAAATGGTGAGATGATAGGGAAGACAGAGAAAAGAAGAGCAGCAATTGTAATAGCTTGGAGAGAGGTGAGAGAATCAGATAATTTTTTAATATGAGTTTATGCGATTTTGGCTTGAATTTGTATTATGAAACATCCAACTATAGAACACATTGAGAATGCCTATCAGCAGAAGCAGCTGGTTCACTTCAAAACAATTAGCATATATTGGCGCTCCAACGAACCTCATAATAAAAACTTCCTGAGAAAACTCTCTCAGCAATTCTCCTGTAACCCGTTCAGGCTTGAGGACTTTAATAGCCACTTCTTGACTATAATATGTGCCTCTGTATCTGAAGATGTTAAATGCGATGATGAGTTAGAATTTGTCCTCTCCCTAAGTCAAAAGGTAAAGAAGCATGCTTGAGGCTGACAAAACTTACAGATCACCATATGACCCAGATGCAATCTTGTTTTCGATTTTGAGCTGCCTGGAATCAATTTCCCATACATCAGTTCCATCAGTTGGGATTTCAACACAATTGGGTAAGGAAAAGGCCCCTTCTTTGACAAGTCCAGTAACAGCAGATATTGAACTCTTTGTCGGATAAGATGTCTCCTGCATCCGAATAGAAACCAATCAATGGAAGCATAAAAACAAATAGGAGTAATCCATAATCAATATGATTGCTACTATGGTCTTACAAGTCATAATCAAGTACAGGGAGTTGGGATGTTCTACAGAAAAAGCAACGAGTATGCATATCTTTGGAGTTCAAACAATATAAAGCTAAAAGTGGAAACCAAAATTCACCTCACTTTCTGAAAAGTTATATTTAGCATAAAACCATTTTAATTAAGAAGAATAAGCCAAAGCTTCAATTGGGATATATACAAATAAATTCAATGCCAACAAAAAGGAAGATTACTAGCCATATTTGGCAACCATTTGCAGCACTGATAGCATTGACAAGGCTTGATCAAACATTAATAAAGAAAGATAAATATGATTTCATTCATGGGCATCACAATAGGAGTAGTGACATGAGGGTAACATGCAGGAAAAGCTACCTTTGACTTTAAAATTTCCTTCTCCAGAGCATCTTTGAGCCCCTCGGTTTCCTAAAAGATTAATGAGTTAAACAATGTTTTTTCCAGCCTTAGCAACAATTATTTGATCTAATTATCAGGGTGAACAGATATAAGAGCATACCTCAAAAGGCCAACCATCAACAACAAAAACATCCAAAGAGTACCCATCAACAGTGGAAAAAGCATGAGCTTCCTGAATGTTCAATCCTATCTCCGCAAGTAAAGATGTTAACTGTATAATAATCATCAAAATCTATCATTCATTGCAAGAGAAAGTTTCAACAAAAACAGACCAAATGGAATCTTCCTGCAACAAGAACATAGTAGAATACACACATAAAATTTCAAATCAATCTGACATCATATCATTCCAGACAAGAGTATTATATAACTAGAGGTGTGAACTTTTATGGTAACTTGATTCTCATGTCTCAGCATCAAAGAACTCGTGTTAAACCACAAAGTTTTACCATTTCCTATAAATTTATCTAGAGGCAGAAAATCAAGAAATGAGAATTATTGCATCTACAAAAGCTAATGAAAACATAAAGAGCAGTATCCATAGCATCCCTCTCAAAAAGTCAGCAAATGAAGTGTTAACATTTATCTTATTCTTTTCATGTAAAATCAATGATTACAATACCAAATTACCAATACTGCTGCATTATATAAGCGATGAAAGTGAAACTACAGCATCTGTCGTGTTAAGAAACAAAAAGAGGATGTGAATATCGATCTGAAATTTATGAACACGCAGTGAAAGGTATCATCAAGAGAAGTGGAAACACCAAGTACCTGACTGAGGAGTTTTGGCCGATCAACCGTTGAAAAGGTGATCTCATGCATAGGCCTACAAGATTCCACCTTAGATAATATTATTTATGTAGAATCAAGTTATGCAACTATTAACAAAAAGAAGAGGATTAGTTAAAGGGAAAAGGCAAGGACAATAACAAGAGAAAGGAAAAAAACCACTTTGTAGTACGAGACTTAAAAAAGATAGTGCTCAATTCAAATCCTTACCGAAGGTATGATGTTGAATTTACAGCACTATCTTTATCTTCAGTTGCTTGGAGAGAAAAAGCATCAAAATGAGGCGACGAACCAAAGGTAGGTGGTGGGTGGGTGCTGAAGAGAGTAGAAACGGACAGCAGGGATACCCAAAAAGGGAAGCGTAGTTAATTTCGGGTCTAGAAAGTATGAGGAAGAGCCTAAAAAGAATCCATGGAAATATTAATTTTAACTACAAGAGCCTAATGGGCCTTACCCCAGTCTATTTGAATGATAAGCACTTTGTGCATCTTCTTTTACAGATGAATCAGAATGAACAGAATCAGCAGAAGGCGTAGTGGAGACAGGATAAACCTATAGAAGATACCAGAATCAGACAAAATCATTTTAACATTTATCAATAAAATACGAATTGTCAAAGCTAAGCTACATTCAATCTCCAGGATTTCAAGAAGGGTAATAGGTTATATCACAGTCAAATAGAAAAAACTTAATATTAAGGCATAAAGAATAGAGGTGACAGGCATGCAGAAATGTGTACCTGCACTATTCGAACATCAAAAGCAGGACGATTACCAGGGTCCTCTGCCAGATGCAATAATCTTTTATGTGTAAGCACATCTTCTGCCCGCTCCACATTCACATCTAATGCGTATCTATCAAAAGTAACAGAACTCTCAAAACATGAAGACAGAACAACTGATAATTCAGTATAAACTCAAGTATTGAACTTTTCATAAAAAGAAAAATACCAATAATTCCGAACTTCATTAACTATACTAATCTAGTAACTGGAAGGATGGTGAAAAAGATGGAAAGAGACGAACATAACTGTTTATATGATTTGATTTAAACTATCTTTTTTTTTTTCATGTTTTGTAAACGACAAAATGAATTCTCTAAAAGAAAGATAAAAAAAAAAAAAGGATCATAGTAAGATTCATGAATCTTAAATCTAATTTACCTTTCCAATCATCAGCAAGACAACAAACAAACAATCATTTTAAAGGGAAATGGGTACAGAATCGAGCAGAAACAGAAATCTAGGGTTAGACGTAGTACCGAGCAGGGAGTCGATTGAAATGAAGCCAGAGCTGATCATCGAAGCCAGGCAGATTAGCTTCCTCATAATTAAACTCCTGGATACGCTTAAGCACTTCGTTGTAAACGTCAAGTTTTTGCCTGTGATGTCGAGGATTCGCATGGGCCAGCGATTCCACAGCTCTACTCCCGCAGCTCTCAGTGTCCTCTTCAATGGCCATCGGAGAGTACCGCAACAACCACTTCCGCTAACCGAAACAGATTCACAGAAAAAACTGGATGACTCAACTATTCATTAAATAGATTAGAAGAAAACGAAATTGAAAAAGAAACGGGCTAAGCTTCTTATTATATTTGATCCACCGGAGAAAACTCGGAGAGGAACAAGAAAATGGAGAGAGAAGAAACGAGATGAGACAAAAGCTCTAACCGGAGGTGTGGATTGAGAAGTAAAAATGGATAAATTAGGTAAATGATAATTAAATTATTTTTTATTAATATAATGATTAGATAATTAAATAATTATTTTATTTTTTAAAAATTATATTTAAGATTTAAGAATGTTTAATAATTTTTTATTTTATATTTAGTTAATTTTTAATATTTTATTTAAATTATAATTATTTTATATTTGATGTTAGAATAAAATTATATTTTACATACATATATTTATTATTATTGTAAAAAATTTAACGATAATAACATATTATACATATATAGAATGAGGTTAGATGGAATGTTATTTAAAATATATTATCACATATACATGATATGTCAATATCGTTAAATTTTTAACGGTTTAAGCATTATGTTAGTTTAAAAATAAATTATTTGTCAAAAGACATAGGTTAAAGATTGAATTTATCCCCAAAAAAAGAATGAGGACTAAAATGATAAAAAAATTATAAACGTTAAAGGTTAAAATTATTTTTATCCCTTATATAATTTTAAAAGTTTGATGATCATTTTATATTTTCGTAAATAGTTTAAAGATCATTTGTTTACTTTATCCTAATTTTTTGATTAATTATAATACATTATTCAAATCAATGCACAAAGATAAACACAAACAACTTAAAAATAAATAAACTAATATAAACATACTATTTAAAATTAAAATGAACGATCAATAACCCTTGCCACGCCTCTTCTTTTTGAAAGCCAATAATGGACGATCTTTGTGAAACGGAATGCGTCACTTTTCTCTTTCTCTGTTAGTCTGTTTTTACTCTGTATTTTGTTGTTGTTGTTTAAAATGAATGCTATTGCCTGTTATTCCATGTAAAAGAACAACAGAAGATCGATAAGAAATTTATTAGTAGTCAGAAAACTATCGGCATGGATAGACTATATTTCCAAGAGCTAAAACAAAAAGGTATTACCTTCAGACTTTGTTCTCGCTGGTGAAAAACTGAGCAACGGTACTGGAGGAGGACAGATTTATTGCTGCCTCCAGTAACTCTTCCTTGTTCTCCTCCTCATCCTCCTTCACGGGAAGACTCGAAGGCTTGTCGAGAAACACCAGGTTCAACGGAGCCAGTTTAGCTTATTCTTGCAAATTCTCGTTCCTTATGGGGACCAAAAACATTGTTCCTTCTTCTAAACTCTGCACCAAAGCTCCAACTGATGCACTATTTTCCCTCTTTCCTTCTTCGTTATATTCATCTCTTCTATGACAACGCTCCATTGCTCGGGAATCATATTCTCTGCTTCAACTTCCATTGGTTGCTTATTATTGGATTGTCAAACCCTGAGTCAGCTTGGAGATGAGCGTCTTCGAAGACAAGGCAATTGCAGATGGCGCATTCTTCTTCATCACTTGCTGCGGCAGTGTCGACGGTGTAAGAAGAAAAAAAGGAAAGGGGACTGAGTATAACTTTAGAGAGAAATGCAAGTTGTAAGGTGAAGAAAGAGGAAACAACGAAATGGATGAGATTAGGGGGGATAGGAGTAGGAGGGAGAGGGCAGTGGCATTGCTTCTATTATGGTCAGAAGATGAGGGTAATCAGACGAGACGACTGTGAAACATATACACCCTAAATTCATTTAATTCTTTTCAAATGCAAAATTTAATTTATTTTGATTATAAAGTTTTAATAACTCAAAACACTTCCATCATGGGAGTAAAACTAAACCAAAAGAATCCAAATCTTAAACTCAAAGAGCCGGCAGCACAACTGATAAAACTAAAATTTTGCAATACAGAAGTAATTTTTAAGCATCAAAAATTTATATCTTGAATAAATATTTACCATGAGAGACTTGGTTGATGCCTAATTTCCGGGGCGGGAACCTAAAAGCTGGTTGACATAAATTAAACAAAGTTCAGAAACCATATTCATACTTTCCATACGAAACTCAAATGGTTCGAGATCCTTCACTTGCCTACCTAAGTTGAATAGATAATGAAGATAAGGTGCAAACATATTAACCTTGAAGATCCGTCCAAACTCAAAACTAGTTAATACATCAACACTAACAAGACATCAGACAGGCTCTCGTCTCTTCCGTCTTAGAGATTGCTTTCAAGTGAAACGCTTCACCTAGAGCCACGAGAATAAGGTGGCGAATAAGAGCGGTCCCTCCTTGATCTTCCACCATGAGGAGAATACCTTGGAGAGTAATCACGGCCTCGATACGGTGAGCGCCTTGGAGATCGACGATACTCATAGTCATCACGACCACCACGATACCTGCCACGGTCACCACGACCACCTTCCCCCCAATACAACATAAAAAAGTATTAATAACGGCATCTTCAAATCATTGCATCCTGATTTCTAACAAATAAATTTATTTAAAATTTCAGGCTTACCATAGTCTCTGGTATTTTTCAGTCCAAGATAATGCCCTGGCGTTGGGGTCCTAGGTCGTTTCCTACGTGACTGAAAAGAAGACAACACCTTAATATCCAACTAGGCAAATACTGGGTTAGCATCGTCAAGATGGTTTAGGATCTACATCATTATGCATTTTTTAGCAAAATCAATTCATAAAAAAACTAACATGTTACTCTGAAAAGGGGGGAAACTTCATTTGGAAGATCACCTGGAAGGTGAAAAAATGGCCATTGAAAGAAAGGGAAGAAAAAAAAACAACGCATGATACACATCCCGACAAGACACGAGTATCTCCTGTATTATATAAATGCCATATGTGATATACCATAAAAGCCTGATTATAAAGTTGTTGTATTGGCCTTTGATTAGTTGAGAGTTGAAAGTGAATGCTGAGGTTGTATAGTTGTTGGGCAAAATAGTTGCTAATCTAGTTGATCACATGTATTTTCAAGCTGTTTTAGCTGGCCATTGATCAAGCTTGTTGACTTAAGTTGAGATGGATGATCTCATCATCTTTGATTGCTGCCAACATAGCTGACACAATACTGTTCTGAATATAGCCAGAAAACCTCCAGGTTAAGAAGGATGATAAATACACAAGAATAAACTCTAGCAACACGGATAAAATCAGATTACCCTCTCCACAGTTATGTATCGACCCTCTAAAACTGATTGGTTGAGATACTTGATGCAGCGGTTGGCATCTTCAACACTGTCCATGGTAATAAAAGCAAAACCTCGAGAAATGCGTGTGCGAGGTTCAACAACCAGAAAACATGATGCCACCTTCAAACAGAATCTACTCGTTAATCATATTATTGAGATGGATAGTAGCAATAAAATAATGAAAAAAGAACCCGGAATTTTGAGTAAATAACAGAAAAACAACCTTCCCCTCCTTGGAGAAATGGTCTTCAAGGTCCCTCTCTGTGACCCTTTGAGATAGACCAGTCACATAAAGTGTGTTTCCAGGATTTCCAGTTTCAGCCCTGATACATAAATCCAACAAGGACATAAGTAAAAAAATAAATGGAGTGGAGCTTCAAAGTCCAGATTTAAAATAAGACAAATACAAGATGGGATGGTAGAATGAATATTGCAGTTCAAGTCACAATCACGCAAAGGAAAACAATGCCAAAATAAAAACTAACCTGCCACGACTTCTTGACCTTGACCTGGATCGGGAAAAAGAGCCAAAACAAATCACAATAATTTCTTTACAAGTAAGAAAAGCAATACTTCACAAAATGAATTGAAATTGAGTCGGGTGAAAACAGACCTGCCGCGACTGCGTGATCTTGACCTATGCCTTGGCCTCGACCAGGAGCGGGATCTTGACCTAGACCGAGGTCCAGATCTAGATCTGGACCTTGACTGTTCTCTCCATGGAGAGGGAGATTGAGAATTCCTGATACAACCAGAAACACATTAGACGAAAATGGAGATTAATGAAAGAACTGAATAACAAGCTTTGCAAAGTTGTGGAGCGCTCGATATAAAACCAACCCTCAAAACCCCACGTTAAAGGAAATAAAATATATCTTCATTATTTGAAGGAAAAATGAAAACAATTTGAGCATCAAAATTGATACTGTTTGAATCCCTCCCAATGAAGCACATTAAATCCCTAAATCATCCCGACTTGTTCAATCTAGGGTTTCACAGTAACTCACTCGAAACAAACGAGAGAAAAAACACAAATACTACATCCACAGATCAAAAAGCAAAATACACTGATCAGAATCTAATCTAACCTTTTACGAGGAGAATCCACCTGTTCCATAACAAAAAAAAAGAACGCATTTAAATCGATGAATCCCTAAATAAAAAGCAAACGCGAAAAAATGAAAGAAGATGTGAACGAAAGAGATGAAGATGTTACCATGTTTTGACGAAGAGAAAGGGAACCCTAGAACTCGAGATAGAGAGAGAATTGGGAAGTTTTAGGGTTTATCCGCGCAGAGAATGATGGGATCAATTAAATGTCGGCTTCGTTATAAGAACAAAGTAAATGTTAAATGTTCTGGATCAATGAATGATATTTTAGAGGATAGATTCAATGCGGGAGAGTTTAGATAGAGCTCACCTGCACCACCACCATTTTAAAATTAGACCCAAGAGCCTGTTTAGTAATGTTTAATGAACGAGCACGAGATTTTTTAGGTTAAACGGTTAACGGAATAGTTGTTGTTCTTAGAGGTTACGGATTTTAATATTAATAATATCAGTAGAGTAATTGAACGATCAATATCAAATAATTAAAGATTATATTATAGAACATATATTATTATAATCATAATTTGTTCAAAAAAAAACGTTTAATGAACGAAATTTTTATCAAACGTCGTCACTATTTCAACGACAAAAATTCTAACACCCGTTTAGATAACGTTATTAAATGGTCCCCATGGATGGGACAAACTTTTATATCCAAATTAAAAGAACAATAATTGTTTCTTTAATTATTTGGGTTAAAAGATTCGTATAATTTTTATTTTATTTTTATTTTCAAATTAAAATAAAAATATTAGACTCACGAATCTGAGACGAATTTAAATTCAAGATGTGAAAATGGGCTTGGATCTAAATCCAATTAGATCCGGTCTAAATTCAAGTTGGTGCCATTCCTATCCAAGATGGATCAACGTCACTTAAAAATTTTAAATTATATAATTTAAAAGTTTTTCTATATATTTTTATTAAAAAAATATTTTCTACTTAATATAACTGTTCACGGATATATATAGAAGAATATTGATCATATGGATGATATGTCCCTGCTCCTGCATATTCTGAACTCTACCTTTTCTGCAAGTTATTTAATTGCATCCCAGCCTGGAGCAAGACTTGTCTTAATCATATCCATGTCTTGAGTTTGACCTGTGACCTGTCAAAAGTACGATCCAAAAATAATTACACAAAGGATATTATTTGAGTAAAAATGTAATTAAAGCATGTTTGGCTGAATCCATATTCATTTCTTATCATTTTAATTTGAGAAACAGAATTCAATGGAAAATTCAGTGTGGGAAAGATCTAAGAAGAGGTTTGGTTTTCATTAATGGGTGTCAGGACAGAGATTTTAAGCTGTTTTAAGGACTGATCTATGTCCGAACACGAAGTGGTTGTCTTCAGACACAATTAGAACTGAAAAGTCAAAATAAAATACCCGAACCAGAGAAGGGGGGGGGGGGGAGAATGGATTTTTACAGACGCCCACCTCGTTTTTCTTTGTCATCGTCTTCTTCGTCTGGATATTTCATTGAAAAGGTGAAAGTTTTCTGCAGTTTCGCTGTTTCCACCATCATTGGGAACATTTTCTCTGCCGTCTTAACATTTTTCTTTGCAGTAGGTTGGTTCCCTTCTCTCATCTTCTTTCTTTTTCCCTTCAAATCTTCTCTGGGAATTATATATATTGTTTAAATTCTTGATCTTGATTTTGGTTTTACAATAATTGGTCTTCTTTCTGCAGTTTGGAATTACTGTCTTATATGACTAAGGGTAACCTTTTATGATCAAAACTTTGCTGATGAGATTGGCATTTTGTCTGCAGTGGGGACATTGTTAGGGGCCATGACCGGAGCTTTGATAGGACAAGAGACAGAGAGTGGTTTTGTTCGAGGGGCTGCTGTCGGGGCTATATCTGGAGCTGTTTTCTCAATCGAAGTCTTTGAATCTTCTCTTATGCTTTGGCAATCCGATGAATCTGGGATCTTATGTTTGCTTTACTTGGTGAGCAGGCTTATGTATTGCCATGATTTTTACAAGTTCCATGGCTATTTTCTAAGTTAATCGAAAGAGGGATACGAAAGAAAAATCTCGATTGTTCTAAATCGATTCGTTTATGATATGTTCACGAATTCTAACTCGTTTTCCTGCAAATTCTGCAGATTGATGTCATTGCAGGCCTTCTAAGTGATAGGCTTGTACGTGAACGAATCGGTCGGGCGTTGCTGAGTGCTGTTCAAAGTCAGGTAATATGCTCTACCATATGGTGGTAGTTTGTATGCTAGGTTCCATTCCATATGCAATTTGCTTATGATTTCAGTTTCTGTTATTAGATGGGAGATACTGGGACAACCTTCGAGGAGGTCCAGAACACCTTCGACACCGGTAGTGCTAGAGGATTAGCTGGAGATCTGGTTGAAAAAATCCCCAAGATAACAATCAGAACCAATGACAATGAAGATGCATCAGGAGATAAAGTTTCCTGTTCAGTTTGCCTTCAGGTTTCAACCATAATCTATTTTCGATTTCACCCCATTCGGGACAATACAGCTAGTTCCAGAACAAGCTTATTTGACTGAAATTTGAGGTTGTCCTTACCATTTATGCAGGACTTTCATCTTGGAGAAACGGTTCGAAGCTTGCCACAGTGCAATCACATGTTCCATCTGCCTTGCATAGATAAGTGGCTTCTTAGACATGGTTCATGTCCATTGTGCAGAAGGGATCTGTTTCTTAAACTGTAGGATTAAGAACAGGCTATTTATATTGATTTAAACCGTTTTCACTTGCCAGGCTTGTGTAATTGTAATTGTTAATCAGATGCTTGCCTACCCTGGTATCGAACATTGTACTCGATTAACACTTCGTATAAAGGATTCGAATTTCTGGGTTGAATTAAAGATGTAAGAAGGAATCAAGCATTTTCATACCCTGAACACCTGACCTAGAGCTAAATAATTTTATAGATGAGGATCAATCCCATACCAGTCCAGTGTTAGATATAGGAGATTCAGTATCATTCTTAGGGTAAATTTCATCACCGGTAAAGAAGCATGATAAGCATAGAATAGAATTACCACTGGTAAGTTGGTGCCTGAGGACTCCGGGCAAGCAAAATAAACAGCTTTTCGTAGATTTAATCGGTTGGATTAAAGTCGTTGGGGACAAGTTTTTGTTTTCCAATTCTAGGCACTTTCGTATCGGTAGACGGGATAATATGTCGATATATTGCTACTTTAAAAGAGAGTCGTTATACTCGCATTAGACGATATGTATCGGTATAGATTTTCAATTTTAAATAGATAATTATTCCCTAAGAAAAATAATTATCTGTGATAAATAAAAGATCATATTAAACACTGTTTATTTTTTATATTTTATTTCTTATAATTATAAGAAACTTAATAATTTTTTATAGAGTAATATTTTAATTCCATTTCCAATAATAAAAAATTGAACTGTAAATCTGTCAACTGTCAATTCTATTTACGTGTGTTTTATTGAATGTGTTTCTCATTTGGGTTTCTTCGTTTTCACTCTCAATCTTTAGAAAACGTGGGGGAGGTCTCACTGAAAAAATTATTAGGGGAATTATGTTGACTACGTTATCTATAGTCTCAATTAATCAAGACTGTTGATCTTATTTTTTTTTTCAAATGAATCATCACCTCTTTTCTATATAGACTTATGGGTGATAATTAATAGGTGGTTATTTAAATATCAACAATTCTGATTGTTTGAACCATTGACGTGATAAACAGGGTTTACCTAATAATCTCTCCTCAACCATAGCCGAAAGTGTACGAACACATCATCACTCGTGGCATTTAATGATTATTTGTCAATTTCATGATATGAATGATTTAAAAATATTTTATATCATACGTAGGGACGGAGTTAAATTTGTAGTTGAAGGGTTAAAATATAAATATTTAAAAAATACGAGACAAATTTATAAATAAAAATAAATTTTAAATGAATTTAAATAAGAGATAAAAGTGAAAAAAATAATTTCATCCTTGATCACACGAATTATTTTGTCTAGTGATTAAGATTTAAAGAAATAAATGTTACTTTTAGAAATCACGAATTCGAGTATCAGTATTCTAATACAATAATTGAACGATTAATATTTAATAATTAATAATATATTTTAAAATAGATATTACTATAATCACTGTAATTGATTTTAAAAAATATATTTTATATAAAAATAAAATTTTAAAAATTCATTAGATAAATATTTTTAAATAACAATAAATAATTTTAGATGAAGTGTTAATTGATTTGTATAGAGAAATTCTAATTTGAATTGATTTATATATATATATATATATAATCTATAACAAGTGAGATTTACTTGAGAAGTCTCCGTTAATAAAGTTATTCGAATTTATGTAGAACTCTATTTCTTTTAAAAATCTGTTAAAGAGTTTGAAATTTAGTATGAATAAAATTATTTTTTATGTAGATTTTTTTTACAATCAAATAATTTATCCCTATAAATAGATAGCAAGAATTAAGGGTATATTTTATTTATTTATATTAAATTGATAAAATTTTTAAACAAAATTAAAGAATATTTTTGATTTTTTAGAATTCTCATTTTACTTTTTTTTTTAAATTATCAGTTACATAGGGATATTTATATCAATTAAATTTAATTTATATATTTATATATTCTATTTAAAAAAGTTGAACTTAAAAAAATAATTATTTATCCAATATTATTTAAAAACTAAATAAATAATTTTAAATAAATTATTTATCCAATTTATTACAATTCATGAATTAGATGACATAACTGACTATATTATTGTGTGATGGATTAAATTATTAATTTACATCAATTTCTAGAGTAAAATTATCTTTTAGTCTTAATTTTAATATTTATTATATCATTAAATTAAATATTAATTATATTTTAACACTAAATTTAAATTAAACTTTACTTATATCAAATATTAGAGTAGATAATGATCTAATAAATCTATAAATTTAAAAAGTAAAAGAAACAAATATTATTATATTAAAATATCTGAAAGGATAATACCTCCTTCCAAACATTTAATTTTCTTAATTATCTAATTATAAAATTAAAATTAAAATTAAAATCTAATTTTAAAATAATATCCTTCGAAATTTACCCAAAATTTCCGGATTAAATTGACCCTAGAAATCGGATTCAAACAATGGTAAATGAATTCGGAAGCTACGGAACAGAATTTTACTTTGAATCAAACTAAGAAAGTCAGTGAAAAACCCTAACCAAATTGATTTTTACTGCAGTAAAAACTATGTAAAGTGACCAAAACAACCTCAGAATCGAGGGTACTTGGTAAAATCGGAAATATATCAAAATAAAGGAAAAAAACAGAAAGAGAGAGAGAGAGAAAGAAAGAAGCAGAGGTTACAGCGCCTCCATCGCTGCTCTCCTTTATTTTCAAGATTCGTTCCTCTTCACCGATCCGATTTTCGAACCCTAAGTTTTGCTGTGTTTGGAGTCTCGGATATGTTAGCTCTCACTTTCTCTCGTCAAGGATTTTGTTTGATTTCTTAATCAAAATCTTGCTCCTCTTTTTATTTTCCAGTGATTTTCTCCGTCGATCAGCTCGTCCATTGAGAAAACTAATTAGAAAATCGTGATTTTCGTTTTAATCGGGGTTTCCCATGGCTGCAAATACTAATACTGCTAATTTCAATACCTCCGCTGCAGAGGCAGCTGCTAATCACTCTCCCAGTAGCCCTAATCAATCGCACCGTGCCGTAAAGGCGGCTTCTTCGCTCTGGACTGAAATGTTCCGTGGAGAAAACGAACCGATCGCGGGTATTTTGTTAACGTCTTCGTCATCGCCTCAATCAACGCCCCTGATCGAGCCACCTGTTGCGACCGTGGACGAAGATGAAGGCGTGGAGAGTGAGAATGCTGGGCTTAATGGCAATTCCGGTAAGAAGCCTGCTTGGAACAAGCCTTCTAAAGGCGATGCCAAGGTTGGGGCTGTTATGGGGACCAACAAGTGGCCAGCTTTGTCTGAGTCAGCTAAGGTTCCTTCCAAGTCCTCTTCGGATTCACCCAGAGCTTTATCGGATGGATCGTCATCTTCTCCTTCCGTTGTTTCCGTTTCTCAGGTTTGTTGTCCTAAAATTTAATCCCTTCTTTATTACCTTCAGTTTGATCTTCACCATTTCAATTATTTTTATTGCTTGGTTTTAAAATACCCGAACTTAGCTGTTTTAACTGGAGATAATTTATTATCTATTCGGTAAGGAAGATAATAAATGCTAAAATCTGAATTGGCAAAAATGCAAGGAATCTTGAATTCTTAATCCAGCTGTAGGGTTTACTTCAATTATATTCTATTTGATGGAATCTGTTTAATGGACATGTATTTTTATAGGAAATATTTAGGGATTCACTCGCTCAATGTTTTATATGATGTAATTTTGGTTTTGGAGGCTTCTTATCCCTATGATTTTGCTTTGTTTACTAAATTGTAGGGAAATGGAAGTGTGTTAGCATCATCGACCTCACAGAAACCAGTCAGCAATAATGCAAACACTAATTCCAATATGATTCCGAACTATATCACTCCTACACGCCAGAAGTCGATTAAACGTAATAGTAATAACTCAGCATCTAATGGTGGTCTCTCTCAGCTTCCCCCTCAAGATCCTGTGGTTGAATCACCTGTTAATAGCCCCTCTTCTAGGAACCACGCACAGAGAAGTGGATTTTTATCACAGTCTCATACTGGTGTTAATGACCACCCACACCCACGAAATTCATACAGGCATCGTAATGGTGGTCCACATCCACGAGGAGATGGTTCTCACCATCAGAATTTTGGGGGCAGACGCAACCAAGATCATGGTAACCATGAGTGGAATGGTCGGGACTTTAATAGCAGAGATGGTCACGCCCAGCCCAGGTTTTCTCCTAGGGTAATGAGGCATCCACCAGCACCACCACCTCCTCCACCTCCTGTGCCAAATACAATACCTTTTATCGGTCATATTCCTATGCGGCCTTTTGGCACCTCAATGGGGTATCCTGGTAAGCTGTACTTTCATTATTGCTGTTGCTTTTTTGGTAAGGATGAGTGGCATTCTAAGTTTGCCTGTAATTTCTCTACTTTCTTTTAGATATGGCATCTCTTTATATGGTTCCGGCTGCCCCTCCAGATTCATTTAGAGGTTTGCCATTTGTTGCACCAATGCCCCAAGTTTTTTTCCCAGCACCTGAGCCTCATGAAAATCAGTTGCATGTTGGTATAATGAATCAGATAGATTATTATTTCAGGTAATGCCTTGTTTTCATGATAACTTAGGTCAAATTAGTTAATCCTGCGGCCATATCCATGTATTTGAGGTCATCCAAAAAATTCTATGTTTGTTTCTTTGTTGCAGTGATGAAAATCTAATTAAGGACACCTATTTGAGGCAGAACATGGATGATCAGGGATGGGTTCCTATTAAGTTAATAGCTGGCTTCAAAAAGGTGCGTGTGTGTGTTGAGAATTTGGAGCTTGTTTCGAATGTTTGATTGTGATGTTCCTGTGCTTTGAGATGTTTCATGTGAAGTTCCTGTTCTAGTTTCTTTTGTCCCCGTTCTAGTTTTTTTTGGTTATCATTAAATGCAAAATTGAAGATTCTGAATAAAATCAGAAATGTACCTTAATAAATTAATTTAGGAATAATATAAAATATATGTTGTTTACTATTTATAATTTGTCACTTAAAATTGTAAGAGAGGAGCTTTTCCTGAAACATAAAGCTATGAGGGGGAAAGAAAGATATCAGAATGGTATAACCAGCACCCTCATTCACTATGGAGCAGATGTGAGAGATTTCCTTTGGGTTTGAGTCCTTGAAATAGTTACATGTCAATTGTTCATTTTAAGAAATTTGCAAAACTGTGGAAGGAAACCTTTGGATTTTGCATTGTTCCGGGTTTCGTTGATATTTTCCCCCTAGAAAGTTAAGTTTGAGAAACAGTCAACTACTAGATCTTCAAGCTAATTTTCTTTTTCCAAGAAAATAAATTGAAATCCCAATAATTAAAAAACCTAGTGTTTACTTTCACGCTTGCTGCTAATTGAGCTATTTCTTGAATGTCTCTTGTTGCTTTTAGCATAAGCACGCGCATTTATTAATGAAAACTGTTTGGAACTTTAGGATACATTTTATTTGCTTTTACCATAAACACGTGCACCCCACCCATTAGATTCTGGTTGAACTTATTTATATATTTTAGAGATATTTAACCTTTATGCATCTGCCATTATTACTTGTGGTGAGATACGTTGTCCATTGGCTTTTTCTCCAACTTCTTATACATATGATATGTTATAAGTTCTTTTTATTTATTATTGTTAACGATGAGCTGGCTCAAGCTCAAATTGCAATGAGTTTTTGCTTTTAGTTTTTGTATTTGTAGATATTAGTAAATGGCAAATACTTGATCATTTACTTAACATTTCTAATTGATTTGAATGTGATGGCAGGAGATGTTTGATGTTCTAATTTTATTAGATAATTTTTTGCTCTCTTTTTGGAAAATGATCCCTCTTCATCATTCCCTGAAGGGTTCTCTTAAATTTAATGCTATTGGATGATTGCATCAACAAACCACTGTTAATGGTACCACCTTCTCCTGTATAGGAGCTATCCCAACTTAGGGACTAATATTCTCATTTCTAACTTTCCAAGCTGACCTTAATACAGATCTTTAGTACTACAAGTCTCTTTTGCATGCATATTGCTTCTTGTTAGTCAATCTTTCCTATCATTTAGAAAAGGTGTGGTAGCCACCTATTTCACTTTTCACCTTAAGCAACCCAACCTTGGGCCTTTTTTTGTCAAAGAGAATAACCCAACCTTGATCCTATGAGTAATATTTCCATTAGTCTGTCTACTTTCTAAAATACTGACCATGGTTATTTTAAGCACTCCCTACCTCTCTCTTAACAATTTAGTGTGATCAAGTCTTGAACGCTATTCCTTTTATTACAAAATGTACACATTTTTTACTTGGTTTTGTTCTGCACAATCTAAACTTTGAGATTTAGTGTTTGTCTCAACGAATCTGAATTTCTTTCATTATCTCTCATCCATTACTTGGGAAAAAAGAAAAGGAATCATTGCTGATCTTTGATGTGCTTGTATTTTTATTGGTAATTCATCTTTTAATAAACCATAAGTTCTCATCTTCATAATTACTCCTTCATGCATACTTTGGCACACCAACATATTTAAGTATGTTGTTGTTCATAACATATCAAAGGATGTTTCTAAGTACTCTAAAAATATCCTCCAAATAACAACTTCGTATGTTTGTCATCATGCATGTCCTGCTATAGTGTTATGCAAGCGTCTTTGAGATGGATTCTGTTCTTGTCTAATGCCTATGCCCGTAAAAAATGTCTCTATGTACTTTATCATAAGTTTTCTCCAAGTAGATAAAAAATCACATGTAAATCTTGTCCCAACTCTTTAAACTTCTCAATAAGTTGTTGCAAGGGATGAATCCTTTTAACAATTTATCACCTTGACTTGCAAGAAATCTAACTAATTTTGCACAATCTTAGCTTGTTATCATAAATGTTACTCGATAACTCTTTCCAATGCTCCATATTATGATTTGTCAAGTTTTCTTGGAATGCTTATATAACATTTTAGCCTTTTGCCAAAGGATTGTGGTGTTTTGGGAACAAGGTAAATGTACTTTAACATAGAACAAGTCTTCTTGGCTTCTTTCCCGCTTAAATAGTTAGCATCACTTTCTGAGACTTTAGTCCTATATATAGTAGTGATCTATTATCATCCGAAAAATTATTAGATGGACCTAGCTCGCCATGTCATTCGTAGTCTCAACCAATAAGATTCACACACCTCATTTTTTCCCAAGGTGAATCCTCATCCCTTACCTACATGCCGGGTCCACCTAATAATTTCTAGTCATCCGTCAAACTTTGTGATTATGTCCTCGTATCTTTCCAGGTCAGGTAGTGAATGGGCATCACTTCTAGGCATTGTGCCTTTTTGTCAAATAATAAAAGTGCCTTAGGCAAGACATTTATGTGCAAACTTGGTTCACCTATGCATGCTTTTCTATAAGGCAATAACCATAAAAAATGTCTGCATGATTGAAGTTCTCCTTGCTACGAAATGGTTTAATACCAGACTACTCAACATTTGAGAGCCTACCGTGCATGTACTATCTTCCTGATATACTACAACATACATGGGGCAAGGAGAAAGTCATGCTTATTGACCAACATGATTGAAAGATAATTTATCATGCTTTGTAGATATAATAGATCAATCTTCAGAGTTTATTATCATAATTATAAATTTTATGCTTATTTTATACGCATGCAAAATAGCACACACTTCACTCAGAAAAATGCTTTCTTTTGCAGTTTTTGCCTGGGGGTAATATTATGGTTCAAGTGTCTAGACTGTGTCATGTTGTTGACAAACAATTGTTCTGAAGCTTAGCTGTCGTATAAGCTTGTATTATTGCTTTGCAAAGGCAACGTTTTAAACCTTCCCCTTTTCAGGTTTCACTATTGACAGATAATATTCAGTTTATAATGGATGCCCTGCAAAGTTCAATGGTTGTGGAAGTGCAGGTACGTACTATATTGATAATCCTAGTATATGATCTATAATGAACTGCTGGTCGTGTTGACCATCAGGACATGCGTGCCTCTTATTGTTGATGCCTTAATTGAAGGTTTTGTTAGAACATGTATCTAGACTGGTATCTTGATCACCTTCACTTTCACATTTTAGGGTGATAAAGTAAGGAGGCGGAATGATTGGATGCGATGGATAATGCCATCTTTTGTTCAATTCCCTATCAATACTGGTCAGGATTCGCTGGTGGCTCATGTTCAGAATATTTTGCTGGAACAGAGAAATACTAACCAGAGTGGTGCAAGGGGAGAAGGAGGTTCTAATGCTGGTCCGGCACAGCTATTCAACAGCAAGGGAACAACCGTCGGTGCTCAAGGTGGCCCGGCAAATCATTCAAATTAAGCAAAAAATGTGCCGACCCATGGTTTTCCTTGCTGGAGTTCCCGGAAAAATAGCGTAGAGAATGATTTTTACACCATGGGGTCATCGTTTTGCCTTGAAGATATTGGTTTTGCCTTGTTTCTACGACTTTTCATACAGCAAATTAGAGATAAACTTTACAAGAAAAGGAAAACACCTTTTGGAAAATGAAAAAAATTGAACCTACAGACATGAGCTAGTAGCACAAATTTCTCATGACTTTTCAAATTGTTTTCTTTTGGTTTGTATGAGGATGTTGGATTTTTCCATTACTATTTGTTGTTGGTGTCGGTGTTCCAATCTGGGGAAATTTGATTTTCTTTATACACCACACACACATACTTTGGGGTGGTTTTGAGTTTCCATAGTATTCGTTTGCAAGGGGTGGATGAAAAAGAGTACAAACTAGGCTGGTGAGGAAGTACATTAAAGGCGTGAATAATTGTGTCGGGTGCAAATCGTCTATTTCCTAATCACCTCTATTGGGTTCTCTATTTTTAATTAGTCGGTTTAGTGTTTAAAGTTTGTGATTAGAGTTTAGAGAAATAGTATAGAGTGTATTTTTTAAGTTGTAAGGTTTAAAATATAAAAATAAAAATTACGATTTAAAATTTAATTTTTAAAATTTTTAAATAAGAAACATTAAAGTAGATATAATAAAGAAATAAAAGATTTTTTATGGTTCGGCCGTGAACTGCCTCCGGCTCTGCCGCTGGGCAGCTACTACTGTTGTTCATGCCTACAAATGCTTTTTCATTTCTCTTTTCGAGGCGTAGGGTCTTTTTTTACCAAGAGTTGCACTTTATATTTATATCTTGAATTAATACTATTATTATATTTGGGGGTAAACTGCGTCAGGTATATCAAATTATTGGGTGATCTGTTTTTACCATTTACTTTGTAACTAGCTTAAATTTGTCAATATATATTTTTTAATTTATTTATATGATTGTGTAGTTAACTCTTTAATTAGATGATAATATAATACACGATGTGTGAGTTGGATATTAGATTAAAACAATATTATTTAGGTAGTGTCATTTTGATGATAAATGATCTAAAATGACTCTTTTTGTCAATGAAAAAAAAAAAGATTTACAGTTGAACTAAAAAAACATTAAAATCAATTATAAACCCCTCACCACTAAATTATTTAAAAATTTTCATATTATTTTAAACTGTAATTAAGAATATTTTATTATATAAATATTCTTATTCTATATATAAATAATATTAATATGCATATAATATTATATTAATATATAACTAATTAAGATTATTTTATTATATGTTATTTATGTTAGAAATAAACAAAAATGTTAACTTTATTTAGTTGTTACTTCCTAGAGTTTGTTTTTGCATTTGATGTTCTAGAGTCAAATCTCATCTAGTATATAATTTATTTATATTTTTTTTAATAGAATATCGTTTTAAACCATAACATCATCAAAAGAATATAATTTTGGTATAATATCTAAATCATCACGTTATACATTATGTCATTATTTTGTTAAAAATTAACTCTATGATAACATAAATGAATCAAAAATAAAATTTAATAATAATATTAGACTAATCCAAAGAGTGATGATAAGAACCAATCACCCTCTATAATTTTTCCAGATAATTTAATAGTACCTGACGTAGTTTATCTTATATTTACTACTCGTTTCTGCCTGTCCTCCGTTTGTGGAAAACAATCACCCCACATCTGGATCTTGTTGCTTGTAGGGTTCTAAGTTTTGGAGCTTCTGTGTACTTTGACAACTCTTAGAATAATATTTTTATTGTTTTTGAGGCAAGGTTTACCCGATTTGTGTGGGGGATGGCAGATATGGCAAAAACACAACAAGAGATGCACATGCAGACAGCAGTTAGGGTATGTATGGAGTTTGGTAGGACTGGAAGTGGCTGAACTCTGAAGGCACATGAAACAACAACCCCATTGATATGGAAACAGAAAAGTTTAAGCCTTTAGTACTTGGTTCCCATTCAAAGGTTCTCCTCTCCCCTTTCTTTTCGGGTTCTTTGCCTCTACTGCAGTTCCACATAACATGAGTGTCTCGTTGTATGAGCCCTTTGTAGTTGAATGGGAACATCCAACGGTTAATCATTCATTCCACCTGGGACAATCACCCTACACCAGAATAAGAATCAGAATATGATTGATAACCTTTCTCTGGGAACTCAAATTTAGAAAAAGCAGTAGACACGTCTCCATCAGAATCAGACTCCCCCCATACCATGAAATCTTAACATGTAGCCATGTAGGTAGTTGAGTCATGGATTGGTGGTGGATTCAATGGTTTCCTATTAGTTTAACATTGTTGTTGGACATGTTGCAGTTCATATTCAAACCAAACTTTTCAACCAAATGTCAAAAAATGACACCCTGGTTTCAGGTTTCAACTCATTGGGTGAGCGCAGTGCTGCTGACTGTATGGTGTGGAGTGTTGAGGTTTTCTTCACTTCCTTGTTGCAGACCAGCAGCAGTGTCAGTACCAGTTTTAGAGATGGTGAAAAGAGATTGCAACAGTTGACAGCTGATCACTTAATGCTCCATATATCCATAGTCTCACCATCATGCAAATGTGTTCCAATCCATCTAGTTTCATACACAGATGAGTAGTTTTTCAGTCAAAATCTTAGTGTGGGTGAATGGGCATTAAAAAAGTGTTGTTTCAAAGGTTTTCAAGTCTAAGGTAGACTGAGAAGATGAGTCATTACAGTTTCTTCTTGAAGCTCTGAGAATTGCAGATAATGATGGGATGTGACGATTTATTTTTCTCTTTCTTTCTTTCTTTCTTTCTTGAATAAAAGCGTTGGCCATAGCTCACGGAGCCAGCGAATCTCTTCAGAGACAGATGATGATGATGATGGATATCTTTGTGAATTGTGAGAATATCTACATTCATAGGTACGAGATTCATATCTATAAATTAAAAGGTTCAAATGATTAATTAATACGTATTTAAATTATTAATTTAAAATAAATTAAAATATTTATTTCATACTAAAAATAATCATAGTTTTTTTATAATACAAATTATTATTTCTCAAATATATCACACGATTAAGATAAATTGGTTGAATCTCGTAAAACCATTTCATAAAAATTCAGTGATATCTTCTATTTTTATAAAAACTTTATAAACATAGAGTATGGTTATCATTTACCGATAATTTAGAGATAAATTTAAAATATTAAAAAAATTATTGATTAATTTAGAACGGGAATCACAATTCAAAAATAAACTTAGAATATTTAAAAGTTAAAAGACTAACATAAAACTAGGGTCATAGTTTGAGGATGAAGGATGTAATTAACTCAAAATTTAGGGTCATATTTTCTGGGTAAAAATTTTTTTTTCTACAAAATACAAAGAATTTGTACAGTCTTTGTACCCTCTTCCTCGTGTGCATTATAATTTATAATGTCTGTTCATACGAGTCCTTGAACAATAGAAAGCTCCGATGACTAAAGTTAGGGATGAGCCTAGGTGATGTTGGATATGATCGTATCTTTAAAAAATTTAATTTTTTATTTATAATTTAATTTTATATAGTCTAAACTCGTATATTTTTATATTTTTAATATATGTTTTTGATATTTTGTATTCTTTTTATATGAAATTTTTGGTGAACAAAGCTGACACCAAAGGGAGCGTGGCTCAAATGTACTCTCACCTTTGTTGCCCTTGAATCCTGACCACCAATCCAGTCCCAACAAAAAAGCATCGTCATTGCCATTGGAGCCATACAGAATTCCTTTCATTTCCACCCCACTGTCACTCCTGAACTGAAGAAACACCTTTCCCTTTCTCTACCCCACTTCTTTTTAATAGTCTTATCAGATTCAGACAACAATGTTGTCCTCCACGGAGTGGGACGAAACAAACTACAACAAAGCAAGAAGAATAGGCTTAAACAAGGTATCGGCCTCTTTTTCTTCTTCTTCCCGTGTCTGCAACAAAACACACAGACCAAAAGACATGGAAGAAGTGTGGAACGATATTAACCTGGCTTCGTTGCATGATCACTCGTCTAGGGAAGGCTTCTCGGTTAACTCCAATCCTCACATTGTCCTACAGGATTTTCTCCCCAGGCCTCCTAGCAATGACTCTCCGGCCAATCGGGACAACAACAACAACATCAACAACATGCTGTATGGTTCTCCACTGCAACCTCCCGCCACTGTTTTGAGCCTGAATTCGGTTCCCGGCTTTGATTTCCTCGATAACATGGACCCTCTCAGGTCCAGCTCGCGTTTGCAAAGCAGCTCCATTACGACTTTGCACGCTTTCAATTGTCCGTTCGAAGCATTGGCTTCGTCTTCTAGCTTGGCATCTTTTGGTAAGAAAAGGGACCAGGAATCTGATAACGGTAATGGTGACCGACGGCACAAGCGGATGATCAAGAACCGAGAGTCCGCTGCTCGGTCAAGAGCTAGGAAACAGGTTCTCATTACCTGAAACACTTAATTATTCATTTCCCAGTAGGCCAGTATATATGTTTATATATGCAGTAGTCTTTAAATTCCCTTTTTTTTCAGGCTTACACAACTGAGTTAGAGCTTGAAGTTGCCCATCTCATGGAAGAGAATGAAAAGCTCAGGAAACAGCAAGATCAGGTAAATAACTTGAAGCAAATTTGATTTCCATTATCTGTCAGTCAACCCCACGACAAGACCCATTTATGCTCCTGTTTGTGTTTTTATTTTTTGGGGGGTTCTGCATGCAGTTACGCGTCGTAGATGCCGCTCAATTTTCCAGAAAGCGCACGCTTCAGCGAACGTCAACAGCTCCATTTTGAGCTAAATATCCATCTCTGCCTTCTTTTCCAGCAGCCAGGAGGCTTCCTTTAAGCTAGAAAAGGAAATGAATTTGTATAGTTCTTTTTTGGGAGGTAAGGGTTGGTTTGAAGGGCTATTACAAGTGTATTTTGTGTAAGAAATATGAACTGTTGGGGAGGAAAGTTGGTGGACATCTTCTTTGTTTGTTTTCTGCATTTTCCTATTATGTATGAACTTTAATGTGGTGGGTCTTCCCTTGGCTTGTATCTGTTTCTCTCATGCAAATCATCTTGTTTAAAGTTATTGATGTGCTACTAAGTTTATTAATGATTTCAAGTTCGAATCTTAATATTATAGATATTCTTTTTAAAATAAAATCCGATCTAACTCGACTTCAAATTCATTACGAAACCCTATATGATCAAGTACCAAGAGTTCATGACAAAAATAACTAAGAGATGTAACCCAAGGTTAATAGTACTAGTAATGGGTTTATGACCACTCATCAATGTCCTATTCCTTGTCCTCTCAACTTTCCCAAAATAAAGAACCAATGCCTCCTTTAGATCATTCATGAGGTAAGTATATGAGGTTTCTTATTCCTTTTGGGAATCATCTATCAAACCAATTTATGCATTGTACACAACCTTTTAATGACAAAATCTTAGGGGTATCAAATGGCAAGATATGGTACTTGAGATACAATATTACAATATATTGTGTACATTTGTAGTAGATATTTTTAGTGGTACATTCTTAGGTTCAGGGACGGAGTTAGGATTAAATATTAGGAGGGACAAAAGTCTATTAAGTTTTTAAATTTAAAAAATTGGGAAGGTAAAAACCTTATTTTATTACTATTTAAATTAAAAGGGACCTCAAGTGCAATTATACCAAAAAATTAAGAGTTTAAGAGTCTCTCCCATGATATACATAACTTCGTCCTTCTTTAGGTTCATCTTATTTCAAACTCATTATTTTTAAATACAGAAATCAATTATTTATAAGTTTGGTAAATGTATTATTTTTCGTATAAAACTCATAATTTAATTATTCGATTAAAATTTAATAACATTACTATTGGTCACTATTTTTTTTGTTTTGGTCAACAAACTATTATATTATACAAAATTGTCATTAACATTGTGTTATTTTCTAGTTTGGTAACTAATGTTGCTTTTTCATGTTTTGGTTATCAATTTATTGCACAAGTGTTTATGGAACATTTATTTTAAAGGCTAATTATTTTATATATAAGCGTATATGGAATAAAATTTTTGTTTTAGGGTTTGAGTATTTTGCTTAGGGTATAATGTTTAAGGTTTTTGGTGGACGAGTTTTGAAATTTGGGTTATGGTTAGAATTTAGGGTTTATAAGTTAAAACTTAAATCCCTAATCATAATTATCTAAAAATTAAATTCTAAACTTTAAACTTTAAACTATAAATTTAAATTATTTATAATTAAATTAATTATCCTTAATCATTAAATTCTAAAAATTAAGACAGTTATAAAAAAATTATTTTCATTTGATATAATAATTTCCCTTATTTTAATATTATACCATTCTAAATAAAAATTCTTCAACCAAATTCATCATAAAAGTCAAAATCATTGAGCATGCAGAGGGAAAAGGAAATACTCGTTGCATGAAACCTGGAAATGAAGTGAAATATATTTAACATAGATCCCGCCGGCGACTGTGTTGTCGTCAAGCGGTTAGGACTCCGGTTCAATTCCCAGCAACATTAATTCTTTTTTGAATCCCCCACCCTTTTCTCGCTAGAAACCGGCTATATGGAAAGATGAAAACCAGATCACCATCTCGTCGGTGAATGCTTCCCTCCGATGAAACTGAACTCTCTCTTCTTCCCCCATCGAAAACCTGCATATCGGGCAATTCTTCCTGCATGAACTCACCCACCTATCCACACACACCCTGTGGAACTCATGCATGCACGGCAGAACCCTACTCTCTTCACCCTCTTCCATGCTCGACAAACAAACGCAGCACATTTCTCCTTCCTGCAACCGCAAGCAATCACTCACCTGCACCGCCTCCCCCTCCTTCCTCTCCGCATATCCATCTGCTTCGTTTGCTCTTCCTCCTCCGTCATCTTCCGATCTTCTCACGCCAACCACGGTGTAGATGAAAGCCACCAACATGTTGAGAACCATTTGGCTGTCACCAATGGTGTTTCAAGTACCATCTTTTAATACGAGTGAACAAATCCAATTTAAAACAAGAAAGGCTTATGATAACAATGACTTGCCTTCCTCCTCGCTTACTTATCTGTGTTGCTTGGTTTGAAAGGCTGTTTAGATCGGGTAGAACCGATATTGAGGGCTTAACCCCAAGCGGTTGCACCTAAACAAAGAGTGTTACGCTTGACCTTTATGTTGTTGCTTTTATCTTGCATTTTTGCGCTTGATTCATATATGTACGATGAATAGCTTCCTCTGCAGTTTGAAGGCGATGGCATGAAACTACTTACTAAGTTTAAGCATTGAAAGTAGATGGAGCAAAAACAGGTGCAGGTGAAGTGTGATAGTGCCTAAGGGATGTTAGGTAATGAGCAAAGCTATCCCCTTTTAGTTATATCATGGTGAAGTGGATTGCTTGGAAGGAAAGCAAGAAAAGTAATTCACCATTTGGCTGTCGTATACCAAATACCAATCCTCTGCTGATTACCCGCTATTGAAGAAATCCTGTATTTCCAATGCATTAATTTAGCAGCAAGAAACATAAGGATACTATACATTAATTATTTTGATGAGACGTAATCCTTTTTAGGATCTTTATAACTGTAACAGTTATGTTATAAAGATGGATATCGAAAACTTTGAGAATAATATTTTGATTACATAAGATAGTGTTCTCTATGTTAGTAGTAAGTTTTATCTTATTTTTTCCGCATACAAATTCCCCAACAGACCTATATGTTCCAAATCCAAAATGTACAGCCGAAATCATAGTCATCCTTTGCCTGGTCAAAGACACCCATACTTCCTGGGTTTGTTGGACCCATTTCAGCCTGTTGTTTCGTTTTTATGGGCTTTGAACATTTCTGTGTTAATTCTTGGGCTCACGGGTCTTATGGACACCTTCTGTTTGCCCTGATTGATGACACTGGAAATCGATCGCCTAATTGAAATGATCCCGAATTTGCTAATCAGGAGGCAGGAGCAATAGTTCTGAAGAATGTCTCTCACTCTTTTATCTGCTACTGGCTTCTCCTTTTGAGCTTGTGTAGCATGCTTCAATGGCGGCAACCAAATTGAGTTGGAGGAGAAAGCATCAAAACAAATTCCCAAATGAATGACAAGAATGTCCATCAACTCCTCCGTTTCCGACACACCACCTTCACTAACCCAACCATAATTGATGCAGCTTTGGTTAATTTGTATTGTAACTGCCAGAAAGTAGGATTATCTAGTAGGATATTCGAGGCAAGGTTAGAGAAGAAGAGGGAATTTTTCCTCATGAAATATCTTTTGTCGGCGTTCTGAGCGCTTGTGCTCGTTCAAATGCGGTAACGGATGGCCCGTAAACTATTTCAGCCAAATGACAAACATATTCGGTATAAAAGCGTATTGGTGCATGGCAAATGTTTACATTGGTGTCCAACAACCAAAATCCTTGTGACAAACGCAATTTAGACAAACCATTCTCATTCAAATCAGAAACGACAGTTTTAGGAACATTACTTGATACAGCAGACTGGTTTCGTCGAGTTTTAAGACAGGTAGGAACATGGACGACACTTTAAGTCTTTAAACAGTTTGCATGTTATAATATCCAAAAGTAGAAATAGACTACATATTTCATATAGAAGTTTGATACGAGAGCACCTGAATAGCCGAAACTTCATTCGAATGCCCATTGATTCTCCCTACGAACTTCTTCCTCCTCTTCGGGGGTGAAGTCATTCTTGATGTTGAAAGTCTTCCTGATCTCTTCTGGGGTCTTTCCCTTGATCATGTCAGCAACAGTTTGACAAGTGAGATCCAGCAAACCCTTGATGTTCAAATAGTTGGCTGCCTGCAGAAGTGTATTACAAAAGATCACATTTAATTTTCAAGTAAGGCCAAATGAAACAAGACGAGACAACAAATTGTCGATTTCTAGATTTCTTATTGGTAACTGCAAACATATGAAAAAACCCAAACACAATATTGAAATGTCAATTCTCATGCTGGGTTTCTTGCTTATTGTATTTGTTAAACCAGAGACTGATGGGGAATCAAATGTGATGATTCTAGGAAGAATTAAAGATTGAGAAGGAACATGGAGAAAGTGGAACGGAGGGTCATCAAGCTTCAAATGATGTAATTGTGTTTCATGGGGGTAACCAGGCTATGAACAATGTATTTGCATCTAATGAGAAACAGATGCAGTCCAAAGTGCCTAATGGATACGGCTAAGGTTGGGACAAGACTGACAGTTGATGGACCACAAACAAGAATAATTAAAGAGACCAGCTGGATGTATTGACAGAAAACCTTATCTGATGAAATGAAATATTGAGATATTCTCTTCCTCCTCCTCTCTTTCTATTTCTCTACATTTATTTTTCTATTACTTTTCTTAGATTCTCCAGTTCAATTGTTACATCAATCATTTTTCATCCAATGAAAATCACAAATTAGGCTTCTGCTTCTAAAGTGAAACAAGACCATTAAACAATTTTGATAACCAAGCAAAAACATTACCAGGAGTTTTACCTAATACAAATAAGTAGCACAGCTTTGATTATATCCTTGGTAATACTAAAAACGCTACGTGGCCTGGACTATTCTCTTCAAATTTATGGCATCTCTACGAATTGATAGACGATGGTATTCCAATTCATTAGCAAAATCAAGACACCAACAAATCACCAAAAGTAAACAGATCACCGTATCAAAATCTGCTACGGATCCCGATTATGATACGCCCAAAATAAACTCTTTCTTAATTATTTCCCCTAAATTCAATTCTAAAACCCTAGCCTAGTAAACAGCAAAACATTAGCATATTATTTAAACATCAGAAACATAAAAAATAAACAAATTAAAAGAAAAACAAGGGAAAAGAAAAGGAAAGAAAAGAAAAGGAATTTGACCAGAATGAGATCGAAGAGAGTGGCTTGATCGACTTTGACAAAGTCAGCATCCCAACTCTTAAGTTCCTCATCGGCGGATCGGTCGTCGGTCTTAGGAGCCTCGACGTGCTTTTTGCAGTATTCGATCACCTTCGCTAGGATCTTACTCGTAACATTAGGCAACGGTATCCCGTTATCGGCACAATCGTCCTCGATCATGTGCTTTATCGTCTGCGATTCCAACGCCACCGCCTCGTCAACCTCGAACGATTCCCCGTCGGAACTCTTCAGAGTAATCTTCCTCCCTGACGATGACATGTTTGCTATCGATTTCTCGAGAGAATAGAAAAAGAAATCGGCTAATCAGGGTCCCTTTTTTTCTTTTTTTTTTTGGGAGGAAATTAGGGATTTTATAGAGCGTGGGTGGAGGGTGTTTTTGAGAAAGGTCGGTTTCATTATGAAACGGTTGCGATTAGAGACGTGGCGTCACGGTGTTGTTTTAAGTTCTCATCGAACCACTAGATGTCGACACGTGTGATCCGAAGGGAACGGGATAAAAAGTGATTGTACTAAAGTTTTTATAAAAACATAAAAAATTTCGATATTAATTTTTTTTTAAGTTATTTATTATTCAAGAAAAAATAGAAAAATATTGACAGACTCAAACAAAATTTTTATACGTGAAAACTTGGGCAATCATCCTAGAGAATCTCAAACCGCACAAAATGATGACATTAATTTTTAGTTTATATCAAAAATTTTATATATTTTAAAAAAGTCGATATATAATGATATTTTTATATTTTTTATAAAAAATTTATTAAAAAATCAATACAAGGATTATTAAGAGTTTTTATAAATATAATAATAAAATAGGTTTTAAGAGTAAAATTTTATATTTTTTTATTCAGCTATACAATAATATTTTTTAATATATACTCTCAATCATTAGACATTGATAGCTCAATCAACCATGTTGAATTTATTGATACTCGAATCCATAACCTTTAGGAACAATTATTCCTTAAGCTAGATGACTCGTACAAATTCTAAGTTTATTTTTGTGCATTGTGATATGACATCAAAATAACCAAAACTACATGCATATGATATGACGTCTTTATGTATTTATATCATTGATATAAAAATGGTTTTTATATATACATAAAATCAAAAAGTACACTCAATATTTGTACTTAATAGCACCAGACTTTGTTCTTAAATCTAAATAGTCGAATACGTTGGAAATATGATCTAATCTCCAAGAATAATTTCACTAATTTACATATATAAATATATTTTTTCACTCATGATTCCATGAACTGTGATGGTGGAGGGCTTATTTTAGTCTTCTCTGGACTTGAAAGTTCATGTGAATATGATGTTTCAAGATCATGACGTGAAGAAACCATACCTCAAGCATCACATGCATTGTGCAACGGTTCGAGTATTAGGGAAAAAAATGTTCTTGGTTCGATATTTAGGACGTACCGTAGATCCCACGCATATCTACTTCTCGCCATTCTTGAACAAGGGAACAACAGCAGCACATAAAATGCGAAAGGAAATCATCGATAAAGCCTCCCTGACAGAGGAAGGAATCGGAATCGTTTCGAGGATACTGAATGTCAAGTGAGATCGAAACTTACTATGAAGCGCATGAACATCTGATTTTAGTCCGTTTTATCATTATATTGAATTATGGACACTGATTCGCAGGATAACAATGTTCAGACAGTCCTACGGCATTACATGATAAGCAATGAGACCAAGGTTTTATATTTTCACAAGTATATTACCGTGATGTTCAACGTCTCGCGAAGCTTCCTTCTAATGCAGCAAGTGTAGCAACAGCATGACAATATCAACGAATATGCCATTAGTTTGTTGCATGCTTCTGCAGAAGCTGCGGAAAGTGGCGGTGTAAGCTACAAAAATCAAAATAATACCAACACCAATAACAAAAATTTAAAGAATTCTCATGGTAACTTGCGCATGGGGTGCTAAGCAATATAGACTCGCAGATGCTTACATATTTTAGCAGACATAACCATTACAGATAAAATTGAAAATAGTCTTCCAGCTATGATGAAACAACCAAAGCAAAAATATACGTCAGACATACTTACACATATGCCTGTTTCTTGCAACAGTTGCAATCTTTGAAAACGTACCACAAGGATAGAAGAATGTCTTTACACCTGCAAATAGAAAAGGTGGCTTAGGATACTAGATGATCGGAAGAAACATGGTCTTCCGCCAAATACGTTCTAGAATTCTTACGAAAGATTGTGTTCCTCTGTCCCTACAGAAAAGGAAAATATACAAGGAAACTTTCCTTTCCCTCTCATGTAGCTAAGGAATCTCAAATTTTAAGCTGTAATTTCTATCATGTCAAACACAAAAGAAAGAAGACATTTAACGCAGTAATGGGACACTAATGACATAAAATGGACTTACACAGAGATGGTTCTGAGCAACAACCAAGTAAATCAGCATTCCATTCTCCATACCGATGTGAACCTCTATCGGAGAGCAGATCATGTCGTGATGAAACTGAAGAAATGTTTCTGAAAATGCATGACATAACTTTAGAAACAACACTTAGATTTGAGTACATGAAATGCATAAACTATAAGTACAAGATTCACAAGATAAAGAACATATCAACAACCAACTCTTGCATTAAAAGCATAAATTTTTAAGTCTTACCACCCAAGGATTTATGTGTGTGTATATATATAAAGAACCATGCAATGTAAAATTCAGAATGAAAATAAAAAACAACCTTGGAGTTGTCTTCTTAGGGGAGTTTGCATCATATGAATGATCTTTCTCACTCTCGGCATCTGAGTAATTAAGCTCTACTTTCTTAGACCCTTTCATGGATGAAAACTCCTCTGTAACAGAAGTTGCTGCAACTTCTGTTACTTCAAGCAAATGCTGGATTACTTCACACTGCTTCACATCATAATTAGATTGTGAACGTTGTAGTTCCAATCGAAGCTTCTCGTTTTCCTTCTGCAGTGCTTCATTAAAACCCATGTTTGGGTATGAACAAGAAAGAGTTTTTTTCAAAATGATGGCATCATTTTCTGAGGGTTCAGGTTTCATTATAACATCTTGCACCTTTCTATCCTCTTCATCCAACGTGTACTCATGTTGATCTTTCTCGATAACTTCTAGTCTCTCCTACAGGTTATGGAGGAATGAATCAATTAATATCATGCAAAGCCTACTATGTCAAGCTAAATATTCAAATAAAGACGACAAATATCGACTAGTCATTGCGATTTATCGAAGTTATTCAAGCTATTATGGAACAAAATGCACCCTTGATAATGAATTACACATAAAGATGCATAAGATTATTAAAACAGATTCAAGATTTAGTCAGTACCCTGACTTGAGCATTATCCACCAGAGTGATAAGAGGAACAAGCTTCAAATACTGGTCAATTTCATTCTGGGCCTTCCTAAATTGATAAACAATGTTCCACCCCATGGCCAGAACATACAGGTAGCTCCTCTCCCGGCAGCTATTCACCAAAATGTAAGACCTCCTCAAGGCATCCTCGAGCTGCTCCAACGGCTCCCTCGTCTCGGGATACCTTTTAAGCTCCGATATCTTGAGCTGCTCCAGCAAGTTACCGATCAACTTCAGATGCTGAGCAAATTGCCTACAACTCTTCCGATGCATACGTGCTGTGCTTGCAGCTTTAACTATCATAGCTATTAACCGCACAGCATCAAAGCCTGCGAGCTGAGCTATGTTCGCGATTTCTCCGAAATGTTCCCACGAAGATGCCATACTTAGCTCTCAATCAAACTCAAAACCTGCTCTTTTTATGTAAATTTTATCAGATTACAGCATAACCCATTTTGCAACAAGCAATCAAGTCATAATTGAACTTAAATGAACACAATTTAATACCCCAAAATTGAAAGAAGCAGACTTTCAAACGTTATGGCATGTTCAAAGCTAGAACATCAGCGCTTCACCATAACAAGAGCTTTGACTTCAACTGCTTTACCGACAAAACCCAGACCTGTGTTCTTAAGAACTAAACAGAACCAAAAGCTCCTTCCCAGGATCTATCTAGAAATCGAACACCCACCCGAGATCCGCGACATTTAAGAGCTAAAAACAGCGCAGTGTCCGTTCCAACAGCTGGAAAAAAAAAATCAATTTGCTAACTTTAAGATTACCAATCAAGTTTCTTCGTTCATCAAAAAAAAAAAAGGAAAATCAGAATGTGAAACGATTCAACATTTCAATAAGAAGATGAAGAAGAAAGAGAGACCCAGAAAAGAAAATAACATGCTAAAATGCAGATGACATTTATTTGACAGAATCGGTAACTTTTCTCTTGTCTTTATGCGTAACTGAATTCTTCTAGTTTTCAATCGTCAAGAAAGTTTCAACAGAAAAAGACCATTGTATTCAGAAACTTAACAGGCATTGCTTCGCACAAAACGTAGAACATCTTCACTCTTCTTCTTTCTCTTAAATGGGCAAAAGCTAAACCAAAGAAAGAAGATAAATATATATATATATATTTCTTGGATTACTATCTTTTATGGGTTAAAAGCAACGGTGCTGTTTGTTTGTGACCGCTCCAGTGTCTCCACCATTGGCAATGGCAGCACGAGCATTGGTTTTGTTCCTTAGCGTTGGACAGGTGGTAGCGGTAGTTGACTCTTCGCCTCCCGCTCGCATGTCGGGCAGTCGCCCCATGAACCGCTCGAGCTTGCTCTTTTCGCTTTGCCTAAGCACACATGAATATTTGATTATATGACCGTTCGTTAAATATATTTAGAGTTTTTATTTAAAAAATAAAATATTTTAAATTTATTTTGAAATTTAAATAAAAATTATAGTACACGTGGAAAATATCATCTCTAAACCAATATCAAAATTCTGGCCTGTATTGTAGTTTTTGTTAGATACTATTTTTTCTAACGAATGGGTAAGATTAGTTTTCATTTTTATATATATTATATCGTTTTTGTTTTATATTATGTTTGTTCAATATTATAATATAATATTAAAAAATATTAATTATTTTGTCTTGAGTTATTTTTTTAATTAAAGTAATGATATTATAAGATAAAAGTGAGGTTGACGAAAGTTTAGAAATCAAACTAAAATAATTATTTTTGATTAACATGTCACGTCATTAAACTATCGAGTATTAATGATATAACAATCAAAATAAATAGATAAAAAATGTACGACAAATAATTTTTTTTTTAAATGAGTGACATAAAATATAAACCAAATAAAAATCTTTTGATGGAATTTACACAAAATTTATTTATTTATATTGAATTCAAAAATGCATTAATCATAAGCCATTTTCTACATATATCATCTTAATAAAATTGTTAAAAAATAAATTTAAATCATAAAATAAAATTTATCAATTCGTTATTTGATTTAATCAAATGTTTATTCGAGGAAGAAATGATTATTTTTACTCAAATATTATTAAAATAATAAAAGTCTTAAAGAAAGGTTGATTCTGGATTGAACATCCCCTCTTGTCTGTGGCATGCCATGTGGACCCATTAATGGTAGTGCCTCACATGCCTCAAGTCCATTGCACGTGTCTTACTCTCCATTGACCTGTTCGTAACATTTTATGACGGATGGATGTGGATTGAGTTAGTTTTTTATACTGAAACTTAAAAATAAATATTAAAAATTTAATTAATTTTAAATATAAATTTATTAAATTTAATATCGATTTAATTAGATTTGACTTATAAAAAATAATTTTAAAATTTTAATTATATAGAAAAAATTAAACAATTTAATTGTATAAATATAATTTTAAAGATCAATTATAAAAAATATATAAAATCTAATCAGATCGAGTTCATGCTCGAATTGAATTTGTTCCTGTGACCTAATAAATTTCATATTTTTTTTTATCAATTTCACACGTGATTAATATTTACCGTTTATACGTCTTTAAAGTAAAATATAAAAAAAGTGAAAACAATTCTGATTTGACAAATCAGAAAAATTCTTTAAGGTGCATATTGATAATGGTAGGCGTAAGGATCTTGTAAGCCTTCTCGGACGGATGATAACCATCCCAGAAAACGTATTTTGAGGCATCTGGGCACGACAGAGGGATGCTGGTAGGGTTGCAGAAGATACTGGCTTCGATCAGTCCGGTGCCACAGCAACCTACTGTGGCAACTTCAAAACCTGTAAATCAAGAGGAGAAATCTAAGCTCAGTCTCAGTCAAATCCAAAGTGTGGAAAATAAGAAAGTTTACCATATTTTCCAGGGTTTTGAATGAGCGAGAGCAGTGGATAGTAGATGTCAAGAAAGAGAAGCTTGGTGCCTGGTAAAGTGAACACAGTTTTCAGATCATCTATTAAACCGGAGAGCTTGGCGTTGTAGGCAGATGCCAATTGGTTTTCAGCCTCGTAGCAATCTCTGTTTTTGCCTCCGCCTATGGTTCTCTGAGACGGCACGCATCCGATCGGTGGCAACCCCAGCAACCCTATTCTTCTTGCTCCTAGTCCATACAAATCCTGCAACATTTACCATGCTCAGTTTCATATTTATGGCTCATGTTTATATATAGATTATATGTACCTGCAAGAACTGGGAAGCGTAGCCTGCTACGAAGTCTGCATAGCCATTAATGTCGTAATGGGCTCTCCTGACTGGGAGGAGAAAGTAAGTATTCGAAACATCGTTGCTGCCGGTGCAGATTATATATATGGCTTTAGAAACTATGGCTGCAGTTCTCTCTTCTCCCACTGCTGCTTCTATCTTCTTTATGCATTCCTTGAACAGGTCTAACTGCCCCGACATGGTTATAACATTCTGCAAAAAATGTCGGACAGAGAGAGGAGATGAATTATTCTGTCAAAAAATATATGTTGTGTGTATGTATATGTATATATACCGCTGATTCTGCGGAGAGAGGATCAAATCCTGCTGCCCCTGAGGCGAAACTGACACCGGTGAGGAGGTCTTGGAGCTTTACTTTTGGATCAAGATAAGCAGGAAGAAGATCCTTCACACCAAATTCTTCAGCTGCAAGTAATTTTGATTGTATATCACTAACAATGTATACAGATGTTGCTATTAAAAGGGTTATCGGCTACACTACCTATAAGGTCGGATGGGACCTTGCCGTTCGAAAACCGTCCGGTCGGTCCGCCTTTGAAATCCCTCCCGTAGGGAAGGAAATTGCCTTTAGCTATAGTGAGGAGATTGTTATTGTTCCCTGGATCAACAATTGAATCTCCAAACACATAAATTGCAGGGATGGTCTCATTGTTAGGCAGGACCAAGGCTGCTTCATTATCACCATGGCAACACATCACCACAAAACAAAGATAATGGTCCTACTAAAACAAGAAGAAAACCAAAAGGGTGTCTGAATCTGAGAGAAAAACAACATCTTTTTCTGGTTTTTAATTTCTTTTTCCTTATGAAACACAGTTCATCTGTATGAATATATAAAGCCAATAAGAAGAATTGTCCATGTGTTACAAATGTATTTGTCAACGTGGCCGCCATTTCTGAGCTTGCCTATACGTTTTCAGGGCAGTTGCAGTAGACAATAATGCAGCATCATTAATGTCAAAAAATCAGCAGCAAGAAAAAGCTAAAATCTGAAATGATCTCGAACCCACCAAGTTTCTGTAAAAATGCCGAACTGAAACCAGTGATTTTCCTCTGTAATTCTTCAACAGTCTGGCCTACTTGCAGCAATGGTGTAGAACATGGGACTGACTGGTATCAGTCGGTGTCTAAGCAGTAAGCACTATCCCTATATTAATTTTGAAACATCAACAAATACCAAAAACATTAAATTCAACTCCCAACCAATCCAAAACCAGTGCATGTTTAGTTGTTGACTTGTCTGGTTCCTCTTTTTTGCCTCAAAAACTGTGAAATATCATCAGATTTCTTGCCATGGATCATGTCTGGAGTACTTTTCCTGTACTTATCTATGAAATATCAGATTTCCCCCAAAATAACGTAAATTTCTGGCGTCTGTGTATATATAACTTGAAGTTTTGTATAATCTCTGATATGTATATTTATGGAGCATCTCTTCTAGTTCCTTCATGCAATGTTATATATATAAAAATGGTATATAATTTGAAATTAAACCAGCTTTATTGATTGTTATATCATAACTGAAATTAATGCAGTCAGTGAAAGTTCATAAATATAGAATTAGACCACTCAACTAACTTGGACAAAAACACATTGGGTATTTAAAAAATTCAAAATTATAATACCAACACTAAATTATATATTTTTAGATTTTTTTATTCAGCTACGGTAGATATAAATAATATCTTTTATGGGTGCGAATCGTCTAACTCTTTTTTATACCTCTATTTGTATTTCCGCTTCAAATTAGAGGGTTTATAGCGTAGGGTTTAATGTTAGGGGTTGTGGTTAGAGTTTAGGGAATTAGAGATACGGTGTATTTTTTTTTGGATAAGCATTATATATTATCCAAGACAAGAAATATATCACCTATAATCACACTTGGACATTCATCCCCTAGAAAATTCCCCAAGATGTGCAAATGATTCTATTTACATCATCCATGCGTATAACTCTATTCTGAGTTCGTATACAAATGATTTCCTTAATGCAACATAAAATGCTCTCAACAGTTCTATTTACATTCCTAAATAATCTCTTATTTCGTTCTTCTCACACAAAGTAAATAAAAGCACCCAGGCAAGCTTTAAAATATGAACTATCAAAGACTTTCCTTTCAATTTGGAGCTCAACCACTACAGCTCATCATTCCATTCAAGCATCATTCTATGTAATCCACACATTTCCAAGGCAGCAGCGCATATGCGTCTCGACATCCTGCATCCAGCAAAAATATGGTCCCTAGTTTCCTGAGCATAACGGCAAAATACACAGCTCTCCTCAACATCCCTCCCCATAGCTCTAATCCTATCTTTGGTCGGTAACCGATTAAGAATTGCCATCCAAAGAATCATAGAGTGCTTTGGCACATGTAAACTGAATCAGACCAACTTGTTCCAAGTAGCAGTGTCTTTGTCTCCCCGAATCATTCCCCAAACTGAACCAACAGTACATATGTTGTGCCCCTGTCAATTAACGCTTGCAATTTACTCCTTTGCTTCAGAATCCTTCTCAAACACCAACTATGCTGCTGCTTCAACTCCACACTCCAAATATCACTCCCCTTTAATACATATACATGCAACTAGGCAACCCACATCGAGCCTTCATTTGCCAGCAGCTTCTTAAGCAATAAAACCAAGCAAGCTATATTCTAGGAATGCAACCCCCTCAACCCAAGTCCACCTTCTTCTTAAGATAACAAATCTGATTTCAACTTACTCGAGCCCATGAACAGGACTATCATTACCCTTTCAAAAAACCTCATACAAAGTTGCTCGATCCTCTCCACAATGCCCTTAGGAAGCACCACTTGCCTACACCAATAGTTGGCCATACTAAACAAAACAACACGAATTAGTTGCAATCGACCAACATAACTTAAATGGAGTTTAGACGACTGTCCCAGCTTCAACTTCATCCTCTCGATAAGGCTAACACAATCCTTTTCATATAGCATTTTTGTAACCAAAGGTACCCCCAAGTATCTTACTGGCAAAGTCCCCAACTTAAAACCAGTAACATCTCGCATCTGATCCAAATGCTCTATAGACACACTAGTCACAAAAAGTTCAGATTTAGCAGTATTAAGTCGCAGGCCTGCTAGCTCATAAAACTTCTCAAGAACACATTGAATTCCCACTAAGGATTGTATATTACCCTTACAAAAGATGAGCAAATCATCCACAAAGCAAAGATGAGTTAGCCCAATCTTCTTACACTTAGGATGAAATTGGAAGATCCCTTGAGCTGCTGCCATGTTCAATAAATGAGATAAGGCATTCATTGCAATTACAAATAGGTAAGGGGAAAGAGGATCCCCTTGCCTAACCACTTGCTTTCCTTTAAAGAAACCCACCAAACTCCCATTTAAAGATATAGAAAATCTACTACTTGTAAAACATGTCTCAATCCACACCCTAAACTGTGCAGACAGTCCCATTGCTTCCAACAAATACAGGTTATGATTTAAAATTCAAATTTTTAAAAATTTTGAATAGGAAACATGGACGGGGCATGATAAAGAGGTAGATAATTTTTATCCATCTTTTATAAAATATATTTTTAATCATTAAATGTTATCTCTTTAAATATTATATTATAAGTATTGATACTCGAATTCTTGATCTTTAAAAATAATAATCGTTTCATAAATATAAGATGGTTCGTGCTTTTCAGATAATTTTTAAATTGTCTCAATTTTAATATATATATTTTTGGTCATGACACATCCATCTTTTCTAGCTTTTGCCATTGGTTGTATGATTACATTGAGATATATACAATGATTTTGAACAGATTTATTTCGGTATAAAACACAATAACTTTATACACATGGTTCTTAAAAAAAATATACGAATCTATATATTTATTCTTTATATTAAATTTTAAAAGATTTAAATTATACAAATTAATCTTTTAAACTCTAAATTTATTTTTAGATTAAAAAATAAAAGAGATTGTGCAATCGAAACACAATATAGTATAAAAAAATTTCAAGTACAAAGGAACTTGATTGTTTAAAATGAATATTATCTTTATTTTATCAAAGTCACACGTAACTTTAATTAAATAATGTAATTGATCTTGTATATAATAATTATATAAATAAATTTTAAATAATATAAAAATAGTTTTATGAATTTTTATATAAATATTTTTAATTTAATATTAAAAGTTTAGTTCGCTAGAAAGAAAAATCTATAACAATTAGTTGAATTTACTTTAATGTAATTTTATAACCTTATAATCAAATATTATCATCTTATATTCATATTAATAAATCAAACAAGAATATAAAGTAATATAACATTTTAATAATATATTGGATAGAGATCTATTTGGGGGTGAATAAGACTCGACTCAACTCGAAAAAAATTAAATAACTCGACTCGAGGCAAAAATATTCGACTCAAAATTTCATAGACTCGACTCAAAATTTTTTTAAATAAAGTTCAAGTTGTAAAATAAAAATATAAACATGATAAGTAATTAAAGGATTTATTTTTAAGTTTGAGACGAATCTCTTAATTTTTTATAATATATATATTGATATATAAAAATATAAAGAAATATCGTTACATATGAAGTATATATTTTATATTAGAATCAAATCATACTATAAACATGATAAATAATTACAATTAAATATTTATAAGACCTCGAAAACTCGACTCTGTCAACACGAAATTTTTATAATATAATAAATAAATAATTAATATAATAATTAAATAATAATAATAAAATATTAAAATATTAAAAAAATCAAATAATAAAAAAAAATAGAAAATATAATAAAAAATAATAAAATTAAAAAACAAGGGAAAACAGAAAAACATGGGATTGAGGGGGAGTGTTCTGGTTGTTGGTGGAGGGTTTTTTTTTAGGAGTTGGTTGTGATTCTTTGAGGGAGAGGATAAAGTTTGGTTAATCATGGATTCTTTATGGGGGATCCTTTAAAGGCGATTCAACCGAATCGACCGGGGGATCAGTCGACGGCAGCAAGGAGATTGACTAGGAGTGTTGGCTGAAAGTTCATTCGACCGGAGGAGAAAAGCAATCGGCAGGAGGTTCCTGGTGATTGATTCGACTGGAGACAGGAATCGGCGACAGTGGATTCGGAGGTTCGTTGGCCAGCACACTTTCGAGATGATCCAGAAGTTCTTTAGCTTGGCACGATCCAAAATCTGGATCTGCATCCTCGTAACACCAGACAAGAGAAGTTTCTTTGTCTTCAATGTAGGACCCATCTGTGGTCTCCATGTATTGCTTCATTACAGGTTCTGCAATCTGCTTCCATCCACAGTCAGCAGCTTGTACACATGTTTCCCATTCCTCGTCTCCCTTGAGCCTAAAACAATAAAATACAAGTTTAAACTCGAAACCAGTGTTATGATACACTCAATAGAGGAGTTACAAGGATTCATGCTGGTTCACTTCACCTCAAGAAGTAGCCATGCTCAGCAGCAATTCCAAGTTTCTCGCATGGAGAAAACCATTCGGTGAGTGTCTTTCGGCTTTTGGCACTTACGATAAAAACCATGTTGTTTCCATCTCTGCACAGGCTGTTTAGGATGTCAAGGGATTTAGATGATGGGCTCTTGTCAATCGAAGCCTGTGGCATTAAAGTGCCATCATAGTCTAGAAGAATCGCCCTAGAGGTCGACCTCTTGTAAGCTGATACAATGTGCTCCATCGAGAGCTTTCTGAAGTTCGGATCAAGTGCCACAACTCGAAAACTTAATCCAAAACCAATACCCCAACATCTCCATCTGACGTGGTCCCGACATGTCCTCTCCAAATCTTGAAGGAAACTATGAGCCCAATATCCAACATGATGGGTACTCACATATCTGTAATGCTTTTCATGCCTGAGTTGTTTTTCTGGTTCTGCCATAGCGAGGGCGCAGTCCATAGCATCTGCTACAGCATCGATGTTCCATGGATTTACTCGAATTGCTCCACTCAGAGATGGGGAGCAACCAATGAATTCCGAAACAACAAGCATGCTTTTCTTTGGTGTGGATGGCTCCAACCCCAAAGCCTTATTCAACCGCTCGATCCCCGTCCAGGCTAAACCATTCGGTGTGGTCACTTGCGGTGCTGAGCAGTTTGATTGCTTCACGTGGGACCTACATCTTCAAATCACTCACTGAAGCCAAGGTCGCGACATCTGTTATTCGCATTACAACTGGAAGCCAAGCACTTGATGAACTCTTGGGAGGTGGCATAGAAACATCGTGTATCACAGAAGCAATTGGGAATTCAGGTGCAGTATCTAATTCGCTCCTCAGAAACCTTGGGAAATCATCACTAGTCTTGGTTCAAAGCTTTTCAAATGGCAAAGAGAAAGTGACGGGGGAAGCAATTTTTTATTTTGGCTTCTGAAATGAGAAATGAAATTATATTTTCATGGGACCCAACTAAAGGAAACAAGGACCACTGAATTTTGGGGTTAATTTCCATGAATCTCAATTAATGGAAATGAGAAATGCTTCTGGGTCCTTCCACTGAAGGGATTTGAAGCAAATGGAAATAGGCGAAGAGGAAAAAATCAGATCAGGTACCAACATCATGTATTCGGGTTTTTATTTTTTTTATTTTTTTAATTAAATCAATTTGATCTTTTATTTTATTTTTTTTATTTATTTGTTTGTATTTTTTAAATCATATAGCATATTGTTTAGGATCACTTAATTTCACTTAGATTAATTAAATTAGAGCTCCTAGGACTAGTCGCTTTAATTAATTAATTAGGGCTATAATTTAGTAACATAGCATGCGAATCTTATGTCTCGAATACACTAAAGAGGTTGGTGTTTTGACGTACCATGATGCTGACCTAGAGAGTGTACCTTGGCATCGAATTCATGTGTTATTAAAAACCTAGAATTTTGATAAAAACTTAAGTTTAGAATTAAAAATGGATAGGTAAACAACTAGTAACACTAGTAATGGAGCCTATTTTAGGACTAGAACTTAAAATGAACAAGATAAAAAATAATCATGCATTTTACTTTAGCCTTTTGAGGCGGAAGTTATATTCTTTTAAAATTTGGGTGAGGTTTCCTATACAGAGGACGTCTCGATCAACTCATTGAACAATGAGAAATTAAATTAATATCTTTCTTCAAAATGCCAATGCCACGTAATGTTTTTTAAAGGTACCAATTTTTGGGAGTTTGTAAGGGTCGTCCTTACACGTAATCGACTCCCGAACCCAACTGTTTTTTTTCAAAATAAATCTCTGGTTTATTTTTATGGTGTCTGGCCTACCAAAGTGGCCGGTGACGACTCCAAGTCAACCTTTTTTCAAAATTAAATTATGTTTTCCTAAAATTTGGGTTTTTCGAGATTAATAAAACTCATATTTTTGAAAATTAATCGTCGAACACTTTTCCACCTAAAAACCGCGTTTTTTCAAAGAGGTCGCGACAGACTCGATTCAACTCGACTCGAATTTCTTAAACTCTACTTGAACCGAAATTTTTTTAAATAAAGTTTGAGTTGTAAAATATGACTCGTCAACTTGAATAACTTAAAAAATTTTGACTCAACTCGATCGAATACGCACATCTAGATCCTCTGATTGACCCAGTGATTAAGGATGCTTATATTACCCCATCTTGTATGTTTTTGAATCCCATTATGAGTAAAAGATATAATCTCTTTATTTAATCAAAAAATATTTGATAATATTATATTAAAAAATATATATATTCAAATATAATTTGTATTATGTGAACCAAACATGATAACATATTGGTGGTAATAATATTTATTACTGAAGATTACATGTTTGACTTCGAACATTAACATTGTATTATAGTGATTGAACGATTATTTAATAATTAAAAGTATATTTTAAAACAAATATTATTATAACCAATTTTTTAAGTTTTTCATTGTAATTATACGTGTGATCCCAAACTCGAATTTTCATAATTTATTTGATGCAAAATTGAAAAAATATATATGTTAGGAATAGCTGGTATTAGGGTAGCTTCGCTCCGTTTCCAAACAGGCCCCAAAATCGCATTACGTAAACGACAACGTTTCACCAGTAATTCTCCGAAAGGAAGGGTCAATTCCTCTATAAATACCCCCTCTTTGCTTTTCGTTACACATTTTGGATCCAAAGCCCCCTTCTCTCTCTGCGTTTGGATCTGAAGAGCGTCTCCTCTCTGAAACCCTAATCTGAGAATCATCCCTCTTTCAATCAACTTTCTCATTTCTCTAAAACTTCCGTTTTTGGCGGGATGAGCTGAGGGTTTCCCTTAAAACGCCCAAGATTTCACAGCTACATTTTTCTCGTTTCGATCCCGATCTAGGGTTTCGATTTCGTTCTCCCTTTTCGGTTTCATATTATTTCGGCTGTTGGTGAATCAACAGATGTCTCGGTGTTTTCCGTTTCCTCCACCGGGGTACGTTAAGAACGGAATCAGCGATGATGCACTGATTGAATCGATTAAGGTTTGTTGAGCAAATCCCCAATCGGCTACACGGCTCTTTTGGGTTTTCACCCTTGTTGCTCGACTGCTATAATTCGCTTTCTTCAATGCATTGCTTTTATTTGTATAGCAAAGGAACGGGAAAAAAATATATTCTGTGTCAGAGAGCCGAGTGCTAGGAAGAGTCTCAATTCCTAATTAAGTTACTATTATATTATGGCTATAAAAGCTGTGAAGAGATTGGATGGATAATGAAACAATTTCGTGTATAACCATTTCCTTAGCGACCTGGTCATATAATCGTTTTCTGGATTTCTTGTAAAATAAACGTGGAGTTGTTTTTAGAATGTCAAGGTTTAACCATGGGATATTTTTGGGATAAAATTAACCATGAGAAATTGAGCCCATATAATTCAATAAATGAGATGATGCTGATTGTTATCCGTTCATTTGTGCATCTGAATGGTAGACAGCAATTGTTGTTAGTTCAGTATCTAAATGAACAATGTGAATGTGTACTGAAGTATATTCATGTTTGAATTAATATAGTATGGAAATTCTATATTGAAGCTTACAATTGAAATTGTTAAGACATTAGCTAGAATTTAGTGAAATTGTATTGGCCTCTTATTAAAAAAAAACATAGTGAAATGTTGCTTGAAAATGGAACCCAACTTTTACTAGAGCTGCATGTAAATTTGCACTGGAGAATGGAACAAAGCATCATTTTCTTACAGGAATCATTTAAACGATTGTGAACTTATCAGTAAACTTTACTACTATAGTAAGAGAATCTTTCATTTGTAATTGTTCTTGCTGAAGTTGGTTCAAGGACTGCCTGTGTTCTCTTATTGCTGTTTTGCCTGTTTGTATTTGCTTCCCCTGTCTGTTCATAAACTGACACTTTCTCTTGTAATTTGTAGATTAAAAGAGAAGAAGAGAAGGCTAAGAAGGAAAAGAAGAAAGAAAAGAAAGAGAAGAAAGAGAAAAAACGGGAGAAGAAAGAAAGAGACAATGCCCGGGACAGTGGAGAAACCAAAAATAAAAAGCATGGTCATAAGAAAAGGCATAAAGAAGAGAGGAGCCAAGAAGGTCAAAAAGAAGGAGACCACCAAAAGAGAAGAGAAAATGAAGTTGAATGTTATGAGAAGAGTACGCTTACCGAAGAACATGGTCATGCAGTTGTACCCCAGAACTCTTCCGATAGCACCCTTAATAGCAGTAAACGACAGAAGCTGAGCTCGCCCCCTGACAGTGGGCATAATTCTGGTGAGTGTGTTTGTTTCTCTTCCTTACCTGGGAGAGGCTGTTTACTTGTTGGGTTTGTTTGCTTCACATGGGCACTGATATTGTGTATTCGAATTGTTATTATTAATGTGAAGGAAGCATTATCCGGATCCGGTTGCCTTCTCAAAGGCATAAAGATCTTGAAGTGCTACCCAGCAAGGAGCAGCCTTGCTCTACCTCAGGAAAGATTGATAAGGCCTTTGTTCAAGGGACGCATGAGCACGTTCCTATACCAGGCAGAGCACTGGAAGAACATCGTTGTTCTACTTCCAATATTAGAGTCCCTGATTTAACTCCCAAGCTCAGCAAAGAAAAACCTTGCTCCTCTTCTGGTGCATCCGAAAGTGTTTCTCGTAATGGTCAGGCATCATTGCCCTCAAGCTTGTGCAGCAGTTGCTCTCCTACACTAGCATTAGGTTTCAAAAATCTTGTGGAGGATTGGGTTGTGCCTGCACTGCAGAGTGAATTAACCAGTTTTGGTGACGATGACTGGCTGTTTCAGAAAAAGCAAAACCTCAACAGTGGTGTTAAAAGCAGCAAAGATAGAAATATTGGCGCTTGTCAAATGAACTCAACAAGTTGGCCACAAGCTCACTTCTTGCCCGAGGCTGATATATATGCTTTACCTTTCACGGTGCCGTTCTGAACTAAATGTTCCGATGGAAAGGTGTTCAAAGTGTGAGAAAATAGAGAATGGTTACCCCTTTTGTTCTGGATGCTGAAAGTGCCTAAAAGTACTGAAAGTGTGAAGGGTTTGTTGCCAGCATTTCAGCTCTTTTCTTCCCGTTTACGTCTGGGATTAGGACACAGATTGAGGATGACAAATTTTGTGCGGCGACCCATACTGGAAAAATAGCCACTGAATCCTTTTTTTAACCCGTGTTGTTGGGGAAGAAAAGAACATAATTGATGTATTACAAAATTCAATTCTTTCCAGTAATATGAGTTGCTCCCTTTGTTCATATGGTGGTGTTACCCCACTCTGTGTTTCTAAGATCCTGAGCTGCTGTCAGTTGAGAGACTAATATAATATACTATCCAGGGCAAACAATCCTGTTTTTCAGAGCAATGAAGAAAAAATGTGAAACAGGGTAAACACATTCTTAGTATTTGCCTTCAGGCTTTTGAGTATAGGCAGTTTACGTTGATTATAACATGGAAAAGGAGCTGAGGATAAAGCTTTGACTCTCTGAGTTTGATGATTTCAGCGGATGTAGTTTCAATGGCTTGTAAAGCAACCATCATTTGGGACTCCAATTCCATGTCACTTAAATTGTTCTTACAATACATATGCAGTTTAAGGTTTGATTTAATACATTTCAAAAGTACTTAAATTGTTAAAAATAATTTTATGATGTGTCAACATTGCCAAATTACAATGATCAAATTAAATTCGAATCATCTAAATAAAATATATTATTCTTTACCATTAAAATCACTCCATGGTTCATGTGATTTTATTCTAATTTCTTTTTTCCTTGCAAGTTTCATGTTTGCATGCTAACTTAATTTGATACCTACTTTCCTTATAGTAACAGAGCAATCATAACTATAATCTGAAAGAAACTAAAACCTCCGGAAAGTGTTGAAATTCTTAACTGAAATAACTAAAAGCAAATAAAATGGCAACAATGGTAAACGAATCCCTCATGTGTATAATGAAAACAGACTTCAAAGGCTGCAGGTGAGCAGTCAACAGAAGAAAAGAGAAAGAAATGAAAAGTTAACAGCAAATGCTTTCATTTCTCTTTTGGAGGGGCCTTCTTTGCAGCCTCAGCTGCTTCCTTCTCTGCTTCAATCTCTGCTGCAATTGCATCGATTTCGGCTTCATCAAGTTGCCGCAGACCCTCCTTAGTCATCACAGCAATTTCAATGTTCTTTCCTCCACTCTCAACAACCTACATGAAAGAGACACATAAAAAACCAATCATTATTCATCATATAACATGCATCTTTACCGTATCAGTGACCCGTGATTAATGGAATTTGATGTAGGACGTCGTAGTGGCAAAAGGCAGTCTTTGTCCTATCCAGACAACTAAACCTTAGACATTGTTCTTCGATAATCTAGCAAAAAGTATCTAATTTCACCATGCATGTGTTCGCAGTGCTCAAAATAATTTCACCATGCAATGGAAGAAAACAATTACAATATAATATTCCACATACTATACTCGAAACGTTTTACCCTATGTGTTTACGGTGTTCAAAATAAATACCTATGAAATAAGAACTTTCTCTTGAAACATGAATACAATCAATGTTCAAATTGTGAGTTTTTTGCCCAATTTCATGATTTTGATCCACGCATTCTCCATTTTCTACCAATATGGGACGTTAAACCAAATCGTTTTCACAAGGCTTAAAGATTGCAAGCATGATGTTCAAAAGTCATGATGCATATGAAATACAGGGAAAGTTTTACAAGCTAAATATAGATTTAGCTCATATTTCAGTGCATCTTACCTCAAGCAATGCGCGAATTGCAAGCTTAACGGTCTCTTGCCCAGAGGTTTCCTTATAATTCTTCTCTAGGAACTCTCGAATCGAATTCGAGTTTCTCCCAGTTGCATTAGCTTTCCAAGCAGAAAATGTACCTGAGGGATCTGTCTGATATAGTGATGGCACACCACTATACGGATCAAATCCCACAATCAGAGTAGAGAGACCAAACGGCCTAACACCTCCACTTTGAGTATACTTCTGCTGAAGACCAGCAATATAACGAGTAATATACTCGACAGTAACTGGATCTTCAACAGTCAACCGGTGGCTTTGACATTCGATCCGAGCCCTATTTATGAGGACACGAGCATCTGCTTTGAGTCCAGCACATGCCAATGCAATGTGATCATCCAAATTCACAATCTTCCTAACCGATCTACATAACAAAAGCAGTAAAAGTGTCAAAAAGAAAGTCCAATTTTAGGAAATTTTAAAAAATCTAGCGTTTTCCTTGCATGTTTATATCACATAATTCCTAAAGTTTCTCGTTTCTATATCATCAACATAAATTATTAGAGTAGAAGAAAATTCCTTCATAAAAACTAATTTTTCTTACTTGAGGCAAAGATCAATATTTTTTCTCCAGAAAATCCCAATCTAAAACCCGAGGCTTAAGCTAAACAGCTAAACAATGTTGCATCTTTTAGTTCCAATCCAAATCACAAAAAACTAACCCTATTTTTTACTGAACAAATACGAAGCTGAAAGAATCGGTTTTTGAGCGAGACAGAAAGGAAAAGGAAAAAGAAAATGAAATTGAAGGGGTAGCATAGCAAAAAGATAATATAAACCTGGAGTCCTGTAGTTTGGCGGCGGATTTTTTCTCGACTCCTAGGACAACGATGTCAGTGCCGCGTACACCAACGGCGGCGTTACCCTTACGGACGGCTTCAAGGGCATATTCCACTTGGAACAAATGGCCGTCGGGCGAGAACACCGTGATCGCTCTGTCATATCTCGCCATTTTCTTCTACTCCTTTGGATTTGATTTTGCTATGACCTGTAACAGAGTTGCTGAAGCTTTGCTTTTCCGGTTACAGCTTCAACTTAAAGAAAGCCCAAAAAGAAGGAAAAAACTTTAATTAAATTGTTTATTTCATTTTTATCCAAATATTTTGATTTTTAAATAATATTTACAGATTTGACAATCATAAACATTAATTCGGATCTAGTATTTTATGCAGCTGGTATAACAAATTATATTAAAAATAATGTAGACTCATCCGATGGATTTTTATCACTCTTTTATTAATTACATACTGAGTTCTTAAGATTTTAATTTTTTATTAATTAATTTAATAGTGTTCAACAATGTTTAACATTAATAGTGTTCAGCAGTGTTCGACGCCCGTTATAGAAATTTCTAAATCCATAATAGTCGAAATTTAATAAATTGGTTAAAAAGTCTATATACATGTATGAGAGGTTTAGAGCCGATTTATTAATTAAATTAGAAGCTCATTAACCTCTTGCTTTTAACATTTTTTTTTACCTTCGAAAAAAATAAGATCATTAATCCTATATCAAAAAAATTAAAATATATAAACGGTGACATTATATATTCTATTAAACAAGTTTTTAAGAAAATGATAATATTTTTGACAAGTAAAATCAGAGCAATACTTTGATCATTCGATTTCAGGCTGAGCGTCTATGTATAAAGTAGTCAGGGTAAACAACTGTGATTATTGACCAATCACGATAACAAAAGCTCATAACAAATACATCACAACGTTAAGTGAGAGAAAATATAGAAAAGATAAGATCATTAATCTCATATCGGAAAGAAAAAGAGAAGTCTTGAAATATATAAACTGTAATACTACATATCCTATCAAACATATCTTTTAAGAAGAGAATAATGACCGGTGAGATTATAAATATTAGTTATGGAATCAAATGAAATTTTCTTTTCACTTCATACATAAAATAATATTATTATTGACCAAGGACAAAAGTTGAGAAGAATTTGTTTGGAGCTTAACTTAAATTGTTATTGTATAAAAGAAATTGCAATACAATTTTTTCTATTAACTAAAGGTTAAAAGAACTTCTATTTAATTATGGATTTATATTAAATTAAATGGATGGTTTGAACGATGGAAAAGCATTGGATTCCCTCCTTGGACTTAAAGAAACAGTTTATGGATTTATATTCTCTGTTAACTCACAAATCTGAAGAACAATCACTTCTTTGCCTTTGCCTTTGCCTCTTCAACAGTAGCCTTAGCAGCAGCCTTGGCTAGCACGCTAGATTTAAGAGCACTTTTGGGGTTTAGTGCCTTCCGGAGTTTAAACGTAGCCCATGCTGTTCCCATAGCATGCCCTGCAGCATTCAGCCCTTCGCTTGTAGCCTCACCTGCCTTTTCTCCATACCTGCAGAAAGGATAAGCTTTGAGAAGAGGGGTCCAGAGTAAGATGAGAAGCTTTGAAGGAAATTTCCCTTAAAGCAAGGGCATAGCTTTATGTGTGTGAGAGTGTTGAGTGCATAATGAGCAGAGTAGAATCCCTATCGGTAATACCAATAAAACATTAGCATGCCAACATTCCTTGAACTAGAAATACATCTGGACTCAAACTTTAGTTGCTTTTCCATTAATATGCCATGAACTTACTTTTGGTTGACAAGTTCAGTCGTCACAGTGGATGATGTTGACATCACGTTTTTCCCAGCTGCTTCAACAGCATCACAGATTTTATCTGCTCACAAGGAAATAGTACTATAAATCAATAAGGGAGATCTAAATGCACTTGAACATGACTATATAGAAGTCATATCTGACAATCAGAAGCTTTGTATCTGGTACTCAAAGTCGCAAAATTAGAATTCAGAAAGTTGTTAGCTTACTAAGATAATCAGCAGCAAAATAGTGCAAAATGGAAATAAACTCGTTGGCCGTGGAAGGATAATAGAGCCCTAAAGTAGCTCACCAAAATGGAAACTCGAACAAATTCCATCAGTCAAAGTCAACAATGACTTAATGTGTCGGTATATCAAGAAGTTTAATCACCTATATGGCATCTGAGAGACCTCTAAAGTTTATAATATGATTATTGATTTTTGGGAGTATAAACTCAATTATTCACACACAAACACAAAGATATACAGAGACGCTGAAGTTTCAGTCATCTCCCTCAACTCTGAATATGGTACAATTGAATGAGCATATTTGATAAACAATGTAAACATAACAGATATAGCATTGACCCTAAGATGAACAAATGGCTAAAGAGTTGGCTAATAAACTGTTTGACTTGAGTGAAACGCTTCATGAATGGATAATCCAAGCAAAAATAGTGTGCAATGGGATAGGAATTGCTGGGCACCTGAATATATCAAGCTTAATTGGTATTGTTAAATGGAGCCTGAGATCAAACAACTCTAAAACAACCAGTGCATTTGATTCCACAGAAGAGAAGAGATCATAAAATTAGATGCAACTAATCCTTAAGCTTGAATCAATCTACAGCACACCTAGCACCAACCTAGCAAACTACTTACCATTTTTCTCGAATGATATCAGTCTACAGAAGATCAATAATACTTTTGTGTTGTATAAGTCTAGCATAGCCCTAGAAGAACCTAAAATGCAATCTAGTGGCCATCCTTATTAATTAGAACCCATGAATAAGCAAACAAATCAAATATTCTTTGCACCTAAGCATAAAAAGGGAGACAGATGAATGACATACCGAATCCATCCAGGGTAGCAAGAACCATTTCTCCAGGTAGGAGACGAAACACTCTCTTGCCCAGTTTCGAGTTTGCAACTGAGTTCGAGAAATATCCAGAAACTTTCACAACCCCAGATAAACCCCCCTTTGCCACTTTGTGTGTCACTTTTGTCACCTTCTTAATCCTGTATGTATAGTTAAGCCAAAATATCACGGCATGTTTACTTCAGAACTAGACATAAAAAGGAAAGAAAAAGAAATAATTTTTGTACCATTATTATGTATGCTACTCAACTTAAATCAAAACTTATGGAGTAAAACTCTTTTTAACAAAGTAGTATTTCGGTTCCAGTTCCATTAGAAAATTCTATTGCTTTCAAGCATAGAACTTTGAAGGAGACAATGTGCAAAGGGTTTTACATGATTTTTTACAAATGGCATCTAGGAATTTCTACTTTTGCCTCCCTATCTTAAGGAATGCATAACAGTTTCAAGTCAACATGCTTTCAATACTTAATAGTTATCTTCATTGCTGTGTTCTTCTGCAAATATGATTACTATCCCAAATTAATTGTTTCAAAATTCAACCATTTTTGTAGTTACTTCATTAGCTATAAATTTCATAAGAATGAAAAAGAAAACCAAATGAAAAGATAACAAAGTAAATTCATAAATCAAAACCGTTCATTTGATAACCTCTGTATCCTCTTCAATGTCTCGGGACTAATCTCCAAATTCTCCTCGGCCGGAGTCATTCTGCTCTTCAATACCTCATTCCCTCTATTCAATCTATCTATTGTCACATCTCCACACCACAGTATCCCCCTGATCAACTGCCCAGATCCGGCCGCAATCATTTTAGCCGTTTTCCCGCTATATTCCTCCACATTAGGTGCCAGTGTAGTCCAATAGGCCGCACATCTCCCTTCCATCGCCTCCTTCATGCTTGCTGAATTCAAATCCTCCGGGGACATGTTCTTCCCTCCATCCAAAACCTCCTCCCCTTTCCCCTTTACTTCCTGCACCGTGAAACAACTATAACATCGTAGTATATCATCCAATTGCATCAACAAATTTTCCTGTCCTTTCGAGGCTATTGTCAAACCGTAACTAAGCAAGTCAGAGCCTTCCCCGGAAGTCTTAATCTTTCCACCATCGTCTTCAATCGAATCGGCCTCCTTAGGGAATTGCAGAGAGAAGAAATAATGAGAATCGTCAAGTTTAACGGCGGTCCCTTGTTTCGTAATCAGCCATTGGACTTCATCAGCAACATGCGCGAGTACAGCGACAATGTTGTTGTCCTGCCAGAGACGAACCACCGCGAAATCGCCGGAAGCGAGCTCGACGCTGTAAGATTTGTCGATCAAATTTACGATGGCACCGGGGATTTTGATTAAAACTTCCTCCACAGCTTCAGCCGGGGCCGTTGGCGCGAACGGAGGATCCGAGTAGACGTTATGGCTGCTAACGGGATATTGAGAATAGTGGGCCGTCGGCGCAAAAGGAGGATATGCGTGGCCGTTATGGCGGCTATCGGAATATGGAGGAAAATCTGGGAAAAGGTTTTCAACAAAATCACGCTGGTCGATGGTGGGGTAAAGGTTGTTGGAAGAGTATTGAGGGATTTCAGGGTTTGTTTGGATCACTTCCGGGTAAAGAGATGGTTTCTGGTTCGGGTATTGAGAATCCATTTTCTTTTGTTTGGGCAGAGGGAAAAAGCAAGAGGAGAAAACGAAGAATAAAAGAAAATTATTGAAAATGGAATCGCTGGCCGGAGAAAAAGATTCGTGGCGGTCACCGGTTAGATTTTACCAACCCAAACCGTATCGGATCTCCCGCGTCAGTCAACAAATACAACTGTAAGTATCAAGATTAGATTTTGGGTTAATATACCATTTAGTACCTGGATTTCTCAATATTTTCTCCATAAATGTGATAGCTGTGTTTTCTTAATAGATTCGATACAAGTATTTGTTAAAAGTTACACATTTGGTATCAAAATTTAATATTAACATGTAATATTTTATCCCTTTACTCGTCTAATTTCCTTGCTCGCCGGTTCAACTTCGTCGGTAGAGAAGGGAATGCTGCGGCGCATGCAACGGCTTCAGTGAACATGCATCTCGATGCCGATCAGTTCTGGGTAGAGGATGCTCCATCGGACGCTCTCCGTGTTGCTGAAAGAGATCGTATCGAGCCATCACCATGAACTGCTACTTGTCTGAGTTCGTTACAGGTTGGGGATTGATCAACTTCATCTCCTTTTCAGGACCCCTTCCTCTTCTCCTTCTTGAGTTTCTTTCTTGATCTTCCTTCGAGAAGGGCGTTGCCGTTTGGTCTGCATTGCAGCTCTGAATTCTTCTGGGTTTTTCGTTTTCTCATTGTGCTTCGACTGGTAATGCTTTTTTTTTTTTTTTTGTCTTTCTCGTTTGTCTTTGGATATTATGAACTGATACTTTCAGCGGCGGAATAAACATACCTAATTATATTTTTTGGATTTTGTATGATTATAAAAACATAAACTCACTTAAAAATCGTACGAATTATATAAATATTGTGGTTTGAAATATTATTTAAAAAAAAAAAAATTCATTTTTCTTTATTCCCCATAATATTGTGGTTCATTATAGTTTTCAGAAGGTACATGGTTTACAACCAATCTTTAAATAGTGATTTGGAGAAAAATAATTTTTTATTGAAGACAACGGGTTTATAACCCAACTTTAAACAGTATTCTGAAAAAAAAAATAAGCACCACATGAAAGTTGCTTGCATGCAGCCCGTTTTTCAACAGTAACATGAGTAAAGGCTGCTTGCATGCAGTCCGTCTTTGTCTTATTCAAAGACATGGGGTTTACAACCCGACTTTGCTGCAGGCTTTGCAGTTTTGCAGGCATGGCGCGGATAAGGAGCAGAATTATTTAATTAATTATAAGTTGAACTTTATTAAAATTTAGAAGAAAAAAATGAAAATTTTAAGGTTTCATTTAAATATTTAATTAATTATTTATTATTAGGATTAAATTGATATAATGTAATAATTTTGTGGATTAGAATTATTATTAAATCATATCATGTTATGATTTTTATTAAATATTTAATAGACGGTGATCAAAATGATAATAAAATAAAATATTGATTATTATTATTATTAAAATTTTAGTTGGGTGACTAACACAGAAAAATAATAATAGTTGAGTGATCAATTTGATAGTTTTTCTATGAAAAATAATTATATATTGAGTTCTTATAATTTTTAATCTTTATTAATTAATTTAATGGTATTCAACAATATTTAACGTTAACGATGTTTAACGGTGTTCGACGCACGTGATAGACTCATCTTTAAAAATATTTCTAAGGGATAAGAATATTCACTAACGTGGACGTTTGTGTGAACGTGTACCTAAAAAGAGAATTCCAATGGGATTAAGTTTCCTTAGCTAAGATGTGTTAGGTAGCTTTCGATCTAAACCGTTAGATATAAATCGATCTTAATCATTCATTGTTTAGAATTCAATTATAAATAAAATCATTTTTACCTTATTTTTATTATTCATCTCTTTGAGCAATCAAAAATATTTATTTTAATTTTTTTGTAATTTTTATTGTTTTTAAAAGTTTTTTTTTTTTTTTGTCTATCTCTATAATTTACTTTTGTTTAATAAAATTCTGCATAAAACATCTAAAATTAGTTTGATCTTACAAAACAAAAAACCAGATTACTTACATGTTTGTCTTAAAAACATTACATAAGACTTTAGCTCCATGATAATATTAAAACCATAATAATAGTATGTGCAACCGATTAAAAGTATAACAATAATAAAAATTTTAAAACTCAAATTTTATCCCGAAAAATCTTTAATTTTATACATTTTATAATTTAGTTTATTATTATTTTTTTAAATTTATACATTTATTTCTTAATTTTATTTATCATATCGTATTTAATATTGTTTTTATTAATTTTAATTCGAATTTAATTAATATATCAATTATTTTATTTTTTATCTCTTATCTCTTTATTTTTAATAAAATATATAGTAATAATGACTGCAGTCAAGTACATTTATTTAATTTTTATTGAGAACTTATTCATTATATTAACTTATTTAATTTAAATTTTATCAAAATATTTAAAATTTTTGTTTTATTTCTTTCAATTCTTATTATTTCATTCTCTAGAGATAATAAAGATGTTAAAGTTGAAGGGGACGAAAACACAAAAAATAAAAACCGAGACGAAAGGAACACATATAAAGAAAATAGGATTAAGGAGATGACTTTAAATCGAAACTACATGTGTGTTTTAATTAAATAATGATAAAATATCATTTTTTTTAAAAGTTAATTTTGAAGAAATTAAAAATAATTAATGATAAAAGTTAAAAAAAATTAATTGATTAAAAGATAAATTAATAATAAAAAATTGAAAATGAATTAATTATAAGCTAAATAATAAAATATCTATGATTTAAATAATTTAATTTTAAATTATTAAATTAATTTTATAGAATTTTAAAAAATAAACTATTAAAAGTTAAAGATAATTTTAAATTTTATTTGAATTAATTTTAAAATATATTCTTAAATTTAACTTAATCGTGAAATACAAATTATTATATAGATTTAATAGAATGATAAAATCTTACATGTTATTTCCAAAGATGCAAGCTTGAATCCTTTTTGTTGCCATTTTAATTTTACCATATTCTTCTTAAATTAAAATTGTTTTATTATCTAAATTAATCGTATTTGATCGTAAATGAGGTGAATTTAGTAATTTTCAAATATATTTTTCAAATTTAAAACTTTTTTAAGATAAATTACACAAATTTCACATAATTCTAGAACATTTTTGTTGAATTTTTTTTTACTAAAAAGAAAAAGTCTTTTAAAATACCAAAAAATATTGATTTCAATCGAACCGTATTATAAAAAGGAAAATAATTAATACCTTATTTATTCAATTGAACGTTTTTTCTTCTTAGTCTTTATCTTTCCCAAAGGGTTCACCTATCAATGTACGATAACAATCATCACTAATAAATAATTGGTTTAAAAATATGTTTGATATCTAAACTATACATCTTTTATTAAATTATAATATTTGAAGAATTTTATTTTTAAGTTGATACCTAAACTTAATTTCATTAATTGTTTTTGTACTTTTAATAATTGTTTTAGTTTTAAAATTTATGTATTATATTAATTAAAAATAATTATCAACAACTGAATGGTCTAGTAAGATGAGATATTAATCTTTTAAACAATATCAAAACTTTAAATCATGATATTGTGAATGAAGCGAATTGAATTATGAGAACCGCCCATATAATGGTCTATATAGTACTCGATTTGGATGAGTCGACCAATAGATTGAAAATGATTAAACAAAAATAAAGTAAAAAACAATTCTTTATCCTTATATTTAATTATCTTTTCTAAATCTCAAAAATTATTTTTTAAAATTTAATTATTTATTCACTCTTTTTTAAAAACGAAATCAGAATTTAAAATTAAAAAGATAAAACATAAATATTTAAAAAGTTGAGAATAGATTTATAAAAAAAAATAATTTAAAAAATTATACCGGACGTAAAGGTGAAAAAATAATTTCGGAGAGGAGCAATTCCTTAATAGCTTTGTCACTCTTCTTCCTTGATCTAACGATAAAAAAATAAATAATATAATATATTTTTTTATTTTTTTTACTTATTGTCAAAATCAAGCCTCATAGTGCACTCAATTACACACAATTTGACCCCTTCAAATTTCTCAACAAAACCATACAAATAATGTTTAATCATGTTTTTTTTTATGATTTGTTAATAAAATGTTAAATTAATTATTTAAAATATTAGAATATATTTTTGTAAGAATTCTCAATAAAACTCCAAATGTATTGAGTTTTTACTTAGGATCCTGAAAAATTAAAAATATTTAAGACGGTTCTGTCAAACTTTAATCTTAAATTTTAACTTTAAACTTTAATTATGAACCATAAATCTAAAATTTAAATATAGGGCATAGAAAGGAACATCGAAAGAGATGATTTTTTTCTTCTTTTTGATGTATTTATTTATATTTTACGATTCTAAAATATAAATTTAGGGTTTAAGATTAAATTTAAAAATTGTAATTTAGGTTTAAGCTTTAAGAGTTTAGGTATAATTCTATTATTGAATTATTCAGTTCTAAATTCGAGTTTTTTTTTTTTTTTTTTTGAATTGAGCATGGAGGAGAGGCAACAACAAATTCAGAAGGAAGCTGCAGAATGGAAGAACTTTTCAAACATTATTACTGCTTTCAGAATCTGCTTATTTGGATGCGGTGAAGACAGTGCTTATTGAAATTTCAGTAGGAAAGTGCGAATCTCCATTGGACCAAGCTCAACTATAAGTGTTGAATTATTAAGATGGCCACCTCTGACAGGGGAAGACTCTTCTCCATTGTCACCTTCTACTTTCCATGACAGTTTCTTCATCTCAGACTTCACTTGATTTGTTGTTAAGCTCATTTCTGTCACTTCTTTTATCTGAAACAAAGTAACCCAGAAACAGACCTCAAATTTTGTTTACCATGCATGCATGTACGTTCATGATGTGATGTGAAAGGCTTTACACACCTTTCTTCCATTGAACATCTTCTTTAGTTCAACTTTTGCTAGTTTTGAATATGTAGAATCCTCACCCTCCTAATAAAAACATACATCAGAATGTTTTCGATGTTCGAACGAAGAATTTTGAATTACGGAAGGGGATATCGAGTTACTTACTTGGTACAAATGTGCTAAACGGAGGAGAGTAGTTCCAATATCCAGTTCCTGCAAAATAACTGCTGGCTTTAGAGGAAAGGGAGAGAGCTGTTTAAAGTAGAAAAGTATCATGTCCATGAACTGTCACCTGAAGAGTGATTACAGCAACGTTGATCGGTAAAGTGTACCCCGGATCCATGGCAGTTGCTTTTGTCGAATGGGATGATTTCCAGGTCTCGGTTTTCTGAATGATCGATCGTTGTATACAGTTATATATGATTTCCTATAGTTGGACATGTGTGGCACAATCATGTTACAGTGTTTAGTGTTACCTCATGTGTGAAAGCTAAAAGAAGCGGTGAGTAAACTTCTTGACCGGTCGTTCGACGCCACCGTGCACCCTCTCCAATCCGGTTGATGCTAACGTAGTAATTCCCTCGAATCTGAGTCAGAGAGAGATCAGATTCAAGCAGAGGGTTCGAATCTGAGCACGTTTCAGAAGTTCGATGACCAACTGTGCAACATTTTAGCTGGAATGTTGGTTGATAGAAGAAAGGTATGTATTTCATTAGAGTGTACCGTAAGTCCCTCGCATTTGTTTCCTGCACAGACCCTTTCATCAAGGGGTTCACCTACTCCTCTGGAATCATCAGAGAGCATCCGCCTAAGAAAGAAAAGTGAATTTATCAACATTTTTCTTAAAATGCATGTATTGTGTGTGATAATCTATGTTACCCCATCGGTATGCATTCGACACGGATAAGAAACACGAGTACTTTAAGAGTAACGAAGAACCGGGATAAGTAACATAGGTGTGGAATGTTTGAAAGCAGAATGTATAAGGGAACCTGTGAAGCATTAGTTCTATTTGTCCATCTTTAATGCTTGATCCTCCGGTGGCGCGATCAACCAAGACGGATAGTTCAGATTTCTTATCCGCCATATAAATTCCAAGGTTTATCTGGAAAAATGTTAGAGACAGACAGTTTTAACATACCATAAAAACCTATAGTAAGTGGATCACTGTATCTATGGACTCTAAGAATGATGAGTTCTCGAGCTCCTCGATGAAGTGAAGAGAAAGAATTGTTGTTAAAATGATGTTTAAAACAATATAAAGGAGCAATAACAGAGGTATCAACTATTTAATCTCAAAAAGCCTGCCACAGCAAGATATCATGGAACATTTTGCAAGAATTTTGGCCTGCAGGCCAAGCTTGTGGCTAAGTACTGCTCGTAAATTATGACTCGTAAACTAACCAAGTACATGTAAACCAGAATTCAGAACATTACTGGATAGTAATTTCCAGCTACAGGTTGAGTCACTGTAAGATTCCAGTCTTCTCTGAAGTCTCGAACCTGAAACGGAATCATGATCAAACATTTCAGGCTGGCACTAAGCCATAGTGCAGGTAAAAACCTCAAAATACAAGAAATGAGCCAAATTATTCAAGATCAAAACCAGCCAGCATCAAGAAACATTATGATATATATATATATATGTGTGTGTGTGTGTGTGTAGCTTGTCATTGAACCTAATATAACTAGCATGATCTTTCCATCAAGACTGTTAGAAACACAAAATGAAGGAATATTTCAGAAATTACCCGTGTTAGAAAGTCTCTCCCATTAGAATCAGTATGAAACACCTTGTTCGTGACCATATTTGCTGTCAGCCGAGTAATAATCTCTTTCCCAACACCATCATCCATGGGGATCGGACCGATCTTCAAAATAATACGTTGTCAGAAATACTTGGCAACAAGCAATTAGTGAAATGACACCATTATACTTCATATACAATAGATAGCATTCACCTGAGGCATTGCTTTCAATAACAGGCACAGTTCAAATTCATTTGACAGGGGAAAAAAGGATAACATATATGCTAAGATTCGAATTCATTTTAGATTGCCTTACAGTGAATTCGATTTCAGCATGCTCTTTGTCTTTATAAAGTCTTGTGACCTAAGGAATGGATATAGATAACAAAAATTAGCTATTTTTTTGGGAGGGAAGCACTGAAGTGAACTCAAAGAAAAGTAATGACCTGGTAGATCCATTCATTAAACTGTTGATAAACTTCATCAACTAGGGGTCCACGAGTGACCCTCAATGGCACCTGCAGGGGGTAATGCATATTTTAGACCTGTGATATGCCAAGATGAAAATGCTCAATGACAGGCTTACCGATCGTGAAACAACAGTTGGAGGTGAATCGTTCGGCCGGAATATATATGCACCAGATGCCTGTAAGATTGATCAACATTATAAGACTGGAATTTAAGCAGGCTCTTATGATCTCAACATGAACTCTTTCAATGAAATCCGGAATGCAGTGATTGCTTACCTGGAAATCAGAACCACCTGTGCTTGAACCATACCACAGGAAGCTCTGCTGCACCGGTACATCTACCTGATGAAATGGAAAAATCAAACATGCTTACCAAAAGGTAACAGAAATGGAATTCAAAGCAAAGCAAATAAGAATTCTGAAAGTGGGGATTTACATGTAGTGATCATTGTCTGGAAACTACAAACAACTTACTCCAGTTCGAGAATTATACATCCGTTGGAGCTGGCCAGAACTAGTAGAAAAAGACATCTTTAGATTTCCCTTCCCAACTTCAATTTTCCCATTTTGTGGCTTCGCTGAGACTATTGCAGTTGTGCCTTGTCCTACACCATTGTTGTTGTAATATAAAAGATAGAACAGTAATGTATGAAATTTCCTTTTCGCTTATAGATTTCAAGACCTCAACAACAGTCCAGTGCCGGAATTGAAAGAAGTGAACTATCTACCTTTTCCAGGCCCTTTGGAAATGAAGTAAGTATTCCAGCCTAGTGGTGGTATAGATGCTTGAAAATGTAGCCAGTACTTTGGAGCCGTACCCGAGGACCATCCCAAGTAAGCCTTTGTGTAGAAATTTCGTACATTTCTTGTAACATTATCCAAAGCTATATATTGTGCATCAATGTTATTACCAGAAGAATCTTGGACAACAAGGTTGGCTTCATTAACCTGTAAATGGTTCAAGACGGGACCGAAAAGTTACACTTATACTAGATCAACAGAAACCAGAAAGATAAAGTGTCAAAATGTACTCACTGGTATTCTGACAAATTCAGTTCGATTCCATCCGAGAGGATTATATGCTACCACCACCTGAAAGTGACCATTTTCCGAAAAATCAATGAAATCTAAAAAAAAATGAATTCTTGAAGAGAAAGAGAAAGAAATATGCAGAAAAATTACCAAGCTCTTCCCTTGTGGAATATCCTTCTCTGTTGGTGGACAGTAACTGATGTTGAGTAGTTGACACTGTTAGAAATGGTTGAAAGTTGCAGTGTCAGACAAAGAAATGAAACCTCATTTTTCAAAGTAAAATAGTTCACCAGTTACAATTGAGAGATATAGAATTTGTTTTCCTGGTTAAATCCATGAATCTAAATGAATATGTTGACTACAAATCAAGAAATTAAGATATCGAATTTCGATTAAAGGAAATCTCAGATATTTACAGTACAAGGAGTCATTAACACCTCTTCATGCCTTACCTGGCTAAATGTATTTCCAGATTCTTCACATTTATCTCCGGAATTTTTCTTGGTTAGGCATGAGAGAGCAGAAGATACAACAGCTTCGGTCTGTGACGTAAAAAGTTGTTCAATTTTCAGTGATGAAATATAGAAATCCGACATACATGATTATAGTAGTTCAGGATATGAAATTGAAAACAACCAATAGGGTCGAAATAAGGAGGAAGTTAGCTGCCAACCTCAGTGACTCCTATTGCAAGTCGTTTCGAGTAGTCATCAGTTGTATGCTGTTTGGCCGTACCACTGACAGCATCATGGTGCTGTGCAATACCTAGAGCATCTCCCAAACTAAAAGTATTGGGACCACTGGATCTCTTTCCCACCAAGAATTCAAGTTGTCTTGCTGCCTATTCAAAGATACCAAAAAAAATCAATTCGATTTTATCATAACAACATGCAAAAAGAGCCTCTATTGCAAACTTCTTTACTTTGACATAGAAAATTATACATTGAAACTCATATACAAAAGACAGGGTAGGTTCAGGGTTTCATCAAGCAAATGCAATCTATACAGGTTGGAGGAAATGAGTTCGATATGTTGTTCTGTTTCAACATTGCTGCCACAGGAGTTATTTTGATGTCATACCAAATAATATCCACTAAGCTTCCGAACAAATCGTTTAAAGGCTGGCCGACTTGTGAAATATCCTGTCCAGTAAGCATTTGGGCTGTCTGCATAACTGCCAAGAATCATCAGACAAACATATATGCAGTAGATCAGCCTAAGTTAACTGGAAAAGAAAAGGTGACAAAGCAGATGAAGATGAGAACAATGACAAGGAGGAAAACATGTAGTGCTTACGGAAAATAGTCATCGGTTTTAATCGGCCATGGTTCATTTGCAGCATTTTTTGCATCAGTATACAAGGATGGTGTTGAATACAATGCATTAACTCTGCCATCCTGAGAAAATGGAACAGAAACAATAATGACACTGAGAAAGAAAGACAAAGTAGAAATTACAGATTTCTTTAGTTATTTAAACATGCAGTTTGGAACAATCTATTGTGCATCAATGGTAAATTCAAGCTCAGAAGCTACAATTCTGAAAATTTTAGTGATTAAATCGATTTCGTCACGAGAACTACCTTGTTAACATAGTGTATAAATTTGTCCATCTGCCGGAACCAAGTTTCGGCATATTGATACTGGAAATCATCTCCCATTGTCCACATAATATGGTTTGTCCTTGTCACATTGGTCTATAGACAGAATAAAAGAAACACAAAAACTGTCATATGAATGCTTATGATTCACCTAGGAAGATATAGGCCAACATGATTCCATTATCACAACCCGAAAAACAACAAAAACCGAAAAGGAACAAATATTTTACTTGGATCATTGCAGCGTTAATGAAGTCATTAACCCGCTGTTCAACATTGTAATCGAATAGAAGAGGATTATCCTGCAATCGTAGAGAGTAAATACATGAGGAACAAGTAACCCGAAAACAGTCCGATACATAGATCACACAACTCTTGTTAAGCATTGCAGAACCTGAACAAGCACAGAGTCATCATTCACTTCGAAATGGAAACCGGGTGGAGGACTATAATGAATGGGAAACGCATTTGCAAAAATCTGCAGATAACCCAACAAATGAACTATTAATACTATGAAGCTCCTTGCAGATGGAAAAGGTTAAAATTGCAGGATTCTTCAATTCCAAACCTGAGATGAAGAACCAAAAGTGTTGGACCCTCGCCATATAACCTCGAGAGATTTGTTGTTCTTCCTTTGTGCTCTGTCCTGGTAATCAATTCTTGCAAAGTGCATTGAATCAAAACCTACCTGCATGAACAATGTAGTCATCCAAAATGTGTCATTCTCCAGATTAAATGGTGAAAACTGAAAGTACTGTTGAGACGCACCTCGGCACCGAGGAGGTAACCTTGCACAGCAGAATGACCAAAAGGATCGATTTGCCATCCGGCACGAGGAACCGTGTTGAATTGCTCTTTTAACGCTCGATGACCTAAAGTTGTTTGATCAATCATGTCTATGTAATGTGTGGTGGCTTCATCATGCATACACCAACCACCATTACTGCAGATACACCCCAAAAGGCCAGTTTCAATATAGATTCAATAATCAAACCTTCAGATTTCAAGTTACTAGGTAATCAAAATCAACATACACAAATTCCAATTGGCCTGCATCTACAAGTTTTTTCACTTGTTCTTGTATTTCCAGACTTTGTTCTGCCCACCACCGTTGGAAAAAAGCCTATGTTCATATCAAACTTCATTATTAGATGTCGAGTAAACAATCAAACTCGAAACTCGAAGAGAAACAAGAGAAGAATAGAATCCAATATGATGGAACTGGATGGATTTACCATCTCAGCAAACACAAATTTTCGATTCGGGTCACGACGCAATGCTTCAACAACCGAGTCCAACACATTCTGAACACAAGCACCCTGCACAAGAAAATCACTTTAAAACATCAAACATCAATGAGTAATAACAACATTAACATGGTCAACGCTAAAAAAAGATTATGAACCAACCTGAATGCTGTTGTTTGATCCAACATAGTACTGATCAACAGTCTTCAACCAGCCAACATCATCATGTGAATGTGGAACTAAATGAACGTTCAGTTTTCCGGGAACAATCCCGGCACCGGTACCGTACATCACATCAACTCCTTCAACTGTCTTCACATAAAAACAACAAACAAGAACAACAAAAGCTGAAATCGAAAAAATCTCAGGCGTTCTCATTTTCTTCATCTTTTCACATAGCAATAATACAGTTCTTTCTCATTGTTGTCAATGCCATTGTTACATTTATAATGACATTTCCAAACATCATAAATGACAATAACAAAAAGACAAACAGTCCCCTTGTGCTGTCTGGGTGGGTAGGCCAGAGCTCGGCAGTATATGGCAAGTTATTAATAGGGATTAAATAATTGGATTTTTCTAAACTTTATAAAAGATGCCTGTGTTTTAAGTGATACTTAAATATCAGGCATAATGATAATTTTAAGCCTTAACGTCTATAATTTTTATCATTTTGATTCTTATTTTTTTGGATAAATTTAACCCTTAACTTATATATTTTTGACAAATATCTTATTTTTAACTAACATAATAATTAAATTGTTAAAAATTTAACAATATTAACATATTATATATATATATAATAATATATTTTAAATAACATGACATCTAGCCTCATTCTACATATGACATCATTATCGTTAAATTTTTTATGATAATAACAAATATATACAAGTAAAATATAATTTTATTCTAACATAAAATATAAAATAATTAAAACTCAAATAAAATATTAAAAATTAATTAAATCTAAAATAAAAGACTACTAAACATTCTTAAATCTTAAATATCATTTTACATATGTATGACATATCATTATCGTTAGTTTTTTAACTATCTAATCATCGTGCTAGTTAAAAAAAAAATAAGATATCTGTTAAAAAATATAGATTAATGACTAAATTTATCTAAAAAATAGGATAATTTCCAAAGATTAAAATTACCTTTATACCTAAATATTATTTATATTTTCTTATCCATTTACATTATGGTAACTTCCAAAGATTTTATATATTCGAATATATTTAGGATTAGTTTAACATTATTTTCGAAAAAGTATGATGAGAATATTAAACCTGAAAACAATATATTTTGTTGGTTTATCTGAAAATATTCAATGCAATCTCCATCAACATTAAAGCATAAGCAATCGTGTCTCTCTTTCTTGTCAACTTAAGTTATATACGTAGGCAAAGACCCTCGCCAGAAATAAGATTAGGGTAAAGGAAAACGACGCAAATGTCCTCGGTTGTGGCTCTGGCATTGTTTGCCGGCTTTACCTCTTACTTACAGACAAAATGCTAGTTTCGATCAGTTCAATGTGGTCTTGGTTTTTGACTCTAGACTTAGTTGGTAACGTTTTCTATCCTTGAATTTGTATATATATGGGTAATTATTTTATATATAAATACTGAAAATAATTTTTTTTACGACTATCTTCGTTCTAGGGTTTTTAATACGTGAGATTAAAGTGAAATATAAAGTTTAGGAAATTTTCTATAATATATACATCTACCTGTGTTTAAGGTTAAATTTTAGATCAGAACGTTTGTATCTAAATCGTTTAACTTTTTTTATACTTTTATTTATATCTCTATTTTAAATTAGAGGGTTAGGGTTTAGGGTTTAAAGTTTAATGTTAGGAGTTGAGGTTAGGGTTTAGGGAATTATGAGCGGGTTGTATTTTTTAGGGTGTAAGGTTTAAGATTTAAGATATAGAAAATAAGTGTTAGAGTTTAAAATTCAATTTTTTAGAAATTTTTAATAAGAGACAAAGATGAAAGCATAATAGAGAGGCAGATGATTTTTATCCTAGGTGTTTATGTTTAGTATTTTAAAATTAATATATCATGATTAAAATTTAGAATTTGGGTTAAAATTTATAAATTTAATCCCTAAAATCTTAAACTCTAATCTCATTTCCAAAACTAAGGTACTCGTAATTTTTTTGTTTCCACCGCCTGTGTATTAAATATAAATACTATAAATGCGTAATTACATCATGCACAGACAGTAAAACCTTTTTATTTCTACAAGCGCTCTAAATTTAAGAGTTAGTTTATGTGTTTAGAATTTAAGTATCGTTGTATGAATTTAGAGTTTAAGATTAGAATTTAGAGTTTATAGGTTAACATTTAAATCTCTAACATATCATAAAATCTAAATCTTAACCTCCAAACCCTAAATTCTAACCACAATATTCAAATTCTAAACTATTAAACTATAAACCTAAAATAGATATCTAAACCCTAAAATTAAAGCGCTTGTAGAAATAAAAAGTTTTCACGGCTAGTACATAATATATATTAGTGACGGATCCAAATATAACTCACAGTATGCAAGTGTTCATTCTGAATTATAAATCTATCCATTTTATCGATTGTGTTCACCTCAAATATTTTATTTGTGTTCCATAGATAAATTATAATCAAAGATCGACTAAAAATATTCATCATTTAAAAATATTTTTAAATCTATTATCGATATAAATAAATATTTTTTTACAAAACGAATATATCCATACTTATAATATATACAAATTCAAGTAACATAAATGAATTATGGATTTGAAGTAACAACTTGGATGTCTGTAGTCAGGGACGGATTTTATTTTATTTTTGTTTTTTTATCTAATCTTTTTTAAAAAAAATAATTTTTTATGAATTTATTTCCTACTTTTAAATATTTATGTTTTGTCTTTATTAACCTTAAATCTTAATTCCGTCCTTGTCTGTGGTTGCTAATATAAATGCTGAAATGGTGTAATTTGTAGAGAACTGTTCTAGTTCAGATTTTTTAGTTTGATTTTTCAAGAGAAAAATCACAAAAGAATGATGGTAAAAGTAGGTTGAATTTAATTAATATCCTTTATTAACCGAGCTAGAAACCTAGAACTAAAAAAACTTAAGCTAGAATTAATTAATGGTATTAGGATAATAAGTTAACAATTTTGTTAATAAATAAAGTTGGGCTAATAAGATAGAAGACCTTTATTTATATTAATTAGAATTAAATTTCAACGCTAATCAAAATCATATAACAAGACCAACAAGTATTAAGTATATTGATAAAGTATATTATTTTTTAGAGAAATAATTTAAGTTTAAATTTAAAAAAATATGGTATTTCTCTTAATTGTATCTTTATTAGTGTCTTCATTTTAAATTAGTGAGTTTAGAATTTAGGATTTAAGGTTATGGTTTAAAATATTATGGGTAGAGTATATTTTTAACCTATAGAATTTATGGTTTAAGATATAAAAAATTAAAGTTAGTATTTAAAATTTAATTTTTTAAGATTTTATAACAAGATATATAAAAAGAGACACGATTAGAAGGTACGTGATTTATACTCCTCTACTGCTTATCATTTGGCACCTGGTGAGATGTGACTTTACGATTTATAAAATTATTTACCATAAATGGACATAACAATCTTTATTTTCCTTTACCAGATGTTGCAAGAAAATCATGAGACTGCAGATAGTTTCCATACATGAGAATACAGTCAGTCTGTACTATATTATAGAATTAGTGGAAACATGAATGAGATGAGATGCATTTCAATGAAAATAACTGAAGAGCTTACAGAGCTTTTGAAAGAAGTAATAACTGCACCACGTAAATCCTCTGCTCCTTCTGCGTACCTTCATTCATTTCTTCACATCAAACTAAAGGATTTAAGGTTTAAGATTTTAGTTTAAGGGTTTTGGTTAGAGTTTAGAAAATTAGAAGTATGTATACTTTTTTAGGTATTTAGAGTTTAGGATATAAAAAATAAAAGTTAAGGTTTAAAATTTAATTTTTTAATAAATTTTCAAATAAGATAAAGGGAGGCACAAGATAGAAGCATAAAATTTTTGCTCCATTAATATCCATCTCAGATGCTACAATGAAGAGTTTCCAAATCTGAAAAAAGGGTTTTGGAGAAATTATTATATGAACTCTTTTCACCACCTAAGATATGGTCCTAACCAATTAAAATAAGACACATAATATATTTTTTTCATATCATATTTACACATAAGTATCATCCAAATCATTCATTTTAATGCATTTGATTTAAAAATGAAAAAAAATATTACCAAAGATTTTTTATGTTGTCTTCCTCTTTATTGTTTAATTTTTTTAACCCCTAACCCTAATCCTAAACCCTAAACCCTAAATCTAAACCTTAAACCCAAACACTAACCCTACCCTAAACCCTAACACTAAATCCTAAACCCTATCACTAACCCTAAACCTTAACACTAACCATAAACCCTAAATCTAAACCTTAAACCCTAACACTAACACTACCCTAAACCCTAACCCTAAATCCTAAATCCTATCACTAACCCTAAACCCTAAATCTAAACCTTAAACCCTAACACTAACACTAACCTTAACCCTAAACCCTAACACTAACCCTAAACCGTAAATATAAACCTTAAACCCTAACTCTAACCCTAACCTTAACCCTAAACCCTAAACCTTAATCCTAACCCTAACTTAAATAATAACACAAAACCCTAAACCCTAACTCTAACCCTAAACCTTAAACCTTAAACCTAAATCACAAAACTTTAAATCACTAATCCCTAAACCACTGATCTTTAACCCTAAACCCTAAACTTTAAATCTTAAATCCCAAATCTATATAAAGAGAAAGATGATACAAGAAATCTTTGATAATATTTTTTTTCTCTTTTAAATCAAAGACATTAAATTAGGTGATTTGGCCAATGTTTATGTATAAATTTGATATGAAAAGAATATATTATATATCTTAATTTAATTAGTTGAGACTATATCTTAGGTAATGGAAATGGTTTATGTAATAATTTTTCAGGGTTTTGGTCAGAAAACCCAAAGAGTGGGATGACCTTTTGAGTTGGCAAATATCAAACTTAAATTTGAATACTTGTATGGTACCTATATGACAAAAGATAGGTCCCCAAAGCATGTGAGTCAGGTTTTGATAGGTCCCCATAAAGCTCAGGCACATCAAGGTGTTCCTATCTCTTTTCTTCTTGTCATTCTTTTACAACATGAATCCTCTGTTTTCAACTTCGGGGGCGGAAATGGGCCGGGTTGGTGGCAACTATTTGGGTTCAGGCAGTCTGTGGAAACAACTACACTCTACACATTTGGCAATTACTTCCGTGCATTAAAATCTCTCATTGCTTTGACTCCGCTGCAGCTCAAAATCTGTCAGTGGATAAAGATGTAGGGAAGGCTTTCGGACTTGTTTCTGGTTTTGCTTCCGATTGTTTGCCGACGTTGGTTTTACTCATCATCGGATCAGTCGAAGGGCTTATAGGATATAGTGCTCAATGGCTTGTTAGCCAGTGAATTCGTCCTCTTCCGTATTGGCAGGTAACCTTCTTGTTATACAGTGTTTGTATTGACATATATCACATGTCTGCCTGCAGGCTGCAAAGCTTTAGCTAATTTTGTATTACATGGTCGATTGCAGATGTGTATAGTGCTCTGTCTGGGAGGCAATAGCGCGACATGGATGAACACGGCAATCGAGTCCCGGTCTCGGAGATCTCTAAGGGCTACCTTGGCCTCAGCACTGCAATATTCACAGATATATGCACGGCTCTCTTTTCTTCAGACCCTTCAACATTTCTCTTCATTCTAGCCGTTGTTTGCCTGGCTGCCTCCTTCTTCCTTCACGAAAACCCTCCAGCTTCAAAGCCAAGTGAATTCCAACAAGAAACGTAATATTTTAACATCTTCAATCTCATGGTTATCACAGTAGCTGTCTTTCTTTTGGAGTTTTACATCAATGGAAGTCATGGCCAGCTTCTATCATTGGTATTTGCAGTAGGACTTCTTATCCTATTACTACTCCATTGGGAGCCTCATTATATTCTATTCCGTCCAAGCCAAGGTCTGCTTCCGATATCGAGCAACCAATAAAAATGCCATTGCTAGTGAACCAATCAGAGAAGCCAAAGACAACGCCAACAGCCGGTGTTGAGCCGCAGTATGTCGAACAAAAACAGCTTTCAATCGGACAGGACCATACGATCGTCGAGATGATATGAACATTTGATTTCTGGGTATTATTTGTCTCATTTCTCTGCGGTGTTGGAACAGGACCGTGATGAACAACATGGGACAAATAGGGCTTCTTTAGACGCATTGGTTCAGGTTTATTATCAGAATACTTCATCTGGTAATCAAATTTATGTTCCCTCTCCCTTTTTCCTCTGAAAAAAAAACAAAACATTCATGGCCAAGGCCACTATGGAATGCAGCATCTCAAATTATAATGGCTGTTGGATACATCATCATGGCCTTTGCCTTGCCAGGCTCACTATACATCGACTCGATTCCGGTTGGGACTTGGGATATGTTATCAGGTTCGATAGACAATAATCGTCTCAGTTGCTTTCAAGTTGTTTGGACTAAAATATCGGGACTAAAATAATCGTCCCGAACTTGAATTTTCCGACACATTTGGTACAAATCATTTTATGAAATGTTTGAAAATATAAATACTAAAAAAAATATAAGTATCAAATTTTTAAAAAGAAAACACTCGGGTACCATATTTGTAAAAGTGAAAAATTCAAGTACCAGATTGGTTTAAAAAATATTATTGGTATATTATATTTACAAGAGTGACAAATCATTTTTAAAATGGTCGTATTTCATTTTCAGCTGCCTCACTTGAAGAAGTAAATTACAGTAATTGGGTAAATTTGAAGGATGCTTTTACTCTTTCAACTTTGTTTACGCTGAACATTAAGTTATTTTTATATTTGTATATTTACATATTACTGTCACGTTTTTCTGTTTAAATCAGAGATTAAATATTCGTAAATACCCTAAACATTCTATTATTTTGTGGATGGTAATTTTGGATAGATTGTCTACTCGAGATAGGTTGTTAAAGACGGGTCGAGAGATGGAGGAAGAGTGTATGTGTTTGCGAGGGCATGATGAAGTCTCGAGATCATCTCTTCTTGGCTTGTAGATTTGTCAGGACTGTATGGAATGAGATTTTGAGGTTATGCGGGGTCCATAGAAGTATGTTGGTGTGGAATGTTGAATTAGATTGGTTGTGTTCGCATTTGAGGGGAAGGTCCTTGATTGTTCAATTGTTTAAGCTAGCTTGGGACTCCTTTGTGTACTTTGTATGGGAGGAGCGTAATAGAAGGATATTTCGGCACACGAGTAGGTCTGAAAATTGTATACTTAGGTGCATTATAAACGTGGTTCGTATTCGTTTACGGGGTAAGAGTATACATTTAGATGATGTAAATAGGACTCTTTGTACATCTTGAGAAATTCCCTAGTCTGGATGGCTGTCCAAAATATACTTTGAGAGATTTATTTTCTTATCTTGGATAATAAAATACACACTTATTTAAAAAAATATTCGTAAATACTTATAAGTTATGATCTATATTTTAAAATGTTCTCGAGCTTTAAGATATTTTAGTTAATTTTTCAGAAACGTTAATAGGAATTAATTAAGTTAATTTGTTAGTTTAACCGTTAATTTAGACGTTAAATATTAATTTGAATCAAATGTGCAGCATATTTAAAATTTATAATCTATTTTTTATTCAATTATACGGTGATTACAATAGTATTTGTTTTAGTATATACTCTCAACCGTTAGACATTGATTACTCAATCATCATGCTAATATCTCTAGGAACAACAACCGTTAATGGTTCGTGCTCATAATCTAATTTTAAATACAGGTTCTCATGGACTTTTAAATATATTTTTATCGTTTAAATTAGAGATTAAAAATCGTAAATACTTAAAATATTTTACATTTAAACTATCTTTTAACAACTTTGAAACATCAATTAAAATATTTTTAGGAGACTGATAATCTATCCAAGTAATACATACGAAAAAAATTATTATATGAACCTTATTTATGATGTTATTCGTGATCTCAATCAATCAGATTTAAATCCATGTGAGTAATACATTTAAATCTTCCCTCTTGAAGGTCAATATTAACAGCTGAAATAAAAAGCTTCTAGAACATATTATAAATATAATATAAGAAATCAAGTTGGACTCTAAAACATTTTTTTTCCAAATCCATCGTCAGTACTTGTCCATGAAAACAGTGTCTCTGTGCTTTTCCTAGCTGATGAACGGTCTGAAACAAATTGTGTGGTCCTTTTCCATTCCCAAAAACTGTCATCTTCATTCCACATAAAATGATTATGAAGCATTAATGCAGTATGGGATGGAGACCACTCAAAACCAGTCAGCTGGGGGACACTTTCAAACGACATAAAATTTAACCTTGGGTTGTATAGGGTTAGGGTTAGGGTTAACTTTTTAAAATATTTTGACATAAAGATAATTTTTACCGTGAACGTTTATAATTTTGTTATTTTAGTCATTATTCTTTTTTTGGATAAATTTAGCCCTTAACTTATGTTTTTTAATAAATAACTCATTTTTTAACTATCATTATAGATGAACCGTTAAAAATTTAATAATGATAACTTGTCATATATATGTGATAATATATTATAAATGACATAGAATCGAACCTATTAAACATATACATATATAGAGAATATAATTTTATTCTAATCTAAAAATATAAAACAATTCAAATTCAAATTCAAATGAAATATTAAAAATTAATTTTTTTATTCATTAAAAATTAATTAAATCTAAATAAAAGGCTACTAAATATTTTCAACCTTAACTATAGTAAAATCAAAATTTTATCTAAAAAAGTATGAACATAATCTGAAAAGAAAGAGTTTTGTAGAGTTTGTTACTGGTGAATCAAAGATAAATGATTTTGATAATAATCAATTGGATTATTATTATTTTAGCTTAGAATTTAGGTATTTTAGTTTTAATATAAATCGGATTTTTAGGGTTTTATAAAGATATTTTAGTTTAGTTAGGGTTGAGAATATTTATTAAATTTTTTTTTGGATTTAATTATTTTTTAATATTTTATTTAAATTTTAATTATTTTATATTTTATACTGAAATAAAATTATATTATATATATGTATATGTTTAATAGGTTAAATTTTGTGTCATTTAAAATATATTAGTATCACATATATATGACAAGTTACCATTATTAAATTTTTTAACGGTTCGGTTATCATTGTAGTTAAAAAATGAGTTATTTGTTAAAAAGACATAGGTTAAGGGCTAAATTTATTCCCAAAAAAGAATAAGGGTCAAAATGACAAAAATTATAAACGTTAAGGGTGAAAACTATCTTTATGCCAAATATTTTTGAAAGAAATAATCTTAATTTATTTAGTTCAAACTTTAAATAATTACTACTATATTTTTTTTTAATCAGTTACGGTGGTTATAGTTAGAGGTGAGTAAGATCAGGTATCGGGTCAATTTGAATAGAATTAATCCCGGTCTAAGTAATCACCGGTTCCTGAAAATTAGAGCTAGTCCCGGTCACACCGAATCTTAAATTTTAGGAACCGGTCTCATTACTGGTGGGAATTAGTACCAATATCGGGTACCCGATCAATTAATTTATTCTTAAAAAAATGAGTAATTGGAGAAAAAAAATTCAACCACCAATAATAATATTAAATAATAAAATTAGAATATTACAAGCTTAAAAATTAAAGTTTTAAAACTAATTATACTCATAATATTTATACATAAAAAGAAAGTCTGATAAGAAAAATAAACAAAAAAAAACAATATCAAATATTTGATATTGATCTCGGTCCTATTAAATACCCAACATATATCGAATCTAAAAAATTAAGATTCAGTCCAAGTCCCGATCAACCTATGACTTAGGAACAAGATGGTTTGTGAGATTAGTATATATTTTTAAATAAATAATATATTTAATAATTACTAATTTTCTAAATAACTAATCATAAAATATATTCTATTTCTACCGAAAAAATTGAATTTTTTATCATATAATTAATAGATGAAGTGAACAACTATCATATCAGATCTCTTGATTAATATCGCTCTCTTTTTAATAAGGATAAATATATTTTTTTTTTATTGATGATGTTCGTTTTTATCTACTATTAGTCCAAATTGTTTATGCTAGTTTATGTACTATGATAATTTTAGAAGAATAAAAAATTATATTATTCTATTTTTGTTTTGTAAACAAATGTGGTAGTTTTAAGGTATTTCTTTATTTAATAAATCTAACAAATATTATTTGTCAGATATATAATCTCATTAGAATTTAAGCAAAGCAAGTCTAATGGAGTAATAGTTAACATAAAGTCTACTAATATTAATTAGGCAAAGAAAGCTTAATTTTTTTGTAACTGTAAAAGTACAACGGTTTCGCACTATTCTTTGATGCATCAGCCAAAGCACAAAGGCTAAAAAAATGGAGAGCAGAGCTCTCTTACGTGACGCAATCAAGGACTCTGGTTTCTCCCGATAAACTCTCCGGTTGTTGTTTTTTTCTCGTTAGCAGATCAGCTTTCTTTTTGATAATAGATTAATTGTACAGGTTTTTTGAGGTTAAACCCCCCTAATTGAGTTCCGACTTACAACTCGGTAGCGTTAATGACAAACTTGACTCGTTCAGGTTTACCAGCACTGATCGGTCTCCCAACTCCTCCCCCTATATCCTGAAAACCTAGAATCCGAGGTCAACGGCCGTTGGCCTCTCCGGGAAACTTTACTATCATACACGGCACGTTTTTCGGGGTCCGATAAGGTACTGTACGCCGCGTGGATCTTCATGAACTCATCTGCCGATGAATCTTTCCGATCAATTGACGCAACGTCCGGATGACAAACCCTAGCCAATCGGCGGTAGGCTACCTTGATTTCATGATTCGAAGCACCGATTGGAATCCCTAGAACCTCGTATAGCGATGTGCACGCCATTCCTGGACGGCTCAGATAACCGCTTGCCGATCCTTTCTCTTGTTGAGAAGTGTAAGAATTGGCGCAGGTAACAGAGGCACGAGGTGGCCGGAGTCTGACACTGGAAGTTGACGGCGGAGAAATGGAAGAAACCGAGAGAGAGGTTGTGATAGGAAGAGAAGAAAGCATCATAGAATTCGGTTATTTTGTTTCGAGAAACAATCGGAGGGGCAGAGGAGAGGACTATATATAATAATGTATTGAAGGAGTGATTTTGATAAAAAAAAATAGATATTTTTTATTTAAATAATTTTATTTTTTATAAACTATATATAAATTTTATTTAGAGCTTTTTAAATATATTTTATATTTATTTTATAATTTATATTTAAGAATAATGATTTTTTAAATATCATTGTTAAAATTTAAAATTATATATTATTATTAGATCAAATTAAAAATATTAAAAATAATATTATTTTTAAAATATGAATATAAATTTCGTCATTTATAAAACAATTCCCCATCGTTACACTGTTTTTTTTTTAATTTTTATTTATTTTAATTTTAATTAAGTTAAATTGTGTTATTTGAATAAGAATAAAATATGATAATTTCATGTTCTTAAAATTTAAAATTTTAAAGTATAGTTTATATTAAGAAATTTTACTTTAAACTTTTTAAATAGATATATAAAATCTTAAACTTTGTTAAAATATAAAGGTTTAGAGCATATTTTAACAATTATTTTTAAAAATATAAAATACCTTATTTAATCTTTATATTTATTCTTAATATATAAAATATGTCCATCTATTAAGATCGAAAGTTCCAATTATAATGTATATAATATATGCCAATGTATTTCCTTATAATACATATTTTCTATATTATTTGTTGATGATTTTATTTTTTATCGTTAATTTTTGGTGATATTTATATAATTCATTTTGTATTTATAGATTGATTCTTATCTTTTTTTATAATCTTCGTATAATTTTGAGACTTCAGCTTATTGTTCTAATAGTTATAAAAATATGAATTTTAATTATAATTTTAAATATATTATCGTTTTATAAAATTACCAAATTTAAATTTAAATTTTTTAATATAATTAATATAAATATATAAAATAAAATTAAAAATTGTTATATAATAAATTTAATTTAAATTAATCGACGAATGGGTTATAATTTTGTTTTGGCCATAGATCTAGGAGTTCATATCTATCCAACTTTGGATATGTACGAATCCTAGACCACAAACCAAAAAGAGTTCAACTGGAGTGGTTATAAGTCTGTTTCGGTTTCTCGAAGTTTTTAATTATTTATTATAGTTATATTCCAATTGGATTCTAGATTTTTAAGTTAATTTTCACTCATTTTTAGATTATATTTTATATTTTAGATATTATTTAATAAAGTTTTTAAGTAGTGTATATAAATAATTTTAAAAAATAAATATTAAACGAGTAAAAAACCGATAATTCTTATATATTAAGTTTATTTTTATTATTTTAAATACTTATTTGCTTTTTAAAACTTATAAATTATATGAAATCCAAATACTACAATTCAAATCAATTTTCAGCTCCAAAAATCTCAATCCTAACCAATAGTATTTCTATTGAGGAATTTAAACGGAAATTTTATTAAAATATAAATTTTAGTTTTTTTTTCTTCGAATATCAAATATTGTGCTCTAATTTTTTTTAAAAATATATGATATCTTACAAATTATTTTTACTGATACGATGGTTTATGTATAATTTAGAAATTATTTTTTAAAATTTTTAAACAGTGATCGAATAAAAAATTAAATATTGTTTAACGTTGGAGTGCTTTCCATTCCACTTCAAACAATGATTTCAAAAAAAAATCATTGTTCTTCTGGTACCTCACTGTTCTTTAAAAAAAATCTGTGCGTATTTTTTTGAGATATTTGAAATCGGGTGAAAAACACTCAGACTTTGAATAATACTTAAATTTTCATTTGACTACTATTTGAAGACGAGAAAAAAAGAATCCGACATCTAAATTGCACAGTAAATCACCGTATTAGTGGAAATAATTTATAAGATACCATATTTTTTTTAAAGATAGAGACACAATATTTATATAAAAACTCCTCAGTTTTTAATTATTAATATTTATTATAGTATTATAAAAACCGAATTTAAAAAATTTAACTTTAAACAATAATATTCAAAACATGACTTAAAATCATATTCTTACGAAATAGTTTTTAATATATTTTAAAAAATACTATTTAAAAATGATTTTTTAAAAACTCTTTTATAATGTCGTAAAAATACTATAGATTAAAAATAATTTAATATTTATACTATTTTAAAAATAAAAATTTAAATATGAACCCTGTAGCCCAAATGATTAAAAGAATGATTTTTCTTTCTAGAGATTATAAATTCGAGTACCAACAATATCAGCAGAATGATTGAACGATAAAATATCAAATGATGAGAGATTATATTCTAGAACAAATATTATAATCACTATTAGTTTATTAAAAAAATCTAAATATTTATTGAATTTTTCCGATTTTAAATAATTCCTGAATTCCGTCCCCTTCTCACAAGTCACAACTATCCGTCGCTCATTTCAACCCAATCCGAAGAATTTGCTTCCCATTTTCCCCATCTCTCTCTCTCTCTCTCGGTTTTGTATTAATTTGAATTTTAAATTTGTTATATTAGGGTTTTTTAATTTTTATCATGTATGATAATATATTTATTAAAATATTTATTTTATATAATTTTAACGGAAAATGATTATAAAAATTATATAAAATTTAAATAACTTAAATAATATATTTAAAGGGATTTAAAAAGATTTTTTACTTAGAATAAAATTTTAAAATATTCTTAAAAAGTAGAAAAATTGACTGTTTTTATCGTTATGAAATTTTCTCATATTAATACATAAAAATATTTTGATTTTCAAAGAATAATTCGTGTATTGATACATAATTTTTTGTATCGATACCTAAAGTACTATATCAATACGGATGTATGGTGTACCGATATATTTTATGTATTTGCAATTATTCTATTTTTATTTTAGTAAGTATTTGTACTCAAAATCACATGAAAAGATAAGGTGTCGATAAATTGTTTACAATGTCAAAACCTCATTGTTAAGGGATTAGTCCTAGTTGATCCGTATATAAATTAGGGGAAGTATCCTATATTAGCCCGTAAAAAGAAAAGGATTTAAAAGTTACCCTATTAAGCCGGTAAAAAGGCCTCATTGTTGAATCACTCTAAAATCGAATGAGTCAAATTGCTATTTCTTTTTTGATTTTTATTTTCTCAAACTCAAAAAGAAACCTCAACGTCCTTATCGACACTAATTTCAATTGAAGACATCGAGTACATCACCATTATGGGTAATTATTCCATACGTAAAAAAAAATTTAACTACCTTAATTTTAGGGTTTATTGGTTCAAATTTAGGTTTAGTTTAAAATTATTGGAAAGTTGTTAAAATTTAAGGTTTGAGATTAAAATTTAGGGTTTACATAGTAAACCCTAAATCCTTAATTACATTACCCTAAACTCTAAACCTTAAATTCTATTTATGATTTCTAAATGTTAAACACATACAATTAAACTATAACCCTAAATTTTAACATTAATCATTAAAACTAAAACACTTATAACTTTTTTCGTCGAGCTTATATATCGATTATAAATCCATTATATATTCATTTCTAACGACAATGTTCAAATTCTTAATTGTATATTAGAGTAAATTATAAAAGACATTATTACTGTATTTTAATTCTTATGTTGATCATTAAAATTTTAAATTTTTTAATTTAATCATTAAACTTTTTATTTGTTCTTAATTTAGTCATTTCTTATTGACTACTTAACGATGTAAAGACTAGAGAGAAATGGATAAAAAAGAAGCGATATTTATATATATATATATATATATTAATTGTATGATAGATATTATCATAGATTATAGTGATTTAGGGTTTTATATGTTTTAGTTTTGAACTAAATTTTGTAAATTTTAAACCAAAAAAAATAAAAAATATAAAATAAATTTATCGGTGTCCCGTGTGAACAAGACACAACAAAAATGATAATTCTAATATCAACGTAAAACTTTTATCTTCGAGACATTAAAAAAATAGCATAAATGATATGTGATTGTCATGTCATCTTTATGTTCGAATAATTAAAATATAAACAAATTAAAATAAAAGTGAGAATAAAATTTAGTGATTAGATTTATACTTTACCCTATCATGTTATTTATATCAATACTATAATTATGCTTTAGACCTTCAGACAATTACGTGTTAAAAGAAATCAACTACTGAGTGGTCCTTCTAAGAGGTTGATCACATAAAAATGTGGTTTCATTTAATTGCTAAGGGTAACGGTCAAAGTTGTGTGGTGTTAGGTCAACATCAAGTGTATTATCTTTATAACACGTGGCTCAAACTATGTGTCAAGGCTAATCCATGATTTAACAGTGGATGAATCTTAAGCTAAAATCATAATGCATTGTCTTAATAATGATAAAGTATTAAAATGGAAACTAAATTTCGTAAAAAATAAAATAATAATTAAATTTTTAAATGTTATAGAATAATGATTAAATTTATGTTTTATTATAAAATGATAATTTGATTATTAATTTTTAACGAGAGTGTTATAAAATTTAGTATATATTTAATTTTTATTAAAATTTATATAATAACAATTAAATTAATGATAAAATTAGTTAAAATGTTTAATTTATTTAATTTTTTGATCGAAGAAATTATAAAAAAATTAAGGATTTGATTAATTTTATAAAAGTTTATAAAATAATACAGAATATGTAATTTTTCAGTTTGATTTGAGAAGTATTTTTAAAAAATATAATTTATAATATTTTAAAATATTTTAAAATAAAATTATTTATGTATCTTTGATTATTTTTCCAATATTTTATATTTAAAAAAATATCTAAAATATATATTACTAGGAAACTCAGCCTTTACAGTTGCTAAGAGGTCTTCATTTAGTTAGTGTAGGCAACAATTGAACTAGGAAAGCTCGGCCTCTCACATAGCTAAGAGGTCTTCCTTAGGTTAGCAGACTAACAACAGAATTAATGCAATGCCATTATTTATTGTTGCTCGTCTGATGTTTTTGATTGTTAGACATCGTTGTGTCGATGCAAGCAGATCGAGGTTGAGTTCGGAATATCTACTTAACTTCGCTTACTCGAAAGCTGTTTCAGTATCAGCAGAGCCGTCTGTTCATGTTCCCATGGAGTGGTAACTGGTAATGATGCTTCAGGTGTTATGCCTCCACCTTATCCATATCCAGTACCTGTGCCTGCTGCTACGGGTCCAATTGCAATTCACCACCCCTGATTGCAACCATAACCATTTTTCAGAAATCATAATCCCGGTGATATTGCCAATCCCTGCTCAACATTCATGCCATATTCAACTACCAGGAGTCCTCCAGTCGAACAGCGATCATACCAACATACATCTTCTTCCCATACTTCCAGCAAAAGGGGTTCGAAATGCAAATAGGTGAATAACCAAAGAGGAAGTATGGCGAGCAGAACCTCCTTGAGCCATTATTCGTCATATCAAGATCTTCAGGACAGATCCTCTAACAGCTGGATGATGTTTCAAAGACCAAGTGAATGTTAGCATCCCAAACTGACATGTCTTTACTGTGACCCCCTCCCCCCAATGGTAACATCCTGACTTCAACTTAAACTTGTGTATTTTCTGCTTGCTGCCGGACTCTTTTGGCACTTGCAGGACATTTCTATATACTACTTATAAACATAAACTCTAATTATTTCTCCTCATAGTTTTACTTGACAGATGCTTTTGGCTTGTCTGAAACTATCAGTGGCATCATGTAGGTGTATATGCATTGTAAATTTCTTTTGTTCATACCATTTAACAGTCAATCTTATCTAGAAGGAACCCCCATTTTTTTTCTCCTGGTTATGAAGGAATTGTTGTCAATGGCGGAGAATTTGTTCCCAGATTCATGTTGAAAAGTTTTTGCTTCTTCTCCTTGGACTAAGTTTTCATAGAAAATAAACTGTTTGAAGAACTTTTAGCCATGGAAAAGCCCACCTGTCATTGTGGACGAAAGACCCCAACTCTGCAAACCAATTGAGTGCCATGGAAAGACTTGCTAGCTTTCAACACTGCAATTATTGCAGTAAAAATGACTTCCCTGTTAGCAGAGTCATAAATAACCCATCTTTCCCCATTTCTTTGTTTCCATTGGTCAACTGCAATAGCTGAAGCAGGTACTTGGTATCTTTCAAGTCATTTCCCAATCAGGCAGCTCAATATCAAATGGACTTCTCACCTAATATGGAAGGAAAAGTAATCAAACATTACCCCACGCTCACATCAAATTATGTTAGTTGTGGAGCACCTCTCACTTCTGTTTTTGTTTTGTTTTACAAAGACCAAAAGACTCTAAACTCGACATAAAAGAAAAGAGTTGGTAGCGTAGATTAGTAGTTTCAAACCTGCTTCAACTGAACAAAACTCAGATTATCAAATCATGCACCATATTTTCATTGGTAAATTATTTAGTCACATGTTACAAATTAGGAGGGCATAACAAGAAACACCCAACCAAAGAAATGTACATAGAATGACCATATACCTGGGTCTATCCCACAACCAGAGCCTAACATCAACTCTTACATCCAAAACCTTCCAGCAGTGGACTCACCAAACCAGATGTTATGAAACGAAAAACTAGTGAAAAGGGGTCCCTAGAACTCTTGGTGGAGACCGGTAGACAGGCAAGCACAAAATCCCAAAAAGGCTATATTTTTCTTGTTCTCTTTTCATGTTTAATCTACTTCTGAGTATTCCTGCTCGATGGACTAGATACATTGCGTGAACCCATGCTTGCAGTTCGTAAAAGTCGTCGGAATTCTGAAAGGCTTATTTTTCCATCTTTATCAATGTCAGCCTCCTCAAGCAAAGGATCAATGGAGCCTCTTAAGCCCGTATGCTACAAAAAAAACACAATGTAAACAGGACATAACTATTATGCGGTAACAATCTTCATAAAATGTTTAGAAAAATAACATCTTTTACAAATCAGTTCCTAAACATCAGGACTAGATTGAATTGCAGAATAATGTTTGACCATCACAGCAGAATTAACGGCTTTTTCAGACAAGGAAAAAGATAATCATCATCAACAACAACAACAAAAAGAACCCTTACCAGTCTTAGTTCCTCTGGAGTAATAAAACCATCTCTATCTACATCAAATTTCTCAAAAGCAGCTTGTAACCGCCGCTGCCACTTATCAGAATCATGTTCTTCCATTTGATTCACATGTAGTGCTGCTGCAACAAACTCGGTGAAATCAACAAGTCCATCTGTGTTGCTATCGATCTGAAAGGAAAGGAAATAAATAATTCTACAACAATCAAACCACTAAAAGGAAATAATATTTATGTGAGAAGGAACAAATGCTGAATGACCTTGGAAGGAGAAAAGGGAAACTGTAACTCACCGCTTGAAGAATCTCAAGGACTCGAGATTCCTTTAGCTTCCAAGGAAGATCTTTAGCAAGAGCCTGCACCAATACCCATCCTAATTAGGCCAAAACAAAATTGCTTTCTGCAACCTAATAGATGCAGGGCATTATAGAAATCTCCACCTGTCTCATCTCTTCAAGACTAATAGAGCCATTCTTATCCACATCAATTGCATCAAATTGGTCTCGGAGATCCGCTATCTCCTCTTCATTAAGTGTGCTAGCCAATGCCTACAGGGTAATGATCATTATATATAAAGAGATGAACAATGAAAAGAGGGAACAGTAGCCTCTTAAGCTTACAATGATAACATAATCCAAGAATGTTTCAAGAGGAAGAAATATCATGTTTACCCTCAGAGCAAACTGCTTCAATCGACTGTACTTCACAAATTGCCGGAGGTTGCTCAAAACAGATATATCAACGGGAATATCAGATGCATTTCCTCCTTCCCTAACCCATGGGTGTGCTGGAGAAGTTGAAACCAATCAGATAATCCAGAAATAAATAGGAGGATGAAATCATAATGCAATAGAATAATTACTTAAGTGGGTAATAGCACAATTGACATGTGTATTATTCGCTTCCTTGGAGCTAAAGACAGAAAATCGTAAAAGCAATAATTTAGTAAGGGAAAATGCAACATACATAGGGCCTGAGCTGCTGTCAGTCTAGCACGAGGATCCTTCACCAATATTTTCTTCAAAAAGTCTTTAGCACCATTGCTAATTGTCGGCCATGGTTTACGGCGAAAATCAGGCTTGTTTTTCAAAACCTGCAGTTGTTCCAGAAAAAAAAAAAAAACATTATATAACAAAATAATAGAACGCATCTTAGATAGACATTACCAAGTGAATTTCATAGGAAAAAACATGACTATTCATGGAAATAGAAGACAGCTAAAAACTAGATCATAAAGGGTTAAATAAAGTGCAGAAACATGCATAGCACCAATGCAATATCTGTTTATATCTGAATAGAATAAAATAAAATGACTAAACCCATAATGAAGGGAAAAAATCAAGGTCCATGATATGGAAATGTACTACACCTCCTTAAATATACCATCCTCAGTTTTATCCCAAAAGGGACGCTTCCCACAGAGCAAAATGTAGGTAATTACACCGATACTCCATACATCTGATTCAGGCCCTGACCTTCTTTTTAGTACTTCAGGAGCAACATAATAGGCACTGCCAACAATATCTCGAAACTTCTTCCCTGCATTTAGTTGTAGTTTAGGACTGTTATTGCTTGGACTGTTGTGGTATGAGGATTATAACATTAGCAAGTTAAATGGAAACTAAGCACACAGACAAGAGTCGGAAAAATCATAACACGCAATATACCGGATCCTGATAATTTTAAAAAGCATAAATTAAGCAAATGCTACTCACCAGGTCTGATAAAGTCTGACAAACCAAAATCTGTAGCCTTCAGAGGTGAGTCCACTCTGGAAGACTTGAAAAGGAAATTCTACAGGCAAGAAACAAGGAAACCATAAGTAAGCAGCATGACTTCCTAATGGGAAGTTTACAACTAAGACATGTTAATGTACTTGATCATACCTCAGGTTTCATGTCACGGTGCACCAAGCCACGCAAATGACACTCTGCCGCAACTTTGAGCATTTGCCGTACAACTACTGCAGCGTCTTTTTCACTATAACGACTGTCTTTTCTGATAGAAGATGGCAAGCATAAGTTATTACCGGCTGTTAAACTATTAAAACATCAAGGGAAAGGAAGAACTAACTACTATATTTGGACAATAAATTCACATTATTAGGAAGTAACAGCTCTCAAAAATAATTAAGCATCCTTACTTGGCCAAAATCCGGTCCAGCAATTCTCCACCCTCACATAATCTAGAATCATACATTACCAACACACAGTAGAGTCAGCTTTGTAACTATTTGGTGCAGAACCGAGCATCAGAAGATGAGAAAAAAGGAAATAACACAAAGAAAATCAGAACTGAATGAGCTGTCAGAAAAGAAGATAAAATTATAGGACTTACTCCATAACAATGTACACATAGGAATCATCCTCAAATGCATTATAAAATTGAACCACATTCTCATGGCCTTTAAGCGCTTCCAATATTTTGACCTCTCGCTTGACATCCTCAACAGCAATCGGAAGAATCATCTGCACCCAAACCAGGAATTTAAAATAAGAAAAGAAGTCTCACTTCAGGATGGAAAAGAATAGAATCTAATGCATCTACACTATTTTATAAGCCAAATATTTAAACCTCATGAATCATGCATCTATGTTTAAGGCAATATTTTGCAAGACGAGATAGGAAACCAGAGATTTTACTAAGCTAGTAAGTTTAGAAGACGCCAAAAGGATGAAAATTGCCAACACCAGATGAGTTCCAACCCGTAACCATTTGTTACAAAAATTAGCATCTTGAGATGGAAAAGGAAAAGAAAGCAACACCTCACCAGAAAAGAACAGCAGAAGAGAAATCAAGCTTATCAAATCTAGAATAGTTTAGTGTGACTACATAATCTATTAAATATCCCCACCCTGCATCTATCATATTGAGTGACAGTACAGAATACATTCAGGTTAGAGGCTGTATCTTCAATCATGCCAACAATCAAATTCAATTATCTGCAGTCACAAATTTGCAATAACCCAAGTTTCCATTCCAAGATCTTAAAACTGTACTAATATTGTTTAGATTCAAGTCGAAAAACAATAGATCCAAGATCATCACAGCACAAGGCCAAAGCCGATCCCCCACTTAAGTTCGCCATGGTTAAGGCGATGATGCTTCTATACTAAGAGCAACAAAGGGGGGAAACGAATTCTCCAAACATTAGAATTTAGATTACATAAAAGAAAAGAGAAAGGTCCCCATAGCCATGCTTCATATCCAAGACAGCAAATTATATATTATCAGTAAGGATTAAGGAATAGAGAGTACAAGTCAAAATTCCTTCACCCCCACCATTATAAACAATTCTAATCCAAAATAACACTAGAAAGCTACACCCTTTAAAAAAAAATCCCATCTTTTTTTGCTCAAAAGAAAATTCCCGCCTTGAATTTGACAGAAATGGATACAAGGAAAAGGAAAGGTGAATGTAATAACAAACCCCATGATACCAGAAGCACAATCAAGCAAAAGATAACAAATACAGTTAAAAATTACCTTATTTTTATCAATTTTCTTAACGGCAACACGATCTCCATTCGTCTTGTCTATGGCAACATAGGTGTAACCAAATTGCCCATGTCCCAACAACTTCCCAATCGTGTAACGCTGATCAAAATCCTTATGATACCCAAAATCCGTACGCTTCCCGCATGAGATGATTCCACCTTGTTTCCTTGTACTTGGTTTCTGTTTGTTTTTCGGATGCAGAGAAGTCTTCTCCTGTTGCTGCTGCTGCCGATGACCCTTTTGATTATTTGGCTTCTGAGAAAGTTTTTCCGCATTGATCGTTGTTTTTGCGGCGGAGGATTGTTGTTCTTTCCGGTGGTGGGAGGTGGAGTTGCTGTTTGAACCACTGACTTTGGTGGTTGAGAGACAAACACCCATGGTGATACTGATAACAACAAAGAAGAAGATATGAACTGAATTGGTTTTAGATACAGAATTCCATATGAAAAGGAAAATGAAAATGAAATGGAAATAAATAGGTAGGATGGGAAATTGGTATGCTCCACGAGGAAGACGAAAGGAAATACGAGAGGAAAGTAGGTAGGAAGAAGGGAAGAAGGAGATGGAAATGATTAATGTATTACCATGGTCAAAAAATAGACCATTTCTTCCACTCTTACTTATTTTCCTATACCAAATTAAAAAAAAAAAAATAAATAAGTTGAATTGAAACAGTAATTTTATGAAACTTAGAAGTTAGAATTACAAGTTCAAATGTTTCTTCTTCTTAATTTAAAGGTTTGAAAAGATCCTAGCAGTATAAAGTTTAAGCATTCTAGCATGATCATAAAAATTTAGGAATAAGTCTATCTTTTGGGAGTTAAAAATCATTTTTTTAATCATTATCCTAATTTTATAACTTCAAATTTGAAGGATCAAAATTGTAATTTCACCATTTAGGGGTCATAATCATTTAAGATACTATAAATAATGTAATGAGTTGCGATCATGTAATATTTTTTTTCTCATTCACTTATGTTTTTGATGTGTTCGATCGAGAATTGATTATTCAATTAGTTTCAACGACAAGACTAAATTAAAAATTAAGTGAATTGTTATGAATCGTTATAATTTTTATAGACACATTTTAAAATTTATCGGTTGAATTAATTTTAAATTTTATTTTATAATTTTTTTGAATTGTAATGTGAATATAAGATAATATTTGTTCATATATATAAATTTTTAATTTTTTGTTAATGCGTTCATACCTTATATATAAAATGATTAAATATGAATCTTTTAGGACAAACATTATCCATTTTTACTAGGGTCACATTCTTTTAACTGCTTTTTTTTTTCTTCTCAAAATTTGGTTTGGTATTTAATTATTATTGAGCCGAAATACAATGAAATGATTGATTGTTTTTAGTGATTTTTTATTTTTTAATATATTAATCCGATTATATAATAATATTTATTTATATTTTTTAATTTTCTAATAATATGCATACACTTTATACACATAAGTGTACATATAAGATCCAATAAGATAAATATTATTTGTTCATATATATATTCTTATTTTTTTTAGTGTCTATATCTCTTCCTCTTTCAAAACTAATGACTTTTCAACAAAGGAAAATGGAATCCAAAACACTCGTCACAGGACAACAAAGTGTGAAACAAAGCTTTGGATCCAACGATAGACTGTGTTATAAAATCACACACGTGTAAAAAACAACTCACACAGGAAATATTTTAATATTTTTTATTATAAAGAACAGTGGCGGATCCAGAAATTTATTTGAGGGTGGACACATATAAAAATTTGAAATTTTAGAGTGACACAAAACTTAAATATTATAAGACTTAAGGACTAATTCATAAAAACTAAAAAAATTAAGAGTAAATATGTAAACTTCAAAAAATTCAGGGTGAGCACGGGCCCACCTTATTCAAAGTTAGGGATGGGTACGGGTCGGGTCGGATTTTCGGCCCACCCGCACTCGACCTGAAAAATTATACATTCCACCCGTCACCCGACCCGACCCAATTTTTAAGCTTTAAAATCCGACTCGACCCGACCCGAATCATTAAAAAAATTAAAATTTTAGACACTAAACTATAAAAAAATAAAATTTAGGGATCTAATTATAAAATATTTAATTTTAGTGACCTATTTATAAAAAAATTAATTTTAGTGATCTAATTGTATAAAAAATATATAAAGAGGGGTCATTATTGTAAATATCTCTAAAATATATATGAGAAAATTACATTATTAGTCCTGGGTCGGGTCGGGTCGAATTTTTTCACCATAAATCTGAACCCGACCCGACCCGACCCAAATCCGAATTTTTCACCAAAAAATCCGACCCAGTCGGACCGAATCGGGTCGAAACCCGTCGAGTTCGGATTCCGTGCCCATCCCTATTCAAAGTATGGATCTGCCACTAGTAAAAAATATAATCTCGTTACTTCTTTAATCTAAAAATTAAATTCTAATTGATCTAATAAATTTATGATAAAATTAAACATTGACATTTTAACCTTCAAGACTCTAACATGAACATCAAAGTCAATGATATTTAGATACGATCAAGTTATATTCTTCGAATGACTGTAAGTCTAAAACGAATGAATCAAATTAATTTTTATTTTTTTAAAGCGATAATCTTCACATAGTCAACTGTTAATCCGAGTCATCCGTCTCAATCATTCAATGATCCAATAAATATATAAAATTTATAGAATTTTATATTATGTAACTTGATTTTATCCCTATATATATTCAACTTAAACAAAAATTAAACAACTTAGATAATAATGTTATCATTTGGATTTTGATTTAACCTTGTAACGATGATTATTCTCTTAATATTTTCTTGATGAACGACTTTGCTGGACAAATTTTATAATATATTACATCTGGATGTGATATATGCATAAAACTTCTCTTGCAGGTGGTGTTCTTGGCCATACATACATAAAAAAAAATTGTAAGTAGGTAGCGTTCATTGAGAGAAAATATTAAAAATAATTATTATTGTTGCAAGTATTTGATCGTGTTAAAAAATTTTGAGTTATTTAAGTTATGAGTCATATTTTATAATTCAAATTTTATTTGATTTTTTTTATTCGAATCGAGTAGAGTTTTCGAGTTACTATAAAAATTTAATTGTAATTATTTATGATGTTATAGTACGATTTAATTTCAATTTAAATGATTTTCTCTAACCATATAAAATATGCATATATATATTTCTTTATATTTTTCATATGTTATAATATTTTTTCATATTTTCATATATCAATATATATATATATCATAAAAATTGAGAGAATCGTCTTAAAAATAAATTCTTTAATTACTGAAAATTATGAGTACTTTGAGTTTTTATTTTATAACTTGAACTTTATTTAATTTTTTTCAAATTGAATCGAATTTATAAAATTTTGAGTCGAATCAAAACGATTTAAATATTTTCACCTCGAGTCGAGTCAAATTATTCGATTTTTTCGAGTCGAGTTTTACTCAACCCTAGTTATAAAATCAAATAAAAATATGCTAAAACTTTTTTTACATGAGAAAATTTTCAACTTTATTATAAAAACTATCATAAAAAAATAAAATAAATGACAATAACTTTATTTTTTTAAGAAGCTAATAGTGATTACAGTAGTATCTATTTTAGAATATATTTTTCACCATTTGACATTGATTGCTCAATCACTCTGCTGACATCGCTGGTGTTCAAAACCGTAACCTATAAAAATAACAACCATTCTTTTAATTACTTGGATTAAAGGACTCGTGTAATAACCTTAATTTTTTAGTTTTCATTCAAAATAACAATATTCTTATAATATGCTCGATTAAACCCATGCAAAATAAACCGTTGTAATTATTATACTTGGCCAGAATTGCGACGTCAGACGGATGACCTGGTCTTCGACCAACAGTATTTTTATGAAACTTGTTTTGTTTTTTAGTTCGTTTGATTAAGTAAACCTCATTTGTTAGAGCCTACATTTCTGAGTTAGAAATTAATTACAAATAGATTTCTCCAAGTAAGAATCAACAACTCCATTATTTTAATCAAACATTTTTGTTTACGATAAATCATATGGACTTTCATTGAATCAAATTATTATTATTATTTATTATTGGGATTTAGATTAATTATCTGCGTGTAATTCCTAATCTTGAGTATAATTGTGTCGGAAAGTTAAACTATTCACGTCCGATATTCCACAAACCCTAAAACTCAAGTTATACTCAACCTCCGATCCTCAAACCCTAAACCTCTTCCCTTCCCCTCGCCAGCCACACTCTTCCTCGGTCACCCTCACTGGCAACTTCAACTGCATATTCCCCGGTTTGATTTTCAGTAGCATTAGGCTGAAATTTTGAACTTACAGTATCGATCTTGGCAGAGTTTTCTAATCCCTTCTCGATCACACCTTTCCACGAAGGAAAGTCTTCGATGGCAAACAATATAGGACTAGGAGCAGTGACAATTCCCTGCAGAAACCATTGCTAAGTCCGTCACCGTTTGCAGTATGAGAAAGGGTTTCTAAAGAATGGATTGAACAGCAGTTGTAGTTGTTTGAATGTATGACAATGTCTGAATATATACATGGCCTAAGAGATATAGAGCAAGACAGATAAATTAGTTGTGGTCTGTCTGATAAAGAACCCTCCCCAAGGAAGCAGATGTGCCTGTGAAATCGAGAATGTGGTCTATGAATTGATATTCCAATCCCTGGGAAATGAATACAAAAGAATCAGGAAACGGAGAAAGAAATACAAAACGTACAACAAGATCTGGATGGGGATATATATGCAGTTGGTGAGGAGGAGAGAGAAAAAAAGGTGTTAATTAATGAAAATTTTACGAAATGCGTCTAACATTGTTGAACACTAGTAAGTTAATTAAAAAAATTAAAGACCTCAAGACCTCAAGAACTCATCATATAATTAATAATTATATATTTAGTCCTTGGAATTTTTATTTTTTATTAATTAATTTAATAATATTCAGCGGTGTTCAATGTTAGTAATATTCAACGGTGTTCGACGTCTGTTGTAGACTCATCCATTGAAATAAAGTGTGTTAAATTTAGATTTAACCCAAATGTTTTTGGGTTCTTTTTCCCTTGAGTACAAACCTACATTCTATCTATTTTCCTTTTATTTATATGGTAATACATGTCATATTATGATTAAAGAGATATATTAAATTAAATAAATTAAAATTAATAAAATATTATTTGGAGTCTAATTTTTTTTATGAGTTTTTAAGTGTTTAACATTTTATTTTGCAACTCAAATCAATGATCGTTAAAAAATTTTATTATACAAAAAATATGAGATGTAATTTATGAATTTATTTAAAAATATAAATTTCTTAAAAGTCTAAAATTTTAATTTCTTTCAATTAAAATCTCAAAGCATATCTTCCTTATCATCCCACGTGTCAATGGTTCATCATTCATCATCCAAACGTCATATTTTTCATCATTCAACATCATTTATCTTCTAGTCATTAATTAAAAAAATAATATCGTATTTATTATTATTAGATGTTTGTTGATGGAGCAATTGATGATTCACTTATCGGATTTTGACGACGAAATAATATGAGTTTTAATCGTGAGACGCGACAAAAGTAAGAATGATTGATGGTGGTGGGGAGGAGGGATTTAGGTACTTAAGGTTTAAGTTTGAGTTGTGATTTTAGAAAAATTAAAGATTTTGTTTTTTTTTTTATATAAAACAAATATTTTATGATTTTTAAAAATAAAAAATAAAAAAATATGTCAAAGTGTCGTAATTTTATTAAATAAAAAAATAATCTCTTAAAAAGAATTCAACACTAAAATAATAAAAAATATTAAACATCAAACTAAAAAATTATAAATTAGACAGATTTTTAACCGTTAAACCTATATAAAATTATATATTTATAAAAAAACATTATATTAATTACATAATTGTTTAGCGAAAGAATAAGTGATTTTTATTAGTTAGGGACTACGACTAACGTGATGAGTCAGGCTTATGATATAATCTCTCATATTTATCCCCGAATGATTAAATCGGTAGATTTAAATTTATTTGGCACGAGTTAACTCCTCAATGTCGGTACTGATTTTATTTTATTTTTTCTCTTCATCCACCACGTGGTGATCCTCACAGAATTTTGTATTCACATTACCCTTATGCTTTCTCAATGGGAGAATTACATGTTTAATCCTCTCCTTTTTTATTATTGTTTTTTTCATTCAAGAAAAGAAAATTAACAAACACACAACAAATATATTTTAAAGAAACGTTCAAAGAAGAGACGGTGACTTAAAGAACACGAAAAACATGTGCCATTTCGTTCATCAAACGTAGAGACTCTCTATGACCATGTAGTGTTAGTTTGGGTCCATTTTATGTTAAAGGTACAAATTTTTATACTCTCTATAAAATTTTTTATATATAATATATATAAGATTTTTCTTCTTTAATAAATTTTTATACTTTTTAAATTTAATATTTTTTTCAGTCTAATATTTGATGCCGACACTAACCTTATAGCAAATCTTTTCAAACTCTCCTTTTCCACATATTTTGTTAAAGAAAAAAGTTATCCAATTATTGATGCTAACGGGGACCATGAAAGTGAGGCTCCAAGACGACTTAGACGTGGTCAGCAAGGAAGAGAGATAAAATCAGGGGAAAACAAAAATTTATGTTAAACAGAATATATATAAAATTTTAAAAAATAAAAATATTTTTAATAAAAGATATATTTTTAAATCATGTACAAATTTAAAATTTTAAACGAACGAAAACCTCAGTCTGCTTTAATAAAATATTTATTTAAGTACCTGAAATTCCCAACAAATATATCTGACTAATAATAATATATATGAGTTGACTTAGTCAAGATGGAGACCCCCTCTTTATCCCTCACTCGTTGGGACAAAACACAGGGAAGTATTAAAAAAAATCACGTTTGTCTATAAAAAAAATATATATAAATAAATAAAAGTGAATTAATCACAAATTAATTTTGAAATATCACCGACCAAATTCTATTTGGGGTTAGATTTATTTATATTCGCGAATAAATTTGTTTATTTGTTCGTTTTCAAGTTTGTTTACCTAATTTTTTTTAATTTTTATATTTTAAATATTAATAAAAGTAAATATTAAATTGAACACGGATAAACTTTGAAGTTTAAACTATAAAACTTAAAGAGCTTAAGATCAGTGTTGTAATTTCATCATTTTATTAGATTTAATTTTTTAATCAAGTACAACGATTATAACAATATATTTTAATGTATACACTCAATCATTAAATATTGATTGCTCAATTATTATATTATATTTTTGATGCTCGAACTCGTAATTTCGGAAACAATAATTATTTCCTTATCAACGATACACGTTCTTGAACATATAAATCTTGAAGTATTTTTTAACATTATTTCTATTATAAATAATACAGGTTTGAAATTTAATAATATCCGATATTATTAATAAAATACAGAATTTTACTACACAAACTTCTGAAATTCAACACAAAATTACCCAACCACTGCGTTTACAATGTCTCTCTGTTTATAAAATCATAAGGCGTTTAATTACGAAATTTTAATGTATCGAAAATTATTTTTTTATGTTTTATTAAAATTAAAAGATAATTTATATAAATAATATTATTACATTTTATTATCAAATCATTAAATTAAAAAATTAAAGATTTTTAACGAAAGCTTATAATTTACCACATATTATTTATCAAAAAAATTAATGGTTTGATAATTTACATAAAAATTAAAATGTCAAAATTTAATAAATTAAGATAGAAAGATTACATTAACGTTTTTTTTTTCAAATTAAAAATATTAAAAATAAAAAAGAGTAGTGGAATCAATCAAAAATAAAAGAAGCTAAGATGATCGTTGTTGTTTCTTGACCTGCCAGCAATGCGACACCGCACCCCTGGCACGTGTTATGAATCAACGAATCCATAAATAGACAATTACAAGACTTAATATATTATTTGAAACTCAAATTTAATCCCTAAATCTATATAATTACAACCCTTAATATGTTATTTGATACTTGAATTCATTATTATTTTTTTTATTTTTTAAAATTAATTTAATATTTATATTTACCAAATCTTATTTTAACATTTACAAAAAATCCCTAAATTAATTTATTATTTATATTTTTATTAACTTAATGTAATATGTTTGAAAGTATAATATGAATTCTAAATTTATTATAATTTAAAATAGAATAAGATACTTATTTTAGGTTTACTTTTTATTATTTTTATGTTAATCAGTAAAAGATCATTATATGTGATATTTGAAGAATATAATTATAAAATATGTAGTGAAAGATACATATTGAAATTAAATGTCTAAAGAAAACACACACACACACACACCACATTCATAAAGTGATAATCTGGAAGGTTATTTTTCATTGAAGCTGAGCCAAAATCAAGTCTTACAACCATTTCTAGAATTCTAAAACAGAAAAAGGGATGAAGGATATATACATACTTTTGAACCATTCAAAACCATGGATGCCATGTTGGATCCATCATGCACAAGTTCCTCGGCAGCAAGGCAGCATCCACTAGCTCTGTAACACCCCTCTGCAGCGACTGAGGTGGCTCCATCACATTCTCCTCCTGAATGCACCACAAATCAATGGAAGTTTTAGGACACAAAAATGGAAAACATGTATAGAGAAACAGAAAATTTTAAGACTTTTACCTCTTCGGAGAAGCACTGTGGAGCTATGCCGCTGATACGGCCGATGACATTCTCCACATTGGTGGTAACCTTGTGTTTGAAGTCTGCTGGGTTCAAACTTCCTCCACCAGCAGCGGGTGCAAGAGGCATCCCAAGGGGTCTCCTCCAAGACCATGAAAACAGCTCATCACGGAAAAACATGGCTAGCTGATACCATAAATGCTGAGTTTGCTGCAAATTCAGGGTAGTGGAGAAAAATGGGAATTAACATGGTTGTCATTAAGGTGGGGCGTTAGTTTTTATACATGTTTAGGAAACTTACTTTGGGTGAGACAACAGCCTGTGCCGCAGCACACATCGCGGATACAATAAGGCCTTCCACGCCAAAATGAGAGAAGAATGCCTGCATGTTCCTTGTCAGACGGAAAGGCACCGGCTCGCTGAATTCAATCACTCCATTCACGTCATATGCAGGATGAAAATCAGTCTGGAATATTTTCCCCGTGTTTTTTGCAAATAATATCTTATTTGGAGACCTTCCACCAATTTGTAGCATGAAAGACATGAAACTTGACAGAGCTAACTGGATAGCAAATTGCTTCTTAAAAGCCCAGATATGGTTGCCACTCGGCAGGGTCTTGTACATGTACTGAGAAAAGATACCATCTGTTACGAGATTTTTTGTTATATCGTTATACGCTTGGAGGCGGAGATCTACAACAGCTTCAGGTGAAATTTGTCCTGATATGGCTTGGTTTAACTGCTCCTTGAAATAGGTAATGGGAAGATCCGCCTCTCGGTCATGTCTTGCACAGTGGTTCTCATAAACCTCTAGAAATGTGTTGTACATCAAATCATCTTCAACCATGCGCACCTGTTAAAAAAAGTTATTCTTACAACTGATGAGAATAAAAAGGGAATGCATGATGGGCCAACGGCTGAGCAGGTTATTCAAAGTTACATAAAATTACCTATATGAGCCTACAACAGAATGTAAAAGAAGATAAACGAATTAGAGAGATTATCAAGCAAGACCGATCACCTGGGACCAAACAGGAATTATAATGGGCGTGTGAATGCAGATATGACGACGCCTAGATTCCTTGTGCTTATCAAACATTTGGTTCATTACACGGAAGAGCTGTAATATCCGCTCATCACTTCTAGCATTAGGAGTCAAAGATGTCTGGACTATAAAATGCCGTTGAGAACCATCAGAGCCAATGAGAGTCAAGCGGCGAAAACTGCTTCCATGCCTTCGAACAATTGGTATATCAGCTCCAACTCGGTCCAACTTAACTGTGTGGTCAGGCGCAATTTCCTAGTGGTTCAGAGAGAAATTATTTTAATTAGAAGGACAAATTGATTGAAAACGTGCAAGTCAACTATGCTGCTAAAGGAAAGCATTATTTTGAAAAAATAATGGAACTTCGACGATATATATGTAGATAGTGTTTTTTTACCTGATCACTGAAATACTGCCCTGGAATCTCTACGTCAACCATATGGAAGTCACGTAAAACCTTGCTTTCCTCCTCCAACTTCAGGGCAGCTGGAAATCTGTCCTCAACATTGCTCTGTAGTATGTTTTTCCAATGTTTTAGTCGTTCAGTCAGTTCAGAAAGAGTGGCTGGAAAAGTAGCTGTACTTTCTGGATCTAGATCACGCTCAAAATCCTGCTTGTACTCCCTAACAAAATCTACATGCTTGTTAATAGCATCTGCAGAGAAGCAAGCCCTGCAAACACCGGAGAGTTCCTTCTTAAGAGACTGAGGAACTTCTGCTGTAGTAGCAGTTGGGTACTTGTAACAGCGGTGCAGCAATGCATTAACCACAGCCAGAAGTCTCTCCTCAGGCAGTGTAACAAACCTTGAACCAATTTCTGTTAAGAGAACCTGCGAAAAGGTAAATGATTGATTTACAACATTCAATTGACATCTACTGAATAATGCAGAAAATAGAGTAAGCATCATAGTTGCCACTTCGTGGTCTGTCTATAAATTTTAATTGTCAATCATGTTTTAGAAAGCATGCAAAATGGTCATGAAACCAAATGCTCCTTTAATTCAATCAATCTCACCTCAAGTTCACCAGCCAAATTAGCATGCTTGCTTCTTAGGGCCTCCATTATATCCTTAGCAGCATCAAAAGCACTAGCAGCAGAAGCAACCAAACCCAACATGCCATTTCGCCTCATTGCAGCCTGGCCACCATCACTAATGCTTGAAGAACTTTGTTGCAGAGGTTGGTCATTTCCTGTCTGCCCACTGCCTTCTGTTACATTAGACCGCTCTGATTCTTGCCCGTGAGAGTTACTGCCTTCATGAGATCCAATTCCAGTACCAGAATGAGTTGCTTGATGAACCTGATTCTCTGATGCTAAATTGCCTCCAGTGTGACTCTGTACTCTAGCACTTGCATCAGCCAAGCCAAGAGAACCAGAACTGGTACTGGAGATGTTCTGTTGCATTCTTTGCTGGACCATGGACATTCTGCCCAGTTCTGATTTATTTGCAACATCACGACGTTCAAGCAAATATGTTCGGAGCCAGTAATATAGTGCCTGGGATTTAAAAGCAAAAAAGTCAAGAAAAAAGTGGAAGAATGAAACGTGTAAACATACATATAATGTGCTTATAATTTGAAATAGAATAACAAACATTTACCTGGGGATAAACAGTAGCAATTTTAAGAAGCACAAGTTTGCAATGAGGTGCTTCTGTCCTTTGCAAGGAAAGCAATAGCTGAGGAATCCAAGAAAGCCAAACCCAGTGAGGAATTTGATCCAAATACTTATCAAATGACCTCCCTACAGGTTCACTGGCAGTATCAAAGCTGAGAAGATACAGCACACGAGCTAGATGGCTTCTTGAATTAGAAACACCAAATTTAATTCCTTGAAGAAAGCAGCTAACTGCATATTCTAACCAAATCTCGTCATGGCCTTCTTTATAAGCCTGTAGGCAAAACAAAAGATCAGTTCCATCCATAGTTAAACATTGGAATCTAAATCATTAAAATGTAGATAAGTAATACCATGTCACAATAATTTCCCCAGCTTATCCACCCTTTAGGCAAATTTTTGAAAAGGGAGATGGCATTGGAGTATGCAAGATTCGCCCCTTCAGAGTCATTTAACTTTGACAAGAAGTCCCCCTTAATGCGAAAAATTTCTGCCTTGTGTTTCACAGGAAAATATTCAAGATTCGTGCTGTTAATCAAATTAAGGCCACTGGTAAGTTCTCCCTTCATTTCAAGGTATGCCTTTGCCTGTTCTGTAATCTTAACAAAGGCCTCCTGCACATATTTAAAAGAAAAAATAAGGAACTTTCAACAGCATCTCCATCTTAAAAGGAAAAAAATAATTAAGTACACAAATTTCAAAATAGACAAAAGAAAAAGAGCAATACAATGCTCAGCAGTTGCCAAATCATTATCAAGTATCAGATACTTTATGCTCATTCAAGATCAAGATTCTAAACAAAATCATAAAAGCGGGATCAAGAAAACAAATTTGGATGGCTTCAAAAAACGTAAGGACTTTAATACATTAGCAGCTAAGACAAAGAAAAGATGTCATGATATTTGGTGCCTAAATAAGACCAAGAAAAGATGTCTAGTCAATTGATGCAAAGTCATGTCAATATGATGTCAGGAGATTTAGTACCTGGACTTCCATGGTTGAATGTCCATACATCTTTTCAAGTATTGTTACACATACATCATACAGACCTTGTTTACGAGCAATTCGGGCAAGCTTATTAACATTCCATGCCTTATCACGGAAACCGAGATGATGAAGTTGTGGGTTTGTAGTGCTAAACTCTTTGAATGCATCTATAACAGCATTATACATTTCATTCCTCCATTGAAGCAAATCATACCAGATGGACATATTATCCCATTTATTTGGAGTTCTTAGTCTCCAAGTCTCTAGAATATCCTTAAGATCAGCATAAAGATTTCCATGCACACCAGACACAGAATTTCCAGAAAGTTTGCTCCCATTGGCGATGTCCACAAGAATTCGGGCAGATTCTTGGACTTCAACTAATTGCTGAAACTGCTGCAGAAGAGGAACCCTGGCATGCACAGACATTTCAGGCAATTGCCACCACTGTTCTAAAGCAAGATCAACACCCTTTCCAATTATGTTTTCTGCATCCGCTACACCATTTGTATTTTTATCATGGAGGGCAAAAAAGGCTTGAATGAGACGGAGTTTTGGTGTCTCTTCTACTTGAGCTTTAGGGATTACATGATCCTTCATATATGCCCAATCAGGTAGCTTCCAAAGGTTATCAAGCAGAATTTCATAATTCTCAATATTCTTTCCAAATTCCACCAATGCATCCCACTGGCTAAGTTGATTGGCACAGGAAAGCCATTGTTCTTCCCAAAGACACATTTCAGCTTTAGGCACAGTGTTGTTATATGTTCCTTGAGTCGCCTTAACCATTGCTTGGTAAAAGAGGCTTTGAGCACGCTGCCAATAACCGTGCTGAATAAGTGAAAGACCAGCTTTGGTTTCTGCAGTGACCGACCTTTTCTTCCATAATCCACACCTCATATCTTCTTCGTTCAGCAAACGATAGAGCTCAGCCAGAGATTCTGAGCACTTTGTATCATTCATGAATAACATGACATGACTTTCCAGAAGAGCTAGTGCAATATGCCATGCGTTATATGTTTTTCCTATATATTTAATGAGTTCACTGGGCATTCTAGGCTGAGGGTGGCTCAGTTGAAGCCCTTCCAATAGAGCTTGCACAACGTTTGGTCTGCTGGCTTGTTGCTTTTTATGATAATCTTTTGATAGCAGACTTATCATTGGTTTAGCTAGAGCAACCTGTTCTTCTTTGTGTAAGGTAACCCAGACAATAGGAAAAACCAACACCCACAGATGGAATGCAACATTAGAATCTGCGTGAGCAAGCTCCCTCAAGGGAATAACAAGATCAGCAACCTGTATGGAAGGAAAGAGGTTATCTTAAATGGGATAGTTTATTATCAATACAAAATGCAGACATGTTCAGCTTTGACCAACTGCAGTATTCAATCAGTACTAAGGGAATCCGCAATCAAGTTTAAGACCAATTGAAGGAAAAAACAATTAACACAGCTATGGCTTTTATTATTTGACGGTCACTTCTAATCCTGCAAGAGGATATGTGCCAGAAAGAAAACACGGGCTAAATTACTGCATGCTGTCAATATCTCAAGAATCCAAAAACAACAAAGAGAAAAAAATAGAAAAATACAAAAAGAGAAGTATGTAAGAACCTGAAGCTTGCTCATTTCATTCAGAAATTGTACATGTTTAAGAACAAAGCTATCAAGGGTTAAAGGAGCTTCCTCAGAACCCTCTGGAGCATCAGCAACCTGATGCTGCATTCCAGAACTATCTGAAACAGAACCAGGAGCAACAAGTGGCAGAACCCTTGCAGAATTAGGAGCAAGTGTAATAGATTTATCCTCAACTAAGATCGCTAAAAGGAGATCAAGACCCTGCTTCAGCCAGAAGATGTCACTTAAAGCTTCCCAGTCCTGTATTTGAATGATATACTGTAACCTTGTGAATAAAGTCTTGCTAAGCGACTCATGATACAGGGAGAAAAATTTCCTTCGAGCTTCAGGATCTTTTGCCCGGAGACCAAGCATGAACTGCCTTTCAACCTTCTGAAATACCTCTTGACACAGAGCCTGTGGATATCTGAAATTGAACCCAAGTATACTATTAAATTATATGCAAAACATGACTCATGTACCTAGCTGAAGAATATAAAAGTTAATTACTTGTTTGAATCTGCACAAACGCCATAAAGAAGACCCAGATATTTTCTATCCCACTCTTCCAAGGCACTGGCCTGGAAATTTTGCTTATCAACCTGCGAAAGCTTCTGGAGGAATGAAGCAATTTCCTTAGGAGTGAGAAAAGCATTAATGGCGACTGCAGTGCCTTGCTTGTTGAAGTCATCTTCAATCCAACCTTTTATCACGTCAAGTATACACAGTAGCACAGTAGCATCAGTTCCCTTCTCCAAAAGCAAAGCATTCAAAATTTGTGTTACAGATCTCTTGCATTCCGGCACAAGCATGACCCTTTCACTAATAAGTTTCAAGACAGACTTCAGGTTGGAGATGACTGCTCCAACATCAGCACCTTGACGAGATGAAGTGACTGCAGAATCAGGATCTGCTCGCTGACCCTAAATATTAAAGATATCTTTCAGTCAATTAATCAAGTAAATTGGATAAGAGTATAAGTTCTTTTTCAAGAAAATAAGATGTCAAAAGAAAATTAAAATGTAGAGAATAGGTTGGTAGTAATTCATGCAAATAAAACAAAGGGATAAAGTATTCCTAAAGTGGGCATAGTATAAGGAGAAAAATAAGTATAAATACTGCTGGGGCGTGAAAATCAAAATAAAATCTATGGGAAATACAATATAAAATTATAAGAGGATAAAACCAATTACTAGTTATTTCATTCAAGGTCAAACATGACATTAACATCACTCATGCCCACTATTTTAATTAAACGTTTATCTATTAGAAAATAATTAAAAAAAAAAAAAAACTGGAAATGATACCAGTAAATTTGAAACCAAAGGAAATCCAGGAACTGCAAAACCACACATGCACACATATACTGTATTTCTAAACCTATGCATGATGTGTCTGTCTGCAATTAGAGAAAACTTAAAAGAATATAGGAAATGACATACTTGTCTCAAGTGGGAGCCAGCTGTTGATCCCATATCACGTGCAAGCCGCTGAAGGATACGGACCAAGATGAATGGATCAATAAAGCTCTTTTGCAGCTTTATCAACGTTTCAATGACAAGGAGCACAAAGCTAATTGAATTAGCAGAGTTATCGTCACCAGATGCTTGAGGAGCTGTAACAGTTGCAAGGTGTTTCTGAATCAGTTCGTCCACCTTCTGGTACAAAAGCTTTACATCTGGTGGTGTATTACCCGCATCCAGAGGAAACGCAACAAAAACCATTTTCAACAAGGAGCACAATGACTTTCCGGCATCTAACATTTTATACTTGAAACAAGGTTCAAGAATCTGACAAAGTAACATACATTATAAAGTCAGAAAATGCACGTCATTCAAAGGATTAAGCATCTAGAACAGGAATATACCTGGGAAATCTGAGTGACATTGTTTCTAATGAACAACTGTGGCTGTTTCTCTAAAATTCTATTCATGACATCCAAACCTTGAGAAAGAGCTGTGGAAGGGTCCTTCGACTGAGATGGCTGAACACTGCTCAGAAGCTTTTCTAAATAATTAAACTTGACATTGGCTGTAGGCCACACATCCAAAGCTTGTGAAAGCAACTCTAAAGCTTGTTTGTACATACCACTTCCTTCTTTTTCCTTGGGATCAATTACTAAAGCAACCTATTTCGGAGCAAATTAGGAAGATTTATTAAGAGAATGTTAAGTAAAACATGTGAAATGAGCTAAGCAAATCACAAGTTTCAGATGGAGAAAAGATATAATCACGACAACAGACAGACAAACAAAAAGCTAAGATGAATGACAATCTTAGCAACAAAACTAAAATTGTTGTCATTTTCCAAAATTCAGTTTGGACAAGAACCATATAGGCACATCATTTTACACATCAAGTGTTTATGATGTTAGATTCTTCTTTCCACATTCCCAGCATATTAAGACATTTATGTGGTAGTACATATTCTTGAAGAAGATTTGTGAAACTAATTCTCAACCAGGAGATGTATTAGAACCTCAACAACTAATGGAAAATATAATATATCTGGCCAGGAGATGTATTAGAACCTCAACAACTAATGGAAAATATAATATAATCTGGTTAGAGGTACATGTGATGTCAAGATGGTTATTCCGTTACTTTGGGCCAAACAACTGATATTTACATTTTCAAGGAGCAGAAAGAAGCTCAAAGGCTAGACAGCTATATGAATTTTAGGGATCTTTTAAGAATCTACCAAATCCGAACTTCCAGAGAAGAGTCATTGATAGACTAAGCAGAATTTTAGGGGACTTTTCAAGAGTCATAGAGAGACTAAGCTGAACATAAAATCACAATTAAAAGAAGCCTCACCCGTATAAGAAAATTGATAATCATCTCTTCCATGGCAGCATTTGGCTTAAATTCTTCATCCGGCTGTCCAGCAGACCCAGAAGTTTCTATGTTGGGAATTGAAGCAGCACCAGGTGACATGACACAGAAGGATTGAAGACCAGGTTCAACTTTAACTTTCTTGCTTGGGTCTTCAGGGAATGTAGAACTCTCAACTGGACGCCTAGGATCAGCATTAGTAGAAGCCATGTTAAACCCATCATCAGTCTGACTGGGGCCATCACTTTCACTCGCAACTTTCATTTCCTTTTGTCGCTTTCTTTCCCAACAAACTACCAATCCAGCAAGTTCAATAGCGAGACGCCTGTTTTCAGCTGTAGTGTTATATGGCAACCCAAGACGACTGAGAGAATTAACCATCTGAGGCACAAATTGAGCTCTGCAACTGTAGAATAGATCTGAATGGCGGGCAATGAGCTGGAAAATGTGAATCAAATTAGGAATTGAATGACCTTCCTCAACCAAGATCTTCTTGGTGTATCTTATCCAGATTGGCATGCGAGAATCCCCAAGAGGTAACCTTCTTGGTAGAGCTGGCATTAGAATATCAAGGGCCTGCTTGACCAGCATTTTATTCTCTGGCTGGCAAGTTCTGAGGAGTGCAACAAAAACCTACATTTTAAGTCCGTGTCAGAAAATTTTCATAGATGCTACTTTAATAAAGACATAAGAAAATGTCCAGTTAGTGAAGTGCATGAGCTCAAACTCGCAAGTTTTCAATGGATGTCAAGTATAATAAGTATATGTTACACTATTTGACAGATTTAGCAGTTGGGTTATTATGTAAAAAAGTAAGGGATAGGACTCAAGCACCAAAAGAAGTAGCTTAGTACTTCATATTCTGATACAGACGCTGCATTACAAACAGAAACAACAGCAAATAATCACAATAAAATCTATTTTCTAGTTGATTCACCATGATATATCAGAAACCCACACCAAGAAAGACTGTTAGCCAATTATGCTGTGCTCATAAGTCCTGCAGGTACCTGAAGGATAATTTTTTCTGGGGCCTGATAGGCCTCCAAGAAGTGGCAAACATTCACAAACGCCCATTGCTTACTGGCACTGTCTTCACGTTTGAGATGATTCCAGCCAAATTTTATTAGTTCTTTTCTGTGATGAACCAGATCACTTTGGAGATATTTAAGAAGCAAAGTGGCAAGCTGCAGAAGCTCTATCCTCAAAGGCTCATCATATTCAGCAGAAACCTTGAATAGAGAAGTGAAGAAAAATGAAACTAATCATAGTGATTATGAAAAAGTGCTAAGAGGGGAAGCTTAATCAAATTAAAACGTAGATGTAAAGGATCACCTCTTCTGGAGGGTCCAGAAGCTTGTCAACAATTGTTTTAATAATACTAGGATCAACAACATCCCAACTCTGGCCATTCTGGAAGGAATGAGCAAGCATTGGAAGAATGAGCATTTGCATCACAACAACCAAATGATCATGATCAAGTTGTTTTGACTGGAAAAGGTTTAAAAAGTGTGATAGAAGTGCTCTCTTCATGTTGGGTGGGTAACCTTCAGAAACCTGAAATCAAGGATAATCACTACACTACCACATATAACCAGCAAAACTAAACATAGTAAGATAGTGTCAAATTATAAAAGCATGTTCAAAAAATTAAATTAGGTACCTCAATAATGTAGAACTCCTTTAAAAAGGTATAATCAATGCGACTATGAAACAAGAAGATTGAAAGGATATCAAAGAGAACGTTAACTTCATTTTTGTCATGTCGTAAGTAATTCAAGAAGCACTTGACAAGCCATTTGCTTTCTTTCACCTGCATATAAGAAATAATCATTATCAAACAGACCAAGTGCCATGCAGCGCGCGCACACACACACACACATACACACACATGGACACCCACAGAAAATCCAGATCTTCCCCCCAAAAATCACAAATTTGTAGCAAGTCATAACCTAAAACACCTCACACGCCACGGTAACCACGTCCAAACAATAAAAGGTTCCATGATCCATGCGAATACAGCTGGAAGATTCCTTCTTGAGGGGGTGAGAACAAGGGATTAAAAAGAGAGTTTAAAATTGTATTTCTGAATACCTAGTACCTACAGGTAAAAGATCAACCACAAACAAAAAAGGGAGTGCCAACAGACTAAAGACAAAAGCATGGTACAAACCTGCAATTTCTTAAAAAAACAGAAGTGAACAAATGCCTCAGGAATGATTTTTTAGGTTAAATGTTCTACAACATAACACTTGCAACTTAACATCCATAACCATAAATAGAAGCACATATCTAACCCTTGCTTCATAAAAAAGATTAGAATAATAAATAACAAAAAGTTTGATTCATGCATAGAAAGAGAATGAAACATGTCCTCAAATTGTTTGTTAAGCCTTCCAAGTAACCAGGAGACATATGATAGGCTTGTTCCTAATGTAAAATTGAACTTACTTGCACAAGGTTCAGCTCCTGCTCGTTCTGAAGACGAGATGTTCTTGCAGGCGACTTCCAAACAAGTACCAACGTATCAAAAACAAGACGATTACTTTGTAGCCAGCCAGGTATCAACTTTACCAATGTTTTAACAAGTGCAAGGCCTTGAAAATAAGCATCTGACGTTGCAGAAGAGGTTCCAGGTGGTAAATTAGAACTATCAACCTGAGAGGTTCCAAGCCCTTCGTCACCCATTGCTGCTTCAGATTTGGGTAAAAATTCAGGAAATGCACTAGCAAGTATCTTTTGGGGTGACTTTGCAAGTTCATCTCTCAAAGGTTGACCAGCATCTGAACGTATAATGTACATAAATCTGGAAAATATACACAAAATGGAAAAGAATTACTGAACTAATTTATGAGTGTATTGATATTAGTAGCCAAAGCCAGAATCATAACCCTACCGTCTGAAGTATTTTGGCTCACTTAATCGAGCAAGGAAGTAATCAACAGCAAGAGTTGCATATCTATTTAAGAATTTGGTAAGTGGAAGACGATATGGACTGTTGATCTCACTATATACTTGGCCAGAAGGAAGAGCCCCCTCCAAATCAATTGTCAATGTAACAAGTTCATCAAGAAACTTTGATGCAGCATGAGGAAGCAAATGAAAAAGTTCAATGATAGCTGCATAATTGAAGTAAATAATTTTAGAATTTAGATGCATACAAAGTATAGTTTCAGATCCTATTGAAGAAATTGTAAAATTTATTACCTGCAGCAATTTTTGGCTCTTCACCAGCCTTCCATGATTTCTGACTCTGAGCAAGTTTTTCAGGTTCCAACCACTTCTTAAGGTGCTCCAACAACTTGCCACCTAAAGTGACATTAAACCAATTGGATAAAAGTTCAAGCAGACGTGCCAAACCTTGCAGTAGAGGCATGCTGAGATTCTTGGTGTGTGCCAAGTTGACAAGGATAGGCCTAAGACTGCTCTGTAGAAGCTCCTTTGGCATCCTCTGTTGATTAATAACCTGAACAAAGGAGTGAAGAAATAGTTACTATGTAAAATAGCAATCCAGCAACTGAGCTTTGGGTAAAAACTATAAGTGCATGTATCCCCCCGCTCAAAGAACCAAAATTGAATTCCATTTCCCCCAAACCAATTTCTTTTAGAATAATGAAATAGCAACCCTAGATATCAAAAGAACAATCTCTTCAACCATTCACTTCATTACTAGAACAGCTAGAATTAGTTGATAAGATTGTTAATGCATCAGGTTGTAGAAACTCAAACCTTACACAAATCAAAAGCATCAAAACAGACAATATAACTATATGATAGAAGTTGCATATACCTGTCGTAAACCCTCCTTAGCAACAGCAACAATTTCTGGAGTTCTACAGGTCAAGGACTTGAAAAACATGGCAATGATCTTTGCACGTAATTCTGAATGATTAGGAGTTTTGAAATCTGCCCATGCCATTGTGGTACAGAGTAGCTCAATGCAAGCTGTTCGAAGCTTATTTAATGATGTGGCCACTTTGGGATTCATGAACTTTACCACCCAAACAGTTTCATCAGCCTCAGCTATTTGGAGAGCCTCTTGAAGAAAATTAATCAATTCTGGTGTCAACTTGAGAAGGGGGGGCCTTAGGGCCAGGCAGAAATTCAACGCTGTAACTGTTCCGACCTATAAGCCACTCAAAAGTTAGAAAGTAAGAGGAAACATTCAAAGAAGATAGATCATAAGATAATACACCGTGGTTACCTGCTGATCAACAGTTTTAGCTCGAAGTGGACGCATTATAAGAGGTTGAAGCAATGATTGATGCAAAGGCTCAAGAAGCTCAGATACCTCACTGCCAGTCCTACTAGCTAAAAGTGCCAAGCATGACTGCACATTCTTTCTAACGATAATAGACGCATTTGAATTGAACAATTCTGAAGCAAGAAAATCAACCACTCCCTGAAAACTTTGCCTGCGTGGTTCATTGTTTGCTTCATCAACATTATTTACCACTCGAAGAACCTGTGTAAGAACCTGACTTGTCTCTTCCTGCTCTTTGCTAGAATAAACAGGCAACCTTTTAAGAACATATACCAGACCCCGAACAACTCTAACTTGAAAAAGGCACAGAGTCTCAACAGTGACCTTCCCAACTAAAGCACCAAGACCCATAACACCTCCCATTTGTGCTTGCCATGTACTCCCATAGCAACAATGCAGCAGTCGAGGCAGAAGTTGCTCAAAAACTGGGATGCGAACACTTGGAGGTGGAGAGTATACAGGATTCATTGAGGGACTGGAAACAATCATAGGAGTACCTGGACCTCCTCTTGACATCAGCATGTCTGCATGTTTTGATCGAGCAAGAAACAGGAGTGCTTCAGCAAACACATTTAAAGCACTAAGAGCAGCTTTTGCATGGAGCCTATTTTCATCTGCTAGCACATCAACTAAGGCATCCAAAAAGATCAAGGGATCCAGCTCTTTCAGGTTAGAACTGCTACTCTTTGACCTGGAACTACTATTTCCATTTGATGAAAGCATTGGACCACAAGAAGTTGAAGCATTCAATGATGACTGGTCAATATGAAATATCATAGCAAAATGACGGCAAATGTTGACAACAAAATCGTCCTTGGGGTCATTCAGATCTGGTTCTGCACTAGCAGCAATGATGGTCATTAACAGAATCTTGAAAACCGACTTCTCAGCCAAAAGTTGGGTCTTTGTCTTTACACCCAAGTCGCTCTGCAGAAGGATATTCAAATAAACTGTAACTAAAATAGGACAATAATTTAATTGATAATAAAAATGATAGCACTTCCTGAAATAACTCACGGAAAATCTTGGAAAAAATGATAGACACAAGAATGCATGAAACAAGACAGAAGTAATAGTAGTGGAGTGGTCTGCAGCTTCATTAATAGAGAACAGCATACCTTTGTATCTGACGTCTCTGACCAGCGCCAAGACAAATCAACATTTGAAACCAAAGAAGATAGTAGGTGCTTTGGTTTATAACCTTCATCTGAAGCATTGCCTGGCAGGTTAAGCTGGGATGCTAAGCAAACACGAAGAAATTTTAAAGCCTGCTTTCTGTAAAAAGAATCCATGCCATCATCTTTATGTATAACAGCTGCTACAGCTAGATTTATGCATTTGTCCAATGGAACTAAAAATGGGGTTGAGGGCTCAAATGTAAGAATCAGGCGAAGTCCATGCTCTGGATTCTCCTTACATTCGAGTGCTAGGGGCTCTTTGAGAAAACGTCTATTACGAACGCCTAATTTGCCAAGTAGTTGCAATGCTTTCCCACCCCAAGGATAGGGTGCAGGCCTCAGATGAGACCATAGAGCTAAAATCACTTCCGACATCACATTAGCCATACTGGGCTCCAGGAAATCTGGATTTAAACTATCAACCCAAAACTCAAGAGTTCTTAAACCTAAGCTAACAAGGTCATCACTTCCTTTAAGACACAATACAAGAGATTTCATTAGCCGGGGGAGGTGAGGTAACAGGGAGCTTAAGCGTGCAGGCAATGTTAAGCAAAGCTCCAACAAAAGGTCCTTCATGTCTTCAGCAGTTGGACCTTCAAGCATTGTCAGAAGCATATTTAGGCAAGGTTGCAGCATAGGAATCAAGTCTCGCAATAGAAGCTCAATTTTGCATCCAGCAAGCGCTCTAAACATTGTACGAAGAAGTTGCAGATATCCAAGAGGTTTCTCAACTTCAGTAGCATTTTTCATGCAAACTTCCATTATTACAGGCACATGAGGCTGCAAAATACGTTCAGAATCTGCAGGTGCTTTTGCTACAGCCCCAAATATAAACCTAAAGAGATGCAAAACCAGTTTGGCTGGAGGTGTATCTGGATGCTTCAAAGCATCAAGTTTGCTGCTTACAAGAAAATTAACCAAAACATCCGCAAATGGACGGTTAACCTTTGGAGTTTGCAGAAGAGTAGAAAATATAAGAAGTAGTTGATTGTTAGAAATCATGCATTCAAAAAGCTCTGGCATGCACAACGAGAACATGTCCATAAGATCTCGCGGCTCCATAATTGCCAAAATTTGAGAAAATAGATGAAGCATTTCCTTCTCCTCATCTTTCTCCTTGAAGAGTGATAAGCAGTGTACACCACTTTTTAAAACAACAGAAGCTTTCCACACCTGCCAAAATTAAAGCCAGAAGATTTAAACATGCCTAGAACCCCACCTTAGATCTATTTATCGTAGTATAATACCTCATCTTCTCTTAGTCCTTTGAATGCTTGAGGAGATGGCAGGTTTGATGTTGGTGAGACAAGAACTTGTGGGTGTGTTCCATGAGTAGAAGACGAAACCTGAACAGTTGAAAATAATGGTATCAGATAATACAATTCCAGTTAAAGTGCTGTTATCCCACATCTATTAAGTATTGAGTTTCCTAGAATCTTATAAGAGTCGGTCCGTTTAGTCTGTTACCAATTTGTTTTAAGTTGAATGGTTAACATGGTATCAAACCAAGTTGTGTTTTGTGTTTCATGCCTAACCCCATATGAGGTTGACGACCCCCCAGTGAGGTTACCCATGTGTAGGGCCTTGTTGAGCTACACATGAGAGGAGTTTTAAGTGGTGTTATAACACAACAATTAAGTAAAAGATTTCTTATGGTCTTATATTAAAGTAAGCCAATTGGTAATAAACATTTTAGGAAAATGAGAAATTGAAAAGAAAAAGAAAAGGAGAAATAGAACCTGTGAGCGAGGCAAATGATTATGTGTGATACTCCATAGGATGGTCTTCATTCCTATTAATGCATCCAGCCATGGATTAGAGAGTATTACTTTTTTTAGATAGGAATCAGAGCAAGTTATGAACAAACTTGAGAAAAGATGTATGTTAGCAAAGTAGCATCATATCCTCTAGAAACTTGGCAAAATAACCTTCTAAGACCACATGAAAACTAAAGTAGATAACCTACCCACAACCAAGGTCTTAATAAGGTTTTTACAATCGCCCACTTCCTTAGAATGCTCCACAGGAACTTGCAAATTCAGAACTGCCTGCAAGAACCACAGGCATCAAGATCAAAAGAATCAAAGAGAAATGCCAAGATACATGGTGTGGTAAAGAATAAAAGATCATGAATCAAAAATCCAAGACTAATCCAGAACATTAAAAAAACGATTCTTCCAACTTAAATTTAATGATATCTAATCAGCATTGACAATAAAGGGTGCAATAAGATCTGAATTTCTAAATAATTTCAAGAAAAATTACTGACACGAGAAATCATGGACATTTCGGAGAAATTCTCTCAAAGTAGTTCAAAGCAATATCCTAGATCAAAGGCATTTTGCAATATGAAACCAGCTCTATCTTACAAAATTCCTTTGCAGGACAGGGTAACTGTCAGTATGAATATCTATCCCTTAATTTTGAAAAGAAAAACTACAAAATGTAGAATTACAACTCATTTAGACGTATTAAGGGCCTAGCCTTTCAAATTATGATTTCTATAGTAGGTTAATAGAAAGCACAGCAAATTTTCTACCCTGAATTTCTTAGCTACAGCATAGCATATACATAATCAATTCAACAGCAGGCCAGAGACCTACACCCAAAAATATGTCAGAGAGAAACAATTAATCAGATAGCAATACAAACCTTAAACTTATCAACTCATGATAAAACAAAGTCTGGCATTCATATAATATGAAAAGTGAAACAAATACATTGATAACACCTATACTTGATTATCGACAACAACAAAATAACAGATACATTGGATATCAGCTAAAATCTCAGTCAGAGCCTGAATAATAGATGAGCAAATAAAATTACTTAAGACAAAGTTAGGGTAGTGAAGGGAACCTGGACAGGAAGCTCAAGTTTTGACCTCAGTGTAGGACGATCTTTTCCCTCTTCACCCTCCTTCAACAACTATGAATAAACAATAGAAATACATTAATATAGCCAATAGTCTAAAAATGTAAAGAAACAAATCATGAAAAGCCAAAAGGAAGTTGATCCCATGAAATGATCCTAGACCAGCTTTTGAGAAACAAAAAATCTAGAAATTCGATATATCAATCAATCCGAATTTGGAAATAATAAGTCAAACGAAGAATAATGTCTAAGGTAGTAATATAACAGAAACACAAAGAGTGAATTATCAAAATATTTAAACAAGCACGTAATGGTCAATCTTATCTAATGCAGTCTGAAAAACAGAATATCATGCTTCCTGTGTCCTTGTTAACTATTCCTATACAAAGTTAAAAAGAGAATTGGTTTGACCACATAAAATTAGAAGCTAATGACTTGTAGAAATGTCATAGCCTATCAGAGTTTTTTGCCAAATTTCGAATGCCTCCTGGGGCAAAAGAGAAAAATATGGCACTCATAATACGAAGTCGTAGAACATTATTCAGATGGTTTAGGGCACAGAAGATTCAAATTACAAAAATCCTCTTTGAATAAAACATCAGGTTACCACTATATTACGCCTAAGCACATAACAAGCAACACAGAACCCAGATGAGGAGATCAGAACCAAAGAGAAACTGTTAGAAAGCGAAAAACAGGTGCATGAATATTTACAGGCAGCCATTATATTGGTTAGTCAATCCAAAAATATAAAAGAATTAATTCCTCTGACGTCATAGCAAAACCAGTACAATAAAAATGGATAGTTACCGTAGACATTTTCTAGACTGAAGCTGGGTCCAATAAAGTTAGCTAATCATACTTACCTGGGGAATAGTACGCTTGAAAGTACTGAATTTCCCAACAAAACCATCCAAAATACGCCCCTGAAGTAAAGCAAGGATGCAAGAGAAAAATCCATAAAATCAATCAGTTCAAGCAAAGCTAGTAGAAAAATTACACAGCTCATACCAATAAAACCCGTGCTTCATCCATTGACGACTGATCGACCCCCTTCTCAAAAATTGGTTCCACCTAAATTTCGAAAGGAAATTTGTGATATGATCAGCAGCAAAACATGAGATGATCCACCACTACACAAATAGAACATGAAGAGAACATGGTAATAATAGAGCTCGAAAAGGAACCAGATTTAACATCAGACGAGCACAAGTCGTATGAATGCCAAGTGACAACGAAGAATCATGCATATTAATTGAGAACAAGTAAATAATTCTTGACAGCTGCAACAACAAAATAAAGTTTATCAGCATCAGGATAAGAAGTCAACTTGACCCATCGCAATTATTAGAACTATAACAAAAACAATGGAAGAGAAAGGTAAAACCCTGATCTGAGATCCATACCTGTGAGAGGCAGAGGTCCCCTCTGACATGATGAACAATCTCTGCCAGGAGACTATATGCCAATGGCCTCAAAGTTTCAAAACAAGCACGTCCAGTTCCAACTAGAACCCTGAAGTAAAATAGAAGGAAATAGAAGAAATCAAATCAAATCATCCATGAGTTTCTGGAACCAACATCCGCATAGGGAAGTTTTGAATTTAAAGCTTTTAATTCTAATAGATTTATCCTGGGTTCCTTAAAACATGCTTGAACTGCCACTAGTGTGACTCCAAAATCTTCTTTTTTTCTTTTCCACTAGCAAATTTAATGGTTTCTTGTATAGCATAATGTCAAAAACATAGAGATATGAGACTCTCACTTGATCTCTCATTAATCACATGTTTGACAATACAAGTTCTTTATCATGGTTTATTGATTCGTCTTGATGTAACAATGTAGATACGGGGATTAAAACCTTTACCTCTCTTCCAATAGCGTGTCAATCAAAGGAAACAAACCCCTCTTGAAATCTGTGCCCAAAACATGTTTCAAGGCTACCAACAACTCCTGCATTCAGGAGGATCAGCATTTGAAACCAGAAAAACAAAAAATAATATCTCAGGCACAACTCACCTTTCTAATGGATACTGAGTCAGAACATGTAACAAGTAAATTCACAATGCTTTTACATATATTTTCTTCATGTGGTCTTATATAATCAGCAAAGCTCTTCAAAAGGTATGTTAAAAAGGAAACTGTCTGCAATAGAGGAGAAAGAAAATAAGCAAAAAAATAGAGCAGATACAGAGAGAAATTAAAAGACTTCATATAACTAAAATTACATAGTTTACTTTTCTCTCAAATGGAAGGATATGAATACACAACCAAAAATGAATATTTGGGAGGATGTGCACAAAAAAAAGTATTTGAACATATTTCTGGCACAGAGAGTTCCAAGGTTCGGTCCTTTAAAGGATTCTGAAAAGCTACATCCTTTTACATCCACAACGAAAAACTCATGAAAATTTCAGTTTTCAATTCAATTATTTTCATAGAAGTGAGCGTATTCAAGGAAAAACTCAAAACAAGAGCACCTCTCTACACAGCATAATCATGTTGAGACATTTGGAAACAAATCATGCACACTCTTAGGCAAGCAAAGATTCAAGCAACCCAATCATAATCTCCGAGGTCATTGCCTGGAACAACTTATATAATACAAATCATTTTATTATGTGGCAGAACAACAATTGAAACAATGGGGATTGGGAAGCAAGAGATAAAGAAACACACACCTTAACCTGTGCACCTTTTAACTCGATGAAATGAGTCTTCAAATGGGGAGGAACCTTCTCAGGTCCCGGAATAGATATGGCCGCAACCATCAAAGGTAACAAATGAGGGATATTAGTTTGTACAAGTCGACTGTACAGTTGAAACAGAAACATAACTACAAGTGGACTCTCTGTAACTATCTTGAATGACCGCGTACTGGGATTCAACTGCCCATTCCCAGCATATCCACTCGAAGTAATCCCTTGATCCACTGAAGAAGTATCCACAGGTTTAACATCTACTTCCATTCCCATAGCAGCATTATCAAAGAAATGGCTAACTGTCAACCTAAAGTTCTGGTAAATCTTGCAAACAAAATCTAGAAAAGGTTGCACCTCATTCTCTAAAGTAGGCCTGAAATTCCTAAGAAGATCGAAGATAATTCGAATACAAATTAAGCCATTTTCTTCATTATCGGTAGTTAGAACTTGCATGGCTACTTTTAGTAAGTCTTGAACAAATGGTCGAAGAACTTCACTGTGAGGAAGCCTGTTGAGAATTTCTACCACAACATTCCGCACTTTGTGCTCCGGGTTGTCAGTAAATTGAGGCTTCGTAATCTGTAAAAGGACGACTGAGAAAGCTCGGAAGTAGCATTTGAGAAAATTCAAGTACTCAGCAGTGTGAGCTATCTCCAAACTGTCCCTAACCTCCATTGCCATTTGTAACCTCGACTGAATTGCTGTATTCCAAAAACAAAACATAAAATAAATACACCAAAATCACAGTAAAAATAGCATCTTTCCATCATTTTTACAAACAGAACAAGGAAATGAAGAGAGCGAAGGGAATACGGAGGTCAGGTTCCATGAGGTGGCGAGAGTGTTGCTCGAAATTCTGAATAGGACTCATTGTTGCAGGAAAAAAACCCAATCTTTTAACTTTCTAGGGTTTACCCACACACCCGTTACACTCCCTACTTCTTCCCTGCTCCTCTTTTCTTCTTCAAAATGTGCAGAATTGAAAACCTTTCGATTAAGGGTAAAATTGCATCTCTTGCTGAGCCTTAAATTTAAAGGATTTTTAGGGTGACAATTGGGAATTGGGATAATTCGGACTTGAGAAAATGCTGTTGGTGATATCACTGGTCACGTTCCCTCTCTTTCTCTCTAGAGTTCATGGCGTTCCAGGATTCGCTGGAAATTTGACGAATCCCTCGCTTGTAAATCACTTGATTTATAGACCTAATTGTGTTGATTGATGACCCGGATCCGTCTTCATGGGTCCGAAAGTAATCGGCTTCAATTCTGGGCCTGACCCAAGATCTATTTACCTTAAAGTTGTAACATTTGACCTAATTTGATTTGGTATTATTTTAATGGAAAAATACTGAAATAGTACGTGAGATATTCTCGTATTACTATTTTAATATTTTTAATAAAATAATAATATATAATATTATATTTTTATTTTGTTTTAATATATTAACTTTTTATAATTAATAAAGATAATGGTATGACATAGTGAAATTATATTTTTAGTCTAAAATACTTTAATATTGTATCATTTTAATCCAAAAACTATCTAATTAAAACTTTTGGTGGTAAAATTTTAAATTACTTATTTCATTTTTATTTCTAATAGAGTTGTTTAATTTTGTGGGTTTTGGAATTTTTTTTTTTGGTATTTGAACTCTTTAATTATTATTATTATTATTATCATTATTATTATTATTATTATTGTTATTATTATTATGTATTTTTTGATTAAGTTTAAAAAATTTGTTAATGAATCACGTATTGATAATTTTATTTTTTTAATAAATACTTAGATTTTATTTTTTATATAAAAATAAATTATTGTATTTTAATTTAGAATATGCTCACGTCAATCTTCGTATTATTATTTTGGGACAACACCAAATAAGGAATAAAATGATAATAAAAGAAAGATATTAAAACGAGAATCGATGGTTCACTTATTGTGAGATAATCCAAAAATGAAAAAAAAAAAAGATAAATTATATAATCAAAATGTTTATTCTTAATCGGATTGGGGCTAAGAGCAACTAACAACGTAGAGTGGATGGTTGGAACTATGATCGAAATCATGTGAAGAGAAGAGAGAAAGTAGGGGTCGGTTATAAAGTTGTTGTTTTTTCGAACTTAAGGTATTCATATCTCTTTAGAATTATACATAACGTGATGGTTGATAAAATCGTGTCAAATTTAGTAACGACTATTGATAAGTTCGATTAATACACTGTGAACTCAGTTAGATTTAATAATTATCTTATCTTAAAAGAATGGTCTTCGTAATTTAGTTAGACTTGGTGATTAAATTATTATATTGATTTAATATATAATAAATTGTCTCTCGCAATAAATCTCTATTATATATGACTGTAATTGGTTGATCATTAGATTAAATATCGATAATTAGAATATAAAAATTATGTGTTTATCGTTAAAAATATATTTAGCAAGCCAGCCTAGCATCCTTTTATCAACCCAAGCTGCAATTTTCCAGCACCAGAGAGAAATGATGGGAAAACTTCAGGGTCCTCCATTTTACACTGTCTGTCTCCATTATTGCAGGTGTCGACCAAGCTCACTCTTGAAGACTAGCGATCAAAAGAGTCCAACCCAATAGCCTAATTTATGACCTCAACACTTCTGACATGTCTTTTTCAAGCAACTAAAATAACTAGAGAAAGTTACAGTTATACTGCAAGGGAGATGAAGAAAGAACTTAAGAGAAGGAAGGGCGATGTGATTGATTCTAGAATTGGGGAATGTATTCATGTTACCGGACAAAAGTGAGTCCAACATGTCCCCCAACGGTATTACAGATCTCACAAACAAAACCAGACAGTCAGGCGACAACAAGTTCAGGTTCAAACATGGTGAACAGAGGTTCACTGCGCCCCATTTGCTGTAGTTGACAAGCTACAGTTTTCGGTCACACCCCCTTTCTCGATTAGGATCGTACACGAACCAAACGCTCAACAAATCGTTTGTGTATTTATTAAATGAATGAACATGAACAAGACTTTATATTAGTTTAATTAAATAAACGAACTCGAACAATGACTTGTTCGTTTATTTATTTTCGTGAACACTCGATAAGGTAAAAAGAACAAAGGTCTTCTTTGATGAGCGGTTGGTCGGTCGAATTGAATTTAATATAGTCATGGTGAGCCATGAAGGGTTGCATTAAAATTATGTAACCAACGCACAAGTAACCCATGTGAGCCTTATCAGAGAGCATGAACAAAGACAAAAAGGTTAGTTAACATGCTTTGCTAATCTATTTTGATTTTAAAACCATTAAATAAATTAAAACAGATTAGGACAGTATATTAAATTGTCTGGTGGGATATCTTGTAAAAGCTGCAATATGTAATAAATATAACATTTATAATTGTTTAGGTGGAAAGCTATTAAGCTAAGCTATACATCAAAATCATACATGCATCTAATTATAAATATAGTTTGTCTGGTGCATTAGGTTCACCTATATAGGCAGGCCGTCTGTTATCAAAGCAAACAGACCAGAAAACAATGGAGAGAAAAACCAGAGCCAGCAGCCCTAAGAAAATGGAGGCTACTACTAATCTATGCATGCCTAGGTTCAAAGGCAGTAGCAAAAGCAAGCGTTTCTCGCCGATGTCCCTCTTCGAACGCATCCGGGAGGCGTTTTTTCGTCTCTTAATGTTATCTGCTCTCACCAAGGCCACACCTGACCGACAAGCTAGCTCGGTGGTGGCACCACGTAGGTATTACCGGACGGTTGATGCCCACCGTAGTGAAGCTGTGGCGGATTGCATTGAATTCATCAAGGAGAAGGCGTACAGGGGGGAGAACCGGGAGTCCGGCGGGTGTAATTCGAGTATGGATGTTGTTAGTGATGTTGTCGTGCCGGTTCCGGTGATGTGATATTGATTAATGTTTTTATGATTTAAATGTGAGTTTTGAATATATGGATAATGTATAATTAGAGGTGTAGAGTTTAAAATTGTGTATGGGATTTACAGTTTCTTTCTTTCTTTTTGTATATTTAGATGCTCTTCTATTGGTTTGAATGTGTTGATGAAAGGCAGATGTTGGATTCTCTTGTTTTCCCTTCTTAATTTTTATACGGCTTCGAGAATGGATACATAATCTCGTACAATAATTAAGCTCAAAAGATGAACCTAAACCCGGACACCCAGATTTAAACACCCTAAGGCCTAAGCTTTCTTGCTGCTCAGGTTATTCTTTGGACTTCTGCTCATTTGAAAGATTTTACCACTATTTTTAATCTTACCTCATGGATTAGCTTGCTGTTGAATGCACATAAGATACACTGACTTACTGCTTGATTTCTACACATTAATAATTGTAAAGCTGCAATTGGATGATGAATAGTGAATCTTCTGTAATAAATTGGACTTGGCTGAGCACTGACACTGAGCCTCCTGAGCACCTGGGTCTGGGAGTCTTATGTTTGTAACTGGATCTACAGAACTCTCATTTTGGATTCCAGATTTATCTAAATTGGCAGCACATGTTGGAAGAAAGTAAGGCTCTCATATTTGTAGGCTCATCGCCTTTGCTGATAGAGGGTTCAGCACACACTTCCTGTCTCTGTTGCATGACTTGCGTATCAATTAACTGTGACCCTTTGTCTAAAGCTAGGTTATAGATGCTCCTGCGCTTTCCTGCATTGGAGAGCAGAGGGATCATACTTCTTAACCTGCTCAAAGGATGAAGGCAAAGACCTTAGCTGAAGCAACTCCAAAGAAATGGGACGAAATGAGCATCACAGAGAAGGCTGTAGAGTTGTATCAATTTCGTTTAGACGGGTTGAAATTTTCAATTCAACATAGGCCAAGAGGCAAATTGATGTAATTGAATGATTTTAAGGACAAAATTAATAATAAAAAAATACGAAAAATATTATTAATTTGATCAATATATTCGTGCACTTAATATATATTTAAACGACATTAAATTTTTAATTTTTATGAGATATGGACATGTATATCTATGTATATTGTCACGGACCGTTAGTCGTGACTACGCGGGATTGAGCGAGATGCTTCTGGTTGTGTTTAAAGCTTGGGAGCGGGATAGCATTAAGAGTGTAGTACGTGCCGAGCAGTCGTCCTGTCTTCGGATGGGCGCGCTGATTGTGTACCACACTGGTCGGGAATTGTCTCCGCTTCCCTGATGAGCCCATGGAAAAACAAAACCAGTGAACATCGAAAATCGTTAGAGCTGATCCTCGAATATACAAGAGACCTAGGTGCCGTACGAATAAAAATTCTTGCGTAAAAACTCTGACCCCATAACGATATACACATTTTATCAAGAAAAAAGATGTTTTCAGAAAAAGATAATTTTGATACACCGGAGAAAGAGGAGCCCATCTGTCAACATTCTTTAGTTAAAAGATTAATAAAGTAAAAATAAAAATTTATGACCAAAAATAAAAGGAAAAATAATTTTTTTTTCATTAATAGAACGAAGAAGAAGACAAACGCAAGTATCTTGGAATTTATCCTCTACAGTCAAACGCCGTGCTATTGCTTTTGATTCCCTGCAATCAGGTTCGCCCTTTCTTCACCATCCTCTTTCAAAACCCATACCGAGAAAAAAAGAAAAGCTTTTTGTTTTTTTTTCTTCCTGTTTTTGCATTCCATTTTTTTGTTTTTAGATGAAAATGTAATTTCTTTTCCCTTTGAAGTTTGAATCTCTTCTTTCAGGGTCGCAAATTTTGCTTCTTCTCGTTTTTGTTAATGGGTTAGGGTTTGATTTTTTGTCTGATCGTGATTGGTGCTTGATCAGCAAATGGTTATTCGACATAGGGTTCCTTTTTGTTGTTTTCTGACTTATTTTCATGTCATTGTGGTTTACTAGGGTTTTATTGGTTCAGATCGTGGAATTGATCTATTATTGTTTGATTATGGCAAAGATGTGGATAATTGCTCAATTTTCAATGGGGGAAACTATGGGTTTTTAAAAGAATGAGGAATTTTGCAAAATTCAATTTGGTGTGAGATACTATTTTCTCAATCTGAGACATTTTCTGGAGCAAATTTGTGTTTTGGGGAGCTCAAAGTAACTTAATTAACTAACTTGAAGATATGAGTAGGGATTAGGAAATGTTTTTGATGTTGCAAGAGGCATGGTAGTCATGTCTAAGAAAGTGATGCTATCTTAAGTGGGATCTCCTGCTTGTTTTGTTTTCATGCTGGGTCTGGAAAACATTATTTTGGTTGTCTGTTGTCTTGTTAGATGTAAGATGTTCTCATGACATCTCGAACTAGCATAATTCTAATGAAGGGGTTTAATCGGATATGGACTGTTATTGCTTACTATCATCTTCAACAATGATACTAAATTTTGGAAGTTAGCAATGTATGTGAGCTAGAATCTTGTCATGGCATGCAATTTGTCTTATATAGTCTAATTTTGGTGGCTAACATTGAAACTTTAAGGCTGTAAAACTGTCAAAAGTGAGATGGAAATTTATTTGTAAATTAGTCCCATTGGGAGGTTTGCGTGGTTGTGGTTTTATCTAGCATCTTCTTGTGCATCTTGCTTTGCAATCCATTCATTTTGTAACAAACACGTGTTCTGTTTGTATTGTTATCGATTTTGTTTAGGGTTACTAGTTTATATGACATTAAGCCTACTTGTTATGATTCATAGTTTTCATACTTAGGAAAAAAATGGCAGCCAAGGACAATCTGGACTTGTCAGCTCTGCAGTCTCAGCTTAGTGAAACTCATGAGCTGTGGAAGCAGGAGATTGAAAAACGCCATGGCCAAATAGATGTGTTACAAGCCAAAATAATGGAGGTAAAGGCTTGCATAGAGGGGTCAGAGGAGGAGTCAAAGAAGGAGTTAGATGTTCTTTGGCGGAGGGTGAAAACTACAGCAACTTTATTGACTTACCTGAAATCTAAAGCAAGAGTAATGGCTGTTCCTGATTTAGCCCATAAATCTTGTGGCATCAAAGTATTGGAAGGGGTGGGGCTTGTGGATAAAGAAGGTACACCGGTATCTGGCTGGTCTAGGGACGTTGATATCTCTTCATTTGATTGTGTGGATGATGAAACATGGATTGGAATTAGTAGAAAGCAAGGTTCTTTGGATGAAAATGATGGAGCCTATATTGAAGAATTAATCAAGTCTGTGCAAATGGTCACGGATGTAATGGAAGTTCTTGTTAAGAGGGTCATCATGGCAGAATCTGAAACTGCTCTTGAGAAAGAAAAGGTAACATTAGGTCAGGAAGATATTAAAAAGAAGGCAGTCCAAATTGAGAATATGTCTATAAAGTTAGAAGAGATGGAAAGGTTTGCTCTGGGTACAAATAGCATTCTTAATGAAATGAGGCAGAGGGTTGAGGACTTGGTTGACGAAACTTCTAGACAGAGACAACGTGCTGCTGAAAATGAACAGGAGCTTTCTCGTGTGAAGCAGGATTTTGAGTCCCTGAAATCTTATGTTAGTAGTCTCATTAGTGTAAGAGAAACCCTTCTTTCATCAGAGAAGCAATTTCAAACCATCGAGAGGCTCTTTGAACGGTCAGTATGATCATTGAGTTCTGTGATCTCCTTGACTTCACTTAATCTTTGATTCTTAAATGTTTGAACCATTTTCAACGTGCTCAGCAAATAATATGAACATTGTTCTTTTCGATATACCCGCATCAGACCGTACAAATTGTATCAGTACTGCACTTTTTGGTAATTTGTATATTACTATACCTGTTAACAAATTATGACATTGATCTTTCTCTGCATCATGGCTTTTCAACCATGAATGGTGTGTTTACTAGAAGCTAGCAACTATTTTCACGTGTAAAAAATGCATTTGCATATGAATAAATAGTTGGATGTAATGGGAAGTGGTGGTATTCAACAGTCATCACTACTTTTGTGTATTTTCTTGTGCACAATCTTCTTTTTGGTATTGGAATAACTTTCAATATTGTTCTGAACCAGACTGGTTGCGAAGACAACACAGCTAGAGGGCGAAAAAAAGCAGAAAGAGGCTGAAGTTCAGAAGCTTATGGAAGAGAACGTAAGGTTGACTGCACTTCTCGACAAGAAAGAAGCTCAGCTTTTGGCCATGAATGAACAGTGCAAAGTGATGGCCTTGAGTGCTTCAAATATATGATCTGCTATCTCTCTCGACTGCATGCGCGTCTGTAGTGACTGGTGCTTTGTTCCAGCTGACTTGACAACCAGCCGGTGAACTTCAAAGTGGTACTGCTGCTAGTTGTGCTCTACATAGGCAAATTCGTAGCGGATACTTTCTTAAAAGTGTAACAGAATGAAAGTGTAAAGAACTTGAGTTAATGCCATTGCTTTGCTTTCCCAAAATCAAATCATTTAGTGTGTGAATGCATATTCTTGTGCTATTAGAACATGAAACTGGTGTGTTAATGAAGATGTCTAAAATGTCCATCTTTTCTATATGGACTTCAAAGCTCACAATGTTTTCATTTCAGCTTAAAATCACAATGCTATGCAGAAACACAGATCATTATTTTATGTATCTCACTCAGACTCGGTAACAAACTTTATGTCTATTTTTTCGATGTTTCTTTCTATGTTTAGATGTTAAAAAAATCAAATTCTAAACTTTAATTTTAAAAATCTTAAAAATACATCACAATCTTAAATTCTATTAATTTTAATCTTAAACTCTAATCTTAATCCTAAACCTTAAAATTAAATTTTTAGTGCGTGGACACAAATAAAAATAATACTGAATTAGACGTCAGTTTTAGACCTTAAAAGAGTAGATGGACTGAAGAGAAAATTAAGCCATTTGTATTTGGGCTGCATGAATTGAATTTTCCTAAGCCCAAAATACAATCTAAAAAACCCTACCTCTAATCCCTCTTCACTAAGCTCTCTCTTCTTCCGCCTCCAACAATCACAAGCACACACTTTCTCCGGTATGGGTCGTGTCATCCGAGCTCAGCGTAAGGGTGCGGGTTCAGTCTTCAAAGCCCACACCCACCACCGCAAGGGTCCCGCCCGTTTCCGCAGCCTCGATTTCGGCGAACGGAATGGCTACCTCAAAGGCGTCGTCACCGATGTCATCCACGACCCGGGCCGTGGCGCTCCGTTAGCCCGCGTCGTCTTCCGTCACCCTTTCCGTTACAAGAAGCAGAAGGAATTGTTCGTCGCCGCCGAGGGTATGTACACCGGACAGTTCATCTACTGTGGTAAGAAGGCTACTCTTGTGGTCGGAAACGTGTTGCCTATTAGATCTATCCCTGAAGGAGCTGTTGTTTGCAACGTCGAACACCATGTCGGTGATCGTGGGGTCTTCGCTAGGGCCTCTGGGGATTACGCTATTGTTATTAGTCATAACCCTGATAACGACACCTCCAGGTCTCTCATTCTTACGCTGTTTTAACTTCAGTATTGATTTGGGTCTGTTTTATATTAGCCTTGTTCATACGTTTTTTGCTATAATCCAAGATTTTCTGTGGATATACTTGCTTAGTTGCTTAATTGTATGCCTCGTTGTTTATCAATTATCACAAAGAACCTCTATGCAATTAGTGGATAAAGGCTGCTTGATTCTTAAAAAAAAGGGGAACTTGGAAAAAGCATCTCTTAAGCATAAGGGTTCTGATTTCAATCCATTTTCCCGTTTTAGATCTGTACTGTTTAGTTGAGTATCTTTTATCACTGATCTTTACATGTTAAATTTCATTCTCTTGTTGATTCCTGCTTGTATCAATGACAATATTTGCTTAATCTTTAAAGTTTGGAGTTGTTAGCCAATGAACATTGGTTTGTAATCTTTACAGGATCAAGCTTCCATCTGGTGCTAAGAAGATTATTCCAAGTGGCTGTCGTGCAATGATTGGCCAGGTTGCTGGTGGTGGTAGGACCGAGAAACCTCTTCTTAAGGCTGGTAATGCTTATCACAAGTTTAGGGTGAAGAGGAACTGTTGGCCAAAGGTACGTGGTGTGGCTATGAACCCTGTTGAGCATCCCCACGGAGGTGGTAACCATCAACACATTGGCCACGCTAGTACCGTTAGGCGTGATGCTCCACCTGGACAGAAAGTTGGTCTTATTGCAGCTAGGAGAACTGGTAGGCTTAGAGGACAAGCCGCAGCTACAGCTGCCAAAGCTGATAAGTAGCCTAAGGATATTACTTCCTATGGTTTTAGTTCTATTGCGCCTTATGTTTTACATTCAAGAGTGTTGGGCACCTTTATGTTTGAAAATTTGTTTGAATTATCAGACAATGGTACTGTTTTGTGTTGCTTGAGCAATGTTTATGTTTTCAGTTCTGATTGTATTTCTTGAATTCACCTGACATGTGAATTGCCACCAAATAAGCTCTGCAAAGCAAAATTTTGATAGTTAATACTCTGAATATGGTTTAATGAGGGCATACTCAGGAATTTCTATTCAAATCTTCGTTTACACAATATAAACTTCAATCTCAAAATAACCCTTATTGGTAAAAGAATGTCAATTACGTACAGATGAGACACTGAAGTGTCACTCTAGTTTTTCTTCTCTAGATGTTGAACTTTGATCTGTTGGTATAACTCTTTGATCTGAGGAAGAGCTACTGTTTGCTGTGGCAACTGCAAATGGTTTGATAGACGATCGAAGAGGTTCCGGTCCCTCCGCTGCAATTCTCTTGCACAGTGCATCACAATTGCTGAGGACCTCAGTTAACCTTCCTTTGAGCTCCCCAAGTTCTACTTGCAATGTGTGAACTACATGCATTATACTGATTAATTGAGAATTTTAATAGGAATCATCAGGTTCTTCAAAATGATTAGCAACAGCCAACCTGTGCTCTCTATTGGAAAGGAAACTCGGATTACCTTCTGATAAATGTTGTGAAGTTGTCTTCATTGTGGAAACTGAGTAATTAAAACGCTGGAGAAGTTTAACTGCCAAAGCATCTACAACTTCTATTTGGTTTTCTATCTCTTCCTGCAAATTAAATGGAATCCAAATGACAATGTATGCATTTGAGCTAAAAATAAGCGAATATGCATACTTAATAATTCACAAAATTGAGATAAAGGCAAAAACTTCTGCATTGATCTTAACTTGATGGAAATTAATGGAAGATGAGTACTAGACATGCTAAAAAACGATCCACAGAAGTAATCTCACCTCCATGACATTGCAACAAGTATTCTCAAACTCATAAATTTATAACAGAGATGCAAACCTGTTTCGTGCTAATCTCTTGAGCCTTCTCCTCCTGCCAATCACGATACATTGAGAAGAGTTCCACCAACACCTTTGGATTTACTGTAGATATTTTGATAGTCCAAAAGTAATTATTTAAACCCAGCATACAATGCTATTTTGATTCATCAAGGGTTTTCTTTCCCTTCAACACTAATTAACTTTTCTATTGTTCTGTCCATCTAGTTTAATTTTATGCATATGTTTTCCCCTAAAACACAGAGTTCTTCAAATCTTATCTCAGGTACTTCCATATAATCCACAATTACAACTGGAGGTACATTATAAGATGCTTAACAACGTTATTAGAAAGCGTTCTATATTCTATGCACCATTGTTTCATTCATCTTCTCATCTCTAAACAATAGTAAATAGACAAACAAATGAATAAAAGTCTTTAATGAATGCAAAGTCAAGAACACTAGGATGCAAATTTAATGAGACTTGAGTTGAAAATGACACTCCTAATAGCTACAAAATGCATACAGGTTTTGGCTTCAGAAAAAAGCAGAGAAACAAAAATCTGTCTTGTACAAATACCATGAAATTATGAATCTAATGGAGTTTTCTGATACCAGTCCCTAGGGTAAGCTAGTCTACTAATTCTTCTTAGTTCATTGGCTTCTTCCTTATGCACTTGATAACCAGTAAAAGCTTAGCTCAGCCAAATAGAACGTTGTAAAATCACTTCGATGGCCGATGTACTGTGATCTCAACAGCCAAAACAGCCTCCAATGAGTGAAACCCACGTTTCAAATTTCAATATGAAAAAGTAGTAGTAAATAACAGGTGCCTAATGTTAACTAAACGCTTCATACATAAAATTCGAACCCCTGGAATGGGAAAAAAATAGAAAAAACTGTAATTCTTTCAGAAAAATTTGAAACCCAATCATAAATTTTGCTATAAAGCAAGAAATACGTGATGAAATCCCCCAAAACAACTAAGAGATCAAAACCCCTTCTCTAAATGAAGAATTCAATCGTCTTATAATTTTTCTCACTAATTGCCAAAGCTTATTAGGGAGGATTTCGTAAAAAAATTAGGGTAGTGAGGAAAACCTTGTGCTGAAGAAGAAGACGGCTTTCTTACTAAAATGTCAGTTAAGCTACCCTCCGTTGGCGGTGTCGTCAGTATTGGAGACGTCTACAATTCAAAATAAAACCCCTCCAAGTTCCAGTATTATTCACGCTGAAATGATTACCTAAAAAAGAATAAAAACTTACAATTTTAAGGGATTTGAGCTTCTCTAAAACGGGATCGACTGTTTCCGTTCGCTTTGAAATGGTAGTGATTTGGTCGGCGGAACTCTTCATTAACAATAATCACCGTCAAAACTTAAGCTATAAAAAGAACCCATCTGAAAAGGTTGAAAATTTTCTAGAGAAATCGGAAACATACCGATATAGAACCGGAGAGGACAGATTCAGAGGCACCCATTGCCGGAAGCTTCAATTTTTTTTCCTGGAAAGTGTTGGTGGAGCACTTCGATAACTACTTCAACAGAATACCCGCAGGATAACATTCGTTTCCACGCGAGTCGGGTTTAATGGGGCAATACAACCCGGAAAAAATATTTATTTTTCATTCATTTTTAGTTATCATTGAAAATTACCATTCTCCAACAATTTTTTAGATAACAATAATTTTTTTATGATTCTATTGATTTAGATTTTTTAGGGTTTGGGGCAATTTTTTAGGGTTTAGGGTTTTCAGTTTCCACTACCAATCCATCTAAAAGCCCTGTGGAGGATTTTTCATATGTTCACGCAAAAGGGCCAAGCCGCCTATCCAGTTTTTACAATTTTTTTTCTGCTACTTTTCTTTGCTCGTTTGATGCTGAGAAAAATGAAAATTTTGATCCGAAGTCAATTAACACCATTAAAACATGCCTTATTAGGCTTCTAAGAGCAACATTCTCGTTTTACCTCGGCTGAAGATAGATTCAATGTCTGGAAACCTGTGTTCTTGTTGCTGTTGATGGAAATTCATGTCTTGAGACAGCTTTATGAGACCTTCCATGTTTTCTACTATTGGTCTTCGTCTAGGATGCACATTATTGGATACTTGCCGTTGATGAATTATTTTGATTCCTTGTTGATTAAAGCTTGTGAAACTTGTAAAAAATCTGTGTAATTATCAGTATAGAGAATGTTTCTGATATGCTTCTAGATTTTATTATGATACTTGGGAGAACATTTGGAAGATTGACCGTAAAGAATGAACCTTTTTTTGGAACTGAGCATGATCAGTTGGCAGTTTCACACATTCTGATAAAACTATTCTGGTGAACATAGTATAAGATTGTGACCGTAGTCTCCGTCGTGGTTGTGGAACACAATATATTATTACGGGTTACGTAACGGTTTTGTACCAGAATATTTTTATTAGAATAAAAAAATCAGATCGTGACCGTAACCCGTAACACAATATATAACATGTTATAGGTTACATAACGGTTTTTACCATAAAAATCGTAATATGATTTTTTTTATTGCGTTGTGTTTATAATACGTCGTGGTGACCTTAAAAAACAATATCATGCGTGTAACACCTGAAATTGGGTAAAAAAAGAAAAGAAAAAAGAAGAAGTGTGGTTATAGGGTTTCAAAAAACTCATAACTTGTTTAAGCTGTGACCTAACCATCTAAGCTAAGTAGCTCTTGAGTTTTAATCTCTCACCGCTTGCCTATAATCTATCCCAGTTTCAGATAATAAAAAATAATACTAGATTCGAAATATATCAGATAAGCTTTTGGAACCCAAACAGATCTAGAAACGTCTTTTTTCATTCGAACCTTTTCCCTCACCCACTCCCAGCACCGATCCCCTCCTCCGGCCATCCGTGAGTGTCGTCGCCGGTATCGTTGAGTTCGCCGTGATCTCCCGATAAGGAACTCCAAACCGATGCGTCGCACCGCCGTCGAGCCGCCGGTAATCGAAGCGAGAGCCTTTGACTGAAAACCTAGGGTTTCGTCGGATATTTAAACCGGTTTTCCCGGCCGTTCCAGGGACCGAGCCGGCACGTCGACGGCTTCCCCGCGTCCACCGTTGAAGGACGAGCGAAACCCCTCCGAGAACTCCCTCATCCGACGTCGACAGGGACCTCGTCGGAGTTGGAATCTGAAACGTTTGAAAAGGGTGAGTTTGAACCCTATAATCGTGTTTTTCTGGTTTTACATTGAAATTATGGTGTTAAATCTGATCCTGGAGGTTTTTCGAGCCGGAAACGTGTTTTCAAATCGTTTTAGGCCGCGTGTGGCCTTCACGCGCTGTCGCTGGCGATTTCCGGCCACCGTGGACGGCTGCCGGGAGCCAACCGTTCTGAACCGGTCAACCCGAGTCAAACTGGCCTTGAACCGGTCAAACCGAATCGGTCCAACCCGAACCGAACCGGCCAGACCCGACCCGTTGACCGACCCGACCCGTTGACCAGTGATGTCAGCGTTGACTGCTGACGTGGCTGCTGACGTCAATGTCGACTGCTGACGTCAGCGTTGACTGCTGGCGTGGCTGCTGACGTCAGCATTGACTGCTGGCGTGGCAGCTGACGTCAGCGTTGACTTTGACCAAAAAGTCAAAATTTTCAAAAACCTCTATTTTATGTTTTTCGACGTCCTGAGTCCATCTGTGAAGTCCGTTTTTCGAAATTCAATCCCAAAAGCCTCCAAATTGGATTTTAAAGTCTTGTGTCAAACTTTTCTTCTAAGTTAAGTTAAGTTCAGAGTTTTAATCTGGGTCTAATATCGATACCTGTTTACTTGTAGGATCTCATAGTCCTCCCGATCGAGTACCGACCCATCCCGGTTCCTCCCGATTCGACCCGGCTCGTGATCCGATCGTGACTCGGTCCAGTACTACTACAGAGCGAGGCTCAGCCGCCCAGTAGACCACCTGTTTGCTTCTACTCTTTTGAGGTGTGTTTCCCTTACGTGCTATATGTTGTATGTTATTGCTTTCCCGTTTTTACAAACCAAGCATGTGCACACGACTATTTTCGGATTTTACCTAGACACATATGTTGAACTCGATCATATTCCGTTTTGCTGTATGCCTGATATATTTTGTATGACATGTCCTGATTTAGCATTACATGATATCTGATTAATTACTGTCACTGCCATCATTATACCTGCTATTACTGCATGCTTGTCACTTTAGATTTGGGGATGATGTGTAGTGCCTGTTATTCGGTTCAGCCTTGATCCAGCTGGTAATTCCGTCCTGTTTACGGTTCATAGCTACGGTTAGGGTAATTACGTCCTGATATCGGTTTCCGTGCTACAGCCGGGGTAATTCCGCCTGTTAGCTAAGGTGATTCCTTAGGCCGGTACCTTTGTCCCATCGGGCTTAGGTTAATGCCTGTATTAGATACTGTTCTGGAGAACCGTATCCTGAAGATCGGTTGGGGGGTAGTGTATCATGCCATGCATTTCATGCATTATTTTCTGATGTCATTATATATTTGTTATACATGTGATTCTTATGCATTGTTGGAACACATTGGGCTCCATAGCTCATACATGTTTTCTTCCCCCTTTCAGATCACCGCAGATAGGCATCCCGGATTTGGCACTCGGAGGATCTACACCTCCCAGATTATCTTTTGATGTAATTCTTATATTTTCCGGGCTTTTAGTTATGGTGACATGTGCCTTTATTTTGCTACTGTTATGCCTATACTTTGTTACTGAATAGTTTTAACTCATTATGTTTTATTACTGTGATAAGGATTGTTTTATGAGCAACATTTTAAACGCATATTACTTTTGGAGATTAACGGTTTATTATGATCATATGGATTATGGTCGAATTTATGATTTGACGGAATTGTCATTCTTACAGGTTATCTTGATTTTGGGTAAATTTGTATTTGTTTTATGTTCGTTTAGAAAAAAAATATAACTATTTTATGTCGGGCTTTTCGCATAGGCCGGTCTAAGGGGATTATAATGCGTTTATTACATTACGTTGCAGCCGTATTTTAATACTATACTGTTGAACTTCTTGCTGACGCTTGCAGAGAAACTGAGAATTGTTGCCGCCGTTTTTCATTGCAAAGCCTTTTGCTTTAGGGTTTTGATATTCATAGCATTGGCAAGAATATGCCTTGTTCAATCTAGTTTCTGTGCAATTATTTGCAGAGCCAACGCTCAACCGTCAAAGCTCTTTGTCAGAATGATTCTTATCCTCGTTAACGCCGAGGCTTTGGCTCTGTACTGACTCATTGTCGGCATCATCCTCTCTTCCCGTGCCGGTCAATCATGAGCAGAATAGAGTGCATTATTCCAAGACTTAGACGTTCCTTGTTGGCATCACTTGCTTGTTTTTGTATCCTGTTCTTGTCCCTAGCAGGCAGCATGAAACATTTGTCAAGTTGCTGTTTTTTCATCTTTGTCACGTTCTTTTGAAATAAAAGATAAATTCAATTCGAAATAAATCATGTTTTTACAGTGTTCTTTTCATTTTAATTTGTGATAAGAAAAATTAATATGGTAAAATATACATATCATCACTCAACCTCTATAGATAGAGGTTTAAGGATATAAATTTAGAATTTAGAGATAATAACTAAAATTTAAGATTTAGATATTCGGATAATAAATTACGGATTAAGTTTTAATCTACAAACCTTAAATTCTAACTCTAACCCTCCTTAAAATTTCATTCATAATCACTATGTTTTAAACTATTAAACCTAAATTCCTAAACTTTATAACCTAAACAAAATCCCTAAAGCAAAAAATTAAGAAGCTTACATAACTAATTTTTTTTTACCAATAAGTTTTAAATGATTATCCAAGAAATACACTATTATTCTTATCTAAATTATAAATCTAAAAATTAAATTTTAAATATTAGATTTTAAAATTTAAACTCTTTCACTTTTATATTTTATTCTTAAACTTTAAAATGTATCAAAATATTTTTTAAACATATTTATTTATTTATCAATAATTGGATTGATTTTTTAATGTCAAAATCAAATCCTGACATTAACTTTATAATTTGACCATTTCCTGTATCAATTTTAGATAGGAGAGATGTCTCTTGCCATGATCTTAGAATCTTAGAACGTGAATGAAAATTGATGTGTTTGAACTTAGCATGTGAGTGAATAGTTGAGACTTGCCTTGCCTAGTTTTGTTTGAAGCTTTTGTCTGTTTGTGGGTTGGGATTTTTGCTGAGGTAAACTATGTCTAAAAAAGTTATTATATGAACCATATTCACCATGTTATTCACAGTTTTAATCAGGGATGGAGTTAGGATTGGGTACGGAGTTTGTCAAGAGCTGAAAAGTTGGGTATGGTCCAGTCTATGTCTAATTCAACCCTACGCCTAACCTACGGCACCAAGTGGACGTGGGGTGGGAGAACCTCGTCATATCATTTATAATCTTTATTTATTAGAATTAATTAATTTTTATATTATTTTATAATAAAATTTTATATACCAATTTATCTCTATTTATATGATATAAAGAATGAAAAATTAATTTTAATAAATAAATAAAATATTAATAACACGAGGAATCATATAATCATTTTTGTTGGGGTGGGCACAGCTTCAATTATTAATGCATTATTTCTCAATTGATTGAAAGGACCTTCCGCGTGCAAAGGATAAATGTCGGAAAGGAGGATTAGATATGTTGAGATCTTTGATTTATTTGGGAAAAAAAGAAAGCTGTAAAGTACAAGGGATTTATGTCTTCCAAGCTTTATTTTGTTACGATATTCATAGATTAATTAAATAGATTTATTTAATTAATTTTTAATGAATTTTTATTAATATTTATAATAAATTAAATTTTAAAATAAATTTATATTCAATTAGTTAGACTTATAGATGATGTGACAAAAATAACTCTGATATATTTTTCTGAATTTTTTTAAGACAATCGTTTGGCAAACCAATTTACAATTTTGATTTAAATCAATTTAGGTATTGAAAATGTCGGATCCTTTTGGCTTGGTTCAATTTTAAGTTTGAATTTTTTTTATTGAAAAATCATTTTGGGCTTCATCACTCCAAGTCAAATATTTTGAATTTAGAGAATTTTGAATTCTATAATTTTAAATCATTTTTTTCAGTTCGGACAATAAAATTAAAAGATAATAGTAATTACCGCTACATAATACAGCTTTATCTTTGTACAAGGATGAAACCAAGAGATACCCATGCATGTTGATAGGGTGTTTAAAATCGGTCCAATAAGTATTTAACGACCCAATTAATTCATAATATAAATTAAAATATAAAAGAATTTAAAATATATAAATAATATAGTATTAATTGGATTTATTAGACCATTAGGTACTCAATGAACCAATTTTAAGCATCTCTAATGTTTAATACCATGATTCAACCAACAATAACCTGCCTTCATGGACATTAAAATGCAAAACAAATGGCTAGAGATGTTCAGAAAACAATAATAATGCATTTCAAGCCGGGACGAAACTAAGTGGGAGATGGGTGGGACAATCACCCCGTCCTGAAATTTTTTTTTTCTTATTTTTATCTTCTATTTAATTTTTTTAAAAAATATATTTTTTAAAACCTACCCTCCTTATTTTTAAACATTTATATTTAGCCTCCTTAAACTTTAAATCCTGACTCCGTCCCTGATTTCAAATACTCATGCTTGTCTTGATTAGGACAATTTCACAGTAATTAACAAACACAGGGAGGAAGAAGTCATTTGTCTGGTTATAGGACAAGCAAACCAACCAAACCAAGCAAAACGCATCACGAGCACGACCTACACAAAATTATATACTCCCCCAGGCCCCAATGGGACAATTATGATAACACAACTTGACAGTATATGTACCCTCTAACTTCTACCATACAAGAAAAAAATATATACAAAAACCATGTACTGGAATAATTAAATTAACAAGACAAACCCCCTCAACGGTTACTGCTTCGGATTTAGAAATTTTCTTTTATTTTGTCCATTTCTCGATGCCATTTTCTACTCGTTTTCTGACTTTATAATTTTCTGACCAAACCTGGATCTGGGCATGTTTCATGCAACAATAAGACTGAAACATGGGAGTGAATGAAGGCTTTTTCAGAACCGGGTAAAGCTTGAAGCTTTGTAGTACAGGTAGTTGGCATTGGGCAATGATTTGGTTTGCCTTTGGATTTAAGAAGGTTGTGGTGCAGCTAGAGGGGATAACCAGACAAGCCTGGTCAGGTTGAGCTCGGAAAAAATATTATTGAGTTTGGTTTGGGTTCGAAATTCGTCGAATTCGAAATTTTAGGTTCGGGTTCAACTTAAAAATAATATTATCGAGCACAAATCGGGCTCAAAGCTCGTGGGGCTCGGCTCGGACTCGTCAAGCTCAACTTGGCTCAGAACAAACAATTTTGTTATATTTTTATATAAAAGATAGGGTCTCGTTAAAAATCCTTTTCATAACCAACACTGAAAGCAAAATTTAATATTGAGAAAGGAAAAAGTGTCCAATTTATTTTAATTTATTTATTGACACAAAGATAATTTTAACCTTAACGTTTATAATTTTTATCGTTTTGGTCCTTATTCTTTTTTGGATAAATTTAACCTTTAACCTATATCTTTTTAACAAATAACTTATTTTCTAACCATAATGATAATTGGACTGTTAAAAATTTAACGATGATGACATGTCATATGCATATAATAATATATTTTAAATGACATGACATCTACCCTATCAAATACCTATATAAAATATAATTTTATTCTAATATAAAATATAAAATAATTAAAATTCAAATAAAATATTAAAAATAATTAATTTTAAAATAAAAATCTACTAAACATCCCAACCCTAATTAATTAAGTAATTTTTTTAAGATAGGATTTTGATTTTATCTTAGTTAGGGTTGAGAATATTTAGTAGTATTTTATTTTAGAATTAATTAATTTTTTAATATTTTATTTGAATTTTAATTATTTTATATTTTATATTATAATAAAATTATATTTCATATATGTATTTGATAGGTTAGATGTCATGTTATTTAAAATATATTATCATATGCATATGACATGTTATCATTGTTAGATTTTTAACTGTTTAGTTATCATGGTAGTTAAAAAATAACTTATTTGTCAAAAAGATATAGGTTAAAAGCTAAATTTATCCAAAAAAAAAAAGAATAAGGGCCAAAACGATAAAAATTATAAACGTTAAGGATTAAAATTATCTTTATGTCTTATTTATTTTTAGTGGATTTTTCCTATTTTATTTTAATATGTTTTTTTGGTTAAAAATTATTTTTAGTGTATATGTAGCATATATAATATAATATAATATAATTATTCCGAGCATTTTCACGAGCTTTTCGAACCGAGTTTAGATAGGTTTGGCTCGACTTGTTAAGGTGTCTAGTTAAATCCGAACCCGAATCGAATTCACTTGAATCGAGTTTTGATTAAACCGAATCTGAATAACTCGCGAGCCGATCAGACTCATTATCATCTTTAGGTACAGCTCCTACAAAATATTATGAAATATTAAATTTAAAATCTTATCTATTAATCTAAAATATTAAATTTACAATTTACCATCAAAATACGTACTTTAAATAAAAATATATAAATTTAATCCCCATTTAATAAAGTTGGCGACCCACCAAAACAAAGGTTGGAAAATCTAACATAGGGCAGTGAGCCATCACCCTCTGTCACTTTCCCACTGCACCTCCCCCTTCTATTCCGGTGGGACCTTGAAATTTTGGGTCTTTTCTTCTGCTTCTAAATATTTTAGTCATATTAAAATTTAAAAATCAAAATTACTAGAATTTTCAATTTTTTAATAAATAAAACAAATTCCAATATCTGTTTGAACTTTTCTACTAATTCATTTTGTTTTCCAGGGTTTATGTCTCGGGGTTAACAGTTTTAACGGCTATATATTTTGATTGTGCCACGTGACGAATCTTGAGCAGATCAATACAATGGTGTTTGGCGCGCAAAATCCCATGTGGGTCCTAACGGCTGTTGTCTGCTTTCGGACACACTGATTCTGCAACTGAGCTTTTAGTTGACTGGGGAAAGTTTGATTTTTTATTTACTTTTACTTCACTTTCTGTACTCCACTCCCATGGCCGCAACATATTTGAAAAGGAGTAGCAGTTGGTAAAAGTTGTAATTTTTTTCGAATGGAACATGAAAAATTAACTGAAAGGATTAAAAAAAACAATAATTCACCCTACAGTTATATTTTCTGTCTGAAACTAAAAAAATGGTAAAATAAAGAAAAAAGAAAAATGGGGTTGTTTATGCTGGTGAAGTTTGAGAGGTGGGATCTGCTGATGAAGGAATATCAGCGCCTATGCGACAACCTTCGAGCATGAACACGATATCAGCCATTGTCGGTCGACCGAGAGGATCCGGAGCTGTGCAAAGTAACCCAACTTTGATTCCTAACAGGAATTCTTCCCATTCTGATGATTCGGGGTCAAGCTCGAGTAACCCTGGTTCTAATAGTTCAGCGATTTGGCCTCTCTGAAGCTGTTTTTTTACCCATTTCACGATGTCTTCATCCTCGGTGAACATGACTGGCCTTTTACCTGTGAGTAGTTCGAGCAGGACAATGCCGAAGCTGTAAACATCTGATTCTTTGGTGGCTTCCCCTGTTAGAATTGCTTCCGGGGATATGTAACCCAATGTTCCAACCGAAGTCGAAGTGGAAGCTTCTGCTGGAGTGGCGGCTGTTAGACGGTCCAATCCAAAATCTGATAAATGTGCTTCGAAGTCGGCATCGAATAGAACGTTTTGGGGTTTGGTGTCTCCGTGAACCATGTTGGATGCGTGTAGGAAGGCTAAAGCACGGGCAATGCCAAGAGCAATCAGGTGGCGCATTGGCCAATTAAGGACATGACCATCTTGGTGGGATGCCTCTTGGAGGAGTGTTGCAAGGTTGCCGTTGGGCATGTAATCATATACAAGGAGCCTCAAGTCTGGTGGACCGGCATAGTACCCACGGAGAACGGTTAAGTTCCGGTGCTTTACGGTGCCTAAAAATTCGGCTTCTTTTCTGAACATGTTTTCATCGAGTGATCCATCTGGCAAGCGGCGTATAGACAGCACCATTCCATCGTTGTAGCACGCCTTGAAGACTAACCCATATCGGCTTCTGCTAAGCACATTCTCTTCAGAAAATTGCCTAGTGGCTTCAATTGTTTCCGCAAGTGTGATCTTATTATTGAACATAACAAGCTTCGGACCTCCACTGTCTGTGCTGCTACGACCTCCACTGGCTCCAGAACTAGCCCTCGCAGGGCTCCGTTTCTTCTCCCCAGCAGCTTCCTTGATCTTCCTGCGCCATCTCAATAGGCTGAAAACATAAAAGCAACAACACAATGACAAGAAACAAGCAGCACATGCCACTGCAACAATCAAAAGGATCAATCTTCTCCTCCTGCTCTTTGCAGCAATGTTTTCACACTTCCGATGCAATGGCTTTCCGCACAAGTCTCGATTATCCGCAAATGTTGATGGATTGTTAAATTTAGAACCCAGAGTAACTGGAATCTCCCCCTCTAGGTCATTCCTTGAGACATTGAAGTAGACCAATCCAGATATAAGACTGAGATTAGCAGGAATCTCTCCACTCAAGTCATTAGAAGAAAGATCCAGTGTCGCAAGATTAGATAGCTTGGACAGAGAATCCGGTATGCTACCAGAAAGCCGGTTACCACGGACTGACAACGTGGTCAAGGACAAGCATTTGGAGGTTTCTGCTGGGATTTCTCCTGTTAAGTTGTTACCACCTAAATCCAGCACATTAAGCCTTGAAAGGCTAGAGAGATCAGCAGGAATGTGACCAGTCAAAGAATTTGATCCAAGCTCAAGAACTTCAAGCACAGTGCAGTTACCAAGTTCGGGCGGGATAACACCACTTATGTGATTATTAGACAATGAAAGAACTACTAATGAATGTAGAAAGCCAAAAGTTTCCGGTATATGACCGGAAAATAAATTGGAGCTAAGATTTACATACTGCAAACTCATCAAACTACTAAATCCTTCAGGAACATCCCCGGACAACATATTTTCTTGCAATGCAATAACTTGCAGATTAGGTAAACCTGAGAGCTCAAAAGGCAATGCTCCTGAGAGATTCTGCTTGCTTAAATCAAGAGTAGTTAACTTGAACAATGCACCCAAACTCGCCGGTATCTTCCCAGAGAACCCGTTAGCACTTAGATTCAAAACAATAATCCGACTCAAGTTCCCAATACTTGCAGGAATCTCACCCAAAAACTTGTTCCCACTTAAGTCTAATGTACTCAGATTGTTAAATCCCATTATCTCCTCTGGTAGGCTTCCATTCAAGTTATTATTTCCCAAATTCAAGGTTTCAAGCTCAGTAAGATTCCGAAGACTACCCGGAATTGAACCCGAAAACAAATTTCCACCAAGAGATAGCACCTTCAAACCAATCATACCACTCAAAAAGCCAGGAATTTCACCCGAGAAACGATTTCCTTCGAGATCAAGAACATGCAGTGACTCACATCGCTTGATCTCAGCAGGAACCATCCCCGTGAAAGAATTATTAGCCATTTTCAACTGCTCCAATCTAGACAAATTCCCAATCTGAACCGGAATCTCACCGGAGAACAAATTCCCCGAAACGTCCAACACTGTTAACGTTGTTACACTGGTTAACCATAAAGGAAACCTCCCACCAATCTGGTTACCAGACAGATCCAGAACTTGTAAGACACTGTAACAATTCCCTGATTCAGGATCAACAACATTCCGGAACAAATTAAACCCCAATTGAACAGTCCGAATAGAAGGTGGGTAAACAGTGACATTACAGAACAAAGAAACCGGCACTGTTCCTGAGAGATTGTTGTGAGAAAGTGAAACAACTTGAAGATTAGGAAGAGCTCCAATAGCAGCTGGGATAACCCCACCAAGCGCATTGGCCTCGGCACTAAAATGGACAAGTGAAGAGCAGTTGGCCAAAGCTGAAGGCAAAGTTCCTTGTAATAAATTATAATCAAGCCATAGATATTGAAGCTGTTGAAGCTCACCAAAACTAGCCGGAATCTCACCGGAAAACTGGTTATACGACAGATTAATGAGTTGAAGCTGCGTTAAATTAGTAATGCTTCTAGGAAGGGGACCAGAAAATGAGTTTGAAGAAAGATCGATGTATTTGATATTTGGTGGGAGATCCCCGGAGATTTCACCGGAAAGCTGGTTCTGAGCCAAGTTCAAAATTGCCAAACCGGTGATATTACTTATCTCCGACGGAAGTGTCCCGGAGAGTGAGTTGTACTGCAAGAAAACAGCGCGTAGGAACCTGCATTGAGAGAGCGACGATGGTATTGTGCCGTTGAAGGAGTTGGAACGGAGGCTGAGCCTGGTAAGATACTTGAGGTCAGAGAGACGGTCACTGAGCCGACCACTGAGTTGGAGGTGAGGCAGACTTAGCTCCGTGACTCGGTTCTTGGTGCATGCAACCCCACGCCAGTCGCATGGAGCTACAGGGGTCGACGGATCCCATCCATTTAAAGCTCCAAGCGGATCACGGAGATTAATCTTGAAAGACATCAATGCTTGAACCTCAGCCTGGTTCTGGGCTTTTAACAACATTGGCGAGCAAAGAAGCAAAAGAAGCAGAAAAACGAAACCTTTACCCATCATTCAGCAACAATAAAGTCTGGGTTTTCGACAACACGATGAAAGATCAAGTCTTTGAAGAACTAAAGGGCGTAGATATTTGTGAACAAAACTGAGAAAGGAGCGTGTAATAAGAGAGCCGTTGGTTTTGCCATATGGTTTATGGCAGTGGGCAGAAGTAGCAGTCAGCACTCAGCAGAGAGACCCACACACCAGAAAAAAGAAGAGAGAGAGCTAAGGATTACCCTTCCAGCCTAACAATGGGGTATGGACATGGGGAAGAGGTGTTTGGTTTGAGGGGTAAACTGTGTGGGTGAGTCTTGTTTCCTTTTCCTGGAAAAAGCCTTGAATCAGCAGCACATTATTTGAAGAAGCTTGGTGGGGTTCGGGAAAAAGGGAGAGCTGGCTGTTTTTTTAACCTTGATATGATATTAAATGGCCGGAATCTTTGAGCTTATATTATTTCTCTCTCTCTGATAAAAATTTATATATAAAAACGTAAGTGATTTACTCTCCTTTGGCGTTTTACTGTTATCTTTTTCTTCATCAAAATTGATACAACTTTTCCAACTTTTAAGGTTTCTTCTTTTCCCCGTAGGATTCAGAGGGTGAGACTGGAGGAGTGTTAGTGTTACATTGTTTTCAAATGGATTTATGAAACCTAAGCCCAAGTGTACAAGGTATCTGTAATTCCTAATCAGGATGTGGGACACAATCATTGGTTGTCCCCACACAATATATTCAATGAACCAAATGGACCCAGTGAATGAAAAGGGACAACGAAATTTAATATTTTCTTTTACCATTTTTATTTTAATAACTATACATATAATCATGTACAAGTCTCTAACCTAAGTGGTTAAAGGAACGGTTGTTATTCTTAAAGCTTATGGGTTCGAGCACCAGCGGTATTAGTAAGACGTCTAAGGATGTCATGTAATGGTTTAGATTGATTCGTAACAAGAAAGATTATATAAATTGTCACATGATCTGGATATACAATGTTATACACCTGTTAATAAAAAAAGAATCTTATTTTTTGTACGTTCTCTAAGTTCACAAGTATATGATTTTTCATTAGCCCCACCTTGTATCATAAGTAATAGTACTATAATATAGATTTATGAACGAAAAAAGATGAAAATAGAGTATTTGGATTGGATTAGGATATCATCCCGGAACTGTTTAGTCATGTAGAAATAGAAAACAGGGAAATTAAGTACAAGAATAATGGAAAAACAAGATATGCATCATGTATGAGAAGAAATCAGCTGCCACTTTAATTGCATGGGAGTAGATTGTGGAACAAATTAGGTACAGATTAAAGAGAGAAGATACTGTGTTTATGGTTAGGCTTGTAGCAAAAACTGGGTCCATGACAGATATGTGATTGGTGGAAAGCAAGAGAAGTTCTTTTGTAAGTTCTGTTTGTAATGGTTGAAATTGCATTGTGAAAACAGTACTTTTTGTATGACTTCTCAATGCACTTGGGAATACTTGATGATGCTTGAGATAAATGCTCAGAGAGTAATGGTATACACCCAGATAGAGATTCACTTTTCTCACATATATGACATGAAGATTACATGGCTATGATAAACACGAAAATATCGAATTTTTAAATGACACGAGTATCTCTGATTGCAGGTAATGCTCAGAACTGTAGAGTTGAACTTTCAGTTGTTTTTTCTTCTTTTATCCCCTTCATGGTAACTGGTATAGGTTTAAACCAACACTTTCAAATATTCGAACACGGTAAACTCGGCTTGTTTACCGGAGGTTGCCGGGGATTTAAGGCTTGTGTCTGGTATTCCACTTGCAAGATTATACAGCATGTCAGCATCAATTATCTAATGGAAGTGAGATTCTGAGAATTGGAATTTTCTCTGCAGGTGCATGTTACTGTTATTGGAAAATATATGGTCCATTAGCTATGAGGAATGAGGATAACAGCAAAGATAAATTCAAATCAGCCTAGTAAACATAACCCTTGACAAACATCCCTTGCTTGGCCTCCTCAGACTCTCCCTCACCTGTGTACTTTCCTAGTTGAGCCAGAGAGTTGGCCTTTGCCCGGACAAGCAGCGTGTCCTGAGCCTCCTTCACATTCTAAATGTAATGAATATAGAATTTGTAAATTGAATTGATCCTATATTTTAGTTAATAAAAAATAATAAATCTTATTTAAAATTCTTTAAAATCTTATCTGTACATATTGAAATATAATAAAAAATATAAAATTATCTTTGTCTTAGGCGACTCCATCCTTAATTACATTTATAATCTAAAAATTAATATCTTTTATGAAAATATCATGTCCACAATAAGTATTATGCGTCGTATTGATTATCTTTTCGTAATTATAATCGCGACTGACTTCGTAACAGTAATTTAATACTACGGCATAGGTGATAACAGGAATGTGGGCAACATTTATGTTCCACGTTTATTGTTTGCCCCACCCCCACGAAAATTCCCAACTCATCTCTGTCACTTTCGGTAGCTGCAACTGCATTAAAGAGCTTTAAAGAAGGATGGATATGAGTACCGACTGAATACACATTCAAGTCTTGGCCTTTTTATACGTTTCCACTTCAAACCAGCAAAACCAGAAACCAAAGGTGAAAGCTTCAATGGAGGAAAGCATAGCCGAGCTAAGGGAAACTTTCAGAAGTGGAATTACTAAAAGTGTTTCATGGAGGAAGAAACAGCTCAAGGCTTTAATTGATCTCGTCAATGAAAACGAGGAGTCCATTTTCAAAGCTTTGGATCAAGACCTGGGAAAGAGTCCAGTTGAATCATACAGAGATGAGGTGATGACTGATGAGCTATCTATCTATATACGTATGCATGTATGTATATTTGATTACTATATATAATTCCATGCAGGTAGGGGTTGTAAAGAAATCAGGCACCTATAGTTTGAGCTGCCTCGACAAATGGGTGGCCCCTAAAAAGGTTTTACTGCAACTCTGAATCGATTTTCTTCTTCTTCTTCCCTTTTTTATTATTTTTACAGTCAGTACTTGTGTTTGTTTACGTCGGTCCAGGGTGAATTGCCGTTGATTTTCTTTCCTGCAAAAGCAGAAGTGCTGCCTGAACCTCTCGGTGTTGTTCTCATTTTCTCATCTTGGAATTTCCCGATCTGTGAGTTTGTGTTAATGATTTTTAAGTTTTGATGTTGCACTCCATGCGGATGATGAAATGCCCTGCAGGGTCCCCCCTCCCCTCATAAATATGTTGTTCCTGTTACAGCTCTGGCATTGGATCCATTGATCGGAGCAATATCTGCTGGGAACACGGTGCTGATAAAACCATCAGAACTAGCCCCGGCATGCTTGTCTTTTCTCGTTCAAACCATCCCTCAACACTTGGACAACAAAGCCATTAAGGTCATTGGTGGTGGAGCAGATGTTGGTGAACGACTACTTGAGCTGAAATGGGACAAAATATTCTTCACCGGTAATAACTTCCCCTTTCCCCCCACTTTAGAAACACCCCAACACATCCGGTGATCGGAGTTTACAAATATTTCTGCTTTCGGTTGATCTGCAGGGAGTGCACGAGTTGGCCGCCTGGTCATGACTGCAGCTGCAAAGCATTTGACTCCTGTTACTTTGGAGTTAGGAGGGAAATGCCCTGCCATTGTAGATAACACCCTCTCCAACCCTTCAAAAGCAAAGGTTTCGTTTTCACTCATCATACATGTACATAACTACATATACATATAGATATAGGATTAATGGTTTGATATGTAATTTTCTTTGTGGTATCAAGGTGACTGCTAAAAGAATCATAGGGGGGAAGTGGGGACCTTGCACAGGACAAGCTTGCATTGCAATAGATTATGTGCTTGTGGAAGAGAAATTAGCCTCCACTCTGGTAGTATTAACTTTGTAGTTTATAATGGAACAGGGGAGTAGAGTTTCAAATTGATTTTATTTCTTTTCTTTCTGGTTTCAGATTGAGATATTAAAGAAGTATATCAAGAGATTTTATGGTAATAACCTCAGAGAGTTGAAAAGCATCTCCAGAATTGTTAACAAGCACCAGTTCCAAAGATTGGTTAATCTCCTCAAAGATCCCCATGTTGCATCCTCAGTTGTTTATGGTGGTTCAGTTGATGAAGAAAAACTGTAATTTTTTCTCAACTTTAACCTTTAACCTCATTGGAATTTCCAACCATTGATTCTCATTTCATGTTGTTTTCATCACTTTTCTCAGTGTTATTGAACCAACAATCTTATTAGATCCACCCCTTGATTCTGAGATCATGAATGAAGAAATATTTGGACCATTGCTTCCAATAATTACAGTGAGAAATCCTCAAACTTTATTTCCAGAATGATCTCTGATATCTGTTTGTTCTAAGGAAAGTCACCATTGTTGTATAGCTGAAGAACATTGAAGAAAGCATCGAATTCATCAACTCCAAGCCAAAACCTCTTGTTATCTACGCTTTTACAGAGGATGAAGCCTTCAAGAAACGAATTTTATCAGAAACTTCTTCAGGGTCTGTAACATTCAATGATTCCATGCTTCAGGTATCATCTGATCACCATCTACAAGCTATTAAATGTTAATTCGAATATGACAGTACAACATATAGATCAAATTGTAAGCACATGTATACTTATAATACCGATTATCGAAAACTTGAATACGAATCGCCATGTAATAAGTACATACGTAGTTACGATACATGTCATGACTTGTTCATGTGTGTATGCAGTTTCTCTGTGATTCGCTCCCATTCGGAGGTGTGGGACAAAGTGGATTCGGGAGGTACCATGGGAAATATTCGTTCGACACGTTCAGCCATGAGAAATCTGTGCTTCATAGAGCCTTCTACCCTGAACTGGAGCCAAGGTATCCTCCATGGACTAATTTCAAGCTTATGTTCCTGAAATTAGCATATGGGTTCAACTACTTCGGATTAATTCTCCTCATGTTGGGATTCAGAAAGTCTTAGGGAAACAACAACAACATGTCTGGTTAATGTCTTTCGCCTGTAATTTCGTAATAATGAGTGTGCATGTGCCACCATTTTTCTTTGTTCCTCGAGGAGTAAAGGGAAAGGAAAGGGCGGTGACCTAAAACCTAATTCACGGTATGCATTGAATATATGGAAGATTTAGTATGGACATTGGGCAATGTTATATTTATCTATCGGGTCATCTACACAGATGATGTGGCATATGGTATTATGGAGAAATTATATTACGGGTAAGTCTCATTACGTGTTTATAGGATCAACCACTAAAAATCACTCATCAAAATTTCCATGTCATATTTTTTCTCAAGTGAAAATTTCACTTGAAAAATTGTTTTTAAAATGAATTAACAATAAAGATGAGTGAAGATTCCCTTAAAAAAATATGACATAAAAATGATGAGATAGATAGTTTTTAATGGTTGGTTCAATGAATGACATGGTAGAACTTACTCATAATATAACGGAACTTTTTAAAATAGAACCAGTAACTTATGGTAATTAAATGGGGACAAAAATCATCTATTTTTTATGTTTTAACGTTGAAAAATTAAATCTTAAATTTAAATTTTAAATCATGCACTCAAAAATAGATTATACACTCAATACTCTAAACTTATTATACGAGCCCTTTAGTCCAAATCGGTTAAAGGAACGATTGTTTTTTTAGAGATCACGAATTCGAGTACCAGTGATACCAGCAAAGTAATTGAACGATTAATGTCAATGTCAATGTCAAATGATAAAGATTGTAGAACAGATACTACTATAATCGCTATTAGTTAATTCAAAATTTTAAACGCTATACTTATTTTTTTATTACTAAAACATATAAAGACATTAATAAACACGAATAAAACTAAAATATTATTTAAGGGGTGTTATTTAATAGATATAATTATTTATAAATGATACTATTATTTATTTTTCAAAATTTCATATTTAAAAAACATATAAATAATTTATCAAAAAAAAATGGGTGGCTTCACCTCTACCGAGAACAGTACAGTCGATTTCTACTCATCAATCAGTGAGAGAATAAAGCTCTGCCACCTGTGCAGACATTTTTTGACCATTAGATGAAAGTCTTGACCAGAAAAGTCAACATTTGGACATCATTGGACAGACGGTATAGAAATCCCATGGTATCTGCCCAACAACTTCGCGTCGCCTAACGTTCTTCTCGATGCCCATTCATTCTTATCATTACTTTTCTCCAACCAATCTCCAACCCATGCCGACTCGCCGATGACCATCATCAACCACCCAGCATCCGCCCTTAGATTTGTTTACTCCTTCAACGCACAGAGATTTCGAGATCCACGCCGCCTGCTTCTTCTCCACGGACCTTTTCGATTAAAACACATGGCTACCAAGTTGGAAGAGGCGGCAGTGCTGAAGGGAGCCGGTGACGATAACAAAAAAGGAGGTAAAGCGGAAGAATTGGCGAAGGAAATACCGCCGCCGCCGGAGAAGCCTGAGCCTGGGGATTGTTGCGGGAGCGGGTGCGTGCGTTGCGTTTGGGATGTGTATTATGAAGAACTTGAAGCTTATAATAAGCTTTATAAATCAGATTCCAAGGACTCTGCTTCTATTTCATCATAATTTTTCTTTCATTTTCATTCTGTTTTGAATTTGGTGGTAATAATGAAATTCGGAGAATCAGATTGTTGTTGTCTGGTTTTGGCAACATAAGATTATTGTTCTAGACTTCCTCCATTGATTTGATGAAATACAAAGGAATTGTTTCTTCTTCTTTTCATGTTTTTCATTTGAATCGAAAAGGAGATATACAATATAAATCAAAGCATATAGAATCCGGTAAGAAGAAATTTTCCCTGTTTATGGACCAGATAAGAAAAACCCATAAACTGAGACTTTCCCATGGGCCAAACAGAACTGAAAATCATCCCAATCAAGATGGAAGAACCTCACAAGACCAAACCCATTTAAAAATTTTGGTGAAAGAGATGCTATCAATTGATTTGTGTAAAGGTATTTAAGCAAAATAAGTAAATTATTTTATTAAAATAAAATTAAGATATTTTTTAATAATAACATAAAATATATAATTATATTATTTTGTGTGTAATTGTTACGTTATCCTTCCGTTAATTTTTAACGAATGGTTATAATGAATCATTCTAATAGTTATATGATATATTTACTTAAAATTAAAAATATATAGATCATATCGATATCACTCATAGTTGGGTAGTAAACAATATAGTTTACCCTTAAATTATCGTACGATGAGGTTGAGAATAGAAATCTTCTACCCCTTAATCGTGTCTCCTATTCTCATGTTAAAAAATCTTAAAAAAATTAAATTCTAAATCGTAATTCTAATTTTCAATATCCTAAAACTCTAAACATACTACTTTAAAATAAAAACACTAATAAAAATACGATTAAGGACGAATGATTTTCAAACCTTGCCGGGAATCCCAAGTTCCTTATAGTTCTCTCCCTCCGAGCCACCAAGAAAATAGGACAAGTGAGCTGAATGGATTACAACAGCTTAACTATAAACCTGGACAAAGTACAACAGCAATAACCCTTTTCTAGAAAGTGTTGTCCCCATCCAATCCAGAGCAAATCTCAGAATCACTGTAAGAGAATTTGTTTTTTGTAGTATTTTTCATTACCAGCCTGCAAGTTGAATTAAAGGGTGCTTGTAAATCCAGTTTCTGGACCACATCCAAAACAAATACACCAAGTCAACTGAATTGTCTTTTCTGTACAAGATTTCTATCTCTTCTCGCTGCTGGCCAGTGGCCACACACACTAGGGGTCCATTCCACTGCCTGACTGTCAATTCTCATAACAAGTCCCATGGTCTTAAATGACATTTTTTGTCCTTTTTTAAGGCTTTTAATTCAAGCAACAGCTGTTTGAGGAGCTTAACCATGGGTGTTCTGTTTCTCTGACGAGTTCATTAGTACAACATTGACCCTTATTTCACTTACCTTGGCTCTCAGTTTGCAGCTAAGCTAAGTCCACGTTATTCCACCATGGGTGTTCTTTGGCTATTCTAACTTTCAGTGAATCGACGACGGTTATGACTGGCTGAACAAGAAGAAAGTTGGCCGGGAGAATCCACCATAGTGACTGAGAGTTCAGGTGGCACAACAACATAGACAAACATTATTCCCCCTTTGTCTTCTCAACATGAGAATCCGAGAAAAAGTGAAAGTTTTCAGACATGGGGAGATGGTCTCAAAGACACAAAAAACTCACAACTAAAGTTGGTCTTTTGCATTGGGAAAGGGAAGAGTATCAATGATTTGTTTTCCAAGTTTCATTTGCTGTGAGGTCTTTTCCAGGAAAAGAATACTTGATAGAACTCAACACGAGTATTTAGTTTTACAGCAGTCAGATTGAGGGAAAATTCCCATCATTCCACCAAGAAAAACATCAGCTATCAGCACTGAGAGAATATTCAGGCTTAATGCAGTTGCAGAAAACAGTATTTATAGTATAACCATACACACATATATATATAAACCAACAGACAGAAAAGAAGCATGACTGAAATTAAGTTTTGCATTATTTTAATATAGAAGCCGCTTTGTTCCCTTGGTTATATACAATCCATTAATTTCAGTCCCTACATGCAATAGAAAAGAAAAAGACAGATGTGGTCACTCAAAAAGCCAATTATTGTGTTTAGCTTGTTTCATAGTTCCCAGCTATCCAGACAATTATGACCAACAAATACATGCTACTTGATTTGCAAGAAAACTAGTTTGAGTATTCATGTGTGCTGATACAAAATGCAAACATTCGATAGCATATCGAACCATTAAAAGAAATCAGATAGTCTGCAGATAAATATACTGGTCCAGTTTGAAATGAAAAGTTTCCTGCTATATTGAACATACATATCCAATCAGACTCCAGATTTGAGGAAGGAAAACACAGGCAATAAGGATACAAAACAGTTGAATTTGAAGGTACGCCGAATCGATAAGCGAAATTCGGCTATCCGGCTCAGTCCAACTGGACAACTCTACTAAATAATGAAGACCAGAACCTGTTTTTTACATCTTCTTACAAGCTTTTTATTAATCAGAAAGCTAAGTAAAATAATCTTTGAGAAAAAGGGATACCTGAAACACAAATATAAGAAAGAAAACAAAATTGACCTAATCTTCTGCTTTGCTTTAGTTCTGCAGTTCATGGCTTCATTTAGCTTCAAAATAAGATCAAGTTCAACCATATTTGTTTTTATATATTTTCATTGAGTTGAATAATAGTCTTTGTTCTAAGACCCTAATATTCTTATTCCATGGCAATTTTACTGAACAGTCTCACAGTTCCATCCCTGTACTTCAACCCCAGATTCCTTTTAGGTGGAAAGCATACATATTTTGTCAGTTCTGAACTTTTCTTCCATTTTTACAAGATTGTGTGACCAACAAGTTTCCCCTTCCAATGCTATAATTGGCACTATAAGAAAACAATAACCGGGAAATAGGGGGAAAAGATCAAAGAATATAATAGCTTCTGCTTTATAAAATTAATCATATTCAAGTTAAATGTAAATGTTATGCAACTCGAACACTTCATTTTACTTGAAATACCATTGTCCAACATGATAACAAGTCATTTCAAGACACTTGTTTGGAGATATCCAAGACAAACCATTAGGTTAAAATGTAGTTCAAAGTGATTAGGGCTTAAAACAAAGAAAGAGAATAGGTACATAGCTGCAGGCATTATGTGCTAGCATTAACTGAAACTTGCTATCTAAGCTTCTTATGGAAAAAGCATGTGAGAACAGAAGAAAAAACCTTCCCAGATCCCCAAAACACGTACTAAATATAATTATTGATGTGTTTAACCAATGGTAATAAATTAGTCATTGGGAAATGAGAAGAAACACAACCGAACCAGAAGTAATTTTTTATTAAGATCTTTTACATAGAGATGAACAAGACAGTAACGTGTATGCAATAATATATCAACAGTTTAGTTTGCAGGAAGGCAATAAAACAAAAGCAGATGATAGGAAATATTTCCCATTTTATCAACAAAGAAGTCATATTCAAGCCTATGCATGTTGAATCTAATGGGTAACATTGATGACGATGATGAAGATCACATGAAATTAGATAGGGAAACAAAAGAGAATGGGATTTTTATGTTTTCACCTCTGGAATTTGAAGGCCACCACTCATTCATTCATGCATGGCTGATGGCTAATGGCTGGAACGCCCATACCTTGAGAACTAAAAAGGTGTTGGATTGTTGAACCGATGAAGAAACCGATATTCGTTCCCTTTGAAAAATGGTGAACATACGGGTAACAGGGAAAAAGGAGCCTCACTCAAAGTTCAAATCTAACCAGAAAGTGCAATGGGAATCCGTAAAATCTACCGAGAATAATATGTACCCTCGCTCGCCACGCTACAATGTCGTGTGCACATTTCGTAAACAAACTGGTTTGAGCCAAAGGGTTCGAATTTGTGCCATAAAGAAACACCTCCCGAATTTCTTTCTCTCTCTTTAACTTTTTTTTTTAATTTAAAACCCTTTCAACAACTCCCTACCTCAAATGGTGGGTGTCAAATTTTGTAGAACTTAATTATCAATGTCGTGTGAAAGGTGACATGATTAGGTAAGCGAGGGGAGTAGAAGAAAAGAAGTGGAAGAAAGATAAAAGGATTGTGGGGTGAGGTTTTTTTCGTTCTTATTTAAGATTTTGGATTTGAGAAAAACGGCGTACCAGCCATGAAAGAGTTGAGTGGAGTTGAAAATAGAGAGGAAGGGTCTATAAAAGCAGTCACCGAGGAAGGAGAAGCACCGATGCCGGCGGTGGAAGCTACAACGGGATCCGTGTTGGTGGCCGCGGCAGTAGGGCCGCCAGCGATGAGATTCAGCGGTTGAACCACTCCAGCAGCAGGAAAACTCTCATCAGCCGGTGCTGCTGATGGTGTAACCATGTCATAGGCGCCACTATCAGGGCCTTGGTTGTAAAGGATTCCCTTGAAAACATGACCTCCGATGTTCACAGCCGTCTGATAAGCGTACTGATCGTCGGCGTCTTCAACGCTACTCACCTTCACGCAACGAAACACAGCCTCAGAGTTCACTTCTGCTGGGAAATTCCCTAGTTCTAACCCTAAAAAGATAACAACAAAATCAACCCTTCATCAGATATACAAAGTACAGCAGAAAAAAACTGGGTTTTTCATTTTTTGATCGTTACCATGACTATATGTGGAAAACAAAGGGGATATCATACACAAAAATATCAAGAAAGGAGAAGAAAGAGAGAAAATCTATCATTGAGAAGAGAGAAACAACAGTTTCTTCACTGTCAAAACCTCGTCAGGAATACTAAAAAACAGTGTTTGGAAAAAGAAAAGATGAAAAAGGAGAAAGGAAAAGCTGCCTGGGGGAGTGTTTAGTATGGCTAACGATTTCATCAAACGCTATTGTTTAACTTTTCTCATTTTTGCCTCAAAATCTTCCTTAACGAGAGGGAGAAGAAACAAGAAGAAAACTGTACCTGACGCGTTAGTGGGTAAACGAGTGTAAGCAAGGGAAGAAGACGGTCGATTCTCACGATGTCTTTTGGGATTCTCTGTCCGGAGTTGAAGTTCTTGCTGTTGCTGTTGCTGCAAAGCAGCAAGTTGTTGCCTTTCACGGCGCTTGGAAGCAGGAACCCAGGTACTTTTCACATGAGTTTGGCAATCGAAACCTCGGCTTTTACAACAAGTTCGACACCGCATGTGAGAGCAATCCTTTTTAGCTTGGTTACCACAATCCTGGCAACTTATACCCCCTCCTCCTCCTCCAACACCACCGCTACTCATCATCAAGAAACCTGATCTCGACGAAGAATCATCAGAAAAGTTAATCGAGCTCCTACTAGGACCAACCCCTAACCCAGCTGCCGACACATAAAGATCTTGTTGCTGCTGCTGCTGTTGCCATAGTTCGAAACCCTTGTAAGGAATATCTTCATTTCTGTACCAAAACCAGCTCTCCGGTTGTATTCCGGTGGGTGTATTTCCTTGTTGTTGATCTTGTTGGGTGTTAGTCCCTCCTAGTGAAAAGAAACCCGCCATTTCTCTTCCTCTAAACCTCTTCCGGACAGACAATCCATATCATAAAATCTCCCCCCAAAACCTTTAAATTCCCCAATCTTTCCTCCTATGTTGTACGTGTAATCTTTACATGAAACCACTCGTCTCTGTAACAACTTCGTTGGCTTTTGGTTTTAGACTTTTAGTTTTAGTTTTAGTTTTCCCTGCAGCAGGCTGTCCCCCCTCGTGCTATCTCCTGTCTCTTTCGCTTTAAATTCAATTGTTTTTTCCCTCGCCGTGGCATTTAAGAAACAAAACAACAAGCCGAGAATTTACACCTCTTTTCTGCCAACGCCGCCACGACCGTCTTCTCTTTCTTCTGCTGTAAAACCCCAATTCAATTCCCTTCACATAAACTCACCATCTCCCCTTTCTCTGATTCCTTGCAGGTTCCTTTTTCTCTCTCTCGGATGAACAAACAAATGAACAGAAACCCAGAAACAGAAAGGGCATAATAAATGGTTAATTTATTGTAAATATAAGGAAAGAGCGATGCTTGCTTTGCTTTTTTTTGTTTCTATAAACAGTTTCTGGGTTTCTTTTTCTTTTCACTCACAACTGTCTTTCTTCTTCGTTTGTCTGAGGCAGATGTCATGTCCTCTCCAAATCCAATGATCGACTGATGCCCTGTCCCACTTCTCATTCTCATCCAACGGTTGTCTATTCGCCACGTGTCTTCCTTCCAACCCTTTTCCCCTTAAACCCCGCTACCTTGTCTTTTTCTAATTATTTTTCGAATGAAATTACCGTAATTCCCTGAAACTTAAGTAGCCTACATAAATCTATATTTAATTTTTATTTTAAAATAAAATATTTTTATAAATAATTAACCCGCAACATACTTTAAATCGAAGAACATAGATCGATTTATCATTTATTTTAGAAATTAATTATTTACGTATTTAATTTAAGTATAAATTCTTGGTAATGTGATTTAGGGTTATTTTCTTTGCAAATCCAATTCCTTTTGTTTAACCATTTTGGTCAGTTTGTGTAATAAAAGTAATTAACAACGCAGCTGGAAAGCTAATTCTCCTCCACTGTTTCCAGGACATACGTCGATTATAAGGGCATATCTGTCAATCGGAACTCGGAATATTTTTTATTAATGATAATTAAACTTTACAATTAGTTTATTAATGGAGAGAGATTTAGGCAGCGAAAAAGAGGAAGAATAGGGTACCGTGCAACAATTTATAGATTTCTTAAAACAAATTTACGTAGAGTTATAATTAATATTAGACCGTTATTAATTTTTAAATTAAATAGTTAAAAATTTAAATGATATACTTTTTTTATTACGGATTTTAAATTTAATAAGATTGCATAAATTATTCACAAAATCTACATGTTAATTTAATTGTTTTAGTAGGATGAGATATTTATTTTTTTAAATAAATTAAAAATTAAGTTTTTATATGATAAATAAATAAATTTAGATTACAGAAACATTTCCGTATTAAATATTTATAAACTACGATTTGAATTTATCGATTAATAAAATATTTTAATGCGTGACTAGTACATCTGTCTGAGATAAGGGCATATCTGTCAATTGAATTTTTTAATATAATAATTGTAATTTTCGATTTGTTGGGTAGTGAAGAAAAGACTGTAATATTTTTATTGCTTTCTTAAAACTATTCTTAATCTGTGGGTCCGTCATTCAGGTATAAATTGTGGTATTAGAGGGAACATTGCGCCACCCTGCCTTCTTCCTTTTTCACCCCCCTTAAGTAGTACCAGTAGTATTGTTCTACAATAATACAGTTCTACAGGTTAATTATATTTATTTTTTATTTTATTGGTATATTCAAATGAAAAGGGATTAATTAATTAATTAATTAGTAGTGTGGACTGAAATGCATCTGCTATTTTCTTCTTCTAAATATAATTCATTCGTAATATTTTTTTATTTAAAATATATCTCAAGATCGAATTACAATAATAGATTGAATTATAAAATCAACTTTTTTATTATATCTTTATTTATATCTTCTGTTATATTTTCTTAAAAAATTAAATTTTAAATTTTAACTCTTATTCTTATATCCTAAACCTATACACTATACCCTAAAAATATATTATACCTTTTAATTTTATAAACTCTAACCATAATCCTTGACATAAACCTTAACCCTAAGCCCTCTAATTTAAAACGAAGATATGGATAGAGGCATGAGAAAGAGGCAAACGATTTCCGTCTTATAAAACCAATTGACTGATACGTGTCATAAACAGGGATGGAGTTAAAATTTAATATTAAGAGGAACTAAAATCTATTAAAGCTTTAAATTTAAAAATTAGGATTGACAAACTCTATTTAATTAACTTTTAAATTAAAAGAAATCAAAAATATAATTATACCAAAAATTTAAGAAAGGGGCCATAGCTATTTTCACCCCTACACAGCTCCTGATCATAAATAAATAAAAATGACCAATCTCCCACGTTTTCCTTTCGATTTTTAAGTTTTCAACGTGAAACAGCAACTGTAATAAATTTTGAAGAAAGATGGAGTCGTGATAAGTGTAGATGATGCTTGTTCATTTCAGCAATGCCGAGTTACATGCATGCAGTCTCCATTGACCTAAAAAAAACTCAACACTTGAACTTCATGTCCTTGTCAACTTTACATAAACATATAGTTGTTATATATCAGATTACTACATTTACTCAAAGGTTATGAAAATATTTTGTTGGAGATAGATCACAGGGTGAAGCAGAAACCAGCTTCTCTTGTCTGGTCTTGGTACATGGACGCGGTTTTAAGCAGGGAGAAGAGACGAGGCAATAAATAATTGGTGTTTAATACTCGACAGACAGCGGTCGTTTGTGTGTGTCAGTCAGACAGTCTCGAGCCCTGTGCTGGTTCCCAGGGTTGAAAACCTTTAGATTATGTTCTACAGTCTCTTCGATCACATACAGAACCTCTCTCTCTCTCTCTTTCTTGTCTATGTACTATGAGTTATCTTACTGACAATGTAATACTACTATGAAAATAATTTAAGAGATAAAAAAAATATATAAAACTTCTTTCATATAATATAGAAATTTAAATGACAAAGACAATAATCATCAAATTTTTAAATATTATATAAAAAATATTAAATTTTTATTTTTATTATAAAATAATTATTGAACTGTTAATTATAATTAAATGAATGGTTTATTAAGTATAAATATTTATATAATAATATATTTAATTTTTAATATGTATATATTTAATTAATTGATTAGATATCAATAATAAAAATTAAATTAAGATCAAATTAATTAAATATATAAATATAAAAAATAAATATATTATTATATAAAATTTTATACCTATTAAATCTTTCGCTTAATAACGATCAGTGATGCATTGATAACTTTAATTATAAAAATAAAAATTTAATATTCATTAATAACTTTTAAAAGTCTAATAATTATTTATATTTTTATAATAATTTAATAACTATTTATATATTTTTACCTTTATTTATTAATTATTACACATCTAATTAGTAGTTCAATGCATAGCCATGGAATAAAGACGTTGCCTTTGTTGAACACATGACTAAACAATACAATCAACACCAAGAAAGCAAACGCGTTTACATCACGTGGTTTGGCGCACAATAAAATTTCCTGTTTTTTAGAATTTAAACTTTAGGGTGATTCAAAATCAAGTAGGAGGAAAATACAATTAAGGGTTTTGTTATACATAATTTTAAGGGTTATTAGTGGGGCTTTGGACGGGCGTAATAAGAACAACCGCACAGGGTCTCTAAAAAAGAGGGTCACAAAATTTCTATAAAATTATTGTAAAAATTTCGAATATACTCTTAAGAAAGATAAATTATAATTCTTAAAACGTTATAATTATGTCCTAAATATAACAATTGATTATACAATTTTATTGATTGTTTCTATTACTATTGTTTTCGTAGAACTAGTGAGATTTTGGCATAATATAAACAACCGCACGAAGCCCCTAAAAAGAACAAGTGTTTCTAAAAACCACATTTTAGAACTAATGTGACATGGACAATTGCTTCTAAGGGTCACATTTTCATAAATTGCACAGTGCTCTTAAATTCTTTGAAACTCCCGTTTCAAATCTATCATATGATTTTCTTTTAATCAGTTTTAGTGAATTGATATTAAATTTTTAGCCTTAAAACATAATAATCTTTTTTTTAACTAATAAAATAAAATGATTAATTATTTTAGTGTAAAATAGAGTGAGATTATGACAACCCAAAAAAAAAAAAACACTGCTACAAATCCCGAAGTTAACTAACTGGTTTGTGTTACTACTCCAACAGCCCAAGGATTGCAATTTGTTTGAAACACACATACTACTAATATAACAACAATAATTCCAGCTTTCGCTTGTACATTTCCCCCCTTCTTTCAGTCGGTGCATGTCTATGTTTCTTACCCTGTTACTCTAAGTCTGAGCAGTGAGCATCCTATATTTGGCAAAGTAAAGCTAAAATGGCAATGCCCCCATCGAGAAAAATCCCAAAACTCGTTTTCTTGCTCAGCCACTGTGGAATTGTTTTGTTTAGTGCATGCAGCTGCGGCAATATAAAAGAGAGGATTATAGGGATGGACTATGGTGTCACTGTCAGAAGAAGAGGGCAATAAATGGAAGCAGGCAGGCATGTGATCGCAGTTGCAGAGCATATATAGGGAGAGGGGAAGTCAAAAATATGCGCAATAAGTTCAGAATGTTCATTCAGACATCTCTCTCGAGACTCGACAAGCAAAATAAAGTAATAAACAAGTGATATCTTCTGTATATATATGCATTCCCTTTCGGTTCCTGGTTCCTCTTTACTGTCGTGAATAGCTGCTGCAGTAGGAGGATTCTATTCTCTTGTGTTTTGATAACGAAAGATCTTCACCTCAACAGTTCTTCAATCCATTGCAACTGCAGTGTGGTCTAAGCCCCCACCCACCAATTTCTCGTCGTTGAAAACTTCTCCTTTTGTTCTTTTGTGGGTCCCTTTTGGATTAGGGTTTTGGTTATTTTCCTCTGTATCTTGTTTATCACATACATACATGCATATAATTCACCATGGATATCGAAGGAAGAAACTATGACCCCCTTGTTCATCCTTACTAGCTACTTCTCCGGTCACCATGTTCATCAATTTATTAACATATACTTTTAGGGTATTGATTCATTCATCATCTAGCTTCACGACTAGGGTATTGCCACCTTATTTTTTTGGTTTATTTCTGTAGTAGTGTTGTGTTCGTGTAATAATATATGCGTACTTGCATATCGGTATGATCCTTTCTGTATTGATACGCCCAATCCGTATCCATTTATTTTATTATTCTTTTTTTTAGATGCATTATAATTTTGATATGTTTTATAATTTCAATAATAAAAAAGTAATGACTATTATCGAGATCAAAGTTTGACTTGTACAGATAAACTAAAATCAAAGTTCGTATATCATATTACATATTTCATCAAAGTTCATCTATAATTTTAATATTTATCTCCAATAATTTTTTCATAAAGATCTAAAAATCTTAATATTTACAAGCAATATTACCTTATTTTTTGTAATACAAGATATTATATTGCATGCATTAAGAATCAAAAGTCTAATGATAATTAATCAACATGATGGAGAATGCAAATGAAAAGGAAAAAATGTTAATGGTGATGGTGAAGATAAGGTTGATAGGACAAGTAGAGAGCATAAATGCCATACCATCCAAAACAGAAAGAGGGTGGGGACATGAGTGCATGGTGGAAGGGATGCACTTCCCAAAATAGTAAAATGGCAACATCAAGCTTACCCCTTATTTGATGCTCATATCAATTCTCCACTTATGAAAGCCTTGTTTCTCGCCATCCATCCTCCTTTCTAGCATTTCAACACCCTAAGAAGTAAACAAAAGTGTGGTCTAAACTCTGAATTCGATATCGATGAAATCTTGACTCGATTGATATGATTATCGTTGAAGTGTTTAAATGAAAGTTCAAGTGCATTATTATTCTTCGAGTAAAGGGTTGATTGATCTAAATAGTTTAACCATTATATCAAAATTCGTTTTTAAATTGATCCTAATAAAAATATAACATAAAATAATTCAAGCACAAAACACAACTTAAAGATCCATAGATCCTGTTTACTTTTAGTGTTTCAGTACTGTTGATCATTTGGATTTTTCTAAGAACTGTTGTTTCTATTTCAGGCCAATCAAAGATCCATAGAGGGTATCTATTCCTTGTTTAAAGTTGGATTTTTGGTGTTGGGTTTTGTTCACAGATTTGACTTAGAATCATTTGGTAATGCCCGTCCTTGAAAGCAATGAATTTTTCTCTTTATTTGAGCAAAGCCTTTGAACCCTAAGTAACTAGGCGTATCAGAGATTATGTAGAACAGAAATGGACCCTCAATGGCCAACGGCAATGAAATCATTCATTTTGGCCAAAAATCGCACTAAAAAATCGTATGTCTTTTTTCGGTGCCCCTTCGTAAACTAATTTACAGACTCTATTAACCCCACTTAAACTAAAACAACTGCCTGAAACACCTTTTGACCAAAGCCCTTCATTTTGGAAAGCTTGACACTCAACCTAAACTAACAAGATGCCTATTCTTTCGATCTAATTAACCCCTGGTTGGGCTGTGGTTGAAGTCATTGGAGCACATATGGCTTCAACTGATAAACGCTTCAGCACATTTGGGCATGGATCTTGCCCGAAGTTACTGTTGGCTATGGTCACGGCACATCGTTGTTTCCCAACGCACTTCTGCAAAACAACAAATGGTAGAACGTTGTGAGAAGGGTATACATGCATGCGAGTTTCGGTCTATGTTTTCGACAAGGAAAGTTGAAATACCTTCTCCAAGATGGCGTATGAAGCTGGAGCATGGCAGGGGCCTTGCTGGTAACTTCCACAAGTTCCCAAAGGAGTTCCAAAACTAGCAAATTTGATGGAAGAGATAGCCTGTCCGGAACTGCAGTGCAAATGAACCTTTGGTCTATGGAACTCTTCGGTCTTCCCATACCTTTCAATCTTCCAGCTCTTGATATTCGGGTGATACTCTGAGATCTCGGCACAAACGGTGGACACAGATCGTTTTACAAGTGAGATTTTCGACGGATCTCCTCCAAGCTCCTCAAATAGAACCAACAAATTTTGTGTCGGTTTCAACCAAGACCGAGGCACATGGTACCTGAAATGTTGTAATAAAAAGAAATTACGGATTAAACGATGAACATTGTTTTTACTTAAGGTAGTTGATGCTTTCTGTTTGTTGTGTATCTCAGGTCATAAGAGTAGTTAGTAGTTACCATCTTTGGGTTGGTTGGCCGCAACCAAGCTGACACTTTGGTGGTCGAAATGTCCCGGCATAACTGCAGCCACTGCAATCACCATGTGCATATGCAGTCCAATATCTACCAATGCTCTGCCCATTAATCCAGATTTGACCCTTTCCCATGCTTTCCATGTCCAATGCCAATGGCTCGACACCCTCAGGTGCATTGAAATAAGCCTGCAAGATCAGAAGGGAAAATGTTGAACTATTTGAGGACATAGCTTATACCAGAACTACTTGTACTATTAACTATCATTATATATACCTTATGCCATCTTAAAGGCTGCTGTTTTTGTGCTTCCAATGATCCCTCCATCCACTCGACAGAGGAAATGCCATTTGGCGAGACAAGATTCATAGCCTCTCCTTTAAGCCCAATCTGGTATGTCCATTTTTGCCAGGAAAGGTCCCATTTTCCTTGGTCAAGTCCATGTAGTGCAACTGGACCTAGGATCCCGGTGTTCCACGTCTCAAAGTGCCCCCCTACATTCTTCAATCACCAACAAAGAGTAGTCAGGTTCCAGGTATAACACATTCACAATGTCATTACTTTTCTTTTCCAAATTTTCTTTTGCTCCGTAGTATAAGAAATTGAAGCTAAAAAAGCTGGTCATAAAAAATTTCAGGCTCTAAACTATATCGTCTCGGTACCAAATAACAAGGGTCAGGGTGAGAAACTAACCGGCAATCCAACAGCAACACTCAGCAGAGCAATTTTGTTTGTTCCTGCACGCAGATCGACCTTTCCCGTGAAAGTAAATCTCCTATTTTCCCTCGTTCCGAAGGCAGAACCTGTTACCATCATGTTTACGAATTGTTATTCCGAAAAGGAAAAAGGACAATGGACGGAACAGGAAATATAACTATGTAACTGTACCTGCAAGTTGTCCACTGATAAAAATGTGTACGGCATGACCTGTTGACTGAACAATGAGGGTGGGGAGTTCCCCTCCATGAAGGAAAGATTCAGATGAGCCAATGTCAACACTGTAACATATAATTTCTAATTGTGAGACGTTTCGAAATTTAAGAATCAGTAAGCATCATAAATTTAAGCAAACAACAATTAAAAGAGACAATTGCTTCAAATCTAACCATGGGACATCATCTCACCTGGTAATGTACCATAGGTAATCACTTGCATCCCTTGTGACATTTATTTGCTCTAATAGACCATTAGCAGTTATGGTTAAGCTAGCATCTAGTGCAGAAATATCTTCATCGTAACTTTCCCACGAGAACATGTTAACATTTGTGGGCAACATCTGCATTTGTGATGTCTGGACTCCAACCTGAAAAGGACGACAATGACTTACTGTTATTCAGGAAATGCTTTGAACTTTTAATACCAAGAATATGCTTTGGTTACAATAATACTGAAACAGAGGTCATGCAAATTCAGAACATCATACCTTTGCAGTATTAAAGACTGCATTCTTGCAATCAGGAAGGATGCTGATGGACCAAGGCGGCAAGTTATAATGCATGTTGTTAAATAGCACTCTTGCCGCAGATTCGGTATCATAGTTTGATAGGAAAGCTGCACAATCTCCTTTTTCTGATGTGTACACATGAGCCTGAGAAATGAAAAACATTGACTAGATTCAGTAAACTAGCAAAGAGTCAAAGACCCCACGTCTTCTGAAATTCAAGGGGGAAATGCAGAAACCTGTTGGAAGTTTCCAAGTGAAGTGACAATGGGATCTGCTGAAACTAAAGCTCGCTCACACATCTTAATAGCTTTGTGAAGCTCCTTTAGATGATCATACTTTGGTTGTCTAATCAAACCTGTAACATTTGGCGCAAAGTAGTTAGTAAGATTAATCTGGCTGACTAAAACCTGAGGCCATCACATAAGCTCAAGATAACATAAAACTGGCGGAGATAGAACTAAAGGAGAGGCAATGAAGGAGCGTGTATGGGATACGATACCGATGTCTTAGAATTCTATAATCCAACCAATGGATTGATGGAAATAAGTATATATGTATAGATCAGCAGACACAAGCAAATAAGAAATGAATTTATATTGTTCGAACCATTTGAATTGTTAAAAGCGCATTTAGAAGAGCAGTCAGATTTCTAACAACAGAAGACACCTAAAGCAGATGTAAGAAATCTTTGGTATTATAACAGAACAAGGTACATAGAAATATGCAAATAGCTCTTTTCTCACCATACTCATCTATTGGAGCATCATAATCATAACTGGTAGTGATAAAAGGACCTCCAGCTGTACGGCCAAAATTGGTGCCTCCATGGTACTGTTTCACATTGCAAAACAAGTAGCTCAGTTAACAATAATCCGTTTTCCATTGTACATATTTCCTTCCCTTTGAAAATTATGAGCAAAAAGAGAGAAAGTAGAGGAAACCAACCATGTAATAATTAACAAAGGAACCTCCTTTTTGAATGAATCGAGCAACAGCAAATGCCAAATCTTCAGCTGGCCGATGGTGATTTGGACCACCAAACTCTGAGAACCTTTTCCATAAACAAAGGCAGAAAATGATTTAGACTCATATAATACTAGATTCTTCATATTAAGGTTATAAACATATAAACTCATAATAAACCTACCATCCACTCCATGCCTCAGTCCATATTGTTGGCTTGTATGGTTTGTTGGGTTGGAATGCATCACAGTAGAAGCCATTGCATGTGTTTATCTAATACAATTATACACGAAACTCAATTAGCCATTCTCATTGTGCACGTTTTGCCAAATTGGCATACGCCTTTTTGAAGTTCAGTATGACCATAGAGCAAGAAACTGAACATGCAAATTATAGATTTGAGGGCTAATTACTTACCACTGGATCCGGGGCATCATCTTCCTTGCACATCACCCAAGGGACCCCAGTTCCGGTTTCTACCGCCATTTTTGCTGCCCAATTAACATAATTAGAGCCAGCAGCCCCCAGTAATTTACTCTGCGCCCCATACTCATTCTCGATCTGAGCTCATACAAACCAAAAAGAGAAAAAAAAAGTTTCATATTACCATTATAAGCTGACAATAAAATAGATTAGCAAAATGCATAGTGATATAAACTGGCCATCTTAAGATATAGAAAGATTTTTGGGGAAAATTACAGAAAAAATGGGGTGAAAAAAACACACACCAAAACAACCAAAACATGTACCTGAGAGAGAATAATGGGGCCACCCTGGGACTCAAACAGGTTATTACTCTTCATCAGTCCAACAATCTTCTCAGTAAACCCTTGCATTGCTCTCTGCAATAATGTACATACAAATCCTTATTTATCTATCTATTTTTAGGAAACAATGGTTAAAATATATGCTTAACGCTTAATGATTCATTTATCTTCACTTAACTCTGCTCTAATTTCACATGCAGATAGAAGAAAGGAAATTAAAGCAAAAATGAGCAACAGCAGATGGGATACCTTGAAAGGCTCATTGTCTGTTCTGAAGCTGATGCCTGGCACAAATTTTAACCACACTGGGAACCCTCTGCATATGGTAAAAACATGTAGATCATCAGGGAAGAAAAATAAATGAAACAACAAATGGGAAAATTGCACAGAAATAAGAATTAATCAGAGATTTAGATCTAACCCGAAGTTCCACTCTGCACAAACATAAGGCCCAATGCGGAGATGAGCATAGAGACCAGCTCTCTGCACTGTCTTTATGAATCTCACAAGGTCATATCTTCCTTCAAAATTGTACTGCACAATTGTTTTAGAAAAGAGAAGAAATATTTCACAAAGGTAAACCAAATTAGAGAAAGAGAGTAAAAAATCTAAACTTTATATTATAGAAGGAAAATGGGAGTACATTTCCAGGAGAAGGTTCATGGACATTCCAAAAAACATAAGTCTCAATCACATCAAGTCCTCCATCTTTAGCCTTCTGTATCAGATCTTCCCACATCTATACACACCCACGCAAAAGAACCCAGTTTAGTTTCTTCAAAGTAAAAGAAAAAAGCTCCAAATTTTTCCATAAAAAGATAAAAACTTTGAAAGTACATCAGGAGTGCTTCTGGGATAATGAATGGAACCAGAGAAGAGGATCCTCCTCTGCCCATTAATCATTATAGCTTTCCTATCATAAGTAACATTGCTCTGAACCAGCTGGCAACCCAAGCACATAGCTAGGCAAAATGCAATTAAAAGCCTTGAAAATGATCTCATTTCCATGTTTTCAACAGCTCAAAACTCACAATCAGAAAACTTGCAACTTTAATGAGAAAGAAAAGGAAATGGCTGTGGTTTAATGAGAGTAAAGTAGAGAACCTATTTTCACACAGAGAGAAGTGAGACTTTGAGCAGACACCTTTATAAATGAAAAAAGAAACGTGTCTACAGTTTTTCAACTCACAGCTCACATGGCATCAGTTCAGAGCCATTGTTACACTTACATTACAAAAAGGAAAACAGTTATTCAAAAATAAAATAAAAGGAAACAGAAAAAGAATGACAAAAGGCAGTAAAAAAAGGGTATCCAATAATAAAAGATTGAAACTTGATACTGTGTTCTTAGATGGAAGATTTTATATAAGATCAATATTGGAGAGTGTTGCTCACGCGTTAACAGAATCTGCCATTACTTCCACTGGTTAATAAAGGAAATGTATTTTCTACCTACACAACGATTCAAACCTGAAATTTGTTTAAGTAAAACCAAACTGTTTATCACTTGGATCAACCTCTGTTGATAATAATTAAGTTTATTTATTTTTAAATAATTATCTGATAATTATTTTGTCACTATTATATGTAGAAAAAAATGATAATTTATTTTAAAATATAAGATAAATAATTTAATTAATTAAAACCATGAATGACACGATAAAAAAATATGTGATATAATTTCTCCTACCAAAAGAGACTAACATCAACCTCATCATTGTTAATAGTGACGGATCTATGCTTCGAACAGGGTGGGCACGGATTCACTCTAAACTTGTCAAAGTTCACATATTTACCATTATTTTTTTTAATTTTTATGAATTAATTCTAAATTTTTTATAATATCTAAGCCTTATACCCACCTAATTTTAAAATTTTATATATACTCATCCTCAAATAAATTTCTAAATCCGCCGACAGACCTAATTCCAAATTTAACCCGCAAATAAACTTACAAAAGCAAACCGACAACTAGGGTTCCATTTATTGTACTAAAATATATTTTTATATATTTTTAATATGTGTTCCATTTATTGTGCTAAAATGACACCATGTGATATCACCATTGTTGTCTACTCAAAAAGTCAAAACAGTCCTTAACCACTCAAGACATCTTTTCCAGTAGTCCATATTTTTGTTTCAGTGACGAGCTGATCTTCTCAACTCTGTAGCTATTTCCGGATTAAAGATAAATAATATCTTATTATTATTATTAAATTAAGATCTAAAATTTTATATTTTAATTTAATATCATAATAATAAACTCGAGATATAAGTATGACGAATTTTAAAATATTATTACTTCTATTTTAACTCTACGTGTTCTCCTAAATTTACGTTTAAATCTTATATTACCAGTATACCACCAAACAAATTACCGTTACTAATCCAAATTACCCTAAATCCGTTGAAGGTTAATAATTGCAATGGAAAAGAAGAAAGAATGATGATTCCAGCGACCAAACTTAATGAACCGTTAAAAGGGTACGTTAGAATAGTTTGATGGAGAAGTGTGAAAAGGCGCCAAAGATAAGAGGCTTAAAGACCATTATATTTTAGTATTATTAAATTAATACTTAAAATATTATATTTATCGAATATTATTATAGTAAATTCGTTATATAAATAAAATAAATAATATTTTTATTTAAATTCATAGTAAGAGTAGATCTAGCAAACTTGATCCGAGAATCGAAAACCAAATCGATTTACCCGAACCGAAACCCGATTGAATCAGAACAAGATGATTCTAACGTGATCTAAAACCTGAACCGAAATCGAAATCGAAACTAAAACCGATCTGAATTCTAAAAGAACCGATATAAACCCATAATCGATTTGACTCGTAATCGATTTGAACCAAACTGATTTTCACCCGAACCGAAAGCAACTCGAAATTAACTTGCTCAAAACCGATCTAAATCGAACATCAATCCGATTTTAACCCGATAATTGAGTCAAAGTGAATGAATAATTTATTTTTACTATTGTTTATTTTTTTACGATTTTAATCTGAATCCATGTATTTACAAAAATTTATTTTTACTATCTTTATTTTAACCCGATAATTGAGTCAAAGTGAATGAATAATTTATTTTAAATTCGAAATGAATAATTTATTTTTACGGTTTTAATCTGAATTCATGTATTTACAAAAATGAGATTAGCCCTTAAATTATCAATACTGTTTTTACTCGAATAAAAATCGAGACAAAAAATTTCAAAATAATTCCAATATGAAATGTCATAATCCTTGAGTATCCTACATCATTCTTCAAAATTTTGTAACATTTCGAGGTCAAATGATTATCCAACTTTACAATCGAAACTTTTTTATAGCTTTTCACGCAAATCTTGCACTGAAAAAAGTTGATTCTCTCCATTTTTCTTGTACTGGTGTGAACTATTCATTTATGGAATAAAAATAATTATTAGGATCGTTATCAAATTGATCCTTATATTTTTTTCCTCTTTTTACTTTTATCCTTAAACAAATAAAAAGATATATTTTTACAAGAATATATGATTAATTCTATATATAATATATTCAAGTTCAACTCAAACAAAATTAACCCGGAAATTCAAAGATTGATCCGATCCAAATGACCCGATATGGACTCAGCCCGAAAACAATCGATCTGATATTGACCCGACCCGAAAACATCTGATCCGATATTGACCCGACCCGAAATCCGATTCGATATTGATCCGAATCACCGATCCGATATCCGAATCGACCCGAATTATCATATAACCGAATTAAAACTAAAACCCGAACCGACCCAAACCAAAAATAAACAAACCGAAAACCGAAACGAAATAATTCAAACCGAACCCGAACCGAACCACCCGTTTACCACCTCTAAGTAAGAGTATAATAAATTTTAAAAAACTCCGCTAAATTTTTATTTATATCTTAAGCAAAGTAATTAAATTAATCATAACTTGAAGACTTAACGCCGGCCGTAACATTTAACGTAACACCGCTTTTTGAAAGCATAGAACTCGCTGTAACAAAAATCTACCATCATATATTAAATGGATGAATTAAACATAGTAAAATCATATGAAGTATCCGGTAAGGATAACATACGAGTATAATTTATAGATTCTGTATTTTATTTGTTTTAATTGAGGTGAGAATAAATATGACTTTAGTGGATAATAGGCGGGTGTGGGTGTAAAAAATCATACTCATTATAAATAGTTAGTAGATGATGAATTTAAGACCTTATCCATCCGCTTGTCCGTTATTCGTCCGCCATATAAATTTTAAACAATTTATATTTGTGCTACTTCTGACTTCTCTGCTACCTCATTGAAATCAGTTGACTCTGTTGCTTTTGTGCAGACCTTGGTCATCATTTCAACAAGTTGTCGCAAACATGACCATGAACCTTTTCTGTGACTCTGTCATAACTCTTGGAACACCCTCACTTGAACCAGCACTACTACCTCAATCTTCTTGTTTTTATGAAACTCAGTTCCCAAGTCATGAATCCGTTGATCGCCAACTTTAGTATCTTTTGGTATTAAACGTTTGGTGGATTCATATTGTGAAAACAAACACACGAAAGTGAAATACAAGCCACTGACTATAATTTCCTATGAAGCAATAGTGGATTCATCGTGTATGGGGTCTCAAGGTGATGCATCTAAATCTGCATTGAATGAAACCGAGAAAGGATAGTCGGAAACCGGTTCTCTTTTTTCAGTTACTCACTAGTCTCTATCTTGTTTTAGTGACGAAGATGGTGACTGTTGAGATCCACGTACCTTATGGTGGCGGAACATGCGGTTTTGCCTACTGTTTCACCGAGAATAGCCTCCCTTGTAGGCAGGGACAGGCCCTTTGTGTTTTTCCATCAAGAAGACAATACTCTGTTCAAGATCATATGATATGTTTAGCGTTTTTCATGATCAAAAAACGCATCCGGAACCGTAAGTTACAACCCGGTGATGATATAATTGGAGGGGGCAGTACCCCAAATGTTGTCATCAAACTGAAAAAAAGAAGAAAACATGATGGATTGGAGCTTTTAGGCATGGAAGTTAGAGTATATGATCACCAGTTGCATTCAATGTTGAGGGACCAAAGAAAAGGACCCCCAAGACCTCCATTGCTTAAAAAAAGGATGGTGACATGAAAACTAACACCATAACAGTACCAGCTTTATCAAAAATCATTGCTTATATTTATATGTATCCAATTGAAACCATACATACATATTAGATTCTTTTGTACTGTGTTTCATGGATGGTGGCAAAAACTAGCAGTACTTGCATAGGGGGGTGACCTTGATTGGCAGCTTCTTCTTCATCTTAACAGTAGGAAAGTAGACGATTTCGTCTTCGCAAGCAACCCATCTGCATATATAACAAGTAAAAGAAAATGAAGGTTTTTTTTGTTTGAACTTCAATTATGAAGAACCATATTTTTGATTAAATTACTTGTAAGTGGTGAGAAGATGGTGAAGGAAGACTGAAATCTCTAGCCTTGACAATTCTAAACCAGGGCAAAGCCTCTGCCCACCTCCAAATGGTGTAAAGTTGTTGTTAACAGCAGCTCCAAGTTTCTGGAAAAAACAAACAAATTAAACCCTTTAATTCTGCTCTTAAATTTATGTTTTTTTGATGACTTTAAGGAATCAAAGTCCTCTGCAACTATTTTAAGCTATATACCTCCCATCTCCATGGATCAAAAAGATATGGGTTTTCATAAATTTCCTCATCCATATGAACAGCAGTAAAAGATGCCAGGACACACCATCCCTTTGGTATTAAATAACCTGCAAAACACAATGTTCTGAAATGAAATCCCTCTCCAACATGTTTATGCAGATTCATGTTCAAAGCAACATTAGAATGAAACTACCTTTAATATGTATATCTTTAAGTGCTTTCCTCCAAACACCATTGATGATATTTGCCAGTCTAAGGGTTTCACTTATCACCTAACAAAGTGGAAAAAAAATATTACAAATTCATGTAAGTCTTCCTTTTTTAGCTGTGAAAAGATACCTTGAGACTCACATTTTGAGTGAAAGGCAAAGACAAGTAGTCAGTCCAACTATAATCTTCACCAGAATCCTTCTTTTGCTTCTTTAGTTCCATGTTCTCCTCCTGCAGATCTCAACATCAAAACTATACATTTAAAATCTTCTCTTTTTGCATCAAAAGAAAATTTTTCAAAAAAAAAATGTTTTTTCATTGAAAGAAGCCAAAACTAATGACATTGGATCATATTTACTTCATGAAGTAAAAAGGTATACTACAGACTTCAGAACTGTCAAGTATCTTTACTTTTTTTTTTAACATTTTCCTCTTTAATTCTAACCTTAAAAGATTGCTCCCATGAAATTTCTTCTTCATTTACTTTCTCAAGCAGAAAGATCTTCATGTGAAAAAAAAAGCAGAAAGTAAAAATGAAATCTAACCAACTTATAAGTTTTTGTACTTATTATGCAGTTTCCATGTCTTTGTCCAAAGCTGTCCAAGTATACGACAGAATTTGTGACCCTCTATACGTACAGTACAATTTGTCTTACACGTGCATGTACTCGTGTATCCAAAGAAAATATATATGGAGCCATGAATGAGACTTTTACATTTCCAAAGGAAAAAAAAAGTCAAACAGTTGGCTTTGGCAGGCCACCTTTGCAGATGAAATCAAAATAATCCCAGCCGTCGGATGAAAAAGAGAAAAGGTAAATTGTTTGTGTATAATACGTACCATCAACTGGTGGAGGGCACAAGGGTAGTCACCGAGGAATTTGACAGCTAGGGTCATCGCCATGGGAACAGTCTCTTCTCCAGGGATCATCATCTCTATTATGTTCCCACAGATGAAATCCAACGGCAGAGATTGCTTATCGCTTGCTTCTGCACTGTCACGTAACAGCACGTCCACTGCATCCATGGCCATACCCTTCTCGTCCGTTTTCTCCATAGCCAATTTCCTCTCCTCCACTATCTTTCTCAACATTTTCAGTAACCTTTCTTTGGCCTACAATGAAACAGAAAAAACAAACCTACTAAAAAAATGACAACGAAACAAAAGAAAAGTGCTATATATATTCACCTTCAGAGATTTATATAGTCTTGTTCCTGGGAATTTGAGGGGCAAACAAATTAAACCTTTGATGAATTCTTCGAATTCTCTCTTCAAAAACTCCAAATCTTCACCGGGACCAACACTCATCAAAACATTCACCAAAACCTCGAATGTTATCTGACATTTCCATGAACCATAGTCAAAGACATCTATAGAGTATGTTTGGAATTAGTAATATATGTTTGAAAAAGAATGAACCTTTTTGGTTTCTTCTTGAACATGCAACAGCTGCATGTCTTGCCAAGACGCGAGAGTTATTTTGACAGAGTTTTCGATATGTGTGGTGATACGGGTTTTAAGCTGTGGGGATCTAAAGAATCCGCCGATGAGTGCATGGACTCGCTTCTGGAGATTACCATTCATTTGAAGTATGGAATGCTCGCCAAGCAACTCTCGGATGGATTTGGGATAAGCAGGGACGAAGAAGTTGCCAATGTTCTGCAGAACCACCTTGTTTACATCGGCATCTGTGGACACAATTATGGGTGTTCCCAATAAGTGTGTTTTGAACACCTTCCCATGCCTGCAAAAAAAAAAAACTTAAGCAAAAAATAGCAAAGGATTTGTCTTGCTTTTGATTTGTTGTTTTATGTTCATTAATTGAAAACCCATAGTCCAAAATTGGAAAGAAAACGGTGGGTTTTCATCGAAAAGCTGAAAACAATGGAGATTTGAAGGTGGAGTTCACTGTCCCCAACAAAGCAATGGAGCTTCCACCACTACGGCAATTGCCCATAGTTAGTACAAGTACAAGCTTTAATGGCTTTTGTTTAACTCAGTTTTTTTTTTCTCTTATTCCAACATTTTAGACCATGTCACCTTCCTTTTTTGAAGAATTTCTTCTTGGGTCGAATGAATAGAATGGAAATCACCGCACTTTTTTGTGCATTACTATTTATATTCGCGCAAAAAAAATTATGGTTAAAATTTATGATTTTGTTTTAGAGAATTATAAGCGTTATATAATTTTTAAGAATTATCGTTCAATAATATCAAAAAAAGAAAACAACATAAATTATTAAATAAAAAATTTGTTACCCCAAAAGTTTATGTTTTTAGGTTTGTTGCATGTCACATGATCTTATTCATATGATCAGATAGGTTCACTTAAGAAACGATTGTATATCTGCTTGGATAATGCCATTGCCATGCATGCATCTCATGCAAAGGCAAAAATTAGGAAGAATTATATGCTATATACTCCTATATTATATAACTTTACATAAAAGAATAAGAAATGATAAAATTTCCATTCATTTAAATCAGAATTTAATTTTCATTGTTATAAACACTTGATCTAAAAACATGTACTATATAAAACTGAAATGGAGTCCTGGAGAAAGGAGGTAAACAAGACAATTAGCAAAGAAGAAGACAATACCAGAAACAAAAGAGAAGAAGAAAATGAACTTCTGTGGGTAAAAAAAACTTACAGAAGTTTGCGTTTGTGCATGAAACTGACAGGTCGAGAGGCGTAACCAGAAGCGATGAAGTCGAGAGTTTCACCGATCAAAGGCCAACCCAAGTTTCCTTTTGGCACTCCACCACTATTCTTTTCTATATTTTCTCTCATCTTCATCTTGTTGTACCAAAACAATCTTAAACAAATACCCATCGCCATCATCATCATCAATCCCATGCCCCATTCCATCTTCTCTAACAGACAACCCTAGCTCTACCCTAGCTTTTTTTTTCTTCTGGTTTGACGCTACTTAGCACGTCAATAATAACGGGGTGGGAGGAAAAAAAAGGAAAAGGAAAAGTAAAGAAGAAAAGTAATTTGTCCTTGTGACGTGAAGGGCTTATTTCATCGTCTTCTCTTCATTTAGAGAGAGAGAGAGAGACCTGCTGGCTGCTGCCTTCGGCTCACATAATACACCATATATATGTATATATGAGCGGACCAGTGGGGTAGCCTTAAAACCCATTTGCTGCTGTTGTTGTTCTTCAAGCTCATTTATTTTATGAAATATCTGTGGTATTAATGAATTTGTTTAATTTCTTGATCAAAATCCAAGTTTGGATATTCTAGGATTTCACTCATTAAATTCATAGTTATCTTGAAACCTGTGGAGTGGTCCCAACAATAAAAGATGTAATTTATTCGGGTAACCTGAGTTAAAGCACAACGTATATGTGTATTAACTTCCGATCATACTAATACATTAAAATAAATTAAAGTAAGCCCATTGTGCCGAACCACCCACTTGTTATCTCCCTCTCTTTATGTGGTGGATGGTTCTGCCGTTCTGCAATCGAGGCTGGCAAAGAGGCGAGAACGTGCGGTGTATGGCTTCTTTGTCCCACTTAAAACCACAATGGATATTGCTAATAATGTCTAAAAGCAGTTGATGACGAAAAAGACATTATAAATCTAGAGGAATCACCTTCTCTCCTTTTCCTTTTTGTACATGATTCTCATATGGTCACGTCTTTCTGTCAGTCAGAAGAACAAATACAAGAAACTCAGTTCAGTAGGATACAATGGTTTGTACGTCAACATCGGTAACGACCATTTGGTGGTGCGGCAGAGGAGTTAGATAACTGTCATCTTACCGTCTTTCAAGCTCAAACAACAGCTGCAATGGTAAAGATGGGGTTGCAGACTTGCAGTAGGGCCTATGAATCGATTTCTACTCTAATAATATGATACATCAGCTAACGGTACTGAATCCAATGTAGGGAAAGAAGAAAAAAAGTCGGCATCCATATTTGCTTTGGTTTTTATTCCTTTGTTAATGGCATTTGTTGTTGACATATTGGTTAGCAAATTGCAGTGTCTGCAGACTCTACGCTTTGTATCTTCTGGAGTTAAGCAAACCTAGGCATTAACGTTTTGTATAAAATAAATAGCATGTGCATGTGATGATCTACTGATGGGTTAATACCATAATGGAATATATATTAATTCTAGATTGAATCATCACATCTTTTCTATATGTAATTAATAAGCTGTTAATTATCAGGTAATTACTCAAAAATAAACGAACCTGATTACATGGATCATCTTTTTCCTGTATGTATTACCAATATTTAGAATTAGTATTAAAATGTGACCGCAACACAGTGTAACGGTCGCATCGTAACGTTTTTCAAGGTTACCATGACGCATTTTAAGCACAACGCAATGAAGGAACTGTATCACGACTTTTAAGGTACGAAACCCTTATGTAACCCCGCAATATGTCATATATTGCACGGCAACGACGTATCACCACAATAAAACATCGAAAAATGATCTAAAATATAAATCTTCATAAATAACACATTCATAAGTCATTTGTAAGTTCATCATCACATAGTCTAACTACAAACGATAATAAAATTAATGAATTATTTCAATTTCTCATTCCTACTAATCAAGTAAATATTATCCTACACAAAATTTTTAAAATTACAAAATATATATCATTTAAAAAAAATTACCGCTAGTGCATGACATATCTTCCCATTAAAATTGTTAAAAAAATAAATACAAGTATCACATATTGTATTTAGAAATGGAAAAACTAGTGGGTAAGGAAAAATGGAAAACCCCATTAGTACACCTTTTCTTTCAAAATATTTTTTAGCCGCTCTTCACTTTAATTAATTCTTTTGATTGGTGATCGACAATCAATTTTAGTATTGATTGTCGATCACCGAATTTATTATTTTTTTTGTTTTTGTTTTTTATTTTAATAAGAATCTCTGCTTTTATAGCACATTGTTTCTGTCCTTGTGACACGTTTTTCTTCTGTCTTTATGACATGTTTTTATTTTTGTTTGTGATTTGATTCATCTGTCTTTGTAGCATGTTTCAGCATACCCTAAAGATCGATTGTTGTTCACACAGAGATTCAATCGATGCTAGTTTTCTGATTTATGTTTTTGTCGGTGGTCACTTGAAAAGATTTATCCCCACTCAGTTGATGGTCGTTTGCCAATGAAATCAGTCCTAGGTAGCGATACTTTTTGCATGACAGTTTGGATCGTCTACAACTCCTTTCTTTCTTTGTTATGCGTCTCGTTTGGACAAATATAAGGAGATTCAGGAAGCTTCTGAAATTTATTGGTATGCTTATTTTCATAGAAATTTTATTTTTTTTTGTTTTGGGTTGTAAAAATTTTTGCATTGTTTAATCCAATTATTTTATTTATTGATTGTGATGTAATTATAATTTTTCTATGGGTTTAATAAAAATTCAGTAGCATTTGTCAAAAAAAATAAAAAATAAAAAAATTATTAAATTATTAAATGTATTCGGCTTATCATATCATAATCTCAACTAATAAAATTTATTTATCTTAATTTTTAAGATAAATCTGTATCTCTTTCACGTAAATAAAAAGTGGATAATTATCTTAAAATAAATAAGTTTTATTAGTTAAAATTATAAATAATATAATAAATCATATATATCTAATAATTTTTTTTTAAAAATACAATTTTGGATACTAAATATAAATACCAATTTCATTATAAATAAAATATCACATGATTATAGTTTTAAAATGGTCGGTAATTATCTTAGTTTTTTTCATTATTCAACTTTCCAATGTTATTTTTTATTTTATTACAAAAATGGTCAATATATTGTTTATTAATGTTACAGAAATGGCGCGATATGTTAATATTAATGGAAAAATATCTTATTTTGTCCTTAATTATCATTAAAAAATTATTTTTATATATTTTAGTATTTTTAATAATACTCTAAAAAATTTAAAAATTAAATAATCTTTAGAATATATAGAAATTCACCATGCTCTATCTAATTTGTCAATTGAGTATCACTGTTTAATCAAGTGATGATAAATATCTATTGAGTTGATCAATCTTGTAAGATGGTCAAGAGGTGTGAATTAGTAATTTAAAAAGTAGGGTAAACATTTTAGCTAAAAATGCTAAAAATAAAGAACAAAGGATTTATAGTGGTTCAAGCTTCGAACAAGCTCTACATCCACTACCTTAGCTCCCACTAAGGATTTTCAACCAATTCACTATTGAATTCAACTTTTTTCTAGGTTCAAGGAATAACATTTACAAACAAATCAATTTTTTACCCAAAATTGATTAAAAAATTGATTTCAACCTCACTAGAAGTTACAAGAGAAAGAAAGGGCTAAAACAAATTCTCTCACAAAAAATGTATGCCCCAAATACAAATTAACTCTCCCCGAACTTAAGAATTACAAGAAACAAAATAAGATCACAAGTTGGGAGGATAGGATATGCAATAAGTGCTTGGAGTTGGACTTGATTTGCTTGGATGTTGCTTGAGGTTCAATTCTTACTTAATGCTTTTGAATGCTTCTTTTTATACCTTCTCATTGATTTCTAACCGTTGAGGTTGTTGGGAAAGTAAATATGGACGTTGGAGCTTCATCTTTCCATCATAAATGCACTCTGCAGCAGGTGGTATCGAAACACGGGTACCTGTTTCGAAACATGCCAAGAAAAGAAAAAGTCGTTGTGCATTTAATAAGGGGTGTATCGATATCTGTTTCGATATAAAAAGTTTCTGTGATGCTCGGTATCGAACCTTGTTTCGATACAGACCAACCATCAATCAAAATTTAACTGATACCAACGGTCGACTCATTTAATGCTTGGAAATAGCCGTTGGGGATTAAGGGTGTATCGATACCAGGAGTCATATATTTAAAATTAAAAAATAATTTAAAATTTAACCAAGATATTTCGATACCAGTATCGAAACATGGGTTGGCAGAAAGTTTTGGTATCGAACCTTTTTTCGATACCTGTTCTTGATCTCAAGAACAAGCCTTGAAAAAATCCCAGGTGTATCGATACCTGTCCTCATGGTATCGATACCCTCGTATAAAAATGGCTTGTAAGAGTATTTCAAAGTTCTTGGTTTTGACTTAGAGATCAAACTTTGACTTAGGGACTTAAAAATTTATTTCAAAATAGTCATTACACTTATTTGTTATATCAAAATCAATTTTAGTTTTACAGTATCATCATCTGATTAATTAATTAATTTAAAAAATTAAATTAAAATTAGATCTAAATTTATATAATAAATAAATAATAAAAATTAAATATAAAATTTTATTTAATTTTGTTAATAATCACGTCATTAATTCATTACTCCTCTGTTAATATTTTAATAATAGCATTAAAATAGATTAATTTATTGAATTTAATAATTTAGTTAATGAGTTTAATAATTTAATAATAAAATAAGTATATCCTATTAATTAAGTGACCAGTAAAATAGTTTACCTTAATAATAATAATAATAATAATAATATCTTCGGGAAAAATGGTTAATAATCCTTCACTGACACACAGACTTCGAGAATGAAAACCAGTACAAATCCGAGTCAAAAAAGAAAATTCTAAGAGCTAAAAATCTTCTTCCAAGTGTTCCATCCTACACCGACAAATGTACACCTTCAGCTGCTTGATTTTGCTAACAAACAGACCCCTCAAATGCCAAAGCTAGCATTACCCCATCTCTCACTGTCTAATCCTAACCCTAGACCCAAGAGACGAAGACGATGGCGAAGCACGCCGCCGTTGGATGGGGCCACCATCACTTACAGAACCGATGGCTTTTAGCCCTTCTCGTAATGCTTTCTGTTTCAACGGTTATTGCCTTCTTCATGAGAGCCGCCTTCGATTCGTGTGATCGGAACGTTTCTGCTGCTGGTCATGGTATCGCCTCTGCTCGGAATGTCATTCAAGCCGTCGAGAAGCGAGCTCCGCAGACCGCTGCTGCGAACCCGAGTCCGCTCAGTTTCATGAAGTCGAAGGTTGTTCTGCTGGTGTCGCACGAACTCTCACTTTCTGGTACTCTCCTTTTTTTTGTTAATAGATATCTTTTGTGGGTTTCAGTCGTTTTGGAATTCATTTTATGATTTTTTGGTTGAATCTCAATGCAGTATTGGAGTTTGTTTTAATTGCCTTCCCTTTACCGTCGAGTGACTTGTTAGGGTTTATTTCTGTATGATTGTTTCCATTGAATTGTCATTGCAAATGGATCGAAATGTTCAGTAGCTTTGATGTAACCTTCTGCATCATCTATGGGATGTCCTCGCATGGTTGCAATTGATCCGTGGACACATATAAATGACTTTATTATCATATGAATGAAATAGACGAGAATATGCATGAATTCTTTTGGTTAGTGTGCTGTTCTAGGCTTCTAGCCATGCCCATTTTTTTTAAAGCCAATCCTGCTGTTTTTTCATTCAAGTAATTAATAGATGTATTTGCATAAGTTTCTTTAGTGTACGTGAGTTTATCTGCACATTCTATTTCTAAAGTGTGAAGAAGAGAAACTATGTAGGTCCATTATGGCCCTTTGCGTATTGTCTTAATCCCTTTGTTAATTTTATTATTTTTGACATACAGTAAAAGAACATTCCACTAGTGTGCTGGTATCTTAGAGGTTTAATTACTTTCTGAGGCTCTGTAAACATGCTAGTTATGTCCCATCCTTTATTTCTCATAGATGAAAATAATTATATCATTAATAAATCTGAGATTTTCGTTGACTCCTAACTCCGATGTACTTTGCATGTAAATTATAGAATGTAGTTTTGCGTGTTGCTGACATGTGCTATAAATGGTTTGTGCATATGTAGAATCTTTGTCATGTCGTGGATCTTGTGGTATAATGTGCATTTGTCCTTGTCATTTCCCTTCTTGACAAATCGTTGTTCTTGAATCTTGTAACTTTCTGGTTATAAATAATGTCTGTTGCTTCCAGTTGTCAATGAGTGTGCAGCTTGTCTAAGTATGTGATCTCTAAATTGTAGTTTTGCTACTCTGTTGTAAACAAAATTTATTTTTCATAAACGACTCTTTGTTGGAAGACAAATAAAGAAATTTTATTCTTTATGACATTTGTGACTATCATCTTTCTTTATGAAGATGCTTTTTAGAATTCATTTATACTTTATTTCACCATATTTCATTATATAGTGTTTCCTTTCTTATTACTCTAGGTGGACCATTGTTGCTGATGGAATTGGCATTCCTATTAAGAAGTGTTGGTGCTGAAGTTTATTGGATTACAATTACAAAAGCATCTGAAACAGATGAAGTAACATATAGTTTAGAACATAAGATGTTGGACAGAGGAGTACAGGTACTCGGATGACTTCACTTTGGTTATATATCCATTTATGGTGCTTTTACGATATAGTAGTGAACTTTATATTATCCTATATGATTGATTGACATTCTATCTGTGAAGGTTTAGATGATTTCTTTGTAAATATCCTTTTCATCTAATTAGTTAGGCCTTTACTCGTCTTTTCAGGTTTTCCCGGCTAGGGGGAAAGAAGCTTTAGATACGGCTCTAAGAGCTGATTTGGTTGTTTTGAACACTGCAGTTGCTGGGAAATGGCTGGATGTTGTTCTTAAAGAAGACGTTCATCGTGTTTTGTCGAAGGTGTTGTGGTGGATCCATGAAATGCGAGGCCATTACTTCAAATTAGACTATGTAAAACATCTTCCTTTTGTAGCTGGTGCTATGATTGATTCACATGTTACAGCAGAATACTGGAAGAATAGGACTCAAGAACGTTTGAAGTAACCTTCTAAATCATTGTTTCTACAATATCAGTGTTCTTATTGTTGCTTTTTAAGTATTAATGTTCATTTTGCATGCATTACAGCAAAAACCCAAACGAGCTTTCTGGTGCATTTAGTTTCTCAGTTAATCCATATCTTTCACATTCCTTATGTCTAATTACACATTTGAGTGTTTTTTCGTCTCCCGTTCATTTGCTTTTTGTAGGATTAAAATGCCCGATACCTATGTTGTTCACCTTGGAAATAGCAAGGAACTGATGCAAGTTGCAGAAGATAGTGTGGCTAAAAGGGTTTTGCGTGAACATGTTCGTGAATCTCTTGGAGTGCTCAATGAAGATTTACTCTTTGCCTTAATAAATAGTATGCTTTTCAGTTTTCTTCTTGAATGGATTTTTCTCTTCTTGCCCTTCAGTGTCTTCCAAATAATGCACCTAGTTTTATAGAAATCCTCCTTTTAATTTGATAAAAAGAGAGTTGTCAGAATTGGCTTTGTCGATTGTAGCGTTACTTTTACTGGGAAAGTAACAGTTGCTCAGTGATTTCAATTTGAAGCCATTTATGCTGTTACATTGCTGCTCAATTTTTTTTTTGGTGAGACAGATATTTTCTCTTTGAAGAAAGTTCAAAATCATGTAGCTTCTTTGATTGTTATGTATTGAAACTCTTGCATTTTGAGTTCTGTTTAGTTCTATCGATCACCTTTCCAAAATTTTCCATTTCTCCCTTGAATTATCATTGTATTGTTTTCAAGTAATCACCAAATCACTCTAATGTATCCTTTCCTAACTTTTGCTCTCTGAGGCATATAAAATAAGGTAGATACTAGATAGTTGGGAAAACATTTAAACTAAAAAGTGTATGGTTTTCTGCTATTTATCACTAAGTTGTACCAAATTCCTTTCACTGCAGGTGTTTCAAGGGGAAAAGGACAAGATCTTTTTTTACATTCTTTTTATGAGGCCTTGCAACTGATCAAAGAAAAGAAAATGCAGGTACCACCACTGCATGCAGTAATTGTGGGAAGTGACATGAGTGCTCAGAAAAAATTTGAATTGGAAATACGGGATTACGTATTGCAGAAGAGAATTCAAGACCGTGTTCATTTTGTGAACAAAACTCTGACAGTTGCACCATATTTATCTGCCATTGATGTTCTTGTGCAGAACTCCCAGGTAATTTATGTGGTTTAAAGCATTTTCTGTTTCAAATATAATGATTACTTCAATCTGTGAAATTAATCTAATTTGCTTTTTTGTTAATGTAAATGTTGCACCTTCAGTTGTTTGTATAATTATAATAGAAAGAAGCTATGGGCTGTTTTATTACCTGGAGGTATAGGGGAGAGTCATAAATATTTGAAGGTCCTGTTACCATTAGAATTTGCTGATATGATTGAAGCCTTTAGATAAACAAGTCTCAGCCAGTAGTTGACTTAGTAATGTTGATAATTGACTTGATGACATTGGTTTTCTGGTGTTTAGAGGGCTAGCTCTTCTTAAATTATAATAATGGTAATTATGATTATGTTTTGTGTTAGTTTTTCGACTGTTGTTCTTAAATGTCTCCAAGTTACATAATGTCACAGTCACCAAGTAATCAGAATTCTAAAGGCATAAAACATGAGCAATTAATTCCTAGAGAAATGTGCATCTATGGACTGGAGGAGAACTGGATTTGTTTGAGTAGATTCCTTGTTACAAAGAATAGGTCGAGGGATGCATATGACGGTTTTGAATTTTCTGATCTTCATGTAGGCTTGTGAATTTTTACTAATATATTTTCTTTCATTTTTTCCCTCTATGATCAGGCATTTAATTATTAACTAACAACACCTTGTTCTCTTCTTCAAAGTTACTTTAAATATAAAGCAATCACAGTTTTTCATTGCTGTTAGGCACGAGGAGAATGCTTTGGACGGATAACAATCGAGGCCATGGCATTCCAGTTACCTGTACTGGTAATCTATGAACTCTGCCTGATTTCCTTTTACTGGTGTTTGCTTTTACTGATACTTATGAGCTTTCGATAAGAAAACGAGTCGAACCCGCTAACTGCTCATATTTTCGCTGCCACTAGTCGTTGGAGCTGGTTTTTGATACTGATACATATCATATGCAAAAACAGGGAACAGCTGCAGGAGGCACCACAGAAATAGTAGTGAACGGGACAACCGGTGTATTACATCCGGTTGGCAAAGCAGGGGTTACACCTCTTGCAAAAAATATTGTGAAACTTGCCACTCATGTCGAGAAGAGGCTTACAATGGGGAAGAGAGGGTACGAAAGAGTCAAAGAAAGATTTCTAGAACCACACATGGCAGAGAGAGTTGCTGGAGTACTGAAACAAGTGTTGAGGAAATCTAGAATCAAATCAAGTAGACACCTGGATTGAAACCCTACTCCATAACAATGAGGTTAGGTCCAGTTTCAGTCAGTGCAGCCATGGTAACCCAAAGTACAGGCTAAAATAGGATGCAATTTTCTTTCTCTCCCCCCCTCCTCATGGACTGACATATATCCTTGGTTATGGCCTAGTTTTAGGTCTCCCGTTTTTCTTTTAGGGGTGTAAATTATGTATGTGCTAAGACAATTTTCAGCAGCTTATGTAGTTGATAAGTCATTTTGAAAATCTGAGTAACATCATCAAGAGTATAACAGGTACACCATGCTGTAAGCACTGTGGTTTGATTCTCACACTTCACATAAAATTTTCATGTCAATCAAATAATATATGGTAATGAAAGAGTGTTAGTTGAGTGACTTAATTTGTTAATAAATAAAGTTAAGTGATGGAATTTGATAAAATGAAAGATTTATGTTTTATAAGAATTCTAAAAAGTATTATGATCTTTATCTATTATTCATAATTATAATAAATTTTAGTTTATAATATAAATTATAGAGTAGAATTTTTAAAAAAATGTTACGAATACCTGAATGTTTACCGAGATTTAATTTATCGCTAAAAATATTATTTTTATGAATTAGAGTTTTATGAATTATATATTTTTATATCTATAAATAAATGATTTGACGAAGGTATTGTACACATTTGAATATTCATAATAATTATAAAAATTTCCCTTTTCTCGTCTCTTTATTTTTATTATTCTTTGTTATTTTATTTATAATACTTTATCAACAAGCGGTTCTAATTAAATGTCAATCGAATCCTAAATGAGGTGTTAAAAAGAATTTAATTCTAACATGAATTATAGATAATTTTTTTAATTATATTTTAATTATCGATCTCTTTTTCCTTTGATACTTAACTTGAATTTTAATTTTTTTAAAAAATTATTGTTCGAATCCTCCATGCTCAAACGATCTTGGTTGGCGGGTTTGATTATGATTTATGTGTTAAAATAGCTAGATTGAAATGTCTGTGAAATTAGGGCTTTTAGAGTGAGGGAGGAAGGTGTTTGATGAATTGCCTGAAATAGATTTGATTTCTTGGGAAGAGTTAATTGTAGCCTATGCGACAAGGAGGGTATGAAATCTGCTGGAAAATCGTTTGTTCAATTTCCTTTGAAGGATATGGTGGTCTGGAGGTCAATGATTACAGGATATGCTCAGAATGCTAATCCTTTGAGAGAATGCAAATGAAGGGTTGAAAACAGATGGGGCTACTTTGGTTGGAGTTATTTCTTCTTGTGCACAAAGTAAACTGGATTCAGTATATTATCGAGTGTTTGGGGGTTAATCCTGTTCATTATGTTGTGGTAATGGAGTAAAGGATTGTCTTTTCATTTAGCTCGATGATTATGAGGTTTGCTATGCATGGTTGTGCTTATGAAGCATTGGAATTGCTTCACGAAATGGTGAATCATACTATTTGCAGTCATGGAGGAGAAATTCGGGGGGGGGGGGGGGGGGGGGGGAAGTGGAATGATAGAATATCTGAAGAGGAGAAATGGAATAAAAGAGGAAAAAAAAAATTTCTGTGGCTGCTGGGATTCGAGCCCAGGTCTCCACGGCCACAACGTGGAATTCTCACCACTAAACTACAGCCACCTTGTTGAACAAACATTATGATATACAGTTTAAATTACTTAATTATTTAAAGTTACTAATAAATATTTTGCGTATGATATGATATTCTTCCGCGTAGAACATAGACATGTGCGGGTAGGGAGGGTAATCGGCTTCACTTTTAAATATTTTTTTAAATTTTGCTTTTTTATTTAAACTTTTTAAAATTTGATTTTATTTATGAATTTATTCTATCGTTTATATTTTGTCCAAACTTTAAATTCTAACTCTGTGCTTACCGTAGAAGACCCTGAACTTAATGAATGGCATAATATAGATATGTTCCTTTTCTCCCAAGGGTAAAACGAAAAGCACGGTCCCTAATAACGGGATTTGCTGCCTCCATATGCTAACAAAAGCGAGCATATATTCTTCTAGGACTCAAAACACCCTTGTCTTCTTCTTAAAAACTCTTTAATTCTGCAAACTTTACACCTTTTCAGGGTCTCTGCCACTTCTCTACCACTGTTCCTTTCCCTTGCCCTTTCCCTTTCCAGTTGGTGCTTTACTTTCATTCATAATCTGCAAACAAATTCCGATTAAACAATTAACAAATAACAGAACAGACAAAGAAAGGGTATAAAGTTAGACCCTATAATATTATAATTCTTCCATCGAAATTCTACAGTGTTCTTCTTGTGTTTCTGCAGATCACCAACTGATGAAAGATGCCACTTTTCATATATAGTTATAAATTCTGTGGTGCAGGATCTGCAGAGAAGTGGGAATTTTCCTATTCAATATTCATCTCAAAAATTAAACAAATCTTCAAGCATGTTTACTGTTTAGGCTACGTACAATGACAGAAAAAGAATACTGATATATATATATATATATATATATATAGTAGAAAGATTATTGTGTGTGTATATATATAGTAGCAGAAAGGTTATTGTATTTTATGCCCTTAATGTTATTTTGTAACACAGGCTTATAATGCATCCCAACGTGGATTCCAATTGAGGGCGGCCTATATAATGCAAGTGGATTAGACAGTCTAGGTGCTCTTTCTCACTTTGAATTTAATATTCAATCTCCAACCCTTCTCATCATAACATTAACAAAAATGCCATCTTGGTATCCCAATGTTCATCCAATAATTGTGTATATTATATGATATTTGAACAAGTCTGAACCGTATATAAGAAAGCAACCAGTGTTGAAACCATGTATGAAGATGGATTTGCTGCAGAAAGTACTGGTTAGTTATTAAGCATGGAAATTAGTGGTGGTGAACCCATCAAGTGGTGTAGTGACAAATGACTTGTGTTGAAATCAAGTTTCGGATTCGGATTCAGACTTAGACAACACCTTCTCGCACCCTTTAACGGAAAAAATAAAAAGAAAAAATTGGAAATAAGTAGTGGATGATGGAAAGCCTCAGCCTGCAAGGGAAAGTAGAAGAGAAGGCAAACAACAAATTTGCAATCTTGCCCATCTCTACTTTTTTTTCTCTGAGCTAACTTTTTGGGGTTCCATATAATTTGATTATTATTATATACATGTAGGCTTCTTTCTGGTGAAAAGGCACTTTAATTTTGTTTAATTAAACAATTTTCAAAGTTTAGTACCTTCAATATTGGCTAGTTTTTTAATGTTTAGTCTCTCCATTGATGCATGCTTAAGCTGATCAAACCATTCTGAAAGTTAAATACCATAATGCTTCCTGTTTAACCGAGGTCCGATTAACATTAACATAAGTTATGGCAGTCGATTGCGGTGAACATCGGCTATATAAAAAGATGAAATCACAAAAATAATGACAGTAACATCATGTTGTAGTCTGCTCACAGAAACTCATGCATACAAATTAAAGTACCATTTCTCTTGTAATGGATGTGCTACCAAGTACATAGATTAGCTATAAACTAATAACCATATTCATACATACAGTAAAAGCATCCACCTGCACTGGTGAAATAGTGGCTATGATTTAACAACCTAGTAATATTTTTAACTTTTAGAATGATTACACTAAAACATGCCTATATATGATATGTTGCATAATAGGTCTTTGATTGAAAAGAAAACCTCGTTTTCAAACAGAATTCCTCTTTCAGAGTTCATACCCTTCCTTGAGTATCTCACTGCTATTCCAAAACCAGGATTCCAATCATGTCTCATCCATCTATGTGATTCTGCAGATAATAGAGAAGACAAAAAGTGAAACTTAATCCAATATATATAGGGTGCTTCTCTAGCAAACTGAAACTGCTTTTAAAGTTTCTTAGCAACCTCAAGGATTGAAGAAGTGAATGAGACTTTGCAGTTGCAGGGAGAGGAAATAAAGTTAGCAAGCAAAGTGTTTGAAAGCTAAACTGGTTTACTTGATATTACTTTCTTGAATCAAGCTTGTCATAGTTATTTGTATTCTTTTTGAAGTCACCATGGACTCTTCAAATCTCCATTCTCAATTCAAGGTTGAAGAACAGTATGTTAAGTTTACCCCTATGTTAACTCAAACTGGTCATCAAGTATCAACTGCAGACGAATGGAAGCATGACTTCTTTCCGTAAGTATTAAACTACCTTGAAAAATTATAGCATGTAAATGATTCATCTGATTATATATCATGTTTAGTTCTTCAAACTTGTTATGTTTCTATTCATGTGCCATAAGCCGGTTGAAGTTAGTGATTTAAAAGGGACAAAGGAGGAAACAAATTCATTAAGACATCAGAATCTGAGACATCTTCAGTACTTTTATTCGAGATGATTCTTTTCGTTTCTATGTTGCATGATTGATCCCAAGACCTGTAGAAAAACGTGTATAGACATGTTTCTTGCCTTTTTCCTATGAGCTTTTAACTTGTAAATTAGTAATGTTTTCATGTCGAATATCTTGTGTTTATTGTTATTTCATTCATGCAGGAGTATTGGTAGCAAATACAATAGGAATCCGGTTGACACCATCCCGAAATCAAGGGAACTATGGACAGCGCCTTTGGTAAGGACCTCGGTGAATGAGGATAGCTTCTACCAACAATCAGCAAATGAGTTTCTCCTTGCAAATATCAAAGATGATATACCAGGCACCTTCCCCAAACTAAGTGAGACAATGTACTGCAATTCTAGCGCAGAGGATTCATATTTACTGTCCAAAAAACACTATCCGCAATCCAGTGATCAAGATCTCGGAGGAAATCAATGGCACAGAAATTTCTCCATTGCTAATGACATGACCGAGAGGCAGCTCTCCTACGGAGACTTGTACACTAATGCTAATGATCAGTCTCCATGTTTAGGAACTGCAGCAGCTAGCAGATATGGTTTCAATCATATCTTTCCAAGTACAAATATTGCTACCACAGATATGTGCTCCACATTGATTTCAAACTCTTTGGACTTGAACTTGAAATCCTTGGATCTTTTGACCTTTACATATGATGGTGGGAGTTGCAATCAATCTTTAGTTGAAAATCCTGGAAAATTAAGCAGAAATATGCTTATGGTCCATGACCCTAGAAAACAAAGGAATGATAATCCATCCACCAGCTCCAAAGTATGTCTCTATATATTTTTTCCTATTTGATTTTTTCCCTTGCATTTAAAAGCTATTTCCATTTATCACTTTTTAACATTTTCTTTTTATCTCCATAAAAGGTATCAGCCTTTGTTACTGGATCAACTACAAGTACAAAGAGACCTGGTAGCTTTTCTGAGACAAAGGAATCCCATACAGATGCTAAGAAGCACCGGTCCTCAGTGTCACGATCCCCGTTCCCAACATTGAAGGTGAAACTAATATTAACCGGTGCTTCCGTCTGTAGTTTCGTTTTCATCTTTACGCTATTACTCACAAGCTTGGACCTTGGTTTTTTAACCTTAGGTTAGAAAGGAGAAACTAGGAGACAGGGTTGCAGCACTTCAGAAGCTGGTGGCACCATTTGGCAAGGTACATTTCTCTCCATGTTACTTCCCCATCGCCATCCCACTAATCCTGAATGAGATGAGAGATGTTTTTGCATTTTAAAGAATATATAATAATTTAAAATATTGATTGAGCCATACTTATATATCTAAGTTTATGTATGGAGTGATTGCCAGACAGATACTGCTTCAGTGTTAACAGAAGCCATTGGGTACATCCAGTTCCTCCATGACCAAGTTGAGGTATTTTCTTTCTTTCTCTCTCTCTCTCTCTCTCTCTCTCTCTTTTTTCTCCTTTTAATAATATATTCACACTTTAAGAATACAGTTTCTTTGGGATCCTGAATAGTTTTTTTTTAACCTTGAATTTGCAGACATTGAGTGTGCCATTTATGAAATCATCACAAAGCAAGCTTTATAGAACAATGCCAAGGGTATGAAAAGTCCCAAGCTATCTCAATAAAGATGAAAGGCAAATTTACTAGGAAATCCATTATTCAACACCAGAAAATTACAATTTTTCTTCATTTTCTGCAGGGTTTGAAAGAAGGAAAAGAAGAGCAGAAGCCTGATCTTAGAAGTAGAGGACTATGCCTTGTGCCCCAGTCTTGCGCTGAGTATTTTATTAATCGTTGCTTTAATGGCATTTAGACATGCTCCTTTTGAGAAACCTGAGGTTGTAGGTGACAAAATTTGATTCTGGCCTTTGGAATTATGAAAACTACTGGTGTAGGATAAAGGTCTGGTTATGGAGACTTACAGGTTTAGCTCGCTGATAAATATTTGTCAACCTCCATGAAAAAATGTTTATTAGGGGATCAATAATTTGGAAAATTTTCTAGTATTGTCATAAAACTTTCCCACTTTCACGAGTTACACTAATACATATATATTCTTTATATGTTTCTGTTTACTTTTTATTTAGTGAGTTTGTTAACCGAACTTCATAACATGAAAATTTGTAGTTAAAGATAGGTCTGTAAATGAATTAAACGTATAATGAATTGTTCGACGAAAAGTTTATTTATTTTTGATAATAAGGGATAAAGTTTTATTGATCAATCAATTAGTGTTCATAACTCTAACATTAACATTATTATGTAATAAGGTTAAAACCTCAAAAATCATAATTATCTTAAGAAAATAGCTTACACATCCTATCAGCAAACATATTTGTTTCATTTATTTATTAAATAAACGAACATGAATAAAGGACTTTTCGTTCATTTATGTTCATGAATATTTGATAATTTGTTCGTTCATGTTTGTTTAAATTTATTCACATATGTTTAAAGATAAGCATTAGATCAAGTCGAGTCAAGTAAAAAAAATTGTGTTATTCGAATTGACAAGTCCTATTTTACGACTCGTTAAAGACTTTCTTTTTACCGGTTATGAATGTTTATTGTTTGGTTAAAACAAACTAATCGACCCAACCAAAACAAAATTAGTTAATATGTTAGATAATTTTAAGTTTAGACTGATTAAGAGTTTTTTTAAAATTTTAATTATCGATTAAATCGGTTTAAAACCAATTAATTAACTAAATTGATTGAACTAACCCAAAATATTAAACATTATTATGTATATTATTTATGTTTGTTTATCATTTAAAAACCAAATATGAACGAACACGAACAAGCTACACTCCTTAACGAATGAAAAAAAAAATTATGTCCGTCTTTATTCATTTGTTAGGTTAAAATTAAACGACGAACATGAATACACCATCGTTTAAATTTGTATACATGACTAATTGTGATTACCATATCATATATCATTTTTCATGCATTCAGTCCCTCCTTTTTATAATCTCTTGATTCTAAACAAAGGAGATAAAAGAACAGATGACTGAATTCGTACCTTCCAAATAGTATGTAACAGGTGGAATACTAGACTAGAATGCACTTTGGGGTTGCCTTCAACCAAACTGCTCCGCCACCTGTTTCCTGAGACCTTTCAGCTCATCGAAGGAGACTGAAACCTTTCAGATCGTTAAAAGATCTTTTACAGTTTTTGATAAATTCTATATAAGCCTTCTTAACTAGAGCATACCTTTGAAAATAAAAGACCTACTAAAGCAAGCAAGCAATACAAGCCCTAAATGGGTTTTAATGTGCCGAGTAGTTGACTTCTAAAGCACTCCATACAAGTCATGCCTAGAGAAATGACCTCTAGATGAATGTGGGGAAAATATGGATTATTCATGCTTAAAATTTTAATAAATTCAATGATATGACATTCATCATAATCATGGGATAGACAAATTCTTAAGAATAATTTATGTATTCGATTTCAATTAACTGTTTATCACATCTTTGATATAATTTCACAAGGGAACATGGCAAAAATCAGGGTAACATTAACAAAGAATAGATTTGATAATTCATGTCCTCCCAGATTGCCAAGGAAGGAAACAACTCAAATATTATATTGATAGCACCATACATCCTTAGATCAGATATCTTGCAGCTACTCAACAAAAGCAAGTATGAGAGAGTGCTATTATTAATACTCACAAGAAAGAAGTAATGTATGTGGGTCTTATTCTATTACTATGATGACCAATACAGATAGAGTTGAGAGACAGATTCTCAGAAGCTGTAGGGCTGAGTGATTAATAATTATTACTTAGCTGTTGGATTGTCATCTGCACCCTTGGAAATACTAGCAGAAGATGATCCTGTCCCTGTTGGGAGGTAAGACCATGCCAAGGCAGCTGTCCCAAGGGTAATTGCAGCGGCAACCGAACCCCAGAACCATCTCTGCCTTCTCTTCTTCCTTTGTCTGTCATGTCGTGCCATCTCTGTACGAGATGATAAATTTTGAATCTAGTAAATATGATGCAGCATATGTATACATGTAAATTACTTGTTCGGATGAGGAAAGAAAAAAAATATGGTACAATATCCTCACCTATAGCCTCTTGGTTCCTCTGAGACATTTCTCGATTCACGGCCTCGTAGTAATGCAGACGGTCCAATAATCGAGCAATTTCAAAGTTCTTCAATTCAATTTGAGCCTCCATCTCCATCTCCATCTCTGCTCTTGTGATGCCTCTACCTACAGATAATGATACAAATCGTGCAGCATCTACTTGCTGCCTAAGTTTTTCAGCTTGGTTCACCAGTTCATCCTTTGTCACATTAAGAAGATCCACAGGCAATGACAATCCCACATCACCTAACTCTAGGCCGATTCTTCGCCACTTAGATTGCATCTTAATTAGAGCCTCTTCTGTCCGTTTCCTTTTTTCTATCTCTGTGAGTAAACTCAATCTTATTTCCCGCAGTTCAGCTTCAATGTCACGACGAATAGTCTGTGGTGCACTCCCACAGGATAACTCTGGAAGAAACAAGAAATCTAAGTAAGCTAGCCAAAACAACCATAAAGTCATTACATTAGGCCAGATAGTGTGGGGAAATTTTTCATACATCTCAATAATTCAACAACAATTTCACCTATCCCACACCTAAAAATATGCATGCATGGACCTATTAAATAAAGAAGAAAGCCAGAAAGGAAACTTTTCTATCATGCTCCAAGTAAATACATATCAGGTTTTGAAAACAAATGACAGTAATGCAAGAAAAAGATCAATATGTGTGTGTGCGCGCGTGCATCTACAGATGAAAGTCATATATGGGTGAAAAAACATACCATCCCATGCATCAAAAAACTCTACCCCTGGTGTAGCAAACCTAGCAGCACTTTCTGCCCCAGTATCATCTCCTACCTCGGTATTGCTTGTGACACTCATTGATTCATTCAGATCAAAGAAATCTTCACTGTCACTACATGTTTCCAAGTTCAATGGTCCAACCTTCAGCACAGCATCCATGTGTAAACCATTATTTATTTGGCTGCATCCAACTTCACCATCATGGAAACCATTCGTGTGCACCTCCTGAATGGAACCGCAATTGACACCATTTTTCGGCTCTATGTTGATAGGACAATTATGAGGGGCACCATTCTCATGTTCCTCTTCAATAGGTTCAGGAATGCTAAAAGTAACCAAACCATCTTTCAGTTGATCAACAGATTTTGTTTCTGCTAACTTCTCTTTCCCATTAATCTCAACTTCTTCATGGGTTTTTTTCAGAGATGCTACATTGTCCTCAGAAAAGCTCTTTGAAAGGCGAGGCCCCCGACGCTTGTGATTGATGATGTAAGGAGAAGGATAGAAAGAAGATGGTGAATCGGGTAGCGGGGTTACCTCAGGAGTAGCATAGAGGGAAGGGGATATTGGGGGGCGGTTAACCTTCCTTATTACTGATGTACTGCTGCTCCTCTCCATCTTAGAGTTAGTAACAGGCTTTGGGTAAACTGGTGGTTTCAAAATATAACTGGAGTTCTCAATAGGTCTGGAGGCTCCATGTTCTAGCAACCTATCCAAAGCTATAGCAGTAAACGTTGCCATGGCTCTGCATGATCAAACAACAAAAGCTAAAGCCACTAAACTACACAAATCATTTTCTTATGAGAAGACCCTCAAGGAAAGGCAACAAAGAAAATCCCATTGTTGCGGCATTTGGGATCATTCTACTCTCCATGAACTTTAGACAATTCAACCAATTAAGCTTAAAGTTAACATTTAGTTGTAGCAAAAAATTATCCACAACTTCTATGATAATTAGGAATATCATCCACACATAAACCGCTTGTAAATACTTGCAAAGGCGATGAAGCAAACCACATTGTTGCTACATTTGAAAACATTCTACTTTCCATGAACTTGAGAAGATCAATCAATTAAGCTTAAAGTTGTTAACTTTTAGTTGTAACAACCAATTAGCCACAACTTTTGTATGATAACAAGGAAAATAATGGATGATCTAAAACTCAAATATTAATACTTGTAAAGGCAACGAACAAAATCTCATTGTTGCAACATTAAGAACATTTTACTTTCAATGAACTTGAGAAAAGTCGATAAATTAAGCTTAAGGTTGTTAACTTTTAGTTGTAAAAAATAATGCACAAGTTTTGTATGATATCGTGGAAAATAATGGATAATCTAAAATTCAAACTGGTAAAGAGTTTGCTCATCTTGAATCAGAAATTATAGCTAAATACATCCTCTATACAAATATAAACTATTGAAAAAGTGAATCCAAAACGAAAATGATGCTAGATAGCAGATACAGCTAAATTGAAACTCATGAGAATTCCTCTTGATTTTAACAGCAGCCACAGAGAACGGAAAGCTGAAGAAAAACAGAGATTTTTTAACGTACAATATACCTTCAATGTTAATTAATTCAAAACAGAACGGAAGATTAAATAAAAGTTCAAAAAGAATTTACAAACCGATAAATAACAAGAACACCAATACGAAAATTAAAGGGTGAAAATATTCATTTAAATATTTTCCTATTCTATTTCTACTTAATAATGAAATTTTAAAATAAATAAAAACCTTGAACGAATCAAAACTATCTTTTCCAAGCTCCGTTTAGAAGATGAGAAGAACAACGCATCGATAAACAATACAGAGCTATTCAGAGCAGCTAATTCATAAACTGGAGAAATCATTTCAAAATCACGAAAAATCTAAACATCAATAAAAATGGATTCCATGTATACCAAAAAAGAAGAAGAAAATAAATGAAACTCATTACCTTAAATGCTGATAAAGAGATAATCCTTCTAGAAGTAACGGCTAGGCGGGAGCGGTGGTGAAGGTGCAGACGGTGGCGCGTCGAGAGAGAATCCGTTAAGGAAAATGAAGATTAAATATCACCTCCACCTCCGGAAATATTTGAAACGTTTTCTATTCCTGGTCTGTAGCTGCGAATTAATGAAATGCCGAATTTAACCTTGGTTGGTGGTGAATGGAGGATTAGTTGGAAAGGGATAGTTTCGGGATTTGGTATATGTTTGTACGAATTATTACCTCTCCAAAGTGTTCGGAAGGTAGAGGAATGACGACTTGCCGTTTTGCGAGATAATACGATGTCGTTTAGGAATAAGCGGCAAAATAAACCAAGCGTGGCACATTTCTAATTTTTAATTAATATTTGGATTCCATATTAAATTTGACACATTGTATATTTAAATATATCTACTGTATTTTAATAAGTCTAAATATAATGTAAATTATAAACAATATATTTAAACTTTAAAAATACAATATATTAAGAAAAAAATACTATATTATTTATGTTGAATAAATATTATATTAATAGTATTTAAATATGTTTCTTTTATGCTCTTAATAAATCAAAATTATATAATTATGATTTCTTTTAACGAAAGGTTTACATTGACGTAAAACATTAAAAGTAAACTCATTCTCTGCGCTTTCTAATTTTTATATTAATTTTTTAATAATATTATATATAAAATTTTTAAAATTTATTCGATATTGCAATTATATCAATAAAAAATTAAAATGAGTGACATACAACTATATATATTACTAATATTACATAATTTAATATTATATAAGTCGTAAAAGAGTAAGAAACCAAGAGCACGATTCAATGGATGCTAAAAAAAGCAGGAGTGTTCATAAAAATTGAACTAGAATTTAGGTAATTTTACCAGTAAAGTTGATTAAAACGGTATGATGACAATAACAGTAAAATTAACAATTAAATAGGATAAAAATAATTATGATTTTTGGTTAAACAATTAATTAAAAAATGATAAAACAATTTAAAATTAATTTTATAATGATATTAAATTATTGATTATTAATATTGTGTAATTACCCTACTTAGACTATATATTATACTCAACTTGATAGTGGTTTAGAGATGACCTGACCTGAGTGTACACCAAAATGACATATGAGAAATTTCAATCTCGGAAAGGAACAGTTTGTTCAAAACTTTAAAAATGGAATTAAGCTTCGTCAAGAACTTGCATGGCATACCGATTCACTGCTCAATTACAATCACACAACACTACCTTAGATGACTTGCACATCCACTTGCTTGCCAGCTTAAATTAACAGAAAGATTCAATTTTTAAACACTTCAGCGAGGCAAGACACCGGAATTATTGGAACTGAAAAGCACCCATGCTCTGCAAGAGGATTATCCTAGAAAGGAATGATGGACTCCTAAGCAGTTTTGGGGACTTTATCAGGGAGAACATTGTCAGGAAGGATAAGCTCAGCAGGTGTCTCACGAACAACCCCAAGCATTGAATCATACTCTTCATCACGACGAGCAAATTTCTTGCGCAGAACCTTCTCAAATTCAATTTCATCAAAGCTCTTGGCATTTTCTGCTGCATGAACTTGTGCTAAGTTGGAATAATTTAAGGCTGATTGGGAAATGAAGGCTATCTCTTCTTCCGTCAGATTCCTTAGGAACTTGGCTGGGTTACCTCCCCAAACCTGTAAATTATAGAGAAGATTACTCAGCAATTGTAGAATAGCTGGATCAGTTCATCCCCTTTGGATTAATCTTAAACTTAACTCCATGATAAGCATGGCCAAAGCACTTCTAAACAGAGTAATAGGTTTCCTCTCCTTCCAAAACACCAAAAAAGTATATAACATTCACGGTAGCTAATATGTGAAATGCAGGTTGGATCAAACTTCCATTTGAAAGCGGTACCGGGAACCACAAACAATGGAAGTCCCTACCATTTTGCCTATATATCTTTTATATGGTTTCATGTTTTCTACACAGAGAGTACTAACTATTGTAGTATCTAATTTCACAGACACCGGGTATGCCTATTTAACAAAGAACATAGATGCCTGTTTCATATTTATCTAAAATCTATAAGATTTGAAGCAACATTAACACTCGAAATATCAGTGAAGAAGCGTCCACAAACCTCTCCACATGTGATCCTAGTGTTCTGCCTCACAAGAGCTCCGGCAGCAACCATGGCATGCTTCTCAACATAAACTCCATCTAATAGGGTAGCCCCCATACCTACAAATGCTTCATCCTCAAGAGTGCATCCATGTAAAACAGCACTGTGACCTGTCCAATTTTTATCAGTAATTGCATCTTCAACTAAAACTGCAGACAAGGACCACTTTAAAGGACAGGTCACTCACCCACAGTAACATTACTACCAATAATAGTTGGTAAAACCTTCCCACTCAAGTTAGATTTCGCAACATGAACAAGGGAGTTATCTTGGATATTTGTTCCAGATCCAATGCTGATGCTATTCACATCACCTGCACACATCAAAAGTCAGATTCAGAAATTAGCAGCTGTCGTGGACTTGGCATGCAACAACAAAAGGAGGGAAGAAACAAAGTAATTACTGAGAAAGTTCAATAAGACACAAAACTGAGAACTTTTACATTAATCTCATTTTCAATAGGGGCAACAAAAATGGATGGATCAAGGTTCAGTCATGGATTTTAGAAGTCTCCCTAATTACTTCAAAAGCTGGATAACTACTACCCTATGGGATTTATATATATTTTTCCCCATAAAAGCAATTATGATTTTTTTTTCTTGAACAAAAAAAATCTCAATGACTAAGCTCCATCAAAGCTTTTCTACAAACAACATCAGCTATCGCTAACGGTGGTTCGGTGAACACCAGCTCGCCTAAAGGATTTCCACAATTCAATTTCACCAGGTAATCAGCAGCTTCATTCTGTTCTCTACTGATGTGAGAAATTTGCAGCTCCCAATCCCTTGAAGCAATAAAAGGATTGGCACAAAAACTCTTAATTCAGTACCTAGAGCACAGAATAGAACATGGATATCGCATGAATATTCTCAAACATGAATCTTGTTGGTAAAATGTTTCATCTTAGAAATTATGATAAAATTCTACTCTCTAAAATCATTTGTTGCATGCCTGCAATGAAGTAACAAAACATCATTAGCTTCATTTCCTAAGAACAAGACTAATTGAACTATAAAATCATTCCAATCCTAAGCTTGGATAAAAACAAGAGCAGTAAATCTACCATTGGAATGTAAATCATTCATCAACTAATTAAAAAATTAGGCTGCTTACCTCTCAGAACGCATCCATACCAGATAGAAGAACCTCGTCCGACCTGAACATCGCCGATGATAGAAGCGCTAGGTGCCACAAACACATCCCTATCAACAGCAGGAGCTTTATCGAATACGTTCATCAGCGTCCGATGCCTCGACACTGAAACAAACCAAATCCAAACAATTTCCCAGGAATCAACTATACGTGGTCAAGATCTACGCAAATGTAGTTTCGAATTTCGATTGATGAAAGTAATGATTATTATATCACGAAATTACATAATTGCGTCTAAAAATGAAGCATAACTGCGTAGCGAATTCGATCCAATAGTAAAATTGAATAAGAAGTTAAGGTTTTACGGTACATACGTTGTTCTTGAAAGTAGTAGTTGCCTTGGAAACGGAAACCAAGGCGATCGAGGGCTTGGCCGGTTTCTCGGATCCAGAATCCAACGGTGTAGATTGCTTTCCCCAATGTTCCCATCTCGCTCTTCTTATTTTCTACTGAAGATTGATGAAGAAAACTGTATTTCCTTATATTTGCGGAGACGATTTGAAGGGTTTCTTAATGATTTTCTCAGCTGAGAAAGTGAAGCTTTGAAACTGGAGGAAAATGGAGATGAACAGTCCCTAGCGTTCAGCGACCATCTTCTCGTTCAATACGGTTACTTGTCCTACAGTTTTTCTGCCAACCAATCAGTTTCTGCCACGTATTATCTTCTTCCTATAGGATGCAATGTATGAAATATGGTTCTCTTTGTTTTACTTTTGGTAAAATGCAAATTAGGTCATTAAGTAAAAATGAACTTTTAGCCATTAAAGTTTCAAAATTTATAAAATGGTCATTAAATATATCACATTGTAATAAAATGACATTACCAGAAACCATACAAACCTTCCCCTTTTGTTTCAAAGAAACTTGTAATAAACAATGCTCAACTATCTTGCATATGTATGAAAAATATAGTAAGCTTATGGGATTCAATTCGACCGATGTATTTACAGTAATATTATACGTAATCGTATAGCAAAGAGTGGTTCACAGTGTCATAAAACTGGATCTCTTCTACGCTGTCTGGAGAGAAGCTTTCGTTGGTAAAGTCGACAACCAGTCAACCAAAGCCTTGTTAACAAGCTCTGGAACTTCATCATGTGGACAGTGACCTGCCTGCAGGTTCACGACAGTTGTGTTCCGGTAGAATTCTTTGATGCGGTTAGCCTTGGCCGGACCGACCCAAGGGTCTAAGTCACCCCACAACAACAACAGTGGACAAGTTAGGTTACCCAAGAAACTCTCCAGGGTGTACTCGGTTTGATTTAACATGAAACGTGTCATCAACCTGAGATAATTCATAGTATCGACCAGTGAAACAAGCTGTTGCAGGTATATGGTGTTCTTGTATCGAAAGGTTTACATATGTTTTGGACAGAGTGCCAAGCAAGGAAACTTCAAGAAAAATAAAGAGTCGAAGCAATATATATACCTATAGTACACTTCTCCAGCATTGGGATCATTTGCAGGCATTTTTATGGATTCCACAAGATAATCATCCACGTTGGAGGTATTGATGTACACCTGCATTACCAAAAACATAATAACTACCACTAGTGGCTTGATAACTTCCAGGGAACCATTAAAGATTGCCGATTCTACTTCGTAGGATGCGTGTGTAGTTTAATATTAGATATTGAGTTCATAAAAACAATCCAAACTTTTGACATTTTGGATAAACTTTGCAAGGTAAACCGAATAAACAAGGCTGTTAGTAACATACGTTTTTTAGGACAGATTCGATACGAGCCGGTTGCTTCGCTTGCCAGAACAAAAACCCCAGAACAACACGTTGGAAAATTTCCTTCAGTGGCTTTAGAATTGATTTCTGCAAGAAAGTTTCCTCAGATTTGGTGGTTTTAGCCTTTGTGTCTCCAAACTGTCCTGCATTATTCAGTAACACGAGTCCAACAACTTGTTCAGGCAACCCCACTGCAGCGGCCAAAGCCGTAAACCCTCCAAGACTGAAATAAACAACGAACAACAGAATGTCACTTAGTATGTTGTGTCGAAAACAAATTACAATGGCAATACAACTTATACCATCAATGAAGTCGATATGATGTTATGCTATCGCAAATTCCAGATTATGGACTGCACCGGATTTTCTGACCTAGAAACTCCTTGGACTTACCTTAAGTTCAAAAAGCGTAACTAAAAGAATGGAAGTAAAACTCTCATCAAGCATCATACTAATGCAAACTCCGGAGTTTTGACTGGTAAAAATGTAGGTCTTCATACGAAACTGAATCAATTATCATGGCAGCTTCGTCGAAGACGTAATTCAGACTCGTATGCAGATTATTAGTGGAAAAGATTGCAGCTTATTCATTCAATATCGAACACAGCACGTTAAGATTCATTTTTATCACATCTTTTGATCATACATGTAGGAATGAGATTAACTGTTAAGTACTTGTTCTTGATCACTACCTGTTTCCAACTAACACTGCTGGCTCTTTTACTATCTCCTTCAGAAAATCAACAACTTGATCTCTCCATATCATTGCATCATACTCGATAATCGCTTTCTCGCTCCACCCAAATCCTAGCAAGTCTACGGCATAAACTTTGTAATTTTTAGCCAATTCAGGTATGTTATACCTGCAAATTTGGAAAACATAAAGATCTTAAGGCATATATGACAGCCTCTAATTATCATTGTTTCATGTCCATCAGAAACTTCAATCAACTTCGAAATGAGAAGTTACATTATTTACAGTTCAAAAAATCGGAAGTCGATACTTATAAACTAGTTTGAGCGAAAAGAGCATTAGATAACAAACCTCCAGTGGAAAGCAGAAGCACCAAATCCATGAATAAGAACAATTGGAGCCCCTTCTCCTTGTACTACATAATGTATTTTCCGACCACGCCATGTCCAGAAATTGTATCCGTCCAGCTTGAACGGTAATCTCTCCGCTCCTAAAGAAAAAACAAAACTCAGTAAAAGGAAATCTAAAATATAGAAAAAAATTGCTCCCAATAGTATTCTATGTTACAAAATGCAGCTTGGGTACAATTGCAATTCTCAACTGTAGACTGCCCTAGGTGAACAAAGCCTAGTTATGCTCCAACAATAGTCTGGTCTTAATCTAAGACATAACACAAACTGTCAGCTAAAAGGTATACTACTTTGTAAGAACCCAGATTCCAGAAAACAAAACTAACCCACAGTAGAAGAAACAAAGAACAATTTGGGGAATAGTTAAAAACCTTACCTTGAACCGGTTCACTAGTCAAGGAAGAACCCATGACCGAGGCACTAGATGCCATAATCCCCTTTAAAGCAAACCCCCTCCTGTTTATCATCTCACATTTGCTTCCTTTTCAAGTGCATGGCAGATAAACACAAGAGAAAGTAATCAAAATTTTAAATTTAAAAAGAAGAATAAGCTAAACAGTGTTGGGAAAATAACAAGTTGAAGATTCACAACAGAAATTAGCTTACTTGACTGATGATAGATTCTTGAAGGAGCAAGAAACCTGCTAGAGATTGGGTTTAATAATTCAGTTGTAACTGAAGGTGAGACTGCACATGAAGAAGACGACATTGTACTCCTCCAAGAATGGTTCTAAAACCCTGAAGAGTCTCCTTTAAAGTATGGAAACGATTTTTAAGAAGTTAAAAATGAGAGTTAAAGAACGAGACAAGTGGACTCAGCACAGGGATGATATTTTAAGAGTTGGTTCTTAGAGGTTCAGGATTTTGAGCCGGCCAGTTCTGTGGCTGGTGTAACTTGAGGAGTTGTGGCTAAGTCCAAGCCATGGATTGTCTTCCCAATGAATCTTTCCGATTTCCAGACATTTTTAGATTATTTACAAAGTTGCTATATTCGAACATCCTAATTTAAAACATCCTAAACAATTAAGTTGGTAGAGAAGCACAAATAACTTTAAATTTTGATGTTGCTAATAAAATAAATTAAATTATAAAAAATATTTTTATATTCAATTTTATAAAATTAATTTAAATTAATCAATTAATAAATCGTCGTAATTAATCTATTAATAAAATATATTCTCAACCTTTATTCGGTTAATGAATTTGATTTAGGATAATTTTGCCATGTACGTCGAATACCGCTGAACATCAATAACATTGAATATGATTAAACATCATTAAATTAATTAATAAAAAATTAAAAATATTAAATATAGTTAATATAATCAAAATTTTATTTTAAATAATTTATAATTATATGTTGAGTTTTTAAAATTTTAGTTTTTAATATATAATTCAAAAATATTTAACGTTAATGATATTTAATAATATTTAACTGTAAAAATTTTCTTTCGCTTAATTATTGCACTCAGCTATTCTCGCCCATTAGTCCCAAACATTTTTCATCTAACCGGATATCAGTACGTGCTAAAATTTAATTAGATGAAAATCAATTTAATTAATTAATTAAAAGTATTTTTTAATTAGACGTGTGATTAAAAGATTGAGTTTATCAAATTAAATTTAAAATAATAAAAATTCAAAACGGTGCGTTTCATGTGTAACTTATTTTGGCGGAATTCTAGACCTCTTCCAAAATCCAACGGCTCATATTTTAAACGAAATTTCAAATTCGTTAACTGAAAAATCTGGTTCCCTGATTCCCTTTAAAAACTCCCCATCGGAACCCTCATTTTCTCCCGTCGACTTCAAGAGAAGGAATCTTGGCATTTCACGAAGGCTTTTGACGCTCAACAACACAGCAGATTTTGGTTTTCTTTTACAAGTTGTCAAAAGGAAAGGGTGAGTTTCGTTTCTTTTACAAGCATTGGATTTTCGTTTTTCATATGATTCTTTTTCCCGGAAACTATTTTCATTTTCTAATCTGGGTTTGTTTTTCTTTTTGCAGAAAGTTTGTAAAGATGAATGATTTAATGACAAAGTCGTTTTTAAGTTATGTGGAACTGAAGAAACAAGCAGAGAAAGACTTAGAATCGGACCTTGATATGGAGAAAGGGCTGAGCCAACTCGACCCTATAGATGAAAAGAACCTCTCTCAGTTCTTTCAAGAAGTGGAGACGATCAAGGCCACTATGGACGAGATTACCAGTCTCGTCTTTGATCTTCAAACCCTTAATGAAGAAACCAAGTCCACCCACAGCACCAAAGTTCTTCGAGGGTTAAGAGATAGAATGGAATCCAACACGGTTTCGATTCTCAGGAAAGCAAAGGTTGTTAAAGCAAGGCTTGAGTCGCTGGAAAGATTCGATGCAACTGACGGTAAACAAGGGAGTTGTGTTGGTCGGACCAGGATTTCAATCACCAAGGGTTTGAAAGCCAAGCTTCGGGAAATGATGAAGGATTTCCAGGGCTTGAGGGAAAAGATTCTATCCGACCACAAACAAGATCTCAAGAGAAGATACTACACCGCCACCGGTGAGTTACTGAGCGAAGAAACTGTCGCGAAAGTGGTTTCCATCGGCGAGAAAGTGGAGTTTGCAGAGAAAACAGAACGGCATGAGGCGGTCATCGATATCCAGAGGAGTTTGCAGAGGCTTCATCAGGTGTTTCTTGACATGGCGATGCTTGTCGATGCAAAAGGGGAGAAAATGGATAATATTGAAGAGAATGTGGCAAATGCAGGTAGCTTCATCAATGGCGGAACCAATAGTTTACAGTATGCAAATCAAATGAAGAAGAAGAGGAAAGGTTGGGTTTATTGGGTTTGGGGCGTTGGTCTGACTATACTCATAGTTTGCATCATTTCATTGTTAGCTTCTTGAGAAGCATAAAGATGAAACAATGTTTCAACTATTTCCTAAGCAATGATTTCAGTGTTTGGTTCCATTTTTTTTCTGATATTCGACTAGTATGTGTTTCTATCATCTTAGAATCAAACTTAGCTAACAACAAATTGTCTATATCTAGTTGTATTGATGACAAAAAGACTACACTTTTTAGTGCTTCCTTTCCTTATTATCATCCCTGCCAGAGCCCGTCCGAACCATTAAAACTGACACCGAAACGTAACAACTGAAACAATCATTTTGCTACTCACCGAGGATCATTTCCGGATAATGAAAGATAAACCCAACCAGTAGGCTTGACAAGCTCCACAGTTTTAATCTCCTGTAGAAACATTCATACACAAACTAAACAGCCTGATACGAGTACACAATTCTAAACGAAAGCAAAGGTAAATTACAGATTATACCTTCAAATTATGGAAGCCATCACCAGCTCGAATAGAGTCTTACTTGGGGTAGCTCTCATCAAGCTTGAAATCCACATAAAGCACAAGTAGCTTCAAAAACCCAGCACGAATCATCTAGCCTGTTTAAAGAATCGTTGTTGTTCTTAGAGGTCACGGGTTCGAACACTAATAATGCCAACTCAATGTTTGAGTTATCAATGTCTAATGGTTGGGAGTATATTCTGGAATAGATATTACTGTATTTCAAGATTGTCTTTACGGGCTCACTAATTTCAATTATGCAAGTTAAGTTTTTTTTTATTTGTATGACCATGCATTCAGGTATTTTAAGAATTAAATTTTAAAATTAAATCAATTTTTTATTATTCTTGATAAATACAATATGAACTTTTAGATATTGATGTTCGGGTACGGTGAGGGTGCAAACCCTTAGGCCTTAACCATTTATAACCGATTAACTTGTTTCCATTAAAAAAATATAGTTTTTTTTTCTTCAAATTTCCCATTAAATATTTTCAGAAGCAAGGGAAACATCGAAATTTCAAGTTAAATCGCTACAACATGAAGGGAAAAACAAGAACATGTCCATTTAATAATTTGTTGGAATCATGATAAGAAAAATCTCCATCTTTGATACTTGTAGGATTTCAGGAATCTTTGACAATCTTGTAAGAGGGTCTTGGAAGTCTGATATGATTCCAGGAATAGTATCTGCAGAAAAAAACAGTAAAAACTTGAAAACATGAACAAGGCTACTCTTTTTCATTTTCACATATGTACCTGTAGATGCTGGGACCAAAATTGATTGATTATTCTTAATGAAACCTCATATTGTACACACTGTGAGGGCCAAGGGAATCACTGTTCCAAGTTGAAAATGGTTGCAGTTGCTGCATTGTATATGATTTTGGGATAATTAAGACATCAACAGAATCATAAGTTCATGCATGGGAATAAGAGTGTGAATAAATTACAGTGATGCAGGATGAGCCGAGCGCGAGAGCTTGTTCCGGGATAGATAAAGAAGCACTTGCATTAATTCTGTTCGTGATTGTTCGGGGAGGGTTCATTGTTGCATCCAACATGAAATTTACAGCTTCCTTTTGCGATGGATTCAACTGAAGAAAGGCCAAACAGGCCGTTCCCGGTGAGTTATAGCTTGTTTTTTATCCATTTTTCTTGCAATGATCACTGACAAAAGAAAAATTTGGGGGAGCCTGGTTTTTTTTTTTTTCTTACCTCTTCCATCGGTAGGTTTTCGACATTGAATTCTACAGTTGGATTTAGAGCAGCAAGTTTCATAGACAAGAACTGCATGTATACCATAAGTTAACACAGAGATCTTGTGTCCTAGTAACAATCTTCAAAGGATAATAACATTGACCATATGTCTTGTCTTATTACCTCAACTTGTTTTTGCAGGGATTGAACATAGTTGATTATTTCATCCAGCATTCCAGCTTTTCCAGTGATTTTATTACAACCTGGAACTAAATCTTGCAAGCATTTCATCTTCTTACTAATCTTTTCCCTTCTTGCCTGTAACATATTACATGCATAAAAAAGACCGTGGCAGTTGATTTTACTTGACAATAAAAGCACAAAATTCTAAAAAAAAAAAAATCCTTACTCTTTCTGCCAAACTGTGACTATCAGTAGCCTGGCCCCGACGTACCCTTACATGAATATAATCTGGCTTCTGTTGAGCCTCTGAAGCCTTTGAATTCTCCATTGAAGAGTTTCTCGAAACATATGTAGTACTGCATTTAGCTTTGGACTCGGATTCCATTCCCGTTTCTCCTTTGATCCTCTTATCTTTGTATTTATCATCTACAACAGTCTGTATAACAAAAAAGTGAACAAACTTGTATCTTTAATTCAAGAAGAAGAGAAATCTCAAAATGAACAAATTTACAGCGAATAAATAGTGCCAAACCTCTGATTTTCTCTTGAAACCCTGAAACCGAGGCACTGTATTTGGATATAACATACTAGGAGTATCATTTTGGACCACATGGTTTTGCTGCAATTTCAACCTTGCTCGTTGTCTCTCAAGCACTGTAATGTCCATCACATTATGAACACTACTTTCCATGGAGTGCAGACCATGTAACATCTCTAGTCAATCTTGGAGGAGGAAAAATGGGATTTTTTTATTATTTGTTTCTCTCTAGTTAGTAAGGTGAAGAGCTGAAGAGGAATTTATAAATAAAAGGTTTTTTGGATAAAAGAGAGGCAAAGTCTGGAAATGAATGTAAGCCATTAACAAGAGGTTGTGGGCTATGGGACCCTAACGACATAGCCTTCATGTGGGAATGTCCGTTTATTACAGAAAACGGAGAGGTTGTAAAACGGGGTACCAGGTTTGGCTATGGTTGAGGTTGGTCTTTTCAAGATTTGATGCATGCCATTCAAATCAATGGTGATGTTTCGAGTCTTTAACATGCAGGTTAAAAAGACAAGAAATAAGGTTTAGATTTGGTGTGGCTTCAACGTCAGAATGCCATTACACTTTTGATTACACAGTTAGGGGTTTAATAAAAAATAAATTTGAACCTGTTAATACCATTAAGAAAGTGAAGGACCAAATTATATCAAGTTAAAATGGAGGGACTTAAACCATAAACAGACAAAAATATAGGGAGGACTAAAACCACAATTAAGGGTCAAACCTCGGACCTTATAGTTAACAGCCACACACTTCAAAGTTTAAACAACTGAACTAGTCCAGCTGGTTGGCAAGGTCATTCAAATTTTCCATTCTTAAACAGAGAAATCAGCAAATGGAAGACTGAGCTGCCTGGATTAAATTATCCAACACCTGAACCTGTATCAGATAAGTATTAGCTAAAATGAATCCCCCTGACAGAATGTAAAGATAGCCTGTCATATCCTGCGGCTGATTCAGGGACAAACCTGTTAAATACTAGTACTTTACAGCTATGTATATATGCATGTATGATTTCTATTTTTCCTACATAGCTTGAAGCCATTGATGAGGATAAGGGAAAGGGTAAAGGTACATGTATGTTTCTCCAGGCAAAGAATATATGCATGGATATACAGAATGGATTATATGAGTGTCCCACAGACAGTGTGTGCCAAATTAGAGCAACATAAAACCAAATCCCACCAACCATCTCCCTTTTTTAATTTCCTCTAAGAAAACTCACATCACAAGACCTCTTAACACACCAAGTTCAGCTCTCCGTGTAATAAAGTATAAAAGACCTAATATCTCATGACGGGTTTGTTTCGATAATCGATATCGAGCTGCACGAACAACTATACCAATAATGGAATACAATAAATGAAGAACAGTATGAGATTAACTTCATATGGGTATGTCTCTAGTCCCCACAGGATTTGGCCATCAACATGAAGGCTTCCAAATCCTCATTAACCCCACCCATTGGCTACTGTCTCCAATGCCAACTCATTGAACTATCCTATCATTGATCCAAAACTTTCCCACCATTTTTTCCTTTTTTATAAAAGGAAATTATTATTAGAAGATAAAAAAAAAAGAAGTTAAAAAACAGCTACAAGTCTCTAATTGTTATTTAAAGAAAGTTAAAAGTAAATGAGACGAGACATATGACGGTTTCATTAGCTCACTTCTGAAGTTAAAAACATCTGCCATAGATAGAAAGGACTCTTAGTGCTTCTTCAGGGAAACCAGGATTCTATGTGAAATAACTAAAGTTCGTGAACAGAATCAGTGCAAGCACTAGAATAAAACATAAAAATACCTAAAGTTTTGGATGAAAGCATGGCCAAAAACACACGAACAACATGAAAGCATCAATACATGTTTAACAAACACATACTTCACGCCACTGTGCCTTTCTAATGCATGTAAACAACAGAAAATGATTTAACTGATTTTGACGACCTGAAATCTGATCATCAATATTTAAAAAACAAGGAGGTAATTAGAATTTAGAACACTAGATTTGTGTTGGTCCAAGGGAAAAAGATAAAAGGAAATATTTAAGACTAGCCAAAAACTGTACATTCTGAAGAAATATACAATCAGAAAATGGCATAAAAATTCAACACTAGCCAAAAACTGTACATTCTGAAGAATTATACAAGCAGAATATGGTATACAATATATATATCATAGAAATAATAATAAAACCTAAGAAACTAGATAATGAAAATTAGTGTGGGAGCCAGATAAAATCATTGACCAACTAACTACATTTAGTAACATTATGATGATATGTTCCCAAATTCCGGTAAGCAAATCCATCCCAGGGAAGGGGAAAGAATCTTACCCAGGAGAACATTAACCCGGATGTGACAAGAGAGCAGAAAATACGAGTTTCATTTCTTCTTTTTATGTGAACTGGATTTTGAGAACATTGACAGTTTCACTCCGAACAAAGATTTATGAGACTTCTTGTCTTTAGAATAGTTGCTAGCATCTTCAGGTGTGACACAGTCAGATTGAAAGTGGTCTTGTAGTAGTTCCTCATCATCACGGTTGGTATCTCTAAGCAGCCGCAGCAATTCCATCGCACTTGCCTTTCCTTTATCACTCCCATTAACAGAAACATCGAAAAGGGCAGGGAATATATCACATTCATCCATCACTAATTGGCAGTATTCAACACGTTGAGAGCACAATGTGAGGAGAATAGCCAGTGCATGTTCTTGGTTCTCATGACTGTTCGTCTCGATTAACATGGCAATAGAATTAATACATCCCGGAGTTTCAGTAATAGAAAGCCGGGCCGCTTGGTTATCGCACAAATTTCTCAACACTACAATACAGTGCCTTGCAAGAGTAGCGTCTTCTAGGAATGGGACAAACTTTGGGATGCATTCCAAAAATGCTAAATTGGAACAAACGTCGTGGCTTGAGGACAGATTGTGCAAAATTTTAATGACTTGTTCCTGGAACTCTGTGATCTTTGAGTCAAGAATATTTAAAATGGAAATAAGAGAACCAGATGCAGCAATCTTAGATTTGCAACTGCTTTGGCCAGACAATACTTCTATAATGTCAAGGACCTCTTTAGTCACTTCTGAGTTGAGAGACAATGACAGCAAGTTATATGCATCTTCATTTAAGTACCGTATGCCATTCCTGTAAGAAGCTCACAAAGAAATGAAAAAAATCACAAATATGACCCATTATCTCAAAAGCTCTATGCACATAAACAAAATAAAGCATAATAAAAACAAACAAATGCCATTTTAAATGATCAAAACGACGTGCAATTCGGTGACAGGTATCACAAGCTTTGTGAGAGCATGTGACTTATACAGAGTCTTTTAGTCTCACAAGGCAAAGTACTGACAAGGAAATTACGGAATACCAAATACAAGAAGCCCATTGAACTTGAGCACAGTTTAGAAAATAGAAAACAATCCAGACTAATAGGAGTGTTTGAAATATTTTGATGCAAATTAAATCTGATGTTGGTACGAGGCTGCGAGGATGTAGCAAACTTGCTCACTCTTCTTCATCTCTTCTTGTTTCTTGGAATTTGTTTAAGTCTTTTTTTTTTTTCTATTTTGAGTTTGCTATAAAACGAACCAGTGAATTTTGTTTATACTTTGATCTTTGATGGTTCTTTGGATGGAATGAAAACAAAACATTTATCAAAAAAAAAAAAATCCAAACTAATGACATCACACATCATAAAACATGGTACAGATGCAGAAAATGTATGGAATACTTACCTGTTTTTGCTCAGAAACATCAATAACAACTGAAATCCAGCTCTTTGTGCTCTAATATCACGCTTATCATGTGCACAGATCAAAAATTTGATCAACGGTTCAATGAAATTCTTGGATGACATGGACATACAAGTTAAATCGTCATGTTTCAAATGTTTTTTCATATCTTCAACATTCTCGTACTGTGATTCCCAATCAAGCTCAAGAAGCCTACTTAGAGACTCCAAATCCATTTTGCTTGCATTGTAAGGATTTTGATATTGGCAAAGATTGTCACTGGTCTGCTCTCGTATCAATCTTGAGCCATCAGCAACCTTGTTTCGTGATCCATCAGAATTATAACTAGTATCTGAAGATCCAATTGAGATATTGCTGATGTCTACTGGAAAGTGCATATCATATATAGAACTGCCGAAGCTAGCTATGGAAGTGGAAGATTTTTCCAATGACTGAAGCATATCTGATTGCAAGCTTGGGTCCTGAAGGATGATTCCGTACTCCGTGCACCATTTTGATATCATATCCTTCATGGCAGCATTTGGCGTCAATGACAGATGGGCCAATTTCATTTCAGTTTTTGGGCATGTATCATTACCGTCATTAAACCACTTCTGGATCCAAACCCTTTCAAATGTTTGTCCGGAAGCAATGACAACAGGATCATACATCAATCTTGAAGATATGGGGCATTTAAATTCCTCAGGAGGTGAAGCTCCACTTAACTTATCAGTTTGAGCATCAGACTGCTTACGAGATTCCACATCAACAGAGTGACTAGATACAAAATTTGTACTGGGGATAACTGCAAATGCTCCTTCATTATGATCAACTGCGTTGTCTGTTTGCTCTCCGATAATCAAATGACTGTACTTCCTCAACAGATGCAAAAGATATTTTAAGATTTTCCTCTTTTGTACATCAGTATCGCCGACTCTTTCCAGCAATTTCTTAATAGATCTTTTCTCTATCAAGATGGCTGTTGAAGATGAAAAATGAAATTGTGATGCTGCTGTTTGAAGAGCTCTCATTTAAGCATATTCCATTGAATCTGGCGTTGCTGCTCCCTGATGAAGCAACTCTCTAACAACCTTCCCAGCCTCTGCATCAAATTTATCAGGGACAAAATTCGCAGCTCGCAAATCAACGACTATTTGAGAGATCTGCAATGACATTTCATTATCAGCTTGATCAAAGAACTGGAAAACATCCAAGTTTACAAATTACCCAAGTTATAAACATGCATGTAAAAGGAGTTCAGTAGGTTCATTGCTAAAAATGCCTAGGATAAAAGAAAAGCTATTTAAAAACACATGGGCTTCGATCAACCATTTAACAGACACTTGCTTGGGACAATGGGAAATGAAAATAAAAGAAATTATAGAGAAGGAAGATATGTAATTTGACAAACCTCGACAGCCAGCGTAACTGGAACCATACTCTGAATCTGGCATAAACTTTGTTCCAACAAGTTCTTGGCTTTTTGACATCTAGAAACTATGGCATCTGTTGTCATTGCCTGAAAATAATTGCAAAGAACTATCAACCAAATGAGTGATAAAATAAACAGAAAGCATAATCATGTAATTAAGCCCTTTGGAAGACTACGTATCATCGGATATAAAAAAAGCCTCGCAACAGCCACATACTCCTAGTTTTAAAATAGCAATAAAACTCCCCCTCATTATAAGTGAGGCAATAACCACAAAAATGACTAACTAAAAAACGCACCAGATACAGTTTACTTGACTCGCTACAGTACTGAAGAAGCAACTTTGCTTTCTCAATTGCATTATTCAGTGAGCATAGTGCCTTTATTCCCATTGAGCATCTAGGTCGAGCAGCTTCAATATCCGGAAAGATCATTAGAATTCTATCAACAAACTTCCTAAGCTCCGTGCACATCACGTGGTGCACCTGCAATCAAAGCATACCCAGCTTCAGTAAGAGATTTTACGCGCAACTTGCAAATGTGTGATTATATTCAATAACGATCAAACTACACAGCTAACGTTGAATTGTAAAGATTGCTGCAAAAATATCTCTTTTTTTTTCATGTTAGACCAGAAAAAAGAGAACCACACTTGGTAACTGTACCTTAAAGGAAATAGGATAGGAATAAGATGGAGTCTCCACAACTTCGGCGGTATCAGTCCCCATTCAAAAGATAAATCTTGACTAATACACAAAAACACAAGTCAAATAGTTAAACAAAAGAACAACTGCAAACCACCTCATCTTCACAAGCTGTAAAAGATGAAAACCCTTTTTCTATACTGATTCTTCATGTGACATTTTTAAGTGTAGCTTTATGGTTTGCATTAACTAGTCATCTTTAGTTCAGACTTTGTGCTAAACTTCAGTCAACGAAGAAAGATATAGAAAACATATCAATCAGGCGTACACGGCTTGGTCCCCACCAATTAGATTGCTTGGTCACAGTAAACATAACAATATGAAAAATAGTTTTGACTATTTCTTTCATTGAGATTTAATATTTACTGCAAATTTTAAACCTAACCAAGATAAAAGTTACAGGGAATGAAGAACATAGTAGAGGGAAAGGGAAGAGAAACTCACATAAAGATGCAGCAACCAAAGCGATGATGAGAGTTGGGATGCAAATTTTGAAGATATAAAACAACAGCAGAGTAAGAAGAACTTGAAACAACAGAATCAACAGAGGTAAAAAGCAAAATAAAGACAACCAATTTTGAGGGTAAACTAAATCCTCTAACTCAATTCAGAAGTAAAATTCTCGAAGCTCTACCATAGATAAGCAACGTAAAAAGAAAAGGCTTTAAAGATGAACAAGCCGATTGCATAATCTCTTCCCTTAAAAAAACTGTTTTTTTTTTCTGTTGCTTACGGATAATGGAATTAGAAAAAGCAAGAAAGTTTCTTAATTTTGATTTCTAGGCAATCATAAAATAAGGCGGCGTCTCAGATTCTTCCAAGTCGTCTTCAAGCTTTCGCCACTGAATTTTTAAAGGTGAAGTTTTTAAAGTTTTCAAACGTTCCTAACAGTCAGACAAGTTATCTCACACGCTTGTGGTGTATGCGATTATTTACAGCCGTTGATCTTTATTGTGGCTCCTATTTGATTGAATCCAACGGGTGGCTGAGGTTTTAGGGTAGATTGTGATGTTGACCAGATAGACTCTGTCGTTTCTACTCCCCGACATAGCAGTCTCTCTTGAACGGCCAAGTTGCAAGGTAATTTCATACATTTGTTCCCTATATTTTATATAGGGTAAACTATATATTTCATCACTCAAGTTTACATTCACTTATGTTTTGGTTATTAAAATTTTAAAAAATTCAATTCAATCACTTAAGTCCGAATTGTGACCGCTCAATTATTATATAGTTAATGATATTGTGACATACAAATGATACTAAAAAATAAAAAAATATAGTCGAGATTTGTTTTAAGTCTTCTAAATAAAATCATAACTTATAAAATCAATTGAATCGTTGATATGAGAACTTGATTTTCCTATTGTTTTGGGTTCACATGTTTCTTGATCTTATGAGAAGGTAGGAACAAACTCCGCTAACAGAGAGGTGGCGGCTGAAAAACCATAAACCCTAAACCTTAAACCCTACTGTCAGTCTATAATTATACTCCTTATGTCACAATTACTATTTAGCAATGCACAAGGACGGTGTAATGATCAAACAATGGGATAGAAAAGAGTCTATTAAGCCTTTAAATCTAAAAATTTGAGGAACAAAGACCTTACTTAACTGATATTTAAACAAAAAAAAGACCTAAAATGCTCTTACACCAACAAAATCTGGGAGGGGTGTCTAAATGGCTCTGTCCCTGGCAATGCAGCTGGTACAAATATGATTTTTTTTTTTTTAACTTATATTATGATCATCACATTGGCAGTACAGACAGTGGATTGTGACTGAAAAGCAACAGAATTTAATGCAACAACGACCCCAGGCAAAAGTACGAGTGCTGAGGTATGAAGATGAGTTGGCCAGAAAACGGATGCAGGTACTAGGAGCTGCTTGTCTATTTATTCATTTTACATGTTATATTTTCAGAAAAAAGGGAGTCCCATTAGGTTTTAGCCTTTGAAGAAAAACTGGATTACTGTCCTGCTAACAGAAAAAGTCATTAACACGGCTACTGCACTGGTTGGTAATGTCTGCAAAAGAATGTTATCTTTCAAGCATGCTAGCTTAATTGTCAACTATTTTTTATTGAATCCCTCTATCTTGAAATTTTCCATGGGTTTGGCCTCCCACCTAAGAAATTGAATTTTTCGTGCAATGGAAATGATTGATGTAACAGTTTGGTTTCTACTTTTCGTTTGGAAACTTTTCATCTCTTGCTATGAAGCATCAATTTGGCAATAAGTTTATAACTCTTCTATCAAATTGCTATGTTTACTGTCTTATTGTTCTTTGCTGACAGATCATGAAACGCAGAGGAAACATAATGCTGAATTGGTGAAGCTGCAAGAAGAATCATCTATCTGGAAATAACAAGCAAGATGAGCTACTGAAGAGCAGATAAAAGCTCAGCAGCGCCAGACAGAGAAAGATAGGACTGAAATAGAACGTGAAACTATAAGAGTTAAGTCTGGCTGAGGCAGAGGGACATGCCAGTGAGGCAAAATTGACTGAGGATCATAAAAGGATGCCGATTAGAGAAACGGTGAATGGAGAAAGAGAGAAATGGCTTGCTGCAATTAATACACTTTCTCTCACATAGAAGGTCTTCAATTCTTTGTGACTTATAAATATTTCCTTGAAATGAAATTTTCAGGGGAGGGGGTAAAACTTTATTAACTGATAGGAATAAGCTTATCATGACAATTGAAGGTTCTACTGCATTAGCTGCTGGAGTTTATACAACAAGGTCTTTCCAAGTATGGTACATCAGCTGTTTTACGGCCATGTCCCACTGGCATGCCACTGAGATATTTTAACTTTACAGAATTTGTTTTGTTAGTACACTGGGTTGTTGGCATATTGAACTTAATGTAACTGATAGCAAGCCTTTAAAACAAGTGCCTATGGAAGACCGTTGACAACTGAATTCCTAATTGTGTTGACAGAGGAGCTAGAATCACATGGGGTTATATTAATAGGATATTGAGTCAGCCATCATTGATTCGAGAATCATCCATTGCTAAATTTCCATGGTTGGGCGTGATGTCACAGGAAAGGAACCATGTTTTGAAGTATGGTACAGCAGCAAGACTCGTCTGGCCCCTTCATTGAAAAAGAGAATAAAACATGCTGTTTTACGGGCTACTGCAAACTCCAAGACTTGTCTTCCCCCTTCCAGGAACATGCTGTTTTACAGGCCTCCTGGTACCGGTAAACAATGGTTGCAAGGGAGATGGCACAAAAATGGGTAGGTGGTTGTTAATCATTTCCTTTACTCGCTTCATATGCCCTTATTCCTTCCCTCAATTTGCTGTCTAGGCATATCGTTTCTTAATCTGGACTCCGGATTTTACACCTGTACGAAGTACCATGGGAAATGAACTAAGAATGTTGAATTTTATGGAGAATTTGGAAATTTTAGTAATCAACCTCCTTTTCTATAATCACCTCAGAGAGATTTTTTTCTTCTATACATTGAAAAAGGTCACTGAATATAGAAATAAATAACGTGATGTGCAGTGCTATTGTACTAGTTCCATGATTTCTATTCCAACAATAACTATTTAGCTTCTTTTCTTTGTTTTGACACTATATGTTGCAGGTATGCAATGATGACCACTGGGTGCACAGGCGGTCACCAAAATCCATGAAATATTTTATTGGTCTAAGAAGTCAAACAAAGGTTTACTGCTTTTTATTGACGAAGCTGATGCTTTTCTATGCGAGTAAGTTAACCCTTTCCTTGGATTGTGTCAAATTTCTAGGCGGAACTTCAAACTACATTATACAACCAAGTAAATCTTTGTGTTTCAGTCAAGAGGTATAGTTCTTGTGCTTGCCATGAACTCGGAGGGGGAGAAAGAACGATTCCAACTTTTGAAGCTCAGAAGATCAGAGTTGGGTGTTTTGTTCAATAAAGAACCTCAGAAGATAGCTAAAAAAAGACTTGTCTGAATATGTAATCCGAGACAAATGGTTTCTCTCATCGTGAGATAGCAAAACTCGTTGCTGGAATCCAGGCAACCGTCTATGAGCTTCAAGACTGTGCTTTAGATTCTCGTTATTTAAGGAAATAGTAAATTACAAGGTTGCCGAGCTTCACCACCAGAGAATAAAATTGGGCGGTGAAGATGGTTTGGACTTTGGCATCTTAGCTTTGGATCATCCTTGTATTGTGTTAACACGATGATCTGTATTGGCTTCATCTTTGATTTCCTGTTATATTTTAAGGGGCTCTGCTCCATTTGTCATGATTAATGGAGTCAGCTTGAAACCAAACTTAATCTCGTCTTTTATCAGTAATGGAAAGTATGCATTGCGATTTTAGAGAAATGTGTGCAACTAGCGGAAACGCTTTGTCTGGATGTCGGCATTAACGTCCATGTCCCCGGACAAGTTCTCGAGAACATTATTTGTGTGGCCAAAAAGGAAACGCAAAATGCTGAGAAAAAGTGTAAAAGGGAAAGTTGAAACGTAAAGAAAAGGGGCTGATCTGAACTCTGAAGAAAAATGCGAAGTTGGTTTAGTTTTGATTTTTTAAGTGCATGGCCATGGAGTAACCGAACACAGATCTAATGCCATGGCGCCAACGCCTCTCTTTCAACTAAGTACACGAGGCATGATGACTCTTTCTCCCTAAACAGCTACTCAGCCACACCTGGCTCATGGAAATGCCACGTTTCAAGTTCCAACACCAGATATTTCTAAGAAATAACCAAAAAAATATCTGGGGTTTGATCATGGTCTTGTTTACTCCACTATTTCATAAACAAAGCTCTTACAGAACATAGAAAGAGAGGGGTTGCTGGGGAAGTGAAGGAGCAAAGGAGATAGATTATTGCACAAGAGAATCCCAAAACCATGGCAGAAAAGATCAAGAGCAAGGTGCTGCTGAAGCCATGCAAGTGCTGACGACAACCAAAGACAAATCTCGCTCTTTGTTTTTTCTGTTTCTTTCTAGCCAAATCATCGGCAAAAGGATTTCGACACCTGAAAGTACCCTACTTGTAGTAGAGAATTTATATACGCAAAGGTGAAGCTGAATATTTGAATCCATTCCTAGACCTAGTTGGCATTATATATGATCACCAAGTTATTCACTATATCTTTTGATTCATGCCTCTTATTTTCCTTTTAACAGTTCTGATTTAAGCTCTGCAAAGAACTTAGCTAGAAGAAAGGAGATAAATTATATGCTCACTTAATTTCGGGGGAAAACACAAGAGAAAGATACTTCACATTAGCACTTTAGACACACCAATCTACTATATATGCAAGTGATATAATCAGGAATTTTCACTATTTCCACCACATCTGCACATAGAAAGAATCTCTCATTTAGGTCAAGTCCCCTTCAATATACATTATAGCTACAATAGGGCCGAGTAGTCAAATGGTTGAGTTCTAGCTGTTCTAGATGCCATTGTTTCATTTCACTGGCAAAAATAAGTCTGCCAGTCTAATATCATATCAGTATCATGAAAAGCTGTCAACTTCCGCTTGGCACGGCTTTATTTCTATAGGGAAAATAGAAGATTTCTCATGGTAGGGTTGAAAGCAACCAAAGGTACCATAATTAATGGGACACATGCAATTGTTTTGTTTTTGTTTTTTTTGGGGGGAGGGAGATATCAGTGCATAAAATTTTTCATCTTGTTATAACCTTACGACTAATGAGAGTTTTTTGTGTGACAATGTCCCTAATTGAGGACTGTATATTTCAGAATCATTTGCAGGTGTGTTCCTTTAATGGAAAATTTCACACAGATCTAAGAAGTACTTCAATATTTTTGTGTTTCAAAAGTTTGTAAGAATTGTAACATGTCAGAAATTGAAGAAAACAAAAAGAAGAATTACTCTACGGGATTTGCTGCTACTTTTCAAAGTGTGTAAGAAGGGGGGAGGAATTGTGTTCTTACATTTGTTTTTTCTTCATGGCTTGCTTGTTGTTGTGCATCCAAACTTTAAAAACCTGTCTCTTCACTCCCATTTGAGCACAAAACTGTTGCAATTCTTGCTCATCTTGCTTTTGGATTCTCCACCCTAACTTCTCAGCAAATTCCATCATCTTATCTTTTTGATCTTGACTGAACTTTGTTCTAAACCTCTTTTTTGACGACTGTGGAATAGTATCATGTAATAACTGCCCTCCTGGATACATATTCAGATCTTCACTCGAGGACTCCACCGGTCCACCACCGCCGCCGAAGTTCATCATAACGGGTGCAACCGGCATGGCAGCGGAATGAGTACCAACGGACAATCCAAGTGAAAATCTTTGGTGATTAAGAGGGGTTGGTTGTTGAAGATGAACAACACTATTCTTTCTTGTATGATGATGATAACGGCTCGGCGGTGCATATTGTGATTCCCCTTCGATTTCTTTCCGGTGGAAATTCCTATGGCATTCACAGGCTGCACACTTGAAGGCTTCCACGGTGCCTTCTTCCCCACTCGGCATGAACTCACCGCAACCATCCACAACATGAGCCCCCATACTGGCTGCATGGTTCTTCAGACATTCTCTATATCTAACCAAAGGATCAGTAGAACATACTGGTTGAGGCTGCGATGTTGGAGGTGGTGGTGATTTGGAGCTGTTGCTTGATCTGTCGGCTGATCCTGGATCTCTTCCAGGGTCTAGATCCCTACAAAGAGGGTAATGATTTAGGGTTTGGGATTGGATTTGTGAGTTACCATGAACACTTGAATTTGTATGATGGAGTTTTGAGGAAGAATCCCTGTTGAGTTGATTAATATAACTAAAAGAGTTTGGCAATGGCATCCCCATTTCCTTGTCTTGGTCTCTCAGTTCCATTAACTCTGGTATGTTTTGTTCTCTAATCTAAAACCTAGATCTAAAGCCTTTGATCTCAACAACCCCTTTATTGAAACAAAGTTTAAACTACTAAGTTAATACTGTGGTTTCTTTTCAAACCCATCATCATCATCATCATCATGGAAGTACTGCATAATTAAATCAGTAGATTAGCTTAACCCTAAAAATTATGCCCTTTTCTCTATTATTGTGACTTCCACGTTTTAGTGCTAAACCCACCAACTCGTTTTCCTAAAGCTTCCATTTTTCCTGTTCATCAAGACGTAAGCAAAGTGTAAAAGACAAATTAAATTTTTTTAGACTAATTTTATAATTATAAAGAAAGCTGTATATAAAACTCAAAACAGTGAAATAGGACTGTTCAAATATGAAGCACGGGCCCCTTAGCATTGCCAAACATAACTTACCTTGATTGAGATCACTGGTTAATTAGCTTTGTCATGTAAGAATTCTCTCAACTGTACTGGTAATGCAGAGAAACATGTTTTAGCATAGATTAAGGGGAGAAAAAAGGAGATAAAAGTGGGTTTAAAAGAGGAGAATATATACTATACAGGGATACGTATACGGGGTAGTTTCAGTTTGTTTCCTATTTATCCATCCAAGCTTGTAAAACCAGTGATGGCCGTCCCGTCAGAGATTACTGGTGTGGCTGACAGATTTAGTGTTTCTTGCAGAACAACCGACAAGGCCACGTTAAATCTCTCTCAGACCCTGCACATTGGTCCAGCTCTTAATTATTGCAAGACGCCAAGACCGCGTTATCTAAGGCAGTTTTAATGATCGGGTGTTTGAGGTTAGTGCATCGTCGGACATGAAAGCTCAATTGCAGAATCTCTAAAACATGGGGTTTAAGCTTAAGATAATCATCTAAAACTGCAGATTAAAAACAAAGGAAGAGAGAGAGAGGGAGAAAGAGTCGTGGCCTGCAGGAATTAAAGTGCTGAAATGCTGGTCCACAGCACTGAACTTGTCCCTTTAGTGTGCATGTCAGATTCTCTTTCTCACGTACGCACTTATGTCTGGTTTTTCTTTGCAGTCCTTATATCTATAAAAATTTAGGTGTGAAGTTCGCCTTCATGAATTTCATTGATCATGCACTGCTTTAAAGGTGAATATGAGTGGAAATGTTACAGCCAGAGTGCTGACTTGGCAGCTATTAACGTGATAAGTCGATATCGTATAATAATTTCTCGAGTGACCCCAACCTAGTGGCTTTGTTTTGTTAGCAATTTACAGCTGAAGCGGTACACAAATTTGAAAGCTTTTTAATTGATTTGCCTCGGCTCTTTCCACCTCTTTTTCTCAAGTCATGCTTTTCTTTACTTATAAAACTCTCTTTCTTCTTCCTTGTTATTTACGTCTCTTATATTTTTTAAAGAAATGATAATATATTGTATAATTCTTTTTATTTAAATTATATAATTTAAATTTTATATCTTTTAACTTTCAAAATCTTAAATCATAACCTTAAATCTTAAATCTTAATCTAAAATTTTAAATTATAAATTTAACAAGTCATTTAAAAATATTTTAATATATAAACTATATAAATTAAAATTTAAAGTCTAATAAATTTAAAGTTTATTTTAGGGTTAAAACTTTAAGAATTTATATCGTAAAGTTTAAATTTTAGTATTTATGATTAAAAGTTAAGTTTAATATTCAAGGTTTAGAATTTAAGATTTAAGATATGATTAAATATTTATATTTTAAGTTATATTTTGATACACAGATAATATAAAAATATAAATTCTTTCTTATTTAAACTATATAATCTATCATCTAAATTTTTAACTCTAAAACCCTAAATCATGAATTATAAATTCTAAATCATAAAACTTTAAACTAAGTTACTCATAATTATAAAGTCTAATTTACACAAACTTATATATAATATTTTAATTAAATTTTAAATTGCGTAACTTAAATAAAAACAATTCTATAATATTTTACCCATTTATAAAATAAACTTCAGAATCCTAAATTTAACAAATTATATATATCATATATCAATTTTTTTTTCATTTTTAATCTATATGTAAAAATAATACTATACCTTTGCTTAAAAAACAATTTAATTACCTAAGACTCTTATTTCTTTGTTCTCTCCCTCTATCTTCCCTGCCACAAACCAAACCTTTGTTTTGTACTAGAAATTAGGAAACATTATGTTCACATGTATCTGCTTAATCTTCTTGTCTTAATTAGTATTTTATTAGGAAAAGTCATGGCTAGGGTTTAAGACTGAAACAATATCTCGTGGGATACTTAGTATCCCTTAAATAAAAATCACTATATATTAAGTTATCTTAGGGCACCCAATTTTATTTTGTGAGGTTGAAGGGACCAATTTCCAAGCAAGGATTTGTTGTTAATTAATTAAAAGATAAAGAGGAATTATTAAACTAATCTTCTGACCACTTGTCGTTTTAATTACAAATTTCATGTACTTCGGTATGTAAAGAAAAATGCATGTACTTAGATTGGAACACGTGGCAAATGTCCAGCCAAGTGTCTGAAACTTTCTTCTTTAGGATCCGTCACTTTCGTGGGAAAATTTTTGTTGTTATGTGCCGAGATGTTTTTTTTGTTCAACAGGATTGTTTTATTTCTAAAATTGCTCCTTTTTTATATTTATAATTTATAGTTTTTTTACCATTTTAATATGTATTTTTTTCATTTCTCTCGATGAATATGTAGAGTTTTGATTTTGGAAAAAATAAATAAGATTTTAATTTATAAAGTTTGATTTTAAACAGTTACATTACTTCTAGCTAATTAAAATTTTAAAAGAAAATATTTTTAATAATCACCAGATCTAATATAATAATTTTATTGAGAAGAACGTATGATTTTATATTAAAAAATAAATTTATAAAATTTTATATGATAAAAATTGATTTTTAATAAATTTTATTTATAAATTTATAATTCGTAATAAGATTGATTGTTCTATAGATGGATCGAGGAACGGCCGTTCTATAAAAATTTTTATAATTTATTTTTATTAAAAATTTATAAATTTATATCTTACAATATAAATAAAATATTATATTCATCGTGATACAGTGACAGTGTTGTATTTATCTACTTGGTTGTTTTGCTTGTTTACTCTTTGTCGTACCACTTCTCTTCCTCGGTGTCGTAAGAATCCCAACTTCTTTCGATAGCTATCTTCACTTCCTCACCAGTCATCAGACACTGGCATCATCTTCTATTAGGTTTGGGTATTTTTCATGAAAAAGAAACTCATTGGAATCGAGTTGGGACAGAATTTTTAAAAAAACTGTGTTTGAAAAGTATTTTTAACTCAAATGTGAAAGTTAAAATTTTTAATTTTTACAGTTAAAAAAGTATTTTTTTAGAGTGAAATTATAATTTTAACTTTTATTTATTATTGTTTTATTTATAATTTATAAATTTATAATTTTTATAAAAATATAATTAATGATTTTTTTTAATTTAAAAATTATATATTAATTAAAATATTTAAAATTTATTATGTTTTCATAGAATACATACAACAATTAAAATATATATATTTATTAAAAAAATATATTTTTATAATATTTTAAATTGATATATTTTATATATTATAACATTAAAAAATTAGATATCATTTATTAATATAACTTATAATACTATATCTAAAATAGTTATTAATCTTATTAAAAATATTTTTTGATAACAATATTAAACACTTAAATCTAAAATTCAATAATTCAAAAACACTTCTATAAAGATTTTTTAAAAATATTTTTTTACCATACATTTTAAAAACAATCATAACCCTAACTATTAGAATATATTATCTAAAATATTGTTTTTTCTTTATATTTGTAACTTATTTTAATTTTTTAAAATTTATATAATCGTTCTTATTATATATATTCGAATCACATGTATCCCAGTATCACCGGAAAAGTAAACAAAATCAAATGTTGAAATCTGATTTATTTCTTAAATTAATTACTTAAATATAAAGTTTTCAAACAAAATTAATTTGACCACAAAAAGCTTGATTACCGACTACAAAAACTTGCATGGAAATAATTCAAGCTGGGCCATCCCATTCATGTTCTACACGTCTGGAAATTTAATTTTTAAAAGGAAGTTGAAAATTAAAATTAAAGATATATGAAAATTATTTTGATATATAAATTTGTATAAAATTTATAAATTTAATTTATATATAATTTTTAATTTTAATATTTAAAGATTTAAATTAGAATTCAGGGTTTATGAATTTAGATTGTAGTGTAGAGTTTAAGATTTATAAGAGTTAAAAGTTAAAAATTTAAATTTTATACATAATTAATATATTAAAATATAATTAGATGTTTGTTAAATATGAGTCGGTTAGTTAGTTTGCTTTTTGGTTAGTTGGTTAGCTAAGTCGGTTTATTTTTTTTCCTGTATATAAACATAGCATATGGGAGAATTCAACACATATGAGAAGATAAAGAATTCTTTGGTTTACATTGTTTTAACATGGTATCGAGAGCGGGTTAAATTCTGTTTTTTTTTCTCATGTATTTGGGTTTATCAAAACCAATTTTCCTTCTTCGTTTCTCTTCCCCAAATTTCAGTAATTAGGGTTTGTGTTTGCTTTCTTCTTAAATCATGGCAAATGCCCTCGATTTTAGTCACACTCTCTACTTGCATCCATCAGATACACCAGGGACGTTGCTTATCTCGCATCAGCTCACTGGCATGGAGAATTACAGCATCTGAAGCCGATCGATGCGAATCGCACTTTTGGCGAAAAATAAGCTCGGTTTTGTAGATGGTCAGTGCAAGAAGGAAACATTTCAGGATGAACTTCATTCACAGTGGGAGCGTTGTAATGCTCTCGTTCTTTCATGGATTCTCAACACTGTAAGTAGAGACTTATCAGCTGGTATAGTTTTTACTTCTAATGCTGCAATTGTTTGGAAAGATTTGAAAGAAAGGTTTGACAAAATTGATGATTCACAAGTGTATTTTTTGCACAAAGAAATTGCAACTTTGAGTCAAGGTGATTCTTCCGTATCCGTGTATTTCACTCGTCTAAAATCATTGTGGGATGAATTCAATTCTCTTGTTCCTTTTTCAACATGCGACTGTGAGGTATCCCAACAAAATGCTGATCATCTGATTCGACAAAGATTATTTCAGTTTTTAATGGGATTAAATGAAACTTATTCGACAGTTCGAAGTCAAATTCTTCTTATGCAGCCACTTCCTTCGATGAATCGTGCCTATTCCATGATTACACAAGAAGAGTCGCAACAGATGCAACTTGGTGGATATACTCCAACAACACCAGCCCCAGACACCATAGTTTTATACACAAAGGCTGTTAACAATAATCAAGATCGTCGTCGGTTTAGTGGATTTCGTGATCACTGCAAGATCAAGGGGCACAAAAAGGAAAATTACTATCGGTTAATAGGGTTTCCTTCGGATTTCAAATTCAACAAGAAGAAGGTACCTCAAGCTGCTATGGTTTTCAATTCTTCCGCTGTTCGTGACATTGATGTTTCACAATCTGGGAATGCTCCATCAGTCCTCACTCAACCTGGGAATGCTTCACCAATGTTTACTCAAGATCAATATAATCAGATCTTGGACCTGTTACACAGATCACCTGCTCCAGTTACTGTTGTCAATCTTGCAGGTACTACTTCTAGTGCTCTGCCACTAACTGATTTTGTTTCTTGGATCATAGACACAGGGACAACTAATCATATTTTATCTAGCTTGAAGAGTTTGAACTCTCCAATTTCATGTGCTTCATAACCATGATCTGTTCATCTATCCAATGGTAAAACTGTTCCTATCACTCACATAGGATCCTACAAATTAAACTCTACTCATATCCTTCCTAATGTTCTCTTTGTACCACATTTTCACCACAACCTTTTATCCGTCTCTAAACTCACCCGAGACCTTAATTGTTCTGTTATATTTTACCCTGATTTTTGCATACTGCAGGATCTCTCAACTGGAAGGATGAAGGGGATTGGTAAAGAATCTGCTGGGTTGTACATCTTTGAGTCATCTGATGAGTGTTATGGTGTATTTTCTTCAGTTCATTGTAATGCCCTTTCTGTTTCTCAATTGTTTGACAATATCAGTTCTTTGCATTCACATTGTATGAATTCTTCTAGTAATAAAACCCACACTTGGCATGCTCGTTTAGGCCATGCTTCTTCTTCTGTTGTGAATCATATGTCTCCTTTAACTACTGTTCAATTAGAAAATAATCACAATGTGCAGGATTGTCTCATCTGCCCTTTAGCTAAACAAACAAGACTTCCTTTTCCCATCAGTCATACTAAATCATTAGCACCTTTTGATCTCCTTCACATGGATCTTTGGGGGTCCTATCGTGTCTCCACACATTCTGGTCATCGTTTTTTCCTCACAATCGTTGATGATTATTCTAGGATGTGTTGGATTTTTTTGTTGAAACTCAAGAGTGACACCCTTTTACACATTAAAAATTTCTTTGCTTATGTAGGTACTCATTTCTCTACCAAAATCAAGTTTGTGCGAACCGATAATGGTACTGAATTTTGTAGCACAGAATGCTCTAGTTTCTTTAATTCTATAGGGGTGGTCCATCAAACTACTTGTGTTCATACATCTCAGCAAAATGGGGTAGCTGAGCGAAAACATAGACACATTTTAGAAGTAGCTCGTTCCTTAAAGTTTCAATCTCATGTTCCCTTAAAATTCTGGGGAGAGTGCGTCAATACAGCTTGTTACATTATCAATAGGTTGCCTACTTCGGTTTTGCATTGGAAGTCCCCTTTCGAAATGTTGTACAATAAGGTTCCAAATCTATCTCATATGAGAATTTTTGGGTGTCTGGCCTATGCCACACAACCAAATTACCATGATAAATTTTCTCCAAAAGCCATCCCTTCCATTTTTTTAGGGTATTCTACTACACAAAAAGGTTATATATTATTCAATCTTGCTACTAAAACCTTCTTTGTCAACAGGGATGTCACCTTCCATGAGACCATTTTTTCATTTGCCTTACCTGGTCCTAAGGATCTTTCCTTATTTCCTGTCCAACTTGACCACTTTGATTCTGATTTTTTGACTCTTCATGAAGTTTCACCTAATGTCCCAATATCACCTACTGTTTCTACTGAGCAACCTCACACACCTACACCAATGTCACCCACTGTTGCTATTGGTGATATTGTACAGCCTACTCCACCCATCCATGACATTCCTACTGCTGCTACTGGTAGTTTACCTAACCACTCAAAAAATACTGATCCTATTCCACCTATACCTCAACCGACCAGACACTCATCTCGTGTGCCCAAAGAACCTAACTGGTTGAAGGATTATGTACGCACTTATCAATCCACTTCATCTCCAGCATATTTTACTGGTCAGTATCCTATTTCCTCTCATCTTTCTTATTCTCATTTACCTTTACATACTCAAACCTTTTTGGCTGTCACTTCTTTAATTGAACCATCCACCTATCATGAAGCTATTAAACATCCTCAGTGGGTTCAAGCCATGAAAGAAGAGATTCAAGCTCTTGAATCTAATAAAACTTGGTCAGTGGTTCCTTTGCCTTCTGGAAAGACTCCTATTGGCTGCAAATGGATCTACAAGATCAAATACAATGCTTCTGGTGATGTTGAGAGATTTAAAGCCAGGCTTGTTGCCAAGGGCTTCACACAGAAAGAAGGGGTAGATTTCGTTGATACATTTTCTCCTGTTGCAAAAATGACTACAGTTAGATTACTTCTTGCCTTAGCATCTATGTTCAATTGGCCCCTGTATCAGATGGATGTCTTTAATGCCTTCTTACAAGGCGATCTTGTAGAGGAAGTTTATATGCAATTACCTGACGGTTTTTGTAGCCAGGGGGAGCGTATGGTGTGTAGGCTACAAAAATCTTTGTATGGCCTAAAACAAGCCTCAAGACAGTGGAATGCCAAGTTAACAGAGGCACTTTTGGTAGCAGGATACAAACAAAGTAAGTACGATTACTCACTGTTTACAAAACAGCAAGGCGCTGATATTGTCATCCTACTTGTGTATGTGGACGACCTTTTAATAACAGGGAATAACTCTGTTATGATAGAAGATTTGAAGTACACACTCAATACAAACTTCAAGATGAAAGATTTAGGAGAGCTAAAATTTTTTCTTGGACTTGAGATAATGAGATCCTCAGAGGGAATAATTCTCAACCAACGAAAATATGCTCTAGAATTACTTGAAAGCACTGGTTTAGGGAGAGCAAAAGCAGCTTCAACACCTCTTGAGTTGAATGTCAAACTAACCTCATTAACATATGATGAGGCAGTACAGAAGAAAGGAACAGAAGGAGCAAATTACAAAAGGGAAGATTTGGCTGACAAAACAAAATTCCAGCGTCTCATTGGTAAATTGATATATCTTACTCATACCAGGCCTGATATTATTTTTTCAGTTCATCATCTGAGTCAATTTATGAATCAGCCCAAACAAACACATTATGATGCATCACTTAGAATTGTAAGATATATCAAGAAAAATCCAGGACAGGGTATTTTGTTTAGCTCGAAAGGAGAATGTCAACTTACTGCATATTGTGATTCGGATTAGGCTTCTTGTCCAATGACTCGAAGATCAGTGACGGGTTTTTGCATCAAACTGGGAGGCTCACTGATTTCCTGGAAATCAAAAAAACAGACAACAGTAGCACGATCATCAGCTGAGGCTGAACACAGAAGCATGGCGAACACTACAACAGAACTGGTTTGGTTGAAAGGTTTAATGACAGAGCTGAAGGTGGATCAAGGACAACCAGCTAGATTGTTTTGTGACAGCAGAGCAACTTTACAAATCGCAGCAAATCCGGTGTTTCACGAAAGGACTAAACACATTGAAATCGACTGTCACTTTGTTAGAGAGAAAATACAAGAAGGCTTGATGGAGACTCATTATGTGCAAACAACAGAGCAATTGGCAGACATTATGACCAAAGAATTAGGTGTGAGTCAACATGAATATCTTGTATCCAAGTTGGGGGTTAAAGATGTTTTTTACCCTCCAACTTGAGGGGGAGTGTTAAATATGAATCGGTTAGTTAGTTTGCTTTTTGGTTAGTTGGTTAGCTGAGTCGGTTTATTTTTTTTCCTGTATATAAACATAGCATATGGGAGAATTCAACACATATGAGAAGATAAAGAATTTTTTGGTTTACATTGTTTTAACAATGTTCAAATTTAATAGATATTACGTAATAAAAATAAAATACCCAAATGAAAGTGAATTAAATTCATAGTTCATATGATAAGGTGTTTGATCTGTAGTTCTAATAATGAGAAAACCCACTCCCTTAATTAGTAGGATTTTGTAATCTTCGATAATCATAATTAAGATCGGAAATTAAAGTTGAAAATTTGTTTTATTAGCGTGAAAAAAACTAATCAGTATTGGGATCCGGATGTGACTAATACTTTTTTTTTTAAAAAATTGATTATATAAATTAAGTCAAAAATATTTAAAAATTTAATAGATCAGAAGAACTAATTTACAAAATAAGATATTAAATGAGGTATTTTACCCTATTATTTTAATAATTATGTTATTAATTTTCAATAAATTTATGTAAAGTCTGATGAGAAATTAGTGAAATTTTATTTTTACTATTCTACATTTTAGTTTTAAATCCTCAAATATATTTTAGATAAGAAAATATAATAAAATATAAAAATAAAAAGTATAGCGCTAATAATTTATATAAAATTAATAGTACGCATCAATTTTCACATGATTAATATTTAAAATATTCAATTTTTTGAAAATATCACTATTTTATACTTTATCAAGAATATTTTATTCAAATGACCATAGTAAAAACTAAAATATTATAAAACATATATATATCTACTCTTATTTATTATTTTACATCATATTAACTATCGGCTAAATTTTATTTAATATCTTTATATAAGTAATTAAACAAATTAATTTTTAAATTAATTAAAGCAATTAACTAAATTAACCATTATAATTAATTATCAATTATGAGTCAATTACTAACACCCAATATAATTAAGCTCCTAAGAGGCTACTTGAAGCTTTCTGTCTGGTGCTGTGGTTGGCTTCCACATGTAAAACCGTCAACTCCGCCACTCAAATCATGCACGTTCGGTTCCCGCCGCGTGCAAGTTTTGATTGGACCGCCGACTCAGGACACACGCCATACTTAAAGTTTTTTATATGTCTATTTATTTTTAAAAATATATTTTTTATAATATTAAAATCTTAAATTTTAAATTTAAATGTTAAAGTTAAACCATGAAACAATTATATTTGACCACGTAAAATAAAGTCTAAACGATTATATTTGAACCAAATATGCGACAAATTAATTTAAAAAATTATTAGATTATATTTAATACGCAAACTATTTTAAAAATATTAGGCGTTCTTTTAAAATATAAATTTTAAATGATTAAATTTAAAATCATAAAACAAAGTAACTTTATACTTAACTTTTAATATTAAATCAACACTGAAATCTAAAATTTTTAATCCCTAAACCTAAATTAAAAACCTTAAAATTTAGTAATCTCGTAAAAACTAAAGCTTATACTGAAATTATCATGTATACATCGTTTTAGTTTTTAATGAAAAATTATCATGTATACAACTTTTACACAAACATAGAGTATTTATTAATGGGTAAACTATATAATGGCCATTGAACTTTTAAAATATTTTTATTTTGATCATCAAATTTTAAAATTTATATTATAAACACAACTTTTAAGTCATTTTCAGAATGGTTCCTAACGTTACCTTCAGTTAGAAGCTATTGGTGTCAGGCTAGTTTACATTTTCTCTAAATAAAATAATAGAAATAATTTGTATAATCATATCATTCGAGAATTATCAAAATAGAAACAATCAAAAGTTATTAATTTAAATTTTTTACACTTTAGTAATAAAAATAAAAACGAGAAAAAATTGAGTGATGAATAATATAGTTTATCTATTATTTTATTCAACAAAATGAAAATTAACGTTTCACGTCAGTAACTTCTAACAGAAGGTAATTGATGATCACAGTGAAAATAAATTAAAAAATTAACGATTCTAACATGAATTTCAAAAAATTGATGATCAAAATAAAAGCACACTTAATAACCCTATTTATGTAGTTTACCCTTTACTAATTCAATAAAGCATATGATTACCTAAAAGAATTCTCTTCCAATTCCCTTTAAACGTTCCCACTTACTACTTTATCACCTCTCAAATGAAATTATTACCCTTTGCAAATTAGTAAGGAAGAACCAAAACAAAACGTCAGATCTTAGGCATGCAACTGGTAAGAGCTGATCAGAGGAGTATAAACTGCATGCGCGCCTGGATTCGCAGCTGCCGAGAGAAAGAAAAAACATGTTTGGGGACGATAATCATTCGGTTTCTTAACGCGGACATCCATTCTTCGTGTTTTATTAGAAAATAACATAAATAAAATAAAAATATATTAAAAACTTAATAAAAATAAAATAAAAATGAATCATTAGACTAACAAACCGATGGTTTGTTCATCAAGTGTTTGAAAATATGCTTCATGGGTTCTTTTTTTCTGTTAGAGGATTTATAGTTTTGGCAATGTTTTCTTAGATTTTAATTTTGGGTTTGGCAGATATACTCTGAATATATGTGATGTAGGTCAAGGAACTATAAGATCATATTGGAGGAACCATTTTGAACAAACCGATGGTTTGTCGATAGCTCAGATCTTAGAAGATTAGATGATTGCAAAATGGAACATGACAATCTTCTAAAGGAAGAGAGGTATGATGTTTCTTGATTTCTTTTCCCTCTATCAGATGCACCTATGAATTTTCTGTAATAATATTCAACATGGCAAGCTAATGCCTGACAAAGTTCACAGGATTTCGTGCGATGAGGATTTCGTCCCGGACTATTTTCTTAGTCGTTGTTTAATCTTTCCTTCTCTGTGTTGCAGAGGTTATCATGAGCATCCTTGTTGATACTACCAACTGATCATTACTGGAACCTGCAAGAGTTTGCAGTATCTTCGTTGCCGACGGAATTAGTACTCTGTCAACAGAAAACCATATGCTTCGTTCTTTGTCTTTCTTGAACCCCCAATTTTGTTGTTAATGTTATTGGATGTGTCATCTACTTGTTCCTAAAGTTTCTGTATCCATGCCATCTAATCTTTAAGAAAATGTGGAGGTGCTGAACTTGGAAGCCATGGACCAATCAAGGCACTGGAAGATTGTAGGGTGTAGTGCATACACTGGTGAAGGGCTTTGCTTGGCTGGTTCAAGATGTGTCCTCTAGGATCTACATGCTTGATTAAGGGCCATGGCATTAGGATTCAAAACATATATATATTTTTTAATAATTATAGTGTTACAGTAATATCTGTTTTAGAATATACTATATAAACCATTAAAGATTGCTCAAATATTGTATCTAATGCTCGAAAATAATATTATTGAACTCGACTCGTCAGGCTCGGTTTGACTCGAAATGAATAATTTTCTATATTATTTTTATTATTTATTTATAATTTATTTTTTATTTTTATTTATAATTTTATAAATTTGTTTTAATTGATAATATTAAATTTATTTAATTTAATTTATTTTTAATGGATTTACTCTCAATTATTTTATTATTTTTTATTAAACAAATTATTTTTAATGTATATATAAATATATATATGTATATTTATATATAATTATTCTGAGCTTGTTCAAGAGCTTTTTAAACCGAACTTGGATAAGTTCGACTTGACTCGTTTAAATCTTAAGTCGAACTCAAGCCCGAGTAGAACTCACTCGAACTGAACTTTGACTAAGCCGAGCCCGAGTAGCTCGCAAGCCGACCAGGCTCATTACCATAGGAACAACAATTCCTTCAAAACAAATCAAATTGAAGAAAAATATAAACATTAAAAATTTTAGAATCACTATATACCATAATAGACGAAATAAAAGAGATTGACGAGATACTTTGATAAAATTGAAAACTTTGGAAACGCTCGAAAAGAGAGAATAAAACAAGTAGAATTGTCGGCATCATAGCGAGCAAAGAGCCGATTGAAAAGTACAGCAACTGCTTTCTGAGATGCCCAGTTTGTTATCAGATCCTCTTTACCTATTTCAGGCAGACACGACGGCGAGGTCTCGATTACGACCAGAAACCTCGGCGGATTTCTGTGTCTGCAGAGGATCTTAGGGTTTCCTACTAGTGTCTGTTCTGCTATTTATTGAATCCTCCTGGGCTGAAAGCATTATCTAGCAACCTTAGGTTTGTAGGCCTTAGCCCAACCATTGGATTTTGTTTCTCCTAAAAGATAGATTATACGGTATTTTTTTTGAGTCCTTCGATTATAAAAAAATAATAAAATAATTGATTAATTTTTTAAATTAAACTTTTATTGATTGGATTTTTAAATATCAAGATTGAATGTGTTATTATGTCATTTTTTTCGATTAACACATCATTTGGTCATCCTAGAAAACTATCAATTACAACATTTTTTATTGAATCGAATTCTCGCTTTCTAGTAGTAGTGATTTTATCAAAGAAAATAAAAAAAAAATATTAGATGATTCTTGTCCATCACATCATTCATAGTTTTATCTAATGAGAATTTTTTATCTTATTTTTTTTTTTTCAAAATGAATTTCATCTCTTTTCTACATGGTGAATAGTTACTTGAAAATTACTTTAAAATGAATGAATCTTATTAGATGGACCATGAATAACGTGGTGAACAAGATCCGTTAATAATTTTGGGGAATACTCTGTATAATTTCGGGAATACTCTGTATCAAATCTAGGATCTAATGTAAATTACAATTCATTCCGACCGAAAGAAGTACTTTAACATTGCACCAGATACATGACTGCTTATATATTTTACATCACTTGACTTCTGACAGACCACCAGGGACAATAGCTAGTGCGCAGGCTCTGGCTCAGTTTGGTTACCTTGCTTACTGCACAATCAGTGCTGGCTGCGGTGCCACTTCAGCTGCTGAATGACCATTGCCGTTGGCAATATGATGGTGCTTCTCGTCAATTCCCCAGAACCTAGCAGTCTTTACATCATCCTGAGCCATCAATCGCGAGAACTCTTCATGGTCATACTTCAGCGTCCCGGTTCCACCAAATTCACTCGGGAGGTTCTCAACATTAAAGTATGTTCTCATGAGCTCCACGCTCTCTTTATTTTTAGGATACACAAACTTCACCTTCTCAACTGTTTTCATATCCAGAAAATACCTTGTTGCCTAGAAAGATCAGAAATAAGGATAAGTTGTAGCTGAAGTAGACAAATAGAAATGCAGGAGATCAAACCTTATAGAATGTTTCAAAAATCTTTGGTGGATTGTACAAGAAAGCAACAGCCAGCCTCTCTGGATAGTGGCCTTGTAGAATGAAACTGCTATCACGAGCTGTTTTGATAGAAACACTGGTGTTCAGTGAAAAACCAGTGAAGTCTATCAACCAGGACATTTGTTCTTGGCCATCAGCCAGATTCATGACAGCATTTTCTAGAAGATACACCAAATGCCGGATATTGCCTTCGGATGCTGTTGTGTTCTGCCAAGAAATATGGATGGAAAAGTACTCAAAAGGGAAAATTTAGAAAAGCTTGGTTACAAACAAACTGAATGGGAAGGAAAAATGGTACAGACCTGCATTCCAGGCCTCATTATAAGCACGGTTCTTCCTTGAAGGTCGAGGAAATTTGCCCTGGAAGCTTTACCAGTTTCACCTTCATGCGCCACTTCATGCTGGACATGAATATGAAATGAGGTGAGTTCAAGCAACCAAAAACTGAACCCCAGTTATAAACTTGCAACCATATATGTAATGTTGCTCGGACTTTTCATTTTCGTTCAAGTATCGATATCGAACTATACAGACATCGATACAAGAATACGATCCTTAAGTATTAAGCATGTTAGTAATATCTAAATGCACATGACCTGTGAGCAAAACAGAAGGCTGAAGGAATTAACAAGTATCAGAATCCCTAAAATTTAATACCATACTGAGATTAAAATGCTAAAGCTGTTTAAATATGTTTCAAACTCTATCTAATCTATAAATTTTCTAGCACTGCAACAGTCTTTGAGATATCAAAACCTATAAAGACTGCCAAAATTGACAAATCTGTAGGCAGAAAATTTTCAAACCTACCCATCTGATTTCTTCAGGCTTATAAGTCGATCTCCACTTTAAAGTCTCTTCCAACATTTTCTTTGCCTTGTCAACATTCCAATTCCGAGCTTCCAAATATCTCCTCAGGCATGCATCAGTGCAGTACTTTGAACTGCGACCGGACAAGGGTCCTATAGCAGCCCTGAGTTGGCTCACCTGCATGTCAAACAGGCACTAAATTTGCTCTCCTTCAAAGGCAAATATGAAGTAAATGAACATTACCTTCGAATCTCGTTCCTCTGGACCATCCTTCTGTGCATGCTTTCTCCGAAGAAACATTTCAACCGGAAATAAAAGTCAAATTTCAATAAAAACAGACTAAACAGTGGTACTCTTTAACTCTTTCAGTCAAAAAAAATAAATTTTAAAAGAAAAAAAAATCAGGCAATGCAGATAGATCTGTTTCACAACAATTTTACCTGATAATATGGAGGATTTCAGGAAAGAAAGAAAGCAGATTTTGTGCAGGGAAGCTAGGAAGAGGACGGGGGATGGGTTAGTAGGCAAGACAAGAGACAACACTGGTTGGTTGTAGTTAATGTTTTGGTCAAGTACATTAAATAACCACTAAACTGAGTGAAAATGATTTTTTGACATTAAAGTTTGGATATTTAAAATAAAAAACACTTTTTTAATAATTATGTACAAAATACCCTCTATTAGTATTATTCATAATTTAAATTAAAAAATGATTTTTTTATTATATAAAATTAAATTTAAAATTTAATATTAATTAAAATTAGAGTGATATCTTTTGTTATATAGTACCACATATTTGATAGATTGAAAACGATAGTAATATGTTTATTTACTGTGACACCGATTAGGAAAATTTTACGATGGGTGGCGAATATCACTGAACATTATTAATATTGGATATTGTCGAACACTATTAAATTAATTAATAAAGATTAAAAATCTTAAGGACTTAATATATAATTAAAATTATTTGAAATAAAATTTTAATTAAATTATTTTTATAGAAAAAATTATATAGATGATCACTCAACTATGACCATTTTTTTTTTATTTTATCACCTAATTAAAAATTTCTTCAAAACCATAATTAATATTTTATTTCGTTATTATTTTGGTCATAGACCGTTAAGTATATAGCAGAGATTGTGATATAACGTGGTTTAATAACAATTTTAGTCCCTAAAATATTTAATGATGTTCGACAATGTTCAACATTAATAGTATTTAACGGTATTCGAAATCTGTTGTAGACTCATTCCGCCAATTATTGTATTTTAAATTATTAAAAAACTATTCCATTTAATGTTTATAATTTGGTATGTTTTTATTTGAGGCAAGTTGAAATGAACCCATCTTGATCAAGTGGTCTATTAAAGCTATTAATTACAGCCATCCCTCATAGACTCGGGTTCCATAAATAGAGAGTTTAATAGCCTCTATTGGGAGATATCAGGCGATGGAATAAATTTGGTGGCCCTTCACAATTAGTTTTGGATTTTCATTTTCATTGAATTAGTCAAAACGAAATAGTAATAAATGTATTAATTTTTTAATATATATGTTCGAACTTAAATTTTTTATGATGAACATTATATCGAATAGTGGAAATCATAGAACTTAATAAAAAACCTGAAATTTTTATGGATAGTTTATCTAAGCTATGTACCTGAAATTTGAATTCCTGAAATCATGCTTGTATTATTAATCTTATGAAAAGTTTGCTTGTCACTGAAAGTTCCTTCTGGGCTGCATGGGTGAAGGAATATAGACTTTTGGCACATTGATAGTAAGCCTCACTTCAGTTGGTGCATCTGAAAACTGCTGAAACTTATGGGTGTGGCTCAAGTTCAACCACTATTTGCTGATGGAAATAATAGAGCTTTACTCAGAGTGAAGAATATTTGGAATTCTATATGAGAATGGCAGAATAAAGTTGTATGGAAGAAGCTTATCTGGTTCTCTCTACATCTTCCTAGATATTCTGCTATTTTATGGATGACCTTGCTTAATAGGCTTCCCACTAAGGACAGATTGTTCAGGATGGACATTATGGTGGATGCCTGGATGGAACCTGCTTGAATTGTGGTATTATGCAGGAGACCTGGGATCATTTATTCTTTGAATGCAGCTACTCTAAGGGAATTTGAGAAGCTGTCCTAAGACTTGTGCGCTGGCTAGAGATCCCATGAGTTGGGCAGAGAAGCTCGATTGGACGATGGCGTATCTAAAAACTCTCTCAGTCGAGCTTCTCTGCCCATCGACTAGGCAGTAATTAAAAGTGAATACAGAAATGCAGCTTTTATTTTGAATTGTATTAGGAATGTTGTTAGTAGTAAGTTACAAAACAGAAACATACGAATTGAAAATGTAAATAGCTCACTGTGTGCAGCTTGGGGAATTCCTATGGGAATGGACGCCGAGGTGCAAGCTTAGGTTGCTTTGTAATGCTATTACTGTTTCTTGGATAATAAAATCAATATTTATCTGAAAAAAGGATAAAGCTATTTGAGTACAGAAACTGAACTGTGTTATTCATTGACAATCATAGAAGTACAAGCTTGGCTACAGCTGACGGACCGACCTCATACTATACAAGGTTAACAGTCAAACAGACTAGGTCCAACTGCTTAACCGTGCCAACTTCCTTGAGCTGAATTGGCATCTATCTCAACTATATCTCTAATGCTCCAGATGCCATCCTTTGAGTGCTTGTTGCCGTCTTCACTGCTCGAAAATCCCTGGCCTGGTATAGCTGATAGCTTGTACTTCTTCATTTCTGTCTCGTGTTAAGCGTTCTTGTCATCTAGCTTGCGAGCGAGCTGTTGGTTGCCTTCAACCCTCATTCAGGTTATCCAAAGATGTGTCTCCTTGCAGGGCACGCACTATCTGCTTTCAATGATATGACATTACCAGAAAAATACTGGGGAAAAATGTAACATTATATGATTAAGGTTAAGCTATGAAAAACTGTTTTGAGATAATTGAAAACCTGGCTCATTTTCGGTCGTCTTTTGGCTGAGTGTCTAACACTAGCTGAAGCACAGACCACCATGCGTTGCATCTGCATATGGTCGTAGTTACGCTCCAAGCGTGGATCAACGAGCTGCACATGGTTGCCGGTCTCTACTGCACGATCCAAAAGTGGCCGAGCCTGTTTCATAAAGTTCTTCAAATTATGTCTTGAAAACAACTGAGGCTGCATTCTCTATGCAATTTTCTTGTATTGGAAGGAATTTAAGGGCAAAATTAAAGTTCTTTTGACAATTAATCAATGGAACAAATTTAAACTGTAATGGAAATGGAAGGTTAATTAGAGAATAGGATAGATACCCAATCTACTAAAGTGTCTTCCATTTTATTATCAATAGGAAGTTTTCCAGTTATGAGTTCTAGAAGCATAATCCCAAATGAGTAAACATCTGATTTCTCTGTCAATTTGCCACATGAGGCATACTCTGGAGCCAAGTACCTACATTACAACCAAAATCATTATAGGATTTCGAAACTCCATTAACTAACTGCAAGAAACAGCTCTTTCACTTTTGTTCCGAGTGCCTTACCCGAATGTCCCGAACACACTAGTCGAAACATGTGTTTCGTTTTCAGTGGACAGCCTAGCCAACCCAAAATCAGCCACCTACAGGAAATATGAACATGGTTTAGATACCATTGTTTTCAAAGCTGTATTACAACAAAAATTCAATTTTAAGAGAAGATACCATAGCTTCAAAGTTGTTGTCAAGGAGAATATTTGCTGCTTTGATGTCGCGATGAATAATGCGGGGATGGCCTGCATGTATGGTTCAACAAAGAAATGATCTGAACCGTATAGAAAATTGTAGTCCCAAAGAGATAGAAAGGAAAAAACAGTAGGATACTGAGAAATCCTTACAATCTTCATGTAGATAAGCGAGCCCTTTAACCGAACCTAGTGCAATACGAAGTCTTGAGGCAAAATCCATGACTGGAACATCCTTTCCTGCAGTATGCAGTAGTAATGGTTTCAGGACTGCATACTCGTATAAAGAATGAAGCAAGGAACTAAATTTTACCATGGAGATGATATTCCAACGTCTTATTCGGAACGAAGTCATAGACCAACATCCGTTGCGCACCAGAAACACAATATCCGACAAGTGATACAAGATGGCGATGATGGACTCGGCTAATTATTTCAACTTCAGCCTGGAATTCTCTTTCTCCTTGTCCACTACCAGTTTTTAAGCTCTTGATTGCAACCTCTTTTCCATCTGGTAGCACACCCTTGTGAACGTATCCAAACCCGCCTTGGCCAATCAGATTTAACTGAGAAAATCCATTCGTAGCAATCGACAGCTCCTCATAAGTGAAATTGTTCTTATTTAATGCAAGAGGAATGCCCGGGGGAGGAGGTGGCAAAGCATGTAGGTAGCCTGAGAAATTGCCGCTTTCTTCACCAATATAAATTTGTACCGGCATTTGGGATGATGGACTCCATCCATTGGCACCGGTAGCAGGAGATAGTCCGATAGCAGGCTCTGAACCTTGAAAACCATTGCCCCATTGAGAAGGATTGTCTGAGTTACTATAGTTTGGATTTCCACTACCTGCTGCAAAACACAATATACAAGAACTTATTAGATTTATAAGGGAAATTTACAGAGGAATTAGCCCTTCTTCATGACAATGAGAACTTTGTTGCTAGTATTTGTAAAATTCCAAGATTTCTTCTTCTTTTTCCCCAATGAACAGAGGACTCCCAGGAAACAAAGGTATTTCTATTATAGGTTTATCACCTTGAGGTTCAAATTGTGGATTCTGTTGGCGTTTCTTCTTTTTTGGAAGAACGCATTTGGCTACAAAAAACATGGCAACAACGACCAATAATCCAGCACCTGCAGCAACTCCTATAATCATTTTCCCATCCGATGCCGAAATTTTTGATGGTAATGCATAGTCGCCATTTTTGTGAGGAAGTGAGGGAGGGTTGTTGCCACCACTTCTTCGACCAGGTGGAGGAACGGGCTGATAATTACGTTTATCGTGAGGTGGCGGTAGCGGTGGCGAGCTATTTTGTGTTTGTTTGGAGTTGTGTTTAGATGATGACTTTGAGGGTGGTGGGGAGCTGTTTTTACCAGACGTGGAATATTGAGGTGAAGATGATGGTGGCATTTTTCCAAAGTTGTAGCCAAGAAAATCACGGTTACCTCAAAACCCCTAAAGAACTGTGAAGGGTACGGGGAACCCTCTTTTCACATCACCTGGTAAAGCAAAACATCTGCAAGGAAATCTGATGAAGAAGCTTCAACAAATTGTTATACAAATATCATGTTTTATGCATTGAAGTTGCATGGTGAAATTCATAAGCAATAGAACAAGTTGTCTTGGCCCTGGGAAAGGAGGGGATTGAAGAACGTGAGAACTTGGAGAAAAGAAGAAGAAGATGACGATGAAAGTGTGCTTCTCATGGGAAAGTGATGACATTGTGCGTGTTAAGATTGCCATTCTGTCTTCCCTGGTGACTTCCGATAAAGCAGGAGTTTTGTATTTGTTTTCCTCAACCTCCTATTGTTTCAGCTACCCGGGATTATTTTGGAGTTGGTTATTCGTTTTTAGTACCGTTTGCTGCTTTAAAATAGAATATTTCCCTCGTTTATAAAAAATATTTTAAGAAGAAACTAAAAAACACGTATTTTAAAATAAGATTTAAAATCATCATCGATTATTTGTATAAATTAAAATCGGATACTAAAAAAAGTAAAATAGAGAAAATAGGAGTTCTAGAGTTAAACTGGGGAAGAATTTGTACCTCATTGCACCCGAAAATCGATACGATTCATGTCATATTTGTAAAAAAAATTCTTATGATTTATAATTTAATCCCTAATACATGTATGTATAATTATATAATTTAAATATAAAATAATATCGTAATTCATGATATCAAAAATAGATAATATAATTAAAACAAGGCATGGATAAAAAGGAGCATGAAACAAAGAAACTAGATGAGAACATAAGTTGTTCAAAATGTGTAACGCAACTGATGCGTAATTCTTTTTCTTTTATCTTGTTTAATTTTAGTCTGAACCATTTGATTGTTCAAAATGTGCACTGGTGGTGGCTTATTACCGCTCAATCCACAGAACAAAACATTGACAGCAAAAGGAATTATGAACCTAACTAAGATAAATACATAGTTTGCTACTGTGATAACAAATGTGAAGAACTATATGGTTTCGCCGACCGTCGCCTCTCATAAACTTGGGCAGTTCTCCAGCAAAATGAGAGTATAAAAGTCATGAAGAATTTTTTTAACTCATCAGATCCAGCAACCTTATTCACATACCGTTTGAAGTTACCCTGGATCCACTGGTCAGTGCTCGTTGTAGACCCTTGCTTAGTTCCCTTACACTCTGCCAACATAAATGGTAAAAAAAAAAAGACCAATGTGAATTAGATTCTATACAGAATCTCATGCCACCAAGCTAACAAAAGAAAACAACAACAAACAGAATAAAGTCAATAATTTACATTTCCAATTGTTCCTAACTGCTATTTGACTAGCTGTGTAATCGAAATCACCTTACAAGTTTGAATCGATGAGTTTGTTTTAGCCTTTGGGTTTTCAAGTGGTTTTCTACTATGAAACTATTCGTTAAGACATTGAATACCTCATCGTTTAACCGGGACCAGTCACTGCCATACAAGAATAACCGTGCCCTGTCTCTACAATCTTTCAGACAAACCAGGTTTTGAGATCTAGAAAAACCTAAGGTTCATTAAGTTACAGCAAACAATAGGAAGAATAAATGAAAGCATGAAATGACTCGGTGTAACTTGATCAGTTATATATATGTGCCGCATAAAGCCATCAAGTTTGCAAGTGAGATTCCAAGAAGATATACAGAACTGAGAGCATCCCAACTGATTCAATTACATGAAATCTCAGAGTAAAAGTAACCACATAATCACACGGTACCAATGGGGAAACCATGTTCATAATAGCTACTATGAGAACACATAGCATTCCTAGTTATCCAATATCAAGAGCACATAGTGTGAAACTTTACCAACACCTGGTCTTATTCATTTCACCCAAGCTTATTCCTTTTCGCCTTCCGTACTATAGCACTCAATAACAGAAAATTGAACCACCAAACCTTACATCTCAATGCGCTTCCAAAATTTCTATAATACTCTACCAGAATGGATAAAACAAATAAGGAGAGCAACTTAACTTAGAAATGGCAAAAAAATTGACTCTTTTCTTGGAATAAACTGACATAAACACAACCTAGACTGCTAATATCCAATTATGGATCTTATTCAATTAATGCTAACTCCCCAAATAGATAATGGCATTAAAACTAAACATTGCCTAAAGTAGCAAATGAAATAGCAATCAGGGGGAAATCCATTAAGCTACTAACCAACTGTAACAGAGTAAAATTTCATGCAAAACGAAACCATATTGAAAGTAGCAAACCAGTAATCGGTTTAAAATTGATTCCAATGAATGGAGGAAAAAATCCAGTTAAGCTAAGGGCCAGTAGTAATTAGAGGAAAACCTAGATGTTTTTTTGCCACTGTATGAAAAATTAGTGAACTGCTTAAGTGATTGAATAGCAACAATTGTTCTATATCAACAAAAAAAACTAAGGTAAAACGACAAATATAAATTACCAAACGAAACCCTAAATCCTCACCGTTGATTGGATAGGAGGAGGGTCAAGATCCACGTAGCGCACGGACATCTTAGCGATCTCAGTAATTGCGGCCTCTCTAACCCCAGGCACGTCACTGGTTAACTCCTCGTAAGCAGCTTCAAACGCCTCTTGCCAAAATCTCGGTAATCTAATCCGACGGCTGTTAGTGTACACATCCCAGACATGCTTCACGACTTTCTCCCTCTCCTCCATTTCCTAACAGACGGAGAAACAAGAAAATTAAACCAATTTGAAAAAAAAAATGTATGTTTTCATAGAAAAATGCAACATTAGAAATGAGAAAAAAGTTTTGGGGAAACATACGAGGACATCAAGATCGTCGTGAATGGGGCTAGTAATATCATCAGAAAGGCGGTTGAGATTACCGGCGGACCAACGGAGGGTAACGGTTCCGGTGAACATCGACCAGAATGCCAATAACAGAATCGCCGCGAATGCCCAGAATTTGTAACGGCCTCTGCCAAATAAGCACGAATCCGCGAATGCCCAGAATCGTCGTCGTTGTCGGCAGAGTGCCGTCATCCTTCATTTCGATATTACTCTGTTTTTATTAACGGCCCACTACGCTTGCCTTATAACATTCGGGGACGATACTAACCGTTTGACGTGAATCTGATTAAAGATTTAACGGGACTCCGAAGTTATCCGAAATTAATACGTAATCAATTATTTTTATCAAAATTCGAGTTAAATATGTTATTATAGTAATTAAATATAATTAATATTTAATTAAAATAATCCGAATTTAAATTTAATATGTTATTGTAAACTCGAAATTTGATATATATTTGATTGAAATGAATTCGAATCCGAGATTTACCTGATAGATAATTGATGTTACTCAACTAAAACAATCGTGAATCTAATTTTACTCAATCTATTTTAAATCTAACTTGTTAATTAACTTAACTTCTTTTGAACTTAACCTATAATTAGTTTGAACTGATATTAATATGACTTTATTACCTTAATGAGGAAAAATTATATCATGGGTCAGTCTATTCACCTGTCCATGGGATCAACCAATAAAAACGGCTCACTTCATCAATTTTTTCATGTCATAATTTTTTTCCAAGTAAATCTTCACTTAAAAAATTAAAAAATAATGAGGTGGACATTTTTTATTGGTTAGTCTTATGGATGACGTGATGAGACTGACTCATGATATAATTTCTCGTTAACGAGGAAAGTTTATACGTTATACATGCACATGAAAACTATTGAAAAATAAAAACAATCTTTTATTTTTCATATATTTTTCATATAATTAATTATTTATATAATATTTAAATATAACGTGATATTATTATTATTTTAATAGATAGTCGTGCAAGTTTGTTGAGCTTGTTAGGATTTTTCTGAACAGAAAGCATCCTCAAGTAAAGAAAACCAGAAAAAATAAAAACAAGGATCCAAAAATATATAATAAATTTTTTAGAATTTCAAATATTTTTTTTTATTTTAAGATTATGACGTCACACACTAAAGTCATCCGTACTGCTTGAGTGTATATGATGGTTAAGAATTCTTGATCAAGTGGATTTAAGTAGAGTTGGTGTATTCTAGGGGTGTTCAAACGGTCAGTTCGGTTAATTGATCGAATCGAACTTTTAAAATTTTATTAACCGAATTTTTTTTCGTATTAATCGTTAATCGAATCGAAAAAAGTTCGAAAATTTTTAACCGAACCGAAAAAAGTTCGGTTAATCCGACCGGTTAACCGAATTTTTTTAAAAATGGATAAATTACATAAATGGTCACTAAACTATGTTAAAAAAAAATTTAGACACGAAACTTTCAAAAATTATAAAAAAACCATTAGACTTATCGAATTATTACATTGATTCATCATACATTATAAATTACTGATAAATATTAAAAAATTTAATAATTATTTTTTAACTTAATAAATTTAATTATTATTTTATACTAATTTTATAAAATTTAATAACCATTTTATAATTTTTACAAATTTAATGATTAAAAATAAATATATAAAAATATATAATGTATAAAAATTTTGATTAATTCGGTTAATTAACCGATTTCGAACCGAATTAACCGATAACCGAAATTTCAAAAAATCATTAACCATTAATCGATCCAATCTAAAATTAATTGATCGATTAACCGAAAAAATTTCGGTTCGGTCGGTTAATTCGGTTAACCGAAATTTTGAACACCCCTAATATTCAAGTTGATCAGCAAAATAAAAGAAAACAAAAAGACCTTTTAATCTCCTTGAATCATATACTAAAATCGTAAATAAGACGAGACAGATCGCGAGTTATTTGAGTTCGATTCGGTCAAAGTTCAGTCAAAACTCAACTTGATTGAACTCGGTTCGAGTTCTTGACGAAACGAGCCGAATTACATGATATTCGACTTAAAAAGCTAATGATTTACTCTAAAATATAAATATATTATTTTTATTTTTTATAATTTAAAATCTAAATTTCTAAACTTAAAACTCTAAGATTTAAACTCCAAACATAAGTCTTAAGCCCTAAATTAACACATTAAACCATAAAATTAACAATCTCGAGTTTACACAATTTGTATATCAAAGTCTGTTTCTTTATTAGGCTTTAAATGAGACGTGACGGATAATGGGATAAGAGTTACTCAATACTAGCACGGTCAAAAATCGATCAACACTTAATTCGATTAGACTCGATTAATAAAGCTTGAACTTGAATTGAGTTCTTAACAAGCCGAGCCGAACTCAGATTTTTCTGGCTCGTTTAAAGTTATTCAAGCTCAAACTCGAACTTAAAATCTTAACAACCCGAGCTTAACACTACTCGAACTCGACTCGATTCGTTTACACCCTGTGATATACCACATTTCATCCTATATTAGCATGTTTGCCACCCCCAATGCTTTATTTTGTCACAATCAAGGATACTAAGGAGTCATTCTATTGATTAAATTATTTTGATATAAAAATTTTAATTATTAAATTCTAATTTTAATTAAACCGATTTTCGAAGTGTTATAACCGCAATAAAAACACAAACCATAATATATACCTTGCAAAGGAATCACAGTTACTCATATAATTACATTGAAAAAGAAAAGGGGAAACACTGCTTGAATCAAATAGTATTTTCCCCTCAAAGCAAAATCAACATATCCTTAGGGATCCTCCCTATTGAAAAAAGTAGGGTTTGTAAGGTTACTTTCTCTGTAGAAGAGTACAGATGAAGCTTTTAAATCATATATCTGTATTGCATATAAATATTTTTATGGTCTCATATTTATTTTTAAGATATTTTATATTTATATCCATTTTAAAACATGAATCCTTTTATGTTTGTATTGGACATTGGTCTTATGATTGTCTCAAAGGCACACATTTTGTCTTGTTTCTTTTCAGTGCAGAGTGATGGGAGACCCATCTTTCTTGTGTATGATATAACTCAGAATCTGCACATATTTCCTATATCTTTTGTAAGGTAGAAGCCTTTTCTTCTCGTGAGAGTGTTGAACCTTAATACCCAGGGACGGAATTAAGATTTGGGATTAAAGAGGGTAAAATTTAAATATTTAGAAGTAAGAGATAAATTAATAAAAAAAATAATTAAAAAAATTAAATAAAAAGATAAAAGTAAAAAGAATTCTTCAAAGATAACAGGGCGATTGCCTTCCATCCCACGTAATTCCGTCCCTGTACCCAAGGATCTTAAATCTAAAGTATGACCATAATATACTAGCAAGATTATTATGTACAAGTTGCAAGGGAACTCATGTGATTCTCACTATATAGATTATTAGGGTTTTATCGGATGAAGGTGTTGTGATTCATCTAGGGTTTTATGGAAGAAATGTGTTTAATTTAATGTACATAAATTATATTTATCAGGTGTAATGCTTAAAAAATATGTTAATTATCGATATTTTATTCTATGTCAAAATAATTTTTTATGGATAAAACAACTGATGATATATTATTTAAAATGATTTAATAGAATGATACGTTGTTAGAAAAATAATATTATATTTATATAAAAATTTTAAGTTATTTTTTGGCTGATGTATCATTTTTATAAAGTTAATATATTTATCTATGTGATACATTATATCCTTGATTATCATTTGAAATCATTTAACGTTAGTCGATTAATATTTTTCATACATGAATGTTTGACCTGATATATATAAAAGTTGAGGGTTTAATTTGAAGGTTAAAAACTCAAAAATAAATATAGATATAAACTATTATTTTAAGTATATTTTCTATCATTATTTTAAATTATTATATCTCAGCAAATTAGTCTCTTAAATTGTCTATTTATCGATTTATATGTTTTTTTTAATAAGAACGTATTTTTTTTTCTCAAAAAATTACGTAATAAAAATATATAAGGGTTTTATTATGAGTTTTTCTTTTTAAAAAATACGGACTAAAATTTTATTTGCATTGATTTTTCCATCCCTGTAAGTTGCCTTTCCTCCCCAACCTTTTCTTTTCTAGGATGACACCTCTCGTCGTTTCTTTCAAAGTTGTTTGTTTCTCGAGAAAGTCGAGGAAGATTCCATTCTATGTTGAATATCTGAACTTCTTGCGGCTAAAAGATTTGGTTAATTGAATTAAGACATGTTGATTAACAAGTCAATGAAGGCTTTTAGTCATCACAAAATTAAAAACTACTTTAACTAGTAAATTATTCGTAGATAATAGTTATGTGTAACGAAAGATCTAATCGTATTTAATTATAATAAAATATAATAATTTATATTTGAAATCAAATAAGAAAACAATTATAAGGAGGCATCCTGCATAAAGCTCTTTGGTTAAACATTTAAATGTTATATTTTCCCCATATTTTTTGTTTTATTAAATTAAAAAATTATATGCATTTACAGATCAATCATGGAGGGTGTGAGGTTAATAAAGTGGGCTCTGAATTCTCAACACTACTTTATGATGATGCCACCTTTTCTGTGGTGATGTGAACGGCGGTGGATGTGCTTGGTTTGGCTACCAAGTTCAGTGCTTTTTATTTTGTGGGGGCAAAATCAAAGAAAAAATATAAAAAAGGAACCGGAAAAGAAGAAAAGAAACCCACAAAAATTCAGACCTTTTTTTGTTATATTTGCTAAATCAAGGGAGATATTGAAAAGAAACCACAGAAATGAAGGGTGAGAATCCTAAAACAATGTAATAAAGCAAAAGCTTGAGTGTGAAGCTCCAAAGTTGATAAAAAAAGAAAGCTATGATAGCAAATAGTGTTCAATATGTACATATGTCATCCTCATGCCACGCACCCATAACCCTTCGTCTTCCCCATGCAAATATAAAATGCCTGCAATTATAACCTCTAAAAGCTCCCCGCCCCAAATCCAAGCACACTAAAGACGTCTTTTCTTTGTTGTTGTTGGAAAGCTATGAGAGCCCCTGTTTCTTCTCCACAAAGCCCCAAGCCTAACAACAATACCCCTGGTACTACGATTACTAATACGACTAGGAACTTAAGTTTCCATGGGGTGAACAGTGTTTCGGTCTCATGCTATGAGCCAACTTCGGTTCTTGATCTTCGTCGAATCCCAAGTCCGGGGACCGAGAGGCAGATATCGAATCCGGACGATGTTTCGAATTGTATCGCGCTGTCCGATCCTGCACCTCATCACCATCATGCGCCTCTCGAGTGGGACGAGCATGTGCTACGAAACATGGACTGGGATTCCATCATGAAAGACTTGGGATTAGATGATGAATCGGTACCCTCGATCAAAACTGTTACTCCTCAAGGGATTAGTCCTTCCTGCGAGAATCATATCCAGAACCTACCCGAGTGCACATCCGGCGAGTTGGCTCACCACTCCGAGTCTAACAATCTTTACGATTTTTATTCGGGTTTAGATCAAAACCCATCTCAACAAACCAATTTTAATGGTGGTGGTATTGGTACGATCAGTAATAACTATCTTGATGTATCTGATAGTTGTGGTTTTCATAATATTGGCAACTTCAACTTAGGATTTGATTTTATAGAAGAGCTGGTAAGAGCTGCTGATTGTTTCGATACCCAGGAATTGCAGATTGCGCAGGTGATATTGACACGGCTCAGTCAGCGGCTACGATCTCCGTCGGGGAAGCCGTTGCAGAGAGCCGCTTTCTACTTCAAAGAAGCTCTCCAGTCTCTGCTCACTGGATCAACTCGGTCCACTCGTTTGTCTTCGTGGAATGAAATCGTTCAAACCATCAAAGCCTACAAGGCCTTCTCTGGCATCAACCCTATCCCTATGTTCAGCCAGTTCACCACCAATCAAGCGCTCCTTGAAGCCCTGGACGGATCAGCACCGTTGATTCACATAATTGATTTTGATATCGGATTGGGTTGCCAATACGCTTCTTTGATGAGAGAAATCGCTGAAAGAAACGATCACTGCAAGTTCATTCGCATAACTGCGGTGGTTCCCGAGGAATATGAGATTGAGACAAGGCTGATTAAAGACAACCTTGTTCAGTTCGCTCAAGACCTTAAATTAAGGTCCCAGATCGAGTTCGTTCTCCTTAGAACCTTCGAAATGTTGTCGTTTAAAGCTTTTAAGCTCATCGACGGAGAGGAAACGATGATCCTTTTGTCTCCGTTTATATTCCGATGTCTCAGCTTAAACGTGACAGCGTTCTTGAGCGATCTCCGAAGGGTCAACCCGAGCATCGTCGTGTTTGTAGATAGTGAGGTGTGGATGGAGTCTGGGACGACGTCGTTCAGAAAGAATTTCGTAAACGGGTTGGAGTTCTACACCATGATGTTCGAGTCGTTGGACGCGGCCGTGGCAAACGAGGAATGGGTGAGGAAGATAGAGACGTTGTTACTGCAACCGAGGGTATCGGCGGCGATAGAGACGGCGGCGAGGAGTACTTCTCCCCCGTGGAGGGAGATGTTTCGAGGGTCGGGGATGAGGTCGGTGCATTTGAGTCAGTTTGCTGAGTTTCAAGCAGAGTGTCTGCTGGGGAAGGCGGATGTCCAGGGATTCTACGTGGCAAAAAGGCAGGCTGAGTTGTTGCTTTGCTGGTACGAGAGTGCCTTGGTTGCCACATCATCGTGGAGGTGTTAGCCTATCTGGATTTAGTATTTTTCATGGCTTTTTTAACATTTGGTTTAATCAAACCATGTACTCTAAATAAAAGTGGGAAAACATTCTGAATTGAGTGTCTGAATCAGTCCCTAATTATTCTTTTGCTCCAACAAACCACAATCAATACAACTAATTGAAATCTGGTTAAAACTGTGTTCTGTTTGTAAAAATAGACATTACAGTTGTAACGGGTTAAGGGTATAGATTAGCAACCAAACCAAATCCATGGTGAAAAGAATGCTCCTGGGATACCAGCAAACGACTGCATTCCCTGTTGCTTGTTACCTATTGTAGGTTTCCTATCAACTCTTCCCTTCATCGTCTCGCTCCATATCAGTTACCGCATCAGGTCCGCATATCCGTGTCAGCTCTTCCTGTTATAGGATCGAGAAAATATTTATCGATAACAGACTCGAGGATTTGTGGCGAGGAACAAGAGGGATCAGGCACATTATTGATTCTCTATTGAATAATAACAAGGGAAAAGCAGTTGTATACCTTAATAGAATTATTTTCTGATGTAAGCTTCTCACATTCATCAGAGAGCTTCTTTAGTTCCTCTCTCAGATTATGGTTTTCGTTCGCCAAGCTCTCCACTCTGGCTTGTAGCTCTTCGCACTCGGCCTATGGAAACACAGTATGCAAGTTATACATGTTAGGCTTACGGAGATGGCATCTAGAGCCATTGGTTGACAAACAGATATAACCAGTGTACCTGCTTGCGTAATCTTGATCTTCTAGCGGACTCCCGGTTAGATTGCTTCCTCTTCTGTCTTTTCAACTCACGTTCATCCTGGAAGAACCCACAGTGCAGATTTAGGTTAATTAAAAAAACGACACACCATATGTCGCATCGAAAATGTTCCAACTTATTAAAAGGATGCAAGAGGGTGGGGAGAAAGTTGGATGTTAAAGCAAACAGTAATGAACATGTAAAATAAGAAACAAAAATAGCTGCATAAAGCTCATACTTGAACCCATTGCTCGGGCATCACAACTCCAGTAGGAACTGTGGCTACAGCACCAGAAGAGTTGGATCTCATTTTCGCAGCTCCTGTGGCAGCAGGGGATCCACTCCATAGGTCCATCCCTATATTCAGGTTGGTTGCAGGCACTGAGCCTATGAGTTTTCCAGGAACTAAAGCCCCAGCGTTGTTACTCTGTGCACCGGCTGTAACAAGAGTGGTTTGTAAAATCATACCAAGTTTATTTAGCAGAAAATATATTTAGCAACTTCTTTTTTGTTCCTTTCTGGTTTTCAATTTTCATACACCCCGCCGTACATTTCCTCACTGGGAAATAAATTTGTGTCTGAAACCATAAAGAGAAACCATTTTCAAAGTAATCTGACACTCGTTTTTGAGATTTTTCCTACAAATAAAAGCAGAAACTTGATAAGGAAGCATAATATACCATCCGCAAGCATCTGGTTAAAGCTTCCCTTTTTACCAGCAGCAAGTTCCTAAAAAGAAAAAAAAAAGACACATATTCGTTAAAAAGGACGATTCATAACATTAACATGCTAGCCACTAGCCAGTAAACAATGTTGATCAGGAAACTGAATTTTAAAAGTATTCAGTGTCCTTGATGACAGTCAGTAACGACAACTATGCACATACTTGTTGATTATTCTCATCACTTCCATCTGATGTACCCTCGGTGCCACTTTCAGCGCTGTAAAGAAAATAATTAGAATTAGACAAGGTATTGCAGAAAAATTGGATTTTCACCAAAATCCAATGTTGAGAATGAAGATGAAAATCAAAGGACTAGTGCACCTTTGAGAGCCACCGTCATTCCCAGAGCCAGAAGCCGCCTTTGCACTTTCTCCAGCCTTGCTTCCTGAAGTTCCCTTCGACTTTTTGGTGGCACTTCGATCCTTCCCATTAGCAGCCTTCCCTTCATGGTCAGTATTATTCAGTGCAACACTAGGAGCCTATAAAAATTTGCCAAGAGAAAGGGTATTTAATTTATAACTGCAGATCAAAATGAATAGAATAGCAAAATGGAACACATGGAGAAAGAAAAAAGATATTACCGGGGCCATATTAGGATGTGCATACATTCCCGCAGGAGGATACATAGCTGGGTATGGAACTGGAGTGCCATATGGAGGCATTAAAGGATGCTGGAAGACCATCAAAAGCAAAGGAAAGTAAGAACATTGATCAAATATAATATATATATATATATATATATATATATAAAAACATTATTTTAAAAGATGTATAACCTGGCCTCCCCACATATATGGATGCGGAGCTGGTGATGCAACAGTTGAGGCAAAGAAGGGAGGCGGAGCAGCTCCAGCACCGTAATAAGCCTGAACAAGAAGTTGTGTCGCAAGATCGAATAATCACTAAACAAATTTTAAGGATTTCATAAACAAGATCAACAGTTAAAAAAACTAAATAAAACCTCAGGATTTATATACGAGAGTATACAAACCTGCACCTGGCATGACCAATCAGGATACGAGGGAGTTGTCGGCATTTCCTGCAAGTCCAAATACAGAAATATCAGTAAAACTCATCCATGTGTTTGTGATGAGAAGGCAAAAATGAAGTAGACAAGTCTTTTTGGCCTTTCCAATGGTGGAATGGAGGCAACAATGACAAACCTGTGTTGAGGCAGTAGGTTTGGAAGAATGTTTGGCAGGGGTGCTCTCCTCTTCCGTTCCCATAATTACTTTTGTAAACCTCTTAATTCAGCAAAAGTAGAACGAAATTCGTAAATCCTCGACAAACTTTATGAAGCACCCTAGAAGCTGATAACAAGTAATACTGTATACCAGAAAAAAGAAATAACAAGAAATTGGTCAACCAATGCAGCTAACAATGGTTAAAAGGGAACAACAGCTCACAATTCATGATATGTAGAAACAGAGAAAGTGTGACCACTTAAGAGTATTCACAAGGTTTTTATGTTTCATGAGCCAAAACATGATTCATGGAAGATAAATCTATATGAATTTCGGTATCAGCAAATCATCATGAGACATATTCAAAATAGAAAAACAAAACCATCCGAAGAATATCGTATACACTAAACATCCTATACCAGCATCAGAATACCATAATAAACATCAAAAGAGCAAACTTTAGAAATAAACTTCTGATCCAAGATCTTCACTTCTTCTGGCCACACTACTATTGAATTAATGATTCGTAACCAATACCAACCACAGAACTAACTTAAAACATAAAAAACCAAAGTGAAGGCATCGAGATTGTTGTTGATTTAGTAATATGGAAAACAAAGCAGAACAGGAACATCCGACAACAATCCTCATGTAAACAAACAACCTTAAAATAGAAAGTAATTCATCAATTCGCCTAATTACCTTCCCAAAACAAAACACAAACTTTTTTTGCTATAAACGATTCAACTTACCAAATAATAGAAGGGGAAACCCTCAGAAGAGAATTGGCAGTGTTTGATTTAAAAATCCCAAAGCTAAAGCCAGTCACTACAAATTATAATAAAGACCCTAAGGTTGACCATCAATCTCCTTTCCGACATGTTGGAGAAAGAAGACCATAAATTACACAATTACCAACAAATTGATATATAATTACTTTTAGCAAGGATCAATAGCTAATCTTAATCTTCAAGCCTAAACCCAAGCAAAGCTCAAATAAATAACTATTTTTTAAGTAAAAGAATAGCTCCCAACGGTTTCAAATTTATATATATGGAAAATAAATTCTAAAAATAAAAAAGGGGGAAAAAAAGAAGACCTGTTTTCTTGGGGTTGAAGAAGGAAGTGAGGTGGAAGTCTAACTGGAAGACTTACAAAAAAGCAACACAAACAATTAAGAGAGGATTTTTGGTTTCTGCGTCTGCTTCCACCTCCCTAATCCGACGGCCGAGAATTAAGGCTGAAACAAGAACAGTCGTACGGAAATCTGAAGTACGACGAGATCGTTGTCTTAAAAAGAGAGATGACAATAATCCGGTGTGGTCGTGTGCGTAGTTGGAGCGGAAGTAGTGAGTTTCAGAGAAGGGAATGGGGGATTAGGGTTTCACAGGTGACACGTGCTAAGGGAATGGAAGGGAAGACAGCTGTGATCTGTATGAGTGGATTAGGTTTTATGACAGAGCATCCAACTGGATGGTTGATTCATCAGTTAGATTAACGAGGCAAAAGAAAGATCTTCACACGACACCGTTTCTACCTGTCTTTTCCTTTTTGGGTTTGAGGGTTTTTTTGTCCTTTCGTAGCGTCTTGATCTTTATTGGTTTTGGGCTTGTGTGGCTTCCACGTCACTGAAATATTATCCCTTTGTATTTATTTGGGTACTCTCCCACTAATTGAGATCCTCATCGGGTACGAGATGTATAAAATTAATATTTTAATTATTTAAAAATGTTTTAAATTATATTAAAAGTTTATAAAATTATTTTAAATATATTTAAATTATATACTTTTTACAATATTTTAAATAACTCTAAATTATTTTTAATTATTATATTGAAATCGATATCTTAATTATTTTTTAACTAAAAAATTTTTATAATCGAAAACCACATATATCACAATTTGAATTTAAAATATCCAAAATTAAGCGTTGAAAACATATGAAAAGCTTAAATTGATTTAATCATATCCAAAAATAATATCTCCGTTCAATATGATACAAACCTTATTCGAATTTATATATTATAAAAATAGTGAAATTCGTCTCGAATATAAAAATAAATCTTCTAGTTAATAAAAATTTTAAGTTATTCAAAATTCTTTTTTTATCCTAATCTTTGTTTGAATTTTTTTCAAGTTGAATCGAGTTTATAAAATTTAAAATTGAATCAAGACAAATTAAATCAAGTTATTCTATTTTTTCAAATTAATTCAAATTTTATTTATCCCTAATTAAAGACCTTTGAAATTGAATTAAAACGAATCGAATCAAGTTATTTGAATTTTACAAAAATCATTTTTGCCGAGACCAATGATGTGTTTCCTATTGGCTTTACATCACCTACCATAAAAATGAATAAGAAAAAAAAAACAAAAAAAATCATAGCATCTCACACAGTCCAAGATAATGGTGCCCCATATTTATATTTTTTAATATTGACACAAGTCATAAAATTTTAAAAATTATTTTATAAATATGAAAAATTAAATTAAATATATAAATTTTAAATATTTCAGAATTAATATAAACTCATCTAATCGTACATATGGATCCTTCACTGCTAATCGCTAAACAATGTATTAAGATTGTCATCATTTCTACCTATATCTACTAATTCCCACTTCAAGTTCCTTCTTCCTTTTATAAGCAAGCATACAAATTAATCATCCTCACCATCTTTCTATTAACATTATGATACATAATTAATGAAGACAAAAATAATATTATTGAGAAATAGTGAGATTTAGAGAAACTAAGTTAAGGATTAATTACATTCTAATTGATATTTAGAGGTCATCAGTATCTACACATACTACATAATTACATATATAGGTTCATCCACTCCAAGCCCTGGATATAACTGTTTTGTTCCATGTAGAAAACGTCTTGATCATAGACTTGGACTCCAAATTCACCAAGGAAAGGTTGGGGATACATGGCTTCCATCGAAAAAACCGAGGATGAACTCGGACTGTTACTCGAAACACCGTCTATCCGTTCCGTCAACCCATGGATTTCTTTCTCGGCCTCTTGAAGTTGTTCTTTGAGCTTTAGGACCTGTACCAAAAAATATCATAAACGTTTAGGGTTAAAGTTTTGTTGTGTAACGAAGCGGCAAGGTCTTCTGTTCATTGTCAATGTTTTTGTCGCCTTTTGTCCTAAATTTCTTAATAAAGTTTTCTAAGGGCATGCTTTTCTTCGAGCCTAGAGCTCATGCACGTTCCTAATATGGTGGGTCACCTTGTCTTTTTCAAAGGATATAAAGGTTTAAAGGGACAAGCACTTACTTGATTTTCTTCGAACCAACGCTCTTAATTCTTTTAATATAATAAATTATTCATGTTGAAACCAGAATTTTTTTTTAAAAAAATGGTTAACTAAGAAGAAGAATGGTTTAATTGTAAATATCCTACTGAGTTAATCATCCATCATTATACCTCCGATTCAAGTCGACATTTTTCAAGCACAACTCCTTCATGGACGGTCTTTAACTTGCTGTACTCCTCCTCAAGCTTCTGAATCCTCCACCGGGCCCTTCGATTCTGGAACCAAACCGCCACCTGCCGAGGGTCGAGCCCCAGCTCCGAAGCAAGCCGGTCTTTCCGTTCCGACTCGAGCTTGTGTTCATTTCCGAAATTAAGTTCAAGGAGATGAACTTGTTCGTCACTAAGCTTCCTTTTCTTAGCTGCCGCTGCAGCACCACTATCCGCTCCCTTGTTCTTCCTCCGCCGTCTTCGAGGCTTCGATTCACCTGTCGTTGAAAAAAGGGTCTGTTTAAGTACCATGATCATTGAAAATTCATAAAAAGATTCAAAATTTAGTTTCACTACACAAATTATCACCTTGTTGTGGTGCAAGCTGAGTGTATAGGCCAGGGTACATTTGGGAGATAAGAGCCATATGCTCTTCAAGCTCTTTCATTTGGGTTGCCATACGTTCTTCAAGCTCTTGAATTTAGTACAGGGTGATACCTATGGTGGAGAAGTGGATATGTTGGGAAGAAAGATTGTTTATTTATAGGGATGTACTACTTGTTCAGTTGTTTGTTGCCTTGAAGGGTACCCTATCAAAGATTGGACTTGTTTGCTTCATGAATAACAACAATGCCATTATTTGATCTATTAATTTCAGACAAGTATATGCTTACTAAGGTAATTAGGAGCAAAATTTAGGGGTTAGCAAGGGAAGAAATACACAATTTAAGAGGGTTTTGGGATCATAATCTGACCACCTTAGAAATCAATAAAAAATGTCCTCTGGATTTGGACATGCAATGGCAAGTCACCTTTTGTTGTCCAATTAGGTGGCATCTCAACTCTTTTAATCACTACTGTTAGCCGACTCATGCTCGCTTTTGGCTTTAGCCAATAACCACGCCTTTTTAACTTTCAACCACTGCAAGTTCCAAGGTTGAAATATAAAATTTCGGCTTATTTTATTGTACTATTTTATACAGGGTACTAATTGATTCAATAAGTTATTTTTGGTGCAAATATTTTTTTTTATATTTTTATTCGTGTTTTTACTTTAAATTAAATAGTTTAGGAGATAAAGTTTAAGATTTTAAGTTAGGAATTATAGTTAGGGTTTAGGGAATTAAAGGTAGGTATATTTTTTAGGCTGTAGGATTTAGGGAATTAAGAATATAGTGTATTGTTTAGGTGTAGGATTTAGGGTTTAGGATATAGAAAATAAGGGTTAGTGTTTAAAATTCAATTTTTTAGAAATTTTTAACATGAGACATGGATGAAGACATGATAAAGAGCCAGAAGATTTTTACCCATATTTTAGAGTTTAAAGTTTCGTTTAGGTATTATATTTAAAGATTTTAGTGTATGAATTCTGAAATTAAAAAGTATAATTAGAATTTAAGGTTTATAAATTAAAATTAAAATTTTATAAATTTTAAATCTTAAAATTAAGATATTTGTATTTTTTTTCTGTCGTTAATGTATGAGATGTTTTCCTCTTTATTTTTTTAATAAAAATAAATTTCGAATGAAATATGTTAATTTAGTTAAGATATGTATAAATGATATATTTTTTTCACCCCAAAACATGTAAAAGTTGCTTGAGCTGAGGTCATTGAACCTTTTAGCTTTGGACAGGAGCTCAAAATGGGTAACAAACAGGGTTAGTAGTCATCTAGTAGAACACTTCATAAGTGAAACAATGGAATTACGTGACGTTCTGTTCTGTTCTTCGTTTCTTCCCCATACTAGAAAATTACAGGCTCGATAAGTACAAGATAATCACTCCATGATGTAATGTCTTAAATCTTAATAACTCTATGACTTACACAAACTCCGGCCATTCAAGTCGTGAATGAAGAAACAAGAAGAGCTTCAAGAAAGAGAAGACCGAAACAAAGACCGTTCTTATAGTAAGGGCATGCATAGGGGTTGATAAATAGGCTGACCAACTCGCGTTTGGTTTGGTCAAAACTCGTTCAAAGTTCGATTCGGGTATACTCGATTCGGGCTCGAATTCGACTCGAAACCTTAATGAGTCGAGTCAATTCTAGTTCGGCTCGAAAAGCTCGTGAACAGGCTTAGAATAATCATATTATCTATACGCTATATATACACTAAAAATAATTTCTTTAGCAAAAGAAAAGCAATAAAATAAAATATGAGAAATCTATTAAAATAAATTAACTAAATAAATTAGGTGTTTTTTTCATTTTGAGTCGAGCCTTACAAGCTTGAGTGAAGTCCGATGAGCTTCGAGCCCAACAATATTATTTCGAATCAAACCCGAACCTAAAATTTTAAATTCGCCGAGCCTCGAGCTTGAGTCGAACTCAATAACATTATTTTCGAGCCCAGCCTACCTCGTTATCACCCCTGCCATGCACATGGGATGCAAAACTCTTTATTTCGTGTCACTCTCCCAGAAAGTACCCCTTCCGGGACCACCTTTTTCCATCTTACACGTGTCACTTCCAGGTCGATGTATACAGTTGTCTCACCTACTAACCAATCAGGTAACTTGCGTTTCCGTTTCCACCGTCAAACCCCCAGCCGCCATATCTGTCATCTCCACACCTTCAACCTAAACCATGCATCCAATTTAACCCCAAAAGATTCTAACAGTTTGATCCAACAACATAGTGCTTGTAAGAAAAGGAGAAGATTATAAAGTTCAGTAACTTTAGATTTTTGCTCATTTATCTCTTTCGGACATCATCTTATCTTAAAAGAATCCTTTCTTCTACAGGTAAAATGTTTTAGCAAGGATAAGATATACTATAAAAACCATACTGATAACTCTGTTATGTCTGAACACTAGGTTCAATCTGTGAAGTGTTATACTTACTAATTGCGTGAAAGTTTCTTAAGTTACTTTGTTTTTAACCCCCTAGTTAGTGACTTCTTTACTATTTTATGTTTTCTTCTTACCCAGGTTAAACATGGATTAAGAAAGGATAAGGATGAGAGCAGCCGAGAGATTCTCTAAACAGATATGGCAGATTATGAAGATATAAATAAAGCAAGCAAGGTAGGTATAGGCCGAGGGCGATGCGCATGGCATGTGGGGAGGGATTCCTTTGCATGCTTTTGAGGTGTTTTTGTGAATTTAATAAACCCTGTTTTTTAATGACAGAAAGTTAATGATTTGTCATGTTTATCCCGACATTTGAAGTAATTGTTTCCTAATCTTCCAACTTAATGTGTCTGCTTGGGAATTGTGATCTGAATGAAGAAAAATAAAGAGTGGTCCAGTCCATCTTAAGTATCATTTAGATCATAAATCATGCAAGGAGTTGGAATACAGCTCGAAACAGCAAAACTATGACATTATGAGCAATGCCCAATTTGTTTTCAAGAGAGTTTTGTTTTATTACATTTCATTATTTGGTATCGTGAAATATAAAGGTGACAAATTGATTCGAGATTTAAAATATGAATTGATTACGTTTTATTTTAATTATAATATTTAAATTTAATCCGAAAATTGAATTAAATTAAAATGAACTCGATTTTTAGTTAAATCAATATGGATTCAATTCAATTTTCAATCGAGATGATTTTCAAGTAAATTTTATAGACCAAAATAAAAGTAATTTGAACCAAAGGTAACACGAAATTAAAAGAAATAATGATAGATTTGATGTAAATCGTTATACAACTCACCAAAGGTCAAATATATTAGTTCCATAAAAAGTATATCTGGGTTTAAAAAAATTGATCCAACCTGAAAATTTGACTAAAATATATTGATCTCTTATTTAACCAATCTTGACTCGACTCAAAAATATATGATCCATATTCCGAACCAATATGACCTGATCTGACTTAATACCCAACATGAATCACAATAAAACTAAATTAAAACAGAACCAGACCATATTTAACATGATCTGAATTAAGACCGAACATAATCAAATACAACTCAAATTAAAATAACCCAAACCAAATTCGATACGAATGATCTATTTACAGCATCCAGCGAAACATGACAACAAGAACATGAAATATTGCTTGCACGAGTCTGAGATGACTGAACATCTTTTTGGTTTGTGAACCTGTTGACCAACCTGCAGATAAATAGATGTTAATATTGGACACAGGGATGGATCGGAGGTAGGCAAGGACGATTGCTTTATAAAATTTTATAAGTTCGTTTAAATATATATATTTATTTATCTATTTTTATTAAGGTCAATCACATTTTTTTACATGTAATTAGTGAATAAGTAATTATTAGATAAACGAACTTGATTGTTTAGACTAAAGATAACGTATTAACTATTAAATATGGTTTATGATGTAATTAGTGAGTGATTGTTTAGACTAGAGATAACATAATTTATGATATAATTATTCCCATGACATAAAGTTGTTTGTTTCTCAACTGTCCATCCCCCAAGTCAAATTTGTCTGTGTACACATATCCATGTTTCACTCACTCCTTTGTCTTGTACACCTTGTTTGCTTCTCAATGCAACGCATCTTTAAAGGATGAACTTTTGAGGAAACTTTGTAGATTGCACAGATTAAATGAAACAGTTTTAAGTCTTTCTTTACTGATTTTAAATTTGGATCAACCCATGAATTACGCCGTAAATTACGACTTTAAGTGTGGCAGACGGGATGGAAACTTTTTAAGCAATCAAAGCCCTGTAATTTAATTGATATGGGAATGTTCTACAATGCAACAAAGAGAAAACCTAATCAATTAAAATTATAATACGGGTATTTGCCAAATAAAAAATAAATTATGGTCTCCTGATCTTTATCGTTCAATTAATATAATAAATAATTCGGGAATAATTTTAAATTTACAGAAAAATAAATACAACAAAATCGATGCGCTACAAGTAATAACTTATATGTTCGAAAGGTTTTTAGATCTTTATTCTTTGACGACGAATAACGTTCCACGCCATATAATTAATTTATTAGTAAAAGAAATCGGAGGCCACAAACAAGCGTAGGTTTATGACTGTCTGGAATCAAAGTTCAAAAGTCAACGTAAACAGTAAATTTATTTAGATATTTAAATAATATAGTTTTCAATCCTAAATTCTAAACCCTAATACGTAGGTTTTAACCCTAAAATAACGTAAATTTATTTTACATATCTGAAGTTTATTATATCTTATGTTGTGTTGTCTTTTTGCACGTGACATGATACGTGTTTGTGTCTGATTAAGTTGTTCGTACAAAGGTTTTGGATGTGTTCTTCCTTAATCAAGAGATTAAGGGCTTAAACATGTGCCAAAATAGTACGTGGAAGCTTGTCTTGTCCAGGAAATTAAACAGACTAAATTAATTCAATAGGTTAGGGGTATCGGGATGTGAACCTATGCATCCATTGGAGTCGTCAACTAGGATGCTTCAAGACAATAGGAACACCTGTTGAGTCATGATTTGTTTTAATGAGGGATTAATTATTGAGATATTATTGGATTATGGTACAAATTTTAAATGGATTACCGAATATAAGAGCATTTTAGTCTAGTTATTTTTTATTAAATAAATTACCGAATATTTTTAGTTATTAGATAAATTACTGAATCTTCATTTTAGTTGAGCTTTCAAACAAACATTAGTGTTCCAATTAAGTTATTGGAATATCACTTGTAATAAAAAAACGTATCTTGTCTAATTATTAGGTTCGTCTTTAAATACTATTTAAATCTAATGAGGAAATTCAAAACAATCGTATAATTACGGTTCCACATCACATTTGATCTTACATATAACATCTGAATTAACGGTTACATTAATGGAATGTCTTGATTGTTACTGTACTAATATTTTTAGACTTTATTAGTATTTTAAAGTTTAGGGACCAATATAAAATGTGGGTGATTATTTGAGGACGTTTGTGGAATTAACCCTCAAATACAGGGTTTCATGGACCATTCATATTATGGATTTTAAGCCCATCATTTAATAGGACGGCATCAGATGGGCCCAGTTATTGTCTTAAAACCTTGCCGAATGACATCCGCTCCGATTTCTAAATTAGACCCGTAAATAAATCAAGCGAATACAAATAAAAGTATATTTTTATTTATTTATTTATTTAAAAATAATAAATAAATAAATAAAAATAATTAAATGAATATATTTTTTAATCATATTTATTTGTATTTATTTATTTAATTAAACAAATATAAAATTTTATTTATATTTAATAAATAAATATAAATAAATTTCTCGATCACGACAATCCATTGAACGTTGGTTTCGTTCTCGGGGAACTATTCAATACCAATACGGCATCGTTTAGGTTAGGATTGGGACACGTGTCGTACAGGGATGTCTTTTCTTTTCGGCTATAGTAAATATTTTTTTCCCAGCTTACTGCTGTCATCGGAATCCAAAGTATATATTTAATTTCACAGCTTGGAATTGAAAAACAAAAGCTTGCTAATCTTCACCGTCTAGATTACTTATTCTGGATCCGAACAACTCAAAAGGGTTTTTTTCTTCCTCTAACTCTCCTTTAATCTTCCATGGGCAAAGGCGGTGGTTGTGTCCCGAGCAAGAAGAAACGTTCAACCTCCGCTGAGGACGCCTCCCGCCGCCGTCGTTCCTCCGCTACAACCACCAATAACGCACCCATCGCCCCCGATGAAGATACCCTTGAGATCCCCGAGGCAGTGGTGAATTCCACGAATACCCAATCGACTCTGAAACTCTTCATTGTTTTCTACTCTATGTACGGTCACGTGGAGAAGTTGGCGAAGCGGATGAAGAAAGGAGTCGACGGAGTGGAAGGTGTTGAGGCGGTTCTTTTTCGGGTTCCCGAGACGCTTCCGGCTGATGTGTTGGAGCTCATGAAGGTGCCGCCTAAAGACCTGGAGATTCCGGAGATTTCGGCGGCGGAATTAGCGGAGGCGGATGGGTTCCTGTTTGGGTTTCCGACGAGGTATGGATGTATGGCGGCTCAGATGAAAGCGTTTTTCGACTCCACTGGTCAGCTTTGGAAGGAGCAGACGCTGGCTGGGAAGCCGGCTGGGTTCTTTGTTAGTACTGGAACTCAAGGAGGCGGCCAAGAAACCACAGCGTAAGTTAGAATTTGGATTTAATTTTTCTGCTGTTGTTGGAATGATGCTTTACGAATGAAATGAGAACCCAATTTTGCAGAGAAATTTTGAGTAACAATTTTGATTCTTTCTTGTTTCCTGCATTTATTATCCAAGACAAGAGAAATTTAGTAACTTGACAATGTTGACCTTGGGTTTATTTAGGTGAGCTAAATGAGTATTGTCATACTGATTTATGTTTTGTTTATCATATATGTTTGAACAAAGTGCCAATGGATCAACTTAAAGACTACAAATCATGGGAATTATTGTCTTTGAGATCAAATAGGTAGGTATTGAAGCTATTGCAGTGTGCCCTTTGTAACTTTTTTTTTTGAAGAATAAAGAATTTTCTAGAAACTGCATTATCTAATTGAGTTTTGGTTGCTATGATCTGTGACTTTATGAAGGATTTATTGCTTGATTACAATTCTGGTATGCATTCTACATTCATAAATTCATTGATGTTATTTTAATAAATAGGAGTGCTTATTTAACACTATATAGCCTAGAAACATAAGGCAATGGACACTTGCTTCCTAGTTTCTTCTTAGTCCTTACTAGTATTTTCCTTTTGAAAGTATGATTTTCTATGAATATCGGATCACAGTTGATGGTCAATTTCCATGTGACTATAGCTTTGATCTTTACAAGTTCCTTTGGACGTACCATATGATGTCTACTCTAAAACGGAAGCTAAAAACTTGCGAATCTAAAGTGGTATGATTTTTCCATAGTATGGATTACCAGGTTCCTTTGTGACTTATTTGTACATCTGGATTGTTGGTCAAATGACTGCTGTCTACTATGTTTTTAATGAATCTGTGGAGAAATGTTGAAATGGAATTGTTATGCAATCAAAACTAGAAGGGGTAGATACTTAAACTAATACTTTTTCTTTGAGAGTATATGTAAAAACAATGAACAAGCATTTGGGTTATGTACCAATGATTATATTTATCAACATTTTGGTGTTTCTGACCTCTGGCTCAGTTGGACGGCAATAACTCAGTTGGCACACCATGGAATGCTATTTGTTCCCATTGGTTACACTTTTGGAGCAGGTATGTTCAAGATGGATTCCATACGAGGAGGTTCACCTTACGGTGCTGGAGTTTATGCTGGTGATGGCACGAGAGAGCCAAGTGAAACAGAGCTGGCTCTTGCGGAGCATCAGGGGAAGTACACGGCTGGTGTCGTCAAGAGGCTGCTTTCTCAGGCATGACATACCCAACATTTTTCCCCTTGTTCAATCTGTTCTTCATTAATTGAATTGTGTTTGGGCTTGTGAATTGGTCTTGGCATTTGTACTGTTAGCATCCATCATGAAAGATATCACTGATTATTGGTATCCACTTTTACCTTTCATGTTTGCCAATTCCATTCCAGTTGAGAAAGATGTACATGATTTGTTATTCTTCCGTCTTGTCTTGTTAAATAAGATGTCTATATGTGGGAATTGGGATTCTTGGTTTGTATTATTTTCTCCATGTAATTCACTCAAAGCTTGATTTAATAAAGAAAAAAAGGTTGCATTTCCTTTTTTTATTGTCATTCAAAATGCTCTTATTATATCTGTTTGATCACCATCTGTTTTATATATGAATAAGGAAAATATGCAGTATGAATCACCCCCAAGATGAAGATCAGCCAGTTTCTGCATTCTGTTCTCGCAATCTTAGGCGATGTTTGCCAGAACATTATACGAGGAACCAACCTTGCTCAAAGCCTTTACTGCGCATGATTTTAGCATTTTTCACCCTTTTATCCGCCATAATATTTCTGACCACTGCCTCTATCTCACTTCTCCCAATCACCCTGCTAAACCCCATGCTAACTCTGTAGCTTGCTTGGATGACAGGGTTCCACCAATATCAAAAGAAACATATACCACTGTTTCTTTGGGCTGCATCCCTAGCCAACTCAAAACTTCACTTCTCAAATCAGGCTTGACCGCCTCACCAGATGTCCAGTCGGAACCAGCCCTAGCTTCCTTGTATCATGCAAAGCAGCTGGTGTCTGGGGTTCCAGTCCATGGAACGTCTTCACTAATATTCCATCAGGTGTGGATATCTCGGTTGCCATGCGGAAATACACCTCGTTTCGTCGTAGAAACTGTTCAAAACGGTCAACAAAGCAAATTGGTTTGCACCCATGGCATCAAAAGAGTTTTTCGACTGTTAATGTGTTCATATCGATCAGTTCCTTATCAAGGTTTGGTGCATGGACAGTGAAGGCAAGAAACCATGCATTTGAAGTGATGAAAACATACTTCAGCATCATGAACTCTTCAGAAGCAGCATAAGCTTAGGTCGCAAACACGTCGACAACAAGAGTGATCGGGACTCGGGAGGGACTTCCAGTGCTAATATCGCAGAGTGGAGGCTCGGTAAAGCTTCATGGATCATCATCACAATCTGTGTCTAAGATTGAAGTGCTTTATTGTTTATATCACTGAACTTTTAATTTATAGCATTAAGAACAAACAAATTTAATCAGTTAACTAAACTCTTCGTCTTTACTCTTTCATATTTCTTAATCTTTTAGACATAAACTATCTATCCTCAGTGGTTAAGGGAATGATTGTTGTTCCTAGAGATCACAGATTTGAACACCAATAATACCGGATTAAAAAAAATTATGACCAAGAGTATTCTTTTTAAATCATAACATTAAACTTTAAGGGTAAACTATATAAATGATCATCAAATTTTTAGAATCCTTAGATTTTTTACATTTAAAATTAACAGTCTGTCAGGAACAAAACCTGCAATTGGATTTTAATCACTGTGCAGAAATGAGAATAGAGAAAGAAGAAGATTTCTTAGAAGAAGATAGAAAGAAAAGGATAATTTTGATAACAATTGACATAAAGAAAGACAAGCAATAAAACCTTTAATATATAGGACAATTTGTTATGGACCAATTCCCTACTACTGTCGATACAAGTTATACGCCATCCTATATGTTCACCTTACCCGCGTCATTGAATTGTGGGTTCATAACACAGTCATGACTCCTATTGTCGTATATATCGTCATAATGATTTCTCTAATCAAAGAAAAACGAGTCATTCTTTTGAAACAACCAAACTTGTCATTTAAGTGTTCTTACTGGTTGATGAAATGTTGTCGTCACCCTGCACTTATAAAGTCTGTATTATCCTCTGTGATTGAAGATCCATCTTTCAGAACAATCTCAACTGATAAAGCATTCAAAATTCCAGACATCCATTCGTAACTTTAAGTTTGGTTTACTTACAGGAATAATATACACCAACAATCTTAAAAGGATCCAATCCATATCCGATGTTCTATTATTATATTATTAATAGTTTGCAATTAAATAATCATGATTGAACAGGACAGGTGTTGGATAAGGTTAGCCAACGGTTCCTGCAGGTTGCACTGTGGAGAGCAGTTGATGGCTTTGGACCAGCAATTGTAACACCAGCTATTCAGTCTTTTATTGCAGATAGTTACTTGGATGGTGTTAGAGGGGATGGATTTGGGCTACTAAGCCTCGTTGGTCCCTTTGGAGGCAGTGCGGTTGCTACCGTAATGTCCGGTCAGGTCTTCTAGGGTACACTGCCTCAGTTCAGTGCATTCATGGGGATCCCATTCTCATGGTTCCTTCTTAAATGATCCCACAATCCTTTGCAGTTACCACACCTTTCCTGTCACTCCGCTTTTAATGGACTTAACCATCAGTTGGAATGCAACGGCTGCAAATGGTCCTAACTCCTATATATGTTTGCCGAACTCATCCCCGGAACCATGATCGACGTATTCGACCGTGCTTTCGAATGATCGTTTTTGTTTCATTTGGAATATTAATCCAATCAAGCCTTAAAAAAGATTGCCACATTCTTAATAATAGAAATGTCAGTAGGTTGGTCTTTTCTGGAAACAAGTCCCCAGTGAGGTAATTTGCAGAAAGAATCATACAGGACATGGAAACTCAAAAGTGTGTGTACATCAAACCACCCACATAGTTTCTAGACATTGCCATTTTCACAGGATACTCAAACGCCTTTGGATATTTTATGACACTTGTATTTTGGTTATTACACTTTTAAAACTTATAATACAATCACTAAATTATTTCATTGACAACACATATACATCTTACAGATAAAAAATTTAAACACGCATCTTTTATGATAATATTATCCGTTTTTTCATTAAACCATATATCGGATTCGAATACGCAACCAACTTTTGAACTCATCCAAATCATGCATGCTTCATCGGTTCACATATTTAATATGCAGACGTGTATATAAAAGCATATCTATATTTTACATGCACCATATAAATATTGATTTCTTTTAAAAATAAATCTTTTCAATTTCTAACGATAAGGACGAATGTATATCCTTTTTTGGAATTAGCATTGAAAAAGAAATACATATTCTATTAAATTCCTATTTATAAAAATAAAAAAAAATACAAAAAAAAATTGAGATGATCCAAAGCCGTGCCCGCCATCCACATATTATTGATGCTGGTCAGACCAATAATTTAGTTTTCCCAATCGAACATATGCTTCTATATATTCATATATGTCATACAAAAATAATTGAAATATAGAGAAAAATCCAGATCATAGGCTAGGGTTCATGCGGAGTCCATTTTCCTAAAGATAAGATGCTGGGGCCGAGGGATTCTTGCAATACCATATTCTTGTCATTTTCATATTACCAACTTACAGGAACTAAGGGGGAAGTATCCGCGGCCCCTCCCGACCTCCACCCAAGGGTCGGGTCTAGCACCTTAAAGTGCGAGGCGCAACCCTTTGAGTCAGCGGTGTCCGTCGAAAAGGTTAAAAAAAAAAAAAAACTTACGAGAACTAAAATCCAACATTATACACTATAGGCTAAAGTCTTTAGAGACTCAAATTTATGAACTAAAATTTCTTAGGTTTATTAGGTTGACAAGGAAACTAGAATAAGTATTAGAAAGAGAAAAGGTTTATTAATTCTTTTAAATTTAAAAATTGGGAGGAATAAAAATCTTAATTATTATTTAAACTGAAAGGACCTTAACTGCAGTTATACTAAAAAAATTTAGGCAGGGCAAGAGTCTCTTCCATGATATACATAACTTCGTCACTGTTGACAAATGATTATACATATAATCACGAGATTATTAATCTCTTCCCAAAAGATATGTTAGATAAGATATACATTATTATTGTTTTATATCTTTAGACCTTTAATTTTTTAATATAAGATTACATGAGCAACAATATACAATTCATTTGACTCCTTGAATGAGTAAAAATATAAACTTTATGCTGCCCTTTGATTTATAATGTATAATTTAAAAAAAAATTATTCATTTTTATAGAATAATTTTAAAGTAATGTTATTCGGTGTTACAATAGTATCCGTTCTATAATGTATTCTCAATCATTAGACATTAATGATTCAATAACTGTACCGATATTATCAGTGTTCGAACCTGTGATCTAACTATTGAATCTAAATAGTTCGTACAATCAAATCATATTTAACTTAAACTAAATCGAAACTGAATATAACCAAAATCAAATTTAACCTAAATTTAAATGATTTAAACTAAATTTGATCCGAATATCTCATTCACCAACTCATCATTGATGATTTTTCTAGATACTAGTGTCTAAATAAACTCCTTTATGGAAATTTTCTCACCGGAGATAAAGAAGGGAAGAAACTGGTTGAGGCCAAACAAGCTTGACGAGGCATCAGTGAAACATTAATTACCCAATTTCCCTAGGCGCCGCATATGTGGCGACACGTTTGAGTCTCATCCGCTAAACACATAAAGAAACTGTCTTAGTTGTAAATCTAACAAGATTAAGGTTAGGTAATTAATTTGTACAACACGACCCACCGCATATAACGGGCAGATTTGAGGATAATTACATATTAATTGTTAAACAGTAATTAGCAATTGGCATACAGATAATTTTAACCCCTAACGTTTATAGTTTTTGTCGTTTTGGCCCTTATTTTTTTTAGGATAAATTTAGTCCTTAATCTATATCTTTTTGATAAATAACTTATTTTTTAACTAGCTTGATGATTCAACCGTTAAAAATTTAACGATGATATATATATGTAATATAATTTTAAATGACATGGAATGTAACCTATCAAATACATATATATATATATATGGAATGTAATTTTATTCTAATATAAAATATAAAACAATTAAAATTTAAATGAAATATTAAAAATTAATTAATTCTAAAATAAAAGATTATTAAACATTCTTAACCCTAACTACGATAAAATTAAAATCTTATTCGAATCTTGTTTATATTTTTTATTATATTTTTTATTCTAAATTAAAAATATAAACACAACTCGAATAAGATTTTGATTTTATCGTAGTTAGGATTAAGAATGTTTAATAATTTTTATTTTAGAATTATTTAATTTTTAATATTTTATTTCAATTTTAGTTGTTTTATATTTTATATTAGAATAAAATTATATTCCAAATATATATATATATATTTGATAGGTTACATTTCATGTCATTTAAAATTATATTTCATATATATATCATCGTTAAATTTTTAACGGTCCAGTTATCATGGTATTTAAAAATAAGTTATTTGTCAAAAAGATATAGATTAAAAACTAAATTTATCCAAAAAAAAAAGAATAAGAACCAAAACGACAAAAACTATAAACATTAAGGATTAAAATTATTTTTATGCCTTAGCTATTTAACATCTTTTAATTTAATACTAATCATCAATTTTATTGTAGCTGAATTACATGGAATTTATGTTTTAAGTAATAATTACGTAAAATAAGGATAAATTATTAAATATATCAACATTTTAATCTCTTTTTTTTAGTTAAAATGTATTATGTTCAATGTATATATTAGTATATTTCCATTTAATTTTTCATATGATCTGACGGTTCAGATGGTGTTTGATAGTTCAACCTTAGCCATCCACGTGTGATAACGACTCTAAACTCTCTCAAATTATCGCGATATTTTGAAATTCTTTTTTATTTTTAATTTCCTAGTCCTATTTATCTTCTTCCTCCATATTTGGACACTATAAAAGGGGCTAACCCTCCGCCATTGATTTGCCATCACCAAACAAGCAAAGCTTTCGAATATTTACTCTCCCCCCAAAAAAAAGTTCAATTTTTTTTGGGTTATCTATTATCTTTAGCTTTTTGCAATGGCATTGATGAAGAAAACCTTGGTGGAGAGGCTCTTCAATATTTCGAAAATTTCTGCACAAACTGTTACTAATTGCCGGATTTCTTCATCAACGGTTCAGAGCCGGATCTCGAAGAATGCCGATAAAGCTACGACCGATATGGACCTGAATCCAGGTGATCGTAAAGGTGACAGTAACGGGAATGGGTTGTTCAGGCGATTTCTTCATAAAGGAGTTAAGGTTTCGCCGGCAATGAGGACGTTTCTGATGGGGAAGGGTTTGAAGGAGAGGTTGAAGGAGATTGATATGTCCAAGGATCGGATCCGTTTTGACGGGCTGAGTCCGCACTTAATGGCGAAACCGGCTTTGCCGGAGATGGTTTCACTGTCGGTTCAGGAAGCCAAGAAGTTGTTAAGGGTTGTGCAGTTGGAGGTAATGAAAACGAGGCTGAGGGAGACCGGTAAAACCTGGATTTCTTATTCGTATTTTATTCAGATATGCGGAGAGAGTTGTTCGGATCCCGAACAGGGACTGCAGTTCGCGAAACTGTTAGACGAATCAGGAACCGTCATCGTTCTAGGAAACGTCGTCGTTTTACGTCCCGATCAGGTATATAATTTTCCCCGTATAATTTTCTCTTGAAAGTTTCATCTTGTTTGCAGATGAGATTCTATTCATGTTTTGACATACAGATTATGCATATGGTGGTTGAAAAAACGATATGTTAAACGCGAATTTATATGCAATACTTTTAGATTATAGCTACCGAAAACTGATATGTTTTTTTTTCTGGGTATTTTTGTTTCTTTTTTGTATTTCTCGGCAGGAATTTTTTCGCACAGATCTAAAAACCTTGTGAAAGGTTTCCAGGTTTGAGATGGTTTCTGAGAACTGCAGGACACCAAAATTAAACGCCCTTTGGATGTTTCCCCGCTGTGATTACAAAGAGCAGTTCTTATCGTGGGGTTTAAGGGGTAAAGCAATGGGATTTGGGGTCTTTACCACCTCCCATTGCTTTTACCCAACCCCATTTGTTTTTTAAAAAGATAAAAAAAAAAGGGGTGAAATTTAATGTTAATTTAAAGAAAAAGGGTATTTTTTTATTGAGGGATGATGACGGTGGGAAAGTGAGACACTTGGTTGGTTTAGCTGGCCATGGCTTTTCTTTTTCCTTTTTCTTAAACTTTTTTAGCAATTGGAGTAAGAAAGGTGAAGACGAAAGGAGGTTGATTTTTAACCTAATTTTAGACTAATAAGGGAAGATATGGGTGGGTACAGTTTGTTTAAATTATTGACCTTGATAGAACAGGTTTGATAAGGATAGGCTTGAACTTGACATGAACCTTTTCCTATATTCAAAAGTTTTCGTCTTTTATTTGCGTGACAGTTTTATTTTCTTTGCATACAAACAAGACGTGAATCTCTGTTATATTTGATTCAATTTTCATCTTCTGTTTCTTTGTTTTCTTGCATTGAAAAAAGAATCCCAGAATGCATATTGAGCTATGTTTTACCCAGAAGCGTTTTTTATTTCTCTGATTACAGGTAGCAAAAGCATTAGGAGGTTTAATTCCATTACCAGTTCCTGGTCCGAATGACCCCAGAAGAAAAGAACTGATGGAGTTGGAGAAGGAGAAGGCCGTTATCGATGGAAAAGCGGATTCCTTGGTCCGTCGAGAACTCTGGTTCGGCCTAGCCTATCTGGTTGTTCAAACTGCCGGATTCATGAGGCTAACCTTCTGGGAACTAACATGGGATGTGATGGAACCCATTTGTTTCTATGTGACCTCCATGTATTACATGGCCGGCTATGCATTTTTCCTGAGGACATCCAAAGAACCTTCTTTTGAAGGTTTCTACCAGAGCCGGTTCAACGCCAAGCAGAAGAAGCTGATGAAGGCTAATAATTTTGACATCCGTCGGTATAATGATCTGAAAGAGATCTTTTCCCCCAATTAATCGGATCCATCCTTGAAAATGGCCTCATTTGATCATTCTGAGACACCCCAGATTGATGTTCTAGATCACTGACCATAGGAAAAAAAAAAGAGATAAAGAAAGAAACAATGAATAGAAATAATACAATTTTGTTTTAGGTTTTAGGTGCGGTTTTGTGTAATATTCATTGAGAGTTTTGTTCTTGTTTTCCCCTTCCTCCTGTTTAACCATATAATCCCAGATTAAATCACTCATGATTGGAAGTCAGATTTCAACATATGGAATCCATTTTCTCTTTGTTTTGGACTGTATATAATTGAATCTGAAAATTAGATTGGTTTGGACCAAGAAAAGAGTATTTATTACATCCAAAAATTCTTTGCTGTTGTCAAAGATGAAATCTGGGTAAGATTGGAGCTGTTGATATCATTTAAAAGATGACTAAAATATGAAGAATGATCCTTTGTACCCTTTAGGCGAATCTAAAAAAAGTCAATTTTGGTGTCCCCACATGGATTTCAACAAAATCCTTAGCAATTCAAAAGATTGGAGTTGTTTATCTATTTTTTATTAATAATATAACTTTATATTTCAACTCTTATAATTTTATATTTTTAATATAACTTTTTGATAATATATATCATTTATATAAAATTTTGGATACGTCATTAATTCTTTCCAAAACTTTTTGTTTTGACAAATTCCGATAGGTTTTACTCCTTGTTTAGGGACGAAACTATATAGAGGTGAGGAAGAAAAATCGTTCTCACCCCGATGAATTTTTTTACTCTTGTTTATGTATTTAAATTCTGTTTAAAAATTATTTTTTATGAATTTGTTCCCTACTTCTAAAGATTTATGTTTTATCCCCCTTCAACCCCATATCCTGATTTTGTCCTTGTATGTTTTAACCAACATGAACTATCTTACTCCAATAAGTTTTAAAATTATTGACATTCTTAAAAATTATAGATTTAAACATAATATTATCATACATCGATTAAATAATTAATATTTAATAATTAAAACATATTTTAAAATAAATACTACTATAACCATTTAATTAAAAAAAATATCTTCCAACCATTTCATCCTCGCCCATTCCTCTTTAGATCTTTAGATTATATGTTTTATGTTAGTTTTGTAGATTTTATTATGTTTTTTTATCTATCCAAAAATGGTTCCATTAGTTGGCCAATCTCAGTTTTGTTTTTATCGAAATTTGAGACCAATATTTTATTTAAAATTTCTAGTCTAAATAATTGATGCGTATGTTTTTCGACTCAACTAGAGAAACTAGGCAGGTGAATTATGGGATCCAAATCGATAAATATAAAGAATAATTAAAATTTTTGTTCATGAAGATGATGAAGATATAGAAAATTTTATTATCGAAATTTAAATAAAAATTAAAATAAAAATTATTATATTTTAATTGGAAGAATAATTAAATCATATCTTTATAAATCATCGTCGTAATTCTTATAAAATATTCATAATAATTTTTTAAATAAATGTAATTTGTCGTATTTCAACGATTAATATTTAAGTTATGTATCATAGTTTTCAAACGATTTATTTATTATTTTATAAAATTAAATTTATTTTTTATGTTTACAAATTTTAAATATTTAATTTAATACATTAAATAATATTTATATATAGAAAGATTAACTGAAAATCCTAAAAATTCAAAATAAATAAATATAAAAAATAAAAAATTCTTAAAAATTTAATGAGAATTTTCTAAAATCATACTCTCAAATATTAAGATTGCCAATTGCATTAGGACATGGCAAACAAAGTTGCGTTGAAAGGTACAATCCCTCTCCCCCATGTTCTTGTCTAGGATAGTCCTTCAATCGAGTCAAGTCGAGTTAATTTTTTTTTAAGTTATACAAGTTAGTAAGTTTAATTTTATTATTTGAGTTTTTATTTAAATTTTTTTAGAATCAAATCGAGTTAAAAAAATTCGAATCAAGTTGAGTTTTTAAATTCTTACAAAAATTTAATTGTAAGTATAATTTGATGTAAATGATTTTACTATATACGTCTTCATATTTTTTCATATGTGATAATACTTTTCATGTTTTTATATATTAGTATATATTTAAAAAAATTGAGAGACTCATCTCAAATTTAAAAATAAATTATTTAATTACTAAAAATTTTGAGTTATTCAGATTATTTGAATTTTTATTTTACAACTCAAATTTTATTTGACTTTTTAATCGAATCAAGTTTATAAAATTTCGAATCAAATCAAAATGGATTGAATATTTTCTCTTTGATTTGATTCGAAATATTCATTTTTTTCAACTCGATAAGAGTTTTGTTCAACCTTAACCCTATCTTGCGTCCTTTTTCGGTGTAGAGGTTTTATCGTAAACAAAAACTTGAAAGGCATGTCCTTGTTTTTGTGTGCTTAGAATTGTTTAGAGGGTTTATGTTTATAGTATTTAGATAAAGAGAAATTTTAAAATATTTAGAGAATTAATTTATTCTTTAAATTATATTATTTTTTAATTCTTAAATTATCCGTTAGTCAAAAAAAATTGAGACGTCTTAACATCTTATTGTACGAAATATTTTTTTAATTTAGATAACCACTAAACTTTAAATATCAAAAATAATAATTTAATGATTTATTTTAAACAAAAATAGTTTAAGAACTAAAAACAAATAAAATAAATAATTTAATTATTTATTTTTCATTTAAATCTTTTAATTACTTGATAAAGACTTAATTTCTTTGTAGCGTCGTGTCATTATTATGGATAACATTTATAAAAAATTTAAAATATATTTTTGATGTTTACATTTAATATAATGTAATTTATTTTTTAAAATTAATTAATTAATAAAAAAATTGTTTTTATTATTTTATTTAAAATTCTGACATCATTTTTTCTTAAAAATAACTCTTTCGTCTCATTAAGCAGACATAGGAAAGTTGAGAATTTGACAAAAAAAATCAAAATGTCAAATTTTTATTTTGGTCACTATAGTATGCTTAAAGTTGAACGTTTTGATGAATATATTTAATTTGGTAATTAATATTATTTAATTATTTAGTCTAAACTAAATTTTTATTTCTGATTCAATTTTCCTATTCAAGTTCAATGAACAGTTATTTTTTGCCGACATATTAAGCAGACATGGGAAGGATGACAAGGAAACATGTTACCAACAATGAATCCACTTCCAAAGGATTTTAAAGCATAAAAAATATAAAATTAAAGATTTATTATTAATTATATTATATTTATATTTTAATTTAATTTAATTTTTATTAAAAATAATTCTATGTTTAGGATATATTTTTTATTTATATAATACGTTTTTAGTATATTTTTAAAATGATTTGTATTTTCTAAATGTTGCATATATAAGATACTGAGGAGAGTGTATAAGATTCTAGAGAAAATTGAGTTTGAGTTAAAAATTTGAGTGATATTTTTATTAGAAATATAGTCGAAGACAATAATGATTATTATATTTTTAATATATTCGAACATACTTTTTTTAAAAATAATTTTTTAAATTATTATTTTGGTCATTTTAAGTCTCTAAATTATTTTTGATCAAAATAATTTTTTAAATTAGGTCAACATTTTATTAACCAAAATAATTTTTTAACTTAGATAGCTACTGAACTTAAAATTATCGAAAATAACAATTTAAGATCTTATTTTGATCCAAAATAATTAAAAAAAAAATAAATAAAATACATAATTTAAGGATTGATTTTTCATTTAATTCTTTTTAATTACCTCGAAAAGACTTGGCTTTTTATATAGCATCTTGTTTCTATGGATAACATATAATATAATACAATTTATTTTTTAAAATAATTCCAATGATTAGTAAAAATAAATTATTGTTGTTATTTTAGTTAAAATTCTGACATCATTTTTTCTTAAAAATAATCCTTTCATCTCAGTCAGCAGATATAGGAAAGCTAAGACTTTGACCAATAAAATTAAAATGTCAAAATTTTATTTTGGTCACTATAAGCTTAAAATTGAACGTTTATAATAATATTTTAATTTTTTTAATTGATATTTTTTAATTATTTAGTCTAAAACTGTAAATTTTTAATTTTGGTTCGACTTTCCTATTCAACTTCAATGAAGAGTTAATTCTTGCCGACATATTTAGCAGACAGTGGATGGCCGACAAATAAATATGTTGCTAACACTTTAGTTTTTCATTTTGTTTGAATGTGGATGATGACATTAATTTTCAGATTAATTGTGGATTGTTTGTAATTTTTTATTGTTACTTTTAGTATATTTATATTTTTTTATTAATTTTATATTAATTGTCTACTATCGAATTTTTGTTATTTTATTTTTTTTATTTTTTATATGTTAATAAGAATTTATGCCTTCATGAAACGTTTTCTTTGTCCTTGTGATATATTTTTTTATTTTTATTTTTGTGGTTTATTTTATTTGTCCTTGTGTCATGATTCAGCATACCCTATCAGCCAATTATTGCAGAGATTTGAACCGGCGCTGGTTTCTGATTATGATTTTGTCGATGGTCATTGATGGTTAGATCCCCACTCGATTGATGGTTGTGTACCGATATAATCAGTCCTGGATAGCGGAATATTCTGCTTGATGGTTTGGATCACTCACCACTTCTTATTCACCCGTTATGTGTCTCGATTGGACAGAGACAAAGAGATTCAAGAAGCTTCTGAATTTTGTTGATATGCTTATCTCCATAAAAAAATATTTTACTTTTCTTTATTTATTTTTTCTGAATTCATTGTAGTTGTAATTTTTTTTATGGATTTATAAAAATTCAGTGACAATTATAAAAAAAATAACAACGTTTTAATTAATTAACATAACGCTTATTTAATTATCATGTTTGTTTAGACTTTCAAATGGACTTTAAATACAAGATTTACATTGTGAATTTTTTTCAAGATATTCGATTTTAATTTATGTTTATTAATAATTTAATAGTTTAATTTTTTATGGTTTTTTTGTTGATTCAGTTATATCTATCTGTATCTATCTTATATTTGTTTTTTGTTTTTTTTTTTGAATTTTTAACTTTTTTATTATATAATTTTTGTACGATCAAAGTGACTAATTTATTGTGAGATGAAATATTAGAAGTTATTTGAATTATGTTATTAATTTATGTTTATATACGTACACTCTCAATGTAATTTAAATATTTCTTCGAAAAAACTAAAGGTTTGTATAAAAAATCTACCATATATTAATTCAATATTACTTTATTTTCACCCAGCAGTGACCAACCACTTGTTAAATGCGGAAGATTTATTAAATATTTAAATAAAAAATATTTTATTTAATTAATATTTTTTAAAAATTAAATTACTATTTTACCGAAATTTATTGAAGAGGCCACGACCTCTCCCATTGCAATTTACATGAATGGCCCTCTCCTGCATGGCCCTCACATTCAACATTTACCTTTTTTTTGGAATTATTTGCTTGACACGTAAAAAAAAAATTAAATAAAATTTAAATTATAAAATAACATTTTAAATAATTTAATTTTTTAATAATGAGAATTAATTTTTAAATTAATTCAATCGAATACTCTCCCTAATGGTAATCCCATTGGGCCAACATTCCTTATTAGTATCATATGTACTAATAGATCAAACTTAAATTTCAATTTACATTTTAATTTTTATACTCAAATAATTTTTTTATCAGTTCATCAAATATTTAACATAATTTTTTATATTAATTTAACTTCGAGTTTTTTGTATATATTATTTATACCTCATTTTCTTTGTTTTGAAAGCTTTATAAATCTACATTTTTGTCTATTATGCATACACATATTATTTTTACCATATAATCATTTAAATCTAACTTTTGTGAGCTAAACAATGACCATATTCTAATAATAATAAAAGTTAATGTCCTTGAATAGCAATGTGAAAAAGATTTAGGATTCTATTTTTATTCTGTCATGGCCCACTTGAAATGGGAATGGATCCAAACCAAATCCAGTGTTATCAGGTAAGCTCAAACATTACTAATCAGATCCAAGACCTTATCAAATCATGATTAACAACACCGTTAACATAATTACCCCCTTACTTTTATTTGTATAATAATCACTAGAGCTTATTAAAACTATAATAAATATTGCAATTAAACTTATTTAATGAAAATAATAAAATTAATCTATTAAATTTTTTAATAATTCCAAAATAGAAAATATGTAATATTTATAGATATAATAATTATCTATTATAGGTTTAACTCAAAGTTCAGAAAAATTAAGAATTAATATGGTCTGATTTAAATTAAATTTAAATCAGACCCGAATAAACATAAACTGAAAACAAACGAAAATAAAAATTAACTCAACCTAAAATAGCTAGACTCCAAAATATTGTCACCTCTGCTATTGTTTAGATTAATTAATTAAAAAATTAAAAATAAATAATCATATTAAAATGTATTATAAACAAATTCAAATTAAAAATTAATGACAACAATAACCCTAAAATATAAATATAAAACAATCCATTATAATCTTTGGTACTTAAACACACAATTATATTTTAAATATATGACAATCCATTATATAAAAACATGTAACTTTCAATGGAACATAACTGGATTAGGAGTCAAGTGTTAGAAATAAAATTTGAGAAAAAGAAAAACTAAAACACAGAAACGAAGAAGATGAAGATTATAAAGTATATATAATTAAAAACCTTATTTTCCATTTAATTTACAAAATTAAGATGTTAAACTAAGTAAGTTATAACAAATCTTTGTCTTTGCCAATTTCCCCGAGCACCGCCGTTTGATGGCGATGGCCATGGCCATTTTTTCTTCTGCTCTGAACATAAAACTTCAGAAACAAGAACAAAATAAGCCCATTCAGAACGGAATTCAAAACCCAAGCTCCGATTCCATTGCATCCGCCTTTCATGAAATGCAACATCAGAACACCGATATGGCAGACCACGTTGCAGCCTAACAGCAGGATTTGGCAATTCAACACGAAGGGGAAGCAGGCGCTGCGTAACCCTATCGCCGTCCAGAATCGGTAGCCGTAGACGGCAGCGTAAACGAGGGTCGTGAACAGGATCGCCAAGACTTGGAACGACTGCGAGAACTCCAGCCAGAGGAAAGACATGATGGTGAGTATGGAATTGTTGAAAAGGTGGAAGAGGGTCAATTTCCGGGTCCTGAAAATGGAGAAGATGGTACGGAACATGTGGAGGAAACGGGAGAGGTAAAAGATGTAGGACCAGAAGAAGACACGGCCAGAGGGACGGGTTCCGAGGGGGAAACAAAGGAGCCATTGGAATGGGGTTTTTGAACGGCGCCAGAACCATCGTGTCTCCTTGATTTCCGCCGCAGCAGAGAGGAGGATCCCGGCGAAGATCACAGCAGAAACGACGCTCATCACGAGACTATGCAGCGCCGGGATCGGACCGAGGGAGACGGATCGACCACGTCGAACGAGTAGGCACAAAAACAGGTGGATAAAGGAGGAGATGATGAGGTAAAGGGCGATGGACGTGACGAGGAAGGACCAGGTGGAACCCCATGATTGAGTGTGGCTCCAACGGAAGGCGACGATGGAAGGGTGTTGGGAGAGGTAGTAAGTAACGACGGCGATCATAGCGTCGACGGCTGCGGCGTATGATCGACGGTTTCAAATGTAGAACTTCCGGTGAGGATGGGGATATTGTTTTTCACATGTTTAATTGAAATTCAAAGGAATGAATCGAGGAGTAGAGCTGTGGTTCCTTATTGTCTGGTTCCCATGCACTTATACTTAGGATGCAAGAAGATTGAGGTTGTCGGTACTAATTTGTTACACGTGTGGTCTCTCCTGTTACACGTGTGGTTTTCTTTTTTACTTGGTCAAGCCATAACCAATTTTCATCTTTGTAGAAATTAATCAGTTCCTTGCCTCATCTAATCAACCTGTAATTACCATATTAGTGAATATGACTTGTGTTTTCCCCCTTAATTTAGTTTTTAATTTTTTATAAAATATATATTTTTTTATTATAATATGAAGACAAATTGTCTCAGTTCCAACTTCTATAGGCAAATTTGGTCAGTCAAAAAACATGTACACATTTTACTTTATTTATAATTATGCTTCTGTTAAAGCATGATTTGAAACTTAATCACTTTACTTGAGAATAAACCATCTAAATTAGCACATTTACATTATGCGTTTTCAGCTCCCTTAAATATTAAAGAAAAAACCATTTCAATTTTAAATTTATATAATTTTGTCAATAATAAAGAAGCTTAGGAAACTTCCTATGTTTAATCCCAATTATGATTTATAGGGGTTTTCTTTTTCAATTTTATGAAGATTTATTCAATTAATAATATTTTAGTATATACTGAAATTATTTGTTAAAATCTCATAAAAAACTTTTTTAATTTATATTTATTCAATTAATATTGGAATATTCCACATCAAATTAATATTCTTCTGTCTATTCGATGTTTGAGTATAGGCCTGTGCCAGGGCAACCTTTTCAAAGTCAGGAAGAGGAAACCATGTGAATTGTCCCACTTTTAAAATAAAAAAATTATTTTCTTACCAAACTGTGGGCCCAAACCTTCAAAGTAAGAAATGTCATGATAAACAATTCAATTGCTGATGACCCTTGTTCATTTTATTTACGCAGAAGATTAAATAGTTATCATTAATAATTTATTAAATAATTATTTAATAAGATTTATAAATTAGTTTAATAATTAAAAATATTTATTTTATCTTATTTTATATAAATTTAAGTTTTAAAATAAATATATAATATTTTTTAATAAAAATAATCATTTACTATTTATTAATTTAATTTTTAATATTTTATTTGAATAAAAAAATTCTATGAATAAGGATGGATCGTTTATGGAGGTCATGAGAGTGCCTTGCCCCGCCTCCCAAAGAAAAGGAAGAATTGGCTTTTATTCTTTGAAAAATTTTAATTTGATCCTTCAAAATTTTAAAAATATTATTAGATTACAAAGAATTTGAATATTTTCATCTGTCTCCTAAAATTCTTAAAATTCTCATTAAAATTTTAAATTTAAATATTAAAATTTTTTGAAAATTTAAAATAGCTTACTCAATTTGGTTTTTTAATATCTATTCATATCTACGAGGGATTATGGTATTGATTTGGGATTTTTGACTATTAACGTGAAATTGTAATATTAAAGTTAAACATAAACGACGTAGCTTTGAAAAATTAAATTAATATTAAAAGGCATATTTTAAAAATCAATTTTGGTTTAGTGAAACTTAAACTCGAATCGAAGAAGAAATTTGATGAAATAATTTAAGTTAACTTGAATTAATTAATTAATTCAAAATTTGAAAATAATAATAATTTTTAAGTTAAAATGAGTTTTATATTAGCCTATAATCAGTCATTTAAAAAAAACTAAATGGTATTTGACGAGAGATTATTAGGTGAATTATGTTCACCACATCATCTATTATTTAAGCAATTAGGATTGTTCAATTTAAATAACTACCTAATAATTTACTCACCCACTAATTACATGTAGGAGAGAGGTGATGATTCACCTTAAAAAATTAAGATGAACGATCCTGATTAATTGAGACTATGAATGACATGATGAATAAAGTTCACCTAATATTTTTTTTTTTTTATATTTGACAAACGTGACTGTGATTTTTACAAGAATGTTTTATATATGTTTCGATTGGACTCATACTTGACTCAACTTAAAGATTCAAATGTTAACCTGAATAAAATCAGACATATCTTTTATTGATCTAAAATTGAACCAATCGAAATAACTTGATTCGATACTAGCCCGACACTCGACATGAATTATCAATTTATTATATAACCAAACTAAAATTAAATCATATTAAATTCAATTCAAACCAAATATAATCGGAATCAAACTCATCCTGAACTGAACCTGTACGCATCTCCTTCTTTGTGTGGAAAGATAGTACTTGTTGCTATAAGCAATTAAACATCACCCAAAATTTATACCTTTTGATCCAACTTTCCTCTGTCTGACATTTTTTCTTCCTTTGCAGATCTTTAACTCTTTGTTTCTGTATATCTCAACTCAACTGTATTTGTCTTCTCTTAGATTTTGAAATTTTCCAGGAAAATTTCATCTATTTAATGGTTCAGTGGACAGCAACATGTAACTATCCCTTGGCTACTGCCATATGATTTCGACACTTCATGTTGCTGTTTGATGTTTAGTTGATGCTTTGGGTGCAGTTTCTCTCTGTTGTCAAGAACCCTAAATTTGTTATGGCGTGTCAGTACTGGAATCATATATTTAATTGTAACGTGTCGACTTATTGGATTATTTTTTTATTGAAATAACGACTTATTGGAGTAAGATATGGATTAAAGGTTCGTTTTTTATTGCCGTGAGGAAATGAAGGCTTTATAAAAACTAAAAAAATTAAATTTTTATATATCAATTTTTTAATTATTTATAACAATTATAACATATTTATTTTAAAATATATTTTTAACTATTAACTATTAATTATTTAATCACTATGTTATAATATTAACGTTTGAATTTATAATTTGTAAGAACAATAATTATTTTTTTAATTGTTAAAATAAAATGTCCTCGCGCAAACCAAGATTCAGAGGGATAAAATAGTGGCAAAACCAATGTTAGAAGACCAAACTTTAGGTGTTTTCTTATTACAAAAATTCTCGAGTGAAAAAAAATGTTTGACCCTTTAAACGATTTTTTCATTGGTTAAAAAATTAATTATTGTTTATTAAGGTCACAGATTCAAACACTAATAACATTAACACAGTGATTAAACGATCAATATTAAATAGTTGTGAGTATACTTTAAAATAAATATTAAAATAAACTTGAATAATGTAAAAAAGATTAGTGGCCATATAACTAAACAATAATGTAATAAACTTGAATTTAACACTAGAAATTTAATTTTGTTAATAATTGGTTTGAATTTTAGAATGAAAGATTAAAATCTAAATATATAAAAAATATTAAAAAAAAACTTAAAAATATTTTAACCATTTAATATAAAAGATTTATTAATTGACTAATTAATAAAAATATTTATACTATTTTATATTATATGATTTAAAATTATGATATTTATCTTAAAATTATATTTATTTCTGTTTAATAAAAAAAATAGACAAGAAACATCACCATGAATATTTTAACCACCTAATTAATATAACACAAGGCACATCATCGTGATTTCAATCATCTTTTAGGTTTTGATTAAAAAAATCATCTTGAGGGGAAACTACATTAGTAGCCCTTGAACTTCAGGAACTTTTAATAATCGATTTTTTTTAACAATACTGGTAATTTATTAATAAATGAAGATAGAAAAAAATAAAAAAAACATAGAAAACAAAAATTCGAGAAATTTAAAATAATGTGAAGAAATAAATGACAACAAAGTAGAAAATCATCTTCATTTCAAAACCAACAAACCATCATCTGTGTCCGGCACTCTTTGACAAGAGTAAAGGAATTCACTGACAAACAGAGGATAGGTGTGTCGATCAGATGTGTAATAAAAAGGAAATTCTGAGTAGATTTCAGATAACCCATGAAACCTTTAAGCTTGTACGATCAAATCTACCTGCCAAAATCCAAGAGATCCTCCTGAACAATAAGATCCACAGGTGAAGGAAGTTCTTTCATCCAAACCCTTTGTTCAGAAAAACGACGATTCTCCTTAGCTAAGGTATGCGTCGCTTTATTTTGTTCTCTGAAAGCATGCATAAATTTGATTTCTTCAAAGCCATGTGACTTAATCTTAATGTTTGAGATTAGTTCAAAAGTATTTGAGTGATCGATTGAAAAGCTATTGACTTTGTTTATAACAGATAATGCATCACATTCCACGACAACTTTTCTGAATACAAGTTCGCTGACGAAAATATTAACTAATTCACAAGCTTGAGTTTTTACGATTTATGGACTTAAGATCCTAAAAGTAGGATAAGTGCTAGCTGCCATAACAAGTCCTCTGAATTTCTGATTATAATCCCGCAACTGAAGAATTTTTTTGACTGTCAAAATCGAATCAAAATTTACCTTAACAAAATTTTGTTGAGGGGGTCTAATTTTGAATGCGAGGTCCATGTGGATTACTATTCCGATAAGATAAAATCTTGTCATACTTTACTATGTAATTTTGACAAAAGCTTGTCAACTCCGCAGTTGATTGGAATTTATTGTCATGGACCTTTTTGTTTCGATTGAACCATACTGCCTATAGAGCTATAATCAATAATTTTAACTTCTTTGTAAGATCTTCGAACAATTTTCCAAGCCATTTGTAACCTAATAATCGAATTTTTAAATCTTTTATTACAGACGCTAAACTTTATATCATTAAAAATATTTAAGTGACATATTATATGCTTTATTTTTTCTTTTTATTTTTTTTTGCCTTTTGTTATCATTATTGTTGTGTGTGATTTATCCATTTAACCTAATTTTCGGCCTAAAAATAAATGAGTTGTATCCACTTTCGTTGTATCTTAAAATCATTCTCATTTGTTTTATGTTATCGAGAAGAGAGAGATAATATTATTTTGTCCAACATTTTGTTTTTTAAGTAATGATCGTATTATGATATAGTAAATAATTTAGTTTTTTAATTAAAATAAAATTATAAAAATCGAAAGGATAACCAAAATATTAAATCAAGATAAAATAAATAAAATAATAAAGGAATTTTGAACTTCATTCTATACAAATCAATGAGTTAATGTCCTGAAGCCGACGTTTAGCATATTTTTCATATTTTTCAAAACCCAACAAAAACATGTATAAAATAAATTAAATTATTTAATAATATAAAAAATATTCGTGTTATTGTCGATATTTATTAAAAGGTTTTACTTTTGAAGGAAAAAAAAAATTCTTAATAATGATGGTATTAAGAAGACCAACAACATCAGTCTTAAGACTAACTAAGAAGACCCAACACCATTAATGCATCAAGTTGTCTGTTTCACCTACCCAAGATCAGACAATAAGAAGAATATGAAAAAAATAATACTGATGTTATTCGAATTTTGTTTTAATTATTAACTAAATCGATCATTTAAAAACCGTTATTAAAAAGTATTACTTGAAGGCTTTAATTATATTTAATTCAAAATAACTTATCATTACGATGATTATCTAAACATAATATAATTATGTAATTATATTCGAATCAAATTGTATAAATTTTCTAAATACACCCTCTAAGTTAATACGTTTATACCGAATATATACTAATAACCAATATTTGATTCTTAACTTTGGTAACATATATTTTTTTTTTGTAATTTTTTTTCCTAATTGGATTTATATAAGCCCAACTCCTTTTCATTCTAGTGGAATTAAGTAGGATTGGGGTCGGATATTCTTAGAGATATTTGTAATGTTGTTCCGTTTTTATAATTTTTTATAATTTTTTAAAATTAAACTTTTATTTATAATTTGGTCTTTATAATTGAATATTTTACAATTAAATTATTAGAATTATTTTTATAATTAAATCTTTATAATCGATTTATTATTTTAGACTAAATTAAATTTAGATTTAAATGATTATTTTTGGATCAGGATCGATTGTCTAAAATTTAATCCCTACGCATCCTTAAACTAGACGTTTAAATGATGAGCTGAAAAAAAATCTTGTACGATACTTTACAAAAACAGATCTGATTATATTGATAAACAATTACAAAAATAAAACTAAATTATTGAAGATCATCAAAACTTTCAAATTAAACGGTCATCGTAAGAAATTTTACGCGAAAACATGTCTATTACAAAATAATTGAAAATAAACGATAAAACATAAAAAAAAAACGAAAATATCACGACAAGATGAGCTAAAAATATATACACAAAACTAATGATTCTTATTAAAAATACTAGAAGAATACCAATAAAAATAAAATATATAAAAAATAAATACCGACAACTAACGAACTACATTAAAATTAATAACTTCGTTACTCAATCAAAGAGTAAAAGAAAAGGATATGCATCACATAGAGAAAAGAGAAAAAAACTAATAAAATATAAATTATTTAAGATCAAACTTGAGATGGATGTCGACATAAGATGTAAAGTCAAATTAATCACACTTTACCCTAATTTAAAGAATAATTATTTTAACGCACGCATTATTTAATTTTAGCGGTTAATAAAATAATTATTATTTTTAAAGGTTATAAATTTGAGTACTAATAATACAAATATTATAATTAAACAATCAATATTAATGGTTAAAAGTATATTTTAGAACAAATATTGCTAAAATTATTGTAATTGATTTATATATTAAGATTTGAGATAAAAATTAATATATGTGATTATATTTTAAAGTTTAAAAATAAATTTTATAATTTAAAGATTAAAATTTATAATAGCTAAAGAATATACTTTAACAATTTTAAAAATATATTTTTTACATTAACGATGTATTAAATAATTACCATAATTTTAATACATTAACCTTCTTTATCAGACTCGATTGCTGCTGCTTTGTCTATTTCATGGATGAAAATCGTCTACTCTTTTTTTATGTCTTTATTTATGTCTCAATTTCAAATTAGAGTGTTTAGGGTTTTAGTTTAAGGGTTTTGGTAAGGGTTTAGAGAATTAGGGTTAGATTGCCTCTTTTCTATGTCTCCTTTTATGCTTTATTTGAAAGTTTACTAAAAAATGAGTTTTAAACCATAACCCTTATTTTTTATATCCTAAACCCTAAATCTTATACAAAAAATACACCATATACCCTTAATTCTCTAAACCCCTAAACTAAAATCCTAAACTCTAAACTCTAAACCTCTAATTTAAAATGAAAACATAAATAAAAATATGGGGAAGGGGCAAACAATTTGTACCGATTACTAGTAAAACATGAACAGGTAGTTTATCAGATCAAATCCTGTGTTGAATTGTCATTAGGCGTCTTTCATGTTAGAACCATCAAAAGGAACAGATGTTCTTTTGTTTCTATGTTTTCTCGGGGTTAATCCTTATGTTGGTGATCCTGCTGGATGTTGGCATAGTTCTGATAAAGCCACTTATTGGACATCCTGGATCTGGATCCATCAGATAACCATATGAAAAACATGAGTTTGTGTCGGAATCAGATTTGTAGTTTTGATCTTACAATACATATTAATATAACATCGACCTATTCGGCACCATTAGGGGCGATGTAGAAGCAATGATGTCTTTTTAACATGACATGGAATGACTGCTAACATTGTTGGTGACAGTAAGAATGTGCTACAATGTTGATGCTTGTTTGCAGCAGTTCCATGGTCATCAAATCAGGTGTTTTCCCTTGTATTTCAGTGCTACAAATTAATGTTTTGTTTTATTTGGATGAACTGGTGAGTTTTCTTTTTTTTTTTTACTCATAGTGCAACCTTCGTTTTAGACTCGTAAATTATGACAATTACATAATGTTGAAAAAAAAGTGAGAAGTTAACAACTTTGAACCATATTTCGAAAGAGTAAATATAGAGATTCGAATAAAAAATTCGATATGTCTTATTTTACTCTATAAAATCTTTACAACGTTATCTTATATGCTCAAAATGGTTGAGTCATGAATAAGAAATTGATGCTCAAAGTAAAGAAATTGTGAATAGAGTAAAGAATAAAAACCTTTATCTCACATATGAATAAGATAAATGAAGTGAGAATTGTTTATATATACTTACCTACATTATAATCATTGAATGGTTTGAGAAACTATGTGCCTTGCGTGCAAGGTGTGTGTGAATCTAATCTCATTTAAGTTTGAGTGTACTCTCATAATGTGGATGACGCGCATGATTGTACTAATCAAGCCTTTCAATAGGTTTGTTAATATTTTATGCGTTGTGATTTATTTTTTCCTTAAATAGTTTAGCTATTTTAATATTCAAATTTTAAAAGAGAATATATGATTTACTTAAATAATTATTTTTAAAGTTAGAAAAAAATATATAATTCGTAATATTTCTCTCACTCGGTTTGATCTATTTTTTTTTACAAATATGAATGAGATTTTTAGTTTTTAACACACTCAAAATCTTTTTTTTATCGTTTTCTTTCACAGTGATTGGCTAAAATAATAGTTAAAGTTCGAGAATTTTATAGTTCGTGCTTCTGTTTAAGATCTTCTTCTTGTTTTATCTTAGGAGACCTACGACCAAGCAACTCAAGCACCGTAAAGTTATCGAAAATTGTCTTAAGAAAATTAACCTCAACATTAATCTAGTTTGGTTGTTTAGGTTATTATTTTCATATTAAAGTTTATTTTATTTTATATCGTCTTAGATCAATTACTTTATAACACATAATACACATTAATATTTATACGATAAATAATAAGAATATTTTAATCATTTCAAATATTATACAAATTTTAAATAAAATAATTAAACATATATATTTTTTAGAATAAACACAAAATCAATGAATTTATCTTTCTTACCGATATGCAAATAATATATATGGTTAGTTATATTGTAGGATACAATTCGGAGAAATTATTATATGAACTCTTTCCACCACTTAAGATAGGATCCCAACCAATTAAAATAAGACGTATACTATATTTTTTCATATCATATTTACACACAAGCATCATCCAAATCATTCACTTTAATACATTTGATTTAAAAATGGAAAAAAAATATTATCAAAGATTTTTTATGTTGTCTTCCTCTTTATTGTTCGATTTTTTTAAATTAATTTTTTTAATCCCTAACCCTAAACCCTAACCTAAACCCTAAACTCTAGCCCTAACCTTAAACCATAAACCTAAACATTAACCGTAAACCCTAAATCCTAACCCATAACCATAAACCTTAAACCTAAACCACATAAACCCTAAACCCTAAACCTAAACCACATAAACCCTAAACTATTAATCCCTAACCCTAAACCATAAACTCTAAATTTCAAACCTCAAATCTATATAAAAAAATAATTAAGAATTTTTTTTTAAAAAAGAGAAAGATGACACAAAAAATCTTTGATACTATTTTTTTTCTTTTTAAAATTAAAGACATTAAATTAAATGATTTGGTCAATACTTATATGTAAATTTGATATGAAAAAATATATCATGTGTCTTAATTTAATTGGTTAGGAACATATCTTAAGTGGTGGAAAAGGTTCATGTAATAATTTTTCTTTGATATTTATATCGAAAGTGATTACAAAAGACATTAATTATTTAGATTTAGAAAGGTTTTGTGGGGAGTTCGTCATGTGTGGCACATGGCTTTGGTGTACACAGGGTTTAGCTTCAATCAAACTCTAATAATAAACCTTACAGTTCGGTTGCTATGCAAACATCACTTCTTCTAGGACCATGTGATGTGTCGAGTATCGAATATTAAAAAATTGATTCGTTTCATGATATGAACTATTAAAAATTATTTATTTTATTTTTTATATTATATTTTTAAGTGATTTTTTATTTTAAAAAATATTTTTAAAATAAATTAACGATAAATATGAGTAAAGATTCATATAAAAAAATTATAAAATAAATAATTTTTAATGATTAGTCCATGAATAATGCGAGAAAACTTACCCGATTTTCTCCCATTTTCTCCCTTTGAAAACTATTTCTTGCTTGCGTGGCACTTTTGCAGATACGTGGCATCTTTCATTTTCTGTCTCTCATCCCTTCACCTTACGTGTCCCTTTCTTTTTTTTAACATAAATTTTGTTTTTATAATAAATCTAAGCTTCGAGACACAAAGACCCCTCTTCATTAAATGTTCTGCGGAATATCTGGATCGAGTTAGAAAAAAAATAATTAAAATACTTTTATAACCATAAGCAGGTCATGAGATCAATAAATAGGTCATATTAAACAAAGTAATGAAGTTTTAAGCTTAATCGTCACATATATTATAATTTTAAAATCAATTTATATTAAAATTTTAAAAATAATGTTATTAAAATAAATAATCATAAATTTTTAATATAAATAGTAAAATGAATATAAAATATTAAAATTAAGAATATAAATGATATATCGACAAACTTAACTTTTCGTTAGTGAAGCCGCTCCTTTGATTTAGGGCAAGAAACTGGCATGTTAGAGCTTTTGAGTGACGTGGATGGCTCAACTAAATCGTTGGCACGTCATTTTAGGAGGAAGATCCAAGTCAAATAATTAATATTTTTGTTGGGTTCACATAATCTGCGTCTCTCTCAATAAGAATTAGTAATTTTTTAATTTAATAATTATTTTATTTTTTAATAACTATTTTAATTCGGTTTAAGTATGTTATATAAATTCAATTGTATATTATATATTTAGTGAAATCGAATTTGAATAATCATGAGATAATTAAGAACAATAATTGTTCATCAAATATAAAAATTATACTCCATTCGTCCCAAAAATAATATTTTTTATTGATTTTTTGAAAATTAAAATTTTTAAACTTTGACTATAATTATATTAAATATTTTAAATAATTAAATTTTATAAATTATATATCTAAAATCTACTCGATTAAAAGTTTTTAAAATATATATATTTTTTATATTTTTATCAATAATAAAGTTTAAATAATCAAGAGTCAAAGTTAAAAGAATCTGACAAAAAAAAAACAATAAAAGATAATATTTCTGGGACAAAGAGAGTATTAGATTTAATTAATAAAATGTCGATTACCCAAATAATTGAATTTCTTAGAGTAACACTAAAAGTGACTTAGAGTGAAATAAAATTAACAAAACTAAATGTTTAGTAGAGTTATTTAATATTCGATAATTTTTTGATTATTTAAATAAATAAAATATAAATATAATTAAATTATATATTTGTTTGAATGATTTATTAGTTATTAATATTTATATTTATTAATATATTAATTAAAATATAAGAATTAAAATTGTAAAATAATATTATTAAATATATTTAAAGGACTTATATATTAAAATTTATTATTTATATAATATATTTTCAATAAAATTTAATTAAATATTAAATTTAATTAATATTTAAAGCATATGCGTTAATCTAATATATTTGAAGGAAAAACAATTATTTAAATTATATATGAAAACATGTTTTGCTTCAAAAGCATATTCAGATAATCAAATAACTTTTTGTATTGTTAAGATAAATCTTTGTAATTCTTATGTAAAAGTCTTCTAAATCTAAAAAAAAAAATATTTTCTTTTATCTCAGTACGTTATTAGAATTGTTTATTTATAAAACATAAAAATTAACAAATTTAAGTAATTAAAACTCTAAAAATGATTTAAATATTTAATTTTAGCTCAAAATATTTTTTATCAAATATTATAATAATTTATCATTTTAAAAATTAGATGAAAAAAATGTGAAACTAAAGATTTTTTTTTCTGTAAAAATAATATTATTAATAAAATAGGCTTAAAGAAGTTTTTTTAGGTATGGTAAGTTGACTCGAATTCATTAGATTTTTATTAAATTTAATTTGATAGGGGTAAATTTTTATTAAAAAATCAAAGTTGAATCAGGTCGATTGGGGTATTGAAAAAATAAAATTGGATTAAGTTAAAATTAAGATTATGGTGAAAATTTTTTGATCCGATCGGATATATATATAATATTTTTATATTTTTTTCTAAGTCGGTCGAATTTAGTCAATTTTTTAATTAAAATATTTTAATCATATTATAATTCTTATTATGTTAATTGAATCAATAATAAGATATTTTAAAATTAAAATTAATGTTTTAATTTTTAAAGTAAAATCGAGACGATAAAAAATCCGACCAACGCGACAGTTGCTGTCCCTGAAATTTTTTCACTCTGGTTCAAAGACTTATTAATAGTGTTCAAACCCCTTTCTCCCTTATGTTCCTAGAAGCACCCTTTTTTCAGCCAAACCTGAACTACACAAACAAAAGAAGCAGAAATTATTGATATCTACCCTCACCTACTCTAAAAAAGTGAATACAAAAATTGAACCAACAAAATCTTAGCAACTCAGTCCTTCTACCCAAACAAAATGTCCAATCTTGCATTGATAGTCACACAAGATCACCTCCACCGACACCACCTCCTCCTACTTTTCCTCCTCGTCTCCGCCACTATTGCTGATAGTACCACCACCAAGTACCAAAGATTCAAAGAAGCTCCGCAGTTTTATAACGCTCCAACCTGTACCTCCATCGACATTAATGGCACCGACGAAATGTGCTCCACTCAAGCCGTTCATGTTGCAATGACCCTCGATGCCGCCTACTTGCGGGGTTCAATGGCAGCCATTTTTTCAATCTTACAACACTCTTCTTGCCCGCAGAACATCATCTTCCACTTCATCGCCTCTGCCACAGCAGACCACCATAACCTCCGCTACACGATCTCCCGATCTTTCCCATCCCTGAAATTCCAAATCTATCCATACGACTCCTCTTCCGTGTCCGGTCTCATCTCCACCTCCATTCGCACGGCACTCGACTGCCCTCTCAACTACGCCCGCAACTACCTCGGTAACCTCATCCCTCAGTGCGTACACCGAGTTGTTTACCTAGACTCCGACCTCGTCCTCGTCGACGACATCGGTAAACTCGCAGCGACACCGCTCGGAGAAGACTCCGTTTTGGCTGCACCCGAGTACTGCAATGCCAACTTCACCTCCTACTTCACCCCAACCTTCTGGTCAAACCCTACACTATCTTTAACATTTGCGGATCGGAAAGCTTGCTATTTCAACACTGGGGTAATGGTGATAGACTTGCAAAGATGGCGTGAAGGAGATTACACGAAGAAGATCATTGAATGGATGGAGCTTCAAAAGAGAATAAGGATCTACGAGTTGGGGTCTTTGCCACCATTTTTGCTTGTGTTTGCAGGGAAAATAGCGTCGGTTGATCATAGATGGAACCAGCATGGTCTCGGAGGCGACAATTATATAGGCTTATGCAGAGATTTGCATCCGGGTCCGATCAGTTTGTTGCACTGGAGTGGGAAAGGGAAGCCATGGGCGAGACTCGAGGCAAACCGGCCTTGCCCTTTGGATGCTCTATGGGTTCCTTATGATCTGCTGCAAACACCCTTTGCTTTGGAATCTTAGAATATTGGTATATGTTCAGCAATAAATCTTCTTTTTTTTGTTCTTGGGGGTTCTTTTTCCCTTTCTGGGCTGAGATTTTTAGTTTCAGTGATGCCCTGGAACTTATAGAAAAAGATGAATCTGAGTGGAAAAATAAGATTCTATAAATATAATTTCTTCTTCTTCTTCTTCTTCTTCTTCTTCTTCTTCTTCTTCTTCTTCTTCTTCTTCTTCTTCTTCTTCTTCTTCTTCTTCTTCTTCTTCTTGCTGAGAACAGTGTATTGAATAGTTACGGCTACTAATGAAAGTAGAGATCAAAATATTTTCACTTTCTATGTTCATAGCTTTCCATTTTTACGTTTTTAGCAGGTTGAATTACTTGATATAATTGCATGAATATTTCCATTTTCTTACAGATAATTATGAAAACTCAAGGGCATTGATTGAGACAATTTGAAAAGCTATAATGTTGGGTCAAACAATGTCTGGTTTAATATTATTACACAAGAATTTAAGACAGTTTGAATTACGTGGATTCTTAGATTTTTTTTATAAATAAAACGATTTGAAAAATATAATCTTTAACGATAAATATTATTTTTTTATTAAAATTATTTGATTTAAATGTATATATATATATTTTATCATTCTCCCGATCTCTACTTGCAACCACGAATTAAGCTGATATTTTTGGGTCCCCCGACAACATTATCTTTTTAACATTTGCCCTTTAATCACATAGACTTGTTAGAAAATCCACTAAATATATGTCGTTGATAAAATTAAGATTATTTAATGTTTAATTGTTATTATCATTAATAAATATTTTCATGTTTGTTTAGTTTTCACTATGACTATCAAACAAAAACTAATATTTGAAATTTACGATATAGAGTTTAAAGGGTAAGTTTTATTCTTAAATTTTAGTTCTATAATATAAATATATAAAATTATATAAAATTTACGCATTCTATATATATTAAAAATTTATCTCGATTAATAATACATGAAGTTATGTCTCAATATTACAGAATGACTGGGAGTTACATAAGAAACAAATGTTAGGCACGTAATTGGTTAAGTATCACATATAACATGTTTATTATTTTAAAACACGTTTAATTAATCACATTGATTCCGCACTCAATAGTCAATAATGTACAGTTTAGAATATTTTTGTTCTTTTTTTAATTTATTTTATTTAGACTTTGAATTTTTCAACAGCTACTGAAATATATGCTCTAGTTGATCCTGCCGAAAATATACAACTATAATTGACTTATTTAAAAAAATAGTGGTTAAAACTTAAAAGCCTTGGATTAATTAATAAAATAATTGCTTAAGTGGAGTAGGTAATCCTTTTTCCACCAATTAAATCTCTAATCGTTTATTTTAATGGATAGTATTTGCAAATAATTAGATTCATCTATTCTTTTGTATAGTTTTTTTTATTGTGAGGGAGGTATTGTTGATAATTGATTTTATTGGTTGTTGTGAGTCTTTGGATGAATAAAATTTCATTTATCCGAAAAAGAGTGGGTAGTTATTAAATAGTTACTTAAAAATAAACGGACTTGATTGCATGAACCACGAATGATGTAATAAAAAGAGTTTCACATTCTTTATGTTTTTTAAAGAGTTAATTATATCCTATGCATTTTATTTTTATTTTCAATCTATAATTTTAATTTTTAAAATTTTGTTGAAATAATTTGAACCCAACACGTTTTAATTTTAACCCCTAAGTAAATAGATTGCAAATAGGTTATCCAAATCGGGTTCAGGCTGAGTCATTTTTTCGGTTCGTGACTATGTTTAAATTAGACTTGATTCGAATTAGATCAAATTAGTTTTATCTAGGATAAGTCGGGATATATGTTAAGTCGATATTAAATCGATTATTTTTGAATCATAACAATACGAGATTAGTTAACTTTCGTGTCAGGCCAATATCATGTCGATAAGCATTTGTATTAATATGAGATCAACCGACTTTTTGGTTGGGTCAATATGAGATTTGTTGTTTTTTTATTGGGTCTGGTCAATATTTGATCTATTATTTTTTAGTTAGATCAATACCAGTTCAATTTATTTTCAAGTATGTTAATATCAAATCAGTTAATTTTTAATTTGATTAATATCTAATCTTCAAATCAATTTAGCTTAACTTTTGTATCTCTCGTGATGAGTTAGGTCTTCAATTTACGTCATATCAATATATTTTTTGGATAAATTAAATTTTTATTCATCCAAAGCAACCGTCCACATCCATTAACTTTACAAACCAAATTAAGAAAAACACAAAATTAATTTCATAATATACCCCAATTAATGGCTATATCCCTATCAAAAGAAAGATAACAAGAATTAAAATATAAACCAATATCATGTTTAATTTGCTCAAAAACAGAATCGGCTGAACATGATTGCTTCTCATGTAAACGGTTGTTCCTCTCTTTCTAGACATGATAGTTTAATCCACGCCAAGCTAAACGCATAATCGCAGCTCGCAAGGATTTTCCCTTCCCAAACTGTAAAATCCAGTTAAAGCTAGCAAACCAATCTTGTTGTGATCACTGTAACTTGCAAGCAAAAACAAATAAATACCATACTCGAGTTGAGAAAGCGCAATCTCCAAATAAGTGATCCGAGTTTCAAGTTCAAATCCATCACAAAGTAAGCAACTAGGGTTAATCTGGATACCCTAACTTATCATTCGACTCTTTATCGGCAATCTATCTAAAACAACAAATCAAATAATAAAAGAATATTTAAGGATTTAATGTCCTTTCCACACAATTTTACACTAAGAATGATACTATTGAAGAATTTATTGATATGACATAAATCTTTTTATTTATCAATCATATCATTTATGCTCAGTTTCAACTTTTAATCATTAAAATTTTAAATTCGACGTGATTTTTTTCTTGTAAAAAAACCTGTCGCGTCTCGATCTCATCAGAGGACTAAATATATGGTTTAATCTTTAAAATTAAGGATAATAGTGCACTGCCTATCAGGATTTTAGGCAAATATTGTTTTTTAGTTTAGATTTTAGGAAAATAAGACACACTGTCTTATAATCGTGGATTTACGATAAAATTATAATAATTTAAAAATATGATGATATATTTTTAAAAATTTTATTAATAAAATATAAATTTAAAAAAAATGTCATTTGTAAGTGACAATTTGAGTCAAATTATAAAATTTAAATCATTAAATAATTATATAAGATAAAATATATATATGATTCAATTGTTAATTTACGACTTAAATTTCGTGATTTGGGTGACATTTCCGGAAAAATTTAAATTTTATTAATAAAAATTGGAAAAAAAAAATACAAGTCATTAACCTATGCGTGATTTTGAGGTCAACGCAGTCGACTAGTCGAGGGATAATTAGAGTCTCTGACAATTTAATTTACTTTTTCCTAGGGTTTGTTTTGACAATATTGGGATTAGAGGTCAACTCTGCGTGATTTTGAGCAGTATCAGGTCAATGTGAGAAGATTCCTCTGAAATCTTATGGTAATATTAGATAATCCAAATCATGTCTCCTTCACAGGGAGCTTCCATGTGAGAAGAACATGAAAAAGAAAATCCCCACTTGGATTCAAGTCACAGACTGTGTTTTTCTTTTCCTGGGGATTTCAAATTCGGTGGCCTCTCGTCAGAGATTTCAAGCACAAGGGTCAAGAGATATAGATGGCATAATGATTGTTTTAACCCTTCATTTTAATTTTAAATTCCTCTATAAGAACTCCGTACAGGGGGAATCAAATATTAAAGCGACATAAATTTTCAAACTTGCAGATAAAAACCAGTGTTTCTGCATGAACATAAGCTTATATACGACAACTATACATCAAGGGTTAACTTCTTTACTTGCGCACGTGTAGTCTCCATGACTTTCCGAATTATTTGTAGATTTCTCATGCAGGCTGCTTCAAATATTTTCATGCATGTGTTTATTACAGTATTCTTGATTCTTGATTCGAATCCTGACGTTATAAACAAAATAAATTTAGTTGGGAATGTTACCTCTATAATAAGTCTCTATACTACTGATCTGGATAGATTCAAAGATCATACAAAGAGAGTATCTTAGATTCAAAATTGAAGTTCCTGTCAGCATGGGAAATGCAAGATGGAGAAGGCCTGCAATTTTGGTAGATTTTCTATCGTCATGAAAGTGGCGTACAGGTCATTTTCTATCGTCATGAAAGATGGAGAAAGCCAACACGAAAATCGGCGATGCCTGGGTATTTTTGTTCATAGAACATGCATGGTCTTTGCATGTCGACAGACAACTACCACAAAACTTGAACAACTTCCACGGTCGAGATATTGCAATAAATTGTGTTATCTGTGTGGTCCAAAACAACTTCCACGAGCAAGATATTGCAGTAAAATGTGTTAAACTGATGGATCAATCATCTAATTACAAGTTTAAGATGTACGAGATGATTAGCACAAAAGATTATTTCAAAAGTTTAGGGTGAAAAAAAAGGTGCGACTGGTACTATATGGGAAGAGAATGCGAAAACGATTTAAAATTTAGAGTTTATTCGGACATCAGCATGTTTGACGTTGGCTTCAATCATCAACTTCGACAGCAAAATATTGGCAAGATTAACTTGTCTCCTTCACAGCTTCTCCTTGTAAAATATTTTATGTATCGATGATAAAAAAAAAAGTTTCTATCAACACCTTAGTTTTAGGAGTTAGAGATTCAATTTAGGGAATGGTGGTTTTAAGTGTAGGGATCTAGAATTTAGAGTTTATAGTTATGATTTAGGGTATAGATTTTAGGCTAATATGATTAGGGATGACAACGGGACGGGACAGGCCGAGGCCGATTTTTGGCCGTCCCAACCTTCAGTGGCGGATTCAGGAATATCTATGAGGGTGGGCACAAATCAAAATATATTTTAGAGTGGGCACAATTTATAAAAATTTAAAAATTCAAGGTGGGCACAAACATAAAAATTTTAAAAAATTTAAGGATTAATTCATAAAAATTTAAAAAACAAAATCAAATATATGAATTTAAAAAAAAGATTAGGGTGGGCACGAGCCCACCCTCTTTCTAACGTGGATCTGCCAGTGCCGACTTTGACCTGAAAATTAAAGTATTCATCTCAATCCTAATTTAACCTAAATAAAAACTATAAGTCGAGCCAGATATTTTAATATAAAATCTAACTAAACCTAACCGACTCAAAAAATAATATAAATATTATATTTTATATATAAAAATATAATAAATACATATAAATATATCGTGGTTTTTTCTGTAAAATTTTTACACTAAACTCAACCCGATTTTATTTTTCTAATATTATGAAGATTAATCTACAAATGAAATGTAAAAGTAGAGTGATAAAATAAAGAAATACATGTTCAATAGTCCCCTTTGGTTCTTAAAATTATTTTTGTTATTAAAATTTTTTAAAATTATAATAAAGTATTCGAAAGTTCTATTAAAATGATATTTACTATCATTCAATATAAGGATATCTCAGAATTTTTTAACTGATTTAAGGCTTGATTAATACAATAATACTAACTCATAAACAGTGTTCGAAAAATAGAAATTACAAAGGATTACGGGATGAAAAATTTTATAATAGAGTTAAATACTGTTAAATATTATTGACGTTAAATATTATTAAATATTCATAAATTGATTAAAAAAACTTCAGGTATCCAATTTATAATTATAAATTATATAAAATAAAATTTTAATTTTTTTATATACTATATATTTAAAAATTTTAGTTGCTTCTTCTTCTTCTTCAAATAGATTATGGCTTTTAAATTGTATGTTATTTATGATACTATTAATTGCTTTTAATTGTTATGCTATGACACTATCAATTACTTTTAATTTTACGACGGTGTAATTAATTGTTTTCAATTTTACAATGAAGGCAGTTAAATTATTTCATTTATTTTATAGTTTTAGTGAAGAGTTTAAGGTTTAGAATTTTTATTTTTTAAATTAATTAAAGTTGATATTTGATTCAATTATTAAAACAATTAAAATATATAATATATGTGTACAGTAATTTAATTAAATTTTAAATATTTATAATTATATACAGAATTTTTAAAATTTTTAATCTATATTAATTAAATTAATGGTATTTAATAGAATTTAATATTAATAATATTTAATCACACGTGATACACTCGTCTCATAAAAGATATTAGTTTAAATAAATAGTACAAGATAAATCTCTTGCACTATAGAAATTAATTGTAGATCTCGAACGTACGTAGAGCCCGAAATATTAATTAATGAATTTAGAAAAATAATTTTTTTTATTTAATTTAAATTTTGAATTAAAAAACTAAATCAATTAAATCTTTTAATAAATTTGAAGCATTAAATTTTGATATTTTTTAAATATGTTAGTGTAGTATATTATATCATAATATTTTCATATGGATTTTTTTATTTTTTATTTTATTTAGTTTTTTAAAGTTTATTTAAAAATTTTAAAAATATATATAAATATAACATGATAGAACTGTGTAGTGTATCATGTGTTAGTAATATCTAAAATATCTTAAAATTTAATGATCAAAATTGATCAATAAACTTAATTAATTTAATTTTTTGATTTAAAGACCTAATTAAGTATAAAAAATTCAAAACCTTAATCATTTTTTTTTTTCAAAATTTCAATAACTTCTTGCGCTCTTGAGCCATTAAAACTATTAAGAAATTTTAAGTGCAAAAATAATAAATGTGATATCAATATAAAAAGTTAATTGCATTACAAACCTTTTTCTTATTTTATTTTTATGTAATTAAAATTTTTTATTATTTTATATTAAAATTAAATATATAATAAAATCAAATGTGTAATTATATTCGTTTTTAATTGTTATTTTTTATTAAGTTTTAACGATAGATGATTATATTAGAATTGTTTTATTAATTCTATGATATATTTTTTAAATTTAAAATTATAATATTAAATTGATATTAATCTTATGTACTTTTAGCTTGTTTTTATGTCGACAATGATCGGCTTTAATAGGTAAGTGCTTTTAGTATTTTTTTTTCTTTTTTGTACTTTAATATTAGAATATTAAATTCTAAACTTTTGCTTTAAATTTTAAATTCTAAATTTTTAAATTTTAATATTAATTAACTTTAAACCTATTTTCCTAATACGAAACATAGATACGGACGCCACTGGAAAAGAACATAAAATTTGCATTTAGATCGTTGTATCTTTGTGTATTAATTGTTAATTTAAATTACAAGATAAAAAGTTAATGAACATTGAGTGAAATAACAAAAATTTAAAATTCAATTTTGAAGAAGATATAACTAAAAAATAAAATTATAAACACTAATCACTAGCAAAAAGTAATCGTTAAACATACACTATATATATATATATTATATTTCATAATCATTTTTACAAAATCAAACAAACAAATAAATATTAAAACTATCTTTAAAATATAAATTCTTAAACATCGAAAAGAAGTCATATTTTTTATGTAACTAAAAATGCATGAAAAAAAATTATGTTAACTAAAGGTGTTAAAAAATAAATTGATCATTCTCTTGATTATATCGTTTATCTCTTAAATTTTTATTCCTCTTTAAATTATACATTATATTAATATATAATCGAGATTATAAATCTCATATGTTATTTTATGAATGATTTTAATTATATTTATGAACTACAGCATAAAAAATTAACTTTATTGAGTTGATGATATTTCGTAATCAGATGATATTTCACAACGATTGTTGAATTAATTTCAGCTAGCTGATGATTTCTTTTAAAGATTTAATTTTTATAAAAAATAATATTCGAGATCACACATTAGACCTAATTCAATTAAACCAAAACAATTTTTTTATTCTTTATCATTCCATCGCATACTAAATTGATAAGATATTATTAGGTGTGTTTATTACCGGGTATTTGATTTCTTCGGTCACAAAAAACCAGCCCGTGTCTCGGCCCATTTAAATCGGGTACTCGTAAAACCCGAGTACCCGACTAATCGGGTAACGGTTACCCGGTTTATAATTTTTATTTTTTATTTTAAAATTAATATATATATATATTAAACATATAAGTTTTAAAAATTTATAATACATAACCAAACATAAAAACGAGCGATTTTAAGTTAATTTTAGAATATTTGAATTTATATGTATATCTATATTTATTAAATTTTATCACTAAAATGATGTTAAAAGTATTAATCTCGTTTTTTCTTTCGGTATTAGTAAATTAATAAAAATATATTTAAAATTCTTAAAACCTAAAAATATATAATACAAACATAAAACTAATTTAGAGATTTAAATTTAATTTTAAGTTTAAATATTAAAGAAATCTAACATAAAAATATAATTTAAAACTAAAAATATATATAATAAAACTAATCGGGTCGGGTACCCGAAAATTCAAAATTTTTGGCCCAAGCCCAACCCACTAATTCTCGGGTCGGGTAAATTTTTTTCAGGAATTATCCGGTATTTTTGTTTCGGGTCGGGTTAATCGGGTCGGGTAATTTTAAACACCCCTAGATATTATTATGATACATAGGGATGTGCATTTTATCTGGTCCGATCGGGTTAGATTTTTTAATGAAATGTTTGAATTAGATCAAGTTCGGGTTTAAGGTATAAAATATTTGATTTGACTCAACCTAAGACTAAATATTCATTTTTTCATAAATTTTTAGGGATGTTTCTAATAACAGTCCTCTATCTTTCTATTTTTTAATAATTAGGTCTTAAAATTATTTTTTTTCATTTATAATTTAGTCATTAAAAATATAGTTTTTAATAATTAAATCTCTAAAAATTATTTTTTTATAATTTAATCCTTAAAATTATTTTTATATTTCAAATATGGTCGGGCTCGAGTTAATGATATTTATTTTATGATCGAACTGGTCAAATTTTTTGGGAAAAAATTTGGATCAGATCAAACTTGAGTTTAGGTGTTTATCATTCGTGTGCACCGAAAATTCAATCCGACACAACCTATATCCATCTCAAATGATACATTCAAATTATTAATTTTAGATAAATATTTTATTTATTTTTTATATAGTGTATATTCATTTTATTATTTATATTTAAAATTTTTAAATCTTTTTTATCATAATAATATTTTCAAAATTTAAACCTGAATTATCTTATTGGGAGTGCGATGTCATCTTCAAAATATCAACCAATATCGTCGTCATAGCTTTGTCCCACATAGTTTTTATTTTATAATTAATACAAAAAATCATAGTTATTATTTTATAATTAATACAAAAGATCATAAAGTACCTTTTTGTCCTTACCAACTATTGCTATCTCCGAATATATGCAATGATTGGGTAGAATATTTTGGTCATTTACACATATAAAAGGATGGTGGTAGTTTTGGATCATTGAAATGACTTTCTACTGAACTTTTAGTAGTTATTTTATTCGGTAGTTTGCGTTAGTTTCCAAAGGACGTCATTTTTAAATTACCATTATACCCCACTCTTCAACTTAATTTTATTAAAGATGTTCATCTATTAAAAATTTAATATCAAAATAAATATTTAAATTATCTCGTATTTTAGGTGATTAAATTTTTAATCTCCTTAAACATTTAAATCATTATTTTTATTTTCTATTTTAATGTAAGACATAAAAAAATTAAACATCTAAAAAGATAAAAATAGTTTAATATTTATTTTGATATTAAGATATTAAACAAAATTTAAAACCATTTAAAAGAATCTCCATGGACCATAAAACAATAATAATTTATTTTATTAATTTTAGGAAATGCCAACTTGTGTGGAATAATTTTATACCATAATATATATATATATATATAATTCAAATCTAAAATTTCTAGATAAGATTATATTGGTTATTTAGAAAATTCTAACAAATTAAAGCTCAAGTCTTTGTTTTTTTTTTTACTCTAATTTTATTATTTTATAATAAATAAATGATTTTTTTTAATCTTCAACAAAGTTGTTTCCTAGGACACATATCTTAAACTGAACAATTAATTAAAAGTGGAACAGAAATTAAACGAGCATATTTATTTATGTTGGTGTTTATTTTAAAAAATATGTAAAAAAACTAATGACATATTAAAATCATAAATTTATTTTATTTCTCTCCGAGTTTTCGAAAATCAAATCAATTTTACTCAAAAAATAAAACTTGTGACGAATATTTTTGTAAACTTTTAATTTATTATAATATAATATCATAGTTTAATTAATTATTTTGTTATTAATTATTAAAAATTGAGAAAAAAACAGAAAAAAAAAAACATACTAAGATTAGAATATACTTTCACTGTCTCATTAAAACGGTCAATGTAAAACTTTTTTAACTTTAATATTATATAATTTAAAATTTATTATTAATAAAATTAAAAAAAAATATTTAAAAAATCTTAAATTAAATAATTTATACATATTTTTATAAATTTTAATTAATTAAAGTATTTAAATACCATTGAAGGGGCCACTGCTGCAAAGGAGAGGAAAGAAAAGGAGAGAAAGAGACGACAGACAGAGAGGCAACACACACAGAAAAATGAAAAGAAAAGAAAAGAGGGAATTGAAGAAGCTTTCAATAGCATAGAAGAGACAACGATGTCTAAGGGCTTTTACATGCTTTCAGGCTCTGCAACTCTTACAAGGTCTGCGTTCGGCATATAGATTCACAGTCTCTTTCTCACACGTATACTTTAGTATTTTTTTATATATGTGTAAGCAAAGCTGAAAAGGGTTGTAACAATTTCGAAAAGATTTATAAACAAAAATCAGTTTCATTAACTTATCCTGAACTGGGAGAATTTCATCATATTTTGCTTCTGTCTTTCTTTTTAGGATGAACAACTACACTGCTTTTCAACGTGGGTGGTGGTGTTTTTTTGTTTGTGATTGTGAGCTAACTTATGGTTCCATTATTGAGCAGAGACAAAGGGGTTGCTACTTGCTAGAGAGATCATGAAGAAGAAGAAGATATTGATATGGGAGTAGCGATTGTTTTTTTCTTCTTCTAAGAACTACGCCAAGGATCACCATTAAATTCCAATTCAGGAGGAGCAAAAATTCTACCAAATTCTATGTCTGGAGATTACAATAACCACCACCACCTCCACCAAGTAGCTGGTATCTTGGGCTTCTCGAATGGCTTCGAGAGATCAGCGGCCATAAGCCAACAAGAACAGCAGGAGCAGCACCAGCACCAGCAACATCACTTAGCACAACAGATCCGGAGAAATAAACTGAGAGTTGATGGCTTTGAGCTACAACCTCCCCCATTAGTAGGGATCGAAGAGGAAGATTCAGATGCTCTTCCTGTTTACGAAACACCAGGCATGTTATCATCGGAAATGTTTTATTTCCCTCCGGGTGTGGCTGCCACCGCCGCCTCGACCGAGTTATTAAACCAGCCTTTGCAGGCTAATTATCGAGGACAAAAACCACCGGATAATACCAACGAGTCGTACAGCAACAGGCAAGGTGTTGTTGTTGGGGATTTGGGACAGTTAGGTGAATCGAAGAGCCACAATAACCGTGACAGTTTAGCTCAACAGCACTTACCTAGCATTAATACCGACTCAGCAGCTGCCATGCATCTTTTCCTGATGAATCCACAGCCAAGGTCACCATCTCCTCCTCCATCATCTTCTCTATCATCTTCTTTTCAAGGGTTTAATGTATCAGGTCCTGAAGGGAATTTTCCACCTCATTTCACTTGGGTTCCTGATAGTTCCCATGAAGGAGGTAACCCAAGTGAAATTGGAGGAACGGTTGTTGAAGGCCAAGGCCTTTCACTATCTTTATCATCTTTGCAACACTTGGAAGCCGCCAAAGCCGAAGAATTGAGGATGGGAGATGGCGGGTTACTGTACTATAACCAAGGAGGAGGCTCTTCTAATACTGCTACACCTCAGTTCCAGTACAAGCATTTGGGTAGCCATCAGCAGCAGCCACTTCATTTGCAAGGTGAAGTAGGACAAAACCATCAGCTTCACGTTGGATACGGTTCCTCCTTGGGGATGGTCAATGTGTTGAGGAATTCAAAGTACGGCAAAGCCGCTCAAGAATTGTTAGAAGAATTCTGTAGCGTGGGACGAGGCCAGTTCAAGAAGAAAAAACTCGGCAGAAACAACACAAACCCTAGTTCTAATCCGGGTAATACTGGCAACGGTGTTGGCAGCGGCGGAGACGGTTCTTCTTCATCGACAAAGGATTTCCCTCCTTTATCAGCAGCCGGTAGAATTGAACATCAAAGACGGAAGGTCAAACTTTTATCCATGCTTGATGAGGCATGTATTCTAATCTCTTTTCTTTTCTCTCTCTCCTTCAAGAGTCAATGACCCAATAATCATATTTTTTAACCTATAGTCACCATTTATTTTTCAAATAAAGAAAACCCAGATAGAGCAAAGCCGGCTGGTGCAGTCCAGCACTCAATAGGATCTATTCGGTAGAGTTTGATTAAGCCCTTTTCACTTTGATTTTTCTATTACTGAAGTCTGGGGTTATGCTTTGATGATTATTAGGCTGGTGAGACGTTCCTTCTGATATGGAAGTTGACTATTAGCCCACCTTATTACATACAAACTTACTGTAAAGCTACTGCAAATAGTAATATTGCAGGGAAGTCATTGATGTATTATAACTAGGTTGACTCAGTTCCATTTTCCCTTCCCTTTTTCTATGTTTGTTTTTGTTTAGGCACATTTTTCTTTGTCGTCAATTGGCTGTAGCCTATACTGAGAGAAGAAAAAGTGTAGGAATGGCAATCATTTCACCCTATAGCAATCTTTGATTTATGCATTTACTCCTCTGGTGGGTTTCCTTAAACAGTAAGTAATGTTGAAATGATGTTTTGGGTGTTGCAAAGCTCTTAAATTGGAACTTGCCATTCTCTTCTCTTACAATGTCAAGTCATGTCATTTTTTTGTTATTATTGTTGTTATATCTTAGCATAGTTGTAGAAAGAACGTCAAAAAAAGTCAGGCTTTTTGCTTTCCTTTAGTAACATTCAATCCTTCATTATGAACTGTGAATAACATCAATGTTAAAAAATGATCTGGCTGCGCAGGTGGACAGGAGATACAACCATTATTGTGAACAAATGCATATGGTGGTGAACTCATTTGATCTGGTGATGGGGTTTGGTGCAGCGGTGCCTTACACCGCCCTAGCTCAGAAGGCGATGTCGAGGCATTTTAGGTGCCTTAAAGATTCAATATCCGAACAACTGAAGCATGTCTGTGAGCTGTTGGGTGAAAAAGATGGAGCTGGACCATCCAGCATAACCAAAGGAGAGACACCGAGGCTAAGGATGTTAGAACAAAGCTTGAGACAACAAAGAGCGTTCCATCAAATGGGTATGATGGAACATGAAGCTTGGAGACCCCAAAGGGGCCTGCCTGAACGATCTGTCAACATTTTGAGGGCCTGGCTTTTCGAACATTTCCTCCACCCGTACGTTTCCTCTTCACCTATATCATCTGACACTAGTCTAACAAAAGAATCTGCATCTTTTTTAATTCAGTGGATATTAATAAAAAGAAAAAGGACCTTTATTAGCCTCACAAAATCCAAGTTTTCGTTTCCTACTTTATCATACTTTCTGATTTATGTCTAGAGGAAACAGTAACTCAGCGTCCTGGAGATGCATGTCTCGTCAGCCAGAAAGCTGTTAAAATACCTTTATTTTCTATCTTTACTTTGTCCCTCAAAGCCCCGGAAATTCGTTTTTTATTATAAGAAAAAAGAAAAACTTTATTGAAGCATACATTTCACTGATGACACACCCTTTTTTCTTCTTTTCATTTTTTTGTTAATGAAAAAGTGTTAGAGTTGTTGAGAGTTTCTGTCGTCTTCTTTACTTCTGCAAAAACTGGTGCTGGTGTGTGATGATCTTTGTTTCTCTTAGATTCTCACACCCATGCATGGTAAATAAAGAAAGGTTCAATCGCATCTATGGTGGTACATAATGATGATCGTCTCTTTACACGGTTTTAGGCAATGACTCTGATGTCATTTTCTGGTCTCTTTCTCAGGTACCCTAGTGATGCAGATAAGCATCTGTTGGCTCGACAGACTGGCTTATCGAGAAATCAGGTTGGTCTTTTCTCTAACTTTCCCTACACATAAACACACATGCATTCGTAAAAAAAGAAAGCAAAACTTCATTAATAAGAAAATGAGAGAAGGAAAAGAAGCAAACCCTTCATTCAGAAGAACCTGCATGGAATAGGGTCTGACGTGTTTTTCTAGGAAAAAAAAGATTGTTTTACATTATTTCATATAGAAAATAATTAAAATTTTTCATTATAATTATTTACCCTCAGGGACATAGATTCTGATTTCTGAAATGAAAGACATAAATACTGAATGGGGAAGAAATTCAATAAAGTACAGAAATAGATGAGACATGAAAGTTTCCCACTCTCTCTCTCATATCAAATACTGAGTATGACACCTTCCAACCACATCATAAAGCTCCATAAATACACCAAATATTTTGAAAAAATATTAGTCTGAATAAATTAGTTTAACTGATAAGTAATTTAATATTGTTTAATTAAAATTTAAGTGTGAGGTTTTGTGTATATTAATATTTTTTGTAAAAAGATTCGATCATCAAAATTAAATATGCAATATATATTATTACTGATTAATCAAGATAAAATCATATTAAAGGGGATAGGGAGGGGCACAAAGCGTGATAAGAAAGACAAGCACCTAATTCCAGTCCTATGTCTCTTATAATTTATAACTCGACAATAAATTCAGTGATTGTAGGGAATGGAGCCCCCCCTCCCTCCCGACCATCACTGTTTTTTGGAGCTTTCTGTAAGAAATAGACATCATTGAATAACATGTCAGGAAAAATATTATAATAGCTAGCTGATGAATAATCCACTTAATTAATGTAAGGGGAAAGAAAACTTGTGTTTTCTTTTTGGACTAGTTCATAACGTAGACCATTAAGCTAATGGTCTTGGAACCACTTATATAATACGCATGTTTTGCATGGAATGTGTATCAGTTTTGTCTTGTTATGTTAAACATGGAATTGAATTGCTGCTGTCTTTAATTGTCTGGGATTTTATTGCTAGTGGTGAGATGAAATGTAATGAAACTGTATGTTGTTTCTTTTTTGCAGGTTTCCAATTGGTTCATAAATGCCAGGGTTCGGTTGTGGAAACCCATGGTGGAAGACATGTACCAGCAAGAGTCTAAAGAAGAAGACGGAGATGATAAAGAAAGGAAACCAAAGGACAGCAACAATATTGCACACACATCAACGCCTTCAACAACCACAGTAGGCGCGGAAGGTGGCACATCACCACCACCACCACCTACAGCTTCGATAACTACGGCACCAGCAACCAAAAGATCCGAAATCAACGCCATGGAAAATGACCATTCTTCACTCGTCGCAATCAGTAAACAATGCTTCTCGCAAAACCAAGCCACCAACGCCATTATTAGTACTAGTACTCCTCCCACCAACACCACCGAAGCGGAGGTGGCGCCACCCGTCTCCCAGCCTTTCACCCCCACAATCCATCATGACTCGGATATCCACCAAAGATTATTAGCTGGCGTCGATGACACATGCCATCGTGGCAGCAGCATTGTTGCAGAAGATTATGGGACCATCAGTACTGATAACACTGACATTGGTTCAACTCTAATAAGGTTCGGGACCACGGCTGGTGATGTATCTCTCAGTCTGGGGCTACGCCATGCTCGGAACATGCCCGATAAGGCTTCTTCTTTCTCGGTTACAGACTTTGGAAGCTGTTAATTTCAATCACATATTCCATAGTATTCTCTTGCAATACAAAAACACCATTGATCACATTCTCATTTCTTTTGCTCCTTCAATTCTATTAACAAACAAAATTGGCATAACGTTAAACGTAGCATCAAGCTAGCTAGCTGTGTATTTGGCGTTTTTATTACAATTGTATAGTAATTTGCTTTTAGACATCTATATAAACATAAGATTTTGAACCTTTATAGATTATAACATGAAAATATTCATGTTTTTTGAGGGATAGAAAGGGAGACAAATAGGTTATCCTCTATGTTCTTCCATTTTTGTTATTTTTATATAGAGATGATATGTATACAGGAACACATACACAATAAGTTAAACTTCTGGGGCTTTGTATTATTGAGAGAAGGGATAGCAACCGATCTATGACGGATATAGGTGTCACATTCAATCACGTGGCGAAACTGGAACCTATGGATTGCAATTTGATGAGCATGAATTTATGGCACGTCAATTTTGCTCAACTTAGTTAGGTATGTACATTGGGTGTATTAATGATTTTGATAACTTCAAATGTTCATCATCTACCTCTTAAATGAAATACCCTTTATAGGTAGGTTCGTATGATAAGTAATTTGATATTGTTTAAGTAAGTCTCTAGTTCGAGATCTTATGTATACAAAAAAAATCTTACTAAAAGACTCACTCATTAATTTGATATTGTTTAAGGATTCAACTCTAAATTCCACTGATCAAACCTCCATCCTACGTAGCCTCAAATTATCAAGTCATAACAAAATGAAGTCCAAACATCACCATTAACTTCCTTCGGAATCTGCTGTGAGAAAGGTTCTTATCTTCGAAGAAATTAAGCCTTGAAAAGGGTGCAACAAGCTGCCACTGAAGTAACCTTTGTTAACCTCAACGTGTACTCAAATCATGTTAGTCCCGTCCCAAACTACTAAAAAAACTGTGTACAAACTAATACTTGTGTCTCACCGTATATTTGAATTAGAGCCGAAGGGAAGTGCCTTTTCAATCAGCATATTCTGACAGAACTCTCAGGAAACACAGTCATTACATAATGATTCTTTGTTTGTTCGTCTGACTGGAGAAACGACAATGACAAAGAAAACGATATACGAATTGTTTTACCTACAAAGGAATTGGCGGGTTCAAGCCATTGTTAATATACAGCCCCAAACCAGTTTGCACACTGTGCAATTCCTATTAGATAAGCACACTGGTAGATTTTTTTTTTTGTTGCAGTGTTTTCATGATTTTTCATTATTTTAAGTACCCAAAATCTCCAACATATTAGCATCGAACACTAACTATATGAAAAAAAAAGGTTGGGTTTTGGTTCCTTGGAATCCAAAATACATAATATGCAAAGCAACAAGTACTTTTTACCTAATATGTTTGTTCTGCTGCAGCCATCAGTACTTTATATATATATATATATATATAATTTCATGGGTGAAAAATCATTTTAGGATAAACTAAAAAACATTTAGAATAAACTACCATGTTGGTCCCCCGACTATAGGATATATTTTATTGCATCCTACAGCTATAAAAAGTTATAGAATGGTCATCCGACTAAAAGAAAAGGTAACAAATTGACATAATAACAAATGTAGTCTTTAATTTTTACATATTGTTATAATTTGATCCTAATTTTAAAATTTGTCATTAAATTTTAATTTTAGGATAAAGTTCACAAACAATCAAATTTTAATTTTAGGATAAATTATCGTTGATTGTTAGATCAAAGCAACCCTAGACTCCCATCTCAAAGGTAAAAGAAAGCCTTATGTTACTTATAATCAAAGAAGTCATCTCACTGAATCGGATCTGTTTCTACTGAATTCCATGGCCTGTTAAAATGAATCTTTTGGGTCTTCAAATATCAGCCCAATGAAGAAAACAACAAGAATCCAAAGTTATCACAAAGATGTTGACACTTGTCCTATTTCTTTTTACTTAACCCATTACATTTTTTATATTAAGATTTAAGAAAGGTCAAGGTGGGAGGGGTAAAGAAAGGTTCTTTTCTTTTCTTGACACAATCCCACTTCTCATTGTCATAGATTAGTCCTCTTTCTCTCCTTTTTTTTGGTGAAGACATGACTTTAGTCCTTTCCTAATCCATGAGACATGTTTCAGGACACTAACATATGCTAAGAAATGAGTGTTTCCGTGGACTTTGATGATGATACACTGCTACTTTGAAGCTGACAATTGAGTACACTGAGACAGTTCAAGAAAGAAAACCAACAGAGGTTAGATGTTAATGGGATTTCATTGCCTAAATGTTCTTCATTTACACTGCATTGTATACCATCATGAGGGATTATGACCATAACAACAATTTATTTGATTTAACTGCAAAAGAAATCAAACATTCATTGACGATTTATTTGATTTCTTTTGCAGAATATCAAGAGCCAAGACTCTGATAACTTATCAGAGCTAAAAAACTTCACCTCAGAAAATTATTGGCATTGCTTGTAAAGAAACTCTAACAATTCTGTAGGAACCAAGAAATGGTGGCTGTAACATATATTAGATATTTTGTAATAAGGTATACATGAACAACATATTATAACGGGAAAGATTGAGTTACAGTCTAGTTTCTACATGAAACAAGCGACAATGGTAGCAGAAAGAACAAATAAACACCTAAATAGCAGTCCTTAGAATCTGGTTCCTAAATTTTCCAATCTTCCTTTGAAATCATAATATTTTGTTTTCATTTCTAATTCGTCTTCTTTGATCACTTAAAGGTGAATGTTATATATAGTAAATGATTCCTTGAGAACTGCTAATTTCCTGCAATTCCACTAGATTTTACCTTTCAAATAAACTTATAATTGTTTCTCAAGTTCCAGCTCTTCATTGGTCCTAAGGAATCTTGGCCTTGTTTAATGATTCAGTAAGAAATGATTTTGTGCGTATTGTGCGTATAAACTGACAATTTTTTCGAGAAAAATCTCAGTATTCAATTAAGCATGGAACTCTGTGGCAGTTAGATTAGGGGATGTCATTTTTTGTAATCCTCAATTAGAGAATATCATTAATACAGCTTGATAGTTTCATTGATCTATATGATGTCTGTCAGTTTCATTTGATAAAATATATACTAAGTTTCCTTGGTAATGCAAATCTTTGTCATTGAGAAGCTACTCAATGATCTGGCTTATATAAAAATCAAGATAATAAGATAAAATAGAAGTTTCATTTGTTTATTGTTTACAAGGACTGAAAAGTTTTCAAACCTTTGCTGGTGGAGCGTAAAATATCAGAGATTCAGATAGCTCCAAAAACTCAATCTTGGCTCTCCAATGGAAGAATCACATGGAAATGATATTGATGGATTGATGATGCTGTTAAACACACAGATTATGTTAATCAGTTTCATAATCTCATAAGCATTAATGCCTATCAAAGGGTATTTTCTCATATTAATCTGTCATTATATATAAAGGCAGCAGCCAATTGATTAGCCAAAAGTTTCAGTTAATCCAAGTCATCATGAATCCTCAAGTTCAATCATATTAAAACATCATTTCTATTTTCTTTAGGCTATATTTGTTTATAAACTAGGATTTTGGATTTTTCTGCAATCTCAATTTAAAAGGCTTTTTGGATAACTGTTCTGGTGGCAGTGATAAAATACACTTGTTTTTTCCTAAGAATCTGTGTATAAGACAAAAAGAGAAACCAAGCCACTTAATCACACACAATCCAATATTTTTTTATATCTTTACTGTATTGATCCTTGTAAAAGGTCAATCCCCATAGACATTTTTAAATTATTTTATTTCTAGTGTGTGGATTCTATGACAAACATTAGTCTCTTTGATACTGAAGATAATCTGGGTATCTGTCTATGCGCCTATTCTCTCAAAACAAGAAGATTTAGACAAAGAGAAACCACAAAACCTCTTTTCCTTTTATGTCTCATTAGGCTTCTCTCTTCATTCTTTTGAGGACAGAGTTTGCTTTTGTTTTTAACGTTATTATTCTTAACTACTTACATTTGGACATAAACACGTTCTTGATTAGTGTTCAAAATCCTATAATTTGTAAGGACTTGCTTCAGACTTTTTTAGGGTGACTAGTTTAATCAAATAAAACCAATAAAAGAAATGTGATTGTTTAAGGATAATTGGATGTTAAATGGGTTGCATGTTTGATGATATTAATAAAAAACAAGTTTGTCTCCTGGTAGCATAAATTATTTGCTACTTGCTAGAGAGTATTATTGCAGATTAATTAAAAACCAACTTATACCAGCTTCTCCCCGGGTGGATTAGGCTATCTGTGACACTTTAGTTGAAACATTTTAACAATTAATCAAACTAACCCATCATTACACCTATGTTAAGCTAGCTTCTTAACATAGTAAATGATGGATTTGTTAATTGAATTGAGTTGTTTGATTTACCATTTGGCAAAACTTTTTCACACTGCAATAAAAATAAGCAAAAAGGTCTAATCTCATAAACAAATGCAAATTATTAGCCAAAATAATCAGTTAATTTGAGACTGAATGGTTAGAATCTTACAACATACAATGTATAGTAGCAGTTTGACTGTATGAGGCAGGGCAGCAGGGACGGTCACCAACTCCCACTTGCTTTCCACCAAGAGAATGACAATGTGGAAACTGAGGGATTAATTAATAAATGTTGTTTAGACTAATTTTTCTCTACGATAAACTCTTAAAACAGTCATTGTCACTATTAATGAATGGTACAGTGTTTATGCTAACTCTCTTCTAAGGCCTGCACGCTGGTTTTACTTCTTTTTACAGTTAAAAAGGGAGAGAAAATTCCTCATTGTAAAAACTAAAGGATTTATAAAGTGAGTGAAGTTACGTGCCTTGGAAAAAAGGGTAAGAAACACTGCTCAATAGCCAAAAAGGTCTCATCTTTTCTAGAGCCGTATCAGTAGTTTTTTAATGCAAAGCAATTTCAGTCCTCTGCTAAGTTTCAGGATGTTTTAGGCAGCAAAATGATCAGTTATTGTAAGTAGCTGCTGGAAGTCTCAGTACTCTTGAAAATACAACAAGACAAGTTTAGTCTTGGAGTATAATCACGGGTCTCTGCGTACTCATCACATGGTCTCTCTTCTCTCTCTCTTTTTTTCACAATTGTTTACCTTCTTCATTTCCTCATAATCTTTTTCTGGTCTTCCTTTGTTTCTTCTTTTAGAGCCTAACTGGTAAATTCCTCTACTTTGTTTCATTTTCTGTTGTCCTTGTTTCGAAGAAACGTTTTTGGTTTTTCTGTTATGAACAAAATTTCTGAGTGATAGGATTTCAAGACAGTGGAGAAAGTAACATGCTGGGATTGAGGGTGGCATCATTGATGCACAAGCGATCAAAAAGGTGACCACTCAAAATATTTTGTTAGTTTGCGGATAGCTTTGTTTTACTTTGATGTAAACAGTTTTTCCTTAACTGGAAGCGTTTCTGGGATGAGGTTTTGCTTGAGAAACTTGGAACTTTGAGCATTTTCAGAAGTAGAAAACCTGAAGAGGCATTTGCCAATTCCCCTTCGTTTGTTTGGCTCCATGTCTCTACTCCCTATGAGTAACAAAGAGCAGCTTCGTAAATCATGAAAATGCTTGAAATTTGGCTTCTGGCATTGAACATTAATTTACTTAATATTGTTGATTATTCTTTTTTTATCATAAAAGTTGTAATTCATAAGTCATTGATGAATGTGTGGAGAAAGTTCTGTTTTCTGCTACGAACTGCAATTTCAGCCCTCAAATCCTGCCTTCTGAAAATTTTATCTATTGATTCTTGGATTTTGTCACATGGCAGCTTTCCTGGAAAGAAAAGGGTTGAGGAAGCTGGCATGGATAGTTCTCTTGAAGCATCAAATCGTATAACGCAGGTAAAGTATTCCCTTCTTCCTTAACTCTTATCTTTGGCTCCTCGTTGCTGCATATGAGGGTAAGAGGTGGTGGTTCAAAGAAGGAATCATATAATCAAACTCTTTGCTTTAAATTAGTCTTTAGCTCTGAATTAAAATGGAGCTGAATAATTCTTGCTATGGACTAATTAGTCGTCATTACTATGCTCCTATAGAAATTTTTAGGATTGGCAAAGGGTCTGACTTATATATCTGGGTACCAGGATATGGTGCATTTGAAGGACACTATCGAAACCCAGAAGAAGCAATCTCCCACTCCCAGCACTGAGTTTCAAATCTCTTTGAAGCAAGAGGTGTGGAATTGATCCTGTTTTTTTATTTGTATCTTTTTTACTAATTTTGAGACATCATAGGGCTTTAATTCAATATAGGAGTGGCTCGGTCTGGTCCTTTGTGACCCAAGATTAGGCCACTGCTCCTAAGTTATTGCTCATATGATTTATTTTTCCTCTTGCCAAAAACTCTTGTGCAGATTTTACAGCTTGACAAAAGATTACAAGACCAATTTGAGGTTCGTCGTGCATTGGAAACAGCATTGGGTTATAGAACTTCTTTCCATGAAGATAGAAATGAAACATCAGTGTCAACAACTAAGGTAGTTCCTCTAAACTCTTATTTTCCTGGCAGGAGTTCATTGTTTAAGACTTTTTGCTGCTTCTAACTTTAGTGGACATGAAATTTCTTTTATGCCAACTTTTACCTTTGAATTTACTTTCTGACTCTATTTTTAGCCCTTCCATTATACTTTCTTCAAGCCTGACTCTTGACCGTTGACACTGCTTTTGTACAGCCAGCTACTGAGTTAATCAAGGAAATTGCTGTGTTAGAATTGGAAGTTGTATATCTGGAACAGTACCTTCTCTCCTTGTATAGGAAAGCCTTTGATCAACAAGGGACTTCTATATCGCATTATAAAAGGGATGAAAATTCGGCTCTACCGTCTGATTACCCTGACAATTCATGCAAGGAGTCTAGTGGTTTTGAAGAAGAAAAACGACTAGATTCCGGTGTTAATCGCTCTCATTCCTCACTATGCCAGCATTCAGCATACTCAAGTAGAACTTCACCTGCAGAAGAGAATTTGGCTAAAGCTATAAGGACCTGCCATTCACAACCTGTGTCCATGATGGAGGTAACTTACTTTTAGCATGTAATCTTCTCAAAAAAATTGTATTTCGTTGTATTATACCTTTTTGGCTGGTTGCCTGTTACATTACATCACAATAAACCATTATAGTTATTTATTTCTGGAAAACTGATTATGAACAGCTTATAAAGTTTACTATTAGTTGGTTTCTGAGATGAGTAATCAAAAATTTGTTCAATCATCATCATCCCATGATTGCATCAAGAAGAGAAACAAGTTCGGTTATGGGAGAATTGATCTCTCATATAATAGGTACTACAATTCAAGGATCTGTTTTTCTTGTGGTTGTAACTTTTGCTTGGTTCTCTGCAGTATGCTCAGAGTGCATCGAATATAATCAGTCTGGCTGAACATCTTGGCACTCGCATTTCTGACCATGTTCCAGAGACCCCAAACAAGCTTTCTGAGGATATGATAAAGTGCATGGCTGCTATATATTGCAAGCTAGCAGAGCCACCGATCCAAAATGGATTGTCTTCTCCCAATTCATCCATGTCATCAGCCAGTGTCTGTTCCCCACTGGAGCAGCATGACATGTGGAGTCCGGGGTTCAGAAATAGTTCATCTTTTGATGTTTGGTTAGACAACCCTTTTCATGTGGAAGGACTCAAAGAGTTTAGTGGACCATATAGCACTATGGTTGAAGTGTCATGGATTTTCAGAGATAGTCAGAAACTAGGTGATGTTGAACACTTGCTACAAAATTTCAGGTGCTTCTTTCCAACATTCAAATGTCACAAGAAAAATCCATCTTGCAGTTCCCCATGTGTTCATCGAATTGTTTTGTTATAGGTCACTTATATGTCGACTGGAAGAGATTGATCCTAGGAAGTTGAAACATGAAGAGAAGCTGGCATTCTGGATAAACATACACAATTCATTAGCGATGCACGTGAGTGTTCTCATCGATGAAAAGAATCTGATATAGTAGTGTTGGCTCCAATTTTAATGAAATAGATTGCATTCAGTCATTCTTTCCCTCCATAATAGGCTTTTTTGGCTTATGGTATCCCACAAAATAATGTGAAGAGACTCTTTCTTCTGTTGAGGGTAAGCATAACTTGTCTCGCTGTTACACCTCTCGAACGATGAAGCTAGACTGGACGTGTTATCTTATACTCTTTACTGTTCAGGCTGCATATAATATCGGGGGTCACACCATCAGTGCAGATACAATACAGAGTTCTATCCTTGGATGTCGTTTATCTCGTCCTGGACAGGTAAATCTCAAGCCTCATCCTTCCTTTCCTCAATTTTGATTCTGTATAATTTCTTAAAATTGTTAAATATCTTATTGGAGCAGTACTCCAGTTCAAAATGACCATCGAGATTTGATTTAATTCATGTTTTAAGATGGTGCTGAGAAAGCTTTCCTGCTTGTAGTGGCTTCGGTTATTACTCTCTTCCAGGACAAAGTTTAAAACTGGAGATGAGAGGCAAGCATATGCAATTGAACATCCAGAACCACTTTTACACTTTGCCCTCAGCTCAGGAAACCATTCCGATCCCGCAGTACGATTCCATCTATGTTTTCTCTTTACTATTATATAATCAATGATGGGATGTCTATGAACCAGTTGAAAGATGTTAATTTTGCAGTTTACCTTTAATAATGTTTTATCAGCCTTGTAATTATATTTGATCTTTTTTTCCTTTAGATTCGTGCCTACACACCAAAGAGAGTATTTCAAGAGCTGGAAACTGCAAAAGAAGAGTACATCCGTGCTACATTTGGTGTCCGCAAAGACCAGAAAATTCTGTTACCAAAGATTGTAGAGTCATTTGTGAAGGACTCAAGTTTATGTCCTGCCGGTGTCATCGAAATGATCCAACACTCTTTACCTGAATCACTTCGTCGGAGCATTAGAAAATGTCAGTTAGGAAAATCACGCAAGAACATAGCATGGATTCCTCACAATTTTACCTTTAGGTATCTAATATCGAAAGAATTACTAAGATGATTGTCTGTAGGCATGATGCGTTTTGCAAGCATTTCCATTTCTGAAGATTTTAGATATAACAATGGAGCATCTTCTGTAATGTAATTGTTATTTTCCTTTGCCAATTCCCATGCAATAGGAAGAACCAATGTTGGTGAAATCTACAGAGCTGGGCTCAAACATCGAACCATCTGTCATTTGTACTAACTATAACGAGCCAGCCAAGTCTTGTTGTGGGCACCCGGGATCTCTCTTGTCGGTCGAACTGCATCAGTTTTAGCTACAGAGCAATCTCCTTTTCAGTAGCTTGAAACCTACAGAGTTGGGCTGAAATCATCTCCCCATCTGTCATTTGTACCACCTAAATCAAATTTATTTTGCTTGTTCTGTGATTCAAGTTCAACATCATGCTTAACTGAGTGGTCAAATAAATGTATTTACAGAAAACATTTCCAGAATTGATTTTCATGCAACAGTGTTCCCTACGTTTACTTGCATCCAAAATCAAAAAAATTAGCCAGAAACTCTCAGACCAGGTCCGACAACAAGCCATATATAGAGCTGATTTTCTAGTCTGGTTAAAGTAGTGTGGTCCTTGCATGTAGCTTGTGCGCAGTCCTGATCCGAAGATTTCTTGCAAACCTCTAGCGTGTAACGTGTAAACTGCATATTTATGAACACTAAAACAAGCAACCAAAGGGGAAGGTGACAACTGATAATTTTAAATGTTGGAGTTTACCTTAAAATACTAATTTTGCAGTAACTAAATCGTAATCGGCGGAAAAAGGCAGTCACCGGCTTTACTTTCTCTAGTTATGCGCCCCACACAGATGAGGTCCACACTACAACAAATGATATGTCAAGCTCATTGCTTCTCGATTAGTATTCTTGGAGCGTAAATTATTGATATTCGATTTATTAACAGATTAATTTATTTACAGTATCGACATTCGAATCTCTGATCTTGTTTAAAGCACTTAGCATTCCATCCTACATTAAAACCAACTGCCGGCAGGAATCGAATTCCATGGTAAGTTGCAAGGGGATCTTAGGGAATTCTTTATCAAGCTATACATAAAAAGAGATTATGGAATATACAGTAACTGTTGAGAGGGTGGAAATAATTTGAGAAACAGCTGGATCCAAACTCAGCAATCAAATTCAAGGCAGTTGAAGCCATGAATAACATTAACACAGTCAATCAGAACAAGAGAACTGGTGAGAAGACAATGCTTAAAGTAAGTTGGATATTCAACTCTTTTACTTTACATTTCTTGCAGGGTTGGCATCTTCCTTTAGTTGTCTTTCACTCAACAAACCTAGTGGTGAATAGCAGATGTGCCTGCTGTTTTAGACTTTGGTGTAAGATACAGTAAAATGGTCACAATTCATGAGGAAGAGGGCATTGGGTTCTTTTTTGCTGTTACTTAAAAAATGCTTCATGTTCTTCACCATGATTTGCCATTGGGTTCTTCCAAGCTGTCGTCTACAATTATAGAGTTAGCAAGTGTTAAAAGTATGTACGAGTCTTATCTAGAGATGCTAATACTTGATTCATGCTTGTTAAAAAATTTCGATGATTGACTTGATTACTTGCTTATTATAAAATCTTGTCACTCAATTTAACTCATTGATCGTTAAAATCGTCAAAATTTTTATCTTGTTTTTTTAAAATATGTATAAAATATACTGATATTATTAAAACTTAATACAAACATAAAAATTCAGAAGAAAAAAATATGATGTCTCAGAAAATAAATGAACGAGCATGTCTTGATCGAGTTAGTGATAAAATCGATATTTGAGTGTGGGACTTTTTTTTGTTTCTTAATAATCTTCGATAAACGATAAATGAAAGAATAACTTAAGAATTTTGTGATTTTAACTTTCAATCATATTTTATATAATAAGTAAAAATCGAAAATTTTAATTCATGATGGAGTTTGCAGTAAAACTTGGTAACTTAGTTGTGAAAATATGAAAAAAAAAACCATTAATAGATCTAATATCTAATTAACTAACTCATTAACAAATTAAAATTTTAATTTGATTAATTAATTTGATTTTAACCGAACAATAAACACCTTTACTTTCATCCTAATAAAATTATTATTTTTATATTTTAAAATTATTTTACTTAAATTATCGCTTTTAAAAGCTAAAAACTTTTATAAAGTACATTTATTTATTTTTATATTTTTAGTTTTCCAATAAAAATAAAAATTAATATTTTAAAGGTAAACTTATTTTTAATTATTTTACTTATCTTATACAAATTTATATTTTTTAAATTTCGTAATAAGACCCTCGCATGGGAAACAGAAGAATGAGATGAAATATTGGTCAACCACCTCCATTTCCACTTGTGATTTGCTAAAATAAACTAAATTCATTATATTTACAAATATACCACCGTTATTTCCCAATATGACCCCTCCCTATTCAGGAATGGCACTCAACATAGCCTTGAACTTTCTCCTCCCTCTCCCGGCTCTCCCTCTCTTCTCACTACCGCTGCCACCGACGGGGGAGACAACTTTCCGGCGAGGAGATTCGTCTGAAAACGCAAAAGAAATAACAGTTTTACGTCTAGATCCAGATCTTTCACCCGCACCACCTTTCATCAAAGCTGAGCTAGCTTTGACAGCCAATGCGGCCATCTCTTGGGCTTGTAAAGGATGTTTAAGCCAACTCAATGGCAAGGCGAAGTAAATTTGACCTGGCTGAAGCTCCTCGTCTTCCTCTATGGCTGATGCGACGTCGTCAAAGTCCATTTCATCTGAGTTGCAGATGAAGCACTTGGGATTCGTTTGCAATACATACGAAACCTTAACAGGATAATGAAACTCTTGCAACCTTCCGTCCTGAAGAATCAGCTTAGCCGATGCTACATGAGTTGAATCGCACGAACTACAAATACCCATTTTCGGATCTTAGATTTTAATAATCTCTCCTTGTTTTTTTTAGTTTGCTTTGAAATCGTTGGTGAAGAGGAAATGGTAAGTCGGGGAGTTTAAATAGAGGAGAGAAACAAGGGCCCGAGAAAATTGGACCATGTTGCCACGTAGGATTTTGTCGTGACATGGTAATAAGCATTGTTCATGGGAAGATTGAGCATGGTTGGCCAGGCTGTATGCTGTGGGTGACAGGTTGTATAAGTATTGAGCATGGTAATAATTCATGTTATTTAGATATTAATACACTAGTCTATTTGTATAGAGCTGTAGTTTTATTGAAAAGGAAGGGCAATTGGAGAAGTAGAGAGAGAAGCAACACAAAAAACACGTGGGGAAGAAATGAGAAACCCCAACAATCCGACATATAATCTGGGTCTGCCGCTGCTCGGCTGCCGTGGGTTCGACCCCAAAGAGGCAAAGCCTCCTCTCACGCCGGTCATGTCCCTGTTTCCCACGGCCCCTTTTATTATTATATACCCTTTTCCCTGTTGTTTAAGCGTGGACGATCAGTTTTGAATTCATGGGCGACAACACCATAAATTCACAACTGGATCATGAGATGAATTGATCTATTGGAATTGTCAACTTGCCCTTATTAAACTTTATCTAAAGGGTGGATCATAGATTTCAAGCTTTGATTTTTTTTTTTTTATAATAGCCGTCGAGTTTTTAATAAAAAATATCATAAATACAATGCATTTAAGAAAAAGAATAATGAGAACAACCATTAAAATCTCATATAGAATTTAAAAAATTTCTTGAATCTCTTTATCTCTATTAAATCAAGACGTATAACTGGGTGAAATAATGGTGAGCGCGGAACAACCCAAACTATTAAACAAGCAACCAAATTTAAGGGAACAAAAATCCTTTGCTCCTTCCTTATGCCTTCTTTGGTGCCTCCTTTGATTTTTTTTAAAAAAATTCAATTTTAAACCTTAAACCCTTATTTTTTATATCCTAAACCCTAAACCTACACCCTAAAAAATACACACTACCCCTAATTCCCTAAACCTAACCAAAACTCCTAACCTAAAACCATAAACCATAAGCTCTCTAATTAAAAGTTTAGGCATGGGGAAGGGACAAATGATTTGCAACCCAATTTAAGGGGTGCAAATCGTCTACCCCTTCCCATGCCTCCATTTATATCTTCACTTAAAATTAGAAGGTTTAAACTTTAGGGTTTAGGGTTTTAGTTTAAGGGTTTTGGTTAGGGTTTAAGGAATTAGGGATAAGGTGTATTTTTTGGTATAAGGTTTAGGGTTTAAGATATAAAAAATAAGGGTTAGGGTTTAAAATTTAATTTATTAGTAAATTTTCAAAGGAGCCATAAAAGGAGGCATAGAAAAAAAGACAAAAAATTTTTGCTCAAATTTAAGTACAAAATTAAACTTAAAAACTGACTTCATGTATTTAATTAGGCCAAAAAAATTCGAGTACCAAATTGCACTTTGAAATCAAATTCAAGTACCAAATATATATTTACCCCTCTCATTTTTAATAATTTCCATAATCAACATTAATCCCAATTACATCAATACAAAGAAGTTGCATATACCACATTCATCTATTTGATCAGTTAGGTTTACATTAAAATGCCTATCAACTTGTATATTCCATGAAATCTTAAATTTATAACTGCAATTTGAGATTAATTACCTCGCCTAACTTAGGTAATTATACAAATGTACATAATTATTAATACATGCAAAACTAAGGAGAGACCATGCTCGAAGCTTCCACAAATGAGGACAATGTCTACACAAATATTGAATAACCGACAAGGATTTGATCTGTGACATTCTGGTATACATGTTTTGTCTTAATCCACTGGATTACACGAGCAGGAGTCGTTGGCAAAGAAGAAAATAAACCCTAACAACCGGCACCAACACATTAGAGTGATAATTATGTATTAAAACACCCTTTAAAATAAATCTGAATCTGATTTAATTTAACATAGTAGATCTTGTGGATTTGTTAATAAGATTTGAGTGGCTCCAGACAAGTTTTGTACATAGGATCTTTGGATTTGTTAGAAAGGTTACCATTGGAGCTTTCCCATGAAGCTTCCTCCATTGTCGGGAACATGAAGCTATTTTTTTGGCAATACTAATGATAATGATGTAAGGTTGTCATCTTTACTTTAAGAGACTTGATGAGTTCAACAAGGTTGTTAGGTTTTATAAGAAAAAGAATTGAAGGAGTCATGGTGGAAGCTGATGAGTTGAACAAGCAAATGGATGATTTGATTGCTCTGAGGATTAAGGTTGATGATATAGTTGGTGGTGGTGGTGGAACTGATGGGGTTTTAACTTGATGACAATGGGTGTTCAAATATTTGGGGAAAATGTTTTAGGGTTCTAAACAAAAAATTTGGGGAAATGTTTTCAAATATTTTAATTAGCAGTCTATGAGTAACTTATTTTATTTAAATAAGAAAAATGAGAACTAATAAGCCACATCATCATTTTCTAAGCGAAGGTAATTGGAGGGACTGAAATGAAGAAAAAAAAATAAAGTTGGGTAATCCTTTTCGTTTTAAAAGTTTAATGACCAAACTAAACAGATCCTAAAAGTTTAGTGACCATCGATGTACTTTATCCAAATCTTTAAAACATTCAAAAATTTCACACAAAAATTATATTATCCGATACACAAGTTGGGTAAAACTAGAAAAATTATATCGGGAGTTATTCTCGTCATGTTATATATAAAATCAACCAATCAAATGTATTAATCTATTAATTTTTTATCTCGTCTTTTTTATTAAGTGGACCTTCACTTAATAAAAATTATTTTTAAATTTATTTACTATATTGTCATTACTAATGCTCAAACCGTGACCTCTAAAAGAATAAAAATTGTTCTTTTAACTAATAAGGCTAAATGGTTCATGACAATGATGATGTAATTAGATTCGTGTCAAACACATCTTATAATAATTTCCCTTGAATGATAATTGGAAGATAGAAAAAATCATTGAATTAATAGACTAATTGAAGCACTTTGATTTCTGTATTTTTCACATGATTAAGTGAGGTTGGGTAGCTAATCTTCCTTTTGTTTCTGCACATAATCTGTCCATTAATAGTCTCATAAAGCTCATTAAGACATTTTATCTAAAATTAAAATTAAAAAGTTAAGCAAAGATTAATGAATAAAAAATTAGTTGCAATATTTAATAGATCTTCAGAGAAAGCAACAAACGGAAAATGCAATTAAGTTCAGGGCATCACAAATTTCGAGTTTTAAAAGCATCCATTAACTGCTTGAACTGCATACCACCAATGAGTATGATCATTCACTTCTACTAGCAATTACCAAGCATGCCTTATCAGAATCTAAGATCAAAAACATCAAGAGGTACTATTGCCATCTCCCTTACCAGATGATGGGTCGGTGGCTGGTTTCTTTGTCGGGCTTCCTTCTACCGCTCCCGAACTCATCAAAACACGCTTCACGCCTCTTCCTACAACACCGAGATGTGTTACTGCTGCGGCCCCATTTGTATGAGCAGTGGAAACAGTTGGAGAATCAAAACCACCATTGCTGTTAACAGTAGCCATCTGCGATGAGCTACCCACAGCAGGAGATGCACTCTTCTCACCACCCTTTGCCTTCGCAGACACCATTCCCAGGATCTCTGCAATAATAGACTTTGGATTGGCAACCAGCTGTTGTAGATCTTCAAGCTGAAAAAGCGGAAATAGACAGAATTGTGAAGTTATAAACCAAGGTATTAGTTCAACTTAGTTAATACAAATGTACTTGCCTTCTTTTCCAGGTCTTCAGCAAGTCCAGCAAGGGTTGCAATTTCTTCTTCTTTATCTTTAACAGATATAACATTCTGAGAGCCAGTGGAGGACTGTTGTACACCATCATCCAAGTCAGATGCAGCTGAAGATGATGCTGGATCTGAGGAAGTCTTTACTTCATCTCTAAGCCGCTGCAGCCGAGCCTTGCAAATGGAGATGGCCTTCTGACAGTATGGAATTGCTTCTGCGGGTTTTGAGCCAATCTCCAAACACAAACATATCCGAAAATTTCTAAATTATAGGGTTAAGTAACATATAGAACCTGAATGAAATGGAAGGCCAGAATTGGGGGGATTCACATTTCTATTTTGACTAGCATGCGCTGACCAACCAAGATAGAACACTATTTAATTGAAACTGAGATAGTGTAGTACATACCAAATAAAGAGTAGCAAGCTAAATAATAAAAGATATTTTAAATGTATCAAGGATACAGTTCGGCTATTTGTCGGTTATCAGGTTCAACCAGCCGTTGTAAAATGGATAGAGCTTTCTGGTAGTCGCCAAGTGAAGATTCAATATCCTCTAAAGAAGCATAACAAAAAGAAATTTGACAATTTAGGTGAAATAATATGCTTCAAGAAAAAAGCCAGTCAAAATTCATGAAGAAAGTTCATCATGCTCCCCACCAACCCCCAACAAGCACATGCATCAAAACAATAATAAGTAATCATGTAGTGACCTCTTTCGAGTGCAACCTCAGCCAATGCTGATAAAATATCCACCTTCTCCATAGTGTCACCCAGCTGTTGTTTTTCAGCAATTGCCCTGGCAACATCCAGCATTTTCCATGCCAAATCCAGGTCAGACTCATCTGCATCCTCATCTACTTCAGCCACATCTTCAGCTTCACTGTCACTATCATCACTTCCCTCCTCATCTTTTCCACCTGAAACACATATGGATAATTGGATATAACTTATATATGGGTAAAGAATGGATAACATTTTAGTTTATAGGCAGCATATGAAACAATTATAACAATCTGTAAGCAACAAAGTTATCAAAGTTTGTTGATGGTGGAGCAACAAAGCTAATTACAAGTCTACAATGGATAACAATCTGTAAGCAATTGTAAAGTTACCAGGACAGAAAAAAAACTATTCAACTACACTATGTATAAATAGATGCTCAATTCAACAGAGTTAAACAATTCCTTTATGAATACATACCGCCAACTGCTACAGTACTACTTGATACAGAAGCAATTGATGATTCACGAGTTACAGCACTTTTCCTAGGCTCATCTCTATTTGATTCCTGCTGAGCCTCACCCTCCTTCTTTGGAACAGAAACCAAAGGATCAGCCTCCTCTTGAGCTTTATACAGCAGTGCACGCCCATAGAGATAGTAAGCCATGAGACATTCAATGGCAAGTTCACCATGATGTCCAGCCCTAGTGTGAAACAAACATAATTCTAAGCAGAATAAACAATCTTGAATCATAAGTAAATTAAACTACTAAAGGAAGCTCTCTAAACCAACCATCGGTTGTTGTTCCTAATGGCATTTTACTTCCGCACAAATGTTCAACCAATTTTAAATTACTTCACATGATAAAAAGATTAGGCATGTTCTAGTAAAAGTTCAACATTTTACTTTTAAAATCAATTAATAATTCTAAACAGCAGAGTAAAAATTAAGCCCTAAATCATGAAATTATGAAATAATTCATTTCCATTTCCTCAAGTAAACCCTAGAAAAAAAATTAAAAGGTGGGAAACATTTATAAAATTCAAAACGAGATAAAATGAAACAGGAGCCAAAGGTTAGAAACCTAATTTCAAGGGACCGGCTAAAGCAATCAGCAGCTTCAGCGAAATCATTTTCTTTAAAAGCCATGGATCCTTTATCCGTCAACTCATCTGCGAAGTCCAGCGTCTTCTCTCGATCAACATCCGAAACAAGTCCACAACAGTTACCATTGTCGTTATTGTTGCAGGTAGACTCCATGCCTCCTTGAGCTGCAGATTCGACAGTGGCTTCGATTGAGCCTGTTGTTTCTAGGGTTCCACCTATTTCCGCTCCTTGAGTTTGCTCCGTCTTTGTCACTGTCACCTCTGATGCCGCCGCCATACCTTCTTCTTCAGCCATCGCTCTTTTGCGTTGCTGAATTCCCGAAAATGCAAAAATAAAGACAAATAATAAGAGGATTTTATCTTTGGGGTTTTTTCTTGTGCTTGTTTTCGAAAAATCCCTTTCTGGCGGAAAATCACATAAATTTGGAGATTCGGGATGGTAGACCATACTATAAACGACAGCGTTTCGAGGGATAGCTACCTGAAGAATAACTTCGAAAGCGTAAACTACAACAATAATCACCCAACTTTTAAATAGTTTACACTTTGGTCATCCATTAATAAGTGTCTAAAAATTTATTTTTGATTAAAATAAATTTCAAAAATAAGTATCTTAATTAATTTAAAAAAAATTAAAAATAAAATCGTAAACATTTATTATAAAAAATAATAATAATAATTTAATATTTATGTTGTAGTTAAGCCGAAAATAAAAGGGAAACTGATTAGAAATAGGCCCATTGCCTTTCGGTCCAAACTTATAAAACTTTGGGCCTCTCCCTTTTGAGTCTCTTTCGGTGCATATATTTTCACAGGTTCTGGTTTTAAACTGCAGTACCTTAAACCCTAGAAATAGAGGCAGACGCCAGAAATCTAATCTTTTTTTCTTTTAAACTGCAACCATGTCGGAAAGAGAAGAAGATTACGACTCCGATGCACCCGAAGAGTTTACAAACCAACAGGTTTTCTTGAAGAATCTAATCTTTTGTTTTTGTAATCTAATTTTTCACATGCAAAAAGAAAGAAAGAAAGTTGTAATTTTCTTTACTAAAATTTGTTTGGATTGCAGGGGATAAAGCAGGATGAGGATATAAGAAAAATCCAGAAAGAAAACAAGGCCAGGTAGTTAATTGATCATTTACTATTTATACTTCTTTTTCTTTCTAGAAAAAAATGTTTTTTTTAATATATTTTGCGTAAATTTAGTTTGCTAGTTGATTGACTAAAAGCAAAGAGGGGAAGAATTTGTGGCTCTGGGTATGATTGAATGCCCTAGTTTTGGTCTATTTTGCGCTTAAGACATTGATACCTTAGTTTACTTTACAAGTTAATACTTGGTTAAATATGTATGTGTTTTATTGATTATATCCATATTGAGCTTATTAACCAACATCAAAGCATGGCAAGGTTGATTGATTAGCCAGTTTTATGGTGATGTGATGTGAAGCTTCATTCTTTTCATAAGGCCTATATTTTGAAGATAAATTCCTTTAATTATGAAGTAAAGGACTTTAGAGTTTAGATATGGTGAGTCTGAGTTATCATTTGTTTATGATTTTATCAAGCTCCTCATGTTTCATGGTATTGTCTCAAAAATGCAGTAGTCGTACACTTGCAATGATTTATGGCTGTGTATTAGCTTATTGGATGTTAGCGTCGAGCTGATATAATTGTATCTTCAGAAGGGGGTTGCTTTGAAAGAAACAGAAAGACAAAGATTGATATATTGAGAAGGAATTTTAGTTATCTAACTTTATGACTTTGGAAAAAATGAATCTAATGAATAACACCCTGGGTGCCGGGCTGGAAAGTGTTGGTATTGAATTGAGTGCATATGTTATTCTGATTTGTAATTAACATGTTGATCTTTTGATTACGTCAAGTTCTGCTTGTAATAAATGCTAAAGTTTTACTTTTTAATAGAGCTTAATCTGCTTTAATTTATGCAGGGTTCTTCGCGAGGGAAAAGAACGTCGCAGGCTTTGGGCTCAGAGGAAAACACAACGTCAATCTGCAAAAGTCGAAAACAGCCAAGAAGATGTAGACACTGAAATTGATGAGGAATCTCAGGCCAAGAAGGGGATGCTTCCTACCAACATTGTTGAAATGCTCGCGTCTCGTGAAAAGTATGAATATTTATCCATCCATCCATCTATATTTTTGCTTGTGTAGTTCAAGTTTAAGAAAAACATGTTCTTTTTGCAGACAGGTTTTCCTATCTGACTCTGAGAATGAGAAGGATGTTGTAGATCCCACTCCCAAAAAGAGAAAGAAGAAAAACTCAGGGTGAGTGATTTCTTTTCTAGTTCACGAAGAGCAATCTTTTTTCTTTCTTTGAGATAACAAAAGAAGCATCCGCATAAAGGCTTTTCAAAGACGTTAATTAAGCTTGTGCATTGTTTATCTGCAGGCAAGGACCTGTTATTTTGAAGGACATACCACCTCCTCCATGCTTACAAAGTTCCTTGGAGTTCTTGAAGAAAAGGAAAATGCAGGTTCCTAGGTCGTCTTCGGTTTTAAAGAACTCCAACCAAGTACTTCGCCTTAGTTATGCCCTTTCGACATCTGGGTTACGCGAAAGCTGTAAAAGGTTGTAATGATGTTCTCTAGGGTCCCTTCCAAGCCTGAGATCCCTTATTTTGTAAGCCATCTCTTTATGAATGCCATTAGCTTCCATTTTGAACTTCTTGTTTGTTAATTTCTCCTTATAGTGTTTTTTCTATGGGATAAATATCATATCGAGTTTAATCATTTGAACATTTTTTATTTGTTTTAATGCACTCAATGCTATTTACAACTGCACCCAACTTGGGGTTGAACAGTTTTGAATGTAGGGTGAGTTTTATTGATGGTTAACAATAAACTGATTACATAAGAATTACCCATTTAATAAAATCAGCATTTACCATAAATTTGGATTTTTTTTACTTGAAAATTACTGATATTGCTAACTCCAATTGTTGAAACTTATTCCCTACAAATTTTTGTAACCACAATCTCAAACTTTAACAAAGAAAAAACTAAATATTCTTGTCAATAATTTTTTGAAAGAACAACAAAAATATCAATTTCAGTCCAAAAATAGAATCAATCCCAACTGAACATTCATCAAATCTTGCATGCAGATGGGAAAAAAATGAAACCAATTCTTTGTTGCTTGATACTTGGAAGGCCTTGTAGTTACTTTCACTTGTATATTTTTATTCTTGGAGGAGAGGGGAGGTGAGGCAAATGCTGCATTTCTCTTGCCTTCCCTTGTTTATTTTTCTCCTTCATCTTGGAGTCTCTTTGTTATACGGTTTGCCCTTTCATTGGGTTATTTATCTTTTCATTTTTGCGTGCTTGTTCTGCATGGAAACCATTAGGCTTAAGAGAAGGGGTGGTTTCAACATATGGTTCGAAGAAACAGGCTCTGCGGTCAGCCGGAAGGTTGCCAGGCTAAAGAAATCAATCTCCAGTGAAGAAGATATCAAAGATGGTTATCCGGCGTCAATTAACTCTTCTTCAAGCATCCAAGATTTCTCTTCATTGGCAACGTCTCCTAATGATTCACCACCACCATCTTTCAGGAAATCACCGTGGTTAACTTCGGCAGCTGGTAATAGCCTTCTCTGTTCTTCTCCTGTTGAAGAAACCAACGCAAGTCCTCCTAGAGAGTTGATAGGTTCATTGGTACGTAAAGAAGGGCATGTATATTCCTTGGCGGTGTCCGGGGATTTGTTGTATACCGGCTCCGATAGCAAAAACATTAGGGTCTGGATGAATCAAAAGGCACACGGTGGGTTTAAATCGCGTGGTGGGTTGGTAAAAGCTATTGTCATTGCCAGAGAGAAGATCTTTACAGGTCATCGAGACGGGAAGATTCGAGTCTGGAGGGTTTCTAGCAAAAACTCGAAGGTTCATAGACGACTTGGGACATTGCCGACTTTGAAAGATAATTTAAAAAACTCCTTTGTACCTACAAGCTTTTTTGATGTGAAGGGCTGTCGTAACGGTCATTGGCTCAGACATTTGGATGCTATATCTTGCTTGTGTTTCAATGAAGACAAAACGTTGCTTTACTCGAGTTCTTGGGATAAAACATTCAAAGTGTGGAGAATTTCGGATTGGAAATGCTTGGAATCGATTCGAGCTCACGACGACGCGGTTAACTCCATTGTTGCAGGGTGTGATGGCTTAGTGTTCACAGGTTCAGCCGATGGATCGGTGAAGGTATGGAGACAAGAGTTAGAAGGGAAAGGGACCAGACATTCATTGTTCCGGTCAATGTTCAAACAAGATTTTGCTATTACAGCATTAGCGTTGAGTTCTAATGCTTCTTTTGTTTACTGTGGGTCGTCGGATGGGCTGATTAACTTTTGGGACTGTAAAAATAATCTCTCCCATGGTGGCTCTTTTAGAGGCCATAAATTGGCTATTCTCTGTTTGGTAACAGCCGGGAATCTTGTCATCAGTGGATCGGCTGATAAGGAGATTTTGGTATGGAAAAGATGTCGGAACGACCACTTCTTGTTGACAAGATTAACAGGCCACAACGATCCTATCAAGTGCTTGGCGATTGAAAAGGATCATGAATCAACATCAGGTGAAAATCAGTGGATTCTTTACAGTGGTAGCCTAGATAAGTCTGTAAAGATATGGCGGATAGAGGACCAAATACATCCGACACAAAACTCCGACGAGACTGATTCATCAGATATCAAGAATATACTGTCCACATCCTTACCAGAGTAGCCTTAGTAAGCAATAGTAAAGAGCACAGGACCTCAGGTCTCGACTCAATCTCAGAATATGGCCTAATCTACTTAGATTTGGATGGTTAACTTTAACTGAATACTTAGGCATTTAAGATTGTCATGTGGAAGAAATGTAATGGCTCATCTTTTCCTTTTAACAAAGACCTAAATTTCAGTTTAGTTCCATGTTAGGATTGGCTTTGTAAACCAATGTAACCAAGTTTGCCTTTAATTTTCAATCTTAATTACGAGCGTTAACGAAATCCATCTAGATCATGAGCTTAATATGAATGGATACTTACTTGAATTTATAAAATTTAAATAAGAAAAATACATTAATACACAAGTTTATTTAAATTTTAGTTTACACAAGCCTTTTTTTTACTTTAGAGTTTAGATGTTTAGTTTCTGATTTAAGGTTCAGGGGTTTAGAATTTCGGGTTTTATGCAACACCAGGTTTAAGTCTTCTGAAGAAAATAAAAACCTCCTAATGGAGACTCATATCAGTTTAACAAAGAATCTTGCATGGTCGACAAGCTAGATTCACCAGGCAAGTAGATAATGACACATTCTTGTCTTTTAAGGTTCTTATGTCCTTAATAAGCAGACCTATAAGTTCCCAAATTTGGTTCATTTAGGTATAAACTTGTCTTCTATTTAGGCTAGTCCATCATGTTAGGTGACCTCAGAAAGTGGTCATTCTCAACACAGATCTGTCAAGCTATCTCAACTAGTAAAACTAGTATTTTGTATGGCACTACATTTTCTGTTTTGAACTTTTGTGCCAGTATAACCTCCACCACCTCACCTGTTGCTCGTCTTAATTTATCTCTAAATACTTTTTTATGATTCTCAAGGTTGTTGAGATATTGAAAACAGATTATGAACCTTCAGATTTAGATATCCTCTATGCTGAAGGTGTTACTTCATCAAATGGTCTGGCCTGTGTCGAATTTTCGTTTCCCCAATCTTCACCTGATGAAAATAGTGACACAGCTGATCAACATGACTCCTTGCTCAGGAAGGTAGACTGGATATCAGGTACCAATTAATCAGAGTGCAAGCAAGAGGCTTTTGAGACAATTGCAAGTGGCTAGAGATGTTTGAAGATGTTGGAATGGTCATCTTTTGTGTTGCCTTGAGTGACTATGACCAGTTCACAGCTAATGGGATTAATAGGCTTTAGAGAAAATCTCGTGTACAGAAAGGCAGATCCTGTTTGTTGTAACACTTCAAAGATTACCGGAAAGATGGGAAGGGAATGTTTTGCCTATTACATTCATTAAGGCTACATCACCCACTGTTCTAACAAAAGCAATAGCCAACAAGGGTCATTTTTTCATTTACATTTAAATTAGATGAGAATAATTGTTCAATATTACAACAAAATATGAGACTACAGAAAATGGTTGTGTTGTTCGCTTTTCTTACATGAAAAGAAACGAACCAATCAAACCCCAAAACTCTTCAATGGTTTGAGAAGAGCAACCGGTGAAAATGTATTTTTCAGTCATCCCTGTAACTATATCTTGTCTGCTCCTCTGTGTTCAATAAAATGTTTTTAATTACCCAACCTTGTGCCACCATTTGTTCATTCAACGGCCCAAACTCTCGCTTTACATATTGCTTGCTATCGTCGACCAGTTTAAACCACTCTCTGATAAGTAAGTCTGAGGAATCATGAGCCTTCTTCATGCTTTCCCACATACTTGAACGGAGGACCTTCCGAACATAGCAGGCCTGGAACAACACAAACATTTAGCCACAAACTTAAGCTTGGCAACTATAAGCATAAGCTTGTGTATACAAATTTAATTCCTATTTGCATAGTTATTTGGTTCACCTGCAACAATCCCATTATAACATCAGCTGTGCGAGCCCCTTCACGAATGCAGAGAAGGATACCTTGCTAGTGTTTCATAAGTGAAAAAAAAGAACAATAAAACAGAAGATATAAGAGAGATCGTTATTTTATGTAAGCGTCAAAGTTTAGTGAAACAGGTAGCAAATATTGGATTTTATATGCACCTCTCTGGTCCTTGCTAATCCTCGATAGAAAACTTCCGTGCATATGAAATAATAATCCTCGTTACCTACAGACTGCATTGCCATCACCGATAACTTGGGTAATTGACCCTTGGGATTCATACACCCTATTCTGATGCGCCATGGCTCCTTGCCTGATCCAAATGTTTCATCCATGATTAAAGGTTAGTTCTACAACAGCTCAGGTAAATGGTGAACTAAAAGGTAAAGCACAACCATCAAAAACTTTACCTTTGGTCCACAAAAAATTGATTTCTTCATCTTTACTCACTTCTTCAGGCGAAGGTACATATCCAAATGAAATCCATTTATCAATTATAATTTCTATTCTATCCTGAATGTTGGAAAAGAGAAACAGAAACAAATAAGAAACTGAACAATTGAGGAGGATATTCAGACTGACGACTTTATAAAAAAAAAGTCTCACGTTTCAACTGCATGCATGCACTAGGGAATGAATATTAAATAGGGTGGCATATACCAAATAGAGAAAGCTGAAAATATACTGGAAATAAATATTCCACCTTAGTTAAGGTTTGCAGATGGACATACTTGAGACCTTGATATATTCCGAAGAGGTCAACAGCCGAGAAAATAGGGTATAGAATGAAAGGTAGTCCAGCTTGTAGCCTAGCGCAATAAGGAAAATCAAGAAAGCAGTATAGCATTCAGTTACACAACTAAGTTGACAGATGACAGAACAAGATATTTAACCTTTTCCAAAAAGGAAAGAAGAAATAGAATAACTAAATCCTGACTCCAACTTAAATTCTATGCAGCTAACTGCCATATTCTGCACTACTAGGAACCAAGTCCATATTAAATAAGCCTTCAGATAAACATCAGCCTAATCAATGGCACCGAATTGCCATTACAGAATGTGTATACCAGAAATAGCAAACAGCAGAACAGGTAATATAGACCTTTCATTGTTTTCTTAAGCAGCATAACTTAAACTACAGTGATATTAAAGAGTACAAACCTTTGATTGTTCTTGAGAGACAAATTCAAAACAGCAGCAAGCATGAGACCAAGGTTATCAAAGCATACTGATTGAATCTGAAACCAATTCCAAGATCAGAGCACTTACCACACAAAAAGTATCAATAATGCCATGAATTTGAAGAAATAACTGTAACCTGTGACTTTGCAGAAACTTCAGCAAGGTTATCAGCTATTGCAAAGCTTCGATGAATGGAAGGCTGTTTGTACAGGGTGGAAAACATTAAAACATCTAAAGCATATATTGTGTAAAAAAAAAAAGACTGATATAAGTATTACAGAAATTAAAAAAAAAAAAAAAAAAAAGTTAACAATACACTTAATAAAAACTGAATCCTTACACTGGTTGCCATATAGCACGCCAAACTCATTTGTTTTGCAACGTTGGCCAATGATGCAAGAAGCAAGAAGTGCCGAGGAAATATAGGAGTGAGCAGTTCAACTCCAATGCTCAAAGTGAATAGTAGGGAAGTTGAAAACCTAACTCTCTTCAAAGGAGATAAGACAACAAATAAGAATGTGGTAACTGCACAACTATATAAATACACCTGAAATTCTTACCTTCAAATTGGTATCAAAAGCAGATGCCAAACTAGCTGTATAAATACACCTGCTTAATCGTCCAAGTCCATCTTTCAATACCCAGTTAAGTGCAGCAGCTGATGTAAGTGATCGAGAATACCCAATTCCTATAGCCCGAAACATTGCCTGTTTTCACCACATTCTGTCTAAATAAGTTAAACAAGGTTCTGTGAAAATGCCAATCAATATCTAACTACTCGAACTGTCAAAATTCGATGTATAATGTAACATAAAGCATTCATAAGTTCTTCCCCTACCCCTAGTACCTTCCATAGATACTATTTCCTGTGTAAAATGAGTCGCCAGACATTTATACCCTATTTCCCTCTCCCCCCATTGATCTCATAACATTAACTTCAATTTTTAAACGGAAAGAATTTCGTTTAAAAAATTGAATTAACAAAAAAAAACATTTACCTGAGTAGCAAGAACTTGAAGAGCAGAGCTAAAAACCCTGTGCAAAAGCTTCCACTTTACATAGCCGATATAATTCTCACTGACTTGCTTAGGAATAAAAAAGTTCCTAACAGCCAAGCTAGAAGCTTCAACAACCTTATCCAAATTGAAACCAAACGACGCCCCAGAGCTGCCGCCGCCATCAACACTAAGCAACTGAACACGATTCCCATCCCAAAAGTACCTTAAAACTTTTCCGTGCCTTTGTATCACCACCGGGAGCTTAGTAAGATTTGATGACTCAATCCCATCGTTGTTTACACCTTCTTCAAGCTCGTAGGTAATTTGGGCTCTAATTGAATTGGCCAAAGTCGGGATTTTTGAGGATAATTTGGAGGTTTTGCAAACAGGGTTTTTTGAGGATTTCCATAGGAGTAGGAAATTAGGAGAAGTTGAAGGTTTGTAGTAAATAGTGGATTGCATGAGAGATTGGGGACGATGGAAAGCAGGGATTTCAATGGATTTTCCCACCAAACCTTGGCGTTGGGTAACTTGGGTTGGTAGCTAATAACGGGAGGGTTTAGGGTATAAGAAAAAAAGCAACGGAATAGATCGAGGATAGACGAAGTTACTGTATAAACCACATACATTTTTTATTAAAGAAAGGAGATATCATTACTATGGAAAAAATTAATTGTCTTTAAATTATATTTTTTAAATTAGAAATTATTTTTCAGATAAATTAGATTTTTAATATAAAATTTTGTTAATTTTTATCGTTAAAAGAATATGTATTATCTCTTAAAAATTTTAAAATATTATTAAAAATAAATAAAATGTGAGTTGATCGGTGTAGGAAGGATACTTTATTTTTTCGTTGGTAGCGTCGATATGAGTGACCAGATTCGGGTTTTTATAGATTTTTTGGACTATTTTGAGAATGTTTAAAATTTTCATGATATGTTTTATTTTTATTTTGTTTTATTATTTTTTATATATTTTTAAAACTTTTAGGAGATGACATGCGTCTTTTAACTGTAAAAATTAATAAAAAACCTTAAATGAGTTACGTAATGAAACGTTAGACACTTAGCTTGAAAAATAGTTTAGACACCTAACTAAAAAAATATTAGTTTCATCACCTGTTTGACGTTTAAACATAAAAAAAAAGATAACAATGATATCTTCCTATCTAGGATAAGAGTCCGAAAAAATACCACATTTAGGGTCGAAATAGACAGGTATGATAAAATTCCACAAATATTATTTTATTTAAAAATATATTTTTTAAAATGCGATATCAATTATTTTATTTTTTAAAATATTATATTTTAAATAATAATTATAAAATGTTTTCAAAAGAATTCAACTTTAAAGATGATTCGAAAGTTTGAAGGTTTGCTAGTGCTAATTTTTCAATAAGTCGTTAGCGTTACAAATATAATATTAAGTAGTTTAGTTCGATTTATTAAAAATTCAATTAAATTTAAATTTGATTTATATTTCAATTAATTTAAATTTGAATAACTATTGATCTCATTTACGACACTAATATTATCTATAAAGATTCTTCATAGGATTAGGGACATGGTTCATAACCTAGGACACTGTTGCCATACCGAAGAGAGAATATGGGAAAGCATCTCTGCCTACAATGTCTGGCCTTGATTCCCGCTGTCGCAATTAAATCAAACAAATCAACGGTGAGACTTTGAAGAGAGAGAGAAGCAATAAAGAAATAAAAGCAGTCGAAGGGCAACAAATCCGGCATGAAGATTGGGAAGAACCGAAGGTGTGGTATGGTACGGAGCAGGATTCTGTATACCGACGAGACGTGTCGGAAAAATCAGAGACGACACCCAATAATTGAACCCCACGCTAACCGACACTCATGATTCTGTCTGTAATATCCCAATCTCTGCATCCTCCCTACACCTTTGACCACCACTCCAGTTCTTTTGGCTCACTGTCGGGTGTTTGGGATTATTAACTGAACCCTTCGACATGCTTGTCTATACAACCTCGGTTCAGTCTTAGGACGATAGCAATGGCACATTTTATGCTCAGAACCTTTAAGACTTGAATTGAAAAAGACTGTTGGTGAAGCTCTGACACAGTTTTACTATTAAATTATTGTTAACCAGAAACATTTTGCTTCAACTAATAATACTACAGCTTGCGTGGTTTGTTCGTCCAGAAAATAAACATGGAAATTTGCTTACAATCTTAATATTTTGTATATTTATGAATCTAGTTCTGCTATTATTTGAATTAGAAGTTGCATATTCTTTGAACATTGCTGTTGTCTTTCGTTAGCTTTTTCTTTTGGGGGCATAAACCAGCTCAGGCCAAAAGCTAGAAAAATCCAAAAAGAAGCAATTCAAACAGCTAACAACAGTACAACACCGAGCAGCATTGCTAGCTGATGGAGGCCGACCCTCGACACAGAGCGTCAGAGCTCAATCTACAGCCGACTGATCAAAATCTCGTGCAAACAGAAAACCGTAAAAAGCCTGCTTTCTTCACTCTTACAGTCTTACTCTCATTTAACCTTCACAAACCGTTTCACTCTCTTCTTCTCTTCTCACCCCATAAAATCCCCTCTTCACTCTCTCCTTAACACCTGAAAAGCAAACACTTGAAGAAGATAATCTTAAGCCACTTTAGTTTTTCTATCAAAATGCCGTCAAGTTCCGGAGATCAAAACAGGCGATTAACCAAGGCCCATGGAGTCCCACCACCAGAACAAGAGCAGCTACTTTGTCCACGCTGTGACTCCACCAACACTAAGTTCTGCTACTACAACAACTATAACTTTTCTCAACCTCGCTATTTTTGTAAGTCCTGTCGCCGTTACTGGACTCGTGGGGGCACCCTGAGGGACATCCCTGTTGGCGGTGGCACCAGGAAAAATGCTAAGCGTTCACGCTGTAGCACCACCACAACCACCCAAGGCACAGCTTTTTCCGCCACCACAGGTAACAATAGCTTCCCATTACCTGCCACCCCGGTTTTGTTGCCAATCTCATCCAATCATGGAAGTTTTGGTATTGGTGGAGAGTCCAAGGGGAATATCTTTGGAAGTTTTACTTCATTGTTGAATACTCAGGGGACTGGTTTACTAGCACTTGGTGGGTTTGGGCTTGGTATTGCTCCTACACTCGAGGATGTTGGATTTGGACTTGGGAGAGGAATGTGGCCTTTTCCAAGCGTAGGAGATGGAGCTGTTGCTGCTTCTGTTGTCGGTAGCCGTAGCAATGGTGAGGCCGCCACGGAAATGGGGAATGCATGGCAGTTTGAAGTTGTAGAGCCTGGATTTGTTGGTGGGGATTGCTTTTCTTGGCCTGATCTTGCCATTTCAAACCCTGGAAATGGTGTCAAGTGAATCTTCTCTTTAGGTTCCTTGTCTTCTTCTTTTGGTAATGTTCCTAGTACAAAGTGAATATCCCAGATAGTAAACTATTACCTACAGGACTACGACCTTTCTTTATTGTTCTTTGATGAGTTAATGCTATAAGATTTGGTTCGGTTTGTCTAAGGGACTATTCGATTGTTATAAAATAGTAATAAATTTATTATTAAATTATTATAAAAGATTATTAAAATATTTAATTATTACGAATAATCTATTTTTACATGTTTTTAATTGATTTTATATCTAAAAATATTTTAAATGACAAAATTAGAGTTTGAGATATTAAATTTTTTATACAAGGTCAATAGTTGAATTATGATGTTATGAATGGAATAAATTGAGTTTGAAGAGTTATTTTATAATAAATTTATATATTTTTCGATTCTTTTCGGATAAATAATAATCTTATTTAGAGGAAGAATACAAGATCCTACAGTGAGAGTCTAGGACTAGAACTCACGAAAAAAAAGAAAGAATAGATATAAATAATTTAATTAAACGACTAAATATATTTAAATATCATATTGAATTGATTTTGACTTTATAATATTATGATAAATTTTGTCTGCTCCACCCTTACCTTAAGGCCCGACTCCATAGCATCCATTGGCCTAACTTCAGTTTCACCGTGACCCACCCACTGTTCAATAACAGGATCCAAATTTAAATTTCCACATATTGGTAGTTAATAAAAAAAAATAGTGTTAGTTAGGAATTGACTTGAAATTTAATACTGCTTTGTCCCTTGAACATATTATATCAAATTCAGAGACCAATATAAAACAAAATAAAATTCAAAGAATATATTAAAAAAATCAAATTTATAATCCAATAAGTTATTTCGTTCATTAAGTTTAATTTTATTGAAATGATTATTAATACGAGGTAAAAAATTTTGCCTTTTTATCATATTTTTACCTATGTCTTCTGTTAAAATTTTCTAAAAAATTAAATTTTAAACTCTAACATTTATTTTCTATATCCTAAGTCCTAAACCCTACGTCCTTAAAAATACAACTTACATCTAATTCTTAAACCCTAATCACAATCTTTAACTTTGAACCATAAACCCTACACCATAAACCTTCTAATGTAAAACGGAGGTACAAATGGAAGCATGATGAAGAGGTAGACGATTTATACCCTTAATACGATGTTTATTTCTACTTTTACTTAAAGAAGAAAAAGAAGACTCTAATGGAAGAGATATTCTTTGTGGAGAAATTATATCATGGGTCAGTCCCACCACGTCATCTATGAGACCAATCACTAAAAGACACCCGCGTTATCATTTTTTTTCATGTCATATTTTTTAAGTGAATATTCACTCATAGTCTCATATTTACTGTTAATTTTTTTAAAAATAATTTTTTAAGTGAAGATTCACTTGAAAAAAAATATGATAGGTAAAAATTGGTGATGTGGGTGGTTTTTAGTAGTTGGTCTCATAGCCACGTGGTGGGACTGACCCATGATATAATTTTTCTTCTTGGCGAGTCTTAAATCTAGGACCTAAAAGAAAGGAATGAGGAGCAGATGAGTAACTTTGATCAACCGACTATCAACGTTTGTTCTGAATGTTTAAGATTTTAATTTTATAGAATAGAAATAGTCTCGATAAAATTAATATTGTACCTAAATTGTGTGTGAAAAAATTTGAGTCCACTTTTCAAAACGACAATAACCCGATGCATCTAACCAGGAGAAGTTTCACAGGTTTTAGAAACATTTAATATAAGAGGATGACTCATGCTCTAGAAACATGATTAATATATCTCCTCCCATTCAAATCAATACTATATTTATATAAGAGTGGTTGTTTTATACCATTTTCATATGATTTCTTGAGCTAGACTTTAGAACTATCAACCCCGACTTGGAATTAAATATAAGGGGGAAGATTTCCAGGCAGATACACGACCAGAACCGGTTAAATAAACATGAAATCATCAGTTCCTGGGGAAGAAGAACATGCACAGCAGATTCCAAGAAGAAGATTGCAGAAATAGATTATTCCTACCCTATATATAATACCTGTTAGGCTTTTCCATTCTCCAAAGTTTACGTACAGGAAGAATATGAATCAAGTTGCCAACGCTGTTCCTGGTGTTGTTATATCAAACATAGTTAACCTGTTATTGGAATCCATAAGAAATGCAAGAAAGACGGCCAAAAGATTTAAGCCCCTTCTGAATCATCTCAGGGATACAGTTAATTGGATTACACCAAGGGTGGAGGAAATCAGTCGGTCTACAGATTCTCATGAAATCCAGAGGCTGATGAGTCTTTTGAATCAAGCCAAGGTAACGGTTGATAAATCCTCTAGGGTCAGCTCCTGGAATATTTGCAAGAAGTACAAATTCGCCAAAGAGCTCATCGAACTCGATAATTCGATTCGTACAACGTTGGACGTATTCTTTCCGGTTATGATATATGGAGATACTAGGAAAATCCTGGATTCTGTTGATGAACTGAAGCTGATGTTTTCAATTTTCTTTTATATCATGCTTGAACATCTTCAATCAGGTGCTAAAAATACTGGTGGGGTTGTCTTCGATCTGTTTCGAGAGAAACTTGTACATTCTCAGCCTGCAGGTATCAGCTCCTGATATTACTTACTTTTCTGGGGTATGTTACCATGTTTAAGTGGCTATTACAGTTTTACAACCTTTTTAGTTCTGTTGCAGAGGTTGTAAGCGACATAGCTTTATGGAAGAGAAAGAAGATAAGCGGATCACTTCTGGCAAGCTCAACAGCAACATGGCTATTGCAGCAAGTTTATGACTACAATTTTGTCACTGTTGCTTCCTGGATAGTCATTTTCGTTGTTACTTCATTGTTCATTTGGAGATATGTGAACCGGTTTCTTGATCGGTACGTAATTTCATTCTTAAATTTTAATGAATTAGTTAATTAATTGATCTCGAATCACTTTAATTCATCTGTATCAGAGAAGAAGCAAGCAAACAAAGTTTGGACAAACTCCGAGAGCAGTTGGTCATGGAGATTTCAAACACTTGTTGGGAAGTGACAGATAAAGTAACAAGATGGATATTTGAGTCGACTGATGTCGAGGCAAAATGGTCTGTGTTTCCACAAACCATTGCCTGTCTTCTACTTGTTGCTTATGTCGGGAGCTTCTTTGATCTCCCAACACTTCGCACAGGTAAGAAGATATGTATGTCGACAATTTCCAGTTTGGTCTGAATTGGTTAAAATGTTTTATAATTTGTGTTGCTGTTGCAGTTGTTATGACAGGTACATCAGTTCCTGTGATGGTGGCAAACCATTGGGATCGAATTAAGCCAGTTGGGAGTATGGTCGGAAAAGTGTACGAGGTGCTTGCGGAGAATCTAACCAACACAATGAAGAACAATGCTGGTAATGAAACAATCAAGAAGAAAATAAAGAAACAAAAATAATGTCTTTTTATTTTATTTGGAAAAAAAAATCAAGCTCCTGTCTCTTTTATTGTCTTTGGTATTTTGGTTTGTATTAAATATGGTTTGGGAATTAAAATCTTATTTTAATATGATTTCAATATTTTAAATAATAATTTTACAAAATAAAATTTTAAAAATCAGAAAATTGGAGAAAAATGCATGTAGCCATTTTCTTATACGTGAAGTTTTACCAAATTGCATAAGCAAAAATAGATTAAAAGAAAAAGATTTTCCCATAAATCTAAAACAGAAATAAACAACGGTGCAACCCCATTACATCAATTAGATATCTTTCCATAATATTCATAAACATTATTATAAAATGTCGTTGATTCATCGCATATCATAAATTATTGATAAATATTAAAAATTTTAAAGATCATTTAGTGTTAATTTGATAAAATTTTATAGTTATAAAAAAAATTAGTGATCAATTTATAAATTTTAAAAATTCAATAACAAAAAATAAATATATGTAATATATATATACCATATAAAAATTTTGGTTAATTAATTAATTTTGAACTAAGTTAATCGATAATCAAAGTTTTAAAAAATTATTAATCATTTATCGACCGAAATTAAAATTAATCGAAAAAAAACTTTAGTTCTATCACTTAGTTTGATTAAAACCAAAGTTTGAATATCCCTAATAAACATGGCACTTTTATTTTGAAAGTCACAGATATGACACACAATTAATACATTGTTACAACGTATTACGTCGTCGATAAATTTAAAATTGACATATAATGTGGTTAGGTATAATAACATTTGCAGTACGTATAACTCATACATATATCTTGTTTTGGTAAGTGCGTCTTCAAATAATAATTTTTTATATACACAACGCCTCAAAGTTAAGAACTACTTAAGTGATACCATATTGCTTATCATTTGGATCAACTTAATTAATTACATTCTATCTATTTTTTTATAATTCAAAATAATTCAATAGATATAATTTTTTATATTAAATTTTTCATCAATTTAAAATTTTATAACGTCAAATTAAATAAGACTATTGGATAAAATAATAATTAAATATCTATATTTTATCATAGAGTAACAAATTATTATTAATCCGTTATTATACTAAAAATATAAGAAAAATAATAAAACATTTTTATAAGAAGAATAAATATTAAAATATAAGAAATTAAATTTATTAAATTATTTTAAATTATAATAAAATTAATAAATTATATATTTTTATTAAGATTAAAACGATTATTATATTAAACCACGTCACCATTCTCGTTTAATATTGTCATATCAAGTCGTTTACCAAGAAAAAAATAAGCTTCTTCTCCTTCATCTTTTCCTTTTCATTTTGTACCCAAAGGAAAGGAAACACACAGGAAGCTGAGAGCCTGAAACCTTAACTATAAGAAGAAATACCCAAAAAGAAAAACCAAAGGAAATTCAGGGAAAGGTCGAGAAAATATAGAACCAGACAAGTCAAGTTCTTCAAAGAAAGAAAAAGAAGTAATTTTCTTCATTTGATTCCTTTTGTTTTGGGTACGAAATAGACAAAATAAAAACATTTTCTATTTTTTTCTTGGTTCATTACGACTTTATATGGTGAGTGGTGGTGGTGATAGTGGCAGCCATGGTTGTTGCAAAGAGAACTGTCATCTCACCAACATAAAAGGATATTAAATAGGGTTAAATGCATGTTTGGTTTATGGATTTATACCCATTCTTTAAAAAATCTCGATCTTAAAAATTAATCTTAACGTTTAATTGAATAGTTATTTCGTCTTTATTTCCGATGGTGGGTGTTTTAGCTGCTCTGTCATCGGCCATGGCAATCAATCACCAGAGTGCTTGTTTGAGGGATCAACCAAACTATGAAGAAGATGAAAGAAATCATTGTACAAGTAGCCTAATAGGTAAGTTGAACTTTTTTATATATGATCTTTATATGATTAAAAATGGCTAATTTATTGTATAAATATTTATAATAGTGTTCAAATTTTATATATTCTAAAATAATTCTATTAACATTAAAATAAAAAATATATTTAAAAAGAAATTTATTTAATTAAATATTTCAAAAAAATTATACAAATATAAATATTTTCATTTACCTTAAAAATATAATTTCCTCTTACCTTAATAAAAAATGTTTTATTAAGAAAGAAAAGCTAATCATATTCCTTACAAATTTTCAGTCCCGGAATTATCTATGAGACCAACTACTAAAAATAATTCATCTTATCATTTTTTATGTCATATTTTTTTAAGTGAATCTTTATTCATATTTACTGTTAATTCATTTTAAAAACAGTTTTTTCAAATAAAGATTCACTTAAAAAACAATATTAAAAATTAATAAAATGAATAATTTTTAGTGATTGATCTTATAAATACGTAATAAAACTTACTCATAATATAATTTCTAATCAGATCATCCCCATAAAATATAAATGTTCTATCCTCTTGCATGAGAAGGCATCTTCTTCTTCTTCATTTGTAAGCCAATCAAAACCCAACAACAACAAGTCAAGGAATCCTTATCTTTATCGACCTTTTCCGACATCTTTTTCATAGCATGGGAAGATAGCAAGATTTAAATCAATGGTTCTGACACATGTCATGTTTTAATTAGAGCAATCTCAAGAGGATAATAATAAAATATATCTACTATTATTAAACATTTCATTTTAACACAATAATTAATTATACTCATAAATTTTACAAAACATCCCTTATAGACAAAAAAAAAAACCCAATCTTTTAGCACGATCATTATTTATTTTTAATTTAACTATTTATTAAGTATTTTTAGAAAATTTTTATAACGAGTATCGAATATTGTTGAACATCATAAATTATAAATATTGTTAAATACTATTAAATTAATTAATAAAAAATAAAATATTAAAAAATCAATATATAATTAATAAATAAATGATAGACTCAACAATCAACATACAATTAATAATTATATGTTGAGTTATTGAGATTTTTAATTTTTATTAATTAATTTTGTAATGTTTAATGATATTTAACAGTGTTCGACACCGGACGTTTCTCACTCTCATTTTATCATTGTAGTTGTGTTATATGTTATATATTACTCCCTATGTCCCATAAATATTGTCTCTTATTGACTTTTTGGGGGTCAAATTTTTTAAACTTTGACACTTGATTATTTAAAATTTATTATTGATAAAAATATGAAAAAATATATTTTAAAAACTTCTAATCAAATAGATTTTAGATATATAATTTATAAAATTTAATTATTTAAAATATTTAATATAATTATAGTTAAAATTTAAAATTTTTTATTTTTAAAAAATCAATAAAAGACATTATTTTCGAGACGGATAGAGTATATAACATATATCTCACCGTACCAACAATGTCAATTAGTTGGTCTAGTCTGGTCACTTTGAACGAAACAAATATAATATTTAATTTAAATTAATCTATTGATATAATATATTATTATAATGTCATAATAAACCGAATATTTGTACCAAATTAAATTTTAAATTTTTTATTGCACAATAATGCCGACCACCTTACCCATGGAGTCGGCGGCGTGCATCCTCTTTTTGTTAGAACAATCCGTTCCTTTCGGGGTTTATTACTGTCAAATCTGTAGTAAATTAAGTTTTAACAAAATCTAAATCTTAACAATTATAAGTAAAGTTGTTATTTATGTATGAAGATTTAGGTAAAAATATTATCCGTAAATAATAAATTTTTAATCTTATCTTAAATTAATGAAAAATATTAAATTATTTTAAATTAAATTTAAATCGTCATCTATAAATAATATCATTAACTAAATCATTATCCGTATGTGATGATTTTTTATATTATAAATTTTGTTATAAATTTTAAAATATCTTTTAAACAACTTAATTTATTAAATTATCAATTCTACTTAAATTATTTACCCAAAACTATCCATATGAATACCTAAAAATTACAATAAATTTATATTATAAAACACCTATGGGTAAATACTACTATTCTAACATATGACACAAACGACTTTGATTTTTAATTTATAGTAATATGTAGTTGAATTCGACTTTGAATAATATTTTTTCTCAAAATATTCGTATTGTAACATCAAAAATAACTCAAAGTTAGATTCTTTTATACCTATATTTAGGGATATTTTTAAAAATTATTGTTTAAAATTAAAGTTAAATACTAACGACTTCACTAATATGATTATAAAAATAATTTCTTATTATCACTATATTAAGAATACAATATTAGTAAGAAATCTCCCATTAAAAGTCTTTAAAGCTTTGGATTTTTTATGGAGATCTATCCCGCTAATGGAAATAAAATTTTATTTTCCAGCATGAAGAATATAGAGACCCATTCGATCGTATTTTTTTATTGTAAAAACGTGATAAATAAAATGAAAGAAATGGTATGTCTATATGGATTTGAACCAGAATCACATATTTATTATTTAAAAACTCTTAAAAGTAATTATTTAACTTACATTTTCTCGAACAGGAAAGAAAATCTAAGAACAATTTCTTACCAAACAGACATATTTATTCTCTTTAATGACTAAAATACCCGTTGGAAATTAGAATCATTACAAGACCAAAATACTTCTCCCAATATTACTAGGTTACAGTCCCGAGTCGGCCGAGTCGGGCACCGGTTTTTTAACCTGGCAACTCTAAATATGCGACGACCCGTTTGCGAAACAGGCAGCGAATCTTGAATATTGTCCGCTACACGCGTCCATATAAAACACATGTCTGGGGTATTATCTTGGCGTTGTTAGGGGGAAAAAAAAAGAAAATAGAGAGAAATGATGGACTTGAGCTTGGATTTAAGTTTTGTTTATGTACCAGACAGCATATCTGCGTTTCTGAAAGATGTTTCCAAGATTAAAAATGGGTTCCAAAGAGTATTGAAGATTACTGATTTTGTTAGAAGATTGGAAGATGAAATGAGGAAAATAGATGCCTTTAAACGAGAACTTCCCCTTTGTATGGTTCTCTTGAAAGATGGTATTTTTTATTTTATTTTCGTGTTTGATTTTGATTTTTGTTTCTCCCCTTTTTTCCTGGGTTTTAATTTGATTGTTTTTATGGGATTTTAGTGATTGAGAGATTGAAGGTGGAAGAAATGCAATGCAAGGAAATGGATGATGGATCAGGGACGAAAGAGTTGATGCTGCCGTTAAAGGAAAATGGAGAAAAAGATGGCGGTGACAAGAAAAACTGGATGAGTTCTGTTCAACTCTGGAACTCTGATTCAGTCAACGTTGATCACAGCAGGAAATCTAACAAAGTTCCAGAACAGAAACTGGTAATTCCCGAACTAGCTGTCTGATTTTCATCTTATTTTATGGAATGGTAAAACTAGTCTTTTTAAGGGGTATTGATTTGGCAGAGAAGTGAAGAGGAAGAAGAAGAGAACCTAATTGAACTTTGTAATGACAAAAGATGTAAGGAGCAAGGGGACAAGGAAAATTTAGGGCTATCTCTCATGTTCCCAAGTTCTGGATTTGGTTCTTGTAAGCCAATTTTGAAGAGCAATGGTAGTTGTGGAATTGGTTTTGATCCTTCCTTGTATTCAAACCAAAACCAAATTGAGTTTCAGACCAAACATCAACATGAACATCTGCAGCTTTTGCAGACTTCTAGGAAACAAAGACGGTGCTGGTCACCTGAGCTTCATAGACGATTTATCGAAGCTCTTCAACAGCTTGGAGGTTCAAAAGGTTAGGCCTCTGCAAATAGAGTTAACAGATTTGATGAATTCATTTTTGACAACCTTTTTTAGGACCAAAACATTGGAATCTGATTATGTTTTGGTGTCTTTATGTTCCACAGTGGCAACTCCTAAACAGATTAGAGAACTGATGCAAGTAGAAGGTCTCACTAATGATGAAGTGAAGAGCCATTTGCAGGTTGGTGTTTAATTAGCATAAGCATTAAGTAACTTAATCCTGGTTTAGTCTTTTCGATCTCCTTAATGTTTACTGAACTTTTGTGTCGGAATTGGTTTTGTGTGCAGAAATACAGACTTCATATCCGAAAGCTTCCGTCTTCTTCAGCTAAGCAAGGAAACAGCTCTGAGTCAGATCAAAATCAGTGCAATAATAAAGACATGAAAGCAAACATTTCACAGTCTGGTTCCCCACAGGGTCCTCTCCTTGCCGGTGCTGGTGCTAAAGGTCTGTCGAGTACCACTGGAGGTGACAGCATGGACACCGAAGAAGATGAAAAATCAGATGGCCGTATTTGATGTATAGTCTTATAACTTGTTCCCATGAATTTTGTCATAGCATGGGGAAACGGAGCATAATTACAGTGACTTAGGGAGGTTTTCGCAGGTTTCTCCATCGATCAAGTTCCTGGTCTGAATGTTGGATTTGTATGAACCAAAATAACAACATTTACAGAGGAATTTCATTTGTGTTAAGACTTAATGACAACTAATGTAGTTGATATTAGGGTTTTCTCCAACATTCTCCACAGCCCAAATATTCTGCATTTGTGCGTGATCTTTGTCTGCTTGGGTACTTTCATTCGTCAGACCATTCGGCCAAGTTAGCTTTCATTCATGGGGACTGCGGCCTTATGTCCTTTACCATTATGGGCCTTCCCTTACTGATCATTTGACGAGCCTCCTCTGTGCAGGAATTGCTAGTGGAAACTGTCGAAGCTATTTTTTAACTGATAAAAATAAATTAAACGATTAATTTTAAAGATTAAGTTTTTTTAATAAATTTAATTTTAAAATTTTTTAAGATCATTATTGGTCACTTGAATAGACTAGACACTGTTATAATAATCAAAAATCTTTCAAAAAATTAGAGTTTAAAAATTTTATTTTATGTGACGAAAGATTAACACCTTACAAACATCCATATCAATACCTCTTATTGGGTGCCTTCCCACAAACATCCTATATCAATATCTTTTATTTTGTGTGTTATATATATTAGCATTTTGGAATAATAATTTTAAAATTTTAAAATATCTCGCTCAATACTTGTTATTAGGGCTCTACAATTAAAATTTAAATTTTAATATTTATAATTAAAATCTATTTTTTAAATTTGTTTTTAGGCCACTAAAATCTCAGGAACGGACTAGATGGTAGGGTTTAAATATTCATCTTAGTATTTATAGCTTACAAGTTTAGGTTTAAGAATTTATAATTTAAGATTTGATGTTATAATATAAAGTTTATTATAAAATTTAGAGTCAATAAGCTAAAATTTAAATCTTTTTTTTTTCGATTATGTAGAGAAGAGAAGAGATTAGAATTCCTTCTTGATTAGATCATATACGAAAGGTGGTGCAGCGGTATAAATTGTTTCTCCCACAGGTCTTCCACGATTGGATCTAGCCAACACATCTGCAATTCTATTTTGATCACGACTAATTTTGTAAAATCTAACATCTCAATCCAAATTGATCATTCGACAAACCTCTGAAGCGAGTGTATTAACACGAAGAACTTCATTGTCTCTACTAAACATACTTGCAACATCAGCACTATCTGTTTCAATGATGATCCTTCGGCAACTCATACTCCAAACATGTTTTAAAGCATCATGAACATCCCATAATTCTGCAAATATAATAGGACAAGATCCCAAACTTCTAGAAAACCCAATCAACCATTGTCCAGATACATCCCGTATCATTCTGCCACATGCTGCAGAGGAGTCCCTCAAACAAACACCATCAACATTGATCTTCACCCAACCTTATTGTGGAGCAATCCATTTAGGTATGAATTATATTGTACTAACTTTTAAAACCCAACCTCTAAATTATAAATTTTAACCCCAAATCCAAAATTTTAAACCCATAACTAAACTCAAAAACTATAAACATTAAATTAAATCTTTAAACCCTAAAATTAAGATACTTATAATTTTTTTAATTTATATATTAAATATAAAACTTTATTTTATTTTATAATCATTTATAAAATAGTTTTTTTACATAAAATATTTTCTTTCACCGCCTCGTAATTTTGACATAATGCCATGGGCCAGGTTTAAATAGCTTTAGGCATCCGTGTGCACTAAACCACTTTCTAGCACTCCGTCGTCAACTTGCATATCTTCCATTCTCCTACTTATAATAAAAACGAAAGGGTTTAATCGGCTCTTCTTCAATGTCAATGGGACCCTTTCATCTTCGGTCAATAATAATATTAAATCCCCAAACGATTACCTTTCATACTTGTTTCGGGTTTTTTTTTTTTGTTTATTTATTAGGATTTCTGCTGATTTATTTGATGGTCTCCATCCTATACATGACTGCTAGAGGAAGAGAGAGTTCAGAACATTAGAATCCAACAATGGCGTTTTTTTAATATCAGAAGCAATTTATTTGGATGGCTGGAGATTTGGAGGAAGACATTGCAAACAGTTATGTACAATACAAATACAAATACAAATACATATGTTTCAGAATTTTGGTCCCGCAACTGAATGAGTACCATGGCCCTGCTTGCTCATGCTTCCTGCTTTTCTTTCAATATCTTCTTCAAAAGAATGTCCAGCACCAGGGCTGTTCCCTGGTGTGGTGGGTCGAAAATCTTCTTTATCTCCTGCAATTGAATGCTTTCCATTAACGCTTACTGGTTTCTGTTCAACATCTTCTGCAAAGGAATGTCCAACACCAGGGCTGTTCCCGGGTGTCGTAGGTCGAAAATCCTCTTTGTAACCTTCAATGGAGTCATCGAAATCTGAGGTTTTAGTAGGTGTAGTGGGTGGCATTACTTGCTTTGAACCATTTTTGCTCACTGATTTTAGTAATCTTCCCTCGAGTGAGAGAAGTGAATGAGAGGCAATTAGAAGACAGATAGCAAATTTCTGCATGGGACTGAATTCCATAAGTAGGAAATCAATAACTTGAATGTCTCTTGTATGCTGTAGAATGAGAGATTAGCTTAGGAAAGAAAGAACTAAGCACAATGAAGTGAGTCCTGCTTCGAATCCCTTGGGATTTATAATGTGGGGATGAATCAGAAATAATGGATGGTTGGAATTTTTTTTTTTTATAAATAAGATCTTCTTTTAATTTTTTTTAAAACTTAATTGTAAAATAAGTGTTTAAATTATGATATTTTAAAGTTTGTTGTATAAAGTACTTTTTGACTCAAATAGTTGTTAACATTTTTTTATATTATCTTTTTAAGGTTTTCGTCAATGATCATTAAAAATTTTAGTTATCAGAATGTGATATGTGATCTATTTTTTTTAATCTTTAAAACTTTTGAATTTATTTAAAACCCAAAATTTTAATATATTTTAATCAAACCTTCAAATCATATCTTATTTATCATCCGGCATCTTCATATGTCGGTGATTTACTATTTATTGTCCAAGCGTTGACCCCACCGTTCAACATCTCCCGTCCTTTAGTTGTCGGTCAAAACTAATCGACCTCTTTTTTTATTGTTAGATATTTTTCGATGCTACAATCAATAATTAATTTGTTAATTTTTGATGACAAAATGATAAAGTTTTCAATCGCATGATTCAACAAAAGGAAGAGTAACCGATGGCGATTGAATTGATAGTTGAAGGGAGAAAATTTAAAGATTTAGGTATTTAAAGGAATGGTTTGAATTAAAAGAAATAAATATTTTTAAATTTTTTATAAAATTAAAGATATATTGATTCTTTAAAAGTAAAAAATAAAAATAGATCATACGATGTATTTTTATTGTATAATAAGGATAAATTATATTTCCCAACTTGATATATAGTTCCTAATTTGCATCTCTGTTACAACTATTCTTCTCTCTGTCCCGCCCATCATATTATTTACCTCTCTTAAACAATGTCTTCCCATAGATATTTTGCACATCTTTCTCTGTCTGATTCTCGATACCCCACTGCTTCTGCTCTTAGTTGATCTTTTACCATAAAAATAATGGTACTCTAAGTCTAATAAAAACCCAGACTAAGGAAAGATTATATCATAAACCATTTTTATCACATCATCTTTGGTCCATACAATTATGTCCGTTTATTTTAAGTAATTATTTGATAATTATAAACTTATTAAATACACATAAAAAAGAGATGATGATTCACTTAAAAAAATGAGATGAATGTACCTGATTAATTAAGATCATAAATGACGTGACGAAAATGATTTATGATATAATTTCTACGGACCAGGTATGCAAATTTAAAGATATATAGAATACTGGTACATGTCTAATTAGGACATATTCGACACTTTAACTTATTTTCTGGGGTTTTGAAGGATCAGACGTACCTAAAATTTATTTCTAATTATAAATTAGACACAAATACTTTAAAAAATGTGAACAAGTATTCAAAAGTTAAACAATACCTTAATTCCTCAATAATTCTATATTGTTTAGAAGCAAACTGCGTTGGTTTGTAAACCCTATTCCCTAGAGATAAACAAATCTATAGGAAATAATGGAGTTTTCCCCACCATAGAAATGCACCGAAGAGGAAAGGGATTCTCCTGTACTTGTCCACCTGCAATGCAAATGCACATATATATATATATATATATATATATATATATATAAATAGCGGTATTATTATATACCAGTGGCTGCTGTGCAAGCTTATAACACTTTTGATCGACAAGTTATAGTGATATGTCTCCTATGGTTCTTTAGCTGAAACTCCATTGTTTATGATAGTTGAAACCTTTCAAGTGTCGACTAAATGCTTGTTGGAATGATTGTTCGATTGCTGAATGTTGAAAGCTTTGCTGGTGGAAATCATAAATAACTAAATTACAAGACCTGTTTCTGGAACCGAATGAAATTGAGTTCAACTTCCAATCTGAAAGGTGCTGGTTAGCATCTCAGAATTATATGTTATCATCATGGAACATTAAACACTAATTTAAGCAAAAGTTGTGAAAGCACTCTAGTGATGAGAATGTTTTTAATTAACAGAATTGTGTTGAATTTATCTTCCACTACTGGCAAAGAGGGAAAGATGGGATACACCAGTGATAATGGATGGTTCATAGGGCAAGCCGGAATTTGACCAAATCTCAGTTTCATAAGTTGATATTGATATGAATCTTGCTTTTGCTTTTTGCAGGTTTCTAAATGAAAATTTTTGACCCTTCAATGCTACTTTAAGGAATATGAACTTTGAAGTACTAAAGGTCTCTCTCTCTCCAATGGTGTGGGAGCTTCTCTTTATAAAAACTCAGACCATCAAAAAAAACATATAGAAGGCATGTCGCATCAACTATTTAGAATCATCTACTGTATGGAAAAATAGCTTACAATAGTATCTGTTCTAGAAACAACTATTCTTTTAACCGTTTGGTTAGAAGATTCGTGCCGTAACACTTTTAATTTAAATATTATATTTGATCTTAAATTTAATTTATTATTATAATCTTTTAATGGTATTAATTAAAACACATATTAAGCCTAAATATCTCAACATAAATAAGTATTTAAAATTACTCCTTAACTCACTTCTCACAAAATCCTTATTAAACCCATGATTTCTTTTCTACCACAAAGCTTAAAATTCTCCCCCTAAAATATTGATCCTTAGGTGTTGAATAACTTATTTTAAGCTTAAATTCTAAAATATTGCTTCAATCAAAGAAAGATTGAGCCTTTGACATGGGTGCAAGGTGAAAGGAAGAAGAAGAGATGGATGAAGCAAAGGGGAACAAGATGATCTCACTCTCCTTTCTTTTCTGCAAAAATTAAATTGGAGATCAGCCCTTTTCCCCTCAAAAAGAGAGAACAAAGAACCAATAATCCTTATTGCGATATAAGTTTCCGGTTCGTGTGTAGCACACCAAGGGAAAACTTTGAAATTTAGGATGAACAACTGATTCACCCCAAAATTTTTCATTAGCTGACATACAAGCTGTCTATATGATCAACAAAATTCAAATCAACAGAAGAAATGATTCACTGCTCAATGCGGTTGACTCTTGTCAGCTTGTTAAAACTTGAAACATCGTGCCTTCATTCACTACATACCATCAAACAGAACAGGGTGAATGTCCATCCAGTCAGCTTCAGTGATAAAAATTAGCTGAGCATCCACACCATTCATTTTTGTTAGCGACTCGGTTGTGTTGTTCTTAGTAGTCGGAACGGAGGAATCTTTCATACTCGGTACCACTCAGTGTATTGTTAACATCATTCCAGTTCTTCACAATATCAGATAATGGACCTTTGTGTATCTTAACCTGCCGACTTGACAATTTCATCCGTGGAATCCCGAGAAACTCTTGAACATCTTTTAGTTTCTGTGGCAAGCATGAGAAACAGCAACAGATGTGTGTTAGAGAAGAATTCTCTTTGCGTGCAAATGCCATTAAGATAAATGGAATATAGAACTGCCAAATGAAATACTATACAGAGACAATGAAAGGTTGTCACTATTCTTACCGTATGGTTCGTGACAAGATCCTCGTAGTACAAAACTATGTGACGAGTGCTGTTGAAGTATTCTAAAGCCTTGACAGCAGCCGATCCAACTTCTCTCAGATCAGTTATTAATGATGTAGAATTGATTACCGGCTTGTAACTCGAAAGAGCAGCAGCCTACATTAAGAGACAAGCAATAGTTCAAGATTGTGTATAGGGAAAGGCGAAAATGGGAAGGAATGAGTGACGAACAACGGTCAGAGGGAGTGGGGTTTGGACAGAGACCTCTTGCTGTGAATGAACATGAGACTTGTGGGTTCCATTTAACAGTTTCGCATAGCGATCATATGAATTAGCAAGCACTGAAACCATCCTTCGAAGCAAATTCCTTCGGAAGAGAAATATGGCAGAAATGCCACGATGTTTGAAATATTCCGCAATCTCTTCATGGTGCTCTATCAATCCCTACATAAGAATACATCTACCGTTAGCTATTGACCATAAACCTGTCCTAAATAGTAACTATTCCCAATCCCTACATAAGAATGCATCATGACAATACAAAAGGAAGCTCCGACTACTCATTTTGCTCGAACTATGATGCTCCGACTATTCATTTTCGCATTTCTTGCTCGAACTATGATGCTCTGACTATTCATTTTGCTAGAAATACCCTAGTCCAACACATTCTGAGAAAATCATGAAGAAAAAGAAAATTGTACACACAAATGCGAGTCTACCATTTATATGAATCAAATTTCAAAGTTCTAAGGTGGTTTGCAACAGCTAATAACCATGTTTCAGCCACGAATGAACACTAGAGACCTTGACCACATAGCTGATCTATAATGGGAATGGCCCCCAAAGTTCCAAACACGATCACAACCGCAAATTTTCACCATCATAACTGAAAATTCAATCACATAATTGTACCTGGTTCAGCATCCACTTGAAGCCAACAGCAGCAGAGCATTCATTCTTGGAAGCGCTAGTGAACCAATCTAAATTGTAAACTTTCTCCAAAGTTTGCATAATAGTAGAAATATTTTTCCTCCTTTCCATTACAGAGAATATCTCCCCATTTGAGCTTACATTAGTATGACTATTTAACAATGTCTCAAACCATCCACTTCCCGACCTTTGCATAGACAATATAACGAAGAAGCGTACCGGATTTTGTGTACACTCACCCCTGGAAAAGGATCAACATCGAAACTTAAGCTTTTGGCTAAACCCAGAAAACAAAGAAAATAGATTCAAACAAAAAGGAACTTAGTTCACCTGCTAAAGGTTTCGGGTTTTGGGTAATGTAAAATAGGAATTTGAGGTTCTAGTTGTGTACCAATGTAAGTATCTGGAGATGGACTCCCAATAACTTGGATGTTCATCTTGGTTACAGTACCTATCTGTTTTATACAGATTGAACAGATATAAACACCACACACCATAGCAAACAATAAAACTATTGTCCTTAAGAACAGTGGAGATTTCTTTGAAGGCTTTATAATTAGAGTATCCTGCATTGAAAAATAGAGCAGAAACAAGTGCAACCCATATTATCATCAAATTGAAGGAGACACAAAGAAACATTTCAAATGAGAAATAAAAAAGAAGAGTAAAGTTAAAACTAAAACAGTAGCTAATTCAGTAGCTTACACTGAAAATATAAACTAAAAAAAGGGGTCCAAAAGCAGGAAACAAAATTTAAATGCAATGTTGGTTTTGAACAGATTAAAATTCAAATTGAAGTATACTAGTTAGAGCATAAGAACAAGTGACAAGAGAAACCCAGATCCAAACTTACAGAGAGGTAAGTAAAGCATTAAACTTTACATACACAGATGTACCTTGTTAAATACACAGATGTACTCGGCCATTGCTACTTTTGCTGAAGCAAATACAGAAGAGAAACAGGTCAAAAGATTTGAGTCTGTGTGTATAATCACATAGACGAATCAGAAGAAGAGGAATAGGTTTTATTTGTATTAAAATCCATGTTCTTTTCAGCTACTAAAGAAACCCCAAAGAGAATCTAACCCCAAAGAACATAAGGGAGAAGAAGAAGACAAAGGGACTAGGCGGCAAAGGTCCTTGTTAAGCTTCTTTATTTTGGTGCGTCGTGAGAAACAATGTCATTAGAGTGAAACAGGCACACAGTTGTTTGTTTTACAGTGATTTGGGAGGGTAATTGGCAACTGGGAAAATACTTGTACTGACAAAGGACAGATGCCTGAATCAAATCTGGTAAAGGACCCATGAAAGCAGGGAACTTGAATCTAACCCAAAACACACGGTCTTAGGCGGATTTTTCATTCATAATTAATTTATTCCTAATCGCCCGTTACCGATTTATATGGTAAAAAAGTGAAGCATATCTTAAAGTATATAAAAATATGAAAATTAAAATTAATTATGATGAGTTGAGTTTATATAAAAAAAATTGCGTCAATGGGATGTGTACAGAAAATAAAAAATATTATAAATATAGTGTCGTGTTTAAGAAAAGACAAAAATATTAATTTTATATTTAAAAAAATAGGATAGATAAACGGTGTTATTGTATATACTATCAGACATATTTTTGAATAGAGAGTAATATCTTCATGACAAGTGATATCAAAGTATTCATTTAACTGTCTGATTTTATGCCGAACTCTTGTGAGCAAGATAACCAAAGTGAACAACTATAACAAGTGGCTCATCGCGAAAGCAGGTAAAAATAAGGTTGAGTGGAGAAAAATGTTACCCTTGAAAGTAGGTAAAAACATTAATCTCACGTATGAAAAAAATGAAGATCTTAGTATATAAATGATGGCACTAAAATAACTTATTAGGCGTATTTTTAAGAAATAGGATAATGTCACGTGACAATATACATATTTATTAATATTTTTTTAATAAATGTATTAAATTTAATTTTTAAAATTTAAAACTAAATAACTACCATAAAACTTAAAAAAACTAGACTTTTCAACAATTGATCATACATTCTAATAATAAAACTTAAATTTTAAACTTACGGTTTGAAATCTAAATTAGACTCATTTGTGAAAAATAAATGTATGAAATATTTTTTTATATTTATTTAAAAAAAATATTTGAGTTTGTTTAGGTTTATACAAATAGATTTATTTAGGATTTAAAATTTTAAATTTTTTAATTTTATAATTTAAGATTTTAAGATTAAGGATTTATATTTTAAGTTTTAAAAATCAAATATACAAGCTTATAGGAAAAAAATTGTTCTCCACTAGAGTATCAAATATTTCTCTTCTTTTATTTTTACAAATCTTAGATCTTATCCTAATTTTATACAGAAGGAAAGAGAAAAGAGACTTCAGGGGATAGAAGGAGAGGGTTTCTAATAGGTGTAGATCTCGTGATATAAAGAAATATAAAAAAATAAAAATAAATAATTTATTAATCGATCAAATATATTTATTTAAATATTTTTTATTTATTTATAAACTAAATTATTAATATTTTTAAGTTTTATATAAGTACAAAAGAAACTTCAACTTCGTACAAATACGTGAATTATAAAAAAATGTTTCTGTCTTTTGACTTTCGTTTATCGATTATTAATTTATTTTTTTAATACTTAATTTGTTGTCAATTTTTGAATTTCTTTCCGTGATGATTCACCCTTCGATTGTTTCCAACGTTGATGATTCAACTAATTTGGTTGGAAAATACTTGGAATCAGTTAGGGATTGGTTGACAGGTCTTTTGCTTATCCTTCTTTTACCAGCAAATAATTAGTCAACAATATTTCCTTCGAGTAATGATTTCCCCCACAGTTTAACGAAGGACAATTATGGAAGATCAGGTCAATATTATTACTTAGTAGTTAATAATTATTTGTGGCAAAAAGATACTATGAGACTCGATAAATAGACGTCTCAACTAATAATATCATTAATTTGCAAGTTCAATATTAAATGGTTAATTGCTCAAATGACCATCTTTTTAGTATACATTTATTTATTTTCAAAAATTTAATATTTTTAAATCTGTTAAAATATTTATTAATTAATTTAATAATGATTAGTGTTTGTAATATTTAACAGTGTTCGATAACCTAATTAAATTGATAAATTTTAGATGCAAAAGGGCTGGACAGTTCAAACAAAAAATATATCCCAATTTAGTATATATATTGTCACGCGTGGAGTAGCCATGATTATTACCATACTGAGTTGTTGTTCAACTTTTCAATAAAGAGTGAGTTTCTGATGATCCATGAGTTGCATGACTGGACAACATCCAAATTTATTAGATTCTTCATATCTTTATCGAAAACAAAAAATGAAGAAGGGAGAGTGAAAAATTTTATTTATAAAAATTAAATTTTTCTATCTATATCAGATAATAATTATTTTCTTCTCTAAACCCCTTGGTTCTTAAATAAAACTCCTCCACTATGCCAATGCCACGGTCTGTTTAGACCACCCATGCCTTTCATATGTGTCTGTCAACCCTGTTTTGCTTAAATGTGAAGTTTCAAGATGTGTCCCGACGTTATCATCACAATCACCATTTATTATATATAATAATACAGATTAGATATTAAATGTCTACCGACGTTAACCCCACGCCGTCTTATATTCGTACCATCCAAAACATTATTAATATATGTGTGGACCAGAAATAGAATATAAACATAATTTATAATTGAGGTCTTGGGTTGTGGTGGAGTGGGGCGTTTTTAGTATTAATAAAAAAATAAAGAGATGGTGATAAGATTCTATAAAACAAAACATCATTAGGTGAAGTAGGGTTAATTAAGCATGGCATTATATCAAGATTAATGGCAAAGAGAGCAGTGGCTTGCGTTCTAAGTTCTTAATACTGAACCAGCAAAGGATACAACATGCTAAACGAAACCCTACTAGTACATGACTTTCAAACATTTCAAGTTGTAAACCATATCTCAGACTTGAGTAGGTTTCAAGACATAACATGTCGGAACATTTGTTTCCTCTAAGGATGGTTCTCAAGATACTGCACATGACTTTAAAGAAAATGATAGTCAAATCATCTCTGAGTCATGACCCAAATCTCATATTCGATATCAACATTCGAGGTTAATTGAGGATTTGATAAGAAATTAGTAACAGTAACCAAACCTAGATTTTTGCAACCATGTGAAACCAGTTGTTTTCTCGTTAAGGATACTTCACGAAGAAGGTTCAACTTGATTGCCTCGGGGCAATCATTTTCAAAGCTTTAATTTCGAACTCTGGAGCAGTACTTTCTCGGAAATGGGGTTTAAACTCTGAGCAAACCAACGTCTTCTTTTTCAGCTACTAGTTCCCCTTTTTTCTTACCACAAACTCCAAGCTAATCACAAGTCTTCAACAAAGTTAACAAGAAAGAAATGTATTCAACTCATGGCAATGCAAAATATGCAGCAGCAGGGTTCCCAACAGCCCCCATGAACATGCCTCCTTCCCAGGTTTCACCCTTCCGGGGATCGGCTGCAAGTGCTACAACGTGGTCTACTGGCCTTTGTCATTGTTGTGATGACCCTGCCAATTGTTTGATCACTTGTTTCTGTCCTTGTGTTACCTTTGGACAAATTGCTGAGATTGTTAACAAAGGGTCTATTTGTAAGCTTCTAAAACACCTAGTGTAAGACCATTTTTAGAACATGCAGAAACTGATTTTTTTTTTCTGTAAAAAATTGTGTTTGCAGCTTGTGCAGCAAGTGGCGCGGTTTATGGATTTCTGGCTCTTACAGGCTTATCCTGCTTGTATTCATGTGTTTATAGGTCGAGATTGAGAGGACAGTATGACTTGGAAGAGGCTCCTTGTGCTGATTGCTTGGTTCATTTCTGCTGCGAGACTTGCTCACTTTGTCAAGAGTACAGAGAGCTCAAGAACAGGGGATTTGATATGGGAATCGGTAAGTTCTAAACCAAATAATCTAAATCTATTTTTTTAATCGCATTTCGTAATTACTTTTGTATTTTCTAAAAGCAATGTCAAACTAATCTTTAGATTTTTTGGCTATTTAAAATATTCTAACGAGGTCCTTAAAGTATATACATGCTTGAAATTTGATCATATGTTTTAAATACGACCCGAATTAGATCTAAACTAATTCTTTCCTAAATAAAATTTTTGTTTGAAGGTTGGCAAGCCAACATGGATAGACAAGGCAGAGGGATTACAGTTGCTCCAGTCGTAGGACGTATGGCAAGATGATTATACGTTTTCAGCTCATTGTTCTTTGTTTATCTGTTCTACTTTATGAACCAGATTTCTTCAGTTGTATGCTATTTGATTTATGTTCTTTATTCCGTAAACTGCAAATATTTATTACAAATCTAGGAAAAAAGAAAGAAAAAGTACTTAAAATAGAACCAGATAAATTATGGAGATGGCTTCATGGTGCGAGTCATCATGGTCATAAACTCATTCATGTCTATTAAACCATCCCCATCAACATCCACACCTCTGATCATTTTACGACAAGCTTCCAGGCTACATCTCTCGCCCATCTTCTTCAGCACCGCCATCAATTCTTCTGCACTTATTTTCCCATCGCCATCTAAGTCATACACTTGAAATGCGCTTCGGATGTCGTTGCCATTGATCCCTTCTCCCATGTTATGCATCATCTGAGTGAATTCCTTGTAGTCTATGAAGCCGTCCCCATCGGTATCGATGGCGGTAAATGCCTTGGCCATGTCTTTTTCTGCAACTCCTTTGCCCATCACTCTCATAGCTGATTTGTACTCTTCTTTCGAGATTTTGCCATCTTTGTTGGTGTCGAATTTGTCGAACACCCATTTCATTCCATCCTTGTTTGGCTGGTAACTCCGGGATGACACATTCGAGTTTTGTCTCTCCCGGTCGCTGATACCCAACTTGGTTGGTTTTCTTGACAACTTACCCGGAAGAGCACCATAATTGAACTCAATGAAACTCATCTTCGACATTTTCTTGGAACTATGAAACTGTTTCCGATACATGATCTTCTATGCCGGATGCCTCTCTTTATATATAACCTTACTTGCCTAACAAGGAACCAACTTGGAAGATGAAGTAGAATATGACTTTTAATTGAATTTGTGGATCTATACTAATAAAAGGAAAGAGTCCCACTTAGGGATAACTATTCTTATTCCAACACTTTCATTTCCATCCTTACAGCTTGATATTCCACGCGGTGGAATCATTGGCATTACCATACGACATGCCAATTGTACTCTTAAAACCTTTTTTTTTACTCTTGTAGTTTTTAGGGAAATTCACTAATCCGAACTTACCTGCATCGCACGTCTAATTTTGTTAGGATTATTTAATTGTACAACGTTTTGAACCCAAGACCTACTTAAGTGAAATTAGAGATGACACACGGGTGGGTGCTGTGTGGATGTCTTTAACTCATCACCTACTCACTATCACAATGGGTATGATTTTTTTTATCTATTCTCACTCACTACCTATCAAACTCATATCTATCGTCACTCTAACTATGGTGGTGTGGTACGTATTTCGTAAAGTTATACCTGTTTATCATCTAAACGAAACTAAATTGTTTAGCATTTGTATCAACAACTGTAGGTAAACATTGCACTCTTAAAACTTTTTTATTCTCTTTTAAACATTGTATCTCAAACATATATTCGGACATGAATATGAATATCAAATATTTAAAATAAATGAAAGCATCTCCAGCCTTTACTGGTCAGTTGTGAATACCGTTAGCATAAAAGAGGTCTTTTAACTGAAAGTTAGAATCTAACCAGATTTTTATGTTCTTTTCAGACAAGGTTTGCATATGACATTGAAGGGTTTAGTTTACGTGATGATAGATGTCCGTTGTGAATATTAGGTCGAGAGAAGGACATTAAGTCCACTTTATTCCTTAATTGATGGTTAGTAGTTAATATAATTAGAAAAGAAAAGATAGGAAAAGGAGAGCATGGGTTCAAGGAAACAGCGGAGTTTGTAGTGGTACAAGACATTGTTAGGTTTTAGACTTTTAGTAACACATCGATTCTCTCTATTCTGTAAGTTTTATTCGTGCCATTTAAAAGTGGCACAAGTTTTCGAATTAAAAATCAGTCCTTTGAAGGGGAAAAAATATTTATTAAACATTTTTGTTACTAGAAGAAATGTAGAGACATAATTTGAAATCACCGAATCAAGTTTTACGGCGTTTTTAAAAAATAAATTATTAAAAAAATGGAATTTTAAAATAATATCTCTAATAATAATAAGGGATCATAATTAAAACTTAAAAGTTATTTTATGAGTAAAAGTTTTCTGTCTCTTTATCACGTTTCCTATTGAAAATAAAAAAAAAAATAAACTTTAACTCTTATTTTTTATATCTTAACCCTTAAACCCTATAACCTACGAAATATAGCATACCCCTAATTTCTTAAATTTAATCATAATCTTTAACTTTGAACTCTAAACCTCTAATTTAAAACAGAAATATAGAATAAAGTATAAAAAAGAGACAGAACACTTCCGCCCTTAATTTTTATCGACGAGAGTTTGTACTAAGATCTTTCTTTTCTAAATAATTTCAATGGCATCATGCTATATAAATAAACAAATTCATATTCAGGGACGGAAATGTACGCTGTCAGGCTATATAAGTTTTAAAATCAAGTGTCTGTAAACCTCCTTGTTTGCAGGTCTACAAGAGTGGATCAATCTGCAAGAAATTTGCATTTTGGATCACCCATTTTTAGCTGTTTTTTCTTTTGAAAAAAAAAACTCATTTAATGGTGCCTTCGAAGCATATAAAATATGTGAAATTTTAGATCAGATATGGGAGATAACAAAAATTAACCCCAATAACTCAAATCTACATCAAACATATATTCAGTTCAGTATGTTCTAAGCAAAAGACTGCTGCAAAACCCTCCCATTCACCATTGAAATGGAGACTTCTAGTTCTAGTTACCATATGTTGTTCTCGTCATCATCTTCATGAACTCATCCATATTTACCTCACCATCTTCTGCAGTAATCAAAATTTACCAACGCTTAATCAATATACTTGGCTTGAAACTATGTACATGAACAAATTGTTTTATTAAGATCGAAGAAGGCTTACTATCTCGATCGGCTTCTCCGATCATATCTTGAATCTCTTTTCCAGTCAAGTTTATGCGGAGCTCGTCGGCAATGCGTTCAATGTCTTGAGCAGATATCTTTCCCTGAATCCAAATCAAGAATCAAACATGGGTTCTGAAATAAAAATACATAAACAGAAGAAGATGGTTTACATTGCTGTCTTGATCAATGATGTGAAATGCTTTCATAAGCTCCTCTTTGGTGTCCCTTTCATCAATCTTGGTAGTCATCATGTACACAAATTCATCGAAATCAATGGCACCACTGCCGTCTTTATCGACGTCGGCAATCATTTGACCGATTTGCTGGTGTGTACGTTCGCGTGTGCGGGTGGAGCAACAGATTTTTTTTTAAAATAAGGATTCTAGGTGAAAAAATAAACCTAGACAATCTATGAAAATTTTGAAAATTACCTCTTCTGTCATCTCGAAACCTAGTGCCCTGTAATGCTATAACTTGTTAGCTTCAGTTTTTATCTGGGATATCAACTACAAATGTATTAACATATACCTCATGGCAACATTCAGCTCTTTGGCATCAATGGTACCTGGACAGTAATGTATGGAATCATATATGTATCGACATTTGTATTTGAGTCCGAATAACGTAGTTTATAAGAATGTAAGCTCGTATACCCGATCCATCGATGTCGAATAGTTCGAATGCTTCTTTAATCTCTTGCTTCTTCTGTTGGCTTAATCCATGGGGACGCCCCTTATGCTTGTCTTTCCCAGGTGTCTCTTTATAAAGACTAGCCTGATGAAGTGGTCAAAAGTCATAACATTCATAAACAAGGTTTATAAAGATTCAGAAAATAGCAGAGCTAACGCACCATTCTTAATTCAGATCGGATCAAAACTCGTTCGAAAAAATACCCAAAAAATATAAAGAAATAAAAACTAAAAACAAAAAGACTGAATCTAAAATTTAACTAAAAAACATAAAAATATGGTTTTTTAAACATTTGGCATAACGTTGTGAAATTAGATGTCTCTTAAATGGTCAATTGAAAGGAAATTAACCTCAATTTTATATTAATAAGAAATTATAAATATACAAACCATTTATATTTTATTTATTTATAAAAATAAATAGGGAATATAAATATTGTTCCTAAAACTGTAAAATAAAATAAAGCCTTGTGATTTATGCCTAATTATAATGCTGGGCTTAGTTGCAAACACTGCCGCTTTTCATCGCCCTAGCCACGTGGCTAAAATCGACGGTCTTCATCTGTTTTGCGTGTGGACCACCGTACACGATTTTCTCCTCGCGTGCCCGCTTCCTTCCTGTGCTTTTCAACCATACCCCAAATAGTTTTAAACTTCCGTTTTCTTCTTCGCCGTTTTCGTCATCGCCACCGTAGCAGCTGCCATGAGCATCCGCATCATGGGTGCACCCACAGCTTCCTTGCCGCATGATGCGATTGATTTGATCGGGACCTACCTTCACGCATTCAGTTAAAAACGCCACCAGCTCGTCGCACTGCTTCTTGGCTTGTGCCAGCTCCGAGCTCAGTATCACGTTATCCCTTTTCAGTTTCTCGTTCTCGTCTGATAAATCGGCTAATTCGGTTACGGTCGCCGGTTTCGTTTCCACAGATCCCGGATTCTTTGAGCCTGGTGATGTCGACGTGGAGGTGGACCCTAGGTCCTCACCAGAGTTAGTCGGAGAGGAAGGTCCCGCATCAGACGGTTTTCCGTTATCCGGAGACGTTATCACCGTCTTCCGACGACGGATTTCGGACAAGAGCTCTCTTTGCCCTCGCTTGAAGTTCTCGTTGGCAAATTCCCATTTATCCGGAACAACCTTTCGAAATCCCTGAAATAAAACGGCGAACTCATTCATTTTCACAGTCCGTACCGTTGACGGAAACAGCGAAAAGACGATCACAAGTCACAACCCCTCACCTAACATTTGTTAACAATTTGTAAATTTTTTTTTGGAAAAATAATTAAATTACGGTAGTTGAACGATTAATTAATTCCTTTAATTAGTTCATATAACCCCATCATAATCTTTAATTAATTTTTAAAACAAACCATAGAAAAATTTGAAGAGATTACCCATCGAAGAAACAATTTAGCATATAATTAATAGTAATTGATTGATAAATTAATACAATTATTCCGTATCTGATATTGATTTAGAAAAGAAAGAAAAACTTACGTAAGTGTTTAGCTGACGGACGAAGCTGGAAAAGTTGTTGTGCTTGAAATAATTGGGAAGCAAATCCTTTGCAAAATCAGCAGTTTTCCAGACCACAAAAGACGTGCCGTTTTCATTCCACGAAATCACATCGTCGGTGATCGGATCATCCACCAGCTGATACGTTTTGATCAAGAACGGCGCCGGAACTGACCTTTGCGACATCTTCTCCGACTTTCCGATTGACCAAAACTCTCTCAAAGAGTCAAAGTATAACGTAAACCCCAAAAAGATTAAAAATAAAGATTCTAACAAAGAATTCTGATTACAAGACAAAAATTACAACAAAACAGACCAATTAAAACTTAAAAGAGAAGGTGATGATTTAAGCAGAGCAACTAAAGAGAAGAAGAGCGGTCAAGAATTCCCAACCCCAGCAATAGAACCCAGAGAGAAAGACTCGAGAGTGAAGTAGATTATCGCAGCGTTTGCTCGCATCAGTTTCCATTAATTAACAACACTGAACAAGATCATAACTCTGGGTTATTAAATCAGAAGAAGAAAAACAGAGTCTGTCTCTTTCTGTAAAATGTTGTAGGTTGTTTGTTTATAAAGGGGAAGTCGTACGCCATTTGTCATTGAAAGTCGGTTTCTTCTCCAGTAGACTGAGTCCTCGTTTCCCAGATGTTGTAGATAAGAACATGCTTTCTGTCTGTGTAGCTGAGACCATGTAGACGTTTCCAACCAGGAGAGTCGAGAAACATGGATTGTCTTTGTTTTTGTTGGACGGAAGCTTCGACTACATTTTAAATGGATTTCACATGGAACGCGTACGGTACACGTGTCTGTCACGCTTTTTTATTCAAGAAGCTCCCTTACTCACCAACTACAGGAAAATATATAAAAATAATAATATATTTCTCGTTGCTTCCATTCATCGCTAGTACTATTATTATTAGCCACTGAATCGTTTTTACTGAAGTTGGTCTTTAAAATTATGGATAAAATAATATAGTTACAGATAATAATATAATTTAAATTTGGTTTGAATTTGATTTAAATTCGAAGAAAAATTTTGATTTAAATCCGATTAAAAGAAGTTTAGATCTGAATTCAAAATAATATTTGAGTTTCAATAGAAGGTGGATTTGATCAGATCTGAATTAAACCTGAATCTATATCTGATATAAATTTTATTCATATATAAATCTAAAAAAATATTTAAAATTTTTAAATTTAAAGAGTTTGAGTTGTTACCTTAATTTTTTTATATTAAATTGTAATATTTGTTGAGGTTTTTATGTGCTATAAATTTAAAAATATCTGTTTGATAAAAATATTTTTATTTAAAGATATTTATTTGAGTTATTACTTTAAAAAAATAATTAGATTTGGACTTTTAGACTTAGATTTAGATTTTTAAATATTTTTATTGAATTAAATTTAAATTTATGTAAATAGACTTAGATTCGAACTTAAATTTTTAAAAATCTAAATATTAATTGAATTACACTCAAATTTTATAAAATCTATCCAAGTCCGATCTATTGTCATCCCTAATATGTAATCTTTTCATTTGATTAATATATCATAGAATTCGTTGAATTCTCTCAAATATCTTAAATTCATGTATTTTAATTATTTGGATGATGTTATATTTTGGTATTTGTCACATCTTTATTTTAAAAGTGAAATATTTTTTATTCATTGGTGCAAAAAGAAAAATATCATATCTAACCAATGCAATGCTTGGTTTTTAGATATTAAAATTTTCACGGAGTATGACACTCTAAATCTGATGCGATCTAAAAACAATCTAATTCTAATAATTAAAATAACTTTGGTGAAATTAATACAAGTTATGATTTAATTTGAGTAGGGTAAGAAGATAATTTTATGGAGTAAAAATCATTTTGCCATTTTATCATGATTCTTGTTAAAGAAAATCTAAAAAATTAAATTTTAAATTTTAACCTTTATTTTTTATATCCGAAATCTTATATTCTACACCTCTAAGTTTTAACATTTTATCTCTAATTTTTAAAATTTGAACCACAACTCTTAACCTTAAATCCTAAACTCTAAATCTTTTAATTTAAAGCAGAGATACAAAAAGAAACATAAGTAAAAGATAAACTATTTGTACCCAATTTTATATGATAAATCTATCATATATTTTTGTTTCTCAAGGAATATATACTAAGAAAATAACCTGACTTGGTTTAAAAGATTTACCAATTCTTACCTTACATATTTTGATTTGACCTATCAGTCCAAATCGACTAAAGCATTGATCATTCCAAAGATGAATCCAAATGACAAATAAAGTGTAGCTGTGAAGGGAATGAACAAGAATCGCCGACAACCAGAAAGTTCAGTTCACTCTTCCACCCAGGCCGGGTAGGTCTTCTTTCTAATCAAATCAAACCCAGCCATAGCCATAGCCTACACCAGTCTCATGAGTCATAGTAGGTGAAGTTAGGTAAAGTCAAAGACCAAAAACGTTTTTGCATGCATTTTCCTCTACTTTAGACTATTTTCTACGGATATAAAGATAATAATCATGGGGACTAGAAACACTACTGAATATATAAAAATGAAGTCCAGACAATGATGTCGTCTAGCCTTGTTTTCTGATTGTTTTCGTCGGCCATGCCCAAACATGCCTTGTTCTGTTGGGTACAGTTTCTTCTTGTTCAAGAAAACCCTAGAATCTATGGTGTTTCTTAGCAGATGTATACTTATTCTTCTGTCGTGTTGGATAGCGTAAAGTTTCCTCTACCATTGACGTGATAGCACAGATGTTAGAGTTCAATCCCAACATCATTAGGAGTTTCTCCTCCCATGCTTTTATTTCTTCGTCAAACTTCAACTACTGTGCTGTAATAATTAACATAAGTGAAAAAATAACAATTAAATCACTAAAATACGAAGTAATATTTTTTCACGAGTATAAAACTGTACAATTAAATGTATGATTAATACTACAATTCATAAATTTAATAATATAATTGTATTTATTATACGGATAAAATGTTGAATCAATTTTACATCTCTATCACGCTAATCCAAATGAAGATCTGTTGTATACCGTTGAAAACCTTTTACTTGGAATAAATAGTTAAATATTTTTTTTTATTTATTTCAGATTTAATATGAATAATATACATACACAAATAATTTATGAAAAGAAAAATAATTAAGTCCTATTAAATGAATAAATTGAATAAAATAATTTTTTATCAATTTTGATCATTAGTTATTAATAATCAAGGTGGTATTTATGAAAGATCCACGGGATCACAATTTTCTTAAAAATTTAAAAAAATTAAATTGAAATATTGATAAATTTTTTAGATATTATATGTTATAATTTTATCATGCGATATTTAACTAATAATTTGATTCCTTCCACGAATATGAAGTCTCGACCCATAGTGTCTTTCTTTTCTTTTTTCTTCTAATTTTTTGAAATTAATTAACAACTTTATTGTATTGTAGTGTTTCTGTGTTCCCACGCATACACAACTTGTCAAAGACGTAACGTAATGACTTGTGTTGATAAGGAAGCAACCTACTCACACGGGAAGAGGATGGGGATGAATCGGTCAGTCTAAAAGAGAGATATTTTTGAAGTATTTCTTTTTATAGGAGTGTCATAAGACTACATGGACAAGAAGAAATGGTTTTAAATAGGCGTCTCAGCCCAAATCAGAAATGGATTTCTCTTTTTCGGACATGGTGAATAGAGTTGAAGCCTCAAAGACGAGCCATATTTTTAGCCCAAAGACGTGGCGATCCTCAACAATCCATCCAAGTCATCGTCTCTCGCTGCCGTGTCCACCGCCACGATACTCTCTATCACGTCACCCATGACAAGCAAGGACTGTAAGCAAATAAATCAAATTCAGGTACCATTCTGTATTAGAGCTTCCTATTCACTGTGTACAGCAGCATGGCATTACGGATGTTGCAAAGCATGAAACACAGTAGCCAGGCCAGGACCTCTCGAAACTCAGCAGAATATATCTTAGGGTTGAATGTGCCAAATTTACTCCAGGTTACCATAGGATGCATATCGGTTGTATTCCCAACAGCTACCGTAGAATAATAATTGTTTTTTTTATGTTTTTTATCCCCAAAATCAAAAGACCTTACTCGAAAAGTAGATGACGAAGAATCATATAATATTGATTTATTTTCACTCAATTCATTTCTTAATACCAGTAGCCTTGATAAATGACCATCAAGTGCCTTCTTCGGGACACTTTTTACCTAATAACATTATCATGATTTTTGCTTTATGAAGATTGAGTTGATTAAACTCTAAAGCAACGAATCCCAAATGATTTATTTTTAAATTAACCACTTGCTCTGCCCTGGTTAGCAACTCAAGTAGTTCATTTGCTTCATTAGGGAGGAAGCACATGGGGAGGTACATATGTTAGAATTAAAAAATATTCAATACGAATATAAACCCAAGATCTATACATGTTAAATTATAATAGCAAGTCTCAGACGGAGAAAAGAGATATGCAAGTTAACCTAATTCTTGGGACCATAACCCCTTTATATAGTTGATTTAATAACCAACTAGTAGTTGATTTAATAACCAACTCTCTGAAGTATTTATAATTCTGCCCCTCATCAAATTATAAATACACCTTATGGTATCTACACTTTTAATTCCATGATAATTTAATACCTATAACACGTGTAACATAATTGGTCACTTAATTACGTGTTAAATTTTATAATAGCAATATACATTATACATATGTATCCACTATTATTGAATTTTAATCCAACAACATATCTTTTCTTTGATTAATTTAATTTGCTAAATTACCCACTAATCTTGTAGCACATAAGATATTGAATCCGTAGCTTAGATTCTTGCTCCACAAATCGCTAAATATTCTCCCAAACATGCATAATTCTTAGCCCCCCCCCCCCCCCCAAGACCTATTTCACCTTTATGAGTAGATCTTAGGTGAAAATAGGATGCCTCAGACTATTTGTTCTCATTTTCTTATCTCAATCACAATATATATGCAATCTATGTATGATTTTATTAAATTGGATGTTATCTTCGATTAAAAAAAGTTGTCACATTTTATATAGGACTCCACCCTAATATATAATATGACGAGAGATGAGTCTAATATGTACGTCAGATATTGTTAAACATTATTAAATTGATTAATAAAGATTAAAAGTATTAAAGATTTAATATATAATTAATAATTAATTAAAATAAAATTTAATTAAATTAAATTATTTTTATAGAGAAAACTATACAGGCGATCACTTAACTATCACCTTTTTGTTTTGGTCACCCAACAAATTTTTTATCAATATCGTAAATAATATTTTATTTCATTATTGTTTGGTCACTGAATTTCCCTTAAATTGTAACATGGTTTAATAAATAACTCATAAAATATTTAAACCCTAATTGACCCAACTTGTTATTGATCTAAAATATTAATTCAACACTTACGTAATAAGCCTGAACTTTTAACATGTTCTTAAAATGACATGATTTGAAGTTTATTAGAACATGAATTAACTCGATATTTAATTGTTTAGATTTAAATTATTATAACTTAAGCTTATTTGATCCAACCTATATCGAATCTGAATTTAGATTAAACTAACGTTGACCTGAATTAAAATCGACCCAAATCAAACTCGACTCGAAACATTAACTCAATCATGATATAACTCAAACAAGATATGAACCGACCTAATACCAGATTTTATTTTTCTTGAAAGATTAATACCTGATTTTACAAAATGAACATACCCCATAGCTGCTAGCCGGAATCTTTCGTGCGGTCTATTTTTTCACCAATTTCGTATACCAACACGGTGATTGTTTTCTTCTTTTGTGGAATCTCAAATTATAGATCATAAATACGCTAACTTATTATAAAATTTAATAAATAAATAAATATCAATGTTATTAAACCATGGATTTAAATTAATTAACTTAAACAATTATTTAAAAGGGTGATTGAGAAGGCAATGTCAATCCCAAGTAGAGAATAGATAGCTTGACTTATGACGTTGAAGAGGAACATATATATGTAAGCAATCCTTCACGACCACTACTTTACAAGACGGAAAAATCAGACCTAGAGATTGGACACCACCGAGGTCATAGAAAGATTTTTTTTTTCTAACTTAAAAAAATTAAAATAAAATTATATAAAAATTATTATAAAAATTTTGATATTAATTTTCGGTATAAAAATTAGGGTGTAACAGATTAATGTGCCGAAAATCATTTCTAGGAATAACTTGTTTTGTAGGTTGGAGACAGTTTTTGGAGGAATATTTGTGTCTAACTCGTTTTGTTTTTTCCTCTATTATTTCATTTATTTTTTATATTCATAATTTCAATATAAATTTTAAATAAATTTGTAAAAAAATGTAAAACATTAATGAACTTATATAGGTTTAATTAAATTTGAGTAGAGGATTACATGAATAGATAATTTAAGTTATTTGTAAATTTTTTAAATATATATTTGTAAATGAATTATAAGTAAAGTTATTTTAATATTATAAGTTGGGTTAAGAAGTCATCATATGTATTATTTATTTTATTTCATTCTTTTTAATATCAAATAATGAAATATAATACCAATAATTGTTGGGTATATTGATAATGTACTTATAAAAGGAGAAGTGAGTTTAAACCTTAAATATGATATTACTGACAGAGACAACCTCACACTTCAGACATAAATTAAATTTTTATATAAATTTTTTAAAAAAACTTTAAAATTAGATTGTTTAAATATTATTTATATTTTTAATATATAAAAGATGAAATTTAATTAATTCTTTGAAGAGTATTTTTTTTTTACTAACATTTAATTTTAATTCTAATCCGATTTAATAAAAGGGAGAAAAAAAGACTTTAGAAAAAAGAATGATACTACTAATGATTCTAGAACTCATAGTTTGAGAAATTAAGAAAAAAAATTAACTAACCATTCATAAAATATATAAACCATAACTTTGTAAATAAATGCCATCAAACTTAAATTGATTTTAAGAGAATAAATTACCTAATAAATAATCTAGTTTTAACGATTTACAAATTATAATTATAATTTAAATTTTGTCTTGATTATTATAATAAATAGATAATTGAGTTATTGTTAAAATATAGTCGAATAACATAAATTTGTATCTAGTCATAAATTTTGTATCACTGTTATTTTTAATTTATATTAGCGAAATTTCTCTTATTAAGCTCATGACAAGAGTGGTTGTCTCCGACTGAATTTTTTCTCTATTAAATTGATCTTTTATATTTTTTTTAAAAATAATAAAATTATAAATTTATCTATTTAAAAATTTATATTCTGTCCTAACAATAATCATTAATTTTAATCGTATTTTTTAAAGATTGCGTAGCAAGTTCATTGTTGCCAACATCGTTAGACTACAATACTTGAGTCTTAATTTTAATTATAAGTGTGATTATGAGTGGTAAGCTAATTCATGATTCTTATAGCTACAATGGACCCCACGCCACCAAAAGGATTGCATTTAACTATAAGTTTGGGGAGGAAACAAAGCTTTATTCTTAATTAATTGGATTAGCTGAAGGCAATGGCATCGTATAAAGGTACTAATTGATGGTTAAGGATATCAAATCTTATTTATTGTATTAAAATAATGGATTTCCTACAACCCATCAGACATAATAATAATCAAAACATGTTATATGAACAGTGTTCTGTCAAATTGGACAATTTGTATTTCAAGCGAAATGCTTCACTTTAGACACGTGATAATCATATCGTATACCAATAAAACTTGTTTTTTTTTAATTTTTATGAGTATTTTAATTTTAATTATAGTTAAAATTTAAATATATGATTAAAATTTAAAGATTGTAATTAGAATTTAATGTTTACCGATCAGAACTTAAATTTTTCATATTTTCTTTAAACTTTAACTTTTTAATATTTAGATATTAAATTTTAATTTTAATTTTAAATTTTAAACCTTAACATTTTAAATTAAATCTCTAAATCATGAAATTGTGACAGTTGTAGAAAGAAAATGTTAATACCTTCGATCCATAGAATATTTCCCTTTATATAAAAATGGGTTTTATTTTAATACATAAAGTTCTGAAAAAATTGTACACCTATTTTTTTAATAAACATTTATTTTTAAAAATAAATAAAATTTTTCTGTTTATTTTTTATAATCTTTATATGTCTCACCAATAATTTTATATCATATTTATTATTTTTTATTTTTATTAATTATTTTATTTTATTTAAAATACACTTGACATAAAATCTATGATGAAAGTTGAAACATACAATAATATAAAAAAAATATTCTTTTAAAATTTAAATATTTAGTTTTAGTGTTTTAATTTTAAAATCTTAAAACATATTCACTTACCACCAAAATTAAATCCTTAATTTATAAATTTAATAAATATATATACATTAAAATTTATACAAACAATTGTGGTTAATCGTGATTAAGAAAGACGTTGAATGTAGTTAATTATAGTTCTTTATTAAGTGTTTTTTTTTTAAATTTTTATATTTCATCTCGTTTGAGTCATATTTTCTTTTTTTGGATTAGTTTTGTAATTCATTAATCCAAAAAAGCAGTAAAAACTGTTACTCATTTACAAACTAATCCCCCAAAAAACTAATAAATCGCCCTGTACATTTCGTATCCTAATATTTTTATGATGTAAACGAATACATATAATATCATTTAGACAATCAAACAACTGAGTGCAGGACCTCTGTACTCCTCGAAAAACCCTACGGTTACGTTCTTCCCATATTAAATATAGAGAAGCCTGCCATGCAAGTCGACCGATCAAAGCGACAACTGACCTTCCTTTGAACCTGGACACCACCCAAGAGAGCTCCTCAGGCCAGTTCAAGATCTCCCGACGTATGTTGCAGCAACATAAACTCAATTTCCAAAATTGCTTGGAAAATGGACAATCAAAGAATAAATGATCTCTGGATTCAACTGAACCATTATATAAATACAACCTTCTTCATCAACTATCCTCATTCGAACCAACCGTAACCTCGTAGGAAGCTTGTCCAAAATTATCATCCACATAATCATCGTATGTTTAGGGATATGCATGCCAAACCATACTATTTTATGCCATACTATTACTTCTCTAGATTCACAAATACCCCTCCAAATTTCCTTTATGAAAAGATTTCTGCATACAGCTGAGACCGACACTACCACACTTCCCAAAACAAAATTTAAAACAAAATTTATATTATTATCCGTCTATCAATAAAAGAATTATACGAGTAATCATATTTCCAAACGACCGCAAACATTTTGCCTTGTTTGGTAGTACACAAAATTGTTGGAAATATATAAAAAAATCAAATTTCTATCGTAATGTTAAAGAAGACAGTGGCAGAATCTGAAAGGTAGGACCCAACGTTGAAGAGGCTATATAAACACCACCACTTATTCACTTCTCAAAGTCGCTTCTTCGCCAAAAATTAAGCCCCCATCTCCACTCACCTTATTCCTTCACTTTTCTTTGAAAAACAAGGCCAATATTTTTGTTAGAGGGACAGTGGAAGAGCCACCGTCGATTGCTTATTCAAGCAATAATGGTAGACGTAGATCGGAGGATGTCGGGTCTGAACCCGGCCCATATAGCAGGATTACGCCGTCTCTCTGCTCGTGCTTCCGCCCCTTCAACCGCGGCTTCCCTCCCCGTTCGCAACGGTCTTCAGTCTTTCTCTTCATTAGCGGATAAAGTTGTAACCCATTTACGGGAGTCGGGTTTCAAAGTCCAACCGGGTTTGTCCGACGCTGAGTTCGCTCGGGCGGAAGCCGAGTTTGGTTTTGTTTTCCCACCTGACCTCCGAGCCATATTATCAGCCGGTTTACCCGAGGGTTCAGGCTTTCCCGATTGGCGGTCCAATGGAGCCCGACCCCATCTTCGGGTTTTGCTGGATCTTCCCGTCGCTGCAATTTCCTTTCAGATAGCGCGTAACACGTTATGGTCTAAATCTTGGGGTCCAAGGCCATCTAACCCGGAAAAAGCTTTACGGGTGGCGAGGAATGCCCTTAAAAGAGCTCCCCTTTTGATCCCCATTTTCAATCACTGTTATATTCCCTGTAACCCATCTTTAGTGGGCAACCCAATTTTCTTCATCGACGAGACCCAGATTTTCTGTTGCGGATTGGATTTATCTAGTTTTTTCGACAAGGAACCTTTGTTTCGGAGCTCTGAATTCGACCCGGACTTGTTGAAAAAACAGAGATCAGTTAGTGAGAAATCAGCTGGGTCGTCCTCCAACGTCTCGAGGCGAGCTAGTATAGATGCCGATTTCCTGACCAGGACTCGGACACCTAGATGGGTCGAGTTCTGGAGCGACGCAGCAGTTGATCGTCGCCGGAGACACTCGTCGTCTTCACTCTCGAATTCTTCGTCCGACACGTATTTCGATATTCCGAGAAGCGACATTCCGAAATGGGTGGAGGGTTACATTGAACAAATCGGATCGGTTCTTAGAGAAGGCAGGTGGAGCGAGTCCGATATAGCAGAGATCGTACAGGTGTCGGCATCTGGGTTTTCGGAAGAAGAGATGGTTTTATTTGATACTCAGGCAGTTCTGGATGCGCTCCTTTTAAAAGTAAATCGGTTATCAGACTCGCTCCTGAAGGCTGGATGGAGCTCCGAAGAAGTTTCGGATGCTCTACCTTTCGATTACCGAGCAGAAAAGGAAAAGAAACCTGGCAAGAAATTATCCCCTGAAATCGTTAAAAAAATCGAGAAACTCGGAGAATCAATTACCCTGTCATGAGATAGTTCCGACAACAAAGATCCATTCTGTTCTTTGTTTTGTTTATACTTTCCAGGGGTTTTCCCAGGAAAAAAAAAAGTGGCCATGGAGGCAAGTTATACACTGTAATATGAAATGAAGCACGAAAAATAAAAATGTTCACATGGAATTGTTGTTCACATATACCTCCCTCGTAAGTTGAGATGAAAAGGTTTTCCTATGGAGGCTTTCCCGTTTTCACACAGAAACCTGACACCAAATCCTTCCCACCGTTTAGCTTTTCAAGAAACGAGGTCAGAAATCCCATGTCCGAATCTTTATGTCATGTGAGCTGAATGTTCCAACTGCTTTCAAGGATCCTTAGGCCACTTTCCTCTTGCAAGTAAGAGAAACAGGGTTTAGGGTTTGCACAGTAGTTTGTTGACCGAAACGATGAACACCAAATAATTGCATAGTAAAAAGACAACAGTGGTTAGGTTCATCATGTTTGGATCATCTCCACTTTATCGCATGTGCAGTAACACAGTAATAATTAGTTCAGACAAAAACATCTAATAAAACCAAAAAAATCTTTTATTCAAAAGAATTAGTATTGGAAGTCTAAAATACCATTGGAAAATGAAAATGTATTAATTCAATGACGGTATTATATTCTTCCAATTGCTGTAAACGGACCAAGTTGAACCGACCCTTGGAACTGCCACTCACCCATTTCCCCAGAACAATGACAGAGCAGAACCAAGTTGGGATTGGAACAACTAGACACAATAATTTAGTGTACATTTAGCATCTTGTTTAAGTTAAGTTGCAGTTGGTTTTGCCACTGCAAGAGGAGACAGTTTAGTGGAGATTTGTCGCCCACTTTGAATAGTGACATTAAGTTTGGAAGGTGTCGTTGTTATTTAGTCAACTTGGTTGGTTAATTATTGCAGGGCAGCTTTAGTTCTTGTCAATGGCTCCCATGTGTGTTCACAGTTTGTTGTTTGGTCTGTCCTAGACTGTTGCTGCTATTGGTTGACATTTCAGTACCAGCTTTCATTGCTTAGATTTCATCTTTTGAATTTGGGGGGTTTAAAATCTTGATATTGGTAATATTAAAACCAAATTTAATGTCTTTAGCATGAAACGAGAAGGATAAGTTGGCATATCCTACAGCCAAAGCCAAGCCAAGCCAAGCAGGAGACTAGCTATAGGACATAACGTGTATAATACTGTCTCTGACAGCAGCTCTTGGTTTCTATAGACTATAAAATTTTTCAGATTCCATTTACTCCACCAATGTCACTAAATGCTGAGCGGTTCTATAAATGAGAGTGAAAAAACAGCTTCATGTATTTACGTTCTGCATGAATACTTCAACCCTCTTTTCCAGCAATCTTTGGGCTAGATCAGTTAGTTTCATAGCTGCATGTGAACACCATAAATCAAAACAAATTGGTACTAGTTTTTGGATTCATTAGATGTGATACGAAGAGGACAAGCCAAAAGAATAAGTGTATTCGATCGCTTAATTGTGTAAACTATTTTTATATATTATTTTATATTAAATTTTAAATATACTAGAAATACTTCTTTTCTCTTTTTAAAATATTTTTAATAAAATTAAAATTTATAAAAAAAATTAGAAGCAAAATGTACCAACTTATGTTGTCAGTGAAAAAAACAAGTAAGCCTTGGCAGTGTTGATTCATAACTTAAAATAGCCCAATATGGCCACAGGAAAAAGAGAAAAACTATTGGATTTGGGCTTCAATGGGTACAGAACAATATTCTATATCTTTGTTTTAATTCATGGTTAAATAGGCACAAACCTAATTTCATTTAGTAAAACTTTACAAATTCATTTTTAAATTTTAAAATTAGTATATATTTTTTAAAAAAAATAGAAAATTTATAGATATCTTTCGTTAAAAACTTAATTTTTTTAAAAAAATTTATAAATTCATTTTTTTAATGTTTTATAAGTTTATCTCTAGCATAAAATATTATATCCCTTCATGCCCAATACCATCGTCTTCATGCATTTCACCTTGCCTGGCCGACATGTAATACAATACTATTTCTGTCCAAAAACATTATATCTAAATTTTCCTCCCTTAAAGTTAAAGCATCCATTTCCCACCAAAACCAACCAACCAACCCCTTTATTGTCTTTTCCTCATCTTATCCTGTCCACATTTGCTAGGTCTGGATTTGGAGTTTTCCGACACCAATTTCTTCATTTATAGTCTCACCTCCAGGAGACGGAACTAAAATTTAAGGTTGAAGGGGTAAATATAAATGTTTAAAAGTAAAGGATAAATTCATAAAAAAAATATTTTTAAAAGAATTTAAATAAAAAAATAAAAATTAAAAAAAATCTTCAAGAATGGATGCGATTGCGCTCCCATCCCTTAATAGCTACATCCCTGCCTCCACGGATTTCATTGCTTGCATGCGCCTCTCTAGCCTTTAGGCTCATGTTTTAATAAAGCAAAGGGATTTGTCAACTAAATTGTAGTTTGGTTCACAGTTTTAGAAACATGGAGTCAGTAATAACATTTAATTTAAAATTCTATAGTGATTATAAATAATTTACGTTGTATATGAAAATAATAATTAATTCAACAAAAAATTATCATTTTTTAAATAAATCCAAGAATCACACAAAAAACAAAAGTATTTACAAAGAACAACCCCAAATCTCCTATACAAGTATGCTTACTCACATAGCTCTCAACTTATAGCTAAAGAACTATTAGTTTTTTTTTTTTAATTACAATCAATTAACTTAAGTTTAACATCAACTAAGGAAATTTTGTCATTTTTATATAAATAAGAGTGATACCAAATTTTAGTAATATTTTAGGGAAAAAATATGATCAAAGTTACACATTTATGTCCAAATGAGAGAAAATGAAAAAAAAAAGTTGTTAGAGAAATTTCCAAGAATATATACCCATTTATCTTGTGACAGAGAACGTGAGAACTTATCTTACATTGAAAAAAAAAGGGGAAAAAGTAGATGGATAAAATGGATTTTTGTATTAAAAAAATAAACTAAAAGATAGACTGTGTCAGAGAGAAGGGTGCAATGAACCTTGCCGTTTAGAGAATACCCTCAATACATACCCTTCTCCAATCATCAAAGCTCTTGTGTGGGGATGTTGGGACCTTAGTGGGATATCTCACATGGGTCTACTTCATGAATTTGGGTTTGACCATTTCCTTCTTTTTTTTTTAGTGATATAGAATTGATTGTGAGGCATGACCCTTTAGACACGAACACGAACACTAGTCGACCCTGCCTCGGGAGGCAACCTACCTCACACGTTCACTTCCTTTAATATTATACAGACCATACAAAACTAGAAAATATGGAATAATTTCGTATAATGAAATATATTTTATAATAGTGTATATAAATAACCCGTAGATTAATATACATGAAACTTTACGAGTAGAAAGCATCTATTTCTTTATCATGCATATTTTTATGCCTCCTTTAAAATTTTTTTAAATTTAAATTTTAAATCCCTAACACTTATTTTCTATATCATAAACCTAAGCCATACACCCTAAAAAATACACCCTACACCTAATTCCATAACCCTAATCACAACTCTTAATCTTAAACCCTAAATCCTCTAATTTAAAATATAAGTAAAAATGGAGGCATGAGAATGAGGTAAATGATTTGCACCCAAACCTTATACCCATGGTTCGATGAATAAAAATTTACTGCCATTTTTGTAACCCAACACGAAAAAAAATCAAATCATATTCTCTAAACTTAATATTTTACACTTTAATCTTAAATCCTAAACTTACTTTAGTGATAAACATAAATAGAAATATCGAAAAAATACACAATTTTTACTCGTGGTTAGATATGAACTTTGATTTTAGGGCAGACCCACAGTCTGCCAATGAGAAGGAACTGCGAACTGAAAAAAAACAGACGTTGCCATCTGTCACTATTCTTATGGTGAAAACAAATTTAACTTCAATCAAAGCTGTGAGCTATATGTGTACAAATTTAACTAAAGTATTCAAATCCAAGAAAATGATATCTGACATGGACCATGCCGACTAGGGCAAATTTACTGCAATATTGAGCTATATACATTGTACGGTAACCCTCAAAATGAAAAGGAATTTCCATGCATGGAAGAGGAAGTATATATATATATATATATATATATATATATATATATATATATATTATATATATATATATAAAGTTAACTCGCATGCATGGGGGAAATCCTTGAAGTTACTGTCATGTTTTGATGATAAAAGCTTTAATCGTTGGAATTGGATGGGTATAATAATAGTAGAGATATACGTGGAGAATAATATTAAGAAGTTTAATTATAGATAATGAAAGCATACGATGGAATTCTTTGTGAACAAGTGAAATCACCACTTTACAAGTAATCCAAAAATATAACCGAGATATTGCCCATTACACAAATCAACTAATTAAATATTTTGAATTCCAATCCTTATCTAAGCATCTGCATGTTGCCCAACACTTGATGATGATGATGATGATGATGAGATGGCTGGCAAGCTTTCGCCAAAGAGGAGTAACCCACACTAGCCATTGCTGCACTTGGAAACCCTATACCCATTGGCCTATTCACAGCAGCTTGTTCCAAAGATTGCACCTGTTTCTTCAAGAACTTAACATAGTGAATCGCTTCGTCCAACATCGAAGCGGTATCCATCTTAGTGCCTCCTGGAACGAGTCTTTGCAGAATCCTTATCCGTTCACTTATCCGTTCCCTTCTATGCCTGGCTGCTACACTCTGTGGATCCTTAGAGATCTTCACGTTCCTTCTCTTTGGTGGCTTAATGGATTCCGGGTCAATATGAATCGGCTGCATTGCCGCTATACGGAAGATCATCTCCCTCATTTCTGCCATGGAATTCCTCTTGTCTACCGAACAAGGATATGAGTTTGAGTTGTTTAAAAGAGATGGATACTTGGGTTGAAGACATGGAGCCATAGATTCTTGAGCTGGGACACTGCCAATGAAGGATAAAGTTGAAGCTGGCAAGGCCACGAATGTGTTGAGAGAAGAAGGGTCATTAATGGGGTTAGGGTAAATGGGTGGTGTAGGTAAGATTGAAGTTCCATTGGAGAAGTTTATATCAGAGGACTTGAAAGTAAGCGACTCACAGAATTCAGGAAGCTTCTCCATTTGCATCATCATTGTCATTATATCTATGTGATCATCTGTTGAGGATTTGATCATGTCAACATCCATTGAATCTTCACTCAAATTTGCTATTTTCTACTCTTTTCCCTTAAAAAGAAGCACTGTTTGAGAGGAAAAAGAGATGGGGAAGTTAGAATAGGATAGATTTCTGAAAGACTGAAATGGCAGAGGGATGGGTGAGGAGCAGAGCTGACAGAAGAAGATGAAGATATAGCTTCGATGGAGCTAGCTGAAGATAAGAGAGAGAGATGAAAAAGTGTATTTAAAAAGTACAGCCAATATCTAGCAGAGAAGTTGACAGAGCTTTATATAGCAACTTGAGACCAATATATTTATTTATACAAATTCATGCAAAATTTATTTATTTATATAAATTTATGATTGAATATGTGAAATCTCTAGACTCCGATAGTGACCGCCCATAGTGTGGGGCTAACTCTTATTCACTCATCCTATCAACCCTACGATCCAGTAAAAATTTTAAACCCACAATTTAGTTGACTTGGATTTAAGGATTTTTATGAAAGAAGGTGCATGAACCACTTTGGTCTTTTAGACAGTGGCATGAAACAATTATATCATCGTCTATTATTATATAAATTTATCATATTATTTTAAATTATTTATTTTTTAATATTATTCCTATAAAATTTTATTCTCATGACTTTTGTCAGGACAATCAACCCTTTAGCGGTCTCCGGTGCTTGATCAAGATTCCGGTAACTTTGGGATGATGATATCACATTTTCAAGTTTTCAAAGGGTGGAGAATACTGGTGATAAAATACTGCAGTGGACACAGGTTTGGTCACTCTCATCATTGCCTTGGGCACACTTTCCAAGGTGGATGGAAGGGTGACGGTCATGCATCGCAGATAGCCAGAACCAGATACCCCTTCCACTGCAACTGCGCAAATGGTGGCTTCGGGTGCTGAAAATTTTACTTTGCTTTCTTCTTTTCTTTTTCCTTTTGTTGCTTAACTGACATCTTCCATTCGTGAGGCTGCTTTGTTGCTTCTGTCTTCACCAATTTGTGTATACAAGACAATCGAATTGAATAGGATCTGATCTGATCTGATCTGATCTAACTTTTGACATGAAAATTAACTAACCAAGGCTTTACCGTCGTTTATCAAAACTTGTCAGCCAAGACCATGACTGGCACATTTGAAGTGCACATGGGGGTTTGAGATTCAAGAGATTTGCAGTAACCCAAAAACAATATTTAAATACTCTGCGCAAGTATATCAGAAAACTTCCCCCGAGGCCAGCCAGACAGCCAAAATGAGCTAAAAAATGAAATGATACTGTTGTATAAACCAGTAGTTGGATTGTATTGTACCAGTATATTCAAGAATAATTAAAATGATAATTTTTTAAAGGACAAAGGAACTAATATATTATATCAACATAAGCATAAACTATTTTTTATATTTATTACTTTCATAAAAGAATTAAAAAAAAAAACATACTTATAGTTCTTCTCTTCCTCTAGTACCAAATCCATGATCAACTTACCCTGATTATGAAGAGATGTTTGAGCCTAACCGCCATTACCCGACCACATGAACTGGGCTATTAGTTTTGGAGTTCTGGTAATAGCCCATTCCACTTCGAAGTTTTTCTTAATAGCCCAGCCTAAGAGTATTCCTTATCCCCAGTTGATGAGTCCAAGAACCCAGGCAGGAGTGCAGTCATGAAGCGAAGCTGGAAGCCATTAAAATTAACTTCATGCTAAAACTTAAAAGAACACAAGTATTTATATTTGATACACAGACGGTAAAAACTATTTAGTTTTACAAAATTATTAGTTTTAAGATTTAATAATTGAATTTAAGGTATAAAGTTTAATGGTATAAGTAGAGATGATTAATGAGTTGAATAACTCATGAACTATTCAAATTCAATTCAATCAAAATTTAATAAATACTCAATTTCGGTTGACTCAACTAGAAATCTTAACGAGTTTAATTGAACAAAGTCTATTTCGACTTGAAAAATTTACGAGTAGCTCATTAATTTTTTAAAATATTTTTAATAATTATTTTAAAATTATTCTATTAAAAAAATTAATAATAATTATTAATTTGTGGATATTACTTTAGTTTCTATATACTCATTGAATGTATTTGTGAATTGTTAGTTTAGAATTTAAACCTTTAGGTACTCTTTTGATTTTTTTTATTAAATTTGTTAATATACGTTAAAATTAAGTCCAGTATAATATTATTAAATTTTATTTTTAGTTAAAAATAAGATAACTTTTTAGTGAGCTTAACGAGTAACAAGTCAAGCTTAACGAACAACGAGTTGACTTGAGAAATAATTTTTTTAACGAGCATGAGTCGAGCAACATTCTTTAACAAGCAACAAATCAATTCGAACAATAATTTTTTTAACGAGCACGAATTGAATAGTGTCCAACTCGCGATTGAATCACTCAATAAGCATCCCTATTTATAAGTTTAGTAGTTAAAATTTAATAAAAAAATAATTTAACATTTAATTTAGAATTTAAAGTTTATAAGTTAAAACTTAAATCATCAAACATATTACCCTAAAACCTAAACTCTAACCTCTAAACTTTAAATCCTAACCATAATCCATAATTTGTAACAATAAATAAATGAATTATTTATTTATATTTATTTATTTAATTAATTAAATAAATAAATAATAATTATTATGTTTATTTGTTTAATAAATAAATATAAACAATCTTGCCATTAAACTAGCTGGTTACAATGTACTGCTGCTTTTAGTAAATCATGTTTACAGTTTCTCAAGCTTTTCATCTCAAAATCATGAAATTATCTATATCCGTCTTTCATCCCACTGATTTCCGCCTATTGCCGACACGCATCATCACAGTCACTCGAAACTCCCACATGAAACATCGGCGAAATTCATGCAACAATTACAGGAACACGGCTCAAGACAATCTCAGAAGTAGGAACCATGTAAACTCAGTCAGATATGAAATCTGTGTCAAAAACAAGACAGTAGTAAACATTCCGAATCCTTTTGAAATAACTCCCCACTCATGTCTCAAAGACTTTGAAGATATGAAGAAATCTTAGAAGCCTTTAGACACTTTGCACCCGTGGCTGTCATTTCCCAATACTGTTCTCACCTTGGATGCCAAACAGTGCACAGACACTTCATGAGATTGCACGATCTGCTCTTTGGTGGAACAACAGTGAAAAAGAGAGCTATTCACGTTTTAAATCATTGAATTTATCTTTAATTTTTATATAAATCAAAAACCTTTAATTTAATCAGATTAAATCATTAAATTTTTGTTATTAATAAATTAAATCATTCACACTAACACCGTTAAATATTTTAATGAAAAAACTAATTCAATAATCCTATTAGACATGTGTTTCCATGTCAGCAAGTTAATATTAATTAAAATTAATGAAAAAATATTAATTTTTTTACATTACATTATTAAAGAAATTTAGTAAATTGATATCGATTGAATTATAATTTTTTAATAATTTAATATAAAAAGATTAAATATATTTTTAAATTTTAATTGATATTAACTTGTTGATATGGAAACACGTGTCTAATAAAATTATTGAGTTAGTTTTTTATTAAAATATTTAACAGTGTTAGTGTGAATGATTTAATTGGTTAATAATAAAAGTTTAATGATTTAATCTGATTAAATTAAAGTTTTATGACCTATACGAAAGTTAAGAGTAAATTTAATGATTTAAATCGTAAATGGCTCTGAAAAAAATGTTACATACAAATCTATAATTTAATCAAACAGATTCTAGTCAAAAATCAAAGATTGATTATTCTCTCTCGGTTCGAAAATGATTCGCTATAGATAGATACATGATTTTATAGCAGAGTTATAAATTTTTATATTTAGTAAAACTATAGTGAAAAAAGTTAGTGGGTTTGAAATTAGATAATATATGGAAAATATTTTTTTTGATGTCATATGATTTTTAAATTTTCAAAAAGCATGATTCCATTCTAGATGACCTCATTTGTTCATCGATGGGTCGATGGGATGCATAACTAAATAAACAATAAAAAATAAAAAAATATATAAAATATAAAAAATTTTAAATTTTTAAGTGGTATGACTGTTTCCAACATCCTAAATCTATCCCTGATGATAGTCTGGGGGTGGATTGGTGTTTCTGCCTAACAACGTGGAACTAAATTTGGTCTTATTTCAACTGTCCAGGTTAAACCACGTCATAGTTGGACTTGGAAAAAAATTATTAAAGCTGAGGGATTGGTTATCGATCTTAGACGGACAACAGGAGAATTTTACAGCTAGGAAGGTTTGGGAACACATTAGGCATAAAAAGAAAAAAGTTTCCTGGGAAGGCGTGGTATGGGGAAAGTTAACAATTCCAAGGCATTCACTTATAACTTGGCAAGCTGTATTGGATCGATTGTCTACTAAGGAGAGAATGATAAAGTGGGGATGCCAATTAGATTCGACTTGTATCCTTTGTGAGGTCGATGTGGAAACCCGAAATCATTTATTTGGGGATTGTGATTTTTTATGGGAGATTTGGGAGATGATATTGCGTGATTGTGAATGTCAGCAAAATAGATGTTCTTGGTCCGATTTGTTTGCATGGATAAGTAGAGAAGGTAAAGGGAAGACATTGCGCGCTACTATTCTCATAGTGGCTTGGGGTGGATTAAATTATTACATCTGACAGGAAAGAAATGGGAGAATTGATGGAAGACAATCTCGTAGGGTTGCTGCTATCTTTGCAATTATTCAAAATGACGTTCGTTTGCGCTTATTGGATTATAAAAATCTTAGTCTAAATACTAAATTAGCTTGTAAATAGAGTTTAAGTTAGATATCATTTGTATAGGAAGTTCTTGTACATAAAATTTATATGAGGTCCTTGGATGAATAAAAATTCATTTATCCAAAAAAAATAAAAAATTTGGTCTTCTTTCTATTTTTTTTTTTTTTACATGTAATTGCTGAGGTAAAGATTACATAAGAAATGTGTTATGAATATAATATTTGAGCACATCTCCACTAATTGTCCTTTTCTATACTGACATCTGACTTTATGTAATTTCATTTTGATTATGAGTTTTATTCTTGTGCTTTATAAAATTTGATAATCAAATAAAAAAAGTAAACGTAAGTGGATGCCTTGACTTAAATAAAAAAATATAATCGTAACCTTGAATGGCAGGTAGTACGGTTGTTAAATTAATGCTACTCGCCAAATGAGCTCACTGTCAAAGTTTCAATGAACCCAGAAATTGAATCTTCACCTAATTTTTCTCCTCCAAGTCCAGCAGCTCACAAGTAAGGAGAGAGAGGGAGAGAGAGAGAGAGAGTCCCGCTTTTGGATAAAATATTTTCACCTAGGTAGGTCCAAAGGCTGATGCAAACAAGATTAATTAAGACAAGTATAGGTCCAATTTCATCGATATAGCCTGAAAATTATAATTATACCCCACCAATTTCAACAAGTTGGCAACTTACAAAGTGAGCAGGCTAATCCCAAAAGCGTCAAAACTCAAAATCACAAGGGGGGTGGCGCGGCGCCTCAGCCTCAGTCTGCCTAGTGTAGCCAAAATTCCATGAACCTGTGGGAGTTTGCGTATGCATGAGCTCATTCGGGATGATAGGAATCCCCACTACCAGTACCAGAGCCTGCAATTTCATTTTTCCATGTCTTTTGACTCCTAATTAAAATACCCGGCGGTCAATAGGTCGCACTATTAAGATGATTATGATTCTCGTAGGAAAATACTCCAATTTGACCGCAAGCGCAGATTTTCTTTTACGATAGTATTTGTTTTAAAATATAATCTGTATTATTTAATATTGATCGTAATCACTTTATTAATATTACTAGTGCTTGAACTTGTAACCTCTAAAAACAACAATCGTTCTTTTTAACTACTTAACTATTTGGGCTAGAGGGCTCATGCTTTATTAATATTTTTCTATATAGTAATTCTAAAAAACTTTGTTTTAGTGTAGTTGTGTTTATAAGATGTAATTATACATTTTACAAAGAAAACAGTTGATTATTAATTATTTTTAAATCATTTGTTGGTGTATCCCTTTGAGGTGTTAACTGCAATGTTCCATGAACTTAATGTTGCCATAAGTCGTTTCATAGGGTCTGGACAATTAGGCTGCCGAAGCTAAACGATCCCTTCATGCTTTCCATCAATAAATAAAAATTGTAAACAACTTGACTTAAAATGTTAATTTCGATCTAATATTTTTTTATTACTCTTAATATAGGCGTAATTACAGAAATATACATCTTCACATATTTGCAACGTCGACGCCTACCATATAAAAATATATATTTTATAAAAAAATCCCTCCCCTATATATAGTCGTAGGAGTCTTTGCGCCACAATATCGCCCTGTAAACTCTGTTCTGCTCATTTTGCCTCATAACAAAGAAAGAAAGCATTCATTTCTTAAAGACAAAACACAAAGTTGAATTCTTGAGTGGAATTTTGAGTGTCCAATGGAGTGGGTTCGAGGGGATACGATTGGGTGTGGAAGTTTCGGCACTGTCAATTTGGTGGTGCCCAAAAATGGCTTCTCAAAATCTCCTTTAATGGCTGTCAAGTCTTGCCAACTCATCGGCTCTGTTTGGCTGAAGAAGGAGAAGGAAGTGCTGGATCGAATCGGTTCTTGCCCCCAAATCATTCGTTGTTTAGGTGGTGAGTACACGGTCGAAAAGGGTGGGAAGTTGTATAATTTGTTCTTGGAGTACGCTGACAAAGGAAGCTTAGCTGATCACGTGAAGAAAAGCGGCGGGAACTTGATGGAATCCGATGTTAGAAGATACGCAAGATCGATACTCAAAGGGCTACGCTTTGTTCATTCAAAAGGGTTCGTTCATTGTGATATTAAGCTTCAGAATGTTCTGTTGTTTGGTAATGGTGATGTGAAGATAGCTGATTTTGGATTGGCCAAGAAAATTGGGGAAGAAGAAGTAGGAAAACAGAGGAGTATGGAAATCAGGGGAACTCCTCTGAATATCGCACCGGAGTCGGTCACCCAAAACGTGTATGATTCAGCAGTTGATATTTGGGCACTCGGATGTGCCATTGTTGAGATGTTTACTGGGATACCAGCTTGGAATTTCAAACCAGGGACAAACATGGCGGCTTTGTTTATTAAGATTGGAGTTGGAAATGAATTGCCTGGAATTCCACAAAATTTATCTGAGGAAGGAAAATATTTTCTCAGGAAATGCTTCGTTAAGGATCCGAAGAAGCGGTGGACGGCTGAGATGCTCCTGGATCATCCATTCATGTCTGCCGATGCTGAATCAACATCCCCAAGATGTTCATTTGAAGAATTCTCATCTTCACCAAAATGTCCATTTGAGTTCCCAGATTGGGTTTGGAGTTCGACTCCATCGACAGCTTCTTCTGAATCAAGCTCTGTTCTTTCATTCTCGAGTTACATTAACATTCCATCCCCTTGGGATCGAATTCGTGAACTGGCTTGTGCTGAAGCAGCCGATTGGCCTGTTTCAGAGAATTGGATCAGATTGAGGTAGAAGAAACAAGAGATGTAGATGGAGTTATAATTGATTTTCCATTGCAAATGATTAGTATTTAGTACCAACATAGATAAACTGACTTGTTTTTCCTGATGAAGATTTCTCATTGGCTACTCAGTTTGGCCACATGTACAGATAATTCATTAAAAAATTCCAATTCCTTTCCCAACAATTCCAATAAGACTCCCCAGATGATTCTGGTTGGTGTTAGATTGTGCTTTTGGCAAACCCCTTTTTTGGGGTTCTTTTTAATCAATTCATCTCACTTTCCTTGTTTCACAAGTGATGCGCAATACCTTCTTGTTGTTGACTTCTTGTGTGTACTTTGCAGACATGACTAGAGGTGAGTTCGACCTCGATTTCCCACAAAGTTTATTCACTAAATGTTTGGCCATCACCATCTTCAATATGTTACGGAAACAGGGCGGTTTGTTCTTGCAAGGAAATGTCGGAAACTACGGTCGATCACTGCACGGCAGTATGGGGGACCAGAGTTCCTTGAGATTGCTTCATGGATTACTTGTCATTCGTCCAGATTTTCTGGCAAATTGCATACTTAAACTTATAGAACTGTAGATATGCATGATAAAACGATCACACAAAATATTTAAGAGAATTCAAAAATAAAAATTTAAATTAAATATTTAAAATAATTATATAATATAATTATGTCTTTATATATTTTCTTTTATAATATGATTCAACTCACTTAAAATAAAAAGTGATTTTTTTAAGTGGGGTTTTACTCACACCCTACTACAATAGTGTCATTGAATTGCAAATTCATTTGTATTAGAAATATTTCTGATGTACATATTTTAGATTTATTTTATAGTATAATTTCAAACCGAATTACCACAGATTTAGATGATTTTAAAGTTAAATTATTTAAATTAAGGTTCTTGTATAAATTATAATCTCATATTTCAAGCAAAGCTATCATCGTTTCAAATATGGTGGCTTTGTCTTGACTTCAGACTTTGACTCAGTGTTTTTGTATCCATTAGTGCATAATTATCAGGACAAAACAATTTTAAAATGTCTAATTCAAAGGTAGATTTGCTTTAGTTCGTAGGAAAAGAAGATGAAATGTAAAGAATATACCACAAATGGAACAATCAAATCCAGAATCAATCTCACTGAAACGTAAACAAACCACAAATGGCCTCTAGCTTTTTACTGGTATAATATCACTCCATCTGCATTTTCCTAAAGAGCTCGCTCTGTTTAGTCATTACAAGACAGACTACATTATCAAACTACAACACATGGAACCGAGGTTCGGGTCGATCTTGGATGTGTCGTGTTAGTACTAGGTGAAATCCTCAACATCTAAACCCCTTTCTCCGGAAAACCTTGTTCCATAAACTCCCACCTTGTTTTTTGTCAGGGACAATGGCTAAAGCGTTAACAGCAGCATTGTCTTCCGGTTGTTTATTTCTGTTCAAAACGAGGGTACTGTCCGTAGGCGCTATTGTCGTTGTCCCGTTAGAGTTAAAAGAACCGGGATTGCCTTTTACTTTGGCCTTATCTTCCATTATCATCTGATCTAAAAGAGAGGGTCTTCGGCTAATCAGCTTCTTCCTCAGTGGAGTTGGTATAGTAATTAAAGTAGTCGGAGTTACGGTCTCGGTCTGAGTGGATATAACGTTGTCGAAAAGGGCTGCTTCCTTCGGAGATGCCAATGCCTTCAACTGCTTTCCCAAGTTTAAAATAGTCTCTTGGCACTCGGCTAACTTTTCCGAAGCAATTGAAATCTCATGGTTCTGGCAGATTGATCAAGAGTTGATGCATTTAACATGTTATATATAAAGAACGAACTAATCTAATTGTTAGCAGCATATAAACTTACAGTTCGAAATTGATTCCCCTCCTGCTCAGCTTCAGACTTTGGTAGTTCCTTTTCTGTCACACTGTGAAGGAAAGAAAACATCAGTTGCACACTGCAAACAAAATCGACAACGATGACTACAATATTAGGGTTCGAAAAGCAAAATTTAGATTACCTGTCAAGGCACTTGGTCTCAAATTCTTCATGGCAGCTATTTTTAATCTTTGATTCCAGGTCTTGTGAAGGAAACTTTTGACAAGCTTCGTCTATTTTATATTTGGTAGAGGAAAGCGGGTTATCGTAGATTTCATTCATCCGTATCTGTGTTTCAACATTCACTTCATCCATTTCCTCAGTTTTTCTCAATGCATCTAACTCCACCTGCAACTTTTCAATGGCTTTCTCAGATTCCTTGAGTTGATTTATCAGAAAGTTGCTCTTATTCGTAGTCGACTGGAGCTTATCTTCGAGATGTTGTTTTGTGGCTTCTTCGTTAACCAACTCATCTCTTGGTTTCATTTTTTCTTCATTCACATTAGGCTGTGTAAAATGATCAATCATTCCACCTTCTTCACTCTCGCTTTCTGATTCATCCCAATCAAAATGATTCTTAATCGCATCTCTCATGCTTGAAACGTCTTGAAGAGAAAAGCAGTGATTAATGATCCAGTCCAAACCCGAAGTTAATTCTTGGGTAAATTTGCCGAGGTCTGCCTTTCCATTCAATAAGTCATAACAAACCTGCACAAATTGCTGTAAAACAGCACCGAGTTCAGAAGTTTTCCATTGAAAAACACGAACCACATAGCCTGAAGGTATTTCTGAGTGTTTGTATGGGAAAGAATTCTTCTCGGTCAAGGTTTCAGGGATATTATAATCTGTTGGCGGTAAGCTGATCCCTTCGATAAGTTCAATTATCCTGCAAATTGATTTACTCAAATCAGGATGAAACTGCCGGTTACCTGCCTCTTCCGAGCAAATGTTAACATCAGCATCCTCATTACATAAATCTACTTTTGAGGAACAATCCAATTGTTTCCAAGACATGTGGCCACTAATACAAGATGGGTCATAAGAAGTATTATGGTTCGAACCCTCCTTTTCATCAAAAGAATCAGCAGCCTTAGGATAGGCCATGCAAGCCAAACCTCCACTAATATCCTCGAGCATGTCATCTGGATTTCTTTGAGTTGCATGGGTTTGCTCCAAGTTCACTTTTGGTATATCCCGAGGTGGACCAGGAACTTTGCTAACCAACAGACTTTTAGATTTCATTTCATTGTTCAACATGCTATGGTCATACGGACTGCCAGGAACAAGAACCAGCTCCTTACACATTACGTCCAAGGCATTTCCATTTGATCCAGTTTGTAATGGTCCAAGGGTCTCACTAGCTTCATCTGAAGAAACATGAGAAGTTCTCGACAGTTTATCAACCGAGATTAAAGCTAATTTCTCCATCTCAACAAAATCATCCATCAGATATATTTCCGAAGACGCAACAGTTTTGCATGACAATGATTTACTTATTTGTTCATTCCTGAAATGCTCAAGCTCTGAACTTAAAGCAGGAGCCCAAGACTCTGCACTGCTAGCTTTATCATCTATGCCAACATCAGACATTGATGACAACATGTTGTTCTCGGTTGATTCACTGTTTGACGGACTTTTGGAGGGTTCAAGTCGTGACTCAACATCCAATGATTTGTTAGGAATATGAGCATACATAGCTCTTGAGAATTGTAGTTCACCGGTTTTGTTCTCAAGGACCATATTTTTTTCTTCAATTGCACACAACTGCTCAGTTAGGATATTAACCATCTTACTTGAGCTGTCCGAATAACAGTCAACTGCAAAATCAACCTCTAAACTCGTAGGACTTGGATTTAATTTTCTTGTCCTCATTTCAATAGAGCCCATTCCCAGCATTTCAACTTCGTTTTTCATTTTAGCCAAAGCAGCAGGACCCAACAACCGTTTCCGAATTAGGACACGTAGCCGTTGACATTCTGATTCAAGCTTAGCAATTTTCTTATCACTTTCTAAATGTTGCTTGTGTGATGCTTCTGCTGTTCGACGATAGAATTCTCTTTCTTCATTCCGGATCTCAAGTTCTTTCTCAAGCACTCGAACCTTGTAATTGAAAGCAGCATTATCTTTCTCTGTGGATTCTAATCTTGTTAGTAGTGCACTCAAATTGGTCTCAATCCGAGCCCTTTTCTTGTTTAAATCATCAATAACTTTTTCCTTCACCAAGAGAGCCTTATTAAGATTAGTATTCTCAACATTTAATTTGGTAACCCTTTTCCTAGTCTCAGCCAACTGTTCCTCCAAATTCTTCTTCGATATCTCAAACTCTTTTGAGGCATTCATCACAGCATCGTGAATCCTTTGCTCCTGCTCTTGTCGAACAAACCGCAGTTGCCGCATGCATTCCTTGAGAGCCGCATCTAAATTAGATACCCTTTCTTCACTTGCAACTTTCTGTTGCAAAGCTTCATCTAATTCTTGCTTTAAAGAAGCTGCTTTCGATTCTGCCTTCTCCATTCCTTCATATAATTTGTTCATCAAAATCAAATCCCCACCATTAACAAAAAGTCAAATATAATGTGTGTGTATATATTATATACCTGCAGTAGCTTGCAGTGCCTTATTTCGGTGTTCCATCACAAGTTCATCTTTGTTACTACAGTCGGAAATTGCAGCGGCGAGCTTTCGATTTAATTTATATAGCTCATTCTCCAATTCTCTTTTATCAGTTTCAAGAGTCTGTATCTGAGAGAAATGTATAAAAACCAAAAACATTGATCAAACTTCACTGTAATAAAAATTATCCCAAAATAAAAGGCTTCCCAGAAATTATTGTCAACCCATATTTTTCTGAGAGTTTTCTGAGAAAGTTAATTGAAAATAATCAAACATTCTTGACTTCACCTCTTCTTCATTGTCTTTCTGGGAGAAGTTTAGTTTGTCAGGGGAAAGAATGGCCTTCTCTGTAGATTTTTTCCTCCATAGCCAGATTTTTTGGTCCATTGTTTCACCAGTTCCAGTTTCAATAATTCAAAGATTTCAAAAGTTAAAACATCTGCATTTAAATTACAATGACAACACAACAAATTAGCACAGTGTTCATCCAAAACAAGATGACTCTTTTCACAAATTTTTCCCAAAACAACATTATTGCATGTATAATATTCTTGATAGCTACTTCCAGAAACAAATAATTTGTAAAGTACAAAGCATGAAACAAAATGCGTTCTTAATTAAGCAATATATGCAAAGATTGTAAAATTAAAATCAGAAGAAATGGATTTTTTTCAAGCCAGAAAAAGATATAAATTTCACTCTTTACTAGAACCAAAACCTCATGCAAAATCTTTCGAAAAGACTGAAAAGTTTAATGTCTTTTACCTTTGCTGATGAGTGGAGTGGTAGTTTCCAACAATGAATGGATCATCAGAGCAGAAAACCAAAAGGACAAAGAGAAGGGAAAGAAAAACTCTTAACTCCTGAAATTTAGAGAGATGAAATCATGGGAAGCGTGAATTAAAATGAAACGTGTGATGTTGGGCCTTCCACCGACAGTGTTGAGTGGAGCAATGAAGAAGATAAGAAAAAAACTGAGCAACATAGATCGAGAGAGAGAGAGAGAGAGAGAAAGTCAGTCTGTTTGGAAAGCAGGAAACGTAAATAGTGGGAAAAGTGAGAGAATTAAAACATAGGGATGATAATGAGTCTGACCGGTTTGCAAGTTATTCAAATTCGATTCGATTAAACTTAGTTTGATTGAGTTTGACTCGAACTCATGTTCGGCTTAGGATTTAAACAAGTCGAACTTATCTAGGTTCGACTCGTAAAGTTCGTAAACAAGCTCGAAATAATTATATATAAACATATATATATACACACATTAAAAATAAATAATTTAACAAAAAAATAATAAAATAATTTTAGAATAAATCCACTAAAAATAAACTAAATAAAATAAATTAAATATTATCAACTAAAATAAAATTACAAAATTACAAATAATAAATAAAAAATAAACTATAAATAAATAAATAAATAATATCGAAAATTATCCATTTCAAACTAAACCGAGCTGAGCCCGAATCGAGCTTGACGAAATTTAAGCTCGAACCGAGCTTAATAATATTATTTTTGAACCGAACTCGAACCTAAAATTTTGAGCTCGTCGAGGCTTGAGCCGAACTAAACCTAGATATGCTTGTTTCCGAGCCCGGTTTGTTATCACCCCTACTTAAAACTCAGAAAATTAAAAATATATATTATATAAAGTGCAGAATTTTTTTTTATGTTGGTCATCCAACAAAATTTTTAGTGATAAATGTCACTAACATTTTATTTTATTCTCATTTTGATCATCTTCCATTATATATTTTAACAAAAATTATAAAATGACACGATTTAATAATAATTTTAGTTTCTAAAATTATTATACTATATCAATTTAATCCTAATAGAAAATAAATCATCAAATATTTGGATTAAACCTTAAATTTTTCATCTCTTTTCTTTTTCCTTTACAACACTACTCTTAAAATTAATTAACCAACTCACTTTTTATTTTATTTTTTTGTGTGTGTCTTTGGGCAACTTATTAAGTTTTAAATTATAAAACACCATTTTAATTTTATGATTTGTTTTTTTAAATCTAATATAACTTTTTCGATTCTTTAAGTTACTCGTATACATTATTTTTGAGTCAAATTTGTACAAATATTTTAACATTTAACATATAAATATTAAAATAAAGCAATGTTAATTGAAAAATTATTCCTACAATTCAACGATTTTTTAAACGTTTATTCTAATTCCAATCAAATTTATTGTACACAAAATTATTGTTTTTTAATACTAAACTTACAAAACAATAATTGAATATCAGTTTTTTCTTAATTTTAATCAAAGTTCATCCCATAACTATTTTTCTATTAAAAATCAGTTTTTAAAAAATACATTTCGGAACATAATTTTAAATTTATTAAACATTTTAATTAAATTATGTTAGTTACAAGGATTGAATAGTAAAAAAAATCAAATAATTTTTTAGATAGATAAAATCAAACAGTTTATTCATGTGATTATTGCATAATTTATGTTTTTATTTTATTTAATGAATATCTGTAAGATTGTAACCGATTACTATGTTTCAATTTTACATATTATATGAATTAAAATCCACACACAAACAATATACAACTTAAAGAGAAAATATTTTTTAAAAACATTACATAACAACATAATAATATTGTAAAAACAAACAATATTATTGGTATTGTTTAAACTATTAAACCACATAAAATGTACTCATTTATTTTAATTTTTTTACACACAATTAAAAAATAAATTTAATGTAGATCAATATAACTCGTTATTTCTTGAACAACTTAAAACGGTTAAAATATAAAATTAATAGAGTTTTGTTATGCTTTCTGTTCATTGTATGGGTAAAACCAGAAAGCTAAACATAAGATTTTGTTATGATTTTCTATCTTTTATTATCTTTATTTTTGTTAACTAACTGTTTTAAAGAGGCTCATTGTCAATTGATGGAGAGAAAAAAATATGATTGTTGGATTTTAAATTTAAAGAAAAGAAATTGAAATAACAAAACCTTGATAAAGAGTTAACATAACAAAAAAGGAGAAATATGAAGTGATTGAAAGATGTGAAAGAGAACTATTTTCGGGGATAAGTATCGTTTGTATTATTATGCGGGTTTATATAAAAATATAAGAACTTATTTGATGAGTTTTTTTAATAAAATTAAATTAATATAATATCATAAATTTAGGGATTAAAGTTATTATTAAACTATGTCATGGTACAATCTTATTAAACATTTAATGTTTTATGACCAAAACAATAATAAAATAAAATATTAGTGATAATTTTGATAAAAAAAAATAATTGAGTGACCAAAACAAAAAAATGTGACAATTGAGTGACCACCCTTATATTTATCCCAATAAAAAATAAATTAATTAAAAATTTATTTTAAATAATTATTAATTATATGTTGAATCCTTAAAGTTTAAACTTTAAATTTTTTGGAAAAAATTGAATTGTTTAAAAAATCCTAAAATTCTCAGATTCTTATAAAACAACCCCAAAACTTAAAATTTATCAACTCAAATCCTCAAATGTTATTGTTTCTGTCGTCAAACGTCGCTTCTAAATACACTCCTCCATTCATTAAATCTAACTACTCATTTTCACTAATATGATGTTGCTTAAATTGATGACCGATGTATCAGTCGAACGTAAAATTGATTTCCGATTGGCGTATCGTTCATCATTTTGGACAATGTCTTATTGCGAGAAATGGTCAGATAAATCTGACGAGCGAAAGAATTTGTTCAGGGACGACTATCAACGATAGAAAATAGTGATGATTTAGGGTTTATATTTGAAAAATTGTAGGATTTTAGGGATCATTTTATAAAAAAATTGAAAACTTTGAGATTTTTTAAAAATATAAGATTTTAAAATTCGAGAATAAAATAAACATATCATGTGCCTTACTTTGATTGGTTAACAGATTATTTTAGTATTAATTTACTATCAAAAGCACAAAAAATTATAACAATATAAACTTTAAACAATTATTTAAAAAAAATATTTTAGACACTTAAATTCAAAATAATATAATTTATACGCTTATTTTTTAAGCCTTTAAAAATAATATCTAAAATTTAATATAAATATATATATAATCAACATGAAAATATAAAAAATAATTTATAAATCTATTATAACTGTTCGAAAAATATATTAATATATATAATAATAACAATAATAACATTTTAAATGTCACTTACTTTTAGTTCAGTTTGCATATCAATCAATATTCAATAATACAATATAAAGACATGATCGGAAATGCTTAGCACTCATATCTTTCTATTTATAGGTGAAAAAAAAACATTAGTTTAAACGTGACATAAAAATAATATTAACCCTTAATGTTTATAATTTTTATTATTTTGACCCTTATTTTTTTAGATAAATTTAACCCTTAACCTATATCTTTCTAACAAATAATTTATTTTTTAACTATTATGGTAACTGGACCATTAAAAATCTAACAATAATGACATGTCATATGGATATGATAATATATTTTAAATGACATGACATCTAACCTATCAGATACATATATATAAAATATAATTTTATTTTAATATAAAATATAAAATAATTAAAATTCAAATAAATTTTTAAAAATTAATTAATTCTAAAATAAAAGGCTATTAAACATTTCCAACCCTAATTATGATAGAATCAAAGTCTTATCTTAAAAAAATAAACACGGTTCGAAATTAATTAATTTTTTTAGGTAAAAATTTAATTCTATCGTAGTTATAGTTAAGAATGTTTAATAGCATTTTATTTTAGAATTAATTAATTTTTTAATATTTTATTTGAATTTTAATTGTTTTATATTTTATATTAGAATAAAATTATATTATACTCCCTCCATCCCACTATTTTTGTCCATTATTGACTTTTTTTAATCAAACTTTTTTAACTTCGACTCATTATAACTTTAAATATATTATTGATAAAAATATAAAAAAATGTTTTAAAATTTTTTAATCAAGTAGTTTAAAACTATATATTTTTTAAAATTTAATAAATTAAAATATTTAAAATAACTGTGATCAAAGTTGAAAAAGTTTGACTTTTAAAAAGTCAATAATGGACACCATATATGGGACAGAGAGAGTATATAGATATATGTATTTAATAGGTTAGATACCATATTATTTAAAATGTATTATCATATACATATAACATGTCATCATTGTTAGATTTTTAACGGTTTAGTTACTATGGTGTTAAAAAATAAGCTATTTATCAAAAAGATATAAGTTAAGGGCTAAATTTATCATACACAAAAAAATAAAAGTCAAAACGATAAAAATTATAAACGTTAAAGGTTAAAATTATCTTTATGCCTTTAAACATTAAAAAATGTTTTTTATTAATAGGGGTAATACAAAACACATTTTAAATACGGATTTATATAATTTATATGTCAAGTTTAATTTAAATTTAAAAACATATTTAAAAAAGGGTAAAATTACGTGTAAAATTATATTTGTACAAATTATATTATCCATTATAAATACTATAATAAAATTTGTTAGTGTTTGTTTTCTTGGTTGTTAATGCTTTGTCTTAACTAATTTTTAGATCGATCTGTGTCACATAATAAATTTTGATGGTGAATTCTCCGGTTAGAATTTTTTAGATACACAAATTTGAATTTAAAACTTACTAAAACACTACTAAATTGTTTATCACTTAAATCGACTTATTGTATTAAATTTTTTAAAATAATATATATTTAAATAAATAGATCAAAATCAAAAATAAAATTATCAAAAATATTATCAAAATACCCTCAAAAATTAAGAATTTACGATTTGTTTAAAAATTAAAATTTTTATTTTTAAAATTTCATGGGTTTTATGGTAAAATTTTTATATTAAACTAAAAAAACTCATAACTTTTCTTTAAAAATGGGAAATTTCGCAAAAATAATTTTTGAAGTTCTTCAAAATTTTTGATAATTTTTTTATTTTCCATATTTTTTTATTTATATATTATTGTATCAGTTGGTTTAGGGACAGAATAAACCAAAATTATTTCAAATTGATATAAGTATAACATCATGGGTCCAAATATCATTTATCCTAGTTGATGTAACAGTTTTTGGTAAATTACTACAAACTTTATTTTAAACGGTAATTACTATTATTGTATATGTTTTTATCTTTTTATCTTTTTCTATATTTGATTTTAAAAATTTAAACGAAACTTATCATAAGTACTAGGTAAATATTAATTAAGATTTACTTAATTATATGTTAATTATTTAAATAAATTAAAAACTTTTTTTTAACTTGTCACACATTTCCGGTTAATTTTAAAAATAATTTTGTATTAAAACTTGCCATGTATACATGAGAAATAATGAAAGCCGAGTGTTATTTTACAAATTTCAGACCAAAGTGCTATTATAGGAGAGATTATTATATGAATCCGTTCTATCATCTAAGATATGGTCCTTAACCAATTAAATTAAGACACATCATCTATTTTTTTCATATCATATTCACACATAAGTATCATCCAAATCATCCACTTTAATGTCATAGATTTAAAAAAAGAAAAAATATTACTAAAGATTTTTTATGTTGTCTCCCTCTTTATTATTTAATTTTTTCTAATTATTTTTTCCTAACCCTTAACCCGAAATCTTAAACCCTAAAACATAACTATAAACACTAAGTTTAAACCCTAACCTAACCCTAAACTCTAAACTTAAACCCTAACTCTAACCCTAAACCTTAACTCTAACACTAACATTAAACCCTAAACCTTAAACTCTAACCCTAACCCTAACCCTAACCTTAAACCCTAAACCCTAACACTAATCATAAACCCTAAACCATAACCATAACCATAAACCCTAAACTCTAACCCTAAGCCCTAAACACTAAACATAAAGCCTAAATTCTAAACCTCAAATCTATATAAAAAAAATAATTGAGAAAATTTTTAAAGAATAAAAAGAAAGATAATACAAAATATCTTTGGTAATATTTTTTTACTTTTTAAATCTATGGCATTAAAGTGGATGATTTGTACAATGCTTTTGTATAAATATTATGATATAAAAAAATAAATGATGTGTCTTAATTTAATTGATTAAAGACCATATTTTAGATGGTGTAACGGGTTCGTGTAATAATTTCTAATTTCTCATGTTATAGGGATAAGCCCTCAGATTACAATGCCTTTTTCAGAGAAATAGGGATGATGGGTGATGAGCTCCTCTCGTCATTTGCAGACATGTCTGGTTGCTTTTGGTAACAGAGAATTGATTCAAAGGACGCAAATGATGTGACTATTCATCACCATCTACTCATATTTCCAAGATATAACCAGGTTCAAAAAAACTGAAGGTTCCATTCATGGATTAATGACAATAAGACATGGATAAACGATGATTCACAGATTCTTACATACATTGGACGGCAAAGCAATGTACCAGAGACAATAAAAGAAATCTTTTCGTTGCTTTGTTAGTGTTTTGACAAGAAAGACTCGAAGCATTTATCTTTACAAGAAAAGATTTTTATGGCTACTTGTGGCGAGGAGGGCCTTTCTCTTATGACTGAGTGGAACCCATTTTTTCCGAGTTTAGGAAGGTCTAATCTGCAATGGGAATCCTGATGATGCTGCACCATTTGTACACAGAATTGGTGATGTCCCGGTTGCCATGGTTGATCACTTGTTGACAGTGAAAGATCACTCCCAATTTGGACTGCATTGCTATTGCTTGGATAATGAATCTATCAGTCACAGAGATTGAAGCTGGTTGAAGTTTCCCAATCAAGAAAATACTACTAATCATTAGTTTTATCATGAATACGAACCCGGTTAATTGACGGATTAACGAGTGGAGGATGAATGTTAAACATATGGTTCTTTCCAGGCATGCTCCACTGTCCATATCTTTGCATTTCAATGGGAGTGATTGAGTCTAGAGATTGAATGTGGGCTTGGCTCAAAAGTTGCATTGTTTCAGCCTCAGTTCGTCGACAATGAAGATCATTGTTTCCGCCAAGTTCTTGCTGCGGAGTTTGCTGGTAAACATTCAACAGAATGAAAACCAATCACTACTATAACATTCTTCAGTAATTTTAAATCATGATGTGAAACTGAACCAACCTTGGACCTAAACCCCAAACACTGCCGATCAGGTTCCGGTGGCAAACTAAGCCGGTCACCTATGCCATTTTGCCTATCAACACCAAACTTTGAGGTTGAGGTTGAATTCCCCAAGCTCAAGTCAAGGTTGTGATCCCCCACATTACCTGATGTTTTTAAAAACAAATCCATGCACATTAGCCCAGGATTGGAAAACAAATTCAAACAAATGGGAAAATTTTACATACCACCGGAGTTAAGCTCGCTATCATAAATGCAGGCATCAAAGTTAGTAACAGCATCTTTTCCATTGCACTTAATTGCAGCTTTGTCATAAGCCCTACAATAAGAGACACAAAATTCATCAGAAACCCCACCAGACATACATATTTGCTTTTTCACATCATTATTTTAGAACATGGTATAAAGTACACGCCTTGCAGCTTCAATCTCGGTGTCGAACAAGCCTAAATAAACGTATCTGTAAATTAGAAACAAAAAATTAGACTCCTGAATAAAGAAATGAACACTGGAAAGCAAAATGGTACATAAATGAGAGCTGTGAAATGGATTATGGTGCAAAAAAATGGTTACTTTTTGCCTAAAAGTTGGCCCATTCTAGCTTCCCATCTGCCACACTTGTGCAAGGTTACCCCTCTATATTTGGATCGTCCTCTAGGAAATCCAATGCTTTGTCGACGAAGTACATGAACAAATTCTTCCTTCGTTAGCTTACTCATCTGTTTGACAACAAAAAAGAATCTTCCCTTTTAGAGTAAACCATTGTGATTTCCATCGCAATAAATTGATAAAGAAGTATTCAAGATAAGATTTCTTTCTTATGAGGCTCTCACCTGCTTCAAGTCTTCTTCATAATCTTGAGTACTGAAATTTATGTCAGCTTCCACTCCCCAGAACTTGATTGCTGCTCTGTCGTAAGCTCTGACAGACATTAGAGTAAGTTATTATTTTTTAAGACATTGCCATTGTTCTTTCGAAAATAGAAAAGAGAAATGATATTCAGATTTGAAGGCTCACCGAGCTGCTGCGTATGCTGTGTCAAATCCACCTATATTATATAATCACAGGCAAAATAAGAAGAAAAAGAAGACTCATCTCAAAATATCTATGGCAAAATAGACTGTCAATTACCTAAATAAACTTGTTTCCCGCAATCCCTGTAATCAAATGACGAATCCAAACCATCTTAAATTCAAGGTTTTGGTGAGATGAAATGGGAAAGAAACATAGAATTAACTAACCAAATATGAGACTCCCATCTGCCGGTTCTTCTATAGAAAGTGACACCCCTATACTGAGAGCTTCTTGACCTGGGTCCTCTCCTGCTTTTCTTCATGGGGTTTGAAGCTTCAACTGATTTGACACCAACCCAGGGACTGTGAGCCGTAGGGGACCCTGGTCCAGTTCCAGCAGTGGAACGCTCGAGAGGGAAAAACTGGCGAATCACAGGAACCGAGCCACTGTTCTCAATGGAATCTTGTTCGTGTTGAGGCACTGAGAACTCAAAAACCAAGTTGTTGCTTCTCTTTTCTAAAGCTGCTTTAACTCTATTCCCATCTTCATCTGATCCATCCTCGATGACCACAGCTGAAGAGCTCGAATTCGACAAGGATCCGACCCGTTTTCCCTTCTCTTCAACTCCGTCTACGGATGTTTTCTGTGATGAACAACCCTCCGATTCGTCGTCTCTTGGATGATCAGGGGAGCCGTTAAGATCCCACATTTCCCCCTCTCTTTTCACAAGTTTCTCAGCTTCAAATCTTTGTTTCTCTCAAAAATACTATATATCTCAAGGCAGAAAAAGCATGACCGTAATCTCCTTCAAGAGACAAGAAATGACAACAAAGGAAAGACAGAATTTTGAAAGAAAGAGAGCTACGGCAAACTATCACGGCGTCCCTCTTTTTTCTCTGAAATTAATAAATAAAAAGAGTATCTAAGGGAGGATTTCGAAGGAAGGAAGACGAAAACCTCGGAGAGTGCTGTGAGCTAAGTTAAAGAAACCCCATTAGCCAATAGCCATTACAACATGGATACGAGGCCAGTTTGAGTCTGAGTTAGCTTTTTTTATATTCAAGTGAATCCACAGTAAAATACTTCAATTCATCATTTTTAAGGGGAAAATATCTAAATAATGCACCATTTATTCTCACTTTAATACTTAAGGTGTGTTTTTAATTGTTTTTAACGACCTAAAAATATTTAAAAAGTAATTTTATTAAATTTTAATCGTTTTTAATTGCTTTTTAATTTTTTCATCTAAACTAAAAAGTTAAAATTTATGATTTTAGATTAAAAAATTAATTTAAAAATAAAATTATTTTTTATTCTTATAATATATTATTAAAATAATATTTATATTAAAAATAAAATTATTTTATTTATAATTTATTTTAAATTTATTATTAATTTATAATTATTATATTCGTATATAATCTAAAATATAATTTATGTTTTTAAATTAAATTTTATAAAAAATTAAGTTAATTTATTTAATAAATCACAACATTAACGAATTTGAACATTATCTAAATTCACTTATATCTTATAACATCATATTTAAAATAGACATTATATTTTCTCAAAATCATATTTTTGACGTTTTTAAAATCATTTTTAATTATACTTTTTAAAAACAATATCAAACTATGTCTTATTATTTTTTTTCTCAAAATAGTATCTAATGATATGTTTATTTTTATTTTAAAATTTTAATATTAAAAATTAATAATATATTAATCAGAAAAAAATAGACGTAATAAATTATAAAAATATAATGCATAATCTATATTCTTATGAAATGAGATCTGACCCAATCTTAAAAAAATCAGATGGTATATTAAACTCTGTAATAAATATAACATGACTGCATTGTTCTAAAATAGTAGTATGTTACTATGATATATGTAAATTGATTTTCTTCGTTTCCACTTATTATTATTTATTTTTATTTTTACCAATCTTTATTAGAAAGGGATATTGCAAGGGCATTAAATTGAAAATTTTAGAATAAAAATTATGTTGGGATTGGAGTGGCTCGATGCACAACCGATTTAGCTTGTCGATTTGATGGAGAATCGGTGGTTTGGGTGGTTTGTGGTGGAAGCAAATATTTGACAATGAACACAAGGATTTATAGTGGTTCGGCCTTCGAACAAGCATCTAAATCCACTACCTTAGCTTCCCACCGAGGATTTTCACAATTCACTAAGAATTCAACCTTTTGAGGCCAAAGGGATAACCTTACAATCCTAGACTCAAACCCGAATCTAGCATCCAAAGTTCACACCCAAACTTTGGGAAATTCACTAACAAAGAGAAAGCTTAGCAAACTTGTTAATCCTTCTAATAAGGCTAGTGTTTGCAATCTAAGAACTCACTCAATCCTAATACACTTGAACATATATTGACAATTGAGCTCACAAGTGTTTATCTACCCAAATATTGCAAAAATTAAGCACTAAGACAATTTCTTAATCATAATGTTGTTACAATTGAAGCATTAGTATTCTCTTGATGCTTGAGGTTTCCTTTTATCATCCCAATTGAGCTTCTTGCCGTTTATAACCATTTGGGATGTTTTGGGCGTTTAGAGCTGATTTCAAGGCTTATTTTCTCTTCTGGTGCAGGCGGTATCGAAACACCTCAGACCGGTATCAAAACACCTACTTTGAGAAATAATTGTTGGCCTGCATTTATGAATAGGTATCGATACTGGTATCGATACCGCTCATAGCCGTTGGGGGTTTTCATAAAATCGTTTTATGATTGTTGGGGGTATAGAAATAAGGTTCGAACCAAACATCACAGTGGTGAAAAGGTATCGATATCAGTATCGATACCACTGTGATTTTACCTTTGAAAACCTGGCATTAATGAACAGGTATCGAAACACCTTAAGGGTGTATCGAAACACCTGGGTTAAAAACACTTATTTGGTTTTTTAAAATCATTTAAAACATATTTAAAATCACTCAAAAACATCTTAAATATATTTTCAAGTAGTTTGAACATAAGAACCATTTTTGAAATTTTTTCAAATTAGTCCAAAACTATTTTTCAATTATTATATCAAAACATTAGTTCTACAATCTCTCCTTTTTTATATAATAAAACGAAAAATTGTTTTTGAGATTATTCTCCTTTTGTGAAATAAAATTTGAATAAGAGAATAAGAGAATCAAATCGTTTAAAGTTCTCTTTTATCCATTTAAAATTCTTTAAAAATCAATTTTTCACAACAAATTATATTATCATTTGAAATTAGGTGTTATATTGTTTATATTATTTAATTTTTAATTATTTCAATTCCATTATAATGATACAATGTGAATTTTTTATATTCAAAACGGTTTATAACAACGTTATTTATGAGAAATAAAAAATAAAAATTTATATACACTTGAAGTGTTTGTATATAAAACCTTTAAAAATAAAGATGTGTATAACTACTAAATCTACTTGAAATTTTATTGTAATTATAACATAAATAATATGTATTAAACTGCAATTAATTTTATTGATTGATTGATATAATTTTATTTTTAATTTATTAGAAAATTAAAATCTTATTTATAAATAATATAAATTTTATTAAAAAATTTATTAATAAAATATTGAAGTAGGGAAAGTGCCACAACGAAGCTCTTCTTGGGTTCTCAAAATGGGAAGTGAGAATAATGTTAGGAAAAGGAAAGCATTCTAGAAAGCTCCACTCCAACGAGTACGATAAAGAGACAGCTTTTTTGCCTCGCTCGTTCGTACATCAACCAAAGGTTGTTCTCTACTTACAACTTGTACCTCGGATTTTACAACACTTTAAAATTTCTTAGAATAATTTAAAATCTAATTATATTTGGTATATTATTTTAAATTGATTTTTTAATTTAAATTTTTATATATAAAAAACTATCAACTTAAAAAACCAGAATCGGAAGAACTAATGATGTTTTCTTCTGCAGCAAACCAGAATCGGAAGCTGCGGTCAGTTTTCCTTTGAATGTTGAAGACGTAATTACGGGAGCAATCGTTTTTAAAAAGGGGAATGATTAGAAAAAAAAATTATTTCGTAATTACGGTTACAGTTTTTAAGTCCATAAAATAGAAATTTAATCTACAGATGGTAATGGGTAAATTAAAATTATTCGTTTAATTTTAATATATTTTATCTGAAATAATAAAAATTATAATTTAATTTTAATTTGACTTTTATAATTTAATAAAAAAATCTAATTAAATTTGATTAGTTTAAAAATATGATGAAAATATTAAATGTTATGTATAAAAATATTATATATATATATATATATTAAGTCAGATAAAAAAAATTATCCAAAAACCAAACATGACCCAACATACTTTTATTTTTAAATAACTCAATCTAACTAGATTTTTAATTAAAAATCATCTCAATTAATCAGATCGGATCGAGATTCAACAACTTCAAATCATGTTATCATCTCTAATTTAATATTTAAATTTAATTTTTTAATTATTTTTAAAATATTAATTTCCTGCACAGTTAAGAAATCATTTAATTAACGAATTAATGACAAAAAATAAAATTTAATAAATAAATTAAATAACTTAAAAATCAATAATCAAAATAAATAAAAAAATAAAATGTTATAACTAAAATAACTTCGAAGTCTCGAACTACTCAGTCCAGCATCCTAGGCCCTTCTCTTTTGTAAATATCCACGAGCATTTCTCGATATAATATATAATATATTTATAAACAAAAAAAAGTAACGATGAACAAGACTTCCACGTTACACAACATTTTACCAGTAAGAAAAATATTAAAAAATAAAGAGTTCCACTTGAGATTTAAGAGACAACAAAGACCATATAAATATATAAAATTATCAATTTGGGCAGCAAAGGTTTCCTTTACAATGCATATCAACGCTTAAATTAATTATCTTTGAGATAAACAGCTTCTTTTAATAAAAAAGTAAGTACAGTGGTTTTCTTGGGCAAACAATTACAAGATTTAGTACCAAATGTAATGTAATTGGCGCTTTATGTCTACTTGCTATAAATGGGAAACCATCGAATCCCAATGTCACACTAGTAGATAAAGTTGTTGAATTGATTAATATTTTATGGGGAAGATTTTGGAACTTCCATTACGGAATCGATGAGATTTCAGATGTACTCGGTGAAATTTTTATTAATTAAAAATTATATCAAAATATGAATTTTTATAAAATAATATAAATATTTTTAATTATTCGAATAATTAATATTTTTAAAAATTTTAATCTTTTTTCTTTGTCTTTCATTGATTTGTTCTTTTATTTTTATTTTTTTCTGTTTACTGCCTCGAATTTAACTCGATCTGAGTTTGATCTAAACTTAAGTTATTATTGATCTAAACTCGTTTCAGACCTGACATGTTAATCTAGCCTAAGTAACCTGTTAATAAATGATTTCAATATTAATTTATGACATCGATGTTGATCGATGGTTTAAGCATTAATCGATGAATTAAGTGTTGTTCGATGAGGTTAATTTTAACTATTTAGTTTACTACAAAAATCAAAAATTTTAAAAATTCATATATATTTTTGACGTTTTAAATTCCTTTTTTAGTTTAATTCACAAAAATCTAACTCGAAAGATTTCTTTGTCGGGGGGATAATAGCCCCTCCCATGAACTTCATCCATCCATCCCTGTTGCTGAAGTCACATGGAACCTCTTCGTACCTCCACCACCAACGCATGCTTCCGCTTCACGAAAAATTTCAGCAGCATTGGCTTCCCCAGAACCACCATCGAACCAGGCTGACTTCTAATTGGCAAGAGAGTTTCTTTTTATTGGAGCTGTTGTTGCTAAACTCAAGCTTTGTCTCCCTCCGGCCTCCCCTATCATGTCTGGGTTGAGCTGGCTTAAGCATAATGAAATGGTGGAAAATCCCCTTCACCCCATCTCATCAGAGAATATTGATTACAAGTTTACCGGTTGAGATGTCATTAATGAAAACCTCCATTAAAATGATCCATAGGGTCCTGATTTGCATGATGAATCATTTGTCATTAATTACAAGATTTAGTACCAAATGTAATGTAATTGACCCTTCATGTCTACTTGCTATAAATGCGAAAACATCAAATCCCAATGTCACACTAGTATATAGTTATTTAATTGAGTAATATTTTATGGGGAAGATTGGATCTTCACTATGAAGTCGATGAGATTTTGGATACATGGGGTGAATTTTATTTATTAATTAAAGAAATAGTATACTTTTATGTTAAAATTTAAATTTATATAAAAGAAAAATAATATAAGCATTTTTAATTATTTGATTAATTAATTATTTTTATAAAAATAAATTTTGTATATATTTACTATATCACATTTTCATGAGATTTTAACTTTTTTGTTTACAACAAATTGTTTTCGTATCCTTTAATATCCTCCTTAATCAATACAAAAATATTTATAAAATATTAAAAAATTTGATACCAATTTTTATATACATGTAAAAATGCTTATAATATCGGTATTTTTTTTTATATAATCACATTTCTTACTAGTTTTGTAAGTATGTACATAAAAGTTATCATTCAAAATTTTATCAATTTTATATAATTTTATTTTAACCTTGTTTTATGCATCTCATGTTATTATCTCTGTTTATCTTTTGTGTGTTGTTATCAGTGACGAAGTCACATGGGGTGCGGTAATCGCCTCTGAAGATTTTTTTGTATTTTTATCCTTTTATTTAAATCTTTTTATGAATTTATCATTTACTTTTAAATATTTATATTTTACCCTCTCAACCTTAAATATTGACTTCATCCCTAATTGTTATGATCAACTTTCGACGATCTAATTTAGATAAAAATACGTTTTTAAATAAAGTAGTATTCTTTATTCTAACAAAAAATTTTAAGGATAATACAGAGGGTCTCTATTTTTTTTTAAAATCGTGGACAACAACCCCTCTCGTTAACTATGTACCTCCATCCCTGCTGCTGAAGTCACATGTAACCTCTTTGCAGCTCCATCACCAACGCATCCTTCCGCATCATGGAAAATTGCATCAGCATTCGCTTCCCCAGAACCACCATCGAACAAGGCTGACTTCTGATTAGTGTACTACTATAGCATTGGCAAGAGAGATTCATTTTATCGGAGCTGTTGTTGCTAAACTGAAGCTTTGTCTCCCTCCCCTATCATGTCTGGGTTGAGCTGGCTTAAGCATAATGAACTGGGGGGAAATACCCCACCCCCCTTCACAGAATATTGATTAAAAGTTTATCGGTTGAAATGTCATTAATGAAACGAAGTCATCATTGTGAAAACAATTTGTTTCAACCTCCATGAAATGATCCATAGGACACACCAGGGTCCTGCATTACATGATGAATCCTTTGACAGGAAAATCCAGTCAAATCATGAAGCTACAGAGGAGAATATATGCTTTAATTTAACAAAATGGTTTCAAATATCATTAAACCATTACAACAAGACTATTAACATTGGAGTCAGTTGATACTGATTACTGAGGGCAGTCGATCAGTTCTACCATTGGCTTGCATATCGAATTATTTACCTAATGGCCTGTGCCACTTTTACTTTCAAAGCTTATGGGGACCATAGAAAGTGCAAAAATACTCAGTTTGGTCCATCTTCGGAAACAGGCTCCAACAGGTATACAAGTTGCTGCTGATATTTAATTGAACTACAGATTAGACTTTTAGCCATACAAAACTAAACCACCAATAGGCCAACATGAATAGACAGTTCATATTCTCGAGGAAGAAATATTTGAGTATTCATATGGATCTGTATTAAACGATAATAAAAACTTTAAATATATATATTTTAGAAATATTTATTATTAATTGATTAATAATTTTTATATAAAAAAATATTAGAAATTAAATTACTTTAAAAATATGAATCAAAACTCGAGGGTAAAATAAAATATTGTTGATAGTATGTTTATGCCTCAACAAAAAGAGAAATATCTTCTCAAGTCGTATTCAGCACGCGCTTCAAAATCTAATAGCTTTGGGCCCAAAATCGCGAGTCCAAATCAAACGCTAACTCAGTTGCTTGTTAGCTTCGTTAATCACTATATCTCCAACTCCAATCGATTTCGCCACTCCTTTCGACCCTCTGCGGACATCCCTTCCTCCCCTCACTAAAAATATCCAACGAAACAGCCCAAAGGGGAAGGAGACGATAAGAAAATGGATTCAATTCTCCATACTGAATCCCTATCTCTCACTCGCCTACGCGCCACTTCGACTTCCACCGTCTCCATTCACCACATGCCTTGCCAGCTCATCTTCCGTCCCGTCCACGCCCTCCTATCTCCCTTATCCACCGTCAACGCTGGCTTTGGCTCTAGAAGGTCCTCCGCTTCCGTTGTTGCTGCTAGCGGCACTCTCACCGCCAATTCCGTTTCGGTTTGTTACCTTATCCATTCAATTTATATGTTTGCATTTCTTCTTAATGTTTGGAGGCATATTTTTGGTAACTTGACTGAAATTAATGCTAGTTATAGAACAGATTTGAAGTCTAAACAGTTTAAAAGGAGAATTATCTTTTACATGCATGGAATTTTGCTGTTGACTCAATTTTATTTGAAAATTGCTGGCTTGTTTATGTTTCGATCTTTCTAATTTCGGCGATTTACTGTAATAAGCGGTAAGGTTCATCGATTTAGAATGAAAAGACTGTAATTAGCTCTTCGAGCATCTCTTTCATTTATTTTATTTTATCTGAATATTGACTGTATTTGTTTTGTGTAAGTATGTGTGTATCCACATGCGTGTCAAATATAATAGTGCAAAATCAAATGCTTCTGGTAAACAGGAATACAACAATATATATGTGTATATATTCTATCTGTATTATTCATACTCAACCAATTTAATCATGAAATGTTTGATTCAGGAGGAAATTTGCTATAGATCAGTAATTTGGATGATGGAAGTTGTATGGTTTTTGAGCTTTACTCGTGTTATACTTATTTGTATGGACGTTTCTTTTTTGTTTTGTATGTTTGCAGCCAAGAGGTGAAGTATATACAGTTGGGGATTTTATGACGAGAAAAGAGGAATTGCATGTGGTAAAGCCGACAACAACCGTTGATGAAGGTACTTGCCTTTGCTTAGATTTTATCTTAATTTTTTTTATCTATGTTTGTGCGTGTGTGTATTTAAAACGAAGGCTCTAATTTATTTATCTTGTGCCAACACCAATAGCACTGGAAGCTCTTGTTGAACACAGAATCACTGGTTTTCCTGTTATTGATGATGATTGGAAATTGGTATGTCATCTTTCCCCTAATTTTTGCCATGAGATTATAAGTATCATTTTGCTTTTCTTTTTCTAACTTCTAGTTCCAAACCTCTAAACTCTTTACTTTCATGAATGATTTCTTGACATTTCAAGAAAAGTGGAATCCTAGGATTTGCATTATCCAATTAGGCCAATGTCCCTAAAGTGAGTATTATTGGATTATATGTTGTACCTTGCATATGAAGGGTAGAATGCTATTCTTCAAGACTTTAATTAATAGTCATGATTCTTTACCTTTAAGCAAATACCTTACTGAAATAGTGGCCAATTGAGTCTGTTGGCATACGGCATATGCAATACATTCCTTTCTCCTTTCTTAAGACTTTAAGGTGAGCTGGGTAAAAGAAATATTGTTATGACCATATGATCACTTTCTGGGTTTGGGCACATCTCCATTACAGAAAAATTCATTACTGCTTCTACATTCCATTTCAATTGATTATTGCAAGTGTATGTGCTCGATTCTGCAATGTAAATATTATACACAGTGATGTGGATAATTATTTTTGTAGGATGTGGGGTATAAGCCAAAATAGAAATGCACGTCTCTATCATGATTATTTTGTATCCTATTTTCTGCTTTCTTCAAAATCTTGAATACAAATTCAGTTATAAATGAAGAGCTTGTCACAAGTGTCAACATTTAGGCGCCTTCTTTTCCCATGCTTTAATTTGCAGTCAATTTCACTATTTCAGTTTATTTGGATTGTGAAACTTCCTTATCTTTTTGACCTAGTAAATATTAGCTTTTGCTTATGGAATAATGAGGCCCTTTTCTTTGTTGCTTCAGGTTGGACTTGTTTCTGATTATGACTTGCTAGCATTGGACTCCATATCTGGTAAATTAAAGTGATTGATCAATTTTACCGTGGCTTTCTTATCTTTGATAGTTATCAACTTGTCATTTTGTTATTATATGCTCTCTGTCCATCCACATGGTTATGTACAATTCTCCTAGAAACAGTTCCCTTTGTTTGCTTCTGAAATCTCTATCTTAGTAACAACTGCAGTCTAAATAGAACATTGGATTTTATCACTTCCCTTGTGGTTTTAGTGTGAACAAGTTTGTATTAAGCTTAGATGCTAGTTTTTATATGGTAACCTGTCTATGCTAATAGAAAGTACAGTAGGTATCGATTGCTATAAATCAGTTCCTTTAATCCGACCAAGTGGAATTGTGTTCCTTTGTGGAAATCTGTCACGGATGTGGGGTATGTTCTTGTGATGAATTCATAACCATGTTCATCCAACATAGTTGTGTACAATTCTCCTAGAAGCAGACACCCCCTTTTTTGCTTCTGAAATCTCTATACTAGTACTGGAGTCTAATTTTAACATTGTATTTTTTATCACTTCCCTAGTGATTTTAGGGTGAACAAGTTTGTATTAAGATGAGATGCTAGTTTTTCTATAGCAGCCTTTATAGGCTAATAGAAAGCGCGGTGGGTATTTATTGCTGTAAATCAGTTTCTTTATTCTGATTAAGTGGCGCCATGTTCCTACGTGGAAAATTGTCATGAATCTGGGGTATGTTCATGTGATAATACTTGATAGTCAATTCATATGTATTGGTCTTTCAACCAGGGCAGCGGACTGATAATGACTTGTTTCCTGAAGTTGATAGCACTTGGAAAGTAAGCAAGAATTTTCTCTCTTCTTGATATAGATGCATCTTTCTTTTGCAGAAATAATTGTGCTTCACATAGTTCTATAGTTTTCATTTTCTGAACTTTTAAAGCATTAACCTAGTTGATTATATCTTATATCTTTACGATAACAGATATTTTCACTTGTGACAAATGGACATTTCTTAGTCTGCTTAATGTATTTGTTTTCTAATACTGTGATGTAGTTTGAGAAAAGGATACAATAACTTTTGTCAAACAATGATATTTTTGTAAATAAAAAGTGCCTTCTGAATCAGAAGAAGATAAGTGGAGACTTAGTCAATGCTCTTTGTCCTTTTAGTGATTCGTAGCAATGTGGTGGGGCAAACTAGAGCTTTTCCATTTGTCATTACTTGAAAACATTAGATTGTAAAGTTCGAAGGTTGCATAATGTGTGTTTATTTGAGTTTACTACAATTGGATCCAGAAGAACTCATTTACATTTGTAGTTTATTTTTTACTGCTGGGAATTTTGCAGACTTTCAATGAGGTACAGAAGTTACTCAGCAAAACGAATGGTCAGGTGGTTGGTGATTTGATGACACCAGCCCCATTAGTTGTACGTGAGACAACCAACCTCGAGGATGCTGCAAGGTCTGTTGAACTTATCTTACCTTTGCTTTTCAATATGTTGCTCAACTATTTCGATAATCTATGCTTTCTTTGTCTATTCGTATTTTGGCACAATAGGAAAGTGTCTAGACTCATATTCAAAATCTTTATTTGAGCTCGTATTATCCTACCACTTTATCCCAGCTCAATAAGTGGCCATGCATTGTGAAATAGGGAAGCGTGTTCTAATTGGTTTATAAAAAATTTCAGATTATTGCTTGAGACAAAATATCGTCGACTTCCAGTTGTTGATTTAGAGGGTAAGCTGGTAAGTCAAGAAGCATTTAAAAAGTTCCCTCCAATTTTAAACCACAATTGCTCATTATGGTTTCCTCTTGCCTTTGCTAAGCTCTATTCTTTTTCTAAAGGTGGGTATCATCACTAGAGGAAATGTGGTTAGAGCTGCCCTTCAAATAAAGCGTGAAATTGAAGGAAAAACTTAACTCAAGCCTCAAGAAACTTATCATGCAGTGATATTTTAAGTGTTGGATAGGGTGGTGCCGGAAGCCTTTCTCCATTTATCAAAGAAAAGTTTGGAGAAAGGTAATTGGGTGTTTTATTTGGTCAAATTTGGCCCTGCTTTTGTATTATATTATATATAATCTACATTTTTAACATTGTTATAGTTATACCAGGATTGACCCGTTGGGATGGAAGGGCAGTCACCCATCAGAAAATTGTTGTCAACGTTTTTAAGCTTATGTTACATGGACTTCTTTTAAAATATATGCATTCTCTTTGATATTTATGCTTGTAGATTCAGACATGAACTCATAGGTTCTTCGAACATAGAAAATCCGCCACCGGTGAGGCGTCGAACCGATTACCGGGTAATGCTATCTTCCTTGATACAGGAGCTATGTATGAACAACGTTCCTTTCATTTTTTTATGCTTTATTTGTTTTTCTTTCTTTTTTCTTTCTTTTCATGTGATTGTACGTTGTAACAACCCGGCCTACATCAGTTCTTGTTTCTTAGTTTGGTTTCCCACGAATATAAAAATGTGGAAGTCATTTATAATGGCAGAAAATAAGCCGAGATTAGAGAGGAAGCAAGGGTGTGAAACTGTGTGGAAACAAATGAGATTCCCTTATCTGGAATTTTTCTGTACACCTGTTTTGTAAGGCAAATATCTTTTGTGAGGTTCCCGCGTTTTGAATGATAGGCTGGAAATTGTTATACATCCACACCACATGAGCAAGAGACGAGTGGGCAGCATTAATTACTCGGAATTTACGTGACTGTGAAGTGTTAAACAAGTAATAGTCTTTTCATATTTTCTCCGCTGATAGTGGGCAGGTACGCTGAAAGAGTTTTTGTCCCGTCCTCTTTTGGAAATTAGAAAATTAGGGCATCGGCGGATAGGGATAGAGATGACAACGGGAAGGCTAGGGTATTTGACCTCCAGCTCTAAAGTTTAGAAGGCTATACTTATCCATTATTAATATATTTTATCTACATAATAAAAAGTATAATCAAATTTCATCTGATTGAATATTAAATATAATATATAATGTATATATTAGATAGGGTTGAATCGAATATTTTAAACTTTGATTCGACTCTAAAATTTTTGAATGTTCACATGATTTAACCCAATAAAAATCTGATTTTAATAATAAAAAACCCAATAGACGTGGGGGGCGGGAATTGTTGTCGTCCCTAAATAGGGCATGCCATTGGTCAAGTCTAACATCCAATAAGAAAAGTAAATCTTTCATCAACCATATGTAACTTTGACTTTTGTATTGTTAAGGAGGGCCGGCGATTGCACTACATTTTTTAGATAAAAGTATCAAAAGATTGGATTAAGTCCAAATATACACATCACATAAAAAAATTAAAATACAGATCGAGCTTCATGCATGACAAATCATAAAACTGTTAAGAAAGATTATTTCTTACAAAACCAGATCAAATTAAACATATTTCCGTCCAACAAAACCAAAATATTTGAATATACTTAATCCGGTTCAGTTCTAGATGACACCCAAAACAGCATTAATTAAAAGAAACCAGAATTCTAAACTAACTAACAACAAAAAAGCTGAGCAGGATGAAGATGAAGTGAAGATGATGTTCCAACTTCCATGGCAGTCCCCTCCCTGAACTTCGATGAATGGTGACCCACACCCACTCCCACTCCTACAGACAGAGTGGGGAAGCAGGAAAACACCCAACTCAAAAATCTTATCACTTTAATAGTTAATAACTTTAGTGGTTACCCCGCCACCTTCTGCACCAAATGCTGGGATGTGTAGGCCAGTCCCTGCCCCCCCTCCCCCTCATTTTCCGATAAGGAGGGGGAAGTCATCCAATTCAACGATTTCAAACCCTAAAAAAATCCATCATTTGCACCCTTTTTCTTCCCAATCCCATTTAGATAGACTTGAAGTTCCTATCCTACTTTATCATATTATATTCTCAGATGGGAAAACCCAATTCATAATCCAAATAATTATTTGAAAAGAAAGTAGTAAAAATATATAGTAGAATGGAGATTAGTGCAAAATTTTCATTAAATTGGATAATATTAATACAGAGGTTTCATCGTTTCTTCCGCCATTACTTACCTCCACTACGGCGCTCATTATCTTCTGCACGCGGTGCATGTTAGTCACCGCCGCCGCTTTTCACTCCTTTTCTCAGCCCGGCCGCAAAAAAATGATAGCTTTCTAATCATATTAATTGGAGGGGCAATATTTAATCAAGTTGTCATTTTTTTTCATTTTACTTGCTTTCCCAATCACCATCAGAGTCCTCCGGGTCGGGCATCTTGTTCAGGTCAACCCGCTGTAAGAACCCGCCGCTTGGCTTCAAATCTTCGCCGTAACTACGATTATAACTGGGATTGAGATTATAATTATGGCCATGATGATGATTATGATGAGCCGCCTCCAGCGCGTCGACTCTAGCACCGACCTCAATAGCTTTCTTCCTTATAAAAGCCGCCGACAAATCTCCACCCAGTGAGCCGCCGCCGAGTTTTTCTCCCGCCAAAAGGTCAGGGAAATTCAGCCTCGCCGACGGCCCACGCAGGTAAAAAACCGCCGTGTCATAAGCTCTTGCCGCTGCAACCGGGGTGGAATACGACCCCAACCAAATCCTGGACCGTTTGTTTGGCTCCCTAATCTCCGCCACCCATTTCCCCCACTTCCGCATCCTTATCCCTTTGTACGGCCTCTCCGCGGACTTCCTCGAACTCTCCCTCGAACCAACAACAACTCCCCTTCCGTTTTCCATTGGTTGTGTTCGAGAAATCCAATGTTTCTCAGCTCTGGGTTCTGTTTCGGATTGGGATTCTTTTTCCTTTTACAAACTTGGGAATAATACTTATGAAACCGGGTAAAGGGAATGGGCAGGGTTTAGTTTTATAGATGGCATGTTGTTGTTTGGTTGTGTCGTGTGTTTCAGTTACATGTTGAAATGGTATTTCCCAGGACAGACATTACAAAGGGGATATCTGGAGAACTTTGTAAGAAAGGAAGGAGAGAGAGAGAAAAGAAACGAAAATGGCAGAAAAATACAAAGTCACCGACACAAATCTGGGTGAACCGAGCGACTTGTCGGTATTATTATTATTATTATTATTTGGTTTAATTCTGGTTTTAGTCCCTCCACTATCTAAACTTTAAGATTTAATCTATTAGATAGAATAATTATATTAGTAAATTTGACCGTATTATCAGTATATCTAATAAAAAAATAACTGTTAATTCATAAAAAATACTATTATTTATTTCTTTAAATAACAAAAAAGAGAGCTTAGACGTAGATGTTTTCAGCTTGACATCTAGGAGTTGCTTGGACTTTCTTTAGCTTCTAACGATATTTAATTAAATAAATAATTTTAATTCAATTTAATAATCAATAAACTATTTTATTTTTTATATAAAATAGTATATCTAAATTAAGGTATTTTGTCTGAATATTTTTAAGGAATTATTTTAGATTCCAATTCCTATTATAAATTATTTAAAAATTTATCCCTTTCAATCCACATACGATCTATGAAATACGTAGTGTCTATCATTCAACCTTCGTGTTGCCCAGTTAACTCAGTTAAAATAATAATATTATTTTTTAATCAGGTCACTATTTATAACCAGATTCTAATAAAAAAGATTTTATTGATACTTTTCAAAGTACAATATCTATAAAATTAAAATTATTTATACTATATATTTAAAGAAAAAAATAAGTGTAATATTTAAATAAATTATTTAATAAATATAATCATAAAAAATAAATTTAATTTTAAAAAAAGTACCTTATTTGAAGTTTTATTTGCTCGATTATTGTTTATCCTCAATTTTGGATGAAAGCTCCTCGTGAACCAATGGATATATTGGGGGTTAAAATTCAAAATAATTATTTAAAAAAGAATATTCAAACAAAAATACCAATAAATGAGAATATATAAATCAATTGCTTTACCACAAAACTTATAGAATTAAAAAAAAATCAATCTATTTAAAATTATTAATTTATATTTTTATCAAGAACCGAAGTTTTTTTTTTTTTGATAAACCCTAGACTTAATAGTAAATAACATATTATTTTCTATTGAGATTTTAAATCTAATATTTATATTAATATTATTTATATATATACCATGATTTATCAGTATATTATTCCATTATTTGTGAATATATAGTGAATTTTTCAGGACTAATAAAGTTTTTTTTTATATCTAAAATTCAAAAATGAGTATTGTATAAGACAAACTGTCGGTAATCGTTTAAATAATTGTCATTAAGGTGCTTGTTTAACTAGATTTCTACTTTAAATACTTTAATAATTAATTAAAGAGAGATTATTTAATTAAGTAGAGTAATTATGTGTTTAGCAGGTGGTGATGGGGCGTTGTCGTTTTGTGGGCAAGTGAAGTGGAATTCAAAGGAAAGAAAAAGTAAGTTGGTTTTGTTTTCCTTAAGCATTTTAATATAATATATAATATCATTTAAATATTTAAAATTAGTTAATTTTGATGAGTTATTTTAGATTCAAATTACAATGATAAAATGTATTCATTTTAAGGATCATAATTATTATTAAATCAAATCATATCATTATATTCGTTAAATTTTAATAAAAAATTAACTTTAGTGAGTGAACAAATTTACATAAAAGTAATTTAATGATCAAAATAAAAATCGGTAATAACTGGGGGACTAATGGTGCAATTTACCCTTGATATTATAATAAGTATCTATTTTTTATACTATCATATATTGTTATGAAAGGTATATAACTCATAAATTTATATACAAATTCTATATCTTCTATAATAATTTATTGATTAAATTTTAATAAATATATTTTCTATGTAAAATATTTTCAAGGTGGGTACAAGCATACTTTAAACTTTTAAAGTTTACATATTTATCATTAATTTTTAATTTTTATAAATTAATTTTAAAATTTTATAATATTTAAAAATTTATATTCATCCTAAAATTTTAAAAATTTATATATATTTACTTTTAAATAAATTTTTAAATTCGTCGTTACATGCTCCCATAACGGGAATATGACGAACTCTAGTTTTAATTAACTATTTGTTTGGTAAAATACCCATCTAATCATTAAATTAAATAAATATAATTTTTAATCACATAATTTAAAAAATGTAAAGTATTTTTATTTAATTTAATGATATTTATATATTTATTTATTTTGTTAAAAGAAAAGCTGGAGTATATAGGGTAGGTAGGTGGTCTGATGCCGTTAGGAATTGATGGTCATTTTTCTCCTCGTGGAGTTTTATTTTCCAAACGATAATTCGAGGATAATATTGGAAATTCCAATAATGGTCCATCCACTAAAATAATGGAGCAACCCCTCTAGTTGTTTCTTTATAATTATTATTAATGGACGGCCTAATTATTTAGGTATTAGCTTTTTAATTTGGGGGATTACATAATTTTATACCAATTCGTCCCTCTTTGCATTTTGAATATTAGTTTAATTTCATATAAAAATAATATTAATTTAATAATGTTTTTTTATTGAAAATATCCAATCATGTCGATAATTACATAGATGTGATTGCTACATTTTCATAAAGAATAAAATAAAGTGGAACAAGTCATGACTGATAGCATAATACTAATATAATATTTATTAGCCTTATCCTTATAATATAAAAGGGTAAATTACATAAATGACTATCAAACTTTTAGAATAAATTTATTTTAGTCACTATATTTTTAGTTTTATTCGATAAAGTCATTTAATTGTTAGTACTTATTCGATATGGTTTCTATCATTAAATTTTATCAGAAATTGCCTTTAATTTTTATTTTTCTTTAATAAAAAAATGAGTAAACTACAATAATCATAATTCAACTTTCTTTTCACTCTTATTTTGATCATTAATTTTTTTTAATTCCTTAACTTAACTTTTGGGTTGTTCATATTTTGGTCACTCTCAAATTACATGGTTATAGATATTAAAAAAATTGATTCATCCTTAAAAATTTGAGATTTTTTTTTATTTTTCTTATTAAATTTATCATATTATTATAGTTTATATTTTAATAACCAAAGTCAAAATATTATTTAAATCGAGTATTTCAATTATTTGATTTAATTAGTATAATATAAAATCGATAATTAAATAATTTAAATTAATAATTAATCAAAATAATTTTTAAAGAATAATCAAACTCGATTTTAGTATAAATTTTTAAAATAAAATATCTTAAATAAGTTACGTATCACAATTTTAAGTAAAATTGAATAAATAATCTTATATATTATATACAATATTTTTACATTTTATGTATTACAATATCTTATTTTTTTAATAATTTTGATATCATTTTAAATTTTTTGAGTCTAAATAACATTAATATGTGTGAATTTTTAATTTTTGAATTCTAATTGTTTATACACTTTATCACAATCGAACAATTATTAGATTAATTATATTATCATATTTAATATTTTAATAAATAAAATAAAAATCACTTTAAAATTAAATATATTGATTAACTAATTAATAAATTATTTAATTTAATTAATACAATATACGATAAGAATTAAATAATCTAAAATTATAAAATAATCAAAATAATTTTTCAAGTATGCCTCTGCCCCTTACTCCTAACGGAATTCCTAATCCTAACCTTGTGTATTAAAGCAATGTCTCGAATATGAGAAAACAGAAGTTTACCATCTTATCCACACACAACTATTAAGGACATTGTTATTATAATTAATAATAAATATTCGATAGAATTGAGTTAAGTCAAATAAAATTTTTTAGTTGACGTGTTATATTTTATAATTTTAAATTGAATTGATTTTTTATTTATGTTAAATTTTTAAATTTTTATATAAATTTAATTATAATTATTTATCATGTTATAGTTAATTTTGATTATAATCTAAACAAGTTTTTCTAATTATATAAGATATATATATATTTAGATCTTTTCATATGTGATATATTTCTTTATATATATAACAAGAAACAACTTAAGGGATCTGATCTTAAATTTAAAAATTAATCTACTAATTAATAAAAAATTTAATTATTCAAAATTTTATTTAAAACCCAAACATTATTAAATTTCTTTTACTTAAATTAAAATAAATAAACAAAAAATATATTTTTTAAAATCAAATCAAATTTTATTCACCCGACTTTTTTTTTTTCTTAAGACTCCAAAATCTATGGAAAATGGAGGTCCAATTTCTTGTTTTTCTACGTGTAATTTTATAAATATCAGATAAGCCAGACAGGTGAAAAATTATTAGATGAATCCTTTCTACCACCAAAGATTTGGTTCTAATCAGTTAAATTAAGACACATAGTATATTTTTTTCATTTTAAATTACACATAATAAGCATTGGCCAAATCATTTAATTTAATGTCTTTGATTTAAAAAAAGGAAAAATATTATCAAATATATCTTGTGTCATCTTTTTCTTTGTTCTTTAAAATTTTCCTCATTAATTTTTGTATATAGATTTGGGGTTTAAGATTTAGAGTTTAAGGTTTAGGGTTAAGGATTGATAGTTTAGGGTTACATGATTTAGGTTTAGGGTTTATGTGGTTTAGGTTTAAAGTTTAGGGTTAGAGTTAGGATTTAGGGTTATGTGTTATTGTTTAGGTTAGGGTTTAGGGATTAGAAAAAATTAATTAAAAAATTAAACAATAAAGAAAAAGATAACATAAAAAATCTTTGATAATATTTTTTTCATTTTTAAATCAAATTCATTAAAGTAGATGATTTGAATGATGTTTATGTGTAAATATGATATAAAAAATATATTATATATCTTATTTTAATTGGTTGGGATCATATCTTAGATAGCGAAAAAAGTTCATGTAATAATTTCTCCAAACAGGTTGTACTAAAGATACTTGTTTGAAATTTTACATATTTTTTTGGATTGATACTTATGATCCCAAATCCCAAATTGTCTCATTGTAATATGGAGTTGTGCCGATGACGTGCCACCCAAGACACATTGCTCAGGGGTCAATTTTTAATGGGGGTGCTAGCTGTTGATTGTTTTGATTTTTTTATCATCTTATAATAATATTTATTTTATTCATAGCTTTAAATAAATAAATAAATAATATGTAAATTTTTGTAAGTATGAAATAAGATGCCTGTAACCACCTTTGCGATAGTCATGACCTTGATTGACGTACATGTTTAAAATATGTTTGTGATCCTGTCCATGTAATGGGACCCATTTTGTTAACCTTTTCTCTCTCGAAATGCTAGAGATTAACCTATAAATTTTAATAATCTTATTAATTAACCTATCATAAACATGATTTTGTCAAACTGTGACTTGAAAATTTCTCAGTTTGGTCCAATGGCTAAACAACCTGTCATGTATTTGTTTTATTGTCGACGGCTTTTACGAGTAGAATTAATAATCAACCGAATTAAGAACAATCGAAAATTATAAAAATTTAAATGTGATAAAATATTTTAAATAATTTTAAATTGTTAAAATATAATATAAGTTTTGAAGATCAAATTATTATGTTATTTTTATATTATTATCTCTGTTAATTTTAATGATAGTGATCAAAATAGAAAATAAATATAACGTTAGTTACAATTTATAAGAAAATTTACTTCTATGGCTGACATAGAAAAGATTAAGTAGTTTGGTGACCAATAATATAGTTTATGCTAGAAATGCTGTCTGTCGTTAAAAATTTGACTTTTAGTTCAATTAAAAAATAACTTTCTTTCAAGAAAAAATAACATTAGATAATATTTTTGTTGAAAATATTTTTTTTATAGAAGTGATTCAATTATTTCTAAAAGATTATGATATTTTAGGAGATATAAAATTCAGTTATTTTATTTATAAAATATATGAGTATTTGTCAAATAAGTAAAAGTATATATAAATGAATATTATTTTATAATGATTTTAGACCATTCAAAATATATCAAGCATCTAATTAACTCAAGAATTATAAAGGCTAAATTTTAAAAATATATATATAAATTTAAGCAAATCGGAGTTATCGTTTTAGCGCCCATTTCATTATGAAATTGAATAATTTTTTTTAAAAAATATGAAATTTAATAAAAGATATACAAACACATTAAATAATTAAAAATATATAAATAAATATTACCTTAAAATTATTTTTAGATCGTCTAAAAAATATCAAATGTCAAATTTAGCTCAAGAATAATAAAAGCTAATTTTTTTTTAAAAAAATGTAAACTTAAGCAAACCGGAGCCATCGTTTTATCACCCGTCCATTATGAAATTGGGTAAAAAAACCCGGAAAATAATGAAGTTGCTAGCAAAAGCCCAACCCATTATGAAATTAGTACCCTTTCTTCTAAAACTCATTTATTAGTTTGTATACAAGTGTAATGCATGGGGTTAATCGTACGTATAAATGTATATTATACTTAAAAATAAAGATTTAAAATTTAAAAACGATATTATTAGAAAGGATAAACTCATATCTCGAATATAGACCGTTGGATATATGTATTATAAAAAAATCTATTCCAAATGTTTTTTAAATTAAATGTATAGATTTTATATGATTAAAAATTCTACCGTGATTCTCTAACAGAAATAATTAAAGGGTTTAAATTGATTTTTTTTTTTAGAATTAGACGATCTTTTTAAACAAGTCTTTTATTTGATAGGTAACATCAATAAAGTTACTGTGAAAGTTACGAACTTAAAAATGAATAGTAAATTAAAGAAATAATCTTAAATCTTTGCGTACTCACCTTTAATCGAATTGTTTTTTATTTTAATAATATTATTTGTTAAGGATTTTTTTTATTTATAAAAAATAATTATAATCAAGAATAAAAATTAAATCTTATTGTATCAGAAAGAATATGATGATTTGTAAATTTTAATTTATAAAACAAAAATCAAATATTTTAAAATTTTAATTTATAAGATAAAACTATAAAGAGTCCATGTGGTTAAAATAAGAGCTATAATTCTAAGGATAATCTCTTCCACAATGATGATGTAGTGGCCAACTGAACATGCCAAAGTTTTTCAATGGACTTAAAAGTTTGATGAGTGAAAATCTTTTGCTTGAAGAAAGAATGAGCCATAATGACTTATTTGCCCTTTCATGGCTAACCTACCCATTTTGATGACATGGTTGGGGGTTTAAAAGATCATCTTTATTAAAACTATTAAAACACCCACATGATCTCCTTTCTTCCCTCTCTAAATTCACTTGAGATCTCTGCATTGAATCTTACGAGAGACATTGTTCTTTAAAAATTAAGTATATGATACAGATCAGTTTAGATTAATCAAAAATTAATATAATTTTTTTTATTTTATTATACAAATGAAACATATTTCATGATCAAATATTTATTTTGGTACATTATTAAATTGAATGTATATACTCATTTTTTTTATTTACGTTGATTTTTTTTTGGGATAAATAAAAAATTTTATTCATCCAAAAGAATCAACATCTTGTACAAATAATAAAAAACCAGCTAAATTGTTAACAAAAAAAAATCTATACAAATCCTAGTTCATAGTTAGATTTGACTAGTCAAACCGTAGCTTTTCTTCTGCTAAACACAATCGCGCATTCATCTTAATCCAAGAAACAATAACATCCACTTATCTAATACGTTTTCCATGTTTTACTTCGAGTTCCTTGTCCCAGAGAATTTCTTTTTTAGGGCATACTTTGTACCATGATAGGATGATCTATCTGGTGCAACATTTGTTGTGTGGTATATTTGACATGGAAGCAAGTACAATGGTATCCTTGAAGAATGGCATAACAAGAAACAGAATCCACTAGGATTAAAATATCCTACAAGAAGTGTTGGTACTGTTCCAGAGGGCTGCACATGCTTCGAGCTGTCAAAGATTTGAAGGAAAGATGGAGCTGGAAAGAGATCAGAAAAAGCTTTGTGCTTTGCAACACTTAATGTCCGAGACAAAAACACATGGTAAAAAGTTCAACAATGGTGGCTTTCGAGACAGGAATATGATGAGGAACAACGCCCATGATTGATATTAGGGATGATAACGAGTCTGATCATTTCGCGAGTTATTCGGGTTTGATTTGGTCATAGCTTAGCTCGAGTGAGTTCAATTCGGGTTCGAGTTCAGCTTAAGACTTTAATGAGCCGAATCTATTTAAGCTCGACTCAAAAAAAAACTCATGAACAGACTCAGAATAATTATATTATATATATATGTTATATATACATTAAAAGTAATGTTTTTAACAAAAGAAAAACAATAAAATAAAAAATGAGAAATCCATTAAAAATAAATTAACTAAAATGAATTGAGTATTTTTTTTTTCTCTTTCTCAATATTGAATTTTGTTTTGTTGTTGGTCATGAAATTTTTTTAACGAGATCTTATCTTTTATAAAAAAAAATATAACAAAATTATTTATTTTAAATCAAACCGATTTTGACAATTTGCTTGTTATCACTCATAATTAATACAGGGAAAATAGAAATTGTTTAACCTATTTATTTTTTTGGGTAAATTACAAAAGATATAACTTAATTAGTGGGTACAATTATGTTATCGAATTAAAAGTTATATTTTGATATCTTTTGTATTTAAAAAATATATTAATTTAATTATTTTTAAAATTATTTGTATATCCTTAATAACATGAAATACTATTGTACCGTAATATTTTAGATATTGCTATTATGTTAGTTATTGAATTTTTATTATAAAACAATTTTTTATGTTCTATACAAATATGTTTTATAATATAAATTATTGTTGTAAGAATTATCGTAAAAATTATATTTTTCTAATAAAAATCCATAGATTTATAGAGAACTTAAAAAATCCATTTTATAATAAAAATGATTGGTTTTGAAGGAGCTTGGTCGTACAAGAAAGACCAATAAAGAGCTGATGATGATTCATCACGAGGATGTGCATGTGAAGACAAGGCCCGCAAATACAAAGGAGAAAAGCGGGACTTAAATGAAATTTAAAACAAATAAAATTCACAACACAAATAATAATAATAATAATTGTAAACTCATTCGAAACCAATGGTTGCTTAAGGCATCATCCATTTTTACCGTCAAAGATTCACTGTAATAAAAACAAAACTATGACTGATTATTAATCAAACTTGTCGGTTGGAGATCATTTCCCATTGGCCGACTAGTCAACAGGGCAATCGTCAGTTGGCCAATGACCTCTCAACTCTCATGAAAGTTACGTACTTTTCATATGGAAGAAGAATAGGCTATATTTATTTTTTAAACTTAATATTAAAATTAGTATTTAAAATATTTATTTAATTAAATATTTATAATTAAATCAACATCGTTCATCTTTCTTACCCAAAAATAATTACTAAAATTTATAATTAAATCTAACAATTTAACTGATTTATATTGTTTTTAATTCATTAAATATATCATTATTTGAAACATACATTTTACGGTAAGTCAAGTAACTGACTTAATCAAGAGTTCAAGATATCCTAGAATATATAATTATTTTAATTTTATTTTATAAAGATGCAACCAGGACATCTTAAATTAGCTGTAAAATTTCTATTTCTCTATCTACATAAAAAATTATAAATAAATAGAAAATGTTTAATACTAGGTATTTTTTTTAGAAAATAACCAAAAAATAGAAAGAACAAGCATTTTTTTGGGAGTGGGGACCATCTAAAAATAAGAAATTATCATGTGCAGATGGCTCATTGGGGAAAAAGCTGCTCGTTGCTTAATGTTGTTTTATTATTTTAATATGTTATTTTTGGGCATCATCGCTTTCGCTCCTTTTCTTCTACTGCTTCCCGCCAACTTCTTTACCGCCCAGGCTTTTCCGCCAGTCTATTATTTATTTACTTATTTATTTATATTTAATCATGCTTTTTTTTCTTCTAATCTTTGTAAATTACTCTTTTACCCTTTTTCGTAGCTGGTGGCATCTCTTCGGTTAAACAGCTAAAAAGCTTTTATTTCAAAACAATAAATTGAAGCAAAAATCGAAGACTGTATTATTTATTAGTGTTTTATACATACAGAAAAAAATACACCCCATGACATCTTTGAAGCCTATAACCCCGATTAAGGAGAGTATTCAATCAAGTTAAGTTGAATATTTTTTTATATTATTTGAGTTAATAAATTTAATTTTATCGTTTAAATTTTTATTTAAATTTTTTAAATTAAGTCGAATTAAAGAAATTTAAGTCAAATCGAATCGAATCAAACTTTAAAATTCATATAAAAATTTAATTATAATTAATTATTATATTATAGCACGCTTTGATTTGATTTAATTTAAATGACTTTCATTAATTGTATAAAATGTGTACATGTATTTTTTCTTGTTTTTTTATATGTCATAATATCTCTTTATATTTTTATATATCAGTATATATATAATAAAAATTTGAGGGATCTATCTCAAACTTAAAAATAAATCCTTTAATTTTAAATATTTTGAGTTATTCAAATTTCCATTTTACACCTCAAATTTTATTTTAAATTTTTTTCCGTATCGAGTCAAATTTATAAAATTTTGAATCGAATCAAAATTAATCAAATATTTTTATCTTAAATCAAATCAAATTATTTATTTTTTAAAATCAATTTGAGTTTTATTTGCCTCTATCCCTAATATTGGAGAAATTATATCATGGGTATGTCTCACCACGTCATCCATGAGACCAACCACTAAAAAACATTCATCTTATCATTTTTTCATGTCATATTTTCTTAAGCTAATCTTCACTTATATTTACTGTTAATTTTTTTAAAAATAATTTTTTCAAATGAAGATTTACTTAAAAAAATATGATATAAAAGAAATTGATAAGATATATATTTTTTAGTAATTAGTCTCATAAATACGTGATAAAACTTACTCACGATATAATTTCTCTTAATTAACTGATGTATTACTACCAGTATTAATAAGATTTAATGAAGCTGGGTATTGTCACGTACTCACAGATGTAAGCAATCTTTTTATGTATCTGGTCAGGGTGTAATCCTTCTGACCGCTTGTTAATGCAAAGCCTTTAAAAAAATAGATGGAAAGAAAACATAAATTTGTGATCCAAAATAATGCACACGTAATTTTAGGAATTAAATGTGTTTAGTTAGTGAAGTTTCATTTTCACTTCATTTAATTAATTAATTAATTAATTAATTAATCTGTCTATGTAAATTTATAATTATAAACGCATGATTATTTGAATAAAAAACTACTCGTTCTTTTTAAATTCTACCTCTTGTAATTTTATTTTTTACGGTCGATAATAAATTTTAATATTAATTATCGACTATTAGATTATTTTTATATTTTAATAAGAAATTTTAATTTTATGATACGTATTTTAATATCTTTATGATAATTTTTAGTTCGTTTCATCTATCATTGTAACATGGTTTTAGTATATCCTAATAATTGTTTGTTCATCGCACAAAGATTTTAACAATGTCATTAGTTTTGGGTGGTAGAACATTCTGTCTAATAGTTTGGGTCACTCACCACTCATATTCACTTATTATGCGTTTCGATTGGATAGAAACAATGAGATTTAAGAAAGCTTCTGAATTTTGATGATATGTTTATTTCTATAAAAATATTTATTTTTAAGAGTTATAATTTTTTTTGATAAATTAATCTTATTATTCTCTTTTATGCATGTATTTTAATATCGACATCTTTTATAATTTTAATAAAACAACTTCAGTTGTTATTATAAAATATTATTTTTGCTTTCTATTCATTATAAAAAAATCATTATATTACATATAAAAATTCAATAGTTGCGTAAATTCATGAATAATTCAATGCGATTTATTAAGATGAGACCCTTAATTTATAAAAAAAATTATTTTTGTTTTTTAAACAAAATTCTCTCTATACAAAAATATTATCTTAAAAAACATAAAATTACTTACAAACAAGTAAAAATATAGCATTTTCAAAATATTAAATTTAAATTCAACAAATAAACTTATTTTCACCAACATCAAATAACCCATCTTTCAAATTTTTTTAAAATTATTACAATAAAACAACTCATCTTACTAATTTCTCAAATTATCTAATATCATTAAACAACATTTGTTGCTAAAAATTCATTTTAGAGAATGATTATATACAATAATTTATTTTGAAAATTTTTTAAGAGTCTTGTATGACCAAATATATCAAAATATCGATATATAATTTAAATAAAAAATTTTAAAAGTAAATTCGAGTTTCATGCTTCATCTCCCTCATAAAGCACATCACGTGGCATCTTTTAAGTGGATCAATCCAACTCAACAACTCACTAGCTTTTATTATGTTTAAATACAGCTCATTATTTGATTGAAAATCCGCCATAGGCCATAGCTTTAGTATTTCAGAGGCTTCCATTTTGATCCAGATACAACAGCCTTGCCAATGGCCAGTGTCACAGACACACAAATCTAAGCAATCTATGATCTATGTGGTCATGGTGTACTCCTCCTCGGCACTTAGTAATGACACATAAAAAATATTAAATTGGTGATCCACAATATTTCACACGTAGTTTTTAACAATTAATTGAATACAGTTAGTTAGTAAGGTTTCCTTCCGATAAAAATAATATGTAAAATTTTAAAAAAAATATAGAACGTAAATTTTTATTAAATCGAATAAAATTTTTTATCGTATCCTATTTGACGAGAGATTATTTGGTGAATTCTGTTTATCACGTCATCCATGGTCTAATCAATCAGAATCGTTCATCTTTTTAATAACTACCTAATAACTATCCATCTACTGATTACATATAAAAAAGAACTAATAATTTTAAACAGTTCTGATTGTTTGGGTCCACGAATGATGTGGTGAACTAGATTCACTTAACAATTTTTTTATTTAACACTAATTTTTTTTATTATCGGAACATAAAAATTATAAATATTAAAAAAGGACGGAAAATTTTGTTTTATCAAATAAATAGAAATTGACAATTTCATAATTTTATTATAATTAAAATATATTATTCGTCGACATTAAAAATTGAAAGATGGTAATTAACAAAAAAAGAAAAATGTTTCGGGATTTCGCTTTTTCTCGGTATAAAAGAGGGACATGACCTGCTGGGGTCGAAGGGCCAATTTGGCATCAAGAAAAGAAAATGAGAGAGTTATTAACTTGTTAATGTCAATTAAACCAACCAAAGGCTTACCGGTGGAAGTTAGAAGCAGTGAAGAAGAAGAAAATATCCATAGCGGTGGTTACTGTCTTTGTCTTACCATCTCTTCATTTCGGTTACTCTTCATTTTAATTTCTTTATATTTTCAATCAAATTCGTTGTATCCTTCGCCACCACTCCAACCGCCGCCCTCCGCCACGTTCTTTTCTTTTCCTTTCCTTAAACCTTAATCCGAGCTCATTAAGCTCGCGGTTAAGATTACTCTGTTTTCAGAGATAGTTAAATTGAAAAAGGAATCTCTGGTTTCAGTTTCTCCATCTACATTTTGCTTTGGATCCCCCCCCCTCTGTCGGTGTTGTTACAAATGGAAGTAGCGGAGAACTGCTCGGTGAAAGTCGCCGTTCATATTAGGCCGTTAATCGGCGATGAACGAACTCAAGGTTGTAAAGAATGTGTTACTGTTACTAAGGGAAAGCCACAGGTACTCTGTTCTTGGTTTTATTTATTTATTTTTAAATATTTGTTACGTTATTGCATTTTTCATTGCACGCGTGAGCGCTGTTTTTAGCTAAGTTTTATTTTTCAGAAAACATGTTTTTAAATACATGCGGAAAATCTAAGAGTGAATTGACTAAAATTTTCCGAAACTGTAGTTATTTAAGTAGAAAAGGCTCTGGTAAAGTACAAGTTTATTTTCAGTAGAATATCAAAGTACAGTGCCTCCTCCGTATTTAATAATTTCGCAGCTGGAAAACACGCTAAAGTTAAAGGCTTTAATGGAATTACACTTTAGTTTATTAGTTATTACCCAAAGTGATTTTTTTTTCTTTTGATGAAAAATAATTGATTTGAGGAGAAGCAAAGAATAATTCTAATTTTTGCTCTGTGTGTAGGTGCAAATTGGGACACATTCCTTTACATTTGATCATGTTTATGGAAATGGTGCTTCTCCATCAACTTCCATATTTGAAGAATGTGTTGCTCCTCTTGTTGATGGTTTATTCCAAGGATACAATGCTACTGTACTTGCTTATGGACAGGTAAATTAATTCATTGATATGTGAGACCTGCTCTGAATTAAATAAGCTTTTTGTGTGTCATGGTATTTATATTTATGATTGATTTATGCAATTGTTGCAGACAGGATCTGGGAAAACATATACCATGGGAACAGCCATCAAAGATGGTAGCGAAACAGGATTGATTCCTCAAGTTATGAATTCATTGTTCAAGAAAATTGAAACATTGAAGCACCAAACAGAATTCCAGCTACATGTTTCATTCATAGAGGTATATTACTTCTTGCCTGCTTGAGTATTCAATTGGATTATGGAAGCACCAAGCAAAATACTTTTAACGAATTGAAAATATAGGTGGACTTTTGGTTTCATTTTCATATAATTTGTGAGGATTAACCTTATTTGACGGTTTGAATGTGAAGATCCTGAAGGAAGAAGTGAGGGATTTACTGGATTCTGAACCTGTAAGCAAACCTCCTACTCCTAACGGAAATGCTGCGAAAGTCATAGTTCCAGGAAGGCCACCCATACAAATTCGTGAATCATCAAATGGAGTTATAACACTAGCTGGATCTACTGAAGTTGCAGTGAGTACACTGCAAGAAATGGCTGCTTGCCTGGAGCAAGGATCCACAAACAGGGCAACTGGGAGCACAAATATGAATAACCAGTCCAGGTAAATCTCTACCTGATGTTATCCCCTTTACTCTTAAAAGAACCATGTTATTTTATTGATTGAAGAAATTATTATTCAAACTTGAACCATTCCCCCCCTCACCACCATTGAGCCATTATAGATTTGTGCTGAAGGTACCTTGTGCAATTGTACTTCCAAATTTCTTAACCAGTCATACTGCAGGAAAACAAGATTGTACTTGCTGGCGGTAATCAAATAGGCTAAACAATTTGTGGTTAAAATACTCTAACTTGTAAAAGGAAGCGCCACTTTCCCTACAAATATGACATTTACAGAGTGGTCTTGTGATTGGTAATTTTAATTGCTGGTTCCAGAATGGTTATATGGCTCAGTGTGTATTTCCCTTTCGATTTCCATATCTTATTTTAGCTGCAAAAATAAATATTGTTTTCCCCCAGAATTTTTTGGTCAAGTGGTCTTTACTCTTGAGTCACATCCCTAGTCCCTGGAATTGAATTATTTCATTTTGTAACCCATCTGCGATTGTTCATGATTTAATGAGGTGTGGTTCTATTCTGCATGATTTTAATAGTCGCTCCCATGCCATCTTCACGATCACGCTAGAGCAAATGCACAAAATCCAATCAGCATCTGCTGTTAATGACACTCCGGATGAAGATATGGGTGAAGAGTATTTATGTGCGAAGCTCCATTTGGTAGATCTTGCTGGATCTGAACGAGCTAAAAGAACAGGTTCTGACGGTGTTCGGTTGAAAGAAGGTTTGTAAACATGTTTATGAACTTAATTACATGTGTCCTGTGTGTGATGGTCATTTTATTTTCGCGAACAGGTATCCATATTAACAGAGGACTTCTTGCACTCGGCAACGTAATCAGTGCTCTTGGGGATGAAAAAAAGCGTAAAGAAGGTGTGCATGTTCCTTACCGAGACAGTAAACTGACTCGACTCTTGCAGGTTAGATTTATTTTAGGTTGATTCGTTGAACCAGTGACATTAAGATAACCAAAAAGTGGTCTGATTTCAAAGTTACTTTTATAGTAGTACCTACTACCTACCTTGTTTCAATTTCTTACACATTTATGAGAACCTTTTAAAATAGGTAAGTCTGAAAAGATTCTCGCACAATTTAATGTGACCATCCAGCCTTACTGAAGTTTGTATATATCATATGCTCTTGGTGGACAGTGTACACCATATTGTAACATTTATTTGTAAAGCTTTAGAGTTTAACACTATGTTCACTCATTTTATTTTCTTTTTTTGCAACTATATTTAATTGGCCAAGCGCTTATCTGTGGAAGTTGATAGTTGATACAGTTGTATATAGGCTTTTGGTTCACGATCTTAAATTAGGAATGGTAAATTAGCTATAAAGTTTTTTTTTTCTTATTCCTTTTTATTGTCTGATCTGGCATGGTTGTCATTTTCAGGATTCACTTGGTGGAAACAGCAAAACAGTAATGATAGGTAAATCTCGAAATGGTTTATTTTAAGAGTCCCTGTATTTTTCCCTTGGCAGAATATCATACCATTTTGTTTCTTCACCAGAAAGCCGATAATGGTACACTTGAAATCTATGCACATAAAGTAATCAAGTTTTTTCCTCAGACTCAAGCTTCCATGAAGAAATTCTTTATGTTTCCTCAGACTCAAGTTTTTATTGTTTCTTCTCCATAGGATCTTATCATTCTCAAAGCATACTATATAACCTTGCTTTTAGGAAGAAATTCTTTATGTTTGAAACCAAGGTGACAGAAACAAAAGGTGGAGGCAGCATGGATTTGCATACATGAAGTCCTCCACTTATCTACTTCCTGCTATTTCTTACTTTAGCTTATACCTTGTGTGCTTGCTTGCTTGGCCAAATGTCACCGTTTGCCATTTATCAACCTTACTACTGTTAATAAGGTCTAAAATTGAATGGTCAAATTTCAATCTTTCTGGGCCTATGAATATTTTCCCTGTCATTGTGTGCATTCTCGACTCATATGTTGCTTATGCATATACTCTTGAAAAATCTATATTTTAATATTCTGCTTCCTGGTTCATTTATCATGTTTCTTATTCTTGATCTCTCTAGTTTGTATCTTGCTTTTTTTAATATGTTAGGGATTGTTTCTCAAAATTTTGATTTTGGTTGCTTAAATTGTTTTATTCTTCTACTATCTATCATTGTAAATGTTCATTTTCTTTTCCAGCTTGTGTAAGTCCTGCAGACATCAACGCAGAGGAAAGTCTTAACACCCTGAAATATGCTAATCGTGCTCGCAATATCCAGAATAAGCCAGTTGTAAGTTCTCTAGGCTGTTTTATTATGATTCCTTTTGTTGTAATTCTATCATTCACCACTTAACATGTGCTACTTCAAAAATTTGTTCAGGTTTATAGTTTATATTTTGATGTGAAAAGAACTATTGCCCCTGCTCTCCCCTTTTGTTTTCTTTAGGTTATGGATTGCATCATTTTTTGTTCGATCATAGATGATCACCTTGAAGGTTTGCATTTATTCTGCAGGTTAATAGAGATTTAGTATCCAACGAGATGCAAAAAATGCGTCAGCAGCTGGAGTACTTACAAGCAGAACTTTGTGCTCGAGGAGGGCCTACTTCAGATATACAGGTACTCTAACTGATATATATGTACATACCAGTTTCTAAAACATTTTTTTTCTTTGGAGGTATTAAAACAGTGGTGAATAAAAAACTCTTACCAGGGTCTCAAAGAAAAGATTACTTGGCTGGAGGTTACTAATGAGGATCTTCGCCGAGAACTTCATGATTACCGCAGCAAATGTGCTGTTGTAGAATGTTGTGAAATCGGTGTTCAAGTATGTTGATGGATTATGAAGTTGCTTTTTACCATTTCTTTTCCTTGTTTTTCTCATTCTTTTCAAATCAGTTAGAGTATGCTTTGAACTGGATCATATTCCTTAATAATTGGATATGTTAAGCTCATAGTTGTCTCATATTAAAATATCGTTCTTGAATGAGAGTTGCTAGCTTGATTGTTATGTAATCAGTTTTTTGTTCTATATCTCAGGATGGCCATTCATGTTTTGTGAAAAATGGACACAAGAGGGCCAGTCAGTGTAAGGACTCATCTGAGTATCAAATGGATGAAGTTCTGTCAGGTAGTCACTTATTCACTTATTTGGCTGAATAGCATAATGTTGGGACTAAAGCAAATTGTCCTTTAATATATATAAGACACAACTATTTTCAGTCTCATCTTGTGTTAATGGTGGTGCAATAGATGACATCTTTGTAACTCTGCAACATGAAAAATTCCTTTGGATACTTTGCTTCTTCAAAAAAATAAAAAAAAATAAAAATAAAGGTGCATTGTTTCTAATAGGAAATTTGTGATTTCTGCAGATGAAAACCCAGAAGAAATTGACAAAGTAGCAAAAGAATTGGAGCATTCACTTCGGCAGAATAACATGGATAGAGAATTGAAAGAGTTGAACAAACGCTTGGAGCAGAAAGAGGTTTCCTTTTCTTTTTCTTCATGCAGACATAAATTACCAATTAATGGATTATATATAAGCTTGAAAGAGAATAATTACTACGACTGAGATGCATGTTTGACAAAAAAATACATTTTGATCTTTACTAGGCAGAATCCTTGTCATGATCCAAGTTTTTTTTTGCATGAGTTCAAAAGAGATTTTCATACTGAGTCTTATGATTAGGATTTTAAGAAGCATTTGTCATGTTCAAGAAGCTACCATAGATTTATATGCTTCTGGTAGGGTTCTGCAGGCACTTAATTGATCTTCTCGTGAACTAATTCAGTCCATTACTCTCTGTGCAGTCTGAGATGAAACTTGTTGGAGGAGCTGACACTGAAGCACTGAAGCAGCACTTTCAGAAGAAAATCATGGGACTTGAGGAGGAAAAAAGAATTGTGCAGGTAACAATACCTTCGATTTCTGTTGTTTAATAGTTTAATATGCCTTCTGCTCTGATGCTTAATTTATGTAAAACAACAACAGCAAGAAAGAGATCGTTTGTTAGCTGCCGTCGAGAACCGTGCAGCTAATTCAGACTCACAAATGCAAAAAGCGCAAGAGATCAATGTGCAGAAACTAAAAGCGCTCGAGGCACAGGTGACAATATGATACCCAAAAATTATTCCTTGAGCAAATATTCTTTTTAATTTCTGACGTTTTAATCTACTTTTTTTTTTCCTGATTTCAGATTTCTGATCTCAAGAAGAAACAGGAAAATCAGGTTGAGCTCCTGAAGCAGAAGAAGAGAAGTGAAGAAGCAGCAAAACGGCTGCAAGCAGAAATACAGTACATTAAGGCTCAAAAAGTTCGTTTTTACTTGATTGATATTTTTATGTTTACATCCATGCATTGTGGCATAAATATCTTATTGTTTTTGGAAACATGCCTCTCTTATTTGCAGGTTCAATTGCAACACAAGATAAAACAAGAGGCAGAACAATTTCGACAATGGAAGGCCAATCGTGAAAAGGAGTTTTTGCAGGTTCGTCAATTTTTATGAATAACATAGTCTAGTTCCAGCTTTCCTTTCTCTGTCCTTTTCACATGTCTTTGATTCAGAAGTGTTAGTACCTCAAAAATAGATGTGCTTGATAAATAAAAGAAACGAGCTAGAAAGAAACTGAGCAAGCATTAAATTGACTATTATTATCTAGATTTTATTGAAGTTATGGTGAACATGGCATATTAGTATCTATTGTGCTTCAATCCAATATACTGTTGCCATAGAGTAACAAAGTTAACACCCTCCACTTCAAATTATGATGTTTCTCAATGAAGCTCTTCATGATTTGAACCTTCAATAGGGAAATTTTGTTAGATTCTTTCTTTTCCACCAATGTTTTCTGCTGACCTATTTTGATTGGTAATAGACGCTAAGAGTTTTTTTTTTGGCTGGTAAACTTTTCCTTTCAATACTCTCAAAGTTTGGAAATTAGATACTTGCCTTATGTATCATATATTTTATTTATACTGTAATGCTATCAACTTCATTTTTGATCTTTTTACTTTCTTGAACAGCTTAAAAAGGAGGGGAGGAGGAATGAATACGAAAGACATAAACTCGAAGCCCTAAATCAACGCCAAAAAATGGTAAAGAATCATGCGAGGCATGATTAATCTTTGATGTTTTATTATCTCCTCTGTTGAAAGTGTTGGAACTCTGAGGATTGGTCATTCAAGTTTCGGAGGGAATTTTCCCCCTATACGTGAAACTTTGTGACACGCTTCTCTGGCTTCTTACTGCACTTGGTTGTCAAGGTTTTATCCTCCAATGACCAACAATCAAACTTTTTCTAGGTTCTTCAAAGGAAAACAGAAGAGGCAGCTGTTGCTACCAAAAGGCTGAAAGAGTTGTTAGAAGCACGAAAGTCTTCTATACGTGACAACTCAGGTAAATGTACTTTGTGAATTTAATCTATTATTAGTTCTTTCTTTGATATACTGTTAGACTAATAGCTAGTTAGTTGTTCGTTGGTTAGTTGGTTATTAGAGTCGGTTACATATTATAAAGTCTATTTTAATTCGGGTTATAAATACCCAGTCATTGTATTGAATTGGAGCCATCTTTGATTCATTGTTTTCAATAAAAATCAGATCTTATTTTTCCATCTTGTTCACTTCTTCTCCACCATATCACTATGGCACCATTCTCACATATACTAATTGTTTGTTATCCTTCTCAGTTAATCACAATGGGCATACACCAAATGGACAGGTAAATGATTTGTAATTCTGCATTTTTTTTCATGAGCTCTGGGTCATTAATGCCCAATGAGATAGCAGCATATTTATGAATCTGTGTAACTTAGGCTAGGATCCTGATCAAAAGTGATAGAAATTCTGACTATTGCTTTAAAAAGTATTTTGGTTGTAAACTATTTGTTTAATGAATGTAAATAGGAAATACGTAGTACATAAATTTGACCTAGAGGTTAGTTTGTGATTTATTTTGCACCTGATCGCAAAAGGAACAGACAATTTTTAGTTGTCCTTAAGCTAATGCTGATTTTTTGTAATTTAAGTTTCATAACTAATATGAGCTACTTTACATTTGATTTTTGTACCTTAGAGCAATGAAAAATCTGTGCAAAGGTGGCTTGATCATGAGCTAGAAGTAATGGTGAATGTGCGTGAAGTCCGTTTTGCATATGAGAAACAGATCCAAGTGTAAGTATCCATAAGTTTGCTTCCCTTATGCTCACTTATCCATTGTAAGCTTTCTGACGATGGTATTTAAATCATTATTTAGGCAAACTGCTCTGACAGAAGAGTTAACCTTACTGAAAGAAGTGGATCAGTTGTCTTCAACTGGTGCCATTCCTGACAGAGTAAACAATCGACATTCTAGGTACTTATGATTATATTTCTATATATTCTGTACTCTCTCAAAATATTTTCTGTAAGTATGGTGCAATGTTCTGGGATCATATCTCAATTCTAAATCTTAATTATGGTTTCCTTTTACTTTTTCATTTCCAAAAAGTAGATTGTTATCTATGTCAGCGAATGCAAGAAGGGAGAGAATAGCATCCCTTGAGAACATGCTTAGCATGTCATCAAATGCACTCACGGCAATGGCTTCACAACTCTCGGAGGCAGAAGAAAGGGAGCGTGGTTTGGTTGGTCGTGGACGGTGGAATCAAGTACGCTCAATAAATGATGCAAAGAACTTGCTTCAGTACTTGTTTAATGCTACTGCAGAATCAAGGTACTTATACAAATAGAATCTGAAAATTTTCATTTCAACTTGCTCTTTCTACTGCTGAATTTAGTTATCTAACACTTGAAGTAAGTGCCCTTATTTTTTAAATCCCAAATCCTTTTGCATTTTATTTTCTGGTTGTGGTCACTGTAAGAACATAAAATTAGGGGTTTGTTTTATGGGTTTATGAAGATTTATCATGTTAAGTTTGAATACTAATTTCAGCGGTAACTATATGAACAGGTGCCAGTTGCGGGAGAGAGATTTGGAAATTAAGGACCTCAAACAGCAATTGAAGGATCTCACAGCACTATTATGGCAAAGTGAGGCGCAGAAAAAAGGGCTTGTGAAGGAGCAACAGATGAGGGAGCAAGCTGTTGCTATTGCCTTGGCTACATCAGCTATGGTGAGATTATCGTCTCTTCAGTCACCCTTTTTTTAACATTTGATGTGTAATAAACTAATACATTCTCATTCTTACCTTAATGCAAGGAATTTTGAAGCTGTTTTTGATTAATAAATAGACTTCTATAATTTCGTGCCTTCATCTGTCAGTAATGTCTGAATTATAAGCCTTGGTTAGTCTTATGAAACTTAAGGAATAGGCAATCATTCATCTCCCGACCAATTCAAAGTCTCGTTAATAACACTAGATATCAATCAAGCGTTAAGAATTCTAGAATATTCTACTTTGTAATGAACCCCTGATTTTTATTTTCTATTCCAACGGATAGAAATTCAACAAAAAAGGATTCTTTATCATTTTATTATTTTAACGAAACTATTCATCATTCTTTTGTATGATTTTTATGAAAGAAATGAATTTCCACAGGGCAACTCTCGTGGTTCATCTAAGCACTTCGCGGATGATTTGAGCGGTCCCCTTTCACCTGTGTCACTCCCGGCCCCCAAGCAACTAAAATTTACACCTGGGTTTGTTAACGGGTCTATTACAGACTCAGCAGCATTTCTAGATCAGACACGAAAGGTAATTTATCCGTTCCATATGGTCTTGTAGATTATTGTCTTTCTGCTTGATCAAGGGAGTAGATGTTTGTCGGTGCAGATGGTACCGGTTGGACATTTGTCAATGAAGAAATTGACAACCAAGGGACAAACTGGAAAACTTTGGAGGTGGAAGAGAAGTCATCACCAATGGCTACTTCAATTCAGATGGAAGTGGCAGAAGCCATGGAAACTATCAGAATGGATCAAACACAGCGACGAAACAATCTTGAGATCAAAGCCTCGTGCACTGACCCTGATTGACCGGATATGATAAAGCTTGTGTCAACCAGCTTTTTTGTCCTGTATATACATCTTGACTGGCAAAATTGATCTGCATGGCTCACTGAGAAAATAAATGCAGGTAAGTCATTTGTTGTTTAGTTTGTTTGCACAAGAATAAAACATTGAAATTTACTTACGGACCGACCTTACATTGGTATGACATAACTTTGTTTCGTGACCTTGAACCTTCTGTCTTGATAATTTCATTAATCTCCATTGTTTTCCGACCACCAAGTATAGACAGCCACCAAGCCATACCTGATAGATTTATATTGCCATCCCATTGACCTAGATGACTATTACATGTTGCACTTTAATGGATTCCACATATTGCCAGACTCAGAGTCGAATGTTGGAGATGAGTTTGTTCTCCCTTCAATGCAGGCTAGGTGTAAATAGGGAAGAGTTTGCTGCTATTATCAATTGCCAGTCTTGTATGTGTAAACACGAAGCTTGTTCAGGCTTAGCACGATGGGAAAAGGATTGTGATTTGATGCCAGATGTTTCACTGTTTGTAGTCTTCTGCTGCTTCGTTTATTTATTCTTTTGTTTTAAAAATGGAATGCCTTCTACCAATGCTTTTTTGTACGATTGATCGAATTTTTTGTCATTTAAAAAAACTTGGTAAAAGCTGATAACCTAAGGTATTTGAATTAGTAGTATTGTTTTTGTCATTGTGATGTGTAATTGTTATGTTTATAGAAATTTAACACTTGGGTGTTTATTTACGGGCCAAATCCTCTACCTTTTTTTCGTGCTTTTATTTGTGCTTCCGATTTAAATTATAGGGTTTAGGGATTGAAATTAAGGTTCAAAGTTAGAGGTTGTGGTTAGGGTTTAAGGAATTATGGATAGATTGTATTTTTAGGGTGTAAAATTTAGGGTTTAAGATAAAAAATAAAGATTAGGATTTAAAATTCAATTTTTAAAAATTTTCAAAGGAGGCATAAAATAATGTATAATAAAAAGGGGCGTAAATCGTCTATCTCTTTCTCATGTCTCTATTCATACCTATGCTTTAAATTAGAGGGTTTAGGGTACAGGGGTTAGGATGTAAGATTAGGGGTTGTGGTTAGGGTTTAGAAAATTAGAAGTATGATGTATTTTTTAGAGCGTAGGGTTTATGATTTAAAATTTAAAAAATAAGGATTAAAATTTAAAATTCAATTTTTTAAAATTTTTAATAAAAAGCATAGATGGAGACATAATAATGAGATAAATAATTTATACTCAATAAAGAGGTTAAAGATTTTTACTTTTTATTTACTCCATTAATAAACCTCATTATCAAGAAAATTACTAATACTAGAATTTAATAGAATCAAGTCTAAATTTTACCAAATAACCCAAATATCAATACTTGGTGAAGTATATAAAAATGCCGTTTGATGCATCACCTTATGCATTGCTATGAATATCCAAATGATGCACGATCCTCCATCATTGCTCTCTCCTTTCTCTCTTGTATCATCTTCAACCCTTGCCACATCGCCGGCCTCTGCTCTGGCGAGGTCAAGCTACAAACACTAGCAACTTCGGTCAGCATTCCGAGCTGGTGGTATTCCCCGCCATCATCTTCCCGCATCGTTCTAACTCATTCCAGCATGTCACGGGGCACAAGTACCGGATGTAGTGATGGATGCTTACCCGTCAATAACTCAAGGAGGAAAACACCAAAAGCATAAACATCGACTTGGGTGTGAGTCTGAGGTTGAATTTCCGAACCTCGGGAGCTTTATAGGCAGCAGAGTCGGGATCTTCGGTCGAATGAGAGTCTGCAAGGACAGCAAGGCAATAGTCGGTGAGACATGCCTCGAAATCAGTCCGAGGAGCACGTTGGTGGATTTCAAGTTGCCATGGACAAGCCTCGACGCTTGGTGGATGTAAGCCAGGCCCTGTGCAACATCATCTGCTATTTTTAAACATGATGTCCAATGAAGAGGCTTTGCCGGTTTGCCCTCGTTGATCTTGAACCTGTACATAAATAATCCAAAACCAGTTGTAAGCAATGAAATTGATCTAGACTTCAGTGTAAGTTTCTAATAATTCAAGAATCTCAGAACTGGAATCTACATGGCTGAAATCCCAGAATTTCGACAGAAAAGCAATTGTCGGTTTCAGACTTTCAGGACAATAATGTTCTAAAAGCTGCCAATATTTTGGCAATGACTTTAGCTTAATTTCATCAGAATCCAATGGTAATATTAACCCCATCAATAATCAAACTTCTTGGAAAGAAAGACCCCATTTTGGTTTATCTTTTACGTTGTAGGTTTACCCCATTCTAACCCCACAGCCGCAACGTGAATCGGTGAATGTGAAACTCGGCATTGAACTCACTGACACCGAGTAAACCCAGAACAAAACTCAAAAAACAAATGGGAAATCCATACCATGAACGAGATTGAAAACGCTTCCATTGGGATGATAATCATAAATCACAAGCCTTTCTCCTTTGGCTTGAAAAAAAGCTCTAAGCGGCACCAAATTTGGATGCATCAATCCTCCAACAGCGTCCCTATGCTGCTCAAAATCTACACCGGTGGTTACCGCCGTTTTTCCGGCACCCAATCTCTTCACAGTCAAAATCAACTGCCTATCAACCACTGCCTTGTACGTGGTCCCCATCGTTCCCCTCCCTAATAACTCAGCCGAAGCTCTCATCAACTGTTCCAAGCTGTAACCTTCAACTCCACCACCGACAAACACTAAATTCCCACTCTTTTTCAGCTTTTGAATCTCGGGTATTACTATTCTCCTTTCCGGAGCTTCTTCGACTCGGGTTCTTGAGTTTCCTGGGTTTGAGTTTGTTACTTCTGATGAAGCTACCGTTGACGCCTTTGTTTCTTGTGAGCCCACTCTTTGTTTACCGCTTTGCTTTTTAACCACGGCTAGAGCTAACAAAACTGAAAACAATAGCAAAGCAATGCCGATAGTAAACCCAAGGAACATCCCAGTTCTCCGTTGCTTCTTCGGAGAAGACGGCGGTTGAAGAACAATCGCTCCGCCACTTTGGGCTTCCGCGCTTTGTCCTAGCGGACCAGATGTTGAAGGAGAACCGAAAAACGGAGCACGTGAAGTGCAGGTTTTGTTGATAATCTCACCACATAATTCAGGGTTCAAAAAAACGCCGTCGTGTTGAACCGCGTGACTGGTATTTTCCCAGTTAGGTTGTTGCCTGAAACGTTGAAGATGAGTAGAAAAGATTGGTTTAAAGGCGGGACTGATCCGTTAAACCGGTTCCACTCGAGCCGGAGGATGTTCAACCGTTCCAAGGCGGTTAAGTTACCCGGAATCGTGCCGGTTAAACCGTTGTGAGAGAGATCGAGGGTAGTTATCCTATGAAAAAACAAGATGGAAGGCGGGAAAGTCCCAGAAAAATTGTTCCGGTCCAAAAAGAGGGATTTAAGGTTATAAAGAGAGGACAAGTCGGGGATGGGACCAGAGAGGGAGTTGTTGCGGAGGCTGAGGACTCGAAGCTGGTCGAGCCGGGAGAGGAAGTTGACAGGAAAAACACCACGTAAGCCTGAGTTTTGGAGTGTGTAGCGGAAGACACGGCCTTGGGCACATTTGACGCCGCGCCATTGGCAGTAGTCGAAGAGGATCGAAACGGCGTCGGAAGGGAAGAGTAAGTTGGTCTGTGTAGGATAAGATATCTGCCTAGAGAATGATGTTAAGAAAAGCCATGAGACTATGAAGAGCTGAATCAAAGATTTGAGCTTTGATTTTGTCATTTTTGTTTTTGTGTACAAGATTTTTGAAAGATCGAAGCTTTTTGAAAATCCCATGCCATCTGCCCCATCTTTCTAAGCCAAATGCACTTAGACATGTGCCTCTTCACTGTTGTCTTTACTCTTTTTTTTTTCCACACTTTTGCATTTTATTGTTTTCTTTTTATGATATTTTCCAACATCCATCTCGATCAGGAAATGTTTTGATGCTTTATTCACCAAATAGTCATATCAGTAACCGAAACAATGGAACACAAGCTATTGTTTTCGCTGAAATGTTTATAATATAAGGATTTATATGGTACCTTCAGGAGAAAGGAAAAGCAATGTTTCGTCTCGACGGCCTTGATTCTGAACCGACATTCAACACATTTATTTTCAATTCATTCGTATTTTGCCAGATACTCTTTTTATTATGAGCTCCTTCCTATTTTGCTACATGCACATTTTTTCTCAGACAAGTTTTCTGAGTCCATGGTTTAGCTGACAAAGTATGTGTTGTGTGAATTCCACAGGAGATCAGCTCAGCTCACGTAACATGGAGGAAATAAATGTTTTCAAGGGTCTAGTAGATAACTACGTTTCCGTGTCTGTCCTTGTCTGCACTGTTGTCTTCCAAGTTATCATCATCGAATTCTTGGGAACATTTGCTAGTACAATTCCACTCAATGGCTCACAAGGTTTGAAAGCATGTTCATAGGATTCTTAGGCATGCCGATCGCTGCTGCCTTAAAGATGATACCAGTATGAAACACGATAAACTCAGATCCTGTTTTTTTCGAATGAACAACAATGAAGCCTTTATGTTCCAGAAAAAGCAAGTGTGTTGGCACAAGAGAGTAGAGCTAGAAAAAGGAAGGGTTAGGGTTAGACCCATCACAGATGAAAAAAAGTATCGATTCTGTAAGAAAACAAGAAAAACAAAACATGGGTTTGGTCGTTTGTTTTCATAAGATTATATATGTAAAATGGTAAGAGTTTGTAGTCGAATCCACGTTTAGAATCAACTGATTATTATATTTTAATTATTTATTAATTTTATCTCAAGGTATATATGACAGAAGATTCGGCTAAAAGTATTAATTAAAAAAAGTTTTTATGTATAAAAAATGAAAATTTAAAGTAGCTCAGGAGCGCAATTTCTAATCGTTGAATCATATTCCACGATGGACCCTACCATCGTTAGAACGCTAAATTCCTCATTGCTACCTTATGCACCAGCCGGGAATCGAACCCGGGTCTGCACCGTGGCAGAGTACTATTCTACCACTAGACCACTGGTGCATTTGAAATTTGGTTTTAGAAATAAAAGTATAGTTAAAAGATTAAACGGTTTAATTTGTGTTCTTAAAGAAATCAATGAAGAAAGTAAAATAAACTAGATAAGGACGAAGAATTGGACACTAATAGATCTTATACACCACTAATATGAGTAGCGTATCCACAAAAATTATGGGAGGATATAAATTAAAATATTTTTAAAATAAATATAAATCATAAAATTTAAAGATGTAAAATTTTAAAAATTAAATAGCTGATTAAACATTACATACACGTAATCATTTTTTAATAATTTTTAAATAATTATTAAAAATATCAAAAACTATACATATAATTAACCATATAGGTCATTGATCTTTTGCTTTTATTTTTTATACAAGTCATAAATCTTTAATTTTTATCAAATTCAATAACTCAACTTTAACTATTAACAAATTTAATCACTTATACTAACACTTTAAAATTATTTTAACGAAAAAACAACCGACTCATTCCTCCTCAACATCTGCTTTCATGAATCACCAACCTCATTAGTTGTTGAAGCCGAATGATCCTGAAACATCCATAACTAGAACCCTATCATTCATCATTGTACAACTGATGACAAACTCAGTGGAACACCCCAAAGGAGGAGTCGGGATTCCTTTTGACATCAAATCTTTCATTGCAGCCTCAGCCCCGTATTTTCTACAAAGCATACGGAACGGTAGCTCCGAGTTGTCAACCATGGGGCAACGATAAACTTGGGACTACAATGATACTGTTATTTGGCACAAGTTGGTTTGGTTTAGTTTGTATATACCAAAGAACTCTATGATTCTTTGGATGACAATTCTTAATCGGTTGTCGTTCAAAGATAGGATTAGAGTTATGAGGAGGGATGTTGAGGAGAGTTGTGTATTTTATCATTCTGCTCAAGAAACTAGGGACCATATTTTTGCTGGATGCAGGTTGTCGAGACGCATATGGGCTGCTGTCTTGGAAATGTGTGGAATACATAGAATGATGCTTGAATGGAATGATGAGCTACAGTGGTTGAACTCCAAATTGAAAGGCAAGTCTTTGATAGTTCATATTTTAAAGCTTGCATGGGGTGCTTTTGTTTACTTTGTGTGGGAAGAACGAAATAAGAGATTATTTAGGAATGCGAGTAGAACTGTTGAGAGCATTTTATGTTGCATTAAGGAAATCGTTTGTATACGAATTCGAAAAAGAGTTATACGCATGGATGATGTAGAATCATTTGTACATCTTGGGGAATTTCCTAGAAGGATGGATGCCCAAGTGTGATTATAGGTGATGTATTTCCTGTCTTGGATAATATACAATGCTTATCCAAAAAAAGATAAACTTGGGATGACCAAGCTTGGTCCAATGAGCCTATGCCCTCTCAAACCGCGAGACACCGATTAGGTACTTCCTCGGAGAAACTATCGTCGACGGCGTATCATTGAGGGAAGTATAAGACAGTTCCTCTTGGCTCTGCTGTGGATTGGAGTAAAGGAGGTTGGCGGCATCAGCGTTTGGGGGTGGATCCGAGTGGGTGGCTCGGGTTTTGGTAAGAGCCATGGAGTTGGAGAACACAGGTTGAGAAATTATATGATGGGCCCGACCTATCACGTCAGTTGTGGTCCCATCCAGTAATAACCACTCACTTCACTATTAATTTTTAACCCATTTTTCTTCAACCAACGAATCTTCACTCATAATTTTCATGTCATTTTAAAAATATAATTTCTGAAAATTTTATTAATTACATGGTTGATTAGTGACAGAATGAGTGATTTTTATTAGTTAAAAACCACGACTGACGTGATAAACCGGATCTATAATGTAATCTCTCAAACCAGGGAGAAGATATAAATGAAAGAGATGAAAAAGGAGAGGTTTAGGTTTGTTCATGGGCGGGGAATGGAGGTTGAGATGGAATCCCATTACCGCCGTCCACCAATGCCCAGGAATTATTGACGGTAAACGAGTTACTCGGTTCGGTTTATTTTAATTTAGGTCGTTTTGATTTTGATTATAATTTGTTTAAATTCAGTTCGAATCAATTTAGATTTGATTTAATTTTTTTATTTTAGTTTGGTATGTTGATTTTGATTCTGATATCAGTTTGAGTCAATTAATCTTCGGTTTAGAGTATTTGAATCATTATTTTTTACTTAAATTAAATGCTTGAATTATTTTTTTAAAGCATATGCCTCAATTTAATTTTTTAAAGGAACAAAAACAATAATTTGAACACCAAAAAAAATAATCATTTTAAAAAAAATTGAGATAGTTCGTATACCTAAAATTTAAAAAAAATTTTAAAAATAATACAATTTAACTATTTATTTAGATATCAAACCAAAATAACCATAATAATATCTTTATAAGGTATTTGAATCGTAAAATTTATCTAATAATAAAAGATTTCAAATAATTTCTCCAAAATGTGAGTCGTAAAAGATTTATTTCTTCATAAAATATGATTGAAAATAGAAATTGAAAATTCAATAATTAATTTCAAATAATTGAGATGGAGTCAAACCAATCCACCATGACAAGGCATCTTGTGTTTGATTTTGTTTTCATGTTTATGGTTTTAGTAGGAAAGGGTTGAAATAATTTGGAATAAATAGCAATATCCAATCCACCACATGCCAATGCTGTGGCCGATAATAAATGAATGGACCGATCAATTTCGCACACCTTACGAAGGTTGACGTTGAGTAAAATCGAGACGTAAAAATTATCTGCCTTTTTATGGTATATTTTTTATATATGTTTTTAAAAATTTTACTAAATATTAAATTTTTAATATTAATTATTATTTTTTATATTTTAAACCCTAAAAATACATTATACCCCTAATTTTAAAATCTTAACCCTTAATCTTAAATTTTAAACCCTAAACCTTTAACCATGAACTCTAATTTGAAACTAAGGCATATGCATGAAAAAAAAGGATAGATGATTTTCAAAGCCTAGGCCAAAAAAAACAAATGGAGTTGAATCTCCCTTCCTTTGATAATAACTGCAAAATCTAATACCAAATCTACCATTTTCTTTCTTTCTTTCTTCAATTTCAAATGATCCTTCAATTAAAGAGATGGAAGGATACGATGAAAGAAATCTTGGGAACATATTTTACATGGGAAAGTAGCATTGTCTATGAAGATTCTAAGATGAGATTGCTAGTTTCTGCAACAGAGAGGGAATGGTTATGGTCGCCTTCATAGGTAACAATTAGCATCGACGGATCATCTAAAGCTCTTTCTACATGCTTCCGAGCTGGACATCCTCTCACGCTGCTGCACTTGTAGTAACCTCTGTTCCAAGCAGGATTTAAAACCAGACAACAAGAAAGAACATGTTAGAAAAAACGATCTCAAACTATCAACTTTGTTTCAGACTGGAGGAGTGATTACTGGCTTGTTTTATACCTGGGATGTGGAGAACCCTTGATTGGTTTTTGACCATATTTCCTCCATGAGTAATCATCTGGTGGGATATCAGCCAGCTTCAGGCTTATCGCCGGAACCCTCACAACCCTTTTCAATCTATGCTTTCTGACCAAGACCAAATTCGTGTAAGAAATTAAACATGACGAGAACTCTGAAATTGATGATTTTGTATGGTTGATATGATGTTAGATGCACCTTTTTTTAGAGCAATGACAGCGACCAGAAGAGTCGTTGCATTTAGTGCCGGAACCGACGTTCTCCGAGCTACACTTCCTCTTCAATGAAGAAAAAGACAAAGGGGGCTTCCCGGCAGAAGAGACCTGAGAAAGATTAGTGATTTGAAACGCAGATGAGGAAGATGGTTGCTTGCTGTCAGTATCTCCTGTCAGTGACGACATAAACGAATTCCCAGCTGAAGAATATGAAATGTTGATGGTTGCTGATGAATCCTTCCTCTCTAAACCTCCACTCTGATGTTGATGAGCGGTGACCGGCGGTGGAATCTGCTTGATCGGAGTTGGATAATAAACCTTAGTTTCTGGCTCATGAACCGCTTGGTTTTGGTTAACACCGATATTGGCAGCAGAGGGCGTGATCGTGGCTCGTCTAAAACGGGCATGGCCAGTCCTGGTTCGACCCAGAAGAGAGATAACTTTCTTGAACTTGGAAACAGCAACGTCGGCTGCAACTTTGCAGTCCATTTCTAAATCCATGGAGGATCTCTTTAAGGTCCCAGAAGACTGATTATCACAACCACTGAAATTCTGTAGTTGTTGTTGAGTTTCAGAGAGTAATCTAATGAGTTTCTCGACACTTTCAATCCCAGAAGCAGCTTCTTGAACGGCAATTTCTTCCATTTTCGATACGAAACCGTTGCTGTTTCTATAACTCATAGCCAGCTCCATAGCCATATCTGAAACAAAACCATTCAAAGAACAAAAAAAACAAAAATGAAAGGAAAACGAAGAGAGAATTGACGTTGATAAAGGAAAGGATGAATTTCTGGTCAAATTACGTGACTCAGCTGCCTTCTTAACGAATGCAATTTATTTATGGAGGGGACATGGTTTACTTAAGATTTTGTCGACATGTGATTATTGTGGGTTAAATTGGTCTTAAGGGACGTTAGGACAGGGGAAAAGTCTGGTCAAAAAGTTGTCCTAGAACGTCAGATCTATGATTATTAATTAATAATTTACAGTAAAGTGAGAACTGAGAAGAAAGTTGTTGACAGCATGAAACAGTTGACTTTTATGATTTATTTTGGGTAAACATCACCGGTTGTCACTAAACTATTTTTATTTTTCGTTTTGGTCACTAAATTATTTTTTTACGTAAAATCATCATCATTATTATTATTATTATTTCACAATGATTTTGAAAATCAATTGGCATTCCTTGCAATAATGTAATTCCTTGATATTGACATTTCCAAGCCTGAGTGTATTATAATACTTTAAATTTTCTTCTTCAACACATGGGAACTTAAGTTGACCACTACTCTGGTGTGTGATTCTTCATCCACCACATGGAGATGAATGGATTTAAATGTCCTTTTCATATAGTGTTGTTTTCAAAATCATTTTAATGACCAGTAAGGTATTTACAAGCCCAAAATCAAAAGCAATCGGATGGGAAAATCAACCCGATCCGAAAATTAACTCAAACAGAAAATAATTCACATTTTATTTATTCATATTATTTTCTATTAAGTATTAATTAGCAACTATATTTATTATATAGTTTAATTGTATTTTCTTCTTTAGAAATCATCTTCATTTATTGACTTAAAGTAAAATGCATAGTGTTTCGATATTAACCCGACTTATAAATTAAATGATTTGATATTGATTCAACTCGAAAAGTAAATAATCTGATATTGGACCGATCCGAAAAGTTAATCGATCTAGCATTAACCCGATCTAAAAATTATATTATATGATATTTTCCCTGAATTGATACCTCAACTCTACTTAAAATAATATAAACTCAAATTAAACATGAATTAGACACAATCTAACTTAAACTAAATCTAAACCGAAAATAACCGGAACCGATTACCACATGTACTCGTATCCAAATTTTATCAAAACTCAAATCTTTCTTGTATATCTTGTCAATGGGTCAAATAAGCCTTAAAAATCTAAAAAAATAACCCTAAATTGATATAAAAAAAAACTGAAATGATAAAACATTACTTTCGCCTAAAATAACTACCACTGCTAATAAATTGTCCTAAATTAATAAAAACAACATTAAAATTACTAAAATAATACATAATTAACTCAGTCAAGGTTCCTTAAACTTATAGTCCAAGTAGTCTCTTTAAAACATGCACCATAGATTCATAGTACTAGATAAAATACTAGCCAGGCAACCTATGAAATTGTTCAAAGTAATTACAACAATGTAAGGAGTGGGTTTTTAAACCACGATATTAACCTATTAACTCATTAATATAGTAAATAAATTACATTAATTTTAAATATAAAAAAATTATTTTAAATTAAGATTAAATTAATAGACTGTATAACTTTTTAAAAACTAAAGTTGTTATCATATTAAATCATATTATTATTACCATCTAATATTTAGCAACCAACGACTTATTTATAATAATATTTTAATTAGATAATATTTTTAATGGGTTATCTTTGGATTAAGATCCAATTGGTAAACTGAGACTACAAATTCTGCCAACAATGAAGTCAATGCCAATTCAAACCAAACCTAAAACTTCTGGAAGCGAAGACAATGATGATGACCTCTTTGAAAGCACAGGAGATGGTTCAAGGGGTTGCCGAGTTGGAGAAGTAGTCAGCCGATGGAAACTGAAAGCCGGGCTCCAGTGATCAATCTAACCCTGCAGCCGAGCAAATAGGGATGTCAAAGCATGGAACTATCAACTATCTATAAAAAATCAAGAGCCTTGGTCGGACAATGCTATCGAAGACAGTAGCATTATTAATGGCGTTAGCAAACCAAACAGTAGCATTATTAATGGCGTTAGCAAACCATCCTTTGGATTCAAGATCCCCGGAACAAGTTCGTTGTCGACGAGTGATATCATGACAACTGGTGCTGTTGCTTTGGTCTTCAGTTTAGGAGAAGAAGAAGAGTATAAACACTGATTCTGCATTAAGAGTTTAATTGTCTATAAATAAAAGAAGCACCAAAACACCTGATGCAAAATATGGATCATTCATTCACTCGAATAATTGCTATTGTTCAATTGTTCTTTTTTCTTTCTTTCGGAAAGAGCATCGGCAAATTCGATAATATTGTATTGACTTCAGAATTGAAGCTTACCAGTACCAGCAGCCAAGTTAAGTAATCCACCAAGTTTCTCTTAAGTTTGGTTTAATGCAACTCTGACTCACCTAGGAAAAGTAGAGAAAAACTGCTATGAGTGTTCGAAGCAAGAATTCAAAGATCCACATATGCCCTTTGAAACCAAGAGTATTAAAAGAAATAAAAAAATCTGAATTGCTCCATACAACAACATACCAATTACCATATAATATGCAACACCTATACAAATAATCAAAACGATATATAAAGTAAAACATATTCATATAGCTGAAATAAACTGCATATTCAGCACAATATAAAGGGAACGGTGTGTTGAACGAGAAAATCCTAGGAAATTACTTGTTTGCAATGAGATTAGAGCAAGAGTAATTTTTGACTCCTACAAAGATCATTCATAACGTGCTAGTGAGACTATCATCAACATTTAGATCACCATTTTAATGTTTGATCTCAACAATGCTAACCTACCGTTGCTGCTTGTGGAAGCATCTGCAACAGTCACTTGGCCAGCCACCTGCGGAAACTCCATGCCAATTTCATGATCTCCATCATCGCCTACACTAACCTCAAAACCACAATTTATGTCAAAAGAATCCATATTGATCAGCATCGATCCTCTTTGTTCTCGATCCTCTTTGTTCTCGTAGCCATTCACCGGCGTCACTACTCACTCCTCTACATTTCCTCACCTTAATTTTTACCAAATTGGGACAACCGCAACCAAGTGCTTCAATGGCGATATCTGAAATCGGACATCCCTTGATGCAAAGTTTCTTCAACGCTGTACATTTTGCAGCAATGCATGCAATCTCCGTATCACCAATAGTTCCACATCCACCAAGAGCTAATCTTTCAAGTTTTGAACAATTACATGCAATGGCCGACAAGCTCAACAGGGTAGCATTAACACCAATCAAAACGAGTTCTTGTAAATTAGGACAATGCTTGGCTACAACCATCAAACCTTCATCTCCAATCCTATTAGTCCTCCATCCATCAATATGAAGCTTCCTCAACAGCTTACAATTCTCAGCTACACAAACAAGCCCATAATTCGAACACTCTGGGGTTTTCACAATATGCAAACTCTCAATTTTGGTACATTTTGCAATCGCAGATAAGCCTATATCACTCACTTGAAGCCTCTCAAGGTGAATTTCCACCAAAGGGTTGCTGTTACTACTGCCATAATTGATATCAGAATTTAAATTTTCACTGCCGTTTCGATTTCCAATTAACTGAAGGACACTATCCCAATCACCCAAACAATGGATAATTCTCAAAGTTTTAAGGTTTTTTGATCCAACCACAAGCGGTGCAAAAGACTGACCGTTAACAAGTTCTTTTAAGCAAATCGTTTTCAATGAAGAAGCAGACGCTCCAGGTACGATCAGCTCAGCTCCGTCATGGATTCCTCTGAGCCTTTTCACCGATAACTCTACTAAATTCTTGCAATAATAGAGGACAGCGTTTAAAGCTTTAGCGCCGAACATGCAAGAATCACACGAAAGTTTTCGTAAATTCTTAGAATTCTGAGCAAATGCGGCCATTCCTTCGTCAGTGATTTCGCCGCAACCGCGGAGTTTCAGCCGTGTAAGGTTTTTGCAATGGATTGAAATCGTAAGCAAATCATCGTCCGTTAAGCTGATTGATTTACGGCTACATCGTAGGGCGAGTTTGGTCACGGAGTCGAAGCGCGTGAATAGAAAAGGTAAAGAAGAAACGATTTCAGATTGGGCATTGAGAGACAAACGGTGGCGGCTCCAACCGTCGACGCGAAACCACCGCTTGCAGACAAGGGAACACCGGTTCCGATCGCCAGGGCCGAGGAACTGAAAAATATAAGCCAAACACTCATCGGGAATCTCAGCGGTGTAATCCCTGTTCGCCGCGATTTCACCGAGAAATTCCTCGCCGGCAACAAAAGCAGAAGAGGATAGGAATGTGATGGAGGTTTCCCGGTGCAAAGCGGCGGAAGAGAACTGGCCCATTTTCGGTGGGTGGAAGTACGCGCCACCGGAGGAAAGTAACTGAGAATAACCTCTCTTTTTTGTGGGATTGTTTTCGGTTGTCTGCGAGGTTGACTCAGGTACCTCCGTTGGGCAGTGAAATTATAAGGCGTATACAAGAGGTTTAAATAACGGGTGCCGTAATTTTAGAACCGTTAAATGTGGGAAGCCTGCGTGTCCTCATCGCAATCGCCCCCCACCCTCACTACGCACCGTTTTATTTATTTATGCAAAATTTCATTTCTTCTTAATTAATTACGCCACACATTTTATAAATTAGGACACATTATTTTAAATTTTAAATATTTGTATGTTTTAATTTTATTTTTAAATTATAATATTCATTTTTAACTAATTTTTTAAAATTTTAAACATATAATATTATCTCCAAATATTTTAATATATATTAATTATATCTTTAATTAATAAAATAATTATAAAAATTATTAATTAACATGTAAATATAGATATATAATATATTTTATGTGATAATACGAGGTTATAATTTTGGTTAAAGAATTACTCTTGTTTAACCATCCAAAACCAAGCAAGAAATGACCTTGTTTTACGGGCATGAGCCGAATGGGGATAAGGGACTTGATCCACCCTTTTTTTATATAGTTTAATTTCATTTTTAACACATGAAAATTTTAAAATTATTAAAATTAAATTATGATCTCTTTTAATTTTTTTTTTATATTTTACTAGATTTTAAAGTTAATAAAATTAAGTTGTTAATTTTTTATTTAATTATGTTTTAAGAATTGATTTTGAAATTAGTTAGATTAAATCTAAACTTTTATTTTTAAGGTTATTGTATAGGAAAAATTATTAGATGATTATAGTTTATTATGATCTCATCCAATAATAATTTTTTATCGGTTTTTAAAAGTAAATCTCTATTTTTTTCCTACATGTATCTAAGGAGTGTATAATTACTCGAATGTTACACTAAGATAAGTTAATATTATTGGTTGAACCATAGATGATGTACCCAAAGCTTTGAGTTATTTTAACAAATAAAAAAAATATAATACCTTTGACCTGAATATCACATTTAGGTCTCAAGTTCAAACCATTATCATAAATTTTTAACTTAACTAAAATTATATTTATTTTATAAAATTTATTAACTTCAAAGCACTTTAACATATAAAATATATAAAGAAATATACGTCATATATGAAAAAAAATATATATGAAAAACAAATATGTATATCTTATATAATTAAAGAAAGATATTTAAATTAGAATCAAACTAGATTATATTATGATAAAAATTTGTAATTAAATTTGTATAAGAACTCAAAAATATGAGTTAAATTCAACTCAAATTTCATAAACATGACTCAAATCGAAAATAAATAAATAAATTTTGAATTGTGAAATATGACGCGTCAACTTGAATAATTTGACTTGATCCAACTCGATTGAATGCTCACCACTACTCATGAGTTGTTATTTATATCCACGATGACTCATCAAACAGTTTTCATCATCAGAATCGGTTCAAGAAACAATGTAACTTAGGAGTTAACATAATTCAACTTGATTTGAATAAATATTTTTTTTTCTTAATTTCGAGTCAAAGTATTCGAGTCAATTGATTTTTTTTCAATTCTTCATTCATTTTAAGTATTTTTTATCATTTTTAAATCATTTGTTCTTAAACAACTATAGAACATATACATAACTTCAAAATTTATATATATTTTATAATTTAACTTCTCAACTTTACATGATTTCCTCATTTTCTCATGTAAATATAATCATTTAAAATAATTTAATTCATAACGTATTGAATTAGATAGTTAAAATAGATACGATATAAAAATTCACAATACTACATATGAGTATATAAGTTTATCAAACTCTTCTTAACAAATTATAATACTAATCTACGTATCATCATTAACTATATATTAAAATCGTAAAGTCGAATTTAGAGTAAAAATACAACGATCCGGATTTTCGGTTTAGTGAGCCGGGTTAACCCGAGAGTTTGGGCTTTGATTTTGGGCTTAGGCTTGTTAGTCTTGAGTGGTTGTGGGCCTTGGGGGTTTTAAGTAGAGGACAATTTAATAATTGTCTAATTAAGTTGAATAGAGGAGCTTGAGAGTGTTGTTTTCTGTAGAGAGTGAGGTCATAGGAACAGGGACTTTTCTTTTCCCATCTTCTTCTTCATCTAAAGCTTTAAGAGGAGGAGCTAAAGGTGAAATCTTAATAAGTTTTGTAGGAAATCTCGTTTTTGTGATGAAGGGTAAGTTATAGGGCTGCTAAGGATCTATCCAAAGAGATATTTATGTGTTGATTTTGTGAGGAAGATGATTTTTGAGTGGGGGTTTGTGTTGAAAACGAGAATGAGGTTTTAGGGGGTTAAATCTCAATTCTTGTGTCTTTGTTGCTTTAAGAATCTTCCTAAGGGATGTCTAATGTTTGGTTTAACATCTTCTTGTAGAGAGTGAAGTTGGAGAACCTTCTACAAGTCTTAGAAAGAAGAAAGATTGAGAAAGAGTGAAGCTCGTTTTAGTTGCTGTTTTAGCCAAGGTTGGTATTCTCAACTCTTCTCTTCTATCAAGCATGTCATGATAGTTTGCATTTCATGTAGATTTATGTGTGTATGCTTGGATAGTAGCTTTTAGGTCTTTAATGGTAGAATCCGTGATAGTGTGGTAGATGATATAAAAATGATGTTAAAACACTTCAAACATCCTTAAAATGTAATGGGAATACTTTGGAATCGAATAGGATAATGTTGGGAAAGATCCTTAAAAAATTTTATGAGAAACCTACAGTTTTGTGTAGTGGTATCGATATCGGTGGCCCGGTATTGATACTCTTGAGAGAAAATTTAGCAAGACAGGCAGAGGTATCGAACCATGGTTCGATACCAAACCTTCCAGTAACTTCGGATAATACTCGTGGTTCGATACCAGTATCGAATCAATTAATCCCCCTTACGTTGACCTTGAAGTTGGTCAAAGGGTATCGATGCCAGTATCGATACCCGTGTTTCGATATCCTCTTTGGGTGGGTATCGATGTAGCCTGTTTCGATACCCCACATAAGGGTATCGATACCCCTGTGTAATTTTGCCAAGTTTGAGTAGAGAATTGGGGCTCGGTGATTTTAATAAATAGTTCCATTAATCTAAAAGCTATAAAAAAATTATTAAACTAAGATTGATGTTATAACCCCGAAAGACTAAATTGAGATAATCTTAATATATCTTGTTGTGCTAAGATCCTAGGTGGACCGTTTGTGTAGTCTGGGTCCTTGTGTGTTGGAAATCAAGATATCCATAAGTGTTACAACACGTTGAAGGTCATCCGATATAATATGCCGGTGATGTATTGAAGACTTTTATTTTGAGTGTCAGGCGGCCTCACTCGAAGATGTTCGATGTAACATTCCGAGCATAGGATTGGTTGGGCGACCTCCATCCCTTTCCGAACGTTGGGCGGCCTCGTTCGAAGATGTCCGATGTAACATTCCGGGCATAGGATTTGAGGACGACCTCAATCCTGAGTGTAAGATCTCGATGCTGTGTGGACGCGGGTCTCACTCTTGTGTGTTATATTGTTGTGACTTGTATATGTTGTGTGCGATAATATACATTCATTTATGCCATGTAATAGACGAGCATGCTAGACCATCATATCATGCACGATGTTTATATGTTTTGCTTTACTGTTATGATATGCATGATGTTGGCCGAGTTCGGCATATCCACTGAGCTTTTGTAGCTCAGTGTTCGAAATGTGTTTTCGTGCGTAGGTTAGGTGAAGCTGGTTTTTGTGGAGCACCATTCGAGGTTTGGATTTCAGCATCGACTACGTGTCAGAGTACAACTTTTAGATAGTGGGCTAGTACTATGTTGGACCCTATATGTATTCATTTTGTAACCTTGTTTATTATTCGAGTCGAATGTTTTTAATGGGTTTGTAATATTTTAGAGCTCTTAGTATTTTAAACTATCTCTGGATTTATGTTTTAGCCCAAATGGATTTTATGGAATGATGTTGGATTTCGATTGATTTTATTGTTGGATTTTTGAAAGAAATTTTGAAATACAAGGTTTGGGTTGGATGCCCAATGTGGTACCGGGTCGAGGGTATTAAAAAAATATCGCAAACGAATATGATTGAAATTTAACTTTATATTTTTCAAAATTGTAACTGGCTTCAACTAAATTAACATTCATGAGTGTTAATTTCAACGGACACTTGAAATGGAATTATTTTTTTTCCTCCCTACAATATTATTTTAAATCAATAGGAAATTAATATAGTTAGATTTCAAGGGTTGTTAAAAATTGATTTTACTGGTTCTATTAATAGCTGTAGCTGTTTTTCCGCTATTAATTAAAATATTAAAAAGACCCTAATTATTTTTTTCAAATATTTTTTAAAAAAGTTTGTAATTTTCATCTCAAATAAACTTCATTTTAAAAAAATTATATTGTTAAACATAAATTACATCCCTCTTTGGTATATATATTTTTACTATTACAACTACTTTTTCCAACCGTTTACTAAGTGCTCTAATCTTAGTTATTATTATTATTTACTTTTTCCAGACCGAAGTTGCTGAGATTTTGAAAAATATACGTGTATATTAAAGAATTAATTAAATTAGGCATATATGTTGGTTGAGCTCTAAGAGCTTTGGGTTTACCTTTTAAGTATAATTAAATTGTTGTAGGTTTTCGGTATCCAAAATTGTTTATTGTTTTTAAAAATTACCTGCAAAAGTGAAAAAAAATCGAAAGCATAAAAGATGAAGCCACGGTTATAGGATTAATTAGAAAATAATTTAAAGAGTAAATTATATAAATTATTATTGAATTTTATTTTAATCATTAATATTTTAAAATATTTAATTTATTCGTTAAAGTTTAAATATCAAATATTTTTTATTATTTTATTATTCACCGTTATTATATACATATTGTAGATAATGATTGTTCAATATCAAATATTATCGGTTATTTTGTCTCGTTCTTTGAACACGAATTCAACCCTCTATTTTATTAAAAAGTATTTCAAACTCTACGAATCAGATAAAATATTTAATTTCGCTTTTGTTGATTTTCATGTTCTACCGTTGAATGAAACTTATTTTTTAATATATTTTTTTCACTGATAAAATTTTTATTATTTTAATTTTATTTTTTATTCTTTGATAAATAAACATAAAAAAATCAATAAAATTGACGGAAAACGTTTATTTATTTATGATAAATGATAAGATATATTTGCATTCGTATATATGTTTTAGTAATTTTATATTTTATTAATAAAAATAAGTAATATATAAATATATTTCATTGATTCATTGGATCCATCCAACAACATTTATTTATGATCCTACAATGGGAACATAACTAATGGTAAATTAAAATGTACCGAGAACTATTTGAAATGGTTGTGAAAGTATATAATTCGGTAACAAAATTATTTAGATTATACGGAGAAATTATATTATAGGCCCGATTTATCACGTCAGTCGTGGTTTTATTCAATAATAACCACCCACTTCATTATTAATTTCCAAATTTTTTTTTCAATCAATGAATCTTCGCTCATAATTAGGGGTGTTCAAAATTACCAGACCCGATTGATCGACCCAATGATCCAAAAGAAAAATACCGGGTAATTTCGGAAAAAAAATTATCCGGCCGGGCCGGGTACCCGACCCAAGAATTATTGGGCCGGGCTTGAGCCAAAAATTTTGAATTTTCGGGTACCCGACCCGACCGATTAGTTTTATTATATATATTTTTAGTTTTAAATTATATTTTTATTTTAAATTTCTTTAATATTTATACTTAAAATTAAATTTAAATCTCTAAATTAGTTTTATGTTTGTATTATATATTTTTAGGTTTTAAAAATTTTAAATATATTTTTATTAATTTATTAATACCGAAAGAAAAAATGGGATTAATACTTTTAACGTCATTTTAGTGATAAAAATTAATAAATATAAAAGTATATATAAATTCAAATATTCTAAAATTAACTTTAAATCACTCGTTTTTATGTTTGGTTATGTATTATAAATTTTTAAAACTTATATATTTAATAACTATTTTTTAATTTTAAAATAAAAAATAAAATAAAAATTATGAACCGGGTAGCCGTTACCCGATTAGTCGGGTACCCGAGTTTTATGGATACCCAATAACAAATACCCGATTTAAATGGGCCGGGGCACGGGCCGATTTTTTGTGACCCGAAAGAACCGGGTACCCGGTAATGAACACCGCTACTCATAATTTATATGTCATTTTAAAAATATAATTTCTAAAAATTATATTAATTACATGATTGATTAGTGACAAAATGGGTGATTTTCATTGGTTAGAGACCAAGCTAATATGGTAGACCGGGCTTATAATATAATCTCTCGATTATATGGGATAAAAGCACGAACTACCTTATTTTAATGGTTAAAAATTATTTAAAACGGTTATTGTAACGACATTTATCTATGATAAATTATACTGCATACCATCTAATTATTAGTAAGATTATAAATGGATCATCCAACTATCAGTAACATTACGTATAGGCTGCCCGGTTTATAAATATTCTAAATGAGTCACTCAATTAATTTGAAAAGAAAAAGGAAAGGAAACCAATTTCCGATTTTGGGCTTCCGTAGATCGGGGGCTTCATTCAACAATTCCAACGGCGGAAAGGTTAACGTTGCTCGCGGCAAAACTAAAAATAATTAAATTATTTAATTGACATGAAAATTTTAATTTGATTTATTATTTTATAAACTTGATCCAAGATATTTAAATTAAATTTGAGTTATAAAAATAAAAATTTAAATAATTCATATTTTTTAATAATTAATTAATTTATTTTAAGTTCGAATCGAGTTTTTTAATTTTTTTCAATATATTATATATATCACATGTGAAAATATAAAATTATATAATATATATAAAAAATCTTTTAAATAAGAATCATTTTGCATTATAAAATATTATAAATATTATAATTAAATTTGTACAAAAATTTAAAAATTTAATTTTATTAAAAATAAAAAATCAAATAAAATTTAAATCACAAAATTTAACTTACACACTTAATTAATTTTAATTTTTTAAATTAACTTGATTTGATTAGACGCGTAATCTTATCGTTGTGAGATGAGGTACAAATCCCAGGGCAGAGGCGTCTAATAATGGACTGCGTAAGGGTATGTAAAATTTAATTGGATTAAAAATATTGTTTTACTCAATTCGACGTGAAAAATTCGACTTGATTTTACTCAAATCATAATTTATTAAATTCTATTATTTTTTAAATAAAATTTAATTTATAAAATTAAAGTATGAATAACTCAAAATTTTTAATAACGGTGAATCAATTTTTAAACTTGAATTAAATCTTTTAACTCTGTCTATTATGTTTGTATCCCATATAAAAATATATATGTATATCATAAATAATTATAAAAAAACATTTAAACTAATATCAAATTATACTATAATTAAAGTTAGATAAAAACATAAACAACTTAAATAAATTTGACTTAATTAAATTAAAAAATTAAATAAAATTTAAATCTTATATTTTTTAAAATACCTAATATAACGTTTTTATATAATTTTAACACTAATATAAAATAATAATAATAATAAATTATATTTTATATTTTATATAAAAATCCTAACATTTATTATAAATTATGAAACATATCTGAATTTTTGAAATAGACCCCAACATTTATTATGAATTTTTAATATTAGACCATAAATTTCTGCTTCTGTTACTTTATGTAATTTCGTCTTCTACTACCATATGTACCCAGATTCAAGACTGTTGGAGGAATTGATGAAAGAGTGAAAAATGAGCTTCAGATTCTCTTTGTTTTTTATGGTATTAGAATGAAAGGGAGATTTATTTTCTTCTGCTTTGAAAGCTATGGCTCTGCAAGAGGAAGAGATTCAGCAGATTCAAAACCCACCATTGATCATTGATGAGCTGTATTGCGAAGAAGAAAATTTAGGGGACTGTAGTTTTGAAGACAACGCAAGTGAAAATTTCAGTGGAACAGGGAAAAAGGAGACATTTTTACCTTTGTTCTTTATAGACCATGAACTGCTCTGGGAAAATGATGAGTTGCTGTATTTAATGTCTAAGGAGAAAGAAACCCACCATGGATATATTGATGTTAACTCAGATGAGCCATTAGTTTTGGCTCGCAAAGAAGCTTTGGAGTGGATGTTCAAGGTTAAGGAATACCATGGGTTCAATGCTTTGACCCTGGTTCATGCTGTGAATTACTTTGATAGGTTCATTTCAACTTCAAGCTTAAAGTTTCAAAAAGACAAGCCATGGATGGGGCAATTAGCTGCTGTGGCTTGTCTCTCTTTAGCTGCCAAGGTTGAGGAAACCCAAGTGCCACTACTTTTAGACCTCCAAGTATGTGATTAAGATTGTTAATTTGTTGTTAAATTTGTGATTCTAAAACTTGTTATTGGGTTATCAAAGATGGGATTTTGATGTTCTTTTTCCTTTTAGGTGGAGGAATCAAAGTATGTGTTTGATTCAAATACCATACAGAGAATGGAGCTTTTGGTGTTGTCAACTCTGCAATGGAGGATGAACCCTGTCACACCTATTTCCTTCTTCAATCACATTACAAGTAGGCTTGGATTGAAGACACAATTGCATTTGGAGTTCCTTGGAAGATGTGAGCGTTTGCTTCTGTTTCTCATTGCTGGTAATCAGTCAAAAATTAGCTTTTGTTTTCCAAAGCATGCTTAGTAAAATATATATAGCTTGAGCTTTTCCAATTCAATTTTGATCCAGATTCAAGGTTCATGCTCTATATACCTTCGATCTTAGCTGCTGCAACAATGCTTCATGTTATTAAAGAGATCGAACCATGCCGTTACCTTGAATATCAGAAACAGCTTATCGGTGTACTCAAGATATGTGAGGTTTGTGTACACAATTACTTGGGGTTGGGGGCATTTTTCAAAGACTTCCATTGGATCTTGATTGTGGTTTCCTTTTCAACAGGATAAAGTAAATGCTTGCTACAAGCTCATCTTAGAGTTATTGGAAAGCCATTGCAAAGAAAACCGAGGCTACAAACGCAAGCATAGATCTATTCCGAGTAGTCCTAATGGTGTCTTCGATACATCTTTCAGCTGTGATAACTCGGTTGATTCGTGGAATGTGACATCTTCGGTCTCATCGTTTCCACATCCACAGTTCAAAAGGAGTAGAGCACCGGATCAGCAAATGCGGCTACCTTCACTTAACCGTATGTTTGTCGTTGATGTTCTTAGTAGTCCCCGTTAATCCCGTGTCATAATAACTAGTACTAATATTAAACATGTTAATGTATAATTCCTCTTTCTAGTATTGTTGACTGTTGTACTTTAGTAAAATTAGTATGCGTTTCAGAACTTATTATTGCCTATGAGGCCAAACTCGGCTAACATGGATCGGAGGAGGATCGATATATGCTAAATTGCTCCTCGATTGGACTTTGGTAGTTGCTTTTTCTATTTGCCGATGAGAAGATATGGATGTTTCTCTGATTCCTCTAATGTATGATTGTGAACAAACATATATCCATGACATCTCTGCATCTGCGTGTATCTCTATTATTTTTGTTCATTCATCATAGAATTTAGGTGAAAGTAGAACTAATAATTATCTAGGCAGACAAACCAAAGTCGAACGCTGTCTTGAAAGACCAAGTTTTAACTGTGTTTTCTGCAGATGGATGAATGCTTGTGCTTGTTTGCTGTTTTAGAAAAAAACAAGATAGAGAAGAGAAGAAATAGTAATCAATCGGGGCTTTGGATCCCCCTTGTTTTACTATGTAAAAATGAGAGTACTTCCAATGAGGGGGATCCGTATCCTTGAAAGACAACATATACTTGGTCAAAAACTTGTTCTAGTTTATGACAGTCCTGCAATTTCTGGTCATATATTCATTTTCTACTTGGTAAAACTTATGTTATAATTACTTTCAAAACTTCTTCATTTGTAGTCAAATCACCCCCATCTTCTCCTGCTGTGAGTTCCATATCATTTTCTCAGCTTAGTTTTTACCCTTTTTTTAATGTCACATGCTACAAGATGCGAGGTAAGCTTTTTCCGTTTCGTAATATCTCTCGTATATCATTCGGAAATTTGAATCCGATATCATTCGGATGAGGTCTTAAGCTCCAACTGTGGAGGTGTTTCTTTGGGGACATTGTAGTTTTTGCTTTAACATAACTCTTGAATCAGAGGTTTTTAGTTTGAACCTTAAGCCTCAAGGCTATGTATGTATGTATGTATGCATGCATGTATGATGTTCAAGTTCGGTGCTTCTATAGTATACATATGGCAATACCTGCCGTAGAAGGATCTGCCATTTTTGTCCTTTTGATCCTCTATGGATCTTCAAGTACTGTGTCCCATATGCATGCCTGAATCAGATCATGGTTATATTCACAGGCAAAACCAATGAGATTTGCAACTACCAACTTTTGATGGATATGATAATTTGGTACACGTGAAAGATCACAGTGGAGATGTGGTTGAATACAGCTGCAAAAGTTTATTACTATGTTTTTATGAATTAAAAAAATATTAAAAAATTAAAATTTAAACTTAAATTTTATATATTAAACCTTACTCCATAAAACATATCATACTCTTAATTCTATAAACATTAACCCTAAATCTTAACTTTAAACCCTAAATTTATTTTTTAAAACAAGATATTAAAACAACATAATTAAGAACAACCGATTTTTAAAACATTCTAATAAATAATTATAATTTTTTATATAATATAAATATTATTATTTTGTATATCATTTTAGTTTCTTTAACTCCACAAATTGGATTAAAAATTTATCAAATGCCACATTAATTTAGATTTTTTTAGTTATGAACTCAGACAATCACACGTCATATTGTTAATCTTATGGTTCCAAGATTGAGGGATGGACTTATACTCGTCATTAGGCTGAATAACAAATTTTCACATTCATTTAATTTTTATATTTTAAAAAATTAATTAAAGATATATGATATTTATCGACGAACTAATACAAGTGTTAAATAATTTGGGATCGTAATTTTTGATTTCTAAATTTTAACCCCAAATTTTAAATTATAAAACCCTAAACTCTAAATCTTAAACTAAACTTATAACCCAGGCCTTTACTTCTCCCCCGACCAGATTTTGCACCTTCCAACTTAACTCAATGTAAAAATATTGCTTGATTTAAGATAAGGGAAAACTAGTTTTCTAGTCACTCAACTTTCTTTGTGTTTCTGATTTGGTCATTCAACTTTAGAAAGTTTCGAGTTTATCACAACTTCCCAAACTCTGTTTGTTTTGGTCACTCAGTTATTAAACTTTTAATGTCGTTTAAATTTTTGGGTGAATTTACACAAATCCCTAAAACTTTTAATGCAGAAAAATTTTGTTGATAGACTCATCCACTAAAACTAGGTATGTGATACGGGTATGAACCTTCTAGCCCAAGTGTTTAAAGGAACGGTTGTTGTTCCTAGAAGTCAGGAGTTCGAGCACCAACGATATTAGCACAGACTAAGGGATTGAGCAATCAAATGTTAAATGGTGAAGATTATATTCTAGAACAATACTACTGTGACCTCCAACTTTATTAGTTTTGCTATTGTAGCCCTTAAATTTTTATTCTCCCTTTTAACTCTCGTATTCTCATTTATTTTTATCAAGTTGACCTAAACATGACGAAACAATAACGAGTTTAAAATTGACAAGAAAATATTGAAGTGTGGGGAAAAGTAGGGAGCGGTGTCGGTCTAAAGTAGTGAAGTTATTTCAGCTTAATAAATGAGGCAGCTGGAATCACTGAATTTTCTTACAAAAATGTACAACCAGAGGCATAATTTCAAAAAGGAAACACGTTCTAGTTTGGTAGGAATTCATTCAATAATTTGTCACAGTAGGGTGAACAAGATGAAACATGTTTAGGTTCTAACACGACCATGAAAAGATCCAAACCTCAGTCTTCTTGGTTTCTGGTCTGTTTATATTATGTTTTAAGGGTTTTGGCTCAGAACTGGGTCTGTAATTTTTTTCTCAAGAGTTTTTGCCAAAAAATACTGGAACTGATGGCACTATGACTTGCAGACTTATGTCAACACAGACTTCCCCCACATCTACCTAACACCAAAACCAGTATAACCGGTGTTAATTTTCCTTCAGGTTGGTACACATCCAAAGTCCAAACAGTGCTCAAAGCTCTGCATGCCTCTTGTCTTTTCCCATAATCGAGTTAGGATCAGGGGCAGAGCCAGACAAATTTTTAAGAGTGTCATTTTTTTTAACAATATTTAAAAAGAATTAATTATTTATAAAAGGTTGTCAAACTATTTATAAAAAATATCAATTATATATTTTTTATATACAAATTATATAGAAAAATATGATTTTTCAAAAATTTTGGGTGTTAACAGACACTCCATTTGTGAGTGTAGCTCCGCCCATGGTTAGGATCAAGCATTGAATAAACAAATGTTTATTAAGTTTTTAAATTTAAAAATTAAGAGGAAAAAAACCTCACTTTATTAATATATAAACTAAGAGAGACCTCACATGAAATTATACCAAAAAATTTTGGTATCCTCCCACAGTAAACATAGCTTCGTCCTTGCCCATAACAGTACTGATTCAAGGCAACTGCATGGTTAATAGAATATATATAATATTTACTAATTAGTTGCGTGATAAAATAATGTTCATATTGCCGTATATTGTGTGAGTTCGGGTATTAGTATTAGGTTTGGGATGTAATAACTCTTAATCAGAAAATCATATGAAACCACCATCTATGGGCCTTTTGACCTTGTGCTGGCTATAATGGCCCTCTCATAGTACATCAGGTACTGCTTTTTCCAGGATTTGCATCCATTCACTTGTTTTTTATGTAAAATGTTACAAACTCTGATTCAGAATGCCAGAAAGCCCTGCTAGGATTTTAACTTTTTAGGTTATTGTGATTACCAGTTTATCAGTGCCAATCAAGGCCTGCATGAGGCACCATCACTCTACTCTGGATGTAATTCTATCAGTTTTCCAAGAAAAGGAAGAAAGTAAGAACAGTGACAGCAGTTTTTACTGCTCTAGTTATGAAAATGGTGTCAGGTTGGTAAAAATGGGTGGATTTTGGCTATATTAGGTGAATCTATGTACAAAGTGAGTAGTTCAACATTATAATTAACCAAATGGGTAATGACGTTGGCCTGGGCCCTGGTGAATGCAAGGTAAGTTTACAAGTGATTTTCAGAAGCTGTGTTGGTATTTCTATCAGGATTTTGTATTAGAATTAAACTTGGTAATTAAGTGTTTCACAAAAGTTGAAAGAAATGACCGACCTGAGTTGGGCTTCATTAAGTACTTGCAAGACGAATTGTGACGTTTTGCCCAATACCTGTATAGATCATATTATACCAATCTGTAAAAGAAAGACATTGCAGGCTTTCAGGACATGTAAACTGCAAAATAATTAGAGGGTATAGAGAAACAATCATTCATATTCCCATAACAAAAATATGCAGAAAGAGAAGCTGAATCAAGGTGCCTATAATTATCCCAGATTTTCTTTACTGCATATAATAAACACGTTATTCTTACACCTTCCAAAGGCACAACATGATCCAACAGACTCTGCTAACAAATCGGATGACGGAGATCCTGTCCTGTCCTTAACAGTTCTAGACACCCCTGGATGGAATATAGAAGCAGCAGATAGAACTGTAACTATACGGTTAGGAGATTTGACAAAACTGTTTTGTCAAGCAGATATTACGAAGCTTATAGCTGATGGCAGATTAGTAAGTCATAAGAGGTGATCCACTGCAGTGAACATCTGAAGCATCGGTAAGCCTTTGCCTTGGAGACAATGTTATGATTCCAGCTGCATCTACATCAGAGTTCAAAATGTTTTTCCTCTTCTGAATTTCACAACTGGATTTTTCTTCTGATGCCTCAGCAATTGGACTCAAAGCCTCCACTTCCTTGGAGTATAATGCTACCATGGCTTGAGCTTCTGTCACCACTGATGCATCACAATCTGTATCATATAAAATCTTTTTGATAGCAGCAGTAATCTGCAAAAACGTATAGAGTAAAACATTTAAACAATCAACTTCAACAACTATGTTTACTATACTACTAACATTTTCCTGATATAAATCTGAATGTCGAAAGAGTACCGGGGAGTCGTCAATTTCAGGAGTCTGGCAGAGAATCTCAATATCTCTCAACTTTGCAAAGTAAAAATCTCTCTCTTTCTCAAGACTATCGACTGATAGCTTCAACTCGGTGATCTATATTTTGGAGGAGAAGATATCAGATTCTTCTTAATTCTTAAACAAATAAAATTATCAATTTGCTCCAAGAATACAAAGTACCTGTTCTTCATAAGCAGCAACTGATGTAGATGGTTTGGTTGATGCCTTTGCTGATTGATTAGAAGCATTCGTGGATGATGGAACATCATTGTTGTTCCTCCGACCATGGGAAGATGAAGGTCTAGGAGCAGCATTTGAACCCTTGGTTGAGGATTGTAGAGGTGCTGATTTTTTGCTTGCTTCTCTTCCCCCTTTAGAAGCCTCTCTCCTTTCTAGTGGATTGTAGCTACATATGACAACGGCAACATTCAACAATCACTCACAGATCTTTTATTTTTTTAAAATCATATGAGACATACACAGTTAAAAGGGAAAAAAAAAAGCCTTGATAAAGTGGAACAACACTAGAAAGCAGAACCATTCATTAAGCAAAGCAACTAGTTTCATGAAAATCAATTGTGAATTATGAATATACTAAACCTCAGGGCCAAATCAATTGTCAGTATCAAATGCAAGAAAACATTCATCAAGTAAAACAACCAGTTTCATGAATTTCAATTATGAACCATGAACATTCCACAACTCAAGCCTAATTGTCAGTATCAGATACTGACAAAACCTTTAATACAAGCAGATTGAAACTCTCAAAACTCAAATATTACAAATTATTTCAATGTAACATATTAGTGATGGAAGAAAGATTAATAAAAAAACAATATCAAATTCTAATGAAGAAATTGGTTTTAAATTCATGTAACACAATTAATGTTGGCCAAAATTCCTAAAATCCAATACTTTAGTTAATCTGATTTAAATAGGGAAAAGAAATCATCTGTGGGCATATAGAGAACAATCATCGGACTAGAATCAAACTAACTAAACCTTTCAAATAATAATAAAAAAGAATTAAACTAATTACAAAGAAAATCAAAGTTTAAATGAAATTTACTTATTAAGACCGCCTCCATTAACCGAATCACAGTATCTTTTCATCCATTGCATGAACTCCAGATTATCAAGCGGCCTTCCTTTCACCAACTTGCTCACCTCAATATGCTGCAACAATGAAAAAATAATTTACTGAAAATCAAAAGAAGAAATCCTTGAAAAATTAAAACAAACATAAAGACCTTGGTGATTTTGAGTTTGTTAAAGACATCTTGGAGGACTTTATAATTTTGGATCATCTCGTATTCGGTTTTGGCATCAAAATTGACTTTGTGCATCGGTACCATCCCCGGATGAACCGCATCCATCAACTGGCAATGGACGGCGCCAGAACATGCCTGAAAACCAGATCCAAATCATTTCAATAAAATCAAACAAGTTTATCGATTCATAACAAAAACTAGAAAGATTAAAGACAAAAAGAAGAAGAAAGAAAGAAACCTCTTCGACTTTGGAGAGACTGAGATGGAGAGTAGTGTTGATCCAAGAAAGAATCTCAGATCTGCCGACGAAGTAAGCCCCATCCATCATACCGATGTTCGTTGCCATTGCTATTTTTCTACTTCGGCTTTGCTGTTTCGATGAAAATCAAGCGTATGTCTTCTTCTTCTTCTTCTTCTTTGTATTTTCTTTCCGACGCGGCTATTCACTATTGTAATGGAAAGAGACGTTTGAAAGCGTATTTTAAATTAGAGAATGAGCGGGATCTTCTCCAATTCAAAATACGGGTTAAACGGGAAAGACAGCCCAAAAACTTAAAGGGTAAACTATACCTCTAGTCACTCAACTATTATTATTTTTTTATTTTGATCATTAAATTATATTTATTTTGCAAATGATACTAATATTATATGTTAATTCGTTTTGGTCACCGATCATTAATTTTTCATTAAAACTTAACGGAAAATGTGACTTTGCTTGGTATAAAATGTTTTTATTTATATTATTATAACACACTAAACTTTTTAGCTTAGACCTTCAAATCTTTTTTCTTTCAAATTTTAAATAAGCTTACAAATTCTAGTACTTGAAGGATCGACATATTCGATATGCGTCTTTTATAATGTTTCTATCTTTTAAATTATTTTATTTATATTAACATGAACCTATATTTTGATATTGTATACTTTATTATGTTATCCTATGCGATTTTATGATATTTTTATATTTTAATATCATACATTGATTAACTTAGTTTACCTATATATATTATAAATATTACTTGATTTTAACTTTAAATCTCTAAACATTTTAATAAAAAAATGGTTGAGTTATATCAAGATGGATTTTCCCTATACCTAAACATAACTCAACCATTTTTTAATAGAATAACCTAAAACTCAAATTTTATAAAAATAATGTTCTATTAAAGTCAGTGGCGGATCTATACTTTGAATAGGGTAGGCCCGTGCTCATCTTGAATTTTTTAAAGTTTACATATTTACCCTTATTTTTTTTAGTTTTTTGAATTAATCCTTCAGTTTTTATAATATTTAAGCTTTGTGTCCACCCTGAGATTTCGAAATTTCATATGTGTTCACCCTCACATAAATTTTTGGATCCGTCACTGATTAAAATGTATCATATCAAAATTTGTCAAATATTTTTCTTTCGTCATCTTTAATTATAATTTACCTTCGAGTATAATTTATATTTATTTTATGATTTATATTAAAAATTTATAATTCTCTTCTTAAACAATATTTATCTTTTAAAATTCAAGCATAAATTTCATTTTTTTTAAATACAATTTGTCACGACCCGGATTTTGGATCCGAGTATCGGGTTAACCCGAGGAGTTGGGCTTCGGTTTTGGGTCTCAGGTTTGGATAGTTTGGGCCTTGTTGGGCCTTAAGTTGTTGGGCTTAAGTTGGTTTTTGAGTTGTGTTTTGTTCAGAAGGGTAATATGATAAATGTCATATAGGATGCGAGGGGTGTTGGGATTTTATTTCTCTGCAACAGAGTGATATCATCCCTCTCCTTTTTCTTCTTTCTCCTTCATCCTTGTGGTAAGAAAAGGAAGAGCTAAAGGTAAGATCTTTATCAGTTTTTGTTACTAATCTCGTTTTTAGCTTGAGTGGAAAGTTGTAGGGCTTGCAAGGATCTATAAAATAAGGTAAGAAAGGGTTAGTTTGGTGGAAGATGAAGGTTTAAGAGGGGTTTAAGGTCGAGTTCGGGATTGAGTTCTTAGGAAGCTTAAATCCTATCTTTTTTTATGTTTTTAAGCTGTAGAATTCATCCTCAGTCGTTCTAAATCGTTGTGTAACCTTGCTTTGTAGAGAAAGAGCTTGGAGAGCCTTCTAGAGCTTTGGGGAATGAGAAGGTCTAATCTTGCTTGGGATCTCGGTTTTGCTGTGTTCTTTGCTAAGGTTGGTTCTCTTTCAACTCATAATCATCATGCATATCGTATGTTAAGCTTGTTGCATGTTTGGATGCTTGTTATGTGTATAAAAGCTTAAAGGATCTTTAATGGTGAAATATGCCTATGTTGATGAACCTTCATAAAAATGGTGTAAACAGGCTTAGGATTACTCCCTTAAAGTCTAGAATCAATTTGCTGTTAAATGGATGCTTTTGGTTAAGGTTATAAGTGTTCAAAAATGCAAAACTACACTTATTGTGCAGGGGGTATCGATACACGAGAATTTAAGATACATGAGTAGGGGTATCGAACCATGGTTCGATATCGAGTCGTCCAATGACCTTTTGGAATCGATGCCAGTATCGAAACATGAGGTCCTCTTTTATTGACTTTTAAGTGGGTCAAAGAGATTCGATACTAGTATCGATACCGTTATTCAGATACCCCCTTTGGGCGGGTATCGATGCCTGGTGTTTCGATACTCCAAGTAGGGGTATCGATACCCCAGGACATTTTAGCCTAATTCTTGTGGAAAAAATGGTAAAGTCTCGTAATGAAACCCTAAAAGTTCCTAAGAGTCGTGTAAACTCTAAAATGAATAATTAAATCGAAAGACAGGCTTATAACCTGTTAATGAGATAATTGAATAATGAATGAAGTCTAATGATATAAACTAGTATGTGAAACCGTAAAAGGGTTCGATGTGACATTCGAGTCATGTGGTTTACTAGAAACCTTGCTTAGTGCCGATGGATTGCCTAAAGTATATTATATATATACGAGATATGATACCTAGCAACCTTGTTTAGTGCTGGAGGGTTACTAGTGATATATATTATATGACGATAAAACTGATAACCTTGCTTAGTGCTGATGGGTTATCGGTAATATATTATGCGGAAGACCGGCTAGGACCTTGCTTAGTGTTGATGGGTTCCTTAGCGGATTATGTGGAGTGGCATGCCACGGACCTTGCTTAGTGCTGATGAGTCCCTTACTTCTATACTACTATGAGATGATATATACACCGTTATATATATATATATATATAAGTATATATATATATAAGATATAAATACGGGGTATGAACTTGAGATGTTGTGTGGTCTTCTCTTGTCATGCATATGCTATGTGCTGATATATGCCATCATGATATCATGTGTTTAGGCGATTCTGGTAGCGCTATTGTACTCATGTCATTCATTCATGTTGCTATGCTTAATTATATGCTATGCTTTATGTGGACCAGTTGGTCGAGTACCCACTGAGCTTTAGTAGTTCAGTGTTCGAAATGTGTTTTCGTGAGTAGGTTAAGGAAGCTTGCAGAGGAGCATCATCGTGGTGGGTTAAGCATCGACATCTATTGTTAGAGTATTGTTATTAAGCATAGTGGACATATGTACTTAGGACTCTATATGTGTAATTTGTAATTTTGTTTTATTTATTGTCGAATGCTTTTAAACGGGTTGTAATATTTTAGAGCTCTACTATTTTAGTTTACTCGGAATTTTGTTTTTATGAATTTGGGTTTTATTATCTATGTTGGAAAATGGATTTAAATTTATCTTAATGGACTTTTTGAAAAAAAAATTAAAATATAAATTTTGGGCAAAAAATTCGATGTGACACCGGATCGAAGGTGTTACAGGGTATACTTCGTCTTCCCGTCCAACCTTTGTGTATTAAATATGAACTACCTTTAGAATCACGGAAACCGGCTCGTTAATCTTAATAAGATATATGGAAAATAAACTGAACCTAACTATATCGGGCCTAAATAGATATAGGTTGATCATCTGAGACGTGTACATCAAGTAGTGGATAGGCCCAGTCCAATGAAATAAGGTTTTTAATAAAGTCTCTTTTTAGAGAGAAAAAAAAATGCTAGAAAATAAAAGTCTATTTGGTTTTAAAATTATTTTCTGTTTTTATTTTTATTTTTAACTTTTTTAAATTTTTAATCTTGTTAAAAATTTAAAAACATATTTGGTTAATAAAGATAGAATTTATTTTCAAAAATAAAATATGTTTGATATTTAATTTTTTAAAACAAAACAAAAATAATTATTAAATAATTAAAATAAAATTTAGTTAAAAATATTATTATAGTAATAATAAAAAATAAAATATGGAGTAAATAAATAAATCAAAATTTTAAAAAATAGATTTTTTTCTTCTTATTTTTATCTTCTCAATACAATTTCAATGAAAACATTTTTACTATATTTTTTATTTTTCAATTGTTATTAATTTTATTTTATTTTTTCTAAATTTATAATACTAAACATATTTATTTTTCATATTTTTTATTTTTTAAAATAAAAATTAAAAACAGACTCAATTTATTAGAAAAAAAAATGGACTCTAATATTCACATCTCTACCCGTCCCTCTTTATCTCTGGCTTTTCTGCAAAATCTAATAATAGGCTCTTTCTTTTCTCTTCTCTTTCAGGCGTTGCGTCGCTTGCTTAATGATAGTCTGAGCTTTCTATTATAGCCGTTGGATTAGGCGGCTTACGTAACCATGACCTCTATCACCTCCGTCGAGTTGAATTACCTCGTCTTCCGTTATCTTCAAGAATCAGGTCAGTTCAATTTTCTTTTAATTTGTAGTCGCTCATTATATCGATCCTTATTTTTGAATATTTTTTTTTCTTTCGTTTTAGTTCTATACCTAGTTGATTTTCCCTTTTTGCTGTATTTTCAATTATTAACTAGTAATTTAAGCAGTTATTTCATTGCTCGTGTAAATAAAAGGAGGAAAAAAAAAACGAGAAAAAAATAATTAGAGTGTGTGAAATGTAATTTTGAGGTTAATATCGGGCTTATGATGTCCAGAAGTACACTTTGGCTATAGATCCGTAACAGGGGATGGCTGATATTTAGTATTATTGTGGTTAGGGTTTTGAATTTCATAGCTTTTATTACCAGCGTAATTCAGGACTATTGGCTAGGGCACCAGATGTATTTGATGAGAATCCCTCTATGAATTCTCTCCTTCTGAAAAGTTAGGTATTTAATATTACCAGGGATTTCAATCGCGATAGCATCTTCGGTTTCGTGGTTGCGGACAATAGCGGATGAATTACGGTTATTGCAATGGTTTCTGACGGTGCCGCTACCACTATAGCGGCCACTATCGCGGTCTGCTATTCGAATCCCTGAATATTATAGTAGTTGCACTGGTTGAGCAGGCATCTCCTGTTTCACATTTTTGCATACTTGTAGTATTGTTTATTAATTATTACCATTTGGTAGGATTAGAGGGAGGAAAGAAAACATTCAAAAGGAAATTGGTTCCTTATTCTGTTGTTTTGGTGGAAGGAAAATGGATGGCTAAGTACTTTTACATAACGAGTTTTGCATGTTCTAGCTTTTTGTATGTTGAATCATTAAATGTAAAGATGTTATTATTCCTTAATTTTTTAGATGAGGCCAGCTGCAAGACCCTGATTAGCTGCCCGATACAAATCATCACCAAATTGGGAGAAAAACCCTTATTTTACTTGAATCCATTTCGTTTTTTTCTTTCCTCACCTTTTTCTCTTCCCTCCATTTTCCTTCCTTCATAACAAGCATTACCTAAGTTTAAATTCTAAGAGAACTATGAAACAATTTCTCTAATTGTAATATTTTTTTTTCTTTTTGTTTGCTTAGTGATATTTATATTGGGAAAAAGTGGTGGAGGACTCCTTTATCATACATTATTGTTTCTCAAGCTTCAAATTCCGAGAGAACAATGAAACAATTTCTCTAATTTTAATATTTTTTCTTTTTGTTTACATAGTGATATTTATATTGGGAAAAAGTGGTGGACTCCTTTGTTATACATTATTGTTTCTTAAGCTTCAAATGAACCATCTTTTGCTTATCAAATGCCTGCAGGTTTTACACACTCAGCATTTACTTTGGGGTATGAAGCAGGCATTAATAAGTGTACTATTGATGGGAGTTTGGTTCCTCCTGGGGCACTTATCACATTTGTTCAAAAAGGACTTCAGTACTTGGAGATGGAAGCCAACCTGAGTAATGTTAGAATCCTTATTATCATCATCATCATTATTGATAATTTTTTGGTTGGTGTGGGGAATCAGGTGATAGCTAAGACTATTATGTGTATATTCATCGCGATTTGTTTTGAGTTGGCAGAATGATGCAGAAATGGATGAAGATTTCTCATTCTTACAACCTTTGGATATAATAACAAAGGATGTAAATCAATTGCGGCAAATGATAAAAGAGAAAAGGAAGAATATCCAGAAGGATAGAAACAAAGATAGGGACAAAGATAAAGATAAAGAGGTTGAGCGGGAGCATGAAGGAGAGCGTGGACGAGTGCGTGAGAAAGAAAGAAACGAAAGGGAGAAGGAACGTGAAAAGGAAAGGGAGAGGGCTGAAAGCTATAAGGAGAGAGAAAAGCAACCAGAAGAACTTGCTTATAGAGATATGGTTTTGGATCAAGAAGACAAGGATGTTGTTAGGCATGAAGAAAATGGAACTTTAGTAGGTTAGTTATCTCCTTTGTTATATATGTATTCCTAGTTTGATATCAGTAATTTTTATCAGCCTTGGCCTTTTGTGTTTTTCTTCATATATATGCAAAATAACTCTCTTAACCAGTGTACTGGGTCATTCATTTTCATTCCTATTGCTTCTTATTATATAGGACCAGAACCTATGGATATTGCTACTACGTCGACTCCAGCCTCTCATGATGCTTGTGAAATTCCTAGCTCTGAGGTTACCATTTTGGAAGGGCACACTTCTGAGGTTTGAGACTTTTTTAATCTTCTTATGTACCAAGATGGACTTGCACAAATGCACATGTATTCCCTCTCCTCTTTCTGAGCATTTATTACTACAGGTTTGTGCGTGTGCATGGAGCCCAACTGGTTCACTTCTTGCGTCTGGGTGAGTATTTTACTGTTATGAAATGTTTCTTATGTTGATAGTTTGGTTCTTTACATATGTATTTTCTCTACTTTTTATCTTTCCAGTCATTTTGCTTTTTCCATGTCAAACCTTGTTGATTTGTGTTGCTACATGAGCTGAATCTTTTGTGTTAGATCAATGAGCAAGTTTAGAAGTTCTGAAATGATATGAGTTAAGCCTTGCTGGTTGCAAAACCATTTTAATAGTCCTTCCCATCAGTTGAGTGGTCTGTAAATGGGAATGCAATTTGTGCACTCTCCAGTTATGTGACTATATGACCTGTAGTCAGGTGTATTTGTTGTTTGTAATGTGTTCCAGGGCTGGACAGTTGAAGTTCTTCATGTCCAGGCAGTCCAGCAGAAGTGCCTATTTCCACTGCTCTATGCCAAGAGTTCCATTATATGTGGCTGGTTCTCTTGTTTTCTGATTTCTAGTAGTTTGCATGTCATCTGAGTATTTAATGTGTGTAGTATGGCCTTTAATCAGTGTGTATTCACAGAATTTTTTGTTTATATCACTTTCACTGAACTCTCCTTGCATGGTTTTCTAGTTCTGGGGATTCTACAGCTCGTATTTGGACAATATCTGATGGGCTTTTCAAATCTGGTGCACAAAACAGTCCTTTAAATGTTCTAGTTCTGAAGCATGTAAAAGGAAGAACAAATGAGAAGAGCAAAGATGTGACAACGCTTGATTGGAATGTGAGTACTGTTGGAGGCTTAAGTTGTTGACTAATTTTTGGTTCCTTTTAGTACAGAACAGGCCCAACACTTTATCTTCTCTCATTCACTTAATTTGGTGTTATGGATTGCCACTTTTTTTACATGCTTTGGTATTGAGCTGACACTATGCAGGAGAACTAATAAGATTTAATGTGATAAGAAATGACTAGAGATATCACAAAGAAGGAGCAACAATAATAGCTGTTGGTAGCCTTTTTACGATACACACCCTGCTTTAGTTTTCCTGAATACTTGGCTGTTCGAATTAGGTTGGATTTGGAGTAGTCTTCTTCAGTTAAACTTGATCTGGTTTTCTCAAGATCATATGGTAAATCTGATTAGTTCAGTTGTTATGACTATATATAACATTGGTTCTTTGAGCAACGAATATGGTGTGTCAGCCATCTTTTTTGGCCTTCAGGTGTTGATGAAGCAAAGGGATTTTATCATCCTTAGATGGTTTTGTTTGTTCAAGCAGAATGAAAGTTGACCATGTAATTTTACCGGTTTGTTTTCTAATGGATATTCGGTTCAGAAGGATTACATAATGCTAGTATTTTTACTCTGCAATGGCGTCTTTTCCTGTAAGAAGAAATTGTTTCTATCTAAAGTGTATATTCTTAATCGGTCTTGCTCGGTAATTGCACTTCATGGGAAATTCTAGAAATGGCAGTGTAGAATATAGATGCTTGCCTAATTGTTTGCCATTTTACATTGCTGTTTAAAGTGTCTTTTTATTTGTTCTTGTGCAGCGAGTGAACTTATTGGAGATTCTATAAATTGCACTTTAGCTATTTGCCTATCTGATTGTCATTCTTTTCAATATAGAACAAGTAATGATCCTTTTTCCTACCTGTGTTCAGGGTGAGGGGACATTGCTTGCAACAGGTTCATATGATGGCCAAGCAAGGATTTGGACTACAAATGGTAAGTTGGGTTACTTTATCTGCTTCATTCTATATCCTGAAATTAAGTGCAACCAATCTATTTTGTTAAACCAGCCTTTGAGACTGTTCAGATATTTATGTTTTTAACTGAACTTGTTGTACTTTTAGCTATTTATAATTGCATTGCTATTTTGGACTGTTTGTGAGAATTTTACACTTCATCTTCCTTGACCCCTTTTTTCTCTGTCACTAAATTCTTTCTTGGTTTAGGTGAACTAAGAACTACGTTGAGTAAACACAAAGGACCTATATTTTCTCTGAAGTGGAACAAGAAGGGTGATTATCTTCTTACAGGAAGCTGTGATAAAACAGCAATTGTGTGGGATGTGAAGGCCGAGGAATGGAAACAGCAGTTTGAATTTCACACAGGTGGACCATTGCACTAAATTTTAATCTTTGGGTTTTTGTTGCATAACCCATAATCATTTCCCTGGGTTTCGTCATTTTACCTTTTAGGTCCAACCCTTGATGTTGATTGGCGGAATAATGTTTCATTTGCAACAAGCTCCACAGACAATATGATATATGTTTGCAAGATTGGAGAAACACGCCCTATTAAAACCTTTGCGGGGCATCAGGTTTATTCCGGGTCTTAATGTCTAATAATCTCACAACTTTCTTGGCTGGGTCGTTTAGTTTTAGTCAAAAATGTGTGCCAACTGTTGGATCCAAACAGGGTTCAAACTGACCAGGAAACTAAATGCTAGGGAACTTTTACAACAATGAACTTAGCCTTATGGCTTCAATAATTTGCTAGCAATGGGCTTTATGTTTTGTTTTGGATTTTGATACATAAAGCTTTTAAAATGAATTTGATCTCTAATCTCTTTTCCATATTGAACTTTGTGCTTTTCAGGGTGAAGTAAATTGTGTCAAATGGGATCCTACAGGTTCACTATTGGCTTCTTGTTCTGATGATATCACTGCAAAGGTTGTGTGTGCAATCTTTTTTCATTACTTAGCAGACACCCTTAATGACAATATACATTTTTGTTTGGTTGCGCCTTGGCTGATTCTTTTCCTTTTTTGAAATACACATAATTTTAAAATAACATGCCACCTTTTTGGATTATTGTACCTTTATTTCTGTTGGTGTTGTGTCTGGATTTCTTTTGTTGCTGTAGTTTTATATATTAGTTTTCATTCCTCCTTATATGTTTCAACTAATAGAAAATCTTGATGCAGATATGGTGTATGAAGCAAGACAAGTATGTTCATGATCTGAGGGAGCATTCAAAGGTACTTTTGGGTTTCCAAGTTTTTTATATAATTTGTCTGTGCATGTCTGGGTGCATTTATATGTAATTTTAGGGGAAATTTTGAGCAATTCTTCTGCAGGAGATATATGCCATCAGATGGAGTCCTACTGGGCCAGGGACAAACAATCCTAATCAGCAGCTAGTTCTTGCAAGGTAAAATTAAGTTATGCTTCTTATTGAGTCGAATATTTGTAGTCAGTTGATAGATGTGAACTTTGAACTTTCTCTACTTCTGTACTTACTCTCTTTCCCGTACATATTTTATGATGATAATTTTTAAAATTTTACAATTGATATTTCATATGATGCGAGTGGGTTGTGACACAAAGGAATTGTTTCTAAAGCCCGTGCTGGCTGTGGATCTCAATGTAGGATGCAATGGTTTGAGGATTTGATAAGTTGAAAGAGCTCCTGAGTTTTTTATTAGAGATACAATAATATTAAAGTAACCTGGAGGGGAAAAGGGAGAAATAAAAGAGAAGAATAACGTGTCTGATACATTCTATGTTCACAATCGTGCTATTTAGTGTGAAAGTAAATCCCTTTTTAGTTCCGAGATAAAGATTCCTTTAGTTATAACTGAAATTCATGTAGTGTGTAGACTGCATCACCTGAGCTGCTGCTGCTGCGAATCCCGGTTTAAGTCATTATTCACTTCATCTTTTTTGTTTTTTATGTAGTGCATCATTTGACTCTACTGTAAAGCTGTGGGATGTGGAACTAGGGAAACTACTCTACAGCTTGAATGGACACAGGTATCATCCCTCAAATCTGTTACCTATTTGTTTCTTCTTTTTAAGCGATGACAGCACTGCCCCCTACTAGCCTTGTTGATGCTGAAATTAGCAAGTAATCAAGCATGGTTTAGGCAAAAATGCCAAATTCAACAGGAACTGCATTGCAATGTTTTTTCTTTTTTTTACCTAGTTTATTGATATAACCTGCTAGGGACCCCGTATACTCTGTTGCATTTAGCCCAAATGGAGAGTATCTAGCCAGTGGATCTCTTGACAAGTCTATGCACATCTGGTCCTTGAAGGAAGGGAAGATTGTGAAAACATATACAGGCAATGGCGGAATATTCGAAGTCTGTTGGAACAAGGAAGGTGACAAGATTGCTGCTTGTTTCGCAAACAATACGCTCTGCGTCTTAGACTTTAGACTGTAACAGTCCTCGACATTGTAGTGGAAAAGGGAAAAACTGTGTCCGACTGTCTGTAACAATAGCGTAGGTTTTGTATTTCGTGGATTAGGCATTCCTAGCTGTATTTGGTAGTTGTAATTTGTAATTGTGAACCATGGACAAAAATTTCCCAAATCTGTATTTTATAATATGTTTAGTTTAACTTAAAATTTCCCAAATCTTTCATACAAATCAAAGACAAAATAAAAAATCGTCTCTGCTAGTGCTGGGTCAAAAACCCAAAACCATTTCAAGTTTATTTAAGGCATAAATATAATTTTCACCTTTAATGTTTGTAATTTTTGTCATTTTGGCCTTCATTTTTTTGGGATAAATTTAACCCTTAACTTATGTTTTTTTAACAAATAATTCATTTTTTTAATTATTATAATAACTGAACCGTTAAAAAATTGATAATGATGACATGTCATATATATGTAATAATATATTTTAAATGATTTAACATCTAATACATCAAATACATACATGCGGAATATAGTTTTATTCTAATCTAAAAATATAAAACAATTAAAATTCAAATAAAATATTAAAAATTAATTTTTTATTCATTAAAAATAATTAAATCTAAAACAAAAGGCTACTAAACATTCTCAACCTTAACAATAGTAAAATCAAAATTTTATTTAAAAAGGTATGAACATAATCTGAAAAGAAAAGGTTTTGTATAGTTTGTTACCGGTGAATCAAAGATAAATAATTTTGATAATAATCAATTGGATCTTTATTATTTTAGTTTAGAATTTAGGTATTTTAGTTTTAATCTAAATCATAGTTTTAAGGTTTTATAAAGATATTTTAGTTTAGTTAGGGTTGAGAATATTTATTAAATTTTTGTTCTGGATTTAATTAATTTTTAATATTTTATTTAAATTTTAATTATTTTATATTTTATAATGAATAAAATTATATTCTCTCTATATGTATATATTTAATAGGTTATATTATATGTCATTTAAAATATATTATCACATATATATGACATGTTATCATTATAAAAATACGGTTCAGTTATTATGGTAGTTAAAAAAAGAGTTATTTGTTAAAAAGACATAGGTTAAGGGCTAAATTTATCCCAAAAAAAGAATAAGAGCCAAAATGACAAAAAATATAAACGTTAAGAGTGAAAATTATCTTTATGCCTTTATTTAATTGTTTATTAACTATAGGCATTAACGCCCTTGTAATTATAAACATGAAAAAAATGTATTTTGTGACTCACTTGGTAAAAGTATTTTTAAATTAATTTATAATAAATATTAATAAAAATTCACGATGAAAAAATTAATAAAATAAATATATTTAAATAATTGATCTTAAATAATATAGCGAGAATAACTTTAATTTCTCCCGAAACCCATTCTACGTTGTTTAACTTCCCAAAAATTTTGTCAATGAAAAAATGTCTTTATTGTCATTTATTACCGGTTAATTAAGTCTATTATAAACCAGCGTATTTCAAATTCATTAATTACACCTGAATTGAACTTAAATACATTTCAGACTTCAATCTAACGGTCAATATATACAAATATACTTCGTATACACTTTGTTTATGAAGTATTTAACCTACTAGTCAAAGCACACAGACTCTGCAGTGCAGGCACCTGATATGGCTGTCTGAGGTGGTAGTTGTGCTGGAATTGAACAACTACCAATCTTTGTCATCCTCAAATTTCACTGTCTAAATATCAAGCATGAAAAGGGAAGTCCTATGTTTCTTCCATTAGCTTTATACTTATCAAACAGGATGCTTTTCACACTTTTGTTCAGCTCCTGTTTAATGGAGAATGCTGCTGTTCTTTCTCAATGAATCTGAGGTAAGACAGAAACATGTTCCACCTGAAATCTTCATGTCTGCACTTACAATCTTGGTTGTAAATCTTGTTTGTAATTGAACCAATGTTTTTTTATAACAATTTGAGCTCTGGGTTTTGTATTTTTCACTTTTGTTCTTAATGTTTCATCATTGTGCAAACAGAAGCAGGCATATATTTATCTGCAGATATTTGTAGGAAGGACAAGTAGCTAACATAACAGGTAACAAAAATCCATAAACATGTGCTCGATTCTATATGCAATGAATGGACTAAAACTCCACCGTGACGACTCTCGATCCTTGACTTTATCGAGCGAGGTGAGTCCTGGTTGCCGGTTTCGTTTCTGTTCTTTAATCCTCAACTCACAAGTCACAGCTACAACAACGTGTGATCTGATACAGGATGATCAAGTTGAATGGTGTGACGCCCTTGGTTTCTTTGCACGTTTTGTGGCTTACATTTCAATTCTAGGTGACTAATATCGAAAAATCTCTATTTTCATGGATTAAAATGTAACCTGAAATTCTTAAATGTCTTTTTACAGCCGTGATGGTGGTGGTGATTTTGTTGATTCTTAAGTACTTGACAGAGTCAGGCGATGAGAGCAATGATTCAGAGGATGTGAGGGTCACGGCAAGAGCAACCGAGTCCGAGACCGCCCCTTTATGTCCCGAAAAGACGATACCGATAACGTATGGAACATGTGAAGATGATGTCGAAACCGGAAGTTGCAGTAGCGGCGAGGATTTATACGATGCCAGGATCTGTATCATTTGTTATGATGAACAAAGGAATTGTTTCTTTGTCCCTTGCGGACATTGTGCTACCTGCTATGATTGTGCTCAAAGGTACAGGTTAAAACAAAGTGATTCTCCCCTGTTTTTCTTAATGGCTTCAGAAATCTAATTCTGTGTGTGTTACTTTTATCAGGATTTATGAAGAAGAAAATAAGATGTGCCCAGTCTGCAGAAGAATCATAGGCAAAGTCAGAAAACTTTTTGCTCCATAATTCCATTAACCATGGCTTCTCATTTCATTTTTAGTTGGAAGAATTGAGAAAAGAAAGGCATTTTCCCATTGGAATAAAATTGAATACAAAAGGTGTGTAATTATATAAACCTTCAATTTTAGGGGTTATGAGTTTAGTTTAATCTTTTAGGACTTCAGTTTTCTAATTTAGGGTTTAGGGTTTAGGGTTTAGAGTTAGGGTTTAGTTTCTTCGGATTTAGGGTTAAAAAGTTGAGATTTTAATTTTATAATTATCAAAATTTTACCCAATTTATCTAGGGTGATGCATGAATCCGGTTTAAAAGTTTGTAGGCCCAACATTGCGGGCCGAATAAGTACGGCTCAAAATTAAATTTTCTCAACCTTCTCTTCACCATTCAATTTAGGGTGAGTGAGATCGGTTCAATTTAATCGGGTTATTTAAATTTTTTTGAATGGTTCATAACTATTTAATTCGCTTTGGTTTAATTTTTATTTTTTGCTAAAAATACTTTGTTTTATGATTTTGGGATTATTTGATAAAATTCCTAAATTCTTTTCATAAGTATTTTTATAAATATTTTTAAATGAATAATATTTATTATATAATATATTTTAGAATTATTTTTAAAATTACAGTGGAAAATAGTTTTAAAATTTTAAATATGTTTTTAAAATATTTTTAAATTATATAATTTAAAATGAGAATGTTTTGTATTATTGTCTAAAATGCTTTTAATGACAAATGGGAAGGGTGGAAATAAATTGTATTAATAACTTAAAAACATTGTAAATTAATATTGTATATATATATATATATAAATTTGTTATTATTATTTAATAGATATTACATATATTATAATATTATAAAATTTAAATATTTTTAAATATTATATCTAAAATAAATGTTTTATCTATTAAAAAATATATATCAAATACGATCTTAAATATTTATTTTTAAATCAAACAATTCAAAAAATATTATAACTATCCAAATTTTTAAAAACATTATTTGTATGACAGTAAAAATCATGTGCACGTGCGACCAAAAACTATGTCGACACTTGCTGGAAAAATCCAAAACAAACACACAATTTTTTTCCTTTCGGTGAGAGATTACATTATGGGCTGGACTGATCATATTACTTATGGTTTTTAATTAATAAAAATTATTTATTTTATCATTAGACATTCATATTATAAATTTAAATTCAAAACTATATATTTTTTAAATATTATTAAAAAAATAATGAAAATTCATTTTGAAAAAAATAATTTGAAAGATAATGGTGAAATAGGTAGTTATGATTGAATGATACATAATTGATGTGGTAAATCAGACTTACGATATAATCTCTTCCTTTATGTGGAGAAAACCTCGAGTTTGATGTTCTCATAATTTTTGAAATCATATATAAAAAAATTATTAGAAAAATTCAATTCAGCACATCATCTATAATCTTATCTAATAAATTCAGTTGTGTTACTTTTATCTAAGGTGAATCTTTATTTTATATATATATAAATAATTATTTAAAAATTCTTCTTGATATCAATATACTTAATTAAATAAGATTACAATTGATATAATTAGCATTTGGTTAATTTAGTCGGTGGTTGAACCAAATTAACCAAAATCGAATTAACCAAAATTTTTAAAATTTTAACCGTTAACCGAACTGAAATACCTTTAGCCAAATTAACCAAACTTAAATTATTTCGGTTAATTAGCCGAATTAATCGAATTAGCTGGAATTTATTATAAATTTTGTTTAAATTACATAATAGGTCACTAAATTATATAAAAATAATTTTTTTAGATACTAAGCTTTTATTTTATACTAATTTAATATAAAATTTAATGACCATTTTATAATATAAAAAAATTAATGAACATTTTATAATTTTTTAAAAATTAAATGACTAAAATAAATATATATAATATATAAAATATTTAATATATAATAATTTCGGTTAATTCGGTTAATTTTGGTTAATTAACCGAACCAACCGATAATCGAATTTAAAAAAAAATAACCGTTAATCGAATTTACTAAAAATTAACCGCTCGAATTAACCGAAATAATTTTAGTTCGGTTGGTTAATTTGGTTAAAACCAAATAATATACACCTCTAAATATAATAAATCAGATCTATCTAATAATTTTTTTAAAAGAAAAATTTCGAGAAAAGAAAATCTGAGAGAAATCCAAGTTCCTGTTTGGTATTTTCTAATCCTTCAAGTACCTGTCTTTTTCTCACCAATTAGTCAAATAATTAGTTTGAGGTAGTCTTTAATCTTTTATAGACACCACAAAATCATTATAGTAATAATGACAATACAAGTCTAATTCTTTCTACGAGTTTAGTTAGTCTAATGTAATTGGAAGTTCCTAAGTTTAGATCCATCTTATTTGTACGAACAATTCATCTCTAGTATAACTCTCTCTCAAAAAACTTAACCAAGATTTAAAAATTCTATTAAACCAATCTTAATATCAGTTGTTAGTGTATCGTTATCTATAATTTAGTTAAAAATAATATATTATTAAGAGAAGGATGTTATTATAAGTTACCGTAAACAATAAACAATTTTATTAACATTCATCTTACGTTAAATATTAAACTCGAACATAATTTTTTTTTAATTTTATTTGTTTTTTACAACAAAATTTGACTTAGAATATAAATTAACAGTGAAATTACAGATTATGCATTGCACTGGTAGGTGCGTAAATTCTTTTGTTGAATGAATATTAATACACAAAATTAAAAACTCTTCTTCAACCAACAAATAATAGTTTATTGAAAAATAAATAGTTGTATTTTATATATATATATATATATATATAAAATATTTCCTTTTATCCTTATTCCATACTGTGATTATTATAAAATCTAATATAATAATATTTAAATCATGCATAAAACATATTAATACTTATATTTAAAAACCAAAATTATCCAAGGTTGGTGGAGAAATAATGAAAAACAAGAGCAAAATACGTCGCTAGAGATGGGCACGAGTCTGGTTGGGTCGGATTTTAAGTCACTCGTATCCGATCTAAAAAATCATACCCTCCATCTGTCACTCGATCCAATTTTTAAGTTTTAAAGTTTGACCCGACCCGACCTGAATCATTTTAAAAAATAAATTTTAGGACTTAATTGTAAAAAATAAAATTTAAAGATTTAATTTAAAAAAAATAAAATTTTAGTGACCTAATTATAAAAAATAATTTTAGTGACCTAATTGTATAAAAAATATATAAAGAGGTATCATCATTACAAATATCTCTAAAGTATATATAAAAAATTACACTTTTAATTTCAGATCAGATCAAATTTTTTCCGACTTAAACTCAACCTAACCTGAATTATTAAAAAAATAAAATTTTAAAGACTTAATTATAAAAAAATAAAATTTAAGGATTTAATTCTATACGTAGGCTTGCTTGTCTCGCCACTCTTTATTCGTCGCCCTTGACAAGCCGCCATCCCTTTATAGTTGATTAATGACACGTCGTTTCGCCACATTTGATTGTTAATAATTTATTATTATAATAGTTTATAATCGAATAAATTAAAAATATAATAATATAAATAATTTAACATCTAAATTTTAATAATATTTTATATAGTTGCTCTAAATTAAAAAATATAATAAAAATAAATCCAAAAATATCCAGATGGCATAGCATTGCCACGCGAGGAAGAGATTTCAGTTTTACTATATAAATTACTCAACAAAATTGGAAAGAAACGAAAAGGACAGGAATAACAAGAAAACAGCCAGGAATATAGTGGGAAAGAAGACTAGTTTCCTTTCTTTTCCTTCAACGAAGCTTCCTTTCCTTTTTTTCGTAGCTAAAGCTAAATCCTTCTCGTAGGCCGGCACACCGGAATATGCCAACAGAAGACAACAGGCTTCCGTTATTATCCGACCAGGATGTTGCGTACGAGTCAGGCGAAAAAGTCCACATCGTCGGAATTGATGAAACGGGGGATGAAGGCTCACTGGGAGTCCCGCCTTTTTCCTGGAAAAAGCTTTGGCTTTTCACCGGACCTGGGTTTTTGATGTCGATTGCGTTTTTGGATCCTGGGAATTTAGAAGGGGATCTTCAAGCCGGAGCTATAGCCGGTTACTCTTTGCTGTGGCTGTTGATGTGGGCTACGGCTATTGGGTTGCTGGTTCAGCTGTTGTCGGCTAGGCTTGGTGTGGCGACGGGGAGACACTTGGCTGAGCTGTGTAGAGAAGAGTATCCGACTTGGGCTAGGATGATTTTGTGGGTAATGGCGGAGTTGGCTTTGATTGGAGCTGATATACAGGAAGTTATCGGAAGTGCTATTGCTATTAAGGTTTTGAGTAATGGTGCTTTGCCTTTGTGGGCTGGTGTTGTTATTACAGCCTGTGATTGGTCAGTATTCTTATATGACTTATTTTCTTCTTCTTTCAATTTTTTATTAGTATTTTTTGTGTGGGTTTTGTCTGCAGTAGATTTATTTAATTATTTTTATTATATATGATAACTGAAATTTGAAGATTTTCAAGTTTTTTAGTTAATATAAAACTCAATTTTGTCTGAGCAAACGATGAAACTGAGTTTTTTTTAATGTTATAATCATGTTCCAGTTTTATCTTCTTGTGCCTTGAAAACTTTGGAGTGAGGAAGCTGGAAGCATTTTTTGCTATCCTTATTGCTACAATGGCGGTCTCATTTGCTTGGATGTTTGGTCAAACAAAACCCAGTGGCACTGAACTTCTTCTTGGTGAGGCACTCCTTTCCATTGTTGGCTGTAGCAATTTCTTTCATACTCCATACCATATTGCAGTTGAATGATGATCAAATGGTTTGGTTTTTGCAGGTGTTTTGATTCCAAGACTTAGCTCCAAAACCATCAAACAAGCCGTGGGAGTTGTGGGCTGCATTATTATGCCTCACAATGTATTCTTGCACTCTGCTCTCGTGCAATCCCGGGAAATCGATCACAACAAGAAAGGCCGAGTGCAAGAAGCTCTCAATTATTACTCAATAGAGTCTGCTGCCGCTCTTTTGATCTCCTTTATAATCAATCTGTTTGTCACAACTGTTTTTGCCAAGGCATTTTATGGCACTGAAATAGCTGATAGTATCGGTCTTGTGAATGCGGGGCAGTATCTTCAAGAGAAATTTGGAAGTGGGTTATTCCCGATTTTATATATCTGGGGTATCGGGTTATTAGCAGCTGGCCAAAGTAGCACTATTACTGGCACTTATGCAGGGCAGTTCATCATGGGAGGTTTCTTGAACTTGAGGTTGAAAAAATGGCTAAGAGCATTGATCACTAGGAGTTTTGCAATTGTTCCTACTATGATAGTTGCTCTTATTTTTGATACTTCTGAATCAGCGTTAGACGACTTAAATGAATGGCTTAATGTGCTTCAATCGATTCAAATCCCTTTTGCTCTTATCCCACTTCTTTTTTTGGTATCCAAGGAGCAAATCATGGGTACATTCAAAATTGGCTCTGTGCTCAAGGTATGCCTGCTAATGCCCTGATTTTGTGCCTTGCTGATACATTCACTTTCTTGCCTACAAGAGTTCTAATGTACTTTACTAGCCAGTGCCGATACTTAGTTACGAAGAATGACATTCTATTTGTTTTATTTTTCTTTTACAGTGAAATGGTTTGATTTTAATGCATTTCTATACATGTAGCCTTAAGTGATTTTGCCTTTCTACTTTCATTGACTGCAGGATGAGTTATACTATTTTGTCGGTTAATTTTGATTAGTATTCGTTTTTCTTTCTGATCTAAAGGTCTTAATTGACCCTTATTTCAGGAAAGCTATTGCTTTTCTATTGAGAAAGATGTGAATTTACTTCACTGATCATGGTGTGGCGACATGATAGTAGTTAGAACATCCTAAACTCCTTTTTTGGCACCAGAATACATACAACTATTGTTGTCTAAAAGAATCCTTGCGTCAATTGACCGCTTCATTTTCCCTATTCTCAAGCTTCCCATGTGTACATGTCTAAGATTTAGAAGAGTCTTTGCTCCGTCTCTTCTACCTTCCTGCAGGAATAAGGGTTAACACAATAGGAAATTCAGTTAGATTATTGCAGTATCAATGTTGAAGCTATGTGGATTAGTGGGTATTTTACTTGTGCTATATGGATTCTTATTCTAGCTCATTGACTGCTGTGCAACTTTCGCTTCCATCATATCATATTATGCCACCATTTTCGTTTATGCAGTTACATTTATCCTTGAACTTTCCCCCTCTCCTTTGCAGACAGTTGCATGGCTCGTCGCTTTGCTGGTGATAGCGATCAACGGGTATCTTCTCCTCGACTTCTTCTCCTCTGAAGTCACTGGTGTAATGTTCACAAGTGTAGTATCTGCATTTACCGGTGCATATATTGCCTTTATAATCTACTTAGTTTCTCGAGGTATTACATCATCTGCTTGGCGTCGCTTGTTACCGGCAAAAGAGACACAAGGAGTTGAGTGATCTATCTCACCCTTGTCTAACCATGAGATCAGCCAATTGCCTTTACCTCTGCTTTCACAGATGAATTTCTCAAGCTAAAAGCATATGTTTGGCCTATGCGTATTTATTTTGGGACTATGTACAAAGTTAAGCTTAGTAAGCTTACTTTTTTTTTGGAGTTCGTTTTAAACAACATGCTTGTAGCCCCAAGTAATTCAAATAAGACGATAACGTTTAAATAACATTTCGGTGCTGTTTCACCAATTATATATATTAAGATTTTTTTTCAACGTAAATGTTCATGTCTCTTCTCGAGTGTGAATATAGTGGATATGATCACAATTTAATATTTATTTAATTTTTCTTAACCTTTTTATAAAAGACATACCGTACATACATGATGATTTAATAGGGGTGATAACGAGTTGGGACGGATTTTTGGTCGCTTAAAACTTGACTCGAAATTTAAACCTTTTGACTCGACATCATCATTCTTTATCTCCGACCCAAAATTATAAAAGTCATAACATGACTTAACCCGACCCGATATTTTAATAAAAAGCATGACCTGATCTGAAAAAATAAAAATATTAAATATTAGGGTAAACTACCCCAGTGGCCACCCAACTATTTAGGGATACCTATTTTGGCCACCCAACTAAAGAACTCGTCAATCAGACCATCCAACTTTGAACCCCTACCTATTTGAGTCACTGCCGTTAAAATTTTAGGGTAAACTACACAAATAGTCACCATATTATGGGGTTAGTATAGATTTGAACACAATGCTTTAAAAAGAATCAAATACACCGGTAAACTATTAATTTGGTATTAAAATAACCACCGACCGTTAAAACCAACGGAATGATGACGTGACTGTTAAAATTAAAATAGAATAATTACACATTTACTCTCTGTTATTCATAATTTTTTAATTTAATCTTAATTTTATTATAATAAAATAAAATTATTATTTAATTAGGTGATTAAAGGAAGAAAAAAATTCCACTACATGTTTTCGATAGGTGTTAAACCCATCACCTTAATTATGAATAAGTAACACCTAAACCAATAAACTAAAGTGATTATTGAGATACAAGTTTCCAAAAATAATATATATTGAATACAGTTTATATATGTATTATATTAATTTCACATATAATATTATATTTATTTTTAATTTAATTAAAATATTAATTAAAAATATTTTCTATATATTTGGATTTAAAAATATTTGAATAAAATATTTGAATTTTAAATATTCGAATAAAAAATTTATATATTCAAATAATAAATATATGAATAAAATATTCGTATAATAAATATTCGAATAAAATTATAAAAAACCAACACCTCCAGTAGTTCACTGTTGGATGGGTGTTTGTTAAGTTGGAGGGTATGGGTTCAAATCTCTTTTGTTGCAAATTATTTTCAGTATTTTATTTCCTTCATTCCTAAAAATAAATTAATAAATAAAATTATTTAGGATTAAATTAAAATAATAAATAAATTAAAGGAATTAAATATATAATTTTATATATTTTAATTAACGTCCACGTCATCACCATTAACTGTCATGTCATCATCGTTAATTTTTCTGTTAAAAATTTAACGGAAGTGACTCAAATAGGTAGGATTTTAAAATTGGGTGGTCTGATTGACAAGTTCTTTAGTTGAATGACCAAAATAGGTATCCCCAAATAGTTAGGTGGTCACTGGGGTAGTTTATCCTAAATATTATATATATATATATATATACTGGGTCGGTCAAAGAATTTTTATCCTAAAACCGACCCTAATCAGACTTTATTTTTTTTATCACCCGATTTAACCCAGTTTTTAAATTAAAAAACCTACCTTTACCAAATCGGATCAAAATCTGATAAGAACAAATCAATATTATTCTGTACTTAAACTCGAGTTATTTAAATAAAATATTTCATCTTTTAGTTTTACTATTGGAACCGTGAGTTTATTTCTTATACATATTTTTGTTAATCATAATATTGAATATCGATATATGAATGGATTTGGTAGGGACTCTGGAACAAGAAAACGAATTAGGTAGGGACTAGAACAAAAAAAAACCGAATCTTTCATTTTCCTCTTTTAATATCTGCTTTTATTATTCTAAATTTCCAATCAATTGACGACACACAACTCTTCACCGAACATTTGCTACACTCCACCGATCTTTTCCTAACCCATCCCCTTGCAATTTCACCTTTTCCTTTTTCAAAAAAATCAAACGAAAAATTGTCAACGGTGGTGCTAACGATCTCCTCCACCAATCGAAGTCCCAGATGTTCATGGACTCGGATGCTAGGTTCTTCTTTTCCACTTCTCTGTTCCCTGTTCTGGGGTTTTGGGTTTTGCGATTTATGTGGATTTTAATGCGTTAATTTCTTATTTCCTTTATGATAATCTAGTGTTCTAACTTGTCTTCTGTTGGAAATTCCGATTTTTTGGTTTAGTTTTAGCTTTTTATGTTCTGCAGTTGTGATTATGTGTATATAAATATAAAGATATGAACCATTTAGCTGTAGTTTCTTTCTTTTGAAAATTCAATTTGCTTAGTTAAAATGGTAGTGTTGAATTTGATGTTTATTTTGCAGGGAGTTGTTTTTTTTTAATTAAGTTGACTTACTAGTGAATTGAAGAAGTCTTTATAATGATTAGTATAGGCTCTGAATTGGAGGCAAAAGATAAGTCTAATACAAAGATGGAAATGGTTTCAAATGATAATGGAAATGAAAGGTTGCCCCAAGATTCGAAAGATAAGTTTGTGCATTCTGTGAGTGATATTGACGACCACAAGTTTGGTGAGGAAACTTTGAATGGTGTAGGAGAAGGGAAGATACCCAAAGGAACTGAGGATATGGAGATTAACATAACTGAATGTACAGATTCTGGCATGGATAGCTTGGCTATTGCTGAATGTCAGGATACCACTGAGAATTCGAGTTCTTTTGGTGGCACAATATCTGGGGTAGAGAATGACTTGGAAACAAGTGATGTTGAAGTTGAATCGGCATTATCCAGTGTGAGTCAATTGGGATCAGTGTTTGATGGGTTGTTCCTATTAAGGTGCTTTTCTTGGTATCTCGAATTATTTTGTTTTTGTGTTAGTTTATTGATAATTAATTATTCATTTTATTTTAATTTTTTGGCTTCTAAAAATTCACCACCATTAATGCACATAAAATTATATCGACTCTTGCTGATAGAATTATTATTTCCACATTTTTGGCTGGCAATTTTAAAAAAACAAAAACCATGTTTCCATTTATGAAGTGTATTCCAGTTTGATGTCCAAATACATGTTGCATTATTCAGTTTGCTTTCTTTTCCTAAATTTTCCAGGAAGAGAAAGTTGACAGATCATTGGAGGAGGTTTGTTCGCCCCCTTATGTGGCGGTGTAAATGGTTAGAATTGCAACTTAAGGAATTTAAATCTCAGACATCGAAGTATGATCAAGAACTTGCAGAATATGATCGGAGAAAGAACTTTGAATCTGAGAAGCTCACATATGAGGGAATTAATGTGAAGTCACAACCTTTTCCTCATCAAATTCAAAGAAAGAAAGTAATGAAGAGGAGGAAAAGAAAGCGAGTTGAAGATACTGCTGATTTAGCATCATATATGTCAAATCATAACCTTTTCTCATATTATGGTATGAAATTATAAATTCCATGATCATTCTTTAAGGAGTGCATTTTACAAGTCCAAACCTGATAAGTATATTCTCTTTGCTTCCAGATAGCAAGAAATTTGTTGTTGATACTTCTGCTCATGATGGTGGTAATGGTAATTTAGGTAAGATTTAGATTTGACTCGGTTTTGGACTTTTGGTAATTGTGTAGCTCATAATTGTAATAGAAGAAGGTCCAACAAATAGCTGTTGTGATTGTGTGTTTCCAAAATTTGACTTTCTCTAATGAGCATTTTGGTCCATTCTCTTGATTATTTTAGGAAACATAACGGTCGATAGCAACGAAGATGTTGGATTTAGTGATGGATTGTCAGGTCTTGAATTCAGAGACAGTGATATTTGGTTAGAAAAGATTCTTGGAAAGATTGATCAGATTCAATCACAAGTTCACAAGTTAAAGGCCCGAGTTGACAATGTGGTTAATGAAAGTCCTCAAAAGTTCTCTTCCATTAACGTATTGAGTTCAGTTATGCCATGCAACACCTTAGCTGGTTCTCGAAGTCGCTCTTATACTCCTGGGAGTGGAGAGGGAATGCCAGTTACATCTCAGCATCCTTCGGAGGGTAACATGGGAGATCTATTTATGCCTGGAAGTAGTGCAGTTTCAAGTCATGGAGAGGTTACACCTTTTCCTGATATGATAGAGGGAACTGCTCAGAATCTTGCGGCAGTTTCTTATGACAATGTGAGTTCTCTTTTTTCTAAATTCTTCTTGATCATTTAAGTTTTTCCGTTCCATCATTTCTGTAACATTTATTGTCGTCTTCACCTTTTACATATTTATCATTTGCTTTGTTTAGGCCCGTAGGAGAAGGTAACTAACTATTGTACTTGTAATTTGATTTGGGGTTTCATTCTTTGCTTCTAGTAATACTGTTGACTATGAAAAATGTTTTTTCAGTTGCACATATAATATGAAACTAGAAAACATCTTCCTTGCTTTTCCCTTCCTCTTGTAATTCCTCCATTTGTTCAGTTAAATTTCACACTATTCTATGATCCTTGGTTTTTGATATCAGGATTTGGTTTTAGGATATATATTCAATACAAAGGCGGTGTAAACAAAATGTTTCCACAAGCACTTTAATTTTAGGGGTTAGGATTATAATTTATGGTTTAGAGTTAGTGGGTTAGAATTTAGGGTTTGGAGTTTAGGGCAATGTTAAGGTTTTAGGTTTTAACCTATAAACTCTAAATTCTAACCCCAAACCTTGAATTTTAACTACGACTCATCAATTCCAAACCACTAAACCCCAAACTCTAAAACTAAGGCACTTGAGGAAACTTTTTGTTTCCACCACCTGTGAATGGAATTATTATCCTTGGTTTTTAATTGTTTTATGAATGTTATGAATATCAATTAGTATTAAAATCCAAATATGCATATTCAGCCATCTTGTTTTCATTTGTAATATAACTGATCTTCATTATATTTGCAGACTGAGGGTGATATTTTGATACATAACCAGGTTGCCAAGGAAGAGTTGTGTAATTTTCAAAGAGGTTTAACTCAACAGGCCGAGGAGTTGCCGGTGCCTACTGTTCTTGCCCCTGGAGATGACCTCCTTCAAACTCCTATTCAACCAGATGTGAAGGTATCTTTGACGTCCAAGTCTGAGATCACTTATAGCAGAAAGAATGTGGGGAAACAAAAATCATGCACCAAGGATACGCCAATGCCAACTGAAAAGCCTACTGTTATTGCTCCTGGAGATGACCAACCTGCAAATCCTTCTGCTCAACCAGATGTGAAGGTATCTTTGACATCCGAGTCCAAGATACCTAATAACAAAAGGAAATCAGGACAACAGAAATCAATCCCCATCGAATCGTTGATGCCAACTGAAAAACCTACTGCTGTTGCTCCTGGAAATGACCTCCCTGCAAACCCTTCTGTTCAACCAGATGTGAAGGTACCTTCGACGTCCAAGTCCAAGATCCCTAAAAACGAAAGGAAGATGGGGAAACGAAAATCAGGCACCAAGGAGTCAGTGATGCTCTCTGAAAAGCTTACTGTTCTTGCTCCAGGAGACAACCTTCCAACAAGCCCTTCTGTTCAACCAGATGCAAAGGTATCTTTGATGTCCAAGTCCAAGTCCTCTAATAACAAAGTGAAGAGGGGGAAACGAATGTCGGGCACCAAGGAGCCCCCAATACCAACCAAAAAGCCTACTGTTCATGCTCCTGGAGATGACCTCCCTGCGAACCCTTCTGGTCTACCAGACACAAAAGTATCTTCGACATCCAAGTCCAAGGCCCCTAATTACAAACGGAAGAGGGGGAAACGAAAATCAGGCACTGGCTGGTGGGGCCGGAAATCCTCAGGTTAGCTAAATCTTGTAAGTTGGAATATTGTATCTGTACATGTTTGAAGAAAACTGCTGGAAGAGCATTACTAAACTTTTCTATCCAAAGTTTATCTGTATGTACATGTTAGGTGTCCATTCTCCTATCCTCTTGTTTCATGCCCTTCTCATCCTGATTGGAACATGCTCATGCTGTTTTGCTTCCATGCCGTATTCAAAGCATGACCTTATGTATGGTGATATCACTTTCTTTATGGGTGATCTACCCATCCCATGTCTCAATCGATTTGTTGTTATGACTTATGATTTGGAATTTCACATTTAGATTTGAAGAGGGAAGATCATTATCTAACTGTATAGTCTAGTATTTTACTCATGAAATCTTCCACAAGAAAAAAAGGGAGAATCTTGTAATTATCATTGTAGTTAGGAAATAAGATGCAATCCAATTTGTTTTACTGAGTAGACACTTTATTTCATAGATGCTTGTTATTATTGTTTTACATAATTTGCTTCCCAATAAATGGCTGGGTGGATCTCAGAGGACAGACAGTGAAACCTGAAATATTAAAGGGCACTTAGAGTGGCCCTTGGAGTTCAACTTGTCTCAATAACAAGGGTATTCGGACTTGTGGCCGGTCCCTGAAGGAACATACTCTTGGCAGCATAGCCACAATACTTCAAGCACCGATCAGAACCAAAGGAATGATACCCCAGATCGAATATATACTTATATTCGATACTATATTCGATACTCATCCTGAGCTCGAGTTATATTAGAGATAGCAAAGATAATGTCAACTGCATGAATAGTAAAAAAAAGATTACGTTACCAGGTTCAGTAGAAGGTGGAGGATCGATGGCAGGGTCAGCTGGTCTGGGTTTGACAAATGATGAGGTCGAGAACAGGAACACAAACAAATTAGTTGCAAATAAGAGCTTCACCCTTTTTGTTGTTTTTTCTTCTTAGTGAAGTTTTGCAAAGGTGTGATTCATGGTGGGGTTGAAATAATAGAAAAAGACGTATATACAGCCAGCTAGAAAGCCTTTTTTTTATTTAAAAAGTGACAAACTAAGCACTGTAATTTGTATTAGTGTTTTTTAAGATTAATAAACCTTGTATTCAAAACCGGCTTCTCAAACAAAACTGATAAATGTACTAACTACTTGTGATTTATTATAAATAGACCCGAACAATAAATCAATAAAAAAAGCAAAAGGTAAATTACAAAATGGGAATAAAAAAAGAAATATAGTCCAAAATCCAAATAGGAACGAAGTAGTGAAAATTACGCAAGGAGACTGAAAGTTTCCCCAAAGAATTACACAGCAAATGTGGTTCAGCAAAACCACAACAGCCAATGGAGGAGGAGACTGGAAAGAAATAAATTAATAAAGCAGCAGCAAATCCAAATCTCTCACTCTCTAGAACATCAAAGCAATGGCTGCCAATCCCAAGGCCAATCCTCCTATTATCTTCTGCACGATCTTGATGGTCTCTGCTCCACTCTGCAATTTTTTTTTTATCAATTTACACATAATTATTATTGCAGGTACCATGGATCGTGTTCGTGTATCATTGAATCATTTTGAGCTAATACCAGATCTGATTAACTCTCCATTTTTAGCCACTTCAGAGTCTAGATTTTACATTCTAAGATTCATTAGCAGATATTCAAGTATAAATTTGAGATACAGTTATTAAATGTTCAGATCTGGTGAATTGATTTGCTGTACGGTAAGTTATAAGCCAAACAGATTGAAATGTGAGAAAGGAGAGTAAAATGTACCTCATCCGCAGCGACAGAAGGTCCGGGTGAGGAAGCGTCGAGGCTAGGTCCGGGAGCTCCGGTAGGTGGAGCTGGAGGTCCAAGTAGATCAGGTGAAGGAGCGGGAGCATTGTGTTTCTTGGACTTCTTGCTCTTACTCTTGCTTGGAGCTGGAGCTGGAACCTCAGCAGTAGTTGGTGCCGCAACAGGAGCAGGAGGAGAGGCGGAGCTCTCTGGAGGAGTTATCGGTGCAGCAGCGGGGGGAGATTTCGCTGGAGGAGAGCTCACAGGGACAGGAGCCGGTGGAGAACTTTCTGGTGTAGCAGCCGGTGGTGAAGAAGCCGGAGCAGATTTAGATGGAGCTGGAGTTGCTGCAGACTTCTCCGGAGCAGCAGCCGGTGGTGAAGAAGCAGGTGGTGAAGAAGTTGGTGGAGAAGTAGTAGGAGCAGCGATTGGAGCTGGAGTTTTAGGTTTACTCACTGGAGCAGTGGCAGGCGTAATCGCTGCCGGCGGAGCTTTAGTTGGCGCGGCACCCGGAGCTTGTGCACCGACACCAGCTACCACAATGCAAATCAGTGCAACGGCAATCGCGCTTCTACAATCCATCTTTCTCTTAAATTTTCCTTACTGATTCTTTGTTTGATAATTGACAGTGTACTGACTAATGAAGAAAAATAGTGGCAGAGAGAGAGTATAAATAATCGAAAAAGAATGGCGACCATGTGTATTCAAGATCAAACGGACTTGTTTAGACAGATCTGGACTGTAACACAGCAAAGGGCCCCACAACCACATGGGTCAGATATAGCCGTTGGATAAAGAATACTGGGGACCACAATCATCAACCAATGAAACAAAGGTGCATGTGCTGTATGTCTATTGAATTTAATATTTCCTCTATTTTCTAAGGGAAGGACTACTTGAGTTACAAAATTTTCTAAAGAAAAAACTTTTATCCTCATTTCTAAAATCTCCAAAAATATTCGTTATTTTTCTCTTTTATTTCCTTTTGATTTAATTTTTAATTTTATTTTATTTTTACGTTTTATTTCGATAATTCAATTCTATTAATTTATTAATTTATTAATTTTTGATAATCTTAACGATTTTAAGTTAAAGATCGTGAGATAATAAAGACAACATATTAATTTGGGTGATTTTTGAGTTAAGAGAACTAAGATAAAGAGTTATCGTTATCTCATTTTTTTATTTTTATTTTTTATTATTTTCAGGTGTTGTTGATTTCCTACCTTGACCTTTCATATCGTTAGTTTTGTTGGATTTTAATTTTTACTTCTTTTTTAAAGGTATTAAGTAGATCTTTTATTGGTACTATAGCAGTGTATATGTCGCAATGAAATTATTGTTCTTAGGTTATTATGCGATAGAAATAATTTTTTTAACATTATAAATGATATGCTTTAAAACAGTCAAATTATATTATAATTAACTACACTATAAAGACTGATATTGAATCTGTTATAATTTATATAGTAAAATATAATTGATCAATATAAGATTTATTTATCTTATATAATAAAAAAATATCGTAGGTTACTTGATTGAGTGATACTATAAATATATGGACATACTTGAATAAATTGATATATGATATTATAATTATTCATTTATAATATTCTATTCAAGATATCAAAAAATATTATATGAACTATGCAAACATGACTGTTTCAAGATTCGTGTCCAATCTAAACATAAAACAAAAAATATAATTTATGATAAACAATTAATCATAAAGAAGTTATGTTGAATTACGATTTCTTATAATTAGTAATGATGTATCACTAAATATCACTCATTACTTGTGATTTTAAGATTAATTTAAATAAACATATATAAATTAGTTAAATAATACTATTATATTTATATTAATATTAAAAAATAATAAATTATTTAAATTTAGTAAAACTAAACAACCTTAATAATTATAATAATCGTAATAATAATTATTCTATTTATAATCGTAATAAATATGGTGTGACCGAAAATACTACTTACACCGCTTTAATCCCTGTACAAAAGTATATCACTGCATAGTATGAAAAACTTCAGCAAAACTGTCGTTGGCTCCAAGAGACTAAATTTCTTAAATAAGAAATTAAAAAACCTTCAATTTTCGTGATAGAAAAACATGAAAAAAAAAATAAAGATGATGAATTTTAGTTTAAAAATATATTAATTGTATATTAAATTTTTAAAATTTTTAAAATTTATTAAAATATTAATAATATTCAGTATTGTATTGTATTACTGATGTTTAATGATATATTTGTCTAATTTTTTTTTGATATAACTATATATTTATATATTATTTTACCTATTAAAATAAATAAACAATTATTAATTAGTTCTATCAAATACTTTAAATAATTAAATTATTTAATATAATCCATTATTAATCAACAACGCGTTTGGAGGATTTTTTTCCTTTTGTATGTTTCTCTTTTTTGTTCAAAATTTGTCTGTTGTTTTGCTTGCTGGAAATGGCGTAATGGAGTGGGTGAGACAGCTGGATGTACAGTGTGGTGGGGTCAAATAGGGAAACGTGACAAACAAATAGGAGGCGGACACATGAGCAGTGTAACAACGATAATTTGGGTACAGTCGGTGCTATGGGATGATGATCTAGCGACGTAAGAATTTTTAAGTTTTACGATTTTATAATTTATTAAATTTATAAAATATATGCTTTAAATTAATATTAGGATATATAAAAATAATTATTTAAAAAATAAAAAATATTATTTTTTGCAATTAATATGGGTAGCTTATATGCTGTCTTATAAAGAAAGGGACAAGCTTTCCTCTTAAGATTTCTAAATCCTGTTTAACCATACTGGCTTAAGCAATGCTAAATAATCAAAAGCATTAAAACAGTCTATTGGGTCTTTAACCACTTTAGAAGTCTTTATTAACTTTATTTGGTTTTAGGATAAACTATTTAAGTGATCATAAATCCTGATTATTTAATTAAAAATATAGATTTTGATCATCTAATTATTTGATTAATCTTATTTAATCATCTATCATTAAAATTTAACAAAAATAAATAATATAATTTTTAAATTTACGGTGTGTGATTGCTTTACTATACACACTTGAAAACAGGTAACGATCCTTTCAATTCGCGTTCTTATTTATAAGCGGCATGGCGTGCGATCGCTTTACTAATTTTTTTATGTAAGAAAAATCAAAAAAATTTATTATGGTAAGTCTCACCATGTTATTCATGCAATCACTCACTAAAAAATATCAATTTCATCATCTTTTGTCATATTTTTAAGTGAATCTTCAATCATATTTATTTTTAATTCATTTTAAAAATATTTTTTTCAAATTAAGATTCACTTGAAAAAATTTATGACAAGAAAAAAAGTGATGAGATAGATAAATTTTAGTAGTTAGTCCTATAGATACTAAAACTTACCCATAATATAATTTCTCCGTCCAAAGATCCTAACAAATCCATACTAACCATGATCTCTATTTTTAAATGTGTACAACCTATAGAATTTACTATCAGAGATTCTAAATAACTGTAAGTTCAAAATTTCAAGTGATTCTCAAAGGTATAAATACTGAAAACATACCTTCCTGTTTATGTTTGGTGTTGCGGAAATCAATAGATTCTGCAGATAGTTGAAGACCTCTGAATCTTTGAAAAGCATGAAGAGAGTTTGTACTGCTCAGGTTCTGGACAACTCTGAGCACTTAGCAGTAAGGAAAATATAAATTTACTAGAACAAATAATTCCTTAGACAAAGAAGCAAGAGTATAATTAGCTGCAATAGAATTCTTGACACTGTGAGCTGCAATTTCGGTCGATATAAGAGAATACTGAAGTGTATCCTATAAAATTATTAGGTAGCTTAACCAGGGATACAGGTATTGGGGTGTAACTGCAATTGAAGCTTGTAAATAGAATTCTTTCTTCTGCAACTTGTAAATCCCTCAAGTTCCAACGAGGGTGGTACAACTAATCCAGCTCCTTCCAGCAAACAGAACCGTACCACTCGCAAGATACTAGTCTCCGGTGGAGGTCTGAACAGACACAATAGGAATGATCGTATAAGACCCCTTAAAAATGAGAGTTCCGAAATTTGATATACTACATTCATTAATCGATATTAATCTCAAAATTTATTGTAAAAATTTTAAAAATACTCTTAAAAAGATGAGTTATAATTGTTAAAACTTTATAATTATGTCCTAAATGTGACAATTGAATATAGAATCTTATTGATTATTCTTATTATTATTGTTTCTATAGATCTAATGAGATTATGGACAAATACAATACAAACGATTACACAAGGACCCCTAAAAAGGAAAATTGTTTTTAAGGATCACATTTTAATAAATTGTATCGGGCTCTCACAATTTTTAGACCACCCCTACTAGTCCATGCCACTGTCTGTCTCCATGGCACTGACATCCCAGCTCATATGACCGCATCCGCCATCTGAATCTATATTTTTTGCGATCTCCATTTCTTCGGTTTCACAGTGTCCACTATATACAGGTGAAGAACACTTTGAGCAATGATTTTCACTTGAACCAGTTGGTCTACCAACATGTTTTATCTTCCTTGATTTTGTATAATGTTTTCTTTATTGCGGATAGATTGCCAACATAAATGCCACGACTATTTGTAGAAGATACACTACGAAGAGCTGAGTTTCCGCATGCCGTACGAATTTGCTTGATTGCCCGAAACATACTCTTAACCATAAGCAAATGATGATCATAAACACTGTTTCCCTAGGAAATTCACCTTATGTCCAAACCATTTTTGAACCCAAGTAAAATATGGCTTGAGCGATTATTCTTTGAAATTAGAGATTATAATTTAATTAGATTTGGAGTTTACTTTAGTAGATCATACATGTAATACTCGAATTTCGTCCGGATTCGAATATAAAATAAGGTCGCAAGTAAATATTAAATATATATAATATATAAATAATATTACATAAATAAATAAATGAAATATATAAAAAATAAAATAAAAAATAATGAAAAAGGATGAGGCGGTTACTTTGGGGGTTAATTTGTGGTTTCCATCGGTTTCAACGGGGGAAGGCTACATGACAAAACCGAATAAAAAGAGAGAGGGTGATCTGCAGGGGGGACTCCGGAACTGCTGATTTCTCTGGTCTAGACTCACATCTCATGGAATCCACACTTCATGCCAGAAAAAAAGTCATTTATTTGAACAAAACCTTGGTTCCAATTTTTGGTGTCCAAACTTGTTCGATTCTTACAACAAATGGTTTTTCTAAAGCAAAGAATGGAGAATTGATTGAGAGGCAGTAGTTATGGAATTGCTGCAGTGAGGATGATGCAAGGCTAAATATTTTTGCATGGGTTTCTAAGCAAATATGTGGCGTCGGTTACCTGGAATCTCTCCAATCTTTAGAAGAGAAAGTGGATAAGCGCCGGGAAGCAAAATTAATCACGGTGATATTATTTTTATATTCGAACAGGTTAGTCATCATCATCTTAAGCCTAAAATTAGATTTCTTCCGATTCGATCATTTACATGATATACTTCGGGCCTTTGTTCCTTTTAATTAATATTACTTTATTCATTTGTTTAATTTATAGTGATTGCTTGCATGTTTTAAATCATATAGAATATTTGTTTAGGATATCACTTAATTCACGTTTAGATAATTAAATTAGAGCCTCTTTAGGATTAGTCACTTTAATTAAATAATTAATTAAATAGAGAGATAATTTAGTAACGATGGCGTTCTAATCTTATACCTTAGATACACTAAGTGGTCAGTATTATGAAATGGCATTATGTTGGCCAAGAATGTACTTCGGTATCGTATTCGAAGCGTCATCGAAACGTAGAAAATGATAAATATTTTAAGGTTAGAATTTAATAAAATTAATTAGGCAAAGATTAGTAGCACCAATAGAATTATTAATTTTGTTTGGTGTCGAAATGGTAGTGTCCGTGCATTCGGATGTTATCATAATACACCCGGTGAAATTAATAATTTAATAGGATTAAATATTTAAATTGATGGAGCCTTTTTAGGTTAGAACTTAAAATTGACAAGATAATAACCGGTCATGCATTTAAAACCTTTTGGGTCAAAATTTATATTTCTTTAAATACGAGTCAAGGTTTCCTATTTTAGGACTTCTTATTCAAAGCTCGTATTTAAAAGAAATGTATCTTTTTATCCAAAAGGATATTCTTATTCGAGCGATATTTATTTGCCAATAACGAATTAAATTAATATTATTATTCGAGATGCCAAAATGCCACGTGTAATTAAAAGGTACCGATTTTCGGGCGCTCGTAAGGGTCGTCCTTACGCGTAACCGACTTCCGAACCTAAATGTTTTCAAAAAAGAATCTTTGGTTTATTTTATGGTGTCTGGCCTACCAAAGTGGTCGGTGGCGACTCTAAATCAATTTATTCAAAATGTTTTCAATAAAATTTGGTTTTTCATATTTAAAAGCAATAAAACTCGATTTTTCAAAATTCACTCGCCAGGTTATTTTTCACACTTTTCGATTTTAAAATGGTCGCGACAAGACACTATGAAAACAACCAAAGATTCGTTGATTTAAAATTTTGGATTTGCGAGATTATATGCGGGGAAGGATTAACATTCCCATAAACATTCGATGTCGGTATATTAGTTTTGTGTGACATGTTGGTATTTTCAAATATCATATTTGATTTAGTTATTTTGGATTGATGATTCTAATCGGATATTTGGACAAATATCCAATTATCTTAAATGATAATATGATTTAATTATTTTTCGAATTTAAAGGTCGTATTAAAAAATTTTTGGAATTTTAAATATAACAAACAACAAATTGTTAATATAACAAGATTTACATATATAAAAAATTTACTTATTTTACTTTTGAATATAACAAGCATCAAATTGTTAAATATAACAAGATTAATATTCATAAAATTTTAAATTATTAAATTTTTAAATGATTCAAAACTTAAAATATAATAATCTGTATCTAATTTAGAAAATTTAATATTAAAATAAATATCTAATCTAAAAATAAAAATCAAATTAAATATCTAAAATTTTAAAAATAATTAATTATAATTAAATATTTTTAATATTATTATTATTTATTGCAATTTATTTAATTTTCAATCAATTTAATGATCAATAAATGCCATAGTTGGACAGATGCAATTAACATATCAATGTAATAGATTTATTACGAATTTGATTTTGTAAAAGTAATTTTATTTTATTCAAAAAATACAAAATAAATTAACAACGTCGATCAATAATACAAACCTGTTAAATCTACTTAATAATAAAAAAATTATACAAAATATAAAAATTTAAACATCGTACCTATCAAAAAGCTTATATCACACATCCCACTTAATAGTCCCAATAATATATTTTTACTAAATTATGCCTTTTACCATAAAATTTACTATTTTATTTATACCATTCATAAAAAAATACTATTCTGTTCATACCACAAATAGTAGATGAAAAAAATAACTTTTTGTATATAAAAAATATTATTTTTTAATAAAATAACCTTGATTTAAAAGTAAAAACTTGATCAACGAACACTTCCTGCTATGATTGGAAAAGTCCAAAAGTAGTACTACTTATTGATATCATGTCTTGTTCTTTTTATGTGCAAATTGGTACTGAAAGACCTCCACCGTTGTCTTTGTCGCTGTCTTGCTGCTTTTAAAAATTTTCTTTGGGCAGTTAGCAATAAATGAAAGGGACTATTTAAAAATTTTCATTGGACCGACAATTAGTTAAAATATTTTTTTTCTAAATTTAATTTAATTTAAATGTCTATATTATTTTTTATTTTCATTTAGATTTTTAGACGATTTTTTGGGATAAATAAAATTTTAATATTTTATTTTTGTTACTGAATATTTTTTTTCATCAACAGGACATTAAAAAATATTTTTAATGTTAAATATGAATGATGCTCTAAGATGACTGAATGTTATTTCAAGTTTTGGAGTTAAATATTATTTATAGATTAAATAATATAAATTTAATTAAAACCTTCCGGATTAGTACTTCAAATAAACAAAGACATAATTAATTATGCATAAAAAACCTTTTATATGAGATATATATTTTTAGAATATAAATATATTTTTTTGAATCTGTTATAGTGTTATAATAGTATTTATTCTAGAGTATACTCTCAATCATTAGACTTTGATTGCTTGAATACTATACTAGCATTATCGATGTTCGAACCAGTGACCTCTAGGAACAATAGTTCCCTTAACTACTAAGGTTAGATGGTTGGTGCGAATATAAATAAAGTTGTTCCGAAAGTATGGGTACTTCCAATCGTATATTCAAAGTAAAAATATATTTCTTTATAAAAAAGAATATTTTCATTCCAAACATAAACCCAAATAATAATTAATATTTAAATTAAATCTAAATTATTATTCTAAAAAACTATTTTTAAATTTAAAATTAAATAATTAAACTATTTTTTAAATATAATATATTCATTACTAAATCTATAATTAAGTGATATAAAGTATTTACCCTTTAATGATTCAGTACGCATCGATATTTTTTTATAATACCATTTGTCATCTTATCTTCGAATCTAACCGTTTATTTTGAATATGACATGTTAGACCTAAGCACTTTTATTCATTATGCACATTTGAACACAATCATACGAGAGATTATTAGGTGAACTATATTCACTATATTATTCATGGTTTAATCAGTTAAAATCGTTTATCTTTAAATAATTACCTAATAACTATCTATCTAGTAATTATATATAGAAAAGAGACGATGAGTCACTTTATAAAAAAAATAGGATTAAATAATCTGAAATTTATGAATCTAACTAAATGCAAAGGAGAGAAAAAAGCCGACCGGCAGCAGCCATACATTTTGAGCTTTGCTAATCACAATTAACTTCTTATTAAAGTTACGAAATTAACATTTCAGATTATTAAAACTAAAAATAATTTTAGAGATATAAAATGATCAATCGTACTACTTAATTTCAAGCGGTACTGATATCATAACGAATGTGTCTAAGAAGCACTGGGATGACGATATCGGGCGAGCTAAGCTGCGGGAGGTGACCGTCGGATGCCATGACTTCGACGATCGATTCGCTGCTGAGGTTTTGGTGTAAGTATTCAGAGACGACGACGGGGACGGCCAAGTCTTTAACACTTTGGAGGATATGGCACGGCACCGTGACAAGGTTGAGTATTTGTCTCATATCGCTTTGGAATATGGTCTGAGCCACGCTGAGGGCTATGTCAGGTCTCATGTTGAAAAGGGTGCGGCTGAATTCTTGAACTGCCACCGATTCCATATCGCCGCCGACCGCTAGCGGCGCAAACCCGGAACACCAGGCTTTGTAGTTGGCTCTCATTGCTTCAAAGAGTTGGTTCAAGTCTTCTTGCTCAAATCCTCCATAGTAATCCACATCATTTAGATACCTACAACAACAATATAAAACGGGTTAAACTTGAATTAAAAATTAACTATTGGAATCTCTGATCTCACTGAAAACAATTCAAATTTTACCTCGGGGAAGCTGAGATCATGATGATTTTGGAGAATAGATCGGGTCTTGAAATGGAAGCAATAGCACCAATCATGGCGGAAACCGAGTGGCCAACGAAAATACAAGAATCAACTCGGAGTTCTTCGACAATAGCAAGCAAATCAAAAGCGTAGCCTTCGAGAGTAGCATAACGATTGAAATCAAAGTAGTCCGGGTTCGTGGTTCCAGCACCCATGTTGTCGTATAAAACCACACGGAAATCGTCGACCAGGTGAGGAACTAGGTGCTTCCAGACCGACTGGTCCGTTCCGAACCCATGAGCCAGCACTGTGAATCGGTCGCCTGAACCCAAAACATTGAGGTTGTGAGCTTCTTCAACGATCCCCATTGATTCTGAACTGTTTTTTCTTCTGAACCAAGTCCAACTTTGCGAAAGTGTGGAGAAAACCAGAAAAATTGCGACTTTTGTTTTCACATTGTGTGTTGTATTTGTATTGGTGAATTTGGTACCAATTGCTCTGTCTGACGTTTGTCAAGGGAGTTGACGAAGGTGGAGGGTTCATAAGGACCGCACATCATATTTATCATGTTGGGATAAGATTTCACTGGGTTTTGCTAGACTAGTTGTTGGACACAGAGTTACTGTTTTAAGATCGGACGGTTGATATGCGCTTCTGAATTAGGTATTTTGGCTTCATGTTTTATTCACTTCTTTTGTATTTTTATTATCAACGAAGAATATATATTATTATCATTAGTAAATTAAACAATTATATCAAAATCTATTTTTACCTATTAAGTGATCCGGTGAAAAATGTATAATATTTATCTTAAAAGATTCAAATTTAATTATTTTATCTATAAGGTATATTCATTGTTAAAGAGTTAAGTATATGTAAGAATAAATATTATATATAATTATATGTAAACTATTATTATTATTATTATTATTATTATTATTATTATTTTACTTTAAAACATAATCTAAAATTTCAATTTTTTGAACTTAACAAATGACTCTAGTGAAAGAGAAAATAATGATAAACTTAAAACTTTAGGTTTGAATACTTGTGTATATCAGATATATATGTATTATCAAATAGTTTAGAAGCATAAATATATATTATCATATAATCACATCAAAGTATTCAGAAAAAATCTTAAATTTTTATCTTACCAAAAAGTCTAAAGTATTTATGAATGCAATCTTAATTTAATATTTATTAATTAATTCACGAATGCAATTTAAAATTTTAGTTTTACATATAATTTTCTTTAACATGAAAGTTTTACGTATGATTTTACGTCTTTTGATATTAATAATTTTTATTATTTATTGATATAATTAATTATTTTTATTATACTAATATTTTTATTTTTATTTAAGTTTATTCGCATGTTTAATCCTTTTGTTGGTGTTAATGACTCTATCATACAAATTAAATTAAACAAAATTACAATACAATCTATAATTCTCTAAACAAAATGTCATTTTAGCTTTCAAATTCATATTACTAATGTTCATTAGTGTTAAAAAATACTCTAAAATTATTTAAAATTTACTTTTTATAATTATAATTAATATATTTTATAATAATTTATGCAACTTTTTTTAAAAAATCATACCGTGAGACTTAAAATGACTATAATAATTTTTGTTATAATTTAAAATGTGATAAACGTTACACGACCGAGAACGAGATTTAAATCAATGTTTACACCGTAGAACAATAGGTTGGAGGAACGTCCATGTCTAAAGAGTAAGGACCCTTCGAGTTTGAAAGCTTTCCTGGTTTAACGACACATCTTCATCTTGTCTGAATCCGCTGGTTCCCAAATTTCACTACTTTTCGCACTTCTTCTCTTCATACCCATTTCCCCTTCTTTTCCCCACCACCTCTGATTAGTTAAAGGCCGTGGCCGAAATATCTGAATTCCTTGTAGATACTCCAACAGTCGTGGATTTCTATTCCATGGACTAGTAAAAGTCTTCCACGTGTAATCGATTTTGACAAACGAAATCCGACGTACGTAGAATGTGGATCTGTTTAAACATTTCACGGAGTCTATAGATTATTAAGTGAACCTTGTTCACCACGTTATCTATGGTCCAAGGCAATCAGGACCGTTGATCTTGAAATAATCATCTGTTAACTACCTACTTGCTAAATCCATGTAGGAAAGAGGTGATAATTTACTTGAAAAAAAAATTAAGATCAACGGTCCTGATTAATTGAAACCATAGATGACGTAGTGAATAGGGTTCACCTAATAATTTTTCCTAAGTCTAGACTTTGAATATCAACAAACGTCCAATTTTGATTTTTCAATGATTGGTCGCATATGAAAAGGACAATAACCCTGGTCTTCCCGTTTATCATGCTATCCAACAAAAGAACAAAGTGTATGTACAGAGAACAGAACCGCCCAAACCGGATGTCTCTTTGTCGCATATGATTGGGATCATCTGTCACTGGCGGCCATGGTTTTTGTATGGACCCATTTTGTGAGAAGTTTGCTCGGTCCTCTCTGGAGGCGTTGGTTCAGATTATTGTGACGGAAGGACTACGGTTTGGTCAGTCTCTTTAGGAATGACCTCACCCTTTCCTTGTCTCCTTGTTGTTTTTTTGCTTCGGTGGCCTTCGGTTCTGCTGGTGTCTCGTCTTTTCTCGACAATGGACATGGTTCTTTTCTTTCACTGGTTTGAAGGTCGTCTTCGGCCCCATCTTCTTCTCTTGGAGCCCATCAGTCATCGACATGTTCGGATGTTTGAAGCGATGACCAGTATGATGGCTTGTTCTTGTTGCATTTATCCTCAAGATTTATGCTTCGGTGACCCCGAGGCCGACATGACATGCAGATGAAGAATGATCTTGGTGGCTAAGTTGTTGCTGGGTTTTCTCGTTTGGTTTGGAGAACACTATGTTCTTTTTTAATTAAATTTTGGATATGTATTGTCATGTTCGTTTCCTTTGTTCTTTTATTGTTGTTTATGTCGCGCAGTTTGTTGCGTATTTAAAGAAAAATTATTAGATGAATCCTGTTTATCCGTCATCCATGATATTAATTAATCAGGACCGTTATTTTTAATTCTTTTTCAAGTGAATCATCACCTCTTTTTTATCTGTACTTAGTGGGTGAATAGTTATTAGGTGGTTATTTAAAGATCAACGGTTCTGATTATTTGGACCATAAATAACTTGATGAACAGATTTCACCTAATAATTTTTATCTACGGGCATGTTTCTTGTTGCTGTTTTTGCGTGGTGTTTGCTTGGGCTAGTTTGGGGATAAAATTGTTTTTTCTAATTTAATTTTTTATTGTCAAGACATTAAAAAAATACAAAAAAAAGTAAAAGAATTTTTGTCGGTTTATTTGGACCCTTTCCTTCCTGTATTTTTTTCCTATGAATATCCTCATTTTCTATTTTAAACAATAGCAATAAAATAATGAAAAATAATAGGAAAATAGGGAAGCATGCTAGGGATTGTTGACAGTCTATTTTTTAGGCGTCATCAACCTAACTTGCATGTGAAGGTTCCTTTATCCATTCAAAGGTTCGATGACGAGACAAAGCTTGCTTTTTTTTCTTTTTTTCTTTTTTCTCTTCAATGGCGGCAGTATGCGATGTTGCTTTGTCTTTCTCAATGCTGTTGTTACTTTTGGTGACGACTACGTTGTTCAATGGAACGGTTTCAACTGCATTAACTGAACATGAGCATCCACTGAGCAATCTCATTCTATTTTCTAAGAACCCTCGTTTCAATTCTTGCCGATTCTTTGCAACTTCAGTGCCTCCATTGTTAGCAACATTCTTGGTGCTTGAACTGCTGTTTCGGCTGACGGCGGACGTTCTTTTACCATTGTTGTTGTTGCTACGAAGTTTCAAGTTTTGTAATTCAAGCTCTGGTGCTCGAACCAAGCCTAACCTGAAAAATTCCCACATCGATGATCTCTGGTTTCTGCTGCTGGCATTTGGTGTTTGGGTTTTGGACAATCTGATCTGTGGTTTCGGTCTCGGATGTGTGTTGAAGTTGTTTCTGGTTTTAATGGCATTTGGCTTGGGGTTGGTACTTTCCATTCTCTCTGCCATTGAATTACTGCTACTAGTTGAGTGATGGCTACTTTTAGTGCTGCTGCTACTAACACTTGTGAACCTACTTAATGAGCCACGGTCCATTGACTCCGACCTCGATAAGCACACGCTAGTGTTGTGGCTATCTTGCCGGAGCCCCGTCATGCCACTGTCGGAACTGACCGATTGACGCAGTGGTAGAATTTGGCCTTTGAAGAACACTTCATCAGCGGCACACATCTCTGGTTTTATCGAAAGAGAGCCACCCCATGAGCCAAAGTTGAAATCTTCTGCTGTTTGAACCGGTTCACCATCTTCTTCTTGAACCAGCTGGTTCCCTTCTTTAATCAAATTGACAGGCAAATCACACAGCGACAACGCTTCTTCTTCTTCTTCCTCTTCAGCTTCACATTCTTCTTCATCGCAACATTTAACTGCAGCACCCTCCATTGCTTTGAAACTCAACACTCAACACAAACTTTTCAAATTCAAACACCGTTTCGGTTCGTCCTAGACTGAAAAAGCTGCAGAATCGTGATTTATAGAAAGAAGAAAGCGTAAATTTTGAATTGCAGAGAGAGAAAAAGGTACTAAAAAACAGTAATAGTGCAGAAACAACAATGAACAATTCATAGGACATAACAGGCGAAGCAAACATTGAGGTGATAGTGGTGTTGTTTTATTGTTGTTGAGTGAAACAGAGGGGGACTATGAGGCCGGCCATTAGCCAAACCAGGGGTTCTAAATCTAGAAGACACCGAGACATGTAAACTTTATATAAAACTGTTGTAATAATTTGATTTATTATACTGAGTCTATGATTCCATTTACTGAATCGAATTCTTTTGGTTAGATTGACGATAAAGAAGTTTGAAGTGACAAATGTTTTATTGAGATTGAGACCAAAAGAGACTCGAAACACATGAAGGGTTGGTGTGTTTTTTAATACAGTTCTTATACGTATATTCTTCTTCATATTATGTGGTGCAGACTGCAGACTGGCGCATTTTGGATTTGAAAGATGGAAAGTGCCTTGGCTGGTGAAGCAGGAAAGGGATGACTTGAGTTGGAAATTTGGGATGCAGGATAAAAGCTTTAGTGTAACAGCTATAAATGTGAAACAAAGAGATTTGAGTATGGTGTTTTAGGTTAGTTTTGGAATTTAAGTCAATTTTTACAGAACAGGTAAGAGAACATCGTTTGCACATTGGAAAAATTATTACATGAATCTTTTCTATCATCTAAGATATGGTCTCAACCAATTAAATTAAGACACATAATATATTTTTTTCATATCAAATTTATACATAAACATTGGTCAAATCATCTAATTTAACATCTTTGATTTAAAAAAGGAAAAAAATATTATCAAAGATTTTTTGTGTCATCTTTCTCTTTATTCTTTAAAATTTTCCTAATTAATTTTTTATATAGATTTGGGGTTTAGGATTTAGAGTTTAGGGTTTAGGTTAGGGATTAGTGGTTTAGGGTTTATATGGTTTAGGGTTTAGGGTTTATGTGGTTTAGGTTTAAGGTTTAGGGTTAAGGTTACGTGTTATTGTTAGGGTTAAGGTTTATGGTTTAAGGTTTATGGTTATGGTTTAAAAGTAGGATTTAAGATTTAGGGTTTAAGATTTATGGTTAGGATTTAGGGTTAGGGATTAGAATTGAACAATAAAGAGAAAGATAACATAAAAAATCTTTGATAATATTTTTTTCCATTTTTAAATTAAATGCATTAAAGTGGATAATTTGGATGATGCTTATGTGTAAATATGATATGGAAAAAATATATTATGTGTCTTAATTTAATTGGTTGGGACCATATCTTAGGTGGTGAAAAAGGTCCATGTAATAATTTCTCTGCACATTGTGATTTAGGAGAGATTATCATGTGCATATGACATTTTTTATTTTTAATATATTTTTTAAAAATTTAAGAGAGAACATCACCTGCACATGATGTTCTCCTATCAATACTGTAAAAATTATCTTAAATTTTTTTGAACAAACTGATAGTAATTACAGTAGTATTTGTTCTAAAATATAATCTCCACCATTTGATATTAATCGCTCAATCACTCTGCTGGCATCGTTGATGTTCTAACCCATAACCTTTAGGAACATCAACCGTTCCTTTAACCACTTACATTTCAAAATAAAATTTTAAATTGGATTATTCTAAAAAAAATATCAACAGTTTATAGAAAAAATTTTATTTTATTACAAAATATAAAATTTAATTATTATTTTATAATATTTAAAAATTTATTTATTATTTTATTTTTCAATAAAATTTAATGATATTTTGATACTTTACCCTGTTTTTCTTTTATCTATTTTCTTGTTTTTGGACGACTATTTATTTGTCCAAAACAAATAAACAATTCGATTTTTGAATCCCCTCTGTCGTTATCCAAATTAGGGTTCTTGAGGAACGCCATATTCACGCGAATTCGATCAGATATGGGAGGGGGCAATGCCCAAAAGTCCAAGATGGCACGTGAAAAGAACCTCGAGAAGGCTAAAAACGCTGCGAAAGGTTTCCCCTTTCTCTTTCAATACGAATTAGATCATCGTCTTAGTTTTGTTTGGTTTTTTCCTTGCTTTAATGGTTTTTTCCTTCTTTTTCAGGAAGCCAGCTAGAATCAAACAAGAAAGCTATGTCTATTCAGGTAATTTTCGTGTTCTTTTGTTTATCAACCGTCCTTTTATATATTGATTAAAAAGTGTGAAGAATCCTTATGGTCTCTGTATAACACAGGAAAGGGTTCATTAATGGGTTATTAGACTAGTGAATAGAATATCATTGTGTTGTCTATGAAGGAATCTCTGTTTTCGGTAATTGGTTATGGATGGTCTTTTCTTCTGGCTAATGAAAGAAATTAGTAGGGGTTGTTCAAAAGGATACCCTTTACAGCCCTGATCTTTGTAGATTTTTAAGTTTTAGCATATGATCAATTATTGGAACCCTGGATGAATATTTAGAATCTATGTTCAAGCTCGAAGGTTTTCGATGATTAAGCATTTTAACTTCTTCGTATGCTTGATGTACTAAATTATTGGTGATTGTTCAATAACATTTGATTTACTTAAAATGCAGTGTAAGGTATGTATGCAGACATTTATATGCACTACATCAGAGGTCAAGTGCAGGGAGCATGCCGAAGCCAAGCATCCGAAATCCGATGTGTATGTTTGCTTCCCTCATCTCAAGAAGTGATGGTGGTTGAAGCAAGAGTCTGATATTATAGACTTGTTAGGAATGCCATTTCCTTATCATGTAATGCCTTGGCTTTAATTTATAAACTCGGATGAATGTGTGCCTCAGGCTCAGAGTGAGGAGTTGGTTGATCCTCAAGTCTTTTCAAGTGGAGATTTGAATCTTTCCTTAAACAATATTGTTCTTTGGAGTTCTTGCTTTCTGGAATTATTACAGATGCAGATTAGACCATAAAAAACATTGTAAGAATTATTTTAAGCACCCAATCAAGTCGATTTATATGGTAATGGGTTTTGCTAGTCAATGAAAACAAAAGCAAGTGATCTTTACACAGATTCCAGCACCCATTTTTACTTTAAAGAAACTAAACTGAAACTTCCTCACAAGCATCAATCTAAAAGCTAGTCATATCGAGTTGGGAGAATTTTTATTTGTATTTTTCAAGTCATATTCATACTTAGAACTTGGAAAAACCAAGGCGGTTGATTTAATCTTTCTTGTCTCAATTGTTGTTCGAGGTCGACATTGTTTTTGCCTCCATTTCGATACCCCAATGTCGAGTCCGTAACATCGAGGAGTCCCAGCTCACGACCGATGAATTCATCTCTTGCTGTGTTTGTCTTCCGTTTGGTCGCCTTGGAACCACTCGGCCAGCTGTTGATCATATGACAGGATTCGGTCGAAGATGAAGAGAAGCTGTTGGGTCCAGAATCCGAGGTTAAAGTGGGAGTCCCATGTTTCTTCCTCGACATGAACTTTGTAGGCCCTAAAGTCAATTCAATCTCGCTTTCATTTATGAATTCGTCATCCTCTTCGTCATGTCCGGCTGGATGTTCTAAGTCAAGTCTGGTTCTTGAACTCTGATGATCCATATAGCTTCCATTCACGGGTCTACTGGTTTCTATGCTTTTCATCAATGTCTTCTGGATTCTATATAGACGATGAAGCTCGTAGACCTGATCAAACATCAAATGCAAGCTTTTAGAACAAATACATACATACATATATATATGATAAGCAGAGGTAACAGAAGAAAGAAGAAATACCGATAAATTATATTGATGTACCTGATGTTTGAATGTTTCTTCATGTTTTAAGATCGCCATCCTCACAAACTCCTTATCGTAGTGTGTAAGAAGCTTCTCCATTGTTTGGTTTTTCAAAATCCCAAGATCTACGTTACAATATCTACACTCTATATGCTCAATCACCTCTCCTCTCACTGTTACCACCTATAAAATGAGCAAGAATTCAAAGAAGATTAGAAGAAAAGGTGATAAATAGGGCAGGAATGCATACTAAAAGTATGAACCCGTAAGCCGGCACTTAGTCCGTTGATTTACGGGTCATAGATTCAAATCTCGATATTTTCATCATTATTATTAGATAAGAAAGAAGCTACTTTTAGCATGATTTTTCTGGTTATTCACTGTTGTTTTGGGCCACATTAGTGAACATATATCGCATTCACATGTGGCTTCGATGTTCCTTGTCTTTCCCGTCTGACTCTGAGGGGTAAATAATAATAACAATCACAGTTTCTTCAACTTAGATTGATTTTCTGGTTTCTCAAAGAAAAAAGATTGGTCTTCTGGTTTATTTAACAGTGAAAATACAATTCAGAGTCTGGCTTACATGTTGATCTCTTGTAAATTAAACCTTGATATATGGACAAGGAAATTCATGAGAAAATATTCTAGAATATTCATGAAGCTGTAAGATTTTCAAAAGAGAAATGGATTCATATGCATGAAAAAAGAAAATACAAGGAGCATATGATATACAAACCTGTAAAGGATTCTTCAAGAGCTCCAGCAGGTAAAGAACAGGAAAAGGGGAATCGTAAAGAGAGAAGAGCAAGAAAAAAGGTTAACATTCCCTATCAAACAACTCCTTGAAATAGACATATATATATATATACATGTCATTGAAGGAGACGAATTCAAGATTCCTGAAGACGCAGAAACCAAGGACTGGACAGGAGATGTGGGTCTGGGGTTGTGCCTTGAGGCATGCCAAAATAAATCCCACTGGCCACTCCCTTAACCAATACCCTGCAAGCTGTGTGAAAAAGATGACTCTCGGCTCTCACTTCTCACTCCACCGTGCCTTTTCATAGAATAATGCCCAAAATTTTATTTTTTGTTTACAAAATTTGATTAAAAAATTATTATTCAATTTAAATTGACAAAAAATACTTATCTTGATCTTATATTATTTAAAAAATTAAATAAATTTTAATTATAAAATAAAATTTCGAATAACTTATGTGTATTATATATATAATTATATAAAATCATTTAAATTAAAATTAATTAATACTATAATATTATAAATATTTATAATTAAATTTAAACAAAAATCCGAATAACTCGATTTGACTTCACATATCTCAAATTTCATAGGCTCACCTAAACTCATAACAAGATTAATGCCGACAAATTGGGCATGTGAGTAGTAATTAATAATGATATGGATTAGATCTTTTAGTTCCAGATTTCTTATGAACTTGGAAAATAATGCTAAATAAAATATATCTGATTATGTAATACAGTTGTTAGGTGTACATGGTCCAGACTGGAACAGGATCCATCCAGGACCATATAAATTTAGATGTAAATGGATTTGGTTGTAAATGATATTTTAATAAATATTATAATCTCTTCAAATCTTAAAAAATAATAAAATTCACCTCTCTCTTGTTCTTGCTATGTCGATTTTAAAATGTTTTAATATTAATAATAATTTATTTTTAAATTTGTTATAAAAATATACATATATTTATTAAATATTTATATTTAAATTCGAATAATTTAAGAAATGCTGACAACCTGAACAATATAAATGCTGACATGACATTCATGTTGTTCTGGTACTTGTGGAAAATGGTACTAAATGATGCAATACAAGAAAGTTGGGTATATTGTTTTTATTAAAAGCAAGAAAATAAAAGAGTTGGAGAGAGTGACATGGAAGCACGGGTTGCCGGTGAAGGGAGGTGCAACCGTATTGGGCGGTGGGTCCATTTGGGGGTGCTGAAACCTAAGCCAAGGGGGAGGCGACGCTTGCCTAGTGGGTTTGACAGTGGGTCCCAACTGTGGAAAAGGAAATTAATCACTCTTTAGATATCAAACAAGGCTTAAGTACACGTTTAGTATTTAAATTATATATTTTCTTTTAAGCTAAAAATCTATTTTTATTTTTAAATTAATATCTGAATTAGGTATATTTTTTAGTCGGTGTTTTAAAAAAATATTTTCATATTAATATTTGAATTAAATATATTTTTAAAATCCATATTAAAATTTATATTTTATCTAATTTAATCTTAACTCAAAATAAATTAATAAATTTTTAATAATTTAGTACTTGAATTAAACATGTCAAAACTTATATATTTTATCAATTTAATACTTATTCTATTAAATAAATTTAAACTCTTATATTTAAAAATTAATCCCTTATATTTAAATATTATATCAATTATATCGATTTTATTTTTTTATTCTCCTAGTTTATTTATTCCAAAAAAGGGGTGAAAGTATTCAAATGAGATAATTTTGATAAGGGAATTATTTTTTTGAAAATAAATAGTGAATATTTTTAAAAAATTTATAAATTTGATATTTATAAATATTAACCTTGTGAAGATTGATACATACTATTGATATTTGTATAAAATATTAATACTATTTTTTTCTTATTTTCATGTTTTACTATATTTTTTTAACTTGCTAATCTACAATTAAAAAATAAAATTATACTAATTTATCATTAAACATTACATAAAAAATATTTTATATAATTTCATTAAAAATAAATTAAGATCCTAAAAATATTCATGAAAGAGATGCATAGCCAAATATGTACAAACAAATTAAGATTAAATTTTATGGTTAGAATATAATTATAAAAATAATATGATCAAATATGTCTTTTAACGTCTTATTTTATACTTTCAATTCAGGGCGTTAACTTTTAGTTTATTTTGTATAATTAGTTCTTTAAAAAACGTGTTCACTAAATATTAAAAATAGAAAATTTAACTATCAATAAATTATTTGTACCCAAATAAACTAAAAGCTCATCAAAAAATTATTTATCCAACATCCTTAAATTTAAAAGTTTTCTACCCTATAAATAAAATAAATTATATTAAAAATCATCTTTATAATAAATTTTTATAATATATAATTTAAATTAATCACTAATAAATAAAATATGAATAATCAAACCATTATAATTTATTCTTGCATAATAAGAAGCCATTGGATCATGAAATTCCTCACTTTTTTAACTTCGTATTTTATAAGAGACGTGATAATGTTATGACCCTTTTTCATTGTTTAAATAAACAATAATAATTACTAATAAATAATAATAAAGTAATTAATATAAAAAATTTGATCAGAAGCCACCGAGAAACTCAAGAATCTAAGTTTTGGAGACGTTAATTATTGTTTTTGATTGCTTTTCATAATCACTAGTTAAGTACAGATTAGATTAGGACTAATAAATTAAACAATAGCCATTAAAATATCAGCAGAGATAATGATGAGTACTGGTGGACTCTGAGACTCTCACCCCCTTGGGCCTTGTTTATGATTTTCCTACCTTACTGGTCGGTCCATTTGGATTAAAATGAACAGTGTCTGACAGTGGAACAACACGCCAGGACACACTTTAAAAGTAAATTAGCAGATGATGACACTTGGGGAATGTTGTCGGGAGCATGGCTACAGGCAAGTATAAGCTGTTGGAAAATAATTTAGGCTAGGGGACTAGGGGGTAGGATTATAATTTATTAACGAATCAAACATTTATTAAATTATTTATATTTATTTATTTAATAAAGAAATAATTAAGAATAAAATTTTATATTCGTTTAATTAAATGAATAAATATAAATAAATGTTATATTTACTCGTTTACGTTCATAAATATTTGATAATTCATTTATTTATATGTGTTTTAAATTTATTTACATGAATATTATATTTAATAAAAATAAAAATATGAAATAAAGGGGAGAAAAATAAATAATACTCCCTTTAGACTTCTTAAAAAAACAATATTAAGAGGTTTATTTGTTCGTTTATCACTTTAATAAACGAACATAAATAAACACAAATAATATATATTCTTTAAAAAATATACACAGACAAAAAAAATTATATATATTTTGATGTTTATATTTATTTAATTAAAATTAAATAAACAAATACAAATATACTTATATTTGTATTCGTTCAGTTTATTTATCTGTCTAAAAGCTATAAATTTGTTGTAAATATATAGGAGATAATAATTGGTTTTAACTCGTAAAATAGAATGATTTATATTCCTTTAATATTATACGTATATAAAATAATGTATTATTTATAGCAATCTTTATTGGATATTTATAATTAAATTATCTTTCTCATTAAAGATTAGAGGTAATAGAATGAGTTCAAGCAATTTTAAACCTGGTTTGATATCAAAATGTTAACATAAACATTGAGTTTTTTTTCTTCTTTATAATACCATTTTTACTCTTATTTATAATTTTATCTAATATCTAAATAAAATAATTAAAAACCACTGCTCAGTGATTAACTGATTAAGCATAGGGTTGAGCACGGAACTCGAACCCGACGGGTTCCGACCTAACTTGATCTGAATGGATCAGATTTTTTTAAAAAAATTGTATTTGAGTCGGGTCGAGTTTCTTTAAGGGTAATTTTTGGTCGGGTTGGGGTCGGTTTTAGGGTGAAAAAAATTTGATCCGACCCGATCCGGGACTAATAGTATAATTTTTTAATATATATTTTTAATATATTTGCAATAATGATCCCTCTTTATATATATTTTAAACAATTAGATCACTAAAATTATTTTTTTTATAATTAGATCATTAAAGTTTTATTTTATTTGCAATTAGATCCCTAAATTTTATTTCTTTTACAATTAAATCCCTAAAATTTAATTTTTTAATGATTCAGGTTGGGTCGGGTCAGATCGAATTTTAAACCTTAAAAATCGGATCCAATTGGATCGAATTTTTTCATCCTAAACTCGAATCGGGTGACGGGTAGAGGGTATATTTTTTCGGATCGAGTGCGGGTGGACCAAAAATCCGACCTGACCCGTGCCCATCTCTAATTAAGCACAGGGTCAGTATTTATTAATTTTAAACTGGGAATTTTTTGAAGATATTGTAGGATATACAAAATCAAATTTATATACATAAAATTCCGATAAACTAAATTAAAAATAAAATTCACACAATTCAATATACAAACTGAAAAATAGAACAACTACATTAAAAATTTTAACAAACACAAATATAGCAAACAAAAATGTTCTATATTTATAAACACCATTAACAAAATAAAATTAAATCCTAATAATCTAATATATCAAATAAAATAACGTGTATTATTTAAAGTCGGAGCTAAAAATCTTCATTTTTAAACAGTATCATGCATACCATGTATGACACGCGGACACTGGGAAGTTAGAGCCAATGACTCCGTTTTCAAGCTTAATTTGGATAGAAATAGCAATATTTCGGGAATTTTTCTTTGAGATTAATATTTTGAGTAATTAATTTTTTATACAATATTTTAAAATTTTTCGTTCATTTTTACAACAATATTAATTATTTTTATTTTAAATCAAACAATCTAAAAATACTTTTTAAAATTAATTTTCCACTGTATTTTGTAAAAACATTGTCAAAGTGACCCTAAAATATATATTATTATATTTTATAATTTTAGAAAAAATATTAAAAATGAAAAATATAATTTAAAATGATTAAAATATAATTTTATTACTATTTTAATTAAAATTTAAGTACACGTGATTTTATCTTTATTTTTTTTTGAACTGTTGGATAAAGAAATCACTGAGTTTCATTATCATTAGAAAATGAAAGATTAAAACAAAAAAATAATTTTATTTATTTAATCTCATCTAATAATTCAAAAAATATAAAAATAATTAAATTTTACTTATTATAAGAAGTCTTAATCCATATATGTTATATTTTTATATACAAATTGTGTAAAAAAAATTATACAATTCTTTATATTTAACTTATAAAATCTAAATTATTAAATAATGCTCTAAAACCTAAATTTTTAACTTTAAATTTTAATTATAAATCTAAATTATACCCATTAAGCTCTTAAAATCTATTTTAAATTCTTAAATCCGAAATTGAAAATTTACAGAAATGACCATTCTCAACCCTTAAAACCGCGCGGTTTCACTCTTTTAGATAAAAAATTATTAGATGAACATTGTTTGTCATATCATCCGTGATTCAACTAATCAGATTTGTTTGTCTCATTTTTTCTGAAATGAATCATCACCTTTTTTTTATATGTAATTAAAAAATAGTATTTGGTGAAATTATATCATAAACCCTTTCCACCACGTTATTTATGGCCCAAACAATCAGGTTCTTTCATCTTTAAATAACTACCTAATAATTATCTAATCATTAGTTAGATATAGAAAAGTGGTAATGATTTACCTTTGAAAAAGAATAAGAAAGATGAATCTGATTAGTTGAGACTACAAATTATATGTCGGAAAGAATTTGTAATATAATTTCTAAGTTTTAAGTATTGTGTGATGCCGTGCCTAGTTGAGAAGACTCTTACTATGTTTTCGAAAAAATTATTCAAGATATTTAATTATAAGTTTCTTAATAACGATGTCATTTTCTAATTTATAAATATTTTATTTAATTAAAACATGATTCAAAATTAATATAAACATTGAGAATTAACCGATGAAAAAAGCATGAATCTTTTGTCTAAATCATCCCAAATTTCAAACGGGGAGGTCGTTGACAAGTCTAGTTTCTGCCCCTGTTAAGCAGTCTTCCTCTTCAGTCCCTGGTGATAATTCTTGATGTTACAAGTTGAATCTGCTATTTGTTTTGCAGTTGGAGATGATGATTTCCATGACCAAACACAAGAGTTTGATGGCACAGACACAATTGCTTTTGGAATGTACCAAATATTCTAAGTCCAAAGCAAAAGTTGACAGAGATTAAAGGCCAAGCAATTGAAAAATATACCCACGAGAAAAGAAGGCAACATATAACATTCAGTCTAAAAAATCCCAGATTACCGATTGGTAACATGAAGAAAAAGCATAAAAGTGAAGTTCGAAAGCTGCAAATTCCCTAAATTATAACAGAACAAAACATGAAGAAGAAGAAGAAGTGAAGGGCAACCTTAATCGACACTCTGCATGATATCCTCAGCAGAAAACTTAGTACCCTTATCCTTATCAGCAGCGGCACGGCCCTTAGCCTTACGATCTAGCAACGACTTCCGATCCTTGTCGAGCCTCAGCTTGGTGATAACGCACTTGGATGGGTTGATCCCAACGTTGACGGTCGAACCGTTCACTTTCTCACGCGTGATGCGCTCGATGTGAATCACCCATTTGCGACGGTACACTTGCACAACTTTACCTTCGCGCCCTTTGTAGGTACCACGAACCACTTGGATCTCGTCGTCCTTGCGGACCGGCATGGACCTGACGTTGTACTTGGACCACAGATCGGATGAGAGTGGTGAGCTCATCAAAACGCGGCGAACAGACGACGGTGCCGTGAAATGAGCCTTGCGGCTCTTACGGCGAGACGAGGAGACTCGTGGGTTGTACTTCATTTTTGCTGCCGGGGGATGTTAGGGCTCCTCTTCGACTCGGCGACGGCCAATGGAGAAAGTGGAGAAGTAGGGTTTGCGGAAAATATATGGCGTTAAGAGCGGGGTGTAGAGAAGTAGGGCTAATTTGATATTGTTGTCATTTGGGCTTTACGTGTCTAAATTGTTTCCTTTTAAGCGGCCTTATATCTTTGTGACCCAACTTCTTTTTGGATATTTTTTTAATAAACACGTCATTTGCTGTGATTAAATTTAATTAGAATCAATAAATTAAATTAAAAATATAATTTTTAATAAAAGATTATAATATTTTAAAAGTATCCGTTACCGGATAGAAGTTAAAACTCTTTTCTATTTTAATTAATGGTAGAGAATTTAATCTTTATTATTGTAGTCCAAAACAAACGAAGCAAGTAAATTAAAACGTTAAACACAATTTTTGTAAATAAAATAGAAATAAAACATATAAAAATAAGAAATACAAAAAGTAAATACCAATAAACGATTCTGAAGACTTGATCGATGACATGTTTGATTACAGAAATTCCTAAAGAGTTACAACTCCTAAAATTAATTCAAATAAATTAAAGGTTACAACCAGCTGAAGGGTTTGCAATTCCATAAAAATTGACCAATGCCTTTGACTTTTTTCTAATAATAATATGAAGAGCTTTTATATATAAAGCTTTCTAAATCTATGTTCCTAACGAGTTTGGGATATTCTACTTTTCATCTTATTTTTCTAACATCAAGGGTGTTACATTAAGCAACAATTTCTCATTTACCCATTGAACATTTTGAGCATGTAAATATACAAATTTCATCTACTCTTGTTGTAAAGCAATAATACACTTAATCCCAATTAATTTAACTAATGAAACCCACTCAAATTTAAACTTAAATATCTATGTATCATACTATTTTTTCAACAATCTTAATTTTTTTGTGTGAATATCTTAAAACATACAAAAAAAATTATGTCATTATTGATTAATCTAAAGATTTTTGATAAACAAACTTAAATTAGTGTGATTTTTTTCTTTATTTTAAGATTTCCCCTAATGTATCAAAGTTTAAGTACACCATGACCTTCTCATCCTCTACAAATCTGCAAATCATTCAAATTTCAACTGTATGGTTCTGTGAAGTTGTTAGATTCACCACACTACCAGCTACGGAAAAGGTTCCCGTCGATTACAACGATCAACCTCTGGTGAGTTTTGGTGTTTAGTTTTCTTCCTGCAATTACCAATTTCTCAAATTTTGTAGTTTCCATGTTTGCCTGAGCTAAACATCAGCAGAGTGCACGCTTAATACAAAAGCAAGTTGGTGGGGTGTGCAATCAAATGATAAGCAATGTGGAGCTCCATCAATGTTGATTCTCAGTTCATTGATAGAGAAGTGAGCAAGTTCCCCCCCCCCCCCCCCCCCCTCCGGCATGATTGCAACATGGTAGTGATTGTTTCCCAAGTGGTTCAGATGTCAGGTAAGCGTGATTGTATTTTTCATGTATGCCAGTAGTAGCATATATGAATTTTCCTTGAGAATATGATTCAGTGTCATACTGCTGCAGCCTGCAGCTTTCATTAACACCATCTATTCTGTAGTACACAGTCATGGCATCTGATTCTGAACTCAACATGTGGAAATTGGAATGACTTCAAACCTTTTTTAAATCCTATTTCTAGTGTAGGGTTGTGCAGGCACAGCAATTGATTACTGTAGATATTAGCCTTGCAATTAGATGTTGATTAGCCACATCCTTGGCATCAAATCCATTACCTATTTTCTCAGGTCTCCTGGACAGGCATCAGCAGGGATCGTGGAGCTATTGTACTACATAAAAGACAGTGTCCCACCAGTTCCAGAATTGTCTACATAACCATGTCAGTTTCTTGATCATCCGGTAGGAGCTTTTTATGCATTACAGTTGAGTGGAATGTATGCATCTACAAATAGTTATCATGGACCACTTCTATTTATTGACACTGCTATTCCCACCAAATGTTGATTTCCAACTTAAAATGTCATGCTTGATGTTGTCCTACTACAACTTCATGAGCTGATTTCAGTGCTTTTTGGGACAATGCATTCTTTTACAGGGAAAAATGTATTCTTTACATGAAATGATTGCCAACTTTCGGTGAAAGCTTGAATCAATGACTGGTGTAAGTAGGGTTTTAAACAGATTCTACACCCCCAGAACTCTCTAATTATTTTGAACTGTCGGTGAGTTTGTCAAACTTTTAGAGCTTCATGATTGCAGCTGGGATAATTTTTTTGTTATTATTTTGTCGATTGTTAACACAAGTTTCATTCACCAAATCACTTGAAATAGGAAAAGATAGGGAAATATAATTTCGGATAAATCAGAAATAGTAACTTAAATGAACCGAGTTTGAATAAATAAATCTGTGTATGTTTATTTATGTGTTTGAAAGTGTTATTCATATTCAATTTATGTTTGTTTGAATTCTAAATATCAGGTTTGTTTATTTATTTTTAAAAATTTTTGTAAACAGAATCGTTAAACATTTTGATACATGTTTTTGGGTGAAAATTATCTACCACTTTTTCATGCTTCATTCCATGCCTTCATTTCAAATTAGAGGTTCAGGGTTTTGGATTTAAGGTTAAGGGTTGTGATCAAAGTTTAGATAATTAGGGTTTAAGGTTAAGGGTTGTGGTCAGAGTTTACAGAATTAGGATATAATATATTTTTTAGGGTGTAGGGTTTAAGGTTAAGAGTTATGGTCAAGGTTTAGAGAATTAGGGTATGATGTATTATTTTAGGGTGTAAGGTTTAAGATATAAAAAATAAGGGTTAGGGGTAAAAATTGATTTTTTTAAAAAAAAATTAAAGGAGGCATAAAAAAGAGAGCTATATGATTTTTACCCCATGTTCAAAATTTTCAAAGGAAACATGAAAGAAAGCAAGAGAAGAGGTAAATGATTTTTACCCACGTTTCTGTATACGTTCATTGACATGTTCATATGTTTGCTAAAATGGTGAAATTACACCAGAACTCTTTATACTCCTTAAGCTTCACAATTTGGACTTTAAAGTTTATCATGTGTTCAATTCAATCACTATCTTTATCAAGATTTAGAATGTAAAAAAATAAAAGGAAAAGGGGAACCAGGTAAACAACTTATAAACGAGTTGATAAATGAGCTTATAAACAATTTTTTTCATGAACACAAAAAAACCATATACATATTTATTTGTGTTTGTTCTTTTATTAAACAAACGTAAAAAGTTGTACATACTCATTTATTTAATTTAACGATAAAAAGACATGTAAAAAGATTTTATAAACGAACACACTATTTATTTATACCCTTAAAAAGAGTGGTGTGGAGTGATGAGCCTATAAACGAGCGGCATGTAAAAATTATATCGTGGAAATGATTTCATCCTTTTAATGAAAAAAAATCTCTAGTACTCCTAATTCAGTCTCTTTTATGCCCGCACTAAAAATATTTAAAAATTAAATTTTAAATTTTAATCATAAGTTTTTCATCTTAACCTTAAATTTTACACCTTAAAAAAATACATCATATATTTAATTCCCTAAAACCTAACCTTAAACCCTAACTTTGAACCCCTTATTTTAAGGTGAGAACATAAAAGGGGTCATGATTAGGATCTTAATCATTTGCCCTTTAATTATATCTCTTTTTGTCTTATACTAAAAATACTTAAAAATCAAGTTCTAATATCTAATCTTAATTATCATATCTTAAACCCTAAACTTTATATCCTAAAATATATATCATATACCTAATTTCTTAAACCTTAACTCTAAACTCTAATTTTGAATCCTAACCCTAACCCTAACTTTAAACTCTTTGTTTTAAGATATGGCAAACCATTTTCATCCTTTCCGTCCCTAACTTGCCAATATACCATCCATGTGAAACTGATGTGTAATTTTCCCTATTTTTAATGAATTTGTATCTTCCTGACTTTTTTCTTATACAGGTTCTGATAATATGCTGAGTATGACAATTCAGAACTCATCTTTTAAGCTGTCTTTGATTGTATCCATACACTCAATTCGGAAGAAGAAGAAGAAGAAGGCTGCATGCTTTTTGCTTTAAAGCTGGTTTCTACCAACTTGGTTGTCATCATAAGATTGTAAAAACAAAAATTTGGTGTTCTTGTAATAAAATCAGTGTTAATAATATAATAAATTATCGTAAGATAAAATGATATATTCATACATAAGATTTATCTTTTAAGATTTGTTCAACCAAGGTAAAAAAGTTTTAATAAACAAACACCTTAATATAGTAACAAATCTTTTATCCATCTTTTTACGCACAACACTTCACTTTCGTATCTGATACAAGAGAAATTATATTATTGGTGAGTCTTACTACGTGTTCATGAGATTAACTATTAAAAACCAATCATCTGATCAATTTTTCTATGTCATATTTTTCTATGAGTGAAGATTCACTTGGGCAAATATGACATAGAGAAAAAATTATGATATGGATGACTTTTAGTGATTGGTACATGGATGACATGATGAGACTTACCCATAATATAATTTCTCCAGATACACCAAACGAAGCGTTAAAACACGGGTAAAAATCATTTGACTCTTTCTCATGCCTCTTTCCATGCCTCATTTGAAAATTTTCTAAAAATTTATTTTTTAACCCTAACTCTTATTTTCTATACCCTAAACTCTACACCCTACCCATAATTCTCTAAACCCTAACCACAACCTCTAACCTTAAACCCTCTAATTTAAAATAGAGACATAGAAGGATACATAAGAAAGAGGTAGATAATTTCCGTCCTTACAAACACACTGTCCATAACTTGTTTTTCCAAGTTTTAAATAAGGATTGCAAATATAATATATATTTCGTAGATTAATTGGTTGAAATTCAAATATAAAAATAAATTTGTTATTTTAATATTTTTATAAAATCTATCATTAATAAATAAATAAATGAGTTTACTTATAAACATAAACAAAATCGAATATATCCTCGTTCAAATTCTTTTTTCATTAAACAAATATAAAAAAATTGTTCATACACATTTATCTAACTTAATAAACAAACATTATATAAATAATTTATCGAATGTTATATTCATTTACACTCTTATAAAAATTGAACGATAAAAATGTACTAACTTTCTAGTTTGACTTTGAAAACAATGAAACCAATAAATTTTAATTTAAGAATCATAATAAATAAATAAAATCTTAACTTTAAAATTTTTATTTTTTTATTGAATAAAAAATATTTTTTTAGAAATAGAGTGGGTCATGGCCTAGGTAGGCCACCCCTAGATACACCTTTGATGAACATTTATATATATTATTGAACCGAAAGTAATCAAGAAAAACGTAAAATTTTATATTATAAGTGTAAATTTTTATACATAGTATAACGATACGAGAAGTTACAATTCAAGAGATTGTAAGATTATATTTTCAATATACAATATAAATTTTTTAAAATATATAAAAATTTAAAATTTTTAAGAAAGTAAAATTATTTAAGTGTTCGTGGATAAGTGATAAGGCCTCTTAAACATCATAGATGAGAGAAGACAATACAATTAGAATAAATTAAGTATATAGCAATCAAAGAGATTAATTGCAAAAGAAAACTCAGGGGGGTCCAATTGCAAGTGCAAACTACATCTTTGGTGACTACTAGCCTACTGGTGTTGAGCCATGTCAGGGCAAATCCAACCCCATCTTACATTTTTTTGCAGGTCCTCCACTAAAGTTATCTTCGGCCAGGTTATGGTAAAAATACATGTGCATATACATATACTTATTTTGATATGCTCAGATTATGGTGGGGTTAGCGTTCGTATAAAGGCCACGAGGAAAGCATGTTTCAGGCAAAAAACTGATTGACCAACTCAGGAACCATGTCCTTTCTGTGGTCACAGTTACTTGTCTCTCTTTCACATCGTAGTTCTTCTTTTATTAACATCAGACACCGACAGTTTTTGCTTTTGACCTTGTGGTTTTCACCCAAGGTATGGGGAAAAATAAGGGTTGTTGGGTTCCAAAATATATCATCTTTTCTACGTCAGATTTATGTGGTTAGAGACTTGGTATTAGGGTTTTGAAGGATTTGGACAAGGAGAAAAGGTGATGTAATAATGTGTTTGTGGTTACTTTTCAATTATGCAAATCTATAAGATAGGGGGGAGGTGTTATAAAATGGACAAGTTGGTCATCACCTTCCCAATTAATCTAAAGGGGAATTTCTTTTCTGGTTGAGGTAGTGTGACATTTCACCCACAACCCTGTTTCCATAATCCCAAAAGCAACATCATGTGAACAAATTGTGGTCCCAAAAATCCATCAGACATACCCTAGATAGTTGAAGTTATCAAAGTCTTTATATTATATTTTAGATATCACGAGTAAAAAAATTATATCTTTTTGGTGTCTCTTTGTATGTTTCAACGTTAAAAATAAGTAAATTATAAATCTTAATCTTAAATTTTAAAAATACAGTCTACATTTGATCTCTTAAACCCTAATCTTAAACCTAAACCTTCAATTATAAACCTATTTTTTTAGTGTTGTGTATAATAGAGCAATAAGAGATAATAAAGAATTTTTATTCATGTAATAGATCCCGTAAACAAGGTCATGGGTTTAAATTCTGATATTATGAATGGAGTAATTGGGTTGGGATGATTATCCTCGTAAGGAGTCTCAATATTACTTGATTTAGATTAATCGGTCAATGGATTGAATAATAGATTAGATATCAATGGAATAAAAATCTTCTACCCCTAATCATGTCTCATTTCATATCCATCTTAAAAAATCTTTTAAAAAATCATTTAGAATTAAAATTTAAACCATAACCCTAATTTTTATGTCCTAAATCCTAAACTTTATACCTAAAATTACACCATGTCTTTAATTCTCTAAACCTTAACTACAACTCTAAACTTAAATCCTAAATCCTAAGTTTTAAACCTATTACTTAAAGTAAGGTAATAAAAGAGACACGACAAACGATTGACACCTATATCGATAGTATAAAAAATATTAATGAACTAACTAGATAGCTTTGGGGAATGTGGGTCGGAAGCTTGGAACATTTTATTCTTTGATTCTCGGGAATCGGTGTACAAAATCAGAATCCATGACTGGTATAATAAACAAGGAGATGGAAGGTATAGAGAAAAAGTGTTGTGTTGAATCCTCGTCTTGACTAGGGACAAACAGTCCAAACCCAGCAATTCCCCCTAATGATTGTTGAAAGAAATCGAGGAACAATACATGGGAAGATCTCTACAGCAACATAAATGCATAGCCAGAGCCTAAAAAACTCATCAACTCAGCTACCGTAGCTTTGTATTTTGCTGTCTCCTAAACAACCCAAAGATAAGGACAAAACCGGGAGCCTTCCAACACAAAACAACAACACATGCCCTAAACCTCTCGTTTCAACCGTTAAGTCAATACATATGTGAATGCATGTTAAGATTAAGACTTGAAGTCCAAGGCAATGGACAGAGAGGTATGTCTGTATAGACAATAGTTTTGGATGTTAGTGATGTAATGAAATAGATTAGTGATTAGTGATACTATTGGATGACACAAGGAGTGTGGGGGAAAAGGGGGGGGGGGGGGGAGGAAGGAAAGAAAAGTTGCATGCCATTGCCCTAGGGAAGGGTAGATTATGGTAATGGATATAATATAATACTATACTGACAGATTGGTAGTATGGGATACAGTGTAAATAGTATAGAAAGGGAGGGGTGTAGGAATTTTTTCAGGGTTTTATGAGGGATTAGGAGGCAAAGAATGTGAATGTATTGCGTTGATGATGGTGGTTTGATGCTGCCCATGCACGCCGGCAGCTTTTACCCTTTTTCCTCTCCCCCTGTCTAACCATTTCGCACGCCTACTCTCACTATAATCTATATGATCAGTTTTTCATTCTCTTTCTCCCTCAAGAAAATATACAACAAAATGAATAATATAATATATCATGATAGTTATATAGTACTAACTTATATATATAATAATATATATGGTTATAGAGCTACTCAACTAACCCATTTCATGATATGGACCCTTTCTTTTTCAATCTTTTGTCAGACAAATTATATATCTAAAACACCAGCTTATCTAGTCCATGATGCCCCTAATTACAAGTGTTAATAGAAAAGCTCCATATTTGTCAATTTGTCCATGAAAAATTTAAAGAGAAAAGGGAAATGAAATTAGAAAGCATACCCTAAAAGAATAAGCTATGCTAGAAAAGTACCCTCAGCCACTAACCGGCCATTTCCATTTCTTTTTCATCGATTACACAAAAAGAAAAGCATAATTTTGACTGTCACGACATAGATTCCCAGACCTTTACTTTTTCTTCTTAATAAGTATTTAATTGTGTTGGCCTAAACCCAATTAGTAAAACCATGGTTTTAAGATCCCCCCTTGCTTCAATCATGGTGTAGTAGTATATACTGTTAGAAAAATATAAGCTGCTCATCTGTTCAGACATTCATCCCCCTTGCCCTTTCCCGACAACCTGAATCCAAAGTTCATTGATGTGGGTCTGTTTGGTGTTGGATTTAGATGGATACCTTGTTTAGACTTGTGAGCCTTCAATCATCGGATCAATCTTTCAACTCTAGTAGAACATCCAGCAGTTCCAGATCATCCAGACAGAACAATCACTACCAACAAGAAGACGAAGAATGCTTCAACGTTTTCATGGATGAAGAAGACTTCTCTTCATCTTCTTCCAAAAATTACTATAACCCTTATTATCATTATCAACAACATCAACCTCACCCTTCCACCACCTCCACAACCACCGTTGCCACTCCCACAAACACCTCCACCCCCACCCCCACTCACCATGCCTTTGAGTCTTCTGATTACTCCACCACTACTTTTTCCTCCGCACATGACCTGGACAACTTCGATTTCTCCGGGAAGTGGGCTTCCGATATCCTCCTGGAGACGGCGACCGCTATCGCCAATCGGAACAGCGGACGGGTTCAACAGCTGATGTGGATGTTGAACGAGCTTGGATCACCTTATGGTAACACCGATCAAAAACTGGCTTCTTATTTCCTTCAAGCTTTGTTCAGCCGCATGACTGACTCCGGCGACCGTTGCTACCGGACGTTAGCCTCCGTCTCTGAGAAAACATCTTCTTTCGAGTCGACAAGGAAGATGGTATTGAAGTTCCAAGAGGTAAGCCCTTGGACTACTTTTGGTCACGTTGCTTGTAATGGTGCAATCATGGAAGCTTTCGAAGGTGAAACCAATTTACATATAATTGATATCAGCAACACGTATTGCACTCAATGGCCTACTTTGCTTGAAGCCCTAGCAACCCGTCGCGATGAAACCCCGAATCTAAGGCTCACCACGATCGTCACTAGAAGAAACGGTGGCGTTCAAGGCTCATCACAGGCTGTCCAAAAGGTAATGAAAGAAATAGGGAAAAGAATGGAAAAATTCGCTAGGCTTATGGGAGTTCCCTTTAAATTCAACGTCATACACCATGCTGGCGATTTATGTGACTTAGATTTATCAGAGCTTGATATCAAAGACGATGAAGCCTTAGCCATCAACTGTGTTGGCACACTACATTCAATCACAGCCGTCGATAATCGAAGAGATACCGTGATATCGAATCTCAGGAGATTGCAGCCAAGGATCATCACGGTCGTTGAAGAAGAAGCTGATCTTTACGTTGGGGTTGATGGGATTGATTTCATTAAGGGTTTCCAAGAGTGTTTGAGATGGTTTAGAGTTTACTTTGAAGCCTTGGACGAGAGTTTCAATAGAACAAGCAACGAAAAGTTGATGCTAGAACGAGCGGCCGGTCGAGCCATCATCGACTTGGTGGCTTGTTCGCCGTCCGAGTCCAGCGAGAGTCGCGAACCGGCCACGCGCTGGTCCAGACGGTTGCATGCAAGTGGGTTCAACCCCGTAGGTTTGAGTGATGAAGTATGCGATGACGTACGCGCCTTGTTGAGAAGGTACAAGGAAGGATGGTCGATGACAGAAAGTCCCGACGCCGGAATATTCTTATCTTGGAAGGATCAGGTGGTGGTTTGGGCCGGTGCATGGCGGCCCTAGGCGTTTTCTTTTTCGTGCATGGGATGGGGAGGGAGTGGTTCACTCGTGTTAAGTTTTTTCTCGTACGTGTAATGTGGATTGGCGTATTTTATATGGTATTGACTATATAGTAATTTGTGTTTTTTGATGAGAGGGGAAAAAAGGAGACGAAGGGTGGGGATTATGAAGAATTTGCTTTTGATTTTCAATAGGATGGAAATTGATTTCACTAATTATAATTAATTGGTTTTTCCTGTTTTTATTATACGTAAAACTTAATTCAATCTGTTTTAAACTCAATAATTATCTCAATAAAAAATGGATGATATTTATTTTAAAAGATACCAATTTAAACCGTTTTGTCTCTAAAATATATATACGATCAAAAATTTAAAATTATATATAAATAAATATTAATTTATAATCACCTTTAAATCACTAAAATATCTATTCGTTTTTGCCCGATGAAATTGTCAAAAAGACTAAGCCAAAATTTATATATAAAACCTAATAAAAATCTTAGTCTACACGTAAGGTTGGCGTGGGACTAAATAACCAAATAGCCTAGCTAAGAAATCCTCTTTATCAATAATAGTTAGCAAATATGTACAAATTTGAAATGGGGTTGGTATTTGGTGTAAAAGGGTGATATCAGCTTATAGAAATTAATTATTTTAATAATAAAAAAGTGTTTAAAAATATAAATTAGGTGAAGTCACCCGACTTTCATAATTTTTCATTTTGGTCAATAAAAATAAATTGTAAACTGGTCACCACTATTAAACATTGTTTGCATTTTTGTCAGTCAAGTTATATTTGTTTTCATTTTAGTCACTCATCTTTTACTAACATCACCATTGATAAAAAAAGAAAAAAAATTTACAATAAAAAAATAGTTTTCTTTGTGTAATATTTTGTGATGAACCTTAAAGAAGGAAAAAACAGATCATATGTCAAGTGTGCCATCACAATGCCATCTCTATCTCTTTTGCTATATCTATATACCCTTTACTTCAAGATAAAGCTATAGAATCACAAAAAAACTATAAGCTTCTCGGCGAATGTTCGTCCGAAAAGAAGAACTCCATGGATTGATCTCACATTTTCTTCTTTACAAGCCTAATATATATATATACACAGTTATAGACATGGTTCATGGTAGATATACCAGGCCAGCAAGATGTGAAGTCTGATGCAAGGTACCAGCAACCAACTAAGACCAAATGGTCTGTCTTTCTATACCATCTGCACAAGTTTGAGACTGATATCAATAAGATAAACAGGAAAAAGAACCACAAAATTGGGGAAGAAATCCTAAACTATTACATGGCACAATACGGAGCTGTATTATTTCAGACCAATGACCAAATTCACATGAAAATGTAATGCATTGTAGATGTGAAGTCAAGTTGTTGTAGTAAAGCTTTGTTGATTGACAGAGCTGCTGCAGTGCGTAAATATCACGAGCATCCTCTGAGGACCCGTGTTTCCAGATCTATGTACATTGTTCAATGGAAGAATATATAAGAACAAAGATTTACCAGGTAACTAGCATCCTAGACTTCAATGCTTTAGCTGCCGCTTTAGCAAAAATTTTTGCTGCTTCAGCCTCAGCTTCTGCGGCCTCTGCCTCTCTTGCTGCCTTTTCAGCCTCGGCAATAGCAACTTCTGCCTCTGCAACTGCTCGTGCGGCAGCCGCAGCAGCCTCTTCTGCAGTCATGCTCTTCATTTTCGATAACTCTGCATCAACTTGGGTTTTAGTAAGAAGGTTGATGCTCTTCTTCTCGGCTTTTGAAGAGTTCTTTTGCCTTCCTTCCAAAGCAAGCAGAGGAGTTCTTCTTGCTTCAGAAGTAGTTGAATGTGGTGCAATCCTATACTTATGCTTTACCTATCAATATATGCATCATAAAGATGAATCAATCCCAACTTATGAACATTCAACTTAAACCTTCTTTACAAACATGCTAATAACTTTCCGCGAGTACATCGGAAAACCAACATACATAATATTTAACACAATTCATAAGGAAGAAATGTATCGATGTCATTATATCCGTTATGCAAATAGGATGTAAACTTTCCACCTTTATTTCTTTAATTGGAATATTGCAAGTTCTGTGTGACATAAGTAAACCTAATATCATTTTCGAGAACATTAATGGCTTTAAATTTTTACCTAATACAAGGACTTTCCTATGACCCTAGAACACTAATATTTTAAATAATTAATTTTATAAAGAATATGTTTAAGCACTACTTATAAGTCAAAATTGAACATTTTGACCATAAAAGTCAATAAGGGACAATTTTATAGGGACGGACGGAGTATATATAAGGAAGATAATAATATTATAAAATAATTTTACACAAAAAACAGTATAATTACCTTTGTCAATGTTCCATTTGCTACCAGCAGCTTTAATTTTGTAGCCAAAAGCTTCTTGAGGTTTGGCAGTGCGGCATATTTCTCCTAAAATGTCGGGAAAACAAACACAAATTAGTTTAGACGTTTTAGGAAAGTCATTTGCAATAGTTTCTAAGATGAGCTTCAGATTTAAATGCTTGAAAATAGAATGTACAATAAATAAGGAGAAACAGAAACCCTTAGTTCCGCACGTACTTGGAAACAAGACAAAATGAAAACTGTTGCCATATAAAGCCAATAAAAGTAGCAAAAGTCTTGTTCAAGTATTTAGGATTTACGACCGGTCCAAGAAAGAAAAGTACCTCTATGTATAAAGCAATTGAAGCTCTGTCCGAGCCACCAGGCTCTCTCAAACTAGTGATAGCCTCTAATAAAATGTTTTCCAACCTACAAGTATTGAGAGGACATCACTTAAGCAGGATTCGTTATGCCTGTACAAGTCAGAATAGTAAAGCTCTCAACACAAGATTGTTTTGGCCAACAATGACCAAAGGTCGTATAGTTTTCGTTTTCATCAGCTAAAAATAAGTGATCTAAAACCCCTAATCTGAGACACTAACTAAATATGTGCATTTACACCCAGTTTGAAATGAATCAACCTTGGAAGTGTTTTGCCTTCTGCTTCTTTTCATGTTCAAGTATCTGGTGGACAGGCACTCATATACCGAAGTTGAACTAGAAGTTTAATATGATATACGAGAATACGTAAAAATAACCTTGAAATTAATTTTTTGGATCCAGTAGCCCTTGGTGTTCCGCTACAAATTGCAAGGGGCTTAGGATCAACAACTTCTTCACTTGAAGGTACAGTGATAAGTGCCATGTGGTTATCATCCTGTTGAGCAGCCATCTGATTTCTTTTAAGAGCAAGCTTGGCCTTCTGCCTTGACCCCCATATGGCAGTGGCATTTATATTTCTCCATTTGTCCTGGTCATATTAACACATCACACATTATATCACACCTCTATGCATGACAGAAGATTGGCAACCAAAATATGCATACAGCTCACATTCGAAAGTTTCAGATGCAATTAATAAAGATACTGTCCAAACACAGAAAATTTAGTTCATTAAACCAGAAAACATTAAAACTCTTATAGTGATTACGCCTGACGAATCCTACTTGAAGCTCAGCTACTACCTTGAGATCCACGTTTGAGCGCGAACACAAGACTGAACTAAACTCAGGATCTGAAAGTATATTGCGCCATTTGCCAGTTCCATGTTTGAGAACTCCTGCCTTGAGGGCAGCTTCTTCTTCTGCTGTCCATTTCTGCTTAGGGGCACCCATCAGTAAATTCCTGAAACCCCAAATATATGAAAATATTAATCATTAGAAATCGAAAAGATCAAGCACCAATACTAATCAATTGTATATACTTTCGTGCATATTCATAAAGTTTAGACAACCAACAAAAAACATTGAATTGAAATGATGCAATTCTCAACCATTCTGAAATTGAAATGATGCAAATTTCAGAATTTCAACAAAAAACAGGTGAACATACAGAAAATCAGAAAAAAAAATAGAAAAAAAAATCCATAATACAATCAAGTTTGAAACTTCAAGATTCAAATTTACAAAATTTAATCTGTTCTTAAGCATAAAACAAAAGTTACAAGTTCCCATTTCTCTTAACTCAAATTATACATGGATTTAGACTCAACCCATATAAATCTTTCACTTCCTAGCAAACTAAGATAAAAATCATATCCTGAAATATACAAACTATGAATATTTAAAATTCCAATAGATTGCATTTCGTTTTGTTCTTCTCGACGAAAACAACGTTAAAAAACTGAAGCAACAAGAAATCAGGTTGAGCATTTTCATCACGAGCTTAGATTTTGGTGAAATTCATCCTGGGTTGATTCATCTAGAAAATTCCAAACAAGATTAAAACAAACAAACTTTTTACATCAATCACTGAATTCTACAGATTTAAAGCGAAAAAAATAGGAAAAAATTGAAGATGAATAATGGAGTACCTGATCGGAGAAACGCGCGAAGGGAAGAAGAGATCACGCGCAGAGTAGAGGATTTTTGTCACGAAATTATTTCTTACAAAACAGAGGAGTGAATAAGAAAAACAAGAAATAAAAACATGGAAGAGAGTGATTTATTTTTATGTCCGTAAGAATATTTAAATGGAAATGTTTTTTTTACTGCTTAATATATTATTTATGTTTTATGTGGGGGTTAAACTATTACTTAAATACTCGCTAGGTCCCTTTACATTTTGATCTCGTGTAAAGTAATCTCTTTTAAACAAAATTTATGAATTTTTAGGAAAAAACTTATAATTACAATTAAAAACATAAAAAATAAAATGTTAATTTAGAAAATGTGTACATTAAATTTTCTTAGAAGTTTTAAATTTAAAGTGAGGGTACATGTTTAATTAAAAAATGATATAAAATTATAAAAAATATTTATTTTTTTGAAATATTTTTTTTGTTTATTTATTTTAAATATTTTAATCACAATTGGACATAGGTTGTGTATTGAAAAAAAAATGTTTATATCATCTTAGATTATTTTTATTTATTTATTTTTAAAATATGTATCGATTCAATTACTTATTTTAGACTAAATATTCACTTTTAAAACGTACATAGACTTATGTATCTCTTTTCATATTAGATACTAAATTGAATTTTTGAATATAGTACATGGATTTTCTTTTTCATAATAGATGGACTAAAACAAAGTTTCAAGCATAGTACAAGGACTTTTAATAGACTTTATGTGATATATATTTTAGGATAAATTATACGTGTAGTCACTAAAAGTTTTAGGGTTGGTTAATAAAATTTTAAAACTTTCATTACAGTCACTATAATTTTAATTCATTTTCATTAAGTTCACCATCATTAGCTCTTGTTAAGAAATATTGGCATGACGCGTTAAACTCGTATTTGTCAAAAAGAATCTTAATTTTTTTTTTTAATTTCAATCACGGTCAAGATCAGAATTTTGTGAACAATTGAATTATTAAATAATGATGATCAAATATGTAATTATACAAATTTATTTTTCACTTCAACAATTAATAATTAATGATTAGTGGCTTAATTGAAATCAAAATAAAAGTTTAGTGAACTAAGTGACAAAATTTTGTTTAATGGACAGAATAGAGTCGATCCATAATTCAATGACCACCATGATAGTTTACCCCTAAATTAATTTTAATTTCCCAACGAAAATTATGTCAACTAATAATAGAATAAGGATGTTTTCATGGCAATCATAAATTACACAGCAACCTGATGCATAGAAAATCATATCAACCTCTGCTCAACATGAACGGTTCTCTTGCCAAATTAGTTTAAGATGAGGTTGCATCATCTTCTAAGCAGTCCTCGACTCCGGGTTAGCATCGACTAAGGTGGTACCTTATCGGTTGCAAGGTCGTTTAAATGCTCTATCGGCTGTAATTCCACTTCGATCTGGTATCAATTCCTTCATGTAATACTTGGAGTTACGGGATAGATTAATCTTTTTCCGCCTTTCATCCGGAATCATGTCGATCGTGCATTCTCTGAAGCCGCGCCTTACAAACCTGTAAAGCATTCTCAGAACCACCTTTCTTCAAATGCAGTAATCTGATCATAAATAATGGCTAGAGTATTGACAGGACATTACAAATTGACAGACTATCAAAGATGGTATGTTCAAATTTATCACTAAATGGTGCATGAAAATAATCGAATGCACAAAATAAAGTTTAATTCATACGAACCAATCAGCAGTACGAGTTGTTAGCAGGAAAAGCATGTCTAATCCGAGAGACGATGCCTTCTTCTCGATGTAATCTGCACATAAATAGATATAAAAAAGTAAGGACTTGTTATTAGGAATCTTAAGATTGGTTGACCACAATCAAACATCACACCGATGAGGTCATAAACTTATCAGCAAATATTTTATATACAATCTAGCAGCCAAAATAAGTGCCATTTTCGGAGTATGCCTTAGTAAAGTTATTGTTTTTTGAATTTGTAAAGATGTTTCAAATAGATTTGATTAGACAGTTCTTGCATTGCATCTCTTTCAGCTACACCAGAATAAGTAGAGCAGGGTCTGATCATGTCTAATATGGCATAAGCAATGAAGTTAGAGATGTCCAACAGCATACCAAGCAATTTATCTCCTTGTCCATGTCCTCGACATTCCGGAGAAACTGCGATACAAGCAACTTCTCCACACTTGTCCTTGAAGAAAGGAAACAGAGCACCACAAGCAATGATTTGACCTTCTCTTTCCGTCACGACAAATGAATCTAAGGCCTTAAGCAGCTGCACAAAAATGAAAAGACACAAGAATTTAATATTCAGATATTGGCTCCAATTCAAAAGAATGCAAAGTACGATCAAACTTTATTCTCATTGTTTCAACAAGAGCTTCACCGAAATGTATATGCATAAATGAGATAGACTGGTTAAACAAAAATCAGAAAGAGCTATATTGACCTCTTCATCACTCCTGTGAACCAATGTGCCAGACTCTTCTAATGGTTGTATGATTTGCTTGATTCCAGCGAGATCTGTCACCATAGCCATCCTAGCCCCTTCATATAGATCACTGAAAAACAAGCAATGCCGAGGTCAACGAACTGAATGCAAGATAGCTTAATTACTTACCGAGTCTAGCAACTGCAGCGCGTATAAACTAAGAAATATCAGCCACATGAAGTTACTATGAGGCCCCTCATCCTAGGAAAAAGGATATCATAACAATAAATTCTCCTGTTTGTCCATTGTCAAATGTTACAAAACATATCAATGCATGATCACACAATTAAATAAGAAAATACAGGTCTCTTAAAACCATGAAAGTTGGAAAAGAAAATTGTTATAGAATATAGTGATAGAAGGTCCTCTGAAGTACCACTAAATTAAAAAAATATATATACCTGTAATCATTTAGTAGCATATAACATATATTTTTGGTTTAACACTCCACCTGAGTGGCAGAGCCCACTGAAACATCGGAAAGGCTACCAATCATGGAAAGATTGGTTACTTCCAAAGCAAACACAGATACGTTGGGAATTAATCATGTTTCGTTCTATATGCCCATCATCAAATATTTATTCTCATAAGTTCACGGTAAACATTATATACCTAGCCACCATTGTCCCCATTCCGTCTCTTTTGAACAGTTCCAACAATAAGACCCCACCGATAGTGCCATCTAACAAATGAACTCTTTGTACACCACCCTGACAATAAAGCAGAAAATACAATTGGCATATTATTTTCACCTAAGAAGGAATCTAAATATACTGAGCTCAAACAAGCTTTTGAACTTACTCTGCAGACAAAGGCTGCAGCAGCCAACTCTGAAAGGTAGCCATTATCTCGACTTAACCGCTCCTGACCTCCAATAGCAAAGCCCTGTTCTCCAGACCATAGTCCATTGCCATTATTAAAACCAACACCATTCAGAAAGGTAGGATTTCGTGTACTATTGAGAGCCTTTCCATTTTGTGAAGCGTGAGCAACTGAATTATTATCATCATGTCCAACACTAGTAAGATCTTCTTCATCAACAGCTTTGACATATTTAGCAGCTACCTCACTTTGTTTGGCCCGTTGACGGATTAACATATCTGCTTCTTGGAGAGGCAAGAAATTAATAAGGCGTCCATTCTCATCCAAAATTGGGCCATCTATAATGCAAATAAGCTTATCTGCTTTAAGAGCTAATGCACAAGCCGTGGCAACTTCATATGTGCTGAATTTCAGAAAAAACATAAAGCATTAGCTGTCAGGTTTTAAATCATTGGGAAATAAAATAAGACTTATAAGCTAGTGCAAGATGCACCATAAAGTCTAAAGTGGTTGCCCATAAACGACCTATAAAAAATATTAGTTAGGAAATACATGATAAAAAAAAAGTAAAAAGTGAAAGATGGGCTATTCTCGACCCCGATGACCTGCCTAATAACTCCTAAAAGACGTGCATAATATGTAATCTTCCGCCCATAAAAAAAACTGCTTTAGTTATTGATCAAGGATGTTTTACTTCATTGGACACAAGATAACAGCAAGCTGCAACAAAATACCATTAAAGGTTACACAGCATACTTGCAATTCAAAACTTCACCAGAGCTAGAATACCCCAGGTTGCTTAATATTACTATACAACCACCATCAAGCCTCTCACGCAAGCGAGTAACATCTACTTTCTTTACTTCACCAGTTGCTCCATAATCAACACCTTCAACAACTCCCCTTCTCTGCAGAAGTGTTTAGCATGAGGCAAAATTATAACAAGTTTAATAGCACAGCCAATACCCAAAAACATGCTTTTGCAAGTTACCCATTGCTCATCAGTTCAAAAAGGTTTAGCCTTTATCTCAAACAGAAGAATAGTAATGCACATAAAAGTACAACCCAAATCAAAAGTTATTTTCAAAACGGAAACATTCTAACCTTGGCTGCAAGGAAGTTCCCGCTAGCAACACTGACACCAACTTCATGCCAACGGCTGCTCTCGCCATGCCGACGAATATTACATATGGAAGGCCCAGGAGAAAGCTTTGCCTCTATCATTTGACGAATCCCTCCGGCAGCTTCTGTTGCAGCAGCTAGAGATTCAGAGTCCGTTATTCTATATCTACCATAATACTTCGGTTCATGCCCTGCAATTTTTTGTGGCTCATTTTAAGTATAACTAATCTACTTAATTGCAAAACAAAGATTTTCATTCATAGCTAAGATGATATAAACACTGAATTACGAAAGGTTCAGAATTTTGCTACGATTATAATAATAAAGACAAATAATAGAACAAGTAAACTCAAGTACAAAACTTGCTACACTGAACATTTCTATGAGAGCAAGTGAAATAAGTGTAACACGAAACGACGTTGTTTTGTTGGGCTCACCTCTCTCAGCCAAAAGCTTGTCGATTTGCACGTGAGTTCCCGGAACAATAACAAATCTAATCCCTAGGTGATGCAAAAACGCAATATCCTGCAAGTTGAAAAGGAACAAAAAAAAAAAGTTAAGAAAAAAACTTTCCCATAAAGCATGTATAAGATTTTACCAATTTATTCATTTTGCCTTTAAAATGGTGTCCAAAAAGGGGGAAGCGACGATTTCGCCGGAAATAATAACAACGAAAGTGCCGCCACGGTGAGCCCAGAGGTAAGGCCAAGCCTCGCGGAACCACCGTACGAACTGTTTATCGTCAACTGAGATGTAAGTTTCGTCGAAGCTATCATTTTCGTTGATCGCATTGCGCTTAACGGAATTTCCTCTCTGGGACCTGGGTTCGAGTTTAAGATACCGAGTCCGGCACTTGGAATTGGGTTTCAGTGTTACGACGTCGGATCGGAAGGCGTGGCGGGAAGAGAAGAGTTTGGTCGGAGCGGGAAGGAAGAGAGAACCGCGAGCAGTTGGACATGAGGCGGCCATTGTGGCGGCTCTCAATAGTTTGATCAGCGCAGTAGTAGAACCTTGTTTGTTAAATTTTAAAGCAGAAAGTGGGGCCCAGTGGAGTAATTAAATTAAAAAATACGAAAAGGGAAATGTTTGAAAACAAATCGACTTTCTTTTATATATATATTTTGTCATAAACTTACTTTTTTATCCTTGCAAGAATCTACTTTATTTTCTTTAATAAAAATTATATATATTTGAGATTTATAATTTTTTAAAAAAATATTATTTTTTTCAAATTTAATTTTTTTAAAAAAGGTAATATATCATGTCAATATACTGAATCTTTATTGATAAAATCTACTTTTATTTTTATATATTAATACATTTTTGGTATAAATTATAATTATAAATATTTAATCTTTTAATTAATTACCTCAATATAAATATTATAAAACTATTATTTTAATTTAATAATTTATTTTTAACATAACTATAATAATTATAAATATTATATATTTATAACTAAATTTAGAAATATTATACATAAATAATTTTTAGAATAAATAATTAAAAAATAATAATTATTTTTTACTTTTATAAGAATTATTCAAAAAAAATATAATATAATATATACTTCAGGCCAGTTTGGTCCACATGTTAAAAATCTGTAATCACATATGACTTAGTTCAAGCGAACCACAGGTCTATAAATCGATCTAGCTGTACCTCTTGAAACAGTAGATACGATATAATTGTATGTTTGGTTTTATGCTTATCAGGGACAATATTTTTTAATTTATATTTTTATATTTTGTATAAATAAATTTCTATTAAGATGTTAATAGTGGTTATTTTCTCTTCAATTGATGGTAATACTATTCTCCTCATATTTATTGAAATTGTATATATTTTTTTGAAAAATATGACCCTTAGATAATGAATTATATTCATATTTATCGTTTATTATATTTTTAATTAATTTTATATTATACAGAAGAATATAATAAATAAGCGATATTAATTATCAAAAAATTATATTAAAAATATAATAAAATCATTAAATTTTAAGAATAAATTATCAATAAAAATATAAATAAATATATAAAATATAGAAGAAATAAAATTTTTATGAGATACAGTTTCTCTCAATACTCTAATGTCTATTATATTCTTTGAATTAAATATTATAGTATTTTCGGTAATACATCGAGTATCGTTATATTTTAATAATTTCAATCTAAAAATAACATTATATTTTGTGAATTATAATTTTTTATATATAAATAAAAAATAAATTATAATAAAACTCGTCTAGTAGTAAAAGACAGCCTTAAGAGACCAAACAATATTTTTTTTTTCTAATTTTGAAAGCCTTTCACTTTGAATGGAACTCTGTGATGTCTGAGAGAGAGATTTTCCCGCATAACCCCGAAAGTCGAAAAATTTACATGGGTCCAACATGAGAAAATTATAATGTTATCAAAAATAATTTGAAGTAAACAAAAATATTTTAAACGTTCTTTTAAAAAAATATAATAGATTAATATAAATTAAAAAAATAAGTAATTTTATTTAAAAAAATAAAAAATAGAAATTCTAGTAGTTGAGGAAATGCTTTTTGTTTTTTGACATATAAAAAATTATATATTTTGTATTATTTTTTGTATAAAATATAAGTTTTGCATTGCTTTCGACTCAAAAATATTTTTTTTAGAACATTCTAAAACCAAGCCTTAATCCTTTGTTATAATGAGATTACCTTGAGAATGGAATCCAAGCCAGGACTAGCGACAACGTCGGCTGACAAGACCAAAACAATCGTGTTTCCTCGGTGAAGGTACACGTAGGATTGAGCTTCCCTCAACGCTTCCACGAACCTCATGTCTTCCTCCGCCCTGTCGCAGCCGCTGTCATAGCCATTAGTAACCCATCTTGGTCCTATCTTCTTCCTCGTATCCTTTGCAAACCCTGGTTAAAAACACGCATTTTGAAGCTTATGAAACTCCATTGATTCCGACACCAACTGTTAATTGCCGCTTGGTTTTGTGGAGAACTCCATTTCCGTGCTTGATGAGGATTTATTTTAACAGTTATGGCACTCGACATCTCTCTACAGTTCTGAAACATTAAGGTTTTCTTCACGGGAAAACAAGAAAAGGGAAGAAAACGCGGCTAAACGGTGGAGTGAAGAGAAACGTGCTAGAGAGCGAAAGAGAAGGCTTGAACCAAATAATAAGAGTAAAAGACAAAATCAAAAACATGAAACAAGAAGAAGAAGCTAACTGACTGGGAATCTGAGGCTCACTTGTTCAGACTATTGTGATAGTAATAACAAATGGTGGCCCCCATGGCTGCTGTTCGTTTTTTTTTCTTCAGTTCATCGGCTTTTTTTTTCATAGATAAAATGTCAAAGATAAGGATGAACCGATGGAAAATTTTGATATATTTTCATAGGTTTTTTGTGGCGTTTTTTTTGTTCTATAGCGGCGTTTTTTTGCGCCACTAAAAACTTTTCTAACGCTTAGAAAAACATCGCAAAAAGTGCTGCTAAAAATAGCGCCATAATAGTTTGTGGCGTTTTTTTGATAAAAACGCCGCTAAAAAACATGTCCTTTAGCGGCGTTTTTCATGATAAACGCCGCTAATGACATATTCTTTAGTGGCGTTTATATTTATAAACGTCGCTAAAATTATGTTCTTTAGCGGCGTTTGTAAGTAAGAACGTCATTAATGACATTTTTTAGCGGCGTTTTTCATGATAAACGCCGCTAAAGAACATAATTTTAGTGACGTTTGTAAATAAAAACGCCACTAAAGAATATGTCATTAGCGGCGTTTGTTATGAAAAATGCTGCAACAACAATTATTTACTTTTATTCCACAGTTTTATCTCTAAAAATGGACACAATAAGGGATAATTAAGAAATAAAAAGAGTTTGATAGTATAAAATTAAGAAACTGCAACATATTTTATTTAATAAAGCCAAACAGATAATTGAGCAACAACACATATGAACAATGAGAAATATCAGGACTAGTGATATCAAGGAAAAGATTATTCAGTTTCAACAATCAAGCTATGGCATAGCTGAAAAATGAAAACAATATGTAACTGATATAAAGACTAATTACTATTACTGTTATTTATCATTTACTTACAAAGAGAGTATAAATACCCCGACAGATCTTGTAATATCCGTTCTCTCCCCAATTTTCTTCCCATAAATTCGTTATGATCCAATAAGACTTATTCTTGAAACAGATTATAACCAGAATCACCATAACCTACAAGAAAGACTCCATGATCTAAATGCTTCCCACTACAACAGCACAAGCATTTAGTAGCTTAATGAAACAAAAACTAACCTTGGGTTCAGTTGGTTTAGTTTTGGGGTGGATACATAGCTTGCTTTGACAAGCTCACGAGTGAAAGTTTGCATGTTTCTATAGAAGCACAAGGTGTTGTGCTTTATTGGCCTCTGCATCGGGTAGCAGCCTAAATCTGGAAAGCAAAGATGTGAACATAAGACTATAATTTACCATTAAAAATAAAAAAAAGAAACTTATTAACCTATCAAGAAGAAAAAGCTAAAAGGAAACTTATTAACCTTGAAAATAATTACTACCATTAACAAATTTCAGTTTACTTGACCTCCATGGAAAGAAAAAAGCTAGTTGGAATCGAATATCATATGAGAATTTACCTTTCAAAATTCAAAAAGGGGATTCTGAAATAAGAAACGAGCATTTTTCAACAGAGCACTTGCCTCTTCATTTGATGCATCTATCAATTTCAGATCCTTGGTCTCTTCCTGTCTTTCTCCATTTGTTCTTTATGTATCCTTCAACAAACAAAAACAAACTCATTAAAACAGTGATTAAACTATTGAAGTTGACGGCAGTGGCAGACTAATCTAATATGATTTTAATGTAAAGAGCAGGTCAAAAAACATGCATTGTGTCTATAACTTGTGCCTATAAACTGGCCACAGCTGAAATCAAGAAACACATGCCTAGTACATTTAGTGTTCCTAATTTCCGTATATGCTTTATGCAAGTACAATGATATTAACTTGATCAATACAGTCCGGTTCAACATGATAGCAGATCAGTAAATTAGATTTTGACTTTCAACGATAGTAAATCTACCAAGTGGAAACATAGCCAATAGAAAGCAGACATGCAAGTTAAAAAACCAGATAAAAATGAATGTGATGATGTCTATCGATCGGAACTCGCAACTCTATCGAAATTTAACATGAAGCGTGAAGCATCTTTTAACACCGTCCTTTGTCAGCTTGCAACCACATCGATCACGCCTTGAAGTTAGATTAGAAAATTTGTTGTATGTATAATGCAGAACAACAGCCTCATCTAATTTGATCTCGCTACCAAATATCACAAAATAAAACCAGTTAAGTACCTAACAACTTATTATATAAAAACACAAATAACGCAATATAATTAATAGTATATACAGAACAAAGAAACTCTGTATTGTGTTTAATAAAGCTTGAAAGTTGAGTTTTTCTCAAAGAACACGGAATTTTCTTTGCTTTACTAGGTTTGCACTGTGACTCCGTGGTAAGTGTCTTGATCACACCAATATCGAAAAGACATGCGGAAACTTCTTATTGCTAGATATATCTAAAAACACAACACCAAACTTGGTATATATATAAAAATATCATTAACAACATGAATTCATTAACAAAAAAACAGTAGAAAGGAGAAATACCATACTTTGGTACCTTCATGAATGTGATTATGCGAAATTAAAAAAAGAAATGATTAAACTATTGTTACCAGTTGAGTAAAGCGCTCAATCTTTTCATGAATGTGAGAAATATTGAGTCCCATTTCTTCAGACCCAAAATATTTGATGATAACTGAAACAAAAATGGCTAAGAATTGAAAAAAACAAAAAAACAAAATAAATGTACAGAAATTACATCTTAATTTCTAACAAATCCAAATACACAAATAGATATCAACCAGTAGTAATTTCTAACATTTAAAAATTAAATCTTAATTTCTAGAAATGAAGGCAGTTAGTTTCATTTACCTGAGATGCTGGAAATGGCGATGGATGAATGAGTGGAGACAAAAGCGATGAGGGCTACTATTCTGACGAAGCAGAGAGTGCAAGCGAGACAAAAGCAGAGAGAGCTGGAATTAGGGTTAATCAAATACGGAGGACTGCGATTCTGACTCATTTGCGGGTGAGGGCTTTGATTCTGACTCATTTCCGATGAGGGCTTAGATTTCGACTCATTTGAGGAGGGGAAATAATTTTGTAGGTGAAGGCTGCGATGGAGGGGGAAACAACGTTAATGGAATTATGGATAATGGGAATGGTTCAAAACCTAAAATTTTTCGCGTTTTAGTAATATCAGATTCATTTGCGGCGTTTGTTAATACAAATGCCACTGTTTTATATGCTATTGCGGCGTTTAAATTAAAAACGTCACTATCTATTGCGACGTTTTCTTTAGAAACGCCACTAATATTTATGTTTATTGTGGTGTTTGTTGGTAAAATGCCGCAATTAGACACTTTTTGCGGCATTTGCTTTAAAACGCCACTGTATGTAATATTTATAGTGGTGTTTGGTCTAAAAACGCCATTAAATATGCCGCTATAAACCAATTCTAGTGTAGTGTCTGCTTGAATATTTATTTTTATTATTTTTTAAATTTTATAAATTCGTTCTTAACATAAAATTATATACTTATCTAATAATGGAATTAAAAAATAAATAAAAAATCTTAAAATTTTAAATATTAAAGATATAAAAATAATTTATAAAAAATAAAAAAAAATATATCAACGTTGAAAATTTTAAGGTTTGTCTCTGTCCTGATAAACCCTCGATTAAAATTATATACATCAATTTTATATCTTCATGAATCTTGGAAATTCTTTTACTTTTTCAATTATTAAAGTTGATGGAATGAATTGGTTTTCTTTTGAGTATTCTAAGAATAAAATAATGTCTGGTTCAAAAAATATAATGAAATAATGTGTATTTAAAAAATAAATCATGTGTATAATATTTTTATATCAATAAAATATGTTATAAATACATGATATTGTAAAAACGTGATGGTGGATCTAAAAAAATTTAAGATGGACATACATGTAATTTTAAAATTTTAGGGTGGACAAAACTCATAAATATATATAAAAAAAATTAAGGATTAACTCGTAAAATTTAAATAATTAAAGATAAATATGTAAATTTTAAAAATATTAGGGTGAGCCTGGATCCACCCAACCTAATATGTACATTCGCCACTAAATACTGTAGGTATGAATGGTTCAAAGATTTTGATCTTTACTTTATCAACAATATTATATATTCAAAGATTTGGAGGGGTGATTCTAGAAAAAGTCGGTCTTAAAAAAAGCCTAAAAAACGGTTGTATCGTTTTTCTTATAAAAGTTGTAAGAAATTCGGTACACACTTTTCGGTATATACTGAAATTCTTACAACTTTTGTAAGAAAAACGATATATACCGAATTTCTTAGAAAAACTGTAAGAATTTCGGTTATAAATCGATTTTCTTACAAAAAGTATAAAGATTTCGGTATATACCGTTTTTCTTACAAAAGTTGTAAGAATTTCTTACAACTTTTGTAAGAAAAACGATACGGCCTTTTTTAGGCTTTTTCTAAGTTCGACCTTTTTTAAATTTCCCGATTTGGAGAGACCTATGTAGTTTATTTAAATATATATATATTTTTTTAAAATATCTTATAAAAGATATTATTAAATTATACTACTCAGTAGTAAAAATTAAATAGTAAACATTAAAAATCAAACATTTTAGTTGATCGCTTGAAAGATAATATTTTTTATGTTTTAAGTTTTAAATAATTATTAATATATATAATTATATATTTATATTTTTTTATAAATATTAAATTAAATTAATTTTTTTTATTTTTTTAAGTCCGTTAGTTTTACGTGGTCATTCTTATTATACCAATTTAGGATCCCATTTCATGTTTATAAATAGAGTCATTTTACGCTAACCTAGGATCTATCATCCATGTAAGGCTCACCGCTCAAAATTAGAGGGATTTAATTTTATTAATAGTTTATTAATATTTATTATAATTTAATTTCTTAAAAAAACATGTTATTAGGGTATATTCTTTAAATTTAATTTGTCTGTAACTTTTATTTATTTATCATTGGAAGTTTATTTGTAAAAAAATATTTTTTAATCGTTAAATTAAGAGTTTTTTAATATTTTTTATCTTATTTTAATATATTTTTAATATTTTTAAAATTTTATTTTTAATATTTATTATTAGGTTATATTTTTTATTAAGCACGCATTTTTTATTTTTGTTATTAGAGCTTTAATTATTAGTATCTAATTTATTGGTTTGTTCTTAAACTATTAAAGTCTCGAGAACAAATCTGATTACGCTAACAAAATTACTTTATAATAATTAAACATAAAAAATAAAGAAAAAATATATCTAACTGAAAAGCTATCGATCACTGTTAAATACATAGTAAGATATATTACACTTAAAAAATATAAATTTAAACTCTAAAAACAACATAATCTCATACCTTAAATATAGACGGTAAGAATGGAAGCAAACCTTTAAGTGTATATAACATTGTCCTAGAAAGTAGTAAATGCATACGGAAAAACATATATTTTAGTTATTCTATTTTATCTGTCTCGATAATGATATTTCATTTGTTCATCAAAGAGAAGAAGCTGACAGAGATTTACGTAACGAAGTTAAAATTTAAAAAATATATATATTTATTTTAAAATTTTAATCTATTTATCAATTGATTGGAATTAATAATATTATGTATTTGCGTTGCTTAATAAAAATAATAAAATTTATTAGAGTGATTTTTTTACCTAAAATTAGTTTTATTTGAACCTGATAAATACGTGTGTTTAAAAACATTTGATCCGGTTGATTTGATCTAAAAAATCGGATTTTTAATTCAGTTTTTATTTTTAGAGCAAACATCCGATTTGATCTTAAATTTTTCGCATCGGATACGGATCATATTATTTTAAGTTTCAGATTATCCGAAAATTCAAAAATTTAAATTTTCATTAATATTAATCTTGTTATATTTAACAATTTAGTAATTGCTATATTCAAAAATTTAAAAATTAAAACTTTTATAAATATTAACATTGTTGTATTTAATAATTTGTTGATTATTATATTTGAAATTATAAAATTTTCATAAATATAATATTCAAATTCGAAAAACTAATTTAATCAAATTATATTTTTGAATAATTAGATATCTAACTATCTAATTCGAATATCCGATATACATATATACGAATATCTATTTTTTTTAAATCGAATACGAATCACTGTATTATTGATGAATATCTAAAAATTTAAATTTAATTTGAGATAATCCGATATCTAATAATAAACACTCATACTATGAATAGTGCATGCCGCATGTCATTTTTTTAATCTAAATCTGGAAATACGTGATGGGTTCATGTAGTTAAATGGACTGGCTAAAGGAAGTAAGTTTTGGTGATTCCCAACGTTCTTCTCTGATCTCTCCGTTCATAGACGATTTCTACCGTCAGTTTATTACATATCTTTTAATCTCGTCATCCTATTAATCTGTCCAAGGATAAGCTTTCTTTAACGATGCTTTTTAAATCAACTTTTAGATTAAAAGTTGGTTTAAAATACAAAAATAATGTTAAATAGTTAATTTTTAAAAAAAATTGTATTTAGAAAGTGATTTTCTACTCAAACGTAAAAGTTAAAATTTTTAGCTTTTGCGGTTGAAAAAGTACTTTTAAGAGTCAGATTATAATTTTAACCTTCAATTATTATGTTTTATTATAATTTAATTTCTACAAATACATAATTATATTTAACATGCATTATTTTTTTATTTAAAATTTATATATTCATATAAAAATTATATATTTTTCAAAAGCACTTCTAAAAAGCACTTTTCAAAAATAATTTATGTATTCATTTATTAATATTTTTATATTTTATTATAATTTAAATTAATATTATAATATAAAATAATTTAATTATTATTTAAATATATATTTTTTAACTTATAAAGTCATGTCTAAAATAGTTATTTATTTTCTCAAAAGCACTTTTTGACATCAATACTAAACACATATTTCAAACTAAAAATTCCAAAAGAGTTTTTTTACTATACTTTTTCACCACACTTTTTTACCGCACTTTTCAAAAGCAATGCTAAACTGACCCTTAGAATTGAACTGATTTAATATGATTTTATATTTTATTCGTTAAAAAGTATTGTTATTTATCGTAAAAAATAATATTTAATTGAATCGAAATAAAATTTTTGAGTTATTTATATTAAAGAATCTCATTTTATAACTAAAATTTTATTTAAAATTTTTAAAGTTGAGTTATGAAATTTAAATTTAAGATATTTATAATATTATAATAGAAATACTAATTAATTTTATTTTAAATGGTTTTCTATAACTATATATATTCTTGATATGATATATATGTCTAGTATAGCTGAGAGGTTTTGACTCGAACTTGAAAATTAATCTATCAATTACTAAGAATTTTGATTTATTTAAAATTTTATTTTATAATTCAAACTTTATTTGAATTTCTTTGAATCAACTCAAAATAAATTTAGTATTTTTACATTGAGTTGAATCAAATAATTTAATTTTTTGAGTCGAATCAAATTTTATCCTCCCTTACAACAATTCTACAATGAGGGAACTAAGGATAATTCGTATAAAATTTCAGTTATAAACAAAAATAGTTTAATTTTCTGAATTGAGTCAAATTTAAGTGGTGGTAAAGAGTGCGAAAAAAATATTTTATTTAAAATTATATTTATAATTTTAAAACATATATTTTTGATTAAATATTAATAAGAATAATTTATTTTTATTTTAGATTATTTTTATATTAATAATAGTAAAATATGCTAATTTATACTAAAAAATTAATAAAGTAATAATGAGATAAAAAACAATGTATAAATTTTGGTGAGTAATTTGATCATTTTGAAAGTTTAATGATTAAAATAACTCAAGGAGTAAAGTTCAGTGATGTTCTGTGTAATTTGCCTAATTTTAAAGGGTTTAAAGGCTTTACTTACGGCCTATTCTGAGCCCAAACACGCAATATCCAAAAGAGATTGAAAAATAATACATAAAAAATAAAAATAGAAATTAAAGAGCGCAAACCGCAAAGACAATCTCACCCTATCCCTCTCTTGCGGCGGCCCTGCCAGATCTCTTGCGCTTCTACCTACCTAGCGTTTTCCCGGTCGAGTTTCAATCGCCAGCGCACCTCATCGACTGAGGTTCAGGTACTTTCTAGACTCTCTTACAACCTCTAATGTTTTTATTTTAAACTTTTGTGTGTTTCTTTTGTGATTTTCTTATGTAGCTGGTTTATATCATTTTAATGGTTGTAGTCGAATCGGTTGAATAGGAAAGACGGGGAAAAATATCAAACTACAATTTTGGAACTACTTTTCCCTAACAGTCTGCATATGTGAATTTATCTTTGGTCTGAGTTGATAGGGTTTGTATTTTATATCAATTGAGTGAAAATTTTAAATTTTCTTATGGTAAATTGTAGTATATTAAATTAGAAAGATCTGCTAAAGTTTCATTTATTTATGTATCTGGTGTTTCTCTAATTGTTTTAGGATTTCCGTTAGGCCAGCAAATTCATCCCAGAATATTGTTAATATGATTTTGATGCATCATTCTTGTTTCTCTTAAATTAATTTGCAGTTGGACTTAAGGACATAGGCTACTAATTAACGGCTCTGCATAGCTACATAAGGTTCTGCAAAGTAGACAATGGCACACCGATTATTAAGAGATCATGAGGCAGATGGCTGGGAACGCTCCGACTTCCCTATCATTTGTGAGTCATGCCTTGGTGACAATCCATATGTCCGGATGGTATTAATTCTGACCTCTTCAATACTCTCTCTCCCTCCCTCTCCAGTCCATGTTTAGGGAATTGAAATTGCAGTTTTTGTGCGAACCTAAACCAAGTTTTCGTTAACTAAGTATGACTTTTGTATGGATTTAACCTTTTGGTTTGGCTTTTAGTTATATATCTATATAATGTTAACAATCATGTTAGTTTTTGTGTGCACTGCAGAGTTGTGAATACAGAAACCTTCTATAATGTGGTTGAGCCTAGTTTATTGAGGTGAAAATGTAAAATAGCAAATCATTTTTTGAAGAGGTTTTCAAATTTTTATTGAAGTAGCTGGTTTTTACTGCGCTTTTTCCTTACTCTTGCAGTTTTTTACCAATGAGAACTAAGACTTGTCATAATGTTTGTTTCTAATATTTGCTTTTTTTTTTTGCTTCCTGTTCTGACTTCTATAATCTTGGTTAAAAAGGAAATAGATTATTCAAAATGAATTCTGTGTGTAAAACAACATTATGATTTACACCGGCATTTAGATTTTAATAGCAATACTAATCAGATGTATTTAAAAATTTCATGACCCGTGTATTTCCGTTATTACATATGTTGATTAGGATAAATCAGCATCTTCCTAAGAAGCAAGAAAGGACTATGGTATATTAAGTTGGTTAGGCTATGGTTCGGAACCTACAAATTCACTGTGGAATTTGAATTTAATTTCTTTTTGTTTCTTTTATAATATAAAATTGTGTTTTTTCTCCCTCTAATGGATTTCTTTACGCACCGATTGCAGACTAAAGCTGATTATGATAAGGAGTGCAAGATTTGTACACGGCCATTTACAGTCTTTAGGTGGAGGCCTGGTCGTGACGCCAGGTATAAGAAAACTGAGGTTTGTCAGACTTGCAGCAAGTTGAAAAATGTTTGTCAAGTCTGCCTTTTAGACCTCGAGTATGGATTGCCAGTTCAAGTTCGGGATACTGCTCTTAGTATAAACTCCAATGATGCCATTCCAAAGAGTGACGTGAACAGAGAGTATTTTGCTGAGGAGCATGACCGCAGGGTATGTATTTTCATGTTTAACAGTTATCTTTAAGCATCATTTTGTGAAATGAGTGAAGCTGTTAAAAGTATTATCTTCCGTGAAAAATGTCAAGCAAGTTCCTGTTAAACTGTTTCCTTTATAGAATGCTATGGTTTTGGTTGTCATTGCAGTAGCTGAAGCATGTCAAATTGCGATTGGAAATTTGCCGTAAAGATACTTTGCATATATAAATCATGCATTAGTAGAGATTTAACAATGTGAAAGCTAAACCCTTTCGCTATCATGTACATGCCAAATACATTAGTTTATCTTGCATTTTTTCAGTTGATACGTAGATACTCATTGTTTTCCTCTTTGTACCCAACATTTAATTCATGCTGAGAGTTTAGTTTTGCATATTCACTGCTTTGCATTTAGGTTTGTGGGTTTTTCAGTTGTCACTTGCTAATTCTTATCACTGTATTGAGAATAAATTTGTTATGGTGTTTAAAATCTGATGTTACAGCTTTTCCTTCAGATTTTGTTGATTTGTAGTTACCTGTAGGTATATAAATTTGAAAGAAATTGTAAGAATAAATTTGTTATGATGTTTAAAATCTGATGTTACAGCTTTTCCTTCAGTTTATTTTTTTGATTTGTAGTTTTTGTCTGTAGGCATATTATTCGAAAGAAATTGTAAGATATGGTAATGAACAGTGGAATTGTTTTTATAAACACTGTTCCATAATTGGTAAATATATCATGCCTCCTTTTACTTCTATATGCATAGATACTTAAAACTCTATAGATGGCGAATGAGATGGAGTTGATGGTTATAAGGGTGTTAATTTATTTGTTTAAGATGACTATGATGTCCTCTTTCTTTTGTTTTTTCTCTTATGTTTAGTTAAGTAAATTTGTTGATTGCAGGCAAGAGCTGGTTTAGATTATGAATCCTCATATGGTAAAGTACGGCCAAATGACACTATTCTGAAGCTTCAGAGAACAACACCATACTACAAAAGAAACCGAGCACATATTTGCAGTTTCTATGTGCGGGGTGAATGTACTAGAGGTGCTGAGTGCCCCTATAGGCATGAGATGCCAGAAGCTGGGGAGTTGTCCCAGCAAAATATAAAAGACCGCTACTATGGGTAAGCTCTTTCTTTAACGTATAAAACATTAATGAAAATATGTTTTCCTCGAATGAACATTGTCTGAAAGATAGTTTAGGCATTATCCCTTGAAGAATATCCCTTATTTGGTCACAGTGATGGGATGGTGATGCCATGAACATAGTTTTATTCAAGTCTTTTTAACAGCATGTCCTTTTCATGTCATTCTCTTTCCTTTTGTGTGAATCATCAAATGTGTTTGGCCGGGGAAAGCAATGCCACATGTCACGAAAGGCATGACCTAGATATTGATGACAATGCTGCAATTAATCAACAAACAACAGTTGATGCTTTTCATGCATGACACTTCTTAATATTGTGAATGACCTCTTGTCTCTATTGTTGCTCCTAAATATTTGCAGTGTGAATGATCCTGTGGCATTAAAGCTACTTAACAAGGCTGGTGAAATGCCTTCTTTGGAAGCTCCTGAGGATGAAAGCATTAAAACACTTTACGTGGGCGGGCTGGATAAAAGGATCACTGAGCAAGATTTAAGGGATAACTTCTATGCCCATGGTGAAATTGAATCAATAAAGATGGTTCTTGACAAGGCATGCGCCTTTGTTACATACACAACCAGAGAAGGAGCTGAGAAGGCTGCAGAAGAGCTTTCTAGCAAGCTAGTCGTAAAGGGTCTTAGGCTAAAGCTAATGTGGGGTAAGCCCCAGGTGCCAAGACCTGATTCCGAAACCTCTGATGGAGCCAGGCAGCAAGCATCAGTGGCTCATAGTGGAATGTTGCCCCGAGCAGTAATATCTCAGCAGCAGAACCAGTTCCAGCCACCTGGGCCTGGCATGCAGGACCAACCCCCACCTATGCAGTATTTTAATATCCCACCTCCTCCTCAGCTGGACAGAGCCTACTATCCATCAATGGATCCTCAAAGGATGGGTGCTCTGGTTCCGTCCCATGAAGGGGAGAACAAACCTGGATCAGAAAAACAAGGGCAGCATTACCCCTACCAAGCTATGCCAGCACCACCACATGCGCAATATCCTCATCAGCATTATCCACCATATGGGTACATGCAACCAATGCCACCTTATCAGCAGTATCCACCATACCATTCAGCAATGCCTCCGCCTCGTGGCCCACCTCAACAGTATCAACATTCTGGTCCACCAAGGCCTCCACCACCTGTGAATGCCCCTTCAACGAGCATGCCACCGGCTTCTGCATCATCATCAGGTTCTGCCCCAGCAGAGCCAGTGCCATCTGCTGAAGCTGGTTCATCTCATCAATGAGGGTTTTGTTTTCGTTACCTTAAACCCACAAAAAAGCTGTTGTTTTGTTAATGTAAGAATATAACCTGTTATCTCTCAGCGTTATTTTTTGTCGACTTCAAAAACATCTTTGCCTTAGTTTTTATTAGTAAGTTCTTTTTCTCTAGAAAATTGTTGTAGACGAAATGAATTATTGCAGAATCTTGGACCAAATATGAATCGGATTGACTTCTAAATCTATGAAATACTTGAGAATAAAAGAATAAATAAATTAGAATAATACATGAGAAAAAATAGCTTATAAAACTGATTAACAAACAAGCAAATTTAGAAACCACTCAATAGATTTTGAGTTATTTGATTCGAATATAATTAAAAATTATTTTGAGTTATTTGATTGGAATATAATTAAAAATTATTTTGAGTTATTTGATTCACATATAATTAAAAATTATATTGTAGTTTGTGGACTCTTTTCATTATTTTATCTGTGATTCGTGTTCATTAAAATTTGACCATTTAATTTATTTTCATATATTTTTTTAATGATGAGTTTTTGTTTTTTTAATGTCACGTATTTCTCTTAATAGGCCAGTTGGAGCATTGATTTTTGATATTTATTTTATTGGGTAAACTATCCATTTAGTACCAACCTAATATAATATTTTTGTTTTGGTACCACACTTATTAATTTTTGCAAAATTAAACTTAATATTATGTTTTTTTTTTCTGTTTTGGTACCTATTCGTTAAAAATTAACAAAGATGGTAATATAACCCACTTTAATTGGTATAATAGTAGTTTTAATCATAAAACGTATACATTTATATCAATTTGGTCCAAAATCTATCAAATTAATCGTCATTTTAGATATTTAAATTAAAACTATAAATTTCTCTTTTTTCCCTCCTTCACCCAAAGGCCAAAACCCAACTCGCTTCAGCAGCCATTGGTTCATATAGCTATAAGTGAGCATTGTTATGATCCAAGGTAAAGATTAAGAAGTTTTGGAAGAGAATGACAGAAGACACATGCAATATGCAACTGTTGCATTGCATTTCATATTCCAATCTCTGCAATGCTCTGCAACCGGCCTCCATTGCCCACCACCACGATCACCGCCATGATGTCTACGAATATACCCACTGCCAGTCTGCCACCACCACCTCTGCTGCCCGATCTATCAACTTCCTGCTCCACCTGCAAAATATTTTGATTTGTATGAAAACTGTGTCAAATTTGAAACCAAGTTTTCCACTCTATTCCATTGACCTTATCCATTCATTTCCAAGCTTTGCATTAGACCACACCATAGGAAGGAGACAAGATATTGAACTAAATTCTCATGAACCAATCAATGAACCACCTACACCTAGTTGTCTAATTAGGCCTTTGAGAGTCACACCTAGTAGGCATCATAAAATATGCATGATGAATGGCGATCCATTCCCGTTATAACACCTCTACCACTACACCCACAAAACAGCCCTCCGTATTTCCCCATCTCCTCAACCAAACAAATTCTCATTTTCCTTTATAAATCAACTCTATTCCTTATTTCTCACCTCAAATTTCTCTTCTTTTTTCTTGCAACCCGACACACATTGTCTTGTTCAGATATTAGCGGCCAGGTTTTCATTACATTTTTTTCTCACATAATATTTTTCGGTGTTTGTCTGCATCTTTATACAATATTAAATGTATATGTAGATTCTTTTGTCTTAATAGAGTTATTGGCCTGGGAATTCTGTACATAAGAAGGATCCCACCTGGGTCTCCATTCTCAGCTGGTGATTCTTCAATTTCATTTTCTTTTTCAGGTGCCATTCCCCTCCCCCAATATTTCATATGTTTACTTTTTGGGGTCTTCTGGGTTTATATTTATTTTATCATTACTAGCTTATTGTTTGGTTGAAAGCAGCAAGATGGGTTTGCATGTAAAAGGTTTATGAAGATAGAAATTTGAGTGGTGAAACAATGGAGAAAGGGAAGAGATCGGGGAAGAAGGTGAAGTATAAGCTGGTGGAATACCACTCATTGCCTGCATATTTGAAGGACAACGAGTATATTATCGGTCATTACCGATCAGAATGGCCGATGAAGCAGCTGTTTCTCAGCGTCTTCTCAATCCACAACGAGACTGTAAATGTTTGGACGTAAGTTTTGTTCACCCTTAACCTGTTCGGACAATGGAACATGTTGTCGCATGTTCGTACTATGATCATGTTAAAAGGAGTAACACCATTATTAACTTGTACAGGCATTTGATCGGCTTCTTCATTTTCCTTTCCCTTACCATATACACTGCAATGAAGATTCCAACAGTTGATTTGCACAAATTGCATTCTGAGATCATAACATGCCTGCCTTCGTTATCGAATGTGTCTGTTCTATACAAACTCAGTGATGAGATAAAGACTAATCTCCCGTCGCTCTCCGATGTCGGCGAACTTCTGTATAATTGTTTACCTGAGCGTTTCTCCTCTAGGAATCTATCAACTGTATGTGTTCTGGTAACATTTTAATGTTAATGTTTTAAGATGTCATGTCATGCCTTGTTATTAACTGTAGGTTAAGATGTTGCTTCTTTTATTATTTATAATTGCAGAGAAGTATGAAGGAGGATGTGGAAAGCATAATAGCGCCATTGATGGTCGGACCGATAACTCGGTGGCCGTTTTTCACCTTCTTAGGCGGTGCCATGTTTTGCCTATTAGCTAGCAGCGCGTGCCACCTCCTGTCGTGCCACTCCGAGCGCCTATCGTATATCGTTCGCAGGCTAGATTATGCCGGTATCGCTGCCCTTATATCAACTTCCTTTTATCCACCTGTGTATTACTCCTTCCTATGTGATCCATTCTTTTTAAACCTCTACTTGGGATTCATAACCTCCTCGGAGTTGCAACGATCGTGTTTTCGTTCTTACCAAGGTTCCATCGACCCGAATTCCGAACCCTTCGTGCATCCCTCTTTTTCGGCATGGGGATGTCTGGTGTAGCACCGATTGTTCACAAGCTTATCTTGTTCTCCCACCAACCCGAGGCCCTTCAAACGACCTGGTACGAGATTTTGATGGGGATACTGTATGGTGCTGGAGCATTAGTGTATGCAACAAGAATACCAGAGCGGTGGATGCCGGGGAAATTCGACATTGCCGGGCATAGTCATCAGCTATTCCACATCTTGGTTGTTGCAGGGGCATACACTCATTACCGTGCGGGTCTAGTTTACCTCAAATGGAGAGATCAGCACGGATGTTAAACAAGTGAGTTTTTGAATAGAGAGGATTCCTCTATAAGTATGTTTCTTAGTGGTAGACGTAGAGGGAATGGATGAATACAGTTGTCTAACTGTCTTGTCTTGTGTTCAATTCAACCTATTGTCACCAACGTATATGATTCTTCAAAAAATATTCTAAAATTGGAGAACAATCCAGTTTCAACATTAATATATGCTATGAAAATGGAAATAATTACACAGTAAATTTCATGCACAACATCTATTTTTCCATGTTTCAGACAGTTTTCTAGTTCTGTAATGAAGATGTTCTTTCTCTACATTGATGAACTGTCCATGGCAGACATGATAGAGAAGAACAAAAATGTATGAACGTATGTGCTTTTGTTTTGTTGAGAATTGAATCTTGCTTTAATCAACTGAATTAGAAAATATTAACTCGGTTCATTTAAAAACTTGTATAATAGTTCAAACTGAGTATACTCCCCTAATGGTCAGAGGTGCTCATGAGTCATGAGGGAGGTCCTTGTGTCTGACGTGTCATTGGGCCTATTTTGGGCCTATTGTTAAAAAATTATTAGATGAACACGATTTATTATGTCTTATATGATTTTACATTCAGTTAATAAGGTTTGTATATTTTATTTTTGGCATAAAGATAATTTTAACCCTTAACGTTTATAGTTTTTGTCGTTTTGGCCCTTATTTTTTTTTTGAGATAAATTTAGCCCTTAACCTATATCTTTTTGACAAATAGCTTATTTTTTAACTAGCTTGGTGACTGGACCGTTAAAAACTTAACGATGATATATATAGAATATAATTTTAAATCACATGGAATATAACCTATCAAATACATATATATATATAGAATATAATTTTATTCTAATATAAAATATAAAATAATTAAAATAAAAATAAAATATTAAAAAATAATTAATTCTAAAATAAAAGATTATTAAACATTCTTAACCCTAATTACGATAAAATCAAAATCTTATTCGAATTGTGTTTATATTTTTTATTATATTTTTTATATTTGAATTGTGTTTATATTTTTTTATTATATTTATTCTAAAATAAAAATATAAATACAATTCGAATAAAATTTTGATTTTATCGTAGTTAGAGTTAAGAATGTTTAATAATCTTTTATTTTAGAATTAATTAATTTTTAATATTTTATTTGAATTTTAATCGTTTTATATTTTATATTAGAATAAAATTATATTTCATATATATATATATATATATTTGATAGGTTACATTCCATATCATTTAAAATTATATTCCATATATATATCATCGTTAAATTTTTAACGGTCCAGTCATCAAGCTAGTTAAAAAATAAGCTATTTGTTAAAAAGATATAGGTTAAGGGCTAAATTTATCCCAAAAAAAGAATAAGAGCCAAAACGACAAAAACTATAAACGTTAGGGGTTAAAATTATCTTTATGCCTTTATTTTTTAATGTGAATTTTTTTATGTTAATAAGAAGTGATGGTTATTTGAAAATTAAAACGAGATAAATGAATCTTATTGTAGTGTTAACTAAATCCATATAATAATCTTTTCATTGCAATCCTTCGCCCTTTTTAATACTCAACACTAAAAAATTAAATTATAGATCATTGTCTTAAATTTTAAAACTATAAACTTTAATAAAAATAAAATCATACCTTTAATTTTTTAAACTTTAACCTGACCTTAATTTTTTTTTTTAATATAAGAATATATATGATGAAAAAGACAACTTTATCCCGTACAATCTGTCAACTTCAAGTTGGATACCGTATAATAATAATAATATCAAAGGCCAGGAATTTTACGGAAGATATTTTCTCTATGGATTTTGACATAAAGTTTTGTTAAATTTTAAGACAACTTTAAATGAACATTAATATATTTTAAAAGAAAAAAATAATATCTTTTGAAACAAAGATACTTATTTGATACCTTGAATTTAGTCAATAATATCTCCGTCAAAAGCTGTTTTAAAAAGAAATCTTTATAATCTTTTTAAAATTTAACAATTAAATTAATTTTTTTTAATTTCACCCATATTTTTATGGGTATTAATATATACGAGATTTGGTTTAAATGTTGTGAAGATAATGCTAGATTATATAAGTTGGTTGATTTAATGGCATCCTACTTTAGTAGGATCGAGGGTCGATAATCGATAATACTCGATGTTCACTTACGTTTGTTTATCATTATAATAAATTAACTCTATTTTTTAACAGATAGATACAAATAAAAATTATATTTGTTTAGTTACTTATGTTTATTTGTTTTACCTATTATAATTAATGAATGAACATTAACATTAGTACCATTATTCGTGTTTGTTTGATTGATTTAAAAGCCTAGGTGTAATAATAGGGTAAAAATCATCTATCTCTTTATCATATCTCAATTTATGCCTCCTATTAAAATTTTTTTAAAAAATAAATTTTAGACTCTAACTCTTATTTTTTATATTCTAAATCCTAAATCCTAGACCCTAAAAAATACACCATACTCGTAATTCCTTAACCTCTAACTATAACCCATAGCCTTAAACCTTTTAATTTAAAACGAAGGTACAAATAAAAGAAAGAGATAAATAATTTTCGCCCGTAATAATAACATTAAAAAAACAGGACCACTAAATTATGACAAACTCATTACATTGACTAAATCTCAAATTGTAAACTAGTAGAGGTTCCAAAATCAGAATTGAAATTGGTACTTCGATAAATCCTTGACTTTGAGCTTCCCATCCCAACATCTTGTCATATCTGAGTTACTAGCTTACCCTACATTTCTTGGTATGAGATTCCATACTTTGTAGGGTAGAGCCCTTGCATGTGGTCTACCCATTTTCCAGGACATGTTGACTTGAAGGAGCGAACTTACGGTCCACACCGACTCCATTTATGGGTTCAGCAGCTGAAAGACACGGCTACTTTCTCCAACTGCAACCCAAAAGCATTGAATCCGGTTTGTTATCAGATACAAGAAATAAGGGTGTTGACCTCGTAAGGGTTGGTTGCAATGGAAATTTTACATACTTGTCATACTCCCAAGTCTTAATGGATTTCAGTCGAGAGGTTATATATCATGGAACTTATTTACTACGTCATTTGTAATCCATACAATCAGGTTCGTTCACTTTAAGTAACTATACTACTCACTCACCTATTACAAATAAGAAAAAGAAGATGATTTATCTTAAAAAATATGAGATAAATGAATCTAATTGGTTGGGACCACGGATGACGTAGTGAAATGGGTTCATGATATAATTTCTCCTTTCATACAGATCCTTAAATCTAGTTGTTTAGGTCGACTCCATCGATATGGATACCAATTCTATAGGAAATGTAAAAGGGGATTCAGGCACTAGGCTTGTTATGATGAGAAATCAAGGGCGATTCAAAAATTTTAGGTACCCTGTACAATTTATTAAAATATGATCCTTAGAAATAATTGTTCACAATTTTTACTAGTTTTAAAAATGTGGCCCTTAAAAACAATTATCCGTTTTTAGAGCTCTTGTACCGTAGCTTTTATTATGTCTGTCCAGAATTTCATTAATTTTATAAAAACAATGGTAGTAGGCATTAAAACTTTATAATCAATTTATTAACCTCCCGAAATACAAAATGCCACCTTCCAACTCCGAATTCCAATGGAAAGGTTAAACTTCCATATCAGTACATTAAGATTTTGAACATACATACATAATCCGTCAATCGACAACAAATAAAATATCAATATAACAGGTAAAGTTCTCAAACACCAACCAGAAAACCAGACCTACAATCGAGGATCGAGACAAAGAAACTAATCAAATGTCTCCTTACAAGTTTCACTGGGAAATACAACAGCTTAGAAGAAAACAGTTTTTTTCTTTATAACACCATAACTCCTGCTCCTGGAGAAAACACCAGTCTTAACTTCGATACGATCTTCATCTTCAAACTCACAAGGCTTATCTTCATCAATCCTCCCAATACCAACACCGTGATACCGCCTTCCCGGCTGTTTTCCATGAAGCTCCAACTCCAACCGGACCTTGTTGCGTAAACTCCTGGTGGAAGCAGCTCGAATGAGTTCCCTCAAGTCATCATCCCCGTTTCTCGACTTTATTGTGCCGACACTATAGCTCCTCGACAAACCATGAACTTGTCCCGTAGGGCAGCCCATGACGGTGCCAAAGCTCATCCGTTCGGAGTATTCTATCATGCTTTTTATGTATAAATCCCTGGCCTTCATCAGGATCCTGATGGGCGCCTTTACATATCTGCTCAGTCTGCTTTCTCTGCTAACCTTCTTGCTCATGTTGCTGCCAGTTTCCACCAACACAGAAATCAAGAGAAAAAGAAAAATTGAGAAGCAATGGAACCAAAGATATAGATTGTCTGAAAGCTGGATAGGTGTGAGAGGAAAACAGGGTTTATAAAGAAGGTGACTGAGCACTATAAACAGAGGAGGGGACAATATTTATATGTATCTTTAACAATTCAATCCTTACATTTGGCACGAAATCAATGGATATTTGTATAGCACAAATGTGTCTTCATATACCAAAAAATATTCAAGTATATTCCTACTTGTGTTTCAAATGAGTGTGCCACTTTGTTATTATATGGTTGAAATCCATTTTATGAATAATTAATCCGGAAATATATGATAGGGTTGATTGTTGAAATCCATGTCATGATTTTTTTTATCATGTTTGTCAGATTTTTAAAAATATTAATTTATAGGATAAGTTATATTTAAGATTATTTAATTATAAGTTTGAAAACAATCAATAATTCTAATAAACTAATAAAGATTGGTCCAAATGGTAAGTAGTTTTGTTTCGCTTAAGTAAATTTTAAGTTCGAGATGTTGTGTACGAAAAAATTATGTTGGAAGACTTACTCACCAAAGCTAGGTGTGTGATGCAGGTCGATCTGGATTAATCAAGGCTAGACCCTAAAACCAGAAGAACAGTAAAAAAATAATTCTAATAAAAATTATTATTATTATAAAAGAAAAAGATTCAAGCGATAAATATTTTTAATTAATACTCTTATCATATTTTTAAATTTTTTATTAAATCTTTTAAAATTATTATAATTTTTAATTAAATCTTTAAAATTTTTGAATATTTTAGTTTAAAACTCCAAATCTTTTAAAAAAATTAAGTTACCTCAAATCACTTTCCCAAAATCTTGTCCTCGTATATATTTATTTGTTTTCGACAAGCAACTGATCTTCATTTTTTTTCTATTATTTCATTTTTATCATTTTATCATATTGTTTTAGTTTAACATCAAAAAGGTATATTTTAAACAAATTTAAAAATCATATTTAATCAAGCAACTGATTTTCTTACCTTTAGAATTCACATATGATAAACGTAAATTTTAAATTCATATTTAATCTAACACAAATTAAACTTATGTAAACCAAAAAATTATATTTTTTTAATTTTCTTTAAAAATATTGTTTATCTAAATAAAAAATAAAAAGAGAATATTTTGCAAAATATATATTTTTTCCCTAGAAAAAATGGCATAGGAATAAACCCCTTAATACCTTGAGAGCATAAAAACGATATCGTTTAAGGCTTGTGACGCCACCTTTAGGGATATAAAAAGCTGACCCGACCTGAAAATCTGCCTGAAACCTGTTTGAGTCAGAACTTGGTTTGATTCGGGTATGTAATCTGTATCCGACTGTTGTTGACCCAAACCCTAATTGGACTTGTTACTGTAGTAACCGAACCCGAACTGTATCCGGCCGAAAATGACTTGAACCTGATTTCAACATGTTACTGTAAACCTGAAACCCGACCTGTATCCGACTGAAACAAACCTGAGCCCGAGTCTGACCTGACAGATAACCGATATTACACGACTGAATCGACCTGAGACCTGATTTTACCCGACCTATTTTGAACTCGACATGTTTGGAACTCGACCTGATAAATGACTTGACCTGTTATTGACCTGAACTAATATTAACAAAACTTAATATTTATATGACATATAATTAAATATATCTCTAATTTGAAGAATTTAAAATATTAATAAATATAACTAGGCTTAAAAAAAATAGAATTAGACATGAGAATTGATTTAGGATTAATATTTAAATATAATATTACATATTTAATTAAATTAATTTATTTACTATTTTATTTAATTTTAATATATTTAATGTTAATTATAATTTTAAAATAATATTTCATTAAAATTATATATTATATATTAAAGTATATTATATATTATATATTAAAGTATATTATATTATATATTACATATAATACATTAATACATAAAATATATTATATATATAAGTATATAATATATACATATATTATATATGTATATCATATATTAATGTATATTATATATATATATTAATATATAAATCTAGTATCTATACATATATATAAATAATAAGTATACATATTTTAATATTATATATATATGTATAAATACCATAATAAATATACATATATTTTTATTAAATATTTCAAGTTAAAAAAATAATACTTGATTTAATTTTTAAAATAAATTTAAAATTAAAATTTTGAAGTAAAATTTTTTATTTTAGGGGAATGAGAAATTCTTGATTTTAGCGGGGAGGGGGAATTTGAATTTAACCGGGTGGGGGTGAGGCGGGAAGGAAATTTGGGTGGGGTACGGAAATTTGGGGGGAGACGGGAGGGAAATTTAGGGAGAAAAAATTGATTTTAGGGTGTTAATTATATTTAAATTTGAGGGAGAGATCTAAATTTTTAATTATAAAGTATATTAGTATGTATATATTATATTATTATATATATATAATATAGTATTTATATAATATATATTTATATAGTATTAATATAATATTTATAATATGATATATATTATATATACATTAAAAATTAATATACATGTATAATATATGTAATGTATAATACATACACATATAACATACATATATAATGTACTAATACATACTAACACATGTGACATATTAACATACATATATAATACATGTACTAAAATTAATATACATATTAATAAGAATCTCTACTTTTATAGCACGTTTTCTGTCTTTGTGACACGTTTTCTTCTGTCTTTGTGACATGTTTTCGTTTTATGGTTTGATTCATCTGCTCTTGTGGCACGTTGCAACATACCCTAGCGATCGATTGTTGTTTGTCGGTGGTTTGATTTATCTGCTCTTGTGGTTTGATTCAATCGATACTAGTTTCTGATTTATATTTCTGTCGATGGTCTTTCGAAAAGTTATATCCCCACTTCAATTGATGGTTGTTTGCCGATGGAATCAGTCTTGTGTAGCGATGCTTTTTACATGACAGCTTGGATCGTCTATGTAACGATCCGAATTCTCGGATTAGTGTGTCGGATTAACTCGTTATGTTGGGCCTCGGGTTTAGGCTCGGGTTTGTTTGGTTTGGGCCTTGTTGGGCCATAGGCTTGTTGGGCTTGGTTGTGGAGGGAGGGCATTTTTGTAAATGTCTAAAAGTGAAGACAAGAGGGAGGAGGGGTTTTTAATTCTCTGCAGAGAATGACTTCATTCTCTTCTCTTTTTTCTTCATCCTCCACTACCTTTGAAGCAAGAAAAGAGGAGTGTAAAGGTAAGATCTTTCAAGTTTTGTAATCTCATTTTGGTGTTAGAGGAAGTTTTGTGGGGCTGACAAGGATCTTTTAAACAAGGTAAGAATTGATAGTTTTGGTGAAGGTGAGGTTTTAATGAGGGTTTAAGGTTCAATCTGAGTTTTGGATTTCGAGGAGTTCTTTCTTCGTTTAGAGCAAGTTTTCAGCTTTAGAAACATTCCTAAGCTTAGTCTAATGGATGGTTTTAACTCTTCTTGTAGAGAATGAGGTTGGAGCTTCTTCCCATAGGAGTGACAAGGAGAAAGCTTGAAGAGTGGTTAGAGGACGTTTTGCTGCTGTTTTGCTAAGAGGTTGGTACTCTCAACTCTTCTAATTATTTTGCATATCATGGTAGAAGCATTCATATAGGTTTGGTGCATGTGTATGCTTGGTTTGAGCTTGGTATGTGTTAATGGTGGAATCCGTATTAATGTGATTGAGGGTTAGAAATTGGTGTTAAAACACTCTAAACATCATTAATATTGAGTAGGAACACTTTAGGATCGATTAGATTAAGTTTGGGGTTGAAAATCTAGAAATTCTAAGTGTAAAACCGTCCTTAGTGCAGGGGGTACCGATACTCGGGCTACCGGTATCGATACCCATGAGTATATTTTGGCTTGTTGTCCAGGGGTATCGAACCATGCTTCGATACTGAGGGTTCTAGAAACCTTTTGGTATCGAACCCTGTTTCGATACCGAGGATTCCAGAAACTTTTTGGTATCGAACCATATTTCGATACGAGTCCCCCCTTTCTGTTGCCTTTTGAAGTGGTCAACGGTATCGAACCCCGTTTCGATACAGAGGATTCCAAAAATTTTCTGGTATCGATACCTGTATCGAAACAGTCCTCCCTTCTTTTGTTGACTTTGACTTTGGGCAGGTGGTATCGGTACTGGTATCGATACCCATGTGTAATTTGGTTAAGTTTGAATAGAGTTTTGGGGCTCGGTGATCTTAATAAATAATTACTCTAATCTAGAAGCTATGAAATGAATTATCGAACTAAGATTGATAATTATAACCCCGAAAGACTTAAGTATGATAAGGATTAATATGTCTCGTTGTGATAGATCCTAGGTGGATCGTTTGTGTGGGTTAAGTCCTTTGTGTTGGAAATCCGGATATCCATAAGTGTTGCAACACGTTGAAGGTCATCCGATGTAACATGCCGGGTGATGATTGAAGACTTTTATTCTGAGTGTTGGGCGGCCTCACTCGAAGATGTTCGATATAACATTCCGAGCATAGGGTTGGTTGGGCGGCCTCCACCCTTTTCTGAACGTTGGGCGGCCTCGTTCGAAGATGTCCGATGTAACATTCCGGGCATAGGATTTGAGGGCGGCCTCAATCCTGAGTGTAGGATCCCGATGCTGTGTGGACGCGGGCCTCGCTCTTGTGTGTTGACTTATATGATTGTATATGCTGTGTGCGATAGTATACATTCATTTATGCCATGTGATAGGCAAGCATGCTAGACCTTCATACCATGCATGTGATTTATATGTCATGCTTTACTGCTTTGATATGCATGATGTTGGCCGAGTTTGGCGTATCCACTAAGCTTGTGTGGCTCAGCGTTCGAAATCTATTTTCGTGCGTAGGTTAGGTGGAGCGGGATTCGAGGAGCACCATCAAGGTTTGGACTTTCAGCATCGGCCGTGTTGTCAGAGTACAGTTACTAGATGTAGTGGGCTTAGTACTATGTCGAACCCTATATGTATTGTAACTCTGTTATTTTATTTGGGTCGAATGTTTTTAAAATAGTCTGTAATATATTTTGGAGCTCCGATTTACTTTGAATTATTTTGGGCTTGTTTTAATTTAAGTGGACTATCTAAGTGGTTTTGGACTTTACGTGATTTTTATTATTGGACTTTTAAAAGAAATTTTGAAATATGGGTTTTGGGTCGGAGGCCCATTGTGACATCCGGGTCGGGTGTTACAGTCTATAACTCTTTCCTTCTTTATGCGTCTCGTTTGGACAAAGACAAGGAGATTCAAGAAGCTTCTGAATTTTATTGGTATGCTTAATTCTATAAGAATTTTAATTTCTCTGTTTTTTTAGTTGTAAAATGGTTGGATTGTTTAATCCAGTTTTTTCACTTCTTGAAGACGATGTAATTATAATTTTTTATGGATTTAATAAAATTTAGTAGTATTTGTCAAAAAAAATAATATACATATTAACATATATATAATATATATACATAGATTATAGCATACATGATACATAATTACATATTGATATAAGTTATAACGTATATATATGATCATATATACATGTACTATATACTAATTATTATATACAATTATACATATACATATACATATGTTATATGTACATAGTATATAATATACATAATACATTTACTAATTATTATATATACATATAACATTAGCATACATATATAATGTATTGATATATATATAATGTATATTAATATATTAATGTACTATGTATAGTACTACTACTATCACTAATTCATCATGTATACATATAACATACATTGATACATATATATACATGTTAGAATATACTTATGTTATGTAGTTATGTACTATGTATAATTAATAATTGTATATATTATAAATATATTATACATACATTATACATATATAATCACTAGACATCTAATTATCAATATATATAATATAAATACTTATATTAGTTATTAAATTATTAATGTATTATATATATAGACTATAATATTATATATACCATATTTTAATATATATTATAATTTTATTTTTCAGATATAGATTAATTTATTTATGGTATTATTTTATTTATAAAAATAGTATTATTCTATAAATGGTATTATGCCATAAATATTATTATTACTTATTCTAGAATTATTTTACTTTAAAAAATAATATTATTTCATATATATTATTAATACATATATAGTATTATTCTACTTCTAAAAATAGTATTAGTCCATTTATAATATTACCCTATATATAATATATTCTTTGCATATAATATAAATTTCTTATATAATTTTAATTTTATATAACTATTATTCCATTTATAGTATAAATTCTATATATTATCTAAAATTTATTTTTTTATTTTTAAAATATATTACTATAGTCTAATTATTTTATAATATATTAAATTTAGATTTTTAATACTTATATTTAATATATATTTTTTGTAATTTAGTTCTTATAACTTATAAATTAATTTATTTGAATGGATTATTACTACTAATTTTTCTAATTTACTTTAATATTTCTAATTTTTAATTTTTGTAATTGAGTCCTTACAAATTAATGTTGATTTTTTAAAATTTCAAAATTTAATCTTTAACATTATAGTTTAATATTTATTCGTTTTTTTAGGTAATTATACAAAATCAAAATTATTAATTTAAATTATTATGAATATAAAATCAAAAATAATTCGATCTGAAACAAAACCAACTTGAAATGAACCCGACCTGAAATGCAATCGAACTGAAATGGACCCGACCTGAAATCTACCAGACTAGAAATGAAACTGTCAATTATTTGATTTGGACCCGAACCGTTTGAACCCGATCTAAAATAGACTCGACCTGAGATTGACCCAACTTGAAATGAAATCGACCTGAAATAGACCCACACCCGACCCGAATTGAGTCAAAACATCAAATCAACTTAAAATAACATATATCCAATTTTACCTGACAGTACCCGATCTGAAACTCATCCAAATAACTGTTTTTACGTCCCCAGGCACCTCTTCCTATTGCCATGCTTTTAACTTACTTACCGTTCCGCCTATACCACTCAAAATTACAACACAAATTTAAGGTGGGAATCATTAAAAAAGAAAAAATTAAGAAAAAAAATGTCGTGGTTTGCTAGATCGATTGCTAATTCGCTCAAGCTTGACGACGACGACGACGACCATACCAATGGTGCCGAGGATCCGAAACCCGATCTCGATCCTAATCTCAACCAATCCTCTCCTCCCAATTCTCATTCATCATCGGATCCCAACACTCCACGTGGTGTCAAAGAAGACCTCTCCGAGCTCACCAAAACCCTAACCCGTCAATTCTGGGGCGTCGCTTCATTCCTCGCTCCGCCTCCTCCTGATTCACCGGACCAACAGCCCGATCATCCGGAGGAGGAGGCAAAATCTCTCGGGTCGCCGTCTGATGATCCGGATGAGATGTCCGACGAGGCATTGATAGCTGCAATCCGTAGTGATTTATCGGAGATTGGTGGAAAATTCAAGACTGGAATCTCGCAGTTGTCTAACAATATTAACGTCTCGGAGTTCACTAAGATCGCTTCGAATTTCCTTCAGTTTGGATCCGAGGAAGAGGGTCTTGAGAAGTACGCAAGTGGAAACGCTGTCGGTGTCACCGAAGATGTGGTAGCTTTCGCTAGAGATATCGCGATGCATCCAAAAACTTGGCTCGATTTTCCTGTTTCCGAAGACGGTGGTTTTGATGGTAATTTACTTAAAGCTCTAATTTTGTAGATTATCCCGCTTTAATTAAATTAGATTAGATTAACGTGCATTTCAAACATGCTCACTTCTTAGTCCTTCATTGGTACCTTTTTTTTTGTTTAATGTGGATTTTTTTTTTTGCAAATTTTAATTTAATACGATTATCTCTTATTGCTGTATTTTGTAATGCTTAGCTGGTAATGATCATTGATTATAGAATGGTATAAATCTTTTGAAATCAGTGGAATAAAATGAAGCTACATTTTGGTCCCTTATGCTTGCTATGAAGGATCTTTCAACTGCTTTTTGCATTGTGGTTTCTCAACCGGTCAAAGTTTGCTTTCTGTGTATATTTATGTTGTATATAAGTTTGATGATGTTTGAGAATTTCTTTCGTTCAGTGCAATAGACTTACAAGTGTGAAGTAGAAAGTTTATTCGCTCGAGCTGGTTCTTATTCTTGGTATATTTTGTTATAATGTGCTATGCTTGCTTCTTGGTAATGCTTCTGAAGTTTTTAGTTATCTTAGTCTGGATTGAATCACATTTCCCCCTTACATTTAGATGATATACATGGAAAAAAGGATTATTGTGAATTAGTGTTAGAGTCTCTTGAGAAACAGTCTGAATATTTGGGTGTATTGTCTGAAGTTGCATTTAATGGAATATTTCATTATCATTGCTTTTCCATTCTTTTTTTTCCCCAAAGGGCTGCTCTACCCTTAGTTCAATGATGGGGGTATGCATAAATGCACAGTATGAATCTGACTAATTTCTAACATTCTTTTATTGTTTTGAAATATCAGATTTTGACATGTCTGATGAGCAACAAGAACACGCCTTAGCTGTTGAACATCTTGCACCAAGCTTGGCTGCTCTTAGGATTGAACTTTGCCCAGGATATATGAGTGAGGGTTGCTTTTGGAAGATCTATTTTGTACTTGTGCATCCTCGACTAAGTAAACATGATGCAGAATTACTCTCCACTCCCCAAGTAAGTTTGTAGGCCTTTCTTTTTCATATCATTGGTTTAGTCCCCGATTTACTGTGGTTCAAGGTATTGTGCATTATGTTCTTGAAGGTTCACTCTAGGAATTTCTTCTGCCACAGGTATGGCAATGAGAATAAAACTAATATTAACAAAGTAATTATTGCTCAAAATTCTTCAGTTCACTGAGAAATAGAAGCTCGTCAAGTTCTATGTATGTCCTTGAATGTCATTTTTCACCAATTCTCCTTTCACAAAAAGGGCTGCTAGTGTTTACATTGGTTTTATCATCCTAACTTTTCCTTGCTGTGGCTATCTGTCTAATCTCAATTTCTTTTCAGATCTCTTGTTTCGCCTTCTCCCAACATTCTTATCTATTGTGCATGTCATTTCCTTAAAATATAACCCAGAAGTTTTTAACCATTGCCCTGAAAATATTAATATAGAATGATTGCTTAAGATCCACCTTTCTTCACGCCACTGTTCCACTTTTACCTTTCTGCCTTTCTAACTGTTAATTGTTCTGTATGTAGATAGTTGAAGCAAGAGCAATGTTAATGCAAGGTATACATCACCCAGCAAAGGCTAAGACTGCAGAAGACCATCCTGAAAGTGTCACTTCAAATATAGTGGCTGATTCACAACATGAGGAATCGCTTTCTGTTCCTTCTCCTGCTCAATCTAAGCCAATGTTATTAAAAGAATCTGAAACTGAGGTAGTCACTACTTCTGTAGCTGTTGAAATTCCAACAGAAAAGCACGCTGTTCAGAGTACTGAGGTGCAGGTTGTTGACAAGTCTGTCATTGAGGAAGAGCCAATAAAAGAAACCAAACATCAACATTCGACATCTGGTTCTTCTGTCATTTCTATTGAGAAATATGAAGATGATGCTGATGAGTGGTTAAAAGAGGAAACTTCGGAGGCAGTTGGCACAAGTGCTACCACAATCCCGCTCGGCAACGATGATGAGGATATTTCATTCAGTGATCTTGAGGAGGAGGAGGATGTGCCCATAAGTTACAAAAAAATGACACGTGGTTCTGATTCTTCAACAAAAGATTCCAGAGATTGGGTTCAGCTGGGCAGGAGCTCTACGGACTCGGTTAAAGATGTTAACTGTGTTGGTAATGAACATTCTGGGACCGAGCAGGTAAGTGCTCGTAACCCCAAAACCAAGGAATCAAATGACTGGCTTGATATTGAAGAAATCATGTGAACCAACCAATAAGCTTTGCGATATTTGTATTCTAGATCAGTCTTCCTTATAATCTTGTTAATAATACACTGTGTATGATTTCTTCAGTTTGAGCTAAGTGTCTGAAAACTACGTGTTTTGTACATACAACTATGTCGGAATTGGAAAATCTCGTAAATTCATAATCTATCCTATCAAATTAAACATATAGTTAGTGTATGCTCAGGAAAGGGGTTTAAGTTGGTATGGTATTATGGATATAGATGTAGAGAAATATACAGTACTGGAAATGTGCATAAAGGATTAGAGAGCCCTGTCAGCTAGAAACCTCTACTTCTTTATTTTAGAGATTATTTAAGCACTGAACAAGCATCGTGTGATTAGGCTTGTAGATTCTTTAAAATTATTATTAGGAAAAACACTTACTTTGAAGAAGAGCAATGTTTTGTTTTTGCTGATGGGGCAGTTTGTAGAAAACCTTAGTAAGTGGATCAAAACAGTAATGATGGCGTTTGGCATTGACAAGGAAAAGAATGATAATTCAATCAAAAGGAAACCTATGATTTCATAAATCTTAGTAAGTGTTCATGGCTTAATGAAGCCGAAATTCTCTCAATCTGAGACCACAAGTTTCCTAGTGAAAATTTGGCCCTTTCTTCCACTTCACCACTGCTGGTTCTGCTAATACTAGATGAAGAAGCTCTGGATGTCCCATTGGGAGACTTGTATACCATCAAAGCAGACGCACCAATCTCTTGCCTAACCGATTCCACTCTACTCAGATTTGCTTCATCCCCTGAAGCATCAGTAACATAGAAAGATCCGCTCGCCTTTTCCCCATGTGTCACGATTTCGGCTCGGGTTATGGATAACCCGTTTTCGCGGAACACCCTCGTCACATCTGAAAGCAATCCCATCTTGTTCAGTGTACACAATTCCAGCCTCAGCCCCTGCACCAAAGTGCCATGAAAAGCGATTACTAAAGAAATACAATTTCAACTACCAAAAACACAAGGCAAACAGTTCGCTTGTTTTATCACACTAACATCGGAGACTCTTCTTTCGATTGCTGCAACCAAACATTGTGCTAGTTCTTGTCTTTCACTTTGTGTATTCAAACTGCATCCATTTTGTCTCCTTATGAAATATTCCTGAATGTAAATCATAGTTAAAACCAAAAAATGACAACAACTTTGAGTTGCTAGTAAGAACTTGTTCTCCAAGTACCTGATCAGCCATGGCGCCCTTTGAGCTAATGGCAGCATGGAACACTACGTATTGCATGTCGGTTAAGGTACAAACTGTGTCAAACAAGAGCTTGGTTCTGTCTCTACACCTCAAATTCACCACTGAGTACCCTTTTTCTCTGCAAGCCTCTATTGTCACATGAGTTTTCGTACACCCATTCCAATGTCTGCAGCTGCCATCGCAGCCTTGACACTGCTCGTAGTCTCTATTGGCATACATCAGCTGATGGAGCCGTCTCTCTGTATGTGTCCTACCGGTTTCCGGGCCCCTTAACCGGACACTCCTACTTTCACCACTCTCATGATGAGCATCAACTACACTCTCCAACTTCTCTTGCACTTGAGCCAGCCGTTTGGGCGCCATGATTGGCCCTCCCTTGAGCCCATCTTCGATATGGATTATACATGCCACTCGGGCATTATGGGTCCATACAACCGCAGCAGTAACATGGCATCTCAATTCGTATAAAGCTGCCGAAATCTCTGAGATGAGGCCAGGTCGATCCCTGCCAGTCATCTCCATAGCCGTATATTCAGTCGAGACATGGCAAGGCTTCACCTCTTGTTTCAGGCAATCTTGTAGTTCCTTTGGAATTCCTCCTCCTCTCCTCCTAGTATCAGAGATTGCCTATCAATTACCATTCTCTTATCAGAAAACAATTCAAAACTAATCTGTTGTTTAACAGTAAAATGTAATATCAGAGACCTGCTGAATGTAAACAATAAGAGTCTCGTCAGTAACTTTGTTCCCTAACTGGTCTGTCACATGAAACACTGCAAGCCATGCAACTGAATTAATTAGATTAGGGTATATAAACAAAAGTCATATTATATAGTATATGATACTGCGGATATATATATACACACTGACCATCCATGAGCCATCCACCGTCCGATGAAATGTATGATTTGGAGATGACGAGGTCAAGATCTGTCAAAACCTGGACCATCTCCAGCAAAATCCCGTGCTTGTTTGCACTATCCACCTGTGAAAAAGCCGTATCAATGGATGGAATCTTGAACCTTTCTACCATTTCTTTTGGACCCAAAATTATTTTTATCTAACCTTTACAAGCGTGCAGTCTTGGCATGCGTCGTTGTCGATGCAAACCCTGTAATCATCAAACCATTTAAGTAAACAAACCCAACACCAGGTCACCAACTTCATTAAATAATCAAATGGATATGGAAAAGGGATTTCTTTGTCTTTTTTCATTTAGTTTTGGCAAAAGTAAAGTACCTGGGAGGATGGATTCTTTCGATGAGGGATTGGAACTCAGGGTCAATATAATAAGGTTGGTAAGCGATCTCCATCTTCTTCTGTCTTCGATGTAGGAAGAGTTCCAACGTTCAAGTTTGCTTCATTGGAGAGTAAAACTCTTAGCAAACATCAAACTTATACAATCATCAATCTCTGTAATTTATATTTATATCTGCCAGGGGGGCTGATTTTGGAATCTTCAAACCAGGAAATACTTGAAAAATATGAAATCGGCTGAACAATATCAAATGAAAGAGATAAGAAGCAAGGCGCGGTGTCTATCTTGGTTTTAAAGATAATAGGGAAATTCTCTGCAATTTTGGCATGTTTCTTTGTTGAAAAGGAAACGAGAAAATTAAGAAAAGAAAAACAAAACCGGTTGTATGTATCCAACTCAGATTTTGTGTCATTCACATAGAACCGAAATGATCAGTAAGATTTCTAATTAAGGTTAAAGAATAAAATATTTGTTCATACTGTTGATACATACTGAATGAATGCAGGAGAACAGGAAAACAAATCTTTGAATTTTCTACACGTAGAAGAGTGGCTTATAAGAAACGTAAAAAAGAGGAAAAAAAAAAAAAAACAGATCAAAATTGGTTGTAATTTTAAATTTTAAAATCACCATACCTTACCTTATATGAAGAGAAATACAGAAGACAAAACTGGGTTTGAAGTTTGAACTGCAGAAATCCAAAATCTTGTGCAGAGTCGACTCAGTTCATAATTTTCTTCATGCAGAAAGTTACCTAAACAGGAAAGTCAATGCAAACGAACAAAAAAATCGTGTGAAAACTTGGGAAAGATTGATGGGTTAATTCCAGAAGGTTTTATCTTGAACGTAGGTGAAAATTTCAATTTATATGGAAAATGTCTTCTTTTTCATGTTTTTTTTACTGGGTTACGTAAGAGGAGGAGAAGGAGGGTATGAAGACTAGGGCAGTCGATGATGAAACGCCACGTACGAGGTTGTAATACGCGTGTCATTACAACCCTGCGGCGCCTCCATCTTCACCACGTAACTCAAAGAAACGAATATGGCTGGGAATTTCTCTTGGGATTCCATATCCCTGTGTGTTTAGAAGGGGATTTAGGGTTTTTTTAGCCATTACTTTTCCGACATGAATAGAACAAGCTTTTGCACTGCCAAAAAAGTAGGACATAAATTACCCTGTCACCTAAGGTTAGGTAATGTTGTCCTGATAATTCCTGTTTTCCATTTGGGCAAACAACCTCAGTGGTCATTAAATTATTTCTGCTTTTCTATTTTAGTCACCAAATTATTATTTTTTAAAAAATTATTACCAATGTTCCGTTTTTCTGTTCACGATGTTTGATTGTACTACTCATTTGTTTTTCTTTCTATTTTGGTAGATTGATGAGCATGCAAATGATACTACAAGGTGTTTGTGGGATTGATCTATTTGTAGTGGCGGATCCAAAAATTTATTTAAGGGTAAATACATATAAATTTTTAAAACTTTTTAAATAGGAATAAATCTTAAATATTATAAAAATTTAAAGATTAATTTATAAATTTTAAAAAATTTAAAAATAAATATATAAACTTCGAAAAATTCGGAGTGGACCCTACTACATAGTTGCATCTGTCTGCTTGCAAGTTATCTGCTGACTTTGGTTAAAGACTATTTCTTTACAAATTTTTCTTCCTAGTTGATAAGTTAGGGGGAATTTAGATTTTTTAATGATTATAGAACATAAAATTGAGTTTTAATTTATTGGTTCAATTATAAAGATTTTTATATAGTTATACTATTAACGTGACAATTGTGTTCACATAGTAATCTATGTAGTTTATGTGCTATTTTACGAATCAATTTGAAATAAATTTGGCATTCTCCACAATAAAAGAAGATTAATATTATCAAAATAATATTAACGGGTACAATAAAAATTTAAGCCTTTAAATTTAAAATTAAAAAATATTTTATTTAATTAATATTTAAAATTAAAAAGAAAAACTTAAAATGCGATTGCAACAACACCGTGGACTAACATATTACTATTCTAGGACAAAAAATTTCCTTTGATAAAATGTTCAATATGAAATAGGATTGTTCTATAGTTTATCACTTGACTACCATCAATGACAGAGGCACGTGAGAGGTGAGAGGAACTGTGTCTCCCAAAATAATAATTTGCCTTTAATTTATAACATAAATTTAAAAGAATACGTTGAATAATTATATATCTCCCTGTTAAATTAAAAAAAATAATGTTTCGTATTTTTTAAATCAATATTTTGACTCCGTATCATCAAAAAAGGAAAAGATGGTCTACATCTTTTTGAGAGTTTCTCACTTCCGTGTAAAGTTTTGTTGGATTTATTGATTGAGAGCCATCAACGCAACTCAGAAAAACACGTTTAATAAAAGATCAACGTTATTAAATATAGTTAATAATCTATATTATTAAATATTATTAAATTAATTAATAAAAACTAAAAATATCAAAGACTCAATATGTAATTAATAAAAGAGTGATAAACTCAATATACAATTCTTAAAAATTTTAATATTTATTAATTAATTTAATAATATTTAACAATATTTAATGTTAATGGTGTTCACGCCCGTTGTAGATTCATTCTTATACATGTATATCCTATTTTTATTTATCTAAAGGGAAGGGAAAACTCAAAAAGAGAATAGAGTGTTTCTGTTGGGTCTAAAATTTATGATTTAAAAAATATGTATTTTTAATACATCTTATGTATTAATTGCGAGTTGAGTGGCTTGTCTGTTTATTTGTTGCTAGCATTTTAAACTACCGGCGGATCTATATAAAAATAAAAGTGGACTTGTGTTCATCTTAGAATTTTTAAAATTTATATATTTAATTTTGATTTTTAAAGTATTTATAAATAAATTTTAAAATTTTATTTTTTTATGATTTGTTTGTATCTTGAAATTTTAAAAAATTTATAATCTATATTCACTTTAAAAAATATTTTAATTTGTATTTACACTTACAAATATTTCTAGATTCGTCATTGTTTTGAACCGCATGTCTTTGTTTATTTCTCCGGCTCCCATCTTTATAATCACAATTGTCAAGTCTGGATATAATAGAAACATCGTGTTGAACAACAAAATAACAAACTTCAGAGTACAATAAACTCAACAAGACAACAGTGGCGGATTTATTATTTGGTGAGGATAAATTCAAGTATATCTTAAAATTTAAATTTAGTTTGTTAAATGTTTATTTTATATATAAATGTCTACCTTGAATATAATTAGTGTCCACCTTAGATTAATTGTTAGTATTATTTTTATTTAATTCAACTAATTGTGTAATTACCTATGGAGGTAATTTATCAATAAACCGATTTCTCCGATAAATGATGTAATTACCTATAGAGATAATTAGTTTAAAATAGAAAAAACCAAAAAAATAATATTCTCCCTTTAACACAGTAAAAACACGTCTACCCTCAAATTTTTTTTCGGAAAATCCACTACCCAACACCATTTATCCATGTTAGGGTCAGCCAAAACCCACAGCATGGGGAATTCATTGTTTTTCTCCCCCTCTCATCTTTGGCAACATGATTCTGTATGCATGCACTTGTTTAGATTATCTGCATCAAAACTGAAGCTAACTCTTCTGCATCGATTGCATCACCTATTTTGGACACATTTGAGTCTTGTTAAGGAGTTTGTCCATGTCTGCAAACTTTTCTTGGGTACTGAAACATCAAAATCTGATTATCTCAAACCCCAACAAGTCTTAATACTCAACCTTTCGACGGGGAACTGAAAACCCAGTACATCTCATGGTTGATGGCCGAGACGAACAATCCAAGCCCCTTGGGTTTAATCACCTGGCTGGCTTTGTTGGTCTTATAGTAGTTAACATGGAGAAAGAGGCAGTAGGCTATTTTTCAGGCAAGGGTTGACTTTTTTTTAATAGAAACGATGAGTTTTATTAAGAAAATAAAATATATAAAATACTATCAAGATTTATGATTATAAAAGTAACTTAAATATATAATCTAAACATTTTTTATAAACATTGAAGAAAAAAAAAATAATCATTTGAGATTATAAAAGTACCATAGAAGGAAAATGTTTAAAATTCAATTAAAAAATTAAAATAAAAGATAAATACAAGTAACATCATTAAAATAAAAGATGAAAAAAAAATCATCAATAGTAACGTAAAAATACATATGATAATAAAAATAAATTGACAAACGATTATTACTATGTAACACCCCGAAACCGGGCTAGTAAAATGAATCGAATTGATTATGGAATTAAACCGAACCATGTAACACTTAGACTAAAGTAAGGGACTTAATTGAACTAGTTGAGGAACTAACATGTTGCATGATAAAAAGAGAAATTTCATAAACTATCCTTGGTAAATATTTAGGCCAAGTAATTCATTAAGGGCAAAGAGGTCTTTTCACCCCTAAAATTTAAGCAAACAAAAGAGAGAAAATTTGTCTCCTTCTCCCCCCATTTGCACGGCAAAAAGGAAAAAGAATAGAGAGAAAGTGAGTTTTGGAGAAAAGCCATGGAAGAGGGAGCTTAAAGGCTTGCATGGTGGTGGAATTGGTTTGAGAAATCAAAGCTACTAGTTTCGGTAAGCTTCTTCTCCAAAAACCCAAACATTGAAGGTTTGAAATTTTAAGTGTGAGAAGCTCTTATGGTGACTACATGTTTAGAATAGAGATTGTAATTGTTTGGGTTTAACTTTAAGCGTGAGAAAATTAGCATGAGAACTTCAAATTATGATTTTAGGAGCTCCATGAGTATTAATGGACCTAATGATAAAATTTCATGAGATTAGATTGATGAAGAAGGTGATTTAAATGATGTGGCCTTATATGTGAGTTGCTGGAAATTATGGAAATAGCTTGAGGTTTTAGAATTAAGTGTATGAGATGAGAAGTAGCCGAAAATGTCTAGAAACACTATTTTGGGTAGCCAACTTTGAGATTTTCCCTAGGACAGAATTTAAGGAGTTTAGAGCTGAAACTTTGGATAATAATACCCATGTATACCTAGTTTAAGAGGAAATTTACGGAACCTAAATCCGAGTCCCGTAGAGAAAGATATACGTGTTGCCGTAGGGCGGCTACCCGAGCAGTCTTGGAAATCCGGCCAGGTCTGTTTTGATCGAAATCTGGAGCTAATCGAATAAGGATTAAAATATGGGGTTAATTGTACGTTGTAGATAATTCTTCTAGCTTTCCAACGAGGTAAAATGGACTTAAATCGGACATCGGAGCTAGGAGATATGACCGTTTCGCTAAAGGATAGCAAAACTGTCCGTAACGAACAAACACACTTGTTTATCTTTGTTAAGACTAGTGTTGCTTGGATTAAATGATTGAATGTGTGTCCTAATGAATGATACATGTATATGAATTGTTAGATACCCCGAGAGAAGAAATTAACGAGGAGCAAGAGAGGCTCGAGGCATCAAGAAAAAGAGGCAAAGGGGTTGTGATCTATAACCCTTGATAGCTCGGAGTAGGGTGAGTGTGGCAAACCTTGGGGTTAGGACCTAGGGTCCTAACCAGCCCCTTTTTTTTATTGAATTAATATATCATGTAAATGGACTAATCGAATATCCGGTAAAAAGGGAAGGAGGCTAATGTTAAATGACTTGCTTGTTAGATTATAAGTATTAGCTTAGCTCATATGCATCGCTTGGAAATGCCAAGGTATGTATGGCACGCGGCTATGGATGCCAGGTACGTAAATCATGCATAGAGCATGTATTGGTGATGCGACATATTGTTGATAATATGGTATGCATGTTAATTGTAATGCATTGATTGACATACTTGCCTTGGATATTTCCACATGATGACATGATTGAATTGCTATAAATAAATTGAAAGAAGTATCGTAATTGCCTTGTATCAACATGTAAGCGATACTTGTTCTTGGTAATGTGAACTTCATAACATAAATGGATATTGAAATGTTATTGAGCCTTGGTTTATAGTCGGTCATAGGTTGTACGGCATGCCTAGGGTCTTGAGCTCATTGTTTAGTGCTACGACACTATGTTTAGTACTTCGGTACTCTTGTTGGTACTATGGGTACCGTGTTTTGGTGGTGAGTCACCAATTGTTAGATACCATGGGTATCTCTTGATAGTACCTTTGTGGTACTCATGTTAGTGCCTTTGTGGTACTCATGTTAGTGTCTTCGTGACACTCTTGTTGACTCGTTACCGTGTCCTTCTATACCAAGGCATCACCCGAATGTAAATTGAAAGATTAAAAGTTCAAATGTGACTTATACTTACACGTAATGACTTGAATGTTATTGACATTTGATCATGCATTGACATTGGCTATAAAAATGTATTTGATGCTAAGTGTAGCACTTGAATGTAACATGGTTATTGATATTGAAATGTTCATTTGGCTATAGGTAGCCCTTGAAATGGATTACTTAATGATGGCATGAGAATTGAAAAATGACTAATGAGATATGAGCATTAATGTTATGCTAGCTTGAGCATATAGACCATGATATGATACGAATGACATAAATGTTAACGATGAGAGCATTTTGCTATGATATTTGGTTATTGTTGATTTGTGCATTGATAGACTATTTGCCATGAATTAAATCGTATGTTTAATTGAACCATGATATGTCTTGTTATTGCATCATGTCTAATTTGGTTAGACTAGGGTCACCTCACTAAGTACTTTTTGTACTTACACTCCCTTTGTTTCCTCCTTCCCAAACAACAGGTTTACATGTCAAAGAGGTAGATCAAGCTTGATTCGGAACAAGGGCACAAAGCAAGCAAGAGTATGGTATCTTGCATTTTGATTAACTCCTAGTATGGTGGCATTAGTGAACATATTTTGTTAGTTCATGCATTTGAGGGCTTGGCCCATGACTTGTATATATATATATATATTTGTGCATGAGTCTTGTTCATTGACTTGATTTTGTAAGCCATAAGGCACAACATTCATAGTAGGCTAGCCTTATATGTTTTGAGTTGGCTATGGTTGGCATGATGGCATGGTAGCATGCATTTGGTATATGATTATATTGCCTAGGTGTCTAGAACATGTGGACTTAGGACCCTAGTAAGAATGCTTAGGTAGCCAAGGAAAAGATGAAGCTAGTAGTTTGTCCTAAATAGGGATGAATCGAATAATGGAATGTATGTTGAAATGGCTAAAATGAACAAGTATGGTGAATCAAAATAGGATGTCTAAACATGTCAAATGACCCTTAAGGCTTAGGATCGGGTTAAGGTCATCTAGATAGCTCCCTTTGGTATTGTCTAAGTGATTAGAAGGCTTGAACTTGTCATCCTCGAGTAGGGGTATCGATACCTCTAGCTAGGGTATCGATACCACCTTTGGTAGAAACATTTTATACCGAAGCACGTTCCGATACTGGGGATTCCAGTAGCATTTTGGTATCGATAGTCGTTTCGATACCGGGGATTCTAGTAGCATTTTGGTACCGATACCCATTTCGATACTGGCTACCCAGCCTTGGTCAACGAGTCAACGTAGGCAACCTGTATCGAAACCAGGTTCGATGCCCCTGTTCCGATACCTTCCTATAGGGGTATCGATACCTATAGCTAATAAAGTTAAGTTGAAAAAGAAAAATGGTCTTGATCGTTATGTTATCCTTACGAGTGATTAAATAAACTGAATTAAGATCTATAACGATACTTGAAATAATGGTACATTAATGTTGAATAGCTAGATCGAATTGGAATGATAGTTATTTCGAAATTAATGAGTATAATCGAAATCGAAAAAAATTAAATAGCCCCAAAAATTGATAGCTATTACATTTAAATCGTCTTGTATTGATTTACAAATTATCGAAATGTTTATAATTGAACTAAGGCTAGTCCAAATTACAAGTTCGAATGTCCGGTCGACACCTCCGTCTCCTAACCCGGGGTGAGGGTGTCACATACTATAATTCAATCACGAACAATAAACAATAATTGTGAACACGTAGATTTAAAGTAAAGAAAAATAATATGATAATCAAATAAGTATGATCTTAATCAATCGATATAACATCAAATTTAAACATAAAAAATAAAATAGAAAGAAACAGCCAATAACTTACATAAAATATACCAAAAAAAACGTATAAAAATATATCAGAAGGCATAATTATTCTTACTAAAATCTTAAAGAAATAAAAATATAAAATATTTTTTTTTATGTAAAAAGAGCAACGTCACTTAAATTAGAGAGAAATTCATAACCCTAAAAAACAGTTGATTTAAATGAATTATATTATTGGAAAACCTAATCATCCCCCTATGTCATGTGACCCAACGAACGAACAAATTAATTAATTAATGCTATTACCAAATACCATTCATTTCCAACATCATAATGGTTAAATGCCATCAAGTAAACCCTAGCCGCTTATATTTTTTTCTACGATATCATCATTAATTTTTTTTTTATTTATTTTTTTATCATCAATAATAATATTAGTTTTAATATTAATTATTTATTGTCAGTTATTTTTTTTAGTTATTTTATTTTAATAATATTTTAATGATACGTTTTTTTTTATCTTTTGATATATATTTTTATTTTTGGTACATTTTGTTTACCTTGATTGACTATTTAACTGTTTATTTATTTTTTTAAATATGATATAATTCGACATCGTCACAATTAATAAGATGATGTTTATTTAATTATTTTATTTATCATTTTATTATTGAATCTTTGAACTAGATTTAAATGCAAGTTGAATTACCGTTTTTGCTTGCGATGGTGTTTATAATATGTATTTTAATGTTATTTGTTGATGATTTTTATCTTCATTGCATAACTTAGATGATATTTTGTATTTATTTTATTTTAAGCCTTTAAATAGGGTTTTATTTTTTTTCTATGATCCAATTTATGGTTTAAAATGTTATTTTTTTTATATTTTTAAATATACATGCATGTCAAATTTATTTTTTATATATTATAAACTCTTATCTTAATTTATTTCTATTTTAATAAAACTAACGTTTTGATGTTAAAAGAAACATCATAATAGCTAGAGTTTACCAAATTAATATACCGTTAAAAATGAAAGTGGTATATTTTATTTAACTTACATAAAATATAAATATTGGACCAATCTCAATCCTCATCGCATACGAATCTTAAACTGTTGACTTTGTCCTTAAAATAGACTTTTAAAATGTTTGACCAAGACAGACAACTGTTGGGAGAATGCCTTCTCACATGCAGCGGTTTAAGATTTTGTTCAAATTTAATTATAAATATTTATGATACGATATTATATATATATATATATATTGTATCTAATATATATTAGAAAAAAATAAAAAATTTGACTTAAATTTAAAAATCAATCAATTAATTATTAAAAATTTTAAATTATTTGAAGTCTTATTTTATAACTTAAATTTTATTTAAATTTTTTAAATCAAATCTTTTTATGTTAAACCGAATACTTTAATTTTTTCTAGTGAAGACAAAATATTAATTAACGATAGAGATATTACATGTGTCTGTGTATTAATTATTATACGAAGAGAGGGAAATCCTTATAGATAGACTACATAGAGGAAGGTTTAGGGGTTCACAATTTTTTACAGAATTAATTACATATGATGTCCCTAAACTATGATTCAATAAATTTGAAAACATTCTATTTTAGTCATTAAATTATCACTTTTATTTCAATTGAGTCCTGCTTCTGCTATAGGTTTATTGCTGACATGTGTTCCAATTTTTGTATATGTTTTCAGGAAACTTGACAAATTCAAACCATTACGAAACGTGATGAGATTCAGAAACGGAAGAAATATAGTTTGATGACAAACCCCAATTGTAACCAGAGAAGAAACCGACACAAGACAGAACCTCAAACCTCAAATTAAAGATGTTATTAATTATGTTACAGTAATCAACAAGAACTTGAAGCTCATGGATTCTGCTTCTGAGTATAGATGTAGTCGAGCTGAGCAGCAAGAGTTCTTCTCATCAAACACTCATCTTCTGCAATTCCTTCACACCTACCCTCATCTTCAACAGCTTCAGTAGACTGCTCAGTTTCAACACCAACCTATCAAAAGCATAAAATATGAGTTGAATAGAGAATTATTTGCAGAAAAAAACGAGACTAGGGGAAATTTAAGTAATAACCTGAGGTTGGGTATTTGCAAGGTACTGGTTAGGGAACTCTGGGACCATGCGAGCTGCAAAGGATAGAGTGGAGAGGAGGAGGGTTAGGAGGAAAATGGTGCCAACTTTAACCATCATTGCTTCAATATAACCTAGCCACCAAAGCACAGGAAAAGAAGCTATATGATGAAGCCTGAAGGATTCACGAAGAAGACAACGTTGGTGGGAAATATATAGAGAAAGTTCGTCAACTGTAAGGGATCGTAGACTTTGAAATAAACAATGCTGAGAAATGGCAGGGTGGAATTTTGTAAGAATCAGGAATGATTTCCATTTTTTTTTTAAATAGAGTTGAAGATGGAATTAAAAAGTGATTTTTAGGAACAAAACAGGAAACCTACAGGCAAATTAAATAAAGAAATCCATAGGTTTATGTTATGTTTGGCAAACCTCTAATTCTGGTATGCTATTTATGGAATAACTTAATCCCAACTTGCCTGTATTGAAGAGAACAGGTACATTAAAGATCTCAAATATGAATTGATAATAAAAAAATATTTAAAAGTGATTTTCTTTTTAAGAAAATAATATGAATTAATGGCGGGTAAAATTATTCGTGTCCATGAATTTTTTATAGGAGTAATGATTTGTATTTAATTTATTAATTGATTAATCTAGATCGAATAATACAAAAAACTTATTATGAGATTCAATTTCATCTATATTGTGTGGTCAATAATTTGTTTTTATAATATTTATCAAAATTAATCATTATTATTGATAATATACACTATAATTTTAATCAAAAATATATTACAAAAATCTCATAAGTATCTAAAAACCTAAAAGTGACAAACATGTCATTCGTTTCAGGTTATTTTGGATCTGATTACATTAAGTTTAAGTTTAATTCATGTTGGTTTGGTTTTAGTTTGGTCTTAATGTTGATTTCGTTTTAGGTATCGGGTTGATCGATTGGTTTTAGTCGAGGTTTCAGACCGGGTTAGGTTTTTTCACCATATATATGACTTTATATAGCATGTATATTTGGCTTTCTAGTGAGTTGTGTGATAGTTCACATTCTATCTTTCTTTCTTTCATTATATTTTTCTTAATTTGAGTTACCCTCGATTCAAGTTCATTTATTTTGGTTAAAAATTGGTTTGAGTCGATTTCGGGTCTTAGATCAAAATTTATCAACTCTAAGTGTAACGACCCAAGTTTTAGGTTATGGTTCACTTTAAATACAAATATTTTTTTAACAAGTTAATAGTGATTACAATAGTATCTGTTTTAGAATATAATCCCCACAATTTGACATTGATCGCTCAATCACTTTGCTGGCATCGTTGATATTCGAACCCATGACCTCTAGGAACAACAACCGTTCCATTAACCATCAATTTTTCCCTTTTTTTTAATTTTTTTCTTCTCTCCTTTTCTAATATTGGTTCAAGACACTCCTCACCAAACATGGTTTATTACCTTGTTGGGTAAAAAATACTAATCTTGTAAATATTTATAAATATTTGTAATGAAATTATTTATAATTAATTTGACTTAGAATTAAAAATTTTAATAAAAATAAATTATAAAAAACCATCAATTTTATTTGTTTAAATTTTTTAATTTTATTTGATTCGATCAAACGCTTATGCCTAACTCGAAGACAAATCTTCATAAAAAGAATAGAAGACAAACCCTGTTAACTAGGCTAACATTTTTATCAAGGTCTGGCAGAATAGAAGGCCCATGCCCAATTGGATGGTCTACACTATTTTTATTAAAAAGGTGTTTATTTCTTATGTTATTCAAATTTAATCTTTAAATTTGTGTTTAATTCAATTTAATCATCTTACATTTCGACGACTCAAAAAAATCAATAATTCAATTTAAATTACTATAACATATATTGTTTTTAGTTTTAATCCATCTCCACTTCAAAACTGAATTATTGGATTCTCTCCCAAGTACATGAACCATTTGACCAAGTAAAAAACCAGCCATGTGACGGTTATGGTGGAGGTCTGTCTTCTTCTTCCCTCAGCCACCGCCATTAAAGACCTTAAACAAAGTTAAAAGTTACCCTAGGAAATCACTTTATAGCCAATTATACCCCTTTAAGTTTTGTTTTTCCCATCTTCCCCCCTTCCCTTTTCTTTCCCAATCAACTGGCAACCATGTTCTCCCTTTTGCAAATCTATCTCAATTATACAACCCAGTACCCAACTCAGGAAACAGTTGAATCTTGTTTAGGTTTAGTGCAGCAGCTTTTGATAATTTTATGGAATCTTTCTGTCATAAAATAGACAAATTATATGCTGTTAAGGTATCTCAACATGCAAAAACTCCTTTGTCTCTGGAACTGTTTGTTCCAATGGAAGTGTAGCACTTTAAAGTTCCCTACTTTGCAGCTTTCTGCAAGGAAACTAACAAACCAGAGAATATTCTTCTTGTTTCTAAACTAACATGAAAATTAATTAAACCTGGGAATAATGGAAAACAAAGACAAAAGAATATTAATGTTGTACTTTAGCTGGAATGTTGTGATTAAGCTTTGACTTTGTCGGCCTCATGCATGTTAACCATCAACAATGAGTTTCTTTTTCAAAAAAAAAAAACTTTTTTTTCTTTTCTTTTCCAGCTTCATTGATGATTCTACTAAGCTATGGAATATGGATTCCTATAGGTGTTTCATATAAGTACTTTAATTCATTTGGTATTATATAATAATTACGGTAACAATTGCTAACTTTAATTAGGATGGTCATTTGATTCAGACCCAATGGATTTCAACTTGATCCGATTTTAGGGTTGAATTTTTAAAAGAAAAATCTGGGTTTGGGACAATTTTTTTGAGGATGAGATCGAGTCGGGTCTAGGTTTAAGTTTAGGATGAAAATACACAATTCAACTCAACCCAAAATAATAGTTTAATTTTATAATAAATGTTTAGATATAATTACTATAATATCTTTTTCTTTACATTTTTTTCAATTATCTTTTTATTTTATCTAATAAAAATAAAATAATTATTATAATACTCATTTTATTTGTATTTTCTAATTACTTTATATTATTAAATAAAAATAAAAATAAATAAATTTTATTATTTATCGGGTTAAATTTGAGTTTTTACTTAAAAATTCAAATTAAAATTGTATCTGGTTGGATTTGGATGAAGTGTTAAATTTTCGGATCGGGTGCGTGAGTCAAAAACCCGACCTACGATGATCCCTAACTTCAACATATGAAGGACTGAGACTATATAAAATTTCAAACTAAAGACTTATTCATGATTACAGTTTTACCTAGACATCAACTAAAAATAAAACCTTTACTTAGATTACGTTCAAAATTATTTGATCCAATGAAATTTTGTTTATTTCAATGCAATCAATATTAAGATTTAAAGTGATGTAATTTAATCAGATAAAAAAGCGAAAAAAATAAAAGTAATTTTTAACTTTAGGTTATAATTTTAATAATCCAATTTTAAAATGTTTACTTTTTATACGATGTGAACTGATTAGAGAGATTATTCATTTAGTTATATAATAATAAAATATTTTTAAAATAATATTTATACTATTTATAGTTTTCTGTAATATAAATTAAAAAATATTAAATATTTAAGTATGTACGACGATAATATTATTAATCAAACTAAACTTAATCGATTTATTTTTTTTTTCTAAGAAAAAAATTGAATTATATTAGAAAAAAATGTCTTTCTCGTTGAATTGATAATGCTTAGTGCTTACATTGCCTAAAGCTCTTTTTAATACCATTGTTAACAGAAAATTTCCCTTTCTCTATTATTATACTTAATAATAATTTTAATTTTATAAACAAAGATAATACGTCATTGATAATGATATTCAATTTTTAATCCAGTTGTGTTGAGACTTCTCTTTCGATTAACAAGACTAATTTAATTTAAGTGTTGATGACGTTATTGATAATTTTATAATGTTATACTTTTATAAGTTTCTTGATATATTAATTTTTATGGTTTATATACATTTTTTATATATAATATATAGATTCAATATTATATTTTTCATCATCTTTCTAAATATATTCTAAAAATAATTGAGTTGAATGAGGTCACGGCCTTAAAAATATTTTGTTTTGAAATTTATATTTTATATTGATGATATAATAAATATCATTTTAAACTTCACAACATAATATTCAACGGGTCTGTCACTTTAGAATTATTAGGTTAATCCATCTCGTTAGTAATTTTAGTTCAACTTTTCAGGAGTGCCAACCACAAGCGTGGCTCCACGTCAGCTTCCAATCAAGCCCTATAAAAACCAGACACGTGTCCACCATGATCCACACTAATCTGTTTCTTCATGACTAAGCAAAATTAAAAAAAAAGAAAATCAATCTTTTCATTTTATTTATTTTTTAATCAAGTAAAATCCACTTTTCAAGGGACCCATTGAGCTCATACCATATGTCACCCCATTTTTTTGGCTTTTCAGTGATATGACCGAAAACTCCACCGTAGTGCCACATGACTCAAAAGGTAACTTCTATACGTATATACGGTTAATATACGTATTTATAAAATTACAAAACATACGATTTTCATGCAATTACGTGGACCCACAACAGTCCTCAGCTTCGTCCATAAATATCAGCCCCCGACGCTGCATTTCTTCCCTTTTCTCCTCCTTCCTACCTTCCCCATATATTTTCTAAAGCTTTTGCTTTGTTTATTTACTTTCTTTTCTATTATTCAAGCCATGTTGTCCGCTATTCCGGCCGATTTCTCGTCCGGTTCATTCGCCGGCTACGATCCATTTATGAGTTTCGAAAGCGGCTTCACGCCGCCGTGGGATTGCTCCGAACTTTTTTCCACAACCCAGTCAACGGAGCCTGCGGGATCAGGTTCCGGTTCGGATGAAACAAACCAAAACCAAACCAACTCGAACTCTAGTTCCGATGAACCCAACCAACCGCTTTCCGTCATCGACGAACGAAAGAGGAGGCGTATGATATCGAACCGGGAATCAGCCAGGAGGTCAAGGATGCGTAAACAGAAGCATTTAGAAAACCTAAGGAACCAGGTGAGCCGTCTTAGAGTCGAGAATCGAGAACTGAACAACCAGTTAAGGTTGGTTGTGTACCACTGTCACAGTGTAAGGACAGACAACGACCGGCTCCGGTCTGAATACAGTATGCTCCGACGAAAATTGTCGGACATACGTCAAATTATGCTCTTCAAGCAACTGCAGCAGTTTTCATCTGCATGGCCATGCTATAACGTTACCGCCATGCCCGAACAAACCTCATGATTAATCACTTAATAATCTATTCAACTTGTAGTAAATGTAATGGCATCATCATTAAAATTTCTATGAACATGATGATGATAAAGAACAAAGGACCTTGTTGTGTGAAAAGACTCGAAGAGTTTGGTCAGTGTTTGGATTTTATCAAAGTTAAGTGTTGTTTTCTTCTTATTTATTAGCATTGATAGTGATCTAAATTCTCAAATCTCGTGAATCGTCTCATTTTATATGAATTGAAATCTCGATATAAAAATATAACATAACGATCTACATGCGCTAATTTCTCCGATCATGGTTTCGAAGGGCCCTGATGGAATGTCTAAATTGTACATCCAATCAGTTTCACCCATTCTACTGATCCTATACCCAAAGGTTAATGCTGTCCATTTGTCACTGGTCATTTACAAGTGGGATGGGAAATATACTGGAATTATCAGTCCAGCAATGGTCTTGTTCTTAAATGTAGTTTTGGGTTAACGTAAGATTCCACTTAATACATCCGTCCAAAGTAAAAAAAAGTAAATAAATAAAATAAATAAAATAAAGGAAAGTTTGGCCAATCAGAAATCGACAGAGAGTTCATTTATAAGGGCATTTTCGTAAATAACAATAACAGTCACAAAGGACTCCATGCCATTGTGGATAGAATATCATCCTTGTTTGGTACGTGTGCGAATTGAGTGAATATCATTTTGATAGAATATCATAACTTAAAACATCTCTGGACATTTTTCTTCTTTGATAAAATTGAGTGATAATTTTTGATGAATTACAAATAAAGAGGGAAACTTTGTACGTGTGCGAAATTTTCTTTGATCGGTGGTGTATGATTAATTTTAGTATTATTAGTATTTATTATTTTTTATATTTTAATAAAAAATATTTTATAACACGCTTTTTTTTTGTCTTTTATGGCGTGCATTTTTCTATGTTCTTATGATATAATTTATTTGTTGTGTGACTTACTTTATTTGTCTAGAGATTTAAAAATGGTTTGTTATTGTTATAATGACCGTTGTTTAATAGTAATGTTGGCGTCCGAAACTATTATTAGTAAAAATAATGGTGAAATTTAAATTCACACCAACGACCATTATTTAATGGATAACAGTCAGTAATGATGACAATGGTCCGTTATTTTCATTATTGTATTGTTATTCTACTGCTATTTTAAAAACTCTCATAATAAGTTGTGAGAGTTTTAAAAACATTCATGATCATGACTCCTGCAATAACTGTGATAGTAATCGTTATATCCGCAACTGTGATAAACACGATGCGACTGAAAACGTTTTTTAAATCCCTGAGTTGTCGTTATAGCATGATTTAGCATACCCTAGGTGTCGCATGTTGCTCGCACAAAGGGTAATTTTAACTGTACTAGTTTCTTATTATGATTTTGTCAGTGATCATGTAAAATTAAATCTCACTCGATTGATAGTTGTTTGTCGATGTAATCAATCCTGGATAATAAAACATTCTGTTTGGTGGTTTGGATCGCTCACCACTCCTTTCATTTATCATGTGTCTGAATTGGATAAAAACAAAAAAATTTAGGAAGTTTTTGAATTTTGATAGTTTCCTTATCTCCACGTAAATTTTTTATTTTCCTTTTTTTTTGAATTATAAAAAATTTGAATAAATTAATCTCATCATTTTTTAATATATTATAATTATAATAAAAATTCATTAATTTTTTAAAGAAATTAATAACAAAAAAAAAAGAAAAACACCAATGATAATTATAACTTTTATATATGAGGGGAAATGGATGAAAAGTTTTTGAAAGCTTTCGTCATTTCCACTTGACATGATTAATAAAAGTATAGATTTTAAACACTACTTAATTCTCTAAGCTTTTATTTTTACTCCAGTAACCCAACTCTATCTCTAGGAAGGTATCATACGGTGGATATTCCCCGCATATTATTTTAAAGGGTAAACTACATAAATAATCTAAGGTTAGTACTGATCTGACTATAATACTTTAAAAAGAATTAAATATACCGGTAAACTATTAATTTAGTATTAAAATAGCCATCAACCGTTAAAACCAAACGGACTGATGACGTGGCCGTTAAAATTAAAATAGAATAATTACACATTTACTCCACGTTATTCATATATTTTTTTAATTTAATCCTAATTTTATTATAATAAAATAAAGTTATTATTTAATTAAGTGATGACATGTGTCACCACCTGATTAGAGAATTATATTTATATATTATTTAATTTATTAAATTAATTTTTATCCTCCAATATTAACTCCACATTTACTCCATATTAATTCCACATTTATTAAATAAAACCAATAAACAAAGGTGATTGTTATAATTTAAGTTTTTATAACCTATATATATTGAATACAGTTTTTTATATGTATTATATTAATTCCACATATAATATTATATTTATTTTTTAATTTAATTAAAATATTAATTAAAAATATTTTTTATATATTTGGATTTAAAAATATTCGAATAAAAAATTCGTATATTCAAATAAAAATATTCAAATAATAAATATATGAATAAAATATTCGTATAATAAATATTCGAATTAAATTATAAAAATTCGAATATTTGGAAAATATTTGAATAAATATTTTAATTTTAAATATTCAAATAAAAAAATTGTATATTCAAATAAAAATATTCGAATAAAAATATTCGAAAACTTATGATTTTTATTCATATTTTTAAATAAAAATTATTCGAATAAAAATCATAAGTATTAGAATATTTTTATTTGAATATTTATTATATGAATATTTTTATTTGTATATTTATTATTCGAATATTTTTATTTAAATATATAAATTTTTTTATTAAAATATTTTTAAATCCAAATATTCGAATATTTTATTTGAATATTTATTATACGAATATTTTTATTCGTATATTTATTATTTGAATATACCATTTTTATTCGAATATTTAAAATTTAAATATTTTATTCGAATATTTTACATCCAAATATAGAAAACATTATTCCATATATATTTGTTATAGGGCTTTATATCTTAAAGTTACTCTTGGTTTAGTGGTTGACTCATGAGGTTTCCATCTTGAATATCCAGGCTTGATTCCCCTTGGATGCAAGAGTTTAGATTTTATTATTTTATTATAATAATTATATTATTTTATTATAATAAAATTACGATTAAATTATAAAAATATGTAAATAATATGGAGTAAATGTGTAATTATTCTAATTATTTTTAACGGTCACGTCAGCTACTCCGTTAATTTTTAACGGTCGATGGCTATTTTAATACCAAATTAATAGTTTATCGGTATATTTAATTTTTTTTAAAGTATTGTGGTCAGATCGATACAAACCCTATAATATAATGACTATCCATGTTTTACCGTATTTTAAAAGTAAAACAGCACAACCACGATAGACAGGAATTCCCAATAACTTAATGGACTTTTAGAAAACACATCAACGGGAGTTTTAAATTAAATACAGCATCCTCAGGAACATATTTCAGTAAAAATTTTAAGGATATTAGGGTTTAATGTTACAAAAATATAGTATTAATTTTGACCAAAAATTTACACAGTTGTTAAAACAAGTGATAATAGGTTGAGACTAATTTTGATACAAATTTAGTGTAAATTTTAGTTTATATATATTTAATAAATTTAGAATTAAAAATTTAGTCTACGTTTCATGATTAAGGATTTAAGTTGTAAGTTGAAATTTAGAATTTATATTTTAAGTTTAGAATGTTATAGTTAAGAATTTAGATTTTAACGAATGATTGTGTATTTTTTATAATACAATAGAAAAATATAGGCGTAGATTTATTCTATAATATCATATAAAATTATAAGTTTTCTTATTGTGAGTGTAGAAAATTTTCTCTAGAAAAATCATTCACAGAAGTCAAGTGTGCGATGTTGATTAGTAAGAACAAGACCTTAAAAACTAGAAAGTAATTAAAAAAATATTGTAAAGGGGTAAAATTGTAATTCAAAGAACAGAAAAGTTATGTTAATCTAATATTAACTAAAATCATTTCTTTTTAGTGTTTTTATATATGCTTGTGTTAAAAAAATTATATCTTACACCCCGATCCTAAATTTTAAATCTTAAATCATGATTCAGAAAAATAAATTTAGTATCATCAACTTAGGGTACAGAAGTAAGATTTTAAGTTAGGGGTGAAGTTAGAAACTTCTAAGGAATCAACTTATAAAAATTTAGGGGGAAATAATTTTTCAATAGAAAATATATAAAAATATTAATAATTTCTTAGATCGTATAAAAATTTCAAATTTTTAAAGGGCAATCGTCTCTTCCGGTCCCTTATATCCATCTTTGATCGGTCTTATACTTTTGCGATGTGCATTCATATTTTCTTAAAAGAATTACTCAGCTCAAAAGAAATCTATATAAAATCCGTAAAACGATTCGAATTTTATTATCCTAGGAGAAGGGACGTTTCAAATCAAAGGATGTTTGGATATAAAGAGTATGGTGTAAACGATTTCATTAATCTAATTAAAATGTATTTCAAATATATTATAAAGTATAAAAAATAATAATAATTTTATAAAAAATATAAAATTAATCTTATTTATTTTTTGAGATATTAATAATTATTATAATATTATAATTTTTAAAATTTTATATCTAATTATAATTTTATTATAAGAAAATTTTAACTATAAATTATTAATCGAATTAAACATCAACCAGATTAAGAACCGACACAGAGAAATAAGGCAAGTACATTGTAGAATGGTCTTAAACAAGACCAGATACCAACAGGGACGAAACTACATGGGCGGGTTGGGGTAATCGTCCTCACCTAATTCGAAGAAAGTTTTTGAAGGTATTTATGTTTTGTCCCCTCAACTCAATCTTAGCTTCGTCCCTGAATTTCAGCATAATAAACAACATCAAGCATGTAGTAATAAACTTAAGACGGTTAAACAAGCGACCCCTAATCAAATTATACCTACTTTTTAACTATATTACTCTTAGTGGTTAAACAAACTCCTGTCTAACACCAATTCTACCTTTAGCAAGGGTTGGAAGATTAGATAACCTCACCAACTTATCATCTCTAACATCACAACAATTCTTGCATGAAAAAACAATCTTCTTCTTTCTTAATCCTACTTTGGAACCACCACTTTTGGTGCACTCTTTATAAGCAGCAAGAAAAGGGTCTTCCGGCCACCATCTCAACCCTTTCAGGGAAGTGCTCCTCTTCGGAGGCAAACGTATTGAGCAAGGAGGCGGCAGAGGAACTTTGTTGTTGTTACGAACCACACCGCCGATGGAAGTCGAATGTGTTCCATCAATAGGGATGCTGTACTGATCATAATGGCTGGCATTAGACGACTTGGAAACCCCTGGCTTGTACTCCCAAGAAAAGGGTATACTTCCTTGTGAATGAACCTTTCGATCACTCATTTCTCGGTATTGAAAATCAAGCTAGTTTTGTTTTTCTGGTTTAATAAATTTGTTTGTCACACAATCTACACTGTCCAACGGCATAGACATGCAGTTTCTAAAGAACAAGTGAATAAAACGTGAATGTTAACAGCTTGTTCGTTAAATTAGCATCCTTAAACTCGGTCTTAATTACTTTAATCTTGATGTAAACAGAACTGGATTAGCTTCTTGTTAAGAGGAGAATTTGAACATATATCTAACCCAGGGTACCTGGACGTCCAAGTCTAACAGAGTTGATATAGTTCGTAGGGCAATGAGCAGCGACACCAGGCATTGCCAATCCTATAACCCTAAACACCAGTGAGAACCATCCTTCCTTGTATTCTGCTCCATATATCCAACCCGACAACAATCCTCTTATCAACTCCCAAACAGCAGTCAGGTATTCAGGTATCAGTTGGCGTATGGCAAAGTAGTTCTTATTGGGCTCTTCATCCATCCTCTTCAGACAAAAAACATACCATTAATAATAATGAACATTTTATCCTATAAAAACATACCAATAATACAACATAAAAGTAAATACCTGCTCAATGTAACAGCTGTTGTAGTAAAGGCAGACCCCAAAGTGCTTGTACAGAAAGGTTTTATCATCATAAGGCAACCTAGGCACCACATCATTGCAGTAAACCACTCTGAAATACTTTGGAACCGGTTGGTCCAAGTGAGCTTCCATGAATATTTTGAGCTGTCGGTCGCCAACCCTCGGCTGTCCGAATGTGTAAACTCTGAACAACTTCTCTATCAGCTCCATCTCTCCATGTATCGCGAGCACGATCGGAAACATAATAGCCAAAGCCCCTCCTAAACTATGTCCAGTGACTATAAATTTTGCATTCTTGTGCTCTTCAAACAGGCTCCTGAGCTTTTCTCTCACTAAATAGTATGCACTCATCTCCTCCGATTTCGACAATCGGGTTCCGGTTTTACCGATGCTAGCCGACTCTTCTGCGGCTTCGGAATGGTTGTGCTTTGAGATTTTCTTCCCAAGATTATAGTAAAAGGATACAATATCTTCTCTGTTGCCTAAACCTAATGCCCCGAGAAATCCCATATGAATTTTTCCTACGTTTGGACAATCGTACCAAGAGTAATCGACATCGGTGCTCCAATCGTCGGCGTCGAAAGGTTCAGTGCCTCGGAAGCTTATCAGTATCAGAGATTCATCCTTAGGCTTGTCACTTAAAAGAAAAACCTGAGTTGATTTCTCCTTCTGGTAATCTATGAACGGTCGGCAATCATAGAAGTAATTAACAGTCGCAACATGAAACGAAAAAAAAACCTTGAAAACGAAGTATATATTCATAGTTAAGTGATGGAGAGACGAAAATAAAATCAAACATTAAAATCGATCAATTTCTTTTTGTAACATAAATGTTGATCTTATGGTTCATGTAGTATTATATTTCTTTCAATAATATCGTTTTTAACAAATAAATAGATCAAATTATTTAAATATAAAAATAGAATTTATAAAATATTTAAACTAAAATTTTTTTAGAAGATTTTTGAAATAAAATTTAAAATTTTATATTTTTATTACGTAAATAAAATTTAAATCGAACTGATCATTTAACGGATATTTTTGAACCATCAAAGTGTTGATAGATAACACAAAATTAGATTCCGAACGGAATTGTTCTTACCATCCCAGCAGTTATAGAAGCCCACGAAGTGCATCTGCAAACATCAGATATGTGGATCGTAAATCATTTGGATTGGGATCTTATTGTTAAATATAAATATATTTTCAGTGAAAGAATACTAAAATATGGTATAAATATGTCAGTTTTCGAAAAAATTATATTATGGGTCAGTCCCACCACGTGTTCATGGGACCAACCACTAAAAACTACCAATTTTAACAATTTTGTCATGTCATATTTTTTTCCAAGTGAATCTTTACTTGAAAAATTAAAAATTACTGATGTGGATAGTTTTTAGTGGTTGATCCCATGGATGATGTGATGGGACTGACCCATGATATAATTTCTCCAGTTTTCGAGACAATCATATAACAATAAATTTCTTTTCCCTTTAATTAAATTCGATTAAGGGGGAAATGAAAATTTTGTTAAAATTTTTGGATTTTAATGAAAGCATTGTATTAAATTTATCTTTATATGATATATATAGACACACCATCGTTTTATAAAAAAATTTACACAATCATTTTATAAAATTTAAAACTTAAATCTTAAACACTATCATCTTAAAACTTAAACCTTAAACTCTAAATTTATACATATTAAAACTCATAAATCTTAATTTAAAATCCTTAATATCTAAAATCGAAAGACTTGTGTATCAAGATATTTATATATATATATAGACACACCAGAATAATTCAAATATAAAAAATTGAGATAAAAAGGAAATAAATAAATTAAATAAATAAATAACAGAGTAAAGCTCGCCTTCCAATGGTGGACGACGACGTTTCTAATAACTTGAGCATTTTCATAAGCCAGCTTTGCTGCCATCATACATAGATCCATTGTTTCTGCAACACTGGATTCCAGTTTTGCAATTCCTTCGGCAGGTGAACCAGACGTATGCAAATCTCCCACCAACCTATTGGCCTTATAAAGATCAACTCGTTCATCTAATTGTCCTACCAGGCTAATAAAAGTTTCACTTCCATTATCTGGTATTACTACTTTTCCTACATAAACACGAAAGAAAGAAAAATTCAAGAATCAATTAATCTAACGAGATAGAGTTTTTAATTCTTAAATAAGTTTAGAGGTTCGAATCATGTACGAGAGAAAATTTACCGAGGAGAATGTTTGTGAATAAGCGGAAGACAGATCCATTTTGGGATATAAGATTGAGAAAGAACTCGACCACATAACCAGTGAACTCCATGGGCTTTCGGAACAACTGAAGGAGTTTACGTACAACTATAGACACCAATATGACCCACCGATGAACTTCGTCTTCACCGGCAGAACCACCGCCCACCACAACCATATCATGGTTCGAGCCCCACAATGAGAATTTCAACAGGTTCCAAACCCCACCTTTATTTGGTCTCACATCCAGATACCGGAAGCCATCATCAGCCATTAATGCGTCTGTTTTTCTGCTTAGGACTTAGGGAACTTTCTATAGGATTATGGATGTGGCCTGTGGGGTTCTTTAAATGGAAATCTGCTGCTTTTATGAACTGTAAGGGGAATGGGGTAAAGCTTGAAACATTATCTGTTAGTTTTAACGGAATTCGATCAAGTTTCCAGATGACGTTTACATTGATGCAGGGGTTACTAACATGCTCGTCGTCGTTTGCCCATAATTAATAACAACAATAAGCTTTTGGGTGTGGATGATGTATTGGGAACATAAAACGTAAACGTTTAGAGAATCTAAAAATAGTAAAAAGTTTGGATAAATACAAATGAAGTTTGTTAGATGAATGATGATTTTAGGAAAATTTAACGTTAATATCATTGAATTAATTAATAAAAATTAAATTTTTAAGTATAATTAATTAAGGAGTGATAATTATTAATTATATATTGAATTCTTAAAAATTTTAATTTTTAACTGCACCTCTACTTTCTATGCTTATTGCAATATAGTCCATGTAGTTTACATGCATGTTGAGTAACATGACCCGTGATTGTTGATTCCTTGTCTGGAAGTTTTAAAAAGCTTCTATTTAGTCCCTACATTCGTTAACTTCTTCAATGAAATTTCATGGGTTCACCCATATTAGGGAAAAAAATGTAATCCACGTCCTTGGAAAGACACCTATAAAATGAAAAAAGTAATGGAATTTATCTACCAGTAATAAATAAGATCATACGGAAATAATATGTAAAAAGTTAGGACTGCATTTGTCATTTTTTAATTAGAACTAAATTAATTAAATATATAAATATAAAATACTAAATATATTATTATATAGTAATAATCAAATTAAATATTTAACAACCTTTAACGATTGAGTTGTCATTTTGTTACAAAAATATAAACTTTAATTGTCATTTTATAGAGAAATTATTATATGGATATGTTCCACCACCTAAGATATGGTCCTAACCAATTAAATTAAGACATATAATATATTTTTTTATATCATATTCACACATAAGCATCATTCGAATTTAATGCTTTTGATTTAAAAAAGAAAAAATATTACCAAAGATTTTTTATGTTGACTTCCTCTTTATTGTTTACATTTTTTAATTAATTTTTTCTAACCTCTAACCCTAACCCTTAAACCTTAACCCTAATCCTAAACCCTAAATCCTAACATAAACCCTAATCCTAAATCGTAAACCACATAAACCCTAAAACAATAATCCCTAACCCTAAATACTAAATCCTAAACATAAACACTAAATCCTAAACCCTAAACCCTAAATTCTAATCCCTAACCATAAACCTTAAATTTTAAATCCTAAACCCCAAATCTATATAAAAAATAATTAGGTAAATTTTAAAGAATAAAGATGACACAAGAAATCTTTGGTAATATTTTTTTTCTTTTTTAAATCAAAGACATTAAATTGGATGATTTGGACAATGCTTATGTGTAAATATGATATGAAAAAAATCTATTATGTGTCTTAATTTAATTGATTGAGAACCATATCCTAGGTGGTGAAACGGGTTCATATAATAATTTTTCTATTTTTTAACATTTAAAAGTTTGATTATAATTTTATTTTTTAATAAAAGCTTTAATCTTAAATTATGAATCCTAAAAACATAATCTCATAATTTTTAACTCTACCTTAAACTCTAACCATAATTTTAATTTATTTTTTCAGCGTAAAACATAAATAAAAATACCGAAAATAAACGAATATTTTTTATTCCTTACAAACACCCGACAATTATCTGTTTACGATCCCTCCAATTTTCATGCAATTCTGTCTCCCAAAATCGAAACAATAAACAAAGAACAACACCCGACATGACACCTACAAATGAAGTTATCTGTCAGCTCCTGCAACCTTTGAAAATCAACTGATTCTTCTTTAGCAAATCCAAATCCACTCTACCATACTTCAAAGAAACAAGAAGTTATTATTATGCCTTGAGAATTCGTTAACAGAAACCTTTAAAATCCATCTGGGTTCTAACAATTTACAAATAATTAATTATTATGTCCTAAAATAATTTCTTCTTCCAACCACATTAAAATGATCGCTAAATTGGTAACAACCTTCTGTTATTGTCAAGTCTGATTTCCCCATCATCATAAATAAAAAAATGTTAGAAAACTAAAAACATGGCAGACAGAAATAAATTTGCTGTATCGGGTTTTGTGTTAAAGAGTAATGAATGACATCCAACCGCAATCTTTAACTTATTTGAAACCTTATTTTCCTGAATAATATTAGGACTACAATTGATCGAGTCGGGTATGTTTTTGGTCTTTTCGATTCTAATATAAAATTTAAGATTTTATCTAACCTAATTTTAATATTTTTTTATTTTAAATCCAACCCGACGTTATAAAAATCATAATCAATTCTGATTTCCTACACCCGTAAATCCGAGTCTCTAGTTGGTAAAGTTGAACATTAAGTTAAGGATACTACCAAAGATGAATGGAAAGTATTTAGATAAACTGAAGTTCCTACAAGCTTTCTGGTCATAGAACTGTTTTCTTCCATACTCTTGTCCTCTGATACTTAAAGTTTAGCTCTTGATTATGGAAGGTGAACCAGTAGGTGAATTACTCAACAAAGCTGGGGAAGATCCCAACTGTGTGCTTCCATCCCACCCTTCAGGTAAGAGGGTAAGTGTGGATGAGTTCTTGCAGTTGTCCACGCTTGCGGTGTCGTTTAAGGCCTCACCTAAAGGACCTCCGATTGAACTTCCCAAGGATTTTGAAATCCAGGTAGCTTGCTTTTCGGTCTGGTCAGTAACGTCAGTGTTCACTGCTAGTCCCATTTGGACAGGATTACATTCTGGAGATAACGTAAGTGATGAAAGATTAAGTTTCTGTTTTGTTGTTGTGGAAGATGAGAACTTTGATGTTCCCATAGGAAGAGACATAGAGAGTTGGGTTGGATCTGATTTCAACTCATCTTGCCAGGAAATGACAGAGCGTCTAGAACGATCCTTGGGCCAGCCATCAATGGATTGGTCTTGTGTTTCTTGACCAGTGAAATCTAGGAGAAAACCAGACTCTTTAGAATTCATGCAGTAACTTCTATGTGACCGATTGGTGAGAGAATCGGAGGCAACATGTTCAAAATCTGATACAGATGATTCTGCAAATGTAGAACCCTGGTGTTTCAAGTCGGTGGTGGAAGAAAACGCCGACAATCTCCGTTGATCTTGTACTCTACCACAAACAGTAAAATATTTGAAATGGAACCACAAGGAATAATAAGCATGTAAGTAATTAAAGCAAACCTCAAAAGCATAAAGTATATTTTTACCTGTCGACAAGGGTGTCCGGAGAAGGGTTGACAGCACCGAATTGCAAGTTCTTAAACTGCTGCTGCCATGGGGTAGCGAGGTTGTTGGCTGCACCACCACTGGTTTTAACCGATGCTGATATGGAGGAAGAAATAGTCTGGCCTACCACAGGCTTTCTTGAACGATGGCGACCCCTGTTTATGTGCCTTTCACAATACTTTTGGTTAGGAATAACATCCCAAGAGCAACGCCATTTCTTTCCATCCGTTCGGCGACATCTCCCTGGCTCAGCTTCAACTTTGCCGGTGTACCGCATATGGAAAGAATCCCATCCCACTACATAAAAATTTTAAAACAGGAAAACGAGAAGGCCAACTCAATAATGAAGACAAAGCAAGGAAAATACCTTTCTCTTAAATTAATCTACAGGAAAGATAAGAACTTTACATGAATTATGAGGCCACGATCCAGTAGATGAACTGGTGAAACCATAGGGGTAGATGGATTTCTTCAAAGGAATGAGCAAATTTGAAGGGACAATCACATCAGCGATGATGTACTTGCATATCAATGTCTGGTGTTTTAGCTCATTCAATTGAGATGGAGTAAAAGGTCCATCAACCCCAGGAAAAATCCCATGCATGCATGCACCTAGGCTCCCTGAGCCATAACCTGAAACAAGACATCGGAGTTATAAACAGTAAAAGTAAAGACAAACAAATAAAGGGCAATAAATATATATCACCTGCATTTCTTGTGTACATAGAGGGTGTATGTTGATAATAAGACAGATCTGTGTTTGGTTTACTTGTCTCTAAAACGCTACCATCTTTGCTGATGGAAGGAACTTGGGATTTGAATAAAGAGAAATTAATCATATGGTCTCGTTGGCAAGCATCAGTCGAGACCAAAGTATTAGAACTCAACAAAGGAGTGCCTTGGAGCAATGGCATTGTCTTTAGGGTTGACAAATCATCGGTTCTAGGTAGCTTACAGTTTTTCCACTGGTCTTCAAACCTTTCTTGCTTGGTAAACCCAGATCCCACATGCTTAGGCTCGGACTCAACTGAGAGAAAAGTGTTGGTTCTAGTTTGAAATGGAGATGGAGCTCCATTATCAGAACCCACCACAATACCCTTCAAACCCAGAACCCTAAAATCCATACTAGAGATAGAACCGATACATGGAAGAGTTGAATAACAAGTGTTTGAAGACAGAGAAAGAGAGACGCATCTTAGGAAGGACGAAGGACAAAGGTTTCACTGCTCATATAGTGTTTTTTGTGATGGGAAAACAATGCTACGTACATCCCAGGCATGTTAGCTCATACTTATACATGTTTTTTCTTTCCTACTGAAAATGAAAGCGTCTGTTGCGTTCAAGGAAAAGTCAAGTGTCATGAATCATACGGATTAGAGTAATTAACCAGTTATGAATCGCCAGAATAGGCAAGTTTCAGTACAATTCGAGTCTCATTGGTGAAAAATGCTTTTACTTTGAGCAATGTATCTACCACCACCGATAACAACGATGAGAGGTAAATAGTTGATCATAAAATGTATTTCATTTTTATTGATAAAAATTAAATTTTTAACCTCATGATTATAAGATACGATGAATAATTATCGTACTAGATCTTATGATTTAAAAAAGACTTTTAATTGCAGAAAAGAAAAAGCTTTTTAATAAATGTTTAGAGATTGAAAAAGCTTTTTAATAAAGGCTTATATTGATGAACTACTAATTCAATAAAATGGTTTTAGCTAAATTCATAATAAGTTCTTTTAGGTCTTTTTTTTTCTTCTTCTTATACGTACTTAGTTTATGAACTTTTTCAGTAAACTATTGAAAAAAATAGTGTTTTCTTAATTCTAAATAATTTTGCTTCAATTAATTTAAATTTATTCGTGTTGTACACTACAAATTTTCTAAATTTAGTTAGAGTTATTGCCAAAACCAAATTTGCGATTAACAAAACAATTAATCAATTCTAATGGTGTGAAAGATACGTTTCGCCATATGTTTAATATAGCTTAGTTTGAAATTGATATTAGAATTAATATCAGTGAATTCGAACTAAAAATCTCAATTGAAATTAAAAATTAGCTTTTGAACATGTTATTGTTAACTTTCAGAACAATTTTAAATTAAATTATATTAATCTTTTGGTCAATTGAGTCCTTCTCACTGTTGGAATTGACCGATGATGTCTTCATTCATCGGATTTTTAGTCTTGTTGGCGGTTATAAATTTAATAAATTATTCTCTTTGGGAAGACGACTTTAACATGTTACATCATCAATAAATAGTAGTGATCGTGAAATCAAATTAAAACTTTATTGATTGTAATGAAAGTTTTTCGATTTTAGTTAACAAAGTGAAAGGACCCTAAAAAGTTTAACCTAAAAATATTAAATATTTTTTGTTTAAAAGAAAATTTAGTCCTTAATTTTTTTAATTTTTTGAGCTACTAAATATTTTTATCAAAATAAATATACAAACTATCTTTCTATAATTATTTTATGTATTTTTGTTAGTCCCGTTAAAAAATCTTGATTAAATACGTAAACACGTTAAAAATCTTGGTTAGATAAATTACAATTAACATTTTAATCCGTGAGTGGTTGATATTAATTATTTTTTTATTTAGATATTAATTATTTTTAAGTATATTAGCAATCATTATGGATTATTGGATTAGAGTAATTAACCACTTCTTAATTGCCAGAATATGTAAGTTTGAGTATAATTAATTCTCTGGTCTACTTTAGTGAAAAGGCTTTTAATAGCTAAAATGGACGAGATTTTTAATTACTAATTCAATAAAATATTTTTAGATAAATTAATAATAAGTTTATATAAGTATGGATATACACTTTATGTTAATATATTATAAGATAAATTTTAGGTAAATTTATATACTTTGCCCTAAAATAATTATATTGTTTAAACTGTCATTTTTAATATGTTCGGTAATTATCTGTCAAAATAAATTATTTTGACTAATAAAACATTGACACGTCACAAAAATTTTTTGACCCACAAATAATTTAGAGACTAAAAGATAACATAATTTAAGTATTTAACCCGTGTAGTATCTTATAAGATTAGATTTAAAAAAAAATGGATCGAATTCAAATTTTCGATGATTAGGTTATATCAAATTTAAATTTAAGGTGAAAAATACATGTCCGACCTTAAATAATAATTTAATTTCATGTAAAATATTTGAATATAATTGTTATAAATTTCATCTTTTTATATTTTTTAATTGTTTTCCTATTTTATCTAATAAAAATAAAATATTATTATAATACTCTCTCTATTTATATATTTTGAATTAAATATTTATTTTATTTAATAATAATTGATAATTTTTATATCAGGTTGATTAAATTGAAATTTTTACTCTAAAATCTATATTTAAATTCAAATCATATAATATTATAAAATATTAAACTGAATTAAAATTTAAAAAATATATTATATTTTTTATCAAATTCAGATCAATTAAAAATCCACATCCATATCGAATTAGGCATCCTAGTAACACTCCAGTGTTCATGTCTTGTCCCATTATATTTTCGTTCTTTTATATCATAAATAAGAACAGCGTCGGAAAATAAAGACTAACTGACCACTAGTGCTGCACAAATCATTTATAATTTTCACCTGCAACATCTAACTCAAACGAAACCTTATTTCTATAGTACATTATTATTTAAAAATATAATATATATATATAGTTAAAAAATACTTTTAATATTATTTGATTAATTGTTTTAGTTTATATTATTTAATGATTTAATTTCTTAATGTTTAATTTTAAGTTATTATAAATAAATATTATTAGTCAACTGAAAATAAATATCTTGAAATGATTTAGTAGAGTGACATGTCAGAAGAAAAAAAATATATTTTATATAATTTTAGAATTATTTTTTTTATTGATATGTCTCTATGTAAAATCAATATATTTATCTATATTACATTGTTATTGCGACGTGTATTGTCATATAAATTTATCATGTTATTTTAAGTCATCTATTATCGAGTGACTAATAATTTTTATGGTAAAAAAATATTTTGACCTAAAATAAAATATTAATCATTAAATTATTTAAAAATTAAAATTAAAATAATAATTCAACTAACGATATAGATATTTTTCAAATAAGACTTTATTCAATTAGGAACGTATCAAAAAAAAAAATTCTGGTCGGGTCAATAAGATCATGAAAAATTATTATTATATATAGGTAGGACTTTATTACTATATATATGGTGACATTAAATAAATTAGTTAACTAAGATTATTCTATTATAACTACCATCAAAGTTTCACGTCACTTAACTCTAAGTATGGATGGCAAGAAAAACTGGATTCAATAGATTTTTACTTAATCTGATTGAATATGATTAAATTTATTTTTTGAATTTTTTATTTTTAAACCGAGTCGGATTTAAATTAAAATAAAAATTCATCGACCAATCCAATCTAATTTATTTATAAATATGCATTTAGATTTTTTGTATTTTATATATTATACTTGATAATTTTATTAATTTTTAAAACAGGTTAGAGTCGAGTTATAGTTTTATTATATCGAGTCGGAATAAAAATATATTAAACTCAAGTAAGATCGTAATAAAATTTTAAAATTTTGGATCAAATTTATAACAATCACTTACATATGCGAATGTATTTTTATAAAGTACAAAAAAAAATTATTATAAAATTAAAATTATTATAAAAATTGTAAGAAGCTCGGCATCAATTTTTTGGTACATACTGAATTTCTTATAAAAAATTATAAGAATTTAAGTATATACCGAATTATTTTATAAAAATTTAAAATTTTTAAAAATATAAAAATACAATTACATATCAAATTTTTAATAAAAATTTTGATATACATCAAAAAATTAATATTAAAATTTTTATAATTTTATAATAATTTAATTACATCTCATTTTAATAAAACAACCTAACATAACCCTTTAAACTCTTTTGGCTCTAACAAATACTGATTATTTCTTCTGTCCTAAAATAATTTATTCGTACACCCACATTAAACTGATCACTAAATTGGTAACAACCTTCTGTTGTTATCAATTCTGATTTCAGTATCTATCACATCAAAAAATAGTTTTGGTCTCCATGGGACCATAAATAACAAGTGTTAGAAAATTAAAAACAAGAAAGACAAAAATAAATTTGTGGGGTACAATCGTAATTGTCTAAAAGCAATACTCACATCCAACCACTATTTTTAACTGATTTAAAACCTAATATTTCTCAAATTATATGTTAGAATCTATCTATATTCTATATAATGCAAATGTATCTAATTTTTCGTTAACTTATAATTATTAAACAAATAAAATAAAAATTAAATATATATAAAAAGAGTATTTAATTTTATCTAATTATTTCACTCTTTTAATTGTCAAATTAACTCGTATTTTTTAAAACAAAGATGATTGAATTTTATTAAAAATAATGAAAGGTTTAGAAAAAAATCTAATCATAACTGTAATTAGATTTAAAGATTATATTCATAAAAATTTATACATATAAAAATATAAATCTTAACTCGAAAGAGAAAAATAAATTTGTTGTGTGGAATTTATATTTGTTTAAAGCAATGACTCATTCGACCACTATTTTTAATTAATTTTAAATCGTATTTCCTTTTTTAAATTACATACAAACAGGGACGGAGTCAGAATTTGAGATTAAAGAAATAAAACATAAATATTTAAAATTATGAGAACAAATTCATAAAAAAATAATTTTTAAAAAAATTTAAATAAAGAACAAAAATAAAAAATTCTTCGTCCCTACACACAAACACATATATATGTATAATGATTATTTTTATCAAAAACTTGTACATATAAAATAAGATATATAAAACTCAAATGCTCACAGAACATTGAAACTTTCTCTTGAGGAAAAAAAAAATCAAAACTATATAGGGTGAAGAGAAATACTTATCTTATTTATCTCTAATTACTATACACATTTTGTTTAAAGAATAATTTATTTATAAATTTATCCACGATCACTTTTAAAAATTTATGTTTTATTTTTTAATCTTAAATTTTGATTTTCTTTTTGTTTGAGACCATAGAAATCCAACCGTTATAAAATCTTATCACATTGTTTTTATTCAATGATACGCATAAAAAATAACGTAGGAGTGATAAGAGAAACATATAATTCTAGAGATTATCTTATTATACAATCACGATTATTTCGATAAACAAAATTAAATTATTTTCAACCACCGACAATCCCAAAATATAAATTAGCATAGTAAAAGTCTTTTTTATAAACACTAAATAATCATAAAGTAGACATAGAACATTTCATATGACAAAGATTTACTACAAAGACAGTGGAAATATACCAAAAAATAGACAAAAAACCACAAACCAACCTAATTTTTTATTAAAACTTAAAATATAAAAAATAATAATTAAATGTAAAAATAAAAAATTATAAAGTGTTAACTATCCACGATATTAAAATTAATATCGTCATCACTGTCAATAAAAATAATAGTAGTAATGACAAGTAGCACTGTAAACGAGAAAAGAAAAGGGAATAAAATTATTGATTTTTTGTATTTAAAATCTTAAATTTAATTTTTTGACAAAATCATCAAGAATGTTACGTTTTATATTTTAGTATGATCATTAAAAACTAACGATAATGATATCATTATTTATTTTTTTACATTTAAAACATAAATGTTATGAGATATGCACCGTTTTGTATATACAATGTAAGATTTAACGTAACTACCTATAAAGTTATTCACGTTAACTACTAAGAACTCCCTTAGGAGTTGAAAATATACAACATATAGATAATTTAATTATGAATGAGTCTATCAGGTGCGTCGAATATTGCTGAACAACACTAACGATGAACATCGCTGAACACTATAAATTAATTAATAAAAATTAAAATTTTCAAGGACTAAACAATAAACATATAATTTTGAATTATTTGAAATAAAATTTTAAACAAATTATATATATTATATTTTAATTTTTAAATTAATTTTTTAAAATTATTTTTAGTTCAAAAATAAAAAATATTAAATCTAAAATCTAACCCTAAACTCAAGCTAAAAATACTAAAAATTAAATCCTAAAATCCAAAACACTAAATCATAAACTCTAAACCCTAAAACAATACAATCCTAAACCACAAAATCTAAAAATATAATCATAACCTAAACCCTAAAATAGAAATTTTAAAACTCTAAAAAGTATAAACCCTAAACTTGAAACCCAAAATTACTTTAAGATTTAGATATTGGGGTTTTGGTTATTTTAGGGTTTAGATTTAGTGTTTATGGTTTAGTATTTTTAGGGTTTTTGATTTTAGGTTGTGGATTTAGGGTTTTGAGATTTTATATTTTAGGGTTTAGAGTTTTATGTTTAGTGATTTAAGTTTTGAATTTTGGTTTTAGGGTTTAGAGTTATTTTTTATTTTTTAAAATTAATTTAAATTAATATTTTATTAAATTATTTAAAAAATAAAACAATATATATAGAAAATAATTTAATAAATAATATATTTTAAATAATTTATAATTATATGTTGAGTCCTTAAAATTTTTAGTATTTATTAATTAGTTTAATAATGTTCAACGGTGTTCATCATTAATGGTGTTTAGCGGTGTTCGACGTCCGTTGTAAAAATTTCCTTTAATTATAATATACCATAAATAAGATAAAGAAATAATAATATTAGGTTTAACGGTGTAAGAAGCTCTTATATTTTTTAAGAAAAAATTAATTAAGTCATTATCTTTTATATTCAATTAAGTTTTTGAATCATGAAAATTGATTAATTAAGCATTTTAATCAATTTTGATTATTAAATTTTGACAATATGTTATTAGATATTACTAATACATGATACATTACAGTTCTATTATATTGGATTTACATTTTTTTATAAATCTTCTAAAACTTTTAAAGATTTTTTAAAAATGAAATAAAAAATATGAAAATTTAAATGGAATCACTATTACAAAAGCACTGCACCGATTTATCTGAAAAATTGGTTAAAATTTAATGATCAAAATTAATAAAAATACTTAATTGAATAAATTTTGTTTGGTTTATAGACTTAATTAGGTTAAAAATTAAGAGTTTATTTTTTAAAATTAGATCTTATTACACCCTTAATCCTTAATATTAAAATATAAATTTTGATCAAGCTTGCAAGCGAAACTTGTCAAAAAAACTATAAGCCCGGTAGTTTTTTTTTTTATTTTTATTTTAGCCCATTAGTATATCAGTGGGTTAATAAGGCTTATTCGTGGCCCATTTGTATACATTGATACGGTGTCGTATGGTATAACCGACACGCTATTAACTGTAACTCTGTATCCCAAATCAAAACGGCGCGCGCGGTTCAGACACGGATCTTAGCTTTAACCAAAATATAATTAATTAATTTTTAAAGGCTAATATACTAAAAAGGTCCCTCAACTACAATACCATGTTTAAATAAGTCCTCCTTATTTTGTATTTAATTAAGCCCATAATCTGAGACAATTGAATGGTTCCGGTGTAAAGGGAGGGGTTTTATTTTTATGGACACGAGTTTGATCAGTTTATCTGCATCGTGTGTATTTTTAAAGGCTACGAATTTAATCACATTATATTATTAAAAATTTAATCCACTATACTAGAGAAATTAATAGATGGATTTGACTCACTACGTCATTTATGGTTCATCCAATAATATTCATCCATTTTAATATAACTTTCAAATAATCGAATGAGATCATGGATGATGTGTCAAGCTGTACTATTTAATTCATAAATTAAACATAAAATTTAATTTATCTTTCCATGTCATTTTCCATTTTCCACATAATCATAAAAGTGGCAACTAGATGAAGTAAGGTCTTAAATGGATACTAAGCATAGATTAGTGGCTTATTTAAGTACAAAACAAGTATGAGGGCTTATTTAAATATAATGTTGTAGTTTGAGGGTTTTTTCAGTATATTATCCATTTTTTTAAACAACCCCAAATAGAACAAAAGTACTGCCACTGCTTAACCGATCCCAGTCCCTTTCAAATTCATCCAGTTGGAAATATTTTCCAAACTGAGTACAGTGTTCGCACTAGAAAAAGCGAAAACGAAGGTATTGTTCTTATTCTTTTTCCTCAGATCTAAGATCCAAAATCAAATCCTCTCATTTTCTCTCCTGTAAGGTGAATTTTCCATTCGATTTTGATTATTTTCCTTCCATTTAATGTTATATTCATAAGCTTTCTCATGCTGAGATCTGATTTTCATTATGAATTTTGTTTGTTTGGCGATGATTTTTTTTTTTAAATGAAGGAGGTTTAAATTCTGTTTAAATCTGTTATTTGAATAATACAGTGTAAAGAATAAGATGTCAAGGAGGCAAGTAAGTGTCACGCGCCGCTTTGTTGACAGCGGAAACTTACCCTTCGCTGGTGCCTTACATTCTAAATCCCGATCTTCTCCTATTTTATCTATCGGTCTTGTTATTGTGGTACATCGATCTATTCCTTTTTCTTTTACTTTTTTTAAAAAAAATAACCGAGGTAATAATTTATGCTCTCATTTTTGTTGAAAAAATAACTTCCAGGGTGCTATCCTTCTTATTGGCTATGTCTATAGTGGCTCAGGTATTCTTCATATTAGTGGAATTTCTTGTTTGTGCTTACTGGTTTTGTTGTTCAATACGCTATTGTTATTGGTTCAACTAATTGGCCATACTGTTCATTTTGAGTGGATACAGGTAAATCCCGAATTGGTGTGGGCAGTCGGCTCGAAGGTGAATTATGTTTTACTTTCTTCCTCATTGGATTTGATGTTCACAATGAATTACCTTGTCAAGTTACTGTTTTTCATTTGATTTTCGCATGATGTCAACGCGTCTCTTTGGAACCACTTGAATATTTAGCGGATTCAATAATGCTACATTTTGGGGAGTGGATTTGGACATGATTGTGAGGACATATAAATAGGATTGTTTTTTAAGATTCATTGGAGAGTATTTTTGGGGGAAATTATCTTGAAGCCTTGCTTCTGCATTTCATTGTTATGGGACTTTTTTTCTATTGGTATTTATACCATAGATAATATCTTACCAATTCTCTTGATCCTCTCCTTCAGTGCTTTTTGGTGGAAGGAAAGTTGAAAGATAAGTAGTAGTGACATTAGTCAGATATAGTTTGTGTGTTCTTTGATAACTGGAACATGCAAAATTTAGTTATAATGGACTTGCCATGCTCCGGAAAGGGTATATTTTCATTGAGTGTAACAGTCCGAAAGTCGATGAATTATTTGTTATCTTTGTAGGTGGGTATACATGCACGCTAGAAGCTCAGAGGGCGATACCATTTTTGAAGAAGGCATACGGTGACAGCATGCAAAAGGTTTTGCATGTAGGCCCCGATGCATGTTCGTTGGTCTCCGAACTTTTGAAAGAAGAGGGAACTGAAGCCTGGGGTGTCGAACCTTATGACATAGAGGATGTTGAAGCAGATTGCAAGAGTCTTGTGGACAGAGGCATTGTACGTGTGGCAGATATTAAGTTCCCTCTTCCCTATAGGTCAAAGTCTTTCTCTCTTGTTATTGTGTCAGATGTCGTTGATTACTTGTCTCCAAAGTACCTGAACAAGACTCTGCCTGAGTTCGCAAGGGTTGCCTCTGATGGTCTAGTTATTTTCGCAGGTAAATCCTCTTTTGAGTTGCTTATATTTATAAAATTATGAGTTACTCGGGCAGTACGCTACATCCAGATATATTTGCTCATGAAAGAACTGTTTTGTAAATGAAAATTGTTTCTGGTGTAATTATAGTGACACCTGTCTCTGTAACACTGCATGAGTAACCTACATGGCCTTCCAAGAAAAGTTAATATGTTGAAACTTTTTTATCTTTCTCTGGTTCCTTTTCTGCCATGACTTGGTATACCATTCGGACACCTACACTTGCTAGCACTTAATGTATATGAATTATTATGATAAGGAAAATGCTAGAAAATTCTTCACTATACTAGCACTTATTACCAGTCTGGAGATGTTATAGTTGTAGCCGTCAGAAATGTTTAGAGGGATGTAGTACATGGTCTCATGGTTTTCTTAATCAAGTTGGGAGATTCATCACAGATTTTACCCCTTAACATATTTGATCCTTTCTTTTAGCATATTCGAATTTTAATTGCTTTCATTTTGTTGATCAGGATCCCCTGGTCATCAGAAGGCTAAAGTGGAAGAATTATCCAAATTTGGACGGCCAGTAAGCCTTTATCTACTTATAAAATTGGGATTTTGATTCTAAATAACCCATGTTTTATCTTTCAAGTTTCATCTGATCAAATATATCACCCTGCAATTTTGTTTCGGGGAATGCATAAAGTTCAAAGCTACTGGATAGTATCATATTCATGTCGATTGTTCCTACTTTCACTTGCAAAATAAATAGTTGTTCTGACCAAAGTATTTATGCGATTTTACTTGGAGTAGTTGGGACTTTAAGCAGTCTAAAATATTCAGCTAGAAAGAGGTCCGAAAGATTGAGTTCTGATTTATATCTTCCACTAAATTAGCAACTGGGAACGAAATTTGAAGTTTAGCATAGTTAGGTGGAATAGAAAAAGGTTTGGTTTGAGTTCATATGATTTTTCCACCTATTCCTGTTGTGATCTTTGTTTCTGAATTACATCACTAAACACTAACCTTAATGTGCCAAGATGACCTTATCATTAACATATATGTTCCGTATCTGAAGGCTAAAATGCGGATTTCGACTTGGTGGGTTCACTTTTTCGACCAAATTAGTTTACAAGAAAATGAATCTGCCACAAAGAAGTTTGAGCAGGCTGCATCAAAGAGTTCATACCTGCCAGCTTGTCAAGTGTTCCACCTAAAGCCATACCACTGATACAAAGAGAAATTCATCAAGCTCAAATTTTCACTTTTTCTGTCATGCTTTGAAGGTGAAGTAAAGGTATGTCTATGTTCTGCTCTCAGATTACGTATACACTAAATTTGTTAAAGAGATGTTGGTGTCACTGGTGTTAGTTCCCCTAACATTACAGCTTTGGTATTTATTAATTCAATTGATGGGAAAATTACACGTTTGTTTCATATGCATTTATTTAGTATGTTGATTTCTTAATAAAATGTCGAGGGTGAATTACTAAAAAAATATATGATTAAAATGATTATTTAATTAAACGTTAAGGATTTTTTTTTTTAATTTTATTCCTTGTTTTAACTATCCACATTAAAGATTTTTATTAATTCATTAATTTATTTATTTTATTTGGTTAAAGGAGATAACCTCACAAACATCTAGACTTGTACCCAAAATTTAGTAATTTTTTTCTCTAAAGGTATATACAAAGAAGGAAACTATGAAGTTCCTTTGTACAATTAAAAGTTTACTAAAATCCCAAATTTGATGATAAATGAAATATTTATAGTTACAAGAAACTTGAACTTCAAATATATTGGATATGTGCCCGAATGGTTTAAAATGTGTTTGTTGTTAAAGAAGATTCGGAGATTTATTTTTATACCTCTCATCGATTTTTAGCCGTGTAGGTGGTTGAAAAATTAAATAGAATTGTTGAACTATTTTTTCGTATTAAATACTCTATAATAAGTAAGGGTGAGCGTTCGAGTGAGTCGAGTTAAAATATTTTAAGTTATTCGAGTTGAGTCATCATATTTTACAATTTGAACTTTTTTTGAAGTTTTTTCAATTCAAGTCGGTTTTAGCGAGTTCGAGTTTGAGTCGATTCGATTTTTCGATTTTATGTATAAATTTTAATTATACTATTTATAATACTATAATATACTAGTTTGATTGTAATTTAAATAGTTTTCTCTTTATATTTACGTACATATTTTTTCATATTATTTTTTACATGTGTAAAAAAGATTTTAAATTATTATCATCAATCAAATATCTTAGGTAGGAGTATGTAATTTTATTAAATTACAGGCTTTATTAATAACTTCCTTCTTATCTAGGTAAGACTAAAACTAAACAAAAAATAGTGATAAATTAAATACAAAAATTAAAAAATAAATAGCATAATATAAAAGATACAAATAAAAATTCTATTAAATAAATTAAAAAATAAATCTAGAACGTGACCGGATTATAAAAAAAGAAAATTAAAATGTAAAAAAAGGACTAAAAATAAAACTACATGGATTAAATGTGCAATTAGCTTCTATATGTATTAAAAATTTTGAGTTATTCGAGTTATACGATTTTCATTTTACAACTTGAACTTAATTTAAAAAATTTTCGAGTCGATTCGAGTTTATACAATTTCGAGTCGAATTAAAACAAGTCGAGTTTTTCACCTTGATTCGAGTCGATAAATTCAATTTTTTCGAGTCGAATCGAGTTTTGCTCACCCCTAATGATAAGTCTAAGGCTCTGTTTAGGATTGCTTTTCAAACCAGCTTTTGGGCCAAAATCTGGTTTGAAACGCAGAAGCAATGCTAAACAATTAACTTTTGAAAAGAAAAAAAAAACTGCGTTTTAAAAGTGATTTTCAACCCAAATGTAAAAGCTAAAATTTTTAGCTTTTGCGATTAGAAAAGTACTTTTAGGAGTCAGATTACAATTTTAACCTTCATTTACTATATTTTATTATAATTTAATTTTTACAAATACATAATTATATTTAACATAAATTATTTTTTTAATTTAAAAATTATATATATTCATATAAAAATTATATATTTTCTCAAAAGTACTTCTAAAAAGCACTTTTCAAAAATAATTTATGTATTCATTTATTAATATTTTTATATTTTATCATAATTTAAGTTAATATTATAATTTGAAATAATTTAATTATCATTTAAATATATATATTTTAATTTAAAACATCCTGTCTAAAATAGTCATTTATTTTCTTAAAAGCACTTTTTGACAATAATACTAAACACATATATTTCAAACTAAAAATTTCAAAAGAGCTTTTCAACTACACCTTTTCACCACACTTTTTAAAAACAATGCTAAACTGACCTTAAGTATCAATACAGAAGCTCTCGTATCGGTATCTGCTCAATATAAAAATAGTCGGTTAAAAAAACATTGATATACGAGCAAGTGGGTCTAAGTCCGTCAAGTAGAAACCTATTGGGTTGATTAGGACCTATAAATTAAGATTATCCCATTAAGACAACTTGTTGGTTAGACAAGAAAATTAAATAAGCACGAAGATGATTAAATAATTAAATATAAATGGAAACAGTTTAAGAGAAAAATAATCAATTAATTAAGAAATAAGATTCGTCATCAGTTAAACAAAGTGAGTTTAGTTCCTCCTACTTAAAATCGTTTGTTTAGTTCCTCCTACTTAAAATCTTAATCATTTGATTAACTAAACCATTGGTCTTATAAATAATCTAATATTTTTAAGTAAATAGTAAATTCTTACTTTTTTTCATCAAATCAACTAAACATGATAAGATTTATTAGAGATGGGCACGGGTCGAGTTTTTAGTTCATCCAAACCCGATCCTAACATAAATACCCCAAACCTGACTTAGATATTTTCTTAAAAAAACTGTTCCGACCCGAAAATAAATACTCTAAACCCGATACCTACCTGACCTAAAGAAAAAATAAATTTAGGGATTTAGTTGTAATAAAAATGATTTTAGGGGACTTAATTATAAAAAATATATAATTTTAAAGACTAAATTATAAATAATTTTTTAAGGATAAATTATAAGAAAAATAAATATAAATATCTCTAAAAATTAAAGAAAATATATAATTAATCTTGGATCGAATATTTTATACCCTAAATCCTAACCCAATCTAAGCCCAATTTTTTCGTTAAAAAATTCCCATTCCCCAGATAAAATGCCCCTTTCTGGTATATGGAACAAGAACCTCTGATCTCCGAGTGGACTTTCATTTCAGACAATAAAATTAAACAATCCCTTTCAAGCCAGGGTGGAGACAATGGTGTCTATATGGACTGATCAACCGGGGCAAACCGCATGGCCTGTCTGTCATTGTCTTCATATGAAACCACTGCGCCCACATTATTAAAAACAGGTTCACAAGTACTAAGAGACCCCTGTAATGTCTGAGAGTAAGCTACACTCCATGCTCATCTTCTGCAACCATCTCGACCCACTGGGGTATATAATTAACAGACAACAACTATCTCAACTGTCAAAACGTAACCAAGCTTGAAACTGAAGTTTGTCTGATTTGATACAATGGAACAAGATTTTAGCTAAGTTTAAGTTGCCATATGAATCATACAATTTTGATAAGGTTAATTTGTCCTAGAAAAACATGAACACACCATCGCTTCAACTCTAAGGTTTTCGTAAACATCAGACCAATTTAGATAAGAACCGTCCAAACCATTTTTAAGCATCAAGAAAACGAATTTGAATAAAAATAATGCCTATTTATATATACATTTCCCATGCAAATTTGACCTAGAATTCCTACAAACATCCTAAAAAACATAACCCTTGAATTACACACGAAAAAACCTAACATCCCACCTTCGAAAATTCAACTCCATAGTTCAATGTTTCCACGACTTGTCTTCCCTATTTTCTGTACAATAAATATTGTGTCTTTCTTCCATGTCAAGACTTCAATCAAAATGGGATCTTTTATCATCACCTTTACGATATTTGTCTGGTTGATAATTTTATACGTATTACTCCAGTTTTTTAAACTAGGGCTTGACCTATTGATATTGGATTTTTACCTACGTCAAGGCATCAATGGAGGATTGGAGAGTGGCCTACGTTATTATGGAAAAGGTGACACAAACGGTGCGATTGGTCCATGGACTAAAACGCAACGTCATGTTACATGTCTTTAGACTTAGGTGGTCACCCACCGGCCCCGACCGGTCGGAAACTACATTCTTTAGGTAGAGAAAGGGGGGTACTTGACACTTGTTGCTGGCTCCTAGTGGGGACATGCAAGCAAGGGTTTTCACTTTCACATGCCGGCATGCCCTAATAACTCTCTCCTACAAACCACGTGGCCTTCTTCAACATTATTATTATTTTTATTCATCTCTCAGATAATTCTGAGAACTACAAAAGAAGAATGAGAGGTCGTAACATGGAAAGCGAAAACCCTACTTGTACATCAAATGAAGGCATTTGAAACAAAGGATGAGACACAAATTGATGTTGTCTTTGTGCAAGTTGTGAAGGAGTACAATGTCGGTTTCATTTATAGCAAAACAAATGCTACACAGAAACGAATAACTATCCTCTGCTTGGGTACATAACATATACAATTTCAGCACTCAGGTTTTAAGAATTTTAAATTCAAATTCAATAGGTTGGTCTGATTCCAATGTAAATTTAGGGTATGTTATAAAGTATAGACTCAACCATTAAACATTAATCGTTCATTCACTGTGCTGATATTATTAATATTTGAACTCATGATCTTCAAAAATAATAACTATTTCTTTAATCACTGAGGCAAGATAGTTATTTTATTTTATTTATTTATTTATTTTGCTTTATCATTGAAGAAGCCAGATTTTAGTACCAATTCCCACCGTCCATGTTGTGGTTAATATCTTCAATTTATGTCCAAAATTGGTTAAAAATAAAATTGAGCCAAAGACCATTTAACACAAGTTAAAGCTGGCTTCTGAGGGACATTAAACAAAGTGGCCGACATGGGTTAGCAGGGAAGACAGGAAAGGGGACACATGGACCACAGTTACAAACCATCAAGTCCAAGTCAGCATTGACTTTATGGGGTCGGTTAGTAAGTTTTTTATTTTCTAGTTTAATTTTTTTTTTTAAGAATTTTAAATAAATTTATATTATATATACCCTTTGGCAGATCAGATATAAATCGCCATTAACAACAACAATCAAAGAAAACTTCTGTTTTTCAATATTTTCTTTCAACAGCAAACACAAAGCTATCGTTTTTGATCAATTCTTTGTTTTCGATTTTGTGAAGAGGAAATGGGGTTGTTGTCAAGAAAAGCCACGTGCAATTCTCATGGCCAAGATTCTTCCTACTTCCTAGGGTGGCAGGAATATGAGAAAAACCCTTACCATCCACTCCATAACCCTAAAGGAATCATTCAAATGGGACTTGCAGAGAATCAGGTTAACAAATGGAATGTCTTCTTCAACCTTTCTGATGCAGCTTGTTCAACTGTTCAACATGTTTCATTTGTATTTGTTTTTGCAGCTTTCCTTTGATCTTCTTGAGTCATGGCTGGCCAAAAACCCAGACGCTGTTGGGTGCAAGAAAGACGGCCAATCCATTTTCAGAGAGCTTGCTCTTTTCCAAGATTATCATGGCCTTCCTGCATTCAAAAAGGTAGGCTTAAAACTTAAAAGCTCATAAAATCTTACTCTCATTTATGACATAAAAAACGATGTTTTTGATGATCTTCTATTATCAACAGGCATTGGTGGATTTCATGTCTGAAATCAGAGGAAACAAGGTAACTTTTGATCCCAGCCACATAGTCCTCACCGCCGGTGCAACTTCTGCAAATGAAACGCTCATGTTTTGCCTCGCTGAACAACGTGACGCTTTTCTTCTTCCTACACCATATTATCCAGGGTATGTTAATTATTAAGAACAAAAATGCTTAATTTTCTGCATGAAATCAACACGTTCTCTAATAAATATACTCACAGATTTGATAGAGATCTCAAGTGGAGAACTGGTGTTGAGATTGTTCCAATCCACTGTACCAGTTCCAACCATTTTCAAATCACTGCATCCGCCATTGAAGAAGCTTATCAACATGCACAGAAACAGAACCTAAGGGTGAAAGGGATCTTAATCACCAACCCTTCAAATCCACTGGGCACAACGATGACAAGAACCGAGCTGAACCTTCTCATTAACTTCATTACGGACAAAGAAATTCATTTAATAAGCGACGGAATATACTCGGGAACTGTTTTCAGCTGCCCTGACTTCGTGAGTATCATTGAAGTTTTAAAAGACAGAAACCTCGAGAAAACTGAGGTATGGGATAGAGTTCATATTGTTTACAGTCTTTCCAAGGATCTGGGTCTCCCTGGTTTTCGAGTTGGAGTAATTTACTCCAACGATCCCACCGTTGTAGCCGCCGCCACAAAAATGTCCAGTTTTGGCCTAGTTTCTTCACAAACTCAGTATCTTCTCTCAGTTATGTTATCCGACAAGAAATTTAGGAGCTATTACGTTGCAAAAAACAGGAAGAGGCTTCAAAAGCGACAGACGAAGCTGGTTTCCGGCCTTGAAAAAGCCGGTATCGCCTGCTTACAAAGCAATGCCGGGCTGTTCTGTTGGGTTGATATGAGGCACCTTTTGATCTCCAACACATTCGAAGCTGAAATGGAGCTTTGGGAAAGAATAGTTTACGATGTTAAACTGAACATTTCTCCCGGTTCTTCGTGCCATTGCAGTGAACCAGGGTGGTTCCGAGTTTGCTTCGCTAACATGTCGGAAGACACCCTGAAACTCGCCATGAAAAGGTTAAAATCCTTCGTTAATTCTACCAACAGCAGTAACAACAAGAGACACCGAGAGTTGAAGAACTTAAGAAAAGAGTCCCACATCGATAAATGGATTCTCCGGCTGTCGTTCCAATCCTTCCATGACCGGGAGCAAGACGAACGATGAAGCTATTTAAGCTAATATAATTTTAAGCTATTGTGAACACATTGATGATAGTTCCTTCTGAAATTATATTACGATCCCTTAAGCTAATTCTTAATTTGTAGAGAGAGAGAAAACTGCACTCCGTCCATGTGGATATGCATGCAGTGTATTTAGCTAGGTTCACTTGTAAAAAGTTTACGTTACCACCATGGATGATCAGATCTAGAAAAAGATTAGAGTATATTACTATAACGATCGGCTCCATTGTTCTTTTAGGTACGCGTATTACATTTTTCAACCAAAAGTGAGATTGCGGTGAATTAAATGCGAAAAAAAAAATAATTTAAGTTTAAGATTAAGGATTATAGTTATGGTTTAGGAAAACAAGAGCACAATATATTTATAGGGCGTATTTTAAAGTTTAAAATAGAATTTAGAGTTTTAAAATTTATTTTTTAAAATATTTTTTATTATAAAGTATAGAAAGTACATATCTAAGAGTAAATGATTTTTATTTACGAAAAAAAAACTAAAACTGCTTAGCATAAATACAATACTTTTTTGGGAGAAATTATTCTATGGACCAGTTTCACCATGTCATCTATGGTCCTTAAGAATAAAAAACAAATCCACGTCATCATTTTTTACACATCATCTGCACACTCATAATTTTAATTTCCAAATCATCTCTCTAAATAAAATATATTAAAATTTTAAAAAAAATGATGACGTGGATTTGTTTTTTATTCTAAACCCTAAACTCTAACCCTAACCCTAAACCCTAATTAAAAAACAAATCCACGTCATCATTTTTTTTTAATTTTAATATATTTTATTTAGAGAGATGATTTGGAAATTAAAATGATGACGTGAATTTGTTTTTTATTTATGAGTGTGCAGATGATGTGTAAAAAATGATGACGTGGATTTGTTTTTTATTCTTAAGGACCATGGATGACGTGGTGGAACCGGTCCTTAGAATAATTTCTCCTTTTTTGGTTCTTTTATTTATGTTTCGTACTAAAAATTAGATTTATAATTTAGGGTTAGAATTTAGGTTTATGATTTAGGGAAGGTGTATGATGCATTTTTTAAAGTTTAATATTTACGGTGTAAGATTCAATTTTTGATCAAATTTTATGCCCCTTTTCATTGTTTTTTATGCCACATTAATGTTAACCTTAAATTCTAAACCATAAATCTTAAACTCTAAAATACATAATACTTATAATTTTCTACATCTTAAACCGTAATATTAAACATTAACCTTAACCTTAACCTTAAACTATATTTTCTTTTCTGTGAGGCGTATAAATAAAAACAGCAAAAAAATAACATAGATTTCTATTCAAAGTTATTTTCGTTTTTGTCTCAAAGTCATCACCAACTACGTAAGCTTTGGAACCAAGAGTTCCTTGTAAGAAATCTTTAAATAACTTTTCTAGGGTTTTATTAGAGTAAAGGTTGAGAGTTTACGCGGTTTGCAGCGACAAAATTTGGTTGTTTCGTAATGCCAGTCTGAATTTAAGAAAGCAAAAGCATGTCAATGTTTGAAGATTTTGTTGTCAAGAACTTGAAGAAAATAAGAAACGAAAACAGCTTGGAGAATAGACTAGAAATCTTCTTCTTTTATGGGAAAGCTTGGAGATTTCATTATTTGTTTTAAGATATAATTTTTAACTTATAAAAAACATATAAATGAACTTTAATAAATGCAAATAATTTTATTTTTTTAAAATAATAATATAATGTTCTTTCCTCCATCAATATCCATGAAGTTTAGTGTACATAAACTATATTTTTTATGTACATATATCTTGTGTTTATATAATTTTTAATATGATAATTTTATATACATTATTAATTTATATTGTATAATTTTTTCATTTGTTTGAATGTTGATATGGATCGTACGTGTTTTGTCTTAACGTAGTTAATATTTAGTCTTATCCTGTTCTTGTCTTAAACCCAGCACGGAGTCAAATGCGCATCATATAAAATCATTGGCGGCCCCTACCTGTCTCTTAAAATCTATCCTTTATCTTAATATTTAGTCTATTAAGCAAATTTAAAACCAACAATTATTAACTACTTAGACATCACGTCAAGGGTTTCACGTAATTATTTGTAGATATTCAAAATATATTTTTTAAAATTATATATTGTTTCAATTTTTTTTTTCTCAACCACAGCATTGGTCCTAAAATTTTGAAGGTCCTGGAAAAATTTAAAAAATTAGACTTTTAGTAATTATTTTTAAAATTTTGAATTTTAAAAATAATTTTTAATAATAAATATTTTTTAAAAATAAATTTTAAAAATATCTTTAAATAAATATTATTATTTTTAATTCTAAGAGTACGACGTATTACCGAATATTGCGAGAATGAATATTTAATAACAAGTATTAAAAAATAGATCTTAAATAATAAATATTAAAAAATTAAATTTTTAATGATAAATATTAGAAAATCAATTTCAAGAATAGTTCGGAATAACAAAATATAGAAAAAATTAAACATTTAAAAATAAATATTAAAAAATTAAATTCTAATTAACGAATATTAAAAATAAATTTAAAGAGAAAATCTCTAGTAATAAATATTAAAAATAAATTTAAAGAAAATGTCTCTAATAACAAATATTAAGAAAAATTGACCCTCAAATGATAAATATTAAAAAAAATAGATTTTTAATAATAAATATAAAAAAATAAAAATAAATTCATAATAACAAATATTAAAAAATTGAGTCTTTAATAATAAATATTAAATTTGGACACAAAATAAAAAATATTAAAAAAATTTAATATCCTAATAATAACTATTAAAAATAAATTATAGTTGTTTAAGCAGTAAAGATTAAAGAAAAACGAAAGAGAATAATAAACTAAAAAATAAACTAATTTTTAATATAATTTATATAAAAAAAATCAAAATAAAAAAGTATTTTTTTAACCAAAGTTAAGGTTTTTATCTAATATTATAACCGAATTTAATGTTTTTATTATTATAATTATTTACGTAGTAAAAAAAATAATAAGCCTTTTGTGGTCAATCGTTTCGTCCTGTCCCTGGCCGACGAAAAATTATTAGTCGAATCCCGTTCATCACGTTATTTATGATCTCAAGTAATTAGGATCGTTGATTTTAATTTTTTTCAAGTAAATCATTACTTCTTTCCAACATGTATTTAGTATGTTCGTAGTTATTAAATAATTATTTAAAAATAAACGATTTTAATTACTTAGATTATAAATAACGTAATAAGCAGAGTTGATTTAATAATCTCTCCCGGCCGACCCGTTCGACCCCTTCAAGTCCATGTCTATCTTCTACTTGGGTCCAAAATTATTGGCTCTCAATCTGATTGCTTTTGATACACGCCCACCAGCTGACTCAGGTTTGCCCTTTTTATTGTATTAAATTATTTTAAAAGTATTGTTGGAGTATTTCTTTTAATCAAAAGATCGCATATTGAAATACAATTTAGTTTAATTCATTCTAAATTATTGTAATAATGGAGAGATTTAATATTTAAGAGTTTATTTAATCTATATCACAAATCATAACATAAATCGGTATAATAAATAATTATTTAAATTATATTAATAATTTAATTTAAAAAATACGTAAAAAATCAATTAATTTAATATAATAATTTTAAATAAATTAATAAAACACAAAAAATTAATTGCTGAACTTACTTCAAATAATTATATGCCGATAATGCTGTGATTGAACATTAAAGTAAGCATTTATCCGTATGAAAATTCTAGCAAAAAGAAAAAATTAAAAATATTAATTCCGCCTTTATGAAGCCTTAACATACCTTTTTCTTTTCTTTATTTATTTTCCACGTTGAATAAGAAAATGCATCTTTTGATTGTTCTTTGTCTAGAATCAATTTTATACCAAAAAAATGTTATTTTTTTCTTTTCAAACTGGATGGCTTTAAGTTTTTAGTTTATTAGGTCGATTGAATTCAGGGACGGAACTATATGAGGATGGAGAGGGATAATCGTCCCTTCTATCCTTAAAGAATTTTTTTTATATTTTTATTTATTTTTATAAAATTTAATCCCTATTTTTAAACATTTATGCTTTATCTTTTTCAACTCAAAATCCGATCGAATTCATACAATGGCGTAATAAAATATATTTTTGATTTTTAGTTGAACCGGTTTAACTATCGTTTTAATAGTATTTCTAAGTCAATAATAATAATAAAAACAATCTTAATTTATGGGAAATAAATGAGAAATAATAAGGATTTTAAAACAAAATGTTTGATGTTTAAAGTTGACTTAATCCCTACTTAGTAGCTTGGGGACGAAGATTAAACAGTTTATTGGCTATTGAAGTTTAGCTAATTCCAAATTTTTAATATATGTACACATGAAATCTCCCATAGAGTTGATCTAAAATAATAATTTGATATTATTTAAGTAAATTTAAAATTATATATAATATTATTAAAAAAATTATTATTTAAATTATATGTACGATACAAAATAATTAATTATTTTTAAAATTTTAATTAGATTATTCTTAAACTATATGTATTTTATTATTGAATATAAATCGTCTATTTTTTTAAAGATTTAGGTTTTAATGTTAGAGATTATGATTAAAGTTTAATAAATTAGAGGCATGATATATTTTTTAGAGGATAAAATTATGATTAAAAATAAAAGTAAAAATAAAACTAGAATTTAAAATTTAATTTTAGTTTTTAAATAAAAAATAAAAATAAAAAAAGGTATGATTAGGAAAAAAAAAATCTTCTCCTTATCGATAATCCGAGTTTCAAAATTGATCTGCTCCCTCCTGCAATAATTAATTTGGAAAAGAAGTGATTGAAAACTACCTGTAAAACCAACCCCTCGTCTTTCGTGGAAACACTGGCACCACACCTGTTCTGATAATTGTCTGGTCCCCATCAAACTCTCTGAATCAAAACAAATTTCTGACCATTTTTTATTTTTAGTTGTCGTGTTGTTTGTATAGAATTTTTAGGGTTTGGTTCGTATATGTCATTTTGTGATTGAATTCCACTAGAGATTGTATACAATCAAAAGGGTCACGTTACGATATCAAAATGCACCCAATGGTGTATTTAGCTTTTGTTTATGTATGTGTGAATCCATGGACATGAAAATAATTGATCCAAAGCGCATAAACTTTAGCAATTTCCTTGTTAAACTATAGGTGCTTAGGTAATTAACAATGGGCAAGAATCATTCTCTTGATGCGTTAATCAAGGATTAAAAAACGGTTCGTAATTGATGTAGCGACAGTTATTTAACAATAATATCATCGATTAAAATTGTTTATAGTATAAATAAGGATGAGATTCAAAATTGCACCAATAATGATCGATAACGATCGTAATTTAATGGTTAACAGTCAATAATGGTAATACAGTATATTATTCTCGTTATTTCAAAAGGCTTAAAAAAACAAGAACCATAGATCAAATTTTATCTTCAGAAATTAAAAAATTAAAAAAAATCATAAATAAATTTATTATACTTATATTTATATCTATTATGATTTATAATAAATTATACAAATTTAAAAAATTCTCGATCACAACACCCTTCAATAATTGTAATAATAATTATCATATCTATAATAACAATAAACCCAACGCGACCAAAATTTTTTTAAATCCCCGGTTTTAAGACCAAATTATTTGCTTTGATTTTCTTATTTTAATGTTATTGGAGAAGATTATAATCGTAGTTCAAATGGTCAAACTTTGTATTAATTTATATATTGAGAGAAGGATACTTCAGAAATTTGCCTTGATTCATTTCTCTACTCCATTCATTCCTTTAGTCCCCCTCCATCAAACACCCTGTCCGAAACAAAAATTCTCAGCTTTGATGGGTATTGATGATGATGCATGTAAGACTGGCCTCGATCTCGGTTTAGGCCTCTCATCGACCGTGAAGTCGCCATCGAAGCCGGACCACAACCGAACTCACAACAAGATCCCATCGTTTCTCAAGCTTGAATCAACGAGTTTTGATGATAAACGGGAACCCTCGCTCATGTTGGGGCTTTCTGGTGGCGGTGACAGTTGCCGAGTTGCTACACAGAAGGTTGACGTGAAAGCTGCCTTGGGCGGTGATTTGTATCGTCAAGCTTCATCTCTTAGTGCCGTTTATTCGTTTTCAAGTGGTAAGGTCAAGAGGGAGAGAGAGCTTAGCAGCGAGGAATTAATGAAGGTGGAGAAGAATAACAATTCCAGTAGACTCAGTGATGAAGATGTAGAAGGTGTTAATGGAAGAAAGAAACTTCGGCTCTGCAAACAACAATCTGCTCTTCTCGAGGAAAGCTTCAAACAACACAGCACTCTCAGTCCCGTACGCTTTCAACAATTCTTTTATCTGATATATATGTATATATGCATGTATATATATATATAATTGTAATTGATTGAATCATCTTTTGTTATATTTGATGCTAACAGAAACAAAAGCAAGCTTTAGCAAGGCAATTAAAGCTGAAGCCTAGACAAGTTGAAGTATGGTTTCAAAACAGGAGAGCCAGGTAAATCAAACAGCAACATATTTATTGACCAAAGGATCAACGAAAGTTGTATCTGCCAAATCCATTGAAACTTCATTTTTATTATTACATCTTTTTTGGTCAGGACAAAGCTGAAGCAAACAGAAATGGACTGTGAATTATTGAAAAAGTGTTTCCAGACACTGTCGGATGAAAACAGGAGACTGCAAAAGGAGATTGAAGAACTCAAGGCACTGAAACTGGCTCAACCCTTTTACATGCACCATCTGCATGCGGCCACCCTCACCGTGTGCCCATCTTGCGAAAGAACTAGAGGTGTCGGCGTCGGGGATGGCAATTCCAACAACCCATATTCGATGGCTAAGAAGCCTCGCCATTTCTATAACAACAACCCATTAAGCAATCCTTCTGCAGCATGTTGATTTAGATTTTTTTTAGAAACTTAGAATCAAAAGAAAGAAAGAAAATAGATCCCAACAAGCCAACAAACAACCCCTTGATTTTAGTTTTTGGTTAAGGGCTTCTAGTTAATTAAAACTGGTTTAATTATTTAATTAATTAATTTGTAGAAACCACTCTTATTTTTTGGATTCATGTTTGTAAATGATTATTAATATATATGAATAAAAATAATGTTCACATTGACTATCATCTCCGAATGAGAAATTAAGATTTTTTTTGTACAGATACACTTGCTTTGAAATTTCTTTTTACAGACTAGTCAAAAGATCATTGATATAATAATTTAATAATAAATACTAATCTTTGTTCACATAAATTAGCAATATAAAGTATTATGTTGAAAGAATGGTACAGATATTGAACGGTTCATCTCATTTATTGGTGGAATAGTGTTCATCTTCAGCAACCAAACTACATAGAGTATAAAGGAATTTTTTTCATTTTCGAAGATTTTTTTATTTTTATTTTTTATTTAATTTTTTTTAAAATTATTTTTTTATAAATTTATCTTTACTTACCAGAACCTCGTATCTAAATTTCAGTATAATAGAGAGACAAAAAACGACAATTTAACCAAATTTATATAAATATTGGAAAAAGTTGGAAAATCGGGAAAAAAATACTAGGAGAGTGGGTCCAGAAAAAAAAAATATTAAAAAAGGGGGAAAAGTGCTAAGAAGCGTGTAGAAGAAAAGGGAAGGGAGGGATTCACTAGAAAAATCCAAAAAAGAAAGGAAAGAAAACCCATGGTGTGATGAGATGCCTTGATGTTGAAGGGAACTGGTGGTTCGGATAGAAACATATATCTTTTTTCGATATATTATATTATATCATAATATAAAAATAAATTCTAAATTCTAAAACATATATATTTTATCTCTATTTTTTAAAAATACTAAATTTAGATTTTAATTTTAAGCTTATTTTTTAATATGGATATATAAAGAGATACTAAAAGGCCAAGTAACTTTTATTTACGGTGGGCAGGAATAAAACTAAAATCAAACATTAAAAAGTAAATATTTATTAAGCTTTTATATATAAATATTAAGATCGATAAAAAATTTATTTCAGTATTTTTTAAATTAAAAAAATCTTAAATATAATTATGTCAAAAAATTTTAGGAACGACAACATCTTACGATAAACATGACTTTGTCCCACGGGACATGTATCATCATCTAAGGCAATTATTATATTATTTTTTATTACCCATTTAAGTTTTTCAAGATTTTTTTAACTAATTCAGTTCCGCATACTTAATTTATAGACAAATCTTATAGTATTTTTTTTACATATTTAAAGTTTTGAACACAAAATCTGTTATTTTTAATTAATTATTTATGTCTTAGATCAACTTGTTAATTAATATAATAAATATTATATTATGGTTTTGATTATACCAATGTGAATGTGCACATTATATTACAATTGCAATCGTTACGTTGTCCCTCTATGTTTTAAAATTATGATTATAATATCGTAATAACTTTTAAAATTATTATAATAATTTATTATATTGAGTTACAACCGCAACTTAATACTAACACCCTTAAATCCCTGAAATTGTAACATCTCATCCCCATAACCTACATATTCCGGTTTTTACCCTAAAAGGAACCTAATAATCTCTCTATTTCTCCTAGGTTTCATCACTTTATCAAGTGTAGGGCAAGTTACGTGCATGTATTCGTTACAGGTACGCTATCATCACTGCTGTCGATAGGAACATGAATGATTAGAAAAAAATTTCTTATCAAATACTACTACCTACACTGCTGGAGATTTTCACACCAATTTCCTGGAAAATTAGGGTTACTTTCCGGGAATCTTTCTCTGTCTCTCTCAATCTTTTCTCTCTGGAAACTATATGACAGTCATGAACTCTTCGACCCTCTTTTGAACTTCAAACATAGAATATAAGAAGTCACTTGAAGTCGGCAAAAGAAATAGGAATTAAGCGATGATTCCCTTTCTTCTGTATACATGAGTGTGTTGCCGGCTATACTCATACATGAATAAAGGAATAGCAAAAGACACGTGTCTTGAATTGGCTAATTTGTCGGTCCATAAGCGTATATCTCTTTGTTAAAACAAAACAACAAAGTATTTACGTGTTGTTTTGTACTATTAAATATGTTGTACTATCTCCCTCCAATTCTAGACACTTTGACTGCAATTCTTCTGCTCTTCACCGTAATCAATCTAAGCTCTCATCTTTCACTTTTGCTCTTCATAAGCTCAAATTAGATCGACTGGTAGTTTAATAATTAGTGTTCACATTGACTATCATGTCAAAATGAAAAATTAGGATGTTTTTACAAATCCAACCCCGCATGAAGAAAATGCAGCAACACCTGATGCACAAGCTGCCTATGGTTGCAGCTTATTATCCCAACAATGTTGCACCTTAGGAGTAGCAGAAGACATTACTGCTGCTGCTGCTGCTGAGGATGTCCCTTTGTCTCTAGCTTTAATGGTTTGCTCGTACGAGGATTTATGCCTGTTGGGTCCCTGGCCTGTTAACCCTGATAAATACACCTCAAGTGACAAAGATGGTCGGCTCTGCCAAGTTGGCTACTTCCTTGTTGTGCTAATGGCTGATTGCTGAATATATGAATCTTCCTTTACCCCATTTCAATTACTAAATTACCTAACCAAAAGATTAAGCCAATAACACTGGTTATTTCCCTTTCTTCACCCTTGAGCCATTAATGCAAAACTTTGTCCTTATCAGCATCGAACATATTTTAATTTTTCTTTCCCTCTTATACAAAATTAGTGTTAATTGTCATTATAGATTAGAGTTCGTTTTGATTCGAAATAGAGGTGGTGGTGTTGAGAAAATGTGATAATTGGGAAATTTTAAGCCTGGTTTTTACGGATAAAATTAGATATTCGAATGATGAACTTATTAGTTCATATTTTATTTTATGAGATTTTTATAACGATATCTTATAATTGATAGTTGAATCGAATCTAGATTAATTTTGTACCTAACATGATACTTTCAAATTTTAATATATTTATTTTTTTAGTTTTAAATCATTTTTTATTTTAGGTTTTTTAATATTATTACCTAAAACTAAATTTAAATATCTAAATTATTTTTATGTTTGTATTATATAATTTAAAGTTTAAAATTTTTAAATATATATATTTTTGGATAAATATTTGTTTTTATTTCATCCAAAGAACCATCAAAAATAACCAATTCACTTTACAATAAACTCAAAAATAGAAAAACTTAAACTAAATTCCAAGAAACAAGAAGAGAAGGAGAAGAATGAACAAGTTTACTACATCCTCGTAACTTCATACCAACATCGGATTTAATTCGCATCAAAATATTTCAAGCACTCCTACTACCTTTCCCATGCAATCTATTATTTCTTTCCTGCCAAACATAATACAGCATCGCCCCCCAAGCTATGCGAATAATGGCAGCCCGCGGTGTCTTCCCCTTGCCATGCCTCTGCATCCAGTCAAGTTGCATTTCCCATCCTCCCACAATAGGCCTAATAGCACAAACTTGTAGGATGAGATGCCAAACTTCTTTAATAAACGTACAGTCACAAAATAAATGATCCCTTGTTTCTATAGAATCAGAACAGAGAACATAATTTGGATCAACCAAGAGCCCCCAAAATAACATACGATCTTTAGTCGGTAATCTATTCATTAAAGTTAACCAAGCGATAAAGGAGTGTCTCGGAAGTGTTAGGCCACCCCAAATAGTACGAAATCATCCTACTTTCTCTCTTTTATGCCGTAGAGTTTCCCAAGCAATTGTAGCCTTGTAACTGTCTTGCAATTTGTCCCTGATACAGATCCAGTCATTCTGAGCTTCAAAACTTTATTCCAAGCCCAGCTATAACTATATTTAACTGAGGTATTCAGGAAACATCTTCCCTTCAGGAGATACTCTTTCACTCATGCCACCCATAAGAACCAACTTGAGTAAAGAAGAGCCAAATGCACTTCAACATACACGCCTTATTCCAGACAAGAATATCTTTAATTCTCAACCCTTCCTCACACTTGGGATAACAGATATTCTCCCAACTCACACGAGCATCTCTTGTTGAACCCTCAGAACCCTTCCAAAGGAATGAATTGTATAACTGTGTAACTTTCTTTAAAACCTGGGAAGGGAGGAACACCTAAATATCTTATTGGTAGGGAGCCAATACGAAAATCAGTCATAATAGCCAAGTTATCAAGTTCAAAATCATTTAAACCAGCACAAAAAAACTCACTTTTAGCTGCATTCATTTGGAGACTAGACATACGATAAAACAAATCCATTATCTCTTTCACAGCAAGTAAGGAGTCGACAGAACCTTTAGTAAAAACCAACAAGTCATCAGTAAAACATAAATGAGTTAAACCAACCCTTTTACATCTAGGTGGAAGTCCATGGTACCAAGCTTTCCTGCCCAATTCAAAAGACCAGATAAAACGTTTATAAAATTTAAAAGAAAAAATAAAAATAATATTTATAATATTTTTTTTATGATAATCTTTAAGATATATCCAAATATTCATCTTAAAAAAATTAGATAGTCCAAATAAATTAAAAATATAAATTAGGTATCAGTTATCTAATTTTTTAGATATCAAATTAGTTTTATGAATATCCAAATAACAAATATCTAACTAAAATGAATTGAAATACATATTGATATATATATATATGTATTATTCAAAAGAAACGAATACTTAATTTTATAGGTATCCTAAAACCGGGTATCATAAAATAAACATCCCTAATTTTGGATGTCTTATGTTTTTTTCTGAAATTTGAGAGTACGTTAGTTGATCCGCTTTACTTTTTAATATCGTATTGAGATTGCAATTTTAATAATTAAGTTTATCTGGTTCACAAAAATGGATTAGAAAAAAACAACAATAATAAATATTATGTTTTATTTGACAAATTATTTGAAAGTACGGACTCTCCTTTAAAAAGAAAAGAAAAAGCCCTAAAACCTGAACCACACAAAATGAAAAATATATATATATATGGATGGAACCGATGAGTAATCCTTCACCATGCGACCACCAACAAAACGAATCAAATTTTGGCAAAAAATGGGACCATTAAGAGATCAAGGGAAAGAAAAAATTTCAAACACGAGGATTGAATTTCTAGCTTTCAGTCATTTCATTGTTTCTAGCAATAGTTTTGCCTTGGGTATGGAAAATGAGAATTTGTGGCCAAAATAATAATGAAAAAGGAGAAAATAAAAGATAAATTAAATAATTGCACATTTGAATTTTTTTATTAAATAGAGAGGACAAGTAATAAGTGATGGTTGATTAGAGTGGTCGATTTTAACCGATTGATTTTATCAGTTAATAATAATTACAGTAATATATGTTCTAGATTATACTCTCAATTATTGGACATTGATCGGTCAATCATTTTACTGGTATTACTGGTGACTGATCTTTTAACTACTTAGACTAGATGACTCATGCAATAACTGATACAATTAAAATGACAAATAAGAGTATGATACATTATTACATGCATATATGTTTTACAATATTTGAGTTTTTATAAGAGAGAAATTATTCGGATATTTATTTATCTACAAAATAATATGCACCAAATACAAATAGATACCTTGTCTACAAATAGGTTTGACTTTTGCACAATCCAATTCCACAAATAATTTGCACACAAGACACATTTATTTCCCTTTTTATAACCCGAATTTCCGCATGGACCTCTTATGACATATATAAACACTATTATGGTACAAAGGGAGAGAAATATACGTTATGTATGACGGGAAAAAGTATGAAATACCAAATATTCTGGACAGTTGAGTTGGATATACGGAAACTTTAGATGGCATTTCAGATGCCGGCCATGCATTCCGGTGGAGTAACCGGGTACCGGGACTTGTCAGTGCAGTAATCGTAGATCATGTGATTCATACGAACCCACCTGTATCTCCTAGATTCCATGGCATTGAGAGCTTGATAACCAGCACCCTCCCACCAGTTCCCAGCGTTGGTGGCACAGTTTGCTGGCCCTGGAACCGGACATCCTTCGATGTCAAAATCCTTGTAGTAAGCTATGAAAGGGGCTTTGCTCCAATCGATTTTCTCTAGGCCACCTCTCGTTGCCCAATCATCGGCTTCCCACAGTGTTGAATACACCCCCATAGGCTGCATTTTTGGGTACGGGATATTTCTTGCTTCATTGTTCTTATAAACTCTGATCGGCACTTCATCGACATAAAACCTATGAAAACACATACCCGACGGTCAATTTCAGACAATCAGTACTTGGTAGCTCAGTAATTGTTGTCTTGTTAAAACTTACACAATATGATGATGGTTCCACATGATTGTGTAAGTATGGAAATCTGCAGCAGGATCAAACCAAAGGTTAACCCTTTGTTCCCTATCACCTTTTCCATGTGCATAGATGTTGGTTTGGACAGTATAAGGCTGCCCGGTTCGGTTTCCTAAGAACTCGAAATCTAGCTCATCTCTTACAGCGTCTGTATCAGAATTCATCTGCAATTCGGATAATTTTGAAGGGAAAAAAAAAAACAATTATTTTCGGTGTTTCAAAATGGCGTTGAAGACTAGGTCGATAGCATTACGTACGTAAAAGGCAGTGACTGTTCCGGCAGAGTCACCGGGGATGAGCTTGATCTTCATGCTGACACGTCCGAATAGATACTTACTTTTGGAAGCAAATCCACAGCCTAAAGAAAAATGAATAACAACAGATTATTAATAGTAACATTAACATATATATTATATGGTTTAATTTTATATCAAACATAAAAAAGGTGACCCCACGAGAAGTTTTAACCTGAATTTTGGTCTAGCACAAGTTGTATGGCCCTCCCTCCATCGATTTGCCTGATGTGGGAGTCAGACCAAGTGATTCTAAAATCTTCGAGGAAAGTGGCGGGTCGACCCGAAACCGATATCAAAACCGCAAGAAAACAAGAGAGAATTAGAACAGAAGGATTGCATAAAGATGCCATTATCATGTTTAAGGCAGGCTAAAAGCGAGGTTTATCAAGTTTGCTTTGAAGATGAAACTGAAGTGTGAATTTATAGGTGGGAGATTAGTAGAGAGTGATGTAGACCGCCGCATTGAAATGGAAAGAGACCTCATTAGATTAGCTTAAAGATCCAGCTAATGGCAAGCCATCTCTAGGCCCTACCCCAACTGTGTGTGTTCTGATTTCTCCCTCTGGGAACCTAATCCTTTTCGCCAGTCTAATTTAATGCTTCCACTCCATAACTTTCTTTCGTCTTTCTAAACCTTTTTGTTTTTATTCCCAAACCCAAAGTAGAAAATCAGAGACCGGAAATAATAGTTTAGATATCACAAGTTATTGATATTGAATTAATCATAACATCGTTATGATCAGAGTAAAAATAGTTTATTCTTTTTCAGTGATTTATATATATCTTATTGTTAAAAAAATAAATTTAAAGTTTAATATTATAATTTAAAGTTAAAATATATAGTTAGCATAGTATTGAATATATGATGTATTTTTTATTTGTGAAGTTATATATCAATGGGGCGTGCCTAAAAACATTGGTCAACTAGAGTTTGGACTTAAATTTCAAAGCCAATCTCATTCAATCAACCTTATCTAACACATCTGTGGACAGCTTAGTGATGGCGATTGATATCGATCGGCCATTCGGCCGGATCCGCCGCCACCAACGTTTTGGGGTCTCATCTTAACGTCTCGGCAGGGGCTGCAATTATTTTCACGAAAAGGAAAATTATGGGCCATTTCTCGTCTAGATTTAAGAAAGTTTTAACGGAACATATAATATTTTATTTTTTATTAAAATTTATTATTAGGAGTCCAATTTATAAATAAATTAATTTTTTATTTATTCTAGAAAATTTTAATACTTATAGAATCTGATATTCTTGATGTTCGTTAAATTCAGAATTACGATAGTGAATACACGTTTCTTTTTCGTGCAAAGGATGAAATGGAAGTGAAGATTATTTCGAGGGGGGAGGGGGATGTAAAATCTGATTTAATTTTTAAAAGGTAATTAATTTGTATATAAATTAAATTGTATAATTTTGACTCAATTTGGTTTAATTTTAAAAAATAAATAATATTAAATGATAAAATATGACTTGTTAGTTTAAATAAATTAAACTTTTAATAATTAATAGATTATTTATTAACTTTTTTGAGTCTTTAACCCTGTATAATTTTTCTATTTCTTCAAATCCTCCTTTACAGACAGACAAAACTACATCTCTTTGTAGGAGGTCCTTACCTCATTCAAGGATTTATTTTTTATTATTGTTGGTTATATACATTTTTAAAAATATATAAATTATAATTGAACACAAAACTCTTAAAATAAATTATCTCTTTTTTCATCGAGACCGCTTTTTTAATTTAATAATAATTATTTTCTATTATTAATTATATTTAGATTGAATATGCTTATAAGACAATTCATGACATATTTTACCTTATTATAATTATTTTTAAAAGCAATATATAAAATGATAAACATGTAAGTGTAAGCAATAAGCCTATCTCATCCCTTCCCATCCCATCCAATGAGATAATTGGACCGACTGCGCAATTCCTATTTTGTGCTAAAACATTTTTTATGTATAACATATTTAGTGTGCAGAAAAATGGCAAAAATTTTAATATTTGATTAAAATTTTAAAATATTAGATTTCTTATAATATTTTTATATTGATTTTTTTTATTTTTCTTTTTTATAAATATAAAATTTTATTTTAGAAGTATCGATATTTATTAAAAAAAATTTAAATTATTACTAAATTAATTAAGTATTAAAATTTGTTTTTTTAAAAGTATCAAAATTTATAAAAAAATAAAATAAATATTATTAAATAAATTTATCATTTTAAAATTTTAAATAAATTTATATTTTATTATTTTTTAATGGTGTCCTAATCTATCACACCCTTATCCAGTTTTTTCTACTTAAATTTTAGTGCAACTCATACTTGAATTTTCTTATGACTTTGTCAGGTTTCTTCGACGAGAAATTATATTATAAGATATTTTTGTTATATTATTTATGAGATTAATTAATCAAATGAATTTATTTAATTAATTTTAATACTTAATTATTTTGTTAAATGAGTTTTTTATTTGATAAAAATTAATTCTAAATATAATCTATAATAAATATTAATAAAATTTTATTTGATAAAAATAAAGTATTAAAATTAATTAAATGGTTATATAAATGTTAGGATAAAAATATTTATGATATAATTTATGTAACATACCAAAAAATAATAATTAGTGACAGAAACTTATAAAAATTAATGATTAAAATTAACGGTATAATATTTTTTTATTATAATAATAGATAAAGTATAAAATTTAAATGATATAATTTTAAAATATAAAAGAGATCAATTTAATGTGACAAATAAAATAAATTTTAAGGAATAATTTATGTATTAAATTAAATCAAATAAATAAAATGCAACATGGCATGAATTGATTGGTCTAAATTATTCTAAGATGCAAACTAGGAAAACAAGTATAAGAAATGGGATAAAAGAAATTGAAGATGAAAAGAAAACGAAATCCGTATACTTGAAGGTCTAGTTTGTGAATTTATCCATATATAACTGACCGACACTTCCATAAGCTTTTGCTCTTCCACGTTTCTGTCTTGTCTATCAAATTCAATAATTGATGGCAAGATGACTCAGTCTCAGCCTTTTCTTCTTTTTTGGTACAGGACTTGGTCTTAAGCCTAATTAAGTCGATTCAGCTTAATTAATTATGGTAGGTTAGTTTTGATAAGTCATTAGTCATCTTTATTATTACTTTCGCAAGCACTTAAGTTTATTATTATTATTGATTTAAGTATCATTTTTATTTTATTAATTAATTAATTCAAATCATGTATTATAAAAATATGTTACGAAAATGATTTTTTAATTTAATTTATCAATTTTTAATATCGTGATTCCAACATTTGATACTATTGAAGATATCTAATGATTTATTTCTCTAAATTAATTTATTATTATTATTATTTAATTTTATATTAGAGTTAATTGTATTGTATATCCTTAAACTATGATATTTATTTTAAATTAATCCTTAATTTTTTAAATAATATAATTTTATCTTCAAATTATAACCTTTATTTTAAATTGGTCCCTAAACTTTTGATCGTTTCAGTTTTATCTTTAAACTATAACTTTCAATCTAAATTGTTTTTTAAACTTTTAAACTTTTTAGTTTCATTATCAAATTATCAAAATATATACTAATCATATCTTATGTTAATAAAATTGTTATAAAAATTATTAATTGTTATGAAACATTGTTGTGTATTATGAAAAGAATGTGTTTGACAAAGTTTAATTATATTCGTATAATTTACTAAAAAAATGGATCGAAAAAATCTTCCCATAACAAATTAATGAAATTCCCGATTCGGATTAGTCTTTAAATGAATATTAAATATCAATATTTAAACAATAAATATATTAAACTTTACCGAATATCAGGAAATTAGGAAAAATTATTACCAAATGTGTTAACCTACAAAGTCCAGCACATTTAATGTTTGCATGGGACTTGCACGTGCAGGAATATGTGAACACGCCTGAAAAGGACGGCTCAAACCTCTCTTCCCTTTTTTCAAATGAAACCTCTCGTCCATATGAAGACTTTTGTCTGAAATTATCCCCCCAATCATTTAACATCTCCCTCCCTCTTTTCTTAATGTCAAGCCAACCTTCAAAAAAAAAATAATGTCAAGCCAGACATTGGAACTTACGTAGGGATGGGTACAGAACTCGAATTCGATGGATTTCGACTCGATCCAGTTTGATCGGGTTAGATTTTTTTTGAAAAATTTGGGTTCAAGTCGTGTCGGATTTTTTTAAGGGTGGTTTCAGGTCAGATCGAGTTCGGTTTTAGAGTGGAAAAAATCCGATTCCACCCGACCCAGGACTAATAATATAATTTTTCTATATATATTTTAGGGATATTTATAATAATAACCCCTCTTTATATATTTTTTTATACAATTAGATCACTAAAATTATTTTTTTACAATTAGGTTATTAAAATTAAATAATTTTACAATTAGATCCCTAAATTTTATTTTTTTACACTTTAGTCTTTAAAAAAATAATTTTTAATGATTCGGGTCGAATCGGGTCGAGTTTTTCACTCTAAACTCGGATTGGATCGAATGACGGGTATACTTTTTCAGGTCGAGTACAGGTGAGCCGAAAATCCGACCCGACCCGCGCCCATCCCTAGACATACATACTGATGGGGAAAACCTTTTCCTTTCTAAAAATTCTAAGCTAATTCCTTGGGAACAAATGTAGTTTAAGGATTTGGATAGGATGGTAATATAATTCGAATTCGATTTAAAAAAATATTTAAATCTGATTAAAAAATCTAAATCTGAATTCAAAAATAATGTTCAAGTCCTAATAGGAAATTCAATCTGAATCTATATTCGATATAAATCCGAATAAAAATATTTAAAACTTTATATTTAAAAGTTGGAGTTGTTACTTTAATTTGTTTATATTGATATTTATTAAGATTTATTTGTGTTACAAATTTAAAAATATTTGTTTAATAAAAAATATTTTTTATTTAAAGATATTTATTTGAGTTGTTATTTTAAAAAATAATTAGATTTGGACTTTTGGATTTAGATTTGAATTTTATATATTTTATTGGATTAGATTTAGATTTATGTAAATAGACTTGAATTCAGACTTTATTTTTTTTAGAAGTCCGATTATTAATTAGATTGGATTTAGATTTATGTAAATAGACTTGAATTCAAACTTAATTTTTTTAAAAATCTGATTACTAATTAGATTAAACTTAAACTTTATAAAATTTGATCTAAATCCAATTCATTGCCATACCTAAATCTACATTTCAAGAATAGAAAACATATATATTCATATTAAATATAAGTAAAGACAAACTTAAGAAATACCGGAAATTATCGTACCTTTAAAAATTTTAATTTTTTTTATTGGACCCAATCGTTTGCCTAAAGAGCTCAGCCTATGACATAAAGGTTATAGAGTCGTGGAAGTGGTCCTCGATCCCTGTCGTTTTTGATTTATTGTCAGCTAGGTTCAACGAATGCGACTACTTTCCAGGTATAGGGTTGAAGTTCATTTCATATCAACAGATCAAGTCCATCGAAATGAGCCGACTTATGTTCATTATTTATTACACAACTGATTGGGGAGAAAAAGAATAAGAAAATATCGAAAGCTATATACATATATAACTAAGGACAGAGTTAGGATTTATGATTAAAAAAGATAAAATATAAAATTTTAAAACTAAAAAAACAAATTTATAAAAAAAAATTAAATAAAAAACAAAAATAAAAAATTTTAAAAATAAAAGAGATGATTATTCTTCCGAACAGTATACAGCTCCGTCCAACTTATGAGAAAATGAAAGGGGTACTACAACCATCTCTTTCCAAAACTCTTAACATCGATGTCTTTCTCTCAAAAATTAGGGTTCGGCCCTAGTTCAAGGCGTGACATCATTCTCCTTTTCAGGGTTGGGTTAACTATTTAATGAGTATTTTTCTCTTTTCTTTTCTTAGATCGTAAATTATATTAATAAATAAATATTATCTTTGCTTTATAAATATTGTTTTATTATTGTTTTAATTAAATTTTTTAATTTTAATTCACGATGAATTAAAGTATATTATTGATGAAAATATAAAAATATATTTTTAAAAAATAAATTTTAAATATATTTCTTTTATAAATTTTATTATATGAATATTTAATATAATTAAGTTAAAATTAAAAAATTTAACTTTCAAAAACTTAATAAAAAATATTATTTATAAGACGAAGAAAGTAATTATTTTATTCAAAGTTTAACGAAATTTACCAAAATAATTCTCAAAACCAGCAATAGAAACCAACAAAAATCTTCTGCCTCTTTTTTGTGTCTTCTTTTATGTTTTTTTTTGAAAATTTACTAAAAAATTAAATTTTAAACCCTAACCCTTATTTTGTATATCTTAAAACCTATATCCTATACTTCAAAATATATACCCTACCTCTAATTTCCTAAACCTAATCAAAACCCTTAAACTAAAATCTTAAACTCTCTAATTTATAATAAAAACATAAATGAAGGTATAAAAAAGAAATAGACGATTTGCACCATGCTTAATGTATGGGTTAAATCCGTTCTATTGAAGTTGGGCGTATATATCCAAAAAGATAGTTGTTTCCTGCGATTTTCATTCTATTTTCTTACGGGCTGCGTATCCAATGGACCCAACTTGATTCATAACAACCTTAAAACTGTCACTCTATTTATATAAGTTGTCATACCTAATTACATTCTAATAAATATGTTTAAATTTTAATCTATATCCTAACAAGTTTGTAGTCCGACCCAAGTACAAACTATACAAATAGAAATAGAGGGTAATACATTTCTTTAAACTATATTATCTCCTAAAACAATTCAACTAATTTGATAAAGAGTAGCTGACATGCTCATCTTTTATTTGCACAAATAAAGGACAATTGTTAAAGGACTCGTAATACAAAGGTTTAAGGTATAATAAGTTCTTTAATTAAAATAAAAACATTTAAGTTCATAAATTTGGGTCTCTTATAATTTTGATAACGTACACAAAGCTATTAAAATTCTGATCTCTTATGGTAGATTTGTTATATATCCTTTTTACTTTGGACAGACAGTGAATGAAGAGAAGGCGAGATTGAGAGCTCAGATAGGTTCCAGGCCGACTAGGTGTGAGAGAAGATGCAACACATGCAAGCGCTGCGAAGCCATTCAAGTGCCTACAAACCCACAGTTCCGCAAAGGCAGCAATACTCCTCCAACGCTAATCTGTGTCTGCTGTTCTTGCTGCCTATGAAAGAGGAGATGGAAACTCCAACTACAAGCCAATGAGTTGGAAATTCAAATGTGGGGACTTCATCTTCATTCTTCAACCCTGGAAATATAAAACTAGTTTTCTGTTTCCCACATCATAAACACACATGTTATGTTCTTGAATACCCATTGTCGAACCTGACAGTATTAGAATAAGTCTTTGCTTCTCAAATGTTGCAGAATACATATTATGAGCACAAATCAAGTAAAAGGAGAGGAGCAGAAGAAGGGGTTTGATCCATTTAATTAAAGAAGTAAAACCCACAAGACATAATAGATCGATAACTGTTTTTATGTAAAAGGAAATGAAAAGAACGATCAATCAATCATGGGGTTTATGAAGAAGCAGAAGATGACAGTTGATGGGATATTTCATTAGCCCTAATGGCTAATACTCGTTTAGGGTATAAATTTACAGATCTGGTTTTCCCATTTCATCTGCCATACTACAAAATGCATGCAGACATCTTTCACGTAGACATGACTAAACAGTAAAACAAGGGCTGTTCTTGTATATAGCCAGCACAGGCTGTTTAACGCAAGTGTTTTCATATCACACATTTAATACATAGATAATTTTGAGTAGTTAGAACTTAGATGTAAAACTCATTTAATTTTATAATAATTTTGAGTAGTTAGAACTTAGATGTAAGTAATAAATGATTAAATTTAATTTTATTTTTTAAGTGATAATCTTTATATTTTCTACTGTTAATTTTAATTATTCATATCACACATCTAATGATTATAAATTAAAATTTTATATTACGTAAGTTAATCTCATCTTAAATGAAAATCTTAATCCAATTCTCTTTTAATACATAGATATTTATAATACTTTTATATTTTAAAAATTTTATTTTATTTTTTTTTAAATCAAAACTCTCTCGTATTTTGGTGTGGGGGTAAGCATGACCTAACCATAAAATTACCCATCACCGATCTTCAGATACGTGTGTCTAATTCTGCGCCATTCCAGGCATGAATCAGGTCAGTAATTCCATTCACCTTAATGTTTCAACAAAACCTGCCAACTCTCGATGGGCACTCCTCATCCAAATGGACACCGGCTCAGGCACAGGCCAGGATTAGTATGTCATGATCAATTTAGATTTAAATGTTAATAATCTAAAAAATATTAAAAATTCACAATTAATATTTTTCTTAAATTATAAATTTTAGATTTAGTAAGAATAATATCTTCCTGCTTCCCCTGGATAAAAACAGTAAGAAAGACAAAAATTAAATAAAGAATCAACTCTAACTCAAAACATAAAAAATAATAACAAACGTCAAATGTCACTGAATATTATTAACATTGAATATCAGTGAATATCATTAAATTAATTAATAAAAATTAAAAGTTTTAAAAATTTAACGTGAAATAATAAATTTAACCTATAATTATTAATTATATATTAAATTTTTAATATTTTTATTTTTATTAATTAATTTAATAATATTTAATATTACTCCATAGTTTTCAACAGTGTTGTATACACACTCCAACGAAAAACGTTGGAACATGATGCCTTTAAAATTGGTAATCAATCTTTTTAAGAAGCACTCTACTGCGTATCTGGTGTTTCTCCATTTCCAGATCCGATCTCATTCACCCACACGCAAAGCTCAGACTCATTCAAGTCAAAAAAAAAATTCTTTCGTTAAAATTTCTGGAAACTCAACTCTTCACGGAATTCCATAGGAAAAAAGTGCTCTTTGTTTGTTAGTTTGGGATCATTCGGATTCTGGGTAAGTCTCAATCAAAGCTTTTTTTTTCCATTTAATTTCCAAGTGTTAAACATGGGTTTGCTTTGAAATGCAAGTGATTCTCATTATATTTACAGTACTATTACTTCAGAAAAGTTGCTATTTTTTCTTCTTCTTATGGATGGAATTTTCGAGTTGCAAGTTCTTTATCGATACCCTTTTATATCAAGTATTTTGAACTCGTTTTGTGTAATTTTTTACATATATAAGTAGAAAAAAGATGGATTTATCGTCTTGATTAAATTATTAAAGCGCTTAAATAAGCATTGAATTCTAGTGTCGTTAATAGAGTGATCTTTGTGTGTGTGTTTTCTGGTTAGTTTTAAGGCCTGATCTCTGCTTGTTTGACTTTCTGTTCTGTTCTGTTCTTTTAATTTTCTCTTTGTATCGGATTAGTGTACTGTAATTGTTATTATACTAATAGTCTAATATTGTGTTATTACTAAGTTGAATTATATGAAGATGTTGGAATTTACTTCTGTTGTTGAAGAACTCCGATGTTTTCTGCTGTTTCTCTGTCAGGTTAATTGGAAAGGAAGTTCGTCATGTTCCGTGTTTCGCCTGGTAGGAACCAAAGGTCGAAAGGATTGAAGGTAAAGCATGCTCTTCAAATATGTGTTCTTGTCGGTATCGGAATCTGGTTGCTTTACCAGGTTAAGCACTCTGGTGAGAAGAAATCAGTGTATGAGACATCGGGGATTGAAGTTGTTAAGTTGGGGAGAAAGGACTTTCCTCGATCAGAAGGAACGACTGTTAAGGACGTGCGGCACAAGGAGGAAGGAGAGGAAGAAAGCAAGAATGGAGAAGATAACAAGGCTGAGATAACTGAAGGTGAAGGGAAAGAGAATGGGGATGTTGATGCAACGAATGAGAAACCTGAGGAAACCGAGCGCCGAGAAGATTCATTAGATGGAGGGATGGAAGAGGACACAGAAAACAAAGGGAATGAGGAGACACATGAGGAGAAAGAGATGGATAAGAGTGAAGGTGAGATTGATAATTCAGGTGCCTCGGATGACCGGGTTCGGGATGGAATTGACCAGAACAATGAAGAAGCAAGGGAAGAACATTACAAGGCGGATGATGCTTCTAGTGAAGTAGTCCATGATGCCAAAAATGTAGCAGTTGAGAATGAGACAAGTGGTTCGGATAATTCCAATGTGTCTGAGCAGTTGGAAAACAAAGATGAGAAAGATCAGGACAAAACAAATAGCAGTGAAGCAACCAATGTTCATCATGATGAGTCAAATGTGCAAGAAAATGAAACAACTGAGAACAATCAGGAAAGGAGTAAGGGGAGTAATGCGGCTGAGTCAAAAGGTGATTCACAAACTGATATCGCTACGGAATCTAATGAGAAACAGATGGATGCAACGCACGGAACGACTGGGAATGGAAATGATATAGTTCAGCAATCTGAGAAGCCGGAATCAAGTGGCAGTGGTGAGCAATCAGGCTCAAATGCAACTGAGAACGGGGATGGAACTAATGGAGGTTCTACAAGCTCTACAAGTAACTCTGAATCTGTCGAATCAAATGGACATACCGGAAACGCCAATGCATGGACTGGATCAGACAGCAATCAAAATGCTGTTCCAAGTGAAGAATCCAACAACAGTTCTGGAGAGGGGACACAGGAAAATGTTCTGTCGCTAAACACCAAAGAGAATTCAAATGCTAGTGAGAAAAAAAAGGATTCTTCTGATTCTTCAATTGTCAAAGACGACGAAACACCATCGAACACAAATGCTAGTGCTGATGCAGGTCAGAATGGGAGTGATAGAGGCAATACTAACAATGATGGGAATGGCAGCAGAACCGACAACCAGAGCAATGCCACGGACAATGAAACTGCAGATGTTACTCAAAAGGACAACAATTCAAACGAAAATGAACATGCTGCTCAGAGAAACAGCAAAAACAATGAAAATGCAGTTCAGAACGAGAAGAATGCTGCTCAGAGCAACACAGACAACAATGAAAGTGCAACTGTAGATGATACTCAAAAGGACAACAATTCGAATGTAAATGAAAATGCTGCCCAGAGCAACAATGAAAATGCAGGTCAGAACGAGAACAATCCCGCCCAGAGCAACACAGACAACAATGAAAGTGCAACTGCAGATGTTACTCAAAAGGAGAACATTTTGAATGTAAATGAAAATGCTGCTCAGAGCAACACCGAAAACAATGAAAATGCAGGTCAAAACGAGAACAAGGCCACTCAGAGCACCAACAACAATGACAATGCAGATCAGAATGAGAACAAGGTCACTCAAACCAACACTGACAGCAATGAAAATGCAGGTCAGAACGAGAACAATGCTGCTGCTCAGAGTGGTACCAACAACGAAAATGCAAGTCAGAATGAGAATAATGCTTCTCAGAACTACAACAACAATGGCAACAACAACGAAAATGCAAGTCAGAATGAGAATATTGCTTCTCAAAGCTACAACGACAACAATGAAAATGCAAGTCAAAATGAGAACAACAATGCCGTTCAGAGCTTCAGTGACAGCAACGGAAATGCTAATTACGAGGCAAATTCAGATGGAAACACAGATGCAAGCCAGAATAATCTCGATGGTTCTTCCAATGCTTCAACAACACAAGAAGTGAAAGAAGCTCAACAGGATTTGCGAACTCTGCCAGATACCATACCCGAGAGGAATAACAGTGAGAATGCAGCTGCAGAATGAAATCCGTAATGATTTTTTCACTATATGACTCTTTACTGTCACTAAATTTTTTGTCTTCTTCTTCCTGAGATGGATCAGGATATTGTATGTTCTTGCTTCTTGTGGTTTATTGTGATATTAGTGCTTTTGTACTTGTAGTTTTCTAGTAATAATAATTGAAGTTCCAAGTTTTCGTATGTGACATATTTGTATCTGGCAAATATGGAAGTCATAGGCTATAGATTCAAGTTGTCTAAGTTCTTGTTTAAAGCATTATACTGAAATAGAACCGCCATATTTTACTTTTGCCGAATCCATGAATTTGTAGCGTAAGGACCTTGGGGTTGGCGAAGATGGTTCCGCAACACCTAAACTTTATCTGAAAGCTCAACCATCGACCTTCTTTTTTGACATCCTAACCCCCTCTTTGATAAAAGTCTTTTTCTAAATGATTATAGGTGCACTGTTTAGTGTTTTCACATACAACTGCATTTCACTACGGTGTCTTCATATACAACAAGAGAAGAAGCTTTATTACACGATCACCATCCTTGGTCTTCAAACACCTAATAAGTCATCATGGACTACACTAAGGATCTCAACGGTTGTCGGAAAATATGAATTCCCAAAGGCTTGCTTAAAGCTAGACTTGTCGGAAAATATGAATTCTCAACTGATAGGTCGGTATTCAAACTATGTCAATATCAAATCAGTCAATTTTCGAATCGAATTAACATTGAATTGGGTTAGTTGGTACAAATCCTATCAAATTTATATAGAATTGTTGAAAAATTCTTTAATATATATATATATATATATTGTTTATATCTTATCATTTAGATTCAATTTTAACTCTCAGTAATTCAACATTTCAAATTCAATTATTATTAGAGAAAATGATATTTGACCTAAACATGACCTTATAGAACATATTGGGTTTTATGATCTGAATTTCTTATTGGTTCAATCTCACATATTTAATGAAAAAATAATATCAGACGGAAAAAATAGATATATGATGGATGTGAAAGGAAAGGGTTGAAGACGATATTGTGAGAAAGGGGCCATGGTGGCCGTAGATGCAACGGATAGAGGTGGTTTGTGTGTGATGAGTTGGTTAGGGATTTATTTGTAGGAGACGAATAAAGATATTTTTCAGAGAGAACAATTTGTTTCTCTGTATTTTCTTATTATTCTTGAATATCAAATGGTTACAGAATAAGCCTTTAAATAGGCTAAAATAGAATTTTAATATAACTAAAATTATACTTTATCTCTAATTTAAATAATATTTATTCCTAATTTAAATAAGACTTCTAATAAATTTAAACTACTAATTAGGAATAAACTCTAATTAAATATTAAATAAAAAACTCTAACACTCCTCGTTAATTTAGACTTCTCTTCAAGCTCTAACACTTCTTGGATAACCAACACTCCCCCTCAAGCTGGTGAACAAACGTAGTAGAACACCAGCTTGGATCTTGGATGTGATGCCCTACTCTTTTTCTTCTGTTGTTTCTTCGAGAAAAAATGCTCCTTGTTCTCGAGTCAGGAATCTTTGATTGAGAGGGTTCTGAGGCTTACTCTTTTTTCTTATGTTGTTTCTTCGAGAAAAATGCTCCTTGTTCTCGAGTCAGGAGTCTTTGATTGAGATGCTCCAACATATAGTTCTTGATTAAAAGATTTGATGTGAATAATGTACGAAGTGATCAAAAGAATCTACACTCCCCCTCAAGTTGGTAGTTATACAGACTAGAATTCCAACTTGAACCTTTGATGTAGAATCCTTTAAAAAAATATTATCTAGTTTTTAAGGCTAAACTATAACCTTTTTCATCTATCTTTTTGGATGGTTGGCTAAGATAGAATCAAATAGTTTTTAAGGCTAAACTATAACATTTTTTCCTATCTTTTGAAACGGATGGCTAAGATGGAACCAAATAGTTTTTAAGGCTAAACTATAACCTTTTCTCCAATCTTTTCTCCTATCTTTTGAAACGGATGGCTAAGATGGAACCAAATAGTTTTTAAGGTTAAACTATAACCTTTTCTCCAATCTTTTCTCTCGGATGACTAAGATAGAACCAAATAGTTTTTTAAGGCTAAACTATAACCTTTTCTCTAATATTTTTCCTATCTTTTTTATTGGTTAAGATAGAACCATTAAATAAAGAACCAACAAAAATAAACGAGTAGAAATTTCATGTAAAATTCCAACAAGGGAGAAGCCAAGGAACGAGTGTGGTCAAATGACATCAGCGGAAAAGAAAAAAAATGATGTGTATCTGAAAAATCATATTGTCGATATGTTTCTGATTAGAGATGACAGCAATGTTGACGACATCAAGATCGTTGTTGGCTCTGATACCATGTGAGAAAGGGGCCATGGTGGCTGTAGATGCAACGGATAGAGGTGGTTTGTGTGTGATGAGTTGGTTAGGGATTTATTTGTAGGAGACGAATAAAGATATTTTCCAGAGAGAACAATTTGTTTCTCTGTATTTTCTTATTATTCTTGAATATCAAATGGTTACAGAATAAGCCTTTAAATAGGCTAAAATAGAGTTTTAATATAACTAAAATTATAATTTATCTCTAATTTAAATAATATTTATTCCTAATTTAAATAAGACTTCTAATAAATTTAAACTACTAATTAGGAATAAACTCTAATTAAATATTAAATAAAAAACTCTAACACTCCTCGTTAATTTAGACTTCTCTTCAAGCTCTAACACTTCTTGGATAACCAACACTCCCCCTCAAGCTGGTGAACAAACGTAGTAGAACACCAGCTTGGATCTTGGATCTTGGAGTGTTAAGAGTTTTTATTTAATATCTAATTAGAGTTTATCCTAATTAGTAGTTTAGATTTATTAGAAGTCTTATTTAAATTAGGAGTAAATATTATTTAAATTAGAGATAAAGTATAATTTTAGTCATATTAAAACTCTATTTTAGCCTATTTAAAGGCTTATTCTGTAATCATTTGATATAGAAGAATAATAAAAAAAATACAGAGAAACACTTTGTTCTTTCTGAAAAATATCATCTTCCGTTGCATCTACGGCCACCATGGCCCCTTTCTCACATGGTATCAGAGCCAATAACGGTCTTGATGTTGTCACCATTGCTGCCATTTGTAATCAGAAGCAAATCGATGATTTGATTTTTCAGAAACAGATAATTTTTATCCGCTGCTATCATTAGACCACACTCGTTCATTGGCTTCTTTCTCATGAAAATCTTACATCTCTGGTGAAATTTCTACTCGCTTAATTTTGTTGGTTCTTTATTTAATGGTTCTATATTAGCCAATTAAAAAGATAGATGAAAAAGTTACAGTTTAACCTTAAAAACTATTTGGTTCTATCTTGGCCATTTGTTCCAAAAAATAGGAAAAAAAGGTTATAGTTTAGCCTTAAAAACTATTTGGTTCTATCTTAACCATCCGTTTCAAAAGATAGGAGAAAAGGTTATAGTTAGCCTTAAAAACTATTTGGTTCTATCTTAGCCAATCATCCAAAAAGATAGGTAAAAAGGTTATAGTTTAGCCTTAAAACTATTTGGTTCTATCTTAGCCATCCATCCAAAAAGATAGATGAAAAAGTTATAGTTTAGCTTTGAAAACTAAATAATATTCTTTAAGAATTCTACATCAAAGATCCAAGCTGAAACTCTAGTCTGTGTAACTATCAGCTTGAGGGGAAGTGTAGTTTCTTTTGATCACATCGTACATCATTCAACTCAGATCTTTTAATCAAGAACCGCGTGCTGGAGCATCTAAACCAAAGACTCCTAACCCGAGAACAGGGAGTATTTTTTTTCCGAAGAAACAACAGAAGAAAAAAAGAGTAGGGCATCACATCCAAGATCCAAGCTGGTGCTTTACTATGTTTGTTCACCAGCTTGAGGGGGAGTGTTAGTTATCCAAGATGTGTTACAGCTTGAAGAGAAGTCTAAAGTAACGAGGAGTGTTAAGAGTTTTTATTTAATATCTAATTAGAGTTTATCCTAATTAGTAGTTTAGATTTATTAGAAGTCTTATTTAAATTAGGAGTAAATATTATTTAAATTAGAGATAAAGTATAATTTTAGTCATATTAAAACTCTATTTTAGCCTATTTAAAGGCTTATTCTGTAATCATTTGATATAGAAGAATAATAAAAAAATACAGAGAAACACTTTGTTCTTTCTGAAAAATATCATCTTCCGTTGCATCTACGGCCACCATGGCCCCTTTCTCACAGATATTGAACCATATACTCAATAAATTATCATTTGTCTCGTACCATGATCGATTAGATCATGTATTCGATCTGAGAATCATATTTCGGGAGGATCTCCATCCTTGAATATTTGAGAATTATCCATGAACATGGATTTGGTCATCAACCAAGCAAATCCATCTTCTCCCTTGTGACCTCTGTTAACAACCATGTCTCCAAAGGAAGGGTTTGGCGAAGCATCCCCTTTCACTACCTCCAAACATTTTCCCTATTATAAAATCAGAGTTGTAAAAAGATATATATGGAAATTATTTAATCCAGAAGTATCATCTTTCATGCAATGCTCACGTTAAAACGCATTAAAAACATAAAAATGTTGTGTTGACCTCATATCATTTATAAAAGAAGTTTTTTTTTTTTTTGCATGTAAATAGAAGGATTGTTTAGCTCACCAAGAGCATCCTTCGAGCAGAGATTAAGCTTTTATGTCATAAGAGATTAAGACCATCTACATTGAACTTAGTATAACCAGCAGGAGGAAGATTCCAGGTAACATGTTCGGAAGTAGAAAGAGATCTGGCTCCAACACAGGAGGGATCATGCATAAATAATATCTTCCAAGGAAGTGGAGAGATTAGGCCATTTTGTCTTGAACCACCATGCGAGTCGGGATTTAATTAGGAAGATCATCTGCAACAAGTCTAATAATTTGTCTCGGAACACCATTTCATTTCTAAACAGTCACATTGACCAAATTATAATGAAAGGAATAAGCTCCCATATATGGCAATTATTACTATAGCTCACAAGGTTTTGCCAAGCTTGAAAAAACATGAGCGGATCTTGGGGAAGCACAAGAGATAGATTTCAGATATATCGAACAAGAGAAAAAGAGGTGTTAACACAGTTTCAAGCTCATGTTTGTAAAACCTACAGAAACAATCCGAACTAATGGCTTTATCATTACCAACCTGCAATTTTAAATGCTGCTCACACAATTTCCCCACTGGATATTACTTATCATCTATCAATTAATATTACTAATATTTATACCTGATTATTTAATTAATCAAATCAATTAATATAATTTACTATTAATCCTCACTTAAATATCAAACAAAACTTACATGAGCCAACACCAAGAGATCATCAAAATTATCTCCTGCTCACCACTACAAGCCTATCAGTATTTCAACATATACTGCCTTTGGTTTAGTCAATGAAATTAGAAAGGAATCTTTGACCATAACAGTAATTTATATTTCTATATGCATAAATCATGAGAAACTGTCTTTTGTATATGTCTGAAAAAATTTACTACAAAATAAGTGAAATGTTCAAGAAAAATGGAATGGCACGTTGTATTATGAGGAGAGGTCCATTATAGTTATAGTGTCTGCATTTCAATCGGCTGTTAGATTCTTCTGTTTCGATGATCATCGTCCTCAACAAATGCAAGGGCTATTTGGAGATTGAAGTTCTAAAAATGGCTTCTCTTCAACGTCGTCGTCTTCAATGATATCGTCGAGATTAAGCGAGTACACGACATCTTCCCTACTCCATCCCGCTCGTAATAACACAAACGACAGAACCCGCACGTGCCGCGTCGTGTCATTTATGTCAGTCAACGATGAGGTCGCATTTTTCTCTTTGTTCTCACTGTGACCATAGCCGTCCATCATCATCATCTCCCTCACCTCCTCCTCTCTCCACCCTCCATCTCGCAATCTCCAAAACGCTTCCTCCAAACACACACCCAACCCGAAGTCATCATCCACCGGGTCAACCCTACTCCACCACCCCGCCGTTACACCCCGTGTCACCACCCTCCTCCCTCTCTCCGCCACGTCGGTCCAAAACTCAATCCTCCGTGCGGCTGTGGCCGCCCAAGCGGGTACCTTCACCTTGTTGTTAATGTCATTGGTTTTCCTTCTCATGAAAGGCTTGAAAACCCCACCTCTTCTCAAAAATTCAACTTCTTGAAAAAACCTAGTAACATCAAAGCTCAAGATTCTAACTTCCTCCCCATCAACGTAAAAAACAGGGTTTCCCGCCACGTTTGGTGTGGAAGGGATATAACAGTTCCTATATATGGGAACCAAAAGAGGTGCCGTCGTTAACAGTTTTTTAACCAAAGACAGAGCTTCATTGGGATTCGAAGGTTTAGTCCCCCATGAGTCGGACCAAAAGTTGTGCAGTTTAACGTTCTTGGAAAGAGACAATAAGGGAAGGTTGAGGAGAATGTTGAGCTGCTGAGGGGACGAAGAGCGCCAGTTGGGGAAAGAAGGGTCGACGGGGATGCCTTCTTGGAGTATAGAGCGAAGGTCGGGAGGGAAAGCGAAACGGAAAGTTGATTGGATGGATGAGAATTCTTGGTCGGTTAGTCCGGGGAGGATAGGGATGTGGAGGGACTGGAGGTGGTGGATAAGGGCTTTGGAATATGCAGCAAAGGAGAAACAGACAAGGTTTGATCTTTGTGGTGGAGCTTTGAGTAAAGAGTTTGGAGGTTGAGTTTGGGTTTGGGTTTGTGTTGTTGCAGCCATTGAAATTCAGCTTCCCAAGTTCAGCTGCCAGCAGGTTTGATGAAGGAGATGAGGAACAAATATGGGAGAGAGATCGTTGGAGGAGAAAGGGGAAGTCGCATGGAAGCTTTGTTAGTTGACAATGTTGTTTCTTCTGCTTAGATATATACGTATCAGTATATAATAAAGGTATATAAAATCATTAATATGAGCCTGCAATTTATTGTTATTTACATCTGCTCTTTGTTTTCTTTACTTAGAATAATTAAAAAGGTTAAAGCTAAAAATAAAATTTTAGAATTGTATCACAACTTTTCGATTAATAAATTTATATATATTTTTATTATATCTTACATTAAAAAAATATATTTATATTTTAGAGTTGATATTTAAGGTTAAAATTTATAATATTATAAATATAATATATTTTAATATTTATGATTTATGATTTAAAATTAGGGTTATAGTTTATTTTTTTTATATTAAGTATAGAAAATTATGTAAAAAGGTTAGGACATATGATTTTTTTTCTCTTTCCTTGTATTAGAATTGTATTTTTAGGGTAAACAACATCATTGATCTCTAAATTATTCTTACTTTTTATTTTAGTCATTTAACTATTATTTTATGTAAAATCTTCACCAACATTTATGTTTTTGGTGAGCTTTTTAACCGCGATAGGAAAAGCGACATAACATTAGTGATTGTTTAACGAAAATAATAATTTGATAATTAAAATAAGAAAATAGAAATACTTTAGTGACCAATAGTGATATTTATCCATTTTTTATGTCCTCCACCGTACAAGAAATCTAAAATAAGGTATTCATACGCTACTTTGCTTACCTTAATTAAACGAGTGAGTCCAAAACATGAGGTTTCAATTAAATTAATGTTTTACGATTTTTTATAAATATATTATGTTTATTAATTAATTTATGATACATTTTTATAGAATTATACTTCAATTTATAAATTATGTAAAAAAAATTAATACATGGTAAAATCATCTTTTTACCCCTTCAAAGAATCATAAATTTCCAAGACTGAGATGGGAACCAGCTTTCCTGTCCCAACTACTCCTTACAGCCATAAGAAAAATTCCGACCAATCAAGAATCCCAGTCCTTTGACTCTGTCCCCCACAAATGACATAATTTTCTTCTTCATCACCTAAAACAAATTTAATATCCCCATAAACTAAGACCAGAAATGGTCTAAACACAACACCCTTTTCCATCCATTTTCAACATGTATGTGAAAACTGATATAATTAAATAATATTGTTGAAAAAATCAGTTTAAAGAAGATCTTGATTATATTTACTCTAAAAGGATTACGTGTTTGTGTAAGTGGTAAGCAATTTGGTTCTGCTTAAGTAAATTTAAGATTTGAGACGTTGTGTATGTAAAAAGTCCTTATTAAGAGATTCACCCACCAAAACTAGATGTGCGATATAGATAGATTCAGATTAGTCAAGGTAAAACTCTACGAACCGGAAGAACGATTAAAAAAAAGGACCCACAAATCTATTGTTCAATAATGGAGACAACAAATGGCAAGGAGGGGGCATTGGAACAAAGATAGCCATATGGCACTAACTTCATTGCTCAAATTATAAATTGTTTACCTATTTGTGTTATTTTTTGTATTTATATTGATCTAACATATATTGATGTATAACATATAATTAATTTTGTTTTTTATTCTAAATTTGTTTATTGTTTTAGTTTCGTCCCTAAATTATGAGCTTCATTTTAAACTGATCCCTAATTTTTGAGTGATCCAATGTCATCCCCAAATTATTTTGTATGTAACATTATATTATTACATGATACATCTAATATTTATATGATAGTTAATCATTTTTAAAATAGTTTTATTAACAAAAGATATGATTACATATAATAATAATTTAGGGATAAATATAAAATATTAAAAAATTTAATGACTAATTTAAAATAAGAGTCCTGAGTCGTTAGCTCCCCAATGCCGCAAAGTGTTATGAAAGGCACAAACTCATATCTTTAAGACGAGCAAACAACTCCAATGTGAATTACACCAAGAATCGAAAAAATAGAATAAGTTACAGTAGAGAATAAAATTGAAATTCTCATAATTTTGATGATTCATTTAAAATAAGTTATAATTTAAAGATATATTCAAAAAGTTAAGAAAAAATAAATTAATTTAAATTAAAAACCATAAATTAAGGATGTATGGTGTAATTAACCCAAAGAATAAATGTAAGCCATGGCCTGCACGTAAGCCAGGCCTCTTCTTAGTATTCCATAATCCATAAACGAACGGGTCAGCATGACATGTTTAATAGTAAAAACAAGGTCGACCAACATTATTTACATCTCTTTGTCATTGGACTGCTTGTTCATACCTTTTTAGCTTTATACTGCAATTAATTTTTTTTATGGGATTATATGAAATATAATTTTTAATTTAAAAAATAATGAAAAGACTGACTTTTTCATATTTTTTTAATTAATTTCTATCCATTTCTAAACAAGGCAAAACATCCCATTTTACATGTCTGATACATAAACTAACCAAAATACAAAGGGAAAATGTTAGTCTTCAAGGTCACCTATGATCCTTCAGCAAGTCAACAACCTTTCGCATGGAAGGTCTGTTAATAGGAAACGCTGAAGTACAGCTGAGAGCTACATTCAAAACTTTCTCAATCTCCTTCAAATCAGATGCTGAAGCCTTCATCCTTGGATCAGCTATCTCGGCTACACCTAAATCCCGGCATTCGACCGATGTTGACGGCGACGACGAAGATAAAGCCGCCTCCGTAACCCATTTCACTATGTCCTTATTCTCACCAAATGATGGGTCATTAGGCCTTCTCCCGGTTATCAGTTCCAGCAAGACCATGCCAAAACTATAAACATCACTCTTCTCTGTCACTTTCAGGGTGTAACTATATTCTGCAATCATTGAAAATCACAAATAATGAAACCAACATATTGGAAAAAATGAAATTGCAGCATAAAAAAGTGTACCTGGCGCGATATAGCCATGGGTTCCGGCCACGCGAGACATGGCTACAACACCATCACTGTCTCTGGCTTCAATCTGCAACGTTTTCGCCAACCCGAAATCCGCCACGCGTGGTTTCATCTCTGCATCCAGCAATATGTTGTTAGTCTTCACATCGCGATGCACGATGGGAGGCTGGCAGTCGTGGTGCAAATAGGCCAACCCCTGAGCGGCGCCGATTGCTATATTGAACCGTTTCCGCCAATCCGCTAAACCCGCGGACTTGTCACCGTGCAAAACGTCGCCCAAGCTCCCGTTCTCCATGTATTCGTAAACCAGTAATCTGAAGTCGTCTCCGCTGCAACACATGAGTAATTTCACTATGTTGCCGTGTCGGATCCGACCCAATATCTCGGTTTCGGATTTGAAGACATCTTCCGCCTCACGTTTAACACCCCATAATCTCTTAACTGCCACAGTCTGACCGGTTTTCAGTTTCACTTTATAAACCCGACCCGATCCACCTGTTCCGATGATGCACTCATCTTTTAGAAATGGGAATATCTCCTCTTCGCTAAACTCAATGCGCTGAAAGGAGGTGACTTGATACGGGCGCCGGGTTTTGCTTACAAATTTGGAGCGGGTTCTGAAATACCATATCAGCGTCCCGATAAGAAGTAGAAAACAGGATGTTATAATAGCCATGACATAAAATGTAGCTGGTTTGATTCTCGGGCATGGCGGAAGCGGTTGCAAGTTCGGGCTACAAAGATTCGGATTACCCAATAAACCCGAAACGAAATACTCGTGGTTGAAACCCGACGGAACTTTGCCATCCAGAAAATTACCCGAGAGGTTAAACTGGTTCAGCCTCAGCTTCGCTAAATCCTCTGGAATTTTACCGCTCAGTAAATTACCGGACAAATCGAGGTAAAGTAATGCCGGTAGGCTACCGAGGGTGGGTGGGATTTCACCGGTGAATCGGTTTCTAGCGAGGTTCAGCTCAGTTAACTCTGTCCACGAACTCACTGAATCTGGTATTCGTCCTGTTAACTCATTATCTTGCAAATCAAGCGTTTGCAACTTCAAATCGGTGATACAATTCGGCAGTTTACCAGAAAATCGATTTTTGCTCAGATTAATTTGTGTCAAACTCTCCAATTTACATACACACTCTGGAATCTCGCCAGAGAAATTATTACCGGAAAGCCGAAGACTGGTTAGTTGTGCAAGTGCTGAGATTGAAGAAGAAATTGAACCTTCGAAATGATTGTTTTGTAATTCAAGAAACTGGATTAAAGGGAGACCCCAAAAATTTCGAGGCACGTTGCCGGAAAATGCATTATCACCCATTCGAATATAATTTATGGATTCACATTCGCCGTAGGATTCCGGTATGTTCCCCGAGAACCGATTCTTAAAAACGACAATGCGTTGAAGCTTCTTTTTGTAACAAAGAAATGGCGGCAACACCCCATTGAAATTGTTTGTAGAAACATCAAAGTCTTCCAAAGGACAAAACTTACCGAGGTCGGACGGTAACTTTCCGGTAAAGCTGTTATTGAAGAGTTTTAACTGAGTGAGATATTGATTCGAAGCTAAAACTTCAGGAATTTCTCCGGTGAAAAAGTTGTCGTTAAGATTCAAAGACTCGAGTGGCATTGCAGCGATTTTCACCGGCAATTTCCCGGTGAGGCTGTTCTGTGAAACGTCGAATCGAAGCAGAGCAGGCAACTCAGCTAAACTCTCAGGTAACTCACCGGTTAATTGGTTCTGGAACAGCTCTAATTGCACCAAATTCTTTAACATGGATAAGCTTTTTGGGATTTTACCGCTCAAAAAATTGCATGATAAATCGAGATTGGTTAACGAAACGAGATTACCAATCGAAAATGGAATTTGTCCGACGAGATTCGAGTTCGATAACCGTAAAAATTTGAGCTTCGATAAGTTTCCGATCTCCTCCGGCAAATGACTCGCTTTAAAAGGATTTGACTCTAGTTCCAAGTGAGTTAACTCAGTAAGGTTACCCAGAAACGAAGGAATATTTCCGTCAAGTAAGTTCCCGGCTAGTGAAAGAAATTTGAGAGATCGCATCTGTCCGAAGCTTGGAGGAATATCCCCGGAGAAATTGTTGTTCGAAAGTTGAAGAAATTCCAGGTTCTCCGATGAGAAATCCGGTAACTCGCCGATGAATAAGTTTTCGGAGAGATCAATCTTCCTTAGACGAAAACATGGAGATAAAGCCTGAGACGACAGTGAACCGTTGAGGTTATTATCGGCGAGATAGAGTACTCGGAGGGTCCGAATCCGGCAAAACTCAAACGGGAACCCGCCGGAGATTCCGAACCCAGAGAGATCAATCGAAAAAACAGTATGGTTCCGAGCTTCACAGGCAATGCCAGTCCAATTACACGGGCTTTGATCGGGCATCGAAACAACCCAATCATGTAGCTTCCCATTCGGATCATGGAGCTGGGAATTTCTAACCCGACTCAGGATTTGAGAGTCTCCATTAAAAGAGACCACAAAAGGTAAAGCAATAGAAACCCAGAAAAGCAAAGTTTTGAAATTTGGTATTCTCATTTCAAAGCAAAAACAAGAACAACACTTGAAAGATCATGTCTTTGTCACAGGTCTGGGTTGTTTTTGTAAGAGTAAAAGACTGTAACGGTTGGGGGAGACAATAAATTAATGCCTGTAAATGGTGACGAGAACGATGTAAAAAAATAAGATCAAGATTCAAATTATTTTTTTTCTCGAGAAGTTCACATGGAAAGTGAAGAAAGAGATGGAGTGGAAACTTCTTCCTACTTTTCTACTGGTTTTCTTTCTTTTCCATGGAAGGACACAATTTGCAGCATCATGATTAAAGACGGGAAGTGTGGGCAACTGGGGGAACCTGGAAAACGTGAACTCCTGGTTCTTTCGGCAGTTTTAAGGAAGGGAAAGTAACCAAGGCAGGTGGGTTTGGTTAAGCAACCTCATCCGACTGTCTTTCTGGGGTTTACCGATATGGATTAAAGCGAGATTAATGTGGTGATAATCATCAGAAATTATTCCTTTAACTGAAAAATCCAGTTACGAGAGTTTTTTTTTAATTATTATAATTGCAATTAATTTAATTTACCAATTATATAATATATAAAATTTACATTTATACGGATATATTGTGTTTTGAACGATTATATTGAAAAACATTTAACGCCGTTCTTAATTTATTTCCATTTCTCCTCCCTAAATGCATATTTTTATTGTCCTTGGGAAGTGAAAATTCCAGGGATATTTTTAATATTTCCCTCTCAAATTTGGTAGATTTATATCGCTTTGGAAAGCAAAATATTAATTGCACTAAAAAGCATCGAATTTAATATTTTCTTTACTATGTTATTAAATTTAATAATTTTAATTAATCATTATGAACTAAATATTTCAATTAATCAATTAACTAGGTTACTATACCACCTTATATGCATGAGTTTCTCAGGCTTGTAATTAGGGTGTTTAAAATTATCCGATCCAGTTGATTCGATTTAACTACCCGACTATTCGATATAAAAAAATCAAGTATTTTTAAAATCATTTAACTTTCTCGGGTCAGGTATTCGGCACAATAAATTTCTCGGGTACTCGGATCGGGCTTAGGCCGAAAAATTGGTTTCAGTCGGGTACCCAATTATTTTAATATTTTCAAACCGATATAAATGATCTATAAAATCCTAAAGGTAAAATTGATTGAAAGATAGTTTTATAGACTTGGTGGTTAAACATTTACTCTCAACAAGTGATTGTTACGGGTAGTTACAGGTTCGATTCCCTCTATTAAAAATTCTCTTTTTTTTATATATTTTACTCTCTTTTATCTCTAAGCTACAAAAGATAAAAACTGAAGAAAATCAGAATTCAGAACTTGTATCATTTTATTCTACATATTGGAGTTAACAATATTAACTACAACAATTATTTTTCGATTATAATTTTTTTTAGAATTCTACTTAACATAAAGCATCGTTGATGCTTGAACTTTACATCGAAATATAATGTCCAAGCCATCATTGATAATCATGGAGTTGGGGAAGCAGTGTTGTTAGACTTAGGGTTCAAGTTTTATGCTTCTGTTCAGTTTTCTATTGTATGCTCCCGATCAATCAACAGACGAACCCCCATCATATTTTTAGATCATTTCAAGTAAATGAACATCACATTCTTAAACTATTTGATTGTAAGATTTTCATTGTACATTTCAAAAAAAAAAATTGATTTCTAAAACAAAGAGTTTTTCTCTTCATCCAAAGCATTGCTCAATGCTTATGAAGCCAAGGTGATTTTCAAGAGATGGTTGAATGTCACTAGTCTCACTACCTCGAGTCAAGGTCCTTGACAAGCATTTTTAAAATGATCGAAATCTGTAAGTAAAATATAAGTGGGTACCAGAAAAAAGATATCCGAATTAAACGGATCGGGACACGGGCCGACAAAAAAGATACCCGAATGAATCGAGTACCCAATAAACAACCCTACTTACAATAGACCACCTTAGCACAACATTACTGAAACGATACTGATATGGTTAATAGAGGCTTTGCCTGCTTTTGATACGGCTTTGTTTGTAGGTTACTATCGCCTATCGGTGCACAACTTTAAGTTGTGTTTAATATTGTGTTCTAAAATAATTTTTGGGCTTAAAGTTGATTTAAAACGCAAAAATTACGGGCAGGCAAAATTGGGTACCCGGCGAATTTGAATAATATTTGTCTCGATCTCGGTAACCACCGGTTCTTAAAAATTGAAATCAGTTTCAGTCCCGGTTATACTGATCCTGAATTTTAAAAATTAGTCTCGTTACTGGTGGCACAAGTTCCAATATCGAGTACCCAATCAATTAATTTATTCTTAAAAATTTTTGAGTAATTGGAGAAAAAAATTCCAACCACCAATAATAATATAAATAATAAAATTAGAATATTGTAGACTTAAAATTAAAGTTTTAAAACTAGTCATACTCATAATATTCATACATAAAAAGAAAGTTTGATAAGAAAAATAAACAAAAGAAAACCAATACTCGATATTTGGTATTGGTCCTGGTACTACTAGGTACCCACCGGGTACCGGATCTAAAAAATCAAGATCCAGTCTCGGTTCCGGTTATAACCGAAACCTAAATTTTAGATCCAGTCTCAGTTCCACTGGAACCAATACCAGATAAAAATTCACCGGGTCTTACCAGGTCCGGGACAAGGACGGGTAATTGGGGTTTTTACCCACCCCTAACAAAAACAATACTAAACAATTAACTTTTGAAAAAAAAATAACTTCGTTTAAAAAGTATTTTTAAATCCAAACGCAAAAGCTAAATTTTTTAGCTTTTGCAGTCAAAAAAATGTTTTTAAGAGTCAGATTACAATTTTAACCTTTATTTATTATGTTTTATTATAATTGAACTTTTATAAATACATAATTATATTTAACATAAATTATTTTTTTTAGTTTAAATATTATACATTCATGTTAAATTTTTAAAAAAATATTTTTCTCAAAAGTATTTCTGAAAAACACTTTTCAAAATTTATTTATTTATTAATATTTTTATATTTTATCATAATTTAAGTTAATATTATAATGTGAAAAAATTTAATTATCATTTAAATATATATTTTTTAACTTATAACACCATATTTAAAATAGTTATTTACTTTTTAAAAAACACATTTTGACAGTAATATTAAACACATATATCTCAAATTAAAAATTTAAAAAAAATAATTATATTTTTTTATTATACTTTTTCAGCGCATTTTTAAAAAGTAAAGCTAAACTCGTCCTTGCGGGTGAGATTGCTTTCAACCCACATACACTTTTAGGTTACTTACGTGAGGCGTTCAACAAACTTAGCAACTCAAACGGTCATACGTGGGGATGGAAAAATAATTCATCCGAGTCTCGATTTTTTAAAATATGTTTAAAGATTAATGATTATAAAATTCTTAAACTATTATGTAATAAATTAATTATATTAACGATTTTTTAAATATAAAAGATTATTTAAAATATTTTAAAAGATCTATTAATTAATATAATAAAGATTATCATATTTTTTATATAAATTTAAATTGTGATATTTATTTTAAAAATATAAAATTATTTATTTAATTAAAAATTAAAATTTTGATAGTAGTATAGAAACAGTTATATAAGCTATCATATCAATTCTACTAATTTAACCTTAAATGTTGATATTATTTAAAAAAAATCAATACAATAATAATTAAATAAAAGATAAACTACCGCATAAGTCACTTTCGTTTACCTTCGGTATACTTTTAGTCACCGATTTTAAAAACGACCAGTAAAGTCACTATCGTTTTGGGGGTGTAAAATTTTGGTCACTCCAACGTTAAGTGTCGTTAAATATTGACGAAAAGATGATCTGACATAATAAAAAGATGATAAATTATTTAAATACTCCTTAAACTATTATTATACTTTTGTTTTATTTTTAATTTGACCTTAAAAATTTAAAACTTTATATTTTTATCATATTCTCCAAAAAAAACATAAACTAACCCTTATCCAAACCTCAAAACCCTCATCCAAACTGTTTCGATTATGGGACATAAAGAAATGAGATTTTGTTTCAATGTTATTTGAACGAAGATTTTGGAGTTTGGATAAGGGTTAGTATTAGTTTTTTTTTAAAAAAAAGATGATAAAATTATAAAGTTTTAAAATTTTTATGGTCAAATTAAAGATAAAATAAAAGTATAATAATAGTTTAAGGACTATTTAAGTAATTTATTATTTTTTATTATACCAGATCATCTTTTTATCAATATTTAACGACATTTAACGTTAGAGTGATCAAAACTTTATACCCCGAAAATAATAATGACCTTACTGATATTTTTTAAATTAATAACTAAAAATATATTAAAAATAAACAAAAATGACTAGCACAATAATTTATCCTTTAATAAATAAACTTCAAATAGTCTCACATTCTTCTAACTAAACATAATAATTATACATTATGATAAAATAATTTAAACACTATAATAATATATTAAATTATTTATTATCTTAATAATTTTTTTCTAAAACAATAATGGGCCTTGAAATGTGAGCTTTGAAGGTCAAAGATGATTTGGAGAAGTCTGCGTCGCCTTGAAGACTTGGTAGTTTGGACTCCCCGAGGCCTTGGTTTAATTAATTACCAAATTATGAGTGTTGAGACAGAATAAGAATAAAATAATTCATTCTTTTATTTAATTGATGACTGTATTTATTAGTATGTTGCAGAATAAGTTCAAAATATTAATATTTAATTAATGCCAATTATATTTAGGGGTGAGTATTCGATCGAGCTGAGTCGAGTCAAAAAATTTCGAGTTATTCGAGTTGACGAGTCACATTTTACAACTCAAACTTTATTTGAAATTTTTTCGGTTCGAGTCGAGTCGAATCGAGTCGAGTTGAATCGAGTCGAGTTTCGAGTTCCTATAAATATTTAATTATAACTATTTATCATATTATAGTATGATTTGATTCCAATTTAGACGACTTTCTCTAATTATATAAGATATACATGTATATTTTTTTCATATGTAGTAATATTTCTTCATATTTTTATATATCAATGTATATATATCATATAAAATTGAGAGATTCGACTTAAACTTAAAAATTATTCCTTTAATTAGTAAAATTTCGAGTTATTTGAGTTATTCGAGTTTCCATTTTATAACTCAAACTTTATTTAAAATTTTTTCGAGTCGAGTCTATAAAATTTCGAGTTAAGTCAAAACGAATTAAATATTTTTACCTCGAGTCGAGTTATTTGATTTTTTCGAGTCGAGTTGAATTTTGCTCACCCCTAATTATGTTAGTATTAGTGTTTTAGACGTAATAAGAAGCAATTATGTGAAAATCAAAAATGAGTAACAAATATCTCAAACTTTATATATTATTGAATATTTAAACTTTATTTTTAATTATAAATATACGGTTGATTATATTTTATGTTAATGAAATTGTTATAAAAATTATTGATTATAAAAAAATATTTATATGTATTATATAATAATGTGATTGATGATGAAACAAAAATACTCAAATAGTTTAGTGATAAATTTAGGATAAAAATTATAATTTGAGGATAAAAATAAAATATTTAATAATTTAAGATAATTTAAATGAAATTTATAATTTGAGGATTTAATAATTTAGGATATTTTAAAATAAGAATTATAATTTGGGGATAAAATTAAAAATATTTAAAAGTTTAATGAATAATTTAGCAGGGTGTGTTTATTATGCATGTTGGGGTGGATCCAATGGTTGGCCCAATGGACACAACCGAATTGGGCAGACAAGCAACCGACTGGTTTTGAAAAGTGTTCTTACAGGGTTTCATGTGCTAGCCTGCTGAATGTAGAAATATCAAAAAAGAAATTCCATTTCCTTGAAATCTATTGCAGCGATTTTTTTTAGACGTGAGATTAATATTTTTTTTTTTAGGTGTGATATTTTTTTTACTCAATTTTGTCACGAGATTTTTGTTCTCGTGATTGACCTCTTGTCACGGTTGTTCACTCTGACTTCCTCTTTCATGGGCGTTCGACATAAAATTGGACAGTCAAAAAATTACTCTGATATCATTTGTCACGAGGCCATCACCTTCTTCTTAAAAGACATGTTCGATAGAATGTATAACGCCACTGTATATATATCCCAATACTTTCTTTTTCTTTTTGATGTGTGATTAATGTTTTTTGTCTCTTTTTAGGCGTGACATTTACATTACAAGACCGAGACGAGACTCAGCTGAGGTGAGTCCAAATTCACCATATAACTTTGGGCCACTGTACTGCCTGACTCACAAACATATGCTGTGATTAAACCAGAAATATGTTCAACACATGGGGTTGTTCTGACCCATAAAGACCAGATTAAAGGCTTAGAGTTACAAGGTGGTGGTGTTACTTTTTTTAGTATTAACATGTAAAGTAAGACTTTACCAGTCTATATATCCTTTTTTTTTTTGTTTTTTAATTAAAAATATCTGAAAAAGATTTGAAATTTACATCAATCTTACCTCTTTTTGCCAGATTACTGTAAAAGTCCCTTTTCTTCTTTCTTTATGCAAGAAAAGAAGACAAAGTAAGGGAGAGGTGTGTGCCTGAAATGGCTCTGCCTTTCCTAGTAGCAAGTAGGAATCACATAAAGCAGGTCACAGGAAATGATATCAAGTGCTACTTTATCTTATTAAATTTTGATTATAATAGTTTCTACAAATATATTTTTATATCATTTTTTTACAAAAATTTGAGATTTATTACTTATTTATTTTTTTATCATTTGGAGTTTGATATTCATATTGTTTTATGTTATGATTGAAATCAAAGTGTTACATTTGTATATATTAAGCTTCCATTAATTAAATTTGACATATTTGCATATTCATAGTTTATGTTATAATTGAGAATGTATATATTTTTTTTTAAAAAAAAAATAATATTGACGATAGTTATAGCATATGAAATCACACTTAGTAGATTTTTTTTATGGCTTTATATTAAAATATGTATTCAAATTATTATATTTTTATGTGTTTAAATTTTTTGCTCTTTTTTAGTATTTAAATTATTATTTATTAATCAAAATAATATTGCAATTAATTTTAAAAATAAAATAACAATTTAAAAACTTCAAAAAAATTATGACCTAGAAAAACGAAAAAGTTTAATTAATATTAAGCTCTCTTCTATTCTATGTATCTTTTTTTCTCAAATTCCCTGCCAAAAGCTACTATCTTTTGACCCCACGTGCTTCCCATGGAATATCGTATATTTTATGTTTTCCTTTTTCAGTAGAAAGAGAGTAGGTTTGAAAAATCATAAAGGTATGTTTTATGTTAGATTTATCAAATGTAGTATTATAGTTAAAAAAAATAAAATTATTAAAATATATTATTAAAATTGTTAAATTATCTGATTTGATTTGTTTAATAAATTTTGATTAGAAGAATATAAAATTATCTAAATAATAATCACTCACTTAAGTAAACATTATTGATATTGGTCTATATTTACACAACCTTATCTGTTTTATCAAAATTTAGACAACTAAAAAGCATTAACTTCGAATTATAAATGCGAAACAAATTTGAGCTAAGATCTTTACTTAAAAAATATTTAAGCTAAAATGGAGTTTGTGCAATTTTATTTTTCCCACAGTCTATTTTGATTCTTATGGTTCCCCTTCCTCTGGCTGAAATTTCAAAAGTAATGAACATGAAAGTTGTTGTCATCTCATGTCTATCCTTTTGTCCTTTTATGGTTATTTTCCCAATTATTTTGAGAAGTACTGGATATGATTTTGGAGGCAGCAAGCAATCTGCTCTGTTGAAAACTGTGTGTTTTTAAAAGATGGTTAAAGTACACAAATGGTACCTAAACTATTTCTAAAATACAAAATGGTCATCAAGCTTTTAAAAGTTATATGATGACAGTTAAACTTTAGGGTTTTTTTTACAAAATAGTTATTGAACCGTTAATCGTTGTTAACTAGGTAATGTAATAGTTAAAAAAATGAATTGTAGCATATTTAATCCTTCATATTTATATATTCAATCAATTTAGTCCTAATTTAACCCTCGTTATTGATGTATAAATTGATTGAATGAGTAAATATGAAAGACTAAATTAATGAAATGAATGTATTTGATTAGTTGGTCCTATGGATGATGTGACGGAAATTACCTATGATATAATTTTTCGATTATAGGGTAGTTTCTGTTCATATATATTAACCATTTGATAATACACACATCTTGCAGACAAATTGATTTAAACTCAGATTTTTTAATATGAGCATCATCCTCTTTTTCGCTGTCAGTACTTGTTGAGTTCAAACAATATAATCACATTAATAATAATATAATAATATATTAAATAAAATTATAATGTTAATTTTATCTTCAATTTATATATCAACATCTTAATTATTTTGATGTATAGTAAACCCAATATAAACATTGGATCCAAATAATTGAATAAGTGAGAGATTAGTGTGAAATGATGGTGTCCAAATTCATTTTTAATCTGTTGATGAGTCACCATTGCCAACATAGAGAATGGAAGACAAGAAAAGGAAGATGGAGACATAAGACATGGATTTGTTAGCAACTTTCATGTTACAAGACAAAATAATAGCAATTAATTTTCTATTTTTTATATAATGATTAGAATTTAATGCAAAATCTATGATCGTAGTGGGAGGCAGTGGATTCCCATGTAAGAAAGTAAAGACAAGCTTCAACATCTTTTTCATGCATGGTTTTGTACCAAAAAGAAATGTTGATTTGCCAAAGGGAAAACAAACCGCCAGTTCTCATGCTTGCTGGGTTGAGTGCACCATGTCGGATGCATGAATTTTTCTTTGGTAAGGTTATGTCAATTTTAAAAATTTATCGTTATTTGTTTTACAATTTTAACGATTTATTTTTTATTAGGACGAAAAGTCATAATCGATAATGATCATAATTATAATAAAAATTAAGAGAATAGACGATAGAATCGAAGTCTAATCATCTTAAGATATAATGAATGAAGTAGAATAGTCTTGCTTGTTAGTCAATAGATTTAACTGTTTGATAATAAACTTGGCGTATATCTTATAGATGTCAATATAATTTAAAATAAAATTACTTTGAAGGTTTTTGGTACGTCTCCACACTCTTGATTAGTGTTTATTGTATATGATTAATCGATTAATTCTATAAATTACCTTTTAATAACTTAACGAACGAAAAATTTTAATATAAAAATTGTTATAATTAGAATCATAATAAATATGATGGATGTGGCAAAGAATTCTAAAATTTATAAAATATTATTTTTAATTTGGCTATAAGGAAATTGAAGTGACCCTCACAAGAATCCTGAAACACATGGCTTCCATGTCGTACCCTATCCCCTTTCCTTTTCCTGCATTCCTAACATTTTGTCCTGTTTCTCTGTTTTTTATTTAAACTCCTTGGATATATATTTACTTCGTTGTACATCAATCATTGAGCAATAATACTCAATAAATTTCACGTTCAAGTTGCTTGTTTTTAAGGCTTCTATCAACCCTTTTCAATATTCCATCAAATTTATTTTATTCAAGCTTCAAATTTAGGGATAATTTAATTTAAAATTAAATTTTAAAATATAGAATTTTTATATATATTGTTTTAGGTTAAGTTTTAACGTGTATATGACAAAACGTTGTGTGTACATAACATTATCCTCGTAAATCTTAAAAAAAATTAAAAAAAAAACGTCACATGTAGGTAGTGTATTCCTACCAAAGCACCATTTATTATGACGTTTTTTTACATGTAACGTAACTTTTAAACCTAAATTATAAAATAAACTTTAAAAATTTTATATTTTTAAAATATAATCTTTAAACACTCTATATATCTGACGAAACTTTTAAATAACAATGTTAAGAATCTATAAACTAAACACATATATAATAAAATTATTTCGAATAACATAATAAAAGATATAAGAAATAAATAAAATTAGAAGGTGAAATAATGTTGTTTTAAAGCGACAGAATGAGTAAGTGGGATTAGGTTTTGTGCCACTGATGTCCGCTTATGAATGATCTGCCAATTATTGTGTGATTAACCCTATTTTTGAATCTGCTAAATTGCCTAATTCAACTCAAAACCACTAAAAATTATATCATGAGTCAGTCTCGTCACTTGTCTATGGGATCAACTAATAAAAACTGTCCACTTCATCAATTTTTTCATGTCATAATTTTTTTTTTCAAGTGAATTTTCACTCGAAAAATTAAAAAATAATGAGGTAGACAGTTTCTATTGGTTGGTCTCATGGATGACGTGATGAGACTGACCCATGATATAATTTCTCTAAAACCACAGTATTAAGACCTAATTTATAGCCTTTAATTTAGATTTGAGCAAAATCTACAGAACCATTAATTCCTTATAGAGTCTATTAAGAAGGCTGTTTTATCCTTGTTGCTGTTTTTTACCGTCACCTGTCAGGAACCCTAACAGAGACAGGACCATATGTTCACGTTCATGTAACATCAAAGGGGAAAAGCCAATAAATTTGAATCTTAAAATGGACAAACCAAGCAAAAGGATATGGAAGATGGGTCTACAGTTTCATTCTTTTTTCATTCGAACACTTAAAAAAAATCGAATTTTAGTATTTTTGATAACCCTTTTTAGTTATCTTTAGATTTTCGATCTCGTTTTTGTAAGAAAGAGTTGGAGAGAAAATATGTGTAAGATATTGGTCAAGGAATTGTTTTTTCATTACCATGTAGTGAAAGAACATAGATTATAGGCAAATCCCAACAAGTTTGCTAGAAATGGTGAAAGTGTGAGTGTGATGAAATGTTTTTTTTTATTCGGTTACAATAAATATAATAATATATATTTTAAAATATATTTTCAACTATTGAATATTAATCGTCAATTATTATATTGTATTACTGGTGCTTGAATCCGTAATCTCTAAAAATAACAATATTTCCTTAACTAATGAGACAAGATGATTCGTATTTAAATATTTTTTTTTCTTTTTCTTGAAAGTATCTTAAATATTAGTTTGAATGGGGCAAATGGGGTTAGATTGTTAGTTCCCATGGTACCCTACCACTGCCATGTTCTTCAGCTTTAAGTCATTTTGTGGGTCTCCAGTGTTGAAAAAAAGTGGGTTTCTCAGGGTAAAGAAACCAATTGGATCGTACCAAACATTAAAAAAAAGTTTTGGAAATATTCTTTTTCCTGATGGTTTGAAATTGAAGAAAAAAAAGCATCAAAAAAGAAAGGGAAAAAAGGAATACAATGTTAGGATCTTTATTGCCTTTTTTTATATAAAATTAGCAATCAGAATGTCCCACCGGCTGTACAGCATATTGACGTGCTTGGAAATTGGGGGAAAAACTTCTTTACATGAACTTCACGAATTTTCAATTTATTTTAGATTTAGGTTCTTTTTCATTAAATTATTTGAATTGAGTAGTCAATTTTTTAGTTTTATCATTTCAAATTTAATACTTATTTAGAAAAAAAAATTGGTGACATTCTGTTATATAATAACTATTTGCTTTATTACGGGTAAGATTATATTTGAACTACCTAATTATTATAGATTATATTTATGTCACTCGATTATAAATAAAATTATATTTAAATCACTCTTCATATTTAATATTCTAATATTAATAAGGATATACAAATAACTTAAAAAATATTAAATTGATAAAAAAAATTAAATATAAAAATAACACAAATATAATCTTACCCATAATTAAATAAAGTCCGTTATACTGATTTACCCTTAAAACCAACTCCATTTCATTAATGTGGAACAGGCAGTAGTACTACAACATGATGAGGACGAAAGCTGTATATAACAAATTCCCCACCAACCCTATTGGACAATAAAGATCAAAATAAAGAAAAACTTCAAACATTTGAACACTACCCCCATTATAAAAAGAACACAAACTAGGGAACTACCACAATTCATGGAATTTAGAGCATAAACCAACCCACTCCAAAGCATTAAACATCTTAAATGCTAAGGAGATCCGGGGGTGATGTAGGTGCTGGAGGATGTTGGTGGTCTTTTGGGTCCTTTGCACATGTTGCACTAGGAGACTCTAAACCGGTGCCTGGTGATGGCGAGGACTCGGTCACCACGGAATCTCCCTGCTTTGTGTTGGGTGGTTTCGGGAGCTCCGTTAGAATTTGAACTACTTCCCTCATTGTTGGTCTCTCTACGGCCTGTTCTTCAACGCAGAGCATGGCGACGTAGAATACGTGCATCACTTCATGGAGAGGAACCGAAGAGAGTCTTGGATCATGGATTTTGAGAACACCTTCCTTCTTTGAATCTGTCATTTTTCGGACCCATTGAACAATGTCCACGCCATCACCGAATTCACCCACCGGTTTTCTACCACAAATAAGTTCTAAAAGGACTACACCAAAACTATACACATCACTCTTCTCGTCCACCTTCAGTGTGTAGGCATATTCTGAAAAAAAGGGGAATGAAATGAAATTCTAAGTCAAATTACTATTTACATCATTTGAAACATGCAGTAAGAACTACCAAATTTAGCTTCTTGGCAGGAAGTTTGGTGGATCAAACATAACTAGATTGATGTACTTTTAAAGCTGCCTATATTGATTGCAATGAAGAAAAATATGAACTTCCCACTTGGGGACACAAATCATGGCAAACCCAAAGTCAAACCAAAGTACTTGCGAAATTATTGGTAATCGTAAGGCATGATCCAAACTCATAATTAAAATAGTCAAAGATAAAGTATAAAGTAAAATAGTCATGGGTTAGAGATTAAGTATACCTGGAGCTATGTATCCATACGAACCAGCTATGGCGGACATGCATTCAGATGTGCCGGAATCTTGCAGAAATTTAGCAAGGCCAAAATCAGCAACATGTGCTTCAAAATCCGAGTCTAGGAGGATATTGTTCGATTTCACATCTCGGTGAACAATCAAAGGGGAACAATCATGATGAAGGTAGCATAGTCCCTTGGCAGCTTCAACAGCGATTTTGTATCTCGTATCCCAGTGTAAATGACCCCCTTTCTTGCCATGAAGGACCTCTCCTAAACTACCATTTGGCATATACTCGTAGACTAAAAGATTCGTTTCATGATTTGAGCAAAAACCCAACAGTCGCACGATGTGCCTGTGCCTAATCCTGCCCAGTGTCTGTATCTCAGCATTGAATCCATGATCATGAGAGGATCCTCGGCTCATTGCCGGTAACCTTTTAACGGCGACCTGGTCACCACTAGGCATAGATCCCTTGTACACAATCCCAGCACCTCCTTTTCCAATTATGTTATCCTCCTTCAAACAATCCAAAACATCATCGCAGGTGAAATCCAAGCGCTGGAAAGCGGTTAACTTCCAAGCCCGAGCATCGCTTGCCTTTTTCAACGATCTCGCTTTGATTATGGCTGCCACAGCAAACAAGATGGAGCAAACAAGCAAGCCTATAACGAGCAAAAGCTTCAGAGAAGCAGAGAGTCCTCCTTTAACATGAGTTCCATGAGTTCCATTAGCAACCCCGTCTTTACAAGGACCCAAATACGGACCGCAAAGTTCAGGGTTCCCCAAAAATGATGTGTAGTTAAAGTAACTAAACTGACCACTGCCCGGAACCAAACCAGAAAGATTGTTATATGAGAAATCAACTGATGTTAAACTTTGCATAGTGGATATCGATGAGGGAATGCTACCCATGAAATGATTTCTCGACAGATTCAGGTAGTTTAATATCTTCATACTTGTGATCTCAGTGGGAATTTCACCCGAAAGCTCGTTGCCACTAAGATCAACAAACGTTAACAGCTTGCATTTGCAAATTCCCGGGGGCATCGATCCTGAAAACTTGTTATGACTAAAATCAATCTTGGAAAGTTGTTGCAACTTCCCAATCTCAGCTGGGATTCGACCGGCAAACTTATTCCCATCAAGAAGAAGCTTCTGAACACCTGAAAAGTTACCAAGACTTGCTGGTAAAGCCCCCGAAAGCTGATTGTTGGATAAGCTAATTTGCCCAAGATTCATAGAAACGGAAGAATCGGTAACCGGGAACTCCCCAGTTAAATAGTTATTCTGTAGTTCAACTTGTGTAAGCTGAGGCAAACCGAGAAGGCCTTTCGGAATCGATCCGTTGAGATAATTTTCACCCATACGAATCCGACTGAGGGACTCACATTTTCCCAACGATTCTGGAATTGGACCGAACAAGAAATTTCCCAAAGTAATCAAAGTTTGCAACGTGTTGCCGGAGCACATATCCGGCGGCAAAGTCCCCGTTAATTTATTCGACGAGAGATCTAGGACCTGAAGCCTTTTGTTACTACCCAACTTCTGAGGAATGCTCCCTGTGAAGTTATTTTCCCATAACTGTAATACCTCCAACTCGGGCAACTCACCAATAAACTCAGGAATCTGTCCGTGAAGCTTGTTTCTGAAAAGATTGAGCAGAGTCAAGTTTTTAAGCTCAGCGAAACTCTCCGGAATCTCACCGGTAAACATATTGTTCGATAAATCCATGGATTTCAAGCTTTTCAAGGTTCCCAGTTCGGGAGTTAAGGAGCCAGATAGTGCATTGACCTGGAGAAACAGCGTATCGAGCTTCTGCAACTTGCCCATCTCCGGTGGTATTTCTCCGGATAACATGCAGTTAGCGGCGTCGAAACGAACGAGTTCCGACAAGTTCCCAATCTCCGGTGGCAAACCACCTTCAAAAGTATTAAAGTAACCAATGTACAACTGCTGCAACTTGGTTAAGTTACCGATTTCAGGTGGGATTTTACCGCCGAGTTCATTACCCGAAACAGCTAAATATTCGAGATGCTCCCAACGGCCGTAACTTGATGGGATCTGACCACTGAAATAGTTACCTCCCAAGTGCAGGTGTCGCAGATTGGGAAGCTCCGTAACGGAAAGCGGTAACTCCCCCGTCATGTTATTGTTGTATAAATCAAGCACTTGGAGGGCTTTCAGCTGAGAAAGTTGGTCAGGAAAGGAACCGTTGAAAACATTGTTGGAAAGGTTGAGATAACGAAGATTAGAGAGGACTGCGAGCTCCGTCGGGATTGGACCCGAGAGCTGGTTGGAGGAGACAGAGAGGTTTTGAAGGAAACGGAGGTGGGCAAGTGAGGGGGAAAGAGATCCGGAGAGTGTTAAGTTGGTTAGGTCGATGGATGTCACGTAACGACGGGTGTGATCGCATGTGACTCCGGTGAATGAGCAAAGCTGGGTAGTTGCATTCCAGTTGGAGAGGTAAGATTGCGGGTCGTCGGTAATGGAGGATTTAACGGCGATGAGCGCGCGAAGCTCCGATATGGCTCTTGCAGCGGATGAATGGGAAATGTGGAGGATAAGAAAGAGGAGGAGGAGGAGGAGCACCCTCATTTTTTTCTTTTCTGTCCCTGGAATGGAATTGGGAGGGAAGGGAAAGTAGATGAAATGGAAGTGAAGGAATGGAGAAGCGGATAAGAACAAGTGTGGTTTTATTATGTTTTTCTTTGATTTTTATTTAAATTAAGAGGTCTACCGTTAATAACAATTACTAATTTTATCGAAATAAATATTTTTATTAAAAATAAAAACTTTATTTTTGTTAAAATGATTATTAAAATTACTCTTGTTTATAGTGGTATGAAGATCTCGGCAAAGTATTGGTTGGAAGAGGCAATTCATGTCAGGGTGAGGAGTGTACCAGTTTAGTGTTATATTGATACTAATAATAGCTTGATTGAATAAGATCGAAATATTAAATTTTTTAAATAATATTAGATGTTTAAATTTAAAGTTATAAATAAAAAATATTAGATTGATAAGTTAAATTCGTAATAAATCTCTATAATAAATATATATATTAATCAATTAATAAACTAAATAATTAAGACTATAAAACAAAATGTTTTCTCAACTTAAATGTCTTCCCATTACTTTTCTTTGTTCTTTCCTCCAAATAAAAAGATTAAATTGTTAATTTATTAATTTAGTTTCTATGGGACAACAATGAAAAAATAATTTACAAACATGTTTAATTTTACTCTGAAATTTTAACTTTAAACTTTATATTTAAATCTTAAATCCTACTTATTAAAATTTAAAAACTATATTCGAAAACACTAACTTGTACTCACACACATATATATATATATATATATAACTTTGTTTTCTTGACAAGTGAATGAAATATTTGATAAAGAGTATATTTTGATACATAAATTATGTAAAATTATACATCTTTTTATGTTTAAATTATAAAATCTAAACCTTAAACTCTAAACTCTAAAATCTAAATTCTATACCTTAAACTCTTCATATTAACTTCTCATATATTACAGTAAAAAATTAAAACGTTTAAATTTTAGAGTTTAAAAACTCAAATTTTAATATATATTTTTTTAAAATTTAAAAATTTAAGATTAAATTTTATATCCTAAAAAATATATTATTTTAAAAAATTAACTTAAAAAATTACTAACGTTTGTATTAAATAATTATCTATGCATAAATTTATTTATTTTTTTAAACTAAAATAATCGGAATAAATAAATTCTCAATCAAATCCATGATGTACTAATAAATGTTCTATCATTTTGTCACATAATCATGTTACTATACAAAACAGAACTATATGGATTAGTAACATGATTAATGGCAGCATCTACGACTCAAAATATTTCTTATTAAATAAAAATTGTATTCTTATATCAAATTTAAATTAATATAATATAAAATAATATAAATATTTTTAATTATTATATTAATAAATAAATTTCACAAAAATACCAACACGTCAAATATATATTATAATTTTTTAATCAATCAAAAATATATACTTTATCCTAACGAAATGGTTTACTATATTTATATTGTTTTTATCGTAATCAAATTTTGTGTACCCTTGTAACCAATATATATAGATAAATCCAACCAGTAGTAACAATATTTGGGCATAAACAAGTCGAGTGAAATTCGAGTAGTGCTAAGTTTAGTTTGTCTCGTTAAATTTTTGAGTCAAGCTTGAGTTTAAGTAAATTTAAACGAGCTTAACAAATTTAAATTCGGCTCAGTTCATTAAGAACTTGAATCAAATTTAAGTTTTATTTGAGCCTAATTGAGTCAAGCGTTAACCAATTTTTGACTGTGTTAGACTCAAGTAACTCTTATCTGTCGTGTCTCATTTAAAGCCTAATGAAGAAAAAACTTTGATACACAAGTTGTGAAAATTTAAGCTTGTTATTTAGGGTTTAGATTTTAGGGTTTTAAGTTTAAAAGTTTAAATTTAAATTATAAAAGATAAACAATAATATATTTTATTTTCGAATAGATTGTGAGCTTTTCGAGTCAAATATTATATAACCCAACTAGATTTGTCATGAATTTAAATGGAATTTAATCAAATCAAACTCAAATCACTCACAATCAATCTCGTGTCATTTACCGTTCTAAACAACACATCAAATCTATGGTATGATTTGTGTTTTAACCCACCGACAACAAACTTTACCCCCAAAAAATGCTTGAATTTGTTCCAACACTGTTCATAAAGGGTATGGTGAGATATGATCCAGAATCATTAAAGCTGTATCATTTTGCCGGACATGGTGGTGCCAAGGGAAAGGTGGGTCAAAATTTGTTGCCTCACACAAGAATGGGTATTTTCCTTCTCTCTCCACCGAAACCTTTGCAGGGTTCATTCTCAAAGGAACGGTCAGCCTCGTTACTGCCCACTGCCCAGTGCAGTTTCTAGTAAACTGCAAGAACTGCAGCCTTGCCTTGCCTTTCCCCTTTTAATTACTCACAGTTGAGTTTAAATAATAGAGTTTTCGGCTGGCTGATCTTACGGAACCAAACTTTCACACAGTACAAGACAACTTTGGGCTGATATTAAGACAAGAACTCAGAGCCCAAAGCTGTTCCAACCCACAAAACACGTTGTGTTGGTATCTAAAACCAATGGATCACACGGTTTGATGTCTTGAAGGTTGTTCCCTTTTGTCCCTTGCCACACTGGGAACACATCGGGTAACTCAATCCCTTTAAATTACTAGAAAGTTTAAAAAAATTATATTTTTATGTTTGATTATAGTTCTGTTATTAAGCACATAAACTCTATTATATCCGAAATCAAATTAATTAAATCTTATAATAATCAATTTGATTTTTCAATAACTTTATCGAAAAAAACCTGAACTAGTGTTTTTCCTATTCCTCCCCTTTAATAATTTCCTAGTCTCATCTTTGTCTCAACTCTACTCTTCACGTTGATTAGAAAATGAAATCCATGATTTGATGTGTAAACAATATACAAATGTTTTCAGTACTCTGATTAACGTTATGTGACAGAAAGTGATTAATGAATGAGGGAGGAGAGAGGAGTTGCTTCAAAGGGAGAGTTTCATTCCATAAAGTACTTTTAAAAAGAATAAAACATAAGGTTTAAAATTGTTTTGAATATTTAATTAAATAATTATTTTGGTTTTTATTATGTTTGAAATGATTTAATTTGGCAATCGGCATCTTTTATTTATGGGTTTTTCTTAAAATAATTTATTAAAAAATATTATATTTTAAAATAAATATTATGATTAAAATCAATATAAAATATAACTATATTATGTTTGAATTGATACACTTTAGCAAATTATTGCAAAATGTACTATATATTATATACAACATTATTGTTAGAATGGAAACCATGGATGTTAACCTGACATTTTCATATCCCGTGAAGTTGACAAGACATATGCTCAGACTTTTTTTTAGCTTGGAATAATATGTTTTTATCAAACCATTAAATTTGATTCATTGATCAATTAATCTAAATCAATTTTTATAGAGGTTTAATATGAGATAACCCTTTCAACAAAATTTAGTGTTTTATTCTGCTAGATTTAACGTCTCCATTCTGCTAGATCAATTATTGTTATTCGATAACATATTTTTGATAGGTTGTATTGGTGATTTTGGATTGTACGTCAAATTTGTTGGGTGCCCATTTCACTTCACTTGATGTAATAATCTTCCAATTAATCACTCCTCATAGAAATGATGTACTTTAGCTTCAAACATTTTCTTATTTGAGCTGTTAATGGTGGACCGTGTGTCAGTGGGGGCAGGGCTTATCCTATTGGATTGGGTTTTTGTTCATCATTTCAGGTTTATTGAGATTCACATTTTGAATGCATGTCCCTAAAGAGTTTAGTGAACCAATGGGCAAATTGCCTTAATGATGCAGCATGTTGACTAAGAACAAGAGAATGGAGGTTTATCAGGTTTGGACTTATCCCTTTGCCTGCTTGCCTTTGGGTACTCAGGATTCATACTTCATCATTTGATCTCCTTGTGCTGCTTCCGAATATGAGGTTGAAGTTCCAAGCTTAATGTTTCACATGAATCATGCTACTTTTATTTTTTTCTTCATGTTTTATACTTGTTTTTGATTTATATCCTATTTATAAAGCCATGATTCATTCTTGTCCATGATCCAATAGCCATGCCATTCCAAAGGTAAATTAATAGGAACTTCCAGCAGCTAAATTTCCAACGCTGTCATCGTCAATACCCAACTTAAACAGTGTTGTTGTCCACTAAGAAGCCCAAATGTACGCAACTAAGAAGGCTCAGCTTGGGTAGCTGTGTTGGGAAGGGATTCCTATATCAGAAGTACGCGCTCCTTTGTGGCAATATGAACTACAAAATCTTAGCCTCAACGACATCAGCTCCTATGGGTTCATGCTAGGCTGATCGGATGGCAAATCAGGATGGGTGGGGTGGGGTGGGAGTGGGGGGTTGAGGATACCCCTTTTATATTTATATTCGTGCATGCGGGTAAATTTTTAAATATATTTTGCATTCAATAAAATAAACGAATCAAATCATGTTTATTATAATCATTCTAAAATTTTATATAATTTAATTTAAATTTTACACGATCAAAATAAGATTTTAAAAATAGAGATAAAAAAAAAGAAATAAAGAATAAAGAAATTATAGATAAATCCAAATAACTTTTTCTTAAATCCAAACGAATTTTTTGCAGGCGTTTGTCTATTTAATTAGATATCCACCACCTAATATATATTCACATATATTTGTTAAACTTGTCATTCAAACATCAAATATTACAACAACAAAATAAGTTTTTGAGCAAAATTAACTTAATTAAAGTCTATAAACCTAACGTTTTAAAACAAAGATTTTAATACACAAAATAAGTACATAAAACACCATAGCACAAGTGACAAACACAACTTTTTTTCTTAGGACAAATTATATGGATCTTTAAAATTACGAGACACGTCTCATTGAGATTTTCAAAATAACTTATATACTTGTTTTAAATTTATAATAGTTTAAAATTTATATAATAGGTAATGAGTAGATGGGTATAAGATGAATAAAAATTTAAATTTATCATTTATCAATTACCTATAACAAATCTTACTTTTAACATCTATATTTGTTTTTTACCCAGTAAACTCAGACCAATACCCGTTTAGTTGAAATTGGTACAATACAAAATTCGTAAAATTATATCATCTATCATCCCTAGTTCAAGCTGGTAATGGAACTAAGTCTATGTTGGGATGCGCTCTTATCCCTCTTAAAATACATTAGTTTAATTACATTTAAGATTCTTTCAAGTTTAAATATTATTCAAGTTTTTATCCTTTCTAATTTTTAATTTAAAAACTTAAATATTTTAGAATATATATCGATTTTTTTTATTGATTAGAAGTAATTTTGTCAAATAGAATGTAAGTAAATTTAATATTATTATAATTAATTAGATTTTAAAAAATCAACTTCATAAAATATTTATGTTTATTTTTGATAAACATAAAATTTTAAAAAATAAAAATAAACTCAAAGACATATTTATTTAGAAAAACAAAAAAAATCCTTAAAAATATAGATTAAAATTTTAAATATATATTAATTATAACAATGTATAGCAATTAGCATGCACATTATTTAGTTTTGAGGGTTCAAGGTTTAAAATAGAAGAATTCAGCCAATAATATCTAGAACAAGTGGTTAAAGCTATCGGTTAATAGCTTCATATCTTTTTAGGTAAAATTTATTTTAAAAAATTTAACAGAGCGGTCCCAGTAAAACAAAAATGGTTTCACAATATATCAATATGCAATCAATCAGAAGATGATTAAAGAATGAAAATATTTTACAGGAAAAAATACTACTGATGAACCTATAGCAATTATCTATTGTATGTAAGTTGACATATCTACATATGATCAAGTCCAAAGCTGAAGAAAGAAAATGTAAAACTAACAACAAAATACCTCAAATATCATGCCAGCTTCTTCCTTTGTTTCCTTCTGAGTCCAGCTTACATCGAAAATGCATCTTCATGTACCCCTTGTTGGCAAGCTCAACCTTTACCAATGTACACTAGGACAATGGTTTGAAGAATGCCACCAAATTTGTCTTTTGTTCCCACTTCTGAGTTTCAGAGAGAGGATGAAAGTTGCAGTGAAACTAAGAAGTGCGAGTTTCTTTAGCATGGAGGTCGGAACTTAGAGCCTTAGACTTCACCAGAACACTTCTCTCCGTTTCCGTCAGGCAATGGCTTATCGGCCAATGGGTTTGGAGAGACTTGACTTTCACTTTCATCGTTACACTTGTCGAAACTAGGTAGGAAAACACCTTTCAAAGAAGAGAAATAAACAAATCCTTATTAAAATCCGCACCTGGATTCGTTACAGCATAAGAATCAAAGAATGTTTGACCCTACATTGGCAATGCCTAGGAGAATCAAGTGTGACCCTAAGCTCTTTAAAGCATATGGTTATCTACTCTTAATCCAGGAACAAAGGGAACATCTTATGGATAGTTCTCTAGAATGGCGATTCACTATTTACCGGCTTCACTATATTAAAAAGTAACAGAAAAGACTTGTTACTACTAACCTATAAACCAGAATCCAGCAGAAAGAAAGAAGATAGAAGTCAGCATAAGTGTGGTTTTCCTCCAATTGTTAATATGATCCTGCTCAAAACATCACTGGTCATAATGATGCCGTAAAAATTGACTTCACGATGAAAATAGACAAGGTTGGCATCACCACACTAAAATGTAAATAATTGGACCTGGACAACCCCAAAAAGTGGCGAGGAAGGCACATCGCCAAATACATGAATTGCAACAGTAGACATTGCCATAGCTAATGGTCTCAAACTCGGTTTGACGCAATGAAGACAAATGAAATTGACTGGAGCCTGCAAAAAATTTTGGTGAGAAAGTGACTAGTAAAACATGAGTACTGGTTAAATATGCACCATAATACTAGTCCAAAATAACAATTACTGTTTCAGCACCAATGTACCCACTACAGGGACAAATGATGAATGATCAGCATAAATGTTCTATCTATTATCAAACTGAAAATATAAGAATATGGTCTGATTACTTTTAACCACCAAGACTCCGAAAAAAGTGGATGAAACACATGGCACAACTTCTAACTAAAACTTCCTCTAAGCCTTCTATCGAATAAATATAACCAAAAAAGGAAGAGAGTTTCTACTAACACAATATGTAACAAGATCATAAATCTTAACACACTCCATTTTTGTTTTACCTGTGCTGCAAAAAGAAGTAATTCACCGACTACAAAGAGTACCAGGAAACCATACAAATCCCTGAGACAGAAAGCAGAGAAGCAAGATATTCCACCCAGAAATGTTGCACCTGAAAGAAGCTATTACAGAAGAACACTAAGCCATATATATTGCAAAAAAAAAAAAAAAAAAAGAAGAGACACAAGTTAACACAATAGTTTACAGCCAATAGTTAGTTTAATCTGAAATTCAAGTAGAAGCTAACTCAATTTTATGGAAACCGATACATCTGTCTGTTTGCTGGTTAACTTCCTGTCAAGTTATTAGTCTTTGCAATATGTTTGCATTTCTCTTTTAGTTGTTTAAATTTAGAGAACTAATAGCAAAAGTAAAAATCCTATATCCATCTCCTTAGTATTAGGCAAACAAGAAAAATGGAATGGAACTTTAGTTTCTCCGTAAACATATCTACTTTATCTCAGCATATTTTTCCTTTCAAACGTAGTGAATAATGTTTCCAGCTCCGGTTAGCATAAAAAAGGAAACCATTCACATTAAACATCACCAAAGAAACAACACTCACGATAAAAGCATGATTTATTGTAGAACCCAAGCGATCTAGGATGAAGCCACCAGCTATTGTTCCAAAAATCCCACAAACAACTGTAATACCTCCAAACAACATATCTGCATTCTTCTGCAAAAATCATGATTTATACGAGCACAGCATCAAAAATAAAATCCCTAAAGGAAAGAATTTCAATAACCACAGAATGAATGTTACTTGAAACGATACCATATGATAAATATTATAACCAGCCTTTGGCCCCCAGTATGAATATGCTCCAAGGACAAAAGTGTATGCTACATAACCTGGAAGTTCACAAGCCAAAGTAATACCATATGCCATAAGTACAAGCATCTAATGAGTTTGATGATAAAAAGAATATATTGTCCTAGAAATAACCAGGAGCATAAGTTAATAAGCAATATTGTTGAAGAAAAAGAAAAACTCATATATCATTGTATTTGTTATAATTTTTTTCTCAAAGCATTACAAGTCTAGATGTGAAAGGGTCAAGAATATACCTAAAACATTTACGACATAAACTTTGTCCACCAAAAGCACTTTCATGTCTTTCCAAAACTGAGATAACCGATTCAAAATATTGTGTACAACTACTGATCTGTCCAAGAAAAGAACAGTTGAGATATGAAGCAGAATGAATCACAAATATTATATTACATGAAAAAAGTTTTGATGCGTCTTAAAATTAAAATCTTAGTTTAGGCTTTGGACCTTTGCTAAGATAAAATTGTTTCTAGTTTCAAAATAAAGACACATGACCCTCTTCCGAAATCACATTGGACATCAATCCATTCCCAGCAGCCAAGTGATAGGCAATAATGGATTACGGACTCCACCATAATGCGATTGCCTATCACATATTCATATTTTAACTTCTCCATGCATCCAACTTTGCATTAGCTCCCTAGTCAGCAGTCATTCTCGGTTTCATACTAGAGGCCTGATTACTAAAAGGTTGACGAGTACAGTATGGAAAAGGGTGATGACTCCCGTGTGACCAACATTCTTAATGCAACTAGAACCCAATGAACCATGTGCCCTTTTAAATCTTTCTTTCTTGGCGTCTCCTCTCCATTTCCTTTAATATAATTTCTATTTCCAAAGAATAAGTTATATTGTATTGAAGCAGTTTGTGCCATCACAAGGATCAGTGACAAAAATAAAGTCACAAGAGATAATGAAAGCCATGGATTGAAGAGTCACTCACTTTGATGTTTTATTCAATTCATCAGCACTGATACCATCACCTCCAACCAAAACAGTGCCCTCCACAATTGATACATTTGAACCTGCAACTAGGATATGTTAGACTAGGAAAAACAAGAGTGCTAAAAACAAGGCACTTTACTTGAAAGCGTGACAATTTATAACAAGAAACAAACTTATGATCATTTTCCCTTGCTTTTATTCGAGTTTTTATCTCCAAAAATAGAAAAAAGAATATATATATAGTCATGTTTTGCTTGTGTTTTTAAAACAAGAATTTTGTCTCAGTTTCAACCAAAATCAAATTGATCCCACTTGATTTCAGTTAACAATAAGCTTAACCAAACTATTGCATGAAGATCCCTAGTAATCATCACATCAGAAACACTGATTAGACATTCTCTAAGCTGGTCAAAATATTTGGACACGAAAGTCATTCCACTGGAACAACAAACCGGATGTGCTGGAATAGGAGTATGGACAAACTAGATGTCAACGGATAATAAGACATAACAAGATTTACAGTTCAAGATTAATACCTTTTGTATGCAGAACAAAAAAAAAACAAGGGCTTGAAACTTCATAAAACTAGTACAAAACATTCAGAGAATAATATAGAATAAAGATGACTTTGAATTGTGATCTTTGTTTTGCTAATAGTAATTGACACCATAAAAGAATCTTGCATTACTTTCACTTTTTGGCTACAGTCCTAATGATACATTGAACCACTTTTTAGGTAAAATATTTGGGTAACAAAAACAGGGGCATGCTTAAGAAATCATCAAACTTAGGTCAGAAGCTTCTCTCTATCTTTAGAATTTTTTGTCTGATTATGCTAAAATTAGCTGTATTTGGTGCTATGGGGAGGACCTAACATTTCCTTTATATTGTTGGCCTTATTTAAACCTTTTACTTACGATATGCATGTATACATAACAGGTGCATCGCTCCCAATAACTGAAAGCGACTTCTCGGTAAATAACGGACCAACAACAAATCATAGAAGAAGAATGATAAAGAGCATGTACCATCAGTTATCGCAGAAACTGTTTCCACAGGTGTGGATGCTTTCTTTGATTCAACATGAGAAAAACCTATGATTCAAAGTTGTGTTTAATACTTAAATTGTCGTGAGATCATGAAATAAAAACTCTGGAGAGCAGATGACAGGCCAGAACAGTTACCTTTCAACTGCAAAGGTTTCACTACAAAACCAAAAACCGCAAATGGAAACATTAATAACGCCTCTCCCCAGAATGCATAGCGCCAGTTAAGATGTTCCCCGACCTATAAGTGAAAACATTTTGTGATTAATCATCAAACGTCCAGCAGACACATCTAGACAGTAAGGACATGGCAAAGTGAACTCCACTGGAAGTAAAAACTACATGTATAACTTGTGACCGGCAATAAACTGAAAGAACAAAAGGGATATACAAACTCACCAATCCACCATAAACATATCCAATAGCAATTCCAGTGGGTATGCACATATAAAACATTGCAAGCCAGGCAGTTCTCTGGAGTATGATAGAGAATTAGCATGATTGATACGAGAAGATAGATGTTTCAAAGTTAGGAACAATATAAAACAAAAGAACCTGAGAAATGGGAGCATTGTCATCAATAAACGGACCTGCAAGACTTATGAAAGAAGCTTCTCCAACACCAACCAGCCTTAAACATCAAAATCCACCCACATTTTTCAAGTATAAACTAAAGCACAAGGAACTAACACTACAACCAATTCTCAGAGCGTATTGAAATTGTTATACTTACATACGGCATATTGCAATAAACCAAAAGGTAGGTGCAGCACCACATCCAGCAGTAGCCAAGGTAAAAACAGATAATCCAACTCCGATAAGCCTAAAAGGGTTGTGGCTGCAATCATAGAAATCAACCAACATTATAAACAAAATTGACATGTAAATAACTGCCAAATATCCTGCTACAGCAATGAACTCTGAAATTAATACTGAATTGATTTAGCATTTAACATGACAGTGCAATACAACTAATGTCAGAATGCCACACTGAAGAAGCTCAGATTTTGAAAAGCTAAAAGGGGGAGGGTGGACATAAGAGGAAATTTGCCTCTTTGCTAAGGAAGCAAATACTGGGGACGACACAAGAAGTCCAACCATGAATGCAGACGATAAGAGGCCATCTTGAAAATTAGTTAATTCAAAATCCCCCCTGCAAGCACCATCTTTTAAGTAAGACAACTAAAAATTAAATAAAAAAAAACATTTCACGACATCCGAATTTCCACAGAAGAAACAAAACATTTCGAGTAAAATCTTACTGAATTCCACTAGCAGATTTACAAATTCCTTTGTCATCACAAGTCCTCCTCTTCCCATTAACGCCATTGCTAGCTATGGTTCCTCGATCCAAATAATTTATCATATTAACTACACAGAATATAATCAACAACCTACGAAAAAAAAAAGAGCAAAAGGTGTAAAGAATTACCATCTTTATCTAAAAAAAATCAACTTTAGAAAATTTTCTATCTTTTCACCTAACTTTATTCCTATATACCCAAATGCAATTCAGGAAGAAATGGAAATGGAATTAAAGGATAATTGGCGGACAAAACCGCGGAACAATAAACTGTTGGAGAAGTTAAGGAAAGGAAAATTCACCGTCTGGGAGTGAACCAGGAAGGAGGAGTCATGGTGGAGGAAGAAGCAAGCAGGTCTTGTGGTAGAGGGTTTGATTGTTGAACTGAACCGCAATTTTCCTCTTCCGTTGGAGGAATTGTCGACGGTGACGCCATAAAAATAAGAATTTTAGTTCCCTTCTTTCTTTCTTTCTTCTTTTCGTTTTTCCTGTTCCCCGGAGATTTTTCTTTTAGTTATTTATAGTCGAACTGAGGCTTGCGACTGTGTCTCTGACATTGGATCTGTCGTTTTCTATTAATTTTTTGGGTTATTCTTGAAATGGTCCCCAGAATATCTATTTTTCTCAGTTAATCCATTAACATTTTACAGAGGGGTACTCATTTATGACGTGGTATGACAGACAATCATTATATGGTTCGATGTGAGAAAAATTCAGAAAATATAAAATATAGTAATAATTACTATTTTTATTAAAAATAAATTCATTTAAGAATAGAAATTATAACAAGGAATTAGTAATCTTATGTTATAATAAAAATGCTAGAATGATTTAACTATTATAGTCTTAAATATAAAACTATATTTAACATTAACTGGTATAAAGATAGAAATATTCATCATTAATGCACAGGCCATCTATCCGAGCGATTAACAGAATGGTTGTTTTAATTAAAGGTTAGGGTTCGAACATCAGCAGAGTAATTAAGCAATTAATATCAAATGTTGAATTTTATATTCTAAAATAGATACTATTGTAATCATTATTAACTTGTTCAATTATTTTGACTTATAAATTAATAAATTTGATAAGTATTAATATTTTTTTATCTTGTATAATTAAAATTATGATGTATTAAACTTAAAAAAATTATCTTATCCTAAACCAATTTTAAAAAATATTTTTAAATAACCTAAAAATAATTATAATATATAATCTTATCCTTAAAAATAAACATCTTCAATTTGTTTTATTAACACCACTCGTTGGGTTCAGAAAGGAAATCAACGACAAACAAATTTTATTTAAAATATTTTATTTTATCCCGAAAAATAGCTTATTATCAATTCTTAAATGATAAATAAAATTTAATAAAATTCAAACAGACAACTTAATACAATAAAAATTATACAACAAATTTATCGTTAAAATATAATTGATTATATTCATACAATGTATAAAAAGTATATTGGCTTGGGTTATAAAAAAGAAACAAAAAGTATGATTAAATTATATTCATAAGAATTTGATAAAAATATATTTTAAATAAATATCATTTTAATAATTAGATTAGCATGTATTTTAAAATATTAAAAACATATAAAGTAGGATTAAAGTATGATTATCAATCATTTTTATAATTGTTTTTGGTGAAAAATATTTACGATGATTATCACTAAAATCTAAAAAACGTAATTTATTGAATTACAATAAATAATAACTATTTGAATATCAAATGGATAATATATTTAAATGATAATTGAAATAAAATCTATTACAATTTTAGATATTATTTTAATAAAATTAAATACTAATGATTATCATATTTTTATAAATATTTTAAATAATAATTATACATAAAGTTGAAGAAATCCTGTAAATATTGTGACAGTTTTCTTCTTAAAGTACGATTCTTCTCAGAACTAATGTATTTGTTACGATATTTTAAAAAGTTAATTTAACTGAATTTAACTTTAAATAATAAATTACAAAAGATACCCGTAAAGACTAGATCAGAATGTTCCGACTTTGAAATTTTAGAAATTTTTTTGGGGAAATATTATTTATAGTCGAATTCAGTCGAATCCGATTTGTAGAACACAAAATTATTCTTATTGTTTTGCACCCAAAATTACGGGTTCTAATACAAATTAAGAACAAGAAATGAAGTTCATAGAGAACTTTCACATTACTCATAAGTACAGAGGATTATATGGCTATATAATTGGTCAATTATCAGGCCATTGCTTACAAACTGACGAAGGCAGACAATCTAAAATAAGAACCACCTACCTCTTAACTGGGAGTGGCACTTGGGATCTAAAGACTGAACTGAAAAACAAGTTTTCCATCCCAGAAACGTATACGCACCGATCTTCAGTGATGGCAATTTTAAAGCAACAAATTCAGATTTCGTACAATGGCAATGGAGGCATTGATATACGTAAACAAGTATGTGTACCTTTTTACATTCATTGCTGCTTTCAAAGACTTTTAATGGCGGCGTATGCCGAGACATGCGTTTCACAGCATTCTGAATCCCATGAGAAATCCTCCTTCATGGCACTTGATATCTTTGTTTTCCATGTGGATGGGTTGTTCCTCTGCAGAAAGGATTGGTACAACAGAGTTTGATTAAAGAAGATGCAAATCCTTCATAAATAATTCATCTGATTAAGGGACTGAAACTGCAAAACTAGGGAAATTTTCAATTGTGAAACACTCACTATTTCGTCAAGGACTTGGTTAAGGGACATAATTCCAAAGGTAGATCTCATGAACTGTGAGAATCTAGTGATCTCATGGTCATGATCTGCAGAGTATCTGTTAAGACATCATGTAAAACAAATGTTCCATTCTCCATATCGTTATTAATAAGATAAATAGTTGGGTTTGAATCGTTCAAGTCCTCGGCGAGGTACAATTTACCTGAAGTTGTTATCAGCAGAGGCTTCTAAAACCGGAGCAGCTCCATATCTTAAAGCTTTGAGCTGCATTTTAAGGCCAAAGGGGAGTAAAATATACGTACAAGGATATAGATATAGGGTGTGAATTAAGAATAAAGAAGCCAAATCTAGAGGTCAAGCGTATACACACAAATAAAGCAGACAAGGTTCCAATGATCCTCAAAGCCCTTTTATCACATTCAGTTTACCTAATACGTATCCTCCTTGGAGATGACAGCTTTCAGGTAGTAATAGTTCTTGCTTGAATATTTAGCAATGTCTATCTAGATAGTATAACCATGATTGTCCGAAATTCCTCCAAAAGTTATGTTACAATGGTCCGAAGTTAGTATGAGGTAGCTTGGAATATGATCGCACAAAAAATATTGCTCCCCCCCCCCCAAAAAAAAAAAAAAAAATCACTTGACAATGAGCATTTCATATTTTCATTTCCGGATATTTAATTTAACTTACAGGAACCTGAAGTAGAGGATCGTGAAAGGAATGACATAATATAATGTCAGATCCTGCAAAAACCAGATGTGATAGCGCTTCATCATAGCGGGTAAAGAATTTCACATTGGAATCCTGGAAGAGAGGAAAGCAACAAAACAGATGAGCAGCAAAATAATGAAAAGGAGAGTAAGAAATGGGAAAGTGAAGGAAATGAATAGAAAACAACTCATCAGAACTTCAGAAGTGACAAGGGACAAACTCCACGAAGTAGATTAGTTTTGAAAACATAAAAGCTTAAAGTTTCAAAAAAATTAAGTAGTTCATGAATTTGAGAAAAACTGTGTGGCGCCATTATGATAAGAGGGGGAAATTTCTCAAGGCACCAAGAGCTCCATTAGAGCTGGTTTTACTTTGCATTTGGTGTACTTCTGAACTAGTATCACTTCGACTCTTCATTTTTCTTGTAGTTTTCTACACCAATGTGCAACAAATCCACACATAGATATGAACATATGACCTTCCAAAAACCCTCCAAATACAAGAAAAAAAGTGAATATACATGTCTGAGATAAAACTGTATCAAACACTCCCACCCGAATCCAGTTTAACATAGTTTCTGTGGGCATTATTTAAAAATTTAGAGTTGACAAATGTTGAGCTATATAGAAAGTACTAGGAAGAAAAGAATGTACCTCTAGTGATTCCTGAAGATATCTGAGCGCTGTATTTACAGTCGGCACTACACCATTCCCCAAGAAGACAAACTACAAAGGGTTGATAAACGATCAGGTCGAGAGCAATCACCAAGAAGGAAAGAAAGAACCTCTATGACCCTACTACCTACAGCCTGAGATATCTATGAAGTAAATAAACACCATTGTTTGCACCAACTCTAAATGCATAATCAAGATTTCTTTAAAGGGAAAAAAAGAATGAAGGGATGTGATTACAATTGTTGATTAAAAAGAAATTTGTTACTTACCCGAAAAAAAAAGAAAAAAAAAACAGCTAATCAGACTTTTTAACACTAAAACCATGCATTCCTTTTTTTAATTAACTCAATTTCGGAGAGAAATGTGCACCTGTGCACCCCCTCTTGTAGCATTCTGCACAGCTGCCCGCAGTTTCTCTAAATCAAAATCTGATACTTCTGAGATGATGCATCCAACCTCAAAAAGATTAAAAAAAAAATTATCACCTTAGAACTATTCCAAGTCTGGTTAAAAGTTATAGAAATGAGAGATGTGAAAGCATGAAAAAGAAATGGGTGTAGAAACAACAAAAGTATATAAAAAAATTTACCAGAATAGAGGAAGCATGTGTCGATATGCCTGCCCGTTGGTGTAATGCAACTTTGCATGCATCTTTTCCCCTCATGTTCTCTGCACTAAAATTTACTGGAAGAAATTTATCTGTGGATGGATCCCAGGTAGAGTTATCGAAGCCAGAAGGAGCGACAAGCAATTTTTCCCTTCGGTAAAACACAGAGGAAAAGAAATAAATGTATTGATATTTAAACACTTCTCAAGATGAAAGAGAGAAATTTCTACCTCATTCCACTGCAAGAATGGAATGAGTTCTTACTTGTGCAAGTCTAGAGTACGTTCCAGTCCATGACTCATACTGTGAATGATCCTTCCTTTAGAGTCCATGGATGACATAGCTATAACTTTGTTAGAATACACTATCCCACCCTGCAAATGTTCTAGAAAGTGTACTCAATGGTGGATAGAAATAAACAAAAGTAAATATAAAAAAGTAGTCAAATTGTTCAAGCCCATAATGGGTTTCACGATGGAGCACTATATTAAATAAGCACACGGACGCTAAAATGAGTCTCTAGAAAGCTAAAATAAATTCCTAATAAACAGACCGTATTAGTCATCATAAAATGTTTATAAGATATGAATTTTGGATATGAAACTCATAGGTAGAGAACTAAGTCTATGCTGCATGTGACATTTTGAAAAGAGGAACCAAAGACACCCTCAACCGTTTTTTGCAAAAAAAAAGGACAACAAAAAGAGAATATTTAATGGGTAGAACCCTTAATGCTAAAATTAAAAACAGAAGTATATAAATACCTTCAAAATGTTAACAAGATGTGTCTTAGCCGTATCTTGCAAACGGTCAGGACGATTAAGTCTACCAGAATCAAGTCCACATAGTGATAGTTTATCAGGTTCATCCAGACCCTGAAAATTTTTAACATTTAAAAGTAGATAAAAATAAATTTTGCAAGGTCAACATGACCCAATAGAAAATGTAAAACCAGAGAGGAAATAAAGATTGTAAATTGCCTGTGAGTCAAAACCTTGGCAAGTCAATAATATTCTTGTATTTCCTAGCCCCTGTTATATAATATCAAGAAAAAGAAGTGAGGACGATTTCCTGTTTCCAACAATTCATAACTTCTTTTGATGCAAGTAAGAAACTATCAAGAGAAGTCTGCAATTAAGACAGAGCAACAAGTAAACTGCCTCACATCATGCAAAAATCACTTTGTAGATTTTTTTTTCCCTTCCAAACCAAAAGGAAATAACAGAGGGACATAGGTTTCAGCAACTATAAGTTTCATGAAATGAATTGAGCATGGTTATGATGTGTTCCAAAAGTTTCAATCAGTTTCAGCTTCCTCTTATGTATTGAGTGTAGTCTCACCTCTACTCTCACAATCATGGCTTCCAACAAATGTTAATTACAGGAAGGAGTTCAGGTTATTAAGTTCAGTACCAATTAAACAACACATTTGTCTTAATTTTTTTTTTCTTCTTTTTAACACCATAGATAATTTCCGCCTGCCTTTCTCACCAGCCCTCTTGATGTATCTGCACATCACTTATGTTGCACATCAGGTTCAAAATACTTAAAAGGAAAAGTTTTCAATTAGGAGAAGTCATAGGACCAAATCATCCTTCCACTTCCTCATTAAAACTCATCTACTGCTTTCTTTTGTGATCTTTTCACTTCCATATGTTTTCCAGCAAGTTATACATCAATACAACTAAAAGAAAGTGAGAAGATGCACCTGTTTAGCAAAAATATCCCAGAAAATAGGTCCAATGATAGCAGTCTCCCAGTTATGCAAGTGTAACACATCAGGTTGCTTTCCGGATTTAGCTATATAGTCCAATGAAGCACGAGAGAAATAGGTAAATCTGGGTGCAAAAAATGGAAAAATGTCATGAAACAACCCAATAAACTGAAATGAATGTATGATACAATAAGTAGTAAAATTTTGATGAAATTACTCGAAACAAATTCATGCTAGAAGTATAAAAGAAGTCCTCCGAATACCATTTAGAATATTGATTAAATTATACAGAAACTCAGCTACTCAAACTGGGAAATACTATCTTTTTTACTTGGCAATGGAAGTGATAAAATCCAATCATTTTTGGGGGAATCGTAACATTTTATTGATCTACCATCTTACATTTGAATAGCTTCTTCAAGAAAACATACATTCCTTTTTTAGATTGGATTTGGAAGTTCAAAAACCTGTATTTTATGCCACATAAACAAAAAATAACAGTAAATTAGTATCTAATTCACCATAGCATATCAACTAGACTTGCCTTTCTTCATTTGCCTGTAAGAAACAACTCAACTATTAGATGGAGTAATATTGTTCACTTTTGTGACAGGCAGATTAGGGTGATCTGAATACTGTTAAGTAAAAACACGATTTCACCAATAGCATTAATCCATATAACTTTTAAAGGTTATTTGTGAAAAAGTTACGCACATCCCAAAACTGCATCTCATATCATTGCTTACAGTACAATGCAATAGGAACCAACTCATGCTACCTTAGCCTCTTAGAGCAGGTGCAACAGATACCGGACCTACAACAAGGCTGTTCTCACCGTGTATCCTTTAAAAGATTCAGTGAGGATTGCACCTAAATTTTAAGAGGATGCAACATTTCTCCGATCAATATCATCATCACTCCAGTATTATCCCTAGACTTATTTCTTAATGTTGAATCATTATGTGCCTATAACATCAGAACATTGTTTGTAAAGGTTATTATCTAAGTTTAATTTATCTGTCTCTGAAAAAGATAAGTAACTTGAAAGACACAAGAACAGTTTTAATTAATCTCCACATACATAAATGAAAGCAAAATGTTAAACAAAATGGATGATGGGAAAAAAGAGTTGTTCCAAGACAAATAGACACACCGTTCAAAGTCATCTGGATAGTCATATATCCTGTCTCGGTTGAAAAAAGATGAGAAATACAAAGGTTGAATAAAAGTAACTCCAATTCCATAGACAACCCTGGATAATAGGCAGAGAAGGTGAGATCAATTTAAATTTAATAATAAGTGATACTGAAAGAAATTTCTAACTCCTTTGCGGTAGAAAATAGCCAAAAAGGAAAACAACCAGAAATAGATACTGTGGTTTTCCATTATATCACTGGATCCTACTTCTAGCATAAAGAATGTAAACTCACCCAGTCCAGATTTTGTTTCCATGCAGTTGTCCATTAAAGTAAGAGTAAGACTCTGCCTCAACTTCTCGCAACCCCTGAACCTCATCTAGGTCTAGACTAGCATACCTAACCAAACAGCAACAGCCTTTGTGTCAATATATTAGAAAACAACTTCATAACCCAATTAATGGTTGGAAATTGTTAGCAAAAAAACAGTCTGACATATCTATACACGTTCAAATTATTGGGGGAAGGAATACATCAGACACATGTATGCTATACTTATAATATTAACAGGTGAAATAGTGTCTGTGTCCATGCATGCAGGCATAGCTAAGGGGAGGAATAGAAGATGTCCTGTCATATTTATGAGTCACATAATCCACACATGATTAAAAGGTTTTTAACCTATAAATAGTCTAAGATGAACATACATCAAAGTTCATAAAACTAAACATAAATGTCAATCTGATTCCAAAGAAAGGAGGAAAATTTCTTCAAAGTTGGAACTTGGAAGCAAGTCTTCGAAATTATTACCATTGAAATCTTTCTTTCACTACCCCTGGAATATAACCCAAACAAATGGCATTCAGAAAATTCCTAAATTAACATGACAAAATTGTCTATACAACTACATAAATTACAAATCAACTTCAGTGAATAAAAGAGATGAGTTCCACTAATTACTTTGGCAAAATAACTTCCACCAAATGGCCCTTTCTTTGCAGTGCACGAGATAAGCCAGTTATGTATGGTGCCAAGGACCCCACTGAGACCAATGGTTCCATTTCAGTACATATGTGAATGATGTGAAAACCTTTCCTGTATCAATGAAAATAAAATCTATTTTAGAAAAGGAAAAGAAAAATATATATATACCTTGAAAACAATTTCAAAAAAGAAAAAGTAGGATAAACAAATTAAATGCATAGATAACAAAAAAGAAAGCCTTATGACTGGAAAAACACAAATGAGCTTCTTCAAGAGAATGTGAACCTCAGGTTAAGAATAAAGATTTTGTCAGTAAGAAAAGATTAGTGGCATTAGTTCACATGATGCCTCCAGTATTACATACTGTGCAGTACCTTGGATTTCTATCAAAAAAATTATGTTTGATGCAGTTAGAGATATTAAACCAGAGAAATTAAAAGAATCAGTTAGTAAAATTAAGTTCCATAAAACAGAAAGAGAAAAAAGGTCCTGGACTTATTCACTGTACCAGAGTATGGTTATAAAACTGCCAAGTATTTGTGTCCATCATGTCAAGTGAATATATTGCAACTTCTACAGGCCAGCTCTACCTTTTCCTTCCTCCAGAGAAGTGGCGGAGTTCTGCAAGAAGCTCAGCATCTCTTTGCTCCAGCAAGCCTGTGAATGCATCTACAAGACTAACTTTGCTATCTATGACCATCCTTCTCAAATTGGACGCCTCTTCGGTGCTAACTAATCCACCAAGAACCATTGAATCTATCCGAAGTAACAATTCCCAGCACAGAACCAGGTTATCTGGTCAAAACAGGATATCTCAATATTACATTGTTGAACTTGAGCTAATATTTAGCTTATACTCCAGAATTCCTGTATTAAAAGACATTACCTAATATATAGAGGTCCATTAAATTCTTGATCAACAGAAAACATATCAACATTTATCCCTCTCAGGTGAAACATGCAAGGCTAATGTTCTTGCAACCTCACTAATGGCGACAACCGGATAATAAGACCCGGAAGTAACTGAAATTTAAACCTCTGGAACGACCTAAAATCTTATAACTAACTGAAGGCAGCCCATGCTAAAAGGCATTCTCAAGTATAATCACTTCCTTTTGAAACAACCAAGTTTTGACAACTCATACAGATTTGAAATGTATGAAAGCAGCCCCACAGGACTATCATAGGACATAGAAGCAACAGAATTATCAGTTTGGCAATTTCCAAACACAGCTTAAAAGTATATATTTTTTGTTGAAACGTTAAAATTTTGCAAACAAGACATGCTAGAAATTTGGGGACTTTCCATGAAACTATAATAAACATAATTAACTGTTGCAAGTACAGTAAGCAGAGTTCAAGATTCACCTTTCCTTCTGTATTTTTTCTCCAATTGCTGTATCTTGTCAATCAATAGCTGCTTCTCCCTATATGTTTTGTTCAACTCTTCAACAGCCTTCACTCGTTGTCTATCCAAATACAGAATATCTGAAAAAAATTGAGAAGCACACAAAAGAAAGAAAAAAACTCAATAAATTAAACAAAGGGTGTCTATAATTTTCCCCGTCAAATAAAGACTTACTCTTCTGAGCTTCCGTGAATAGTCTCCATATCTCATTATTCTTTGGTTCCACTTCATCATCAGACAACTCTTCCTAAAGAAAAAAAAAAAAAAAAAAAAAGCAGCAACAATAAGAGCAAAACCTTCCTCGAAATGGAGTTGAAAAATAAAATTACTAACTAAAAGTGTTCACAATTTTGAAATAGCAAAATCAATAATGTTACTTACTTCTACTTCCAAAATACTATTCGAATAGCCACAACATTTTTTTCATAAAATACGAATGATAAAGGGAAAAAAGCAGTAAGTCATAGAATTTTACCGGTGACGGTTCCTCGTCATCTGGACCTCCGTTGCTAAAATGCAGATAAAAAGAAATTAACAATATTAAACTTATCAAACAAAATATAATAAATTCAACAGAAAAGGAAGGTAAGCTCACTCCATAGGTGAAGGAGTTCTAGATAAGCCATTGATTCCACAATTCTTCCTGAAATAAAACAAAAATTGATTAAAAGACCGCTAAAGAGCTCATTCTGCTGCAGATTCATTAAGGTTATAGAAGTTTACCTAACGCAATGAAGCGAAGGAGCCTTGAATAATTTAGCATTGGGCGCAGTTCTGGGAATGGAGAAGGGCCGAGAGGATGAAGGAAGGATCGCCGGGTTTATGAAAGTTGCCATTGACATGTTCCAAGGAATTCCTCTCGCGCGCACCACCACTGAACCACGGTCTATGACTGAGTGAGAGAGAGTCTTGCTAAGATTTCTTCCTTGTTTCGTTTAAATGGCCATAAAATTAATAGTGGACGGTTAAATGAATGGTCGGTTGAAATCTGTTTTTCCTTTCTCTTTTTCCCATTTTTCCCCATTTCGAAATTCGAATGCTAATTACTAAGGTCATATTTTCTGGACGTGGAAATAAAATTAATTGAGATTTAAAAAACAAATAACCGTCCATTAATAAATTTTTAGGATAAAGTACACTATTGTTATGGGAAATTATATTACCACCACGTCATCCATAAGACCAACTAATAAAAAATATTTATTTAATTATTTTTTTATCTTATTATTTTTATCTAGTAAATCTTCACTCGATAAAAACTATTTTAAACTTAAATTATAATAAATATTAGTGAAGATTCACTTGGTAAAAATGATAAGATAAAAAAAATTAATTAAATAGATTTTTTTATTGGTTGATCTTATAGATAACGTAATGAGAATATCCTATAATATAATTTCTCTTCTTGTTATATTGTTTAATAATAATAATAGGAGTGAAAAGGAAAGACAAATAACCACACTTAGGATATAAATAGTGTGTTGTCCCTAAGAGCATGAGACAGCTCAGAGTCTCTCTAAATGGCATACTTTCATCATTGGTCATTAGAAAGAAACCCTCCTTCAAGGGTTTGTAATGATCACATTTTAGTCTTTAACCATATTTTCAACTATTATAATCTATTGAGTGGTTTATATCCACACTTAATAATTTTACACTTGTGGCTCAATACTTCATAACTTCAAAAATAATTCTTTATTTCCTTCATTTAAACAGTCAGAAATTAAAAAAGAAAATAATCACAGGGTGTCAAAATTCAACTGTTACAGTTATTAATATCACTGGTACTTATAAGAAGATAAAACGTTATTTTTTATACGTTTATATTCAGGGCTCTAGGTTTTCATACAAAAACTCGGACCAATTATTTTGAATCATATGACTAATCGAGTTTGATCGCCAAGGACATAAGAAAAAAAGACGTTATGCATTAAATCTCTTGTTAAACTATGCCAACCAAAAAACAATACAGTGGTGAACAAAAAAGATAAGAAAATCGAATGGGTTAGTATGATTCTTCTAAAACCTAAAAGCAAAACACTACTTGAATGCATTTGGAACAACAAAATCGTTAGTCAAGTTGACATGGGATAAATAACACCCGATGATGAACAAGGATGATGAAACTTTGCCTACACATCGATCAGTGGCGGCTCAGCTTGCGCTTTTTGGCCAGCCGCTCACGACGTTCTTCCTCCTCTATCAGCCTCAATTGTTCTTCATCCTCTTGTTTTGCAATTTTAGCACTGCCGGAAAAAAAGATTATTAAGTAATTATCTTTAAAGACGATTAATGAACCGAATCTAAGCATGATGAAACAAGGCATTGATGGACGCACTGTCAAACATGCATATACTTAAGAGTTCACATAGGCAGTTTCTAAACATGTATATGCTTTCCAGGATCATTTTGACAAAGAAAAACAGGTCCGGGAAAAAATTTACTAACCTTCTTCTTTCCTCCGCCCTTATCTCATCCCAGTTTGCCTCCATGTCACTCACATCATCATCGTCACAAGCTGCGAATCTATCGGTGCTGCAATGGAGTAATCAAATATTTAGAAAACGAATTTTTGAAAACTTGAAATCAAAATACTGAAAGTAAAAAGTAATTTACTCTTCCAGTTAATAAGACATGATTTCAAAAAAAGGGAAGGAAGGAGAAACACAATAGGATAGAGATATTACCGGAACATATTTCTGACCATCATTAGGGCCTTTACATCATCACTTGTATGCTTTTTCTTGGGTAACCGTACATTTGACTTCATTTGAAAATGTGATAAGACTTGCTTCACTGGCTTGTTTGCCAGTGGCTTTGATGATACTGGAGGCCTATGGGACATCATTTTATCCTTGCTACGTTCTTGTGATCCCTGTTTCTGTTCTAAGTGCCGTCTTGGATCAGATGTGTGCCCTTTTGACGGAGGTTCTCTGTGAGCACTAGGTGGGACATTCCTAGAAGTTGGAGCAGAAATCTTCTTCTCCATCTTTGCAATAGGCATCTTGGAAGGTACAGCTTTAGGGCCAGCAGGCCGGCCAGACCCAGTACCATTACTAGCACAAACAAGCCTGCCAGGTACAGTACCATTGCTAGCACCAACTGACCGCCCAGGCCCAGTACCATTGCTACCAAGCCGCCCAGATCCCATACCATTGCCAACACCACCAGGCCGGCCAGGCCCCATACCACTGCTAACACCAAGCTGCTTTTTAGAATCAATTGGCATCCCATTTGGTTTAGTGGTAGAAGAAGACTTGGTGGTACCAGCTTTAGATTGCAATTGACCCTTCAATGGTACTGATTTCCTTTCGCCATGAGTACCTTGCAAATTTCGGCCACTATTGTTGTTGCTCAATGGTTCTCTGCTTTTTAGCAACATTTGAGCTGATCGTGCCTCTTCAAAAATCAACAAAAAACTGCATAAGTTATCTATGGTTTAAGCTTCAGAGGTAGAAAACATAATTTAATGCACTTTAGTAGTAACCTACCAGATGTTGGAGTAGAAACATTTCGAGGTGGAGGACCTTTTGCAGTAGCTGGAACCCCAGTATCATCTGAGAGAAATGAATAATCTCTTGCAACCTTAAGTTTCTGCACTTTTCTTCTGAGCTGCACAAGTCCAGCAAATGAAAACATAAATTAACCCAGACCAGAGTTCATTCAAAAGATAAAACCAAACAAGAGGTGCTCCAAGTAAATACCTCACTTGGAGGTTTGAGTGCCTGGTGCTGCTGGGCTTGTTTTGTTCCGGCACTGTTTGAAGCAGGATTCTTTTTACTCTACAGAAAATAACAAGGTTGCCAATACAAATTGGATTCCTTCAATCAGTGAAAAAATACAGACCTTTAAAGAAGCTACTAACAAGCAACATCATAGACATATAAAACAGGAGAAGAATAAGTGAAAGATTGTGAACATTAAAACCCGACTCCACCTCCAAGCACCAGGCATGCATACATGGGAACATAAGCGAAACACTTACGCATTGAAAGCTACATTGTGTAGGGCTCAATAAAAAAATTGAAATTTGGACCTAACCTGCGGAACATAAGTAATTGTGCATACTAGGTTCAAGAATCTTAATACTTAAATCAAGTCACTTGCAAGCCAAATGGAACTTTTATATTTTAATATGTTTTTATTCTTTTTAATTAATATTGAAAATTTTCAACTCTGATATGAGTCCACTAGGCTTGATTGAACCCCTATATGCGCTACACTGTAGGAAAAGTGAATTATTTGTTGCAAAACTTGGGCATATTTCTAAAACTGTCAAAGACATAGTATAATTACCCAATAGAATAAATAATAACCGAAGTAGGCTGATTGATTTCATCATATTGTAGTTTGCATAAACATGCATATCAATATAAACACAGACAACATAAATAAGAAATGACACAGAAGTGATACTTACAGACTGGTTGGAACTCAACATCTTTGATATCAAATTCTGGTTTTCCAATAATGACTTGCTTTCTTGGATAACTCTCTGAGAAATAACAGGCTGAGAAGGGCCAAAAAAGGATCCAAAGCTGCACGAAAAAACATTTAAAACTTATTTAGAATAATTACAGTTATGTAAACCTGGAATAGACACACTTAGGAGTATCCTAAGGAATGATAAAAAAGCACCATTATATTCTATAAACCTGAATCCAGAAAAGTGATAAAGTATCAAAGAACTTCAACAAAAGGAAATTATTCTCCAAAGGAAGCACATCACTCACTTGTTGTATGGAAGCTTCTTCTCTTGAGAAGAAGTTAAAGCACTTTGCTTCCTCTTTCGTCTGATAGAGTCTTTTAGCCGCTGCCTTAACTCTAGGTATTCCAATTCTTCTTGTGTAGGTTGCCGGGTTACTTCTTCCTCTTCCTCATATTCCTCCCCATACTCCTCCGCAACATCATCATCATCTTCATATTCTCCTTCCATGTCATAATCATCATAATCTTCAACTTCCTAGACAGGAAATCAGAAATTTTCATTAACGAGGAAGAAACGTCCATATTCAACAGAAAATGACAGATAAAAAGCAACTTAAACTTAAATAAGGAGCATACAAGAATTCCCATCATGAAGAATGATTTAAAATATGCAAAGAATAATACTTAAGTTAATCATTTTTTATAAGGATAGAAATATACTTAATTATTCCTTAGAGTACACTTACTTCTCTATCGTATCCCCTCATTGCTCAAGCAAGCACCAATTGACAATATTGGTTCTTTATTGTCTTGAATCAACTTATCAGAAAAAAATGCACGGTACCTGAACATCAAACAATTAACAATGTTAATTATTGAAGAAGAAAAACTAATGGAATTTTGAAGAAAATTAACTACAAAAACACTCGTTCTACTTATAATCTAGTTCATGATTCTAATATTTAGCTATATTCAAACAAGATTAATTTGCATCACTGAGATATATATTGTTCTCTTAAAAATTACATATATGAAGTTTTTTGAAGAAAATTTTGCAACTAAAAACCCTAGATTTCGCAGGTTATTGAAGAACGACAATTCCATATCAACAAATATAAAATAAGTAAAAGCACACAAAATTATCTTTGGAAAAAATAGCGAAGAAAAAAAAATATTTTTCGCAGAAAAAGATTCGATTACCCCCCAAAATTGAGCAATCAGGAACGAACCTGCCAATATCCGACTTAATATCAAATTATCAACCGAACTCGATAGCACCGATTTGGTCAATCCCACCAAATCGGCACCGAAAAGAGGTTAAACAGAAAAACACCCAAAGCATACATAGATCGAAATTGACAGATCTGAAAGAATCGCACATAAATACCTTTAATCGGATCAGATATCAATGAAATCCAGGATTTTTTAAGCGAAAATCCCAGACCAACGCCTCAAATAGTGTTTTGGATCTGCCTCGAGGAAACGGGGAAAAAATACACGCAAATCTTCGATCTTCGGAAGTTTTGAAGAAGGAATTAGGGAATGACGTGCTTAAATATTGAGGGAGAGGCAAGGAATCTCCCAGAAACGAAAGACGTAGGGGTTGATTCTATCGTGCGCTTTTGGATAAGAAGGGCACACTTCAACTTTTCCGAGTTAACTCGGCCCAAGTTCTGATTGGAATAGGAAACAACTAACCTGTGTTTTATTTTTGTCACCGTTTTCTTTCCTCGAAAAAGAAGACATTGATACGGAGCGTAACACAGCCGTTTTAACTTTCTTATCCTCGCTGAAGACACTGAGAACCGAAAACCTGAGAGAATGAAACGCAGGTGTAACTGCTGGAATAGGTAAAGTAAGAATATATGTGCATAAAAAAGGGTAAAATATAAATTGATTAATCGGTAGATTAAAAATAGGATAAGAAATTGTGTATGGATAATTTTTTATATAAATTATATATTTTATAATGATTTTTTAAATACTTAAATATTTATAATTTTTTTGAAAAAAAGTTATCTTATTGTTACTTTTGTGTATACACAAATATTTATCATATGTTGAGTTTTTTAACAATTTTGAGTAAAAATTTATATACGTATAATTTTACATATTTTTTTAAAGAATTATGTATATTTTATACTATTTTTATACCTATTCAAATTTTTATTCTTTTTATAAAAAATAAAATTATCATAACTTTGTAATCATTTTTGTGTGCATATAAATACTTTTCGTAAGTTAAGTTTATTTTAGATTGAATGATTTCGGATAAAATTTTATGTACGTACACTTATTTTTATAACAAATTATGTGTATTTTATAATAATTTATGTAACTTATTATTTTTTTTTAACTTTCATCCTTTTTAAGAAAAAAGTTATTTTATAGTTTTTTATATATACACAAATACTTATCGTAAAGATAAGTTTATTTTAAATTGATCTCGAGTAAAGATTTATATATATACACTTTTATTTATATTTTTTTATAATAATTTATCTATATTCGGTAATAATATATTAGCTACTCAGACTCTCTACTTTTTTGTAAGCAAAAGTTATATTGTAGCCATTTTTATGTAAAAAAATGTTTATCATAAAATGAGTTTTTTTTAGATTGTGCGGTATCGAATAAAGATTTGTATACTTGTATTTTTGCTTACACGTTCTATACAAATTTATGTATAGGCCATGGGGATGGGCACAGAACCTGAACCCGACGGGTTTTGACCTGATCCAGTTTGATCGGGTCAGATTTTTTGGTGAAACTTTTGGGATATTTATAATAATGATCCTCTTTATATATTTTTTATATAATTAGATCACTAAAATTAATTTTTTTATAATTAGGTCATTAAAATTAAATATTTTTACAATTAGATCCTTAAATTTTATTTTTTTACAGTTTAATCCTAAAATTTTAATTTTTTAATGATTCGGATCGAGTTGGGTCGGATTTTTTTTACCCTAAACTCGGGTCGAATCGAGTGACGGGTGAAGGGTATAATTTTCGGGTCGGGTACAGGTGAGCAGAAAACCCGACCCGACCCGTGCCCATCCCTAATAGTGCATAATGATTTATGTAGTTACTCAAACTCTTATTCCTTTTATAAGAAAAAAAAAAACACTTTGTATTTCTTTTTGTGTATATATAAAAGTTTATCATAATTTAAGTTTTTTTTTTTAATTTGAGTGATATTTGTCATTTGATAAAAATTTGTGTACGTATATTTTTATTATATTTTATATAATCAAATATATATATTTTATAATAATTTATATAACTATACAAATTCTTATAATTTTTATAATAAAAAATGTTACCTTTTTAATATTTATGTTATTACAAAAATTATTACATTTTATATATATGCGATTTTTTTTATAATTACGATAAATATTTATATAATATAACCTCCGCATAAGAATTATGTACAAATGTATTACTTATAAAACGGTCAAATCTCATTTTAGTTTCAAATTAAAAGTTTTAACTACCCACTACCCACTAAAACATTACATTTTTTTAATTTTATTTATTTTAAATTTTAAAATAATAAATAAATCTTAAATTTTAATTTTAAATCTAACTAAATATTTAACATAAAAATAATCATGATTGTGTAAACTATATTTTACATTGTTTATACATCAAATATTTTCTCTAAATTATTTCAATAAAAAACATGTTTTAATATTTTAATATATTATTTTTATGCATCCTTTTCTTTCACTGCATCTTTACTTGGGAAAAGTTTACACGAAAAGTCTCCAAATTTTGAATTTTCACAGTAGAAAACCTAAAAATTATCTTGGACTGTAAAAAAAATTGACAATCATGGGAGCAGGTGGAGAAATTTAGAAAGAATTTAGTTTATATATAGATGGTGGATATGGATAGTTGTTTTAAATGAATAAAAGTTTAATTTATCTAAAAAAAACTTAAGAAACATTGTAATATATTTTTTATAAAAATCAAAAAGTTTCGATTCACATTTTAATATATATTAAAATTTTATATTTTTATAATTTTTAATATATATTAAAAATTTTATAATTTTTTATATAAAATTTAATATATATTATTTTTTTATAAAAATAAAAAAATCTTTATATATACCTAAAAATATATAGTGAACATCTTAATAACTTTTATAAAATTTTAATTTAAAATGGTTCGAAAGAATTTCCCGGGAGCAGATAGTAATGATTTAAATACTTCTTGCCTTTTAAGATGCTTTTTAGAACTTGAAGACGGACCCATTTTTTCTATTTAAACAAGAAATTATACTTCAGTATCAAAGCCTTGAATTAATATGGGAAACAGAAAATGACAAAGGCTCTGTAGTTAACATAAAAGACACCATTTTTATATAAGAATGAGAAACCCAACAGACAACTCTTTATTTCTATCACATTCACTCTCTTCATGCAAATCGGCTAAACAGAGTTCTTCCATCTGAATTAGAAGTTGGGACCAGCTGCCAGGATCTCCTCAGTCAGCTTGTTGTCTTTGCCAATCTTGTAATTAGTGAACGTCTCAAAGTTCTTCTTGAACAGTCCACCCAGTTTCAACAGTGTCTCCTTATACGCCTTCTTGTCGGACCACTGTAAAACAATAATGGAATATATCAAAACCGAGGGGAAAATTCAAGTAAGACAGTGGAAGAGATGGTACTACTTACAGTGTTCTCAGGACGCAAGATTTCAGAAGGTACTCCCTCGATCTTGGTCGGGATCTCCAGGCCGAATACCTCGGTTTTCTGGTAAGTTGCATTCAAGAGGCTACCACTGTGGATGGCATCTATGATTTTTCGAGTGTATGGTAACTTGATGCGGGTTCCAGACCCATAGCTGAAGAAAAAACGAGTGGAGATCAATTAAGACATTCTAGGAATTATGTTGAAATTTACAATGGCTTGAAATGACCGATTGTTACCTTCCACCAGACCAGCCAGTGTTGACAAGCCACCCTGTTGACCCATGCTTCTGCATTTTCTCAGCAAGCATGGCTGCATACTTGGTAGGATGCAACATAATGAACGCTGCGCCAAAGCAAGCTGAGAATGTAGCTGTTGGTTCCTTAATACCATCTTCTGTGCCAGCAACCTGTATGTATCATCAAACAAGTTCAGTCTCAAGATGCAAGAACCAGATGCTTTGACAAAGCATAGCACAAAGACAAACAAAGAAACATACCAAAGCCGTGTAGCCGCTTATGAAATGGTACATAGTTTGAGCCAGATTAAGCTTGCTAACAGGTGGAAGGACACCAAAGGCATCACATGCCAAGAGTATCACATTCTTGGGGTGAGGACCAACGCATGGTATCTTAGCATTTGGAATGTATTCAATCGGATAGGCTGCACGAGTGTTCTCTGCAAGCAAAGAAGAAACAATGTTAAAGATTTACATGTGTTGTGTAAAACATAGATATTATTCCTTAAAAATTGATAATATATGTACCTGTAACTGATTTGTCATTGTAATCTACCTCTCTTGTATGTTCATCAAAAACTATGTTTTCCAACACTGTAAAACAAAGAATTCAAAAGATCAAACCGAGCTTTACGATTATTTTCCCTGTAGTTTGATCTAAGGTCAGAGGGACAGAGAATTTTACCGGTGCCAAATTTAATGGCATTCCAGATATCTGGCTCCTTTTCCCTTGAAAGATCAATGCACTTAGCGTAACAACCACCTTCAATGTTTGACACGCCATTCTCACTCCAACAATGCTCATCGTCTCCGATCAGATATCTGTTGTGATCGGTAGACAGAGTGGTCTTACCGGTACCTATTCAAAAATCATTGTCGAGATGTCATTAGTAACATTGCCAAGTGAAGGAAATAAAAAGGACATACATCCTTTTTTTCTCAGAAAACACATGCTGTAAGGCTTCAAGTACAAAGTTAAGAGAACACATATCGGTTTTGGGGCCTAGCACCACAACGTGACCTCGATCCGATGATACTATACCTGACAGTCCAAAGAAGAGGGCAACATCTCCATCTTTTCCCATATTGCATCCAGAATGTAAGGAGAGGATTTGACGCTTAGGCATGAGATAATGCATTACACTGAAAAGACCCTTCTTCATTTCCCCGGCGTACTGGGTGCCGAGGATGACCATTTCCCTCCTAGCGAGATTAAGGTCTATGCTAGTGGAGGATGTCATGTAGTGTGTATAACGATTACATGGGAACTGTCCAGCATTGTATATAGTGAAGTCCGGAGTACCGAAATTCTCCAGCTCTTCAGGAGTGGGTCGGATACACCTGCATCCGCCCAATTATTTTTACACTAAGCTTTTACCATTTTTATTTATCTTATTGCCTCAGGGAAGTCTAGAGGGATAACAAAGCTCAACACATTATACATATAATTAACATTATGACATCGATAAAGAGACTTATCTGGGATATGCTTAGACCTGTGGAACAAAACAAAAAAGGGGCTTACGAAATTTTAGAATTGCTTGTGTTTACTTACATGTTGTGCATGAACAACGAATGATAAGCTCTAGCAGAGACAATACGGACTTTGATTCTGTTCTTTGGATCCCAGTTCAAGAATTGATCATTCACAAAAACCTGTAACCAGATTACATTACACACTGTACTATGATACAATTCTGAATGAGTTAGATTAAAGATTTACGCAAAGATATTTCACCTTGTCCAGAGAGTTCAAGTAATCGACAGCTCTTTCTCTGTTCACCATGAAGGTATGCTCGTCCATTTCGATGTTGGGCGATCCCCTGTCATCCCCAAATCATTACCTTTTTTTAGTGCACTGAATCAGCAAACACCATGTCTTTTATGGGTCAAAAATATTGTATGTATACACTTACTTTCCCCACCAAAGCTCCTCTCGGGTGGTGTCATCGATAACAACCCTCTTATCTCTTGGGGACCGCCCGGTTTTGGCTCCTGATAGTGTGGCCAGTGCGCCGGTTGCGGTGATGAATGAACCCTTCTCATACTTTATCGCCTGCTCATACAACTCTGTGACAATTACAAAACAAAATCTCATGATTTTCACTTGATCAGAAAGTTTTTTAAGGTGAATGGTTTCTGTTCATTACATACCAGCAGGAGAGAGATTGTAGAGGACATGAGTGAATTTCAAGGAACTGTCACTGACGCTGATCGTTGGTGCCTCCACATGGTGGTGGTGCGCCACATGCGCCACCGGCTGAACCTTCCCCGCCGGATCTCCTCGGACCACTTTCGGCCCTGTCCCTCGGGTCAGTGACGCCAAAGATGCACTGCTCAAAAAATATTACGAAAATTACTAATGAAGAACTAAAAAAGGAAAAATGAAAATAACATAATTTTAATTATTTTTTTCTTTAAAGGCGTATGTATTGAAGATTTGTCCTAAAAAGATATTAAAAAAACGTTACTTAAATAAACACAAAACGTTACTTATATGATTTTTTACCTTAAAAATAGTAATAAAATTTAAAAACGTTACTTATAAACAGAAAACGTTACTTAAATATTAAAAACGTTACTGTTTAAGGGTTCAATTTATCATTATTTTTTCTTTAAAGCCAATTTATTCAAAATTTCTTTAAGTCGGCTCAAAATGCCAAACTTAATTCCAGGAAAATATTCATGCATTTAAATAATTTCATCGTTTTCAATTTTTGCTGCAGTGCAGCGCGTTTACCTGATGGACTGGAGCTGCTGGCGCTGGCGCTCGTCTTCAGAAACGACGGCAAAGGCACCCTGAACGCCATCTAGAGGCGTCGTCGGCGCAGATCTCTTCTTCTGCAAAGAGTGAAGCTCGTCAATCGTCTGAGCCTTAACGGGTTTCCCACTATCATCGTGACAGATTCCGTTCTTATGCGTCTGGATCCTCGCCAACGGACTCTTTGGCACCGTCGAAACTCCGTTTCCGTTTGTCGCCATATCTTCACCCTGAAAATCCAAAAAATAGATAATAGTTTTTTAAATATTATATCCCAACCCCAACGTTTCTTTAACCAAAGTTCGCTGTTTCCCAAAGAAAACTAAACCCGAGGCTTGACATTATATCAAGTTTCATGTCTTTTTTCTTATGGAAAAACCCAGACTGTTTCCCAACAGTAATTTTAGAACAAAACTTTAATAAATAAACAAAAAGATGAAGTTTAATACCAGAGATTCAAAGAGCTGGCCAAGAAAAAATGAAGACTAAAGAGAAGTGAAATGGATAATGCAAAGTCTGAATCTGAAGAAGAGAAAACGAGAAGATTTGATGAGAAATGGCGGAGGGAGGAGTCCAATTTAAAGGGTTGGGGGAAGGAGTTAACTAGAGGGAAGAGTTAAAATACTTAACCATGGTTAAATCCTATCTGTCTCGCCCTGTCTTTCCTTAATAGAGTGGTGTAAGAAGAGAACAATTCTAATTTTAATTTTAATCTTTAATCTTTATAATTTTTATCATTTTGATTTTTATTTTTTAGATAAATTTAGTTTTTAACTTATATTTTTTAACAGATAGTTTATTTTTTTTAATTATAATAATAATTGAACCGTTAAAAATCTAACAATAATGATATATCATATACATATTATAATATATTTTAAATAATATATCATCTAACTTATCAAATATATATATATAATAATTTTATTTTAATATAAAATATAAAACAAATTTCAAATAAAATATTAAAAAATTAATTAATTCTAAAATAAAATCTTACTAATCATTCTCAACCCTAACTACGGTAAAATCAAAGTTTTGTCTTAAAAAAATGTGAACATAGTTTGAAATTAATTAATTTTTTTAAGGTAGGATTTTGATCATAACTTAGTTAGGCTTGAGAATGTTTAATAGTATTTTATTTTAAAATTAATTAATTTTTTATTTAAATTTTAATTATTTTATATTTTATATTATAATAAAATTATATATATATATATATTTGATAGGTTAGATGCTATATTATTTGAAATATATTATTATATGCATATGACATGTGATTATTGTTAGATTTTTACTGATTCAGTTATCATGATAGTTAAAAGATAAGTTATTTGTTAAAAAATATAAATTAAATGTTAAAAAAATAAAAAAATAATAAAAATTATAAATGTTAAGGATTAAAATTATCTTTATTACTTTTCTATTTAAACAATAAAGGATTGGATAGGCTAGGGAAATGCAGCTGGTCGCCACGTCATGCATAAAAATGAATTAAGTAATTTATTTATTCTTATGATTTAAAATGTATTAAATTTATAGAGAGAATAAAGAATTATATAAATATGTTTATAAAAAATAATTTAATAAATTATTAAATATAACGGTATACAAAAAATTGTTAGTTTTATGTTTAATTCTTAAGTTGTATTTTTAATATTTTTGTATTACACAAAATTTGAAAAGATAAAAAAAAAAAAAAAAAGTATTTCCTATTTTATATGATATATTAAATATAAAATATATGGTATGTTCTGTATGGTAATTTCATGCTTTATACTGAAACAAACACGGTATTGTAAAGTCGAGAGCACGTAAATTGAGTGGTCCTGTGAACACCTGAATCTCTCTCTCTATTATAATTCCAGAACAAATTGCAATGGACATGGGTAGTGGCAATAACGTAGACCCCACACGTATACATTTATGACGGTATCGAAAGGCAGGCTTATCCTAACCGTCAATTTTGTTTCAATCCAATTAAATTTATTTTTCAGGTCCGGATCCCCAAAGTTACATCACGGTAAATTTTGGAAGTCAAAGATAGGAGGTAAAGTAAAAACGGTTCGGTTAATTTATTTTTTACTTTTTTAAAAAGGTAAGATACAGATTTCAATTACTGAGGCTTTTGTTATTATTCGGCGTCCGGTTGCCGCGACAAGCAGGTTTTTGGGATGTGTGTGGGACCCACTGTATTTTTTTAGTATAATACATAATTACGTATCTTTTTCCGTGTTGTCAAGATTGATTTCCAGCCGTTCATTAGTTGTTTTGCTCTAGGAAATAGGTGTAAAACACGAGCTGTAATTATCAGGATTTTTATTCATTAACTTTTTAGAATTTGGTGATGTTATTATTTATAATCTATATTAAAAATTAGATTTATTATTAAAGATTTAAAATCTAAAATTTAAAGTATATTTTTATTGGAAATGTATAAAATTTAAAATTTGTTTTTTTATATATTTTAATATTGATCTTAAAAAAGAATACTAAAAAACATAAATTTTATATTCATATTTTTAGGGAAATAATATCTTAGAATAAAATAATGGGAATACTGAGATATGTCTAACATTATTTAAGAAAATATGATTTTTTTTTATGGTAACCATGAGTGATGTTGTATGTGGATGGCGACCTTCATTTCTTTTAATTATTTATTTATATTTTCGTTATATGCAGGTAATAATTTGATTGTTTTAATATAAAATATATAATTGTTACAAAAAATCATATTTTTCTTTATAAATAATATAGGACATACTATATTTTTATTTTTTTATTTTAAAGTTATTATTTTCCTAAAAAGACAAATTTAAAGCGCTTTTTTCTGAAAATTTATAAAATGATCATCTAATTTTTAAAAATTACAAATTAGTATAATGTCGTTAGAAAGTTAAATATGACAATTAATAAAATTTGGAGTAAAAATATTTATTTTTATTTATATAATCAATCAATTTAATTTTAATTAAAAAATTAATAATTTTTTTATTCGCTTATTCTATAAATTTAACAATTTTTATTCTATGAAATCAAATCGAAATTAGAGTGATTATGCATAGGATCAAGGAGAGAATATTAGGTGAACCATGTTCACCACGTCATCCATGGTTCAAGCAATCAGGACCGTTGATCTTCAAATAACCATCTAATAACTATCCACCCACTAAGTACATGTAGGAAAGAGATGATAATTCACTTAAAAAATTTAAGATCAACGACCTTAATTAATTGGGACTATGAATGACATGGTGAAAATGTTTCACCTAATAATTTTTTCTAGGATCAAGACTCTCGGAGCGAGCGAGTGAGGCACGGGGGAGGAGTGTTGATGGACGTGGGTTAGTAAAAAATTAATGTTAATATTTTAAAAAAAAAAAAGAAAATTAAGATTAACCGAACAAAAAAATTGGTCATTAAAATAGTTTATCGAATTAAATTAAAATCAAACCGAATACACCCCTAAAAATAACATATGTTTAAATAAAAATAGATAAAATGATATAATGGATAAATAAAAAGAAAAAGTTTATTGATTTTTTAAAATTAATAATAAATTAATTAAGACATAAAGATAATTTTAACCCTTAACATTTTTAATTTTTATTATTTTGGCCCTTATTCATTTTTGGATAAATTTAACCTTAGCCTATATTTTTTTGACAAATAACTTATTTTTTAACTAACATAATGATTAAACTGTTAAAAATTTAACGATATTGACGTATCATATATGAGATAATATATTTTAAATAACATGACATCTAGCATCATTCTACATATATATAACATGTCATTATCGTTAAATTTTTTACGATAATGATAAATATATACATGATGTAAAATATAATTTTATTCTAATATAAAATATAAAAAAATTAAAATTCAAAAAAAAATTTAAAAATTAATTAAATCTAGAATAAAAGACTACTAAGCATTGAAAAATCTTAAATATCATTCTACATACATATATGACATATCATTATCATTAATTTTTTAACTATTTAATTATTATGTTAGTTAAAAAATAAGATATTTATAAAAAAGATATAGATTAAGGTCTAAATTTATCATATAAAAAATAAAAATTAAAATAATAAAAATTATAAATATTAAGGATTAAAATTATTTTTATACCATTAATTAAATACATAAATATATAAAATTAAATATATTATAATAATATTTTTATTAATTATTATATTATCAAACATTAAATTTTAACGATATTATATTAATTTATTATTAATATCAATAAATCGTTTATTTTATATTATCGAAATGCTAATACTATTATAGAGAATTTGTAATTATCATTTTGTGATTGGACCGTTACCAATCTATATAAAAAAAAGATTCCACGTCACCCCAATCACGTCAACCGTTATCTTTCGAATAGTTATCAAAGTGCGTCCCCTAAAGATAGCGCCACGTCATTTTCCATTCTCGGAAAACCATCCGAGGTTTAATCTATTGCTAAGCACTTTTATATTTCTTTTTTCTTTTTCATGGAGAAGGTAATGTTTTACTTTGCCTTTTTTCCATTGTAGAAACTGAGTAATTACATTAATGTGTGTAATGCGTGGGTCTTTATTTCTAAATGGATATTACGAAAATGACATATGTTATTTATTTTTAAAATTATTTTTAATATGATTGTCATATATTTTTTTATCCTTCTAATTTCAATAATTTCATATTTTTAAAGCTTTGTCTCAATTTTAATATAATAATTAAATCAAAATAAACAAATATTTTTTATTATTTATTTATATAAGAAGATAGGAAGACGTCTGAATTAATTAAAGCAGTATTCTAATTAAAACACAGATATATTAACTTAAAGATAAAGTGTAACATATATATTTTTAATAAAATAATATATGTGTGTGAGAAAATTCACGTGAAAAAGTAAAAAAATCAATTTGAGTTTTTATATGTTAAAGTGAATATTTGATATATTATTTTTATAAAGAAAAAAATACAGATGTATTTATATTTTTAAATTAAAATTAAAATTTTTTATTTTAAAAATTTAAAATTTTAACCATAAAGTATGAAGGATAAAAATGTAGTAATCAAATGTTTGTGATTTTCAAATTTTTTTTCAAGCCAACTTTCATTCACTCGCATATATATTATTTTTATTATTTGTTATTTAATTTGTGATTTTAATTAAATATCAAAGTAAAAAATTTAAATCTAACGATTAGAATATACTTAAATTAAATTTAATCTATAAATAAATTAAAAAATAATTAAATTATTTGAAATATATAAAAAATGACTAATATATTAACGGTTAAAACAAAGTAGTTTGCACTACTTTTATAAGAAAAATATGTAATTAATAATTTATATTTTTAATTATGATCCACTTTTTAAAATAAATTAGATTTGATAATTATGTCTATCGCCGTCGATTTTAATGGTGTTTGTATTCATTTTATATTTTGAGTATTTAGATTAAATTTTTATTTTTTATTTGTATGATCCTCTTATAATCTTACAACGCTAGTTTTATTTAATAGGTTTATATATGATTTTAGATATTTTATTTATTATGTTATAAACTTTTATTATAATTTTAGACATATTTATTTTTAATAAAATTAGTGATCTATATAAAAAAATAATTGTAAATTAATATTCCACAAATGTATAGACTGGACTCGGTGTACAACGTTGAAAACTGATCGACTTAAATAGAGGTTCTTTACATTTCTAATTGCAGCAAAAGAATGTGGCCACGAGGCTCCACGTCACGTTTTCAAGTATATCGGCTTCAATGGATCTTCACTTTAAAAAAGTCAACCATGTTTAGAGTCTAAAAACAAACCCCCCGAATTGAATAGGAAAACACGTGGCGTTCATATTTATTTATTTTTAATACAAATCGAAGTTTAATAAAACATAAAATATGATACGGTAGTTATTTATAAGGCCAGTAATTTAATCTCAATTCACAAAATAAAATACTTTTTATAATTATTTATTTATTATTAATAAAAATATTTATAACAAAGAAAATTGATTATTATAGATTATTAATATTTTTTTACGAAAAAAAGTAAGAGAATCTGGATAAGAAAAAAAATTAAAAAGTAATTTTGTACGAAACAAGATCCTAAATAATAATATATCATAAAAATTCTGAGAGGATAAAAACAATTTAATTACGATAATTTTAAAATTATAAACAATTTAAAATATATATGTAACTTTTTTTTTTTTTATAAATAACAACTTAAGATATAATTAACTTGTAATATTTAAAAATGACAATTACCCATCCTACGATGTACATCCATCCTCGCTTCCCCGCTCATGATCTCCGCCACTCGACCACCCAAGTGGGGTCGAATGAATCTCATCTTTATCTCTGATACAATCAGGCGTGGAGCTATTTTTTTAGATTTATATTTAAAGTGTATCAATTATTTATAAATTGATATTATTTATTTATTTTTAAAAAAATTATATATATATAACTCATATAAGAAAGGTGGACTAAAAAAATATTTATAACTTAATTATTAAAAAAATAAAATGGAAAAATCTTCGATGCATCGGTGGTAATAAAAATTATTTAGCAAGCGCTTATTTTTTTTAGTTTTTAAAAGTTTTAGAGTTTGTGATTAGGTGTTAAGATTTGTGGATTGATACTGTTTAAAGTTTTATGATTTAGAATATAGAATTTAAGGGTTAAATATAGAATTTTTTTAAAAATATGTTATAGTTTTAGAAGTTCAATTGTGAAAAAAATATCACTAATATTATATTAAATAATTACATAAATAAATTGTTTTTATATAAATTGAATATTTTTTTACTTCTTAAACAAATTGAGTATCAGATATAATAACAAAATTATAATAGTTATGTATAATATTTCGAATCAATATTATATTCTTATCATATTGACTAAAGGCATTATATATTTAGTTTTTAGAGAATTTTTTTAAAATTAGTATGTTTATCGTTGAACACTATTAATGTAGAATATTTTTGAATATCATTATTTCTTTTAAAATAAAGATTAAAAATATTAGAGATTTAAAATATAATTAAAATTATTCTAAAAAATAAATTAGATTTAATAAAAATTTTATGGTATTTTTAACTGATATGTTAGAATCATATAACTCTAAATCTTTTTAATATTATAAACCCTAAATTTAATCTCTTTATTTTTTCTTTATCGTTGCCGTCATTATTGTTATTAATCATTGTCTTAATGCTGATATAAATAAATTAGATTACACTCAAGCACAAAAATGTCAAAATGTATATTTTTATTTTAAAACAATTTGAATATTTTAAAAATTTAATAATATATAATCATATATAATATTAATAATATTTAATAATATTGATACATATAATAAATTCATTCATTTAAAAATTTATCAAATGCCTGATGTATATGCTCTTTTAAAATAAAGTATAAATATAATAATGGAAGTAAAAGAATATATTTTATAATTGCTGAAGGTTTGTCTGGTACAGGGGAAGGTGGGATCTCCATCTTGGGAAAATAAATGCAGAAGCCCGGGAGTTCCCAACTCGGAGGAGATAATCATAAAAATATTTATATTATATTTTTAAAAATATTTTAATATATAAATTTTAATTAATAAAAATCTTCAAATTTTAAGTTTTAAAAATTAAAATTTATATTATAGACGTAAAATTTAAGGCGTAGAATAGATTACTTTCTCGAGCCAAAAAAATAAAATATTAAATATTTAAAAATATTAGCTTTAGTTTTTTCACATAAAAATTAATAATTTTATTTATTTTAAATTTTAGTTAATTATTATATATACATAATAAATAGAGTTTAAGTTTAATCGTTAGATCTTTAATTTAGTGTTTAAAAAATTAAAAGATTAGGATCTAATCTGTGAGGATAAGCTAATGAAGTCTCATTAAAATACACTGGAAAATGAGGTCATTACTTAATTAGTCCCTTTCCCTTCTTATATTTAATTTTTAAGGGTTAAGTCAAAACACCCAAATCTGGCTTTTGGAGTTATTATTATACAAATTTGTCCCTTAAATTCAACAAAGTGTACGGCCTCGTACGGGACAAATTTAAGAAGTTCATTATTGATTTTTTAAAATTAATTTTGTTAAACTTTGATCATTGTTATTTTAAATATTTTAATTTATTAAATTTTATAAAATATATATTCTTAAACTACTTGATTAGAGGGTTCTAAAATATATTTTTTAATATTTTTATCAATAATAAATTTAAGTTATAATGAATAAAAGTTTAAAAAACTTGACAAAAAAATCAATACAGGACAAATAAAATAGGACGGAGGTAGTATCAAATAACTTTTTTTATCATTGAAATTGATCGATAATCTCTCTATCTATTAGAAACTTGACCTCTGTGATTAGTGTCAATTTGAAGAAGAAAAATTAAGAAGACTTTAGCGTGGTATGCCAACATTTCTTAACGACATTGATTATAAAGAAAACAAATTAAAAATTTAATGATTGTATTTTAAATATTAAAACTTTAATAATCAAAATAAAATATTTTTTATAATTACGATAAATTATATTTATTCGATAGCGTTAATTTAAAATTTTATTATAATAATTTTTTGATCATGCTTTAAGAAAAATGAATTATCTAGTATTAACAAAAATAAACTATTTATTGAACTGAAATTACTCAGAGAAATATTACTTAAAAAGAAATAAATTTATTAAAAATTTTAATTAGTTTCTAAATATAAAAATGTATATAAAATATTAACTATTCATACTATTATTATTATTATTATTATTATTATAGCGAGAAATAGTCAAAATCTCTACAAATGTTATATGTAATTCCATGAGGGGCTGGTAACGTCTACGTATCAAGGGAAGACCGAAGACCGAAGAGGTTTCGTTCAACTTAAGGAAAGAAAGAAAGAAGTTCAGTTTATTTTCGCTTTTTTTTTGTTTTACATTATTTTATTTATTTATTATTATTATTATTTTTGTTTTTTTTTTATTTTTTATATATTAATAAGAACCTCTGTCTCCATGGCAGGCGTTTACTCCTTTTTTGTGATACGTTTTTTATTTTTATTTTTGTGGTTTATTTTATCTGTTCTTATAACATGATTCAACATACTTTAGCAGCCGATTGTTACAGAGATTTGAATTGGCGCTAGTTTCTGATTATGATTTTGTCGGTGTTCATTGATGGTTAGATCTCCACTCGGTTGATGGTTTGTGTACCGATATAATCAGTCCTGGGTAGCGGAATATTCTGCCTGATGTTTAAGATTGCTCACCACTCCTTATTCACCCATTATGTGTCTCGGTTGGATAGAGACAAATAGATTTAAGAAGCTTATGAATTTTAATAATATGCTTATCTTCATAAAAATATTTTTTTTTATTTTTTAGCTTTTCCGAATTCATTGCAATTATAATATTTTCGACAGATTTAATAAAAATTCAGTGCTAAATATAAAAAAAATACTTATATACTTTTATCTATTTTTCTTAGACTTTGAATTTAAGATTCAGTAAAAACATCTATTTTCTTTTTTAAAAAAAATCTTATTTCCTTTAAGTAGAAATAGATTTTATCAACAACAACAAAAATTATTAACGTATTGAATAGCTTTTTTTGTCAAAAACGTGTTGAAGAGTATAATGTTGTATTTTTTATACATATGATGAAATTTTCTTTTACTTTTAAAATAATAATCCAATACAAGTTCTCCTATACCAAAATTTCTCTAAAAAGAGGGGATAATAACCGTGGAACAATTCAAGCATTAGCAATTTTTGTCTAAAAACCTATAAATTTTTATCAAAAAATCAAAGGAGTATATTAATCGCACATAAAAAATATCATAATTCTAAAAATTAATAACCCTATTATAAAACACGTGAACATAATTATGAATTGGACGAAATATATAAGTGATAACAACGTGCCTAAGTCTTAGTCTGAATCATAAAATAACAAAAAATATTAAAATTATATATATTTTCAAAAGAAATACGAAGATTATATCTAAAATGCTTACAAAATTCAATACTCAATCAACACAAAGTTTAAAACTTATAATTTTTTTCCTATCCATACTATCTTTATTTTTATTCAAAAAATAACCAAATCAGCCTATAGCTTTACGAGTGTTTAAATGCCTTCAGGATTATAGGCTTAAATGGGCCTTACATTTTATTAGAAGATAGGGTTTGGGCCTAATATAGGGAGCCCAATCCTTCAACATGTTTTATATCTTGATGTGTTCCCTCAGGATTACGGGTGTTTGTTTTTGGATACCTAAATCGAAAAAAATAATCTTAATTTTAATTTTTTAATTTTGTATTAATAAATTAATAAAAAATATTTAAAAATTTTAAATTTTAAATTATATAATACGTGTATAGAAATAATTTAAAGATTTAAAATTATTTTTTGGTGAAAATGTTAAAAGCCTAAAAGAAAATATAATTTTAAGTTAAAAAATAAATATATCAAAAATATAAAGTCAAATCGAGTATCAAGTTATCGAAAAGTTTAGCTCAGATCCGTACTTGAAAAAAAATCTTAGATTGATTACCCGATCTAATTATAATATATATTTAAAAATATTTAATATTTTAAGATTAAATTGATCGATCAAATCAACCTAATCAAATATTTTTAACACCCTTATTTTCAAGTCCAAAAGGGAACAAAAACAAGTTTTAATTGTTTCTGGATTTTCACACCAAAGACTTCAAAACACAGAAAAATTTACAGCTTTTAATTTTTTATTTCATTTGATGATATTATTGTTAATTTTAGTCTTTAAAATTTTATTTTTTAATTTTTTTATTTTATATAAACTAATATAATATTTTCAATATGATGATATTGTTATCCGTTTTAATATCTAAAATTATTTAACATGAAATTGATCCATATATTTTTTTTAATTTTTAAAATTTAGTTTAATATTTTTAATCTGATAATATTTATTTATTTCAATCCAAAAAATTTTAAAATAAAATTCACTGATAATTCTTTCTAAATTTTAAAATATAGTCTAATATTTTTAATATAATGATATTATTATTTATTTTAATCATTAACATTTATTTAACCCATAATTAACCTCTATTAGATTTTTTTTTTGTTAAAAATGAACAATACGTGCCAATTTTAGGGGATGCAATAACTTTTGCGTAAATTAAATAATTTATTTAAGATAAATAATTACATATTTTTTACATAATAAAAACTATATATTTTGAATAAATAGTGCTAATTTAATTAAAATATATTTTTTTAAAATTTCAATAAAAGTTTTCGACTATCTTAATAATCTAAATATATTTTTTTATAATACCAACATATCATATATACTTTTTTATTTATAACTATTATAATAAACTAAATAAATTTTTATTTATATAAAATCAAATTATGTTAAACTTAAATTTTTTATTTTAAAATTTGAGTCGAATAAAATATAATAAAATATCAAATTTAAATAAAAATATTAAATTTTTTAATCTGGTAGAGGTCAGCAAAATACCCGACCTATAACCATTGACCTAATGAAAATATAAGGATTAAACTGACCGAAAATATAACAAAAAGTCCGAAATTAGAGTTATATTATGGTACAAGGATAAATACAATTACGCCGAATAAATCAAATAACTATGATTAATGTCTATACATGGGCCCACAATGACATAAAATCAACGGCCAGGATTACTGGATCCATTTCGTAAATCTCCAATCTCTCCCCCCCATCTCCAAGTTCTTAAATACCCTGTATCCTTAAACGGGTAGTGGATCCAGAAATTTATTTAAAAGTGAACACATAAAATTTTGAAATCTCAGGTGGGCACAAAGCTTAAATATTATAAAATTTAAGGACCAATTTATAAAAATTAAAAAAATAAGGGTAAATATATGAATTTTGAAAAGTTCAGAGTGGGCATAGACCCACCCTATTTAAAGGGGCATACATCAGTGGGTACGAGTATGATTGATTAACGAGTTGAGCAGTTTGTGAGTTGCTCGAACTCAACTCGATCAAAACTTGATAAATATTTGATTTAGATTAACTCGTTCTAACTCGAACTCAATACTTTAACGAATTTAATCAGATAAAGTATGACTCGATTCGATAAATTCGTTAGCAGCTCGTTAATATTTTAAAATATTTTTTAATAATTACTTTAAAATAATTCATTCAAAAAGTAAATTTAAATAATAATTATTAATGTGTGAATTGTTACTTTATTTTTAATACGTTAGTTTGATATATTTATAAAATGTTACTTTTGAATTTAGACTTTTAAAATATTTTATACAATCTTTTTGATATTTTTGGTTATATTTGTTGATTTAAGTTAATATTAAGCCTCGTATGAGATTATTAAATTTTACTTTTAATAAAAATAATGTAAGTTTTTCAACGAGTTTAACGAGTCGAGTTGAACAATAAAATATTTTAAGGAGCACGAGTCAGACACAATTTTAACAAGCTTAACGATTAACGAATCAAATCAAATAATAAAATTTTTTAACAAGCACGAGTCAAACAATGCTCAACTCATTCAATAAGCATCCCTAGGTATAAGACATGAATAACCCTAAAATCGCTTATCCCTTTTTGGTCATTTCATCCTCCAATCATCGTATCATCCCCTCTTCTTCCTTCTTCCTGCTCCCACAAAGATTCCGTGCTCGCTGATTGGCTACACCGAAATCCGTACGCTCTTCCCTTGCATTTCATTAGTTAAAATTAAATCTATATGCCCAGTTTAATTATTCGAATAACTTATTTGGTTTCTTTTTAATCTCGTTTACGCAGATGAAATTATTCTGGATTTCCCGTTTTCTGTGCTTTTGATTTATGGCGCTTTAGTTCCAGTAATTAATTTGCTACTCCTAATGACGTTTTAATTGTTCATTCGTTTGATTAAATTGTTAATCTAATTAAGGTGTAATCTCGTTTATGTTATGCTTTTCGATATTAATGCGATCACGATAGTGATGGATCTTTCTAGCTTAAATATCTTATATTCTAAGGTTAATTTTGTTACTGCAAATCTCTCATTGAATGGGATCCATTTTGTAATTTTCATATGGATCTGAACACTGGATTTTAATTTTTCATTTTGTTGCAGGGATCATTTCAACTTTCACTACACTCGCCGAAGCTTAAGAATGGTAATTCGATATTAATCTGTTTATATTATGATTGGCATACCTTTTTACCTTGAAAAGTTTTTATGCTTTCTCATGATTATATCCAAATGTCAGCTTGAAAGTTGAATCTGGTTGTTGATATTGAATTTTAGTTTTAATTTCTATAAGATTTGTGTTTTTTTAAGTCATTTATCCAATGCAAAACTTTTATCTTATTTTGTTCGGGTGGATCTTAATTTGTTTATCTGAGACTCAGATTAGTTGTGTCTCGTTCCTCGCCTATGATTTCCTTTAAATATCAGAAGCGTTCATATTGAATATATTTCATGGTTGTGCATTTACCTCTAACAACAAGAACACTAGCATTAAATTTAATCTTTTGTCCTGCTTCGTGTATATAGTACTGGCTATGCCATACTTATCCATAACTATGGTCTCAGACTCAGTAAGGCCACTAGCAGTTTAGTTCATTGTAGTTGCTATCTGTATCCTTGTTTCTTCCCCTCTCTTGACATTGGCATCTTCTGTTAGAGCACATTCTCTATGGGGTATTTCTAAATCTTTAGGTTTCCAATCCAATCCACCTTAAATGTGTTATCCTTTTGTTTGTACTCAATGTCTGCAAACCTCCATTTGAATTCATTTTTAACTTTTATCTTTGTTTTTCTAGCATCTGATGTAGCATTTTTAACTTTATGTATACTTGTTCAATCTTGCGATGCATTGTTAGTCTTATTTACATTTAGTAGATTTTCCCCCAGGTTTGAACATAATTTGTGGTTACACAAGATTTCCAGTGTGCCTGGTAAATATTTTATATCTCTACTTGTGCATTTGCTAAGCCGGATGTGCTGGCCTGCTTGTGCAGTAATCAAGAATGATTTAAGCACTTTGTTGGCACATGCAATTTCTTTGTGTTAAAACTATTTGTCTGATTTCTTGGAAAAAAATGTTTAAATTAATAGACTAAAAGCTGTTCAAGGGTATATGGATTATTCTTATTGTTATCAAGCTTCCCTCTTATTTAAAACTAGATGGAAATCAAGTAGGTGGTTGATATCAGCCTTGAAGCTAAAATGTTAGCATATGAGGTCTTGTTTGCCAATTTGTTGTCATCATGCGTTCTCTATTTGTCATGTGATCTGATGCAAACATAATCTTTCAAACACATGTTTAAATTGAATGGACTACTGCTATATTTCACCAGTTACTAACTATTAACTATATCATCCGCAGATCTGAGGTCTTGGTCCGTTTTTTGTATGTTGCCACGTGTAAATTCTTTGAAATTGAATTTCAACTGATAGAAATTCTCTATTGTTTTCTTTTCAGGTGCTCCTGTGATTAAATATTCTATTATAACAACTGATACAGTGTACAAGATTGAAAATGGAGTTGAATAGCCTGAGAGATGCATTTGATCGTGTTGCAAAGAAGCAAAAGCTGTCCTGCTCTAAAGCTCACGAAGTTATGGATCAGATTGTTCAAGAAATCGAAAAGGCAATAGAAATGATGCAACTAATGACCCTTGATCATAAATCCATACTTGCTGAACTGAAGAAAAAACTGCATGAAATTGCTCCACTCAGTCAGCTAGAAGGCACACAGAAGGAACTCAACATAGCATTGAGCAAGTATCCAAAAGCTCTTGAGAAAGCCCTTAATCCTGATATATCCAAAGCTTATCGAAATATTGAGTTTGATTTTCATACGGTTAACCAAATAATTGCCATCCATTTCTATCGTCAGGGCCTGTTTGATGTCAGTGATTGTTTTATAACTGAGGCTGGGGAATCAGAAGCTGCTGCTTCTATGAGATCACTTTTTCAAGAAATGTATCAAATACTTGAAGCCATGAAGAATAGGAATCTAGTTCCTGCCCTGAAATGGGCGACCACAAACTCTGATAAACTGAAAGAAAATGGTTCAGACCTTCTGCTGGGACTCCATCAGTTGCAGTTTGTGAAAATACTACAAATGGGAAGCAAAGATGAAGCGCTCAAGTATGCAAGAACCAACTTTGTTCCTTTTGCTGGAAACCATATGGCTGAAATCCAGAAACTTATGGGGTGTCTCTTGTATTCCGATAGACTTAACGAGTCCCCATATGCTCATTTATTGTCACCAACCAATTGGGATATAGTGGCTGAGGAGCTCACCAGACAGTTCTGCAATCTACTGGGACAATCATATGAGAGTCCATTGAGTGTGACGATAGCAGCAGGGGTGCAAGGGCTGCCACCACTTCTAAAGTTTATGACAGTTATGGCTGGGAAGAAGCAAGAATGGCTATCAATGAAGCAGTTGCCAGTTCCCGTGGAGTTAGATAAAGAGTTCCAATTTCATTCTATATTTGTGTGTCCTGTGTCTAAGGAGCAATCGACCGATGATAACCCACCGATGTTGATGCCATGTGGTCATGTGCTCTGCAAACATTCTATCAACAAGATGTCAAAGAATGGATCAAAAACTTTCAAGTGCCCGTACTGCCCATCCGATGTCGATGCAGCACGGTGCAGACAGCTGAATTTCTGATATGTTTACCCTAAAATGCAATGGGGTTGTATTTAAAAAACTGTTTCCTTCGGATTGAATCAAAAATGTGTAGAATTAGAAATTGTTTGTGGTGAGATGTTGGCAATGCAGGTCAACATTGGTGTAGTATTTGCTGGACTTGATTGTAAATAGAAATTCTTTCCAGCATTCGTGCTGGTAATGCAGCAGCCGAAGTCGCTGGGGCACTGGTCGCATAGAAACCTAAGTTATGCCGGCAGACTACAACTCATTAAGGCAGTCCTGTGCAGTATTCGGCAGCTCATCATGAATATACTAGCAGGTGAGAGGTCTCTGTGGGTTGTCTGAAACCAGAATTATATCCTTCAATAGTCAATATTTTTACTTGCTTATTGTCTTTGAAGTGTTAGTTGGTGTGTTAGAAAATTGCTCCACCTGTGAGAATCTGTTTATGCCTTGTTCCAATCCATACCAGATTTGAGAATGATGAATTTCAGGTAATTCTGGACTGAAATATGAACTAGAAGTGAAATTGTTTCATGACATAAGCTTCTGCGTTTTCTTATGCATGTTCTTAAACATGCTATAATATCTTGGATGGCTATTTTAGGAAGGCTTCCAACTCGAAATTTGGCATTGCAGTTGATGGGAATTGTATATAGTTCGGAAGGCTTAATGTTGCTGAATAATTTATTAAAAGATAAATCTTATACATTACACCTTATAATCTATTGTCTACACCATAACTCTAAACCCTTAATCTAATTGGTGTAGATTCTAAACCCTTAATCTAATTTTTAGTGTTGAATCATAAATATAAACACAAAAAATATAATTTTGATACACAATACTTATGTTTGCTCCTAATCTGCGATCTTAATTTCATTCTATCACTAATTATCTTTTTTCTTTTGGGTTTGTACTTATCCAATTAACGGTTTTTTTTCTTATGTAATTTCTTTCATAAAAACAAAAATATATGCTTACTAAAATCTGGCATTTTCAAATCCATGCAAATCGCTAACCCTATTCATATGCTTCCTCGTAATCGCCACTTTAGCCAATCTCTCCGCCGCTTTCCAAGGAGACGTCGGCGTTAGCGACTCCACCTTTTCCTCCACTCTCCCATTATTGTAATTATTAACATGATTACTACTATTATTTACCCTTTGTTTCTGCCTCTGCCGGTTCAACTCCGCTAACTCGGACTCCAACCGCCGAATAAATTCCTCACCCGAACTCGAATCCCATTGCAACAACAAAGCTCGAGCCGAGGTCAGCAAGTGATGAGCTCCCGATAAATCGTCGTGCTCAATCAACTCACGGGACTCCGCCACAGCGCGCTCGCTCACGTGGAGATTCCTCAACCGTGCGACGCTGTGAGACGAAGATCGAACGGACTGCGGCAACCGAGGTAAAACCAAGCTTTGATCCCTCGGGTAGACCATCTCCTGGGTAAATGGATCTCTGTAAGATGATCGTACGGACATCAGCCTGTCAGACCCGCGAGAGGATACGGGTACTTTCAGTTCAACCAATAGTTCTCTCTCCTCGCCCGAATGCAAATCCCCAACCCGTACCGAACTGGACCCGAATGAATTTGGTAGGGCCGTCAATGAATAGACCGACAATATCTCGGCTGGGGCAGACCCGGATTCGAATCCCAGTTCAAGCCTCACATCTTGAACCATCACGCTTAAGAGACCGTTCACGATTTCACAGAAAGCATCCTCGTTTGGAGCGTGATTGCACGATCCGAAGCCGAATGAGTGCACGGGGATTTCTGAATGGCTCAGGCGCGTGGTGGAAACAACTGGGAAGTTCTCATTGGTTGGATTCGACTGTGACTGTTTATCATGATAGTCGGATAAGATCATAATACTGGCGACTGCGTTTTTCTCTCTACGGTCTTCCAATACTTTGGCCGCTTTTTTCAGCGCGTCGTGGACACTCATCCTTTGTCCGTTGCTTCCCAGCGCGTCGACGATCCGTCTCGCAGATCTCCGTCCGTCGGAACTCATCCTTTTCAACGGCAACAATCGTTTAGAACTGGACGAGAAAATCACGATTGACAAACGATCCTTTTCGTTGAGCAAAGAGATAATAGACCGCATCGCGCGTTTCATCATCTGCAACCGCATCGTACCTCCGCTAGCATCCAACACCGTAACCAAATCAATGGCAGCCCTCTTCAACCCATGCGTTACGGTTGGCGCACTCACTTTCATAGCCACCACGTAAGTTTCGTAACTCCTCCCAACCGCCAGCATCGCCACCTCCTGTGACAACCTATATTCCAAGCTTCTTGCATTACTCCTCGGTGCAACAAAAAACCCTTGGAATTCCTCTTCGTCTTCGTTTTCGGTTTCCTCAGATTCAGGAATGGGATTAAACTGGGAAAGAGAAACAGGTGAGGCCAACGACTCATCGTCGTTATAGACCCGAAACGACTTCGTTTTGACGTGGCCGAGAGATGTTTTATGGGGTTCTTCGGGGTGTTGAAGGGAGAGTAAAGGCAGCTCTTTCCAGGTGGTGGAACAGACGGGGCAAATTAGTACTTGTTGCTTCCTGATAAGGGCAGCGACGCAATGGAAATGGAAGGAATGAGAGCACTCCGCCGTGAAAATCGCCGTGCCTTGACCCGTTTTCACAGTTTCTAAACAGATTCCACACCGGCAAACCTGCAAGAAAAAAAATAAACAATACAACAAAAGATTACTCCTATTATCGAAAAGGAAAAAATTTTGAATAAAAAAACAGAGTTGAGACAAAGATGAGAAAAAAGCTTACGTTGGAGAGAGCGGAAGGGGATTTAGGGGAGGAAGGGTTGGAGAAATGGGATGTTCTGCAATGGAGTTTGGGGCTATTGGGAAGAGAAGAAGAAGTTGGGGTGGGTGTGGAAGCGGTTCGGCAACGAAGACTTGGGCTTGAAACCGGTTGAGATTGTAACCTCGGCGTTGATGGGTTGTAGAAAAACCCAAACTTTGATGAAAATCTTGGACTTTTGGTGCTATTGTTTTGCTGCTGCTGTTGTTTCTTTTCTGGTAAAACTGTGATGTCTTGCTTCTTGGGAATGGAAGTGCAAAAAGCTCTTCTCCAGCCGGTCACCATTGTTTCAAAACTTTTTTGCTCTGTTTTCAGTCAAGTTGAATATTTTCTCTTCACTCTTCAGTTTATTTGGAAGAATTTTGACTGTGAGGAAGAAGAAACGGCGTGAGGATGTAACTTGAATTCAGATGAAATATGGAAACAAAAGCAATGGATTAGATTATTGGAGAGAGAAGAAATGGCCTCAAAAAAGATGAGTGCTTTGCTTTTTATTTCTTTCAGTATTTCCAGAGACTGTATTATAATGTTGGGAAATCTCCCCCCACGAAAAATCACTGCTGGTAATGGTTAGCAAAAGCCTTCACTGATTGCTCGGTCTCGGAATAAAAGGGAAAGATTAAACAGTACTAGATATCCATAATTAGTGTGATATAAAAATGTGTTTTTTTGGGGGGAAGTTTCTGTCTTTGTAACGTGGATGGATTGAAAATTCCAGATATTTGGTGTCTATGTTCCGCTTAATTCCTAATGAATAATCAATAACTCCTTGGGATCGAAAAACGAAAACAGCTCTGGTAAAAGATACACATTATTCGGTTTTAACCGAATTAGTCGACCGAATTAAAATTATTTTGATTAATTTAATCGGTTAATTTTTTGATAAATTTAATTAAATATTATTTTTTTTAAAATTCAGTTAATGATTAATTCGGTTCAAGATTAATTAATCGAATAATTAAAATTATTAAATATTAAATATTAAATATTAAATATTTATTTTTAGTCATTTAATTTTTAAAAATTATAAAATATTCATTAATTTTTTATATTATAAAATAATCAATAATTTTTTATTAAATTAATATAAAATAAAAGTTTAATGACTAAAAATTACTTTAATATAATTTAGAGACCTATTATGTAATTTAACTAAAATTTATAATAAAATTTGATTAATTGACTAATTAAACGAAATAATTTCGGTTTGATTAATTCGGTTAACGAAAATTCGATTTGGTTAACGATTAAAATTTTAAAATTTTTTATCAATTCAATTTTAATTAATTTGATTCGACCATCGACAGAATTAAACAAATGCACACCCTAAAAAATCTAGCCTCTCGATCCCATAAAATCCGTGTTTAGCATTAGGCTCAAATACGAGGTTTCTATTTACCTATGTGATGTTTAAGTTTAGCAAAAATTAGACTACTCAAAAAAAAATTGTTTCAATTTAAAGTGAAAAAATATTTTAATTTAATTTATAACTTTTAATTTAAATAATTTAAAATTTTAATTTTATTCAACTTTATCAAAGGCACAACTCTATGCATACGGTACCAAACGATAAAAGAATATAATTCTTAGATTTTTTTTTTATAAAATTGAGAGAAACATACTATTAAGTGCTTCATTAAAACCTAAATAAGAAAAAAAAATATACTTAATAGTATTTATAAAAAGACTCACACCCACATAGAGTTACAAGTCATCATGAACCAAAGCCAAAATTGCATCCGGTAAAAAACATAAAAGATGAAAAGTTTAGGTCTCCAAATGAAGGAACATCACCAGATTGAGCCATTTTGGCTAATCCATCAGCAACTTTATTTGTTGTCCGACGAATATGACAAATTTTGATCTCCCAAGATTAATCAAGAAATAAACAAGTCTCTCTAACCAATGATGCCAAACCAACCCTTGTAGTTCGTTTAAACAAATTGTATTATGTTTAAGGTAAATTATAGAATTAGTCATTAAATTTTAAAGTATTTATATTTTGGTCATTAAATTTTTAAAACATGCAATTCAATTGATGAATATTTAATTCACTTCCGTTTATTGTCGTTAACTTCCGTTAAGAATAATTGACCTGGCAAGTTAAATTACTTCTATTTAAGTCAAGTTTATGGAATTTGAGCTTAGTGCTTAAGTTTTTATTCAAATTTAGTTATAATTATTTAAAATATTATAATATATATTGATTATAATTTAAACGTCTTTCTATAGAGTTAAGTAAAACTTATAAAATTATGAGTTAAATCAAAACAAATTAAGTTTTTATATTACAATAAATAATTTGATTTTTTTCGAATCGATTCTAATTTTATTCATTCTTTTAACGAGGATATAGGGTTAAATTTAAAGACCGGATCAAACAACTTTAATATTTATATAAAAAAGTTTCCCTAACCATATCCCAATACACCTGATCGTATAATATATGATCCTTTAGTGTCCCCCATTTGAATATGAAAACCCCCCTAAAAAAGTGTAATAGATTTGATTAGCATGTTAATTTTAGGGTAATTTGACAAAGATCTTTTCAAATCGTTTTCATAACTTAATCTTAGATTTAATTTCTTAAATTTTAATTTAAATTTTTTAACGTGAGAAATAATTTCTATTGACCATGGGACATAATTATTGCTATTAAAAAAAATCCAATTTAAAGGTGGAATGAAGATTGCTCCATATATTTGGGTCATGTTTGGTAGTTGAGTGGCTACCATTATTGGGGCACATGCCCTACAGCTCTAGACCCAATAACAGCTAAAATATTTTATAGCTAGTCTTCATTGGTGCTTCTCTTTATAAAATGCTTTAATTATTTAACTTTATTACAAGTTTAAAACTACAAGACCCAGAGATCATGTTATTGGGTTTGATTTGAATTATTTTTTTAATACTAAAAAATATTTGATTTTAATTATAAAATAAATAAATACCTATACAATACCAGGTGAGTGCATCTTTAGTGAAATGCTCTAATTATTTTATTTAAAAAGTCTGTTTCAAAATACCAACAATAAACTTAAAGTAGTATTCTAGTGCCGACAATTTATCATATACAATTTAAATGGGAATTGTTTTGTTCCAAACCTGAACATTTTTTCAACCTTTGTTCTGTTTTTGTTGTTGGTCGGAGAAATTATAAAACCATTGAATCTATCTGTTTAAAATCTAGTAGGGCTCTATACATTGTACAATGCATATAATATCAACATTAAAGAATATTAATTATGTTAATTAATTAAAAGAATCTAATGGATTCTTCGATCAATTATTTAAGACCCCTAGCTTTAACATGTCATGAAAAACATGATATGCTCTACTTATTAATATGTTCAACAAAATTGAAGTCCATTAAAAACAGTGACGGAATTGTACGAGTTTAGGAGTCGACAAAATTGTCTTGAAGATTTTTTTTTTTAATTTAAATTTTTTATAAATTAAGTATGCACATGCCGTTATCGACTCATCTAATTACCGACGGAGGTTTGCTTGGTGGATTCTGGGGTCCTCGGTTCTACCCATCTCTTCCACCGTTTCCGAGATTTCCCGGAAAATGCAAAATGAACACCGGCAGAACATAGATTAGACAAAACACAGTACATCTCAAACATTACTTGGTTTCTACATAGGATTATATTAGGTTAACAACGATCACTGATTTTCACAACACATTGAGCACTAATCAAAACGAGTGGTAAACGATAACTATTCTCACAATTAAAACATAGATTAGAATGGAGTATGGTAGTCTTAATTCGGCACAACAACACCCTGCAAGCATCTGCTTTCGATCTAGGTTCTGGAATTTTTGCTTCGATCATATCCAGACTGTTTCTAGTTGGTGGCCTTGGATTTCTCTGTTGCTCTTGGAGCTGTACACAAGGAAAATACTGTTAACTGTTAACATAAGCCTAAGACTTCAGCCATCGAAATTCAAGATTAATAGATAATCTTTGCACTTCAATTCAAGTTGTAAGACATGTGAGAATGCATGCATGAACATGATGATTGGTCCATCTCCCATTCAAAAGACCCCCAGGAATTGTTAAATCGTGCCTAAAACATAAAACTAGATGCGTACATCATTTCTTTTTTAAGACATACAATAATTAAGATCTACAGTCAAATATATGAACACAAAGATAGAGATGAACAAAAACTGATAACATGTGCATGCATCTCGGTTCCCTGGATGAAATCAGTTTGATCCATTCCAGGAAGATCAGGAAACCAGATATTACTTACCTAATCCAGTTGCATCACAACTCTTCATGATTTTCAACCTCTTACAAGTTTCAATAAACATCCTGAGACAAAATTAAAGCACAATTCAGCGGATGAAGGTAACAAGAGGGAGGAAATCTCAACCTATCAGCAGCAACAAGACTCAAAGATGAAAGGGGGAGGGGGGATTATCGAACAATCATCAATTTCACAGCCCCCAAACAGATCATGTATCTATCCAATGCTTTCATATGTTTACTGACATTTATGACAACATGGATTATAATCACAAGGATTCAGTCTATAAAGGACACTTGAGAATTTTATGCCCAGGGATTTATGAAGTAAATAGGGAAAAGAAAATATTAAGGCAACCAGTAAATTTGAGTGACTGAAGCTTACTCCCAAGGAACATCACCAACAAGCATCCAATCACCATCTTTATCTTCGTATGTTATCACATATTCAGATCCATGCAAAAGATCCTTCAACTTGCTCTGACTAAATATTTCCTTCCCAGCAGCACCATGAGACCCACAATGACCTGAAATCATAATGCACATGTGGTAAATCAGACCTTTACCAGATATTTCTTGTTAAGAAGGGTTAGGTTTTATATTGCCACAGGGATAGGAAAGAAAACAGCTTACCAAGGGTAAAACAGCTGAACATCTTCTCAAGAGCAGAAGATAGTTCCCGGTAAGTTGAATATGTGCTCAAATCTACCTTCCTCAGATAAGGAGCACCGTCCATGCTGACCTTGACAAAAAGAGCAGCACGACCAGGCTTCCCATCAACTTCATCAATGTTCTTTGAAGAAGTGGCTAGGGTTTTAGCCCTAAATGATCTTACTGGTGGCCACCCAACAACCTGTGCCCTGTCAAGGATGGCATATCAAAACAACAATCAAATAAAAAAAGTTAAGAAATAATGCCTATTATATGATCCACAGCTTCTTTCTCAAGTAAATTATACTTTTTTTTGAAATACTCAAGTAAATTATACTTACTTGGCAGCAGGTGCACCACTTTTGTTATTAGCAATATCAGTATGCTTGAGATTGGTTCCATTAGTGGCATGAGGTTGTTTTTGTAACACATTTGCAGGTTCTTTCTTTCCAGATGCTTGAGCTCCAGGAGACCTTACTGACAAAGTCATATTAACCCCTGAATTACCAGGATATTTTCCATGTCCCACAGATTGTGGAGATTCAGAACCAGCTTCATGAAACATCCAACTTTTTTCTGTGTACACATAGCCTTTCACCTCAGAGAACACATCCATGGTGTCAGAGAAACCCCTTTTATTTCCGGTAACAACATTTTTCTGTGATGAAGAGCAGGTTCCGTCTTCAGAAGGAAGTAGAGGAAAGAGTGGCTTCTCATCATGTTTTCCTGAATTCAGTAACCAAAGCTTTGTTTCTTTCTCAGGGGATTGGGATCCAGGAAGACCAAGCCTAAGCTCTGTAGCCTTCAAATTCAGATCATTCTTATTATTAACTGGGAAACTCGAGACACCAGAGCTGTCAACCGAAGAACAATCTGATAATCCAAGATAGTTACGCTCCTTTAACCCCGAGCCACAATTAACAGAGGGAGAAGAAACATTACTCTGCACTTCCTCCTCCACGAACAGCAGTGGTGGAGACATCAGAACCCAAAACTACTCGAGATTTCTTCTTTTACTGCATAGAAAACCAAAAAACAAGAGATCAAAATGCTGCTCACTACAGGAATTAACACTTTTTAAGGCAAACCATTTTGAAAAAGGGAAAACACATTCGATACCACTACAAAATACAACTAACGTCAATCTGCTTACTAAGATATCTAAACTTAACCACCAAGTAGATTAGTCCATAATTATTGACAGTTCCTGGTGAAAAGACACCATGCATCATCTGTCTCAGAATCCAATATCATCGTCAATTAAACCTACTTTAACCTCAACTCTTTGTCAGGGTCATCTATACGGTTGCCATTCTAAGGGTCAAAAAACTCAAATAAGGGTGTAAACCCCAGCTAATCTAGCATTTAACCAGTCTTACTTCACAAAAAACTAAATTACATGTCAACGAAAAGACCGAGTGTCAGCTTTAACAAAAAAAAAAAATTCAAGTGGAGAATAATTTCTACTCCTCAATTTAACATGAAAAGGAACATACCAAAATCTGAGCCTAATTTCAAAAAATAATGGTTCAAAGAATCAACTACTATTGCTATTATTTTCCACTCCTGAGAAACAATAGAATTTAAAATAAAAAAAGAGCACAAATTTTGTTTAGCTCATGAAAAAGAAAGAAGTTGACCAAAGTCTCACAGTCTTATGCATTAAATCCTTTTAGGTTAGTCGAGTTTTCCATTTTACCTGAATAATAAGCAGAATAATAATAGAAAGATGAGCCAAACAAAAATAGCAAAAAAGGGAAAGCACTAGTATTCATCCATTTTCTTTTCGATTTCCGAGCAACCAAACAGAAGAAGCAGATAAAAATGGAGATCCTCCAGTTGAAATGAAGCAGAACTGCAGAAATAACAAATAATAAAAAGGGAAAATGAAAATATAATTCAAAAATTTCAACAACATTAAAGCTCACCGGAGAAAGGTTGGTAGAGGAACAGAGAGAAGAAGATCGATTACTGCTTTCAAAATTGCAGGCGAAAATGTACGAACTGCAGAGAAATAAATATATATAAAATAAAGCTCAAGGTCCTTCCATTAAGCAGAAAGCAACAAAAGCAGACGAACTTGAGAAGTAAAAAAGATAGAGGGGCAAAAGTGTAAATAAACACAACAAAAGCGCCGATCTAGAAGTTTGGCTGGGAATGTGATCAACGGTTGAGATTGGTTTCACAATGGAGGTTTTGCACCGTCGATTACTTTAAAAAAAATGAAAATCTGTTCTTCTAATTATCATAGAAAATTAAGTGAAAGATTATTATTTTTAAAAATTACTGATTTAAGTATTAATATTATAATACATAATCGAGCGATAACGTTAATTTAAAATTATACGAATATAAACTATGGTTTTGCAACGATTTATTTTATTGTCAAATTTAAATCACGTAAGTCTGTCAGTTGATTAGTATGAGGGAACAAAAAGAAACCAGGGAATCGATATTATTGGGGAGACAAGAGAATGGCATTTTTGACATTTAACATATTTATCCAGTCTTTACTTTTCCATGATTATCTTTTAAAAAAATACACACATAGTTACTAAATTATTTAAAAAAATATATTATTGATATATGAATAATAAAAAATTATAAATATTTTAATTTTAAAATTTATGATTTAAAATATTGGTATACGTATAATAAAAAAAATTATAAATATTTTAATTTTAAAATTTATAATTTAAAATTTAAAATTTATATGCTAAAAATTTAGAATTTAGATATTGTGATATGAATTTAGAATATTGGTTTAGAATTTAGGTATAAAGATTAATGTAATTTGGTTAGAGATTTAAAGTTTAAAATCTATTAATTTTAACTTAATTTAGTTTAACATAAAAACTTTAAATTAAAATTTTAAACCCTAATTTTAATAAAAATCTATTAATTTTAAATGATTAATCTAAATTTTAACCTTTAAATCTTAAAATTAATACGTTTGTGATTTTTTTTTTCACAATTTGTGTATTAAATAATTTTTAAATTATTGAATTTTGGAATCAGTAACATGACGGTTATGATAATTAATATAATACCATATTTAACCTTTTATATTTATGTATTTAATAATATCATATTTTTAATAATTTATTTTTTATTTTAGTTTTTCAATATATTAAAAATGTGAAATGGGTTCTCAAAAGTTTATTTTTTTATAATTTCATAAAAAATTTAAATAGATTCATCGTGTATGTATAGCGACTTTTAATTAGGATTTATTAATCATCTACTAATGAGATTAATTAAGTTAAAACATGAAGAAAAAAAATTGAATTTTTTTTGAACACACGATGAGTTTATTTTTTAAAAATAATATTTTATTTAAACTCGTGTACAAATATGAGAAATATAGATTTTTTGGGTGTTATTTTAGTAAATTTAGAACTAAACGGGGCTTATTTGAAGATTCGCCCTAAAATCGATGGCCTTATTAGAACCGGGCAAAACGACTACTGCTTGGGCACACCTTTTGGGTTGGGATCGTCAGATCAGTCACCGAATTGCAGGGGAAGGCTTCATGAATCGTGTCCCACACAACCTTCGTCACCCTCACATCACCCTCACCTCATTCTTGGCTTTGAGATTAAATAAAATACTAGTATTTTGTAATTAAGTTTAATTATAAAATAAATATTTAAATTATATATTTTTATAATATATTTATTTATTTTATTAAAATAGATATTTAAAATTTTGTTTTTAACTGAAATAAAATATTAGTTGACTTTAAATTAATTTAGTGAATTGTTGTTTACCTCGTGGCAATGAATGAGTCACCAAATCACCTATTGAATAACTGTTCTTATTCTAGATGTATGTTAGGTTGACTTTAAATTAAAAACGAAATAAATATATTAGTTGACTTTAAATTAGTCGAGTGAATTGTTGTTTACTTTGTGACAGTGAATATGAGTCATGAATTTACCTCTTGAATGATTCTTATTTTAGACAGGTATGAAAGATTATTCTTATCCATTGTAGCATATTTAGATGTTAGATTGGTTATACACCAACCTGAAGGAGAGATCAATGATTGTTTTTATCCATCGGTTTGCTTAGAATTTTTTTGTGTATTTTATTTGGAAAGAACGTAACCGAAAGAAATATAAGTCTATCAACAGGGGCTGGTTCAGTTTGTTTCGATGTATTCGTGATACTATTAGTGTCATGATTAACGATAAAGATATTTATATAGATATTGTAAATAGGACACTTTGCGTCGCTTGGGAAATTCCTTAAGGGATAGCTACATGGAACACAAATTTTTGATATTGTTACATGATTTTTCTAGTTTTTTTGGATAAATAAAACACACAATTTATCTATTTTTTTAAAATATTTATTAAAAATGCATAATTTATAGAGAAAAAAAATGGACTCATTTCCTCCGAAAATTATGGAGTCTCTGAAAGTCAACCCTACTGTTGACAGTCTTGCAATCTCTAGTGCGCCGGCGTCTACTGTGCTGAGGGACTCATGCCTTTCCAGCTATGGATTTGTCATCAGGAGCTTTTGTATTTGTACCTCTGATGGTTCAAGGGGATCTGGAATTGAATCTGTGGGTACCGGTAGTTTGAAGAGGGCTACGGGAGATATGGGTATAGAGTGGGTGGCTAATGGGGTTCAACCATGGAGTCATAGTTTCTCCACTGCAATCGATCACCCGGCTAAGATTATGGTTTGAGTGAGGCTACCGGGGTTGCCATTCGTGATATTTGTTTTAAAATATACTCTCAACAGTTAGAGATTAATCACTCAATCGTTATGAATATATGATCTCCAAAAACAATCACCTCTTTAACGACCGAAACAAGATAATTGGCTCGTACCATTACTGTACGAAGATATGGACTGTAGGGAAGATTGTCCGAATTGATTATAACACCACGAAGGGGAATAGGGGCAAATTTGTAAGGTAGGATGTGGTTGTTGATTTGAATGAACCCCTTTCATATAGATGGTGTTCGCCAGTGAAGTATGAAGGGTTGCCTACTATATGTTATTCTTGCGGGAAACATGGTCACATAGAGGCAAATTGTAAGTCGGTGTCGGAGAATAGAGTGGTAATCAGTGCGACTGATATTGTTGATATGACAACTGTTAAACTGGAAGAAAAGTATGGTCCTTGGATGCAGGTTTAGAGTCGAAAACAACGACGTATTACAGGTGCGCGCGAAGAGTGCCATGCATACTGGTTTCGCAGGGTGGGCAGCACCTGATACGGGGCTTGGTCGTTTTATTGCCCTAAGCCTCGGTGATAAAGGTGTTGCGGATGGTGCGAATGAGGGTCTGGAAAAGGAGAGACGAATTGTAGCAGGCTAGCAGCAAAGGGTACAGAGACAAGTGTGGTGGTTACGGCACCGACCAAGGCCATTGGGCGTCGGGAAGAAAGGAGAATATGGGTAAAGGAACTGGCTCGATACTCGATAGCTAAGGTCAGCAGCAAGGTTGTGGCAAAGAAAAGTGCATGGATAGGAGTTTTGAGTGACGTCCAGAAGAGTTCTAGGAGTGGGGTTAAAGTAAATGACAAAGCCCCCAAGGTGGCAGAGAAGAGAACACATTCGGTGGAACATCGTATAATTCCCCACCAAACTGGTTTCCCCGGACCAATGCTTCGTGAGAGCGGGGCCTTTAAGTGCGGCTGAATATTGTTTGGTTGGGTTTAAATGTAATACCCAATTCATTACAGGCTTATACAATGGGTCCGAAGCCGAAACATTGGTTGGTTAAATTGAATGGGCTATCCTATTACAGCAGGAATTGAAGCCCTAATTGCACAAGCAATAAATAAAGTAAAGCAGACAATTCTACCAGAAGCCTTGGATAGTCATTTGTTAATCGCATTGTAGTAGTGCCACGATGAAGCCACTGTTTCCGAGTAATTATTTTATAAAAAGTGGTATCAAAATAATTTTTTAAATGTCCGACAAATAAAGTAACCATTATGAGACATAAAAATGGTAACAATTTGCAATTTCATACACTTTTCATGATTTATAGACAAAAGGTCACCATCTCTTTCCAATCTGAATTTCAATTATTGGTTAGTTATGTCTACCACAGCAATAGGAAATGAAAGAAAAGAAACATTAATAGACCACTAATCTCTGCACACTTTTTCTCTTTGTTCCATTAAAAATATGAACGAATTGTCTTCTTTTCAACCCTTTAACAGTGTCAAACAGAAATGGTAGTTATATTATAACATACTCCAACAAAGGGTACATTAATTCATGGTGCATTGTTACAGAGCTTATGAAGAGGAAACTGTTACAGATTTAGAGAAAATATCATCCCTCAAAGGCTCTGTAGAAGACAATCTTATGATCCTCATCTTCACTCTATAGACATGTTCCTCCATAGCCTGCATTTCTGAACAAAGCTTGCTTTATATCTTCAGAGCTCATCAATTTCCTCTGCTCTGCAACCTGATACATTAAAAGAAACGCTCGTTATCGAAGAAAATGTCGTTAATGGAGAGTTCAAGACTTGTACATCGACATAAATTTTCGAAAACATACATCCGAGCAAGAAGCTTGAAATGAAAAATCATTGAAGCAACTTATCACACACTGTTGAATCTCAAGGCCTAGTGCTTCCAATGTGTTCACCGTAGAGAGCATCAACCCGGGTTTGGTCGCACACCGGATATCAATTCGAGTATCAGTTTCATTCCTCTCTACTTCAAACTGTGTTCAGGAACATAAGTCTTCAATTTACTGTTGTTCATTTAATGGATTCATAATGTAGAAACTGAAAGCAGAAATCACATTTACCTTAGGGGAGTTCCTCACCAACATTTCATTTGGCTTTAGACTCAAATGATTTAAACCCACTTCTGTTTCTTCTTCCTGCAACTTTTTGACCCTTTCTAGAAGCTCCTTCATGTAATCTATGGTATCTCCAAGTATAGATGTTCTATCCATCTGTACATTCACTCTTTCAAATTTAACTAAAAGTAATTCTAAAAAAATGAAACCTCAACAAATTAGAGAAAAGCAGGGTGGGTTACCTTGCTGATCTTGGGGACTATTGATCTGAGCATTGAGAGCCTGTCATTCAGTCTCTTCCTCCTCCTCCTCTCTGCCATTAGATTCTTTGAAGGCTGACCTTCTAACCTCTTACTCTTGCTCTTCTTCTCCACAAACAAACCCATGCTGAAACCCTGAATGTTGCTGGTCTGCTCCATTTCAACTTTGCAACCACTCTTGATTTCCTCCAAGCTGTGTTGATGGTGGTCAGTCCTGAGGAGGCCAAACTGGTCTTCATCATCAACCATTGACGGGTAGTCTTCATGAACGGCAGGAAAAATGGAGGTTGAAGAATCCATCTCCGGCACCGTGAATCTATCAGCGGCAAAAAGGTAGGATTGGTCGTTGAAAGGACATTCAAAGCTCGGGTTTTCATCAGTTTTTGTAAACAACCCTGGAAAGGGGAGATTCGGTGTTGTGTCCAAAGCCGGATTTTCATCAAAAGAATCGAAGCTCCACCCATTAGGGAAGAAGTCGGTCACCCCATTTGAAAAACTGGTCCAATTGTCTCTTCTTTGACTCAATAACTCCTCCAGGAAACCATGCTGTGAGAGCTCCATTCCCCTCTCTCCTGAACACACACACAGACACTCGATCTGTTCTTTAAAATAATGTCTGAAGGAGAAGTGATCCAAGCAGACAACCTTGAAAACATGAAGCTGCACCAACCTAGAACAAGTTATTATATACAAATAAAAGAAGGGGCAAAGGAAAACCTTGAGATTAATAATGGGAATCTGCTATTTTCTCTCTCAAGGTGAATTCATGTCTTTTTTCACCGAAATTTTCATTCAGACAAAGCACATACATTTAATTATTCCTCAGTCCCCTCAAGTGCTTTGACCCACAAATCTGTCTGTTTAACCCAAAAACTGACGACGTAGCTAGCGTAATCATCTCTCCTTCTTCCCATTTCGTTGCCAAATATTATTATTAGTACAGAGTATCACTTGAAATAATGCATTTTCCACTGTTTTGATTAATTATTACTCTATGATACAGGAAAAATATCATTATCATTCCCATTGGCCATTAGAGCTGCCTATAAGATTCCACCCCATTTAATAAATTAATATATATATATTTTTTTAAAAAAGTCATTTAATTTATGAAATATATATTTTTTTAAATTATGATTATTAAAATAATATTATATGATATATTCTAAAAATGTTAGATTATTCTATTTGATTTACTTAGTAAAAATATAATATTGTACTGTTTGGTTGGAGGAATATAAAATTATTTGAAAGCAAAATTTATCCATTTATACTTATAATATAATTTTTTGTAACTAGCTTAACTTTCGATTATTAAATTAAAAATATTTTCATAAAAAATTATAAAACTATTTGTAACATCTTCAATTTGGATGTCACATTTTTTTCTTAAGTTCAATCTATAACCATAAAATTTTGAACTAATATAACTTAATCCACAATCAATAAATTTCAAAATTCATTTAATTTCAATCCAATAAAACATAGAAAAATATTTAAAAACATTTAATGTAACTAATTGTTTGTTTGTTATTTAAAAAAAAAATGTATGTTTGAGTCAATATTGATAGTTGGTTGGTCACAGTTACTTGTTTATTTTTATCTCTTCTCTTTTTTTTTTGAATTAACTACAGTGATTACAGTAGTATTTGTTCTATAGTATACTCTCAATTTATTAACATTGATCGCTCAATCACTAAACTGATATTACTGGTGCTCGAACCCTAAACTTCCAGAAACAACAATCGTTCCTTTAATTAATGAGACTAAATGATTCGTAAAAATAAAAAACTGGACTTCGTTTTGAAGTTGATTAACTCAAATAAAAATAATATTATATTTATTAAATAAATAATTGTACTAAAACGTTTGTGTCTGGATTTTATCAATTCCCCTCCCCCTAATTTGCGCCATTGGTTTTTGGTGGCTGTTGGAATTTTTGTCTTCTTAAGTGTGTAGGGAGAGAAAACATATGGCTTAACTTGTCTGTAGCTTACTTAATTAATGTTTTTCATTTGTTTCTATTTGGTCACTTGACAGGATCCAAATACAGACGAGAAGGAAGGCAAACAAAGGAAATAAAATAAAGACTGGATTCAGTTTATTTCAATCAACTGTGGACCAGTTTAAATACTTGCTTGGAAAAGGCATTTGCTTGCAGGGTTCAAAGATGGGATCCTCAAATCTCTAGAGCAATAAATTTATTTGATTTTAGGTGATATTTTAGATATAAATTTTGCATGATTACAAGTTTAAAAGATTATTTTTTTATTAACATGTCGATTGTAGGGTAAAACTAGAAATTTATTATAGACAGACCAAAATATAGATTTTAAATTTTTTTATTGACGGAACAAAAAACGATTGTTTTAAAAATTATATATTTTATATTTTTCTATCTCTACTTAATATACAAAATAATAATTCACGGGGAACAGACCCCTTAAATTCCCCTTATGTTCGCCGGTGGTTAATTGAATTCATTAAAAATAAGATCTGTGATAAAATTTGGAGAAAGAGTTTGGGTCAACTTAAAATTTTTAAAAGGTAGAGGTTTAAATTAAAAAAATTATTTTTTTGAAGGGTTTAATTTACAATTTTATAATTTAAGGTCTACCTAAAATTTTTAAAATTTTGAAAAGCTTAATGAGAACTTTTAGAAATTATAAAAGGGGTTTAATTAAAAATTTTCAAATTTAATATGAATTTTAAAAATCTTTAAAGTACATGTATATTTTGTATCAGGTAATCGAGTATTTGGATCAGGTCAATCGGGTTGAATAATTTTAAACACTCATAACTAGTAGTGTTTGTTTTATAATGTACTCTTATTTTTCGGACATTAATCACTTAATTATTGTACCAAAAATATTAGTATTTAAATCCGTAATTTTTAAAAACAACAATCATTATATTAATCACTAAAACAAAATGGTTTATACTTTATCTAAGTTTTTTTCTAAAAGCTAAAACACTGAAAAGCAATATAATCATATATTTTTATCAATTTAAAGGTGATTAAAAATAACTTATTTATTTATATTTGATAATATATATTTTATAAAAAATATTTAAATTTGAATCTTTTAAAATTTTAATGATTTTTGAATTATTATTAAAAATTCCAAAATTTGAACAAATAAATAAAATTATTTTAAAATAAATTTTAATTTTAATTCAATAAATTATTTCTATTCATTTTATATTATTTTTAATTAAATTATTAAAAATAAATTTGCTATCATCCACCAAATCTAATCTCAATTCTAAACCATTTTGTTGTAATTTCCGCTGCCATCGTTTTGGCGGTAATTCTCCAAGCTTTTAACCCCGCCTTCTTTTGTTTTTTCGTTGTTCAGTCGGTTTCAAACAAGGAAAAATTATATCATGATTACGTTATCTATAAGATCAATCACTAAAAATTAAGTAATACTTAAGTAACTTTTAACTTTTCAAGTAAAAATTTATTTATGAAAAAGAATATGACATGACAAAATTACTGAAATGTGTAGTTTTTAGTGATTGGTTTCATAGACACATAATAAAATTAACTCATGATATAATTTTTCCAAAAACAGAGAAAATTAATTGGGAACTAACCCTTCCGATATAAGGTTAAGATCTGAGTTTGTTGTTGAAGGATTTAATTACAATATTTTAATTAAAAATAATATAAAATAAATATTAATGGTTTTTTAAATTAAAATTTTAATTTTTTAAATAATTTTAATTCGATGTTCAGTCTTTAAATTTTCTAACAAGCACAAATATATTGTCTCAGATTAAAGAAATAATTATTATTTATGAAGGTCATAGGTTCAAATATCAATAATACCAACACAATAATTGAACGGTTAATGTTCAATAATTTAAAATATATTTTAGAATATATATTATTATAATTGATTAAAAATTTAATAATAATTTAAAATTATTAAAAAATTGATAATATATTCCAATATATAATGTTAATAACGTATAATAGTAATACCTCGTCCGTCGTAAATTCATCATATATTTAGTTATATCAAAAATTGGAATATCCAAATTGAACTTCGTCCCTACTTTTACATTAAATTAGTACTTTTTTTAAAAAAAATTACTCTTTGGACTCTCTCCCTTTATGAGAAATTATATTATGGGTCAGTCCCACCACGTCATCCATGAGACCAACCAATAGAAACTGTTCACCTCATTATTTTTTAATTTTTCAAATGAAGATTCACTTGGGAAAAATTTATGATATAAAAAAATTGATGAAGTGAATAGTTTTTATTAATTGATCCCATGAATAAATAATAAGACTAACCCATGATATAATTTTTCCTCCCTTTACAAAGACTCCTAAGGGCTAAGGCACACCTATCTCAAGGGGAATCGAAAGGGACAAAAGGGAGGAGCCCAACACCACGTGAATCTCATAAGATGAAAACAAGTGGCGGATCGTTTCACTAATCAAGGATTAAATAGAGGGATAAATGACCCGAATGTTTAATAAACTATTCGTAGAATATTTATTTATTAAACTAACTAAATAAATATTAATAAAATATATATTCATTTAAGAAATGAATAAATATGAATAACAATCATGTATTTAGTTTATTTATATATTTACAAACAGTTGATTTTTTATCTTGTTTTATTTTTAAAATTTTAAATATTAATAAAGACAGGAACTAAGTGGACGTGTTCTTAAATACTAAACAAATAAATATAAACTCATTTATAAAATAAAAATAATACAAACACAATATTAAAAATTTAAATAAATATAAACTAAATATAATACACTTTAAAATAAATAAACAAGTAAATTTTTTAAACTAAAAATAGATAATATTCTTGGTGAACTACGTTAGTAATAAAATTATGACAAATAAAATAAATTTTGATCTCTTTTTAGTCCACATATATTTTTAAAATTTTTTAACTAAAAGTTTTTATCCAGGCTCCATCTCTCATGCTTGCATTTTGTTGGCAAACGATCTAAGTCAAATAGTTAAGATAGAGTAATCATTAAAAAGGTTTATTATTCGATTCGATTCGTTGTTTAGTAAATTCGTTAAAATTATGTTCGATTTATATTTATTAAAAAATTATTATTCAATTTAACTTACTACTTGTTAAGTTCACTGAGAATTTATTTTATTTTTTAATTAAAAATAAAATTTAATATTAATATAAATTAATATATTTAATCATAAAATATTAGAATGATATAAAATACTTTTAAAGTTTATACAGAAAATGATTACTAATAGATTTATACTTTATAATGATCCATTTATACATACGGTTATTTATATCATTTCTTAAAAGACCCTAATAACCAGATAAAAAAGCCGATACTAAGCAAGTATTTTTGGTCCTCCAAAATAAGGTAGGTTGTCCAAGGAAAGAGACTCTGGTCAAAATTCACAAATTTTTATATCCATTCTTGAGTTTCATTATATAAAGAAACTATTCCAATTCCTTTTTATTTAAATCAACCAAGTAGAAAGAAAAGGCCAAAAAAAATGCATTTTTTTACATTTATTCAGTTAACGAATGCATTGAAATCAAACAGTATTTTCATTTTAAATTTATAATCTTGTTTTGATCATTTTGATTTGTAGTTTTTTTATTGTCTTTTAGTAAAATACTTAGTTTTAGAAAATACAAGTCATTTCAATATCCCTGGGAGCACATGAATTCCATCGGGAATGCATCTCACCCGAACGAAAAATTATATCATAAATCCTTTCTATCGTATTATTTGTGATTCCAACCAATCAAATTCTTTAATCTCATAATTTTAAGGTGTATCTTCACCTCTTTTTTACTTGTAATATGTGAGTAAGTAGTTATTAAACGATTACTTAAAGATGAATGAACCTGATTACATAAACAACAGATGACGTGATAGAAACGATTCATGATATAATTTCTCCATCCTGTCTAGCGACCTCGTTCTCAACAAATTCCTCCACACCTATTTATATTATTATTTTTAAATGAATATTATATTATGGTAAATGTATATAATTAATTTTGAATTATGTAGGCAATGAAATGGATATTTAAACGATAGATTCTATTAATAGTAGAATTTTTGTTGGTATTGTAAAAAAACACCTGTATCCAACAGATTTACACAACCAAAGAAAAACCAGGGGCAAGGGCAAGGGCAAGGGCAAGGGCAGGCAGTAAGGACTCTGGCGGTGGCAGCACACAAGATTCAATACCAGTTCCCTCTCATCGGAAACCGCTTGTCACAAATTAAATTAATTGAAAAAGGATGGAAATTTTTTGATATTGTGGTGTTAGTTTTATATGCTTTTATCTTTTTAATTAGATAAAGAAGTATTGTATTTATATATTAAAATTTATATAAAATAAAAAATAATATTTTAAAATTTTAAATTAATTAATTTTATTATTATTTCTAAATAAAAATATAATATAATTTAAAAAAACAAACGACCAAGAACACGTAAAATATAACTGTACAAGAAAAAAACTAACGACGCTACCGTACGACTACATCACCAATGCATCAGCGCCACCTTCCCACCAGCATTCCAACTAGCCAGGGCAGGGGCAGCAACCCCATCCCACAATTCACAAACTCCGACTACCTTATGGATTTCGAATCGTGAAGGGTTTTTTCATAAGAAAATTGGAGTGTAGGGTACATATTTTAGGACAATAGTTAAGAGTCAACTCAATAATATTTAAATCTATAAACAAACACAAATAATAGTATTTGATATATATATATTTTTTATAATGGATCATATTGTATTACCATTTTTAATAATATTTTCTTTCTAATGAAATATTAATCTTCATACGTAAAAAAAATATATGATTCGTTGAGAAAACACATTTGATTGGTTGATCAAGTTGTTCGTCTTTATTATCTTAGGGTATAAATAAGGGTATTTAAAATTATCCGACCCAACTACATATTGATCCGATACAAAATAGGTGGGTAATTTAGAGATTTTATTTTTTATCCGACCGAATATTCAACCCAATAATTTTCATAGGTACTTGGACCGGGTTTGGACTGAATTTTTTTAGCAGATACCCGATCCGACACTTTAAAATATATTTTTACATTTTAAGTTATATGTTTATTTTAGTTTTTTTAATAATTTTACTCTAAAACTAAATTCAAATCCCTAAATTATTTCTATGTTTGTATTATATATTCCTAAGTTTATTTTTTAAAATATTTTTATTAATTTATCAATATGATATTTGAAGGAATAAATCACTATGGACATTAATCTTTTAAATATATTCTTTTTATGATAAACTTTAATATATTCCTAAATATTTTATGCTTCAAAATTAACGAAGAAACTCAACAAGACACTGCGGGATCTCTTCATGAAGATGAGACTTAGAGTCCATGTTTTAAAGGGATTCACCCTGCTTGGTTGATGGCTTTCAGACCGGTTGCTTTCTTCGTGGTTTTGACATTGCTAATAGTCACTGCTTTTGTTAGAGGCAGCATTTTCTACTATTATACTCAGTAAGCTCTCCTTTTCCTTGGACTGAACATATGCAAATTTGATGTAACCTTTGTTAAGTGGGACATCATCTCTGTCAGGGAAATAAAGGATCAAATATGGAGAAGCATTGGCATTGTGGATGCTCACTCAAGCAAACATCATGGGAGGAACAACCAGCACTAAAAACACATCCACTTATTAAGTTTTTAAGTCCACATACTGCAGTTTCTTTACAAGACATTTGTAGAGGAGCTACCCTTGGGTTTCAAAGCACACATCAGGGGAGGAACAACCAGCACTAAACATTTTGATGTGTTGTGTTGGTTACAATCCTGTTTTCTGGAGGGACATACATACCTTCACCAATTCAGGAACTCGCCCCTTTTACAGCTGTCGTGTCTCTCGTCGATTTTACCCTGCTGCTCCCTATATGCACATTCAATACAATGAATTTGATTCTTTTTGTTTCCTTCTTTGATCCAATTATAATCGAATTGCTCTCAATTTCAATCACTATGCGAAAGAATATTTAAAACATCACCTTCTGAAAGTTTCAGCAAACTTGGACTACCAGCAGCTTGGTAAATCTACAATGGCCATTCAGACAGCTTTGTTTATGTTTCATTAAAGAGGCCTGGTTTGTCAGCACCTGCTGCAAATTGGAAGTAAACGGTACTTAATACAAATCGGAAGATGATAACAAAAGCACAAAATGTCAAAGAAAAGTTGTCGTGAACCTCACCGTAGACTTGATTATATCAATATCTAGCAGTTTTGATTGTCTAGATGATAGGAACCAAGGTCAAACAAATGAATTCCCAGTCATGAAATCAGAATATGTACATAGCATACAAGACATGATCATAAATCATTGTTTGGCAGAGAACCCATTAAAATGGTATTTTTGTTGTCCTTGTGCTCCATCCCTTCCTGCTTTGTCTTTGAAAATAGTCTAGAGAGGAAACCCACAGGCAACAATTCACTGCTTGACTTCTTCCCTAACAAGTCCAATGTTCCATTGCCCCCCAAACTCAAACCACCAATAAGACTACTTGAATGCCTCAAAGACTCATCAGCTCTAAGTAGTGCCCCACAAGGACAGTTTGCAATCGTTTTAAAGCATGTATTGTGGAACATTGATCCACAAGCCATGCACTTTTCAATCTCACCTTCCTGTTAAATGTTCAAAGCCTTTAGATCGTAGCAATGAAAATGGACCCACAATAGTCAACAATGCACAATTTTAAGCTTTCTTCGGCAAGAGAGAGAGAACCAGTCATTACAAGCACTGAATTGTCTAAGTCAACTCAAACTAGAACTAACCATAAAACCCACACATGATTATGCAGGGTGGGACTCGAACCTAGGTGCTTAAGGACCCAGGGACTCGGCCTTTGTCAACTATGCTAAGGGATTATTAAAAAACACAAGAAAGTACTAAGAGCATAATGTAGTCGGGGTGAAAGACACTACAGATATATCACAAGAAAGTTTTGAAGGTAAAATTCATCTTTGAGCAATGGATCGACTAGATAGATAGTAAACAGCAATAACCAATGGCATCTATACTGACCTGAAAAGGAAATATGAGAGAAGATGGATCATTACAAGACTGCCGAGCACTGCAGGGGACTCCTACGTCACAACATATGAGGCATTGCTCCACAATATGCTCCTCAATTTTCCTTGATACAGTTTCCACCATAACAGGAAGAGCTGAGATGAGAATAGACACATTTACTTCTAATTCAAATCAACATAGAAGAATAAAGCCAAAAGAATGAAAGACGGTACTAGGAAAAAATAAATTTTAATCCCATACCACTACGTAAAAATAAAACGGAAAGAAAAAGGACCAGACCCAAAGTGGAAGTCCAGTCTTATATCTAAGGTGATTGAGATAACATATTATCTTATTGACTTCGCACTCATTCTCAGATAGAGGGATGGATACATATTACTTCTAAAACATTAATGATCAAACATCAAATTCGAGTTGTCAGTCTGTGCATGTTTGATGGATTTGCAGGTCAGTCTCTCAAAAAACTGTCATTCTGCCTGCTTTTACTGAAAGGGAGATATTAAAAAACCAATAACCTTTGAAAAGGAAATGGGTAGATTCAATTTTTTGATGATCTTTTCATGATTAGATTTGTTATAAAGTCCATCCTAATAAGGTTTTAAAATTTATATATCACATCTTTCCAGTTTCCACTAAGCAACAACAGGCTAACCCAACCACCATCACAATCATATGTGAGAGAGAAAACACACAAATCTCGAAAGAAAATAAATAAAATGCTCATAAACAGCTTTGGCAGCAGTTTGCTTTTCTTCATTCTTTACCCAAAGATTTATAATGCAAAATAATAAGATAAGCACCAAAGACCTTCGAAAAGGAGTTAACCATTAATACTTTAAAGCTGATAATATGATAATGCATCTGCTATTAAGTTCAAATGCCTGTGATCAGAAGTTAACCTGCAAAAGCTCCTTTTGAAAGATCAATGAGATCTCTAAGTGCAAAAAAATCATTACTTTCAAGAAGATATCTTCGAGATCCAAGTCCTTTGTTTATTGACATACGGAATGGACAGTGAACATAGGGAAGCATCTTTCCTATTCTTTTCCTGATGCCCATAACATGGTTCAGAGCTGGAACCTTTGGAAATAAGAAAGGATTAACTGCACTGACACAAAGCATGGGCTGCAAAAGAGGGGGGAATCGTGGTTAAAACTCTTGGCTTGACCTTAACTATTTATATATATACCGCACAACAGATCTCTGTTGGAATATAATGAGAATCTAAGTTGTTTATTTGATGATCCTTATTTTTAAATCTAGAGAAAAGTATGAAGAGGGAGTAAGACAATTGTTTCCATAAATAAGAGTAAAGATATCAACCGGAATACACTAGTTTTCATCCTAAACGGGGATGTGTAAATCAATGCTAAGTCCTGGTTGCCTTTAACATACAATTCACTTAAACCTATGTTCTGACATGAACCGCAGGGCACAGTCCTTACCTGGTCACGTATAGAATCCAGATATGATTTAGCCAATTGAGAAACCGGATATTGAGTAAAATCCCAATGATGCAATACTCTTGCTGGTAAGACTGCCATCTCATTTGCATGACAGGAAGAACAAAACAATTGCCCAGTGTATTCACAAAGTCTAGGCTTTCCCCATCCAATTGATTGGATCAAATCTTGCAGTAAAGTCATCCCTTCATCAAAATGTTTGTGGCATCCAGCACAAGTGTAATGTTGAGCTTCTAAGATCTGTTTCATTGATTTGGGTGTTCGAATTTCAACGATAAACGATATAGTTTTCCCTAAACGAGAAACTTTTTTAGTGTCTTGCCCTCTTGAAAATAAAGCAGTTTGAGATGAATGGGTATCTGATGGAGAGATGCCAGGAAATGGATCTTGAGGAGACAAAAACCAGATCAATGCACTTGGAGGGTTAGAAGAGAACCTGGAACAGATAATGGAACGTAGACATTCTTGAATAAGAACACTTCTTTCAGCAACAACATCAGGAGACACATTCCCGAATAACTTTCTAGATTCTGTTTCTACAGATGACCAAGGAGGAGGAAGAATCCAACCTTGTTCAGAGAATATCAATTTTAAGCGACGATGGAGAGTACAGAAATCACGGTATCTGCGTTCAACCTCCCACTGGTCATTGCCACTCAACACTCTTATCCTATACACGGTATATTCCTTTACCCCAACCAATCTTTCACTGAAGGAGACGTTTCCTTTCCTCTGCTTTGCGCCTACCACTTCAACATCATCTATTCTCGGTAGAGGTGCAGAGCGCAGGTGAGCACCGTCTGCACCCAAATCAGAGGGATAAGCTCCATCTCTTTGAGGAAGTGGTAATTGTGATTGGTAAATCCTATTACCATGAGAAAACACGGCTCCAGGAGAGTCAATAGAATCAAGCAAAATTTCTTCCATGTCATGGACAACCTCGTCATAAAATTCATTTAGCTCCAGATTCTTCATCTGCAAGGTGGAGTGGATGAACAAAGAAAAATATCAGCAGCTTAAAATATATGTTGTGAGTCAGAACTCAGAAAGTTGGTAACCACCTAACTACAAGAAAACAGTTGATCATCACAAAACTCAAAAGGATGCATATCGATTTTAAGAATAAACCATCACTTAAAGGACTCATTCAATGCTTAGGATCTGGTTGGAAGAAAAGATGTAAATGTTATTAATCTGATGGTTGCGTCACAAAGTAGGAAAGTGGTTGTGAATTCTAACCATTGAGTTAAAAAAATTCATCATTCCTACCAAGCAAAACAATTTATTTACAGCTACACCAAACAAATGACAACTCTGTAGTAAGTTGATACACTTAACAAAGGTCAATATAACACAAAATATTAGACATTGAAAAACAATAGTATAGTTACTTCTGCAGCCAATCTTAGAGCATTTCAACAGTGTCACAAAGTTATTCCCCCAGGCATCAACATGTTTATTGACCAAATTATTCAGCCAACCAGTAGATCAATAAGATATATAAAAGCAAAAGGCTTCTCCAGCCAGAACAAAATGATTTTGGTTAAGTTATTATTTGTTCAGTTTATAAACAATGTATAAGCGTGTGTACCGTACAGTCGAAATCCATAAGCATGTTATAAATAGTAAGTACTTCAAACTAATGAGGATACTAGCAACTAAATATGAAACTTTACAAGTGTCTGACCTTAACCATTCCAGAATGTTCTCCAAATTCATCTGCTGGCAGAGGACAATTCTTGAATGTAGTCCACGCTGCACTTTCACTAGTTGATGCTAGTGCATCTGATTTGTAATTGTCATACAGCTCTGCATTTGCTGTTTGAGGAGAATAGACTGGATGGACACAATCATCAAGGGCATCCAATTCTCCTTTACACTTGACAATTTCCTGGATTTCATATAATTTACTCCCATCAACAGCTATCACTTCCTTAGCATCCGAAGATTGATGCTGACTTACCCTATCATAATCGACTCCAATCAATCCTAACTCCACAGGAGTTTTTTCTACTAGCGGATCAGGGTCCATTGCAAAGACATCAGTAACAGAGCAAGTTTCTAGATAGCCAATGTCATCATCAGCATCTTGGAGTTGACTTCTAGTAACAGCAATATCTTTTGACATTGGAGAACTGACTGCATTGATCGAATAAAATTTTGCCTCTTCTACTGTATCTTCAGCAACAGAAATATCTTTTACTTCTACAAATTCGGGTTCACCTGAACTCGGAAAAACAGTAGGAAATACACCAGAAGTATAAACAATCTCTTGCAATTCATACCTACCTTGGACTTGTTTCCTGGAGATGGACGCATCTAGCGTGAAAGAAGTCAGATCACTCATGCCCACTTCATGCTCAAAATCATCCCAGTCACTTGCACCAAACGCCACAGACGAATTAATCCCCAAAGGATTATCGTTCACATTTTTATTCTCGTCTTCTTTCTTCTTGTAGTAAGAATTAATCCTACACTCGTCATCATCCGTCCCATAGTTATAAGTCGAATCTGCCCCTTCTGAAAGCTCATATCTTGACGAATTCCCGTCTCCCTCCCTTAAATCCACATCCAAACACGAAGAGATACCTTCTTCAACACTTTTAACATTAAGAAATCTGCTTCCTTCTTCGGTTCTGTCTTTAGGAAACTCGATTCTCCGATCAGATAGAACTTTTGGATTTCCATCCAAACTGAAATTCTCAAAATCATCACCTAATGCAAAACCACTAATACTCCTCCCTGACCCGAACTCAGATTCTCCGAAACAATCATTGAATGTAGCTATTGAACTTGGAGTACCGATCACCGAGTTCGCGCTACAATAACGTTCAAATTGGGATTCTCCGCAAGTTGAGTAGTGCGGCGACGATGCCTCGGAGGCGTCTTCCGAAAGTTCGGCAGAGGCGACATGGACGAGGTTGTTCTCACAAGTCCCCTCTCCATTAATCATTTGATAAGCGAAACAGAGAAATTAAAAATGAAATGAAACCACCACGACTCCGATCCAAATTGAAAGATAGATTAATCAGCTCAACAGGATCTGAAAGAATGGCCTTAGGGTTTGGTACGATTTACCTGATATCAAGGTTGAAGTGAAACATTCAACTTGGCTTATGCGTGAATCGGCTTCGCTTCTCTCAATTTTTTAATATTTTCTGCACAATTTATTTTTTAAAAAAATATTTAGTTATTTTAAGGAAAAACTATACTGATGATCATCCAACTATCATTGTTTTTCTGTTTTGGCCTCTTAACTAATATTTTATCAAAACTGTCCTTCTCAATACATACTTATGTTTTGGTTATCATCTGTTAAAAAATTAACAGAAATAATGACATAATTTGGTTTAATAACATTGTTAATCCCCTAAATTTATATATTTTATTAATTAAGCTTGAAAAAGAACTTGACAAATTAAGATCTAAAATAGAGTAGATGGAGAAAACTAACTTAGATTCCAAGGTTTGAACAACGAGCGGATAGTGACTTTATCTATAAATTAATTTAATATTTTCAGTTTGACGAGTTTAATAATTCGGTGATCAATATAAATATACTTATACAATTCACTTATCATTGAAATAATTTATCCTAATATATATTAATTAATGGCTGTTAATTTAATTGATACCAAATTAAATTTTGAATAATCTAATTAATAATATTTTTGTTCAATGATAATAGAATAGATCAATGCTTTAAGGACTAAAATAGGTAAATTATCCTAAAAATTATAGTGATTATATGCGTAAATTGGCTTAATGAGATAAATATTTTTATTCGATTATTTAAAAAATGATACGGTTCAAATTTTATTTTGAAAAATAATTCTCTTTTTATATACGTAGACTTAATTAACATCTTATATAATATGAGTTTGACCTAATTCACATATCATACAATATGAATTTTTACTTTGCATCTCGTAGAACGCAAAATTTCTTTAACTCTTTTAAAATAAATTAGACTTATTTTAGTATAATTTTGTGTTCTATAAAATACAAAATATAAATTCGCGTTGTATAAAATACAAATTAAATTTACGTATAAAAAATATTTTTTAAAATAAAAATTAAAAAACGTTATTTTCAAATAAATAAATAAATATTAATCTCATTAAGTCGCGTAAATTTATATACCAATTTCATTTAAAATTTACGTTCTTGTGTAAGCTGTCTAGAACTTTAACTTACGCCACTCCAGTAGTCTCCGTTAGAAATCCAACTGCCACTTATCACAAATTCAGCTTTCCACGTAAGTAGAGGGACCCTTTCTAACAATATACACGTAATCAGTTTGAGTAGGGTAAATTACAATAAAGGTCATTTAATTATAAATAAGGTTATATTTGAGTTATTCGGTTATTAAAAGTTATATTCAGATCACTTAATTATTTAAAGTTAAATTTGGATCACTCGATTATGTATAAAGTTATATTTAGGTTACCTTTAATATTTAAAAATATATCAATTTATGTATTAAATTAATTAATAATTTCAAATGAAATATTCTAATATTAACGAGGATGTACAAGTGATTTTGAAAAAAAAAATAAAAAAATATATACTTTTTAGATATGAAGATGACTCAAATATAACCTTAGCTATAATTGATTTACTCAAATATAACACTTAATAATTAAATGATCTAAATATAATTTTATCCATAATTGAATGACCCAAATATAATTTTTAATAATTAAATGACTCAACTATAATTTTATCTATAATTAAATGACCTCTATTATAATTTACCTTTATATTAAAATGAGCTCCCGAATCAATGGTCAAACAAACCGCACAAAATGACAAATTTTCTCTTCTTCTCGGAAACTAAATTAAAATTTAAACTTTAATATTAAATTTTAAATCATAAATTTAAAATTTTTATCTTACGTTTAATTTTTTTAATTCTAATCATTAATTTTAATTTTAATTTTTAAATTATCTATTTCAAAATAAAGCGAATGATCTAGACAGTGGGAAAATTTGAACTTTGAATAATACTTTATATAAAATAAAATAAAACCATGGAGCTCTATATAAATCTACCATGCCTAGCTAAAACCTTTGCCCTCTTCTATTTTCCTTGTATTTCTTAGAGATTTTTCAGTTTTCAAAAACATGAGTGACCCAAAGTATGCTTATCCCTACCCTGCTCAAGGTAATCCTTTGTTTTAATTATATGTTAGCTTTTAGTTGTAAAGCTGTAACCTTTATTCTTGTTTGCATGTTCCAGTGTTAATACTTTTGGGCATGGATTCTATGTCGGAATTAGTTCTTATTTCAGATTTCAGAGTTTTGTTTTTCCTTTGGATGAAAGGGAAGTTCTGGGTAGATTTTGTTTTAGGTTCATGTCATAATTTTTTTTTGTTTCCAGGTTATTATCAAGGTCCCCCGGTGATGGCTCCACCACAGTATGCTGCTCCACCACCAAGGAGAGAGCCTGGTTTCCTTGAGGGCTGGTATGTAGTAATATAGACATAGTTATTGTATTCTTCTTCCCATGCTGTCTGCCATGTTTCAATTACTTTGAAGAGTTTTTCAACTTTTAATGTGTTTATTTTTTCAGTCTTGCAGCTTTGTGTTGCTGCTGTCTCATTGATGAGTGTTGCTGTGATCCTTCCATCATCTTTATCAGCTGATATGTAATCTCTGTCGTTTCACTGCAGATGTAATCTTAATTATAACCTGGGATTGTGTTGGTTTGTAAACCATTAAGAATTAATCTTCCAGTAATTATTGCTTTGGAAATTAGTTGCAGTGAACAGAAAGCAGAGTTTTTTTTTTTTTTTTCAGTACTAATTCGTCTCCCTCGACTATTTGTTCCCGACATGAAGAACCCAAAGTCAAATGAAAATAAAGTGTAGCTAGTAATGTGAATGTCTGAAATTTTGAAAAATAAAGGCTAGAAAGGTGCAGTAAATTCTAGATGGGTGTGGGGGTTCAACAGAGCATGTTTTATATTTATATGGTGGAGGGAGGGCGTGGACAATCGGCATGCATGCAAAGCATATTTGGTTTGTGTTGGAGTTTAAGCCACGTAGAACCGAACCGTTTGTCTTTGTGGGGTATACCAATTTATTTTTAGGTCATCGAGTTTTGTCATTGTTGGATTGTGTCTCCATGTTTGTGCCTTTGGTTTTTGTGTTTAAAATGATCATTGATCGGAGACATGTAGTTGATAAACCAACCCAGAGCAGGACATTCAAATATGAACAAGAAAACGCATAAAACCTAACACCTTGTAAGATTGTAATCAATCAGTGAAACATGTTTCAAGTGTATTGGAGTGGTTACACTTAAATAGAATAAAAATCAAATATTTAAATCTAATATTTAATTATTTAATTTAATATTCAATTATTTACATTATTCGATATAAATATTTGATTAAATCAAACATTCATATTAACGCTTGTCTGGATAAATTCTTGATAAAAGTTATATTAATATGTTCGGCTCATCTAACAATTTACTAATAGTAAAATACTAATCTGAGTAATTTTAATATTTTTCTAATACTTCAAAAAATCACGAATCGTGATTTTTTTAAACATTGTGTTCAAATTATGATATAAATAAAAAATAATTCAAGAATACCTAAAATAATTTAGCATTTTATACATACATAGATTAATTTTTTAATAGTCTATAAATGGAGCAGAATAAATTAAACTCGAATATTTTAAAATAATATCATTCTTTTTTTACTAAAACCAGTTTAAATCGATTAAATTCTTTGAAAGTCTTACTCGTGCTTTCTTCCGATATTGAAAGTTACAAAGCCGTATTTATGTTTTTAGTGAGGAATTGAAGTGTTGCAATCTCACTTCATGAAAGCTTGACAACTTCATCAAGCCCAACACAATAACAAATAAATAAATAAATAAATAAATAAATCTACAAATTGTGCAATTAGCTCCTTTTGAACCCCAAAACATAGAAATTAAATCCCATCATATAACCTAAAAATATGAGTTATGAGGAGGAGAGATTATTAGATGAACCCTATTCATTAGGTTATCTGTGGTTCAAACAATCAAGATCGTTCACTTTTAGATAGTTATATAATAACTACTCACCAACTAATTACATGTAAGAAAGAGGTGATGATATTGGAAAAAATTGAGATAAACGTTCCTAATTAATTGGGATCACAGATGACGTGATGAACAAGGTTTACCTAATATTTTTTCCTATTTGAGACGTCTCGGTCCATAAAATCAGCTTATAATCAACCTATGGCTTCAACCTATAGTACGCGTAAAACATATGCAAATTGTTATCTAGTTTCAATTCAATAATTTACAGCTAAACCTTTTTTAAGCTATTCAGTTTCGTTGAATTATGCCACTTCTAAAGCAGCAACTCGAGTGCACAAAATATGGTCAATCTAAACATAAAACAAAAATGCTTAGATTACACAGGACAATGCATTGGCATGTCTTGAGACCTTTTCTGTTCATTAGTCATGCATGTCTGACATTGTTCTAGACTATACAGGACAATGCATCAGATTATCAGAATGCATGAAGTCCATGAAAATCAGATATGGCTTGGTAGGGTCCAATAGATTCTCAACAGTTAAGGGGGAAAAGGAAAAAAAATAAAGATAGTTCGAGCACCTGCCTGAATAAGCATTGATTCTTCTAGAGACAAAATAGAAGATGGGTGGATGAGATGTTTATCAATATTAGAAATGACGATAAGCTACTAGAAGAATTATCCCAGGATTTTCTAATAAAAGTTACACACCTTAATCTATTCTGCTCTATTTATCTTTAAGTTTAATATATTTACATTTGCTGGCGCAGCATCACCTAATGTGGCGCCAATACACATTCTACGTTTCCTCCCTTTTCTAGTTATGTTGCATCTATCAACCTCTACCACTACATTAGCTTATTCTAGAAATGTTGGATGATTTAAGTCAAATATCTACATCAATTTACTGTAAAAAAATTATAAACTTACATCACAAACCAAATTCAACTTCAGAACTTTTAAGCAACTGATATCTCACTGTTGAGAGCTCAAGCACAGAGAATAATACAGCAATTACCATTTAAAATGTTTAAAGTTTCATTATTTAACACACAAAAGATTTCTTCAACATCTAAAAGTTCATACAGGAAATTTTGGATAACCATTAAAAAGATGAATGCATTGATGTTGGGCCAAAAGCAGCTGAGTTGATTACTCAAGATCCTTGAACTTGAGCAGACTAACAAAGAAAAGCAGAAAGAGGCACGGAAGTGAAATAGATCTTATTTTATGTGACCAAGACTGTTTTAAAACAACAAAGGAGCTATTTGATGTTTTCCATGAGGTAGAGATAGAGAACTTGGATTTCAGAAACCATGTAAGTTGTGTGATAATCATAAAACACATAAATATGAGATTTCATTATTATTTCTCAAATTAATGGTTTTATTGAATGCATTATTAGGAATAGTAAATTTGGAATTTCTATAGGTATTTGAGATTTTGAGAATCATATTCTGATACCATTCAAGTATATAATCATGATCCTCAACTGATTTATACATAATGTATGCATTTTCACAATTTCTATAACAAATGAAATTCATATCCAGATCTTCAAATTCATGTTCTAAAACATAGAATAAAAAGAGTAAAAGTTTCCTTTTGCCCTTGATAAGATTCAAATCTAGGTTCCACTTGTACCCAAAATTTAGGTTTCCTTCTAGTTAAGAAGATAATATTCATCAACATCATTAAAATTACTTTTCCATAGCCTATGAAGGTAAGAGCCAGAATCTTCACCTTACAAGCACCAGTATCTTCCATAAAGATACAAGATAATGATCTTTCTTTCCCTATTTGTTTAAATTGTCGAAATTGGGAAAATAATGAATTGAAATCTGTGATTTTTTTAAAGCAGACGTAGTATTTGAAACATAAATCAGCCTAAAAAAATCTATCAAAAGAAATTGCAATAACCAAGAGTAAGCAAGACCAGCGGCAAAGATGAATCATTAAATTTCTAAAGAAAAGATAATAATGCCATATAATATATAACAGATTCAAAAGATACAAAAGCAAATTCACCAATTAACAAGTTATGCTTTTCTACAGAAGGTCAAACAAAAGGGAAAATAAAATAAAAACCCTGTAACAAGGACCAAATCACGACAAGGATATGAAAACAAATACAAATCGAAATTTGAATCACGTACTGAAAAGAGAAGGGTTTGAAGAAGCTGTTCCGACCTGAACTTCAAGAAGCTCCAAACGACGTTCTAAAGTGTCGAGCTTCTCGTTCAATGATGCTAATTTGCTCTTCGTCGTAGCCTCTGAAAACGAACATACAAACAAATTAGAAATAATTTTGCTTAAAAGGGGGGTAAAATTAGTAGATCGGACTTGAGAAATAAAAGAGATTTAAAACAACAGATATACCGAATTGAATGAGAAAATCGAATAGTCGACGAATATTGAGGGAAATGTGAGAGATGAATTCGCGATTCTCCCAATCGGCCTGGACTGCAATCCCTACGTTTACGGCATTCGTTATCCCTCCGGCCCTAGCCATTCTCTTTTTCTGGGAAAAAAGAATTGCCGATATCAACGGAAATCTCCACTCCTGTTGTTTCTTCGATTTTTAATGAATAAAATTAAGGGTAAACTATCTTAGTGGCCACCTAATTAATTAAGCATAATTATTTTGGCTATTAAATTATCTAACTTTTTAATTAAGTCATTAAATTTATTAAATCCACCTATTTTGACCACTACGTTAAAAAATTAACGAAGGGATAATAGGCTGAGGACGTAACAGTTAGTAAAATTCTATAAAATTATACATTAATTTTAAAGAATTAAATTAAAATTAAATTAATATAATAGATAAATAACATAGACTAAAAATATAATTTTATAAGAATTTTCTAACTATCACGTCATCAATTCGTTATCATTTTATTAATTTTTAATAAAAATAATTAAAATAAATTAATTTAATAAGTTTAATAATTTAATTAATAAATTAAATAATTCAATAATTAAAATAAATATATTCAATTAACTGGGTAATCACTAAATTAATTTACTCTAAAATTAATGAAATACATAGATTAAATATAAATTTTGAATATTATAAAAAATAAAAATCATAATTTAACTTTTGAAACACAATACAATTGGGCCCGGTTGGTTGGGTTTGGGTTAGCTGTTGAATTCCAAGCGGCGATTTTTTTAGTGTCTGTAGCTTTTCTTTCAAGGCAAACTCTAATCATTCTCTACGATAATAAAAATATTAATTTTAATTTTACGATAATATATAAAAATATATTAAATAAAAATGTTAATTATTATTATTTTTTATTTAAGGTTGTCAATATAAGTAACTTTATTTATAAATAATAAAAATTGAATGATGTAATTTGATTAAACTAAAAGTTTATAATGAAAGTTGAAGTTAAGTTTAATGAACTAAAATATAAATTATCCTCTTAAAATGTATTAATTCAAAAATGCAAATCTATAATATTTATAATAGAAATCCAACAATACAATAATGAAGACTTAGTCAAATTTTATATCTAATATTATAAATAATATACATACATATCATTATTTATTTATTTAAAACAAAATTTTTAATTAATCATCATAAAAAAATCGTAATTATAATTATCTCTTTCAACCGTTAAAACAATCATACGATTTTACTAAAATTTCCTAAATCAATGCTTATCATTTAGTCTGATTTTTTAAAATTTTTAAATGATTACATACCTATTTGAGAGAAAAAATATTTTAGACGTTATTAGAATTTTAATCGATTTTTTATTAATCGTTAATTGAATATATATTTTTAAAAAATTTTAATCGAATAAAAAAATATTAATTCGTTCGGTTAATTAAATTAACCAAAATTTATTATAAATTTTTTTGAGTAAATTATACAAATGATTAATAAACTATGTTATAATGATTTTTAGCCACTGAATTTTAAAAATTATAAAATAATCACTAAATTTATCAAATTATTATAAAATGATCATTGATTTATTGTACATTATAAATTATTAAAAATATTAAACATTTTACTGATTATTTTGAATAATTTAATAAATTTAATAATTATATTATACTAATTTAATAAAATTTAATAACTATTTTATAATATAAATTAAAAAATAAATCAGAACTTAATTGTACCAATATTAACTAAAAGGATTCTAAAAATAATAAAATAGAAAATTATAAGAGATACAAAGATTTAATTATTATGATGTTAAAATAATTAATAATTTAGAATATACTTAAGCCATTAAAAATGATAAAGGTAAATGTCCCTCCAACTTATTCTATTGCCATCGTAACCTCAACTCCAAACCAACCCCATTTGAATAATCATGCCAACGTCACTCATGACCAACACATCCACAGCTGTCCAAAATAGGGATGGGAATTTTACCCGAACCGAACGGGTTATGATCCGATCCGTCTCGATCGAGTCATTTTTTTTTATAAAAAATTGGATTCAGGTTGAGTCGGGTAATCTTTTAAAGTGACATCGGGTTGGGTTTAATTTTAGAGTGTAAAATATTCGATCCGACCTGATCTGGGACTAAATATGTAATTTTTTATAAATTTTAGGGTATTTATAGGGATGAGCACGGGTCGGGTTGGGTCGGATTTTCGGCCCACCCGCACCCAACCCGAAATCATACCCTCTACTTACCACCCGATTCGACCCCGTTTTAGGGTGAAAAAAAATCCGACCCGACTCGACCTGATTTTTAAGTTATAAAATCCGATCCAACCTGACTCGAATCATTAAAAAAAATTAAATTTTTAGGGACTAAATTGTAAAAAAATAAAATTTAGGGATATAATTGTAAAATATTTAATTTTAATGACCTAATTGTAAAAAAATAATTTTAGTGATCTAATTGTATAAAAAATATATAAAGAGGGGTCATTATTGCAAATATCCCTAAAATATATATGGAAAAATTACACTATTAGTCCAAGTCGGGTCAGGTCGAATTTTTCCACCCTAAACTCGAACTCGACCCGAGATCACCCTTGAAAAAATCCAAACCAACCCGAACCCAATTTTTTCATAAAAAATCTGACCCGATCGGACCGGGTCGGGTCAGAACCCGTCGGATTCGGGTTCCATGCCTATCCCTAGGTATTTATAATAATGATCCTCTATCTATATATTTTTATAATTAGATATTTAAAATTATATTTTTTTATAATTAAGTCCTCGATAATTAATTTTTTCACAATTTAGTCCCTAAATTTATTTATTTTTTCTATAAGTCGGATTGTGTCAAATTCGGATTTAGATATTTATTTTTGGGTCGGATCGGATATTTTGAAAAATATTTGAATCGACGAAGTCGGATTTAGGTGGGCCGAAAATCCAATCCAACCTGACCCGTACCCATCTCTAGTACAAAACACATCGACAAGGATCCCTCAATTACGCAAACCATTGCCAAAAAATCCAACCCACCCATAAACCCACTCGAAAATTGATCATAACTATCGAAACAAATGTCCTTACGATCTAACTAAATTTTGAATTAAAACATATGAATTAGAGTATATATAAACTTTGAAAAAAAAATTTAATATCCTTGATGTTTAATATATCAGACAACTAACATAAAGATAGAAATGATAATAAAATAGAAGACGAGAACGGTGATTAGTGGTTATTTATAGTGGTTTATTCAATTTGATACGGATGGAAAGACATCAATAGTGTGAGAGGTGGTGTCTTCAACCATACCTTATGAGAAATAATTATAATTAGGATTTTAAATTAAAATTTAAAATTTAAATTATTAACTGTATTACTTTAAACTCGAAATTTTAATAATAAATCTTAAATTTTAAATTTCTATAATAAAATTCATAAATTCTAAACTAAAAAAACAATAAATCACTCTCAATTTTTTACATGTGTTAAGACTTGGTCTACTGCATATCTATTACGATAATCCTACGCATAAACATATTAACAAATATATTTTTTCAGCACTAATTAACATAATAATAAATATAATTATTCATAGTGATGAAATGTTGATTTTTTTAAATAATGTTAAAGATTTAAATTCTAATATTATATATAAAAAGATAAGTTAAAATAAGTATCTTATATAAAAAATATTAATTTTTTATATATATTTTTTGAAATTGATACTAATTTTTCACCTACCCTTATAAAATTTTTAATTCCCGAGTTGGAGTAGATAGAACCGCGTTTACGATATCAGGACGCCGCCGTAGCGAATTGGTCGGTCGCTTTTATATAATAGATAAATTGCACCACAAGTAATTTATGTGTTATTAGTAGGGTGGTAAGACCGGATACTCGGCCAATTTGAATAAAATTGATTTCGGTCCCGGTAGTCATCAGTTTTTAAAAATTGGAATTAATTTCTGTTCTGGTTACATCGGATCTTAAATTTTAAAAACTGGTTCCGTCACTGGTGGGTACCGGTTTCAATACCGGGTACCCGGTTAATTAGTTTATTCTTAAAAAAATTGAGTAATTGGAGAGAAAAAATTTAACCACCAATAATAATATTAAATAATAAAATTAGAATATTGTACACTTAAAAATTAAAATTTTAAAACTAGTTATACTCATAAAATTCATACATATAGAGAAAGTTTGATAAAAAAATAAACAAAAGAAAACCAATATCGGATATTTGGTATTTGATCATTTCCCGGTCCTACTAGGTACCCACCGGTACCGAATCTAAAAAATCAAGATTCAATCTCGATCTTACAGAACCAATACTAGATAAAAATCTATCAGATCTTACCGGGTCTGAGACCGAAATCGGATAATCAGTTCTTTTGTCCACCCCTAATTACTAGTATTAGGCTTTGTAACAAATGCGGTTTTTTTAATAGTGTAAAAATGATAATAAAATAATTTAAGTATATATTTATAGATATTTTATTTTTTTAATAATATTATTTTTATTAAATTATTTAATTATAGGTTTATAATTAAATAAGTTATTCATTCTTTAAAATAATAATTAAATCGTTCAATTATAAATTTAGGAACAAATATATCATTCAATTAAAAATTTATGATAACTAAGTTAATTTATCATTAAAATCATAATAAAAGTTTGATATAATAATAATTTTAGTATCAAAAACTTATGTTTTTCAATTAATTTGATCATAATTCGAAATAATTTAATAAACTTAACATTTTATATTTAAAATTTTTATTAGTGGAGTGTCCTTTTTTGTCTCTTTAATTTGCCGTAGTTTTAAGTCAAATTTTAATCAAAATTGAATTACATGCTCGTAAACCAAAGTAGAATACCAAATTATCTCCGATTCTTATTTTTAAATAAATCTCTTATTTTTATAATCTAATCCTTTAACTTTGTACGATTTCTCATTTCTTTAATTCCTCATTCGTTAGAAGTTTATTTTTATAAAATAAACCACATGATCTATTAGTATTATATAATATCTATATAACTTTAATTTAGATCGTATCTCTAAATTAAAGTTTAAATTCTAAATTGATATTCTAATTGCGTCATCAAAGTATTAATATCATATGAATTAGGTCTTATCACCCTAATGTCAACTTAAATATTAAATATCATCTCAATTTTCACATATGACATGAAATATATTTAAAAACATTAAATTTTACACATGTAAATCTAATGCATAGATAACTTGAACATGAAATAGGATCAAAATCTATTTTATATTAATTAAAGTTTAGATAGCTTTTAATCTTGTATGCAGACTAATTCAATTATTTATGCCAAAGTTGAACGTGGAAGAATTCAGATGAGGAATTGCTTGGCTGACCTTGTTAAAAATAATCAAACGTATCAGTTAAGATTACTGTAATAAAATAACTTTTAAGTTATTAATATAGTTGAACTACGTTAGAAACAATTGCAGGTTCATTTCTGTATGCATTTCAATTTTCAACCATGGCTATGGAGATCCTCATATTTTCCTTTCTTTTGCTAATCTCGTGTTCTAATCCACTTTCCTTTAACTTCACTGGCTTTACTCCGAATATGCAAGGGATTAGATTCGAAGGCGATGCTTTTCCATCGGCTAACGTTCTACAGCTAACGAAGAACGATGCTATCGACAACCTCACCGGTAGCATCGGACGTGCCTCGTACGATCAACCGGTTCGACTTTGGGATGCTAGCAACCGGGAGCTGACTGACTTCACTACCCGCTTCTCCTTCATCATAAGAGCTGTTAATCTTAGTGAATATGGTGATGGACTGTCCTTCTTTATGGCACCTTTCGAGTCCGAAATGCCCCGGAATTCGAGTGACGGGTATCTTGCTTTATTCAATCCTAACTCGACCATGTCTAACTCTACCAACAATAGCATTGTTGCAGTGGAGTTTGATAGTTTCCGGAATGAATGGGATCCAAGTGATGACCATGTAGGCATCAACGTCAACTCCATCGTATCTGTGAGAAATGTGACATGGCAAAGTAGCATTAAGGATGGAAGAACAGCAAACGCATGGGTGAGTTACAATTCCTCCACTAGAAATCTAAGTGTTTTTTTAACTTATGCCAACAATCCAGTCTTCAGTGGAAACTCTAGCCTTTCGTTTACTGTTGATTTGAGGGATATTTTGCCTGAATGGATTAGAATAGGTTTCTCGGCGTCCACCGGACGTCAAGTTGAGATTCATAACATTCTCAGTTGGAGCTTTGATTCGACCTTGGAGACCGGTGACGGAAAAGGGAATAATTTAGGCTTGATCCTTGGTTTGGTTATTGGTTTTGGTCTATTGGGTGGTGGATTATGTTTGATTTTGTTCATCATGTGGAGAAGAAGGTCAAGCTTGAACGACGACGATGAGGACATCGATGTCACTATGGATGATGAATTCGAGAAAGGGACGGGGCCAAAGAGGTTCACGTACCATGAGCTAAGTCGTGCGACGAACGCTTTCGATGAGGTTGGAAAGCTTGGAGAAGGAGGATTTGGAGGTGTATACAAGGGTTTATTAAGTGATTCAAACACAGGAGTGGCGGTAAAGAGGATCTCGAGAGGATCGAAGCAGGGGAAAAAAGAGTACATATCTGAGGTGAAGATTATTAGCCGTTTGAGACATCGTAATCTGGTACAACTTCTCGGTTGGTGCCATGAAAAAGGTGAGCTCCTCCTTGTCTATGAGTTCTTACCTAATGGGAGCCTTGATTCTCATCTCTTTGGGGGTAAAATCATGTTAACTTGGACCGTAAGGTACAAAATTGCTCTGGGTTTGGCCTCTGCTTTGTTGTATCTTCATGAAGAGTGGGAACAATGTGTGGTTCATAGAGACATTAAGTCCAGCAATGTAATGTTGGACTCCAACTTCAATGCAAAGCTTGGAGATTTTGGTCTCGCAAGACTTGTGGACCACGACATGGGTTCACAAACAACTGTTCTGGCCGGCACCATGGGTTACCTAGCCCCTGAATGTGTCACTACTGGTAAGGCTAGCAAGGAATCTGATGTTTATAGTTTTGGGGTCGTGACCCTCGAGATTGCGTGTGGAAGGAAGCCGGTTGAGCCGAGGCTAGAACCGAGCAAGGTAAGGATGGTGGAATGGGTCTGGGACCTCTACGGAAAAGGCCGACTTCTCGAAGCCGTCGATAAGCGACTTGGTGAGGACTTCGACCGGGAGCAAATGGAAAGTTTGATGGTGGTTGGGTTGTGGTGCTGCCATCCGGATTACACTCATAGACCTTCGATAAGGCAACTTATAAATGTCTTGAACTTTGAAGCTCCATTGCCTAGCCTACCACCGAAGTTACCGGTGCCGATGTATTACGCGCCTCCATTAGATTTGTGCTTGTTTTCCAACACAACATCATCAACTGGTGCTACAGGTTCAGACAAAGATCGAACACAATGTTCTTGTAGTAGCTGTTCTGCTCATGCATATTCATCACCATCGACAGCCTCTGAGAAAGCTCTTCTAAATTCTCAGAAGATTAATTAGATAAATTAAAAATCCCTTCAACACGTTAGTTTCATGTTCTTTTTATGTATTTTTTTATGAAGATTGTGAAAAATGGAGGCTTCCATATTCATTCTAATGTCAGAATCCAAATTTTAAAAATAGGCTTAAGTATAAAATAGATGTCAAAATTTTTATAATAAATGTTTAAATTTTTTATTAAAATAAGTGTCTAACATTATATATTAATACCTTTAAAATTAAACCGTTTATAAAATATTGATCTAATTATAATTACTGATTTACTGGTAACTTTTAATTTTTATTTTCAAAAAATAATCTGAAAAGAAAATAAATAAACATATATATAAAAAAGTTAAAAATTATAGAATAATTTTAAATCTCTAAAACCCAAAAATCTCAAATTTATTGTATACTTGCTCGCGTCAATAAGCACTGGGCATTGATCCAACAAAAAATGCCTCCAATGAGAAATTGAGTAATTCAGGTGCTAACTGTCGAGTCCAGGGGTGGAGTTAAAAAATTATTTAAAGGGTGTTATTTTTTAATATTATTTAAAAAAATTAATTATATATAAAAGAGTTTCAAATTATTTATAAAAATATGTCAATTATATATTTTTAATTTTTTATATAAAAAAAATATGATTTTTTAAAAATTTTGAGATGTCAATAGACATCTCATTCACCAATGTAACTCTGCACATGCCAAGCCCACCATTCTGAGTTCGTAGCAGCTCTATCTAGTCTTTCTTCAACATTATTTTTTCGGTAATCAACCCGTTTCTCATGTATACTGGGCCCCTTATAATTAGGGTGTATATTCGATTAAGTCAAGTTAAAAATTTTAAATTATTTGAGTTTATAAGTCATGTTTTATCATTCAAATTTTATTTGAATTTTTTTCGATTCGATTCAAGTTTAAAAATTCGAGTCAAATTTTTATACAAAAATTTTAATTATTTATCATGTTATAGTATAATTTAATTCTAACTTAAACGATTTTCTCTAATTATACAAGATACGTTTGTATATATTTCTTCATATGTGATAATATTTCATCATATTTTCATATATCAATATAAATATATATCATAAAAAATTAAAAGACTCATCTCGAACTTAAAAATAAATTCTTTAATCACTAAAAGTTTTGAGTTATTCAAATTTATATTTTACAACTCGAACTTTATTTAAAATTTTTCGAATCGAGTTAAGTTTATAAAATTTCAAGTCGTATCAAAACGAGTAAAATATTTTCATTTTAAATCAAATCAAATTATTAGATTTTTCAGATCGAGCTTTACTCATCCCTTCCCGATAATACTCATCTCTGAAAAAACTTATCTCTCCAGAATAATTTTCTCTTGTAATTCTAAAGGTTAAGATATTTTATATATTGGTAAAATCAAATACTTAGTCATCGAAATCTTATCTAATGTAAATATTTATGTATTAAATAATCTCAATTATTAAGTATTTTTTTTTATAATTGCCACTGAATTTTTATTAAATTCATAGAAAATATTACAATTACAATGAATTCAGAAAAATCAAAAAATAAAGAAAAGTAAATTATTTTCTATGGAGATAAGCATACCATCAAAATCCAGAAGCTTCTTGAATCTCCTTGTCTCTGTCCAGTCGAGATACATAACGGGTGAATAAGGAGTGGTGAGCAATCTAAACCATCAGGCAGAATATTTCGCTACCAAGACTGATTATATTGGTACACAATCATCAACCGAGTGGGGATCTAACCATCAATGACCATCGACAAAATCATAATCAGAAACTAGCGCCGATTCAAATCTTTGCAACAATTGACTGTTAGGGTATGCTGAATCATGCCACAAGGACAAATAAAATAAACCACAAAAATAAAAATAAAAAACGTGTCCCAAGGACAAAGGAAACGCTTGCCATGAAGGTAGAGATTCTTATTAACATATAAAAAAGAAAAGAAAAGGAATAATAAAAATACGGTGGTCGACAACTAATATAAAATTAATTACCGACCATCGATTAAAAAACAAAAGAGATGAAGAACGACGGTAACAAAGATAGAAAACTGAAAGAATTTTACAAAAAAGAAAATCCTACTTGTTAGTAATTTTTTAATATATTATTTATCGAAAAGATAATTACAATTATTAAGTATTCTTTGATGATTAAAACTACAATAAAATCTAACTTAATTATCAATTAGAATAACGTATTACAAAAACGGTCTAACTCCTAACGTACGGCTTAATAACTATCCACTTAAAAATCAACAAGATTCTATTTTGCATTGTTTTTCAAATATTTTTTTATATAAATTTTGTACCATAAATGCATGTATTTAGTAGTATCGTTTGATTATTAATCTTTATACAATTGTTTATATCGATAAAATTCGAATTTCATCGCATATAATTATATATATATTTCAAAATGTACTTCCCTTTGTACACTAAAATGTTTTATTTATTTATTTTTTGATAAATTACGTGTCTATTATATGATGGTTTATGATCAAGATTCGTGGTTCTCTTTCTAATAATATCTTCTCTAAGGTTTGAACCTGAGTTCTCTTCTTGGAAGAATAATGTATCTTACCATTGCACTCTAGTAAATGTTTTATTTCTTAAAATCAATTCTTGTATGTTTTCTGGCCAAACAATATTGACATTAACAAGTCTTCGATGCAAAATTATAATAGCAAGAATATATTTCACGTGTAAATACACTTTTGTGCCTAATTGGAACAAAATTAGGTTTTGTATTTTGGAATTGAACTGTACGATGAGGTTAATTTTAATACAATTTCAATCAAAATTGATGTACGGTGGGTTGGTACAAAACATAAGTCAGGTTTACTGACTCATTGGCTGTCCTGTTTTAATTGAAAATCTAATTTAGGTTATTTTACACGTTAGGTTATTTTAGTAGAATAGTCACCAGCTTTTTTGGAGAAAAAATATATTACTTATTTAGCAGCCGATTACATGGACTAGTTGACCTTACGTGTTCCAAGAAGGGAGGAAATTAGGGAAAAAACAAACTTTTCAAAGGTTGGAAATAAAAGTATCAATATACATGTAAAAAATATTTATTTTTTATATGTGTTTTGGACGGTTAGATTTAGAGACGAAGCCAAAAATTAAAGTTATGATCAAAATATAATTGATTAAAAATAGAGAGATAAGTTTATAAATAAATTAAAATTTTATAAAATTTAAATAAGAGGACAAATATAAAAAAAATCTTTGGGATGAAAAATGATTGTCTCTCTTTACTCTCATTTAGTTTCGTCCTGGGTTGGATTGATGATGAATTATTGAGATTAACAATGTGTTATACGAAGACTCTCATTTAAAAATAAAAATAAAATAATTTCAGTCATTTATTTTGTCTCATCTAACAATTTAAAAATATATAAAATTATAAGTTTTACGTTTCGTGTAAATAAATTATTTTGAAAAAAGCTTTTGTATGTATCTTTATAAATCTCTAATTAAAACTTTGAAAATTCTCTCAAAGGAATGTAGTAGAACTTGAAAGTATCTTCTACAATTAACATTGAATAAAGGGGAGGAGGGAGAGGAAGAAAAAAAGGAAGATGCATGTTTGGATGGAAGGAAAATGGGAGGGAGAGGAGAAAATAGGGCGAGAAAACATTTTTTTTAAAATTAACCTGTCAGGTTAATATTTTTTAATGACGATAACTGTAATAAAAGTTCAGTGATTGTACTTCATGTTTTAAAACTTCAGTGATTATATTATAATTAAATACCCTAAACGTTAAAGGACTAACAAAATAATTTATTCTTTTAATTATTAATCGGTTTATTTATATATTATACTAATTGATTATATGGTAAACTACACCCAAAATTACTTGACAATGATTTTAAAAATAAACATGCCATTTTTTTCTTTCTAAAAGTTAAAAAAATGTCACTAATTAACCAATTATTATGAATATATTATTTTTTTTCTAATACGGTTTGATATAATAATATTTTTAATCATAAAATTTATATAACATATCAATTTGACGTTAATTCAACAAATTTACTTTTTAATGTTTAATTTTTTTTACAATTTTAATATTTATTCTTCTTCTGATTGTTTGCTCTTATCATATAAATATTATATTATTTTTTGGAATGATAACAATTTGAAAATTATTAATATTTTATGACATAATATAATTATCATATTACTAATTTGATATGATTGACTCGTTTGTTTTATAATATCATAAAATAAGATTAAATTAATAAAATTTTTAAATATAGATGATTAAATCTATTAAATTATTTTAAATTAAAAATAATAATAAAATGTATAAATTTTAGAACTAATAAACTTATTATATCAAGGAAGTGACATTTTTAAGTTGATTGACATGTTTGTAACAATATATTAATATATTAAATTATATTGTATATAGTTATAAAAAGTTATTTAAATTAAAATTAATTATTGTCAAAACATTATAAATATTTACAATCAAAGTTAAACAAAAAATTCGAACAACACAACTCTAACTTGACTCGAATTCATAAACTTATTAACAAATAAACATATAATAATGAAAAATCATGTACAATTAATGAAATAATTAACACGTGAAAAAAAATCAAGTTTTCGTACTTTTCTCCCTAAACCAAAACTGAAATCATAAAATCACCCAAAAAAAGCTCCTTGAAGATCTGAACAATGGCAATGCATTTACTTTGACTTCTCACAGAAAGTCTCCATAAACACTTCAAATCTTTAAATCGATTTTTGAACTGAAACCTGGAACACGTTGGAACCAATGGAGGCTGTTCATGTTTCAAGATTTTAGTTAAAACATTAAAACAAAACATGATATTTACAAATAACTGTATGACTAGGTTGTTTTAACCAATAAATTAAATAGTTTTATAATAAAATTAATATATTATTTTTTTCATTATTATTTTATGTGTATAAATATATTAATATTGTGTCGTGTTGAGAAATTTAAAATGTTTTAAATGGGATATTTTCAGAGTCATAGTTGTGGTTCAGGTACAGTGGGAAAGGCATAAAACTGTCATGGGACGGGAGAAAGTCCCTGGAGATTGCGCAGCCTTGACCCGTGCCGACGGCCGGGTTTTTATAGTATACTTTTTTGAGCGTGTGTGGCACAACCGCGCCAACGCATTGTAAAAATCTGGAACAAAAATTTTATATAAAAATATAAATTATTTAGAAAATATACTAAAAATTAAAAATTACAAAATTTTAAAAGTTTAATAGATACAAAATTAAATTATATGTACTCTCAACACCCTTACGTGTCCGCCGTACGACTTTTGCTAATCACGCTCGGTGGGGTTGGTTGCCAAATCTACTAGACTTATGCTTCATACTTTTTTTTGCAATTTAATATTTTATTTTAGATTTGAAAGGATGAATATTAATAATTATGAAATATATAAAAGTAATAATTTATTTGTTGTGAATAAAATAAAGAATAAGAATAAGATAGGAGAACAAAGATAAAATTTATATTATATTTTTAAAGTAGGGTTGTGTATAATACTTTCTTCAAAAGTCTATATATTTAGTATCTGTTCTAAATATAATCTTTATCATTTGACATTGATCACTCAATCATTCAACTGACATCACTAGTGCTCGAACCCATCATTTCTAGGAACAACAACCGTTCTATTAATCGCTTAGGCTAGAGGGCTCATATAATTTCAATGGGTATTAAACTCTAATAATAAAGCCCACTAAAATTTAACTTAACATATGAATATCCATCATAAATAAAGATATTCATAATATTATTAAATAATTTTAAATATTAAAAATATATAGTAAATATTTAATCATTAGGAAATTTTATTATCTAAAATTTCATACTTAATAATCTTCGACTTCAACTAATTATTATTAAGAAGTTTTTAAGTTTTAAAATTCTTTTTCTTTATGATAATCAAGGGTCGTTTTTTAGTTGTTAATATTCCTAATGAAAGTTAAAAATTAAATTTTAAATAAAAAATTTAACATATGGTTGGGTCATATATTTAGTTATGTTGTTTTATTATAATTGCAGACATAACGAATGTTATTTCAATCACTATAAATATCACAATTGTAATTTTTTAATAACATATGCTATTATAAACATAACGGTTATAGATGTAATGATTCCGGATGGTGTTGTTACCACTATGTAATAGTCTTTATTGCGGTTATATATCCCTATATACATGTTCATAATATCAAGTATTCAAAAAAAAAATTAAAGTACGTTTATAATAATAAATATTAAAAAAACCCTGAACCCCAAATAATAAACATTTAAAAAAATTAAAATTTTAAATGTATACTCATAATAAAAAATAATGGTAAATTTTAAAATTTTTAAAAATTTATATATTTTTAAATTAACTAATAATGATTACAGTAATATCTATTTTAGAATATAATCTCTATTATTTGACATTGACCGCTCAATCACTTTAGTGGCATCACTGGTGTTCAAACCCGTGACTTCTAAAAACAATAATCATTTCTTTAACCATTTGAGCTAGAGGGCTAGCGTTAAAAAATTATATTTTAATACTTAGGCTTCCTTGTTGATTTTTTTTATCCACACATAAAAATCAAGAACCACATTGTTAATTCTAGGGGTGTAAATGAACAAGGTGTTCGACGAGCTGCTCGTGAACCGTTCATATAATGTTCGTTTATTAAGTTAAATAAACGAGTATGAACAGATATTTTATGTTCGATTAATAAACGAACGAACACGAACATAAGTGCGTTCGGCTCGTTTATGTTCACGAACAAACTCGTTTATAAGCTCGTTTATACACTCATTTATAAGCTCGTTTATAGGCTTGTTTATGTTCTTTTATATACAAACGTTAAACAAAACATGTTCATGAACACTAAACGAACATGTTCGTGAACGCTAAATAGACAAGTTGATGAATATATACAAACGAACTCGTTCGCGAACGCTTAACGAACATGTTCACGAACGTTAAACGAACAAATTATCGAACATATAAACGAACACGTTCATGAACATTAAACGAACCGAGCCCGAACACGACAAAAAATAAACGAACCAAGCTTGAACATACCATTAAAAATTTAAGCGAACACGAACAGAATTTGAACAACTTCAAAAATAAATAAACGAATACAGATATACCCTTATCCGTTCAAGCTCGATTCGTTTGCGCCCCTAGTTAATTCACTTCCTCATACTTCGGCTTCCTTGGCATGGACCCTGAGCAAGGAGTGGACCCAGGGCGGGCGTTCCAATTGCTTGTCCAAGGGACGACCCGAGTCATAATAACAATTTGGAACTCCAATGGCAACTAATTCCATAGTTAATTGTGGCTAATTAAAAGTATTAGCAGTCTAAGAATTAGGCCACTTCAATTTAGGCAGGGATGAAGAACAACTTGATTAAAAGAAATAGTCCAAACTTTCATCAAAACAAAGTATACATCATTTAATTGAGTTTGAATTCTCAAAAGTAGCATTACCGACCCATAATTATATTTTAAGCGGTCCTAATTTCTTAAAGGGTAATTAACGTTTCCAATAAATACAAACATTAATAAAATTTTAAATTATTAATAAATTATACTCTATAATATAAAATATAATATTAGTTTACCAAGTTGTTTGATAATTGACTTTCTTTTCTTCTACTTTCGAAACATTGGGTCCACCCAACTTCCTCATTGGAGCAAAACTTATTCGAATTTTCAAACAAGTATGGTAGGACTTGAATTCTATTTAATAATAATAATAATAATAATAATAATAATTATTGTTATTATTATTATCTATTTTTGCGAAAATGTTGTTGCTAGCGGCATTGAATTTTCTAAATTAGTAACCCATAATTAAACCATAAGGTGAAAGTAAATATATATTTAATTATATAAAAAAACAAAAAGTAATATAAAGCATAGTTCTTGTAGGACAAAATCCGGTTTAGAACGTGGTTTCGTCTTAAGTTATAGTCCAGGTCAAACAACCTAACTAAAGTAAGACAGATCTGTCGTGATTAGGAGTTGTTGTTTTTCATATTACATCTGTATATAAACCCCATTGTGTTTTACCTGTAACATTAAGAATCAAACATAGCCTGGGATATTTTCCAAGACCAAAACTCCATCGATTTCTCTGTTTTGGTTTGTCTTTCGTTTTTCACTGTTGGATATAATGGAGAAGGTGGCGAACAGGAGACAGCTTGTTGTATGGGTGATGATTGAGTTATCTCTTTTTCTCTCCGCTTGCTCCAATGGAGTCACGGCCAGGTTCTTCCTTATAACCTCTTTCTGCATGTTGATTTCTCAGTTTGGAGTTTGGACCTTGTCTGTATATTGTTCATGGTTTGAGTTGCAGGAAACTCCTGCCGGAGGATAACGGCAGTGACAGTCGTGTCCGATTACAGATAAGCCATCGCTATGTAAGAACCAATTCTTCTTCTTACAATACAAAATTCTTGTAATATTTCTTCATATCATTGTATTAATGGATTCTTTTTTCAGGTGGTTATTGACAATGGACTTGTTGAAGTCACCATTGCGAATCCTAGTGGTTATCTGATAGGAGTTAAATATAAAAATATGCAGAATGTGCTTGAAAGTAGAAATAACAACCACAACAAAGGGTAAAGAGGATATTTTGAATCTCGATATTTATCGTATTGAATCGTGACCCGAAGCATAATTTGAGTTTCATCTTTTGAAAAATATGTTCTAGGTACTGGGATATTGTGTGGGATGAAGGTGCCTATGATAGGTAAGATGTTGGACTTGGACCGTTCAACTTGATTGATTTTTCCATGAGTTTATCGTACGTTTGTTCTGACTGTTTAATGTTCCACGGCAGACTTGAAACCAAACATGTCGAGGTCATAACACAAACGGATGACTTGGTAGAACTTTCCTTTACCAAAAAATGGAACTCTAGAAACCATGACAGGACAATTCCCTTAAACGTACAAAAAAGGTAAGAAATGTTACAAACCTCAGCAGCAATCTCAGCTTTAAAGAAATCAGGACCAGTTTTTGATGGTCCTTTATGCTTATTTTTAACATTGCTTCCAGGTTCATAGTCCGACGCGGCGTTCCGGGGCTCTACATGTACGGTATTTTTGAACGCGAAGAAGATTTTCCGGATGCTCAAATGTTCCAAATAAGGATTGCTTTCAAGCTTAAGGAAAACAAGTAAAAATATAAAGATGAACACCCTTGATATATGATCCTATGTTTATTTATTTCTTTTTCTATTGGGAAAAGTGATTCATATGCCAATGTTTCGTGTGATGTTTTGAATCAGGTTTCGGTTCATGGCGTTATCGGACACGATACAAAGGATCATGCCTCGGGATGAAGATCGGGACAGACATCGCAGTCAGAGTCTTGACTTCAAAGAAGCTGTTCTATTGACCAATCCATCCAATCCAAGCCTCAAAGGAGAGGTTGATGACAAGTACCAATACTCTGCTGAGAACAAAGATAACAAGCTTCACGGTTGGATATCCGAGGACGACGCTGTCGGATTTTGGATAATCACTCCCAGCAATGAGTTCCGGCCTGGTGGTCCTCACAAACAGGATCTCACTTCTCATGTTGGTCCGACTTGTCTTTCGGTAAGTCTACTTGCATGCCAACACATTCTTGTAATGTTGTCTTAAAGTTCGATTTGGTTTGACTCGATTCGTTTTCATGATCTAGATGTTTGCCAGTACACATTATACCGGACCCGAAATAGATACATTGTATAAGAAAGGAGAGGCCTGGAAAAAGGTCTTTGGTCCGGTTTTAATCTACCTCAATTCCGCTTCTTCACACGATGACCACAACAAGATCCTCTGGAATGATGCTAAAAGACAGGTTTTTAAGCTGTATTCTTAACATTTTAAATGATCAAACTAGGGTATCGGTCCTTCTACTTTGTTCGAATTTGAGATTTAATCTCTTCATTTTTATGTGTTTTCTTTGGTACAATTAGTTGAGTGAAGAAATCCAAAGCTGGCCTTACAATTTCACTCGATCAGAAGATTTTCCTCACTCTGAGCAACGAGGACAAGTTAATGGGAAATTGCTAGTGCAAGACAGGTAATTGTTTAGCTCTTCTATTTTGGTCATTACTTGATCAAATTCAACTTAGTGTTGCAAAGAGATTATCTTACTTTAATCTTCTTGGTGTTTAGGTACATGGCTAAAGAATTAATGCAAGCGAAATCTGCATTTGTGGGGTTGGCTGCCCCTGGAGATGCAGGTTCATGGCAAACAGAAGGAAAGGTTAGATTCAGTTAATTACAACAGTCGTCCTTAAACTATGCGCAAAATTTTAAATCGGTCCCATAACACTTAGTTTTATTTTTCCATGTTCTGTTTTGTTTCAGGGGTACCAATTCTGGACTCAAACCGACAATACTGGACGTTTTAATATAACAAATGTTCGACCAGGGAAGTATAATTTATACGCCTGGGTCCATGGTTTTATTGGAAACTACAAATTGGACCTCAACATCACCATCCAACCAGGTAAGCTATATATGTTATTGGTCTCATGGTCTTGCCTTTCTTGTCCCAGTTCAACAGCTTTCATAGGAAAATTCTTCTCTTAATGTCTGAATACAGGAAACAAGATTGAATTGGGTACACTTATATATGATCCTCCAAGAAATGGCCCTACATTGTGGGAAATTGGAGTTCCCGACCGGACAGCCGCCGAGTTCTTCATACCCGAACCAGACCCACAGTTTAAGAACAAAATTACCAAAGATGGCAGTGACAAGTAACCATGATCAAAAACTCCTTTTTTGCCTAGGATTCCAACACGAATTTTGTAAACTTACAGTTAATGTTGTTACATTGAACAGATTCAGACAATATGGATTGTGGGATCGATACTTGGATATTTATCCCGAAGGTGATCTCGTCTACACCGTGGGCACAAGCAATTATTCGAGGGATTGGTTCTATGCTCATGTTCCTAGGTACCATTTTCAGCTCACTAATTCTTCAACATCCTCGTATGTGTTACTCGTTTTAATCGACTGGTTTTCCGATTACAGGACTTTAAGGAACGGTACGTACCAGGCAACGACATGGCAAATCAAATACAATCTCCAAGAAGTAAACGAGCATGGAACTTACACTCTCCAATTGGCATTGGCAGCAGCTTCTTTTGCTGAAGTACATGTATGGAACTATAAACCTCATCTCACTTTCCTCATTCTATCAGTGCTAAATCCTTTAACTTACTGATAAATTTTGTATGGATGTATGCATAGGTTCGATTCAACAATCCGGATTCCCGACGACCTTATTTTACAACCAAAAGAATCGGTTTCGATAACGTGGTGCCAAGGCATGGCATTCATGGACTGTACAGATTGTATAGCATTCAGGTTTCTGGAAATCATTTTCGTCCAGGGGAGAACACCATCTATCTGACTCAGACAAGAAGCATGAACATTTTTGAAGCTGTAATGTATGACTACATTCGATTAGAAGGGCCGAGCAGTTTAGTCAATTAGCTACCATAGTCATGTAGAAGTAGGAAATTCTTTCGTACTCTTTTTTTAGAAAATTCAAGCCTGACTATGGGTTAAATTCATAAATAATTAAATTAATTCTTTTTTTTAATTCGACCTTTATTATTTTTAAGTTGAATTTAACCTGTAATCTTTAAATTATCAAAAAAAAAAAATCTTTATATTAAATTTGGGAACTGGGAGAAAAATAAATGTAAATTTTTTAAGTATTCATTTTTCCCTTTGTATATTTTACTACAGTTTCTTCTATTTTTTATATTATATTATTTAATTTCCTTAAGTAATATTTGCGACTAAATTTTTTATTCTAAAGTATAAAATATCATACTAAAAATTATATTTATTTATATTTGAGCTTTTATGTTCCACTAATTTTTTCAAAAATTTGCATATATTACTAACAATGGTTTAAATAAATGATAATTTAATGATGAAATTAGAATATTGAAAAAATTATGAATCAATTTAAAAGGAAGGTTATACTTTAAAATAAAACTAGACATTCAAAAATTTATGGACCAATTTAGAATGAATTATAGTTTGGTCCAACCTATTTTTGGTATGCTTAAAAAAAGTTTTTGCTGATAAACAATGTGAAACACTTGTGAGTTTGGTGTAAAATTATGGTAAAAATATTTTTTTTATTTAATCTTCAAAAGTTAAAATTTTTAGCTTTGAATTTTTTTAGGTAAAATTACATTTTTTGTCCTTACTTATTTAACTCAATGTGATCGTTAAACTAAAGTTTATACATGCATAATTATATATGATTTTACTATAATAATATAAAAATAATATTAATTTAAAATAATAATTATAATAAAAAATATTTAAAATCTATATATTATATAAAAATATCACTAATGAAAACTATATTTTTTATATTTTTATAAATTAATATTACTATATGTTATGATAACAAAATTGAACATCACTTACATTAGTTTATTTTAATTTATAATATCATGTCACGTGTTGACGAAAAAAAATAATGTAATAATCTTTCACATATAATTATTTCTCTTTTATTCAATATATCACATGTGATTTTCTTTTTTTAGTTAGTATGTTGTTAATTTTATCGAAGAAGTACCAAGATAAAAATGAAACATAACGTTAGGATAAATTATATTTGATGACTTAATATAAACCTATGCACTATTGAATTAAATGATGTAACTCCTCTATAAATCTATACACTGAAAGATTATTAAATGAATCTTGTTCTTCAAGTCATTCACGATCTTAATTAATCAAGTTTATTTATCTTATTTTTTATTAAGGTGAATTATCATCTTTTTTTACGTGTAATTAAAAAAGTATATAGTTATTAACTAATTATTTTAAGATGAACGTATCTAATTAATTAGACACTATATGTTTTTAAAACAATAATTAATATACTTTTATTTTTCATAGTAATTTATTTTTTTATTAATAATATGAATGCTATGTTTATTTATACACTATTAAATAATTGGATATTTAGAAGTGTCCATTGGTAGGTCCACAGAACTCAGTTTCTTTATTTATTTTATGTTAATGTTTATATATGGTATATAAGATCGTGATATGAACCATACCGGATTGGATGAACTTCTATTTTGGGTTAACAGATTGACCTGTACTTGTAGGAAATGGACAGGACACAAAGGAACTAAGACTGGCTTGTAATGGAAGTGGAACTGCCCAAACACAAAAAAAACATATATGCTTCATTTTCATTACACGAACCAAACATACTTTTAATCTCTCTTGTTTTAATACATAACTTTGTCTTAATTGTTACCATGGAATAGGGCAGACAACAGTACTGCACAGGGAAAAAAATCTCCATTATTTCCCAAATCATCAATTAATTATGAATCGAACATCTACACACGCTATTATCTATTGGATAAAAAATATCTGCCTCTTTCTTATTCTTTCTTTCATGTTTTTTCTTTAAATTTTCTAAAAAAATTAATTTTTAACTTTAACCCTTATTTTCTATCTTAAACTCTAAACCCTAAAAAATACACTCTACTACTAATTTTCTAAACCTCAATCTTAATCCTAAACCATGAACCCTTAAATTTAAAATAAAGGTATAGAAAGAGGCATTAAAAATTGATAGATATTTTTCACTCTAATTATTGTTAAATCAAGTAAAAAAGAATTTGATAAAATTTAAATTCAAACCATGTAATATTTATATAAAAAATAACTATTTTTTATTTTCTCTTTTAAATGATTCAGCTCATCTATAGTTTTTTTTTTCTCGTTTCCTTTCCCTTTGTAACTTTATTTATTCCAATTTCCACCAGATCTAAATTCATGCATGAAACCAATCAATTGAGCATTCCTCTTGCCTCTGCTAAAGGAAACTGAGAAAACCTGGGGATAAACCCACAATTTCTTTGTCTTTTCCTTCACCTTCTATCCGACGGCTTATTCTCTCTTGCATTTCCATGATGTCTCCTGATAAGCCTCCTGTGAAACCAGGTAGCTCTAACGAAGAAACTGAAAAAAGTGGCAACCGGAAACCAAGTTCATCAAAGACACAAGAGCAAGCCCTAAAGTGTCCTAGATGCGATTCTCCCAACACCAAGTTCTGTTACTACAATAACTACAGCCTCACTCAGCCCAGGCATTTTTGCAAGACCTGTAGGAGGTACTGGACTAAAGGTGGGTCGCTGCGTAACGTGCCCATTGGCGGTGGTTGCCGCAAGAACAAGAAGATGAAAACGTCTTCAAGGCTGTCCGGTGACTCTAAAGGCTACACTCCAACTTCAGAAATGGGTGGATTGAGGTTCTTTCATGAGCTTTCCCCGCCCATGGATTTTCAGCTCGCTGGATTGGCGTTTCCTAGGCTTAACCCATCACCAGCAACCGGTATTTACAACCAGTTTGGTTCATTTGGAGATGGAAATAGTGCTTCTTTATGTCTTGATCTATCTGGTAGCTCGAGTTGTTTGATGGGGTTTAGTAATTATCCGCTACCTTCAGGTAACGGTGGCCTTGGTGGTGGCGGCGGCGGTGGTGCAATTCAGGAGATGGGTTCTTCGTTAAATGTTAGTAGTAGCCTTGCTTCATCAATTGAATCTTTAAGTTCCATAAACCAAGATTTACACTGGAAGTTGCAACAGCAAAGATTAGCTATGCTCTTTGACAGTGAGAATCAAAAGGAAAATAGCAGCACCATTTATTCAGCTCCGGCACTTGATGAGAACCAAGCAGAAAAACCGCCATTACCCATTTTGTTCCAGAATCTCGAGTTCTCAAAACCAGAAAACGTTTCAACATTTGGGAATCCAAGAAAAGACACAAGCAATGAAACCGCCAAGGAATGGTTGTTCGGGAATTCGTATGTTGCACCAGTAACTCAAACAGCAACCACTAGCGGCAATGGTAATGATAATACAAACAGCAACTGGAACGGGGTTCAACCATGGAATGATTTGCATCAGTACAGCACGTTGCCCTAAAAAGGTAAAAAAAAAAAAAACACTTTAATTAATCATCTGTTTAATATCTTTCATGGGGTTCTTTCAGTTATCAACATGTAAAAGTTGGATACTTGGACAATTACTTAATCACTTTATAGTTTTTTCTTGTAATTTCTACTAGTTGTTCTACTATAATTATGTGTTCTTTAAATATTCAATCTATCAGTAGATTTCGTTTGGGCGGGTAACTGTTTAGGATGTGTTCTTGAATAAAGAATGAATGGATATGTTTGATGTTGAGTCAGTGTCCAAAACTCTCAGTGTCTCAGTCCTGTCTCACTCAATTTTCTCTCCCTACTAAATTAAGAAACCGAGTCTGAAGCTGTTGGAGGCCACTGAACAATGTCAGTTTGTCACCATAAAAATGAAACACCACCGCCGCTCGCTGGAGTAGCTGCCTTTGCCTAGCCTTGCAGTGTTTAAGCCTGCCACTGTTTCCCCTGTCCATGCCTAGGGCTCTTAATAATTAGTTGCAGTATGCTGTGATTTGGTATCCCGTCTGGAAAAGAAAGACTGTGGACGTTGAAGAAATGGCTTTAAGTTTAGCTTCTTGGGTCTTTGAGAAGGGTTCTAGCTAAGAAATTCATAGTTAACTGATATAGTATCCAAGAAAATTCGAATCTCAGCATTATAAATGACTTATTATCTCGTGATTGTGGTCTGCTTAGTATCTAAGAAAATAATTGGAGCTTAAATATTACAGCCTGGCTGGAAAACAAGCCACCATTCTGTCTCATTTCCTAGCCCTTTTGTTTTTAGGATCCATGCAGCATTTAATCACTTGTCTGCCTTTTCTTCACTTTCTAACATTATTTACGACATTCTATATAGGTTTATGTTAACCTAAACAAGGGCCATGATTTCCCTTCTAAAAGACACCAAAACAATCCTTATTACTTATGCTTTTGGCCCCAATCCCCACCTTTTAACATCATGTTTCTGCTTTTCCCTACCAATATTTCCTCATATGCACAAACGCTTTTAGCAATCATTGTTCTCAGTTGTTTTATTCTTCTGATTTCCCCCTTTTTAAACTTTATTATAGACATAAATAAAATAATTAAAAAATATATTTATTTTTTAACTACTGATTTTCAATTCATTGAGAGATTAATTTGGAACTGATTTTATAAAGCTCTAATATGAGATAACCTTTTCAACCTAGCTTTCTCCTTTTAAGACGTCAGGATATGAACCTTTGATCTTGTTTAACGAAACTAACAATATCATCCCGTTAGACAAACTAGTTGTCGGTATAGATTACTTTCTTAATTTTTGGTGTGAAGATAGACAAAAGAAATGGTTGGATGAAGAGCAACCGTTGAAGAACATGAAGGTGCATGATTAACGTGAGGTGTGTCTTATTTGAGAGAAGAGTTGTTGGTGTTGGTGTTTCTAACTGTCATTTTTACAGCTTAGAAACATGCAAGATGCTCATGAGTCGTTGCAACACTGGGAAACTATCTGCTGATTCCCAACCACCTTTCTTCCACTCCCATCCCACCACTGCCCTTTTAGTTATTTTAGGTTCACTCTTGGGTATAAATCGTCAACCTCTATTTCATGTATTCATTTGTGTCTCTGCTTTAAATTAGAAGTTTAGGGTTTAAGGTTAGGGATTGAGGTTAAGGTTTATGGTATATTTTTAGGGTGTAGGGTTTAGGATATATAAAATTAGGGTTAGAATTTAAAATTTATTTTTTAAAAAATTTTAACAAGAGCCATAAAAGGATGCATAGAAAAAAGGTAGATAATTTTTTGAAATTTAATCTATTTACTCAACCTAATTTAATTAAATTAACTAATATTGATAAAAATGTTAGTATCTTCTGTGACAGCTAAGTCGACGAAAATTAAGATCAAAGGTAAAATATAACTAATCATAAAAAATAAAGCAAAATTCAAATAAACTGAAATTTATAGGGTCTAAATAGCTTATCTAAACATGTTAGATTTATAATCTTTAAATCATTATAATTATAATTCAATTTTTTGTATAATTTTAATATGATTATAAAATAGTATTTATTTATATATACTTTAAACCCTTTGATAACATTATACATACTTTGCAGACAAAATGCGTTAAATTCAAATATATTTGAATAAATATCTTCCTTTTTTTTTTACTAAGATTATATGTTGGGTTTATAATTATAATACAATTTTTGAACAATTCTTTCTTAAAGGGGAGGGAATGAGAAATTTGCTCCTACAAATTCTAAAACTCATAGTTTAAAAAATATCAACCAAAAGTTTTTTCGATATATTCGATTTATAATTATAATACAAATTAAATAAAATTATAAAATTAAATGCCTAATCAGCTTATTAATCATTAAAAAATTACAATCAATAAAAATGTATCGAAAACGACCAATTCAATATAACATAAATACTTTTATGAGTCCAATTAACAAAATCACATGACCAGGTTCAATCTTACTTTTTCTAACACAACATGACAATGCAGCGGGTCCCATGTTGCCCGAACATAGTAAGATTAGCAAATCTAATTAGTACAGCTAATCTTACCAAATCTTCTTTTAGAATTCAGAATCATAAGACATTCAAATGAGAAAAAGAATTAAATTGTTATAAAATTTCTTATTGAATTAGTGCTACAATATTTATAAAAATTCAGTTAAAAATTATTTAATTTTTGAAAATGATAATTAATAATATAAAAATATTTTTATGTCTTTCATAGTAATATATAATCTTTAAATAAAAGAATTAAATTACTAGAAAATCAAAGATGAGTTTAACAAATTTATATATCAACCTTTTTCTATTTAACTCATAATTATTTATTAAATTAATTTTTATAAATATTTAATATAAAATATTTTAATTAGATATGAAAAATATTAGTAAATTTAATTAGGGTAAACTATATTGAATAGTCCCTTTCACTATGAAATATTTTTTTATTGAATTCTATGACTATAAAAAATAACAAAATAATAATTGATTTAAAAAATAATAAATTGATTCACTGTAATTAAAATTTTAACTATTAATAATGTGACAATTTTAAAAAAAATACAAAATAACAAATTTAGCGCTCATGTTTGTTTTAATTTGGTCTTATTCTAAAAAATCACCCAAACATTTTAACTTCTACCAATTTAGCCCCTCTTTTTTCTCATTTTCTATTTCTTCTCCCTTTTCAATCTTTTCCCTTTCCCTGTTCAGCCATTAATAAACATCCCAACAATTCTTCAACCTTCATCGTTGCAAATTCACATACATAATTTAGTCATAATTTTCGATAAAATCATAATAATTTAATCGTAATCAATTGGTTAATTTTAAGTTTGATCGTTTAACGGTAAATAATTTTTTTAAAATTTAATAATCAGTTAATTCGGTTCAAAATCGATTAGTTAACGGAATTAAACAAAATCTTTATACGTTATATATTTATTTTTTATTAAACTTTTAGAAATTATGAAATATCATTGTTATATATATTATAAAATGGTTGTTAAACTTTATTAAATTAGTACAAAATGGTCATGAAAATTATTATATTATTAAAAATAATCACTATTTTTAAAAATATTTTTCAATAATTTATAATATCAAATAAATCGATGATTATTTTGTAATAATTGTTTAATGATTGTTTTATAACTTTTGAAAGTTAAATGACTGAAAGATCATTTTAACATAGTTTATTGATCATTTGTATAATTTATTCAAAATTTTATTAAAAAAATCAATTAATTCAATTAAAAGATCGAATTAACCATTTTTTTAAGTTCAGTTGAAAGTTTTCAAAAAAATTTAATTTGATTAATTATTAATTTAAAAATTTATTAATGAATTTCTAAAATTTTAATTCGATTAATTAACTGAAACAACGGCAAAAAGTTCCATAAAAAGTTTTCAAAATTTTGACTATTTTGTACATACTTAAATCATTAAAAACTAAATATTATTAAAGAAGCGAGGATTATATTTAGGGATGGGTATTCGATCGAGTCGAGTAAAAATTTTGAGTTATTCGAGTTAACAAGTCATATTTTATAACTCAAACTTTATTTGAATTTTTTTCGGTTCGAGTCGAGTTACTATAAATATTTAATTGTAATTAATTATTATGTTATAGTATGATTTGATTCAAATTTAAATGACTTTCTCTAATTATATAAGATATCATATGTAGCAATAATTTTTATATTTTTATATATCAATGTATATATATCATAAAAAATTTAGAGGCTCGTCTAAAATAAAAATTAATCATTTAATTATTAAAAATTTTGAATTATTCAAATTTTCATTTACGATCAAACTTTATTTAAAATTCAAGTAGAGTCAAAACGAATTGAGTATTTTCGCGTCTACTTTTGCTTACCCTAATTAAATTAGGTTGGCAATATTTTTGTTGGAAATTTTGGGCCAGATGAGCCCAACTCAAGGGAGAAATTTTAATGGTTGTATAAAAATACAATATTAAAAAATGGAAACGCGCCAGATAGGGGTCGAACCTACGACCTTATGCTTAGGAAATAGACGCTCTATCCACTGAGCTACAAGCGCTATTGCAATTCAATATACTTTAAACTATATATCTTCTAAACTATACACTTTTCTGATATAGGTATCTATTGTATTTTTTTGCTGAAATAATTGTTTAAACTATATATCTTTTCTGAAATAGGTGTCTAATGTCTTTTTTGACTGAAACAGGTGCCTAAAATTTTATTCCGTTAGTATTTTAAGATAACACTGTTAAAAAAATTATGTAATTTATAAATAAGTGTACAAACTATATATTTTTCTAATATAGATGAATAATTTTTTTTTTAATTAAATGTCTTAAAATATGACCTTTACTGCTCATGAGTTGTATATGGATTCATATGACCTGGCCAATTGCAATGGTAAAATTCCGATTCCAAGAGAATCTGCCGTTGCCGGTGTTGATATTGGAAAATCGAGCTTGAAACTGATAACGTTAACGAAGTGAAGATAACGGATCCTAGGGAGAGTTTTACTGCTGTAAAAAAGGAGGCTGCCGAAAAGAAAACAGAGGAAAGTGTCATGCTTGAAAATATGTCAGAGAAAGAATCGGAGGAATCTGTTCGGATAAACACGATTGATGTCTAGTTAATTACTTACGAAATATGGACGAATAAAGTTGACTTAAGACCTCAAAGTCACGGCCAAAACGTAAAAAAACATGGAGCAAGAACTTCACGAATGCAATAACAATGGGAACATCTCAGGTGAAGAAGCAGTAGACTTAAGTGGTCCAAACAATGATTCCTAAGAGGAATTCATAGAATTCGAAACCGTGTCTGAAAAAATGTATGTAACGGGAGGAACACAGTCCCGAGAAGACTTAAGCTGAAGGAGGAAGAAGATGATTTAGAGTTTGAGCACCTATATTAAGAAAATATATAATTTGGATACTTATTTATAGGTTAAATAAAAAATTTTTAACGGTGTTATCTCAAAACACTAACGGAATAAAACTTTAGGAGAATTAAATGTTGCATTAAACTTTAGTTTTTAACATAAATCAATCATTGAATTGTTAACTACGGTCAAATAAATGACGTGGCAGATATAAAAAATTAAATAATAACACATTTAATTCTCTATATTTTACACATTCAATCGATTAATCTCAATTAATTTATAATAAAAACTAAAATTTAATTCTAAATATCTAATTTTTAAAACTTTGATGAGAGATCATTCAATGATCAGCTGTGTATTTTACCCTATTTTCTAAAATCAGAACTTAGGGAGAGGGTAGAAGTGTATAAATATAGGGCGGAAGCCTAATGAATCTGGTGAAGTTGGTTTTTAGCATTTGTTTGATGTTTCTAAGAATAACCAACTTCCAAAGATAAACCAAAACCACCCTCTACACCTAAAATTCCAGTGGCTAAAATTCAATCTTTGGTGAAAGGATTTGGAAACATGAAAACATGGAACATGTCTACTTGATTCATTTGAGGGGAGTTTTCATCTTCCTTCATTATCCTACAACTTTTCAAGTTCAATGTTGATGGAGAATTTTATTTGAAAAATACCCATCAACAAATCAAGATAAAACATAGAAAGTTATAAACTTTTTCTTCATCCTCTTACTACTTGAAAAGCCTGGGATAACAATATGGCTGTGGAAGGTAATTTCATTACCAGATATTCCTCTTGTTGTAATCAAAGTGGGGTTGTCTTGTTTGTGTGTTTTAGATGCAGGTTTTTGTTGTGATTGCAGCAGAGACGGTAAAGGCTGATGAGGAATCGCCGAGAGGGGTACTGGAGAATCCTGGGGTGGGATCAGATTCAGATAGCAGTGGTTGCAGCAGCAGCAGTTTGAGCATAATTTGTCCTCCCAAGCCAATTCCTTCCCATAAGAACAACAAACTGGATTTTAATGGTTTCGAATGGAACCAATTTATTGGAACCATTAAGAAGAAAACGCCCATTAGTTTCTCATTCTTTCCTATGGTCGCCAGCTATGATATTTCCAGGAAAACCTTGATGAAGAAAATTACAAAGCTTTATGGCGCAGAAGATGATGACTGCATCCCCAATGTTAAGCCTTCCTGGAAGAATTTTGCCTACTCCGAGCTTGCTGCCGCCACTGATAATTTCAGCCCTCGTAAGACATCTTTAACCCCATTTTTTTTACTTCTGTTATTTCATGGAAGAAGTCCTTAATCTGCATTGGTAAACACATGGTAGAGAATTTGCTTGGAGAAGGGGGAAGTGCACAGGTATACAAAGGGACGTTATCTGATGGTCAAGTTGTAGCAGTGAAGAAGTTCATCAAGAATGAGAAGGACAATGAAGAGAGATCCACTGATTTGTTGTCGGAGCTTGGGATTATTACTCACATTAATCACCCTAATGCAGCTCACTTGGTCGGTTACAGCATCGACCGAGGCTTGATTTTAGTCCTTGAATTCTCGCCTCACGGCAGCCTTGCTAATTTGCTTTTTGGTACTGTTCCATTGCCCTTTGCCGTTGCTGTTGTCATTGACATTGGACTGATGAGGAAATGTTGATGCACTGCAGGTCCGAATGAGGGCCTTGATTGGAAGATAAGGTTTACGGTTGCTCTTGGTATTGCAGAAGGTTTGAAATATCTCCACCACGATTGTCCGAGGCGAATCATACATCGGGACATCAAAGCGTCCAACATATTGCTCACTGAAGACTACCAACCTCAGGTACTTCAAAGTTCAATGCACTCTGGTATGTGTAAATTCCTAGGAGTCTAGTGTAATGCTTTCGGACATGTTCGGTTCAATGCAGATATCGGATTTCGGTCTGGCAAAATGGCTTCCGGAGAATTGGCAACACCATGTGGTCCATCCCATTGAAGGAACATTCGGGTAATGGCATCCATGCCTTTAAACTTCTTCAGTTGATTTTCCATTAGCATTGGTCATGCTTATAACGTTACCTCCAGGTATTTAGCACCAGAGTATTTTATGCACGGCATTGTTAATGAAAAGACTGATGTATTCGCATTCGGAGTTTTATTATTGGAGATATTAACAGGTCGCCGCGCCGTCGATTCATTGTCGCGACAAAGTCTTGTCATTTGGGTACATCTTTTGCACTGAAGATCATTAAAGTTAGCAAAAGATGATCCAATTAACCTGTTTTCTTGTATTTCCTTTACAGGCAAAACCGCTGCTGGAATTGGATGACGTTGAAAAGTTGGTGGATCCCAAACTCGGAGACAATTATGACCCAACTGAAATGAAACTTGCAATGACAATAGCTTCACAGTGCATTAGCCACTTAGCCTCCATGAGACCCAGTATGAAAAAGGTAACGAAACAATGTCGGAAACATGTTCGGATTCTCCCCTCGAAATTCATGCTGGAAACCATGATTTTTCAGGTTGTAGAGATGCTTAAGGGAGAAGAACAACTTGATTTAGAGCATCAGCCGAGGGCTTGTGGAGAAAAACCAATAATTTTGGACAATTGTGAATCTCAAACTTATAATAGAAGCAGCTATCAAGATGACTTGAATCGTCATATGCAACTGGTTATGGAGTAATGGATGCTCGATGTTGCTGCTGCTGCTTTGCACTTGCAGGGTCGATGGAAATCACCATTGAAATCAATTAGAAACTGTTTGTTGTTCAGGAGTTTTTCAGCTTCCTAAACTGCCTTTATTTCTTCAACAGACATTCAGAAGCTGCAATGATCTGAAGAAACTATCAGAAATCAGAAGCGATGGGATCAAAATAATTCACATTTGCAAAGAAATTCATTTCATTTTTTTATAAAAAATATTAGTTCTTGTTTTTCAAAGAAATAAATATGTTTAATGTAACACCTAGCATATACAATTGCTGCAGGCTTGCAGCAACAAAATAGTATACTCCATGTCATATGATTAACTTCAAGCCTTCCAATATTCAAAGTTTAATAACTTTTTAGTTTATCTCTAAGTTCAAATATCTGTCCATTTTCCATGTGAAATTTACTCTAACCGCATTTAACTTGATGAAACATTGAAAAGTAAATAGCAAGAAAATGGAATGGATATACCCATTTCAGCATGTCGCACATCTTTAACATTTGGAGATTAAAATACTTTACAGAATCCAGCCTTGAAAAGAAAATCCTACACCCAAGGTATTGATCAGATTGTGATGGTTAGATTATGGGGTCAGCTGAGAACATGTTGCCTGTTGCTACTTAGTTAGCTGAATAGTTAACTATTCCTTGTTAAAATACTGGCTGCGTCATTTCAGTAAGACTGGTGAGGCCATAAGAAAAATTGATCAGCTTCCGATTGCGACATTGTCATTGGGGTGGCCATTGGTGAGGAAGAACCAGTGGGATCAGAGATGCCGATGTTGGCGGCCTGAAGGTGGTGGTAGAGATTGTGCTGATAAAATGCAGCTGCATTGAAAGGAATTCCGGAAGGAATAGTAGATATTGGCTGCTGGATGGCTGCAAAACTTATATTGTTGCTGTTGGAGCTGCACTGGGGTTGTTGCTCATGGTTAGCAATCGGATTTTGCTCCGACTCAAGGGAAGGCTTTAGCCGCTTAGCTACGCCGCCAATGGGGAGAGAACTCTTGACAATGGCTTCGACATCATATCTGTTCATCTCAAAATTGGTCACTGCATTCACACCCCTAAACTTGATAGCAGCGATATCATAGGCCTCTGCTGCCTCCTCTTCAGTAGCTATCACCAATAATACGACGAGAACTATCAGCTCACAAAACTTTCTTTATAAGTACTGTCTACAAATAACTTATAGGTTTGTCGCTCATAATTGATGCCTTACCGAAAGTCCCTAGGTAAAGGTCCTTGTTTCCAGCAACGCGGCCAATCCTTGCTTGCCATCGACCCTGCTGATGATGCCTGCAAAATTAAGACGATAAACTAATGCATCAGTGATTGTTGCTTTCAACAGATTTACTACAAATCCCGTAATCGATAACACACCATTAAGACATAATTCAAATTCTATACAAGAATGTTCTAACCTTGTGACACCTCTGTAAATTGATGCTCCCCTTGAAAATCCACTGCTCTTCCTATTAAATTTCAATTAGACGAATGACATCAAATCACTGCAATCAGCTGAGAAAAACAGCAAACTGAATAAGAACACAACGCATACCTCCTTAAAGACGCGATAAACTCTTGCTTAGTCGCATGTTTCATCTCCTCCAACTCTTTTGAATAATTTGAAATCTAAAACAAGCAAAACAACATGAGCTAACATGGTCATGCTATAGGCAACATAAATGGCAAGGAGAAACAAAAAGGATCATTAAATCAACTAGTTTAAGTTATAAGAATAGTTCATATATAAAATACCGGGAAGTTAGTGGTTGCAGTAGGACCCCAGTATTTTAGAGCTGCCAAATCATAAGCCCGAGCTGCCTTTTCTTCTTTATCATAGCCACCTGATAAAGGTTACAAGATGTCACGTTTTCAGCCTACAAAATCTAAACTTAAAATAACAAAATAAGAAACTGTAGGAGTTTTCTTACCCAAGTACACTGTCAATGTCGGCCAAGATAACATCGATCACACATTTTCATGCAAGGAAATAAAGCAAAGATTGTTAATATCAGATAATAAACTGGTCAAAATTCTCTGCTTGCAATCATATTTACAAGGCAATGAAAGTCCAAAATCTTACAGCCTGCAGGATTCATCCATGTGGATTTAGTGGCCATATGATTTGGTTAAAACAAAAACAAAGTAATGTTCATTAACCCTTCCTTGTAGTTATTTTTATACTCTTTAATCTATAACTTGACTGTTATTTTACCCGACTCATAGAGTACAAAACAATATAATAATAATATTAGCAAAAAAGGTGCTCTAGATTTTATAGTAGGCTGAAATATTAAAAGTAGCACTGTTGCTAGATTAGATTGTAAGCTTGAATGTGAACTAGAACATACCCTAGAAACACTGTCAACAAGTTTAGGCTATAATGGAGGATACTTTTTTTATATTCAAATCCTTAATATTATATCAAATGGGTGCTTTAGTCAAACCAAGACAACCTATCTCTCAGACTCTGCGTGGGCTGTCTGGCCAGGTTAGTAGCAAAAGCAGAAGCCTAAGCCAAAGCCAAAGCCAAAGCCAACACAGTGAAAATCAGATACTAGTATTTGTTCCATAGTTAGGACTGAACCGGCGGTGGGTCTGAGTCGTGTCAAACAAGGTGCCAGTGCCATGTGAGAGGAGAGGAGAGAAAAAAGAGAAGACAAGTGAATAGAGTAGAATGGCGGCACATCTAATCAAATCAATCAAATTGGTTTAAGAAAAATATTGAAAAATAGGTTTGGCAGTAAATAGAAGTAACATTTCTGCACTATATATAACAGTCTTTGAATCATCAAAAAAGACTGACACCAATGCCCACTTATTCCCCCCTGATTAATGCCCCCCTTTGAATGCATGCAAAGCAAGCAAGTTGTCCTTGGTTTAGAATACTGTGAGAAAGAGAAAGGGAAATGACCTTGACGCCCTTTTCTGGCCTGACCCTCTCTCCTACAACTGTTATCCCATAGATGAGCTTCATATCTGCCCGTCCATCGGTGTCTGCATTTCCCAAACCCAAGTAGCCAGCAAAACCAAAAATGTTCAGACCAAAACCCCATGGAGTTTACTAAACAGATAAACTTTAATTCATGGTAAAATAATTGTGATAAAACTAGAAAAGGGAAGGGGAAAGAAGATAGGATTGGACCTGGTGACCCCTCTGTAGATTGAAGTTCGCTGACCAAAAGTATCAACAATCTTTTTTGAGCAATCTGAATCAACTGAAACAATGGATTTATTATTACTATCGTTATTGTTGTTGTTTTCGCAACTTGGATTAACCCCAAGCGACAAGGCACCACCAGTTGCACAACTGGAAGGAAACTCGACGACACTCAACTGAGGCCGACTCATGGAAGCCGAGTCATCAACTTCCGACCCAAAGTTTGTCGAAAACGCTTGGAACCCAGTAATGGCCTTGAGATCATGGTGCTCATTGAAGTAAGCAGTGCCGCTATGGTCATAGATTTGGGTTAAAGACGAGTCTTGGGTTTCCGTTTGGCTGTCCGAATATCGAACAATCGATGAGGAATCGCCAAGGAAGTCTTCAAGCTTCGGTACTTGATGGAAGCTTGGGAGAATGGGAGATTCATCAGCCATGGCCGGTGCTTGAGTTTCTTTGCTTTGGGTCACTCCTTGCTTAAAAACCATTGGTTTTGGGTTCTCCCAGTCTTCAAAAACAAACATGCACATAAACCAGTCAAATCACAACTCACAAGGGCTTTTTTTCTGGATAAAACAGTAAGCTTTTTAAAGTCGGTTTATTTAAATAACCAGCTTGAAAAACTGAGGTTAAAGCATGTGAACTAAAACAATCCATGGGCTCTCTCGTATTTTCAGGGTAACCAAACATAAGTTAAGAGAAGAAAAAGAAGAGAAGTTTTACCATTGGCATAGAAATTATCTGTAAGGTAATGGGGAGAAGCAGCAGCAGCAGCAGCTGAGGATCCTTCATATGACACAAACTGAGGCTCAGATGATGACCTCAACATCTCCATCGGAGATAGCGAAAACGAAAGCCAGTTACTCGCTGTGGCTGGTGCCATTTAATACAGTAAATATCTAGATTATGCAACTCTATAACCTTCAAAAGCTTTTCTTCTTTCTCTGAAACAACACTGAAAACCAAAACTCTTTATTTTTACAGGAAACAAACAAAAACTAGCTCAGAAACCTTTTAAACCAAAACCAAATCTGATCATACACTATAACTGCATGCAAATCTGGTCTGGGATTCCTTTGAAGAAGCTAAAGAGGGAAAGGAAAAAGATGGAGGGATGGGATTGGGTATTTAAAGGGATGGAGAAAGAGAACGAGGGGAAAACAGTGGGGCAGTCTTAGCTGATTATAACCGGAGAAGCCGTATTGAAAGAGGGATTAACGACAAAAATAAGACCATTAGTTCATAATATTACCGAACTAGCACATGAAATTTTATATTTCCCAAATTAATATTAGTATAAGATGTGAAGTATATTCTTAATAATTTATATATTTTTTTGTTTTTTTAGAAAAAAAGTTATAATTTTTTAAATTTTAATTAAAACTTATCATACATATAAGATAAATTCTATTTAAGATATATTAATCATCTTTTAATAATTAATTAGATTAAAAAAATGCTTATATTACTTTTATGAAAAACTATAAAAAATAATACTTTATCTAAACTCATCGTATTCTACGATAAATCCATTATAATTATACTAATTTGAAAAATATACTTTTAAATATTATTCTAATTACTAATAGTTTTTTTACACGTGATATTTATTATTAGTATTAGTTTTAATAGGAAACTGAATTAATTAATTAATGGAAATAAGAGGATTTAAAATGATTTGATTGAAAAATACGTTAAAAAATCATTTATATTTTATATAATTTTATAAAATTATTTTTTAATTAGTATATATTATATAAAATCATCGTATTTGATATCACGGTATATATCATTATATAAATTTATCACATTATTTAAATTATTTATTTTAAAAGATTTAAATTAAAATATTTTATCCATAATATATCCTATTAAGAGATTAAGAAAAATATAAACATGCACGAATCATCTAGCCTCGATGGTTAAAGGAACGGTTGTTATTTCTAGAGATCACGGTTTTGAGCACTAATAATGTCAGCTCACTGATTTAACGATCAATGTTTAATGGTTGAGAGTATACTCTAAAACAGATACTATTATAACACTGTTTCAAATATATATATAAACAGATACACGCAATTACTTTAAAGCTATTTAATGTTGACCACCGAATCTATTATTTTCTTTGTTTTTGTTTTCGATTTTAATAAGAATTTATGCTTTTATAGCATGTTATTGTCCTTGTGATACGTTTTTCTTCTGTCTTGATGACATGTTTTTGTTTTGTGATTTGATTCATCTGTCTTTTTAGCATATTTCAGTATACCTTAGTGATCGATTGTTGTTCACACAGAGATTCAACCGATGCTAGTTTTCTGATTTGTATTTTGTCGGTGGTCACTTGAAAATATTTATCCTCACTCGTTTGATGGTCTGGTAAAATCACTCCTGGGTAGTGGTAGTTTTTGCATGACAGTTTGGATCTTCTACAACTCATTCTTTCTTCGTTATGCTTATCGTTTGGACAGAGACATGAAGATTAGAAAGTTTCTGACTTTTATTGTTATGCTTAAATTTATAAAAACTTTTATTTTTTTTGTTTGGGTTGTAAACAATTTTGGATTGTTTAATCCAATCATTCTGCTTTTTGATTGCGATATAATTATAATTTTTCTATAGATTTAATAAAAATTCATCGTCATTTATCAAAAAAAAAATCTAAATGAAAAGTAGGTTAAATTAACTATAAGTCACTTTATAATCTGAATGGTATCAATCTAGTCTCTTGCCGATTTAATCCCTTTATTTATAAAATGATGAAATTGATCCCTTTATAATAAGTTTGGAAACTTTACCCCCCTAAACCTTTTGATTGGAAAATGAATTTGTCCGTCGTCTTTGGCAAACCTTTTTACGTCCCAATCGGCAGAAAAGCCTTGAAAAAAATACCCAAAGCAAAGCAGAGAATAAAGATAAAGGGGACAATGACTAAACCTTGACTCCAGAAGATAATATAATATATTTGTTTATCTCCACGGAAAAGATAAAAAAAAATCCAAGAGAAAGAAGTTAACCCATAGATCCAATTATTATTGGGTAACTTGATGGTAAAAGCTTTGAAATTTGTTATTATTATTATTTAATTCACCAACTTCAAATTAAATTATAAACAATCAGAACTCATTCGAATTTATGTATGGATTAAGAATATCTGGGTATTAAAATAAAAACAGAAAAAAAAACATTCAAATAAAATTAGTACAAGTATTGGTACGAAAAGCTAAAAATGACAAAAAGTGAAAGTAAAAAGAGGGGATGGAAAACGAAAACACCGGTTAGAGAGTAGATTTACATGAGATTCGGTCAAAGGAACAGTGTAGGCAGGTAAAAAAAATGTTTGATCTCGGTTCATTATATCATTTATAGTCTTATCTATTAAAATTCAGTTAATTAATTAATATATTTTTGTTAATTTTTTTAATAATATAAATAAATAGTGAGTAGTTACATAAAATAAAAATTAATTAATTAATTTTTAGTTCATAAGATCACGGATCACGTGATCGGTCGAATCTAAATAATATTTTTTCGTAAAAATCAAATGTTTTTTTCCCTTCGAAAGTGCAAAAAGCAGCCAAGAAATAAGAAACACCGGTGTGGGTTGGGGAGGAAACCAATGAAGTGCGAGACCAAAGAGCGAGAAAACCGGGAACCAATCCCCCCGTCCCGCAGCAAACCAAATGTTTTTCCCCCCAGATCAAACCTTAGTAGGAAATAGGACTGTGTATAGTTTATATGGTTGTAGGACACGGTGATACGAAATCATTGTTGAAAGCTGCGGTGGTCAACAAACTGCAGCAGCAGAACCGGACAGACACGAAACGAAACGAAACCTTAGCCGAAAGAGGTTTGGTTGGATGCATTTCTTGTTGATATTGTCTGAGAATGATTAGATTAAGATTAGAATGGAATGGTTTTTGTAATAATAATTTTATTTTTCTCTCTTTTGATTCATTACTTAATTTTTGGGTATATTTTATTTCAATAATTTCATTCATTAATATATTAGAATAAATATATGATGTAGGAGAAAAAGATGGTAATTTATAAGTAAATATTAGGTTAAAAATAAAAATGATGTGGATTTATTTAATCTGAGTAATTAATTTATTTTAAAATAAAATTAATTACATACCAAAATTTTAAAAATTTTTAATAAATATTTAAAATTATTAAAAAATAATAATATTTATATTAATATTGTTTAGTGGTACATGACATTCGTATTAAACTCATTCATGGTCCAAACAATAAAAAATATTCATCTTTAAATAACTATCCACTTACTAATTATATGTAAGAAAAAATGATGACTCACTTAAAAAAATTGAGATGTACGATTTTAATTACTTAGAATCATAAATAACATGATAAACAGGGTTCACCTAATAATTTCCTAAAATTTCTTTAGGTTTACACGTTGCATCTTTTGCTGACTTTTGATTTTGTAGTACATCATTTAACGGCATTTGACATCACACGTGATAATGCTTACCCATATAAAAGAAATTAAAATATTTTTAATGAATTATTTTCTCTCCTCTTAATTACTATATATATCATTTAAGGGTGTATTTGATTCATAAAATATAAAATTTTCTTTACAATAATAATCTTAAAATATAATATTACATTAGAATTGTTACGTTATTTTGTTTGATTCAATTCGCAGATATATACTATTGTCGTGTTTGATCGGAAAAAATATAAAATTATATAAAATAAATTTCACTAAATTATTCATATATTATATTTTTTTAACATATTAAATTAAAAATATCTATATAAAAGATAAATTTATTTTTACAATACTATCTAAAGTTTACAAAAATTATATATCTATCTATCATATTATTAATATAATTTTTATATTAAGAAGTTAAAAATATAATCAATTATCATTAAACCTAATGCGATGATATTAAAGTCTTTAAATAAAATTAAAAATTCTAATCCTAAATAAATTATAAACAAATTAAATTAAATTAATATTTTAATATATTTATTATGTGTATCAAATATTATTGAATATCATTAACGCTGAAAACTATTAAATTAATTAATAAAATTAAAAATTTTAAAGACCTAATATATAATTAATTTAGTTAAAATTTTATTTTTAGATAATTTATAATTACATGTTGAGTCTTTAAGATTTTTAATCTTTTATTAATTAATTTAATAGTGTTCAACACTCAATAATATAAACGTTAAAGATGTTTAATAGTGCTCGACGGACGTAAATTTTTTTATATGTACATCGTGAAAAAAATTAAGTAATCGATAATATGATTAAGAGATCAGCTTCTAATGAGGTGGACCATCCAACTTTCTACGAACCTTCAGATGATTTTTATCTCATTTTGTATAAATATTATAAATAATTAAAATTTAAATAATGATTTTAATAAAAATATTTTTTTAATCTACAAATATAAAATTTAAATAATTTTATTTATAAATATATACTTACGTTATGTAGTTGAAAATATAGATATTACGTTATGACTTTTAAGCACCTTAAAATTATTAAAAATAATAAATCATTATTTTATTTTCTTATAACCTTAAATGAAACGATTTAGTTTTTCATTCGATAAAAATATAATTTTATTAGAGTAAATTATACAGATTTCATTCTTATATATAATATTAAAATCTTTTTAAATCTAATTAAAAAATATCTAAAAAAAATTAAGATCAACGACACACAAAAAAAGATCGATAAACTAAAAAAATACACCATACATATGCCCACATAAGCCGGTTGATAGATACACTAAATATGACAAAACGAAATATATTTTTTTAAAATTTTATCACTTAAGATCTTAGACAAATAATATTCGATAAATTCTTTTAAATAATAATTTAAAAAATTTATTAACTAGTGTATATTCTACTTTAATATTTAAAAATTATATTCAAAATTAAATCGTGAAACAAATTATCTTCACAAGTATCTAAAATAAAATGTTATAAATATCTATATTTATGATATAAATATATCTTTTAATTCAATTATTAAATTTTGTATCTCATCATGTTTATCTTTATTTTATATACAACGATAAATATATATTTTATTTATTGATTCTCAATTACAATTATCATTATTCTATCTCAATCCGGAGGGAATAATAATTTTTTAATATATAAAATAATAATTTAACCATATATTATTTCGATAAAAAATAAAAACAGCTCATAATAATTCCTTAAGTACTATCCTCCTCATCGTTCTTATCTTTGTCCTCTTCTTTAAAACATCATAATTAGTACTTTATTATGTCCTAAAGAAAGATTAAAAGACTCACTCTATTCAAACCATTGACTGATAAGCACGTGCGCAGCATCTTTTTCTTTCAGAAATTTTGTCGACGATTTCGGCGACGCACGTGACTTCCCACGACAATTATCGTATTAATTAATGTTTAACCCGTCCAGAATGTTAATATAATTATGTAATTAGTTTAATTATAAAGTATTATTGGTAAGAAGAGCAAGTAGCTGTAAAAGTGGATCTCAGTTGGGATAATTAATTTTCACTTTCCGTCTTAAGTAAGTATCCAAAGATATCTTTCATATCAAGTTTTCTTTTGAATTTTAAAACATAGATTTACCATTTTACCTTTGACTTGGAGTCAGGGATGGAGCTGTAAATGTGTTGGGAGAGGCTGTTGCCTCTACCAATTTTTTGATACAATTAAAATTTTAATTTAAATATTAATTAAATAAAGATTTTATTTTTTTCAATTTTTTAATTTAAAAATTTAATAGATTTTTATTCCTCTAAATATTAGATTGTAGCTCCGTCGCTGCTCGGAGTATCAAACAATTTGTTTATACATTCGGATAAAATTTATTTTTGGACTACCTGAATTTTTATAGCTTTGCTTTTGTATATAAGGGTAAATTACAAAATTCGTCATTGAACTTTACTTTGTATATTAAGTTTTAATTTTTTAAATTTCTCCTCTTTTATTTAATAAAAAATCCATGTCATCACAAAATTTATATATAGGGAGATAAAAAAAATACAAAAGTTCAGTAATCGAAAAAGTTTATATAAAAAAATAAATACTCAATCTAATGCAATACAAATTGTGGTATGCGAACTTGAACGTTGGGCCAACTAGAAAAAGCCCATTCAAAGAAATTCGTCAGCCTAAGTAATAAATAAATGGAGCCATGGAGCTTAAAAATAGAAAATGGAGGTGCGGGGAATTGAACCCCGTGCCTCTCGCATGCAAAGCGAGCGCTCTACCATATGAGCTACACCCCCATAGTGATATCTGATTATAAGTAATTTTAAATATAGTATTTTATCTGTAATATTAGTTTACGGGGAAAAAAGAAAGAGAACGAAAAGATATGGAGATGCGGGGAATCGAACCCCGTGCCTCTCGCATGCGAAGCAAGCGCTCTACCATATGAACTACATCCCCGATGGAAATAAGCCTTCACATTACATATTTAATCCTATCTCTATATATGATATTAACCACCAAGAAACACAAAATTGAGCAAAGCGCAAATTAGTTTAATGCCAAGAACGAAAAACAATCTAAAAGGGAAGGCTGTTGGTGATGATTTATATATATTGTGGGTGTTGTAAGTTGGCATATTTTGTTTAGGAGAGAGGAGGGAAAATGATATGTTTCTTGTTGTAGCATTATTTTTGTTCCATGTATTTTTCAAAAGTCATGAGGGTTTATTAGTAGTTCCACCAGATGGGGGTTTGGTGGTCATTGGTCAAATTCTCAGGACAATGCAGTATAACTAAACAAATATTCATATTATGTTGGTGAAGTACAAATATCCAACAGAAAACATGTTCTTCCAGTTCATACAGAAAATGAGAAAAGGAAAAGTGTTGTCTTCTGCTAGAGTATCCATGGAAGTGAAGAAAGCATCTTTGAAGCTAACACACAACAGAACAGTTTACTTATTTGCTACTGTATAGTGATCTTAGACTAGTGTACTTTCGATGCAGTGCAGGGTGCATACAGGCAAATATCGATGTCTTTTGCCTTTTCGGTTTGGCACCAAATATAAATGTCCACAAAGGAACTCTATTCTGAGTATCCGAGTCATGTTGTTGGCCACTTTGATTGATCTGGGATCCTGACAATTCCCAATCTTCAGTCAACTTTAACAAAGTCCTCTCAACTTCAAGCTGCAGTGTTCTTGCTTCATCTAAACCAGCTTGGAGTTCCTCGGCAACTTTGTTATTCTCTTGTTTCATGTTCAAAATATCGCCTAGGAATTTCGCCTCTTGGTGACATGCAAACCTGAACTCACCATCTGCAGCATTCGCTTTTAATTCATTTGTTACCTCTTCTTGGATGTTGCACAAAGATGAAAATCGGTTATTAAGTTCATCTTTCAGTAACAAGCTTCTTTCAACCCAATTGTTCAGTTCTGTCTGAACTTCAGTCAGGTGTTTGTACAATGGTCGCACATCTGATATTAGTGAAGATTTCACAGTGGCTTTCCCTTCTTGCCTTTTTCGTTCATCGAGTATCGATATCTTGGCCTGTAAATCCTTCACTCCATTCTTAAACTTCAGGACCTGTTGGACTGCAGTGTTGAATCTGAACCAGACATCCAAGTTCTCATTTAGCAATTCGTCGATGTTCATACAGAACGTTTCTTCGATTTCTGAACTTAGAGTCACCCCAATGTCTTCCTTTACTTCCTCTTTGGACGGTGAAACCAGTGAGGTTTCAACCATCATCGATTTCTCAGTACTTATTCTTGGTTCAGCATATTGATCAGTATTGTTGTTTTGGCTGAGACTTGTTCGAGAAAGGTCTAATTCCTGACGTAAGGATAGAATCTCTTCCTCTTTCATTGCATTACTGTTCTTCAGTTCCTTTAGCTGCAACATAATATCAGACAGGTTATTCTGGTTATTTGTTTCTGCTTCCATGAGCTTCTTCTTGGTATTCTTGTAGTTCCTAAGCGTTGTAGTGTATTCCATCAATAGATTCTTCTCTCTGTTGTCCATACCTTTCAAGAACAACTGCTTCCAATCTGGCTCATCCTCGGGCCCTCTTTCGTGTTCGTTCAATTCTACTTCGGTTATAGTACACACTGTTATTGAAGAAGCTTGCGCTGTTATACGGTCGTCAGATTTCTCAGAAGGACTAGAAGTTTCATGGATAACACTGCTTTCATTGGCAGAAGCAAGGGTGTCCTCTTCTTTTAGTGACGGACCAGAGACCACAGCGGTCTCCGGTTCCACACTCTGCAAAGTTCCACAGCCATCACTTGCATGCTGAGTCCTGCTCTTTTGTTCTTCTGATTCCAATTTGGAGATGGATTTGACTCCAGCTGGAGAGTTCTCCCTTTCTGATCCATCAGCAACCTCAAACTCCTGGCCTGCATTCACCTTCTTCGAAATCTTGACACAATCATTGATCTTGTTCTCAGATGATTCGGCCTCGTCTATCTTGATATTATGCATTTTCTCCGAAAGGCGATCAATAGTATAATGTGCTTCAGTAATATGTGTTTGGAGATCCTTGTTTTGGTCTTCAACACACTGGTTCAAGTCCTGAATCCAATGCAACTTCTCTTCCATCTCCCTTAACTTGTTCATCAAATGACTGTTTCCATCAATCAGTCTGCATTTATCAACTTCCAAAATCTGAATCTGGGATTCGAATTCATCAGTCTCTACCCTTAGTCTCCCGATAAGAGCCGAATGAGACGAGACCGCAGTTTCTATGTTCATCACCTTCTTCACAAGTTCATCAATCTTGTCCTCCATTTCTGCAACACTCAAAGATTCACCAAGGTCAACCTCAAACTTCTCCTTCATCTTATCCATCTTTTTTGTACCTACACACTCTTCATCTTCTCCAGCCAATGGATTTTGTGGACCGAATTCGTTCTTGAGTATAACCAGCTTCTCTCTGGCATCTTCAACCCTTTTCTGCTCCACTTCGGTTTCCATAACTGATCTCTCTTGTTTCTCCTGCAGACAAACCAATGTCTCTTTGCACAATTTTAAAGCTGTTTCAGCCATAACATTTCGAGCCTCACTGTCTTCAACGGCTCTACCTTCACCAAATTCAACTTCCAAACTACAAATTTTCTCTTGCATTTGGATAATCTCATTATCTATTTCCCAATACTTGGCCAATCCACTCTCATAACAACTCTTTGCAAACTCTTTCTCGGTTTGCAATACCAGGATTCGTCTATGAAGCCTATCGATCTCTTCGATTCCTTCTGCCTCGATCAATCCGGATTTAGCAACTAAAATGGTAGTAGCATCTTTAGTTGATTTCCTATGTAGCATTTTCTTGGTATCCGCTGTTATTAAACCCTTCAAACCATTGACTGGGAGCTTCGGACTCACAGGGATACTGCCTTTCAAGCTTTCCGGAGACATGTTCAGGAAACTCGGCGAGCCGTATTCATCATCATAGTCCATCGACAACTGAAGTTGGTCGGAACAAACGGAAGCAATTGTGTTGTTCGCATTTTGCAGCTCAGTCGATAAGTGATCATACCGTTCAGCCAACGCACGGTAAGCTCTGTATGCTTCTTCTACAAAACGAATCAATTCTGGCCTGTTTTTGTAGTACATTTCTGCTCTTTTTGCAAAGGAATCTCCATCTTCTTCAATGAGTTTAAGCATAGATTTTACCTTCACCTCCATATCTGCAAATGGAAATGTATTTTCTCAGAGATTCCACCATCATATACAGATTCAACTTGTTTCAAAGCTAAAACACTATTTGATCACATATAAAGCTTCATAAATAATCAAAATTCAACGTATCCCAGAAATTGTTATGATTTAAAACAGAGAAAGGGAATATAAACATATAAAATCAATACCTTGAAGATTATGTTCCAACCATTTTGACTGCTTTGTTCTGATATGGCTAGCCCACCACCATGAATATGCATTGCTAGCAGCTCTTTGCAGCATCTTTTTTCTTATTTCAATAAGAACGTGTTTCCTTGGTTTCTGCTAACTGGTAAGACCCCAAAACCATGCAAAACCCTGCCTTCTTTTTCTTACAAGAAATCAAGCTTTCTTCTTTATTTATTGACTTCCAAATAAACCATGAAAGCTGCAAGAGAATCAGTTCAAACGTTTTATCCAGTAGGATACCTCCACGTGGCACTCTTGCCTTCGGTTTAACCCACTTTTTTCTAATTTAATTACAATATATGGTCTTGGGAAGTGCGGGAAAACAATCAAAGAGATTAGTTGTTTAAAGCTAAACCAAGTCTATGCAAGGCTACGGTTAATTGGAAAATTTTGTTTCGTTTAAAATTCGAACAAATTTAATATGACTCGGTTAATAATTATTCATAATTAAAATTAGTTTAATTTAATCAAGTTGAATAACATTTAGGAGCAGGTGGTTAAAAACCGATAATTATTCAAAATTTAACTTATTTGTTAATAATTCTTATTAAATGATGCGCTTTCCTCCATTTAAGATATTTTAATTATGAGTTATATTTTTATAAATAAATTTTGTAAAAAATTACACAATCATTCTTTAAAATCTAAAATATAATTTCTAACCCAATACAAATATGTATAATTTTTTTCTTATTAATAATTACATATTTTGATAATATAAATTCATTTGGTTATAAAGTAAGAATATGTTATTTAGATAATCACCTTATTATAGCAAAACTATGAGAAGTTAAAAAAAAAATACATAAATTAACTATTTACATGTTTTCATTAAAAGTAACACAACGTAACTAGGGGTGGACAAAATATTATAAAGAAGCTTTGATCGTTTAAGATTTTGATTTTAATATAATTTTAAATAAAAAAATCTTTTTGAATTTAAATTAATTTATAAGATATTTTAAATGTTTGTTACATTAAAAATATTTAAAAAATATTTTTAAAGTATTTTTGACTTGTTTAAATATTATTAAAATTCTCTCAAAAATAAAAATAAACTCCGAGCATCAATACAGTTTAATATGTATCGATATCTGAAAGAGTTTACTAATATTTTTAAAATACGATTTTTTTGGAGGTATAAAGTTTTAAGGGTCATAAAAGTTATTTCCTTAAATCTATAAATATATATATATATATATGAATTTTTAAAAAATCTATAAGAAAAATAAATATATGAATTTATAAAAAAATTGAAGTGTGAATAATTAAGGTAGTGGATGTTGATTTAATTTAAAAGTTGAACCGTCATAAATTTTATGTCAATTTTTAAATTTTAATTAGTTTAATCATAATTATTCGAAGATTAATTTATCTCTCTTAACATATTTAGTTAATTGTTTGAGCCTCTCACTATAAATGTTATGTTTGAAAAATATAAGAACAGATTTTATAAAATTAAAATTATAAAAGTAAACATAAACATAGTACATTAGTTATATAAAATAAAAATGGCTTGAAGATAGTTTTCACCCTTAACGTTTATAATTTTTGTCATTTTGGCCTCTATTCTTTTTTTGGATAAATTTAGCCCTTGACCTTTATCTTTTTAACAAATAACTCATTTTTTAACTACCATGATAACTGAACCGTTAAAAATTTAATAATGATGATATGTCATATATATGTGATAATATATTTTAAATGACTTAACATCTAGTATATCAAATACATAAACATGTGATATAATTTTATTTCAATCTAAAAATATAAAACAATTAAAATTTAAATAAAATATTAAAAAATATTTTTTATTTATTAAAAATAATTAAATCTAAAACAAAAGGCTACTAAACACTCTCAATCTTAACTACAGTAAAATCAAAATTTTATCTAAAAAGGTATGAACATAATCTGAAAAGAAAGGGTTTTGTATAATTTGTTACCGGTGAATCAAAAGATAAATAATTTTGATAATGATAAATTGGATTTTTATTATTTTAGTTTAGAATTTAGGTATTTTAGTTTTAATCAAAATCGAAGTTTTAGTTTTTTATAAAGATATTTTAGTTTAATTAAGGTGGAATATTTAGTAAATTTTTGTTTTGTATTTAATTAATTTTTAAATTTTATTTAAATTTTTATTTTTTATATTTTATACTGGAATAAAATTATATTCTATATGTATGTATATATTTAATAGGTTAGATTATATGTCATTTAAAATATATTATTACATATATAATATGTTACCATTATTAAATTTTTAACGGTTCAGTTATAATGATAGTTAAAAAATGAGCTATTTGTTAAAAAAACATAGGTCAAGGGCTAAATTTATCCCCCAAAAAGAATAAATGCTAAAATAACAAAAATTATAAACGTTAAGGTTAAAAATTATCTTTATGCCAATAAAAATATACATCAAAAAATTAAACCGAATTTTTGGATATCTTTTAATTTTATTTTTGTGGTTCAGACCCGATTCGTGAACATATAATATTTAGTGGGCCGGATATCCAATACCTGAACCCGTAATATTTAGCAAGTTGGATATTCGGACCCATGAACTTGCAGGATTTAGCGGGCCAAGAAATTTTATTTGAATTAATAAAAATATTATAATATTAAATTATAAAAAATTTAAAAAAATAGAGATCAATTTAAGATATTAAATATTTTTAAAGACTAAACTAAAAAAAAAATTGAGATACTTGATATATTATTTATCATTTTTATTAAAGTAAGATATATTTTGACCTAGTCAAAGCATATAAAAATCTATTGCACCTTTATCTTGTATCTTTTCATGGTACAAATCTTTTACTTCTTTTTCATGCCTTCATTGGTACCTTCGTTTCAAATTAAAAGGTTTAAGATGTAAGATTTAGGGTTTAAGGTTAGGGGTTGTGGTTAGAGTTTAGGTAATTAATGGTAGGGTGTATTTTTTCAGGGTATATAGTTTGGGGTTTAAGATATAAAAAATAAGTGTTAGGATTTAAAAATTAATTTTTTAAAATTTTTTAACATGATACATAATAAGGAGACAAATGATTTTTACCCTCTATTAAAAATTTCTAAAAAGTTAAATTCTAAACCTTAACCTTTATTTTTTATATCATAAACCCTATATTATAAAAAATATGTCGTACCCCTAATTTTTTAAACCTACTAATTTAAAGTGAGACACCAACAAATACAGATGATTTTCACCCATTAAAGCAAAGCTTTTAATTACGGAATAAAGCAAAATATAACTTGAAGACAACATTTTTATCAACTATTGCTTTAGTTAGAAACAGGAATGGAGCCAATATTTAGGGTTGAAGGGGCAAACATAAATATTTAAAAGTAGGGGATAAATTCATAAAAAATTAATTTTTAAAAAAATTTAAATAAAAAAACAAAAATTAAAAAAAAAATTAAACATCCTGGAAGTATTTGTGTTCTTCCAAAGCATCACCATCCTCCATGGCTGCTAACCCTGAATTCTTACCATATCCTAGGGAACTTCTTTATATATATATATATATATATATATATATAATACATTATTCACTGATACTATAATAGGATTACTTCTTCAAGGAGAACCCTCCGCTGAATAATTTCCGGGCACCTTCACCTACAGACCTCCTAGTTATTATTATATATTTTTTTAGTATTTTACTTAATTTTTATAAAATAATATTTAATATTATATAATAATTTTATTTTGTTATTACAAATTAAAAAAAATTAATTAAAAAAAATCACATGTGATCGATTAATAATATTATTTTTATTTTTTAATCAATATGTCATTTTGATTAAAATCATAAAAATTATATCATGTGTCATTTTAGTCACATTATCTATGAGACCAACGAATTAAATGCATCAACTTTTTTATCTTATCTTTTTTATTATGTGAATCTTTACTTGATAAAAAATATTTTTAAATTTAATTTATAGTAAATATTAGTGAAGATTTATTGGTAAAAAATGAAAAAAAATGAATAAAATGAATGTATTTAATTGGTTAGTCTTATTGATGACGTGATGAGAATGACATATAATATAATTTCTCTAAAAAAACATACGTGGTACACTAACTATGAGAAAAAATGATGTGACAATCTATCACATGTGATTTTTCTCTCTCTGATTTAGCATGTTGTTAAATTTTTAATTGTAAAATATCAAAATAAAAATAAAACATAACGATAGGTTTTATTTTACCAAAAAAAAACTAGAATACTCTCTTCGTTTCATAAAGATTATCCATCATTTACTTTTTAAAAGTTAAAATTTTTAAAGTTTAATTATAAATATTTTAAATAATTAATTTTTATAAAATACATATTTAAAATTTCTTGATTAAATTTTTTAAAAATATATATTTTTATTTTTTTATCGATAATAAATTTTAAATAATTATAATTTAAAATTTAAAAAGATAACTCAAAAATATCGATAAAAGATATTTTTCATAGGACAAAGAGATTGTTTTTTATATATATATATATTTTCCTTAATTTTATATTATTAATTTTCTTGTAATTTTAAGAAAATTTTTATGTAAAAAAATATAATATATAATTCTTGGGAGGAAACCATTATACTTTTAGGGAGAAAAAGTCCTTTTTATTATTTTCAATTTATATTCCTCTGTGAAAGTATCTTCCATTAAATTTTATATATTTGAATGAATCTTATTTGTTGTTGATGATGCAGGAAGCTAGACTTTTAGATCTCCTTAGAGTCATCAGCCATCACTGTGCCAGGCTTGCAACACCATCACTGTGCCAGACTCGACCTATAACCATGGCGGAGTGTCATTAACATGCCTCTGTTAGTGAATGAACTCTCTTACAAGATTAGTGGTGATGATAGAACAGAAGGCAGGTCCTCAACCAGCCGGGGAACAAGACAATAAAACCAGAGTGCAGCCTGCTGCTGCTGACAGGGCTGGAGAAACACCAAAGACCGACTCCAGAACCAAAGGAGCAAAATCTACCATGAAGACGAGTTCTAATGCTGGAAAAACATGAAGTCCAGACCAAGAGGTGCCGAATTCAGTCCCCAATGATGTGCCCCAAAACAAAAGAGTTACTGACAAGCAACAGAATCTTGCTAGGCAAGAATCTGTCAGTGTCGAAGCCATCGAAAGTGAGACCTGCCTTGGAGGAAAACATAGTTCTTGGTGTTGCATTATATGGCTCGAAGAGAACACTGACTATTGAGGAAGAAATGACTCCAAGCACAACAGATGCAAAAGAGTTGGCTTCTGCAAGCCGAAATGGAAATGGATCAACTGCCGAGGATAAGAAAGACGGTGGGTTTCGACCCAAATCTGGTAACTCTGATGATCAGTGATAGATTGAGAGCTAACTACTAATCCCCAGAGCTCACAGCTTGCAGTGTCTGACACTTCATGACACCTACAATCAAGCTGTATTTCATCAAGCTTCCACCATACTTCTTCTTCTTCTTCTTCTTCTTCTTCTTCTTCTTGAAAGGTAATCTAATGTCTTGCATGGTTCAATAGGTTAGCAAATGACCTAGATTTGGCTGTCCCATTGTTCAATAGGTTAGCAAATGACCTAGATTTGGCTCTCCCATGGTTCAAAAGGTTGGAAAGAGACGAAGATTAATATCTTATATCGAAAATATATATTAGATATATAAATAATAATGTTGCAATAAAATTATCGAAACATAAAGCTGCTAGCAGCAGTCCGATTTCTTCGGGAGTCAGCGATTCATCAATAAACTAATTTTATCATAATTAGTTAATAATTGTAAAATTTATATTTTCTTATAACCCTAAATATATTTATACATATGTAGTTAATGTATATTTGCAGCATATATAAGGCTTAATACTTGAACCAATAAGTTGGGAAAATGAATGATTTTTATTTTAAGAGATATAGAGTTTAAATTATCTTGTCTATATAATATATGTGTATTTAAAAAAATAAAAATATTTATAAATAAATATTATTTTATATAATTATTTTTATATTATTAAAAAAAGGCTTAATACCTGCTTTAACTCCTCAATTTTGGTACAATAAAAAAATGAGTTCCTTTTTACTAGTCCTGAATTTTTAAAATTAAAAAAATAAATTCATTTTTTTTTCATTCAGTTTCAAGAAATTTTAGAACAATGCTGGCTGTGAGGTTCGAACTCACGCGCACTTCAGTGCAGCAGATCTTAAGTCTGCCCCCTTAACCACTCGGGCAAACCAGCGTATTTATTTGCACTGTATCATAGAATTTTATTATTTTTTACTTTCTTAAATTTATAATCGACCTCCATTTTTCAAAAGAATTATAATGAGAATTTCCTGAGTGCCACAAAGAGATCTATGTATATTATCTCGATGTTTGTGTGTATATAAAAAATAAAATATAAAAGTTTATAGCATGTTTTTAAGTAGTCATCTCTCTAAAGAATTTTCAAACGATACAACAAGATTTATGATATCATCTCGATGTTTATGTGTATATTTTATTCTAATATAAAAGGATTTATATATATCATCTCGATAATTTTATACTTTTATTAAAAGAGTTTGTGAATAAATACTTTTTAAATGAATTAATATAATAACATATACATTTCCATTCATTATATTCCAAATATTACAAATATTAAAAACTTTGTAACTTTAGAATTTTTGTTAGAAAAATTTAATATAAAATTATTTAGGAAAATAAATATAAATGTGGTTGTATTTGTTTTAATTGTTTAATTCTGAATGATTGTCAAGATTAATTGGTGCTACATACTGTTACACAGTATTGTTACATATTGTTTCCAGATTTTTTTTATAAATTATATGTTCATTATATGATTATTCATATTTGGTATTCATGGCTCTTGCTTCTTTTTTATTTTTATTTAAAAATAAAAAAATATTTTAAAAAACTTTCAATGCTACATGACATTATTGTAGTGTTCCAAGCCAGAATATTATCTCAAAAAAAAATCATTATATGATTATTGTAGTGTTCCAAGCCTGAAGGGGCACAGGCTAATGGCTATGCCTCCTCAAAAACCAATAAGCCACACAACCCTCATCTTTTCTATTTTTTTATTTTTTATTCCAAATTATTGCTATTTTTAGAGAGAGGATTGTTACTTAACAACTCCCAAATGTTAAATTAAAACGAGAGGATTGACTTGATTATTTCGCAAATTGATGAAAACTTTTATATAAGCAAGAAATTAAAATAACAATTTATTATTATGGGTTCTTTTTCTAATAAACTACTATAATCAAATTTGATGAATAATATTAATTAATTGAATTTTATAAATTATAAGTTTATAAATTAAAATTCCAACCCAAATAATAAAAATACTATTTAAGTATCTAGGTTGATTATGGTAAAATTTTTAATTTAAAATTCAACATTAAAACTCAAAAAAAATTCATATATTTCATCCGATCAAAATCCAATTATTTGTTTTAAAACTTTTTTACTCTATTAGGTTAAAACTCGTCAGATTCGGGTTATGTATTCATCTAACTAATTTGCGTGGCTTGACAGTGATGTCCACGTAGGAAACGACGTGTATGCGCGTCAAAGTAGGTCCCATGCCATCTCATAATTCAAAAGAATAATAATTAAATAATAAATCATATACTTATATTTATATTCTAATTAATTTAATGTTTTTTGGACTTGGAATCTTTGGGAATTTGACATCTTTCTCGCTTCCTTCCTACGCAATCTTTGCTTTCCACCCCGACATCGTTTTGACTTTACTTTTCCTTTAGGGTCGAGTTAAGTTCAAAAATAAAAAGATGAAGATTTATTAAAATTTAAAATTTAAAGGAATAATAATTTTATTTTTTATTATTTAAATTAACAAATATTTTAAATATTATTATATTAAAAAAATTTGGAAAAGACAACTGTCCTCTACGATACACTTTTACATTTTTTCACAATTAAAATGTTATTTTTTTTGTAAATAATATAAATATGATAAAAAAACACATGTAAGTAACCAACTGGGACTGCTCTTGGCGTCATCTCATGAGCTCCCTGTTCTTGTCGTCTCTGGTCACATGATTAAACCCAATTTACTTTAATCACCATTATAATTATGACCTTAAACTTGATTTAGATTTTGATTATACTTTTGGTTTGTATTATTACATTAAATCACAAAAACTTTAAACTTTTCATCAGTTTATTTCTCAGCAACTAGCAATATTGATAGAGGTGGCAACGTGGCATGGGAACTTTACCAGGTCAACAAATCTGTACCCAATCAAAACTTTACACGTGTAAAGACACCTTTGGAAACTGACACCAGTCGGTAGACCATATGAAGATAATTAACATTTAAATTAACTCCTAATTAAATAAAATTGAAAATCTGAGGGTTATATAAGTAGGGATAAGCTTTACCCAGAAAATGCAAGAGAGTAAACACCAAGGTGAGGCCACCCAAAAAATAAAGAGAATCTCAGTTTCCAGATTTTGCTGCACTCTTTCATCGTTCTTCTTAATTTCCCTCTAATTCTCCCTGCTTCCTTGAATCCCTTTCTGTTATCGTCTGTCTTTCAAGCTGGTAAAACAAAAATCTGTTTTCCCAAAAGGTTGTTCTTTTGAAATCCAGGTGATCCAGAATAGAGATCCAAGTTTCTGTTTTTAATCTTTGTTTTCATCAGCTAAGAGGGTTTGTTTTTGGTCCCTCAAGGTTGGGTTTTTATTGCCTGTTCTTTAGTTTTGGTTAAGAAACAGGTTTTTTAGAACTAGTGTTTCTTTGTTTTGGATATGGCAGCCGCTATAGGTATTTATAATAGCAGCAGAAGCTCAGTTTTCTCAGATCCTTTGAGTGAAGAGCTAATGAAAGCACTTGAACCTTTTATGAAAAGCGCTTCTTCTCCTTTATCTTCTTCATCATCTTCTTCTTCTTCTTATTCTCAGCTCATCGCTCCAACACAGCTCAACTTGTACCCTGAATTTTGCTCACCATCGGGCAGCGCCCACTTGTTTTCCTATTATGGATTCTCTGACTACGACAACGTGATGGGTTTTGAGCAGATAAGTCCGGTCGGGCTTAACCAACTCTCCCCTTCACAAATCCTACAAATTCAAGAACAGATTCAACAACAACGACAGCAGGAGCAAAGAGTGGAGCTTGCTTCCATGCCTGCTGCAACAACATCCCTTCAAAAGCAAAGGCTTAACTTTCTTTCTGCAAAGCTTGCTCCTATGAAACATGTCTCTTCCGCCCCCCAAAAGGCTACCAAACTCTATAGGGGCGTGAGACAGAGGCACTGGGGGAAATGGGTCGCTGAAATCAGACTCCCCAGGAACCGAACCCGTCTTTGGCTCGGCACTTTCGACACAGCCGAGGAAGCAGCCTTGGCTTATGACAAAGCCGCTTACAAGCTTCGGGGAGAATTCGCAAGGCTTAACTTCCCCCACCTCAAGCACCAAGGAGCTCATGTTTTTGGAGAATTTGGTGACTACAAGCCTCTCCATGCCTCAGTTGACGCAAAGCTCCAAGCCATCTGCCAGAGCTTGCAGAAACAGGGGAATTCAGAGCAGACCGGTTCAGTTTCGGATTCAAAACCTAATTTAGTCAAGACCGAGGAGTTTGATCATAAAGTGGAGAACTCATCACTGTCGTCATCATCAACAACAACTTCGGCTGATGAGTCCCAGGCAGGATCTTCTTCACCTGAATCCGATATCACTTTCTTCGATTTCTCTGATTCCAAGTGGGAAGACAGTGATAACTTCTGTTTAGAAAAGTTCCCATCAGTTGAAATCGATTGGGAAGCCATCTGAGGACCCTAAAAAACCAAGAAAAACACGACAACTATCATGTAATTTTCTTCTGTCCGAGTATCTTTTAGTTCTGTAACGTAGGAGGGTTTCTCTAGTGGTCTCTACAATGGAGTTTTTGACATTTGTATGGGATCCACGGAGGCTTTTAATTAGTGTTAGATTGTAATAATAATTTTAATCTTCAAAATTTATATATTTTATTAATTTTATTTTAATTTAAAACATTTTTAAAAATATTTATTTAAAATTAAAAATATTAATTTAATTATTTTTTTCCAAAAATCGTTTATATATCATGAGTATATTATTTAAAACCTTAATCAATTTAATACAAAAATTGATATTTACAATTATTTTTAAATATTAGATTTATAATTTTATCAACCTTATAATTAAATTTATTAAAATTTATTTAATATTATTTATGAAAACCTCTGGGTTTCAGTTCTTGCTACCACATAATTTTTTTTATAAAAATTTCAGATTTTCATATCATTATACAATTTTCTTAATAATTTTATATTTTTGAATGAGCCCATTATTTCCCTAACATTCTAACATAAAATAATAATTACAATTTTTGGTTACACAAATTTTATTATTAAACGATTCAAAAATATCTAGTTCGAAATAACTTGTGTTATTATGAGTATCCAAGTAGGAATGATGAATAACGAAGGATAACAAACAATTTAAAAGAAGAAAATCGATTAAATTGATATATTTTTTAATATGAAGAGTTGAATTTATTGAATTATTTTGAGTTAAGACTAAAAGAGTAGAATATATATATATAAGTTTCGAAGATTAAAACTATTGTTATAGAAAACTTTTTTTGATGTTCATCTGTATTTTAACGAATGTGTGATCTAATCGTAACTTAACTTTAATTGAGTAATTTAAATTAATTTTTAATAATTAAATGACCAAAATATAACCTTACTAATAATCGAAAGACCTCTAATATGGTTTACCCATAATAATATTGATTTTTTTTTTGTGAAATAAAATGCATATATAAGAAATTATTTGTTGAGCCAGAAATAATATACATTACTAAGAAAAATTGTCAATAATATTAACTGATTTTGATTAACTTTATCTCTAAATAAACGAATATGATTTATGATTTTATGGTTTAAATTTTAAATTTTAAAATTTATAATTTTATAATTTATTTAGTAATACATTAAATGAATTTTTTTTAATAAAATCTTTTAAGGTTTTGTAATATATTAGATGGTTAATTTTTTTAAATAAAATTTATACTTAATATAATCTCTTAAATAACCCTTAACCTATATATGCATAGATTAGACAAAACCATGGAAATGTTATAGTATCTACTTTTGTTAATTATCTTTAAATATAACTTTAAGCCTGGTAATATCATAAAATATTTAATATGGTATTTATATTTTTAAAAATATTTAATGTGATAGTATATGTTTTTATTAAAAAAATAATATTTTTTTTATTTCGACAAAATATTCAATATCGCATTTGAAATTTTAAAAAGGTTTAATAGTTAAAAAACACCTCACTAAGAATACTTTATTCCTTCACCGAGAGTGCCCCTTTTCCTCCCATCCAAGTAAAATCTGAAATAGAATTAAGATTTGTCAACTATATATTTTTATACAGATGTATAAAATATTTTCGGCTCAAATAAAAGCGTGACATTTTATTACGTAATCATTTAAGATTTTTTATAACAAATATTAATTTTTTAAATTAAGGTATGGTATGAAAGGAGACATAATTAAAGGACAAAAGATTTTTACTTAGTTTAATTTTTTCGTTTCTCGTCTTACTTTAAGGTCGTTTAGATCTCAAAATATAAATTTGTTTGTTGAAATCTTATGTTTATTCTAGTGAACGAATCGAATAAGATAATAAAACATACATTATAATATACAAATTAATCTAGGGAGAGATTATTTTATTACCAGAGATAATCAAACATTCTCTGAATTAAAAAATGCATTTAAAGTATTAAAGAATCCCATCATCCTTAACATGGGAATTTAGATTACTTAAGACCTATTCAAGAGAAAAAAAAAGTGTGTCTAGATTCTAGGGTTTTGTCTTTGACACCATGGATTGCTATGAAAGCTTATTCTTCCTTTTTTAGTTCCACAACTAGTGAAAGTGAAAAGAGACCAAACATTACATGTTGCCAGAAAGGAAAAAAGAAACACCAGCGAGGAAATGATCTGTTGAATGTCCGGCAAAGGAAACAGTTGTGATGGTCTTAACATGTGAGGAACAGAAGAATGGTTGTGTTTTTGACAATACAATCACTGGCATCGAACAAAAACAACAGAAACAAAGCAGAACAGATACAGAAGAAGATCCAAAGGAACAGGGATGAAGTTAGGGGTGTTGGAGTGCGACAACACCCTAAAATTTTTAAATTCTTTTATATTTATATATTTTTTTTATTAATAATCAAATTATGCAACCCTAGTTTTTAATATATGGTTTTGATATTTTATATCTTCTTATGCAACCCTAAACACTATAATTTTTCTTATTTTATTCATTGCATAAGTGATGTATTGTTTGAGAATTCAAGTTCTAAAATTTTAAAAATTGAATCGGTAATAGTGAAGTTGGAAAGTATTGAATTTAAATTTAAAAGATGTATAATATTTCATTAGAAAATAAGTAAGAATTTAAATATATTTATTTGATAGTATTGGATATTGGATAATAAATGTACTTTTACTTTTATATTACCAATTAAATATAGTTGATATGCACGAATCATCTAACCTCATCGGTTAAAGGAAGGATTGTTATTTCTAGAGGTTATGGGTTCGAACACTAGTAATGATAGCATAATGTTTGAGCGATCAATATCTAATAGTTTAAGAATATATTTTAAAATAGATACTACTGTAACCGTTATAGTTGAATAAAAAAAATATCGTTGATATAGATATATTGAAAAATATATAATATATTTTATTTTACGATTTACATTCAGGATTCTTAGTTTTTTCTCTTTTAACTATATAGATTGTTACACAAAATTCAGTTATCTGATATTGATATCAATTCGTACACACAAGTTCTAAACAAGTTTGTCTACCATGCATCCTCTTGTATTAAATTTTTACAATATTAATTGAATCTAGTTTGGTAATAAAAATAATATTGTTATCTTTAAAAGATTTGGATTTAAACCGTTTGTCTGTAAGGTGTGTGTAGGTCTTTAAAGGATTAAAAAAAAGTGACCACATGCTATATAGATTTAGATTTAAGATATATTTAATAAGATGTGCAGCGCCGCTGTTTATATACTCCAAGACCTCCCTTTTCTTTTACGATGTGGGATTAATGCACCATGTCTCTTTTCAGGCGTGACATTCTCCCCCACTCAACCTCGTGACACCCTCATAGTTCAACAATCGGTATATAACAAAATTAACAAAAACCAACAATTCAGATTCATATATTTATGATCTATTGGAGTAATTTTTAATTTTTGTAAAGAATTATGAAAAATTAAAGAAGAGTGACTAAATTTAGAGTTTCTTAAAGTAAAGTGATGAATTTCAAAATTAAACCACGTTTATGTTTCCAAAAACATAGAATTAAATGTTTCAGAGAAAGCATGGTGGGCTCGTAACCACTTTCAGTTGTTAGGGGTTTATTGTTCATTTTTGTGGGCTATCCATAGGATGCAAAGTTAACCATATGATTTAGTTTACAATTATAAATCTAGTAGTTAAAATCGGGTCCAATTAGTAAGTATATTGATATCATTTAAACATGTTTTAAATTTAAGCTCTTGTATATATAAGTAATTTTTGTTAAAAAAATTATTTATCAAAATTAGATAAACAACATAGATTAAACTTGATTAGTTAAGATAAAACCCTGGGAAGGATAATAAAAAAATCTAATAATTTAGGGTTGTTGGTTTAGGGGAGAATTAATTAGTGCTGTTTTCTAAAGTTGAACCATATTTGGGTCTGGCTCAACTAAAAATAGTTCTTTTATTTAGTCACAACCTCAGAAATTATATTACGAATATTTTCTACCACGTCATCTGTGGTCCTAATCAACCAGATTCATTCATCTCATAATTTTTTAAGATAAATCATCACCTCTTTAATGAGCGGATAGATATCATGTAATTATTTAAAGATGAACAAATCTAATTTCATAGATTACAGATAATGCGGTGGAAAAGTTTCGATATATAGTCTCTCCTTCTTTAACGTGATTACTCAGCTTGTTTATTACAGGGCAACTACGCTTGGTCTGGCATTTGTAGATTCACTGAATCTTATTCTTTTGGTCTTCTTCTTTTGACCATCTCATCCTCGTTGTTTAACCAATCAAAGCAAGCATCTGGAAAGGAAGAAAGAAATAGCAATGTTATTACCCATATCTGAAATTTGCCCACCACTTCTTCATTTTCCTGGAAAATTATGCAATCAGAGGTTCCAAACACCCCAAGTGTTGGAAGATCTTGATCACTATAGAATATGAGTTTCACATATTTACGTGCATTAAACAATATTAACATACAGACACTGAATCTTATGTTACATCGAATGCTTATGTTTTTTTTTTATTAAATGTAATTGTCTTAAGTTTTGAAGTAAAATTGCATACACTGAATTTTATTCTTTTCAGACCATGAATGTGGGGCTTTCAACATTTTGTCATTTGGCTCAAACCTTAAAGAAGAAGCACAGGTGCATGAACATGCAAAGAGGAATAAATGCTTATTCAAGCAATTTGTAAAGAGATTTCGTCTTTTTTTTATTCATCTATAATGGTTACAGTAACATCTGTTATAGAGTGTACTCTCAACCATTAGACATTGACCGTTCAATCATTGTACTGGTATTACTGGTGCTAAATTACATCACGTTCTCGTGACGAGAACTCTAATTTCTTTGTTGGAAAAGAGTTCCATTAACTCATGTCCCAACTCACAGCTAAGCTTTGTCTGATACCAAGGTAGTTGATCAGAGAAGAAAAACCCTATCTTTCTGACTAACAAGGTTATATTCCGACCACCTTCAAGAATGGGAAGCTGTTGCCCTTGATGAATCAACATCCTTTCCATGTTTTTTTGTTAGTTCAAGTCAAATTGAAAGTGGGATAGAGGCCAAGAGAATCGACACTTGATTTGGATCCTAGTATTTAGTTTTATTTTGATTCAAATATAAAATCTTAAATTACTAAAACTTTTTTTTACCATTAAACTAAGACTTCATCTTAACTAATACTACTCCCTCTTAAAAACAATGCCTCTGTTTTAAAATTTGATTTAATTAATAATTTGATTACTAACAAAATAATAATTTAGTCTTTATAAAAATAATTATTTAAAATTAAAAATACAAAAAATTATTAAATATATATAATTAATTAGGGTCAAACTAAAATAGAATAAATATGTATCTTTAAAATTTTTGATTCAATAACAATATAAGTTTTTCTTAGTTAAAATATAAAATAAAATAAATTTTATTTTATAAATTTATAATTTAAATACTTAATAAATTTTTTATATTTTAAAATCTAATATTAAATATGTTTTTTAAAAGTGGGGAATGTCGGTCAAGAGATACAATTTTGTGAGATATGGACAGAAAACGAAATATCGTCACTTTAGCAATTAAGATGAAATCAAGAAATTATAAAACAGATTAAAAGTAAAACCCACTTAACCGAGCACGTGGGTGACCGACATCGAATGCTTTAATCTGTATGGTATCAAATCAGAATAAAAATCATTTATCTTATTTGTATCCTTATTTATATCGAATATTAAAAATATTAAATTTAATATTTAAAATTCTGTATTTAAGATAAGATGTAGGATATCGAATATTGGGCATGTGTTTTAAAATTTAAAATTAAAATTTAATATTATAACTTTAAATTAAAATTGAAGTATTAAAATAAAAAAAAAACATTTTTTTTTGAAAAATCGTATTTTTTTAATTTTTTGTCATGAACTATGTAACAAAAAGTTGATGATTCACCTTAAAAAGTATAAGATGAAAAAAATTGATTGGTTGAAACTATAGATGACGGGGTAAAAATGGTTCATGATATAATTTCTCCATTACTTTCCTAATGAGAAATTATATTATAACCCAATGTCCACCATATCATTCATGATCTCAATCAATTAGATTCATTTATCTTATATTTTTTTTAAAGTGAATCATCACCTCTTTTCTACATATAATTAATAGATAATTATCATATAATTAGTTAAAGATAAATATACATAATTACACAAATCACAGATAATATGATAAACAAGGTTCACGATATAATCGCTCCTTTCTTAATAGTTTAATATCCTACACGTGGGATTATATCATGCAGACGTGTACCTTATTAGTAAAGGTAGCCATTAGCCATCAGATCATCCACTGTTTGTAATGTCTGCAAATGGGTTTCGTTTTTAGTTGATAAAAAGTTTCTCTGGAGATAAACTAAGCTGATAAGCTTGGAGATTTATCATGCTTTTTAAAAGTTTTGAAAACTTAGTAAAACTATTTTTTAATATTAATTATGATTATATTGTTTATTAAAATAAAGGGATTTACCGATGATTATAATTATTAGATAAATCCCGATCAGTATATAATATATGGAAGAAGATGAGGAGGATAATGATGGCTTCGTAAAGTGAAAAAGATGGCAGACAAGTACGGAAGAGATAAGGACTATGGGTGCCATTTCATAAATATTTTTTTAATGTAACAATATAAATTTTTTTTTTATGGTATGAAATTTTAAATGTTTATTTATATATTTTAAAGATGATAATATCATATAACTTTTTTTAATTTGTGACATAAAAATCCCATGTTTGTAACATCATCGATAAAATAAGAAATTATATCATAAATTTTTATTACGTCATCTATAGTCTTAATTTTTTAAGATGAATCGTTGTCTCTTTTTTATATATAATTGATAGGTGAATAGTCATAAAATAATTACTTAAAAATAGACGAATTTAATTATTTGAACACAAATAACATAATAAAAAAGGTTAATGATACGTTTTTTCTAACTAATCATAAACCTGATTGATTAACAAGAAATACTAATCTTATAAACCATACGATTACTTTTTTCGGTATCTACACCTTGTCGTCTCATCATATAAAGTTTGATAAAATGGAACCCAATCCAACCGAAAGTTTGGCATGACCGTTAGCCGACAGTTATTTTCGGTTTACTTGTCTTGTTTTCGGTTTTGGATTCTATCCTCACATTTGTACGTGTCATGGAATCTGCGGTTTATCATTTAATGAAGTGCTTCCAGAAAATAGATATAGTTAATCGAATTATTTGAAGCATAATTAATAGAATTATTGCCAATTTGAGCATTTTTAATTAATGCGACTTTATTAGCTATATTCAAAATTAATGTCAATTTCTTCCATTGGCACTGAATATAAAATTATTCAAAGGAAGAAAACACGAGTGGCTTAACCCTTCGCTCCCTGACCAGCGACTAATCAGGCCTTCAACATGGGCTGCCGGCCGCCAGCCGCCAACCCTTCCCCCTCCGTTGTTTGGTGCCCAATTGCACAAGGGCTTGTGTACCGAGAATATATTGACTAAGGATACTTAAAAAAAACATGCACTAATGGTAAAAAAATATGAATTTAGGGTTTAGGTTTAAATTTTAGATTTATATGATAGAGATTTAATTTTTAGTTTATAGACTCTAAATTTTAATCATAAACCATAATCCTTAAATTATAATCACATGACCAAAGAGCCCTAAACTAGATCTCTAATCGCTAAAATTAGTACATTCATAAAAATAAAAAATTTCGCAACCCATGCATGATATAATTATCCTTATCTTATCATCCCAATCATACTTTATAATAATATTTTGGTGATCGTCCAAACTTAAAAACACGTACAGTTTAGCATGTAAATGGATTATATACTTGATTAGGCTACTTAATTAATCCCCAATTTTTTAGCCATCAACGTCCAATGACTCAGATGGGATTATTTATGAGATATAAAATAATATTTAAGCTTCGTTTTCAAAACCTATTTTTTTATTATATTTAGAATTCAGCTGAATTATTTCAAACAATGATTTTTTTTTTCAGTCAAAAAACTGAATCATAGTCTACAACAATTGGACAAAACATGTGTTTGAGCCACACAGACAAAAATCATATGAAAATAAAAATTGACAGACAATTGAAGTTGACGTTATTTGTTTATCCTAACAGCATACCGTTTGTCCCTTGTGTATTGAAATGAAAAGGAAAGAAAAAATCCAGCGTCAGGATGATAAGTTTTCCTAAAGGTCTGACTCAAAAGGAGTGGAAGAGGTTGCTTTTTCTTGGGGTCTTTTTCATGGCAATCTACAAAAGAATAAGAAGACAAAGGGATGGGACCGAAGTGGTAACAAAACAAGAAGATGAAGGATATTTTACGTTCGATAAACGTTCACCGTATTAGTTGTTGAAAGATTTCGAAAGTTTCATTTTTCGTATAATTAATATTATGTTCTCGGGATGTTTATGTACGGTTTTAGTTTTATGTTTTGTCTTTCGATCTGAATACGAAGAATAAATAATTTACTCTTGCAAAAAAAATAAAATTTATATAAATAAAAAATGGGGGACAAAGAAAAGAGTCCCAATTGTCAAGTGGGTTAAAGAAACATGTGAAGCCGTGGGTCATCTCAGCTGGTGCATGCGCGAAGAGAAGTCGGCCGAAGATGGTTTGGCCAACCATTGCTGCCAAACCTTCCTATTTCTTACTTTGGGTGGGACAGGGACAATTCATCACATCAAAAGTTCTGATCACTCGTATTATTTTTATACATTATTTCTTATAATTTGAATAAAAATGTTATAATATAGATTTTTATATATTTATATATATATATATTTATAATTTAAATATTATTATTCTATATCTCATATATATTCGTAATTATTGTTGATAAAATAAAAATTTAAGTATTCATAAATTATAATAGTTTATCTCGTTAAAAACACATAATATATAGTGGTTGAAATTAAGGACAAAGAAGTTAAAAAATGGGTTAGGTGTAAGAATAAGAGACATGCATGCACCAAGGACTTATGGTTGATTATATTATTGATTTATTTATCTTTTTTATAAGATTAGAATACCTCCATTTCATGGTACCCTATGACCAACTGGTCATGCATTGCTCCATTCTCCAACTTTACATGGAATATGCCAAAATGGGCCTTCAATATGGAGTTATTAAAGATGTGTTGATGCATCACATATATATATATTCGACTAAAAAAAATCATATTTGAATGATTTAATTGTCAGAGTAAGTAAAATTCAAATAAAAAATATTAAATTATTTTACTCAAGTAGATGTAAAATTACTCAAATTTTAAAAATTTAGCTTAGTAAATTTAATTTTTTTTTATTTAACTCGATTAAATATTTATCTCTGTTTAAGTAAGCGGTAAAAGTAATAAAGCTAAATTTTCTTTTAAGTTTAAGGGATTGTTCATTGTTGTGGCTGTTATGTCTCCACTTGGAGAGCATCTTTTGAATTGACGGAAGGGTTTTTAACCCATAATCCGCCGACCAGCGCCATCGGCCTGTTGTCCGTCTTACAAGTGGCGTCGGTGGGACAGACGCAACCAACGACGTCGGACTTCACCAGGTCGTTTTACGTGGTACCACGTGGCCGAATGTGAGGAGATTCCCGACTTTTGCCTTTGGAAAAACGTGCGTTGTCATGTCGGTCCTCTGAAACAAAACCTCCCCCCTAAAACGCCAAAACCCTACGGAGTCTACTCCCTGAGGTTTGCAGGAGACACGTTAGGGTTCTGTTGGGGATCCGTGGATGTTTCTTGTTGGGGAGACGGATACCAAATTTTACGTATTTATTATTACAGTTGGGAAAAAGTAATAATAACATAACGTTAATGTTGAGAGAGATTCAATTAGTCTATTAATTACATGTACGAAGAGAAGATGTCTTAATTCATTGTCCCTAATTCTATTTCCCCAAGATGCATGGTTTTGTTTTCAACAGGACTGTTGTTTTTCAAATATAAAATATATATAATCACGAATAATACATGTTCGAATAACTGTAATTAGAATAAAATCTAACACAAATCAGAATATTTTGGGACAATTTGATTATTGGGACGTAACTCACATGGGTTTGATTTCTTGTATGAATCCTGGAATAATAATTAATACGTTGGTAGCAAGACTTTAGCTTAATGGAGACAAATGCATTGAATTCATTACAATCTAGTATTTAGGACTTCACTTGGAGGAAACCAAGCAACTAAAAAGTACAAACATGCTTTTATAAAGTACGAATAATCTAGTTTTATTGGTTAAAGGAACGATTATTGTTCCTGAAGGTTATGGGTTTGAGCACCAGTAATACCAGTACAGTGATTGAACGATCAATGTCTAATGTTTGAGAATCTACTCTAAAACAGATATTATTTTAATCACCGTAGCTGATACACTTTACATTCTTAAAGAAATAGTATATGTTCAAACCACATAAAATTATATCATTGGGTGAGCAATTATAAATTTTAAATATAAACCGTAAAAAAACATAATCGAACTAATAATAATCCTGAGTCAATACTAAACACTAAATCTGAGTCAATAATTCTGGGGAGGATACTTCGCATCTCTTTCGTATTAACCAAGTTCAATTAGCACATGCTTAGACTAAATATTCTGGAAAATGGAATTTGATTCTTGTTTATTTATATTTGTCATATTAGCGATGCGAAATGACGAGGAAGATGAAGTAAGTGCTGAAGTAAGAAATTATTAATAATAATTGGAATAAAACAAGATTAAAAGCGAAAAATTAGGCAAAGAACACGGATTAAGAAATTTACTTCTTTAAAACTTTATTTCACCTTTTTGGCTTAGTTCTTCTTCTTCCTCCTCGTTTCCTCTTCAAATTTAAATGAATAAAAATATAATTTTAATTTGAGTCTTAATTTAACATATATCTTCCGAAAGTTATAGATTAAATATATTTAAAAATTGTCTTAAAAAAGCATTTTGCATCTCCAAAAGTTTATAAAAAATCATCCTTTGCATGTGAAAATTTCTAGAACCGACGAATTCCATGAGAATCTTCTACGTTCAAACACAATTTATACGTGTAAGAGATTCAAATATTCTTCTCGGTATTAGTTTGAAGAATCTATTTTTATTTTTTATATAAAAAATTATATATATAATATTAGTTGTGATGTTTTATTGACTGGAAATATGAAAATAAATTTTATATGATTTTATTTATTTATATTTAAGATTTAAGTACTATGAATTTAGGGTATTTTCAACTCATTGATTCTTGGGTAGAAAATAGTTTATATCTTTGGAAAAATAATTCCATATTCGTACATTGTAGTATTATATATGTAACCGTGTCCTGCAAGTAATCTTGGTTGACTCTTGCTTGTGTTTTTCTGCAACCAAACTGTCAGAATAAAATTACAAAAGAATTCAAATGAACCCCGACATGTTCAACCACGGTTTTCTATTAACGGTATGAAGCGGTGGATTTAGAAAAATATTTTAGGGTAAATATATATAAAATTTTAAAATTTTAGGAGTGAATATAATTCATAAATTTTTTAAAAAATTAAGGATAACTCATAAAATTTTAAAAAATTAAAAAACAATTATATGAATTTTAAAAAGTTTAAAGTGCGCTTGGACTCACCCTTTATTTTAAGTGAATCCGTCACCGATTATCCTTGAACCATATGCACTGCTTCTCTCCCCTTTTATTATTGTCTCATTATTATTATTATTATTATTATTATTAAGGTAAAGTCTTTAATTGTTTTTTTTTATTATCAAAAGATATAAACAAGTCGTTCAACTTAAAACTTAAAATAATAATAAATAAATTTAATATTATTAAAAAGTTAACGGCTAATGATATGATAGTTAATATAAATTAATATAATTATGTATTTAAAATTATGAAGATTATTTTTAGTTAAGTTAAATTAAAATAAATATAGAAATTAAGGATTAAATATGTAATTATATTAATTTATATTAACTGTTATGTTTTCAGTCGTAAGAATTTTAATGGTGTTGGATTAATTTATTACTTTTAAAAAAATTAAAAAAATAATTTATAATTTTTAATAGTAAAAAATGTAAAAAACAAAAATTAAAATATAGTCAAAGACTATCTTTATTATTATTTGTGCATTCCGTAATGTAATATATATAAAAGATAAAGTTGAAAAGATTGATTTAGCTTGAAAATTGATCATATTTATTAAAAATATTAAAAATTTTGAGTTATTAAAATTATCTTTTTATAACTTAAATTTTATTTAAACTTTTTAGATGATTTAAGTTAAATTAATTTGAATCGAGTTTTTTTTCATCATTTTCAGCTTTGCACATTCCATTTAGCAAATTATTAACTTATAATTACCTTCAAACTATTAAAAAAATTATAAACTCATACATTATAACAACACCACGATATACCTAAGCACCGGCGGATCCACACAGTATGGAGGGTGGTCCCGTGCTCACCCTAAATTTTTTAAAATTCGTACATTTAATTTTTTATTTTTAAAATTTTTATGAATTGATCCTTAAATTTTAAAAAAAATTTATGATTTATGCTTATCTTAAATTTTTTAAATTTGATGATTTATATCCCTTTAAAATATATTTTGATTTGTGCCAACCTGAAGTTTTTACACGTTAAGTATTCATTTCCTTTTCACTTACCTCGGAGCAGAAATTATTGTGCTCCAGAAAAAAAAAATATTAAAACAACAAATTGTATTTATTAACTCTCGTAAACTAAACAAATTCTTTTAATAATTTTTTTTAACATATTGTAATAATTGATATCGGAAACATAAATACTATATTTTAACATCAAATAAAATTTTATTGTAGTGGGAGTATTTTTTTAGCAGTTTTATTAAATATTATAAAAATATCATAAATACAATACATGAATAATTAAAAAAATAATCTATTAAAATTTCATATAAATATGTAAAGAAGCAAACAAGATTAATATACTATTAAAATTTAGATATATTTATGAATCTCCTTTTCTTTGCAAATTTATATGATTTTTTTTTGTAAACTATATTTTTTATTATCAAAATAATCAAATAAAAAAATTAACATTGTGAAAATTTTTTTACGAGCATTAAACAATTATTAAAATATATTAAAATCACGTTAAACAACAAATAAAAACGAATTATAAAAATAAAATAAAACGTGTCTCAAAGACAAAAAAAATATCATATATAAAGTTTTTTATTAAAAAAACTCAAAGAAAATATTTAAGAGAAAAGAGGAAAAATTATAGAATGTGAGATTTGATTTCAAACTTTTGACATCTTTCATTAAATTGAAAGTAATTCTAAAATATATATTAAAAAATAATTGATTTAAAAAAATAATTAGAATCGTAAATGAGGCGAGATAAATTATAAGTTATTCAATTTTATTAAAGTTCGGTCAATATTCGATTTGATAAAACTCAATTTAAATTTTTAACGAGTTAAGTCAAGCTACTGGACCCAACTCAAAAAGATTGCGAGCTATAAAAAAATATAATATATAATTTTTAATTTAAAATCTAGATTCTCAAATCTGAAACCCTAAAACATAAGCCTAGACATAGATCTTAAACCCTAAATTCTAAACCCAACAACCTAAATATTGAAAATTTAGAATCTCGCCTTTTAAATTTTTAAAAATTTAAATCGGCTCCATAATAGTTTAAAAAATCATATTGAACATGAGTTTTTTTTAATATTTTAAACTAAACCCCTAACATAATTCTCTTTTTAAAAATTCTCACTAAACCTCTCAAAATTTCAAGAATTTTAGTTAGACCTCAAATTATTAAAAAAAATAAATTAAATCATTTGATTTTTTTAAACAATCAATTTAAACCTTTATTTTTTAAAATTTTAAATTAATCTCTTCAAACTTTGTTATCGAGTTCCGTCATTGAGCGAGACTAAAAATACAATCTAATCGACTCTTGACATAGAAACTAAGGGTTAGGATTGGGTCGTTTAAAATAATAAGTGCTCAATTAAATTTCATGTCTATTTGCATCAAAATTTAGGCAAAATATTAATCACTTTCCTTTTAAAAAAACTGGAAATTGATTTTTTTTTTCAACTGAAAAGGGCAAGAAAATATTTTTATTTCAGTGTTCGCTGCTGGTTTTCCTGAACAGGGTTTCTCTGTCGCTAGTTTTGCGAGTGTAAACAAGGGGCAGTTAAAATAGGGAAGAGCCCTTGGCTTTGACTACAGATATTTGAGGTTACAGAAAATTATTAGGTCAACTATGTTTACTACGTTATTCGTGATCTTAATCAATTAAATTTATTGATTTTAATATTTTAAGGTGAATCATTATTTTTTATATATAATCAATGGGTGAATAATTATTAAATAATTATTTAAAAATAAACGATTATGATTACTTAAATCATGAATGATGTGGTGACCTAATAAACTAGTGGAGTTATTGGTAGTTATTACTTGACACTTTCTTTCAATTTTGATACCTAAAATTTTCTACTGGTTTATTACCATGGTACTTGTTGGTCACATATAGTATTAAGTTTCTAGATATGTAACATTCGATGTGTCAATCATATCAAATAATTTTATTAAATTAAAATTATTATAAAAAAAATTTAAAGTTCAAACAACCTAAAAAATATATTTAAAATGATTTTATAAATTTTTAACATGTTTTTAAATGATCATATTAATTTTATAACATCCGTATCGGTATATCTTTATCAATACATATATGCATATTGAAACTAAATTTCATATCCAAAATGAGATTTTACCATTTGTTAACCACCCCAAAGTATTCACTAACTATAATTTACTTGCTTCACAACAATCTTTTATTTACTAAAATAAGTTCTCACACTTTATACTTATTTATTTTTATTTTATGGAATATTTTAATATTTTTTACAGAGAAGGTGTCACATTTTCTTAGTTAAATATATCATACATTATATCATATCTATAAGGTGAATGAAAGAAAATAAAATACTTTTAAAATGTATTCAATAAAGATCATGAGCTAAGTCATGGATGGGTGAGAAAGAGTTAAAAGGGAGACCCTCGTCGCTGAAAATTTAAAATTTATATATTATTTAAAAATTTTAATTTATTTTTATTATAGATATGCCTAATTGACCCTAATTTCATTTAAACTTTTGAAGACATTGGGTGGTTGGATCCAAACCCACTCAAATAGTAGTCAATGAGAGATTATATCATAGGTCTGGTTTATCATGTCAGTCGTAATTCCTAATTAATGAAAATTATTTATTCTGTCACTAATCAGTCATATAATTAATATAATTTTTAAAAATTATATTTTAAAATAATATAAAAATTATGAGTGAAGATTCATTAATTAAAAAAAAATTAAAAACTAATAGTGAAGTGAATGATTATTAGATTATTATTGAATTAGATGATGACTTACATAGTGAGCGGAGCCCGCGATATAACAAGAAAATCCAATACAACTCCCACTCTCCCATAATCCCGTGGGTATAACCTGTGACTTGGTACTACACGTGGCAGAAACCGACATGACCTGAATGATCCTGAAGAATGTGGTCCACGTGGCATAACTGCTAGCAGTCTATGAAAATCAGCTTCAAAACCACCCGTTCCTGTCTCAGGATTTTGGGTGGGAGGGAATGGTGTCGTGGGACCCAACAAACCCATTTTATTTATTTTATTTATTGTGTGAAGAGTCTGAGTCTCGTCCGTTAGTGTGTCTGGTTTTTGCTATAAAATCATCTCCAACTCCTTCTGTCTCTCTCACACACATTCTCTTCACTTCTTCTCCATTGTTAGCCTCAATCCTGTGGATTCTCTTACTTCTTCTTTTTTATAAGCCTCTCGTGTTGATTTCACTTACTTAACCCTCTGGGTTTCAAGTTTCAACTTCCGACAGGACAAAACAAGTAAAAGAAACAGAGTACTCTGTAAACTCCCCTGTTTCAAACTTTCAACTTTGTCATTAACATTTACACCCAAAAACTTGGTGTGTCTGAGGTGTTCTTATAACTACCTTAATTTCCAAAAATGGGTAAGTTTTAGTTTTGTTGTTTGTTTTTATTGAAGGACAGCAGAATAAAAACCGTGGGGGTTAAGGTTTGGATCCCGAGATATATTGGCTTTACTTAACATGTTTGAATGTGGGTTATTGTTGGTTGCTGTAGTGAGTTTCATTGAAGGAAGACCGAAGAGCCTCGCGGCTTGTCAAAACGTCGTCTCTGATGCGAAATCAGCACAGAAACCGCCTGCACCGCCTGGTTTTCTCTCCATTTCACGCAAGAAACTGCTTCAAAACCTTGAAATAAATGCCGGAGCAAGGGTTAATGCATGGGTGGATTCCATGAGAGATTCTTCCCCAACTCATACGAAATCCACAACTTCCTTTGCTGATGATGAAGGATCCTGGAATGTAAGTCCTAAGCTGTTTCAAACCTTGAAAAAAATGGATTTTCATTAAAAAATCAGTAAAGATTCTGACTTTATATGGTTGATGAAATGGTTTAGCTACACCATCCATCAGCACTGGAGATGTTCGAGCAGATAATAGATGCATCGAAAGGGAAACAAATAGTAATGTTCTTAGATTACGATGGCACTCTTTCACCCATTGTTGCGGATCCGGACCGAGCTTTCATGTCCAAGAAGGTTAGCCACTTGCTCATTTCAATGGCACACCACGGCTAGTCTTTGCATAAAATTTCTGGTATTTTTAGGTATTAATCCCCATGTTTCATGTACAACAGATGAGAAAGACTGTGAGAAAGCTAGCCAAATGCTTCCCCACAGCTATAGTGAGTGGCAGATGCAGGGACAAGGTACATTCTCAGACAATAAACTTGACCATCTCAGTACATTTACTGTTTTTCACAAATAATAAACCTTTTCTTGTTCTGAAAACCATAGGTTTATAACTTTGTGAAACTAGCTGAACTATACTACGCTGGAAGCCATGGAATGGACATCAAAGGCCCAGAGAAACACTCCAAATCTAACAAAGTGAGTCAGCTCAGTTTTTGCAGTATGGTCTAAATCATTTACTCTTCCCCATTCTCATCCTTATGTTCCACTTGTCAGGATACTGAATTACTTTTCCAACCAGCTAGTGAATTTCTTCCAATGATTGATGAGGTAATTAGCTAATTCTCTTGATTACTTCATCGCACACTCGATCGAAAGTTCGAAACCGAAGCAAAGAGCCTTCAAATGTTTGACATCTTTTTTCATGGAACATTTTAAGGTTTACAAGCAACTGGTTGAGACAACAAAATCAACACCAGGATCTAAAGTGGAGAACAACAAGTTTTGTCTCTCAGTACACTTTCGTTGTGTCGACGAAAAGGTACAGACTCCATATCAATTTACAGATCATCAAAACTTGTTACCACAACTTCAACTGTCTGATTTCTTGTGTTTAAAACACAGAAATGGAGTGAACTAGCACAACAGGTTAAGTCTGTGTTAAAAGACTACCCCAAGCTTCGGTTAACCCAGGGCAGAAAGGTTAGCCATTTGCTTCTCAAAACAAACTCTGATGGCATTCAGTATAGGTTTGGAACAGCACATGTCTGACTTTTGAATGCTTATATTTTTCTATTACACAGGTGCTGGAAATCCGTCCGACAATCAAATGGGACAAAGGGAAAGCCCTTGAGTTTTTGTTAGAATCTCTTGGTAAGTTCCATTACTTAATGATTCCTACTGAAAAGTAGTCAAATTATTCTTTATTACATGTGCTTTGATCCTTAAACGTGTGCGCGTTCGTATTACTTTGCATATTAATAGTTATGAACCTGTTTGTTACAGGATTCGCGAACTGTACCGATGTTTTCCCTGTCTACATCGGAGACGACCGCACCGACGAAGATGCATTCAAGGTAAAAACCAAAGCCAATACTGATCTCCCCACATTATTACTAAACCACCGGATCTTTCAGACTAATACTTTTTGTTTTCATTGTTCTTTAGATTCTGAGAGACAGAGGACAAGGTTTTGGTATTCTTGTCTCCAAGTTTCCCAAAGACACCAATGCATCATATTCATTACAAGAGCCGGATGAGGTTAGTTTCAAACTAGTTTAATTTAATTCATTCCCCCCCCCCCCTCTTTTATTTTATATTTGCATTCTAATATGTAGTTTTGTTTTTAATTTCTATAGGTCATGGATTTTTTGGGACGTCTGGTTGCATGGAAAGAATTATCTGTAAGGACTCAATCGAAAATGTAGAAAATATGTTTCACCCTCGCAATAGTTGTGAAATGGGAGGGATTAAAGTAGTAATTATTGTGTAATATAAGGGTCAAATGAGATGATCATACAAAAGTTTTGGGGTTGAATGCTTTGTACCTCTTTGTAACTCACTAACTCGTTGGGTACAAAGGGTCAAATATGTAACTTCACAACTTCTATTAATGCATAGAAACTATTGATTCGGATGAATGTAAATATGATGATATATAATTATATGTACGTTTTACGATCTATATTCAGGATACGAGATTATTTCTTTTAATAATATCGAAAAAACAAATCGGTGTAAAATTATTCGAAAGAAAAAAAAATGTTTGCCGAGAAGTTATTCTTTTAAAGAAAAATTATTTTAAACTTAAAAAATATTATTTTAAAAGATAATTGATAGAGTGTTAATAGAATTTTATATGAATTTCTTGATTTCGTATTTGTTTATTAAATAATTTTTTAATCATTTTATTTAAATTTTATATAAAATCATAAACAAATACAAATATTTTTATAATAATATTAATTATTTTATAAAATGAGTGCATTATAATAACATTTTGTTTAAATTACTGTTTACCTTATTTGTAACACTAATTCAATCCAACATTATTGAAAAATACAATTAAAAACTGTTGATACATAATTGACCCTGTAACTAAATATTTATAAATTTATATTAAGATTGAGTTTTTCTCCCAATTGATTTAATTTAGAGGTGAAGTTAGTTATGAACGGTCAATTATCATTTAAACAAGAATTTAAATTATTTAAATAAATTATATAAAAACAAATAAATTAGTTGATATTTAGTACTATTAACTATCAACACTAACTAATGACATCACTTATTACACAAAAATTAAAAAATATTTATTATTCTCTCTCAAAAACAAATAAATTAATTGAATTAACATCAAATTTACATATACAATAAATACTGTTAGAGATAAATTAAAAGTGATTAAAGTGATTACTGAGTGGTGGAGAAAAACTATGCCTTGAATAGAAAGATTTTATCTTGCCTTGTATAATCCAAGAGAGTCGAGAAAAAGCTTATCATTTTTTGACAAAAAAAACAGAATCTTTGTATTAGGGGTGTATTAGGGGTGAGTATTCGATGGAGTTGAGTCGAATAGAGTAAAATTTTTTTAAATTATTCGAGTTGACGAGTCATATTTTATAACTCAAACTTTATTTGAAAATTTTTTGGTTCAAGTCGAGTTTAAGAAATTCGAATCGAGTCGAGTTTCGAGTTCATATAAATATTTAATTGTAATTATTTATCATGTTATAGTATGACTTGATTTCAATTTAAACGACTTTCTCTAATCATACAAAATATGTATATATATTCATATATAATAATATTTCTCTATATTTATATATATCAATGTATATATATCATAAAAGTTGAGAGACTCGTCTCAAACTTAAAAATAAATCATTTAATTATTAAAAATTTTGAGTTATTCAAGTTATTCGATTTTCATTTTACAATTCGAACTTTATTTGAAATTTTTTCGAGTCGAATCGAGTCTATAAAATTTTGAATCAAATCAAAATAAGTCAGATATTTTCACCTTAATTCAAATCGAATTATTTAATTTTTTAAGTAAAATCGAGTTTTTCTCACCCTTACTCTGTATAGTTTAGCTGTCTTTTATATTCCTCCATTATTGATCTTATTACATAGAACATCATTATATTTTATAATTAAGCTTGTGTTTTAGGAAATGAAAACTCACATTTCTGTTTGTGGGATTGTTTTATACATGAAATAGAAAGCTTATTCATATGAAATCAGTGACGGATCTAAAAATTTATTTAATGATGAGTATATATAAAATTTCGAAATTTTAGGGTGTGCATAAAGTTTAAATATTAAAAAACTTAAGAATTAATTTATAAAAATTAAAAAAAATTAAAAATAAATATATGAACTTTGAAAAGTTTAAGGTAAGTATGGACTATCCTATTCAAAGCATGCATCCGCAAATGTACGAAATCTACTATTCTATGTCCGAATTTAAATATCTGTCACTTAATATATCATACAATGGCATTGCATGCCACCTATGCAATCCACTTCATGCAAAAATGTAAGATGGCATCCCACTCTATGATGCTAACAAACAAGGGATTGGTTTTGTTTTTTTTATTTGTTTTGTAGCTTAGGAATGGAACACTAGTGTTTGAGATAAGAGGATTAGATTTAAAATAAGTAGGTCATTTTATATTCGAATTGATTTATTTGATTTAAAATTTAATATTAATTTAAATATGATTATTCAAAATATGAAATAAATTATCGACTCAAATTTTAGTTGAACTAAGTAGACATAAACTTATTTTCAATCGAATCAAATATATTTAAACTGAATTCACCTGAAACGAAAGTAACTCGAATTAAAGAAAATAAATTAAAAAATAAATAAAAATGAGATGTGAACTGTCATAGAACTCACTAAAAAGCTAAATATATTGACTTTATAAAGTTATATAGAGGTGAAAAAATAGTCTCAATCTGAAAACTCAACTAAAACCGGTCAATCTCCTATTAACTCGATAATAATCTGATTTAAAATCAATCGATTTAAAACTTAAACTAAATCACTATAGACTAGATTTAAACATGAACCGATCAACTCGAACCGAAAATAATTACTCTCAAAATAATTAGAAAATAACCCAAATGAAACTTAGAGCCCAAAATTTTCAACTTAAACCAACCCAGTAATACTTCCTATTAATTTCAATATGGGCCCTTGAAGAAAACAGTACCAAAATATCTCCGACAATAATTCTAGTGGTTTCTTCATTTCTAGCATTTGTCAAAGCTAATCGGTTCGTGTCCGGTTTACTCAATCCTGAATTAATATTTAATCAATAAAAATATTTTATTTTAGTATATAATATTAAATACAATTTAAATAATAAAATATGCTTTCAAATTGAGCTTAGGGAAGAAGATTAATTATTATATACCACAATCTATGTTTAATTGAATGTCAAAGTGTTTTTTTTTTTCAGCGTTTCTTTTCTTTACTAGGAGGTTTTTATTTTATAACTCAAAAATTTTATTTATAAAAAAATTCAAATTGATTCAAGCTTATCGAGTTTATCTTTAAATTTAATTATAAATATTTATAATGTTATGATAAACAGTAATTCTAATTATATACTTTTTTATAACCACATATAATATATATATATTCGAGTTGGATCATACAAATATCCGTAAGAAGTAGCATTCAACTGGTTTCAAATGCAAAAAACCCAAATCTATCCCTTTCCCATATCTCATATTCCGACCTCTATAAACAAAAAAAAAACATAATTATTTAAGCAGAGAGTAACCGGATTAATTGTCAGCATCTTATTGGTTCGAATAAAAAATTTGAAGCGCAAGCCCTTTTATCACATTAAACTATATACGTATATAAGAAGGTTGAAATTTTGCATGGAGCGATCTGAAGAGGTCGTTGGCCGTACCTAAATGCAAAGTTTTAACAAAGTCAGAAGGTGCACTTCCGAATTTAAACATACAATCTATTACAGACTGATTTACCTTGGATATCAATCTTTTAAGACAATTTGGTCTTACACTTTTGGGACAGAATTTTGGTTCCTTGTGCCATGGTGCTGACCCTAAACTCGCAGCTGACATCCAAGGTTTTCTTCCAAAGCTTTAAGATCCAAACGTTAAACACCAATGGAGATTCGAGTTTCAGCTTCAAAGAGATTTGGCGTTTCGTCTTTTTGTCGCTGATGCTCTTCTGAACCATAGGTGGCACCGATCTTTCTTTCAAGCCGTGGATTTTGATGTTGATGTTGCTCGAATTGCCGACATTTTGTTTGAGACCCGGGAAGTCGCCGTATCCGAGGTTTTTGGTCCAGAAAATGAGATTGGCGCCGTCTTCGTCTGATTTGTATTCGATCCCCATCTTTTCGTTGAGGTTCTTGGCTTTCAGCGTGACATCGTACATGGGGGGACTGCCTTGTTTCAGTTGCTTAACGTGGAGCTTTGTGACAGAGAAACTGGGGGCTTTAGGGATGAAAATGAAATAGATTACCGCTAGGGTTCCGCCTATGATAACACAGATGAGGAGGAAAACAATCAGGGACCATAACAAGATGGTTAAACAGTTTCCGTCCTTGCCCTTGCCTTTTCCTTTGGCAGCCTCGCGGTGTCGTTCAACAATGCGTGCGTTCTCGGGCGGTGGGACGCGGTAGATTTGGTCTTTCGGGACTTGAACAACGTAGGTTGCCAAAGGGTGACCCGGAGGTGGAGGTAGATTCATGAGGTTGTTATTGGTGGGGGCGTCATGGGGTGTCGTCGACAACAACCGTTGTTGTCCGGCGGAAGACGCGACGACCCGCTCATCCTCCATTGGAGAGATGGGGTGCGAAAGAAAAGGTCGAAGAGACAAAGGTTAGATAAAGGTAAGGAGTAGTTTAGGGCATGCATGGGAAGAGGCTTGTTTCTTTGAAGTTAAGTGGTTGGTTTTGCGTTGAGATTGAATATTTCCATTGGGTAAAAACAACGCATTTCTTTCTCTCTCCGTTTTCTTATTTTCGGTGACATTTTTTTCACTACTTTGTATTTAGGTCGAAGAACATGGTACTATTTTTGGATAAGTGATAAATACACTACACATTGCATTTTTAATACTTCAATTTTACCTCGTTTATCTTATATACCTCAAATTCGAATCTTAAAAATATTATATTATATATTATTAAAAGAGATAATCACGAGTTCTGAATATATCCGAAAATAAACTCGACGCTTTTGTTATCGGCCTGCGCATATTCCAATTTCCAACATCAACAACTTAACTAAAACCTTCTTACATTCTCATTATAAAGACTGCAACAAATTAAGGGAGTTCAGAGCAGTACTACAGGAAAACAAGAACCACAATCCAGATGAAGATGGGGAGAATCATCTTAATTAAAATAATTATTTTTTTACTAAATTGATGATATGTATTATTATCTTATTAAATAATTAATTTAATTTTTTAAATTAAAATTAAATTAATATATTACAAAAATAGTAAGTATCATATATATAATTATACTAATTTATTTAATAATTACATCAATCTTTCCATTATGTTTTAACATTAAAATCACTCAATAATTACGTCATATAATTATTCAAATTAAAATATATATAATAATTAAATTAATATTAACTTTATAATTAAATGATTTATATAATTTATCCTAAATTATACAGCCCCTTGCATCTTTAAACTACTCCTATAAACGGTTAATAGTTAATACATTATAATTATCTTTAAATTATTAAAATAAAAGACTCAAACCAATTATGGAGCTCATTTAACTTGGTTTAGATCTCGACGCTGAGTTTAATAAAACCGCATCAAAAACAAATTACTGTCGGTGGTCGGTTGTCGGTGATCCGTAAGCCATACTCATTGACGTCTGTCTGGTACTTGGTTCCATGATAATGTTTGCCTGAACCTGCACGTTTTCATGTTTTTAACTGCGAGACGAGATGGAATACAAAATCGCCCTATATTAAATGGGTGAAAGATTAAATTAGTATTCAAAATTATATATTCTCAAATAATATTATTATAATAAATTTGTCATATGCATGATAATTTTTTTTAAAAAATATTTTTGTTAAAATTCGACAATAAATTTTATTTTTTTCTTAAAATCATGTTTAAAAACTTAATTAAATTAATTTTAAATTGAACATACACGATAAGTTTTACGTGCGTTAACGATGGTCATAACATTGAAATTTAATATTGTTTGGAAAAATATGAGTGTTGGTCAATGTAATAATTCTTTTGATAAATATTAAATTTAAATTTAATTCTACTAAAAGAGATGGGAGGAAAGACTAAGAAAATAAAAAAATAATTTTAAAAATATAAATAAAATAAAAATAAATAATTTAATCAATTAATCAAATATATTTTGATTAATATAGTAGCCTAGCTAATGAGCTGTGTCCTACCAGCGTGTTGAAATCTGTCCACATATGATTTGAAATGAATAATCAAATTCATGAGTGAAAAAGTAGTTCTGGATCTCAGTCACAGTGCTTCTTGCTTGTTATTTTAATAATAAGATTTGATATTATCGGTTCGATTTATTCGTACAATTATTTTAAATTTAATTAATAATGAATTTGATTTTAAATTTTAATATTTATAAACTTTAATGTGGTAGGTGGAGTGAGTCTATGATTATATGATGGATTTGATATAAACAGATCTGAAGTATAACAAGAACAGGATTGTTCAGATGATAAAGACATGTCAACCGTAGATTCAGAGGAAAAGAATTTACCTCTCATTCATATAGAGAGAGAGAATTAATTACGCAGTATAATTTTTTATGTTTTTATATTGTTAAATGATTAAAAGTATAAAATAAATAATTTAAATTAACGATAAAAATAAATAAAGAATTAATCTGAGATCATCTGTCTAAGTCATTCAATACAAAAAGCATGTAAAACTTAAAAAGTTTTAATTTTATATGGCGTAACCTTTATCTTATATATATATATTTAGTAATTTTTTTCTCCTAAATTATTTTTCAATGATGCTCTAACAATATATGTCAATCTATAAATGAAAATAACAATTTCGAGCGTTAAACTAACAAAGCTTAGTGAATATACTTTTCACTCAATTATGTTTTATACAAATCATAGTTACGAGCATATAACTAAAAATGATATCATGATAATATATAACAATATTGACGCTACCTCTATCCGTCTAAACATATAACAAATATTATGAATACATTAATATGACACAACATATATACATTGTACCAATAAACCTAGGGGCTTGATGTCATACAATTTCATGAACACTCATAGTGAAGCTTAATGGCATACAGTTTTGAAAACATACACTCTTTGAGCGAGGCTTGATGTTATACAATTTTAAAATTTTTTATTTATATTTAAAATCTCTCATCAAACAACTTAAAATAAGATTCGATGTTATATAATTTTAGAACCGTACATTCAAAAATCTTTGATCATATGATTGTGATACCCTCTTTCTCCCATTAGGTTCCAGATCCCACCAAACAAATTCTCACGTAACATATTACAACGCCATATAAGCATACCATCGTATGGTTTCTACTAATATTTAGCCACACAAGACTCATTCCAAGTTATTACGTTTTACGCTCAGTACAAGGAGATTCTTTTAGTTTCTCAGCTTTATAAATCATTTTAGGTTATTTGAGATTTATTGAATTGAATGCCATAAATTTTTAGTTTTCGAACAAAGTCGATATATTTTAATAGATTGTCTAATGGACGTCGATGCTCATATCATATTAATACAATTTTGGCTTACTTGAATTTTTCAAAGCCTTAGCGTACTGATACAGGTCGACTTAGATCGATACCGAATTCTATGACTTATTGATACAGGAGTTGAAGTGATAACCAAGTAATTTTATAAAATATAAATTATTTTTTTATCTATGTATCATTCATCAACTCATTTTAACTTATTTATATTCGGTTGACTAATATTTTTTATCTATAAATAAATCATTTTATCCAAAATAAAACATTAAAAAATCAAAATGCTTAAAAAATAAAAATTAAAATAATAATCTTCAAAAAAAATTATCAACAATATTAAATAATCTTATTTTAAATCAAATAATTTAAAACAAATTCTACCACACTTCTCAAATATATATTTTATCCTCATACATCTAAAACTAATGTCAAAATAACCTTCACTCAATATTGTTTTCAGTAGTTTTTTTAATTAAACAAAATAATACTTAACAAATATCAAAAGTTTAACTTATATAATAAATAATGAAATAAATATCCTTAACATTAAATGAATTAATAGACGTGACGTGAGTGCCTTTATCTTAACACCATGTGACTGACCTCATCTTCTTACCCCTTGTCAAGTAACTCTACAAGTATATCAACACTCTGTTTTCTCTTTTCTATCTCCTTTTCCTCTTACTTGAGTACTTGAGATCCAATCTCAAACTTAAATCATTAGATCTTTCAAGGAAGACACTTTCACCAATGGCTACACTACTGTACTTCAGTTTCAGTAAGCTTTTCTTGCTTTATCTTGCTTTCTTCGTCTTGATTTTTATGCTCTTCTGTGCCTCCATTGATAGCCAAGAGATTCAGACCAGTCGGTCAGGTGGTCGAAGAAGATTGTTAGAGTTAGAAGAAGATGATGAACAGGTCTTGTTAAAGAAGAAAAGCTCAAGTTTATCACCCAAGAAGAACCAAACCAAGCTCATCAAACCATCCAATATAGCCACCAAAAACCAAACCAAGATCGTAAAATCATCAAGTTTGTCGCCCAAGAACCAAACCAAGCTTTCGAAATCTACCAATTCAACTAAAACGACAGTGTCCGGTAGCCTTTCTGCTTCCAATAAGCAGCTCAATTCAACTGTCAAGCTCAAGAAACTAAACCCCACAACTTCAAAACCCACCAATTCCTCCAAGACCATAAAAACCTCGGATCTACTCAAACTAAGCCTACCCAAGAACAAAACCACCATGAAAACGGTGACCGACAATTCTGCTCAATCTTCAAAAACTCAAAAGAACTCAATCCAAGGGAAGAAACCGACAACCCAGATTCAGAAACAACAGAGGAAGCAACCCAGTTGGATCGACGAGGACGATGATTCCGATTTAGTAGCTGAGTTCCGAGATCTCCCGACTAAGTTCCAGGAAACCCTTATCCCAGACCTTGAGAGAATCTCGACAACCTCAAAAGCTTACATCGCTAAATACAACAAACAATTCACGAAACAGGTTAAGCCCTATGTCGGCAACAAACATGCCCCCACCATTGCCACCGTAATCTCTTGTTCTTTCCTTTTAATCCCGTTACTGTTGGTTTCCCTCATTTTTAACCGCATCCAAACATACTTTTCACTCCAGAAGATGCTCATTTTCATCCAAATTTACCTCTCGATTTACTTCACAATCCTCTGCCTCACATCCCTTGTCACTGGGCTGGAACCATTGAAGTTTTTCTACGCTACTTCGCCGTCGACCTACGTGTGTTTACAGGTTCTTCAAACACTCGGATACGTGCTTTACTTGCTGCTGCTTTTGATGTATCTGATTCTTGTTTTCTCAACTGAGTCGGGTCTCGGATCCAAGATGTTGGGTTTGGGTCAAATTTTCGTGGGGTTCGCCGTCGGATTGCATTACTACGTGGCGGTGTTTCATAGGATGGTGTTGCATCAACCGCCCAAGACGAATTGGAAGGTCCATGGGATGTACGCCACGTGCTTCCTTGTGATTTGTCTGTTTGCTAGAGCTGATCGGAGAAAGAAGGCTTACTTAGAAGAAGGTGGTGAAGAGGGGAAGAAAAATTAATTAGTTATTATTATTTTTGGAGTACATTATTATTACTGTTATTATTTTTGTCGGTCCAAAAGTGTCAGTTACAAGTTGTAGCATATTATAAACGAAATTGCTGTAATAAAAATGCGCTGAGGAATTTGGAACTCAACCTTAGTTCCTACTTATAAACATTTCCTAAATTCTCACATATTTTTACGTGTGAGATAAAGTAAGTCTTATATTTTTTTCTCAATAATCTTTGCAAGTAACTCACTTTAAACATTATTATTTTTTATTCGATTAATTTAAACATATTGTATATTACTTTCGTTAGATTTAAATTTAATCAACCAATGATTGATAAAATAATTAAAATACTCATCGAATTAACAAAAAACGAAAAATAATAAACAATTTTCACGATCAATTTTAGAGTGATTTAATTTTGTAACCAAAATCTAGATTCACTACTTTAGCGGACCACTAAGAAATTCTAAATTTATTACTATTAATTCTTATTTTTAAGACAAAACGATAACCTTATAACTCTTATCTTTTAATGATTATGATAGAATCACACTAATTTATTTTACGCTAAACTAATATATTCTTTTTATAAAGTTTTATTTGAGTAAATAAAAATATCTCTTAAGGTGAGTGTTTACGAGAATTAAATTCAAAAAAACAATATACAATAAAATACACTGAACAAATATTTACAAGAAAAATAAAAAAAAATAATGTTTAAGTTTTGAAGATTTTTGTTACTTGTATCTTTGGTTTATTTTTATAGTATCAAATAATATTTTAAGTTAAATAATTTTAAAAAATCGTACTTTAAATGCTTAAAACCCTTTACCAAAATATAAAAATCTTTCTCTGGCTATTAATTTTAAAACCTTTCTGTCTGCATTATTTCGAAACCACCTTTGCTTAAGTATTATTAAGGATGACTCGATTATTTAAAATAAAAATGTCATGATAATTTTTAAAAAATTATCTGATCAGATTAAGTGTCCGATCCGAGAATTATTGGATCGGGCTTAGATCGATAAGTTTGTTGTTGGTTTAGGTGCCGTCGGGATTTTATTGATGGTGTCGGTGCTTGCATGAAGTCTTGTCCAACCGACAGGAAAGTGCTTACGTGTCTTGTGTTAACCGTATTTATGATCCGTTGTGTTCGGTACAGGTAGTTTTCTGGTGAAGCTGCTAATACAGTCAGCAAAAAACATGGATCCCACTGGATTTCAATTCCAGGATGTAGGGGTTAGCTTTCGTGGCATAAAATGACAAAAAAATTTAATGACCAGGGCCCACTAAATGACATTATTAAGAAAATATCAAGATGGATGATTATTACCGGGAGGTTTAGGATATTTTTAAAATCATGAGCGAAAATAAAAAATATCATTTGGAATGAAATATATTTTATTATTTTAAATAATAAATTAAATATCTTATTAATAAACTATTATTTTTTTACTTAAAAATATTTTAAGTATAATTATAATATAAAATGGTGATCATTAATTTAATTTTTTAATATTGATATTAATCAAATAAAAATATATTTTACGAAAAAAATACTACAAACATTGAATACAAATTTTAATTAAAAGTTGAACCATTATAAATTATTATATTCAAAAATTTATTGCAAAGCTAATTCATCTATTTCTCGACGATTTGATAAAAAAACTCGAACCTTAAAAAATATTTAAAATTTTTGATAAAAACTTAACATTTTTAAATTTGCTTAAATAATGGTATAATTCTTGAGTCGTTTAAGGAATATAATATATCAAATATACTCAAATATGGCCAATATTTTTTAATATACTTATTACCAAAAAATATTTTTGAATATGCTTAAATTAAAAGTTGATGATTTTCTATTATATTTTTGAAGGACATTTATTCCCTAACAGTTTTCTATTTTGCTACCTTGGCAATAATTCTTTCATTGGATCACTTTGGTCCAAATTTTTAAAATTTTGTTTTGGATAGAAAATTGTATGGACATGGATTCAAATTATACGTGATTTGGTTTGACTCGATTTTATAAAATATTTTTTAAAAAGATATAATGATAGTTTTTACCCTTAACGTTTATAATTTTGATCATTTTAGTCCCTATTTTTTTTTTGGATAAATTTAGCCCTTGACATTTATCTTTTTAACAAATAACTCATTTTTTAACTACCATGATAACTGAACCGTTAAATATTTAATAATGATGACATGTCATATATAATAATATATTTTAAATGACTTAACATCTAGTATATCAAATACATAAACGCGAGATATAGTTTTATTCCAATCTAAAAATATAAAACAATTAAAATTTAAATAAAATATTAAAAATTATTATTTTTATTTATTAAAAATTAATTAAATCTAAAACAAAAGGCTACTAAACATTTTCAACCTTAACTATAGTAAAATTAAAATTTTATCTAAAAAGGTATGAACATAATCTGAGAAGAAAGTGTTTTGTATAGTTTGTTACCGGTGAATCAAAGATAAAATTTTTTGATAATAATCAATTGGATTTTTATTATTTTAATTTAGAATTTAGGTATTTTAGTTTTAATCTAAATCGGAGTTTTAGGGTTTCATAAAGATATTTTAGTTTAGTTAGGGTTGAGAATATTTAGTAATTTTTTGTTTTGTATTTAATTAATTTTTAATATTTTATTTTAAATTTTAATTTTGTTTTCTATTTTATACCAGAATAAAATTATATTATATATATGTATATATTTAATAGGTTAGATTATATGTTATTTAAAATATATTATCACATATATATATATGATATGTTACCATTATTAAATTTTTAATGGTTCAGTTATCATGGTAATTAAAAATGAGTTATTTGTTAAAAAAACATAGATCAAGGGCTAAATTTATCCCAAAAAATAAGGACCAAAATAATAAAAATTATAAACGTTAAGGGTGAAAATTATCTTGATACCTTTTAAAAAATAAATTCAGATTTGGTGAAAATTTATTAAATGATGGATTGGGTCGTTGAAAATCCAACTCAAATCAAAATATTTATATAATTTTCTATATGTTTATGAGAATTACTATAATACCTTTCTCTTTGTTGAATAAAAAGGAAGATACTAAGGATGATTACCATAACTACTTATATATTTTCTCTATTACCTTATTATTTATTATAGGTTGGATCAGATAAAAATTTAATACACGTAAAATTGGATTAAATGAAACTTTTTAGATTTTCGGGTTAAATTCAAATCAACTAAAAATTTGAACCATACCCATTCTAATATCGATACACAACTCTCATAGTAGTCCAAAAAAAAAAAATCTTTATTTGAGTGTATTTAAAAAATGATAAATCCTTATTACAAGCGAAATTATTATCCTTAGTACAGGCGAAATTAACGAGATATTGTATTGGATTTTTTATTTTAAAATTTATTGAAATCAATAAATTATTTAAAAATTTAAGATAATTTAATACTGTTTTAAAGTTGAGATCAAAAATATTTCATCCGATCTCAAAAAATAATAAAAAAATATTAGAAACATATTAATTATAATCGTACTTTTAAAAATATTAAAAAGTTTGAACCTCCATTTGAACAACCTTAAGTTTCCATGAAGTATTTTAAGGAGAGAATTTATTTTTTTTACATGTCTTTGAAATTATAAAAATGAAATCACTTGTTTGACTTATTATTCAAACAAAATAATAATTATGGCGTAATATTTTAAATAAAAATCTAAAAAATTTGGGTGAACGTTATAAAAAGACAAAAAGAAAAATAGAAGAGGGTATTTCTGTAATTTCATTTGCACAATTTCAAAACGGTAAAGAAAAGACCAGAGACAGGCGTGTAAGGAAATGGACCAGGCCGCACCATTAAACAGTATTATTGAGTACTGTTTTTTTTTTTTTTTACTTTCCTTTTCCTTTTAGTGTCGATTTTTCAAGTTCTCATTTTCAGGAACAAGATCTTCACTCTGTTCTGTCACAATCTAAGCCTGAAAACAAAGCATCTCCGTAGTTATTTTGGTATTGCGATCTCGATCGCTCTTTAAGTTCTTCAAAGCTCACGTTTTGAGCAAAGAACAGGAAGCTCTACCCCAGGAAAGGAAAAGGAAAAGCCTGTTACTTTTCTCTGTGTATGGTTTTTTTGCCCAAGAACTAATTCTTCCAAGGTATCATCTTTTCTTTGTCTTTTTTATTTTTATTTCTGGGGTTTTGATTTTGTGTTTATTGTTTGAGATTTTCTGGTTCTAAACCATTCTTCTTTGGGTGCCTGTTTCAGTGTTCTCTTTAACTGATGTATGCTTCTACCGATTGGTCTATTACGTGTGTGTATGTGTTTGAAAGATTAACTTCTGGGTTTTTTTATGCTGAATCGTTTGATTATTCTGGTGTTTTTTTCATTTATTTTCTTTCCTTTTAGTTTAATGGGAATTTGGGAAGTCAATTAAGAATTTTATGTGATTAGTTTTGTTAATCAAAGCATTCTACTTTGGATCCAAGCGATTGCAAAATCTGGTAACTGATAAACGGAACAACTCATGCATTGTGTTTGTTTGTGTCATGATGTTCATTTTGTGCTTGGGTTTTGTATATGTATATATTATTTGAGATGCTGACTTAATATTATTGTAAAGTGATTGAATTTTTTTGCAACATTGTTTGAAAAGGACTAGTGATCTATGTTGTATGCTCATAGGCTATATCTAGTACATATCAAAGAAAGTGACAGTTGTTTTTATTTAGAAATTAGGCAATTGTCTCCAAGGGGACACCCCTAGCTGTTAAAGTTTGAACTTTTAGCTTGTGTTTGAATGTTGGTGATGGGTGAATGGGGTTTATGTGATGGAAGATGTCTGTAACTCAAGCTCAATTGATTAACAATGAATCAGAGTGCTCAGTTTTCAATTGAAAGGAATTAGGGTAATTTGTGGGATTGGGAGTCCTTCTGGTTCATAAGTAATTTCATAAACATTCCTAAATGAGACCTAAGAATACCGGATTTGCCTTTTAATGGAATGATTGTGCAGATTCATTATGGCATATATGGAGATCCATACTTTCGATTACTACAGAGGGTCAAACTCTTTGTTTTTTTACCACTGCAATGATGTTTAACACATTTCTTTCTTCGCCAGTTAGATGCTAATCCAATTCAACATTGTCATGCAGTGTTGAAGCTTTTCAATATTAACTCCCATGCGGTGATGCCATAAGAATCGCATGTTGATAACAATCTAAATATGGATAAGTTATCTCAGGATTGTCCATACCCAGGGTGTTTTTTCTGTGTAATGAAGGAAGGAAACCCAAGTAAGCGCAGAGTCAGTATTCTGAAATTCTTCAGAGATCTTCCTTCACAAGATGATGATGGGCAAGTTCTTCCTATAAGTGGCCTTTGGAATACTGCTATGGCACATCCTAATGATCCTGAGTTCATTGAGTTGGGGATTTTTGAGTGTATGTCTGCTCTAATATGGAAGGGTCTCAAGAACCGCCGCTGGCTTTCTCATGACCAAAACATATATATTCCTTATTATGCAGCACATATTATTGGATCCTACACAATGAACATGGAAGAGTTTGCAGAAAGTGCAGTGAATGCTGGTGTAATTCCTCCCTTAGTTGAGCTTTTGAGAGGTAGATTAACTTGGGTCGAACAAAGAGTGGCAGTGCGTGCTCTAGGACACTTGGCTACATATACGAGCACTTTTCCTTCTGTAGCAAGTCATGGAGAAATTCTTGAGGTCGCCATTCAGCTAGCAATGGGTTCACTGGAAATTGTTTACTCTCACTTTTACCAGTATGTTGATAGAAGGCTAAGTTATCACTGTGATCTGCTTACCCGTGGTATGGGTGGTGTTGAAATGGAGTCAAGGAAGGCTGAAGAATGGGCTAGTCAGCTGCAATGTTGGTCCCTTCAACTCATTAATTGCTTCGCATTCAAGCCCGAGTTTCTTCCTACCATATGCAAACCTGAATTTCTCGTAAAACTACCTGGAATGTGGGGTGGACTTGTTAATGAAAACTCACCTGCTGGTATTGGTTTGTTAAGAACCATCTGTCATCATAAGATTGGTAGGGGATCTGTTGCTAGCTCTCCTGGAATTATCGAAGCATTGATTAATATTGCTTGTTCATCTGATGATTGGCAGTATATGGCTATTGATTGTCTTCTTTGGTTGCTTCAAGATCCGAGCGCATGCCATAAGGTTTGTTTCTCTTATCATGGATGAGAAAATTGATTATAAATTCCATACTGATGTAGGAAGTCCAAGACACTGATACCATGCGGATTGTCTTTTCACTTTATTGCTATACTGTGTGATCGAGTCTTTTTGACAGTGCTCTTCATCCGTAACAGCAGACTCCATTCCTTAAATGGAACGTGAGCTTAATCATTGATCATTCCATGTTCCCATAATTTATTTGAATACTGTACCCCCTTTCCATTTTTTGGATGTTTAAGTAGGGGAAAGAGAAGTTGAACTCAATACCTTTTGTAAGGTATCATATGGCTAATAGGATTTCATGTGCCATATATATTCATCATGCTTATGATGACCATCTTCGTATTTGTTCTTTTCAAGTGCAATTAATACGTTTTGTATGCCATGAAGAAGCACCCACATAATGTCCCTCTGGTTAAAATTATCGGTTCATCCTTTCAGTATATATCTATTTTAAGATATAAAGCTAGAGTTCTACATTAAACGTTTACGTCAAGTGTCAGCTGAAGTCCACAAATAAGTTTTGATATGTTATGCAACAATCTTTACTTGAGAGTCTTATCACAATAGGACATTCACTGTACTTGTTTGCATTTTGTTTTGGAAGGTGCGGTATTCTTTGTAGAACTCATCTTCATTTGTTATACAGGTGATAGATAAGGCAGTTCCTGCTCTTGTAGACCTTGCAGAGATTACTACTCTGGGTGATCACAAAAAGCTTGGCGATACCATTGTTAATGTTCTTCAGGAATGTCTTCAATCCCAAGGGCCAGGACGAAGCTCTCTCAATAGCCGCACAAAGGAACTTATCGAAGAACTATTGAGTTCAAGGCAGAGATTCAAGTGGGAAAAGAATATACCGAAGGAGGATCTCCACATTAAACAAGCTGCTTCTTTGGTTGTCAAGCTTGAAGGAAACTCTCTTTTCTCATCAGGAAATATATCTGGAGCTGCATCAAAGTATTCAGAAGCATTATCATTGTGTCCAATGAGATCCAAGAAAGAGAGAGTTGTTCTCTACAGTAATCGAGCTCAGTGTTATCTTTTACTGCAGCAACCCTTGGCTGCCATAAGCGATGCTACACGTGCATTATGCCTTCATAACCCACTGAACCGTCATGCCAAAAGCCTATGGAGAAGAGCTCAGGCTTATGACATGCTTGGTTTAGCTAAGGAGAGCTTGCTTGATGCCATTCTCTTCATAAATGAATGCTCTCAGTCAAATGACCCTGATCTCTCGTTGAGGCAGAATAAGGTTCCTGATTATGCAGAACGACTAGTCAAAAAGCAGATGCGTGCGGCTTGGTTATTTAGAGAGGCAGCTACCAAACTTGGTGGGGTGCACCGTGAGGGTGAAGCAGGTGACATGTATGGTCAGGATACTGATGACTCCGAGTGGGAGACGGCTAGTGAAAGTGATATAGGAAATGATGGAAGGGATGAAATGGGTGATGAAGATGATGATAGCGAATGGAAGAATGAAGAAGAAAGGAAAGCTAAATACGAGAAACCCTCACTGAAAGGTAAAGTTTAAACATCATAGAAACACTTTTATAAGCTGTGTCAAGCAAGCATTTCTGTGTGTGTTTCCATATCAACATTCAGGTCTAAATGCTTGATAATTGTCCAATATTGGATTGATTATCTTGGAATGCTAACGAGATTATGATGTTTTACATCCTCTCAGAATCTCATACCTGATTAGTTTGCAAACCATTTCCTGCTTTAGGCTGTTAATCCTGAACAACTTAACTCATTGGTTCCATGACATTTTTACAGACATAAAGCACGGATTCAACATGCAACTCACAGAAGATGAATCATAAACATTCGATGGACCAACAGCATTGACATAGAAAGTGTCATGAATAAAAGCTACCATGACACTTTCATGTTCCAGAGCTATCGCATGTTCGCGTTTAAAGCCGCTCTCACATCTAGCTTGGCGAAAGGTAAAACTTGTTTTTCAAACATGATAATTGAGTGTAGAGAACTATTTTGTTTGAAGAGTGTGATGAATCTTTGTGTATATAGAACCCTTGAGGGGTCTTTGACATATCATATCATATGTTTGATTCATAATTTGTGTTGCTTCAAAATGTTCAAAGTGAGCTTTGGTTTAGTTTTTATGATGGAAATGAATTCTCTATTTAGAGGACTAAATTGAGCTTTAGTTCATAAAGCAATGGTTAGTATCTGGATTTGACACTTTCTCCTATGTGATTCCTCAATATTTTTTTATCCATATTAATTTAGGAACTTGGCAATTGTTGGTAAATTTTTTATCAAATTCCTAAACTAATGTGGACAAAATCATAATTAACCATGTCATGCATGTCATGTCATGTCATGTCATGTGCTAAAGCCAATTATTCCATGTATTTTACTGCACCATGCTTTTTTTTCCGCTTGAAGAATGCCAATTCCAAGGCCAGCATTTGCATAAACTTGTGGAACTTATTAATACCATAATTTTTTTTTAATCTTCTTAATCTTTTCATAACATCTTAGTTTATGCTGGTAATTGGGTCACAGGCTTATCTCGGGGGGAAATGGTGGTTCTGTAAGGCATTGCTGAGCCAATAAATTAGGTATTTTTGATTCATCGAAAACAGGTTTCGAAAATTAATTTCTTACAAAAATAAATTACATTTTCCGATAAATAGATTTTTAAAATTATTTTTTTATGTTTTTAACCATTTTTCATTGTTCGATAAATTTTATCGAAATTATTCATCACAAATATCAAGTAAATTTTTATATTATTTTTTTATTAATTTTTTTTTGTTAACCTTTTATCATCTTTTTAATTTTTTGACTCAAATAATATCAAATAATAGTATTTATCATTAATGAAAGAGGTGATGATTTACCTTAAAAAATATGAGATGAACGGACCTGATTAGTTGGGACCACGGGTGACATGGTGGAAAGGATTTATGATATAATTTTTCATATTTTAAACATATATTATAAAATAAAATAAGTAAATTTAGATGATGTTTAAATTCTTTAATATTATGATATGTGAAATAAATCAATTTAAATTATAATAAAAAATAATTTCTAAAAAGTTAATTTAAAATATAAACTATATTTTAGATTATATACGAACATAATAATTATAAATTTATAAAAAATTAAAATAAATAATTTTATTCTCGATATAAATATTACAACTGTCCATTGCTCTAAGATTGAAAATCAATGCTGAAGTTCAAACAAAGTATTTAACTTCTCATGAAATTGTGTTTCATGATCTCAACTATGTACAAAAGCAAGATGACATAAAACTATGTGACAAAAAAACCAATGATATTCTTTAAAATCAATTAATATATAATTTAAAGTGATAATAATTAGACATGGATCGAAAAGTGTCGAAAAACAATCATATTTATTTTAAATTTGAATTTTTGTATAATTTATTTTCAAAATTTTTTACAATGATTTAATATTACACTTTAAAATTTTAATATAATTTTTAAAAATTTATACTTTTAACATAAAATTATGTCTCGTCTCCGAATTAACATCGTAATTCGTATCATAACAATTACAATATTTGGCTACTTTAGTTGTCGATTTCAATGCATTTTATATGCATGCTGTCAAATCGACAGTTTTATTAATTACGTGTTACTTCTTTGATTTGTCTTTTAAGATCACGATTAAGGTTATGAAGCAATGATTCATAGGTTGTAATAACAAAACATATAAATTCATTGTTGGGAAATTCTAAGCATTCGCAATTATCGTCGTATCTAAGTGATTTTTTTGTAGGATAATAGAATCATGAGAATTTTAATATTTAATTTTGTAAAATAAAAAACTTAAACATGTTACTTCTTTGATTTGTCTTTTGATAACTCATTTATTTTTTTAAAAAAATATATTTATTTGGAAGCAATGAAAAATTAAAATAAAAGTATGGAATATTTTGTATAAAGTTACAAATACAATAAAATTATATCCAACAATTTTAGCATGAAAATAATTAAATTTAGAGAAAATATTTTATGCACCAACGTTTAAAAAATATTTCTAGAAATAAGTTTAATTTAAAGTTTAGTTCAAAATTTAAGTTATGTTATGAATATTTTTATTTATGGTGGATATTCATATATTAAATAATATTTTAATGTATTTTATTATTAAAGTTTAATTCCTATTGGAATTAAGACTTTATCTTATGCCTATAAATATAGACTTTTGGAGAGAACACTATACACAACCCTACTTTGAGAATATAATAAAAATCTCTCTTTTGTCTCTTATCTTTGTTCATATATTTTATTCTTGTTCTTCACTTTATTCACGATAAGTTATAATTTTTTAGAATGAAATTAGATATATTCGTAAAGTATTTTTTCCAATACAGTACATAAAATAATAACCTATGAATTTATGTTGAGTTCGTACGAGTTTTTTTTTTCCATTCATTAGAACAAGAAAAAACATTAACGTATATAATATATTATTTATCATTGTTGATGCGAATCACAAGATTCATATTTCATGTATATATAACAGGCTGACGATCCATACTAGGGTTTTAATTTGTATGGTATTAACTTTGAAATAATCACATAAGTACTATGATAGCGTGTTATGGTTGTATTTTTCGTGAAGCTACGACATGATTTCCAACCATTTAAGCTTTTAACACAAGAAATCGATATCATCTAAGTTGTAGAATCAAATTTGAGAAAACCATAATTAAAACTCAAAACATTATAATTAATATATATATATATTATATTTTTATTTCGGATTTAAACTTATACAAGATGAGATAACACGAACATCCTAGCCACTAGGTCAATAGAATTTGGAATTTTTTAAAGCGTTTTAATACGTAGAGCCAAGAGCTAAATTATGTTTTTGATTATCTGTGGGCTGTCTTCTCTGGTATTCTTTGAGTTGAGAACTTAAAAACCCTTGTTTGTGGATTCAATGGTTGAAGGTGGTGCTGGTTTTTGTTATTAAAAATCTGAAGGGGAAAAAGGTAGAAATTTCAGTTACAAAGATTAATGGAGTTTCTGGTTCTATTGTTTTGATGCATGATTCCTTCTGGTTCTATGTTTGTTGGAGAACACTCAAACATTGAGAAATAAGAGTTTGATAATGTCATATTCTGCACAGAATTGAAAACCGAAGAAAACTTCAGTTAGACAGGTTTCTTTTATGTCTAGTTGTCTACTGTCTTAAAGTATGCTTAAGCAGGTTAGGAATATGCTATCACCTGATCAATGTGTCGCCTGAAAAGGCTTGAGGCGCATACTTCGAATGTGTCTGAAAGTTTGAGCTGAGAATGACAAAGGGGAAACCATGCGGAGAATTTGAGGGGCTGCTACAATGTACAGACTGGGAATAGTCTAGTTTGTATATCTGTTAACTTGAACAACCCTGTAAGATACAGTGTCAACCAGTCGGATAGGCCGAAAACAAATTTAACGACAACTTAATGAGGGATTATTAGTTTTTCTTGTCAGGGGGAAGGCGTGTGTGTGTGTGGAGTTTGCAATGCATTAAGGTGTAAACTAATCCGGTTTAGTTTAGTTTACTGATAATACTCGATTTGCCTCTATTCTACCTGTAAGGCTTTCATCTGTCCTAGCTTGTCAAGCTTTTACAAGCTATCTACAATTTACACAACTCTTCAGCTACACATATTACTTTTTCAATTTGCATAGCTATTAATCTGAATCCACCATTTTCTGAGCATAGTTAATACTTAACAATTGGTTTTTGAATTGGAATAGTGAGAGCTCAACGAGAGAAAATAGTAAAGAATGTATTTATTTTGGTCCTGTTTCTAGACAAATATATGCTTTATCTCATTCAAAACAGGAGATGACTTTTGGAGAATCTCTTATGCTCTCTTATAATGCCAATCTTTGCTACCATGCAGATTGCAGGGATCCACCTTCAACAATGCTATCTCTTCAACTGTTGCAGTTAACCGAGCATGGCCGGAATATTCTAGCCTCTAGGAGGTATTGATGTATTTTATTGGTGATAATAAATAAGTATACTGACACTGCTAATATAGTTAATCAAATATCACACCCTGTTTATCGTTGGAATCTAATACCACAAAGAAAAGGTTAATGATAGGCTTCGTGGCAAGTAATTAAGTAGGTTAACCACTTTGAATGGAAATATTTGTTAATTTTTTTAGTATAACCACGTGTATCCAAGTCATTGGTTGATTAATCCAGATCAGGGAGTGGAGGTTCATTATGAGGCGATCCTCCCAACCCAATTTGCATCGTTCACAATTCTAGGACTTGGACTCTAACCTTACTTAAAGGAATCTAATTGCCTCATCCCACTTGACCAACCGCTTGTTGAAAATATTTGTTAATGCTAAAACAAAAGGCCCAGTGGAAAAAAACTTAAGTTGGATAGCATAGGAAATCCTTATTAGTTGAGATTATTCTGTTTACCAGTCTTCCTATAATTGCACTAAATGATAGTATAAAAGATTGGACCTTTAATACTCAATTTTAATCAATCATCTTTCTTCTATGATTTATCACTCTTTTCATTATAATTGCAGTTCTTTATCAATCTGTTACCATAGCATCAAGGTAAATATTTTTTATGGCATGATATAGTTCCTCACCCCACCCACCCAGAGGGCCTCCGTTGGATGTCTATGCCATGATACTTTTATTGTGTTATAATGCTCAAGCTACATGACCTTTGTCTTCTCTCCTTCTATGGTGACCGTCTAGTGTTTTATTACTTTTATGGTTTTACAGGAAGACACTACTGCTTACTTCTGGTATTGTGGCAGCCGGCGGTGCTGTTGCTTATTTGCAATCGCGGTTCAGTAGTAAAAAGCCTGATTCGCATGGTCATTACAATGGGATCCAAGATGATAGTGAAAATTCAGATAAGGTTCTTAAAAAGAATACTAATGTCAAGAAAACTAGACAAAAGAAAAGTGGATTGAAGTCCCTTAAGGTTTTGGTAGCAATTCTTCTGTCCAAGATGGGTAAAGTTGGTGTGAGAGATCTTTTGGCTTTGGTGGGAATTGTGGTAAGCCTTTCTATTTGTGTATTTCAAACCCACTCTGGTTTAACACCGTGTCCGATTCTCAAGTTTTGTTATCTTCTGCATTTTATTTGTTTCACTGCAATTGCTAACATTATCAAGAAAATAGACCAGATAGAAAGTTTAATATTATTTGAGATTCACACTTATGTTGAATCTTTGGCGTAGAGGTTCTGTTTGACTTGGTGCTAAGTGGCATATAACAGAAGGCACTGGTGCATTGGTTTAAACCATTTTTATGTTTGATACGGAGTTTTCAGCTTTTTGTTTTTAAGAAAATCATCTATTTTATACCTTCTGCAGGTGCTGAGGACGGCTTTGAGCAACAGATTAGCAAAAGTTCAGGGATTTCTATTCCGTGCTGCTTTTCTCCAGCGTGTACCATCATTCTTTCGGTTAATATCAGAAAACATTCTATTGTGCTTTCTTCTGTCAACCATTCATTCTACTTCAAAGTACATAACTGGTACCCTAAGTCTGAGGTTCAGAAAAATACTGACAAAACTCATCCATTCACATTATTTTGAGGTGATTTTCTGCTTTTGATATTGGAGTAATATGTATGTACTATCTTCATTCTAAGTTCTCTCCTATGCTATGCTCATTTTCTAATCTGGTTAGCAATTATCCTTCCTTTCATAATTCATGAACCATAAGTTACTCATTTTTTTCCTGCATGTGAACTATCTTCTTTGCACATCTTTGTCGGTGGCAGGGGAATAGGTGTGATATTTTGTATTTAGTTGTCTAATATTCTTTCTATTTTATTTTTTAAAATGTGCATGATACCTTTAACCAAACTTAAGACAGTTAACTAGAATCATGTGAAATTCATTTTACTGGAAAATTGCTACTCAAGTTGTAACATAGTAGACTCCTGAAGCAGTAATGCTGCTGAGTACATTTCCTTCGGGTAGATAAAGTTCTACAAATTCTATTCTATGATTCTATACAACTCGTTTATGCTTTCCGTAGATGGCTTTTCCCATCCTTGAGGATGGTGTTGCTTTACTTTTGTTTGTTTGTCACGCAAGAAGCACTTATCTATTGCATTAAATGCATTATAAGTTTCCTTTTTTTGTTTTCTTGCATGTTTTCTCTACCATTAAGTGTTAACATATATAATTTCAGAACATGGCATATTACAAAATATCACACGTCGATGGACGGGTACGGAATCCCGAGCAACAGATTGCAAGTGACGTACCAAGATTCTGTTCGGAGTTGAGTGAGCTTGTACAGGATGATTTGACAGCAGTTACTGACAGTCTGGTTTATACTTGGTGTCTTTGTTCTTATGCTGGCCCAAAATACTTTTTCTGGATATTGGTAATTCTTTGTCTGGAAAATGCTCTGCCAATTTGTTATTACCATAATGCCCAGTTGTCAGACTAACAAATTGGGATGCCTTATAGGGTTTTATTTTGGGAGCAGGAGCTGCTATAAAAAACTTCTCTCCTGCTTTTGGGAAACTAATGTCCAAAGAACAGCAGTTGGAAGGAGAATACAGACAGCTTCATTCAAGGTTAAGGGTCCATTCAGAAAGTATAGCATTTTATGGTGGAGAAAGCAGAGAACAGAGTTATATCCAGCAGAAGTTTGATACTCTTGTTAAACACTTGAGGGACGTACATCATGACCATTGGTGGTTTGGCATGATTCAAGATTTCTTATTGAAGTATCTTGCTGCTACTTTTGTTGTTGTTTTGATTATTGAGCCTTTCTTTGCTGGTCATCTTAAACCTAACACTACAACACTGGGACGGGCAGAAATGTTCAGCAATTTAAGATATCACATCAGTGTTGTAATCTCACTATTTTTGGCCCTGGGAACCCTTTCTATAAGTTCAAGACGGATAAATCGTCTCAGGTAATTCTGAGAAACCTCCTTCGAACCGTACCATGGATATCCATAATATTCGTGATGAATATATTACACATTCGGCAATAGCTGTGCTTTATTATAGGAAACAGCTTGAGCGAGGTAGAGATGAAAATTAAGAACTTTCTGAAAAACCTCTGTTATATTATTGTAGCCATTATTCAAATTCATGATGAATATATTTCCCATTCTGTAATAGTTACTGATTATTGCAAGGAACTTGAGAGACAGATTCCTGATTCATCTGGTAACTTATGTTTTATTCTTACTGTTATTTCTTTTAATATCTTCCAGTGGTTATGCTGACCGCATTCATGAGTTGATGCTTATATCAAAAGAGCTATGTGCTGATGATAAAAAAGCATCCCTGCAAAGAGCTGCATGGAGGAATTACTTAACTGAAGCTAACTATGTTGAGTTTTCTGGTGTCAAGGTATTTGAGATTATATTGAACAATTTATGATTCCTTAATATGTCTGCCATATTTTCCTTTCTTTCTTATAGAAATAATGCTATCCAGGTTGTCACTCCAACTGGTAATGTTTTGGTGAAGGATCTCTCTCTGAGGGTTGAATCAGGATCCAATCTTTTAATTACAGGTTTTTTCCTGGAACATATTGTGGTTTACATTATTACTTATAAGATGCATTCTGCAATCATCAGCTCATCTTTTTCACAGGCTTCTATTTTGCTTTATTCATTTCTATAAATGTAGAGGAAATGTAATGAGCTTTTATTGGAAATGAGAGTTATCAATTATAGATTTTGTTAAATAGTGAACATCCTCTTTCAACAGAAGAGATCAGAATTTATGATTTAGTGCTAGATCAGCGATGGGTTGGAGACGGGAAATGTACTCTATGTTAATTTATAATTATGCTATCTTTCTTTATATTCATGTTTCCCAAATTTAAGTGGATCCTGTTTGAAAGGGTTGCAAGTATGTGTTGTGATTTTTAGGCCAATAAAGATATTTTGCCTTTTCTTTTCTGAAGGTCCAAATGGCAGTGGGAAGAGTTCCCTTTTCAGGGTTTTAGGTGGTCTTTGGCCACTGGTATCTGGCCATATTGTGAAACCTGGAGTTGGTTCCGATCTTAATAAAGAAATATTCTATGTGCCCCAAAGACCATACACCGCTGTCGGAACCCTTCGCGATCAGTTAATCTATCCTCTTACAGCAGATCAGGAAGTTGAACCTCTTACACATACTGGAATGGTGGAGCTGTTGAGAAATGTATTAGTTTCATCTCATGACATTTCTTTTCTACTTCTTAAAGTTGTATCTGTGCTTTCTATTTCTTTTTGAGTTTTATTGGCTACTTTCAGAATAATTCTTCACTTTGTGGTCTATTCAGGTTGACCTTGAGTACCTATTGGATCGTTACCCACCTGAGAAAGTGGTTAACTGGGGAGATGAACTCTCTCTTGGGGAGCAACAGAAATTGGGAATGGCTAGATTGTTCTACCATAAACCAAAGTTTGCAATTCTTGATGAGTGCACAAGTGCTGTGACAACTGATATGGAGGAAAGATTTTGTGCTAAAATTAGAGCTATGGGTACATCATGCATAACCATATCACATCGTCCAGCACTAGTTGCATTTCATGATGTGGTTTTGTCCTTGGATGGGGAAGGGGGATGGAAAGTTCATTACAGAAGGTACAAAGCATTATTTTTTTTTATGATTGCAGATCTTACCAATTTTTTGAATGTGTTAACTGAACTTTTATAGCACCTGCAGGGAGGATTCCTTGTTACAAAGTGAAGGTGGAATTGATTTGAATGAACTTTCTGAGACAGACCGCCAAAATGATGCAATTACTGTTCAACGAGCGTTCACTGCAGCTAAAAAGGTCTTAAATTTTCTGAAACTTAGTTTTCATGTGCATTGTTTTGTTCAATTGGACCTGTTTTCTCTCACTGCAAAATTTTGAATGAATTTGTCCAGGACTTTGCATTCTCAAATCCACAGACTCAGTCATATGTATCAGACCTGATAACAGCATCACCCTCTTCGAGTCATGATGTTAAGTTCCCTGTGTTTCCTCAACTCCAGAGGGTTCCAAGAGTACTGCCATTGAGGGTAGCTGCCATGTTTAAAGTACTGGTATGATTTTGAACTGTCTTTTTCTTTATTTGCAGGAATTAATCTTGTACACTTAGGGATGATTTGCCTGTCATTGATTTGTAATGTTGGATTTGACCACCTCTGTCGAAATATTCTCAGATGTGACTGTAACTGTAACATAGCTCATACAAGTACTGTTGTATAACAGTGGTTGACCATATCGAGAATTAATTTTAGTGATATTTTACTTATCTTCAATGTTTGAATTCTAGTAAACCTGGTGCAAGAAATCCTAAATTTCGGCTATGAGCACGTAATGTTCTGATCCACTAAGACAAGTTTATAGATTCTATCTAAAATCTTAAATTCATGTGTTTCAGGTACCTACCGTGTTTGACAAACAAGGAGCTCAACTACTTGCGGTTGCTTTTCTTGTTGTCATGAGAACATGGTTATCAGATCGGATTGCATTGTTAAATGGTATTTGAAGTACATTCTTCTACTTCTTATCCATGTTAAAATCAGAGAGATTGTTTGTACTTTGACTTATGCATCAATTCTCAGGAAGGACTGTAAAGTACGTCTTGCAGCAGGATAAGGCAGGATTTATACGATTAATGGGTACAAGTGTCCTTCAAAGTGTTGCATCTGCTTTCATTGCTCCTTCGTTGAGGTATTTTTTTTTCTATTTCATTGTGACCTACATATAAAAGACTTAAACCAAAAGCGGGAAATACAAATAGAGAAGATCTATCAGTTAAACTGTTTATCGAGTCGATACTTCACTTATCTGAAGTATAGGCATGGCATTTTCCCCTAATTACTGGTCGACTAATATCATTGATTTAGTGCTAGTGGAATGTACCTCCTAACCTTCATAAGAGATTTGATATCATATGTGTTTTGGTATGAATGAGCACCCCCAAGGTCTCTATCTGCATGTTCTTAAAGTCCAAAGAAGGTTTTCTTTCTTTCTTTCTTGAAGTACTGAATTTGCTTTTTGTGAAAAGAATTCTTTTTTACTGTGCTTCCTTAATAAGTTCTAAATTCTGAATTTTTTCTGAAGAGGAGAAATTGCAACATCAACCTAAAAGATCTGTAGCATTTTATCCGTGTGCCTTTTGTTCTATACAGTAAAGAGAATGATTTTAAGTCATTCTGTATTTCAGTATTTTTCCTGCAGTATGCACTGATTGGTTAGCCTATTTTATATGCAGAAGGCTGTTTTCTAACATAATGTTTTTCATCTGCCTGTGATGTGTGACCATTAGATAATATACACTTCCTTGTGACGGACAATATTCTGGTTCATGAATAAATGTTTGTTTTGTGTCTATTCTCATTATATTTCATTACATCATACCATGCTTACAAATTTCTTTGGGGATCTACAGCCTATGTAGACAATGAATTTCAGTCATGCTTTTACAAGTTCATGGTTGATTCCAGCAGTTTTCGATTTAGAGTTCCTTTTTAAGTAATTTCTTTGATTGCTTGAAATGATTTTTATTCTACTTGATTCCTGATTTATAAGTTTTATCATAGAAGTTTTATACTCATCCTATCTTTAGTTCACATCTAGTTTTGTTCCTTCTAAGTGGAATATAATATGTAAATAGCCTATTTCTTGGTATGCAGGCACTTGACAGCTACGCTGGCCCTTGGATGGAGGATTAGGTTGACTCAACATTTGCTAAAGAACTACTTAAAAAATAATGCATTTTACCAGGTTTGATTAGCTCAGAAACAGTGATGCCTGAGTTCTTGGCAGGCATTGCAGACTTAAAAAGCTTTCACCACTATTACCTAGAATTCGGGGATGCCAAATTCTCACCAAATGCATCTTCTTGCAGGTCTTTCACTTGTCAAGCAAAAAAATTGATGCAGATCAAAGAATAACCGATGATCTTGAAAAGTTAACTACTGATTTGTCAGGGCTGGTTACTGGAATGGTAAAGCCATCTGTTGACATCTTGTGGTGAGTACATTATCTTGATTTATAATGGTAACACTATCTTTTTTTCAGATATTTATCTTAGAAAATTTATGTTCCTTTTCTTTCTTCCTTATCTTTATAAGACATATTATTAACAGTGCTGCCATTTTTAAGGTTCACCTGGAGAATGAAGCTGTTAACAGGAAGAAGGGGTGTTAGCATTTTGTATGCATACATGTTGCTTGGTCTGGGTTTGCTAAGGACTGTTACTCCTGATTTTGGTAATTTGGCAAGTCAAGAACAACAACTTGAGGGAGCTTTCAGGTAATTCAGTCTCGGTTTAGAATCCATGCTAGTAATACTAACTACCAAATACTATCAACTTGTCTATATGATGCAATGGATTCATCTAAACTTTTAAACTTTAGGTCTTGTTAAATTCTTAAAGTCCATGACCTGTTTAGTTTTAAAGCAATTATGGAGATATGTAATACAAAAAACATGTTCTCCCATGGGTGCATGTATGTAGTATTTTGAATATCTGAATGTTGCTCCATACATCATTCTAATAACTTGTACCATATATTAACTAGGTTCATGCACGAAAGACTGCGAACTCATGCTGAGTCTATTGCTTTCTTTGGAGGAGGTGCCCGAGAAAAGGCTGTAAGTAACTCGATTATGTTGTCTTGTCTGATGTATTTGTATACCAACTGTTGTTTCCTTCATTGTCGTTGCTGAAGAAAGAAGTCCCTTGTGGAAAAATAGACAGAAAGCGGGAGTATACTTAACCTTTCTATGGTTTAGAAACTGGAAGTTTGTATTCATCCTTATATTTATATTTTCACAACCATACTTTAAGTTTTACATGCCGGGGCCGAACCCTAAAGGAATGAACGAACTTTTCGTAATGTTCATATCAACATGTTGCAGGTTCCATATGTAATTAAAATAAGTTTTATACTAATATTTTTCCAGCTTATTGTTTCAAAGCAAGATACCGTCTCTCCATTTTATATCATACAAAAGGAATGTTTTGATGTGAAATGACAGACAGCACTTCAGGCTTTTGCTCATTGTGCATTGAGGACAGGACCATATTATTTGATCTATGCAGGAAATCCAGCTGTAGTAATTTTTGCAAGGATCATAGACACCGGTTCTTCCCTAATTCCATGTTTCTTGTAATAACAGATGGTTGAGTCAAGATTTAGGGAGCTTCTTGATCACTCTTCGTTACTTCTGAAGAAGAAATGGATGTTTGGTATACTTGACGATTTTGTCACGAAACAGCTTCCACATATTGTTACTTGGGGTTTGAGTTTATTGTATACCTTGGATCACAAGGGAGACCTATCCTTAGTTTCAACTCAAAGTGAGATATCATGATTTTGTAGTACTTTTTGGTTTCTCCCCTTCCTTTTTCTCTCTCTGAAAGTACTTAAACTTTTGGTAGTTGAACTTGGACATTCACTACGATTCCTGGCATCTGTCGTATCTCAAAGCTTTTTAGCCTTTGGTGACATCATGGAGTTGAACAGAAAGTTCCTGGAGCTATCAGGAAACATCAACCGAGTTTTTGAGCTAGAAGAGCTTCTTGATGCTGTTCAGTCTGGTATATATATATTTTCCTCGCCTATAGTTGACATACCTTGTTTGGTAATGGAATTTTACAACTGATAAGTTGATTTGGAATCAAACCAGGAGATTCGAGGACTGATAAGTTGTTGCCGTATAATGGGAACGGTCTCTATGCTAAAGATGCTATTTCTTTTAGCAACGTTGATATAATTACACCATCAGAGAAGCTGTTGGCTAGGCAGTTGACGTGTGATGTAGTACCCGGAAAAAACCTGCTCGTTACTGGTTAGTATAGGTGTCTTTATTGTTCTCCTTGACAGAAGATTTGCATCTGACACGCTTTGTATCTGTTTAGGTCCAAACGGTAGCGGAAAAAGTTCTGTTTTCAGAGTACTTCGAGGTCTATGGCCCATTACGAGTGGAAGAATTTATAAACCATTCTACTATTTGGATGAAGAGGAAGAGGAAGAGGATCTATCAGGTTGTGGCATTTTCTATGTTCCTCAGAGACCATATACATGCTTGGGAACTTTAAGGGATCAAATCATATATCCACTCTCTCGTGAGGAAGCAGAGATGACGGAACTGAAGTTGTACGGAAAAGGTAACCTGCACAAGTTGCATTTCTTCCCTTATGTTCTAAGTTTCAGTCTCAACACATTGCTTGTGTTGCCAATATTTCAGACACTTCTGATGAAAGAGTTAATTTACCTACTTTTCTTGACTCTCAAGTTAAAAGGTATAGCAACAGTTTTGATTTAGATGAGTATTGGTATGTATCTCTATCTTCCTCCTACTCTTCAAGAGTATACAGTTCTTCGAGCCTCAGAATACATGAAAATACTTTAAAAAGAATGAACACACTCGTGTCAAGCTCGTATCTGTATCTGGAACTCATACTCTCAAATCCTAGGTACATAGGTGTATTTAACAATTTAGAAGGCATGGTAGAATGACAGATACCTTCTTGTGTCTATTCGAGTCAAAAGTTTCCTTTTCTTAGATTTAGTACATGGTTTCACCCTGAAACAACATATTTGTTTTTGACAATTACGAACATGCAAAATTTCAGGTAAAAGACCTGCAGACACAGCAAACATTCTCGATGCACGTTTGAAAACTATTCTGAAAAATGTTCGGTTGAATTATCTTTTGGAAAGGGATGAAGCTGGTTGGGATGCTTATCTCAATTGGGAAGACATCCTCTCGCTTGGCGAACAGCAAAGATTAGGCATGGTTAGTTAAACTAAACTTGTTGCACCCCCAAGACATGTTGAAGCACCAACATTTTCACTGTTTATACCAGACAGGAACCCTGTTGTTTGATATCAAACTTTCTGTTTTACCAGGCACGGTTGTTCTTCCACAAGCCTAAATTCGGTATCCTTGACGAGTGCACAAAGTATGTCAAATCCCTATGTTTTTCTTAACAAAATTTCAAACTAGACATCTAGTTACCTTCATTTTTCCCCATGGCAGTGCCACAAGCATCGACGTTGAGGAACAACTTTACAGATTGGCAAAAGATTTGGGTATAACCGTTATTACCTCATCACAGGCAAGTAGATTAACTAAATAGTAACAGCAAACATGCATGTATCGATTATTTTCGAGCATCGTCGATCCAGTAGATACTAAAGTAGGATCATTTGCTGCAATACTTCATAACACAAACAGTGCAACATAGTTAGCAAGAACTGTTTCAACTGTCATTTCTTCCATGTTGTAACTCTCTCTCTCTCTTGTTCTGCTACTGAATGTTTTCCAGCGTCCTGCTCTAATACCATTCCATGCTTTGGAGTTGCGATTTGTTGACGGTGAGGGTAACTGGGAGCTTCGTTCGATCGAGCAATGATTCCGGTGCAACGACTAACGTTCTGTTTGTGTGCTACATGATGTTTCATACAAGAACTAGGTGTGGAACCCCAATTTTCTGTTTCATCAAAACAGTTAAATCTCTAGATCATGCTCAGAAAACTAAGAAAGACAAATGCAAAGCCGGATTCGGGTAATATTTTGATTTCCCAGAAGATTCTTTACTTTTTTTTTTGTATACTAGCAGGTTGTGGTGTGGCTTAATGCTTGAGGTTGAACCAGGAGGAGCAAATTAGATCAAGGTTATTGAAAATATTGGGAGTGAAGATTAATTTGTTATTTCATTTTACTGGTTGGGGTGAGATATATTACCTATTTGTGTCTTTTTATATAAAATCTAGATTATTTTAATCTTTTATCGTCTTTAAATTAAAAAATATTAAATATTTAAATATATTCGATCAGTTTGATTTTTATGATGTAATAATTGAATCGATGTGTAATATTATTGCTTTATAAATAAAATCAAATGCAGTAAAAATAATATATATTCCTGTGATATCGAAATATTATAATTTTATTCATTTATATGTTTTTTAAATAAACGGTTGAAATTATTTTTTTATATTTGTATTTTTTTAGGTTCTGTCATTTTCATTAAAAAAAATACTGAAAGAAACATTTTATTTTGCAAATGTGTAACCTTAGATAGATTTATCGTGTTATCTTAAGGTGTTTGGACAAATTTTAAAATTTATATTTTAATCTTAAATTAAATTATTATATAATAGATTTATCTATTTAATTTAATTTAGTTTGATTTAAAAAAGATAAGTAATAAAAATGGCACTTAAATTTCGACTGTGACTGGCATTTTCCCCACCGAATCTCCGTCTATTGTTCCCCTTTGAGATCCATTCTATATATTTTGGCACCTTTTCGCTGTCCTCCGATCGTTACTCTCTTCTATATGTTTATTATCCTGGCACCATGTGATTCCATGCAAACAAAAGAAAATGTTGGTACTTTTAACTTTATGGTCAGTTCACACGATCAGGGGAGATTATCGAGTGAATCGGTTACAAATTAAATAATACTTGATTTAATTAAAAAATTATTTGTATTATATAATTTAATTCGATATTTTATTTTTAATAAAATTTTATTCGATTTCTACTTGTTAGAAACATTATTTTTTGTTATCGGAGTGGAGCTAAGAATTTATTTAAATAATATTATTTTTTATCATTAGTTAAAAAAATAATTATTTCTAAAAGTGTCATTTTATTTATAAAAATGTGTCAAATATGCTTTTTTTTTTTTTAATTTTATACAAATTATATAAAAATACAATCTCAAAATAATAGTGTTTGTGTGGCTCCGCCTATAGCTCGTTGAGCTCGCTATAAGTTTTACATTGTTGTTCAAATATACCTAAAATCTAGTAATATAAAATGAGCAAAAATCCTTTGTCTCTTTTCTATGCATCCTTTTGTGTCTCTTGTTAAAAAAAAATTAAAAATTAAATTTTAAACCCTAACCCTATTTTTTTTATATCCTAAACCTTAAACCCTACACCCTAAAAAATATATTTACCCCTAATTCTCTAAACCCTAACCACAACCCTTAACCTTAAACCCTAATCTCTATGCCCTAAACCCTCTAATTTAAAACGGAAACACAAATAGATGCATGAGAAAGAGATAAACGATTTGCACCCTTATAAAGTTTAATACAAACATAATTAATAAATTTATAAAAAATCATCAAAAATAATGTGCGAAATAATTTTAAAATTTAAACTCTAAAATAACAATTCACAAATACACATTATAAAAAAATGAACGATCTTTTCGTGAACTTAGGTCTTTCTCAACTTAAACTTATTAAAATCTTAAATCAATCTCGAGTTTAAATCAAATATTGACAGAATTTTTATCGAGATTGAACTTAAATTGCTCGATCTGTTTAATGAAAACACTAAAAGATAAGTCTCTTTACTGATTTGAGTCAGTGAATAGAATAATCATATGCTCCTTTACCAACTACCACCATGTGATCTGCATGCAATTTCCCCCCACTTGACATGGTTTACAGTACCGAACTGCTGTCTGCTGGATATTCGATAAAGCTTACTTTCTTTACATCTCCTGCTCTAACCACGTGACTTGCTTTTCCATGCAACGTCTTATCTCAACTTTTGATTAGATTCTCTTTTACTTTATCTTAGGCTTAGCTACTCAGGTTTCATATCTACTTATTTGTACGACACACTTGAAGGTTCCTCAAGCAAGTACTTCCATTTTCTTACATCTCATTACTGGTCCTATTCTTTCCAAAATTCATGGTGTTGTGGAGACAGTTCTGCAGATTACAATTCTCTGAGGTATGTTGGGACTCTTCTTTCATTGTGTTGTGGTGATGATGGTTAAAGTATTGATTTGTTTTTGAAGAGAAAGCCTGATGCACTGCAGTGAAATGGTTTAAGCTTAGTTTCTGCATATGTATGGGGAAAGCATTTTTTTATGATGAAATGTCAATTTATCAAAGTACAAATTTTTTTTAACATAAAAGTAGGGTACATAGTTAACTTGTCAATGCACTATTCATGGCCGTTAGGTACTTACGTGTAGAGGTGAGTAGTCGATCGAATCGAGTCGTTCAAGTTCATGTTCAAATTTAGTTGTAAATATTTATAATGTTATATAACTAATTAGTTTCAATTTAAATAGCTTTATATATATATTTCATATATGATATATATACTATTAGGTAGAATTGAGAGACTCGAATCAAATTACTTGAAGATTGATCTATTAATTATTAAATTTTTTGAGTTATTTGAATTTTTATTTTATAACTCAAAACTTTATTATGCCTTTATTTTATTAAATTGTGTGTCTCTTTATTATGTCTTTATTCGTGTCTCCGTTTTAAATTAAAAGGTTTAGGGTTTAAAGTTTAAGGTTGTTGTTAGAGTTTAGGGAATTAAGGATACGATGTATTTTTTAAGATTTAAGATATGAAAAATAAGGATTATAATTTAAAAATTAATTTTAAAAAAATTTAACAGGCATAATAAAAAGACAGAAGATTTCTATCCGTAAAATTACCCAAGACAGCCAAGATCATTTCTTTTAAGAAAATATTTTATTACTTCTTTTCAAAAAGAAACAAAGGGCTACTTGTGTACTCAGTCTTTTTCATATTACTAGGAACAAAATTTTATTCCCCTTAGATATTCTTTGAATGTTGTATAAGTTGTGGTGTTCTCTCCCTGAGATTATTACCTTCTTCAAAAAAAAAATATATATATATATATATATAAATATATAATGCCATCGTTTATATATCACATGACCTCTATTTTTCTTTAGGACGTGGATTAAAGGCCAGCCTCTTCTCAGCTGACAATACGTACCTTATACAGAAAATTTCTGACTGGACTTGGTGGTCTTGTGGAGTATTGAAATACCCATATTTGATATTCAAACCTAAGTGATTCCCCACACAATGGTCTCTAAAACAGCTTTCCCGGGATGTGTTCTTGTTTATAAGTGCAGCACAGTCAAGGAAGATGGCTACATTTATTCTTTGGCTAAACTTTAAACAATGTCCACCATAATCTTGGTCACTAAAATAACACTTACTAGTACCTTTCGGTACTCTTTAGACATAAAGATAATTTTAACACTTAACGTTTATAGTTTTTGTCATTTTGGCCCTTATTCTTTTTTTTGGGATAAATTTAGCCCTTAACCTATATTTTTTTGACAAATAACTTATTTTTAACTAGATTGACGATTGGACCGTTAAAAATTTAACGGTGATACATATATATATGAAATATAATTTTAAGTGACATGACATGTAACCTATCAAATGCATATAGAAAGAATATAATTTTATTCTAATATAAAATATAAAATAATTAAAATTCAAATAAATATTAAAAATTAATTAATTCTAAAATATAAGATTATTAAATATTTTTAACTCTAACTACGATAAAATCAAAATCTTATTCGAATTGTGTTTATATTTTTTAAGATGAGATTTTAATTCTATCGTAGTTAGGGTTAAGAATGTTTTATAATTTTTTTATTTTAGAATTAATTAATTTTTAATATTTTATTTGAATTTTAATTATTTTATATTTTATATTAGAATAAAACTATATTCCATATATATGTATTTGATAGGTTACATTCCATATCATTTAAAATTATATTCCATATATATATCATCGTTAAAATTTTAACGGTCCAGTCATCAAGCTAGTTAAAAAATAAGATATTTGTCAAAAAGATATAAGTTAAGGGCTAAATTTATCAAAAAAAAAGAATAATGGCCAAAACAACAAAAACCGTAAACGTTAAGGGTTAGAATTATCTTTATGCCTACTCTTTAAAACTCAACTTCTTATAAACAAACTCCGATTTATGTTAGGTATCTTTTAAATATATTATTCGAATTTGGACGTGGATTAACGTTATCTTAAACCCTAAATCCTATTTCCCCACTAACTTACTAAAACTTGTAATCTTTGTTTTAGAGTAACGTCCGTAACAGATAATTGTACATGTTAAAATGTAAAAAAAATACAGAGTTGGAGCAAGCTTGATGCTTTGTCTTCTGATTTCCTATGACATTAGACGACCGCCATGGAATAACAGAAAGCTACCCGTGGCTAACACTTAAGCTATTCTTCCTACTACTAGCAGTCTAGCAGACTTACCTTACTTTTCTGCAAACTCTCCCTAGGAACGGTAGGATTTAGGAACATATCTTCCAACAGATAAGATACTACGAACCAGGGATTTAAATTACAGTCGTGTTTTCAGTCGCGACATTTTATCACGATTTGGACAATAACAGATGATTTGCGATTGCAGACCATTATTTTCCACAATAACAGCTCCAGACAATACCAAAACATTCAAATAATGGTCCGCATGATAGTAATTGATCCAGATTTAATCCACGCTCTGAACATGAAGAAATACATCTAACACACATCTCCTTTACAACTAATTAACAAATAACAACATTTTGGGCAATCCTAAGGATGGGAATTGCTCCACATGGAATTCAGAAACAAAGAGGTAGCTTCTTTTATTGCCAGCAACTCAACAAGAACAGGATCAGATACTTTTAGCGGAAAGAAACGAGCAGGAAACACTTCCCAACATCATCTCGCAGACTACTGATATTTCAAACAAGCCTTTGCCTTAGAAAAAAGAAATGGTAAAAATACTTATACATTCTTTCAATTCTTTAATCAATAAGCTAAACCCTATATTTTCCACCAACTTTTTAGAACTTAAACCCTATTTCTCAAGTTACATACAGGCACAAAAATCTGGATTCAGAAGGAACAAAGAAAATGAAATTGTGTTGTTTGTTTTACTATATTATGCTAACCTTATTTTGCTGTTATTTTCATCGCTTATTGTATAAGTATATAACATGAATTTAGATGCTTTCTTTTAGAGTTCCTTTTCCTTGGTTTGGTAACCCTAGCACTGTAAGGTATATAATAAATTAAGGTGTCTGACTTGCTTTTACTGCATTTTCAGTCTTCATGCTAGCTAATGCATGCTCTAAACCCTAAATGCCAAGCAGAAGTTGTTGATGGGTGGAATCATTTGAATCAGCAACAATTTTAGATTGTTCTCAAAAAGTTGGCATGTTTTTATCTGCTTTTATAATATGCAATTTTCAGTATCACTTTATTTCACTGTCCTTAGATGTTAATCTGATGTCATTGCCCATGAGAGTCGAGCCAACAAACAGCACATAGTTTTCTCAACTGATATATGACAGCAAGGAGCAAGTAAAAATCAAGAAGCTTTGAAGTTTGAAGACTTCGATTAAAAATATAAGTTCAATCTTCAATGACTCTTAGTTTTACTTCTAGTGCCATTACAGAAGAAAGAAATCACAGTCTTCAACGTTCTTTGGCATAAATCAATACAAAATCCTTATATATTAGGCATTAACTGTGGTCTGTGAGTGGATGCACTCGTGTACAAGGCCAATAGGCTGCAATGCATGAATTTCTTAGGGAAAGTGAACCATTCTACACGTAACTGTCATTCAAATGGTGAAAGATATGATGAAATTAGCACCGATTTTCAGACCCCGCTTTTTATTTCTTCTTATTGTTGGGTTATGAATGGTTGAAAAGGGTGAAGTTGGTGAGCTATGAACTCCCTCAGATACAATTCGAGTGTATTGTATGGTGAGTGGTGACCACTCTTCCTATTCTTTTAATTGTTTAATACACCTTAGAATTAACAACATGGGAGTAAACAACATGGTGCTTTTAGCCTTTTACTGCAGGGATCAAAGCTTTGACCAACACATCAGTTCATGTCGAGAAGTTAAATTGAAAATGCGCTGCTAATGGAAGCTGCTGGACGGACTTCCATGGCAGATTGCAAGAATTAGGTCGATGGAATCTATTTGAAATCATAGGGTGCGTTTTCTAAGTCAACATTCATATGTTCATACTTCAAATTCAATAACAATATTTCATTTGGATGCAAATTAAGCTATGATTAAACTAAAGTAGTTGCCCTTTCCAACAATCGTTTTCCAAGGTTAGAACCCAAATTTTCTCATTGGAAGAACAATGTGACTTAGGGTTGCACTAATACATGTTCATAACTGTTTAATACTATATTTTAAGGGGTTGTTTCATTTTTAACGGAGATGGAAATTAAGACCCACATCCATAAATGTGATAAAAGGAATTGCAGAAAGTCTTGAGTTTAGATGTATAGGGTAGAAACTTATCCGGGTTAGCAAACCAGTTGTTTAGCTGGAACTTCAACTTCAACTTCCACCATTGTTTCTTTATAATGAAAAAAGAATTAAAAGCTGTTCCGGTGACATCATTTAACTCTCCAAAATCTTTATTTTAAACCCCTTTTCTAACTTATGTGAGTGAGCAGATGGACCACCCGACAAGGAACCTTAGTTGAAGAAGTAATCTCTGTGTTTCCCTCTTAAAAAATGATGAATCTGTTAATTATCTGATCTCCCTTTTCTCAGAACAAAATTTTGTTTTTCTGACAGAAGAATATGTGAAGGAGAAAAAAATGGAGATACAGATGTATATGGTGTTCATAATTCTCCTTGTTGTTAGGGTTTGACTCTGGGAGGCCATTGATGTAATTCAGACAGTGTAAGGGAGCTTAGGTTAGAAAAATAGTTAACTTATCAAGTAAGGAAGTCTGAGTTCTTATCAGTATACGCGGAGCAGCCATTGATGTTCAGTTCAACACTTTAGGTTGAGTACATATTCATTACCGTATATTACACTAAATCGCTAACCACCCTGAGCTTGTTTAGTATAAAAATTCCAGGAAAATTAATGATAATGTCCTCTCACATGTTATTGGTGATGGATGATTGCGAAAATAGGCAAGGGCTTTCGATGATAATGGTAGTAAGATCTCACGAGAATATCGATAACGATAATGACATTATTTTTGAGATTTTACGGTTTAGAGTTTTAAGGATTTAGGATAATTTTAAAGATTTAAATTTTTTTTTTTAAAAAATATTTTTTTTAATCCTAAAAAAATGCTAGAAAAAAAAAACACATGTAACAAACTATGATTAGGTGATGTTTTTAATGATATTATCTTAAAATAATATCGAAATAAAATTTTATGCACATATTTCATAAAAAAAATATTATTCACATATTTTAATTAAAAATAATTTTGACATCTAGTATGAAAAATATATAGTTTGGATATATATAAACCAATTTTAAACCTTAAACTCAAAATAATATACCTTAGCCTATGCCCCTTAACCATAATTCTATACTCTAATCTTAATTTATATCTATCTTTTAATATAAATTATAAATAAAAATATATACGCGTTTATTGGATCAAACAAGTCATCATCGCAAGCATGACTTTGGTAGTGTTTCATTCCCAAATATCATTATATATTTTTTAAAAAATTCTTATTTCCACAGCTAACCACCATCATCACTCCCATCCTCGTTGAACCTCTCGTGGTTGGCCCTCTCTTTATTATTGTCATAAATTTTTATATTTTTAACTTTAAATCTCTGAATTCTCAAAATCAGTAAAATCTTTAATATATACCTAAATTATTCCGACCACAATAACTTTCGAGTGTTATATTTGGAATTCCGACCACCTACAAACTATTGCATTGTTTAGCGTGAAAATCAATGGTATACATTAGCATATAGTTTAGGGTTATTGTAAAGAGTGAAAATCGTTTATATTTTTTATGTTTTTATTTATGCTTCTATTTTAAATTGAAGGGTTTATGGTTTATGGTTTTAGTTTAGGAGTTTTGGTTAGGGTTTAAAGAATTAGGGATAGAGTGTAATTTTTAGATATAAGGTTTAGAATATAGAAAATAAGGGTTAAGGTTTAAAATTCATTTTTTTAGTAAATGTTCAAAGAAAGCATAAAAGAAAGCAAAGAAAAGAGGCAGAAAATTTTTACTCTATTGCAATAAGGTACGTTATGTATTTAAAGAGAGAATTCATGTTCTGACATTCAAAAATAATATCTAATGGAACTTATCTAAAATTGTCCTAAAAATTATATCTAACGAAACTTAAGTGAACACGTGGATAGTCTCAATGACTTCAAAAGGAAAAATTATTAGATGAACCTTATTAATCACGTTATCTATGGTCCCAAGCAATCAAAATAGTTCATCTCAAATTTTTTAAGGTAAATTATCACTTCTTTCCTATATGTAATAAGTGGGTGAGTAGTTATTAAATAATTATTTAGATATAAACGATTTTGATTACTTAAACCATAAATAATGTGACGAATAAAGTTAACCTAATAATCTCTCCCTCAAAAGTACACTACACCAAACTTGGTATATAGCGACATTTTTTGTATCGTTTTTAGTAAAAACGCCACAAATATTATACTTATAGCGACATTTATACCACAAATGCCGCAAAATAATAAGCTTTGCGGCGTTTTTCAATAAACGCTACAAAATGATAAATTTAGCGGCGTTTAAACGCTGCAATAAATCTAATTTTAATGGCGTTTGAATTTAAAAACGCCACTGTTGAAAAATAAAATAAAAAATATTAAATATTAAATGAAAAAGGAAAGAAAATCAAGAAAATTATATCTCGCGATTTTAAAACTTATTCAAAGTCAAAACCCTATCTTCTCTAGCGTCTTCGTCCTTCTCCTTTTCGCCGTTCTTCCCCTCTTCGCCATTATCGTTACAATGTTCGCTCCCGCAAGCCAAGGCCGCCAAGATAAAGCCCTCGTCCCCTTCTCCTTTTCTAACGGTTTGGTTTGCAAAGAAAGGGCTCGAAAGGACATGTAAAAGAGCCCTATGGCTCAGACGTTGCAAGGGTCGAATCTACGTTGTCCACCGTTGAATGGTCTTAGTTCCGAGGTATGTCTCTCCCTGATGCACAAACAACATTTTGATCGTTCGGATCACCTTTTAGAGACTCCGACCACCGGGATTTACCATGGCCGAATAAATAAAATCCTCTTCTATTTGGTTTGCAAAGAAGGTAAGTCCTTTGTTCGAATCACCTTTTAGAGACTCCGACCACCGGGATTTACCATGGCCGAATAAATAAAATCCTCTTCTATTTGGTTTGCAAAGAAGGTAAGTCCTTTGTTCGCGTTTTTTACATCAGTGTTGTACTTTGAATTAAAATTAGGTTAAGAGAATGTGAAATTGTTTGGCTTTTTAATGTTCGCAATTTTTTGTTATATATCTATATTTGTTGAAGTACTGAATCTCAGATACAATTTTTGCTTTTTAATGTTTGGATTTGGTGATTCGATGAATATAAAGCCTTTGCAGTGGAGGAGTTGTTTGGCTTAATATTACGTTAAATCAGTAGCTCTTAATATTCAATTTTCTCGCTTAATTTTTGTTGAAATTCTTAATTACTGGATTAATATCTTGTTTTTTACTTTTTTGCAATTATTTTTTTGATGTTTGGCTTGTTGTCGATAAGATCCGAAACAAATAGAGTGAAGCAGATTTGATAGTTTCCTTTTTACATGTTTCTTTTAATTTCTCTATAAATTGAATATTCTGATTTTTGTTAATTGAGCGTGTGTGAATATATATTCAGCTATGCATCAGATGTGAATGTGGAAAAAGCAGAAGATGTTCTACATCTTCTGCCCAAGAGATTGTTGTATTTGACTCATGATCCTGCCAACAGACCGGCTATGAAAGTTCGGTTTGTGAAGGTGACTAGCTTTCTTGTGGGTTACATTTCATGTATAAGAATTGTGATTTGCTCTGAACTTTTAGTATAAGAAAAAATTATTTTTTTTAAACTTTTTTTCTTGTTCTTAAAATGATCTGTATTTTTGAAGAAACAAAAATTAGTGAGATCTCCCTTCTTAATATCTCATTTTTTTACATTATTAGAAATATTCATTGTATATGGCATTGCATGCAAGGCCGCAAGGGTGACCATATATATGCAAAAATAATTGGGATTTGAAATATTGTTTTGGTCTTTTGATTCTCTAGTCCTGTGTTGTGGGTTATTTTATATTCTTTTTGGAGACCATTCTTGTACCTCCTATTAAATTTTGTGCTCCAACTAAGGGAGGTGATTCTGTAAGTATCTATATTTGATAGTTCTTATTTCTTTTCAAGAGGGAGAAAGGTTTTGATAAAGTTTAATTAGCACATTTATCCCTATTACATGCTGATAGAGTGACTTATAGCTCGTTTTTATTAAATTCTGTTAGTGAGCATGAAAGAACAAGTAATGGAGAATTGGGATGGATTGTTGGACATTCTCAAGATTGGAATTTAGATTGCCTAGCTTTCTTTTTAATTTTCTATTTCATTGTTATTTCATCACATGGAGATGTTTCCTTTAAGGAATGAATCTCTGCTAACTCACTTTCAATTTTTTCCTCCCTTGTAGGTGATGGAGCATCCTCAAACTGTTCTACTAAGTAAGGTGTTGCAGGCTAATATATCACTAGGAAATGCTTATAATAACAGTAAATAATATTATTTAGTGTTAATTTTTATTGTTTATATTTATTATTAATTTGTTTATTGGTTTGGAACACACAATGAAATCAACTAGGCTAAGTTTCACCTGTCAACTCTGGATTGTGGATTAATGTTAACACCAACTGAAATCGGAATTTGCATAGTGTCGACAGCTTCATAGTATAATTAGTCGGACAACAAACCATGTTATGTCTTATGATGCTCAAGTATTTTTTCCAAGTTATGGGGTTGTGTGGAACAAGGAAAAATAGGTCAATTGAAGGCTTTCTAATTTTTACTTAAATATAATGATAAATTTCTCCATGTTTGCTGAATTATCTCTCTTTTGTTGTTTCCGACATAAGAGTCATTCTTTCATTTTAGAATTTATGATGTGTTTGGTCAATATGCATTATTATTGTGCAACTTTTTGTGTATCTAAGCTGTGTTGTTTCATATTCAGGCTGATTCATCAGTGGAGGGCTTCCTCCGGTCTTTGGGTCTCGAAAAATATTCAACTCTCTGATAGTTCTTTGTCCAAGTGAGTTGTACTTTTTTGTATGTTTATCTTAGCATATGAACCTAGTAAAACTGAGTTAATGACTTTGTTGTGTGACATCAAATTGCAGACTTTTGAAAGACAATACAAGTATACCACTGAATCTTGTTATTTTATCAGTCATTTTTTCTTTCCTTAAAAATGAATCTGTTTGCTCATGTATTTTACTGGTAAAGGTTTGTCTGTCTTTTATTATTTGTTTTTATTCTTTTTGGTTGGAATAATTGCTTTTTCTGTATCTTATTAGTTGAATAGTTGTAACTTAGTTTTGAAGTATCTCACTCTAGGTACAAGTTTCAAGCTTGATGTTGTCATATTGTTAATCATTCTTGTTGTAATTTTTTTTAAAATTATAAGTTGATCAATTATTATATAATATATTATTATTTATATTTTTTTGGAATCAAAAGATATTAGCGGCGTTTGCAGAAAAAACGCCACTAAAGAGTAAATTATTAGCGGCGTTTGTAGTTAAAATCGCCACTAAAGAGAATATTATTAGCGGTGTTTATAGCTAAAAATGTTACTAAAGAGCATGTTATTAGCGGCGTTTGTAAATACAAACGCCGCTATAGATCTTGATCTATTGCGGCACTGGTTTCAGCGGCACTCCTTTCGGCGTTTTTTTAAACGCCAGAAGGGTTTTTAGCGGCGCTAAAAAATACCGCTATAAGAGTAAAAAACGCTGCAAAAGACCTATTTTGTTGTAGTGATATCTTATGTTCATAATATTAATTATTGTTAATACGTGAACTTGCATACTAATTGTGACGAAATAAAAGTGTGAGTTGCGTGCATGGTCTGGGTTTCAAAGATCATGGGTGACGCTCCACTCTTTCATCTTTTGCTGACCATTGACTGATCCTCGGTCTGATTTACATTTTGACCAATTTATATGTTGTTAATCAATCAAATATAGGAGTAGTTGATTACTACTTATATAATTTTATTGCCCCAATCAAATATTTACTTCACCATCTTTGCCCATACATACTTGGAATTTGTTACTACCTCAGTGTAACATCACACGTATCTTTTAAGATAAATTACATCAGATATCATTAAATTATTAACATTATATTATTTAAATAATTAAATTTTAATTTATTTAATTTTAATATTAAGTTTTAATTTTATATTTAATTATATCATTGTGTTCTTAAATATTAACGGTATATATTATAAATAACACATATAAATATATATTTAATTCTTAATATAAATAAAATTAATTTCGAGCAACAATTCATAAATTAATATTGTCATGTTTTGAAGGGGCGATAAAAGTATAAAACATGGAAAAAAAATTCCAAGGTCCCTTTCCGATTTTTTTTTTAATCTTAATATTAAAAAAATAAAATTTAAATTTTAAACGTAAATTTTAAATCTTAATCTTAAAATATATATTTTACCTCTAATTTTTTAAATTTTAATTTAAATTTTAATTCTAAACTCTAAACATAATATATTAGAGGTATAAATAAAAACACTAAAAAGTATAAGGTTTTGATTCGTAAAACATGGGTAATGATGATAGTAACGATGGCAACCTTCTCTGGAATTTGGCAGTAATATGTTTTTGTGGGTCGCCATTTGATGTAACGAAGTTATTCTGTGAAAAAGAAAGGTCCACTTACAAAAACTGAAAACACAGGGATCAAATCGTAATAAAACCATTTTAAAAATTATTGCAAATGGAGGAGTACTAACGCTAAACAGAATTTGTTTTTCTCTTTATATATCACATCAATAATTTATATTACGTGTATTAATAATTTTTTAATTATTTATATTTTATTAATACTATATGCCAGTATATCGTTTGTTTTCTTATATGTTTGTAAATTATTTTTTTAAAAAGTTAAATTTTAAACTTAACCTTTATTTTCTAGATCCTAAAAAATACGTATACCCCTAATTTTTTAAACCCTAGCTATAACCCTTTAACTTTAAACCTTAAACTTTCTAATTTAAATAAAGATAAGAATAAATATATAAAAAAGAGATAAATGATTTACGGTAGATGAATTACACATCACAAATGACCAAACAAGGGTATAAATGAGATTTTAAGAAAGAAAAAGGAACTGTAATTTCCCCCCAAACAAATAGGAAACCAGCACGTCTCCATTAGTAGGGAACACTATTGGATTCTATAAATATAGAGAGAGTAAGCTTCATTCCATTGTTGGATTGGAGGGAGCCAAGCCAAGCCAAGAGCTCATATTGAAATTATGGGAAGGTCTCCTTGTTGCGATGAAACTACTGGCCTAAAGAAAGGTCCCTGGACCACTGAGGAAGATCAAAAGCTTGTCAAATACATACATGAAAATGGACATGGCAGCTGGAGTGCCCTCCCCAAGCTTGCTGGTATCAGCTGATCAACACCATTACCAACTTCTTACACCCTTTTTCTTCTTCCCCTGGATGAGGTTATTGTTTCATTGTTTGTAATAATTTCACAGGTCTTAATCGATGTGGGAAAAGTTGCAGGCTGAGGTGGACAAATTACTTGAGGCCTGATTTAAGAGAGGGAAGTTTTCACATGAAGAGGAACAAACGATTCTCAATCTCCATTCCATCCTTGGAAACAAGTAATCATTTTAAGGACTACCCTTTAATGTCATTATTGTTTTGGTTTTTGATGCTACTGATATGATTTCTCCATTATTGTTGTTAAAGATGGTCAGCGATCGCAAGTCATCTTCCTGGGCGAACAGATAATGAAATAAAGAACTTTTGGAACACACATCTGAAGAAGAAACTCATACAAATGGGGATCGATCCCATCACCCATCGGCCTCGAACTGAGATGCTCCCCAGTTTGACTTATCTCGTAGCTTTGGCCAACCTGAAAGAGCTTATGGATCAGCACCCGTGGGAGGAACAGGCCTTTCCCAAGATGGATATAGCAGCGGCGGTGGCTTCTCTTCAAGGTCTCCATGATTCAACAATACCTTTCCCTCGTTTACCTGACCTACAACAAGTCCCGTTCGAACATCCGACATCGACCGAAATCGGTATCGAGAAGCTCAATAATTCATCACCTTCTGTGATCCCAACTGTTGCAGAGACTTCGACACTCAATTCGGGAGAAGCTGATCTTTCCGTTTGGCCTCATGATGATCACCTTATCTTAGATGACCCTTTGTACCGTGAGCTTTCCTAGATAAGCCTCTTGAAATATGTCAATTTGAAAATCTCAGGTTTGCAGTTGCCATTTTGTCAGGACTGTGCCTGCAATCGGAACTCAAGAATCTGAAGAATAGTTGTTTGATAACAATAAGCATAGTCTCTACCGGATCCATTGTACAATATATTATTAAAGAATTAAAAAATATATAAATAAATATTACCGTATAATCACACTAGATATAACTCCAGATAGATCTCTCCATTTTTTAATGTTTTTGGTCAGTGTTTTCTTCCAATTCATAAACTTGTTGACATTACAAATGTTTTGAACTCTGGATTATGTTCATTTTCAACCACTAATTAAGAAGATTTACATGGAAAAACACTGGTAAAAAAGGGTTTTAATTTAATGTTTTGGAACATTCATAGAGTGTTTTTTTCAACATAACAAACGATTCTCTTTGACTTAACAAGGAGAAAAATGAGAACACAAAGAAGATAACCTACAAAACTCTACGCTTTTTATGTCTAGACACGATGAGTTCGTACTTCTTTCTGTTGTTCACATGAAAAACAAAACATATAATTTATTTTTTTTCTTGTCGTTGCCCTGCTGTTGTCTGTATTTTATGTTTATTAATTACTTTATGAATTAAGTAATTAGTATATATTTTAGGGTAAGTTAGATCAAGACATTGACTCGAACTTATAATTCAACCACTCTAGAAGAAATATTGAAATGAAAATATTCTATTCTATATAAAGAAAACTGGAGTATGAAATAGGAAAATTCTACGACGGACGTCGAATACCGTTAAACATTATTAACGTTAAACATTGTTGAACATTATTAAATTAATTAATAAAAATTAAAAAATTTAAGGATTTAACGTATAATTAATAAATGTATATTGAGTCTTTAAAATTTTTAATCTTTATTAATCAATTTAATAATATTCAACGATGTTCAATGTTAGTGGTGTTTAGCGATGTTTGACGTCCGTTGTAGACTCATCCGTACGAAATAAGAAAGCAATAATATTGAGATCACGAAATGAGAATTACTGAAATGAAAATATTTTATTGATTGTTTATATTTTATATTTATTTTATTTTGTAAGAGCTCGAATTCTAATATTTATATTTAAGAAATAATATCTTTATTTTATTAAAAACAATAATATTTAAAATTATTATTGATCGATTGTCGACTTCGGATAGACTGTAACGTATAGGGTTGAACTTGGACCCTACTTGTGCTTTGTGTGGCACTACTTTGGAGACTCATAACTATATTTTTGCAGAGTGTTCCTTCTCGACGCAGTTATGGGAGAGTGTTCTCCGTTTATGTGGGATCCAAAGAAGAATGTTTAGAATTTAAGGGTTATAATTAAAATTTAGGCCGTATAAATTAAAACTTAAATCTTAACGTTGGATAAACCTAAATCATGACATCTAACCCTAAATTTTAAAGCTTAAATTCTTGAACCTCGTTAATAACTTTCCTCGCCCTCATCCAGAGTTTCTTTAACCTAAATATTGAAATTAAGCTCACATGCCACTAAATTAAGTAACATCAACCACTCTTGGCTAAGAAATTGATGTCTGAGATTTGACCAAAATCCAACACAGATTTCAGCCAAACTTGATGATTTTGCCAAGAAGATAAGACCATGTTTTCCTCTAACAAGATGCATGTCATGCTCTACTTTAAGACTAATGGTTCCAATGAATTAAATGTTTAATGCAACTTGTTTATAAACAAATCTTGTTTTGTTCCAAACTTAATTTGTAGACTAGTCCTCCAGATAAATAATTTATCAAACAAATATATAATTAAAAATATATTAGTTGCTGTAAATAGTGAAAATTGATGGCTGCCCACCTAGAGAGGAATCAGACAACGATGTTCAATAATTGCTTTCTTACATCAGTCCAATTCTGTTAAATAAAAATTCATAGTATTTAACTTGTAATAATGAACACACCCTACAGCACTTGCCCAGGAATTCTTTCACTGTGATTTCACTTAGGGGAGATGAAAAGTATGAAAAATTAGGGAGTTAATCCCCAAATTTTTTAGACTTTTGAATTAATATTAAATTGATTAAATCATAAATATAAAAGGTTATTATGTTATTATATAATTTTTATTATTTTCGTGTCATACATTCAACGGTTATTAATCACTTAGTGACTATTTTGTATAAAAAATTAAAGTTTATGCTCATTATATAATTTTTAAAAATTTGATAGCTATATCAATTTTTTGGGTATAATTTAGTGACCATTTGCGCATTTTACCCTAAAATAATAGCTAAAACAAAAAAAATACTCTAAAATTTTAAAAGATCCAATTATACGATCGAAACACAAAAACATCTTTAAAAACATCCCAACACACGTTTTTTTTAATCTATTATAGTAAAATACTGATGCTCGAACCCGTAAATTTTAAAAACAATAAATATTTCCTTAACCGTTAAGATAAGATTGTTCGTGCTCCAACACATGAGGTTAAAAGGTGGGGTTTAGATGTTGGTGGTGTAGATCATTTTTATGTTTTTTTTTTGGATAAGCTTTGTAATTCATTAATCCAAAAAAAAAACAGTAAAAACTGCTACTCATTTACAAATTAATCCCCCAAGCAACTAATAAATCGTCCTGTACATTTCGTATCATAATATTTTTATGATGTAAACGAATGCGTATAATATCCTTTAGACAATCAAACAACTGAGTGCAGGACCTCTGTACTCCTCGAAAAACCCTACGGTTACATTCTTCCCATATCAAATATAGAGAAACCTGTCATGCAAGTCGACTGATCAAAGCGACAACTGACCTTCCTTTGAACCTGAACACCACCCAGGAGAGCTCCTCAGGCCAGTTCAAGACCTCCCGACGTATGCCGCAGCAACATAGACTCAATCTCCAAAACTGCTTGGAAAATGGACAATCAAAGAATAAATAGTCTCTGGATTCAACTGAACCATTACATAAAATACAACCTTCCTCATCAACTATCCTCATTCGAGTCAACCGTACCCTCGTAGGAAACCTGTCCAAAATTGTCATTCATGTAATCATCGTATGCTTAGGGATATGCATGCCAAACCATACCACTTTATGTCATGCTACTACTTTCCTAGATTCACGGATGTCCCTCCAAATTTCACTTATGGGGAGACTTCTGCCTGCAGCTAAGACCGACATTGCCACACTTCTCAACTTGAGAAGCTTCTTGAACAACCAAGTGAAGTGTTGTTTACTCTCCATAGTCCATAAATCCTCTTGCTTGATTACATACAATTTAATCCAAGCAATCCAAAGTGTATCATTCCCAAAAGTAATTTGCTGCATCAAACCTACCATGCAAGCCATATTCCACTCATGCAAGTTCTTCAGCCCTAAGCCCCCCTCACTCTTAGGAAGACAAATGTGCTTCCAACTTACACGGGCACCCACAACAGACTTATTCTCCCCTTTATAAAAATATCGGCAACATAACGACTCAATCTCCTTTAAGACACCCTTTGGAAGAACCATTTGCACAACCAGAAGTTAGCCATGTTGTATAACACTGACCTTATGAGTTGCATTCTCCCAGCATAACTCAAGTGTCTCCCTGCCCATCTATTCATTCGTGCTTTGATCTTGTCAATAAACATAGCGCAATCCTTTCGACTAAGCTTTCCTGTAACCAATGGAAGCCCTAAATACCTCACAGGCAACACACCAAGCCTAAACTCAGTAGTCGTCTATATTTCTTCAACTTTATGGATCGATACCCCTAAGAAGAAAATCTCAGTCTTGGAAGCATTTAATCTCAGTCCCGATATCTCATAAAATTTTTCCAGAACACACTTAACTTTCAAAACCGACCAATTTTTCTTTGCAAAATATCAAGAGATCATCCGCGAAGCATGAATGAATTAAGTCAAGCTTCTTACATTTAGGATGAAACTGGAAAATACCCTTAGCCGCCGCAGCATCAAGCATTCTAGATAGCACATTCATTGCCAAAACAAACAAGTAAGGGGAAAGAGGGTCACCTTGCCGAATACCCCTTATCCTTTAAAGGATCCAACTAAACTTTCATTAAGCCAGATAGAGAATCTCGATCCAGTAAAACATGCTTTAATCCATTCCCTGAACTGCAAAGGCAAACCCAAAGCTTCTAAGACCTGCAAAAGAAACTTCCAATGAACTGAATCAAAAGCCTTCTGAAGATTCACTTTTAGAGCACATCGAGGTGAAAACCCCCTCCTGTTGTACCCCGTACAAGTTCTTGAGCAAGCAGTGTATTATCAATGATACTCCTACCTTGAATAAAGGTTGATTGATTCCCAGCTATCATGACAGGGAAGAACCTCGAAAGCCTAGACACCAATATCTTTGTAATAGACTTATACACAACCGAGCAGCAAGCAATAGGACGAAAATCTTTTGCTAGAGAAGCATTCAAAATCTTTGGAACTAAAACAATCGTGGAAGCGTTAAAAGCTGGTAACATCTCAAAAGAGAGGAAAAAATACTTAACAGTAGCATAATAATCATCCCTCACAATTGACCAAACAGCTTGAAAAAAAAACAGCAGTATACCCATCTGGACCAGGAGCTTTATCCCTTCCTTGTCCAAACATTGCACCCTTAACCTCCTTTAAAGTGACTTCTCTAGTTAGACTCTCCACCTCAGAAGGTGCAAAATCCAAAAGCTCTTGAAGTTTTATGTGTTTTTGGTGATTGAATTATATATTTATTTTTCAAAGATTAATTATCAATAGTAATTTTAATAATAATTTTATTTATAAAACCATATATACTATAAAACATTAAAAATTTAAACATATTGGCCTTTAATAAACAATATTTTTAAGATTCATTAATTGATCTAATAATCAAAAAATTAACATTATCTCATTTGGTTTGAGTTCAAGTTTTGATATTTATATTTAAAATTAAAACACTTCTATTTATAAATAAATAAATAACATTCATATGACATTCTATGCTAATTTTATAAAGTTTAATGATCATTTTATAATTTTTAAAAGTTTAATGATAAAAAATATAAAAAATATATAATATATAAAAAAAATTGGTTTATTTTGTTAATTCGTTAATTAACCAATTTTGAATCAAATTATTTAATAATTGAAGTTTTAAAAAATTATTAACCGTTAATTAATTTAATCTTAAATAACCAATCGATTAAACAAAAAAACTTTAATTCAATATATTAATTTGAGTAATCGACGTTTTAAATACTCCTAGACCAAAGCTCCCAAAATTTTAGAAAAATTATATATTAAGCTTTTAAATTTTTTTAAAAATTAACTTGATTTAAAATTTTAAAAATTCAAATCAAGTTTGATTTTTTAAAATATTCTTAATTAAACTTCTCTCATAATTTTTAAAAATTCTCATTAAAATCATTTCAAACTAACTTAATGAGAAATTTTTACTCTTAAATTTAAAGCGTATTTTGGAAATCAAAAAGTATTTTGGAAATTAACATAAAATTCTCATTAAGCTTTCAAACTATTTTCTTAAAAAAAAAAACCCATAATTTTAAGTTTTAATTAAATTCAAACTAACTAAGACACTTATTTTTTTTTAAAAAAAATATAAATTTAACTCTTAAAATTTTTGAAAAAAAAATAATTTAAACATTCACTATTTTGAAGTTTTAAGTTGTCTTCAAATTTTATTATCAAGTTCGACATAAGCAACACTCTCATCAAATTTCAGAAGAAAAAATGATTCCCGTGAATTTCGTGTCACTCCTTATCTATTACTTATTTCCCCAGTAAAATTTTCAACCTTCAAAGCTCATCAAAAGCTGAAATTCCCCATTCATTTGTATGCTGAGATGAACCCGTGAGCAGGGATTTAAAAAACGTTTTCGCTCGTATTATATTTATAACGGTTACGGATATAACGATTGTTATTGTAGTTGCTGCGAGTATTGCAGTCGTGATTTTTTTAAAATTTGCATAATTTATTATATTTTTAAAAATAACATTATAATAACAGTATAATAACAAAAATAACAGATTATTATTACCGTTATCCGTTAAATAACAGTCGTTATTAATTGTTTTAGTGTGAATTTAAATCCCATCGTTATTTTTATGAATAACGATTTCGGATAAAAACATTACGAAGGTATCAATTGAAGCTTTGGCAATGGCAGAGACTGATGAAGAGTGGGAAAACGATGAAGACTCGCGATGCCCTATCCCCCATTTACTTGTTCAAGAGGAGGAGAAACCGGCGATGATTGTTAAACAAGGTATCCCAATCATCGACACGGGCTCGCCCACTCCCCGTTGCCAGGATTTTGAAGCCGACGCAGGCATCGAAAGGCGTTCCGATGCAAGGCTTTGACCGAGACAATCTTATAATCGTCCAAGTCTATAAAGATGACCAAATAGGCAAATACATGATCATGCTGCTAATGCTTACAATGATCGGTGGGAGGAAGAAATTTCTAAACCCATATTGATTTTCTTTTGAAAAAATAATATTGTTTTAATATTTTAATATAATATATAATAATATTTATCCTTTTAATTTTAACTTCTAAAAAATATATATTGTATAAATATGATGTTCAGATTTAAATCTTTAAAGAATAATAAATTGTAATCTCAGTGGCACCGATGGTTTAAGGTAGCCATCAAAATACGATACAAGCCTAGTGTTTCTTTCACAAAAAAATATTCATTTATTTTTAAAATTTATTTTTATCGATTTCTTATTTTATCATCCTCAATTTTTTCAACTAAAAAAAATCAAATATGAATTTGTTTAGTTGTTATTAAATCGAATTATAAGATATATATACTCTAATATAAACATATATTAAATACTATTTTTTTAAAAAATAATATATGAAATTTGCTTTTTTAAAATGTCTGGACAATAATTATTTTTCTTCCTTAAAAATTAATTATTTCTCTTTTTTATTGTTTACTTACGATATGTTTGGACACCACAATATAATTGCGTGAAAATACGATTACTATGTTAGTAATTTACTTCGTTTAATCAAAATAGTGAGTTGTTAGATTTCTTTAAGAAGATTATTATGTAAGTTTTTTTAAATAGTAATGGAATTTTTTTAAATAAGCGATTGAATTTTATTTATCCAAACCTGAGAACAAATACATGTATAGATTCTATGGTTATCTTTGAAGAGTCATTTCCTTAGAGAATTTTTCAAACTACACGTATGCTTTTATTTACATCAGTTGTCTATATATTTCTATCATGTACTTGGATACTCACAGTAAATTTTATATAACCAAACAATTCCGTCCAATTCCTACGTATGTTTCTAAATTTTCTGGAATTCTCTCTTCTTGTATATGGTAAATAACTGAGTTTCAAATAAGTTTCATGATCAATACTATCAAGCTCTTACCTTTCAAGGTGGAACATAGCCGAAGTAATGCTCCATCCCAATTCAATTTTCTGTATTGGATACTACAAAGATTAAGAACAACTTCCTAGATCTGTCTTGAACAAAGACACTCAATAAACAAGTAGTTTCGAGTCTCTTGTCCAGCATTACAAAGGATGTAATGACCAATCTCAGACAATATCATATATTGTAACTTATCCAAGGTTGACAAACGCTCTAAGATGATCATCCAAGTAATCATAGAGTGTTTAAAAATGTGCCTTTCATGTCATATTAATTTGTGCCAAACCATTTTTAGCTTAAGACTACGAATTTCTTTTCAAATTATCATATGCTTTGTATTCTAATTGTATTCTTTGTTTTTTCTATATAACATCATTCGTTACGTCAGTCAATGCAACAAATAATACTCTTTCTGTATGTTCATCGTTCAAGTATGCAACGTTCACACACGAATGGAACAGTCAACCACTTCATTTTCTGCAAACAGTTTGCAACGCAGGCACGTTGTTTTGAGTTTCTTCCTGTTCTTTGATCAAAGGTCAAGACTGTCCTGCAGGCAATATGACTGGGAATACTCTGGTCAATACGTATAATAATATATCACGAGACTGATCCATATCAACTTGATGGTAGTGACTCAGTGTCCTCTATAAATACAAGATATTTCTGTTCATTGTAATAATATCAGAATCCAACAAAAATATCTAAACACTTTTACCTGCACACATATACAGCATGTCAGCTTCAATAGAAGCTCTAGCAATGGCGGGGGTTGATTGTATGGAATGGGGAGTGTATGTTGAAGACTTGGAGCGTGATGACGAGCTCCCTCCGCCACATTTACTGGCAAACGACGACGGAGAAGAAGGAGGAGGAGGAGAGTTCATGAAAAGGTGGTTTCAACGCAGCTTCAGTTGTAATAATAATGTAGAAGATGATGGTGGGAAAGAAAGAGATGGCGATGGTGAAGTTGGATATCCAGGAATGGTTCAATGGAGAAGACGAAGACTGGAGAATTTATGGTTTTGTTTCTTGTCCATGGTGCAAAACAAGATAAAGCTGTTGATGATAATTTCATGGACCCAAACATGGTTTAACAATAAATCATCTGGATTTAATTGATACACTTAAGATCAGTGTTAATAAAGAGTTTAGGAACATTCTTTTGTGAAATTCGTTAATTGTTAATTGTATTTACCCTGAATAAAATTCCACAATTATTTAAAATATTTTTTAAATATAATTATCGATATTTGATTCATTAACTTAATTATGAATTAAAATCAGATACAGTAAAAATTTATCATAAAATAATATTAAATAAAACTACGTAATTAGTTAGAATAGGTTTAAAAGTCAATTTAGCCCTCAATAAAAAAAATCAATTCCACCCAATTTAGCTCTCATATTCAAATTGCGAACAAATAAACCTTAATAATTCAAATCTTGATCAATTAGACCCTCTCGTAAATCACAGCTGACCAAATTTTATCTTTAATACAGAAGTAACTATTCAGACGGTGATACGTGATATACTCTAAAAATGCCACGTTATAAAATTATAACAATTATAAAAAATTGAAAAAATATAAATAAATATATATCTGATTTAAATTATTAAAAATATTTAAAATATATGATATCGGTTATTTGTAAATATAATAAGATTTAAAACGATATAATATTTTAAAATTGTATAAAATTATAACAATATAAAAATATTTTTAAAAAAATATTGGAGATAAATTATGTGACTTACCAATTAGATTTTTTAAATATGGACTTACCAAATGCATATTTTCTAAATTTAATGTCACAACATCAAAAAAAAAAAAAACTAAATTCGGTTAACATCACTTCTAATAAACTGCACTACACTAATCATTATGTATAAGATTGTAATATATTTGATATTAGAAAAATATTTTTGTATAAGTTTTTCTAGAGTTTAAGAGATGATTTTCGAATATATATATAACAATTATTTAAAACTTAAAATATAAAAAAATCATTTTTAGATAAAAAATTAAAAATATTTGATTTATAGTTATTAAATTTTTTATGATTTAAATGGATAATTTAATAATATTTATATTAAGATATTTAAAAAACTTAATAAAGTAAGGACTAGGGGTGGGTAAGATCGGATACGCAGTCAATTTGAATAGAACTGGTCATTGTTCTGATAACCACTGGTTCCTGAAAATTGGAACCAGTCCCGGTCACACCGGATCCTAAATTTTAAGAACCGATCTCGTTACTAGTGGGTACCGATTTCAATACTGGGTACCCGATAATTTATTTTTTTAAAAAAATTGAGTAATTATAGAAAAAATTCAATCACTAATAATAATATTAAATAATAAAATTAGAATATTATAGACTTGAAATTTAAAGTTTTAAAACTAGTCATACTCATAATATTCATACATAAAGAGAAAGTTTGATAAAAAAATAAACAAAAAAAATAAATAAATACCGAATATTTGGTATTAGTCCCGGTCCTACTGGGTACCCACCGGATATCGGGTCCAAAAAATCAAGATCCAACCCCGGTCTCGGTTATAACCGGGATCTAAAATTTGGATTCAGTCTCGGTTCCACCAAAACCAATAGTAAATAAAAATCTATCGGGTCTTACCGAGTCCAAGACCGAAACCAAGTAATCGGATTTTTTGTCCACCCCTAGTAAGGACCTCATTTTAATAAATTGCACATGACCCTAAAACCCTTGAACTGTCCTTAGAAAAACTGATATAATTTAAAGGACAATTTAATAACCACGTAAAATTTAAAAGATAAAACAAATAAAAAAATAATGTACGATACAAATTGAGAAAATAAATATAGTTTAATGGGAAAATGTATCGTAGCGTTAACCAACTTTAGTGTTGAATTCAAGGTCGATCAGTTAGATGATTCTGATAGATACTAACTGAATTAAATTTCATTTCCTTTTAAAGATGGATCGTAGACTCCTCGACTTGATTCGGATTCAACTTTGGTTTATGAATAGACACAAATAACAGACCAGGCGAATACATGCATCTACTAGAAGACTGCGTCATGGCTCACGAGAATATTGCCTTTTAATCTATATCATAGAACTGCATCTTGATTTGGTATGAAATCCGTGAAGGTTTGAAAAAGGTTTGAAAAGTCTGCACAGAGAGAGAATTTTTTTTGGATAATTTTTATCTATTTATGTATAAATTGTGCAAAACACGAATTCACGTAGAAAATTTGGAGAAATTATTCTATGGACTGGTTTTACCACGTCATCCATGATTCTTAAGAACAAAAAATAAATCCACGTCATCATTTTTTACATATCATCTGTACACTCATAATTTTAATTTCCAAATCATCTCTCTAAATAAAATATATTAAAATTAAAAAATGATGACGTGAATTTGTTTTTTATTCTAAACCTAAACCCTAACCCTTAACCCTTAACCCTTAATCCTAAACTTAACCCTAACCCTAAACCTTAACCCTAACCCTAACCCTAAACCTAACCCTAAACTCTAAACATAACCTAAACCCTAAACCCTAACACCTAACCCCTAAACCATAAACCATAAACCCTAACCCTAACCCTAACCCCTAAACCATAAACCCTAAATCTTAAACCTTAAACCCTAATTAAAAAACAAATCCACGTCATCATTTTTTTTAAATTTTAATATATTTTATTTAGAGAGATGATTTGGAAATTAAAATTATGAGTGTGCAGATGATGTGTAAAAAATATGACGTGGATTTGTTTTTGTTCTTAAAGACCATGGATGACGTAGTGGAACCGGTCCATAAAATAATTTCTTAAAAATTTGATACAATCTATTGGTTCTTGTAGCAAAATAGAAATTATTAATTATGTCAGTTTTTCAATAGAAGCTTTAGCAATGGTAGGAAAGAATCGTCTTGAATATAATTATATCATTACAATAAATTATGAATTTACAATTGTTAAAGGGATTAAAACCTAATAAATTATCCCAGTAGAAAAGTATATTCGTTTTAAGAGATCCGAGTTTAATCATTTTGTTTGTAAGATGTATTTTATCATAAAAAAATAAAATTATTTATGAACATATTATTTTTAAGAGTACATCCGTCGCTTCTCTTAATTATATGCATCTGATACAAATATTTATCTTTTTAGTAAAAAATATTACATCATTTACAAAAGGAAAAGAAAAAAAAAACAAAATAAAATTATATTCTATTACCATGTATAGAAACAATTATATTAACGAAAAAAAACATAGGTAGCACTGCCATTTTCCGAAAAACGTAATCATTATTTTTATATTTTCTTTTTTTTTTTTTTAACGTGAGATTAATATTTTTATATTTTTCATATATAACCTTGTTTTTATTTAATATCTTAACACTATCGTTATAAATATTCACACAACCTACTTATTTAATCTCATTTAATCTCGTGACACTCTCGTTGCAAACCATCGTTAAGGAACTCATTTGAATGTTCAACGTGGAATTAAACAATGAAGATATTATTCTAATATTACTTATAGAAATGTACACTACAATCAAGCAATTAATTAGGTAATATTATATATGTATGCACTAACATCTCCTCTACTACTTACTAAGGATCGAGGTCAAATCAAGCAGCGGACAGCCAAGATATACCCATCAAGTTGCGTCATTGCTTTCATCAACAATAGAGGTGTTCCTGTAGGTCACGAGACTCATGCTTTCCTTCCAAATTGCATGAACTCAGAGCTCTCATCTGAGGAATAAACCACTCCAGTCGTCCCTAGTACTGACTAATACAAACAACGGCATCAATAAATAAACCACTCGATCAAAAACTTCACTTATCCTCCACGTGTTTAATGTGTACCAAATTGGCTCTATGATCACAACACCATTAATCTACTACAATCCTAGGTTAGAACTGTTCAAACTTCAAACTCCAATGGTTGGATGGTCCGGTTGGTTTGACCCAGTTTAGGTCATGTTTAATGAGGCAACGTACAAGCATCTAAACTGCCAGTGGGCAACAGAAATACTATGAGCAGTAACCGAAACAACGAACTGTTACTACTTTCCTCCATCCGAAACCTATGTTCATTGGTCCCAGACTACCAGTTACGGTTCACGGGTTAAATGGAACCCAGTCACGGATAAAATGGTCATATACATGCCATCACCACCCCATCAGAACTACTGAAACTGCTTCTCCTATATAAATCAATGCTTCAGTGTACACTTCAGAGTTGCATTTTTACTCAATATCTGGAGTAAACTGTGGTTTAAATCTTGAGAGAAGCAATATGTCAATCGAAGCTTTGGCAATGGCAGGGGTGGATTATGAAGTTTGTGGTATCGAATTCAAAGATGGGGAGGATCAAGAACTGGAGCAACCACCGCCTTATTTATTAGCCGGGCCAAACTCTGACTTTGAAGTCGAGACAAAGATGGTGAGCAGCAGCAGCAACATGTTTGGTGTTCATGGGATGTGGGAGAAAGCTGAAATGGTTGAGCTGGTTCAAATCTTGGCTTCAATGAGTCAAATCACTCTCAGAAACTACTGATGTATTCGATTAACAAAGTAGAGGATTTTGAGAAACAAGAAAGGATATTGGATATTCACACGAATTTTTACTAAAATTCAACTAATTTAAATCTCCTTTTTATGTTTTTTTTTTAATTTTTAAAATTATTCATTTAGTATTTATAATTTTCTTTTATTCTAGTCCTTATGATTTTATTATTTTTAATTTTAATTGCAAAATAAAGAAATTCCCAAAGTTAACAACTCACCTAACTATATAAAATTGACAACGGTTCACGATGACTTTCTTAAATACGAGAAATTATATCATGAGTTATTTTTATCGTATCATCATGAGATTAATCAATTAAAAATATCTATTTAATTATTTTTCTCATCTTTTAATCAAATAAATCTTCACTAATACTTATTGTAAATTGAGTTTAAAACAATTTTTACCAAATGAAGATTTTCTTGTTAAAAAAATAAGATAAAAATAATTAAATAAATGCTTTTGATTTACTGATCCAATAGATAACGTTACGAGAATGACTCATGTTATAATTTCTTCTTAAATACTATAAATTTTAACTATTACCTTAAATAAATTTTCAATACACCCTTTCCTTCTTCTAAAAATTATTTTTTTAATTTAATTTTTTATAATTTAAGGGTTGAAATTTAGAATCTCTAAAAAAATATATGAGATGATTAGAAGCTGAGTTATATTAAAAATTATCACTAATCAATCACATAATTAGCTTTTATTTTGAATAAAATTTTGAAAATTATTCTATTAAAAAATTGGAAATTATTTTAGCCAAGACGAAAATTTAATTACTTTAACAAATCGGAGTAAATTTCCACTATCATTTCAATCTAACGGTGGAAAACATATGTATCAGGGAATTAGGACTCTACATTTAGAGGAGGCGCTAAGCTAACCTCATCTCACTGAGAGCAAATCGCTTTGGAGCCAAACAAGGTTTGCTCTTCTTTCCCTTGCCCTAATTTTGCATTCTAATTCCCCACTTCTATTTAATTATTTTGTTCTCTTTAGATTCGATGTACTGGCTTGCTTTAGTTCCACAAATCTGGCATACATGTTGAAAATTTTAATCTTATATCAATTATCTGGTTGCTACCTTTCTCAATGTGTGTGTTTTTGTTACATTTATTGTTTTCGAAAATTTTGATTTCTGGGTGGGGATAGTTAATCCCAGTGGATAGGGAAATTTGGATTACTTTGGTTAGCTTTTGATTAAATATTTTAAAAAGTTAATCTTTTTCCTACTCAAGAAAAATGGTTTTTGGATTAGTTAACAGGAATAGCTCGACAAGAAATGTTTATGTGTTTCAGAAAGGGTTGAAATTTTGCTGAAACTAGTTACCTGTGTATTTTTATTCTATTTTATTTGCTCTTATCACATATATACGATAATTGTTTGAGTTGCTGTATGCAGTAGTTATGAGAACAACTTCTGTATTCTAGAGTCTGGACACTATTTTGATTGGAATACTTTTTGTATTAAATCATTGATGGATGACATGAAAGTTATGTTGTTTATTTTTTATTATAATGGATTGAATTGGGTCATTTATTGTGCCGTCAAACGGTTAAGTTTCATATATGTTTCATCTATTTCAGCCTGCTAAAGGCCATTCAGGAAGGAAAAAAAAAAGGGTAGTATTAAGGTTCTCTATCCTCATTTTGGATGGCCATTATACCATGTGGAAGCACATTCTGTGCCCGGTAGAGTATTCGTCCTCAGTTTGCTATACATCCTCATGTCCCAAACCGAAGAATGACAGCCAGATTGAGGTAAGTTTTCTACTAAATTCTTTTGCATATGGAAAGGGTATTATTGAATTTGATTATCTGACCACTTATTTTCCTCTAGACCTTTATATGGATTTGGAATTGCCGAATTTGATGTCCCATCACTACTTGCTAGTTTTGGTTTCTGCACGAGTATTCATTTGCATTTGTGAATTTGATGCATGGCATGTTGGTGAATATAATGATTACAGGGGCAGATTTACCCCCTTTGTAGTCACCCTTTTTTGTTTAGGGTTTAAACTGTATTTATGTTGGTTGATAGTTGATTATAAAGAGAGGCCAGTGCAAAAAAAAAATGATGTTTTGCCTCTAACCATAAGAGTATTTGTTGGTAATCATGGAAGAATTATTTGGTGTTTATTTTTCTTATGCAGAGACAAATACAAATACAACAAGTTATATGGGATCATCAAATTCAGGCTTATTTTCACATGATTCCTTTCCGTTGTTATCATTTATGAGATCATCTCAAACATCACATCGTAGTAGGGGAGCACGGTTTGTTGTTAGAGCTGAAGTTGTGTGTAAACTACTTCCAATTTCTTTTAATTTTTTTGTTGTTTTGTGTTGTATTTTTTCTGTCCCAAAAATATTGTTTTTTATTTATTTTTTTGGGTCAAATTTTTTCAACTTTGACTCTTGATTATTTAAAATTTATTATTGATAAAAATATAAAAAAATTTATTTTAAAAACTTTTAATCGAGTATATTTTAAATATATAATTTATAAAATTTAATTATTTAAAATATTTAATATAATTATAGTCAAAGTTTAAAAATTTTATTGATAAAAACTTTATTCGTTATGACAGGTGGAAAATCTTTCTGGGCGTGTGTTAGCTGGGCTGATGGCGTGTAGGGGTTCTGCTTGCTCTTCGTTTCTTTGCGGTTTCTTGCTTTTTTCTTGGGCAGTTTTGGGGTTGCATGTCCGTTGCGATGGACTGGAAGAAGCTTTTTGGTGACGGGATTGAGCAAGGGCTGGAATTCTTTCCTTCTGGAGAAGGTGGAGTTGTCAAGCCTGCGGCTGATGTGTTCGATGAAGGTGTTTCTGAGTGGCGTTATGCTTTGGTTGGTCAGTTCATAGGGGGAGCTCCGAATTTTAGCGCTCTTCAACGTATTCTTGCTTCGCTTTGGGGTAAGAACTCTGTGTCAAAGGTCAGTCTTACCGGGTCTAATGTATATGTGTTTTCTTTTTCGGATGCTAAGACAAGGGACTGGATTCTTGATAATGGTCCTTGACATATTCAACACAAGTCATTGATTTTGCATAAATGGGAACTAAATCTTCCAAGGCTTGAGTTTGATCTTTCTCGTGTGCTGGTTTGGGTACAATTGTATAATGTTCCTTTGGAGTTGTATTTTAGAAAAGGGATTAGCTATATCGCGAGTACTCTGGGGATCCCTCTGTATATGGACACTGTTACAGCTTCGAAAGAGAGATTAGAGTTTGTGAAGGTTTGTATCGAGGTGGAAACTGGTGCTAAATTATCCAAGGCAATTCATGTTCAAACGAAGGATGAGTCTGTGATTATGGTGTCTGTTTACGTGCCTTGGATGCCAGTTTGTTGTGATAAATGTAAGACTTTTGTCATTTAACAAAATTTTGTCCTGTGATGCAGAAGGAACGGGTGGAGTGGAGAGTTAAGGAGAATGGGGGACAAGATGAGATGGTTCCTGGTGTTGTGGCTAGTTCTATGAATGTTCAGGTGGATAAGGAGGCTGAAAGGCAGGAGATTGTAGCTTCTGTTGTTGAGACTGAGGTGGTCCCGAATTCTGTTGTGGATACTTGTTGTGCTGATATTTTTGATGAGGTGGTTTTGCCCGAGTCAATGGAAGATTTAGCTGAATTTTCCCCATTGCTTTCCAATGTTAAGAAGAAGGAGAGGGGGCGTGGGAGTTTGGGTCCTATTGGTCCTAAGAAGAATGTATTGATTGAGGCTCGAAAGCCACGAGCAGCTTCGTAGGGGGTTGCAAATCTTTTACAAGAATTGAAGTCTAAAAAGAAGGTTGTTTTGGAGAAGGTTGTGGGTTCTGTTGGTCCTTCTTTTTCTTTATGATTGTAATTTTTTGGAATGTACGAGGATTTAACAATCCTCAAAAGCAGGCAAGGGTTCTTCAGCGTGTTGATAGTCTTGATGCTGATGTGGTTTGTCTTTTGGAAACGAGGGTGCGTGAGGTAAATGTTGTTCCTGTGTTGAGCAAGCTTTCTGATAAATGGGTATTTTGTTCTAATTATAGTACTTGCACTAATGGGAGGATTTGGGTGCTTTGGAGGAAAGAATTTGTATTTTCTCCTCTTCAAATGACTGATCAGAGCATTAATATCTCAGGTGTTTTGAGGGGTAAGGCCTTGTTTCTTACTGCGATATATGGGAGTAATGATGTTATGCAAAGGAAAGTACTCTGGGATCACATGAAGCAATTGGTGGGTTCAATTTCTAGTCCTTGGATGGTTGGAGGTGATTTTAATGTTACTTTGGCAGCAAAAGAGAGTTTGAGTATGGAGTTTTTAGGACTTGTTGTTACTACGGATATGATGGATTTACAAGACTGCTTGGGTGGTTGTGGTCTGGAGGATCATCCTTTTAATGGTTCTCTATTTACTTGGTCTAATAAGTAAGAAGGTAGCTTCCTTGCCAAGAAACTTAATCGTATATTGGTTAACTCGACTTGGAATTTAGAGTTTCCTTCTTCAGCTGTTGAGTTCCAGGCTCTTGGTGTATCTGATCATTGTCTTGTTGTTGCTTGGGAATTTAAGGAGATCCAAGTGGATAGGCCTAAACCGTTTTGTTTTTTCAATTTCTGGGCTCAACATCCTGACTTCCAGAGGATTGTTATGGAATCATGAAGTGCGCCAATTATTGGTGGTGGTAACCCTTTAGCTATTCTTTTTCAAAAATTTAAGAGGCTTAAAGTTTGCTTGAGGGATTTAAATAGGCAATATTACTCTAATATTTCAGCTCAGGTTAGGGCTAAACAGGCAGAACTTGAAGTGCAGCAACTGATTAATCTAAAGGGTGATTAGTGTGAAATATGTCTTGAAAAGAAGTTGCATGGGGAGCTGCTTGATCTTGAAAGAGCTGAGTTGAGTTTTTATCAGCAAAAGGCTCGGATTGATTGGATGTAGTATGGTGATCAAGGCACTAAGTTTTTTTTATAATGTTATAGCTTCTAAGAGGAAGTGTAACACTATTCGACTTTTGTTTGATGAAAATAGGAATTGTCTGGAGCGATTTGATGACATTTCTGAGGATCTGATTAGGTTTTATTCTAAGCAAATTGGCTCTGTGAATTCTGAAGTAAAGGTTTGTGATGTGCAGACTCTCAGGGAGCTTTTGAATTTTGTTTTTGCTAATGTTGAGGATCTGACTAGGGAGGTCACTGTTGATGAAATAAAAGATGTAGTGTTTAGCCAAGGAAAGGATAAGGAACCTGGGCCTAATGGTTACATAGTTGGATTCTTTCAGATAGCTTGGTCTACTGTGGGAGAGGATTTCATAGCTGCAGTAAGATATTTTTTTTAACATTCTGACATGCTTCCAGCTTTCAATGCTACTTCTATTGCTTTGGTTTCTAAGATGATTAATGCTTCAATGACAAGATTTTCGGCCTATTTTATGTTGTTCGATGGTTTACAAGTCCATCACTAAGATCCTGGTGGCTCGGTTGTCTATTGTATTTTCGAACTTGATTGTCAAAAATCAGACTGCTTTTATTCAAGGTAGGAGCGTCATGGATAATACTCTTTTAGCTCAAGAGTTAGTGAAGGGTTATGGTAGGAGGAATTTATCACCTAGATGTGCTTTGAAGATCGATCTTCAGAAAGCTTTTGACTCAGTAAGTTGGGGTTTTATTTTGAATGTTTTGGAGGCTTTATGGTTGCCTGATCAGTTTAGGGGATGGATTAGCTCTTGCTTTATTGGATCCAGATTCTTTATTTCTCTGAATGGTAGCTTGGTTGGCTATTTTAGGGGCTTGTGTGGGGTACGAAAAGGAGATCTCTTATCCCCTTTACTTGTTTGTATTTGTCATGAACGTCCTTTTCAAGCTGCTAGTCGTTGTTGCTGCAAAGGGCATCTTTGCTTTTCACCCTAAATGCAGAAGAATTAGTTTGACTCATCTGTGTTTTGCAGATGATCTTTTAATTTTCTATAAAGGTAATATGGAATCAGTGGTGAGTGTGAAATGTGTTTTGGAGCAATTTTATGAGTTGTCAGGGTTGAGGCTCAATGCTTCTAAGTTTGAGATTTTTTTAGCAGGGGTGTTACCACATCATCTACAGGAAATACAGGCGATCACTAGATTTAAGCTTGGGACCTTGCCTGTGAGGTATTTAGGGCTTCCCTTGGTTACTAGAAAATTAAGCAGGAATGATTGTGTGGTTCTCATTGATAAGATCAAGGCTAGAATGAGATGCTGGGCAGGAAGGCACCTCAATTATGCTGGTCGGCTTCAGTTTATTAGAGTTGTTTTATTCAGCATGACCAATTTTTGGTGCATGCAAGTGGTGCTGCCTAAAGGGGTATTGAAGGAGATTGAGTCTCTATGTTGTAGGTTTTTATGGAAGGGAGAAAACAAGGCTGTCACTGAAGCTCGAGTTAAATGGCAACATATTTGTCTTCCTAGAAATGAGGGTGGTTTGGAACTACGGAGTATATCTGATTGAAATCGTGCTTGCTTGGTGCGTTTGCTGCAAAAGCTCTTGTCTGAGAGTGACTCTTTGTGGGTTGCTTGGTTGAAAATGTATGTTATCAATCAACATGATTTCTGGCAAATGAAAAGTAAACAATATTATAGTTGGTTGTTTAAGAAGTTGTTGAAGCTGAGGGCAGTTGCTGCACCCATTCTTGAAGCTGGGAGAGGTTGTCAACCTATAAAAGTTATTTGGCAGGCTTTACGTGACAGGAAGGAAAGGGTTCCTTGGCACAAGATTGTATGGTTCTCTTTGCATGTGCCTAAACATGCACTGATCACTTGGATGACTATGCTGGATAGATTGCCAACGAGGAAAAGGCTGGGCAGGATCGGGATTGTTGAGGATTTGTAGTGTATTTCATGTGGTGCTCCTGTTGAAACAAGGGATCACATCTTCTTTCAATGTCCTTTGGCAAGGGAGCTTTAGATTAGAGTACTCGGCTGCAATGGCGTCATAAGGGAGATTATAGATTGGACTGGTGAGGTTTGGTGGGCTAGAATGGTTATGCGAGGACGATTGACCAGGGTGCTTATTCTCAAGTTAGCATGGTCGGCAACTGTATATGTCATTTGGGAGGAGCGGAATAGACGTTGTTTTCGGAATGTTCATAGGAGCAATGATGAGTTGTTTGAGTATATCAAATCTATTCTTTATATTCGTTTACACCATGGGAATGTTTCATTAGATTCTGTATAGAACAGTATATTGGAAGCTTGGGGGTTAAACTCCTAGATTGTATATGGTAGTAGCTTAATGCTTATCCAAAAAAAAGTTTAAAAATTTTGATTTTTAAAAAATTGATTTTTAAATAGTGATGACTATTTATTAAAATAGGTGAAATAAGAAATAAATTATAAGGATTAAATGTGTAATTTTATAGATTTTAAATAAACAATCACGTCATCACTGTTAATTTTTCCGTTAGGATTTTAACGACAGTGACACAAATAGGTAGGGTTTTAAAGTTGGGTGGTCTGATTGACGCATTCGTTAATTGGGTGACTAAAATAGGTATCCCCAATTAATTGAGTGGTCATTGGGGTAGTTTACCCTAAAAAAAAATTATACCGCCTCAAAACAAATGAAAAATTGGAGTGAATTTTTATTAGAAATTCTTTTAAGATTGAACTTTCTTTTATTATTAATAATAAAACACTCATTTCATGTAGAAATAAATCATTCGTGTCAGACATCCCCACGATACACAATATATCAGCCTTTGGCTCGAATCTATTTGAGCCGTCCGTATAGATTTATTTTTCTGAATGGCATGGTACTGGTACCGTTATTCAACTAACTCCCCGTTGCCCGTTTCCAACAGCCAATACCGTTTTCAGTTAACCCTGTTTGGTAGCCTCTTCTACAAACCGTTCAAAATCAGAGTGCGATGATCCCCCAACCCCAGTGGCTGCTTCGGCTTTCTTCTTCCACGCCAAGGCTTTCTCTTTCATTCCCTTCCCTTCATCTCCTTCCATCATTTCCTTCACCAGAATCTCAATGTTCTCCCGCCTAACATCATGATCCACCTCCATGCCAATGCCCCAATCACTGCAAGCATACTTACAGTTCGTTTGTTGGTCAGCAAAGAACGGCCAGCAAATCAAAGGGACGCCTCCAGATATGGCTTCCACGGTAGAGTTCCACCCACAATGCGTATGGAAAACACCCACCGAAGGATGCGAAAGCACCTTGCTTTGGTTGCACCAGCTTGTTATCAAACCTCTATCCTTAATCTCCTCCAGGAACCCTTCCTCCAGAACTGCAGAATCACCCATCACGATATCTGATCTCACGATCCATAGAAATGGGTGCTTGCTGTTAGCCAGACCCCATGCAAACTCTTTCAGATGCTTCTCCGACATAACGGTTATGCTTCCGTAATTCACGTACACGACTGAGTTGGGTTCCCTTTTGTCAAACCACTCGATGCACTTTGTGTCTTCTTTCCACAAGCTTGAGTTCATTGACGTGGATGGGGTTTCAGGCAGGTGTCTGACGAGCAAATGGAGTGGTCCGATTGTATAAATTTGAGGGAGTTTAACAGCGATTGCTTTTAACACTTCGTGTTCGAACTCGTCGAATGTGTTGAAGATGATTGCCGATGCTTTCAGGCAATTTTCAGCTTCCGATCCGAAGTAATCAAACAAGATATCGTTTGGATTGTTGGCTCTGACAAAGCTTGGGAAATCTTTGAGGCGAATGTTACTCATTCCGGGAACCCAATCAACAGTTTGATCAAGAGTTCCATCACTCAGAAATGTTTCACCCGACACAAAACAAGAGTCAAAAATTGAGTTTTTATACACAATTTTCATATCTGTTGACTGAAATATAAAGTTCTTACTTTTGAATGGAAGAATTCCTCTCTCAACCAGTTGACTGAACTGAAGATATCCCATGAAACTACAAGCAGAGGCAGTCCAGAACTGAACTTCTGGTATTCCAAGAATTTCAGCAGCCTTAATAGCAAAGCTCATAAGTCCATCCGAGATTATGCAAGTCACATTGGGCACTCGGGGCGTGGAGTTAATCGTAGACAGTAGCTCTAACAATGGTGCCAAACAGTTCTTTCGTATCGATTCGCATAGCACGGAAAGATCCTGCGTTGCATCACGGTCTGACGACGGCAGCCCATCGGGAATCATTTCAAACTTGAAATCAGGCAGGCCGGTAACAGAATCTGCCCCATTGGACCTGATGAAGCGCCTATGGTTGTACTCTGTGTTAACAAAGGTTATGAAGAAGCCTCTAGAGTGTAAGAGCTTCGCCAGTTGCATCATGGGGTTAACATGGCCTTGAGCTGGAAATGGGATGAATACGGCGTGGGGTTTGCCGGTTTCAACTGATCCCATCTTTACAAAGCAAGAGCAGCGTCGGAATTGTAACTTAATTTGTTTGCAGGGAAAAGCTTTCTTGCTTTCTAGCTTGAATGATGCTCGAGAATACAAGGTAGTAGGACTTGGAGTGAGTATAAATAAGGGCGAAAGGTTGCTAACTTAATTAATTCCTTGGAGAAGGGCCAGGAAGTTAGTCATATCGATCATATTAGTATGGAATCCTCAATAGGGATGGCAAAATTACCTAACCTCGATCTGATTTGAGGCATCCTAACCTTATTTGATCGTTTTTTTTTAATTTTCGGATATCGAGGCAGGGTGGGAATTAAAATATATTAAGTTGAAATAAGATGGATTCAGATATTTGTTTGAAATTTTTCATCCCGATATATTTTTATATATTTTATTATATTTATAAAAAAAAATATTATACATAAATAATTTATGAGTTTTAAGTTATTTTTTACTTTTGGGGTTTGTTCTTAGCATAAAATTTTATCTAATGTTGTTTAAGTTTTAATTTATTCGATTCTATCGATCAATAATTAAAGTTTATTCTTTTTAAATAAATAATTTAATAGTGGATAATTTAAAATTTATTCATTTTTATTTTTATAATGATTTGAAATTACTTAAAAACTATAATTTATGATTATAATGGATGATTGATCGAATCTAACATTTATCGTCAATGAAGATTAATTATTTTTAATTTTTTGGATCGAATCGAATTTAAAGGATAATATATTAGGTTGGATAAATTAATATTTTATTTCAAAAAAGAAGGGTCGAATTTAGAGATTAATATATCGATGTGGTTTCAGTTCGACAAAAAAACCCTCATTGTCATCCCTAGTCGGCAAACAATTTTTGAACAGTCTCATGTTGATTATATAGTCCTTTTTTGAAATTTTAATAATTTAAGGGAGAATATAAAAATTAATTTTTTAATAATAAATGTTAAAAAACAAATTCAAAAGGTCACGAGTCTTTAATAACATGTCCCGAAAAAAATTAAAGTTTAAAGTATATCTAAGAACAAATATTATATATAATAATAACAATTATTAGGAAAAAATAAATCTTTGATAATAAATATTAAAAATTTAAATTTCAAGAGTTAACCAGAGAAAAAAATTAAATACTTAAATAATAAGTATTGAAAAGATTAGTCCCTAAAATAAGTATTAAAAAAATTTGATCTCTAATAACAAGTATTAAAAATATATTTTAAAAATATATCTTTAATAATAAATATTTTAAAAAAATAAACACATAATAATAAATATTAAAATAATATACCTTGATAATAAGTATTGAAAATTTTTAATTCTAATAATAAATATTAAAAATATTACGCCACTAAAAATAAGTATTAAAAATCAAACTCCTAATAACCAGAGTTAAAAAATTAAACTTTTAATAATAATAAGTATTAAATTGAACTATAATATCCAACATTATTAAACTAGTAAAATGTTATTTACATCCATTATTTTTATATAGTTTTCGTATTAAGTTCCATTGAATAAAACCTTTCTCTATCCGTCCTTGTGTTCCATTATTTTCGGAGATTCCGACCCACCTTCACGAGAAATTATATCATGGGTCAGTCCCACTACGTTATCCATGAGACCGATCAATGATAATTATCCATCTCATTATTTTTTAATTTTTAAGGTGAAGATTCACCTGAAAAAAAAAATATGACCTGGAAAAATTGATGAAGTGGGTAGTTATCATTGGTCGGTCCCATGGACACGTGGTGGGACTGACCCATGATATAATTTTTCGGTACACAGACTCTAACATGTTAGTGTTTACTGTATAATAAAAATATATGAGAGTCTGTTACGTATATTGAATATTGTTAAATATTATTAACGTCAAACACGGTTGAATAAATTGATTAATAAAGATTAAAAATCTCAAAGATTTAATTTATAATTAATTTAATTAAAATTTTATTTTAAATAATTTATAATCATCGTTCAAATACTGGTGTTCGAACCCGTAATTTTTAAAAATAACAACTATTTTTTTAACCACTAAAACTCGATGATTCGTGTTAAAAGATATAAATTCTAATTATACTTATAAATTAAACGTATATATCTCATTGAAATGAAAATGAAATGACAGTTTTCGCTCTTGTGCCCATGGTTTAAATCTCCTTCTACTAATTAATATACATATAATTTAAATTAATTAGGATTAATTCTTGAAATCCCAGGTTCAAAATCTTAAAAAAATATATTTTATATTTTTAAAATATAATTGTGATATTTATTTTACACGACAGTTTTACGTACAAAACAAAAAACCAACTCATTCTTGTCGTGATTTCCGACCTTATTTCGGATTCGTATCCTCCATGAACTAACTTCATTGATTACTACACGTGGAAGGAACTGGTCAATTTATCTGCTTAAATATAGTTTAATTTTTTAAAAATAATTAATATAAAATTTTGAATTAAATATAAAATTTTAGTCGTATGATTTTTATATAATTATAATATTACTAAATATTATTTTAATATGTTAATAATTAGTATATTTAGTATTTTTATAATATTAAAGTTTTATTATTTCTTTTTATTTAAAACTAAAAATTTTATTTTAGTAATTATATTTATTTTAATTAATATTAAAATATTAATTTAGTTATTATTATATTTAATATTATTTTAATATATTGGTATTAGTATTAATAATTAAAGGTAAAAAAATAAGTTCAAATTTAAAAGCGATTTTCAACCAAAAATAAAAATCTTAACTTTTGAGGTTAGGTAAAATAATCACTTTTTAAGTGATTTTTCATCCTTATTTAAAAATATTTAGCATTATTTATGAAAAATTTCATTATGTTTTATTTTTTAATTGAGTTTTCTTTAAACTTTTAAAAATTATAGTCTTAAAACTTCTAAAATCTTAAAATTTTTAATATATATATATATATATAAAACTAAAATTGATTTTGATATAACAATTAAGTATAAGAACTATTTTGCAATAAATTTTTATGTCCCTAAGTCAAACTTTTGTCTTCAAGTCAAACCAAGAACTTTTAAATGAATTTTCTAAGTGTTTTTACGCGAGGGTATCGATACCCTAGGAACAGGTATTGATACCGACCTGGGTTTTTAAAGTCTTGTTCTTGAAACCAATAACAAGTAACGAAACATGGTTCGATACCTTTTCGTCACTGTCAACACCTGTTTCGAATCAAGTATCGAAACAAGTTTGTGTATTTTAATTATTTTTAAAAATTATTTAAATTATGACTCATGGTATCGATATCAGTATCGATACACCCCTTAAAACCTAACGGCTATTTTAGCATTAAATGAGTCGACCGTTGGTGGCTGTTAAGACTTTGAATGGTGGTTAGCTTGTTCCAAAACATGGTTCGATACCTACCTTTACAGTTTCATAAAGGTATAGAAGCATGTATCGATACCCCTTGTATTAAATGCACAATGGCTCTTTCTATTTTAGTCTGTTTCGAAACAGGTTCTTCGTATTTTGATACCGCCGGTTGCAGAGTGCATTTATGATGGGAAGATGAAGTCCCAACGGACTTATTTATATTTCCAACAACCGCAACGGTTAGAAATCTATGAGAAGGTATAAAATGAAGCACTTTCAACAACATTAAGAACTAATGATCCACAAGACAACATCCTAGCATTAAATCCAACACCTTGAGCTTAATAGCAATATCTTGTAACCCAAGTCTTGGGATTTTTTTCTTTGTAATATTGTTTCAGAGTTTGGGGAGTATTCTTGATTGTATTGGGGCAAAATCTTCTATTAGAGAGAGTTTAAATTTGTCTTTTCTCTTCTTGTAACTTTGTGAGGTTGAATCAATCTTTGGGTAGAAAGATTGATTCGTTGTGTAACGGTTATCCCTTGAACCGAGAAAAAGGTCGAATTCAATAGTGAATTGGGTTGAAAATCCTTAGTGGGGAGCTAAGGTAGTGGATGTAGGTGCTTGTTCGAAGGCCGAACCACTATAAACCTTTGTGTTCTTCATTTTTCATTTTTCACCGAAAAATCTTCCACCAAATTTTTAATTGTCAATTCGCCCCCCTCTTGGCCATTCCATAGATCGATCAACCAATAATATATCAAGATCCGTCACTAGCTTTTTTCATCCCATCATCATTCATGATTTCATTGATTATGTTTAAATATGAAGAGAGCATCAAAGTAATAATAAAATAGTCATTAATTCTACTATCTTAATGATAACAAACATCGAGATTTTTTTTGAATATGCTACAGTGATTACAGTAATATCTATTCTTAAGTATACTCTCAATCATTAGACATTAATCTCTCAATCACTATACTGACATTACTGGTACTTGAACCCGTGACCTCTAAAAACAACATCGAAACTTTTATGTCTAAACAGTTACGGTGTTATATGTAATTTAAGATTCGTTTAATCTCATTTAATTTATTATATTATAAGATTTTTAAAGAGTTTAATGAGATTTGTATAGAATTAGTATAAATTTTTATAAAAATATTAGAATTGATCACATTTGATCCGTTAGTGTAATGGTATAAATTTTTTATATTTAAAGTTTACTCTGATCTCACTATATAAAAATTCTGACTTTATCATTGTGTCTAAGATTCAAACCTTGTTCTCTTCTCAATTATAAAAGTTAATAAAAATAAAAAATTTAAGCACTAAGATATTTCTTAATTAATTGAACGTTGGTTTGATGATTATTAGTTGTTTTTAGTGTTTGAATGTTCCTTTTATCCTCTCAAATGAGTATCTAGTCGTTGGAGACGAATTAGGGTCGTTAAGAATGATTTCTGATCTGAAGCTATTAGTATCAATATACTATTTTTTTAATCTAAAGCTATTACTTGTATCGGTATGTGTCCTTTTTAAGAAATAGTTTATCAGAGGTTAAAGTAAAGTAGGGGGTTTCGATACGCAATGTGTCGTATTTGTACAACCCTAACATCTCCCGACTTCAGTTTACTGTTTGAGATACGTAAGAGTGTATCAGTACGATACTATAATCAAAGTTTGATTCAAAAGAAATATAATAAAATATAACATCGAATCAAATTTAAATAAAATATTAAATTTTAAATCAAATACAAATCATCGAAAAACTCAAACCATAATCATCCCTATACACCGCATGGTCATACACATCATGTTTTTAGGTATTAACAATATCCACTTTTGGAAATGACTACTACCAAAGATAAGGCGTTTATGCTGCGTGACGAAAAGGCAAGGTTTTAACAAGTATGCATGTGGGAAACTTTAGGAGGACACAGGAACATGTTCTGCTAAGATTACGAATCTTCTTCATAAGAGAGAAAAGATTTGAATTTTATTTAAATTAGAATCTTTATTTAATTTTTAATTTTTATTTAGGAAATTATATTGTAAAAAACTTCTATAATTGTCGAGAAGTTGACTACGAAGGGATCTCTCCAAGGATTTTTTATATGAAATTTATTTTCTGATCTTTCGGTTTCTTCCAAATTATGAATTTAATTCTTTTGTGGATATATAATACCATTTTAAAAAATAGAAAAATGAAAAAAATATTTGCTTATAAAATGAGAAAATATTTTTTTTTAAAAAGTAAGTTTTTTTAAAACAAAACTAAAATATTTTAGAAAAAAAGGAAAATATATATTTTTAAAATTTTTACTTATTTTTATCCAGGTTCAAAACCTTCTAATACCAATTTTAAGCTTTAGTTTATTTACTCATATTTTATTTATTTATTTATTATAATATTTTTATAACTATATTTTATTTTAATTATTTAATTATTTTTATTTTAAAAACCTATGAAATCAAACATATTTTCACTGAAAACAAGTTTCCATTCTATTAACCTCGAATATATATTTTTTTAATTTTTAGAAAATTAAAATTAAAAAAAAATCTCATCAAAATGGATGAAAAACTCTCTTATCAATTGTTTCAAATATATGAACATATATAATGAGGTAATTATCACAGAGTCATTACTCTATTCCTAAAAGATGTCTTATAAGACATGCAGTGTCATTATCTATATATATCAAAACCTCTCTTTTTTTTTCGATGTGAGATTAATAACTCGCCTCATCTCAGACATGAGATAATCATATCAATATATTAAAAGTAACCCTAAACAATCACAATAATAAAAGAAAAAAGGGAGAGAAAAACACATAATTGCAGCAATATTGTTCAGTGATTTAAGTTCCCAGCAAAGGCTCCAATCCCCTTCAAGAACACTCTGACTTCATCCATTTAAGTCTATCTTTGATCAAAGTTGGGAGATGGTTCAAATTTCAAGAGATTTTTTATACATTGCTGCCTCAAATGTTATAATTCTAGTACATTTACAATTGCCCTGCATATGAATATAAAAAATATACACGAGCCATCTCTGAAATTTTCATTTCTTCTCTAGGCAAATAAATGGCCAACTAGTATGATTAGAACTGTTTATACCAAAGCAGGAAAAAGAAAAAGATGAATCAATAAGATCAATGGCAGATCTTACTTTGAATTCCAAGGCTTGTGATGACTGCTGAATCCCTTAACTACTTAGTAGCAACCGTGTTTTGGAGAAGTAACTCCAAGTCACTGAATCTGCATACAGAATCAGAGTCCTCAGAATAAAAAGCAAAAGTTGGCAGATAAAAATATGTGAACAGACAGAAAGGAAACGAGCAGCATACCTCACATTACTCAAATCAGGGTAAATTGCTATAGAATCTGTAAAATCCTGAATTGGAATAGAAAAGAACTCGGTTACTTGGTGAGCAAACCATTGAACTCAGCCATGTTACTCAAACTAGGCTTGTGAGTGTTGGTATTCGTGTGACACGGTCTGTTTGATTTTTTTTAGTTTTTCCATGTAATTGGAGTGTCTTGAAGATCTATATCCCCATACCAGTGTTCTGACATGCATTGGACAACACTTCAAGAAAAATGAAGAATCGGAGTACCATAGGCTGTTAGTATCACTTCTAGACCTTACCTGGTCAGCAGTTGAAGAAGTGTAGGTAATCACACATGACATCCCAGCTTTTGTTGCTGCCTGCACATGAGGAATTACTTTGCTTTAAAGCTCTAACCATGGTCAATAAACTTGTCAAGTGTATGCAATGCCCGAACTCGATTTGGAAATCAATTTCTTAAAAAAAGTACAAAAGAAAAATCAATTTGATGCAGATTTCAGCTAGGATTAATGAAACCGAGCCATTTTATAATGGCCAAGAACTGTGTAGAATGAAACTCAAACTCTAGAAAATTTCTTCGAATATTTCTGATGAATAAATGATAAAAATTTCAGGTTGCTCCAACTATTAAACCAAATTCAGAAGTCATTGATTGAAAATTAACATGGTATCCATTTTTCAGATAATAGTAGCTTTACCTGAAGACCTATCACACTATCCTCTACCACCAAGCAATCTTTTTCTGACACGCCTAATCTCTGCCAATATAAGATTTCTATATCAGATTCTGAATTAGCAACCGGAGACTGAAAGATGAAAAATATGAGCACAGGTAACATTATGGTTAAATGTACATGATATATAGTTACCTTGGCAGCTGTCAGATATATCAATGGGTCTGGCTTCTTCTCCTTCACATCATCACCTAAAAGCATAAAGAAGATTTAAGAATATTATGGATAGAAATCGTCATAAAAGAAAAGAACGAAATGACAAATTAAAAAGGGCCAATAAAACACAGAAACAACCTTTGCTTAAACTAACTAGAGGGACCAAAGATCAAAACACAACCAATGAGGTTATTTCTTTAAGTACATGCAAAGTTTTGGAGTTTAATTCATGTTTAATGAAGGTTAGTTATTAGCTTGTCTAGAAGAATTTCATAAGAATCAACGCAATTCATTTAGAAGAATTACATCCGAAATTTGGTTGATTATTTAAAAGACAACTGAAGAATACCCCTAGCAAGAAAGAATGCACCTCATTTATCTATCATGAAGCATATGTTTGACTTGTGAAACATCAGAATACATGTTTTAATTCACATAAGTCTAAAACACATCTAACAACAAAACCGGACGATGTAGAAGTACTCAACATACCTGCAAGGAAGCAATCAAGACCCTTGAATCGTTCCTATAAAAATAGGGAAAAAAGAATAAGGAAACAGAAGTGAGGATATTTGTTGATCAATGATGTACAAAATCAAAACTGTGAAGACTCACACCCAACTTGAAAGGAGCTGTTGTCTGCTTTGAGCCAAAATTCTCACAGTTTTGTCTCACAAGTGATGTCTTTTGCGGGACAAAACCTTGAGATTTACGATTCAAAGCAGACAATATCTTGCAAGTCGGGTGTGGATCACCACAACAACATACCATTCCAATGAGGTTCTCGAGACAGAGTACAACTGAACTTTTAGTTGCTGCAGAGCAAACTGCTAGCATTTTCCCCTGTAAGAGTGGAGAAAGAGAATGGCATCAAAAAGAGCTGAATGAAAGAATTTCTACACAATCCAATGCAACCAAATATGAAGACATGGGTTCAACGAGTTGACAAAAAGAGGGAAAACAGAAACAAAAGTTTGCATTGCTTCAATTGTGGAACAAATGGAAACTGGAAAGAACATGAAGATGATTCTCAATTGAAGTGATAAACAAGTAGTATCTTACAGCAGCCTTGGCCTCATCCATCAATCTTAAAACTCCAGGTCTAGTTTCCACCTGATCAAAACAAAACCACTCTCTGTAGAGTCAAAGAAATGAAAGATAAAAGAATCCCAATGCAAAAAAGAGTAATTTCTGCTTACAGTTCCAGATTTGATTATTTCTTTGTACCTTTCAGTCTTCCAGTCCTACAAAGATGCAACAGCATCACATACATAAGTTCTTCAATAAAGAGAATGCCATGGAGTTAAAAAAAGGTAATTCCTCAACAAAGACCGGATTAAAGCCTAATTGGATCCCTGTTTCCCCCCAACTTTATAATTTCACTTAATTCAAAAAGAAACAATAATCACCACTACATTACATTGATTAATTTTTCTTTATAAACTTCGTATTAATCAACATTGAAATATATACTCTTTATTATTAATACCTGAAGAGTGTCAATTAACTTGGCTCGTTCTTCATCACTCTGAGGAGGCGTTTCAAATATGGTAGAAGATGGCCATCCATGCTCCTTGAAGTACCTTCAGAAACACCAAAAATCTCCATTAAACCAACCAGCAACCAAAAGAATCAAGACCAATAAAAGAAACCAAAAAATATTAAAAGCAAAAGAGAAAAGAAAAGAAATGAACCATCTCATCTTGGGTTTGCCACCACCAATCAGGTTCTGGAGCACATCATAGAATTCAAGGTCCCAATTAAGGGGTTGTGAAGAGGGAGCGCAACGGACATTGAAGTGAGCGAAAGCATCGTTGTAAGCTTGGCGGTGCAAGTGTTCGGATTCTAGAATGACACCATCACAGTCAAAAATGAGAGCTTGAAGGGAGCGGGAAGCTGATACCGAGAATCGTCTTGGCTTTGCGGTGGTGTTGGTTAAGGAGAGTGAGGATAGCTTTTTGGTTCGGAAAGTGGGGAACTTTGGGGAGTAATAAAAGAGAGAAGATGAGCTGGAGGAGAGGTTTTGAGGAGAGATGATGAGCGTTGAGGTAGACGCCATGGCTGCTTTGCTTCAGTGGTTGGTCTAAAGTGGAGAGACTGAATCGAGCTAAAAACGGAGCGGGTTTGGTTCGTGTGGCTGAGGATATATGTATTGTAAAATCTTAACAGTTTTAATTTCATCAGTAAGTCCAAAAAATTTTAAATAATGAACATTTAATCCATATTTATAATCTTATTTCATTGTCCTAAATGAATATTTAAAATAAAGTGCACAAACATGACATATAAGTGTGGTGATAAAAACAATAATGTATAATAACTCCCAAAAAACAATTTTAAAGTTTTATGCAAAATCTGATAAATAAAGTAGATAAACATTGTGTTTGCATGTCACTTTGCTATGTACAAAAATTGTGTTTCTAAATTCTAATGTAGTATATAAACAAGTTTTCACGAGTATAAATAAATAAGCTTTTAATCTGTAGCAAAAGAATGTGCTAATGCATGTTTGGAGTTAGGCTTTCGATGTGTCGAATTGGAAACAGATAATCTTGAGGTTGCAGGAGTACGTAACCGTTTATCTGAGGCCTTGGCCGGAAGTGCATTGGTCGCTGCTGTCTATGAGCTTCTTGATCGTGAATGGAGTTTAAAAATCAGACATGTTCGTCGAGAGCAGAACACTGCCGCAGATCAATTGGCAGCATTGAGTCATGGTGCTTCCACTGGTGTTATTGTGTTCATGCCTCATGGAGCCTCCGGATCGCAACCCTGCAGCAGGAGGAGATGCTTGCGCCTAGACCTAGTAAGATTCTAGTTTGTTCCATATTAAGCAAAATAAGAATTTCCCTAGTCACTGAGAATAGATATCTCATAGCATTTCCATGCTTCAGCATTGTCCCTGCAATAATTATACAATTAGAAGTGGGATATCTGTGAAGAGTCAAAATTAGCGCGTATGGTGACTTTCATGGAATATCATAGAAATTGATCAGATTGTATTAGAAAGGAGGCTTGTCCTTCCTTGATCTTTTTGACCTAGTGCTGATGCATACGTTTATTTATAATCAATCAAGTATTTCAGAAGGTATAATATTAAAGCTATACTTTGTCCTGATAAAGCTCCTTATGCAAGAAATTGATACAATATTACAAGTTCGCAGAGCAGGTGAGTGGTGAATATGAAAAAGGCTTCCAACAGGATGTACCAAAACAAAACTATGGGTGAATGTCTTAGTATAACATTAGAAAAAAGACAACAATAACCCAAGATAAAAGTTTTTGTATGATTATCATGAATATCATGCACAAGAAGAATTACAGATACAAGCTAAGCACAAAAGACCATTTCTTTCATCTTGGCATGTTTCTATGCTCAACTGAAAATAAGAAAGTGAACCAGTTTATTGTAATCATACATATCTAGCTCTTCATCTATCTGCGATTGCAGCAGGGCTGCAATGGTCAAATCTTCAACAGGCAAGCAGAATTCCATAAAACAAAATAATTAATCCCTAGCTTGTATGCTGAAGGATCAGACAAGCTGACATTACACTGTTCCATATACACCACCGATTACATCTGCTGCTTTGAATTCTTATGCTTTGACATTGCTAGATCCCCTGATTGCACCTAAAGGTTCACTCTGCTGGACTTCCATTTGTTTTGCCTCCTCAGTTGACTTCTGCGCTTTAACTGTATCTTTCTCTTGAATAGGTTCCCGCTTGTCTTCAAACAACTTCCCCGACTTTGCAACTGCAAGGATTAACTCAAGTTGTTTCTGCTGTTGCTCCTATAGAATACATCATCAATCACATGTTGAGAATCCAATGACAAAGCATGTTTTTATTAATAATTAATTCACATGTTGAGAATCCAATAGCCACAAGCTGTATTGTTCTTACTAAATGCTAGTTCCTCTGAAGACAGGTTCTCCATTGATACAATGACTAAGGAATAATTTTTTAAGGCTTACTGAATGCTAGTTCCTCTGAAGCAATTTAGTTTTCTTGTATTTGAATCTCAACTCATTTAAGGTTTATTGGTTTTAGTAAGGCTTAATGCTTGCTTAATCCAAGCCACAATTTTTATGCATTCAAAACCATAATAATATACAGAAGGAAAATAAAAAAAAAGCTTGAATATTTACTCTTTTAACTTAAGCAACTAGTACCATAACCATATTTAACTTACTTAAAGTGCCATTATTGATCTCCTATACCAACCGAGCTTATAACTGAAAATTTTGAGAAAATTAAAAAAAGAAATCAAATAACGGTGTTACCTGCATTGCCAGCAAAACTTTTTGAATTTCCTTAAGCTCCTTTTCCAGGATGTCTTCTTGAGCTGCTAATGCTCTAGTAGCCTCAGAATTCTTTTGAGCCAAGGCTGCAGTCTGCAGACAGCAGGGGAGTTATAAATATAAGAATAAATTTGCAAAATACAATTTGTTATCAACAGCTGCCCTTCCCATTCATTCATAGTATAGTAGGCAGCAAGGGTGATAAGATGTTCATCATTATCACATTGGAGCCACAGCTGACATTAGTTTATTCATTCATATCAAGTCAAGTGTTAGATGCTGAGTTACATAGGCTAAAGATTAGATGGCACAATCAAATAGAATTCGTGTACCTGAAGCAGTTAGGTTCATCCATATCCTAAATTCCCAAGAATATGCATTTTTTAATATTCTAACAATAATCACCTTAACTTTGTATAATTGCAAACTTATGTTAATTGATCACCCTTTTATTATATATAAGTTGCATGAGATACACCACTTTCCATAAAACCAAAGCTGAGAGCGCTCTAGGCATATTTTAACATTGGAAGTTTCCATAGCTTTATCTTTCTTCCACTTCGCATACATGCTTATTGGAGGATACTGTTAGGGGTGAGCAAAACTTGACTCAATTCATAAAATTCGAATTTTTTGACTCGATACGACAAAACTTGACTTGAATCGTAATGTTATAAACTTGACATGACTTGGAAAAAATTTAAATAAACTTTGAGTTATAAAATGAGACTCAAATAATTCAAAAATTTTAATAATTAATGATCGGATTTCAAATTTGACTTGAGTCCCTCAACCATGCATGATATATATATATATATATATATATAGGATTATAGGCAGTTTATATTGAAACCAATTAGTATATGATAATAAATATTTACAACTAAATTTGAACAAAAACATTGACTTGACATAAATTTCATAAACTCGACTAGAAAAAAATCAAATAAAGTTAAATTATAAAATAGGTCTTATCAACTCAACTAACTCGAAATTTGTTTACTCAACAAATGAATGCTCACCCTTAAATACGAGTATGCTCCAATTTTCTAAAATTTTCCTTATATTTAGAGGATCATACTCCAATAAACATATCCTAATATGTGCATGAAAAAGGTGTCAGTTATGGGTACTTTTGAGAAAATTAGTCAAATTTCTCCTAAATTCATGAGCTAGTAAGCAGGCTATTTAGAATAAATAATAAACAGCATCTTAAAAATAAATGGTTATTAGATAGCTTTCGATGGTAACTTGAAAAGCATAGTTTTAGTGAACATAAATTTAAAATAACTGCTAAGAATCACACTCTCACTGATTCAGAAGTTCCTTCAACAAGCTACCATGGACAAAGAAATCATGCAGACCGAAACCAAAATGCATAAAAACTTTAACATTAAGCAACAAGAATTACAAAATTTTTACCTCTTCAATAGGCTGTTTCAAAGCTTTCCTTGTTACCCGAAACCGAGTCCCCAACTTCTCAAGTTGCCTAGACAAAACACGAAGAATCGTCACAGAACTTTTTAAATCATCCTCCAACTTCTCAATCCTCCCGACCAAAGTCAATCCTTTTCCACCCGCCTTCGTCGTTTCCACACAAATCCTCCGCCACTGCCGCCTCCTAATCCACGCCCCGACAACAACCGCTCCCACCAATCCCAAAACTCTCCACAGCAAGACACTTCTCCAAACCCCACCTAAAACGACACCTTTCCAATCCAAAACGGCATAAGTAATCGAAACAACAGCGGAAGAAAAAATGCACAAAAGTTCAGCGGCGGAAAGAAAAGAATCAAAATTGATAGCATTCAAATTGGGTTTTTGTTCCGGTGAGGTGGCAATTGAAGAATCTGAGTTGTATGCTTTGGGAAAGGAATTGAAAGATGGACGCTGGCAGTTGAAGTCGAGAAAACTTCGGGTCCGTAAATGCAAAACACTGGAATTCGAGGTGGGGAAGTTGAGATGGCGGGATGTAGTTGTAGGGAACGAAATAGGGTATCTGGGACAAGGGTTTAAACGAGAAGGTGGAGGGGATAAGAGGTTTTGAAACGCGATTGACATGGTTCTTTTCTGGTTTCTGTTAGGTTTTTGGGTGAACTGGATCCGACAGAGAAGACATTGTTAGGGTTTTATATGTTTGTTTTTAGTCAGAGGGAGGAAATTGGTGGTGGATTCAACGCTTCCCGGCGAGTAGGCCTATCTCCGCATGTTAGCTTAGGGAAGTTGAAATGAGTTTAAGACTGCGCCGGAATGTATATAGCAGGCAGGTGAATTTTATTTTTATAAAAACATGAATTTTTATTAAATTCATAAAAAAAATTATAATTATATCGTAATCAAAAAAATAAAATAATTAGATTAAATAACTTAAAAATTTTACAATTCAAAAATTTTAAAAAAAAAATCTATGAAGAAAAAAATACCAATAAAATTTAGAATTTTTTTGAATTTTTTTGTCTCTGTCTAAACGAGTTGCATAACGAAGAAAGGATTTATAGGCGATCCAAACTGTCATGCAAAAAGTATCGCTACTCAATACCTAAGACTGATTTCATCGGCAAAACAATTATCAAACAAGTGAGGATAAATCTTTTTAAATGACCACCGATAAACCAAAAATCAAAAACTAACATTGATTGAATCTATATGCGAACAATAATAGATCGGTATTAGACTTAAATTATTTATATTTTTTATTACAACAAGTGCATCATGGGCCGCCCATAGCTCCTCCAACAACCCCTTAACCAACCCATAATGACATGTTGAGAAAGCAGCCCCAACCCAACCAACTCAACGCGAAGCTGACGATAGTAATACTCAAAATCCCCCAGCAGCTTATGTCCCTCATTGAACACAAAGGAACATCAACAGGTAACGGAAAACATGATTCTCCAATCCCTCTCCATCACTGGAGCGTGTACAACTTCACTCAAATTTTCTTCAAACCAAACCTCAAAGGGATCCAGAATAGAAATTCTGCAGTAGGTCATGTCGAATAATGTGAGACCAAATTTGTTTGGTTGTAACACAAGTACGCTACACATGAACCAAGTCTTTCTCTTCTTCTGAACACACCGAGCAATAGCTATCAATTGTAAGGTGGCGACAGAAACGTTCAATGTTCGTTAACAGTCGCTCATGCTTCGTAAGCCAAAGTAAGGTCCTCACTCTTTGTGGCACATTCAAACGCCAAAGTTCTGACCCATGGTCCAGGACTGGATGATCGAACGCCTTATAAACTAGGTTGTTGAATAAACATGGTTTTCCTTCTACATCCACACCGGTCAATCATGCCCGAGAGAAGCATGGGGTGGCAAAACACACGCTTTACAACAAAGCCTGCGACAGAACCTGCATCAAACACGGCCAATCCCAATTCCCAAAGGTGACTACATGACAGCTACAGGCAAACGAGGAGAGTGCAAATCATTTGCCCCTTCTCCGTGTCTTCATTTATGCTTCCACTTTAAATTAGAGGTTTAAGGTTTAGGTTAAGGATTTTGGTTAGGTTTTAGGGTTTAAAATTGATTTTTTTTTAAAAAAAAACAAAGGAGGCATCAAAGGAGACATGAAGAAGAAACAAATGATTTTTGTTCAAATAAAAAAAAGGCAAAGTAAGCACGCACTGATCTACCTATATCGTCGAGCCAAACATACACTCTTATTTTATTTTTAGTGATTAAAATTTGTACACAAATGGTTTTAAAGAAAATATTTATCCACTCCTATATTGCAAATTCTTTTTATAATTTTTGATATTTCCTTTTATTGGATAATAACGACTACCATTAGTTAAAAATTAGATACGTACATGAAAAGAAAATATCCAAATAGCTAGCACAAAAATACAATATTAAATAAAAAATGTATGATTTTAAGGTTTAAAATTAAATTTTAAAATATAAAATTTAATTTTTAGTATGCAAGATTTAATGACCCAAAAGTAACACGCGACATCATTTAAAACCAAATTGTGAAAAGAAAAAATTTTCACTGACCGTACATTAAATATTAATCTTGTTAAATTTAGAGAGACGGAAGAGTTGGAAGTGGACGAAACCTGTTTAAACTTCACTTGCTTGAACACTCAAGAAATGGGAAACAGAAGTTTATACGATTTGATTTGCCAGGGAACATTGTCAACACTTGATGCACCAAATGTGACTGCTTAACCCTATAACCAACACTAGTCCAATAATTCAACTATGTAAAATACCATTTTAGGGTTCGGCAAATCAATTCAACTGCATGAAACTATTGACAACAATTTCCAGTAATTTGAAACATAAACTATGATGAGAAAATTGCACAGTACCATTCATCCATGATCATATATTGTCCAAATTGCATATACCAAATCGAAATGCCTGGTTATATCCTCTGTTCAAAATGTCTTGCATAAGATTATATTTCCTCGATCAAACCACTCACACTCGGTAATCATGTCATCACTAGCTCAGGCTTCTAGTAGTAGGGCATATACCGCATTGGCCTCCTGAATCTAGGAATTTTCCTGCAATGAGTTTGTTTTGACGGAGGGGCAGGAGACAACATAGTTAGAAAAATAACATAAGAATCTACTTTGTGAACTGGAGGAAGATAACCCATGCAAAAGAAACACACCCATATCCATAAGGAGAATAAAAGTAAGGAGGTATATAAGGCCTCCTAGATCGGTAGCCCATGTAAGGATTGAATCGCCTTGGACGGTACTGCTTCATCCCTGGAACATTGGTCCTTTTTGGCAAAACCTGAATATCACAAGGAATACCCAAAAATATGTTGGAGAAAGGCTTTATTAGTATAACTAAGGAAACTACAAAGCATTTACTAACAGGACCACCAGGCTCCAATTTTTAGAAACAAAAGACCAAGCTTCCTAATATTTAAAGCTTAATATCAAAATAAGTGCCCAAACTACCCCATTTTCCTCTTTTAGGTTCCTAAACTTATTTTGCCCCTTTTCGGTACTCGAACTATCATTTTTTGTCCCTTTTAAGGTCAAACTTTGACAAAAAAATGATAGTTTGGGTAACTACTTAACCAAAATATTGACAGTTTGGGCACCTAAAAGTGAAAATCGGGATAGTTTGGGCACCTAAAAGGGGCAAAGATTAGTTTAGGAACCTAAAAGGGGAAACATGATAGTTTGGGCACTTATTTTGACATTAAGCCTAATATTGAAGAAAAAACAATACCTTCAACTGGCGGCCATGTAATTCAGATTCGTTCAGCACAAGAGCCTCTTGAACGGCTTCTGCTTCAAGGAACTCAACATAAGCAAATCCTTTTGGTTGACCATACTTGTCTGTCAGAATAGTAACTCTGTTCACAGTGCCACAAGATTGGAAATGCTGCTGCACTTCCTCAGGTGTGCATGCATAATCAACCTACAGAATAAAATTCAACAAAGGTTTTCAAAAAGAAAAGAGAATAGGGAAATGCTACCAAAGAAAAGCTACCACCCTACAGAATAAAATTCAACAAAGGTTTTCAAGATTGGAAATGCTGCTGCACTTCCTCAACAGTACCAAAGAAAAGCTACCACCCTTGGTTATCATGATACTTCCACCTTAAACCTTATGCAGTGGCTGAGAATGAGAACACTATATACTCCATTTACGGGGCTGGGGTAACGTTTAGAGACAATTAGCAAACAATATAGCTAAACAGGCTGTTTACATGTTTTCTTCAAGGTCTTGACAATGTTATATTAAATTGTCAGTCAACCAAATCTTCTAGCACTCAAAATTCACTTTCTCAACAATGACACCATTCAACTCTTATTACTCAAACTCTTTGAAATGCTAAATCAAACATGATTTCATGCTTCTACTAAATTTATAATTTGAGAGGTCTAATGAACACCACCATGCAAAAGCCCGAATTGGGTACTTTTCAAACTGCTGCGCAACAGTCCCCTGTGAAATATCAGGGGAGCAACTATACTTGAACATTTCCCATCTTTTTATCATGTTAACTACAATTATATATATAAAATACAGTAACTGCTACATATCTAACTGTTTAAAATCTAACCTTATATTTATTTATAACATGCAATTTTCTTAATCAATATTTACTTAAACCAGTAAAAACATGAAGATAGTTGAGCACATCAAAATAAAAGGGATACAAGAAATGTTAAGGAAGCATGGTAGTGAGGATAAGTAGAGGCTGATCAAGACCTTATATCAGGATATAACAACCAAAATACTAAGAGAGCCCATAGATTGATGGAAACCAGATGTATTTATCAAAAAAAAAATGACTGGGAAAGATTTTCTTTAACTATAGAATAAATTTCTAGCGAGTATGATACCCCAGCTGAATAAAAAATATTGAGTCAATTCTTAAAAGAAATCCAGGAAGAGAATTTATGAATCCAATTCTTAAAAGAAACAACAGTTTTAACAGGATGCATTCTAAGAAACAAGGAAAAAAGATTAAAAGGGAAAAACTTTACAGAAACAACTAACAACGAGCAAATAAGAACAAATTTCTTTACACAAACAACAGGAAACAAGAGATTAAAGCTACAAAGAAGCAAACAAATGCCTCTCACCACATCCAACCAAAATGACCACAAATTCTGAGGTTCATACTCCAATGACCACCACGGCCACCAGCAACGTTGTTCTTGCATCTTAGAGAGCATATGTTGACTTGGCTTAGATATTCAAAACAAGCAAACTATATCCCTTGCTAGAAGATGAAGCATGTTAAGTAACATGCTACCTCCATCCATCCACTACGAACAAGCCCAGTCATACTTTTCAGGGGCAGGTATTATACTGCTTTTATCTCCCTGATTTTTTTCAAATACAAATTTTCTACATGCATCACATAAAACTAATTGAAATTTCCATCATAAGGATATTTTTTCTCTCCTTTTTTCATATATATTTTTCTTTCAGAACTTCCTCTATCTTTTTTTCAATTTCTCTACTTTTTACCCTTTCAACATGTTTTTCAAACACTTCTCTTTTTCTTCTTTTTCTCTATGAAATATTTGAGGAATCCCCCCATTTTCCTCTTAATTCTTTTTTTGAAATTTAGGTTACAGATACAATTTTACAACTATTCCAACAGTAACACACACGCAAGTGGAGGAAAATTAACCACCCTGCGATCATAGTAAGACGTTAAGGTCAAACCATGATTATGTGGAGAAGTATCCACATCATATCCAAAGTCATCAGAAATAATAGAAAATGTCATCTGAAGCCATTTAGTTAATCCCTAGAAGAAGCTAAGGTAGAGATACAAAATACAGAAGTAGGGAATAACTATTACGATAGGTAACTGAAAAACATAAAAAGAATAAAAAGATGAAATAAAATGTGTTGAATGCAAGATAACTCAGATTTAGACATTAACAGCCTACAGGAAAAGGGATAACTCAACAGGTATAAAAAAGGTTAAATATGCAGGAAGAACAACCAAAGAATAAGAACTGAGTGGTGCATCCATTCCAAATATTTTTGAGGTTGCACCTAAAGAGGAATGTTTTTCAAAGAAACTGTTTGGACGTCAGCTCAAGTGTGAATTTTTATTCTACTCGGCTCTTTTGGTTGACTTGCTGATTTTGGAGTTTTAGTAGTACTACACCCTCCCTAAGCCCCTGGAATTTTATCCCCATAATCTAAAGGTAATAATTTTAAAACAAAAAATGCTAATTGATGGAAATTTTCATGTAGACCAATCCAATACTCTGTCTTGACTCTTGAGTTCTTATATAAGTTCAGGGACACATTCATATTGCACCAAAGAATCCTACGGTACAATTCAGAAAAAATGTACTAAATGAGAATAGGCGGACTATAAGACAGGAAACACAACAAGACAAGGGAAGCATACCATCATATAAATGACCATTGAAATGTTTATCCACGTGCTAACAAGATCAATAAATCAGAAAACATGCAAGATAATTAAACCATCCTCTTTTCTATTTTTTAAGAAATATCCAAGCAGTTAGTAATGCAAGAAAGTTCACCATATATATGTTACATCTACAAAGACATATTAAAGAAGAACAACACTATTTATCTCACATTGCCAACGAAAACAGATCGTGAATCTGCTTCCTCTTTGCTCGCCTGATTAGCTACAGCACTAGCAGGATCTGTGATGAAAAAAAAAAGTGACCTTATTTTAGAAAAAATGTTTAGGTTGGAATTAGAAAAAATGGTTCAAAAATTAAACACAATCAGCACCTTGAAGTATAGATAAATTAACAAATGTCCAGGGTATAACTCCCTGTTAGAATTCTCCAGTTAATTCAATGAACTACTAGTACAGTAGAATCACTGTCTAAAAATCAAACAATTTTCAGTTCAAAAATATAACAACAAAAATCCAGAGAACAAAATCATAAACCCTAACATCATAATTTTAGACTAATATTCATATCATATAAATATCCCCAAACAAAAAAAACGAAGAGGGGAAACCTTGAACAGCACCCATTTCTTTCTCGACCTTGGCCTGCATTTCACGTAGAGCCGCCGCTTCGTCTTCCATCTCTTTCAACCGTTTCTTCATTTCATCCAATTCCTACAGCAATCAAACAACTATAGTAACAAAAAACAAAGAGCGGTCTTCAGTTAGGGTTTTTTTTTAAAAAAATAATTACCTTGACGGCGTCTTCATCGGCAGCGGACATGTCAACGTCGGCGTTGTGAGGGTCCAGTTCTCCCTCCATCTCTCCTTCGTCGGGGATTTCACCTCCGTATACCTCATGCTCCTCTTCATCCATTTTTATTATATTTCTCGCTCTGTCGCTCTTCTTTGATTCTTCTAGAAAGAGTCTCCAAGTCTGTTAGAACTGTCTTCACTGGATAATTTCTACTCGAAACAAAGGATTTCGGCTCGTGAAATCATAGCCGTCAGATGATGGAAGATCAACGGTGAGCCTTCGCTCAGGGTTATTTTATGATTGTGATTCGCAAAAACGCTTATATCAAGGACCTAAAATTTAAAATATACTATTTTTATTTAATTATCTATTTTAGTTAAAATAAGTGTATAAATTATAGTAGTTTTTATTAAAATATATAGAGAGAGAGTAGTTTTTGTTAAAGTAAAAAAATTAAAATATTATTTTAGGTTAAATAAATATCTAATATATTTTCAATCAAATTTATATGTTAACTTTTAAGAACTTGAATGAAAATATACGTATTTTAAATATATATTTTAATAAAAAATATTTTAAATATTACTTCTATTCAAAAAAATATTTTAAATATTTATTTTAATTGAAGAGCACTATAATGTTTATTTGATAAAAATATATTTTAAATGTTTATTTAAATATAAAAACATAAAGAACTAAATGTGTTATTATACAAAATATCTTAGTAACAAAATCACTCTTCTAACGATCGTCAACAAGTCAATGATCAAATTTAAATAGAAATAAAAATTTGATGAAAATATTAAAACTATTAAAACTTTGATTATCAAATTAAATAATTGATTAAAATTTAATGACTGGACTTTACCCTTAAATTAAAGTGAATACGAAAATTATTATAGTAATAAAATTTTAATTACTTTTTGAATTAAAAAAGAACAAATTTAAAATCATTTTTTTAAGATTTTATTAAAAGGGGTAATAATACTTTTGATCCTTATGACTTCAAAACTAATTAAAGCAGTTATGGTACATTGTGATACATATGAATAGTGATAGATTATAATACATATCATTTATCGTAAAATTATTCATAAAGGAATAACTTTATTAAATTATATTAGAACTTATCGAACAGTGTTGAACATTTTGAACTGGAAGAAGATAGTTGCCGGTGAGAATCAACGGAACGGCAATCCCGTGTCACTGGCGGGGAGGAAGATCACCATTTCAGGTCCGCCTCAAGAAATTCCAGCATGATAGAAGATTTTGAAGGGTGTGGCACAGAATGATATAGTTTTGCTTGCAAGGGCAGACAGTTGATTAATAACATAATACAGTTAAAAGATGGAAATGGCTTGTCAAAATGGCACAAATTATGAATAACTTTACCTATGGTAACAAAAACTAAAGAAATGGCTCCAAAATATAATGGGATATCGAAATCAAAGCTTTTTTTTTTTTACTGTTCTTCAATCTAGCGGCAGTAAGCAGTCAAGACCTTCAAATTGCTTGAAGTGTACAAATACGACCTTGAAACAGTTTCTTTTCTTTATGTCTGGCACTTCCAATGTTTGGTGTTCCTATTCAGTAGCAGTGATATCCTGTATCTTCTTTGCTTCAACATCGCGTTCATCCGGCGAGGTTCCATTTTCACCGCTCATGTCTTGTTTTTCATCAAGCTCACTGTGGCTTTCGGGGGCCAAGGTTCCATTCTTTTCAGTCTCCATGACTACTGAAAGCCTTTCTAGCAGCTCCTGGCAGTCGATTGCTGCAACCATCACACTCAAGCTCGACCTACCCTTCCAGCAGCCAATGGCTATTGTTGATGTGTCCACTTGGAAATGGTCTGATAAAGATTTGCCAGCTGCAAAGAAAAGGTTAATAGGGGAATCATAGAAACCAATTGTTCTGGCAGGAACGGCGGATCAAATTAAGTTACCATCTCTCAAAACAATCACACAGCAGCCTAACATCACGTTCGCTGCTTTCTGACCAAAGTCAGCCTCGACGAAGTCCGCAAATTTGACTGATTTGTATTGCAAAAGATGTTTGAAATCTGCTGTGGAAGCATATAGTATTTGTTTGGTAATGTAAGGTAGAATCACAGGCAACCCTTCTGATGATATCCTGAATAAGCATGGAGCCGAGGAACCTTCTCTAGATGTTTGGCGCTCCTATTTTTACAACAAAATCAAATAAAATATGACCTCAAGTGATTCAGAAGCAAACAAAAAGTTATACAAACTAATAAAATCAAAAATTTTCTTATGGTAAAATAAATAGTTCAATTAAAAGAAAAATGTAATAAATATACTCACAAACATCTTGAGGCCAACAGAAGTTATCTTCAGTTGCTGTCCACCTCGAAAATTAAGGTCTAAAATATCCTTAACTGACTTCGAAATATAATAAATTCTCTTCACATGATTAGCATCGTTGTTTCTTGTAACAAGGTGACCGGAGAACGGGAAGGATTCATCAATACCATAAAATGTCTTAATGCTGTTGATTATAGTTTCATCTTGGAAGAAAAGAACGGGATCAACTCCTTTCCACTTGCCCTGCATCTGCAACTTCCTCTTCTCTCCGGTTTTTGCAGAATCAATTTTACTATCCGCAGCTCCTTGAGTTGCTTCAGAAGAATTGCTCTCTGGAACACCTTCATCTGGTTCATCAACCAAATCCGCCTCTAAAGCTACTTCTGATATCTTTTCATCATCTGAAATCACTTCAGAGATCCTTTCATCAACCTCTGAAGTTATTTTTGCGATATTTTTGTCAGCATTTGAAGCAACTCCCAAGATCTTTTCATCTGTTCCATCCCCGGAACTAACTTCTAATCCATTTATTTCTTCAGTAGCTTCGTCTGACAATTTTTCATTCAATTCATTTCTAGTTGATAGTTTCCTTTGTGAATTAGCAGACTTGTCCTGAATTACTGCAACAAGCATTGTGAAACCAATTTATAAATGCAGGATGAGGCAAGAAAAAGGAAAGACCAGAGAGTAGGGCAACTAGGGACTTAAATCACTAGTTTCGACAATAAAATTGGCAAAAAACCAGCATATCAGAATCTATTTATAGATGAAGCATCTTAGAAATGACATATAAACTACATGCCACACCGTAAACCATTCAAAACCATAAAACAGACATTATAATTTTGATTTACCAGGCAAATCAGAAATTTTGTGGAGAACAGCAATGAAAAAGGCTCCTGTATTTTGATCATGAGGCACTATCCTCATGCAGCGTTCTAGTGGGAGATCAGAAACTTCTTCCTCCAAATCATCAGCAGAAGGAACAGGGCCATCAAGCTGAACTACATCTTCAGAATTTACATTTTCACCGTTTGCACACTTCTTGTTATTAGTTAGATCTGAATAGTTTTTGCCGGAAGGGAACATGCTAGGAACAATCCCATTCTTTTGCAATTTGCGAGCATCCTTGTATGATGCTAACCAGACTCCCTTATCACGTACCTGGTGGACACGGAAAATCTCAACACCAGATGGAAAGAGGATAATGGAATATTGAAAGACAATGTATCCATGCAAGTAGAATGAATACCCAAGAGAATTACTGAAAATGGTAAAACTAACCTTCCATTTTGTTAAACCTGGACGGCGAATCAATTGAGGCAGCTCATTTGAAACATCAACCAGTTCAACAGACACTCCACATCTCCGTAGAATCTAAAGAAAAGGGGAAACAAAGATTTCAGTTAAACAGGATTGTTATATCCAGCCATATCGAACATTTGGGAAAGGGTAAGATGAACCTAAAGAGAAAAAAAAAACTTACATATTAATAGTAAGAAAAATAGCAACAAAGAGTAGGAACTACTAAGACAAGGGTTACTGTCAAAACTTCAGAATAAAAACCATATGCAAACATAAAATTTAAAGTATATCTACAAAATACTCAGTTTAAATATATAAAAAAAAAAACATAAAATACATGTTTAATAACAAGCATCTTATTGAATACCAGAACTGAACAAACTAAATCATGTTTTAGTACACTAACATGTTCATGTATGTTAATATTTTTAGCATCACTGGCAAGACTATCAATAAGCTTCCCATCAAAGATCCATCTTGATGGGGATTGGGGAGCATTCATTTATCTACTTTAATCACCTTTCAAATTTACATGCCAAATAGAAGACGCATTATTTCATCTTGCTTAAAATCCATCAGGCATTGACATGATTGGTTACCTTCACAGATTAGGATCGTTAGAGCCTTCAACTTTCATCTTCATGAACCCCGCATATAATATTCCGATGGGTGTTATTCTTTCCCAACAAGATTATGATATACAAAACCCGATTTGCATCCTTATAAATTTAATCATTAACCAAGAAAAAAAAAGAGAAATGGGGCATTTTTTTTTAAAGACAATTTTCTAAGGACATAGGAGTAAAAACTATCAAAGAAGTAATTTGGATTTAGTTTTGTCTCTCATGGCATAAATTACCTCGGCAACTACAGCTTCATTTTCAACTGGATTCATAGAGCAGGTTGAGTAAACCATTCTCCCACCAACTTTCAACAGAGATAGACCTGCCATAATGCAAAAAATTAGAGAATGGAACATCCACTAATTAAAAATCAAAGGTCTCGTATAATTTATACATCGCATGGCAATCTGAATCTGTAAGCAGTGAAGTCCATTGGCCATTCCTCCATTCCTAAACAAATGCACATAAATATGATCTTATGAAAAGGACCTTAACAAATGAAGGGATGCAAAACAGAGGGAAAAATTGCAAGAGAACACAGACCATTTACGCCAGATATCAGGAGCCTTACGAAGAGTGCCATCCCCACTGCAGGGCACGTCACATAATACACGGTCAAAGAGGAGTTGGGTGATGCTCTGCTCTAACTCATTTGTTGCTTCTGAAGAATCTGAACCAATAGAGATATTTTTGTGGGAACGGCAACCAGGGAAGTGTTGACCTTCATGATTTGTGACTATCAGGTTTGCGGTGCACATTCTTTTTGTTTGGTGGATGAGAAGGTTGCATCGTTGTACATCAAGATCATTTGCTAAAACCTAAAGCAAATACAATGAAGAAATATTATTACACTTTTACTAATATTTAACTCAGCATATGGAATAGATGGTAAAGCTTCCAAAGCAATTCATGGTTATACAGTTATGATGGGTACACCAACAAAAACCCTAAGAGAAAGTATACATGAAAATAAAAGCAAACAAACCATGCCCTCAGGTAAAGATCCTCCTTTGGCAGAATGGTAAATAATCTCAAGCAACTGAAAAGTTTTTGAACCAGGTGCTGCACAAACTGCAAAAAGGAATAGTAGGAAATAGTAACTACATTTCTGATGTGGTTCAGACAGTTTCCTAATTAAAATTGCAGATAACAAGGTTGTGGGGTCTTTAGAAAGAAGATAAACAAATAAATTATCCAAATGCATCATAAATTGCTTACCATCAAATACAAAATGATCGGGACGTACATCAAGGAAGAGAGGAGGCACCTGCACGATGAACAATTCGAGAATTTCGGTCAAAAATAAAACTTTAAGAAACTTGCCAACTATATAACAGCAAATTGGCGCATAAACAAAAGAACTTGTAAGTGGAGTCCACCTACCATGCTGACAGCCTCCTGTCTACTGATGTTCCCAATTTCAGTTTCAAGTTTCAAGAACTCATGAAACCTGAAAGTTATTTAACCAAACCAAGCAGTTGTAAATCACATAACATATATGCTTAGTAAATGGAAAACAAGCAGTTGTAAACGACATAAATGGAGAGGCAAGTAACATGCAGAAAACATTGAAATGTTGCAAATCCATCATATTAGTCCTCCACTACTTTTCAATCAAGACTGTATCAAGCAGTTGTCCCACAGTACATGGACACTAAACATGTACCGACATGATATAAGATATACACAACAATCAGGTTCTCATTACAGTTGAACTCACAGTAGAAATGCAACAAATTTCAAGATCACACAAATGCCTAAATAGGCAATATTGAAGCTTTTTACTTACACGGGAGTGCAAAATACATATCATTTAACACAACAGCTTACCTCTCAAGTGTTTGGTTTTTCCTTATTTGCATGCGAGAAAAATTTGATTGCCAAGCAAGATTATCAGGGTACCAAGCCAAAGGTTTTATAGGTTCCAAATCACCCCCTTCAACCGCCTGCAAAAAAGAGTGACAGAAAAAGCCAGTTACTTACAAGTTAAAACACCATTATATTAAGATATTATAAACACAAAGCAAACACAGCCCCGTACTTCGGCTTGAAGAGATTTCATGAAGTCATTCTCTAACTGTGAACGAATATCCTCACAAAATTGGCTACTGCAAAAGATTAGTAAAAATATTACTAAGAAAAGAAATGATTTTTACACTCACAACTCAAAACCCAAACCTTCCGGAAGAGAAAAATGAATAGAAAAACATACGTTGAATTGATTCTGAAAGCAGCAGGCAATGGTTTTCTAAGCACTTCCATGAAAGCATCCCATTCATCGGGAGAAACAATCCCTTGTTCCTGCCAAAAAAAATTAAAAACAATTACATAGAAAAACATTTCCATGTTTAAAAATAGATGAAATGATAAAAGCATAAGAAAATATCTAATCTACTTTGTAATATTCATCGAATGAAGGATTTTGAGTGGCAAACGGCTGCCAAGGTGGGTTATTAGAGTTGGGGTTATTGGGGTCAGATGAAGAATCTGTTTTTGTTCGTTTCCAAACATTTTCTCTGTTTTGCTTGAAATGTTTCCTTTGAGTACGAGACCCTCTTCGACCTCCCATTGCTTCTGCTTCTTTACGATGGCTGCCGCCGCCGAGGTTTTGAGAGGGGAGATTTGAGGGTGATATTTGTTTATATGTATGCTCTTCTCCTCTCTTTTATAAAAAAAAATGTGGGCTTTTCAACTCGTTTATTTTAGAACATAGCCCATCTTGTAATCATCAACTGCCGGAAACGGCAAAAGACGGTTTTCTGGGGATTTAGATTTCGGTCCTGCCATGTCTGAAACCAGTAACTTGGACAGTTGCTGTTGGATGGTTCGCTAACAGGCTACCTTTGAAGACAGGCCCAAGTGTTAGAAAGTTGGGCTATTTTTGTATAGGGTAAATTACACTAAAGGTCATTTATTTTTAGATTTAGAAACAAATAAATCACTTAATTATAGATTTAGTTATAAATATATTAATTTTCTTTTCAAAGTAATAATTCAGTTACTCGATTATAGGTTTAAGAATAAACATGTCGTTCAATTTAGTAATGTAGTCGCACTTCAAAATAATTCAATAAATTTAATTTTTTACGTTTTAAATTTTTAATTAGTGATATGATTGTATGAGTACCTATTGGAATGTGACGTTAAGGTTAAAATATAGGTTAAAGAGGATTAATTATATTATTAATTTTTTTGGAGACCCAAAATGCAATTTTTCCGTTTAAGCAAAGGTTAAAACATATAATATAAAAAATAAAAGAAATCAGACATCAGGTGTGTACAAACAAATTGAACATCATGTACATATGCAACAACATGGTTACTCTAAAGCTTGTTCTCGTTTAGAGAAACTTTTTCTCCTCATAAGATCACTAAACCTCTTTAACAAAGCTTTCTTCTTCCTAGAACTCCTATCGATTTCTTCATCAAGTTTGCTTGTATCCATCTGCTCAAACTCCTCACCATTCATGGCTTCGTCATCTGTGAAAGATGATTTTTTCCTGTGATGGGTTGGTTTTGATGTGGAAGAAGTCTTTGGGGATCTAAGAGAATAAAAAATGGAGCCTTTAAGTGGATCGTCCGAGTAATCCGAGTCTGAATCACCTAAACTTCCTCTCACTGGGACCTTGGAATCATCATCTGCATCATTGTTTTTGTAATTCAGGAATGGTAGATTTAAACGAGGGCTTCTGCATTTAAGGTGTCTTGGTTTCTTGCTTTGTTCTTTATCGTCTTTATCTGCAGAAGAAGCTGCTGCTTTTTGTTTCATAGCTCGCTCTTGATCCTCGGGTTCCAAGTTTGCCTCACAGAATAATAGCTTCAAATCCTTCATGTTGCCGGCTGATGATGATTCGTAGAGCTTAAGGTTCTCGTTCTCTTGTGATAAGATGCTCAAAGCTTCATCCTTTCTGGCAACGGTGTCCTTGAGCTGATAATTCTCTTCCCTGGCAAGGTCGGCTGCTTCTTTGGCTGCACTTGCTTCGGTTATGGCATGTTTCATGATATCCTTCAGTTTATGATTCTCTTCCTTGGCCTCCCTCAGTGCTTCATGCAATGCTTTGTTCTCCTTTTGTGCTGAATTCCTTTCTTCTTCCAACCGTCTGATGCATTCTACGAATCCTTTCTCTTTTCCACTCCATGCCAAGAGGGATTCTTCAGCTTCAACTCTTAATCTCTCTGAAATGTTTTTGAACAGGTCGGCTTCTTTCTTTGCTTCCATGTAGTTTTCCTCCGCGTTCCTGGCCTGCACCCTCAACGTTTGGACTTCCCTTTTTGATTTCTCGAGCTCGAGAATCGTTAAAATGAGCGTCTCATTGATTTGTTCTGCTTCAGCTCTTACTTCCTTCAACGCCATGGCTAGATCATCCATGGCCTTTTTGTTGTTTTCTTCTGCTTCTATGGTGTATTTGAGTTGGCTCCTTAACGACTCCGCCTCCTTGGCTAACCTCTCTGCCTTCAATGAAGAAGCTCTCTCTTTCTCCAATGCATGAGCCAGGTTATCTTTTGTTAATTGAAGCTCATGTTCAAGGCTGTCCGAATGGTTACCCGCCATGGCAGCCTGTGATGATGCAAAATCAGGTGAACCTTCAGAATTCTCCAGGATTTCCAGTAGGAACTTGATTTCCTGCTTGGATTTCTCAAGGGAAATCTGGGATTTCTTGTACTCTTCTGATTGAATGGCAAACGAATCACATATCTTCCTCTCTGTTTCTTTCCTTCTCTTGATTTCTTCCTCCAATTCTTGAATTCTCATCTTCCCTTGAGACAACAAATCCATTGATTCAGATTCAAAGGATTTCAGCTTCTTCAACTCTCGTTTCAATGCTCTAAACGAAGCTTCTTTTTCAGCCAGTTTCACCTCCAAGTCTTTGGCTTTCCCAAGTTCGGCTTTCAGGGATTCAATGTACATATCCTTGTTCTTCAGTTCTGTATGAATGTCTGCAACTTTCCCAGACACCATTGCAGTACAGCTCTCATTGGCCTCTTCATCACCAAAGGATTGTCCCTCCATTTCTTGTTCTAATCTTTAAAAAGAAAAACAGTATCAAACAACGATGACCATTGAACAAACCTGAACAAAAAACAAAACAAAATTTACAGACATGACATCAAAGTACCTTTGAATAAGATGGTAATGATTTGGGGGATGATTATGAGCAAGACAAACCATTTAGAGGAAATGACGTGACAAAATCTTATTCATAAATTAATGGGATGGAAATGGTTATATTGATGGTCTAAATTAGGGGGGAAAGATTATAACAGGATGAAGGAAATGGTTGGTTTTGTGGGGAGGAAATCCGAGGTTGTTGGGTATTCTGTTAAAACCAAGACTCTCTGTTCCATTAGAGTTATGATTATATTAAGAATCTAAGAACAATCGAATCATAGGCACAAAGACAAAAAATGAAAGATCCAAAGAAATAGAGTTGGGAATAGAAAAGTTGAACTCATCATTTTAATCTGAAAATTTTTAAAAATAGACTCATTCGATTGATCAATATTTTAAGGTGGTACGTATATAAAATTTTAATAGAATTAGGTTTTGAGATTAATGTTTGTGTCTAAACATTTTTTATTTAATAAGTAGTCATAGTGAAAAACAGATATATTATCTTAATAGACTCAAGATTTAATTGTTTTACTTATAATATATATGTATCGTTAATATATTTTTTTATCAGACCCGAAACAATAAAACCAGATGAAAATCATGTCTTAATTATGATTGGATTAAACTTTTATTTCCGGTCTTTCAATTTTCTGGGTTTTGCAAATGGAAGCAGAAAACAGAAGTAGAAGAAAAGTCCAAGGAAAAATGAGGAGTAATGTTTATTACTATTATTTTGGTTTAGCTCTTCATTGAAGGAAGTTTTACCTCCCACCAGTAGTGGATGCATATGCAATTGAGGGTGGACACGAGTTCAGCAGATGTTTATGCAATTGATGTAGATACAGATTCGTGTTAATTTTAAAATTTAAAAATTATTTTTTTATAAATTTATTTTTTATATTTAGATATTTATGTTTTGTTCCTCAACTCTAAATCGTGTATCTGTTCTCGTACTTAAACCATTCTTTTTCTCCTCCTTCTCCAAATTGCTATTGTTCCCCTCAACATTCCCGTTGTTGTTGTTGGTGATGATGTTGTCTTCATTCAAGATAGCACTGGAGTCACTGTCCGGTGATCCGTCTTTCAAGTCCGGGAAAAGGGTGGCGCAACCAACTGATCCATCTGCAGGCTCCGACGAAGTATCCATACATGGTTCACTTTGTTCCAGTGTTTTGTTATCTGCAGTTTCAGGCACAACCACCTCCTCTTTCACTGAAACATTACTCTCGGTGGCGGTGCTCTCCCCACTCTGCTTCGCCTGCAACTCTCTTATCTGCAGAATAATTGAGCACCATTGTAATCATGAATCATCCCATATGTTCATATATAATATAAGTGAAATATAATTTATTAATTGTTATTATTACTACCTTCTTGAGAAGAGCTTCATTGTCATGCTGGAGAGCTCCATAATCAGCCTTGAGAGTATCATAACTGGTTTTGAGAAGGTCATAGTCCCTTTTCAATTGCTTGGTTTTCCACCTAGCACGGTGGTTTTGGAACCACATAGCAACTTGTCTCGGTTGCAAACCCAGGTCTTGAGCTAGTTTCACTTTCCTCTCCGGTTCGAGCTTGTTTTCGACCTCAAAATTCTTCTCCAAGGCCTTGACTTGATTTACACTTACGATGTTTTTTTTTTGTTGCTTTTTGCAACCCAAAAACACTTTAAAAAGTGTTTCTATTAAAAAGCAATCAAAAACACTTAAAAGTGGTAAAATCTTTTTCACCGCACTTTATTTTTTAGCTTTAATTTTAGCTTTTCAAACCAAGCTTTTCAAAAGCTAGATTTTTTAGCTTTTCAAACCAAGCTTTTCAAAAGCTCCATTCTAAACCAAACTTTTCAAACACAATGGCAAACTAAGCCTTAATCTTCGTTTCTTCTCAGAAACATGACCAAATTCTTCCAACCACGCTTCCTGATCTAATCCGTCAAGCATCCACTGCAAGTACCTGCTGCAATTAAATAAAATCCGTATAATTATACATTTAATCTCTATAATTTATTTACTATTTTAATTTAATCATGTTACTGTTATCTTTTCTATTAAAATTTTAACAATGGTGACTCAAATAGATAAAGTTTCAAAGTTGATTGACCTGATTGACGAGATTTTAGTTAGATGATCAAAATAGACATCCCAATTAATTCGGTGATGGTCACTGTGATAGTTTACCCTATAAAAAATAAAACATACATAATTTTATTATTTATATTTGTAAAATTTGATGATTATAATAAAAATTATTCATTTATTTTGATCTAATTTAAATTGTATTGATATTATCAAATTAAAAATATCGACTTTAATTTAGTTTAAATTATTTTAAATTTTGAATGAATTTAAACTATTATATTCGATTATATATCAAATTTTAGATCAAAATTATCGAATCTAGTAATACCAATGAACACTTCGGTAAAGAAAAATACGTATGAAATCAGATAAATAACACACATAGTGCCACCAAAGAGAATCAAAATCATGATTCCGGAGTTGAAATTCGGCGAAAAGCTAGGCTCTGATGAGACTTGATGGGACTTGGGGTGTAGCCATGCAGGGGTTGATGTAAATAGACTTGGAGGTGTGCAATTGTTCACCCATTTTGAAGAAGAAAGGGACTAAAATTGAAACTGTATACCCATTTCAGAAAAAGATAAATATTTAGGATCCCTATTCTTACAATTATATATCCCCCTCTGTTTCTGGGAAACAGGTTGTCTACTCTGATGCCAAAGATGTCCCCTTGAATGATTCATAGGGTGGCATCTACCACCATGTCTTGCCAGCCTTATATCTCACCTTATATGGAACAGTGAATCCTACTTATTATCTCCCAGCTGTTTCTGGATTTACTTGTTCACGGGGATTTATACTAACAGATACTATGACTTACCCTTTTTCTCCTGCTGCAAACAGAAGGAAACATAACACTGTCAGCCATTGAAAGGCAAAGGAGATCACATGGCCTAACCGAGTTGAATGGGATGTTTAAAAATGACAGGGAAAAGGCACTTAGGAAAGAGAGAGGTCCTTTTGTCTTTGGATAGGTACAAACACCAATGGGGTCTATGCAGAATCTAGTGAAGAAAAAAGGGAAATTTAAAAGAGAAGATGGGGACAAACCTGGGGAAAAAGGTTCACTTGGTGGATGGGATTTCTGGAATCTGAAGTACCCTTAAGGGAGATAATAATTGAACTCAACGAGTAATACAAAAGCGGAAAATATTTATATTAAAAACCTTAGGTTTAATCGTTTTATCTATAAGATACATAGATCATACTTCAGAACAAGTATCTACAACCAAATACAAAGCCAGCACCAGCAATACCAAAGCAAATCGCCAGAGCAACAAGCCACGACATGTCATCCCCATTATTTCCACCACCATCTTCCTCTCCCTCTGTTTTATCACAGCGGTTCTTCTCTTTGTTCAACGTTTGAGATTCCAGCACACAGACTTGAATCTCAAGCAATCTCACCCATTGCCGATAACCAAACAACCGCAAAGAATCTTTCATAAAGGCATTCGACAAACGCTCTTTCTCCTCCGCCAACATCGCCGCTTTCCTCTCCGCTTCCCTCGCACGCGTTTGCGACAATCTCAACGCCTTCAAAATCTCCATCTTCCCATCCTCTTGTTCCCTGATGCTGTAAACTTCCCTACTATTCATCGATATCAACTCAACAGCCTTATCCAACCCGGTAAAGACCTTAACCGGTGGAGGAAGATCACAATTTTGCATCAAATCAATACCGGACTTCTTGGAAACGAGACAACCAAACATCATAATATCGCTCTCTTTGTCAACCATGGAATAATTCAACTTCCGATTAACGTTGGCTGCCTGCGTAGCCATCGCCGATCGTTGGCTGCAATTGGATTGGAACAGAATTCGGAAGGAATGGCTTTGGTTAAGGCGTAGGAAGAGGGAAAAGGGTTGGTGCGTTTGGCATAAGAGAGACTACCGCAAGAAAGATGTATCTTTTTTTATAGTTGAAAGTCGTTTCTTGCGTGCTCAGATTTACCCGAAAGAGTAATAAGGATTAACCGAAAAATAATCTATTAATTCAGATTAAATTTTATATAAAAATTATTATTATTATAATATTTTTAATTTATTTTTTACAATATTAATATTTAATTATTTTTAAATATTTAAAATCTTATCCATTAAATTAATTGATATTTTTTTAATTTACTTTTATTCGCGGTTGGTGAAGCCCTCACTCCAAATTTTTTCCAACATTTTAATTTACAAATACAAAATGATTCTTGAGGAACACTTTACACTACTGTGAAAAGGTGGAGCTAAGTCTTTGGTATTATTATATTTTGAGTAAAATACTTAAGCGATCACCAAATTATATAAGTATATTTATTTTGACTATTAAATTATTAAATTTATTAATTAAGTCGTTAAATTTATTAAATTAATTAGTTTTAATAATCGTCGTTAAAAATTAATAGAGGAGTGATGGAATGATAATGTGACAATTAATAGAATTTTATAAAATTATATATTTAATCATCGGTCCCCATTTTATTTGATTACACATTTAAGCATATGATTGATTAATTAATTTTATTTAATTAAAATTAGAACTAAATTGGTATAATAGATAAATAAAAAAAATTAAATATATAATTTTATAAATTTTTGTTAACTGTTACGTTGTCAACCGTCTTCATTCCGTTGATTTTTTAAAGATAATAATCAAAATAAGTTAATTTAATAAGTTTGATGACCTAATTGACGAATTTAATAATTCAATAACTAAATAAATACAATCATATAGTTCAATGATCATTAAATTAGTTTACCCTTTTATTTTTACATTGAAATATACAAATTTCAATGGTTGGTTCCAGTCTTCCCCTTTGGTGGCTAAAGGCTTATGCTTTTCACAAAATCTTTAATTACTTATTTTAAAAATGGTTAATTTTACATTTTTGTTTAACATAATATAAATTAATATTAAATTAAATTAAATGTTTTTTTAAATATTCTAAAGTGACAAATTAATATCTATTTAATTTTTTAACCTTTATAATAACATATATTATGTTTATATAATATTTAAATTTAAATTATTTAAATAAATTATATCATCTTTTACCATTAAAATTATTTTTTAAAAAAATTTAAATATTATAATTACGGAATGAGTTAAAATACTAAACTTAAACATAATATATGTATGTATTATTTATATTAATCGCATTGATTACGATATTAAATTTGATGTCCGCGTGTCTTTAGATTACTGAAAAATTTTCTTTTTTGAGTGACATTTAATATTTTTTTTAAAATTGTAAATAAAGATATTATTTAGGTGCATATCCTTATTTTTAAAAAAATAAAGATATTATATAATTTAAATTTACATAACATATTATATTTTGAATTTTAAAAAAAGTATCTTTAATAAATTTAAACTCACAACCTAAATAAGAAAAAATGTTAATTAAAAATTTTAACCATAATATATTTTTACCAGTTAATCAATTAATTGATTTTTTAATCATAAATAATCTAAAAAATTTAAAATTCTATAAAAAACTATATTTATAATTATAATTAATATCCCCCCAAAATTAATTATGATGGTGATTTCTTCCATCCAATTCCAATTAATTAGTTTTTCAGTAACTTGCATTAGAATAGAATCTAAGTGATGGGTTAGGTATGCCGTATGGATCAGTGATTAACGGATTAATTATGATTATAATATAATTTTCATAAAAATTAGAATATAATATCTCAAAAAAGTTATGGGTAATAAACGAGATGTATAAGAATGATTTTGTTTATTTCTAACATGTAAAAAATTGGAGAGGAAGAAACTTTTTTTGGGTTGTTTTCTAATTAATAGAAATTTAAATTTTGGAATTAAAACCATTATTATACTATATAAAACTATATATATATTTTTAAATTTTTAATAAGGGATGATCAAAGTAGAGAAAAAGTAAGGTTCACGATTAATTTTATTAAAAATAATTTAATAATTGAAATAAAATATAGGAAAATTCTATAACGGGTGTCGAACACCGCTGAACACCGTTAATGATGAACACCGCTGAACACTATTAAACTGATTTATAAAGATTAAAATATTTAAAGACTCAAAATATAATTATAAATTATTTAAATTATTTTCTATTAAATTACTTTTTATATTTTATTTTATTAATTAAATAAAAATACTAATCCCTAAAAAGAATAAAAAAACCTAAATTTTAAACTCTAAAATCAAAATCAAAATAAAAAATCTAAATCACTAAACATTAAATTATAAACCCTAAAATATGATCTTAAAAACCTAGATCCAAAACCTAAAACCAAAAATCTTAAAAATACTAAATCATAAACACTAAATCCAACCATAAAATCTTAAACCCTAAAATAACCAAAATTCCTACACCCTAAACCCTAAACCTAAAACCTAAACTTTTAAATTAATTTTGGTTTAGGGTTATACTTTTAGAATTTCATATTTTCTATTTTAGGGTTTAGGGTCTTATTGTTTTAGGTTTTAGAGTTTATGATTTATTGTTTTGAATTTTAGGGTTTAAGGTTTAATATTTTAGAGTTTATGTTTTATTGTTTTGGATTTTAGGGTTTAATATTTAATATTTTAGAGTTTATGATTTATTGTTTTGGATTTTAGGGTTTAAGATTTTTGATTTAGTATTTTTATTTTTTAAATTAAAAATAATTTAAATAAATTATTTTAAAAATAAAATATAATATATATAATTTAAAAAAATATAATTTAAATAATTTGAAATTATATGTTTAGTCCTTAAAATTTAAAATTTTTATTAATTAATTTAATAGTATTCAACGGTGTTCATCATTAATGGTGTTCATCAATATTCGACGCACGTGGTAGACTCATCCTAAAATATAATAGTAATCAATGAAGTAAAATTTACATAAAAATCTTTTTCCAATTTTGTTGTCATGATTTTATTTAAAATTTTTAAATAATTATTTAATAACTACCCACTCACAAATTACATATAAAAAACGGTGATAATTTATTTTAAAAAGTTAAGATGAATAAATCTGATTGATTGAGATCATAGATAAACGTGATGAATAAGATTTACCTAATATTTTTTCACTCTAAAATTTCTCCGTCGTATTATTATTTTCGTCGTTTTTTTACTAAACTTTGTTTCTTTAACTTGGGTTTTGTCATAAACATCGTCTTGCTTGAACAGATCCCTGTTTTGTTCAATTAGATTGGGTTTTGTCCGAACCATTGTTTGGGAGTTGTCTCTGGACCAGGTTTATGGGTCACAGACTCTGAGGTACAAAATTGTATCAGAACTTGTATTGGCAGGAATTGTTTCTCCAGACAACTAACACCGACTCACCAACTCGAAGATCATCTGAGTGGACCTCAATGCAAATATCCTCATAGCAAAATACAGAATCGGCAGAGGAATCAGTGGCTGATGAAGGAATCACGAGTCTGACTCACTGGATATCAATGACTACAAAAACAATGATTTTATAATGGTTCTCTCAGAAATTTTTGAGGTCATGAACCAATTTTTTTTTAGTGCTTTATTAATACGTCAATAATAATAAAAAAATAAGTTTGTTAAGAATATTATCTATATGGATGTGTATCATAATAAGAATTCTATTATTAAAAATATTATCTTCATTAATTAGAATTTAATATATTATATACTTCTTATACCTATAAATAGATGAGTTTGTGAAGGCATTATACATAAGTCAATATTGAGAATAATACAAATATCTCTCTTTATATCTTCATTCTTATTTTATTTTTTCTTTACTTTATTTATAACAAAGTTTAAAATTTAGCATTATGAATTAAAATCAAAGTTTAATGTATTAGTATAATTTAAAATTTAACGTTAGTGGTTAAAATTTTATTTTTTTAGTGTTAGACAAAAAATAACATCAAATTAATTTAATATTTTAAATATATTATTTCTATTATTAAATTTATTTTATTTATATATCTAAAAAATTAATTTTAATCATTTAAATTTATTTTAAAAAAATATAAAATTAAAAATTAAAAATATATAAATAATTAAATTTAGGGGTTGAGCGGTTGTTGGAGGTACTCTTCTCACAATTGGCCCTGGATTTCATATCTGAAATCAACAGAGAATGACACTAAGACGAGTTGCGGAAACTTAGAAATGTGTAACGATTATAGATTAAGCATAAGCATAAGCATGGTTTGAATTTGGGTTGAAAATTTTAGAGTCATGAAGGATTTTTTTGCGAAAAATGGTAAAAAAAATAAAAATTTAAAAAATTGAGAGTTAAATTTAAAATTAATATTTTAAACAAATTTAAACTAAATTATGATACATTACAACATGTCCATATACATCAAGTATACATAAATGATCAAATCAATACATGCAATTCGGGCAAAGACGAGAGCTCTGGCATGTCTTTCGAGCAAAGCCTCCAACAAGTGGCTGGCTAGTAGCCGCTGCCGCTGTCCTTGAGTAACCCCTACGGTTTGTTCATATTCATGTCGTTTTGTCTACACTCAATTAAAATAATAATTAAGTAAGGAGTTTTCATGAAAAAATAGTATTATAATTCATTTTGTAATTTAATCCTCATCTGGTGCAACAGTTTTGTGACTCTACAAGGTATCCTATCTAAATTGTGCGAGCTTTTTAAAATTTAGATAGATTTAAAAATTAATAATTTTTTAAATTAATAATAGTGTTACAGTAGTATCTGTTTTAGAGTATACTGTCAACCATTAGACATTAATTGTTCAATCACTGTGTTGGTATTACTGGTGCTCGAACCTGTGATCTCTAAAAATAACAACCGTTCTCTTAACTATCGAGGTTAGATGACTCATAAAAAAAATAATAGATTTTAGTAGGTTAAATTAGGGGTATGTTAGGTTCGATTTATAAACTTATGAAGTAAATAATAATTAAAAATACATCTATAGTATTTTAAGTATAAAATATATATTTTTATCTTATAAAATAATTAAAAAATAAATTTAATTTAATTCAATTAACCATGATTCATAAACTTGTGAAGTATAAATTATCTAGACACTTCGATTCAAATCAAATTTTGATTTTATCATTAACCATACTCAACCCTAAGTTAAATTCTCTTATTTAAAAAATATTATTTCTAAACATATACCTAAATATGTATTTAAAAAAATATTTCCAAAACTTGTTTCCTTTAATGCACATGCCCATAACATAAAATAAAATAATAAACTTTTAAACATTATTTTATTAATTCTGATGTATACGAGTAGGGATGAAATCAAAATTTAAGACCAGAGAATAAAATAATAATATTTAAAATTAAAATATAAATTTATAAATAAATTAAATTTTAAAAAAAAATAAATAGTTCCGTTGAATGTTAGATAATAATTCACTCTTTTATTTCTTAATTAGTACGAGAGTGATTATAAAAAGTTTATCCCATTTTTTATTTTTTTTTTAATTTGAGTGTTAGATAATATTTTATTCTATTCAATTTGAATAATAAAGAATATTAGAATTTAATAAATAAAAATAAAAATCGATTATTTTATGTGATGGACTAAAAATTTAAAATTGTTGAGCTAAGGCTGCCCTATGGCATCTCTACCTACATTCCACTAAGTAATTATCTTAAAATAAAACGCAAACCCACAAAAACCTGAAACTCATAGAACATGACTAAGCAGCAGTGCCAGACTCTTCTTGAAACCGATCCACCATTTCATAAACAGACGAGGCAATTTCATTCACGGTCGTTACCTGGCAATTCTCTTCAACCTGCTTCCGAAACATGAAATTAAAATTATAAATCATGATTATTAGATTTATAATATTAAATTATGGTCGCAATTATAATACTGTAACCCTAATTTAATATTATTTAGATTAAATAAAAACTACCTTGACACTGAAGGAGTAAAGTGTCACATTTTCAGCAGATGCGACACTAAGGTGAAGCACATTAAGGCCTAGAGAGTGAAGCCCCGAAACCATATTGAAGAGTGATTTTGGGTGCTTCTTGGATCGTATTTTGACGTTTGCATGGCTATCCATCATTGTTACTTCAACATCCGCAACCGAGGGTGACGACCCTTTCTCGGCCATGGACTTGCCGGGGGTGGCGGTGAAGCCGGTTGAGTACTGAGGGAAGGAAAAGAAATCCAAGAAGAGTGATGAAGAAGTGGTGGTGGGATTATGCGATGCTTTTGCCATCACTTTCCGTGCCTCTAAAGACTGAAGGAATTGCTCCAACTCCTTTACGAAATTGATCGCTCCACCTATGATGGATGCTTGGTCACCCTAAGAAAAAAAATATACTTTTAAATAAATTAATTATTCTTTTTTCGATCAATTTTTTGTAGTGCAGATTAGGGAAAAAGGGTACCCTTTGGACGTAAGAGTTAGGCATGATAGACCTCATCTCAGCAAGATAATCATTCATTTGCCTTCTCCTATTTCTTTCCACAGCAATATGAGTCATCCTCTGATTCTCTATTTCTTCCCTGTTCTTCACAATTTTGGCTCGCCGTCTCCTCCGCCGGCAAGACCGGGCGTAGACTGGTGGTGGGTCTGTGTCCGTCAGAGAGAACAACGATCCACCGGTGGGAAATCCAATATCTGAGTTGGAATCCCATGTCCATTCCTTTAAGTCACCGAAACCGAAGCCTCCAGTTTTAGCTAGCATTTCCTCCGTGTTACAGTGATTAGCCTTTCGTTCTTGTTGTTGGCAGCAAACGCCATAACTAAAAGGATCTTGCTGAAACACCACAGCTTCCAACGCCATAAGAATCTATTAACTACAGATTTAGGATAGTTGGTGTGATCTGAGAATCCTTCTCGTCTTCCCTTTATAATGGATTTTAAATTAATCTGGAGATAATTTTATTCATTTGCTGCAACTTGGTTGCACCCAGGATGATTTTGTGAGGGCTCAATTGAGATAAATTGAGACAGAAAGACACAGAGACAGTGACAGAGACAGGAACAGGGAGATTCCCTAAATATTTTAAATATATTTTTAATTTAAATAGATTAAAAGTATTTCTTTGTTGTAATCATTATTGAAGGTTAAATCAGAAAAAGTTTACTTGTCTTCATCAGTTATTAGTTTGAAAAATCTTTTACTTATTTTGGACATTCGCTAAGAAGGTTAAATCTTTTACTTGTCTTCAAAGTAATAGTGCCGTGGTAAGTTCATTTGTGAGGTATAGTCATACACTAAAAAAAATTAAAGTTTAAATAATTAAAAATTATATTATATTTTTAAGAATTTAAAATTTAGAATTAAAAATATAATAAATAATATCATACAAAAAAAATATAAAAAAAACTAACTTCATGGCTCAAAAGAAAAAAATACGATCATAAAAAAATTGATACTAAAAAGATAAAAATCAACAACAAAAATATTAAAATGTATATTACAATAATAAGACGCGTTTATAAACTAGTGACAAAGTTAGGGTTTTTATATAGAAAGATCAGAGTAGAATTTGTTGTACGAGAATTTACATACTACTATAATATAAATATTGTTGATCTCGTACTTATATAAATTAAGTAGAATCAATTCTAATATTTCTATGAAAAAATTTATACTTCATAAAAACTCCAATTAACTTTATGGAAATCTTATACCACAATAAATCAAGTAAAGTCGAATGATTCCACTAAACTACACATGATTTCGTCATTATTGACAATATATTGTTATCATAAATCAATCACAGACAAATACAATAATTGTGAGCTCGTATTTAAATTTAATATGAGAATTTAAAATAAGATCACATGATAATCAAAAGAATATCACCTGACTAGGTGTGACGAGGTCAAATCTATTCCCAATAAAAATAAGCGAAAAAACAAAGTAGTCAAATGATAGTATTAAGAGAAGAAAAACATGAATATATATATATATATATATATAACAAAATATAGAAAAAAAAAAAACATAGTCTTGAATTACTAGGAAGATTTGTCTTGGGGAGTTTTGCAATAAATTAAATAATACTATGTGTGGGAATGATTACTTGATTAGTCGGAAAAAAGATAAACTGCAGACCTGTACTGTATAAATTGTTTAAGGTCATATCGTGCATTAATTTCCATCTGTACTAACTAATGAAAACGATTGTGCTACCTGCATTGTTAGATTTGGTCATAATCACAGATTAGGTAAAGAAACAGGCTAGGAGAAAAGACAATAGTTTCACTGTACGTGGCAAACAGGGTCTGTTTAAGACAGAGAGTAGTCGTGTTGTGTCTTTGCTGACTGCTTCTGACTGTCTGCAACCTGCAGGGATTGGTAGAATCCATGACTATGACCACGACCATGTGACTTCACGTACTTGTTTCTTATCATATAAGTAACTTAAAAGATCGGGTGATTTTAGAAAAAGCTGACCTTAAAAAAAGCTTAAAAAATAGTACAATCATTTTTCTAAAAAGTTGTAAGAAATTCGATACATATTTTTCGGTATATATCGAAATTCTTATAACTTTTGTAAGAAAAATAGTATATACCGAATTTCTTACAAAAACTGTAAGAATTTCGGTTATAAACTGATATTCATACAAAAAATATAAAGATTTCGGTATATACCATTTTTCTTATAAAAGTTGTAAAAATTTTAGTATATACCGAAAATTGTATACCGAATTTCTTATAACTTTTATAAAAAAGGGTACGGTATTTTTAGTTTTTTTTTAAGATTGACTTTTTTTAGAATTTCCCTTAAAGCCTAACTTATTCCCGTTCTGTTCTTTTACTTTCTTCAGCAAATCATATTATAATAAGAACACAAGTACTTGTAATTTAATAGTACTGAGAGAATCTTAACTGCACTGGAGGGATTAACTTCAGTAGAATATACTGAGTCAGTACAGGAAGCCCTGAGAAACAACAGATACCAAACAAGAAGAACACATCGAGGAGGGTGCGTAGCCGGGGACGAAATTATGATAGAATATAGGGATGCAAATCGTCTGTTCCTTTATGTCTCTATTTATGCTCTCACTTTAAATTAGAGGTTTAAGGTTTAAGATCAAGAGTTTTTGGTTAGGGTTTAGGGAATTAGAGATAGGGTGTATGGTTTAGGATTTAAGATATAGAAAATAAGGTTTTAGAATTTAAAATTGAATTTTTTAAAAAAATTCAAAAGAAAAGACAAAAAAAGAAAAAAGATTTTTGTTCATAATATAGATAGAGATTAAAATATAAGAATTTATTACATATTTAAATTTAATATATATGGGGTAAGATTTAATTTATTTAATATTTAAATTGTTATAGGACCTAAAGAATTGAGGATATGTGCTCATTTGTCTTTAGTTTAACCTGTGTAAATAAATATAATAAACTAAATTTGTGGTCATAAAATTTTTAAGACTCTTGCAATATGGTTATTAAAATTGAAAATTTTACATTAAAGTCATTGCTGTTGACAACCTTCATTACAGACATTATCGCTAGAAAAACATTCATTTCGCTACTGAAGTGTTGAATAGATAACGGTAGCTTATTTGGTAGATTTTAAAATTGGATAAAATACAAAATGAAGCAATTAGTTTTTTAGAGTTTTAAAAAGTGACATCAAACTTTCTAAACTTTTCACTTTTGATCTCGAAACTTATCAATTTGGTTTTGATTTTTCTAGAATTCACAAATTAACTCTCACATGTCTATATTTTTCATAAAAGTACCTTGGAACTGCAAAAAGATTACAATATAATCCTCAAATTCCAAATCTTCTCAAATAAGCTCATAAATTTCATTTTAAACCTAATAAGCCTTTAAATATCACTTTCTTTGAAACTGATACTTTTCAAAAAAAATACATTTCTATTAAAAAACTATAATTACCATTTAGAATACTAATTTATTAAATAATAACTATTTACATATATATGTAATATAAAGTATTTTTGGAAGTGAGACAAAATACTACTGAGAAATTTCTATGTTATGTCTAATAATATTATCTTAATTAATAAAAATACTTAACCTTAACAATAAAAAATGGTATATATTATTAAAATTTGTTCCTTACACGTCTATTTTTATTTATAAAAGTTTTTGTATTATATATATAAAAAGAATATTGTTTCACGTATATTATTAAATCTAAATCTAAATATTTCATACATCTAGATATAAATTTATCTAAAAGTCAGATTATTTGGTCATACATAGTAAGAAACATCCTTTTTTCGTAGAATCTTCGCTTTAAATCCTTTCGGATAAGATTAGAATTAGAATTAAGATTTATAAAAATATATTATTTTTTGAATCAGCTACAATAGTTACAGTAGTATTTATTCTAGAGTATATTCTTAATCATTAGATATTGATCGTTCATTTATTGTGTGCAATATTGATGTTTGAACCGTAAATTTTAAGATCAACAATTATTTTCTTAACTACTGGAATAAGATGGTTCGTGCCGTAAAAGATACATTGTCCTAATTTGCGGGGGGACACGCCAATTATGCAACTTTCTCTCTCTTTGTTTGATTATTTGGCTGCCACCATGCAGGGTAGGGAGAGTTTTGGGTTGGATTTTTCCTACCCAACAGCCTTTTATTTTTTTATCCTTTTTTAGAACTTCAATTATAGAGCTACTTGTGATGAAAAGATGTTTCAATCAATTAAAAGAGGAAAGAAGTTGGAGATATAAGATCAAGACAAGCAGTTGATTGATTCTCTTACCACTTTTACTCACTATTTTGATTTGAAATAAGAACGTGGAGACATGCAGAAGAATTTAATCTTTTACACTACTTTAACAGAGAAATTATATCACGGGTTGGGTTCATCACATCAGCTATGATCTCATTTAATTATAACCATCCACTTCACTATTAATTTTTAACCCATAAATCTTCACTTATAATTTCTATGTTATTTTAAAAATATAATTTCTAGAAACTATATTAATTACATAACTGATTAGTGGTGAAATAAGTGATTTTTATTGATTAGGGACAATGACTAACGTGATGAGCCAGGCCTATGATGAAATCTCTCCCTTTAACAAGACTCCACTTTAGTTGAACTGCTTGTCTCCATCCATATTTACATCTGTTATTGCTAGCAAGTATTTCTTATCTCTTATTGTTATTCTAATTTCCCTAGCTTTTTATATATTTTTTTCTTTTCAACTTTCTCTAGTTCACATGATTTAAATATATAAGTGTATATGTTTTTATAAAAAAAAATATAAATATAAATGTCACATCTAGAAAGAGTTAAAGAGCATTGATCTCACATTAGAAAGAAAAAAATGGTTTTAGGATATATACAGTAACGTTGTACATCCTATCAAATATGTCTTTTAGGAAGAAGATAATAGTCTCATGACATAAGCATGTGTGATAAAACAACGAGCTGTACACGAAAAAAAAAAGTATTAAGGAGCGTCGAAGTTCGAAGTTGAGCCTAGTTAGACAGAAAAGTAAATCAAAAACTCGAATTCAAAATCTTAATTAAATTAAAATGACTCTTTAAATTAATTAAGTATTTGGCCAATAAGTCTAGTACAGCAGTACTAATGTACTAATTTATACTATGTGAAAACCAGAAAATTGTGGGTTTTCCTGGATTTGCAAGTAGCTCTACTTATATCACAATCATGCTGTTGTAGCATGAGATTTGACCCTTCGTAGGGTTTCTTTGTCGGCATTGTTAACACAAAGCAAAGCAGATTCAAACCAGTTCTTTCCCAGCCACGCATATGTTGCGTGTCTGAAACTCGACGCCCACAATTCTCGTCAACAAAATGAATCTTACATGACCGGAAACCAAAGATGATCAACAAAGGCAACTGCATCCACCGTGATGGAGTTGGATGTTGCGGACGGAAGCCATTGATGCAGCTGCGGTTTTTAGGTTCTGGTTTTAAAACACAGGTCCTGTCGCACACAGGGCGGAGTTTAAAATTTATTTAGAGAGTTAATTATTTTTGATGGATATCATTTATATATTTTTTTAAAATTTTTATAAATTATATAAAAATATTTTCTTTGTCCTATATATAATATCCAGTTTTAACTTTTTAAAAGTTAAAATTTTAAATATTTGACCATATTTATTTTAAATATTTTAATTTATTAAATTTTATAAAATATATATTTTTAAACTATTTGGTTAAAGATTTTTAAAATATATATTTTTTATTTTTTTATTAAAAATAAATTTAAAGTTATAATAAGTTAAAATTAAAAAAATAATTAAAAAAATAATAATAGACAAATAAAATGAGATAGAGGGAGTATAACTTTTCAAAAATTTGAATGCAATTAACGGTCCAATTATACACACGACTCTGCCCGTGTTAGACAGAACCTCCGTAGGATTAGAGAGGACTATCTAAAAAATAAAATTTTAAATTTTATCTTTATTTAAAAAAAAATTAATTTGACCCTTCAAGATTTTTAAAAATTTTACCGTTGCCCTGCCATTTTCATTTTCTTTCCTTCTTAACTTCCTGTCTTTTTCCTTAAAAACATGTACCCAAAACTATGGGCGATGGATTCCTTTAATTATTTTGATGTAAGAGTTTACGTTTATAAATCAGATTGTGGAGTACTTAATTAGTTAATCATTTGTTAATTCAAAATAATGCTGTTTTTTTATTATTCTTATTTTGTTTAATCTGGATCCTTTGCACCTGAACAAAGCTCCAATTTGTAAGAAAAAACTGCATAAATCATTGTTGTTGGTTGTCAATTTATTACACCAAGTTGCTTTGTGACACAACAAATCAATGATTAATTTAGTTTACTAATTAGTAATTACAACTCGAATCAATTTCCTCAGGAAGCGGCCACGCTATCCTAGTGGCACTTAGAAAGTGGGCAGGATTTGTCGTTAGAGAGACGAATTGCATAGTTTATTTACTAAGGTACGCAACGAGTAGAGTCTGATGATTAGTTAAGATGGCAGTCGTGTATATATATTAATAGATCTTATATTTAAAAATTTTATTCTTATAATCTAATTAATATTAATAAATATAAAATATTAATAACTAATATAACCTGCTATCATTTATCAATTATTAATAATCCGCTACTTCTCAAATACGATCTTTGTGTATGTAAGATAAGTTCATATACATATATTATTTTAATATGGCATAAAGATAATTTTAACCCTTAACGTTTATAGTTTTTGTCGTTTTGACCCTTATTCTTTTTTTGGATAAATTTAGCCCTTAACCTATATCTTTTTTGACAAACATCTTATTTTTTAACTAGCTTGATGACTGGACCGTTAAAAATTTAACGATGATATATATGAAATATAATTTTAAATGATATGGAATGTAACCTATCAAATACATATATATAGAGAGAATATAATTTTATTCTAATATAAAATATAAAACAATTAAAATTTAAATAAAATATTAAAAATTAATTAATTCTAAAATAAAAAAAACTATTAAACATTCTTAACCCTAACTACGATAGAATCAAAAATCTCATCTTAAAAAATATAAACACAATTTGAATAAGCTTTTGATTTTATCGTTGTTAGGGTTAAGAATGTTTAATAATCTTATATTTTAGAATTAATTAATTTTTAATATATTATTTGAATTTTAATTGTTTTATAATTTATATTGGAATAAAATTATATTTATATATATATGCATTTAATAAGTTACATGCCATGTCACTTAAAATTATATTCCATATATATATATCATCGTTAAATTTTTAACGGTTCAGTCATCAATCTAGTTAAAAAATAAGATATTTATCAAAAAGATATAGGTTAAGGGCTAAATTTATCCCAAAAAAATAAGGGCCAAAACGACAAAAACTGTAAACGTTAAGGGTTAAAATTATCTTTATACCTATTTTAATATATTTTTTTCTCCTTTTGATTTCTCATGATTTTATCTTGATTAATCTAGATCAATACACGTTGTAAATTTAATTTTGGTGATTAAATTTTTTAGCAAATTTTTTTACAACTAAACTACTTACAAGTTGAACTAGTCCTATTAATACAGTATTTTTCAGTTGGTATCTTATTTGAAGTAGTAACAAATATTAATGGTTATCCACCTGAGACTAATCATTAGCATATCGTTTTAGCTTACAACTCATGCTTTGGAATGTTATTTCAAGTTGAAAAAAATAATGAAATCCCTAGATCCTCTGTCCCTTGGCACAGGTCCACACGATTTTATTAAATATTAACTACACTAATCACTTCTAATAATGGTTTAAAGAGAAGTTTTGTTCTTGTAGACATATGAAAGGAGTGAAGTTGTTATTTATTTTCAATTGGATCAATTCAATTTATTTAATATTTTAAAATTAATAATGTGTATTTATTTTAGAGATGGACATGGGTTGATCGGGTTGGATTTTCAGCCCCTCAAACTTGACTCGAACATAAATACATTAAAATTCAATTCTGACCCGATCAAAATATTTTTTCAAAAAATTCGATCTGAACGGACCCGAAAATAAATACTCGAAACCTGACTTAGATCCAACCTATAAAAAAATTAGGGACTAAATTGTAAAAAAATAATTTCTGAAGACTTAATTATAAAAAATATAATTTTAAGGTTTAAATTATAAATAAAAATAATTTTAAAGATCTAATTATAAAAATATATAGATAGAGGATTATTATTATAAATATCCTTAAAAATTACAAATATATATATATATATATTTAGTCTCGGGTCGGGTTTTATCGAATGTTTTACACTATAATCCCAAAACCAATTCAACCTGATGCCACTTTAAAAAATATTCGACCCGACCCGATCTAAACCCCAATTTTTATTAAAAAATTCGACCCAATCAAGCTAGATCGGATCGAGTCAAAAACCAATTAGACCATATAAATTGTCCATCTCTAATTTTCTTTAATAATATCATAAAAAAATTATCAGACATCAATGTTATGATAAAACAATCAATAATAACAATTGATTTAGATATATATAACAGTTATATATAAAGAATTTAATGATTTTATCTGTCAATAATATTCGGAGGGATAGATTAATACTATTCAAAAATTTAATCGTTGAATTGATAAAATAAAAAAATATTTTAGAAAATATAATATTGATGATTTAAAATTGTTACATAAATACAATTACCCTTAAGCCTTTAATAAATTAGTTACCAAATTCCATCATTTAAGTGATTTGAATTATTTATATAAATTGTTATATATATAATCCTCCTTTTTAATATATTTTTTATATGGAATGTATATAAGGATATTAACATTATTTGAATTATTTGATTTCACCCACTTTTAATATATATATATAAGTTAAACCCTAAAATTTTAATAATGTAATCTAAAACTTTTTAACTCCTCCTATGATTGCATCGGACCTAATGCAATAATTTATCCTCAAATTATATCATGAGTAAGTTTTATCATGTCATCCATGAGATTAGTCACTAAAAATTATTCATCTTATCATTTTTTTCTATGTCGTATTTTCCTAAGTGAATCTTAATTCATGTTTACTGTTAATTCATTTTAAAAACAATTTTTTCAAGTGAAGATTTACTTAAAAATATAAAATAATAAAATAATAAAATAAATAATTTTTAATAATAAATTTATAGACACGCGATGAAATCTACCTATAATATAATTTCTTCAGATATATTGGTAGAAAGACCAAAGCCTTAAGTTTGGGGTGAATAATAGCCCAAAGCCTTAAAGTAACAAAATTCTAGTAATAAACTAGGGCTGACACTCATGGGCTTGGGCTAATGATTATAGTTCTCTTTTATATAAAAAATAGAAAAATCTTAAATGGCTTCACTCGGTTTTAGTTGTAATTAAGGGTGAGCAAAAATAGATTCAACTCGAAAAATTAAATAATTAGATTTGATTCAAGGTAAAAATATTCGATTCATTTTAACTCGGCTTGAAATTTTATTGACTCGACTCAAAAAAAATTTACATAAAATTCGAGATTTAAAATAAAAATTCGAATAACTCAAATAACTCGAAATTTTTAGTAATTAAAATATTAATTTTTAAGTTTGAGACAATTCTATCAATTTTTTATGATATATATATATATATATTGATATATAAAAATATAAAGAAATATTGCTACATATGAAAAATTATATATATACATATCTTATTTGATTAGAGAAAGTCGTTTAAATTAGAATCAAATCATACTATAACATGATAAATAATTATAATTAAATATTTATAGGACTCAAAAACTAGACTCGATTTGACTCAACTCGAATTTTTAAACTCGACTCGAACAAAAAAAAATTTAAATAAAGTTTGAGTTATAAAATATAACTCGTCAACTCGAAATAATTCAAAATTTTTTGACTCGACTCGATCGAATACTCACCCCTAATTATCATAATGATGGTTCATAAAATATTTTTCTAATTTTATTTTAAAATATTATTAATTATATATTAAATATTTAATAATATAGTACGTTAATAGTGTTTAATCAATATGTAATGGTCGTTGTAAATTCATCAAATATTAAATCATCGATTTCTACAATATTTCTAAAACTGAAATTAGATTGAAATTTTGTAATCAAATTAATTAACGAAATTTGATATTCGATGATTGATTAAAATATACCATAGTTTACGATCAATAAGAAAATTTATATATTTTATAACTAAGAATTAAAAATAAATAAAACTGACCTTGTGGTCTGCATTGAAGCTAGAAACATCAATCTAATCGGACGGCCATTGTCGGCATTGACTCGGTTCTCTATCGGATCGAGAATAAGGTGTTACAGAGGCCTACATCCATACAATATCAGAATTTTATACTCGTTGAAACGTTGTTTGCGTTTACACATTATCGAGACCCTTTATTCAGATGTTTTCAAGCTTGAATTCTCATTGGGTATCTTATTTACAACAAAAAAGATTAACTCGGTTACATAAGCATCCTTTCTGCACACAATAAGATATATATATATATATATATTCAAAATATTAAAAATATATGAATATATATTATCTTATAATCAACTTTAAATTATTAAAAATATAAATAATTCACATAAAACTTTACATAGACCCTTATATACCTAAAATAGATTAAATTTCTTCTTTAAAAGTATATTAATACGTTCAACTAAATTTATGGCTAAATATGAATGAGAAAATCAATTAAACTCAAATAAACAAAATTTTCTTTATGCATAAGTATAAGCAGATTTTTAGCCATTGATATTTATAATTTATGTTATTTTAGTCCTTAATTTTAAAAAAGATAAATTTAAACTTCAATTTATATATATATATATTTTAAATTATTATTTTTTAAATAAAAAATAACTTAAATCGTTAAAAATTTAAATATGATGATATGAAACATTAATATGATAATATATTTTAAATGATATATCATTTAATCTATTAAATATTTATGCATGAAATATAATTTTTTTATATAAATATAAAAACAATTACATGTTAATCGAAAATTACTGATGATATACACAGGCCACGTTATACAAATCAAAGAGAGCCCTGAGAGTCAACTGATACACGATCATTTGTGTTATATACGGCGGTAAGAGTTTCATGGCTATTCAATTCACTTTAATGTACTCATTTAATTGATATTAAATGTATATAAAAAAATTATTTTAGATTTTTAAATATTAGACTATTTATATGTTTTGTCTTTAGAGTTTAACTATAAATAAGCCTAATCTTTTTCATTTGAAATCATCCCAAAAATTTTAACCATTTCTTTCATTTGATTTTTTTTTCTCCCATTTGTTGTATTTGAAAATTTTTAGAAATTTCATTTGTTTGTACCATTTTGGTAATAGTAAGTTATCATCTGGGGTGGTGTCCAAGGAAAGAGATGATGATTCATTAAATCCACCTAATAACTACCCATCTATTAAGTCCATGTAGGAAAGAGATGAAGATTCACTTGGAAAAAAAATTAAAATCAACGGTCTTAATTGCTTGGGACTATAAAAAACATGATAAATAAGGTTTACCCTATAATTTTTCTCCACCCACGGACATCATCGTCACAACATCCCCTAAATGCCGCACGACGTGGCTAAGGGCCCTCGTTTTCTCCATCGTCAACAGGAGTTATTTTGATTTCAGCGACCATCCTTTGAGCAAACAAAACCCTCAAGAATTGGTCCTCTTCCTCGAAGGAGAAATTCACGTGGACGGGTCAAGTTCCTTCATTGATGGGATCCCTTCGCCTCGCCTTCTTTCAACTCACCTTCCTTTCTCTTTGTTTCCGAAGCGCATGACTGATGATAGCTCCGATTGTCGTTTCGTTTACATCTGTCGAGATCCCAAAGATGTTTTCATCTCAAAATGGCATTTCGCCAACAAGTGAAGGCCCAAAGAACTCCCACCAATTACGCTAGAGGAAGCCTTTGACTCTTTCTGCCAAGGGGTTTCACACTATGGACCGTCTTGGGACCACGTTTTGGGGTATTGGAAAGCTAGCTTGGAGTCACCGAAAAAGGTGTTGTTCTTGAAATACGAAGACGTTAAGAATCAGCCTGCAGATTGTGTGAGGAAAGTGGCTGGGTTCTTGGGCGTACCCTTTTCACCAGAAGAAGAAAACAACAAGATCGTGCAAGAAATAGTGAAGTTATGTAGTTTCGAGACTATGAGCAATCTGCAGGTAAATAAAAATGAGACCAGGAACTCAGGACGTCCTGTTAGCAACTCAGATTTCTTCAGGAAAGGAGAAGTTGGGAGATTGGGTTAATCACTTGTCACCTCAAATGGCGGAGACGTTGGACCAGATCACAGAACAAAAGCTGAAAGGTACTGGATTCAACTTTCATTGAATCCTAGTATTAGTGGTTTATGATTTATATTTGCTAAAAATAAATAAGTATGCAAGTCTTCTTTTAGTAATGTGGTCTGCATCTCTTTAGGCTGTCTTCTGCTTCTATGTTCGTGTTTTCGTGGTAACAATGTACGTTTATGATCTGTACTAAACTTATCATTGTTTTTGGGTAAACTATACCAGTGACCACCCAACAATTTGGGGATACCTATTTTGACCACCCAACTAAAGAACTCGTCAATCAGGTACCCCAACTTTGAAACCCTACCTATTTTGGCCACTGCCGTTAAAATTCTGACGGAAAAGTTAACAGTGGTGACGTGGTAGTTAATGCGATGACGTGGACGTTAATTAAAAGTTGTAAAATTACACATTTAATCTCTCTAATTTATTTATTATTTTAAATTAATCATAAAAATAAATTAATAAATAAAATTAATCACCCAACCGATTTGTGACACGTGTCACAACCGTATCGAGTGATTAATTTTATTTATTAATTTATTTTTATAATTAATTAATATGCCACCTGGTTGGTGAGAAAGAAAGAAAGAATGAAAATGTTGTTTTAAATGCCATAGAGCGAACTTGAACCCACGCCCTCTTAAATCAATGTAATATCCATAATATGAAACCCGAAAATACAATATTAAATGGTTATATCTTAATATTTGAATTACCATGACAAAGACCAACCGTTTAAATCAATTAATATTTAAATAAAAATATTAAATATTTAGATTTTAATTATTCGAATAAATTAAAATCTAAATATTTGAATAAAAATATTAGATTTTAATTATTCGAATATTTGAATTTTGTTGTTTAAATATTTTTATATTTTTTGTTCGAATAATTAAAATCTAAATATTTTTATTCTAATATTTTTAATTCAAATATTCGAATATTCATGATTTTTATTTGAATATTTAAAATATAAATATTTTTATTCGAATATTTATTAATTTTCAACTAATATTTTTATTTATATATTTAATATTATTCGAATATTTAATATATTTAATTATTTTGATTTATTTATTAAATGTTTTATTATTTTAGTTCAAATATTTAATGTTTTAATTTAAATATTAATCGACTTGAAATTTTGTTATTCTAGGCTTTTACTAAAACTTGATCACTTAATAATACATGTGAATATACTATAATATAAGAAATAACTTGGCCTAGTGGTTCACCCATTGATTGGGTGTTTGTTATACTTGAGGTTGTGGGTACAAATCCTCTTATATACAAAAAGGTTTGCATTTTATTTCATTCACCAATCTAGTGGTGACACGTGTCATCAATCGATTGGATGATTAATTTTATTTATTAATTTAAAATTAAAATTAAATTAAAAAAATAAATAAATTAGAGGGATTAAATGTGTAATTTTACCGATTTTAATTAACAGCCACGTCACTGCTGTTAACTTTTCCATCAGAATTTTAGCGGCGGTGGCCAAAATAAGTAGGTTTTTAAAGTTGGGATACCTGATTAACGAGTTCTTTAGTTGGGTTAGTTGGGTGATCAAAATAGATATCTCCAAATAATTAGATGGTCACTGGTGTAGTTTACCCTTGTTTTTATTTATAGAAAATGTGTCATAAATATATGGCAGTCAATATATAATGCCGTCCATGTGCCACCGGATTGCCCAACCTGCTGAAGTTCAATGCCAATCGTTTCGCACCTGCCGACAGAGCATTGAGGATTTAGACTTACATTTTATTGCTCACGTGAATTATTCGGTTTTAATTGAATTAATTGATTAATATTAAGGTAATTTTAATTAATGGTTATGTTTAAAATAAATTTAGTTATCTGTTAATTCGGTTTAAAATCAATAAATTAATTGAATTAATTAAAATTATTATATATGAAATATAAAATATTATATATATTTTTGGTCATTTAATTTTTAAATTATAAAATAATCATTAATTTCTTTAATATATTATTAAATGATCATTAAACTTTTATTAAATTAAAATAAAATAAAAATTTAATGACTAAAAAAATTATTTTAATATAATTTAATGACCTATAATATAATTTACTAAAAATTTATAACAAAATGTTATTTTAAAATCGAATTGAATTAACTCATATAATTTTATTTCAATTGATTGAGTTATAGATAATTTGGTTCGGTTAATAATTAAAATTTTAAAAATTTTGATTAATACAGTTCGGTTAATTATGTTCGGTCACTAACCAAATGCACATCCCTAACTCTCGACAGAGCTTTAGGTAACATTTGGATTGAGGTTTTCAAAGATTTTGAAAGAAAATTTGGTTTTAAGCCATGAAATTAGTAGCCGTGTGAAAGAAAGACGAGTTGCTCATTATGCCTGAGAACGATGGATTGCTTCTCGTTGAACCCATTTCGGTGACGTGGCATGGCAGCTACTACTAATATATTTAATTCTTCCCATTCACAGATTCAATTAAGTTAATCCTATTTCAAAAGCTTAAGAAATCTGGGGGATTAACTCCCTAAATTCCCCATTTTTAATTTGAAAACAAAACCCCCGCCTGTCTCCGATCACTTCCTCGTTTCGATGCCTCTTCACCAAACCCCTCAAATTCCAACTTTCTTATCACCAGAAAAATCCCCCCCTTTACTGAAAATTCTCGATGGTAAGAAAATAACAAAATCCCCATTTCCCAATTGTTCATCTTCAGCCAATGGGTTGAAGCTCCGCCATTTCTGGGAATACCATAACCTGGAAAATCGTTTGTGACCCCAGGAGCACTGGAAATCGATGATTTCACCGGTATCCGTTAAAATATTGACGGAATTGCTTTCTTCGACGACACCTTTGACAGAACAATTCCTCAGTCTAGAATCTAAAATTCTCTGGTATTTAAAAATAAAATAAAATTTAAATGATCGCACAGTATATTATATATTTAAAAAATAAATTTATTCATCGATTAATAAAATCAAATATATTAAAATTTAAATAATATCTAACAAGATTTTATGATAAAAGCAAACTCAAAAAAAAAACTTAAAATCCATAAAAATATTTATATATAAAGATAATTTTTTATAAATATAATAAAATAAATAAAAATATACTGAAGTGGGACGAAACATGAAATTTCAAGCATATATCTGAATTTATCTCACTCCGATTTAATAATTTTAAGGCATAAAGATAATTTTAACCTTTAACGTTTATAATTTTTTTTATCATTTTGATCTTTATTCTTTTTTTTTTGATAAATTTAGCACTTAATTTATATATTTTTTGATAAATATCTTATTTTTTTTAACTAGTTCAATGACTTGATCGTTAAAAATTTAACGATGATGACATGTCATATGAATATGATAATATATTTTAAATGAAATAACATCTAACCTATCAAATATATATATATATGAAATATAATTTTATTCTAATATAAAATATAAAATAATTAAAATTCAAATAAAATATTAAAAATTAATTAATTCTAAAATAAAAGGTTGCTAAGCATTCACAATCCTAACTACGATAACGAACTGTGTTCATATTTTCTTTAAGATAAGATTTTGATTTTATCGTAGTTAGGGTTTTGAATATTAGTAGTTTTTTATTCTAGAGTTAATTTATTTTTAATATTTTATTTGAATTTTAATTGTTTTATTTTTTATATTAGAATAAAATTATATTATATATGTATTTGATAGGTTAGATGTCATGTTATTTAAAATATATTATTATATGCATATGACATGTCATCATCGTTAAATTTTTAATTATTCAGTCATTATATTAGTTAAAAAATAAATATTTATAAAAATATACAGATTAAAAATTAAATTTATCCAAAAAATAAAATAAAAACTAAAATAACAAAAATTATAAACATTGAGATTATAATTATCTTTATATCTAATTTTAAACCTCACTCCAATCTCCAAAATTAAAAGAAAAAATCCAACCAAATTAAAATCGAGATCTTTTACCATCCCTAAAAAGTTAAAAAGACAATCCCCAACCTTTTTTTAAACTTTTATATTAATATTAAATTAATTAAATATATTATTATATAAATTTTAATATTTATCATATTATTAAATCGTTAATTTTTAAGTTAATAATATGATAATTTAATAACCTTTTGTATACTTTAATATTTATTATATAATTTTATATTATTAGCTTAACAATTAACGATTTAATAATATCTTATAAAAAATTAAACTTTAATATTTATTATACAATTTTAAAAGTTTAATAATTATTTATATTTTTTATGATAATTTAATAACCTTTTGTATACTTTTCCCTGAAAAGGAATTAACTTCGTGATAGAAGTGTCAACGCCGTTGAAGTTTAACTGTTTCAGCCGCCTCGGTTTTATAAGCCAAGATTTTGTAGTTAGTAGTTTGTACGGCCAAAACCGGCAGCCAATTTCAATTTGTCTCCTCTGATTCCCCTCCCTCCAATACATCGTTTTACCCAAAAAAAAGGGGGAAAAATCTTTGATTCTTTCATCATCCTCTGCAACAACCACAACTGAAGGTGAAAAAAGAAGCTATTCTCAACTTCTCGTTTGATGGATACTCTTTCCCGCGCGATCACTGCCTCCGCTTCTCCAAAGCTCAGCTTCCATCCAAACGACAACGTATATCGTCGTCTCCTTGGTTGCCGCAATGGATTTAGCTCCTTGAATCTGAGATCGCAGAGGAATAGAATTTTCTCAAAGGTTCAATGTAGTCAACAAAGCTCCGATAATTGTATCGATTTTAGTGATCCTGATTGGAAGTCGAAGTTTCAGCAAGATTTCGAAAGGCGCTTTAATATTCCTCACATCACCGATATTTTCCCTGATGCTCAGTCTTTTCCTTCCACTTTTTGTCTCAGAATGAGGTAACAATCCAGTTCTTTTCCCTCGTTTCATCGTTTTCATCTCCTTGTTATGCCTTTTTTACTCCAAGAGTGAATTCTAAACTGTACATAGTAGTTATTTTGGAATTCATTGAGTTGTTACAAGTTTGTGTTTTTACTTTTACATACTTGATCACGTTTATCTTTTTAATTAATTAATTAATTATTGTGAACTTGGTAATTAAAAAAATGATATAAGATATTTCCTTTTGGCTACAGAACTCCGGTTAATGAGGATTTTGCGGAAGGTTATCCGTCTGACGACGAGTGGCATGGTTATATTAATAATAATGACAGAGTGCTTCTTAAGGTATAGATTTCACTATTTTGAATGTGTTTCTCCTCAGTATATATATACCAAGTTGCTGAATTGTGATATGGAGAATTGAAATTTGTACATATGTTTATACTTTATAGAGCCTCGATATCATCTTCGAAATTGAAAAATTCAATACATAGAGTATGTATTTGAAATTAGAATTCAAAAGTACCTGAAATAGCATAAACGATTATCGGAAAGAATCCAATCTTGCTCCTTTAGAAGTAAACTATGGTTTGCCTGCCTATCCCTGTTAAATTTATATCTTGCGTGACAGTGATAATCTTGCAATGATTTCAGTTAACCATCCTCATCTAGACTATATTGTTAAAAAATTCTGATCTTTTAAATATTTCAGGTCATAAATTACTCTTCTCATAAATCTGCTGGTGCAGAATGCATTGATCCTAACTGTACTTGGGTTGAACAATGGTAAGTATAACTCCCAACTTATTAATTGTTTTTTGTGAACTCGTGCATCATGATTCTATTGCATTAACTACAATTCTTTCTTTACAGGCTATGATAATATAAATAATGTCGTAAATAAGGTTATATTATTTTTAATATTGTTTTCCAACTTTGTATTGTTCTTGTAGAATTGATAACTTATAGATACAATGTTATCACATATGTTCTTATTTTTTCCCTGTTTTGTACATTTCCTTATCACCAATTTTGTTTAATGTACAGAACTTTAAAGTTTAATTGGCACTTATTGATATCATGTGTAACTTGACATAACATCATAGGGTTCATCGTGCTGGGCCTCGAGAGAAAATATATTTCAAACCAGAAGAAGTGAAGGCTGCAATTGTTACTTGTGGCGGGCTTTGCCCTGGTCTTAATGATGTCATTAGACAGGTCAGCACAAATATTTAAATTTCAGTATGCTGCTGGAATGATTGCAATTCCCTACAACAGCTATGCTATTTGATTTGGCTCTGTGCTTTCTCTGTTATAACCTGGTTTTTAATTTGTATTCATGCTAAAATCAAAAGTTCATTTTCAGTGCCTACTGACTTAGATTGAGGGCATGAAATATATCTTTTATTGTTCACTTGATAAATAAATTTCAGACCATGTACCGAAGTTTTTCTTCTAATTCAAATGTGTTTGCACAAACTTCATGAATGGTTTTGCTTTATAAAAGAAAGGTATTTACAGTAAATTACTTGAAGTTTGGTGGTTAAAGTCTCACTTTTGTGTTGTAAACTGATGAAGTAATTATGATTCTATCTTAGCACCATAAATATATATTTTCTAAATTGAAGTTTCACATTTAGTCTTAAATCTGAATTCTTCAGTATTTATTGAACAATTCCTGCTTAACTTAATGAACTTGTGCAGATTGTGATCACACTGGAAATATATGGTGTAAAAAACATTGTGGGGATTCCTTTTGGTTATCGGGGATTCTCTGACAAGGGTTTGTCTGAAATGCCAGTAAGTTATTTTTCTTTCCTAATAGTGATTTGCTAGAAAGTATATATGCTCCATCCAAGATATTCTATTGTTAATTTGGATTTATTTTCAGTTATCTCGGAAGGTAGTCCAAAATATACACCTTTCAGGCGGAAGCTTGTTAGGAGTTTCACGTGGAGGGCCCTCTGTCAGTGATATTGTCACTAGTATGGAGGTACTGAAAACTGTTCTGCTACCGTCAGATTAACTCAAATTTTCTTGAAGGAATTGTAAATTTTGAATTAAAAGAGCCAGGCTCAAGAGGCCAAGCATGTGGTGTTTTTCTAATATGTTTCCAAAATTGATGTCAGGAAAGAGGAATCAACATGCTTTTTGTGCTGGGTGGAAACGGTACTCATGCTGGGGCCAATGCAATTCACAATGAGGTCCATATCAGATACTTTATTATAAAAACGTCATCTTTAGCTCTTATCATTATCTTGAACCTCACATTTCCTTTATTATTACTTGCTTAAATTAAAAAAATTGAACTCATAGAAACTAAGGTGCTTTCTTTTTAATCCTTTGAAGTCTAAGCCGTGTTTATAAATTTTGTTGAGTGGTTGGATTTAACTTCAAGGCATTACAATGATATTGGGTGGCTGAAAATTTCAGATTTATTTTCCATATTTGATATTTGTAAGCTATGTTTTTCACTTCAAATTCATACTATGAATAATGCATTGATCGGGAGGGATATTAAAGGATCCTTTTGATTAAGAATTTCTAAGAGTTGTGAAAAATTTCTGCCACAAATAGGAGCTGATTTGAGTTTTGCTTAATCTATATGTTTATATGCTTTTGTTTTCAGTGCTGCAAAAGAAAACTGAAAGTGGCTGTAGTTGGTGTTCCAAAAACCATTGACAATGACATTCTGCTGATGGATAAAACCTTTGGTTTTGATACTGCTGTTGAAGAAGCACAACGAGCTATCAACTCTGCGTACATTGAGGTATATCAGCTTTGATTGTTGGTGTTGAAATAAAAAAATGTTCGACTTTTGAATTCATGCATTATATGATACTTTTTCTTTTAACTTAAATGTATGTGCAAAAACCGAGCTATCAACTCTGTGTACATTGAGGTATATCAGCTTTGGTTGTTGGTGTTGAAATAAAAGAATTGTTCGACTTTTGAATTCATGCATTATATGATACTTTTTTTTTACTAAAATGTATGTGCAAAAATATCCTTCCTGTCTGTAACTATTATTTTTTCTCCTGTAATAACCAGGCACATAGTGCTTACCATGGAATCGGTATCGTGAAATTGATGGGTCGTAGCAGTGGTTTCATAGCCATGCAATCATCCTTAGCTAGTGGACAAGTTGACATATGTTTGATACCAGAGGTATTTTGTTTATTATGAACAATAAATTATGATAAATTATGCTCATCACAGACTTTAAATGCAACTCATTAATGTTGCCAAATTATGCATTCTCTAGGTACCTTTCCGTTTGCATGGGCCTCATGGTGTATTAAGGCATCTGAAATACCTTATAGAGACAAAGGGATCTGCTGTGGTCTGTGTAGCAGAAGGAGCTGGACAGGTGACCATCTCTCTCTCTCTCTCTCTCTCTCTCTCTCTCTGTGTGTGTGTGTGTGTGTGTGTGTGTGTGTATTTGAGCCTTCTTGGAAGTGATAATTGTCCACAAGTTTGTAATTTTGATGATCTATCCAAATCGATCATGATTCTTTTTTTGGTTTGACAATGTCTCCGTTGTAATTTTTAGGCTTTTAATTGTTGCTGGTTTGTTTTATTACTGCTTTCATGTTTCTTTTATCTGTTTAGTCTATTGTTAGTTCCTTTTAACTCTATTAGGAAGCCTTGGATTTTTCTCTCTCAATTTCAGTAACTTCTCTTATGGGAGTTATAAATCATGTGAAATTCACTTGCTTTATTGCCAGAGAAAATTGTTCTATATTCATTTGGCAGCTTTGCCTCATCTCAATTTTATCATGTTTTGTCAATGTAATATCTGATGAAATTCCTAAGTACTTAGTTGAAGGGTAAAAGCCAATAGGTTGAACATTATTTCCCTTTCTGAAATGTTATTTCAAAAACAGGGTTAGGTACCAGAATTTCTCTTTATATTTGCTTGAGAAATTGTTTTGCCGTGTTTTCACTCTTTGAAGACGAAGAGTCATTTCTTAGAGATGTTCAATTTTGATAATATGATACACATGAAAATATGTGAGCTGAGCATTTCTAAGGTGCTGCTTTTTGGTGCAGAATCTCATTGAGAAAACTAATGCTACTGATGCTTCTGGAAACATTGTACTTGGAGATATTGGTGTGCATATCCAACAAGAGGTATTTCATTTTCGTCATAGTTTTCAATATTTCTTACATTTGTTTGTTTGTAAACTCTTGGTTGAAGAAGTAAAGATCTACAAACACTTTTTTTTTTATGTTAATCACATAGTCCTGTTATTTGCATATTTCCTCTTAATTAACTTTAAGTGAGAGTGAAAAAGATTTCCTGTCCTTTTCAAGTTTAAAAGCATACCTTATTTAATTGAATTGCATAAGGATTGGCATTTGGTATACGAAGTTTTGTTTGTAAAAAAATCTTGAAGTTATCTCCAAATTGATCTTTCTGACTGATACCGTCCTTTTGGTTCTAGATTTCCTATACAATTGTCATGGATTGCTTTTGGTTTGATTATGATTATATATGTATCAATGCTATGCATGTGACATGGAATAAATCTAATAATTCAGCAATAAAATGTATTACTGATTTTCATCAGTTTGATGTCTTTGGGCATGAAGTTATCGCATTTAATAATGTTGGTTACCTTGATATTAATGATTTTAATTGCATTGATATGTAAGAATCTTCTCCAATGTGGCAATTTAAAGACGTTTGAAACCTTGTTGGTAGGCACCCCTTTCTAAATTTTTTGTTTAAGAGACGGACAAAACAAATCACATTCTATGTTCTTCCATTGGATGATCTATGTATATTTCTTGCACCTGATGAACATTATAGGGTTACTAAATGTTAATTCACTTTCCTACCAGACAAAGAAATATTTTAAGGAAATTGGCATTGCTGCCGATGTGAAGTATATTGATCCAACGTACATGATCCGTGCATGCCGTGCAAATGCATCAGATGGGATTCTATGCACTGTTCTAGGACAAAATGCTGTAAGTATCCATTACTTTTATCCACCCCTCCCCTCCCCTCCCCTCCCCTCCATGCTCATGATCAATATGGTTTGTAGAATCTCTTCCTTAAATTTAGGAACTGATTGCATAGATAGAAATCAGTATACGAGCTACGATATGGAAACTAATCGTCGCTAAATAAATTCCGTCAAGTATTCTCAATACTTGAAATCAAAACAGTCTTGAAATATTAAACCCTTACATTTTTAATTTTGCCACTGATTTCAAACCAGTCACCTTCTGAATAAAGTTTACTGTGAAGTGTGAATCAACCCAAGCTTGCCAGTTACCTAGCCTTTACCTGATCCTTCTTACATGTCACTTCCTTTGTTCAGATTGATGTAGGGTTATGTTAACTGATCTCCTTAAATGTCTGCATCCCTTTATTTACAGGTTCATGGTGCCTTTGCTGGATATGGAGGCATTACCGTTGGAATATGCAACACCCATTATGTTTACTTCCCCATTCCTGAGGTCATTTCTCATGCTCGAGAAGTAGATCTGAACAGCCGTATGTGGCATCGATGCTTGACTTCTACAGGCCAGCCCGACTTCATCTAAAAGTTTTGAAATTTGTTTATTACAATATTTCATTTTTAGGCTGCTCACTATAGGTAATTGGTACAAGAAATAAAACCAAGATAGAGGTTGGTTACCAAAATACAAGAATAATTTTTATTTTGAGGGGTATCATTTTTGACAATGAGAAGTCAGTCAGCCAAACAGCAAATTGTTTCATATGTAACAAACAAAAGTGGCTGTAATTTATTCATATCAGAACATTGCATTTTCTACTTCTGCTCCCTTTATTACACTTTATTGTGTTAGCATATTTTATAAATTTTAAGTATTTTGTATCCGTATATTTATATCATTTTTAAAAGTTTTTTTGTCCCAAATATTTAAAAGGTTTAAACCTTATATTATTATTTTATATAAGTTTAAAAATGTGACATGTCATACGACACCTCTTCCCTGTATATCTGCCACCGAATACATCCATATTCAAAAATGCTAGGAAAAACATATCAGGAAAAACAGAATCCTTAATTGTTTAATTTGTGGATTAATGGGGCTTAATCGAAATTAGTGACCTTTGTGTAACAAAATTCAAACTTCTGGGCTTTTGTATAATGTAAAATATTTGTGGCCCTTATCTCGCGTTTTACCCTTTTTCCTTGGGATATATAATCCTTGCCCATTTTCGTTCGGGCTTCACCTAACAATTTCGGTAGGAATAAAGTCTAGGAATATTGTTTTCTCCCTCCGGTATATATGCTGATGAACCAATGACCCCCAACCAACGCTGTAGATGCTGCAATGATGCCGTCGTTATCCTGGAAACAGGTCGAAGATCAAATTGAGTCAAACCAACGTTTCTTGTCTCCCCATATGGTTAGTCTTATTCGGACAGGTTCATGTGCAGACTCACAACTCAAACCTTCGATTCTGAAAACAGAAGATTCCTTTTTTTGATCATCTCTTGTGTTTGGCTTCTTCAGGATCAAGATTTATCTGAATTGTACTATATATTGCTATTAATTTTATCTTAATTTAAAATAATTTAATAAATTTAATTTTTTATTTAAAATTTTTATGAATTTAATATTTTTATGATACTATAAAATAAATGAGTCCATTAAATAAAACAACAATTAAATGACTACAATTTGTTATAAAAACAACAAATTATTAAAATTGTTATTAAGAGTGTAAATGAGTCAAGTCAAACTCGAGTAATTTTGAGTTCGATTCAATTCGTTAAGATTTTGAGTTTTAAGTTTAGGGTTAAGAGTTTGTTAAGATTTATAGTTTTAGGTTTGGGGTTAGGATTTAGAGTTTTAAGAGTTTTTTATTTAGAATTTTAGGTTTAGGGTTAAGACCTCGAATAGTGCTGAGTTCGACTTAGTTTAAAGTTTAAAATTTTATGTTGGTTGATTTAAATTTTAGGATTTAGATTTATGGTTTATGTTTTAGAATTTTAAGGTTTTGGAATTTAGATTTTAAATTTTAAAAATTAAAAAATAGTATATTATATTTTCGAGTCTATTATCAAGTAGCTCAGTTTGATTTAACTCATTAAGAATTGGAGTTGAGTTTGACCTTGTGTCGAGTCTAATCGAGTTAAACTTTGACCGAGTCAAATTTGAGTAGCTTGCGATCTATCTTGTCATTTACATCCCTAATTATTATTATATCGTTTTCTAAGTGAAAATAAATAATTTTGGAGAAAATAAATACTAAAATTTTAAAATAAAAACTGTTATGACTTATCTTAAATTATAAAAAATTAATAGTTTGTATAAATTTTACAGATTAAAACTGTGATTATAGCATATTTAAAATAATATTTTAATTGAATATTTTTTTATTGAAATTATATATATCGAGTGATATGATAAGATTAATAGTTGTATAAGTTACAATAATATTTATTGAATTATACCAATTATTATTAGATGTCTATTTATAATATTTATTGATTTATACCAAATATTGTTAGCTGTCTATTTGTTGGAGTGACTCGATGATAACAACTAAAACTTCTCAGTGAACTATCTACTCCCACCATAAAGCTATCTAAGAAGGGATTCTTGATACAGGGAGGAAGTAAAAATTTGACACATAAATGTCTAAAAATAAAAGATAAATTTATAAAAAAATTATTTTTAAAAAAAACTAAAAATAAAAAAAAAAATCTTCGGGTAGAGTCAATTACCCACTAAGTTTCATCCCTGCCCTGATTCATCGATGCCATCCATGAGCTGCAGATGTTTTTTCTTGTCCAGAAAGACATGAATCCTCTCCTTTTAATGCTCATTTCGTTCTGTTTGTCTTTTTAGTTGTTTTTTTTTCTTGTCCTCTGTCTGTGTTCGGCTGTTCGCACATTCAGGGGATTTTCTTATTTTTATGAAACCAAAGTGTCTGTGGGTTAGAAATCAGAGTAGCAGCCATGACCAAACATCATAAAACTGTTTCAACCTTGATTTAAGATATAATTATCTGAAAAACATTCATTATTGGCGCAACATAAACAGAGTACTTAAGAAAACTTGTAACTTAAAACATAGAATTATTAAGTTTCGTCGTCGTCATCGTCTTTGTTGGAGAAAATACCTCAAAAGTTCTTAAGCAATTTCCGGACCTGCTCCAATGTAACAAATAGTACCACCGTAAACGGTCCCTGTCTGGAGATCGTGGGGATAAACCCTTTATATAAAGCCATGGGTCCTTCCCCCTTCACCGTCTTTAGAGCACAATCCAAAGCGCCGGCGTATGGCGGCTTTTGCCCTGGCTCAACATTCATGTTCATTACTCTTGTCTTGATCACGTCAACTGGGTTAGATACCACTGCTGCCACAAATCCAGCAGAAAAACTCGCCGCAACGTGTGTACCGAGCCCATCTTTCATCCACCCATTTGCCAGAATGAATTCCTTGATCTGATCGTAGGAAGCCAACTGTGACGCCGTCACCAACATCGCACGGTTCACCGTCAGCGATGAGCCTCGCCACAGGGAAGTAATGCCTTCTTGTTTACTCATGCGGGTGACAGCGTCGATAACACTGGTGTAGTTACGGCGCTGAGCTGGAGGTAAGCGACCATCGGCTTGCATACGAACCATTGCGACATCGGCTGGGTTCCCGATGGCAGCGCCGATCCCTCCGGCTATTAACCCAGCTCCGATCTTGCTGGAGAGAGGCATGATTTTCGTCTCCTTATCAGACCATTTATGTTTCAGGATGTCGTAGATCCCCATTCGGGTTGTGGAATAGAGGCTCTGGCGGAGCATGGTGGCAGACACCCCTGAGAAAAGAGCTGCGACGCCTTCAGTCTTAAAGATCCGAACCCCGGTGGCTATTGGTCCGACACGCGCCGCCCCGGATGGTCGCATCTGGACAGAAGTAGTCGACTGAAAGGCTAAAGAAGGTCGGATGGATTGAACGGCGGCGTTAGGAACCTGGGTTTCTCCCTGAAGTTGCATCCTAACTTTAATTAAATCCAGCGGATGGGTTGAACATCCAGCCACGATTGATGCAATCCCTCCTTCAACGAAACCTTTTACTCCCATTATAATTCTCTTGAAACAAAAATTAAAAAACTTTATATTCTTTTCAACAAACCTCTCCTGCAGAAATCAACAAGCGGCCATTAAAACAGAAGAAGCAGACTAGATGTAGGGCAATTGGAACTGGAGTTGAAAGCAGAGACGGGGCTGAAGAAGGACAAGTATTGACCCAGAGTGAGAAACGTTGGGCCTTGAATTTGAGACACTGACAAATAACGAAAGCAAATGGATGGTTGAACTGCGATCTGGGAACACTGGACTTATAACTCTTTATTTATACCAATTATCCTTATTTTAAAAATAATAATATATAACTAAATTTTGTACGACATAAAAGTTTAGATTTAAAAAAAAATACTAAAATCAGTTATAAAATGCATTCAGTTAACTTGTTGGAGTCGCCATTAACCGTTTAAAAAGGTGAATCAAACAACGAGAAAATAAAACCAGAAAAAATTAAGTTCGGGAATTGGTTACGTTTGGGAAAGGATTAACACCCCATAATGCCCAAAATTGGTACCTAAAGGTTCACATCATAATTTTTTAAAAAATATAATATTCGAATTAAAATAATTTTTAATTTAAAATGCGTATCCTAATATCCACGACAATTGAAAGAAGATAACACCCGAAGAACGGGATGTTACTCCTAATAGAATATATCAAGATAATAATTTATAATAAAAATAAAATATTATAAATTATTAAAATTAAATACAAGATAACATGTACATATATACATAAATAATAACTACATGTATCAAAGCTTTAAATACGCTAGGCAATATAATATATATACAATAATATAAATAATTAAATATCATATATAATATATATAATGTGTACAACATGTAATAAATACTTAAAATTTTATATAACATATAATGGAAAAAAAGTAATATAATAACTTCGCATCATATATATAGTAACTATATGTAATATTATATATGGTATATTGTAAGTAAAATAAACACATGAATATATAGAAGTTTATATAATCATATAGATATGTTAAGGACTAAATTACAATAAAGAATATACATTAATAGTTACTATAATATACATACTACATATGGAAAAATTATTACATGAACCCTTTCCACCACCTAAGATATGGTCCTAATCAATTAAATTAAGACACATAATATATTTTTTCCATATCAAATTTACACATAATCATTGGCCAAATCATCTAATTTAATGTCTTTGATTTAAAAAAAGAAAAAAATATTATCAAAGATTTTTTGTGTCATCTTTCTCTTTGTTCTTTAAAATTTTCCTAATTAATTTTTTATATAGATTTGGGGTTTAGGATTTAGAGTTTAAGGTTTAGGGTTAGGATTGGTGGTTTAGGGTTTATGTGGTTTAGGTTTAGGATTTATGTGGTTTAGGTTTAAGGGTTAGTGTTAGGGTTATGTGTTATTGTTAGGGTTAGGGTTAGAGTTTAGGGTTAGGGTTAGAATTTAGGTTTAAGTTTAGGGTTTAGAATTTAGGGTTAGAGTTTAGGGTTTTGAATTAGGGTTTAAGGTTTTATGTTTAGGATTTATAGTTAGGGTTTAGGGTTAGGGATTAAAAAAAATAATTAAAAAAATTGAATAATAAAGAGGAAGATAACATAAAAAAATCTTCGGTAATATTTTTTCCATTTTTAAATTAAATGCATTAAAGTGGATGATTTGGATAATGCTTATGTGTAAATATGATATGAAAAAAATATATTACGTGTCTTATTTTAATTGGTTGGGACCATATCATAGGTGGTGGAAAGGGTTCATGGAATAATTTCTCCAATATATAATATATAATGAGTAAATACCATATATTATATACTATAAACATGTACATAATATATAAATATGTAATATAAACATAATATAAAAAAACACAATAATGTTAGTATAATAGTAAAAATATTGATTAAATATTTATAATATTATATTATGTTATATTAAATAATAATAATAATATATAAGAAAATAAAATAGTGACAAAAATAACAGAAATAAATAAAAAAGAGCAATTATAGTAGAAAATAGTGACCAAAACGAAACAAAATGCAAACTAGAATGCGTAGCGATGAGGATACAGAAGGTTTAGGGGCCTCGGGTGGAATTTTTCCTTCTTTTCGGGTTAAGCGCGGGTCGGATCTGGATATCGGGCCGGAGTCGTGTGTGGAGTGTCAAAATGACGTTTTAAGCTTTAAAGGCTTGTACCAAAATGACGTCGTTTTGGATGTCCCTTAAATACCCATTTGATAACAAAAAAAATCATTTTCCTTAGTCATTTTTCAAAAAATGCTCAGATGCTCTCTAATCCTCTACCTTCTCACCGTTGGCCTCTGGCTTGTTCGCTGGTTGTCGGCCTCTACCGTGCCGGCCACCGTCGATGGTCGCCGGAATAACAAAAGGAAGCACTTTTCCGAAGCGTTTTAACGCGATGAACACGTATCTCAGGTTGATTTTCGCTAAATCTAATCTAGATGAGTAGATCTAAGGGAGAACCGAACGATTTTTACCTTTATTTTATTCGAATCGCTCACTTTTCACTCTTTTCATTTTTTTATCTTATTTTTTACTCTCGGTTTTCTTCTCCAATGTGCACTCTATTTCTTTTCTTTTTTGATTTTGATTTGATAGTGTTTCACTTCGAATATCTCTTTTTTCATTCGATTCCTCTTGAACATTACATATCTAGTTTTGGGTTTATATACCCAATTTTTACATAATAAAATACATAATTTTCAATCTAATATTCTGTTGATTTTGCAGGTCGGTGGAGCAGATTTGAGACGGTGGGACAGTGGCCGATCTGGAGTGCCAATCGGGTGGCGCGTGGCAGTCATGTGCTATTCGAACCGCCGCGCGTGGTGGCCACTCGCGGTAAGTTGGCATGCACAGTGAGCAATGGCGGCGGCTAGTTGCTGTTATGAAAAATTGCTTTTCAAAGAATTTCAAATGGATAAGAGGAAACTTTAAACGATTTAATTCTTTAATTCTCTTATTCAAAGTTTATTTGACAAAGGGGGAGCAATCTCAAAAACAATTTTTCAAGTTAGTTTTATTATATCAAAAAGGGGGAGATTGTAGAACTAATGTTTTGATATAATAATTGAAAAATAGTTTTGGACTAATTTGAAAATATTTCAAAAATGGTTCTTATGTCCAAACTACTTGAAAATATATTTAAGATGTTTTTGAGTGTTTTTAAATATGTTTTAAATGATTTAAAGAAATCAAATAAGTGTTTTTAACCCAGGTGTTTCGAACCACCCTTAAGGTGTTTCGATACCTGTTCTTCAATACCATAGTTTCAAAGGCAAAACCACAGTGGTATCGATACCTTTTTGCCACTGTGATGCTCTGTTTCGAACCCTGTTTCTAAACATCCCCAATGGTCAAAACGATTTTATAAAAAACCCCAACGGCTAGAAGCGGTATCGATACTGGTATCGATACCTGTTCATAAATGCAGGTCAACGGCTATTTCCCAAAGCAGCTGTTTTGAACCCTGGTTCGATACCGCCTGCACCAGAAGAGGAAATAAGCCTTGTAATCAGCTCCAAACGGCTCCAAACCAATCCCAACGGTCACCAACGGCTAGAAGCTCATTTGAGATGATAAAAGGAAGCCTCAAGCATCAAGAGAAGACCAATGCTTCAATTGTAACAACATTATGATCAAGAAATTGTCTTAGAGCATAATTCTCATCTTTTGGGTAGACAACATTTGTGAGCTCAATGTTAATGTATGTTCAAGTGTAATTAGGAATTGGGTGAGTGCTTAGATTGCAAACATTAGCCTTATTAGAAGGATTAAACAGGTTTGCTAAGTTTTTCTCTTTGTTGAGTGAGTTCCCAAAGTTCGGGTTGTGAACTTTGGATGCTAGATTCGGGTTTGAGTCTAGGATTGTAAGGTTATCCCTTTGGCCTCAAAAGGTTGAAATTCTTAGTGAATTTGGAAATCCTTAGTAGGAAGCTAAGGTAGTGGATGTAGGCGAGGCCGAACCACTATAAATTCTTGTGTCATTGTCTATATTTTTGCTTCCACACATATCCACCCAAATTGGTCAATTCTCCATCACTTGACAAGTAAATTCGGTTGTGCATCGAGCCACTCCAAGCCTAACAATTGCTGAAGAGGGGTTAGACGCTGATAGGTTTAGTTCTTTATTAGGGATAGGGTTTAATTTGGGTTTGATAGGTATTGTGCTTGGTCTGTGAATGAATTTATTTGGGTAGAAATTGGTTATTACAACTTCATGTTAATTTAAAGGACCCTTAGTCACGCCTCTCGCAGGCCTTTCGTAGTTCCCAACCAACAATGCCTCTCGTCATGTTCATTTAAAGGGTCCTCCGGCTCAAGTCCAACGTCGCCTCACTTTGCCTAACGCTTTAGCACACTTAGGCGCGTTTTTAAACTAAGTTCCCAATAACTACCAAAGGCTAGCACTTTCTGGCACACCAAACAACTATGAAAGGCTAATACCTTCGCCTAGCGCTTTGGTTCCAAGAACCCTTTGCTCTTAGAAGTGGTTTGGAATCGCAAAGATGAAAGGAATGCCAGGGTGAGTTCCTGATGACTACGGGTAGTGATTAATAGTCTCGGTCTGTTATATTGTGTGTCCAGTAATGTTCTGATAGTCATGAATCATGTTGTACCTGAGGCTTTTGTTTCTCATGCATCCCACTACAGATTCCATTTTAAAAAACATTAAAAAGGGTGGTCGTCATTGATGTGAGGGTGGTGTTGGTTTTGCTCCAAATGATGTGGCTGATGAGTGCAATTCACCTCTAGCTTTTGCACACACAATGACTAGGTAGTGAGACTTAATGCACCCATTGAAGACCCTTCTCTTTGGTTTGATTTTAACTTGGTAGGAAACATCAATTATTACCTTGTTTTACCGAGGCTTGTAATTTTATTTTAAGGTTTAAATGTATATTCGATATCTGAATTAAATTTTTTTAAAGTTAAAGTTTATTTTTTTTTTATTTTAAAGTTGATATCTCATATCTAAATTAGACACATTCTCTTAAGTTGACACCTAAATAAATGTTGCTCTTACTTTGATATCCAAACTTTAATTCAATCTATTATTCTAATACTTTTAGTAACCCATTTGATCCTCAAAATTTATATATTATCTCTATTTAATGTTAATTCGAACAATTTAATAAATAAAATCATTTATATTTAAAATCACCATCAATTTAGTATTTTTTTTGCAAACAAGCCTAACGAATCACTAAAACAATGAGATATTTTATTTTACCATAAAACAGCATCAAATTACCATTAAATTTGTATATAAATTAAAAACAATCCCGGTTCACTGATTCGAAAAAACCCGGTCCATGTGGTCCATCTAGAAGCGAGAGTGAAGCTACTTAATAAATAAACAAAAAGAATCAATAAAGCGTGAGGTGGACTTCATTGATACTCTGTGCCCGCAAGCAACGGCCGAGATTCTCTCTCTGCTATTTCTTTCTCCCTACAAATAACCGGGAAAGAAAGAGCAAAAAGAAACCAATACAGATATCGAACGCACGATGTTGCTCGGAAAACGTACACGTCAGCCGATCAAAAGAACGACGAGCATGACGGGGATCACCGGCGGTGCACTCAATATGGAGGACGTCGTTGACCAACACCCAATTATTCCCGATCCTACTCCCCCTCACCACCATGAATTCCAGGACGGTAACTACCGTGACGATCAATGTTTCTTGGGCATGATGTCGCCCAGAAACCCAGTTTCTGCAAGATCAGCGTTCAGTAACCATGTCGTCGACGGTACTACCCCCGCCGCTCCTTTTTTGCGATCCTGTTGGCTTTGTAATAGCCGGTTAGCTCCTGGTCTTGACATATATATGTATAGGTATCTTTCTCCTCTTTACTTAATCTTCTTATCTTCTAAATTTCTCGTCTTTTCTTCCCAGGTTTTGAATCATTTTCAGTGCGTTTCGTTCTTTCTTTTTTACTTTTACTGAAAAACCCAGAAAGAGAAAGAGGTCAACATTTTTAATTAACTTGGATTGAAATATTATTGATCAAATAATATTATTACAGGGGAGATCGAGGGTTTTGTAGTCTGGAGTGCAGAGAAAAGCAGATGAAGGAGGACGAAAGAAAAGAAAAGTTAAACACGAATGCAATTGCAGCGGGTTCAGAGAGAGAGGACCGCCATGCCCATGCCTCTACAACAACCGCCGCCGCCACCACCTCCAAGACTTCTAAATCCGAGACAGTGATTGCTGCTTGAACTTTGATGCTCCAAACCTATCCTCCTAAAAGTGGAAAATAATCTGCTTTCGTCATGTATGGTCGTGAGTGCAGATTGATTAATTGTAAGTGGCTGGTGATGAAATGGCTCTGCTTTAAAAAATTATTACACGGTTTCGAATTATCACATTATTTTTAATTTTATCTAATAAAATTTATTTATTTAGTTATATATAAAAAATTATATGATCTTGACTCATAATTTCATTCATAATCGTAATTAATAAAATTCAAATAATTGATGATAAGTAAAAAAAATAATGATTCATATCGTAAAAAAATATAATTTAAAAAAATAAATAAATTTATTATCGAAAGATACTATAACTGATAGAATAAATTAAACTTGTTTAATAATTTTTTAAAAAAAATATAAAAATTTACTTAAAAAGAGAAAGAGATACAATTTATCGTAAAAAAATTATTATTAAATAAAATTATGAATAATGTGTTAAATCAAATTCTTTTAATATTTTTTTTTCTGAGCTTGAGATCCTGTAATATCATCCCTAGTCTATGGATTCCAATAACTTTTTCCCTATGTTTCCCTTTTTTACTCCTACCATTTTCATCAGTACTTCCACTATCTATTCCACTTCTTCATTATTCAGGTCACAAAGGAATGAATCATTCCTAGAAAAAGAAGACCACCATCCCTACAAAAGGAATTATTGTGTATCAATTTTATAATATTTTTGGACTTAAATTTATAAATTATTTTATATTTATTTTTCTTTTGATTTTTTTAAATATTGATTTTTTTATTTTATTTTTTGGAATATTGATGATTCTAGGTAAATTTAAAGTTGACACCTTTAAAAATCGACTTTGAACAGTGCAAGGGTGAAGACGGAGCCAAAAGGCTCCAATTTTGGTATCTGAACACTACTAAGAAAGATGATACATCCAATATTCAAGTAGAGATGTTAAAGTCTTGTATTCCCCCTTATATTGTTCAAAGTCGATTTCTAAAGTATCAACTTTAAATTCATTGTAGAATCACCAATATTTTATAAAATAATACGAGAAAAATAATATTTTGTAAAAAAAATCTCAACATCAATATTTATGAGAACTTTCTATTTTTTTCCAATGTATGATTATTATTTTTTCAAATTAAATCATAGTTAACGATAACTTGACGAGTCTATTATTTTTCTATTAATTGGTTTAGTTTTATAAAAAATTAAAATTATTATTTTAAATTTTTGAAGGAATAGCTTTAATTTGATTAAAAAAATCAAATAATAGTATATAACTAACAACATAGTCATGAATAATATTGCGGATGTATATATAAACAATAGTATACAATTAATAAAAGGATGAGTTTATCACGTGCGTTGAATATTACTGAACATCACTAAATACGAACACCGTTAAATAATATTAAATTAATTATTAAAAATTAAAAATTTTAAAGACTAAACATAGAATTTAAATTATTTAAAATAAAATTTTAAACAAATTATATATATTATATTTTAATTTTTTAAATAATTTAAATTATTTTTAATTTAAAAATAATAAATATTAAATCCAAAACATAAAACCCTAAACTCAAGCTAAAAATTCTAAACATTAAATCCTAAAATCCAAAACACTAAATCATAAACTCTAAACCCTAAAATAATAAAACCATAAACCATAAAATTTAAAAATATAACCATAATCTAAACCCAAAATAGAAAAATTGAAACTCTAAAAATATAAACCCTAAACTTAAAACCCAAAATTAGTTTAAGATTTAGATACAGGGGTTTGGTTATTTTAGGGTTTAGAATTTTAAGGTTTAGATTTAGTGTTTATGGTTTAGTATATTTAGGGTTTTTTATTTTGGATTTTGAATTTAGGATTTTGAGATTTTATATTTTAGGGTTTAGAGTTTAATGTTTAATAATTTAAGTTTTGAATTTTGGTTTTAGGGTTTAGAGTTTAAGAATTTTTATTTTTTAAAATCAATTTAAATTAGTATTTTATTTAATTATTTAAAAAATTAAAAAAATATATATGAAAAATAATTTAATAAAAATTTATTTTAAATAATTTATAATTATATGTTGAGTGCTTAAATTTTTAAACTTTATTAATTAGTTTAATAATATTCAGCGATGTTCATCATTAACAATGTTCAGCGGTGTTCGACGCCCGTTATAGAATTTTCCTTAATAAAATATATATTTCTTAAAAGATAGTATAGATATGAACCAGATAATTGTTCTAATAAAAAAGCGGATTATGTTCATATCAGAAAATAAGAGTTTAACTTACTCGTATTTATAATGTGTATATTTATTATTAAGGTGTAATAATATGTATGAACAAATATTATATTATAATTATTTTTAGATTATCCAAAAATATAATATAGATATAAATAGGGCAAACTACATAAATATGTCACCAAACTTTTAAGATATTTTTATTTTGATTACTGAATTTTAAGTCTTTTATTATAGCCACTAAACTATATAAATAGTTTTGAATATTTGAATTTTTTTAGTTCTATTTTTTATTAACTTAATATTATCATGGTCCAAAATCAATTCTCTATCTGAAATCAACTTAATCAAAAATCAACTGATCAAACATCTTGATTCAATATTTAATTAAAATCATCATAAATTTAAATAAAATTAAACTAGATCAAACTAAACTTAAACCAAATATAATTAAATCTAAAATGCCTGAATCAAAATCGAATTGAATGAGCTATTCCCGCCTCTAGGGTCATATTTATGAATTTAAAATTTAAATTTTGTAGCATAAACATACATATTTGTAAAATAAATATTAAAAGAGCTTAAAGAAAGAAAGAAAAAAACATAGTTTAGAGATTTTTTAAGATGTTAAACCTTTTATTTTGTTGTAATATATGTCACGAACATTTCTTTTCTTATTTAAAATATGTAGTTGCATATTTTACGAATAACTAAAATTAATATATATTACCATGTAAAATTTTATAAATTTTGTATTTTATGTTTTTATATATAACAATTCTAAAAAGACAATATTTATTAATACATTTTTTATGAAAAAATATTTATATTTATTGGATTAATGTAAATGTATAGTTAATATTATCGATTTCTTTTTTTTTTCCTCTTAAAGACTACACATTTTTAAATTTTAATCTCAACATTTAATAGTCCACAATCAACATTAACTAGATTCTAATTTAAAATTTTTAATTTTATTATATTTAATTGAAAATAATATTAATGAGTCGGACTCGAGCTTAAATTTTTACGTAAATGGGCTTTAGCTTGGCCCAGAACATGAATAATATAACAGCCGGGTCTTATCCCGAAACCACACCCGAATAGAAAATTGAAACGGGTGGGTTAATTTCATTTAAAGGAAATATTGGGCTAAGCCCTAATCAGTGTCAGTTTATAGAGACCCACACTCTATCAGGTCAGTTTAGAGTGCAACAGAGTTATAGTACTATATTAATTAAAATATTTAAAATAAATTTTAAATATTATTTTTTCTAATATTTTAATTTAGTGATTAAGTATCGAAATTTTATTTCTAGTATTAATACATGGTATTTTCTATAATATTTTAGGTATTATTAAATATCAAAATTTATCTTTAAATATCGGTATTTGTCATGATATCATTAATTTAAAATATTATCGAAATAAATTTATAAATGATATTTTAAAATTTATATTTTATAATATTTGAAGTGATCACCCCTGATTGACCATACCCAAGTCTTCCTACAGTGTCAGATACTGAACCACACACTTGTATACAACTCCACCCACCGTACAACCCAGCATTCATTCAACGATCTTTCGGTTTCTTTGATAATGTGATGGGACAAAGCCCAGTGGGGTACAGTTACACTGGTCATTGCATAACTCAATTCTGAATCTGTGTACCTGAGGCTGAGGGTGACAGCCATGTGTCCCCTACCCGACCACTGTCTTGAGAGCTAGCCCACTCACCACATGTCTGGCGCTGCGGAAAGGGGTTGAAGGCAGGGGACCATATTCAAAGGATGGTCCTTTTTCTGTTTGTTTTTTTGCTAAAAAGAAGGGATTAAGGCTCCCGAGTTATTTAGACTTAATTTGATTAAAGTTTGGTTAAGTTTGATTTAAATTTGGGTTCAATTCGAGATTTTAACAAGTCGAACCAAACCTACTCAAGTAATATATTGAGTAAAAAAATTATAGCAAAATTACTTATTTTGAGTAGAGTCGAGCCGAGTTTAACAAACCCGAGCCGAATCTTATAATATTATTTTGGGTAAACTACACAAATAGTCACCATACTATGGGGTTAGTATCGATCTGACCATAATGTTTTAAAAAGAATCAAATACACCGATAACTATTGCTTTGGTATTAAAATAGCCATCTACCATTAAGGAAGTAACGGACTGATGACGTGAGAGTTATATATAAAATGAAATAATTACACATTTAGTCCCTATTATTCATACATTTTTATAATTTAATCATAATTTTATTATAATTAAATAATATATTTATTTAATTAGGTGGTGACACGTGCCACCACCTTATTGAAAGGTTATATTTATATATATTAGATTTATTAAATTTATTTTCATCCTCCAATCAGGTGGTCACTACCTTACTTGAGTCACCACCTTATTGGAGGATGAAAATAATTTTAATAAATCTAATATATATAAATATAATCTTCCAATAAGGTGGTGGCATGTGCAACACCTAATTAAATAAATATATTATTTAATTATAATAAAATTATGACTAAATTATAAAAATGTATGAATAACATGAACTAAATGTGTAATTATTTCATTTTATATTTAACTGCCACATCATCAGTCCGTTACTTCCTTAACGGCAAATGACTATTTTAATACCAAATCAATAGGTTACCGGTGTATTTGATTTTTTTTAAAGCATTGTGGTCAGATCGATACTAACCCCATAGTATGGTGACTATTTGTGTAGTTTACCCTATTATTTTTTAGTAGAGTTCGTTAAACCTCAAGCTCGAGCCGAGCCTGGCTCGTTATCACCCTTACTTGGGACTTCTATGATATGCATTTAGGTACGTAACTCGAATTAACATGAACATGAATACATATATTCGTTCGTTTAATTTTAGTCGAACAAATGAACGAATACGAACATAAATCAACACAAAATTTGTGTTCATTCATTAAAGAATGTAGCTTATTAATGTTCATTCGTTAAAATGATAAATAAACACACAATAACATATATAATGTGTTAAATATTTACTATTTTAGATTAGATTTATTAATTTAATTATTTAATATTTTTAAATCGAATTAATTCATAATTAAAATAAAAAAATATTAATCGTTAATCGAAACCTAAAATTATCTAATAGATTAATCAATTTTATTTTGGTTCGATCGCTTAATTTGGTTTAACAAAACTTAAACAAACAAATTACTGAACATTCACAAACATAAATAAACAAACAAGTTTTTATCCGTGTTTGTTCCTTTAATTAAACGAACAAAAAATCTTAATTACATTCATTTATTTAATAAATAAATTTTTCGCTAAAAATTTTATGAACAATTAGCTAAATGTTCGGATTCATTTACGATTCTATATTCATTAATAAATCTAAACCAATTAGAAGTGGCAATTTTATATGAAGCACACATTAATGAAGTTTCATATTACCATATCCATTTCCACAAAATAGGAGATTAATTCAACATACTATGCAAACCATAAACCATCATACAAACATTACAATCTGTGATAATATGAACCGCAGCTTTTATGAATAGGAAAGAGAAAGGGAAGACGGTCCTAAAGTTACAAGAACCAAAGCTTGTTCCACTTTTCTCTCAACTTCCTTCACTTGTATTCCAAAATCATGTTGTTTTCAGGAGACAAGCCAATGCAAGCCCTCAGGATGTTCTCCAGCATAGCACGCTGCTTCGACAGGGCGTTCACCACTGGTGTGCCTGGTGGAACCTGTTTTTTTGGACAAAATCATTATTAGATGCAATTTATAATACAGTAATTTCTCCATTCATCACCCAACTTGTTATTCATGCCAAAGTTCTGACATGGACTTATAGGACAAGACAAAGGGATGCTTTGGACTCACAAGAGGGGCCTTGGTGAGGTAACTGAGGATAGTAGCCACGGGATGGAAAGAGTGGAACTTGCCCTGCGATATCGATGTTCATGTCAATATTTTTTGCATCGAAAAGTTTTATGTTCAATCCAGAAGACCTCACAAAGTGTGGAGTTTAATAGTTATTATACCTCTCCCTCAGCCTTGAACTGGATCCTGGTGCTGAGTTCAGCAAGGAGAACCAAATCTAGGATGATCGGCGCAGCCAACAGCGAGTCCTCGCACGTGTTGTGCAACACAATGGTGTTTTTGCCTCCCATGAATATCTCTGATGTGTACTCGTCCATGGCTCTCTTGCTATCTCCCACATATGGGACATACTACAACACATAAGGAAGACAAAGTACTAAGACCAATCAGACCAAAGCCATTTGTTACAAGTGTGAAAACAATATAAGATGGGTAAAAATTATTTACCTTGATGACCACAACATGATCAGGGTGTTCTCCAGGCTCATACAGGATTCCATTACTCGAGACCATGTCGTCGACGACATTGCTCTTTGAGATCTCCTTGGAACGGAAGGTTTGCGGAGCCGACAGGTTCATACCATCGTTATTTCCTAGATGGTTGTAGCTCACTATTGATGTTGGCTGTCAATTTAGAACAACCCCTCTTGTCAATTTGTTTATGTTCTCAATTGAAACAATAAGCCACCAAACACTTAAAGTCAGAAAGCTTCGTACCTTGATACCAGCCCCAACAAGGAAATCCACGAGGACAGATTTCATCTTGGTTTGGCCACTCTTAAAGTCATCTCCTCCAATCAGACAGTTCCTCTGAATAGCCAAATCAATCAGCCCTGAAGACAAACAACAGTCAACGGGTTGTTACATCTACTGATCATTACATTTCAAACACTTAGGAAAGACAGTTGAGTTGACTTAAGAACCTGGAACAAAGGTGTTTTGAGGGCTTCCATTGATGAAGGGAACATTTTCAAGAACACAAGCGATGGCATACAAAGTGGAAGGGGAAATCTCTGATTCATTCCTCTCCAAAGAAGCCAAGAGGCTCTCCACAGTGTCGTTTAGTCCCACGACAACATTGCTGTACCTCTCGGTGTTTGCAGTCCAGAGCACGACAACCTTGTCCACCTTGCTCTTCTCCTTGAACTCCCTGATGTCTTTGATGATCTGCTGAACTTGTTCTTTCTTGGTCCCCTTGATGACATTATTGGCACGTTCACCTTGGTTGGCAGCAATGAAATCAGGGTCGTAGATTCCAGGGAGTGGGACCATTGATTCCATGTAGGGTCTCAGCTGCTTTTGAAGATCAATGTCCAAGACTTTAGCCCTAGCCATTGCATCAGCCAAGTTCATGTCACTAATGTCCCATCCTCCAAACACAATATCCTCTGGTTTCACCTGTATTGATATATTTATTAATTTATTTCTATATTTTTCCATCTGCACTAATAAAATTCCCAGATTAAAACAAGATCTCAGTTCATATCTTGTATACCATAGGGAGAAGGCTCTTAAATGGAGCATAAATCTCCTCTCCATTGTAAGATCCAACTCGGATCGTAGATGCTTGAGTCAATGAACCAAAGTAGTTAGCCTGTTGCACCTTATCCTTGGTGGCCCAGGAGATACCCCTGAGAATACCCATTACCCATATCCCAAAATCAACAAACAGAGGCACAAAAAGATGAACCAGAATTAACCAGATTAACTCACTCTTTGTTAGCTATAACTCCACCGGTAAGGGTCGAGCCATTGTTTCCTCCCCATCCCACAAGCATAACCCTACACCATTAAAAATAAAAACAAGGAATTGTAAAACAAACCCAGAAAAGAAAACTAAAACCAGCCAAGAGTCAATAACAAAATGTGCAAAACTGATGATTCTAACCCAAGTTTAGGTACATGGATCTCAGTCTTGAATTCATATTTGACAGTCTTAGGCTTGACAACCCACTGATAGTTTCCGCTCCTGTTCTCATGAACAAGCTCGGTGGTTTCGTAGTTGTAAACAGACTGAATTTCATTGTCTGTGTACTTCACATTTGGACTCTCAACCTTAAAACTCTCGATGAACATTTTTGCCGGTGAGCAAGAGTATAAACACAACTGAGAACAGAAATGAAACCGAAGTGAAACTGGTTTGTGTTTCTTATCCCCTGAAAGTTGTGCTTCAAAGCGTGAGAGTAGGAGATTTATTTATAGAGGAAACCTCTACGAAGAGGATACACGTGGCAGTATAATAATGGTTGATGGCTCACGTTACAATATTACTGCTGCAGCCTTGGTTACGGTTCCAGAGAAGGTAGGCCATGCCTTCGTTGTTGTTTTTTACTTTTGCCTTTCGTACGTGTGAGAAGGGAAAAATTATTCTATAAATCAGTTAAATTTTTTTAAAATATATAAAAATAATTTTAATTAAAATTTTATTTAAATAATTTACAATTATATGAGTCGATATTTTTAATTTTTATTAATCAGTTTAATTTTATTTTACGATGTTTAATAATGTTTTACATACATGATAAATTGATTTTAAAATTAATATATAATTCATTAATATTTATATAAATTACATAATTTGAAATAGAAATACAAGACATTAAAAAAAATTCAAATATTAACTATTCATAATTACTCCATAAATTTTCAAATATAAAATAAAAACATTTGAAAACCACCTAACCTTTTTCCGTCAAACATGAATGAATTATAAACTCAAATCCTTACGAGGTTCCTCTTATAATTATTGGAATGCAGAATAAACTGTAACTGTAATCGTAATTTTTAATTATAATTAATATATTTTATAGGTTAATTAATTTAATTATAAAATTAAATGAGTTTAATTAAGTGAGTTAATAAAAAAGTATGGTTAATGATTAATTAATAAACATTTTTTAATTATATAATTTATGTTTAAAATCTGTATTTAAGTTTTTTTTTTTTAATTTTAATCTAACAATTATCAGTACTAAACATGTAAAAGGAATTATAATAAATTAAAAGTTAACTCAAAATCAAACTCTGAAGGAACAATTAATCACTATAGTTAAAAAATAAAGTGATTAATCATTTCTTAACGATTAAATTATGAGTATAATTAATAAAATTTAATATTTTGTTTGAATCAATTAAGTGCTAACAGTGTTTACAGTAGTATTTATTTTAAAGTATACTCTCAATTATTGGACTGATCGCTCAATCACTGTGCTGACATTATTGGTGCTCAAATTTTTGATTTCTAGGAACAACAACCGCCCTTTTAACCACTGAGATAAGATGATCCGTACAATAAAATTTAATAATTATTATAACAGTTACCCAATTATTTAAATTAAATGATACGATTAATTTACTATAAACACTTAAACCTATACAAATATTGAATATAGATTTAAGCATCCATGCTTTGATTAGGGTGGGCCCATGTTCACCCTGAACTTTTCAAAGTTCATAAATTTACCTTTAATTTTTTTTAATTTTTATGAATTAATTCTTAAGTTTTTATAATATTTAAGTTTTGTGTCCACCTGAAATTTTAAAATTTTATATGTGTCTATCCTTAAATAAATTTTTAAATCCGTCGCTAATTTAAGCGACAGTGATAATATTAACAATATTCTTGTTCTGTGCATTTTTTTTAGGTTCTGAGTTAGAGAAATCTTGTTTATTAGTTGTTAATGGACGGGCACTAAGTGCGTGAACATTAGCGTGCAACCATATAACTCCTGTACCAACAGCTCCATGCAGTGTTTCTCACAGTGTGTTGGTCGGATTTTCAGTCTTGTCGGTATCGTAACAACTTTCAATGTGTTCACATTCATACCTTGGGTCCCTGACAACCGACAGGTAAGGGTCCATAATTCCAAGGAAATGTATTGAAATATTTCCCTATTATTTTTCTCTACTCCAGTTTCCATAGCTACCAGTTCAAGAGCACCCTGTACTACAATTGTATCAGAAACATGCATGCAGAATTTAATTGAGAAACGACGGGCAGAAGACTAAATGCTTTTACGATCATAAAAACCTTTCACCATTATTGCCAAGGTGGGGTGTCCTGAATTATTTTTGTGCTTTTATGGTAAAGACAACAGTCCGGGGATGAGTGACTGATGGGGAAACATCCACCACTCGATTGCTCTGTGGTAATATGAGACACCAACACGATGCACAGGACTGGCGGGACAAGGTCCTACCTTCAACTTCTAGAATCAAAGCTACTTTACGAATATGTTAAAAAAAATTATTTAATTAATTTTTTAAAGATTTAAAAAAATAATATAACGTTCTAAATTCGAAAGTCATATTTAATTATATATTTTTTATTTTAATTTAGTTTAAATAAATTGTTTTTAAAATATTTAAATCTAATAATTGAAATATGAATAAATAATTAATTCAGTATAAATGAGTTCTAATTTAATTTAGAACAGTAGAATATTTGATTGATTAATACAATTACAAAATGAAAATTACAGACTTAACCACGTAAGGTCTTATGAATATATAACCTGTTAAATACAAGTATCGTAATCTAACAATCATTGTTTGTTGTAATCTCAAACCAATTATACTCCTTAAACTCCTAGTTAATCTATCAACTTATACACGAAGACAATAATTCTGAGTGTTGAGCTTATACATCCCAATGATATATATCTATTTTATTATATTTTATGTTAATCATAAACATAAGCATACAAACAACGAAAAATAAAAAAAAATTAAATAATATGTGACGCTTTCATTAGTTGTTTAAATATATGTTCTCATCATGAAACATCATATATGACACATAAGACCCAACCATATTCGGATCTCACCGGTTCATATACAAAGTCATAATCACAAATGTGGAGTGAGGTTTAATGTCACACAACCTGAGAATGTACACTATGAGTAAGGTCCAACGTCACATAGTTTCGGATCACAAACTCTAGATGGGTTTGGTGTCATATAGTCTCAGATCACACACACTATACTCGTAATATCTCAGTGAGTATCAACACATGAGATCAAAGGTCAAAAAACCTCAAATCATACATTTGATACCTACTCACGGGTTCGTACCATTTCTTCTAATTATGACATCACAATGTTTTATTCTATATCTGAAATTTATGAAAGTCATTAGAATTTATTTATCAGTACATTTAAATTAATTATTATTATTATTTATTGGCTTCATTATCATTTAATCATGCAATTTCAGGTATTTATCCTCAATGCACAATTTTTATCAAATACATCAATTTCATATTCTAGCGCTCAATCATCATAACATATAATTCAAACAATCATCATATAAAAATCAAATATTTGAACGATACTAAATGCTCTTCAAAGTGTATACGAATTAAGTTATATCACTAAACATTATCATGCTTCTCATAATAAAGGATTCTAAACGTTCTTATTAATCATCTACCTATTTTACAATCACTAACACACAAACTAATCACATTTATGATGCTTATAAAGCATTAGGAGTTCGGGATGTATTAACCTTAAGCCAAACAATAAATCATCATCCAAGCTCCTTTTTTCAACTCTTTAAATCTAATATTCGAGTCCACAAAACTTTCAAATAAAACAAACATGATTCCATAAAACAAATCACATTATCATACTACTTTATAGAATAAAACATGTAAAAATAATTTATTGGGTTCGAGTTTGACGAGATAGATTGTCCTAACAAACTCAAAATGTTAAAAATTTTACAAAAATAAAAATCAACGTCAATTAACGATAACAGTCAACAAATCTTCGTATTCATAAAAAAAAACATTTTTTTTAAATTTTTCCCTAAAAGTGACACCGAAACGATAACATGTCAAACATCAAAAGATATGTCTCCGTAAGTTCAACTCACTAACACTAGGATGTCATTTTGACGATCCGAACGATAACAAAAACATCTTAAATGCTATAATCTTCCAAAACTCTCTTATCTCTTTTTCTCCCCACTTCTCACTTCTCTCTCTATAATATCTTCCTCACTTTTTTTCTCTCATCTAAAGTTAGAAAAAAAAACATCCAATAAAATAAATAAAACAAATATCTTTCCTTATTTTAATCTTTGAACTCAACCTTCTATAGTTGTTCGAATTAATCCTAATTATCATTTAATGAATTTTTAAAATAATTCTTATTTTAATTTACTAATCTAAAAAAATTAGGTGTTGTAATTAAATTTTTTAAAATTTTAAATTATACTAATTATTCATTTATCCTCTTTAATATAGTAAAATATTTATATATTTTCAAAAATATTATCTTAAATAGATAATTTATTTATTTAAAAATATTTAACAAACGCTTATATTTTAAACCAAACAATTAAAAATATACTTTTAAAAATATTTTTAATCGCACTTTTAAAAAAAATGTCCAATTGGTCTTAAAATACTGCTAGGGTGATTTGTCCGGTCCACCCAACCCCTCCCCTATTTATTTAACTTGGTAGTTAACCATGTTCTCATTTCTATTCCCTCAAAATTTATATAATATGTATTAATTCATTTAAATTTATATTAATATACAATTTTTTATTATAATAATAATATATAAAATTACCTATATATCTTTTTAATAATTTTTTATTAAAAATAGAACATAAGATTAATCGAATAATTATTTTAAATATTTATTAAATTTTAATAATTCTAATATTTTATCTCGATAACTTAATTTATTAATATTAATATTTATTTCTTAAGTTGGTAATTCGTTTTTCTTTTTTTTACACGATAAAATAGATGCTTTATAACAATACAAAATAATGAGATTTAAAAAAAATACTAAATCATCGTTTATCTAGCCTTAATAGTTAAAAAATTGATTGTTTTTTTAAAAATTATAGGTTTGAACATTAATAATATCAACAATGATTGAATGATTAATATCTAATAATTAAGAATATACTCTTAAAATTTATACTACTGTAATCACTGATAATTAATTAAAATAACCTATATTCCTAATTTTGTCGTTTTTTTATTTAACCCCGTGTCTAAATTGAGGTTCTCTTAAATTCTAGATTCTACCGACCAAATCTTTTTTCCTGAATTCTGTAGGCAAAGTCTGCCAGAGAAACTCTTGTCCGCTACTCTTTTATTCAACTGTGGCTTTCTGTTTCATTGAATTTCCGTTCCTGTGAGGAGGGGAATTGACGGGAGAGTGGTCCAGGGGAGAAAAGTAGTTTTTCTTTCGACAAAATATAAAGCAGATCGCTATTATCAGGATCACAGGAATGGTTTTCGAAAAAAAATAATTGATATTGTTATGAATATTATCTATGTGTATGTTTATCATAATAAGAACTTTATCATTAGAAATATTATATTCATTGATTAGAGTTTAATACATTATGTACTGTTTATGCCTATAAATAGATGAGTTTGTGAAAGCATTGTACACTAGTCAATATTGAGAATAATACAAATATATTTCTTTCTATCTTATCTTTGTTCTTTCATTCTTTTTTAGTTCTTCATTATTTTATTTACAACACGTTATCAGCACGAGTTTGCTCAAAAGATTTTTATTTTAAGTTTCTTTAAAGATTTATCCGGTATGTTTTTTTATCCTATATATTTTAATTTATAACATAATATATATGCGATAATGATTATACTTTATATATATATTTATTAGTTAACATGTTATTTGTTTTGATAATTTAATCCGAGTATATTGGTTGGACATCCCGTTCTGCGAGGCTACTGGTCTCAAAAGAGGTTTTTTTAAAGGACCTTGTGGACTAGTTTAACAACGCCGCGTATGAGGGTTAAATCTTTGTTTGTATATATATATATATTTAAGGTATAGTTGATCTAATTTTTATTTGTCTTTTGTAGTATATCAATGACAAATCTTGCAAAAATTGAGTTTGCGACTCTTGATATTTCCGAAAAGAATTATTTATCCTGGATCTTAGATGCCGAAATATATCTAGATGCAGATGGCCTGAGAAATACTATTAAAGAGGGGAATACAGAATCTGCTCAAAATATGGCCAGAGCCATGATACTTCTTCGCCGTCACCTCCATGAGGGGTTAAAATCTGAATATTTAACGGTAAAAGATCCTCTTATTCTTTGGAATAATCTAAAGGGACGATATGACCACCTGAAAACTGTTATTCTGCCTAAAGCTCGATATGATTGGTTGCATCTGAGATTGCAAGATTTTAAATCCGTAAGCGAGTATAACTCTGCTATGTTTCGAATTACTTCACAATTGAAGTTATGTGGTCAAAACTGATGAGGATATGTTAGAAAAAACATACTCCACTTTTCATGCCAACAATGTTGTCCTTCAGACACAATATCGTGAAAAAGGCTTTAAAAAATATTCTGAGTTAATTTCTTGCCTTCTTGTGGCTGAGTAAAATAATGAGCTACTCATGAAAAATCATGAATATCGTCCAACTGGCTCCGCTCCATTCCCTGAAGCGAATGCGGCATTCTGTAGCGGGAAAAAAAAGACTACACCATTAATCGTGGTCATAGCTATGAACGTGGACGTGATAATAGTTACAGTCGAAGATATAGGCGAGGTGATCGTTTTAAAAGTAGCCATACCCACCACAAGTGGAATAATAAAGATGATAATGGTGCAAAATATTAATCTAAGAAAGAGAAATCTATGTGTCATTGATGTGGCAGCACAAATCATTAGGCTCGTGCTTACTGTACGCCAAAACATCTTATGGACCTTTACCAACAATCAATAAGTGATAAAAAAAAGGAGTTGAAACAAATTTTGTTTATATCAATGACAAAGATGATTACGGTATTCATAAAGATGATTATGGCATCTCCGGCAGTGGCCAAGATAATTATGGCATTACAAATATAGAAGTTGATGATTTCATCATATCCCCTGAGAAGAATATTTGATGTCTTTATTTTATTTTATATTTACTTTATCTTTATTAGGAAGAGTCTTTTAGTTAATTTCATATTTACTTTATGTTTATTAGGAAGATATGGTTATTTTATCATAGATTTTTTTAGTAAATATTATATTTATTTTGTTAATGGTATTTATTTATTTTTAAATATTATAGTAGTATTTATTTATTCTTTGAAGAATATGATTACGTCACAAGTACAATCTACAAAAAATAGTGACGTTTTATGCTTAACAGAAGCATAAGATATATTTTCCTATTTAAATGTAAGGAATAATGTGAATACTATATCTCGAAGTACATAAAAATATTGATGTTCCAAAAGAGCAATATATTTTTAAGAGAAAGCACATTATAAAAAGTACATAATTGTGAATATCATAATATTTACCGTTAAATGTAATTATATCATCAACACCAAAGTGGATATAATCTTTTGAGAGTTATAGATAACATATGTTATCAATTGACATACGAAATAAACCAATGTGAATATAAGTTATGATAGCCAAAAAGTCAGTTAAAAGCTCTATAAGAGTTATACATTGCTACCAAAAGATTAATTTTTCATTGAAAGCTTCGAAAAAGCTAAATATATTCTTATTCAATGAAATATTTTTTGGCACTACACATGTACAAATAAGATTGAATTACAAGTTACGGTAAACCATAAATTTACAAATTCAGAGATATATGTATACATATATTTGGCATGATCAGTTCAATCATCCTGATCAATAATGATGCAGAGAATAATTAGGATTTATATGCACATTTATTAAAAGAACCTGAAGTTCTTGTGATGTTTTTTCTTAAAAGAATTGATTAAATTTATTTTACTAAAAGAACCTAAAGTTCTTGTGTTGCTTGTTCTGAAAAGAATGAATTAAAATCTCGCTTACCAAAAGAACTTGAAGTTCTTGTACTAAAGTTGAAACTACACGCCTTGCATATCTGAAGAAAATATGGGCCCATATATCCACAAATGTGGAAAGTTTTTATATAATTTTTGTAGATGCATCTACATATATATTATCAACTTACAACCAGAAGTTTGTGAGATTAATTAGAAAAGATTCAGATTATACAATTAAGACTATTCGTCTTGTTAAAGGTGGTGAGTTTATATTTTAGGCTATATCAGTTGAAATAACTATTATAAAACCTACTGATTATGAACAAAACAGTTTAGCAAAAATTTTGGTTGGATGCCTCCTCTTTAATAGCTAAACTATAAGAATAAAATATTCATATGATATTTTCACATAGCAACACTTATACGCATCAAGCCAACGAGTTATAATAAACTTCTCATTATGATTGGTTTTTAGTCAGAAGTCATATATTTTTCTATGTTTAAGTTCTTAAACATTAATTGGGGAATCATTTATGAGACAATTTTTCTCAATATCAGGGGAGAATAATCAACTGGATAAATAAGTAAAATGAATTATCATATTCTAAGATCCTCGTATATGAACCAAAAGTTCATAAGATAATTCATGTCATTATATGTCAATTGCCAGACATATTTACTAACCTAATGAGAATAATCAAGTCTCTTATACCAGCTAAAAATGCTCTAAATTTGAATGGTATGTTAGAGTGAATTAACGTGAATCATGCCTGAAGCATGATAGTTGAAATTGGTTCCAATGATCAAAATTCTCGTAAATAAAAACAAATATGAGATGATCATATATTAGAGGCATGTGCTCTTGAAGAGACCCCAGACATAACTAATTATAAACTCTAGAAGAGTTTTAGGTACCTGAAATAAAGATTAAAATCTTGAAGAAATCTCGATGAGTTATGTCAATACGAGAAAATAATGGAACCAAAAATTAAAAAGTTATCGATAACAATTTTATATAGAATACTTCTATAAGAAGTAAATAAAGAAAATGAAGATCTTGTATATAAATCTATAGATATTGATTGACTAACATAGAAAAATGCTTTGAGCTTCTAAAAGTAAAGTTTTGGGACCAACAATCTAAATACCTAAAGGTGTAATGCAAGTTGGTTATAAATAAATAGTCGTGAGATATATCACCACTTGAACAATAAAGAATTTTTAACTACCTCATGGTGAATGCAATTAATTTGGCAGTTTTGAAATACTTTATATGCGTCTGATTATTTTGTGGATCTATATTTATCCTTGAAGGATTTAAAGTTCTAAAAGTATTTAAAAATTTCTGAGAAAATTTGATTAGATATCTTATTGAATATTTTGATGTATTTGGTATAATAGCCTTAGTAAGTACTAATTGAGAAAATACTATAAGAATGATCAGATTTTCTTAAAAAATATAGTATTTTCAATATTGAATTATGAAGATTCAAAAAATCTTATGTGATGTTATCATGAGGGGGAGTAAGTACGTGTTGTACTCTTTTTCCCTTGAACGAGGTTTTGTCCCAATGAGTTTTTCTGGTAAGGTTTTTAATGAGGCAATATGTTATATGTATCAAAGATGTATGTACTCTTTTTCCTTCACTTAGATTTTTTCCCACAGGGTTTTTATCTTAATAAGGTTTTAAGCACATTATCTTCATAGATATCCAAGTGGGAGTGTTATGAATATTATCTATGTGAATGTCTATCATAATAAGAACTTTATCATTAGAAATATTATCTTCATTGATTAGAGTTTAATTCATTGTGTACTGCTTATGCTTATAAATAGATGAGTTTGTTAAGGCATTCTACACAAGTCAATATTGGGAATAATACAAATATATTTCTTTCTATCTTATCTTTGTTCTTTTATTCTTGTTCTTTATTCTTGTTTTAGTTCTTCATTATTTTATTTACAACAGATATACAGATTGTATAAATTTAAATTTATGTATTTTTTTAGTTTTAGGGGTGAAATTTTTAATTCAAGGATTTGGTTATAGGGTTGTTTAGTTTAAGATTAGTGTTCAAAAATTACGATAAAAATTTAAAATTTAATTTTTTAAAGTTTAAAATTAATAATTTGTGATTTAAATTTTATAATATAAAAATATATGTGCCTAGATTTGTGTAAGACAGTTTTTCCCATGTTTTTGTTTTACTAAATTGGTTTTTTCTTGTCCCGAAGGATGTAGGTACATGGATTTCTGTTGTCAATAAGGATGATAATTTAATTCGATTATAATCTGATTTTAATTTAAATTAAAAAAATATTTTAGATCTGATTAAAAAGTTTAAATTTGAATTCAGAAAAAGAATTTGAGTCTAATAAGAGACTAACCGAATATAGATATTATTAAGATTCAATTTGAATCTATGTTCAATTCAAATCTGATATTAATCCGACTTATATTCGAGTTTAAATTAAATCATTTATGAATTTTAATTTTTTCAAACAAAATATAATTTATAATATTTACGTTAAATTAAGTTAATTTTATAAAATTATTTAAATTTTTATTTTATAACTTAAATATTATTTAAAACTCTTTCAATGAAGATGAAACATATTTAGTTTAAATGATGATTGACGCTTAATTTTATTATATTTTTAATATTTTTTTACCAAAAAAATATTAAAAATAGTAATAATAACACTTCAAATCTTAATTTACCTATTATTTTAACTCATAAACCTTAATCATGACTTCATTCCTTTTTATCAAATCTTACTTTATCTACCGTAACAAGATTCCAAGTTGATTACGTTTCCCACATGGTTCGCCGTTGTCTCTTTGTCCACTCCCTTCCTCGTGTCACGATCGTACATGGAAGAAGGATCCACACAGGTTCCTCAACTCGTCAAAGCAACAGGGGTCCATGACCATCATGATTCATGAAACCACTGGAAAAGTATAATAGAAGTACCACACACGTTGAACACATACAAAAGAAGAAGATTATAAACAATAAAGAATTAGGATTACTAGATAAATATTATAAATTAATTAAAATTTTATAGATATAGAGTACGTTTTTTATAATTAAAGATATATAACAAAAATTATAATAATTTAAAGACGCTATCTATAAATATTTTTTATTTTTTATTAATAAAATTAAATTTCAAGAAAGACACCACTTACAAGCAGTATCTTGAGTAAAATTATAAAATTTGAGTTTTAAAATTAGACAATCAGTAATTAGATCATATGTATATTTTATATTACGAAATTTAAATTGTGTATTAACGTCTTTAAATTACTATAATTATAAGATAATATATTTTATATCCTTAAAATTTAAATTAAAAGATAATTTTTATCTAAAAATCTTAAATAATTAAATATATATTTTAAACAGATTTTAAATCTTTATAAAATGTGACACTTTTCAACGTAATAATGATAAGAAAATTTTACTGAACCGACAGTGTACATCATTATCACAATATAGTGCACTATAATTTCGATGAACCGAATAAATTCGGTTCTTAAAAGGTTGTAAAATTGGATGTTGGGCTTATTTTGAGACAAATTATAAGTCGTTATGTCGGATCAACATTAGAGGGACACTGGAACACGAGCCCAATTTCTTTTAATTGGGCCAATATAACTTGTCAGTTGCCCCATCCATCGTCGATGCCTAAAAATTACAACAATAATTGGATTTTTTATTTTTTAATATTTATAATGTGATTATAAGTTAATATTTATATATTTTTATTTAATTTTTAATAAAAGATATTGTAAATAAAGTTATTAACTTGGGTTTATCAGAATAAATATTATTGTATTTTCAATTTGAACCACTGGTTCTTTTGATTTTTATTTTAAAAAGGATATATTACAGTTTAAATCATACAATTATTAGTATGAGTATAAATAGGTTGCTCGATTTTAAAATATTATAAACGAGTTATTAATTAATTGATTATTACAAACAAATTATTGTATCGCTAAATATTAGATAACTTTCTAATATGAAATATGTTATTTATTAAAAGATATTTAATTTTATATAATTATAATTAAGTCAATCAATTAATTAATTGTAATGATCAAATCTCTTAATTAAATAATTATAATAACCAAATCATGTGTTACCATCGCCTGGTATCGTATATCATAATGGATGAACCATCAATTTCACTCTAAGATTCACCTTAAAATCCTAGTTTAATTCATCAAATTAGATTCACGAGAAACTCTTTTGAAAATCATGAGATCAATTAATTAGATATATTTATATGATTATTCTTTTAATTAAATCTTCACTAATAAAAATTATTTTTAATTTTAATTTATAGTAAATGTCAATAAAAATTTACTTGATAAAAAAGATAAGATGAAAAATTAATTAAATAAATATTATGAATGACATGATGAAAAAGACTCATGATATAATTTCTTATAGAAAAATGATAAATTTAGAAGTTTAAAAATAGGATCCAAAATATGAGAAATTATATGGCAGATAATTCTCAGCACATTATTCATGAGACCAACCAATCAAATGCATTAGTTTAATTATTTTATCTATCTCATCTTTTTATCAAGTGAATCTTTATTAATATCTATTATAAATTAAATTTAAACATAATTTAGTGAAGATTTATTTGATAAAAAATAAAATAAAAAATTTGATTGATTAATCCCATAAAAACATAACAAAAATAATCCATAATATAATTTTTTTAAAAAAATATATATTACAATATCTCAAAAATCAAAATAATAATACTTCCAACAATAAAAATAAAATTTAGAAGTTTAAAACTTTGATTGGCCTAACCTTCTCTTATCTCGATTAGCCAAATGACATTGAATTCTCAACATAACAACTCATAAAAAATTAAATCTATAAATAAATATGTGTTTTTTTTTTTGGAAAATCTAACCAACACGAGCCAATAAAAAATTAAAAAATAATGAAGTGGACAGTTTCTATTGGTTGGTTCTATGGATGATATGGTAGGACTGACCCATGATATATTTTCTCCTCAAATCGTTAAAAATATAATACCTCGGCGCCAAGTAGGACGACACCTTCATGCCAAAACTGCGTTCAACGCCAGCCTTTGCATAAACCAAGGCAAGGGGTCCGAAACCGCTGTTGATTCTCTCTATAAATAACCCATAGCTGTTTTAATTTTTAAAACGCACTTTGTATTGAAATCAAACCATAATCATCTCCTCTCTCTTTCTTTCTTTCCATATTCACATGGAGATTTCCGTGCATATACATCTCAATACAAGCAAATTAGCCATGGTTTCATCAGCATCCAAATCCAGGTCCAGGTCCAGGTGCAGGCAGAAGGCTTATAAGGTTCAACTTATATCATGCAGAGGAAAGGCTGATAAGGTCTGCGTGCCCAGAGCGAACACCGACTTCTATCGAGTTCTTCAACTCGATCACACTGAGAACGTCGGGTTGGACGAAATAAAGAAGGCTTATAGAAGCTTGGCTCTTCAATACCACCCGGACGTCTGTCCTCCTTCGTCCAAAGACGAATACACTAAGCGATTCCTAGAGCTGCAAATGGCTTACGAGACGCTTTCGGATCCGGTTTCTCGTAAAATGTATGATTGTGAGTTGGGGTTTGGGGATTGCTGGATAGGTGAAAGGAGATCGAAATTCCCAAGAGATGTCTGGGAAAAACAACTCGATGGGTTAAAGAAACGATCTCATGATAGGATGCAGAGGAGGAATAATGTATATGGGTAGAAACTTAAATCAGAAAATAGAAAATTAAGGTACAAATATTGGATAATTAAGTTCTTCGTACATATATATATATGTAAAGTTTCAAGAATCAATGGTTATCGGAACCGAATCAATTCTAATTAAAATAACTGGGTATTTAATCTTACCCGCCCCTAATCAAAACAAAGGCTAAACCTATATGTAAAGTTTATTCCCGAGGATTTTTAACCTTTTTAACGTTCTTCTAACTAGGGCCGTAAATGAGACGAGACAAATCGAAGCTACTCGAGCTCGGCTCGAACTCGACTCGAATTCTTGACGAGCTGAACTGAGCTATATGATACCCGACTCGAAAAGCTCATGAGCTACTCGAAAATATTTTTTATAATTTAAAATCTAAATTTTTAAACTTAAAACCCAAACACAAGTCTTAAACCCTAAATTAACATACTAAGAACTAAAATTAACAAGCTTGAGCTTACACAATATGTGTATCAAAGTTTTTTTCTCCATTAAATTTTAAATGAGACTTGAGAGATAAGAGTTACTCGAGCCTAACACGATTGCAGATCGATCAATATTTGACTCGATTAGGCTCGAAAAAAGCTCGAACTCGACTCGAGTTCTTAATAAGTCGAGCCGAACTCAAACTTTTTAAGCTTGTTTAAAATTACTCAAGCTCAAACTCGACTCAAAATCTTAACAAACCAAACCGAACTTAACACTATTTAAACTCGACTCAACTCGTTTACCCCTACTTGTAACTGCATAATAATAAATTTCCCAGGTTCATGCATCCGTAACAAAAATTTCCCAGGTTCATGCATCCGTAACAAAAGAGGAAGTGCACTGCTGCAGCCTGCAGATAGGTCGACTAAGTTGCATCGAAATGATAAAACTCCTAACCATATCTAGTATATTCAGCGTAACGTGGTTGGTCAAGTGGAAAACTAGTTGAAAAGGATTCGAGTGTCGTGTCACTAAAAATAAGGATAAACAAAAACAAAGGTTAAGAAAATTTTGAAAACAAAGTTAAAAAAGTTAAAGCGTAGAGTGGCTCAGAAGAGTATGAGTTATAACGCATGGTGAGTAGTTTTTTCGGTTTCAAAGAGACGAGAAAATTATAATATTTTTATTTTTTTATTTTTAATAAAAATTATTAAAATATAAAAGCAGGATAAGACTAATTTTGAAAAGAAAAATGAGAAAATTTTGGGAAAAAAATAAAATTAGAACGTTAAACGATACCAAATATTCCAAAGACATTTCTCTGATTTTCTTGCTTAGCTCTTAAGATTAGTAGTTATAACGCATGACAGTAAATGAGCATAATGTTACAGGGTCAGAGTTTTGGCGTAGGGACTTTTACCCGTACGGCACCTCAGGTCTCTCGCATATCCGAGGATCAGCCTTAACAATCTCCGATGCTTACTGGTTTCGCCCTCTCATGGGCTCATTAGGGAAGCAGGGATAACTCTCGACCAGTGTAGTGCGCGACCAGCTCGCCTATCCCAAGATAGGACGATTGCTCGGCACGTACTACACTCTTATTGCTATCCCGCTCCCAAGCTTTAAGCACAACCAGAAAGCATCCCGCTCGGTCCTGTGTAGTTACGATCAACGGTCCGTGACATTCTCCTCCACCCAATTCATGCACGCCCTCGTGCATAGGGAGGAACTCTTTCCCTCTCTTTAAACTCGCTAGGAACTAGAGTGCAATTCTCCCAAACACGCCCTCTAACCGGGGCCGCCCTCCGATATCGGGCACAGGTCTACTTGCAATCACTTCATGGCCACTCGCCACTTTAACAAGGTGTCCCATTGCAGCTCGACCAACCGGAAAACTTTCGCTGCGGCTTCCTGCCTACCCGTCCTCGTCTCTAGAGGACCCACATACGAACACCCTCTTTTCTTGGGGTGCGAGCTAACACGCTCGTCCACTTGACTCGCTCCGCAGCACATGGGGCGCTCGGCAAGCCCAATAGCTAGCATACAGCCTCGCTCTGATACCACTTGTCACGGGATCAGAGTTTTCGCGTAGGGACTTCTACCCGTGAGGCACCTCAGGTCTCTCGCATACTCGAGGATCAACCTTAACGATCTCCGATGCTCAATGGTTTTGCCCTCCTATGGGCTCATCAAGGAAGCGGGAACAGGTCCCGACCAGTGTGATGCACGATCAGCACGCCCATCCCAAGATAGGACGACTGTTCGGCACGTACTACACCCTTATTGCTATCCCGCTCCCATGCATTAATCACAACCAGAAAGCATCCCGCTCGGTCCCGCATAGTCACGACGAACGGTTCGTGACAATAACGTGAAGATATTTTTTTCGGTTTTAAGAAACAAAATATGATTTGGGAAATTATTATAGAGACTTATTATTGTATGTATAAATCGTCTATTTTATAATTTTAATGATATTTTTATTAATGTTTTCTTTTAAATTAGTGAATTTATGATTTAAGATTTAAAAAATTAAAGGTATATTATATTTTTTAAGGCGTAGATATTAGGATTTAAGATGTAAAAAATTAGAATTAAAGTTTAAAATTTAATATTTTAAAAAATCTTAATAGAACATGAAAAAAAGGTATGATTAGTATCTTCATTTTTTTTCATTTTGAAGAGACAACCCGTTCGATTCGGCCGAAAATCATACGTTTTTTTAATTTTGTTTCTTTTAGTATATTTATTTTAAAATAATAGGTTTATAGTTTAGAATTTAAGATTAAAGGTTGTGGTTAGGGTTTATGAAATTAGATTTAGAATCTATTTTTTTAGATATAATGTTTAGGTTTAAGATATGAAAATTAAGTTTAGGATTTAAAATTTATTTTTTAAAATTTTTTAGAATTAAACATAAAAGAAGACATAACTAGGACAAAAGATTTTTTTTCTTAGATTCTCCCCTTATTCTCTCGTACATTCATCAAGTTACACTATTATTACTTAAGTTTCTTATTTTTATTAATATTTAAAATATAAAAAATAAAATATAGTAAATAAATTTATAAACAAGTTTGTTTCTGAACATAAATGAATAAAACACATATTTTTATGTTCGCTTGTTTATTAAACGAACATAAATTTTTTAATTCATAACCGTTTATTTCGTCTTAATAAATGAACATAAACGAACGTTACGCGAATAATTCGTCAAACACCTTGTTCATCTAACACCTGAGTGGTTAATCTTTTAAAAATTTTGAGTGGGTTATTAAGCGTGAAAAAATAATATATTTTTACTCTTTTTATGTTAAATTTTTGCTAGTTTAATTACATTTTTAGTTGTTCGTGCATAAATTCACAATCTTTCTATTCATGGGGCTTTACCTTACGTTTTGTTGTTTTTCTGGAGAAAATCATACATAATAAATTGTCACATCATTTTTCTCACTCTTAACAGCATGTCACATTATTAAAATTATAAAAAGCACTCGTGACATGCTGGTTAGCGACTAAAAGTGAGAAAATGATGTGGTTGTCACATGTGATTTTCTCCCTATCATTGTGCTACATGCGTTTTTCTTTCTTCTAATTAGTATATTATTGATTTTTTAACGATAATGTATCAAACTGAAAACAAAATCTAACGTTAGGTACAATTTTATCAAAAAAATAAATAGAATATAAAAAAACACAGAAAATTGAATTCTAAATATGTAGTTATCCGTTTTTAATAAAGGTATATTATTATATCATCCGCCTTCAGGTTTATATTGAAGCAGTTCAATCCATAGTACACAACTGATTAATTGAAATTTAGAAATAATCAATGAATAAGAATCACAAAAAGGGTGTCCCAAATTCTCATAAACTTTGAGATAATTCATCAAATCAATAAGCAGGGGAAAGACCCTCCTTATGCTTCATGCCTGCTTTTCTGATTCATCTGAGCACTGAATGAGAATGCTTGAGCAAGTTGTTAATAGCCTACTTCCTGGGGATTTACACAATAGATTCTGCATTCTCTCGATCATCTGCTCCAATAAGTTCATTTCCCTTGTTAGCACTCAGTAACCAAGAAACCATACCTTACATAATGAGAACAATTAAACCTTTCACAAGCTTTCCCTTGGGTAGGGAACTGATCTATGGTATCCAACAGAAGGCGGAGACGATAATTTCCTGTTGGTTTCTTCCCTGCATATCGATTTTCCGGTACCGCTTCTACTACGTGTCGTTATTGTCACAGAACTCTGGCAATTACCATCCAATATGCTAGGGAGGCTGGATTCCTAGCATCATACAAACTCAAATACTTTAAAAAATTGCTCCTTTGATTCTAAGATGAAGAAAGTTAAAACCGAGTGTTAGAAATTTTATATGGATGTTTGAGAACATACCAAAAGAAGCACAGTTGCACAATGCTTTAGAACCTCTAAATTCATTCGAACATCATCTAGGCTCATGTGTTTTTGCTGCCCAAGACCAAAGTAAGTGGCTAAGCTTGCCATCTGCATGACGGGAAGTTAGATCAGGGCAACTATTTTGAACATAACAGGTTTATTATGCCTTAGAGTTGGATATGAATTTCTTACCTTCATATTACCAGCTCTTTTGCCAAATTTCTCAGTGAGAACTCCTAGAGAATCAATGATCCCAACGGATACAAGAGGAGGCCTACCAATGTCAGCAAAGGCTTCCTTAATACGAACACAATCGAATCTTCGAATGTTATGTCCCGACCATATCCTACCATTCAAAAGGCTGAATATTTCATCGGCAACTTCCTTGAATCCAGGCGCATTTGCAACAACATCTCTAGTTATCCCATCACACCGGCCATACCTCAGTGCAACAGCAGACAAGTCCTTAGGCTTAATCAGGGTGCTATAATTGTCTAGCTCTACAAGGCTCTTCGGACAAACTACAATGGCACCAAACTCCAACATCCAGAACCTGTGATCGGTTCTGTTGGATACCGTAGTTTCTATATCGAAAAACACAATCTCTGCTGACCCTTCTTGGCCTGCAATAAAACCTTCCATTTCAGAAAGTTATTGTGCGGGGAATAAGTGTGTCGGGTTTGGGTGCAAGTTTGTTTTGGTGATGTAATCACCAGAATTCGTCCGGGAAGTCGTCACCAATCGATTTTTGTACCGGTGCGATTGAAACACCAAATTATGCGTCTACGAATCAGAGTGAGTCCGGGAGTCTATTACGCGTGAGGAAGGTGAGCACCCCCACAACGCCCAAAATCGGCACCTGTCGGTTACATAATATTTTATACGATCGAAAATATTAATCCGTTAGCGAAATCTGTAATAAAAAATAGTTAGTGCACATTTAACAATAGTGATGAAAATAATGTTAATAAGAAAATAATAATAATTAAATTTCCAGGGACTAATCCTGCAAAATATTAAACATTTAGGGGTTAAAATATAATAAAATAGTGGTGAAATTAAAAGAAATTAACAATGTAAAGCTGAATTTGTGATAAACGGTGACCAAAATGAAATGCAGGACAAACTGAGATGTCGAAGTGTGAATGGGCCAGAAATGCAGGGACCAGTGGCGTAGTTTTCCCACTAATCCGGGTTAAGATGCGGGTCGGGTCGGTTCACAGTTTTGAAGCCGGATATCCAAGTATAATACGACGCCGTTTTGGGCCCGATGAACCGGCACCAAAACGGTGCAGTTTTGCCACTTATATAAAACCCCTTCTCAACCCAGAAAAAATGCCACAATTTTATTTGTTTTATTATCTCAGAAGATGAGAGAGCTCTTAGGCTCTGGAATGACTCCGACGCCGGACTACCAGAGGTCACTGTTCACCACCGTCACTCACGGCCACCAGCCGCCGTACCGGAGCTCCGACAGAGAAAAGGAGGCCACTTTCTTACGTGTTTTAGGGTGAGGAATCTGAATTTGACCTCGGATTTTCGAAAAGAATCACGAATCGTTCTAAATCTAATAGCTAAGTTTTGAAATCTCCTTTTTTTACCTTATCTTTTACTCTGATATGGTTCCGATTATAGTGCTATTCTTCTCCTTTTTTGTTTGAATATTGGAAGGATATTGAGTGTTTATTGGACTGATTTTGGTTCGAATGTTAGCCTTTTTGATTGATTTTTGGTTGCCGATTTCTCACCGGTGGTACATGAAATTTTAGGGGGTATTTATACCCATTTTACAGTAGATTATATATATAAAAAAAAGGTTTCTATCTTATTTTAGATCTAAGTATTAGATCTAATGATGTTTTCTTCTTTTTTGCAGGTTGAGAAGACACTAGGAGGTGGAGCTGCTTCTTCACGTGGTCAAGGCGGTGGCCGGCCAGGAGGACCAACTAGAGGGCGCGTGACTACCACGCGCCATTCGAATAGCCGCGCGTGGTGGCCACGCGCGAGAGATGAAGAGACATGAGGCAGGCGGCGATAGATGGTTAACTAGGGGTTAGGGTTTTTTTGTTTTTTATCAGATTTAGGGTTTGGGTATTGGGTTGAGCTTATAATTTTGGGCTTGGTTTGTGGGCTCAGTTTTATCCTTGGGCTCTATTGGATTTGTATTTGTTGGACTGGATAAATAAGTGGTTTTATTTGGGTTTTATCCAATGGGTTATTACAGTTGCCCCTCTTTGCTTATTGTTGTGTTACAGCAATAAAACAAAGATAAGGAATAACCCATTTCATCAGGTTTGTCTCCCGAGTTCTTCTTTGGTAAGGTAAGGGTATTTTTTTGGTAAGGTTGTGGGTTTATTTGGTAGGGTTATGGGTTTTTTGGCCACCGCTTCTTCTTGTGGTGATTTGACTTGATATACTTCGCCGCCCTTGTCTACAAAATCTTCAAAACTGCCAACTCGTCGGAGCAAAAAACTTGAGTTGAATGTGATACTTTCATTTTTACTGAAGTTTGGACCTAGCTACACCAATGCCGGAGAAGCAAGGCCTGACGCGAGCGCTGAGGTTTGATCTAGCTACACTATCGAGGAAGCAAGATCTAGCAAGGAGTTCTGGTGCTCGATTAAGATGTGACACTGACGAAGCATAATCTTTCTGGTCCATCCGTAACACTGACGCCAAGATGGGCACAACGACGATCTGCTTGCAACACTACTGGAGAAGCGAGATCTGACGACGAGTTCTATCACTTTAAAACTGCAACACTGACGAAGCACGATTTGACTGATCCATCTACAACACTGCTGCGAGATGGGAAATGCCATTTGATCTGCTTACAACACTGTCGGAGAAGCGAGATCTAACGATGAGTTCTGTCACTCTGAAGCTGCAACACTGACGAAGAGCATGATTTGTCTGATCCATCTACAACACTGCCGCTGAGATGAGAATCATTTGATTTGCTTACAACATTGTTGGAGAAGCGAGATCTGACGACGAGTTCTGTCACTTTAAAACTGCAACACTGACGAAGCACGATTTGATCGATCCATCTATAATACTGTCGTGAGATGGGAAACGCCATTTGATCTGCTTACAACACTGTCGAAGAAGCGAGATCTGACGACGAGTTCTGTCACTCTGAAGCTACAACACTGACGAAGAGCATGATTTGTCTAATCCATCTACAACACTGTCGCTGAGATGAGAATCATTTGATCTGCTTACAACACTGTCGGAGAAGCGAGATTTGACGACGAGTTCTGTCACTTTAAAACTGCAACACTGACGAAGTACGATTTGACTGATCCATCTACAACACTGCCGCGAGATGAGAAAATGTCATTTGATCTGCTTACAACACTGTCGGAGGAGCGAGATCTGACAACGAGTTCTGTCACTCTGAAGCTGCAACACTGACGAAGAGCATGATTGGTAGCCATTTACTCTAGGCTGATTGTACTATCTCCTTAGGTATAATCGGTTGATATTGATCATGAGATTAGAGTTCTTCAAAGGATTTGATTTTCTTTGACCATTCGTGAGAATGGATTTTATAGGATATTCGAATAGTCATCTTTCATGCATTTTTCCCAAATGCACAGGGATCAACGGATTTGACTTATTTTTACCGGTAGCCGTTTACCCCGGGCTAGTTGTACCATTCCCCTGGGTACAATCAGTTAGTACCAATCTTGAGATTGGATTTATTCAAAGAGATTGATTTCCTTTGATCATTCGTGAAAATGGATTTTAACGAACGTTCGAACAGTCTTCTTGTCATGACATACCTGTTGAGTAGAGATAATAAGTGTTAAGGGTGAGGATTCTTACTTGCATTCTCGAGGAGTGGTTGTGATCTGGGATAGAGTCGCACTATTCTGCCGAAGTGCCTTGATGATGTCTCTATGTTCGCCTGTTCCTTTGCTTCCTGAAGGGACAAGACCTGTAATGCTTTCATGACTAGAGTCAAAATATTAGGGTTAGCATATACTGCATGTATGATGTATGTATGCATGCATGCATGATCCTAGCATGAAATACAAAATGCATATGATAATGATTTTCCACAGGATTTGTTTAATCAACTGTCTTGATTGGTTGTTGTTACTTTGATAGCTGTGTCTCTTTCATAAAATATTTGATCTCAATCTGTCTAGAGAGTGCTTATTTTGTTTCGAAATGTTTTCTGACAACATCTCTCTTTGAGTAAGACTACTTCCAACCCCTATACCTTTTTAGGAAATCTCAGAAGCAATGTGTAAAACTTGCTAATTTTATTAACAAAAGATTTTATTGATAACAAAATTCAAGGTAAGTATTGACAATAAAAGGTACAAAAAGGGCAAAAATTGATGCCCCAGATATCTGACTATCAAGCTTTGCAAGGCTATCTTGGCAGAGTCTTTGTGTGTCTAGGAGTCCTTAAGCAAAATACTTCTTGACTACGTCTGAATTCACTGGATTAGGTAGATCTTTGCCATCCATTTCAGACAGAATTAACGCTCCTCCTGAGAAAGTCTTTTTCACAACATATGGCCCTTCCCAGTTCGGCATCCATTTGCCCCAGAAGTCTTTTTGTATAGGGAGAATCTTTTTTAGAACTAGATCTCCTTCCCGAAACTCTCTTAGGCGAACCCTTTTGTTAAAGGCTCTCATCATCCGTTTTTGATATATTTGCCCATGTCGAATAGCTTTTAATCTCTTCTCTTCGATCAAGGCAAGTTGGTCATGCCTGGATTGAGCCCATTCTGCCTCGTCTAGTTTTAGATCTGACAAAACTCTCAACGAAGGGATTTTAACTTCTATAGGTAACACTGCCTCTATCCCATAGACTGGGGAAAAAGGAGTTGCCCCAGTAGAAGTTCTCGCTGATGTTCTGTATGCAAACAATGCAAATGGCAGCTTCTCGTGCCAGTCTCGATATGTTTCCACCATTTTTCCAACAATCCTTTTGATATTCTTATTGGCTGCCTCAACTGCCTCGTTTATCTGCGGACGGTATGGTGAGGAATTATGATGCCTTATATTGTATTGTTTGCAGACTTTCGTTATGGTCTTGTTATTCAAGTTCAATGCATTATCGGATATAATGCTTTCCGGCATTCCGTATCTGTATATGATTTCCTTCTTGAGGAATCGGCTCACTGCTACTTTGGTCACATTAGCATAAGTGGCTGCCTCTACCCACTTAGTGAAGTAGTCAATGACAACGAAGATGAATCGATGACCATTGGAAGCCTTGGGCGAAATAGGCCCAATAATATCCATGCCCCACATTGAGAAAGGCCACGGAGATGTCATCACATACAGAGGTGATGGAGGAACATGAATCTTGTCAGCATATATTTGGTATTTGTGGCATTTCTTATCATATTCGATGCTATCACTTTCCATTGTAGGCCAGTAATACCCAAATCTCATGATTTGTCTTGCCATGGTGAATCCGTTGGCATGAGTTCCATAGATACCCTCATGTACCTCCTCGAGGATCATTTTGGCTTCGGCGGTATTTACGCATCGCAACAATATCTAGTTTTTTCGTTTTTTGTATAAGATGTCACCATCTAGGACATAATCGATTGTCAGTCTTCGCAGTGTCCTTTTTTCATTCTCTGAGGCTTCTTTTGGATACTCACGATTCTTTATGTACTGCAAGATATCGTGGTACCATGGGTGTTCATTGCTTTTGTCCTCTTCAACATTGTAACAGTAAGCTGAAGAGTCGTATATACTCATGCGTATTGGCCTCATATCCGACGGTTTATTCACTTGGATCAGTGACGACAAAGTTGCCAGAGCATCTGCCATTTGGTTGTCCTCTCGTGGCAGATAATGAAAGGATATTTCATAGAATGACTTGATCAAGTCCAGGACCAAGTTCCGGTATTCCATCAACTTAGAATCCCGGGTACTCCATTCTTCGCGGAGCTGATAGATCACAAGTATTGAATCTCCGTATACCTTCAACTGTTTAATCTTTCGGTCGATAGCCGCTCGGATTCCCATGATACATGCTTCGTATTCTGCTACATTGTTGGTGCAGTCAAAATCAAGCTTGCTTGCGAAGGGATAACAGTCACCTTCTGGGGGTACGAGCACTGCCCCAATTCCCTTACTGGTGGCATTAGAAGCAACGTCGAAATTCAATTCCAATGGTAATCATTTGCGTCATCTTCCACAACACACATCAGGTCTTCGTTGGGGAAGTCAAAGTTTAGAGGTTCATAGTCCTCTAGAGCTCTGCTAGCCAGAAAGTCAGCGATAACACTACCTTTAATGGCTTTTTGATTGACGTATACTATATCAAATTCAGATAAGAGAATTTGTCATCTGGCCATTCTGTCAGTCAATGCAGTGGACTCCATCAAGTATTTAAGGGGATCGAGTTTTGAGATCAACCATGTTGTATGATACAACATGTACTGCCTTAGTCTTTTAGTAGTCTAGACCAGAGCGCAACAGGCTTTTTCAACTGGTGAATATCTTGTTTCGCAATCCGTGAACTTCTTGCTAAGGTAGTAGATTGCTTTTTCCTTTCTGCCGAAGCCATTATTTTGACCCAATACATAACCCATGGATTTCTCGAAGACCGTTAAATATAAGATTAACGGTCTATTAGGAACTGACGGTACCAGAACTGGGGGACATGTCAGGTAGGGTTTAACCTTGTCGAAGGCTTCCTGACATTCTTCATCCCATTCTCCAGACATGTTTCTTTAGGAGTCGAAAGATAGGGTCACATTTTTCAATTAATTATGAAATAAACCGAGCGATATAGTTCAGCCTGCCCAGAAAGCCTCTCACTTGCTTCTGAGTGCATGGAGGTGGCAGCTCCTGAATAGCTTTAACCTTGTCGGGATCAACTTCGATGCCCCTTTTGCTGACTACGAAGCCTAACAGTTTCCCAGATGCTACTCCGAATGTGTATTTGGCAGGATTTAGCTTCAGTTGAAATTTCCTTAGCCTCAAGAAAAGCTTCCTCAAGACTCTTATGTGTTCGTCTTCAGTCTGCGACTTAGCGATCATGTCGTCTACATAAACCTCGATCTCTTTATGCATCATATCGTGGAACAAGGCCACCATGGCTCGTTGGTATGTTGCCCCAGCATTTTTGAGTCCGAAGGGCATCACCTTGTAACAGAAGGTTCCCCATTGTGTTACGAATATCGTTTTGTGCATATCCTCAAGACATATTTTTATTTGATTGTACCCTGAAAATTCGTCCATGAAGGAGAACAAAGAGTGTTTTGCCGTATTATCAACTAGAGTGTCGATATGAGGTAATGGGAAATTATCTTTGGGACTAGCTTTATTTAAATTCCGGTAGTCGACGCACATGCGCACCTTGCCATCCTTTTTGGGCACTGGGACTATGTTGGCTACCCATTCTGAGTACTTGACTTCTTGAAGAAAGCCATCATTGTACTGTTTCTTCACTTCTTCTTTTATTTTCAATAGGACATCAGGCCTCATTCTTCGCAGTTTCTGCTGAACGGGTTTGTAGTCCTTCTTTATGAGGAGTTTATGTACCACTATATCCGTGTTCAATCCGGGCATGTCTTGGTAAGACTAGGCGAAGACGTCTTTAAATTCTCTGAGTAGATTAATCAGATCCGTTCTAGTTTTAGCTGTAATGTATGTGCCGATTTTTACTTCTTTATTTTCCTCTTTTTCTCCCAGACTCACAGTCTCAACTGATTCCTTGTGGGGTTGGATCTGTTTCTCTTCATGTTCTACCATTCTTAGCAAATCAGGAGGCAACTCATAATCCTGGTCATCCTCAGACTCCGAAAGTTCTCCTAGACACACTTCTTTCTCGAAAATGAGTTCCGGATTAGCTTCACTATTGCTTGATAGTTCGATATCTGAGGACCTAAAATAAAACCTTATTTTGAACAAAAATAATCAAGAATTTGAATTGTAGTTGGAAATAAATATTTGAAAACGAAAACATTTGCTAAAAATTTACAACAAAAAGTTTTATTTTATTATCGTAAACATATTTAGGCCCTTTTTACAAAAAAAGTTCTTATTACCCTCGGGCTAGGGGTAACAAGCATGATTGGAATATTACTCTGAAATTTCCCTAAAAACTGTGGGGATTTCTTCTGCGCTCCAATTATTCAGAGTAGATCCAGGTGCATACGGTGTGATTCCTTTCAGGGATGTTTCAGCACTTTCTTCTCCAACGAGGGCATTAATGTCCAACTTGCCCATCAACTTTGTTAACTCTTTTTCTTCTGCCTTCGGGTATATAATTCCTCCAAAGACAAAATTCTGAGATAGTGGAGGAAATGTCATGGGTTCCTAGCGAACTTCTTTCCCCTGTAGTCGAGCCTTTCTTCTTTCTTGATTTTTCAGAATTTCTTTCCTTGTTTCTTCCGCAGTTGGCTTGTATCCCAAGCCAAAGCGGTCTTGTTTGCTGATGATAGTTGGCATCCTGGCGCGACCTTGTAGGCGTCGTCCTAGCCCTCTTCCTACTCGGGCTCCTCGCCCCACGGTCAACTTAATACCCATTTTTGTTGTCTTGGACAATCTCGGCATAGGGATTTTGTTTCCTTCTGCGATAAATGTGGCACTGACAAACTCAAAGGATCGGAAAGAACACTCAAGTGTTTTCTCGTCAGTTTCCACATATGGTGCGTCACTTGTGACAGAGGCTATAATATCCTCCTCCGCATTAATTATGATCAACCTCCCGTCATGGATGAATTTAACTTTCTGATGTAATGATGATGGCACAACCCCCACGGAGTGGATCTATGGCCTTCCCAGCAAACAGTTATATGTGGGTTTAATGTCCATTATTATGAAATCCACATTATAAGTGTTGGGGCCCACTTGTAGTGGTATGTCCATTCGTCCCACTACATTTCTTTCAGTCCCATCAAAGGCTCGTACGATGGTATTGCAATTTTTCATATGGGTGTTATCTATTATCCACCAGTACCCCGAGTAAAGTATACCCCTTGTAACGGGTGGTGATATGTAGTGCCTTGGTGGACCCCATTCCTCCTAACGGGATCTCATCATCATTAAAGTGGATAAAGTTATCTGCATTCAAATTGTTGACCAACCTGTCGAGCTTATTTACTGAGATGTCATTAGGAACGAAGGTCTCATTGAGTACCTTCAGTAGTGTGTTCCTGTGAGCTTCGGAGCTAAGTAGCGAAGCGAGGATTGATATGCGGGCGGGCAACCTTCTGAGGTGTTCGACCATATTATACTCGCTATGCTTTAAAAACTTTAGAAATTCTTTCATTTCTTTTTCTTGCACCGGCTCGTTGACTGGTGTCTCGGGTTCTTGAAGTACGCTTCTCGATGGCTCCATAATAAGAGCCTTTCCCTTTGAATCTTTGCTTTCTTTTAAACCATACTGGGTTCCACTTCTTGTGTGGAACGTGACATCATTTACTACCCCCGCTCCAGCTTTCCGAGGGTCTTCATGTCGAGTGATTTGACAGTTATATTTCTAGGGAACTCTTTTGGGATCTTAGAAGGAAAATGGTTGCGACGCTTGAACAAAGAGCTTGGCTTTTGCTGACTTGCTTGTCTCTGGCTTCTTTGGTACTGAAATTACCAAAAATAGAGTCTTCTTAGTGTTGCCTGGTTCTGAAGCGCAAACCTCCGTGGCTTCAGAAATATCCTCCTCAAAGAATTCTATCTCTTTGTTGTCAATCAATCTTTTTACTTGATTCTTGAACTCCACACAGTCGTGTATCGAATGGTACATCGCATTGTGATATGGGCAAGACTGATGGATAGCTTCCATTCTTCCGGGTATTAAGCCTCTTTCTTCGATCTTTTTCCATACCTATTTTAAGGGAGACTTCACCTCCTCCACATTGCGTTTTATCCTTCTATTATTTTGATCAACGATCGCGTTCACCCCAGGCTCCGCATGATTAGGTAGCGGATTTCCTGCATCGTTGGTTCTTGTACCATTATCGAACCTTACAACTCCTATTTGCATGAATTTCTCGATGAGCTTCTTGAAACCAATGCAATCTTCGATTGAATGCCCCACTGCCCCGGTGTGGTATTCACATTGAGTGTTGGGGTTGTACCACTTCAGATATGGTGGTTGTATCGGTTTCATGTAGAAAGGTGACACCACGTGTGCGTCGTAGAGGTTCTTGAAAAGCTCTCCATAGGAAATGGGGATAGACGTGAACTCCATTTCGGCCTTTTGATTTTGATTCTGTTTCTGTGTGTTCGAAGCTTTATGTTGCCATGTGGATGGCTTAGAATAGCTGACATTATGGACACTAGAATCTCCACCTTCGTTATTCTTCTTTTTGTAGTACGGCTTCTTAGGTGACTCTTCATCTTCCAGTTTCCCACTTCGAATAGCTTGTTCTATCATTTCACCATTCATTATAATATCTGATAAGTCCTTTGTTGCGCCTCCTAAAATTCACCCAAGGAAAGGCTTCTTCAATGTCCCAACGAAGAGCATCACTGTCTCCTTCTCTGATAATGGTGGTTGTACCTGAGTAGCTACATCTCTCCAGCGTTGTGCATAATGTCTAAAGCTTTCATCATGTCTTTTCTCCATGTTCTGTAGAGTGACTCGATCAGGGGTTATATCGATGACATGGTTGTACTGTCGTACGAAGGCTTGTGCTAAGTTGGTTATACCATCTTGCTGCCGAGCCCGTTAAGCTGTCTTGGAAACAATGAATCAATAACGGGTCATTGTCAATGTATCCCGTCATTCGTCGAATAAACGTAGTCAAATGTGCTTCAGGGCAGGTTGTCCCGCTGTATTTCTCAAAGTTCGACATTTTAAACTTCGGAGGTAGCACTAGGTCGGGAACCAGACTTAGCTCCCTCGCTTCTATCCTCGGGAGTTGATCCATATTTTCCATTGCTTTGAATTTTTCTTCTAGCATTTTGCAGCGATCCTCGAGTTCTTTCTCAGCCCTGGATTTCTCAATTTCGTTGAAGTCAGGTACCGTGTAGTCATTGGGATTCTGAATGACTAATCCTCCTTGAAAATGAGCTTCATTCTGGCTAGTTGATCCTTTGTGAACTTCAACTGGACCGTGGGTCTGGAGAGGAGTCCCCGAGTCATCGGCCGTTGCGTTTGGCTCAATCATGATTTCCTTGTTTTTGTCTGACTCCTTTTTTGCCAATAACTGTGCAATTCTGTCGAGTAATTCATCCTGAGTTTGCGAAATGTGAACTTGTGTTTCCTGTTGCACTTTGTCCAACCTTCTTTCCATGTCCCGCTTCATCTCTTCATATGCCTGCTCAATCTTGGTCAATCTCTCTTCCATTCTTTTGGATCTGAATCGGGTGAAGTGTGGATGTTGGATTTGGTCTGGTTCCAGTATTACTGCATTGATGGCACTCTAGAACATTAGGACAATAATATAATATAATAGAATAATGTATGAATGTGATCTAATATGATGGAATGTTTATGCAAACCAACACATTATATTAATATTCCCAAAACGTTTACAAAAAGTGTTGATTCTGGTACAACTTTGAAAAGGAAACCCGTTTTAGAACATGACTTTCTATACACAAGGTGGCATTGCTTTACATATACTGCTTGGCCTTCACTCACAAGGTGCTCGATTCTGCCTTGAAATGTAAGCTGAGGACTTCGGCCTGAACTGCCAATACCTGCAGGTATTCAGCAACTTCCCAGACTTGTACTAAGGCCTTAGACATGGTGTGATTTCTATCCTGGACTTGCTCTTGGGTCTCGTTAAGTCGGGTTTTCCACTGTTACTCCTCCCAACGACGTAATTCTTCCAAATAGTTGATTCGTGCCATACTAGCTTGCAAGGCAGCTTCTATGTCTCTGGCCTTGCTTTTCAGGGCTTCGTTCACCTCTAACTGAGTTGTCGAACCCTGATGATAGCTCTGACAAGTTTCTTCCAAACTGTAGACCTGGCCCCTCAAACTATCGTTTTCAGCTCTGACCCGATTCAGCTCTTCCTGATCCATAATTTGTGGGCTCCGTACCTCATTGAACTTGCCCTCCCAGTAACGGGTTTTCTTCTTTTCTTCATGCATCTCTAGCTTCCAATCGGCGAAAGACTTTCTGAGATCAGCATATTTTGTCGACACCCGGAGCTTTTTGTAGTCTCCTTGCAGATCAATCAAGTCCTCTTCGGTTTTGTTCTTCCCTTTTTGGATTCGCAACATTTCTCGTTCCTGCGACTGAATGACGAATTCTAACTGATTTCTTTCATTCTCTAACCTTGAGAGCTGTATTTCCATGCTGATATATTTTTCTTGATAATCATGTCTGGCAATTTCCGCTTCTGAAGGATTCACAAAAAGCTGCTCCTCTAACAGCCTGGTGTTTTTTGAGTCTCGCATCGGGACATCATCGTTGATCCTCCGATTTCTCCATTGTCGATACTCTGGAGTGACCCTGGGTCTCTCGTCGAACGGCTCCATTTTTAACGACCGCTTCCATGCCTTTGTGATAGCGGCAACACCTTTTTTGTAGTCTCTTCCTCGATAAGGAAATTCACATACAACCAAACCTCTGGTCGCCGGGATGAATTGTCTGGACCTATACTGTCGGGAGACCATCAACGGTGCGTATCATGTTGCCCCCCAGATTCCAAGTAAAGGAACCCAATTATATCCCTCACAACTGAATATGATCTCCTGAGGGAAGAACCATCTTGCTTTCCATATGATATTTCTTTCACGTAGGTTACGTAAAATATTTCTCCATTGATCATATGGGATGTTTTCCAGCCTCTGAGTATGTGCTAGTTCCCTTATTGGTGAGTAGGAGTCGAAGCATGCTTGGTAGGAGGATCTTTCTGGCCTCCAGAAATGGCTGTGGAACCAAACAAGCAAAAGTTGAGCACAACCAATAAACCTTCCCTCACCATTCCTTCGGCAAGCAGTAAGCGATCGGAATGTCTCGGCAAAGATTGCAGGAACTGGAGTGACTCCCTTATCGAGATGATCGAATAATTCCATAACCGCATCGTCAATATATCTGAGTGATTTTGGGAAGATGACCGATCCATAAATGGCCAAGGCGAACATTTTAACTTGTTTTTCACTTCTGGTCTCCACCTGGATCAGATCTCGAACGTCTCTCCAAGCGATGCATTTGGTCTCCCCTTTCTCTTTGATCCGGACCTGTGCCCATTGTTTATTCTTCCCAGTTAATTTCAACAACCTCTTCTTGAATGCCGGTGAATCAGCCGGCTTGAAGTATACTTTGTCTGGTTGGAATCTTTGGCACTGAATTAAAGCTGTGTGTTCTTCGATTGTTGGTGTGATATCAACGTCTCCCATCGTAAAACAATTATACGAAGGGTTCCAGAATTGGGCTAGGGCTCGAAGCAATACTTTGTCAACGTTAACATTGAGCAAAGAAGGCAGGTCTCCATAATTAGCGAGAAACATACCCTTGGTGTCTTCATTCCATTGGTCCCAAATGTATTTCAGCTCCTGTAACTGATTTTGCGTTGCAGATATCCGCGTGAACTCCTTGAGGTTAACTTTTTCACCCTCCATTAGGCTATCCCCATTCTGGTACTGAGATTCCTCTGACCATCGTCGGATTCGGAGATTGGCCTCTACCTTGTCTAGAAAATGATTTTCCATAGCTGGGCTGAACCTTTCTAACAATTGTTCCGTTATCAACACCTTTTATTATTTTCAAAGAAAAATGCACATGCAAAACAGTAGATAGAACAGAACAAATATAGTTAGTGTTGAAACAAATAAATATGATGCATGCTGTATGAATAAGAGTATAAATAAACTGCAAAAAGAAGAAATGAAAAATAAATAGCGAGAAATAAAAATATAAATGAAGGAACCCCCATTCTTGCTCTCTCTCTCTAAAAGGAACAGTCCTACAAGGTGACTTTCTAATCGGGCAGAGTTTCGGCATAACGGCTCTAAAGGCGGGCTTCTAGGGCTCACTACGTTTAGTGTAGTTCTAGAAGGTACCCGAACGAAATTTATTATCCTACTAAGGATAATAAATTTAATTCAGGGGGATACTTTTCTCTAAGTCTATGCGGAGACATAGTTCTCACGAAGACAGAGAGAACAATATCCCGAAAGCAATTCATCATCCTACACGGAGGCATAACCTCACGAAGGAGTGGTTTCATGCTCCCATTTAATTTGGACGGGCCCGGATTGAGGGCTTATGTAATGAAGGGTCCTGAAAAAAAGATTTAAAAACATATTAGTAAAGTATTTAAAATAATAATAATAATAAAATAATAAAAAAAATAACTAGTGAAAAATAAATAAATAAAAGAAAATAATCGAATTTATATTTTCGATCGTTAAATAAAATATAACCGAGTTGAGGCTAGACTCTCGAAAATTAGTCCCCAGTGGAGTCGCCAGCTGTAATCATCGGAATTCGTCCGGGGAGTCGCCACCAATCAATTTTTGTACCGGTGCAATTGGAACACCAAATTATGCGTCTACGAACCAGAGTGAGTCCGGGAGTCTGTTACGCGTGAGGAACGGTGAGCACCCCCACAACGCCCGAAATCGGCACCTGTCAGTTACATAATATTTTATACGATCGAAAATATTAATCCGTTAGCGAAATCTGTAATAAAAAATAGTTAGTGCACATTTAACAATAGTGATGAAAATAATGTTAATAAGAAAATAATAATAATTAAATTTCCAGGGACTAATCCTGCAAAATATTAAACATTTAGGGGTTAAAATATAATAAAATAGTGGTGAAATTGAAAGAAATTAACAATGTAAAGCTGAATTTGTGATAAACGGTGACCAAAATGGAATGCAGGACAAACTGAGATGCCGAAGTGTGAATGGGCCATAAATGCAGGGACCAGTGGCGTAGTTTTCCCACTAATCCAGGTTAAGACGGGGTCGAGTCGATTCACGGTTTTGGAGCCAGATATCTAGGTATAATACGACGCCGTTTTGGGCCCGATGAACCGGCACCAAAACGGTGCCATTTTGCCACTTATATAAAACCCCTTCTCAACCCAGAAAAAATGCCACAATTTTATTTGTTTTATTATCTCAGAAGATGAGAGAGCTCTTAGGCTCTGGAATGACTCTAGCGCTGGACTACCAGAGGTCATTATTCACCGTCGTCGCTCACGGCCGCCGACCGCCGTACCGAAGCTTCGACGGAGAAAAGGAGGCCACTTCCTTACGCGCTTTAGGGTGAGGAATCCAAATCTAACCTCGGATTTTCGGAAAGAATCACGGATCGTTCTAAATCTAATAGTTAAGTTTCGAAATCTCCTTTTTTTTTACCTTATCTTTTACTCTGATATGGTTCCGATTACACTGCTCTTCTTCTCCTTTTTTGTTTGAATATTGGAAGGATATTGAGTGTTTGTTGGACTGATTTTGGTTCGAATGCTAGCCTTTTTGATTGATTTTTGGTTGTCGGTTTCTCACCGGTGGTACATGAAATTTTAGGGGTATTTATACCCATTTTACAGTAGATTATATATATAAAAAAAGGTTTCTATTCTATTTTAGGTCTAAGCATTAGATCTAATGATGTTTTCTTCTTTTTTGCAGGTTGAGAAGACACCAGGCGGTAGAGCTGCTCCTTCACGTGGTCAAGGCGGTGGCCGGCCAGGAGGACCAACCAGAGGGCACGTGACCACCACGCGCTATTCGAATAGCTACGCGTGGCGGCCACGCGCGGGAGATGAAGGGACATGAGGCAGGCGGCGACAGATGGTTAACCAGGCGGTTAGGGTTTTTTTGTTTTTTATCAGATTTAGGGTTTGGGTATTGGGTTGAGCTTATAATTTTGGGCTTGGTTTGTGGGCTCAGTTTTATCCTTGGGCTTTGTTGGATTTGTATTTGTTGGACTGGATAAATAAGTGGTTTTATTTGGGTTTTATCCAATGGGTTATTACAGGTGATGTTGATTGAAATTGTTGTAATAATGGTATAAATGGGTAGGAGAAGAGACTTCTTGGCAATAGATATTGGCTGACCTGTCTTGTAGTTCAAGTAAATAGCCGTAGGCATTGGCTGGAGGGTTCCAAAGCTTCCTAGGGGGTGGATTACCTTATTCAAAGGGAACTCCAGTTAGACAGGAATAGCATTGCAAGCCAGGGCAAGGGGTTTGGCTTTTACTTCATCCTTGCGTTACTGTATTCTTAGCTATTTCTTTTGGAGCAGCAACCTTTTGGACAAGGTAACGCTTTGTCGCATTCCCTCCATTACAATGTTTAAGACATGTGATTTACGTTGGAACATGTAAAGCAAGCTTGTTTGGTTAGTCCTGCTAATATTGTACCTTGCATCCGAGCAGGAAAAGATACATATTCAATTGCCAAGAGAAGAAAATGAAAGGGCATGCCAGGATATATTTAAAGCTAGGTTAGTCCTATAAAGCAAACTCCTTTTGATTCTAAATCTAATGAAAGGGTAAGCCAAAATATATTTTGATCATTCGATTGGATGATTAATTTAATTTAATTAAAATTAAGAGTAAACTGATTTAAAAGACAAATTATAGGGACTAAATGTATACTTTTACAAGATTTTGTTAATTATCATGTTATCCTTTCATCACCCTTCTATTTAAATTTTAACGATGATGCTCAAAATAAGTCGATTTAATAAGTTTGATGGCTTAATTAACGAGTTTAATAGTTCAATAACCAAAATAAATATGTTTAATTAATTGGGTGACCAGTGAGTAGTTTACCCTATAATACAAGATATAATATTAAATATACATTGCATGTCATATATATAAATATATATGTACTTATTTAATAAATATAACAAAATCATATGATACATATAATATAATACATAATTATAAGCATAAAAAGGGACCAAATGTACGAGACAAAAATAAAAAATGCGGGAAAAAAATAAAGGACATAAATTAAAACAAAAAAATAGTTAAAAATCTGGAAAGGGGCCAGATTAAAAAACGTAAAATAAAGGGTAAAAAATATTTTAAATACATTTTTTAAGTTTTATGGTCCATGTCCATTATAAATTATCTTAAAATTATTTTTTTATAAAAGATATCAAAATCTTTTATTCAACAAGTTTTATTAAAAGGTAAAATATTAAAATGGTCCCTGAATTTTATTAAAAATAATGGTAATCAAATTTTTATGTTATAAAAATTATAATTAAATTTTATATTTTGTAATAAAATATAACTGGATCGTTAGAAAGGAGCATTAAGAGGTCGGGAGGGACAAATACCCACTTACCCCGAAGTTTTTTTGGTCATCCTATATATATATATAAATTATCTTAAAATTAGTTTATTTTTAAATTTACCTCTTATACTTTTAAATATTTATGTTTTACTTCTTAATCTCAAATTTTAGTTTTGTTTCCGTCGACCGTTAAAGGTGTTAAATACTTAACATGACTCTTATAAAATTTTATATGATAAAACATTTAATTATTTATTATTTACGCATTCAATTAATTTAATTTTAATAAATTTAACTATCTTACTTATCCTTTCATTCAGTTTTCTTCGGTTTTACATGTGATATGAATTTAAAAACATTACTTAAGATTATATTCTAGCTCAAGTGGTTAAAAGAACGGTTGTTGTTCTTAGAGGTCCCGAGTTTCAGTATCAATTATATCAACAGAGTGATTGAGTGATCAATCTCAAATCACTCAATCTCAAATGGTAGATTTTATATTTTAAAACGGATGGAGCACATCTTATTATGGACGTGCAAGCATTTACATGCATTTTTCTTATTTAACAAAGTCAATCTTTAGTGGTTGTGGCACGCATCAATAGTTGATTATAGTAAAGCTGAAGAAGTTGTGTATTGACCATCAAACTATAATATGGAGCCAAGTTATGCGACATGCACGTCACTTATTAACCTTCTTCCATGTATGCCATCCACGTCCGAATCTATTCTTCCTAGTTTAAGCCTTGCGGTTAAGGGATCCCCACCATTGTTTCATCCTCGCAGTTCGTATTCTGAATTCAATGGCACTTCCTACTTCCAAAATAGTTCCAACCACAAACAAAATCGCTCAAGAACTGGATGAAATCTACAAGGATCTACACGAGCTTGACTTTGCAATTGAAGTCAATAAGGAGAAACAGATATCTGTGGATCCAATTTCATTGCGAGAATCATCCATGGGAGAAATAAGCTTCAACAGGATGATGCCGACTCAACATGAAACGGATGATATCCTATTTCCACCACCTTTGCTACCTGCAAAGAACAAGTTCTTAAGTTATAGCCTTCCCAACTCCGCAACCTCGTCCCCTCGATTCGCCTCGATTCCGTCGAGGAACAACTTACAAGCCGAAAGCCAAGCATCGCCTCGGCCGATCAAGATGCACCCGTCACGGAGAAACAGTCAGTTTTTGAAAAGCAAGTCGTGTGGAGATGGAAGAACACATGCACCGTCAGATGACCTTGACGATCTTTGGCTGTACGAGACAAGAGGTTTTTATTACAAGAAGCATCATAGACATGGAAGTTTAATGTCCAATTCCAATCCCAATGTAATTAAAACCGCTGGTCATCGTCAAAAGGACAGCGAGGAGATGGATGGTAATGAAGTTGTGTTCAAATGCAGTGCTCTTTGCTTGTTCTTACCAGGGTTTACCAAGGGCAAGCACGTCAGGCCTAGAAAAGAAGCAATGGCGATGGAGAATAATAAAACAAATGTGATATCCAGAACAGTTTCCCTGGAGAAGTTTGAATGTGGATCCTGGGCTTCATCAACAATAATACCAGACCGAGATGTCGATGACGGTGACTCCATGAATCTCTACTTTGATCTTCCATCTGAGTTGATTAAAAACCTTGGGAACGATTCACATTTACCAGTTTCTGCTGCTTTTCTGTTCGATAACAAGGATGTGAAAGGCGTTTTGAAAAATGGTTCGACTCAAACAAGACCGGCAGGCAGGAAATCCCAGGAATCATCATCTCGGCATGTCAGGTTCTCTACATCATCTCCAACCTCGTACCCTGCCTCGCCTGCTTCTTGCATAACGCCTCGTTTGCGTAAGGCTAGGGACGATTTCAATGCTTTCTTAGAAGCACAAAGTGCATGAAATTTTCTTGAACTAGAAATTCTGTCATTTTCATCAAAGTGTATGCGTTCTTCATTTCACTCTTCATTTTCCATCTGTTAACAAATTAAGATGTTCAATTGATCTGATAACAAATGCAATGTGCTGGGGACAGGAGACGCCTCGAAACTATCTAATAGACCTATATAAACGAATTAAATGAACACGAAAAAATAAATTCATAAAATTAATAAAGTTTAATGACAGAATTTCTAGATTAATGTACGTAAAGATTTCAAGTTCAACTATGAACTTAAAATCTAAGACCAAATTTAAAATTAAAAAATCAATTAGATACATAAAATCGGTAGATAAATAAAGAGTAAGTTTTATCGTTTTTTAACTTAAATTCTGTTTTATTTTGATCGGGTAAAAATTGTTTATTTCTTTTTCATATATCTTTTTATGTCTACATTTTAAATTAAAGGGTTTAGGGTGTAAGGTTTAGGTTGTTGTTAGGGGTAAGGGAATTAAGGATCGAGTGTATTTTTTAGGGTATAGAATTTAGAATATAAAAAATAAAGATTATAATTTAATTTTTTTTTTTTAAATTCAATAAGAGACATGAAATGATACGATAAAAAGATAAATAATTTTTATTATTTTTTATCACTTATTTTTTAAAAATTTACTCACAAATAAATATCCTGGAAAACCAATTGTTGAGCAGTCTAGCCTATCGATAGACAGATGAAGTTTTGTTTTCTTCCATGAGGTCAAACTCAAGTCAGATAAGAAACTTGTTAAGCAAATACTAGGGCATGGTGCACATGCTATGACTGCACGCTAGAAGAACCACTGACATGATAGGATAGGATGGCATGCTAGTGAATTATTTTATAAATATATAAGTTTTGTTTTTAAAAAATAATATAAAAAAGAAAATATCAAAAAAAAAAATTATTAAATGCAAAAAAAAAAAACAAGTCTTAAAAAATTTCAATAGATTAAAAAAAATCTCTGACAACAAAACCAAAATCCAACTTTTTGTAAGCTTTTATAAACAAATTAAGATTAGTTTGGCGTTAATTTTAAAAATATAAAAAATAATAATTTTAAAAGTGAGATGAAAAAGTAATTTTAAAAATAATTTAATGATGTTTAAATTTATTTATAAAATTTAGTTTAAAAATATAAATTATATTATATATTATACACAAACATAATAATTATAAATTTATAATAAATATAAAATAAAATAATTATATTCTTAATTAAATATTATAACACTTATAATTATGTATGTATAAATATTAGTTTAACTAGCATTTATAATAAATAATAGAAGATAAAAATAATTATTTTATTTCCAAACTATTTTTTCCACCAAAAAAATTATAAAATTTAACTTCTTTGGTTGGGTAGAAAATCACTTTAAAAAAAGAGCTTAATGTTAGAAATTATTCTAGTGATATTGTTCACGGTTCATAAATTTAAACATTAACTATTTAGATTGATTATATATTTTATTTTATTTTTATAATTTAAAAATAAATGTTTTAATATAAAATATGAAAATATAAATTTAAATTATTTATCAGAATAAATCAAAAGAAATAAAATTAACATAAAAAACCTATAAACTTATAGTAGGATTACATGCCTTTACGCTTCCTTTAGATCCGAGAGGGTCGAAGAAAAGATAAAAAGAAAAAGGAAAAAGGATTGATTCTCTTATTGGCTGTGTAGGAGAAAGAGACACACGTGCTTTCATGGAATTTTTTTATCCCTACTCTAAATAAAAATTATTATATTAATTATAAAATTTTAAAAATAATAATCACAATACCACGTTATAAATATTTTTTTAATTAGTTAATAGTAATTACAATAATATTTGTTTTATAATATAATCTCTATCATTTATAATAGACTATTCAGAACTATCATATTAAGAAGTATCAGCCAGGGCAATACAAGTATTTCTATTTTATAGTAGGATATTAAATTTTTTATTTATAAAATTTTCAAATATATTTATATATAATTAAAGTAAGAATATCGATGGAGGTACGATTTTAAAATTACCGATTTGCACCTATAATTTATATAGGAATGAAGCCATTAAAAATTTGATAAAGATTTCAGTGAACTTGCTTTGATTAATAATTCCAGAATCTTGTCATCATATCTGACAGAAAAGTCCAACAGAGACAATAAAAGCCAACTAAAATAAGAAATTTGTACACTGAAATCAATGATTGGAAAGCTTAACTTCTCATCAGGAGTTGATGAAACAAAAGTGGTGCTTAGTGCTTCCATAACAGAACATGCATTTGGGTTTTCGTCGCTGAACAAGGAGATGTAAGGATCTTCTTCATATCTGCTGGTGCTTACACTGTTGTCTACTTTCCTGACATAACCGGGAGGTGCCTTCTTGTCGTAAGAAAAAGCAGAGTAAGGCTGAGCCACCAAGGTGTAAGGAACGTAAGGCCAAATCTCGGCATTTTTCCCGGTTGACTTGGCTTTCTTCAACACCTTGTTTGCCTCAACATATCCGGTTACCGTCACCTTCTGCTGCTTCCTGTTTATATTCACGGATCTCACGCCTGCAATAAGCATTTCATTTTTAATTTTTATAATTTAATATTTTTAGTATTTTTATTTTTCTTCAATATAATCTCTAAATTTTTTGGACAATGTTTTTATGGATACATGAATAGAGCACGAATTATTTGTATTATATTTATTTATATTCATTTATTAAGTTAGAGAAAAGAAGATGAATAAAATTTTTATGTTTCATTTAATAAATAAACGAATACGAATAAATATGAGTTGTCTGTTTATATTCACGAACATACTCGTTTAATGCCTCTTTTATAAGTTTATTTGTTCGTTTTTCATTTTATTTTCTTTTTTACCTTTTAAACATCGAAGAAGGTAGAGACTAAATTGAACACATGTGAACATTGTAGTTCAAACTGTAAAACCTAAAGAGCTTAAAGACTAGTGATATAATTTCATTATTTTTACAAACATATAAACGGATATTCAAGAATGTTAAATAAATATATTTGTGAATTTAAAAACAAATATGTTCACGAATATTAAACAAACGAACATAAATACTGTCAAAAATAAATAAATAAATCTAATATTAAAATTTTAAATAAACACAAACAAAATATAAATACTTTCAAAAATAAATAAATAAATACGAATAAAATCTTATTCGTTTGAACTTATTTAATTTACACAATGTGTTCTTAAGGTTTTAGTATTAACGATATTTTCTTTTTCTTTTTTTTTAATTTCTGGCTGCGAAGGGCATGGAAAATACTATTGCCTTTGAAAGTGGACCGAACTAGCTACCTCGCATTGGGTGACCAAAACGTTAACATCTTAAAAAATTAGGATTAAATTAAAAGAATTTATTTTGGCTAAAACGTTAACATCCAAACAATGGAGTGACTACTTAGTGAATTTAACCTATAATTTATTACATGGCAAAAAACAGTAACTATCGTGAATAAAAACCAACAGTAAGGGCAATTTAGGTATTTGAATGCTAACAATAAACAGTATCTTTCTTGAACAATTGGCCTTGTCTTTACTGATTCGATAAACTTGAGAAGACGCATGTTTATAAAACCCTAATTTCACTCTTCTCTTTAATTCTCTCTCTAAATCCTATCTTGAAAGAAAAGAAGCATCAAATTGTGTATTATATTGGAAATAAAATCAATTGCATAGATACTTCGCTTTCTATTTTCCATTTAATTTTTTATTTGTTTATTCTAATCTCTCCCTTGTTTTCGATAACAGAATTTGTTGAAAACAGGGTTAGCTCTAATGGTGGGTTTGTAAGGGAACTGTGGTTGTAGTGGCTTCCCAAATATATAATCCTGTGAGTATTCTCTATTTCTTCTCTCTACAAGATCTTTTATGGCTGTTGGATTAATTTTTGGTGCCGTTGGTTTATTTCTGAAGCTAGGGTTTGGAAAAAATTTGGCTGGAAATGAATGTATTAATGTTTGTTGTTACTGAATTTTCTTCAGTATTTGGGTATTTGGGCGTTTTGGGAGAAATGGGAATCTTGTTCCACATATATTTATCCGGGCCATTGCGAATAAGGTGAAAAATAAATGCATTTTGTGGCGGCAAGAGGGTTTTTGTTAACTCAATGCTTTCGTGTTTTCCTTCTCCGTACTCTACATGAAGGTTTGCTATTCTTCGGGGTTCATTTCTGGGAATTTTTGTTTTGTTTTGCAGCGTCTGTCAAATTTAAATAGTTAGAGATTACGGCATTACTCCTTTTGCTTTGGTATGGCTTCTAGCTTATAAGCATGCTTCAACTGTATTTTGTAATTTAACATGCTTTTTTTTGGGTTTGTCCGTGCTATCATTTTGCTGCACATGTTTTACTTGTATCTTTCCTTTTCGGATTTTCTGGTGATTGAATGTGAGTAATATGTTGTTTTCTAATAGGTTTTGAAGGTGAGAGTTGGTTGGAAACAATGTCATCAAAGTATCAAATACTTGGCAATCGTCCCATTGACCAATGGAAGGTTACAGAGTTGAAAGATGAACTTAAGAGGCGGAAGTTGATAACCCGGGGCTTGAAAGAGGATTTGGTAAAACGTTTGGATGAAGCTCTTCGAATGGAGAGGGAAAATGCAATGGAGAGGGAAAATGCCGGAAATGAGGAAGATGATGGTTTTAATTCTGATCCCCAGCCTATAGACGGAGGGATTGAAAAGGTGGCACCTGCTATTTCAGAGACAGTTAAAGATGTTGTGGATCATAGTGGCAGTGAGATCGAGAAGGAGAGTGGGGTGAAGGTTCAGGTTGACATTAATGAGGGTGCAGCTGCTTTTGGTCATGAAAGAGTTCAGGGAAGGGACAGCATGGTGCAAGAGGAGCTCATTGCTCAAGCCACCACTGTTCATACTGAGATAACTGTCACCAAGGATGTGGTAACTGAGGTACTGATGGTTGGACAAGATTTGCTGAGTTCAGGACAAAATGAGGATGTAAATACTGATATCAAACTGGAGACTGAGGATCCTAAGCTCCAGTTGGAGATTGAGGATCCAAAGGCCTGGTTGAAAAATAAGGGTCCAAAGCCTCAGCTGGAGAGTGAGTGTCTAAAGACTGATTTGAGGAATGAAGAACCCAAGGACCAGCTGGACTGTGATGATTCGAAGCCCCAGCTGGACAATGATGATTCAAAGGTGAAGCCAGATAATGACGGCTCAAATGCTTCACATGATGATGACATGTGTGATTCTTATGCTCTGAACAACCAGGTATCTGAAGTCAGCCCTGATTTAGAGTTTCAAGTAAAATCTGATTCTATTCGTACTGATTCTGTGTCAAATAATGAAAGGATTGAAATAAAGGATAACATAGTTGTTGATAATGTCAAAATAGACCCAGATGTTGTAAAGCCAGAGATGGTGGAACCATCATCCAGCAATGTTGTCCCAGTTGGTGGTGAATCACATCCATTGGATGTTGAAGAGCCACCTGAGAATATGACACCTGTTGGTGAGAGAGATGCCAAGAGTGTTACAAATGTAGTCATGAGTAATAAAAATGATAGTGCAGAGATGGCATACTCAGAAAAATTAAATTTAGATAGAAGTTCTGGCGATGACTTTATGGATGAGGATGTGCTTGAAAGTAAACAAATTGATTCAAAATGTAGTACTGATGAGACGGGAGTAAAGAGTGAGAAAAATGGTGCACCTACTATCAAGGAGAAAAGCCCTGTTGTTGTAGAAGACGATTTATCTGCAGATAAAAAGGACATCTCTGTTGAGAATAAGAGCCGTTATTCCGTTCCTGCTGAGAAAAGAAAGCTTCATGGTAAGTGACAATGGCCTGCAAATGTTATTTAACTAGTTACTGTCCTTTCTTCCCATGTATGCATTCTTTTACTTCACTGTTAGCATTTTGATTCTAAGGTGATTGGCTAGAGTGCCTGTATATTAACTGACATGCTTACAACAACTAATTTATGTTGGGTTCTTGAAACTTGATCTGCTTCAGTTGTACACTTGTACTTGTGGAATTTGATAGCTTTGTGTTAATTTTTTGTATTCGATAGTTTATGCATAGTTTCCATGGAGCATTGCTTGCTAATAATCTATACATATATATAGGTTTGACCAGAAATTGGCGAAATATTTGTTCTTTTACTTTTCTATATTGGTTTTTGACATCCTGGAGCCTAGGACAGCAAAATTTATAGGCATATTTAATATTGAGCTTGCTCTGTTGTTGATGGAATAAATTTTAGTACGTGAATATTGTTTTAGAATGAAATCTGTAGTTGACTTCTTCGCAAATGGGCAATTGTCACTTACGTTATGTCTGTATAGATCAGGAAACTGTTGGGAACAATGAGCTATCAAAGAGGCGCAAATGGAACTCTGACAATATAAAAGTTCCTGAACATCAAGGTTCTAATCTTATCCCCACCACCACACCTAAAGGCATGACTCAGCCTGCTGCTTTGACACGTAACTTCTCTAGATCAGACTCAACGGCAAGTGAAGATACACCTAAGGAACGGGTTGGTATGTCATCATCTCAGTCTAATGCTTCAAAATGAATTCTACTGATTGTGGCTTTAACTTCTAAAAGGTTTTTGTTTATCTTATTTGCCAGTTCCGCCTTCTCCAAAAGCTCCAACCACTTCCCTCAGAATTGATAATTTTCTTCGCCCTTTTACCTTGAAAGCTGTACAAGAACTTCTAGGGAAAACCGGGACAGTAACGAGCTTCTGGATGGACCATATTAAGACCCATTGCTATGTTACAGTAAGACTTAATGTTTTGTTTCCATCTGCTTGAATTTCGTGGTGCATGTATGATAAATTTTTCAATTTGGCTTTTAATATGTTGGGTTTATTCTATTGATCTAATCCCCACTTTGGGAATTACTTATTTATGCAGTATTCATGTGTAGAAGAAGCAATAGACACTCGAAATGCTGTTTACAACCTGCAATGGCCACCTAATGGAGGACGCCTATTGGTAGCAGGTTTTGTTGATCCACTGGAAGTTAAAACTCGGGTTGACGCTCCACCTCTGACTCCAACTACTCCTGGTTCTACTGGTCCTCGAGCTCAACCTGCTTCTCAACCCCAGCCTTCACCTCGCCAACAGATTTCTAGACAGCAGCTCCCACCACCTTCTGCACTTCCACCTCCGCCACCTTTGTCTAACCCTCCTCCAGTTAGAGAAAGGCTCCCACTTCCACCTCCGCCTCCATTTCCAGAGAAACAAGATCCTCCTATCATCACTCTGGATGATCTGTTTTTGAAAACCAAAGCAACTCCCCGGATCTACTATTTGCCCTTGTCAGATGAACAAGTTGCATCAAAACGAGTCGAGGGCAGAAACATGAAGCAGTAGAGATCAGGCTATAGTTTGACTGTCTGTTCTTCCGGTTGGTCTGTATGTTTGATAATGGTAAGCGTCACATAATTGCATCTTTGCAGGTCTGCAGGTTTTTCATCTTGGAAGGAATTGTTCCAGGCATGCGGAGGTGATGAGTATCGGTTTTCTGACAGCTCCTTTGGTTTGGGGAGCTTTAAGTTCCATATAGCATTAGAATCTTTGAAACCTAGAGCTCTCTTTTGTAATGGATTAATCCTCCTTTGTTTGAGTTTAGTTATCCTTGTTTTAAGGACCTAACACTTTATCTTATTAAACCAATAGATTTGGTTGAATATCATTGACACAGAATTTAGAAAGTGAAAGTAAGAATTTTTCTTTATGTGATCTTGTTTCTGATCAGTGATTCAAAATCGATGGTATCAAGCGATCTTATAAGTTTATAATTTTATTTACATATTTTTTTATGTTGTCAATTATTAAATGTGATGATCTACAATATGTTGAATGGATTTAGTCTTAATATAAAATTAAATATTCAAATGTGAAATAACTCAATACGAGTGCAAACGAGCCAAGTCGAGCTCGAGTAGTGCTAAGTTCGGCTCGACTCGTTATGATTTCGAGTCGAGTTCGATCTTGAGTAATCTTAAACGAGCCTAAAAAATTTGAACTCGGCTCGACTCGTTTAGAACTCGAGTCGAGTTCGAGCTTTTTTCAAGCTTAATCGAGCTAAGTATTAACTGATCTTTGACCATGTTAGACTTGAGTAACTCTTATCTCTTAGGTCTCATTTAAAATCTAACAGAGAAAAAACTTTGATACACAAGTTGTGTAAACTCAAGCTTGTTAATTTTAGGTTTTAGTATGTTAATTTAGAGTGTAAGACTTATGTTTAGGGTTTAAATTTTAGGGTTTTAAACTATATTTATATTTTCGAGTAGTTCGTGAGCTTTTCGAGTCGAGTATTATGTAGCTCGGCTCGGCTCGTCAAAAACTCGAGCCGAGTTCGAGCTCAAGCCGAGTCCAATCGAGTCGAGCTCGAGTAGCTCGCAATCTGTCTCATCTCATTGACAGCCCTAAATACGATAACGATAATTTAAGTAATATTTATATGAGGAATTATATTATAAGTTATTTTTATCATGTTATTTATGAATCAACTAATCATATTTATTTGATTATTTTTTATTTTTATTTATTTGGTAAAATTTATTTTTAAACTTAATTTATAATCAATATTAATGGAGATTCACTTGTTAAAAGATATGATTTAAAAAAAATTAAATTAATGTATTTGGTTGGTTGATCCTATAAATATTATGATAAAAATGACATATAATATAAACTTTCTATTCGCTTAATTCAACAATAATATTTTTTATTTTATAAATAAATAACCTTAAAAATAAAAATATCAATTTAATTATTTTAGTTCGTTTAAGAAGAAATTTGATTCCGTTATTTCAGTTTTGACAATACAATTAATTAGTACGATTTATTCAGTTTTGATGGTTTAATTAATTTATTCAATTGTTAATATATAAAAAACAAATCGGCGGAATACATACATTAATGATCTCACTGTTGTGACTAGTCTTAACTTGAGTTATTAAACCTTTCGAACTAAGTTCGGTAACTGATTAGGGATAAATTAACATTTATTTTCTATTTTTTTGGTTTAAGCTAATGTAACTTATTTTTAAAATTCGATATATTTTTTTTCATGTTAGTTTCGAACTTACAACTTTTTTCTAACTTGATACATTTTGTTGGTACTAGTCTTGAAAGTTGGTAACTTGGACATCCTAGAAATTTGTCCACTAAATTAAGATTAAGACCAAGTTTAGAAAGTTGTTGAGTTCAAAGGACTAATGTAAAAAAGTTTAAAATAATTCATCATAATACAAGAAGAATTAATATAAACCACAAAATATATTATATGATTGTATTCCGATTGAGAGGAAGATCAAACATAAATATTATACTTTCAAAGAAACCTGATAGAAACCAGTCCGGGAACATATTCATCTATATCTATCTACAATATTATTGAGCATGAGCAGATCATTAGGGTTCTGAATTTTCCAATTTTCGGGTTTCAGAATCCCTAGTAGTAGCATCGGAAGAGCGAGCCAGGGGTGGATTGTCGGGGTGAACCTTATTTCTCCCGACAACCACCACTTTAGTCTCCTCTTCTGTTCTCTTCATCTTCTCCTTCTGTCGCTTGCGCATCACATAAACCTCGGCATAACTCGCTCCTATGGAAGACATTAGTGGTAAGACAAGATAATGTGATTTGGGTAATTAAAACTTCATTTTTGGAGTATATATAAAGACAGAAGAGAGGGGATGGACCGAAAAGATAGGGAGAGTGGTTGTTACTTGAAAATTTAAAATTTATATATAATTTAATATTTTTAATAAAAATTTATTATTAGGCCGAGTATTAACGGTTAGATTAACAAAATTTTAACCTTTCATCTCTTTTAGTCTTTTGTTTAATTTTTTGGGTAAAATAACAATCAGCAAGGCATTAGGCATAACAAACAAATTCAGTTTCAAAAAAAAACAAGAATTTAGGCCATATTCCCGTCTCTGGAGGCATGCTGCATGCTGCATGCTGTACAGAAAATAGACAATTATTGGCACCTTCGATGGCTGATTCATGCCGGGGAAGTAATGAGTATGGAGAGCAAATGGAAGACGAGTATATAAAGGTGATTGGGAAGGCATTCGAACTAGGGGTTAGTAAAACTCGATTTAACTCGAGACAAAAATACTTAATTCGTTTTGATTCGACTCGAAATTTTATAGACTCGATTCGATTATTCAAATAAAGTTCGAGTTGTAAAATAAAAATTCGAATAACTCAAAATTTTAGTAATTAAAGGATTTATTTTTAAGTTTGAGACGAGTTTTTCTATTTTTTATGATATATACACATTGGTATAAAAAAATATTACTATATATGAAAAAATATATATACATATCTTATATGATTAGAGAAAGTCATTTAAATTGGAATTAAGTCGTACTATAACATGATAAATAATTACAATTAAATATTTATAGGAACTCAAAAACTCGATTCGAGTTGATTCGGCTCAACTCGAATTTCTTAAACATGACTCGAATAAAAAAAATTCAAATAAAATTTAAATTATAAAATACGACTCTCAACTTGAATAACTCAAAATTTTTTGATTCGAACCGATCGAACATTCATCCTACCTCCAACCCTTTAGTGGGGTCAGTTGTTGGGGAAGCAAACATTACAATTTTATGCGTTTGTGGTGATTGGGTGAAGGGTGTCTATTTTTTATTTTGAAAAAGAATTTTTATCACCTCTTTATTAAAAAATAATATTAAATAAAGTAAAAATAATACACATAACAGTTTTAAAATCTCAATTTATAAGAACACACCCAATAAAACAATAAAACCAAGACACTATAAAAATAAAACACCAATGCAGCTATATCCTCCTATATAAAACCTCATTCCTAGGTGGTAATAATTAGGGGTGAACATCTGATCGAGTCGGATCCAATTAAAAAAATTGAGTTATTCGTGTTGAGGAATTTAATTTTATTATTTGGATTTTTATTCAAATTTTCTCGAATTCATTCAAACTGAAGAAATTCGAGTTGAGTCGAATCGAATCAAATTTTTTATTTCTTTTAAAAATTTAATTATAATTATTTATTATTTTATATTATACTTTAATTTAATTTAATTTAAACGATTTTCAATAATCATATAAGATATGTATATATATAACTTCAAAATTTTCATATGTGATAATATTTTTTATTTTTATTTATCAGTATATATATCATAAAAATTTGAGAAACTTATCTCAAACTTAAAAATAAATACTCTAATTATTAAAAATTTTAATTTATTTGAATTTTTATTATACAACTCAAAATTTATTTAATTTTTTTAAATCAAATTAAATTTATAAAATTTTAAATCAAATTGAGATGAGTCAAATATTTTTATCTTAAACTAAATCAATTTTTTTTTTCCAAATTTAAGGCATCAATAACCTTATTGCTTTCTTGACGAATATACTCTCTAAACATGCACACCAACCATTTTAGCGAAGCTTTTCCAAATATTAAAAAAAAAAATCTTAAAACACTTACAAATTATATAGTTTAGGAAATTTTCTCAATTAACGCATTATATAAATAAAATATTAAATATTTTAAAATATTGTTCTCACTAATTTAAAATTATCAAATATTGAACTAGTTTTATGGAGCTAAAAGGTGCGTTTTAAGCGGATTTTTTTAAATAATGTAAGAAAAAAAACATTTCTTTAAGATATTAAACTTTGAATATTATTTCTTAAAATATTATATTTTAAATAATAATATTAAAATTTTATTCATTAGAATTCGACTATAAATAGTGATTTATTTTTTAAAATTAAAAAATTAAAGTCGTGAGTAAAAATTTCTGATTTTATATAGTAAAAAACTTTAATTCGATGACTAAAGACTCTAGCTTTGAACTGTATTTTTATTTTTTATATATTTTAATCACTATTCATAGTCAAATTCTAATGAATCAAACTTTAAATTACTATTTAAAATATAATATTTTAAAAAATATTTTTTTAAATTTAATATTTTAAAAAAATATTATTATTTTTTTAAAAAAATTCCGTTTTATGCAAGATACTTATTAACATCCACAAAATTGTGTTAATATTGTGATTGAATATTTATTTAAAAAATTATTATAGTGAGTGAAATATTTAACAATTTATAGTAGTTTGAACAATATTTTTATGTTGAGGCCAAAATGCTTTCTATCCGACCTTATAGAAAAAAATTATGGGATCGGATAAAAATCATACCGATTTTAAATTTTTTATTATTTTTTATGAAGTCGGATAATATTCCTAGTTTAATTTTTATTTTTTTATTAAATCGGATTAAAAGTCTTGAATCCTTAAAATTATTATTCAAACTATCATAAATTTTTAAATATTTTACCTGCTACAATAGTTTTAAATAAAAAATAATCATAATATTGGCCAATTTCGCCTATTAACATCCCATTTTCTCAAAGTCTATGGATACAATGACAGCTGCTATCACTTATTAGGTCAGTAGGGCAGGGTGGCTCTATCGTAGAAAGTTCGCCATAAATGTCCTCACCAACATATATTAAGAAAAAATTAATTACATGTTATAGTATTCGTATGATTTTTGTCTCATTAAAATCACCATACATTAATATTTTTAGTTAATATTTTTTTAATATTTTAAATAATTAAAATTTATATAAAAATATATTTAAAATTAATTTATTAATAAAATTTAAAATATATTGTTATATTTTTATTAATAATTAATTTTAAATGATAAAATACTAAAATATTTACGTATGACAGTTTTAGTGGGATAGAAAAAATATATAAAAAATAAATAAAGTTTACAAATGGTTATTAAAATGAATAAAGATAATTTTAATCCTTAACGTTTATAATTTTTATCGTTTTGGTCCTTATTTTTTTTAATAAATTTAGTCTTTAACCTATATTTTTTTGACAAATAGCTTATTTTTAACACCATGGTAACTTGACCGTTAAAAATCTAACAATGATGACATGTTATACGCATATGATAATATATTTTAAATAACATGGCATCTAACTTATCAAATACATATATATAATATAATTTTATTCTAATATAAAATATAAAATAATTTAAATTTAAATAAAATATTAAAAAATTAGTTATTTCTAAAATAAAATACTATTAAACATTATTAACCTTAACTATGATAGAATTAATTAATTTTTAAAATTTTATTTTAATTTTAATTATTTTATATTTTATATTGGAATAAAATAAAATATATTTTAAATAACATGTTCATATTTTTTTTAAGATAGGACTTTGATTCTATCATAGTTAAGGTTGAGAATGTTTAATAGTCTTTTATTTTAAAATTAATTAATTTTTAAAAATTTATTTTAATTTTAATTATTTTATATTTTATATTAGAATAAAATTATATTTAACATGTATATATATTTGATAGGTTAGATACCATATCATTTAAAATATATTATCATATCCATATGACATGTTATCATTGCTAGATTTTTAACGGTCAAGTTATCATAGTAGTTAAAAAATAAGCTATTTGTCAAAAAGATATAGATTAAAGGTTAAATTTATCCAGAAAAAGAATAAGGCCCAAAACGACAAAAATTATAAACGTTAAGGGTTAAAATTATCTTTATGCCTTATTAAAATAACTTAAATAAAAATAAAAAATAATAATAAAATTTTAGTTTATATTATAAAATTGTTATTAGACCGAAATTATCGTTGAGAGGTGATGCAGCAGTCAAGATAATTTATATAATAATATATTTAATTTAACGTTGTTTATACAAGAACGGAATCATATTTAATCTTCTCAAATATTTTGGTATAATTATATTTAAAGTTCTTAATTTAAATAATAAAATAAAATTTTTATTTCTCTCTTTTTAAATTCAAGGACTTCATAAATATTGTTTCTCTTAATATTTAATTTTAACTTTTTTATATAAAAAATAAAAATAAATCAGGCAAGCAGGAGAGGCTGTTAATGAATGAGAACACAGTGTTGTTGCTGTGCGATAGTAAATGCGCGACAAAACACACAGCAAGTAAGGCTTCGATACTCATGGCTAGGGCCGTAAATGAGACGAGACAGATTGTCAGTTATTCGAGCTCGACTCAGTTAAAGCTTTGTTAAAATTTGATTTGATTAAATTCAGCTTGAACTCGAACTCGACTTGAATTCTTGACGAGACGAGACGAGCTATATGATATCTGATTCAAAAAAGCTCACGAATTACTCAAAAATATTTTATATAATTTTAAATCTAAATTTTTAAACTTAAAACCCTAAACATAAGTCTTAAACCCTAAATTAACAAACTAAAAACAAAAATTAACAAGTTTGAGTTTACACATTATGTGTACAAAGTTTCTTTCTCCATTAGACTTTAAATAAGACTTGAAAGATAAAAGTTACTTGAATTTAACACGATCAAAGATTGGTTAATACTTGACTCGATTAGGCTCAAAAAAAATTCAAACTCGACTCGTATTCTTAACGAATCGAGCCGAGCTCAAATTTTCTAGACTCGTTTAAAATTACTTAAGCTCGAACTCAACTCGAAAACTCAACAAACCGAGCCAAGCATACGATTCGGCTCGTTTACAACCCTTCTCGTGCAAGAGAAAAAAGCAATTTTAGTACTGTGGAATCAAGTGCGTGTCATTGTCGTTTCTGTATCGGCAATAATAATGTTTCAAACTAAGTTTAAGGTCCAGTAGAGTCCAATCCTATTTTAAGAGAGAAAAAATTACCTCGACAACTTACTTAAAAACCACTTGCTTTACTTACCATTAAAGTAGGGACGGTTCAAAGATTTTGGGGGCCCTGTGCAATTTATTAAAATATGATCTTTAAAAGTAGTCGTCCATGACTTCTACTAGTTATAGAATTGTATCCCTTAGAAGCAAATGTCCTTTCTAGGGGCCCCTGTACGATTGTTTTTATTGCGTCTGTCCAAAACCTTACTAGTTCTACCGAAACAATAGTAATAATAATAATCAATTGTCGTATTTAAGAAATAATTATAACATTTTAACAATTATAACTAATCTTTCTTAATAGCGTTTTCAAAAATTTTAATAAATTTCGAGATTAACATCATCTAATGAATGTAGTATATCAAAATTTGGGGCCCCTCTTTTTCGGGGCCCCTGTGCGGTCACTCCTATCGCGCCTGTCCAAAACCCCCACTGCATTAAAGTGTAACATTTTCATGTGTTTTGATGTCCTATCAAAGTGTAACGTTTAGGGATGGGTACAGAAATCAAACCCAACGGGTTTCGATTCGGCTCGATCCAAATGGATTGAATTTTTTAAAAATTTAGGTTCGGGTCGGGTCAAATTTAGAATAAAAAATTCGATCCGACTCAAGAGTAATTTTTGATATATATTTTAGGGATATTTGTAACAATGATCCCTCTTTATATATATTTTATATTATTAGGTCACTAAAATTAATTTTCTTTATAATTATGTCGCTGAAATTTTATTTTATTTATAACTAGATACTTAAATTTTATTATTTTATAGTTAAATTCCTAAAATTTATTTTTTTTAATGATTTGGATCGGTTCGAATCAAATCAAAAATTAAAGCTTAAAAATCGGGTCGGATCAGATCGAACCATAACCTCGGATCGGATCGGGTGCGAGTGGACCGAAAATCCGATCCGACCCGTGCCCATCCCTAGTAACATTTGCATGTGTTTTGGGTACATGAACAGTTGCAAAAGAGACATAATGAACAGTACACAGCTATCTCAGACATTCCCAAATCCCAACTCTATATGTACTTGGTACACTCACAGCACATGCCATGTTTTTTAATGGACCTATCTGGTTATTATCAGATCATCTCTCTTTTTTTATTAATTTCTCAATAAAATGCATAAAGTTTTTATTGTTTAAATAAATTAACTCGAATAATTTATTATTTAAACTCATATACCATTTTATTATTTTTATGGTTCGAATCTTAATATTTTTTTTATCAAATTACATAAACTGTTCGTCAATCAATAAACTTCCACAATCATATTTTTAAATCAACTGTGATGATTTGGTATGAAGTTTGAACACATTACAAAAACTAGGCAAAATATTGCAGGGGAAACGGACAGTATTAGAATAGAATTGGTATTTGAACTTAGTAAATGTAGATTTTTAATTAGATGTAAATCTAGAGTGTTTATTGTCGGATACTGTATCAGATCGGATCTAATTTTTTAGATATCTGAATTTTCAGATCGGTAATACAATGATCTGTATCTGATTTATTTTTTCGGATACCTAGTTTTTAGATAATCGGATCAGATTTTTGAATATTCAATTATTTAAAAATATTTGATCCGATTATTTAAAAATACATTTTATTTTTTAAAATTTAAAGGTTATATTTATGAAAATGTTAAAATTTTGACTATAACAAACTATAAAATATTAAATATAACGAGATTCACATCTTTAAAAATTTTATTTGTTTTAATTTTTTAATATAATAAGCACCAAATCATTAAAATACAAAAATCTAAAAAATTATTTTTTTAGATTTTCGGACAATTCAGAATTTAAAATATTATGATTCATATCCAATTCAAAAAATTTAAAATCAAATCAAATATTTAATCTAAAATAAAAATTATAAGATATAAAAATAAAAAATATGATTAAACTAAAAAATAATAATAAAATATGAGTTTGAGATAGCATAAATTAAGTTTTATTTTAATCAAATAATATTCATTTTTTATGTTTTGATTAAATATGATTGTATTATATAATTTTATTTTTTATCGGTAAAGTATGATTTCACTATTTATTGTGTTATATTTAAAAAAAATTAAATTTAAATAAAAAATAATACATATACAATAATAATATAAAGAATAACTTTAAAAAATATGATTAAAGTTTAAAAAATTATTGGTAGGGGTAAAATTTAGGATTTAAGAGATAAAAATTAAAATTAAGGTTTATTATTTATTTATTTATTTATATTTATTTTGATTTTTTAACATGGACTGGGGTCATCTACTACAGAAGATGGCCTTTCTCCATATCCATGCAATTTCTCCTCTCTTTCCTCCTCCACCAACCATGGCTGCTCTCACTGAATTCTTCTCTCACCTCTACACCATGACCGTCGTCTTCTTCACTCTCTTACTCCTCGAAATTGCAGTCCTCATCAGGTCCATCACCGGAGGCGTTTCCATCTCCGAGAAGCGCCTCATCACCACCACCCAGTACCTCAAATTCATTGAAGAAAAGAACCCCACAATCATTTACTCCTCAAGATCATCGTCCAGGGCGGATCAGTCATCGAATGCATGCACCGTATGTTTGTCGGAGCTTGAAGAAGGTGAGAAAGTGAGGAAACTGAAATGTACACACACTTTCCACAAGGACTGCCTTGATAGGTGGCTCCAACAGTATTGGGCTACTTGCCCACTTTGTAGGACCAAGGTTTTGCCGGACGAGGTCGTGGCTAACTATCAGAGGCTGCAAAATCAGGCCGAGTATGATGGAAATGATGACGATATGCTGTTCTTGTTGTCTGCACTTCATGACAATAGTTTACACAGATTCTTCTGAGTTCTGTTTTGTTATACTTCTAGGATTCATATGTTTTTTTCAATAAATTTACTTTACCGACAGAAGCTCTTCACCTGGTGTAATATTATAAGTTCTTCACCTTTGTTAGAATGAATGGCAGCTTTTGTTAAAAAAGAATCAAGGAATAAATTTGTTGAAAAGCAGAGGGAAACACTGGTTTCTATTTAATTTATGCAACGTTCCAGTAGTATTTAATTTCATGTTTGTGTGCTTTTGCAGCATGAGGGTATTCTTCCTAATATATTATATATACGTGGGTTATGATCCTTATGATATATAAACTCGATTAATTTTATATTAGTTCATGATTATTAGATAAATTAAATGAGTAGACGTGATTAATTTATTTTTTAAGAGATAATATTTATATATCTTACTTCTAGTTTTATCCATACATGATACATTAATCTCATTCAATGATCATAGATAGTGATCATCGATTAGTGTAAAACTAGTAGAATTTTATATAGTGTAAGTAGATCACCCTTGTCTCTATAGGGTTAGAATCCAGCTTACACACAATATAAAATTCATAGTTTTTTTTTATTTTTTTATCGTTAGATACGTGAAATAGATATTTGAGATTAATAATAGGTTATATAAAAATTATTACTTAAAAGATTAAAAATCAACCTTGATCACCTGTATTATCCATCCAACGGTCCAATAATATATAAAACTTAATCATTTTACCATACTACACACCTTTTACTAATACACAATGATCTCAAAAAGTTTTATACAACATTAGTTTTAAAAAAATTACATAATCATTTAATGTATTTAGCAAGTATAAATTATACTCTTTAAATTTAATGAGCAACTGTGTTTGTAACAATTGGAACCAATTGTAAACGTTTATTTTCTGTCCTTAAAATTGAATTACTATGTTGTCTAGTCTGGAATAGATATTACTGTAATCAATAGGGATGGAACTACTAAGGATGGAGAGGGCACCCCTTATTTGAATTCTTTAATTTTGTTTTTTTGAATTTGTCCTCTACTTTTAAACATTTATATTTTGATCCCTTCAACCCAAATCTTGACTCTATCCCTGATAATCACTGTAACTAATTCAAGAAAAATGATGTCGGTCATGCCGGGAGGGTACATAACCTTATTTAATGCCAAGAAATAGTAGATGAAGAATTAATTTGAGGATGAATTTTAGCCAGTCTAAAAACAAAATGCTGACTAAATATGGAAGGCACAGTCGCATCTATTGCACCTATATTGAAATCACATTCTATGAAGCTTTTCTTGAAGTCCAATATTTTTTTTTCATTTATATATATAATTAAGAATCATATTTTTATTTTATATTTCGTAAAAAAAAATATTATATTATGTTCATTCTCATCATAAATGATGTGGCGGAAATGATCATTGATCTAAATTTTCTATTTTGTGGGATTATACTTATCTCCTATTAATATGAACTGGTATAATACATGTTTTGGTTACTAAACTTACCTATTTTTACACTTTAGTTCTTTTACATATTTTGGATTTTTATAAGGTTAGGGGCAGTCAGGACCCTTTGATTTTGGAATTTTTTTATTCATTCCTAGTGAAGTGATAAAGGACTAGTATAAATCTAGTGAATTATTTGAAACTAAGTTCTATCATGTAATAATAATTGTATTGACTTTTTAGGTGAACTAATGGTTTATGAAAATAATTTAATAATGCATAAATTTGTATAAAATAAAGTATATATAAATCTTTTAATTTTAAGGTTTAGAGATTTAGATTATTGTTTAAGAGTTTAGGTCGTAAGGAGTAGAATTTAAGGTCATGATTAGAATTTAGAGCTTAGGGTTTAAGGTGTTAGGGTTAAAAATTTATGTTTTAGATTTTATAGCTTAAATATGAAGGATGATGTACAAAATTACACAGCTTACGTGTCAAAATATAAAACATGATTTACAGACCGTGTAAAACTAAATTTTACGTGAACTTTTTAATTTTAAGGGTTAGAGGTTAGTTTACGAAATTAAATTTTAAGGTTTAAATTTGATGATAATATTTAAAATTTAAGGATAAGATTTAGTTTTTATTATTTAATATTTAAAATAAGAAAAACCCAAGATCCACAGGAAGGCTAATTTATTAAGGCCCAAGTTTCATACACTTTAGGTCATTGTATTGCATTGAGCTGGGCTTTACCAAATCTAGTTTATTAATAAAATAAAACATAACCCTCTCTAATTAGAACAATAGGATCTTTTTTTATCATGCTCCAAGTTGACCCAATTGTTCAACAAATCTATCCAAATCTTTCATGGAGCTGCCCCCTTGACCCACAGCTTCCAGAGCCTTCTCTTTCAGATGCTTGGCCTCGGCCTTCATTCCTCCACCCTCGGTGATCGCCTTGGCGGTGACTCGTCCTAGCTCATCGGAGTCGGGAACGGAGTCTGCACCCTCGGACACACGAACACCCACACCCATGTAATCCACCAAGAGCCTTGCGTTCACATACTGATCAGCCTCCATAGGCCAAGCCAATATCATGACCCCACCCACTATCGCTTCCAAAACCGAGTTCCACCCACAATGGCTTAGAAATCCACCCACGGCTTTGTGGTTCAGTATCAGCACTTGCGGTGCCCAGCCTTTTATCACCAAACCCTGACCTCTCATCCGCTCCTCGAACCCATCGGGTACAACTCCATACCCTTCCTTCTGCTGTCGGATTGTGCCCGGTTTCACCACCCAGATAAACTGCGTGCCACTCTTTTCAAGCCCCTTGGCCAACGCTTCCATTTGCTCCTTGCTCAACAGCTTTTGACTCCCAAAGCAAACATAAACAACCGAACCATCAGGGCAGCGATCAAGCCAATTCAAGACTTGGTCGTTTGGGTCAGAACCAGAGCCTGAATTGCTTCCACCTGATACTTCAAGGCCTGACAAACTTAGTGGTCCGACGGTGAAAACACGATTACGACCTAAATGTGTCCTCAAGGATTGAATATTTCTAGCTTCCAAAGCATCAAAAGTATTCAGAACACAAGCCCAGCTCTTCATATTTGCAACACCTCCATCCTTGACAAACTCCGAATCTGGATCTGATTGTTTGCAGCGGTTAAACAGAGATGGCAAATGTTCCTGCTTGAAGATCGGGGATCCGGGTAGATGACTAAACTCAATTTCATCCAAAGACTTCACCTTTTCAACATTATTCCAAAGATGATCAAAGATAGAGATCAACAAAGTAGATATGGAGAAGAAAGCGACCCTGGGTATTTGCAACCGGGCTGCAAGGTGTTGAGTCCAACCGAGGAAGAAATCAGATATGATAGCCACCGGAGGGTTAGAGTGAGAGTTGAACCAGTGAAATATAGGGTCATGAAGCTTGCCTAGAGCAGCCATGATGGGTATGTTTCCACTGTTGCCAAGGTCCTTAACATGTTCGACCCCGGGTGGGATGAGAGGGTGAGAAGGGAAAGGTAAAACCAGGGGAGTGACGGAAGACGGGTGAGAAGAAAGGAGAGGGGAGATGAAAGGGAGGTTTTTAGGGGTTACTAAGATGGTGATGGTTAGGCCTCTGAGAGCTAGTTGGTGGGTGAGGTCTAGAAGGGCAAGCATGTGGCCTTGAGCAGGGTATGGGAACACCAAGATGTGAGCTTTAGGCTTGGATCTGGTGGCATTAGAAGCCATGCTGGTTAGTTGATTCTGACTGGACACTCCAAGAGAGGAAAGGCTGGTCTAGGTGAAAGCATTAAGAAGATGGTGCTAAAGACGATAACGACCAATGAGTAATAAAGTCTAATTCGTCTTTGCAACTTTGTTGGCTTTAGTGGTTAGTGGCACTGCGCATACAGAGGTGATTTCCATATTCACACGGACTCACTGCTTAGGAACTGACGTGTGTACTGTACACTATTTGCGCTGTCAAGGAAAAAAAACATTGATATTAGAGGTGGGTAAGACTGGATAATCGATCGATTTAATTAAAATTACTGTTAATTTAGTTATTTATCGGCTTTAAAAATTAAAATTAATTTTAGTTATATTAGATCCTTAATTTTAAGAATCAATTTTATTATTAGTAAAACCGGTATCAATATAAGGTATTTAGTCAATTGATTTATTATTAAGAAATATGATGTATAAGAGAAAAAAAATTCAACAACCGATAATAATATTAAGGATGAGTCTACCACGTGCGACGAACATCGCTGAACACCACTATTGCTGAACATTGTTTAACACTATTAAATTGGTTAATAAAAATTAAAAACTTGAAGGACTCAATATATAATTAATAATTATTTTTAAAAAATCAATTAAATTAAATTTATTTTCATATATGCTAAAATTTATTTTTTAAAAATAATAATAAATTATATACTTAGTATCTCAGTTATTTTTGTATTTCTACTTTGGTACTCAAATTAATTTTTTTAATAAAATAATACCTAACGGTACATATTATTTTTATTTTGATAACTAAATTATTAAAATTAAAAAGAAACATAATATTGCTTGGTCAAATAACAATTTTAGACCCTAAAACTTATATAATGTATCAATTTATTCTACAAAGCTATCAATTTAAATATTATTTTTAATTTTTAGATTAAAAATATAAATTCTCTCTTCTTCTTCTATCCAAAGTACAAAATATTAGATATCGAACATTTTCTTTGTTGTCAATATTATTTTTTGTAAAATTTCATCTATTTTTTAATTTATTTAAAAATAATATTGACTTTAATAACAATAAAAAAGTAAAATATGAAAAAATAAAATTCAACTAAACGAATTTAAAAAATAATAGTCGATTCCACAATGATGTTGGATTTTTTCGAAATTAAAATTAAATTAAATTAATCTTCGTTTTTAATTAAAAAATATTCTTTGCGTTAAGAGTTTTAAACAAAAATAATTTTTTCCCTAAAAGTTTTTTAAACAAATGATATTTCTATATATTTGATCATCGTTTCACTCTGGATTTTTTTAACCAACCAAAATTTATTATTTAATTTTGTTTTTTAATGGGTTCAACTTATTTTGATTTGCGATATCTTTAAATTTTTTAATAATTGTTTTTTTTTCTTTTCTTTTCTAGTTTATATTATTTCATTTTGTTCTAAAGTCGAAAGCTTTTGGTTACAAGTTCTTCGATAATGTGTTGAAAATAAAAAGATGTTCTTTGGTGATTGTAGGTCTTTGTCAAGGCTCAGAAAATCAAGGCTTACTTCAACCAAAAATTAAAAATGATGTTTAAATCGAATAAAGTGATAGATTGTATAAATTTTAGGGACTAAAATTATTATTTGTTCAAGCAACATCTTTGTTTTCATTTATTTTTAATAGTTAAGGTACCAAAATAGAAATAATATGTAACGTTAGGTACCATTTTATTAAAAAAATAATTTGAGTACCAAAATAGAAATACAAAAATAGATGATATACTAAATGTACAGTTTACCCTTATTTAAAAAAATTAAATTTTAATATATATGAAAATAAATTTAATTTAATTGATTTTTTAAAAAATAATTAATAAATTATATGTTGAGTCCTTCAAATTTTTATTTTTTATTAATTAATTTAATAGTGTTCATCAATGTTCAACGATAGTGGTGTTCAGCGGTGTTCGACGCTCATTGTAGAATTTTCCTAATATTAAATAATAAAATTAAAATATTATATGCTTAAAAATTAAAGTTTTAAAATGAGTCATACTCATAATATTTATACATTAAAAGAAAATTGATAAATAAATAAATAAAAGAATATTATTTATTACAAGCAAAAATATCAATATCGGGTTGGATACCCATCGAATATCATATTTTAAAATTTTAATCTTAAACCCTAAATTCAAATCCTAAACCCTAAATTTTAAATACTACATATAAATCTTTAAATCCTATATCTTAAATTAAATACATAAACCCTAAAATTAAAATATTTATAAAAACTATTAATTTTTACCGTAATTATATTGAATAGTTACTCTAAATTTATGTATATACTATTTTAAAATGCTTTGTATTATATGTGTGCATATTAGAATTATTTTTTTTATAAATCTGTATATATTATAATTATTCATTATAATAATTAAAAATAATGTATAATTAGTTGAATTTTTAATTAAAATTTATTGAATAAAAATATTGAAATAAAATAAAATAAAATAAAAATTAATTAATATAGATAAATTTATATTTTTATTTAAAATTTATTTATTTAAGAAGATAAATGAGTATTTTTTAGGATAAACGGATTTAATGATTTGTTCGATCAGTCACATTCTAGGAAACAGGGATATAATGAAATTATAAAAAAATATTTATGAAAAAATTATTAGATTAATTAACTTATCACGTTATTTATGATCTCATTCAATAATTTATATTTTATTTTTTGAGTTTTTTTCTTTTTTATAAAGTGAATTTTTACCTTCTCCTACATATTATTAAATGAATAAATTTTATTAAATAAAATTATAAATAACGTAATAAACCGAGATCATATAATAAATTTTCATGTTTATATTATTTCTTTTGCTTTTCCTTATTAAGATTACTTTTACCAATTTTTTTATTCAAAAAAAAAATCAATACGAATTCTAAACTAATACATTCTTTTAATTAGTTATTATATACATATCAAAATCAAATATTTAATATTTTTATTCAATAATGGGAATAAAACGTTATTTATTCTCAATTTTTTTTATAATCTTACAATGGCAACCTGAATGACATCTCCCATTGTCTCACAAGGCGAGGCAATGGCATCAGAAACCGGCAGGGAACCCTCCTTTTCTCGGGTCACTAACTGCCACAAGCTCTCTATTTCCCTTCAAACCATCTAAATTATGAAGTATAAATTGACTAACAGTCGCACCGTCTGAGACTTGTAGGACATGGCCCTTCTTCTGGAGGTCATTCCTTATTGTTGCAGAGACTTCAAAATGGTCTCCAATCACAGTAGTCCAGTTTTCATACATCACAACATTGGGTATCAGCTGTATCAACAGACAGTGAAAACTGAAACCATATCAGATAAGCAAGAAAAGCTATCTCAGATGGTTGACAGAGAGAGTTTTCAGCATCAAAAGAACCTGGTGGTAGACCCTTGGTGCCATAACAGACGAGAGTGGATCCATCCCAAGAGCAAAATGGTTCAAAAATACTTGTGTAGTCCCAGCAATGATATTACTTCCTCCACTGGCACCCATCACGGCTTTCAGCTTCCCATCCTGGTGAATCAGCAAATTAAATGAGTATATATAGAAACAGATCGTTTTTATAGATGTTAGATCATGTTTTGAATCAGCAAATCAAACCTTCAAAACGATTGTTGGTGTCATAGACGATAAGGGCCTTTTGCCGGGGCGGATGAAGTTGGACGGTGCCGGTGGTGCAGAATTTCCAGAGGTATGATTACTTGGCATGGAGAAGTCATCCATTTCGTTATTGAGGACAATACCTGTGCTTGGTGACAGTATTTTTGAACCAAAGAATGCATTCACCGTATTAGTAATGGATACAGCGTTTTGGTTGGTATCCACAATGGATACATGGCTCGTGCCATGATCACTGACCTGGTTCCACCTGTTACCATCAAAGGTAATGGACATGGAGATAAATGTAACATAGTATAATGGTTATTTTAAAGGCTGTTGGGGGATGGTTGCTTTACCTTCCACCATAGTGCTTGGGGCCGAAAGTCATGCTGTCGTTAATGGTTTTCTTCAACTCTTGTGCAAACTTGGGAGAGAGCATATCGGCTACAACTTCGGTAATGTCGACAAATCCAGGATCGCCTAAATTCATCCTCACTGCAAAGGCATGTTTCAAGGCTTCAATCAGTCTGTGGGTTCCTAGTGGTCCTGATAAGCCGGTTGGGATTGCATATTGTGCAAGAATGTTCAGTATCTGTTACAAGATGATACAAGAAACTCAAGCTATGAAACTTTTTCTTTCATTTAAATTACAAGTACATGAACTCGATGTACTTACTAGCACCATCGAAGCTCCACCGGAGGAAGGCGGCGGCATGCCAAGGATTTCAAGGCCTAGAACTTTAGCTGAGATAGGTTCCCTCATTTTGACTTCATACTTGTTCAGGTCTGTTAATGTAAGTATCCCGCCAGCTTTTTGAACATCTCTTACCAAATTAAATCCGATGGATCCATTGTAGAAAATGTGTACTCCATACACTGAAATCTTCTGAAGAGTTTCTGCTAGCTTCTTATTATAACAAATGTCACCAACTTTCAAAAGCTCCCCATTTGGTGCAAAAACAGAACGAAGCCCCTCATCTGCCAAGATTGATGATTTCGAACTTTCCATTTGCAAACTAAGATAGGGGGAGATTTTGAACCCTTTTCGAGCAAGAGTCTCAGCCGGTTTCACCAGCCTTTTCCATGGAAGTTTTCCATGTTGTTTCCAAGCTTTGTGGAGGCCTGCAAGTTGTCCTGGAACTGCTATAGAGAGCCCACCCGTGGCTTTCAGAGTAGCATTGCCTGCGTACATGTTCTGGATAAGAAAAAAATGGAGTGATTAATGAAGAAAAATGAATAAACTATTACTACCAAATTCTGTTGGTCAATTTGGTGTTAACCTCTGAGGCTTTCATTGGAGCTGTTTCCCTCATGTCTAGGACTTGTGTTTTCCCATTAGCTTCTCTGAGTAGCATGAAGGATCCTCCACCTATACCACTTGATCCTGGGCTAACAACGCCCAAGCAAAGGGAAGTGGCCACCGCCGAGTCAACGGCATTCCCTCCAATTCTTAGAATCTTCGCCCCGACCATCGAACACCGCCCGTCATCAGCAGCAACTGCACCGTGATGTGCAACTATTCGCTCACGCCTCTCTTTTATTGAGGCACCATTCTCAGTTGAAGTGACAGGGGAGACCAGGAAGAAGAGAAATATGAACCACAACATTTTTTTGCACAACTGAAAAACAAAATCCAATCAGAGAAATGAATCTACCACTAAAAACAACCTTAAAAGAATGCTGGCCAAATTTTTTACATTGAAAGTCTCATGGACCATAGTTTCAGAGTGCTGGCCAAGTTTAATTTCCGGAAAGTGACGGTGACACGACAAATAAATGAATAAATTAAAACCTTAAAAAAATACAGTTTTGAGGAAAATAACAAAACGGAACACAATTATTAATCCTGTCATTCTGATATGTCGTTTCCTTTTAAGCCTTTTCTTCATCTGCATTTGCTCATCGACATTTGGCAATGATAAATGCGTGCATTAATTCCTTTAGTAGGAAAACTAAAACAAGTAAAAATTATTACATGAACCATTTTTACCATCTAAGATATGGTCCCAACTAATTAAATTAAGACACATAATATATTTTTTTTATATCAAATTTACACATAAGCATTGGCCAAATCATCTAATTTAATGTCTTTGATTTAAAAAAGGAAAAACAATATTATCAAAGATTTTTTTACCATCTTTATCTTTGTTCTTTAAAATTTTCCTAATTAACTTTTTATATAGATTTGGGGTTTAGGATTTAGAGTTTAAGGTTTAGAGTTAGGGATTAGTGGTTTATGGTTTATGTGGTTTAGGTTTAGGGTTTAGGGTTTATGTGGTTTAGGTTTAAGGTTTAGGTTTAGGGTTGTGTTATTGTTAGGGTTAGGGTTAGAGTTTAGGGTTTAGGTTTAGGTTTAGGGTTTAGAATTAGGGTTTAGGGTTAGAGTTTATGGTTTAGGGTTTAGGGTTTAGAATTAGGGTTTAGGGTTTATAGTTAAGGTTTAGGGTTAGGGATTAGAAAAAATTAATTAAAAAAATGAACAATAAATAGGAAGATAACATAAAAAATCTTTGGTAATATTTTTTTTCATTTTTAAATTAAATGAATCAAAGTGAATGATTTGGATAATGCTTATGTGTAAATATGATATGGAAAATATATATTATGTGTCTTATTTTAATTGGTTGGGACCATATCCTAGGTGGTGGAAAGGGTTCATGTAATAATTTCTCCTAAAATAAGATATTAAGAAGAGAAAGGATATTCCAACATTGAAGACCTTTTGAAAGAAGAAATTATTATATGTACTCATTCCATCCCTAAAATATGATTTCAACCAATTAAATTAAGACATAATATATTTTTTTATATCATATTCACGAAAAATTATTACATGAATACTTTCCACCACCTAGGATATGGTTCCAACCAATTAAATTAAGACATATAATATATTTTTTTCATATCAGATTTACACATAAGCATTGGTCAAATCACTAATTTAATGTATTTGATTTAGAAAAGGAAAAAATATTACCAAAGATTTCTTGTGTTATCTTTCTTTAAAATTTTCCTAATTAACTTTTTATATAGATTTGGGGTTTAAAATTTAGAGTTTAGGGTTAGGGATTAGTGATTTAGGGTTCATGTAATTTAGGGTTTATGTGGTTTAGGGTTAGGGTTTAGGGTTAGAGTTAGAGTTAGGGTTTAAGGTTATGTGTTATTGTTTAGCTTAGGGTTTAGGATTTAAGGTTAAGGTTAGGGTTAGGGTTTAGGGTTAGGGTTTAGGGTTTATCATTAAGGTTAAGGTTTAGGGTTTAGGGTTAGGGATTAGGTTAGGGTTTAAGGTTAGGGATTAAAAAAAATTAATTAAAAAAATTAAACAATAAAGAGGAAGACAACATAAAAAATCTTTGGTGATATTTTTTTTCGTTTTTAAATCAAATGCATTAAAGTTGATGATTTGGATGATGCTTATGTGTAAATACGATATGGAAAAAATATATTAGGTGTCTTACTTTTATTGGTTGGACCATATCTTAGGTGGTGAAAAGGGTTCATGTAATAATTTCTCCATATTCACACATAAGCATCATTCAAATCATTCACTTTAATACATTTGATTTAAAAAAAGAAAAAATATTATCAAAGATTTTTTATGTTATCTTCCTCTTTATTGTTTAATTTTTTTAATTAATTTTTTCTAACCCATAACCTTAACCCTAAACCCTAAACCATAACCCTAACTCTAACCCTAACCCTAAACTCTAACCCTAACCATAAACCCTAAACTCTAACATTAAACTCTAAACCATAGCCCTAAATCCTAAACCTAAACAATAACCCCTAACTCTAAACACTAACTCTAACCTAAACCCTAAACTTAAACCATATAAACCTTAAACATAATCCCTAAACCTTAAACCCCTAATCCCTAGCTCTAAACTTTAAACCTTAAATCCCAAATCTATAAAAAAAAATTAATTAGGAAAATTTTAAAGAACAAATAAAAAGATAACATAAGAAATCTTTGATAATTTTTTTTCTTTTTTAAATCAAGGACATTAAATTGAAAGATTAGAACAATGCTTATGAGTAAATATAATATAAAAAAATATATTATATGTTTTAATTTAATTGATTGAGATCATATTTTAGGTGGTAGAACGGGTTCATATAATAATTTCTTCTTTAAAGGGAACATGAACAATAAAATTAACATAAAAAAACTATAATTTTTAACGCCTAAATAACAGTGATACCAACCAACAATGGCGGATGTATGTGTAATGACGGACGACACAATTCTTCCTTAGCAGGTGGATTAATGAAGAGAAAACTCCTATGATTTTAACTTTTCAGGGATTCCTTAAGTTTATTTTGTCTAGTCTGATAATCTTGGCGTAAACTTTAAAGTGTGCTTGTCTGGAACTGGAAAGAGAAATTGTTTATTTTCTCTGCAGAATTGTAATTGGATATGGCGATATGCTCTTTGCCTGTTGAACTTAAGTTTAGAAGTTAGTGTAAACCCTTTTTTTAACTAGGTAAACAAAGGGCATGGTTCCCAAAAGTTATGTGCATTAGAGTTGTCTCTTTCATCTGCTATTCTGTTGATTGTGAAGCACATAAATGCAATTATTTCCGTTTTTGAAAAGCATCTTGCTGCTCAAATAAGGGAGAGAGAAATGGCTATGGCAGAACTTGGATTTAAGAAACCATTGACAAAGGAGGAAAAGCTGGAGAAAAGAAAGGAACGCCTGGCAGCAATTGGTAATACATTTGAATCTCCTCTTAACAAGTACAATGTGTCCATCATGTACACATTACATGTGGTTGGATACTGAAAGCTCTTGAAAACTTGAGTTATCTTCCTGTACATTAGGTTCAGTTGATAGACCTTAGAAAGGCCTTCCTTTGAGCTGATATTCAGCGGTTTACCCTTTCATCTTTTCTCTGAAAATAGCAGGTTCCTGCTTCTCATGAATGTTCCATTACAGCAGATCAACCCTTCCAATTCCCTGCCACATTCCCTGCAGTATTAGATGGCATAGGGAAGGGCAACATTCTCTCCTAGCCATGCACTGGAGTTGTTAACATTCCATGAAACTGGAGTTGAAGTTGTCTTGAAGGCAACAGTCTAATCTTTGATTCTAGTTTTGAGTTGTATTTTACCTGATACACTTCCATTTAGCTTTATCTGTAAGCTGTACACCATGTGCCTGCACGTTTACCAAATTACAATTTCTATCAGACTTGACAATCTCTACATACGTATCTGTATTGTATATTTATTGACCAACCGTATAAATATCAACAAAAGTGGGGTTAATGAAACAAGTAAACACCTTGGGTTTGTCAAATTGTTGCCTTGAATCATCACCTGGTATCATTTGTCAAGGTATGTATACTGGGATGACTGGAAGCTATTGATTAGCTGTGAATCACTTGATGTATCTTTCATTATCATGGTACTGTAAAGCAGATAGCCACCCACTAACTCTACATATTTGACCTATAATTAATCAACACTTCTCCATTTGTAAAATGGTTCTGTTGAATTTTTTGAACATTAAGGACTTGTTTGGTTGGCTGGAAAATGAAAGGATAAAAAATGAAGAAATTAGAAAAAAAAATGATCGTACTTAATAAGAAAGAAAAGTAAGAGGAAACAAAATTAAGGGAGAAACAAAAATCTTCTGCCCTGTAATTCTTTTTATGTCTCCTTTGAAAGTTTATTAAAAATTAAATTTTAAACTCTTAACCTTATTTTTTATATCTTAAACTCTAAACCTATACAAAAAAATACACTTCATTCCTAATTTTTTAAACCTTAACCAAAACTTCCAAACTAAAACCCTAAACCTCAAATCCTAAACTTCTGATTTAAAGTGGATGCATAAATGAAAATATGGGAAAGGGGTAGACGATTTACACCCCTAAGAGAGGATCGTTTTTTATGTTTTTCATCTTTTCTATTAATCATACCAAAAAAAATATTTTTTTATCATCTTTTATCTTTTAATTTTTCATCATTCTATTTCTTTTTTCGCTCTATGAAGCAAATCCTAAACAATCCTGCACTTTAACCCAAGGACGAAACTACAAGGGGTGACGTGGGGTAATCGCCTCTCACCTCTGATTTTTTTTTAATTTTTGTCTTTTAATTTTAAATTCTTTTAAAAATTATTTTTTATTAATTTAGTCCCCTACTTTTAAACATTTACATTTTATCCCTCAATCTTAAATTCTAGCTCCTTCCTGCTTTAACCACCATGTTATTTCCATCCAAACTAATTTGTGTGAATGGTGCTGAGGGTGAAGTCAATTTTATGCAATTTGTTTGTCCAAATCTAGTGTAGGAACTTGTAAAACGGTGAGAGAATGTTTTATAATCTGTGTCAGTGGAGCCCTGCTGGATTCTAGTTGGCAGGAGGCAAATCTTGATACGATACAAAGTACTTTTGAAACTTGTTGGCTGAACCTGAATTGGTACTGTATGTGAAAAAACAAATCAATAATAACTACTCTAAAACACTTCGGCATTAGTAGCGACGAAAAAATTTTCGTAGATGCTAAAGGTAGGCAAGATCTTATATATGGTTAATTTGAATAAAATTGATTTTAGTTTAGGTAATTATCGGTTTCGGTCATATCAGATCTTAAATTTTAAGAATTAGTTCCATTACTAGTAGGTATTAGTTATAATATAGAATACTCGGTCAATTAATTTATTCTTAAAAAAATTGAGTAATTGAAGAAAAAATTTAACTACCAATAATAATATTAAATAATAAAATTAAAATATTGTAGACTTGGAAATTAAAGTTTAACTAATCATGCACATCATATTCGTACATAAAGAGAAAGTTTGATAAAAAAAATACACAAAAGAAAATCAATACCAGATATTTGGTATAGTCTCGGTCCCATTGAGTACCCACCACCGCGTACTGAGTCCAAAAAATTAAGATTCAATCTCAATCTTGGTTATAACCTAGACTTAAATTTTAGATACAGTCTCAGTTCCATCAGAATTAATATTAAATAGAAATTTATCGAATCTTACCAAGAATGAGTAATCAGATTTTTTTTGTCCACCCCTAATCGCTACGGCCTAGTCTGTAGCTGTGGAAGCCCAAAAGTGACGGTAGTATTACTTATCGTCGCCAATAACCCTACAAACAAATTTTATGACATAAAATTGGGGGAATCCAAAATCAATACTACATCTCCTCCGCCACTATCTTCTGCTGCTCCGTCGCCTATTACCGGTCCTTAAAATTGACCTATAAACCTAGAAGGTTGGTAGCGGAAACTGAAATCAATCAAGTAGACCGCTCAGACCAAAAAAAAAACTAAAAAAAATTGTCAACAAACCTTCTCTCTCTTAATCAGAAGAAGTAACTTTCTCTGTAAATTCCTTTTGTTTCCATGCAAATGGCTTCCTTTTTCTTCTTCTTTTTTCCACTTCTTGCGTCTGTGGGAATACTTTTGCTCTGTTTGATTTGTTTCTTCTTCGATGTAGACATAAATTTTGTTATTCTTATTGAAGGAATGAAGTTTGAGCTGAATTAGATAGATTCTCAATGCTGGATTTAAGTTAGAGGGAAACGAAAATCAGAAAAACTGAGTATATAAAGTAATTTTTATCTCAAAGAGAAATTTTTTTCCATAAATTTCTATCTGGTTGCTGGGAGATGATTATCAAGGAAGTTAATGCTCCAAAATTCATATGATGAATAGTTAGTGGACGGGATGGACGGATATAAGACAAAACTAATAAATACGATGCAAGTAAAATCTTAAATTTATCACCTATTCATAACAAATATAATTTTTTACATTCACATACACGTTTATTATCTATTAAACTCGTATCTACTTCATCCCGACTAGAATGTGTCTTTTATAATCCGCAAAATTATATTTATTTGTCATTCCTATTCATGTTATATCGTCAAATTAACGACCTTTTAATACCGAACGATTAAAACTTTATAAACCAATAACAAAAATGAGCAAAATATTATTTCTCTAAATATAATAAATAAAAATAAATACTTAAAAAAATAAGTGTTCAATATGTAGTTTAGCCTTAAAAATATTATCTTTTATATTCAAATATTTGAAATAAGACTATTTTTATGGTGTCAATATATTTTAGTTTTAAATTTTTAAAATTATTTTTGAATAGAACATTTGTTTTGTTAGTTAACTTAGAGTAATTTTTAGTTTTGTCTATATTTAATACTATTAAATTATTGATAAATTTTTGTCAAACTATATATATGTTTCTAAAATTGTAATTTAGATAAAAAATATAATAGATTATTTTCTTTAGTGGGAGTTAATTAATTTTCTATTGTATTATTAATTTCTTGTGCCTATATTTTTCTTAAAATTGTGTCTGTTAGAAAATAAATTTTAATAGTGAAAATATGAGAGAGAAAAACTGTGTTTTTCATACATATATCGCCATGCTATTATTTAACTTTAGGTATATATTAGTATATTTTTGTCAGTAGTTGTATGCATTTGTATTTAAGAATTAAATGTAGATTATCTTTTATTGCTTTTTCTAAAATATATAGATAGACTATAATAATAATCACGAAAATTTAAATAATTATTGTTTTCTTATTATTTTTTTTACAAATATATTATTTTTTTCAGTTATTTTTCAAAATATAATGATTTGTAGAAATCACAAGTAGGATGGAAAGCATCCCGACTTCAAACAGTAACCCAATAAAATATTTGGTATGATTTAAGTTAGAGTGTTTTTCTTCCGATCCAACTTCAAACAGTGTTTTTTATAAAATATATTTTAAATTATTCAATAGTTTGTCTCTATAATATAATTTTTTTTGAAAAACACTACTTGAAGTCGGAAGGAAAATACTTCGATTTCAAATAATACCAAATATTTTATTGGATCACTGTTTGAAGTCGGGATATTTTCTATCCGAGTTTTTATTTCTATAATAAATCACTATATTTTGAGAAATTTAAAAAATAATATATTTAAAAAAAATGGGAAAGCAATATTTACTTAAATTGTCCAAGAATTATGATAAAATATAGGTGACAGTCATTTGTCTAGACAACAGCAAATATGAAAAAGTAAAAAATATAAAAGAAAATAGTACCTATATTCAAGGTGTAAAATTATTTTTTTTAATAGTCTTTAAAATTTATATTGGAGACAAATAAATTATATATTTCTCTATTAATTGAATTTAAATAATAAATTTAAATATTAATTTAGATCAAAAGAAAAACTATAAATACAACTAATATATTCAGCTAATAAAATAACCAAACATTAGTTCTTGGATTCACTTTGATGAATATAAAAATAATTTATTTCACGTAAAAAAATAACTAAGCAAGAAAACAGAGACAATATAAAGGATTAAATATATAAAAGAATTGAGACAGTAAAGAATAGAAATAGTGGAAGCAAGGCAGTAGGGATTCTCTCTCTCTTGAGCTCTCATAAGCTAAGGCAAGAAGGATTTTGTTAACTCTGCTTCTTTCCCTACCAACCATCTTTTCTTCACCTTCCAGCCCTACCGCCATTTTTAACGAATTTTGCTTCTTTAAGTTTCTACTAGTTGGTGAAAGAAAGAAAGAAAAAAACTTTCTTTTTTATCCCAAACATTTTGTTTGTTTTGTAAGAAGAAGCTTCAGTTTCTGGGTTTCTTCCTTTTTCTTTGGTTTGGGATTTTCTACTCGATGAATTAAATGAATCTCTCTGTTACTTTCGCTTTCTCTTTTCACCTTCTTTTGTTGTTGTTGTTGTTGGGGTTGGCTTCTGCATCTGGGTTTGACCCGTTGGAGCTCCGAGCTTTGCTTGAGTTCAAGAAAGGCATCAGGCACGATCCACTCCAGAAGGTGCTTTTGGTATGGGATCCGGATACCCGACCCGACCCCACTTCTTGGACCGGCGTAACCCACGACCCCAACTCCGGCTTCATCGTTTCCATCAACTTAGATCGGCTTGGCCTCGTTGGAGACCTCAAGTTCCACACTCTCACTCCTCTCAGGAGCCTCCAGAACCTCTCATTGTCAGGCAACAGTTTCACTGGTCGGATTACACCCTCATTGGGATCGATAACCTCGCTGCAATATTTGGATCTATCTGATAACCAGTTCATTGGCCCTATCCCGGGTCGGATCTCAGACCTTTACGGGTTAAATTATTTGAATTTGTCCGTAAATAGGTTCGACGGAGGGTTACCGGGCGGGTTCCGAAATTTACAGCAATTAAGAGTGTTAGATTTACACAATAATACGCTTCGAGGCGATATAGGCGAGCTACTCAGTGAGTTAAGGAATGTTGAACACGTTGATTTGAGTTATAACGAGTTTTACGGGGGTTTGCATGCTTCGGTTGAGAATGTGTCCAGTTTGGCTAATACAGTCCGTTATGTGAACTTGAGTCATAACCAGTTGAACGGTGGGTTCTTGAAAGAGGAAGCAATTGGGTTGTTTAAGAATTTGCAGGTTTTGGATTTGGGTGATAATTCGATTGCTGGGGATTTGCCAAGTTTCGGGTCATTGCCGGGTTTGAGGGTTTTGAGATTGGGTAAAAATCAGCTCTTCGGACCAGTGCCAGTGGAGCTGCTTGAGGGTTTTGTTCCGTTGGAGGAGTTGGATCTCAGTCACAATGGATTCACGGGTATAGACTTTTTGTTGACTTTTCCTTTTTCTCTTCATTTCTCTGTTTTGTTATGAAGTTGGGATATTTAGTCCATAGGCTACTAGGTTTCAGGCTAAACATGGGTCTATTTCTTGGATTCTAACAATAGATGGTGACATGGTGTTATTTATCCTTAGATTTTGATGTTAGAAACCAGTGCCAATGTTCACTTTGTTATGATTTTCACGTGAAAGAAGCATTATTTCAACATGTACGTCCTTTTTTGGTCTTTTCGGTTTACAATATTGTAATTTACTAGAAATTTAGGAATCTGAAGTATTTTTGGGGTGTTAGGTTGAATTTTAGTTGAAATCATCCATACGATTGTAAATGTTCATAGGGAAATAAGTTGTAAAGAGAGGAAATAGTTTGCCAAGTGAATATGTTCCCTTAATTCATGATCTTAATGAACACAATGTAGGGAGGACTTGATTGTTATTAGTATCTTAGATAAATATGAAGCTGAACGTTCCATCTTGCATTAAATTGTGGATTTAGAGTACAAAATTTTAAAGTGAACAAAAGGCATCATCGCTGTCCCCTTAAGCTCTCGAGTGTGAAACAAAGGAAAATGTTCTTTTTGTTTCCGTTTTTTTTATGTATAGTGTTTGAGGAGTGATGAAAGTGTGATGCACTCTTCCTGCATCATAGGTCTGCTTTTAATGTGCTTCAAACAAAATATGATGCTTGCTTAAGGGGATTCTATTCTAGACACTTAGACCGTGTAACAAGTATTCATCCTTCAAATCCGAGCTGATCTTGCTTTCACTTGAAGTGCTGATTGCTAAACTGGGAAGATTTTTATGCACGTGGATATCAGAAAAATGCAAACCAATGAATCCCATCAATGAGTTATTCACATGTGGAAAAAATACGGACAGTAATAATTTGTTATGCCAAAATTAAACCCTTGACTTTTTTTTATTAACCTACTGCTGCACTTAATTCTCTTCTGTTTGCATTCGACTGTCATCTGATATTTCACATCTATCAAAATCTCTACAGGTTCAATTCGAATAATTAATTCTACAACTTTGAAGGTTCTGAATCTTTCTTCTAATCAGTTGTCTGGTGATTTGCCCTCTTCTCTAATTAGTTGTGAATTGATCGATTTGAGTAACAACATGATCTCCGGTGACGTATCTGTTATATCGAATTGGGAAGCCTCTTTGGTGGATCTTGATTTGAGTTCAAACAAGTTGTCAGGAAGCCTATCAAACTTGTCTCACTTTGAGGATTTAAACACATTTAATCTTAGGAATAATTCCCTTGTTGGTGCCTTGCCGTCTCTATTGGATACATCTCCAAGATTATCTGTTGTTGAACTCAGTTTGAATCAACTCAGTGGGAATATTCCTGGCAGTTTCTTCACTTCTACAACACTGAAAACCCTCAATCTTTCCAGAAATCAGTTTACTGGACCAATTCCACTTCAAGCCTCTCGTGTTAGTGAATTACTTGTGATGTCAACTTATCCCCAGATGGAGTCACTCGATCTTTCCGATAATTCCTTGACAGGTGGTTTGCCTTCAGAGATTAGTAACATAGCTAGGCTCAAACTGCTGAATCTTGCAGGCAACAAATTATCAGGCCAGCTGCCTAGTGAATTAAGCAAACTTAGTACTTTGGAATACCTTGATTTATCGAGAAATAACTTCAAGGGTGAAATCCCTGAAAAGCTTTCGACTAGCCTTAGTGAATTTAATGTGTCCAATAATGATCTGTCGGGTCCTATTCCAGAAAATTTGAGAGGCTTCCCTAGGTCTTCATTTTCTCCAGGAAACTCATTGCTAGTTTTCCCCAAGGACATGGCATCAACAGACTCAAGTCAGGATCCTACCCTTGGTCGTGCAACACATCATAATTCAAAGGGTAATATTAGGGTAGCAATTATTGTTGCCTCTGTTGTAGCAGCTGTAATGATTGTTTTTGTATTATTGGCATTTCACCGAGCACAAATTAAAGAATTTCGTGGAAGGTGTGGATTTAGTGACACAACTACTGGAGTCGATGCGAAGTCAGGTGGGCTTGCACGACCCTCCCGTTTCAAGTTCCACTCAAACGTTCAGGCGCCACAAACTTCATTAAGTTTTTCAAATGATCACTTGCTTACTTCAAATTCTGGGTCACTGTCTGGACAGCAAGAATTTGCTCCTGAAATTGTGGAACATGGTGCAGCTGGGAGAGTGACTACTGCTTCTACATCTGTAAATCCTAACCTACTAGATATTGAGCCAGTATCATCTGGGAGGAAATCCTCCCCAGGCTCTCCATTAGCATCATCACCACATTTTATTGAAACTGGTGAACAGCCTGTGACATTGGATGTTTACTCACCAGATCGTTTGGCTGGAGAATTGTTCTTCCTTGATACTTCATTATCATTCACTATTGAGGAATTATCTCGAGCTCCAGCAGAAGTTCTTGGAAGAGGCAGCCATGGAACTCTGTACAAAGCTACTCTGAGAAGTGGGCATATGTTGACTGTGAAGTGGTTGCGTGTAGGACTGGTTAAACATAAGAAAGAATTTGCTAAGGAAGTTAAAAAGATAGGGTCTGTGAGGCATCCTAATTTTGTTCCAGTCCGAGCGTACTATTGGGGACCAAGGGAACAAGAGAGGCTTCTCCTATCAGATTTTATCCAGTGTGATAGTTTGGCGTTGCATCTTTATGGTAAGAGCCCTTAATATTTTTTTTTCTATTATGTTTGTGATCGTTAAACTATAATGTTTGTTTGCTAGTTATATCCTTGAAGTCTTTAAAGTCATCTTATCACTTGGATTATGATTTATATGCTCATATTTATCATATCTTTTTCCTATTTTATGTGCTAGATTTGCTCATAGTTTGTTGCACGTCAATATTGTTGGTCAGCTCTTGGTCCTTTTTTTTTCTTTCTTATCTGCTACTAGTTTTGTTGAAACTACAAGCAAGACGATGCATATTAAAATCGGTTCAGTTAACATATCTGTAATAAGCTGCTTTTATGTTAGTTTGGATTATTTCTAACTTTTACCTTGGATATTTGCCGAGTGCTTTCCTACCTATATTTCGGCAAGAGTGTTGTTTACTCTCATTTTCAGTATGGTCTGGTGTATTTCGTGTGCTTGTTATGGAAATTTTGGAAGCCAAATCTCTTCATAACCCTTTTCTTAAATATGTAGCAGCACCTAGAAACAGAATTTGAAGTGTGTTTGCTCTACCTATGGGAATTACTACCATTAAATGGTTATGAAATTTAACTAGATAACATTCGTGCTTAGGCGTATAAGGTCACTGTTGAAGTCGATTGCTAATGTTTTTAACATGTGACGCAATGATGTTTAACTGGATTTTGTCTTCCTTGGAGGCAAAATTATTGGATCATTGTTCAATGAAAATTAGTAGTTTTAATAATTTCTAATATTGTGACTTTACTAGCCTGATTATGTTCTGATGAATCTTAATCAGTCAGCACAGGCAAACCTTAAGTACTAAGTCTTGAAAGTCATAGACCATGGCCATAAGCAAGAAATGATAGCAGTAATTTAAGAGGAAGATAAACATAGATATAATCTGTTAGAATTTAGGTTCTGGTACTATGGCTGAAGTACTTTTAAATTCTGCTTTGTTCAACTTCCCCGTGACTACACTTTTTTTTTTCCTTCCTTGCACAAGATGGAGCTGATGGTTGAAAAGAATATTTACAGTTTCATTAACCGATGCTTGGAATATCGCATATCTGAGTTGATTGTTGCACATGAAGAATGACAATTAGGGTTGAAAAGAATGCCATATGGTTGCATCAGTATTGTTTTTAGAGACATGAAATTGACAGATTCTGCCTTTTATGTTTTCATTTAATCAGTGTATATGTATGTTAATGCAGAAACTACTCCTCGGAGGTACTCCACATTATCTTTCAGCCAAAGATTGAAAGTTGCCGTGGAAATTGCTCAGTGTCTGTTATACCTACACGATAGAGGTCTGCCTCATGGAAACCTGAAGCCGACAAACATACTCCTTGCTGACCGTGATTACCATGTTTGCCTCACCGATTATTGTCTGCACCGGCTAATGACACCAACTGGAATTGCGGAGCAGATACTGAATCTGGGAGCCCTTGGATATCGTGCTCCCGAACTTGCTTCCACATCTAAACCAGTCCCATCATTTAAGGGTGATGTTTATGCCTTAGGAGTAATCCTGATGGAATTGTTAACACGAAGAAGTGCAGGTGACATAATATCAGGTCAATCAGGAGCAGTGGATCTAACAGATTGGGTTCGGTTATGTGATCAAGAAGGACGGGGAATGGACTGTATTGACAGAGACATAGCTAGTGGGGAAGAACACATAAAAGCCATGGATGATTTGCTTGCCATATCATTGAGGTGTATTCTTCCTGTTAATGAGAGGCCTAACATCAGACAAGTATACGAGGATCTCTGTTCAATATCTCCTTGACGTTTTGTACATTCGTCTGGGAATTCATTTTTTGTCATTCCTTGACCTCATTGTTGTTGTTTCTCTTCATATTATATTTTTTTCATTGTGATCAGATTTGTTTTTTATGTTGAAAATCTTCTTGTAAAGTGATTGTGACAAACCATCAATTGATTATTTGACTGTGTGTCCTGTTTGATCCTCAGTTGAAAAGCTTGCAAATCTCTCTTCCAGATCTGTTTACATAATTCTTAGCTCAGACCCTCACCCAAAGAGTCCAGAAATCTTATATCTGATAACTCTGTTTCTCTTATAAACATCGATATTCAATCCATTAGTTGACGGCGTCAACCGCAATGGCGCGTTTGCGATAAAAGCACCCTTTGAAAAAGGTTGGATGGGAATAGAATTTCAAGCAGTTGGGATTAAGAACAATGCAGATATCTTCCATTGACATGGGGATCAAACAGTGAAGAAACATTCAGCAGAGTGGATAAGACAGGGGAACCGTTTTCATAATTTATGAAATTTAATTCATAATGTTAGAAGTGCAACCTAGAGTAAAGCTCAGACAAATTACTTCAGCCAGCACTTCAACATCTTATACAAAAATTGCTCCAAAAGTTAGACGACAACCTCACACTCAAGTCTGTGAACTCTAGAATCCTTCACCATCACCTAAAACCAGAAGCAAGAAGTGCTCTTTCCACTCGCGGAGGCCGGCGAAAGGCATAAGACCACATAATGAAGGAAGGACAAAAAGCATAATAGAATAGAATACTGATCTTCGAATCCAGTATGGAAGAAGTGTGCTTCTTGTCCTTTGTGACACGTTAACAGGTCCATAAAGAATGATGAACAGCACTGATGTAAAGACATTAGAGAGGAAATGCAAAAGGCATAGAATCTCCCAGTAGAAGAGCCAATAATATCCATTTCCACCTAATGTGTCTACACAGAACTTCCCAGCCAAACCACAGGCAATTCCTAACAGCAACAGGATAAAAGTGACTGGCATCGTCTGCTTTGAAGTTCCAGATCTCTGTATAAGCAAATAAGCTACTGCAAGAATCAGCATGAGACCAAAGATCATTCGGGTTACAACTTGAACCTGGCACTTGAGAATGTTGAGCCCAGAATTGAAAGATGAAATGTGCTTTGGGATCCACCAGGGCTTAGATTTCTGAAAATATATATACAAAAAAATCAGGGCACCATACAATATTTCTGCATCATGAAAAACAATCTTAGAGGGGAAACATCGCATGACAAAATAATTTATTATGAATTGCATGCACATAATGTCGAGATAATACTGAAACAGATAGTTATCTAGAACAGAACAGAAGAAATTGGAGATGTATACGTGCATCAAACCTAAATATTAATTATTGTAGTCAAATTTAGAAAGACAAACACCATACGATATAAAGTAGCAGTCTCTATAAAAATGTTATCCTACACCCCCACCATTCTTGTCCGACAAAGGGCAACTGAACACCAATATCAATCCCAAAACCTCTCACTGTTCAATTCCCCATAAGCCACATTCTCAATTCCTATAGACCTGAAAGGCTACATGAATTTTTCACATAACGTTACAAAATAAGCAACTAGATGATTCACTCAGAAACCGGCAACCAAAAGTGAAATTTTCATATGGTCTTGTTAAGGGATTACATTTCATGGACTTGAGAAATTAGTTAAAGAAATAATTATCAAACACATGTATCATCGTTATGAGGCACCTATCTAATGGTCAAACAAATCAAAAGAAATAAACAAACTGAACTTCTAATGCTCGAGAAAAATCATAGGAGGCAAATGATAAAACTGAAGCCAGGAAAGGGAGATCACCCCTACCTCAAATAAAAGATTACATGATGATGTCGCGTCAGTAATCCTTTTGTAAGAGTAAACGTATGCACCATATATGAGGAGGAATGACATGATGAGCAATCCAGCAACAAGAAAATCAATGCATTTTTTAAGAAATTCACCATGCCTTGTGTCTTCTAGTTGGGTCTTGAACTTTTCAGCTTTAAAGGATGCCTTTGATATGCCCATTGCTAATTTTGACCTCTCCAGATGGTTTAAATCAGAGTTTAGGGCTAGCTGTTCCTCTTTCAACTTCAACTTTCTCATGGTAAGACTAAGCTCTAGTGTTTTGAGGTCATTAGAACGAACTTGCTCTATAACAGATTTCTCGATCGTGGTGATCATTGACAGGTTGGCATCAGAACCTGTTTTTGGATTGACACAAACCATTTGATTTACTTGTCCATGAATGGCAAGGTCTCGATTCAGGGAACCAGCTTGGATATTCTCATGTACATCTTCGTGGATATTTAATTGATTCCAAGTTGAAACAGAAGGCAGGTCAATGCCTGAATAAGAATCCTTCGCATCATTAGGGTTTCTATAACACCTGCTAGTAGTTTCACCTGAAGTAGAACTTTCCACATTATGGGGGTTGGATAAGTACTTTTCCTTGTGCTTTGATGAGTCATTAATCAATCTAAGAGTCCTCAAGGTGCTTCCAAATGACTTCTCAAAGTTCCTCACAAAACAATCAAACTTGTCTCCAAAAACCTGTGACAAAGTGGACCATAGAAGCAAAAGGCATGTTCTCGATTAGCATCATCGAGTACCAGGGAAATAAAAGTCACAAGGAAACTTAACTTGTAAAATCAGTCAGTCTATGAGTTCGCAGTTTAAAATCTGGCTTACATTAGATAAAGATTCTCTGACAGCTGAAGTGCAGATCTGCAAGCATGAAGATTGACATTGTTGTAAGCAAAGAGGTTTAAACTTCAGAAAAGCAAACCAGACATCGTAAAAAATCATGTTAAGAGAATTTTGACAATACCACCGAGAGATAATCAGGAGGTAGCCTTTCATTTGAAACATCTGTCTTTTCCAGAACCTAGAATTACAAGGAATGAAGTTAACCATAATCAATCAAATTTAATGGTGAGATCCTTACAAACAGAACAAAAATATAATTGTCTTTTAGAAAATGTAGCCATCTTTAAAAGAATTGACACAATTGAGGAAGGCCAAGAGGAAGAAGGGATTCAAGCAACCTTGAACCCTCCACCGCACAATAACAAACGGACCAGACAAGAAAAAATCGGGATTTTTAAGGCTATAATCAAACAAATAAAATGGGCAGTTGCATGGAAGACCAAAGGAAATAATTTTAGAAATGTGTAAACTAAAACAGGGAAAGTTGTTGTAAGGCAAGACTTCAAAAAAGCTACAATAGCTTTTACCAACAGCTCAGGTATAGCTCTACATTACAACTCAAGCTTCAATGTGCCAGGAAAAAATGGTATACATCAGTCCAGCATTCCTTTTTGCTTGAAGCAATTGCAAACATTATCGTTTCACTACATCATCCATCTAAAAAGGCAATGTCGTAAGATATCTTGAAATCACCAAAACTAAGCAGTAAGCAGAAACAAGAATAATAAAAATATGGCATAAACTTTTATAAATTTAAATATATACCAATTCGAATTCACAACAAACTTAAATATTAGGGATCAGAGAATATCACCATAAAAGAAATTTTTTTCCCGAATTGTCAAATACAAAACCAGAATTAACTTCAAATTTTCCCGACTAAAAAACCCTAAGTTCCAACCATAATTCTAAACATGTCTCCTCAAGAAAGTTCAAGACTTGAACTTCAAGATCAACAATTCTATCATACAATGCATTACAAGTTTCCGTCTAGCATTACTGCAGTATGGCTAAAACTTTTAAAAGATTGAAACTTGATCGAACCTGGGCAACAACGGCCGCAAAGGACATTCCTAGAGGGAGGGCAATGGAATCAACGTCGCGAACCTCGGGTCGCTGAACCGAACCGAATCGAACCCTAATATTCCGTCGTTTAGATGACAAACGCGTTCCTTTATGAAAAGAAGAAGCATAAGAAGAAGTGGAGCAAGAAGAAGATGAGGGAGCGTCTCTATCAACTGCTTTCTTTTTCTTCTTTCTGATGAGTGGTTTTGATGGTGGAAAGTGATTATGGACCGTCGGATTGGAATCATGGTTGAATGGCACGGCGGACGTGCAAGCAGAGGATCCATTGGGTTGCAAAGAACGAGGGGAAGAAGAAGAAGAAGCGGAAGAAGAGTCGGCGTCCATTGGGGAAAAAAAGAAAGTATGAAATTTTGAAAATCTCCCTTGCATAACAAGCATATCGGAATTCGGAAGGTGGGAATGTGTAGAAACGACGTCGTTTTTTTTAGAGGAACGTTGGTGGGATAAATTCTGTAATTAAGCTAGCATATGGCGGTTTGTACACTAATCTCGGGTCGGACTTTTTTCACCCTAAATCCGAACCCAAACTTACCCGACCCAAGATCACCTTTGAAAAAAATCCAATCTAACTCAACCTAAACTTAAATTTAAAAAAAAAATCTGACTTGATCGGATCCAGTCGAGTAGAAACCCATCGGGTTCAATTTCCTTACACATCCCTATTTCCTTGTAATTTTCAACACGAACTCAGTCAAGATCACAAAGAAGTATAATTAGCGACAGGAGCACTTGAAATTGCAGAAATTAAGCAGATTTTGCAGAGTACGTCCTTAGCTCCTTTACTTTTCCAGGAAAATAACTTACCTCAGTACTTAAACACATCAGCTCTTTCGAGATCCACACCGACAATCATGGTGCCAAACAAAAAAAATCCAGGATTGGTTACTTTAGTGATCATCCATATAAGATTCTTTTTGTTTCAAGAGTAAATTATAATTTCATCGCTTAACTTTTCTCTTATATTTTAGTTATTCAAATTTAATTTTTTTAATTTAATCATTAAAATTTTGATATGTTTCTAATTTAGTCACATTTCATCTACGTCATTTCCCCTTTTTTTAAATTTTATCTTATTCCCTCAAACTTGAAAGTTTAATAATTTCATTCTCTGTTACACTTATGCATTAACCAATCTCTAGCATCTTATTTGACCACTTCAGACACTAATAAACTTGTTTCATCGTCTCCCATCATTATATCAGTTTAGTAGTTTTTTTAAATCACTTTAAAACTTACAAAATTCAACCAAAAACCCAAAACACACAAAACCCTAAATTATTCTAATTTACAAAATTCATTGTTCGATCAATATAAAATCAAGATACATTGCTCGTTTCTTCCTTCTCCACCTTTCCATTATTGGAATTTGAAAGAAGATACTCCGCTGTTGATTGGGTGGGTAAAATCGAGTATCCGGACAATTTAAATAGTATTGGTCCTGGTCCCGATAACCATCGGTTCCTAAAAATTAGAATCAGTCCCGATTTCAGTTATATTGGGTCCTAAATTTTAAAAAACGACCCCGTTACTGGTGGGTACCGGTTCCAATACCGGGTACCTAAAAAAATTGAGTAATTAGAGCAAAAAAAAAATCAACCACCAATAATAATATTAAATAATAAAATTAGAATATTGTAGACTTAAAATTAAAGTTTTAAAACTAGTCATACTCATAATATTCATACATAAAGAGAAGAAAAAGTTTGATAAGAAAAATAAACAAAAGAAAATCAATACCCGATATTTGGTATTGGTCCTAGTACTACTGGATACCCATCGGGTATCGGGTCCAAAAAATTAAGATCCAATCCCGGTCCTGGTTATGACCGCGACCTAAATTTAGGATCCAATCCCAGTCTCACCGGAACCACCTAAATTTTAGATCTAGTCCCGGTCTCACCGGAACCAATACTAGATAAAAATCCACCATGTCTTACCAGATCCGAGATCAAAGACTGAATAATCGGATTTTTTACCTAACCCTGAAAAATCGTAAAGGGTAAAAAATATGTGATTTTTATAAAATAATAAAAAAATTACGATCATTTCATAAAATTTCAAAGATAGATATTCAATCGCACCACATTTAAATATTTAACAAAATTTTGACCAAAATAAGAGTTTGAAAAGTTTAAAATTTGATTTTGACAATGTTATCATAAAATTTAACAAAATTTTGACCAAAAGTTTGAGTAGATAAAATTTGACCAACTTCTTTATTTGTTTGGTTTTGATCCCGATATTTTTTTATATTTTTTTTAAATTTGATTTTTATTTGTATTTTTAAGAACTTAATCTCTTTATCTGATTTAAATTTTAAAACGATAAAATTATTAATATTTTTTATTATATTTAAATATATTATTACATAGTCGAATATTAAAATGTCACATATTTAAATTAACGAAAACCCATTGATAATGTTATAGCTTGAACTTCAATTTTCCAAAATCACACAAGTAATAGAACCAAAATTCTAGAATTAAAAGTTGGACTTATTTTCAATAATCCAAAGAGTACAGGGAGTGAGGTTATAATTAAGCCCGATAATTAATCGAAGCCAAAAATGCTTAGATAATATAAAACCTTGCTCGTTCTGATGGTGTCGGTATTTGAAGTTAGTGAAGATAAAATATAAATATTTAAAAAATAAGGATAAATTTAAATAAAATTAATTTTTAAGATAATTTATATAAAAAGATTAAAGTAAAAAATTGGACGAGGAGACGGTTATCCCTTTCGATCCGTAAATGCCTCGTCTCTGCTCGCTTGATCTAGTTAATGTTAAGTTGGACTGTGAAAATGAATATCAAATAATTTTAATATATTTAAAGGATTGTATTTGAACCTACATGAAAACGAAGAATTTAGAGAACACAAATTATATACAACTGAGCTTTTAATTCTACAATTTAACAGTAGATTTATAAGGAGATTTTCTAACAATCCTTCATATATAAAAACTTCAACATATTTTTAATATCTAAATCTATGGATTTCTCAAAGTTTTGGAGCTACTACCAGTCAACCCTGTGGGAATGAGCTGCCATGGATCTAATATTACCATTTCCATCACCATTCTATCGGATCCTGCACCTGCCATCAGATTTTCATCACCGTAACTCTGCGGTTGATTAACTCGAGTCCCCAGCGAAAAGAAACCCCCGTTATAACCCCGGAAATGATCTGCTGCGTGCGTTAGTCGATGACGATATGCCCGCGTCTACACTGTTGAATTCATTAGCCCCGCCGTGGGTGATCACGGCATACGATGTGGGAGACTGGTGGTGGTGGTGGTGATGATGATCGTCTTGCCTGGCCATGGAATTCTTCTCCCCCTCGGTTTCCCTGTACTTGAGATAAACCTTGAGAGGTCCAACGTAATTCTCGAAACCCAGCGTCGTCATTGCCCACAACAGGTCGTCTCCGTTTATAGTCTTCCTTTTCTCTCTCTGACATTTGTCGGAAGCCTCGCCTGTGATGAAGCTGATGAACTCCGACACGCATTCTTGCACTGTTTCTTTGGCTTCTTTGGATATTTTGGCATTGGCAGGGAGGGATTTCTTCATTATACGACTCACGTTGGCTATGGGGAGAAAGCGATCGTGTTCTTTAGAAGAACTGTCAGAGATGTTGCCAGACAATGGGCTGCCGACGGGACTGCTGGTTTGGTTTCTTTTGCCAGTCATTGAAAGGAAACAAGCTGGCTGAAGAATCTAAAGAAAGTGCAGTCTGTATTTATAAGCTAGTGGAAGGCTAAGAAATATATTAAAAAAGAATAGGGACTTGATGGAGCCAGGAAAGGAAGGATCAAAAAGAAAGAACGTTCATTAGGTTTTGGGAATCTTAAAGACAAAGTGTGAAAGTTGTTCTTTTTCTTTAGGTCCATGATTTTATGATGTTTTCATTTAGGTCCCTCATTCCTATATGCAATTCTTAGTCAAAACTTCAAACTCCCTCCTAGGAAAAAGGAAAAATCAATGACCAACCAACAAAAGAATATATATTTGGCCAACACGAGTCATCTGGCTTTAATGGTTAAGAAAACGATTCGAGCACCAATAATATTAACATAGTGATTGAACGATCAATCTAGAGTATACTCTAGAACAGATATAATAAAAATAGATAAGAATTGATAGAAAAATATTTAGGGATTTGGATTTGATGTTTATGGATTTAAATTTATCATTATTTATTTTAAATTTTATAATCTAATCTATTTTCAATATGATGATATTTTTATCCATTATAATTATTAAAATTTTATTTTTTAATCCAAATTGACCTTTATTATTATTTTTTAATTTAATATTTTTTATTTTTTATAGTTCCTAAAATTTTATTTTTCAACAAAATTGACCCCTATTAATTTTTAATTTTTTAAATTTACTTTAATATTTTATATATGAATCATATTATAGTATTTTTTTACTATAGTTTCTAATATTTATATTTAATATGATACGTGTTCGTGAAAGCATAAAGGAGTTAAACAATTCACTTGAAAATCGAAATGACTCAATCCAAAGTCTATCTACTAATTGTATCAAACTTAAAATTAATGCGAATTTGAAACCAGAATTAGCCCGGCCTAAAATGGAATCAACTTGAAATTACCCATCCTGAAATGGAACTCGACCTGAAATGAACATGGGTCTGAATTAACCTATCGATTATCTGATTCAGACCTGAACCCGACCTAAACCTAATCCGCACCCAACCCAAATCGAACTAAAACATTAAATCGATCTAAAATAATTTATATCTAATTAATCTTATCTGACAAGACCCGACTTAAAACTCATCCGATTATCTGTTTTTACCCAGATTCAATTTTAAAATATTTTACGAATAAAATACAAGAACATGTACTTGTGAAATGTCTCTTTTTAAAAAAAATAAAACGAAGAAATGGAAAATAAGCTTCAAATTTAAATTTTGTAGATTCTTATATTAGGGTTAATGATATACATTAAACCATGTATGAAATGGGCATGGTATCTTTTGTACGACTTGAATGGAAATAGAGAAAGTCAGCATGAACAAAAAGAACAGGAAGATGGGGATACACTTTGCTCTATCTTCCTTTTCACTGCTGTCCTGTTACAGAGATTATCCCTGCCTATCATTTGTCTCGACTAGAGCAAGTAGGGATAGAGAAGGACAATGTCTTCTATTTACGATATTTTTTTATCTTTTTATATAATTTTTTTTTAAAATATTTTTTTTATAAATTTATCCCACTTTTAAATATATATATTAGTCGCTCAATTCTTTCACCATGGATTCACTTTTGAAGATGTCAGAAAGTGCTTTGGAACTCCTCGAAGATCGGTTTACATTTATTTACAATGCTTATTTCTAGTATTAATGTAGATAAAATTTATGATTTTTATTGTTATTTATTTGGTGACCGATTTAATAAAATTAAAAGATTAGTGGTAAAAATAACACTTATCCCAGAGTTTAGTGTTCATCACCTCATCGATCCATTGTGTGGATATAACTCAAATTTCTACCTATAATTCTGCAACTTGTTCAACCTGAAATCAACAGATTTGTATCTCATTTACCATGACTTTGTTTTTACATGATTTCTAGTTTTTCGTGTAATAGTATTGACACACGCACGGATTGCGCTCGGTGCCACAGCTTCGCGTGTACCCCCGTTCATTTCTGCCTAACCATGGCTATAGATACCAAGTGCAGTGCTTGTGGATGTATTTGTCTCTGCTTGTCTGCCTAATTATAGACCCTTGGTTCTAATATCATTGTATCCTTATCCTTGTCCCCAATTCATACATGTTTGTCGATTTCCATGGCGATTCCAACCCATATCTCGTTTCCTTCATCCACCCAAAAGTTCTATCACTACCCATCTCCTCCACCTTCATCCCCTTTCTTCCTCAAACCCTGCTGCAAACCTATCAATCTTCGCTTTCATGCTCATGTCCACTCCTCCACTCTGACTGCTATGGAAGTCGGTCAAGATTTACCACTTGATTATGGAGATTGGCTTCCCAAGCCCGATCAAACCCAGCGTCGAAGAGCAGGCATTTTGCTCCACCCCACATCATTTCCTGGAGCTTATGGCATCGGCGATCTTGGCCAACAAGCTTTTCATTTCATAGATTGGCTACATTTAACTGGCTGCTCACTTTGGCAGGTATAGATGACCCCATTTAAGTTCAAAGTTCAGTTAATGTTGTTGGCATGAGCTAAAATGAATAAGAAATGTTATGGTATATATATATTTTGTATTAATGAATGAAAATTGATTTTTAATGTAGGTGCTTCCCCTTGTTCCTCCTGATGGTGAAGGGTCACCATATGCAGGCCAGGTGCTGCTTCACTAATAATTGATTCAGGGAATTTATCAATTTAGTTTCTTTTCCTTTCACCAATAATTGATGTATGTTTCCTCTTTATTGTTTAATAAATTGTGTAATTTTCCTTTACGCTTATTGTTTCAGGATGCAAATTGCGGAAGCACTTTCTTGATTTCACTTGAAGAGCTTGTTAAAGATGGTTTGCTAACAAAGAAAGAGCTTCCACAACCAATGTGAGAAGATTTTTTTTTTCATTTTTATATTTTTTAAATATTGATACATTCAGTTAAATTTGTAGGTATAACATTATGTTGACACTTATATTTGAAGTTGCTGCTATATAATTTTTGCAGTGATTGTGACCGTGTGGACTATTCTATTGTTTCTAAGCTAAAGAATCCTCTAATAACTAGAGTAAAGCTTCATATGAATTCTGAATGTCAATTCTTTATCTGGTTAGCTATGCCCAATTTAACTCATATTGTCATCTCTTAGGCCGCAGAGAGGCTACTCTCGTCTGATGGAGAACTTAAAACTCAGCTTCAGGCTTTCCGTAGAGATCCTACCATATCGTGTGAGCTATTTATTTCCATATAATTTCACTAACTACAGTCACATTCCTCTGTACTTGTTTAAATATCTGCTAAACTTCAATCTGCATTTGATTGTTTTATTACTGTATGAATCTAATGAGTTTGTGGAGCTTGAGAGTGAAAGGTTTTTAGTGGAAAAAGAACAATGTTTTTTTTTTCTGGGATCCGAAGGGGTTGACTCTGCTTTTACTGATCAGGGTTGAAAAAGATTTTGAAAATAGACATTTGACATATTTTCTGTCATTCTAAGCTCGTGTGCTAGTCATTTATTTGGTGCATCTTCAAATTATTTCCATATGTTTTCTCCATTATTGGAATGAAATTACTCTAACCAGATGATTTCTTTACAAATCATTTGCCAGTATCCTTGGAAGTTTGCGAACTAATTAGATTCGGAACCTTCTTTCACCCAAATTTCTCTGAATTTGCTTTGCAAAATCCTCACGGTTCTTTTTATTGAAGTTTTACTTTGATGTCCTGATCATTCCACATCTCTTTGATATCTCTATATTACTGCATCTCTATACGTGTAGAGGCATGCTTTATATATGTAGTAGTCTATAGTTAAGAGATCACATAAGGAGTTGTCTGCAGCAGTCATTAAATTTTCAGAAATTTTTCTCTTTTGCGCATGTATGGCCTCATAACAGATTTGTACTTTATCGTAATTATTTAAGTAATACTCAAGAGAATTATAAAAAAAAAAAAAAAAAAAGTAAAAGTAAAAGGTTTTTTTGGTTCTTTTTGATGTACTGATTTATCATGTTCCTGTCATTTACCTTTAATTTTAATGTGTGAAACTGGAGACCTTTCTTCATGATTTCTTTTTTCATTTTTTTAGGCTGGCTTGAAGATGCAGCTTATTTTGCCGCTATTGATGACAGTTTAAAAGCATTCAGTTGGTATGATTGGCCCGAACCTTTGAAAAATCGCCATCTTGCAGCCTTAGAAAAGATATACGAGGAAAAGAAGGATTTTGTATGATATGGATCACTCTTAGTAAAAATATAGGCTCAATGGTATCTTACATTATCTACCTGATTTAGATGCTATCACTAATATTGCCACCTGCTGTTTTTTCACTTGGCAGATAGACTTGTTTATTGCTAAACAGTTCCTGTTCCAAAGGCAGTGGCAAAAAATTCGTAATTATGCACAGGCAATGGGAATCAGCATAATGGGAGACATGCCTATTTATGTAGGTTATCACAGTGCTGATGTCTGGGCTAATAAGAAACATTTTCTGCTGGTAAGGAGTTTTTTCATGATCAAGAATAATTTAACTATGCTCCAAATCATTCTATTGTTGGTGTTGGCTACAAGTTTTCTCTCTTTGGCAGAATAAGCATGGTTATCCTATGCTAGTCAGCGGTGTTCCACCTGATGCCTTCAGTGAGACTGGTCAGCTGTGGGGGAGGTGTGTACTGACCAAAACATGTTCACATGCCTGTTATATAAACAATCTAATTTTTGTAAATATTATTACCTGTGCTAGTAAAAGCAAGGTATTGTTTCATGTTCTTTCATTTTGAAGATTCATTACAAATTCAATTTATGCACTTGAAGAGTGTTTTGTATCTTTTTTCTTCACGTTTCCACCATTGTTCTTTTATTGCTATGCATGTCCCTTTTGTTTTCTAACAAGATTAGGGGTCCTCTATTCAATACTTCTTGATGGTTAAATTAACACAAATTGACTTGGTCATAGCATGTAAACCCTATATAAGATGTTTTTCTTATCCTGGTATTCAACTCTTATTTTCTCGTAGATTTAATATTTTATGCTAGGTTTTTGCTGCACTAGCTATCTTTAAGTAAGGTGTCCTTTATTTCAGCCCTCTATATGATTGGAAGGCCATGGAGAAAGATGGATTTTTATGGTGGATACGTCGCATCAAACGTGCACAGAATTTATATGATGAATTCAGAATTGATCACTTTAGAGGATTTGCTGGCTTTTGGGCTGTCCCTTCTGGTGAGTTGTAAAGTATATTGAAAGAATGGTGCTTGCTAGAAATGTGATACACTGAAACCATGTTACTGACACAATTTATCTTTGCAGAAGCAAAATTTGCTATGGTTGGACGATGGAAGGTAGGATTTTCTGATTCTGACTATGTTAAAATTTTCTTTAACTGTCCCTTTTCCCACTACTGATTTTATTTCCATGATAGTAGGTTGGTCCTCAAAAATCTTTATTTGATGCAATCTTCGGAGCCGTTGGAAAAATCAGTATCATAGCTGAAGATCTGGTACGTTCTGCTTGATAGAATATGAAGAACTTATTTGTATCATTTGTCATTTTGTTTCTTGCTGTAGCTTCATTGGCTAATGTCTTCTCCAAGGAAAGTGGGAAATAGATGATTTTTCAATAACCTTGACCTGCCTATTATAGAAGTTTTGTCGTCTGGGGATATTTCAGCTACTTTGGCATAGTTCAATATTCTTGCTTATTATAGATGGAGATAGTGTGAGATAATGCCTTAGTTCAGTGTACAGTAAGTGTTGCTTTGATAATTTAGTTGACTTTGAATAGTGCACAAGTTGCGCATTTTTGTGCTTGTAATTCTATTTTGGCATTGTTTGATGCACCGTTGCTATTTCGTGCACGCTTAATTTTCTGTCTGTATGCCTAGATGCTATATAAAACTAAAAGATGAGTGAAAAACAACGCTAATCTGGATAAAGTGCGGTCATAATAACTGAGCACCATTGCAGATCAAGTGATTAATTATAAAACTGAACTGTTGTTTCTTCTAATTCCTGCATTGCATGCACCACTAAATAAATCGCTGTTGTCCTTGTGCTGCTTGTTTTCTCTCTGTTTCCCTTGTTTATTTTTCTGAACTTTTGTTTCTTGAATAAAACATTTTTAGCAAGGATGCTGAAAATTTTTGGGGTCCAGAATAACGTTTCGTGTAACTCTGTAGTTCATTTCCTCCTCTGGTAACTCTCATCTTATCGGGTGTTAAATGGCAGGGAGTTATAACCGAGGATGTGGTTCAGCTTAGGAAATATATTGGAGCACCAGGAATGGCTGTTCTCCAGTTTGGTAATATGTTGCCACTAATCAACTGTGATGCCCATCTTTTTAAATTCTCATTTTTGACTGATGGCATTTTAATTTTGCATTCTGTGATATTGTAGTTTGTCCCATTTTCTCTTGCTTTAGGTTTTGGTAGCGACTCTAGAAACCCTCATTTGCCTCACAATCACGAGCCAAACCAAGTTGTATACACGGGAACTCATGACAATGACACGGTAAAGCTCCTTCAAGGTTCTTCGTTGTTGTCTTACTCTATTTTTGGTATTATCAAGGACGAACCTACCCCAGGAAATTTTCTCAATCTTAGAATATATAATAATATGGGGGAAGAAGAATAGGGATAAAGAATGAAAGAAGAGAGATGAGGCGTGAAATTTGATATGACACTAGTCATATATTCGAGCTAAATGCATACTGTTGTTTGGTTCAACGGAAACTTGTTTTACCATATCCTTAGATGTTGCATACTAATATTTCTTTTGATTGTCTCATAGATTCAAGGTTGGTGGAGCAATTTGATGGACCAAGAGAGATCTAATGTGAGTTTCCTTTGTTATTCTAAGGTTTCTGATCAGATTAATCATCTTGTATTCGTCTTACATCAGATCGTCTCAGGTATTGAAATATCTTCGTATCACTGAAAAAGATGAGATCTCATGGGCTTTGATCCAAGCTGCAGTTGCTTCAATAGCTCAAACTGCAGTCATAACCATGCAGGATGTTCTTGGGCTAGACAGTTCTGCCAGGATGAACATTCCTGCAACACAGGTAAATATAATTTCTTCAAACATATGCATATGACAATGTGCTGTGCACGAGGTAATTCATGTTCATGCATCTAGAACATTGTTAATTATTTAATAGGGCATTAATCGTGATTTAAATTTTCAAGTTCCTACTGAGGATTAGGCGGACATTTTGCAAAATCTTGCCTCTGGTGGCTGGTTAATTTGAACTCTGATGACACGTTTCGGAATCTTCATAGTTTTAACTTGACCCAAAGTTCATTTTTCTTCTCTTTTTGGGCATGTTGTGTCGTTTTGCATGCAATTGTTTATCGACCATGACAAAATGATGATTTATAGAGCTATGGATCTTTTATTGTGCAGCATGGAAACTGGAGTTGGAGGATACCAAAATCCGTGAGTTTTGATTCCCTGGAAACAGAAGCATTACGATTAAGGGATATGCTTTCCATGTATGGGCGAATGTAGTTCTCAAAAGCTTCGTATGTTCCTCGTCCTCAGTCATAACACATGATTTTAGATTTGGCCAGTGGTCACCCCTCATCATATGTTTAAAAATAATCTATCTAGCTTTGAATAAGTTTTTTTTTATGATGATTGAGGCTTAAGAGTAAAATATTATTTATAAACTAATAAAAGGCTTGATTGCCCTTTCATTTCTCTCTCGTTAAAATTTTACTAGATGCATGCTTTTTGCAATGATTGTTACTTATAATGGAGGAATCAGTCACTAGCTTCATGTAGAGGACCTGAAACTCAAATCCCATCTTCTTTCAGCCCGAATTCATAACCTAGACAAGATATTATGAGCTTAATTCTTCCTGTGATTATCCGAGTTCCGGCAATCGTCGTTCTTTTGTAGGTTTTCAGCATCTACCACTGGCAATCTGTGTTGAGTATAAATGTGTTATATAGCCTATGTACTAAAGAATTGTGTAATTTAGTCCTTGTATCATTGATATTAGTGCATAATAAACAGAATTGAACTTGATCTTGATTGTTATCCTTTTACAATCATTTTGGAGAATATAAATTGATTATCAAGATTCAAAGTATTGACATGGAAATAATAAAAAGAAGGAAAATTCAGCAGCTGCTTAAGTGCTGGTGTAAATTTCAAGCTGTGAAATGCTTCCAAATTTGGTGTACTTGAAAAGAAAATACTATAAGGAACTGCAAGGCAAAACCTATGCAACATTCTCAATTGCTTGAATGCATTCCAATACAGTGGCCTTCTTTGACATTGCTGACATCAGGGCTTCGTGAATATCCTTGTTGTTTTTCAACAGGGATCCAGCAAACAGAACCTGTTTGGTTTTCACCTTTAACATTAGCTTTCATTTATCTACATGAAACCTGAAGGGATAACTCGAGTAACTTACTGCCCATCTAGTTAGATTTTGCTGCTGATCATTGCTGAGTTTTGGTTGGCTCCTGTTTATGAATCTCTGCAGTCAAAACAAACCATGGTTAGTTGCATCATAGGTTAGCTACTAATGAGATGTTCAACTTTGGCGAAAAGGGTGGTTGTAAAACCTGGAGAGTGAAAAGATCAGCTGATTGACCCACCACTTTGTCATATTTCAGACCCTCTGCTGCAAGTCCAGCCATGGCAACCACTGCCAACCTGAGATTACAGATTTAATGTAGGCCGAGACATAGACAAACTTGGAAACGGGGTAACAGGCGAGTAATATGCAGCAGCAAGTCAGCAACAACAGAATCTACACGTTGATACCATGCTGTCGCATATTTTAGATTCTATGCTTATATTAGCAATATATGGAAAAATAATTTGTTGAGGCTTCATGCCGTGTAATATCAGAAAACCACATCCTGCTACTGATTATAAGAGACTAAGAACCCCAGAAATTCAGCAACAATTTTGCTTAAGACCAGATTATAATTCTAGTCACAGTATGATTCTAGCCAGGCATAGACAAGCATATATATATATATATACAATACGGAAGCTTTCAGATTATTCAGATTGGTACCTGTCGAGCTCCTTAGCATCAAGCTGTCCGCTATATATAAGCTTTTCCAGCTTTTCATCAATGAGATTGACGTGTTCCTTGCCAATATCCAGTGAATACCCCAGGATAGGAAGACCCAACAAATAGCCAACTACATGCAAGGAGAAAGACACACATATATATATATATATATACACGCAGCCACTCATCTTTAGATATTATATGCGAGAGAGAGATTACTTAAAAAATGAGCTGCTTCATGTCTAGCAATCCTTTCCTGGTAATCAGGGAAGAAAGTCGAGAAGCCTCCAATGGCAGCTTGAAGAAGTCTGAAGCACCAAATTAAAGACTGTCACTATGGAAGCCTAAATGAAATCATGGGATTCTTGCATTGGACTTACCCTGGAGAAATGCTCCCCACCGCCAGAACTATCAACGAAATGCTTCCGATTAAATATGGTACAAAGAAGCCCCAATCCTATAGCAAAGTGTGAACCAGAAACCTAGTAAAGCAAGAACTTCTCTACTTTCTTTACAGATCCATCAGAGAAAACAATGATACTACCATCAAGTTCAATGTATCAAAATGATTGACATACTAAAGTTTCCAACAAAATATTCAAATACTAAAGAAAAGAAATGAAAAACAGAGAAAATATAATACAGATAGAGTTTAATTACCCCAGGAAGCTGGCCAGCAAGAACTCCCAGAAAACCTGTTGTCCCAACTACCGTAAAAAGAAATGCTGCCTGTTACAACTGAAACATATCATTATCATTGATCAAAATTCAAAGCCAAAGTGTCTAAGGAATCAAAAAATTTGAAAACTTGGATCTATGTCCAATGGATCACACTTACCAAGAAAAATTATTTGTGTTGGTTCGACCATTAATCCCATATGAAATATGTGATGGTATAAATTTAGCAACACTCTTCTCCAAGACCCGTTTTGGGAAAAAGATAATTCGCAAATTCGAGTTGTCATTTATATCTTTTATAGAAATGACAGAAAGACTAATGAATCAATGAGACACTTGTATTTGCAAGTTATATGGTTTTGGTTTGGACAGAAAAAAACACTCTTGAATTCGGCTTGCCAAGCTGAGCTCGAGCTCTAACAACTCCGGCAAGCGGAATTCGAGTATCAAGTAATGTACATAACTGAGCCAGCTCTAGTAATTTTTATTTTTACTTTTATCTCAAATCAAGTTGAAGCTTTAAAACTGAAAAACGTTTGAACTTAAAAGCTTTGAATTCCAAAGTTTTAGTGGAGCTTGGCTCAGTTACTGCCATATTGACTCTAATATAAGTGACACTAGAGATGATCCCAACTAGAAGATGAGCATTGTGATACTTACATCATTTCGGACACTTGGAATTGCAAGATTTTCTGCATTTTTAATACCAAGGCTGGTCAGCTCCCGAAGAGATGTCTGATGCAAACAATTGCAAAGTCAAGCCCCTTCATATGCTTGGTTAAATATATATATATATATATATATATATATATATATAGCAATGAACAGATACGATGCATTCTAGACATGTACATGTATGCATATGCGTATGCAGGCTAACATTTGAGTGAACACTTTTCCCATAACTTCAGACTTGATATCGGAGACTGACCGTACGACGCGAGACATATGGCTGTGAACTCCATTTCTTGGCCCATCCAAATTCAGAAAGCTGATCAAGTGCCTCTTTCACGGCATCACTGTCTTTCTGAACCAAAATATATATGTACATAGATATCAACTACCTGATAAAGGGCTTACAAAATTTCATCATATTAATTGCTAGAAAAGCAAGTGAAATTAAGTAACTAAAGCAAAAGACAGCAATAATTTTGATGGTGAATATCATCTATTCAAAGAAACTTCATATACTGAAAAATCAAAATGTTAAGTTTCATTTTAAATTGCAGAAGAAAGCATAGAAAAGAGGGGAAATGGTGCCCAAGTTTGCTTAAATATGTCTGTCTTCAACCGATATATTTACATTAATATGAAAGTAGTTCACCAGCATATTCACATTTCAGAAATTAAATTTGAAAAGCTACAGCCTACAAGCAAATGATGATCATATGACATGTTGAGAACATTAAACACTCAGTTTCAACTAATTTCATGCAGAAAGTGAGGAAAAAGAAACCTTGGAAATGGCTGATTCAAGGGTGTTGAGATCAACATCTGGAGCAGCAGCTGAAGAAGAGGATGCTTTTATCTGCAGTTGCCGCTTTGCTTTCCTGGGTGTTAATACCTTAAAACACTTGCAGGAATGGGTATTATAATAATGAAAATATTGGAATGGAAGCTTTGAGTTTGATACAGAAGCCATGGAATACACATACAACATTGTCTTTGTTGGTGTCTTTTCCAAATTAACTTTTTTTTAGAACTGAGAAATGGAAAGAGAAAAATGGCAGCAACTGACGAGGAGTGGATAAGATTCGCGGGGCTTTAGCGCAATGAAACGTTATTTTAGCACCACGTTGGCTAAGCTTCATGGCAAATTTTAGCAACATGTTAAGTCTCACCACACTGGACAAACTCTTAAAAATCACTTATTTCATCATTTTTCTTGTCATATATTTTTTTAAATGAATTTTCACTCATATTTAATATTAATTTATTTTAAAATCAGTTTTTTCAAGTGAAAATTCACTTAAAAAATATGACATAAAAATAACGAGATGAGTAATTTTTAGTGGTTGATCTCATAAATGATGTGGTAAAAGTTATCCATGATATAATTTCTCTAAATTTTGATGCTTTTGAAATTTATTTCGTGCACATCATCATCACTAGTAGGGAAAAAATTATATCATGGGTCAGTCCCACCACGTGTCCATGAGACCGACCAATGATAAATATCCACTTTATCAAATTTTCCATGTCATATTTTTTTTAAGTGAATCTTCACTTTAAAAATTAAAAAATAATAAGGTGAATAATTATCATTGGTCGGTCTCATGGATAACATGGTGGGACTGACCCATAATATAATTTCTCCTAGTAGGGTAACTTTAAGATGTCTGTCAAATTAATTATAAAAAATACAATGAAGTCACTTAACTTCTAAGACGTTAACAAATCATTCATGAACCATATAACCCTTAATGGAGTTTCACTCAATTCACTAAAAATTTAAATTATTTATAGAAAAATCTAATAATTTTAAAATTGGTTTAAATTATCGATAAAAATAAAATACTTCATCAAAAAGTTTTGATTTAGGTCTTAATTTTTAATGAAATTATTTTTTAGAAAATTTGGGTTCAATCATTCTATATAAAATATATTATAAAAAATTTAAAAAAAATATATAAATAGATGCTATTTTATAATCACTTATAAACAATTAAAATAACATAGGGAAACTTGGTTTTATTCGTAACATGTATATTTATATGTGTATATGTAATATTATAAGATCCTTTAACCTGCCTTGCCATCAGAAATTGTTACTGTTAGACTTTTTGCCTGGGTAAAAAGAATGATTGTAACATGCTTGAGAAGCCATTTTTGCAGTGTTACTGTTAGACTTTTTGCTGAATGAATTGTATTTGTGTTGCCTCTTCTTCCTTCTGGGATGTGAAGCCTTTGAGATAAAAACTCCAGTGCCTTTGCTTTCTCTTCTGTAGATTTGCTCTTGGAGATATGGAGATTGTGTCATTGGATAATTTGCTCCATTGAATGTCTGGATTATTTTTTGACAGATACAAACTCAATACCAGAAAGTGTAGGACATAACATGCATGTTATTTGATGCGAATGAAAAGATTAAAAAACCTGGAAAGAAACTGAAGGACATGTTGAAACCAGATCTTCATCATCCATGACTAGCAGAGAGATCTGGTTGCTTAAGTCTGCAAAAAACAGATCATCTTCAAGCTCAACAGCCACTTCCATGTCTCTCGAGCTTGGGGAAAGAGAGTGTACGAGCGTGGGCTCTTTTTTGGAAAGAAACCAAAATAGGAATATATAGTTTCTAAATACTTATAAAATCTATCACTATTCACCCGTGCCATGGGGATGATATGAAGGGGTTATAATTAATTTATAAGTACAGGAAAGAGAAAAGGAAATGGTTCGAGTTAAAGGTAAATAGGGGAGGATTAAGAGTTAATTAAGACGTGCATGTGGGATGGTGGGGGTCTTAAATGGCTGTTGGCCAATCTGGCTAAGTCCCCACAAGAATCATGAAGCGTTGTTATGCTGTTATCCAGTAGGAAGAAAGAGATAAAAGAGTAGCAGCAAGCAAAGCAATAATAGCCCACACCCACCCAGTTCATCTCTAAGAATGCTTGTGTATTCTTGCAACCCAGTTGAATGAACCCTTCACACTTAACTGGTCTCAAACTGCTGTCCTTTTTGTCGTGGCTCAGGCCAAAGGACAGTCAAACTTAGTAACCAGAGGATCTGAGGGCTTGTTATAGGATCATAGCTTTAATTTCTTTAGAATCTGAGAGTTTAGACTTGTTTTTTTCCAGTTCCACACAATTTGAAGGGTCGTTTGTATTGCAACTAGCTTGTTGTAAATTGTAATGGACGGTGCGCTGGGTGACTAAGGGACCTGCCCTGCTTCCCAACCCCCATCGGTAGAAGCTTATGGACCTTGGATCCTTCTTTAGAAAACTTTTCTTTTCCTCATAACAATGATGCTAACATCATTTTTTTGTTTATTTATAGCATTAAATGTAGTTAATCAACATTCTGAAGTGGTCGTTGCTGTTTGCTGGTGGCAAAGGTGAACTTTCTATTTTTCCTACCAGCAACAGACCTTTATGATGGGGTTTTCTGCTGCAAATGGGGGTTTTCTGTGACACCCTCCCCCTTTTCTGCAACATTTCTCCCAAACTAGTCTATTGTATAAGCTTTTATTTGAGTTCCTTCTGCATCTTTAGAGCTTGAAACATATGATCTACACCCAATTGCTGCAGGTTGAAGATCTTGAACTGGTCCATTCACCACTCATGGTTTTAGCCTCGATGCTCGAGGTCACATGCCAGGGATATCGGCACAATCAGTAGTCTCTCAAGCACTTTAGTTCTCCATTAGCATTCATTCAAATTATATTACATCACAGTACACAAAAAAGATGAAGCTCACATACATTAGATCATACCAGAGTCAATAAGCATACAATCATCTTCCCTAATCTTACAAAACTAAGTAGTGATGATGAAGAAGAAAGATGAGACAACAAAAACACAGGGTGCTCACTCCAGATACATGACAAAGCAGCTTTAAAACCATCCTAGAACCCTAAACCTTAGGCCTTGACACAACAGCTGAAGTAGCTGAGGATTCTCCTCCTTGTCTGCCAACAAAATCAAAAACCAAAGAAACAATATTAAAACATAGAATCTTCAATGTTCTTATATTTAATTCATTGATCCAAAAAGAAAGAAGCATTGGACTATATTATAAACAACAAAGAAAAAGATGAAATGATCCAACTAAGCAACTTCCTACTTCCCCAACAGCCTAGCACATGCATGCCACTAACGTTAATTATCTGTGATTCTGTATACTCGACATAGTTAAGGCACGAGCTACCAACCAAAACTAGATCATCTATATTCAGAGTACATTATCTGATAAAATAAAGGGAATTTCGTGGAAGGGGGAATCTTACAGATGGAGAGTGATGGTTTTGAGGGTAAGTGTGGTGAACATCAGTAGGAGCGGTGCTAACACCGGTGGCAGTTGGGTTAATGAAGTCTTCTTCATTTCCAAGACTAGCTCTTGAAACATCCCTCTTGTTTTGCTTCCTCATTTCCCTGATTTTTGAGAAGTCGAGAGAGTAATCCGGCACCTGTCCCTTCTGCTCCCAGTCCCCAAATTGAGGCACTGATAGCCATGGAGCGTTTTTCTACATCACCAAACCAGTATCAGTCCTTGTTTTCATTAAAACAGAGGAAACCAACAGCCATTAACACAAAGCATATTCAATAATAGAATAGATTGCATTGTTTCCCTGTCAAACTGTAAGGAAATCATAAATTTATCGTTTTTTCTTCTGTAAAGAGGAGTTTCACCTTTTAAGATTGGACAAGTAAACAGAAAAGGAGAACCCCATAAATCCACTAATCCATACACTTTGCAATTGTAAAATTAAACTACTTTTCATCAATCAATGGACTTCAAAAACATAAGAACTGGTTAGACTCAAACAAACTCCAGAACTGAAAACGACTCTAACTCCATATGATTGTTGTAAGTTCAAAATTACTGAACTTTCATCTCCAAGAGTTGCAACAAAACAAAGATAGAGTTAAAAACCCAACCCAAAACCAAAGAACTTACCTCCTTTCGATCTTCCATGCTTGATACCAACAGAAGGAAAAGAAAGTTCCCAAAGCTTGAAGGAGTAAATTTAGTAATCTAAATGGTCAACTGATAAAATGAAAGACCAGGAGGAAAGGGGGGATTTTTAAAGAAAATAGGAGGAACTGTGTGAGGATTGGCTGAGCTCTAACGAATATAAATAGAGTAGGCAGGACACTGGACAGCACCGATTTGGGGGGTCTTTAATGCAAGCAATCAGTCTACTGCCTACAATCTTCCCATTTTATAAGCATTGTTTCTTCATGCTAAAAACAGGTAAATTTCATTTAACTATAGATTTAGTAACCATTATTACTTTTAAAAAAGACTGAGTCTTTTGTTATTCTCAATACTGGTCCTTCCTTTTTGTTGGAATTACACGGCATGCCACTCTTTCGAACACGCTTTACCTACGTGTCTTTTTTAGCTTTTAGTACATCTGTCTTTTCCCTTCCTCTGGTGCACTATGCTAGGCGTAATGGCCGTCTCCTTCCTTCAACCATAATTGAGTAGGATGTTTCGAGCTTGATAAAGAATAAGTGTCTATGTTTCATTATTTTAATGTTTTAGGAATAAGTTTTGTGTTCTTTAATTGTTTTTCTTTAGGTTGTGAAAAAATGTTCCCCGTTCGAGCAAATGAACGTGTACTCGGGTATTTTTATAAAGTTTTATTTGTATATATGTAGGGGTGGACAGTCAAGAGAGTTTGGACTGCTCCACGGATCTAGGCATAGGTGAATTCCTACACACCATCGGAGCGGCCCCTACCGCTGAACGATGGTGTGCATTTGTCTTCTTTGTAATCCCCAAAACACTTTCTTTAATAAGATCACTTTTATTTTCCTTCGGGAATAGTCGAGGTCTACTTGGTGCTTTCGCTATGCTCCACAGTATCGGCTGTGGCATAAAGGATTGTGTCTGGGAGAAGAATGACTTATGTAACTTAGATGCTGACGCTTCCGCGAAAGGTCCTTAATGAAGGACGTGTGTGGTGAAGGTTGACTTGTTTAGAATGTGTTCTTTTTCAAGTGTCGCACGACTTAACCACCTAAAAATACGAGGGCTAAGACCCACGACCTAAGGGTGCAAGGACTAGGTCCGTGACACTATGCGCTAGCTGTCTCAACAAAGGCAGCAGCCAACGTTTATCCCGCAACGCGGTCTTTCGGGGGTTTAAATAGGTTTGCTTCGTTTTACTTCAAGGTTAAAACTATATTACAACTCATTAAATTATTAACATATATTTGTTTTGGCTATGAAGTTTTTAAAAGTTATAAAATAGTCATTAAGATTATTAACTTTATTGACTTATGATTTGCCCCCTTTAATTCAAGATTGTTCCTTATTTGTTATTGATCTTCAAATATCCTAACATTTATGGTCTGGCTTTATACTTGATTATCTGTATTATTAATGGTTTACACCATTAAATTTGTTACATCTAACGTGAGTTATTTTATTTCAGTTAAGAGAATGATTGTTGATTTTGATAATCACGGATTTAAATATATATTTTAGAATAAATATTATTTATATCTATTATTTTTTTAAAAAAAATTGTTACATCTAAATACTTATACTCTCGAAGAGAGTATATATTTATTTATGATTTAATACTTAAATATGTGTTAAAACTATATTTATTGATATTTTTTGTACTTAAACTAATTTAAACTATAAATAAATGCTTAAAGTTTTAATTTTAGTTATTTTAGGAGCCCTAACCATTAATAAAAAATATTTAACCAATTAAAATAGACAAATGCTATGTTTTAATTCTTAATTATTTTAATTAATTTTTAAATAAAATTCAATTTTAAAAGTAATCAACGGTTTTAAATCCTTATAAAATATTCTCAAATCACTAACCCTAAATCTTAAAATTACGGTTATTATCGTCGTTTATTATCTCACTGAAGATCACCATCATTATTAATGAACTACACAATTGTTTCCTCCAAGTACTAATCATTTATAATCAATAGTAAGTGTGCTGACGATTTTCTTTTTACAATTTTGATTTTTTTTTATTTTAAAAAATCAATCGACACACCTCTCACCAATTATCCACTGTGAATAGTTGAGAGAAACAGTCGTGGTGGTCCGGCAACAATAATAATAGTCTTTAATGAAGTAATAAACAATGACAACAATAAAAATTTAAGAATTTTAGGTTTTGAGATTATTTTATAAAAAATTAAAATTATCATTTAAAAATAAATTAAATTAAAAAATATAATAAAATTACTATTTAGTAAAAATAATAACATTAATTATTAAACACTTAAAATAATTAAAATTAAAATTTTGAACACTTATTTAAAATTTAAAATAATTTAAATATTGAAAACATCAATATAATTTGAATAACTATTTAAATATTAAACCATTTACTTATAAATTTCAGCAAACATATTTTACATTAAATTATAAGTGATTTTTTACTAATTTATTTTACGTCATTTATTTGAAACTTCTAGAAGTTGTCAAACACTTTTGGTCACGTTAGTGTTCATCCTCTTATTAAATTATTGTTTTAATCCATCATCAAACACAACATATTTTTTTTCTTCTTTTAAGAATTATTATTTAATTAATTTAATTTAACTCAGAGCGACCGAAAGTACCTCAGGATTTATAAGATAACAAAACTTTTGAGTGCATCGAATCGTTTCAAAAGAAACGATGGGTTAAATTAATATGGTGAAATAAAGTAGATATTTTTTTAAATGGGTTATAATAATTGTTTATATATATATATATATATTGATAATAAATATGTAAACAAAACATTGTAAATAAATCCAGATTATTTTATGATTAATAGAAAATTGTAAAAAATAATAAAAGTCAAATAGAGGTGAAATTATAAAAATAATCTAACTTAAATTTTTATTTTGGAATATAAGTGATTCCTATCTATATTTAAAAATTTAGACCAATTTTTACGGTACAAGTAAGAGAATGTCATCTAAGACGACTTAGGGGAGAATTTCATGTACAGATAACGTTCTCTTTTTAAAATATTAAAAAAAATAAAGAACATCACTTATACATGACGTTCTCTAAATCATCTTGTATTGATGATATTCTCTTAATTGCACTATGAAAATTTACTTACATTTCAAAATAAATTTTGGAAAGACGACTTAGGGGAGAACGTCATGTACAGATAGCGTTCTTTTTTTAAAATATTAAAAAAATAAAGAACATCACTTTCACATGATGTTCTCCCCTAAATCGTCTTGTATTGATGACATTCTCTTAATTGCACTATTAAAATTTACTTATATTTCAAAATAAACTTTAAACATCTCATTTTTCTAAATAAAAATTTCAAATACCTTATATATTTAAGATTTTTGATCAAATATAGGTGAGACAATGATAAATATATCAAACATATATAGAACTGTTGCTAGTTTATAAAACAAATATCAAACATTGAGTTGAATTGTTAAATAAACGTGCTAACTCTGAAAACAGGCAATAAATTTTATAAAATCTCATAATTAAACATTGGACATTGATCGTTCATTTATTATACTGATATTATTGTTATTCAAATTAATAATATTTACGAACAATCACTATTATTTTAATCACTGAAGTTAAATAACTTGTATAATTGTAATCTATTTCATCTTTATCTAGAGTGACTGAAAACATGTTATTTATTGTAATAAATTTGAAATCCTAAATTTATTTTATTGTAGATATTCTATATTAAATATTTATTAATATTTATCTGTGACTTTTTCAAAGAAGAAAAAAGAAATATAATTAAAAAAAAACTCAAGTAGGAAGAAGAAGGGAAAAGAATGAAGATTCCGTTTATTATCCTTCAGGATACGTGGATTACACAGAATCATGCATTGGATTTGACGTGGCAAAAACCGGGAGGCAGAGTCAGTTTCCTATCCCCGGTTGGGCCAACCAAAACCACAGAATCTTCTTTCAGAAATCAGCTCTCTTATCTCATCTCTCTCTCTCCTCTTGGGCCACAAGTTTATATTTTTATCAAAAGCCTTTAACAAAAATATATCTTAATCGTCAAAGATGAATTTTTTCCCAATGAATATGATATGATGCTATTGATGTGTGTATATTTGTTTTTATGGAAAATGTTTTTAGAAATTTCAATTTTATTTAAATAGAAAAATAGTGATTTTATTTTATTTTCCATGGACTATAATCGCCTATAGAACTAGAAGGATTCCCCTTCTCTTTCACCCGTATGTGTCTGCAACTTGTGGGCTGAGAGTTCATCGGTTTATTTCACATTGGAACTATACTATTGCCGTTCTTCTGATATTATCATTCTTTTCCTTTCTTTTCCCAGTACTTTCCTTCACTTTCCCACTACCCAAACATGGACCTTTCCACAAAACTCCACCGCTTAGACCTTCACTCATCATTCTTCCCTTCTCTACGACCCTCTTTTACAAGGGCTTCCTCCTCATTTGTGTCTCCCAAAAATCTCAAATTTAGACCCACTAGAATAACTGCCCAAGTTTCCACTCTCAGTGTTGAAACCTCCGTCGAAGACCCTAAAAATGACATCGAATCGTTGTTTTCATCCGACACGGTCCAAGAGATTGATCGGAGGCGTGGAAACAAGCAATCCAACACTGGTGCTTCGGGTATTTCCTCCGGTGTAAAGCTCGAGAATATTAGCAAGAGCTATAAAGGAGTGACGGTTTTGAAGGATGTGAGCTGGGAAGTGAAAAAAGGAGAGAAAGTTGGATTGGTTGGAGTAAACGGAGCAGGGAAAACGACCCAAATGAGAATTATAACGGGGCTAGAAGAACCCGATTCGGGAAACGTCATAAAGGCTAAACCCCACATGAAAGTTGCGTTCTTGAACCAAGAATTCGAGGTTTCAATGAGTAGGACGGTGAGGGAGGAGTTCATGAGTGCCTTTAAAGAGGAAATGGAGATCTCTGAGAGGTTAGACAGGGTTCAAAAGGCGATAGAAGGGTCGACCGAGGATTTGGAGTTGATGGGAAGGCTTTTGGATGAGTTTGATTTGTTGCAAAGAAGAGCTCAGGCTGTGAATTTGGATGAGGTTGATGCCAAGGTTAGCAAGTTGATGCCGGAGCTCGGGTTTTCCCCTGAGGATTCGGATAGGTTGGTTGCCAGTTTTAGTAGCGGCTGGCAGATGAGGATGTCACTTGGAAAGATTTTGTTGCAGGTAAAGTTGTTAATTTGATATCATGATAGTTGCCTAATTTGAAGAGGTATAGGAATTCACTTCCAGAATTGCGTAGGAGGCTGATAACTAACCCATATATTTTATCAATGTGTAGTCTATACATATTTATAGTAATGTTCAAAATAATATTGTTTATTTTTGCATAAGTGATAGTTGTGATTGGATGTAGACTGCGAATTTCGACTATTAGCAGTCTAGCTTGTTAGATATCTTTTGTTGATGTGGACTGTGGAGGTTGTTAATTTGTAGTTCATGTGTATGATATGTAGTAGAGGATATTGGTATTACTATTTCTAGTTGTTTTGTTAATATAGATGTAAATTTGCAGGAGCCTGATTTATTGCTTTTGGATGAGCCTACAAATCACCTTGACCTTGATACAATTGAGTGGCTTGAAGGATATCTGAACAAGCAAGATGTTCCAATGGTCATTATATCTCATGATAGAGCTTTTCTAGATCAGCTATGTACAAAGATTGTGGAGACTGATATGGGTGTTTCCAGAACATTTGAGGGTAATTATTCTCAGTACGTTGAGGTGAAGGCAGCATGGGTTGAAACTCAGTATGCTGCGTGGGAGAAGCAACAGAAGGAAATTGAGCAGACAAAAGACTTGATAAGCCGATTAGGTGCTGGGCAAATTCTGGCCGTGCTTCTTCTGCCGAAAAGGTATGATTGAGGGGAATTCATTGTGAGGAAACAACCCGTATTCTTTGGTCATTGTTGTACAGTTTTCTGCCATCATAACATTATCCGGTAAATATGCATATACAATGATGAAATAAAATTATTCCCAGATTGCCAACTTTCTTGACTGACCTTCAAACGAGTGCCCGTGTTTTCATCAGATTGCCATCATAACTTTACTGTATACAATTGATTATTTTACCCTGTACAATTAATTCCATACAGAAGTGAGTTACTTTGAACTCTGGAATGCTGAATGTAAGAAGCCATGCATATTGAAAGGTGATCATTGGGATACTTTTCTGGATTCATCCAGAATTCTGGGTTAATTACAATTAGCTAGGAAATTTTGTTGAATTCAGTTGGTAGTTGTATAACTTTCACCAAAGGTTGTTCATTATCTTCTGCGCAAGAGTTTCTTCTTTCCTCATCAATTTTTACAATCACCGGGATCGGATCAAGTGGTTTTCTATTCTGGACCAAATGATGCACAGGACGGGATGAGGATGAAACCTGTGTAGTTTTCTTGACGTGATGAGCAGAGAGTTGATTTTCATAAACAGTATCACCTATGAATAATGGCTTGCTACTTGGTTCTCTTTTCTTTTTCTACTTTTTCCATTTTATTTTATTTCACACAATCCTAAGTTAGCCTCATGATTGTTTTGCATTCCTTAAACTAGTTCTCAGTAATGCCGTTGAAAATTTGTTTGGAGACTAAGGTTGCTTCTGCTTGAAAATTTTGTCTTGTGTTGTCTTTCTTTTGATTTTGATGTTGTTTGCCACTTGAGAGTTACTGGTTCATCATACTTTGTGCTTCCATTTAATGAGATTTAGACTCAAAACCTTTTTTCTGGCTACTTAATGTCTTCTTATCCTTCTGTGCGGTAATAGAAACTGGAGAAACTTCAAGAAGAGGATCAAATAGAGAAGCCATTTCAACGGAAACAAATGAAGATCAGGTTCCCTGAGCGTGGAAGAAGTGGCAGATCTGTTGTTACTGTTAAGAATCTGGAATTTGGTTATGAGGATGAGGTGAGTTGAAATGTTTGATTGTGTTAGGAGGATAGTTTGGATTTTTTCACTCTTTTTTAGAAATATTTGGTTTCTGTGCCAGATGCTGTTTAACAAAGCAAACCTATCAATTGAAAGAGGAGAGAAAATTGCCATTATTGGTCCAAATGGTTGTGGAAAGAGTACTTTGCTGAAACTGATAATGGGTTTGGAGAAACCAAGTGGTGGTGAACTGCTCCTTGGGGAGCATAATGTTCTTCCAAATTATTTTGAGCAGAATCAGGTATCCAGCCTCTGAGAATTTGTTATTTATAGCTGAGATGATTACGATCTTCCTGCTAGTTCCCGAGCTTCTCTTTTGAGCTAAAAAAGTACAAAAGCACTAAATTCAGTCAACATTCTTTCAGGCAGAGGCTCTTGATTTGGATAAAACGGTGCTTCAGACAGTAGAAGAAGTTGCGGAGGACTGGAGAATTGATGATATTAAGGGACTCCTTGGTCGTTGCAACTTCAAAGCTGATATGCTTGACAGGAAGGTTTCCCTTTTGAGTGGTGGTGAGAAGGTAATTACAGTGCATAGAATTCTTTATCAAATGCTTCTTTATATCTATCATGAGTTCATCAAAGTTTAAAAAAAAGGCTTTGTTTTATGGTTTGAATCTATTTCATTTATTACTACTTTACATTTTGTCAAATTATAGGTACTTAATCAGAAGTTGTTGGTTGCTTGAGGGTGTATTGAATTCAAATGTTAACCATCAATCCATCATACATGCTGATAAATTTTGATACAAGACTAACCTAATATGGATCTCTTTAATGTATCAGGATCCGCATTTTAGTTCTTCTCGAGCCTACTCCCCCCTCCCCTAATGTTTTGTGAATTTAAAGCTTCTTGCATATCGTTTGTCATGTCTTAGCTGATTGTGTGTCAAAGGCTGGATTTGAATGTTGTGTTTTTATGTTCCATTCAGGCACGTCTCGCTTTCTGCAAATTCATGGTAAAACCATCCACCCTACTAGTTTTGGATGAACCAACTAATCATTTGGATATACCCTCAAAAGAGATGCTAGAGGTTTGGCTCTCTTTATTTTCCTTCATCTTTTTTATTCTTTATATCGATATTGTAGCATTTAGAATTTTAGATTTATCACTCATTTATTTTGCACCCCTTCGATTGTATCAGGAGGCAATAAGAGAGTACAGTGGTACTGTCATTACAGTTTCTCATGACCGATACTTCATTCGGCAAATAGTGAACAGAGTAGTGGAAGTAAAAGACAGCCATTTGCAGGACTATGCAGGCGACTATAATGTATGATTTTCTTGTTTAAAGACTGGACATATGCTTTTTAAGGTCATTCAGATACATGTTTACTATATTGGTGCATCAGCTAAGTTTATTGATGGTAATTACCTAAAATACATTGTTTATTCCTCGAGTAATGATGGGTACAAATTCCAAATGGACAGTATTACCTGGAGAAGAACCTAGAGGCAAGGGAGAAGGAACTTGAGCGTGAGGCGGAGCTCGAAGAGAAAGCTCCGAAAGTGAAAGCCAAATCAAAGATGTCAAAGGTAAGCAAATAGCCATGACCCTGTGATTCCAAGCTTTTGTAACCGGAGAGATTGTATGTGTAGTTGTACATGATATCATCCACCCTGCTCTGTTTTCAACAGGCAGAGAAGGAAGCTCAAAAGAAGCAAAAGAGGCAGGCATTTCAAGCAGCTAAACAAAAGTCGAAAGGGCTGAAGAATTCCAAGAGATGGAACTGAATCTCAACCACATTGATTAAAGATGACCCACACAGTGTAAAGTGCCTAGGAATTGAATGACCACCACCAGCACCACCACCTCTATAGAAATCTAGTGTTTTGAGGGTTTAAGCTTCATTATTCTTATTTGAAGGTGGTTTGCAATTATTAAATGCAATGCCTGTTGAACTACATTGGTGGCAAGTAAATGATGTTCCAGAGTCATGTTAAAAACTTGAAATCAAAGTGTCCTTTCTGTCTAGCTTTCTTAATTTCTTGATGCTTCAAAACAAATTCCTTAAAGATAATGAAACTAAATGTTCATGATTCTCAATTAAGGACCAAGATATAAATTTTTTATTAGAGATTAAAATATAAATTCTACAATTTAAAGTCTTTTTTAACAATTAAAAACACATTCTTGAAATGCACCCATGCTTACCTGCCAAATTTTAACTCAATTTGGCATTTATAAATTATATAACCCTTTCAATTGATGTGTGTTTTATTTAGGACCGAAGTTTTTTAAAAAATATTTTTTAAAAAGTTATATTTTAAAAAATTATATAATTATATTCCAAAGTATTAACTTCTTTTTAAAAATGTTATTTTTAATGTATATTCACATAACAAACAACTTTAACACTAAAATGACAAAAATATTAGAGTTGTACATAGAATACGAAAAACTCTCATATTAATACAATACTTCATAGTTCAATAATTTAAATAGGATCCATTAGTATTTCTTATGAAAACTTTACTATAATTTTAATATTTGGGATCAAGTATACCCGAATATTTCTATATAGGTCCGCCCATGAGCAAAGGTGTGTGAGAAAGTGCAAGGAAATGCCTTTAACATCTTTAACCTTCTAATCAAATGCATGACTCAGATTTTGTTTTGGTATTTGAATGGATGGAGAGACTTGTGGTTGACATCTGTAATACGTGAACTGTGGTTTGCTGTTTCTTGGATTCTGGATCAATTTCCAAAATGGTACCCTACAGAGCGTGAAACTTATCTTGATCGACCATCTCTGAGGTTTGTGGTGGTGCCTGCAGATAATTTTTTCAAGTGTTCACTGTTCACATGATTCTATCATATGAATTATACTAAGATTACCACGTGCTATTTTGGTGTCACTTTCCTTGCTAATTTTACCTTATTCACAGGTATGAGAAAGAAGGGAAAACTTCAGAATTTACTAGTGTAGACGTTTTTGTGAGCACAGTGGATCCAATGAAAGAATCTCCACTGATCACTGCAAACACTACTGTCCTGTCCATTCTCGCCTGTGGATAAAGTTGCAGGCTATGTTTCAGATGTTGGTTCTGCCATGCTAACTTTTGAAGCACTCTCTGAGACGATTGAGTTTGCTAGGAAATGGATTCCTTTCTGTAAAAAATTCAGTATTGATCCCCGTGCTCCAGAGTGGTATTTTTCTGAGAAGATAGATGACCTAAGAAACAAAGTCCATCCGGCTTTCGTCAGGGAAAGGAGAGCAATCAAGATGTGTGACTTGTTGTCATACATTGTAAAGTTGTGGTTATGAAGATAAAACAGAATGGGGAAAGGAAGTATAAAACAAAAAATAAATCTAAAAACTTAAGGTATGCAAGTTGTCGCGGGTATAATACTTGAATTCCACACTTTGTTTTTATAAATTACATGAAAACAGTTTAGTTAATTTAAAATTCTTTTTTAATTTTAAATATTTAACCGAATAGAAAATACAACAAGACAAGAACTGTTTAAGGCTGTGGTGTAAGATTTCCAAAAAAAATTATTACATGGGCTTTCTCCATCACTTTGGGCCTGGCTTAGTCAATTAAATACTCAGTTGATGATTTGTTATTTTTTAAATACCTAATTATACGCAGTTGATGATTTATTAATTATTTTTTAAATAATCATGATATTTTGAATTTAAAGACTAGTTTTAATAGAAATATAATAATATTTATTTGAATAGATTTAAATTTGAATAATTTTATTTGTAAATCATGTACTCCATATTTTATCAAAAAGTTAAAAAATATGAATGAATACTACTTTATAATCACTAAAAGACTATTAAAAAATTATGATGGTATATTTTTATCTATTTCAGAAAATATTAAAATAATTAATTGATTTTACGAGATTAATTTATATGCAACATTCGATTGGTCAAGATAATTTTTTTAACCATATTAACTTTTTAAATAATAAGGATAACACGTAAAATAAAAGGGTACAGTAAATAAAAAAATTAAGAGAGAAATTGAAAAAACAAGTAAAAATTAGGAGGAAAAGGTACATTAAGCCTTCGCAATACAAGAAAAAATTTCTAACCAAAAAAATCTTTAATTTTAAGGGATAAATTATAGCGGATATCACTTAATATGGGTAATGTTATATTTAGATTATATAATTATTAAAAGTTATATTTGGGTCATTCAATTATGAGTAAGATTTTATTTAGATTACTCAATTATAAAAGGTTACACTTGTGTCACTCAATTATGAATAAGATTATATTTGGGTCACTCAATTATGTATAAGATTATATATTAGTATTTTTATAAACTTGTATACCCTTGTTAACTTTACAGTACTTCATTTGAAATCATTAATTAATTTAATATACAAATTGATATATATTTTAAATACGAATGATGACCAAAATATAACCTTATCCATAAACGAGTGACCCAAATATAATCTTTAATAATTAGGTGACCTAAATATAAGCTTATCCATAAATGAGTGACCCAAATATAACATTTAATAATTAGATGACCCAAATATAACATTATCCATAAATGAGTGATACGAATATAACCTTTAATAATCATATGACTCAAATATAACTTTATCCATAAACGAGTGACATAAATATAACCTTTAATAATTAGATGGCCTAAATATAACATTATCCATAAATGTGTTACACAAATATAATCTTTAATAATTAGATGACCCAAATATAACCTTAATTATAATTGAATGACTTAAATATACTTTTTAATAATTAAATGACTCAAATATTATATTATCGAATCTATTTTTATTTACCAAATAAATATAATATTTTACAGGATATTTTGTTTTTATAAATTAGAATTACAATGAATAAAAAGGTTAATAAGTAATTTTACCCATGAACGACAGGTAATTTGATTTTTTTAAAAAAATAATTGTAATTCTAAAAATAATAGTTATAAAAATAAAGCTTTTAATAAATACGTATACATTTATATTTTTTAAGAAATCAAATGAATTTATATATATATATTAAATATGTAAAATATTGTAGAAATGTGGAAATTATCAAATTACTCTTATTTTAAAGTATAATTGTAGGAAGGTCTTTATTTTTTATAATTTTATATAATTTTTTAAAATAAAACAAATAAGAATCGTTATTGGGAATTAAACACAAGATTTGTGAGTTTTACATACAAATTTTTATCAGTCTACCTAAAATCATTTATTAATTTAAATTTATTGAATATATTATTTTATTTGAATGGATATAATTGCACATAATTATTTTTTAATTTACAATTAAATTATATAAAATTATATAACTATTTTTAACAATTTTACTAATTTTAAAAAGTATTTATCACTCATGGAAGGAATGTGACACAATTCTAATATTAATTAATTATCATACAAAATTCATATGATATAATATTTTAAATTTAATTAATATTAAGATCAATCTATTTATAATATAAAATAATAAATTTTTAAAATTTTTTAAATTGTATACTCAAAACATATTTAATGCAGATTTTTCTAAAAACTGACTAAAATAAAACTATACTAAATTATTATTATAAAAATTATAAAAACTTTGATGTCGCGGACCGACCATAGAACCCTGTTCAATAAGTGGAATGCATTAGCTGTCCGCTCTCAGGTTGGGCAGTAAGGGTCGGAGAAGGGCAATTACTCATTCTTAAAACCAGCATTCTTAAGACCAAAGAGTCGGAGGGGGGAAAGCTCTCCGTTCCTGGTTCTCCTGTAGCTGGATCCTCCGGAACCACAAGAATCCTTAGTTAGAATGGGATTCCAACTCAGCACCTTTTGAGATTTTGAGAAGAGTTGCTCTTTGGAGAGCACAGTACGATGAAAGTTGTAAGCTGTGTTCGGGGGGGAGTTATTGTCTATCGTTGGCCTCTATGGTAGAATCAGTCGGGGGCCTGAGAGGCGGTGGTTTACCCTGCACTTTGATATCAATTATTTTGTATTTATCAAAATTTTATATTTTTTATAAAAATTTAATATATAGTAAAATTTTATATTTTTTAAAAAACAATAAATATAAAAAAAATATATAATTTTTATAATAATTTAATACAGGTTTATTTTAAGCCTTTTTAGCTGTCTCTCTACTTTCCTATTTAATGCACCAACGAAGCACGAGTAAATGCAGTGTCAGAGCTTGCCTTTTAGTGCACTTCCCAGTGCCCACCTCCGTTGTATATATCTTGTCCCTCAGCCACTGCTTTTTTGCCCCACCATCAACAAAAATCAAAGCAAAAAGACGATGTCAAAATCGGCAGAGGAAGAGAAGCAACAGAAAGCTTTTGGTTGGGCTGCCACAGATGTATCTGGAACCCTCTCTCCTTTCAATTTCTCCAGAAGGTATACTAATTTTTCTCTTCTTTCTCCATATCAAAACCTTTCCTTTATCTTTTCTGCTATTCTTATACCCTTTTACTCATGTGTTCTTTTGGTTAGTGTTCACGAGTGTGTAGTGGTTGGTTCTAAATTAATGGAAAAAAATATAAACTTGACTTATGAATTCTTCCAATTCTTTCTGCAGGGAAAATGGTGATGAGGATGTCACTTTAAAGATTCTTTATTGTGGAGTGTGCCATTCGGACCTGCATGTTCTCAAAAATGATTGGGGTTTCACCTCTTACCCTGTTGTTCCTGGGTATGACACTTAAAACTTACATGTATTTTATGTTATGATGCTAATCTGTAGTGCTATGATAGACAACGCTTACAATAAGAAATCTGTGTTATCAAGAGGTGCTTAAGTTAGCTCTTGACTGGTAACAAATAAGTGATGTTTGTTTTTGCAGTCATACCCCAGTAAAGGGTTTATGTTACCCTTGCCCTTTTCTCTCTAGGTACATATTTAAGTAGTGTCTTCTCTTTGCAGTGAATCGTCTAAAGTGTTATATTAGGTGATGTTTTACTTTGTCGTTTAGATGCTAGATGTTTATCGGTTACCCTGTCCACTGAGATTATGTTTTCTTTAAGACTATATTGTTAGTTTAGTTTCTAATCCATCACTTATGAGACCTCATTATGTATTTGGCTACTTGTTGCAAAGAGTGCTTTTAGCTAGTAGTAGAGTGCCAAATGATCGGTACGTCATCAAGTTTTCTTCTCGAGTTTCAAACTTCTATTTGACAATGATTCTCCTTTTAATGACGGTCTGCTGTGGTACGCAAGTGTTCCTAAACTGACATAAATGAGTGGACATTCTCATATTGAAGCAAGCCACTTCAATTAAACATGTAGTTCTTAAATGTGCACAACAATTCTTTGTCTAACCTTAATCACACACCTATGCATTACTGATTGTCTGTAATATCATATTTAAATTGTTCTTCATACAGTTGAAGATAACATTTTAACGGGTGTATACTGTAATTTTGTCAAAAGAAAGTAGGCGTCCTGCCGCAAAATATATCAAGCTGCTGAACAAGTGAAGGATAAAACAAAAACATAACGTGAACTGACCAAGCCAGCCTCTGAGTGATTGCTAGCTGTGTATCCATCTTATTAACTTTGTTAATGTGTTGTTTATATTTCCTTTCCTTTGTTTAGTAAGAACTGATTAAGAACATTTCAGATGAGTTTCTAATTAAATGGTCTATTGAGTATGCAGATAGGGTCAGATGGTTCTTGATATCTTTCTAGTCCATCTTACTGTAACATGCATCAATTTTGCATATGGTTTTGTCCTGCAGGCATGAAATTGTTGGTGTTGCTACAAAAGTAGGGAAGAATGTGACAAAATTCAAAGCTGGTGATCGGGTTGGGGTTGGGGTTATGGTTGGCTCCTGCAAGACATGTGAATGCTGCCAGCAGGACCTGGAGAACTATTGCCCTAAGATAATATTTACCTATAACTCTCACAATCCAGATGGGACGAAAAACTATGGCGGTTATTCGGATATGATTGTGGTTGACCAGCGCTATGTGCTACAGTTTCCTGATAACTTGCCACTGGATGCAGGTGCACCATTGTTATGTGCAGGGATCACAGTGTACAGCCCTATGAAATATTATGGAATGACTGAGGCAGGAAAGCATCTTGGTGTTTCCGGACTTGGTGGGCTTGGTCATGTTGCTGTGAAGATTGCTAAGGCCTTTGGCTTGAAAGTTACTGTCATCAGTAGCTCCCCACAGAAGGAGTCTGAAGCAATCAATAGACTTGGGGCTGACTCATTTCTTGTTTCCAGTGATCCTGCAAAAATGAAGGTACGTGATTAATCAACTTTGCTTATTAGATGAACCAAAGTATTCATGATATCTCGGTTTGAACAATTTAGTCACGATCCACTACTGAAGCAGCTGGTTGATTCTGAACTGCACTTTCAGCCATTGGCAAACAATTTGGCTAGAAGTTTTGTTGTGGTTAACAGCATTGGAGGAGTCGGGATTAGGCTACTGCTTACTAGTGATTAATGTTTATCGTTCTTGTTCCGATTCAACATTTGGATGTTATAATAATCTTTTCATTACTCAACAAAAATGAGCAATGAGTTAAATAACAAAGCACCTTTATGCTTACAAATTATGATATTTTAATCTAGCTTGTGCTTACTCTTTGCACATTGCAGTCGGCTATTGGCAGCATGGACTATATCATTGACACAGTGTCTGCAGTCCATCCCCTACTACCATTGCTTAGTCTGCTGAAGGTGAATGGAAAATTGGTCACTCTGGGATTGCCTAATAAGCCACTAGAATTGCCTGTTTTTCCTTTAGTTGCCGGTACGTTTCTATCTTTATTGAACTCGTAACTTATGACACATATTCCACTCGATGGATCTAAATTTCAGGTTCGAATTTATGTCTTAAACCAAAAAAATTTACATATATTGGTTGGGTTACAGGACGGAAGCTTGTGGGAGGCAGTGATTTTGGAGGGATGAAAGAAACTCAGGAGATGCTAGACTTTTGTGCCAAGCACAATATATCTGCAGATATCGAGCTGATTCGGATAGACGAAATCAACACCGCCCTGGAAAGGCTGGCTAAATCTGATGTCCGATACCGTTTTGTGATCGATGTGGCAAACTCCTTGTCCCAGTAGGGTAGAGCTCATTGCAAAAGAGGTAATTCGGATATTTCATATGACAAGTTTGAATCTTTTTGCTCCCTTTGATTGCTTGAGACTGCTGACCTGTTGTGGTCCTCGACTTCTTCTATGCCCTTACCATCGATTTATGCTACAAGTAACCAACTATCGTTTAATGGCACCCTATTTTGTCGAAGGTTGAATTTTCATATGGCAAAGTATTCATTTAATCCTTGGCTAATGGCTACACCAAGTCTAAAGGTTGACTTTTCTCCTGGAGCTCTGAACTGTTCTAACCCAACCAACATGGATGAATCTACCGTAGCAAGTCCTAAAAATTGAATTTTTATGGACAAATTCATGGAACAGACGGTCATTTAATTCCATTATCATAAAACTGGGATTTTCTTTTGTCATTTGGCGTCGGCTACTTCTCGCCAAACTTAAAACACAATGAATCTAATTCATACCCAACACAACACAGTATAAATACGCCAACAACACAACACGAAGTTGCACATACAAAACAAGTACAGATACTCCATAATGCTCCGAGTGTACGGTGGTTCAATCATCGTTTACAGGTCTCCGGTTGTTCTGTCCAACGCGTATAACCGTTGGTTCAAAGTGAATGTCATCCATGACGTTGGTGCATCGAATGTAAAGGTTTACATTGATGGTTCTCTAAGATATGAAGGTTCTGGTGCCGGAGGAAGCTATCATTACGTGAAATTTGGATGTTATGCAGAAGAGGGTTCCTCCAATTACATGGAGTGTCGGTGGCGGAGAATTAGGCTGTTCAGGATGAATTAATGCATGGCCTGTCCTGCCCTGCCATAGTCAATATTCCATATTAGCAGTACGACAAACAACAATACTAATATAGTGTCCGCACAGGCATCTGAGATATTGAAGATGGAAGGGAGATGTCTCCCATCTTCTCTTCTGTAACCTTTCATCCAATAAAATTGTTGTGATTATTTTCATTAGCCACTAGGGATGGTTATGACAGTTTTTCAGAACCGAACATAACAAATGACAGCATCAGCAATTAGGGACCCTTTATTGTCCTTGAACTGCCCGAAACAAGTGGGAAATTCATTGGAATCCATACATAAACTTATCTTGATCGACTATCTCTGAGTCTGAGGTTTGTGGCGGTGCCTGCAGCTTATATTTTGAGGTGTTCACATGATTCTATCATATGAATTATACTAAGATTACCACGTGCTATTTTGGTGTCACTTTCCTTGCTAATTTTACCTTATTTCACAGGTATGTGAAAGAAGGGAAAACATCAGAATTTGCTAGTGTAGACGTTTTTGTGAGTACAGTGGATCCAATGAAAGAATCTCCACTGATCACTGCAAACACTACTGTCCTGTCCATTCTCGCCTGTGGATAAAGTTGCAGGCTATGTATCAGATGTTGGTTCGGCCATGCTAACTTTCAACTTGGAAACCAGGTTGGCTGGATATTCAGCTCTGTGACTGAGGATATCCTGACAGGATTCAAGATGCACTGTCAAGGCTTGTGATCTGTGTACTGCATACATAAACGACCTGCTTTTAAGGGTTCAGCTCCCATTAACCTCTCCGATTGTGTACACCTAGGTTTGCGTTGGGCTCTTGCATTTGTTGAAATTTTGTTGAGCAGACCTTGTCCCATTTGGTATGGATATGGTTAGAACTGTTTTCCTACATTAACTCGGTCGTATATCCATGGACCTCCATTCCCTTGCTTGTTTACTGTACCCTCCCGGGAAGTGTATTGTTCTGAGATACGAACCTAGTTTGTCTTGATTTGTATGTATCTATACTATGACATGACATTGTCTATTGTCTAACATAGAATCCTGACTCTTATTTGAAGATTAGAAAACTATGGCAGTCTGGTATTCATGGCTCTCTTCATATCAATTGCTGCAACCGGTAAGTAAGCCCAACATATCCCATGCCTGCCCGAATAAAAACAAAATAATTTAGAAGATTTTCCCTTCCACAAGAAACGTATATGAGGTAGAAAGAGATCTCTTACTTGCAAATAATAAAGAAAAAAAAAAGCTATAAACTTGGTTTGGTATGCGGGCATTCAACAAGAAACGCCCCTCCAAAAATTGTCGTATGCCGCTTAGGTGGAGAGCACACGGTATTCTTTAGTAAAAGGCGAAAGAAAAGTTCGCTATGTACTCACCACACGGCTCCATAAGTGGGAAAGAGAACAAGAAGTTGCTTTATAAAGAGGAGGAGAAGCTGCTCACTTGCTTTCCCGAGGAGATGTGGGACTTTCGAATAGAATTATTCACTTATTTAATTCTATCCGATTATATGCATCATGGATTCGGTATCCAAGCTTGTAAGTTTTGGTGGGTTTAAGCTTCCTACCATCACAACCAGAGTGATAGAAGCATAATTTCTGCTCTTCAATCTTGTAGTGATTCTTAATACTACATATCGAAATTCTGAAAACTTTTACATATATTTGTTTGATAGTTGAGGGATGATTCAGTGATTTCTTTTGAAATTGAAGGAAAGAGTGAAGAACCTATAACGAATGATACTTCAAGTGAAATTTTCTGAAAGTTAAAAGAGACAAAATTAGCAGTAACCAGACCATTATTTTAAAACTCAACCTGTCTATTACGGGTGCTTATCGTGCTTGGCATTGTTCGACTTGTGCTTGCTAAAAATTTAATTGTTCAACTCGACTCCTTACTCGTTAAACTTGTTAAAATTATGCTCGACTCATATTCGTTAAGCTTTACTTATTGCTCAATTCGACTCGTTACTCATTAAGCTCGACTTGTTGCTCGTTAAGCTCATTAAAAAACTTACCTTATTTTTAAATAAAAAAATTAATAATATCATACGAGGCTTAATATTAACATAAATTAATAAATTTAATCAAAAATATCAAAAGAGTGTATAAAACATTTTTAAAGTCTAAATTCAAAAGTAACAATTTAAAAATACAATAAACTAGTATGTAACAATTCATACATTAATAATTATTATTTAGATTTATTTTTTGAATAAAATTATTTTAAAGTAATTACTAAAAAATATTTTAAAAAATTAACGAGCTACTCACGAACTTATCGAGTCGAAAGACTTTGCTCGATTCAACTCGTTAAGGTATCGAGTCAAGTTCAAATCAAACTACTCTGAATCGAGTATTTATCGAATTTTGACCGAGTTGAATTTGAACTGCTCAACTCGTTAAGCACCTCTACCGTCTACAAATAGAATGACAAATGGAGATCGGTTTCAACCCGGTTGCCGTTTGGTGCATAATGGGAACGTAGATTTGATACACTGTGTATGTTAGCTTTGCTTGTAACAAAATAACTTCATTGGTCGAGTCAGAGGACACGAAATGAACTATGACTGAGTTGTAAATCACAAAACAAAAGAAACTTTGTTCACTATTAGTTTCAAGATATCAATGGAAACGCTTTGCTATATACTGAGATAACATCACATTTGAAAGAGGACTACACCATCACCCAACGAATGACAAGTTTAGCGACAAAAAAAAAACTTTAACTAGGAATGAGAAAGGGGCTGCGCGTACGCTGGCCCCTACTGCCATAAATAATGACGTAGATTCTCCCACTTGGGGAGACCTTAGGCAGGTTTACTTTCCAAGTGCAATGAAAGCCACCAACCTAGGCCATAGGCCTCGTTGATCACCCATCAACCCCGTCCAGGTAAGTAAGTTGCAGAGGTAGACCATGCTCATTCTTTATATGCGTTGCTCACCTCTCCTCTTTCTTGTCTTCTCCATGTGGGTTTTCAAGTTGTGAGTAGAGAATGATTCGGTATATCAAATATGTTTTTGTTTTCGATGGGTTGCTGAATCGCCTAAAGATTTTGTCTCCAGAGTTTACCATTTGTTTATCAGTCTTTCACTCATACTACAACCAAATCATAAAAACGAAGCAACCAACAGAAGTTCTGTCAACTTTTCTAAAGACAAACAGATCAGTTATCTCTTTTCTAGTGTTGTAGTAGCAGAAACACAACTTCGATGAAATGCATGTTGTCGATTATGATTTATGGATGTTGAATATAGATTATTTATTCTGCCATCGATATCGACACTGACATGTGAACTGTGTTCATCACGTGAGTGATGCAACACCTTTCGATGGTGATTCGTGAGCTGCTCTAGTGAGATAAGAGAGTTGTGGGTTTGGTCTGATGCTGCAGATGAAAGAGTTGGTCCTCCTATTGGGTTGTTGGGGAGTTTCCCTTATTTAGAGATGAATGGTCCCTTATAAGGGATAGGAATGGTACGGAGACAGACAACCTTCCCTCAACTCCAAAGCTGAAATTCTAACACAAATTCTACAAAACTGAACCTTTACTTGTAAGGGAAAGACAAATATATAGAAGAAGAATGAGGGAAAGTAAGCTTGAACAATGGTGATATCATCACTTACACAAGGTTGCAAAAATCAATCCCTTGTCCCCTATCATTTTCTCTGTCAAAGTCAAATTTCATTCTATCCTAAGACTCTTTTCTAAACACAATTTCAACAAAGTTTACCTGTATAGGTAATATAACTTGCAATTGCAGATTTTTTTTAACCTTTTATACCTACGTAGGTATTCAGATTTTAGAATAGACTTATTTGAATCGATATACCTATATAAGTAAAATATTTAAAAGTATGCAAATTAGTAACCTATAAATAGTTTCATCTAAATTTTTTATTAAAAAAAATAAACCTATAAATAGTTTAATCTAAATTTTTCCTTAATAAGAAAAATGAAACATGTAAATAATCGATAATTCTATAATTTGATAAACCAAATAAGAAAGAAAAAAGAGGATATAAATGAGAAATAACTTATTATTTGAAGGCACTTTCGTCATAAACATTAGGATTTGTTTAATACCAAAAAAAAATGGAATGATATTCTTGATAAAAGTATAAAAACAGCTACCGTAAAAGATTTAATATTATCATGTAATAGAAATTTCTACCAACCAAACATAGATAAATAATTATAGAAAAGATTATTTCTGTCGATAATTATTATTTACTCCATCCAAACGCACCTAAAGGTAAAACAAGTTGCCTCGTTTTGGGGGCAAAGTATTCATTTAATCCTTGGCTAATGGCTACACCAAGTCTAAAGGTTTGACTTTTTTCCTGGAGCTCTGAACTGTTCTAACCCAACCAACATGGATGAATCTACCGTAGCAAGTCCTAAAAACTGAATTTTTATGGACAAATTCATGGAACAGACGGTCATTTAATTCCATTATCATAAAACTGGGATTTTCTTTTGTCATTTGGCGTCGGCTACTTCTCGCCAAACTTAAAACACAATGAATCTAATTCATACCCAACACAACACAGTATAAATACGCCAACAACACAACACGAAGTTGCACATACAAAACAAGTATAGATACTTCAGCTCTGTCGAGAAAGAAGATGGATAACTTTCTACTTCTTTTCCTGAGTTTGATTTGCTTCCAGGCCAATGCCCAATTTACCACTGGGTTTACTGCGGTTCCTCTATCTCCAGCAAATTTCGTGCTGGAAAAGCCTTATAATTTGTCTCCAAGTGACCGATACAGTCTCAACAATGGCGTACACAGATTTTGGGTGTATTCCACAGACATACATACCCCAAATAGCCAAACTAGGCCACGCACTGCAATCCGAATTCGAGTAAGTTGGAAATTCAGTCTTTTTTTGTTCATTCGAGTCGGAGTCAGTATCTTAGTGTTGTGTTTTGTTTTCCCCAGGGCTATGATTACTCCTCCGGTGTTTGGCAATTTGAAGGTGAGGCATATATCCCAAGTGGAACAACGGCAACGTCTGTGATGCAAGTATTTGGTGGTTCTTCTCGTGCTACTACCGTAATGCTCCGAGTGTACGGTGGTTCGGTCACCGTTTACAGGTCTCCAGTGGTTCTGTCCAACGTGTATAACCGTTGGTTCAAAGTGACATGACGTTGGTGCATCTAATGTGAAGGTTTACATTGATGGTTCTCTAAGATATGACGGTTCCGCTGCTGGAGGAAGCTCTCATTACATGACATTTGGAGTTTATGCCGAAGAGGGTTCCTCCAATTACATGGAGTGTCAGTGGCGGAGAATTAGGCTGATCAGGATGAATTAATGCATGGCCTGTCCTGCCCTGCCATAGTCAATACTCCATATTAGCAGTACTGCAAACAACAATACTAATAAATATTGTCCACACAGGCATCTGAGATATTGAAGATGGTAGGGAGATAATGTTCCTGAGGATGGTTGAACAATGCAGGATGAACCCCATGGCCTGGAAATAATGTTCATAACCATCCTGGCATGATTCAGTTGAGATGGTTTTGCATTTCCCTTGCTTTGTTTTTGTCATTATCCTTCAAGGTGCTCAACTGCTTGTTCTGCATAAGAATCAGAGCATGAAAGAAGATATTTTACTGGGAGGAGCATTGATGCAGTTCATTCTTTAATGTCTTCTCTTAACTGCATCTTTGATTTGTTTCTGGTGACCATGAATCTCGGAGACTTGCAGCATTATGTTTGGTAGGTGAAATTGGGTTGCCTATTTTATGCGACTTTTGAACTGCTTGTGATATACAACTTTGTTCATGTTTTGTGTCTCTTTCGTGCATGATCTGTTATTCCTCTCATTCTTTCCTCTTTGCTTCACATAACTAGGTTAATCTCAGGGAAGCCTAGGCAAAGGGAAGCTTTAAAGCAGATACATGCTCTTGAAAACAATGAAGAGACAATTTCAGGCAAAGGTTCACTTACATATCGTTACGGTAAAATTCAGAAAAATGGAGCACACAAGTCTCCAAAATAGAAAAACAACGTAATTAATTCTTCATTATAAAACCTGTTAAACTTCTACTGGTTTTGGGGCATTCCAAACGGAACACCCTTCCAAAAATTATCGTATGCCGCTTTGGGTGGAGAACACACGGTATTCTTTAGTAAAAGGCGAAAGAATAGTTCGCTCTGTGCTCACCACACGACTCCGTGAGTGGAAAGACAACTACAAGTTGCTTTATAAACAGGAGGAGAAACTGCTCACTTGATTTCCCAAAGAGATGTGGGACTTTCGAACAGAATCATTCACTTATTAAATTCTGCTCTTCAATCTTGTAGTCATTCTTGATACTACATATCGGAAGTCTTAAAATTTTTACATATATATTTGCTTCAGAGTTGAGGGATGATTCATTGATTTCTTTTGAAATTGAAGGAAAGAGTTAAGAACCTATAACGGATGATGGTTCAAGTGAAAATCTCTGAAAGTTAACAGGTTAATTAGCAGTAACCAGGCCATTATTTTTAAAACTCAAACTGTCTCCCAATATAGAACGATATCGGTTTCAACCCGAATGCCAGTTGGTGTAGCATAATTGGAAACTAGATTTGATACACCGTGTAAGATTAAGCTTTGGTCGTAACAAAATAACTTCATTTGTTGAGCCTGAGGACACAAAGTTAACCAACATTGCTATCACCTCATTAGTAGAGCCAACACCACTACTCAGGGACATTGCTTTCAGACTTGTAGTTAATCACAAAACAAATCTCAAGAAATTTTGTTCACTGTTAGTTTCAAGATATCAACGAGAATCCTTTACTACCAGAGATAACACCGTGCATTTGAAAGAGGACTCTAAGTCTCTAACATAATTTCAACTATAGTCATGTTCAGTGGACAAAATTTTTTAACTAGGAATGAGTATGAGATACGCGAACGCAAGCCCCTACTACCACAAATAACCACGTAGACTCTCCCACTTGGGAGACCTTAGGCAGGTGCACTTTCCAAGTGCAGTGAAAGCCACCAACCTAGGCTATGGGCCTTGTTGATCACCTCTACTTTTTCTTGTCTTCTCTGCGTGGATTTCAAGTTGTGGGCAGAGAATGAATGGTGATATCAAATATGGGCAAATCACGAAACCTAGAACCACAAATATGGTTTTGTTTTCGATGAGTTGCTGAGTCACCTAAAGATTTTGTCTTCAGACTTTACCATTTGTTGATCAGTCTTTCACTCATACTAGATACTACTACCAAATCATAATAACGAACCATAAATATGGTTCATTGATGATACTATTCGTTTCCAACTCAAACTGGACTAGTTTTTCTCGACCCGACAACCGTAGTAGAAACGACGGATACTACCATCGACTCCACCGTCAATGATGTTTAAGCTCAAAACTAGTGGGTTGTACATTAGGACCGATCACATTCGACCCAAAAGACAATGCAGCAAAGGCAAAACCAGACCTAACAGATGACAAACCATGGAAGAACAACACTATTACTAAAACACGATGCAATTATATATCCAGTACAAATATTCTATGGGCATTTTCATTACTGCAATTATGTACAAAAGATATATGTCTTTTAGTTACAACACTAAGTGAAAACCTAACATAAAGGTAATATTATTTACCATCTCTGATATATCCGATTCCCTGTAAACTGAAAAAATAAAAACAGGCAGAGGCAGAGGCAAGGACAGAGATCAGTCCTGTTCTTGACTACTCAGTGCATTATTGATGTTTGTTTGCAATTTTTGTCCCAGTGTATTGTTTGTTTCCGCTTCATGCCATGGGAAGTGGGAACTGAAATTATTACCGTTTAAACCTGACAAGTATAGAATGATTATTACCTGACAAGTATAGAATGATTAATCACAGAGTATTAGTTGGATTTGTTCGATTAAACCTTTGTTAGATCTAGCGCTTGATGGTACAAATGGTTCTTCCACGGATAAAAACGATTAGTTTATTAATTATAAATAATTTAATAGAATAAAATATCTTTATAATTTTTATAATTTTATAAAAAAATCAAAGTAATGTGAGATTCTTTTAAGTAATTGTGGTATTAATATAGACTATCATATAAATTTATCTTATTATTTTAAGTTGTTTATCGACTAATAATTTATTTGTATATAAATTATTTTAACCAAAAATCAATAAAATTTAAAATAATTATTTAATCAAAGATTATTTTTAATTTTATACTAAAAATAAACGAGTAAGATTTATTTCGGTCCTTAAAGTAGTATTTTATTATTATTTTGATAGCTGAAGGATTTTTTTTATTCAGTTCGACATAAAATAGTAATGATATTTGATAATAATTATTGAATTTTTATTAATCTTAAGATTCAGACCTTATAAAACAAATATGGAGTTATAGATTCAGGTCATATCCGAAATTATATGTGTTTATTATCGGGTATCCGGTTCCTTCGGGTAGTGATTTTTCGGTCCGTGTTCTGACTCATTTATATCGGGTACCCAACTAATCGAGTAACGAGTACTCGGCCCGTATATATATTTAAAATTTTTATATTAAAATTAAAAAAAAATCACATATTAAACACAAATTTTAAAATTTTATAATATATGAACAAACATAAATATTAGTGATTTAAAGTTAATTTTAAAATATTTTAATGTATATATACACATATATATTTATTAAAGTTTATCGTTAAGACGATATTAATATCGTTTTTTTCTTTCTATATTAACAAATTAATAAAATATATTTAAAAATTTTAAAAATTAAAAAGTATATAATACAAACATAAAATTAATTTTAAATTTTAAATTTAATTTTATGTACAAATATTAAGGAACTTACCATAAAAATATAATTTAAAACTAAAAAAATATATAATTTTAAATTAGTCAGATCAGGTACCTAATAATTGGAAAAATCAACCTAAATCCGACTCAATTATTCTCGGATTGGGTATTTCTTTAAAAATAACCCGTCATTTTTATTTTAGGTAGTCGGGTCGAGTCAATTAAATCGAATAATCTTAAACCCCTATCCGAGATCTATTATCATCCCTAATCCCGGCCGTCTGTTTTGGTTAGATTGTGGCATTCCTCGGGGATATCTAGATGAGTGCAAGGAAGTTGAATGGGGGACCAGCGCACGTGGGAAGATCTACCCACTGACTTTGCTGACCATGAGACTAGAGAGTAGAGAACTTGCGTTTAATTAGAGAAGATATTAGATGAATTTATTTATATTGTTATCTCTAATTTAATTAATTTGATTTATTTATTTTAAATTAATTATTTATTTTTTAATTATATATAAAAAATAATAATTAATTTTAATAAATAAATAAAATTAATTAATTGAGATGATATAATAAATAAAATTTATTTAATAATTAAATAACTTTAATTATTAATATAAAATTTAAGAAATAATTTAAAAAAATAGTTATTTTTCCAACGTCATTGTGAATTTATCTATTGTGTTAGGGATGTGATGCAAGACCATGGTTTTGTCATTATTAAGGTATATAATAATAATAATTATAATAATAATTATAATTTAAAGGTGATTATAAAATATATTTTTATTAAATTTTGTTTATTTTATTATAGAGTATTATTTATGAATAACAATATATTTTTTAATATTAGTTTGAACCTAGGTTTGATTCTCTCATTTTCTTTTTTAATTTTTTAGTAGATTAGATTGCGAAAATCACATCACAATGATTCTTTGTAATATTTAATATGAATTCATTAATCAATAAATCATATACATAATTATAAAAAATCATAAATTTAATTTTGTCATGAACTATAAATTGTATAACATATAAAAATAGCATAATACTCTCTCTCCCCGAAAATTGTTTTTATTGATTTTTTTTTTTATAATCTCATTTTTGACTTACAATTATTTAAAAATTTATTGACAAAAATATCAAAAGTATATTTTAAATTTTTAATCAAATTTAAATATATTTTATAAAATTTAATTATTTTAAATAATTATAATAAAAATTTAAAATTTTAATTTTTAAAAATTAATAGAAAATAATCTTCGTAGGTAAAAAAATTCCACAAACTTAGAAAATAAACTGAGTTGGCTTTCCGAACCTTTCAATTAGGGCCCCGGCTTAATTTTTAAAAGGACATTATTTTGTCCCTGTCGAGAAATTATTAGATAAATTTTATTCATTAATTATCTGTAGTTTAAACAATTAGATCCGTTTATCTTTAAATAAATATCTAATAATTATTTACTTATTAATTATATGTAAAAGAGTAATGATTTACGTTAAAAAAACAAAATAAACAAATTTAATCAGTTAAGAACACAGATAACGTAACGAATAAAGTTCATGGAATAATTTTTCCTTTTTTAAGGGAAAACCTCATAAAATGGCTCGAGTTTTATCATCTCATAAAGCAACACTGAATCTGAGTACCTTTTGGCTCGAAAAAGAAGAAAAAGTGAGAAACTTTGTAGTTATAAAAGTCAGTTCCGTCACTTTTGTACATGCAAATATTCCATCAAATCATCAGGCTCTCTCTTAAAAGCTCCCACACCGGATGTGAATTGTTCCGACTGTATCCCCGGTGCATAGAACGCGTTGAAATCACAAATTCAAACAACCATTTTGATTTGTTTAATGTATAACATACTAGGTACATACATGAAATGGCAGAGATACACGGGCAGTTGAGTTCTATACCATTTCTGAAGTAAAGAAGATGGAAAATTATGTGGGAAATCAATCCCCACATGTTTCTTTCTTCTTTTTCTAGGGAAAATTTTGGTTTCTTCATCTAATGCTGACCTTCAGGGACTTCTTCTATGGTCATGTCTACCATTTCGACCGTGTTGAAACCTCCATCATCTGTGGCAATGGTTGATGGAGACTCGAATCCAGACCCTGCTTGTATTTCCTTGAACATTGCCATCACTTGTATCATTGTGGGTCGTCTCAAATGCCGATCATCCAGGCACGCACAAGCTACCTTCAAGTGTTGTAAAAGCTCGATCTGAAGGTTGGGGTCTTCTTTCATCAGCTCTGGATCAAAGACGTCACTTATTTTAAGATTGGCATGCTGTTTCACCCACCCCACAAGATTGTTGTCTCCAAAATCAGTTGAATCAGTAGACCTTTTCCCCGTTAGCAACTCGAGCAAGACTACACCATAACTGTAAACATCACCCTTGGTGGAACATTGAAAGCTCTGGTAGTATTCGGGAGGAACATAGCCGGGGGTACCCGCTAAGGTGCTGACACTCAAATGTGTATCCATTGCACTCATAAGCCTTGCCATACCGAAATCAGAAACTCTGGCTTCCAAGTTCTCATCAAGTAGGACATTGCTCGATTTCATGTCTCTGTGAATTATATGAGGAATGCAATTATGGTGAAGAAACGCCAGTCCTCTTGCAGCCCCAATGGCTATCTTTCTCCTTGCTGCCCAATTCAGTTTGATCCCAGCTTTCTTTTGACCATGCAAGACATCCTCTAAGCTACCATACTTCATGTACTCGTAAACCAGAAGCCGTTCTTCACGCACCTTACAGTAACCCAAGAGTGGAACGAGGTTCCGGTGCTTGATCTTCCCAATGGTTTCCATTTCCGCCATGAATTCTCGGTCACCTTGTCCACTGATATGTATCAGTTTCTTGATAGCAACAACACTCCCGTCTTTCAGTTGGGCCTTGTAAACATCACCAAAACCACCTGAGCCAATAAGGCTGTCGTCATGGAAGCCATTAGTGGCTTCAAGAAGATCAGCAAAGGTGAGCTTCCGAAGGGGCTTTTCAAATGTGGACAGGTTGATGCTCAATGCTTCTCGTGCACCGGTTAGCTTCCAGCTGGTATTTGCAGTGCCGGAGTGGGAATGACTGTCCATATAAACATCAAGAGCAGAATCCTGTTTCTTCCTTCTTTTCTTGGTCTCTACAATAGCTATGATCACACCGAAGATGCAGAAAACAGAGAACAACAATCCCATTGCCACACTCCCAGCAAGAGAAGCTTGATTGCGATGCGATTTTCGATGTCCAGAACTTAAAGCAGCCGCTGGATTCCCACAGGGGGGAAGCGGAACCCCACAGAGGGCTGCATTATTAACGAAATCACTAGCCGGAAACGTTGCCAGCTGACCGCTCTCCGGAATCATGCCAGATAGAAGGTTGTTTGACAGATTAATCTCACTCAGCAACGTGATGCCAGTCATGGATTGTGGAATCGACCCTTCCAACCTGTTGAAGGACAGATCAAGAATGCCAAGTCCCTTTAAGTTTCCAATCTCTTCTGGGATGGTTCCAGATATATTGTTGTGGCCCAAATTCAAGATAAACAGGTATGGCATTGTGCCAATCTCCTTCGGAATAGACCCGGATAGCAAATTGTATGAAAGATCAAGAAAAATCATGGAACCATTATTGTTAAATGTTGGTTGCGTGAGACCTCCGTAGACTCTAGTAAAGTTGCAAGGGTTCCTGCTTGAAATTCTACCCAACTGTTCTTTCCAGATTCCAGCAGATTCAAGTAAATTTCCTGATCCATGGCACTCTTTGCTTCCATCATTCTTGATATACATATACCTCTTTCCAGAAATGAAATTGACAGCTATTTTACCAGACTGTTTGAACAGCACTGGAGGGATAGTACCGTTCAAGTAATTGGTATTAAGGTCCAACCATATCAAGCTTCGACAATCCCCGAGCTCTTGTGGGATTCTTCCATAAAATGAGTTATTGCTGAGCTTGAGAATCGCAAGACTCGAAAGTTTACCGAGCCAAGCCGGAATCTCACCTGTGAACCTATTGTTGGATAACGAAATCCAGTTCAACTTGGTACAGTTGCTTAGACCAGAAGGTATTGTCCCAGTCAGGTCATTGAAATCAAGAATCAAACTCTCAAGTGTCTGAATGTTACTTAGCTCTTGAGGGATTTCTCCCTGGAGTTGGTTCAACCAAAGCCTCAAATCCTTAAGCTTGGAGAGAGCACCTAAGCTGGTGGGGATGGTACCCGTGAGGTGATTGAAGCTCAAATGGAGTGAAACAAGCTGAGAACAGTTGCTGAGAGTAGCAGGAATCGACCCAGTCAAGATATTGTTCTGCAAATAAAGAACGTGTAATCTGTTTGAGGGATTTTCACACAAAGAAGCAGGGATTGAGCCTGAAAAATTGTTGGAACTGAGATCTAAAACCTCCAGGTTGAAGAGACTGGACAAGGACTCCGGCAAAGGACCAGAGAAGTGATTAAAAGCTAAACCGAGCTTCTTCAAGGAACTCATGTTCTGGAATATCTCAAGAGGGAGTTTACCAGTGAAGTTGTTGGTAGATATATCGAAAGACTCCAAGGACGAACAAGAGGCAAAGCCACTAGGAATCGTACCGGAAAGATTGTTTGAAGAAAGATCCAGCTCCACAAGGCGTGAACAAGCTTCTGTCAGATACGGAGGAACCTGTCCTTGAAACTTATTATCGGCCAAATAAAGATACTTCAATTCGTAAGTTGGCAAAGCTGGAATCCGACCGGAGAACTGGTTGTTTGATAGATTCAAGAAATTTAAGTTCACGCACGAAGAAATTGCAGGGGCAATGTCAAAGGAAAACTTATTGGCGGAGATATCAAGGTGTTCCAAAGCTGAGCAGCTTCCGAATGAAGGTGTCCCTGTTGAGAAGTTGTTGAAAGAAACATCCAAAAACTTCAACTTTCTGCAATTTGAGACGTTTAATTCACCAGAAATCTCGTTTCCTTTCAAGACCAAGTGATTCAACTTGTTGCAACCACCATGAAGGATCAAAGGAACCACGTTTCCTGCAGAAAGCTTGTTGAAAGAAAGATCGAGAACTTCCAAATTCAGCTGCAAACCCCTGGATTCTTCACCAGAAGACACAAGGTTGTTGGTTGATAAATTCAGAAACTTCAAGTTTGAGCAAGAACCCAAGGCGGAAACGGTTGAAAGGGGACCGGACAAGGTGTTTTGAGATAGATCTAAAGTGGTTAACAGGGAGCTGCACTTGTATCCAGAAGGGAAAGAAATGTTGCCCGAGATGTTGGCTTTCAACAAAGAAAGGGATTCCAAGTTTTCCAGAACCAAAAGAAAGGCAGCAACAAAGTGAAACTCCGTGCTCAAGGAGGTGTAACCGAGTTCAATAGAGGAAACTTTGGAGCCTTGGCACATTACACCATTGAAGCTACAAGGGTCTTGGTTAGGAACCCAGTTTTGAAGAACAGATTGGTCAGGCAAGCTGGCTTTGAAGTTGAGCAGTAGCTGAGAATCTCTATTGTTTGAGGAAGAAAACGAAGCAGCAACAGCCGCTTCAAATGAGACAAGAAAGGTGAGAATGAGGTGAGAAAAGGAAGCTCCTGATGCAAATAAAGGTCTCATATTTGTCAACTTGTTTCGAATAAAAATGGAAGTAAGAGAAAGAGATGAGTTCAGGGTGTGAGCCCTGCCATTAAAGAGAAAACAGTAGAAAGCATGAGCTCTGGTTTGGGATTGGGAGAGAAGAAAATGATAGACAAAGCTTGGGTGTTGATGTTTTCTATTGGCGTTGGGTACTGAAAGAAAGAGAAAGATGAGAGTAAAAAGAGGACTTGGCGCAGTGAGAATGCTCTTATCAAAGTGGGAAGTGAAAACAGCTGTTGGCTCACAAGCACATGCTATGTAACACTTCTCTTCCTCTATTCCATCAATTATTTAATTAATTATAAAATAAATTATATAAATAATCATTTAATTTTATTCTTAAATTTATATTTTTATTAAAATTTTAAAACGTTCGATCTATTTATAGAATTAAAATATTAAACGTTTTTAATACTTATTTTTTGCAATCATCATCGTTGTTTGATACGAATTTCACTAATCGTTTTATTTTGCTTCTTTAAATTTAAATTTGATCTTTATTTCACCCAAAAAAATTCAAAATTTATAAATTAAGTAAAAATCTTTTATTTTTTTTCTCTCATCAATCTTTCCCCTATATTATCAAGGTCATTTCTCAATATATTACCTCCTTTCGTCAAAAATATAAAAAAAATAATAAAATATTTATTATCTAAATTTCAGTGAATGAATCGAATATTTTAAATTTTAATAACCATAATAAAATCTAAAGTAAAGTTCAGCAATAATTTAAATAATTTATTCTTAATTGTTTGATTAGTATCTAACTTCTAAATCAAACCTCAATTAATTATTGATTTAAATAATGATTATAATAATATGTTTGTCTCTTTAGATTGGTGATTAAGTGCTTCACATTAGGGTTTTGATCGATCCTTAATCCCCCATTTAAATAAATTTTCTTTTTGTTTCACTCCCTTTTTATGTTTGTTTCTTTATATACATAAATAAACCAGTCTTGATTTGGGTAATTTTGTTAGTTTTATATTGTGTTTGAGAATACAACACCAATGAACAAAAATATTTGAAAATCAATTGAAACAAATACAGATAATTTCACAAATATTTTAAATAATGTATCAAATACATTTATAAATTATTTATTGAATATATTATCAATTAATTATATGTTACTAATTGACCATTAATTTATCCGTCAGGATGAAAAGATAGATTTTTTTAAATAATATCAGTGGTTTGAATCCTGATATTATAAATATAAAAAATTAGGTTAAGAAAGTAATCTTCATATTAAATCTTTGTAAAGTATTTGATTTAAATTAATCAATCAATAATTCAAATATCAATAGTTAAACAAAAAATTAAGGGTTAACTGCACCACATATCACTTATTTATGACCTCCAACTTGAAAATACTACTAAACTCTGAACAATATATTAAAACTCTAAATCATAATCTCTAAACTTTAAATTGTAGAGTTCAATTTTATAGTTTAAGATTTATGATTTTTTATATTATTTATAGTATAAATATATTATTTTGAGAATGATTTTAATTTCTTTTAAATATTATAATTTTATATATAAATAATATAGATAATTAAATTTATATTTTATAAAATAAACATCACCTATTTTTTCCGGTTATTACGTTGCAAAGGCTTAGTCTTTTGGTTTGATTTTTCTATATTCAATTTTCATTTGTTATTTTATACATTATATTGATCAATAATGACTGTTTAATTAATTATATTATAACCATTGATTTAATATTAAATGAATATTCATTGTCTATTTAAGCAAATGAGTGGATAAAAATAGAATCGAAAGGAACACGACACGTGCGCCAACACGCGCATGCAATTATTTGTAGGGACCCACATTAATGGCTAAAAGGACCATCAGTTTGCGTTTGTTGGAATGTATTGAAATCATTAGATTCATATATGTATTGCTTGAGATTATTAACTTGAAATTTTAAATATAAAAAATAAAAAAATTAATTATTAATATTATCTTTAAAATCTTATAATCTAAATAAAAAATTTAAATTTTAAATTAAATTTTTACACAAACATATATAAATATCTTTTAATTTTATATTTTAATTTATATCAATTAAAGATAATTTTGTAAATAACTAATAAAGATTTAGTGCAATAATAAAATATTATGTTTTTTAAAAAAATGAGTTTGAATTTGAGAGATAATATTATTAGAAGAGATATGTACAAGAAAATGGTGAAAATTTTCAATTTTTATCAAAGTAGAAAAATATTGGGTTAGATTATTCAAATGGAATTTTTAATTAAATATAGTTTTTTTTTTTAAAATATGGTATTTATATTTTAATTTTATTAAATTTGAATTAAAAGAAACAATTTTAAATAATAACTTTCTCAATATAACTTAAAAAGTTAGATCCTTTTAAACTATTCTTTACTATTTTTTTAAAATTATTATTTAAAGTTGAATTCTTTTAAATTTGACTTTGATGATATTATGAAATTTATTTTATTTTAAGAATTAAAATAATAAATATTATATTTTAAAGAAAAAATAAAAAATTATTAAAATTATTAAAAAATTATTTCTCAAAATATTGTACTATGAATGATAACTTTAAAAAATGATTTCAAAAGAGTTTAGTTTTAAACAGTGAAATGAACTAGATCGAATAAAATATTAAAATAGATATCAAGAGGTACGACTTTGAATAGTTATTTACAAAGAACACTCTAAAAATATCAAAATATTGTTCAAAGTCGACACCTCTTAATATCAACTTTAATTTTTTATTTGATTTAATATTTTTATCAAAATTAAATTCTTTTATTATCATCCTTAAAAAAATCCTAAAACTATATTTATAAAATTTCTTTCTATTTAAATGATTAATTGATCGAAAGAGTTTAGAGAAAGAAAAATAAAAGATAAAGTTTAGTATGATAATGAATTTTGTTTTTATTTTCTTGAAGTTAGAGAAATGGTGGGGAAAAGACAGTGGGTCTCACCCTGTCTTGGGCCTGTCTTTGTTATCAAAATAGAAGGTGGGAAAAGGGAAAAGATGAGAAGGAAAATCTTATGAAGGAGAGAGGGACACTACCAGGATTCCTATAAATACAATAATCAAGAAATATTAAAAAAAAAAAGGAAAGTAAAATTGATAATTTATTTTAAAATAAATTTTAGAATCTAAGGAAAAATTATTATTAGAATTTTAGGTTAATTTTTGTGGTGTACTTGATAAAATATCATATATATTTTAAAAATAAAAAAAAACATTACTCATATATAATGTTTACTCTCAAATCATTATTTATAAATGGTGTTTTTTTTTAACTTTTATTATAGTTGTTGGTTTAGATTTTAAAATAAATTTAAATATCTTATTTTTTAAAATAAAATCTTTAAATATTTTATATAAGGGTGATAATGAGTCAAGTCGAATCCGAGCCTGGTCAGGTTCGACGAGCTCAGCTCAAGCTTGAAACTTGTCAGGTTCGACTTGGCTCAAAATAGATAATTTTGTTATATTTTTCTATAAAAGATGAGATTTCATTAAAAACTCTTTTCATAACCAACAACGAAAAAAAAATTTAATATTGAGAAAGAGAAAAAAAATTCTTTTGCTAAAGAAACTACTTTTAATGTATATGTAACACATGTATATATAATATAATTATTCTGAACATGTTACGAGCTTTTTGAGCCGAACTTGAGTAAACTCGATTTGGCTCGCTAAGGTCTCGAGTCGAACTCGAGTTTAAATCAAACTCACTTAAATCGAATTTTAACCGAACCTAACCCAAATAACTTGCGAGCTGATCAAACTCATTATCACCCATAATTCTATATATCGGACTAAACTAAAGAAGTTTGTATTTCCCAGTTCTAGGCCTCGTTTTCAATCAAGGCCCAATTTCATTAAAACGGCATTCTTTTCCTCCGGGTTTAGAAGAGGCGTTACCAGACCACACCATTCCTGCAACTGCGATGACCATAACTAGAATTACGTGTAGATTTGCCTTTTTGCCTAAATTGCAGGCAGGCAGCTTTAGCTACTGGGCTAGTGCGGCCGGTGAGGGTGATCAGTGTAAGTGAAGGAAAGGGTTTGGGGTTTGTGGATTGAATATCAAGTATGATTTAGAGTTTTATTATGGATTTTAAATTATAATAAAGTATAATTTTATTTTATTATATTTAATAATGATGAAATATATTAAAATATTAATAAAATAATATTAAACAATATAAAAATTAAATAATTAATTATTTTAATATTTTAATGATTAAAATATGTCTTGTAATTTACCCTAAAAATAAATGAAACCGAAGAAAAGCCGGCCATTGCCCATAAAGGCCCATGAGACTATTGGGAGACAGCCTCAAATATATACGTTCGTATCATCGCATACTTAATTCCTAAATCATAATCGTCTCTTTCTTTCAAACTTCAAACCTCCGCAAATTTTCCCTCACCCTAATCGACAATTCTTCTTTTCTTCTTCTTCTCGCATTCATGTAAATCTGCATCAATTCTGTTTTCCTTTTGAAAAGATAAAAACCTCCTCCTTTCTATCTCTCGTATCGTTTTTATTTATTTATTTATTTATTATCAATATAAATAATTATGACGAAGAAGAGAAAATCCGACGCTACGCGCCTTGACGAGGTTGATCGCACCATGTACACCAGTTTTTCCAGCGCCGCCAACTCCCTCTCCCATCTCTATACTCAGGCCATGAGCCACCAACGCCTTTCCTTTCAGGCCGGTGAACGTCACGCGCTGGTCTGTTTCATTCCCCCCTGCTTTTTTCCTTAATAATATTTTATTCCTGGTTCAATGAATCCTATAATCTTTTATGCGTTATTGAATCTTATAATTGTTTTTATGTGTTATTGAATTCTATATTTGATGTTATGATAATCAAGCACCAAATCAAGTCGTTTTAGTTTCAATGTTATAGCCTAAATAAAATATGAAATAGGCATAATTTGAATTTCACGTGCAAGGATTATTATGTTTCAAGTGTTGTTATATATCTTAATGATTTGATAATTTGTAATTTTATATGAATTTTCTTTTCTAATTTGCTTCTTGTTTGTAATAAACCAGATATTAAAACTTAATTGAAACCGAGTAATTTGCTTCTTGAGATCTGCCAAGTTGCTAAGGGACAAATCTAATGTAGCTTTAAGTTTAAATAAACGAGACTGCTGTAGCACATTTGCTTTTAGTTTAAAGTTATATTCAATGGTGTATGGAACTTATTTTCATTGTGTATTAACTTCCTGTCTGACAGTATAAATCCACATTTTTCTTCCTAGGAAAAACTCTATCAATGGATTCTGAGGCAGCAAGAAGAAGGGTCGAGGGCAACGACTGTCGATATAGTTGCTTATTTGCAGGTTTGTTTTTGTCATCTCTTGCTTTCTTTACTAGCTAACTAGCTATTTTTCCTCTGTTGTTCTCTTATGCTTTAATTTGAATTTTGCAACTGAATTGAATATCTATGCCAAGTCAAGTGTCATTTGAAAATTGAAATGCTTTCTTAAAGCCTAGAATCATATTATTGGTATACTAATTTAAATAATTTGATGGTCATACTTTTCCATATGTTTCTAGTTCTTTTTCCCCTTGTTCAAAGGACTATAGAATTGAAGGTTTCCTAAGTTAGCTTATAAATGCAGTGTTGGTTTATTTTGCCGAGTTAGCTTATTATAGTATTGATGACCTTACTATTCCATATGTATGGATGATTCTGTATGAAAAGTGCTGTTACAAAAAGAATGGAGAGACTTGGTGGTGGAGATATTAAAGGAGGAAACATCATATGGCAATGGATTAAAAATGAATTTCTGAAGAACTACTTTCTCATTACAGATTTATGATTTGTTCCTATGGACTTGTTCAACATGCATCATTTTGTCCATGAGCTTTCTCCTTTGAACAAATTATTTGCTTCATCTGCATTTTTCAAATGCTGTTGAATATATCGATCTACCTACTCTTGTTTCAATGAGATTATGCTTTAAAATTTTCTCTTCTCTTCTTTTGTAGAATGAGATTGAATATGGAGGAGAGGAGCCGCCAATGTCCCCTAGGCTGCCGTTGCAGCACCCGGTTCCCCAAAATCCAACACAGTTGAACAGTTTAAGTGCCCCTGTTTCTTCCAATCCATTCTCATCGGCAATTGCTGGGCAAGGAGTTCGGTCTGTTGATAACCAAGTTAAGAATTCAGTTTTCTCGAATGCCCTCTCAAGCCCCGTTCGCCGGAGTCTTCAGCACTACCACATGGCGGTGCAGGGCAGTTTTAATTCGAACAGTGTTATATCTTCACAAAACGGACAACGGAATCACGAGAGCAACTCCCCTCACCAACCAAATAGGGATGCCAATTCCCCCAGCTCTAATGACTGCATGGACATGCATTCCGATAGTCCTACACATGGTTTTCCTTATTAAATTTGTTTGGTCAGTTATTGTTCCCAAGGTTTAACTCCCTACCTTTCGAGAAATTATATCATAGGTCAGTCCCACCACGTCATCCATGGGACCGACCAATGATAATCATCCACCTCATTATTTTTTAATTTTTAAAATGAAGATTCACTTGGGAAAAAAATATGACATGGAAAAATTGATGAAGTGAGTAATTATCATTGGTCGGTCTCATGGACACGTGGTGGGACTGACCCATGATATAATTTTTCCTACCTTTCCGTTTGGGCCCAAGGCTTTTGTTTAGGTTGATTCTTTTTCTTCATGATTTTGAGTGCTTTATGTGACATATGAGTTAATATTTATGCATTGATAATCATTAGTTTGCTTGCTGTTAATAAATTAAATAGTATTAAATGGTAATAAATTATTTATATTTGTTTTCAAGGTTTTTATATTAACAAAAGTGCCGTGAGGAATAATTTTAATGAAAAAGAAAATATTATTTGATTTGAATAATGTATTTATATTTATAATTTAAGAAGATTTTTAATAAGATTAATAACTTTTTTGTATGATTATCTTATTATTAAAATTATATTCTTATCAAAACAATTTTTTTAATGTTATTTTTTAATTGTGAATACATTTTTGGTGCAAATTGTTTTCATTATTTTATTTTAGGAATAATAGCACAAATGTCCTCTATACTTTGTAAAATTTATCAATGTAGTGCCTAATGTTTGTAAACATTCAATGCACCCCTGCATTTTACTTTTAATTTCTAAACTGTCACTTAAGACTAATAATGTTAAATGATGATGTGGCATGGACATAAACATATTTTTGCAGTTACAATTAGTGGCGTAAACGAGTTGAGTTGAGTTTGAGTAGTGGTAAGTTTGGTTCGACTCGTTAAGATTTTGAGTCGAGTTTGAGTTTGAGTAATTTTAAACGAGTCTGAAATATCTGAGCTCGGCTCAGCTCGTTAAGAACTCGAGTCAAGTTCGAGATTTTTTCGAGCCTAATCAAGCTATGTATTGACCGATCTTTGACGGTGTTAGACTCGAACTCTTATCTCATGTCTCATTTAAAGCCTAATGGAGAAAAAAAAACTTTGATATACAAGTTGTATAAACTCAAACATGTTAATTTTAGATTTTAATATTTTAATTTAAGGTTTAAGACTATTTTTAAGATTTAGATTTTAGGGTTTTAAAACTTATGTTAATTTAGGATTTAAGACTTAATATTTGATTTCAAGAGTTTTTCAGATGTTTTTAGAAGAATAGAAGAAAAAAAAAACGCTTCATATTGGTGGCAGTTATTGATCGATTGGTGAGAAGAATCCTGGGCGACGATGATGACGGCAACGACAACGACAAGAGTTTGAGATAAACTTTAGTTTATGTTATTCTTTTTTACATGTAAAAGAAAAGAGAAATTATTTCTACCCCCCTTAATCTAAATTTTATTTACCCTACCTCACATTTATAGTCAATCTATTATCTATCCTTATAATCATATAGGTAGTATTACCCACAATTTTTTTAATTTTTTTTAAATTTTTTTTATGGATTAAAATAACTTATCCTTCACCTACAACAATGTTTAGTAGTAAACATTCATGTACTTTCCTTAAAATTTATGATATGATCAGGGTCAAAATTAAAATTTTTTTATAAAATAAATTAAATGTTATGAATATATTTATTCATGGTGGATATCCATATATTAAGTTAAAGTTTAATGGGCTTTATTATTAGGGTTTAATATCCATTGGAATTATGGTTTCTATCTTATGCCTATAAATATAGATTTTTGGCCAAAGCTTTATACACAATCTACTTTGAGAATATAATAAAATCTCTCTCTTTTATCTCTTATCTTTATTCTCTTATTTTATTTTTATTCTTTACTTTATTCACAACACTAAAAATGTATATTTAAAAATTTAAATTCATAAAAACTAAAAATGATTGCTTTTTAAAAAAATAATATATTTCAAAAAGTTAGATTCAAAAAAACTAAAAATGATTGTTAAAAAAATATTTATCCGAACTACTCTACTCGTTGGCATGCCTATCCAATTAAAAATTACCCGATATTTATAATAAAATATTTGTTTTTTTCGGGCCGGGTACCGTCCCATATTTTTTCGAAAAGTTGGCCCGGGTTAGGGCCAAAATTTTTTAGAATCCTTAACTTCTTTTTATACTTGTATTATAAACTTTTAAGTTTTGATTTTTTCATAAATATTTATATTAATTTATCAACATGAGATTTGAAAGAAAAATTGATGATCAAGAATAATGTATTCTTTTATCAAGAAACTTTAATATATATATATATTCAAATATTTATCTTTAAAATCAATCTCAAATCAATATTTTTATGTTCTAAATATATATAATATAATAAAATTTTATGTGTTTCCTATATATTTTTTTAAAAATAAATTTTAAAAAATATATAAAAAGTAAACCTGTACCCAAAACCAAAATTTTACGAATATTCAATTTACGGATACCTGATTTTTATATGCCAGGTCGTGACCGTTATTTTAATATCCAAAAATTTTAGATACTTAATATTTCAGATATTCGAAATCTCGAATACCCAAATATAAACACTCCTAGTTTTAAGAGGTCTTTATCCTTAAAGAACAATCCTTTCCATTAACTCTGATGAGATGTGTGAACTCTCTGTATTTACTGCTTGGTCTCATAGTCAGACCCTCCGACCATAAAACATAATTAGAAGCATCATCTATTGTCAATGATTCTTCCAGTCATTTTATGTGATTTTTGTGTCTAATCATGCCAGATTCTGCTCCACATGGCTGGACCACAGGAACTTGGATTCAATAAGCATCAGGGGCAGAAAAACAAATATGGCCCATTGCCCACTAACAAGGATACAAAGGTAAGTAAGGCTTAATTCAAAATATTAATATAGGAATTTGGGATAAACTCTATAAATAGCAATTCAACTTTTAGAGTACTTGTATTAGGCTCATTAATTTTTAAAATTTATTATATTAATAAAATTTTAATTTATTTTTATTTATTAACTATCGTTAGATGACGTTGATGTGTGCAAATCATTGCTCGTTAAATTTATCAAAACTTTTATTTTGTTTTTATAAATATAAATCAAATCTGACGGTACTATTAAAGTTTAATATAGACATAAAAATTTAAAAGATAAATAAATGATTATATCATGATCAAATTAGAGAAAATACTTTAAAAATTTTAAGTTTTTAACTTTCAAATATATATTTTTTTTATAAAAAATGAAAACCGAAGACTTTTTTCTTCTCTACATTTTATACGTAATGTAATAATAAAAGAAAATGAAAGACTTTAACAAAAAAAAAGGAAACTTTCGTTATTATAATTTAATTTTTTAGTAATACAAATTATATTAAAATTTGAAATTAAAATTTTATGGGTGAATTATCTAATAATTCATTGAATTTTTACAAGTGTTTAAACCTTTTTAAACTTAATTTTTTAAGATGGCTGCTAAAAAATCATAAAATTATTTATAAAAAATAACGAATTACTCACAGACTTATTGAATTGAGTTAAATTTTATTTAGAGACATACCTAGAATTTTTATAAGGCTACAAACTATAAAAAAGTACTAAAAATACATGAGTACAAAATTATAAGAGTTTAAAACGTACGAAATTAAATTATTAATAAAATATAAAAAAATATATAAAATATAAAAATTTAAAATCTTAAATTAAATTAATTTAAATTAAATAATAATAATAAATTTTAAATCAGATCGAATTTAAATTATTTATAAGCCGCTCAATAAATACTCTTAAACTGATTTAATCACTGCCTTTTTTTCAAAAGAAAATCTACAGTGTTTGACTTGGGTCCACCAAGAAATGCAAATATTTTATTATTATTATTATTATTATTATTTTTCTTTGAGGTCAACTAAGTTGAAGCTATTTAAGATCTTATCATAATTTTGTCCTAATCTTTTTACTTTCTATCTGATTCATTACTGTCTTTGTCCCATGATTGACTGTGTCATAATGTTTATTTCCTGTCGTATGGAATGTAGTGCCGACTCACAGACACTGCACATGAACAGCAGTCCTGAGCAGACTCAACCATTTTTGTCATCTCTTGGTGTTGGATTATTACCTAACGAAGAGGTTCTTTCACTTAGGGAGGGTTTAGGGTTTGAATAATATTCGTATAATAAATATTCACATAAAAATATTATAATAAATATTCACTTAGGGTTTAGGGTTTAGGGTTAAATTATATTCATATAATAAATATTCACATAAAAATATTTGAATAATAAATATTTAAATAAAATATTCAAATCAAAAGATTCGAATAAAATATATACGAATAAAAATATTCGCATAAAAAGATATTGGAATAAAAATAATCATATAATAAATATTTGAATAAAAATACTCGAATAAAAATATTCGAATAAAAAATATACGAATAAAAATATTCGTATACTAAATATTCAAATAAAAGTATTCTTATAATAAATATTAGAATAAAAATATGCGTATAATAAATATTTGAATAAAAATATTCGAATAAAAATATTCGTACAATAAATATTCGAATAAAAATATTCATATAATAAATATTGAAATAAAAATATTCGAATAAAAAATATACAAATAAAAATATTCGTATGATAAATATTCGTATAATAAATATTCGAATAAAAATATTTGAATAGAAAATATTTGAATAAAAATATTCGTATAATAAATATTCGAATAAAAATATTCATATAATAAATATTAGAATAAAAATATTCGAATAAAAAATATACAAATAAAAATATTCGTATAATAAATATTCGAATAAAAATTTTTGAATAAAAATATTCAAATAAAGATATTCATATAATAAATATTCGAATCAAAATATTCATATAATAAATATTCGAATAAAAATATTCGATAAAAAGTATACGAATAAAAATACTTGAATAAAAATATTTGAATGAAAAATATACGAATAAAAATATTAATATAATAACTATTCAAATAAAAATACTCAAATAAAAATATTCGAATAAAAATATTCGTATAATAAATATTCAAATAAAAATATTCGAATAAAAAATATTCAAATAAAAAATATACAAATAAATATTATACACAATTCCTTACAAAGTATACACAATGACCTACAAAAATCGTAAGGAAAAAGGTATGTACATAATTCCTTACAACTTCTCACCATGAGCTAAAGGAGTCATCCAAAGGTAAGGATTTGTGTACATACACAATTTACTACGATTTTCGTAAGCCGTTGTGTATACTTTGTAAGAAATTGTGTACAAACATAAATCCTTACCATTTGGGTGACATATTGTGTATTCTTGTAGGAAATTGTGTATGTACACAAATCCTTACCCTTGGATGCCTCCTTGAGCTCATGGTTTTAAAGTGGTAAGGATTTGTGTACATACCTTTTTTCTTACGGTTTTCGTAAGCCGTTGTGTATACTTTATAAGAATTTGTGTACAAACACAAATCCTTACCTTTTTTGTGCCATATTGTGTATTCTTGTAGGAAAGTGTGTATGTACACAAATCCTTACCTTTGAAAGCCTCCTCGAGCTCATGATTTTGAAGTGGTAAGGATTTGTGTACATACCTTTTTTCTTACGGTTTTCGTAAGCCGTTGTGTATACTTTGTAAGGATTTGTGTACAAACACAAATCCTTACCTTTTTCGTGCCATATTGTGTATTCTTGTAGGAAATTGTGTATGTACACAAATCCTTACCCTTGGAAAATTCCTTGAACTCATGGTTTTGAAGTGGTAAGGATTTGTGTACATACCTTTTTTCTTACGGTTTTCGTAAGCCGTTGTGTATACTTTGTAAGGATTTGTGTACAAACACAAATCCTTACCTTTTTGTGCCATATTGTGTATTCTTGTAGGAAAGTGTGTATGTACACAAATCCTTACCTTTGAAAGCCTCCTCGAGCTCATGATTTTGAAGTGGTAAGGATTTGTGTACATATCTTTTTTCTTACGGTTTTCGTAAGCCGTTGTGTATACTTTGTAAGGATTTGTGTACAAACACAAATCCTTACCTTTTTCGTGCCATATTGTGTATTCTTGTAGGAAATTGTGTATGTACACAAATCCTTACCCTTGGAAAATTCCTTGAACTCATGGTTTTGAAGTGGTAAGGATTTGTGTACATACCTTTTTTCTTACGGTTTTCGTAAGCCGTTGTGTATACTTTGTAAGGATTTGTGTACAAACACAAATCCTTACCTTTTTCGTATCATATTGTGTATTCTTGTAGGAAACTGTGTATGTACACAAATCCTTACCTTTGAAAGCCTCCTTGAGCTCATGGTTTTGAAGTCGTAAGGATTTGTGTACATACCTTTTTTCTTACGGTTTTCGTAAGCCGTTGTGTATACTTTGTAAGGATTTGTTTACAAACACAAATCTTTACCATTTGGGTGGCATATTGTGTATTCTTGTAGGAAATTGTGTATGTACACAAATCCTTACCCTTAGAAGTCTCCTTGAGCACATGGTTTTGAAGTCATAAGGATTTGTGTACATACCTTTTTTCTTACGGTTTTCGTAAGCCGTTGTGTATACTTTGTAAGGATTTGTGTACAAACACAAATCCTTACCGTTTTCGTGCCATATTGTGTATTCTTGTAGGAAATTGTGTATGTACACAAATCCTTACCCTTAGAAGCCTCCTTGAGCTCATGGTTTTGAAGTCGTAAGGATTTGTGTAAATACCTTTTTTCTTACGTTTTTCGTAAGCCGTTGTGTATAATTTGTAAGGATTTGTGTGCAAACACAAGTCCTTACCGTTTTCGTGTCATATTGTGTATTCTTGTAGGAAATTGTGTATGTACACAAATCCTTACCCTTGAAAAATTCCTTGAACTCATGGTTTTGAAGTGGTAAGGATTTGTGTACATACCTTTTTTCTTACGGTTTTCGTAAGCCGTTGTGTATAATTTGTAAAGATTTGTGTACAAACACAAATCCTTACCTTTTTCGTGCCATATTGTGTATTCTTGTAGGAAATTATGTATGTACACAAATCCTTACCCTTGAAAAATTCCTTGAACTCATGGTTTTGAAGTGGTAAGGATTTGTGTACATATCTTTTTTCTTACGATTTTCGTAAGCCGTTGTGTATGCTTTGTAAGAAATTGTGTACAAACACAAATCCTTACTATTTTTTATGTTTGTACCGTTTTTCTTACAGTTTTTGTAAGAAATTGTGTATATAGTTCTATGTGCACAATGTGACCGGGTAAACAGGTTTAAGCTTCTTTTAGGCTTTTTTTTAAGGGCTTTCCCTAGAACTACCCTTTCACTTAGATTTGTTACGATACAATAAAAATTAGTTTAAGTATGATTATTATCTTTTTATTATATTGAGATTTAAAGTGTTATTAATAAGTGTTATGTTAGAGCAATAGTAAAACACATTATTCTTTTAAAAGAAGATATAAGTTCGAACTTTGAGAAAGATATTACTTTTTAGATAAATTAAAGTTATTATATTCGTCTAAAAGAACTATCTATATACATTTTCAAAACGTGTAATAATTTATCGAAAAAGACATTCTAAGTTAGTTGTGCATCTCTAAACATCCTAGAAAAAGATATTTTACGTGTGAGAGAGAGTCACGAATTCTGAACATAAACTATAGTACAATAAACATGAAATTTATCGAAAATAATAAGTGTAATAATTCTATTTATTTGGTGTAATTTGGTACTGTGTTTTTACATTATATACTATATATATATTTAGTTATTATTAAGTTAATGACATGGGTTAGTAGAGCACCAACTTGATTGATAAAATATTAAAAGTATTTTTTTTCTAATGATAATGAATATTACTATAATATTATTTTTATTATATATTTATATAATTTTTAAATAAAACAATTAAAACATCAAACATTCAAGGATCAAACACATATTTAGAAAATCTTTATAAATATATTTTTATATATAATTTTTTTCGCATATATTATGAGTAAAATTTTTTTAATGTAATTAGTTAAATTAGTCTTCCTCTTCTCTAAATTTTGAGATTAAATAGATATTAAACTCTATTTTTGAATTTTAACAAGTTTGACGATTTATATGATGTTAGTCAATTTCTAACGAGGAGATAACAGATAAATGATTATGATTAAAGAATATGATGCACAATAACATGATAATTAATGAAGAAATCAGGTTAAAATATGATTTAATTTTTGAGGTTGTTTTTATAAATTTTGGAGTTATTTGTATTATTAATTTTATTTAATTTTAAATATAATTTTAAGATTTTAAAAAAAATAGCGTGTGTCATATAACGAAAGTTAACTATAAAAATTAACAAACAACAATGGCATAACACCTATTAGTACTTAAATAACTCAAAACAAAATTTAGATATCTATCTAATAAAATTATATAATTTGAATGCTTAATTATCGGCGAAATTGATCCAATATTGTATCTGATTTTTTATTTTAAAATCTATTGAAGTCTTCAAAATATTTAAGAATCTATTGTATTTTGAACAATGACTTTTAAGGTCCTAGAGATTTCAATCCGACTTCAAAAAAATCAGAAAGATTTCAATCCGACCTCATAAAAAAAGAATAAAAAATATATTTAATTAAAATTTTGAATTTATAAATTATGTTAATTTAATCATTTAATTAATATTGATTGTTATTGTATTGATATAGCAATTTGCTATATTAAAATAATAGTCTACGATGTTGATATGACAATCCACAATAAATGATGACATGATAATGAGACAATATTAATTTTTAGAAAGTTCAATATTTTAATACTTTTAACATGTTTTGATTTTTAAAATATTTTAAATTTCATAATATTTTTGATTCTAACTTTTTTATTTTTTATTTTCTATTAAATAAATCATAAAAAATATAAAAATCAATTAAACTCTTATTTTTTTAAAAATAGGACCCTAATACTAAGTATTAAAAAATTAAACTTAAAGAATAAAAAATTAATTTTAATTTATTTGTAAATTATTTTTTTATTACACTCGATAGTTATCAAATGAAAAATATCAATAAATTTTATTAAATACCAAACAAATTATTACACTTAATAATTGTCATTAAGGCAATTATCATCACTCAAATTTTTATCATTTAAATTTTCATTAGAATGTTTAATATTATCCACATTTATTTCTAACACATCACCATCGTCTAAAGGTTCTTCTACCCGTTTCGAAAAAATTATCTAAAGCTCCCTTTTGTGATTCTACTAATTCTTCTGTTTTTTTCACTATTAAAAACATATTTTCGCGTAAACATTATTCAATAAAAATTATAAAAAAAATATAGAGTGATAGCACCTGAGTTTTGTTGTTGAAGCTTTGCCTCAAACTTGATTATAGGATATCAACAATATATCTTATAAACGATGAATCTTTGTCTTCTTGAAATATCGAATCAAAAATTATAAATAAAAATTTTAGAATAAATTGGGAGAAAGTAACAGAAAAAGGTGAAGTGGTAAAAAGATAAGATGTGAAGAACAAAACCAATGAAAGTATTATTTATAGATGACATAAAGATAATTTTAACCCTTAACGTTTATAGCTTTTGTCGTTTAGGCCCTTATTCTTTTTTTGGGATAAATTTAACCCTTAACGTATATCTTTTTGACAAATAGCTTATTTTTTAACTAACTTGATGACTGGATCGTTAAAAATTTAACGATGATATATATATGGAATATAATTTTAAATGAAATGGAATGTAACCTATCAAATACATATATATGGAATATAATTTTATTCTAATATAAAAATATAAACAATTAAAATTCAAATAAAATATTAAAAATTAATTAATTCTAAAATAAAATATTATTAAACATTCTTAATCCTAACTACGATAAAATTAAAATCTTATTCGAATTGTGTTTATATTTTTATTTTAGAATTTATAATCATAGTGTATTATAATTATTTTTTATTTGAGATGTATGAACAAATAAAAAATAACGGGATAATATTATATAAATAAAATATCATAAACTAATATAATATTTTATTTTTATTATATAACAAATATTTTAAATATCAAATTCTAGACAATAATTTAAATAATACAGAATCCATTACATTTAATCTTAAATATTATATACAATAAACCAAATTTACGGGAAAAAGGTTTCCATGAGACAATTGTGTCACAATAATTATGTAGAAATTTTAAAAAATATGTTATTTATTTTTTAATTTTAAAATATAATAAAAAAATATAAACACAGTTCGAATAAGATTTTGATTTTATCGTAGTTAGGGTTAAGAATGTTTTATAATTTTTATTTTAGAATTAATTAATTTTTAATATTTTATTTGAATTTTAATTGTTTTATATTTTATATTAGAATAAAATTATATTCCATATATATCTATATTTGATAGGCTACATTCCATGTCATTTAAAATTATATTCCATATATATATTATCGTTAAATTTTTAACGGTCCAGTCATCAAGCTAGTTAAAAAATAAGCTATTTGTCAAAAAAGATATAGATTAAGGGCTAAATTTATCCCAAAAAAAGAATAAGGGTCAAAACAACAAAAACTATAAACATTAAGGGTTAAAATTATCTTTATGCCTTTATAGATTTATATGAATTTTTTATTCTTAATTTAAAAATATTATTTTAACATTAATTATGACCCTATAATACACTAACACCTAACTAATTAGATACTAATCATTTTATAATTAATAATAAAATCTATAAATAATAGTTTTTAAATTTTATTTAATAATAAAAATAAAAAATAAAAGTAAGTGATCTTTTAACTTTTTTTGTAACGACCCGAACTCTCGGTTTAGTGTGTCGGGTTAACCCGTTGTTTTGGGCCTCGGGTTTAGGATCGGGTTTGTGTGTTTTGGGCCTTGTTGGGCCATAGGCTTGTTGGGCTTGAGTGGTGTGGGCTTTAAGAGTTTTAAGATGGGGACATTTTTGTAAATGCCTAAATGGATGAAAAGAGGGGAAGGGGGGTTTTATTTCTCCTGCAGAGATGATATCATCTCCTTCTTCCTTTTCTTCCCATCCTTAAACTCCTTGGTTGCAAGAAGGCTTGGTTAAAGGTAAGACTTTTATGAGCTATGTTTGGAATCTCGTTTTTATGGTAGAGGAGATGTTATAGAGCAGTAAAGGATCTATAAAACAAGGTAAGAACATGTTGTTTTGGTGAGGATGAAGGTTTTGGTAGGGGTTTTAGGTTGAGCTCGGGATTGAGTTTTGGGGCTTTAATCTCAGTCTCTTTTGTGTCCTTAGACCTTGAGGAATCATCCTAAGTTCTTCCTAATTCATTCTTCATCCTTCTCTTGTAGAGAAAGAGGCTTGTGAGCCATCAACTAGCCTTGGAAGGGGAAAAGCTTGAGGAAGGAAGAGGAACTCGTTGCTGTTGCTTTTGCTTGAGGTTGGTACTCCCAACTCCTTCTACATCATCCATACATGGTAGAGTGCATGACATGTAGAGATAATCATGCTTGTATGTTGTTTTTGCTTGGTTGCTTGAAAATGGGTCTTTAATGGTGAATTTCGGATTAATATGGTTAAGGGCTGGAAATTGATGTCAAAATACTTTAAACATCGTTAATTTTGAGTAGGAACTCTTAGGGATCGATTAGATTAAGTTTGGGGTTGAAAATATAAAATTTCTAAGTGCAGAACCGTCCTTAGTGCAGGGGGTATCGATACTCGGGCCACCGGTATCGATACCAGTGTGTGTATTTTGGCTTGTTGTTCAGAGGTATCGATACCTGTTTCGATACCGTGGATTCCAGAAAGTTTTTGCATCGATACCTGTATCGAAACGGGTCCTCCCCTTTCTGTTGACTTTTTGGGCTAGTCAATGGTGTCGATACCTGTGGTTCGATACCCTCTTTGGGTGGGTATCGATAAAGGGTGTTTCGATACCCTACTTAAGGGTATCGATACCCCTGTGTAATTTGGTTAAATTTGGATAAAGTTAGGGGTTCGATGATCCTAATGAATAAATACTCACATCTAAAAGCTATGAAATGAATTGTCGAACTAAGTTAAAGTTATAACTCCGAAAGACTAAGTGAGATAGGCCTTTAATATATCTTGTTGTGATGAGATCCTAGGTGGATCGTTTGTGTGGTCGAGTCCCTGTGTGTTGGAATCCGGATATCCATAAGTGTTGCAACACGTTGAAGGCCATCCGATGTAACATGCCGAGTGATGATTGAAGACTTTTATTCCGAGTGTTGGGCGGCCTCACTCGAAGATGTTCGATGTGACATTCCGAGCATAGGGTTGGTTGGGCGGCCTCCACCCTTTTCCGAACGTTGGACGGCCTCGTTCGAAGATGTCCGATGTAACATTCCGGGCATAGGATTTGAGGGCGGCCTCAATCCTGAGTGTAGGATCCCGATGCTGTGTGGACGCGGGCCTCGCTCTTGTGTGTTGACTTATATGTTTGTATATGCTGTGTGCGATAGTATACATTCTTTTATGCCATGTGTAGGCGAGCATGCTAGACCTTCATACCATGCATGTGATTTATATATCATGCTTTATTGCTTTGATATGCATGATGTTGGCCGAGTTTGGCGTATCCACTGAGCTTGTGTGGCTCAGCGTTCGAAATCTGTTTTCGTGTGTAGGTTAAGTGGAACGGGATTCGTGGAGCGGGATTCGTGGAGCACCATCGAGGTTTGGACTTACAGCATCGACCGTGTTGTCAGAGTACAGTATTTAGGTGTAGTGGGCTTAGTACTATGTTGAACCCTATATGTATTTGTAACTCTGTTATTTTATTTGGGTCGAAGGTTTTAAATCAGTCTGTAAAATATTTTGGAGCTCCGTTTTACTTTGAATTATTTTGGGCTTGTCTTTATTCATTTGGATTATGAACTTGGTTTTGGACTTTTTGTGATTTTATTATTGGACTTTTAAAACGAAATTTTGAAATATGGGTTTTGGGCCGGAGGCCCATTGTGACATCCGGGTCGGGTGTTACATTTTTAACGGCAAATTATGTTTTAAAGAAAAAAATTAAAAGTAAAAGCAATTTTATATTCAGTTCCAAGAATTTAGTTATCATTACATATTAAATGTTTTCAGTTGTCTTTATTACCCGGTTGCCATTAAATTTCAAAAATCTAATTTTTAATGGTAAAAAAATATTTTAATATTTTAATAATAATTATTATTTTATTTTAATGATCATTAAGTCTAACTGTCCTGGGGCCCTGGGCCATCGTCCTTATTGTCCAGGCTCAGGGCCGGCTCTGATTACAGTGAAGGTACCTCTACAGCTCTACTATACTTAAGCATGCCCATCCAACTCCAAATGGCACCTCCATTACCGTGTGGGGGAGCTTTCTTTTCCAAGCCTGATGCGTGTAGTTTAAATGCCAAAAACAGCAGGAGACATGGACGTAGACTCTAAGGACCATATTACTCACGTAGACTGACTACAAAATTGGATGTCACTTTCGAGTAATGCAAACATTGTCGATCCATATAGGATCAAACGCTACTAGTTGATTTGCCTCCATATAAGAGAAGGAAAATGGAAGATGTTTGTTCACACAAATTTTGAAATAAAGACAATGGTTAGAATTCCTTACAGGCATCTTGTTCTTGCTTCTGTTTTCCTACTCTTCATCTCCATAACTGCTGGAGGTAAATCTTGAATATCCAACTCAACAATCATAGTATATGTTTCTTATGTTGTTTGATATATACGAGGAGTATCAGGATCTGAACTTTATTGGTTTGATTTTTCAGCACGAAATCTACCTGCAGCCATGGAAACTGAAACCCCCCACCATCATCGTGAGCTTACATCAACAAAAGATGGAGCAATTGGTTTCAGTGTTGATGAATTAGTATCTACGGACTACACTCCGGCGACAAGAACGCCGCCGATCCATAACTAATGGGAAAATTTTGTAAATACAAGTAGTAGCTGGTTTAGCTTAGTTTTAGTTAAACTGTTTCTTTTCCCCTTTGTATCCGAGTGCATATATTTTATATATTGTAGAAAGGATAAAACAATGAAAGAAATGATTCACTCATATACGAGAATCAAGAATTAGTATTTCAATCTCCCTACCAGTTGAAGGCACTGTTACCAGAATATTCGTGGTACCTAGTGATGTTACTGAAGCTGAGATTAAAGAACTATTTAGACAAGGCAATGAAAAAAGTCCAGTCACCAGATGATTTTACATCTGGGTTCTTCAAGAGTGCATGGGTGATGGGACATTCTAGGAGTTGGTTTTGTGGCACTGTGGCAGCCATTAAGTACATTGTCAGTTCTTCCTCCTTCCTGGCAGCCTTTAATGCCACTGCCATTGTACTCATATCCGAAGTACCAAATGCAAATTTGCCAAAAGACTTCAGCTCATCTGCTGTTTAACTGTTTACAAAATTTTAAGTAGGATACTAGTTAGTTACTCGATTCTCTCCCCATTTTCTTGAGATGATTGACCCGAGCCAGTCTGCTTTTAATAAGGGAAAGAGCATAGTGGACAATACGTTGCTTGCTCAGGAATTAGTCAAGGGTTATGCTAGGAAGAATATGTCTCCAAGATATAAAGCTTTAGATTCCATCATGTGGGACTTCATTTTAAAAGTACTGAAAGCAATAAGGATTCCTACTCTTTTCCGAGATTGGATCAAGGCCTGCATCACCAATTCACGGTTCTCAATCTCCTTTAATGGTAATCTAATGGGTTTTTTCAAAGGGGCAACGGGGTGAGACAAGGAAACTCCTTGTCCCATACCTCTTTGTGATTGCAATGAATACCCTCTCGGCCTTGCTTATACTTTCTGCTAACAATGGGATATTCAGGTATCATCCCAAATGCAAGAGAATCTCCCTCACACACCTTGCATTTGTTGATGACCTCCTTATATTCTGTAATGGCAATACAGATTGTATTGTGGGCATTTTGAGTAGATTAGAGCAATTCTATGATTTGTCTGGGATAAACCTAAAAGCTGGGAATATTGAATTCTATGCTTGTGGTATGGTTGTTAGTCAAATTGAAGAAGTACAGCTCCTCACCACCAACTTTAAATTGTGGCCATAAAGTATCTATGAGATGCAACTAGAAGCAGCACAAGCTCTCAAGCCTGGCAAAGACGAAAGCTCATAGGCAGCCACTGCGAATGTTTTGAGAAACAAGCCTTTATATCTGTCATCATCAACCCAACATAACCCATCACTTTAAAACAATAAAAACATAGACCAAATAGACATCACAGGTCTCAGACATCCAAGGAGGATTAAAGCAGCATAAGCTCTCAAGCCCGGCGAAAGGCGAAAGCCCTCAGGCGGCCACTGCGAATGTTTCTGAGAAACAAGCCTTTTGGATTTATCATCATCGACCAATTCCATTCCAATCAAAATAAATTAAAGATTTTGGAATTATTTTATGAATGTTTTTGAGAAACAAACCTTTAATCAACCCAATATAACCCAACACTTTAAAATAATAAAAACATAGACCAAATAGACATCAAAGGTCTCAGACATCCAAGGAAGGATTAAGGCAGCATAAACTCTCAAGCCCGGCGAAAGGCGAAAGCTCTTAGGCGGCCACTGCGAATGTTTTTGAGAAACAAGCCTTTAGAAGATGTCATCACTGAACTTCATCATGAGCAAGAAAACATACAGGAAATCAAGTGACAAACAATAAAAGCTTCAACAGAGCAACAGCATACAGAGATAATGGAAATCTTAGAACAATGATTAAAGCATTGTCATTTTGTAAATAATATATGTAAATTAAAAGACTCAGACATCCAAGGAAGGATCTAAACAGCAGAAGCTCTCAAGCCCGGCGAAAGGCGAAAGCCCTCAGGCGGCCACTGCGAATGTTTCTGAGAAACAAGCCTATTGGATTTATCATCATCGACCAGTTTCATTCCAATCAAAACAAATTACAGGGTAAAACAAACAATGAAAAACAAAGAAACTGAACCATGGAATGTTTTAGGGGCTGATGAAAGGAACAAGGAGAGTAGAGGGGTTTATAAAGAAACCGCAGTTAGGGTTAAAACCGATAATTTTGGGCTTATTAAATTCCATATTTTTTATGGGCTTCGTGTGATTTTAAGACAAATTCTCGAAGACTCAGGAGATTGCTTGAAGTTTCACCTAATGTTATAAAAAACCATAATTACAATATACGATACTATTTAGAGGTTGATGTGTAATGACTAGAATCCAATGACCAAGATTGCACTGAAAAATCTCCAACACCTTCGCCTTGAGTGTTTCCCAAGTTTAGCTCATGATCCGACGTTTGAATGGGAAAAGCAATAGGATATGGAGTCGGCGGTGAAGAAGAAGGCAAAACTATTTGGTCGTATGGATACATGGGCTGGTTTTGCTGCTGTCCATCTGGAAAATCATTGTAACCCAAGAACAGCTGAGAATAGTCCGTATATCCGCCGGAAACTTGAGGATTTGGGTCGGTGTAATAGGACTGAGAGTGAACGATTGGATCAGCTGAGGTTGAAACGGAGAAAAGGGTGTTCGGGGAATTAGAAACGGGGAAATTTGTTGCCGATGGATTGGGTGGAGGTGTTATGAGTTTTACGTTTTCAGGGAAGTTGAGCTTGGCTTTGTTGCCTCGGAAGCCGAGGGCGGCTTCATCGTAGGCTCTGGCTGCGTCCTCGGCGGTGTCGAATGTGCCTAACCAAACTCTAGCAGCTTTGAAAGGGTCGCGTATCTCAGCTGCCCACTTGCCCCATGGCCTCTGTCTCACGCCCCTGTATCTCCTCCTTGGCTCTTCCCTGTAATTCTCACTGCGGTTGTATTCGTATGTTGGGAACAATTGTGCTGCCATGTTTGTCCCTGTCACTGAATTTATATTTGCTTGTTTTAGTTAAAAAAAGGGTTTAACTTGATAGAGAATGTACTATTCTATTAGATTTGGTCAAGGTTATGAAACTACAGTAACGTAAAATAAAAATTATCTCTTTTTATATATTAAAAAAATTGAATTTAAATTAACGTTTTAAATTAATTTTGTCACATGTAAGTAAAAAACATTTAGCTTATCCATTTAATAATGCTTTCAGTTTTCTACTACTCCGTATTGCTTACCTCCTATACTAGCAGAAGACGAGCCTCCATGTGGGAAGTTGCCAAACTGCGTACAAAGTTTAGCAACAGACTCAACCGCCATCCCTCCACCACCTCGACCACCAGTACCGGAAGCGCCACCTCCCTCTTCCTCTTCTTCCCTTCCTCTCTTTTTCCCCAAATCATCCGAGTTCTCATTTCCTGAAAGCTCCTCCTCATCCGGTACATCGCCTGCTACGACATGAGTCAAAGCTGAAACCATAACCGACATCTCCCTTTCCCGACAAAACCCTGATAACATCAATGGCGCCGATGACCCCTGCTCTCCCATCATCATCAACTGATACCTGGAAAATCCTTGATTGTCTACACCGTCTCCCCTGCTGTTCAGTACTCTTCCTTTCTTGTTCGCCATCTTTTTGGTTATCTCACACATGAAACAATCTAGAGTAGTACTCAATATGCAGTCATTTGCAAAACCTCTATGTTACAGAACTCATCCAAGTTTTTTGCAGTTCAGTTCATCAAACAAGACAGACTTATAAAGGCTATACGAGAAAGTATGTCGGACAGTGGAACAAAGGACAACCGGTTATTACAATGTGAAAGCCGATTCTTTCAGTGATTTGTGGTTAACTTCGTAAAAGAATGGATATGGCAAGTGGACAATTTGAGATATGAGTTCTGAAAAATAGGGAAGTCAAAATAGTTCGTTCTTCTTTGTATTTTTTCAAAGTGTGAAAGTGCCGGATTTTGGCGATGCAAAGTTATTAAAAATTGCAATCATCTTTACTCCACGGTCAAAACAACGGTTGTTGTTTTTAAAGGTCACGAATTTAAATACTAATAATATAATATAGTAATTGAACGAATAATTTTTAATAGTTGAGAGTATACTTTAGAATCAATACTACTGTAACCACGTTAGCTTATTTAAAAAATGTTTTCGAAAATAATCCAATTGAAAAATATTTGTATGGTTAAATTTTGTTGGATGTCTTATTGTTTGGATCGTGTTCTATTTTAATTATTTATTTTTAAAAGTATTTTGTTACTTATATTTTTAATCTGTTTTATTTCGGTCATTGTTCCGTTAACACTCGTTAATTGTTGACACGACATATTAGTCAAAAGAGTTAATATTTAATTAGATCCTTGAACCTTAAAGAAAATATTAATTTAACCCTTAAACTCTATCGAGTATCAGCATCAGAACAATCACTCGGCAAAGAAGGTGATTAGAGCAGCGAGGTTGTAAGATTAAAGTAAGATTAATTTTTTTAAAAATTTAGGGTTTAAATAACTGACCAAAATAAAACATATCATGAACCTAAATGGCAATAATAATTTTTTTAAATGACCAAAATAAATACATCCCAAATAAAAAGTAGCTCCGATAAAATTTAGGTTTAAGAGTTCAATAAGTCTTTAAATTTTTATAAAAAAGTCAATTAAGCTCTTAAACTTTTTTTACACCCAATAAAGCCCTCAAACTCACTAAAAAAATTAATTTAGCCCTTAAACTGTTGTAAAAAAATAATTAAGCCCTTAAACTTTTTTTGCATTTAATTAAACCCTCAAACTCAAGAAAAAAAATCAATTTGGCTCTTTGATCAACTATGATCGTTAACTTTAACGTTTTTTTATAAAAAAAAATTAGCACTTGTCGCGACAAGATAATACCACTTATCGTTTTTAAGAAATTTTAAAAATTTAAAAATATATAAAAAATCTTGAAAATTTTAAATTATTTTAAAATATAAAAATATTTTTTTTATAATTGTAAAGTAATATTTAATATTTTTATTTTTTTAATCTTTAAAAAATATTATTTATCATTTTGAATTAAATTTCAAAATTATTTTTTTATATTTAAAAAAAATCATTATTTTTGTATAATTTTAAAAAATTAAATTTTAAAATTCCTATAAACGAAAAAGTAGTGTTATTTTGTTACAATACGTGTTAAATTTAAAAAAAATAAAATTAACGGTTAAAGTTGGTAAAAGGATCAAATTGATTTTTTTTCTTGAGTTTGAAGGTTTAATTGGGTGTTAAAAAAGTTTAAAGGCTGAATTGATTTTTTTAGTTTGAGGGCTTAATTGAATGTAAAAAAGATTTAAGAGCTTAATTGATTTTTTTGCAAAAATTTAAGGGCTTGTTAGACCCTTAAACCTAAAATTTACTCTCTTTTATTTATCAGGTTTAAAAAAAAATGTAATTTGTTTTCTTCCATTCCGTCTTCTATCGAACACTTGCAAGAGGCTTTTATTGACGGTGCAAAAATACAACTTTTTAATCAAAAATTCAACACACAAGTTGTATCGAATTTGTGTGGTAAAAAATAAAACTGAAAAAAATATCTAAAAATCGAAAAGTAAGAATAAAATAAATAAAGTTAATAGAATAATTTTTATCTTAATATATTTGATTTAAATCGATCTCATTTATAATATATATTATTAAAATAATTAATAAATATTACAATTAAAAATATCAATGAGACAATAGATTGGTCATTTCATCACCAACATTTTATTATGCATGTGCTAAATTCCTAACCTCGGTATATCCAAAACAAGAGTCCAAAAACGTACAGTGAGTTTTTTTAAAGGGTAAACTGCAATGGATGTCATTTAATTATGGATAGGGTTATATTTGAATCATTTAATTATTAAAATTTATATTTAGGTCACTCATTTATGGGTAAAGTTATATTTGAGTTACCTAATTATTAAAGGTTATATTTAGATCACTCAATTATAGGTGGATTACATTTGGGTCACTCTTCATATTTGAAAAAAAGTTTATCAATTCATGTATTAGATTAATTAATGATTTCAAATAAAGCACTCTAATATTAACAAGAGTATACAAGCGATTTAGAAGAAAAAACGACCAAATTAATATACTTTTTCAAATATGAAGAGTGACTCAAATATAACCTTACTTATAATTGAGTGACTCAAATGTAACCTTTAATAATTGGGTGACTCAAATATAACCTTATCCATAAATAAGTGACCTAAATATAACTTTTAATAATTAGATGATCCAAATATAACTATACATATAATTAAGTGACCTATGTTGCAGTTTACCCTTTTTTAAATGTCAACTTTTTGTAATAGATGATGTGGCATTTTCTGATTAGGTAGAATGGCGGTGGAGTTTTTCAAAGGCATTGTCAAAGGTTAACCAACGTCTAAGACACGGTTATTAGTTGAATAGATTGTGTGGGACCACCCTCAAGTTGTGTCGACATTATTTTGAGGTAATTGTTTTTAGCCCCATCATTTCATGAATAGTGTTCAATTTAACCCCTAAAAAATGTCCATTCAGAAAAATGTGAACACTAACCTATCTCAATTTCAAAATCAAATTCCAAACAATTAATACCATATCATTAGTATTTAAAGTGTATTTAATTAATTATTTGATTAAATTAACAAATTATACACGGAAATATCATGAGTTTAAACACTATTTGTCATAAATAAAACTCATAAAATTAGACCGATAAATTTAACTTGAGACCAAATTTGATTTATTATATTCAAAATTTGATATGAATTTAAATATGATAGTTTAAAGTTGATTTGAACTCAAAATAAATTGAACCGAATCAAAAAAATAAAATTTTTCTGAATCAAAAAGCAAATCAAACTCGAAAATAACTAAAACCAAAGTAATCTGAATTAAAAATTAACTTGAACCGAAAATAATTTAAATTTAATTCGTTGAATTATGTATTTTTTTGTATTATATTATTAATGAACAATCACCTTTAGTAATAATTTAACATATTATCTTCTCCTTTAAAAGGGATATAGTTATATATTAATTCAAATAGAAAAGTAACAGATTTTATATTTATTCGATTCAAAAATAGATTAATTCGATATTGATTTGAATAAAAAATTTATCTAATCTATTATTAATTCAACCCAACCTCATATACCCAAATTAGATTTAAATCAAATTAATCTAAATTAAATGTCATCTGAACTAAAAATCAACTTCACCTTAAATGATCCTATCCGAACGACCAATTGTCTCTCTAGTTAGGGAGAAATTATATCATGGGTCAGTCCTATCACGTCATTCATGAGACCGACCAATGATAATCATCCACCTCATTATTTTTTAATTTTTAAAATGAAGATTCACTTTGGAAAAAAATATGACATGGAAAAATTGATGAAGTGGGTAGTTATCATTGGTTGGTCCCATGGACACGTGGTGGGACTGACCCATGATATAATTTTTCCTAGTTAGGGGTGTTCAAAATTATCAACTTGATTACCCGATCGAACTATTCGAAACAAAAATATCGGGTAATTCTCAAAAAAAAAAATTAATCGGTCGGGTTGGGTACACGACCTGAAAATAATTGGACCAGGCTTGGGCCAATTTTTTTCAATCACTGGGTACCTGACCTAACTAATTTTAAATTATAATATAATTTTTTAGTTTTAAATTAATTTTTTTTGTTGTAGGTTCTTTGATATTTGTACATAAAATTAAATTTAAATCTTTAAATTAATTTTATGTCTGGATTATATACTTTTATTTTTTAAAAATATTTTATTAATTTGTTAATATTGAAAGAAAAAAACGATATTAATATTTTTAATATCGATATTTAAATATTATAAAATTAACTTTAAATCACTAAATTTTTATGTTTGTTCATATATTATAAAATTATAAAATTTGTGTTTAATATATGATTTTTTAATTTTAAAATAAAAAATTAAATATATATGAATCGGGTATCCGTTACTCAATTAACCAAGTACCTGATTTACGGGTACCCGATACAAATAAACCGAGACACAAACTCTTAAAAAACCGAATATCCGGTAATAAACCCCCTATCTCTAATCTCTGTATAAAATGACAATACTCTCACACTATGGCCTATGAGAACGATGTTAATTGCTCCACTTTGTAAGTTGACTTCCATGATGCCTCCAAAAGGTTAATTTATCAACCCCTTGTATACACACGAAAAAGTATATATACTAAAGAATTACTTATGTGGAAATTATCTTTATATAAATAATATTTTAAATATAAATTAAAAAGATTATTGGTTTATATAAAGTCAAACACATGGAAAAGTTGACATTGAAATTAATAATTTCGAAAAGCATGGGTCGGAGGTTCCTCACCTCACTCTGCTCCATTGTCAAACTTGAAATGTTGTATTTACCTTTGTATGCAAAGTTGACCACAATGTATATCTAGGGTGCTTAACGAGTTGAGTATCTTGTGAGCTGTTCGAACTTGATTCGGTAAAAACTCGATAAATATTTGATTTAAATTAATTCGATTTAAACTTAAATTCAATTTGATACTTTAACAAGTTAAATCAAGCAAAGTCTAACTCAACTCCATAAGTTCACGAATAACGCATTAATTTTTTAAAATATTTTGTTTAAAATAATTTCTTTCAAAAAATAAATTTAAATAATAATTATTAATATGTGTTGCTTTAATTTTAATATACTAGTTTGGTATATTTATGTATTATTACTTTTGAATTTAGACTTTAAAAATGTTTTGTACACTCTTTTGGTATTTTTGGTTAAATTTGTTAATTTATGTTAATATTAAACCTCATACAATATAATTAAATTTTACATTTAGTTAAAAATAAGGTAAGTTTTTTAATGAACTTAACGAACAACAAATCGAGCTTAACAAACGAGTCGAGTTAAGAAACAAAATATTTTTAACAAGCACAAGTCAAAAACAATTTTAACAAACTTAATGAGCAATGAATCGAGTTGAGCAACAAAATTTTTTAACGAACATTAATTGAACAATACTCAACTCGCGATGGACTCACTCGATAAACACCCCATGTATATCCATTAGAATTATTTATTTGATAAATTTTAATAAATATAAATTATTTGACTTCATCTAAAATTATTTATTGAACAAATTGTTATATAAACTATTTTTTCACTCGTGTGGTAAAAGTTTAGTTAGTTATTAAATATAATAATAATTGACAATAAGCAAGTTTCCATACAAATCTGCCATTGCTAAACATCAAAATCAAAGCTATATTAATATTATACAGGAACCACTGCATCTGCAAGCCTTAGCTCCCACAGGCCATGCACTCTTCTCGGTTCGAAAGGGAACACACCATTTGAGCCATTTTCGTCTCGTCATCTTCTAACTTTGGCTTTTCCTATATCATTACCAGAAACAACACATTTTATATCAATAGAATTCACAAACTTGGTGGCATATGCAACTTCAACTTGAATCAATATTAAGTGCACGTTACCTTAAGCATTGATGTGTCAACGGTGAATTTAATTGCATCGGCTGCAGCACGAGATCTTAAATAGTACATTCCGGTCTTCAGACCCTATATATGTAGTCAAGGGCATGAGCAAAACAATGAATCATCAACCATTATGCAACTATTGACATTTACATTTGTTTAATCAAAATAAAGAGATTTTTAATACCTTGGACCAGGCATAGAAGTGTAAGGAAGTAAGTTTTCCAAAATTAGGTTGGTCCATATGTATATTTAAGCTTTGGCTCTGGTCTATGTAGCATCCTCTATCAACAGCCATATCAACCAATGTTTTTTGCTTGATTTCCCAAACAGTCCTAGTAAACCAGAAAGGATATAACTTTAACTTCATAGTACAGAGATGATGAAAGAAAAGGGGGCCTGGGGACTGAAAGGAAAAAACCATCAATTCAAACCTGTAAATTGCTTTCAGATCATGAGGTACTTCGGGAATGTTTTGAACTGAACCATCAGCATGTATTATCTTGTTCTTAATAACAGGTGTCCAAAGACCCATCTCAGTTAAATCATGAAGAAGATGCTTATTCACCACTACAAACTCCCCACTGGAGGAAAACATGAAAAAAAGTTTTAATGGAAAACAGATAAATGGTAGGATATGCATAAGTGGAAGCTAGGACAAACCTCAAAACTCTACGACTGTAGATATTGGAAGTATAAGGTTCAAAGCACTCGTTATTTCCAAGGATCTGGCTAGTTGAAGCAGTTGGCATTGGTGCTACCAAAAGTGAATTTCTCACTCCATTCTTAGCTATGCTGTCCCTGAGAGCATTCCAATCCCACCGGTTTGAAGGAGTAACAGCCCACATATCTGGTTGAAGAATACCCTGAATTTCAAATATCAGTTGTGAGCAAAAGAGGTTAGCAAGATATTGCTATCACATTGAATAACCAAAATAGTTGCATGCATTTACAGAATTACCAAAATAACATACCTTACTAACAGGACTACCATTATATGTCTCATAGGGTCCCTCTTTCTCAGCTAATTTAGAAGAAGCTTTGAGAGCATGGTAGTATATGGTCTCAAATATGTCCTTGTTGAGCTGCTGAGCCTGAAATTCAAAACCAATAAACTATCAGACAACATATTCAATTTGAAAAGTATATACAATTCAAATAATTGTGATCGATATACCTCAGGTGAATCAAAGGCCATGCCTAGTAAGATGAAGGTATCTGCAAGACCCTGAACTCCAATACCAATAGGCCTATGACGTAAGTTTGATCTTTTGGCTGTTTCAACTGGGTAGTAATTAACGTCAATTATTTTGTTAAGATTTCTTGTAACAATATCAGTAACCTGTCACAACAGCACAAAGAGCATTACAATCATTGTTAAAAAATAAATATCAAAGTGACAACATGCGACTATAGAGACATGCATGATGCCATCACTGTGATATACATAGATAGATCAGACATGGACTAGCAATCAAAGGATAAGCAAATCAGCAAGGTAAAGAATCAAACCTCTGCCAGTTTGTCAAAGTCAAAATATCTATTCTGAGAACCTCTACTACCAACAAGTTTACTCGGATGAGACTCCAGTGGTACCACCTGAAGTAGAGGTTAAGTAATTAACATGCAGAGTCAACATACATCAAATATGTACAGCATAAGCACGATATGTCACCTACCTTTTCCCTCACATATCTTGGTAGTGCAATAGATGCCAGATTGCAAACAGCTGTTTCTGTTGGACTTGTGTACTCAATTATCTCAGTACACAAATTTGAAGACTTAATGGTGCCAAGATTTTGCTGGTTGCTTTTTCTATTGCAAGTATCCTGAACAGAAGTGGGGGCAAGGGTTAAAAACACAATAATCATCTGAGAACATAAATACCCCGTAAGATAGAAAGCTTGCTCAAAAAACCTACCTTAAATAGCATGTAAGGGGTACCAGTCTCTATCTGGGATTTCAGGATCTCAAACCACAAGTTTTGTGCTTGTACCACCTTCTTTGCCTTGCTCTAGATATTTAACAAACTTTTAGAAATGAATTTTAGTTGGGAGGAAAAAATATATAAAAGCATTAACAAAAGATAAAATATCACAAACCTCTCTTTCATAACGAATATACAACTTCTCAAATTCTTCACCCCAACAATCTGCCAGTCCTGGAGCTTCATTAGGACAAAATAATGACCATTGCCCATTACTCTGAACCCTTTGCATAAAAAGATCAGGCACCCAAAGAGCATAAAATAGATCACGAGCCCGGTGCTCTTCCTACAACAGCAAAACTTATAAATTATTGGATATGATAAGAAATGTGGAACTTAACAACAAAACAATACACATCATGCAAACAAATACAGACTACATAAAGTACCTTTCCATGGTTTTTCCTGAGGTCCAGAAACTCAAAAATGTCAGCATGCCATGGCTCCAAATATACAGCAAAGGCACCTAAATTAATCAAAGATAACTTTTTTAATAAAGAGATATCAAACATTGTAAAAAAGCATAGCATATAGAAGTACAACAATGAAAGCATACCCTTTCTTTTCCCCCCTCCTTGATCAACATAACGAGCAGTGTCATTGAACACCCTCAGCATCGGAACAATACCATTAGATGTACCATTTGTTCCCCGAATATAACTACCTGTAGCTCGGATATTGTGAACTGAGACACCAATTCCACCAGCTGATTTGCTGATAATAGCACACTCCTTCAAAGTGTCATATATTCCCTCAATACTGTCATCTTTCATACACAACAAGAAGCAGCTGCTCAACTGTCAGAACACAAGTCAAAGAACTACACATGTAAGCAAAAGAATATAATGAACAATGGCATTAATATCAAGTAACTTCATCTCATGTTTGTACATAGAACTTACTTGAGGCCTTGGAGTTCCAGAATTGAAAAGTGTAGGAGAAGCATGAGTGAACCATCTCTGAGACATCATGTGATAAGTTTTTATAGCAGAATCAATGTCATCCTTATGGATTCCAACTGCAACCCTCATTAACATGTGTTGAGGTCTTTCTATAACCTTCCCTTGAACTTTCAAGAGGTAGGACCTCTCAAGGGTTTTGAAACCAAAATAGTCATAGTCAAAGTCCCGATCATATATGATCTCACTATCCAGCAGAGCAGCATTCTGAAACCAAATCAATTACATAATTTAACTTTAGTCCAAATTATTCCTTAGAAAAGAAATTAAAACAAGGATATACCATGATGAAAATACTCAGTACTAAAACAAGGCTTTAAGAGCGGAGGAAAATCCATCATAAGTCATAACTAAGGTGATTAAAAGTGGGAAATACTATGATTTTCTAAGGCCACAATTCTGCAATCAGTAAGCTATATAACACATTACACATCCATATCCCAAATTGCATTCTAAATTCCAGTTCTACAAGAAGCCGATATTTGGTAAGATCAACACAAGTTTGGCATTGAATAAGGGAATATACAATTAATCCATACACAATCTAATTGGTTTGCTTTTTGCAACTAGATTTTTCAGTATGCATCAAAAAGTCATCAGCAATTGCAGAGCAGATAATTAAATCACAAACTAGCTAGAAGGTTTATCATGTTTCATAATGGAAAAACAGCTTTAAAAGGGGAAGAAAAAATAATAATAATAGCACCTTCATGATGATCTCATAAACATCATCTGCAATCAAAGGAGCCTTCAGTCCAGATCTCTCATTGAAATGATTATACATGACTTCAATCCTACATTTACAGACCACATATTCCCAAAACATCAATTGCCAACAAAGAAATAAGCATAATTAAATTAAAAATAAAGCACTTACGTCTCGGAGAATGACTTCCTGGTATTTTTATGTAAATTCGAAACAACAATCCTCGCTGCCAACTGAAACCACACACATTAATTAGTAAAAAGAAAACATCCATATATTTTTAATATTCTTATTTCAACAAAAAAAAATGAACTTACTGAAGCATAATCAGGGTGGTTAGCGGTCATAGCAGCGGCAGTTTCAGCAGCCAACTCATCAAGCTGACTGGTAGTAACCCCTTTGTAAACACCGGTGCAGACCTTCTGAGCCACAAGGACCGGATCACAGTGGTCGATACTGAGTCCATAGCTCAACTTCTTCAATCTCGCCGTTATCTTATCAAAATGAACGGCCTCTTTCCTCCCATCTCTCTTAATCACATACATCGTGAACCTTCTGTTTTCTCTAAGCAATTTCGTCGAACAGGTTTCGGGCTTGCAGAAAATGCGTTACCATACGCGTGGTTTATATAACCCGATCAAAGAACCAACAAAAGGTTTTAAAATTTGGGATTTTAGATTTGTTTTCTTTATTAGGTTTCCCTCGTGATTTGAATTTGGTTTGGGATTTCTGAAATTTTCGCGCCGAAATGGATAGAATGGTAATTTTTGAATGGTTTTACTTTAATTTTTTCCCACTTAGGCGCGTTTGTTCTTGTTTGAGTTGTTGTAACGTGGGGTCCATGATTTATTCGTTGCTGCACAATTTAAATTTTTTTAAAAAGTTTAATCGAAGAATAAATCCTTAAATTGCGGTGATATTTTAACTGAATTTTATTAAAAATAAAAATATATATTTTTATGATGTAATTATTATAGGAAAAATTGAAGATTTAACTAAATATTACATATGATTTTTTTCTTAATATATGGTACAAATAATTTGAACTCTTAATTTATGATAATATTTAAAGTTGGATTCAATTAAATTCGACTTTAAATAATTTTTTTAAACACCCCTGTTACAATATCAAGATTGGCTTTAAATTCAATTTTTTGTACCCATCTTTGGGGATACATCTGAAAAATTACTATTAAAAATCCAAGTCAAGTGTAACGACCCGGACTTCCCGTATCCGAGTGTCGAGTTAACCCGTGGTGTCGGGCCTCGGGTTTGGGCTTGGGTTAGTGTGGTTTTGGGCTTGTTGGGCCTTAGCTTGTTGGACTTGTGAGATATAGGTGAGGGCACTTTGGTAAATGTCTTCAGGATGACAAAGAAGAGTGTTGAGGAGTTAATTTCTCCTGCAGAGTGAGCTCATCTTCCCCTTTTTCCTTCATCCTCTTCATCCTTGTAGTAAGGTAAGGAAGAACAAAAAAGTGAGGTTTTTATCGGGTTGATGAAGGAATCTCGTTTCTGGGTAGGAAGGAAGGTTGTAGGGCTTCCAAGGATCTACAAAACAAGTTAGGGATAAGCTAGTTTAGTGGAGAGATGGGTTTTGTGGGGTTTTTAGCTTGAGCTCGAGAACAAGTTTTTAGAGGCTTAAATCTGTACTCTTTTAGTGTTTTAAGCTTCTAAAATCTTTCTCAAGTTGTGCCTAATCCGTTCTTTATCTTTCTCTTGTAGAGAAAGAGGCTTGTGTGCCATCTTCAAGCTTGGGAAGGTGAAAGCTTGTGTGGAAGCGGAGCTCGAGTTTGTTGCTGTTGCTACCAAGGTTGGTACTCCCAACTCTCCTAATTGTTTTTGCATATCATGGTAGAAGCATTCATATAGGTTTGGTGCATGTGTGTGCTTGGTTGAGCTTGGTATGTGTTAATGGTGAAATTCGTGTTAATGTGATTAAGAGTTGGAAATTAGTGTTAAAACACTTTAAACATCATTAATATTGAGTAGGAATACTTTAAGATTGATTAGGTTGAGTTTGGGGTTGAAAATCTAGTTTTTTCGAAGTGTAAAACCGTCCTTAGTGCAGGGGGTATCGATACTCGGGCTACCGGTATCGATACCCATGAGTATAATTTGGCTTGTTGCCCAGGGGTATCGAACCATGCTTCGATACCGGGGGTCTCCAGAAACTTTTGGTTTTGATACGTGTTTCAAAACGGGTTCTCCTCTTTTGTTAACTTTTGAGGTTGATCAACGGTATCGAACCATGCTTCGATACCAAGGGTTTCCAGAAACTTTTGGTATCGATACATGTTTCGAAACAGTCTTCCTTCTTTTGTTGACTTTGACTTTGGTCAAGGGGTATCGATACTGGTATCGATACCTCTGTGTTTCGATACCCTCTTTGGGTGGGTATCGATACAGGGTGTTCCGATACCCTACTTAAGGGTATCGATACCCCTGTGTGTTTTGACTAAGTTGGGTAGAAATTAAGGCTTCGGTGGTCTTAATAAATAAATACTTAAATCTAAAAGCTATGAAATGAATTGTCGGACTAAGTTGAGGTTATAACTCTGAAAAACCAATTGAGATAAGACTTTAATATATCTTGTTGTGATGAGATCCTAGGTGAATCGTTTGTGTGGTCGAATCTTTGTATGTTGGAATCCGGATATCCATAAGTGTTGCAACACGTCGAAGGCCATCCGATGTAACATTCTGGATGATGATTTGACGACTATTCCGGATGTAGGATCCCGATGCTGTGTGGACGCGGGCCTCATTCGAAGATACTCGATGTAACATTCTGAGTATGGGATTTGGAGGATCCCGATGCTGTGTAGACACGGGTCTCAATCCGGGATATAGGATCCCGATGCTGTGTGGACGCGGGCCTCATCCTTGAGTATGGGATCCCAATGCTGTGTGGACGCGGGCCCTACTCGTAGTGTAGGATCCCGATGCTGTATGGACGCGGGCCTCACTACCTCATGTGTTTTGGTTGATTTGTATATACTGTGTGCGTTAATATACATCTCATTTATGCCATGTGATAGGCAAGCATGCTAGACCTTCATACCATGCATGTGATTTATATGCCATGCTTTACTGCTTTGGTATGCATGATGTTGGCCGAGTTTGGCGTATCCACTGAGCTTGTGTGGCTCAGCGTTCGAAATCTGTTTTCGTGCGTAGGTTAGGTGGAGCGGGACTCGTGGAGCACCATCAAGGTTTGGACTTTCAGCATCGACCGTGTTGTCAGAGTACAGTATTAGATGTAGTGGGCTTAGTATTATGTTGAACCCTATATGTATTGTAACTCTGTTATTTTATTTGAGTCGAAAGTTTTAAAACAGTCTGTAATATATTTTGGAGCTCCGATTTACTTGAATTATTTTGGGCTTGTTTTTATTTAATTGGATGAACTTGGTTTTGGACTTTTCGTGATTTTATTTATTGGACTTTTAAAAGAAATTTTGAAATATGGGTTTTGGGCCGGAGGCCCATCGTGATATCCGGGTCGGGTGTTACATCAAGTGCTATAGACTTCACTGATACTGTAGAAAGTGTAATTTGTGAAAAATAATTTCTTATTATCATTATGTTGAGAATTTTTTTACGACAATATTATTGAAAAATCTATGAAAAATTTTAAGAATTATGTCCATTAAAATTTTAAATAAAAAAATAAAATCACAACAGTCGTTTTTTTTTTAATTTGACAATCATATTTATAATAATTCAATGATGGTTCATAGTACTCCTTTGTTTATATTCAATTAGACACTTTTAGATAATGAATAAGTGACGAATAAATCAAAATAAACTTATAGAGAGTTCCGCAAAGACAAATCTAAATACACCAATAAACAACTATGAAAAAAACTAACCTCAAAAAAATATTAATAATTAAAAATCAGATACGATTAACATAAAAAAATTCACACAATCATAAATCTGTCGCAAAAATAAATGAATGATGTATCATAAATAAAAAAAATTGTTCCACAATAGTTGAGAGAAAGCATGCCACAAAAGGCACACAAACTTATACAAATATATGAAAAACATAGAACAAAGAAAAGAGAATTTTAAAAGGATATTATGACATTATAATATTTAAAAAATGTTACATTAATTTATAACCATTTGATAAGTAAAATAAATGGATGGGTTAATATTACAGAATATAAAGATTATCATTTAAAAAATATAAAAAATATTATTATTATTATTATTATTATTATTATCCAATGATCCAAAATTAATGTAGAACTAAATGAGTTCTATATTATGTAAATTGATCTTAACTCATATTCTAATATATAAGAATATGCATACAATATTCTAATGTATTTAAAAATTACATATGTTGGATTTTTTAAAATATATTTAATAAAAAAATCAATTTAAAATTACAATTTAATGTTAAACATTAAATTTCAGTAAAATAAAAAAAATGTTTATATTTTCTTTACATTTAACATATAATATATTATTATTGTTTCTAATAAAAATATTTTAAGCATACACTTTGATACTAATTAATCAAATATATTTTTAAAAACTAAATTTATTATTTATATAATTATTTTTAATACAATTTAATTAATTATTAAATATAAATACGTGAGAATAACAAAAAATATTAATTTATAAATATCAATATATAAATATATATAAATTAAAAATTAAAATAAAAAATATTAAAATAGATTGTTCGGAAAATTTTGGTAATTGTTAAGGATAAAATGGTTTTTATAATTCATATCAAAATCTTCAATTTGAAAATCCCCTGTTAGCATTTTTTAAATTAGAGTTTTCACTCCAATATGAAATTTCAATTCGTTATTCCCTGAACCTTTAAATTAACGAATTTGACTAATCCAACCACTGATATTAGCTCAAATTAATTTTTTAAATGGTCTTGATATCTTTCTTTTCGCTCTTTCTTTTATTTATTTAAAAAGAATAGAAATTGCATTTAGTTGCAAATGACTATTTCATCCGGTGAGACGAGACACTATGTTTATTTAATAAGTTTATGATTAAGAATGGCAATTTGACCCGTTTTTGTCGGATCTCGATTCGTTTCCGATCTAATCGGGGTGGATTTTTATTTTAAAAAATTAGGTTTGAGTCGCGTTTAGGGTGAAAATTTATCGACCTGACCCGGTATATTTATATTTTTTATATTTTGATATATAATATTTAATATTTTTATTAATTTTTTAGGTCGAGTTTATTCAATTTTTTTATTAAAATATCGAGGCTAGATCGGGGTCAGGTTATGATTTTTATAATATCGGGTCAGGTTGGAGATAAAAAATATTGAGATCAAGTCGGGTAAGGATCAATTTAGAAGAGTTAAGTTTTGGGTTTGGGTTGGGGAAGGGTGGAGAAAAAGCCGACCCGTTGCCATCCCTATTTATATGTTTAAATTTTATAGTTATGAGTTAAATAAATTATGCTGGAAAGGCCACTCTTATAATGAATATCTATAATATTTGATATGAATTAATCGACTAATAGATCATATATCGATTGTAACACCCTTAAAACCAGGTCAGTAAAACGGTTCAAATGAAAATATAAATTAAACGGATTATGTGTAAATTAAATCGAGTCATGAGTAAAGTAAATGAGAATCAAGAGGGACTAAATTGAATTAAATGAGAAAAGCAAAGGATTGCATGTTAAATTACCGATTTTCTTAATTTGCCCTTGGACACAAATTAATAGAGAGTTTTAATGAGGGACAAAGTGGTCATTATACCCCATTTGAGACCAAACAAAATCAGCCAAAAATTGGCTTCTTCCTCCCCATTTCTCACGTGAGATACACAAAAAGAGGGAGAAGAGAAAAATTTCATGGAGGCTTGAGGGGTTGGTTCAAATCCTTGCATGGTTGGGAGTTTTGGTGGGAAAACAAGTTTAACCATCTTGGTAAGTCTATTTTTCCCTAAACCGAAATTTTAGGGTTTTGAATTTGGGTTTTTTGACTCTTCTAAGTCATTACAAGTTAAATTGATGATGTAACTTAGTTTAAGGATTATAATTGCTTGGGCTTATTCTTTAAAGCATGAACAATAGATTTGGGAGCTTTGAAAATGGGGGTTTTGTAAATATGATGTTGGGTGGATTAAATAGTGAAATTGGAGAATTAGTTGAGGTTAAATCCATGTTTAAAGGGCTGGAAATTCTTGGAAATGTTGAGAATTAGGAATCGAACTATGAAATGGAACTTAGCCGAAAAGGCTTAGAGATGCTATTTCAAGTAGCCATTTTCGAGAAATTCCCTAGGTCGGGATTTAAGGAGTTTAGAGCTGAAATTTTGGATAAAGATACTCATGTATACCTAGTTTAAGAGGAAATTTACGGAACCAAAATCCGAGTCCGGTAGAGAAAGATATAAGCTGTTCCGTAAGGCTACCCGAACAGTCCCGGGAAATCTGACCAGATCTGTTTCGAACAAAATCTGGAGCTGTTCGATTAAGAATTAAAATGTGAGGTTAATTATACATTGTAGAGGGTTCTTCTAGCTTTCCAACGAGGTATAATGGACTAAAATCGGACATCGGGGCTAGGAAATATGACTGTTTCGTTAAAGGGTAACAAAACCGTTCGAAAGGAATAAATGTACATGTTTGCAATTGTTAGGCTTAAGAATATTTGAAGTGGACAATTGAAGATGTATTAATACAAGCTATTATATGTTAATTTTTAGATACCCCGAGGGAAGAAATTAACGAGGATCAAGAGAGGCTCGAAGCAACACGGAAAAGAGGCAAAGGGGTTGCGATCTACAACCCGCGATAGCTCGGAGTATTGGTGAGTGTAGCAAACCTTAGGGTTAGGACCTAGGGTCCTAACCATTTGATTATTTGATTTGTTATGTACTGTAACCGGATTAAATAAATATTTGACATTATGGGAAGGAGGATTAATTGATAATGATTTGTTTGACTCTATGTTTGAATACTAAATGATAAACTAGTTTAGATCATTTGCATAGCTCGGAAATGCCGAGGTAAGTAACGGCACGCGGCTAAGGATGCCAGGTATGTTAGTCATGCATGAGTTATGTCCATGGTAGCATGATATGTATATGCTTTTGGTATGTTAGCATGACTTGTGCTTATGGATTTTCGTAACATGATAATATGTATATGTTTTGTTACATTAGTAGCATGACCCTTATGCTTTAGACTTGATAGCATGACTTGATGCTTTTGATATGCCATATTGTATACATCATCCGTGACAAGAAATTTGATTAAGTAAAATGGAAGACTAATTGAATAAGAAATTCTGACTGAGCCTTGGGTTATAGTTGGTCATAGGTAGTACGGCATGCCTAGGGTCTGAGCTCATTTGTTAGTACTTCGGTACATCTGATCAGTACTTCGGTACTTCTGTTGGTACTATGGGTATCTTTGTTTGTGGTTAGTCACCATTTGTAGATACCATGGGTATCTTTTGTTAGTGTCCTAGTGGCACTTTTGTTAGTACCTTAGGGTACTTCTGTTGACTCGCTTACCTAGTCTAACTATACCAAGGCAACGATTGAACTAAATCAAAAGATTAAAATTAAGATAATTGCCAGGAAGCATTTGATATAATCTTGCATTAGAGCATTTGAAATGTAATTGCGATGGAGCCTTTGATATGTACTTGCCATAGGGCATTTGACATGATTTGAATTTGAGCCTTTGATATGTACTTGCCATAGGGCATTTGACATGATTTGAATTTGAGCCTTTGATATGTACTTGCCATAGGGCATATGATATGATTTGAACTTGAGCATATGATATGATTCGAACTTGAACATTTGACATGTACTTGCCATAGGGCATTTAATATGAATTTAATATGAACATTTGATATACACTTGCTATAGGACATTTGATATGAATTGAATATGAGCATTAGAGATGACTCTACCATAAGATACTTGTATATGACTTGTCATTGTACTTTGAGCATGATTATATGATGTACTAAATGCCATATGTAAATGACTTGTTGCTCATTGATGTATATCATTTGTTATAATTCATGTCTAAATTGGTTAGACTTAGGCTACCTCACTAAGTACTTTTTAGTACTTACACTCTTTGTTTCCTCCTTCCCAAACAACAGGTTCACGAGAAAAAGGGATAGACCAAGCTTGAATTGGAGCAAGGACACGGGAAGCAAGTCAACGTATGGTATTTTGATAGCTTTTGTAACTCCTAATATAGGGTGGCATAGTGATCATGTTAGTTTAGTATATGCATTTTGATAGCTAGCTTATGATGTGTATATTCATATGGTCATTTAAGCTTTTCGGTTTGTAAGCCATAAGGTATAATATTCGTGGTAGGCTAGCCTTATATGTTTTGAGTTTGGCTATAGTTGGTATGATGGCTTGGAAGAATGCACATGGTATATGACTAGCTTAGCTTTGTGTCTAGGTTGTGTGAACCTAGGACCTAACATGCTTGCTTAGGAGATTAATGAAAGATGAGGCTAGATGGTTGTCCTAAGGATGATACGAATATTGAAATGCATGTTGATTTGGCTAAAATGAATAAGTTTGGGTGAACCAAAATAAGATGCCTAAGCATGTATAATGATCCTTATGGCTTAGGATTAGGTTGAGACCTTTAGATAACCCCTTTTTAAATGTCTAAGTGTTTGAAAGCCTTGAATTCGTCACCCTCGAGCAGGGGTATCGATACCACTAGTTTGGGTATCGATACCACCTTTGGCAGGAACTTTTTGTTCCAAAGCTTGTATCGATACCAAGCTTTGACCTTTAGTCAACGTGTTAATGAAGCAAGCCTGTACCGATACCTGTATCGATACTGGAGCTTCCAGTAACTTTTCGTATCGATGCCAGTCTCGAAGCAGGCTGCCTAGCCTTGGTCAACGGGTCAACACCAAGGACCGATATCGATACCTGGTTCGATACCCCTGTATCGATACCAACATTAGGGGTATCGATACCTCCTTATTATTTTGGATTCGATTTTAATACGGGTAATTGCTTAGTTAACAAGACATAAATAATGATGGTTAAATGAACACATATTAATATAGAAGTTTGATGAAGTCAAATGAGACTACAATTGAATAACGAGCGGTATCTAAGATTCGAATTGAAAATTCGTTTAAGTTTCGATAAAGTTTTAAATTGTCTCGAATTTGTATAAGCAATACATGTTTTGAACCGTAAAATAAATAAGTATTAATAAGGAATTGACTTGCAATGTTACATAATTAAGCAAATTGTTTGAATTCGTTTACAATGTTCGAGTTCGTATGTCCGGTCGACGTCCTCGCCTCCTAACCCGGGGCGAGAGTGTCACATTTTTTGGTATCAGAGCTTTCGGTTACATGATTCTCGGACCGAAAGTAATATGCATGCATCATATAGGATTGAACTATGCCACCTAAGAGTTTTATACCGTACTTGCTTGTGTTCTTGCCTATTTGGATAATATTTTGTCTACTTTTGTAGTATGGTTGGTACGAGACTTGCCCCGGGAGATGAAAGTCTCGAGGGATCATCTAGTGAAAATGAGAATGTAAGGGTGGAATAGAATCCACCGTTAGAACAAGAACCACCTCCGGTGGAAGTTGCCCCTGAGCCGATAGTCCCGGTGATACAAGACGTTCAGAGGGAGTGTCTTCTGAGCATGAAGGGGATGTTTGATCAACTAGTATCTGATTTGAGACAAGATCGACCCACTGTCCCTACTGAGGTTAGGCCAAGTAGGGCTCCTATTAAGAAACTTGCTCGATATCGAGCCTTTACTTTCGCGGGTGTTAATGAGGATAAGCCCGAGGAACCCGAACAGTGGTTGGAAAGGACCACTCAGATTTTGACTAAGCAATTGCAGTGCTCAGACGAACACAAACTTGAGTGTGATATCTCGCTTCTAGCTGATGAAGCCTTAAGTTGGTGGGAGACCACGACCTTAACTGTTCCCACCGACTCTGTTACATGGGACTTCTTTGTGGAGGAGTTCAGGAAGAAGTATATTAGTGAGCAGTACTTGGCTGAAAGAAGAAGAAAGTTTTTGTATTTGAAACAGGCTAATAGGCCTATAGAACAATATGTGGCAGACTTTTGTAAGTACTGCAAATATGGAGCTGAGTATATCAAGACCGAGAAACAGAAGTGTCAGATGTTTATAGATGTGCTAAATGATGAAATGAGCCCTATGTTCACAGCTTTGGGGATCACAGACTTCCAGATCTTAGTTAACAGGGTTATTGCTACCGAAGCCAAGATGAAGGCTTCGGAGAAAAGAAAGAGTGGAAATAGGAATGACAAGAAACGGAAATGGGAAGATAAGCCTGATTGGAGTGTGAAGAAAGTCAAGAATCAGAGAGAGGGCTCTTCGACCTACCACCATGAGTCCAAGAGCCATTACGTGCCGAGACCTCAATCGGCAAATAGACCTTCGGCCCCGGTTGTATCTGTTCATAGCACGGGGAATTCTGGAAAAGCTCAGGCTTGTCAGTTCTGTCAGAAGTTTCATGCTGGACCTTGTCGGCTTCAGATGAAACTATGCTATGCTTGCGGTGGATCAGACCATTTTATCCGAGATTGTCCTCAGAATCCGAATAGGGGCACACCTCAGTCTCGTGCCTATCAGAGTCCACCACCTCAGAATAGGAACAAGGGCCCGGGACAGTCCCATTCTGGGAATCAGAGTAGAGGAAAGTACCGTCAGTCAGCCCCTCCTCGTCAAGGATCTCAAGCTCCTGCCAGGATGTACCATGTTCGAGGTAGGGAGAAGGAAGAGTCTCCCGATGTTATTGCAGGTATAATTGAATTAAATTTGAGTCCTACATATGCTTTGATAGATTCAGGATCGACTCATTCCTTTGTATGTTCTAAAATGCTTGTAAGGACTAAGTTAGAGCCTGAAAATATTGATAGGGGCCTTGTAGTATCAAACCCTATAGGAGGCATAATGAATGTTAACCTCGTTTGTAAAGACTCTCCGATCTTAATTCGGAGTATTCCTTTTTGGATTGATTTGTTTGTATTACCAACTTGTGAGTTCGACCTTATATTGGGGTTGGATTGGTTAACCAAACATGAAGCTTGGATCGACTGTCAGAACAAAAGATTGTATCTTCGTGGCTTGAGGAAAGAGTCAATCCTCCTAATTGATAAGAAACCAACCTCGATCTTTGCTGCTATGGTTTTGCAAGATGAATATGACTTCGGGTTGCCAAAAATTCCAGTGGTATCCGAATTTGTTGATGTTTTCCCGGAGGAACTACCTAGTCTTCCTCCAACTAGAGAAGTGGAATTCGGGATTGAAGTCCAACCTAAGACTAATCCGGTGTCAATTGCCCCTTATAGAATGACACTTATTGAGTTGAAGGAACTTAAGAAGCAGCTCCAGGAGCTACAAGATAAATGATTCATTCGTCCTAGTTCCTTACCGTGGGGTGCTCCTGTTTTGTTCGTGAAGAAGAAAGATGGAACAATGAGACTCTGTATTGATTACAGGCAACTGAATCAGGTTACCATTAAGAACAAGTACCCACTGCCTAGGATCGAAGATCTATTTGACCAACTTAAGAATGCTACGATATTTTCTCGGATTGATCTTCGATCGGGGTACTATCAAATGAGAGTAAAAGAGGAAGATGTTCCTAAGATGACCTTTAGAACTCGATATGAACATTTTGAATTCTTGGTGATGCCATTTGGACTAACCAATGCCCTAACTGCATTCATGGATCTCATGAATCGAATGTTCAAACCTCATCTTGATAAGTTTGTGGTTGTCTTTATTGATGACATATTGGTGTATTCTCGAACCAAGGAGGAACACTCGGAACACCTTCGAATTGTTCTATGTACACTTCGGGAACATCGAATGTTTGCCAAGTTCTCCAAATGTGAATTTTGGTTATTGGAAGTGTCATTCCTTGTCCATGTTATTTCGGCAGAAGGAATCAAAGTTGATGCTAAGAAAGTACAGACTATTTTGGATTGGAGACCTCCAAGAAATGTTACTGAGGTCAGAAGTTTCCTTGGTTTAGCCGAATATTATAGGAGATTTGTTAAAGGATTCTCCACTATCTCCTTGCCTTTGACTAAGCTTCTAAGAAAAGATAAGTTGTTTGAATGGTCAGAGGACCAACAAAGAAGTTTTGATCAGCTTAAGCAAGCCTTGACTCATGCTCTTGTCCTTATCCAACCAGAATCCGGTAGGGAATTTACCGTGTATAGTGATGCTTCACATTCGGGACTAGGTTGTGTCCTAATGCAAGAAAATAAAGTGGTTGCTTATGCATCAAGGCAATTGAAGCCTCATGAGCTAAATTATCCGACCCATGACCTTGAGTTAGCTGCTATTGTTTTTGCCTTCAAGATATGGAGACATTACTTATATGGTGAGAAGTGTTATCTGTACACCGATCACAAGAGTCTCAAGTACCTCCTGACTCAAAAGGATTTGAATTTATGGCAAAGGAGATGGATGGAATTTCTAAAGGATTATGACTTGGTCATTGACTACCATCCCGGAAAAGCCAACGTGGTGGTCGATGCTCTTAGTCGTAAACCGACCTTGGGTAAGCTATTCGATAACTTTGAAATATTATAAGTTTCCTTCGAATATTCGTATCTGATTTAAAAATTTCCTTGTAGCCCTAAACTCGATTAATGCTCATCTTCGAGTATATCAAAAGCAAGGATATTTGTCTGAACTTCAGGTTCAGTCTGATCTGATTTTGAGAATCAAGGATTTGCAACAGTTTGATTCTGAACTTCAAGCTATTGCATTAAAGCTTGATTCGAAAGCTAATGTCGAATTCTCCCTTAATCCGAATGGATTACTCTACTTTAAAGATAGAGTATGTGTTCCGAACAATGAGGAATTAAAAAGGGATATGCTACAAGAAGCACACCAAAGCCCGTTCTCGATCCATCCTGATTCTGTTAAGATGTATAAGGATTTGAAATCCTTGTATTGGTGGCCTGGAATGAAAGCAGCCATCACAGATTTTGTTTCCCGATGTTTGACGTGTCAGAAAGTTAAGGCTGAACACCGAGCCCCTATAGGACTACTTCAGCCTATCGAATTGCCTGAGTGGAAATGGGATCGGGTAACAATGGATTTTGTCACTGGATTACCTCTTACTCCGAGGAAGAGTAATGCTATTTGGGTGATTGTTGATAGGCTCACCAAATCCACACATTTTATTCCGGTTCGAAGGAACATGAGCTCCGAAACTTTGGCCGATTTGTATATCCGTGAGGTGATTCGATTACATGGTGTACCATCGTCTATCATTTCTGATAGAGATCTGAACTTCACCTTCAGATTTTGGAAGTCCTTGCAGAAAGCTCTTGGGACTAAAGTGCATCTTAGTACTGCCTTCCATCCGCAATCTGATGGCCAATCGGAAAGGGTGATACAAGTATTGGAAGACATGTTACGTGCTTGTGTTGTAGACTTTAGGAAGAATTGGGAAAAGTCCCTACCCTTAGTGGAATTTGCATACAATAATAGCTATCAGGCATCGATTCAGATGGCTCCTTTTGAGGCTTTATACGGGAGAAGATGCAGAACTCCTCTGTGTTGGTCTGAATTCGGTGAGAATAAGGTTTTGAGACCTGAGATGATTCGGGAAACTGAGGAACAAATCCGAGTTATTCACGATCGTTTGAAACAAGCCTTCAATAGACAAAAGGCTTATGCAGACTTGAAACGGAGAGACATTCAGTACAATGTGGGAGATAAGGTCTTCCTAAAGGTATCTCCTAGGAAGAAAGTGTTCAGATTCGGGAAAAGAGGAAAGCTTAGCCCTCGCTTCATCGGACCTTTTAAGGTTATTGAACGAATTGGCCCGGTGGCCTATCGTCTTGCCCTCCCTAGTGAATTTGACAAGATACACAATGTGTTCCATGTTTCTATGCTGAGAAGATACAAATCCGATCCCTCTCATGTTTTGGAACCTAAAGAACTGGAATTAAATCCCGATTTGTCCTACACAGAGGAACCGGTTCAAATACTTGATCGAGAAGTTAAAAGACTTCGCAATAAGAACGTTCCTTTAGTAAAAGTCCTTTGGAGGAATCATAAGAAAGAAGAAACTACTTAGGAACCCGAGGACACGATGAAAGCCCAATATCCGCAACTGTTCCCTTCAGGTAAATTCGAGGACAAATTTCTTTTAAGGGGGGAGAGTTGTAACACCCCTAAAACCGGGTCAGTAAAACGGTTCGAATGAAATTATAAATTAAACGGATTATGTGTAAATTAAATCGAGTCATGAGTAAAGTAAATGAGAATCAAGAGGGACTAAATTGAATTAAATGAGAAAAGCAAAGGATTGCATGTTAAATTACCGGTTTCCTTAATTTGCCCTTGGACACAAATTAATAGAGAGTTTTAACGAGGGACAAAGTGGTCATTATACCCCATTTGAGACCAAACAAAATCAGCCAAAAATTGGCTTCTTCCTCCCCATTTCTCACGTGAGATACACAAAAAGAGGGAGAAGAGAAAAATTTCATGGAGGCTTGAGGGGTTGGTTCAAATCCTTGCATGGTTAGGAGTTTGTGGTGGGAAAGCAAGTTTAACCATCTTGGTAAGTCTATTTTTCCCTAAACCGAAATTTTAGGGTTTTGAATTTGGGTTTTTTGACTCTTCTAAGTAATTACAAGTTAAATTGATGATGTAAACTTAGTTTAAGGATTATAATTACTTGGGCTTAGTCTTTAAAGCATGAACAATAGATTTGGGAGCTTTGAAAATGAGGGTTTTGTAAATATGATGTTGGGTGGATTAAATAATGAAATTGGAGAATTAGTTGAGGTTAAATCCATGTTTAAAGGGCTGGAAATTCTTGGAAATGTTGAGAATTAGGAATCGAACTATGAAATGGAACTTAGCCGAAAAGGCTTAGAGATGCTATTTCAAGTAGCCATTTTCGAGAAATTCCCTAGGTCGGGATTTAAGGAGTTTAGAGCTGAAATTTTGGATAAAGATACTCATGTATACCTAGTTTAAGAGGAAATTTATGGAACCAAAATTCGATTCCGGTAGAGAAAGATATAAGTTGTTCCGTAAGGCTACCCGAACAGTCCCGGGAAATCCGACCAGATCTATTTCGAATAAAATCTGGAGCTGTTCGATTAGGAATTAAAATATGAGGTTAATTATACATTGTATAGGGTTCTTCTAGCTTTCCAACGAGGTATAATGGACTAAATCGGACATCGGGGCTAGGTGATATGACTGTTTCGCTAAAGGGTAACAAAACCGTTCGAAAGGAACAAATGCACATATTTGCAATTGTTAGGCTTAAGAATATTTGAAGTGGACAATTGAAGATGTATTAATACAAGCTATTATATGTTAATTGTTAGATACCCCGAGGGAAGAAATTAACGAGGATCAAGAGAGGCTCGAAGCAACACGGAAAAGAGGCAAAGGGGTTGCGATCTACAACCCGCGATAGCTCGGAGTATTGGTGAGTGTAGCAAACCTTAGGGTTAGGACCTAGGGTCCTAACCATTTGATTATTTGATTTGTTATGTATTGTAACCGGATTAAATAAATATTTGACATTATGGGAAGGAGGATTAATTGGTAATGATTTGTTTGACTCTATGTTTGAATACTAGATGATAAACTAGTTTAGATCATTTGCATAGCTCGGAAATGCCGAGGTAAGTAACGGCACGCGGCTAAGGATGCCAGGTATGTTAGTCATACATGAGTTATATCCATGGTAGCATGATATGTATATGCTTTTGGTATGTTAGCATGACTTGTGCTTATGGATTTTGGTAACATGATAATATGTATATGTTTTGTTACATTAGTAGCATGACCCTTATGCTTTAGACTTGATAGCATGACTTGATGCTTTTGATATGCCATATTGTGTACATCATCCGTGACAAGAAATTTGATTAAGTAAAATAGAAGACTAATTGAATAAGAAATTCTGACTGAGCTTTGGGTTATAGTTGGTCATAGGTAGTACGACATGCCTAGGGTCTGAGCTCATTTGTTAGTACTTCGGTACTTCAGTTGGTACTATGGGTACCTTTGTTGGTGGTTAGTCACCATTTGTAGATACCATGGGTATCTTTTGTTAGTGTCCTAGTGGCACTTTTGTTAGTACCTTAGGGTACTTCTGTTGACTCGCTTACCTAGTCTAACTATACCAAGGCAACGATTGAACTAAATCAAAAGATTAAAATTAAGATAATTGCCATGGAGCATTTGATATAATCTTGCATTAGAGCATTTGAAATGTAATTGCTATGGAGCCTTTGATATGTACTTGCCATAGGGTATTTGACATGATTTGAATTTAAGCCTTTGATATGTACTTGCCATAGGGCATTTGATATGATTTGAATTTGAGCCTTTGATATGTACTTGCCATAGGGCATATGATATGATTTGAACTTGAGCATATGATATGATTCGAACTTGAACATTTGACATGTACTTGCCATAGGGCATTTGATATGAATTTAATATGAACATTTGATATGCACTTGCTATAGGACATTTGATATGAATTGAATATGAGCATTAGAGATGACTCTACCATAAGATACTTGTATATGACTTGTCATTGTACTTTGAGCATGATTATATGATGTACTAAATGCCATATGTAAATGACTTGTTGCTCATTGATGTATATCATTTGTTATAATTCATGTCTAAATTGGTTAGACTTAGGCTACCTCACTAAGTACTTTTTAGTACTTACACTCTTTGTTTCCTCCTTCTCAAACAACAGGTTCACGAGAAAAAAGGATAGACCAAGCTTGAATCGGAGCAAGGACACAGGAAGCAAGTCAACGTATGGTATTTTGATAGCTTTTGTAACTCCTAATATAGGGTGGCATAGTGATCATGTTAGTTTAGTATATGCATTTTGATAGCTAGCTTATGATGTGTATATTCATATGGTCATTTAAGCTTTTGTGTTTGTAAGCCATAAGGCATAACATTCGTGGTAGGCTAGCCTTATATGTTTTGAGTTTGGCTATGGTTGGTATGATGGCTTGGAAGAATGCATATGGTATATGACTAGCTTAGCTTTGTGTCTAGGTTGTGTGAACCTAGGACCTAACATGCTTGCTTAGGAGATTAATGAAAGATGAGGCTAGACGGTTGTCCTAAGGATGATACGAATATTGAAATGCATGTTGATTTGGCTAAAATGAATAAGTTTGGGTGAACCAAAATAAGATGCCTAAGCACGTATAATGATCCTTATGGCTTAGGATTAGGTTGAGACCTTTAGATAACCCCTTTTTAAATGTCTAAGTGTTTGAAAGCCTTTAATTCGTCACCCTCGAGCAGGGGTATCGATACCACTAGTTTGGGTATCGATATCATCTTTGGCAGGAACTTTTTGTTCCGAAGTTTGTATCGATACCAAGCTTTGACCTTTAGTCAACGTGTTAATGAAGCAAGCCTGTACCGATGCCTGTATCGATACTGGAGCTTCTAGTAACTTTTTGCATCGATGCCAGTCTCAAAGCAGGCTGCCCAGCCTTGGTCAACGGGTCAACACCAAGAACCGGTATCGATACCTGGTTCGATACCCCTGTATCGATACCAACATTAGGGGTATCGATACCTCCTTATTATTTTGGGTTCGATTTTAATACGGGTAATTGCTTAGTTAACAAGACATAAATAATGATGGTTAAATGAACACATATTAATATAGAAGTTTGATGAAGTCAAATGAGACTACAATTGAATAACGAGCGGTATCTAAGATTCGAATTGAAAATTCGTTTAAGTTTTGATAAAGTTTTAATTGTCTCGAATTTGTATAAGCAATACAAGTTTTGAACCGTAAAATAAATAAGTATTAATAAAGAATTGACTTGCAATGTTACATAATTAAGCAAATTGTTTGAATTCGTTTACAATGTTCGAGTTCGTATGTCCGGTCGACGTCCCCACCTCTTAACCCGGGGCGAGGGTGTCACATCGATGGATTGTGAAAAATTATATAATCACTACTAGTGGTGTAAACGAGTCGAGTCAAGCTCGAGTAATGCTAAGTTCGGTTCGGCTCGGCTCGTTAAGATTTCGAGTCGAGTTCGAGCTTGAGTAATTTTAAACGAGCTTGAAATATCTAAACTCGGCACGACTCGTTAAGAACTTGAGTCGAGTTCGAGCTTTTTTCGAGCCTAATCGAGCCATATATTGATCGATCTTTGATCGTATTAGACTCGAGTAACTCTTATCTCTCATGCATCATTTAAAGTCTAATGTAGAAAAACTTTAATACACAAGTTGTATAAACTCAAACTTGTTAATTTTAGGTTTTAATATCTTAATTTAGGGTTTAAGACTTAAGTTTAACGTTTAGGTTTTAGGGATTTAAATTTAGAATTTTATATTTAAATTATAAAAAAAAATAAAAAATAACATATTTATAATTTCGTGTAGCTCGTGAGCTTTTCGAGTCGAGTATCATGTAGCTCGGCTCGACTCGTTAAGAACTCGAGCTAAGTTCGAGCTCGAATCGAGTCTAATCGAGTCGAGTTTTGATCAAACTTTGACCGAGTCAAACTCGAATAACTGACCGAGTCAAACTCTGAGGGTCTCGTACTTTATTTCTTATTTTTTATTTTTGGTTTGAAGTAATTTTACTTTTGTATCATAATAACATAATTGTTTTTCTTTGGGGTGACTTCTTACACCCTAGCGATGAGAAATATTAATAACCAAATCACGACAACTTACCAAAGATTCATATCAATTCATTGACACGTCTCCGTACCCTTTCCAATCCCTTATAAGGGACCATTCATCTCTCGGTTCGTCCAAACTGTGTTTTTGTTACTACATCAGTATAATGACAGAACTTCTGTTGTCGTTCTAGGTATCGTGATTTGCCCATATTTTATATCCCGATTCATTCTCTACTCACGACTTGAAAATCCACATAGAGAAAACAATAAAGAGGAGAGGTGAGAAACGTATATAAAAAATGAGCATAGTCTACCCCTACAACATACTTACCTGGACGGGGTTATGGGTGATCGATAAGGCCTATGGCCTAGGTTGGTGGTTTTCATTGCACTTGGAAAGTGCACCTGCCTAAGGTCTCCTCAAGTGGGAGAGCCTACGTCAATATTTATGGAAGTAGGGGCCTGCGTTCGCGCAGCCCCATTCTCATTCCTAGTAGAAAATTTCTGTTGTTGCTAAACAATGTCAATCGTTGGGTGATGGTGTAGTCCTTTTTGAAGTGGGATTGTGTTATCTCAGTAGTATAGTAAAGGGTTCCCGTTGATATCTTGAAACTAACAGTGAACAAAATTTCTTGAGACTTGTTTTATGATTAGCAACTAAAAGTCTGAAAGTAATGTCCTTGACTTGAGTATTGGTGTTGGCTCTACTCATGAGGTCATATCAGAGCTGGTTCATTTTGTGTCCTCAGACTCAACCAATGGAGTTATTTTGTTACAACCAAAGCTAACCTACACAGTGTATCATAACTAGTTTCCCATTATGCTACACCAATCGGCAACTGGGTTGAAACCGATCTCCATCTGTCATTCTATTTAGAGACAGCTTGAGTTTTAAAATAATGGCCTGGTTACTGCTAATTTTGTCTGTTAACTTCCAAAAAATTTCACTTGAATCATCATTCGTTATAGGTTCTTAACTCTTTCCTTTAATTTCAAAAGAAATCACTGAATCATCCTTCAACTATCAAACAAATATATGTAAAAGTTTTCAGAATTTCGATATGTAGTATCAAGAATCACTACAAGATTGAAGAGCAGAATTTATGCTTCCATCACTCTGGTGGTGATTGTAGGAAGCTTAAATCCACCAAAACTTACAAGCTTGGTTGAATACCAAATCCTTCATACATATAATCGGAAAGAATTTAATAAGTGAATAATTCTATTCGAAAGTCCCACATCTCTTTGGGAAATCAAGTGAGCAGCTTCTCCTCCTCTTTATAAAGCAACTTGTAGTTCCCTTTCCCACTCACGGAGCCGTGTGGTGAGCACAGAGCGAATTATTCTTTCGCCTTTTACTAAAGAATACCGTGTGCTCTCCACGCTAAGCGGCATACGATAATTTTTCGAGGGGTGTTTCTTGTGGAATGCCCACTTACCAAACAAAGTTTAACAGCGTTTTCTTATGGGTAATTAAGAGCTTTCTTTTTCTATTTCATATGCTTGTGTACTCGATTTTTTGTTCGTATTTTACCGTGGTAATAGGTGTGGAAGGGAAAGGCCTTCTAAATTTTTTTGTTTTTATTCGGGCAGGTAATTGATTTGGTGAGCTTACTTACCGGTTGCGGCAATTGATATGAAGAGAGCCATGAATACCAGACTGGCATAGTTTTCTAATTTTCAAATGAGAGTCGAGATTCTATGTTAGACAATGTCATGTCATAGTATAGATACAAATCAAAGACAAACTAGGTTCGTATCTCAGAACAATACACTTCCCGGGAAGAGGACATATAGCCGGGAGGGTACAATAAATAAGCAAGGGAATGGAGGTCCATGGATATACGACCGAGTTAATGTAGGAAAACAGTTCTAACCATATCCATACCAAATGGGACAAGGTCTGCTCAACAAAATTTCAACAAATGCAAGAGCCCAACGCAAACCTAGGTGTACACAATCGGAGAGGTTAATGGGAGCTGAACCCTTAAAAGCAGGTCGTTTATGTATGCAGTACACAGATCACAAGCCTTGACAGTGCATCTTGAATCCTGTCAGGATATCCTCAGTCACAGAGCTGAATATCCAGCCAACCTGGTTTCCAAGTTGAAAGTTGAAAGTTAGCATGGCCGAACCAACATCTGATACATAGCCTGCAACTTTATCCACAGGCGAGAATGGACAGGACAGTAGTGTTTGCAGTGATCAGTGGAGATTCTTTCATTGGATCCACTGTACTCACAAAAACGTCTACACTAGCAAATTCTGATGTTTTCCCTTCTTTCACATACCTGTGAAATAAGGTAAAATTAGCAAGGAAAGTGACACCAAAATAGCACGTGGTAATCTTAGTATAATTCATATGATAGAATCATGTGAACACCTCAAAATATAAGCTGCAGGCACCGCCACAAACCTCAGACTCAGAGATAGTCGATCAAGATAAGTTTATGTATGGATTCCAATGAATTTCCCACTTGTTTCGGGCAGTTCAAGGACAATAAAGGGTCCCTAATTGCTGATGCTGTCATTTGTTATGTTCGGTTCTGAAAAACTGTCATAACCATCCCTAGTGGCTAATGAAAATAATCACAACAATTTTATTGGATGAAAGGTTACAGAAGAGAAGATGGGAGACATCTCCCTTCCATCTTCAATATCTCAGATGCCTGTGCGGACACTATATTAGTATTGTTGTTTGTCGTACTGCTAATATGGAATATTGACTATGGCAGGGCAGGACAGGCCATGCATTAATTCATCCTGAACAGCCTAATTCTCCGCCACCGACACTCCATGTAATTGGAGGAACCCTCTTCTGCATAACATCCAAATTTCACGTAATGATAGCTTCCTCCGGCACCAGAACCTTCATATCTTAGAGAACCATCAATGTAAACCTTTACATTCGATGCACCAACGTCATGGATGACATTCACTTTGAACCAACGGTTATACGCGTTGGACAGAACAACCGGAGACCTGTAAACGGTGATCGAACCACCGTACACTCGGAGCATTATGGTGGTAGCACGAGAAGAACCACCGAATATTTGCATCACAGACGTTGCTGTTGTTCCACTTGGGATATATGCCTCCCCCTCAAATTGCCAAACACCGGAGGAGTAATCATAGCCCTTGGGAAAACACAACACTAAGTTACTGACTCGAATGAACAAATAAAGAGACTGAATTTCCAACTTACTCGAATTCGGATTTCCGAGCGTGGCCTAGTTTGGCTACTTGGGGTATGTGGCTTGTCTGTGGAATACACCCAAAATTTGTGTACGCCGTTGTTGAGACTGTATCGGTCACTTGGAGACAAATCATAAGGCTTTTCCAGCACGAAATTTGCACGAAATTTTATCTTTTTAAATTTTTTATTTTGATCGGTGGTCGACAATTAATTTTAGTATTGGTTGTCGACCACCGGATTTATTTTTTTTATTTTATTTTAATAAGGATCTCTTTTTTCTATCTTTGTGACACGCTTTTCTCTGTCTTTGTGACATGTTTTTATTTTGGGGTTTGATTCGTTGTTTTTATGGCATGTTGCAGCATACCTTAGCGATTAATTGTTGTTTGTACAAAGATTCAATCGATGCTAGTTTTCTGATTTACTGTTTTGTCGTGTTTACTTGGAAAAACTTATCCCCACTCGGTTGATGGTTGTTTACCGATAAAATCAATCATGGGTAACGATACTTTTTGCCCAACAATTTGAATCACCTACAACTCTTTCTTCCTTCATTATGCGTCTCGTTCCTTCATTATGCGTCTCGTTTGGATAGAGACAAAGACATTCAGGAAGCTGCTGAAATTTTATTGATATCCTTATTTCCATAGAAATTTTATTATTTTTGTTTTTCGGTTATATTTGTCATATGAAATATCCGAATTAGCTCTTTTGCAATGAGCTCTACCCTACTGGGACAAGGAGTTTGCCACATCGATCACAAAACGGTATCGGACATCAGATTTAGCCAGCCTTTCCAGGGCGGTGTTGATTTCGTCTATCCGAATCAGCTCGATATCTGCAGATATATTGTGCTTGGCACAAAAGTCTAGCATCTCCTGAGTTTCTTTAATCCCTCCAAAATTACTGCCTCCCACAAGCTTCCGTCCTGTAACCCAACCAATATATGTAAATATTTTTGGTTTAAGACATAAATTCGAACCTGAAATTTAGATCCATCGAGTGGAATATGTGTCATAAGTTACGAGTTCAATAAAGATAGAAATGTACCGGCAATTAAAGGAAAAACAGGCAATTCTAGTGGCTTATTAGGCATTCCCAGAGTGACCAATTTTCCATTCACCTTCAGCAGACTAAGCAATGGTAGTAGGGGATGGACTGCAGACACTGTGTCAATGATATAGTCCATGCTGCCGATAGCCGACTGCAATGTGCAAAGAGTAAGCACAAGCTAGATTAAAATATCATAATTTGTAAGCATAAAGGTGCTTTGTTATTTAACTCATTGCTCATTTTTGTTGAGTAATGAAAAGATTATTATAACATCCAAATGTTGAATCGGAACAACAACGATAAACATTAATCACTAGTAAGCAGTAGCCTAATCCCGACTCCTCCAATGCTGTTAACCACAACAAAACTTCTAGCCAAATTGTTTGCCAATGGCTGAAAGTGCAGTTCAGAATCAACCAGCTGCTTCAGTAGTGGATTGTGACTAAATTGTTCAAACCGAGACATCACGAGTACTTTGGTTCATCTAATAAGCAAAGTTGATTAATCACATACCTTCATTTTTGCAGGATCACTGGAAACAAGAAACGAGTCAGCGCCAAGTTTATTGATTGCTTCAGATTCCTTCTGTGGAGAGCTACTGATGACAGTAACTTTCAAGCCAAAGGCCTTAGCAATCTTCACAGCAACATGACCAAGCCCACCAAGTCCGGAAACACCAAGATGCTTTCCTGCCTCAGTCATTCCATAATATTTCATAGGGCTGTACACTGTGATCCCTGCACATAACAATGGTGCACCTGCATCCAGTGGCAAGTTATCAGGAAACTGTAGCACATAGCGCTGGTCAACCACAATCATATCCGAATAACCGCCATAGTTTTCCGTCCCATCTGGATTGTGAGAGTTATAGGTAAATATTAACTTAGGGCAATAGTTCTCCAGGTCCTGCTGGCAGCATTCACATGTCTTGCAGGAGCCAACCATAACCCCAACCCCAACCCGATCACCAGCTTTGAATTTTGTCACATTCTTCCCTACTTTTGTAGCAATACCAACAATTTCATGCCTGCAGGACAAAACCATATGCAAAATTTATGCATGTTACAGTAAGATGGACTAGAAAGATATCAAGAACCATCCGACCTATCTGCATACTCAATAGACCATTTAATTAGAAACTCATCTGAAATGTTCTTAATCAGTTCTTACTAAACAAAGGAAAGGAAATATAAACAACACATTAACAAAGTTAATAAGATGGATACACAGCTAGCAATCACTCAGAGGCTGGCTTGGTCAGTTTACGTTATATTTTTGTTTTATCCTTCATTTGTTCAGCAGCTTGATATATTTTGCGGCAGGACGCCTACTTTCTTTTGACAAAATTACAGTATACACCCGTTAAAATGTTATCTTCAACTGTATGAAGAACAATTTAAATATGATATTACAGACAATCAGTAATGCATAGGTGTGTGATTAAGGTTAGACAAAGAATTGTTGTGTACATTTAAGAACTACATATTTACTTGAAGTGGCTTGCTTCAATATGAGAATGTCCACTCATTTATGTCAGTTTAGGAACATTTGCGTACCACAGCAGACCGTCATTAAAAGGAGAATCATTGTCAAATAGAAGTTTGAAACTCGAGAAGAAAACTTGATGATGTACCGATCATTTGGCACTCTACTACTAGCTAAAAGCACTCTTTGCAACAAGTAGCCAAATACATAATGAGGTCTCATAAGTGATGGATTATAAACTAAACTAACAATATAGTCTTAAAGAAAACATAATCTCAATGGACAGGGTAACGGATAAACATCTATCATCTAAACGACAAAGTAAAACATCACCTAATATAACACTTTAGACGATTCACTGCAAAGAGAAGACACTACTTAAATATGTACCTAGAGAGAAAAGGGCAAGGGTAACATAAACCCTTTACTGGGGTATGACTGCAAAAACAAACATCACTTATTTGTTACCAGTCAAGAGCTAACTTAAGCACCTCTTGATAACACAGATTTCTTATTGTAAGCGTTGTCTATCATAGCACTACAGATTAGCATCATAACATAAAATACATGTAAGTTTTAAGTGTCATACCCAGGAACAACAGGGTAAGAGGTGAAACCCCAATCATTTTTGAGAACATGCAGGTCCGAATGGCACACTCCACAATAAAGAATCTTTAAAGTGACATCCTCATCACCATTTTCCCTGCAGAAAGAATTGGAAGAATTCATAAGTCAAGTTTATATTTTTTTCCATTAATTTAGAACCAACCACTACACACTCGTGAACACTAACCAAAAGAACACATGAGTAAAAGGGTATAAGAATAGCAGAAAAGATAAAGGAAAGGTTTTGATATGGAGAAAGAAGAGAAAAATTAGTATACCTTCTGGAGAAATTGAAAGGGGAGAGGGTTCCAGATACATCTGTGGCAGCCCAACCAAAAGCTTTCTGTTGCTTCTCTTCCTCTGCCGATTTTGACATCATCTTTTTGCTTTGATTTTTGTTGATGGTGGGGCAAAAATGCAGTGACTGAGGGACAAGATATATACAACGGAGGTGGGCACTGGGAAGTGCACTATAAGGCAAGCTCTGACACTGCATTTACTCGTGCTTCGTTGGTGCATTAAACAGGAAAGTAGAGAGACAGCTAAAAACGAAAAATTATATCATGGGTTACTCCCACCACGTGTCTATGGGATCAACCAATGATAACTATCCACTCCATCAATTTTTTCATGTCATATTTTTTTTTTCAAGTGAATCTTCACTTTAAAAAATAAAAAATAATGAGGTGGATAATTATCATTGGTTGGTCTCATGGATGACGTGGTGGGACTGACCCATGATATAATTTCTCGCTAAGAAAAATTATATCATTGGTCAGTCCCACCACGTGTCCATGGGACCAACCAATGATAACTACCCACTTCATCAATTTTTTCATGTCATATTTTTTTCAAGTGAATCTTCACTTTAAAAAATAAAAAATAATGAGGTGGATAATTATCATTGGTTGGTCCCATGGATGACGTGGTGGGACTGACACATGATATAATTTCTCGCTAAGAAAATTATATCATGGGTCAGTCTCATCACGTGTCCATGGGACCAACCAATGATAACTACCCACTTCATCAATTTTTTCATGTCATATTTTTTTTTCAAGTGAATCTTCACTTTAAAAAATAAAAAATAACGAGGTGGATAATTATCATTAGTTGATCCCATGTAAAAAAATATGACATAAAAAAATTGATGAAGTGGGTAGTTATTATTGGTTGGTCCCATAAATGACGTGGTGGGACTGACCCATGAAAAATTATATCATGGGTCAGTCCTACCACGTCATTCATGGGACCAACCAATGATAACTACCCACTTCATCAATTTTTTTCATGTCATATTTTTTTCAAGTAATCTTCACTTTAAAAAATAAAAAATAACGAGGTGGATAATTATCATTGGTTGATCCCATGGATGACGTGGCGGGACTGACACATGATATAATTTCTCGCTAAGAAAAATTATATCATAGGCCAGTCCCACCACGTGTCCATGGGACCAACCAATGATAACTACCCACTTCATCAATTTTTTCATGTCATATTTTTTTTCTAAGTGAATCTTCACTTTAAAAAATAAAAAATAATGAGGTGGATAATTATCATTGGTTGGTCCCATGGATGACGTGGTGGGACTGACCCATGATATAATTTCTCGCTAAGAAAAATTATATCATGGGTCAGTCCCACCACGTGTCCATGGGACCAACCAATGATAACTACTTACTTTTTAACGATGATATATATATATGGAATATAATTTTAAATGACATGAAATATAACCTATCAAATACATATATATATATATGAAATATAATTTTATTCTAATATAAAATATAAAACAATTAAAATTCAAATAAAATATTAAAAATTAATTAATTCTAAAATAAAAGATTATGAAACATTGTTAACCCTAACTACGATAAAATTAAAATCTTATTCTAAAATAAAAATATAAACACAATTTGAATAAGATTTTGATTTTATTGTAGTTAAGGTTAACAATGTTTAATAATTTTTTATTTTAGAATTAATTAAATTTTAATATTTTATTTGAATTTTAATTATTTTATATTTAATATTAGAATAAAATTATATTTCATATATATATATATATGTATTTGATAGGTTATATTTTATGTCATTTAAAATTATATTCCATATATATCATCGTTAAATTTTTAACAATCCAGTCATCAAGCTAGTTAAAAAAATAAAATATTTGTCAAAAAGATATAGGTTAAGGCCTAAATTTATCCAAAAAAAATAAGGACCAAAATGACAAAAACTATAAACATTAAAGGTTAAAAAGTATCTTTATGCCAAAAATCAAATTACTTGTCGTTCATGGGTAAAATTACTTATTAACCTTTTTATTCAATGTAATTCTAATTTATAAAAACAAAATATCCTGTAAAATGTTATATTTATTTGGTAAATTAAAATAGATTCGATAATGTAATATTTGAGTCACTTAATTATTAAAAAATATATTTAAGTCATTCAATTATGATTAAGGTTATATTTGGATAATCTAATTATTAAAAGTTATATTTGTGTAACACATTTATGGATAATGTTATATTTAGGTCATCTAATTATTAAAGGTTATATTTGGGTCATTCATTTATGGATAAGCTTATATTTAGGTCATCTAATTATTAAATGTTATGTTTGGGTCACTCATTTATGGATAAGCTTATATTTAGGTCATCTAATTATTAAAGGTTATATTTGGGTCACTCATTTATGGATAAGCTTATATTTAGGTCACTTAATTATTAAAGTTTATATTCGTGTCACTCATTTATGGATAAGGTTATATTTGGGTCATCATTCGTATTTAAAATATATATCAATTTGTATATTAAATTAATTAATGATTTCAAATGAAGTACTATAAAATTAACAAGGGTATACAAGTTCATAAAAATATTAATATATAATCTTACACATAATTGAGTGACCCAAATATAATCTTATCCATAATTGAGTGACACATGTATGACCTTTTATAATTGAGTGATCCAAATAAAACCTTACTTATAATTGAATGACCCAAATATAACTTTTAATAATTATATGATCTAAATATAGTATTACCCATATTAAGTGATATCCGCTATAATTTACCCTTGAAAATTAAAGACTTTTTGGGTTAGAAATTAATTTCTTGTATTGCGGAGGCTTAATGTACTCTCTTAATTTTTTTATTGGCATAAAGATAATTTTAACCCTTAACGTTTATAATTTTAACCCTAAAATATAAGATTATTAAACATTCTTAACCCTAACTACGATAAAATCAAAATCTTATTGAATTGTGTTTATATTTTTTAAGATGAGATTTTAATTCTATCGTAATTAGGGTTAAGAATGTTTAATAATTTTTTTTATTTTAGAATTAATTAATATGTAATATTTTATTTGAATTTTAATTGTTTTATATTTTATATTGGAATAAAATTATATTCTATATATATATATATATGTTTGATAGGTTACATTTTATATCATTTAAAATTATATTCGATATATATTATCGTTAAATTTTTAACGGTCCAGTCATCAAGTTAGTTAAAATATAAGATATTTGTCAAAAAGATATAGGTTAAGGGCTAAATTTATCCCAAAAAAGAATAAGCGCCAAAACGACAAAAACTATAAACGTTAAGGATTAAAATTATCTTTATGTCTTTTTTATTTGTTGTACCCTTTTATTTTACGTCGTTATCCTTATTATTTAAAAAATTAATACGGTTAAAAATTTTTGACCAATGTTGCATATAAATTAATCTCGTAAAATCAATTAATTATTTCAATATTTTCTGAAATAGATAAAAAAAATACCATCATAATTTTTTAATAGTCTTTTAGTGATTATAAAGTAATATTTATTCATATTTTTTAATTTTTTGATAAAATATACATGATTTACAAATAAAATTATTCAAATTTAAATCTATTCAAATAATTATTATTATATTTCTATTAAAAGTACTCTTTAAATTCAAAATATCATGATTATTTAAAACATAATTAATAAATCATCAACTGCATATAATTAGGTATTGAAATGTATCATATAATTAGGTATTTAAAAAATAACAAATCATCAACTGAATATTTAATTGATTAAGCCAGGCCCAAAGTGATGAAAAAAGCCCATGTAATAACTTTTGGGAAATCTTACACCACAGCCTTAAACGGTTCTTGTCTTGCCATATCTTCTTTCGCTAGGTGGTCTGTTTTTATTATTTTTGTAATTTTATTTGATTTAATTTGATAAAATCAATATTTATTTAAATTATTAAATATATAGATGAAAGCACCTCGATTTCTAGATTTAAAATATATTTTATTTTTAATATATATTCTTAAAGGATTTATTATTAAATGATGTTTTAGGTCCACTTGTGTTTAAAAGATCGAGTATCTAAAATCCAACTCACATAAGCACTCTATAAAACAATTATTTAATGGGATAAAGTTATATTTAGTCTATAAAATATGACAATTTTTTATTTTGTAGTTAAAATTTTTGACCTCATTCCGTCATTTCGAAAGATAAATAGATAAACATGAACCATCTAATTTTATTGATTAAAAAAACGGTTATTTTTGGAGGTCACGAGTTCAAACACTAGTAGTGCTAGCATAGTAATTGAGCGATCAATGTCTAATGATTAAGAGTATATTCTAAAACATATACAATTATAATATTATCGTTGATTTAAAAAAAAATGGATGATGATGTAACATAATTTAAAAATATCAGGTCCTTAAAAAAATAAAAATCTAAACTCAATGACCAAATTTAAAAAAGTAAGTGTGAAATTAATATGAATAAAATACTAGAACCAAGTTAAGAAAATTTACCAAATTCAAAGATTAAATATTATTTACGAGTGGAGAGGTTAAATATTACTTTACGAGTATTCAATGGGACAAATGATTATAATAAGAAGCAAGACCCACGTTTAATAAAATTCTAATATTACAAAACTTTTTTTAGCCAAATAATCGCAATTTCTTAGTTAATTAATGATTAATAATTATCTAAATGTTGGTCATCCATTGTATGTGTTTATTATTTTATTTTATTTATATTTTAATAAAAAATTTATTTTTATGATATATATTTTTTTACCACTGCGATATATTTTTTTTATGTTTTGTTTCAGTCTTTGTGTTATAATTTTAGTATATTTTGACGATCGATTGATATTCTATAGAGATCGTTACAACAATAATCTTTGATTATGTTTTTGTTAGTGGTCTTACAATGATGGATCTTCACTTGATTGAAGGATAATTGTTGATATAAATAGTCATGGTAGGAGAATTTTAGTTTGGGTCGCTCACCCCTCCTTTTTTATTTATTATGCGTCTCGGTTTTTGATAGAGACAAGAAAATCCAGAAAATTTTATAAATTTTAATAATATTCTTATCTCTATAAAAAATATTCGTGTTTTTTTGTTTGTCTTGGGTTATTATTTTTTTAATAGATTAGTCTTATTAATAGTCTTCTTAATCATGTATTATAATCAGGATATCTACTAAAATTTTAATAAAAAATCAATAGTTGATTTGTGAACATCAAAATATATTAGTTATATGTATTTAATTTATTAATATAATATGAACACAAAATTAAACATGTAATTTAATCATGTTTAAAAGGTTTAAGCATGTAAAGTTGGCATGTCTTAAAAGGAACGTGTATATAGTTTGGGTGGAGCTAGGCATATGAATAGGGTGTGAATTGAGGTCGCAAAGTCTATCTTCTAATCGTGTTTTTATTAATGTCTTAATTTAAATTAATGAATTTAAAGTTTAAGATCGGGTTTAAAAAATAATGTATAATATATTTTTTAAAAGTAAGGTTAATTTAAGGTTTAAGATATAATCTATTTTTTAAAATTTTTTACAGGAGTACGGAAAAAACACAAATAAAAGATAAAAAAAAAAGTTTTACTCGTGAATTAACGTCCCAAAAATGGGCATCGCATATTAAATTTTCTAGCTCATTATTATTATATTTCTTCTATTTTTAATAAAATGATAGTCAACACAAAAAATTTTGACATCATAAATTAAATTTTCTAACTCTTCCCCTGTATATATTACTACTATCTTTCTTGCATGTTTTATTGTTTATATATTTAGAATTAGTGACTATTTTTTAAATTATGTCGCTTTAAAAATTAGTACCTAGATCCTCTTTTTAGGAGTAAAAATATATCTATTTTTTTACGTATATGGTGTAAACAAGCCGAGTCGAGTTATAATAATGTTGAGCTCAACTCGGCTTATTAAGAACTTAAGCCGAATTCGAGCTAATAATGTTAAGTTCGAATCGCTTTATAAAGATCTCGAGTATTGATTCAGTTTTGATCAAATTATACTCGTATAGATCATGATTTATCTCATCTCATTTACAACCCTAATAATGATAATAATTTTTGAGTGGATTTATTCTTCAAGGACAACAACAACGTAATTTTAGAAGCCTAGTTCGACCCTACAAATATTTTAGTTTACTTTAATCTTAAGATAAAAAATATTATATTTAAGAATTAAAGCCTACTTCAAACTCAAGTTAAATCTAGTTAAGTCTAATCGAATTAAATTTTAACTGATCAGACTCGAATAAATCACGATTTATCTCGTTCGCTTACGACCCTATCATGCACTTTTTGATAATTTATATATAATTAAAAGTTAGAAATATTATAATTTTTAAACGTGAGGTATTATTTGGGCAAAAAGTGATACATATATAAAGTATTTAAAAAGAAAGTAGCTTGTTCCTCATATCAGCATATGGTATGTGTGTGCTCATCGTAGCCATCCAAATATACTAAAGAAAATAAATACTTGCATGTTTTCTTAGTGAAGAAAATAAGTGTCACAGACAAGGTTTGACACATTGTTTTTTTTTAATTATATGTTATTTTATAGTTTATATTCGAGATTTGTAATTTTTTAATAATATAATTTTTTAAATTTGAATCTGAATATATTTTTTTTAAATAATATATCTTACCATTACAGTTAATTATTATCGTACCTTGACTCAATATTTTTAATGCGCTTGTTTTTTGTTTTTCAAATTTAATAAATTAACTTTTCATTTAATCTTATCTCAAACTACAAATTTGGTCATAAAATATACAATATATGTATAAACTGAAATTATTTGAATAATATTTTGCATTTGGACCAGATTTTTTTTCATTTGTAATAAAAATATTATAAAACATCAAAAAGAGAAGAATATGACTTTTTCTTATTTATCTCCCAAAATGACTTTTGCTTGGTCGTGGAAGAACATGATGACAGATCTATTGAGAAAAGGCATAATAATTTTACATCTTTTATTTAAGGGTTCAGTTCTCATTGAATTGAATTTAAATAATTGTTTTAATTTAATTTTTAAGGGTAAATTATATCGTATACCAATAAATTTTAAATTTAATATTAATTATATCATTAAATTAAAAATAATATTATTACGTGTAATATAGATGGATCTAAAAATATAGGAAAAAAAATTAATAAACAAGAATCTAATTTCTGGTTTATTAATTTCAAATTACAAAGCAAAACCTTTTCGGAAAGATTTTTTTTTTAAATAGAATTATTTATTAGACCCGTAGTGCTCCAGCCAGATATTGAAAGCATGGGAAAAGCATCATGAAACAGTCTTTTTTAACACTTCAAAGTAAAATTGTCCTAATTAAATAAGTTAAATTAAATAATAATTAAATGATTAATCTGGGAATGATTCCATGCATCATATATACCACCAGGAACTGCAATTGGGAATTTTAATTAATTTTTTACTTTTTCAGGTTTTTTCTTTTATTAAATTAATTATATAACTTATAGGAGAATAAAATCAATATCGTTGGTACCAACACCATGGACTTAAATATAGCTTTTAATTCCTTTTTTTATCATAAAAGATTTTGAAGACTTTACCATTTGTGTGAAGGTGACAAAGCTTTGGTTGAGCCTCCACACTCAAAAGGGAAGAAAAATACAAGTTTAAATCTTTATTTAAATTCAAAACAATGTAAGTCTTATCTTCTATGTCAATAGAAATTTATTTTAAAAATTAATGAAATAGGTAGGTAAGAAATTATGTGTTAAGGTTTAAAGATAGGGTTAATAACCGGTAGGGTTTCTCTAAATGGCATATAATTTGGTATCACTTAACGGATGTTAAATTTAAGATTTTGTATATACAAAAAATATAGATATGTGATATAAGTCGGTCAGAATTTGTTAGGCAAAAAAGTCTAGGGAACTAAGAGAGCAACAAAAAGTATGGTTAGTATTTGATGCATATTGTTACGGACCTCCAGTTCTAGCCTGAGTCATGTGCGCATAATACCACTGAAGAGGTTCTTAGAGCGGATTTACTTTTTTATATCCTTATCGTTAGTTTAGTAAACCCGTGAAGTAATATTAAAAATTCAAATTGTGATATTGTAAATATAAAAAAATAATTTTAAAATATTATCTTTATTATAAATCTTTACGGTATTTAATTTAAATCAATTAACTAATAAATCAAATATAAACCTTATAAACCATATTAAGTTAAAATTATTTTTTTAACAAGCCAATAGTGATTATAATAGTATTTGTTTTAAAATATAATCTCTACCATTTGACATTGATCGCTCAATCACTCTACTGACATCACTGGTGCTTCAACCCGTGACCTCTAGAAACAACAACCATTTCGTAACCGCTTAGGCTAAAAGTTTTGTGCTTAAAATCCTAACTAAGATTTAGATTCAGTTGGTAGCTGTAATAATTTATAAATTATGGCATTTAATACATATGAAGTTGTCTGGTAACACATGCAACATTAGCATGTCACAGAATAAAAAGCGAAAAAGAAATTTCTATGTAGGTTTCCACATTCGGACAAAATATTAGGTAAGTATTGATTATCCAAGATCGTAAACAGATATTGTTAACTCATATTTTCTTTGCATATGGGATTATGAAATAAATATATTGTTTTTTTTTGGTAAAGTATATAAATGATTCACTAAAGTATATTAAAATAATTTTTTAATTATTAAATTTTTAAAAGTACAAAATAGATACAATATCGTTAATTATTGTTAGCCATTGTTAAAAATACGTGGTATTAGGGATGCAGGCACATGGGGTGGGGAACAATTAGGGGTGTTTAACGAATTGAGTTGTTCATGAGTTATTTAAATTTGATTCGAATTAATTTAATTCGAATTCGAATTCGACTTGAACCTTAATGAGTTTATGAGTATCTCATTAATTTTTAAAATATTTTTTGATAATTACTTTAAAATAATTTTATTTTAAAAATATATTTAAATAATAATTATTAACGTGTGAATTATTACTTTAATTTTAATATGTTAGTTTGGTGTATTTATGGAATGTTACTTTTGAATTTAGACTTTAAAAATGTTTTATACACTTTTTTCTATATTTTTGGTTAAATTTGTCAAGTTAATATTAAGCCTCATACGGTATTATTAAATTTTACTTTTAGTTAAAAATAAGACAAGTTTTTCAATGAGTTTAACGAGCAACAAGTTTAACTTAACAAGTAACGAGTCGAGTTGAACAACAAAATATTTTAATGAGCACAAGTCGAGCACAATTTTATCGAGCTGAACGAGCAATGGATTGAGTCGAACAACAAAATTTTTTAACGAGCACGAGTCGAGCAATACCCAACTTGCGACCGATTCGCTCGATAAACACCCCTAAAAACAACTGCCACTTACCCTGAAATTTTGTTTCAATTTTATCTTTCTATTTAATTTTTTATTTTTTTTAATTCGTCTTCCACTTTTAAAGATATACATTTTGTCTCCAACCTTAAATATTGGATCCGTTCATATATGATACATTAGTTAAAATAATTTTTTATTTTTATTTTAATTAAAATATATGTTTGATTAATACGAATGGTTTTTTAAATAAAAAAACAGTGAAAACTTTTAGGAATAAAATAGTGAAATGTGTTTGGTATCTAACTTTTCAAAATAAAAATATATATTTATTAAATAATTCAAATAAAATATTGTTAAAAAAATATTAGAATAACAATAATTAAATATATAAATAAAACAAAGTTTAAAAAATGACATTAGAAGGATTGGAACCAAAGTTAAAATTAAAAGAAAATATTTTCATATTTTTGAATTTCTTAAAATTTTTCAATGAAAACAATGAAAAAAAAAATCCTAGGTTCACTCGTTCCCTTCGTGATCATGTTCATGTTCATTTTCATTTATTTTTGTTTTTATTTTCTAATTTTTCAATCAAACACATTTTTTTTTAATTTTTAGGAAAATAAATCTCTAGAATCAAACCGACTTAAAGTTTAAAGCTTAAATAAAGTAGAATTTTTTTCTAGTTCGAAATTAATTAATTTTTTAAGATATGATTTTGATTATATCGTAGTTAGGATTGACAATATTTAGTAACCTTTTATGTTAGAATTAATTATTTTTTATTATTTTATTTGAATTTTAATTGTTTTATATTTTATATTTTATATTAAAATAAAATTATATTCCATATATATTTGATAAGTTAGATGCCATGTCATTTAAAATGTATTATCATATGTATATGACATGTCATCATTGTTAAATTTTTAATGGTCCAGTCATTATACTAGTTAAAAAATAAGATATTTAACAAAAAGATATAGATTAAGAGCCTAATTTATTAAAAAAAAAATTATAAACATTAAGGATTAAAATTATCTTTACACTTTTTTTTTTCTATTACCACCAAATATTTACTCTATAATCTATACCAAATCATTTATTCATTTATTACAAACTATTTTTAGTTAAATATTACTATAATAATATAAAAACAGAAAAGTAAATCTCCACTTCCGAATCCATAAAACAATACTATATTAATTTAAGTAAGAAAATTAAACCCTAAATCCGACCAGATATGTCACTCCCAAAGTAGCCAACTCAAAAATTAGTTCTGGTGGTCCCTTATAAGCTTTATCCTAACCAGACATGTTCCAATAGAAAAAGCAAGTGATTTTGAATGCCACAATCCTTTCACTATCACTGTTCACTCTGCAACTCGTTGTTTATATAAACCCTCCTCCATTTCTGCACTCTCAAGATGAAAAACATGGATTCAAAGAAACCCTACTTGGTTATTATTCTCATCCAATTAATATACGCCGGCATGTTCTTGATCTCCAAGGCTGTCTTCGACCAAGGAATGAACAATTTCGTGTTTGTTTTCTACAGACAAGCTTTTGCATGCATTATCTTGGTCCCTCTCGCGTTGTTCGTAGAATGGTAAATCTAGTTTTCCTTCAAAACATTGTCCTATAACTGCAGATAATGCCATTTTTGTCATCATTTGTGTTTGGAAATGGAAACTTTGTAGGAAATCTTTGCCTCCTCTATCGCTTGTGACTTTCTGCAAGATCTTTTTGCTGGCTTTGATCGGGTATGTCCGGTTGGAAGCTGGAACCAGTTGTTTAGTTTCATATGAAAACTCTCCCATAGTTTTGGTTTCACTTGCTTCCTGTTTTGATATATTACAGGATAACTTTAAGCTTGGATGTCAATGGTGTTGCCCTAGTTTATACCTCTGCAACTTTAGCTGCTGCAATCGCAAATTGCCTGCCGGTCGTCACTTTCTTCTTGGCACTGATACTCAGGTCTGTACAATACATATTTAGTTTATTTAGTTAAGTGTGTTTTATTTTGCACGTGTAAGAATGTCTTGCTTTTGAGTGTGTTTAATTAAAAATTATTACAAGGTAGCTTCATTAAAAAGAATGTTTTGTTGAATTTAGTAGGCAGTTAGTGCTGTTTTAAAAATCTGGTCGGTGGGTCTTGTAGGAACATAAATATGCAAAGTTTATAATAAAAAAAAGCATATATACCTAAAAATAAACATGGTTAAATTAATTACCAACCATTCCAAAACAATGATACAGTTACTAGGTTCCAAAACTTGGGATCATTTAACCAAATAAAAATTATTTATCTTTTTTCGATATCTCTTTCTATACTTTAATATTAAATAAATATAAAAATATTTTTAAATTTTAAATTTCAAAATACTTCTCACCATTTTGTCTTTTTCTATCTCTGGTATATTTTTTCGTGTTAGTTAATCAAAATCGAAAAAGAAACGTATGGGCCCCAGGTGTGTTTGCAGCCGTCAAATGAAAAATCTAGCATGTAATGGATTCAGAAACATCAAAGAGTACTTGCAAACATATAATTTCCTAACACGTGCTCTTATATACAATGTCAAATGCTGGTTTATTCAGTAAACATAAAAAAAATGTATATTTGTTGGACCTTTTCTGTTAATTATGAATGTTAGATTTTCACTAGAAGCAAAACAACCTAATACATGGTCTTCACCCCATAAAATTTCTCATGGCAGAACCTGAAGTATGCAATATCAATCATTGGACCACATGTCTGTTGTGTTATACGACATGTTCTAGAACATAGATTTGAAACTTGGATACGTTTGAAATTAGGTTTGATTCATGGCAGGATGGAGACATTGAGGTTGAAGACAAGTTCAGGGATTGCAAAACTCATGGGCATCCTGATTTGCTTGGCTGGTATACTCATCCTTGCCTTTTACACGGGTCCCCGTTTCAAACTTGACTGCCACCATCACCTGTTGCAGCCCCACCATACCGGAACAGCCGGCACCTCAACTTCCTCCGTTCGCACATGGATCAAGGGTTGTTTCCTCATGCTGATTTCCGTCATCTTTTGGGGCTTATGGCTCGTCTTACAGGTCCAACTTATGCCATAAAAAACATCTTTATCACACATATCACATGTTACTGTTAATTTGTTACTAACTTGGTGTGAAACAGGGTCCGGTCTTGAAGAGCTTCCCTTCAATGCTTCTCTTCACGGCTCTTCAGTGCTTCCTAAGCTCAATTCAGTCATTTGTTATTGCTATTGCTCTTGTAAGAGACTTTGACGAATGGAAACTCGGCTGGAACATTAGACTCGGGGCGGTGGCTTATTGCGTAAGCAAAACATATCTATTTACATAAAAAACTAAAAACTGTACATAACTGTAGGTTCTGTAATATTGATGAACTGTGTCTTGATAAATATTATTATGACAGGGAGTAGTGGTGACCGGCTTCACATATTACCTGCAGTCGTGGGTTGTTGCGAAGAAAGGACCAGTGTTCTTAGCCATGTCAACACCACTGAATCTCATCTTCACAATGTTGTGTTCTGCGTTTCTGTTATGCGTGTTTACCAGTTTAGGAAGGTAGGTTAGTACATTATACTTTAGATTATGTTTAGTTTTAAAACATGTTAACCGTGTTAACTAAACTCGAGTTTCTACTGGTTTGTCCAGTGTGATAGGGGGGATTTTATTGATCATTGGGCTATATAGTGTGCTGTGGGGCAAAACCAAAGAGCAAAAGCTGCTGAAGGAACAGTGCGTTGTCGAAACAGAATGCACCGAGATAATTGCTGCTACAGCTTAAACTCCATCGTTGTTGGTGATAATAGAAGATTAAGACAGTAAAATAACGGTCGAATATTTTCGACCGTTGATAGAAGTAGGGTTTAAAAAACCCCTACTTCTTCCTGTGGTTGTACATATATTCTCGGACATTGATTCAAGATAGGCGGAAGACCAAAGACAAATAATCATGCATTTTGTTGGGACAACTTATTTACCAGATCTATGCATAAGAATAGATTGTTCCTTTGATTTTCGGTTTATTCAGTTGTTTGGATTTTAAAATAAGAACAGAAGTTTATTGTCTGTCTTTTCTTGGTTCTTCAACTGAATCTGTTAATTAGTCCTAAATCAAATGACTAAAACAAATAAATTCATCCAACAAGTTTGGAGAAGTAGAAACATGTGATGAAATCAAAATTATTTTTTTAATTTTTATAATTAAATGAGCACGAAAAGTACAATTAAATATATATTTTAATTAATTAACTAATTATTATGTAAAATATTTTATATTAAATTAATAATTAAAAATAATGAAATAAGTAATGCAAATAAATAATTAAATACTGAATATAAAAAAGAGGCTTTAGCGGTGACCTTTTAGGATCTTTTGTCCTCAAAATTTAAGGGATTCTAATTCACAGTAATTAAGGCAAAATCTACATTGATTTCAAGTTGTTTTTATATTTCCTTTTTTAAGGTTTGAATTTTAAGGAATACCCTTTTTAAGGTTTCTGTTCTTGATAAGTAAAATATGGTAACTAGGAAAAGTAAAATATTCTTACAATAAATGCAGAATCATAATCTTTGATTCATAACCATAATTAATAATTATAGCCATATTTAATTGAATCAAGCCCTAAGCTCTATATAATCCAAGAGCAAGTGAATTAGGTTTCTTTCTAAACCAAAGAAAGCCATTGAAGTTTGAGGTAAACTTCTTCTTTAACACATTGTCTTCCTCCCTTTTTCATGCGAATTTTATAACTCTTATTTTGAATTTTATTCTTATTATATTTTCTGTTCTATTTTTTTTTATTTAAAGATATTCAAAAATGGGTCGTGGAAAATTGAACATGAAATTCATTACGAAAGAAAAAGTTCGTGTCTCGACCTACGAAAAGCGCAAGAAGGGGTTGCTGAAAAAGGCCAAAGAATTCTCGATTCTGTGTGGCGTCGAGACGTGTGTGATTGTTTACGGTCCTAAATCAGATGACAGTCTAGCAAAGCTCGAGGTTTGGCCGCCGGTTCATGCTGAGGTGATGAATGTTATCAACAAATACAAGGGGAAGCCTGCGCATGTACGTGAAAAGAAGTGTTTTAACGTGCTTGATTTCTTTGCAATCCGGCAAAAGAAGCTCGACGATGAGATTTGCAAACTGAGGAAAGCTAATAGAGAAGCCAAGTTTCTGACTTGGGATGATCGTATCAATACATTCTCAGTCAATCAACTTTCGGCACTTCTTGCTAGACTTGACTCGAACTTGGAAATCGTAAAGAACAGGATCAAGATGATAAAGGGGAATCAACAATCTTTAATCCAAGATTCGAAACCAATGATTTTGAGTGGTGTTGAAACTCAGTTCATGGAACCAACGCTCAACCTGTATAATAACCAAGTCCGATCTTCCTTGTTTCAAAAGAACATGGACATGCAAATTATAAAGCAGCAGCAGCAGCAGCAACCCATGTTTATTGTGCCTTCTTATAACCCTTTCAGCTCCGGTACCGAGGCTCTTCAATGGCAGCCTTTCAATCTAAACCCTATGGAGAATCCGATGACAATGGTTCCGGCGAATGGTGGTTTGGATTTCACTCCGTTGGAAGGGGAGTGTAGTAGCAGTATAGCTCACATGGCATCATCGTCACAGCCACAGGCTTTTAATTATGACCCGGCGGCGGCACAAATGGTCGATAACGTTGCTTTGAATAACAACTCTTGGAGAGTCCCGATTTGCTTTTACGGTCAGATTATGCAGCCGATACCACAATTTCTGCCGCCTCCGACGTCGAGCTTCCCCTCTCCGTTCGGTGAGCCGTATCGTAATGTCGGTGATCGGAACGGTTCAATGAACAAAAAGCAAAAATTTTAGAAGGGTTTGTCTGAAACTTATATAATTCAGTTAGTGTTTGTCTCTTTAGTTTGACTTTTTTTCGTTCTTATTTAGTTCGGTTTCTTTCTCGTTCGTACCTAATTTTCTGTTTGATTTACAAACTTTACTTTTTATTTATTTGTATTTTAAAGATATATATTTGAATTTAATGATATATTGACCATATATTTATGTATCGATATTAAATTAGATACAGATCGTATTTCATATAAAAATAAGGTGATGAATAAACTTATTTGTATTTTTTAATAAATAAAGTTTTTTGTATATAATCTTGATTGACACGAAATTATAATTTTATCATGATTTTTTCTTAGCTAAGAATATGTTTATTTATTTGTATATATTTGTTTCAATAAAAATAATGAAATGATAGAAATTTTAAAATATGATTGGTTATTTTGCGGGTAACCGAATTTATTCAATTATAAGTATAGTTAGATTTAAGCCACTTAATTTAAAAAATTTATATTTGGATCATTAATTTATGAGTAAAATTATGTTTTGGTCACTTAATTACGATTAAAGTTACATGATCCCTAAATTTAAAATTTAGGGTTAGAATTTATAGTTTATAGATTAAAACGTAAATTTTTAACGTATTATCAAAATTCTAAACCTTAACCCTTTTGTTTCTAACTAAAATACTAAATTTTAACCCTCAAAACATAAACATTAAATTTTAACCATAATTTTTAAAACTGAGATACTTGTGATTTTTTTATGAAATTTATAAAATTTTTAGTTGAATTAACTTTTTTAAAAAATCAATTTAATTTATGTCATACCTTAAATACAAATGTTATATTTAGGTGTTAACCCCAATATGTCACCTTAAAATTTCTAACCTAATTTATACACTAAAATATATTTTCCCAATCGTTTTCTCCAAGATAATAAATCGAATTAAAGACGAGAAGAAATGAATTAGCATCCGTTTCTGACAACTTGTGGAAGACAAATAAGAAACTATAAAACAGGGTTCCATCGGTGTGCATATATTTAATCTAAGGATCCCATATGAACAACTAGGTAGGATCAAACACTAATTCTTAGGCAAGAAAATAAATATTTCAAGAGCAACAAATTCATGTCCAACTAAAAAGATGTCTAAAGACCAAATGAAATGGTTGATTTTATGACAACAGATCTAGCACCCGTCCCTATAGCATACGCTCAAACTTTAGTTTACTACTACTGTCTTGTCTTTCGTTTCATCGGCTGATGTCTCCCTGTTTTGTGTCTCGGGCACATTCACGACTGCTGCAGTGGGTGCTGCCTCGGGTGCCGGTTTGGCCTCAGTTGTTTTTTCTGGTTCGGTGTTTACGGGAGGAACAGACACGGGCTCCAGGGGCTTTTCAGGTTCCTTAGTTTCCTGATTCTTGGTCACTGGTTCCACCACTTGTTTAACTGTGTCCGGTGATTCTTGTGGCACTGACTCCTTTATGTCCGTTTTCATTGGCTTAGCCTCTGATTGTGTGTTGCCACTCTCAGCTGTCCCCTTGTTTCCTTTCTGCAAAGAATTAACTGTTAAACTACTGTAACACAATTTTCATTTTACACTTAATCCTTCTTTGCATATTTAATGGCAAAAGAAGAACCACTCATTTGCCTAACATGTGAAATTTTTCATGTTTTGCAGTTTGGATCCATAGAACAAACATAAGAATGCACCATTCCAATGAACAGAATAAACTGGTAAAGTACTCGATGGATCGAGTCGATCGCCTAAAAACCATTAATTCGAGGCATTATATCTTGGATCAGAGCCATTAGCACCATTCAAAGTATCAAGTATTCATCAAATTTTCATTCTCTTAAAGCATATGTTAGTCAATATCAAATCAACAAGAACCATGCTACGAATCATTTAATTTTGGTTTTTCAATCTCTCTTTTCCTTTCACTTTCTCACCTACCAAACAGTACAAAATCAGTTATAATTCAAAGGAAAAAACCAGACATCAGATGGCTTAAAGCATCAAGCAATCAACATGTGGTTCAAAATTCCAATCAGTGTTTATCAAAAGAAACGCATTCGAAATGGCATTATGTCACAGAAACAGAAACGGATACCTCTTCAAACAAGTTACTGATAGACCGTTTGTTCGATTGATCATCAACATTGTCATCAGTAACATCGTTGTTCTCGACAGCCTTGTCGGCTTCGACCTTGTTTTCACCTTGATCAGCTGCAACAATCTCCTTTGCATCTGCAACCATCTCTTTCTGAGATGGGACATCCCCTTCGTCACCCTTCAAAACCTTAGGCTTGGTGGCGCAACCTCCCATGTTTCCTCAGCAGGAGAGCTTTGGCTTTTCAGATTGTTTTTGGTTTGTTCAACTGTTTATGTGTGTGATATCAACAAGAGAAGATTTAGGAGATTTATAGGGAAATGAAGGACGAGTCTTGTTTTGAAGATTGATTAGGTTCCGACACATGTAGTGCTCTGCGTTAAGACAAACAGATAGACAAAACGACAACTAAAACATGTTGTATAACGTTCCTAAAAGCTTGCCTGGATGGTTATTATGGTTCATAATTATTCAGAACAAGTAATAATCTAAATAGGTACAGGTGTTCCAAGCTGTAAAGATTTTTATAACCCTAATTTGTTGAAGTCTTAAAAGATAAAACACATTGGATGTTTTAACAGAACATTGGATTAGGAAGTAGTAACAACAAAAATTTAAGGAAATAATTTTTCGAAAAAAATACGATTTTAAAATTAAAGGAAATTTTCACTAATTAATTAGTTTTTTTTTTTTCTAAAAAAGAATAAAATCCTAAAACCTTTGTTATTACGGAAGTAATTGATTCCGATGAGTTGGCTTATTATTATTTTCCTTTATGATTAACAGTTGGGCGGTAAAAGGAATATAATTTTTTTTTGTTTTTTTTTTATTTATTTCCTAATTTAGGTTTTGAAGTTTAGAGTTTAAAAATAGAATTTAAAATTAAAATTTAAAAATTAATATAAAATAAAATTTAAGATTAAAAATTAAAACTTAAAAAATTATTTTTTTTTGTGTGTTAAAATATAGAAACGAGTCGTAAAAAGCTTCGGATGGGGCTTTATAATTTTCTTCAATTGTTTTATATGTTTATACAAGTAATTTATATTCTATATCACTGAATTTAATTTTAATTTTGATTGAGATAAAAAAAAAAAAACCCTTTAATTTAGTTGTATCATTTAGTTTCTATTTTACTAATAAAATAGGTCATTTGGAGCGATATTTTTAAAGAAAATTTTATAACGGTTATCGAATATTGCTGAAAATCATTAATATTGAATATTAATAAAGATTAAAAATCTTAAAGACTCAATATATAATTAATAATATTAATTATTTAAAATAAAATTTTAATTAAATTATTTTTTATATTCTATTTCTTAATCTTTATATTTAAATAATAAAATCAAATATCAACTTTTAAATTAAAAATGGCATGAAGATAAATTTAACCTTTAACGTTTATAATTTTTATCGTTTTGGCCTTTATTCTCTTTTTAAAGATAAATTTAGCCATTAACCTATTTATTTTTGACAAATAGCTTATTTTTTAACTACCATGATAACTGAACCGTTAAAAATCTAACAATGATGACATGTCATATGCATACGATAATATATTTTAAATAATATGGCATCTAACCTATCAAATATATATATGAAATATAATTTTATTTTAATATAAAATATAAAACAAATAAAATAAAAATAAAATGTTAAAAAATTAATTAATTTTAAAATAAAATGCTACTAAACATTCTCAACCCTAACTATGATAGAATTAAAATCCTATCTTAAAAAATTAATTAATTTCGAATTGCGTTCATATTTTTTAAGATAGGACTTTAATTCTATTATAATTAGGGTTGAGAATATTTAGTAGTCTTTATTTTAGAATTAATTATTTTTTAATATTTTATTTGAATTTTAATTACTTTATATTTTATATTGGAATAAAATTATATTATATATATATATGTATTTGATAGGTTAGATGTCATGTCATTTAAAATATATTATCATATGCATATGACATGTCATCATCGTTAAATTTTTAACGGTCCAGTTATCATGGTAGTTAAAAAATAAGCTATTTATCAAAAACATATAGGTTGAGGACTAAATTTATCCAAAAAAAAATTTGGGTCAAAATGATAAAAATTATAAACATTAAGGGTTAAAGTTATCTTTATGCCTTAAAAAAACTCGAATAAAATATATACATGAACAGTAATTTCCATTTTTTTGTATTTATCGAGAACAAGAATCATGGAGTACAAATACGCAATAAGAAAAAAAATAGGATTTTTTAAATTTAAAGGTTGGTCTTTATCTATTGATATAAAATTAAAAATAAAATGTATGTAAAAAATAATTTAATTAAAATAATTGAAATATTTAATCTTTATTAATTAATTTAATGATATTTAACGGTATTCGACGTATGTGATAAACTCATTCTATTTTTAAATATTTCTAATAAAAATAAAATTAATATTTTTATTTCATATATTATTATCGAATTATGTTTAACTGATAATTTAAATAATTTTCTGTTAAATATGTTCAAACATTTCATTTAACTAAGTTAAAAGGAGAACACTAAATTTTCTTATAAATTCTAATAAAAAGTATTTAGTTATTAATTAAAAATTATTTTACGATGATATATATATATTTTCAACAAAAATAAAATTAATATTTTTATTTCTTATGTTTAGCGTTAGTGATGAATAACACACGTCACTCCTCTAAAATCCTCACTCGTATGAATAAGTAAATATGTTTTTCTAAAATTATGAATGTTTGAAACTTTTGGATTAAAAAAATCGATTAAATTTTTAAATATTTTAATATTTAATTAACTTCATGAATTAATTAAGTTTTTAATTAATTTTAATTTTTTTTTACCTTTTTCCTTTAGATACTAATGTTTAGGGTGGGCAAAATACCCCGTTACCCGATTACCCGGTCTCGATCTCAGATCCGGTAAGATTCGTTAGATTTTTATCTGGTATTGTTTCTGATAAGATCGGGACTGGATCCAAAATTTAGGTTTCGATCATAATCGGAATCGAGATTGAATCTTGATTTTTTATACCCGGTGGATACCCAGTAGTATCGGGACAAATACCAAATATCAGTTGATTTTTTTTTATTTATTTTTCTTATTAAACTTTCTCTTTATATATGAATATTATGAGCATGACTAGTTTTAAAATTTTAATTTTAAGTCTACAATATTCTAATTTTATTATTTAATATTATTATTGGTAGTTGAATTTTTTTTGCTTCAATTACTCAAATTTTTTAAGAATAAATTAATTGACCGGATACTCGATATTGGAACCGGTACCCACCCGTAACGGGATCGTTCTTAAAATTTAGGACCTAGTATGATCGAGACTGATTTTAATTTTTAGGAACCGATCCAATACTATTTAAATTGGTTGGATACCCGGTCTTACCCACCCCTACTAATGTTATATGATATAATATAATTTTATCATGTGTAGTTTATAGAATTTTTAGAAAATTATTTTTTTATAATTTTAAAAGTTATTTTTAGAATGTTTAGAATTTTTAAAATAATATAATTATTTTTGATAATTTATAATTTTTATAAAAATTTTTAAATAAAATAAATATTTTTAAAATATTGGACGACAACATTATAGTACGAATATTATACCAATTGATCTAAAAATATTAAATTTATTAATTATCGTTAATTAAATAAATAAATTGATAAAAATTTTAAATATAATGATTATTTAGGTGCAATAAAGAGTTTAGGAACTTAAATTTACAAAGGAATTGGGAATGGATAGAGTAAAAATCATCTACCTCTTTATATATTGTTTTATATTTTATTTTAAATTTTTTAAAAATTAAAATTTAAATCTTAACCTCTATTTTTTATACCTTAAACCCTAAAAAATTTACTATACCCCTAAACTCTAATTATAATCTCTAATTTTAAACCCTAAACTCTAACATCTAAACTTTAGAATTTAAAACGAAAACACAGGTGGAGGTACGAGAAACAAGCGTAGATTTACGCTAAAAATGCATGTGTATTGCCTGGCATAGAATCTGTAACAACACTCCCTGGAGTTTTCTACTCCATCAAAATCGAATCTTTGTTTTTTTCTTCTGTTTCCATCACCAAAATCGAATCTTTCGTGTTTATCTACTCGTGGAATTATATTCTGGTAAAGGAATCTTGGAACTTTATTTCCCTATTTCAGGCTGAACCCAAGAACACAAAGGAAAGTAAGAGAAGAGAAAATGGGAGTCACGAAGGAACAAGTTGAGTCTTCATTAACTTCAAAACTGCAGCCTTCTCATCTGGTAAACAAACTGTATTTCAGCCATCAAAGCTTTGAATTTCCAGTAACCTGAAACTGGGTTCTTGGTTTTAAGTTATATTATATCATGGTATTCTAAAGTACAGAGCTTTATTATTATTTTGCATCCCTAATCATGTTTACACAATTTAAATTAACCCATGACCATGTTTTTGTTTGTTGCTTTTCCTGCTCTTAAAGGACTAATTTTTAATTAGACGTGTCTTTTTTAGGAAATTTTCCTGATGCTACTTCTATGTCTTCACATAGAACTAATTTTTATACTCTTGTGTTGCAGGAAGTGATTGATACATCTGGAGGGTGAGCTTTGATTCTGAACATGTTTCTATTTCAATTTCTGCAGTAATCCATGCATTTGAAAACTTGTAAAGATGTTTTGACTGACTCAGGTGCGGTGCAAGTTTTGCAATTGAGATTGTTTCGGAACAATTCGATGGGAAGAGACTCCTGGAAAGGCACCGGATAGTGAATGCTGCTCTGGAAGGGGAGATGAAGCAAATCCATGCCCTATCCATAAAGAAAGCTCAGACCCCAGAGCAGTGGAAACAGCAGCAGGTGGCAGAAGGACCTAAACCAGATGCTTAGAATAGAAAGACACTGGAGATGTAGTTCAAATATTTAAATAAGAGTTCGTGTTGAACTCAGCTGGAATGCTATACTATCAATTTACTTTTAGCCTTGATCTTCATTCCTTTTTATATTTGTTTTAGAATTACCACTAATAATGACTGGAATTGATTCATACAAGCTAATCCAAACTTGGGGAGACTTTATGCAGGTTCATCTCCCAAGTGTAATGAAGGCCAACAGCTTAGGCCATGGTTCTTATTGATCACCCATTAACCCCGTCGAAGTAAGTATGTTGCGGAGGTAGTCCATGCTCATTCTTTATATGCATTGCTCATCTCTCCACTTTTCTATCGTCTCCATGTGGATTTCAAGTTGTGAACAGAAGAAAATGAATCGGGATATCAAATATGGGCAAATCGCAAAACCTGGAATGACAAATGGAGACTCTCAACGTATCCAACAAACTAGTGAAGCCGAGATATGATTCAAATAAGAATCCGAAATGAAGATTTCAGTTTAACTTCAAAAGTCTGCCAGCCCTCCGGTTCACAATTTCAGTTTGGAGCTCAAAATCATGAGAATGAAGCAACAAACCAAACAAAGTTGTCGCTTTTGTAGTGCCAGTAGTGGTGTAGCAGCAGAAACACAGCTTCCATGAACTGATTGTTGTCTTCTATGAATGTCAAATATGCATGCTTATTCTGCCAAAGACTGACATTATCATTTGTTTCTTCATTGTGAGTATTCTCGGTATGAGAATATGTTCCAATGGCTTCTGATTTGTATAGAACTGTTTTGGGATATGTTTACAGACAATACTTTACTTGATTGTTGTTATACAACTTAAGTTGATATAATAATGTATAAATTGGTTGGTCCTATCACTTATGGATATTTTAACCCATTATATGATAATTTTCTTTGAATATAACATTTTTAATATCTCAAATAAATGATAAGATAATATCTTTTAATCCAGATAATTTATTATTTTATTTTAAGTAAGATTCAAACAATTCACAAGTTTTATTTCTAATAAACAATTCACAAGTTGTTTCCAGAGTACCGATCTTGCTCTCAAATATGGCAAATCAGCAAACCTGGAATGACAAGCTGAGACCCTCGGTTTCTCCGGCAAACTAGTGACATCAAGATATAGTTCAAATAAGAATCTGAAAAGAAGATTTCGATTTGGTGTTCAAATGCCAAGTGGGACAAATATGGTTTCGTTTCGAGGAGTTGCGAAGCACCAAAAGATTCTTCAATCAAACCTAATAAGTATAAATGAAGCAACCAGTGAATGTGTTAAACAGAAACTTGCTGAGAGTTCAGATTCTTAAATAAGAATATGTGTTTGCTTTCAAGTGTTTTGAGTTCTCTCAAGACGAGCAGAACACCAAACCTAAAGAAGAATCTTATTGCTTGGAAATGGACTGGGTCTGTTTCTAAAGTTGGTGAGCTGTGGAAAATTGCAAGACCAAAAACGGAGAAATCGGCTTGGCAAAGGTTAGGTTGGTGAAAACACTTGTATTGCTTGGCTTGAAGTACTTGATAGTTGACAACATAGAGCTGCCTAGAAACCACTGAAGAGGAAACTGGGGATCCATTCATAATGTTTTGAGATATGGTTCTCCCAAGTATCCATTAAATGAAAAGTAGCTTGTGAACACTTGCTAGAAGAGAAAGCATATTTTGAACAATTTTTTAAAAAGATAATATATGAAAAGATGTAGAGAATGGCAGAATAAAGCAGAGTTATCCATTTACACTATTACATCATATCATCCATAGATTTTGCTAGATCAAGTTGGAATCTAGTTCTTCAATCAAAGAACCCAATGCATGGTCAAATGTCATAAAGATGGGTAATGTGAACTGTAACGTAAAAAGTCACTAAAGTATATTTAGCAATGATGTCATAGGCATAAATTCATACTACATGTGTATCACCAGCACAAATCTTTGTACTGTAAGCTCAAATAAGTATGGTAACAATTTTACAGTAGGAGCCAGGAGGCATGTATTGGTAACAAAGATCACAGGTGGATTATCAGTTTCCAGTATGATATCAAATGCCAGTAGTAAAAACAAACGCTAGCATAAAATGAAGAAACAATTTTTGTGAGTGAAAGCATTAAAGGTATCCACAAAGTCTAGGGACTTAAACAAGTTATAATACCTAAACCATCTTATAGGAATTCCGCAGACAATACTACCATGAAAAATTAAGTACATTCAAAAGTTATATATTGGAAGTAACTCCAAAAATAGAGCTAAAGTGAAAGTAAATAACATATTGGAAGGCTGGTTAGGATTAAATAGTACAGAATTCTTTAAAAATATTTCATCAAGGCGCATAAAACTCATCTATAAGAAAACTTTAAATTAGTCTCTCTCTAGAACTGGGAAAACTTGTTAAAATGCCCACAAACACAGTGTTCCAAACATGTAAAGATACAAAGCTACGGGCAACTTCCGCCATCTAGTATTGAGTAGCACTTACCAGAGTTAACAATTCAAGTATTATTTCCAAAACTCCAAAAATGTGAATAGCTGCTGCTCAAAGTAGTATCAGGGAGAAAGTGATATTTTTTTCCTTACAATCCAAGACAACATCAAACATGCAAGGTGCGAAAGTACCAGCAATAACAACAAACAAAAGCAATCACAAGATTAACGATGATATCTATGTAACCAAATCAAGACATGACATCAGGAGAATAACGGCTGTAAACAATATCATAATTTGCAAGTACAAAGAATTTTCTAACTCTTCTTCACATAAAAACCAAGTTGCATACGTGGAAGTTATTTTCAGAACTCAAATTGCAAACAAAATCTAAATGCAATCTAACCAAAGCAGGAAGGTTATATAATTTTATATCATGAATCAAAGTTGTGGATTAAAAGATACAGCATTATCAGCATCTACTCTACCGATGAATATTAAGCAAGCCCTTGGCTTCACTCTGCTTCTCCAACAACCCTTCACTCGCATACTTACTTAAAAGTTCCATTTTCTTCCTTTCAACAACCATCCTCTCAATCTCCTTCTCATCAGGCAACGGCACATGAACAACGAATTCTCTTTCTTTATCTTTCCTCTCTTTCTCCTCCATCTCCCTCCTCTCCTCCTCCACCACATCCTCCTCTTCTTCAAACAACACCTCTCTCGCTGCAGCTCCCACGCTAACCACCTCCTTGGCTCCTCGCCTCGCCTCTCTTCTAATCTCTTCCACTCTCCGCCATTCTTCCTCCGCTTCGGCCCTCATCTTTGTCTCCGCAGGTCCCTCCACCCTAGCCAAAACCCCGTCCTCTTCATCCCTATAACCATAATAACTCGCATCAATCCTCTTGTAAATATCATATCTAGTTCTCCTCTTTCGCAACTCTGGCGGCTTCTCAAACAGCTCTCTGACTCCCGGCAACTTTTTCGCCGCTCCAAAATACCGATACCCAGGGCCACGTCCGCTAGGGTTCGGAACATCCACTATGTTCCCTTCTAAATCCGTCATTTTAGGGGCGTGTTTGGCGTAATTCGAGCCGCCGAGTTCAACTATACGGCGTTCCCAATGAGACTTCTCTCGGATAAGCTTGTTGATCTCGTCGTTAAGGTCACGGAGTCGATGTTCTCCAAGGCCTTCGTTCTGAATCTCGGCGACCTTGCGACCGATCTCTCGCATGATTTGTTGACGCCATTTGTCGGCTTCGGCGAGGTCGCGGCACTCGGAGGCGAGGAAAGGGCGGCGTTCTTTAGGTTTCTTTTTTTCCTCTGCTTTTAGGGCTATGAATCGATTGAGCATTGACTGCGCTTTCTCTTCGTTTCGAGCCATATCTCGATTAAGGGCGTGGGAACCAAGAGGTAGGCTTTCGAAAATTTAGCGACTGGGACTGAAATTAAAACCCTAAGAAGATTTGAAATTGAGAACTGATCAAAATCAGCCAAAAGAGGGAGGAAATACAATTAACACACCTCTCTCTCTCTATATATCATCACTCAACTATCTTCTTATTTTTATTTTGCTCGCTTAATTTTAAATATTTTTAATTTAATAATTAATTTTTAAATTATTTTATTAGTAATTTAAATATAAACATAATATACTTTATTATTAATAAATAAAAAAATTTAAAATAAAATAAAAATAATTATATTTTATACCCAATTCAATCTAAATCCTAAATTCCACGATTTGTGTCTGAATTGAAATAAATTCATGATTGGATGAGAGCTTTACATGAACAAAATCGAAATTGAAGAAAAATGCACGATTTCAATACAGAAATGACATTTTGTTTTCTTAATCCATGAAACTTCAACAACTTTAAGCTTTGATGGCAGGGGAAGCTTCTCAACAACCATGGTTAAGACTCCATTTTCATATTTAGTGTTAATTACATTTTATACATGTGTAAATTTTAAGTCAAAAAAATGGGATTTAGATTAGTGGCAAAAATGTCTTACCCAAAATTTGATAAGTACGAGCCACACATTCATAGAGAGAAACTAATTGGTCGAGCAATCAAGAATGTTCATGTTGTCTCATTTTATATGGGTTTAAATCCATACACTTACTTTAAAAAGGTAAAAATCTCTCAACTTAATACAAAAAAGTAGAATTATACTAGAAATCCAGTCCAGAAAATCTCACTTCCACAACAAAGTTCTACAGAAGAAATACAGCTTAAGAAAAGACGTCAATTCAAGTCATCAGATTATTATATAGAATGCAAGTTCTCAAAGACAATAATTGTATGTTCCTGCCAAGCTTGGAAAACAACACATGATGAACAAGGCAGTTGCAATGTTAAACCAGAAAAACAGGACATTAGAGACCCTTTACCGCCAGAGAAAATCACACTACACAACACAGCTGTAACTGATTGTCGGTTTCGTATCCGAGGATTCTCCCTGCCTTCTGCAGCCACAAAAGGTTTAGTGTGAGAAAAGATATTAAAACAAACGAGTTCATTGTATAAAACCATCAAATCCTAAATTGTAGAGCCACAACGCTTAGAAATTGGCGGGTTGCTGATGCCGGTTCCTAGTGATTAATGTAGGGTATATATTTTCGAGATACCTTGACATCACAGTGTTACTAGCTAGACCAAAATATATTTTGCTCATAAACAATATGAGCAAGAATCGTATGTGCAGTACTTGGATGGTTAACTGTACTGAGCAAATTTTTACTATCGGATAAAAGTAGATGTCTAATCCACACAACAACAAAAAGTGACATATATATCACAAATATGAAGCCAGATTGAACAACAAGATGGCAATACAACAAAACTTTAACATGCCAAATGACTAACTTCAAAGACCAAAAACAAGGAAGACCCATCACAGATATTGTTGTATTTGGCAAATGGAGAACTAATTATCCAACAATATACTTTATCGATGTATGTTTCGAACAAAGCTATCAAGTAGAATAAGTAATGGAATACCTTTTTTATCCAAATCAATCACAAATAACATATTTAAAGACTTGGGAGGACACACAAGCAGGCCCTTTCAGAAACTTATGCTTTGAATGGTAGCACTAGCAACTAGAGAGTAAAACACTTGATCAGTTCAACCTTATGATCTTCCACCATCTTCAATAACTCAATTTCAAGCCAAAGATAGTAAATGATAGTGTGATCAAAAGAGCTCTCAAACCAACAAAACTCACTCATTTTTGGCTTCTGAGTTCTAATTCAATTAAATTCAAGCCCTTCCAAAAGAGTATCATATTCATATGTATTCACTTAAAACTGGATTTCTAATAAGAATAAAACACCATTATTTGTAATGTCTAACATTAAGCTATAAACCAATCCATGATGTAAAGAAAACACTTTAAATAGCAAAAAGGGGAAAAGGAGGGGGAAAACTCACCTTCCACCTCGCCTTCACCTAAGCTTCTGCTTGGTGCTACTTTTCATAGTCGCTTCCTTAACCTTCTCAATATATCCTTCAATTGGCGGAGTCAAAGACACCATCAATCGATTTGCCGGAAATGGGGTCAAATCCGGTATCATAGCCGCCTCCTTAAGTTTCTCCGGCAAGGCTTCAATCGCTTCCTTTTTCATTCTCAGCAAATTAGACTCAGCAGCCTGTCTTGCCCTATGCTTCCTCATCAAAACCCGACTATACTCCTTGGCCAATCTCCGACCATCCTCCACCGTCAGCTCGTATTTAGGTATCTTATCAGCATCGACAAGGCCCAATGTAATCAAATCCAACCCGGGAGTTCCCATAATCATAGGCTCGTCAGGGATTCCCATCGCTTTTCTTCCTCCTTTTTTCAAAATCTCCATTTCCCGTTTCCGTTCTTTGCTTATCAATCCCATTTTTTCCCGCTCAGCTTCGCGGGCACGCTCTTTGGGTGAGAGGTAACGGACCGGCGTGGGTGCATTGAGGCATTGCTCGTAGAGTTTTTGCTTCTCGTCGGTGATTCGACCACCTTTAGAGAGGGAATCGTCAATAGGAGCGCCGCCCTTGCCTTTCTTAGTGGAGATTTTGGAGCGTTTTAACGGCTGTCCGGATTTGAGTTTGGATTTGCCTTTGGCTGTTCCGCTGACGGTGCAGCGTTGGAGGAATTGGTGAGCTAGAGTTGTTAGAGGTTTTGGGTTTCTGACGATTCCGATCATGGTGGTTCTGGGGATTTAAGGGTTTTATCAGAGACAACGAACGAATAAAGTTCCAACTTTGTTATCCTTGTGACCGGAGAAATATGAAATAATTGAGGTTTAGGGTTTATCAGAATAGTCCCCGGGTCCGGGTTGATGGTATTTTTGGGTAAATTCAGCAAATCATAGTTAAATATTATTTTTAAATTTATTTAAATCATTAAAATTTTAAAATATTAATTTTATTCATTAAAATTTAAATATCAATTTTTTATCATTAAAAATTAAATATTGAATATTTAAAGTCACTTTTAAACTAAAATGATCATACATATTGACCATTTATTCTTAAACTTTAGTAGTTATTTTATCTTAGATCATTTAAATTTAAATTTAAAATTTATTTTATTGATAAATTTTTTATTGCTGGAATCTTGAAAAATTACTTCGCATGTCAAATTTTTAAAGGTGAATTTTCAAAAATGTTCGATGTTTAGCAACTACATTAAATGTTTTGAAACATTAATAACAGAATTAAAAGTAAAATTTAATAATAATTTTGTATAATTTATCTATTTTTTAATATAGATAAATGATTTGTTGCTTACCGATGAGTGTTAGGTGCAATGACAATCAGGGACGGAACTATGTTCATTATGGGAGAGATTTTTGTTTTTTTTTTAATTTTATTTTTAGTATAATTATATTTAAGATCTTTTTAAATTTAAATAATAGTAAAACAAGATTTTTTTACCTTTCAAATTTTAAATTTTAAAGCTTATTAGATTTTGTTCCTCTCAATAATTGATCCTAGTTTCGTTCCTTATAACAATGTATATTACTCTTTTAATTTTAGAGAAAATATTATTAAATGAGATATTTACGAATTTTAAACATGAACTATAAAATAAACATACATTATAAAAAGACATTCACTAATCAAACCAAACACTCGTGTTATCTTCTCTAAGCTTAAAACCTAATATTTAAATCAAATCAACATTAACTTTAAAATTTGAATCAATGTATATAAAACAATACAATAATAATCGATTTAAATATATCATGTAATTATTAAAATGATTTTAATACGATAATTTATCAATAAAATCTAATAAAAGAATAATATAATAATTAAAAAATATAATTATATATTTAATCTCTTTTATTTATATATTTTTAATTCAATTATAACTTTATGTTAATAAAAAATTTAATTATCTAATTAAATGAATAATTTTTAAAATTAATGATTATAAGTGAACACTTATAGAATAAAAGAGAATATTTCTGTAATTTACCTTTTTTACTTTATCGTTCTTGGGCCGAAGACTACAGTGAAATATAATAAAATAGGGCCCATATTCGTGCAAGAAAAAGAAAAGCAAAATCCCCTCCCCAAATCCTTTCGCGGCTGCCTGTATAAAAGTCAGCAGCAACCCTAAGGAATTCTTTAGGGAGGTGATAGGCGAGGGATTCGGTTTCTGATGCGACGGCGATGCGAAGATTATGAATGACGAATGAGTAAAAACACTGGAAGCGGCCGGAAACGTGTAGATGAAACCGAATAAATCTGAGGGGACCATGACGCCCTATTTTACCAATATAGTTTTCAATCTGAATTTCGCCGGCTGCTCGTGTTTCTTCTTCTTCTTCTTTGCTCTTCGTCCATCAGTCCGGCCTTCCCTCGACGCCTCCTTCCTGGACCTTGTGATGTTTGCCATTGCTCTGAAGGTTCATTTCTCTACTTCCTCTTTTTTCTGATCCCAATTTCATTTTCATCTATGATTCTTTTTTCTTAGGCTTGTTTTAAATCTTCTTTAGTTTTTCAGAGCTATTTGCATCATTTTAACTAATCGTACAACCGATTAAATCTTAGTATAAATTTAGGTTTAAACTGCTTTCCTAATGAATGTGGCAGTGCCCTGCTCTGTACATGCTTAAGAACTATAGTGAATAATTAAACATTGTCTAAGAGTGATTAAAGTACAAGTGTTTATCCAATTGATTTACTCATTAGCAGTAGAAAGCTTACTTCCGAAGTATAATGGCTGAATTGCAAATTTGTTAATTGATATCAAAATTTTAATTGCTGGCTACCTCTTAAGTTTTTTTTGTTTTTTTAAATTTATACCAGAAAACTTAGATATATCAGTATAGTGTATGGGTACTAACATATATTTATATGATCAAGGATTTTCTCAGTTTTTTTATAACAATGTAGTGGGTGAGTATTTGATTGAGTCTAGTCAAAAAAATTTTGAATTATTCGAATTCCGAGTCATATTTTATAACTCAAAATTTTTTAAAATTTTTCGGTTTGAGTCAAGTTTAATAAATTCGAGTTTATATAAATATTTAATTGTAATTATTTATCATATTATAATATATCTTGATTTCAATTTAAACGATTTTCTTTTTTTCATATATATATATATATTTTCATATATAGTAATATTTCTTTATATTTATATTTTTATATATCAATGTATATATATACTAAAAATTTTGATTCATTAGAATTTTCATTTCTCAACTTGAATTTATAAATTTTTTTAAGTCTAGTCAAAACGAGTCGGGTATTTTCATCTTGAGTCTAATTATTCTATTTTTCCGAATCGAGTTTTGTTCACCTCTACTTTATACCTCACAGTCCAGGTAATATCGATTTTTGTTTCCTTATATAATGAACTTATGGTTTAGCAAACTTTTTTTTTTTAAGCTTTTGCCAGTTTGTTGACATGTCTGTATTTTGCAGTTCCAAAACCAGGTTTTGTTGAAGATACTTTGGATCATTTCCTTGTGTAATTCTTGCAGTCCAAAGTCTAAACTTGAAACTAACATAAATTCTGTGTTGCTTTAACAACCTACTTGGTCAATTTCCCCCCTTTTCTTAAAGAATAGAAATTGCCTTCTTCACACCGTGACATTTTCTCCCTATCCATTTATTTTTTTTATTTTTAATAAGATTAGAAATTTTAAGTACACCTATAAATAATCTTTGTATTGTTCTTGTTTTTTACAGCCCAATTTCTTCTACTATAAAAATTTGAATGATAATAATATTATTAATTTGAATAATGATATTACTAATTTAAATAATGAACATGACCATATATTTAATGGATTATATATTGATGTTATTGATTATTATATGATTTTTTTTGATATCTATGATCTTAGAAATTGAGGTGTTCTTAATTTAAAATTAGAGATATTTTAATTAAAAAATATTCATCAGAGATTTGAATCTTATATTTTTTAAGATGATCTTTTTAGATATTTTTCTAAAAATTATGCAATGGAGACTCTTGTTAGTAAAAAATTAATTTGTTCTAAACATGTTAATAAAAATATTATTTTTATTATAAATTTTTTGGATCCCAAATTTTATTTGTCTGTGTGTAGGTTATCAAAATCTTAGAGATGCCCTGGATAAGGAAAACCATACAAGTTGGACCGAGGTTTGGGTTTATTTATCGAGACTTTGCTATATTTATGTCTTATATGGTAGCCCGCCACTAGCTTGAGCTTTCAGTTTTTGTACGGTTGCATGCAACCCCATTGTAGTTTAAAACAATTTTTTGGACTAAATAATTAATTGTATTTGTGCATGGTTGGGTTTAGATTTTGTTTGATATTTGTATAATAAATTTAAGTATTTGAATATGGTTTTAATTTACATATTTAATTATTATTTTCTTTTATATTCCATTTAAAAGATATATATAGTTTGGTAAATTTTAATAGTTAGTTGGTTTGAATGTTCGATGAATATTGTTGGTTACAAGTATTTAAAAATTTAAAATCAATTACCGTTATTGTTTAATGTGATGAGATGTTTAATGTAACGAAATGAAATGTTAGATTTTTTAAGTAATATTAATTTAAAATCAATTACCGGTATTAAGTTCGTTAAATAAGGTTGAGAGTTTAAATTTTTAACATTGTGAATGAATTAGATTAGGAGGATTATCTAAAATTTTTTAGTATTTATTCAAATTAGACGTTTAATTTGTAGAATGATTGTACAAAATATATTTTAAAAAATTACATCTATCCTATTAGCAAACGATTTAATTTTGCTAATATTATTATGTTCCGGTTAGTGTTTGATTGTCTCAATTAAGCTACCATCACAAATAACGTGAACACAAAATTTAACCAATTTCTGCTCATTTGTTTCATGCGACCGTCGTCACTCTCCCTATGCAAACTAATCTTTGTTTTTGTTTTCATACTACTCAGTACTCACACTAAAGAAATGATCTTTAGTTTCTTATCCATCTTGGTAATGCCGTGGACAGGGAAGATCTGTTGGAATTCAGTACTCGGCTTGTTGAGGAGATGGTGGGTGCAAGAATCTCACTACACCCGTCGGCTCTATTGCCACGAGCATGGCAAAAGCCTCCACTTGGAGAGGTTTTTTCATTTGAATATTTATGTACATTTAGATAAACATAAGAAGGTGGGAAAAAGATAAACAATTTATCTTGTAAGTAATTACAAATCTGATGATGAGGAACTTGTTTAACTTAGAACACATATAATACAATTGACCGAAGAAGAAGAAATGAGATCAAGAAGTGTCTAACTTACTTTACCTATAGCTATTTATGAAGCCTTCAGGAGATAATGTTGGTATGGTCAAAATGGTTTCCGGCACTGAAGTGGTTTCCGACGAGCTTGCTCTCTCCCGGCTACCGCCAACAATCTTTTCACATGTCTCGATGAGGCAGTGCCTGCATTTAGGACAAGATGAATGACAACTCAGCCACTTGTCAATGCATCGAACATGAAACCCATGATTGCACTTGGGCAGAAGTCGGACACGGTCACCGGGTATGAAATCCGAAAGACATATCACACACTCAGAGTCCAACCCTGGCAGCTTCAACTCGGTCGAGTAGTTCACAGTTGGAAAGGTCTTCAATGCTTTTAGCTTGACCCCTGTGTTTGCTAACCTGGCTGAGGTATAGGTATTGTTGTCTCCGGATCCTGATGCCCATAAACTCGAATACCTCCATGCGCACCTAACGATGAAGTTGACTCCAATTATGCAAATTAGAGCACACAAGAGAACCGACAGAACCAGATTTCCATCGAAGCTGTTGTTAGCTGAAGGGGCGTAAGGGTCGGAAGAATTGTGGGGGGCTGGTTTTGTTAGAGCATTTGGCGTATGCAGCAGCAACCGTCTGGCCATGGACATGGTTTGTCAGGGTGTGGGGTTTTGAGCTTGAGTTTAGATGGTGGAATTCATTTGCACAAGGGAATTTATATATGAGAGAAAGAACCTTTGTGACGTAAAGGTAGTGTGCCACGTGGCGGTTATCTTTCATGATCCTATGTGTTGGTCAAGAGAGATGATTAGTATGACAAGAGTCGTACCAAAAAAGTTGAACATCGTTCCAGTGTTGAACATTAGTAGGAAATGCTTCTATTTGGCAGTGAATATCTTCTCTGATAATTGTAAAAACAAATAGCCCCACAAGCCCTTGATTATTTTCAAATTTTGTACAGATTTACATACCATAAGAACAACTCTTACTTGAATCAGGGGATTGTTATGATTTTATAACCAAAACGATGGTTTCCACGTCAGAGTGCACTAGGATGCCTCCTCAAGAAAACAAGCATAGTAAGCGTTACTAATTATATTGGCTGTTGCTTTCTAATGGATACCTTTGTTGTACAGATATGGTTGTGTACGGGGATTTATTTAATCCTCTTAGCACATTCCCATGGCACCAAAAGTAGATTTGTAATAGGGTGGAGGAACCGTATTGTTTCGATGATTAAGAGAATGATTATTATTTTTAAAGGTCACGGGTTCAAATACCAATAATATTAGTACAATGATTGAGCGATTAATGTTTATACTCTAAAAAAAAGTCCTTAGTTTTTCGCGGGTATCATCACGTGGCTTAATCTCGATCACTCTTTCAGGAATAGGACACAATAATATAGCACACGTCAGAAAAGAGAGTACCCCGTTTATAATAAGAGAGACCCCTGCATCCTTTCTTCATAGATGGAGCAATCCTCACTCGACAACCCAATCCTTGATTAACTAGATTGATTTGATTGATCTGATCAGACGCTATATGGGATTAAGGTTTTTGATGACTTTCTATTTTTTTTAAAATTTCAGATCCGAAAATATATTTAATGGGCTTTGAATTTGGATTGCTTTTTTTTTTTAAATTATATAATATAAACTATTTCGATAGTATATTTTTTATATAAATATTTAAGGATTATTTTAATTTCATGTATGGTTTATTCTTATTCTCATCAACCCAGAAAAGACTATTACCAATAGTAACAATTTTTGTCAATTTTTCGGAAATATGATTTTCACACTTTCCTCAGGTATTTGTCAATTTCCGACATCTTAAACAAAATTAAATATTTTAATTTAATATTAAAAGTTTAAACGATTAAAAATAAAATATCATAAGGATAATCTGATAAAATTTATTTTCACGTAATTTTATATTCCATCAGTCAAACATTTTCATCTTACATTCCTACTAAATAAACCAAACAAAGTCAATTAATATTTCGAGTAATATATTCAATATTATTATATTCTAAAAATCTTATTATCAAAAATAATCTTATATTCCGTAAATAAAACATACACTAAAAATTTTAAAGTTTTTACCTTAAGTCCATATTTAAAATGAATGATACCTAAAATAATTAAAAATACTAATTTGGATAATTCATTACCTAAGATCAATTAGAATCTGATAGATATATCTTTGTCTGCCAAGTGAGGCAAAGTTTTCCAAAAAAATCTTTTGTGAATCCTTTTTTGGTACTAAAAATCAATAAAGTGTGTACTTCAAGAGACTATTAAAACAAAGTTAGCACACAAGTTGTTGTTAGGTCTTAGCCACTAAATAAGCATAATTTTGTGCTATAAACCACTAAATTCAATATTTTTTTAGGTTTATTCTTTTAATTCCAAATATATAATCATCGGATTAAATTTACATATATAGACCTAAATTTTAAACCACAAACCTCAAACTCCAAATCTTAAATACTAAAATTTAAATTTTAAATCAAATAAAAATAATTAAAATTCTTCAATAAGGCGTTGACACAAGTCTCCACCTAATTAAATAATTAATTTAAAATTAGTACTAAATTAAAAGAATATATAAATATTAAAGATTAAATATGTAATTAAATTTTTTTAATTATCATATCACATGATGACACATTAAATCTAAATTAATAGTACGATGGTTTAATTGCTTCGGAAAAAAAAATATTATAACCAAATTATGACTAAACTCATAATATGGTGACTATTTTGATAGTTTACCCTTAAAAATAATAGAAAGTGTTTAATAAAAATTATTTTTTAGTTTTTCTTTGTCGAGTTGTTTTATTTTTTATTTAAAGCTTTTATATAGTATTTTAATATGTTCTTCGATTATCATTGTGGCAGTAGATATTATTTAAAATAATTTAAAAAAATAGAGTTAAGCAACCTACTCAATGGTCGGGTGAGTTTGTATCCGCCTTAAATTTTTTAAAATTTATATATTTATCTTTAATTTTTTTTAATTTTTTTGAACTAGTCTATAATTTTTATAATATTTAAAATTTATGATCACCCTAAAATTTTAAAATTTTATAGGTACCTATCTCGAATAAATTTCTAATTTTAGGATAAAATATGTGAAAAAATTGAAGGTTAAAATGTTTTTTTTTTTATGAGAAAATAAAGTCATCATGGCTTGTGGAATCTCTGTACAAGGTTTTCTGGAAAACTTGCTGTAACTGAATCCCCGAGCCGGATGCTACAAACTTTATCTGCTTGATCGTCAATGGATCATGAAAGGGACAGTCAGTAGTGGCGTTAGCTTCTAACCAGCAAATGATCTGCTCGGATAAACCACATATTTATCCGATCAGCTCGGATATGCCATTATGCAGTCCAGGTTTACAAGCCATAAATAATAAATCTGCAAATCAACAGCCTGCAGGCTGCAACTCATTGTTATGAGATCAGATATGAGCTTACAGGCTCTTCCCATATGCTTTAATTGGTTTATTTGCTACCAAATCTTTCACCCAGGCAACTAGTAGGATGACAATCTGATTCTGATCATGTCCTGGGCGCACTCGGAAAGAACTAAAGTTAATTAATCAGCTGTTACTTCTTACTTGTGGCTAATATTAGAGATGGAGAATCTGGGGAAAATACTGATGATATTTTTAATTATAAAATGGGATCATGAAAAGCAACAAAGGGTTAAACAAGGTTGATCTGAATATATCAGAAATACTGAAAGTCTGCAGCTACTACTCGACAACTAAGAGGTTTTTTTAATGTAAGACGGATTAAAATAATACTAAAATATAACAAAATTAAAATTGTTATAAAATTATAAAATTTCGGTATCAATTTTTTGATATATACCAAAATTTTTATATCTTTAAAATAATTTCGATTTTGTAATATTTCAACCTCATTTTAATCTGTATCACCCTAAAACTTTCGTTAAACCAAGTGGATAAACAATATAATATTTTATGACAATAAAATTATTATTGATTTTGTCTACAAGTTGTCAAAAGAAAAGTGGGGTCTCTTTTTAAAATTTTATATTTATATGTTTATATTTTCATGTACAACTGATAGATAAGGATAGGCTAACTTTAAAGGTATGCACTTGTATTTTGTTTCATACCAGATGTATACCACTAAATGAATCCATATCCATAGATGTGAAAAAGTTTGAGAGGCAAGGAAAAAAACAATGACTGGAAATGTTTGGGATAATGGGTGTTTTTAGGGTTAATTTCATCTTCTTTAACATGGAGGAAACCAGACAGTTCCTTGGGATGTTTATACTGTCAAGACATCCTACAGAATCTGCTTTCAAATATAGCATGTAGTTCTTGCTACATTATAAGAACTATAAAACTTTTGAATACAACAAGCCCCTATAATAAAAAAAGATAATGTTTATCATGCGAAACCTAAATTCGAACAATATTTACGTAAATATGGTTAAAAAGTTAAAAATAATATTAAAGTATACTATTAGTCTTATACAATATATCTTAATGGAAATAAACTTTCTCCTACTAATCTTTTGATGTATACATCAACTAAAAACGAGTAAAAATCATCTACATCTTTACCATGCATCTTTGAAAATTTTCTAAAATATTAAAATTTAAACCCTAATCCTTATTTTCTGAACCCTAAACATACACTATAAAAAATACATCATACACCTAATTTTCTAAACTCTAACCACACCCCCTAACCTAAACCCTAAACCCTCTAATTTAGAACGAAGGTACAAGTACAAACATGAAAAAGAGGTAAACGATTTGCGTCTAATAAAAACATATTTTTAAAAACCAGAAGATCTTAACCCAAACCCATAGCCTATTTTACAATCCAATACCTATTCTGTTAACCCATTTTATAACCTAGACCCAATTAAACCTACCTATCAGCTGGCCCATTTTATATAATTTATTAATTTAATATTTTATTTTGAACACAATTAAATAAATTTTTATAGTTATTAAATTATTCTCATTTTTTTTAATTTCTATAGCACCTTGATTTCGATTCGAATTAAAAACGCTACATTCAAATCAGTTAAAACTTGATCCATCAAAATTTTAATTTAGAACCATAAGTTTATCATTCATTAAAACATTAAACATTCGTAATTAGCATAGTTAAATCAAACATTATTTATGAAATGTTGGATTAATATTTTTTGTTGGTTCACTAAGGATATGAAATTGTGGCATACCACTGTCTTTAAATAAATTTGGTCCAACATCAAGAATTAATTGTTAAAGTCTTTATTTATTATTTATAAAAATTATTATACAAATTCCTTAAAGATAAATGATATGGATATGAATATGTTTAAAATTTTATATTTTTCTTTTAAAGATATGAAATTAGAGTATTCCACTAATGATGTTAAATATTGTTTTAAGTTAAATTTAACTCCACGTCGAGAATTAAGTGTCGAAGTCTTTATCTTAACTAGTTATGAAAATTATTACGAAAGTTCTTGCGAGACAAATGATATAGACATGAGTGGATTTAAGAATTTATGTTTTTTATTTAAAAATATGAAAATTATTACGAAAGTTCTTGCGAGATAAATGATATAGATATGAATGAGTTTAAAAATACATAAAAAAAAAAAACAATAATTAATTGGTTTTATCGTAACTTAGTTTGGATATTTATGTAGCACATTTATATTGACCGATTAGTGGATTCTAAAATTAATGTATAACTTTTTTATCGATAAGAGAATGTAATTGGATATATATTTTTTTAAATTTTAGATAGAAAAAAAGAATATACATGTTAAATTTATTACGAGAGTTAAACACTATTAAACACCATTAATATTGAAAATCATTGTATATTATTAAATTAATTAGTAAGATTAAAAATCCCATTCAATCGACAGACAATTAATACTTATACGTTAATTCTATCATTTTTAATTACTTTTTTTATTAATTACATGTTAAATCTTTGAGATTTTTAACATTTTATTAATTAATTTAATAATATTCAACGATATTTAGTGTTAATGATATTTAACAGTGTTCGATATTCGTTATAAAATTTTTTTTATATTAAATGCAATCTAACTACGCTAACTAACTTGTAACAGACAAACGGTTGTTGACAAAGTAATTAACAAAGTAAAAAACTGTTTTTAATTTCTGACTTAAAGAGAAAATGGTTATGTTGTCGAATCCCTAAGGTCTTAGCCAAAATTTACGGGTCTCTATACTTTAACGACAACTGACTCAAGCAACGGTCCCAAAATTTTGGAATACTATGTCTATGGTTGCTGTCTTAATTTTCAGAAATTGAATAGTTCTTTTCCGTTTGGCTCTTTATGTAATTTTCTGCACCTTCAGTGGTCCTCTAAAATTGATGAATGACTGAAAAATAGAATGATAATAACATCACCAATTATTGAACCAATTCTCCAAAAAAAAGATAAAAATTTATGACTTCACTCAGTTTTCTAAAATTGAATGGTGCTCTTACTTTTGCTTCACAAAAATCTTAGCACCAAAAAATTCAACCAATCTTGGCACCTTAACAATAACATCGTCGGTCGATCAACAGGGACGGAGATAGGATTTGGATGAGGACATGACGTACATGTTTAAAAATGAACAGTAAATCCATAAAAACCCAATTTAAAAAAAAATATTAAGTAATGAACAAAAATAAAAAAAAATCGGGGGTGGGGTAATTGCTCCTCCCCACCCCTGTATGCCGTCGTCCTTAGGTTGATGTACACATAAACGAAGCTAAGATTTAGAGTTGGAATAAAACATAAATGTTTAAAAGTGTGATAAATATATAAATAAATTGTTTTTTTAAAATTAAATAAGAAAACAAAAATTTTAAAAAAACTTCGAGGAAGTAGGAGCGATTGTACCTTCCACTCTCATATAGTTACGTCCCTAGATGCATAAGATTAAATTAATACAATAAAAATACAAATTGAATTATAATTAAAATTATGTGTAAATTTTAAAAATAAGAACTTGAATGACAGTAGAGAGATAAAACTCTAATTATAAGATTTGAATGGTAAAATTCTCCATATTCCTATCAGCTCCAAGACTCCAAGTCCACTTGCCATAGCTTCAGCAACACGCTACATTGATTTTTAGGATCTTGATTATTTTTATAAATATTTTTATATTCCATTCTAATTTTTTGGTAAATTATTTCATTTTAATTTTTAGCTTACTTAACGTTAATTTTAAATATTATTTATTTAAATGTAAAAACTAGTTTAAGTAATTTATGGTTTTGAATTCAAGAACTGATCCCAATAAAAAATAGATGATATTTATCTATCGAGATTCGAATTCAATTACAATCTTTATAAGGTATATGTATTTTATTAAATAATTAAAAATATATACGAATAATATTACCTTATAATCTTCTTTAGATTATTAAAAAAATATTTTTTAAAATATTTATTATAAAATACTATTATTTTTAAGATGAAATTTCTTTTTTAAAATATAAATGATATAATTCACGTGTATTATCCTTTTAATTCCATATACAAATTTGTTAATAAATAATTTTATAGCCTAAAATCATTTTTAAAATACAAACTTGAAAAATAAACGTGTAAAAATTATCATAAATTAAAAATGAATAATCAATAAAAGAGGGATTCTTTTATATTTATTTTAAAAGTTCTATTATATTTATGATTTTCTTTATATTTATGATTTTCTTTTTATATTCATGATTTTTTTAGGTATAAAGATAATTTTAGCGCTTAATGTTTATAATTTTTATCATTTTGACCCTTATTCTTTTTTAGGATAAATATAGCCCTTAACCTATATCTTTTTGATAAATATTAAATTTTTAAATAGCATAATGATTAAATAGTTAAAAAATTAACAATAATGATATGTCACATATATATATGTAGAATGATATTTAAGTTTTGAGAATGTTTAGTAACCTTTTTATTTTTAGATTTAATTATCTTTTAATATTTTATTTGAAATTTACTTGTTTTATATTTTATGTTAGAATAAAATCATATTTGTCATTATCGTAAAAATTTTAACGATAATGACATATTATATATATGTAGAATAAGGCTAGATGTCATGTTATTTAAAATACATTATTACATATATGATATGTTAATATTGTTAAATTTTTAACGGTCTAATCATTATGTTAGTTATAAGTTATTTGTGAAAAAGACATAGGTTAAGGGTTAAATTTATCCAAAAAAAAATGAGGGTCGAAATGATAAAAATTATAAACATTAAGGGGTTAAGAGTTAAAATTATATTTATTTTTTTTTTCTATATTCTAAAAGCTCTATTATGTTTATCTTCTGATTTTAAACTTTGGTTGCGAACAATTAAGGTGAAAATATGTCGCAAATCAAAGAGGGGTTCTTTCTCATTTCCATGCACTCCATCCGAATCATGGCTCATCTACTGTCACACATCCACTGGCTGTTCCTTGTGGTTTCTTTACATGTTAATGTCATAGCTCGAGAAAACCAGACCAAGATTATCCAACCAGGTTCTATCCTATATGCCGGAAAACAGCCGAGATCATGGTCCTCACCTTCAGGGTACTTTGGATTCGGTTTCTATCCTCAAGGTAGTGGATATGCAGCAGGAATTTGGCTTGTCGGCCGGCAAGAAAACACCACTGTCTGGACTGCATATCGAGATGATCCACCGGTCTCTGCAAAATCTACTTTGGAATTCACAACAGGAGGAACGTTGCTTTTAAGGACTGAGAACGGTACGGAGAAAATAATTGCAGACCCGTACGGGAACAAGTCTTTTGATTCAGCTTCTATGCTGGACACGGGGAATTTCGTGCAATACCGGAACGAGTCTGTTGTCTGGGAAAGTTTTGATTTTCCAACCGACACAATGTTAGGAGGTCAGAATTTAGGAATATATGACCGGTTGATTTCCAGTGTCTCAAGATCAAACCACGCAAGTGGCCAGTTTTTGTTGAGAATGCAGTTTGATGGTAATCTTGTAGCCTATGTACATATTTCTGTTGAACTTGATGAAGGTGATCCTAGTGATTCGTACTGGGCCACTGGTACTGATTCTTTCTCCGTGTTAAATCTCAACGCGAGTGGCGTTCTAAAAATGTCTAAATCAGTTCCTGGCAGATTTTTCAGACAGAATTCACAAGACCAAGAATTTGCTCTGGCGAATGGCTCAACTGGGAACGAAACAAAGATGATCTATAGAGCAAGCCTTGATCCTGACGGAATTTTCAGATTGTACTCGCATCAACTTGACAGCAATACCATCTCAAAGATTTGGCAGAATTTGGATGATGTGTGCGAGGCTAGTGGTCACTGTGGGTTGAACAGCTACTGCTCCAGCAAAGGTAACGATTTCAGGTGCTATTGCTATCCTGGTTTCACATTTATCGACGACAAAACCAAATCCTTGGGCTGCTCTCAGAATTTCACCGTAGATGGGTGCGAGGAAAGGAATGATGTAGTGATACAGTACAACATCACTACCATGGAGAATATGGATTTGACTGGTGATCCTTATTCTGTGAAGCATAATTTGGGCAAGGAAGAGTGTAAGAAAGCTTGCGAGGAGGATTGCTCCTGTGGTGGGGTTCTCTATTCTAGCCCAAAGTGCAACATATTTGGACTACCGTTCAAAGGTGGCAGAAGACATAAAAATATAACGTCTACAGCCTTCATCAACGTGATTGTCGGGAGGACCATAAGTCCCTCATCTGAAGTCAGTCCAATATTGATAAACGAAGGAAACCGAAGACTAATTTTAACTACGGGATTAAGTTTGGGTTCCTTTGCAACCTTGTCTTTCGTGATGGCTTTATGCAGTTTCTTGCTATACAGGCATAGAGTCAAAAGTTACGAGAAGCTTTCAGAAAATACATGTCCGGTATTAACCGAGCACTTTACCCTGCGATCATTCACTTTCAATGAGCTAGATGAAGCAACACATGGTTTCGATGACGAGTTAGGTAGAGGCTCGTTCGGAGCAGTTTATAAAGGAATTTTGCCAGGGGATGGTAAAAGTATTGCGGTCAAGAGATTACAGAAAGTTAATGAAGGAGAAACGGATCAGATTCGAACCGAGATGATGGTCATTGGAAGAACTAACCATAGGAACTTGGTTCGATTGCTCGGTTTCTGTGTGGAGGGTTCAAGGAAGCTCCTTGTTTATTAATACTTGAGCAATGGCTCACTGGCAGACTTTCTATTCAACAAGAATGAACGCCCAGTTTGGAAGCAGAGAGCCAGAATTGCATTGGACGTGGCTAAAGGTACACTTTATTTACATGAAGAGTGTGAGACATGTATCATCCACTGCAACCTCAAGCCCCACAACATACTCTTGGATGATTCATTGACAGCAAAGATTTCAGATTTCGGATTGGCAAAGCTACTGAGGCCTAATCAAACCAGCAGTACCATTGGGACCAAAGAGACAGAATGGTACTCGGCACCCGAACAACAAAACAGTGCACCCGTATCGGAAAAAGTCGATGTATACAGTTTTGGAGTGATACTATTGGAGATCATATGTTGCAGAAGCAACATAGAATTACAGGTTTGTAATGCAGATGAGATACTGCTTTCGACATGGGTATGCCTTTCTGTTGGAGTTTGGTTGGATGGCAAGGGAAAGAACGCTAACAAAGTTATATGGACAGCAAACCGTGATGACCCACCGTTCACTTCGACGGCTACTCTGATGTTAAATGAGAAAGGAGTGATGCTTGTCACTGCTGAGAACAGAGAGAAGAAATTTATTGTTAACCGGAACAACTCGGATGCCTTCTCTGCCTCCATGCTAGATTCAGGAAATTTTGTAATCTACAACAAAGAGAATCATACCATTTGGGAGAGTTTCCAGCATCCTACTGATACCATTTTAGGTGGTCAGAGTCTGTTACCTGATCATGAGTTGATCTCCAGTTTATCAGAAAATGACCCCTCAACTGGAAGGTTTCGACTAAGTATGCAAAAGGATGGGAATCTTGTTCTATACCCTCTAGAATCCGAAGATACTGCTTTAACTGCCTATTGGAGTTCACACACTCATGGGATAATGCCGCTTTGCCTTTTTCTTAACTCGACAGGCATTCTACAACTCATCAACACCACTGATTCGTCCACCTACAGAACAATTCCTGATACATATGATGAAGAGACGGGCTACAGTAACAGTGGCTACGAGGAGAGCAGCAGCAACAAGACTAATGTTTACAGTGCAAACCTTGATGTCGATGGAAATTTCCGGCTATATACTCATGTGTTTGAGCCAAATGGTGGATTTCAAACTCATGCAACGTTTACTGCGTTGAAAAGTTCCTGTCAAATTAAAGGCTTTTGCGGTTTCAACAGCTATTGCACCTTTAATGACAACCAACCTTACTGTGTATGCCCTCCCGGGACAGATTTTATCGATCCTAATCAGAACACCCTCGGCTGCAAGAGAAACTATTCTGAAGCACACTGTAGAGGAGGAAAGGCCAATGTACTCCTTTATAACATCACCTCAATGCAAGGTATAGAATGGACTAGGGGTAGATTTTACAGTAAGGAGTTGTTGTCCATGGATGAGTGCAGACAAACATGTTTGGAAGACTGCAATTGCGAGGCAGCAAAGTTCGAGAGTGGAATTTGAAGGAAACAAAAGCTTCCACTCATGTATTTGCAACGGAATACTGATGCCCGTTCTGCTGTTTTATTGAAAGTGGGAATCATAAGCCTTGAAGATCAGAACCATACTGCTTCTGCTTCCACTGATATAAAGCCACCGAAAATCCTAATCAAACGGGAAAACTGTCGTACAAATTCTTGTGTTATCTTTCATTCTCGTTGCATGTTCATGTGCTTTGGTTGCAACCTCTGGTGTATTCATCTATAAATTTCGAGTTCTAAGATACAAGAGGCTGCTGGACATGGGAAACCTGGGCCTAACCAGAGAGCTTACGTTGACGTTGTTTTCATACAAAGAACTCAAGAGAGCAACAAATGGATTTAAAGAAGAGTTGGGTAAGGGGTCATTTGGAGCAGTCTACAAAGGGACTCTAGACAGAGGAAGAAAGTCGATCGCCGTGAAGAGACTGGAGAAGTTGGTGGAAGAAGGTGAAAAAGAGTTCCTAGCAGAAACGAGAGCAATTGGTAGAGCTCACCACAGAAATTTAGTTCGACTGTTAGGATATTGTGCTGAGGATTCCAAGAGGCTTTTGGTCTATGAGTACATGGGCAATGGCTCTCTTGCAGATCTAATTTTCAAGTCAACAAGGTGCCCAGATTGGACTTTAAGAACAAGAGTGGCCCTAGATGTTGCTAGAGGAATCCTCTACTTACACGAAGAATGTGAGACCCCAATCATTCACTGTGACATAAAGCCACAAAACATATTGATGGATGATTCTTGGAGAGCTAAAATTTCAGACTTCGGGATGGCAAAACTGTTGAGGGGAGATCATACAAGGACATTCACACTAGTGAGGGGAACTAGAGGGTACATGGCACCAGAATGGTATAAAAACACTCCCATCTCGGTGAAGGCAGACATTTACAGTTTCGGTATTGTGCTATTGGAAACTGTGTTTTGCCGACGAAACTTGGACGCCAATGTATCAAAGCCAGAGGATATCATTCTATCAAGTTTGGTGTATCGATGTTTAGTTGAAAGAGAGCTGGATAAGCTTGTGGTGGATGAAGCAGTGGACAAGGGAAGCTTGGAAAGACTGGTGATGGTGGCACTTTGGTGCATTCAAGACGAACCAGCTCTTCGTCCTTCAATAAAGAGTGTAGTTATGATGCTGGAAGGGATTACTGATATCTGTATGCCTCCATGTCCGACTGATTCCTTCATGTAACTCAAGTGAAGCGAGGACCCGGAAACCAATCATGTCACTCAAAGTGCTCTTGTAGACACTATACGTATGTAAGGACTGCATTATGTTTGTGTTTTCTTTTCATTGCCAATGTCTGTAAAATGCTCATTGTAATTCCGTAGTTTGTAGGTATAATAATTGCTTATGTGGATGCACTTGAGCAGAATCCTTCTTCAGCCGTTTACTATTACTGGTTTAAGCTATATTGCTAGTGCAATAGGGAATCGGAGATGTTACGGACGGTCAACAGAAGCCCAATTTCAATACCAAAACAGGGGAAGCCCCTTCTGGATTGTCGTTTTAATACCAGGTCTCTTGGTTTCGAAACCAAGTGCTTTGGTATTCTTAATGGAGTATTTTCTTTACGAAACATAAATAATATCGTTTGCATAATCCTTCTCTTTTCATCAAATAATAATAATTATAATTCTTTTATATATTAAACATTAAATTTAGAACAAACTATATCAAATGATATTAAATTATTACTATCGACTCGAAATTGTTTAAATTTAACATTAAATCCTAAAAAACATTAAATCCTATTTTTTACTCATGTCGCTCCGTTATAACTCTTGACGGGATTATTAACCCAAAACAGCGTCGTTTTAATTAGATTGTTTTCTAGTCTAATTTAGACTCAGAGAAATTGTTTTGCTAGAGAAGAATAATAAAACTGGATTTGATCATATGACCTTCAGAGACAAAAGGTAAGCTTTAATAACATAACCAACGTGAAATAGTGTTAAGGTTTTACCACATATATAATATATGTCAAACTACGCTTAAGATTAATTTAATTTATTTTATAAAATAATATTAATATATAAATATATAAAATATATTGTATACATATATAATATATATATTATTTTTAGAGTTTTATATATTATTTAAAATATAAAAATATTTATTAAAATAATATTTTTATATTATAAATAATATATAAAAATTATAAACCTTAAATTCTAAATTTAAATCCAAATCTCAGACCCTAAACTTTTAAGTTTTAGGTTTGGAGTTCATAGTTATGTTTTTATATATTATTTATAATATAGATAATATTAGTTTTACTTTTATATATTAATATATTGTAAATAATATTTTTTATATTATTTATAGTGTTATTTTTCATAAAATAGTTTGATTGAACAAAATGATAAGTTTATATTATTTAAATAAAAACGTAGGTATATATGTTATTTGTATTTATTTAAAAAACTAGATATTATAAAAATAATAAATTTATATTATAAATAATATAAAAAAAAATTAAACTCCAAACCTTAAAATCAAGGTTTAAGGTTTATAATTTGGGGTTTGTGATTTAAATTTTATATTTTTTATATATTATTTATTTATATTATAAAAATATAAAAATATTTTATTTATATTTATAAATATTGGTACATATGTAAATAACATACTTTATATTATTTATAGTATTATTTATTTTATAAAATAATTTAAATTAATCTTAAGTGTAGTTTGACATATATTAGATTTATGGTAAAATATTAGTACTTCCATCCTATTTTATTTGTTCAACGTTTTTTAGTCAAACTTTTTTAATTTTTACTCATTATAACTTTAAATCTATTATTGATAAAAATATAAAAAATATATTTTAAAAACCTTTAAAAAAATAGTTTAAAAATATATATTTTATAAATTTTAATAAATTAAAAAAATTTAAAATAACTATGTTCAAAGTTTTAAAATTTTGACTTTTAAAAAGTTAATACTAAACATTTTTAATGATAGATTTAATGACTTATAATGTACTTTACCTTTAATTTTTTTCTAAAAATAAAAAATAAAGATAAAAATAAAAATTAATAAAACTGAATATTATTTAAAGCAAACTATATAAATAGTCACAATCATTTTGAGTTTATTCACCAAACTTTTAAAACTTGCGATATAAATATAATTAAAATTTATATTTTTAATTACCATTAAATTTAATTATTCTTGTCTCAATGATAAACCATTTACGTCGATAAGGAGAGATTATTAGGTGAATCATGTTCACCATGTTATCTATGGTCCAAACAATCAGGACCGTTGATCTTTAAATAACCACTTAATAACTATCCACCCACTAAGTATATGTAGGAAAGAGATGATGATTCACTTGAAAAAAAAATTAGATCAACGATCTTAATTAATTGAGACCATAAATGACGTGGTGAAAAATTCACCTAATAATTTTTCGTGGATAAGACTATCCTCAACTAGAAATTTTATATTAACACTTGATTTGATAAAAATTAAACTCAAGTTTAACAAATACATAAAACAAACAGGAAATCTCAAAGCAGATACTAAACGCAGTTAAATAGCACTGAAAAATGAGGTTGGGCAGGGAGGGATGGGGATCTCAACTGTTCCTTCCAACATCAACAGCACCTTCTTCATTGAAGGGCGCAGCGTTGGCTCATCCAGTATACACCAGAGACCTACAGACACCATCCTTTCAAGTTGTTTCATATCGACTGCTTCATCTTCTCCCACTATCTTCCTTATTTCCCCAGCTTGATAACAGTTGTACACCCAGTCTTCAAGCACGACTTCTTCATCGCTAAGGCTCAAGTTCACGCTCCGTCGACAACAGATGATCTCCAATAACACAACCCCGAAGCTGTAAACATCTGCTTTCACTGTCACAGGTAGTTTCCTGTGCCACTCAGGTGCAACGTACCCCCTTGTTCCTCTGATCCCAGTGAAGGTCTTGGTTTGGTCGGGCTTTAGCAGCTTGGCCAATCCGAAATCGGATATCTTTGCTTGCCCGTTCTCGTCGATGAGTATGTTCTGAGATTTTATGTCACAATGCATTATCTGAGTGTCGCATTCTTCGTGAAGATAGAGGAGACCTCGAGCTATGTTGCGAGCAATTTCGACTCTCTCGTTCCAATACGGTCGTCTCTCGGGTGTGAAGAGTACGTCTGCAAGTGATCCGTTGATCATGTACTCGTATATCAGTAGCCTGTTTTCTCCATCATGGCAATAGCCTAGCAGTCGAACTAAGTTCCGATGATACGTTCTCCCAATGATTTGCATCTCGTTTTGAAACTCTCGTTCTCCTTGGGCTTGGTTTGATATATTGTCCAATCTCTTCACTGCAACAACCTTCGAACTTGATCCATCCAACATCATCGTCCCTTTGTAAACTGTCCCGAATGCTCCTTTCCCAATTTCTTCCTGGAAATTATTGGTCATCAGCTCGATTTCTGCAAAACTAAAGGAAATAGGAGCAACGTTCTCGCACAAGCTCATGTTTCCATCTGCAGGAAACCTTTTGTATCTGAAAGCACGACTCCTGTGAATCAAAACTCCAGAAATAACAAACACCATGATCGCAAAGCCAATCAGTGAAAATCCAATGATTAGAATGCCCCTTTGAGGCTCCCCCTTTCCATCTTTAGGCACATCACCATGTTTTCTTGATTCATCGGATGAAGATATACCCACCTTGATCAAAGCCACGTTTGAATTTCCAAGATTCCTTCTCCCGTATCTCAAAGGAAGCTTTTGCTTGATGCATTTATTATCATTAAACATGGCAGCGTCACAGTTGCAATCCTGGGAACATGCCGTCTCACATTCTCTTCTGCTTCTTACAGACAACTCAGAATATCCGGTATTTTCCCACACGGTGTTTTCAGCTGCCTGAATGATATACCGGATTCCCCCGTTATCATTTTTGCAGATCTCGCTGGAGAAATTCCTTCCGCAGCCAGCAGTGAAGTTTCCCTCCATAACTGGAGCGAATCCCGGAAGACATCTACAGTTAACATCTTGGTCTTCATTAATGCAATAGCTATTAAGCCCACATAGACCCTTGGGTACACACTTGTCATTTGTAGTCGACCATATAACCGATGTATTCCCATTTTGATCGAGTCCGTAAGAATAGAGCCGGAGGATGCCATCGGGATCAATTCTCGTCAGATAAAGTGTTCTGTTCGTTTCATACCCTCCTTGATTTAGATTCCTTATGTTGGAGCCTGTGGAATTGAGCAAATACAAATGACCATCATCGTCGAGATTCAGGGTTACATTATCTCCCCTACCATCTGTACCAGATGCATAATAAGCATAAGCTGCAGTGTCTGGAGTATCCACGGGGTACTGCACCAAGTTCCCATCGTTCTGCATCTTAAGACGAAAGATACCCCTTGACTGGTCAGTTTCCGACACGCTAGAGAACAACTCCTTCCCGGCTGAGAGAACTTGTCCCGGTAGAATGGTAGTGGTTGGATATTTGAAGCTCTCCCAAATTATGTCATGGTCAGAATTGAACAGAACGAAGTTGCCAGTGTCACGCATCGCAGCTACTTCAATTTTCTGTGAAGAATCAGGGACGATGGACTCTTCTTGTCCTTCCGATGATCGAAGAATGAGCCTTCCATCGGTCGTAAGAACCAAGCTAGTAGTTCTCGGAACAGGAGCATCATCTCGGTTGGCCGTCCAAACCACCGTCCTTTGGGGAACAGCAGCAAGAAAAACCCCAACACCATAGCCATTACCTTGAGAATAAAACCCAAAGCCATATAGACCAGAAGGGGATAGCCAAGCGGATGTGCCTGTAGGTGTCAGAGATGAACCCAGACTTATGTTGGAGTTCCTTGGTTGAGCTACTGCATGCAAATGGAAGGAAAAGAAACACAGAAGAAAAAGAACTGAAATGGAAACCATGGCTAAGGACGGGAGATATCTGTGTAAAAGATAATGGTTTTATGAGTTGAGCTTATAAGTTCATTAAATAAGTGAACTCAAAGTCTTTGTCTTCTTTTATCTTTCTGGAAATTATTACGAAAGTTCCTAAAGACAGAGATGATTCGGACAGGAGTGGCCGTGGGTTTGAAAATTCGTCGTAGACAAGTCATATGTGAGGATTTTCAAGGGAGACCAATCTACCATGGATTACTTCGCAGTTCGCTCCATTATCGGCTATTTTTCAACGTTCAATAGTAATAATTTTTAAAAAAATAAAATATTAATATAAGTATTTAATTTAAAATTCTAGAGCGCGAGACGAACATTGTTGAACACCATTAATACCGAACATTATTAAATATTATTAAATTAATAATAAAATTTAAAATTTTAAGAACTGGTTATAATTAATAATTATTTTAAAAAATCAATTAAAGTACTTCTCTATATATTTAATTTTTATTCTTTAATAAGGATAAACTACATATTTAGTATCTTATTTATTTTTATATTTCTATTTTAATTCCTAAGCTAAAAAAAATATTAAAGTATCAAAATATAGATAATTATACCATAATATGATCCCTTTACTGGTAAACCATTTGCTATTTTTTTGTTTTCTTAATTTTTCGAGAAAAATAAAGTTTTTTCGGTCATTTAACTTATAACCTGGTCAACTTAAATGTTTAGTTCACATGTCCTTTGCTTAAAACCAAATTTCTAGTCTAATTTCATTGTCAATAGTGGAGTTATCATCTTTAAAGTTCTTTGATGTTTTAAAAAATTAATTAAACGATACTTTTTCATTAAGTCTGAAATAATTTACAAATTTAGAAACTTCATTGTCAATATGTGACGATAATTTTTTTATTTAAATAATAAAAGTTAAACATCTAATTTATTATTATTATTATATAATTTTTAAATTTAAAAAATTCTCGTTTAATAAAAATTATATCTCGAGTTATAACATAACTTTCAACGTATAAGAAATTTAAATAAAGATTATTTTTTTATAAAAAATAAATTAAGAGTTTTTTTTTAGAATTTTAATGAAAAAACTGAAAATTTTAGCTTTTTTGAAATTTTGGAATCAACATAATTTTTCTTCTGTGTATTCTTTTATATTTTATTTTGAAAAATATACGTTTTTCGACTACTTAATTACTTGAAAAATCATCATTTTCGTTTGTGAAAAGAAAAAAAAAATCATTTTTCAATGAAAAGTTGAGAAAGAAGAAAAAGATTGTGGATGATTCGCATGTGAATAGATCAAGTTATGCTATAATCGTCTATAATTCTTATATTTTAATGTTTTTTAGTTTGGATACTAAAATAGAAATATGAAATAGTTGAGGTATTAAATATGTAGTTTATCTTTATTAAAAATTCAAAAATTTAATATAAATAATAATTTAATTATTTTTTTAAATATTTATTAATTACATATTTAATCTTTAAAATTTTTAATCTTTATTAATTAATTTAATGGTGTTCAACAGTGTTCAATATTATCGATGTTCAGCGATTTTCGTCGCACATTATAGACTCATCCGTATTTAAATTATACATGTCATTAAATTTGGTATAATTATTTTTTCTACATATAGGTATATAAAGTATTATGTTATTAATTTTAAGAGTTTTTCGTTGAGGACGATTAAGAAATTTATTATCCTAAATATGATATGTGGTATGTTTTTTATTATTTTCATAAGTTTTTGGATAGAATATATAGATAATTATTTAATTATAATATTGATGTAAATTTAGTTATTATATTTTTAATTTAATAATTTTATTACATGATTATTTAAATAGTTTTAATTAAATTATCAATCGAAAAAATCAAAAAATTAATATAATTATTAAATAAAACAAGTATAATTATATATTTGGTCTTCGATAGTTTACACAAACTATCAATTATTTTTACTTTTAATTTGATAAAATAAAATAATTATTCAATTAGGCGATGGTATGTGTTAAATTTATAATTTTGAATTGATCTTTTACTTACTTAATTTAAAATTATCATAGATAATTATATTAAAATAAAAAATATTAAATTTATTTAGCGAATCTAATTATCGAATATAATATAATTTTAAATTATATTCATGAGTTTGAATTTTTAAAGGAATTTAATATAATTTTAATTTTTTTATTTCCACTAATCAAATATTTATTTAATTTAGTTAAATATTTCTATGTATTATAAGTATATCATATTCGAATGTTTTAAAATCATATTTACTTTCTTTTTCGAGGCATTAATAATCATTTAAGACATATTAAATTTTGTATTCCATATCACGTAATCATGCTATAAGGCATGTCACTCTAATGAAAGATACCTTGGTTTGAATCTTGACGTTCTACAAATAAAGTGATGAGACATTTTAACACCTAATTTAATAATTAATTTATTTTATTAAATTAAAATTAAGATATATATTAAATAAATAGTTAGGACCAAAACTATAATTATACATGTTTTATTTAATAATCATGTCAAATTTTTTTCATTTTTAATGGTTGATATCTTAATTGGAATTATTTAAGTAGTAATATGGTAAAAATACCAAAATTAAAAATATAATGACAAAATTAACACTAACCCTACATTTAAGTAATCATCTTTCTAATTGATTCTATTTAAAAATAATAATAAATTAAAATTACTATAAATTATCTCAAATCTCTAACCCAAAATTGGGGTAATTTTTCTAGAATCCGATGGATTCCAACCTAAGGGTACGTTTTTAGTTTTGAAATTCAGGTTCAACGCGGGTTTTGAGGAAAATATATTCATGGTTGAATTTAGAATGAAAATCCTTTGATACGATCATAGTGGTTTTTAAAATTTTAGTGATTTAATGATAAATTTAAATTATATTTTAATACGTTTTTATAGTATGTTTTTTATGTCTTTGTGACACGTTTTTTTTTGTCTTTGTGATATGTTTTTGTTTTGTGGTTTGCTTTATCTGTTTTTATGGCACGTTTCAGTATATCCTAGCGATCGATTTTTGTTTGCCGGTGGTTTGATTCAATCGTTGTTATTTTCTGATTTATGTTTTTTGTTGGTGGTCTTCGAAAAGTTATATCCCCACTCGGTTGATGGTTGTTTGCCGATAGAATCAATTCTGGATAGCGATACGTTTTACTTGACAGTTTGGATCGTCTACAACTCTTTCTTTCTTCTTTATGTATCTCGTTTGGACAGAGACAAAGATATTCAGAAAACTTTTGAATTTTATTGGTATGTTTAATTTTATAATAATTCTATTTTATTTTTCTTATGTATTAAAGTAATGAAATGCACTTCGTATTTTATTTTGTGTTTACATATTTAAATTATATTGTTATGAACTTGAATACGTCAATTTTTTATTTTATTACTCGTACTTAAATAATATTATTATGAATTTTAATGTGAATTAATTTTTCTTGCACTTTTGGTAATTCATTTGTTTACATAATTTGTTTTAATTATAATTTAAATATTATATTATGATTATTATAACACCTCAAATCTAACTTGATATACTTAATAGGTCTATTAATGTCACATTTGGATCACTAGAGTGATATACAATTTAAAATTTAAAATTATCTAATTAAATCAATTAATTTTGTAAACAATGGTAGAATATGAGTAAAAAATTTATATAAAATTGAGAATTATATTATGTCACGTCTGAGAAGAAAAAACAGGTACATTAATTATGCGTCTAAAATAATCTTAAGATATATAAAATAATACTGTAACTATACCTACAATAAAATAATACGATTATTATTTTTAAAGATCACTGGTTCGAACACCAATAGCGCCAACACAGTGATTGAGCATTTAATGTTTAATATTTAAGAGTATATTCTAAAACAAATACTACTATAACACTATAGTTGATTTTTAAAAAATGGTTCCTCATAGGGCTGAGCATGGTAAACCACAAAACCGAAAATCGAACCGAACCGTGGCATTATAGTTCATAAATTTACGAACCGTGGTTAACTGAATTAAACCGAATTTGATATTTTAATTATTTTTATAAGGTAAAAATATATATTTTATACTTAAAATATTATAGATGTATTTTTATTTTTTATTTTTTTACTTAAAAATAAGTTTTTAATAAATATTTATGAAAAATACCTCAAAATTTTTACCTTTTAATGTTTAAAATTCATAAAATAAAGTTATTTTGTTAAGATAAAATATTTTTTTAAATTAACGTTAATATAAAAACGAAAAACCAAAATTAACCGAACCAAAAACCAACAGTTACTAAAATAAATTACCGAATTAAACTGAACCTGAACCGAATACACCTTAATTTCTCAATATTTTTGAGTCCACTTATGTTGAATCATTGTGCATTTCCCTTTTTCTGAAAAAATATTGAACAACACATCACATCATTTACTCTTCCATTTACATTTCAATTACTTTGCATTATTACCATCTGAGTACCCGTAATTTTAGTAGTTTTGCAATGAGATGTACATTTATGTTCCATATAATTATGGTAAAAATTCATTACTGGGAATATAAATCATATAGAGTAGTTCTTTTTTAATCAGGGACTGAATCAGTATAACTTTACATGATTACTTACCACGTGTAGCGGTAGAAATTAACATTTGGATATTTTAAGTTTATAAAAATGAGATAAAGTAACGTTAATGGTGACGAAGATTCTATATAAAATTAAATAGTATTTTATTCTCTAAAAATTCATTCTAATTGAAAGACGTTTTTAGCTAATAATAGTGGATAATTCGATTAAATAAATAAGAAATAAAATGATAATAAGTTTACAAAAAAACATAGTAAAACTAATTAAATTGTAATTTTAAAAAATATAGTATTTAAGAAGGATGAGTCTATCATGTACATTAAACATCGTTGAACACCATTGAATATTATTAAATTAATTAATAAAGATTAAAAATCTCAAAGATTAAACATACAATTAATAATTATATTCTGAGTTTATCACTCTTTTATTAATTATATGTTGAGTCTTTATAATTTTTAGTTTTTAATAATTTGTTTAATAGTATTAGCATTAATAGTGTTTATTGTTTAGCGGTATTTGACATTCGTTATAATTTTTTTTTCATTCAGAAACATAATAAAATATAATAAATTTACAAAAAACAAAAACAGTATTTAAGAAACATAATAACGATTGTATTAGCATTAATTCATTATTTTCTTTGATTAATTTCATACTCGATTAACATTTAAGTTTACCTCCAACATATATAATTAGATTGTAATTTCCCAACTTAATCTCAATTCTCAATTAAAATTTAAAATGTTTAAATTCATTCAATTAAATTTGATTGAAATCAATTTCTAATAATAAAAAATCCCTTCAACCTTCAATCAAAGTTCATTTCATTATTATAAATGAAAAGCGTCGAATATTAATATGAAGAAAATCTGAAACTCATTAATCCAGTATAAATTGACTGAGCTGACTCATTTCTTTCCCATCCGCAGCTTCAAAATCTTAAAATTTTAAGTGCTGATTATTATTATTATTATTATTATTATTATTATTATTATTATTATTATTATTATTATTATTATTATTTATTATTATTATTATTAATAATAATAATAAGCTATTAAAATCATATAATAATAACTATTTATATTTGCAAAATAATTATTAAACTTTTAAAAATTATATAATGATCGTTTTTAATATATGTGTTGAGTTGATTGATCTATGGAATGGCCAAGAAGGGGTGAATTGACAATTAAAATTTGGTGGTGGATTTTTCGGTGAAAAATGGAAAATGAAGAACACGAAGATTTATAGTGGTTCGGCCTTCGAATAAGCACCTACATCCACTACCTTAGCTCCCACTAAGGATTTTTAACCCAATTCACCATTGAATTCTACCTTTTTTTCGGTTCAAAGGATAACCGTTATACAACGAATCAATCTTTCTACCCAAAGATTGATTCAACCTCACAAGGTTACAAGAAAAGGAAAGACAAATTTAAACTCTCTCTAATAGAAAATTTTGCCCTAATACAATCAAAGACACTTCTCAAACTCTGAAACAATATTACAAAGAAAATTCCCAAAGAGTTGGGTTACAAGATATAGCTATTAAGCTCAAGGTGTTGGATTTGATGCTAGGATGTTGTCTTGTGGATCATTAGTTGTTGTTGGTGCTTGAAATACTTCATTTTATACTCTCTCATTGATTTCTAACCGTTGTGGTTGTTGGGAATGTAAATAAGGTCGTTGGAACTTCATCTTCCCACCATAAATGCACTCTGCTGCAGGCGCTATCGAAACACGAAGAACCTGTTTCGAAACAGACCAAAATAGAAAAAGTCGTTGTGCATTTAATAGAAGGGGTATCGATACATGCTTCGATACCTTTATGAAACTGTAAAGGTAGGTATCGAACCATGTTTCGGAACAAGCTAACTACCATAGCTGTCACCAATGGTCGATTCATTTAATGCTAAAATAGCCGTTGGGATTTAAAGGGTGTATCGATACCAGTATCGATACCTGGAGTCATAATTTTAAATGATTTTAAAATTAATTAAAATATATAAATTGTTTCGATACTTGGTTCGAAACAGGTGTTGGCAGTGGAAAAAAGGTATCAAACCATGTTTCGATACTTGTTCTTGATTTCAAGAACAAAGCTTTAAAACCCAAGTCGGTATCAATACTTGTTCTTAGGGTATCGATACCCTCGTGTAAAAACATTTAAAAAAATTTATTTCAAAATTCTTGATTTGACTTAAGAACTTAAAATTTTATTACAAAATAATCTTTATACATAATTTTTATATCAAAATCAATTTTAATTTTACGATATGAAATTATACTTTATTAACATAATGTTTTAATTAATTTCCAATTCCTTTCCTTAAGATTATTGCAGATTTTCTTTAAAAAAAACATCAATCTTCTTAGGTTTAAAACATCATGATTCCCAAATAAATAAAAATTCCTTGGACAGAGTTAATATATTTTTTAATTAATTCAAAAAATTCTGTGTAAGAAAAAGAAATACTTTGTACCGACATTTTATAGTGCAATTCCCATCATTATAATTCCCAGCTCTTTATTTTGAGACTTCTTTTGGTTTCTTTATCTTTCCTTTCACCATGAAACAGGGAACAAATTGATTACAAGACTAGTTTATTCTCAGTCAAAGGAATACAAAATTAAAAAAAAAAAAACTTTAAAGGAGAAAGATAAGAGAAATTTAACAAAGGGATACTAAAATAGGAAATTTTATACTATAGGATATTTTCGTTACGTTATTTATTAGATTAATTAATTAAATATTTTTATTTTATTTTTTTATTAAATGAATTTTTATTTAATAAAAGTTATTTTTAAATTTAATTTATAATCAATATTAATGAAGATTTATATAATTAAAAAAAGATTGATTAATTTTATAAATAACGTGACAAAAATGATCTATGATATAATTTATCTTAAAACCGACCTCGAAACGTGTCCTAACGTATTTAATAAGGAGAAAACATTGATAAAGAACACAAGTCAGCTAAGTCACATGGGAGTATTAAATCAATAAATACCATAATCTGGAAAGCTTGCAGGCAAAAACCAAGACTTTCACCCACCGACCGCCAAACAGTCCCTTTAAAATCCAGGAACCCCTAAACTTTTCAAAGGAAAGATGGCAGTAGGATAGAATCAAATTTTATATGCAAATAGCAATTTCACCAAAAATCACATGGATTCCAAACGCATCTAGCTTAACCCTAAATAAAAAAAGTTAAACCCTAAAAATAAATCCCTAATCTCTAAAACAAAAAAATTGTATAAACTTTAGTTTACACAATTCGCAGGGACGAGACTATGATTTGAGGTTGAGGAGGGCAAAACATAAATGTTTAGAAGTTGGGGTAAATTTATATAAAAAATAATTTTAAAAAAATTTAAATATGAAGACAAAAATAAAAAAATTCTTCAAGGTGGGGGGCGATTGCCCCGCACCACCCTATGTAGTTTCGCCCCTGACAACTTGTATATTAAAAAATTTCCTTCGAATAATATCACCTTAAAGAAAATGATGTTATTGATACGGAAGCAACAAGAAAATCACCGGGGATGGACGTAGAGGTTTAAAAATTTCAAGTTCTTTTATATTTTATATATTTTTTTAGTATTTTCTATTAATAATCTAATTTTACACTCTCTAAATTCATGTAATTTCACACTCCTTACATTTTTAATATATCTTCTTATAACTTGCACTCTTTAAAAAATTCTAAATTTGTTCCTGAAAATCATGATAAATAAAGATTCATCTTAAAAACATCGATATAACCCAATGGAGCTTTGAATTATGACCAAAAACTTTGTATTCCTCAAGAGCCCCACCTTGGCAACTTGGGATTGATAGAGGCCATCTTTGCAATACTTATCATAATTTGATGTGAAACATGTAAAAGAAAATCTTTGTGCCCAATTTGTTGGTTTCCCCTTGTATTATACTTAAACCAACCTCATGTTCATTAATCTAATTTTTTTTCTTCATCATTGTATCTCAAGGAAAATACATGGGTATTAAAATTTGATGTTAATCTAATTCTAATGCATGTTTATCTTACTTTAAAAAAACAAATAAATTTTGAATTTAACTTGATTCGTTAATAAACTTTTAGATTTAACATCAGTTACTATAAGCTTTCGGACTTTTTTATAAAAATTATTAAAAAAATAAAAAATAATATATCCATGTACTTTTTTAAAAAAAATGTTGACTAATTCTAAAACTGGAAATTAATTTCTTGTAACAAGTAGTGGGAAAAGTCTTGCATAAGTCCAACCTGTCTTGTAAGCTTAGAACAAAAATTCAAAGGGTAACTGCAAACTCGCTATGCATGGCGTGAGTTTGAAGTTGTCGTGTTACCCATGAAATAATATATATATAATTATTCGAAGATAATTTATTAATTGAGTAATCTAAATTTAATAATATAAAAATAATTATCTCAACTCATTTTAATTGATTCGCGATTTTAAAAATTTTTATTTTTTTTAAAAACAAGGTACTTGAATAATTTATTAAGGCAGTTCATTATTTGGCACATTAATTAGATCATCGATATTGATATATTGAAAAGATTCACAGAACAACATAACCAAATTCAAGCAAAGAGGGCAATAAATGAAGACTCATGTGAAATAAATTCTAGTTAAGAATGAATCCGGAAAAAAATATTATATGGATCTTACTCATTATGTTATCGATAATTTTATTTAATAATAATTTTTTATTATTTTTTAATTGAATCTTTTTCTCGTTCATTTTTAAGGTGAATTCTCTCTTTTTTTTTACATGTCATTAGATGAATCTCATTAATAGAACTATAAATAATGTGATAAATCGAGATCATATGATAATTTTTCGACCTTGAGAATAACTCATTCTTTTAAAAATATATGATTCAATGCTCAACATCTACAATATTTTTTTTATTCTAAGAGGAATGGGTTTAAGAATCGAGGCGATGAAAATTAAAATGAATATAACAAAAATCGAAATGGAACTAATATTTTTTTTTATGTTTGCTAATTATATCTTCTTTGTACACAAGATTTCTCCTTATACCAACAGAGGATATATAAACCAAAAGAATTCAGCAATCAGATCTTCTGCCATGCTAGTAGAGTAGTAGTTTTCCTTCTTTTTGTCTACATTTTAATATCTGATTCACACTCAAAAATAGAGGGGGGTGGGGGAGATTAAAGCAACTAATCTGTTCCTTGTTTGAGATCCACGTCACCTTCTTCTTTACTGGTGTCGATGTTCATGGCGATTTCCAGCTTTGTAAGCCTAGGTCATTGTGTTTCCTTGAAGGACCAGAAGCCGGAATAGGGAAATGCCTAGGCAAGAACCCGAAGAAGTTGCCTGTGTACTGAGATTTCGGGTTGGTCTTGAAAACGTCGTTGGCGGTGGTTCTTGAACCGTGACACTCAAGGCAAGCGATGAAGCTCAACGCTAGGAACACCCACAGGAGTAGAACCAGTTGCCTTGTACATTGAAACATCATGCAGGCTGCAGCTGATCTGATCGGAGTAGCCGAAGGGCAAAGGAGAGTTCAAAGGTGTGAATCGGTGGGCTTGTATAGTTGTTGTTTAGGAGAAGAAGAGAAGGCAATGGGTGAAGATATGGACAAGCACAAGGGGAGAGGAATTAGATCGTGCGTGTTTAAGATTGAGGCTTTGGCCCTTGGGGGTTTCTTTGTGTACAGAGGTGAAGAGGAAGAAAGCAAGAGGCCGTGACTTCCAAAAGAAAATCAAATGCTTCTACAAGTAGGAGTAGGAAGAAGCAAAAAGTTGAATAGCTTTGGGTCAAAGAAAAAGAAATCTATATTTGAATTATTGAGGGTTTAAAGAAAATTAAGATGAATAATTTAGGGTTACATTCGGTACAGGTTCAATTTAATTTGGTAAGTTATTTGAGTAATTATTGATTTTCGGTTTTTTTATATTAACGTTAATTTTTAAAAATTTATATTTTATCTTTAGAAAATAGGTTTATTTTATGACTTTTAAACATTAAAAGTTAAAAATTTTGAGATATTTTTTTATAAATATTTATTAAAAAATTATTTTTAAGTAAAAATAAAAATACAAATATAGTATTTTAAGTATAAAATATATATTTTTATCTTATAAAAATAATTAAAAATCAATTAAAAATAAAATTCAGTTTAATTCGGTTAACCTCGATTCGTAAATTTATGAACCATAATGTCTCGGTTCAATTTTCGGTTTTACGTTTAACCATGCTCAACCCTAACAGGTATAAGTCAATATATTTTTAAGGTATGCCCTATTTATATAAATCTTAAAATTTTAAGGTAAATATTAATCATAAAATTTAAAGATTAATATATAAAATTTTAAAAAAATATAAAATCAAATGTGTAAAATTTAAAAAGTTTAAGATGAACATAGACTTATCCAACCATACATGTGGATTCGTTACGGAATCTAATAAACGAACAGAGTTACAAAACTGCGGAAAGAGAAAAACAGTTCTTATCTAAGGAAAAATGAGTTTTTTTAATAAATATTAAGCTATAATTTAAAAGAAAATAAAAAATATATATCAACCGAAAAATTTAATATTTACCCTGAACATTATTAACCCAAAGAGGATAATTAAAATAAATACATAAAACATTAATTGTCATATAAAAGTAGCTTCTTCTTTTAGCCTAATTTATATATATATATATATATATATTTACCGCTGCATTTTTTATTTTTAATTAATGATTGACAATCATAATTTTACATAAAAGAAAGAAAGAGAGACTCTAAGGAGAAATAAAAAAAACACTATCAATTATAAAAAATTATGTTGATAATATAAAAAATGAGTTATTATACGATTAAATTGATGACGTGAAAAATGATGAATTAAATTTTTTTATCATTTAAAAATATAATTGATATATAAATTAAACTCGTGATATAATTTTTTTCGTATATCAATTTTTTTTATGGTTAGGTGAATGTTTGGTCCCATTGTAATTTAATGGCCGACTACACTGGACTTGTTACTGTTATTTCAGACCCCCACATCTGTGGATAGCTTGTTTATGTTGTTTCTTGTCCAATTCCCATTCCTGTAGCAGTTCATATGCCTTTGTTTTCAAGTTTGTCCTAAAATCTATTTTTTTTTAAATGAAAATACTATACTTCCAATAATGTAAACATAAATCAAATAAATATGCATGGTCATTCAAAATCATGTAAAAATAAATATTCTTGTAACGAATATATATTTATATCCGTGTTTGATATACAAAAACATACTTGTGTAATACTACATCAATCTATTTCCATTTTCCCGCTGGAACCGTTGGTGCTCAACCATTGTGGTCTGGGATTTAAAAAACGTTTTCGGTCGCATCGCGTTTATCGTGATTGCTATCGCGATTATTACGAAAGTTTCAGTCGTGAATTTTTTTATTTTAAAGTCGCACAATTTATTTTGAGAATTTTTTGAAATAATGGTACAATAACAATAAATAATGATAAAATAACATAAATAACGGACCATTATTATCGTTATCAACTGTTATTCGTTAAATAACGACCGTTATTAATCATTATTGGTGTAAATTTAAATATCATCGCTATTTTTACAAATAACGATTTCGGATAATAACATTATCGCTAAATAACATTAGTTATAACGGTAACGTACCACGAGTACTAGGATTCATGAACCAGAGTAAAATAAAAGGGTGTTTGGTGTTAGGGGACAGACATCCCTCTTTTTCGTGTTTAAAAGAAGATTGAACTTGTCAATGGCGGAAAGGGGAATAAGAGAATATGATAAGAATTTGGGTTCAAATTCTAACTTTTAGGAGGAACTTTACTTTCTTCATCACATTCTAGTTATATATACGATTGTTTTAAAATATAATAAATATTTAAATTATAATTTTTTCTCGTGTTCGGATAATATTCGCACTAATATCAGTTTTGGTATTGATTGTCGACCTTCGGTGATCCATATTTCACTTTATTTTTTTATATTTCATTGTTGTTTTGCCTTATTCTTTGTTATTTTCCAAATTTTAATTAAAATCAGATAAATTAAATGTTAATAATCAGACCCAAATCAGAATCTATACAATCCTTTTAAAATTATATCCATAATAATCAGTTAAATAAATTTTATGACTATATTTTAATGTAAAATTTAAATCCACGAGGATAAGTGAGAACCTTACCTTTTGAATCATATATTATGAGTAAAATTTTTTTGTCTTTTAATTATATATTTTTTAAAATAAATTTAAAATTTTAATTTTAATCTTAATCTTAATTTTTTATATCATAAACCCTAAAAAATACCCTACTGTTCCCTGGCCGGCTGCCCCATCGCAACGCATCGAGGGAGCGGGTACAAAGGACTACTACGACTAGTAGTAGGCGCGAACAACTCTTCTTCTCTTCTTAGTGTAAGCCATACGTTAACACTACGTCACACCAGCTCTTTCTTATATATTTGTATCGAATAATTATAAATACAAGGCGAACATTTGATGGAGTCGATTTGAGTTTAAAAAAGATAAGATAAATAAGTTTTATTTTATGATTCAATTTTTATTTAATTTTTTTGAGTAGAGTTGAGTTATTTGAGTTTTTGTTAAAATTTAATTATAATTTATATTATTGTGATATTAATTAATTTTAATTTAAATAACTTTTTGTAATCACATACAATACATATACATATCGAGTAGAACTGAGGAACTTGAATGAAACTTAAAAATTATTCCACTAATTACTAAAATTTTAAATATTTTAAAATTTTATTTTATAATTCAAACATTATATATTTTTGAATAAAATCAAATTTAAAAGTTACGAGTCTAATTTTTCATGTTGAATCAAAATTTATTTTTTAAAAATAAAATTGAGTTTCCTCGGACTCTAAATACAATAATACTTCACGTTTTTTTTTTCAATAAAAGTCTTATCTTTTTAGGATTGTTCCTGTATCGATAAGATTTTTTAATAATGTTTGGTTCATAAAATATAATATTATTTTAAAAATAAAATTTTTAAAATATTAAATTATTTTTGTGATATTTTTTCCTAATCCTAATGTCCTACCTACTAAAGAAGATAGTGATGGAAGAAGAGGAACTTCACTTGGATCATCATCTTTTCCTTTTCTTTTTTTACTTCTTTCTCTTGGTAAGCTCATAGCTCATCATAAAGTTTGAAGGGTACATGTCCCCTTAGAGGGACATAATTTATTTGGATGTATCACCCGGGGAGATTATTAGTATATACTTAAACTATGTACTTAATTTAAAATTTAGACTAAATAGTTGGAGGAATGATTGTTAATTTTAAGGTTATGGGCTTGAATATCAACAATACCAACACAGTGATTGAACGATTAATGTTCAATGATTAAGAGACTGCTCTAGAACAGATACTATTATAGTCACTGTAACTGATTTTAAAAAAAAATAGACTCTATATCTTAATTTAGAAAGGGGATAATGGCATAAATACACCCTTGTACATTTCGAATTTGTCAATGTAGGTGGGGTCAAAAAATTATGAAAATATTATGTTAAGATTATTGAACCGTCAGATTTATCTTGATATTTTTTTAGTTTTTATCCATTAAATTTTTTTTTAATCTGCGAATACTGCCATTTTTTTAAATTCTTTACTTTGAATTCTTCAAATTCTTTACTTTTATTTTATCTCTTTATTCATTCAATTCAGAAGAACTTCTATTTCTATTGAAATCCTTATCTAACTCCAAGCTAGTTGGTTGGATTAGATCTATTTTGAATTCATATAAAACTATTCAATATCTAAGAATAAAAGTATATAAATATATTTTTTTAGATAAATATGTGTTTCAGATTCCATTGATGATTTTCTCAAGTTTGTTGTTCTATTTCATCATATGAATATATGATCCCTTTCTTAGCAGCCTTCTGTTTATCTTGAAAATTTACGTAACCACATATACTTAACAAATCCTGCATTTTGCAGGTTAGACAAACATCAAACGTAAGAGAAAAAGAGAGAGGAAACATTTGGTATAGAAATGGTAGGGGCCGCGCGAACGCAGGCCCCCGCTGCCACAAATTATGATGTAGGATCTCCCCTTGAGGAGACCTTAGAGCAGCACCCCTCCCGAGTGCAATGGAGGTTACTGTCCTAGGCCATGAGCCTGATTGATCACTCATGGACCACATCCAGGTAAGTAAGTTGTAATGCTGCACCATACTTCTTATTTATAAGCTTCATCGCTTTGTACCTTCCCATCACTTACCTGTGTGGGATATAACAAGTGAAAAAAGAATACCTATATCAATCCATAATCTGGTTTTTATTATTTCAACGTTATGTACAAAAATATGATCATTCAAACACAACAGAATTTTTGAAAATGAAAATAAATATATTCATTCCAACAGTGAGATGTATTTATAAGACCTGAAACTCTATCTTTACTATTATTTTGATTTTGTGTTATTTTATTAACATTACAAAGCTTCTATTTTGTGTGACTGAACACCTCTTTACGATTGGAAACAGCAAAGCTATGCCTGAGATTCCTGATGAACCAAAAAGTTTTATTAGGCTTTGCATGCAACGAGAGCACGCCCTACTGCCTTTCAACTGCAAGATCTGATCACCCTTTCATTCGTGACCAAGCAACTACAAGAGTTGCCAACATAAGCATAACCAGGGATGCATTTCCTTACACTTTTGATAGTTTGATTACTCTTATTACACATTTTTAACGAAACAAGTTAAATTTAATATTTCTCAAATTCGTCTCAGCTATACAATGACATCAGCAAAAATAACCCATTGCGGACCGTACGTGCCGCTCATCTTGTATTTATGTCCGTCATTGACGTGAGTTTTGGGAAGGATCATTGAATCTGGTCATGCTTTCCCTTTCAAATTCCAATTTGTTTGTGAGGCAAGAAATTTGAAATGATATAATAAGCTGTGTCACAGGAAACAACTCTTCCCAATTCCCATTCATGGCTTTAATAATCATATCACAGACAGTTTTCACTATTCATTGCTACCAACCTTGTTCCTTTGACAAATTCGAACCTAGCCTTATTAGTCAAGGCCTCAGCAAGAAATGCAGACTTTGATAGAACTTGGGCGTTGGTTCCTGTTAGGATTAATATCGCCCCATTGGAATTCCTTCCCATGGAAACAATAAGTGCATATTCAAGTAATGTATTTCAGATTCCATTGATGATTTTCACAAGTTTTTGTTCTATGTCATCATGAATGTATGATCACTCACTTTCTTAGAAGCGTTTTGTTTTTCCTGTAATATCTGGCAAGGTTACACAATCTTGAATCCTGAAGTTGGTTATATAGCAGATCATAACACAAACATCGATTCAGACACAGGCATACGTCAAAGGTTACACAAACTAGAATACTGAAGTTGGCTAAATAGCAGATTATAACACAAACATCGATTAGATTCAGACACAGGCATTCGTCAAAACAGCCAAGACAGAAAACCAAAAGACTTTCGGACTGTAATAGTAGAAGCCGCGCGAACGCAGGCTCCCGCTGCCACAAATTATGATGTAGGATCTCCCACTTAAGGAGACCTTAGAGCAGCACCCCTCCAATGTGCAATGGAGATCACTGCCCTAGGCCCTGAGCCTAGATGATCACTCAATGACCCCACCCAGGTAAGTATATTGGAATGTTGCACCATGCTTCGTATTTATAAGCTTCACAGCTTTGTACATTTCCATCACTTACTGGTGTGGGACTAACATGTGAGAAAAAAAGGAATGAAAAAAAGCAACAACGTTTTGAAAGGCACAACAAAATAGGGTTTTTTACAATTAAAAATCATTTGCATTGTATCTCCTTTTATATCCTCTATTAAGTTATTTAAAAAAATTAAATTTTGAATCATAATACTTATTTTTTATATCCCTAAACTGTACACCCTAAAAAAATACACCCTACCTATAATTTCTTAAACCCTAAATCTTACACCCAAAACCTCTAATTTAAAACGAAAACATATAATGAGGCATGAGAAAAAGACATACAATTTGTACCCGTTTTTTACCGCCTAAAATTTCAAATTCCTTTAATTCCAAATAAAATTTTAAAAATATATACCCAAATCCTTTGATTCAACTAGATTTACAGATCCAGTCTGACTTGCAGTGACAGTGGCAATGCAACAAAATCAGTAAGCCAAAAATGGTAGAAAAGTACTCATATCAGTCCATAATCTAGTTTTAATTATTTCAAAGTTATGTACAAAAATATGATCATTCAAACACATAACTGAATTTTTAAATTCATGCCAACACCTCCTTTTATTAGAATGCAATATCATCAATCTATCATTGACAATGAGATGTATTTATAAGACCCGTGACTCTATTTATTATTATTTTGATTTTATATTATTTTTTATAAAATAGTGAAGCATTATATTTTTTATTGAGATTCGAATTCATACACAATAAAATAAGATAAATATCTTTAATCACTAGACAAATTATCAGATTTCTAGTTGAATGCAGTTCACAGGTACGTTATGTAGTTCTACTTGTATGGAGGCTTCAGCTGTATCTTATGTTTCAAAGCTGTGAATTTCATATTGCGGAGATATAAAAGGGGCAAACATACTAGTGGATCCTACTGGAGAAATCAAGTTGGCTGACTTTGGCATGGCTAAACATGTATGCTACATCATCTCATCTTGGGGAAGATGGTCTGAGTTCTATTGCTGGAGCTTCAGCATCCCTAAAAAATATAGCTGTGGCTAAGATGTTAACTATCTACCAAACGGAGTTGATAGGATGCTGGTTTTGTTATGTTTTTCTGTAGAAAATTGTGTCCTTCAGGTCATTCCTTGAAAAGGCAACATCAAAACCACCGTGGAGTCGGTATGAAGGGGTGCGACATGCTAATTCGAAACATCTCTCAGATAATGAATTTTTCTGGCTCGCTCTGAACTGAGTAATCCATTTGATATTGCTGGACTCAACAGGTGGATGCAATATTTAAGATTGGAAGAAACAGCAAAGATATGCCTGAGATTCCTGATCACCTTTCTAATGAAGAGTTTTATTAGGCTTTGCTGGCAATGAGATCCATCAGCACGCCCTATTGCCTTTCAACTGCAAGATCACCCTTTCATTCGTGGCCAAGCAACAACAAGAGTTGCCTACATAAGCATAACCAAGGATGCATTTCCTTACACGTTTGATGGAAGCCGCACTCAGGTATATATTCTTAAGATGCTTGTTTCCGTTTTTTCTTTCCGATGATTTTGTTACTCTTATTGCTCACACTTGGCTCAAGTTCTTATCGAGTTGAGTCGAGTTCACCACATTCAAGTTTGAATAAGTTCAAACTTGAAATCTTATACACCTCTAACCAGTCATTGTGATTTGTGAAGCAGGTGTGGGGTCATATATTATGCATGTGTACGGAGACGGATGTCTGCAAAAGTCGCACATTGCGAACCGTACGTGCCGCTCATCTTGTTTGCCTATCTGTCATTGACGTGAGTTTTGGGAAGGGTCTTTGAATCTGATCATGCAGTCCCTTTCACATTCCAAGGCTGAACTCACTCTAACGACACAATATATGTTCAGGATGAGATAGGCGTTGCGCACTGATTTTTTTATCTTCTCTTTTAAAAAAATGGTGTGAGATTACGTGGCATTAACACCAAGTGAGGTATGAAATTAACCTTCAAATCTCCAATTTGTTTGTGAGATTACAAGACACTCATCTGTCACAGGACATTCGAGACACAGGAAACCAAATGAGAGAAAGACATATTGTATAAGAGAACAGTAAACATTTGGACTTTAAATGGTAGAGGCTGCGCGAACGCAGGCCCCCGCTACCACAAATTATGATGTAGAATCTCCCACTTGAGGAGACCTTAGAGCAAGCACCCTTCCAACGTGCAATGGAAGCCACTACCCTAGGCCATGAGCCTAGCTGATAGCTCATTGACCCCATCCAGGTAAGTGAGTTTAAATGCTGCACCATGCTTCTTATTTATAAGCTTCACTGCTTTGTACACTCCCGTCACTTACCCGTGTGGGATTTAACAAGAGAGAAAAAAGAACCAAAAAAAAGCAACACCGTTTTGAAAGGCGCAACAAAATAGGGTTCTTTACTGCCTAAAAGTTCAAATTCCATTCATTCCAAATAAAAGTTTAAATAAATATATACAAAAAAAAGAGCAACATCGACACAAGTACACGACTATTCTCAGTTTGGAAGAAACGATAAACAATCTGGACGAAAAGACCTTTGCCAATTGGGGTCACTGTAAGGAATGCACAAGTCCTCCATGTAGATTTTTTAGCTGCTACTGTCCACAAGAACATTCATCCTGGTAACCCTATTACGGCTGACGCCGGTTGGCATTGCCTTCCCTCTGGTTGCATTAAAATCAATATCGATGGGGCCTTTCACCCTAACTGCGGTGCTGCCATTGGCATTGTTGCATGGGATGATCATGGCAGAGTGCTTGGTGGCCTTACTGGACATGCCGAAACGGGTGCAGCTGAAAACTTGCCATGATAGCAAGCCTGAATTTGACTCAAGAAAGGGGTTGTCGAACTGTTCTCCTAGAACCGTATTCAGTCATGGTGATTAACAAATTAGGTCTGCCCATCCATGAAGATATTTCATCTCTCAACCATCTTCTTGCCCCTGCTCGTGCCATTTTTGATAGTAACTGAGGCTATAAGACAGTTTCTGTATCTTGGGCTGCCAACAAGGTGGCCCATTCCCTTGCCTATTGGGCCTTAAGTTTCGTTTGTTCCAATTTTTGACTCGGTTTACCCCAAGATTACTCTATCTATCTATCTATCTATATAAATTTAGGTTTCAAAATGTCTAATATATTTGGGTTTTCTTTTTCCCGTAGATTCATCATTAGTCCCTCTTATGATAATGTAAGGGTTTTTTAACCTAAGTAGTTAAAGGAACGGTTATTATTCTTAGAGTTTACGAGTTCGAGCACCAGTGATACCATTACCAGCAGAGTGATGGAGCGATCAATATCAAATGGTGAAGATTATGTTCTAGAATATATACTATTGTAATCATTATTAGCTAATTCAAAAAAAAATAACCTAACTTGTCTTCTTTAAAATAATTATATTACTTCTTAATATTTTTTTTATAAATTGTTAGTGTATAATCCAAAAAATAAATTACACCATTAATTATTAAACTTTAAGGTCAAAATATCATGAGAATTTTTATATACAAATTTTCGAAAAAAAAAATTAAACAGTGTTAAACGCTAAATGATTAAGTGATTTAAAAAAAAAAACTGAGTGACCAAAACAAAAATATAAATAAACTTAAGTGAAAAAATGTTACCCAAAAAGAAACCCTTAAATGTTATATAGTCAATATTCGTTATTTTATTAAGTAATCTAATATTATATATATATATAATATTAAACTAGTTAAATATTCTAAAACAAAAACAAAAAGACGAAACAACGAGTAGAGGCAAAACTATTGAAAAATGCAGATTTTATACAATTTTACAGTTAATTGCATCTTAGAAAAATTATTTGAATTCTAGAATTTCCCTATTAATTGATTAATTTTGCAAAATAAATAAATAAAATAATTGATTTCAAGACCAATAAAAAATATTAATCTTATTTGAAATTTTTATAACTAAAAATACATTTTATAACATATTAGTCCTTTCTTGTATCCTGATTTTAAAGGGTAATTAATAGGTATTTTTTTAAAATAATAATTAATTTACTATAAGGATATTTTTACTTTTTCATATTTCCTTATAAATATAATCTTTAAATATATTAAAAACACATTGTTTGAGAGAATTAAACACGAAATTTCATAAAATAATATTTTAGTGCTCTGTTAATAATTATTTTAATTTATACATATTCTGTATATTTTTTAATTATTAAATCATCGTGAATTAAGAATTGGTTAAAGAAAAATAAAAATCAATGTCATTTTCACTTTATTTTAAAATAATTTAAAATTCCCCACCCAAAAAGTACAACTATGAAAATGTGGAGAAAGAATAATATATATTATCCGGTGACAAAATTTATTATTATTTATTAAAAGTTGATTATATTTTAATATCGGGTTTTGGATTCAATTTTAATATTATCACTTAGTCATTAACATCCGAATGACCGTTATATAATTATTAATTTTATTTGGGTCTTGGACCCGATTTTATTTTATTTATTATTATAAAAATAAAAACAAAAAATAAATATAAATAAGTAAAAGTTCTTTTATTGAAAAAAAAAACAATAAAGTTAAGTTGTGTACATTTTTACTATACAATAAAATATAAAATAATACTTTATTTTATTTTAATATAAAATATAAAATATAAAAAATAATTTAGAATTTCAATTTAGCTCTTATGGAGTCGGAGATCATAAATACTATTTTATTTTATATATTATATATTATATTTATTATTAAATTTAGAAATGATCATCTAATAATTAATTCAAGATGTATAAATAATAATATGAAATATTTAATATGTTTGTCATAACTTATAAGCTAATATGTTTAGATATATTGGTTTATACTTTATGTAGCGTTTCTTTTGAAAATAAAAAAAATCTAAAATCACTAAAAGGGATGTTTGTCATTTTTTTTAATATTTGAAATTTGAAAAAAAAAAGATTTGTAATTTTGAAATAATTTTTTAATTTGGTGATTTAAATGATGAATGATTCAAAAGACGAATGGTCGAGTTTTTTTTACGAATATGATAAGTAAATGAATTAAGTAAAAAAATGGACCTTTCTTTTTTAAGGAAAATTTTAAAATATAAAAGTAAATTTTAAACTTATTTTTTAATAAATATTTTACATAAAAAAGTTAAAACTTATCAAAATTAAATAAATCAACTTAGAATATTCTTAAAAATTTTAATATTTAAACAAATTTTAAAATTCATTATTTTTCAGTAACACCTAAATCTATCGTATCCAAAAACAACCCATATGCAAGTCATCAGTGATGCTGTGGCGGATCTATACTTTGAATAGACTAGACTCGTACTCACCTTAAATTTTTTGAAGTTTACATATTTATCCTTAATTTTTTCTTAATTTTTACGAATTTAAATTTTTATAATATTTAAATTTTTACACCTATTCCGAGATTTCAAAGTTTTATATTTTTCATCCTCAAATAAATTTTTAAATCCGCAAGTCACTCACCACTAATATTTATTCCATTATTTAAAATGTGATAAATGAGATATTTTTGGGAGCAGATAGGCTAAATCGCACTTTGAGTTGCTCCCTCCGTCTGGCCAATCACTGGGTCAAAATTGGACGAAAGAATAAGTTATGTTTAGGCCGCTCCCCACGTTATTTAGGCCATTTCCCACAACAATATAAAACATTCATTTTATTAATAATTCACCTACCGAAACTTCAAGGGCATAACTCATAACTAAACATATTTATATTATTTATTTTTTCCTCACATGCATAATTATTTTACAGATAATATCATATACTATGAGAAATGATTTTAAGATTCTGTATAATTTTAATAAATAGAATTCTTATTTTATAATTAATAAGATATATATTTTAAAAGAAAATAATAAAAAATATTATAAAATTATATTTTGAGTAATTTAAAATTAAAAATTAAGTATTTTAATTTTTGATATATATTTTTTATTTTTTAAATTTTAAATAATTTTTATATATACACGTAATTATATATACTTATATTTTATAATTATTTAATAACTTTATTTTAAACTCCTTTTTTTAAAAATTATAATTATTTTTATTGCATACGTACAAAACCTGATAACTACAAGAGTTTCGTATTAACTATTAGCAATTAATTAATCTACAAAAACGCATGAATCAATCAATCAAGCGACTTTACTTTGAGCCAGCAAAAGAAAAGGTCTGCAACAAAGGCAACTCAATATGGAATTAAGACCAGCGTCAAACGATCATGAAGTCCGAACATTCAACCACCCGACACGAAAACGAAGAAATTTCAAAAGAGAAAAAGAATGGGAAAATAAAATCTAAAACTTTTTAAATAAGTCAAAAGAAAATGAAAATCTGGGGAAGTTTCCTTTGAAGGAAGGCCAATGGTTTGTTTTGTAATTTTTTGTAGACATTATTAAACTAACACTTTCAACTCTTAGCCCTCTCAACTTCCCTTATATTCTTCTTTTTGTTCTTTGCTTTTCTCGCTCAAATCTAAAAAAGGTCTCATCTTCTCTCTCTCCCAGTTTCTCAAATCGTTTTTTTTGCTTCTCAGTGGTGGGTTCTTCCTTTCTTTCTTTCTTGAGTGATTGATCTTTAGAATATATAATTTGGTTGCTTTGTATGTATTCAAATTCCCAACCTATCAACTTACAGCTTGATGGGTTCAAGGTATTTTCTCTTTTCTCTCTGGGGGTTTCCTTAATTTTCTTTAATTTGAGGGGGAAACAAAAGTTTGATTCTTTGCTTATGGACATCGAGCGGGCAAATTTATCTAGCTTTGGGTTTTATCCGGCTGCTGTTGAATTATAAATTTTAGATATGGATAACAAGTTTATCTGTATTCTTTTTTATTAAAAATAAGGCGCTGATCAGTATTTGAAGTGTATGTTGCATTGAATGTTAGTATTAATATATAATTCTTAACTTGGCAAGTTACCCTTTGTGCTTGATAACAAATTATACTAGCTGATCTAGTAGTCTGTAGTGTATAAAAAAAGGCTTTTCTTTTGAGGTATATCAGCTCAGAACTGAAACAGGGAAGATCAGTTATTGGGAAACTTGGTTTGGTAACTATTTGATTCTAACATCTTGTTGCTTAGTTCTGTTTGTAGGTATAAATTAAGTTGGTTCTGCGATTTTATTCTTTCATCCTATCAAAGAACTTTGGTCAAGCTTAATTGGGTTTGGGCATGTTGTTTACGTCTTGTTCCTTGATAGAAATAAGGGATAGAAGAGAATGGCCGTTTTACTATGTTTATGACTTTGAGAGGAAGGAATTTCTTATTGGTAAACTCATAACTGTTTTAAGGATTATCTAGTTTCGTTGCATACTTAGCATATGGATCACCATTATTGGGTGCATCCATGTTATGCAAATTTCCCCAATCTGCTGGTGATGAATCTCATAATGTTGAAAAGAACTTGTTGCAGGTATTATTAATAGTTTTGGAGTTATTGTAGGCAAAAGGAAAAATGAATGTAACTTAGAATATTATTTTCCACCCCAAAAGAAATAAGAAAACTGGAACTGAAGGTTTAGTAGTGCTTGTTACAAATACTGTTGTTTATATGTTACTTTGTTTTCTATCAGAATCTTTTAAAATAGGAAAGTGAAGCACTTCTTATTCTTTAAATTCCCTCCCGGATTCTACTCCCGGTTTCTAGGTCCTTTATATATTGTGCATTCAAGTTGTTAGCACTATTTCTAGCAGCAATAGGTTCTTGGAACTGGAGTTTGTATAATATGAAATATAAACATGATTACTTAAGCATTGTTTCTACTACTGTTACTGTCTATCCTTTATCATGTAATTCATGGTTTTCTGTTAAGGGCTCAAGACTGAGTCTTGAAATTTCTTTTGTTTGGAAGACCTTTGTCACTAGGTGCATCTCTAGATTCTCTCGATGCTCATTCTGAAAGGAATCACACCGAAAACGTCAATATGGTTTCCCTTAAGTTTCATGAGCCAAATGAGGTGCTAGATCAGGGTCATCAAACATCTAGTCCAGTAAGAAGAGATGTTAGCAGGTATTATTTGGTTATTTAACTGAATTTTGGTGCACTAGCATGATTTATTTTACTTTTGTATTTCTAAGAAAGCATCTCATATTACAAATTTATACTTTACCGGTTCTCCAAATTTAAGTTTTTGAAAGTAGATAACATATGCTTTTTTAAGAAATTCTTTTTGCTTCTAGGCCATTTATTTGATTCCACCCTATACTGATTCTCAAAAAATGACTGATGCATGGAAACTACAGAGTTTTTTTTTTTTTTTTTGTAATGAACATTATAGCTTTGTTACTTTACATTTTCCCAATTCATTTTGTATGGGTAGTGTTTGGGTTTGGAGAAGAGAGGATAGATATAGGAAGGAACGTCCGTCTAAAGATAAGCTTATTCTAGTTGCCACATAAGTTTCAAACTGGATTCTGCTTCCAAATGGTGTTGAAGTTTTGAAGGAAAGAAACTTGATTGTTATGCCATTTGAAAGTAAAGTTGGAGTATTTTTATTGTAATTCTAGTAGTGATGTAGGTCTTATAATTCCCCAAGGCTTCCAGTCCGTTTCCCCCTTCTTTTTCTCTTCTTTTTAACCGGCATGTATGTGAACTTTAGCCAGTTCAACATGTTTTTAGCTTGTATAATTGTTGGCAAAATAAAATGAAGTGAGATCGTTAACCGTGTGGTTATTGATAAACTTTTTCTGCTACTATAGGTCATTATCTGGAGTGAAATTTCTTGAAAATGATGATATGGATTTGGAGGATGGTAATTTGGAAAAGGACAGGAATAAAATGGTACGCAGTAACAAGGTCATTAAAATACAAAATCAGGCCTTACTATCTGGCCTTGCATATTGCTTATCCTCTTGCAGTATGATACTGGTAAACAAATTTGTGCTCTCTGGCTATGATTTCAATGCTGGGATATCCTTGATGCTATACCAGGTATTTTACTAAACTGACTCAGTCACTATGCTAGGATTTTTGTTTCTGTATCATAGCAGCAGATTTTTATGTGTGATTCAATGAACTGGTTAGAAAATGTTTCTGATCTCATTACAAGCTGTTAACTGTCTGCCTGCAGAACTTTATATCCGTTGTAATTGTGTCTATACTGAGTTCTATGGGCCTAATATCGAGAGAGCCACTAACATGGAGGTTGATTAAAGTCTGGTTACCTGTGAATGTCATATTTGTTGGAATGCTTCTTACAAGCATGTTCAGGTAAAGTGTATTTCTTGTATGGTCATCTAGGTGAATCTGTGTTTGATATTACTTTTGTATATCCATCAGCTGAAAGAATATTTAAGATTCTTTCCTGTAATCCTATGCTTGCGAATCAGTAACTTGCTAACGTTTGAAGAAATTAGTTCATTTTGCTTAGCCTTGTCATGGAATTTCATTGTTATGGCTGATTTTGCATTATATGACTTGAGCTGAATTTGGTATCTAAATACATTTTTGCTCAATGGTCTCTAATCTTATACCCTGTAGGTGTCATCCCAATTTCAAGACAAATATGCTTATTTCCGACTCCGTCATTTCTGCTCTTGCCACACATCCATCTTAACATGTGTATTCCAACTACGGTCATCTATTGTATATGTTGCTTGTTAGCCCAATATTTCATGCCACAGAGCGAACTTGGTCTGCTGTCCTGTATATATTCCCTTCAAACACAAAGGATATTACAATCATGAAAAACCCTTGTTACACTTCTGAAATTAGGCCACAGATCCGTAATTGTATGGTTAGCAATAGCATCTCCATCAACCATTATGGCTTTTTGAATTATCACCCCTAGGTAAAAGTGCTGTGCGATTGGTATCACTTGTTGATCAAATTTTATAGCATCTACATTGTTATTCCTTGTTTTACTAAACATGCATTTCATATACTCAGTACTCGATTTAGATGTTTGATCTTATAATTTCTTAAATAAATCTGAATATGATCTATAGCATTTTACTTATTATTTTCCAGTGACTATCTTAGGTGGAAGTAGTTGGAACATTCAGTTGTCAGTGCATAGCCACTCTTTGTTGCATATTTAGAAAAAAAAAAGTTATTTCCATAAAAGACAAGCTGCCATGAATGATTGGTGAAAGCTCAAAATAGTAAATTCATCCTTATTGTAGCTTAACCGTTATTTTCTGTTGCTTTCTGCAGTTTGAAATATATCAATGTAGCCATGGTCACAGTCTTGAAGAACGTTACTAATGTAATTACTGCAGTAGGTGAAATGTATTTGTTCAAGAAGCATCATGATAGCAGAGTGTGGGCTGCTTTATTCTTAATGGTATGCTTATTGGATCCGTTTATTTGAGAAAGTGAATACTAGATTCAAAATAAGTTAAGCAATATGCTGCTCTTCTTATATTAGCCTGATGCTGGAACTCATGGTTTCTCATGGTTTTCTTTAATCACTTTTATTTTCCACCAATATTCATTTTCAATTAAACACATTTTTTTGAACAAAGAAATCATTTCAAATAACTCATACCATTTAAATTGTTACTTTCTAGGAATACAATGTCACAGTGCTTTGGGGGTTGTCATTTTATGTAAACTTCAAAAGGATTTTCCATGAATTGGAGTATCTATAAAGAACTTGTTTCTTTATTATGATGGTCTTATCTACCATAGAGATAGTATATAACATAATCAATCTGGAAAGTAATCAACTTACACATGATGTCTACATTGTACTAGTTCTGTTATGACTTTTAGAGCACTTATCAAATTGTTTTCATAAGAAATTGGGTTATTTTGAAGATTGTCTTATCTAAAAGAAGTATCTTATTACATGCTCGGTTATAAACATTAATCAGCATAACAAGTTCTGCCTTCTGTATTTTGCAGATCATTTCAGCAGTTTCTGGAGGGATAACAGACCTGTCATTTCATGCCATTGGATATGCATGGCAGATAATAAATTGCTTCTTAACTGCATCATATTCTGTGAGTATATAACGAGATTGTGCGAAATATGAAAAAGGATGTTTTATGCTTAATTTAATAAACTCTGTAGGCCAATGTCTATTCCTAAATCAATTGCTGATGTTTCAACCTTCGTTTGGTGTCTGCAAATTAAAAGCCTACTTGTTGTAGGAAGAGAGGTTAAAAAAGTATCAAATTGCAGCTATAGGATTAAATATTTACATGCAGACATGCAATAAGTTAATAATGGATCAGCCTTTTTGTCTCAAGCTAGTGCTTTCGAATTTTTTATATGGGTCTTAAATTTCTTTGCTATCTCTACTTCTGAATAATATACCATGAGATTAAAAAGATTCATCGCTAGGTAATAAAGCAAATATCATGTTAACATACCATTACTTTGTCTTTGCATATATAGTGCAAAATATCATGTGTATTAGAGGTTTTCAATATGGGAAGTGTCTAAAACCATAACAGTGCAAGTGATATCAGTAGCTAGTGTTAAGTAAAGTGAAGCTTCTTCTGGCCGAAGTTGCGCATAGGGTAACGTTAATGTGATAGTTGAGACTTGAGATGTTAAGACATCATTGGGATATAATATTTCAAAATATTTTGATTTACTAGGGTATTTACTGAAGCTTCAACTGCTTGTGCATCCTAAATGTTATAATAAGTTGTGCCTTGAATTTCTACTCTCAGTCCTAAACTCTCAAAACTGGACTGGGATATAGTTGCAAGTTTGGTTTGTTGGTACTTGTTATATTTAGTCTTGGATTTGTGATTTTCTCCTCCTACTTATACAAATATTTCTTGCAGATTGTTCATTCATCTCTAGTTCATTCTTTCTCTTTTAAATCTAAAATCATAAATAATTGATTGTTCATTTGTTTATTATTACTGGTGCAGCTGACTCTGCGTAGGGTCATGGATACTGCAAAGCAGGTCACCAAATCTGGAAACTTGAACGAATTTACAATGGTCTTGCTAAATAACACACTTTCACTGCCCTTGGGGATTCTTCTTATTTTTATCTTCAACGAGGTTGATTATCTATACACAACGTGAGTATTTTTATTCCCATCTTTATTTATGATACAAATTTGTAGAATCCTTTATTTACTTGCTTTGTTGTAATTTTCATCGTAGACAAATATAGATGTCCATTCTTTCTTGGTCTGATGTTTTAATTCACTTGGTCTTGGTTGGCATACCGCATATATTAGTTATCAATTTTTTTATCGATTCAAAAAGTAGGGCAATGAAAAATAGTGTGGTGTTTTGTCTGATTCTTAATTACTTTTAGTGTAAATGCATCCATTTCTATTTTTTAAGTCATAGGTATTAAATTTAATGTTGTCATACATCAATAGTTAAAAGGAAGATCCGCCCTAAGGTCTGGAGTGTTAACAGTTTAATAAGTCTGCAAGTCCCCACGTAATGTTCTGTGTAAGAGTATACATTAGGTCTGTCACTGTTCATTCTAGAAATATACAAATTTTAAGTCTTAACATGTTCTATAAATTGCGCATTTAACCAGGGGATGCTGCCTTTGTTTCATACTTTAGATATTGCTTGAAGCATTGAGAGTGACTAGTTAACAACTCTCTAGTCTGATAATTCATTTGAATGAGGGACAACTTGTTGTGAATGGGTTGTGTCAAGCGTAGATCCTGAATTTGAATCGACTTCTCTGCTAGATGTGAAAAGTATTAACACTTTTATTTCATCAATTGTTCGACTAGTAGCCTATTTTTTGGATAATACTATACCTTTTTTTTTTCCTTCTACAGTTTGCATTAACTGGCTGTACTCAATACTCATTCACTTTAATTTTTCATTATAATGTTGACATATTCTATTCTAAAAGTTCACAGTTACATGAGATAGTATGCTGGGTTTCTATTAGTTTTTTGTACCGGTTATCATGTTGTTTGCTTTATATCTGTTCATTAGTTCCTTCTTTTATTATTCTCACCCATGGTAGCTCACACATCCCATGAAGTAAATAATCCAGTGACCAGTTCTTTCTTCTATTAGATTCTGGTACTTCTCGTATTCTAGAGTTCTTTGGAATCTCACTCTTTAATTTACTTGACAGACCACTTCTAAGAAGGCCCGACTTCTGGTTGGTAACGACATTAAGTGGATTTTTGGGACTGGCGATCAGCTTCACTTCAATGTGGTTTCTTCATCAAACAGGAGCTACCACATATAGGTAAGATGAAAAGAGGTTTAAAGGCCAATGCCCACAGTTACATTTAGCTTTCTATGATTGGAATGAAATTTCAAACAAATATTTCTAGCTTTTGAGATTGACAGTGTTACAATGCACAGTTTCTAGTTGATCAAAGTGCACTTTCTTTAGAAGTTAGGTTATGATCGAGTAGAGACAATGTTCTTTTATCGGTCCATCATTGAAAAATGCTATTTGTGTTCGCCGTAGTTTGCACTTTGACCCATTGCTGCAAGCTGAATACTAGCTTGAATTCCTTAAATCATGCATTTAGGAGAAGAATCCCTAGTCCTCAAGCTGAACTGGTTTATAGAATTAAAATGCCAGATCACTGAAGTTACTTTGTAATTGTGTATTTAGCAGTTAAAAAAGTATTTATAGTAGATGGACTCACTTATTTTGTTATCTGCCACCTCTTGGGACCATCATGTAAATTTCCTCTCTGTTGCTGGGATCACTGAAATTACTGTGTACTTTGTGTAATTAGTGGTTAAAAATATTTATGGTAGATGGATTCACTCATTTTGTTATCTGCAGCCTCGTAGGATCATTGAATAAAATCCCTCTCTCTGTAGCCGGGATCGTTCTTTTCAAGGTCCCTACTAGTTTGGAAAACTCTGCCAGCATTTTCTTCGGTAAGCTCTATTCTATCAAACAAGCTCAAGAATGGAACTATGTTTCTGCCAATGTTATCATCAAACCCTTTCTACACTCCTTGACCTCTTCTCCCAAGTTCCTTTTATAAGATGCCATTGCCATTGCATTTCGCAGGTCTTTTGGCCGGAGTTTTTTTCGCGAGAGCCAAAATGCGAGAGAAATCTCAATCGTAAGAGCGTTATTGTAGCACTAGCAGCATTTATACGGTGCTTGCATCCATCCTCTGAGTGACGATTTGCAAGTGTGTAACATACACCCGAACCGCTTTTGAGCATCGTTTATGTCAGCCGGTTCTCATGGAAGATTGGGGTGGTGGAAAAATGGGAGTTACTTTGAGTTTATCATCTGTTTTTGATGCTAAATCAAAGTTTTTATGTTGTATTTGTATTGTTTGGGGGTCCTTGTGGTTCTCTTTTTTCCTTTGCCTTGTTCTACTATTGTTGAATGTAATTTATGCACCATTTAGTCAACATCAATTTGAAAGACGGAAAAGAGAAGTTCTTTTGCATGTACAAACCATTGTTCATTGTTGTCATCCCCTTCACCCCTTTATTCCTCTTCAGTCTTCATTAACTGAGGTTAGAGATTTTACCAAAGGAGCAATGGTGGATAAATACAGTAGGTTAGCTCAAGCTAAGCTAAAGGAAGAATCATTCTCAATTTTTCATGAGAGATTCAATAAAAATTTATCATATTTGGTGTAAAGGACACGTGTCTCCTAAAAATTTTAAAAATATATTAAAAGTAAGCAAATTTATAAAATATAATAGAAATATATTCCGAAATTTTTATATATACTCACATTAGTTGTCAAAATCTATGAACTCTCAAATTCGGACTATTTTTACCGGAGTTGGTCTCGTTACTGGGGACTAAAAGAAATATCTTTTCGTATCGAATAACTCACGCGTTGTTTTTTTATTGTCTTATTGTCATTAGTCATAAATTGTTCGAAGGAATTATTTGATTCTTTTAACGTTTCGTACAGTGTCAAACATGTTTTAGTGACAAATTAATGGAAAATAATTATAATAGTCCAATAACCGATATGATAAATATGATAATCAATGGTAGAATCATCTCTATTCGAGATATAAATTTTAGGGAGTTTAAAATTTTGAAACTTAGATATTATTTTGTGATATATAAAGAATTTAATTTTCTTAAAATTAAATATTTTATATAATTTTAATATTATTTTAAAAATTTTAAGAGATAATACAAACTTTCAATAATAATAATAAGGAATAAAGATAATGTTAACCCTTAACGTTTATAATTTTTATCGTTTTTGTCCTTTTTTTTGGATAAATTTATCCCTTAACCTATATCTTTTTAACAAATAGCTTATTTTTAACTACTATAATAATTGAACCGTTATATTTTTAAATTAATCCTATCATATATATATATATATGAAATATAATTTTATTCCAATATAAAATATAAAATAATTAAAATTCAAATAAAATTTAAAAATTAATCGATTCTAAAATAAAAGGCTATTAAACATTTCCAAACCTAATTATGATATAAATTAATTAAGGTATAAAGATAATTTTAACTCTTAACGTTTACAGTTTTTGTCGTTTTGGCCCTTATTCTCTTTTTGGGATAAATTTAGCCCTTAACCTATATCTTTTTGACAAATATCTCATTTTTTAACTGGATTAATGATTGGACCGTTAAAAATTTAACGATGATACATATATATATGGAATATAATTTTAAGTGACATGGCATGTAACCTATCAAATGCATATATATAATATAATTTTATTCCAATATAAAATATAAAATAATTAAAATTCAAATAAAATATTAAAAATTAATTAATTTTAAAATATAAGATTATTAAACATTCTTAACCCTAACCACGATAAAATTAAAATCTTATTTGAATTGTGTTTATATTTTTTAAGATGAGATTTTGATTCTATCGTAGTTAGGGTTAAGAATGTTTAATAAATTTTTTTTTATTTTAGAATTAATTATTTTTTAATATTTTATTTTAATTTTAATTGTTTTATATTTTATATTGGAATAAAATTACATTCCATATATATGTATTTGATAGGTTACATTCTATATCATTTAAAATTATATTCCATATATATATCATCGTTAAGTTTTTAACGGTTCAGTCATCAAGCTAGTTAAAAAATAAGATATTTTTCAAAAAGATATAGATTAAGGGCTAAATTTATCCCAAAAAAAGAATAAGGGCCAAAACGACAAAAACTGTAAACGTTAAGGGTTAAAATTATCTTTATGCCATTAATTAATTTTTTTAGGTAATGTTTTAATTCTATCGTAGTTAGGATTAAGAATGTTTAATAGTATTTTCTTTTAGAATTAATTAATTTTTTTAATATTTTGTTTGAATTTGAATTTTTTATATTTTATATTAGAATAAAATTATATTATATATATATATATATATTTGATAGGTTAGATGCCATGTTATTTAAAATAGGTATAAAGATAATCTTAACCCTTAACGTTTATAATTTTTGTCGTTTTAGCCCTTATTCTTTTTTGGGATAAATTTAGCCCTTAACCTATATATTTTTGACAAATAGTTTATTTTTTAACACCATGGTAATTGAACCGTTAAAAATCTAACAATGATGACATGCTACATGCATATGATAATATATTTTAAAATAACATGACATCTAACCTATCAAATATATATATATAATATAATTTTATTCTAATATAAAATATAAAATAATTAAAATTCAACTAAAATATTAAAAAATAATTAATTATAAAATAAAATACTATTAAACATTCTTAACCCTAACTACGATAAAATTAAAATCTACCAAAAAATTAATTAATTTTGAACTGTGTTCATATTTTTTTAAGATAGGACTTTGATTCTATCATAGTTAGGGTTGAGAATGTTTAATAGTCTTTTATTTTAGAATTAAGTAATTTTTAAAATTTTATTTAAATTTTAATTATTTTATATTTTATATTAGAATAAAATTATATTTTATATACATATATATGTATTTGATAGGTTAGATGCTGTTTCATTTAAAATATATTATCATATCTATATGGCATGTCATCATTGTTAAATTTTTAACGGTCTAATTATCATAGTAGTTAAAAAATAAGCTATTTGTCAAAAAGATATAGGTTAAGGGCTAAATTTATAAAAAAAAAAAGAATAAGGGCCAAAACTATAAAAATTATAAACGTTAAGGTTAAAATTATCTTTATGCCTTTAAAATAAATTATCATATGCATATAATATGTCATTATTGTTAGATCTTTAACGGTCCAGTTATTATGATGTTAAAAAATAAGCTATTTATCAAAGAGATATTAAAGACTAAATTTATCCAAAAAAGGAATGAGGGCTAAAATAACAAAAATTATAAACGTTAAGGGTTAAAATTATCTTTATGCTTAATAATAATAAATCTTAAAAAATCATAAAATAAAACATTAAAATAATTTCATAACTAAAAAATGAACATAATGACGGTTAAGCCATGCCTTAAAGCCTTTTTTTCTCAAGTGTCAAAGAGAAAAACGAAAGGGTGGTTGGTCTTCTCTTCTCCGGAAAGCAGGTCACATAGTTTGAGCTCAAACGAAACCGTATCGGAATAGTAGATCGGAAATGGAAGCCTCACAGTCACAGGCATCAACGAACTCAACGCAAAATCCCAACCCTAGCAACAATTACCCAAACAATACCAATTCTATACTGTCATCGACGCCGGTTTGGCCCACGATCGACGGTCCCTTGGGCCTGTCGGAGGAAGAATCTTTATCCTACGTTCGGAGGTTCTACAAGTTCGGCTACGCCCTTCTGCCTTTGCTCTGGGCCGTTAATTGCTTCTACTTCTGGCCTGTTCTCCGTCACTCTCGCTCCTTCCCTCGCCTTCGTCCCTGTAATTATCCTTTCCTACTCATATGTTTGTAATCTTTCGTTTATTCTTTTATTTGAGAATTTTTCGATTTCTTTTACAAATTCTTGTTAACGTTTTGCATTTAGCGACTTGATTAAGGTTCAAGATTAGTTTTTTCCTCATTGTAAAAATCCATTTTACTTATTTTTTGTGTGCTTCTCTATGGAAGCTTGAGCTGCATACTAGTTTAAGTTTCTTAATGGCACATCAATCTATGGAAATCATAGGATTCATATGGATGAGAAGAAACAAGGTTGACTTAATTGTATATAATTAAAATGGTAAATTCAGTATTTTGAATAACAGAAGTACGTGATTTTACTTTTCTATTGAACGATTATAATTGCAATAATCATTTGCGTTTTAATGTAAGCGACTTTGGAGTTTGTCCTACATAATTGCAAGTCAGTAGCTATTGTTACTTTGCAGGGTCTATTCCTAACCGAATAAATAAGAGTTTCCACACAGTTTCATTGGAATCCAATAGCCTTATTTAAGGTCCAACATCACAATCCGGAATATTGCTGAGGATTTGGTTTTCCAATTGTAATGTTTAATAGGCAAGGTAGAATGTCATACCATTTAACTTATTCAGTTACTCTGCTACATAATTGGCATTGCTGAGATAGATAGGTAAATTGTTTGGTTTTGCCAAACACCAGACTCCTCATTCATTTTCTTGGCTTTGATGATGTGGATAAGGGAGGAACCATAGTTACAAGGAACTTGATATGTACCAATTTGTGGTACATGTATGTAAATGAGGTACATCATCCAGTTAATTTGTGGTACAAGGAGGTAGGCTTAGTTGGTTTGCAGTTTGCTACTAAGAATTGTGGTACAGGGCATGGAGTTGCCAAAGGCACATTGCTTTCAGGTTTAGAAGGTGCATTTGCTGTCATGTGCTGCACCTTAACATTGTATAGTTATGTTCCTTATCCCTTGGTAGCACGCATTAACAGCATAGGTTCTACAGTGTAAAGCTGTATTAGCAGATAGTGTAGCCTTTGAGAAGGTTCTTTAACTAAATCATTTCTATTGTCTTTCTAAAATTCTGATATCTATTGTTGATTGTTGGGCTCACTTAATCCTCTATATAGCTTATATAAGTATAAAGGGGTTTTCTTTGTCAATTTGGTAGTTTGGTTGGTAAAAGTAATCACTTTGGTAGTTTGGTTGGTAAAAGTAACTGAAAAGACTATTTTTATGACAGATACAGTTATGAACTGTGAAACATAAATTTTTGGGTAGGAATCATGAGTAATTGGTATCGGCAGTTTGTTTTGTTTTGTTTGTTTTTGTTTTAACAAAAACAGTAACCAAGTGTTTTTGTGTGTGTACAATACTGTTTTCCTTGAATAGAAGTTGGGAACTGCTTCAATCAGCCCAATAAGTTGTTAAGGCATATATGCCTTGATGCTAAGGTGCAGCACTAAGTAATAAGCATCATGCACCTATCAAGGACTACAAGAGTTGCTAGTTATGAAGTGCCTGCCTTGTGTACTTGGATGCTGTTTTTTTCGGCAAAACACATAGAAAGCTTATCTAACTAAAGTCTCTTTGATTTGTTTTAAGTTTCTTTTTTTAAGTTATCTAATAAAACGATGACAAAATCTAATCTCTGTTAGAAGAGGGAAATGTGTGTGTGTGCAAGCGAGCGCACACTCCTTCACTCAATGAACGTCTTATTTTCTGCAGCCTAGGCCCTAGGTAATAGAAGGGTTTTAGTACCTAAGAGTGCGGCTTGTGCATTGATAGCAGATCTTGTGTAACCTATTCTTGTTCTTTTTAACTTCTTTTATGTGAAAGTTTAAATGTTAACACTCGACTTTGAATGTTTTGCAATTTAATTTATCCTTGAATATTTTTATTCTCCATCAAAAGTTGTGTACTTTTTTTTCTCGTGGCAAACACATTAATTCCAAATAAATTTTCAATATTATTAGAAGTTTTTGATTTTATATCTCCATCAATTTACTCTTGGGCATTTAAGGAGAGGGGATTGTTTAAGAAGATGGCTTAATAACCTTTTCTTTTGGGGAGATGGGGGTGATTGTGAAGAATACCAATGTAAAATCTATCATTTAAATTTCCCATATTGTTCTTCCCGGTTCTTTACTTCTTCTTCTTGTAAAGTCTGGGATTATTGTTCATTTGTTATAATAAACATTTATTTTTGCAGATGTAGTGGCATCAGCAATTGGGTTTTCAGTGTTTTCAGTTCTTTTGTGTTCTTGGGTGTTGACATTTGCCAAAGGAGGAGAACATCTTTTTGGTCCTACCTGGGATCAACTGGTAATGTATAATGTTGCAGACAGGTTAGGGTTGACGGGTTGGAGTTAGTCATCTGCCCTTTCAAAATTTTATGTCTGCTTTTGCTTTTATCAATCCCTAAACTACATCCTGAAAGAAGGGAAAAAGATGGTGTGTGGAATGAATTGTTTAATGGTGTTTATCTACATATATAAACGTTGTCTTTGAAATCAAGATGTTTATACTCCGATTGTTGAACCGATTCTGCCTTTGTCATCAAAATTGTCAGACTTTTAGAGGCTTAAGAGCTTAATATGTAGAAGGACTGAAGTCAAACATGAGAGCCTTTTTTTAGTATTATTTGATGTTCTTCCCTCTTATTTGATAAATTATCTTTGGTACTGGTACAGTGTGAATAACCTGTGTAGAGGAATCATTTTTGTGTATTATTTTACTTAGTGTGTATTATTTTGGCTCAGTTTTTCAATGGAGTTGGTAGTTGTGTTTTCATGCATTGTTTATCACTCTTAACAGACAGATTCTTCTCTTGGAGAAGATGACACCATTGTGATTCAAAGTGTCATTCCCTGTTATCCTCACATCATGTAAGTTCATCCGATCAAGGTATCAAGTATCGTACTATGATCGGAATAAAACATGAACTATTTGAAGCCAAAATAGTGCCGACAACAATGCTTCCAGTTGAGAAGTGTTTCAATCAGAGACACCAGCCGTGATGGTCTCGGACACTGTCCCTATTATAGGTGTTTTGCTTAATCCTGTGATGTGCATCAGAATCCGGCACACCGTAAAGTTCATTGACTGAGCATTGCCTTCCATGTCTATGTTCTCTAGGGACACAATACAAGCATATTCAAGTCACTATTTTGCAATAGAACTAATTTGAAAGGTCTATTTTAATCTTAAATTCTAAATCATAAATCATAAAAAATACGTCATACACCTAATTTCCTAAACTCTAATCATAAATCTCAACCTTAACTATAAACCCTAGACTTAATTTTTTAATATGAGCATAAAAAGAGCACCAAAACAGATAAAGGATTCCTATTCCAAAACTAAAACTTAAACTTTTATAGAAAATTTACGGTAGAAATAATTAAAATGCGAATGTTTTTCTTGTTACTATAAAGCAGGACGTGAGATCGAAGATTATAAATAAAATTGATTATATCTAATATATTTTGTATCGTTGCTAGATGTTTGAAGTTTCTTGGATGAAATGAAGTTCCATTTATAAAAAATAATACGAATGTTTTCATAAATATTTTCAAATAGTTTTCAATGAGTTTAGTTCTAATGTAGATACTAATTATAGATCTAAAATTAAAAAAATAATTATAAATATCTTTATATTTATAAATTTTATATTAAAATAATTAATAATTTTAAATAAAATATTCTAGTATTATTGAGGATATGTAAGTGATTTGGGAGAAAAAATGACTAAACTAATGTATGTTTAAAATATGAAGGGTTACATTTAATGGATTATTTTGAATAAAACTAAATTGATATAATATATAAGTTAAGAGGACTAAAACTATCATTATACCAAATATTATTAAATATTTGTTTGAATTTTAAAGAAAAGTGACATGTAACTAAATTTTAAGTGAGTGGTCTATTTGTAACTTCAATAATATTTGAATAACCAATTATTACCTGAGGATAACATTTTTAACGAGATATAACTTCATTATAACTAAAATATTAATTGAGTGATCTAATTATAAATTTAATAATGAAGTGATATAAATATAATTTTATTGATAATCAAGTGACTTTTGTTGTAATTTACTCTATATTATTTTAGGAGAGTTAAAACTTAAACGGGTTACCGCGAGAAAAGAACCGAAAACTTTGGCCTTATTTTTAGACGACGTATTTTCAAAAATATATATCCAGGGGCTGGGGGAAAACGAAGACGACGACCTGCAAATGTGCCTCTGAATACCATATTTCAGGAAAAATAGAAATTATTTATTTTATTGATCTGGTTTCACCAATTCCCCCTGTTCGACAATTTCTACCGGAATTGCTTTTACAAGTTGTAAGTTTAATTTCTCATTTTTTTTCCTTTAAGAAAAAGGTAATCGTCATCTTTCGCTCTCTCTCATCATCAATTCAATACCTATGAGCAATCGTGATCTGTAAGGATTATTTTAGCGTCAATCTTGTATCTCGTTTTATGAATCAATATGTACGATCTGATACTGTCTTCCTTTTCAGTTTCCGACTTGTTTTCGAGGAGAAAAATAGAATGAAGAAAAGAGAAAGCTGGATTTGGGAGATTTAATCGTAAAATAATTGATTAAGGAGATTGTAGTAAAATAAATTAGAAGATGGAGGCAGAGTTCGATTACTTGTTCAAGTTGCTGATGATAGGAGATTCGGGCGTCGGAAAGAGTAGTCTTCTGTTAAGTTTTACCGCCGGTACCTTTGATGAACTCTCTCCCACTATTGGTCAGTACTCTTCCACACTATTTCATTGTTAAATTTTGTTCAATGTTTCATATCATTTATTTTGGCATTACCTAGGCTTGATCTAAATTCTAGGCTTCTTTGGTTAGCTGTTTTGTTAATTGGGGAGGGCATATGAATTAGGTTCTAAATTGGTCCTTAAACTTTTGAATGTTCCATTTTCATCCCAAAATTATGTCTCATTCTAAATTGGTTCCTAAACTTTTTAAATATTCTAATTCTATCATTCTAAGTCTTCATTGATACCACATCATGTTGTTATAGAATATATATCAATTTTTCATGACAACTAACAACTTTTGTAATGGTTTTATTAACATAAGATATGATTAACATATATTGATAATTTGGGGATGAAATTAGGATGTTCAACAAGTTTGAGGACCAATTTAGAATAAGAGTCATAGTTTGAGGATGAAATTAGAATGTTCAAAAGTTTAGGGACAAATTTAGAATGTAGGTCATAGTTTGAGGATGAAAATTGAAATGTTTAAAAGTTTGGGACCAATTTAGAATGAGTTTCATAGTTTGTTGAAGTGTGATGCAATTAAATCTATATCTGTTTTTTATATATAGTTGCACATATTTTAATATTTGTTTACAGTTTTATCAACGAATGTTTACAATTTTTTGACTTTGGATAGTTTTGTTCTACAAAAAGGAAATACGATGAAAGAATGGTAAGCTTGTTCTGTAGGTGTTGCTTTTAAGGTGAAATATTTAAAATCAAATATGTTCGAGTGAGTTTTAAAACATGTTCTGATGTTAGAATCAGTGACCTATATAATTATTAGCCTACCAGTTACCACATGTAAAATCCCAATACCTATTAAACTGATTATAAGACTCATTAATCTGCAACACAACTTGTTTGGTTATGCAGGTGTTGATTTTAAGGTGAAATATGCAACTGTTGGAGGTAAGAAGCTAAAGGTTGCAATTTGGGATACAGGTAAAACTTAAAGCTTGATAATGCATATTTCTTTTCTATTCCTTTTTCTTTTTTTTTTAATATTAACGTGATGGAAGTGGGGTTTTGATGATTACTTCATTCCCTACTTTTGTGCCATAAAACTTGACATGTTTCATAGATTTTAGGACTTTCCTTAATCAGTCTAGATTGAAAATGTTTCATGTCAAAGGGATATTATATTAAGTATTTTCTTTGTTGTATTTCTCTGAAGTTATGTGGGAATATTTGAGAACTTTCCATTTTCACATTATGTCTAAAATATTTTCAAATCAATTATATCCAAAACAGTCCCAACTTGAAAAAGAGTTTAATATGAGACATTGATCTAGAATTATAAATACTCTTTTTCTAAAAAAAGATTGGAATTGTATAAACAAATCATATTATATATTCTAGGGAGAGTAAACTAATCATCAAATCCAGAGTTCATGAAGCTACTCTTAAGTTTTGATCACTTGAGCTCCAACAACCTTTTCTTTTCATGAATTTTCACTAAAAACACATTAAAAACTAATGAATAAGCTCGTTTTCGGACAACTAAAGACTTGGACAAGTCTATACTTTATAGTTGGGAATGAGTTTTCCTTTTGTTGATCTAACTTATATTCGCTGAATGCGTGGATCATGCAGCTGGGCAGGAACGATTCAGAACATTGACAAGTTCTTATTACAGAGGCGCCCAAGGGGTGGTTTTTGGTAATTATTTCCCCTGTTTTTTTCCTAACATGTTCATGTTTATGCCTCTACCATGAAATTGTAAAGTTGATAAAATCATGTTTATACCGACCTAAAATTCACTTTTTGAGTTAAGATGTTACCATGATTAAGGTGAGATACACTTTTGAGCACAACTCGTCATGTTTGCTGTCATCTGTTGTTTATCAGTTAGCTTAGTGATGGATAACATTTCTGTGCTATTAACATGTTGGAGAATCATAATGTAACAGTTTACGATGTAACTCGAAGGGAAACATTTACAAACCTTCAAGAAGTGTGGTACAAAGAATTCGAACAATACTCAACAAATCCAGACAGCATCAGGATGCTTGTTGGGAACAAAGTTGACAAGGTAAGTTTACTCACATCTAACAAAACTACATATATAGCCATTTCCTTTTCTAATCAGTTTGTATCTTCCGTCTGTACCGAAACTCAGGAAAGTCAGAGGACTCTAACCAAGAAAGAGGCAATAGAGTTTGCAAGAGATTATGGTTGCCTTTTCATTGAATGCAGTGCTAAAACGCATGTCAACGTACAACAATGCTTCGATGAGCTCGTTCAAAAGGTATTCAAATGAACTATATATGCTGGAAATATTAGGATGAACCCAATGTTGCTTGATACAATGAGATGACATTGTGCAGATTGTGGATACACCTAGTCTTTTAGCTGAGGGCTCCAAAGGTATGAAAAAGACCATGTTAAACCAGAAGCCACCGGAACACGATGCTGCTGCAGGCGCTTGCTGCTGATATTCCGATTTTACTTTATACTATATAATTTATTTACCCTTGATTTCAGCTGTTCATATGAAACTCAATTTCCATGTAACATAGCATGTTGAAAATCTTCATCTGATCAATTGAACTTGTTTATTTATTTATTTATGACTGTTATTTTGACTGATGGTAAGGGAGCTATGTAGTGTACCAATTAAACCAGTCGAGGTCTTGCTTGTGCTATATTTTGATTACCTTGTGCACTAAAGAAAAAAGAAGTATTTATTTCCCTTTTCTTAACATTGTTTTTCCTTGTAATTTATAGGCATGCCAATTATATATGATATAGAATATCAAATTTTAGTAGTATTTCTTAGATCGGTAAAAATTAAAATTTAAGGATTAGAGTTTAAAGAATTTAAGGTATGATATATTTTTTAAGATTTATAATTTATTTTTTAATATTATAATACAGCAATGAGCACCGAAAAAAGTAAGAGAATTCCCCCCCTTCCCATGGTTTATCTTCAAGTTGAAGTGTGGTGTTATCAAGTGTTTTAATCATTTACATCCTAGTCTCCTATTTTGTCCATTACCAACCTCACAGTCCTGGTCAATGACCCAGTGGAGTGTTTGGGGTTAGACATGGAGATAAAGTTACGAATGAAAATGAAAGGCAACGCCAAGAATCTATAATAAAACGACACAGAATCATGGAATAAGATATTGAAAATAAGATTATAGTGATAAAGTACCACTCTTATTTAAAAAAATTCACAATTAAGTTTTTGTTTAAATAGAATTCATTTGTCTTTTATTACTTTAAAAATAAATTTAAAATAAGATATAATATATATTATAAGGTATAAATTTAAAATTTAGAATATGAAATTTAAGAAAGATTATATCACAGGTGTGGCTCGTCACGTCATCCATGATCTCTAACTAATAAAAATTACTCGTTCCACCATTAATCATTCGTATCATTAATTTAGTTTTCAGAAAATATATCTTTTAATGACATAAAAAATCAGTGAAGATTTGTTGGTTAGAAAAATAATTTAGAAGATAATTGTGAAGTAGGTGGTTATGATTGAATGAGGCCATGATTGATATAATAAGTTAGATCTATGATATAATTTTTTAAAATTTAAAATTAAAATTTAAAAATATTTTTTAATATGAGATAAAGAAAGTAGCTATATTTATACTGTGAAGTCTAAAAAAATATAAAAATATATAACTGCACTCCATTTACTGTTGTTCGTACACAAGTGTGACTAGTTCATATGTGTGCTTAGAAAATAGAAATGTAAAGGAAAGTTCTGAGTCGCCGAAAAAATGGACCCTTTCGGGTTTTGTGGAGTACAGTATTAATTTTTTAACCTTTATTGTTAAAGTTAAACAGGGACCCGAAAAGGAGTATTCACACTTTTCAGACACCTTTTATGGGATCTCTTTTTATGGAGTAGTGTTAAGCAGAAATAATATTATTAGTTTCGATTTATGCTCGAAGTTCGTTAAACTCAAAATTTTAAGGTTTAGTTCTAATTAAAAATTTTGTGTTAGATTTATCTTGAACTTGGTTTATTTTTTTATATTTTAAAAGTTTTAAAAATAATATGTAAATAATTATTTGGAAAAAAATAATATTTATTTTAAAGTTTGCAAGTAATGGTAACATATTTTTTAAATTATACAAGTCCATAAGAAGAAGATTCAAAATATTTAACAGCAATAACAAATTAGCAACAATAAAATATAAAGTATATATAAAATATATATATTTAGGAACGAAGTCAAAATTTGAGATTAAAAGGGCAAAACATAAATGTTTAAAAATAGGGGATAAATTTATAAAAATAATTTAAAAAATTAAATAGAAGAAAAAAATAAAAAAATCGAGGAGGGCGATCCCACTTAATTTCATCTCTGTATATATATTAATTTAGCTCAACTGAATTTATTAAAATTTAAAATTAAATTCACTTAAATTAAAGTTTAACTAAAAAATAAACTCAAATAACTTATGAACGGGTCTCTTTTATGTTTTTCAGACCAACGAGACTGTTAGTATTCACGTAACTGTATAGAAAGAGCAGAAACGAATATACCAAACTTAACTGTCCCATCAATCAATCAAGATCATCATGGAATCGCTGTTGCCTTTGTTTATGATTTTAAAACATATTGCATGATAAAAGGGAAAATATGATATATATAAGATTTATATTAATTAAAATCTAAAATATTTAATTTTTATGAGTATTTTAATTTAAAGTTTAAAATTTTAATTTAAAGGATAAGATTTAAAAATTTAAAGATAAGAGTTTTGAATTTAAAGATAATAGTTAAAAAGGAAGGATTTAGGGTGTAGAGATTATATTTAAATTTTTGGATAACTTTAAGTTTTAACCTATAAACCCTAATCTATAAGTTTTATTTACAATCATTAAAAAGCAGGAGTTTTTAAAATTAACATGTATATTTTAAAGCTATAATTCAAAATACAAAATTATAATCTTAAACCATTAAATCATAACCCTAAACTCTAATATTAACATTAAATACATAAAAATATTTCAACGTTGAATACTAAATTTTAAACAACATAACTCATAACCCTAAATTAAAACATTAACCCTTAAAAAATCACGCTTGTGATTTTTTTATATCGTCGACGTATAAAATAATAATAAGTTTTATTATTCAATGTGGGTCAAAATCTTCTATGAGAAATAAAACTCCCACAACAATACATTTTGTTCCATTATACTCAAACTTTGAACCTTATATTTTAATTTTTTATAATTATCTTCTATTTGATTTATCGATTAATTTAAATATAAATATTATAAAACGTTTTGTAAGGATTTTTTTTCACTATTCAACCCTAAAACATATATTATTAAAATATCTTATTTTATTAGATTAATTAATATCTCATTTTTTTATGTAGAAATCCTGAGTGGGCACTTGATTCTTTAAAATTAAGGAAAAGAAAATTTGTCGTGGGGATTGAGTTTGCATCCATTTGCTAACATGTTACCTGCCTTCCACTTTATTAAACTAGCTTTAACGTTCCATCAAGTTGGGGAGGATAAGACTGTCATTTGACTTTTTTGACATATCTATTGATTTATTAATACGATCGAATAATATAGAGATTTATTTATAATATTATTATAATTTAAAATTTTAATTTTATTTAAGATATTTAGTATCTTATCATACTAAACTGATTGATTATTTTTTAAAATTAAAATAAAAACTAATAGATTATATTATATAGCAGTAGTTTTGTAGTAGGTGGACTTTTAATATCTTTAATGAGTAAGTTTTTGATAAAATCTGAGAAATATCATAAAAAATAAAGTCAAAGTAAGTCAAAATCATATTTCTAACCAAAGTATTAACAACCTGATTGATTTTGTAGAAAATTCATGTAAAATCTATTTTTTAATCTCGATTGTGTAAAATTGAGATGACACGTACAAAAGAAATAAAATTATGACTTAGCATCACGAACCGCCATTCCCAAACTTACATACATCGTCATTTTTGTGCATATGCGAACTGATAAAGAGGAAGAGGGGACTTACTCAAATTCAATACACCACACAAGCATATTTACATAATATATGTATATACTTGCTATACAACATAAATAAATGACCTTCACAAACATGAATTGTCCTAAAAGAACACATGCTTTGGTCCTTGGGGGATCATAGTCATAGAAGCTTCAGCAATGTCGTCGCCTTCATTTTGGTCCTACCACTACACTGGCTCTGCAGAAGCAACAGCAACTGTGTCAAAACTCCACACACTAGCGCTTTTTCCCTAGCTTCAAATGATTCCTCGCACACCTTCATCAACGAGTCCACCGCGCTTTCACTCCCCTCATGCTCCGACACCCTGAACACCATCTTCACCACCGCTCTCACGCCGTCTGGATTCTTTATCAGAGCCTCTTTGGCTCTCCGGTCCCCCAGTACCTGCTCTATTCTCGCCATCGCCAATGCTGCCAAACTTCTCTCCTTCCTTTCCGAGTTTAAAATATATGTTACCAGTCCATCGATTAGGCCATGTTGGACCAGTTCTTTCCTGTTTGATTCCAAGCAACACAATGCTGAAACGGCTCGGATTCCAGCTTCCGATATCTCATTATTTTGCTTGACAACACAGATAATCATATTCAAGAATCTCTGGTTTTTTCCCATCATTGCACAGACCTCCCTGGTTGCCGAGGATGATGAAATTAGCCCCACGATATGACACAAGCTTTGCTTCATCAACACACTGCCATGCTCAAGGAGAAGTAGGAAAGATTCAAACTTTGACCCTTCTTTAAGTACATTCAAACACTCTAATTCTCCAAAAGGAAGCAACCTAAGAATACAAGCAAGCCCTTGCTCCACGAAGTTGACGTAGTCTTGGGAGAATCCAGTGTCTACCCTTTCGAAAACCAGTTGCAAAAGCAAAGGCAAGAACTCCATTTCGATCAAAAAAGAACCTGTAGACGGTGTTTCATCGGTTAGAACCCGGATCTTCTCCAATGCTTGGAGTTTCTCTCCGAACGTTGCAGACGGAGATGCAAGCGAGTGCTTGAGGGCGACTAAAGGGTCGATTGTTTTGAAGTAATCAGGGTCTAACCGGTGACCCATTTGACGCCATTGTTGGATCAAATGACGAAGATTATGGTTCGGAACAAGAGATGGATCATGGAGCTTTTGCATTGTAACGGGACATGTGAGATTACCAGCAGCTAACCATTTCTCTATGCTCGATCTGTCGTAGGTTTGGCCCGTACAGAGAGTGACAGGATCCGTGAACAAGTCCAAACTGATTGGACATCTAAATAAATGAGGTATCGTCATTTCACCTTCTCTCATGGAAGAACAGAACCCCAAGAGCTTCAACAAGAAAACTGAACCAACCCCTTGACACAATGCAACACTAAAACACACAAGTCTTCCTTCCTGTAAGAAAATACTAAACAAAGTTAGTAGTGTCTCATGAAACCAGATTCTAGACCCAAAAGTGCAGAAATGACAGGAGACTAGGAAAGTGAAACTGAACTATCAGTACACTCATAAAAACCAAGTAATAAACAGTCTAAAGTGATGAAAAAAGAAGAATACAAAGCTTGAGGATTAGCAGCAGCAGGTGAAGTGTTCACAGTGTGAGAGAAGACCAAACTGCAAGATAAAAACTGGGTTTATTCCTATTCATGGCTAGTGACAGATTGAAAACTAATAGTTTAGAATAATTGTGGAGATGGTCCCCTCCTTGCCTCAGGCCCTCACCTTTCGGCCTTTCCCATATGGAGATAGGCGCCAGTCAAACTGACTGACCCATCTACAAAAGAAAAAACATAAATAATTCTTTAATTATTTGTATAATAAGTTTGAATTGAATGCAGCAGCAGTAGGTTGAAAATTAAAAATGTGGGCTATGACACCACATTTGGGACATGATTGGGACACAAAATAATTATAACCCTTCATCAAGTGAGAAGGTCTTACTATGATTGAATTGGTATTTTCCTTATTTCGTAGAGTTTTCATGTTATACACAATGAGTAAAAATTATCTATCTCTTTATTATATATTCTTTTGTCTCGTTTGAAAATTTTCTAAAAATTGAATGTTAAACCCTAACTCTAATTTTCTATATCTTAAACCTTAAACCCTACACTCTAAAAAATATACCCTACCCCTAATTCTCTAAACCCTAACCCTAACCTCTAACCTCTAACCCTAAACTCTAAATCTTAAACCTCTAATTTAAAGTGGAGGCACAAATGGAAGCATAAAAAAGAGGTAGGTAGACGATTTACACCCAAATGTAATGGGGTATTATATATTTAGATATTTTTAACCACTTATATGATTTATTTAAATAAAGAAAATGACATTTTCTTTATTTGATTGTATTACCTTGGATAACAATAATAGATCACAAAAACAACATTGACCCTTTACAAAGTTAATTGCTTGATTAGAAAGAAAACTTTTGTAGTAAAAAATCTATGCCAATTGGGTCACACCATAACTTTTTTTTTTTATGAAATTCAAATAAAATTTAGATCATAATCTCTAACAAATTGATATAATATAATATTATTTAAGAGAATAACTTAAGACTCAAAAAATATAATTTCTATAATATGAACTACAATATATGATGGAGTTCTATGAATACATAATCTAAATAAATATAAGTTTTATATTTTGATTAAGTCGAGGCGTTGAAATCATACTCGATAATGCTCTTCCATTGTAATGCGTTAACCTACTAACCTGAAAATAAAGAAAATATAATTATTAACATTAAGTTTATAAAGCTCAATAGTCCACTTATACTATATTATACTTCATACAAATTATTAAAATGAGCATGTAGCTAAATATGATGATATGACAATATACAACATGCGACACTATCACTAGTTACCTAAAAATATGAGAAAATAACAAGCATATCATAATCTCACACAACAAATGTATGTACTAAACACAAACCTGGAATGAGGATGTCTAGCGTCACATAGTCTCGGGAACATACAGTCATACTCAAGTTATTTCATTGAGTATCTTCGAACAAGGCTTGATGTCACATAATATCAAAAACATACTATGGTTTTAAAACACACACTTTGGGTATCCAAATCCTATCAACCAAGGGTGACTCAACCGAACAAGTATCCATATAACACACAACATCATCTTAATTATCAAGATTCGTTAGTTATTATTATCAGTAAGTCACCCATTAATATCACCTAGTTGTTACCCATTATGCTCCTAAATAAGAGTAGAATTCATGTTTTTCAGTTTTATAAGTCATTATATCTCATTAAAAGTTTATTGAATCATAGCTCACAAATTTTTAATCTTTCGAACTCAAAATTATTATTACTTTGGATAGATTATCAAGTAAGCACTAGTACTCAACCCCGTGTACTAATATAGTACATTGGGTACTGATCCTTCTCTTTCATGTACCAATATGCTTACTCTACGAAGTGCCAATACATTTAAAAGGCACACGATATTGATACTTCTCTCTCGCATACTAGTACAAAACTCGCTCATTGAAATCACAATTCAAAAATAAGTATTGATATAAGTCAACTGTACCGATATATTTTGAATAGTATACCAATACAGGTTGAAGCTCGTACTAATACTCTCCTCTCAATTCATCAATGTTCTTCAACTAAAACATTAGGCATCGATATGAATTTAAGTATCCGATAAATTATATATTGCCCCTGAATTTTAAATTTAAATACTTTACAAGCACAAATAATTTTTAAATCTAATATTTTAACTGACCTTAATATTCATTCATAATTTTATCTCTAAATACAATTAACCTATCATAAATACCCTATAAAGATTCATTTTAATTCATTTCTTGTCTTTTAGTACCTAATCAGTCTATATACTTTATTTTATGTCACCTTTACTCCCTTAATTACTTAATGTGCCAATCTAATCCATACTTTATTATATTATGCAAATCCCCAAATACAAAACTGTGATGTTCAAGACAAATTCTTATGTAACCATGAATACCCAATTTGTATCTATGTAAGAAATGAATCAGCAATCAGATAAGGATGACAGGGAAATGGGGATGAAATCGACAATAAGATAAAACAAAAAGTCCCAAAATAAAAATTCTACCAGGAGAAGTGACATGAAGAAGAAGTATTTATTTTGTTTCGGCCTGCACTCCAACATCATACTTATTTTTGGACTTTGAACACTATCTTGTCTCTTGTTTTAACTCTTTTAATTTCCGACTACTTTTGTTTATATGTTAATTTATGACAAAACTTATGATGTAAGAACAAGACAGTCAAATATAGCTTATGGCAAAGGGGGCGTTATCTATGAACATATATACGAGTTATTCTCGATTTATATGACGTAAAATTTATCTAATTTTAGATTAATTTTAGATTATTTGATGATGGTAATAAGTGGTTAAAATTATTTATTTATTTTAAGTAATAATTTTTATGTTTTTTATTATTAATCTCATTCTTATATTTCACTCATCTAATGGACATGGGTCAGTGAAAATTTAAAAAAGTTTTTACTCAACTTGATCTCATTTGTATATATACGGTTAGGATCAACTCATAGTGTAAAACCCATTTAGTTTTACACTAGTTTGAGCCGTTGACTAAGATTATTTCAGTATCTTTTTTTTCTTTCTAAGAGATAATCTTCGTATTTTTTATTGTTAATTTCATCTATCCGTTTTACTCATTCAATGACTATGGATTAATGTAAAACTCTTTAAGTTTTACGTAATGTGACTCGATCTCATCCTTATATATATATATATATATATATATATATATATATATATATGGGTTAGGATCAACTTACTTAGTGTAAAACTCATTTAGTTTTACATTAATTTTAAACCGTTGGACGATGATAATAGATGACTAAGATTATTTTTTAAGTGATAATCTTCACATTTTCTGTTGCTAATCTCATTCATTTCACTCATCTAATGAACATGGATTAGTGTAAAACTATATATATATGAGACGAGATTATTTTATCAATATAAAACTCTATAAATTTTATATACTTTTTGAATCATTGAATAATTAAAAATAAATAACTCAGATTAAATTTTCTTCTCGATTGATAACAAACTTACATGCATTCGGTAACTTTAAGTTGATAATACGTAATTTGATAGTCTTAACTCTAAAGAATAAGAGAAAATAAATTAATTTTAATCATTATTGTGACCGAATCAAGTATTTAGTCTAATTAACTTTAAGTTGATTTTTATTTAATTATGACCGAATCAAGTATTTAGTCTAATTAAATTTTTATTATATTCTATTAATTAGTATAGGATTTTTTTTTTATCTCAGACTCAAAGTCTAACTAGCTTGATGAATATAATTAAAGATCAAGTTGCTTTTCTTTTTTGAGGATCTGATTTTTATTTAAGAATTATGTTATTAAAGTCGTAATTTAAAATTAAAAGTGTTTTATTAACGAGCGTTAAATATATTAGTAAGATACATTATATTTTTAAAATAAGAACGTAAATTAAATTTAAAAAAGATATTTTAAAAACTAATCTTAAACAAAAATCATAAAATAAATATATATTATCAAAATTATTAAGCACGTGCTGTAATAAAAATCGTAACTTTCCAGCTCCGCCTTATAATAGGTTCCTTTTACAATGATGAAGGGTCCATTTGTCAGTGGGGTTTCAACTAAAATCATCCAACATGTGGGTCGAAGGGACATTATTGGAACACATTAGAATGATGGAAATATACTCTCATTTTACGCGGGGACGGAGGTTGACGGGATAAAATATAAATATTTAAAAATAAAAATAAATTTATAAAATAAATAAATTTTAAAAAAATTTAAAAAAAAAATAAAAAAAAATCTTTGAGGGTGAGGGTAGGGATGGGTACGGAACCTGAACTCAACGGGTTTCGACCCGATAACGGGTTTCGTACCCGATCCGGTTTGATCGAATCGGATTTTTTGGTGAAAAATTCGGTTTCGAGTCGGGTTTTTTCAAGGATGGTCTCGGGTCGGGTCGGGTCAGGTTCGGGTTCAAGTTTAGGGTGGAAAAAATCCGACTTGACCCGAGACTAATAATGTAATTTTCCCATATATATATTTTAGGGATATTTACAATAATGACCCCTCTTTATATATTTTTTATACAATTAGAGAACTAAGATTAATTTTTTTACAATTAGGTCACTAAAATTAATATTTTTATAATTAGATCCCTAAATTTTATTTTTTACACTTTAGTCCCTAAAATTTTGATTTTTTTTAATGATTTGAGTCGGGTCAGGTCGGGTCGAATTTTAAAGCTTAAAAATCGGGTCGGGTCAGGTCGAATTTTAAAGCTTAAAAATCGGGTCGGATCGGATCGAATTTTTTCACCCTAAATTCGGGTCGGGTGACGAGTGGAGGGTATAATTTTTCGGGTCGGGTGCGGGTTAGCCGAAAATCCGACCCAACCTGACCCGTACCCTTCCCTAAGTGAGGGTCGATTGTTCCTCTCCATCCCATATAATTTCTTCGCTGATTATAGGATTTCTTTTAGAAAAAACAAATTGATACATGCGTTGATTCAGCATCTCAACACCTAACTAAATTAATAATATAATATTAACAATCAAAATAATGATTTTATTAATTATAATTTGATTGATTGTTAAAATATCCCATTAACACTGCATGTATTAATTCAGTAATTTGTATAATAAATTAAAATTGGTTAAATTCTAACTAGGGTCTGCTTCATATTACCGTGATTAATTACAGGATCACAAGTTCAAGATTTTAGAGAAAATAAATTACTGCTTCTAAGTAGAAATGGTTTACCTAAAACGGAACATCTGCAGGGTAATCTTCGGGGTGTCTACTGATGGTTTCCCTCAGAAATTTCTCTTGCTCGTGCAGGTTGGACGGAATGTTGTCGTATACGTCCGTGAATAAGCCGTTCACCGGAGGTTTTTCAGCTCTCTCTTCTATCTAAATTGCCTGCAATAACTGTCATGAAGAGTAACTGTTGGCAAGAAACTTCAGAATTTAGGTTCCAAGCAGCAGAATACAATAATTTAACCATGGATGATAAGAGGGACGTAAGGCCAACATAAACAAGCGGAAGAAAACGAGCGATGACTTCAAACGAGCCTTCGGACTTTCACAGTTCCGATGGCTCGTCACAGCATGTCACATACATTGCACCTTGAAAAATATATGATGAATTTAAAGCGTTTTACCTGATTCCGACTGCTGCTTCTGAGCTTCGACTCGGCCTCACTACCCCACCAACCATTTGTTTCGATCCACTTTCTAAATCTTGTTACAGGGCCTCTTTCTATTCGCCACCATTCGATCTCATCGGCAGGACGGTACTAGGTGGAATCATCTGATGTGGAGTGGTGTCGAATTCGTTTATCACCATTTCACGAGCAGCATGAACTGCACTGTACATGGCAAGTACATCATTACCATCTACACGAATGCTCCTAACTCCATAAGCTTGCCCTCTAACAGCAATACCATCACCTGCCCCATGTGCAAACTTAAATATACAATGGGGAACATTTATAAAATGTTGATAGATTCAGGGGCTGTTAAAATATAAGAATGAACATCAAAACAAAAGGATAGAACATCACTTCGGAACTGATCTGAAGTACACCCACTTCAGATCAGTTCCGAAGTAATGTTCAGCGAGACTAGGCAGCTAGGCAATGAACTTATATATATATATAAACTGCTACCCAACAACAAACACAAAGGTTTTCTAATGTCCTGTCCCTAAAATGGAGTTACACAAATCCAGTGAGTCCATCTATTCCCAGCATGTCTGGTTACAATAAGCATATGCAGCATCAACTGCATGTGCTGCAATAAATTGGGGGAATGGTTATAACCCTGATTTACATAATTAGATCTCAAGGTTTCAAGAAAGTTCTCTCTGTCAAACTCTTTAAAAGACAAGTTTAATCTCATACGAAATTGTCGACGATACGGTAAAGTAGTTATTCTTGTTAGATCCATAATGAATAGGCATTTGTCTGCCTTTCCCATAATCAGCTTTGTTTCCGAAACACTGGTTTGCAGATTCTTGAAGGGTGAAACCGCGCCATGGTAAAACTCCAGGCTCCCTGTACTGAAGACCATATCATTTACTTTTCAGCCATGATGGGCACATCTAATGTCTCAAGAGTTGCAATTTAATGAAATATGTTGCCCATATCTGTAAAAAGGTGCATGAGAAACTGCATGCTTTTTGTAATACCCGAATTTCGTATTCGAATATATAATAAGACCTAAGTAAATATAATGTAATAAATAAACAATATAATAACCAAGATAAATAAAATTCATAAAATATAAAAATGAATAAAATATATATAAATGAAATGGATAAAGTTGTTCGGTTACCATGTGGGAGTTGACAACCGGTTACCAATCCTAGTAACAAGGAACATGATTAGAAATGGGGAGTTCCATTCGGATTTGAACCGGGGGGAGGAGAGAACAATTGAAGAAAAAGGCGGTGAAGGTTTTGAGATTTGGAGAGGAGACCGAAAATCAGGAGGGAATTATAGAGAATTTGTCTTTTTCATGAAATGAAGCATAAACAAATTGATTTGATGAAACCAAGGAATATACTTTTGAATTCAAAGCTGCAGAGAGCATTCAAAGTGGTTGAGAATTTGAAGTTGCCTTGCTCTCCATATCTCAATTCAAAGGAAATCGAAAGTTCAAAGGCCAACAAACAATGCGTCCAGAATTGTTGATGCGATCCCAGGCTCAATTCGAAGACATATTCCATACCAGGTTAGTCGTTTCTTTAAAGCTGAATCAACAAAAATTTTCACTAATTTTATATGATGTAATTCATGCTTTTTGCTATGAAATGAGAATTAATTTAAGCCTTATCTTTTAATTGGTGTTGTTTTATTTAATTATTTTATTTATTTTGTACGTATATTTTAAAATTCATATAGTATATTGTTTAGGATAAAACTTTAATTTACACGTAGATAATTAAATTAGAGCCTTTTTTAGGACTAGTCACTTTAATTATATAATTAAATTAAATAAGAAGATAATTTAGTAACGATGACGTTATAATCTTATACCTTGGATACACTAAGTGGTCAGTATTATGAAATGACATTATGTTGGCCAAAAGTATACTTCGGTATCGTATTCGGCGCGTCATCGAAACGTAGAAAATGATAAATATTTTAGGGTTAGAATTTAATAAAATTAATTAGGCAAAAATTAGTAACACCAATAGAATTATTAATTTTGTTTGGTGTCGAAATGGTAGTGTCCGTGCATTCGGATGTTATCATAATACACCCGATAAAATTAATAATTTAATAGGATTTAAATATTTAAATTGATGGAGCCTTTTTTAGGTTAGAACTTAAAATTGACAAGATAATAATCGGTCATGCATTTAAAACCTTTTGGGTCAAAATTTATATTTCTTTAAATACGAGTCAAGGTTTCCTATTTTAGGACGTCTTATTCAAAGTTCGTATTTAAAAGAAATGTATCTTTCTATCCAAAAGGATATTCTTATTCGAGCGATATTTATTTGCCAATGACGAATTAAATTAATAGTATTATTCGCAATACCAAAATGTCACATGTAATTAACAGGTACCGATTTTCGGGCGCTCGTAAGGGTCGTCCTTACGCGTAACCGACTCTCGAACCTAAATGTTTTCAAAAAGAATCTCTAGTTTATTTTATGGTGTCTGACCTACCAAAGTGACTGGTGGCGACTCCAAATTAATTTTAAAATTCAAATGTTTTCAATAAAATTTGGTTTTTCATATTTAAAAAGCAACAAAACTCGATTTTTCAAAATCTAATTCACCAGGCTATTTTTCACACTTTTCGGTTTTAAAATGGTCGTAACAGCTTTGATCATAGGCTAGCTATAAATCATTTGTATACCAATGGAATCCAATAACATTGGAGCAAAAATCTTGTCTCTTTTTCGAGAGATTATTAGGTGAACCATGTTTACCACGTTATTCATGGTCCAAACAATCAGGATCGTTGATCTTTAAATAACCATCTAATAACTTTCCACCCACTAAGTACATGTAGGAAAGAGATGATGATTCACTTGAAAAAAATTAAGATCAACAGTCCTGATTAATTGGACCATAGATGACGTGGTGAACAGGGTTCACCTAATAATTTTTCCTCTTTTTCATGCATTACTTTGTGTCTCCTGTTAATTTTTTTTAAAAATATAAATTTTAAATCATACGCTAATTTTTTATATCCTAAACCTTAAACTCTACCCCCTAAAAATATACTTTATCTCTAATTCCCTAAACCCTAACCATAATCTATAACCCTAAACCCTAAACCCTTTAATTTAAAACGAAACACAAATGAGTGCATGAGAAAGAGGTAGATAATTTACACCCATAATACAATAGTATATTTTTTTAGTTTACTTTAGATCAGCCTATTTCCTAATTCTTTTAAAAAATGATCTTTTAGAAAAATAAGCAAATAATCCTTGTATTATAATATATTTTCTCTATAGAGTATTTCCTTTGAAAAAAAATTATAAAATAGTAGCATGAAATAAAAAATTTGTCCATTTTCAATAAAAATAATAATAAAATTGATAAATTATATTAGAGGTCACTTAATTATTAATAAAATTATAATTAAATTATTTAATTATTGAAAATTACAATTTAATCACTTAATTAGAAATTTAAATACGAATGAATCACTCCTCCTTTAAAATACAAATGGACATCAACTCAACATTCAAAGCATCGTATTTTACTTTATTTAGAAGATCTTAATCAATAAAAATGTTATTATAATATAGTATAAAATTAAAGAAATAAAAGTAATTAAAAAAAATTCTATAAATTTATAACATTATGTTATTTATAATCTCGGTAAATAAAAATTACCTAAAAGAAAGTTTTGTATCTCGTCTAGGGTTGAGAAAAATTCGATTCGATTTGAAAAAATCTAATAATTCGATTCGACTTGAGGCGAAAATATTTGACTCGTTTTGACTCGATTCGAAATTTTATAAACTCGAATAACTCAAAAATTTTTAATAATTAAAAGATTTATTTTTAAGTTCGAGACGAGTCTCTTAAATTTTTATAATATATATTGATATATAAAAGTATAAAGAAATATTGCTGCACATAAAGAAATATATATATATATATAATATAACTTATATGATTTGTGAAAGTTGTTTAAATTACAATCAAATTGTACTATATCATAATAAATAATTATAATTAAATCTTTATAAGAACTTGAAACTCAACTCGACTTGAATTATTTTGAATGAAAGTTTGAATGATAAAATTAGACTTATCAACTCAAATAACTCAAAATTTTTTAACTTGACTAGATCGAACACTCACTCCTAAATTCTCGCCCATAGCAAGAACTTTACTACATGATTTCCACACAAAAAATCTAATCTTCGAAAAAATCTTCAGATTCAAAAAAACAAAAAATCGACAACTCCTTTTCAGTTTCCGGATGATTATGATCTATATCCTCATCTTCTTCCGAAGAAAATACTTGTATTTCACTAACTCAATCCCATTCTTGTATTCATTCCAGAGGAATTCTAATTCTCCTCATCCCAGAAAAGTTCATCAATTTTCATTCCTATTCTTCCATGAGGATATATTTAGAAACCAGAGCATCAATGTGTAAGTAAGCACCTATCATTCTACCTTTACTCAAAGGAAGGAGAAAATGTTGTATATAAACGATTTCAAGGTACATTCCCAGCCAATGTGGGATTTACAAGCTATATTCCTCTGAGTATTATTAATATTCTCACTAATACGACAATTATCTTTGTAAAATTGAGAAAATTTTAAAACACAAGAATAGTAACAGAGAGGTTAACAATTTAAACATTATTGAATGTATCTAGAATTAATACATCGTAAAAATGAGTAATTTTTTCTTAAAGAGTGAACAAATATAAAACTTGTTAAGATAAAAGAAAACTCATAACACATAATTAACCCTATTTATTCACCGAAGTCCTCGATAAATCAATAAAGTATATATAAATATATAATCATAATTTTTCGGGATTTTAATAAGTGTACCAAAAAACGACCTAACATCGTTTATAGAAAATGTCTAACCCTTTTCACTTATCTAAATAATTTTCTCAAAATAAATCACCCGGAATAAGGCTACAAAATTATTAAGAATTTTTTAATAAATTCAATCTCACGATAAAATTAGGTGAATTCTTAAAGTTCATTTAAAATAAAAATCACTCAAACTCTTGGATAAGAATTCATTAACAATAAATATTCAACTTTTTAATCACTGAATTCAATAAGTCTTCAAATAAGATCATTCTAACTCTTGAGATTAAATACATTAAGAGTTAAGAAACTCAACCATTTCCGCGATAAGTTTATATAATCTTTCGCGATAGGATCACGCACTCAACACTAAGTTATGATCTTTTTAAGAGTAAATATTTTATCCAAAAACGATAAATCATCAAGTTTTCTCTCAATAAAATCACCTTGAGCTATGAACTTATTAAGAATTAAAGAAATTCAACATGTATATGTACAGTATTCGTCATAAGATAAGCAAAAAGATACACATAAGTCTTTTCATGGTTCCTTTGATCACATTAAATTTAGATAATCAAGTTGAATATCTACTATAAATTTCTTAACTAATGAGCTTTAGACTTAACCCATCGACGAATCTAAAATCAATTTCCACTTAACCTTTTATTAAGTGGATCAATGAGGTTCTTTTTCGATTTTACATAATTCGCAGAGAGTGCTTATTTTTATTAAATGCTTTGTCAATTTATATATTATTCAAATAAGAATTTTCTTATTTATATATATTATACGAATATGTATTTTTTTACCTATATATTATAAAAATCATAAAATAAAAAAACACCACAGGAGTCGATTTTATAACAAAATTTCTGCTAATAAATTCAGGAACCACACAACTTCTTGTCTATTTAGGATTTACCAAGTCCTTTTGTACTTGAAACTGAGTACTGCATTTTTTTTTCATAAACTCTTCCCTTTTCCTATAGACTTTATTACTACACAAATTCGGTAATTTTGGAGAAATTATATCATGGGTTAGTTCTATCACGTCATTCATGAGACCAACCAATAAAAATTATAAACCTCATTATTTTTTAATTTTTTAAGTGAAGATTTACTTGGAAAAAAATTATGACATGGAAAAATTGATGAAGTAGACAGTTTTTATTGGTTGGTCCCATGAACAGGTGGTGGGACTGACCCATGATATAATTTTTTCGTAATTTTGAGTTTTAAAAATAACATACACAAAAATATTAAACTTTTTTCACAATAAATTTAAATACAAGTTGGCCTCTTGCTCGACTAAGGTTGTGTTTAGTATGTTCTAAACCGGGTTTTGTTTAAAAGTCGGTTTAGAATGCAAAAATAATGCTAAATAATTAATTTTTGGAAAAAAAATTGTGTTTGAAAAATGCTTTTCAACCCTAACATAAAAATTAATAATTTAGCTTTTACGGTTAAAAAATGTTTTAAGAGTCAAGTTACAATTTTAACCTTCATTTACTATGTTTTATTATAATTTAATTTTTACAAATACATAATTATATTTAACATAAATTATTTTTTTAATTTAAAAATTATATATATTCATGTCAAATTTCTTAAAGAACTCTTTTGAATGTCAAATTTTAAAAAAACACTTTTCAAAAATAATTTATGTATTTATTTACTAATATTTTTATATTTTATCATAATTTAAGTTAATATTATAATATGAAAGAATTTGATTATCATTTAAACGTATATTTTTAACTTATAACATCATGTCTAAAATAGTCATTTATTTTCTCAAAAGCATTTTTTAACAAAAATATTAAACACATATATCTCAAACCAAAAATTCCAAAAGAACTTTTCCACTAAACTTTTTTATCGCTTTTTAAAAGCAATATTAAACTGGCCCTAAATCGGGAGCTATAAGCCAACACTTTTGGAAGATATATCAAGATATAAAACTAGCAAATTCATTTGGTAAACTTGACCTCGGGACTCGAAAACTGAATCGATTTATTCGAATTGAAATCCAAAATTAACTCGATGTATTTACATAAATTTAACCTGAAACCCAAACTGATTCAAACCGAAATCGATCCAAATTCTAACTAAATAGAAAATGGATCTGAACCGATTTACAATTAAACCGAATAAACTCGAACAAATTTTTAACCAAACTGAATGGATTCGAAACGAAGACAAGCCAAAATAAAAAATATATATATTAAAATAAAGAAAAAATAAGATGTTAACTGTCATACAATTAAAAAAATAAATATACATACTATACAAAGTGGTAAAACCTAACTTGATCTAAAAATTCAGCAGAAATCGATCGATATCTTGCTAATCCGATATTGACCCGATCCAAAATCAATCGATCAGAAATAACCGAACCGAAAAATCAACCAACTCGACCGATATCCGAACTGAAATCAACATAGACTCGAACTAACACCAAAAATTTCAACCAGATCCAAACCAAATTTAAATCAATTATAATTAAAATCGAATAACCTGAACCAAAATAAACTGGCCCAAACCCGAACCGAATAATTTGTTTACCACCTCTAGCAAATTGTGTTCAAAAGATCAATTTCCGAAGATGATATATCATCAAGATCATCATCCAATGACCAGAACATCTCATCAAGGAACGATAGCTCACTTCCTTCTTCATCACTCCAGCTCAAGCTCTGAGCACAGCCCTTCTTCTCTTCAACTGTACACAGAACCCATTTACTACAATCCTATACATTAACAGCATGAAGATAATCAAAACCAAAGTTAATTACAAATTCCTAAATAATCAAACTTGTTGATAAGACACTTCACTTACCAGTTCTGTGTGTCCTTTCGTTTTGCAGTCGTGTGATGAGAGAGCTGAGCCCCACTTACAAAGATGGTATTCTTGCATCAACCAATTAGTTTTCATACCAAAGGGAGGCTCTCCAATGCAGAATTCCTGCAGTTTCTTCACCCCAACCATCTTCCCTGAACTGGCACGTAAGATTGGCTCCTCAACATTATCCACTGGCTTCCAATACCCATTTTCCAGGACACCATTTTCCATCATTTGGCTAAAGAAGAAGTACTGTTTTCCGCTCAACAGCGCCTTACCTAGTCAGTCAACAAAACCATGTTATCACCATGAGAAGTTTAAGTTTTTATTAATACAAGAAACTATGTTTCTGAAATAGAATAACACATGTCGATAAACTCACAAAACAACAGCTAAACACGTAAAAACATTTTTCAGGCAAAGATAATACCCCAAACACACCATGCCAAAAGACAATAAACAAAGTACACCATGCCACTTGCAGATGAACATAGCTGTCTGCCTCCGATGCTTAACAAAATCAGCACAAAATCAGAATCAACCATGCCCAAGAGCAAATACATGTACAATAACGACTGTTTTTCACGAATCACAACTATAATACCTCTGTGGTGATCATAATATAGCATTCGTTACGATAGAAATTGCTAACCATGATTTAAATACCTAGTTGAAATCATAAAATAACAATAGTAACATTATATATAGAGGGAAAGAGAATGATAGAGATAGACCATCTAGTTCCCAAGGGTGAAGCAGATGAAGATCAAGCTCGGGAATGATGTTGGGATAACAAGGCAAGCTCGAGGCCTTGGGAAATAGAAAGTGAAGCACGAGTTCTTCGTCGGTAGGGCAGAACTGGAAGCCTGGAGGTAGGTGGTTGACGACGAGGCTGCCGTTTTCCATTGGCTTGGCTGTTAACACTTAACAGTAATTAATCTATATGCAGATTAAGCAGAAGAAGTGAATACTAATTTGGGTGCTGTTGCCTGTTGGTAGCTAGCTATGGCGAGTTTTCTTTAGTTTTTTGATTGCCTATGTTTGTTTCCCAAATATTTTATAAAGCTGGAAATGGATAACGCTGAATGGATAAAATGGCGGCTGTAAAAGAGAGGAAAACAATACTCCCAAACTGTATATAATAGAAAAATTATTACACGAGCTGTTTACTCGTCACGTTATTTATAATTTTATCTAATAATATTTTTTATTTTTTATAAATTAAATTTTTATTTTTTTATATATTATTAAATAGATAAATAAATATATCATTGAATAAAATTATAAATCATATAAAAATAGTATAATAATTTCTCGTGGAATAAACTCCAAAAGAAATGAATAATATAGCGGGATTACTGTTTTTTAAGGATTAGTTTATCACAGACCATGTTTCATCTATGAAAAATTATTACATGAGTTTTGCGTATCGTGTTATCTGTAATTTAATTTAATAAAAATTTTATTTTAATTTTTAATGTGAATTTTTATTTTTTTTATATCTAATTAAATAAATAAATCTTGTTAGACGAGACTATAAATAACGTTATAAACATGATTTATATAATATTTTGTCTTCATCTATAAGTTTTGATTAGCATTGTGTATTCGATCAGATTAAATAAAAAATTATATTAATTGAGTTAATAAATGTTATTTAATTTAATTTTTATTCAAAATTTATTAAATTTTAAATTTTTTGAGTTGAATTAAATATATTTAATCAAGTTAAGTAAAAAAATTAATTATGCAAAATTAAAATTATTAAAAATTTTAAATTATTTAATCTAATTATTTTACCTCATATTATATTTTTATGTTTACAAATTTATTTGTTTAATGTTTAAACGTAATAAAGTTTCAATTAACTCAAGAATTGATTGTTTTCTTAAAACATTGATTACTATATAATTAATTTCTTCAAAAGTATTTTATAAATTTTAAAGAACTTTTTTTGGAATTATATATTTATATATTTATATATTTATGGAATTTTTGTATTTTTCTAAATTTATGAAAAATTATATATATATATATCGACAATTTAAAGATTGTTTTGACTTTTTTTTTGTTGGTGAGATTTATCAAAGTTACTTTTCAAAGTTGGCAATGGCTCATTGCGTACAGATTGTATACACCTGTTATTTTAATTTTTATATATTTAAAATAAATTTAATTAATTTTTAATGGTTTTAAGGTGATATAAGGTAATGTACGTTCATACACCTTTTGAACATGTATACATTTTGTTGATAAAATGATTTAAACTCGAATATCCTAAAATAAATACTCTTAATTCTTTTATTGAGACCACTTATTCGATTATGAATTTAATATAATATCTTTTATTGACTCTTTTAGGTCAAACTTTTTTAATTTTGATTCATGATTATTTAAAATTTATTATCGATAAAAATATTAAAATATATATTATAATTAGATTTTAAATATATATTTTATAAAAAATTAATTATTTAAAATATTCAATATAATTCTAATTAAAATTTTAAAAAAATTATTTTAAAAAATTATTAAAAAAAATATTATATATGGAACGGAGGTAGAAGTAAATACTTGTTATAGTTGTCCAGCAATGTCGCCTTCCACTCCTTCCCCAGCCAATCTGTTCCCTAGGTAGAATCCCCACATAGATCTTCTTCCACTGCTGAAGTTAGTTGCAACGTCCGTGATTGTGGCTTTATGACTTACTAATCCTATTTCAGATAATTACTGCAACAATTGATCACATTACAAATTATCCATTTAGAGTTGAGGGGTAAAATATAAATATTTAAAAGTATGGGATAAATTTATAAAAAATAATTTTTAAAAGAATTTAAATAAAGGATAAAAGTAAAAAAAAATCGGGATAAAGGACGATTTATCCTCCTCATATGAGTGTAGTTTCGTCCCTGAATGGGATGCATACTTTATTGATGTGGTTATTCGGTGGCAGAGTTCAAATTTTCATATAGTGGGTCAAGGTAAACTTTAAGATACGAAAATTCTCGTATCATTATAATGTAAATATTGTTTGAGTATGAGGTATTATAATATTTTTATGAAAAAAAAAATATATTAACTTAATGAAAAACCTAATTTTAACTCACCTATCACAACAAATTAAGTGGGGGTCAAATGACTCCCTAAACTACATGCAGTTTCATCATCGTAGGTACTTAAGATCTAATATAATATACAAGAATTTAAATCTCGTCATGATTATCTCAATTGTGGATATAAAAAAGATTATTATTTATATCGAATATTTTTAAATTATTGCTTTTGATTTAAAGCTCCTAAGCATAACTCAATTATCATGGTTTGATTTATAAAACTTATGATTTGAGCTAAATTTATTTTTTAAAAATTTAAAATAGGTTTGATTTTAAGACCATATATATGTGACATTGGGTTAGGACGTTACAAAAATATTTAGCTTGTCTACCCCACAGACCAACAAAAGATTGGCCTGAATTCTCTAACCAGACTAGCATTAGGTACCTCACTTTTAACTCACTTTGTTTTATTCATAAATATTTTAATATTTAAATATATTAAAAAAATCAATATCTTATCTCATTAGACTAACTATAATTTTTATAATTTTTTATTTGTTTTAAATATATCTAACCAACCAAATAAAACAATTATTTCAAATAATATGGTAACGATAAATTTTCTTTTGATTTTCAAATTATTTTTGTTTTTTTCTTTTTATACAGAAGATATGTTGAGGCTTGCAGTTATAAATTTTTTTTAAGATAAATTTTAACCGTTTTGGATAGGGATGGGCACGAAATCCGAATCCGACGGATTTTGATTCGATCCGATCCGATCGGGTCAGATTTTTTGGTGAAAAATTCGGGTTTGGTCGGGTCGGGTTTTTTTAAGGGTGATCTCGGGTCGGGTCGGGTTTAGGATGGAAAAAGTCCGACCCGACCCGACTCGGGACTAATAGTGTAATTTTCCCATATATATTTTAGGGATATTTGCAATAATAACCCCTCTTTATATATATTTTATACAATTAGATTACTAAAATTAATTTTTTAACAATTAGGTCACTAAAATTAAATATTTTTACAATTATATCATAAATTTTATTTTTTACAATTTAGTCCCTAATTTTTTTTTAATGATTCTGGTCGGGTCGAGTCGGGTCGAATTTTAGAGTTTAAAAATCAGGTCGGGTCGGGTGGAGGGTATGATTTTTCGGGTCGGATGCGGGTGGACCGAAAATTCGACCCGACCCGACCTGTACCCATCCTTAGTTCTGGAGTGTTTGAGTTCATCGATCATCAGTTTGTCAGGATACAATAATAAATGATCTTCTACAATGGCACGGTTATAAAGATTATAAAATATTCTCTTTAACTTTATCTATCATCAAAAAGACTAAAAAAGTTATAAACATAAAATATAATATCCTAAAAATACATTGTCCAATAAATTTCAAAGATGTTGAGACTTACAACTATCGAGTTTTCTTAAGACAAAATTTAAAGAATGGTAGGATATTTATAGGGGAGTGAAGGAAAAAATATAAAAATCAAAATATTTCAAATTAATGGTCAAAAAGACTTGAAGAATAACACGATATCTATAGGAGAATGGATGAGAAAAAATATAAAAATCTTAATATTCTAAATCCAACACCAAAATATATTTAAGCTTCGATTTAATGTTCCTATCCTTGCACCTAAGATTTAAATTATTATTTTATAAATCATTCAAAAATAAATAAGTGGGTTTACCTATTTAAATACTTTCTCATGATTATTATCTTACCGATATGGGATAAAAGATTTTAATTTTTTACACAATTTATACACTATACAATTATTTTAAGCATATGAAATACCCATTATAAAAATTTTATAATATAAAACATGAATCAATAAATTTATTATTTAAATCTCTACTTTCACCTATCCAAAATATTAATAATTTTCCAACAGTTATCATGTACATAAAATTAAAACACTCATACAAGCTACATGGGAGAGACCTTTCTGGCATCCTAGACCACTATTCGACATCATTTTCTATTTTTTCTCTTATCGATTGTCTTTCTTTATTCAAATCAAAAGAGATGAACCGTCTAAAATTACACGTTTCGACCATCAACAAACTCGAAAAAAAATGTTTAAAATCAATACCAAAGTATTTGAGTATTATATTTTCAGTGCCATCCATTTCTGTTAGGACAATTTATTTGTATTTTCAAGATGCAAATCATGTTTTTTCAGCAACTTGTCCATTTGAATAGTTGATGGAGATTGCCTAATGAACCATGTAAAACGAATTAATCAATCCAAAAACCTAGAAAGAGACGTCAAGGTATTTCTATAGTGGGTAAGGGGGAGAGTTAGTCAAAGTGTACAATGAGTATGTTTCATATAATTGATACTCATTTATCATGAGGGAGTAGAAATTATATATATTAATGTTTTTATTTATACATGGTTATTAAAGTATTAAATTTTGAGTTTAAGATTATAATTTAAGGTTAAAGTTAAGGGTTAGAATTTAGAATAATAAATATAAAGTGTATATTTTAAGGCAAATAATTTTTGATTTAAAATTTAGAGTTAGAGTTTATGACTTGAGCTTTTAGTGCGGAATACAAAAATGACAACAAAAAAGGACATAAAATTTTATCCCTAATGCAAAGATAAAAAAAATCGGATGCAAATTGTATGTCCTTTTATTCTGTTTTCATTGGAATCTCTACTTTAAAATAATGGGTTTAGGGTTTAAGGTTAAGGGTTAAAGTTTAGGGAACTAGAGGTATGATGTATTTTTTAGAGCATAAGATTTAAGGTTTAGGATACAAAAATTAAAGTTGAGGTTTACAATTTAATTTTTAAGTTTTTTTAGTACGGGACATAAATGAGGACACAATTAAAGGGAAAAAGATTTTTACTCAAAAATGTCTTTTTTAAGGGTACAAATCGTCTATCTCTAAATGTGTCTCATTTGTGTCCTCACTTTAAATTAGTGGATTTAACATTTAGGGTTTAGAATTTGTGGTTAAGGTTTAAAGAATTATAGGTAAGGTGTATTTTTTAGAATACTGGGTTTGGGGGTTAGAATATGAAAAATAAAGTTTAGGGTTTAAAATTCAATTATTTAAGAATTTTTATTAGAGGACATAAAAGGAGATATAATAAGGGGGCAAAAAAATTTTTACTCTCTTTTTAATATCTTTTATACCCGATATAAAAATTTAAATCTTAAACTTTAATCTTACATTTTTAAGTCCTAAATTCTATATTTTAAAAAATGTTCCCAACCCTCAATATTTTAACTCTTAATTTTAAACCTTATTGTTAAACTTTAAGCTTAATTTTTTATGATAAAATATAAGTAAAAACGTCGAAAAGAGACCCCAGTACAAAAAGTGTTCAAAAGTTATAACATCATAGTGAATTGGATAAAATCTTTTGTCTCTCTATCATGCCTCAAACTATTTTTCCTGTTAAAAATTTTTAAAAAAATATATTTTAAACCCTAACTCTTATTTTTAGATCCTAAACCCTAAATCTTAAAAATATATCATGTCCCTTAATCTTTTAAACCCTATTCATAACTCACTCTAAATCTTACCCTTTAAACTTTTTATTTGAAGTTGAGATACAAATATAGGTGTAAAACAAGACAGACTATTTACACCAAAATAATCATCCATAACGAAGCGTAGTAACACATAAAAGGAAACAAACAAAGACACCGACTCATTAGATCTAAGAAAAAGCAAACAGTGTCATCTGCTGTGTTTCTCTCAACCCTGCCATGATTGCAAATTACTAGAGTTGGCAAATCGCAATCTCCCATAATGTAGCCGTTGCCATCGGGTGCTGTACACGAAAGCTTTGAGACTCCAATGACAACACACACAGTTGGAATTTTGTTCATCATTGCCAGTGCTTACTTATCCCATTCCTGCTTCAGAGATCGATGTGAAAGCTTTTACCTGCTTCCTTGATTCTTTCATCATGGAAATCTTTGCTAGATTCTCAAATCTTTCCTTTTAACACTTGGGAAATGGTAACTTTAATTTCCCTTTCTTTACGATTATACGTAGACACGTGACATCATGTTTGTTTTTGTTACTGAAAGACAAAAGTATGACAGACTGGTGTTGGAAACAGTGGCGGATGGATGTGGATGGTAGGGTCGATTCAAACCCCAGTTTTCTCCTTCTTCATCTCCTTCATCACTACTAACCACGACTCTTCGACCACATCAACCTGGGTGAATTGTCGGAAGATCCCGAATACCATCATGCTATTCATGCAACGTAGGGTCATAGTCACCCTTCCCCATATGGCTCAGAATCTGCTTGCCATTTAAGAAATACAAGGGAAAAAGAATATTGTAAAACTCCAATTTCAGCTTCATTTTGTATTACGAGTCGGGACGGTTTAAAGATTTTGAGGGCCATGTGTAATTTATTAAAATGTATTCTCTAAAAGCAATTATTTATAACTTTTATTAGTTCTAAATATATGGCCCCGAGAAGAAATTGTCCTTTTTAGAAGCCCCTGAGTGGTTGTTTCTATTACGTCTATTTAGAACCTCACTAGTTCTATAGAAGTAACAGTAATAAGAATAATGGATAGGATTTTATAATCGATTTTCATATTTAGGATATAATTATAACGTTTTAACAATTATAACTAATTTTTCTTAAGTGCATTTTCAAAAAAAATTATAATGAATTTCGAAATAAACATATTTAATAATGTAGTTTATCAAAATTTTGAGACACTCTTTTTTAAGAGACCACATGCGATCGTTCTTATTGCGTCTGTTCAGACCCACCAATTACAAGCTAGCAGAACTTTCCACACACTTCAGCTGTGCCAGTTTATAAAGAGAAACATTTTCCATTTCAGCTTGTAGTACAGAGTTTGTATAGTTCATAAAATAAGTCTAAAGAAGTTCTGGTTTTCGTTTGTTCATAAAAATCTAAGTTTCTTAGTGTATAAATTATGAACTGAAATACTTTGAAATGGAAGCACAGTAAAGTTATAGTTATCATGGCCTATAACATAATCCCTTTGTTTCCAACATCAACTTATTGCACTGGTTTACATCAAATTTCCGCTTAAACGAATCGAATTTAAACGAGTCGAATTGTTTTTGTGTTTATTGGTTTATTTTTTAAATTTGTTCATGTTCGATTTACGTCTGTTTAAATTTTTGATATCGTGATCATGTTCGTATATTTATTTTTGAAAGAATTTATGTTTTTGTTTAAGTTTCTCAAACATATTCGAGTAGTGTACTTGGAACATGTTTTTATATGTTTACGATTCTTTTATTGATAAGAGAATATAACTATATACGTGTTTACGAATATATTCATTTATGAATATATTTTTATATGTTTACGAATATATTCATTTAACGTTCACAAAGATATAGGTAAATACTTTAATTTTAACCTTTCACTTGCAAGCCAAAGAAAAATAATAAAATTACGCCACTAGTCCTCAAACTCCTTAGTTTCATAGTTTGAACTTCAAAATTAATTATGTATTTAATTTAGTCTATACCTTCACCCATATATAAAATATAAAAAAAATTAAAACCAAATGAATGTGTTAACAAACAAGATTGTTCATAAACATAATCAAACCGGATACAACTATATCTGTATTCTTTCAGTTATTAAATGAACATAAAAGATTCCGTTCATACTCGTTTATATAGCTTAATAAGTTAAGATATATGAACAGATTCATTTAACCCTTATTTCCCTTCTATTTGGAGGCAGGCCAATGAGTAGTTGGGTATCGAGTAGATTAATTCGGATCGTAAAAACTCAAGTCATATTATTCGAACTCGAGTAGAACCGAATCAAACCCAAGTAATCCGTGATCTATCTAGTCTCACTTACGTCCCTACTTTCTTTACCAAAAAATGGCACCGACAAACTCCTTTCTTTACCAAATATTTTCATTGCGCAACTAAAGGAAAGTGATGTATGAAGTCAATTATGATATATACTTTTCCAGATTTAGATGTCTGCAGTCACAGTGAATGTATGTGCTTTATTCTCTGAATCGCTTGCTTCACCCTGCTCGATGGTTCTTCATACAAATATGCAGGGTTGTCGAACTCGGCTGCCAAACTTGGTTCACCGAGAAATGCTCGGAACGAGTCTGCCACGGAATACGAAAGCGACTTGAGGTTGTATCCCCCTTCCAGGAAAAATACGCAGCGACCGCCACATAAATCTTTGGCAAGCTGTTTGATGTTAGATGCAAGCATGTAGTACGTTGCTGTCGTAAACTGTAGGTTGGCTAGTGGATCCAATACATGACCATCATACCTGCACAAACATCAATCCAAACCCATGCTGAGGATATAATCTTCTTCAAAATCCGATTAGATTCGATTGCAATTATACTGAATTCATTATCTAACCAAGAGAGAGTAGTGTGTCAAAATTTAACATTCAGGGACAAAGATAGCTTACCCTGCAGAGACAAGGATTATATCTGGCTTGAACCTTTGAGCACAGGGCACGATGACTTCATCGAAAACAGTTCTCATGGCAGTATCGCCTGAGCCTCCAGGTAGAGGTAGATTAAGTGTTGCTCCTTCACCAGCTCCTTTACCTATCTGATCAATTTTTCCGGTGCCAGGGTAGCTTCCAGCCTGTATCAACGTTAATGAAAATGGGATATATTTATTACCTACTGATACGTTCTGCTTTAAAATTATAGAAGATGCATTGTCCCCACTAACACCAATTTGTGCCGGTTTGAAAAGAAAAACGCAGCATACCAAATACTTGGGATAGTCTATACCTATAGCATTTGGTAAGATAAAAAAGGTGCAAAATGAAGAGTTAAAGAAGTGTTGATATGCACCAGAAAAGTTATGTACCTGATGGGTTGAAAGAAAGAATACATCTGGATCATCAAAGAAGGCATCATTTGTTCCATTACCATGGTGAACATCAAAATCAATAATAAAAACCCTCTTCAATCCATGTACACGCTGAGCATAACGAGCTGCAATAGCCACATTGCCAAAAACACAGAAACCCATGGGACCTTCTGGAATAGCATGATGTCCTGGAGGTCTTATCAAAGCAAAAGCAGTAGGTGGATCTAGTTGGTTCTTTGATGCTGCAACCTGAATGTGACATGTTGGGTATTTAGAGATTCAGACACAATAACTTCCCCAACTCATAATAAGAAAGTGTGTTAGTTTGTAGAGCATTGAGCAAAGTTTCAAAATTTCAAAGAGTAAGGGAACATGCCCCAAAACATTAGGTTTAGAACATTTGAAGTGTAATTAACCAAACAAAAGGCTATAAGATTTGTATTTTCGAACCTTAATAAAAGTTCTAAAAAAAGATCCATCTGGATTTTAGGAGTTGGTCCTAGGTGTATGTAAGACGCTATGATGAAGCTAAAACAATGGCCTAGAGACACCAATAAGAACATATCATGTTAAGCAACCGGGAATTTTCTACAACCATCATATATCTAACACGTCTAGAATACAGTTGTGGCAAATTTAAGAGGACACATAGGAAGAAAGAAAAGAAACGTTTCATAACTCTGGGGTACCGGAATGACAGTGTCAGCAACTTGCAAGCTGATCTTAGGCTTTAAGAAACCTGATCAATGATCGCATGGTTTCATGCAACGCAGTCTGATGTATAGGCCAAAGCATTCCACGGTCTGATCTTAGGCCTACAAGATCAGTCCTGCTCTCTCTTTATGCTTCTTCAAGACAGATTCTACCCACTCTCTCCCTTAGTTTATTCCTTGGGGCCCCTTTTGAGGAAGAAAGCCATATTCCAAGATGCCTTTAGAGGCTCGTCATTCAACTTGATGCAGTTAGAGCTATTTTTGGTTCCTAATCTTACAAATGTGTTTGATTGCTTTAAAGCGAATACATGAGAATAGAACTTTCACCTTCTAGAGATGTAACGATCGAAAGTCAAGAGGGGAAGAACTAACAAGAAAATTGAAAGATATGACCATTTAAGCGACTAACGTTCTAAGTTGAGACATCACCACTGAATCAACTAAGGCAAGTCCTGCTCCAGCTGCAACAAGCGACTCATGGAATGTCTGCATCACACAAGAGAAAGGTATAAGACATGAATATAGATATTTAAGACCCTGAAGCAATTTAAGCAACTGCATGCCTTCAACCAATTACTTGTTCAATTTTTTTTAATAAGAATACTAAGAGAACATCAGAATATTAAAATAAATTTAGCTCTAGTTCCTTTGAATTGGTAAAAATCTATGTTGGTCCCTTTTACTGCTTGTACGTCTGCAGAAGCTTAGGAACAAAAGCAAGAACATTCAACACAGTATATACTTACGGTGGAAGTAGCATATGTTGGTCCAGAACCATCAATTACAATAAGACCCTGCTCGGAAGCCTGATCCATAGCCTATAGCATAAAGCATGCAGCCAATTAAGTTTCATTTTTCAAATAATATATGGAACAGAAATTGTAGCATGTGAGTAGGAAGCCACCTTTTCAAGGCCATACACATAGGCCTTTGCATGAACACTGGCAATGTCATCAACGGAAGCAAGATTGAAATTTTGAAGCTCAAGGATGTCCGAGCCTCGAAACTGACATAAACAAGAAAAATTAACACAAAGGGAAATTTAAAAATAATATCATTATAGGACTGTACTAAACTTTCTACTATCAATCTAATCCAGTACAATTTTCTTCAAACCACATATCTCTATTATTCAACTTCCAAATCCAATTAAAATACGGGGAAATGAATTACATTTAAATCATTGGAATTTTAACTTCCAAATCCAATTAAAATATGGGAGGAAAAACATTAGAAATCAAACTTTGTTGATAGGGACTTTTTTTCACCAGCAAAATCTCCATGTACATTCTTATTTTAAAGAATAAATTTGAATCAAACAAGTGAACAACAAAGAGACAATGGTTAATATAAATGCTATCCTAGTCTCACTCTTAAATGAAATGTCTTCAAATCGACTTTGTTTTAAGTAAAATACAAAAAAGTTTTTTTTTTCTAAATAGAAAACTATACTTTACTTCCGAACGCCCAGTCTTTAGTGACTATTGCCATGAACATTTCTTCCAACTGTCAAGACAGAAGTGGTGGTTTCATGGCAATGGTGGCAAACCTATTTATAACCTATTTCAGAAAGAACAGACCATCCTTTTTGTTAACAGGCATTTTGACATGTACAATCTCAAATTAATCATGCATCAACAAGGAACATGAACAACTGGAGACAGATGACAGGGAAAAAATAGGGACAGAAAATAATTCATTTCAGTACCTTTGGGGTAAGCTCCATGTTATCAAGAGCAGTCACAATTGCAGGAACTCTAGCACTGGATTCTGGATGTGCCTCCTATCGAAGTAAGAAACCATTATAAAGGAATAAACAAACCTTAGAGGAACTGTGTTATATTTAATAGCCAAGAAAAATGAGAATCCAATTAATCCTTATGTAGCACTTTCAATGAAAGACAGACAACACAATCAGAAACAAAAGCTTTATTCTTGATAATGAAGAGTTTGACCGAAAAATATGCATTCCATATAAAACTATTTTTCTGATATTCCAAGTTAACCAACATGAAAGATCATATGCTTTGAAACAGGTAAACAGATAAGAGTTCCCTCCAATTTGAACACTTAAGTCTTGTCCCTAAAACGGATGCCTAAATGATGTTTCTATAAAAGAAAAAATGGGAAAAAAGTATATAAAATTGCAGATATGCATCAAAAAGACACCAGCATAGTTACAACAGCGCAAGCCATGACAAAATTTTTGAAGATGAATTTGGTTTTTCTCTAATTATAAAAAGGCTGAAGTTCAAGCATGAAATGCATAGAAATTCATGTCTTAAAACTAAACTAAGTTTTATGTACCAAAAGAAAACAAAGCCAAGATCAAGTTATCCCTAAATATAAAAAACTTATAGAACCAAAAATCACAGTACAAACTCTTTACATAAGAAATTTATATGCCCTAAACTTGTTCATTAGTATGAAGTTAACAACTTCAATAACTATACCTTGTTATGACCCAGGGCAGGAGCCGCAGCATAAATCACTTTGGCATCACCCAGCTGTTTTAAGGATGGCAAAGTATCATTCTTCTCTGTGCTATAAGAACAATAGACCAAAGATTTGGTATTTTTTGAAACACATTTCCACCCAGATACTGAATGCTTATAGAATCTATTCCCCGAAAGCATGGAACTCACACTAAACCTACAATGATTCTTCCATTGATGAACTTGGCTTCGGACCAAAAACATCATAGTTCCTGCAACAATTGGAATTGGCTTTGATAATTAGAACAACATAACCACATTATTAACACACTGTTTTTGAATTTGGTTGAAACAAGATTCTTTCTTTATATTCTTCCATATCCAATCCAAGGTCCAATAAAGGTTGTAATGATAATGATATTGATACCCAAAGTTCCCTATTGACCATGCATATAAGAATCTATGGGACTTGTGAGAAAATTAAAGCTAAGCAAGGTTCCAAGTTAGTAGGAAGAAAATAGAGAGAGAGGGTCACCTGTAAAAGAAGGTGGGCGGAAAGTTTGAAGCTCCATTAGATGATTGAGCGGCATACAGCTTCAACTGTGATACATATCTGGTAGTATCCGGATGGCTGATGTTTTAATTACTAATATCTTCTAAAAAATTGGATATTTTTGTAAAGGATGGGTGGAAATTTTAAGATTTTTTTTTGAGAAATTTGTATCCACAACTATTTATGTTCAAAGATAATGAATAAAAATTATTCTCTCTGTACCATTCAGAAAGTTGAGGATGGATTAATTATTTAAAGTTAAAATTTTAAAACTTTAATCATAGTTATTTTAAATATTTTAATATATTAAATTTTATAAAATATATATTTTTAAACTATTTGATTAGAGATTTTTAAAATATTTTTTTATATTTTTATCTATAATAGATTTAAATTATAATGAATTAAAATTAAAAAATTTAACAAAAAAATCAATACTAGACAAATAAAATGATAAGGTAATATATAAAAAAATTATCTAAACTAGTTTAAAACATATATTATTATTATTATTATTATTATTATTATTATTATTATAACGGACATATAATAATGGATCTTGATAATATGGTTTAGGTCGGGTGTTTATTTAATTTTTTAAAAATTTAAAATATTTTTTAAATATTAAGGGTTTAATATAATTATTTAAAAAATATTAGAAACTAAATATTTTTTTAAATATTGAAATTTAATTAGAAGTTCTGAAAATTTTAAGAAATGACTCAATTAAAAATATTTAAAAAAATTTAAATGTAACAAAAAAAAATTGTGAAAAAGATGAAAGTTCAAATTAAAACTTTTATATTTTAAAGAATCATTTTTAAAAATTTTGGTATTAGGGCTCATCTAATCCATCTCTTAACTAATTTGATAAAAATGATGTTTAGTTTAAGAAAATATTAAAAAACATTTTTTATTTTTTTAAAAACAAAAATCATGTTTGATTAATAGAAATGAAAACTTATTTTTATAAGTGAAAATGTGTTTGATACATAATTTTTAAACTAAAAATGAATAAATAAATACTCAATAATTAAATAAAAATATAATTATTTAAAAATAATATTATAAATATAATTAAATAAAGAAAGAATATCATTGGAATATGAATATTTAAAGAAAGAATATTATGATTAAAGATATTGAATGTACGATCCTGATGCTTTATGTTTTTGATCTTTATCTAAAATGACATAGAACGGATGATCTTGATATTTTATATCTAAATCTCAGTTGAAAATGCTCGATGAACAATTTCGAATATAGAATATATATTAGTACGAAATTTTAATCCTGATCGTTGGGTTGAGAGATCAAAGAGTACTATTAGTACGAAATTTTAATAAATGAGTTTATCAGAATACATTACATGTAATATTATTTTGATATACAATGTATAAATTTAAAGTTCTTATTTTGTAAATTAATTTTTGCTATTTATGATTGTATAAAGTATTTAATGTTATAATGCTTTGAATAAAGTCTAAATATATGATTTTAATTTTTTTAGATTAGATTTAAACAATCCTAATATAATACTTTGAATCCGAATTAAAATTAAGCGTTGCGGATTGTTTGTTTTTCTCTCTTTAATCAACCAGATTTATTTATCTTATATTTATTAAAGTAAATCTATTTCTTTTTTACTTGTAATAGGTGAATAGATAATTATCAGATAATTATTTAAAAATGAATGAACCTGATTATGTGAACCAAGGATAATATAATAGAAAAGATTTATGATATAATCTCTCGTCTTTGTGGGTTGCAATATAATACATCATTTTCTGTTTTTTAAACAAAACTAAATTATTATTAAAGTTTAACTTTTCAAAATTTTTATAATATCTTTAATTTTTATAAATTTTATGAATTATAATATTTAAAGTTTATACTCACTGTAATATTTTAAAATTTATATATATCGACCTTTAAATAAATTTTTGAATCCACAATTCAACCTCGCGAATACATCTATGCATTACCAGCCAATCCTGATTTACCAAATTAGGTATCTTGAAAATCCATCTCTATAATTGTTACTGGTTAGTGGAGTTTAGGGTTAATTTAATATTGTTTTTAAAATTACGGTAAAAAAATATTTTTTTCAAAAAATGTTTTTTCTAAAAATATTTGTATATTTTTATTTGATATTATAATTAAAAAGTATTTTTAAATAGATAAAATATTTATTTTAATTTTTTTAAAAAATATATAAATAATGATGACATAAACGAAGATAAATGAATAATTTTATTTAAAAAATTAAAAAAAATGCTTTTTTTCAAAAATATTTTTCAAACAAAAATAAAATATCTTTAATTTTAAAAAATACTTTATTCTAAATTGTTCTTAATCTCAAAATCACATATAACTCTAAAAATACTTTTCAAAAACATTACAGAATATATATATAACATGTCATTATCATTAATTTTTTTACGATAATGATAAATACATACATGTAAAATATAATTTTATTCTAACATAAAATATAAAATAATTAAAATTCAAATAAAATCTTAAAAATTAATTAAATCTAAAATAAAAAGCTATTAAGCATTCTCAAATCTTAAATATCATTCTACATATATAGGACATCATTATCGTTAATTTTTTTACTATCTAATCATTATATTAGTTAAAAATGAGACATTTATCAAAAATATATATAATCATTGTGTTGGTTAAAAAATTAGATATTTGTCAAAAAATATAAATTAAGAGATAAATTTATCTTAAAAAAAAATGAAAACCAGAATAATAAAAATTATAAGCGTTAAGAGTTAAAATTATCTTTATACCTTAGATAAAATATGTGATTATAAATAATTAATTATATTTCAAATAGAGTTAAATTAAGAGAATTATTTTATATAATAATTTTTATGATATTTAATTTAAGTTAATTAATATCGGACGGCCAGTTCAGTGGCAGCTAATATTGGGTACTTTTATAAAATTAAGAGCTACCGTGTATTTTTTTATATTGACGTCATAAAGTTGACTTTTTGGATTAAGTCCGAAATCAAAGCACAACTGGTCAAACCACAGATTTCCTCCACAAGACATTGGGAACTTGGAACGACAACTCTCCATCCTGGACGGCAAAGACTTTACCCAACTTCTACTGAGGTCAAATTCTTTAACAGGTCCCTAGAGTATATGTTTATGACTAATTCAGACTCTATTTGAACTTTTATCGTTTACGTCACTCTCCCTTTTATAATGCATCCTTATTCAACTTCTTTCATGTTTTTATCAAATAATTTTATGTTAAATGTTTCGGCATTCTATTACTAAGAAATACCAAAATAAGAATTGAATTATTATTTAATATATTATATTATCACCGACAATAAACGATAATTAACGTCTATGTAATTATTTTATAATTAAATTAAAAATTTAATGATTAATTTATAACTTTTTAAAGTTTATTGTTTACAATGATTATTCTAACATAAGTTTAGTGAGCATTCCTGAACTTTACCCTTAAATACATGATTTACGTCATGTATAATTGGACAACTGATACACTTTTTTGCCTTCTTAAAATGTATAAAATATAATTGAATGAGTTTTGTTTGGTTCATACGTCATCGGTATAAAATACAGGCATAAATATAATTTTCACTCTTAACAGTTTATAACTTTTGTCATTTTGGCCTTTATTCTTTTTTTTGGGATAAATTTAACCCTTAACCTATATCTTTTTAACAAATAACTCATTTTTTAACTACCATTATAACTGAACCGTTAAAAATTTAATAATGGTAACTTATCATATATATGTGATAATATATTTTAAATGACACGGAATTTAATCTATTAAACATATACATATATATAGAATATAATTTTATTTTAATCTAAAAATATAAAACAATTAAAATTCAAATGAAATATTAAAAAATATTTTTTTATTCATTAAAAATTAATTAAATCTAAAATAAAAGACTACTAAACATTTTCAACCTTAACTATAGTAAAATAAAAATTTTATCTAAAAAAGTATGAACATAATCTGAAAAGAAAGGGTTTTGTAGAGTTTGTTACCGGTGAATTAAAGATAAATGATTTTGATAATAATCAATTGAATTATTATTATTTTAGTTTAGAATTTAGGTATTTTAGTTTTAATCTAAATCGGATTTTTAGGGTTTTATAAAGATATTTTAGTTTAGTTAGGGTTGAGAATATTTATTCAACTTTTGTTTTGGATTTAATTAATTTTTAATATATTATTTAAATTTTAATTATTTTATATTTTATACTGGAATAAAATTATATTATATATATGTATATGTTTTATAGGTTAGATTCTGCCATTTAAAATATATTAGTATCACATATATATGACAAGTTATCATTATTAAATTTTTAACGGTTCAGTTATCATGGTAGTTAAAAAATGTGTTATTTGTTAAAAAGACATAGGTTAAGGGCAAAATTTATCCCAAAAAAGAATAAGGGCCAAAATGACAAAAATTATAAACATTAAGGGTGAAAACTATCTTTATGCCTAAAATATATGAAAATATAGGATCAATTATATTTGAGTATGGGTGAATATTTGATCGAGTTGAGTTGAGTTGGATCATTCAAATTTAAGTTATTTAAATTTACGAGTCATATTTTATCACTTAAATTTTATTTGATTTTTTTAAATTCGAGTCGAGTTTTTATGTTTTTATATTTTTTTAATTATTTATCATGTTATATTATAATTTAATTCCAATTTAAATGATTTTCTCTAATTATACAAGATATGCATATATATTTCTTCATATGTGATAATATTTTTTCATATTTTCATATATATATATATATCATAAAAAAAATTAAAAGACTCATCTCGAACTTAAAAATAATTTCCTTAATTACTAAAAATTTTGAATTATTTGAGTTATTCAAATTTTTATTTTACAACTCGAATTTTATTTAAAAAATTTTCAATCGAATCAAAATGAAACAAGTATTTTCGCCTTAAGTTGAATCAAGTTATTCAATTTTTTTAAATTTTGTTCTCTACAATATTTAAGTGCTTAGTGTTGAATAATATTTTGTATATTTAAATTAAATGTATAAAAATATTTATATATATCACATCATGATTTTTTTTCTAATTTATTTAACTAATTAATGAAAAGATTACTTGAAGACAAAATACTCATTTTGAGAGATTATAATAAATGGATTAAAATTGTCAAAAACGTGTAGCACGGGGACCTTCTATTCAAATTTGACCAAAACTTGGCCTAATTCGTAGCATATATTTTCTCTGCCATTGAAAGTTGAAACTCCAGCTTCACTCGGTCCTTGGCGGAATGATGCTTGATCGCCGGCAAGGAGTTACCGGACACCAGATTTCTTCATTCAATCCGGATGGACCAGGAGATATTGAATTTGATTTCTGGGGTGAACGTGAAACCTGGTATTATAACAACTTGGATGAAGTTGAGTTGCAAGTTGAAGAAGCATGTGTCGGGGATTGTCCCACGCCATTATGGGGTGCTAATAAGCTAACAGAAGCTTCTCCTCTTCTCCCCATCAACCATTTTTACAGCAACCTTTCACCTACAAGACGAAGACAAATAATCGAACACGGTCGGAAACAACTCATGGACATGGTCCGTAACATGCCCGATTCCTGCTACGAGCTTTCCTTGAAAGATTTAGTTGATCAACAGAATTCACCGGAGACTGGCAAAGAGAAAGTTGTTTGTGAACACAAAGGCTTTCGTATGGAAATCGAAACGAAGAAAAGGAAGGCGAAGGTCAAGGCAGGTTCATTATCAAGAACTACAAGTATGGAAGCTAATCATTTCTTATTAAAGATGTTTTTCCCAACTTGTCTGAGTTTCAAGGAGAAATCAACGGCTGCAAAGAACTCCAAGGTTTCCCCGAGTCCGTCGCGCGAGGGATACGAGAAGCCGGTTGGTAAGAAATGGTGGATTAAAAGGATTTTCATCCAGAGGGATCATAAAAACAGAGAAGATAGAAGCAACAGGTAGATCTGTTACCATATTTTGTATATGTTATATAGGTTTTAAAAGGAAAAACTATATGTCCTGTAATAACATGGTGCATGGTGGATTAAAAGGAATTCATTGAATTGCTTTTACTTTTTTTTTTTCTCGTTGATATTTTAATTTATTACATTAAAGTTCTTCAAATGTATCAAAAACATGTCACACAAACACAAGCATATGTCTAGAGCTGTGCGCTGAGGAGTTCATTCCAGGTGTCTGGAACCCCAGGCAAGCACCAGTGTAAGCAGTCGTTGGCTTTTTTACCGTAATGCGAAATGTGAGCTTCGTCTCTCAGATCGGATATGGCAGTTATATCCAAAACCTTCACCCTGGTGCCCTTAACGGCATCTGCAACAACTTTGTCTATTGATTCCTCTTGTAGGACTTCACTCCCTCTGGTCATTGGAACTGTGTTATCGCAGCTACCTCCGGTGTTCCATTCGCTTTTAAAAAAGTGCCTCGGAGATGTTGTTCTGAGGAAAACTTGTAAGTTGGGATTCAGTGCCAGCTTAGAATCAAGCCATTTCACTATATTGTTCACTTTAAAGATCCTGGCATTCTCAATTTTCTTGAGATTTCTGTCTTGGACCGGTGCCTCATTCACGTACATCACCTCTTTGTCCATGTTAACCATCTGTTTGCTCCAATGGTGAGCTGTGTTAAGGACTAAGACATTGAGTTGATTGATGTTTTCACGAATGAAATCAGGCTGACGATCCAAATGCATGGCGTAAAGGGTATTTGGATCGGTGGCATTAATAGGCTGCCGGTCACACAGTCTTGCTGACCAAGAATGCAGGATTGTGGTATTGGTACTCCGAAACCGATAAGCCCAGCCAAGGTGATGGATAGCTCCATTGCGTAAGAATTGAAGGAAGCCATATTTTTCTGCAACATCTTCAACGTCCGAGCTCTCTTGTCCCCCGGTGAGCATGCACATCATGGATTGGAATTGTTCTCTGCTCAACGAATCTCCTATAAAGGCAACTACTTTGTGTTTCATCCTGTTAAGTATGGTATGAGATTTTTTTAAGGCAACACAACCATTCACTAGGATTTAAAACTTAAAAGACCTGCAATCAATAACCTTAATAGGAGAAATCTATGAACTGTTTACCTTTCCAAGAAATGAGAAGGCTCAAACTCTGGCATTTTACAATCTATGGACCGCCACCGATAACCTTCATACGAAAATCTGTTCGATTGGTGAGTCTGCATGCCCAATTTCTTTGTATGTACTTGCATTGAACAGGATATAAAGGCGGTCTGCTGTCAGCAACCCACCTACCCTTTGCATAATTACAGACTGCAAATACGGGCATCATTTAGTTATATTAGAGGAACTTGCTTACCATTACATCTGCATATGTACCTTTTGTTTCCACTAAGGCTGTCCCATTTTCAGAATCATCAACATTTGCCACTGGCTCTTTCCTTTCTTCTTTCTGAAGTGATTGAGACTTTTGCCCTTCTGTTTTCATCTCGGCAAGCTCCATACATGCCGTGGAGTTATTCGAGTCGTTATGAAAGCACGCTGTGGCAAAGTGAAATGTAAACCTGTGGTTAAACCAGTCATTCATGCAGCAGTACCTAAGATGTCTGTACATATGCAAATGCAAACCTGGAGGAGGAAGGAGAGTGTCGGAGTGATGTTCGGTCGGTACATGTGTATCGAGAAAAGGATTTCGATTCCAATCCAAAAGCAAAAGGGTCGTCAATACCAGAGCAAGCAGGGCAAGAGAGATATGTTTTCCACTTACCCTGAAAGCATCACCTAGGCCTCCTTTCATCTCCATTTGTGCACTGCAAAAAATAACAAATACATTATGATGAATCAGATCCTCAGTAACCAGAGATTTAAACAACAGTTGCAACGTTGCATTACGGTCGGTATTTTGCGATTTCAATCCTCTCCGCTGCCGGTATGCTCATCAGTATTTTGCATGCATGCAAGGAGAAGAAATCATGGTATATGGAGAAATGTTGAGGAAATGAGAATGTTGCTAGTTAGTAGGAGGAGCCTCCTCTGCTCTGTTTTGAGTTGGATTTATTGTACATCTCAATCATATATAAAAATGTGCTGAGATATAGTATGAATAAGCTGAAAAGAAATTTAATGCTGAAAAGAAATATACCAAATTTAATTCCTAATTAATATATTTCTAGGTAATACATAAATGAGATTTCATAATTGATGTTATATTCTGCATTATAATAATTTGGTATCATGCACTTTTAGGTTTTTTAATAATTTTTATTAAGTTGAATTATTTTAATATTAAAATAATAATTTTCATACTAAAATATATTCAAAGTTACAACTCTATTCGAATCATAAAACTCAAACTCTAAAAACTTTAATATTAAATTATAAATTTTAAACCTAAATTCTAAACCATAAACCTTAAAACGCCTAAACTTAAAAAAAAGTCATATTTATATAGACTAAAATTTATACAACAAGCATGCCTGATAATTCTTCATTAAAAATAGGGAAATTGTTTAAATTATCACTAAAGTTTAAATATTGAACATTTTTATCACTCTTTCGTTAATTTTTTGACGACGTTCATTTACCATCGAACACAAAAAAAAAAATCAAGATGTGAATGATGGAAAGTTTTTCGACACGAATGAAGCAATATATTGACAAACAGGTTTCATCCGACTACGGATGAGAAAGATCAATAAGAAAAAATTGATTTTTTTTTTCTGATTTGTAAACTTCGAGACACTTTCGATAAAACAAAAATTAAACTTAGATTTAGAAGGTAAGACGAAACAATCAATAAAATTTAATACCCAACGATGACATCAATAAACGAAAAAATAACAAAAAATATTTCATGTTTAAATTTTGATAAATAAATTAAATATTTAAAACTTAATTAATTAAAATAAATTAAAAATAAAATTTACCAATAATTTACATAAAAATTATTAAAATCGTTATGAATTGGATAAGATTACTTTCTATACGTAATGAACCCAATGAAAGCCCTGTAGGCTAATTTTGACACTAATCAAATTATAAGAAAGAATGTCACATCAAAATAGTTTTCACAGCCTTGACATATATTATATATATAAATATACCATGCAATTGCATCACCCAACGTTTTAATTCCAGCTTCCCTCTAGTCCAGTGGTGATCAGTATTCAGAACTAATACATCAACACAAGGAAGGCGTCGTCATAGGAAAGCTGGTGGACTGTCTAAATGCATGGCAACATCGGAGTTTTTGTCTATGCTGTTTAAAGGTACTATGTCCGAGAGGCAAGCTGACCAGTAATATAAAGATGGTGGTACTGATACTTGGAAAACGATAACCCCATCCATCAGGACGTTGATCGGTTTCACGAGCCCATGTTCCCTTGCAGGCTGCAGCATCTTCAACTTCAGGCATCTCTTCCCAGTTCCCCACCTGAGACCATACATACACATCATGGAGTAGAACTGCTGCCTGCCGAATGAGTCTCCTACCAAGGAAATTGTTTTATTCTGCATTCTGAAAAAAACAAACACAGTTAGAATAGAAAAAGAACAGGGTAGGGGAAGCATTATTTCCTATGACAGATAATGGCCTCCTTCAGCTATTTGGCTTCCCAGAATAGCCAAGCCATGGATTTTCTCAGTAGGCATAGAGTGCCAGTGGAACTATTTCATTAATGTTTGTTTCGGTTACGTAGATGAGGATAATTCATCTCTTTCATGTATCCATCAAATGTGATCTAGCAGCAAAGACGTAGTTAGGGACAGACACAAAATTTTATATAAAGATACAAATTATCAAAAAATTATACGAGAAATATAAGAGAATAAAATTAAATTATTAATAAAAAATTAAAAAAATTATATAAAATATAAAGAATTTAAAATTTTTAAGGGGCATATCTGTTCCAGCATTCATAGGTCTGTCCAGTGTTGTGCTGGCTAAAGTAAATTTTAACAAATATTTTCTGATTAAACGTAATAAATATCTCAGCATTCAATCCACCGTCGTTTAGTTCACTAATTTTAACTCCCTTTCCCCCAAATAATTTTCTCTGGATCAGAATTCAGAACCCTCCTTGTGCCCGAAATCCATAAATCATTATCAACGCCTCTGAACATGACGCTCCGCTGCTAAAGCTGACCGGCGGTGAGATTTGGTTTCTCTTCAGAGCATAACCCAAATACGCAGAATAGATTCTTTTATTAATTGAATCAGTAATAGATGGGAAATTTATTGGCGAAGAAACCTAAGATCACCGAAGTCGATCGAGCAATTCTCTCGCTCAAAACTCAGAGGCGTAAGCTTGGTCAATATCAGCAACAGGTTTCTCTACCAAATTGTGTTTATAAATTCATTCCATTTTACCTTTTTTGTGAATTTCTGTAATTTCCCTCTTTCTTAGCTTGAGGCTGTTATAGAAGCAGAAAAGCAAGCCGCTAAAGACTTGATCCGTGAAAAGAGAAAGGATAGAGCTTTGTTAGCTTTGAAGAAGAAGAAAGCCCAAGAAGAACTGTTGAAGCAAGTTGATACGTGGCTTATTAATGTGGAGCAGCAAGTAATTGAAACTGAATTTTCATAGTGTTTAATTTGATTTCATCTCCAAGATTTTATGCTAATTTGATCTCTTTGAATTTTCTCATTCTTTAATGCTACAATCTTTTTATTAGGCAATAGTGTAACTGGTTTGATCAAATGTGGATTCAATCCTTCACAATGTATTGAGTTCTAGTGTTCCTATTGAAAAATTTATAGATGAATTTAAAATGCTAGTTCTTCTCTCAGTTGGCAGATATTGAGCTAGCAAGCAAGCAAAAGGCAGTCTTCGATAGCTTGAAAGCCGGTAACAATGCAATTAAGGCAATACAGAGTGAGATAAACATAGATGATGTCCAGAAGTTAATGGATGACACTGAAGAAGCTAAGGCTTACCAAGATGTGAGTTTCATTTCAATTCATACTAACTTTTGTTCCTATTAAGTCATCCTGCCCTTGCTCATTTGCTTGAGTTCTTTGTCGAAAATGAACTATGATCCTTCATTATTTGTTGTCTCTCTCACTCTCCTTCGTTGTTTATTTGAAAGTACTTGTACACTTAAGATGTTTATCCTGCTGTAAGGTTGTTTCATACGGATCACTGTGTTTTAATCTATTTCTATGATCCTTGATGGACAATAGAACAGGTTCTCTCATTTATTTGAAGAATTGCTTGTCGATTAAATCATAACATGAGCATTTCCTCTTCACATGTGCATTCAGCTTCTTCTCCATTATTACTTCTGAAATGGGCTGCATATTTGTAATTTTATAGGAAATTAATGCGATCTTGGGGGAGAAATTATCAGCAGAAGATGAAGAGGAAATTTTGGCAGAATTTGAAAACCTGGAAACTCAGGTATTTGTTTCTGTTATAACTGGTAAAAATACAATTGCATGAAACATCTATGATTTGATTGAATCTTTAGGTGGTGCTCCCAGATGATCTTATTTCTTCAATTAGTAAACAATAAGTATAAGAGTATTAATTTATGAGTTTTCCAAAAATATGCCAAAAATTACCCCTAGGCTTTGTAATGCTAAAACTCCGTAGGTCTAGTACCTAAAATCCACCATACTTCGTTTATTTATTAAAAAAAAGTGTAAATTAACCTTAAAGTTCTTATGATTTGGAGATTAAAGGCTTTGCTTGATATGAAGGATGGAGAAGAGGAAGGAGGGAAAATTAATTAACCAAATGATTAAGATTCAAAGTAAGAAAGTGGTTATAAATCTTAACCATTTGATTAACTAGTTTTCTATCCTAACTCCTTTCCATCCTTCATACCAAGTAAGACCTAAAAGGAATTAGGGATGGAGGAATTGAGGTGAAGTTAACTAAAAGGTTCTTTTCTTGCTTGCTAATAAACAAGTAGTTGAATTTGGACAAATTGTTCTCTTTACCATGATCCCCTATTTGAGTATCATGTTTAAGAACATTCCATCTCTTTTATAAGTATTTCACCCAAACATGATATTAGTATATAATATATGTTGAATTATGAGATTTTTCTTGTGTTAAGCTTGGGTTATTTCTTCCTTTTGATTGTATTCTTTGAAATGATTAGAAGTCTTTGGTGGTGGGTAAAGGCATTTTGTTTAATGCATCATTTGGGATTTATCTTTGGTTATCCTCCATTTTCTGTTTGAATGACAAATTGTATGTTGGTCAGATGGCCGTTGAAGACATGCCAGAAGTGCCTACTAGAGCAGAATCTGAAGAACAAAAGTTGGATCTTCCTGATGTGCCAACCAAGAAACCAGTGGCACCCAATGCAGCTGAAATTGCATCAGCTGAAGTTTCTACAAAAAGAAGTCTCTCTCTCTCTCTCTCTCCCTCTCCCTCTCCCGACACATACACATGCATACATTCCTCCAAATGCCCATGCTTGCACACACATCACACATGCATGCACCCTCTGCATGATTGAGAAGTTTAAACAACTGACAATTTTTTTTTCCAACTCAGTTATGGAGGAACCCCTACCTGCATGATGGAGAAAACGACGTGAATGTTTCGTGATCAGCAGCTTGCCATCTATTAATGACCGCCTCCTGGGTGCCTCATCATATGTTTAAACTGATCTGTTTATTTCCATTCCCATGATTGTGTATGTAATGGCCAATTATTTCCACAGTTTGTACGGATATTATAAATAAATACCTCATAATCTTCATAATGGTGATGATTGAAAATGCTTATTTTCTCCCCTTGTATACCAGCTTGTTATGAGTCATGTCAAAAATGTGTATACATATACATATTGTTATGTCTTAAAAGAGGTAGTATCATTAATCCCATATTAGAAAGAAAAAAAAATCTATTGTTTTAAATTATATTCGAATCTATAGTTTTCACCAATAAGACATTACCTAATCGATTAGGTATTAATTTTGGGTGTTGTAAGGTACTTATCCTTTGTCACATATAATTAACTCCTTTGTCACATATAATTAACTCCTGAACTCATTTTTTAGTTTCATAGACCGAAATTTATTGTTTTAATAAATTCACCAAAAATATTTTTTACTAAAATAACTGAGTTATCATGTGACCAAATCTCATCTAAATTAAAAGATAATGGCATCTCAACCCATTTCACATCCATGTACACACTACACAATTATGCATACACACTATAATCAATACTTGAAAAAATAAACAAAGCTTGACTTGTTATGATCTCAATCTAATAAACTTATTTACAAAACATATAATGAGCTTCAACAAACTCGTTAAGGTAATTAGATTTAAAGGTGTAACAAAAATTCAATATAATATTTATCATGGTTTCACTTTACAATATACACACGATACTTATCGCTTGGATCATATTTTTTATGGAGAGAATATTATTCAATTTTTTACATAGTTATTATATGTTAATTAATCCAGTTTTCAGTTTAGATGTTTAAAAGGTTAGCGGTGTTTGTTCGAAAATTTAAATGGTAAAAATATTTTTTTGAAAAATAAAACATATTATAAACTTAATCTCATCAAACAGTCGCGGAAGAAGATTGCAGTTTTAGTATATCAAATTTATAAATGGATTTTCATTAATTTTAAGTAAGTTTCGTAAAAAATCAATTTAAAAGAAGAAGAGTGAAACATAAAAAATTTAATATTAATCTTGTCGTGAATAATTTATCAGTGACAAACGATGATTAACTACAGACAATAGTCAAAGAGTATAATCTAGGCTTAACCTTATATAGTTTATACAAAAATTTCACAAGCGTTTTAGTTTTAAGGTTTAAAGATTTAATTTTAGAGTTTAAAGTTTATAAACTTAAGTATATGAGTTTAAAAATTAAGGTTAAGACTTAGGGTACTATGATTTGAAAATTAGATTTAACTTAAAATCCTAAAACCTAAATTCTAACCACACATCCTAAATTCAAAACTCTTACACTTAAATCCTTAAATACTAGACCCTAAACGAAGTCACTAAACCCTAATACTAAGGAGCTTGTTAAACGATTACCCAAAAACAACATTACGATGAAAATAATTATGTTTTAATACATAATATATAATTATACAACCCTTCATATTTAAAATATACAATACAAATTTTAAATATTAATTTTAAATCATAAATCTTAAATTTTAAATTTTAATCCCTGTACTCTCGAATATCTAAATTTCTAAACTCATAAATATTAGAGTCAATTCCTTCTTCCCTTCTCTTCTACATAATAATTGTTTAAAAGAAATTGTGTAATTGAGCTTCTATATCAAAGTTTTTCATTGTTCTGAATGAATAATGATCCACTTACTAAGTCAGTCGTGAGTCAATGTATATATTCCAATCCAAAGTCGACAATAATTGGACTGTGGAACAGACCCAGAATAATTCTACTATAACCCATAAATTTTCAACATTGGTTGGCTGGCACAATCACTTTCCCCATAATTTCCTCACCCTTCAATCTCAATATCAATGCAAAACCAAAGAAGAAAACAAGTGCCTAACCTGCTTTACTTAATTTAAAGTTTCTTTTTTTTCTTTTCTTTTTTGGTGCCGACGACTTCACAAATCTCCCTAGTCCCTACTGTTTACGTTGTTTCCAAGCCTACATACTGTGCCTAACCTAGCTTTGTTTCTCTTTCTTATGTTTCTTTGAGTTGTAGATGCAAAGGGAAAGGGGACTCTTTTAAATAAAATTGGGGAATTTTGATGAAAACCCACTTTGGGTTTCTTCTCCAGCTTTAGAATAAGGGGGGAATCAAAAACCCATTTCCATTCAAGGCTTGATTTGAAGTTGGGAGAATTTGGTTGGTGTATCGGGTAACATGCTCTCTCTGAAATCTGTTTTTTTTGGGGTTATTTATTTATAGATTCAAAATTATTGTTTTTTTTTCATGAATATTGATTTGTAGCTCAATTTTTTGGGAAAAAAAGATATCTTTATAACCTCAAAGAACAATTAACTGAGACACTGCTATGTTGCCTGAAACTTGTGGCTCTAGCTTGTTTCTTGCTTTACCTGATGATGTGTTTGCTATTATATCGTGGTCCCTTTCACCAAAGGACATATGTAATCTCAGTATATGTTGTAAAAGTCTCTGTGCACTTGTTGCCTCTGAAAAGATTTGGCTCAGTCAATGTGATGTAGTTGGAATTGTGCCTACAAGGGACCTTGTGGAGTGGAGGGAAGGTGTAGTATCTTATAAGGCGCTTTGTCGCTTCCTTGTTAGAGTAAAGCCATTGATTGGCCTTTGGGTTCACCAGAACCCTGAGCTTGGCAATGTAGTCTATGTAATGCCTGGTTTTGTTTCTGTAGTTGGATGTCGAATAATTCCACAAGAGCTTGGTCCTAATGGAATTGAGGATGGCCCCATTCTATGGGCTCCGGTGTTTGAAATTATTGGTGATTTTGATGGTTCCACCACATTTATTCTTCATGGTAGGGAGAATGGATGTGACTATTTTTATCCTGGCTCAGTGGAATCTGTGGAGCGGAATTGCAACGTGCTATTGCTTGAGGTTGGGCCTAAAGCAAAAAGGAATGGATGTAAACTGTTCCCTACTAAGAGCTTTGCCCATCATACCAATGAGGAGATTTCAAGAAAGGTTTGTAGATCAAATAGTGGTTTATCGAGATCCTCAGGACAGAATGAGGCCGTTGTTCCTTTTAGTCGGTTGAATTTTGGTGACAGAAGAAAGTTGCTTGAGACTGTTACTAGCCAAGTTCGTCTTAAAGTTACTGATTCTGTAAGTGGGCCTCTATTCCCTCGGTTGAGGGAGGATGCAGAGAATTTCCAGGAGGATTTGGTGCTTATGTTGCAGCGAAGATCCCTGCTTCTTGAGATGTATAAGTTTGGTAGCGAACAGGGTTGCACGGATTTGAAGGCAAGTACTGCAATGCCTGCTGGTCCTATTCAGTTGGAACTCAGTGACATTAGAAAGAGCTTTGACCATACTAGTTTTTCTAATTCTCTGAATGGAGATGATGATCAGACACAAAGAAACAATAGGAAAAGTCTAGGCGGGTACTTCAGAGCTAGCATTAAACAGATTCTCCGGAAACCTAGTTCTGTCAATGGTGGCCGGGCAATTTCAAAATGCAATTCTTCTAGCAGTGAGAATAGGCATGCTCTACTTCATGAATTTTTAAATTCCGGTGATACCATAGAGCTGACATTACATGCCTCTACAATGAAGTTATCATCTTATCGAGCTTGGCCTAATATGCATGATACACGGTTTGCTCTTTACAAGCTGCCCATGCGGGTTCCAAGGGAGGATCAAGAGTATGCTGGTTTATGGGGAGGAACATTTGGTTGGCCTCCTGGAAGGCCAACTGAAGACAAGCCTGGGAAAGCTCTGTTCTTTCTTTTGCTCTCTTATGAAGAGACAGAGGGAAAACAGCTTCTCATTGCAACTAAAATATTGGAAGGCACCCACTATGTTCTGCACCCAAATGGTTCTGCAATGTTCATAGTGAATATTGATGAGCCTTCACTGGACTCATTTCCATGGGATAGTGATGCAGATTCACATCCTGTGAATGTGAAGCATGCTTTTGTGGGAGAAGGTATTGCAAATGGATATGGTTTTAGATATCCTGGCTCAAAGCCTGGCTCACTTTTTGTCATTCAAAATGGTATGCTTGCCTTCATGTGGAAAGAATCAAGGGTTGTCTTGACCCTGCAAAGACTCAGCTTGCAAGACCTTTTGAAGAAAGGTGAACAGGTGCCAGCTCTGCCTCCAATTCACAACTTTTCGTATTTGACCAAGTCCTACTCGAATGTGTTTGTGGGGTTCTCAAACACCTCAACAAGTTCATCTTCTCTAAGGTACATGTTATGTCCTATGTTTGCTCTTTTTTTCACCCAAACTACCTTTTAGCTAATGAATATTTTTCGGGTTTGCTCTATATATTGCACTCATGCTATATGCTTAATTCATAACCAATGAATTTATGTTATGGTTATTTGGCACGAGAATGAAAAGGACATCGTGTTCTATTATTTTAGTAGTCTGGGGATGGAATGTTGTTGGGCTTTTCATACTTCTATGAGTTTCCGGTCTCTATTTACTTCTTGTAAGATTATCTATCTTGCTTTATCTTCTGATCTTTCAGTTATATTCGCTTTACGAATCTGCAAAATAGTTATGATCTGATGTGTTAGAATCTTTTAGGGTATGTCTTGTTTATTGGAGAACTAAAGTCAGTTAATTGACTACTGAGGTTTTAAGGAACTGCTCAGTCAATGGTATAATGAATTTGGTCATTCCTTTCTAACTATTGGCAAAATAACTCTCTTGTTTTTTCATGTCTTGGCTTAGTTTCTTTGTATAGGTCAAGTGGATTAGGTATGGCTTGATAGGTAGTTTTTTTTAACTCGGCATTTACTTCGGTAATTTAACTGTTACATCTCTCTTCATCCTTAAAATATTCTCCATGGTAGATTCAACTTTGCAATCATTTTATATTTGTTCCGCAGTTCACTTGGAATGTATAATGTGATAGTTTTATGTTCATATATTCTCATATTAAATTAACATGTTTAATAATGGGAAAACCAAGAGAAAATGTTCGTGATACGATCAGGTCGGATAAAGAATATTTTACCGATGGCTTTGTAATTAATGAATTTAACATCTTTGTTCTATAAAAGTTCACCCACTTTTCGTTGAAGTTCGGGATGCATCTAACTGGTAGTTGCTTTCTTGTATAAAGCTTTGCAAATAATCATCTGTGGTTGGTCCCATGTTTTTATTTGGCAGGCAAAGGCATGGTTAGTTCACCGATGGGCACCGGAATAAATTGCAAACATTCAACTATTGCTTCTATGCCCGTGAATCCGAGGGCTAATTTTCTCCATTTAACTTCGAAACAGTACTTTTTTCCCCTTTTCTTTAGATATTATATTGACACACTTATATCATATGAAGAGTCTTGATTTGGAACCCGTCCCGCATAGCTCTTGAAACTATACACCTTCCCTCTCCTCTTCCTCTCTCAGGGAAAGTCAAGCCGGTTGAAGTGGCTGTCATCTAATAAAATTGAATGTTGGGGAAGAACCAACTGGTGTTACCAGGTTTTTGGTTGTCATTTTCTGAAGGTATTTGATATCGTACCGATATGGACTGGAGATGGGAAGGGAAAAGAGATGATATATTTGTGTTTATCATGCATGTATTAAATTAAGAGTAGAACACTTGACTGTATACATTAAGTTACTTCTAAGAAACATCGTTTTCCCTTCCATTCTATTCTGCAATCTGTATGCTTGTACTTCTGTCTATGACCGTGATTACCCAGCTTATTCGATTCATGCAGGCTTCGTATTGCTTGTCCCAACCTTGAAGGAACTGTTCGATTATCATGGAAGAGTTATTGGGATGTATATCCCAACGGTAAATAAGGAAAAATACAAAACATCTAACCTTTGCATTCATGAGCTTCTGAAATCAACAGGAGATGGATAGGGTTATATTGAAAGACCAAATCTTTGATTGATGGAAGGTTGATTTCTGTTTGTAAAGCAAAATTCCCCAGGCCTGTGTCAACTTTTCTGGGGAGAAAAAACATGTTCACGTGCATGCAAATGGGTCTTCTTCAACGACCAACTAGGATTTACCTAATGAGATGGGTGGTAGGTCGTATAATCATGGGACAAATACTGGTTTACGAGCCACAAGTCTGTTGGATGTGCATATTCCGGCGAGTGAACTCAAAGGGTTAGTGTTGCATAGTAAGGGTGATGAAGAATCTTTTCAGTATTGAGTTGATTCAACAAGCATCAAGTTATGAAGGTAGTCAAGTTAAAGCTAGCAAATGGGGCATGAAAGTAAATTCACTGTATTGATGTTTGAATCGATTAAAGGAACTGGAACGACCATGGTCCTGTTAGAGAAAGGAGAAATTATTCTATGAATCAGTTTTACCATGTCATTTATAGTCTCTATCCACTAAAATGTAGTTAACTAGTTTTATTTTTCATGTCGTTTTTTTTCCTATTTAACTTCTATTTAATCACTCATTACCTATTTATATGACAGTAAAAAAATGAAGATTCACTCGTGAGAAAAATGACATGAAAAATAATTGATTACTTTTTAGTGGATAGAGATCATGGATGACATAGTAAAACCAGTTCATATAATAATTTTTCTAAAAAAAAATATTTTTTTTCTGATTTGATCAATGTCATAATAGAGTAACCATCAGTCCCTTTTAATATTAGATAGACCCAAAGCTTAAAAACAAATAAGATTCTGAAATCTCAAAGGTTCAGTTCAGGAGCACGATGCTTGTGAAGAAAATTAACTCATAACACTCGTAGAATGACACTTGAATACTAGTATTTTTTAACAAAAATGAATGTATATAAAGATTAATATAAAATTTGGACGATGTTCACTTAAAAAGATTTATTCCCACTCAGTTGATGGTCGTTTGTCGATGAAATCAGTCCTGTGTAGCGATACTTTTTGTATGACAGTTTGGATCGTCTACAACTTCTTTTCTTTTTCGTTATGTGTCTCGTTTGGACAGAGATAAGGAGGTTCAGAAAGTTTCTGAATTTTATTGGTATGTTTATTTTAGTTGAAAATTTTATTTTTCTTTGTTTTGGGTTGTAAAATCTTTAGATTATTTAATCCAATTATTTTACTTATTGATTGCAATGTAATTATAATTTTTCTATAAATTTAATAAAAAGTCAGTGATATTAATAAAAAAAGTTTAATACAAAATTATAAAGGGTCCCAAATTTGTTCACAGTTAAAAAAATTCAAATCAAATTTAAATGTAATAAGATTAAGACATTAATCACTAAAATCCGAAAAATCATATTAATTATTGAATTTTAAGAGAACTCATTTATTGAATTTTAAGAAGGCATTTAAAACTTATTAATTATTGAATTTTGAGGAAAATAGTTGAATTTATATTTTTAAATTAATTTTTCTATGAGTTTTTTGTCATTTTTATGGAAATATTATTTTATTATTATTTAACCTGTGTTATAAAAAATTTAAATTTAATTAGATGATATAATTATCAATTAAATAAAAAATAAATTAAATAATATTAAATTAATCATCATAAATATAATAAAGTTAATCATGTCATCACACTTTTATAATTTAAGGCTGAAATGATAAAGCACGAGCAGTTTAAGAAATTAGTGGTTAAAATATAATTTAATTATTATAAAATAATTACTAAATTTTATAAATATGCTAAAATGATTATTAAATTATTTAAATATTTATTTTTTATAAAAATAATTGATTATTATAGATTGCACTTTACTTTTTTATAGTTAATTTTAATTTGGAAACACTTCAAATAAAGCAAACAAAAAAATTATTTCATTCTTTCATTTAAAATATTTATGAAAATAAAGTCTTTTAAGATCAACTATAAAAATATATAATCTCAATAATTAATCATTTTCTAACGATTAAATAATTTAAAGGTTATTTTATAATAATTAAATAATAAATTTATTATTTTATAATAATTAAATAATTAAATAACTAAATAACTATTATATAGACATTTATAGTGTTTAATTATAAATTTACTTCATAATAATAAATCTAATGTGTGTGTGTGTTTCACTTAAGCATCAGTGTCTCTCTCACTAGCCGCCGCCACTGGTCCAATCCGGCACCATGTCGTGGCGGTGCTCCTTCTAAGGCCGCTGCCTTATGCCATTACCCAGCGTACAATCTTCACCAAAATTCATCCGCTAGCTCCCCTCATGTCCCCTCCATTCCTTTCCTTCTATTTGCTTAGTTTTATCAGGAACTCCGAATTCCGAAACCAGCCTGCATATAGAACCTAAGTTCGTGACTGCTTTGCATATCTTGGGCAGTGGTCTAGCGTTTTGCAGTTGAGAAGGTATCCCGATTTATTACTATTGCTGTACAATGAACCCATAAACATTGGTCGAAAAGCTTACATTCCGTGATGAGGTGCAGGTGTGTTTTCTTTCTTTCTCAGAATAATTCTACATTTCATCATTATGTTATATGAGACATCTTCTAACTTGAATTTAGGAAGAAATGATGGAGCAAGTTTGGAATCTTTTTTTTTATTTTTGCACTCAATGAGGCCTATATGTTGAACTGAATGTTAGGAATGGAAAATTGTATTTTATCTTTTTGAGCACTTATCAGCCTAAAGCTCGTGGACCGCAAAGGATAAGTTTTCTTGTCAAAGCTGCAAGGTGCATTTTAGGTGCAAGTATCATTTTGAGGCGAAGGTGCATGAAACAAAATGATGTTTGCATAAGTTATGTAAGCAGTGATTCTTGTATGTGTGTCTGCGTGTGTATAAAAAATAAGAAATTTCTGTGTTATTGGCAGAATAACTTTTGCTGTGTAAAGCTACTCCCACCCTTCCATAATAAAGAAATATCACATTTATGAAGATTTGATGACCATTGCTATGTAAAAGCATGCAGCAGGATTACTTTTATTTGATAATTACAGGGAGCTTATCTGCAGCATAAGGAGATCGAGGTTGCACAGGGTATCAAGATTCAACATTGCTGCACAGGTGATTGAAACTTTGCAAGAGATTTTCATGATTAAGTACTTCAGGTAACTGGGTGAATGCATTGCATGTTAGTTTCCTCTCTATCACTATCTAGGGCCTTGAGCATGCTATTGCTGGTACCGGTCTCTATGTCAATGCCATAGGGTCAGATGATGATTTGGAATATACTGAAGAGGAAGCCAAGGAATATATGCATCCCCCCTTGTCTCTTTGGAAGCATTGCCGCAATTTCTAAAAACTGAAGAAGTAAATATTCCTGTTAGTCGTATAGGCATAGACCCTGTGCAAAATTAAGATGTAATGAAGGTTAGTGTAATGCTTGAGAAGAAAAACGAGTATACTACCATACTGTCTTTTGACGTTAAGGTGACATCGGCGTCTCGAGAACTAGAAGATGAATTGGTGTGGGAATTTTCATTGTTGATATCATTTATCACTTACTTGACCAAATCAAAGCATACATTGTCTCAAAGAGGAGAGAAAGGAGCAGCAAATGAAGCAGTCTTCCCTTGTGTTCTGAAATTTTTATCCAACTGTCACTGTGTTTTCAATACAGATCCTATTGTCTTGAGTGTTGATATACATGAAGGCATTGCAAGGGTACGGCTTTATTCAGTTCATATAGTTTGTACCGACCAAAATAAGTGGCATAGAGCTTGGTCCTCTAGTGCTGACCGTGACATGAAGTTTATATATAACTGCCTGAACCAACTCTAATACTCTTGAACCTGCATTTAAGCTTCATTTACAAATACAAGAAGAGCTCAGTTGTTTGATTTGCGAGAACATTTCTAGCATATAATTCATGGATATGATGTTGCCTTGAGAATTTTTTTAGACTTAGGAAAATGTGTTTAAAGGTATGACCAAAATATTGAGATGCTTGGGATTTAAATGTGATGTCTGATTGGCATAGCTAGAAAAGCTGCCCCCAGATAACTGAGAGATCTGGCATTTCGCTGAGAACATTGCTTATCCCTAGGAAAATGTGTTTGAAGGCATAACCAAAATCTTGAGGTATTTAGAATTTAAAATGTGATGTCCACATGGCATAGCTTGAGAAGCTGGCCTTGGATATGACAGATCTGGTGTTTCAAGGAGAATTTTGTTTAGACAGGTAACAGAAATAGACTAGTAATGGATTTCATATTCCTTAAATCTGATGTATGTTGAATTGCATGAAAAGCTGGACCCAAACTATGTTTTTAATACGTTGGACGACTCAAACGGTCAACCTAAGCAAAATTTTGGGATAGATTTTACAATGAGTTTTTGGTTGTTAAATTCGCTATTATGATTTCTTTTTATCCATGTGGTTGTTTAGCGTAGCTTAGCTTAGCTTGGATTGTCTGATGATGGAATGTTTATTTATTGTTAGGTTGATCTGAGCCTGCAGGAGTGGAGGTTGGTTCAAAGATTGAAGATTTTGTTCAAAATACCATAGAAGATTAGATTATATGAACGGATCCAGTTGAGCTGTTGTTGCCTTTTCATTTGACTCCATACAAGACATCTACTTCCATTTTGAAACTACTCTTTGCAATTCAATTTTGTTAAGAATAAAATCACAATAATAATAAATAAATAAATTTATTTGTTTTCCTGAAAACATTTCTAAAAAGCTATTTAACCTTTTCATTAACATCTTCCTCTTACATATATTTCAAAATACTGATATGGGTTGCCAAATTTTAGTTTAGACAAAATTCAGTTTTATAGTTAGTGGTCGATGAAATATTGAAATTTTTATTTCATAGAGAGAAAAATTTAAATGTTTTTAATAAAATTAAAGAATTTTCAAAAATCAAGATTTGGCATTATCAAATAATATAATTATGTTTAATATAAAATTTTGAAAATATATATAGGAGTTTTTGATATATAACTTTTATCAATATACTAAACAATTATAAATATAAATAGAGCTGGTAGTGATGAAGTCCAAATGTTTTGGATGTGTTATCCTTCCTGATTCAACGACTACATAATTAGTTGAGAATATGGTTGTGGATTTCCGTTAAAATTAATTGTCAATTCAAACCTTATCATATAATAATAAATGTCAAATGATCCTTCCACTAGGATAAAGTTGAGTCCATCTAGAAAAAGACTACTCAATACTTTTATTTATTAATTGTCAAATGGTTGGATCACTTTTTTTTTGTTTGTTTAATACAAGTTGGAGACTGAGAGTTGAATTCTGGTTGCAACTTTATAATAATTGAAATCTATGATCATACGGTTAGGTTCTATTCCATCATCTTCTATTTCCGTACTACTAGAGGCTTGAGTTATGTGTCTGATAGGATTAATGCAACGCTACTATTTATATATCCAAGATCTTTCTATATTTCGATGTGGGATTAAAGTATCATTATGATACTACTTGTTACAAGCCTATTACCCTCTTCTCAAAAGACATATAATAGGATGTACAACGACATTGTTTATATATCCTAAGACCTCTCTTTTCTTTCTCGATGTGGGATTAATGCCTTATCTCTTCTCATGCGTAACATATAGCACTAGTTAAGCTTCCAAATCTAGTTTCTCCTTATTCTTTCCAACTCAGACTTTCCTTGTTTTGCCTCAGCCGGCTGCACCAGGCAACCAGATTGACTAAACTACTTGAGTTTCAGATACTGATAGAATATATGGTATGAACAAACTAGAAATTTGTGTATTTAAAGAGTGGTTTTACTATATTTGAAACTTTTGTACTCAATTCCAGAAAAAAGTTGTACATGTCACAAGAAGTTGGAAAATATAACTTGAGACATTATGCACCTCACAAGCTCCCCAGAAAAAAGACAGCCACTGGCATCTAATTAATATACAAAGTAGAAGTGTATGTGTATGCGAGTGAGAATATAATTTTGAAGATGAAATATTTCAGCAGGGGTGGAACTGGAAGGCCAAGGCGGGAGGAAGGTGATGATGGTGGTGGTTGGACTCCTTCTCTACGCGCCTCTTGATATTCAGAAAATCATCGACAGAACACGGCAGCTTTAGAGGTCCCCTGGTGTGGTAGTCGTATACTTCGTGAGCCTTGTCCAGGAGCTGCTGGAAAAGGGGGTGGTAAAGGTGAGATATGGGAATCACAAATCGTTGGAAGCCTTGTTCATCCTCCTCCAATCCAACCTCAACGGTAAGCCACCCTTTCTTCACCTTCTTCTTCTCCATTACTATTTTTTACTCTCTCAACTCTACTATAGCTAGCTATGTCTGAGTCCGATTCTGAAGTTGAGGCTTGTTTGTTTGTGTGTGCTTCTTCTATGCTTTTATAGCAGATCATAGTGGTTAGGATTAAATAAAAAGTAGTATTTTATATTTCCCAAGATAAAATAGGAAATACAAGGTGGTGGTACTACTTCATACGGAACAATGATGAAGTGGGGTTGTCCTTTTCTTTTTCCAAAATTGTTTGGGGATGGAATTTTGGAATTTGGATTCATTTTTGTGAAGTAGGCGAAATGGTCGGAGAGGAGTTAGGACCTACCACAAGTGGGAGATGATGGCGACCAAATAATCTGTTCAAGTGCCATCTGCCATGTCTGTAAGTAATATCTTGGCGGATATCCATTGCTTATATCCTATTTACACCAAGCTTTTCTCTTTTCCAATTTGGAAAACACTATACACAGTTTCCACGATTTATTCTCTGTGTTCCATGAGTGACATGACGTATATGAATTTGATTACCGTAAACCAAATGAAATATTTTACGAAAAAAACTTTGATACACGAGCTTTGTAAACTTCAGTTTACATAAATTTTTTAGTTTCAAGGGTTTAAAGTTTAAGAGTTTAGGTTCTATAATTTAAAATTTAAGGTTAAAATTTACAATCTAAGGTATAATATTTAGTGTTTTAAGATTAAAAATTTAGAATTTAAGTTTTATAATGTATAATTTTTAGTCACATCCTATTACGAGAATTTAAGTGTTTTGTTTGTAGAGTTTGAAATTTTAGGGTTTATTGATATTAGTTATATGTTAGAATTAGGGTTTGGATTTTATTTTTTAAAATAAATATGTTGACTTATGTAAATATTTTTTTAAATTATTTTTTTGATTTTTTTTTTATAATTTATTGTTGTTGGTGTTGGAGGTGGTGTTTTGTTTATCTTTTATGAATGAGATGGTGCTAAGGTTTTTTTATAGTATTTTGGTTCAGTCTATATTGTACTATACTCTACTGTATTGTACTGTACTTTTAATAATTAATAAACTAAACAAACAGGTCAAAGTTCAATTCTTAGTCATCAGTCATCATCTGTACGGAGAGGTCTTGCTCATAAATGCAATTTCTTTTCTTTTCTTAATATACATGAATTTCTTACTCTTTTCAAAACGTTATTTTTATTCAATTTGGTTTTTATATTTGTTAAGGCCATATATTTAATATTGTCATTTTTACAAATGTGTAACTGTATGTATATATTTTTAAAGAAACGGTTGTTTTTTCTGAAGGTTACGGGTTCAAACACCAGTAATATCAGTATAGTGATTGGACGATCAATGTTCAATGGTTGAGAATATACTTTAGAGCAGATACTATTGTAACCATTGTATCTGAATAAAAAAATAAAAATATTTTTATTTTAGGGAAAAATAATACTTATGAACCCGAAGAGTTTCAACTCGATTCAATTTGATCGCGTGCTCAACTCTGCCCATAACCTCCCTTGAGTCTTTATCCCCAAGGAACAAGTAATGATAAGAAATGGTAGGCGATAGAAACCACAGTTCAAGTCACCATACTCTCTAGCCTTTTTGTGTGGTATTGACTGACTGGTAGTAGGATTTGGGCGGTGATGGTGGTGGTGGAGAGCGCACTCACTTCTCTGACTCTGCATGCTGTATAAGCATCTTCTTTTCAACTACTTTCCCAATCTCTTTGTCCAGGGTATTTTTATCGTTTTATTCGAGTATAAGATAATATACGGGTTTAATTTTATGTTTAGATAAACTCACATACTTTTGAATTAAATTTTTGTAATACGAATCATAATATTTATAATTCAATTCGAATACAAAATAGTTTCCTGTGTATCAGAGTCTAAAGTTGAAGATTTTCTGTCCCTTTTGGTAAAAAAAAAAAAGATTTTGTGTCCCTTGGAATGCCTTTGGATTACGGTGTGCAACCCAAAGCATCTTGACCTCTCCTTTTCTTACCTCGTCCTTTCCACTTTCTAAAGCGTAATTCTTCAGCTCTCAGTTCCTAATCTTTGCTCCTTTATCCTTCATATATATATTAACATTCTTAATATGATTTATGTTTATTTATATATTTTTTTAATTTAATTATAATTTTAATTTAATAAAATAAATTATTTTTCTAATTAAACGTGTCAATACTTTATTGGAGAAATTTAATTATTCATATTTGATTTAATAAATTTATTTATTTTCCTCCAATCCGATTCAAACTCGAGTACGGTAAGGTAAGTGGAGTGACTTAACTATTGCACCAAATGAATCACTAATTTTAATATATGTTTTATTGTTTTTACATTTATTTTTAAATTCGTATATATAATCATTGAATTATTTTTTTAAGTTTTATTAAAAATCTCAATTAAAGTATTATATGTTAAATTATATTAAAAATAAAAAATTTAAATTATAATAAAATTCCATTTAACTGATTTAAACTCACAAACATAATATAAATCGATTTATCCCATGATTTGTGTTATATTTATATTTATTTTTAAAAATAAATATTTATATATGTGAAACCATTGAAAATATTTTGTTTAATTTATTTTATTACACTAAAATAATATACATTTATTTTTATAAATATTTTGTTTTCCGCCTCTTCCAATAAAATAATGATATATATCATCATTTAATCGGATGTTTAATTTATTTTATTACACTAAAATATTATATATAAAAAATTAAAAAAAATATTGAAAATAATACGACATATAGAAAAGTTAGTGATTTATAAAAGAAACTTGTGTGATGATATGTATAAATAATTAATTTTTTTAATAAGGTGATGGCACGTGTAATCCCTTAATTGAATATTTTATTTTATTTTATTAAATTAAAATTGAGATCAAATTATTAAATATATAAGCAACGAGCATTAAATATATAATTGTATTTTTTTACTAATTGTCATTAGAAATGGGATCGGGTCGGGTTGGATTTTTGACCCACTCGACCTCGATTTGATCCAAAATTTTTCTTTAAAAAAATCGACTTGACCCGACCCAAAAATAAATATACTAAACTCAACCCAACCAATAGGAAAAAATAATTTTAGGGACTAAATTATAAAAAATAATTTTAGGAGACTTAATTATAAAAAATATATTTTTAGGACTAAATTATAAATAAAAATAATAATTTTAAGAACTTAATTATAAAAAATATATAGATATAGGACTATTATTATAAATATCCCTAAAAATTTATGAAAAAATTACATATTAGTTCTGGGTTGGGTCGGGTCGGATGTTTTCACCCTAAATTCGAACCCCAACCCGATCCAACCTCATCTTAAAAAACACACCAGACTCAACCCGAACCCGATTTTTTCATTAAAAAATCTAATCCAATTAAACCGGTCTAGTTGAAACCCGATCAGGCGAGGTAAAATACCCATCCCTAATTGTCATGTTACTCTCTTCATTAGATTTTAAAGACATGTGGTAACGTTAAAACCACTTACGTAGTTGAATGGTTATATTATCGCAACAAAAAAATATAATCATCAAATAGAGATCAACTCTATAATTAAAAGTCATTTGAATAAATTATTTTTTAATTTAATTAATTAGAGGTTTGAGGGCATATAGACATTTTACATTTTTTATGGAATGTATTTAAGGTAAGTATAATTTTATTTTATATTTTATCACTAAACTATAGATCAATATAAAATAAAATTATAGTGTATTAAACATTTTTCTACTTGTAAACTTGAGAAGTCTATACTCCATAAAACATTGACAATTTAAAAAACAATATCCGACATTTTTAATGTGAAAATTAGATGTTAATTTTAAACATAATTAAGATAAAAAAATAAATTAATTTATTAATATAAAATATCAACTTTAAAATATAAATTATTGAAAATCCAATTTGAATATGTAAAGAATATATAATGAACATTATTATATTCATTAAATGTATGATATATATTTAAAATAAAGAATATTATTTATTATTGTTAAATATATCAGAGCACTTACTATATTTAATGAACATTTGGTAAATGAGTAAAATCCGTAAGTGGGCCCAAACATGATTTTATAAAAAAAAATAATTTTCACCAAAAATCAAGTTTGAAAAACTATTTAGGCTTGAAAAGTTAATTATAATTGTATTTTGATTCTTCATGTTAGGTTAATGGTACAAATTATAATTAAATAACCACGTAAATTTAAATTAGAAGATGATATTAAAATGATATTTTTATACGTAATATTAAAAATGTTATTAATGTTTGATTGAATAGTTATTTTGATTTATATTTATTTTTAAAGTATTTAACTTTTAGTGTTTTATTTTTTGTTGAAATAATTACTCTATGAATAAAAATTATTAATCAATTAACGATAAAAAAAATTAAAATGATTTTACAAAATGATACGTCGACAAAAAATATATTTTATATAATTTTATAAAATTATTTTTTTACTGATGTGTTATTATGCCAACTCAACACCTTTAGTTATATGATACTCTATATCAATAAACACATTCATATAGGTTTATCACGTTATTTATCTTTAATTGATCAATCATTTTTATCTACAAAAAGATTATCTTGACCTAAATAAAACCGTTAAGTGTTAAAATATTTATATAAAAAACAAAATAATAATCCGGTCAAATTTAAAAAAAAAAAAAATTACATTAAACATTTTTTTTTAAAAAATGCTAACATGAAGAATATTAAAAAATATTTTATTTGGTCTAAAATTTTTATTAAATTTTAAATGCTTTAAAATTTGGACTTAACATAAGATTTTCAAAATTTCCACCGATTTAAATTGTTTTGCTATATTTTTTATACATTTCATTCATCAGTTTTGGAATTTACAAGTATACACGTCGACTCTTTTATATATGTACATAATATTTACGGTAAACTACTTCAATGATCACCGAATTAATTAAAGATATCTATTTTGACTATTCAATTAAAAAACTCGTTAATCAGGTCACTCAATTAAAACCCTACCTATTTGAGTCATCGTCGTTAAATTTCTAACAGAAAAATTAACGTCAGTAACGTGACAGTTAACTAAAATATATAAAATTACACATTTAATCTTGTAATTTATTTGTTATTTTAATTTAATCCTAATTTTAAATTAATAAATAAAATTAATCATCCAATTGATTGATGACACGTGTACATAACATGGAGAGCAAGCATGCTAACCACTGGGACAAGCCTTCTTTCATGCAATAATACTGTAGCATAATGTATTTAAAAAATATTTTTTTGAGAAAATAGAATACAGTAAATATAGTTTAAAGGTTTCGAATAAAATTTTAATAAAAATAAAAATAATTGATACTAAATATATGAATAAAAATATTTGAATAAAAATAATAAATATTTAAATAAAAATATTCAAATAAAAATATTTGAATTTTAAATATTTGAATAAAAATATTCAGGTATTTGAATAAAAATCATAAATATTTTTATTCTACATCCGAATAAAAATCATAAGTATTCAAATATTTTTCTTCAAATATTTTTATTCGAACATTTATTATACAAATATTTTTATTCGTATATTTATTATTTGAATATTTATGATATAAATATTTTTATTCGAATATTTATATTTAAATATTTTTATTCATATATTTAATATCAAGTATTTTTTATTTTTTATTAAAATTTTATTCGAACCCTTTAAACTAAATTTACTATATTCAATTTTCTCAAAAAATATATATTTTAAATATATTGTGCTACAATATTATTACATGAAGGAAGACTTGGCCTAGTGGTTAGTATATTTACTCTTCATACTATATACTTGAGTTTTAATCCCCACAAACTCAAAGTTATTGTTTTATTTCATTTCTTCTTTCTTATCAACCGGGTGGTGACACATGTCACCATCTGATTGTTGAAAAAAATATATTAAATAATAAATAAAATTAAGATTAAATTAAAATAATAAATAAATTATATGGATTAAATATGTAATTATATAGATTTGTTTTAACTGTCACATCACTGTCGTTAATTTTTCTGTTAGAATTTTAACAGCGATAACTCAAATAGGTAGGGTTTTAAAGTTGGGTGACCTGATTGACGAATTCTTTAGTTGGGTAGCCAAAATAAATATCCCCAATTAATTCGATGATTATTGGAATAATTTACCTTGATATTTATAATGACTATTCTAATTTTATGCATAAATGAAATCATGACAAGTAATAATAATCATAACTATGACATAGCAAGTTAACGACATGGGCGGAACTTACGGAAAAAAGGGTGTCTGATTTCCTGCCATCGTTGTTTTTATATATTAAATAGAGATAAAAAATTAAAATATATAATATTTTAAAATATCATTCTTTAGTCTCGTCAATCAAAAAATATTTTAAAATATATATTTTAGTCTATTCTATGATAAATTTTTAGTTCCGTCCTTGAACACACCGGTCTTAATTGATTGAGTTTAATTTGATAATAATATTATTATTATCAGTGGTGGATTCAGAAAAATATTTCAAGGTAGACACATATGAAATTTTAAAATTTTAGGGTAGATACAACTCATAATTTTTAAAAAAATTTAAGAACTAATTCATAAAATTTTAAAAAATTAAAGACAAATGTATGAATTTTAAAAATTTTATAGTGGGTCTAGACCTACCCTATGCTTCAAGTGGATCCACCACTGATTATTATAATATCTATAAAATATGATTTTAACCATGTTAAGTATTTAATATCTTTTTGGTATTCATATTCTGTGTTAGAAAAATATTTTTATGTAATTATATCAATTTTTACATTCTCGCACTTAATTTAATAACAAGATCAAAAAATAACAATTGTTAATCAAATATATTAGACTTGTATAATTATACATAATTAATACAAATTCAACTATTGAACAACTAACTATAACAAGACATTCAACAGAGCACAGAAACCACCTAAACCAATTATTATTATTATAAACTAGTTTAGTCAGGATTGTTGTTTTACAGGATGAAGGGAAACATAAACAATAACAAGTCTAAATACAAAGGCATAGGGAAGAAATCTATACACCATAACACATTGGCTCGTGTTTCTACTTCTATAGTTGAGAAATCTATACACCATAACACATTGTCTCCTTCAGAATAATATCTAACCAGCTGAATAACTTAAGCCAACAATGCTAACCACAGGTTATGCACCTTGCTATGGGTTCTATTTCAACTTGGGTACCTTAAGCTTGTTTTTCTTACTTATAAACCCTACCTTGACACGTCTTCTATTAGGTAATTTTACTCCATTGTTCTGAAACATCCCATTCCACCTTTGGAAGGCTTTGGTTTCTTTGAGTGTCTAAGGTGCCGCATCAATCCTTCCACTAGTGAAGGAAAATGCCCTCCCTGATGCTTGACTGGCACAGTAATCGCCCTTGCTTTTTGTAACTTATCTTCGTCAACTTTGTTTCTGTTTCTGGGATGAAAAAGTTTGTGTAATGGTGTCCACAAAGATTTTGTGTCCGCCCCATGGGAGTGATCACCTTTGTCTTGGCGATCATAACGGTGATGGTGGTGGTGGTGGTGATGATGAAAAATTAGTGCTAACTTGTTCTTAATCCTCCTCAGCCGCCCCAGCTTTCCACCCTCGCCTTTCTCGGACTCGGAGTTTGCCGGATGGATTAATTTTTGTGTTCTGGTAGCATACGATCTACCTGATTCACCAACATCCCTGGACTCACTGCTGGTTGATGAACTACTCTCTTCACGTACACCATGATCAAACCTACTGGATACTGAAGCTGAACTGCCCTCACTTGAAAAAGAATAGGACTCACTGTCACTGCTACCACTTCCAGCAGTAGAAGACTCCTCTGGTTCTTTCCGTTGCTGTTGAATCCGATTTCGCAAAATTCCCATACCCGCTTTTTTCTGTTCCGGTAGAATCTCATGTGCTAGTCTCTTCTTATGATTACGAGGCATTGATACTGTTGAGTGGGATGGTACTGAAGGTCTCAATTTTGCCATGTTTGGTAATGATTCTTTTCCCCTACTATTTGGGGTTGGAATGGACATTTTTACAGGCATGGGAGACCTCTTGGTGATATCACCCGGCTTAGTCGGAATCCTTAATCCGTGAACATAGCAACCAGTATCATTCTGTTTATGACCATCTGCTTCTAGCATGCCAAAAACATTCCAATTACCTACCTTCTTATTCACCCTACTATCACTCCTTACAATATGCTTGCAAGTTTGATCTATCTCCTTGAGCTGAATCCTTCTCCTTTTGCTTATTATGTCATCCAAGAATTCATTTTTACTTTGACCTAATACATTATGACTCCCATTTAAGTTATCACTCTTTTCCTTTCTTCGACTAACCAGTCCAATTAGCTGCAAACCATCCCTATCCGGAAAAGGATCAACAGCATGGCTCAGTTCATTCTTTTTAACCAAATGCTCTTTTGCTTGTACCGTAGGACACAGTGATGTAGGCATCTTATACACACTCTGAGGCATAGTGGCTTTAGTAGCATCCGCCAACTTTGAACACAAACGCAAAGCTGAAATGTGGGATTCAATGTGCTTGACTGCGTTATCAATGTCTTTGGTGAAATTATGTACCGTCTCCCCTTCCTTTTCATCCAGGTTTGCAACATTATCTCCAGAAGTTACAGAATTTGAGGAGCTAGAAACTGATCTGTCAAAACAGGGAGCATCTCGCAGTCCACGTATACTACCCTGCCTCATCGTTTCATTCATTTTCGATAGCTTCGTATTTGTTTCATTTCTCTCTAACAATTTCTCGTAATCACCACTGGCTTGATAAAAATATCCTAGAGGATCCCATTGCTGACCTTGTTGCCAGGCATCTTTGCTCATAAACCTGTCGGTACCATGCTCTTTGATACTGTTTTTCTTGTTGAACTCACAATTTTTCTTTCTGATTTCCGGTTTGTCTAAGGAAAAGGTGAGCCTAGATTGCTGCAAAATAACTTCTCGAGTTGTTAGCCGATTAGTAGAATCTTCATCTTTCAATGAACTGAATGCAGGATGATTTGGTTCTTTGACGAAGTTGCGAATTACATCCTGTGTTGGTGATGCTTGCAAAATATTCGATGAAACAGAAGGTTGAAACTCGAGTAAAGCCCTCCGTTTTCCAGATTCAGAAGAGCAGGAATTACCACGGAAACCATGTTCTGCTGCTGCTATTATCTGGGACAGGTTGATTGACAGAAAAGGTTACAACCATCACAACAAAACATATCTAAACTCAAACATGGCTATAAAGCCGCAGCACATTGTCGAAAAAAACATATCACAGTTGGAATAACAACAAAGGAAGCATCAATGTTGAGTAATTTTACAACTAAACTTTGAAGAAAATGATAGGAAAGGAACAGCAGAAAGTAAATAATCCGACCACAGGTCCACACATTGGCATAGTCCATACCTTTCTATGTGTCTCCAAAACTCTCTTTGTAGCACCATCTAAGAGATTCTTTAGTAAAAGCTTCGATCTTTCACCTAACTGCTTACCAGCAAAGGGAAAACAAATATGAATCAATCAAAAGGGAAAGTATATGTTCCAAATTGCAAACTTGTAAGAAACTAAATATCGCCTCCAGGGATGGACCGAGGGGTGTTAGGGGTCAGACGCACCCCTAAAAATTTCAAATTCCATAAAATTTTGAATTTTTAAATCCATAAAATTTTCCTAAATATAAAACTTAGATTCCTAACATAAAATCTTATATCCATTCCTGATTGTCTCTATGGTGCTGGTGCAGACAGAGGTTTCCAAGAGAACTTACCATCACATTGCAGGCAACTTCACTGCAATGTATAATTCCATATAATTCTCTTAAAGCTTCAAGATCAGATTGTAAATCCTTCAGTTCCATCACATTTATCGAAATTCTGAGAAGAAATTTTAAAACCCAGAATCAAAAACAAGTTTAAATACCTAGATTCAGAGTAACATTACAACATCAAAGCAAGGAATGTAAAATTTTGAAATTAATAACAACCAAGTCTATATAAAAAGTTTAATCAAAATAAGGAAATCTGAATTCTTTAACCTTCAACGATTCTGGTAAACAATTTTCATTGGCATCTCGATTTAGATGCTAACTACTAAGGATTTGAACAATGAATTCTCTTAAAGCTTAGAAATGATATACTTACAGTTGTATTCAAAGCAAATTTGTGGGCGATGATCAACTGCAAGAGGAAAGAGAGAGAGAGATCCAACCATAGAAAACGGTTGATAAAATTCCATGAAGAGTTGCCAATAATTAAATAGATAAATCCATAAATTAAAAACTTTAATGTTTGATTTCATGAAAAAAAAAACTTTATTAGTAATATTTATAAAATATGAAGAAAAAAACTTATTGAGAAAAAAATGAAATTATGAAAAATTAATATCTAAAATCTATATATATATAAAGTATTTTTAAATATTAAAAATTATGAATTAATTTTTTTCTCCAAAAGAATTCAATTTTAGGGTAAATTGTCTCATTAATTAGTAAACTTTGTGGTTTATTATACTTTGGTTACTAAATTAAAAATCTTATTGATTTAGTCACTAACGTTTCAAACCAGAGAGTGTTCGTTTCATGTAAAATGTTAACGGAAAAAATTTCTTTATTATTTTCGGGGGTTTGGTTCGAGAAAAATGAATAGATCGATATAACTAAAGGTATAAGGGTATAACAAGCCTTTAAACTTAAAAGAAAATTAAGATTTTAATTTTTTTACCTAATTAAGTTTTTAAATCAAGTAATATAGTTAATTAAGTCCTTGAACGAAGAAGAATAATCAATTAAACTATTTGATCAATTTTATGCTAATGCAGTTGAAATTTTTAAAAAATATATTTTATTTAAATTTTAAAAGATTTATAAATTTTATTTAAAAAATATTTTTTTAAAAGAAATATGTAAATACAATATGATAAAACTGTAGTGTATCATATAACAATAATATCTAAAAATTATTAATGTTTAATGATTAAAATTGATTAAAAGATTTAATTGGTTATATTTTTTAATTGAAAAACATGAAAAGTTAAAAAATTTAATTATTCTTTTTACAAAAATTTAAACTAATTACAAGAAAATTAAAAAAAAAAAAAACACGCGCATCTCTCTAGAATGATTTACTGAGTTGTTTTGATAAGCTATTTTTCTAGATTAACTCAACGAGAAAATTATTTGATTAATAATAAGTTAATGACATTTTTCTTTCAAAACTACTCGATTGATCATTAAATTATTAAAAATTATCTGCCTTAATCACTGATTTTTTTTCAAGAATAATTACTAACATTACACTTTTTTATTTACTGTTAATTTTGACCGTTGATATACAAGAAATAATGATGGGTGAGTGTTTATGTCAAATAATAATATTTATGAAACCTTAATTATTAATAAATGGTTTATATACAGATTTATTAGTGTAATGTTTGAGCACTCAAAAGTAATTTTTAATTGTTTAACATTTTAAAGATCACATAAAAATGATAAGACAAAACCATCATCAAAATATTATTCATTAATATGTAAAATAATGACATTTTAGTATTTTTTTTTTCAACTAAATTGAAGCTCATTAAAACAATTGCACTGAAACATTATTTGGTAACTTGTTGAAAATTCTCAATGAACTAAAAATTAATATTTTCAATGATTTAAAATTTTAATAATCTAAAAAGAAATCTATTTACTAGATTTTGATGGAAAATGTTTTCAGCAGATTATATCTTATTTTTCTGATTTAAGTATATCATACTTTAAAATCAACACCTGCAACAAATAAACATGTTCATTTTCTGATCCCTACACTATCTATGGATCACAAGGAGAAAAACAATTGTGTATAGATTGCAAATCCTGACACTAAGTAATCTGAATAAATGTTATGAGTTCCGTTTTCCGGTCGAACCGGCTCTCAATTTGCCTGAGTTGAACCATAGAATGTGAAAGACTTAAACTAGGCTGCCTGACATGGGCTTAAAGTTAAACATGTCACAAGCACAGAGAAATAAATACCTCAAATATGAACAGGCACAAACCCCAAGCAGCTTTGTCCTTCAAGTCCATCTATAATCACTGGATCTTTCTAAGAGTGTTAATGTAAGTATAACTAGAAAACGTAACGAAAAGCTTTCTGAACCTGCAAAACCAACATTCAAAACATGAGGGGAAATGAGAAGAAATGTTGAGTTTTAACAATGTCAACAACCATTGGCCACGCTCGGTTCTATTCATTTGAAGTTTGTTGGTAAACATACATACCAAACCCATTGGCTTACGTGTTGAGCCATTGCCAGGAAGCTCTTCCGTGGTTTCTCATTAAGCAAGCAATGTATTACACCCCTTGGATATCGTTTGACGTCTAAAATTTGACATCCAAACGTCAAACAGTCCAGTATACTTGCGCAATAAGTTTATACTCACCTGATACAATGGGGGGAGTGTCATAATTCAAAAATAAAGGGAAAAACACAGAAATAACATAATACGCTAAATCACACAGAAAAAAGATGATTAAAATCACTGATTTGTTCAAGGGTCTTTCTCCTCCAATCACTGGAAACTTGGCCAACAAACTCTAATCTCTAGATTAACTCAACAAGAAAATCATTTGATTGGATTCCAGAGAACCAATCAAGCAAGAAAGTTGTTTAAACTTAAATTTAGATTAAATAGAAGGGGAGAAAAGACGAGAAAAAGAATTTAGTAGTGGCAAAATTGATGCTAGTAGATCTTTGATAATGAAAAAAATAGTTAGGTAAAGTTGTACAAGAATGCAAAGCAGTGTTGCTTTTCAGGAAGGCAAAGCTTGTACACAGAACGGTCAATACGGACAAAAAATGTTACAACCTACAAGACCTTAACCAGAAATTGGTCGTGTTGACCTCTTCTTTTCCTATGGCTGCTAAACTTTTATGATCGTCAATGGTTAAAAAAATTAGGGCATATCAAACCTTAAATTTTATATAATTAAATATTTTTTTTGACGGAAATAATTAAATAATTGAAGGAGGAAACGAACTGAGATTTGAAATGAAATTTGTCAAAAAAAATGAACAGGTCTCATGCAGTCAGCTTGGAACCAAATTAGCAACCAAAAGAGTAAGTAAAAGGGAAAACGGAAAAACCATTTTTTTCTTAGCTAATGTAATCTTTAACACAATATGTTAAAAAAGGAAGAAAGGCAACTTACAAGTTCCCAGGCTTCAATATTTCCTGGTGCAGAATCATTCAGGAACTTGCTGTGCAAATAAGACAAAAAGAAAAAAAGAATTAAGAGTGGAATCTAAAGCCATTGTTATTAGTGGTGACCCCTTTTTGTTTATTATTAGTGAAGAACTTTCAAATTGAACCAAAATATTGCTGGTGACCTAGTTTTGTTGCTTAGTATTGTTGAGGTAGATAGAAAGTCAATCTGATTTTTCTTAGCAAGATATAGGACATACAACCCATCTAGAAATGGTAGAAATATTAGTTGAGAGGATCATAGAGAGAGAGAATAAATATTAAGCCCTTGTAATTAAGAGCTCACATCATTAAATAGTTACATGAAGGCAGTATCACATTTTATTTTCTTCTAATGCTTTATGCTATGAACATTTAAAAATTTACTTCTGCGCAATTGAGTTGAAAAATATGAAATGATTTTGACTTACCGTACCCCATAATGCACATCACCATGGTTGCAATGACCAGAAACACCATAGCTGTCAAATGTAATAATCTGAAAAATAAATAGAAGCACAAATAAGAGAAGTAGGAAGTGAAAGATTTTAACAAACGGGCAGTAACAGAACCTTCAAATGATGCATATTGCTCCCACTCGCAAATGCATGCATCTCATAGCCTAACTTGGACAGTTGAACAACTTATACAATAATTTCGGGAAAAAATCATCTTGAATTAAAGCAACGAAGCATGTAGGCGAAAAAAAAAACAACAGAGCAAGAATGTACCACATCAATCACATGACTGTAAACCTCCTCTTCAATGATGTTTGCCAATAAACTATGGTTCCAGACTTGGCCAAAACCATCCTGATATGAAAAATCAGATTATAAACTCCTCCTAATTCATTTTATCAATTAACAATAGACTCAAGATTACATAGCCCTGGTGTTATATCCAGCCAAACAAGTTTTTGCTTTTTTTCACCACATATGAAAAAACATCAATTTCCCAAAAGCAAACACACCAAATTGTGAAGAGAGTGTTTCAAAATTCATAAACTAAAATAAAGGGACTTAATAGTATAACCTGCAAATCCGGGTGGTCCAAAACCTTCACTCGATCAAGTTGAACCTGAATTTACAAATTTAAAAAAAACTAAACGGACCATATAGTAGAAAGATGAAGTAGAAAACAGTAATGATATCATGAAATGCAAGGATATCTTGTAGCTAGAAAAAAACAGAATCAGGTTGTTGTGGGTATTAGAATACATGGATTACTTAAGCAGTTAGACCCCATCTATGCTTTGTAGGATAACAAGATCACCTTGAGAACTACACAAGCACGATAAAGTTCATCTTTTCTAATGCTTCCCATACCATCAGCATTACCTGCACAAAGAGAAGAAATCAAGTCACATAAACCCATGGATGGGGAGAAAGGAATGCTATCTTTGTAGAAAACATGCCAGTGTTTTTTGTTTCTGACTCGAACTCCTACCATATTCGTTTCCCTTTTGAAGAGTCATAAATGGCGGCAGGACATATAGTCTAGTGGTAATACACAAAACTACCACTTGTCAGAGGAAAACGGATTCAGACCACCATAAACTAAAAGAAGAGATAGATGAAAATATATATCCCAGGGTATTAAGTTGGCTACTTTACATTAGTATTGCCTAATAAACCCTCTGCAGCTGCAATGAACAAAACATTTTGTGAAAGAGATAGATTACAACCTAACCTTGTTTAGTTGGCGTATGATTTACAACTACCATTAGAAGTTGTTTAGAAGCTTAAGGCCCTTGAATATAAGATGAGTAATCTCTAGACATACATCTTTTTATCCTTAGAACCTTGCATCTAGCCATCCAAACTACATCTTAAGCACAAGTTGAAAATAAGAGACATTTTTTAAATTGCCAGTAGACTCCATAGTTCATTTGCAACTAAGTGTCTAAGATCCTATAGTTTGTAATACAGATCCTACGGAAAACTCAAACTCTAAGTTGTTGACTACAATTCTACATGAGACATTTACTTTCATAGAAATGAGACTGAGAGCTCACTCAAGGCAAAAACTTGTGGACACGAGAAATACTAAAAAGTAAAAAGAATACAAGGCCACATAAGGATGAAAATGAAATACCAATAGACATGCATAATAGGTAAACAGTGTGCCCTCTTGAAGTCAGGTAGTTTATCGTTGGTGAAAAGAACCTGCAACAGAGTACAAATATACCGCATCATTATAATAAATCAGTTTGAACAACATCCATAAATGAAACTTCCACACCAAAAACTGATCCGCAGGAGTGAAGCTATCACTTGCATAAACTAATTACTCACATAGTTACTGATAAAACGCATTTTCTGATTCATTAGATTTTAGTTTTCAGAAAACAAAATGCAAAACCTAGCGAGAGTTCAATTCAATCTAGAAATGGGAAATTAAAGAGATGTGTTCAGAAACGTACATGGACTCGTCATCAGGATGAGCAACAATCAGCAAGACATTCTTTTTGAGCAGAGGTGAATCTGGTTTCAACGTGTAAATAAACAGAATCAATATAAACGAAAATTAACATGATGTTGGAAGAGAAATCTATACGCGTTGGAGAGCCACCTTCGTTTAAGAATGAGGGTTTTGAATCAGAGACGAAGATTTTCCAAAGAGAAGCTAACCAAATAACGAAAACTGAAAGAATCACCAACATCCATCCCATAGGAAATAAACAAAAAAAATATGTAGAAAATATTTCCAAAAAATAAGAATCAAATATTTATAATCTGAGATCTGCCGGCCGGAGAAAGTACAGGTATTGGGAAGGTGAAGGGAACGGAGAAAATAACAAAAAAAAATCGAATTAAAATTTCTGAAACGACGTCGTTGTTTGATGAAATCATATGAAAGAGTAAAGGAGGGCAGGATTTTAGCAACAAACTTAATTTATTTGTAAGAGTTTATTGCAGCACAGGTACTTGAACTATAATTTTTATTTTAATCTGATCTTTAAATTTTTAAGTATTTTTATTTTAATTCAGAAATATTAAAATATTTTAATTCCATTAATGAATTATAATCTTTATTATAAATTAGTCTTTAATTTTTTTTATTATTCAAATATATTCACAAACTATCAATATATTTTAATTAAAAAATTATTATGTAATTAGGCTTGTTTATATAGATATATCGGTTAATTCTCGAATGAATAACACAACAGTTATAAAAAAATTATTAAAAGATTATAAAATATATGTAAATATTGCTATATATAATTAATAATATAATACAAAATAAAAAAATATTTATTATCGTATTATAATCCTTAAAAATCACTATTTAAAATGAAATTAAAATATTATTTGATTCATATTTTTATTCTCTCAAATTATTTATAATTATTTTCATGTTTTAAAGTTAAATTATTATTATTATTTAAACTCAATATAAATTATCATTCGTACTATATTTTTTTATTATATAATAATATCATTGTTAAATGTCATATAACCAGTTATATTAATATAAAATACGATTAATACATATTGATAATTTATAGATGAATTTAAAATATATATTAAAATTTATTTTCAACCTTCTATATAAATACATGCAAATATGTTTCAATGTTTACTACAAGGCCCTAAACCAATGTTCATCGAATATTTTATCTTCACTTTTTCTTAATACGAAGATAACTACATTAAATTTAGTATTAATTATTAATTAAATTATAGAATATAATTTAATGATTATATTAGAATTTTAAATGTAATTATGGGGAAAAACGAGAAAGGTGACAAAGGAAACGAGTTATTGTGTAAAAATCAATCAAGTATAACCAACCTTTGTCAGAATCGTTTTTAGAAATATATACTATTATTGACACATTTGAAACATCAGGGTTCTATGGTGTAGTGGTTAGCACTCTGGACTTTGAATCCAGCGACCTGGGTTCGACTCCCGGTAGGACCTTAATTATTATTTTTTTTACATCCATCTGATATGGGTAGCTAAAACAACGGCTAAATGCTTACCTTCCATTATGCAGTTGCCAATTCTCCTTTAAAAGACATTTAAGCTTTGTAAAAACACATCTCAATATTCGCTATTGAATTACAAGTGCAACACAACATATTTCGTATTTACATGCAAATAGTATTATTTTTAAAAGAATCTTGTACAAATATCTTACAAGAATCTCCCAAGACTTCAAGAATGTCGTTTGCATGAATGTAATAAAATTGTTTTAATTAATCGTAACCCACAATGAGAGGCTTCAGATATAGGGTAGATATAGAAACATGTCCTCCAATGGTGGTGACATCTGCCCTATCTGATACTCAACTTGACTCGCAAATGGCTCATCGTCTATGAAATCAAACTCGAAATCCAACTCACCCTCCTTCTCCCACGTGATTTCAGGCGACACCACCTGCTTAGAGGAGCTCGACACATCCGTTGTCTGCATCGTGAGATCACTCCGCATGGACATCGACCAAGGTTTCATTGTAATGTCCGGTTTCTCATCCTCCATCTCCGGGGAACACAAATGCTTCTCTATGCTCCCCTTTTTGTTGTATATTCGGCACAGTACCCAATCATCAAGCTGTAATAGAACAAAAAAAAAAACCACCAATTAGAACATGTCGTTGTGAAGTTTGAACTGTCAAAGTTGTCCTAAAATATGGACTTACCCTCAAGTTGTTGCTCTTCTTGCCGGCTGACCTATCAACGTTAGCTAGCCGATATTCGTGCATGATCCAATTGGTTTTGACACCGCGTGGGGCTTTACCGGCGTAGAAAACGAGTGCTTTTTTTATACCCAGTGCCTCAGGCTTTCCAATGGGCTTGTCAGCTCCAGTCGCCTTCCAATACCCGCTTCCGGCCGCCCTGTTCGGCCGACATCCGTTGGGGTACTTTCGGTCCCTTGGAGAAAAGAAATACCACTCCTTTTCACCGTACAACGCCATATCTAGGCCAAATATATATCAAGTTAATTCATCACTCTCCTCGATACTGAAACCCATAAAAATTTGAATAAAAAACCCTAAAACTTGACAAGTGAAACACATCCACTGACCAGGAAGCTGCCATGGATCGAACTTGTAGAGATCAATCTCTGCAATGATGGGGTCAGAAAAGGGTATAGCTGCACATTTCCTGCACAAATAATGGTTCACCAACTCTTCATCCTTAGGATGGAACCTGAAACCCGGTGGCAACTCTAAGTCTCCTTTCATTCTCTTCTTCTTTGCTGTTAGTACGTGGGACTTTGGTTGAAACTCAGAGAATGAGAGAGAGTACAGGTTTAATAGGGAAACAAGACACGAGTGGGTGTCGGCTGTTTTTGAACCCAAAGTGGTTTGTATATGCGACCAATGACTGAGAATGTTTGTGTCATGGCTTCCGTCATAAACCATGGGGGCCGGGGAGAGGACCTTTCCTACGGTCTTCAGCTTCGTTGACCGTCTTTTGGTGCGACTGACTGTGTAGGTGGTGATCAATCTTATTTCTCACCTCGCACTCCCAGTCGACCTACTTTGACCAGACACTAAAAGCCTCCGGGTATAAATAGGATAAACTACATAGATAGTCACCATATTATGTATTGATATTGAAATAGCCACTATACTTTAAAAAGTATCAAAATAATATCAGTATAATCACCGACCATTAAAAATTAATAGACTGATAACATGACAATTAAAAATAAAATATAATTATTACATATTTACTTCATGTTATTGTTATATTTTTTAATTTAATCTTAATTTTATTATAATAATATATAATTATTATAATAAATTAAATGTACATAAATAATGTCCTCCAATATAATTATTAGACACAACATTTAATTATTGAAACTATTTATTTTATAAATGAAAAAACTATATTTAGGTTAAATTATGTTTGATGCTAGATTTTTTATGATTTTAAATTAAAATTTAATATTTTTTATTTAATTTTTATAATAAAAAATACATTAATAATAAGTTTACGTAAATTTTCCACAGTTTCTTTAATTTTAAGTTTTAGGGTTTTAAATTAGTGTTTAAAGGTTTAAGTTTAAGGTTTAGAATTTAAGGTTTATGGCTAGAATTATAAAAAATTACAATATTATGTTATTATTAAAAAAGTTTTTATAACCATATACAATATATATTTTTTTCATACCTTTCCATACATATATATATGGATGAGATTCAGTTACATGATGTAAAATTTATTTAGTTTTATATTAATCCATGATTATTGGATAATTAAAATGAATAGATAAGATTAATAATAAGAAGTATAAAGATTGTCACTTAAAAATAAAGAAATAATCTTAATCATTTATTATCATCTTCTAACGGTCTAAAATTAATAGGATATGATCCACTTACACCATATAAAGCTTACTTAAATTTTATTTTTTATTGTATTTGAAGGGTCAAACCAGCTTTTTCATTTAATAAATTCCAAGAACTAAAAAAAAACACTTAAAAATTTAGTCTTTAAAGCTTTGTTTGTCCATTTTAGCCATAAACCTCAAAAAGCTAGATTTTCGAGTTTTGCAAAACCTTGTGTTGCCAAATCAACCAAAAACAGGATCTTAGTTTATATGAATCAATCGTCGTTGGATTAGTTAAATAAATACATGAGATTAAATGCTTCTCTTTTTTCTCCCCTTAAAAGTCGCATTATTTTTTAGATTTAATCTCATCCATTCATTTAACCAATTCAATGATCATGAATCTATGTAAAACTAATTTAATTTTATATGGTATAAGTGAATTTCTTCCACACATATATATGAACAGTGGCGGATTCAGAAAAAAAATTTTAGGGTGGGCACAATTAAATTAATACACATATTTTAAAGACAAAAATACTAATTACCTCCATAGGAAAATAAGGTATCTCACCTAAAAAATTTTAAATATACGATATTACGAAAAGAAATTAATCAACTATAGCAATATCTACAGTGTCAAAGAGAGAACATCACTTTCTCTTGGCATTCTCTATTTTAAACTAGTTACCTTCATAGGTAATTACATCATCATTGAAAAGTCAGTTTATTGATAAATTATCTACGTAGGTAATTATATCATCGTTGAGAAGTTAATTTATTGATAAATTACCTCTATAGTTAATTAGACTATCAGTTAAAATAAATTGATTTAAAATGAAAAACAACAAGAGGAAGTGACATTCACCCCTTCGCATTATAGAAAATACTGTAATTGATTAATTTTTTCTCGTAACACCGTATATTCAAAAAAATTGAGTAAAATACCTTATTTCTCAAAATATTGTTATTGAGTTTATTTTGTATTTCTTTTGTTATTTGGGTTAGGAAATGAGAATAATTATTGGGTTTGGGTGTAGAGTTGATTTGGACCTTAATTAAATAAATTTTAGACTTTAATTTTAGTCCAACTTGGTGATTTTGAATTGGATAAAAATAATGACACCAATTAATCCAGTGTGGGCACCAATTAATCAGGATGGGCAATAACATATAAAATAAATATTTATCAAGTCAAATTTAAATTTGAGGGTGGGCCTGGGCCCACCTTCACCATACACTGGATCCACCACTGTATATGAATATATAAGATAAATTTAAGAGAGTCGATTTAAACTTGAAAATTTATTTATTAATTATTAAAAATTTTAAATTATTAAAATTATTAAAAAGTATTTCATAACTCAAACTTTATTTAATTTTTTTAAATCAAACCAAACTTATAAATTTTTGAATTAAATCAATATAAATTAAATATTTTTATATCAAATTAAATAATTTAATTTTTTAGTCTAATTTTACGCAAATTAAAAATGGATTCAGTTCATCCCCCCGCCAACATCACAACCAAACAAGCTAACCAGCGCGCAACCATGTTTCCACAAAATTGGTAAATTACACTTCAAGTCCTTACGCCATTTATTTCAATCAAATTAATATATTTTTATTCCCTCATCATTGAAAGAGTTCAGTAATAGAGTAGCTTCATGTCAAAGACATGAATTTAGAACCTAAATATATATATAATTTAAGTGACCAAAATATTAACACTTTGAAAGTTGAATACCGACTTGTGATTTGATAAGAATATCGGAATTCATTTTATGAAATATATAAAAAATTTTACAAAACTTTAAGGCAATAGATATTCCTACCGAGTTTTGAACCTAAAATCAAAAGATAAAAAATAAAAGCAGATGAACAGTTCTGACTAACCGATTATCGACTTATTTTAAAATATATAGGAATAAAATGGCATTCATTGGAATTTTCCATTTTATTATTAATTACACATAGTAATAATTGAATCAGGTCCAGGAGTCAATCCACTTGTAAATATGTCCGCCGTCCATATCCATACTAGGTTAGGAACAAAGAAAAAGAAGAGACGAAACATGAATATGACTAGAAAACATCACTATCTCCTTTAATTTCATCAAGGATTCTTAGTATTGAGTTTCCTTTATTATGGGTAAATTATCCCAAGTGTCACTTTCATTTCATAAATGTTTATTTCTGTTCACCAAATTTTAAAAACTAACATTTTGATCACTTATATCATCACTTTCTAATATTTTAATCGATTATGTTATTATTTCATTTCATAAATGTTTATTTATGTTTATCAAATTTTAAAAAATAATATTTCGATCATTTATATTATCACCTTTTAATATTTTGGTGAATTATATTATTATTTTATAATGTTTTGGTTATCGATGTTAAATGCTATTAATTTGATAACATGCCACTGTAAAAGGGTTATTTTTTAATTTAACTCATAAATTTAGAGGTCAAATTAAAATTCTATCTAAAATTCAATAGTTTTTTTGCCAAGATGTAAATCACCCTAGAATCCATGTCAATGTAATATTTCATGCGTGACGGTAAAAAATTTATTGTGAGTTTAATTTAATATTTATAAAATTTATTTTAAGATTTATTTTTTAAATTATAGAGTTTAAAATTTAAGGTATATAATTAAAATTTATAGATTAAAGTTAGAGTTTGAATTTTAAGATTATAAATTTAAATTTTTACAATTAAGTTATATATGTCTATGAGTTTTTTTATTACATATACATCAAATATTAACGAAGAAATTTTAAGAATAATTTATTCTAAATTTTTTATTTTAAAATATATGTGATCTTTACCTATATTTAAGAATTTAAATTAATTTTTATTATATATATAAAAACGTCAGGTGTAAATGCGTAATTACGACCATTTTTTTTAAGTAATGTACCCTACTTTTAATGATAAATTGAATATTTCATTATTGATGTGAGCCTACAGGGCTTTCGTAGTATTAATTACGAATAGAAAGTAATCTTCCAATTTATAATGATTTTAATAATTATAAAAAATAAAAATGGCAAATTATTATTAAATTTATTTTAATTATTTAAGTTTTAGCTTACTAAATTTTAAGTATTAAATATTTTGATCACTTTACCATTCACTGGTGTTGTCGTTGATATCAAATTTCACCTATCGTTTAATATTATTTTTTAAGTCTGGATTCGATTTCTATTTTATCGAAAAGTTCTCGTGAAGTCCATGGATTGGATAAAAATCTTTCGGTTTTTTCTCATCGATCTCTCTCATCTTTCGTTGGATAAAGCACGATAAATAAATGTCATCAAAAAATTAATGAAAGAATAACAAAAATCGTTCAATGTTTTAAAATATCATTAATCAAAATAGATTTATGAGCAAAACTCAATAATGATTTAAGTAAATGATCTTATTTTTAGTGAAGATTTATCTGATATGCTTATCATATAAATTTAAATCTATATTTTTTTTTAAGATTTGAGGTTTAAGGTTTAAAATTTATGATTTAGAGTTAATGATGTAATATTAAAATTTTTAGAATTTAAATTTTATGTTTCGTATAGGTAAGATTTAAACTTTAAGTATAGTTTAGTATGAAAAATTATTATTTTAATATAATTAAAATAATTCAAGTTGAATAAAAATTATGAAAAAAACTAAAGTCAATTCAGATACAAATCAAATTATTAATGCAGACTAGGATTTGTTTTTAATAGAAATTATTATTTTAGTAGAAATTATTATTTTAATACAAATCAAATTATTAATGCAGACTAAGATTTAAACTAAAGTCTCATTTATATATTACCTAGTAATATATTAATTATGAATTAAATTTGGTATATTTCTTTTCAGCATTAAATTTCTATTAAAAACAGACTAGGATTTGAAGCTCATCTATAATATACCTCATCACATTTTTTTATATACATATATATGAATGGGTTGAGTATGGTTAATCGAAAAATCAAAAACTGAATCGAACCGAGATATTATGATTCGTAAATTTATGAATTATGGTTAATTACGGTTAACCGAATTTAACTTTTAATTATTTTTATAAGATAAATGTATATATTTTATACTCAAAATATTATAGATGTATTTTTGTACTTAAAAATAAGTTTATATTTATGAAAATATCTCAAAATTTTTACCTTTTAATGTTTAAAAATCATAAAATAAGGCTATTTTGTCAAGATAAAATACAAATTTTTAAAAATTAACATTAATATGGAAAAATCGAAAATCGAAGTTAATCGAATAAAAAACGATGATTACTAAAATAGTTTACCGAATTAAACCGAACCAGAACCGAATGCACCCTTAGATTGAGATGTACAATATGTCCAACACAAAAGGAGAGCAGACGAGGTTCTTCCTAGCACCTAGCTACATTCTTATTCCCTCAACCTTTCTCCATCTACCATGTCTTGGGCACATTATTATTTCTTACAAGACTGAACAAGACCTTTACTTTCTCGTTTCCCATGTGTTTATGTTTGTATATATAGCTTATCATCACAAACTCAATATCTCAAAATTGTAAAGGCAGCTGCTAGCTGAAAATTCGAAGAAATGAAGGTTGTCTGGTGGTGGTGGATATGTGTAGCGGTCACGGCACGGGCAAGCACGACGATGGCCAGAGAAAACAACGTGACGTACGATGGGAGATCGTTAATCATCAACGGCGAACGTAAACTTCTGTTTTCGGGTTCTATTCACTATCCTCGCAGTACTCCTCAGGTAATTCAACTGATAGTTATCTCTTCGCCGACATCTTTTCTTTCTTTCTTATCAGTCTCCGGCCACCGGCAACGGAATGTCGACACTTTTTTCATTGTAGCAGAGGGTTAACTATAGCCTACTGTACAGTAAATTTTTCCGATCGACGATACTGTTATATTAAAAATTTATATAAAATCATATAAAAAAAACTTAAAAGAATGTATGTCAACAACAACAAGCATTCTCAAGCTTTTCTTTGGCTTTTTAGTACAAACAAGACCCCTTCTTTATTATTGTCCTAAAGCTAGACATAAGATTGTGGGTCACAGACTCAATCATCCTTGGTTTTTGTTAACATTTCTTTCTTCTTTTGTCTTTACCCTGACTACTCCTAAACTTTCTGTTACAACTATTTGTTTTATATTTAATCACGACGTTAACATTTTCCGATAACGAAATCCCGGATTCGATGTAGATGTGGCCGTCTTTGATATCGAAGGCGAAGGAAGGAGGAGTCGATGTGATTCAGACATATGTATTTTGGAATCTGCATGAGCCCCAGCCTGGTCAGGTTAGAACACTTTTGGTTATAAGCCAATGGAAAACATGTTTTTTATATAATAATTGCATGAACATGTATTTCACCAAATTCTATTTTTTTTTGGATAGTACGACTTCAGTGGGAGATATGACTTGGTGAGATTTATAAAAGAAATTCAAGCACAGGGGCTTTATGTCTGTCTTAGGATTGGACCGTTCATTGAGAGTGAATGGAATTATGGGTAAAGTGATTTATTCCCATCATATTGCTTTAAGTTTATAAAAAATAATTATGGGTAAGATCATATTTAGATTACTCAATTATTAAAAATTATATTTGAGTCATTTAATTATGGATAAAATTATATTTGGGTCACTTTTCGTATTTAAAAATATACATCAACTTAGTCATTTTTTTCTTTTGAATCACTTGTACACCAAATTGATATATTTTTACATATAAAGAGTGACCAAAATGTAACATTAACCATAATTGAGCGACTTAAGTTAACCTTTAATAATTGGGTGATGAAATATAACATTTTTTATAATTGAGTGAATTAAATTTAACTTTTAATAATCAGGTGACTCAAATATAACTTTAAGAGTAAATGCATTTCGTCAATTGATCAACTGTTCATCTTTATTTCCTTAATTCCTTTAGATCATAATTTCTAGACTTACTAATAAAAAAAATACATATTTCAAGAAAGGCATAAAGATAATTTTAACCCTTAACGTTTATAGTTTTTGTCGTTTTGGCCCTTATTCTTTTTTTGGGATAAATTTAACCCTTAACCTATATCTTTTTGACAAATAGCTTATTTTTTAACTAGCTTGATGACTGGACCGTTAAAAATTTAACGATGATATATATGTGGAATATAATTTTAAATGACATGGAATATAACCTATCAAATACATATATATATATATATATAGAATATAATTTTATTCTAATATAAAAATATAAAACAATTAAAATTCAAATAAAATATTAAAAATTAATTAATTCTAAAATAAAATATTATTAAACATTCTTAATCCTAACTACGATAAAATCAAAATCTTATTCGAATTGTGTTTATATTTTTATTTTAGAATTTGTAATCATAGTGTATTGTAATTATTTTTTATTTGAGATGTATGAACAAATAAAAAATAACGGGAATAATATTATATAAATAAAATATCATAAACTAATATAATATTTCATTTTTTATTATATAACAAATATTTTAAATGTCAAATTCTAGACAATAATTTAAATAATATAAAATCTATCACATTTAATCTTAAATATTACATACAATAAACTAAATTCACGGGAAAAAGGTTTTCATGAGACAATTGTGTCACAATAATTATGTAAAAATTTTAAAAAATATGTTATTTATTTTTTAATTTTGAAATATAATAAAAAAATATAAACACAATTCGAATAAGATTTTTATTTTATCGTAGTTAGGGATAAAAATGTTTTATAATTTTTATTTTAGAATTAATTAATTTTTAATATTTTATTTGAATTTTAATTGTTTTATATTTTATATTAGAATAAAATTATATTCCATATATATATATATGTATTTGATAGGTTATATTTCATGTCATTTAAAATTATATTCCATATATATCATCATTAAATTTTTAACGGTCAAGTCAACAAACTAGTTAAAAAATAAGCTATTTGTCAAAAAGATATAGGTTAAGGGCTAAATTTATCCCAAAAAAGAATAAGGGCCAAAACGATAAAAACTATAAACGTTAAAGGTTAAAATTATCTTTAGGGAAATTCTAAAAAAAGTCGACCTTAGAAAAAGCCAAAAAAAGGCCGTACCGTTTTTCTTACAAAAGTTGTAAGAAATTCGGTACATATTTTTTGGTATATATCGAAATTCTTACAACTTTTGTAAGAAAAACGGTATATACCGAAATCTTTATACTTTTTGTAAGAAAATCGGTTTATAACCGAAATTCTTACAGCTTTTGTAAGAAATTCGGTATATACCGTTTTTCTTACAAAAGTTATAAGAATTTCGGTATAACTTTTGTAAGAAAAACGATACAACCGTTTTTTAGGTCTTTTTTAAGGCCGACTTTTTCTAGAATCACCCATCTTTATGTTTTCGAGAAATGAACAAAAATTATGATTTGATATCTAACATTCATCCATTTATTACTCTTGGGTCATTGAGTTGTACATCTTAAGTGTTGTTTTCAGGGGATTTCCATTTTGGTTACATGAGGTTCCCGGTATTGTTTATCGAACAGATAACAAGCCTTTCAAGGTATTTATTTTTCGATTTTTAAATTAAAAACTCTAAATAATGAGCTCTTAATCTGTATTTTTAATTGCTAATAATTATTATTTGCTTGTTGTAGTTCTACATGCAAAACTTTGCCACAAAAATAGTAAACATGATGAAATCAGAAGGCTTATACGCTTCACAAGGAGGTCCAATCATTCTCTCACAGGTAAATTAGTGAACGAACCTGTTTTTTGTCAAAACGGGCATCAACTTTTATGACCATGTGAGCTACATTTGCAGATAGAGAATGAATACCAAAATGTGGAAGCTGCCTTCCATGAAAAAGGAGCTGCTTATGTTAAATGGGCAGCGAAAATGGCGGTCGAACTCGGAACCGGTGTGCCGTGGCTCATGTGCAAGCAAGCTGATGCTCCCGATCCCGCGGTTTGATTTGATTCCTCAAACTGTTTATCTTCTTCATTTGTTTATAGACCAAAGGTATGTGACACTAAGGCATTTATCATTGTGGATTGTTTGAAGATTAATACATGCAATGGTTGGAGATGTGGGGAAACTTTTGGAGGTCCCAACTCACCCAATAAGCCTTCCATGTGGACAGAAGATTGGACTTCCTTGTAAGCTTACACCCAATTTCTAATTTTTCTTTTATGGTTGGTTCCTTTTGTTTTATTATGACAGCAACTTAGCATGCCACCTCATTTTTAATTAAGCTATCAAGCATATGGTGGAGAGCCCTACATCAGATCTGCTGAAGATCTAGCATTTCATGCAGCACTTTTCATAGCCAAAAAGGGAAGCTACATAAACTATTACATGGTAAGCCTGTGTTGCTAAAGATACAAGCATTTGATTCATCCCTAATCACTGGTTTCATTGATTACTGCAGTACCATGGTGGAACCAATTTCGGAAGGACCTCGTCGGCCTATCTGATAACAAGTTACTATGATCAAGCTCCTCTTGACGAATACGGTAAAGTCGATAACCTTTTTCCAACATACATCGTTTGTGTTGTTAGATCGTGATAAATGGAATCGACATTGATGTGCAGGTTTGTTAAGACAGCCTAAATGGGGACATCTTAAGGAACTGCATGCTGTAATAAAGAACTGCTCCACACCTCTACTGCATGGAATGCGGAGAAATTTCTCAATCGGTCCACTACAACAGGTGAGGAAACTTTTAAGTTTTAACCCTCTAATACTAGTTAACATCAATTACTTACCTTTTGTTGGATTAGGCTTATGTTTTTGAAGGAAGAGGAGCATGTGTTGCGTTTCTTGTAAGCAATGACTCAAGGAGAAATGTTACGGTCCATTTCCGGGACAATTCGTTCGAGTTGTTTCCCTGGTCGATCGGCATTCTACCCGACTGCAAGAACATGGTTTTCAACACCGCCAAGGTGAGCACGAGGTCGAACAAGAGGGTTACAACAGTAGACAAAGTGTTTGATACATTGACTAGCTGGAAAGAGTTCAAGGAAGACATTCCCAGCTTTTTAGATACTACTCTGCAATCCAATTCATTGTTGGAACAAATGAATACAACCAAGGACATCTCTGATTACCTATGGTACACATTCAGGTATTCTTATCTTATCTCAACTAATATTTTTTCGATAATAAAATCGAAAAAATAATAATAAATAAATACTAACCTTAGAAAGATCATAATGAAAACAGCTTCCAACCCAATTCATCTTGCTCAGAACCTGTGCTGCACATAGAGTCCCTTGGACATGTTGCACATACCTACATCAACAGCAAGTTTGTAGGTACAAGTTTCTACTTCCAATGAACTCTTTCTCTCTTTTTTTAACCAAAATTTATTAACTGTTGATATGTAACTTTTGGTCAGAAACTGGACATGGAAGTCATGATACTAAAGGATTTAGTATGGATGTTCCAATTAGCTTAAATAATGGCATGAACAATGTGTCTATACTGAGTGTTCTGGTTGGATTACAGGTAATCTTTGTCTGCTCACAAAATAAGCAAATTTTAATATCACATGTGCTAATAACACTTGTTTATTTGAAGGATTCGGGACCTTATTTGGAGAGTAAATATGCTGGTCTGAGTAAAGTGAACATTCAGTGTTCGGAATTAAGCACGTATGACTTTACCAATTATACATGGGGATATCAGGTACACATAAGAAAATCGAATCGAATCGAATCAGTGGGATAATTTCTCTGAACACTAATTTATATGTATTAATTTTGTAGGTTGCTTTGAAAGGGGAAACGTTAGAAATATATACAGAAGAAAATTTAGACAAAGTGGAGTGGAGTGAGATGGATGAGTCTACCAACAAGTCACTCACTTGGTACAAGGTGAGTTTCAACCAAGTTCACATGGTTTTTTCCTAACATATATTACCAAAGTACATGTTGTAAAGCATGCATTTTGTCAGACCACGTTTGATGCACCTGTTGGAGATGATCCAGTTGCCTTAAACATGAGTTCAATGCAAAAGGGACAAGTTTGGGTGAATGGTGAAAGCATTGGTCGCTATTGGGTTTCATTCCATACCCCTAAAGGAAATCCCTCCCAAACTTTGTAAGTAGTCACCATGCCCTCAGTATTGAATTTTGATTAATATTAATTTTTCTAGTTATATTTTATCAACAATCAATTGAACTAACGGAACGAGACGTTAAGTTTCTTAGACAATATTAGGACTCGAATCATGACATTGTGAATGAAAAAATTGGGTTTTGAGAGTTTTCTCGTATTGGATATCTACAAAGTTCGATTTGAATTACTCGAGTAATGAATTGGATACCTATGATAGCTTGATATGTTTTATTGTGGTTGAAATTGTAGGTATCATGTGCCTCGCTCCTTCCTCAAACCTACTGAGAATCTATTAATAGTGCTGGAAGAGTTGAATGGTGATCCTCTTCAAATTTCTTTAAACACCATCTCAGTCGTTAACTTTAGTTCTCCAAATTCTTACAATCATCTCCCCAATTAATATAATTCTTTATCAAATTGTAACTATTCTTCAATATTTACTGTTGAATAAAGCATTTACAATATAAAAAAGTTCATCAAACTTTTTAATAATGTAAGTGGATACTAATTCTCTATATACATGTACGAGGTCATTTTAAAACAATTTAGAATTTTATATTTTTTTAATCAATTTAATATTTGACACCATAAATGATAAGATAAATCGGAAACTTATAATAAATTTTGTTAAAGAAGAATTAGTACGTACATGAAGACTAATTATGGCCCAGTTAAAAACTGAAGGAATGGAGAAAAAAGTATTCCAAAATAAAATAAAAAAATTAGAATAATTTTCGGATAATAATTATATATTAACATTTTCTAATTAAACTTCAGACACCCTCTTTTCTCAAATAAAAACTTTAAATTATTTATATATTTAATAAAACTAATATTGACCCTTATTATTTACATGAAATTATAATTTGTGACAAGATGTTGGATATATTTGACCACTATAGTTTTAGAGCCCATCAGCATTGTTCAAGTGGGAGTGTTAAAAATATTCACAATATTTTTAATTTTGGCCTAATTTAGTCTTTAACATTATAATTAGTGTAAAGAATTTTTTGTTGGCTTGTCCTATTGATAGACATCATGTCTATCCATTTGTTGTTATAACTTACAATTCTTTCTACGAACGAGGATTAGCGTATACGTAACCATTTATATATAAAAAAAGCTTGGGGGCTGATATATCCTTATTTCCGGAGAAATTATTATATGAATATAACTTATCTTATTAATTATAATTTTTATTAATTAAAAATATATAATTAATTTTTATTTTTTATATCATCATTTTTATTTATTAATTAATTTTATGTAAGCATTTATTTTTTATTTATATGATAAAATAATAATATATTCTTAAAAAATATATGAAAAATATAAAAATTAATTGATTTTAGTAGATGAAAGCACGAATAACATATAAATCATGATTATATAATATATTTTTTAAATTAACTAATAATGATTACAGTAGTATCTGTTTTAGAATAAAATCTTCACTTTTTGACATTGATCGCTCAATTAATATGTTAGTATCTTTTAAGAAAATAATTGTAATTAGTCAGTGGATTAGTTAAGGTTTATTAGCTTAGTTAGATTGGGTTATAAATACTCACCTTATTGTAATAAACACCCACCTTATTGTAATAAACACCCAGTAAATAGTAATCTCATCTTTCTTTCATATAATACAATTTCAGAATTCCTTTTATCTTTAATCGTTCTTCTCTTTTCTTCATTATCATAATGTCTGAGTTCTCACAGTATCATGAGTGCTCGAATCCGTGATCTCTAAGAATAACAATTATTTCTTTAACCACTTATGCTAGAGGACTCGCACATATTTTCCCTTTTTTCGGCGGTGTTTGTTTCTTACATTTGATATCAACTCAAAGCTTAGGACCCAATCCACGACAACATTACAAACAATTGCTGCCTCAACCGTTTGTTTTAAACTATTACGTACACGATATGCCTCGTAGACCCGTTCTATTCATGTGCGTCCGTCTAATTTGTTATTTCTTCAGGCATATTATTAATTATCGTATATATTAGATTAAGATAATAGGAGCGGAACTAAAAATTTATTATAAAAATTAAAATAAAATTTTAAAAAATAAATTAAATAATATTAATATTAAAAAAACAAATTGACCGTGACCGGGGGCCTAGGACCTGCGAAGGTCCACCCGTGATATTAACATCCAATAACTCTATTTAAAGCTTTTCTCATCATGTGAGGAACCCAAATTAAGTCTTAATGATTTTTTTTTGGTAAATAAGTCTTAATGAATGTGCTATCTTTTTAGTGCAAATCCTAAAGTGTGTACATCTCTTACATGTTCAAATATGTTCGAAATTATAAATTATTTAATAATTTTGTAATTTTATTGATGTATTCAAAACTATAAATAAAATAATTTGTAAAATTGATTTTGTTCATTATCAATTCTATGTCACTACTTACGATGATAAATTTAATATTCATTTTATAAATTATGTACATATTTAATGTTCAATTAAAAAAAATATTGAATACATATTATATTTAATATCCAAATCTATAAAAGAAAGTATATTGAGAAAAGATTATTATCCTATATATTAACGGTGAAAAATAAAGTTTTTACAAGTGAGATTATTTAAGAGTTTAAGGTTTATTTTAGGGTCTAGAGGTTAGAGATTTAATTAAGTGAAATAATTTAGAATATAAGATTCATAGTTAGAATTTAAGTTAAAATTTTAAATTTTAGATTTTTAATATTATCGATATTTTATTCTTTGGACAATTAATTTGGATAAAATACCTTATAACTCATTAGAATAATTTTCTAATATAATTTATTTTATTCACATAAACAATAAATAATATTCGAACATTTAATTTTACTTAAACTACTATTACATTGTATTAAATTAATTAATATTTATGATTATTAAATCTTCATTTTTGGCATAATAATTTAAAGTAGAACCGTGGGCGAAGAAATTGATGAGAATGGTAGATATTAATTATGATTAGATTTGTAGTATCTGAACTTAGACCTCATATTTATTATCTTTCTAGGTTAAACGTAACGTCTTTGGGCAGCTAAGAGCGTAAAGTGACAGTTTAGGCACAGTATTTCTTACAAGATTGAACAAAGCTTTCTTTCTCGTTTCCCATGTGTTTATGTTTGTGTATATAGCATATCATCACAAACTCAACATCATAAAATTGTAAAGGCAACTGCTAGCTGAAAATTCAAAGAAATGAAGGTTGGGTGGCGGTGGTGGTGGTGGATATGTGTAGTGGTCGCGGCACAGGCGAGCACGACGATGGCCGGAGAAAACAACGTGACGTATGATGGGAGATCGTTAATCATCAATGGCGAACGTAAACTTCTGTTTTCGGGTTCTATTCATTATCCTCGCAGCACTCCTCAGGTATTTCAACCGATAATTATCTCTTCGCCGATGCTTTTTTTTATCATTATCCGGCCACCGGCAACGGAATGTCAACACTTTTTCCATTGTAGCAGAGGGTCAACTATAGTCTATTGTACAGTAAAATTGTCCGATCGACGATACTGTTACATTAAAATTTTATATAAAATCATAAAAAAAAAAAACTCGAAAGAATGAATATCAACAACAAAAGGCAAATCTCACGCTTTTATTCGGCTTTTTAGTACAAACAAGACCCCTTCTTTATTATTGTCCTAAAGCTAGACATATGGTTGTGGGTCACGGACTCAATCATCCTTCATTTTTGTTAAGATTTGTTTCTTCTTTTGTCTTTGCCATGAACAGTGCTACTCCTAAACTTTCTGTTACAACTATTTCTTTATATTTAATCACAACGTTAATATTTTCCGATAATGAAACTGCGGATTCGAATGTAGATGTGGCCGTCTTTGATATCGAAAGCGAAGGAAGGAGGAGTTGATGTGATTCAGACATATGTATTTTGGAATGTGCATGAGCCCCAGCCTGGTCAGGTTAGAACACTCATTGGTTACAACACAATGGAGAACATGTTTTTATATAATAATTGCATGAACATGTTTTTCACTAAATTCTATTCTTTATTGTTTGGTAGTACGACTTCAGTGGGAGATATGACTTGGTGAGATTTATAAAAGAAATCCAAGCACAGGGGCTTTATGTCTGCCTAAGGATTGGACCCTTCATTGAGAGTGAATGGAATTATGGGTAAGTGGTTTATTCCCAACATCTTGCTTTAAGTTTATAAAAAAATTAATTTAAATCTATAATTTTTATAAAATTTTAAATTAACCCCACAAATTTCTTCATAAAGTTCTGCGTGCGTCCGGTGACATATATACTATATTTTTATAAAAACTACCTATTTAAAAAAATAACAAAAATTACGATTTAATCACTTAGATTTGTATATCTCAAGATTGTTAAATAATTTTTTAGGGGATTTCCTTTTTGGTTGCATGACGTCCCTGGCATTGTTTATCGAACAGATAACGAGCCTTTCAAGGTATTTTTTCTCGATTTTTAAATTAAAAACTCTAAATAATGTGCTCTTAATTTGTATTTTAACTGCTAATAATTATTATTTGCTTGTTGTAGTTCTACATGCAAAACTTTACTACAAAAATTGTAAACATGATGAAATCAGAAGGCTTATACGCTTCACAAGGAGGTCCAATCATACTCTCACAGGTAAATTAGTGAACGAACCTGTTTTTGTTCAAAACGAGCATCAACTTTTATGACCATGTGAGCTACATTTGCAGATAGAGAATGAATACCAAAATGTGGAAGCTGCCTTCCATGAAAAAGGAGCTGCTTATGTTAAATGGGCAGCGAAAATGGCGGTCGAGCTCGGAACCGGTGTGCCGTGGCTCATGTGCAAGCAAACTGATGCTCCCGATCCCGTGGTTCGATTCGATTCCTCTTACTGTTTATCTTCTTCATTTGTTTATAGACCAAAGGTATGTGACACTAATGTATTTATCATTGTGGATTGTTTGAAGATTAATACTTGCAATGGTATGAGATGTGGGGAAACTTTTGGAGGTCCAAACTCACCCAATAAGCCTTCCATGTGGACAGAAGACTGGACTTCATTGTAAGCTCCCACCCAATTTCTATTTTTCTTTTATGGTTGGTTACTTTTGTTTTCGGGTTATTTGATTTTGGTTTTTTATATTGTCGATCGATAGTATTTTGATCATTCATCTGTCAATTCTCGTTAGTAAGATGACATGACACGTTAATTAAAAGATTTTATTTTTAGTTTGACCTTTAAACTATAGATAAAATAAACTCTTTTGACTAAGATATCATGCATCATACTAATGAGAGTTAACGACTCAGTGACCAAAATGTTATAAATTAATAATGTAAATGACTGAAATTTTCTTTTTTTCCCAAAACCAATGATCAAAATCAAACATCCCGAAAACAAAAGGTATCAACCATGTAGTTTTCCTTGTTTTATTATGACAGCAACTTAGCATGCCACCTCATTTTTAATTAAGCTATCAAGCATATGGTGGAGAGCCCTACATCAGATCTGCTGAAGATCTTGCATTTCATGCAGCACTTTTCATAGCCAAAAAGGGAAGCTACATAAACTATTACATGGTAAGCCTGTGTTGCTAAAGATACAAGCATTTGATTCATCCCTAACCACTGGTTTCATTGATTAATGTAGTACCATGGTGGAACCAATTTCGGAAGGACCTCGTCGGCCTATGTGATAACAAGTTACTATGATCAAGCTCCTCTTGACGAATACGGTAAAGTCGATAACCTTTTTCCAACATACATACATCGTTTGTGTTGTTAGATCGTGATAAACGGAATCGACATTGATGTGCAGGTTTGTTGAGACAGCCTAAATGGGGACATCTTAAGGAACTGCATGCTGTAATAAAGAATTGCTCCACACCTATACTGCAAGGAGGGCAGAGCAATTTCTCAATCGGTCCACTTCAACAGGTGAGGAAACTTTTAAGTTTTAACTCTCTAATATTACTAATTAACATCAATTACTTATCTTTGTTGGATTAGGCTTATGTTTTTGAAGGAAGAGGAGCATGTGTTGCGTTTCTCGTAAACAATGACTCAAGGAGAAATGTTACGGTCCAATTCAGGGACAATTCGTTCGAGTTGTTTCCCAGGTCGATCGGCATTCTACCGGACTGCAAGAACATGGTTTTCAACACTGCCAAGGTGAGCACGATGTCGAACAAGAGGGTTACAACAGTAGACAAAGTGTTTGATACATTGACTAGCTGGAAAGAGTTCAAGGAAGACATCCCCAGCTTTTTAGATACCTCTCTGCAATCCAATTCATTGCTGGAACAAATGAATACAACCAAGGACATCTCTGATTACCTATGGTACACATTCAGGTACTCTTATTTTATCTCAACTAATATTTTTTCGATAATAAAATCGAATAATATAATAATAATAAATGAATTCTAACCTTAGAAACATCTTAATGAAAACAGCTTCCAACCCAATTCATCTTGCTCAGAACCTGTGCTGCACATGGAGTCCCTTGGACATGTTGCACATACCTACATCAACAGCAAGTTTGTAGGTACAAGTTTCTACTTCCAATGAACTCCTCTCTTTTTTTAACCAAAATTTATTAACTGTTGATATGTACTTTTGGTCAGAAACTGGACATGGAAGCCATGATACTAAAGGATTTAGTATGGATGTTCCAATTAGCTTAAATAATGGCATGAACAATGTGTCTATACTGAGTGTTCTGGTTGGATTACAGGTAATCTTTGTCTGCTCAAAAATAAGCAAATTTTAATATCATCTGTGCTAATAACACTTGTTTATTTGAAGGATTCGGGACCTTATTTGGAGAGTAAATATGCTGGTTTGACTAAAGTGAACATTCAGTGTTCGGAATTAAGCACGTATGACTTTACCAATTATACATGGGGATATCAGGTACACATAAGAAAATCGAATCGAATCTAATCGTGGGATAATTTCTCTGAACACTAATTTATATGTATTAATTTTGTAGGTTGCTTTGAAAGGGGAAACATTAGAAATATATACAGAAGAAAATTTAGACAAAGTGGAGTGGAGTGAGATGGATGAGTCTACCAACAAGTCACTCATTTGGTACAAGGTGAGTTTCAAACCAAGTTTACATGTTTTTTTTCTAACATACATTACCAAAGTACATGTTGTAAAGTAAGCATTTTGTCAGACCATGTTTGATGCACCTGTTGGAGATGATCCAGTTGCCTTAAACATGAGTTCAATGCAAAAGGGACAAGTTTGGGTGAATGGTGAAAGCATTGGTCGCTATTGGGTCTCATTTCATACCCCTAAAGGAAATCCCTCCCAAACTTTGTAAGTTGTCACCGTACCCTCAATATTGAATTTTGATTAATATTAAATTCTCTAGTCATATCTTATTAACAATCAATTGATCCAGTGGAATGAGGCGCTAAGTTTCTTAGATAATATTAGGGTTTAAATCCTGACATTGTGAATGAAAAAAATTGGGGTTTGAGAATTGGATACCAATAATAACTTGATATGTTTTATTGTGGCTGAAATTGTAGGTATCATGTGCCTCGCTCCTTCCTCAAACCTACTGGGAATCTATTAATAGTGCTGGAAGAGTTAAATGGTGATCCTCTTCAAATTTCTTTAAACACCATCTCAGTTACTAACTTCAGATCTTCAAATTCTTACAATCATCTCCCCCAGTTGATATAATCTTTCATCAAAGTGTAACTATTCTTCCATATATTTTCTTGAATAAAGCATTTACAATATCAAAATAATAAGATGGTTCAATTAAATTAAAGATAACTCCGTTATTCATGAATGACTTAGTGAGTGGGGACTATACAATAATTTTTTCTGAGCATGTACATAAACAGATTAGACTAATTATTTCCCGGTTAAAACTTAAAGGAATAGAGGACAAAGTATTCCGAGTAAAAAAACTTGAATAATTTCTCTTGCAAAATGAAAAAGTTAATCATTAGCATTTTGCAGAATTCCATTCTGATCCTGCAGAAACCAAAGCAAGCTTCATCAGCATCCGAGTTCATAATAAATGAATATAGGGTTAATTACTGTAAAAGTCATCTTTGTTTGTTTCCGGTATAAATTTGGTTACCGATTTTAAAAATCAACCAACAAGGTCATTTACATTTTCGTGTTATAAATTTTTAGTCACTTCAACGTTAAATATCGTTAATGGTTAACGAAAAGATGATTTGACACAATAAAAAATAAATAAATTACCTAAATAATCCCTAAATAATTATTTTATTTTTATTTTATTCTTAATTTTAGAGTTAATTACTGTGAAGATCACGTTTGTTTGGCCTCAGTACAAATTTAGTCATCGATTTTAAAAATCAACCAATACAGTCATGTACGTTTTCGAGCTGTAAATTTATAGTCACTCCGACGTTAAATATCGTTAATGATTGACGAAAAGATGATTTGGCACAATAATAAAATGATAAATTACCTATATAATCACTAAATAATTGTTTTATTTTTATTTTATCTTTATAATTTTAAATTTTTATATTTTTACCATCTTTTTAAAATTAGAGTCTATTCTCAGTATTTTACTGTAATCGTTGAATTGAATAAAAACCAGAAAGAAATCTTCGGAGACCCAATAACATCTCCTTCAACGTCTATTATAATTTTATCGACCGCTGCTCACAAAATTTTTTCTCTTTCTTTCTTTGATTTTGATTGTTTTCTCCTTTTCAGCTTTTAATTTTGCCATTTCTTTGGCATCTTCAAGAGCTTGAATCAGGCACTCCAAACAAGAATCTGAATCTTTCTTTTCACGTTTCGGCATCAGGTTCTACGCAACATCAACTGGAGTAATTTGCGTTTCCTTCAACAAAATTCCAATATTTTCAAACAAGTCATGTGAATCGAGATCCAAGTAGTTCATGGGAAGCATCTTCAATGCTTCAAAGCTGCAATATAAAAGTTGAATGTGCATATCCATCCGGCCTCGCTGGATTAGAGTCGGATCTAGATTATTTACATGATTCGTAGTGAACACAAAAGATCCTTCCAGTTCTACAAGTTGTTCATGTCCCATCAATGAAATTCAATATCCCTGAAAGTGTAATTTTATTTCTGTTCTTATTTACAAGATTCTGGTCTTTTTCATTGATTTTTGATCGATTCTTTCACCAGTTACATCTAAAGAACAATCAATGTCCCCAATCACAATGATGGACTTGCTCAATGTTTCAATCAATAGTTTCCTAAACTTGGAATTGTTTTTAACGGTAGTCAACTCAAGATCATAGATATTATAGTTCAAAAAGTTGGACATTGCAGTAATCATAGTCGACTTACAGGTTACTGACGCACTGTAAAGGAGATACCCTCGTTTTCATGGCTTCTCAAGCTTCACATAGTATTCTTTCCCTTTATTAAAACTCACCAGGTCATTGATGATTTCCTCTTTTTCTTAGGATCCATTGTTATTGTCTGAAATATTGCAGGGTTCTCAAATGCTATGTCACTCCAAGAGAAACCATTGTTATGATAACACTTGGAGCAGATGTTTATATTTGACGTTGTGTGAAAAAAACTACAACCGTTGACAAAAAGTTTTGGTTCGAACGATAGGAAGTTGGTTCGTTCAAAACCCATGATTATAAAAAAAATATAAAAATTTAAAATTATAAGGGTAAAATTAAAAATAAAATAATTATTTAGTAACTATAAAGGTAATTTATCTTTTATTATTGTGTCAAATCATCTTTCCTGTTAACGCCGAAGTGACTATAAGTTTACAGCTCAAAAACGTACATGATTGTATTGGTTGATTTTTAAAATCGGTGACTAAATTTGTACTGGGAAAAAAAACGGGACCCCCACAATAATTAACCCTTAATTTTAACACTCTAAATTTTAAATTTATATATTTTCATCATCTTTTCCAAAAAAACTAAACTTCATATTTAAACTAAGCTTGATTTTTCAGAATTAACCCATCAAAACAACAATCATCATCCATATAGCTCCAAACTAAACCATAGACTAAAAACTCTTTAGCTTTGGTGAAGAACAAAACTATAAAAGCAAACACTCAATTCTCTTTTTCCTCCATTCTTTCAACAATCAATCACCACCATGTTAGGAGGGAGAGCTCGACCCTTGATCGAAAACCTGTCGGAGTTACTCATTCTCGACCATAAATCTAAGTTTTGAGATCCATCAAGAAGCCTCATATGGTCTATTTGATCTTAAAACCGCTTCACCGAGTGGTTCTAAAAGGTTTGACGTCGGCGGCGTCAGTCTCGGAATCATTGCTTCGATGGAGAAATCTATTCCCAGTTCAAAGGCGATCGTCGTGAACCACGACGACAATAGTCACCACATACTCAAAGACGAATTCGTGGTCTTGAAGATGGATAATTTAGAAGATTACACCGTCGTGATAAACCATCACCGACCTGAAAAATCATCTACCAAGGTGTATTTCAATGGCGACGAACAAAGAACCGGAAAAATATTAATGATAATTCAAGTCACGACAGAAACGGATTGTTCGGAGCAGTTAAGGAAACGTTGTCGTCAACAACGACGGATCTCGTCGAAGATGATGAATACCCAACCTTTGATTTTCTCAACTCTTGTCATCTTTGCAAGAAGAAGCTGCATAAAATGAAAAAAAAAAGTAAATTTTCTTTGGAGTTTGCATTGAAGAAGAAAACAAGAGAAGAAAATATGTAATGATTTGGTTATCTATTCTCGTATTAAAATATTGTTACTCAGTGGGAATAAATGACAAGAGTTACATTTAAACAGAGAACCTTTGATTTCGAAACTCTATGATCTACACAGGAGAAGAAAACAAAGATTTATTTGGAGAAGATGGTGAAAATACATAATTTTAAATTTGGATGTTAAATTTAAAATAAAATAAAAATAAAATAATTATTTAGGAACTATTTAAGTAATTTATTCATTTTTTATTGTGTCAAATCATCTTTCCGTCAATCATTAACGATATTTAATGTAATTCAAAACAAATGTTAAACACACAATTTTGTAATAAAAATAAACCATATAAAGCTTTTACATAAGGTGTTTAGCCCAAGTCTTTGACTTATTTCCAATAATAACATGAAGAGCTTTTACATATAAAGCTTTCCAAATCTATGCTCCCAACAAGTTTGGGATATTCTATTTTTTATCTTATTTTTTCAACATCATGAGTGTAACATTGAACAATAATTTCTCATTCACCCATTGAACATTTTGAGCATGTAAATATGCAAAGTTAATCTACTCTTGTTGTAGAGTAATAATATACTTAGTCCCAACTAATTTGAGTAATAAAACTCTCTCAAATTTAAGCTCAAATGTCCATGTGCCATACCATTTTTCAAACATTTAACGTCGTAGTGACCAAAAGTTTATAGCACGAAAACGTAAGTGATCTTATTAGTTGATTTTTAAAATCGGTGACTAAATTTATACTGGGAGCAAACAAAGATAACTTTTATGGTAATTAACCCATGAATATATACACATGGGCATACAATTCAATAAGAAAATCGAAACTCTGACCACATTCAAGTCCGAAGTTGGGGATGGACTAAGGGCAGGGACAAAGTCAAAAAAAAATTAAGGGGTGTCATTTTCTTGAACGATATTTAAAAAGAATTAATTATTTATAAAGGATGTAAAACTATTTATAAAAGTGCGTCAATTATATATATTTTAAATTTTTTATATACAAATTATATAAAAAAATATGATTTTTCAAAAATTTTAAGGTGTCAACAGATACCCCATTCGTGTGTAGCTCCCCCCCATAACTAAGGGGTTACCAGAGGTAGCATATACACCCTTCAAAAATTTTGAATTCCCTTATTTTTAATCGATAGTTTACTTTTATACCTTAAAATTTTTTATAATTTACACCATATACATTTTTAATATAAATTTTTAATAGTTTATACCTTTATATAAAATCATGCTTTTGCCCCTATCTGAAATAATAATTCTTTTGAGGATACTTGTTACCTTGACGACAACGAATAGTAGCGGATCAGATGGTGTGTAAATCATGTAATGAGCCTTGAGCACCATCCTGGATAGAAACTCAGGATTTGGTAAGAAAAATCAAATTAAATGTAGTGTTGAAGACAAGTTAAACGTAGTGAGAAAATGATAAGTCAAGTAGGTTGGTTTAAGTTCATAAAGGTTGCGACTGTCAACTACTTGTTCACAGACTATTGATTTGGATTTGGTGGTGTTATCTAGGTTGATTATTGGGATGGCGCAATAGGAAGATTAGGTGCTTTAATATTCACATTAATGGCCCTTGCGGAGAGAAGACTAATTTTCTGGTCATGGTTCCTTTTATTTTAGGCGGATTAGGTGTTAAATCATGTTTTTTTATATTAATGTCTCATTATCTTATTGATGGTGTAGTTGATCAAATATTTTGAAGATCCCGTTTTTTCGTTAATGGTATAATAGATCAAAATTTGTTGATAAATATTTATTTATAACTTAATCTTTGGTTGATTTTTATTTTGATTTTTGTTAAATTTGAATATACTCACTTTTTTCTAATTTATTGTGAAAATATTATATAAGCTATATATATATATATATTAGTGAAAATATATTAATTGAAACTAGTTAGCTTATTGGTTTAGCTTTGCCCTTACCTTTAAAGAGTGTGGGTTTGATCATAACATTAAAGTCTTTTTTTTTAAAAAATTGTTGTGAAAGTATTATTATTTTTATTTATTGTGGAAACATTTTATAAGTTAAATGTATATAATTAATTGATTTGACGAGCCAAAAAGTTAAAGATTGGAATTCTTTCGACTTCGAAACAAAATTTAATGTTTTTATATTTAATGAGTGATAACATGCGTTAACACTTTATTGATTAAAAAAATATATAATAATATCACGTAATATCATTTTTAAAATAGTTTTTAATTGAATTTAAAATAATCTCATATATTACCAACAAGTGTTAGGTGTAATGGCAAGACACATTGTTCTTCCAAGAAGAACTCGTGTTCAAATATTAGAAAAGACATTATTGGGAGAGACATCTACAAAATCCCAAACATAAACTATTATATAATGGACATGTAATTTATCCAAAAAAAAAATCTCATATATTTGTAATAAATTCATAAATATTATTATATATCTGTTAATTGAAAAATACCCAAATACAATGTTTTCTCATTTATTTCTTTTTCTTTAATGTTGCGGCTATTCAGTACACTTTTTACTATCTAAAGCTTCTTTCAGTTTCCTTCCCAATGCAAATGCCAAAGTAGGAGGAACCGCATTCCCAATCTGCCGGTGCTTGTGCTGAATGTTACCAGAAAACTTGTAGCTATCTGGGAACCCCTGTTAGGACAGGAAAAAACAATCCATTACCACTCTCCTCTACTTCATTCTAGCCTGTTACAACCTGCAATGTCAATGAATGTTGGTAAATTACTTACTTGAGACCGAGCACATTCTCGAACGGTCAGAATCCGGTCCTGTTCAGGATGAAAGCACATTCCAACTTTGCCCATTGGTTGAGGATCTGTGATGGACGTTGGGAAGTTCCCTTCCCAATCCAACCTTCCAAATAGCCCTTTCCATTGATTGTGCCTTTTGGCTGTATTGGGCAGGCACCAGGGGATTAAATCTACCAATTGTCCAGTAGAGAGTTTAACCTGCAGTTTTAATGAAACAAAATCACCCAGGCAGTTCAACAACAATCAAATTTCAGACACAAAGAACAGAGGTTGTTGTACCTTCTCGTCTGGAAGGTCATGCCAATCTGCACCTGGTCGCTTTGGAATCTTTTGACACCGAATTAGATTAAGCTCATTCATTTCCTTTGATATATGATCGGTAAGGACAGCCATGTCTCCACGAATTTTCTTTTGAAACCATGAGAGGGGTTCACTTTGATACTGCAGAAATAAAACATAAGTATACACAGTTTTTATAGCATGAAGCAATTTTGGAGGTATAATTTTCAATCCAGCTACCTCCATATTTGCCTTTGAGGCCCCATTTCCTACAGGTGGCAGATCACCAATTGTATCTCTCACAGTAATCGAACGAAAAGGGGCTCCACCTGCAGTACTTCTTACAGCTGCATACTGTAAATTATGTGATAATGTAACTTTCAACTCAGGAGCAGCAAAAACATGCATTGGCTCGGGCCACTCAGGAAGAGTCTCCTCAGGGGAGGCTGCCCAAATGAATGCTCGTTTCCTTGACTGGGAGACTCCATAGGCTCCAGCTTCCAAAATACCAAACCTCACCTAAACAGGCAAAACAGAGTATTATATATGACTACACATTAACTTATATTTGTATACATAATAAAGACACATGTTCGCTGCAAGGAATATCTACCTGGTAACCCATTTCAAGAAGTGAAGCCAGAGTTAACTTAAATGTCTGTCCTTTATTGAATGACACAAAGTTCCTCACATTCTCTAGGAGGAAATATCTTGGCCGGAAGTATTCCGCAAATGACAAAAATGCTAAAATCATCTCACATTGTACTTTACTCCATGAACTTTGGTTAAATCTATTCATTCCGGAGAAACCCTGCAAAATATTTGCTCTTAGTGAATCATTTATTAATTACCTGAGACTAGGAGAACACGGATATAATATATTTAATACCTGGCATGGAGGACCTCCATTGATGAAATCTACTTGCCCCGGAAGTGGCAAGTTAGTTATCTCATTCTCATCAAGTGAGGCAGCTAATTCAGCTGCCTCAGAAGTGGAAATGCAGTCATCTACATCCCCACACTTCTCCATGATAGCCCTGTATTATAACTTGTTTTTGAGTAATCAGCAATTTAAAAGGGAATATAGGAGAGCCAACTTGTCATACTGACCTAAGAATCACATTGCAGTTTTTAATAAACACCAAAGACTCGGGATGATTGAGTTTAAATGCATCTCCAGCAGGCTCTTCATATTCAATTGCCCATTTAGTTAATGATGCACCTACAGTAAAAAATCGGAAGTAGGACATAAAGTGCTTTAGACATAGATACAGCGAAGCACATTGACATTGATGAAAATGAAATAGACATAAAGGTAGACAGTACCAGATTGATGCAACCCCTCAGACAGGCCACCACAACCTGCAAATATGTCTAGCGTAGCCAAGCGGTTCTCCTGAGACGCTTCTTTTTGTTTCTCCACTTCTAACTCGTTTTCTTCCTGTTTACCCTTTCCTTTTTTCTTTTGATATGCACATTCATTATCCACAATTCCAGTTGAGTACCTTAGTTTTATTTGAGCCGGTAACTGCTTGCCCATCAAAAAACGGGGGAAGTTAATTCATCATCATAAGGTACATAAGTATGATTCCCAGCAAACATTACAGCAAAGGAAACAAAAGGCAATCACCTGCTTCAGAGATCCTTTAGAAGGATCATATATGCGATCACAGAAGAAGATGTGATGAAAGATTGCCGGAGCATTGCATGCTGGAAGGTCACTCTTCTTTCGAACTTCACATTTTCCTTCTATTGCCTTGACAAACAAAACATGTGTTTCTTCACTATAATAGACCTGAAGTGGAAACCATATAAACTTATTATAACATTCATAGGAAAATGTGTAAATTATACGGCCATATGAAGTTTAAACTGTCATCACATTTTAGGGTAGCACCTACCTCTCTTATATCAGAATTGTATGCCTTCTCAGTCGAAATGTCTTCTGGTCGGAAAAATCTCCTGATCTTAATCTGGGTGGATTCCTCTCCAACTTTTTTCTGCCCTTTTGGGACAATTATCTCCAACACTTGGCACACAACATAAGGCTTCAAACCTATATTCCTCCCACTCTTAAAGTATTCAGTCTCAGCCCTTTCTACCATAAATTCATGTGGTCTCACATAAACATAATCATGGAGAGAGTACTCGGTTCCCTTGTATACAAAACTTGTAATTAACGGATTCACTTTGAAAATTTCTCTGTCCCTCTCAACATCCTTAACTTGGCAAGAATGACACAAACCAGAACCCTTACCCAAAGCATCAAAGGGGAGCTTAATGAATGCACCCTTCTCAGGGCAATACAAGCTTTTACAATAATACTCCATGGGAAGTCCTTTTCTCTTTCGTTCCTCAGCTTCAGCTCTATCAAGTTTGTCCATGTTGGCATTAGCCTTCCGATGCTGATAACCCCAAGGCCTTACACAAATATTAACTACTACAGTTTCTTTCACATCCTCCAATTCAAAATCCCCACAATTATTTGTTAGAAACACCTCTCTCTCATTAGCTGCGTTGCCAAGTACAGTTTCAGATCCTCTCTGCATCATTTGTCCATGAAACATTTTTAATCCCATTGAAGTTTCATACATGTACTCCACAAAATAGATTGCAGGAAGTTCGTATGAATCAACTTCAATAGATATAGCCTGTCCAACCACAACTACTTCTCCACGTACAAAGGCCCTTTTATAAAGAGGCTCACCAGAGCCTGTTTTGCTTATAGGCTCTCCATCCCAACTCACTTCCTCCTTTGAACACTTTCTAGATTGCCTAGATACAGAAGGAGACTTCTGAGTCTCTTTTGAACTTGATTTATCTTCTTCAGCATCAGCAACAACATCAACATCGTCACCTTCATTTTCCTCTTCTTCCTGAATTTCTTCATCTTTCACCTCACAATTAGCTTCCTCCTTCGAATCTTCTGGCAAGTAGTTTGAATAGTATTCCCCCCAAATTCTATTGATTAGCCTTGTTGTGGTTGCCTGCATAGCCTTTCTTTTAGAAGCCACAGGCATCAAGGATGCTCGTGGATTCAGGTTTGGTTCACTCGTGTGTACTACTTTCTTCTTCTTCACCAACCATTTTGTATGGTGTCTCTCCTCCATTTTATTGGCAAGGCCAACCACAAATGCACACTTTTTAATCTTCGCATCAGGAAACTCTGCAAAGAGTTGTAATATTATCTGTCCATGCACAACAATATATCTCTCAACAGCTGCTGGATCGGTAGATATAAAAGCACGATTATCCCTCTTGAACTCCGACATTCTCCTGATGACATCATTGAAAGAGAGGCGTGATACCCGACTTTGCTCCTTCAACAATGTAATAATGCTTATTGCAACCCTTGCAGTTTTGAGTACTGGTTCATACCAAGGAAGATATTGCTTTGATGGTTTTCCAAGTCTATACCTGTAAAAGGAGAGAAAATAAAGTCATCATGATTAAAATTAATGATTTAATGAAGAAAAAATTCTGATTGATTTGCATTTTAGTAGGAAATTTCAAATAACTATGTTTTTTTATCACTTTATAGTGATTTCTCTGCAGTCGTAGATCTAAACATTGGTTGGAAAAAAGCAACTGGTGAATCCTAATGTAGCATAAGACAATACCAGGCCATATCTGTCCTGATAGATATGAAAATCATTGATGATCCAAATTCAATCATCCATTCCTTAATAGCACTCAAAAAGATTGGAATGCCATCAGCATTCACTGCACTTGAAGAACCTGAAGTAGACTGACTAAGCTCATCATCAAGACAGAATCCACTCCCATCATCAGAAGTCATAACCCCAGAACCAAAGATGGTAACATCAATGTCAGCACATGGTTTCATTGGAAGAAGCTCCAAGGAAATCAACCTTGAGTCTGAATTATAAAATGACCAATTATGAAGCATGCTTCGAGGAAGATCCTGAGGATCACACACATCAATGTCACTTTCAAAAACTACAAGCTCATCAGTTTCGTCATTAGAATTCTTGTAGTATGCTGGGAGAGGATAATCATTAGCAATCTCATCTTCATTGATCTTGATGTAGAATTTGTTAGACATGGAGGCTGAACCTTGATTCTTCTTCTGTTTCATAGATTTCCAATATTCTTCCTCTTGCAAAAGTTTTGCCAATTTTGCATCCTCATCTTCCCCAGCTGTACAGGTAGATGAATATTTCTCATCCATGTTGCACTTTCCCTCTCTATTTTTACCAATAGTCAGAGTCCCACCCAAAAATGTTGATATTTCTTGCCCTATATTTTCACGCCTCCTACTCTCATCTCTAAGGGCAGCAAGAACAGGCAAGCCCGCAAATACCTGGTCATTCTTTGATGTCTCATCCAAACCAATCAGTTGATTGTAAATAAATTCTCCCTGGGAAATGACAAAATCCTTAACTGATGCCCCACGAGAGAAACTCTTGCTTCCACTCATTGACCGAACAACACCAGCAAGCAACTCATCAAGACTTAAGTCAGGATTTCCACCAGAAGGCTTTGAAAGCTTTTTATAAACCTCTACACAAGCACGAGCTTTTTCAAAGAAATGCTCATAAAACTTTTTATAGCTGCCACTTGGCTTACAGCATAAGTAATCAGCTACATCAGTTGAAAGCCATATCACTGGACAACCATCTTCATAACCAGAGATGTTCCAAAACTCAACACGTCCAAATCCTTCACATCTAGCACTCTTTTTCTTTTCCTTGTCAGAAATTTCTTCGAATGGCAATATCAAACCAGTTATGAACATGTCATTGACTTCCAACATTTCAAGAGGTTGAGGAAGACCTTGTGAATTATGCAATACAAAATCATTGAGCCTCCTATTAGGCCGACCCTCATCTTTTTCACACGTCAGCCCTACAGCTACAATTTCATCATCTACTATCATATCCCTCTTTGTCTCAACAATTGAATCTTTGTCAGATATGTGAACTGATTTCTCCTTAAAATCAGTACAGGCAGCAGCTCTCCTTGGCCTTTTCGAAGCCAGTTTCCCATTTTCAGGAGCTATCTTACGCTTCTGAACTTTTTTAACATTTGTTGTCTCTTTCCTGGTGGAAGATGCGGCAGATTTATTCTTGCCTTTCTTATTCTTCGTTCCTGGATGCAAAAAGGGAAAAAATAAGTATTGTGAACTTGAGTTTAGTTGGTTGAGAATAGTACAGTAACATAAATGAGTAAAAATCTTCTTCCCTCTAACCATACCTCCCTTTATGCACCCCACTAAAAATTACAAAAAAATGAATTCTAAACCTTAACCCTAATTTCTATATCCTAAACCTAAAAATACACACTACGCCTAATTCCCTAAACCCCAAACACAACCCCTAACCTTAAACAATAAACCCACTATTTTAAAGTGAGGGTACCAATAGAGGCACAATAAAGGGGCAAACTTATAAATTTGAAGTGTCATACTTTCCAGATTTCAAAAATGAAATATTATAAGCTATCCCTCTCATTTCTCAATTTCTCTTCGATTCAATGAAGCTAGTTCATCTTATTTTTAAGTTTACAGATCAAACCTTGGTTCTTTCAACAAGATGTATCAACATGCTTCTTAAGAATACACACAACTTATAAAACTGACCTAACAATCTTGTTTTGCTAAGAAATGAAGGATCATTTTATTCAATAAAAAATGCATGAAGTTTAAACAACAAGTGAGCAATCAAATGGATCAACATGCACAAAATCCTTTAAAATAATAAAAAGAACCCATACCCTAGAACAACAAAATTTGGAATTTCATATCTGTGCCGCATTCATCAGTAATAGCAATGTAAATTACAAAACCAAAATTTAAAAAAAAAAATGGTGAACATGAAACTGTAAACAATCTGCCATCACTTGATTGGCTGTAAGTGTACAGTCTCTTCTCTCTTCCATCAAAAATTACAAAAAATCATCAATATGTATATGGGACCAATCCCCTCCCCTTTTTCTCTTTCCTTTAGGGAGGGGAAAATCAAAATTTAACATTCGGAACTGAATATTAGAGATTCAACTCAAGAATTCAACCTGAAAAAAAAAACAATAGAAGAGAGTTAACCTGAAGAAGAATTGTTGGAACCCAAAAGAGCTGCAGATCCCATGATTTGGAGAGGAGATGGCTGTTGAATCTTCAAATCTTTGCTACAAAAACTGCTTTGGATGTTTGCCTTCTTTCAAAGGAAGAACCCTTAACCTTATAAACAAAGAGAGGAAGGAAGCAAGGAAGGCGTGAACACTGAATTTGGAAAATGGCAATTGTTGGCGCCATTCCCTCCCAAAATCAAATTTTTCTACCATTTTGATCTTTTTCTCACAAGTTTTCCCCCAAACATCAAAAAGGAAAATCAGAAGTAATACCTTTCCCGTATGTATAAATAATTTTACACCGGCATATTTACTATTTAAGAATTAAAATATTAATTTTTAATTTTAACTAACCCCTAAATTTCAAATTCTAATTTAAATTTTATAATATAAATTATTTTGTATCGATAATTAAAAAAATAATTGTTATTTTTGAAGTTTATAGATATAAGTACCAGTAATATTAATATAGTGATCGAATAAAATATTATAAATAATTAAAAAATTAATTTAAATTTTATAATATGATTCTATTAAATTAAATAATTAATTTTAAATTAAATCTCTAACTTCTAAAATAAAAACTTGTATAATCTAAAGTTTACAATGTAAGTACATATATCTAATGTAATGGTTTTAGATTATACAAATTTTTATTTTATTTTAAAAGTTAGAGATTTAATTTAAAATTAATTACCTAATTTAATAGAATCATATTATAAATTTAAATTATTATTTTTAATTATTTACGGTGTTTTACAATAATTATTTAATTATTATATTAATATTACTGGTGCTCGAACCCGTAAACTTCAGAAATAATATTGTTCTTTTAACTATTAAAGCAAGATAATTCGTAATATAAAATTTAAATTAGAGTTTAAAACTTAGGGGTTAAGTAAAATTAAAAATTAATATTTTAATTCTTAAATAATATATATGTCGGTGTAAAATTATTTATATATACGAAAAAGGTATTACTTTTGATTTTCCTTTTTTGGTATTCACGGAAAACGAGAAATTATTGCATGAACTCGTTTCACCACCTATAATATGGTCTCCAATCAATTAAATTAAGACACATAATATATTTTTTCATATTATATTTACACATAAGCATTGTCCAAATTATCCAATTTAATGTCTTTAATTTAAAAAGGAAAAAAATATTACCAAAGATTTCTTGTGTCATCTTTCTCTTTGTTCTTTAAAAATTTTTTAATTATTTTTTATATAGATTTAGGGTTTAAGGTTTAGAGTTTAGTGTTTAGGATTAGGGATTATGGGTTTAGGGTTTAGGTTATGATTATTGTTTAGGGTTATGGTTGAATTTTAGGGTTAGGGTTATGGTTTATGGTTAGGTTTAAGGGTTTAAGGTTAGGGTTAGGGGTTAAAGAAATTAATTAAAAAAATTGAACAATAAAGAAGAAGACAACATAAAAAATTATTAGTAATATTTTTTTTTCTTTTTTTAAATCAAAAACATTAAAGTGAATGATTTGAATAATGCTTATCTGTGAATATATCTTAAGTGGTAGAACTAGTTCGTGTAATAATTTCTCGGGAGAAAACTTGTAAGAAAAAGTTCATAATAAAAGATACTATTATAGTAAAAGACATAATTTATAGGTTCTATCATAATATATTATTTTTTAAAACTAAATTAATTGATTTTAAAGTCTATAAGTTTAAGGATTAACGTAGACTTTAAACATCTTAATACATAAAATATCATAATAAAAGACATAATCAAAGTCTATAATTACAAACAATTCAAAATTCATATGTTAGGCGGATGCATGGCAGGTGGATATAGGATAGGAGGATACGATACGGGTAAGGTCTTAAACCCATCACCTACTCACTACCCACGATGAATATAACTTTTTATATCTACACCCGCACACTATCCATCAAACTCATACTCATCCCTGCTCCAACTATAACGAATACTATACAAAATCTGCAAAACTATATTCGTCTACCATTCCTAATGCAACAAAACAATCAAACTAAATTCTGGCCAATAATTTGGTATTAAAACGAAACAAAATAAGACATTCCTAATCATTTTCAGCTATGGGAGTTTAAAGTATAAAATGAATATGTTACACTATGAACTGTATTTATACTAAAAACTATTACGTGAACCTTGTTCACCACGTTATCTATGGTCTCAAGCAATCAAGACTGTTAATCTTAATTTTTTTCCAAGTGAATCATCACCTCTTTTCTACATGGACTTAATTGGTGGGTAGTTATTAGGTGGTTTTTTAAAGATCAACGGTCCTGATTGTTTGGACCATATATGACGTAGTGAACATGGTTTACCTAATAATCTCTCGTATTTCAACATTTTTAATGAATAATTTATTACACGACAATAATTCTTTCATAACCAATACTTGCGTAAGATCAGTAAATCAAAATATCAAAACCAACTATAAGGACACATAATAACTAAATTAAGCTTTATGACATGATTCATTATAAGTAAGAAAGATCACAAACTGAGAGAAGATACATACTTGATCGAGAGTTCCAACGACGGTGATGAAATCGGATTGAAGAAGACATGCTTAAATCGATTGGCAATGAGACTGGATGGAGTAGTTTTTGTCGATCTCGACTTTGATCCAAATAATTCTAATATTTTTTTACGACAGATTTAAATATATATATATATATATTTGTCTCAAAACTAACCATAAAAATTAGTGATATGTTTACGCAATCTAACTCGATATGTTAAAAAAATCTTTAAAAATACAACAAATGATCTTAGTAAAAAATTTATCCATGAACAATAAATTTATTTTACTTACCTCAAATACAAACAATAACCCGATTTCTACATGATCTGGTCCTAACAATAAAAAAACGAATGAAATGATATTTTACTTACCTCAAATACAATTCAGATAATCTTAATATAACCTGATTTCTACATGATCTGGTCATAAAAATAAAAAAACGAATGAAATGATATTTTACTTAACTCAAATACAATTCAGATAATTTTAATATAACTCGATTTTTACATGATCTAGTCCTAACAATAAAAAACGAATGAAATGGTATTTTACTTACCTCAAATACAATTCAGATAATCTTAATATAACTCGATTTTTACATGATCTAGTCCTAACAATAAAAAACGAATGAAATGGTATTTTACTTACCTCAAATACAATTTAGATAATCTTAATATAACTCGATTTCTATATGATTTGGTCCTAACAATATAAAAAACCGAATGAAATGATATTTTACTTACCTCAAATACAATTCAGATAATCTTAATCTAACCCAATTCCTACATGATCTGGTCCTAACAATAAAAAATGAATGAAATGATATTTTACTTACCTCAAATACAATTCAGATAATCTTAATCTAACCTGATTTTTACATGATCTGGTCCTGACAATAAAAAACGAATAAAATGGTATTTTACTTACCTCAAATACAATTCAGATAATCTTAATCTAACCAGATTTTTACATGATCTGGTCCTAACAATAAAAAACGAATGAAATGATATTTTACATACCTCAAATAAAATTCAGATAATCTTAATCTAATCCAATTTCTACATGATCTGGTCCAAACAATAAAAAACGAATGAAATAATATTTTACTTACCTCAAATACAATTTAGATAATCTTAATCTAACCTGATTTTTACATGATCTGATCCTAATAATAAATTTATTTGTCCTAAATTAGATCCTAAAAATAAGGGCATGTCCGATTCTAATAAACCTGATCTAACATGATACGTAAAAAACGAATTCCTAAATAAATCTAAGAAAAAACAAACTAAAATGCAGCTCATGAAATTTATTAAAAATATTAATATAAACTATGGGAGAAATGAATTGAGTTTAAGCCATGGGGATATATATTATATATGTTCGAAGATAAATATTTAAAATAAATAATGAAGAAATCCAAGAAAAAAAACAAGTTAAAATTCAGCTCGTGAAATATATTGAAATAATAAAAAAACAAGATTTAAAAAATCTCTAATATATATATAAAATCAGCTCGTGAAATATATTGAAATAATAAAAAAATCAAGTTAAAATTCAGCTCGTGAAATATATTGAAATAAATCAAGATTCAAAGATATAGATCGAAAAGAAAAATAGAAAAAAATCAAGATTCAAAATCTCTAATATCATTCAAAAGTAGAAGATAAAGATTTTATAAGATTTAGTACCCATTCAACTTGGATTTTTTAACACAAAATTTTTGTAAAAAGATCATTTTAAAAAATCAACACTGATAGAATATCAGTTTAAACGTTAAATCGAACAAAAAATCGTTCAACGTTTAGAAGACACTTATTTGATATTGATTTTTTGTTTGACGTGCTAACGTTTTTTGGAGAAGTATCATTGAACGCCGCCATTTCGCTGCAAAAAAAAAATATAAAGCTTTTAATTGTAGATGATAAAGAAGCGGAGAGAGGCGGAAAAGAAAAAAAAAAATTTACTCTTTTAAAAGATATACCTCAAAACCCTAACAAACATATGATATATAGGACATCAATGTAATTAACATGAATAATGCGGGTTTTTTTTAACTCGACTCTATTTCAATAAATTTTGAAATTAATCTTTCTTTTAATTTATTTTTTTAAAAAATCGACTTATTAATCAATTTGATTAAAATAATTATCATTTTTGAGTTTTTTGTTATTCGATGATTACAATAACATCTGTTTTAGTGTATACTCTTAATCATTGGACATTAATTGCTCAATCATCATGCTAATATTATTGGTGCTCGCACCCGTGACCTTTAAGAACAATAATCGTTTCTTTAACCATTGAGGCCAGATGGGTCGTGCTTTTGGTCATTCCTACTATTGATTGTGTGAGTAAAATGATGTTTGATTTAAGTTAACTAAAAAATTAGTGTCTAAATTATATATTTTTTGAGGTATATATTTAATATTTTTTTATCAAAATATGTTTTATTTCGTTAGTGTTTTAAGGTAACACTATTAAAAAATTTATGTCCGATAATAGATAAAACACGATTGTTATTTATTTAAATAAAATAAATTAAATAATATCTTAAATTTTCAAAAATTCATAAAATATTCTCAAAATCTCTATACTCCCAAAATCTTAAAACAAAATTAATATCACTGTCGTCACCCATATCTTCGCCAAACCCTGTCATCATCGTCGTTTGAGGTAACCACCTATTTTCTCTAATCACCTATTGTTGATAACCAGCAGGAGAGGTATTAATCAAATGTCGAACGATGAACGTTAAAAACTTCAGTCGCTCGAGATCCAATTGGCACACCTCACACAATTACTGATGATGGATGATTGAGAGAAATAGATTGGTTTGAGTCTATTGACAAGAATAATAAGATTAACTTTGAGATTTTTGAAGTTTTAGATTTTAAGGATTTGAGATTTTTTTTAAGATTTTAAAATTTTTAAGATTTTTTAAAAAATATTTTTAAAATTCTTTATTTTAAAAATAAAATATTTGTTAAGTTCCAATGAGGTGATGAATTTTTTAAATAATGATATCTTAAATTATTAATAAAATAAAATTTTAAATATACAGCCAAAAATATTAAACACCGATTAAAAAAGTAATTTGTAGATTTTTATATCTTCAATATAGCTAATAAAAAATTAAAATATTTTTTTATCTATAATATATCTATAGATTTTGACTCATTGTTTCTTTGACAAAATAAGTATACATAAAATACCGAATTGATCTCCAAATATTTTTTAGAACATTATAGCCCTTGAATTAAATATTATTACCCATTTGACCCCTGCCCTTGAATTAAAAGGGATAAATTGTACGCTAAATTTGCTTAATTTTTATTTTTCTTTAATTTAATCTTAAATTTTTTTATTTAATCTAAACTTGATTTTATTTTTAAATATTTTATAAATTAGTCCAATAATTACAGTGTGATGATATTTTTTTTTCAATTCAGTCTTTCAAATCTTTTGTAGAACTAATGTTTTGATATAATAATTAAAAAAATAGTTTTGGACTAATTTGAAAAGATTTCAAAAATGGTTCTTATGTCCAAACTATTTGAAAATATATTTAAGATGTTTTTGAGTGATTTTAAATATGTTTTAAATGATTTAAAGAAACCAAATAAGTGTTTTTAACCCAGGTGTTTCGATACACCCTTAAGGTGTTTCGATACCTGTTCTTCAATACCATGGTTTCAAAGGCAAAACCACAGTGGTATCGATACTGGTATCGATACTATTTGCCACTGTGATGGCCTGTTTCGATACCTGTTTCTGAACACCCCCAACGGTCAAAATGATTTTATAAAAAACCCCAACGGCTAGGAGCGGTATCGATACCAGTATCGATATCAGTTCTTAAATGCAGGTCAACGGCTATTTCCCAAAGAGGGTGTTTCGATACCAGTTCAAGCGGTATCGATACCACCTGTACCCGAAACAGAAATATGTCTTGTAATCAGCTCCAAACGGCTCCAAAAAATTCTCAACGGTCATAAACGGCTAGAAGCTCATTTGGGATGATAAAAGGAAGCCTCAAGCATCAAGAGAAGACTAATGCTTCAATTGTAACAACAATATGATCAAAGATTTGTCTTAGTGCTTAAATTCCTATTATTTGGGTAGACAAACACTTGTGAGCTTAATTGTCAATATATGCTCAAGTGTAATTAGGAATTGGGTGAGTGCTTAGTTGCAAACATTAACCTTATTAGAAGGATTCAAGTTTGCTAAGTTTTTTTGTTTGAGTGAATTCCCAAAGTTCGGTTGTGAACTTTGGATGCTAGATTCGGGTTTAAGTCTAGGATTGTAAGGTTATCCCTTTGGCCTTAAAAGGTTGAAATTCTTAGTGAATTTGGAAATCCTTAGTGGGAAGCTAAGGTAGTGGATGTAGGTGCTTGTTCGAAGGCCGAACCACTCTAAAATCATTGTGTTATTTTTGCTTCCACACTTATCCACCCAAATTGCCATTTCTCCACCACTTGGCTAATCTAATTGGTTGTGCATCGAGCCACTCCAAGTCTAACAATTGGTATCAGAGCGAGGCTCAATCGAGGAGGATTAACATCCTATTGAGAAGATCCGGAGAGCTCGACCAATTTACGATCAACCGACATTCCATGGCTCAATCCATTGACAAACCACCTTTCTTTGACGGGTCCAACTACTCCCAATGGAAGATAAGGATGAAGTATTTCATCAACTCTAGAGACTACAAGCTATGGGATATAGTTGAAGATGGACCATTTGTGCCAAAAGGAATAAAGGCGGAATGGAGCGTGGAAGATCGCAAGAAGATGGTGCTAAATCACAAAGCCTTGCACATTCTTGTTTGTGCATTCCATCCAAGCATCTATGAGAAGATATCTTCTTGTGATAGTGCCAAGGAAGTTTGGGACAAGCTAGAAGTCACATACGAAGGAACAAACGAAGTAAAGGAGACCAAGATTGGACTCCTCAACCAAGAGTATGAGAACTTCAAGATGAATCCGGAAGAGGACATAGCAAAGAAGTTCGATCGATTCTCCACCATCACCAATGGACTTAGAGGATATGGAAAGATCATTCCGGAGGAGAAGCTTGTTTGTAAGCTCATCTATTCCCTTCCCGAGTCATGGGACTCAAAAAGGACCGCCATCATCGAAGCCAAAAATCTAAAGACACTCAAGCTTGATGAACTCATGGGGTCACTCCTCACACATCAAATTATGATAAAAGGAAGACAAGAGGAGAAGAAGAAGGAAGAGATTAGAGCGATGGGGAAGAAAAAGGTCCAAGAGCTTGGTGTAAATATCAACACCGTTGCTCTAAAATCCTCCAAGTGCATCCACTTTGAAGATTCAAGTGAGAAGGATAGTGAAGAAGATGAAGAGCTTGCCCAACTCTTCATTGACTTTGATCGATTCGTGAGGAACAAAAGTAAGAGATCCTCAAAGCACGAATCAAAGGAGAAGATGAAGGACTCCCACAAGTCAATCAAAAGGGGATCATCTTCCAAGAAGCAAGCATATGTGGCTACATGGAGTGAAGATGACTCCACCGAAATGAAGAAGACAACATATGCTTGATGGCCTTCAATGAGGAGGAGGTAACTTCTAACTCATCTATTTCTAATTCATATACTTTTGATGAGTTACAAGAAGCCTATGATAAATTGGCTTTTGAGTTCAAGGCTTCATTTTCTAAAAACAAAAAGATGATTTCAAAGCTTAAATTAGAAAATGATTTGCTTTCAAAGACCAATTTCAAAATTGAAGTAAAATTAAAAGATTTTGAGCTTAAAGTTTTCGATTTACAAAATTTGCTTCAAAAGATTGAAAAAGATCATCAAATTGCTTTAGATGATCTTAAGAAGGAAAAAGATTTGATTTCCAAAGAGCTTGAAAAGAAAAATAATTTGGGAAAATCAAATTTTTACATGAGACAATCCAGTGCCCCTAGATTTATTGATGGAAAATGTTTTAGAAGTGTTTGGGTTCCAAAAGGACTAATCACTTCAACCAAAAAGGATGAAATTGAAAGATGGATTCCTAAGGGGACTAAAATTTGTGCTACTAACGTTAAAGGATCCAAAGCAATTTGGATACCAAAAATTACTTGATTGTTTTGTCTAGGTGTGATGGAGATATGAGCAACAAAGTGCAAGATTAAAGGGGAGCTCCATACACACAAGAAGGACACTTGAAGAAGGAAGGCTTCACATCCTACCTTTGGTTCAAGTGTGGTAAAATTTTTAGTTGAATTTGTGTTTATTTGCTTATTTTTATTTTATTTCAACTAGTTTATCTTATATGTTGGACTAACACTTAATGATGCCTTGAGTAAGGGGGAGTTTTTATTTTCATAACCTATGTTTTGAAACTTAATTTTTCCAACAATTGGTATCTTTCAAAACCTCCTATGTTATGAGCTTTAAAGTTTTTCAACTTGGTTTGAACCATTTTTGATATAACAAAAAGGGGGAGAATGTTATGAAAAATTGTTTTTCAAAGAATTTCAAATGGATAAGAGGGAACTTTAAACGATTTAATTCTTTAATTCTCTTATTCAAAGTTTATTGGACAAAGGGGGAGCAATCTCAAAAACAATTTTTCAAGTTAGTTTTATTATATCAAAAAGGGGGAGATTGTAGAACTAATGTTTTGATATAATAATTGAAAAAATAGTTTTGGACTAATTTGAAAAGATTTCAAAAATGGTTCTTATGTCCAAACTATTTGAAAATATATTTAAGATGTTTTTGAGTGATTTTAAATATGTTTTAAATGATTTAAAGAAACCAAATAAGTGTTTTTAACCCAGGTGTTTCGATACACCCTTAAGGTGTTTCGATACCTGTTCTTCAATACCATGGTTTCAAAGACAAAACCACAGTGATATCGATACTGGTATCGATACCATTTTGCCACTGTGATGGCCTGTTTCGATACCTGTTTCTGAACACCCCCAACGGTCAAAATGATTTTATAAAAACCCCCAACGGCTAGGAGCGGTATCGATACCAGTATCGATACCAGTTCTTAAATGCAGGTCAACGGCTATTTCCCAAAGAGGGTGTTTCGATACCAGTTCAAGCGGTATCGATACCACCTGTACCCGAAACAGAAATATGTCTTGTAATCAGCTCCAAACGGCTCCAAAAAATTCTCAACGGTCATAAACGGCTAGAAGCTCATTTGGGATGATAAAAGGAAGCCTCAAGCATCAAGAGAAGACTAATGCTTCAATTGTAACAACAATATGATCAAAGATTTGTCTTAGTGCTTAAATTCCTATTATTTGGGTAGACAAACACTTGTGAGCTTAATTGTCAATATATGCTCAAGTGTAATTAGGAATTGGGTGAGTGCTTAGTTGCAAACATTAACCTTATTAGAAGGATTCAAGTTTGCTAAGTTTTTTTGTTTGAGTGAATTCCCAAAGTTCGGTTGTGAACTTTGGATGCTAGATTCGGGTTTAAGTCTAGGATTGTAAGGTTATCCCTTTGGCCTTAAAAGGTTGAAATTCTTAGTGAATTTGGAAATCCTTAGTGGGAAGCTAAGGTAGTGGATGTAGGTGCTTGTTCGAAGGCCGAACCACTCTAAAATCATTGTGTTATTTTTGCTTCCACACTTATCCACCCAAATTGCCATTTCTCCACCACTTGGCTAATCTAATTGGTTGTGCATCGAGCCACTCCAAGTCTAACATCTTTATTTAACTTATAATTGACCCCTATTACTTTATAATTTTTATAATTTAATCTATTATTTTAAATGTAATTCTATTTTTGTTTAATTTAGCCTAAAAGATCATTGTTAGACCTGGAATTAACTCTATTTTTTCCTTCTAATTTTTATAATTTAATTTAATATTTTAAATATAGTTATATTTTTGTTCATTTTAGTCCAAAAAGTTATTGTTAGAACCAAAATTAACCATAATTTCTTTTTAATTTTTATATTTTAGTCTAATATTTTAAATATAATCATATTTTTATTCAATTTAATACAAAAATGATTATCATACCCAAAATTAACCCTTAATAGTTTATAATTTTTATAATTTAGTTTAATATTTTAAATATAATTATTCTTTTTAATTTGGTCCAAAAAAACATTTTCTGACCCAAAATTAACCCTATAAAAACAGGTTTATATTTCTATCAAATAATCTTATATTTCTCCAACCAAACACTATAATTTTATATTTCTATCAAATAAACCAAACAAAATAATGTAACATTCCAGTAATCTTATTCATAGAGATAATATTACATTCCGTGAATCGAATGTACCACAATGGTAACTAATTATTTATTAATTTTATCTTAAATATATGTGATATAAAACATTAGTTAAATTTATAATAGTTTTTTTATAAAAAAATAAAAATATAAAAAGTTGCATGATAAAATTGATCTATTAACAAGCTTTTTCTAAAAAAAATAAATAGACATTGTATTCATATTATTTACATTAAACAAAAAATCATTAAGATTATTTTTGCATAAGAATTTTATTGGTATGCTTATTTTCATCGGAATTTTTTTTTTTGGTTGTAAGAAATTTTGAATTTTTAATCTAATTATTTTACTTCTTGATACGATGTAATTATAATTTTTCTTTAGATTTAATAAAAATTCAGTAGTATTTATAAAAAAAAAATCATTAACATCATTACATCTATTTATGGAATGTAAGTGAAAACTATAATGACAAGTAATTATATTTATTAATTTAAACCAAATGATATGTGAGAGAATAAGTTATTATTAATTATAAAAAATAAAAAAATAAAAATGTAGGAAAAAGAGTAGGTGAGGCTGGAAGCGACAAGAGAAAGAAAAGTCATCCCCCATTTTATTTTTATAACTACTAGATTTCTAGTGTAAGTTTCCTTTGTATAATTAGTAGTATAATTTTTTATTTGGAGGATAATTATTATTATAACCATGGTGATATTTAGTGGGAAGAAATTAATTTTTTATGTTTTTATTTTAAATTAAAAGATTTAGTGTTTAAGGTTAGAGGTTATAGTTAGGGTTTAGAGACTTAGGGGTATGATGTATTTTTTAAGGTGTAGAGTTTAAAATATAGAAAATAAGGATTAGGGTTAAAAAATTAATTTTTTAAAAAATTTCCAAATAAGACATAGAAGGATGCATCATAAAGAGACAAATAATTTTTACTCATATCTAATACTCTACTTTTTATTTATTAAAAGATTGTAAAATGTTGCTATCAGTCCCTTTGCCATGCATAAATTATAGATTTAGTCTATATAATTTAATTTAATCATCGTTATTTTTTTTTTTAATTTTGAACTTCCAATCATTTGGTTTGAAAATTGGGAAGGAACTAAAACTAAATTTTTATCACTATTTTACTAAATTTAAATTTATTTTATTATTTACTTTAACTTATTTGAAAATTTATCACAAATAACAAAAGAAAATAAAAATTTGAATATATTAAACGTTTAGCTTTTGAAAAATCACAAAAATAGTTTAATAAAGTAACGGTATTTAAATATAAAATATATATTTAAAATATTTAATATAATAAATAAAATAATATAATATAATATTTATAATCAAGTTATATTTCAAGACTATTATTTTTGTAAATAATTTATATTCCGTAAACAAAACACATAATAATTTATTAATCCACACACTTTATCCTTCCCTTCTTTGTTCCTCATTCTCATTTTTACTTATTTTATAACTTTAAATTCAAAAAGTAGTTTAAGTTAAAAAATATTGAATTAGAGTACAATATAAAGATTAAATTGATCACACATCCACAGTGCAAGGACTAAAACAGAATTAAACCAAAAATGATAAAGTAGTAATTTTGTAATAAAAATCGTAAATTATTGCCGGATGAATCTACTGATGACCTGTTTGTAATTACGCACACTTTGTCCTTCCCTTTCTCCCCCTTCCCCACTCCCACTTCGACTCTTGTCATTGTTTTTTCCCCATTTCAGATATCTATTTTTTTTTTAAAATTAAAACTATTAGGTTAGGATTTTTTGGGGATAAAAGATTTGCATCAATCGCCATCGTCATCATCGAGATTGGTTTTTTAGATTTTGATTATTGAGAATCGTTAAATCGGGCGAGGGTTGAGAGGTAGGGGTATGGAGAACGGTCACGATGGGAAAGTGGCCGGAAAGCTATCGGGATTGGCAATCAACGACAACAATAACAACGACGATAGCTTGTTTCAGGTCATGAAAGCTGTTGAGGCCGCCGAAGCCACCATTAAGCAACAGGTTTGTTCCTTTTTCTCTAGTTGTAATGGTAAATGAACAAGTGTTTAATTTTTTTTTTTTTTGTATTTATTCTCAGGCGGAGGAGAACAGTCGATTGAGGTCCGAACTCCAGAAGAAACTAGAGCTGCTTGAAAAATTTGTAGGAAAATTAACTCTCTTTTTTTCATTTTAGTTATTAGTGAAGTTCTATATTTTAGCTATGCTTTGTTTATGCCGAATTTACATATATTTTATGGAAAGCAGAAAGGAGAAAGTGTTAGCAATCAAAATGCTTCCGCAAAGGAAGTTACTGATACTATCTTAAATGGTACTTTGAATGCATTTTCTGGTGCTGCTTCTGATAATAATACGGGTCCTGCTCTTTCTCGACTCTCTTCACCTTCCATGGCTACCTCTTTTACACCAGCCAGGTTCTTCTTGTTATTTTGCATTGCTAATAACATCGTGTGAACATCAAAAATGGGATTTTTCTTATTCGTTTGTTTTAAAATTTTAGGTATCAATTAGAAAGAGAATACAGTTCTCGATTGCCACAGGATCTTATGCCAATGGCTCAAATAAATAATTCCAATTCCATTTGGAAACAGGTTCCTTCATGCCCTTCTGTACTATGCCGTTGGGTTTTTTCTTTTAGATTTTTTATGGACTCTTAGCTTCTATTTTTCTCCAGGATGCTTCTATCAATGCTCGGGAACATGAAGAAGAGATTTTGCAGTTGCGCAGACAGCTTGCTGAATTTTCTGTCAAGGTTATGTCTTGCTTCCTTCCCCCTCCCCTCTCCACTGTTTTTGTTCATGTTAGTTTCTGGATTTATAATTATTCACGGTTATTCTTGCAGGAGGCACAAATTCGTAATGAAAAATATGTTCTTGAAAAGCGCATTGCCTATATGCGTCTGGTAGGAACTAGCCTAGTGTTTCCTTCCATTTGCACAATGCCTTGGTTTTTATTCTTCCTTGTTCAGCTCGTAGTTCATGAACTTAAATATGATATTAAGTGTTTTGAGTTTTTGTCACCAGGCCTTTGATCAACAACAACAGGACCTTATTGATGCTGCCTCAAAAGCTCTCTCTTATAGGCAAGACATAATTGAGGAAAATATTCGTCTAACTTATCAATTACAGGTGTTTTTCATTTCTTAATGTTATTTAATTTTTTTGAGGGTTAATGTTTTTTCCCTTTTCTCATTGATACCTTGTCCCTTTAGTTTATGTAGGTTGGAATGTTCTTGGACTCTGGTTGGGTGTTAAAACTTAATTCTCAAATTATTTCAGCTGTGAAATTATTATTTTTTCTTTATTCACTCGAGTTCTTATTTCTTTTGAAAATCTTTTGTTATGATGATGGATTTATGCATGTTTGACAATATATTGTAATATTGTATATTGTTATGATGATTACGGTCTTGCTTGTTATTAAAGATGTACATTTCAATGTTCTATGCATGATCCTTTTTTCAGGCCGCACAGCAAGAAAGAACAACTTTTGTGTCATATTTGCTTCCTCTATTGACAGAGTATTCCCTGCAGCCACCGATTCATGATGCCCAATCCATTGTAAGCAACATCAAGGTCAGTTTCTAATTGGTCCATCTATTTTTGATGGTGGCACTTTATCAAGTTGCAAGAAAACCGGGATGTTGTTTGCATTGTTTATCCCTTTTCTCATTGATACCTACGAATATCATTGCCATTGTAATCATTAAACAAACAGGATATCTTTTTTCCCTACATTATGTTTATTTTTCTCCTTTCTGGAACTGCCTTTTGTGTGCATGCATGTGTGTTTACTTGTGGCATGGTATATAATGCACCTGTATTTATCCACTTTTATCCTTGATATTTTGAAGAGAGTGTGTAAGAATATGACATATATATATTAGATAAGGACGCAAAACCTAAGAGTGGAGAATTATTTTGAGCGAGTCAAAACATGTCTGTTTCTTCTCTTTAAATCTGAGGTATGAAGTTACCACTGGACTCGTGCAGGTTCTATTTAAACATCTGCAAGAGAAGCTTCTTATCACTGAGGTATGTTACATGGAATGATTTGTTTATGATAACTGGAGACATTTTTCTTTTCCAGTTCTGTTGGAGTTAGCCTGTGCTAATTATGGTTTGAGATTTTAAGTATCATGTTGATCTTGTAAATACTTAATTATGTTTTTGTTGTCTTTTCCTGGTCTCAGTCAAAGCTTAAAGAGTCACAGTATCAATTGGCACCTTGGCGGTCGGATGTTAATCATTCGAATTTCCCCCCTCAGTCTCCATCTCATTCCCTTGGTGCAACACTGACAGCTTCAGTATGCTTATAATATATTCTTTTGATCTGTACTTTTATACCAGTATGGTTTTCTTATTCCTATACTTTCTCGCAGAGCAAAAATGGTCTTGAATTGGTGCCTCAGCCGGTTTTTTCCCAAGGAATGACACAGATAACCTCTGATGCTCAAGCAGACTCAAACTGGGATCTACCTAGTCAGCACCAAGGTGGCTTGGGTGGTGGTATTGCTTCAAAAAATTTGGAATCTGATGATTTGAGGAGGTATTCACCCATTGCAAGCAGGTGAGCCTGGTCAAATGGAGACTGCTATTGTGAACTGAATGTACGAAATACAACCATCTGCATTTGTTGGTGGGTTCTGTTTTCATTGAATTCCTTTCGGTGCCTTGTATGCATAAATCATTTCAAAAGCTAAATTTCCAGGATGAGCCAATATGAACCTTCTGTTGTGACATTATACCGCCTCCGCATTTCGGAGAAATAGTCAAATGAGGAATTGAGGATACCATGGTTGATAGTCTATACACATAGTTTTTGGAGTGGCAAAAAGTTACTTATAACCTCTTGTAGATTTTGTTTGAAGAAAGACATAAAATTTCTAATGAGGACAGATGCTGAATGTTTTTGTTTGACAAGGGCATGGGCGCATGGCAGCATTAGTGTGTGTTAAACTGAACAAAAATGTTTTATTTTAAATGGTTGCCAGGACTTCTACTGCCATTGAGGTACCAACACAGCTGGCAGGAACTCAGGGTGACATGAATACCATGCGATATGGTGAAGAGACTATTAATAAACAAGTTAAATTTCATGACACTGTCAGCAATAGTGAGATGGATTATCCTGATACTGAGGGACTCCAGATTGAAAGAGAACCTCCCTCCAATTGGGGTTCGGGAAACTCACCTTATTCTGCACATGATGAGCCCAGTTCCTCTTATCCTCCTTATCTGCCACCAGTTCTTGAAGAGCCTTCGTCTTCTTTTTCTGAGGGTAAATTGTTAAGAGTGCATTATTGACTCTAAGCAATAAGCATTGAAATTGTCTGTCATATATTGTGTATTGCTTTGCGCAGCTGCAGAAGATGATCTGCTTCCAGCTATAGAAGGACTCCAAATTTCAGGGGAAGCTTATCCAGGGAGGGAACTTCAGGCGTGTGGATATTCTATTAATGGAACAACCAGCTGTAATTTTGAGGTTCTTTTTCAGGATTTTTTTTCTCTTCTCTATGTTGAACATGTAGGATTTTGGGTATTGTTATTTCTTGGATATTTTTGAAGATACCCTGTATTAGTTAGCATTTCTCTTAATTCATAACATGGGTATATAATTCTTTAATGTGCTTGCAATGACAGTGGGCGCGACATATGGAAGATGGATCTGTCAAGTACATTGAAGGTAGTTTCTTGTTTTTCATCTTCTTGAGGTTCTCTAACTTCTCTTCAACAATGTAATCCCTTAATTTATTATGTTTCTAAAAGGGTTCTGAATAACAGGAGCAAAGCAACCAAACTATCTTGTTACTGCTGATGATGTTGATACATACCTTGCTATTGAAGTTCAGCCTTTAGATAACAGGAAACGCAAGGTATTGACTTTACCATGCAATTTCCAATATTTGGAAGCGTGTTCATTCTTATATAGTTTATTTTGCTTGGCTTTTTTTTTCTTTGTCTGCGAATCTGGTATGAGGCAAATCTGAAGTCTGAACCACGTAAGACATCAATATCTAGGAGAGTGTAGAAGTGGAAGAAAACAAGATTCATGCTGCACTATTTACCAGGGAATAACTATTTAACAGTAGACAGACATGTTTGCATTTCAAACATGAACCTTCAGATAGAAAGAGTGAGCATATACATTGGAAATTGAAGACCATGTATTTTGTTAATTGAGACTTGGTGGTATCATCTCTTCATTTCTATCTTGCAAGAAGTCTTTGCACACTTGTATGTTGTTAAGGTCTCAGGTTATGGGTGGAGTCACACTGGTATTGGCAATTGAAGGGCATGTATTTTGCTAATTGAGTGAGCATACAGAGCAGTTTTCAAACATTCTCAAGGCACCACTTGCTTTGCACTAGGGAAATTATCTGCTTATTGTTGCCAACTTGAATAACTTGTTTTATGTTTCAATTCAGGGAGAGCTGGTGAAGGTCTTTGCCAATGAGCACAAGAAGATCTCATGTGGTAAGTGTATTGATACTTTATGTTCCTGTAGCACTCCTTTTTATTTGTAATTCAGGTGATTGAAGTTTTCTGAAATCAGAGTAAATCTTAGTAACCTTTAGCTGATTGTAACTGCAGTTATTGTTCTTGCGTTCTGTACTTTGACTTTGAAGAGTTCTAAATAAACAAAGATTTGTCGACCCTTTTTGTCAGATGGACAGTGGGTCAAGAACAATATCCATGGTTCACTATCCCTCCATTACTCTTTTTGTCCCATCTTTCCAGTACACCCATCATGACTATCTGTATGAATAACTGATTCTCACAGAAAAAAAACGGTGATAACGGGTGTGTTAATGACAGAGGGACCTCTACCTGTATGCTGTGTCCCCATTATACTTAACAAATTAAGTTTTTGTTGCTTTTTTCGTTTGGACGATTTCTGGGCCTTCTTTCATTTGAGATAGAATCTGTCTGTCTAATTATTTAACTAATTTTGCACACCCTATTTTCCCTTTACTTTTAACAGATCCAGAGATGCAAGCCCACATTGAGAGGACTCTTCATAGTGGTCAAGCTTCATATAAAGTTTCATTTACGGTATGACTTCTGTGCTTGTATTGTTGTTTATATTGCCCCATTGTGTGATAATGCTTCCATTTAGTTTTCTAGTTCTTATTAATTGTATTTAATTACAATGTCATTACTCTGGAGTCTTTTTATATTACAGACAGGATATCTTGATATATGGGAACCAGCCACGTTGACCATTAAAAGAGACGGTTACAGTATCAAGTGTAGTGGACCCAATGGTCCTGTTTTCAATGAAAAATTTTACCCAACCACTCAGGTATGGCTAATAACTTGATTATTCTTTTGAAGTCTTGTAAGACTGATATAAGACAGCTAGGATGTTAAGATTTATAACAATTTTCAGATCTAAATTGATTGTGGTCCTTGAGAAAAATAGGGATATTTGTTAGTTATCCAAGAAGTGTTAGAGCTTAAGGAAAAGTCTAAATTAACGAGGAGTGTTAGAGTTTTTTATTTAATATATAATTAGAGTTTATTCCTAATTAGTAATTTAGATTTATTAGAAGTCTTATTTAAATTAGGAATAAATATTATTTAAATTAGAGATAAAGTATAATTTTAATCATATTAAAACTCTATTTTAGCCTATTTAAAGGCTTACTATGTGCAGGAACATTTCATTAAGGTCGTAATGCAAATTAGCACAGACTAAAATACCTCATTTTACAAAGTTTTCCTTTGTTCACTTTATTAACCAAAGAAAAGTGTTGTCTTTGCTGGTTTCTCTTAATTACTTTTTCAGAGTAAAACTAACCTGGTTTTTATAAAGATGGGGACCCATGGTTTTTCTAAGCTAAAACATATATACATAGAGATAAACTTCTGATCCTAGTATTAATTAATATTCAATTTATGGGGTATTATATCATATTCTGTATGCCTTGTCCTTTAAGTACAGTAGTCCTTTCATGCAGTAAAAAATGACTCGGTATATTTCTGCACATGTCCCATCCCATGTATAGATTTCTGATGGAAATAGTTTAAGAGTTACTGATTTTGGCTGCTTTTGATATTATTTTCTCCTGAGTCATTAAATAGAAAACACATTCATATTTCCGTTCTTGTATGTTTATGGTGGTATCTTTTTGTGTATTTATTATTTGGTCTAGATTAAAATCACATTCGAAGAGCCTACAGAGTTTATGATTATTGGATCAAATGGAGCCCAGCGTGTGTTACGAGCTGACAGCAGCTCTCAAGATATTAGCTGGTAAGTTCAAAGTTTCTCTTGTGGATAAATGAAGAATTGTCGATTGTGCATCCATGAGCATAGTACATTTGAGAATAATGCCCGAAAAGTTAAACAAAATTAACCCTATTCTAGTAACAGCAGGTAAAAACTTTCATAGGGGACACCTTAATGTTACTTAATGTTTAATCCTGAAAGTCTCTATGCACTAGATTTTGGGGTGAAGGGTATCCCTTTTGCATCCCAAAGCCCAATGTGCCTCAATTGCCAACTGGTGTCCATCTTATTTTAATTTTCAAGATTGTTTTATCTATATTTTAGATTTTAGACTAATTATACTGTATTTATTTTTTGTTCATGGTGGCTGTGTTGAGGTATGAGCTTATTTATATTTGCATTTCATTTGTGCAGCTCAAGAGATACAATTGTGCTCACCTTGAGATTATTTATCATACGGGTATTAGTCTCCACATTTTATACTTGTACATTTACACACTGAGAAGTGTGCGACTTTGTTATGCCATACGCACACATCTACATAGAAACCTAATCCTGATTAGGAGCTTCAAACCTTTTTTTGGCATACTGATCTGTGAACCTTTAGACCTTCAAGTGTGAAAATCCTTCTTTTTGGTACTGGCTTATATAGTTTGATACTTTTTTAAAATAATAGCTTATGAAATCTATTTCATATCATCATAATCATATTGAAATTGATTTTGGCATGATTAGAATATGATGCTTTGGCATGTATGAATGGGAATGGGTGTTTTTTCCCTGTGTTTCGCACTTGGGGAGTAAGTGTGATTGTGGTTAACGGTAGAGATAACTGTTAGTTGTGGGTTCCCTTGAATATTTGTTAGCTTCCACAAGAAACTGATTACCTGTAGGACTAAAGATAGTGTTTTTTGTCTGGAATTTGTAACCCTTACAATATTTTAAACCCTTATTAACAGTAGATTTCTCTTATCATCTTTGTCAGGCTGCTGAGAGAAGAAAAGTGAAGAAGAAAGGTTTATTCTTTAACAAGTAAGGTATCCATGGTTCATTCACCTTGCTATTGAGATTGTGTAGAATATATATTTGAGAAATGCCCCTCTTGCTTAACTAGTTAACTTGTTGGTTAGTTAGCTCTAGTGGTCTAATATTCTTTAGTCAGCAACGTCGAGTTGTAATTACATTTTGTATCGATAATTCCGGTCCTCGTTGCTGCCTTCTGTCGCTTAATCACAAGACGGTGACAGGGATTCTGTTTGTATTTACTTTTGATCTTCTTAGAGGTCATTGTATTTACAGGAATGGTTGGTCATTTTTGTGATAGAAAACGATGTGTGGGTCTTCTCTTTTCTTCTTTTTTCTTTTTCATCCATCATCAGAGCGCAGGTAGGTTCGGACAAATATGTGATTTCTGTAATGAAATTGACAATACGGTGGCGTTTTGTTGCTGTCTCCTTTTTATGTTGGTTCAAGTATTTGGAATTAATGTGGTGGAGGTAGTGAATTGTGATTTAACCAAAAATAACTTAATACGTGAATCAAGAGAGTTAATTGCGCTGGAGGTCCTCCGATCATCCATCTGTTACAATTTCAGTTAGTTACTGTCCAGAAAATGTGTTTCAATCAAAATGATGTTAGATTGGGTGATATTTTGAATGAAAGAAATTTAAAAAATAATTATTATATTTAATATTATTTTAATACATTAGTATTAGTAGTTTTAATAATTAAAGATAAAAAAGTAACTTCACATTCAAAAGTGTTTTTCACTTCTAAAATTAAAAATCTTAACCTTTGTAGTTCAGTGAAATTATTTTTTAAATGATTTTTTTACTTCATTTAGCATGTGTTATTGTCTGCAAGTGAAATTATATTGTAGCAAAAGTTCTTTTTAAACAATATGGGGTTGAGGCTCGATTTCAGGAAGACCGGGAGGAATTATATCATGGGTTTTTCTTATCATATTAATCATAGTCCTATCTAATTATAACTACTCATTTCATCACTATTTTTTAATTCATTTTTTTCGATCAATGAATCTTCATTCATCTTTTACTTATCATTAGTTAGGGATCACGACAAATCAAAATAAAGTATATTAATGACGAGCCAGGCTTATAATATAATCTCTCATATTTATTATGCCTCATACCACATTAAAATAGAAGGTTAATTGGATAAAAGAAAAACGGGAAATCAAACGATGTTTCTCATAAACCTTAAGTTTGAGTCGGAATAAAGTAATATTCTAAATAATTTGATAAATAATTTTATCTTTTCATTCTTTATCTTCGTATCTTTCTATGTTAATTGTTAAAAAGTGAAAAAAAAAAAGTTTTCCAAAATATAGGTAAAGAGTAAGCTTAAAGGGAGAGGGGATAAAGCAGCCACCTTTAGGGTGTTTTGTGTAAGGTAAAACAATTTCATTGAAGTTCACAGTTTTAGCTCTTCAAGTTCTCGTACACAATAAAGGGAAAGACTGTAAGGAACTTCTCAAGATAGCCGTTGGAGAGCCATTTGGTTTTATCTATTTTTATTTTCGTTATTTTATTTTAATATGTTATTAATGTTTAATGACACGGTGCATATTAAGGGTCCTGGATGGCAAAAACGCTGTCGTTTCTTAGAGAATAGGGTATTATCTGTACCGAAGAACTCTAGTCTTCTTTATGAAATATGATATGAAAATTTTCTGTCTTTTCTCCTGTTTCTTCTAAAAAATTCAGTCTTCCTCAATCTTCTTCTTTTGTTTATTTTCTGTTGATTCGATTCAATGTCTTACAAAGGCAAAGGGATTTTTGCCAATTTATCTTTGTAAAATTGGCAAATAAGCAAGAATTGCATCTATTGCAGAACATAACCAAATAGATTTGTGGGTTTATCTTAATTTAGGGTAAAAATTATCTATCTCTTTCTCATGCCTCCTACGCTTCCGTTATAAATTAAAGGGTTTATGGTTTATGGTTTAAGGTTAAGAATTGTGGTTAAGATTAAAGGAATTATGGATATGATGTATTTTGTAGGGTGTAAGTTTAGGATATAAAAATAAAGATAAAATTAAAAATTAAGATTTTTAAAAAAATTTAAAAGAGAAAAAAAAAAAGAGGCAGATGATTTTTACCCTTCAACTTATCTGGTTGACGAAGACTTGCCCCCTTTAAATTCAGAAGCGCAAATAACATGAATAAACAGCCAAAAACACAAGTGAACCAAAAGTTCTATATATATATATACCATCAGCACATAATAAATGAATCAAAATGCGTGTCAAAACAGTTATCAGTTTTGTTTATTTATAAGCTCAACAAAAATTCATACATACATTGGCAGGGTGATGGGGAATGCTACTTTCACTCTTCTACTTGTAGGTGCCTTGTGGATGTGCTCAGGGGTATGGTGCAGATACAACTGCTCTGTAGAATATGATTCTGACGAAATGCTGGAAAGATACCAACGATGGCTGAGCCGACATGGCCGGAAGTACAAGAATAAGAATGAATGGGTGTTGCGGTTCGAGATTTATAAATCCAATGCTCACTTCATTGACTGCATCAATTCTCAGAAACTATCATTCAAGTTGATCGACAACAAATTTGCAGACATGTTAAATGATGAGTTCAGAGCTGTGTATTTGGGTTACCAGAGGATAAGATTTCCAAGTGAGACCAACAGCTTCCACCAAGACACATACCATGGCTTGCCAGAGAGCATAGACTGGCGAACGAAAGGTGCCGTGACCAACATCAAGGATCAAGGCAACTGTGGTATGACTTATTTGCTTGGTTAATGAATTGCAGTCACCAAAACAAATTTAAATCAATGTGTGACATTGATGTTATACAGGGAGTTGTTGGGCATTCTCGGCCGTGGGAGCAGTAGAAGGGATCAATCAAATTAAGACAGGGAACTTGACGTCTCTTTCGGCACAAGAGCTTGTTGATTGTGACACAGGCTCATTTAACGAAGGCTGCAATGGTGGAGAAATGATCAAAGCATTTGAATTCATTGTGAAGAATGGTGGAATTGCCGCCGAGAAAGACTATCCATACACAGGAAGTGATGACAGTTGCAAGAAAGAAGCTAGAAATCATTCAGCTACAATTAGTGGATACGAACAAGTGCATGCAAACAAGGAGAATAGTCTGCAAGCTAGAGTTGCTGAGCAACCTGTATCGGTTGCCATTGATGCAGGAGGGTATGAATTTCAGTTCTACAGCAGCGGCGTCTTCACCGGAGCCTGTGGATATGAACTCAACCATGGAGTTGCACTAGTTGGGTATGGAGAAGATAGTGGCAAAAAGTACTGGGTGGTGAAGAATTCATGGGGCACCTCTTGGGGTGAATCCGGCTACATGAGGATGCAACGTCAAGTCGCTGATGAAAGAGGCCTTTGCGGTATTGCCATGGATGCTAGTTACCCTGTTAAGAACTGAACAGCTTTTCAGGGAAATTGGCAAAGTAAATATAATTTACGAATACATTAATAATACATGTTGAGAAAATATGTGGAGCTTCAATACATGTGAAAAATATAGAGGGAGAACTTGAAAGCATTCCAGCCGAAGATGCTGAATGAAAAGATTCAAACCACATTAAATCAGATATGAAGAATAGTTTCACATGTAACTGGTTGACAAATCAAGTAAATAGAAACCAATGCAAATCAGATCTTAAGGGAAATATTCAGTTTGATAGGTTCAATCCTAGTTACAAGACAATTGATATAAGAGTTAGGTTCAAGTAAGACATTGATCTGAAATAACACACTTAAGAGGATGATGCCCTTAAAGTTGAGGTTGTGGCTTAGATGTAGGAGATGCTAGATCCAATGGGTGAGCTGTTTTTGTGCAAGGCAACATTGAGCAATGCAATGATGGTCATTTCCCCCAAACCCAAGAGAGATTCCCCAAAGTTAAAGAGTTCAAAGGAATTAGATCCATTGAAGATGTGTGGAGAACTTCCTTCAGGGCATGGAGCAACCCTTCCAAACTGTGGGTATTAAGGAAGATCCAATATTTAACCGATGTCAACCTGCTACGGTGACAACATAGGTATTTAGATGAGAAACATGGATAGACTTCCATTTGAGTTTAGACAGAGTTCTTAGCTGAGTTTAAACAAGTTTACCAAAATATGTCGGGGACAAGTATCGATCCAAGCTTAGGAGTCTTATGCATGATGATTCAATATGAAAATATGTTGATCAATTCATCGGCTTCATGCTACATGTTTTGGACCGAAGCTAAAAAGGCACCTTCTTCACCTTTATAGATGACTTATACCCAAAGCCATAGTCGTGGCAGAATCCTTGACTAAGTTGAATGTCAAGAAGTCAGACGAGCCTGAATATTCCATATCTAAATCAATACCCAAAAGTAATGAAGTTGGAAACAAGGAGATACTTCTCAGGTATGCTATAGGGTTACTGAAGTGCCACTTTTTCTAAGGTCCACACAAGATGAATGATCATCCCGAGAAGGGGTTGATGTTTATAGACTGCAGAGTTCTCTATCCGTGTTTTTTCACAAAACTGGTGTTTCTGATAAAATCTGGTATCTTTTAATTTATCTTGCAATCATATATTTGTTATTTGCATCTCATACTCAAAACATATAGATATAGAAATATCAGGGACTTGAAAGCATTCCCCCACCCACACCCACACCAAAAATCAGATATCAAGAATAGTTTCACATTTAAAATTCATTTTGTAAAATATTGTTTGGATCACCTGGATGATGACAACTAATTTCCCAACACATGCTTTAAAGCTTTGAAGTTTGTACTTTGAACTCAAAGAATCAAGCACCTAGTTAATAGAAATATACCATTTTAAGCAAGAAGAGAAATAAATATAGTACAATAAAAAAATGCAAATTCAAAATTGGGATCTGTCAAAATAAGGATGATGCATTGTTGCTTTTGTTGACATTCTCTCTACAGGACCATACTTAAGCATCTTCTGCAATAACTAAAATGCAGCAAGCTATCAACTTCCAATATGAGCAAATAATGTGGAGGTAAATCAATAAATCACGAGCATGAAGATTTTATGTGTTATGTTGAGGATCATGGTGCATGGCTTTGAAACTGAGCTACTTGAAGGCTAAAGAAATAAAAAAGAAACAAATAAGTCACAAAACTAAATTTCTGACTCAGTTAACCGTGTTGCCTTAGTCAATATTCTCAGACAAAAGAATAAGTTAATCTAAATTCTAATTCAAAAAGATTAAACTTCTAAGACACTAAAAACGTTAAATCGTTATAAGCAAAAGCATACTAAGAAAAAATGTCAAAAATACTAAAGAATAACTTAAAGAATTTTAAAATGAATACGTTGATTATTCAAAGATGAGATGATACAAATAAGGTTAACCATACATCCAACGATTCTCACTAATTTACATCGATGACCACAATTGATTTCCACCAACGATTATGACATAATTCTAAAAATATTTCTTACTAACTAAGCAAACAAATCTTATGTTTACATGGAAACTTTGCATAAGTCAAAGTAGTTATCTTCTAGAATCCTTGAAACAATTATGAGAACTTCTTGACACCTCGACTTACCCCTAACTCTAAAACGGTCCAAGACTATATTAAAACGTCTGTGAATTTGTCTTTGAAAAGCTTAGCGGTATCGAAACGTCTAGGACATTTTGTCCTCTTTGATTTCTTTAAAAGATCTGAAACACATTTAAAAGCTTTAGAAAATATATCAAACTTATTTTCAAGTTGTTTGGACTTAAAACCATTTTTGAAATCTTTTCAATTTAGTCCAAAACTATTTTTCAATTATAATATCAAAACATTAGTTCTAAATCTTCGTTTTTGATATAATAAAACTAACTTGAAAAATTGAAAAATTGTTTTTGAGATTGTTTCCACTTTATGAAATAAAACTTGAATAAGAGAATTAAAGATTCAAAAACATTTAAGCCCACCTTATTCATTTAGAAAATTTGAAAAACAATTTTTCACAACATTCTCCTCTTTTTGTTATATAAAAAATAATTCAAACAAAATTTAAAAATATTTAAAAGCTCATAACATAGAAAAGTAAAAAAAATATTTAAAAGCTCAACATTCACGTTGAAACATGAAAAGATTTCCAATTTGAGTTCAAAGAGTAATTTTATCCTACGAATGCTTAACGTGAGAGTGGAAAGAAATTACGACAACTAAAACATGAGGGTTCTATCCTATACCATGTCAAATAGTTCATCAAACTCAAGCCTCAAATTCTGAACTTGGGTTAAGCAAAAGGAACTTTCCAAATAAAATTAAAGCAAAAGGGAATCAAGGAACTTTCCAAAGCATTAACCGCAGCCGAGTCCATAACTTAGATCGAAGTTGGTAAGTCCAAGTTTTCTAAGCCTCGAGGCAATGATAATGGTATATCGAAGTTAGCAATGATCATTGTTGGGATGATCAATTAAGGTAAATAGCAAAGAGGGGGTGAATTGATAATAAAAAATTTGTGAGCTAAATGAAAAATGAAGGAAATAAGGACACAAGGATGCTCTAAGGTAGATACTCAAATTTTCTCCCCTTTTTGTTAGATAAAAAACAATAATAGAAAACAAAGAAATAGAAGCCAAAGATGTTAACAACAACATCCAAAAAAGTATAACCAAAGCAATAATATCATAGTAACTTAAACATCCAAGAATTCAAAGATCATAGAAAACAAACAAAATAAAAATCCAAAATAAAGACTAAAAATGCATGAGATAAATATCAGTAATATGGATATGAAATTAGATATGAATTTTAATAACTACAAGCGTCCACCAATATTAAGTGCATCATGTATGAATTTTACCCATATAGTTGTCAATAAATATCAGTAATTGATGCCATTGAAGGTGGCCTAGGTCGACTAATGCTATCCAATGTTGCCCCCCAAAACCTTTGACCACATTCATAATTGATGCCATTGAAGTGTGATCCATACCCATTAGAGAGGTGCAAAACACCAGGATAAAAATAATCACCTTGGGTGTAATGCGCAGGATAATCTGGACCCTAGAAGGGGTCAATGACCTCTTTAGCTGCTGAGAGATTTCCATGGTTTTGCCTCGACCTGCAGGACAAAATTGTAGCAGGCATGGCAGCATTGGGAGCGTTTAGTGAAGTCTTGTCTTGTGCTGAAATCTGTTAGGGCTTTCAATCAATGTTTAGATATTTACACAAACAAACTCCGAAGATCAAGATCATGAATCACACAGCAAACAAAAAAGATATTTAAACAGCATAGTCACTAATTCGTACTAAACCTGGCATTTACTTGTGTAGAATAGGACAAACAAGTGAACCCTTACTCTCTATTGATAAAAGAGCCAACACAAATTTAACATACAAAGGAAAATAAAAAGAACTTACAGCAAATTTCAAGGTTCGATTGTAAAGAGTAACTAAGCCAGAAAAAAGCCTGATAGCATACTCAGCAACGTCCCAATTTTCGTATTCAACAAAGGCAAATCCTTTTGGCTTATCTGTTTCCTTGTCTCGAGGGATATACAAATTTATTACCCTCCCTGCTTGGATAAGAATATCATACAGAACCTTGTTGCTTACCCTCTCATCCAAATTACCTGTTATCCCCCCACCCCCACCCAAAAAAAAAACAATTCAGGGAAGAGCACAACCTAAAAAGAATTATTTTCACACATAAATAAATAACAATAGAGAAATTGGTTCTTATAGGGAAAAACAACAACCTATGTAAACACTGCAACTAGAATTCCTTGACATAGTTACTGGGAATACCTACAGAAGAATCGACGGGAAGCAACTTCCAACACCACAACCACAATAAAAATAACAACTATAGTAATAACCTTAGGGATGCTCTGATGCGGCGTTATCGGAGGCTTGAGTAGGCGCCAATAGCAAACGTTCAAGCGATATCCAGAACGAATTAGGGTTTTTTAGGTAGAATTTATCTGGGGAAGATGAGAAAGGAGGAGAATTGGATGAATTTGGGGAAAATACCAATTTGGTAACGGACTTTTATATTGTAAAAGGACTGCGGGTTAGTATGAAGATTTAAGAGTTCAATTCAATTCGGATACGGTTAGTTTGATATTATTTTTAAATAACATAATAAGAAAATAATTTAAAAATTATTTTTAAATTAATAAATTATTTATTTTTAATATTATAATTTTTAAAATATTAATTGTTTTATAAAAACATAAGAATTTTGACATATATAAAATTTTTTATAAAAAATTTAATTTTTTTAAGTATAAAAATTTTGATATATATTAAATTTTTTATAAAAAATATAAAAAATTATTATATATTAAAAAATAATACTAAAATTATCGTAATTTTTATAATAACTTCAATTACGTTTTATTTTAGTTTTATTTTAACTTGTTTTACGATAAAACTTTTAATATATTTAGAATAAAAATAATTTAAAATAAAAATAATAAAAATAAATAATTTTATAAATTACCAATAATACCGGTCTAAAAACAATGCAAAACCTGGCCTACGTCTTTCTCATTGTTCTGTTGTCTTTCCTTTATTCTCTCCCCCGCTTTGCTTTTAATTTAATTAAAAACAAAAACAAAAAAATGGAAATAAAATTCTCCTTCCTCCTTTATTATAACTCTCCACGCCCATTCCTTGCTTGAAATAAATTTATGGTGAACAGTTTGATGCATCGTAAATCGGTTAGTTCATTTTTATTCTGGTTTTTCTTTTAATTATTCCTCATTTATTTTATCTTCACCTTAAATTTGATTCCTTAAATTTTTTCTCCATTTTCTGTAAATCTATTTCTCCGAGAAAAAATAGATTCTCTTGTAGAAAATTAAGGGGCCAGGATCAACTGGAATTTGTTTACTAGTACCTTCTAGGTTCTTTCAATTACATAGCTTTTTCCAGGATGGGTTTCGTATTTATTGTATTTGCTTGCATTTTCCTCTTTTGGAGGGTTAATGTTCTACTAATAGGAATAGTAACAAAAAATTTATGCATTGAATTCTTGAAATTTTAAATAAGGGAGGGTGACAAGTTGTGTTTTTTATGCTGATTAGTCCTTGTTTTTGTTGTAATTGAATTAAATTGATTTACTTTGGCTTCCATGTGTACTTTGTTAGATAGGGTGGTTGTAAGTGAGATTAGCAGGGAGGGATGATGAAATAATTGCTATGCAGATCTACTGCTGTCAGTTTACTTTGAAGACTCAGTTATCACCAAATTGCATCGTTTAGTGTGCTATCAACTTGTATCTTATTTGCAAAAAGGCATTATCAACTTACTGATTTGGTGGCTTTTGGTCCCTTCAGTTAAGTTGGTACCGTCTTTACAAACATGCCGTACTATATACAGAGGCTTTATAATACTTGCAGAACGTCATTCTCGTCCAATGGACCTGTTACGGATGAAGCTCTAGAAAGAGTTCGTACTATGCTAGGTATTCATTATTGATTCTTTCTTTGTTCCTGCTTGTTTGTTGAGATTATGGTTGAACCAAGTTATCTATGCTTTATTAGTTATTATAACTGAGATATAATCATGGTGGAAGTAATTCTCAAATTTCTGTATGTTTCTGGAAATAGTAGTTTGTAAATACGATGAAAGCTAATTTTTGTAGCATTCAACCGGCATTGTTACTTTTCCATCAAAAGTGAAATGTGTGAATACTATTAGGACAAATTTAATTCAGTTGGATCTTTCTTTGGATGACATCCGCTGTATTAAGTTGCTTAATGCTATTCCTAGAATGTTTGTTTATTGGAAAATCCATGGTCTACCAATAAATAGTGCCACACATTTTGGATGAGCAGAATACCAAGTTTCCATGTGGCTTAGTAATTAAAACCAATAAAATAAAATACTATCCTTCATTGTTGGGTGTTAAGGTTGTTTTCTTTCAAGTTTAAATTTGTGTCCTATAGGAAGAGTGCCTGACATAATTTAATCGGTTAATGTTTCCTGATTTTCACGAGATTTGATTACCAAATTATGAACTTTTATTGACAAAGTGAATTTTGGTAGATTGAGAATCTGATATACCTCCCACCAAGACCTATTTCAGAACATCATTATGCTTTTAATGAAATAATCTCCCTTTTTTCTTGTATTAAAGTTAATCATATTAGCTATCATGTCTGATGGTAAATGATCATTGCTAGTTGCGTTTAGGCATTAAAAATCAACCTTCAAAATAATATCCACTAGTCATCTTTGAAGCACCTGTATCTTGAGTATAAAAGCTTGCTGCATGACAAGTTAAAATTACATATTGTTTTGCTTTCTCTGCATTGAGTGCCCACTCCATTATGGTGGAACGTTTTCGGTTGTATACTTGCTAGATACGTTGAGAATTATAAAATAGAAGGATAATCTGATAGCATTCAAGTGTTTTTAGATATAAAATAGAAAACAATGGTTGTGGTGTTCTGTATTGTTCCATTTCTCTTATGTGGCCTGAATTTAGAAGCAAGAATCTGAGAATAATCTATCTACAGTAATTGCAATTCCTTTTCCCCCCCCTGGCCCCTATAATAGAGGTATATCGATCCTTGTGGGTATTGAAAACTGTTGATAAACTAATGGTATCAGATTAAGATATCATTGAGAATGATTATATTATTCTAAGTTGAAGTACTAAGTACCAGGATGTACCATAAGTAACATTAAAGTGATCTTCTTGGCGGAGGCGATTATTACAACTTTGGTGTTATTTGATTAACTGTGCTAAATTTTAACCAAAAATTATGAAGCTCCATGAACTTTTGTTTACACTTGAAGTGATGAACCTAGTTCCATAGCATATTCAATGCATTTTAACACAAAGTGTCATTTTATTTCAGAGAAAATGAAGCCTTCTGATGTAGGTCTGGAACAGGAGGCGCAAGTAGTACGTAATTGGTCTGGTCCTGTAAGTGAGCGGAATGGAACTCATCAGTCATTGCCGCCAATTAAGTATCTGCACTTGCATGAGTGTAACAGCTTCTCTGTAAGCTCAAACTTTATGTTACCTATCACCTTTATTACTAAGATATTTAAAGTGAGGAAGTTGCATTTAGCTGGAAATCTCCTAGAATGATTAAAATGAACACTTCCCTTGAAAATAAAACTAAAATTTGAAATTTTAAGTTGCATTACTAGCTATCCTCGGGCCTTCATTTCCTTATTTTTCTCATTCTCTGCAGATAGGAATTTTTTGTATGCCACCTTCTTCTATCATACCTCTGCACAATCATCCAGGAATGACTGTTCTGAGCAGGCTTATCTATGGCTCATTGCACGTAAAGTCATACGATTGGCTTGACCCAACAGAGCCTGAAGATCCACTACAAGGTGTGTTTTAACATATCCATGTTTCTTTGATGCATGATAACTAAACCATAACTAAGGACGTCCATAGAATAAATTTTATAACAAATCTATATGTTTGTATCCCATTAACCCATTAATGATAACATCGTTTATATTGCTTGAAACCTGATGAGCTCCTTTTTCAATTATTATTCTTTTCCAAATGCCTTTCTTTCTGGAGTTTTTTCCCCCTGGTATTTTTGTTCCTGAAGATTTAGTACAAAGAGTTCTATTAAACGATTTTAGAAATCCTATGCAACTGCTGTTCTTCCCAATTATATTATAGGATTGGTGTTCATCTAAAACTTAGGAGAGAAATGTATCTTTTGGATATACATTTGCTTTGTGATATACAGTTCTTTTGTATAATCTGCATTTAATTAGTTAAGTGGTGGCTGCCTCCTTGGTACAGCTAATGACTCTTTAATAGGGTTAGATGTAAATAACCTTTTTGCTAGCATCAAAGGAAATGAGCTTGTTCAATTCCGCATCTTTATGTGGATGTAGTTACTTCCAGCTTATTTAGAATTCTTGCAACATATCTTCTTAAATGATTTGGTGAAATATTTGGGGGCTAATAAACTTAGCTAGGGATGTGCACAATTATATTCAAGTGGAACTTTCAGATATAAAGAAAGAAAGAAAGAAAAATATTGTTTGAAAGCAAACCAGACCAAATGAATGATTATAGAAGGCAACTAAAGTATATATTTTGTCCTTTGATGAGATTTTAGTTGAGTTCATCTTGGGATTCTAATTAGAAATTTTAGATGGACTTTGATATCATCCAAATATATTGACCCATATTTAAAAATTAGAAAAGAGTGTTGCAGATAGCTGTTTCAGTTGTAAATTTAGAATCAAATAATTTCTTCTTAGAGTATATTTGTTTTACTTCAACTTGGTTCTCACAGAGTGTAGGGAAGTTGGTGAACAAACTTCCTAAAAAATAAAGTTATTATTCCATGTAGGGGTTTTAAGGTGTAATCTGACATTTCAGAGTGGTGAGGTGGGTTGCCCAGTGTATGCTTCTTTTAATTAATTTTGCTTGATGTGTTGCTTGCCCGTAGCATGCAAAAGGGAAAGGAAGTGATTGAACATACAAGATCGAATAAAAAAGGCTTATTAAATCTGGAATAGATATTTTTCTAAATAAAAGAAGTGACTATTACCGCCAATGGCAACCGAACCTGCCTATCTGTCACTGACTAAAGTAGTTGCTTGTTCAACAGATGTAATAATATTTGATGATACAAAGTGTTTATGTATCTTTGATTTTGAATGCTGCGTTTTCTCTGCACCCTTCCAAGGTATAGCACACTTAATATATATTCTTCAATCTTTGACTTGGGTTTGCTTCTTCTTTGTGGTTAGCAGCAAGAGCTGCAAAACTTGTTAAGGATACTGAGATGACAGCTCCTTGTGCAACAACAGTACTTTATCCCACAAGTGGAGGCAACATTCATTGTTTCAGGGCGCAGACTCCCTGTGCCATTTTTGATATTTTATCCCCACCTTACTCTTCGGAGCATGGACGACATTGCACTTACTTCCGGAGGTCCCCAAGAAGGGATTTGCCTGGTAAGAGATATGATCTTGAACATAGTTATTGATATCAGGTTGTATATTGTTATATGTTGTGACATGAAGAGAAGAATACTGCATTCTATTTTCTTATTGATTTGCTTGTTTAAAATGAAGGGGAGATTGAAATGAACGGAGAGACGTTCTCGGAAGTGAGTTGGTTAGAAGAGTTTCAGCCCCCTGACAACTTTGTGATTCGGAGAGGGCTGTACAAGGGTCCTGTTATTAGAACTTGAAATATTCTTGTATCATCCATCTATCCATCCAATTTCCTAATGAATAACAAGGAATATGCATGGGGCTGTAGAAGTTAGGCATTTTGGGTTGTACATATTACTACACCAATGAAACCTGTGATTTTACTGACCTCACATTTTATCAGTGAGACAGACAGTGAAAGTTGAGAGGAAGTTTGCACTTTATGACTTTTTTTTAATCTTATCGATTTTATTTGCTGAGCAAACTACATGTAGCATCTCGATAAGCGTCTGGAATCGTTTGTCAATCAATGATTGTTGCTACATAAATTTCTTTCAATCATCCAAGTTGGGGTCAGAATAGACAGATTTGGCAAAAACTAGGACCTATACTCTGCGGCGGATGCAAGCTATAAACTCGTATGTATCTTGAATTTTTTAAACTTTATATATAATGTTTTTAATATTTGTAAATTTATCTTAAATTTAATTTTTTGTGTGTGTGCGTTTATCTTAAAAAATATTTATGAATCTGCTACGACTTATACCGTAAATCGATCATCTTTACTTGTGTTGTTGCACGTATCATCTTTATGTTTTCTGCTTTCTATAGCAAATACTTTATCAAAATTTCTCTTGTTCTACACGACTCATCCAGCTTTAGTGGTTAAAGGAATAATTGTTGTCTTTAGAACTCATGAGTTTGAGTATCACTAATGTCAGCACAGTTGGGCAATCAATATCTAATGATTGAATATATTTTAAAAAGATACTACTATAATCATTGTAGCTTATTTAAAAAGATTCTAAAAAATTAGTGTTTGATTACCTATTTTCTTTGCAATTTTTTGTATTTCTTTAGTCTAATCTTAATAGCTAATATTGAGCGTCCACAGTCCTAGTCATCAAGACGAAGTGCCAAGTGGGAGACTTAGTAATCCATGTGAATCGGTGCAGAAAACACTGGACTCAGCTTATAAAGAGTTAAATTGGATGGCCGATCAATATGTTGGGTTTGTTGTACGGACAGAGGTGTGTCCGATGAGTGGGGATGTCGATGTTATGATTAGGAGTAAGAGCCGAGGGGTGTCGACTAGAATTGGAAGTCGTTGAGAATGAGATGAGGCTAGGTTTGACTGTATCCTCGTGTCGATCCGAGATTCCTAGGGCTAATAAACGCTTTTATTTTTTTCCTCCAAAAATATCTTTAGTTTTTAACTTTCATTTTTTTTTATCTATTATACTAATTAATTTTATTTTTTTTAATTAAAGTGGAAGCTAATAGAATAGATTACATAGCAGTAGTCTTGCAATAGGAGGACCATCAATATCTCTGATAAGTAAGTTCTTGATAGAATCCGGGGCTTCGTGGAGAGTAAAGTTGTAGTGAGTCAAAGTGACATTTCTAGCCAAATTATCAGCAACCTGATTTGCTTCGCGTGGAATCCATGTGAAATCGACTACCCAACCTCGTTTGTGTAAAACTGAGATGACTCGGACAAGAGAGATGGAGCTATGGCTTGCGTCCGGATCTTTTATCGCTTCAATAGCACTTATCGAATCAGATCGTACCTGCACAAATTCAAAGCCATTTTACCAAGCCAAACATAGACCATCATAGGTTGTCTATAATTCAACTTGGAGTGCAGTTGAGATACCAATTGACCATCATAGATTGCCTATAATTTCATCTTTGAATTAGTTGAATTGAATCATTATTATCTCTCAACTTATAAAGGCCAAGTTAATTATCACAGTATTAATATAATTCGTTAAATACTTTATTCATTTATATCCCTATTTTTATAATTAGAATTGAGTGGTTGATTGTACAAGCAAAGTGTTATGGTCGTCTCCTTTCCTCGGTCATAACCGAGCAAGTTGCGTCAGAGATAACCGTGTGTGTCGCCTCAAAACCTGTTGATGAATAAGTGTCCCCCTTTTAAGCGTCTTCATGTTTTAGGAACAAGGTTCTTGTTTTAATGTTTTTTCATGTTCTTAAGGGTTTTCCTTTAGGCTATGGAAAAGTGTCCCCTGTTCGAGTAAATGGATGTGTACTCGGGATATTTCATATAGTTTTATTCGCATATATGTAGGGGGCGGACAGTTGAGTGGACTGCTCCATGAGTCTAGGCATAGGTGAATTCCTACACATGATCGGGGCGGTCCCTACTACTGGACGATGGTGTACATTTATCTTTCTTGTAATCCCAACGCTTTATTTAATAAGACCACTGTTATTTTCCTACGAAGAAAGTCGAGGTCTACTTGGTGCATTCGTTATACCCCACGATTTCGGCAGTGGCTTAAAGACTAGTGTTGTGGATGAGAATAAACTTATGTAGCCTTGATGCTGACGCTTTCGTGATGGATCCTTAGTAAAAGATGTGTGGTGAAGGTTGACTTATCTAAGATGTGTTTCTTTTCAAGTGCCGTATGACTTGACCACCTAAGTGTATGAGGACTAAGACCCGCCACCTATGGGTGAGAGGACTAGGTCCGCGACAAACAACCTGTCCCATATAATAACTCTCCTTAAATTTGCTGTCCCTCTATCTTACGCTTTAATTGTTGTTATAAGCTGCTGGTAATTGCTCTACTAAATACACCTATACTTTTTTATCTTCTTTATGTCTCACCCACCCCCTGTAGATATATTTGCTAATCCTATTTATTTGTTGCTTCACATCTAAAACTAACATTTACTTTAAAAATTCCCGCTACTTAATCTAAACAGTATTGTCAAAAGATTATTAGATGAATCTAATTTATCACGTTATTTATGTTCTTATCCAATAATAATTTTATTTTTTAAAATGAATATTAATCTCTTTTCTACATATCATTAAATAGATAAATTTCATTGAATGTGACTATAAATGACGTGATGAACCGAAACAATATAATAATTTTTCCGTATATTGTCTCACTCTAATTTCTTATTGAAGGCAGAGCCCATATATATATACACATTGCATTAGCATATCTTGTGTTATTGTCTAATCTCTCTTCGGCTTTCGAGTTTGTTGTTTTGTTGGGCATTGGAATGTATGATGGAGGGACTGATGAGTAATGCAAGCCCTTTAAAAGATATGACAATATCAAGAAGTGATAATGGAGGAGATGATTACAAGAAAGTGGTGGTGAGGTACAAGGAATGCCTGAAGAATCATGCGGCAGCCGTCGGAGGGAACGCCATGGATGGGTGCGGCGAGTTCATGCCAAACGGGGAAGAAGGCTCCCTCGAGGCTCTCGTGTGCTCGGCTTGCAACTGTCATAGGAACTTCCATAGGACAGAGATAGAATGTGATTGCCCGACCGATTGTTGCCACCGAAAACTTATATTAGTCCCTCATGGTTACACCTTGAGGTCACCCCATGGGAACCCTACTGCAGCTGCTGCTGATACTACCTTGATTTCCTCGAGGGAAGAACCATCTCGTCCAATGATAATGTTGTTCAAAGGCGGATCGGTCCCTTCGGAGACAGATGAGAAAGACGATGGAGTGAGGAAAAGATTTCGTACCAAGTTCAGCCACGAGCAAAAGGAGAAGCTGTTGAGCTTTGCGGAGAAAGCTGAGTGGAGCATTCAGAAGCTGGATGAGAGTATGGTGCAGCAGTTTTGTGAAGAGATTGGAATCAAGAGGAGAGTCCTTCAGGTGTGGATGCACAATAATAAGCAAAGGTCGGCAAAGAAACACATTGCATCTCCTGATTAAATATTACTACGAGAACAGATATTACTGTAATAATTGAAAGCAGAGTGATTGAACGATCGATGTTTAATAGTTGAGGTATACTCTAAAATAGATACTACTCTAATCATTGTTAACTGATTAAAAAAAATCGAAACCTCAAGCAATACGTACGCTATATACCACATGATATATATATATATATATAATTTGCATATTTCTTTAGAATTCTTCAAATTTTATATTCATAATTACCCTCTTAGGATTTCTCTTGTCAAGCAAAGTCCTACATGTGTAGCAATATCGTTTGCAACTATCATGTGCTCGTGTATTCCTGCAGGTTTATTAATATTTTTTAACCATTAATTTTGTTAATCGATTAATCCAAATAAAATTTTATAAAGATTTAATATAAAGATATTTTTTAATTTAATTATTTTATTTATATATCAAATTTAAAATATTTAATCTTATTTTAAAAATTTAATATCTTGTATCAGTATTTAACAAATTGTTTAATGTTTTAATTGTATGAAATTAAACTTTTATATTTTCCATCTAGAATTACGTGTACATTATTTAAGAGATATAATATCTCATCTCATTAATCAACGATTTCTAACTTTAACCCTTTAATCATTGTAGTTCATTTTTTTAGTGCAAGTAGTCTTTTAATATTTTATTTTCATGTAATTTTTAAACGTGATATTTTATTGACGTGATATTATAATTTTTTAAAATCAATCAAGACGGAATCAGGATTTAAGGTTAAGGGGAAAACATAAATATTTAGAAGTAGATGGACAAATTTATAAAAATAATTAATTTAAAAAAAATTAAACATAACGACAAAAAAAAAATTTCTTCGAGGTGGGGGCAATTGCCCCTCCCTACTCCATATAATTCCATCCTGAAATCAATTACTTTTTATATTTATTTTATATATATTTTTACCAATCCACTCGTTTTATTCTTTACCACATTAATTTTTAGCTTCACACATAGATTCAACTAGAAATTACTCAAATCAATGAGCGATACTCATTCTACGATTGGATATGCTGGGTTGAAGTTCATGAAGCCATGTGACAACCAAATCAAAAATCAATAAATAGCACTGTATCATAATGTTTATTTTAGCACCTATGTGTGTCGTCAAAATCTTAAAGAAAAAATATTAAACAAATACTGTCATATAATCGTATAAATATATTCAAATAAAAAACTAATATGTTCCAAAACAAACTTTTCATGTATCAAATTTAGTTGGAACAAACTTCACACTTTTCATGCATTAACATAGTTTATATGTAGATATACATACTGAACATAGGAACAAAGGGCTTGCACTTTAGTCTTTGTTGTATAGAATTTATTTGAGATGAAATAGATGGAATAAAGAGGTGGTGTTGCAGAGCAGCTCTTTAATGAACATCACCCGGCTGATGTGAACTGGTAAGAAGCATAGGAAAGAGAACCAAGATCCCAGCTGTGATGGACAAGTTTTGCCTTTGCAGTTTCTCCAGCAGCACCCATGGCTACATGCAACGGGTAGAAGTGGTCCGGCCAAGGGTGAGCCATCTTTGCATACGGTGCCTTCTCTTGAAACTGATTCACATCTTCATACCTACGAGAATAATCGAATAATCATAACTCGACTATCAAAGTGATAACAAAACAAAGCAAACATACAGAAAAAAAACTTTCATTTGAAACATTAATGCCAATTGCTATTACTGCCATTGGTGCCCCAAAGAACAGAGCAATCATAAATTGGAGATGAAGAATGACTATCTAAAAGGAATGCCAGCCTTTGACCCACAGGAAATATAAGAAGCAAATAAAACAGAATAAGTTGAAAAGTTAACCCTTTGTTCATTAAAAGCAAATACTTGTTTTTAAGTTCAAAAGCTTCTCAAATATTAATAGTAACTACAATTTGTAATCCCAAGATTTAAATCTTCTCAAACAACAATATACCTTCTTCTCTAAGTTAAATATATACTTGAAGAGACAACGTAAAACATACATTTACGATCAGAACCATAATCCAATCAAATTCATAATATTATCACATAGCCTTTTGACACTATGATTATTGAAGTAGAAAACTCACTAACTTCCAAAACATTTCAGCTTTCTAACTGGTATCATCCTCTCAGTCAATACGCTAGTTTTATCACGGCTCATTAGAACATAGTGGAGGAATGCTAAACATCTGTCACCATGTTTGAACATCAACCACGCAATTTTGTCTATCTGATATGTATAAACATATAAAGGACGACTGATTTACCTTCCTTGAAGGAGAGCATCTTTAAGCCAAGTATCAAACTCCAAAGCCCATGAAACAACACCGGCATTGCTAGAGTTTCTTACAAGGGCCCTCAAGTTGTGCGTGGTGGCACCCGAACCAATGATAAGAACCCCTTCATCCCTGAGAGGAGCCAAAGCCTTTCCCAAGTTGTAGTGGTAAGTACCATCCCTTTTTGACTGAACAGAGAGTTGACAGACCGGAATATCAGCCTCTGGATACATGAGCATGAGTGGAACCCAAGCACCATGGTCCAGCCCAAGTTTCCTGTCTTCATCAACACGCTCGAAACCAGATGCCATAAGCAATTCCTTCACTCTTAGAGCCAGCTCCGGCGCGCCTGGTGCTGGATATTTCAGCTGTTAACAACAAAATAAGCTCTCTATTTCCCCTCAAATGTTCAAAAACCCATATCTTCAAAACACAACCATTTGATCCAATCCTTGTCACTTTCAATTATTTAGCAAGAACCACCCCGTTCAATAAATAAAACATACACAATCGCTTAAATTCATCTTACCCAAATTAATATCCCAATCCCTTGCTTTAAGAATAATGAAAAAAAATTATGAGGGTTAGAAAGGTACCTTGTACATAGGGTCGGGGAACCCATAGAAGTCGTAGATTGTATCATTGCGTTGAACAATGTTAACGGCGGGAAAGGAAGTGTCCCAATGACCAGAAATGACGAGGATGGATTTGGGTTTTGGGGGAAACACTTTCTCCTTCCATGACTGCAAGAAATGCCTCGCCGGAAGCGACTCGTCGATCGACAGCGTCGGTGATCCGTGCGATATATAGAACGTATCCTTCATCGTCAACGCCATTTTTACAAGCAATTAAATCGATACGCGAATACCAACTCAGAAATCAGACCGATTAGATGTCAAAATATAAGTATTTAAAAATAAAAATTTAAATAAAAAAAATCAGAGGCGATTGTCCCTCCTCGCTCGCTGTATATAGCTTCATTTTCTGTTCCTACCTAACCCCTTTGATTTGGTGGAGTTGGTAAGCAAAAGGTATTAACAGCTACCCCGTTTCAAAATTGACCTTGCCGTTCAAGTTCCGTTATTTCCGTTCTTTAGTTTGATATGTATCGGTCAAATTTTGGATTTACCCCTTATATGCTTAAAATTCATGATTTAGTCCCTACATAGTGTAATAACCCAAATTTGTCCGGGTTCTAAAATCCACCATCCATTATAATAAAAGTATTATTAACCCACTTGCAACCAAACTCAACACCCATTTAATCCATTTCAGTTTAACCTAATCTAAAATCCATTTAATTTTAGCACACTTAGGGATCATATTTTAAATTATATTCGAATTCATAATTTTCATCGCTCTGACACCACCTAATTGATTAGTATTGTTTTTAGGCGTTGTAGGATGTTCATCCTTTCTTGCACGTAATCAATTTTTAATTTTTTTTTATTTTACAAATCAAAATTTATTATTTTAATAAAAGGCCTAATATGTAAATAAATACCAAAATTATGTTTTTTTCTTAATTATGCACCCAAACTATTTTTTGAATCAAATAGGTACTTAACGTTTCATTTCATGACCCATTTAAGGTTTTCTTTTATTTTTCACCATTAAAGGACATATGTCATCTCATGAAAATTCCCAAAATATATTAAAAGTAAATAAAATTAATAAAAATATATATCATAGTTTTTTAAATATTCTCAAAATAGATCTCAAAATTTATAAACTCTTAAACCCAATCACTATAATTGGCGTTGCCCATGTTCCAGCGACGAAATGAAGTACCCTCCTCACATCGAATAATCTACACGTCATTCATTGCTCGTCCTATCGTTATTCTTTACGAATCATTTAATAATTTTGTCATTTCACATGATATCAACCGATTTTTGAGGATAAGATGATGAGAGAAATTATCATAATGGTCCAATGACCGATATATTAAACGTCAATGTGACAATCAATAGCGAAATCGATCCAAATCGTGATTTAAGTTATATGGAGTTAAAGATTTTTTGAATTTAAGGACTATTTTGTAAAATCTAAAAAAATAGAGATTTTTAAAAACAAAATAATTTTATTTATTTGTAATATAATTTCAAAATTTTTAAGAGATGTCAATGTTTTTTTAACAGTAAGAATTAACCAAAAACCTTAAATATTGAATCACACAAAACGAAATGTTAGACATCACTTAGCTTAAAAAATAATTTAGACATCTAAATAAAAAAATATTATAATTTGAACACCTATTTAGCGGCTAAGCATTAAAAAAATGACAAAAACAAATTTTATTAAAATAATTGAGTTTTTTAAATGATTCGATCTTACATAAATTAACAGATTGATGACAACTCCGTTTAAACTTAATTTTTTTTTTGTAGAAACGTGTTTAACTTGAGGGTCCGTTATTTAACTTGGTGAGTCTATAGGGATTTTTTTAAAGAGTTGAGCGACTTGTTGATTACCTTTTGCTTGAATTGTTGAAAATAACGGATTTGATTTGATTTAATTTATGGTATATGAAATTTTTAATAAAATATTTTTTATATCGTGAACTCTACTACACTCGAACTTCGTCCCTTTTAAATGGAGTGAGTAGATATTTTTTACATGAGGTCTTTACCTTCTTGTAAGATACTGAATCAAATCAAATTCGGCTAAAGAAATAGAGTGCAAATCATCTGCCTCTACCTTAAATTGAACTTCCTAGCCTTAACAGGCAACAACGTGGAGTTCAATTGCCTTGTTTAGACCCGAATCACAAGTAATAAACCATAAGATCTCACCCTTTAAAGTCATAATAAATCTATGTTGGTATAGAGGATCACCCAATAAATCTATGTGGAGGAGTTATTCGAGATGTTACCGAAGGTTGGATTATTAGTTTCTCAAGGTTAGTTAGTAAGTGCTCAATTTTAGAAGCAGGATTTTGGGCTATCTATGAGAAACTCAAGTGTGTCGCTAATTTGAAAGTTGATTCCATTATAGTAGAGTCTGATAGTTTACAGGCGATTCGGCTATTAAATAATATGGTATCAACAAGCTTATGTTTTACTCTCCTTCAACACATAGTCGTCTTTCTCTAATATCTATGGTGGGTTAAATTTGTTCATATATCTCGTGAAAAAAATATGTTTGTCGATGTTGCCGATAGGATGTCTAAGCTATTCTCTCAAGATAGTTATAATATGTGTTTTATTTTCTTTTCCTCCTGATGAGGTTTTAACATTATTACATGACGATATTGATACTAATGTTATGACTATGAATTAATTGATCAATAAAACTTTATCTCTTATTATAAAAAATAAATGCATAGTAGAGAGATTGAGTTTAATTTTTCAAAAAAAAACGAGCCATGAAATTTTCTCATTTTTCCCATATACCATCAATTCTTTTTACTTTATCCCTTGTTACGTGACGATATTGATGCTAAATATGAGTTTGATACACCACCGGTTTTAAAACATGTTATTTATATTTGGCATTGGGAAATTACTTAATATTTCAGTACTACATATTGAACAATGGGCATCAGTCGGGTGTTGTGAATTGGTAAGAAGCATATGAAAAAGACCCAAGATGCCAACTCTGATGGATGAGTTTAGCCTTTGCATTTTCACCTGCAGCACCCATGGCGACATGCAAGGGATACAAGCGGTCCGGCCAAGGGTGAGCCATCTTCGCATGGGGTGCCTTCTCTTCTATCTGGTTCACATCTTCATATCTAAAACAAGAACAAAATCACCATAATGGCATAATTCAAACTATGAACATACAAATTTGAAACATAAAATATTTTACCTTCCTTCAAGGAGAGCATCTTTAAGCCAAGTATCAAACTCTGAAGCCCAGGGAAGGACAACACCGTCCAAGTCTAGACTAAGGACCTCCAAGTTATGAGTGGCGGCACCAGAACCCATGATGAGAACACCATCGTCTTTGAGAGACGACAAAGCTTTTCCCATGTTGTAATGATAGTTACCATCCCTTTCTGACTGAACTGAGAGTTGACAGACAGGGATATTAGCCTCTGGATACATGAGGAAGAGTGGAATCCAAGCACCATGGTCTAGACCACGCTCTCTATCTTCATCAACACGATCAAAACCAGATGCTATAAGCAATTCCTTTACTCTTCGTGCCAACTCTGGTGCCCCTGGTGCTGGATATTTCAACTGTTAACAACAAAAGAAGCTGGTTTAACTCAAATTAGAAAATGCTGGTATTGCAAATTGCAAAGAAGCAAACCCTAGTTCGGAAGAAAGTCATGCACCTTGTACAAAGGATCGGGGAAACCATCGAAGTCGTGTATTGTCTCGTTGTGTTGAACGATGTTAACAGCCGGAAAAGCCGTATCCCAATGACCCGAGATGACGAGAATGGATTTGGGTCTTTGGGCGAACACTTTCTCCTTCCATGACATCAAGAACCGCCGTGCCGGAAGCGAGTCGTCTATAGGCAGCGTCGGCGATCCATGTGATATGTAGAACGTATCCTTCATCGTCAACTCCTTTTTCTTTTAACGATATTTGAGCACTTAAAATTGATTTGCAGAATCCCACGTCTGAGCCTTACAGCCATTGTTTATATTTTTATAGCTCATAATTTCTCTGTTTATACCTAACACCATTATCTGGCCAGATTAACCGTATTCGAAACAGTGACCAATAAAATATTGGATACTGCCATCCACCGGGGAAGATCAAATCTTGTCGATCAGGATTATTCTAGATGAGTCGACCTCCATTTAAATAAAGAATTTAGAACGAGTTCCATACATACATTATTAAATTTTTAATAATTTAATAAAGATCGAATATATAATTAAAGTTATTTAAAATTAAAATGAGCCATTCTCAAAATTCGGTTCTGGATAAGAACAATAGGAGCGACCGTACATGAGCTCTTAAAAAGAGAGGTTCAAAATTTTAATAAAATGCATTCATTAAATGACGACGTCAATCTCGAAATTCATTATAAAATATTGAAAATATTAATAAGAAGATGGGTTATAATTGTTAAAACGTTATAATTATTTCCTAAATATGACAGTTGATCGTAGAATTTTATTGATTATTCATATTCCTATTATTTCTATAAAATTAACGAGATTCTAAACAGTAACAATAGAAATAATTGTACAAAAACTCCTGATAATTGCTTTTAAGTATCATATTTTTAGAACTAATAAGATTATAGACAATTACTTTTACATGTCACACATTTATAAATTATACAAAACTCTAAAATCTTTGAACCGTGCCGTTAGAAACCAAAATTTATATTTCTAATTGACCGTTGATTACTTGTATGGAATCCAAATATCATGTCAAACCTTCCGATCATTATTAAACTATTGGTTTGTCAATCTACATAGGTCTTCACTTTAGTTCCCTTTATTTCATTTTCTTTAATTAAACCCTTAATCAAGTGTCATCATTTTTATATTTACAAATATTTATCATGACATTTAATTATTATTAATTTTTTGCGAATATGATATTTTTATTATTTTATTATTTGTTGATGGTATATATTTATCTATAAAAGATTATACTTATTTGAGTAATTATGTAGAATACGTATGAACACAAAATTTAAGTATTATAAAATTTAAAAGTTAATTTATAAAAATTAAAAAATAAAAATAAATATATAAACTTTAAAAAGTAAAAATTAAATCGTACTCTCCTATCCGGAATTTTTGGTTAGTTTGCGAGACTAACTGAGATTAGGGTTTTTGACTGTTTTAGAGCAGGAAGAGAGTTTATGGCAGCAGAAGGCTTGTGTAGGATGGGCGTTACAGGGAGATCGTAATTCTAAAGATTAGTTTGATATTATTTTTAAAAAATATGATAAAAATAATTTTAAATTATTTGATTTAAAATATAAATATTTAAAATTGTTATTAAAAATATTCTTAAGTAAATAAAGTATCTATTTTAGATATATTCTTTAAAAATATAAATATAAATAATTTTATTTAAAAGTAATTTTAAAAAATAGAAGCAAAAAATTTTAGCTTCTAATTTTTTTTAAAAGCAATTTTTACCTGAAAAAGTTATATTTTTTTGTTGGCCTCAAATCAACCAGAAACAAGTTATTTTCACGGTTTGGGTCATTTTTTTTAAAGATTAATTTTAGATCATCGTATTACGAATAAACGAGAAAAATGAGTAAATTTTATTTAAAAGTAATTAAAAAACTAAAAAGCTAAAAGTTCAAAAGTTCAATTTTTAAAAAATATTTTTTAAACTAAACTAAAAAATATTTTTACCTGAAAATCTACATATTCTACATTACTTTTATTCTCAAAATTATTTTAAACCAAAAAATATTTTTTTAAATATTAAAAAACAGAACGTAAATATTTATCGTTAATATAAAACTCAAATTATTTTAATATTATAAAAGTGACGTGTCAATTATTGTTCCATCTAATAATATTTCAGTATATATTTTTTTTCCTTTTCTGTTGTTCAGATTATACTTTGATGTGATCTAAATAAAAAATGTCTTAGCAAGACATCACCTCTAGCTTTAAAAAAGAGTGTCAATAATTGAAAGTGTCATCCTGTTAGAATGTCATATAGTATTTTTTTTTTATTTATATACCTTGTAATATACTATATAACACTGAAAACTTCAAAAAGAAATAATAATAATATTTATTTTATTTTCAAAATTAACATTTTAAAATTTTAAATGTTTATATATTTATATAGAATTTTAAGCGTAAAACTATACTTTTTAAACAGATTAAAAAAAATTAAATTTAAATAATAATATACAATTAAAATTCAATCTAAAAGCTCAAAGTAACACAAGACTAAATACCATCTTAGCTAATAGCAAATATTTTTGTCATATTTCAAATCTACAAATCAAGCATACACAATTAAAAAGAAAGCCTCTAACTTCACTCGGTTAATCCTCACTCGGTTGATGATTATATACCGGTGTAATCAATCGTGGATAGCAGATTATTCTGTCTGATGATTTAGATCGCTCACCACTCCTTCACCTGTTATACACCTCGATTGGACAGAGACAAGGAGATTCAGAAAACTTTCTGAATTTTGATACTATGCTTATCTCCATAGAATTTTTTTTGCTTTTCTTTGTTTTTAAGGTTTCTGAATACATTGTAATGATAATATTTTTTATATATTTAATAAAAATTCAGCAATTATATATATATAAAAAACTCTAACTTCATTGGTTCTGCTTGCTTTAATCTTGTCACTTACTATTCATCTAAACTTTAAAAACATCTTTTATTTGTTGACTCATAGCTTTTAGAAGAAATAAAGACTCATCAATAACAAAAACAAAAAAATAATGCAGCAATGATAATCCAGGGAATGTGGGTTCAGTTTATTGTAATAAAAACAAGCAAGGTAGAAGAATTATTTCACCTTAATGCTTTTTCATTCTCTTCCTTCTTCTACAGGTTTTATTTGCAGTCTGAGATGTTCGACTTCGAGGAGATCTTGCAGTGGCACAAGTCCTAAGCTTCTCAAGGATCCTCCTCTCACTTGTTCGCAACACCAAAGAATGATACAATTTCCTTTCTTTCATGCTACATCTCTTTAGAGCTTCCATGTCCTCGTCCATCGACTTCGAACCATAACAACTCCCTCGAATGTCGGCAAGTGCCAAGAGGGCACTGCAAACTTTTTCTGTCAACAACAGTTCCTTGCTGATTTCTGAGCTCGTGTCCCATGTAATATCATGCTTTTCGGATAAGATCATGCCAATATTTCTACTAACCTTATCTGCAGTGCAAATGGTCATTTCCAACTCATGGCTTCTGGTAATAATATTATGTATAATAATGTCAATAGTTCTATTTCAGGTTCCCCATCAGATGAGATCTCAAAATACTCGGAGTCCTCACTTGCACATCCAGACAAATCTAATCTTCTCCAAAGGGACAACCTTGATCTACAGTACCGAGTAGAGAACAACGAACAGCCCCACTTGAGAACCAATTCCATATCGATGTTCACTATATCAAAAGGATTATTATGCTCTGTAAAACCGTATCTGTGAAGCAAAGCAGCATTACCAAGCGACCCATATGTGTTAAAAACCTGAGTTAAGAAAGTTCAGATTCACTGTGAAAAGGAAGCCAGCAAAAAAATAGCTGGAAGTAAGAACTGGAACAGGAAATGTTCAGTAGATAAGAAGTACCAAACCACATAATGTGTATAGTAGATAGGCTTTTGGGACATTAGACGGTTAACACCCCAAACCAAAGCAATATTATCTCAAGCAATGTTCCCAGATAACCCATATCCCTTATTTTTCCAAATAGAAAAGCCCAAAAGACATTCTTGTTGCAAATTCTATGAAAGTGCAATCAACTATGAAAGTAAATTTTTTTGAAGAATCATACACAATAGTTTATATGATAAAATGCTTAATTTTCCTATATAGAAATTTTGTTAGTGTTAAGGTTTATATTTGTCCAAATCTAATTTTTACGTCATTAGCTTATTGCTTGACGTTGTAAAGATACAACGCACACACTCTATGCACTAGAAACCTCACATTTCCTGGGCACACGACGACAGACGCCAAAAAACACTAGTTTTGAGTGAGTCAGGGTGCAATATGTATAGACGTGTTATCATATTCATATCCGTGTTTTAGATTCAGAGAAAGCTTAAGATCTAATTCTAAAGAGTGGTCCATTTATAACAGAAAACATTAAAAAAAACATTCTATTTTGGAGGCCAACATGCATGATTTCCTAAAGGTTCCATATTAGTTGAATGTGCAAAACATTGAGAAGTTCAGAGTTTGCTATAGTCTTCCTTTTTTTCCTATACTTAAGGCTTAAATATAAAGTAAGTTCCCAAAGTATCTTATTTTTTTCATTTAGGTACCTAAACTATTTTTTGGACAAAATAGGTACCTAAAGTTTTAATTTTTGTCCAAACAGGTGCCTAACTCTTTTGTGAATTTGGATTCTTTGGCCACATGTCAATTAATGATTGGGTGTTGGTTTTTTTAGTTAGTCACCTATTTTGACAAAAACTAAAACTTTAGGCACCTATTTTATCAAAAAATAATAATTTAGCCACCTATATGGAAAAGATAAGATACTTTAGGCACTTATTTTATATTTATGCTTATACTTTATGAAATGAAGTATTAAAGAAATTAAAAGGAAACTCCAATCAAGACAGGCTTTTCTTGTATCTACCACCTTACAAAAAAAGCACTCCTAGATAACTGCTAACTCAAGTATCTTCATACAGGGTAGCATAAAAGAAAAGCCTTCAAAGTTCAACCCTAGCTCAAAAACTGACCTATATTACGATAGATCAAAGCCAATAATCATAGAAGAAAATGGAGAAGCTAACAATATAAGTTGCAAAATTTAATCCCCAATGAAATCAATACAAGGCACAAGTAGATGCTAACCTCATTGCCTGATTTGACTTCTCTCACCATAATCATTTGCAGCATCATAGGATCCTCTCCAGACATTGACGAGTCATCTGAATCACTACGAATGTATGAATTCTCACTAGTGGAAGAGCTCTTATCATGGTCAGAAATTTTACTTAGTTCGTTCTTATCACTATCTTCACTGTCAACATCATCTTCGTATTCTTGATTAGGGGATACAGAGGTGAAATGTACATCCTCTGCTCCAGTCTTATGATTAAAGCTGGAATTTGTAGAAAACATTAAAAGAAAAGAAAAAGTCTTAAGTATATAGTGTAAGGCAATATCAAAACCTTAACAATAAACGTAGACAATGTGTGACATTTTGACTATATACCATGGTTAAGGTTAGAAATAGTGTTATGCACTATACCTATTAAACATCTGAGGCTGAGAAATATATTGAGGTAGAAACTACACCCTTCATTAGGATGGCAAGTATTTTAGATAATTTGTGCATACGGTTTATAGTAGATAGTCTATAATTGATATCTATTAACATTGACTATGGAGTAATCCTAAAAACTAAGAGAACATACTTATAGATCTGCCAAAGGAACCATCCCAGATCCATGGTATTCATCTATCATGAATGGACGAGAAGCAATAAGACTTCTTGCAGCAAAGTATTCTTCGGCGCTAAAAGAGCTTGGACCAAGGGACTCAGCAACCGAATATACGAGAGGCAGGATATTTTCTTTCCAATCGTCATACATAAGAATCTTGTCTTCTTTAATTCCCTGCCTATTATAGAACAAACTATTTTAAAAAACTGATACCTCAGGGAAAAAACGTTTTGCTCCTAAATCATGTCAACGTGCTAGTACAAAAATTTGCAGAATAATAATTGATGAAGCAAAATGTAATGGCGTCTCACAAGTCACAACCATGTTCCAAAATTATATATTGCACCATGATTCCAAGTACCATTTACATTAAATTTCAACAATTTCCACAACAAAATTACAAGTTTTCAACATATAGTTCATACAAAAAATTCCAACTCTCTCTAATTATTATCTTTACCGAAATGAGATTTTTTTTTTCTATATTAACAATCAACAAGTAGAGCAAGATCCCAACACCGAAAACGGGAAGAGCATCAGTTAGCAGATACATCATACCTTATGCAGCTCAGTCCCAGAGAGTAAAGAATCAACCTCACCCAGAGTCCAAACCAAAGGCAAGCATTCCTGTGGCGGCAAAAGCTGTAGGTAACCAGCCCAAGGAGAATCCTGCACCAAGCTCTTTTCGTACATCAAAGCCACGGAAAGACCCAAAACACCATCGAAACCAGCGGAGTCGATCAACTCCCGGGCTCCGCTGGTCTTGATAGTGAGGCAAGCGGTCTTTGGAATCTGGGCGATCACATCGCCTTCATGTAAATCAGATAATGTTTTGACTGAAATCCCTTGTTCGGGGCAGTCTATAAAGTCGAGCGTATCGCTGTATTCTACACCTTGAGATTTCATTTCATCCACCTCTTGAATGCCCTCAACCGTCTGCTGGTGTAAAGAGAGAATAGCAATGGCAGAAACTGTTAGCATTTTTGGTACAGCGACAGAGCAGGTTGATAGATGTAAGATATTGTATATCGGCTACATTACCTGGAAGCCATGAAATGAGAGCAGCAGCTTCGACGGCGAGAACTGAACTTGTGCAGTCCAGGGGCTTGAATAAAAATGAGCTCGGCCTCTTAGGACGACTTTTTCCTATTTTTGCACGTATGATGTGTATTAGAAAAAACTATATATTTAGTACTTCATTTATTTTGTATTATTATTTTAGTACTTTAATTATATTTTTGATTAGATTGATGGTTTTAGTTTTAATTTTTATTAGTATTTTTATAATTAAAAATTAACGGATACGATGATATAATAAATTTTAATTGGGATAATAATTATTTATTTATATTTTATTTATCTTTATAATTAAACTTTTATTTAATCGTTCAGGATTTAGGGTTTAATTAAAAATTTTAATAATTTTGAGATATTTAATAAAAAAAATAAAAATTAAAGAAAAAATTTAATTAAAAATATTTAAAATTTTAAAATTTAAAATTTAAAATATATTTTTATTCATTTATTTAATTTTAAAAATATTTATGCTTATTAGTGTTTACAAAGATATTCATTTAATTGTTTGTAAATATATTTATCAAATAAAAATTATACAAATGATTCACAAACGAATTCCCAACGCTCTATTTATTTAGACACTTAAAAAACCAGCAGTTAGTTTGATAAGCTAAGTTAGCAATAGGAACAAAACTGTGCATAAAGTAATCTCTCTCAAATTTTTAATATAATTATACTTTTAACCTCTTTTAATATAAATGTTAATTAAATAAAAGATTTTATCCTCTAATTTTTAAATTTAAAAATTTAATAAATTTTATCTTTTCTAATATTAAATCCTAACTTCGTCCGGTTAGCGCCGTATTGTTAAAATTGTCCATGTCTCATTTTCATTTCTCGAACCGCCCAAGTTTCTTACAACTTAAGTTTGTTATTTTAGGCTATAAATATAATGATAACAGCGACCACTGACCAGACACTTGCTTCTTTCCTTTTTAAGAAGAACAATCAAAACTTCAACTCAGTTCCTTCGATCCATTAGCTGCCATCAGTCCAAAGGCATCTCCCAAATTCATTGTCCTTCTCATAGTTCTCCTCCCAATACCTCCATTTCCCTTCCTCATCATGGCAGCAAACTCGCCGTAGTCGATTTGTCCATCCTGGTAATTCGAATAATAAATTCATTAGCTGTTCCATTGCACAAGCAAGGTTAAAGAGGAAGTGAGGTTGAAGATGGAAAACAAACTCACATTGTCTTGATCGATTTCTTTGATCATCTCATCGAGATGGACGTCGCTTAATCCAAACTCTTTGCAGGCTTGTTGAAGCTCGTCGATGGTTATGTATCCACTACCATCTTTGTCGAAAAAGGAGAAGGCGTCCACAAGATTCTCTTCCCTCTCAAGTTTATTCAAGTGCACCGTAGCAGCGAGGAATTCGCCGTAGTCTATCGACCCGTTGTTGTCAATATCAGCCTACCAAAACAACATGAATGTTTGTTCATTTAGAGAAATACAGAAAAAGATTGCCAGATATCTATGCCATCAATGGGATTTCTTACTGCATCCATAAGATCTTTGATCTCAGATTCCATGAGTTCAGAACCAACTCGCTTCAGGCCATCTTTTAACTCGTCGAATGTTATTGTTCCACTGTTGTCGGTATCGATCATTTTAAATAACTCTTTCAGACCACCGATTTCTTCTTCCGAAAGCCTTTCTGCTATCACCTAACATTGAGTATGATACAAAAATGAACCTCAAAAGTAACAGGATAACATGAATGTCTCTATGAAGTATCACTTGATCAAGAACACAGAGGTTATGGATTATATAACACGGAAAATATGAGATTCAACCGATATTCAACTCCGGGCTGAAACCGACCAATCTAAGGCCATCAATAAATAAGAGCTTAGAAAAAGGTCATGTAAAATGGAACGCCGCAACTTTGATAGTACCACCATATCAAACAATATTTCGCAAAGAAAAGGAGCTAAACATCAACAAAACTTGTTATACTCGTAAAACGACATTACTTTCGATTCATCAATCAAGGATACATGTATAAAAGTTCAATCCTACATTAAAAGTTAAGGTCACATATCTAGAGAAAGAGAATAAATAATGTGATGCTAACAAGGATACATGTATAAAACTTGGCCTACGTACGGTATAAATAATGTGACCTTAACTTGGCCATGAGCATGAACACCAAGCTTAACATGTTGATCTTCAGGTCAACAAATCCTATGAAATTTCAGAGAATAAATAATGTGATGCTAACAAGTCTATTGAAACGAGTCCTGACAAGTTGAATAAATATCTTCGAGTTAAAAATAAATTTTCAATTATATTTAGAAATGATGAAACAAATCATACATGATTTTGCATGATTTGAGAGTCCATTTTAGATATATATTTGATAATACTAACTTAAATATATCCACACAGGAAGATACTATTCACTAGATTTACTAGAGCCACCATCAAAATGTTACAATATCTCCAAAGTAAAACTAGAAAGTAGAAAGGGCACTCGTAAAAACTGCGGAAGGGTATCATGTATCAGCACATCAGAACAAAAGGAGAAAAACATTAGAGAGCCAAATATATCTACACAGCTTACGGTATTTCAAGTATGTGGAAGCTAATGGGAGATGGAACAATGCTTAGAACAATAAGACATCCGCATGTATCATGTTGAACTTTACAATGAATATTTTTCAAAATAACTTGTAAAGGAAATGTTAGAGAGAAAAATAGAGAAGCTTTAGCAGTCCAAGAACTTATAAGCTATCTAATTCAAAGGTAAAATGCATGTTATGCATTTACTTACTCGCAAAGCCATCTTCTTAAGTTTGTTCATTGCAGAGAACTGTTTCAGGCGTGACAATACTGCAGAATCAAGAGGTTTATCGGGCGCAATTGTGTCATCTACAATCCATGGGTGGCCTGGTATAAACGGTTATGATCATAAGGATGTGAGGAACATCAACAGTAAATTTCCCGACAATTCTTTTGCTATGTTTGGGACTAAATTTGAGAAAGTGGATTCTAATTTAGTCTGTATATAAATGACAAGGTTGAAGGGTAACATCATGTAAATACCAGTTAAAGATCCAATACACCTAAGTATCCGAGAAGGCATAAGAAGAAGGATATAAATTCCATATTTCAATCAGATAACCCCAATACACCATTAGACAGAAATCTAGCAAATGTATGGAATTAGATTAATCATGAAAGTCATGTTTTCACGAATTTTATTATGCATTTCATATTAAACTGAAATCGAAATCCCATCTTCCAAGTTGAAGTTCCCGAACACAATAGTAGTCTTATCTGACAAATCTGTTGACTGTTATCACTTTTATGCAGAAAAAGAAAACTTACATAAGACTTGATGAGCAGTTAGCCTTCTCTTTGGATTGCGGTCAAGCATTTTTCGTATGAGATCCTTTGCACTATCAGAAATAGCAGGCCAAGGTTGTGAATCAAAATCTATTTTCCCTTGTAATATCTGCCGGAAAATCCCCATTTCAGTTTCTGGAAGGAATGCAAAAACATCAACAACGATCAGATTTGAAAGCATAAGAAAGAATTTCTCCCCAAAACTCCAAAACCTTTTTCTACCAGCAATATGAATACCCAAAAAGTTCTACCTGCCCAAAATGGAGGCACCCCACTCAATAGTATATAGAGAATAACACCGGCACTCCACACGTCTGCTTCAGGTCCATAATGCTTCCGTAAAACCTCTGGTGCGACATAGTATGGACTCCCAACAACATCAGAGAAAGATTCACCTAGAAAGATAGAGGGAAAAACTGTAAGTTTTTGTAAAAGAGTGATACAGTAAGACATCCTTAAATATTTATGACACACTGCAAAATTAAATAAGGCGAAGAAATAAGACATCCAACAACATTTTGTGCTGCTTATCACTGCAGTTGCAGTTAAATATGTGCAAGCCATTCCTCCTTCCTTTCACCCTACCAAAGCCTAGTAATCGGTTCACCAAGTACAGGCTATTTAGGCTCAGCTATACAAATAACTTTAAGCAGTATTGAAGTTTGTTGAATTCCAACAAATAACTTTAAGCTAGTATTATACACAACAAAAGCATATAAGGCTTTCTTCCCCAGTCTACTCCCACCACCTGCAAATCAGTCCATTTCCTCCTATTGACAATTGAGTATTGATATTCTAGCAAATACTAGTGTGAAAAATCAAAGTGCTCTTATCGCTGAACTTAAAATTGGTGTGTTTGACTATTTCAGGACCAAGATTTCAAGCCAAATCAAATGCAATTGCAAACCCTAGCTTCCCAACAAAGAGAAAAACGCATGGAATATGTGAAAGAGAAGCAATCGGAATGGAAAAGATTGAAAAGAATAAACCTGGCTTGTAGAAAACAGACAACCCAAAGTCAGTGGCCTTGAGGGTAGCATCTTCCTCAACAGTATCAAACAAGAAGTTCTCAGGCTTAAGATCTCTGTGCATAACCCCAAGAGAATGACAAGCTTCAACAACCCCAACAATGGTTTTGATCAACTTGGCAGCCTCCCTTTCACTGTAATGACCTTTCTTGACTATCCTGTCAAAAAGCTCACCGCCCTCACAGAGCTCCATCACCAAGTGCACGGACACCTGGTCCTCGTAGGTACCCCTGATCCTCACCACGTGTGGGTGCTCAGACAGGTGGTGCATTATCTGGATTTCCCTCCAAACATCGTCGTAGTCCTCTTGGCAAATCAGCTTCCGCTTTGGGATGGACTTGCAGGCGAACTGCTGCCCTGTTGACTTGTGGGTGCAGAGGTATGTAGTCCCAAACTGGCCTTGCCCCAGTTTCTTCCCCAAGCTGTAATGCTCCCCTAAGCTTGGGGTCTGGTAGGGAAGAACCATTGTGGGTCTCATCCCTGAGCTTGGTTTGCTCATATTCCTGGTTTCCTACTGTAAATTTCAACTTTGGGGGTGAGAGACAAGATTGTTTTCACTTTTGACACCCACTATCACATCATATTCAGATTCAATCAACCTTTGCTTTTTGCTATGCCTTGTAATGAAAAAAATGGATGGGGGTACTACAATAAGCCAATACTCAAAAAAGAAAGAACAGATCAAAAAGTAGACTCAAGAGTCAAGACCTTGACGATAATGGCAGAACAAAAGCTTAACCCAAGGGTGGGGGCAATTATTATTAAATAAATAGACTGATAAGAAGAAGTAAAAGTCCTGACAAATTACCATACATGTCATCAGCAGTGTAAGAATGTTAAGCTTTTACCCATTTTGTGTGTCAGACGCTGTCCCTTAGTGTCAGCTGCTGATGTGTTATGACCCTTATTTTGTATTTCAAGACAAGATCTGTGTGCTGTGTTAGATTCCCCGTCACTTCTGTCATTCCATTTTTCTTCCCTTTCGTTTGCTACTGAAATTCCTATGTGCTGCCCCTCTCTTCTGGGTTCAAGCTCAAGTTATTGAACGACTAATTTTCCTTATTTGTTTTAATATCTAATTACTGCAATAAAATTAATGTTACTGAGTAAATAGTAATTGGTTAGTAATTTATTCCAAACTATAAATAATAATAACATGTAATTTGAAGAAAGATTTTTTAAAATTAAGAAAAATTATAATAATAAACCATTTCTAGTTTAAATGATTAAAAAAATTAATTAACATCTTTTATTCTTTTAAGTTATAAATTTTATACCTATCAGAAGTAAAGTGTTTTTTTTCTCCTCCCCAACCTTTAAGTAAAATTTAATATATGCCCTAAAAGTAATTAAATATGTACTACATAATAATACATATTTATTTTCCATTGAAATTTCAATAATTACCGCTTTAAATATTAATAACATAAACGTGTATATATGAAAAGATTATATATTTAATAAATTTAATTAGTTAAAATTATAAATAACGTGATTAAAAAGTTTTGATACAATTATTTATATTTATGACTCTTGGGTTGTGTTCGAATTTAAAAATAATAATTTTTTTAACTATTTAGACTAAATGGTAGGATCGTTTAGTTTAACGCATAACATCCGGAAAAAGCGTACTTCCTAAGTCTCTTACAATCCTTGCCGATCCGATCATCTAGTTCTGGTGTGACTTTTGATTTTGTGTGTTCCGCTTCAGTCGTCAGTCTCTTCCGCTGGGAACATGTTATTTTTTCTGCTCAATAAATACCAGAGTGTACAGAGACGAATCAAAGGAGCACATGATTTTTTAATCTGAAACTAAAACCCCACCCTCCATTCGATTCATGGCAGAAGTTGGGGAATGCTCTGATTCACAACTCTTCTCCAAAATTTGGGCTAAGATTGGTATTACCCCCTTCCCATTCTTCTTTCTTTCATTGTTCAGTCTTTTGGTTTTATTTTCCCATTATGCTTTCATTTAGCCCCTTTCCCCCAAAAAAATCAATTGGGGGTTCGTAGTTATATTCTTCTATTGCTATATCTGCATGTATTCTGGGAGCATATTGTACTGAAATGTCAAAATGTTTGATCGCTGGCATAACCCCCAAGTAAAATCATGAATTGGGAGCATGCTGTTTCAGTCTTGAAATTACTAACGAATAATCTCATGGACATGCTTTAAAGTGGTTCAGGAAACGGGAGAAATGGCAACTTTTGCATCTTGATACTATATCCATTGATGATCCAATTAGAAAGGAAACCCCTAGGCTTTTCTTTGATTTCACTGCAAACAATTGCCGTACCATGTTTCAGGACAAGTTTTACTTCTTCATTACCTTTAGTTCTTGACTTATTGATAAAATGTGCCATTGTTGTTGGATATTACACAACTCCCATTGCTAAAAATATTGGTTCAAGTAGGATAATTTCTGATATGAGGAACTCTCAGAGAATACAAGGCCGGATTTTGGCACAAAAATGATTTTTTGACATGGTGGTTCGTTTGCCTGCGATGGAACAACAAATTGGGTTTTTACAGTAGATTTGTGGTGACTACCTTTTCAATATAGCTTTGGATATTCATTCATGTTCTAATTTTTGCAGTTCCATTACGTGTGCAAGGGTCTGATATTGAGATATGTTAGGATGAGCTGATAGTGAGTTTTCAGATCACACCTTCCCAGGGACAGAGTTAGGATCAAACATTGAGACGGGCAAAGGTCTATTAAGTTTTAAATTTAAAAATTGGGAGGGACATAAACCTTATGTTACTACTATTTAAACTAACAGGGATCTCAAATGCAATTATACCAAAAAAAAATTGGGAGGGGCAAGGGCCTCTCCACAATATAGGTAGCTTCGTCCCTGCACCTTCCTAAGTGAAGCAGTGACTGGTGTAACCACAATGATGCAAAATAAAAGGTATCTACAAATCATTCTCTAACCTGTTTCTGATTCCTTTTTTCAATAGCTTAGAAGGTTTAGGAGAATCTTGCATTATATGTCATAAATACTATGTGTGTCTTGATCAAGTTACCTGTTCTAATCTCCAAGTGGTCTTACTGTCGTCATGAAAGAAAAACATGCATACATGATACACTATATGAAAGAAAAAACATGTCATAAATATTTAGTCCTTCAGTTTTATACATTTTATCAATTTGGTCCTCTTTTTAAATAATTCAACAAATTGAATTCTCCACATTTACAACGTCTATCAGTTTGGTCCTAATCTTAAAAATTTTGTATTAAATATTTAAATAATTTTAAATGTATTTTAGTTTAAATCTAGTTTGCTTTATAGAAGATTGTGTGTATTTTTCATTTCATATTTTGTTTTTGTTTTTTTTGCAAATTCATTTTGCAGCCGCCATATCCCCCCTCCCCCCTCTTGGCCCCATGATTGTGAAACTCATAGAAGAGGAGCAGTTATTTCTGGTTTTCATTCTGGGCTTTTGCTATCAGCTATGGCATTGACAATATCACTTTTCTTTTTCCTTTTCTTTTTTAATATGCGGTTCTTTCTCTCAATCTCTCTCTCTCAAGCTGATCTGGTGAAGGCTCTTAATGGAAACCATTTTGTTATAACTGTGAATGACCAATCGTAGCTATGAGATCTGAGGGAATTTTTCATGATTCCTTGGCATGTCTTTGTCTTTACTTTCTAAATGCTGTGTTCTCTTAAGTTTCAACCTTGGTTTCCTTAGCATATGGTTTACTTGGTGAAGGTTGGTCTCACTTGCCTCGTATAGTTTTGCTCATTTCCCAACTTTACCCGATGATGGATGTTTTTTAGAATTTAAACTAAAGTTTTTTTTTTAATTATTAAATATTAAATACGAGTTATGAAAATGATTAAATATTTAATACAAATTTTTAGTATTAGGACCAAACTAATAAGACTTTGTAAATGCAGAGGGTTAAATTTGTCTATTTATTGAGAATTATGACTAAATTGATAGTACGTGTAAAAGATTGAAGACTAAATGTGTTATTTACCAATTAAAAGTGTCCGTATCATCTACTCCATTATCAGTTTATAAGACAATGACCACATTGATACTAATTTGTAAGTTTAGTGACTAAATCAACATGATCTTCAGTTTGGTGAGCAAATTAGAATCAACCTTATAGTTTGGTGACTATTTGTTAGTTTACCCTTCAAAGTTCGAACTATTTTGGAAATCATATTAGAAGTATAGTTTAACTTTTTAGGTAGTGGGGCTCATATTGGGGGAATGGAATGGCTATTCCCCAAACCAAACACTACATCATCTCCTTTTAGGTACTTTTTGCCTAATTCTTGCTTCTTTTTCTAATTGATACTATTCAACTACAACTTTCAAGCTCTGGAATTGGTGGATTTCAATGTAACCAGCACACAATCCATGTTACCATGTACAATGCCAAAATTGTGGTGGAATGATGCTTTCTAGGGCCGATATGCATGTACCACAACACTGTAAGTATTAATGTGTTGGATCAGTGGAGAATATAAAAGGAGATATTTGTTATTGTCTTTCTGATGATTCTTCCTGATTTTTCTCTCATTTTTTTCTATTTCCTCCATTTTCCTCTGTTTCGCTCTAGTTTATTGTGTCTACCTTGCATTGTCTCTCTACAACTTTTTCCCTCGTTCTACCCTGGTAGTAATTGACTGGGTGCTTGCTTTAACTGCCATTCCATCTCTCAAAATTTATTACAAATAGTATAAATAACACAGAGCACAAGAGTTTAACTTAAAGTACTCCTATGATGTTAATCCTCATCAGATAATAGGATAGAGTCACGTTACATCTATACAACATCTCCGTTAACTTTTAGGATAGCGTCTATAACTATCTCTTAATATTTACACAATCCTAGCTTACATGAACCTCTTGGGAATGTCCCTTGATGTTCCATATCAAATCCTTTTCATTTCTTAATTCACTTTTGCAGGTTCAGGATGTGATGGAACATTTTGTGGTGCATATTGGCACCCTCTAAGGGTTACCAGAAGTGAATTCTATCCTGTGTGCAATCGTGGGGTAATTTTGGGATATAGGGATCCTTTAAATTAATATTTGGGATATAGGGATGTTTAATAAATATTGGGGATATAAGCAAAATAAACAGTGAAAAGGTGGCGAGATTAATTTTTTTCTCCTTCAGCCGAATAAGCCGACTTGTAATCAAAGGGTTTTGGTCACGGGTCAGGGAACGCCAGCTCCTACTTGTCGCTGGAGACCGAGAACGCCAGCTCCTGCTGGCGAGATTCATGGCACTAATTTTAGGCCAGCTTCTATTGCCTCTTTTTTTCCCCTTCATGCATGCTAAAGCTGCTCCTTCACGCATGCAAAAGTTGCATGCGCATGCTGGTCAGGTATGTGAGGGAAATAGCTGCTCCATGCATGAATAATCTCTCACCAGCACCTCGCCACCTTTTGGTGGCGTTCTTCTTGGCTAACTTAATGACTAATCAAGCCGGCCAAACCGGCTGAAAAAAAAGGAAAATTAATTTGATGGCGTGATCCTATTTATTTTGGCCTATATCCCAAAATTTTTCTTAAACATCCTTATAATACCAAAAAAAAATTAAACAACAATATACCAATGTGTTATTGTTTTCCTTGTTCTCTTATCATGTGGTGTTTGTTTACAGATGACCAATGTGTTATTGCATGTCTCTACTCATTGCCACAAGGCCATCCCCAATGATTCGGCCAACAATTTTTACAATAAAAATATAAATAATTAGAATATTTATTTTTAAATTAATAATTAAAGATATATTACTTAATCATAAATGATCATTTTAACAGTATCCGTAAATAAATGTTGTTTCTAGACACAAAGGATGAAGCGAACGTATACTGAGAACAGCGTTGCAGGTTCATTTGACAACTGTGCCATTTCTCCTGACACGTAACGAGTCTGGTTGCACAGAATCAGTCCACTTGTCAAGCTCAAGCTACCCTTCCGCCACTTCCCTTCACCAACTTGTGTGTATATATACCAACATTCGAACCAGAAATCATCTCAACTGGCTGCCGACATGGCGAAGATGAAGTTGTTGGGGACGTTTTTCTTACTGCTGCTGCTCTGTGTTCTCGCTTCTCGTAAATCTCTTGTTTTTCAGATTATTATTGTTTTGATGGGTTAAAAATTTCCTCACATGTTGTACTATGCGCTTGCATTTGCAGATGAGATGGCTGAGGCAAGGATTTGCGAGTCCAAGAGCCACAAGTTCAAGGGAGCCTGCCTGAGTGACCACAACTGTGGGTTGGTGTGTAGGAATGAAGGTTTCTCCGATGGTTGGTGCCGCGGCTTCCGCCACCGCTGCTTCTGTACCAGGAGCTGTTAGAATTCCCTCCGCCACCACCGTTATCAGCTTCTGTTTCCGTTTCCGTTGGATGAATCAATAAAAGCACCCATACTTGTACTCCTACCATCCCCATACTCGCCTGAACGTAAAGTACTCCATTATGGGTTTTTAATGAACGTATGAATTTAATACTATCAGATGATTACAACCAATAATCAAATTGTAAACATCAAAATGTTCTCTCGGAGTTCTGCAAACACAAGTAAATTATACAAAAAGGAAAGGTATAAAACGAGCTACAAATTTATAAATTAATTAAATTTTTAAAAATATATAAAATTAAAAGTAAAAAAAAAAAATGGGGAAGAGACTATTGCTTTTCTCGACTTCATATGATTTTGCCCCGGCGACACCATCGTTAAATTTTATTTCAGTGAATTATTTATTTCAGTGAATTATTATCCTTTCATAAAGATTACGGGTTTAAATATCAATAAATATCAACAAAATAATCTAATCATATTATGTTGAATATTATTAATTTTAATAATTCTTAAATCTTAAAGGTTTCATATATAATTAATTATATTTTATAATAAAATTTAAAAAATATTTTATGTTATTTTTTGTAATCTTATTATAATTTTATCTAATTAAACAAATTGATATTATTTTTAATTTTTTCTATAATATTTATTATCTAATATCTTTAATTTTATATAATATTTTTATAAATTAAAATGTACAAATCATTTTTCTCGTACATTATATATGCATTCTAATATTTTAATTAACGAAATCATTACATAAAAAATATTTAAAAATTAAAATCACAAATGGAGAATTTTTTTTATAAAAATCAAGTCCGAGAAACACGAATAAATTATTAGTGCTATAAATTAATAATAATTTGTAATATATATATATATATAACGAATAAATTGGAGTTAAAAAGAAAATCCTGACCTGAGCTTTCAAGGAGGGTCAATTGCCTCCCACTAACGACAGTGGTTCATCTGTGGGTATTGATAAGGACTGGGTCAAGATTTTTTGTGTAACTTGAGTTTTATTTGTTAAATATTTTCTTATTAAATGGTCATTTTATAAATGGTAGCAGAATACAATAATTTTATTAATAATATTTTTTTATCTCTTTTAGTTTTTTGGTTAATTTTTTGTTTTTTTAATGATCTTATTCATTAACTCACTCAACCCTAACCCCCTTGTTTTGGAAATTTCAATCGACAAGGTATCATCTAATAGTTATTCTTGATCTTGGATAATTGATTAGAAAAAATGTGAGTCTAGTGGTACTTCCCGTGGTGTTTTCCTTTTATATTTGAAACCAGTTTGATTGATGCAAAATTCCTGTGTTCAGAGTTTAATTGACATTGCGGTACCCTGCATCAAATACTGTATGGTTGTTTAATGACTGAAGCTTGTACAGATCTTTTTCCTTCGCCGCATAGGTTGCATTAACCATGATGAATCTGCAATGCGACCATTCCATTTTACTACAGCATGGAAAGAACATCCTGAACTTACAAAATTTTTGTCTGGTTTGGAGACAAACATGGCTAATTTTAAATTCAATATGACTAGTTGGAACACGGAGATGACAGGGCTTTTCAGAGAAGGTTTTGGGGTCATCTTGTGGAATTAGAAAACAAATTAAAATCAGACTGCACTATTCGAAAGAATTAATCAAAACAGAGAGGAAATAAAATAATAAAATAAGATTTAAAACAAGAAAATCCAAATTATTTTATTTAATGTAGAACATAAGTCACATTTCATAACAACAGATTGATCCCATTACATAACAATAGATTGGTCATGTTTCATAATGAAAATAACCAAACCTATTGGATTATCATCTTCTGCTTCAACATGGATCAAGAATATCGGGAAGAAAAATCCAGAATCTCCAACACTGCAGACACAACTGCCACTACTGCCATAACACAGCGGCAGAAAGAAAAGAAGCCCCACATTTTTGCTAAATCAGATTTGTTGGACAAGCTTTGAACCAAAAGGGTGTGTATTTATAAGGAACAAATGCAATCAATGAGAAGGGACGGTTGAGGTTTCCCATGCTCAGTAAACTCCAAGTCCATTGTTTAGAGAATTTCAATCGACGAAACTCATCTAATTTAATTTAAATAATTCATTGTGTTTAATATTTTATGTACATGCTCAACACACTCACCAATATGTTTTCTTTTTTAATTTAATGAAAAGTTTTCAATATTTGTAACATATAATTTGGATAAGTAAACAATAGTATTCAAAAATATTGGTATAGGTATAATATACTAAAAAAATGAAGATAATCCTTCAATAAAGATATAATTAATTGGATTTGAGGCCAAGGCAGTGATGACAGGACCAGTAGACAGTAGTACCATGAAATGAACTCCCTTGGCATGCAGAGATTATTGTGTCTCAAGTCTTAAAACTATTCCCCGAATCAGAGACTATCGATGCGTTGAATTAAATATTATATCTCAACATCCGATTCCGACATAATATACCTTTGATAATGTTCTCTAATACAGTGTATGCCAGTTGCGGATTATCAAAATTTACACTTACCTTGGTTAAGACAGAGAATCAGATTCAGCGGAACAAGGGCAATATCCCCCACTGATGCAGAAATCCCTCTCCGGTTGTGACCTCTAGTAGCAGCAGCACAAGCACTGCCAGCATGGCTGCTCGGCCATTCCAAGTTTCAGCACTTTTCGTCCAACCCCACTCCCAAACAGTCACAGGGGGTGGGAGCTCCCTTCGTTGTGAATCATAAGTTGCCAATAACTCCTCCACACTGCCCAGGGGAACTAATGACTGCATATAAAAAACTCCACTTTACCAAAAAAGGAAAACAACTATGGTGGCATTATGCAAGTACGATGACAGTTCTGTATGACCACAATAACAAATGTTATTCATAGACCTAAAACCATTCTTGAGGTATCACAAGTCTTTTCATCGTTGTTATGTACGACGTAATCTACTAGCTGTTGGATTTGGCAGCTTATACAGCTGTCCAATTACAGTTTTTGGCAGTTTTTCTTCCCACTTGACAATTAACCAACCCGAAGATAATCATATCCACCATGCACAAGCAGACAAGTTAACAACCACCATGCACCTTTCAAAAATATAGCATATTTGCAACGGGCATGCATGCATACAACACATATCTACATGGTTGAGTTTTTATATCTATGTTCTATAAAAGGGACTTCTCTTAAATTATAAGAATTTAGAGGAAAGCTTTAAAGTACCTGTCTAGCTTCAAGATTTGAAACTGCCATTGCTCCAACATATGGAAGACTCTCAATTACAGCATCTGCCAAATCTGAAATGAACATTGGTTCACATCCTAATGCAGGAACACGACCCCAGTTTTGTATACCGGATTCTAAAGCCAATTCTTTATACTCAACATCAATCTCTTCGAGAGTTTCAATATGCTCACTAACAAAGCTGTGAATCAAATACCAAAGTTTTAGGCTTTTTAGCAACCCAAGGGGGAAGTGATGATTGAACAAAAAATGCAATGCTTTTAACTAGAAAAACTCAATAGAAGCTATGTGGTGTCATTACACAATCAGATGATCCTAGCTTCCTCGCAAAGCCAATTATTTATACTCAAACTTAATCTCTTTAAGAGTTTCAATTACTGACCTAAGAAGCAATGAGTCAAACCTCAAAATTTTAAAAAGAAACTAAAGTTTCATATTTTGCTTGGATAATCAATACTACAGTTTCAATAGCCAAAGAAGTTATGACCAAAGTAAAATGAAAAATACCTAATTGGTACAGCCAGAAGATTTTTAACTCCTTTTCGCCCCAGGTCAATTATTGTCTCATCAGTGTATGGCTTCAACCATTCCACAGGCCCAACTCTGCTCTGCAGAAACATTAACCAACCCTTGACAAAATAAGATGTCATCCTAGAGAATTTGTGCAAGATATGTTAATGAGTAAAATCAGGTGGAAAAAATGACGGTCGAGAGACATAAAACATACATCAAGCAGAGGTGGAAAAACCCTTGACCATTAAAACTCCAACCTATCCTTGTTCATATCTATGGAAGATAAATACTTTAAATTGTAACCAATAAACCCTGAGAGTCCCAACCTGACCTGCTTCACTATAAATTCAGCCAGACCCAACATTACCGCCAAAAAAGGTAACTACTACCAATACACAAAATGGCTTATTCAAAACAACCTAAAAATAGACCATAATTCAACAAACAAATTTCTATGGTTTTTTGAAACATAGAAAAGAAATCTAAAGGGGAGTAAAGGTTTGAATCTAAGACCTAACAACTTCTAAAAAGGAACAACTGCTGGACCAAGTCTAAGTGGCTCAAAATTTATAAAACCGTTCCTCATAAAGTAGAAATGCAACGCAAATAGACCGGAGTGGATAAAGAACCCTAAGGCAACTCTAATTTACTTCAAAGTTAAATATAGTTTACTACTGTGTGGGAAAATTATATGCAGTCACAGCATTATCCCAACAGCATTGGCATCTTCTGAAGAGAAATTTAGAATCTCCGTAAGTATTTACATCGAGACTTTACTCTACTTAACTGAAGATTTTACTACCCATCCACATAATTCCAGAATCCAGACTTTGCACGTATTGGAAGCATGTAACTTGAAAATTAAAGTGAAATAGATGAGTCGGGAGTAATATGCCAACAAGAAGTACCTGATAAGCTAGAGTGTATGCATTTGTGATCTTCCTCTTCTCTAATTCCTCCATTATCAAGTCCACACACTCTTCCATCTCTGCCTTGTAAGGATCACCAGCCTCTTCTACATATGCAAGCGGCACCCCATGTGCACTAAAAAATATTACCACCTGTAACATGTACTCTCATTTAATATGTTGATTTATTTTAAGACACAAATTTCAAATTTGTGATAGGAAAAAGCTCCTAAATAAAATATTTATATAAGATATTTTATTGGGAGAAGTATTAGGATATCTCATTTATAAGTATCTTATACTATTAGAGGTCTTCTCTTATTTCTTTTTAATTACTTGCTTAGCAAAGTATTTCGATTGAACTATGTAACATCTTTATATAAGAGGCAAATTGAGAATTGAATAAAACAAGTCAACTTTTATCAAAACCCTAAAAGAGTTTGGTCTATCTTTTAACTAGTCCTAATTTTTCAGTTTCCCTTTGATGAGCTGAGAGGTTCCGGTCTCTCTCTAACAAGCTAAATCATTAATCTGAAAGCAAAAGATCCTAAGAATGTAACATCACATGCAGCGATGGAGCCATGATTTAGGGTTGGGAGAGGCAAATTCATAATTTATCCAGTTTTTTCAAAGAAAAAATTTAACAAAGGTACAAAACATTTCCCTGCATGAGGGGGCAAGAGCCCCTCCCAAGGTAATGGTGGGTTCGTCCCTAATCACATGAGTGATGAGTCTAATAATACTAAAATCCAATGATGCAAAAGGTCACCAATTTGAGAACCATATTACGTGTAAGATTTAATCTGACTGTGCTTGCTTACACAATAATTTTGCCAAACTTCAAAAGGATAATTTTCTGAAGATTAAGAGCATGTTCCGTGTCAAATAATCATTATTATTATTATTATCATTTTAGGAAGATACCAGTTTATTATTATAAGGATCCATTTATAATTTTATTAGAAGCATTGGCCATTGGCAGATTTATGAGTATTTCATTTCATTACAAGCCCTTTCTATTATGTTTATCTTTTAGTTCAAGTCTTTTATTTCTGTTAAACTATGTACCCTCTACTTAAAGAGGCTAATTGGCATGAATAGAAGTTAAGTCAGTATTTTATTAAAAAACCTAAAGATCTTGGTCTCTATTTAAACAAGTCCCAGAGGTTTCAATCTCACTATGACGAGCTGAGCTATCCAACATGATACCCATTCCAAGAATAAAGATAAGGGAATTATTTCTAGCATTCCCGTTAATCACCCGGTGACTTGATTACTAACAAGGGTCATAACAAAGGAAGTCAACCAAAGCCATTCAAGATTGTCACCAGGTAGCCTTCAAGTTTACAACAATGTGAAGCAAAACATGACAAGAATTATAAACCCACTTAAGAACGCTACATCAATTCCATACAAATTATAGGTGCAACATCCTTTCTTCTCATGTGAAAATAAAAAATAAATACAAAAAAAAACTACGCCACATATTAATTCAGACCAGGTCCAACCATGAAAGAACAATTTGCCAAAATTCAGTCAACAAGAATACAAATGTTTTAAGGACATACCTTTTCAGGACGATCAAACTTTTGCAGCTCTCTTTCAATTAAATTTGCCATAGATTTTATATATCCTTCACGTTGATACCAAGAAGGAATGACTGTGTGTTGCATGTTCACTAGATACTCATCATCACTGACGAACCAATTGATTACATTGTTAGAGGAAGCAAATTTATTTAAGATTATACTTCCAAGTTTATATCAGTGAATGTAAGAAAAGTGTCTTTATTCCTCACCGAAATATACTTTCCAAGAGTCGAAGGCTTGAACCACTAGTTGATATTGAAAATTGAGGATAAAGTGGAAGAACAACAAGCTTTCTTATTCCATCCTTTTTTATCTACAATATTGTTAAGTGGAAAGTAAAATAATTATATATCACCAAAATCAACGTTTATATAAGAAGACAGGAAAAATATCATCTTTAACCTATATCAATTATTCACAGGCCACCATTTAGACAACAAAACTGCCAAAAGAAACTAGCAGATTACTATAAGTGATACCTAAATGAAACTTTGAAAAAGCAAATATATCTGTGAAAACGTGGACTCGTTTTAGAAATAGACGAAAACAAGACACCTAACTTCAAATCAGTTTAATCTAATTATACAGAAGCAGGCATATAGTGGCAACCCATAAATTTGAAAATCAAACAATAAAGTTTAAAATGCACACATAGAAATGATAACTCACTATTCAATCATTACAATACAAACAATACTTTGGTGATTTCGATTACTTCTGCATCATGTAATATCAAATCAAGATGGAAAAAATAAATGAAATTTTGAAAACATAAAGTGATAATCTCATTCAATAAGTTCAAATGATTTAGAATTTGAGGATAAAGTTAACTGCTTATTGAGACATATAGTAACTGTATATACACCATGCTTCCTCAGTCCACATCAGACAAGCGGGAAAACAACTCAAGGACACACGCAGATTAGTCCCTCCATCCTTAAATAACAGTTCAAACTTCATATTCATTACTTATCACAAATATATTAAATAATTACTTTCCATTGTTCCATTTTACTTTTCGTCTCTCATGGTAGCAGCTTGATCTAGAAAAAGCACTTATTTCCAAGGATGCCTTCTCTCTGAATATTGGCAAGTGGCATTCAACCGAAGAATGTCCAAAGCTAGTTTTCTGAAATGTGTTACCCGATATGAACTGTCTAACATTAATTTGGGACACAGAATCAGAATGGAGTTCTGCCGAGAACAAAATTCCCTATATCATTGACATGCACAATTTCAAGCATTCGAGAAAATAAATACAAAGTGAACAATTTCAAACAGTCACCAAAAGATAAAATATAAATAAAAGGCTAAAACTAACAAACACCTGCTCAATTGCTTCTTCAGTGAATGGATGCCAGTAACGCATACCAACATACACTTTTGCAGGGACATTCTTTTCCCAAAGTGACTTTCTCAACTCTTCAGCCTGAAATGGATAAGGATAGGGCAAAACATATCATGGACTCACTAAAGAGATACCAGCATGTATTATTTCAAGATTGCTTGAGGTGCATATTTTAGTTTTAGTGGCCAAGGAACCATCCAAACCATCAGCCAAAGCAATGTCAATTATATATCTGCTATATGATTATGAAGGCAGAAGTTTAAAAAATCCAACAATAAACAAATAAAATCAATTTCCGCAATTTGGATACACCAATATTTTCATTTAGACATAAAACAATATTTAAAAATAATAATAATTGATTGGCACAATGAACAGAAATATAGAAGTCAAAAAACTAGAAGATTAACCTCTAGGTTGATAGATTCTATTACCAGTTCCGACATTTAAATGATCTCATTATATTTCTAGCACTTTCTGAGTCAAGGTTGCAAGATAAAGGATACTTATTGAGATTTGAGGGGATAAAACATTATCATTAAAAGTCAAATCAGGTAACAGCATAAAAGAATTAGTGAAAGTGAATGTTTACAGAACATGTTTGTGCAGGGCAACATACTCAGTCACCTGAAAATTACTTCAGAATAGTTCAGGCCAATTTATTTCTTCTCTTCCACATTACTTAATGAGCATCATAGCAAACTGAAAATGGTAGGTTTTATAATATATAAATGTGTCCATAAGAAGCTCTAATGGTAAATAAAACAATCGTGCCTGAGCATCTGTAATTCGTCGAAGAGGAGAACCACCTCCAATTGAAGCATAGCCTTCCTTGCTCTTAGGTGCTCTAAGAACAGATATAAACTTTGCCAAGGGCCTTTGCAAAAAACGAAACAACCTTGGTAGTCGTATAATATCCTGTCCAGTTAGATAATTGGCATGAGAAAATATAACAGGATAAAAAAGGTCCAAGTAACTTGATAGAGGGAAAATATATTGCCAAATTCATTTTTGGGGGATTCTGGATTCTTATTTTGTTAACCTGACTCTTTTAACTAGAAATGGAAATAGATAAGGAGGGCTTTATCTTCTTATAAAAGGAAGTTACAGGGTAACTGTGTTAATCTCTTATTTCACTTATTATAATAAGAATCTAGGACTTTCCAAGTTCTTTTAAGTGATGCTGTATTAGATCCACCACACCAAGAAACCACTGCCTTAATGAGACAATATAACTAACATCTTTTGGATCATGATGAACTTAGTAGCACAGCAAAAAAAAAAACGAAGTAAAACTTGAAACAAAGGATCTACATTTTTAACATGATACCCAAATTGTCCAGTGTTGTTAAACAGCCATTAAGATTTGCTGTGGCCTTATGTTAACCACCGTTGCCAATCATTTTGAGGTTTTCTTATAAAATTGTGTTCTTTTCTTTCCACGTGATAAACTCAATTGTATTTGTGTCAAGTGTTAGTGCTAGACCTCCGTGTGAAAAGGAATAATATATTTGTTATCATATAGAAGAAAGGTCACAATAATTTCTACAGAATCTAAAGAAGAAGAAACGTAAGACAAAAATGAAACAAACCGGGTCGGCGAAAAGGTTAAACAAGAAAGGTTGCACATCGTCAAGGGTCTCGGGACCTCCAAGGTTCAGCAACAAAACCCCAATCTTTTCCTCGCCAATGAAAGGCCCGGTGGAGATAGCTTGAGTGTTTGAAGTCACCAAAGCTCCCACGCCCGCGTGAAACAAATGTTTCTTATTGGTAATGGCATTGGACTGTTTAGGAAACGAAAAGTGAGTCATCTCGGGAACTAAGCAATGTCTGGACACCCTTTGAGACAGAGACAGAGCTCGAGGCGACAGTCTGAGAACATCCAAGGCATCAAAGAAAAACAAGGGTAAGGGTAAAACCAAAGAAACAAAAGCAAAATTAAGTGTACAAGAACATACAGACGAGGAAGCTTGCAATGGCGAGAAGCAGAGGTGAGGCATGGAGGATGAGGGAATGTTGAAGACGACGACACAGAACAGGAAGCTGAGCTTTGAATCCTTCCACTTCTCATAGCTTTGTATTAAGTGGTTAATTCCTCAAAGCAATGAAACCCCAAATCCCTAACCCAAAAAAGAAACCAATCGAGCAACCCGAGATGAAAACTGCAAACCAAAGGCACACTCTTTTTTCAGTTTCTTTCTTTCTTTGATAATTAATAATAATAATTAAGCTTTTTCCACCATTTTTAATCAGAAGGAAAGGAAGGAGATGGGGGAGAGACGGATGAGAAGTGAAAGACACAACCCCTCTATAAAATCTTCTTTCGTTTTCATCCTCATCCTTCACTTTTATTCACTGCCTACCATTTCTCCCATTTTCTTTTTATTTTAATATTCTCAAAAAAATGTTATTTAAAAATTAAGAAATATTACAAATAAATATTAAAGAATAAAATTCAAAAACTAATAAAAATTCTAAAATATAAACTAAAAATTCAAGAAAATATTAAAAATCTCAAATTTTTTGTTCCGAGGTTGATTTTATCTTGTGGGTATTTTAAAAAATTATATTTTTAGAGTTTGTTTTATTAATTTTAAGATCTTATTATTATTTTAAAAGTTGATAATTTTTAATTTTAATTACTTTTAATTTTTACTATTTTATTTTATTCAAATACTTTAATTTTAATTATTTATTGTTTTAAATATTTTTTATAATATTTTAAATTTTAAATATAATATTGGTATTCAATAATGGAGAGGGGTTCTAGTCCAGGTAGGTTCATCGTAGGCGGGGTAAAGAGTAGTGTTTCGCTATATGCGGCAAATCCATTGACAGGGATTATGACTGCAGTAAGAGGAGTCGAATTAATAAAATATATTTTAAATTAATATATTATATTTTATAATTCAAATTTTATTTTAAAAAATTTAAATTGAGTAGAGTTTTTGATTTTCTGTAAAAGTTATTATTTATCTTGTTATAATAAGATTTATTTTTAAATTTATCTAATCATATAAGGTATATATATATTTATATTTTTTATATTTTTATATATTGATATATATCATAAAAAATAATTAATTCGTTTCGTACTTAAAAATAAATCATCTAATTATTAAAAATTTTGAATTATTTAAATTTCCATTTTACTATCCAAATTTAGTTAAGAAAGCGAGTACTGAACGCCCTTTTGGATTCGTAAGAATGGTTTTCATGGATACCTACTAAGAGGGCTAGGGTTAGTGATAAATGTATTTGAGGCGAAGCACAACCCTAGGAAATAGCTTTGTAAGAAAACTGATATAGAAGTAGAGCGAAGGTGACGATCGGAATCGGACACCAACATGTGATCTTCAGTACTTAGGGACTGATAAAGATAAAGGAAGTGATGTTGAGAGGAGATCGGAGGTGATTGTGGTGGGTGATGTGAACGAGAGTTCAGTCGCAGTCCTTAGTAAGTGTTGTTGGGGGTCAATCGACATTGTAGCATTCGCGTCATGAGGATCGTAGGGTATTTCTGCAATAGCATGAGCAAGTAAATGTGTGGATGGTTTAATCTGTTGGTGAAATGGTCGATGCAGGATGTTTCTTATAGTTTCTATAGTCGTGGAGTGTGGGTGATCATCTTCGGGGGTGTTTCTGCATGCATGGTTGGGTTTAACATTAGAGTGTATCGTGGAACCATGGGGTGCATAGGTGGTGGTGGACGGGGAGACTTTAGAGTTGTTATTGTTTGGGGGTAAATCTTTTAAGGGTAAACTACATAAATGGTCTCCCAATTATGTCTCATTTATTTTTTATATTCCGATTATAAAAAATTACAAATTGATCCACTGATTATCTTTTTTATCACAAAGTGGTCCACTGCAGTTAAAAAAGTAACGAGAGTCTTACGTGAACGTTAAAATGCTGAGTAAGCTGTCCACGTGGCATCTCAATCTCTTTAATCCCAAACACTTTTAAGAATTAAGATTCATAAACCATAATTTTAGAAATCCCTAAAAATCTTCTTCCCCTTAAATTTTAGGAGTTTCTTAGAGATAAAAACAAAGCGAAAGAGTTGTTACATTTTCATTATTTGATCTGCATCCTTCTTGTTTTTAAGAGAATAAACCAAGACCAGAATATTGAGATCGATGTGGAGGCAAAAATACAAGGTAGTTGCAATGGTGCTTCCTGAATTCTTCTTATTAAAGCACTTTATATTAATAAGAGGAAGAAGTTGTGATGTCTTCTTGTGTGTCATAGGCAAAAAACTCTGTGATATTCAGGTACAAAAAGCTAAATTTTGTGGCAATAAGGAATACTGTTGGTATGTCTATGCTGCTTGAATCTATTTAGTAACATTTTTGTAGTTTATTTTTGGTTGAACTTTGGTGATGATATTGCTTTTGGAGCAGCGATAACTACAAGGCTTTCGTACTGGATTTCCATAGAAGCTGTCCAAAGTGTTCATATAGCCTCTGCTTAAGTTGTTGTCAGGATATCTTTCAAGGGAATTTAGTTGAAAGTATCAAGGAACTTAACTGCAAATGCCCAAAGAGAAGGAAAACTTGTTTGCCTAGCGTTTGCCTTTTCAGTAGGAAATCTGTAAGAATAACTAGGAAAACTTCTCAGGGTAGGTCTATTGATTCTTCTGTATCATTGCTCAGTCGGAAAGCTCCTGGTGGCAGAGTTCCTATATCATGCCCACCCAGAGAATTTGGTGGCTGTGGCGATGGCCTTCTTGATCTGAGATGTATTCTGCCGTTATGTTGGTTCAAAGAGCCTTCGAATTAAAGGGAAAAAAGATTTTAGGGATTTCTAAAATTAGGATTTATGAATCTCAATTCTTCAGAGTGTTGGGATTAAAGGGATTGTAATGCCACATTGACTGCTTACTCAGCATTTTAACGTCCACGTAAGACTCCCGTTACTTTTTTAACAGTAGTGGACCATTTTGTGACAAAAAAGATAGTCAGTGGACCAATTTATAACTTTTCATGGTCGGAAGATATAAAAAAAACTGAAGTATAATCGGGGGACAATTTATGTAGTTTACCCATCTTTTAATTTCCACGGATTATATGGATGAGATAGATGCCTTTGTGAACTTTGTGGTAGGTGAAAATCATTTGTCTCTTCATTTAATCTTTATTTATGTTTATGGTTGAAAATTTTAAAAAAAATAAATTTTAAATTATAAGCCTTATTTTTTATATCATAAACCTTACACGTTAAAAAATATACCTTCCCCTGGTTTCTAAATCCTCTACTTTGAAGTGGAGGCATGGATGAAGGCATGAGAAAGAGGTAGACGATTTCCATCCTGGATAGCCGGTAAAAATCGTCTGCCTCTTTTTTATGTCTCCATTCGTGCCTTCATTTCAAATTAGAGATTTAAAATTCAAGGTTAGAGGTTGTGATTAGGGCTTAAAAAATTAGAGGTGATGTGTATTTTTAGGGTATAAAGTTTAGAATATAAAAAATAAAAAATAAGAATTTAAAATTTAATATTTTAAAATATTTTAACATGAAACATAGATGAAGATATGATAAAGAGACAAAAAATCTTACTCCTTTATGATACAAGATAGTTTTTTTTGGATTTGGATATCAGAGGTGATGCCATTATTCACTCCTTTGCTGAAGAGATTATACGGTGAACCCTGTTCACCACGTCATCCATAGTCCAAGTAATCAAGATCGTTGATCTTTAAATAACCACCTAGTAACTACCCATCCACTAAGTTTATGTAGGAAAGAGGTGATGATTCACTTGAAAAAAATTAAGATCAACGATCCTGATTGCTTAAACCATGGATAACGTGGTGAACAGGGTTCACTGTATAATTTTTCCCTTTGCTGACTTCTCAGGAAGAGAGTAAGAAACTCGGGAATGAAGTTTTTGGAACTCAGCCATGTTTAAATAAAAATAATTTTAAATAGATATATTAAAATTTAAAATGTAAAATATCTCAAATATTTTTAAATATTTATTATATATATAAAAAACTTTCATATATAAATTTTATTAGGCTTAACTCAGAAATAAATGTCTAAATTCTATACTTTTTTTAAAATAGAAATCTAATGTTTTTTTAGCTAAAATAAGTGCTTGAATTATATATTTTTCTAAAATAGGTGCTTTATGTATTTTTTAACTGAAATAAGTATCTAAAATTTTATTTTATTATTGTTTTAAAGTATCACAGTTAAAAAAATTGTTTAACCTATCGATTCCACTCTCCCATAACACTTTATCCTCTCCACTCTCCACAATTATCAACGAAACGCCATGGTCGTCTTCTTCAACAACTACATCTGCCTCTCAGAATCATCTGCTCTTCTCCACCCATTCTTTTATATATTTCCCTTTTCGTCATGTTTTTGAATTTTTAGAATATGGTTTCAAGCCTGAAAGTAAATCCCATTATGTGGGTAATCTCAATGGCTTATATTGTCTGAGTAGAACTTCGATGGGGAAACCTTGTTTAGCTTTGAGTATGATTTCTCTTTAGTTTACTGATGATGATATGTAAAAAAATTCCATGTTTTCTGCCATGGAAACAGCTTGCAAACGTGTTCCCAAAACTGACTGCTCATCTCCGTTTAAGGAGCTGAGAACTGTAACTTGTGGGCTTCTAGCTGTATGAACCGTTGCCACTGCAAATGGTGTGTATGATAAGCCACTCGATCTATGCTTCTGTGATTATACTAACGAGAAATCGAACCTGAAGGGGAAGACTCTTTCGGCTTACTTATGGCAAATGCTAAGGCCTGTTTTTAAGCAACCAAAAGCATTTAAAAAATCTTTTTACAGATATAGGTTAGTTTTGGTTATTTTTAGTTATTTTTTAAATTAGTTTTTTACCTAAATCCAAAAGCTAAAATTTTTAGCTTTTGAGTTGAATAAACTAATTTAAAGATAAAATTATTTATTTACCCTTATCATATATTTGTTAAAATAATATTTATACATATATAATTATAAAATAATATATATTTTATAATATTTTATATTGAGAATAAAATTATTTTATTTTTAATTTATTATTAATTTATAATTGTTATGTTCGTATATAATCTAAAATATATATACTTTTAAATTAAATTTATAAAAAAATATTTTTATTATAATTTAAATTTATTTTTAATAATCATAACATTAATAAAAATTTAAAATTTTTAAATATAATTTAAGTTCACTGATACATCATGTCTAAAATAGACATTTTATCTTTTTAAAATTACTTTTTTACATCAATGACAAACACTACTTAATTTTCTAAAAATCATTTTTTCAACCACAGTTTTAAAATCACTTTTTCACCTGTACTTTTTATAAATAATGCCAAACTGGCCCTAAGTTTGATGGTGCAAACCATAGAAAAAAATAGTTAAATAAAAATATTAGGTACTTATTTTAACTTAAAAGATATTAGACACTTATATTAGAAAAATTATAGTTTAAGCACTTATTTATAAGTTAAATAATTTTTTTAACGGTGTTACCTTAAAACAGTAACGTAATAAAATTTTAGGTGCGTATTTCAGCCAAAAAATATTAGGTACCCATTTCGGAAAAAATATATAGTTCAGACATTTATTTTAGCTGAAAAAAATATTAGGCATCTATTTCAGAAAAAGTGTATAGTTTAGACACTTATTTCTAAGTGAAATCATTTTATCATGTCATAATATTTTTTTTAATTTTCAACTCTTCTTAAATCTACCTCAAATTTTGAAAAATATATTTATTGATTCGATCCGATCCGATCCGGATATATTTTGTTTACGGATTCAACAATCGACCGCCAATCTTCTCTTCCATAATTTTCTTAGCAGGTTTGGTCAAATTGTCCTTTAGACGAATCGAAGTCCATCATGGGTTGACCCAAATGGGTTCTTTGCACCGGTCGAAGCGAATTTATCTGTTAGAAGGAAGCTTTAGGATTGCTCAAAATCTGTGGCCCAAAACAAATACGAATTGAATCCCATTCAATAAAAATACCATTTATAAGCACCAACCAGAAACACTCTTAAAACAACAAGAAAAACAATGGCCAAGCAGCTTTGCTCCGGGACGACAGCCATTTTATCCATAAACTCATGGCAAGGGCAGCAGCAGCACCATTGGGCGAGGTCTCAGTTGTCCCCACGTCCTTTTTCAGTCTCCCGTCGCCTCACCAAGCACACCCGGTTTCGAGTGGTCTGCCAGAGCGTCGAGACGCAGGCGAAGAGCGAGGTATATGACCCGGAGTTTGGTGCCAAAGTTGGGCAAGACCGTCTCTTGAAGGTCCCTGTTTCAAACATTAGGAATTTCTGCATCATAGCACACATTGATCATGGGAAATCAACTTTGGCGGATAAGTTGCTTCAGATGACGGGTACTGTGCAGAAGCGAGAAATGAAAGAGCAGTTTCTTGATAACATGGACTTGGAGAGGGAAAGAGGCATTACAATCAAACTTCAGGTTGGTTTTTGGATGTCAAAACCTTTTTTTTACAGAACCTAGTGCCGCTGAGTGTTTTGATGGATTTTTAGTACTCTTGTTTATTGTCAGTATATTTCTAGTTGTAGCTTGTTTTAGATTATCAGGCATTGTTTCATCCACTGACAAGTGTGAACGATCTTTACTAATCAACTTGCAAGTTTCAACAGCTTAGTTCCTAAGGAACTTTGTACTTGAACATCATCCTTCTTTATGATAATGCTATTCGCTCCTTCAATCCCCTTATCTTTCAGTATAAACAAAAACAACAACAAAGCCTTTTTTCGGAGGTCAATTGCAAAAAAAAAAAAAAAAAACACTTGTATGCACCCTACTCTTGCATTTAAATGGTTATATCCTTCCTGTTTTTGCCATCTCCTTTCTCATTGGAGCAACAAACACGCCTATTAAAGTTTTTATTTATTCACATCCTTTCCTACTAAGTTCAGCCATGCTTGAATGAGACAATGATTTCTCTCTCTCTCAAGTTTCAATATAATTCTCTCAAACATGTATAAGTTGATTGCCAAACCTTTTAAAGTAAACTCGAATAACCTGGCTTTCCAATGTGATTTTTTCCCTTGAAACTCTGATGCCTGTTGTGAAAAGGCTTCCATACCATGTTCAGCTAGAAGAACTGGGCAGCCTGTAGCCCTTATTTGGTATCCTTGTAGAGTTTTGGGCTGTTCTTATATCCCTAATTTCTTATCAAATTCATTATCTAGTGAGACACAGTGAGATACCATAATTTTATACTTCGAGTATAGGTGTAGGAGTGTTTATCTCTCCTATTTATCCTTTTATATGCCTTAATGTGATACGATAACGATCTAGTTCCTTATATACCTTTCATATCAATTTCTCAAGGAATACATATATGCCTTACAACGGTTTTGAATGTTGACATGCTTTTTGAATATTGGAGAACTCATGCATCTAAGCTAAATGGTGTCAAAAAGGTCAGACCAAGTCTTCTTAGTTTTTCATGCTTGCTCTAAATGGAATCTGTTATGAGGCTATCACATGATTTTATATAGCTATTTCTTATGCCTTTCTCTTCCTTCCTTCTTTGAAATATTTCCAAATAGTTGATGTTCGAGCTAAATTATCTATTTGCAGGCATCTCGAATGCGTTATATGTTTCAAAATGAACCATATTGCCTGAATCTAATTGACACACCAGGGCATGTAGACTTCTCTTATGAGGTACTCATCTCAATTTGATATATCAGATAACAGACAGAAAACTAGTGACTGCTTGACAATTTAATGTATAAGTGCCTCTTTTTATTTCTAATTCAATGTCAGGTTTAGATTTTTTTTTTCAATTGTAAAATAAGCTATCCTTCCCACATTTGCATGATCAAACCACAATAATGCGCCTTAGCATGCAAGCTGGAATGAAGTTATCTTATCCAACCAGGATTTGATGAAGTATAGATATTTATCATGGTCCATATATACTGAATTACAACTTCCAAGTCAAGAACATTTCTCAAATGACAAGGTTATTGTTGTTATGATTTATGAATGAAATGTGGGAACATTCTTCCTTTTTTGCCTGAGGGGACAAACATACATGGCACTTAAGAGCAACTTCTTTACAATCACATGTGCATAGATTCACTGGTGAAATTATTATTTTTATTACTTTCCTTGAATTTGATAACTATTTCCCCTTTCTCTTCGGCACACCTTTTTTTATCTAGGTTTCTCGATCTCTTGCTGCATGTGAGGGTGCCCTACTTGTTGTAGATGCTTCTCAGGTTACTTCATTTTTGCCACTGCTTTGAGTTGCTAATTTAATCTCTTTAAATTGTGCCAACTGTCAAGTGATAGTTCACATTTACTTTAACCTTTTATTTTGAGGATATTGTGCTGAAGCTTAACTGTAGTTATATCTACCTTAGGACTTTTGCTACTGCTATTGTTAGTGTTATCAGACATCGTGTATTTTGTTGTAGGGTGTGGAAGCACAAACTCTTGCTAATGTGTATTTAGCCTTGGAGAACAACCTTGAAATTATCCCTGTAAGTTTTATCATCCTTTGGTTTGTTGTTTAACTTGATAAATTTACATTATGAAGTTAGCTAATTGGTCTGGGCTGACTAAACTAAATTATGAAAAAAACCAAACACAATTATTTTAACTAACCATGCATGTGTTGTGGCTAGTGTTACTGTTTTATTTCATAAAAGACTTGGGTTTTCTTTGCACACTTTTTGTTATCCAGGTCATCTGGATTTGGTTAGTCTTCACATTAGACAAATGATATGAAAAGGGACAAACCAAGCTGTTTTCTCACGCTAATATCTAATACATTTAAAGGAATAATACTGAAATAACCCTTGTACTTTGCAAATGTTTCCTGTATAAGCCACTATTCTTCTTCAACCCTGAATCAAATAAGTTTACCAAATCAGTGTTTGAGGCTTTTGACTGTTCGTTTTATTTTTTTATTTTCTCTATAATGGACATATGCCTCTGATTTCAGCCAGCATCCTTATGAATTTGTGTTTCCTTTATTTTTAGTTTCTTTCCCAAGGAACTAGAAATTCTCTTGAACTTTTCTTTCCCATCATTGTCAGTTCATATTTTGTCATATTTTATATATTCCTTTGTCTATGCTTCCTTCATCCAATCAGTCAAACACTTCTGCTATCTATGCTTAGAAATAGACATCTGTTTATCATTTTCTCCATTGTTTATATAAATCTGGTTTACTTTTCATTTGGTATTCTCTTTCCATCTATGTTCACACCCATTTTGCCTTGTTGTAATGCTGTAGATAAGTGACGTGATTTAAGGATGACTCGACTTTCTTCTTCCTGCAGGTTTTAAACAAGATAGATCTTCCAGGTGCTGAGCCAGATCGTGTTATCAGGGAGATTGAGGAGGTTGGTCTGTTCAGAGACATTAATGCATTTGTTCTGTGTGTGAGAACATGCTTGTGTATGTGTGTAAAGAGTATTATGGTGTTTTTTTTACAGTTGTAATTGTGTAAACGAAACCATCTGCTGGATTTACTAATCATAGGAAATGATTATCACTACAAGTGTTTTGGAACTACTGCTAAGTTAACATTTCTTTGTAGGTTATTGGTTTAGACTGTAGCAGGGCAATACGCTGCTCAGCAAAGGTTAGTTCAATATCCCCCTCTACTCTTATTTGCATGCTCAATATAGTTTATTTATGTTATAGCAATCGGTAATTCTAAACAGAGTTTTTTTCCCCATCATTAGGAGGGAATTGGTATAACAGAAATTCTTAATGCCATTGTTGAAAAAATTCCTCCACCTCGAGATGCTGCAGCAAGTCCACTGAGAGCTTTAATATTTGATAGGTATAATTCTGGCTTTGTTTTGTTCATTGAACTTATTGGTTATATCAACCTGTCCTATGGATCATTTACGGATCATGTCTGGCATGTAGTTGACACATTTATCTTTTTGTGGGTGTAATATAATTTTCCTCCTATATTATTTCTATGGTCTTGAGTTCTAATGCTAGAGTTTGAATAAGTTAATAACATAAATGTCAATAGTGAAATATAATATCCTATGCTCTTTTCAAATCACTTTTCCGGTTTCAGCCTTTTGATGCATAGAAATGTTTATTTTCTCTTCTGATAACTTGAATTTTTTATTTTATTTTTTCCATTTATATTAGATAATCAAATCGGTAATTTACTTTGTGATGAAATTTCTTTTTATTGTCTACACAGCTACTATGATCCTTATCGTGGTGTTATTGTTTATTTTCGAGTCTTAGATGGGAGGATAAAGAAAGGTGACAGAATTTATTTTATGGCCAGTCAGAAGGTAAATGTTATTTATCTTGTTCTTTCTGTTTCCCTTCTGTATAGAATGTACATTCATCCTTCGTATAAAAGTTCTTATAGTTCATGTCTTGGATGCAGGATTATTTTGCTGATGAAGTTGGGGTTTTATCTCCCAACCAGCTACAGGTGGACGAGTTGTATGCGGGTGAGGTAAATTGAAATTCATGGATTGTTGTTTGTTCCTACTAGTGTTTATCCTCAAATGGCATTATTTTGTTTTTCTTCTTGCATTCATTTCTCTCTCTCATTTGTGCTGAGGTAAGGAGTTCTATGCATTCTCAAAAAGGTTTAGTGTCATTTAGGGTTTAAATAATTTTAGTTTGGGACATTTATGTTCTTGTTATTGGCTTTTATATTTAATTGGGTTAGTTTCAGGGTGCTCATACTGGGCGACTTCAAGAACACTTTTTGTGAACTTGTAGCACACCTCCAACTTTTATTTTTATGCCATAAGTTATTAAAAGAAATAGATTTCACATCAGAAGTCTTTGATCTAAGATAATGTTTCTGTTTTCTGTTTTCTGATCAAGGCACTTTTTTCTTTCACACCTTTGAATTTTACCAGTTGGGCATTTAGTGTCATTTTTTTTCTTTTCCACTCATTAACAAGCCTATTGATATCAATTTGTTTGAGTTGCCTTTTGTATTTATCATAATAATGATGACAAGAATTACTTTTGCACTGCATTCATTTTCAAGTCAACTTGTACTATTAGTTATTAATAATAGGGTAGTGATGACATGGGTTTCAGTGTGGGTTACCCTGAATTAAGGTCATAAATCATAATGACTCTAACCAATTAATTTTGGAAATCATTTCCAAAACCCTCTCATTGATAGGGTATAGAATAACTTCAAAGCATGTGTTGAGCATATTTGATAAATGAAAATAGGTAGAAAATACAAATGGAAAGCCCTTATACCAAATTAAAGCATTTGCCTAAAACATATTTGCAATTTCTTGAGAAGTTCCGCTTAAATATAGGCCTACTTTTCTAGTGCCAGATGCAAATGATGTCTGATATAACCACTTATGCTTTGAACAATTTTGATACTTTTTTGTCTTCTTGGTCTTAATTCAACTATATTTTTTTCCAGTTCTCTTTCTTTCTGTTGTCAACCTCTGTATCATTTGAATACTTTTAGGTAGGGTATCTTTCGGCATCAATAAGGTCTGTTGCAGATGCCAGGGTGGGTGACACTATTACTCACTACGATAGAAAGGCAGAAAGCTCATTACCTGGATATGAGGAAGCAACTCCAATGGTCTTTTGTGGCCTATTTCCTGTTGATGCCGACCAGTATATTATTTTTTCCTTTCTCTTGAATTTCAGATGTTCATTAGTGCCTTTATCTATGGCATTATTCATTTTTATGCAATGTACTGTTGGCAGGTTTCCAGAGTTGCGTGATGCGTTGGAAAAACTGCAACTGAATGATGCTGCATTGAAGGTAAACTATATAACATATTATCTAGCAAAACCTTTAGATTTTTTAATGCATAATGCATTCATAGTTTTTGCTTCAAAAAGAACTAGGTTATCAAAATCGTTGTTACTTCGAAAATAAGATTGTTGCCATAGCTATCGAGAATTTGTTTTGGCACCCTTGCACTGCCTTTATTGCACGGTCAGAGAGGTATCTCTTTCCATTTAAAAGTTATTTCTTCATACCACACTACTAAAATTATTTTTTACACAAACATGCATATTTTAATCCCAAAATAGAAAATTAAATCCTAACCCTTAAAATCTAAACCCTAAACTAAACATCTAAACCCTAAATTAGAGTCACTTGTGGAAAATAAATTTTCCACCACCAGTGTATGAAGTATTCTCTTATGAGCATGGGATATTTTCTCATAATTGAATTTTATTTTATTTTTGTAAAAAACATGATTATCAATTTTATTCTAATATATATTTTTATTCAAAAGTTAAATTTAATAACTATTTACATGTTAAAATAATTATTTTTTAAAATTGTTTATGATGATTATTTCTGGAAATATATCTAAAACATATTTCAGAATGAAGTTAAATGCATCTAAATAGTGTTAAAATTTTAAAATATACTATTGCTCTTAAATTGTAATGTAAATTTTTATTTGTTTATTTTCTCATAGATTTGCATATGTGATTATGTCCACAAAATTTTGAAGAAGGTATATTAGAAGTCATACTTAGTTAGTTACAGCCTTACAGGTATAAAATTATACTACTAATTCTATTAAATAAAAATAGGTAATAAAAAAAAAAACTCATTTACTTTAAGATTCAAAATTTGATGTTTATATCGTTTGTAAAACTTTGGTATTCATTCATGCACAGACAACTAATTTGTCATATACATAAAGAAAACTAATGCAATGCCTCTGTATGGCCATGTGCCTCATGATTTAATCATATGGAATGTTTTGTTTTATACATTTTTTAATAATTCTCGAGGGAAAACTACATGGCGTATGTGACATGCCATATGTTCATTTGTTTTAGTTTTTTGAATCACATCAACTTTACCGTATATGTTGGTATACAAAGATTAGTTAATGAAATTGCTCAGTGTGATAATATTTCTCTTTGTAAATGTTTTGGTCTTAAATTTATAGTTTGAGCCTGAGACCTCAAGTGCTATGGGTTTTGGCTTTAGATGTGGCTTCTTGGGTCTTCTCCACATGGAAATTGTTCAGGCATGACCTCTTTGCCCCTGAAATGTATCTTGTCGCCGCTTATTACTACAAGTTGAAATTCTTAACAATTTTTGAAATTCAACGTTGGCTTTGACAATTTATAGTTTTACAGGAAAGACTTGAAAGGGAGTACAATCTGAGCCTAATAACCACTGCTCCAAGTGTTGTGTACAGAGTGAACTGTGTAAATAATGAAACAGTAATTTCTCCTCAACCTAAGCACTTTTATTTATATTATATTTCAAATGTTGACAAGAAGGTGATGCTTTTTAATAATTGTTTATGTCCTTGCATCAAGAAGAAGCTTTGGGATTTTGAGAAAACATTTATAAACAATTTTCATTGTCATCCGATTTCCCTTTGTTCATGTTTTGTGTTCGAGAAACAATAATTTTGTCATACTTATTGCTTTTCAAATATGAATATTATTGAAGGTTGAGTGCTCAAATCCATCTTTACTTCCTGAACCTGGACAACGAAGGTCGATCGAGGAGCCAGTTGTTAAGGTTAATTCATTTGTATTGAGTTATTTTTTACTTAATTGCTTTAATTGAGTTTTTCTGAAACTTATAGATTTATATGCTATTCTTTATCATGTAACATGTATAGATTGAGATGCTTACGCCGAAGGACTATATTGGTTCATTGATGGAATTGGCTCAAGATAGAAGAGGAGAGTTCAAAGAGATGAAATATATTACTGAGAATAGAGCATCCATCATCTATGAGTTACCACTTGCAGAGGTGAGATATTCCCTTTTATTTTGGACCATCCTGCTTTATTTGCTGCCAAAGATCTCTTTATAGATAGCATAAACCATTTTTATGTATAATTTTCCATGCTTCTTTTGCTCAGTCTGTGTATGTTTATTTCACAGATGGTAGGTGACTTTTTCGACCAGTTAAAGTCCAGAAGTAAGGGCTATGCTAGCATGGAATATACTTTCATTGGGTGAGTTCCTGTAAGAGTAGTTGTTATATCCTTATTTTGAGGGTAGTTGGTATCCTTTACATTTTATCATTCTGCAAGAATAATGACTTTTGGATTAACTCCACAACTACATTTTTTTTGTCTGAGACTTGACATTTTTCAAATATACATTTCATTTTCACTAAATATTCTTCTTTTGTCCTAGGTATATTTGTCCTGTTGTACCTTTAATCTCTCCACTATATCTTTGGCACTAATTAGTATCAACTCGCAATGATGTTTCGTCTTGAAATTTAATTGCTTAACATTTTATTTAAAGAAAACATTTCATGATTGTCATTGTTAGAAAGTTCTTGAGCTCTAGAATTTAACTAGAAAATTTTATTTTGGGAAATGAAGCATTTGTAATTTGCACCAGTCATAGGTATAATCATTTCCTTCTCTACCAGGTATAAGGAAAGTGAATTGATAAAGCTTGACATTCAGATTAATGGTGAGCCTGTGGAACCATTGTCCACTATCGTACACAAGGATAAGGTGAGGCTAGTATTTTCATTTTAAATTACTGCAAATTTCTGATAAACTGACTCAACATGTATTTTATTTTTTTAATTTTAGATCCAATAAGATTTGCACAAAACGAAAACGGTTTGTCGTATGCAACCTTCATTGTTGTTGTTATTATTATTTATCTTGACATCCATCTATTATATGAGTTATCAAGTAGGAAAGGAAATATCCATTGGTTTGAACAAGATTGCCCAAGATTAATTTGTTTAAACAATGTAATTGATTAGTTGATTGGAACATAAAGATAGGTAGAATGATATATCCATTGTAAAAACAATGAGCATTTGTGACCACAAACAAATTATAAAAGTAAATTGCTAAGGGAAATTTAATGTCAATGTTAAGTAACAATGATGATTTTTTGAACACAAACAAATTATACAAGTAAATTGCTAACCTAAGGAAAACTTAATGTGTCAATTTTGGTGTACTTTTGTATCTGCCGGGTTTTTACCTAAACCTGTCATTCAAATCTTACAGGCTAAAAACAATATTAACAGACATGGTCCAGATCATGTTCTTGAATCTACTTTTCAACCTAATTTTTATGATACCTTTGTTATTATTTTAGATGTTTTGCATGTATTGAAACATGCTTGTTGCATTCTTAATTTCTTGTTTTCACATGTGGTATTACAATAGCATAACTCCTTTTTGTTTATTAAATCATGCTTAACTTTGTATGTTGAAAAAGCAGTTTAATCAACTTCCCCTACCATTCTGTAGGCATATTCTGTTGGGAGGGCTTTGACTCAAAAGCTGAAGGAGCTTATACCTAGACAAATGTTTAAAGTACCAATTCAAGTAAGATGATTTTAACCAATTCTTGTCAAGTATTTGGTATATTATTTGAAGACTGCATAATGCATAGAAGCTGCTTTGTTGTTGCATTTATCTGTTAATTTGATTCTTTTTGATGAAACAATATGTGGTTCGGTACATACTCTATGTTCGGTACATTATACCTGATTAGTATGTTTATACTACCATAGTTTTGTTATCATTAGTGAACTTCTACTAGTATGCCAGTGAGTTCTTTTTGGAGCCGCAATGAAACAAATGATAAAATAGTTGAAAATCATTTATTTGTCCTATTTCACTCTTCTATGTTCTGTTTTACGGTGTAAGGCATTTGTCCTTGGACACGAAACTAAGAATTCCACGATCTATTTAATTTTTTCTTCATATTGTGTTACCAAAATCATTTCTTTTACTATTTTCCTATGCTTATGTAATGTTCCAAATGCTTGGAATGTTAGTGTTGTAAATTTTGTAAGTAAATATTTACTTAATTACAGGGGTGACTTTACATGGCCTAATTTTATTAACTAGATTGATTTGAGATGGTTATTTAGACATGACTGGATTCTCTAGCTTGTTATGAATTTATTTACCTTTTCTATTATTTGAATACATACAAAGAAAAAATCATTTTTCTTCTTTTTCCCTTTCACATGATATCAGATCACATGGTGTTCTATTCAAGTCTAATTTTTAGTGAGTTCGTTCATGCGTATGCCTTTGTGAAAGTGTTTGGAGTTTGTATTTTGTTCTGATCATATACTGTGATTGAACATATCTTTGAGGTCCTTGTATTATGCATTATCTACTATTTATGATCGTCTCATTGGAGTTAACAAACGTCATCTTCTGTTAACTCTAATTATCTACAATTAAAAGCAAGAAAAGGAATGAGAAACAGAAAAGAATCGCTAGCCATTGAGCTTGTTTTTTAATGAAGTGTATTTGTTTTTATTTTTCCACCTATTATCGAGTGGATACTCATTTGTGTTACATACTCATTTCAGGCATGCATAGGTTCAAAAGTAATTGCTAGTGAATCTTTATCAGCAATTAGAAAGGACGTTTTGGCCAAATGCTACGGTAAGTTTGTTTTGGATTGGATTTTTCTATGTGAAACATTTCTCTCTTCACGTACTGCAAACACTCTTTCCAATACAGTCTTAAGCTTGGAGTTCGATGTGGGAAGATTATTTGAGCAATTTATTATTAATTTTTTTTACAAGATATCTTGTTCTGTTTATAGTTAGGCTTCTGATACGCCTCAGTTTTAATTGTATTCTAATGACTCATTGATGTCTTTTTATTGCATGATGACAAGATTTTGTCTTTGTTCAACTTTGTAGGTGGGGATATCTCAAGAAAAAAGAAACTCCTCAAGAAACAGGTTCTTATATTTACTTTTCACAGTATGGCATTGGACCGTAATGTGTTTTCTCATCTTTCCTTGCTTCTCAAACCAAAAATATTTGTGTTGAGGAGCAATAGTGTAACACTGAATGACTGTTTTTCCATGATAAGCATGCTTGTTGCTAGACAATTCTATTCCTGGCATGTTTTTATTATTCTATTATCACAGCTAGACAATTTTACTGAACTGTCTCACTATAACCACGATCTGGCTGTTCAATTGCTTCACCTGGAATTGAAGTTAAACTGGTCAATATTCTTAACAATAAGTAGAAGTGAGGTCAATTTGGAAGCTGGTCTTGTTCAATGCTCTAAACTAAGCGATATATTATAGTTCAACATTAAGTCGGAAGTGATAGATTTGGATATTGATGCTTCAAATACTTTTATCCGATTTCATTCCCGCTGAGGAACCTATAACTCTCGAGTAAAGGTCAAGATTGATATTGTTGGCAACTATGATTCCTGACAACTTATTTTAACTGCTTTTAAGTCATAGGGTTAGATCTAAAGTGTAGGTTTTATTCATTAACAAAGTTATTATGTAGATGGTTTTTCCATTTAGATTCTGGCAGAGAGTTGGCGGAAAGAAAACCCGATAAAAATTGAAATTTTGTATGCCTTAGATTAGCTAAGTAAGAGTTTAGAAAGAATTTACCAAATACAAAATGGAACCACATGAAGATGTATTCTTAGACCCTTTGACACACATTATTACTTGGTCTTGTTTAGGACCCCTAAGCATTACACTCATAGCTAGGTTGCTTCAATGGGGTCCAAAAGTGTATAATTGCTGCAGGAAATACTGGTAAACTGCTGTCTAGTGATTCGAAAGAAGTTAGATGTGGATATTTGCAGTTAAGTACTTGAAACAAAATATCACTGGGATTGAAACAACCCTTAATATGGTAGAATACTCGAAAGTAATGTAGAATAACATCAGTGGCATTGCGTAAAATAATAATGTAAAATGTCGTCTCCACCTTTCCCTGTCAATTTCCTTTTTTTTCCCCTCTAAAAGACAATTTCCTTTGCTAACATCACAGGCTGAAGGGAAGAAAAGAATGAAGGCCATAGGCAAAGTTGATGTACCCCAAGAAGCCTTCATGGCAGTGTTGAAACTTGAGAAGGAAGTTCTATGATTTGATCATCATACAATCCAAACACAATTGTATCTTGTAAGTTGTATCTTTCTCATAAAACATTAATGAAATGTTCAGTTCAGTTTGTGGTATCCAAAGTGCAGTAGCAATTCTTTACAGAGTTTTGGGATCAATTACAATACTAAAATTTCCTAGATAAAGCAATATATATAGGATTCATATCATCTTATAATTCATGTATATTAGATGTTTCCATTTATTTACTAAAATTTACATGTTTCCATTTATTTATTTATTTATTAGCATATCATCTTATAATTCGTGTATATTAGTATACGTATGTGTTAGGATCAAATTATATGCACTAATTTGGGCTGTTAGATGATGATAATTGATTAAGATTACTTTCTTATTTTATTTAAGTGATAATTTTTATATCTTTTACTGTTAATTTCATCTATCCATTTTACTGTGAAAGAGCTTCTATTGTTGATACCCTGACGGGATTCATACCGTTATTATCTCAACCAATAATTTATTGATTCGAATATTAAATTTTACTCAATTTTTAAATAACCAAATCAGATCAAAGGTGAGCTTTAAATTATATTTCTTATCCATGTACAATTTAGTTAAAATTAAACTCACCTTTTAACCTGAGTTTTACATATTTTTATATTTAAAATCATTTGTCAAATTTAACATTGTTGTTCACATATCAAACCAATGGTAAAATAAAATTATAATTGATTAATTGTGGTTGGGGAAAGACTCTTGTAGAGTGAGTTCCCCACCATTTTTAGGAAGTAACCCACCAACACCTTTAATAAAAGAAAACATACATATTTTAGGTAAATAATCTAAAACGTGTATCATTTTATTTTTTATATTTTTAATTAAGGATAATTACTTTATGCATAAGGGATGTAAAGTTTTTCACACAAGTGTGTTTAATTTAGGGTTAAAATCTAAAATTAAAATCCTTAACGTTAGATTGACGTATGTTAAAAATGATTTTTGTTAAAAAGGTGATTTTGACTCTTAAGTTATGCCAAATATTTTTTTTAGAATAAAAATAATTTTTCACCCGACTTCAAAAGTCAAGATTTTTTGCTCTTGGGGTGGAAAATCATTTTTGAGTGTGAAGTTATTATTTTACCCCTAATTATTAATACTAATATATTAAAATAATATTAAATATAATAATTATTTTATTAAATTGATATTTAGTAGTTAATAAAATAATTATTAAATATTTTAAATATAATACTTATTAAAATTAATATTAAAATTTTAATATTTTAAATAAAAATAAATAATAAAATAATATTAAATATAATAAAATATTTTATTTTTCTTTAAGAACAAACAAGCACTTCTATCGAAGGAATCGCGGAGTTTTAATTTTTAATTTATTGATCTTAACTAATTTTTATCAATCAAGGAAGGTAAACCTATTGATTTGTTATTGATTTTCATAGAGAAATTAAGATATTGAACTTACCAAAACCTAGCTAATTTCTATGGAATCCAAGCTTAAATCCTTACTAATTTTTAAGGTTTCGTGTTGATTTGAACATTTGTAAACATGTTCGTCTAATATTTGCACATGTTAACCAAAATTATGAGATTATATCACTGGTCCTTAATTTTATACGATTTCACAGTTTGAAGTTTAAAGTTTACCTTGTATTAAATTTAGTTCATATTTTATTAATATTTTAAATGTAAAAAATAAAAGAAAATGGAAGAATCGGATAAATGAGTGAATAAACAAGTTTTTTTGTGAACATAAATAAATCGATCACATCTATGTTTATGTTCGTTTATTCGTTTATTAAGCGAACATAAAAATTATGTTCATACTCAACCTAATAAACAAACATAAACGAACGATATGAATGATTCATCAAATGCTCTAATCATTTACACTCTAGATACGAGTCAGATTTTTAACCAACCCTAACTCAACACAAAAATATATAGGATTCACCCAAAACCAACCCAACATATAAAAAATAAAAATAAAGAATTTACAAAAAAATTATATTATAAATTTATTTATAATATTTTTGTTAAATCAGCTATTTTAGATATAAAAAATATATAATATATTAAATTCTAATTAATAAAAATAATATTTTTAATAATAAAATAAATTAAATCTTCTTAAAAAAATTTCTCTCTATTGCATAAAAATAATATTTTTAATAATAAAATAAATTAAATCTTCTTAAAAAAATTTCTCTCTAAAGCAATAGAAAAGGACTTAAAGATATTCTCTGTTTGATATACTATTTCATGTAATAATTGTCTTATAATCTAATAAACCTCTTCTTTTACACTTTATGGGGATTTGGGTTTCTTTACTTCCCCAAAGAAAAAAGCAAAACAAATACCAAGCAGACACCTTCTCAAAGATGGCAACTTTGCATCATTAAAGCTGAAGCCTTACCTCGATAAACAAACTCTTGAGTCCCATCTCTATAGCTGTGAAGACACCCTAAAAATGTGGGCACTTATTTTTAACAAAATCCGTGTACATTGCAATGGTCTGAGTAAATCTGTTTCTTTTATAAAAGGGGTGGAACCTGAATAAGTAGAATGGCTTATTATAGCTTAGAGCAAAGATTTTGGTGTCAGCGTGTTTTAAGGCTCGGTTTTGTTTTTGGTTTGGTTTGTGTATGTTTGGGTGTTCACATTTTTGGTCGGACACTGTTGTGGCGTTTGCAGAAGTCAAGAGCTGAGCCTGAGGTGCCATGTCCTTCTTGCCTTTGCGACTGCTTTTCCCAGGCTGACTTTATTATACCACCGGGTTAGTTTATCAGAATTTCGCCTCTCATTTATCAGAATTCGATATATGGCAATTAAGTTTTAACATGATGTGATGTGAGTTGCTGGATTTGTAGCATAATATGTTGACAGTAACACTCTGCATAGTCTGGAACATAATGTATCATCCTGGTTAAATGGACATTATTGTTTATTGAATCTACAATTGCTGCTGCTCTTGGATCAGTATCATCATGCATAGGCTCACAGGTTTATGATTAAAATTGTCTTGGATCTTTTAACTAAGATTTGGAGAATGAGAACAGGACAAGTTGAAAACCAGGGATTTAGAAAACACAACATTTTAACTCACACTAGAATTCTATGTTGTATGTGCTATGTGGATTAGCCAACAACTTATACTAGTCAGGTTGATGGAGGTTATGGAGTCCTATTAATTCCACCTTTATCAGATTGTAGTATTTAAGATGTCGGTTCCACGAGAACTGAGTCAACCTTGCTACTTCTTATGACTGTACTAAGAAAACTAAAAACACAAGTAAATGAATTGGTTGAATTATGGCTAAGATAATTATAAAAACATAAAATTAATTAACGGAATAATAAGATAAAGGCGATGCTAGATTGAGTACTTTATAGAGGAAAATCCAGTTATGTTAAGTATCCACTTATTAATGCAGTGGGTTGAATTGCCGCCTTGGCGGATCGCATTAAGGGTCGCCGCAGCTGCCTAGACGGGGTTATGCCTTGTCGACAATTCAACATTCTATAGTTCGACAGAGCATCCTTGTATGTCTTCTTCCTTATCCCTAAGCGAAGAGAACTGTTGAAACCCACGTCTTGATGATACCTCCCGTCGTGAATCAAAGACGGACAACAACCAAACACATGCATCCTATTAGTCGCTGAAATCCTTGATGGATTAGTCAATGCCCATGAGCAAAGACCATATTTTCTCGTTTCGTGAACCTACATCTTCCAATACTAGGCAAATAAATTTTTCTCACATACTTATTTTTCGAACTCATATGCAAGAAAAGTAACTACCAAAAGAGAATAAACTATGAAATAGGTTTTGCATTAATAAATATCAAACATAATATAACCTTCATCACCAACTACTCCACAAACAATCTAAACCTCTGAAAGACTTAGAACATGATGAGGCTGTGACTAAAGGTATAATAATATGAGAATCCGTCTCGACTCTACACTAAACCTAAACCTAATAAGTGCCTTATATAGGCCAAGTCCTAAGTTGACCTTTCCATGCAAGGAAAGAGTTCTAAACGAGAAAGAAATCTAATTCCTAATTAAACTATATTAATTTAATCTTATTTCTTAAAATATCTCTTCTTTTTCCGCGGTTGACTTTGACATGGGCTTGACCTCCTAACTGAGTTTTCTTTTTTCTCGTGCTCTTTGTCCGTTGAGTTCGGTTTCTTTTCCTCTTTTTGTTGAGCACCAATTGTTATCTTTTATGCTGCTGCGACGGCTTTCAGAATGTTGCCATGACGGGTGTTTCGTCTGCAATTCAGTATCTATTTTTTTCTTTGGCCCTTGTTTCCTGTCTAAGAAAGAAAACTGTCAAACGTATATGTTTTATGCCAAAAAGTAGATAATTTCATATAGTTAGTGTTCGGATGCTGAGATGTGAAAAATAATCAGAAATATCCTATTATCGCCTTTAATTCTGTCTTTATTGGCAATAAACGAGTGAGGAAATGATATGAAAAATGAGACTTTTGAGTGCTAATCACAGGTCATCTGGCTGTGCCTAAATTTTCTTTGCTGTTGGCATTTGAGGATCAGGAAACTTTCACCCATGACTACTTCATTGTGGGGGCTTCATATATGATCTATCTCATTCCTTGTTAATTAAGCTATGTTATTTGTAGGGTAGGTTGCAGCGAAAACGATCCGGATTTAAATGAAGAACTGGAGAACAGAGGAGATTGCATTGCAGAAGATTGTAAACGATGATACGAAGGAGCGTTCATTGGCGCAAACAATCAATGCGAAAAGAGTCTCCTCGCACTACCAGAAAGAAGCAGAGAAATGCAATGCAGGAGTAGAAACTTGCGAGGAAGCCAGGGAAAGGGCTGAAGCACAACTCAGAGAGGAGCTCAAGCTAACGACCTTGTGGGAGAAACGGGATCATCGAGTTGGTTGGGGACGTCAAAATAGGGTACATACTTGACTGTATATACATACACATTTAGAAATGCTTCCTCTTCCACTTGCATTTGTCAAGTTGTAGCTTCTTTAATTAAACTAAGGCAATGAAAGCAATTTGGATTTTCGTTTTCCCTTGCAGGCTTTACTTGTAAGATCAAAGTCTAAACTTGACTACTATGTTGCTTGAATGAAGGTGATTTTGATTCTTGTGATTTAATTTTGAGAAAAGTTGTTTCCTATAGTTTTGTTAGAAAACAATTTAAAGGCAAATAACAACAGTGCTTATTTACTGCGACTAAATTGGATTGTATTAGAATTCTTACTCGATGAGATAATATGAGTATCTTTGACTAGGTTCTACCTGTAGCTGCACAGACACAGTCCTACCCTGTGGGGTCTCAGTATACATACTTTAGCTGACTTGACTTGGTCTACGCCGTTTACCTCTTTCTTTTTGATCTCTCCATATTTCTCTCTCTGCATTTGAAGTGTGACAACCTCCAGCAGCCATGGATTGGACCTCTCTGGAACTCAAACTCATCTCCTGCACAGATATCAAAGCCTTCAACTTCTTCCAGAAACTCTCTTCCTACTCCGTCGTTTCCATGGTGATCATCACTGAACATTCAAAGAAGAAACATAAACACCAAAAGAAGCATCTCCAGCGTCAGAAGACATCAATCCAGAGAGGAGGCAACAACCCAGAGTGGAATCAAGTGTTCCAGTTCGACCTCCAAAACGTCCCCCCTGAGGAAATCCATCATCTTTTTCTCAAGTTCGATCTGCGCGTGGATGGTTTAGTTGATAGAACAATCGGTAAAGTACGCGTTCCTTTGAAGGGCTTGATCGATGAATTTAGTGGTGTTGTGAGATTCCCTACTTACCAGGTTCGTGACAGCGATGGAAAGCCTAATGGTGTGCTTAAGTTTTCGTACAAGTTGAAAGGGAAGATCAAAAGGAGTGGAAAATCCCATAGTTCCTCTGAGAAATTTATCCGGCATCCTTCATCGGAAGATGGTGCTTACAATACTCCTCTGGAGGGTAATTCAAGACCATCCCCGGTGATTCATCCAGGCTTCTGCTACTTGTTGCAGTCAACTTTACATTGATGTTTGGTCTATTAATGTCTAGGACTAGGACAATTGGTTTGTCTCCTTGAGTCTTTGTTGTTATGTTCAGTTCTCACATACTGTTACTGTTATGATGGAAGATTACTGTATCTGGACTTTGCCTTCCCATTTGTATAGAAATCATATATTATGAATGGAATTCCTGGATGGTTTTGAAGATGGCGGATAAATCGGGTGTAAATCGTTTGTCCATTTGACGAAGAAAATAGATATGTCTTTATAAAATAAAGTAATAATTTTCATCAATTATAAAATTGAAGAATTCAATTTTAAAATTGAAGTAATTTAAAATATATTTTATGTGTAATTTACGTTTTAAATCATTAAATTTTATTTTCACTTTAAAAATTTTAATTATTTAACATCAAATCAATTTGTGGTGCTTTAATATCTTTAATTTAATTTAGTTTGAGTTATTTTAGATGTAAATGTTAAAAAATCACTATCGTCATTAACAACAATTACTCTCAAAATCGACAACTATTTAGTCTCAAATTACAATATTAAACTTGTTTTAACGTATAGAATTTGAATCTAGCATTTGTTTCATCGAAGAATGTCTTGAAACTTACAAATCTCATTTGAATTTTTTTGTTTTTCTCACTTTCGAACACTTTTTTGTGGACTTTAAAATATTTTTGGATAAAATAGAGATCGAATTCAGGCTCAATGAATAGAAAAGGAGCGACCTATAAAATCTTGGATTGAATGACTACCATCTATGATCATTGATGGTGACATTCGATGCCGATAAATAGTGACTCAACAAATAATTAAATTTAATTTTATATTTTAAATTATTTTTATAATTAAATAATAATGCAAAAATATAATAAAATAATTAAGAGCGATCAAAATAAAAATAATCTAAAAATTTTGATTACTAAATTAAAAAAGATAAAATTAAATAATCAAATTAAAAATAAAAGAATAGTTGAGTGATGTATTTTACCAAATAAAAATCGTCTCCCATCATTAACTTTAATGATATTTTTTTAAATTTCCGATAACATATTGAAAATAACCAGAAAATTCCTGTATCTTATTCTTAACGTATTGAGTGATGTATTTTATAAATATTTTGATACATTATTTAATAATAAAGATAATTATATTATTTTTTAAAAAATAATAATAAATTACAAGTTAACCTATAATCGAACCATAACTGTATTTAACGATTAATGATTAGATTATAATTAACAAAATTTAATAACCGTTATAATGATTAATTGACGGTTAATAAATGAACTATTTACTATGAATTCTCGGTTGTTTTCATTTTACACCCCAATGACATGTTGATGAATAGCCATGACTTTTTTTTGCTAATAAAGATTTGAGCGTGAAGCTAATGATTAATATCAGCTTTTATATTCACCAAGTCTACTATCATATCCGGTGCGGTAGTAAACTCCAAAGTACCAATGGGTGCACCACGGCTCAAGGCAGCGAGTCTATTGGCCACTTCATTATCTTCTCTAAATATATGACGAACACGAATATTTCATTCACGATTAAGAAGTTTCTGAATAGCCATAACTAAAGCAATACCTATAAGTGCCTCAAATTCACCATCTATAATCATGACAGCCTCACGACTATCCATTTCTAACTCAATTTGTCTGAATCCAAGCCTCCACGCATTGACAAGAGCATCATGTGCCCCCCAAAGTTCAGCCAATAATACCGAGCAACAACCAAGACTACGAGAAAAACCAAAAACCTAAGAACCATGTTCAACACGCAACATACCCCTACAACAGCTTTTTCATTAGACAAGTTCACAACACCATCACTATTAATTTTTATCCAACCTTCAGATGGACATTGCCAATTGGATTCCCTAGCTTGTCGAATAATAGAATTCCCACTAACATTGGAGAAAGTCTCTCGATACTCTACCGATAAGCTTTGACTAATTTCAACCAGATTATATCGTTCAACATAACTTATGTCAAATAAGATATGACACCGCCTCTTTCAAAGAAGCCAACAAATAACCGAGAACCTAGTGTCCCAATCTACTCCCATAGTAGCATAATCAAAATCAGATGATCCACAAGTATTTAGCTTCAACCATTCAATAAAGGGTAATTCATAGAATAGTCGAATCTTACACTGTGGTACTACGATATTTCACACGCTCTTTGCTATTGTGCAGTATCTCAAAACATGATCAACGCTTTCAGCTGATGTATTACATATAGTACAAATATCTGATGATATGATATAACGGCGACATCTTTCAACATTTGTGAGAAGCCGTTGATGGGTTGCAAGCCACATAAAAACTTTCACTCGTTGCGGTAGCTTTAAACCCCAAATTAAATTCCAATCAAAGTTACAAACATTTATAAGATTATTCTCCAATGATAAATATGCCGATTTTGAAGAGAATTGATGATCTTTTTTCCATCGCCAGCCCGGTAAATCATGACCCATATGAACATTCGGAGGTGTATTAGAGTATTAAAGTGAAATATCTTTTGTACCCCTGATGTATATGAGAATGCAGATAGAATAAGATCGTGTGTGCTGCATTCCTTTTTGAAAGCTATTGACTTTGGGAGAGAGCGGTTAGGATTTTGTTAGTCCGTTACTCAACCAACTCATAGCTCCTTCTTCATTGTATAAATACACCGGTCTTCTATTGAAGATATTACGATGCTTAATCAATAAAATCTCAGAGAGTACCGTCTCTCTTGTATAAAATCCTAACTGCTCTCTCCCAAACTCAATAGCTTTTAGAAAGGAATGCAGCACACACGATCCTATTCTATCTGCATTCTCATATACATCAAGGGTACAAAAGACATTTCACTCTAATACTCTAATAAGGTGGAACCGTTGCAATTTTATGAAGAACATTAACGGGAAACAAAGAATTTAAGCGAGGCCGGTCCCAATTTTCATTCTCTTGAATCATATCAGAAACTGTTGTCGGTGTAGGGAATTCATATGACGTGCACGAAAATGCTAAACGCCCCTCTGAATCCAACCAATTATCGTACCAAAAATCTGTGTCTTTCCCGGCACGGATATGCCAACAAATACTCTCTTTGATATCATCCCAAATGTTGCATACACCATGCCAAAGAGAAGATACATTACCTCGTCTCAAGGAAAATGGTAACACACCATCCAACCATATTTTGATTTTAGTACACGAACCCAAAGCTTGTCTTTATCCACAATCAAAGCATGCCCAATTTTCATTAGAAATGCCATATTTTGTTGTTGCATGCGCTTAAAACCCAAGCCTCCTTCACTTAACTGTTTTGTTAAAATCCATTTAACCAAAGCCAATTTCATTACGTCATTAGATGATCCCCAAACAAATTTGTGTATAATTTTCTCTATTTCTTCACATACCCCAAACAAACTGCATTATATAAACAGGTATAGCTTGAAGTACAAATTTTGCAAGAGTAATTCGACCTGCCAAAGATAAAGTTTTTACCATTCAATCAGTCAATTAATTCGTCATACGCTCAAGGAGATAGGCAAAAGTAACTTTGGTTACTCTCTTATGAAAAAGAGGAACCCCAAGGTATTTGCCGAAATTAGAAACCACCTTAAAACCAAACCGTTCTTCCAATATAAGACGAGTATTCAAAGCACAATTCTTTGAAAAACATATCTGAGTCTTAGATGTACTAATACGATGTCCAGAAGAGATGCAGTAGGATTTTAAAATCTCTCTAATTATCTCCAATTGATCAATATTTGCCTCGACAAATAAAATTAAGTCATCCGCAAAAAATAAGTGCGATAAACCCGGATCAGAACGAGAGAGTGTTATACGCTTCCAGACTCCATTATTAGCACTCTCGATAATGGCTTGGGATAACCTTTCCATGCAGAGAACAAACAAATAAGGAGACATTGGGTCTCCTTGACGAATACCTCTAATTGGTTTAAAAGTTTCAATAACCTCGTCATTCCAAAGAATTTGTATAGAGACTGAACGAACACATGTCATGATTAAAGAAATAAACCTTGGTGGAAGTCCTACGGCAAATAATGCTTCTTCAATATAGTTCTACTCTAAACGATCATAAGCCTTTTCTAAAATAATATTATCAGTGATTTGTCTTCCTGGGATAAAGCTCGACTGCGAACAATCAATCCAACGGGATAAGAAAGGTTTCAACCGACAGACCAGAAGTTTGGTGATGATCTTGTAGATGACATTGCATAAACTAATAGGCCTAAATTGACTAATTTGCTCAGGTTGATCCACCTTCGGTATTAAGACCAGCAATGTTTGATTTACCCATTCTTCAAGAGATCCACTATCGAAAAAGTTTTTAAACCGAAAAATTGAAGGACCAACTGTCTCCCAATTTTTTTGGTAGAAAGTTGCAGGTAAACCATGACTTTTTATTACATTAAAAAATAAAAAAAGTACTAGAAATGAGAAAGGAGGTGAAATTGTGGTAACAGAATCAGAGTTACAAAATCCCCACCCCTGCTGCAAGAATACAACAGAATCACCCCAACAATGGCAGCAAAACACAGAGAAGGCAAAAGAAAACAAACCATGGTTATCATCAGTATGTTTCTCACCTATTATCAGTAGGTTAATTATGGTTTCCGACCTATGAAACATTGCAATTAGTACAAGTATGTCTGTCCTTAATTTGTAATGGGAAACTAATGGAGTTGAATTCATATATCCGCTGTGGAATTTTTATCACCAAAAAAGACTGAAGAAAACTACACCATGTGGCAATCTAAACTGACTGGATCTATTGTGCATATGATGATGTATCGGGAGCTTCGGTCAGAAAACGTTCCCAGAAAACGTCGTTGATGGCACCCGACACCTTATAATCGGTCGCCCCTGCTTCTAGCTGGTCTTTTGAGGCCTGATCAGTCTCCTGTGGACTAACATGTTCTGAGTTTACACCAAGTACTTCAGAAGATTTTGGGTTGGGATTGACAATGTGGTGTAACGATGGTGGAAGAGGATGATAAACAGATGCAGCCAGCTCTGAGGATGTTGAATAAGGGGAGCAAGGGTGTGACGAGGGTGAGCAAAGTTCGACTTCTACATCCATGTCGTAATCTCCCGAAGATGTCGGTATTTCCGTATTAAAAATTGGAGAAGGCCGTGAGGATGATGTTCCAAAATCGTGTATTTCTTCCCCTATAGGTTCCCCGATCCTAAGGAACAATGTTTCCCAAAATCTTATAGACGATTCCAGCTCTTCAATCTGTTTCAAGTTCAATCCAAGGTATTCCTTCTGAGAATCTAAACTATGATGGTGTTCTTCTCTGTTGAAATCATCAGTCAAGTCTTTCATATTCATCAACTTTCTCTTTTTGTTCTGAAATTCGGACAGAAAATGGGGTTTGTCTATGATCTGTGACAATGAGGCCATCACTTGTCGTTGTCGATCTTCCATGTGCCGAAACCGCTCGGACAACTTCCTTACATGAACCCGAAATTCCTGATTCTCTTTTTGATGACCCTGCAACTGCAACAGAAGTTGTCTCTTCTCATCATTCAAACTCCTGATTGCATCTTCAAGTTCCTCCTTCTCTTTCTCGGTTAATGGCACAGTGGAGTTTCCCTGGCGATTCGAGGAATGGCTATGAATCGGCTTGCGTCGATAAATGTTCTTTAGAAGATGTTTCTTCCCTCTTATGAATTCCTCGTTTGCAAACTCCCATTGATCAGGATCTATCTTTCTGAATCCCTGATTAAAAAACATGAACATTCACCTACATGCATGAGAAGAGAATCACTGCATTGACTGCTAAAAAATCGAACCACAACCGCAGTTTAAATCCCTACTTCGAAGCTAACCGAAAGGAACTCAATTCGATTATACCAAGAACAGTAACGAACGATCATGTATATGTAGAAGATGAAACAGAAACAAGCGTTATTAAGTGAAGAAACATTACATAAGTGTTGAGCTGTCGGACAAAACTGGAGAAGTTATTGTGCTTGAAATATTTGGGGAGCACATCTCTTGAAAAGTCCGGTGGATTCCATACGACAAAACTGTAACCACTTTCACTCCAAGACACCAGAGATTTGTTGAGTGGATCATCCACCATGTCGTACGTCTTCGTAAGAAAAGGTGTCGGCCCATTACTACTTCCCTGTGATCCTTCCATTTCATACATTCATACAATAAAACTCTTCAATTTCTTGTTCTTGAAGAAGAACTATGACATAAATAAACCTTTAAACCCAGAAAACAAAACCCCTTTAAGAAGACTAGTTTTAATTTTGAATGTTCTTTTGACTTGATAATACCCCTTGTGAGAGACATGGCTTTATAATGTTGGAATATCAAAGATTCAAAGCTTTTCTCATTGGAGTCGTGGATTGTCTTGTCCTGTTTTCTTTAGTTTTGAAAATTCTTCAAGACTGGATTCCTTTTGACTGCAGCTATCGGTTCATCCCCTCCAACTTTGACTTGGACCACTGCCAAAAATAATGTCTCATAATCCTCCACGTTTACTCTTTACTTTGCTACAGCTTCTATAACGTGGAATTGAAAATCATTCATCATTTTCATTGCCAAACTATTCGCATACGTGTTTTTGCTGATCTGAAATTGGTTTTTAAGTTTTTTTAAGTGCTTTTCAGATAGTCAAGGTATTGTTAGTTTGTCTAGAACCGGTGATCCTTCAAGTGTTGAAATGGTCAAATTCTCTGTAGTAGTAGGTACTTGGGAGGAAGTAGCTGGTTGCAAAGGAAGTAGCTGGTCGTAGAAATAAGCCATCCTTGTAAAGTTGAAACTAGAAGAAGACATTAATATTAAGACATTGGAGTTCCATATAATACAACATCATAGTGTATGTTTGCATAGTTCATGGTAGATTCATATATGGTACATTGATATATATACGAAATGAGCGTATTAGAGCTAAAGTTTTTTTTAAGCAGTGGGGTAGGATGCTTGCATTGCTATGCCACAAAGACCTTCCTTTGCTTCAACATCTCTTTGCATCCTGATGTAGCCTTGTTCACCCCAGCTAGTGCCCCAAGAATTCTTCACCAACCAATACTTAGTCCCATCATCATCCTCTCCGTACCCAACAGCCGTCACTCCGTGATCCAGTTCTGTGCCACAGGATCCCGTAAATACACCACCGGAATAGAACTGGAACTCGAACCCGCTGGCATCGATGGCAACCGAAACAGGTTGGTTCGCAACTGCCTTCTGCAGTGCATCTTCACTATTGGCGGGCACATCTTGGAACCCATTTATGGTAGCTGCATGGTTGGCTTCCTCGTTGGCATTGCATGTGCCATCAACTCCCGTGTAAGGGTAGTTGGACTCGGTTGTTAGGCCTTTGTTCTTTTGGATGAATTGGAAGGCATCGTCCATTAAACCACCTTGACAGCACCTTTGGTGTCGCAGTCGACCAGTTCTTGCTCAGACAAGGAAATCAACGTACCTGTTGTTATCTTGGTCACCCCTTCCATGGCTGCCACAGCTGAAAACGCCCAACAACATCCTGTGATGGTTTCAGCTTTAGAATTAGTACATTGACAGACAAAAGTTTAAAAAGCTGCATAACATTTTAAGAGTATACAAGATTAAGAGCATACCACATTGTGCTTGGTCCTTGATAGGTGTAACAGCTCCTTTCTTTCTCCAATCCACAGTAGAAGGCAATGCGGTGACGTTTTCATACATGAATGTAGTAGCCTTGTTGGAACACATGTGCCCCTTGAACCCATTCCTTGAAGCCGTGAACTCTTGGTTTGTTAGATCTGCAAACTGATTGACAGCAAGGTTGTAAGGCTTGTTATTGTCTTTGTTGAAAGAGTCGATGAGTTCCACGTTTTGTTTGAAAATGTTGAAACGCTTGTGCCTCTCATTGTCGTCATTGTAAACTCGTCCAAATTTTGACATCCATTGTCTATATCTCTCGTACATTGCTGCATCTTCAAGACCTGTTCGTGAGGTTGCTAAACCTTCACATACTAAATTCGCACCCACTAAGACTATCAAGGCCAAATATGTGACTAGCTGTTGTATCTGGTTTTTTGAACCCATTCTGATAATAAGAGTTTTCTGGGATTAGGAGAATGGATGGATGGAAGGATGAGAAACAGGATGATGAATGCTTCCACTTATATACTCCATTATCTTGCCTATCTATTCTCTGTGCCCTGTAAACTCGTCTGATTCGTAGTTGTCTTCATCATTTAATACATTTGATCAGGCACGCCGACAGTGATGATTATATTGTCCAAATTAAACTTGTGTCCAAACCAGAATTTGACCCAACTGTTTCCTGTCCATTTTGAGCATTCCTTGTTTTGATAAATCAATTCCATGGCTGCTGCAGGTCAGTTGTGTTTCATTTGGAAACATGGAGGAGTCTGATTTTGTATTCAAATTACCCTCTGCCCTCCCATAAATCAAACCAAGCAAAACATCAATCTCATCCTGCCGTTTCCTTCGGTAAGCCCTCTTTGTATATAAATACTACAGACAAAGAAATGTTCAAACTATATATAATCCATTCACAATCAAAATATTATTAACGTATAAATTTACATATATTTACGTTACTTTACAAATGATTATAATATCAAAATAAAACAAATTGCAAGCAATGGATTAATTCTAGATATAATTAATATTCATATAAATTTAAATCATAATGTTTGATATGATTTGTGACAAATGATGTTAATTAGATTGGATTCATCACCACGGAAAAGAGAAATACTCGCTTATCCTAGGACTATATTAGCTTAAAATTCTTATACATGCTGTACGTGACAAGATTCAGGGGAGATGAATAAGTGATTAAATAAGGAAACCAGCTAAAGATCTATGCATAAATTTTAATTAATGATTTTAAATTTTAAATCTTAAATTATAACTTTTAAAAGTTAAATCATATCCATAATTCTCTAAAATTCTAACTTAAATCATAAACTTAATTTTTTTAGTAATACGTAAAAATGGCTCAAAAAAATATAAAAGATTTTTATTTTGTTTGAAGGATGGTGAAACATCGATGCATAGAATAAAAATTTTCTACCGTTATTTATGCCCCCACTGTAAATCAAGTTTAGGGTCTAACATAGAAATTATTTACCCTTAACTATGTCTCTATGGATGTCCCGCTTTAGAAAAGTGAGTTTAGGATTTAAAGTTATGATTTATAGTTAAAATTTAAAAAATTAATTATGTATTTTATAGGATGTAAGTTTAGGGCGTATTTAAGATTAAAATTTTGCGACTTTAATATAAGTTACAGGAGGCATACTTAGCGACAAGTGATTTTTGTTCTAGGTATAAAATTTGACCTAGGGTGCAGGGTCTAAGATAAATATAAACAACAGGAGAGCATCAGCTATGAGATTAGGGATCCTAAGTGGTCAAGCACACGATAAGTCTAGTGTAACTTAGGTACAAGATCTAGTCAGATAGGATGCACAACAAGTCATGTGCACTCGCTTTGGCTACTGGCGCACGCCCACTCGTAGGGGCAACGAGTCGATCATTTTTCGGAGGTCGGATATCGACGACAAGCTCTAGTCTCTTAGTCTTCGGATGATGGTTTCGATGGTGATCTCTTTTTATAGCGATGACGATTGAAGCTTGTCGAACCAACTCTTTTTAAATTTTCTTTTCATTGTCTTGACGAATAATGACTGAGACGATTACACGACAACTATCGTTGGGTTCGTCTCGGTGAGATTTTTTCAATATTACTAACAATGAGAGTCACGGTAGATCTAGTGACAGAGAATTGAAGTTGAAAATTTTCTCCTATTTTTATCTATTTTCTCTCCCTCTCTCTCTCTCTCAAATATCTTCCTAAATAGTAAAACAAATGAATATTTATAACCACTAAATCAATTAGTGAATCAGAATAAGTGTAACTTTTTCTTTAAATAGATAATGAGTGTCCAGTACATCAAAAATAAATACTTACTTGAAGCTAAGATTTTATAATAGTGCTAGCATGATCAAACCCACAAAAAGCGATTTAAAAATATAGAAGTTTGGTGATTAGACAAATTCAAACCAACATAGTTCTCGGCATATAGGTCCAAGAATTAGATCATCTTTCTTCGAAAGATAAATCTACATCAATCTCAAATAACTCGAATTATTGATAATCCACCATTAATTCAGTTTCTCTTTATTAATAAATAATCAATAAATGATTAATCCATGTTATCAAGATTAAAATCTTAAATAATCCATTTAAGAATTCAAATCGATAAAATAATTTTGCTATATTAAGAGATCTAATGAACATAAATATCAAAGTATTAATATGTTCACTTTACTAAATTGGGTATATAACAATACTTAGCATCATTTCCTGTTAAAACGCTCTAATTTTGCACATATCATGACGTTTATTAAAACAATGCCATAATAGAGAAAATCACAAGATTTATTAAAAAGGACTGCAATATTTATCTACTATAACAATATTTGTAAAAAAGCGTCACAAGAATGAGCTTTTAGCGATATTTTATTTACAAGCGTCGTAGGCGATAACTTTTAGTAACATTTTCATATAAAACGCCACGTGAGGGAATACAACTTCTACTCTACCTTACCCGATCCCCAGATAAATTTCTCACACCATCCCTAATCTAAGTCATCACTCACCCCTTCACCATTTTACATTGGCTAGATTCCAAACTTTGGCTTTCCCCGCTCGTTTGTCTCTAAGTTTTGCCACAACAAACTTTTGGCTTTCCCCTGCTTGTTTCTAAGTTTTTCAGTAGCAAAGTTCGGGTTTCCTTTTCTCTTTTCATCACTACTTTAAATTTTAATCCAAAATTAATGAAAAACGATTTTGACATTGTTTCTTTAATAGTGGAACACATATACTTAAAATTAAGCGAAAACTAAAATAATAAAATTACGACATTGATTTTTATATTCAGAACTTCCATATCGACTATAGTAGAATAAGCCATCCTTGTAAAGTTAAACTAGAAGAAGACATTAATATTAAGACATTGGAATTCCATATAATAGAGCATCATAGTGTATGTTTGCATAGTTCATAGTAGATTCACATATGGTACATTGATACATATACGAAATAAGCATATTAGAGCTAAAGTACTTTTGTTTATGCAGTGGGGTAGGATGCTTGCATTGCTATGCCACAAAGACCTTCCTTTGCATCAACATCTCTTTGCATCCGGATGTAGCCTTGTTCACCCCAGCTAGTTCCCCAAGAGTTCTTCACCAACCAATACTTAGTCCCATCATCATCCTCTCCGTATCCAACAGCCGTCACTCCATGATCCAGTTCCGTGCCACAGGATCCAGTAAATACACCACTAGAGTAGAACTGGAACTCGAACCCGCTGGCATCAATGGCAACCGAAACAGGTTGGTTCGCAACTGCCTTTTGCAGTGCATCTTCACTATTGGCGGGCACATCTTGGAACCCATTTATGGTAGCTGCATGGTTGGCTTCCTCGTTGGCATTGCATGTGCCATCAACTCCCGTGTAAGGGTAGTTTGATTCGGTTGTTAGGCCTTTGTTCTTCTGGATGAATTGGAAGGCATCGTCCATTAAACCACCTTGGCAGCCTTGGTCCTCACCTTTGGTGTCGCAGTCGACCAGTTCTTGCTCAGACAAGGAAATCAACGTACCTGTTGTAATCTTGGTCACCCCTTCCATGGCTGCCACAGCTGAAAACGCCCAACAGCATCCTGTGATAGATTCAGCGTTAGAATTAGTACACTTTGAAAGACAAGTTTAAGAAGCTGCATGATCTTTGAAGAGTATACGAGATTAGAGCATACCGCATTGTCCTTGGTCCTTGATAAGTGTAACAGCTCCTTTCTTTCTCCAATCCACAGTAGAAGGCAATGCGGTGACGTTTTCGTACATGAAAGTAGTAGCCTTGTTGGAACACATGTGCCCCTTGAACCCATTCCTTGAAGCCGTGAACTCTTGGTTTGTTAGATCTGCAAACTGATTGACAGCAAGGTTGTAAGGCTTGTCATTGTCTTTGTTGAAAGAGTCAATGAGTTCCACGTTTTGTTTGAAAATGTTGAACCGCTTGTGCCTCTCGTTGTTGTCACTGTAAACTCGTCCAAATTGGGACATCCATTGTCGATGTCTCTCGTACATTGCTGCATCTTCAAGACCTGTTCGTGAGGTTGCTCCACCTTCACATACTAAATTCGCACCCACTAAGACTATCAAGGCCAAATATGTGACTAGCTGTTGCATCTGGTTTTTTGAACCCATTCTGATAATAAGAGTTTTCTGGGATTGGGAGAATGAATGAATGGATGGATGAGAAGAAGGATGATGAATGCTTCCACTTATATACTCTATTATCTTGCCTATCTATTCTCCGTGCCCTGCAAACTCGTCTTATTCGTAGTTGTCTTCATCATTTAACATATTTGATCAAGCACGCCGACAATGATGATTATATTGTCGAAATTAAACTTGTGTCCGAACCAGACTTTGACCCAATTGTTCCATGTCCATTTTGAGCATTCGTTGTTTTTATAAATCAATTCCATGTCAGCTGCAGGTCTGTTGTGTTTCATTTGGAAACATGGAGGAGTCTGATTTTGTATTCAAATTACCCTCTGCCCTCCCATAAATCAAACCAAGCAAAACATCAATCTCATCCTGCCGTTTCCTTCGGTAAGCCCTCTTTGTATATAAATACTACAGACAAAGAAATGTTCAAACTATATATAATCCATTCACAATCAAAATATTATTAACGTATTAAAATTTACATATATTTTCGTTACTTTACAAATTGGTTATAATGTCAAAATAAAACAAATTGCAAGCAATGGATTAATTCTTGATATAATATTCATAAAAATTTTAATCATATTGTTGGATATGATGTGTAATAAATAATGTTAGATTGGATTCATCAACACGGTAAAAGAGAAATACTGACTTATCCTAGGACTATATTAGCTTGAAATTCTTATATATGTACGTGACAGGATTCAGGAGATGAATAGATGATTAAATAAGGAAATCTGCTGAAGATCTGCACCTAATTTTTAATATCATCAAACAGTTCAAAATGAGTTAATGAATCTTATTTATATATTAAAAGTTTCCAACGATAAAAAATAAATAAATTTTAAAATATGATTTTAAATTATAAATGTTAAAGTATAAATTTTAAAGTTGAATTATATCTATAATTCTCTAAAATTCTAACTTGAATTCTAAACTTAATTTTTTAATAGAACGTAAAAATGGCACAAAAAATTATAAAAGTTTTTTATTCTATTTGAAAGATGGTGAAACATAGATGTGTAGTATAGAAATTTCTTACCTTTTTTTTTATGCCTATATTGTAAATCACGTTTAGGGTCTAACATAAAAATCGTTTACCTCAAACTATGTCTTTTCAGATGTCCTACTTTAAAAAAATCAATTTAAAATTTAAAATTATAATTTATAGTTATGATTTAAAAAATTAATGATATATTTTATAAGATCTAAGGTTTAAGATATAAAATATAGAATTAAATTTTTGTGATTTTAGTATAAGGTATAAAAGGCATACTTAGCGACAAATGATTTTTGTTCTAGGGTATGAAATTTGACCTAGAGTGTAGGGTCTAGGATAAATATAAACAAGAGGAGAGTATCGGCTATGAGATTAGGGATCCTATGTGGTCAAGCACACGATAAGTCTGGTGTAACTTAGGTACAGGATCTAGTGTGATAGGATGCACAACGAGTTGTGTGCACTCGTAGGGGCAACGAGTCGTTCATTTTTCGGAGGTCGGATATCGATGACAAGCTCTAATCTCGTAGTCTTCGGCAATTAGTTTCGATGGTGATTTCCTTTTATAGTGATCACGGTTGAAACTTGTCGTATTAATTCTTTATAAATTTTCTTTTCATTGCTCTGACGAAGAACGACTAAAACGATTACATGATAATTATCGTTGGGTTCATCTTGATGAAATCTTTTCCATGTTACTAACAATGGGAGTCACGGTAGAATTAAAGTTGAATTTTTTTTATCTATTTTTTTTAAATATCTTCCTAAATAGAAAAACAAATGAATACCTGTATCCACTAGACTAATTAGTGAATCGGAATAATTGTAATTTTTTCTTTAAATAGATAATAGTTGTTCAATATGTCAAAAACAAATAGTTACTTGGAGCTAAGATTTATAGTAGTGATAGGCATGATCGAACCCACAAAAACGATTTAAAAGTAAAGGAGTTTGATGATTAGACGAGTTCCAACCAACGTGATCCTCGGTATATTAATCCAAAAATTAGATTATCTATTTTCGAATAAATCTATATCAATCTTAAATAACTGGTTGTGGGTTATTGATAATCCACCATTAAATTCAATCTCTTTACTACTCATAAATAATCACTTAATAATCAATATGTGACTATAGGGATCTAGATTAAAATCGTTTAAATAATCCATTTAAGAATTCAAATCGATCAAATAATTTTGCTATATTAAGAGACCCAATGAACATAAACCATCAAAGTATTAATATATCATGACGTTTATTAAAACAATGTCATAGTAAACGAAATCGCGGCATTTATTAAAAAAGACAACAATATTTATCTACTTATAGCAGCGTTTGTAAAAATAAGTGTCACAAAAATGAGCTTTTAGCGGCATTTATTTACAAGCGTCGCAGGCGGTATTACTTTTAGTGACATTTTAATTTAAAACGCCGAAGGAGGGAATGCATCTTCCACTCTACCTCACCCGATCCCCAGATAAAATTCCCACACCGTCGCTAATCAAAGTCGTCACTCACCCCTTCACCATTTTACATCGTCTAGATTCTAAACTTTTGGCTTTCCCCACTCGTTTGTCTCTAAGTTTTGCCGCAATAAACTTTTGGCTTTCTCTTGTTTATCACTAAGTTTTTCAATAGCAAAGTTCGGGTATCCCTTTCTCTTTTCATCGCTACTTTAAATCTTAATCCAAAATTATCTGTTGATATATATATTCTATAAAAGAAAGACTGTTTTGACATTGTTTTTTAATAAAGAAACATTTATACGTAAAATCAAGTGAAAACTAAAATAATAAAATTAAGATATTGATATTTATAATTGAAACTTCCATATCGAAAATCGTAGAATAAGCCATCCTTGTAAAGTTGAAACTAGAAGAAGACATTAATATTAAGACATTGGAGTTCCATATAATACAACATCATAGTGTATGTTTGCATAGTTCATGGTAGATTCATATATGGTACATTGATATATATACGAAATGAGCGTATTAGAGCTAAAGTTTTTTTTAAGCAGTGGGGTAGGATGCTTGCATTGCTATGCCACAAAGACCTTCCTTTGCTTCAACATCTCTTTGCATCCTGATGTAGCCTTGTTCACCCCAGCTAGTGCCCCAAGAATTCTTCACCAACCAATACTTAGTCCCATCATCATCCTCTCCGTACCCAACAGCCGTCACTCCGTGATCCAGTTCTGTGCCACAGGATCCCGTAAATACACCACCGGAATAGAACTGGAACTCGAACCCGCTGGCATCGATGGCAACCGAAACAGGTTGGTTCGCAACTGCCTTCTGCAGTGCATCTTCACTATTGGCGGGCACATCTTGGAACCCATTTATGGTAGCTGCATGGTTGGCTTCCTCGTTGGCATTGCATGTGCCATCAACTCCCGTGTAAGGGTAGTTGGACTCGGTTGTTAGGCCTTTGTTCTTTTGGATGAATTGGAAGGCATCGTCCATTAAACCACCTTGACAGCCTTGATCCTCACCTTTGGTGTCGCAGTCGACCAGTTCTTGCTCAGACAAGGAAATCAACGTACCTGTTGTTATCTTGGTCACCCCTTCCATGGCTGCCACAGCTGAAAACGCCCAACAACATCCTGTGATGGTTTCAGCTTTAGAATTAGTACATTGACAGACAAAAGTTTAAAAAGCTGCATGATCTTTGAAGAGTATACGAGATTAGAGCATACCGCATTGTCCTTGGTCCTTGATAGGTGTAACAGCTCCTTTCTTTCTCCAATCCACAGTAGAAGGCAATGCGGTGACGTTTTCATACATGAATGTAGTAGCCTTGTTGGAACACATGTGCCCCTTGAACCCATTCCTTGAAGCCGTGAACTCTTGGTTTGTTAGATCTGCAAACTGATTGACAGCAAGGTTGTAAGGCTTGTTATTGTCTTTGTTGAAAGAGTCGATGAGTTCCACGTTTTGTTTGAAAATGTTGAAACGCTTGTGCCTCTCATTGTCGTCATTGTAAACTCGTCCAAATTTTGACATCCATTGTCTATATCTCTCGTACATTGCTGCATCTTCAAGACCTGTTCGTGAGGTTGCTAAACCTTCACATACTAAATTCGCACCCACTAAGACTATCAAGGCCAAATATGTGACTAGCTGTTGTATCTGGTTTTTTGAACCCATTCTGATAATAAGAGTTTTCTGGGATTAGGAGAATGGATGGATGGAAGGATGAGAAACAGGATGATGAATGCTTCCACTTATATACTCCATTATCTTGCCTATCTATTCTCTGTGCCCTGTAAACTCGTCTGATTCGTAGTTGTCTTCATCATTTAATACATTTGATCAGGCACGCCGACAGTGATGATTATATTGTCCAAATTAAACTTGTGTCCAAACCAGAATTTGACCCAACTGTTTCCTGTCCATTTTGAGCATTCCTTGTTTTGATAAATCAATTCCATGGCTGCTGCAGGTCAGTTGTGTTTCATTTGGAAACATGGAGGAGTCTGATTTTGTATTCAAATTACCCTCTGCCCTCCCATAAATCAAACCAAGCAAAACATCAATCTCATCCTGCCGTTTCCTTCGGTAAGCCCTCTTTGTATATAAATACTACAGACAAAGAAATGTTCAAACTATATATAATCCATTCACAATCAAAATATTATTAACGTATAAATTTACATATATTTACGTTACTTTACAAATGATTATAATATCAAAATAAAACAAATTGCAAGCAATGGATTAATTCTAGATATAATTAATATTCATATAAATTTAAATCATAATGTTTGATATGATTTGTGACAAATGATGTTAATTAGATTGGATTCATCACCACGGAAAAGAGAAATACTCGCTTATCCTAGGACTATATTAGCTTAAAATTCTTATACATGCTGTACGTGACAAGATTCAGGGGAGATGAATAAGTGATTAAATAAGGAAACCAGCTAAAGATCTATGCATAAATTTTAATATCATCGAACAGTTTAAAATGAGTTAATGAATCTTACTTATATATTAAAAGTTTCCAACGATAATAAATAAATAAATTTTAAAATATGATTTTAAATTCTAAATGTTAAAGTATAAATTTTAAATTTGAATTATATCCATAATTCTCTAAAATTCTAACTTGGATTCTAAACTATAAATTTTTTAATAGAACGTAAAAATGGCACAAAAAATTATAAAAGTTTTTTATTCTATTTGAAATATGGTGAAACATAGATGTGTAGTATAGAAATTTTCTACCTTTATTTATGCTCATATTGTAAATCACGTTTAGGGTTTAATATCGAAATCGTTTACCTCAAATTATGTCTTTTTAGATGTACGACTTTAAAAAAGTTAATTTCAGATTTAAAATTATGATTTAAAAAATTAATGATATATTTTATAAGATGTAAGGTTTAGGGTGTAAAATATAGAATTAAATTTTTGTGATTTTAGTGTAAGGTTTAGGGTGTAAAATATTAGCTTGAAATTCTTATACATGTACGTGACAGGATTCAGGAGATGAATAGGTGATTAAATAAGGAAATCTGCTGAAGATCTTTACATAAATTTTAATCTCATCCAACCGTTCAAAATAAGTTAATAAATCTTACTTATACATTAAAATGTTCTAACGATAATAAATAAATAAATTTTAATTGATAATTTTAAATTTTAAATCTTAAACTATAAATTTTAAAAGTTGAATAATATCCATAATTCTCTAAAATTCTAACATGAATCTCAAACTTAATTTTTTTAGGACGTAAAAATGGCACAAAAAATTATAAAAGATTTTTATTTTGTTTGAAGGGTGGTGAAATATCGATGCATAGAATAAAAATTTTCTACCCTTATTTATGCTCCTACTGTAAATCATGTTTAGGGTCTAACATAAAAAATTATTTACCCCTAACTATGTCTCTTTGAATGTACCATTTTAATAAAGTGAGTTTAGGATTTAAAGTTATAATTTATAGTTCTAACCAACGTGGTCCTTGGTATATTAATCCAAAAATTAAATTTTCGATTTTCGAATAAATCAAATAACTTAGTTGCGCGTTATTGATAATCCACCATTAAATTCAATTTCTCTTTACTACTCATAAATAATCAGTTAATAATAAATAAATGACTAATCCCTATTTTCAAGATTAAAATCGTTTAAATAATCCATTTAAAAATTTAAATCGATCAAATAATTTTGTTATATTAAGAGACCCAATGAACATAAACTATCAAAGAATTAAAATGTTTACTTTACTAAATTGGGTATATAATGACACTTAGCAACGTTTTCTGTTAAAACAATGTCATAGTAGACAAAATCGAGGCATTTATCAAACAGGACTGTAATATTTATGTACCTATAGCAGGTAAGAAAAGCGTCACAGAAATGAGCTTTTAGCCGTATTTATTTACAAGCGTCGCAAGCGGTATTACTTTTTGTGACATTTTTATTTAAGACGCCGCAGGAGAAAATACATCTTCCACTCTACCTCAAAATCCTTAATCTAAGTCGTCACTCACCCCTCCACCATTTTACATCGTCTAGATTCCAAACTTTGGCTTTCCACACCCGTTCGTCTCTAAGTTTTGCCACAACAAACTTTTGGCTTTCCCCTGTTTGTCTCTGAGTTTTTCAGTAGCAAAGTTCGGGTTTTTCTCTCTCTTTTTATCCAAAAATTATATCATAGGTAAGTTTTACCACGTCATCCGTGGACCAACCACTAAAAATTACTTGTATCATTATTTTTTTCATGTCGTATATTTGCTAAAGTGAATCTTCACTCATATTTATTGTTAATTTATTTTAAAAATAGTTTTTTCAAATGAAGATTCACTTTGAAAAATATATATCATGAAAAAAATGATGATATGGATGAATTTTAATGGTTGGTCCCATGAACACGTGGTGGACTTACTCATGATATAATTTTTCCTTTCCATCGCTACATTAAATCTTAATTCAAAATTATTTGTTGATCTATATTCTATAAATGAAAGACTGTTTTGACATTGTTTCTTTAAGAGTGGAACATATATACGTAAATTTAAGTGAAAACTAAAATAATATGAGTAAAATTAAGATATTGATTTTTATATTCGAAATTTCCATATCGACTATCGTAGAATAAGCCATCCTTTTAAAGTTAAAACTAGAAGAAGACATTAATATTAAGACATTGGAGTTCCATATAATACAATATCACAGTGTATGTTTGCATAGTTCATGGTAGATTCATATATAGTACATTGATATATATACGAAATGAGCGTATTAGAGCTAAAGTTTTTTTTAAGCAGTGGGGTAGGATGCTTGCATTGCTATGCCACAAAGACCTTCCTTTGCTTCAACATCTCTTTGCATCCTGATGTAGCCTTGTTCACCCCAGCTAGTGCCCCAAGAATTCTTCACCAACCAATACTTAGTCCCATCATCATCCTCTCCGTATCCAACAGCCGTCACTCCATGATCCAGTTCCGTGCCACAGGATCCAGTAAATACACCACTAGAGTAGAATTGGAACTCGAACCCGCTGGCATCAATGGCAACCGAAACAGGTTGGTTCGCAACTGCCTTCTGCAGTGCATCTTCACTATTGGCGGGCACATCTTGGAACCCATTTATGGTTGCTGCATGGTTGGCTTCCTCGTTGGCATTGCATGTGCCATCAACTCCCGTGTAAGGGTAGTTGGGCCTTTGTTCTTCTGGATGAATTGGAAGGCATCGTCCATTAAACCACCTTGGCAGCCTTGATCCTCACCTTTGGTGTCGCAATCGACCAGTTCTTGCTCAGACAAGGAAATCAACGTACTTGTTGTTATCTTGGTCACCCCTTCCATAGCTGCGACAGCTGAAAACGCCCAACAACATCCTGTGATAGTTTCAGCGTTAGAATTAGAACTATATTTACAAGCAAAAGTTTAAGAAGCTGCGTGATATTTGAAGAGTATACGAGATTAGAGCATACCGCATTGTCCTTGGTCCTTGATAGGTGTAACAGCTCCTTTCTTTCTCCAATCCACAGTAGAAGGCAATGCGGTGACGTTTTCATACATGAAAGTAGTAGCCTTGTTGGAACACATGTGACCCTTGAACCCATTCCTTGAAGCCGTGAACTCTTGGTTTGTTAGATCTGCAAACTGATTGACACCAAGGTTGTAAGGCTTGTTATTGTCTTTGTTGAAAGAGTCGATGAGTTCCACGTTTTGTTTGAAAATGTTGAAACGCTTGTGTCTCTCATTGTTGCTAGCGTAAACTCGTCCAAATTTGGACATCCATTGTCGATGTCTCTCGTACATTGCTGCATCTTCAAGACTTGTTCGTGAGGTTGCTCCACCTTCACATACTAAATTCGCACCCACTAAGACTATCAAGGCCAAATATGTGACTAGCTGTTGCTGCTGGTTTTTTGAACCCATTATGATAATAAGTGTTTTCTGGGATTGGGAGAATGAATGAATGGATAGATGAGAAGAAGGATGATGAATGCTTCCACTTATATACTCCATTACCTTGCCTATCTATTCTCCGTGCCATGAAAACTCGTCTGATTCGTAGTTGTCTTCATCATTTAACACATTTGATTAGGCACGCCGACAGTGATGATTATATTGTCCAAATTAAACTTGTGTCCGAACCAAACTTTGACCCAATTGTTCCATGTCCATTTTGAGCTTTCATTGTTTTTATAAATCAATTCCATGGCATCTGCAGGTCAGTTGTGTTGCATTTGGAAACATGGAGGAGTCTGATTTTGTATTCAAATTACCCTCTGCCTTCCCATAAATCAAACCTAGCAAAACATCAATCTCACCCTGCCGTTTCCTTCAGTAAGCCCTTTTTGTATATAAATACTACAGACAAAGAAATGTTTAAACTATAATCCATTCACAATCAAAATATTATTAACGTATTAAAATTTACATATATTTACGTTACTTTACAAATTGATTATAATGTCAAAATAAAACAAATTGCAAGCAATGGATTAGTTCTTGATATAATATTCATATAAATTTTAATCATAATGTTGGATATGATGTGTAACAAATGATGTTAGATTGGATTCATCAACACGGTAAAAGAGAAATATTGACTTATCCTAAGACTATATTAGCTTGAAATTCTTGTACATGTACGTGACGGATTCAGGAGATGAATAGATGATTAAATAAGGAAATCTGCTGAAGATCTACACATAATTTTTAATATCATCAAACCGTTCAAAATGAGTTAATAAATCTTACTTATATATTAAAAGTGTCCAACGATAAAAAATAAATAAATTTTAAAACATGATTTTAAATTCTAAATGTTAAATTATAAATTTTAAAAATTAAATTATATCCATAATTCTCTAAAATTCTAACCTGAATTTGAAGTTTAAATTTTTAATAGAACATAAAAATGGCACAAAAAATTACAAAAGTTTTTTATTCTATTGAAAGATGGTGAAACATTGATGTGTAGTATAGAAATTTTTTTACCTTTATTTATGCCCATATTATAAATCGGGTTTAGGGTTTAACATAGAAATCGTTTATCTCAAACTATGTTTTTTTGGATGTCCTACTTTAAAAAAGTCAATTTCAGATTTAAAATTATGATTTATAGTTATAATTTAAAAATTAATGATATATTTTATAAGATTTAAGGTTTAGAATGTAAAATATAGGATTAAATTTTTGTGATTTTAGTACAAGGTATAAAAGACATACTTAGCGACAAATGATTTTTGTTCTAGGGTATGAAATTTGACGTAGAGTGTAGGTTCTAGGATAAATATAAACAAGAGGAGAGTATCGGCTATGAGATTAGGGATCCTATGTAGTCAAGCACACGATAAGTCTGGTGTAACTTAGGTACAGGATCTAGTGTGATAGGATGCACAACAAGTTGTGTGCACTCGCCTTGACTACTGGCGCAAGCCCACTCGTAGGGGCAACGAGTCGTTCATTTTCCGGAGGTCGGATATCGATGACAAGCTCTAATCTCGTAGTCTTCGGCAGTTAGTTTCGATGGTAATTTCCTTTTATAGTGATTACGGTCGAAACTTGTCGAACCAACTTTTTATAATTTTTTTTTTCATTGCTCTGATGAACAACGACTAAGACGATTACATGATAACTATCGTTGGGTTCATCTCGGTGAGATCTTTTTCCATGTTATTAACAATGAGAGTCACGGTAGAATTGAAGTTATTTTCTTTTATCTATTTTCTTTCTTTTTTTTAAATATCTTCCTAAATGGTAAAAAAAATGAATATCTATATTCACTAGACCAATTAATGAATCAGAATAATTGTAACTTTTTTAAGTAGATAATAGGTGTTTAATACGTCAAAAACAAATAGTTACTTGGAGCTAAGATTTATAGTAGTGATAAGCATGATCGAACCCACACAAAGCGATTTAAAAGTAAAGGAGTTTGATGATTAGACGAGTTCTAACCAACATGGTCCTTGGTATATTAATCCAAGAATTAGATTATCGATTTTTTGAATAAATCTACATCAATCTCAAATAACTTAGTTGCGGGTTATTGATAATCCACCATTAAATTCAATTTCTCTTTACTACTCATAAATAATCACTTAATAATCAATAAATGACTAATCCCAATTATCTAGATTAAAATCGTTTAAATAATCCATTTAAGAATTCAAATCGATCAAATAATTTTGCTATATTAAGAGACCCAATGAACATAAACCATCAAAGTATTAATATGTTCACTTTACTTATACGACACTTAACATCGTTTTCTGTTAACACGCTTTAATTTTGAACATATCATAACGTTTATTAAAACAATACTAAAGTAAACAAAATCGCGACATTTATTAAAAGGACAACAATATTTATCTACTTATAGCAGCGTTTGTAAAAATAAGCGTCACAAGAAATGAGTTTTTTTTTTGTATTTATTTACAAACGTCGCAGATGGTATTATTTTTAGTGAAATTTTCATTTAAAACGCCGAAGGAAGGAATGCATCTTCCACTCTACCTCATCGGATCCCCAGATAAAATTCTCACACCATCGCTAATCAAAGTCGTCACTCACCCTTTCACCATTTTACATCGGCTAGATTCCAAACTTTTGGCTTTCCCCGCTCGTTTGTTTCTAAATTTTGCCGCAACAAATTTTTGGTTTTCTCCTGTTTGTCACTAAGTTTTCCAATAGCAAAGTTCGGGTATCCCTTTCTCTTTTCATCGCTACTTTAAATCTTAATCCAAAATTATCTGTTGATATATATATTCTATAAATGAAAGACTGTTTTGATATTTTTTTTAATAAAGGAACATTTATACGTAAAATCAAGTGAAAAACTAAAATAAAAAAATTAAGACATTGATATTTATAATCGAAACTTTCATATCGAGAATCGTAGAATAAGCCATCCTTGTAAAGTTGAAACTAGAAGAAGACATTAATATTAAGACATTGGGGTTCAATATAGGGTAAACTACACCAGTGACCACCCAACTAATTGGGGATACCTATTTTGACCACCCAACTAAAAAACTCGTCAATCAGGTTCCCCAACTTTGAAACCTACCTATTTTGACCACTGCCGTTAAAAATTTGACGGAAAAGTTAACAGCACTGACGTGGCTGTTAATTAAAATTGGTAAAATTACACATTTAATCCCTCTAATTTATTTATTTTTTTAAATTTAATCCTAATTTTATTTATTAATTTATTTTTATTTATTATTTTATATGTCACCACCGGATTGGTGAATGATTAGTGGAAGAAATAAAATGTGAAGTTTTTTACATACAAGAGAATTTGAACCCGCAACCTCCAGCATAGTAAAAGTCCAACCAATGAGAGAACCACTAAGCTAAGTTAATTTTAATGTCATAATATATTCACATGTATTATTAAGTGATAAAGTTTTAGTAAAAGCCTAGAATAACAAAATTTCAAGTCCATTAATATTTAAATTAAAATAATAAAACATTTAATAAATAAATCAAAATAATTAAATATTCGAATATTAAATATTTGAATATTTTTATTTAATATTATTCGAATTAAAATATATGAATAATATTAAATATAAATAAAAATATTAGTTGAAAAATAATAAATATTCAAATATTTTGATTAAAAAATATTCAAATAAAAATATTTATATTTTAAATATTCAAATAAAAATATTTGGATATTCGAATAAAAATTATAAATATTTAAATATTTTTTATTCTAATATATGAATAAAATCATGAATATTCGAATATTTGAATTTAAAAATATTCAAATAAAAATATTTAGATTTTAATTATTCGAACAAAAAATATAAAAATGTTTAAACAACGAAATTCAAATATTCAAATAATTAAAATCTAAATATTTTTATTTGAATATTTAGATTTTAATTTATTCGAATAATTAAAATCTAAATATTTAATATTTTTATTTAAATATTAATCGATTTAACAAAGGTAATTCAAATTCTAAGAGATAACCATTTAATACCACTCTTTCGAATTTCATATTATAAAGTTACATTGGCCCAGTGGTTCAGCCCTATAAGCAAGGGGTCATGGGTTCAACTTCTCTTTGGGACATTATCACTTTATTTTCAAGCTTTCCTTCTTTCTCACCAACCAGGTGGTGACACGTGTCACCACCTGATTGGAGAGAAAAATATGTTAATTAATTATAAAAATAAATTAATAAATAAAATTAATCACCCAATGTTGTTGTGACGCGTGTCACAAATCGGTTGGGTGATTAATTTTATTAATTTATTTTTATGATTATTTTAAAATAATAAATAAATTAGAGAGATTAAATATGTAATTTTACAAATTTTAATTAACGTCCACGTCATCACCGTTAACTTTTCCGTCAGATTTTTAACGGCAATGGCCAAAATAGGTAGGGTTTCAAAGTTGGGGTACCTGATTGACGAGTTCTTTAATTGGGTGGTCAAAATAGGTATCCCCAATTAGTTGGGTGGTCACTGGTGTAGTTTACCCTTCAATATAATACAGCATCATAGTATATGTTTGCATAGTTCGTAATAGATAGATTCACATATGGTACATTGATATATATATGAAATGAGCGTATTAGAGCTAAAGTTTTTTTTAAGCAGTGGGGTAGGATGCTTGCATTGCTATGCCACAAAGACCTTCCTTTGCATCAACATCTCTTTGCATCCTGATGTAGCCTTGTTCACCCCAGCTAGTGCCCCAAGAATTCTTCACCAACCAATACTTAGTCCCATCATCATCCTCTCCGTACCCAACAGCCGTCACTCCGTGATCCAGTTCCGTGCCACAGGATCCCGTAAATACACCACTAGAGTAGAATTGGAACTCGAACCCGCTGGCATCGATGGCAACCGAAACAGGTTGGTTCGCAACTGCCTTTTGCAGTGCATCTTCACTATTGGCGGGCACATCTTGGAACCCATTTATGGTAGCTGCATGGTTGGCTTCCTCGTTGGCATTGCATGTGCCATCAACTCCCGTGTAAGGGTAGTTGGACTCGGTTGTTAGGCCTTTGTTCTTTTGGATGAATTGGAAGGCATCGTCCATTAAACCACCTTGACAGCCTTGATCCTCACCTTTGGTGTCGCAGTCGACCAGTTCTTGCTCAGACAAGGAAATCAACGTACCTGTTGTTATCTTGGTCACCCCTTCCATAGCTGCCACAGCTGAAAACGCCCAACAACATCCTGTGATGGTTTCAGCTTTAGAATTAGTACATTGACAGACAAAAGTTTAAAAAGCTGCATAACATTTGAAGAGTATACAAGATTAAGAGCATACCACATTGTGCTTGGTCCTTGATAGGTGTAACAGCTCCTTTCTTTCTCCAATCCACAGTAGAAGGCAATGCGGTGACGTTTTCATACATGAATGTAGTAGCCTTGTTGGAACACATGTGCCCCTTGAACCCATTCCTTGAAGCCGTGAACTCTTGGTTTGTTAGATCTGCAAACTGATTGACAGCAAGGTTGTAAGGCTTGTTATTGTCTTTGTTGAAAGAGTCGATGAGTTCCACGTTTTGTTTGAAAATGTTGAAACGCTTGTGCCTCTCATTGTCGTCATTGTAAACTCGTCCAAATTTTGACATCCATTGTCTATATCTCTCGTACATTGCTGCATCTTCAAGACCTGTTCGTGAGGTTGCTAAACCTTCACATACTAAATTCGCACCCACTAAGACTATCAAGGCCAAATATGTGACTAGCTGTTGTATCTGGTTTTTTGAACCCATTCTGATAATAAGAGTTTTCTGGGATTAGGAGAATGGATGGATGGAAGGATGAGAAACAGGATGATGAATGCTTCCACTTATATACTCCATTATCTTGCCTATCTATTCTCCGTGCCATGAAAACTCGTCTGATTCGTAGTTGTCTTCATCATTTAACACATTTGATCAGGCACGCCGACAGTGATGATTATATTGTCCAAATTAAACTTGTGTCCAAACCAGAATTTGACCCAAATGTTCCATGTCCATTTTGAGCCTTCCTTGTTTTGATAAATCAATTCCATGGCAGCTGCAGGTCAGTTGTGTTTCATTTGGAAACATGGAGGAGTCTGATTTTGTATTCAAATTACCCTCTGCCCTCCCATAAATCTAACCAAGCAAAACATTAATCTCACCCTGCCGTTTCCTTCAGTATGGCCTTCTATATAAACACTACAGACAAAGGAATGTTCAAACTTAAATTTTAAATTTTAAATATTTTCTTAATATTAGAGCATAAAAAAAAACACCAAAAAACGAACCATTTTTTTCTGATATGCAACCAGAGGAAGTTGGAACGATAAAAGTTGGATGTATATTTATACAAAGATCTACATATAGGGAATGTAATACATTAGATCACACCAAATGCTTTCCAGTTTCCACACCACATGACTTGTCATAACTTCTTCACATTTATAAGCAAAGTGAACACACTCATCGATTCTGCCGAGGTACATCTATCGTAGAACCGTGACAAACTGACAGACATCCGAGAGATGTTCCTTTTTCAACTTCTTTTGAGAGCGATAACTGGAAGGATAAGTATAAACAAGAGGAGAGCACAGGATATGAGATTACGGATCCTACGTGGTCAAGCGCACGATAAGCACGGTGTAACTTAGGTACAAGATCTAGTCTGGCGAGCTGAACAACAAGTTGTGTGCACTCGCCCTCGTTACCTGTGCACGCCCACTTGTAGGGGCAACGACTCGACCATGTTTAAGTGGTCGGATATCGACGACAAATTCTAGTCTCGTAATTCGTTGGTCTTAGTTTCGATGATGGTTTTCATTTATAGTGGCCGTTACTGGAACTTGTCAAATTAACACTTTCAACATTTTAAGAACGATGATTACATCATAATTATAGTTGAACTCATCTCGACGAGATCTTTTCAATTGTACCAGCGATGAGAATCGCAATACATTTAATGATGAAAAACAAAATTGTAAATTTTTCTCCCATTTTTATTTATTTTTTCTCTCTTTCCCAAAATATCTTCCTAAGGGTAAAAAGAATGGATATCTATAACTACAACACTAATTAGTGGATTAGAATAAATGTAATTTTTTTAAAATGAAAAATGAGTGTCCAATCCGTCAAAAATAAATACTTGCTTAAGATTTATAGTAGTGATAAGCACGATGAAACTCATAAAAAATATTTAAAAGTAAAGAAGTCTGATGATTAGATGAGTTCTAGCCAACATAGTTCTCGGTATATTAATCCAAGAATTAGCTCATCGACCTTCAAAAGATAAATTTGCATCAATCTCAAATAATTTGATTGTGGGTTACTGACAATCCACAATTAAATTAATTTTTTATTAAAAGATAATCGCTTAATAATCGATAAATAACTAATCTTTATTATCAATTTTTTTTATGTAATCCACTTAAAAATTTAAATCTATCAAATAATTTTGTTGTATTAAGAAACCCAATGAACATAAACTATCAAAGTACTAATATGTTCACAACATCAAATTAAGTATATAATGACACTTAGCTTCGTTTTCTGTTAAAACGCCTCTATTTTTAAACATATGGGGGTGTTTATTAAAACAATGTCATAGAAAGCAAAATCTTAGCATTCATTAAAAGGACCACAAAATTTATGTACCTATAGCCAACGTTTGAACATAAAAGCGTCACAATAAATGAGCTTTTAGAGGCATTTGATTTACGAGCGTCGCCAGTAGCATTACTTTTAGTGACATTTTAATTTAAACCGCCGTAGTAGGAATACATCTTCCACTCTACCTCACCCGATCCCTAGATAATATTCCCACACCATCCCTTATCTCAGTCGGCTCTCACCCCTTCACCATTTTACATCGGCTAGATCCCAAACTTAGGCTTTCCCCGCCCGTTCGTTTCCAAGTTTTACCGCAGCAAACTTTTTGCTTTCCCCTGTTTGTCTCTATGTTTTGCAGTAGCTAAGTACGGATTTCCCTCATATCTATGTATACTTGATTCATATTTCTCTTTTCATCTCTACTTTTAGATCTTAATCCAAATATTCACTGTGATTGTCTGAATTATTAATTTTTAATCTACCTTTTTCCTTGTGCATGGCGTTTGCTTTTGTGAATGCAAGCCAAGAGAATGCTTCTTATTTAGGACTTCGCATCATTAAGAAATTCAGCCTTTGGACTGGAATTTGTGCACATGTTTAGGACTGCTCTCTAGAATTTTCTTGTGATCATTTAGTTGAATGACATATTTTTGTGGTTTCAGCAGTCCGACTAGGATATCTGGTTTTTAAGAAGATATATTAAGGCATGAATATTAGAGCATTATAGTCGAACATCATAGTGTATGTTTGCATAGTTCATGGTAGATTCACATATGGTACATTGATATATATACGAAATGAGCGTATTAGAGCTAAAGTTTTGTTTAAGCAGTGGGGTAGGATGCTTGCATTGCTATGCCACAAAGACCTTCCTTTGCATCAACATCTCTTTGCATCCGGATGTAGCCTTGTTCACCCCAGCTAGTTCCCCAAGAGTTCTTCACCAACCAATACTTAGTCCCATCATCATCCTCTCCGTATCCAACAGCCGTCACTCCATGATCCAGTTCCGTGCCACAGGATCCAGTAAATACACCACTAGAGTAGAACTGGAACTCGAACCCGCTGGCATCAATGGCAACCGAAACAGGTTGGTTCGCAACTGCCTTTTGCAGTGCATCTTCACTATTGGCGGGCACATCTTGGAACCCATTTATGGTAGCTGCATGGTTGGCTTCCTCGTTGGCATTGCATGTGCCATCAACTCCCGTGTAAGGGTAGTTTGATTCGGTTGTTAGGCCTTTGTTCTTCTGGATGAATTGGAAGGCATCGTCCATTAAACCACCTTGGCAGCCTTGGTCCTCACCTTTGGTGTCGCAGTCGACCAGTTCTTGCTCAGACAAGGAAATCAACGTACCTGTTGTAATCTTGGTCACCCCTTCCATGGCTGCCACAGCTGAAAACGCCCAACAACATCCTGTGATAGTTTCAGCGTTAGAATTAGAACTATATTTACAAACAAAAGTTTAAGAAGCTGCATGATCTTTGAAGAGTATACGAGATTAGAGCATACCGCATTGTCCTTGGTCCTTGATAGGTGTAACAGCTCCTTTCTTTCTCCAATCCACAGTAGAAGGCAATGCGGTGACGTTTTCATACATGAATGTAGTAGCCTTGTTGGAACACATGTGCCCCTTGAACCCATTCCTTGAAGCCGTGAACTCTTGGTTTGTTAGATCTGCAAACTGATTGACAGCAAGGTTGTAAGGCTTGTCATTGTCTTTGTTGAAAGAGTCAATGAGTTCCACATTTTGTTTGAAAATGTTGAAACGCCTGTGTCTCTCATTGTTGTCACTGTACACTCGTCCGAATTTGGACATCCATTGTCTATGCCTCTCGTACATTGGTACATCTTCAAGACTTGTTCGTGAGGTTGCTCCACCTTCCCATACTAAATTCGCACCCACTATGACTATCAAGGCCAAATATGTGACTAGCTGTTGCAGCTGGTTTTTTGAACCCATTCTGATAATAAGAGTATTCTGGGATTGGGAGAATGGATGGATGGATGAGAAACAGGATGATGAATGCTTCCACTTATATACTCCATTATCTTGCCTATCTATTCTCCGTGCCATGAAAACTCGTCTTATTCGTAGTTGTCTTCGTCATTTAACATATTTGATCAAGCACGCCGACAATGATGATTATATTGTCCAAAACTTGTGTCCAAACCAGAATTTGACCTAACTGTTCCATGTCCATTTTGAGCCTTCCTTGTTTTTATAAATCAATTCCAGGTCAGCTGCAGGTAAGTTGTGTTTCATTTGGAAACATGGAGGAGTCTGATTTTGTATTCAATTACCCTCTTCCCTCCCATAAATCAAACCAAGCAAAACATCAATCTCATCCTACCGTTTCCTTCAGTAAGCCCTCTTTGTATATAAATACTACAGACAAAGAAATGTTCAAACTATATACAATCCGTTCACAATCAAAATATTATTAACGTATTAAAATTTACATATATTTACGTTACTTTACAAATGATATAAAACCAAAATAAAACAAATTGCAACCAAAGGGTTAATTTCTAGGTATAATATTCATATAAATTTTAATCATATCGTTGGATATGATTTGTGACGAATGATGTTAGATTGGATTCATCATCACGGGAAAGAAAAATACTCACTTATCCTAGGACTATATTAGCTTGAAATTCTTATACATGCTGTACATGACAGGATTCAGGGGAGATGAATAGGGGATTAAATAAGGAAACCAACTAAAGATCTATGCATAAATTTGAATCTCATCGAACAGTTCAAAATGAGTTAATAAATCTTACTTATATATTAAAAAGGTTCCAACGATATTAAATAAATAAATTTTAATTAATGATTTTAAATTTTAAATCTTAAACTATAAATTTTAAAAGTTAAATCATATCCATAATTCTCTAAAATTCTAACCTGAATCATAAACTTAATTTTTTTTAGTAAGATGCAAAAATGACACAAAAAAATATAAAAGATTTTTATTCTGTTTGAAGGATGGTGTAACATCGATGCATAGAATAGAAATTTTCTACCGTTATTTATGCTCCCACTGTAAATCAAGTTTAGGGTCTAACATAGAAATTATTTACCCTTAATTATGTCTCTTTGGATGTCTCGCTTTAAAAAAGTGAGTTTAGAATTTAAAGTTAAATTTAAAAAATTAATTATAGATTTTATAGAATGTAAAGTTTAGGGCGTAAAATTTAGGATTAAAATTTTACGACTTTAATATAAGTTACAGGAGGCATACTTAGCGACAAGTGATTTTTGTTCTAGGTATAAAATTTGACCTAGGGTGCAGGGTCTAAGATAAATATAAACAACAGGAGAGCATCAGCTATGAGATTAGGGATCCTAAGTGGTCAAGCACACGATAAGTCTAGTGTAACTTAGGTACAAGATCTAGTCAGATAGGATGCACAACAAGTCATGTGCACTCGCTTTGGCTACTGGCGCACGCCCACTCGTAGGGGCAACGAGTCGATCATTTTTTGGAGGTCGGATATCGACGACAAGCTCTAGTCTCTTAGTCTTCGGATGATGGTTTAGATGGTGATCTCTTTTTATAGCGATGACGGTTGAAGCTTATCGAACCAACTCTTTTTAAATTTTCTCTTAATTGTTTTGACGAACAATGGACGATTACACGACAACTATCATTGGGTTCGTCTCGATGAGATATTTTCAATATTATTAACAATGAGAGTCACGGTAGATCTAGTGATAGAGAATTAAAGTTGAAAATTTTTTCCTATTTTTATCTATTTTCTCTCACTCTTTCTCAAATATCTTCCTAAATAGTAAAACAAATGAATATTTATAACCACTAAATCAATTAGTAAATCAAAATAAGCATAACTTTTTCTTTAAATAGATAATGAGTACCAGTACATCAAAAATAAAAACTTACTTGAAGCTAAGATTTTATAGTAGTGCTAGCACGATCAAACCCACAAAAAGCGATTTAAAAATATAGGAGTTTGATGATTAGACGAATTCAAACCAACATAGTCCTCGGCATATTGGTCCAAGAATTAGATCATCTTTCTTCGAAAGATAAATCTACATCAATCTCAAATAACTCGAATTATTGATAATCCACCATTAAATTCAGTTTTATTAATAAATAATCACTTAATAATCAATAAATGATTAATCCCTGTTATCAAAATTAAAATCTTAAATAATCCATTTAAGAATTCAAATCGATAAAATAATTTTGCTATATTAAGAGATCTAATGAACATAAATCATCAAAGTATTAATATGTTCACTTTACTAAATTGGGTATATAACGATATTTAGCATCATTTTCTGTTAAAACGTCTAATTTTGCACATATCATGGCGTTTATTAAAACAATACCATAATAGACAAAATCGCAGCATTTATTAAAAAGGACTACAATATTTATCTACTTATAGAAAATGAGCTTTCAGCGACATTTTATTTACAAGCATCGTAGACGGTATAACTTTTAGTAACATTTTCATTTAAAACGCCACATGAGGGGATACAACTTCCACTCTACCTTACCCCATCCCCGGATAAAATTTCCACACCATCCCTAATCTAAGTCATCACTCACCCTTTCACCATTTTACATCGGCTAGATTCCAAACTTTGGCTTTCCCCGCTCGTTTGTCTTTAAGTTTTGTCGCAACAAACTTTTGGCTTTCCCCTGTTTGTCTCTAAGTTTTTTAGTAGCAAAGTTCGGGGTTTTCTTTCACTTTTTATCGCTACTTTAAATCTTAATCCAAAATTATTTGTTGATATATATTCTATAAATGAAAAACGATTTTGACATTGTTTCTTTAATAGTGGAGCATAAATACTTAAAATTAAGTGAAAACTAAAATAATAAAATTACAACAATAATTTTTATATTCAGAACTTCCATAGTAGAATAAGCCCTCCTTGTAAAGTTGAAACTAGAAGAAGACATTAATATTAAGACATTGGAATTCCATATAATAGAGCATCATAGTGTATGTTTGCATAGTTCATAGTAGATTCACATAAGGTACATTGATACATATACGAAATGAGCATATTAGAGCTAAAGTACTTTTGTTTATGCAGTGGGGTAGGATGCTTGCATTGCTATGCCACAAAGACCTTCCTTTGCATCAACATCTCTTTGCATTCGGATGTAGCCTTGTTCACCCCAGCTAGTGCCCCAAGAATTCTTCACCAACCAATACTTAGTCCCATCATCATCCTCTCCGTATCCAACAGCCGTCACTCCATGATCCAGTTCTGTGCCACAGGATCCAGTAAATACACCACTAGAGTAGAATTGGAACTCGAACCCGCTGGCATCAATGGCAACCGAAACAGGTTGGTTCGCAACTGCCTTCTGCAGTGCATCTTCACTATTGGCGGGCACATCTTGGAAACCATTTATGGTAGCTGCATGGTTGGCTTCCTCGTTGGCATTGCATGTGCCATCAACTCCCGTGTAAGGGTAGTTTGATTCGGTTGTTAGGCCTTTGTTCTTCTGGATGAATTGGAAGGCATCATCCATTAAACCACCTTGGCAGCCTTGATCCTCACCTTTGATGTCGCAGTCGACCAGTTCTTGTTCAGACAAGGAAATCAACGTACCTGTTGTTATCTTGGTCACCCCTTCCATGGCTGCCACAGCTGAAAACGCCCAACAGCATCCTATGATAGATTCATCGTCAGAATTAGTACACTGGGAAACAAAAGTTCAAGAAGCTGCATGATTTTGAAGAGTATACGAGATTAGAGCATACCGCACTGTCCTTGGTCCTTGATAGGTGTAACAGCTCCTTTCTTTCTCCAATCCACAGTAGAAGGCAATGCGGTGACGTTTTCGTACATGAAAGTAGTAGCCTTGTTGGAACACATGTGACCCTTGAACCCATTCCTTGAAGCAGTGAACTCTTGATTTGTTAGATCTGCAAACTGATTGACACCAAGGTTGTAAGGCTTGTTATTGTCTTTGTTGAAAGAGTCAATGAGTTCCACGTTTTGTTTGAAAATGTTGAACCGTTTGCGTCTCTCATTGTTGTCACTGTAAACTCGTCCAAATCGGGACATCCATTGTCTATGCCTCTCGTACATTGCTACATCTTCAAGGCTTGTGCGTGAGGTTGCTCCACCTCCCCATACTAAATACACCACTGGAATAGAACTGGAACTCGAACCCGCTGGCATCGATGGCAACCGAAACATCTGTTTGTTGGACTAATTTTGATGACATTGATTTTTATATTCGGAACTTCTATGTCGTGGAATTAAACTATCCCTGTAGAGTTGGAACTAGAAGAAGAAAATCAAGACAATAATATTAAGACATTGGAGTTCCATATAATAGAGCATCATAGTGTATGTTTGCATAGTTCATAGTAGATTCACATATGGTACATTGGTATATTTAGATAATGAGTGTATTAAAGCTGAAGTTTTGTTTATGCAGTGGGGTAAGATGCTTGCATTGCTATGCCACAAAGACCTTCCTTTGCATCAACATCTCTTTGCATCCGGATGTAGCCTTGTTCACCCCAGCTAGTGCCCCAAGAATTCTTCACCAACCAATACTTAGTCCCATCATCATCCTCTCCGTATCCAACAGCCGTCACTCCATGATCCAGTTCCGTGCCACAGGATCCAGTAAATACACCACTAGAGTAGAATTGGAACTCGAACCCGCTGGCATCAATGGCAACCGAAACAGGTTGGTTCGCAACTGCCTTCTGCAGTGCATCTTCACTATTGGCGGGCACATCTTGGAAACCATTTATGGTAGCTGCATGGTTGGCTTCCTCGTTGGCATTGCATGTGCCATCAACTCCCGTGTAGGGGTAGTTGGATTCGGTTGTCAGGCCTTTGTTTTTCTGGATGAATTGGAAGGCATCATCCATTAAACCACCTTGGCAGCCTTGATCCTCACCTTTGGTGTCGCAGTCGACCAATTCTTGCTCAGACAAGGAAATCAACGTACCTGTTGTAATCTTGGTCACCCCTTCCATGGCTGCCACAGCTGAAAACGCCCAACAACATCCTGCGATAGATTCAATAATATAAGAATTAGAACTATATTTACAAGCAAAAGTTTAAGAAGCTGCGTGATATTTGAAGAGTATACGAGATTAGAGCATACCGCATTGTCCTTGGTCCTTGATAGGTGTAACAGCTCCTTTCTTTCTCCAATCCACAGTAGAAGGCAATGCAGTGACGTTTTCGTACATGAAAGTAGTAGCCTTGTTGGAACACATGTGCCCCTTGAACCCATTCCTTGAAGCCGTGAACTCTTGGTTTGTTAGATCTGCAAACTGATTGACAGCAAGGTTGTAAGGCTTGTCATTATCTTTGTTGAAAGAGTCAATGAGTTCCACGTTTTGTTTGAAAATGTTGAAACGCTTGTGTCTCTCATCGTTGTCACTGTAAACTCGTCCAAATTTGGACATCCATTGTCGATGTCTCTCGTACATTGCTGCATCTTCAAGACTTGTTCGTGAGGTTGCTCCTCCTTCACATACTAAATTCGCACCCACTAAAACTATCAAGGCCAAATATGTGACTAGCTGTTGCAGCTGGTTTTTTGAACCCATTCTGATAATAAGAGTTTTCTGGGATTAGGAGAATGGATGGATGGAAGGATGAGAAACAGGTTGATGAATGCTTCCACTTATATCCTCCATTATCTTGCCTATCTATTCTCCGTGCCCTGAAAACTCGTCTGATTCGTAGTTGTCTTCATCATTTAATACATTTGATCAGGCACGCCGACAGTGATGATTATATTGTCCAAATTAAACTTGTGTCCAAACCAGAATTTGACCCAACTGTTTCCTGTCCATTTTGAGCCTTCCTTGTTTTGATAAATCAATTCCAGGTCAGCTGCAAGTCAGTTGTGTTTCATTTGGAAACATGGAGGAGTCTGATTTTGTATTCAAATATCCTCTGCTCTCCCATAAATCAAACCAAGCAAAAACATCAATATCACCCTGCCGTTTCCTTCAGTATGCCCTTCTTCCATATAAATATTACAAACAAAGAAATGTTCAAACTATAATCCATTCACAATCAAAATGTTATTGACATATTAAATTTTTTTTTATATATTTACGTTACTTTACAAATGATTATAATATTTATATAATTTTTGATGCATTAATTATATATATTGCATAAATTTTGAAATAATGAAAAATGTTATATAAATATAATTTAGGATAAATTATATAAATCATTACGGAACTTTACTCTAATATATTTTGGTCATTGAAGTTTCAAAACGCATAATTCATTTGTCAAAGTTTAAAAATTGAATGTTTTTGTCACTAAAAAATATCAAACGGTTATAAATGATGATCGTTTTGTTCAGTATTTCGTCCAAAATGACACAGCTAAACCCTTTAATAAACGGTTAAAATTTTGATAACCATCATATTATCAGTATCAAGAATAACATCTAATCTGTCAAGCATGGGATAAAATATCAAAATATCAACCCATAATTCCGCTTATAAAATCGAGCATCAACCTGTTCCGTGCAAAATCAATTAACCATTAGCCTTGATCATTTTGAATGATCCCACCAACTAAAAGTCATACCATCACTAGATTTCCTTGTACCATCACAATTTGCTTTCACCCAACCCATTAGTGATCACTGCCAAAACATTACCTCTGAGTCACAAGAAATCAAACCTTGTTATATTGATTCAAAAGGATCCAATACAATCTTTTAGAATGAAATTACGAGATAAATATTAAGGATTATAGATTAAATATCGTAAATGTTGAATACATTTTTGAACGAGTTAGATATTAGAGTAAATTACATATTATAGCAATTAATTTATTGCAAGTTTATAAATAGTTCACCGTCTTTCGAAGGGTTGTTTTTGTCTTTGATTTCGTAAATTTTAATGTTTGTGTTGATTATATCAAGAAAAAATAAACCAAATTTAAGAGATTAAGTATCGATCGTTCAATAGATATTTTAGAATTAATTCACTAACATTTGTGAATCATTCCCTAAGACATCTTAGAATGATGAACAATATTTTATAAAACTTATAGATAATTATTTACGTTATGGGTATTTATATCTCTTTCATGAAAAATCTAGTCTTTTAGACGTGTATAACTTGACCAACATAAAAACACCTTCACTCTTCTGCAAAAAGAAAATTAAAATCAGAGATTCATAGAACCATAAGTTGTGAACTTTACAATGTTGTTGAACAGCTACATTGATATGATATAATCACCAATTAAATAAGTAATTATATATCTTGAGACTGAACATCCTTACTATATCTTATATATTGAGCTACTTTCCATATATTTTCCATTATGGATATGAAAGTTACCGATTTCATGCTATATGCAGAGACTGAAGGCAAAACCTTCTTCCCTCTGCTTGCTTCCATGTAGTGTCACTGCCGTTTTCACGGTCCTCGATCTGAAATGTGTGCAGGTCAAGAGAACTTTGCCCTCTGACCGACCCTAAAGTAAAACCTTACATTTCCGAATGAAGCTGTTCGAGAAATTTACGTGCCTGCTCCATAGGCTGCGTGCCTCTGGAGTGCTGATCTCGAGCCATGGCTTGGCGGGGCCAGTGAAATGCAAAACAGCAGCAGCCTCCAATATCTGTCCTTGAGCTGATGAGGAACGATAGCCTAAACCGGCCACTAGCCATAAAGGGTCAATAGGATGCACATGTCCCTTGAAAGCAAGTAAGCTTGGTGGAAGCACTCCCGGTTGCCATAGCGTGAACCCTGAATTGAGACTCTGTACAGAACCAATTCAAGCAATTGAATGGGCAGAAAGACAACACCGATCACCAAGTAGTTGAATCAGAAGCAGACAATTTACTTACAAGTTTCAACCATTTATGATAAGAAGATGTGATGTTGGTCCTCCTCCAAGCTTCCAGATCGAAGACATTCATACCAGAAAGCCATGCACAACGATCTTGGTCGAGGTTGGATGAAATTGTCGAGTGAGAAAAATTCAAGTAGTCCTTGTATTTCCTTCCTGGACAGCAGTTGTCACCACACCATGAGTCGACAACAGCGCCAACGACTTTCCCATTGAGATCCAATGTCCACAAAGATGAAATGTCATGTTGTACTACAACATCGTCATCCAAGAATACTATCTTGTTGAGATCAGGAAACAGCTGTGGAACCCATGAAAGTTAGAACATATAAATGCCAACTGAATTTTAAGGTTCAGAACAAATCACTTGTCAGAAAATTCAATGCAGGATTTTAGAGTAATTACTTCAGGGAGATAAATGCGAAGATGATTCATAAGGGACAGGCAACTAGGCTTTAAAGCCTCAAAAATATTTTGATGCTCTTCCCCATGTTCAAAGTCTTCTTCTTTCAGATTATTGTAGTAATGACTACAAATCAAGTGATGTATTTCCAACATCTGCTTAACTCCAACATTCACCTCCTGAGACCAATCATATTGATGTAATCCCTTAACTTCCACAACAGCAGATTTCAACGGATTTATTGCAAACCAGGCATGCATCGGACTGTAAGTTTTCTTGTCCGTTATTACGTGAAACACCAATTTTTCAGGATTTGCTGCTTTCTCAACTGTAGAGGATATCACAACAGAGGCAGCCAGGACATTGTCAGTCAGAAGCACAATATGGTGAAAGGATGTGTCAGCAAGGCGAGAAACATGTTCAGGTGGAGGTAAACGAGAGCGAGCTATTGCATTTACAGCATACTCTTCTGTCAATTTCAGACACAGGCAATGTAGGCTCTTTGGGATACCCCTTGAAGCTAAATACCAGTACATTAACTCATGCTTCTTTGCTGACTGGACTCTCCGCTCCATATCTAAAAGCTGGGAACATAAAAGGAAGTCAAAGTGTTTACATATATTGTAAGTTACATACTGAACAAATGACAATATATAATTTAGACACGAAACCCTTCATAATTGTAGATTGCAAAAAATTAGGGAATTATATTCCCAAATATCTAGCTGGTGATGTTTAGGAATTATTTCCCTAATATTCTAGTCAATGTTAGCTGTAAATTAGGAACTAAATTTCTGCTGTAATTTTGTGCAATTATATCTTTTCTAGTTTATGTCTTTTTGGTAGGTCCTACTCTTATCAATAAAAATATAGAAAATGACAAGAAAATCTTCACAATATACCTGTTATTTACAGTAATAATAAGCATTCATGTCATATGCATTCATAAGCACATACAAGCAAATAAAAACCACAAACCTGATTTAGTTAGTAAAATCAAAGCAGAACGCAATATATGTAAGATAAAATAAATGTTTATTGCAAGCAACAAAAATTAGCACAACACTTGGACATCTTCATTGGGGTTTAGAAGAATGAAAGGATAAATTGTTGTCAAAACTATTTATCAAAGCACTAATCTAATGATAAACAAATGTCAAAGTACATCAGAAAATTGGTCCTTTGAGATTATATCATCAAGCAAGAATCCTGACCAATGTTCCTTTACACCATTATATATCTAGTGTGTGCAGTGAAACCTGTTCTGCTAGGAGAAAAATCAACTTTGAGCTAACAGGAAATAAGACGGCAGCTCATATGCAGGTTAGACACCACTTAAAGACAAAATGATACCAATGCCTGGCTCAGGTTATGTTATTTGAAACTCTTAGTAATATAGAGGATAATGCCAATGGATTATACTTACAGTGAAGTGGATAGTGTGGAAGAGGGGTTACATGATGGAGAAGGACGACAATCTCAATGTTCTCAAACATCAAAACATGAGGCAGATGAGAGAGATACCGTAGGTCAGACAGAAGGGTTGTCTCACAGGATTAAAAATAAAGTACGAGAAAAATAATAAAGTTGTGCCCATCAGTTGACAACTTAAAATTTAGGGTAAGCATAGTGCTCTACGACACACACACATGTAAATAAGAGTGTTAAGCATCCAATTGAAAACACACACGCATGATAGATAATTGTGTTGAACATGCAACTTAAAACACACAAACACACATGATAGATAAGTGTGTTAAGCAACCAACTTAAACACAGTGTTAAGCATCCAACGTAAAACCAATCGGTATTAGTGGAGGGTCTTACTATAAAGTTCACAAGAAAAACTTATACATAACTGACAAGGAATAACACCAGTTAACACTTCCCCTCTTGTGTAGCTCACAAGGCCTACACGTGGACCTCACCAGCGGTATCAACCTTACATAGGATTAGGTTGGAAAAAGCAACATAAATCCAACTTACTACTTACAATGTTTGTGTTAATATACCTGTACAGCCTTATATAGACTAGTAGATTGTTCTCTAAGAACATTTGGCTGGAAGTATTCAGTCGCAGTTTCACAGAAAAGAGACAGTTATCCCATTATCAATGAAGTAAGCTACATAAACTGATACTAACAACTGAAAGAACAGAAATGGACGTGCAGGTATATAAAGACAAGAATAAATTACCATGGCCTTAGTCTTTAAAGCAAAGTCCTTCATATCTTGTTGCTTTGACGTCATCTCCTTCACAAGCTCATTGAATGTCTCAAGTGAACCCTCAGTTTTCCCCTCAACAATGTTGTCATCTTTCACTTCCATTAGTGCCCTCGTAAGTTCTTCTCTGAGTTTCTTTATGGTACATGCAGAAGAACATGAAAATCACAAACTAAATCAGATATAAGTAATTACAAGTTAGGAAGTATAAACAAGAACACGTACTGTACAACATGACACATACGCAAAAGGGGATGAATTAATAATTAAAAATTTTGGTAGAAGCAAATACAAAAGGAAAAGAAATTTTCACAAGTGATTTAGAGTGGTTCAACATTCTCAACAAGATCTACATCTACTACCTTAGTTATCACTAAAGATTTCACAAATTCACAAATTTGTCTTTCTTTTCATGTTAAAATAGATGACTCACAAATCCTAGACTAATACTCCATAGTCTAACAATCTCTTTCCTAAAATTTAAAAAAAAAAATATGAATATACTATAAAGGAAGACTATTTCCACAATTTAAAGTTCACTAATGAATGAAATACAATTAAAGTGTGTACAAGATTTGACAATAAAAACCTTAAAACTTGGATAATTGCTTAGATGTTTTAAAATAGTTGTCTTGTTGTTGAAGAAACTTTGAAGACTTGTTTTACCCCTTTATTGATTTTTAGTTGTTTGGGTTGTTGGAGAATTAAAGAATCGTTAGAACAAATTTCTCACATTAAATGCAGTCTAGCAACAATGGGTTCCGGTACGCTTGCTTCTGTATTAGTATCAGATCAAAATAAAAATAGTTGTTACGAGTAAGGGTCTTGAACGCAGGTTTGCATATCAATATGGAGAGAGAATTATAAGAGGTACCGATACGCTACGTACCGTACTAATACTGACTTTACTCATTGAATTACTTAAACTCTTTGTAAAACTAGCATATCTACTCAATTCATTTGAAAACAAGTGTCACTCCAAAAATATGACAAGCATTTAAAATATTTAAAACTCGTATCAGTATTCAGTACGAAAAAGTTTGTATCTATACTCAGTTATCATTTGGATTTTTAGCACCGAAGAATCATATCGGATTATCGGTACACGTACAGTCATACCGGTATTCGTTTTCCATTTAAAAATAAAACAAATTCCAGTACTAAAAACCTGTACCGATACTCATTTACCAAAATTTAAAAAATTGAGCACCAAAATACTTGGAAAAATATTCATCTTTCAAAAGTATAACTTATATAAGATATTTTCTTCAAAAATAAGTAATGCTTGTCCTTTATTGAGTAATTTTAAATATCTAAAAATTTTATTTATTTGTAATTAAATCATTATTATATCAAAATCAAAATATTAATTTAACCCATTAAATTCAAACGGCTTAAACTTTATGCCCGAAACCTTAATCATCACACCCGCAAAATATTCAACAAGAAACTCTTATACAGTTTGCTTGTCTCATTTTAGGCCACCTACCTATGCCTTTCTTTCTCGTTTTCAATCCCCGTAACATATTTACACTGATACTTCACTTCATACTTCCACTGTTTCCAACATTTAACTTTTTACTTTTGTTATTTCTTTCTATTTCCCTTTTTTTAGATTTTTTTAGTTTTGTGCATTATTGAGTCCAAATTTGGAAAAAAGAAAAGGAAAAAAAAACTTTCACTACAATCAAACATGTTTTTGACCATGTTTTGACATTAGCGGTTTTATTACTCCCTCCATCCTAGTTATTGTGTCATATGTTGACTTTTCACGGAATTTTTATAAAAGAAAAGTTATGTAGTGTAAAATAATTTAAATGACAAATTTACCCTTAAAAAATTAACTTTTATTTTTGTTAAAAAACTAAAAAAGAGATGAAATAAATAAATTTGTGTTAAAAAAGTTACTTGGTTTTTCAAAGTGATAATTTAAGTAGCACAATTTTAAAATACAAAAGTGACAATTTTGTAGAGACAAAGGAAATATTATTTAAAACATGTAATTGCATGAGCAATGCGTATTTTGTGACGTTAGAACTAGATGCATCTGACTCTAATTCACACCCTAGCATGAATGTCCATGCTTCATAGATTACAAGCCTTTAAATGTTCTATTTATTTATTTATAGACATTTATCACATGCTTAATACTCATTTTGGCATAACATAATTACGTTTGTCAAACATGCATAAAGTTCTACCATTTGGCTAGTTCTCATTGAGAACATAGTGAAAGCAAAAAAAAAAAATCAGACAAGAACAAATTCCTGTCCAAGTGGTGGAGTATAATATCATGTTCATGTGCGACCTAATATTTGTCCTATTTTTTAACCCTTAATAAAACTCACGTATACCATCATACAAACAAAGTAACTCCAACTTGAATCTCGTAAAAAAATAATATTTTTTTTTTCTACTGAGTTGTTATTAAATAACTTTTATATATATATATATATATATAACTGCCAAGGTATCTTATTTTTTTCCATTTAGGTGACTTGACTTTTTTTGATAAAATAGATGAGTAAACTTTTAGTCAAAATAGGTGTCTAACTTAAAAAACATTAGATCATTAATTGAATGTGGCCAAAAATTTCAAATTTGTAATAGTGTTAGGCATCTATTTGGGGGAAAAAAATAAAACTTTAGATACTTAATGGTTAAAGTGCAACAAAAGTCACTTAATTATGGGTATAGTTACATTTAGGTCACCTAATTATTAAAAGTTATATTAGGGTTATTCATTTATGGGTAAAGTTACATTTGGGTCATCCAATCATTAAAGGTTAAATTTGGGTCACTAAATTATAAGCAATGTTATATTTGGGTCAACCTTCATATTTGAAAAAGTACATCAATTTGGTTATTTTTTCTTTTAAATCACTTGTATATTCTTGTTAACATTATAATACTTAATTTGAAATCATTAATTAATCTAATACACAAATTGATAAACTATTTTTCAAATATGAAGAGTGACCCAAATGTAAATTTACCTATAATTGAGTGATCTAAATGTAATATTTAATAATTTGGTGACCTGAATGAAACCTTACCCATAAATGAGTGACCCAAATGTAATCAATAATTAGGTGACCCAAATATAATTTTACCCATAATTAAGTGACCTCTATTACAGTTTATCCATACTTAATTTGATGAAAAAAAATACTTTAGACATCTATTTACACCAAAATAAAAATTTTAAATACCTATTTTATCAAAAAAATAATTTAGGCACCAAAATAAAAGAAATGGAATACTTTGAACATTTATTCTATATTCAAGACTTATTAAGTATATGATTGTGTTCCTTATATAAAATGATAATAAATAGGTTATTTTTATCCCTACACCCTATTTTAATGACCCTATAACTATAAGCCTTAAATCATGGGCATCGCTTGGTAGGTACTGGCGGGGGTTATGATCCATATTCGAAGTTGAAATAATATTAAAATTATTAGTTGATCCTGAAAAAATATATAATATATTATTGTTCTCCACAAATTTATATTATTTTAAATAACACCCCAACAAGTAATATTGAGTTTTATCATTTTCTTAAACCCTAAATTATATACCTTAAAATATTTTAATAATGTGTTTAATTTTTCATACCTTTATATAAAATTAAAAATCATTGTGCGAGATTCAAACACAAAACTAATGGATTCATATAAAAAAATTACCAGCAATATCATTTGTGAACTATTTTTTCATAAATATATTTAAGAATTAATGTTTTAGTTCACCCACGTCCAGGGACGGAGCTAGTATTTGGGGTTGAGGGGTAAAATATAAATGTTTAGAAGTAGGGGAACAAATTCAAAAAAAAACAATTTTTAAAAGAATTTAAATAGAAGAACCAAAGTAAAAAAAAAAATCTTTGGGGTGAGAGCGTTTGCCCCTCCCCACCCCTTAATAACTCCGTTCCTACCCACATCACGATCTAATTGACTTTAGTTATAAATTTATAATACAAAAATTTAATTAGAATTATAAAATCCTAATAAATAAAAATATATTAAAACTGTGATATTCTCTTTTAGGAAAAAAATATAGGATTACTATTTGATATATTGACTATTTTTTTTTCCTACACAAACGGTCTTAATCCACTATTATGCATCCTTAATTAATATGTAAATAGATAATCAAGGACAAACTAGGATGGATTAAAGTTACTTATGTAATCATCCTAATTATATTATCAAATATTAAAAACCAAAGACTAGTATTATTATCCTATATCCTATCCTAGACAATGACAAATAGTAGCTTCCAAATGCTAGAAAACAAAAAACCCGTCCCATTCTAATACTACCTTTGCCACTATGGAACACGCGGCAATCGAATAGTGCAAGTTATTTAGTACAGCCTAGCATGAATCAATCGGATCATGTCCTTTTTCCTGGCTTGTTCTAAACATAAACTCAATCCAAAAAAAAAATCTACTTTAAAAATTAGAATTTTTCTAACGTAAAACGGATTAAAATATTTTTTATAAATTTTATAAAAATTTCAATATATATAAAAAATCGATATTAAAAAATTTATAATTTTTTAATAATTTTAATTATATTTTATTTTAATCTCATTCTAACTCATTTTACCCTAAATGCGATATCCATTCATATATGTCATAAAATTTGCATATGAATTATACTAACCTGAGCTATGTATCCCCTGCTAAAAAGCCTCCATCCTTTGCATTCTGCAAATCCCATTGAAATTAACAAATGATTACTCTTTCTATAGAATCAAAGAAATACACTAATCAAAACTGTTGGAATTAAATTAAACCTTTTTTCAAGTTTAAAACTAACGTTTCTGTAATTAGGACAAAAATAGCTTAAAAGGCTAAGAAGGGAATATGGGATACGTCTCCCAAAAGTAATAATTATTGTATGTATTCTACTTCCGTAAAACAAAGAATACGGTACAATAACATTAGGGCATGAATTTCTGAAGAAGAAAACAAAAAGGGAGTAAGATTCAGCTAAAACGAACTTCCGAGGAATATGAAATTACCGATTGGAGAAGAACAAGAAGACGAAGACGCCGATTCAAGAACCAAGAAGGCGATTCTAACGAAAAGGAACGGCAAAACGATCCCCAATACCAATACAACCGGCAACAGCGATCGGCTTGATAGCCGTCCACGCGCAGCCGCAGAACTGGTAGCTGCCACGTTGGCTCCTTTGCTCCCTCCTCCTTCGACCGAATTAGATATGGTGACTCTCTTTATCCCTGTTGTTGATATATATGACTTCATTATGTTCCGTCACATCCATTTCACCACCCAAACGAGATCCACTGGATCATTGTTCGACACTGGCACTGAAACCTTGGAGAAGAAATGGGTATTTTTGAATTCAGATGAAAAGGAATGGTAGAATGGAAATTGAATTGAATTTTGAGGATTGTTTTGGTAAATTAGAGGAGTAGACTGGCAGAGTGTGAACTGCGAAATGTGATTATTTTGGTGGGAGTATTTTCATTTTATTTTCAGATGAGTTTGAATGTGGAATTACGGATATGCCCTTTCTCTTTTTACTATTCTCACCGACAGACACGGAATCAGGTAACATGGGTGAGGCTTGCTGTCCCCCTCTTGCTGAATAAGAATGTTATTATGAGGGCGGGCTCATATATCTTTTGGTGCACCCCACATTTTGTATTTATAAATACTTTTTATTTTATTTTAATTTTTATATAGAAAAGTTCTAAGGAATGATGATCTAAAAAAACTAAAAAATACATGTATTATTTTTATAAAATTATAAAAATTTTGGTACGAATCTTTTAATATATAGTAAAACTCTTATAACTTTTATAAAAAATAGCATATACCAATTTTTAATATATAGATAATTTTGATATATATACAAAATTTCTTAAAAAAAATATAAGAATTTTGGTATATATCCTTTTTTAAAAAAAAATATTAGAATTTTGACATATATAAAAAATGTGTATCGAAATTTTTATAATTTTTATAACGGGTGAGTCTACCACGTGCGTCGAACATTGTTAAACACCACTAACGATGAACACCGTAGAACATTATTAAATTAATTAATAAAAATTAAAAATTTTAAGTACTAAACGTATAATTTAAAATAATTCAAAATAAAATTTTAAACAAATTATATATATTATATTTTAATTTTTAAAATAATTTATTTAAATTATTTTTAATCTAAAAATAAAAAATATTAAATAAAAAACCCAAAACTCTAAACTCAAAGGCTAAAAATACTAAACATTAACTCCTAAAATCCAAAACTTTGAACCCTAAAACAATAAAACCCTAAAACCTAAAAATATAATCATACCCTAAACCCTAAAATAAAAAATTAAAACTCTAAAAGGTATAAGCCTTAAACTTGAAACCCAAAACTAGTTTAAAATTTATGGTTCCAGAGTTTTAGGTTTAGGGGTTTTGATTATTTTAGGGTTTAGATTTAATGTTTATGGTTTATTTTAGGGTTTAGAGTTTAATGTTTAATGATTTAGGTTTTGAATTTTGGTTTTAGTTTTAGTGTTTATGATTTTTATTTTTAAAAATTAATTTAAATTAGTATTTTATTCAATTATTTAAAAAATAAAATAAAAATATATAAAAAGTAATTTAATAAAAATTTTATTTCAAATATTTTATAATTATATGTTGAGTCCTTGAAGCTTTAATCTTTATTAATTAGTTTAATAGTGTTCATCAATGTTCATCATTAACGGTGTTCAGCGGTGTTCAACGCCCGTTATAGAATTTTTCTTTTTATAAAAAACGATAAAATCGTTTTTTAATATTTTTTAGGTTATTGACTTTTTTGAAATTTCTCTTTTATATATGTGTGCTTTTTATAGAAATTCATTTACACTAATAAAAATTAAATGAGTTGTAAATAATTATGCAAGTGTTTTATAATTAATGTGTTAATAATTAAATCTTTTGATTTATTAATAATATTATATTAATTTTACATATAAAATATTAAATTAATACGATCATTTTATCTTATTAATTAGAAATAATATTTTTATTTGAAAAATATGATCTCGGATATTAAGAAAAATGTAAAACAAAAAGACAAATACGAGACTTTTGGGGTCATTGATTCATGAGTAGAATTTCTTAATTGTTTGAATAGTTACATAATAAAAAGTTAAGTATATTATTTTAATATAAAATCATTTAATTTTTAATAAATACGTATTAATTTAATGAAATAATTAAATTTACAACATGTAATAAAAAAATTAAACTATTATTGCTAGTAAGAAAAACAACAGTCATATTTGACTATAAACGTATAGCAGATAATAAATTGTATTAGTTGATTGTCTAAAAACGTTTAATAAAATTAATTAATAAATGATAGATAATTATTTGAACAAATAAATTAAGAGATTTTATTCTAATCTGTTATTAGATTGAAAGATTTTACTCCAATAATGATCATTAAACTACAAAATAATTATTAGTGTTATAACTCGACGAACAACATCAAACGATATTATTAAAAAAATGAAATTAACTCTAAAATGCGTCATTTTAAATCTCTATAAAGATATATTTCCCCCATTTTATTTTTTAATTTATTTGACTTTAATTTTTAATACACAAAGTTTATAATATCATTTTTAAATAGCGGCGGTGGAATAGTGCAACAAATTTGGAAGGCTACCGCCGCTAGATATCCTGAAATCTCAAATCTAAGAAGAAATGATATTGGTTTTCAAATGACAGTAAAATAATAAATCCTGAGCATGTGGGAGCACAGTGATTTAAATGCTAGGACTACAGCAATAAAGTAGGAATAAAACTGTAAAGGGAATTTATTGAATGACTCTATAATCATAACACAGCACCTCAGACAATGGCCAAATTATTATACTAACAAACAAAAACACCTGGATGAGGAAGGAAAGTAGAATCAAAAGATTGGAAGTTGGAACAGTGAAGTAATTGATGATCATGTCAACCATGAGAATGCACCAGAGATGGCTTCAAACAGTTGTAGTTATGCAGAGGTTTTCCTGTTGGGTTCAAACACATATTTGATGAGTGAATCTTTGATGGAAAGTATCTCAGGGAACTCCTCCTTGAGCTTGGATGCATCCAGCTCATTGTTGCTCCTTGGTGCAACAATGACCTTGGCTTGTTCTTCCAAGCTGAAGTTAACCCAGTTGAAGTTTGGGTCAATGTAGTCCTTGTACATTTGCAGAATCTCATTGTGGCTTACAGTGCCAGGGTTTGTAAAGTTCCATATCCCCCTCAAGTTCCGTTTCGCCATCTTAACCGAAACTGGAAGAAGTTCGTCTAATATGGTCATGCTGTTGGGGATGTCAACCACCTTGTTGTATCTTGTAATCTTTGTGATGAAGTTCCTTGGGTTGCTGAGATCTGAGGATATAGGCATCCGGACTCTGAGAGTGCATACATTGTCGAATTCCCTTAAAAGCTCTTCAACCTGTTATAAAACAATAGAAAGTTTGAAAAATGCAGCAATGGATCCTCAAAGGGTGTTTGATTAAGATAACGTACCATGGCTTTGGTTTTGGAGTAGAAAGAACCGGTGAAATTGGGCTTATCTTCCTCCTTGAAACCGACTCCGGTTCCTAGAGGATGAGTAGCATCGTATTCGAAGATACAACCGGTAGCATAATTGATCATTAAGAGGTCATGTTCCCTGCAAACTTCTGCCAAGGTTAATGTACCAACAACATTGGTTCTTATTGTCTCAGGCTTATGAGTCTCACACCAATCGACGTTTGGTCTACCAGTTACACCGGCTGCATTGAAAACATGGGTTGGTTTAACAGTTTGGATATCAGCTAAAAGCTGTGAACGTTGCTCCAAACGCCCTTTTCCATACTCGAAAGGTATGCCTTGTTTCTCACATATCTTCCCCAGAAGTCCCCCTATCCAACCTGTTCTGCCATAAATCAAAAACTTGAGAGATGGTTTTTGAGATTGTAAATTGTGTTTTGCAGATGGAACCAACATCTTGTTTTGACTGAATTTGTTCGCCACAGGAGCTGAATCCAAGTTGCTCGTATCGGGGGCATTGAATTGCCTTTCGATTCCAGGCACCATAAGCATCCTTGGATGAGGTAGCAATGCACCAGAGACATCGCCCCACCAATCAGGGTTGCGAACATACCATTCCATAGTCTTCTTGAGGCCCTCCTCCCAAGTGGTCCTTTCAGACCATCCCAAGCTTTTCAGCTTTTGATCATCCAAGAAATATCTCTGGTCATTGAAAGGACGGTTCTCCACAAATTTAATCTGGCTCTCGGGGTCCAAGTCGAAAAGCCTGCAAATATCTCTGGCTACATCAACCACTCTCCTTTCTTTCCTTGTGCCTATGTTGTAAACATGGCCAACTTCACCTCTATGTAGAATGACTTCAAAGGCCTCTGCAACATCCTCACAATAGAGATAACTTCTCACATTTGATCCATCCCCATGGATCGGAAGAATCTTTCCTTTCATCGCCAATAGGATAAACTTGGGAATCAATTTTTCAGGGAATTGATTAGTCCCATAAACATTGTTCCCTCTAGTAGTTATCACAGGCAGTCCATATGACCGCCCATATGCCATCACCAACATCTCTGCTCCAGCTTTAGTGGCAGAATACGGGTTCGTTGGTAGGAGCTGAGAAGCTTCATGGTTTCCCACCACAGCATCCTCATCCGTCTCACCGTAAACCTCATCCGTGCTTACATGGATAAACCTCTTGATTTGGCCTGTGACTTTGCAGGCTTCCAACAGAACATGGGTTCCATAAATGTTGTTCTTTGTGAACTCAAAACTGTTACCAAAGGAGTTGTCGACATGAGTCTGCGCCGCGAAGTGCATGATTGTATCGATGGACTCTGTTTGTAGGATGAAGTGAACCAGATCAGCACTTGCAATATCTCCCTTGATGAACTTAAAGTTGGGAGATGACCTTGAAGGGTCCAGGTTCTTGAGGCTTGAGCAGTAATCAAGCTTGTCAAGGACCACAATTTTGTAGTCCGGGTAGTTTCGGATGAGCCGGTTGCAGACATGGGAAGCAATGAAGCCTGCAGCCCCTGTGATGAGTATGCTCTTTGGTGTGTATCTATTAGCCATCTAAAACAACACAGAGGCAATCCAACATCAACATTTATACTGCTAAAACGATTATTTTAGAATCAAACCATTAAACAAAAATGAATCTTGAAACTAAAAGCATTCAACCGGCTACCAATTCAGACACTCCATTAACTTGATTCATGGACATATAATTAGATTCATAAAAACACACACACACAGCTTGAATCTTAATACCCCAACACTGCAAAACAGCAGAAAGGGGGCACACGAACTCTTGTTTTCTACAACAATTTAGAAACATTATGACAAATCAGTTGACAAAGGGTGTCTAAATCCAATATATAAACCGTAAGAATTCATGGTTTAAGAAATTAGGAGAACAACAAGATTGAAAGAACAAATAACTAGAAGATTTAAGAAGAAGAATGAAGAGAGGAGTCAGAAAAACGTACGGAACGTGTGGAGTTAGTGGAAAAGGTGCAAGAGTTTTCTTCTTTTTTTGGACACTTTTCTATATATTCTGTCGGAGAAGAGAGAAATCAGAGAAAAAGGAGAGAACTTCAGAGAAAACAATGAAGAGAGAAATCTGTGAGGAGGGAACGTAGGTTGAAGGGAGCTATTTATAAAAAAACTGATAATATTAAGGAATAAAGATAATTTTAAAATGTTTATAATTTTTATTATTTTAATTTTTTTATAAATTTAACTTTAATTTATATATTTGATAAACATCTTATTTTTAATTAGTATGATGATTGGACCATTAAAAATTTAACGATAATGACATATTATATGCATATAATAATATATTTTAAATGACATGGTATCTAACCTATTAAATATAGAGAGAGAATATAATTTTATCATTTTATTCCAATATAAAATATAAAATAATTAAAATTTTAATTTATTAGTCAAAAATAAGATATTTGTCAAAAATATATAAGTTAAGGGCTAAATTTATCTAAAAAATAAGAGTCAAAATAATAAAAATTATAAAATTAGCTTTACACCTAATAAAAATTATTGTGGCGTGATTTTTTAAAAATATAATTATGATTTTAGATATAGTTGTAATTTACGATACCATAAGGACCTTTAAAATTGTATTGATATAATTGTTATATTGTGTTGTGATCGTAATTTAAAATTATTGTATATTTATTATAATATCTATTTTTGATTTCACATGCAATTATTAGATATGTATATTTTTTTTTGTCTTCTCGATTTTTTAGGTTATACCTTAATTAATTTAAACTAGTTAATGTCGTATATCTAATTTTGATTAGTGAGTTTTTTATGAAGATTTTTTGCATATACAGTCACTCAAACTCGAGACATGCTTAAACGATATCAAATTATTTTATCAATTAGGCTAACCTTAATTGATATAAAGTAGTAGTATGTTCAAATTTTTTCTTAGTGCTTTAATAACGCACATTAGGGATGGCTGGGGGTGAGCAAAACTCGATTCGACTCGAAAAAATCGAATAACTCAATTCAGCTCGAGGTAAAAATATTCGACTCATTTTGATTGGACTCGAAATTTTATAGACTCGACTCGACTCAAAAAAATTTCAAATAAAGTTTGAGTTGTAAAATAAAAATTCGAATAACTCAAAATTTTTAGTAATTAAAGGAATAAATTTTAAGTTTGAGACGAATCTCTTAATTTTTTATGATATATATACATTTATATATAAAATATAAAGAAATATTGCTACGTATGAAAAAATATACATGTATATCTTATATGATTAGAGAAAGTCGTTTAAATTAGAATCAAACCATACTATAATATTGGCGTGTAAATGTACTCCGCGATTGCGTGCAAGTGTACACGCTCAAGTTATAGTATAAATGTATCGAATCCACAGGGATTGGTGCGTCTTTTGAAATTTAATCTCTTGCACTGTAATAATAAAAACACAATTTGTTTAGAGGGTTGTATTGAAATAAACTGAAATGATACATGAGCAAATAAAGTAGTTAAAATAATGATCGAGAAATGAGGTTGGGTTATTCCGAATTATGAATGACTGTCGAATGATTTCGTCTTCGTGAATGGGTGCTCGCATCACCCTACTTGCCGCGGCAATTGAGCTCAATCGATTGCTTATGGCATTTCTCCGAGTTGTCAGTTCGTAGATTGTTTGGGCAATAACGACGAGGGAATTACCTGGGCAATGTTGGGCAACTATCCTTGAGGTTCGGCAAAGCGTCGCTTTTCTTAGCCGTTAAAATCCTACACTTATCCCTAAGCCGGATTAGTTCTTTCGCACTTGGATCGAACCATACTTACTCGTTTCGTGAATCCAATCCTCCCGGATCTGGATAAATAAATCGTTTATCGAGTCCTCTCCCGATTCTCTCGCAAACAAATTTAATTGCCAAGAGTAGATAAACCTCAATTTAGAATACACCAAACACTTAATAAAAATCAAACTAAGTATTCATAACATAAGAATAACCCAAGCCAACTAAAAGTTGTTCATGGCTGGGCAATAGTTTCCAATAAACATTCCTCTCATCACTCAAAATAATAAAAGAGACAAAGATGAAAAACAACTGTCACTTGCTTTACTCTTTTATCTCACGATCCAGCTCTCCCTCCCTATGGTGATCGGCCAACTCTTTATATAGAGATGATGATAAATCTTGATGATGGAATATATACTTGGAAATAATTATGAAAGAATATCTCCAAATTATATATTATTCATATCCCATGTTTCCTTGTTTGTCCAATTGACTTCATCTTCCATATCTTCTTTTCATAGATAGCTCTTCATCAAGGATTTTCTTCTGCAAAATAAAGAAATAAACCACAGCAACATCTTTTTTACCGAAATTAACCAAAAATAACCAAACAATGATATAAGGTGACAACTAAGGAATATGCATGAAAATATGAAATTGTAACTAATTAAATGCTTAAATAAAGCAATAAACATGAGTAAAGAGGGATCTAAAACAATAAATTATAACACTTAACATATAACATGATAAATAATTATAATTAAATGTTTATAGGAACTCAAAAACTCGACTCGACTCAAATTTTCTTAAACTGGACTAAAACCAAAAAAAAATTCAAATAAAGTTTGAGTTATAAAATATGACTCGTCAACTTGAATAACTCGAAATTTTTTGACTCGACTCGACTCGATCGAATACTCACCCCTAGGGATGGGCACATGTAGGGTAGGGTTGGATTTTTTGCCCACCCACATTAGATTCGATCCGGTTTTTAAACTTCAAAACCGATTTGATTCGACTTGACTCAACCCGAGTTATTTAAAAAAATTAAATTTTAAAGATTTAGTTGTAAATAAAAAATTTTAAGGATCTAATTGTAAAAAATAAAATTTTAATAATTTAATTATAAAAATCTAATTTTAATGACTTAATTGTATATACAGTTCGATCATGTTGTATTTATAATTGTAAAAACATGAATTAAAACATGTATATTATAATTGTAAAAACATGAATTGAAATATGTATATTATAATTGTAAAATAAATTATGAACCGGACAAGTGTATTTAGTTACATCAAACAAGTAAACATGTTAGTCGTTTATTTTATTTTAGGAGACAATTACTTTCTGTTCTTTTTGAGATTAAGACTAATTTAATTTATTAATTACAAGTCTTTTAATGAGAGTTTATATCAATCAATTTGAGAGTAATTTTATGATGCGAATAAATATTTTTTTTAATTTTATTATGATTTTATGATGATATATATTTATTTTTCAATATTTTAATAATTAAATTATTTAAATTTAAATATATTAAGGATGAAAGTATTGTTTTTCTACTAAAATTACTCCAAGGGTTCATAAATTATTTTTTCAATGTAGGGTATATGATGCCTTAGTTTATTTTATTCGACATTGGAAATATATTGTAAATTCGAAACTAAGTGGGGTGAACAGAAGTAATCGTTTTTATTTTTGTCCTCTATTTAATTTTAAAAAAATAATTTATTTATGAATTTATCAGTTATTTTTAAATATTTATATTTTGTCCTTCAATCCTAAATTTTGGAGAAATTATATCATCGGTCATTCCCGCATTGTCATCTATGAGACCAACCAATAAAAAATATCCATTTAAGTATTTTTTTTTTCATATCATCTTTTTTACCAATGAGTCTTCACTCGATAAAAATTGATTTTAAACTTAATTTACAATAAATATTAACGAAGATTCACTTGATAAAAAAATAAAATAAAAAAATAATTAAATATATAATTTTGAATCTTATTCCATTTCTAGTTATCTGTAATAAGAGTTTGAAATAGAAAAACAATAGTTGATAAACTAAAACGTGACAAATAATAATGATTAATGAAACGATTGTTGTTTTTGAAAGTTAAGAATTCAAACACCAGTATTGCATCACAGTAGTTGAGAGTATATTTTAATGCATGTACTATTATAACTACTGTAGCAGATTAAAAAAATAATACTATTATTAGGATTACAACCTTTAATTTATTTCCTTAGTATGATTCTCTTGAATAATTAAAGCCTGTAGTTTAAGCTTACTTTAAAATCTATTACTCTCTAGGCTTAAATATAAAATTTATACCCCAAATCCTCTTTAAGTTAGATCTTTAAAATTAGGACAGTAAAATATACTTTAGTTTTAGTTAATTAGGTTCTAAATATGTGTTGTAATAAAAGTTAGTTTAGGTCATTAAATAACTCACATCTAGTAACTTTGGTAAAATTTGGCCACGGTTTTCAGTATCCACTTAAAGTAATTTTGTCTCAATTTTAGGCAATTGTTTGCCTCCATGTAAAGAAATTTTGGACCTACAAATAAAATAATTTTCGGACACAATTTTAAGACCATTGTTGGGCTCAATTTTTTCGGATCATTTTATGGCTCAATTAAGAATCATTTATTGGTCCGAACAAATATAGAGTTAGGGGTGTTCAAACGAATAATTTGATCGGTAGTCGAATTAAATTATCAAAAATTGAATTAATAAAATTTTTTAAATCGTTAATCGTTAATCAAATCGAACTTTTTTGAAATATATTAATCGAACCGAACAAATTTCGGTTAATTCAGTCGGTTAATTCGGTTAACCGAAATTTGTTATAAAATTTTGAGTAAATTACAAAAATATCACTCAATATTGTTAAAATAATCTTTTTAGTCACTGAACTTTTAAAAATTATAAAACAACCATTAAACTTATTTAATTATTATAAATTGATCATATAATTATTGTATATTATAAATTATTGATAAATATTAAAAATTTTAATGAATATTTTTTTAATAATTTAACAAATATAATTATCATTTTATATTAATTTGATAAAATTTAATAATCAATTTATAAAGTTTAAAAGTTTAATGAATAAAAACAAATATATATATAATATATAAAATATAAAATTTTGGGTAATTCGATCAATTAAAATATTTCAAATCAAATTAATCATTAACTAAATTTTAAAAAAATCATTCACCGACCGAACAAAATTCAATGATTGACTGCTTAATTGAATTGATTTAATTTAATTAATTTATTTAATTTAACTAACCGTTTAAACATCTTTGAATAACTTTAAAGATCATCCACTGTTCCCATATATTAATAGGGCCGCTCTGTTCGCAGAGGTCATAGAATGCACTATCTCTCTCTATATCTATCTATCTATCTATCTATCTATCTATATATATATATATACGGGTTAAGAGATGTAAAAAAAACAAAAAAATGAAATCGAATTTAAAACCCAAAAAAAGTAAGTAAAAAATAATTAATTAAACCGAAAAAAATCAATTTTAGTTTGAGTTTTCATTTTTTATATAAAAATAGGTTCGGTTACGGTTTATGATTTTGGGATAAATCGGGTAATCGAACTGACCTATTATATAATATATTATATGTTATTTTAATATTTTATATTAAAGAAGTTTTTACTTTATTTTTTTATTTCCGAAAAACTTTTTTATATATTATATTTTATTTTTTAAAAAGTATACATTGTTTAATTTATATTTTTAATAAACTAAACAGAGAATCATTATCCGAATTGAACCGAACTAAAATTTTAATTATTTGGATAAACGATTAACCGATTGAATGGTTATGGTTTAGGATAAAAATTGAACAATTCAAATTTATTGATTATTTAAAATAATATATTATAATTAATCAAACCCGATTTTATACACTCCTGATCTTAAAATTCCTAAAAAACTAATTTTACCCTAAATCATTCTTAAAAAAATCAAATGATATCATTTACATGTGTGTTATTATGTTAATATATTAACTATCAATATTAATTAAAAAGTTAAAATAATATAATTCTTGAGTTTAAAAATCAAAATAAATAGTATATTTTTTATAAAGGAATTAAATAATTATTTGATAACAAAATATATAATATACATAAAAATATATTTAAAGTACCTCATCCTTTGTATTTGGTACACATGTTTTTTAATAAAAACACCATCTCCACTCCCACAATTCATTGCTCTACATCACCTATCTATTTTACACGGCTAATAAACGTGCACACACTAGGAATATGTCATAAGAAGGTAGGGAAAGGGACGTTTGGTTTGGAGTAGACGGGTTAAAAAAAAATTAGATTTGTTTATTTATTGATCTGAAGTAAAATTTTAAAAATTTGATTTTTTTTCTAATTTTTTGAATAATTTAGATTAGATATTCGAGAATTTTAGATTAGATATGGGTATTTATTTTATATTTAACTCAGAAATTTGATTGTTTGATATCCAGAATTTTTAAAAAATTTTATAATATAAATTTTGTTATATTCATTTTTTTACTTAAATTAAAATTTTCATGAATAAAATCTTGTTATATTAAATAATTTGTTAATTGTTATATTTAAAAACCTAAATTTTTTATGAATAAGACCGTCAAATTTTAAAAAATAATTATAAATTTAGATATTCAGATATTCAAAAATTCAAATATTCAAAAAAATTAAATTAAATCTGAATCAATAAAAATATATCTATTTTTTTAATATCTAAAAATTTAGATCAAATTAAATCAAATATTCAAAAAGCACACTAGTTTAGAGCACATTGGACTTACATGAATACTTAAAAAATTTTCTTTTACCAAAGAAAAGCTTCCTTCATCAAAACTCACCAAAAGTAAGAAAACAACTGACTTGACCGATACAACTACAAGAAAGAGGAAGAACAGCCGGAAAGATAGAAAGACTGTGGGTGTGGTGGCTGCCCTGCCGCTTTGAAACCCACCACCGGTTCCGCCCACCGCAATCCCAAAGCTTTTGTTGGCCAACAGTTTTTACTTTCTACAAAGTTAATATTTGTTTTACAGTTTAAAACGAAAAGGAACTGCAGAAACTGGTTACAAATTTCTTTTTCTTCCAGATCGTCATTTTTTGTAAGGAAACAGTGGATTTAATGTCTTGTTTTAGAACAGCATGGATCTTGTTTTTTTTTCCAGCAGATATCTCCATGCCCTAAACTGAGACTGACAACTCCCAAGTGTCATACAATGGTTTCGCTGTCCAGATTTTTGTCTGTAGATTTGAAAGCTTTGCTCTCTCCATGTGAATGGGGTGACGATGGTCAAGTCTATAACATTTTCAAGCACAATGCATGCATTTTTTCAAGGATTTTTTTACAATAATATTGTTTTGGGACTTTTTAATTTCAAAAATATTGTTTCATCCGAATTATTTCTCTTTATATTGCATATTACTGTTGAGCTCAGAAGACTGGATGCTTTCAACCCGTCTTTGAACAGTGCATAAATAAAATATTCAAATTTATCTAAAGACGAAGTGAAAAGAACCTGTCTTTTATACTTGCGTTTTAAGTGCATGTAGGTCAAATTCGTTTTTGACCAAACACGAGTTTAAAATTTACGTCTAATCAAGCGTGAATTCTATGTAATAAAATTTTGATAAATTATATTTTTTTCTATTTCAAAATTCGAGTTTAGTCAAACGCGATTTTCATACTCGCGTTTGAACAAAGAAAATTTAACATACGTATGTTGAAGGGGAGTATTTTTTAAAATATTGTTTAAAAGAAGATGATTTTCTAATTTAATTCTTAAAAAGAAATATTAAGCCAATTTTACTAATATCAACTCAATTGAAAAATACAAAATATCATTTTTACAAGAGAAATATTTTACATAAAATATCATTTTTATAATATGCTTATATTTGAACCATTGCAATACGTCATTACCCACTTGAAACTCACCCTACATGCACAACGAATTCGGATTAAGATTAACTTAATCATCTAATTACTAACTATTAAACAAATATTCAAAAAAAAAATTAAATCCTGACATACATACACAACAAATTTTAATAAAAAAATATTTTATTTAAACTCGTCGCGTATGTAAAAGTGCTATATCGAAAAATATAAAATTTTGAGTGATATTTGCTCAATATAGCAAAAATTTTTTTTTGCTATTTTGGGTTTTGTTCCGTCTGTGTCACTAATGTCTGTCTGAAATTAACCAAAAAGGGTGTGACCCCCATGTTTCAGTCTGCATGCCACAGGCAGTAAGTATATATTATTGCACATAACATGTTAGTTGTTGAATTGACCCATTGGATGTTGAATCCCACGTTTAAAAGCTATATACACAGTATTATATGATCTGGGATTTTCATTACCACAAGTGATTGAGCAACTTCCTTTGGGGACGAGTATATATAGATAGGGTTTGGGAACAAAGGGAAAAGCCAAACTACCCCTATTGTTTGATTGGTGAAGTTGAATGCGAAGCAATGACGGTTGAATTTTGGTCGTCCATGCGCGACACGTACTGCAGTTTATACGTAAAGTTTATGTATGTGTGTGTCGCGCATGGACGATGTGAATTAACACGTCATTTTATATTATGTAATATATTTCTATAGATACGATATGATACCATATTATTTGAGTTTATGTGGATGTAAGAGCTATACTCTAAGTTACTAATTCATTTGTTGGTTGTATGCTTTATTTTCCAGATTACAGCGTTTAAAAGGAAGGGGGTGCCGGGTGCCTAGCTGCCACCGCGTTGGGAAACTCTGCTTGTAGAAGTGAAACTAGAAAATTTTGAGGGGCTAAAATGCAATTCTACCATTGTGTTCATTTGCGATTTGTAGAGGATCCAGACTGAAATTTTACAAAATTTGGGTGTCCCTCGGCGCCACCCCTGCACGGCAGAACTAGACAGTAACATCGGAAGAAGAGTTCGGCCGAGCAGGTTGCTTTCTTTTTCTTTCTTTAATTTTCTCATTTTCTCACCTGGAAGATCTCCCAAACTATTTCTTTCTACCCCATTGCCGGAATCTTCCATTCTTTTCAAATTTTTAAACCAGATTTGTCTTAATCTAGACAAAAGAAGACAACTTTAAGGATCTGTATGGGAAAACAAAACGGTTTGGGGATGAAAAACTCGTTTAAAACATTTTTAAAACTCAAACAGAAATTAATGTTATTAATTTTTTGGACAAAACTTTCGTTATGTTTTGTCGGTTGTTTGCTGATTTGAGAAAGGTGTGGGGTTCGTGTGCGCTGTCTGTATCATTTATTATGGAAGGTGTGGACACATTGAAGTGTCACCATTGTACCCTAGCCTTCGTCCCCCATGTTGGACACATGAAACCAATAATTTTTGGATCTTGAAACGATATCGAATGTAAATAATTTAATGGCGGATTTTATGGATTATGTTCATAAAAAGTTTAAACATAAAATAAAATGAAAAAAATTCATAAATATAATGATAGTCGAAACTTTCTTTTGAATACGATGTCCATCGTTTATAACAATTTAATAATGATCAACAAATAAGGTAAAAAAATTTTAAGTACCAAAATAAAAAATGGCTATATAATTCAAGCATTAAAATGATAATTAAGCCTAAAATCTTTACAATGAAAGTTTAGGTACGAGTGTCAAATACGAGTATATCATTTCTTTTTCAGATTTCCATGCATTTGAAGAGTTACAGGTACTTCAAGAGAAATAAAGATAGAGTCAAAATAACGTAGTTTCAAGTTACTGAAAAGCCATTTCAACATGGCCTTGACTGGGGTCATTTTAGTTGCCTTACAGAGATCATACCCCACATTCTATTTAAAGCACTTTGGGTTGGTATATATGCCTTTATTTTTGCATTAATTTCAACACTTCTATGATCTTGCAAGCTGCTAACTCTTGATCTACTTGTAACTAAAGTAAATAATTCTTTGAAAAATGTTCAAAGGAGCATGGATTTGTCATGATCATATGTAGGGACGGAACCAAAGTTTTTTTATGAGGGAAAAATTCTTAGGTAAACCTTTTTCATCGCGTCATCCATGATCTCAATTAATCAGGATCGTTTATCTCAATTTTTTCAAGATGAATCATCATCTCTTTCCTACATGTAATTAGTGGGTGAACAATTGTTAGGCAGTTATTAAAAGATGAACGGTCTTGATTGCTTAGACCATGTATGACTTGGTGAACAAGGTTCACCTCATAATCTCTCTCTACGAGGAGCTATAAGAAGGAATATTAGAAATGTAGCTGTACGAAATTATAAGAGTTTTAAAGTGCAAAATTAGATTATCAATAAAAAATACAAAGAAAGTGTATAAAATATAAGATAACTTGAAATTTTTAAGGGGTGCGAATGCACCCCACAACACCCCTAAATCCATCCCTGATCGTATGGTAGTCATACTTGTTTATTAACTTGTTGATAATACCACCCTACATTTAAGACCCTAGTACTACTTCAGTTGTGCAAGCAACTCATATTAATTATTCTTCAAGGATTCTTGTTTCTTCTGTCCAATTCTCCCTTAAACATGGTTCATGGATTTCCAACAGCTATGCTATATAATAAATAAAAAACACTGAGCTACCACTGTCTGTATTATGGCCATTTAATGAGCATTTACCTCTCCTTTATTATGATCACACTCCATTTGTTGGACTCACCATGCAGACATGCTCCATAATCATCGAAGATGCGTCGACACACATAATTATTGATCATTAACAATGTAATTGTCTGGTTTAGGACATCAATCTAGACATGCTAGATGCATGTTTGTTTTGATTTTATGAATAGAGATGTTTCAGACAGCTTGAAATTATGGTTTCTTTTGCAGGTGCATGGCGTAGCTAGTTGCAGTTTCTGTCAGTGTAGAATATGTGAAACTGAGACCAGTATTGTTGTAGGAAGGAAATTGTAACAAAATAAATCTTATTTAACAATATGAAAACATGAACTTAATATTTAGTTCTAGACCACTGTATTTATCCAAATGAAAGCTGTAGCATTATAGATGTTCAAATACTAGGAACATAAAACCTAAGTAGCACACACTAGTAGATAAAATGTTTCAAGAAACTGACAGACTGGACATGTGTTTGCTTAGTTCCTGGGCTTGAGGTGGCCTTCATTGGCGAGCTTGAAGAGACGAGCCTGAGCTGCTGCAGCATTGTTTGAACCAAGTGCTGAGACAAAACTCTGCCTGACTTGATTAGTCGAGAATGGGAACCTATGATTCACCATGGAGTTGAGATATGAGGCAGTTCCTTCCCGGTAAAGTGCCCCAAATCCATCGGTACGTGTGTTTGAAAGTGCTTGGGGCAAGCTCATGGTTGCTCCAAACCCAGGAACGCTAGTCCCACCGAATGCACTGCCTAAAGTTCCCCACCATCCAAGCAGACCCCATATCAGTGTGGGGTGACTCCTCCAGAAACTGAATGTTATAATTATGTGTTGTTAGTATCGTAACTTGATGGTAAAGGCAACAAGTGGAAGCTGCAAAGACTTACTCGCATGTACCACCGATTGGTGGAGTTGGAGCAGGAAAGAATGGAGGTGTGGGAATGCTTGGAGTTCCTGGATCGATAATGGGATTTGGCGGGCTTACAGTTACTGGTGTTGGTGGGCTTCCACCTCCATAAGTTGGCGGACTGCCACCTCCATATGATGGGGGACTACCATGTGAAGGAGTTCGTGGTGGTGTCGATGGTTCATGTGGCGGGGTTCCACAATTTCCTCCTGGAGGCGTCGATGGTGTATGGTGGTAACCACCTCCATGCGATGGGGTTCCATGAGAGGGGGGCGTGCCACCTGAACCATGGGATGGTGGCGTTCCATGTGAACCTGCAGTTACACCAATTAGAATAAGCCTGCATGCCATCTCCACAACAAAATGGAAACATCAGACAACTTGTGTGAACCCTTATACCTGAGGGTGGAGTTCCTGCATGAGGGTCTGGAGATGGATAGTAGTTTTTCTGCTCCCCAAGGCCAGTGGATTTCAGACCAGTGACCAAGTTTTGGCAGAGCAATACAGCAACCAAAACCCACACCAAACAAACCTGCTTGATTCTTTCCCTCGCCATATCCGTTTGGTGTAAGATTATTTCTTTGGAAGATGTGTAGGTTCAGAAGGAGAGGGATGATCAATATAAAGCCTCAGGTGAAGTAAATGGAAACAGGTGAACCTGCCTGATGTTAGTTGATGACAGCAGGTACATTTATATGTTGTATTAATTATTATCTACTTTTGCATTGTTGAAACAATGCTGAGCTCCATGGAACAAGTAGACTCAAGCATGCATTTTAATCCTATAGATGTTTATTATAACATGATTAAGACTCTAATCCTGGGCGGTTATTAAGCAATAATCAATTTCTATGGAGAAAAGGGAGAGATTATTAGGTGAAACTTATTCACCACGTTATTCATGGTTTAAGTAACTAGTATCGTTGATCTTTAAATAACCACCTAATAACTAGGAGTATTCAAAATTACCCCACCCGATTAACCCGACCCGATGATCCGAAACAAAAATAGCGGGTAATTTTCAAAAAAAAAATTACCCGACTGGGCCGGGTACCCGACCCGAGAATTAGTGGGTCGGGTTTAGGCCGAAAATTTTTAATTTCCGGATACCCGACCCGACTAGTTTTATTATATATATTTTTTAATTTTAAATTATATTTTTATTTTAGATTTCTTTAATATTTATACATAAAAAAATTTAATTCTCTAAATTAGTTTTATGTTTGTGTTATATATTTTTAAGTTTTAAAATTTCTAAATATATTTTTATTAATTTACTAATACCGAAAGAAAAACGAGATTAATACTTTTAACGTTATTTTAGTGATAAAATTTAATAAATATAGATGTTTATATACATTCAAATATTCTAAAATTAACTTTAAATCACTCAATTTTAGAGTTATTTACAATTTAAATCATTGAACTTACCCTCAACTTTCGTATAGATCACAAAACTTTGATTTAATCAGATTAAATCATTAAACTTTTATTATTAACAAATTAAATCATTCACACTAACATTGTTAAATATTTTAATGAAAAAGCTAACTCAATAATCCTACTAAACATGTTTTTCCATGTCAGCAAATTAATATTAATTAAAGTTAAAGAAAAAAATATTATGTTTTAACTTAAATTATTAAAGAAATTTAGTAAATTGATATTGATTGAATTATAATTTTTTAATAATTTAATGTAAAAAATATTTTAAATATTTTTTTTAATTTTAATTAATATTAACTTGCTGACATGAAAAAATATGTCTAGTAGGATTATTGAGTCAATTTTCCTGTTAAAATAATTAACGGTGTTAGTATGAATGATTTAATTTGTTAATAATAAAAGTTTGATGGTTTGATCTGATTAAATTAAAGGTTTGTGACCTATACGAAAATAGAGGGTAAATTCAATGATTTAAATTATAAACGGCTCCTTAAATTTTAAACTTTAACCTTAAATTTTAAACTCTTCAATTTAATCTATCAAAGCCTAACTTCTAAACTGAACCCTTGACAAATATATATAAATTTTATTTCACATAGATTGTATATTAAAGATTTTCTCTAATTATAATACTATTAAAAAATTAAAAATAAAAACAATACAAAGGGATTGAAATGTAATATTAAATATGACAAAATTTATACTTATTTCAGGAAAAAATCATTTCAAGCAATACAGGGATGCTGTAGCCCCAGTTTTCCCCTAAAACTTTTCTGTACGTCCACTCATATATCAATATTAGTGTCTAATTGAAAGAAACAGGGAAGGTTTCATTTTTGTCTCCAGACACTTTGAATTAATGTTTTAATTTTCTTTCTTTAAGAGTTTTTTTTTTTTTGAAATTGATTTTTAAAGATTTATATAATTTGAATGTGTTGTATTTGTTTTACAAAATCCAGTATCGTATTCCTGGTAGAGCTTTTAAACCTCCCACTATGGAAAATGCATACACTAACAGGTTATGGGTGATCATTTCCTGAGTAGATTCCAGCGGGTGATTGTTGAAGCACAGCACTTGTACAAGTACAACCCAGTAGAAGAGGCTGAGAACATGGTGGAATGTAGCATGAAGGAGGGTGAAATGGACCCACGCTTTGAGCTGGATCTTAAATGGCCATGGCAGAGAGGTAGGTGGAGGTTAGTTACGAGACACAGCAGGAGTTGGAAGACTATACTTGAGGGGAGGGGAGACCTGTGGCTATTATTTCTTTCTTGGAAGGAATTTCTAGATTGTCATCCATGTTGGTCCATGTTACGCCTTTAACTTGGTGCCAGCCTCTTGAGTTGTACAACGTGTAGTGTATCAAGTCGTCACACATGCTTAATTCAATGCAATCCAAAAATGAAACTTTAGGTATCTATTTCATAAAAATTATGGTGCTTAATCCTATCAACTTCTGATAAAAATTCCATGACTAAACTCACTTGTTGGGTAATAGCAATTAGCAAGAACACGGTGCTGTTAACATGCCAAATTGGTCATCCCTAATCAATTTATGAAAGGATTAATGAACTCGCATGGCAGGCAAAAGAAAATCATCATGAATAAAAATATTGTCAGCAGCTACATAAACAATCACTTTGCACATGTATCCATAACATTCTTACAGAGGATGTGAATCTTTCAGACACAGTTTGGCATCTGGAATTAATTTGTGACTAACTGGCTTCAAACCTCTTCTAAGCCACCAATTTACTAGGGTCAGTTCTAGTTTCCGAACCTGAAAACATTTAGTTTCTTCCTTAACAGTTCATCAAGCATTTGAAAGAAATATCAGATGAAATGATGCCAAAGCAAAGATGAAAAGGATAACAACAAGCAAGCAACAACAGAAGATTGTAAATCTTCCTTTCGGCAAAATCTTATTTGTGCCGTATATTATTTCATCTTTCAATGCAACAATGTACATGTGTTTTCCATTTAAAACAATAGCAAACTCGGGAAAACGAAAACAGTGTCTAGCACAAGAGAACTTTGGCACATTATGTCATATATGGTACCCAAAATATTTTATGTTTGACAATAAAAAAGATGGAATGCAATCAAGAGAGTCTGAAAGAAACTAATAGCTCAGAGTAGAATTTGTCACATCCATTCTTTCTACAGGGGTTCTTGCAGTTAACTTCTAAAATCCATCACCCTAACATGAAAAGCTTTTGTCGAACACGCATCTCATGATTGTAATTAATGAAAACAGGAAAGAGGAAGGCTCAAAAATTGTCCAGGCTTTTCAGTATATTTGTCAATTGAAATAACCACCTTGAAAACAAGAGGATATATCTACCAGAGAATGAATGTTGATCGATAGAGGAAGTTTGTTGGGAAACCATAACAGAATAAAATCCATAAATATATGAGCACACTGACACAACCATCATGCAATGAAAAAACTTGGGGAATGAAGTTTTCCGAACAGAAAACAGAAAACAGAAAAAGTTCTAGGCAATCCACAAAACACTATATCAAGAACAGTGCTTATCAGAAACCCTGAGTAACAAAAATTCACCACATAATTCTCATCATTATTTGTATAGACATATGTATAATAGCTTTGATAGTTGAAGACTTGAAATCCATGAACCCTAAAAATGTTTAGGTTAATAGACAGTCCCTACTCATCGAATGAAGAACACAGAATTAGAAAATACCAGCAAATGGACTTAAAGGTCTTAAGGTGTAGTCGAAGAACAGAAAAAAGGTCCAATAGCTATGGTTTATTAAGATCTAAAGCTAACAGCTAGGTTTAATTTCCGAGATTAACCTTCAGCGGCAAGTTACTCACAGAATAAGAGAGCAAAGATACCTCCCCTGAGTTTGGGTTTTCAATCCTATCTTTTCCGATTGTTCAATAAGATACTTTAGAGTAAAAAGAAAAAAAAACACGAAATGAAAAGGAAAGGATAGGAAAACCAACCTGCCTAACAATGAATGGCTCTTCAACAACACTTAAAGGCTCGGTTAGTATAGTGAAAAATCCATTTCGGTTTCCATAAACAACATCTGTGAAGGGCCGATCACCCACCTGCCATAAACACAAAATGTGTCACTGACATAATCCAAAATCAAGATAAAATCAACCACCCCCGATTTAGCTATCACCCTTGACATACCATGATAAGTTGTGATGATTTATATCCAAAGTGTTTCTCAATTTCTTCTGCTGTTCCAGCTGGTTTCTTCACCTCTGCAAAGACATCATATGGAGACCCTAATCAATTCTAGATAAACCAAACACTTTTGTCATAAATTAACAGTAACTCAAATCCATGTGTGCTAAATCTACAATCTTTACCAACAATTGCAACTCGTCCCAAGGTTTTTACGAGTTCAATGTTTTAACACAGGATTGAAACTATAACATACTGTAAAAGAATCAACTTATTTCTTCTTAAATGCTATTCAAACGAATTTGTTAACAGAAACTTACTGTGCCTTATTACTTTAATCCCAACAGTCCCTTCTAGTTTCGTCGCCTTTGAACCATTATAATCGTACTCTAAAAGACCTTAATTCATCAAAACGAGGGAGGAGAACTAATCGTCAACACATCGCACAAAAGCAGGATGAATACAGAATAAAAATGACTCGATTTCAAAAGAGTAAGCCAAAAAAATTACCAGCAGAGTTGCTAAACACGGCGATATCATGGCCAAAAACATCCTTGCACTTCTCAATGGAAGGGCGAAGAGGAGGCCAAAGCGTCAAAGAATAAGGAACAGTAATGGTATTATCCTTATCGAAAACCACGCCTCTAAAACCTCTTCTGTGGAGCTCAGACCAATCAATGCACCTTATATCACGCACTGCAACATGCGGCAACGCCAAGTGACGGTCTTTAACGAACACTCGAACCGAAAACACAATGCCCTCAACATTGATTCTCTGTCCCACAGCGGCCCTCAAATCTGTCCACCACATGTTCGAGAAAATTATTCTTAGAAAACCCCAAAAATTGGTCTTCTCAAGACGTTTTTCCTCTTCTTTTTCTTGATCCTGCGGATCTGGGTCTTGATCATTCACGTTCTCCTGGCTGAAGTAAGGGTAAAATTGTTCGAGAAAAACCGATTTCTGATCTGGGTACGTGTAGCTATTGGTTCTATTCTGATTCTCATGCTGGGGTTGGCTGAAATCGTTGGTTTCTGTAGGGAGAGTTAAAGAACAGAGGGTTTTGAGGTGAGATTGATTCCTGGGGAAGGAAACATTACTGATGGGGTTTCCACCGGACTTCAAATGAATTAAGCGGCTGGGAAGACGATAGCAGCAGCTGGGAAATGCAGCAAGCACAACCGTCTGCATCTCCACGGTATTTGTTTTCTATTTTACTCTATAAAGAAATGCATTTTCTTTCCCATTTTTTCCATTTCAAGTGAAGTTGCCATAGCTTTTCACATCAGGTTTGCAAATCGTTCGTTGCGTTTGAGGATGTGGATTGGATTCCAGAAAACGCTGATTGGTTTCTTTGATTTTGCCAACAGTTATAAATAGGTTAAATTATGTATACAGTCCCTATACTATGCCTAAGTTATATATTTAATCTTTATACATCAATTTTATAGAATTTGATCCTCTATTTTTTTAATATCACTAGTATATATATTATATACAGGATGAGTTTGGAGAAACTTTTAAATCAACGAATATTCTTTGTATTCATACTAAATCATACTTGTTTTATTTTGATTATAATTTTATACTAATTAATAATATTTTAGCACTATGCTTTAGCATGGAAGAGTTAGACATATTCGTTCAAATAGAATATAAGGAAAATAAAAAAAAATCTAATTTTAAAATTATCAGTTGAGTATAAGATAGATTGATAAGGTGGTATCGTAAATTAGTTTGCCTTTAAAATAAATATCGTACGAAAAATATTATTCCGAAAAATCCGTTGATTTTTTCATGAATAGTTATACGAATTATCATTAATTTGTTTGCGTTATAATTAAATTAAGATAGTTTAATTGGTTACGTCAAATAATAAAATTATCAATCATTATATCTTATAAACTCTGAATTTTATATTTGAGGTTAAAATTTAGCTTGTAACCATAAAATTTTAACCTAATTTAGTTCAATACACATTCAATTTCATGAAATCTATTGAATTCAATATATAATAAAGCATAGATAAATATTTAAAAAATGTTTATATGATAACTCTATTTAAAAATGCATCATAAAAGCACTCCACGTATTGAAACTAGAATGAGTTATAATATAACAAATAAGGTCTTATAAATATATAATACAAATAAATCTAAGTATTATACTCTTAATAACACGATGTTAAAATCTTACTCTATGGTGGTCTTCAGTGCAACATATCAAATCTACTAACTTACGAATGAAGATAACTATTTCAAATGCAGAGCTGACAAAAATAAGGTATGCACTTCCATTCCACCGTACTTTATATAAATTATAAATATGAGTATGTAACTAAAAATATGATACAACATGATAAGTAGCGAGTGACACTACCACTAATCGTCTAACATATATTGCAACAACGGAAATCTCATGCAACAATCATAAACATCATATTATAAATCTAGAATAAGACTCTTGTAATACAACCTTAAAAACGTACGCTCATATTTAAAATCTCTCATCGAATATATTCAAATAAGACATGTAATAACTAAATTTTGTCCACCTTTTAATATTAGTATCATTTCTTTTACAACTAAAATAATAATAAACAAATAGGTACTATGAAGAAATAATAAACCTATTCTTTATTTACATAATAAACCTTAAATACTAAAATTATATCGGTTAATAGTTGTTATTAAACCATTACGATAAATGACTAAGTTTATTATATTCTTAAATTATGGTAAAATAATCAAATCTAATTATTATTTTCTTAAATTAATCAAATTTATGAGTCGAATTTAGTTTTATTTTTTCCCAACTCCAAGTGTCTGATTGCTTAAAATCATGTTCTATGATGTTGACATTTTGCAAAACCAACCCAAAAGGACCCTAAAAGCAATTATTTAGATAAATAACCTCATTGAACATTATTAAGATAAATAACCTCTTTCAGTTTATTATGATAAATTTATGTCTTAATAGAAAATGAGTTACAGACTCGCACTACATTAAACATGAATTGCGTATTGAATGAGTAGGTAATAATAAAAATTTTAATTTATCTCTATTTTATAAAATTTGTATTAAATCAAATGTGATTTCTAAACTCGCATTAATTTATCTTATACAATTTCAAAAAAAATATTTATTTAAATAATTCTCGAATGAAGTTATTTATCTTATTAATTTATCCTATTGTAACAAAAGATTCCTAATGTTTTCCGACATTATCCATTTCAGGAAATAAATAATTTATTTAATTTTTTATCATATATTTTTTAAAATTAAAATTAAATAATAAATATTACCATATAACTATTTTAAAATATTAAAAAAATGAAAAACTAGTATGAAGTTAGAAGAGTAGAATTGAGTTCCGGAACAAAATTGAAACCCCAAAACAAATAAAGAAATAATAACGTAAAACAATAAAACCCTAACCTCATGGATCCTCAACACCAGCAATCAAGACCATCAACTCCTATCGCTGCTTCGCTTCCGACGACATTGATAGGCGACGGCAGCCGCAGAAAGAATCGCCGCTGATCCTGCCACCATCACCGGTATCCTAAACAACCATCCCTTGAACCCTTGATCCCTCGACCTTCCTTTAATGGCTTCCCTTGTCTTCTTTTCCACCACTCCTTTCAATTTCAATATGTTGGACTCCAACAACAACGCCTTTTCCTCCAATTCTAATTTCTCCGAATTAGTTTTCTCCAATTCAACCTTCGTCTTCGCCGCCTCCGCTTCAAGTGTCTCCACTTTCTTCTGCAATTCATCGATCTTCTCCTTCAGTTTGTCTTCGATCCGTACGTTTTTACTCCTCTCTTGAATCTCCCTCACTTGTAAAACCCCTAATTTCCTCTCCAGATCCCTCTCTTTCTTCTCGATCTCCAGTTTCTCTTTCTTCAAATCGTCCATTTCCTTCTCCAATGATTCGATCACCGTCGCTTTCTCTTCCAATCCTCTCTTTAAACCGGCCGCCACTTTGTTCACTTGGTCTATTTCACCCATGGAAGTTATGAGATCATGTTGCAGCCTGGAGACCTCGTTTTCGAGATCGGCGGATCTAGAAGCGAGCGATTCCAGCATGACGTTATCATCTTCCCATTGGTCCAATTCTTGTTTCACTTCCTCTTCCTGGTCTTGTAAATCATGGAATTCTAAGGTTAGTCTCTTGATATTTTCCTTCATTTCTCTGTTCTCGTTGCCCAATTCAAGCTTTTCTTTCTGAAGCAATTCGATTTCTCTAGTCAGTTCGATTAGTTTTGCTTCATTCTCATCGGAATCCTCCATTTCCTTTAAATACCTACAAAATCACAGGAAAAAAAGAGTGAGAACCAACTCATAAAACCTTTCCCCCATCCTTTTAAGACTCAATTTCCATAAAGAATTTGCACCTCTGTTTGGTTAGTTGATCGAAAATTACTTTCTCTGGATTTTGTTTTTGGAAATATATGATTTTTGATGTTTAGAAATGGAAAACAGTGAAAAGAAAATTGTAGATTCGAAGAATGCGGGAAAATAACGGTCTTTTCGGAATGAACGGTGAGGCTTCAACGATGAAAACCAAAAGCATACGTTCTCAGACTTTCTTGGGTAGTTTGAAAAGGTAAATTAATTAAATAGTCACTTAATTATGTGTGATTTTGATATGATAATTATATTTTTAATTATGTTAATTTGATCACGTAATTATTTAAGTAACATTTATCAAGTATGGTGTGATATCTATTAGAAATATATATAATTATATATTTGATCTTAAATATTTATACATTTTAGTAATTTAATTTATTTTTAATTTAATAAATTAATTATTTAATAAATTTAAATCAAAATACTTTATTTGATTTGGTGGTTTGTATGATCTTATATGTTTAAAGTAATTTAGGTTTGATTCGTATTTCAATTATTATTATTATTTTCTAACATTTAATGTATTATAAAATATGCATGTAGAGCACAAGCCCTCTAGCTTAAGTGCTAGCTTAAGTGGTTAAAGAAACAGTTGTTGTTTCTAGAGGTTATGGGTTTGAGTATCAATGATACCAGCAGAGTGATTGAACGATCAATGTCAAATAGTGGATACTTAGTTTCGTGATCAAAATAAGTATCCACAAATAGTTCGATAGTCGTGAAGTTAACCCTAAAAATTACTTTATTATTTTTTTTATAAAATACATAAATGATTATCAAACTATGGATGGTTTTGATATGACAATCATATTTTTAATTTGTGTTAATTTGATCATATAATTATTTAAGTGGTATCTATCTATGATATTTAACGAAAAATTATATAATTATATGTTTGATCATTGATTTTTATACATACTATTAATTTAATTTAATTTAATTTAATTTAATAAATTTATTTTTTTTCTTTAATTAATTGATGATACTTATCACCTGATTAGAGAAAAAAAAATACTTGTCCTCGACGAGATTCAATCTCAGATAAGGCTAGTGTAGGTAGTGCGCCATTGGAGTTGCACTAAACATAAATTTGTGTTATAGATCACAAAATATAATAAATGTGTTATTTGTTATTAATATCAGAATAAATAAATATAAATTAAAAAAAACTAAAATCTAACATAATTGAGATTTATAAGAACATCCAAACGACTAAAATAAATATAATAATTAAACTAAAACTAACAAAATCATATATAATTAATCCATAATTTGAAATACAAAATAGTTTTAAGATTTTATTTATTTTGAAACTAAATTAAATATACTTATCCCCAACAATCATGAAAGATTCCTACGATCCAAGAACGTTCATAAGCAGCTCAGGTTTCCCACCACAGACCCTGCATATTCTTATCACAAATCTAGTTCAGGTAACCAAGAAAGATCTGAAAAGGAGTTGCCATCGCATGTTAAACAAGGCCTTCAATGTAGCATGACAGCCAAATTTGCACCGCATATAGAAATTTCATGACCAGAGTGAAGAAGGTGGAACAACGGCGGATACATTTTAAATTTTTTAAAGTTTATATATTTATCTTTAATTTTTTTAATTTTTATGAATTAATTTTAAATCTTTATAATATTTAAGTTTTGTGCTCACCCTAAGACTATAAAATTTTATATGTATTTATTTTTAAATAAATTTTTAGATCCACCACTAGATGGAGCCGACTGACAATAGAATTACCAATAACACAAACTTGTCGCAGGCTCAATACGGGAGAATAGATGTCACTGCAACCGCTGTCGCGGCAACATCCACTGCTCATCGGAAGGTCGAGACTGTTCAGTACAGCATGACAATGGTGTATTAGGCGGGGGATTAGGAAGTTGTTACGGAGGAAATGGGTCCTTTGCATGGAGGAGGGGATCTGTTTAGTGGAATCCTGTTAAAGGAGAGCAGGCTAGCCTTCTCTGGTAAAGATAGGATGTAATGTTTGGAAATAGGAAAGCTACATGACACGTTGGATTTTATTATACAAAATAAAAATAACACTTATTGGCCAATATTATTGATATGGCTTCATCAGATTTCCTCTTAGTGTATTTAACGTCTATCATGTATCGATAAACGAATTTATCTATCTATGTTCTTTGGTTGAAGATTGTATGAGAAAAAATTAAAAGGATAAATAAGTTAAATTTAGGGCCCAACAGGATTCGAACCGGTGACCTCTTGATCTGCAGTCAAATGCTCTACCACTGAGCTATGGACCCTTGCGGTTCTCATGTAACAATATATATATTTAATGTATTTGTTCTATATAATCATTTCCCAACTAGTGATATTTATATTTACAACCACGTACTAGAGAAAGCAAAGAAAGGACATAGAACCATCTACCAATGAAAAAAAATCATGCTCCTCTTAAGAGAGAATTCTATAAAAACATAATTTATAGCTAAAAAGCAGCGAATGAATTGTACCCGAAAATATTATAAAAATATAATATATTTTAAGGTATGATATAAAATGTTAAATTTTTTAAGGTTAATTATTGAGGATTTAGGACAATCAATTATGTTTCACCCTAATACAGAGTTCGTTATTGATTTTAAAAACGGTTAATAAGTTTATTTATATTTTCAGGGTGTAAACTTTTAATCACTAAACTATTTATCAACATCAAATAATAACGGAAGACTGATATGACACAATAAAAATAAATCAACTATTTAAATAATCTCTTAACTATTAATTTAATCTTATTTTAATTACCAAAATAAAAAACAATTTATAAGTTAAAATCCTTTATAATCAAATCTTGTACCGTGAATCTGGAGCACCTTAATTTGTTTGGGTGACATTTTGACCACTATTCATTTGAACATTATGATTAAGTAAATTTTTATACAATTATGTATGGGTGTAGAAATTAAGTACTTTTATGGATAAAAAAGACAATTTACCTGAGGTGAGTGTTCGATGGATCATTTTATTATAATTAATTAGGTTAATTTTTAATTATCGTATAGTAAAATTATATAAAGTGAGTGTTCGATCGATCATTTTATAAATTTTTATAATTAAAAAATTGAACGAAAAATGATCTTATAATCAGGGGACTAAATTATACAAAAAGATATTATATGGATTAAATTTTAAAATTTTGAAACAATACACGGTTCTAACGCATTAAATAAAGTGATGATTTCATACTATTAAATGATGCACAAACTTGTTATCTTTAGACTTCGTTTTTTTCTTCTCGTGGATAAATTATGTTTGAAATAAAGTTGGATATTTTTTTTGTTACATTTGAAAGACTAAATCAACTATTTAATTTGATAGGAGAAGTCTTAAATTTTTAAACTGACGTCGGGTTTTAAATTAAACTCGAAGAAAACGTAAGATTTTTGACGTAAACTATAATACCATCGATCTGAATATTATATTTATGCCTTAAACTTAATTTAAAGTTGTAAAAATTTTAAACTAAATTAATTCAATAAATAATTTATAAAAATATTTAAATCTATCAATTAAATGTATATATATATAATATTATGAATAAGCTTCAATTAAATTAAAAATATTTGAATGTTAAATTTGATTATTCTACTTTTTGCAAAATAAAATTATAGACTTCATCACGTAAAGTCTCATAAATACATAACTCAAATTTAATTGTCATAAACATCATGTCATATTGATAGTATCGGTACAAGGTTTTGAATGTGTGAAATTACTATAACTTGGTATCGTATTGGTACTGTTATGATATTTAATTTGATATAATAATTAAAAAATATTTTTAAAATAAATTAAAAATATTTATAAAATTAACTTTAGGTCCAAATAACTTAAGAAATATGTTGAAATAATTTTAAATTTTTTAAATCAAAATAACTTTTATAGATTTAAAATAGCAAAAAACAAACTCATAGTACCGATACTGGTAACAATAGATTAATTTCGATACCTTTTTTTTCTAGAATTTTAGAATTAAATCTTGATACCGATATTGTACGATCAATATCGATAGTAACATGCCAATATCAATACCCTATTTTAGGTATTGGTATCCCTTGTTTAAGTTTCAATGACTTTTTTCGTTTAGGACTGGTATCAATACCCCATATCATAAAATTGTATATTTTCTTTAAAAAAAATTGACAACTCTAAATTATTCTCAATGGTCATCAACGACTAGCAATTCATTTTAGTGGATAAAAGGACCTTTCAAACATCTAAAACAAGTGATGATCATCAAGTCAACGTATCTATGATTGAAAAAGAGTTTTAAAGCTTAATTGTTGTAACTTTTGTATAACCTTAAACTTCATCGTCGTTATATGCTCAATTGCCTTAAGATTTGGGTGAGAGCTTTAAAGGTGCAAACAATCACTTAGAGTATTTCTTGTTTGCTATTTTATTTTTTTATAAGAGGATTTTCTTGACGTATGGACATAGGTAAAGGGTATGTAACGGTTATCATTAGAAACGGTGAAAAGAAAAGAAAAATTATAGTAATGGATGTAGGTTTTGGTTAGAAAGTTGAACTACTCTAAATTTTTTGTGTATTTTTTATTTGATTTCCACTTTAGATCACCCATTTATCGACTTCTCCACCACTTAGTGATCAATTCGGTTGAAGCATCGAGCACAATAGGTTTTGATACTCTATATCAAAAATCTAAAATAATTTTTTTTTCAACCTTGTATATTGATAACTCGTATCAATACATGTACAAAATGCTTAATCATTTTAATTGTCAGTTCCATGCATACCGATACGACTTGAGTCATATTAGTACGAGCTTTGTGTTCTAGAGCATCCCTAATATGTATCAAAATGAACTTTGATAATGGAATAGTCATTGTATATTGATACGGTAGGACTCATATCGATACTTCTTTTTGAATCTATAAATCCCTTTAAGATATATTAAACATATCGTATCGATATGAGGTATCTTGTATCGGTACTACCCCTTTAATCTTTTAATAAACTTACTAAACTTATCCGAGACATATTGGTATGATCATATAGTTAATTAAATCTAAAAATAAATTATGGAATTTTACAGATTTATTAGATGGTTAGATTGAGCTGGTAAACGAACTCAGAAAAATATAAAAGTTTATAGCTAGATATGTTGTCTATAGTTCAAATTACATAGAGGTAGACCTGATTTTTGAAATGGACTCTTAATTTATCGAAATTATAATTTAATCCCTAAAAGTTACAAAAGTTTAAAATTAATCCAAATTAGATAAATTCTATATCATACTGAACTACCGATCCTAATGTACTGAATATCGTATCGCATTAAAAACTGATCCTCTTCAAATCGCTGATTATCGAATAAAATTATCGTATCGAATATCATTTTATTCATCGGTAACATATTTTGATCTGAATTCTTAATGTTCGGAAAAGAAGTGTTATAATGAATTATCTTCGGGTTAGCATTGATTTTTTCTTTTGGTTTTGAATATTTTAAAGTTAATTACTTTATCATGCGGTCTGATTAAATGTAGAATTATACGAATTATTTTTATTGTAATGGTCAAAATAAAAATAAAAATAATAATTGATTAGTAAAATTATACTCAACGAAAATATAAGTGACCCTCGCAGTAATTTAACTTTTATTCATTTTCATCAAATTGATGATTTAATTATTTAAAGATTATTTGTAAATATAAACTTCAACATCGTATACCCTACCACCAAATACATAATCAATGACCAGAGAAGAAGTCCATAAAAAGAAACAAGAAAACATGAAACACGAATTCAAGTAAATAATAAATAATACCAATCTTGTATTTATTTAATTTAGAAAAATATTAATTCTCTCAGCACGCATAAATCATGTTCTAACATAGATAATGGTGGTGAAGCATAAAAAAAAAAAAAAATAGTTTTGTTTTGTTTCTGGATAATTGTAAATATTATGCAGCTTTAATCATCTGTTATCTGTCTGTGTCCCACTGCTGTTCTTGAATTAATGTCTGTGTTGAGCTTGAACTGAACCCATGTGAGCCCAAAATGGTCCAAAAACGACAGCTAAACACGGCTGTTCTAACTTCAATCCCACCCATCTCTCAGACTCCGGTTCAATTCTTCCACATACCCTTTGTTCATCTGCTCGAGATAAACCAATGTCGCTGCCACGAGCTTTGGGTCCTTTAGATCATCCCCACAGTTGCAGACATGGCCTGATTGTGTCCATGTCCCATGGTCACCGCATGTGTCACTGTTGTTCATCTTCGATTTGGAACATAACTCGGAAACAACACAACATAACTGGTCTGGTGGGGAGAGATTTGATCCTGATTGCAGTTTTGTGTCTTCGTCGCGGTGGCCGAATCCGGCATGCATCCATATGTACTCCTCCATGCCATCGATGAGCCAAGGTGGGGCAGGGGCAGCACCGGACTCGGCACCATCCCACAGCCATATACGAGCCATGGCACGCTGTATGGCTGATATGACACTGTACTTGACATTACTTTCCTCCATGATCGATGGACTTAAGCTGATGATGTAAACGGTTTCCTTACCTTTGCTTGTTGTGGAGACACTGACTTTGGTCGTCAACGGGTTGTGGTCGCCGGCGGCCAACTGAAGAACGACATGGTGAACTGGTTTCTTTGATAGGTCGGAGTTATTGGGGTAGAGAATGTTTTCGACCCTGGCGCTTGTGTTTAAGATGATTCGAGTGGCTTCATCGTTGGATATGTAAAAGAGATGGAAGCGTCTCCCCGCCGGAGAGTCTTTGACGGCGGCGTTGCTGATTATGGTTACCTTGAATCCTTTCGATGCCTCGTGGTTGGCCCATACTGAGATGGCTGCAATGAGGATTACTAAGAGAAGACGGCTGAAGATACCGGAAGTAGTGGATGAGGAAAGCCTGTTTTCGGCATCTTCTTTGAAAACAGTCACGGTGGCGGTGGCGGTGGCGGTGGCGGTGGTAGTTAAGAGAGGAACGGAAAGGGTGTAGTCCTCCATGGAAAAGTTTAATTGAAGCTGTGCCATGGCGATAAATAAAATATAATGGGGAATGGACCTTATGATCAAATTATGGGGTAAACCACACTCAATGTCACTTAATTATATGATTTTTAACAAACAAGTCATTCTCTTTTTAAATTTATAAATATATTACTTAATTAATATATTGTTACAAACATATAAATTTTTATTGATATAATATATTTTAATTACATTCCATTATTTTTTAATTCAAAATAATTCGATAAATTTATTCTTTATATTTAAAAATTTTATTAATTTAATTAATTAATTTATTTTGCAATACTATCAAAGTAAACAAGTTCATTTAGATTAAGTTAATAGCTTGATAATTGTATTTTATCATAAAGCAACAGCAACTGACTTTTAAATTATTATTATACTACAAAAGTAATATAATATTTCTGTGGATAATAATAAGTAATTTGAGTAAATATTTAAACGATAATTTTTTTAAATATTAAGAGTTAAATTTATTATTTTTTAATTAAGATAAAATAAATAGATGGTATAAATTTTAGGGATTATAATTTTTTTTTTAAAAATATTATTATAAACAATTTTATAAACACTAAAAACAGTAAACCTAAAACTAAATCACATTCATAAATTGTTTTCAGAAACATTTATCCATGAAATAATTTCTCTTAAAAATATCATTATACAAGGTTATATTAAAAAAATATCATTTTGTTTAAATCTTATAAATGTTGTTGTTTAAATCTTTTTTTTCTATAATATTATACTTGTAAAATTATTTCCAAAGTGTTGTACTTTGAACAGTGTTAATAAAGTTGGATTCATTATAATTCGACTATGAATAATGATCGAATTTTAAAAATAAAAACACTATTTAAAGTCGAAGCCTCTTGCCACCAATTTTAATGTGTTTTTTTAATTTTTTACTATTTAAAGTCGGAGCCTCCTGCTCCCGACTTTAATTTTTTAATTAAAAAATAATTCACTATTTAAAATCGGATTCTAATAGATCCGATTTTACTTTTACTGTAAAAACATTAATAGTTTAAAAAAAATTAAAAGAAATAATATATTAGAAAATAATTTTTTCCATAATATTTCTGTCATTTGACCATACGATGTTAGATAAGTGATTTGTTTATAATATTTTTATTAATTAAGTGACATGTTTATACAAAGAATAATATATCTACAAGTTTTTTAAAAATGACTTATTTTTTATTAAATTCATAGTTTAGTGACCTTAATGTAATTTATCCAAAAGATATAATAAATTGAATAATGATACAACCAAATACAATTACGGAAACAATAATAACCTGTCTCCATTCCTAACATTAAAGTCAAAGGTGGATTAAAAAATCCAAAAATAAATAAATAAATAAACTATGCTCCTCTCATTTTTTTCCTTTTCTTCTCTGCTGCTCATCACACCACAGTTTCCATGAAAAATTAGAAACCAATTGAAGAATTATCTATAAAATCTGCCTACCAACACCAGACATGTCGTCAGGGTGGCGAAAAGCGGCTGCCGGGGTGGTTTTGATCGGATAGCTACGGCGGGTGACCGCGGAGACGGGTTGAAAGGTACAGCACCTAAAACATTTGAGCCATTTGAATTGGTGGTGTTTAAGATGGAAGAAGTTGTGCTGAAATTTCACCATGGGGTAATTAAACCCTAAAGTTCATATAAATGGAAATGGAAATGGAAGAAAAAGGCTTTACCTTGTGGATGGATATTGACAAGTCCCACTACCTGAAACAGGATTCATGGACAAATTAGTATAAAAATTGAAGGTCTTTTTAAGGAATTGTTCCATTTTTAATCTTTGATAAAACTCAAATATATTTGATACCTCGTAAATGAGAGATTATTAGGCGAACCCTATTCACCACGTCATCTATGGTCCAAGCAATCAAGACCGTTTAACTATCTAATAACGGTCATGATTAATTGAGACCATAGATAATGTGATGAACAAGATTTACCTAATAATTTTTTCTCGTAAAATTGTTTGAATTTAAATTTTCGAAAAGAATAACATTTTTTAAAAAATATTATTTGAAATGATTATAAAATACTAGTATTTATGATTATTTTATCTGAATAAGTAAAGCTTTTTTTAATTATCCAAAAAGACTTTTCAAATCCAATGTATGCAAATCATAAGCTGACTTGGTAAAAAATGATCAAACTTAAATAAATATCAACTTGAGTAATTTCATAGTTGTAGAACTTATCCAAAATCAAACAACTATTTTATTCAAATCTTAGATATTATCAAATACACCAATTTTTAGAATTTTACATTTTTTTGGATCAAAATAAAATAAAATATTAAACTTTATATATATTTTAAAAACATTTACCATTTAAAATAAAATTTTATTAGTAAATTTGGTGTATCTGTTTACTGTGTAAAGTACATTAAATGTTATAATAGGTAATCACTATTAGCTTGTTAAAAAAAAATATTTTATTTAAGGTTTAGGGTTTAAGTATAATAATTTTGAAAATTAAGAGAATGTTTATAAAATTAAGAGTTTGAGGTTGAAATTTATGATTTACCTAAATTCTATCTATATACCTTAAATTATAAACATCTACATTAAACCCCCTAAATTTTAAATTAAAACATTAAACCTTAAAATTAAGACATTAATAGAATAAAAAAAAATTACCGCCGATAATAATTTTTCTGTAATAGTTTAATGTAATTTAATGACCATTATATAACAATTTGATAATGTTAATGATCATTTTGTAACTATGCAAAATTATTAATGATAATTTCTAACATTTGAAGGTTTAGTGACCAAAATATCATTTGGGCATAATTTAATAACCTCTAATTAGGGATGACAATGGATCCGGGTCCAGATCCGTAGATCCATATCTATTTTATAGGATCTGGATCTTAAAATTTAGACCCGATGAATATGGGTTGAATCTGAATCTTCTGATTAAAATACGGATCTGGATCTGGATCTGATATTTAAGACTCGAACCTAGACCTGGATCCGTTTACCTATTTATTAAAAAAATAGTTTACAATATATAAATATATAATAGTAGGTTTTATATTTTACATTATTCTATAATATAATTTTTATTTATTTATGACAAAAAAACTTTTTGAATGAATATATATTTGTTTTACTATTAATGCCGATTGTGATAATGATGCGAAAATGATAAATATCATTGACAAGTTATATAAGAAAGTTATTATATTACAAAACCTTAATATTAATATTTAAATTTCACAAATATCATTTTCATAAAAAATATTCTCTTTAGTTGGTAGTTTCTTGTTTATTTTAAGATGTTTATGATTTAAGTAGTGATAAAGACTAATACTCTAAAAAGTAAAAGTACGATACTCGACTTGCGACAGTGAAATATTTTATGACATACATTTCTTAATATTTATGTTACTCAAAAGATATTTGTGTAATTGTTGAGTTTTTTTAAGATTTTAATTTATCGTTTTTTTTAATCCTGATACTAGTTAATTGAAATTAATCTTTTCTTCATCGAAATTGTGATATGAAATTAATTAATGATAGTTTTATTACGTTAAAAATAGATCGAGTAATCATTTTTAAAAGATCCGTTTTGGATCCATTTTAGATCCGGATCCGTAAGATCCATTAGATCTGGATCTGGGTCTCAATTTTCTAGGTCCACAGATCTGGATCCATGGTGTAAAAATGAATCTGGATCCAGCTAGATCCGGTCCAGATCCGACCCGTTTACATCTACCTCTAATATACAGTAACCTTATTAATTTAATCTTTCTGCTTTACAAAATTGAAAAATTAAATCTGAAGTATTTTGACATATTATATCATTAAAATATTTGACATATTATCGAATTAAATCTGAAATTTATTTATCTTATAAATTTCATAATTGAAAATTATTATATCGAAAATTTTAAATACTACAAAATTTATAAGTATTCAATTCATATTATAAAGCTATTTGAGTACAAAATATACGTTGTTTGGTAGTTAATAAATCTTAATTTTATATTTTAATAATTTAATCTTATTAATAGTTATGGCCCAAATTTTTTTTAATTTTTTTATTAAATTCATTTAATCGGGCTTGAACTAATCCAAATTACTTATTTTCCTATTGAAAATTATATATTTTAATTTTATGATTAAATTAAAATATTTACTCCTTATTAAAGATTTTAATCTGGGTCAGATTCGGACCAGGCTTACGGGTCGGGCTAGATCTACTAAACTGTAAAACATTTTCTTTAAACTTACTTGGATCCATGCTGGTGGTCACGGCAGCGCCTCCAAAATTACAGCTACTGGGGACTGGATTCTTCCTGAAGTAGCTGTTAAACGCATACGAAGCATGCGCATGAATCGTGTTCGGATTGTAACACCCTCCTCCCGGCTGTATCGCAGCACAGTCGGCACCGCCATACCCGCATGCATAGTCTAGACCTACTTGCAATACACTCTGTGATGCACTTTGGCTGGCAACACACCAGCTACCGCCGCTCCCTGTTGATCCCGGACCACCCATAGTTGTCATTGGAACCGTCGTCGTTGGTGTCATTGTCATCGGAGATGTTGCCGAATCCGGGTTCGAAGTAGGGTTCAATACTGGAGTTGATGAAACAGGGGTGGTGGTTGGAATCATTATTGGTATCGTTGTTATAGGAGTTGTAATGTCCTTTTGGTCAGTATAAACATTAATCTTCCTTGTATCACTTGGACCTGGAGTACATAAAAAAATAATGTGAATTTACACAATTTCATAAGTTTTTATACGATTAATATTTTAATATTCGAATGATTCAATTTATTAATACAAATGTACATATTATCTTAAAATCTAATCTTTAACCTCTAAACTGAGTCTCTAAACCTTATACCCTAAACTGATTCTTTAAACCAAACTGATTCTTTAAACCCTAAAACTAAGGTACTAAGAAATCTTAAGAATCAAGGATAAACTTGTTAATTTTAATCTAATCTTAAGAATCTGATTTTTTTTATCAATCTAAATTTGACCTAATCTAATCTGATTTGAACATTTTCAACCCAGGCCCAAATTAACTAAAATACCCAATTAAACTAAACCCTAAAATACTTAATCTAAGAAATAATTAAAATTTGAAACGATCCGACTCTAAAATTGACACCAACGGAATACAGATACGATCCAATTGACATGAACCCAAATCAACGTCCACCGAATTGGCAGCGTATTCACATTAAATGATAGCTAAGAATCCGAGGATGAAACAGGTTTCTCGATTTTCTAACCTATATGACTGGAAAGCATGTTGAGACAGGACATACTGTTGAAATGAAGACTAAATACTACATAATTAGTATGAAAAGGAGACAGATTCATTAACAAGACAAAAAACCCAAGATTTGATTATTGTTTATGCAATAATTAATGATGAAATGGGGGTAGAGAGAGAAAGTGAAATGTTCAAAGTTGAAGAAGAAGAAGAAGAATGGTTAAAAATTTTGAACCAACAGAGCAATGAGTTGGGACTTGGGAGTGTATACACTGTACGACTGATACAATGCATTTTCCCAGATGGGAAATCCATGAAAATCCCACATATCTAACATGTAAAGCAATTCAAAAGAAGATGAACATGTACTGTAAAAAACCCAAATCACCTGGAAATAGCAGAAGGCAGAAGAGGAGGAAGATCTTAGCAGTGGAATCCATTGCTGTAACTTGTTCAGTTTTTTTCTTTGGTTGGGACGTAGGAAAGAAGATGAAAGGGTATGGAGAAGTAGGAAAACATCAAAGATATGGAACTGGAAAAGGAGGAGACTTTGGGAATGAATATATGGAAGTGCCACTCACAGTGGGGGTTCAGAAGGGAAGAAGAAGAAAAGGAGGGAAAAGGTGAGAAGGAAGGGTTTGAGAAAAAGGAAGCAAAGAGGGAGACTTGGGTTGGAATTTAGGGTGGGGAAGTGGAGATGGTAATGATGGGATTGATTTTTTTCATCACTTTTTTATATGTTTCATCCCAAAAAAAATTAATTTGATAAAACAATAATTTTAAATAAAATTTTGAATAATTAATTTTTCAGTAATTAGGGTTTAATTTGAAAAGGGGTTTTTTCCAATTTAAACTCCATGTCAACAAAGAAATCATTTATCACTCCAACCCAACTGATCCACTCAAAACTTTCATCTTATTGTCTTTTAGTGTGGTTTGGGAAGTGTGATTCCCAGCTGCAGTAGTTGATTTCTATCTCCTTTTTCTCAATTCTACTTTAGTCTTCAGATTTTATTCTTTCCTGTGACACCAAGTTACATACACTGAAAACAGTACTAGTAAATCTAAACAAATTGACCCAACTAAATTCAGGCTTTGTTTGTGGTTAAAATTTTAAATTTAGGTTTAGAGAGTAAATATCGATTTTCAGAAATCAGATTTAGAATCAAACGTTGGTTCTTAGGATTATTATCGGCGAACGCTCGTTCTCACTGTAACAACCCAAAACACGAAAATAAAAATTAAACAAATTTGCTCAAATTCTATTCAATTCTAAACCCTTTAGTCAATTGGCATCTCAAATCTAATAACTAAACCTAGTACACATCAATAGGAATTCAGTTCAGTTTCTCAAACCAAGCCAATGTCGGTGTAACTCTAAGTGGTGTCCATAACAATTAGTAAACTACGTGCTGTATAAAGGCTGAGGCGATGGCAGATACCATGGCTTCTCCTGTACAACTGTATGTGTACAGCTGGACATTTGCCAAAGCACTAAAAAAACATTTAAATCTTTGATTCACATCATAACATTATCCTACTCGCCAACTTTTATAATCCTTTGCTTGCGACCAACGAAAAAACAGAGGAAAAAAAAAGGAAGTTAATAGTTATGCTGCCATGTTTGAGGTACCTGACTAGACGACGGGGCTTGTGAAGCATTTAAAATCATATCCAGGAGATTTTTCTGCTGCTGTTTCATTGCCGTTGCTACATGAGAACTGTAAGTACCTTTGTATCCCAAAGCTCCATGAAGCTGCTGTGATTGTTGTTGACCCCGTTGATATCCTGTGAGCAGGAAATTTCGACTGTGTAGATTGTAATTAGCGTTATCCAGGACACTTGATATGGTTCTTGAACCATGTCCAGAATCCCATGTAGCAGAGCCATCATCCTTGTAATACATAAATTATATAGATAGAGAAAAAAACTGTAAAATGTCTGTGCTCTAGGCAGTACGGTACGTTTCATATGAAATATGCTTGTTGTGATTACCTGGTGAGGTAGGTTGAAATTAGATCCACCATTGCTGTACTGAGCGTGTAAAAAGTCATCATAAGCAAGTTTTTTTCCAGCTGAACCAGCCAATAGATTGTGAAGAAAAACTGGATGGATTTTCTGAACTTCGATAACCAGAAGCATAAGAACTCGACCAAGGCAAGCTGCTGCTCATACTATCACTTCCATAGTGTAGATCATTCTTCGTATCTGTATGAGATTCACGGAACACATTACCATCTGGAAATGCTTGTCGCAAAGCAGATGATGTATATGTATGGCCTTGGGGTGCAGCCGGATAGCCATTTTGAGCACAAGGAAGTGTATACAAATGCTCCTTGAGTATGGGTCCAGTGGCAAGGTTGGCACTATGAAGGAGCTGTGACGAAAGCTGAGATACAGAAAAAGGCTCCAAAATTCAAAAGCTGAATCATCAAGACCAGTTTAAATAGAAATGTAATTTCTTAAGTCCATTTAAGTAGGCGCAGGGCACCCAAATCCTTGTTTAATAAGAATGCAAAAGCCAAATTCACCCAAAAGAGTTAATCGGTTTAATAACTGAACTGAATTAATCATCTAAACCAAATAGGCTAACCAAAAAATCTCGGTTCAATTGGTTTGTTTAATTAATTAATTCAGTTTAAGCGACATTTTGCCTACCCCTAATTGCCACACAGAAAAAGCACACCTACATCCACGCACACCAAACATGCCTTCACAACACTTATTTAACCTAACTTGAAATTTTGCGCCACCTAGGAGAACAGATTCTTCATACCAGAGACATGGATACAATTGAATTCTTCATTTCTGACGCAGAACCGCTGTATCTAGATGAAATTGATGGTGATGCAAGAAATGCAGTAGAGTCTCTTGCTTCTGTTGACTGAATAGCCGCTGCCAATATATCGCTTGGCATAGAGTTGGAGTGTGACTGCTAGCACCCAAAAGTAACAAGATCAGTGCAAAGCTCTAAAAAGACAATAACTAAAAAAATAACTTGCACATGCTACTATAACCCATATTTCATAAATGAACACCAAGGAGAAAAAGCTACTGTAAGAACGTCGTGGGCAATTGAAAGGAATGAGGCATGCTGAGTTGCCCGGGTAACCAACATTTATTAAGCAAGGTAATTAATGAAAATTTTTATTAGGATATCATAAGCATATAAATGCCTATAAGAATTTTAATGAATGAGAGAGAAGAGCTCTCAAGCTTTGCATCTTCATAAAATGTCAGTAATGCTGTTCTGTGACAGCACGCACTAGAAAATAATTGTTCTTTTATTTCATAAAAGCCCACCTTTACCATAGCAGAAAATGAGACAGTTTGTCAGGGTATGTAAATGCAACATGAAAAAAGTATTTACCGGAAAAATAGGAAGATTCCTAGGATTTGGATCAATCACAAAAGACGAGGAAGATTGTTCAATGTTCTTGAAACTTAAACCAGATATAGATGCACAGGAGGAATAATCAATCCCAAGAGATACTGCGTCAAGAATATCTAGTTTCCTAAGTTCTGATTGAGAAAATTTAGGTGAATTGTAGTTCCTAGCATCTGCAGTTGCTTTATGACTATCAAAATCGAATTCAAGCTGCTCTTTATCATGGTATACCGGGGTCCTCCTGCAACGAAAGACATTCGAATATCATGAACTACAATGAACAAAGAAATCAAAAGTAGAACTCATTAAGGATATGCATACCTAGAGTTCAAATGCGTAGAAGTTGAACAACCATTTGATGCTATCAAGGTCTCTTCCAAGTTATTTGTCAAGGAACTAGATGTTTGTGGCTGGGGTATTGCTGTACTCTTGCCAGATTTGTAGGTACCAAAGCTCACATGTGAGCAATCAGCAGAAAGGGCTTGCAAATAATCTGGAAGCACCACTCCACAGTTATCCTCTTTAGGAGTCGCAGCTCCCTCTTCCTTCCCTAAACTTAGATGTTGAAAGTTCACAGCAACTGATGATGCAGCTTTGATGGCATCATCAGATAAAGGTGCAGAAGGATTTGGAGCAGATGCATTAGAACCTCTACCTACTACTGAGATTAGATACCAGAGGGTCAAAAGCAAAGACACGTGTCCAACAATAACCTTTTGATTCATTGCAAGCATAAAATAAAAACAATACAACCAGTCGATCATAAAGGCACTTCATTCAACCATTCAATAACACACCTAAAGAAGTACTGAATCAATAAGTAATTTCTATCATAGAATTATATATAAAAATTTGACTCTACATACACATCACAAATAACATTAGAACATTATGAGCCTTTTTTCCCATCTTGTCCCAACCCTTTTCTGTACATTCAAAAATCAAGGAGTTGATGAAAACAAGACTGCACAATGTTTTGTGTTTTCTCATACGAAGTACCAAACAAGACAGTTAATTAACAACCTGCCAGTTCCCTTTCCATGTATCTATCACAAGCTCATACATTCTACATACGGTTTTACAGGCTAAGGTTTAGGTCACAGGGTATATAAGAAAAAAATCATTTTCTAGTCCTAACTAAAAAGGTTCTACTAAGCAGTGAAAGTTCTAAAATGGCAAACAAAATGATAGCAAACAGAAAAAAACTGTTGCAATACTAAGCAAAAGAAAATCAAGGAGAAATTCTGTACGGATATCTGTGTTCTTCACTCTAACGTGAAGAGATATGTATACATTATAGGTAGCTATAATCATCACAGTACAAAAACTGGATCAGATGAATACATGATTACTATATAGCATCTCATGCACTAATGTTACAATAATCTGTCATAGTTTAATTAAAAAATAAAGAAATTAAAATTCTTGTAAAATCAATTTCGGGAGTCGGGACTTAAAATTTTACCTTCCAGACGTTCATAGATTTTCCCACAAGAATCAGGTGAACTTGTATCCTTACATAGGTCATCATCATATTCAGATGTTTCCCCAGAATCACTTGTAAATATTTGTTTGTTAGATGCTTGAGCAGAGCTGACATGATTAGGGCTAAGATTCTTTCTGCCAACAACATTGCTCTCTGATACTAGAATATTGTCTGACCAGCAGTTACTTGACAAGTTAGCTTTGTTACTATGTAAGTAGGATTGATTTGTATACATCGTACCATCAATATCAACAGAACCAGTCATTGTCCCATTCACAGCCCATTCATTGTCCAAACCATGCTGATTGAATGTCTTTCCAGATTCAGAAGTCATGTTCAAATCCGAAGAATGCAAATCTTGTTCTATTCGTTTTGAATCTAAAGTAGCAAGGGAAGGTTTCATTTGGTAGACGGTTGAGTTTGGTGGAACAGCATCTTGAGGAGAATAAGAGGTCTCACATGGCATTTGTGAGCCTTTTCTCTTTGGTCTACCTATTCTTACAATATCAGCCATAGTGACATGTTCTAAGGTGCCCCCCGCCCAAGAAGACTGTGATCCATAAGAAGGTTGCATAGATGAATCAATCATATCACCTGTTTCCATTGATTGTCTTCTATAATCAGCATCAAAAGAATTGCTGCAGACGAATATGATATGCTCAAAATGAAGATTAATCATTTCATCAGGTAGCAAACTAAACAAAATTACACATATAACAGCATCCATTCATCAAATGAGGAAAGCATGTCGAAGGAAAACAAAAAACTAACCAATAGGTATCATGCATCATACAGATGAGTTCCAAGAATGCTTTAACAGTATATACCATATACAATGAAAGAAAATTGAAAAGTTGAGCACATAAAAATATCGGGAAGCCAGAGCAATTTCTATAAAAGACTTAATAACCAGACAAGGGCATATGATAAGCAACAATTTTGCATCTATAGAACCAACCTTTGTGGTGAAAGTTTCTCATTCAAGGTTTGTCCTGGTGCATGTAATTTTGAAGAAGCAGAATATGGCATATAAACAACTGAGCCATTCTCTTTCTTGTATGCAGCTTTGCCAAGCTCTGACACAAGGAACAGAGTGAGATATTAAAAACAAAGTTTGACACTAGTGTCACTAATGCATACATTTTCTAAGGACCATACCATTGGAGCTATTTAGTATTGATCCGTTCCGTATGGAAGAATGCTCACTACCAACTCTCACACCACGATTAGATGCACAACCATTAGCTCGAGTTTTCAGTTCTTGTGTCTCTTTCATCTGACGACATATCAAGAGATAAACATCATATTTCAAAGCGAGAAATAAAAACAAATAAATCCTGAAATTACACATGAACTTGGATCAAACAAGCAAAGTGGTACATAAACTTTGATCATGTGAAATTATATAAATGGAACTATAATTTTAATTCAATTTCAGGAACCAATAACACCATTATTGACGGGACACCTTTTTACTTATTGCATACACAAACAATTATATTTATTCAACAAGAAAGTAACCGGATTTATATAATTGAATCAAAAACCAAAGTTTCATGAATACAATTGAATCGAAACTAAATTTAATACATATAGGAGCACCAAACTAAAGTTAACCTATCACACTACTAGTTGAATAAAAGATCATGCATGATTCTGAGATGTTTCGCAAAAGGATAAAAAGGAAAAAAAGATTAAGAACAATTTATAAAGAATAATACCTCTTTTCTTCTTTCCCGTTTGCTTTTTACCTCGTGAAAAGTATCTACAAAATTGAAAAATATTAATTTATTAAACATCTTTTAAATTCTGAAAACAACACCAAAAATTGTCAAATACTTGTTTGACATTGTTCTTCCATTAAACTCCAAAGTGCATGACTCCCACAATGCACATAATTTAAGGATTCTAATGATTCCAGTTACAAAATTCTCAGTTGTTTGACTGCCAAGAATGAATCAGAAAGAAAATAGTTAAAAACCTCTAGCTTTTTAAGCCGAAGAACTCGAACAGCACGAAATTACAGCATGAAAACATTTCCCCATAAAATATTACAAGAAACATATTCAAAACTTTTGCATTATATTTTCTCTCAGTTTTCTGAACAATTAAACCCAGTAGCGTAAAGCAAGCAAAACCAGGTAGAAGATATATTTTTATCATCATTAACAAAAAATTAGAAAAGAAACATGGAAAACCTTGAGAGAGGAGGCGTTGAACGGCGTCGTTAGGGTCCATATTACACTCTCTAAGGACGGCGTAGATCTCCCAATCCGTGCAGCTATTATTAACAATCTCTTTAATATTCTGCACAACTTTCTTCACCGATGCCGGCATCTGTACACCACCTCCGCCGGCACGTCCATTGGCCATGCTATCACTCCCCATTGCTCTCTCTCACTCTATCAGCAGCTTATCAGATTAATCAAACAAACAAAATAACCAATCAAAGGTGTTTTGTTCCCTTTTTTGGGTGAGTTTTGGGATTCTGTTTAGATGAATTCGTTATCCGGGCAAAATCTATATAAATCGTTAAATTAAACTGAAAAATTAATGTTTTTTTTATTATTTTAACGATTATTATATGCCTCGAAATTTAAAAAACATTGTTTTTTATTTATTTTTTAAATATTTTTTTATATAAATCGTCAAACTAAACTGAAAATTAATGTTTTTTTATTATTTTAACGATTATTATATATCTCGTCATAAATGACGAAATTTAAAAAATATTATTTTTAAATATTTTTAAATAAAACTAATAATTTAATATTTTTAACCCATTATTCATCTGAATTTACTGTGATTTTGAGTCATTGATTAAGCGATAACCTACAATAAAATAAACTTCCAATTATTCTAGTTAGGGTAAAATTTATAATTTATTGTAGGTTTAATAAGAAAATAAATTTATTTAAGCATTGCTTTTGGGTTGAGAGGTTCTAAATTTATAATTTATTGTAAATTTGTATTTTTTTTATGACAAGTTTATCGTATTAGTTGTGATCGGTTTTAATTTATATTTTTAAGTGATTTATCAATGATTTTTTTTATACATTCAATTTTAGTATCTATTTTCTTAATTTTAAGTGAACGTGGTTTCAAAATTTAGAAAATAATCTTGAATTTATAAACCAAGGACAAACATAGCAATAATATAGATACTAATTAAGACTTAATAAATTAATGTTAATAACCTATAAAACAGTTGATTAAAGTTTTTACTTAATTTTTTTTTATTTTTCCCTCGATTATAATTTTAAGACTCATTGAGAATAAAATTCTCCTCTTTTCAGGTAAAAATTATTTAAAAAAACTCGATCAACTTATAAATACATTATATTTTGTTACTCCTATCATAAATATGCCAAAATCTTAAATATATAAAAAGTATTGTATATGAAAGACTTAATCGATAAAAAGTGTCCTAATTATATATTTTTTATATAGATGTATAAAATATTTTCGGTATAAATAGATATTTAATGTTTTCACTATTATCATTTTAGGTGTCTGATCATTGATGTTTGTTTAAAAAATATTAACCAATTAAAACATGATATGTGATTTTTATTTTAGTTTAATATTTTTTTATTTTTTAAACTTAATTTTTTTAAAATCTCTAAATTTTTAAAATTTTATAAAATAATCCTTAGATCTTAAAATCTCGTCATTGTAGTCATCGTTCATCACACTACTAATGACGGAATGAAGAATCTTTCTTTTTTCGTGAGACATGCATATCATTCATCATCTGATTGACCGTTCATTACCCCTATCGTTTTTTTCTTTCTTCTTCACTCAACTTGGTTTCGATATTAACACGTTCACTATTGACTTTTGGTAAAAAAAAAAGAGAGAGAAAATAATCGTGGTAGTTCGGTGACGGAGGTAATGGATACGTCATCAACGATTGGTGGTAGCAACATTTGGAATCGGGATTTGTAGAGTATTTTGGATTTTTTTTTTAAAATTGTAGTGTATTTTTTTAATTTTGATTTTTACAAAAATAAAATAAAGTAAAACAAAATATTTTACATAGTTGTTAACGATAAGACATTTAAAATGGTAATAAAATGTTAGATAACTACTTAAACCGATAATATTTTAAATATCTATCTGAAAAATATATATAATCCGAACATTTTCTTCCTATCAAGCCTATATTAAAATTAATGTTTAATTAGTGCGTATCTATACGTTTGGTGAAAAAAAGATATTTCAACTATCTACACTAGATGAGTGGATAATTTTGACAAACGTGTTGTCAAAACACAATATAGTTCAATTATTTGGTTCGAAAGTGGAAAATAGCCGAACATAACCATTCCTTTACAACTCTCTCATAAAAGAAACCAACAATAGTCAAATTATGATTTTGGTCCTTATTATACTCAGATTGTTGGGATTCATCCCTAAGGCAAAATGGTTGACCAATGCATGTTCCTTATTCTTATACGCAGATCAAACGATGTCGGACTATAGGGACGGAGTTAGAATTTAAGATTGAAGGGTAAAACATAAATGTTTAAAAATGGTAAGAGTAAATTTAGAAATAAACCAATTTTTTAAAATTTAAACAGAGAGATAAAAAAAATCTTATAGACCCTTCCCCACCGATGTACATTCTACTTGACTACGTGGTTAAGAGATAAAATAAATGATATCACCTTAGACCTTATAGTTTAATCCTTATAATATCATTAATTATATCGGTTGAAATGATGAAATATTTCTCTTGAAATATGAATTTTCGACGGATCATCATTGAAACGGATAATGCTGATGTTACAAGTATGTTTAGTAGACAGTATAAGGCTCTTCGTGGTAGTACACTCACTTCAGAGGTTCGTCGAACGCTCAATTTGTATTGAAATGTTAGATTTTACAAAATTAATCGTGATCAAAATAGAATTGTAGATGTGTTGGCTAGAACTAACCGTGGAGGGCATGTGGGAGAAACAATTTACACTACTGCACCACCCGTTATATATACTCTAATCAAGGAAGGATTTTAATCTTTCTTTTTCTCTACACAATCGGAAAAAAAAATGAATTATCTAATGGTAGTCAAGGACCAAATTATATCAAATTAAAACATAAGGAAAAACCTTGTATTTGAGCATAATAGAGGCCTAAAATCCCTAATAATTAATAAATAGATAAATAATCTAGCACCACACACGTATATAAAAATAAAAACAAAACTTTCTTAATCAAAACTCCTTCTCTTTCCTCACTTTCCTTGTAGTTTTACCCTCTTGCTTCTTCCACTCTTCATCTTCTTCCAATTGTTTATGTTCTTTCTTTCTTAATTTCTTCATTATTGTTTATATGTCGTCAAATGAAAAGAACAATTCGCAACACGATTATGATCCTTTCCATGGATTCAACCGATCAACCTTTCCCTTCTTTGACGACAACAACCCTGTCCCTGGCATTTACAATCAATCTGCAGCTCCAACACCAGAAGCAAATATACAGGCCTTCGATCCTTCATACATGAGCTTCACCGACTGCTTAAATGGCGGCTCCGTCGTGAACTACAACTCATTTTCGAGAGCCTTCGACATGTCTTGTTCTTCATCAAATGTTGTCAGTCCCATGGATGACAGTACTAGTAAAACCAAGAAAATTGACAGGCATTCAGTGGAGGATAGTCATAATACCTACGAGAAAACATCAACACCCGATTCCTCAGTGTCTTGTTCCTCTAACGAAGATGAAGATTCGAGCAAGGCTAAGAAAGAAAAGAACCCAAAAGGGTCTGAAGATCAAGGAGATGACAAGTCAAAGAAAGTGTAGGTTCTTTTTTTCTGGTTTTCGTTTTCTGGTTCATCGATTAGTTGCGTTCATACATTAATAGTTTATGTCTTTGAAATTTTTCTGTCTTAAAAAACATTAATTATTTATGAAAATCACCATGACAGAAAACGCGTTCACGACTTTCTATTTTCCAGTCTGAATGATATTTTCTTTTCTGTGGAAGAGATTTGAAGTTACCTTTTTTTCCTCCTTATGTTCTGGATTTCAACATAAATGAGCTTTTTTCCTCGACCAAACAGTAGTTTGTCTGTTTTAATGATAGACATCCATTTCCTTGACCAAAACCCTAATACATATACAGGAACAAGGCAACGAAGAAGGAGAAACGGCCAAAAGAGGCAAGGTTTGCGTTCCTCACAAAGAGTGAGATTGATAATCTTGAAGATGGTTACAGGTGGAGGAAATACGGACAGAAGGCTGTGAAGAACAGCCCTTATCCAAGGTACTTCATGTTTCTAAGCCCTAGTTGTATCTTCCAGAGATGGATCTAGGTAGGGGTGCAGACACTCTAAAAATTTGAAGTTCTCTATATTTTATATATTTTATTATATTTTCGATTGATAATCTAAATCTGCAGCAGTAAATTCTCGTATTTTTACACCCCTACATTTCTAATTCCACCTTATATGAAATTTTAGACCCGTCCCTTGATATCTTCCTTTTCCAGTTTAACTCTCATCCATACTTTTTTCATGACTATAAGTTAAATTTGAGCAAGAATTACTCAATTGTGTTGTCCCATGATTCCTGTAAATTTATGTAGTCTTTGAAACTTGCAGAAGTTACTACAGATGCACAAGCCCAAAATGTGGTGTCAAGAAGCGAGTTGAGAGATCATTTCAGGACCCATCTGTGGTGATCACAACGTATGAAGGAAAGCATGATCACCACATTCCGACAACCCTTCGAGGCCATGGTGCCGGGATGTTTTCGCCTTCGATTATGGCATCATCGGCCTCGATGGCTCCCAGTTTCCCTCATGAATTCCTAAGCCATTTCCTTCCATCATCCAGCAGTGATCCAGAGGGAAACACCAACTCCTTGCAGTACCAACAACAGCAGCAGCAGCAGCTTCAAATTCCTGATTATGGGTTATTACAAGATTTAGTTTCTTCCTTCTCCCGCAGTCAGGCGCCATGAATGAACTCTGCAGTGATCTACTAACCGGAGTTGCTGATTAATGGAAGCTAGATATGGGGTTAGTCCAACTGTATGAAGTTTGGGGTACTCCTCTTCTTTTTGTTGTGCAATATGTTTATTATCACTCTACACATGAAATTATTGTAATATTTGAAACCCTTGAGAGAAGAATATTGATTGGTCATTAATTTGTTGTCTTTATTTACTGTTTGAATAATTGTGTGGATGATAATGATAATCGAACAATAAAAATTTAAATTTTAATCTGTAACCTTAATTTTTAATTTTTAAATTTTAATCTCTAAAAATTAAATTTTATACATTATATCCTAACCCTAACCTAACTGCCAAATCTAATTATTTAGTATTGAGAACACGAATAAAAACACTGAAAACGGACCATCGATATCTATATTGATTATAATGTTATTATTATTATCTTGTTCGTGAAATATTTAATTTGTATGTTTCAAAGATTGAGAATTTAGATACTTTAGTGTTCATTATCGGGTACTAATTTTCAGGTACCTAAAATATCAGGTATACGGTTCATCTGGATATCTATTTTGTCGGACTATATTTCGGCCTGTTACATCCGGGTACTCATAAAATTTGGATACTCAGTTTATTTTTTTTAATTTTAAAATTTAAAAAATCATATATTAAACATAAAAATGTTTTTTTAGAATTTTAAACTTAAAATTTAAAAGCATAATGCAAACATAGAAAGAATTTAGGGATTTAAATTTAGTTTTGAGATAAAAATATTAAGAAAGTTAAAATAAAATATAATTTGAAATATAAAAATATATATTAAAAATTATCGGATCGAGTTGGGTACCTGATAAGAAAAAACCTTCGACCCATGTGCCGACCCGTGTCCCATAAAAATCACTGGGTCGGATACCCTTTCCAAAAAATTAAAAAATCCTTAAAATACTCGTCTGATTTGTATTTGATAGTCGGTTGGATAATTTTGAATACCCCTAAAAATTACCATATATTCTAAATCTTAAACATGAGAAAACAACGAATAATTGTGACATTTAAAAATTTAGAATAAACTTAAGAGATTAAACACAAAATAAACATTTTAAAAATATATATATATGCAAAATTCAACATATATTATGGACAAATTAAGATTATTTGATTAGTCTTAATTACTTAAACCAATGTATTTATGGTGTAACATGCCTACTTGTTTAGGCTGATTGTCTTTATATGGGACCATTCACATTCAATCCATTTCTACACGTTAATTTGTCTAGATATATATGTATAGATTACAGCTCATGACTCAGGAGAGGGAAAGTCAGATTTTCCATAAAATAAGTTTGAATTTCCCAACAACAAACAAATATTGTAAGTATTATTTTAAGAAACGTTTTTCGTATCGTAAGAATAGTAAAGAAACAGATGAATTAACACAATAATTTGTACCAAATAATCGATTTAGTTTTTTTTATTTTATTATAATATATTTAATTAAAAAGACAAAAAAAATGAATCTGTCATCTTATTATATTGGTTGCTTCTAAAAACAAATTTAAAGTCAAAAGTAATATTAATGTACACAGTTTTGGTGTAAACAAAGTTCATCAGTTTTAAGGGTGATTCTAAAATAAGGCGGCCTTAAAAAAAGTTAAAAAATAACATATTGTTTTTCTTAGTTGTAAGAAATTTGGTACACAATTTTTGGTATATACTGAAATTCTTATAAATTTTGTAAGAAAAACGGTATATATCGAATTTCTTACAAAAACTGTAAGAATTTCGGTTTTAAAACCGAGTTTTTTATAAAAAGTATAAGGATTTTGGTATATACCGTTTTTTAGCCTTTTTTTAAGGCCAACGTTTTGTAGAATTTCCCCAGTTTTAAATAAAAGGAGGAAATTCCATAGGTCATGGTTTTTTTATAAATATTTCTAATTTTTTTAGTAATTAATAATTTAGTTTTTATATTTAAAAAAAAAATCTTAATAGTATCTCTAATTTTAGTATTTTGTAATATTTTAGTTTCTTATTTTTTTTATTTAAATATTATAAAAAGTAACAATTAAATTCTTAAAGATTATCAATAAATTAATTATACTCTTAAAATTTTAAAAAATCAATATGACTTCTTATGCCTATCGTTATTTACATATGAACTATTAAAAAGGTTAGAATTAAAGTTTAAAATTAAATTTTAAATTTTAAAATAATTATTTATTCGATATAAAATACAACATTCTTAACTATATACACAACATTAAGTGTGTATAATTTAATTAATCTTTATATTATTATAAACCCATCCCTCCTCCAATAGTTATCTGTTGATGTCAAAGGGTGCACCTAACTCAAGTTTATATAATAATAATAATACCAATTTGTATACAGCGTTCAGATAGGTATAATTAATATTAAATAATAATAAAAAAAAACAAATGCTTTCCTACGTACCATTTTATTTTCTTGTGTAAAAAGAACCAAAACTAAGGTTTGTTTTTAAATTAATTTCATGAGAATCCAAACCAAACCAAACGAAACCAACTTTTAGTTACTGAACAGACTAAATTCTGAAACTGTTCACACTTAAGTTTGGTCTTGTTGTGACTACTTCAATCTTATTTTATTGCAAAATTTTTGATGAAATAGCAGACAATTTTTTAGGTTCAACCTGTTGTGATCTTCTGCGGCACGGCAAATTAGTAGTCCATAAGCTGCCAAATTTCCACAACTTAATTAAACATTATAATGGTTGACGTTGAGTAGTAATTAAGTTATATAGCGTAAAAATTTTTAAATTATATTATATAATATTTTTTAAAAAAATTATTTGATGATTAAAACGGATGATTCGAACTAACAAAATTTTATTATGCTTGAGTTTTGGACATGAAAATTCTAGTAGGCTCATTTGGATATCATGTATAATAATAAATTAGCGACTCAAAAATTCTAGCCGGCTCATTTGGTATCATACTTGTTTAAGAATAATGACGGACCTAAAAATTTAAGAATATGGTCTAAAATATATATTTTTTAATTTTTTTTAAAAAAAATCTCTTTACACACTAAATAGAATTATTTAAAAAAAATAATAATAAGTTAAACCTATTTTTTTCTGCAAAATGAGACCGTTAGGGGTGTGAAAAAAAACCAATAAATCGAAACCAATTCTGAAATCCGAAAAAACAAACCGGTTATATAATATATATTATTATATTATATATTATTTTAATATTTTATATTAAAAAGGTATATTTTAATTTATTTTTTAATTTTAGAAAAATAAAATTATAATTTCATTTTATAATTTTAGAAAAGTAAAATATTTTAATATTTTATATTAAAATTATAATTTCGTTTTATAAAATTTAAATGTTTAACTTGCTAATATTAAAAAAATATATTAATATTATTTTTTTTAAATTATATACTAATATCATGTTTTTTTTAATTATATATTTTTCTAACATGTTATTAAAATTTACATCGTTAATAAATAAAATAAAATAAAAAATCGTTACCTAAACCAAAATCGTTACCTAAACCGATCCGAACTGAAGTTTACGGTTAACCGGTTGAACAGTTACAGTTTAAGGTCAAAAATTAGTGACCCAAATTTATCAATTAACTGAAATAATTTGTTAATGATTAACCGAACCCGATTTTGCACGATGCTCCCCACCAAGACCAAGTGCATCTACCATGATTAAAGAGTACTATTATTCCTACTAAAGTATGTCCACAACTCCAACCTTATTATAACACATTATACTAGTAACAATAAATGTGAAATTTAAACAACTCCATCTCGTCTAAATCTAAATTCATTACATAAGCGTGGAACATACACTAAAATGACGTCTTACCAGAAACATTCCCTGCCTGCTTCTCAAAGCTTTGTTTTTTCTATTCTTAAACCATATTTGCCACTTAATAAACACTATTTGCGCAGGCAGGCATTGGGATTTGGGAAAGCAAAAACATGATGAAATCTGAAACAAGAAACCCATGATTTTGAGGCATGAGGAGACAATACATCATGAAATGAAGAACAAGCACTGAAAAAACAAGATTGAAATCTGACCATAATGGTCTGTACAAGAGACCAAACAAGACTGAAGATGAAAAGGACCGTGGAGGGAGAGAACAAAAGAAATATATAAATAAAATATGAATACATAGACTAGTATAATGATAAAAAGACAGAACCAATACCAGAGACACACCTGTACAACAAGGAACATTTAATCTCTCTCACACATACATGTTAGCCTTTCATCTGCCCAAGCAACAACTGCTGCTTCCTTTCTATCCTCAAATCTCATTCCTCTCTTGGAACGCACAAAAACAAACTTTGGACATGTGGATGTATCAAAGGGTTACTGAAAGATTTAAATACTACACATTATTTCACCATGTCATGGCCTTTTGTCAGTACCTATTACTCGTGAGTCATCTCAGTTACGGTGCCCTTGGATTCCCCGGCCTTGCTATCCCCCTCGGTTGGTTCCTTCAAAGATTCGATTTCCATGCTGGATGTTCGGCTCTTTCTGTTCCTCCGGTCCTGAATAAGATCATCGGTTGTCAATGGAGCTTGTAATAGAAAAATAAGTGCAAGCGTGAATGAGACATGTGACGATATATGAATGAAGATGTGTTGACCAGTTGAGAAAGGTACAAGGAACTACAGGAAGACCATGTGCTAAGCCATTATGTCATCGAAATTAAATAAAAATAATCAACATGGAGACATTCACTCGAACACGTACTCAAGGTAGACATGTTTTCTGCCTAGTATGCCTCTCTGCTGTTCTTTTCTTTTTCTCACTGAAACGATTTATAGGTGAATGGGAACGGGAGATGCAAAGAGAAAATACTGTGCGAAATATACCGAGCATATGGCTTACTACAAGAATTACTAAATTTTGCGAACCTAATACTAAAGAAATGCACTAATCTAGGAACATAAATAATTCGTGGAAAAAACATACAGCATATACAAAAAAAAAATAACATTAACAGTCAGGCAAACAGGGACCTTTACCTCACGAAATGGGTATTCATCTGCTTCAAGCATTCGTACAACCTGACTCATTTTTGGTCGCTTGTTTGCATCAGGATCAACACACCTAAGAGCCACCAAAAGGGCACGTTTAAGAGCTCGTGTGTCTGGTCTAGTTTCAAGACTTGGATCCACAACATCCTCTGCTCTTCTTGTTCCAACCATCATCTTAAGCCACTCAACAAGGTTAACCTGCAGTAGGCATACAGTTTGCTTATGAGAAATTCGCAGAGAAATTAACTTAAGTTATATGATCAGAGAGAAAAGGCCAACACAGAGAGCGGCCAAGAGAGGAGAATTTCGATGGACAAGTTACTAGTCATCTTTATTAATCAGTACCTCATTAGCCGGACGGCCATAGTCAACAGGGTCTCTTCCAGTGACAGCTTCAAGCAGGAGGACACCAAAGCTGTAAATGTCACTCTTCTCATTTAACAGGCCAGTGTTAGCATATTCTGGTGCCACATAACTGCGATTTACATACGAAATTTTCAATCTGGAGATACTTAGAATTGAGATACAATACTAGATGAATGCTGGAGAGAACAGAAACTTAAGAGTTACCCGAATGTCCCCATAACTCTAGTTGTGATGTGACTCTCTCCTGAATCCAGGAGCTTGGCCAGTCCAAAATCAGAAACCTTGGCATTGAAATCATCATCAATCAAGATGTTACTGGATTTTATATCCCGGTGAACTACTTTTGGTTCTATTGCTTCGTGCAAATAAGCAAGCCTGCAGCCAAAAATACCAGTATTTTATCACACTTCAATTTTTAACCAACAAAAGAAGAAACAAGAAGCTTCAAGTTTGAATGGTGACTTACGCCTTGGCAGTACCAAGAATAACCTTCATACGAGCCTCCCATGTAAGGGTACCATGCTGGTGCATTGCCCCATGAAGCCATTGTTCCAAGTTACCATTATTCACATATTCGTACACCAGCATCCTATGACAATCAACCAATAACTACGGTTATAATCTCATTTGCAGCCAGTAATAACTATAAGGACGTATAGGATCACAAAAGTGTAGCCTGTATTAACACATTCGTTCATAATTAAAGTTAAAAGTGAAGCCGCACGAAATTGAAAACAATTAAAGTTAAAAGTGAAGCTGCAAGGAATTGAAAAACAAACCAATCACAGATATTTGAGATTCACCTGTGAACTCCTTCCATGCAATAACCCAAAAGCCGCACAAGATTCTTGTGACGAACATGACCAATGGCCTCCACTTCAACTCTAAATTCTTTTTCAGCCTGCCCCCTGGACATCCAAATGCCTGATATCTTAGAAAAGCAAAGTATTAAAAGAAACAAGAAAAAATCTCAAAGATATCCTTACAGATTATTAAGAATCTTCTTAACTGCTACTTCAGTTCCATTGATGAGTTTACCCTTGTAAACCACCCCATATCCACCCTCTCCAATCACATTCTCCGCTGTGAAATGATTTGTGGCAAGATCAAGATCCCTAAGGGTAAACCAGTGACCCCAACCGAGATGTGAAACCTCAGGCAGACCAACTAAGGGAGAGGCCGTCACTAATCCTCCATATGGAAATAGAGCCTGCTTTCGAACTGTTCCAGAGCTCCCTTCATCCCCTGAATGAGAACTAAAACCTCTCTCGTGATGGTAAAGTGAGCTGCATTGACTTGTATTATCAGGATCACTTGATTTGCTCATCCCCAAATGAGCTAGCATTTTCTCTGAATTCTTATCATTCGAGTTATCATTAACCGAAAGGAATAAACCCTCCGGATGATCATTGAAGCTTTGACCTCCAACCTTGTCAACCTTGATTTCCTTTGAGACGTTCGGTATCTGAGAAAGCAAGAACTTGTCTACTGATCGTCTGGATCTTCTCCGAAATGTAACCCACACAGACAATATACCAAGAATCAACACTATAAATGCTCCAACAGATATACCAATCAAAACCCAAAGTTTTAGACCCAAAAATGATGTCTTCTTCGATAACTCAGCATTTAAGGCACCCTGAGACGACATCTCTGATCTTCTGAATTTTAACAGTAAACAAATTATTTAGCTCTTGCATACAAGATCAAAATCTCAAGACATTACTGCCTACATACCAGAAACAAGTCATATAACACCAGAAATACCTAAATGATAATGTCTAATCATTTCCAAGGTCCATAGGCGCATTTTTGGGGAAAATTATGGAGAAGATGCTAGATTGTGATAGACGTTTCATCCATTCTAATAAAACCCATTCTTATATTCAAATCTGAAGACCCAAAAGTCAATAAATGCCACAAGATACTTGGCTTAATCTTCACCCACATGGAAAAAACAGAAAAAAGGTGAAAAAGAAAAGGAGAAAGAACAACTTTTTTATGCATTTAGCAATCAAGAAAAATCATTCCATAAACAAGTCAGGCCACTATTTTTTTTACAGTAAACTAATATTCCATAAGTTAATACACCAAAAAAGAACATTTCTATTGAAATGAATAAACTTGTAAAAAAGAATCACTTATGATCCAAGTAAGAATGTAAGATACATATAAAGAAAAAGAAAAAAGGAAAAGAGAAAGCATTTACATTGATCTCCTTCCTTGAGCATTCAAAGAATCAAAGAGAAACCAAAACCCATATACTTTAGCATCCAAATGAGCAAAAGATAAATGCAAGGCAATGTAGAAACAAAAAGACCCAAATTCCTGAAATAAAAAAAGAGTAAAGCGGCAGTTGCAAAGGGAAAGAGTAGTTCACAAGGGTCAATCTCTCTTTTGCTGCTGCTGTTGCCTTCCAAGTGGGCAAAAAAGAAAGGGGGAAATGAATTCAGCTTCTGATAAAAGAAAATGGGTAAGAGAAGTCCAGACAAAAGTATAATCTTTCAACCCAGAATGCATATATATAACATATATTGGTATAGAGGGAAGAAAAGCCTAAATATATAATGAAATGAAAGAGATGAAAAGAAAATGGAATGGGTGGGTAAAATGGTTGGTGGGTGTTTGAGGAGAAGATAGGGACCTCAAAGAAAGCTGGAAAGGAAGCTTAGTTTGCAATGGAGGAAACCAGAGAGGGAAAAAGGAGAAAGAAAAATAGTGAAGGAAAAGCAAAATTGAGGTGAACTCATGGAAGTGGGCAGTCCCTACTTGTGTATTTGGGGATGGGTTCATATTTTAGCTTTTTATTTTTTTTTATCCTCTAAAAAAGTTATTTATATATTAAATATTTCGGTCTTACTCAATATGTTTAATATTAATTTTTAAAAATAAATTTTAAATAAAAATAAAATATTAAAAAAATCAAAAATATGAGTTAGAGTAATCGAAAAGTTAAACTTTCATGTCATTAAAATAATTTCAAACCCAAATCCAAGTGTTGCTCAAATTTAATTTTGCTTTGATGTTTACTTACCAAATTGCCCTCTCATCCATAGATTATTCCATTGCCACTTTAAACTATGTTTTATCATATTAAAAGGTTAAATTTGTCATGGACAGTAACATATTTCATACCTTTTTATATAATAGGAATATCATAAATTGGGATATTTTTTAATTTATATATTAAACGCAGTGACAGTTTAAAGATTTTGAGGGCTTTGTGTAATTTATTAAAATATGACCCTTATAAGTTATTGTTTATAAATCTCACCAGTTTTAAAAATGTTGTCCTTAAAAGTAATTGTCTTTTTATGGGTCATGTATGACTATTTCTATTGTGATTATCTAGAACCTCACTGATTCTACAAAAACGATAATAATAAGAATAATCAATTATCAGAAAATAATTATAATATTTAACAATTATAACATATATTTCCTAAAAAATATTTTTAAATTTTTTATAAGAAATTTCGAGATTAACGTTTAGTGAATATAGTATCAAAAATTTAGGGTCTCTATTTTTTAAAATATTCTATGTGACCGCTCCTATTACGCATGTTCAAAACTCATTAATTAAGTTACATGATATTTATATTAAGGTCTAGTTCTAAATTTGATCTTTGGGTTTGTTATGAAAACTTGTTCTTTTAATATATATATATATATATATATATATATAAATCTCAATAATTTCAATATTATTATTGATTAAAATGGTCTAACTGATAATGTTAAATATATATATTTAAATTTGTAAATTTTTCTAGTGCTTATACTAAGTATAAATTGTCATCATAGATTATATTTGATAAATAATTATATTTAATAAGATAAAAAATTATAAAATAAATATATAAAATATAAACCTTAAATAATTATACAATAAATAAATAAATAAAAATATTAATAATTTTCTTTTAAGGTTACAAGTATAATCGGAAGATGATTTATTTTCTTTGAGGTTATAATTATAAAGAAATCAACGATATCCAAATTAAAAATCAAGAGAGAAAGATAATTGATTATTAAAGTATAATTAAAAATAATAATATTTTAATAATAAAATAAATAAAATCTCGTAAATAAATTTTTATCATAAATATTTATACTATTATTAATTCAACTGTTTATAATTATTAAACATACAGTATTTTGAATGAAAATAAAGATAAATAAATAATAAAATATTTACAATTGAACCTTGAGAGAGGGCAAGACCTTGACTATTGGTGTAAAACACATGGTGCTACATCTCATATCCCATTTAAACTTAAGGAATTAAATAAATATGTGTGATTATATCTAGATGTATTTTGATTTATATTCGAATATATTTTTATTTTAATTTTTAATCGTAGATATAATGTTGGTTTAAGGGTATTATATGCCCATGAATTTTTAGAAAGAAGATTAATTAAGGTTTTTTTTTTTTACTTTAATTAAGTTTTTATACTCTAAAATTTTATCAATTCATTTTTTATTAACGTTGATTGTTAAATCTAATAGTTTTAGAATTTATTAGTGTAATATGACAATGTTACAATATTATCGTTTGATATTTTTTTAAATAAATATTGTATTTTAAAAATTCTTTAAAAATATAAATATTGTAAAATACTTATAAAAATATTTTTTAAAAAATTATATATGTCACGTGATAGAATTATAATGTGTCACGTGATAAAATTATAATATATAATATGACAATAATATTTTAAAAACATTCTAAGTTGATGATTAAAATTAATCATAAATTTTAATTGATTCAATTTATTACATTAAGAAAAAATAAATATTTTTTCTTACAGAAATTTAATAACTCCAAACACTTTTAAGATTATAATGTTTGATTTTAATGATGATCGTAGATAATTTTTTTGATATATTATATTTTTTATTTTTAAATTAAATTTAGATACACATCTTATATTCACAGATAATTTTTTTTTTAATATTTAATTTTAATTTATGATTATTGATGATCTTTTAATATTTTAATTTTTTTATTATTGGAGTTAAATCTGTTTGTATATATGTGTTATTCGACGGTGTGTCGATCAACTTCATAGCTTTAAAGATAAACAAACTCGTCAATAAAAAAGTTGGTCAGCACGTTTAACACCAATTACTGAGGATGAGCAACTAGGAGAAATGATTGTGGTGGTCTAACAATATTAATGCGATGGTCTCAAGCGAGGCGGTCAACGATAACAACAACGTCAATTTAAAAATTTCAGGTCAGAGGTACGCTTTTTAATAAAAATTAAAAATTGATATTGTTTTCAAAAAATAAAAATATTTTAAAAATCAATTAAAATAAGTCAAAAATTAAAACATACCATTATCTTATTTTAATTTGTTAACAACTTTTTAATAGAGAAACACCTAAAATAATCAAAATAAAATTTTAGATATTTATTTAAAATAAATAATAATTTATACACAAAATATTTAAAATATAAAATATATATCATTAAAATGGTAATAAAATTTTATTAAATACTATTAAATTATTTATAAAATATTTAAAATTATAATTCAAACCTCAATTACATGAATCTATTGACAAATATCTATAACCTTCCATAAACAACTCACACTTCTACCATATTGTCTCGCCACAACTTTTACTTTTTAAAGAATTTTTAACAAAATTTATAATTTTTAAAACTTCTAATAATATTTATATTTTTTTAAATAATTTTTAATATTTTAGAATTTTTGGAATACTTTTAATTTTAGAAATATTTAATATTTTATAATTTTAATGTTTTTGTAAATTTGTTTATTTTTATAAATTTTAAAATATTTTGTACTTTGTAATAATGTTTTAATAATATTTAATATATCTTAGTTTTTTTTATTTTTTAAAATAATTTTTAATTTTTTAAAATTATATAAATATTAATCTAACGATATTTAAAATATCAATTTAATATTTTTATAATTCTTGATTTTTTAAATAAAAAAAAAAACAACAACAACTGGAAATTACATATGGAATCACCATGAAATGGTACATGACACAAATGATTAAGAAAAAACCATTAAAACTAACAATCAATGTCAAGAACTAAATTAATTAAATTTTGAGATATAAAAACTTAATTAGGTTTAAAATAAAAATTATAATCATATTTTTCTTTAAAAATTCGAGAGTTTTAAACATATGAAGACCCTTTTTACTCAATATTTTAACAAAATAAAATATTATTAATCAACTTTATTTTATCTTAACTAAAACCAAATTAAATATAACTTCAGACCAAATAATATAAAAATATAAATATAATCTTCTTTTGCAATGATTCATAAAGTTAATAATGCTCATTAATTTTAGACCAAACATGTCATCTTGTCTTAATATTTGATTAATTTCCTAAGTAAACCAAAGTTCCTTTTCTTGGTTGTCTAATCATGGTTTTAGTGAGAAAATAAAGCCTCTAATGGTGGAAATTAGTACATCCTTTGATTTGAAGCATAACTTTTTCAATAAAGTTTGTCTCAAGTAATCTACTCTTGTTCCCCACAAATCTACTCTTGTAGTTTATTTTTTATATTATTAAATGACAAAAAAAGAATGTAATAATAATAATAATAATTTGCATTTGTCTTGTAAGTTAAGATTATTAATTATTTAAGGAAAGTAATCATTTTTTAGTTTCTTATAATTCTCTCTTTGGTTATAGAATTTAGAAACGGAACAATCAAGATTTTATGACAGTCTAAAGTTTCTTTTTGAAATAATAATTAATAATATTTTAATAAAAAAATTAATCGTGAATTTATATGTTTTGGTTATAAAAATTCTATATTGATAAATATTATTAACGTTGATGAATAATTTTTTTTTATCATTTTTATTATTTATACTCTCTTTAATATTATTATTATCATTATAAAGAACTATCATGTGAAAAATAATTATAATATGATTTTATTTAATTAGATAAGATAATAGATGAGGTGGTGAGAATAGTTTATGAAATATATATTTTTAATTTTGTTTTAAAATATGATTAATTAAATGTCAAGCCTTTAAAATTTTTAATAATTATTTAAAAATTAACAAAAAAATAATGATGTTTAACTGTATATAAAAAATAGCATGTTAAATATAAGTTTTTAAATAGTAATTAGAATTTTTTAGGATAAACTACATATTTGGTAGTCACTTATTCTCATATTTTTATTTGGTCATTCAACTAATTTTTTGTTTTGATCATTTAACTATTTGTTTTGATAAAATAGTATATAATGTTAGACTTTATTTCCATTTTGGTACCCACAATAAAAAATAATGTTAAAACTAATGTAATATTATTTTAACTTTTTTATTTTCTCTTTAATAATAAAATTTTAATCGGTTAAACCTCTAATTTTGACTTGAAGTGTTATTTACCAAACTAAGCCTAAATCTAAAACCCTAACACCTTAAATCCTAAACCCTAAACTCTAAACCCTACCACATACACCCTTAAACTCTAAACTAAACCCTCAACCCCTAAAATGTTACAAGTTTAGGCGAGCTGTGTATCAAAATTTTTCTCATGAATTAAAGTTGATCTTTCCTTGAACATGGAATTCATCATTATATCATTCAATGCAATAGTAACATAGTTAAACATAGTCACATCCCATCATATGAAATCAAAAGATCAAAGCAATATGACATAAAATTTTCCTATTATTAACTGCTCAAAATAACCAAACTTATCCATCAAATCATATTCATCACACATACAAATAAAGATCACTTCACAGTATGTTAGAGTTGATTTGGGGATACATATTTGTTCACATAATCTTCAACCCATGACATGCCTTTCGTGAACAAAACCGTACGACCCAATGGACTGAAACCTATTGGTGTGGACGAACCTTCAATCATGCACAAACTCCATTCTAGTAATGGTTATATGCATCCTGGGACAGCTAAAGTATTTAATCAATCACTAGCTAAGTTTGTGTCTAAATTACAACATTCACAGCAATGGTGCAGAAGCCACCACTAACAGTTACGAACCATTGTTCAAAATACATGGTTAGCCAAAGATTTTAAAGAGAAATAATTGAGAGCCAATGATGTCAGTATCCGGCTCTACAGTCTTAACTCTTACCTTGCACTTGTAGCCATTTATTTATATCTGGATCTTCTTGTTCTTGGTAAAATTAGGTAGGGACATGAAACCAGTCATTAGGTAATGAAGATTTGAATATTTGAAGTAGCAGTGATGCTTTTCTGCTACTTAGCTTTTTCATTGCACAGCCTCTGTGGACGCCAAGTTTAAGTGCTTCTCGTCCTTCTTCCATAGCTCTTTTTCTAACAGTTGCCAGCAGAGCTGACCCCTGAGGACTAATGTTGTCCTCTAATTTTCGATTTTCATCGGGTTTGTTGTTGGCCATATCATCAGGCTCTTCTGTACTTTGATGCTTGTCTTCTCCCTCAGTTTCAGCTCCATCAACCTCTACGGTTTCATGGCCATCAGACTTGCTACTTCCCCACCATTTGTTTGTAGCAATCGATAAGCCATCGGATGGGAATCCAAACTTAAACTCATCTGACATTTTTGTTCCAACCATCAAGCTTTGATGGCTAAAATTCAGGGCCTGTGGCGTTTGCATGTGTTTTGCTCCTTGTTGCTGTAAGTTTGGCACTGCAGCACCACCTTGTAATTTGGGTTGTTCATTGTTTTGTGGTTGAGATTGAAAACTGCAGCATGCAGAACCATGAAATACCAGTAATAAGAAAATTTCAAATGGTCAGTAATAAAAAAAACTGGCATGCCAGTAAAAGAGGAACATTGTGCTTCAACAACGGTGACCATTTGCAAAGAAACATGAACATTATACATTTCTCATGAAAGAAAGTTTTGTAGTCTTGACGACTGCAATGCCAGTGATTGGAGGCATTGGAAAGAGGAAATTGGCTGAACATTATCGCTAACCTCCATTGTCTAATTGGAACTATTTACTGATACAAGTCGAAACCTATTCTATCAATATTTTTATTAAGTGTAAAAAGAAAACATAGAGCTGCAAATGTACTTAACATTCAATGAACATGTCATGAACAGCTTGATTTATGTTTCTTTATGTTCATTTACTAAGCAAAATAAATGAACATGAATAAGATTTTGATGCTCATTTATTAAACAAATATGTTTAATATTATAATCAAATATTATTATTGTTAAATGTGTTTATTTATAATTTAGTTATTAATATTTATGTTTGGTAATTTTATATCAAAACAATAAGAAATATGCTTATTTGTGATTTGTTTGTTTATTATTCATGATCATTTATAGCCCAACACATATACACACATCACACGCACCAAGTGAGATTCACAAGTTTAACAGAGATGATATGGTGAGATACTTTTATTATCTTATTCCATCATCTGCTTGAACACTAAATCTACACCATTAATGGAATCCTAGTGATTTCTTTTTGAAGGGAAACAAACAAGAAATCAATAAAAACCCAAACATATTACGATTCCAAACAGAAACAATATGCTCGGAACCTTCGTTTAGCGCTCCACTACCGAAAAAGGAAAGGAAAAGAAAAATAAATTAGTCACACGCATGAACACAGGTTTTCTAATGTTTCCACAAAGCACTAAATGAAGCTTAACCGAGCAGGTTCAAAGAAACCATCTCAAAATAATGAGCCAAGTACACCTGATAAGTTTCATGGATATTTTTTTTCTTGAAAGAAAATTACGAAAAGAAGAAAAAGCTCAGAACTTAAAAGTACAAACTTAAATTTTTATGAGGTACTGTATCTTGGTACGCCTTAGCGGTTATGACAATGTTACTCCCACTCTTGATTCTCTTAAAGTATTAGTTTTTAACACTAGTATCTAACAAATATACGAGCATAAGTACAGAGAAACAACCCTCCAAGAACCCTCTAAATACTTGGAAAAACTAAAGAAAAACAGAACATAGCCATGTTAGACATGCTCACATCCGACACTCACCCTTGTCCAAGTAACATAGTTACGACATAACTTTTTCCTATGACAAGATAGCCGAGTGGCAGGCTCATTTAGCATCGTCTTCAATAGTTTTTGTAAGCAGTTATCTAAATAATTCTCTCCTACATAATTGATTGATAGTAACACAGCTTATGGTGAATTATTTGTTTACAAAATTCACAAAAGCATGACAGTGACACACACAGGCTATCAACGAGATGAATCCAATAAAACACCAACTTGAACCCCCAACCAACATGAATGAATCCAAATTATCATGAACAAAGACAATCGAATTGAACAACTGTTTTGACATTATACCTTTGCTGATGAACCTTTTTAAACTCAGCGATTTCCCTTAATCTTTCTCTAGCTGCATGCCTCTTAATTTCTTCAATGCTCTTCCCAGCTAAAAACTAGACCTCATTTTAAAAAATCACATACAATGAAACAAAACAGCACAAAATTAAATGATTCAACAAAGGAGGAAGATAGAAAGAAAAAATAACACAATTGGGCGTCTAACCAAATTGTTTAAATATCGATTATCACCATAAGCGTGCAGACAGTCGAGAAAAGTAAAGAAATGAAATTTCCTTTTGTATACTAAAAATCCAAACTACTCATCAAAACATAAGACGATATCTATCTAGCCATTTGATGGGAGTTTGAGAGATTGGGAAAAAATGATGTAGAGAAAAGGATGGTTACCTTGCGATATGGCCATCTGTCAAGGCCATTTTCACGGCAGATTTTCTTGAGAACAGTGGCGCTAACGCCTGAGGGAATGAGAATCAATACAGAAAATGATAAACAGCAAAGGAATTGAAACATCAAATATTGAATTGTTAGAAATAGAAAATACCTAGAGTGGAAGAGGCGTCATCAAGAGGAAGAGAGAAGAAGTCGGCAACATCATCAAAAGTGAGAGATTGAGCAGCTGCAGAGTTGGAGTTGTTGTGGTGGTGTTTTAAGCTCATCCTTCTTTTCTTTCTGCTTCTCTGTCTTGCCTTTCAGTCCCTCCCCAGCTCCCCTATTCACTGGCCAGTGGCCAAGGACTCAAATTAGATCCGACCCAACCTGATGATTAGGTGATTAGGTCTATTGTTCTTGAGTTAATTGTAATATACATTTCTAAATTTTAATTATTATTTAATTTTATATAAAAATTTTAAATTTATCTAAATTATTATTTAATTTTATATAAAAATTTGTGGTTGATATTTCAATAATTTTCCATCGAATAAATAATGAAAACCGCCTGTCATTTACGCACAAGAAGGGTGCCAATTATTACACAGCAGCAGAAAAACCTTCTCCGTCTCTCTGCATTTCTAAAACCCTAACTTTCCCTTTCCTTTTTATCCAAAGCTCTCTTCTTTACTGCTGCCAACAACCCCATTTTTGTAAACCAAAATATGATGACCACAGTCTTAAAACGCTCAACTTCCTTAGCATCCAGGCGGCTACTGGCCGCTTCCGCCCAAACTCTACTTCAATACTTCCACTCAACAGCAGCACCCGTTATAGATGCTGAGACTCGTTTGATTAGCAATATCAAACCATTCTCTGGCTTTTCGGGGTCTGTAACAAAGGGGTTCCACGCCAAATCAGGGCCGTTGAACTTCAGGGCATCGACGAGCTTTCAGGCGGAGTATGCCGTCGAAGATTATGTTGAAGAGAAGGGAAGTGATGGGCTTGAGATCTCTAGTTTAGGGATTGCTCCCGAAATTGTTTCTTCTCTGAAGAAAAAGGGTATCACCAAATTATTTCCTATCCAGGTAAAAATACACGCGTACGTATGTATGTATTGACCTTGCTTTAGGTTCTTACCTTTTTATGATTTTTTTTGAAAAAAAATAATTTCCCCCTTCATTTTCATTGTAGAGAGCGGTGTTGGAACCAGCAATGCAAGGAAAGGATATGATTGGAAGGGCTAAGACGGGGACAGGCAAAACGCTTGCCTTCGGGATTCCTATCATGGACAAAATCATTCGATACAATGCTCAGCATGGGTTTGTGACCCCCTATCTTATTGTTAATGCTATTGAAACTTTTGCTATTTTTTTAATTCCGGAATGAAAGGTAAAAAGTTGCATATGGAAATGCATAAATTTTGCTTTTATTATGAATGTTTAAGCTATTGTCAATTTGTTGTATCATGTATGATCTACCTATTTTCCCTTTTTTATCAAATGGTTGTAGTATGACAGTCATACTACAACAATGTAGCTTTTTAATGTTTACTTTTAGCTCTTTGCAACTATTGAGGAAGCAAAAGGTAAAAATAGCAGGGAACTAAAATGTTGGTTATTATGAACCGTTTTTATTATCATTTTTAATTGGGTGTGTTGTTTTGTCTTAAATTTGTAGACGTGGTAGAAATCCCTTGTGCTTGGTTTTGGCACCAACAAGGGAACTCGCTAAACAAGTTGAGAAGGAATTTCATGAGTCTGCCCCCAACTTGGATACAATTTGCGTTTATGGGGGTACACCCATTTCCAAACAAATGAGGCAACTTGACTATGGTGTTGATATAGCTGTTGGTACACCTGGCCGCATTATTGATCTGCTTAAGAGAGGTGCTCTCAACTTATCGGAGGTTCAATTTCTAGTTCTTGATGAAGCTGATCAGATGCTTCAAGTTGGATTTGCTGAAGATGTTGAAACTATACTGGAGAGGCTGCCTGCAAATCGTCAAAGCATGATGTTTTCAGCGACAATGCCTAATTGGATTAGAAGCCTTACCCAAAAGCACTTAAAAAACCCATTAACTATTGATCTGGTTAGCTTGCATATCTTATTTTACCCTATATTTGTTTTCAGTATATCTTTTACTATTGAGTTGGTGCTGACTCTTGCATGTGTTGTATACTTATGAAAATTTGGAGATCTAAAATGAATGCTAGCATGAAGGAAGCTTTGCCATTGTAATCCATATTCCATTGCTTAAATTCCGGTTATTTTAAAAAGACACATCTAATTAAGAATAAACTCTGTTTCGTATTCTCTTTTTAGAATAATGAAGATAAGCCCTGAAGGTCGGCAAGACACATTCACCTAGCACCACTTATTTATTGTGGCTTATGTTCACCCGCAGGTTGGAGAAAATGATCAAAAGTTAGCAGAAGGAATTTCCTTGTATTCAATTGCAGCAGATATGCGTGGGAAAGCATCAATTCTTGGTCCTCTAATTACTGTAAGGGTCATTCCTTGGGATTTGTTTGTTTTCCTGCTTATTTTTTTTTAGTTTTTTTTTCCTTTTCCTTTTCCTTTCTGTTTTGTACCCATTTCAAACGCTTTATGGTTTCCCTCTCAATGCCATTGCTTTCATCCTCAAATTCTTTTTTAGGAGCATGCGAAAGGAGGAAAGTGTATTGTTTTCACTCAAACAAAGCGTGATGCTGATCGTCTGGCCTATGCCATGTCAAGAAACTTTAGATGCGAGGCTTTGCATGGTGATATCTCTCAAAGTCAGAGGGAAGCAACTCTCTCAGGATTCCGAAATGGGAATTTTAATATTTTAGTTGCTACTGATGTTGCTGCTCGTGGCCTTGATATACCTAGTGTTGATCTGGTTAGTTTTACATGTTACTCTCCACTGCTTCTAGGCATTTTTTGCTGCTTTTGTTAGAAAATATTGTTTGCTTAGTTGATCATTATGTTAGTTTAATATTTTCATCTTCTGATGTCATACATGTCTTGTTTGATGTTTTCTTACTCATGGTACCACTTCAAGGAAAATCTACTTCATATGGGTTTGTTTAATGTTACATCGTAGAAGAATATGTATGATCTGTGATGTGAATTTCCTATACACTGATGCAAAATTTATCTTTTGGTTTAATGTTGTTGGCTTCAATATTCTGCTTTTTATTCTTGCATAGGTAATACATTATGAGCTTCCAAACACGTCTGAAACTTTCGTCCATCGAACTGGTCGAACTGGTCGTGCTGGAAGGAAAGGAAGTGCGATTCTTATCTACACTCGAGAGCAGAGTAGGGCTGTCAGGGTTATTGAGCGAGAAGTAGGATGTCGGTTTTCTGAGGTAATATTTTGTATCCCGTTTGATGTTCATGTTTATTTTCCCTTTTCTTCCTGGGGGAGGGGGGTTTAATATCTTTAATAACGTTGATGCCATATTGAGGATTTTGAACAATAGGAATAGAGAAGTTAAAGAATTTTTAAAAGCTAAAGTGAAAGCTTTTGAAGTGGGGCTGGCAAAGGTCAAAGGTTTCAACATTGATACTCTTTTATCTTGTCACCAAAGCTAGTTTTTAGCCTTTTTTTTATCTGGTTTTGTTGTCAGTCTTTACCGGTTTGGCATTAATAATTATCCTTTGACCAAAAGACCTTACCAGTTCATTTTTAAACTGTCTGGTTTTGATTTGTAAAAAGCTTGTTTTCAATTTCAGGCTGAATTCATAGTACTATCTCTCAATTAGTCAAGCTTCAAATATTTTTTTACTTGGCATTTTTCTGTTCATGTCTCAAATATCAATACAATTAATGATTGGTGGTATGAGATTCTCAGCTTTGTTTCTTAGTAAATTTTAATGACTTCCTACAGCATTGGTTCTGGTGATATAGTCTCTTATTGAACTTGGTGAGAATAGCACATTAATTAAAATTTTCCAAAAGTAGAAATTTAACAAGTATCTATAAGATCACATTAACTAGACCCTACTTTTTTTTTCACTAATTAGACCCACCAATCCCTGTCAAATGTAAAGAAGAGAAAAATATACCATATAAAAGAAGAGATTCTTGAACTACCCTTCCAACCTGGACCTTCCTGACTGGTTTAATACATTGTCTAGCTTTTAAATGATTGGAGAATAGTATCATACATTGTCTAGCTTTTGCATATAAAGCATTATAACATACCTGATGCACAGAAAGAGGGGGAAAAGACTAGCTATTGTTATAACACAAAAACATCTTGTTCTAGATAAGTACCAATTCATGAGAACCTGTAACATGAAAAATGATTTTTTGATTCAATTTTTACTCCTTAAATAGTTAAACCAAGTTATGCATAAAATATGGATTACAGCAGGGAAAAAGTCTCTTGTGCCAATTACAATTAATTAACATTATCCTAAATTGGGAACATAAATATCATATTCCTTATAAATAAATGACCTCTTGGCAAGTACTTGTGACCGAAAGTTATACATGAAATTGGGAACATAAATATCATAATCCTTATAAATAAATGACCTCTTGGTAAGTAATTGTGACCGAAAATTATACATGAATTTGACATGGATTGCTATGATACTCTATGTTTTCATTGATGACTTATTGACTGATATTGACTGGTTTACTCTTAATTTTTGTAGCTTCCTAGGATAGAGGTTGATGGTGGGAGCACTGGCATGTTCGATGATATCGGTGCTGGTGGTCAATTTGGGTCATTTGGAGGCACACAAGATCGTGGATTTGGTGATTTGGGTTTTGGTCGTTCTGGTCGGCAAGGGGAATATGGATTTGGCCGTTCTGGAGGAAATAGGAGTCCTGGATTTGGTCGTAGTGGTGGTCGATTTTCTGATGAGACGGGTGGTTATGGAGGTCGCTTTGGTTCTAATAACCGATCTGGAAACTTTGGTGGTTCTACATTCGGTCGTCCAAGTGGATTTGGGGATTTTGGCTCAGGCAATCCAGGTGGATTTAATGACAATCGCTCTGGTCGAACTGCTGGTGGCTTTGGAAGCTTTGGTTCTGGCCATTCTGGTGGATTTAGTGACGATCGTTCAGTCCGAAGTAGTGGGAGCCGTGGCAATTCTCGATCTAGTCGTTTTAGCAGCTTTGGGGGATCCGATGTTGATAATGATCAGAGCAATGGAAGAACATCGTTCTAAATCCTGTGGTAAGCATGATATATCTAACACCACTAGGATCTCTTTCATTCTGTGCATCTTGCTAGTTGCTACCTCTCACACATGATATAAATTTGACATAAACATTTTACCCGTGAATGGTGAGTTACTTTCATTTTTTGCAAGATTGACCGGTTCTGCTTGATTTTCTATGCATTCTTCATAGTTATCATCTTTGCTTTAGGTCTGTTTGGAATTAGTTCTCTGGTAAAACCTTCTAAATTGTAGTGGACTAGTTTAAATGTATATGATCATTAGAGATACCAATTTTTTTTTCTGTTTTGTGTTTCTTCTTTTGTAGAAGTGGAAAACTGCCACTGCATAGAATGTTAAATTGTGCATGCTGCAAGTGTCCTGCAAACTTGTCACTTGTGGAAGAGCTTACGATATATACATGTTTACCAAATATGTTTGGCTGATAATATTGAAAAAACGAATTCCTTGTTCGTTTGACACTGGATTTCAAGAAAGAAAATGATCTTCAATGATAAAAACACAAACGAAGACAAATGGCTTCTTGATTTTAGTTATTCATTATGGTTATATTTGAGCTGGACTGCGTTTTCCTTTGGGGTTTTGTTTATTATTATTTGGTAGAGGGTAATGTGTCCTATTTTCTTTTTGAGTATGGTGTGTTTAGAGGAAGAGGTGGTTGGCACTAGTGGAAGCTGGAGTTGAGCTTTGGTGACAAGTCACCAAGTTTGTCCATGACAAATGCGCTGCTGGGATTGGGGAAGCAGGGGCTAAGATCAGTTTTCTAAAACAGTAGCTATTTCATGTTTTTGTGTTTCTGCTTCAGAGAGGAGTGATGACTAAAGTTGTTTCCCTCCATTATTTTTCCACCGATCTTTGTTTTTCATTCCGTCCAAAAGCTAAGGTTTGGACTATGACTGGGAGTGTAAGTTTTTGGATGATGTGTTTAGTCCACCCCCATTGCCCGTTTGCTAGGATGTAGGTTGTGTATGACACGCTTGTTTTCTTTTTCATTTATTTTGGAATATGTATACCAGTTTCTCTCTTGGGAATGTTTAAAGATTTAATTGATTCTCTATAGTGATGCTGTGGTGATTCTTCTTTCCTTTCTTTTTGTCTGTTTGGTCGCCAGTGATTTTTCAGTACTTTCTTATATTTCATTGTTTTGATATTGTTTCCGTACGAGTATTTTGGTGACATAAATTTTAAAATTTTTATTATATTTACGTGTTATAACGAGGTGGTGATTATGTGAATTTTGAAAAATATTTTAAAACTTGAAGTTATCGGTTATTTTTGTAGCTTCATCAATCTTATGTCATTTCTTTGATTCTTAGTTGATTCGACCTTAGACTTCGTTCATTTCTCCTCCACCATTTCCGACTACCATGACTCCAGTCACAGAGTATCAAAGCTTATCGATTCATCCGATGAAGTTATTGTTACTTGATTTATGATCCAGTATTTTGATTCTTTCAATGTTTATATTTTACACGTTTTTGTTAAAATTAAATTAGTATGATGTTATTCGTGATTTGAATGAGAAGTTATTATTACTGTTGAAATGAAAGTTCAATTTGAAGTTTGTTTTTGTTCAATAATTGTGACTCAACGTCACAATAATCTAATAACTTTTTTACTCATAATTTGTTATTACTTATGTTTCACCGATTGTTGTTAAAAGTTGGTGACTCTTGAAATTATGTTAAAAACAATCTAATTTTTTATTTCTTTATTAGTTGATGCTTCTTCTCGCAAGATTCACATGGAACTTGAGACTTAGCAGTCAAGTGTCCATAAAATAACTTTGGGAGGTTAAGTATTTCACAATCTTGTTCTCTCGATGCCTATTAGTCTCGCTTATAACGAAAAACCAAATAAGTAAAAAAGTAAAGCAATGAAGAAAGAAAACTCTTTGTTGAAGAAAAAAAGAAAGAAAGTGAAAGAATGAAGACGAGTATGAATGAAAAAAATTATAATAATATTTTGTTTGAGATATCATTAACCCGAATAATTTTAATTTAAATACGAAGAAAGATGAATACAAAGAAACTAAAAAAATGTTATGATAAAAAAATAGGTCACTATTAGTTAGTATCAACTCAATTTAATGTATTTGAATTTTGTTCTAATTCAATAAACTTACAAGTAGAAAAGGATTAAGAAGCAAGGTGAATGTGACCAACTCATTCTCTCATTAGTCATAAACTTTTCACAAATAGACAAATCACATAAAAATCTTAATACTTTGAATCCCTTGAAAATGTATTGCTATGCCATTTAAATACGAAATCCGACGTGGACATAGCAAAGAGTAATGAAAGCCACGTGGCACGAAGGAGAGCCTCAGCACCCTTATCCCAACATCCACAAGATCCAAATACAAACTCAATTCCCTTCGCATGTCAACAACAACATCCAAATCCTCCCACGCTCATTATTTTTCTTTTCCAATTCTACCACAAGGGAAGACCATTAGCACCACTAGTATTACCATGGCCTCCGCCGCAAGCTTCTTGCACCACAATGCACTCACCACCGCCGCAGGCAGATCACCTCATTACCTCCATCGCTCCGCCAAGTTTCAAAGCCTAACCAGCAGCAGGTAGTGTGCAGGGCTCAGAAGCAAGAGGATGATGGCAGCCTTGTCTCCCGTAGGTTGGCTCTCACCATCCTAATCGGTGCCGCTGCTGTTGGTTCTAAGGTCTCTCCTGCTGATGCTGCCTATGGTGAAGCTGGTAACTTCCTGTCTCTAATTTCTCCTAGTTACTGATATCGAATGCCATTCCAATTCTTCTTCATTTTCCTTACAATACCAGCTTAATTACATCCTGGAATATGATCTGCAGCAAATGTATTTGGGAAGCCAAAAACAAACACAGATTTCACGCCGTACAATGGGGATGGATTCAAGCTGTCGATCCCATCGAAATGGAACCCGAGCAAAGAGGTGGAGTTCCCAGGGCAAGTGCTGAGGTACGAGGACAACTTCGACACAACCAGCAATTTGTCTGTCATGGTCACTCCCACCGACAAGAAGTCCATCGCTGACTATGGTTCCCCTGAGGATTTCCTCGCCAAGGTAATAGTCCATAATCCAATACAGCTACGGTCAGATCCCTTAGCTGAAGCTCGTGTTGTTCTCATCTGAGACGACTATGGATCCGTGGTTGAATGTTTGAAGAAATTGATCAAACTTCATTCATTTTCTTCTCTTTTGACCTCTGCAGGTGGACTATCTGCTTGGGAAACAAGCATACTTCGGTAAAACCGATGCCGAGGTGATTTCACTATCTACCATAGACTTTAATTATAAGCAAATACTTACATATCTAGTTTGAATATCTTTGTGTCGTGCATGTAGGGTGGTTTTGACTCCGGTGCAGTCGCGACTGCAAACGTCTTAGAGAGCTCATCCTCGTCAATTGGTGGGAAGCCATATTACTTCTTGTCTGTGTTGACAAGAACCGCCGATGGAGACGAAGGTGGTAAGCACCAACTGATAACGGCCACCGTCAGCGACGGTAAGCTTTACATTTGCAAGGCACAAGCCGGAGACAAGAGGTGGTTTAAGGGAGCTAGAAAGTTTGTGGAGAGCGCTGCAGCTTCCTTCAGCGTTGCTTAAAACTAAGCTTAATGGAGAGAGGTTTTTATGTAAATCTTTAGTTAGTAGGGTTTTGAATTAATTTGTCCGAAACTTGTCTCCTCTTTTTAATTGTCTTCTTAAGGATATGTTAATTAATTTGATTAACCAAATTGATTAATTTAATTCGAAGTTTGATATAAACTCAAATATTATGTCTAAAATTTAATTTAAAATCTCAAATACACTGAACTAAATTAAAATTGATTTAATTTTTTATACCGATTAATAATTAAATAAAAATAACTTGAAAAAAATAATATAAATTTTATTTATCGGACATGTTAGAAAATTATAAATAATTATGATTACTTTTATTCATTTTTTTATGAATTAAACATGTTAGAATGTGTATTTTGATACATGAAAATTGACATTGATACTAAAATATGTTAATGTTACATCTGTTGGACAATAACATATTTTTGAAAATATTTATGAAAAATAAAAATGAAAATATGTGAAATTTAGAAAATAAAAAAAAAAACAGTAAAACATGTTTGATTGAAAAATTTGAAAATGATTATATGAAAAATGAAAATATGAGAAATTTAGAAAATAAAAATATACTCTCAATATTTCCACTAAAAGTAATGTAAATTAAAAAAAAATCGAAAATGCTGTATTTTTTTAAACTCAATGGATTAATTACTTAGGTTCAATTCCATATACATACAGGAATATTTCTTTTTCCAAAAACTTTTATATGCATTAAATCAGTAACGATAGGATGTGTATTTTATCCGGTCCGATCAAATTTTGATTCATCCGGTCTGATCAGATCGAATTTTTTGATAAAAAATTAGGTTTGGGTCGAGTCGGGTGATTCTTTTAAGTGGCATTGGATTGAGTTCAGGTTTAAGATGTAAAATATTCGACCGGATCCAGGATTAAATATGTAAATTTTCAATAAATTTTAAGAATATTTATAATAATGGTCTTTCATCTATATATATTATTTCGACTCAATCCATACCCATCTTTAAGTAACGATTTACTTAGGACATAAGAGATAATATTTTACATATAATAGATATTTTTATTTATCTAATTAATTTTTAAAAAATTATTTTATTTTTAAATTTAATCTCATTTTTAAATATTTACATTTTATTTTTGACACAAAATTCTAGCTCTGTTCATGTATTAAACCTATAATTTTCATTCATATCCATTTAATGTAATAATTTTCTTTACCATATTTATATTATGAGAAAATAGATGAACAAATAATAATAAAAAATATTTTTGAAAATCAAATGGAACCTTATTTTCTTCACTATATCAAATTAATAGTAAATAATTTTTTATTATCATAATTACATCTTGATGAAAAATACTTTTTCTCTCTAAAATAATGGTTCGAGCGTACTAAACCGGTCTTAAATAACCCGATTCAAGCTTTGGACCGGCTTTTGAACGGTCACGACTAAACCTAAACCCAAAACAGGCGAAATAAGAGCAGCGCACCTTCCTCACGTCTCGTTTGCTTGCTTTCTTCCTCTGCTTCTTGTTTTTTCATACTGTTTTTTCCTCTTCTTTTACTCTGCATTTTATTAGAGGGCAAAGAAAAAAAGGGAAAAATGGGAAAGAAGAAGAATCACATACCCGAAACCTCCGCAATCCGATTAACCAAGATTCTTGAGGAGGTTAAGGACGCAGGAGATGAAGGTTTTCTTTTAATCTCCGTCAAATTTCCATTTCTGAAACACAAACTGCATTGCAAACTGTTCTTCGTTATAGATTTTTCCTGGGTTTCTTAATAGTATTGTTATTGACTGTGTTTTCTGGTTGTTTTAAAGGTATACACTATTGGTTGTTCTCTTCTTGATAGCACGGCGTGCTTTGTTGCTACTGAAATAGATTTACGATTTTTTAGGGTTTTGGGAGTGATAAAAACTTATGCTAGTAAATAAATTTTAGTTCCGATGCCAATAATTGAAGAAAGTGAATGCTATTTGCTTCTTATGCATTAAACATTCCTTGTAAAGTTGCTGTAGTTTGTAGATCTTTCTTGCGGTTAAGTTTTTTTTTTGTATTAACTTATCGAGTTTTTGATGCTCCATGTAGTCTATACCTTTGAAGCCAGCCTTACAGACAAGGAACGAGCATTTGTGCACGTAGAATGCCGGAAAATGGGTTTCAAATCCAAAAGTAAAGGGTAAGTATTAATTGATAGTTTCATGCATCACTAATGTTAATAATATTACAGTTAAAAATGTTACTTGTTTATTGTATTCCTCCTTTGTGTGGAATGGAATTGAGTTTCCATTGTGATTTCTTAAGAGCCTGCATTTTGTTTTCAGCCGTGGGAGCCAGAGATGTGTCTCTATATATAAAATCAAAGAGAAAGGTAGCGGCATGTCAGAGAAGAATCTAACTAATGTGGCATTTTCGGAGGGAACAAAAATGGTTTTGCAGGATTTATTTACAAATTATCCACCTGATAAAAGGGAGCTTGACGAGAAGGTGATCAAAAAATATAGTGGAAAAACTGCTAAAATACGAAGAAAGAAAGATGATATTTTCTTAAAGCCATTGATGAGTGCCACAGAGATTGCAGAGAAGGTTAAAAGACTTGCATCTAAGAGAGAGAAGAATCCAAACTTGAGACAGGTTATTCCATACAAGCCAGTTTAGAAAGTTTGGTTTGACGCTGCTTAATTTTCACTCTATGTTATGCATAAAGGGTTTTTTTGTAGTCTCTCTAAATTAATTTAAATAGAAGTTTTTGTGCATAATGCATGCAGATTAATGAAGAGAGGTCAAAGCTTCCAATTGCGGGGTTTGGGGATGCCATTACATCGGCAGTCGAATCTCACCAGGTCACCTTCTTGTCTTATATTTGTTTTTGTTTTTAAGATGTGTATCTGCTCCGGGCACAGATTCCAGAATATGGTAGTAATACAAAGTTATTTCTATTGGTTCTCACATTATTTCTGCCCTTGTCTCAATGCAATTGGGTCATTATTTTCCAATGAGAAGTTTATATTTTCCTGTTCTTTTAAGTTACAGTTGGATGGTTGGGATGTCTCATATTGCTATATTTATTGTATCTTCCAAATTCCAATATAGGTTATCCTCATTTCTGGCGAGACTGGGTGTGGCAAGACGACACAGGTTTTCTTTTTATTTTTTTGTATAATTTTTATGTTATATTTAATTTAAGTGGCTGGACTATCTGATTTAGAAGTAATCATTTATGTCATTTTCCCCTTTTGATTGGACTGTGCAGACAGAGAAGTATTGCATCTCACTTCACTTGTTGCACAATGAACCATCTCTGATATTTCTAATAAATTCTTAATCGTGTTTATTTAGATAGGTATAAAAATAAAATTCTGGCTTAAGGTTTTAGATGCTGCTAAAACTGTCCGTAAAGCACTCTAGGATTATAATTTTCTGGATTTTGTCTTATGTTATTTATAGGATTCTTAGTGGAAAGTTGTTACTACTGATCATGTCAATGCTTAGGATAATGCTTCTTTGAAGGATCAGAGTATAATTCTGGCCTTTTGTCTGTGGGTACAATCAATTTACTATAGAGTTCATGAATACCAAGATAATTGAAGTTTCTGCTTAAAGATGATGAATTGACATGGTTTTATAAGTGTGTCTAAAGGAGAGTATATATATGTTTAAAAATGAATTTGTATTATAAATGTATACATTTACAACAAGGCAGAAGGTATGGGATATTGGGATCCTCTTCATAAAAGGATAATATCAACAACCGGCTGCTTTTACAGATGTACTACTACCTCAAAATTATTAGTACACGATTCAAATTATACACAAGCCTGAGCCACAGTTCATTTCTCCATGAAGTACATAATATCGGAGTTCATTTGTTTCTTGGTTTGTGACTTGTATTGGTGATGCATCTGGTCCAGGTTCCACAATATCTTTTGGACTATATGTGGGGAAGAGGTGAGGCCTGTAAAATACTTTGTACTCAGCCTCGGCGTATATCAACTACATCAGGTGCGGATAACTTTGGTTTGTTGTATTCTTGTTCTACATATTGTTTCCTTATTTTTTATGGTGCACCAAACTTTCATATGGTTTCTATTTTGTTTATCTGCTAGTGTCTGAGAGAATCGCTTATGAAAGAGGAGAAAGTATTGGAGAAAATGTTGGATACAAGGTACTGTTGTTAAACTTATTAAAACATGTATGCATAATGAGCCATTCTTGATAAAATCATGGCATTTTATGAGAAATTACTGCTTGTTTCTCTCTGCCTTTTAACAACATGAGAATGGGTAATGTGTAGCCTTAGAGATAGACTTACAAAGCATAAAACCATTTGTTCAAGCTCTCGGAGTTCTAGTATTGAAGGAATTGGAGCCAAATTATATGCTAATTATCTTAAATATCTGCATTTCTTGCTATATATATATGTATAAGCTGTAGGTTAGTACGTTTAATTATGCGAAGATATTATTCTAGGTTAAGAATTGGAATATATTATGTATCTTTTACTTATGGAAAGTCAAATTTAGTAGAATATCTTTAGAAATCATATTTGTATCTTTAGCTACCTAGAATACTAAGGATTGTATCTTTAGTTACCTAGAATACTAAGTTGGTCTTTAGTTACCTATATATTATGTACTCTTCCTATGAATAAAATGAAGAGAAAAATTCCTTCAATTCTACATAAACATGTGCTTCAGTCTGGCTCCTTGCTATTTATCCTTCTTTTTCTGGTTTATTCTTCAGTTCATTTTTTCTTGGTTAGGTTGAAATTCTGCATTTAGCTAATTTGACAACCTTGGATTTTTCATGGCTTTTGATGGAAAAGTTTTAGTTTATCCTACAATGCTAAGAGTTATGAATTTTTATGAAGATTCGCTTGGAAAGTAAAGGTGGTCGGCAGTCATCAGTTGTCTTCTGCACGAATGGGGTATTATTGAGAGTGCTGGTTTCAAACAGTAGATCGAAGAGAGAAGACATCTCTGACATTACTCACATTATTGTGGTATTTAAATTCTTCCTGTTTTGTTTATAAATTTCTTAAACTTCATTTTCAGATGCCTGAAGGCATCTTTCTTTCCTTTCTTTGGAAAAATTCAACTGGATTTGGGGGAATATTTTAATAAGTTGAAGAAAACTGTGTATTAAACTCCAGAGTTTTCTTGAACCTGTTATTGATCTGCTCAAGTTTAATAGCTGTTTGTTATCAATGTGGTCAGGGTACTTGCTAAATTCTACAATATTAATGTTTTATTCCTCACATCAAATTAGAATCGACCATTTTAAAGTTGTATTGCTAACATCAATTGTCAAGGATAATATATTGTACCAACTTCCTCACTTATATTACCTGCACCCTTTGGTAGGAATGGACTTATTAGGACAGGGATGTACTATGTAGAGTAGTGGGACCGGTTGCCCCTGCTAATGATTTGCAGAAGTTGTTCTAGCTCCTCTCAGCTTTTGGCTTTAATCAAATGTCCAATGCAGAACTGTGTTGCGATTTTCTCTTTTTTTTTCCTCAATCCTCTCCGTGATCTTAAATAAAGATTTGAAGACTTCAGGGTCTTTTCTGGCCACATGTACTCTTGTTTGAGTTTTTCTTTATCTTCCCATCTTTTGTTTACTCAAAATTTTAGAATTTAGGGGTCATGATAGGCACCTTTTTGCTCGGCCTTTGCTATTTCCCTTTCCTTTTTGGTTTTGACTCCCAACCTAATATTTTCTTTCCCCATGTGTGCTCAGCAGAAAAAACACATACTAGTGTTTTGTGTTTGAGGACGGAAAAAGGTTCTCTATTTCTGCATTTGTCAAGGTAGGAAAATTTAAGCCATTGAAAATTGTGATTGCTCAGCCAACAATAGCAGGAAATTTTAATAAGGTGGATTCTTGACATATTCTGGCCCTTCCAATAAAGGAAGATGTATTTGGAAATCGATTCCTTTCTAGGACTGGTTTGGTCCCAAAACCCTGAATACTTCTATTTGAGGTAAATGGATTGATGAGGATCCTCTGCCCCCAATTTTCTTGAGGAACTCTATGCATTTGTCATCATACATATTTAGTTTCATCTCAAATCTATATATCCATTTATATTTTTTAATATTTGCATGCATTCACTTTTTCTTATTTATTATGGCTCACAGTTGCTCATTTTCTGAAATTTTTAGGATGAAGTTCATGAGAGGGACTGCTTCTGTGATTTCATGTTGGCAATTATCAGGTACATGTTCTGTGATTTAGAATTTCATTTGTTTTTGCTTGCTTTCACTAAAATCATTCGAGTCTAAATTAAAGGTTAAATATGTTTTAGGGTTTATCATTCTTGCAATATTTTTCGAGCAATTTGTTGCATTAAATATAGTGCCACAGTTGTATCCGTACTTTCTGTTCCTCACCACTACTCATATTGCTGCTTGTATTCGGGCACAACAGCTAAGAAAATTGTAGGTTCCGGATAGTATCCCTAGAGATGTCTTTCATAGACTCGAAGTTCTTGAAAAGTATCCAATGTGGTAGATCGTAATCGAACAATTGTCCTTGCAGCCTACATGAGTTCAGTTTTGAAAAATTCAAATTTGCTTTGATCATTATTGAGCCGACATCGGGATTCTGTGGCTCAAGTTGTCAATTCGAATCCAATTTTACATTTATGTCATATTAATGTCTTATAGACCTTTAGGTACCACCTTGGGTGTTTTTAATGGTTTACAGTCCCTTGAGTTAATTAGTTTTTCCTTAGGGGATTGTTGTCTTATAAGATGGAAGATTTGTAGTTGAATTTGCATGTTTGTCATTTTAATTTCACTGTCGATTTGCAGGGACATACTTCCTTCGTATCCTCATCTACGTCTGGTTAGTTCTTGACCTCATGTATCCCTCCAATTTTCTAACCAATAATAATTTGTGTTCTTATTATATAATCTTTGTGGAAAATTAATTAGTTTTTTCTGTTGGTATATAATACAAATAGGTACTAATGAGTGCTACTCTTGATTCTGAGCGGTTTTCGCAATATTTTGGTGGTTGCCCAATCATCCTTGTTCCTGGGTTTACATTTCCTGTAAAATTCTATCACTCTTCTCTGTCATTTATTTTTTAGTTTTAACCACATCGTAATTTTATTGATATTCCTAATTCAGGTAAAATGTTTCTATTTGGAGGATGTGCTTTCGATCTTGAAATCTGCAGATGATAATCATCTTATTTCAGCTAATGCAAGTGCCCAAGATGAAGACCCAGAATTAACAGAAGAAGATAAGATTGCATTAGATGAAGCTATTAATTTGGCTTGGTCAAGTGATGAGTTTGATCTGCTTCTAGATTTGGTGTCTGTTGAAGGAGGATCGAAGGTTCATAATTACCAGCATTCTTTGACCGGACTAACACCACTAATGGTGTTTGCTGGAAAGGGTAGAGTGGAGGAAGTTTGCATGCTCCTCTCATATGGTGTAGACTGCGATCTGATCTCCAAGGACGAGAAGAGTGCTTTGGACTGGGCTGAGCTGGAAAACCAACAGGAAGCTGCTGAAATAATAAAAAAACATATTGAAAGTTTCCAAGATAATGATGGGGGACAACAGTTACTTGACAAGTATACATCAGGTAATCCAGAAATCATCGATAATGTTCTTATTGAGCAGTTGCTAAGAAAGATATGTATGGATTCAAATGAAGGAGCTATTCTTGTTTTCCTTCCTGGGTGGGAGGACATAAATAGAATAAAAGAGAAATTACTTGACAACCCCTTTTTCCGAGATCCTTCTAGATTTATTATAATACCGCTGCATTCAATGGTTCCCCATGCTGATCAAAAGAAGGTCTTTAAGCGTCCACCTCCTGGCTGCCGCAAAATTGTCCTTTCAACCAATGTTGCCGAAAGTTCCATTACAATTGATGATGTTGTCTATGTTATAGATAGTGGTAGAATGAAAGAGAAAAGCTATGATCCACATAATAATGTATCAACCCTTCAATCTTCATGGGTTTCCAAAGCAAATGCCAAGCAGAGAGAAGGGAGAGCTGGCCGTTGTCAGCCTGGAATATGTTATCATTTGTTTTCAAAACTTCGAGCAGCTTCTATGCCTGACTTTCAAATTCCAGAAATAAAGAGAATGCCAATTGAAGAGCTCTGTTTACAGGTATGTTCTTTGTTCTAGTTAGGTCAATTATCTTTAGTTGAAGATGAGGGGATGCCTGTCAAAAAGAAGTTTCCCCATCAAAAACCTTGTCTCCTTTCTTTTACATTCAGTTACTAATACTGTCAATGTAACCTGTTTATTGCATGATTTTATTTGCATTGGTAGGTGAAATTGCTTGACCCAGATTGTAAAGTAGAGGAATTCTTACAAAAAACATTGGACCCTCCTGTTTCTGAAACTGTACGTAATGCAATTAGGGTGCTTCAAGATATTGGGGCTTTTACCCAAGATGAAGAATTGACAGAACTCGGAGAGAAGCTTGGTTATCTTCCTGTTCATCCATTGACATGCAAGATGCTTTTCTTTGCAATATTAATGAATTGCCTTGATCCAGCTTTGACACTAGCATGTGCTTCGGACATCAAGGATCCTTTTGTCCTTCCCATGCGACCAAATGCAAGGCAGAAGGCTGTTGCTGCCAAGCATGAGCTTGCAGCACTCTATGGTGGGCAAAGTGATCAGCTGGCACTCATAGCTGCTTTTGAGTGCTGGAAGAATGCAAAAAGAAAGGGTGTAGAAGGACGCTTTTGTTCACAATACTTCGTCTCATCTAGCACTATGAATTTGCTGTTTGGCATGCGTAAGCAGCTGCAGGGTGAACTAATACGACACAGATTTATTCCTGATGATGTCTCAAGCTGTAGTTTTAATGCAAAGAACCTAGGAATACTCCATGCAGTTCTTGTGGCTGGTCTGTATCCAATGGTAGGGAGGATACTCCCACCAAAACAGGGTAGACGGATGATGATAGAGTCTTACAGTGGCAGTAAAGTTCGATTAAACACTCGCTCAATTAATTCGAAGTTATCAACCAAGCAACTTGTTAAATGCCCTTTGATTATACATGATGAAATAACTCGTGGGGATGGAGGTATGTACATAAGAAACTGTACTGTTATTGGACCATTTCCATTGTTATTTCTTGCAGCAGAGATCGCAGTGGCTCCTATAGAAGGCAATGTTTACGGTGAAGATGATGTAAGTGATGAAGATGATGCAAGTGATGAAGATGCATGTGACACTGATGGAGATGAGAAGCTTATGGTTAATAAGTCTGGTGGAAAAGAAGATAAGGTCATGTCCTCTCCTAATAATTTTGTTATGTTGGTTGTTGATCGGTGGCTATCATTCAGATCAACAGCACTCGATGCTGCTCACATCTACTGCCTGAGGGAGCGATTATCGGAAGCAATCTTATTTAAGGTAAGCACTTCTATTGACTACACATAAAAGCTAAAATACACTTTCCCCTCCTTTCTCTTTTTTTCTTTTAATTAACATTTTTTAGTTTGTTCAATGTTGAAATATGTTTGTTTTTATAATTCTTGACTTTTTTTCAGGTAATACATCCGGGTGAAGTTCTTCCTCCTGCTCTCGGGGCTTCTGTATATGCAATAGCTTGCAGTCTATCTTATGATGGTTGCATCCCAGAACAATCAGAATCGGTAGATTCTCTCACATCGAGGGTGCGTTCGACTGATATCAATAAACCTGTGTCAGGGGAAGATAAGAGTCCTAAACCGAGTAAGTTCCTTTTATCACTTGTGAACCAAAGCTTCAAAAATAAAGCTTTCCAGAAAGCTCGTAAGGTTGCTGCAGTTGAGCCCTTACGTTGCAAGCAGCAGTCACCAGCAAAGCCGGTCGGTATGAGCGTCGATCAAGACCCTATATCAGTTGCTTCTAGTTCAGGTGCATCTAAACTACAGGGTTCCATGGACAATTCTTTGAAGCGGCAACGAGGGAAGAGGTCGTCTATGTCACGACAGTGACAATGGTAAACCATATTTTTACAACAAAGGCAAATCATGGATTATGCTCAATAGTTTTGAAAGGTTTTTCATTTTCATAGAAGGCATCCGTTGAGTCATTTTCTGAATTACAGCTGACGTACAAGTTACATGGAGTAGGGAATGTTAGCATTACCACTAACCTAGTAGCTGTTGTATGTAAACAGGAATTCAAGTACTCTCTTGTTAGTTTATCCTTCCACCAAGTGAATGGGAATGCTCTCGTTTTTGTTTCTTTATTATTAGAATTTTCAATTTGATCACTAAAATCTTGAATTTTGTTCTTTTAAATTACTCGATTCTTAATTCATGTAAAACCCTCTTAACCTAGTAGCATTGCCCTCTTAATTCTTCATTTACACACCTAATTGTTTTCAGTTTTCTTGGTGAAGAGACCGCGGAGAGGGATATGTCATGGTTGGATGATTTTTATATTTTTAGTAGTAGATTTCGAATATTCAGTGCATGATTTTAATTATATAATTATTTGGTCGAGTCAAATTATATAAAAAAATTTAAATTATTCGAGTTTATAAGTTTTATTTTATGATTTAAATTTTATTTAAAATTTAAATTGAGTTTATAAAATTTTAAATCGAGTTAAATTTATGAGTGTTTTTTTATATTTTTTAATTGAGTTTATAATTTTAGTTATAATTATTTATAATGTTATAATACATATTGATTTCGATTTTAATAGTTTTAGTATTCATATAATATATATACCTGTATATATATATTTTTTATATTCTTACATGTGATATACATAATACACTATTCATAATTGATAAATTTGACTCGAACTTAAAAATTAATAAATTAATTCCTAAAAATTATGAGTTATTTAAATTTTTATTTTATAACTCAAACTTTATATAAAAAAATTCAAGTCGAATTTATTAAATTACATGTCGAATAAAAATGAGTTAGTTTTTTTTGTCGAGCCAATTCGAATAATTTAATTATTTTTTAGACGAATTTTATTTATCCCTACTTTATTCAGTAATCTAATGTTTAAAAAACGAAATGGCTACAACTTATCTTTAGTAATTATACCCTTTTACTTTATTTTTGTTTTTTAAATATTAGATCATTAATATTAATCGCCGTTGGAGAAACCTGGCATAATAGAAAGAATGATAAATTAGTTAAATAACCACTAAACTACAATTTCACTCCTATTTTAACTACAAAATCTAAAAACAATTCGTATAATCATACATTTAATCCTTCTTATTTACACATATAATCAATTTAATCATAATTTCAATGCAAAAAGCCTTTATCCAAAAAGAAGAATATAATGAACAACAACAACAGACACAGTCTCCAGCTCTTACAAACTCAATGTCGGTTCTATGCCTAACCAAAACAAACATGTAATTTACCTTTAACTCCATTGTTGGATTTTTTTTCAAAGCCTGAATTGATCATAACTCCAGGTGCAAACAAAACAAATAGCCTGAATTGTTAGTATAAATTAGTTTGGAGAAAATAACTACAGCAAAATACGTTTAAACCAAAGACAAAGTACATGTAGGCAACCGGAATCTGGTCTTTGCCTACCCGCTTTAGCAAATCTCTGGTGTTTATATCCCCAGGCTTGTCCTCTCAGTTCTTCAATACACAGCTCCCCAACCTTGGATTTCTGAAGATAATATTATTGGTTTTCCTTTTTCAGAACATGGGAAGTGTTCATAGGATGGATGGAGAAGGAGAAGGAACCAGCAAGCAATATTTGACAGATCACGAAGTTAATGTTAATGAAATCAAGCCATTGTCTGGTCATGGATGTTCAAGCTCATATGCCAGCTCATGTCACGAACTTTTTGATCTCAATGTCACCAATAATGACAACGAAACCCCTCAATCATCGAGCAACCTTCGTGTTTCAATTGCGAGTTCATCCGAAATGCAAGTGTACTTATCGAATCGGATACCGTCGTCGGTTTTTCGAGTCAAGTCGGGAACACAAATGGATTGGAGCGCTGCTTCGAATGAATCATTGTTCAGCATTCACATCAATAATTGCAGCTGCTCAAAGGACCAGTTCCTTATGTTGTATAAATCTGGAGAAATGACTAAGTTAGATGAGCAGATCATGGCGCAGAAGGACGTGTTGCCTTCTTTGAAAGAGTTGGACGACATGGCTGCTGATGCTGCAATGAATGAAGATATAGACAAAGGTTCGGGAAAAACAGTCACGATGGACGGAACAGGTGAAGTTGCAGAAAATGATAGTGAGCCAAAGGTGGTTCAAGGTTCAGTTAGTAATTCTGCAATGGTGCGTGATGGTGCAGTCGGATCAGGGCCAGGCAGTCTTAGCATGGAAAAGAAACTCACCGCCGAGGCCAATAAACCTACCAATAGCCCCTCTGATTTCTATGAGGAGAGAAGCATCAGCATTTCATTTACCTTCCCTGTGTAAGTTTTGATCTTATATGTTCATGTCTTCAGAAAATATCATGTTTCTAAAGCACTGGAATAACTTGTTTTCTCCTTCATTTCAGGTTGACAGCCCCCGATGGCGGAAGACTTAGCTCCGGCTGCGCTGACAAAAACAAGGGATTACCGGCACCACTGCAACCTCCACAACATCAGCCACAGGAGGAGAAACATCAGGAGAAAAAGGAATCAGAAAGCACGTTATCACCCCAGAATAATTCCAGTAAAAGTTGGTTTTCCTTGTTTTCTTGCTGCGGAGGTTCATGAATTTTTAAACAATGTTTTTTGTCTGTGAATTTGACCATCTCCTCCGAAAGACAAGATTCTGTGTTTAACAATGTCGGTCTAATTTTATACATTTGGTGTAAGATTTCGACAATAAAATTTGCTTTATTTACAAAGATTGCGACTTTGCATGCTTATAAAAAATGATGTGCTTTTTTTATTTTTTATTGCATGATAATTTTAAGAATGCTTAGTCTTTTTAACTTTTTTTTATGCCTTCGTCTCTTTGTTTTAAACTAAAGGATTTAGGGTGTAGGTTTAGGGTTTAAGGTAAAGAATTATAGTTAGGGTTTAAAAAATTAGAGGTGAAGTATATTTTTTTAGAGTGTAAGGTTTAGAATATATAAAATAAGGGTTGAGCTTTAAAATTTAATTTTTTTAAAAAAATAAATAAAAGACATGGAAAGAAACATATAAGAAGACAAATGATTTTTGCTCATATTTTTCATTGCATTCTTTTTTTTATTTTACTTACAGGTGTTTAAAATTAGTTACTCATAATTTGAAGTATCCTAAATTTTGGGTATCCAAAATTTTGAATATCTAAAATAATAATGTGTGATATGGCTCATGAGTATTGGATATCTATAAATTAGGTATTTATAATATTATAATATACCTATAATTTAGTAAATAGGCATAAAGCTAAGAAAATTATATAAGTTTGGTTGATTAGTCACTTTGACTTATATATTTTTTTTAAAATAATTTAACTATTAATGTTTTATTTTTGGTTAAATTAATCTTTCTACAAATGAAATTTATTAGGGGTATTCATTACTGAATATCAGGTTCATCCGGTTATCTACTTGGCCAACCCATATCCCGGTTCATTACATCTAAGTACCCATTAGTCAGGAACCCATAAAATTAACAGGTACCCATAGTATCTAGGTACCTAAAAATTCGGGTATCGGATACCTGGTTCATTATTTTTTTAATTTTAAAATTTTAAAAAATTATATATTAAATATTTTTAAAAATTTTAAACTTAAATTTTAAAAGTATATAATACAAACATAAAAAATTAGAGATTTAAATTTAGTTTTGGACTAAAAATATTAAGAAACTTAAAACAAAAATCTAATTTGAAATATAAAAATATATTTTAAAAATTGTTGGAACGAGTACCCGATAAGAGAAAACCTTCGGCCCATGTCCCGATTCGTATCTTGAAAAAATTATCGGGTCGGATATCCGGCCTGGAAAAACAAAAAATTCTTAAAATACCTTGTATTTTGTATCGGGTAGTCGAGTCAAGTCAATCAAATTGGGTAATTTTGAACACTCACAACGCTAATATGACTTTATTAAACAGACAAAAGTGTTTACTTAAAATAATATCACATCATTCAAAAAATAAATTTATAAAATTATATAAAATATAAAATCATTTTTTCCTGACTTATCGTTATATTAAATTATTTCAAATTATTTATTATTATTTGATTAATAATTTAATCCAAATCATTTTAACCCAAGATAAAGTGTTGAAATTAAATTACTTAAAAAATGTCTGGATAATAATTTAATCAAACCTTAAGGTTTTTTTTGACATTATATTTAATAAATAATATAAAAATATTCTTTATGATGAAGCTTAGTGCTTTTATATTGGATACATAAAGGCTTTGAACAAGGCGTAGATGGAAATTGAATCCGCAATGCCTAAAAATGTCTTTTAATATATATTAAATTTTGGGTAAATAAGAAAAAAATGGACCATTGGTTCAAGATAAAATCCAAGTAAAATAAAATAGAGAATAGAAAAAATAAGTTGGGATTTTTATATTCTCATTAAAATTTATAAATATATAATTAATTTCAATAAAAATAATTTTAATATATTTTTTACTACTAATTAATTAAATATTTTAAAAAATAAAATTTTCAAATATAGTTGGGGTTTACTCTAGAATATGATGATAAAATATATAAAAAATTAATTAAATTGATAATAAAATTAAAATTTCAAAATATTTTTAGTAAAACATCTTTAACTTATCTCCAATGTGTTTAAAAAATATAATTTTAAAATGATAAAAATATAATATGTTTCTCAATTATTTTTATTTAAATTTGTCATAATAGATAATGTTTAAATAAAAATAAATTCACATTTTATGAGTTATACGTTTGTCAAATTAATTAAATTATAATAAAAATTTAAACTATTTAAGAAAATAATTTGATTTTATTTAAATAAATATATAAATAATAAAGGAATATTTTTTTATAATTGTCACATAATTTTTATTAAATTCATAAAAAAAATACAATTACAATAAATTTAGAAAAACCAAAAATAAAGAAAAGTAAAATATTTTCTATAGAGATAAGCATACCATCAAAATTCAAAAACTTTCTGAATCTCTTTGTCTATGTCCAATCGAAACACATAACAGGTGAATAAGGAGTGGTAAGCAATCTAAATCATCATGCAGAATATCCCGCTATCCAGGACTGATTATATCGGTACACAACCATCAACCGAGTGAGGATTTAACCATCAATGTCCATCGACAAAATCATAATAAGAAACTAGCACCGATTCAAATCTTTATTTAATATATATATATATATTATATATACACGAGTTATATTAGATATCTATCTCTATTTATATTAGCCAATTAATATTTATTATAATTGTCATTTATGGTTGATATCGGTGGAGTCACACATAAAATTTGTCAAAAAATTTAATAAACAACGGCATCTGAGGATTTTTTTTTGTGAGACCGGTTAAAATTAAGTAGAATTAAACTTTTATAAAAGTTATAAAAAATTTAGTTTTAATTTTTTTTTATATATATTAAATTTTTATATTTTTTTATAAAATTCGATATTAGAATTTTTATATTTTTTAAAATATTTAAAATTTTATTAAAAAATTAATATATATCAAATTTTTACATTTTTATAAAAAAATTTAATATATACTAAAAAATTAATATCAAAATCTTTACGAATATTATGATAATTTTAATTTCACTTCATTTTAACACATTTCGCCTAATATCCATAATAATAGAAAATAAAAAAACACAAATTTAAAACAGCTAGGGTTTTCACACCTTTTCTCTTTATCTCTCTGCTCGGCTGCTTCATCCTAATCGAAGCTAGGGTTTTCCAGGGAGATTTAAACGACAATGACGACTGTCGTTCCCACCTCTGAAGAAGACCCCGTGCTCCCCGTCGTCCGATTCACTGCCGAACTCTCTTGGGCCGATGCCGGTCCAGAGGTGAGTTCACTTTCGTCTTCCCGAAACCCTAATTTGAAGTCGTAATTCTCGCTTTTTCATTAAATTTTTGTGTGTAATTGGTGGTCTAAAAGGTTGCGGAGCCGCAAGTGTCGCGACTTTGTATGGAAGCGCAAGAGTGTATGGTTAGGGGAAGATGGCTGGATTTGGCTTCTTTAATGCTTGCTTCTGCTGACATAGTTTTTTCCAAGGTCTCCGATAAAGGTATTATTTGAATAGTTTGAGAGGTTTTTGAATTGAGATAAATATACTTTTCTCAGCTCATTCCCTATTCAATGGAGATTCTGAAACCTTAATTTAAGTTATAATTAGTTCATTGGAAATGGTTTTTTAGGAGCTTCTTTGTTCTCGTGTTTGCTAACAACGTATTTTGGATATAAAAGCAGAGTATGTTTCGAAGAATTCGCATATCAGTGATTGAACTTTTCTGTAGGATGGTATGGTTGGTTGTAGTTTTACGATGGAAAAATACATTGGAATTGGATTAACGGTTCACGTCCTTTTTACTCTTCTAATCAATTATGATTTTTCTTTTCTTTTCTTTTCTTTTTAGTTTCTTTTTTAGTTATGCTTTAGAATCTGAAAAGAGAGTAGCAAAAGCGACAGTCGAAAATGGAGTCTTCGTGCATTGTAATGCTTAGTTCCAAAATTAGCAATCCTTTCGAAATTATGATCATGAAATAGTTGGTATTTCTGCAATTTTCATTGACAAAATAGTGAGGTTTCATTCTTCAGGACATCATTTATTCCTTGTGAATAAATTATGTGTAATTACTGTAGACAAGATAAATTGGATTTTGCCTAGAATTCCGTTTTATTTTTTTAGAAAATTTCCACTTAGGTTGCAATGGCTAATTGGAAATGAATTGAGCTGATACCATTACTAATCTGTGATGATACCCAGGACTTGTATGATTTCTACAATGATGTGATGGATAATTCATAAATTTGCATTGAAGTTCTAGTTTTGCAAGTAATTGATTTCTTTTATTATATTTCTTCAGATCTCGAGTGTATCTTCACTGTCATCTGCAATCTAGTCTCAAAGCTCGAAACCCCAAATGAAGAACTTGAGGTGGCAAAACTCATCTCAACAAAAATTACTCAACAACCAACTGATAAGCCTGCAATTCGTTTAAAGATGTAACATCCAATGATGGTCCAAATTTCTAGTGTATAGAATTTTAAATCTCCCTCTCTCATGTATCTTATTTCTTTTCTTTCCAGCTTGTTTAATCTTTATAATTTGTTGGAGGGACCAGATAGCCGGTTCTTTGTGTACATGCAAGCCTTAAACTTGGCATTGAATGGGAAAGTCACTGATCATATTGTACCATCTTTCAAAAAGATTGATAGTTTCCTCAAGGAGTGGAATGTTGGGGTCAAGGATCAAAGGAACCTCTTTCTTACTGTTGCAAATGTACTGAAAGAAAACAAAAGGTATAGAGTAACCCTGAGTCATATATTTAGATGCCCTTACCTATATGTGATTACAAGTTTTATTATTTTGGTTGCACTCTTACATATATTTCAAATCCAGCTCAGGAAAGGATTCATTCAAATTCTTGACCAAGTATTTGGCAACTTTCTCTGGTGAGGACTCATATGTAATGACTGAAGCCAAGGAGGAAGCTGTGCGTTCTGTCATAGAATTTGTGAAGGCTCCGGACACGTTTCAGGTATCTTAATTTTACTAATGTAGTAGCTTATCTATCTATATGTGTGTGTGCATGTATTTTCAATTTAAGCTTATTTAATTCTAGTCATTTCTTTGCTTCTTCAAACGCCCCCACACCTTCACTTCCCATTCTGACTTTTACAACTTTTTTCGCCATCTCACTAGAGCTTTGCTTGTATTGTTCCTAATTTGCAGCTGAGTACGTGTACAAGTGTTTGTTGCCAATTGATGAATCTTTATTCGTTTTCCTTTTTACAGTGTGATCTTTTAGATATGCCTGCTGTTGGCCAATTGGAAAAGGATGCTAAATATGCATTGGTCTATCAGCTTTTGAATATATTTTTGACTCAGCGGTTGGATGCGTACCTGGAATTTCAGGCTGCAAATTCTACCTTATTGAAAAGTTATGGTAATGCACAGGCATTTACATGGGCTAAAAGTTCCTCCATGATTTGTTTAATTTCATTATTTTCACTCTCCATGGTCCAGGTCTTGTTCATGAAGATTGTATAACAAAGATGAGGCTGATGTCATTGGTTGATCTTGGCTGTAATGAAGCTGGACAAATTCCATATGCCCTCATCAAGGATACTCTTAGGGTAAAGTTGCTTTGCTTCCTGTTTACCACATTTGCTGCATATTGTAGGTTTATTTCCCATTGATGTATTTCTCTTTGCAGATCAATGATGATGAGGTGGAAATGTGGGTTGTTAAGGCAATAACTGCTGAGTTAATCGACTGTAAAATGGATCAGATGAATCAGGTTGTGATTGTGAGGTACTATGTTCTCTCTCTCTCTCTCTCTCATGATTTATGTTCAATTCAAGTGTATATGATTTCATTGTTTTATCCATTTAATTAAAAAATCTGTTTGTTTAACATGCAGTCGCTGTACTGAGCGCCTTTTCGGACAGCAACAATGGCATTTTCTTCGATCAAAACTAGCAGCATGGAGGGTAAGGGATTTCACACAATTGGTACTTTAGTTATCCACTCGAGTGTCTTTTCTTTACATAATGTGCGATGGATAGGTAGCAGTTGTCAAGGAAAGGTTTCTTCCGTTAGTTATTAAGCCATTCATCTGTTTGAATGTTTACGTTTTGTGGTTATTTGCTTTGCTTTGATTGAGCAGGGTAATGTTGCAAGCCTCATCAGCACCATTCAAGTAAACAAGGTTGTTGAAGAAGGAGGCTCACAGGCAATTCAAGGGATGACTAGTCGGTAAACCGCTTACTTTTACGGCTATTTATGGTGGGAAAACTTGATTTATCCAACAATATAAGATCAGATTTAACTTTCTATGTTTTTGGTTGGACAATGGATTGGGAAATTTTGACAGTGCATTTCTTGACTCTTAACTTTATTTTGTAGTTCATCTTTAGATTTCAAACAATGACTTCAAAGTTCACACTCAAATCATCACAGGTATCTTTCAATTCATCAAAAGAATAAGACCTACCCGAGTTAGAACTTATTATTTTTCTTTTCCCAAGTTGACTATTTCTTGTTCTTTGTCATCGGAAAAATCTTCATCACTCCAAGTAATATTGACCTTATATTTTTGGTTTGCTTAACCCCTTGTTCTTCGATTATTGACAATCGAACTTGATGTGCCCTAATCTTCTTTTCTTTCTTTGCTTAACCCCTTGTTCATCCACTTCACCGGTAACCAAATTTTCTTCTTTACTAGTGGATTTGAAGGTTTCGATGGGTTGAAAAAAGAACATCATCAATATCTGTCAAAAGTAGTAGTTTGCTCCATCAAAGTAAGGAGGTTTTGATGTAGAGTGAAAATTTTCACTTTAATAGTTAAGAAAATTATTTAATTTTAACATATGATGAACAGATTTAAAATCTCATGAAATTCAATTTATCCAAGTTTTCTTAAAATAACTTAATGCATTAAAATGAATAAAACAAATTTAAAACTCATATGCACAAAGCCTCAAAGAAGTTATGCAATAAAAAAGATCACCTCTACTGCATTGCCTTGTTCAAGGTCTGACAGAGGATTGCCATCTAACTGTTTGTTTATTAGTTTCCTGCACCAAATCAAGAGCGAATCTTTTCCATTGAACCAGTGTTTCTTTTCTACCAAAACAAAAGGCCGTCTCAATAATGTGAATTGCTTACATTAAATTTCAAAATAAGCAGATATATTTAGATAGTCTTGTTCTTATGTTAAAAGACTGTATAAGTATGATCAATAAAGGAAAGAAACCCCAGAATATTAAATCGAAAGAAAGAAAGATGTAATGCATTTTAATTTTTTATAGCCGTTGCAACCGTTTTGGTTTCTTTTAATTTTCTGTTTCAAGTTTGTTGCGCCAGTTGGCTTGGCTGTTAGGGGAATAGAACGCTGCGTTTTGAGCAGGTTCATTAAGGATATATGGAGGCCTGTAGATAGAGAAGAAAATATCGAAAAATTGAATGAAACTTCTACTCCTCTGAATTTCTTCTTCTTCTTCTTCCTTCAAATTCTTCTGTTTCTCCTCTCTAATTTCTTAAGTTCGAGTTTGAGTCCTTTACAAGGGTATCAGAGCCTCTACGTTCCTCGATGGTGGACGGAGTAGTTACCCGAAGTCAGGCAGCCCAGCATCAGGCGGCACAGCATCAAGTGGCAGCACAACAACAGTCACAACCTTCGTTACTGGAACATCCGAATGCTTCTAATGGTCTGGTACTTCAATCAGATTTCAATCGAGAGGTTTCTCAGTTGAAGAATGACATTTCTCAGCTTGACCAGAAAATGGAAGGACAAATGTCGGATTTGCACATCTCCATTTTATCTGAGATCTAGAAACTGATGTCAATTGCGTTGGAAAAAACACCGGTGGAGGAAGGAATTCTGGGCACACCACCTACGGTGACACAGATGACTCGGGTAATGTTTTCCCAAGCTTCATGTCCGGGTCCGCAACCAGCAATTATAGCTTCGAGTAACAGAGTTTCTGAACCACAGGTGGAGATCATAACGGACCGCGAGTTTGTGGAGAAAACTTCAGGTGGGGGACCAACATCCTGTAATTTCGCATACAAATTACTGTGCCCCAAGTTTGATGGTACCAAGTTCAAGGAGTGGGTAGCCAAAGTGCAATAGTATTTCGAGGCGGAAGGAGTCCTTAATGAAGCTAAAGTGAGATTGGTGATGTTACATTTAGAGGGGAAAGCCCTTCAATGGTATCAGTTTGCGATGAGGGAGGTACAAGACTTGAGCCAGATGGATTGGAACCAATATTTACAGCTGCTAAGGGATCAGTTTGCTCCGGAAGGGTTTTCGGATCCTTTCGCCGAGTTGGTGGCTCTCCATCAGACTGATACGGTGGAATAATTTTATGAGGAGTTCATCATGTTGCTAAATCAGGTAAAACTTCCAGACGACTATGTTCTTAGTATATTTAAGAACCATTTACGTTTGGAAATTAGCCAGTTTCTGAAGTTGCTGCAACCAAGGAATTTAACTGAAGCTTTCTATATGGCTAAACACTTGAAAGCTATTTGTCCCCTGCAAGTAAAATACATCCTTCTATGCTAGCTAGGAATGTTGCCCCTGCTGTAATTAGCATGCCTCATAGGACAATAGGAGTTGGTCAGAACTTCATGCCTAGGAATGTTCCTAATGTTACAGGAAATCTTACGACTGCAAAGACTCCAATGATGAATATGGGAAAAAGGAGGTAATAAAGTTTTAACTTTGAAAGGAGAGGGTAAGGACAAAGATTTTCCTGTTTTATCTCTTCAGGCTATGTGGGGAGTTTCTTCTTGTGAAACCATGAAGCTTAAGATTTCTGTAGGAGAATCTAATTTTGTGGCTTTAGTGGACTCAGGAAGTACACACAACTTCCTGAGCCGAAATTTAGCCAAGAAGATGGATTTAAGGGTGGAAAGGAGAGCTAGCATGAGGGTTACAGTAGCTGATGGTGGTACCTTGAAAACAGTTGGCTTAAGTAAGGAAGTGGAGTGGAGTACTCAGAATCATACCTTTGTGACTGACTTCTTGATTCTGCCACTGAAGAGTTGTGATGCGGTATTAGGCATACAATGGTTGTCTTCTTTGGGTCTTGTTAAATGGGATTTCACATCTTTATGTATGGAGTTCTGGCATCAGGGTGAGTTCATTGTCTTGGAAGGCATGAAACTTGATCCTATATCCTGGATTGATTCTAAGCCATGCCTCAAAATGTTGAAGGAAGGGATCAGTCCTTTTACAACCTGCTTACTGGTAATGAATGCTAAATTAGAAATGAGACCAGTAGCCAAGGAAAACACAGAGCTTAAAATTTTATTAGAAGAATTATGTGATGTCTTTGAGGAACCCAAGGGGTTACCTCCAAAGAGAAGGCAGGAACACAGGATCCCTTTAATGAATGAGCAGGAAGTTGTGAAGCTTAGGCCATATAGATACCCTGCTTTTCAAAAGAATGAAATTGAGAAGACGACAAAGGAAATGCTCACTATTGGAGTCATCAGGGACAACAACAGTTCATTTGCTTCCCCTGTGATCATGGTTAAGAAAAAAGATGGCTCTTGGAGGATGTGTGTGGACTATAGGAGGTTGAATCAGTTTACTATTAAAGACAAATTTCCAATGCCAGTCATAGAGGAGCTTCTGGATGAATTAGGATCAACAAGGATTTTTTCAAAGCTTGATCTTCGTTCAGGTTACCATCAAATTAGAATGTGGGAACCTGATATTCCTAAGACATCTTTTAGGACCCATGAAGGACATTTTGAGTTTGTGGTAATGCCTTTTGGCCTTACAAACGCACCAACAATTTTTCAAGGACTCATAAATAGGGTGTTCAACAGATTTTTAAGGAAAACAGTGTTGGTTTTCCTAGATGATATTTTGGTGTATTCTTCAGGTTGGGGAGAACATCTAACCCATTTAAAGGAAGTGCTGGAAGTATTGAGAGCTCAAAAGTTATATGCAAAAAAAAAAGCAAATGCCATTTTGGTGCTACAGAAGTGGACTATCTTGGCTATGTTATTTCTAGTGGTACAATAGCAATGAAGGTTGACAAGGTGAAGTGCATTCAAGAGTGGCCAACACCTAGTTCAGTAAAGGAGCTGAGGGGTTTCCTTGGCCTCTCAGGCTATTATAAACGTTTTGTGAAAGGATATGGAGTAATTGCTCGAGATCTTACTGAATTATTAAAGAAAGGAGGTTGGAAGTGGACTGAGAAGGAGCAGAAGGCTTTTGAGGCTTTGAAAACAGCAGTATGTACAACACCTGTTCTCACTTTGCCTAACTTTGAGAAGACATTTGTGGTAGAAACAGATGCATCAGCCTTAGGTGTTGGTGCAGTACTGGTTCAGGAGGGAAAGCCTCTGGCCTTTTTCAGTAAGGGATTGGGAATCAAGCATCAAAGCCTTTCCATATATGAAAAGGAGATGCTTGCAGTTCTCTTGGCTGTAAAGAAGTGGTCACCCTATTTGTTGGGAAGGCATTTTAAGGTGAAGACTGATCATCAAAGTCTGAAGTTTCTCACAGAGCAACAGGCTGTAACCCCAGCTCAACAGAAGTGGGTTGTTAAAATGATGGGCTATGATTTTGAGGTCTTGTATAGGAAAGTGATTCAGAATAAGGTGGCTTGTAACCCCCTCGACCCGGTCTAGACGCCATCCGACTCGAACGAGTTACACGGGGAATACTGAGGCTAATCCGAAGACTCACCCCGATAAATAACCCTAAAAAAATAAGTTTTCCTTTTTATCTTTTCTAAATGTTTTGATTAGATCTTACATGTTCATGCAAGGACCGAGTTCAATTGCAGCGAAGACTAAAGAGAAACGAGTCCTAATTTATCAAACAAGTTTTAGGGACCTAATTATAATTTCCAGAATTTTATATCCTGATTATGAAATTAAGGTTATCAATATTTAATTAAGTATATTTCATGCTTGAACGTAAATTTAAGACTTAAAATAATATCTACAAGTTATTTAATTGCATGCTCAAAGTTTAGGACTATTTTTAGCTTACAAAGGTTTCATGACATTCTCTATATACAAATTCACCTAAAAACACTTTAATCACATATCATGACATATTATCTAGATGCAATTCAACCTCGTTAGCAACAATATATTCTACACCTAAGAGTATGCTTCAACATAAACAATACTCAAATTCAAACATAGGGATATCAAGAATCAAACTTTAAAACAACTATATTAATACTAAAGGAATATCAATGGGCAATTTAATTAAATGTCACAAGCTAACATCAACTTTGATATTCATCAAATATGTATAAGCATATAACCATTTCAAGTCTCAAAAGCATAGACATTATTCACAATATGATAACCATCCCCATTTCTCTCTCATTACTACTACTGTTATAAAAACACACTTGAGCTTTCACTTGACGGTTACCTGGATCCTTGCTTCTCTTTGCTGCCTCCACATCAAATACTCTGCATTGTAAGGTAAATGAGAGGGTAAGTATAAGCTTAGTGAGTGAATAAAACAAGTATAAAAATACCTTGCAATGCAGCCCATATTAAACCAATTTCATCAATTTAAAAACATGTCGTGCTCTTTATAAAACAAAACACACAAGGCTAACAATGCCACTTTTATCTCTCAGCAAGTGTTATCAAACCAAGGTGAACAACACCATCATTAAATTTTAGTAAAAACCATTTTGTAATCACATGCTTTACAAGCTAAAACACAAGTCTTACATGCTACTCACATAACAATGCTTACACGTGCATCTCGATGCACAAAGCTCAAGTCTTACATGCTATCAACATAGCAATGCTCAAATCACATGCATACCAATGCATAAAACCTCGCATGCATAACACCATATGCAATCAAGTGAAAACCATGAAACTTACCTTTGAAAAATAAAAATATATATTGGTACTAGTGATCCGATTTGTACTACTCCAAATCGTTAGGATAAACGGGCAATCGCATGTTAGTACTACTCCCAGAGCATGCGCATGTTGATACTACTCTCAACATGAATATCCCACCTTGGTGTCCGGTGACAGTACTACTCCGACCAACCCGTATGTGACAGTACTACTCCCATCACAAAACATTAGAATATAGGCCAAAATGCAACACAAAAGGAATTTATACACGTACGACTTTTGAATGTTTATAGTGCACTCTAAACCCTATTGATCGATAAACTTATCCCATAAGGTTCATCACTTAACTAGCCAATATATTATCAAAAACAAATGCTCAACATTTAATTCAAAACAGAATTCAAATCACATGTATCTCACTTTTTACGCATCACTTGCAAAAATCGATAAAACCACTTTTATCTTATTTTTCAAAATAAAAAACCATGGGAACATTGAATGCATATAAAATCTCTTTAAAAATAGTCTCATGAGCATTTATATACATGCATAATCACATATGCATAACACAATAATAACATGACAAATAACATAACAAAAACACGGCGTAATATGAGAACCTTTAAGAAAGCAATACTTTAAACTTACTTCGGAGTGTAGGAAGGTTTTTCACACCTTCCCTACACCCCTAAACCTTTGAAAAACATTTAAAACTATGCCAAAATTGTATCTCTCATAATCCACTCACCGATAACCGATACTTGCTCGTCAAACCACCGAAACGAACCGAAATGCCTTCAAACGCGATCGCCTAACTCTTGTCCTATTTCAAGCATCAAAACCAATGAGTTTAATGCTTCTAAACTAACAAAAGAAACTAACAATTTGGATCCCTACACAACAACTCTTAAAACCTATCAAAACTTAAACCGAAAACTTGTCGAAACACACCAAACTTCACTTAAGCCTATAGTCTGGGATTAGGGATATTAAAAACACTTTATAAAAATCCTAACACATTAAAAATAATTCATTTAAGATCCAAAAACAATGGATAAAAACCCTTGAGCGAAAATTGAGATCTTTAGTCGAAAAACCGATTTTTATGAAATTAAAAGATTAAAACAATTTCTCCAAGCCAAGAACTTGGGAATTTCAGTAAAAAAAACTTTATTGTTCTAGAGGATCGACAAAATCTCACCTCCAAAACTGATTCAATTGCTTTTCGGGTTTTAAAACAAGAAAACGATGAGAAAACAAGAAAATTTGAAAGAGAAAAGTTAAGATAATTATTGGAAACAATTTTTAGTAGAAAAGAATGAGTTTTTACCTTGAAAACTTGATGAACGGCTGCCTCCAAAGAGGGAAAACGAAAATTAGAAAAATATGTGATGTTTAGGTTAATTAAAAAGGGTTTTAAGAGTTTTAAGTTGAGTTTAATTAAGTTATTTAATTTAAAATAAATTTTGGGCTTAATTAATTAATATTTGGAAAGCCTAGACCAGCTAGGATTATAATTGGATCAAAGTCCCTTAAAGATTCAAAGTTTTGGCTTATTTTATAAAATTATCCTTAAATTTTCAATTTTTACAAAACGGTCACTAATTTCAAAATCTTAGGGTCTCAAGGGTCGATTTTTAAAATTGATTTGACCAAAGTTTAATATATATTAATTAAGGATTTTATAATATTTTTTTCTTAATTTATTTCGATTGAAAACTAATTTTTAAGTATTTAATTTTGAACTAGGCTAAACTGATAAAATCGGTCCACTAGAACTCTAAATCGGCCTCTAAACTTCTAGGACCAAATTTGGGGTGTTACATGGCTGATGTTTTATCCAAGAATCCTAAGTTTGGGAGTTGTTCAACACTCACTGGTAGCAACATAATTTCAGATTTGTGGAAGAAAATTTGTGAGTCTTATGTCACTGATGTAAAAGCCCAAGAGATCATTGACACTTTGAGAAAAGGGAAGAGGGACTATCCTAAATACTCGTAAGATATTAAGGAGGAAAGGGAAGGTAGTAGTGGGGAGAAATGATGAGTTGAGGACCTAATTATTGAAATATTTTCATTAAAGTCCAATAGGTGGTCATTCAGGGATTAAAGCCACTATCAAAAGAATTGCAACAGTGATTTACTTGAAGGGACTACGAAAGAAAATAAGGAGGATGGTGAAGGAATGTGATATTTGTCAAAAGAACAAAATTGATCTTCAACAGTAAAGGGGACTGCTTCAGCCTTTGCCCATTCCAGAAACAGTATGGACTTCAATCAGTATGGATTTTATTGAGGGATTACCTAATTCAAAAGGGAAAAATACTATCTTGGTGGTGGTAGATCGATTAAGTAAGTTTGCTCACTTTCTGGCCATAGCTCATCCTTTTTCTACCTCGGATATTGCTCAGATCTTCATGGAGAATATTTTTAAACTTCATGGACTACCAAAAAATATAGTGAGTGACAGGGATAAGATATTCATGAGTTTATTTTGGAAGGAAGTTTTCAAGAAGCTAGGAGTGACTATGAAGCCCTCTACTGCTTACCATCCAGAATCTGATGGTCAGACAGAAAGGGTCAATCAATGTTTAGAAACATATCTGAGGTGTATGACTGGTGAAAAACCTCATGAATGGAGTAAGTGGTTGTACATGGCAGAATGGTGGTACAATACAACACACCATTTAGCCATTAACACCACTCCTTTTAAGGTGTTGTATGGACAGGATCCTTCACTGCATATGCCATATTTGGCTGGGGATTCTAATGTGGCTGCAGTTGATAGGTCATTGCAACAAAGAGAAGCTGTTATCAAAGTAATGAAATTTTATCTCAAAAGGGCCTAAGATCGTATGAAACAACAATCTGATCGAGGCAGGACTAAGTGTGAATTTCTGGTTGGGGATATGGTTTATTTGAAACTCCAACCTTACAGACAATAATCTGTTCACATGGTATCATAAGCCAACAACGATCTTGATATCGTCAATATTGTTGTCATCTCTAATCAGAAACATATCGACAATATGATTTTTCAAATACACATTATTTTTTTTTCTTTTCCGTTGATGTCATTTGACCACACTCGTTCCTTGGCTTCTCCCTCGTTGGAATTTTACATGAAATTTCTACTCGTTTACTTTTGTAAAAAACTATTTGGACACTTTGTTATCTCTAAAAAATATCACTTTCCGTTGCATCTACGGCCACCATGGCCCCTTTCTCACAGAGAGGCAGTCAAAAACTGGCTCCTAGATGGTTTGGTCCCTATAAGGTGATTGGCAAAGTTGGGAAAGTGATCTATAAGTTGGAGTTACCCCAAGGATCTCGGGTACATCCCATTTTTTATATTTCTCAATTGAAGAAGCATGTGGGAACAACTACTGTTCAACAGGATCTACCAGTGGTAGGGGAGGATGACACCATTGTGAAGGAACCTAAAAGTATTTTGGAGAGGAGGATGGTTAAAAGAGGTAATCGAGCAATAACCGAAGTATTGGTAGAGTGGACAAATTCCTTTCCAGAAGATGCAACCTGGGAAAATTTATACAAGCTTCAGCAATAATTTTCAGCTTTTGATCCTTGAGGACAAGGAATCTATTAAGAAAGGAGTATTGTAATGCATTTTAATTTTTTATAGCCGTTGCAACCGTTTTGGTTTCTTTTAATTTTTTGTTTCAGGTTTGTTGTGCCAGCTGGCTTGGCTGTTAGAAGAATAGAACGCTGCGTTTTGAGCAGGTTCATTAAGGATATAATGGAGGCCTATAGGTAGGGAAGAAAATATCGAAAAACTGAATGAAACTTCTACTCCTCTGAATTTCTTCTTCTTCTTCCCTTAAATTTTTTTGTTTTTCCTCTCTAATTTCTTAAGTTCGAGTTTGAGTCCTTTACAAAAGAACGGACCTCCTTGTCCAAAAGAGTCACTCTCTCGCTTCGCTTCCAGACTTATAAATGGTCTTTGAAGTCTCCTCCGAATTCTGTTCCTTCCCCAGAACTGAAATTGGAAAATGGGAGGGTTTCTGAAGTGGATGCTTACAGCTTAGTTATGGCAACGCATTTGAAAATTGGAAAACAATGGTTTGGATTGATATCGGGATGGGAGATCCCAACGGAATTTTATTGGTATTTCAAGACTTAACTGTTGTTTGTCAACTTTCCAACGTCCTTGATTTATATAAAAAATATTACTTTGATTTTTAAAAAATTTAATAATTGAAAAGATAAATAAAAATAATAATCGTGTTAATTAATTTCTTGGAGGGATTCCAAGAAATCCAGATGGATACAACACTTCTGAATCCAATTAAAGAAATACAGATCGGAAATACCCGGACCTTATTTTGATACTTTTTATCACAGTTAAATTTATTAAAAATAAAACAATTTAGAAAATGCTAAAAAATTCAATATATATATTCGATCCATGTTAAACATTTTTAACACAATTAAATTAATTTAAAAATAATAAAAATTAATATATATATATATAATAAGAAAATATCTCATGCACACCCATTAAATTACTAAGTTCGTAGGAGAAAAACGTACATATTTAAATTTTTTAAAAAAATGTAAGTTTAAAATATCAGAATATATATTTAAACTTTAAAATAACAATAAATAATAAATAAATAAATACTGTGTGAGTTGAGCCGATTAAAATTCTAATATCATATTTATTTTAATTAATTTATTTTAATGTCTCTATGTTCGTTTATTTAATAGTAAATATGCTCATTTATATGTCCACAAAGTCTTTAAGCTCTGTAGGATTTATAATTCAAACTCTAAAGTTTATTATGTGTTTAATTTAGTCCTACCTTCACCAATATTTAAAAGGTACGATGCTAAAAAAATGTCAACATTTAATTGAATAGTCATTTTTGTCTTTATTATTTTTAAAGCAATTTAACCCTTAACGTTTTATTTTAAGTCAAAATGACCCTATATGCGGATAGAAATTGTTAGTCAACTTATGTTAAACAACTTAAAATTATTTTATAGAATAACATGTCATAGGAAAATAATATTTTATATTTTATATAAATTTTTAAATTATTTTTTTGATTTATATCATTTTATAAAGTTAGTATATTTGTCTATATGATACTATTATCACGACATGTATTGTCATATAAGTTTATCATATCATTTTAAATCATTTATTATTAATTGACTAATAATATTCATATGTATAAGATAAAATATCAGTGCTTAAATTGTTAAAAAAATAATTATTCAACTAAACATTAGATGTAATTTTTATATTATACCTATAACATAAAAATAAAAAATATAAACAAACTTGTAAAAGAGTGAAATTATCGAGATTCTTCTTGTGGCATCAACCTTATTTCCTTAATATGAAATATTTATTATTTTAAGAATTTTCACTTACGAAGCAATTATATTTTTCATTAAAAATAAATTTCATTGTATTTTTTATTATTATTTTTATTTGTATGTGTATATTAAAAATCAATAAGCCATCTACGTATAAACTTATGATAACGTAATTTGAATAAAATATTTTAAGATACGAGAAATTATATCATGAGTTATTTTTATCACGTTATCTATGAGACTATTCAATCAAATGTATTTATTTAATTATTTTTTTTTATCTCGTCTTTTTTATCAAGTGAATCTTCACTTGGCAAAAGTTATCTTTAAACTTAATTTACGGTAAATATTGATGAAGATTCATTTAATAAAAAAGATGAGATAAAAAAAATAATTAAATAAATACATTTGATTGGTTGATCTCATGAATAACGTGACGATAATAACTTATATAATTTTTCATAGACAATGAATTTAATTTAAATTTTTAAGAACAAGTGTTGATAACCGGTTGGTCAGAACTACTCATTTTTATTTTTTCCCTAAAGTCTTGGCTTTACGATCCAATAAAAATAGGGATGGGCGTGGGTCGGGTCGGATTTCGGTCCACTCGCACCCGACCCGAAAAATTATACCCTCCACCCGTCATCCGACCCGGCCTGATTTTTAAGCTTTAAAATCCGACTCGACCCGACCCGAATCATTAAAAAATTAAAAATTTAGGGACTAAACTGTAAAAAAAATAAAATTTAGGGATTAATTATAAAAATATTTAATTTTAGTGACCTAATTATAAAAAAATTAATTTTAGTGATCTAATTGTATAAAAAATATATAAAGAGGGGTCATTATTGTAATATTCCTAAAATATATATGGGAAAATTATATTATTAGTCCTGGGTCCGATCGAATTTTTCCACCCTAAACCCGAACCCGAATTTTTTACCAAAAAATCCGACCCAATCGGATCGGATCGGGTCAGAACCCGTCAAATTCGGATTCCGTACCCATCTTTAAATAAAAATATTCAAATTAATTAATTAATTCGAATTTCGTTACTTTTTATGTATTTCTTTTAAGGTATCATCTTGCCCATCATTTCTATCACCCAACGTTGGTCAGTCATCGTCTCTTCATATACAGTTTTCTGATTTTCCATTTAAAAAGACTTTCTTTTGACATTTGTGTTTGGCTTCTAAGGCCAGTAAATGGAGCAATATCCAAACGCACCAGAAAATAAAAACAAAATAAAAATTAAAAAATAATACTTGTTTGAACAATTCCCTTTTGATTTAGTGTCTGTAAATTGTAAGACTCCTGGACAAATGCAACGCTTTTGATTTAGTGTTTTCATCGGACATAATTAAGCCAAAGTACATACGATCATGCCCAAGGAGAAGCACCCAAGGAAGAGAATCAAATGGGATTTGTTTTGAACAAGGCAAAGGTATCAATCGATCAAAACAATGAACCAATTTTCAAAGCTAAAAAAATTATGAAAAATAAACGATTTTAGTGGTCCAAAAGTGAACCTAGTGAGACTCTGACGGACGAAAAAAAGATGTTCTTAATAGGTTTAAAACTCATGACCTAAGTTAATCGGATAAAGATAAATAGCTTGAACAGAGTTGTTTCAGAATTTTTAGTTGTTCAAGGGTGAATCTAGAAATTAGGCTCCTATTAATAAATATATATAAAAAATGAATTTAAAAGTATGTTTTTAATAATAAATATTAGAAAAAATAGATCTCTAATAATAAGAATAAAATTTAAATTTTAAGAGTGTGTCTCTAATAATTAATATTGAAAAAAATTATACCTCGACTAAAGTATTAAAAAATTAAACTCTTAATAATAGCTCTATAATATTTATCGAAAAAAATACTAGACCCTAATTACAGGTATTAAAAACTTGGCTCTCTAATAACGTTATTGACACAATATCACATTCACATTATAGCTGAAAAAACATTTTCTATATAAATATTTTGTATTTTAAAATTTTATATGCAAATTTAATACTCGGTTTTGAACCTTAAATAAATAGTTTTTAATTACTTACTCAACACGAATCATCTTATTTAAATTGTTAAAAGAACGATTATTGTTCTTGAAGATCACAAATTTGAGTATTAGTATTGTAACATAAATAATTTTAAAAATATTTTAAAATAAATACTATTATAATCGCTATAATTAATTTAAAAAATATCTTACTTAAGTATACTATAAAAAGTATAAAAATTATTATAACAAGAGAAATTAACATTTAATCTTTGATCTTAGACACAAATAATCTATAACTTTATTTTGGTCATATTATTAAATTTAAAAAATATAAAGATTTATTAAGTTTTTAATTCAAAATAGTAGGGCAAGTTCAAATTTATCTAATATTTAAATTTAAATTTAAGGATATAATAATTTTTAGCTTTTGAAAAAAAAATAATACTTTATTTTCCCTAAATTAAACTTTTAAATCAATAAATCGAAGAGCTTAATTCAAATATTAATAATACATAGTAATAAATAGTCAAATAATTATAAATGTTTATATTATATTATATTATATAAATTTAAATTTAAATTTTAATAAAAAAATATAATGCATAAATTTTAATAAAAACTATATTAATTTCATCACCGACAATGATATTTATTTTTCGACACCATTCTTGCGCCAAAAAAAACATAGTAGTTTTCAAGAGATTATTCTATGGACCGGTTTTACTACGTCATCTATAGTCTTTAACCACTAAAAAATTGTCTACTAATTTTTATTTACTGTGTCATTTTTTCCCCTAATTAATCTTTATTTAACCACCCACTACCTATTTATATGGTAATAAACTCTTAAAAAATGAAAAAATTATTACATGAACTCGTTCCACCACCTAGGATCTGGTCTCCAACCAATTAAATTAAGACACATTATATATTTTTTCCATATCATATTTACACATAAGCATTGTCCAAATCATCTAATTTAATTTCTTTGATTTAAAAAAGAAAAAAAAATATTACCAAAGATTTCTTGTGTCATCTTTCTCTTTGTTCTTTAAAATTTTCCTAATTAATTTTTTATATAGATTTGGGGTTTAGGGTTTAGAGTTAAGGATCAATGGTTTAAGGTTTATGTGGTTTAGGGTTTAGTGTTTAAGTTTAGGATTTTGAGTTAGGGTTTAGGGTTAGTGGTTATTGTTTAGGTTTAGGGGTTAGGGCTAGGGTTAGGGTTAAGATTGAGGTTAGGGTTAATGGTTTAAGGGTTAGGGTTAGGGGTTAGAAAAAATTAATTTAAAAAATTGAATAATAAAGAGGAAGACAACATAAAAAAAAATAGTAATATTTTTTTTTTCATTTTTTAAATTAAAGGCATTAAAGTGAATGATTTGGATGATGCTTATGTGTGAATATGATATAAAAAAAATATATTATGTCTTAATTTAATTGGTTGGGACCATATCCTAAATGGTGGAACGGGTCCGTATAATAATTTCTCTAAAAATGACATAAAAAATATAAAATTTAATTGACAAATTTTTAATGATTAAAGACCATGAATGATGTAGTAAAACCAGTCCATAAAATAATTTCTCGTAGTTTTCTTCCTTTATATTTTCTTGCACCACTAAAAATCATAATCGTTATCTTCCTTTTTTTTTTCTTGCACCACTTATTTTCTTCTTTCCCTTATTTTCTCTTTCTAAACTTTATGTTAATTTTTCTTATTTAATTAGAGTTGTTTTTTAATGAAATGGTAATTAATGTTATTTGCTTTATATATTTAAGATTTTTTAAAAAAAAATTAAAATTTAAGATTTATTATTTTAGTATTATGCATAAAAATATATAAAAAACGTACATAGAATCACTTGAGTATTAAAAAGGGTTATACATTGATAAAAAAAGATAATCACACAGGAATATTGAGGGGCATCGCATCCCTTAAAAATTTTAAATTTTTTATATTCTTTATATTTTTTATTAATAATCTAAGTTTATACTTTAAAATCTTGTGATTTTGTATCTTTTATTTTTAATATAATTAATTTGTACTTCTTTGAATTTATAATTTCTATTATTCTTGTTCTTTTATTTTCTTATATGTTAATAAGATTCTCTGTCTTCATGGCAAGCGTTTTCTCTGTCCTTGTGACACGTTTTTTATTTTTATTTTTGTGGTTTATTTTATCTGTCCTTGTGGCGTGATTCAACATACCTAGCAGCTGATTGTTGCAGAGATTTGAATCGACGTTAGTTTCTGATTATGATTTTATCGGTGATCATTGATGGTTAGATTCTCACTCGGTTGATGGTTGTGTTCCGATATAATCAGTCCTGGGTAGCGGAATATTCTACCTGATGGTTTAGATCGCTCACCACTCCTTATTCACCCGTTATGTGTCTCGATTGGACAGAGATAAGAAGATTCAATAAGCTTCGGAATTTTGATGATATGTTTATCTTCATAAAAATATTTTATTTTTCTTTTTTTTGGTTTTTCTAAATTCATTATAATTGTAATATTTTTTATGAATTTAATAAAAATTCTGTGATAATTATAAAAAAAAAATTCTGTTATGTATCATATCATAAACCCTCTATATTTAATTTTATTTATTAAAACACTCCCACTTAAGAGAATATCCTGTAATAAAGAAAACAAAGACTAACATTCCAAAAAGGGTTCTTGGGAATAACCAAAATCTCTCTATAAAACCAACAGAAGCTTAAGTCTAAAGGACACTATAGAGAGAATTAATTAAGCAGTTGAGAATGGGAAATCCTCGTATTCTAGCAATACCATATCCAGCACAAGGCCATGTAATTCCTCTAATGGAGCTCTCTCACAGGTTGGTCAGCCATGGATTCAATGTCACCTTTGTCAACACAGATTTCAATCACAAGAGAGTAAAGCATGCATTTGGCAACAAGGTTGAAGAAGATGGCTCAATTCATCTGGTTTCGATCCCTGATGGTATGGAACCCGGGGAGGATAGGAACCACTTAGGGAAACTAACCGATGCAATCTGTAACGTGATGAGATTGGAACTGCGCAAGCTGCTGAAGAAGATTAATGGATTTGAAGATGATAAGATCAGTTATGTTATAGCTGATGTGAACATGGGATGGGCACTTGATATTGCTGCAGAGTTTGAAATACCTGGAGTTGCTTTCTGGCCTGCGTCTGCCTTTCTTTTGGCCTTGCTTTTTAGCAGCAACAAGTTGATTGATGACCAAGTTATCGATAAAAATGGTGAATAACAATCATGTTACAAGTATGAGATTTGATTATAAGAAAAAAATATTGATTTTGAAATGCTGGTTTGCAGGAACTCCAATCAATGGTGAGAAGATGATTGAGCTCTGCCCCAACACGCCTGCAATGCACCCTAAGAACTTCTTGTGGGTCTCTCTTGGCGACTTCACAACACAAACGATTGTATTCGAGTGTGCTAAGAGAAACGTCAAAGCCCTTGAAAATGTGGAGTGGCTAATCTGCAATACAAGTTTCGACCTTGAGCCTGAAGCACTTAGCTTTCTCCCTCAGATCCTACCCATTGGTCCACTTTCAGCAACCAACCAGCTTGATCCCTTGACTGGAAGTTTCTGGCCTGAAGATGAAACTAGTTTGGAATGGCTCGACCAACAGCAACCAGGTTCAGTCATATATGTGGCATTTGGTAGCTTCACAGTTTTTGATCCTGTCCAGTTCCAAGAACTGGCTCTTGGCCTGGAACTCTCAAACAGACCATTTCTCTGGGTTGTTAGAACAGACATGACTGAAGGGACTCCATGTGAGAAACTTTACCCTGAAGGTTTCAAAACAAGAGTCGGGAATCGAGGTAAACTGGTGAGTTGGGCACCCCAACGAGCTGTTCTGTCTCATCCATCCATTGCTTGCTTCATCAGCCACTGTGGGTGGAATTCCACTGTGGAAGGTGTAAGCAATGGTGTCCCTTTCCTTTGCTGGCCATACTTTGCTGATCAGTTCGTTGATGAAACCTACATCTGTGAGATTTGGAAGATTGGGTTAGGTTTTAAAAGAGATGAAAGAGAGATTATTACCAGAGAAGAGATTAGAAATAAGGTTGAGCAATTGCTGAATGATGACAGTTTCAAAGAAGCAGCTCTTAAACTAAAAGGATTGGTGATGAACTGTGTTAAAGAAAATGGTAGCTCAAACAGGATCTTCAAGAACTTCATTGAATGGATGAAATCATAAACATATTTTCACTTTGATTTATGCACTATTTCCTTTTTTTTATCTTCTTTTCTTTTCCTACGAATAAATGTAAGAATTTATCCAATTATAGACCCAAAATCTGGTCCAATCGCTTAGAAAACAAATATTTCCTTTTTTTGATTTATGTCACAAATGGGCATGTGGTATATATTGGGGTATGAAGAAAAGTTCACAAGGGAAGAACATGAGGATGAAATCGAGGTAAAGTATATAAATGGTCACTAAATTGTTTTTAAATATATAAAATGATTATTAAAATTTTAAAATATATATAATAAATATTAAATTCTAATTTTTATTATAAATAAATCGTTAACTGTTATTGATCGAACGGCATAATAATTATAAAAGTTTGCATGACAACGTATTTATTTTTAATATTTATTTTAAATTGATTGGATATATAAATATGAAAGACTAAATGTGTTATTATATAAATTTTTATAACTATATTCGATGAACGACAATGGAATACTCAACCATAACAAAAACTAAAGCTTAATACATATCACGTAATTTTTAAAATAATCTAATAATTATTTGTATATTTTATCTAAAATTTTTTGTTCAATCAATTTCGGATCGATGATCTTTCGTTTAATTTAGAAGACTCTCAAGTCTTACGCCCACGTAAAGGAAAAAAAGTATTTTTTATCGGTTAATATTTATATTTTAATAATTGTATCTTGGGTTAATTACTGCGAAAATCACATTTGTTTATTTTCGGTACAAATTTAATCATCGATTTTGAAAATCGATCAATATAGTCACGTACATTTTCGAGTTGTAAGCTTATGATCATTGAGACGTTTGTTGTTGTTAAACGTTAACAGAGAACTGATCTGTCATAATAAAAAAACGATAAACTACTTAAATAATCTCTAAATTATTAAAAATATTTTAAAAAAATATGCCTATTCTATTAAAAAAAAACTTTAAAAATAGTAACTAATAATTACTACATAATATATTAAAAATAATGCGATAAAATACCAATATAAAAATAATTATGTGAATCGGTACAATATTAGTAAGGGTAAAAATCTTCTACCTCTTTATCACGCCTTCATGCATATCTTCTGTTAAACATTTTTAAAAAAATAAATTTTAAACCATAACCCTTATTTTTTATATCCTAAATCTAAATCATACTCTTTAAAATATATACCCTACCCTTAATTTCCTAAACACTAACCACAAACCGTAAATTTGAACTATAACCCCTAATCTCTCACCCTAATCCTCTAATTTGAAACGAGAATACAAAAAAAACATGAGAAAAAATAGACTATTAAAAAAATTAATCATTAAATTTAAATAATATTTGTGAATCAATTAAACCTACCGGAAAAGAATTTTAAGCCACGAAAATCAGGAGAAATAAGAGGGGGAAACCCCCCTCTGCATATACGTGAGTGTAAGATATTTCCATAACCATTTTCTTTTTCTTTTCATTTTCTCCTTCACCAAACAAGTAACAAAGGATCGATCTCGTCTTTTTTCTTGCATGAAAATGAAAACTTTCCATACAGAAACAAACGAACTACAATGTTTATTTAATAACTATGCTTCATCTTCTTCAACAATTGGTAGTTGTTTTTCATGTTTAGACCCATCACCATGATCATAAAACTCAATAAGGTTCTGCAGAACGAAAGCTTGGGTCTTCAAGGTAATGATATAATCTGCAGTTTCTTGGAACAGCTGTTCTACTTGAACTGCCTCAGTAATTCCATTTCGAGAACTACAAGGAATCAAACTCTTCAAAGCTTCAAGCTTGTCTGAAATTTCATCCCCAGGTTTAGAACAAGAATTCGACATCCTTCTTCTCTTTCTGCTGCAGAAAACTCGTTTTCTCGCCATTTTTCTTGCTCTAGTTCTTCCTGGTGGTGATTTTCTTTCAGAATTCTTCAATGGATTTCTGGAGTTTTTTTGAATTCTCACTTTTCTTTCACTTTGTTTTTCCTTTTTCAGGGTGGTGGTGAAACTGTTTGGTTCCAGAGAAAGAAGAAGAAAACGGTGTTCAAAAATTTCTTACGAGTATACAGACGGAGTTAAGTGGTAACGGGTTTTTGTAAGGGCAAATTAAAACTTTGCCACCCATTTTACGAATTTTCACGGAAATGCCATTATGTAGTTCAGATGTTAAACTAAATGAAATAAAAATCATTTTATATAGATTTACCCGATTTCTATAAGTATATAATATTTTGTACATAATTATAATGAAAAGTATATGTGAATTATTGTATTCATCATCTCAATTTAACCCTGTCTATTCGAATTATTGTATTCATCATCTCAATTTAATCGTATCTATTCGAATTTTAGAATTGTGAATAAAGAAAATTAAATTAAAATGATCATTTTATATTAATTTTTTGTTAAACTTAATCCGAATTAATCAACCAATGAATCAAACTAATTAAAAAAAAGAGTAGAAGGTGAATGTGCTGAGTTAATGAGTAAAAATCATCCATCTCTTTATCATGCATCCTTTTATGCCTCCTTTGAAAATTATCTAAAAATTGAATTTTAAACCATAATCTTTGTTTTTTTATATCCTAAACTCTACACCCTAACAACAACTCTTAACCTTGAACTCTAACTCCTAAACCCTAATTATCTAAAAATACACCATATACCCCTAATTTTTTAAACCCTAACAACACTCTTAACCTTGAACCCTAACTCCTAAACCTTAAACCCTCTAATTTAGAACAAAAGTATAAATGAAGGTATAAAAAAGAAGTAAACCATTTACGTCCGAGTTAGCATGTACTTCTTATTGCCTGATGGCAAAGTTGGCTTCCCTAGAGGGTGCATGTGCAGGTGATATGGTCCATCACCTTCTGTCTCTGTCTACAGCTCATCACATGGAGGGGTCGTGAAAGGCACATGCGAGTGGGGAGGCTTTGGATTGCATCCTTGAAACAGGTATTTGCATGTGGACACAAAGCTGAGACAGTGCAGCAGCCATGTTCACCACATTCCCTGCACAGAATGAAGATCAAAAGCTCTCAAAATCCTTGGAATACATGGATGTACAAGAAGAGCTCTACAAGATATTTTCCTTCTCTTATTTATAATTCTCAGTATTTTCTTGTTTATTAGAATGATCACATGGTTGCACTTTGGGGTTTCAGGATTGTTGGGGATTCTCCATGTGTAAATAATGTGATCCTATCATTCTTACAAACGTTGTGTACATAAAAATAATAATACGAGTTATTCGTTTTAGTCATACAATAAAGAATTTTATATTGTATAATTTAATCCTATCTAATAATAATAGGATTGTTATCGTACACACTTGCCGTGAAAACTTTATTTTTCACATTTTTCACAAATGGGTTATTTAAGGGTTTAAAATTTTAGTTTAGGGTTTAAATATTAAGAGATCAAGTTATAAGATATAAAATTTAAAGTTTATGTTTGAATTTAGGATCTAATATTTAGGGTTTAGTATTTATTTTTTTGATTTTTATCTTAAATTAAGATGCTTTTATAAAAAATTATATCGGCGTAAAATAATAGTTAATAATAATAATATACTTGTGAAATTTATTATATTGAATCTACTATTAATACCCTCAAAGCTATCGGTTAATTAGAGGGATATTCTCTTTTTATTTTTCATTTTAAAAAATAATTTTCATCAGACTTTATTTTGAATAATAACCTCTTTTTACACACGTAGACGTAATTCACATCTTTCATAATGTGAATTCTTATTTCTCATATTGTAGAACGTGAAATTAGGTTAAAATAGATCATTTTATTTTGAGGAGTTAAGGAACTTCGTGTTTTACAAAACAGAAAATTAAAATTCATATTATATAAAATACGAATTAGGTCTATGTATATAAAAAAAAGTTAATTCTTTAAAATAAAATTTTAAAAATGATATTTTTTAAATAAAAAATAAAAGGGAATATCCTTTCTTATTAAGCCGAAGCTATCCTATTAGAGGGTAAATTATCCTGTTAGTCACTAAACTATTAGTGTTTTTATATTTTAGCTATCAAATAAAAAATAAAGTTTTGGGTTTTTTTTCCAGGACTCTATCGTTCCTTCAATTCTCCTCAAACTAAAGGGTAAACTATCCTATTAGTCATTAAACTTTTAGTGTTTTCTATTTTAGCTATTAAATTAAAAAATATATAATTTCATCACTAATGTTTTAAAATTTGATCCTTTTGGTTGCTCACCTTTAAATTATTAACATAACCATTGACTTAACAGATTTTTAATTGACATAGTTTTACATTTAATCTTTAATCTTTATATATTTTATTAATTTAATCTTAATTTTAAATATTTTAAAAAAAATATTCCTCATATTTATAAATCATATCAATTTGGTCTTTGATTATAAAAATGGGAAGTATTAAAAAATGGGGAAATAATATTTTATACCCTCTCGTTATCATCTATTCTCTCCAAAAGGACCCTAGACTCCTAAATTTGAATTCATACGCCCAAAATCATAATTAGAATTAGAGTTAAAGATTTGAAGTGTATATTAAACTATTTTTAATAAAAAATAAAATAAAATTAAAATAATATTTAAATAATAAAATTAAATTTATTATTATTTTTTTAATTAAGACTAAATTATTTAAATGTACTGTTATAAAAAAAATATTTTAACTATTGCCTAATGGTAACGTTTGTTAACGTGTGACGAAAATATTAAAACAAAACTAAAAATTTAAGGATAATATTAAAATAATTAGAAGTTTGATTGTTAAATTGAATAATTTACAAAAATTTAAGTACTATTTCTGAATTTTACCCTTCAGCCAAAATGAAAATCATAACCTAACTCCGGTTGGCCGATAGAGAAGGTAGGTAAAGGGCTTTGTATATTTGTTTCACACAAATTTTGTCTCAAGTTCAGGTTTTTTTCCTTCTTTGTTGAAATCTACTATCGATAATTCAGGTATATAGTAATTTTAACGAATTTATTCCTACCGCTTGTTCTCTTCATTCCTTTGGCGTTTTCTCGATCTGGGTTTGTTCCTTCCCCTCTATTTTAACTTTCTTTTGGGTGGGTGGGGGTAAAATTTTCATGTCTCAATATATGGAGTTTGGATTCTTAATCGGATTATGAGATAGCGTAATCTGATGTTAATGATTATGGGTTGGATTTACTCTTGCATGATTTTGTTAAAGCTGATGATCTTTTGTTCTTGATTTTATGGTTAGGGTTACGTTTTTATGAAATTTGTTGGAATTTTTAACTATGGTCTAGTTGTAATTGTTATAAGTAAACTTGGGTTCACTGTGGAAATTTGTTAGCCCTAGATTAAGCCAATGATCTCTGTTTTGATTTGGATTAATGTGAATTATAATGAACAAGAATTATCTATGTTTTTGAGTTATAGTAATGTGGATTATAAAGCTTGATAAGTATATATGGAATAGAACAATCATGCCAATTATCACTGGCTTAAGCCAATGATCTCGGGGCTTGAGGTCCCGAGAAGACGGAAAGGTAATTGAATTGGCCAGAGGTAATCTCTCTTATCATAGATTAATGTTATGTGTGTCAATGTAAGTTGAATTTATATGAGTTCTCATACCATAGATTTATGTTATGCTTGTTGATGTGAGTTGAATAGAGGTTATTGGTTTGATGGGAGTTTTTTCAGTATAATAAGCAAGTTGCTGAGGTGAAAAAGTGGTCTTTTCGACTTGTTTTAAGTGAATTGTTTCGGACAGACCTCTCTGTTTTATATAATGCTTTAGTTTCGAATGAGGTCCAAATGCCTTCTTATATTATCCTTTTGGTAAAATGAATTGTTGCATGTTGCTGTTTTAGTTTTCGATGGGGAACTTTCCACTTCGTGCACGTGCTGATCCATAGATGTGGTTGAACTTAGTTGTCTCCTTCACAGGAATCTTTCAGTTGTTAGTTCCTTTAGACCTGCCGTTGATATACATTTCCTGCAATCCGCACGAGTAATTGTCATTCGTCTTTTGATGGTCGTTTTGCAATCCGAAAATGCCATGCGAAGAAGTGTTGAAGGTTGTTTTTCCTTTGTTAGATGGCACGGATCTTGCGGCTTGCATGGCAGTATGCAAGCAATGGAGACACGTAGCTAGAGATGATTATATTTGGAAATGTGTATGTGCTAAGAGATGGCCTTCAGTTTGCAAGCGGACTAGCCCTCCTACCGCAACCTACTATAAGCTGTATCGAACCTTTTATAAACGGCAGCATCAAAGAACCCTCCTCCCTCCAAGACTTTCCTTCAACGATCTCGAATTCTTTATCGACATTTGGACTGACGATAAATTGATTTTCTCTGAAGTTGTCCCTGGCCCTATCCTCCGGAATGGATTCAAGATCCCACCTACCGAGTACAAGATGACCTTACCTGTTGAGCCGAGGTTTGATTTTCCCTGGAGCCAGACTGTTAGTGTTTCAGTGCTTGTAGGACGAAATGACTCCAATAAGGTTGCGCGGATAGTTAATAAATCACCGTTTGATTACATAGACCGTTCATCCTCTAGGGCCCTAGCTTTTGATTACCTTGACTTCTCTCCCTACTATCCTTTCATTTCGGGGATCCGAGCATGGATCTCTTTGCTTTTCAGGGAACACGGAAACGAAGGTATCATTGATGTCTTTGGCATTGAAATGGATTTCTGCGATGCTGCAAATTCTGAAGAAGAGGTATTGTGGCTATTAGACATGCTGGATTGGAAATGAACGGCTGAAGCTTGGTAGCTGGGCTCGAACATGTCTCAAGTTCTCACAATTACAACTTCTATGTTTTCGTAAATCATTTTCGTCTATGTTCTTAAGGTTGTTCTCAACTATTTTATTCAATGAATAAACATGATCTGTTCTTATATTTAACCTCATTTTCTATGTCTGCTTTGTCATCTTTTTCTATCGGCTTTTCATTTTCACTGTCCGCGTTGGTACCGAATGCAACAATCAACTGTAAAGAGATCAGTTCCAACTTATTTTTTTGTCCTAAAAGTTCAACCTCCCATCAAATGTTTGGAGAAATTTCCAATCAGCCGGTGCAACGTTTGGAGAAACTGTCACTGGTAGTCACCTGAAACGAAAAGTTTTGCCCTACTAAGACCAGTCCGGTCTGCCAATTCATACCCCAACTGTGCTCCATACTCAACCAGGATTCAGTGTTCGAACCCTTGATTTTAACATCAATGATATTTGGTTGATGAGAAAATTCAGATGGGAATGGGGAAAAACCAGTGATGATGCAGTTGACATTATGTACCATTAAGTATTAACAGGATAGGAAGATTCAAAACTGATGCAGACCCGTAGGAAATGAATACATCTGCAAGCTCTGATATGTTAGCTGTTTCCATTTTGTAGATTTGTGCATCCATTTCTTTCATCTGTTTGCTTACTGACATCCATGGCAACAAAATATGCCAGCTTTTGTAGGTCGGAATTATCATCAATGTTGAAACAGTATATTCATGATGAGCAAACATCTTTGTTTCTAAAGTAAAAATGTAAGAAATAGGTAAACAAACAAAACTAAGGCCAAACAGTAGTCTTACACTGAACCCCCAATCATGATGGGCTGTGTTGTTTGGTAATTTAAACAAACAACACAGCCCCTTTCATTTTATTTCTTTCTATATCACTTTAAAACATTACACAATCAATCAAAACATTGTTTCTCACACCATCCCATGGTATTGGAACCCTTCTAGTGCTTCTGCCCAACTTGTTCAAGACGCAATCACAAACAGAGGCTGCAAAATCAAAAATTTAAATGATTTCCAACCTAAAGTACATTTCTTTTAAAATGTAGAATCTGACAGGGATGAACATTATTCGATTTAATCATTTCATTCGTTTAAACCAATCAAATTTGGTTAATACGAATATCCGATATGATTTAATCGTTTTTGAAAGTTCAATCAGGGCTTTAGTATTTGCAACTAATAACTGAATAGACAGAATTAATCAATCATTTTAGTTTAGTTAATATTGATATAATATAATAACATAAATGATATTATATGTTTATAGAGAGTTAGAGATGAGAGGTTACCATGTCTACACTAACTGGTTTTCCATCCTCTACAAATATCTCTGCTACGGTTCCGGATTGATCAGCCTGAGAACCCACAAATTAAGAATGCATGGAGAAAAATCAAGAGATTACTACACAACTAATCAATTCTAGAATGATTCATTCTAATTTGTTTGAACAGTCAAGAGATGAGCAAAGCTAAGGAAATATAAGGACGTGAACTTACTTCGATTTCGTTCATCAATTTCATTGCCTCGATGATGCAGACAACTTGACCTTTCTGCACTTTATCTCCCACCTGAAATACCATCGATGGAGTATTACAACCTTTGTACATTAGCCAAAAAAGGCAGATGGCCATTAACGGAAATCTTGCTGGCACTTACCTTGACAAATGGTGGTTCACCGGGTGCGGGACTCCTATAGAAGGTTCCAGCCATGGGGCATTTGAGGGTCGGGTGAGAAGAATTGCTTGTTTTAGCAGGGGCTGGTGAGGAAGGGGATGGTGCTGGAGGGGCTGGGCTAGCAGGAGTAGGAGCTGCTACTGGGGCTGCCGGAGGCGTATTTTGAAACATTGCTTGAGGCATGTATTGTTGCATGACCATAGGAGATGCTGATTGAGGTGGCTGCAATGCTTCCTTCTTTCGTATTACGAGCTCACAATCCGATTGCTTCAGTTGCAGCTCCGTAATATCTCGTGAATCAACAAGTCTACTCATCAAAAGTAAAATCATTGAATATGAATAAGATTCTTCCAGTCAAGCACACATTTAGACAACTCCAGTGACAAATACGATAAAGTTTCAATCAACTTACTTAACAAGGTCTGACACTTGTGCCATGAATGCCGAGATTGCTGCAGCATCCGGAATAGCCTTCTCTGCCGAATTTTTATCATCTTCCTTAGGCAATGCAACTTTGGTCTTCGAGTCAACTGCTGCTACAGAATTTGACGATATCTCTGCAACCTTCACTTTTACAAAGTTGGTTTAATGGACGTCAATAAAATCTCATCTAAATATTAAAAATTTCAACTTCACACTGAAAAACACACCTCGTTAAGCTGCACATGGCTTGTGAAAACCGTAGTTTGCTTTCGATTGGGCCACTGCAAATGAGAATCAGCTATCAATAAAACCCATGAATTAAACATTCCACCAAAATGAACAAGTGTTGCTCACCATCAACATATGAATAGCAGATCAAGATTTCAGTCAAAACACAAAAATAAGCCTAGAAAATGGTCATAACAATTCAAGATGGGGAAACACAGAATGTAAATTATCATTATAAAGATAATTCAAAAAAATATGTTGAAAACTTTGGCAAATTTATAAGTCAAACATAATTTCTATTAAAAAAAGCACTTTCCATGGATTTGTAGTTCATAAAACAAGAAGGAAAAACAAATCATCAATACATTGTTTAAACTAAAGACCAGAAAGAAAGCAACAGAAAAAATAGATCTCTAAGCATAAACTGTAACATAGACTCCCATTCTCAATTCAAACAGAAACAAGAGATTCAACTTTAAAGAAATAGTGGTAAAAATGACAACATCAACAACAATAAACGTAGTATGAAATTAAAGTAGCTAACTTGAGATGCTGAAAATGCGGGTACCCGGGTTGTAGATCCAAATGACAAGCAAGATTTGGAGGTAAAATTTGAAATTTGAGGAAGAGACAAAGAAACCTTTTGATTTTGGGTTTGTTGGTTTGCTTTTAAAAGCGAAGAGACCTTGTGGCATGGAACAGAGAGTGAAGAAGCCATTGTTGTTTAGTTTTAAAGCAAACCCAGAGCTGATTTCAGCTGTATATATGAAAGAATGAAGGCGGTGAGATTTAAGAAATGGGAGAGAAATCTGAGGAAAACCCAGAGAAGGAAAGACCAAGGAAGAATTTTTAGTATGTATAAATTGGAAAAAATGATGAGAAATAAGAGAAAAACTCTCTAGGGTTTTTATTTTATTGATTTGGGATTCGATAATAACGAAGAAGAGGAGGAATCATGAAATGTGATGGGCTTTAACTAACCTCAACTACCCTCTGAAACTCTACCACGCCGACTGTCTTCTTCTCTTTTCCATTACATTTAATTATTAAATTTATATACTATATTAATTAGAGTTAATAATTAGAATAATTATTAATATTATTTTAGTATAGAGTTGGGGTGTTCATTACCGGGTACCCAAAAAAATTCGAATATTCGGTTCTTTCGGGTCATAAAAATTCAACCCATGTCTCGACTCATTTAAATCGAGTATTTGTTATCGGGTACCCGTAAAACCCGGGTATCCGGTTCATAATTATTTTTTTTATTTTAAAATTAAAAAAGAATTATATATTAAACATATAAATTTTATAATTTTATAATAAATAACCAAATATAAAAATAAGTGATTTAAAGTTAATTTTAGAATATTTGGGTGTATATAAATATTTATATTTATTAAATTTTATTATTAAAATAACGTTAAAAGTATTAATCTCGTTTTTTTTTTTCAGGATCAGTAAATTAATAAAAATATATTTAGAAATTTTAAAACTTAAAAATATATAACACAAACATAAAACTAATTTAGAGATTTAAATTTAATTTTATGTATAAATATTAATGAAATCTAAAATAAAAATATAATTTAAAATTAAAAAATATATATAATAAAACTAGTCGGGTTGGGTCGGGTACCCAAAAATTAAAAAATTCGGCCCAAGTCCGGCCTATTAGTTCTCGGGTCGGGTACTCGGCCCGGTCGAGTAATTTTTTTTGAAAATTACCCGTTATTTTTGTTTCGGATCATCGAGTCATCGGATCGAATTAATTGGGTCCGATAATTTTGAACACCCCTAATACAGAGTTTATCATTGATTTTTAAAAATAAAAAGTAATGTCATTTATATTTTTTGAGCGTAAATTTGTAATCATTTAATTATCTGTTGTCATCAAATACTATTAATTTATTGATCTAATAATAATAAAATAAACTATTATAATAATCATTTATATTTATTACATGTATATTTTTTATCTTCAATTTTAAATATTAAACAATTACATCCCTCCACAAACCATATCATCTTTGCCATGATCGCAAACATGGGAGAATATAGGGGGTCAAAGGTTCCGTTTTCGTCCAACGTTGTTTTGATATATTAAGTAAAGATATATATTTTAAAAATATATAAATTTTTAGTTATTATTTTTTTTTATTTTTGTCAATTAAAAAATAATTTATATATTTTAATCTTTTTATAATAAATTTTTGTTTTTTTCCTAATCGTTAAATAAAATTAAAGTGACAAAATAGAAGAGAAATTATAGAAATATTATGACCGAAAATTTTAAATTAAAAAATATTGTTTTCATCCATTATTTCTCATTATATTATGATTTATTGTTGAATTCAGAAGATCAGTTTCTTCCAATCTGTTTTTAAACAGTAAATTAATAAAAATAATAAACATTATTCAAATAAATACCACAGCACTCTGACACCCTTATTCAACACCCTTACCCTACCCTTCCCATCAACCACTGTCCCCCTAACCCTCTATGTTCGCCACGAGAACACTGCCCTCAAAAACCGCTGCACCCACGAGAAAGAAGGCTTGCCATGTCATGTCTCTGCAAATCCTGTCAAAGACGTTTTGCAAAACCTTGGTCTTTGAACAGTATCAAAGACGGGTTGCAAGACCTATGTTTTAACAGTGACGAGACAATATTCAAAGTCTATGTATACAGCCTTTGTCGATCTTTTTTTAAATCTTTATTCAAAATCGGGTTGTATACATGAAGCCTTTGTCGAAATATTATTTTTTATTTAAATCACTATTTAAAGACGGGTAGAAATACTAAGACCTTCTAAACGTTATAATAAATACAATATTATAAAAAATAATGATATATAAATTATATTTTTAAAAATAAAATTTTCAATCATAATATTTTAATAATTCCTCCCTGAAATTGGCCACCTCTACTCTTTCTATCAATCAAATGCAACAAGGAATTATAATACGTTGGCTCATTTAACAAGTAAAAGGTTAAACTTACAAACTTGCGGTCATTAATTGGTGACGTAAAAGAAGTAGATCAAACACAATTCTTATTATTTGTTAAAATTATAATTTTTTTTAACGAGTGAATAAACTCTAATTTTTTTTTGTCTAACTATTTTTTATTTTTAAATTTAATTATTTTTAATTTAATATTTTTTAAATAAATTAAAAGTTTTAAATCTTTACAAAATAATCTTAAATCTTTAACTACAAATTATCATTATTATTACCGCTTACTGTATCATCGGGGACCACCACTATTGTCATCAAACTATAATGATCGTTACTCTTAACCATTCATTGGTGGTAATTAGTGGTAGGTGTGCCAATCGACTTCCTAATGTCAAAAGAAACCCAAATCGAAAAATAAAGTCGTTGGTATACCTACCATCGATTATAGACAATGATTGATTGAGAAATACGATCATGACGGTCCGATTGCAATAATGATCTTCGATAAAGTAGTAGGCAATAACAACAATGATAATTTGAGGGTTTGGGTTAGGGATTTAGGATTACTTTGTAAGAATTTTAAATTGTCACTTAAAAAAAATAATTTTATTTAAAAAATAATTAAAAGAAATTAAAAATTAGAACTTATCACTTGTCATATTTTTGCTCGCAAGTGAATTTTTATTAAGAATTAGATACTTAAAATGACTTAAATTAAAACTTTAAATACTTATCTAGAACTAAAAATAGTTTACGTACTAAAAATATCTATAAACATAATTTAGACATCTATTTGGATATTAAACAATATCAATTTTCTCAAATTATTCCTAAATAAAGGTAATGATTCAATTTTATAAATTTAAATAATAAATTAGAAAATAAATATAATTTAAGGGTAAAAAGTGTATTAAGCTTAATACTTTTGTGAGTCGTAGCAAGTTGAAATCCATTTTGTACTTTAAAATATGATAGGGGCAGTGGCCAAACACCGTAAGCTTCTGTACCTTTGCTTGACATGCAAGGATTTCAAAGATTCAAAGACCAAGAATCTGCTGAACCACAACTCTCTTTCACTTTCGTTTGACCTTACTACTTGTTTCATTATACTTTCAATTCAAATTATAAAAGAGTCAATACCCCCACTTTCTCATCGAGATCTCATCTTTCATCGCCTTAACAAGCAATGGGTTCTTCTTTTGTTGGTGGAAGCTCTAAGATTTTCCATCTTTTTTCGCCAAAGATTTGAGTTTCAACTGTGCATTGAAGAACAAGTCATATGGAGTGAGCCTCGTTCCAATGGAGAACAAGTCTGGTAAAAGAAAGGGAAATGGAGATATGGGTTTTCAAGGTTACGGTTTGAGGGATAACCCTAAGAAGTCTTGGAAATCTTTAGGTTCTAATGGAGATGTGTAATGACCCAAATCAAAGAAAGCCGTTGTGACATCTGTTGAGTGTTGGTTATTTTTCAATCTGTTTTAATTGTTGTTTTGTTAGCCGTTGTGTTGGTCACGTGTTTATCCTTTTCCGTTAATGCCTCTAAACGCTGTGTTTGGTTTGGCTTTGTTATTAGATAAAACACAGTCGTTTTGACTGTTAGGGCTGAGTTAAATTCGTAGGTTGGGAATCCTGTTGTTTTAGGAATAGAATGAATGTTATTTCTCTCGTCTGTAACCTCCTTTCTTCTTTGTTTTCTTGAATCTCAATATAATTCTTGTTCTTGGTTAATTGATCTGTTACAAAGGTATCAGAGTCAGTTGATTTTATAATGGGTGAAAGAACTTTTCATAATTCCACTCCAACAATTTTAGAATGGCAACAAGAAATTTTGAGTTTACAATCATCGATCGTTTCGAGCGTAGTTTGGAGAAGTGTAATACATTTCAAGCATGATTTCTGAAGGATGCAAAATTGTTGTTCGAGAGGGCTTTCGAAAAATCAATCAATTTTTCTGTGAATATGTCGCAAAGAGGTGAGAAATTGAATGACTCCTTTTTAGTTTTCAATTTTGTCGAATCAAAGCTTTCTCCCGATTCTGTCGAATCAAAGCTTTCTAGAATCTCAGCTACGATGAAGTTTAGTGACAGTCAGATTGAACCATCGCTGATTCAAAGTGAAGTGTCGATAAAATTAACTGAGACTGAACAAGAACCGTTGGTAGCAGATCCTCTGGAATTTCAGGTGCTCGACAAATTGTCTGTGACAACATACAAGAAAATTCCAAGTCAAAGAATTCCAATTTCAGAAGAAATTGATGGTTGTATGATCGAACAATCGTTATTTGTTCATGTAATTGATGGAAAATTCTACAAAAGTTGTCGAGAGTTCAAGGTGTTGGATCACTTGTCTAATAGAATACAAGCAAGGACAACAATAGAAGATATTAGTGAAGGAACCGGAATCGACTTCGTTGGTATTCGAGGTAACAATTTGGATGAGTTTTTGTTCGATAATTATAATTTTACCCTAAAGGAATACTTGAAGTTAGAGCCATTACAATTGATACAATCTAAATTTTTTGATCCTGGCATCTTCACTAGCAGTGTTGTCACATTAAGTGAGATGGAATTTTATAGTCTTGATCGTCTGGGAACAATTATACCAACTGAATACTCTGAAAGTGAGCATGAGTTTAGTCCAATCTTGTTTTGAGCTTTTTGTTTTGACTTACAATTTCAACAAATACTCTTGAAGGATACATATAATAAGAGATGTGTGTATATCATAGGCCCTGCACCTAACCAATGGGGTTTTACAATAGAAGGAAAAAATCTATGGAGTATAGTTGTTGATATTGCTTTTGAGGAGAATCTACAAAAGAAATTATATATCCCTCCACTTCTTCATGACAGAACAATATTGCTACTAGTTGTGTTTATAAATTTTAATGCAGTCCAAGGTTCTTTTGAATTAACATATGATGTATCATGAGTTGAGTTTGGTTGATCGACTTAAATTTGGATTGTTGGCTTACCTGCAAGTTCCTTAGCGATTGATAGCAAAGCTGGTTCTGCTTCAACGCGACCTTTTTCTGCAGGGAACACTATTCCTACAATTGACAAAGCACATCTTATTGGTACAACATCCAAGAGATAACCAGGTTGTATCAAGTAGTCATCAGCATAATCATGTTACTTCTAATGAAGCTGAGGGTTCTATTGTTGTTGTACAAACAAATCTTGAAACAGAAGAACCGAAGTCACAACTTCAGCATACTAAAGGAAATAACAACAATATGAAAAGCAGTGAGAATTCATAGGATGCATCAATTGGTATAATTAAATATTCTATTGGATCAAGTAGAAAATTCTTGGCAAAGTTAAAAGATTTTATAAGGTATATTTGTGTTGGACATGGACTCGAAGCCGAAAGACAACTCTGAAAGATGAAGCTTACAGATAAGGAGGCTGATAAAGTACCAAAGGAAAAGGAGATGAATATGAGGGATATTACACAACTCTATGGCACAGAATCATCGTTGGATGTTGTGGAACAGTATCACAGATCATTTGGTTTGCAAGTTATTGGCTCAAAGTGCTTTAAAGTTGTCAGAATTTCGACTGATGGATTGAAATTTGACAAGAAGCATGACTTACAGTGGCATAAGAATTTTGTTCTATTTGTTGGTAGGATACTCAGAATTAGACGTTTGGCCAAAGAGATTCTTGATGGAGAGATGTCAGGATCAATCTATTTGGGCATTAGATGTGTTCAGTGAAACATTTCTGAGAAGCTTGAGATCAGCTGCGAATAAGATTGTTGGCTCGAAAAGCATAGTTGCATACTGCAACGGTTTAAAAATCAATCCACATATCACCAAAGAGGATGTTGAGGCTGGTCTTTCTGAAGTTTTACAAAGTGGAAAGCTTATACACTTTGCAAACAAAAGCTTGATTGACTGTATTTTTACGTTAAGTTTGAAGGTCATTTTTTAGTTTGATTTATCATTGCAGATACATACAACTTTTGGAGACAAAGAGTTGGATTTACGACTATCGAATTCTCTTCATCCATTGACTACGACAAAAATTCCTTTGAAAAAACAAGAGGAGATGATTTTGGCTGAACCATGGGAATACTGTCCTAAAGAGACTTTACTAAGGGTTTTAAAAGAAGAGTTCAACTTGGAAGTGGTCATTACCTTGTTATCTCTTAACAACGTGAATCACGGTGGATATTCTGTTTTGAACAAGATCAAAAGAGCATACTGATATGTTTGGTCTAATCATAGAAAAAAAAAAGTTCTGTTTTAATCCTTGAGGACAAGGATTATTCGAAGAAGGGGGCATTGTAATGAGCCAAAATCAAAGGAAGCCGTTGTGATATCTATTGAGAGTTGGTTATTTTTCAATCTGTTTTAATTGTTGTTTTGTTAGCCGTTGTGTTGGTCACGTGTTTATCTTTTCCCTTAATGCCTTTAAACGCTGTGTTTGGTTTGGCTTTGTTATTAGATAAAACACAGTCGTTTTGACTGTTAGGGCTGGTTAAATTCGTAGGTTGGGAATCTTATTGTTTTAGGAATGGAATGAATGTTATTTCTCTCGTTTGTAACCTCCTTTCTTCTGTTTTCTTGAATCTCAATATAATTCTTGTTCTTGGTTAATTGATCTGTTACAAGATGATAATGCTTCCACCAGCTTGGGCCTTGAGTTCCAGTGCAAAGCTTGTGGCAAACAGTTTGAGTCGATGAAAGCTTTGTTTGGTCATATGAGGTATCACTCTGCAAAAGAAAGGAAAGAAGTTAAATGTCAAGAATGTGGTAGAAAGTTCAAGTCTTTGAGGGCTCTCTCTACTCATATGAGATTGCACCCTTTGAAGAGCATTGCAGTGAAGAAAAAGAGATCGAAAAGATTGAGGTACGATAATAATGGTGAAAATGAGTCTTCTGGTTTAGTTGAAATTGATCAGGGTGTTGAAGATGTTGCTTTGTGTTTGATAATGTTGTCTAGGGGTGTCTAGAATTAGACCCAATTCAATTGGTTTGGGGAGTCTTGTGATAATGTTGATTCCAAGATCAAACCTTTTCATCAAAATAAAGGAATTTTGCAGAGTCCTTTTGGTTATGGGGATGAATTCGATTCATACCCTTCTGTTTCTATGAATGGTTTCCATGAGAAGAACGTGAATGAAAGTAAAGAATTAGATTCTGAGATTTTGTCTGAAAAGGGAAAGAATGATGAATCTGGATTTGAATTGTATGGAACTGAGATCAAGGGAAGATCTTCCGGTGAAATAATGAACTTGGGGTCTAGTGAAGTAGGACCAAGGCAGGACTTGATGGAAGGAGTGGAATTAACTGGTTTAGGATCCTTAAAATCTACTTCTTACAAAGATGCCACGTTAGATGCTTGCGATTCAGAACCGGGAGGGGATGCTTCCAACAAGTTAATAGGTACTCCTGTGAATTCTGAGCTGTCTGATGATTCCCAGAACAAGAACAAATACCAGTGCAGGATCTGCAGCAAGACTTTCAAATCTCACCAGTCTCTTGAGGGTCATCAAAAAATCCATAAAAAGAGCAAAAACTGCTCCGTAAAGCCGGTTGAGGATCACGAGAAAGCGATCCGCATTAGCAGATTTCCTGAAATTGATGATAGCTGCAAGCTTGTGAAGGTCGAGTATGTAGAGAATTTAGTGGACCAGGAAATGAATAAGGTGCACAAATGCCTTATCTGCTTAAAGGTTTTCGGATCCGGGAAAGCTTTAGGTGGTCACAAGAGGTCTCACATGTCAAAACACCCTGGAACCAGCGATAAACAACCTGCAGAGAAGCTTGAGCTTTCTGACATCTCTTCTGATGTCATTGATCTTAATCTCCCAGTTATGCACGATGAAAATGCTAAAAGCGACACCGAATTCAAGTCATGCTGGCTCAGAACTGACTGCAAGAGTGAGGCTCTACTGAGCCTAGTTGCTAACTAATTAAAGGCTATACCGTTTACTCTACTGGTTTCCAATGGTAACTCACTTCTTTCAACTAATACTTGGCATGGCAAAGTTGCATCAATTCGATTTCTCGATAGTTCTCATAGCATTAACTTTGCTCTCTATATCTTCATTCTTTTGCTTCATACATTTGAAGAACAGAAGAAAATGAGATTTCTTTGAGATATTCTTTTTGTGTTGTTGGATTTTCGAAAGTGTTGAAAATCTCAGTCATTACACATCTCCTGCTAAATATGATCTCCCATTGAAGGTAGGTCCTTGGTTCGAACTTGGGGAGACTACCTGTAACCCGGTCATTACAAATCTCCTGCTCATGTTTTTGCCTATGAGACAATTTGGAAGACACCCTTTCTGTTCTTCATCAGATCAGCTTTGAGTTCCATCTTGACAGGGAATGGAACAGAAAACACAAAATCTCCATCTTGAATCTCATAATCATGAGAAGATTCATCATTTTTCAACTTCATCTCCTTTCCATTTTCTTCAATACCAAGATTCTCCATTGTCCCTCCATGATCATCACTTGAAACACTCTCATCAGTTAAGTTTCAATCTCCACTACGGATTATCCTATAAATATTCTCATTCTCAGCAAAGCTCACAGTTTTCTTCACTCTTGGTTCAATCTCTTGCCTTTTTATCAAAACCCCACTATAATCACCGTTTTTGGTCCGAGGAGTCGCCACCAATCATTTTACGGTGCAATTGGAACACCAAAATCAAGGTTTGCGCACCAAAGTTGAGTCCGGGAGTCTGTTACGCGTAGGGAAGGATGGACACCCCTATAACTCCCGAAATCGGTATCTATCAGTTACAAAATATTTTATATGATCGAAAAATATAATTTCGATATTAATTTTATGATCCCATAACCTTTTTTTACCTGCAAAATAAATTAAATACGTTGAGTAACGAAAATAATCTGATTAAATAACATAATAATAAAACGTATAATAATAATAATAATAACAATAATAATAATAATAATACGGTCTTAATAATTATGTAATAATAATAAGCCAAAACATATAATAATAATAATAAAAAAAATAATAATAATAGTGATAATAATATAAATAAAGTAAAAAGATTAATAATAATAATAATAATGATGATGATAATAATAACAAAACATGTAATAATAATAATAATAATAATAAAACATATAATAATAATAATGATAATAATAATAATAATAATTAGCATGATAATAATAATAATAACACCTATTATAACGATTGTTAATAATAATGAAACATATTTTAATAATAATAATAATAATAAGTGACTAAAATCTGCAAAACACGAAAATATAGGGTTAGATTAAAAAAATAGAGACTAAAATTAAATAAAATAAAAGTTATATGATCCAAATAGCACAAAAAGTGACCGATTTGGGAGGAAATGCGAACTGGAAAGTCGAACTGGAAGCCCATTAAAAATGCGAGGACTGTGGGAGTAATTATCCCTTTTTGTCGGGTTATGTGCGGGTCGGCTTGGATACTGGATCGGTCCATAGGTCGACGTCGTTTTGGGGCTTAAGAATCTGCCTCCAAAACAACGTAGTTTTGTGGTGGAGTTATATACCACTTTTTGATTCATCCTCACCATTTTAATCTTCCCCCATAAAATCAAATACAGAGCGTTTGTGCTCTTTGGAAGTCCGGCACCGGACCAATGGAAGAGACGCAACCGTGTAATCGTCGGCCGCCGCGTCGGCCGCCGTCGCCGGTGGCAAAAATCGAAAAAGGAGGAACTTTCCGAAGCGTCTCGTCATGGTGAACCTAAATATGGAGCCGGATTTTTGAAAAAAATGCTCACACACACGTAGATCTACAGATAAGTAACGATTATATATATATATTTTTACCTTATTTTTCTTTCGATTTGGCTCTCTGTTTTTTACTCCGTTTCGCTCTATTTTTCGTTTGAATGTAGGATAATGTTTTGGGGTTTTAAATCTGGATTTTGTCTTTGATTGATTTTGTATCCCTTTACAAGCTTTCAATCCGGTTATTTATACCCGGATTTTTACACATAAAATATTTCAAAAATATCTCTGTTTTTCTCCTTTTTTAGATATGATTTCAGATCTAATCCTTTTAATTTTTTTGTAGGTCGGTGGGGCGGTGGCCGATATGGGAACCAATAACATCGCGCGTGGCGACCACACGGTATTCAAAGTGTCGCCCGTGGTCGTCACGTGCCGGTGACCGGGAAAGGGAGAGGGCGGCGGCGGCGGCTAGGGTTATGGTGTTAGGTTATCATAACTAGTTAGGGTTTATTATTTGGGCCTTGGGTTTTGTTTGGGTTGTGGGTTTAATATTGGATATGGATTTTTTGAATGGGTTATTACAGTTGCCCCTCTTTGCTCATTGTTGTGTAACGACAATAGAGCAAAGATAAAGAATAATCCATTTCACCTGATATGGTTTCATGGTTTATCCTGGTAAGGCAAAGGTTCTTCTTTGGTGAGGTTGTGGTTCTTTTTGGTAAGGTTAAGGTACTTTTGGTTGAGATTAAGGTTTTTCTGGTAAAGTTATGGTTCTAATGGTAAGGTTAAGGTTCTTCTAGGCCATCGCTTCTTTCTACTGGAGCTTTGACTCGATCTATTCTACCGCCCTTGTTTGCAAAATCTTCAAAAATGAGGAGATCCGTTGAAGAGAACAAAAGTTGTGGCTGAACCGTTGGAGGAGACAAAATAAGCTTGGCTTGCTACAATACTCATGATGTTGCCATCTTTGTAGAAAACTTGATCTTGTTGCAATATTGACAGATAGGCAAGAGCCGCCAAGCAGGATTCAGCATCAACGATAAAACGAGACCGATCAAACTTTGATATACTTACGCCATCAATGGCAGAATGAGAACTTGTTAGATCGAAGAGGCAAAACATGATGTGTAAGGTTGAATCTTATCCACACCATCAACGGAGGGGTAAGATAACGTTTTAGCAAGTTGGATCCTACTCCGCCCTCAACGGAGAAGCAGGATTGAACTTCAGTGATTTAGATCTGGTCACACCATCAACGGGGACAAGATCAGATTTCAGCAATTTGGACCCTGTTACGCCATCAACGGAGAAACAGGATCGGATTGGATCTATCTACTCCATCAACGAAGGGGTAAGATTAAGTCTGTATCATACTGCGCCATTGAATGGGATCTGACCACACCATCAACGGGAAGAGATCAAGTCTGCAATTTGGATCCTACTGCTCCATCAACGGAGAAGCAGGACTGAGTTGGATCTATCCACTTTATTAACGGAGGGGTAAGATCAAGTCTGGATCATACTGCTCCATCCACGGAGAAGCATGATTAAATGGGATCTGGCCACACCATCAACGGGGACGAGATCAAGTCTGTAATTCAAATCCTATTATGCCATCAACGGAGAAACAAGACCAGATTGGGATCTATCCACTCCATCAACGGAGGGGTAAGATCAAGTCTGGATCATACTGCTCCATCAACGGAGAAGCATGGGATCTGGCCACACCATCAATGGGGACGAGATCAAGTCTGTAATTCGAATCCAATTACGCCATCAACGGAGAAGCAGGACCGGATTGGAATCTATCTACTCCATCAACGGAGGGGTAAGATCAAGTCTGGAAAATCTAAATATCTGATTCAATTGATGTCATGTATCTTCTTTGCATTTTTCCCAAATGCACAGGGATTAACGAATTTGATATGCCTTTACCGGTAGCCGTTTGCTCCGGGCTAGCTGTACCATTACTCTGGGTACAATCATTTGGTTTTAAGGATTTAATTCCTTGACCATTCGTAAAAATGGATTTCAATGGACATTTGAATGGTCTTTATCAATGCATTTTTCCCAAATGCACAGGGATTAACGGATTTGTTTCGCATTTACCGGTAGTCGTTTGCTCCGGACTAGTTGTATCATTCCTCTGGGTACAAGCAGTTTGCACCAATCACAAGATTGGATTTTTCCAAAGAAATGGAATTCCTTCGACCATTCGCGAAAATGGATTTTTGAAGGACATTTGAATGGTCCAATGTCTTGTTTCTGCATGTCTTTTCAAATTTTCATTTCATTTTTCATTTTTTCATCATTTTTCATTTTTTTCTTTGTTTTTCTCTCAAAATAACTTTAATTCCCATGTACCGTCTGTACAAATATGGAAAAAACGAGATCTGCATGAAGATCTAATCCTCAACATAACTGTCAAAAAAACAAGGTTTTAGCAAAATTAACCAACCACCATTGATGTAGGCGATATTGGGAAAAGGTTGTTTATAGTGCTCCATGATGGGTAGTTAGGACATGAACGCAAAATAAAACCTTTATTAGTTATCGTTCAAAATTCTGGAGTCATTACCTGAAAAATCTATGTTATTTTGGCCTTATCAGGGCCAAATGTTGGTCATCATGTTGTTGCCCCCTGATTAAGGTCCTTCGGTACCTTTTGTGGACCTGTTTATATGTACAAGCAAAATATGAATGCTCAATGTATGTCAAGTCTGAATGCATGATGTCTAAATGCGTAATATCTGAATGCATGAATGACATGATTTCTTTTTTCAAAGGATGTTCCTAATTTATGCTTGATGCATGTTTAATCTAAATGTATGATTTGTGAATGAATATCGTGATTTTTCAAGGGGTGCCCCTGATTTCACTGGTCATAATGGAAGTTGCTTGAACTTTTCTGATTTGACCTCCTTCCTCGGAACCTTTTTTTTGAAATGGATGCCCCAAACAATTTTTAACAGTCTGAACCTTCGAAGTGTAAGAATCCGTATGGTCATATTGCCCAGTTGGGTTGTCTCTATCTTCTAAAGTTGGTTCGCACAACATTCAACCTCAATGTATTACACAAAATATGCTTCATTGCAACTTGTAGTTTTGGGCCCTTACAAAAGACTCTCGCTGCCAGTGGGCTTAGGCTAACGAGGTAGTTTACAAAAAACATCTCATCGGAAGAGATAAAAACTACAAGTGACCTACTATGGCCAAGGTAGAGTAATATCTTAGCCTACTAGGCATAATTTACTTTTGTATAACCCAAAAACAACATTGTCATTCCTATTTAGTGTCTTCGTGCTTCGGTAAAGGATCTGTAGTTGTTTCAACTGGGTCGTCGAATCTTATCACTCCGAGCTTGATGAACTTTTCCACTAACCTCTTGAAACCCAGGCAATTTTCAATTGAATGCCCCACTTGAAAGAAGGGCGACACTTGAAAGAAGGGCGACACCAAACGCTTATCATACAACTCTTTGTGTAGCTCCCCGTAAGACATTGGTAGTTGAGTAAATTCTTTCTTTTCAAAATTCTTTCTCTGACTGAAATCTTGATTGGAGGAGTTATAAATACCCATGGCTGCAGGTTGTGTCACTGTTACAGGCTTGGAATAATTGACGCTATAGATTCCTGCAGAATTTACTTTATTATCCTTCTTTCCATGTGTTGACCTTTTCTGGGACAAACTTCCGCCGGTATCAATTCTACCACTCTTGATGGCATTCTCAATGAGCTCACCGGATAACACCAGATCAACAAAATTAGTAGTTGTATTGCCTATGAGGCGATCTAGGATTGGGCCTTCCAAAGTTTGGATGAATATAACCACCGTCTCTTTTTCACTGAGAGAAGGTTGGACTTGCGCTACTACATCCCTCCAACGTTGTGCGTATTGTCTAAAACTTTCATTAGACCTTTGTTTCATGTGTTGCAAGGTCAGACGGTCTGGTATCATATCACTAACATGCTTATATTGCTATAGAAAAGCCTTAGCCAAGTCTTTCCATGACTTTATCTGATGACGATTCAGCTTATTATACCATTTAGTGGCAGACTCCATTAAACTATCTTGAAAGCAGTATATCAGTAGCTTGTCATCCCTGTCGTACCCTGTCATCCTTCGATAAAACATAGTAAGATACGCTCCAGGACAACTAGTCCCGTCATATCTTTCAAATTCTGGGATTTTAAACTTCGGGGGTAATATCAGATCTGGGACAAGGCTGAGTTTGTTGGCATCGAATCCGATGAAGGTATCTTCAATCTCCATAGCTTTTATTTTCTCTTCGAGCCGTTTACAACGTTCTTCAATTTCTTTTGAAGTCTCAATCTTTGGTTCAATCAGTTGGTCAAGTTCTGAGACAAAATTTTCTACTTGATTGCCCCTCGGTTTGGCTTCTGATGTGGTGGGTATGTTCATGGGGCCATATGTGTCAGTAGGATGTAGCGGTAACTTCCCTTTAGAAAAGACCACCTGGGGATGAGCCTCCGGTGGTATCTTGGTTTGAAGAGGAGTAAAACCTGAAGGATATATAGGATTTTCAATCATGTTAGCGGGATTTGCCCCTGAGTCTACCATAGAAGTGTCTTCTTGCTTGAATCCGAGCATTTGTGCTAATTTCCCGAGCATTTCTTGTTGAGATCTTGTAATCTGGTCTTTCATTTTTCGCGTTAAATCATCCTATAAATCCTTCTGAGTCTGCTCAATCTTATTCAATCTATCCTCGTTCATCTTCTTCGTCTTGAGTCGGGTTCCGTAAGGATGCTGAATTGTCGTCTGGTCTAGTATTGCTGAGATAGGGGACCCTAATCATTAGTACTAATGTTATAAAAATGAATGCATGTGGATGCATGATGCATGACTTAGATGTGAAAATATCGATTCAAAAATGGTTCTCAGGTCCACCGTTTTGCGTGCACGGGATTTATTCACAACTTTGAATGTTGTATTAATATCTAGAATGCTAGATTTTCTCCTGACATATTTTAAATTAAGAACCAATTGTGAATCAATACTTCATGCTCGTGAAATACAAAAATTAAAGCATGATCATGGTAATTAATGCAAAATGGATGATTATGAAATATTATAATGCATTCAAAAAGAAACAAAGTTAATCCACATTAAAATAAATAAATTAATTAAATTACAAATATATAAAAAAACTATACATAAAGGCAACAAAGCCTAAAGGGTTATCGCTAAACGGGCAAAGTTTCGGCTTGATGGCTCTAGGGGGTAGGCTTCTAGGTCTCACTATATGTGGTTCGGTTCTAGAAGGTACCCGAACAATACTTATTACCTTACTAAGGATAATAAGCACGATTCAGGGGGATGTTTTTCTCCAAGTCTATACGAAGACATAAATCTCACGAAGACAAAGGAAAAAATATCCCGAAAGCAATTCCCCATTCTAAACAGAGGCAGAACCTCACGAAGGAGTGGTTTCATGCTCCCACTTAAATGGACGGAGCCCGGGTTGAGAGCTCATGAAATGAGGAGACCTGAAAAAGACATTTAAAAATATTAGTGAATATTTTAAAATAAATAAAATAAAGGATCACCAAATTAAAATAAATCGAATTTAAATTTTATCATTAAATAAAATGTAACCGATTTTAGTCTCGACTCTCGAAAATATCCTCAGCGGAGTCGCCAGCAGTAATCACCGTTTTTGGTCCGGGGAGTCGCCACCAATCATTTTACGGTGCGATTGGAACACCAAAATCAAGGTCTGCGCACTAGAGTTGAGTCCGGGAGTCTATTACGCGTAGGGAAGGATGAGCACCCCTACAACGCCCGAAATCGACACCTATCGGTTACAAAATATTTTATATGATCGAAAAGTATAAATTCGATATTAATTTTATGATCCCATAACCTTTTTTTTACCTGCAAAATAAATTAAATAAGTTGAGTAACAAAAATAATCTGATTAAATAACATAATAATAAAATACATAATAATAATAAAACGTATAATAATAATAATAACAATAATAATAATAATAATACGATATTAATAATTATGTAATAATAATAAGTCAAAACATATAATAATAATAATAATAGTGATAATAATATAAACAAAGTAAAAAGATTATTATTATTATTATTATTAATGATAATAATAACAAAACATGTAATAATAATAATAAAACATGTAATAATCATAATGATAATGATAATGATAATAATAATAATTATTATTAGCATGATAATAATAATAATAATAATAATAATAATAATAATAATAACACCTATTATAACGATTATTAATAATAAGTAACATAATAATAATGAAACATATTTTAATAATAATAATAATAATAATAATAATAAGTGACTAAAATCTGCAAAACACTAAAATATAGGGTTAGATTAAAAAATAGGGACTAAAATTAAATAAAATAAAAGTTATGTGATCCAAATAGCATAAAAAGTGACCGATTTGGGAGGAAATGCGAACTGGAAAGTCGAACTGGAAGCCCATTAAAAACGCGAAAACTATGGGAGTAATTATCCCTCTTTGTCGAGTTATGTGCGGGTCGGGCTTGGATACTAGATCGGCCCATGGGTCTGAGTGTTAAAACGACGTCATTTTGGGGTTTAAGAATCTGCCTCCAAAACGACGTAGTTTTTGTGGTGGAGTTATATACCATTTTTTGATTCATCCTCACCATTTTAATCTTCCCCCATAAAATCAAATACAGAGCGTTTGTGCTCTTTGGAAGTCCAGCACCGGACCAATGGAGGAGACGCAACCGTGTAATCGTCGGCCGCCGCGTCGGCTGTCGCGTAGGCCACCGTCGTTGGTGGCGAAAATCGAAAAAAGAGGAGCTTTCTGAAGCGTCTCGTCGTGATGAACCCAAATATGGAGTCGGATTTTTGAAAAAATGCTCACACACACGTAGATCTACAGATAAGTAACGATTATATATATTTTTTTACCTTATTTTTCTTTCGATTTGGCTCTCTGTTTTTTACTCCGTTTCGCTCTATTTTTCGTTCGAATGTAGGGTAATATTTTGGGGTTTTGAATCTGGATTTTGTCTTTGATTGATTTCGTATCCCTTTACAAGCTTTCAATCCGGTTATTTATACCCGGATTTTTATACATAAAATATTATAAATATCTCTGTTTTTCTCCTTTTTCAGATATGATTTCAGATCTAATCCTTTAAATTTTTTTGCAGGTCGGTGGAATCTGACATGGACGGTGGGACGGTGGCCGATATGGGAACCAATAGCATCGCGCGTGGCGACCACGCGGCATTCGAAGTGTCGCCCGTGGTTGTCACGCGCCGGTGATCGGGAAAGGGAGAGGGTGGTGGCGGCGGCTAGGGTTATGGTGTTAGGTTATCATAACTGGTTAGGGTTTATTATTTGGGCCTTGGATTTTGTTTGGGTTATGGGTTTAATATTGGATATGGATTTTTTGAATGGGTTATTACACCCACCATGTGTATTTTGAGAGGCAGAAGCAACAGCTTTTCCAGAAACAGAAAACCTAGGATTCTGTCTTTCACCTATGACTTAATGAAACCCTTCAAGCTCCATGTCTCCGTCTTCATTATCTCCCTCTTCGTTTATAGAAAGCCTCTCTAGATTTTCAATTCTGTCTCTCAATGTCTCCATTGTTCCTCTAGAATTTGAGCTTAAAATCCTAGCTTTACTACAATTACCCCAATCCCTTGGATTCTTTGCATTCTTAAACAAGTACTTATTCCTTTCTAAAGCTAATCCATGAATATATTCTAAAAATTGACGAAAATCTCTACTAACTGACCTTTTCCCTTCTCTAATCATTAAATCACCAATTTACAAAAAAAAAAGTCTTGAAATCCAAGAAAAGAAAAAGAGTAACCAAGATTTTAAAAAGTATCCCAATGATGACATACCTGGTAAGAGTCAAGTTAGAGAAGCAAGTCCATGGCTTTACTAGAAATGAATTTTTTTTGTAAATACAACGCTTTAAATTCGATATTATTAACTAATACTAAGCTACTTTATCACTTGAACTAATCCGTTAGTAATCTTGTTTAAAACTTTTTAAGGTGAAAAAGGATTATTCTCACGTGTCTCGTTAAAAATCCTCCTATTCCTAAATGTAAAAGAAAGAATACGCATGAGAATAATCAAAATCTTTGAACTTAAGTTATTATATCTCTGAGAAAATCTCTACAATTATTAGAAGATGTATCAAATAATAAATTACATTAAAACTATTAAAAATTACTTTCTTGGCATTATCATCTGATCTGTAACCTTATTACCACTACGACACATATGTTGAATTCGAATAGTCCACCCTTATTATCGCAACTAATTTAAAACTTAAAAAACTATAAAAATCCCTAAAAATCGAATGAAATTATTATATTAATAATTAAAATTAAATTTAAAAATTATTAATAAAAACAAGATAATGAAAAATTGAAGCCTAAAATATTAAAATATAATTATATAAAAAAAGAAATTAAGATTTTTTAAGTACTATGAGAAAATTTTAAAAATATATATCGGAGTAACCCATAACCTTAGGGAAAAAGTAAAAACATCTAAATTTACCTTTTAAAGATGATTCCTTTGTTTAGCTTCGCTCCCCCACCCCACCCCAATTCCCCTCTCCCTATCTAGGTCAAAATCTTCCACCTTTTTCTCACTAAAACCAGACATTATTGACTCATCAAAATCAAGTTATCATTTTTATTTTTTGGTTTTAATTAGTTATTCTCTTTCTTTTTAAGAATATATTTTTATAATAAGTAAAAAAGGAAAGTAAATTGGATGAGTTGATCCACCGGCACCAATGGGAGAGCTTTGATTAGAACCCAAAAGGGAAGATAAAAGAAATCCATTTTTCAACTAAAAAAGAAGGGACCCAGGTCCTCTTTGTTTTCCTTCCTAATCTTTCTTGATCTATGGGAGAGCTTCACTAACTATTACCCAGATCTCAAAAAAAAAACCTTAGTTTAATTCCTTGATCCGAAACAAATCCAGAATAAAGGGGGAAGATAAAGAGGGGGAATACAATTATTTGGTGGTTCAATGCAGTGAAGGTCTTTGTTAAGAAAGACCAACTTGAAAAGGGAGAGTTTTGAAGGGAACCCGGATTTGGAAATTAAATATTGAATCCGGAAAAGAATAGGAAAGGGTTGGATCTGATGGTGGTGGGATTGGGTTTAGATCCGAGTAGCGAGAGATATCGTGGAGGAGCGGGATTCAATAACAAGAACAAGGGTGGCGTAGTTTTGGAGGTGGTGGATTTGATTAGGTGTGGTGGGGCTGCATAGACAAGGATGCAGCTTCACGTCTCGCCCAGTATGAGAAGTTTAACGATATCAAGCAACAATGAATTTATTGAATTGATGAAGATCAAGGTGGCAGCTAGACACATTTCATATAGGACCCTTTTCCACACCATTCTTATTCTCGCTTTCTTGTTGCCTTTTGTCTTCATTCTTACTGCTCTTGTTACCCTTGAAGGTGTTGACAAGTGTTCCTCATTTGGTATGCCCTTTGAATTTCCATGGTTTTTTATTGTTTTCTAATAGATCTTTATTGGATTTGATGTGGCTTCTTTCTTCTATTCGGGTGGCACCTGATTTGTAGGTTTTCTTTAGTTATTGCCATTTGATGTTAGTTCTATTTATCTCTTAGTCTTTTCTTGAAATCTTAATTATACTTTGTTCGTGTTTATTTGGTTCTGTGTTTGATTGTAATTAATATTATGATGTCTTTGATAATACCTGGATTCATCTCAATCTGATTTGGGGTGCTCATGGAGCTAATTTGGTTCTTTTATCTGTCTGATTTTAATAATATCATGGACTTTTTCCTCCCACTTTTATCTGTCTGATTAGAACTGGTTATTTCGAACTTATATAATTATGTGCTTATTGATTCTTGATTTTGTTCTTTGTTCTTCTGGTTCATTTCAATGTTTATATCAATTAATTTTATCACGTTTGGTTATGAATTGGGTCTTTTTTCATGTTGTATTCCAAGTTAACCTACCAGATTGGTATATCCATTTATCTTTTTATTATGCTGTTATTGGGTTCATGACTCTTCTTCTACTTGTTCCACTATTCCCAGATTGTTTAGGCAGGCGGTTAGGACCGAGGCTTCTTGGTAGAGATGATTCAAGGGTAAGTAATCCATTCTCTCCATGCTGGAACCAATTTTTTTTATTTGTCTTTTGTGGTCACAATTTATTTATGATTTTAAATTTTGTTGGTCTTTTGTGGTGATGGTGCAACAGAGACTAGTTAAGGACTTTTATAAGATCCTCAATCAAGTAAACACTGAGGAAATTCCAGATGGTATAAAGCTTCCAGATTCATTTAATCAACTTGTTTCTGAAATGAAGAACAGCCAGTATGATGCAAAGGCCTTCGCACTCATGTTAAGAGCAATGGTACGATCATGTTATGTTACTTTTAATTTTCTCTATTGGTATTTTCTATTTTGGGTGATATGGTTTAGGATTGTTAGAACTAAGGTTCGTATTTAATTGTTTTCGCTGCATCAATTAATATATTAAGCCCATTGGTGTGGGTTATATTGGACCCCAGAAGTTCCTATCTTAAATCGTTGTTTTACTTATGTGGTTTCATGGACCTTTGGTTGCATATAATGGAAACTGGCATAATCTGGATGGAAGACTATCATATATGTAATATTTGGTATTGATCTTCAAGAACAAACGGATCACCGATGACACCATCGGAAAATGAACTAAAGAACAATAATGACTTCCCCTTTTATACCACACTTAATCATGATTCTTAGGTTTTAATTTTTTTTGGATAGAGTTATGAACAAAGTCGTGAGTTTTTCTATGAGATTATGCTTGTATTTGACAAGTTTTGCTGTCATTTGTGAAAGTTTCAAGTTGTTAATTTGTTTATGTCTATAAGATGTTTTTTTAGATCTATTTTCTCACCCTTCCCCATTCTCTTCTCTTCTTATCCATTTTCTCTTTTTTCAAATATAAATCTACAAACCTTCAGCCTAATAATTTAACAATTATATATGTCGTTCAACTGAGTTAGGGTTAGTTTTGCATTGTTTTTGAAAAGTACATTGAAAAAATGTGAGCAAGTACTTTTAGAAAGTATTTTTGAAAAGTTAGGTTTGAGAGTGTTTAGCATTGCTCTCGAAAGGTGTTTTGGTGAAGATATTTTAGACATGATGTTGCAAGGTAAAAAAATATGCATTTAAATTATTTAATATTACAAATATGAAATATATCAACTCAAATTATGATACATAATATATATGTATAATTTGAATAACTTGCATCTATAAAAATAAAGAACATTGACATGATCGATATAAAATTTTCAAACTACAAATAACTTATTAAGCATGTAAGTATGACTTGATAAAAGAAATTAGAAATTCATAAATAATATAATAATCTAGACATAGAATGAAGGTTAAAAATTGTATTTTTTGCTCCAAAAGGAACTTTCAAGCAAAATTGAAAAAATTTAGCTTTTTGCATTTGGGTTGAAAAGTGCTTTTCAAACCCACTTTTCCCTCAAAAAGTTATACGTTTACCATTGTCTACGGCTCCAAAAGAGTTTTTGTCCCCGTAGCACTTTTCAAATGCATGCTAAAAAGAGCCTTAGACTTGAACTAAGCCTTAAAACCAAGTTTCTTTTCCTAGAAAAGAATCGAGTCTATTGTTGGGGTCCTAACAATGGAGTTGTTTCAAACATGATCTTTGAAATTTACTTTGGTTCAATATTCTTTTCTAAAAATTTATAATTCATGAGCATGGCATAGTTCCATAGCATCTTTATGCCACTATTTGTGGTGATGTTAATAAATTATAGGGAAGAAGAAGCTTAAAGACTAGCTGCTTTGAAAAAAAAATGGTGAAAGCTAGGGCTATTAACAGTTTCACATCTGTAGAATGCTTCTTTTTCCCACTGATACACTACTCATTCTTGTTCTCCTATGGATGTATAAAGTGTAATTAGGGTTAACATTATGCATGCACAAATATCCATATAAACTTGGTATTAATTCTAATTTTTGTGAGTTTGGAGAACTTAGTGTTTGTCTTTTTCTGCACAGATGGAGAAACTCGAAAGAGAAATTAGGGAATCTAAATTTTCTGAGCTGATGAACAAACACTTTGCCGCAAGTTCCATTCCGAAAGGCTTATACTGTCTTTCTCTGCGTTTAACTGATGAATATTCTTCGAACGCTCATGCACGCAGACAATTGCCTTCTCCTGAGCTACTCCCTGTGCTTTCCAACAACTCATACCACCACTTTGTCCTGTCAACGGACAACATATTGGCTGCATCAGTTGTCGTCTCATCTGCCGTCCAGTCATCTCTGAAACCTGAAAAGATTGTCTTCCATATCATCACAGACAAGAAGACTTATGCGGGTATGCATGCCTGGTTTGCGCTCAACCCTGTGTCCCCAGCAATAGTTGAAGTGAAAGGTGTTCACCAGTTTGATTGGTTAACTAGAGAGAATGTTCCTGTGCTTGAAGCTGTGGAGAACCATCATGGCATCAGAAATTACTATCACGGCAATCATATTGCGGGAGCAAATCTCTCCGATACTACTCCTCGAACATTTGCTTCGAAATTACAAGCTAGAAGTCCAAAGTACATATCTTTACTCAACCATCTTCGGATATATTTGCCGGAGGTAATTTGAGACGGCCATAACAATTTCTTCTCTTACATGCATCATCTTCCCTCCCGAAATATGTTTTGATTGTGCGATTTGAACAGCTTTTTCCAAACCTTGATAAAGTGGTGTTTCTAGACGATGATGTTGTAATTCAGCGTGATTTGTCACCTCTTTGGGAGATTGATTTACGGGGAAAGGTTAATGGAGCTGTTGAAACTTGTAAAGGCGAGGATGAGTGGGTGATGTCCAAACATTTCAGAAACTACTTCAATTTTTCCCATCCCCTTATAGCTAAGCATTTGGAGCCCAATGAATGTGCATGGGCTTATGGGATGAATGTATTTGATCTCTGTGCATGGAGAAAAACAAATATAAGAGAAACGTATCATTACTGGCTGAAAGAGGTAACTTATCGGCTACTAATTTTTCTGATTGTTAGTATAATTTTACCTTGTCCTTTTATCGAATTTGAATCGCATCACCTTCGTCCTTTACACTTAGCGATGTATATCGAGAATCCTTTTTTATTTTGTTTTACATTATATTCAAGTCGGAAGTAGACACAGGTTTCCATTTTTTACTTGGATGGAATGCCATTCTCTTTTCATCCATTTTTTATTTAGGTTTTAGTGTAAAGTGTGGGCAAATGCTAGTTTATTTCCTTCGTTTACTATGATTATTTGTTTCTTTGTGGCAGAATCTGAAGTCGAACCTAACAATGTGGAAACTTGGAACTCTGCCACCTGCTTTGATTGCATTTAAAGGCCACATTCATCCAATTGACCAGTCATGGCATATGCTTGGTTTGGGCTATCAGAGTAAGACCCATGTTGAGAATGTGAAAAGAGCTGCAGTTATTCATTACAATGGCCAATCGAAACCATGGCTGCAGATTGGCTTTGAGCATCTTCGGCCATTTTGGACTAAGTATGTAAATTACTCCAATGATTTTGTTAGGAACTGTCACATTTTGGAATTGTAGCTAATCGAGTTAGAGGAGTTGGAAGGGACGATATAGACATGGAAGAGACACTAGCAAGTTGAGTGTTTTATTGCAGCCTGAAAATTATATCGAGATCTATTTCGGAAGGTAAGGGGGTGAAAAACTAGGCTAAAGAGTGCAGCAATTTTGAGTATTGGATTCGTCACTGAAAAAAGTTCAGCCAAGAAAGGACCTGCATTTCTAGCACGGCCATGAAAATTCTTTATTTTTCAGTTTGTAACATAGCAATCGATCGATGATTATTTTTTGTGTGGGAAAAGGATACTCATATTGCTCTTCCTGCAAAGGTTCTTGGCTTATTGATCGAGTTCGGAATAAGTTGCAAAAATACACGAGACTCGGAAGTGTTCCTCACTGGTGTCACTGGTGTAGGAAGACAATGGCTGGGGCAGTTCATTTGGTAAGGCTCCCACATCAAACCCAGATTGTTCATTTTTAAACACACTATTTTCATTAAAAAAAATATATGCTGGTTTCATTTTTGCTAGTTCCCCATTTTTTTACCTTCAATTTGGAATATTTTGTTGAATTTTAGAACTTAGATTATGGAGATTGCTCTGTTACAGCTCTCATGAATTGTAGACCTGTTCTTAGGTTATATATTCATATTCATATATATATATAATATCTGTTATGTACAGTTCATAAGGAACATTTGAAAATATTGCAGAAAAATTCTTTTTTTAATTCCAATGTTTTCATCATATATTTGAGTTTGCTCCTCTTTCATCTTTATAGAATCAGAGATGGCATTGAATAAAATCTTGAACTTTTTAATAATTTGAATATGAATTTATTAGGCTAATCTGAGATTATTTATTATTATTGGAATCCTCATTGGAGTCAAAAGTGTAATATTATTTTTATTATTTTATGGTAAAATTTTAAATTAAATGTATTTTTAATATTATTAAATTTGCTTGCTGCACTTTTTAAATTTTGAATATGAACTTGTTTTGCACTTAACCTGATATGAATTCGAACCTAAAATTAATCTAATAAATATGTTATATAATTCGAATTGAAACAATACAAAAATTGATTCAACTTATTAATTGACTTGAAATAATATAGACTTGGCCTTTATTTAATTAACTTTGCTATTATTACTTCGATATGTTGATTGTTAAACTTTTTACTTCACTATTACCGCAAGTTCTTTATTTTGTTTTATAGTAATATCTAAAATTTTAAAATATTTAACAAGTTTGGTCAAACATCTAACAACCTTGGTCCACGTTACATTGCTTAAAATTTTAAAATTTTAATATCAATACGCGTGTGATTATCGATACTCGAAAGTATTTTATTGATACTTATATTTGAATATTGATGTCTAATACTCTAAATGATTTATAAATATAAATTAAAGATTAGATTTAACGTGTATAATTATGTCTTGAAAATAATATAACATAGATTAATGAAGATAATTAATGAAATTAATTATATACTTCTTCGTAATGTATTAGCAATTCGATAATATAAAATTAATGATATAATAGTATTTTGCAATGATAGGAAGATATTTTGAATCATGTTGCGAGTATGCTAAGTAAGTATTTGATTGGTTGAGTCATTTATTTAGTTGGATCAAAATTCTCAATCAGAATGTTATAACACCATGGTCAAAGATACTGAATCTGTGTCATTGAGTCTCATTCAAAAACACTTGAAGGTAGATTTATAAAGTATACATTTCTTATGTTTTGTGCCCCCCCTATCCTACTAAAGTATTGTAGAGTATAGAGTATACATTCTCGATGTTGTGTTATTTATGCGATTAGTGGTAACGTCACATGTTTATTAGTCTTACCTTATTGCTTGTACTAACTTACATATTTATGTTTATGATTAATATAGAGTACAATAGAGTATATGTGTATCATTGAGCTTTATAAGTTTATTGCTCATAAATATTTTTGTGTGTAGGTTGATAGTTGGATCTTGAGATCGAGAAACACTACCGATATAAGATTCACGATTCTTGCAAACGATGATGAACAAAGTACGATATTGTATTTTGGGTTACCTATATGTATTGCTTTGGATCTGAATTGAGATCAAGGTGTCATATTAAAAAAACTCTAAAACTTTTAATTTCAATAAAATCACTTAACTTTAAATACTTAGATCTTTAAATTTCTCCTACTCGACCATTATCAATCACTTTTTCTTAGACCGTACGAATAAAAATCTTGTTATTTTATTATCAAAAACTGACAAATGAATCATTAATTGTCCCATTGAAGAATTTCAAACAATAAAAAATCATTTCGATTTTGGCGACAATTAGAGGTAAGAATACTAAACAATGAGGTACACAATGTTTTAATAATGACCGATAAACTGTTGATGTGTGAGGATGTCGAATGATAAAAGTATATGATTTAAAAAATTAATTGAAAAATTAAAATTTAATTTTTAACAATGATGTAAGGAATTTGATTTTTAATATAAAAATAAAATATATTTTATGTTGAACTATTTACTTTTTTAATAAGATCATCCGTGAGAGGAGATTAATTATTGCTTTTGAAGATGATTTAAACTAAAATAATTAAAAATTAGATAAATAGAAAAACATATTTCGGTAAAAAAAAAACGATAAATATCATTAAAAATAATTTAATACCTTTTGAGTTTTGACGATAAAGCCAAAGAAAATAGACGGATGCGTAAATTTCTTAACATAGGAGATTGGAAGAGGAAGAAGGGGAGGATGGAAGCATTGACCCTAGATTTAGATTTTGAAGACTTTGAAAACCCTGATATCGCCTCTTCTCTGCTCTTCTGTACACATTGATTTCTCTTTTGATTTATTCTTCATCATCGTATTCTTCTCGCTTTCTCTCTATTGTTGATTTCATCAAAGCCGCCCCATCAGTTTCTCTTTTTCCTTGTTCAAAGCTTGGACTTTTCACCTAAAAGTAACCAACCCAAATCAGTTTTCGATTCAAGTAAGAATACCCATCAAACTTTTGCACTTCTTTTTCTCTATTTATTTGGTTTTGGCGTGAGCAGTTTTGGGGTTTTCTTTTAGCAGATTCTGTCATCTTAGAGATTATAACTTGGAGATTTTCCGTTCTCTTTTTATATTGGCGAATCTATTTTTATTGGGTTGCTTGGGAACTTCTTCTGCCCTCTTTTCCTTCAATAGATTGCCTGCATATGTAATTCAATTTTTTGTTCTTTTTATAATTTTAGTTCTGCAGAATTTCCAATTGAAAATTCTTGAAGGGTGTGCTATTACTGTAAATATAGGAAACCAGGTATTTCAGAGGAGTCTCGGCATAGTGGCTGCCTTCTAGATTGAGATTTTTGTATAGATTTGAGGATAAGTCCCAAGTAAAGATCTTGGGGAGGGTTTAGATTTGGAATCTGTAAGGTTTCTGGAAATGGCTAGCGTTCAAGATCAGTTGGAGATCAAGTTTCGCTTGATTGATGGATCCGATATCGGTCCGAAGACCTTTCCGGCTGCTACAAGTGTTGCAACTTTGAAGGAAAGTGTTATTGCTCAATGGCCTAAAGGTTAGTTAGGTGTTTGATGAAATACAATCGCGTTTTTGCTGTCAATCTTTAAGCTTTATTTCACAGTATTTTCACTTGATAATTTGTTTTCGCTTACGTTTTTATTACACCATTTGATTTCAACTTGAACGATTGGAATCCTGGATCATATTCATGACATTGCTTTTTGATGCTTTCGTGGTTTATTCATATTTCTGGTGTAATTTTCAGATGTATGAAACTATGCAAGAAAATAGAATCATTATTGGGACAAAAAATTCAATCCTCCATAGCATAGTAACCGGAATGCTTTGATTAGTAAATGCATTAGAAATGATTGATTTTGTTAACAAATATGAACTGAAACCGGTTAAGGCCTTTTCTAGTTATAAGATGATTAGCTGTTGAATTTGTATTGTTAAAAGATTGTGGTGGACTTCTATCATATCTTCTTTTATGGATAACTGATTGTATTTGCATTCAGTAAAAATAGTACATTTAAACCAAGACACTATAAAGGTTTTGATATTCTTTGTAGCATCACAGGTGTTTTTTCTTTTCTTTTCTTTTCTTTTCTGATTGAAATCTGTGTTTGTCTCAAATGCTGGCTTTCAACCTATGTGGATTGTGGAGTGAGGCACAGTTGAGGCTTTTTGTCAAACAATTTATAATTGAGTTCTGAACTGAGATGATCTAGATTTTTTTAGATTTATGCCAGTGTATTGCTTTCATCTTTTCCTCTGTCTTTCTCGCCATCCTCTCTCTTAAGTGACTTGCATTTTTATGTACTTGGTTCGCATATGGAAGTTTTGCAGTTAGTTTTAACTAAGAATTATTTTTGCTTGGTTCAACTTAAACCACGGTTTGAGATAAGTTCTGCAATTCACATAGTAGGAAAGTGGCAAATGCAGTGACCTACCTTATATTTAACAAAAGAAAGAAAAGAGAAAAGGAACGGTTGTGTACGTACACTATGTCATACAATATAATAAGGAATGGATTGCTTGCATTAGTTTTTTACTGCAGTTGTGGGAAATTCTTGACTTTTCTCCCTGATTGAATGGTCTTTTTTTTAATTTCTGTATATGAAATGACCTATCTGGTAAACCATATTAACATTTGGCTTTTGTCTGATCAATTATTCTCATTTTTTAACTTCGGGCAGAGAAGGAGAATGGTCCAAGGACAGTGAAGGATGTGAAGTTAATTAGCGCCGGAAAAATATTGGAGAACAATAGAACACTTGGGGAGTGCCAGAGCCCTCTTTGTGATGTTCCTGGTGGAGTAACAACTATGCACGTTGTTGTTCAACCTCCTCCTTTGGAGAAAGGTACAATTATTACTCATTCAATTCCAGAAACAATAATGTGAAGTTTTCATAACAATCAATAACATTACACTCCTGATCCAAAAAATACAATCCATGTGGTTCCGTGAAGTAACATTTTTTCTTCTGTAATGTGCAGAAAAGAAAATAATAAAAGAACCGAAGCAGAACAAATGTGTTTGTGTCATATTATAAATTATAATCAGCAGCTTGAATGGGGGCTGACATTATTTTCAGGTGGTTTTTGTTAGTCGATCATTCAATTCACTGCTAACCTAATCATTGTCTTTAAACTAAGTTATGCTTTCACAAAATTTTCTGCAGATGAAAGATTGGTGGAATCAGTATAGAAAAAGAAGTGTGCTTTTTGATCGATGAATCCAGTTGGTATTATGCACTTTTGATATTTAGAATGTTTTGTTTTCTGCTTTTCTATGCCAAATTCGCATAGCCAATGATTGTCCATCTATTTTGTTTACTTTGTTTGTTTCACATTAATTAGACTCCGCTGTCGAGCAATTGGACCTCAGAGTTTACGTTCGAATGTCTCGCTGAACTCATTTTCCACGTTTCAATGTTTTGAATTTGTCTTCATTCTGTATAATATCATTTTTATTGTCATGGTTCTCAGAGTTCATGTTGTTGGTCATAGTATAAATGCTGAGAGCCAGGAATGAATTAGTAACTTGGAATCTTTGCTACTCCGACTTAAGCATTAGTGTCAAATATGTGTATTTACAGGATTTTAGATGACCATATTCACATCCATATTCGAATAGGTGTTGAACACGAAAAATTAAGAATTCGAGCAACATAGTGAAGGATCGTTCCTTTCCTGCTGCCCTTCATGACCATCGCCTAATTCTGTCTTTCTTTTTTTTTGTAAGATTGTTGTAATATAACTTACACTGGGCGGTTTGCTCTCATCTCCCTAACGCTGCTCATTTCATTTATTTTTCTTTTGTCAGTCCGTGGTGTTACTAATCTTAATGTTTGTTGCCGATCATTGGTACTCATTTTTTTTCTCACATCTTGTTTTGTTTTCATTTTTCTTCGAGTTTTTTCAATTTATGATAAGAATCTATGTTCATATGGTATTTTTTTTTCTTTGCCTTTCTGGCATGTTTTCTTTTATTTATGCGATATATCTTAGTGATGGTTTGGTGCCGGTACATAGATTCATACAACACTTATTTGAGTTTGAAGGTCAATAATCATAGAATATTTGATCTCATTTGGTGGTTGTTTGCCGTTATAATTAGAATTGTGTTATAATTAGAATTTTATAGCGAAACAATCAACTTGATAATTTGATTTGCTTACTATTTCTTTTTCTCATAAAATGTCTCATTTGTACAGAGATAAAAAGATTCATGGAGATTTTCGAATTCTTTAACAAAGCACGATAATATTAAAGATATGGATTGTTTTTCTTTATACCTTTGAGTTTCATATTTATTTTTACGAGTATTTTAGTTTATTTAGTCTCCATTTTTATTAAATATATTTGTGATATTTTTTATATTTAATAAAATTCAGTTTTCATGGTTAAAAAAATTTGCACCAGGCATCATCTATAATGGATGTCTATTTCCATTATTTCTATTTCCTCGTTCATAAGAATGAAATATTTAATTTAAATTTCATTAATGACTCGATTTAGAAAGTAGGTTATTTGTTTATATTATGTTATATTCAACGATTTTATTTTTATTTTTATATATTTTTATTATAAATCGATAACAGAAGCGACTGAGATATAATTTTTTAAAATTAATTAAAAAATTAAAAAATATATATTGAATGCGGTTCACCCTTTCATGTAATGTAATCTAGTTGTAGGGATTAGTAAAACTCGACTCGAAAAAATCGAATAATTCGACTCGACTCAAGGTAAAAATATTCGACTCGTTTTGACTCTATTCAAAATTTTATAGACTCGACTCGAATCAAAAAATTTCAAATAAAGTTTGAGTTGTAAAATGGAAACTCGAATAACTTGAAATCTTTAGTAATTAAAGGAATAATTTTTAAGTTTAAGACGAATCTCTCAATTTTATATGATATATATACATTGATATATAAAAATATAAAGAAATATTGTTGCATATTAATAAATATATACACGTATATCTTATATGATTAGAGAAAGTCGTCTAAATTGGAATTAAATCATACTATAACATGATAAATAATTATAATTAAATATTTATAGGAACTCGAAACTCGACTCGATTCGACTCGAATTTCTTAAACTTGACTCGAACCGAAAAAATTTCAAATAAAGTTTGAGTTGTAAAATATAACTCGTCAACTCGAATAACTCGAAATTTTTTTATTCGTTGAATAGAATACTCACCCCTATCCAGTTGTATTGTTATGTATTATTTAAGTTAGGATTAAAATTTTAAATTTAAAAATATAGAGATTAAAACTGACCAAATTGAAACTCAAAGACTAATTCACAATTTATACATAGAGCATATACTAAACGTAAAATACTAAAATTTAAACCAAGATAAAATATGTTACAAATCACTTAATTATATGTTAATAACAAATAAATTATTTAGAAAAAATAATAATTTAACTATTTAATTAATATTTTATTACAAATAAGTCACTTAATTGCATATACATAATAAACATGTCATTTTTTTTCTAAAACTAACAATTCAATCATTTAATTAAAATTTTATGATACTTAGGTTACTCTATCATTAAAATTAAAATATACGATTTTCTATTAATTTATCCCAATTTAAAATAAATCAATAAATTTAATTTTTTATTTAAAAATTCTATTAGTAAAATAACTATGTCTATTAGGAAAATTGTTATGTGAACCTTGTTCACCACGTCATCCATGATCTCAGTTAATCAGGATCGTTGATCTTAATTTTTTCCAAGTGAATCATCACCTTTTTCCTATATGTACTTAGTGGGTAGTTATTAGGTGATTATTTGAAGATCAACGGTCCTGATTATTTGGACCATGGATGACGTGGTGAATAGGGTTCACCTAATAATCTCTCGTCTATTAGAATGTGATATTAAGGTCATTATGCATATGTTTTATTAGTTTGTCAATTGTTTAGTAGCGAAAAAATTGTATCTATCAACCTATCAAGTCTTAGAATTATTGAGCTAAGACACAATAACATAAAGTGCAACAAATTTTTGGAGGGTTCATTAAGAGGATACAATGTCGACTGTAGAGATGAGCATGGGTCAAGAAGGGTCGAAGGTCCACCCGCACTCGACCCGAACTTCAAACCCTTCTACCTATCACTTGACCCAACTCAATTTTAGGGTGAAAAAGTTCGACCCAACCCGAGTTGTAAACTTTAATACTTGATTCGACCCGAACTATAAAAAATAAAATTTTAAGGACTTAATTATAAAAAATAAAATTTAAAAATTTAATTATAAAAAATAAATTTTTAGCGAACTAATTGTATAAAATATATAAAAAGATTGATATTATTACAAATATAAAAAAATACACTATTAATCTTGAAAAAATCATTTCGAATATAATTTTCTACCAAAAATCTAATTTAATCGGACTAGATCGTATCAAAATTTATCCCATACCGTACTCATCGATAGCCATAATTTCTTTACTACTAAACAATTGACAAATTAATAAAATACATATATAATAAATTTAATGTTGCATTTTAATAAATATAATTTCTTTATTAGTAAAATTTTTAAATATAAAAATTAAATTTATTGAATTTACTCTATTCTTAATCATTATATACCAAATAATAACATGGATTTTAAAATATGTATTTTTTTTCTCATTTAGTACATCTCAAGGTAAATCTTGGATCATGGACCGCCTTGTTGGGCTCCTCAACTAACATGTTTTAAATTAGGGTAAATATCACTGTTAGTCATTGAGTTATTTTTACTTTTCTTATTTTGGTTATTATATTATTATTTTAGGCAATCGTCATTAATATTATGTTTTATTTTTATTTTAGTTATTAATATTATTTTTTATGTTTTGATTAATAATTTATTGCTACTTTCCTATGTTGGTCATTATTCATGCGGAGGACTAAAATAGGAAAAATATAATATTAGTGATTACTTTTTAAGAATAATAATTTAGTGACTAAAATAGAAAATATAAAATAGTTTAGTGACTTATGTTAATATTTACCCTTCAAAATTATTTGTTTTCCTAAAATGACAAAAAAGGCTGAATTATTTTTCATGCCACGTGTATGAATATAAAGGATTTTGGGTGGTTTCGCGACATTTCATGAACTCTCTCCGCTTAAGCCTCTGACTGAACAAACCAAATCCCCGACGGATTTCTTTTCTGTTCTTTTCTTTTGTCACTAAAACAAAAACCAACCGTCGCTAAAAAGAAAACAACAACTTCACTTTATAAAGTAAAGATCACATTCGAAAACGAGAAGCTCCGAGAAAAAAGCAGATAGACAACAACAGGAAAAAGGAGAGACTCACCCTTTTTTTTTGTTTTCCCACTTCCCCTTATTCTCACGCAAAGCCGTTGGTTGTTTCATCTTGATCACTTCTCCTTGTACCGAAAATGGCTTCTTCTTCTTCAATGGCGTCCTTTAGTGGCGTTAGTTTATGTGCTATGCGTTCCATTTCTAATAAGAACAATCTCGTTAGGACTCACCCATGCATTTCTTCGAGCTTTCTTTCAAAACCCAACTCTTTAAAATCCTTTAAACCGCTTCAGTTAAGGAAGAATGGGACTCTCCAGAGGTTTTCAAGGACTTCTTCGAGGCCTTTCGTTGTTCGGTGTGAAGCTTCAGCGGGAAGGGTAAGTTGTTCGTTCGTTTTTGTATGGGTTTCGTTTCATCGACTGAAGATATTTCGTTAGATATTAATTTTATCATCTTTTTTTTTCCGACCCAATTCCGAGTAAACGAAAAAAATGTTTTTAGATTCTTTTAATGAATTTAACTTTGTTGGTGTTAAGGAGATTGGATCTGTATTAATTTGGAGTTGTCACTAGTGTATTGAATAAAGCAAATTCTGCTTATTTATGAATTTACGTTTTTCTTTTTTGCTCCCTTATTTATGCGATGGTCTTTTTAAGTTTTATACTTTATTTGACATTAAAATTTTTGATCTTTTGTATAATAATGTAAAGTAGCTTTGTTTTTTAGTGTTAGCTTCATTTTAGATTGTTTATTGAGTCAGTTTTGGGATGTTATTACAGATTACTCAACAAGAGTTTACAGAAATGGCCTGGCAAGCCATTGTTTCTTCTCCGGATGTGGCTAGAGAGAACAAGCATCAAATAGTGGAAACAGAACACTTGATGAAGGCTCTCTTGGAGCAGAAGAATGGTCTTGCTCGTAGGATATTTTCTAAACTCGGAGTTGACAACACTCGCCTTCTTGAAGCCACTGATAAGTTCATCCAACGGCAACCAAAGGTGACTCCTCGCACATTCTGATATAGTCTCTTCCTAGTTTTATAAATTGCCTTCAAGTTCAGTCCTTCAACACTGACTATAATGCTCTTGTTATTGTTTATTTTTGGGTGCATTTGTTTACATGTGATTGAGCTTTGATGCGTTGTTTGCCTCTATGGCTCTTGACAGTATTGTTTTTCTGAAGTGGTGATTGGCGAAAACTTTTACATTTGGAAACATGTTGAAGTACACATTTTGATTTTTTTAGTTAGTTATTGGATGTTAACTATAGCCCCTTTGTGGATTACAATGTTAAATATCCTGATTATATATCTTCTATGCTTTCCAACTATTCTAGGTTCTGGGTGAGTCAGCTGGTTCAATGTTAGGACGAGACCTGGAAGCTCTGATCCAGCGCGCTAGGGAGTACAAGAAGGAGTATGGGGATTCATTTGTTTCTGTTGAGCATTTGGTTCTTGGATTTACACAAGATCAACGTTTTGGGAAACAATTGTTCAGTGATTTTAAAATATCCAACCAATCCTTGAAATCTGCATTAGAGTCCATTAGGGGACGTCAATCAGTTATTGACCAAGGTAGCGGAATTTTACCTTTCATACATTTTAGTACTTGGTAGTTGGTTGAATGAATTTGGCACATGCAGAATACAGCGAGGATTATGTGAGTTTAGAGTAAAGAAGCATTTTCTCCTTCCTTGAGCGATGACATATATTGCCTTTTTTGTTCCTTGTATTGGTGCCTTTCCTTTGTCCAAATTATATGCTGTCTACATAGTTTTGCTATCCACCTTTTGTACTTGGTGTGTATAGAGATAGCTTCACAGAAAGAGGGAAAAAAAACTGGTCAGATATTCAGGTTTCTGGTTACAAATTTGAACCAGGTGTTTGATTCATAAGCTGATGGACCAAATTTTGTAATGATTTCACTGGTACACATCTGCTGTTTTTAGGCACCATATTTTATGGATTATAGCTTAATTAGTGCTCCTTGTCATCATTTTGCTTCTTGAGGCTTCATTGTATTTTATTGTCTTTGTTTCTTGGGTTTTATGATAATTTTTTCTGGTCGCTTCACCTTTTACCTGACACTGAGTTTCTGACACTGAGTTTTTGACCATAGATCCTGAAGGAAAATATGAAGCATTGGAAAAGTATGGGAAAGATTTAACAGCAATGGCAAGAGCAGGAAAGCTTGACCCTGTGATAGGAAGAGATGATGAAATACGCAGGTGCATCCAGATCCTCTCTAGGAGAACCAAGAACAATCCTGTGCTGATTGGTGAACCGGGTGTCGGAAAAACTGCAATCTCTGAAGGGTAAGCAATAAGTGCTTGGGTTTTGCTTCATGCATGGTTAGTTAATAATCTTGCAAGTAAACAGGATGATGTATGTTTCAAGAATGCTCTTCTTTAAATTCCTGGCTTATCAGAATAATTCCACAGTATGTTGCAGCGTTGCTGATATTCAATGTTATGATGTTTTGGTGCTTCCATTACTAACTTAGGCCTTAGTGTTAATATGTTGAGTTGGATTTGTTCAGTAACCTGTTATTAGCCACTTACAAGAACTAGCTCCAGCACTTCCGCGACTGGTTAGTTGTAATCAGTCTTAGCTCAACAACTAATTATGTACATATTCTCATTGCGTCTTTTAACAGGCTTGCCCAGAGAATTGTGCAGGGAGATGTGCCTCAAGCTTTGACGGATCGTAAGGTGTGTGCTATGCATTGAAGTTAACTACCATGTATATATATTTGATTGTTTTCATGAAAAATGAATTTTGTTCTTTGTTTTATTTTGGAGGTGGGTGACGGCTGGGCTTGCTATCCTGTCTAGTGATCAAATTATGGATACTAATTGAATCCACTTTTTTTTTTACATACTTATTTATCTTCTACAGCTTATATCCCTTGACATGGGTGCACTCATAGCCGGGGCTAAATACCGGGGAGAATTTGAGGACAGACTGAAGGCAGTACTTAAGGAAGTAACAGAATCTGATGGACAAATTATCCTCTTCATTGATGAGATTCACACGGTTGTGGGGGCAGGTGATGTTTTGTTCTGTTTCTAGTTTATATTGGTTTATTGTCCGATATCTGTATAGTGGGCTTACCTTTAAGAGCCTTTCTGTCTATGGGTTTAGATCAGCTTCTTAGAGTTTAGCTTTCTATATTGGAGATGGTCGTTCTACATGGATTTATGCTTTTCTTTCCCGATAAATTTCTAAGGCTGATTGACTGATAATACTTTGTTTTATATCATGTGATCTCTGTTTCAGGTGCCACAAATGGTGCAATGGATGCAGGCAATCTTCTGAAGCCTATGCTTGGTCGAGGAGAACTGCGTTGCATCGGCGCAACAACACTAGATGAATATCAGAAATACATTGAGAAAGATCCAGCTCTGGAGCGTCGTTTCCAGCAGATTTATGTTGATCAACCAACAGTAGAAGATACAGTTTCTATACTCCGGGGACTTCGTGAAAGATATGAGTTGCATCATGGAGTCCGTATTTCTGACAGTGCACTTGTAGAAGCCGCAATCTTGTCTGACCGTTATATTAGTGGTCGATTTTTACCTGACAAAGGTAACAAGCTGGGAATTGGTGTTTGTCATACAAGATGCAACTTGAGATTACATAATGTTATTAACGGCAACAGCCGGAAATATTGCCTCTGGCTACTAACAAATTAACTCTTTATTTTTTCTATTTCCTAGGTACGGGGATAGTAGCTAGGTTAAGACTATATGCTCGAGTTTCTTAATCAATATGTTCTGGCACTACATCTTTTGTATCCGGAATTCAATTTCACTAATATATGTTTTCATGTAATCATATTGCAGCTATCGACTTAGTTGATGAAGCAGCTGCTAAATTGAAAATGGAAATCACTTCAAAACCCACTGCCCTTGATGAGATTAATCGGTCAGTATTGAAGTTGGAGATGGAGAGGCTGTCTCTCACAAATGACACTGACAAAGCTTCAAGAGATAGATTGAGCCGCCTTGAGTCCGAGTTGTCCCTCTTAAAGGATAGACAGGCTGCATTGACTGAGCAATGGGAGCATGAGAAGACTGTCATGACACGCATTCAGTCAATAAAGGAAGAAGTATGCTCATATTTCTCTAGAAATTACTCTGAAAGCTTTGTTTTCCCTGCCAGCACATATTTTGTAACAGTAATTTGAAGCCAATGACATAGCTGATCTTTATTTTATATCAATTGAAGACAAAATCATGTGTTCGACTAACTTCTTTAATTATATAGATTGACAGGGTAAATGTGGAGATCCAGCAGGCTGAGCGGGAGTATGATCTCAATCGTGCAGCTGAGCTGAAATATGGGAGTTTGAACTCTTTGCAGCGTCAACTTTCTGATGCAGAAAATGAATTAGACAAGTATATGAAATCTGGAAAATCCATGCTGAGAGAAGAAGTTACAGGAAATGATATTGCTGAAGTAGTTAGTAAATGGACTGGCATACCAGTTTCCAAGCTTCAAGAATCAGAGAGGGAGAAACTATTACATTTGGAAGAAGTTCTACATAAACGTGTCATTGGTCAAGATCCTGCAGTTAGATCTGTAGCTGAGGCCATTCAGCGATCAAGAGCTGGTCTCTCAGACCCCCGCCGTCCAATTGCCAGTTTTATGTTTATGGGTCCAACTGGTGTAGGGAAAACCGAACTTGCGAAGGCCCTTGCATCCTACTTGTTTAATACTGAGGAAGCACTTGTCCGCATTGATATGAGTGAGTATATGGAAAAACATGCAGTTTCGAGACTTATAGGTGCTCCACCTGGTTATGTGGGGTATGAAGAAGGAGGACAGCTCACAGAGACTGTTCGCCGTAGGCCATATGCTGTAATTCTTTTTGATGAGATTGAGAAAGCTCATGGTGATGTATTTAATGTTTTCCTTCAAATTTTGGATGATGGGAGAGTCACTGATTCACAGGGTCGGACTGTGAGCTTTACCAACACCGTTATCATTATGACTTCCAATGTGGGTTCACAATACATTCTAAACTCAGATGAAGAGAAGCCTAAAGATATAGCTTATGAAACCATCAAGCAGAGAGTGACGGAGGCTGCAAGAGCGATCTTTCGACCTGAGTTCATGAATCGTGTTGATGAGTACATAGTCTTCCAGCCTTTGGACCGCAAAGAAATAAGCAATATCGTGAGATTACAGGTAAGTTCCTCTGATGACTACCATTTGGCATAATTGCTTGCTTGTGTATTTATATGATGTGGGTTTTATTATAATTGAATGTTTCTGAATTCTCAACCATGACATCCATTATAGGATGTGATAAGGACATTAATGACATTATTTAACTATGAAAAAATCTCAAAAAATAAACTACTATAACAATAGCAAATCATCTTATTATTCTGATGTTAATTCTTAAATGTTAACTTTTAGAATGAGATGATGTTTTGGTTGGTCATCCATGAATCTGATATTGCTTGATTTGGTTTCTTCACTAGATTAGACTTTGGTTCAGCAAGTTATGAAATGTGCTCTTGATTTTTTATTAATTTCTTCAAATGATCAAATTGATGTTCATTAGGTAAATCTCCCTTGATAAATTTTTATGCATATTTTTGACACATACCCGGATATAGGATAGTGATAGGATCATATAAGGATTCATCAAATATATGAAAATCCTTAAAAGTTAGTATATCCATGTTGGACAAATAGCGGAGTCCGAATAATATAGGATTTTTATTTCTGTTGCAAGAGAAGCACTAATCCTTGTCATGTTGCCAAGCTTACATTGTTTCTCTTATAGTTTGCAACTCCAACTTCTGTGTCTGTTTTACAGCTGGAACGTGTGCAGAAGAGGATTTCAGATAGGAAAATAAGAATCCAGATCACGGATGCCGCTGTTCAGCTTCTTGGTAACCTTGGTTACGATCCCAACTACGGTGCTAGACCGGTGAAAAGAGTGATTCAACAGAATGTTGAAAATGAACTTGCCAAGGGCATCTTAAGAGGGGAGTTCAAAGATGAGGACACCATCTTAATAGACACGGAGGTAACAGCTGCTCCGAATGGCCAGCATTCCCAGCAGAAGCTAGTCTTTAAGAGAGTCGACGGAGATATGGATACTCAAGCCATAGATGGTCAAGCTGTATCTCAGACTGTCTGAGAGTTACACTCCTCAATTTTACCTTTAGCTCAGTTTAAAATTCCTCACATATTGTCCATGACATTTTCTTTTTCCAGAAGTGATGGTCAGTGTTTTCTTTGGTTATCTAACTACACCTGTGGCTGTGGCTTAAGATGAGGAATACAAGAATTCCCCAAGTATTTTGGCAAAAACAGCATGCAATTCACCAGAATCCACTTGTATGTCCAAATTTACCTATATTCCATTCAGATGTGATATTAATGCACTTGTAAATGCAGTGATAGTCTGAATGAAACAGAGTTTGACAGATTGCCATGCCCATAACAACATATGATGACAGTATGGCATATGGCATGCACATGGATAATGAAGTCAGACTCCAAAACACAGTGGACATATCAGAATGAAAAAAGAAAGGAGAATTCACCCCTTTCTCTTCCATTTACCAATGTTATATGTATTTGAAAAGAAATACTAACCCAAAGAGATAATTAAGCTTACTAGTTACTACTAGTATTTGTGAGTTGAGTTGAATTTATGTGCAGTAATAATGTTCTATTAAAATTTGAGTTTTAAATTTACCATATTAATGTTTGATTAAAAATATAATAATAGTTAAATTTAATGAAATTTTACAATTATAATGTATTAATAAAACTAGTTATTGTTTTTCTTTCCCTAGTTTTCTCCTCAAATAGAGTTGAATCAAAATTTAAGGTTCCATGGGGAAGTAAAGATAATCAATTTCTTTTACTTTCCCTTGGATTAAAATTTATATCCCAACAAAGGAAATCATAATCATTTCCCTTACTTTTCCTCATCTTTCTTTACCCCTCGACACATGGTTAAGCAAGTATTGTAAACAAACATGGGAATGAATTACCAGAGATGCCAGTCAGCTATTCAGACACATGAGCCATACATGATAAATGTGCAAGGTACAGGGTATTACATGTTTCACACTGACCACTGTCGATCCAATGGATAATGGAAAAAGGCAAATGGTTACCATAGCTTCTATCCCTTCTAGAAAACATCCGGCGACGTCTGTAGACAACGTAGCAAAACACTAGAGAGAAGAGGCCGAGTAATGAGGGTTGATTTCAGGTCCGGAGATATGGAGTTAGTGCAGTACTTGTCTCCACATAATCTGTATCTGATCCACATGTGAGATGACACAAACTGCCAAGAACATGGTGCATTTAGTCAGATATAGGAATTCACATAAACTGGTAAGAATAGATTATTAACCTACATCGTATCCATTGCTCACCATACGACAAAGGATAGTTAATGTGATTTATGCAAAAATCTATTTCAGCTCACTAAGAATGTACATTTGCCCCCAAGGAATTACATGGAGAAGTCTGCCTGGGGGTATAGGCTTGCAACCATGAATTTTAAACTGTTTTAACCCAATTCCTTTTCAATAAAATATGAATTCTTGCTGCATGAGATTACCTGGTTTGCATTCAAACAATCACTTTGATTCAGATGCCTCTTCAGAATCAGACAAGGGTAACAGAGTGCAGACACCAAGCATATGTCCATTAAGACACACATAATACTCGATGCAATCCTCATATGCACCCAACCTGCAGCTTGCACTTTGTGGTATCATTTTAGCTTGCAGCATGTCCCACAACTTTGCCTTACAATAAGGGCACACAGCTGTCGGATGAAGCTTTGCTGCCCTGTCAATCAACATCTTCCTAACCTTTGAAACAAAGAATGACTTGAAAACTCCTCGAAAAAATCCTACATCACCCTCATCCCCTTGGTCCAGATGTTCACAAGGGTCGGACACATATAAAATATCGGTCCTACATTGTGGTAAAAGGAAACTCTTGCCTGAAGTCCTCGAGAACCTGGTCCTATAAACAAAATGGCCAGGTATTTGAACATTGTTGAACAAGCGACCAACACTACAACCCGAACAATAGATAAGCATTTTTCCGAGTGATCTCCAGTTCCCATCAACACTGTGACTTCCACTAGATTGCAGATCAAGCATCATCTTTGGGGCCCTTGTTTTGCAGAATTCTTTCCACAGTACTCTCTTTGCAAGATCATCGAACCATTTGCATACGCATGAAAGAGTGGCAATCAACTTAGGATTCCAGTTGAGTTGTCGAAACACTAGGAAAATCACATCTTCACTTAGATGACCCTTTGTGCATTGACAACTAGAGGAGTGTATGCAACGATACTGCTTTGTTAGAATCATTGTGCCCACTCTCCACAAGCAAAAGAAACAAATATATTATATCCTGGTTAAACAAAACAACAAAACATTACAATTACACACCATGTTTCAGTATCTTGAACTTGAATACCCAGTTTATGAACCAGAGCTTGGCATAAACATTCAGGAATGGAGACTGACAGCATAATGTAAGAGAAAAAATGCCTTGAAAACGAACAGCTTGAAGTCTAAATTACATTTTTAGAACAAAATCAAGCAATGAAGACCTAAGGTTTCACTGTAAACTCATGCCTTAATACACACATTCTAGCCAGCTGCTAAGCCAACATCCTTAATTTTCAAAAGTGTTAGGCGCTTCGAGGCACAAAAGTTTTAAGGAGCCAAAGCGCGAGTTGCAAGGTAAATCGCTCGCCTTTCGTAGGTTAAGCACCTTTTTATTGTAAAATTTTATAAATCAACCTTATAGCATATTTTGTACTTAAAGATAATTATATTATAGAGGTTTATGTTTAGTTAAATTTATACTTAAATCAACTCAAATTCCTCGAAATATCCATACTTCAACTGAAATGCTTAATACAAATTTATCAATGCAAGCTTAATTCAACTCAAATTCAACTTTTAAAAGAAAACTTCTTCACTAAAATTTCCAAAATCCACATCAAAAATTAAAAAAAAAAAAACACTCCCCACAAGAACTAAACCATTACAAATTAACCAAAAGTTAAGCAAGAAAAAAAAAACAAAGAATTATGAAATCAAAGCCAAAGCTCTCACCTTCACCTTGAAGATTCTTTCTTTACATCGTCTTTAGGCCTTTAAAATAAAGAAGAGTACTCTGCAAAAACATAATAAATTAGGGTTTTCCAGCACCTGGTAACAAAACCCAACCCTACAAAAGAAGATAAAAAAGGTGTCTAATAATTTTATTTTATTTTTTAAAAAAAGAGTACATGAGAAATTTAAATCTGGGTTTTACTGTAAGTAGAAGTGTATTTCGGTAAAAAAAAAAAAAAACTAAAAAAAACTCCCGTTTTAGTAGCAGATTGAAAATCCCCAAAAGAATAGAAATTGCAGAGAAGACTGAAGAAGAAGCAAAGAAAGAAAGAAGCTTTGGGGTTTTCAAATACAAGAAAAGGAAAATCATTAAATATTTTCAGAAAATTTAATAGTGCAACTTGGCTTTTTTTTCTCATACGTCACCGACTAATTATATTTGCACACGTGTGATCCTAGACGTCAATACAGTTTTAGCTGGACCATTTTTCACTACGTGGCGTTGATCCATTGGAGGTGATTTTTAAGGTTTTTTTGAAAATTTAGCATAGTTAATTTGTTTGAAATTTCCTGTCGGGACTTTAAAAAGGTAAAATGACAAAAGAAGTATACTGTCCACAGAAAGATTCTACGCCACTCACAGTTTGCCACGTGGAAATATAGAATTTCTTGGAATTTAAGTTGCGGATGTTTTGCTTAGGTGGCATCTAATGACTGGTCTGTTCCCATATTTGCATCGTCAACAGTTCTCTTCCAATTATTGTTCTATTTCATATGTTTATTTTTATAAAATAAAGGAAAATTACATATTTAGTACTCAATTCTGACCACTCTATTGTTTTAGTATTTTAATTTTTATTTTGGTAAAATAGTATATAATATCATATTTTTGTTTTCTTGGTACCCAGACTTTAAAAACTAACAAAGATGTAGTTTGGTTTAATCATAATTTTAGTCCAAAACATATATATTATCAATTTCAATATGCTTCAACTCTCTAATTATAGTTATTGAAAGAAACTTTAATTGTCTTGATCTAGAATACAAGTATGATAGAGTGGTGTAGGTATAAAAAGGCATAGCATTAGACGTTGTAGGAGTACATATATTATATTACACATTCTTATTCAACGACATAATCATTTGCATGTGAAGTTTATTCCGAGATCGACAAATATGACAACACATGAATTAGCAAATAGGGCATTCAATGATTTTTTGTTTTTCTTTCGATTCTGATTATCTGTGTATTATTGAATATATTGTAATTGACGATGCAATTAATGATGATCGGATTGGGTACTCTTTTTCCCCTTAGGAGTACATTAGATATTCTAATGTTGATATTAGAGGTTTTTTTTAATGAAGCCTTTTCTTTTTTTAAAAAATACCATATTACACATTTTATCCAAGTACAAGTACTAAATGGAATATTATCCCTTATATATTCAATAATGAATCTAATATCCCTTATAATAAGAAGAGTATATCCACTGCATAACAATTAACAACATTGTTTAATGAAAGAGGTTTGAAACAGCAAAGAGTGAGCTTAGAAATGGAATTGTATGTTTTCTTAGAGAATGACAATTCTACATTATGCTTTACTACCAATTAACAACATTGTATTTGAAGGATCCTTGAAAAGACTATACTTGTATCAGAAAAATGATAAGCAACAATGAACACAATATATGATAAACCAGCAAAAACAGAATCAGTCATGGCATTTAGAAGAAAAAAACACCAACTAAGCCATTAAAAAACACTACGTAGATTGCAGTTACCAGGCACCCTCCTAAAAGTAACCCAGAGTCTTGACTCAAGACTCTTGAGTATATTGCTTTATTCACATGATAGAGAATCAATCATGGTGTAACTTTGAAAAGCTAAAGATGAAGATGCGTACCCTTCGCAGTTCGCATGGCTGTATGTGAAGCATGTCATGTCAATATCGGTACACAAAGGATCTCAAATTCAAATAAGGATCAGGAATTTCTGAAGTCAAAATGGTGAAATCTACTGTTAAACTGTCACAGCTGTGTAAGCTCATAGTTGCCTCTTGAAAGTTTAGGTTTGTTCTCCCACTGCATTCCTATAAACAAACAGTTAGGGGAGATGGTTCGTTGCAGCTCAAGTGACAGTGTTTGCAGAAGGTTTGGTGTCTTGGAGGGAGATGACAGTTTCAAAAGCACCAACCAAGGCCTTAACCTTACTTTTTCGGGTTTCAACCAGTTTACTAGCAGTTTCCTCGATGACATTGTTAAACAAACCCTGTTCGTCTTTCTTCCCCTGCAAATTTTGGTGTCTCAAGACAACTTTTTCTCCACCGGGTTGGTTATCATTCATGGAATCATCAAGTTCTCTTGTCGTAAAGGTTCTCCGCTCGACCTTAACATTTTGGTTACCCCCAAGTAGTCTTCCTCTCCTGAACTTGAGCCTCCTTGGACCATTATTCTCAGATTGAATGTCAACAACCTTTCCTCTCCTAAAAGATAATTTCACAGGTTGGCAATGCTTTTCATTGGAGAATACTGTGCGGCAATTTCTGGGACTTCCTCCATTTTCTCCATCCAGAATTTCCACTACTTCTGCATTTATAGTTTCATCTTCATCATCCTCATCATCTTCATAATATTCAGAGTTGGAGTCATCCCCTGTATACTCAGACTCAATTTCATCTCTTGCTCCATGTGATGACAAGGGTTGAGACATTGGGAGAGTCAATGACTTGGGAGATGAAGCAATGGGTGGAGAAAGTTCGGCAGCACAATTTTCATTTTTATCAGATTCCAGCAATATATTTTCCGTTTCCGTCTTGATAACATACAAGGTTTTCTCTTCAATTGAATCGTTATTGTGTACATCATGTTCATCGAGAGGTTGCTTAGTTTCAGTCTTTTCAACCTTGTTCTGATTCTTCTGTAGAGACACCACTTTTAGGTTCCGGTTCTTTCTAACAGTTAAGCTCGTAGCTCTCGCAAGAGCAGCTCTCGGAGACAAAGAGGTTCTCGGCAATGACAATGCTTTCTTTATGGGAACTTTGGCAGTATTGGTCCTTTTTCCAGTCTTCACATCACTAATTCCATTGTTCCTCCTAACAAAACCTTCTGATGGGACAGAAGAAGGAAGCTTTTCTGTGTGAGAATTCAGTTTCGCAGAAGTATTGCGCAATTTAGGAAAGCTTTTCTCTTTAGCTTTCAATGAGACTTCTTTTGAAGACACTCCTAATTTCTTAGAAGATGGTGATCCACCCTTCTGCTCGACTTTCGGGGAATCGGATAAGTGGGATTTCAGATTAGGTGAAGATCTAAGCTTTGCCTTTGATGTCCTTTTTTCCTCTGACAGTATTCCAGGTTTCCTAGAAGTTTGGCTGTCCAAAGTATTTGTTGACACTACAAACTTAAGGACATCAGAGGTATCATGGCAACTACTGGAATTGGGTGGATGTTTGGGCCTAAGCTTTGCGGCTGATGACTTTTCTTTATCTGACAGAACACCATGAGTTGTAGATTTACTTCCCTCAGAAGAGTGGGAGGACAGCTGAAGCTTGATGGACTCAGACATATCAGGAGTACGAGATCTGGAATTGGGGAAAGATTTGGATTCAGTTGCAGCTGTCTTCTTCCTCTGCTGTAAGTCTAAGATCCGAAATAAATTTGACTCATCAGATGGCTTTTTTACATTCCTCTTCCGGAAGGGATGTTTCTCTTCAGGTTCATGTTTCTTTCCATATTTGCAGAAATCATGACACGAACCAGTAGAAGCTCTCAGATAATGAGGAATTGTTTTCTCTCTGCTGCTCATTAAATCTGCTCCCACCAAGGACTTCCTTCTCGAAGTGCCCCCATCCGGCCTGGAAATATCGAGTGTCACTGGTGAACTGATACTCTCCCCGTCCATCAAATACGAGTAAATCAAAGTTAAGAAAACAAATAGTCCTGGAAACCAACCAACATTATATTAGTCAATGCTAGACCAAATAAATGCATAAAAAGGACTGCTAGATTAATGAAGCATATGAAAAGAACCAATCTAACTCAGTTCTGCTATTACACTGAATACTATTTACCAAGACTGTTTAACAACATTAGTCTGCCAAGAGAACAAGACAAAAAAAGATCATTAGGAACTTGTTATAATCGATTTCATCTTGAAGTTAACTTTGAGAGACAACTAACAGCAACAAATTCGAAAGAATTTTACAACAATCAGCATGAACCAGAAAGCATATAACAACAAGGACATAAAAGAAAGAGATAAATACACACATTTCAAATATAAACAAATGATCTTTGATTTTGTCATACATTCTATCCTTGTCTAGTCAATACAACAAAACAGACAAGAAGCTTTTTCATGAATTTATGTTGTTCAATATACAAGTAAAATGGAAAGCTTCTGAAAATAAAACACAAAGCAGAGAATATACAGTAACACAAGGTTGACGGTTCAATCGAACAGTAAATAATTATAGAAACCATACAAAAGAAAATTCTATATTTTTATTTTTTATTTATAGAAATAGGGTCATAATTTTTTGTGGGGTTAAATTGTTGAGAACAACAAGCTAGTTAGGCAAAGCAATAAAGGACCGAGTTGAAGAATTCTCTATTCTACCAATCTTAGAAATTGATAAATAATCCATCAATGAAGTCTATGTCTCACCTAAAATTCATACAAAAAAGAACCACAAATTCAAAGCTAAACCTTCACCAAGATCATAACTAAACAATTAAAGACCTTGATGAAATCATGATTAAACAACTTTTACCAGAAAAAATGAACAAAAAAAGAAAACTCCATCTTCAAAGATTAAATCAAATAATTCAAAAACAAATAGAATAAGAGGAACTACCAAAACAAAGCAGAAGAAACAGCCGATTTTCACATTTGGAAAGAACCCATTGTTCCAAACAATCCAAAAACCGAAACCCAGATAGCAGTTTCTCTCAAACCCCTTAAAACGGAAAGAAATGAAAGAAAATGAGAAATAAGTAGGAAGGGGGAGTTGTACCTTTATAGATAACGGATAAGGAATGAAGTCTCGGCTAAACCAGAGAGCTAAGGCAACCGAAGATAACTGAAATCAAAGAAAGGTTTCAGCTTTGCTTAAAGATCGTGCAAGCAACTGTATTTATTTGTGTTTTCCACCCCTTTGCCCATGTGTTGGCGTTTGGTTTGCTGCAGATTTTCCAAGGAAAAGGGTGTGACCCACTTATAAAGCGCGAGTCAGACTCAGATATGGTATCTAAATCTCAATCGGTAGAATTTGTTTTCTATAATCGGCGTAATGCGATTGAATTAAAATCTGATTTCATTAGTCCATTTAAATTTAAATCGGATTTATAATAAAAGAAAAATTAATCGGATTTTATTCTTTTACCCTAAAATTTAAACTGAAACTCTATTTTATTTTATTTAAATAATATTAAATTGGAATATTATAAATACGTATATTTTCTTGTTCTACAACTTTATTTATTTATTATTTTGGAAGTCTTTATTCCTCATAAAGTCAAATGTTAAGAACATGACAACATGTTTGTTTCGTTTATTTTATTTTGTTTGGTCGGTTTGGAGGAGATTATTTTCACCGCTACATGTTTATGAAATCGATTATTAAAAATTTATTATCTTATTAATTATTTTATGTTATATTTTTTAAATAAATTTTTACTTCAAAAATTATTTTTAAAATGAATTAAAAGTAAATATGAGTAAAGATCACTTAAGAAAATATGACATGAAAAAAAAATAATAAAATAGATGATTTTTAATGGTTGATTGATAACGTGGTGAAATTTACCTATAATATAATTTCTTCACGGGAAAGATCTCATTTTCTGTCTATGGAATCGACCGGATTTAAATTACCTTTGAGGCATCCCTTTGTATTGTAGTCGAAATTTTTTATTATTCTTTCGATTTTTAAAGTTTTGTTCTGATTAATTTGGATCGACTCATATCGCACGCTTAATTTTAGTAAGTGGGTCTTTCAATATAAATTTTCAGTATACATAACGTCTTAAACTCAAAATCTATTTAAGCGGAAAAAAATTACTTATCATTTAGATCAACTTTGTTGATTTAGAGATAAAACTTTAATTATTTTTTTAATTTATTTATAATTTTAATATGTGTATTTAAATATTTTTAATTAAAATTGCCTTTTAAATTCAAAGAAATAACTTTTATTAAAAAAATAAAAACAAATCCATTTTCAGTAATATATCACCCTATCCCATGGGAATTAATTAATTAATTAATTACATTGTTTTCTTCTCTACTAAGAAAAGAAATCATTCTCATAGCTTTTATATTAAAATATAAAGGAAGAATATTTGAAAACTATCAAATGATAACATAGTTTACAACACATTTTTCATTTTTCCCATTATTTTCACATAATTTTAATTGATTGATGAGAGTAACTATCGTGATATATTGAATACCATATATTTATATAAAAAATATAATATACAATTAATTTAAATAATACTCTCTTTATCTCATTTATTGTCTTAGGTATTATTTTTTTAAAAATTAAAATTTTAAAATTTTGATTATAGTTATTTTAAATATTTTAATTTATTAAATTTTATATAAAATATATTTTTACCTATTTGATTAAAGATTTTTAAAATATATTTTTTATATATTTTTAAATAATAATAGATTTAAAGTTATAATGAGTCTAAATGAAAAATGTTTGACTAAAAAAGTTAATACTAGACGAATTAAATGGGACGAAGAGAATATAAATCAATATAAATATACGGACTTTATGGTTAAATATTTATTTATAATAGGCTTAAGGTTCAATAAGCCCGTAAACTTTTGTAAAAAAATCAATTAAGTCCTTAAACTTTTTTTCACTCAATAAAGTCCTCAAACTCACTAAAAAAAATAATTTAGCCCTTAAACTGTTGTAAAAAAAATAATTAAGCCCTTAAACTTTTATTGCATTCAATTAAACTCTCAAACTCAAGATAAAAAAAATCAATTTGGCCCTTTGATCAACTATGACCGTTAACTTTAACGTTTTTATTTAAATTTTTTTGACACTTGTTGCGACAAGATAATGTCACTTATCGTTTTTAAGAAATTTTAAAAATATATAAAAAAATCTAAAAACTTTATAAAAAATATTGAAAAATTTTAAATTATTTTAAAATATAAAAATATTTTTTATAATTGTAAACTAATATTTTTAATTTTTTTAAAAAATATTATTTAACATTTTAAATTAAATTTCAAAATTAATTTTTTATATTTTAAAACTATTTTTTCATGATTTTTATATAATTTTAAAAAATAAATTTTAAAAATTCCTAGAAACAAAAAAATTGTGTTATTTTGTCGCAACACGTGTTAAAAAAATTAAAAAAAATTAACGGTTAAAGTTGATAAAAGAGTCAAATTAATTTTTTTTCATAAGTTTGAGGGTTTAATTGGGTGTTAAAAAAGTTGAAGGGCTGAATTGATTTTTTTTAGTTTGAGGGCTTATTTGAGTGTAAAAAAAAATTAAAGGCTTAATTGATTTTTTTGCAAAAGTTTAATGGCTTATTAGACCTTAAGCCTTTATAATATAATATATTACATGTTTATATTAATTATTTTAATTAACTATAACATTTGAGATTTGATGTATTATTATTATTTTAACATATTAATGTGATTATATGATAGAATATATTTATAGTTTTTTTTTTTTAGATAAAAATCTTTGGTATTATACATTCACTTTGCACATAAAATGCCGAATATAAAAATTTTAGATAAATGTCATTTTTATCTATAAATTTTTTTATAATGTGATTATACGATATTATATATATTTTTTTTAAAATTTAAATTTTAAAATCAACATTATTTTTTTTTGAATTTTGATGATTTATTATAAATTAATTTCATTTTATTTGCATCATGACATGTCCCCTTAATGATTGTACTTGTTGTTTGAGACTATATCTAGGTAATATGTTATCATCTTAATCATATATTAAAAAAAACAATTCTAAATCATTATATATAAATAATTGCTTGTAACAATAATTTAATAACTTCTAAATTTGTAAATAATATTTTGAGATTTAATAATGTATTCTTTTGAATGCTTGGGAATCTCACAAACTTGAAGCTGGAGAAATTGACTTTTCAAAAGAAAGAACAAGGAATATTATCTCATTTTTAACACACTTGAAAAAAAAAATACTAAAATTAATTATAAAAAAATTATTGTAAGAAAACTTGCTAAAATATTGTCTATAAATATGATACTTAACGTATCGGACTTAAAAGTTATATTATGAGTAAGTCATATCACGTGTTCATGGGATAAAGCATTATAAATCATTCATTTTATCAAATTTTTTATCATATTTTTTTTCGACTGAATCTTTACTTGAAAAAATTATTTTTAAAATGAATTAACAGTAAATATAAGTGAATACTCACTTAGAAAAATATAACATGAAAAAAATGATGAACTAGATGATTTTCAATAATTGATCCCATGAATAACATGGTCAAACTTATCCATGATATAATTTTTTGACTTTTATGAATAATTTTATTGTGCAACACTTAAAAATATTAAATTTATTATATATTTTAATAATATTCCGTTGTAACTTAAAATATGATTCATCTAATTTAAAATATATTTTTATAATATTTTTTTATTACAATTCATTTATTTTATAGTTTTAAACTCGATTTTTTTAGAATTTCTCAACTTTCATTTATTTGCTAAGACGAATTCACCTGTTTGAAGTCCCCAATGCACTACGTTTCTGCTCTTTTCAGCTTTCTTTCTTCATTTTTTATTTATCTAAATTTGGTAGGTTTAGTTGAGGAGGTTGACCACACAACTACCAAAACATTGGGTCCTCCAGGTCCAGGGTTATCAATTTGAATTATTTTTATAAAAAATAACAACACTATAACGAGACGGAGTATATGTATTCCAACTTCAATTGAATTATTTAAAGTCTAATATATCTTAAAATAACTAGAAAATTTAAAAAATTAATTAATATTTAAATTAAAAAGCACATTAAATGTTAATATTAATATCTTTAATGTATTATATTGAGAATTAATTGGGGACGTTTAACGAGTTGAGTAATTTGTAAGCTGTTTAAACTTGATCTGATTAAAAATTTGATAAATATCTGATTTGGATTGATTCGATTCGAATTTAAATTTAAACTCGAGATCTTAATGAGTTAAATCGAGCAAAGTCTAACTCGACTCGATAAGTTCTCGAACAGTTCGTTAATTTTTTTAAAAATAATTTTTAATAATTACTTTAAAATTATTTCATTTAAAAAATAAATCTAAATAATAATTATTAATTTATGAATTGTTATTTTAATTTTAATATGTTAGATTGGTGTATTTATGGATTGTTACTTTCGAATTTAGACTTTGAAAGTGTTTTACGTGCTTTTGATATTTTTGGTTAAATTTATTAATTTATGTTAATATTAAGCCTCATGTAGTATTATTAAAATTTACTTTTAGTTAAAAATAAGAGTTTTTAGTGAGCAACAAAATATTTTAACGAGCACGAGTCGAGCACAATTTTAATAAACTTAACGAGCAACAAAATTTTTTAATGATTACGAATCAAACACTGCTCAACTCTCGATCGATAAGCAACCCTAGAACTGACCCTATAATGAATCTCTTGACCACGCCCATGATTAAAGGATTTTCATATTTATACCACTTGCTTTCAGGGTGGCTTAAAGATTTTAAGGTCCCTATGTAATTTATTAAAATGTGTTTTTTATAAGTAATTGTGAATAATCTTCACTAGTTTTAAAAACGTGACCCATTAAAGCAAATATTTTTTTTAGATCTCTATGTAGTCACTACTAGACCTGACAAACTTGATCCGAGAACCGAAAACCGAATCGAAACCCGAAGCGAAACTGAAATTGATGATTTAGCGTGATCCGAAACCTGAATTGAAATCGAAACCGATCCGAATTCTAGAAGAACCGATATAGACCCGTAATCGATTTGACCCGAACCGATTTTACCCAAACCGAAAACAACCCGAAATTAACTTGTTAAAACCGATCTAAACCGAACATCAATCCGATTTTAACCCGATAATTGAGTCAAAGTGAATGAATAATATATTTTTACTATTGTTTATTTTTTAACAATATGATAAATAATTAAATAATATATATTTTATTATCTTTTTTGTATTATGATAATACTAATTAATCACTACATCTGATAATAATTTAATTTTTAATATTACATTTGCTTCTTTAAAAATCAATTTATTTTTGTTAAAATTTGGGGTGCTATAAAAATGACCAAAATGTTATTAATGAATTCACGTATTTACAAAAATGACATTATCCCTTAAATTACCAATACTGACTTTACTCGAATAAAAGCTGAGGCAAAAAATTTCAAAACACTTTCAATATAAAATAAAAAATATATATTTTTACAAGAATATATGATTAATTCTATATATAATATAGACAATTGCATTTATACTTAAGTCCAACTCAAACCAAATTAACCCGAAAATCCAAAGATTGACCCGACCCGAACCGATTCGAATGACCTGACATGGACCCGACCCGAAAACATCCGATCCGATATTGACCCGACCCGAAAACAACCGACCCGATATTAACCCGAATCACCGATCCGATATCCAAACCGAACCAAATTATCATATAACCGAATTAAAACCAGAACCGATCCGAACCGAATCTAAACCGAATGCAAACAAACCCGAAATGAACTGAACCGAAACAATCCGAACCGAACCCGAATCGAATGACCCGTTTGCCACCTCTAGTCACCACTATTACGTCTATTCACAATTCTACTAGTTCTACAGAAATAATAGTAATAAAAAATCAATAAGATTTTATAATCAATTGTAACATTTAGTAAACAATTATAACGTTTTAACAATTATAACTCATTTTTTAAGAGATTTTTAAAATTTTTATAATGAATTTCAAGATTAACATCATATAATCAATATAATTTATTAAAATTTTAAATTTTTTTATAAATAATCTTATACGATCGTTGATATCGTACTTGTCCGGTGTCCGGATCCCTCACTTGCTTCTGCTTTGTACTCCTGGTTGGAGGGTTTTTCTTTTCTTTTGAAGACTTTGTTTGATTCGCTTACAAGATATTGCTTGATTTCGTGAGAGTTGAAGAAATGATATCCAGAGGCCCATTTGAATTTGATATCGGAAGTGGATTGAGTTTGGTTTGAAAAACGATACAATAAAAGATAAAAATGGGGTGAAGCTATTATGATTTTAATCGGAAAATCTTAAAAATATTATTATTGAGAAAAATATTTCTTTGATTATTGACGTGGAAAAATTATTTTTTAAAATATTATAAAAAATCAACAATGATTTTAAAGACGGGATCAAAAGGTGTTGTCTTTGAATAAAAATTTCATTTATTCTTTTATGTCTATACGCCTGCAAGCCAGAGGATGGTGAAGTTAGAGCCTAAAGGCTCCGTCTTCAAACAGTATTGTGTATTATTCAAAGACGGAGTCAAAAGACTCATTTTCATCTTTTAAGAATCGAAAATTTTGTTTAAAGACAGAGTCTCTTGGACCAATTTTTTATTTTACTGTTCAAATATTAATATTTTGAGAAATAATTTTTCACATCAATATTCAGAAAAATATTTTTCTCAACAATAATATTTTTAAGAATTTTTCGATTTTAATATATAATAAAAGATTAATTTACTGATACGAAATCAAAATATTTTTATATTTTTTAAAATTTTAATTATTTTTTTTAAAACAAACTGTTCCTTCAAAAAAAATATTTCTTTTTATTCTCTTTCTTTCTTCATAGGTATTCACAAAATGAATAATATTTCTTTTTAATTTTCTCTTTCATCGGTGCCCAGTTCATGTAAATTTAAAGAGTAAAACCTGGTTTTTGATCGTAGTTTATAATTCTAAATTTTTTATCATTGTGATTCTAATATTAAATAAATTTTAATTTTAAAAAAATGAATGTTTATTTATTATCATTTCTGTCTCATTAAATTTTTTATTATTTACTTTTTAAAAAATATTTTTTAATTTAATTTTATTTATATTAAATATTTTAAATAATTAATTTTTATAAAATATATATATTTTAAAAACTTTTAATATTTTTTAAAATATATATATATTTTATATTTTTATCAATAATAAATTTTAAATAATTATAAATTAAAGTTAAAAAATTAACTAAAAAATCAATAATAAACATTTTTCATGGGCAAACGAGTAGTATTTAACGTTTAAATATTCATTTGTTAATATTTAAAAAAAACTATTTTTTATAACACCCTTTTATAATCTAACTATTATTTTTTATTATAATAAAAAATTAAAATATATTTTTTTAATAAATTATATTCTCAATCGTTAAATATTAATAATTCAATCATTATATTAATAATTATACTCGTTTACCTTTAAAAACAACGACAATTAGTTTAAATATTTTTTTATTTTTAAAATTTCGTTTTCACACAAATCCCCAAATTAACGAGGCGTGACGTTATTTATAAACACGCCGCTAAAAGTCTCGAGATTCGTTCTAAAAGCCTCTAAAGTCTATTTTTCTAGTCTTTCTTCTGCTACTCTCATTTTCCGGGAAAACCAAGACCTCCCCCTCCAAAAAAATCATGCAAACAACCCAATCCCCCAAATCTAACCCTCCTTATGACATCATCATCTTAGGTGCCTCAGGATTTACCGGCAAATACGTAGTAAAAGAGGCTTTGAAGTTTCTCAATACCCCATCTTCTCCTCTCAAAACTTTGGCACTTGCTGGTCGTAGCCATGAGAAGCTTAGTAAAACTCTTCAATGGGCAGCTCATCCCAGTTCTCCTCCTCTTGATGTCAGTATTATCATTGCTGATACTACTGACCCACCTTCGCTTTTGAGTCTTTGTAATCAAACTAAGCTCTTGCTTAACTGTGTGGGACCTTATAGGATCCATGGTGACCCTGTGGTTGCTGCTTGCGCCTCTTCCGGGTACCCTTTTCGCCTCTTTGAATGTTTTAAATGTTTTTGTTTTTGTTTTTGGATTTGGATTTGGATTTGGATTTTTGTATTTCTTGTTAAATTGTGGGAATCTGGGTTTCTTAGGGTTACTTGAGTTGAGTGGTAACATTCTATACAAGCATGAAATTGCTATTTGTTTGTGAGGATTTGTTGCTGATAATATAAAGATTGTAATCTGGAATTATGGATGGTAAAAAACTTGAACAGGGTCTTGATATTTGTGAGAATATAGTAAATTGGGCGATGTCTGATACATTCCCTTTATATATATATATATATATATCTTTGCATTTACCATTAAAATTCATAACCTTGCCCCTGATAATAAGGGTTATGCTTTTCCCTATTAGTACTTAATTTTATGAATTATAAACTAAAAAAAAATCATTTAGCATTTTTGTATATGATGCCTAAACTTTCCAAACCCATGAATTGGAGCATAATGTGTTCTTAGATGCACTCACAATCATTATTCATTTACTCTTCAGTCTTCATATTAATTGGCTTGTATAAGTAATACTAGCTTTCCTAACTTTAGCTAGAGTTATTGGAAAGTCAGATTTTTTTTTTCTTCTGCTTTTGTCCAGCCTTGGCTTAATTCTACCCTCAAATTCACAACATTCATTGGAACCATTAGTCTTATAACTGGCTAATCAATTGCCAAGATCCACCCTTGTGGACGAGAGGCTTGAAAATTAGATGTAATCTTGTTTATGTGTTTGAATGTGTATGCCTTGTTCTTGAATGTTGATTATGCATAAAGTTGTGGTTTTGGTGCTTTTCATGGGATTTAATTTTAAAATAATGAGTTTTAGTTAGTGCAAGCTTTCTCTTCATTTACAGCTAAGGCATTTGATCACATCATTAACTTATCTTACAATTAATCTTGCTAATTTCTTACTTTGTGGTGGTAGTGAATCTCTATGTAATTCAAGTTTTTTACGCTGTTAGGTGTGATTATTTGGATATTACCGGGGAGCCCGAGTTTATGGAAAAAATGGAGGTCAAATACCATGAAAAGGCAGTGGAGAAAGGTTCCTTGATTGTTTCAGCATGTGGATTTGATTCAATTCCTGCTGAAATGGGGGTTATGTTCAATACGAGGCAGTGGGTGGCTCCTGCTGTGCCAAACCATGTTACTGCATATGTTAGTTTGGAGTCTGATAAAAAAATTGTTGGGAACTTTGCAACGTATGAATCAGCAGTTTTGGGTGTGGGGAACATGGATAAGTTGCAGGAGTTGAGGCGCTCTCGACCCAGGAAACCTAGGCCGGTGGTAAGTGATTATTCTACATTTATGTTTGTTGTTGATATCCTAATGTTTTGTCTAAGTCATTGAGTTGTTACCCTTGCTTGATTTTTTATGACCTCATCTCTCTTAAGCAATTTTTTGTTTCCTTCTAATATTATTTGAGATAACACTCTATTTGGGTGGTTTGGAAATTGAGAAGAAAAAATAACTCAAAGAGATCGCAATCTAGTCGTACTAAGTTTCAGATTTAAGGAAATCGAATTCCATTATTCTTGTCTTAATGTAACTATTGTTCTTCTACTTCTGGGTTTACATCTGTTGTAAAGTGGGATGGATTTAAGGTATATCTTTTCTAGATTACTCATCAGTCCCGGATATATTTGTCTAGCGGATCATCAATAAGTAGGAGTGTCGATTCAAAAAAATGTTGCATTTGCACCAGTTTATGGTATTCTAGCAACTCCATTATAATTCTCATTAATACCTTGTTTGCTGTTAGTTTAGATCAAGGAAAGATGCTACTGACACATGTAGCTGTACATATTATAGATTATAATGGGGGCAGATGCGTTACTGATGACTAAAACGTTGTGGTGGGAGCATTGATGGAGAAAATGAAGCTAACGGAACAAATTATTGATAGCTGTGGTGGTGGTAGTTGTAGCCTCCATTTCTTCCTTCACCATTATCCTTTATAGTAGTCATGATTGGTGATAGTTTACCTAAAGCTAACTAGGACTGGGTAGCCACAAAGCCTTGAAGATGGTGATAGTTTACCTAGAGCTAGGTGGCTGCAGTAATATACGAGACTGTACTGACACAAATATAGACAATAATGTTGGTAGTTGACTGATCTTGGTAATGATGGTGCTCATGTTTAGAGAGTCCATGACCTTGGAGGCACTGTTCTTACTTAGAGCTCCTAGATTTATAGCAGGAATGCGAAACCTGTGAAGAGCTACAAAAGGGATGAGGTTTCTGGTACAATTTACCACAGTTTGGAGTTGTTAATGGAATGGTAAATATATTGATGGCAATGGTTAATTGAAGTTCAATCTAGCTGCAATTAGAGGCATAGGTAGGTCGGAGTATAATGGTGTTGCCTGTAAATTGTGATGGCATCATTTTTATTCAATGTTTTCAATATTGTGCTACATCTGATTTCATATATCTTTCTGGCTTCACATGTTTAACATATGAGCCTAATTTGCAGAAATTATGCACCTGACATTGGGTGTGAGAAAATATGAGCTTCGTTGTTATCTGTTACTACTTACTAGTATAGGTCATGGAATCTCTGTGCTGATACAATGCTTTGAAAACCAGACTTGTTTGAATCCCTTCTGGAACTGCATTGAGAACTTTGGAATATTTTCTTCCGCTAAGAAAACGGAAATATATTACTTTTCCAGACACGATTCTTATATTTTGAATCATACGATTCCTCAGTTAAATCTTGTTTATTCAATGTTGAAAATTTTGAATCATGATGATTCTTACAATATCTTGTAACAATTGTTTGCTTGTATTGTATGGTTTCAGATTCCTGGTCCACCTCCCCCTAAAGGACCAACTATAGAATACCAGGAGAAACTTGGTCTTAGGGCTGTAAAGCTACCCTCAGCAGATGCTGTTGTTGTTCGAAGGACTCTTGTTACTCTGATGGAGAACCCCTTTGGTCTCCGTGGGATTAATGAGAGTCCTGAACATACTGAAAAGAGGGAGGCCTACTGGTCATCTGTCAAGCCAGCTCATTTTGGAGTGAAAATAGCATCTAAATCCCTTTTAGGCATTTATCGAATCATCGGAGTTGGTGTTTTCCTTGGCCTCTTAAGTAGAATTTCATTCGGGAGGTGGCTTCTCTTGAAATTCCCCTCATTTTTCAGCTTCGGGTGGTTCAGAAAGACTGGTCCCTCGGAGGAAGAGGTGAGAAGTGCATCATTTAAGATGTGGTTTGTTGGATACGGTTTCAGTGACAGCAGTCTGGCTTCAGAAAGAAACTCTAAACCTGACATGCAAATCATAACGAGAGTAATGGGACCTGAGATTGGCTATGTGACAACTCCAATAAGTCTAATTCAATGTGCCCTCATAGTTTTGAGCCAACGAGAGAACCTTCCAAAGGGTGGAGTCTATACCCCCGGCATCGTCTTTGGTCCAGATCTCCAAGAACGTCTGCAAGAGAATGGAGTTTCATTCGATCTCGTTTCAAAAACTGCTCTCCATGGCCGTACTGCTGCTTAAAACTGGTAAGGCTTCTATTTGTTTTTTCTGTTTGAAACAGTAGCTTGGATTTGGATCAGTTTCTTTATGACGAACAAATTACGTACAACACTAAACTTTTTCTTTGGCTTATGATGGAAGTATCTGTTTTCTGATAGAATTTTATGTTTGGTTCGTTTTACATGCATGGAAATAGTATGTAGATATGTATATGAAGTCCTGTACAGGAGTGATCTGTTCTGAAATTTTATGCTGTGATATCCTCTTAGCAAACCTTGATATTTCAATATGAAAAGAATATATAATTTACATTAGATCGGTTAATCTAAGAACCATACATCGGTTTGGTTCTCCGACTCCAACGAGTCGGAATCCGAATGCATTTTGGCCCTTTACCAAACCTTTCTTTGTCCCAAAAGGCCAAGAATTTCATCCCAAAGCTCCACATTTCCTACATTAGCAAGACCAATTACGTTAGGACTAGAAGCTGCAATTGTCCAATAACCAGCTCTAATTTCTTCATTCAATTGCTCTTTCTCCCACCCACAATATCCATCGAAGAACCTCAAATCACCTGACCCAATCACATTTCTCTTCACCATCTCAGCTGCACACCCCACACTCTCTTTTGTCCCATAATATAGACCTTCCATCACGTCTTCAAAGACTCCGCTCTTCCCTGTGCTGTTGTCATCCTTTTTCGTGCTCACCAGAAACAACCCTTCTTCCAATGGCCCACCGAAAAACAATGGTCTGTCCGAGAATGTTCCCGCCATGTCTAGGATCGGCGATCTCATTTCTTTGATCGACATGAGAGACGGTCGATTGAGGATGATCCCTGATGGTCCTATAGGTCCCATTGATAAGAGTAGGATCACCGTCCGTTCAAAGATATGGACCCCGTCGAGCTTCTCTGTGGCAATGAGTAAACAACCCTTTTCAGGCTCATGGAGGGTATGGACCCATTTGTCTGTGATTGGAATGGATGAGGAAGAGTCCCCAGATTTGGATGCTTTCTCTACAGCTACTAGTTTTGCTCTAAATGACCGCCAATCAGACTCCAGGGTTGGTTTGTTGCCATCATCCAAATGGCAGCCTGTCATGGCTAAGTTATTAGACCTCTAAGCAAACCTTTTTTGCAAACTATGACATAAAAATATACAAAGTACAAACATGGTATGAATTTCTTTCCTGAAAAAGAAGCCATAAACAGCAGTAATAAAAGGAGAAAAAAATAAACTTAATGCGATCAAAACAAAGGGATTTAAGAACTTACATCTTATAGAAGATGGAAAAGTAAGTTTCCTAGAGTTTTTCTTAGGAAAGATGAGAGATCTAGCCTTGAACTCAAGGGTTTTAGTGAAGGAATTTGAAGAGAGAAAGCAAGCTTCCATGTTTTCTTTTTCTGAATCGTGTTGTGTGAGGATAAAGGAAAGAGAGCAAGCACAAGGCAATTTATATTTGGAATGAGACTGAATTAGAACCATGAGTTGGTTTCATTCCCATCCCAATCCATCCAAGTTGGTGCCAGGGGTGCTTTTTCTTGAGCTTTTATCAGAGTATGGGTCAGTGGATATGACTTCACACATGGCAGGATTGGGGAACACTTGGACCATCAATGTGTGGGTGGTAGATTTTTTTTTTAATCTTTTAATCCCTTTTTCAGATGATGTGTGATGTTCTCAGCCAGTTATTCAGACACTATCTGAGAAGTGAGCAGACACTTTTTGATGATGTTTCCACCTGTTCTTGTGTTGGAATGGAGACAAAAATAAAAGGATAAGGAAAAAGGCCAAGGGATGTGTTCTCTTCCTCTCAAAGAATGGATAAACTTTATTATTCTTCAAAACTCTCTAAAGGAGACCTTCTAAAACTGAGAGGGTGGGAATCACTCTGCTCACATTACTCACAAATTATCCTTAAAAAATCCACTCCCATTGTGTATAATATATTAAATTGTATTATATAATTTATATACACATATATAATATATTATTCATAATTACATACATATTTATATATTATATACATTAATGTATTATATACATTATTATGTATACATTAAAGATTTGAAGTATACATTCATATATAGTATATATATATATATATTCTATATTCTATATATAGTATGCATTATATATAGTATATACATCTATATTTTAATTTATATAGATACTATATATTCTATATATATATAGTATATATATATATTAAATAGGGTAAACTACCCAGTGAACACCCAACTATTTGAGGATACCTATTTTGACCATCCAACTAAAGAACTCGTCAATCAGGTATCCCAACTTTGAAACCCTACTTATTTTGATCACTGCCATTAAAACTCTTACGGAAAAGTTAACAGCAGTGACGTGACTGTTAATTAAAATTGATAAAATAACACATTTAATCCTTCTAATTTATTTATTATTTTAATTTAATCATAATTTTAAAATAATAAATAAAATTAATCATCCAATCGATTGATGACACGGGTCACCACCTGGTTAGTGAAAAGGAAAGAAAAAAAATAAAATTTATATATTAAAGCTGAGGGGATATGAACTTGTGATCGATGGATAGAGTGCAAGCAACCTTACCACTAGACAAAACCTTCATATATGTTAAGTTATAGAAACATGAAGTATTTAAACTATATCCTTTGAGAAAATAGAATAGAGTAAATATATTGTAAGTGATACAAATATAATTTTAATAAAAAAATAAAAATAATACTTGATATTTAATATACGAATAAATATTCTGATATTCAAAAACTTTTCCGTCAAAATTTTAACAACGGTGACCAAAATAGTTAGGGTTTCAAAATTGGGTGGTCAAAATAGGTATCCCCCAATAGTTAGGTGGTTACTGGGATAGTTTATCCTATTAAATATTATACATGTTTATATTAAAATATATCATACAAAAACATATCGTATATGTATAATGTTTTAAAGTATATTATACATACTAAAATTTAACCATATTTTTATTCATATTAGTCTCTAAAAATTTAGATTTTCACCGAATTTTATCATTTATTAATTTATAAGTTTTATAATTTAGTTCAGTATTTTAGATATGACTCATTAGAGGATCTTTTTATTTATTATAGTCCTTACAACCTTATTTTAATTCTAAATTGATTAGTATTTATTTTTATAATTTTGTCTACTATTTTTAATAAGATGATATTTTATTTATATTTTTTTAATTTTAAACTTAAATTTATTCTTTATTTTTTTATTTTTAAATTTAATATAATATTTATTATTTTTAGTCCCTAAAATTTTATTTTTAGTTAAAATTGAATTCACTCTTTTTTTAGTAATTTAGTTCAATATTTATTATCTTAATTTAATATTTGTTAATTATAGTCCCTAAAATTTTGTTTTTATTATAATTTAATCCCTATTTATTTTTTTATAATTTAGTGTAGTGTTTTTAATGTTATGATATTTTTATTTATCTCTAAAATTTAAATTTATTAATTTTTTATTTTTATAATTTAATCTAATTTTTAAGATATGAATCATTTGATGATATTTTTGTTTAATATAATACGTAATATTTATTTTGAATGTGATTCATACTAGTGAAAGACATTAGATGCTAAATAATTAATTCAAAGTGAATGATTAACCCAAAGTCTATTAACTATTTGTATCAAATTCAAACTTAATATGAATTTAAAACTCAAATTAACTCGACCTGAAATAAAACCAATTTGAAATGAACCCGACCTGAAATGCAACTGAATTGAAATGAACCCAACCTGAAAATCTACTCGACCTAAAATGAACTTGACAATTATCTAATTTTGACCTAAACCATTTGAACCTGACTTAAAATGAACCCGATCTGAAATAAACATAACCTGAAATGGACTTGACTTAAAACTGACCCGCACTTGATCCGTATCGAATTAAAACATCAAATCCTTAAAATGACCTACATACAGTTTTAGCCAACCTAAAATCCATCCGACTAACTTGCAGTGCTATTGCATGTGGTGTTAGGATTTTATAGTACTAATCTGAACTATTATATCAAAATACAAGTATAAAAATTATTTTTTTATGCACAAGTTAATACTGCTATATTTTATTAAATAATAAGGAAATGATAATTCTTTTATACTAATAGCAATTTTTTCTTTTGTGATTTTAACCCATAGATACAAATAGTTGTCATATTTTAATTCACTGTAATTCGGACACTTTGGTCTCATGTAGAAGAGGAATATCAAACGTGTGTTTAAAGAAAATGAACACAAAACAAACTTCACAAACAAGTTACTTGGGAAGAAATTCTACTGAAGTATTGTAAACATCTCATACCCCTACTCATCTGACATAGAGACCGACCATCTTTACGGCGAACGGAAACAACGAACTTAGTCTCATTAGCATTACTAACTTAACGAGTCTGTATACGGTTGAAGTTCAGGCATTTCAATAACGAATCACCGCGAAAGAGGAGAAAATATTTACCGAATTTATACTTCAACATTGCGAAGAAGGGGAGAGCTGAGCTCATCGATGTTTCTGGAATATCGAACAGGCATTGTGGCTGGATCCTGATATGCGGTTGCTAATTTTTCAAGAAATTCGGTCATGGTTGGATCTTCCTGGTCTTTTCTATCTTTCTTTATCAAACACTGTAAACACAACCAATGTTCAGGTCAACCACAACCAGGAGGACTAGTAAGATACCGACGCAACTCATTATATATTGCAGAAAGTAGGAAAACAGCATGAAGAGCGAGTAGAACATTATCGAGAACAATGAATACTTGCTAAGTTCTGGAGAATATATATAACCGAATGGATGATAATGTAGTTTGTGATCGTACCTCAGTAGGGTAAGCTTTGAATGTGGGCAGGAACCTCTTCCGGCAGTATGCGTTGAATATAAGTGTGATAACTGGAAGAGGGATAATTAAACTGGATGCTAGAGGAAGCTTCTTAAGACTGAATATTCCGATCGCAATAACATGCATTAGCACCAAGGAGAAAATTGTTGAATCATGCACAATCGGCCAAAATTTTCCTCCAGATTCGAATTGGGGTGCATATACATTCAAGAACTGGAAAAAAATGAAACAGTGTCACAGATTATTTAGAGATAGGATGTTGCTTGGAATTAAACATGCCTGTTAAAATGATGAGACAGATGCAGGATGTGAAAGGGGACATTTCACTGACCTGGTTGCGATAGATAATGTATCCCAGGCAATAATAAACAAAGAGGAATGGCAGAATTAGTGGAGCGAGGAAGAAATAAGTAACTCCGAGAAGTTGGAAGAAGAGAACCCTGGGAATTTCACTGTGGTAAGGGATTGAAGGAACTTCAAAATCATCGTCGTCCTCATCTTTCCCTGCACATAGTCTTTGTACAAAACTGTAAAGAAGAGGAAACAGGCGAAGAAGTTCGGAAGATACACTGGTCCATCCGGATGTCACAACATAGGCGATGAAGAATGATGCCTACATGAAAGTTAAAGAATCTATATCATATCAATGATTTGACCTGAAAACAGACTTAATAATGAATAAAAAGTAATGTAAATTCTCATATAGGTAAAATCCATGAGAGTTTTGTTTTCACCTGTGCAGGAACAACTTAACCTAGCAGGCTTGGAATTTTCTTTGGCTCGAGGAAGATATTGACATTAGAGAGAGCGGATCCAGACAGTACGTTTGCAAAGAAAATATTCCACACAGTAAACCATAACAACTTGATACATGCACTTTTCTCGATCTGACTGTTGGAAATATATCCTTGCATGGACGAAAAAAGTATCATAATTGGTGGCACAATGGATAGGAACAATTGAAGAATGAGACTAGGTAGATATCCCGTAATCAAATTACTGACAAAACTCCTGCAATTTAAGAGTCACAGTCTGTTAGTGTATTGTGAATCGACGAATCCACATTCAAAAGCATTTTCCAATATGCCAAGATAACTTGAAAAGCAAATGGTCTGCTTTTTATTTCAAAAGCATTTAACTGATTTTACATTTCGTATGCAATAGAGAGAGACTATGCACTTACAAGCTCAGTACACCTTTCAGAAAGGGTAGCCAGGTCTCCAGCTGATCGAGATGAGTGAGCCCTTGCACGACTACAACCGGAATAAGAAATAGAATTGTAACAGCAATATATGCAACAACGACCACAATCTTGAAGATCCATCTTTTCATAAATGATGCGGAAAAGAAAGGCCAGTAAATGTCTTTAGGCTCGGGAGCTTGCTCAGTAACCCACTCTGTGGGATTAATCCCTTGTTGGATGTGCAAAGCTATTGCAGCACCAAACCTTGACTTAAATGACACGAAAGCAGCTGGAACTTCCTAGCAAGTTTTGAAAGGCATAAAGAAGATCAGGTGCATAAAGTATGATATTACACAGATTTCGACATTCATCACCGCGAAAATCAACAAATTATAATTCGTTTCATAATTTGCACTCGGTAGGCATCCCTTTGGGTGTTTGTTTGACTAAGAAACCAATATACAGACACAGGAACATCACAGACCTCTCCTGCCAACGATGATTGCTCGAGTCTCACATTATCTTCTATATCTTCCAATTTCTTCTCATAGTGATCAACAACATCAACTTTTGGACCAAAGAGTCCCAAAAATCCTTCACGCTTATGCCTTTGTCGAGTGTTTTTCGATTTTAAGCGACCAAGTGTTCTATATAGCTTTTCTGCATCATTCTACATGTACCATCATGGAACAGTCAAAACCCGGATAAGGAAAAGCAAAACCAAAAGGTAGAAAAGGGATAAATTCAGTTTTGAAGGTCGTAGTTTTAATCTTATATCTACGGTAACATTCTTTTTGTCCTAAACTCCCTATAGGACATTTATCCATTAGCCTTGAGAAATCGTAGTTCATTTTTTTTTTCCAAACAACCAATTATTAACCAAATTACAGTGTTTTCCAAGAAAATAATTATGTTTCCATATAAAGAGAATGACCCGAGGATGACTAAATCAATCAAATATTAACACTGAAGCTTACCATAAGACTTTGAATCTTGCTTGTTCGGCGAACCATTGTATGTGAAAGATACGTTGAAGGATGATACTCCGCGAAAAAGTTGTCAACAACTTCACTGAAGCTGCTACCGGATGGGGAAGGAATACCGCGAACTAATATTGTAAACTGATGTGACTGAGGTTTGGAAGAATAGAAATAGGCAATTCTTTTCAATGAAATATAATTATACTCCTGCAAATTTTCGTATCATCAACATTAAAGCTTCAGTCGGTTTTTACATGAATCAACAACCTTGTTGGCAAGAGCATAAAAATAAACATAAAATATCACTTACGTAATACAGAAGACAGCAGACAACTACGGTGAAAACATAGACAGCGCAAAAGTGAACCCATAACCTTGAGAACAGCATAAACTTACAGTCAGCATTTCTTTGACATTAAGAATCCAAATGTCTGATATGAAACAAGGAATTTTATATGCTCATAAAATCTAACAATTGTCAATCACAGGCATTTGAAGGAACTACTAAAAATGAAATAAACAGCTGAAAAGGAGAAACCACTAGGGGATCGATTGGGAAAACTCAATCATGAACTTACACGTAGAAATCTCTTAATAATCAATAAGATATGAAAGTAAAATTTTCATCTTGTCTTGTCCGCAACAGTTTTATTTTACTTTGACACAACAATAATTATTGACTTGTTTTAGCATCAGAAACTGTACATATGTTTAACCAACTACATAATAATTACCTGTTTGAACCATCATCCACATTTGAAATACTGAATGACTCCAGAGTTTTGTTTGGCAAATTAGAAAAATCATATGATAACTGATTGCCCCCATAGTTAACTGGCAGGAGAATAAAGACTCCAATGACACAGGCAATGATAAACACTTTCACACTGCATTAAAAAGAAACCAAAATTAGTTTACAATGACATGTAGAAAGAGGCACCCAGATGAAATGTAACAGTAAAATTAAATGCTTTTATCTGACACAAATATATCAAATTCATCCTCTCAAAAATGGTTTCCCTTTCCAGAAAAATTATAGTTAAAAAGGATTCATTTTGAACATGAAGATCAGTGTCATCTTACTACAACTTAAATTTATGCTCTTCTTATTTGACAAAGCAAGGTATTTGGAATACGGCCTTGAAGACCTATGTTACACAAACTTGAGTGTGAATGTTCGGTATAGGTACGTATATACAACGTGAGCTGCACACATTCATTTTTTTTTAAATTTTGGTGGTGGTGGTGGTGGTGGTCATATCCTATAACTATGTTCAAAGATATGTGTTAGATACAGACGTCAAACATGAGTACTTCAAGAAAATGATGAGTTGAAGCAACATAATTGCAGACAGTAACTTTGTCTTTCTCAAAAGATTGGGTAGATGAATGGCAGGAATCTCTACCATCAAAGCTAAAAGTTTGAGAACTGCAGGTTCTGTTCTAACTTTATCTATTGAAGACACATCATAAGAAATCACAATTACCAGAAAGTAAATATGCGCATAAACACGACAGCATCCAAGCCTGTAATTGACAATAGTTCATCTTCAGATGGTTGCCATGCCCTTTTCAACCAACCAGGTGACGGTAGCAATCTTTCCAAGTTGAACTCGTCCTCCTGCTCAGTTTTTCTTTCACCGAATAACCGAGGCGAGTATACTGGGATATTACCCGGCTGGTTTCTTAAAATCGAGTATAGAGCAAAAAACAAGAAGCAAAGACCAAGATTGATCCCAACAGAAGTTAAAAGAGCTGAAAGAATCATCTCTACAAAGACAGCTTCGATATATCACCCTCTATAAGATCATTAAACACAACAGCTCAATTGCAGTCATTGACTGCCCAAATCAGATTCCCTGATTCAAAAATTGAAAGATTGTGTCAAAATTTTCAAAAATCCCAACATGAAAATGAACTTAAAAAATAAAATTGATAAGAAAATGAAACATAGGAGAAAAGTTTTTGTTATCAAACTGTTTAAAGATAGCAACCTTTTAAACCATTTGTCTGGTCAGTGTTTTCATCTACACCATGTACCAAAAACCCCTCTATGATTCTACATAGTTTTCACTTCACAGACAATTCAATAACTCATATTAATCTTAAACTATGAACAATGGTAATTGAAACGGATCAACCAAAACCCAGAAAAAGAAATCTACTTTATAACTCAGTTCGATGATGCACTAAAAACCCAGTAAAGTAATCCAAAAATAAAGTCCTTACAACGAGAGGGAGAAACCAGATTCAAACTCTGCAGATTGAGATGAAAAGGGTAAAAGTGGAGCAAGAACACAAAGCTTGGGTTGCTCTTGGAGACGAAGCAAAGCCAAAGCCAAAGCCAAAGAAGGGAACTTTCGTACTCGATAAGAATTCAAATTGGGTCACCTCTCAAGTTTCAACTTTACTGAACTTTTTCTATGAGCATGTATATATTTATATATATACATGTTAATTGTGAAGTGCCGATTCTGTCCCTGGTTCGTTTCTTTATCTTGAAAGATCCTGGTTCGTTTCTTTGTTATATTGTTTGGGGCGGTTGTCTTCTCGTATCCTTGTCGGCTGATGATCCCAGTCCTCTGATTCTTACCAAAATCTTTGCTATTTCGAGTTGCCTGGAACTGTATGTCATAGGAATTACTTGGATATTTCCTACAATGACAACGGATAGTGTACGGACAAAAATCATGTCTCATTTCGAAATTTATCTTAAAAAAAAAATAAATAAAATTTTAAATCTTAATTTTAACTTTTATATCTTAAACTTTACGCTCTAAAAAAATATATTTTATTTTTAATTTTTTAAATTTTAATCACAATCATTAATCTTAAACGTTAAATCTTAAACAATCATCGTTAGTGGTGTTCAGCAATGTTCGACGCACGTTATAGACTTATCCTTTAAAGTGAGACATATATATTAAAAAACAAACGATTTATACTAATAATGTATTAATAAACTAAAATTATATCATTCTACTTAAGTTGACATTGATTATATAAACTAAAAATTAATTGTATTTAAGTTTAAATTTTAATTATATATTAAATTGTTAAATTTTGTTTACGTCATCATATATAAATTATTAAAATTTATTTACATCATCAATTTTAATGATCAAATAATATAATTAAAATTTAAATATTAAAATAATATGGATCTTTTAATTCAATAATATAATAAATATTAAACTTAAAATTGAGCTGTAAATTGTACACTTTATCCTCACTTATATTCTTAGAAATTAAGATAATCTCCCATTTGTTTCAATCCATTTTGGCACATTCCATTTGCTTCAAATCAACTTTATGTTTTTAAAGAGAAATTAGGGGTGTTTATTATTAGATATCAAATCAGATCAGATCTGATTTTTTTAAATACTCGAGTTTTTGGATATTCGAATTTTTGAAAAAAAGGCAGATGTTCATGTATTCGGATATTCAGATCGGATATTCAAATATTCAATTATCCGAAAATATAATTTGATTAAATTAATTTTTTAAATTTAAAGGTTGTATTTATGAAAATTTTGGAATTTCAAATTTAATATACAATAAATTACTAAATACAACAAGATTCACATTTGTAAAAGTTTTAATTTTTTAAAGTTTTGAATATAACCAACACTAAATAATGGTTAAATACATCAAGAATAATATCAATGAAAATTTGAATTTTCGGATTGTCGGATAATTTAAAACTTGAAATATTGTGATCTGTATCCGATCTAAAAAACTTAAAATCAGATCGGATATCCAAATTTTTTGATCGGATCAATGGATAATCGGATCAGCCGAATCAAATATTTTTAAACTTCCCTAATGGTAATCATGTGAAGACGTGAAAGGTTAAATTAAACTATATAAAATGCTATATAAGTCTTCCTTTAAGTTTAGTAGCATTAAAATGCACATGGTTGAAGTTTGTGTTTAAGTCACATGGTTGAGAAATTCAAACTCGAACTCAAGCTCACATGAAAATTTGATAATTGTATGGCATTCGTACAACTACGAAGATTAATAACAAGAATAAAAAACGGATAGAAAACTCTTAATTATCTATCTATTTATCTATCCATCTATATATGAATTTATTTATATCGACAATCTTTTCTCAATTGCAGCAGATAAATGATTTCACCAGAGTTCACTGTCTTGTTTGAATAGTAGCCAACTTCTTTGGTGAAGTATAAATTTCACTAGACTTAGAATCTTGGTTGAATTAAAAAATATTGGAAGGAATGGATTTATTGAAGAAATTATCAATCCCCCGAGTACTGGTGCTTTCGAGTTTTGGCTGTCATGAGGAGAAATGTTCAATGGGGAGTCTGCAATATTGCAGACGATGATCAACTAGAGCATTCTCTCATCCATTCCTTGAAAGAATTGCAGAAAAATATATTTTCATGGCAACACCAGTGGCAAAATGTTGACCCAGCTATGTACCTACAGTCATTTTTGGATGTAATTCAATCTGATGAAACCGGTGCACCAATAACTGGTGTTGCCGTATCTTCCATTTACAAAATCTTAACCATTGATGAACTTGATTTGGATATTGTAAATGTAGGAGATGTTCTGCATTTGATTGTTGAGAATCTAGTGGCCTGTGCAATTCATTAAAATATGGTCCTTAAAAGTAATTGTCAGCTAGTTATAAAATTATAGCCCTTAGAAGCAAATGTCATTTCCAGGGGTCCCTGTGTGCGATCGTTTCTATTGCACATGTCCAGAACATCACTAGTTATACTGAAGCAATAGTAATAGTAATAATCAATAAGTTTTTATAATCAATTGTCGCATTTAAAAAATAATTATAACGTTTTAACAATTATAACTCATCTTTCTTAATAGTGTTTTTAAAATTTTTCAAAGAATTTCGAGATTAACATCATTTAATGAAAATAGTTTATCAAAATTTGGGGCCCTCTTTTTCGGGAACCTATGCGGTCGCTCCTATTGCGCCTGTCCAGAACCCCACCAGATGCCATCACAAGTTGCCGGTTTGAGGTAACCGATCCAGCATCTGAATATATGGTGCTAATGAAGATACTTCAAGTTCTTCTAGCTTGCATGAAAAGTAAGGCTGCAACTAGGTTGAGTAATAAGCATGTACTATTGAAACTCATAGGATAATATATATTTTCGGAAACTACAAGTAGTTTATATCAACTTGAAAATAGATTCAGTTGATTAAACTATTTTACCCTAACCAAACCAAACATCAAGAGAGAAATAAAATGACAGAGACTTAAGTTCTTCAAGAAAAGCACTCATCATGGCCGACATGAATCCAAAACGTAGCCTTAGAGCAAACATTACAGAAGCTTCTTCCTCTCAAAAAATGTTTTGAGATGCCATATCTGCAAACCAGCCACAGACAAGCAAAGAAGCAGTGAGAATAAACCAAGGGTCGCCATGTTCGAATTTGTATCCTTGTTAAGCTGTTGCATTTCTTCCTCCCTGTAATAAATAAGAAGAAAATGTCGGATAACAAAACAGGGAAACCAAGCTGTTGTAACGTTTTTTTCTTCTTACCTCTCCCTCAGGTAAAACATCTCCTCATGAATGTCTATGACCGTGTCGTAGAGTTTCTTCAACTCCGTTTCCATTGTCTAGCATAGAGTGAGAGCAAGAGTTTAAGTAATTATTACGTGTCTGATGCATGTAAACGATGCATATGAGGATCAAATGCCCAAAGTTCAAAGGGAGGCTTTGTAAGTCTTATACTCAACTTATTTTTTATGTAATGATTAGATTTGACAAACTTATTCGAAACTTGAGATTCGAATCGATTTATTCAAAAATCAACCAAACTAAAAGCAATCTATCCGAATTTCAACCCGAACCAAAAGTAACCTACAGATTGAATGGCGGCATAATTAAGTTTGAAGTTGTTGAGTTTCATGGTAAGATGCACGTGGAAGATTACTTGGATTAGAAAGTAAATTTGGAGAATTATTTCAAGTGGAAATCAGTCTAGATGATGTTTGTAAAAATAAAGATGAATGGAATTGGCACTGAAAAGAAGTGAAATTGTGCAAGACAGTCCTTCCTACAGATATTCATGCTTTCCGATCCATAAATTTTTATTCGAATATATGAAAAGAAAACCTAAAACTATATTCGAATATTGGAAACATTATATCAGATTATATAGGAAGGGTTATGTAGAGGAAGAAAACACATACTTCAACATGGCCTTTCTTAGCAACGTTGGACCAATCCTTGGCGGCAACGCCGCTTTTCCAATCGAAATCGATGGTCATTCTCGCCGGAGGGTTGTTCCGTTGTGCCCAAAAACAAGTGGTGTAATCCCCACCCTCAGATGCTGTAAATGCAAATGTGCCTGAATCCACTTGTTCTCCAAGGTGATAACTGTTCCCCTTGGGTGAACTTACCTATCAGGGTTTTCAAGTCCAAAAAATACACCCATCAATCCTTTAGAAAATGAAAATCTGAAATAAAATAATAAAAATAGAGGTTCAGAACATACCCTGACGACAAGTTTATGAGAATCAGGCAAGGTGGAACCTTCATCAGGATTGATGATGGAGTATTTCCCGACAGTCATTGCATCTGCCTTAATGTCTTCTGCAATGCATTTGGTTTTCCCAGATTCCAACTCAAATCTCATCGATTCACCTATGTCTAGGACTCCTAAAATTATTACAAATAAACATGGATTTATTATTCCCAACATTTTTGTCTTAGATAAAACCAAAACAAAAATAATTGTCACAGTTTTTTAAAAAAAATTATTTGGTTCTAATTTGAAACTTCCAAAAGCTTGGAAGAGGTCTGTTTTTGGGGATGAATCATAGGATGATGTCCTTTAACTGATATAAACTTAGTAAGTTAGCCTAATTTTAGATCTCCATCACACCATTAGTAGGACTTTTTCAATGAAACATCACTACTTGTAAATCAAATATAAATTCACCGATAACTGGTTGGTCTAGCGGGAGGAGGTGCTAGGTACCTTATACAAGATCAAAGATTTGAATTATGACATTATAAATGAAGAAAATTAGGTTGGGAGGGTCGTCCTGATATTGGGTTTATACAAAATTTGATCTAGATTAATCGGTCAATAAGAAAGATACCGATGGTTAAACCAAAAAAAATAAAAAATCTAAATATTTTCCATAATCTTATTTCAATTGATTCATTTACTACAAGGGACGGAACTGTATGATGTTGGGGAAGGGCAATCGCCCCCCAAACCCCTGAAGAATTTTTTTTCACTTTTGTCCCCTATTTAAATTCTTTTAAAAATTGTTTTTTTATGAATTTGTCCACCTATTTCTAAAAATTTATATTTTACCCCCTCAACCCCAAATCGTAGCTTCATCCATGTTTACTACACCAACAATGTGATATGAATTCGATATCTATAATATTTTCTTTTATCTCTCGACACTGACGTTTATACATCTATCGATAAAAATAAGAGCTTGAAAAAAAAAAGAGAGACAAGCTTCTGCCTTTTAACATTGGGGGTGAATGAGGTTTATATGATAAACTCATCTTCAACTCTAAAACAACAGCAGCAATAAAACCAAGGCTTTGAAATACAAGCTCAGTCTTGATACATACATATGTATGTAACCAAAAAGTCTGTATCTCAAAGCCTTGTTTCTTGCTGGTGTTATACAATATGTACATGTTATTTGATGATCAGAAAGCCTGATAATGAAGAGAGTGTTCCTGTAAAAGCCTTTATAGAGATGGGGAAATGGCGATGAATACCAGGGGACCATATATATTACAACATCATGGGTAATTTCATTATAGTTGTGACGACATTTTTACATTCCCAAGCTCTTCACTTTATTCCAATCCATCTCACTTGATGCTACAAATTACTATACCTGGTTTCACATGTATGAAGAAAATACTAAATTCAATATTTGAGTTTTTTTGAGTTGTTCTCCGGGTTCTTCGGTACTTTACCCTGAGTAGTCCGAACAGATTCGTATCGAACCCTTGGTTTTGATGGGCAAATCTCGTAACGGAGATAGATTAATTAGCATGCATACTATACACACTAATTTTATGCATGTTGTTTCAGAGTCAGAATGGAAGGCATCTTTTTGATGCTCCAAAAGTATTGTGGAGATTGAATTAATGTTCCATTTCTCAGCATCCACACGTTGAGTGATTCTCAAATCTGAAGCATTTGTTGCCTTTTTCCACGGCCAAATTGTATCTTCTAAGCCATTAACATGGGTCCATTTCAAAACTTATTTTTTAAAAAATAATTCTACTAAAATTCGAATAAAGTATTTGTATGAACTCTACAAAACAATCTATTCGAATAAAGTAATTGTACGAACAATGTGAAAAAATTTATTCGATTAAAGTGATTGAATGAACATTCTAAAATATATATTTATAAACATTAAGAATGAGAGTTATGATAATTATAAAATGACAATCGATTTCAATATGTTTGATTCGGAGTGGAGTGCGATTGTCCCTCCCCACCCCCACACAGTTCCGTCACTGTTCATATGTGAACCCTGCAACACCTCCTGGTTCATTACCTAGTTCACAAGTCGGTGCGTCTAACATGAACATGCCGCAGCAGCAGCCATGAGCTAATGTCAGACAAGGTGGTAAACCGGTGCCAGGTCAGCCTCCTTATCATGGTCAATGACCTGTGTCTTTTCTATCATGAATTCAAATTTGCCGTCATGTTTCCATCTTATATTCCCTGTAAAGATTTTCCAGCTAGATCTCTTGGTTATGATTTTTTTTTTTGATTGGAAAAGTGTTTTCTTTTCCCTTCTCATTTCGAGACCATCTTTGCCATTGACGTAAAAGGAGCTTACCGTTGAATTGGTACATTGATGTGAAAGACATGGTTTCATTCTGTATTTTCCTGCAGCATGTTTTCCCCTCTCAAACTCTGTAAATTGATGTTTTCTTATGATCTTAAAACGATCAGATGCCTGCTAATTCATTCATCTTCGTCTACTTTTTCACATCAAATGCTCACACTTTGGGTCAAGTAATATAGTTTTCCTCTTTTCTTGTGTATTGATACTCGAAAGAAATTAAAAATATTTTTTTTTCGTATGCAATCAAGTTGACACTCACATTTGAGTTCTAAGTAGGGGTGATAACGAGCTGAGCTTGAACCTATGTAGACTCAGTTCGGCTCGAAAATAATATTTGTAGGTTCGGCTTGAGCTCAAAATTTAGTCTCTAGTTTAAAGTTGATAGTTTAGACTTGGCTCATTGCTTTCCTAAAATTATTTTAAATATTTTTGTTGCAGTTTTGAAAAATAGAATGTGAAGTCCATAAATAACTATTTATCGCATGTATGTATGTATTAATGTTTATTTTTTGAAGCCCATATTTATTAATGTTTAGAATCTAATAACAAACCCAAAATCCAAAATCAAAACTTTACATAGGCCCATTTGGCATGCCCAAACTCAATATCTATAAACCTAGAAATAATATCAGGAACTAATTTTATTTTTCTTTATTTAATACCCGTTTAATCTGAGTTGTAGTATCAGATTTTTATTTAATCAGTTACAGTATTACAATAATATCTGTTTTATAGTATATTCTTAATCATTAAATATTAATCACTCAAACATTGTGTTGATATTATTGGTGTTTGAATTCATAATTTCTAAGAACAACAATTATTTTTTGAACCAGTGAGGCGATGATTCGTTTGTAGTATTAGATTTTGTTTCAACAGTAAAGGGGTGGGTTAGTCTTTTACATTTGAAAATAATTCACACAAAGGAAAAATTATTAGGTGAACTCTGTTCACCACGTCATCTATGGTCTCAATTAATCAGAACCGTTGATTTTAATTTTTTTCTAAATGAATCATCATCTCTTTCCTACATGGACTTAGTGGGTGGATAATTATTAGGTGGTTATTTAAAGATCAAACGATCTTAATTGCTTGGACTATAAATAACATGATAAACAGGGTTCACTTACTAATCTCTCCGGACAAAGGGTAAGTTTTTGGTTTATGGTAACGATAAGAGTGATTAAAGTAAAAAGAACGGTGGTTAGTTTTATATATATTGGTTAATTACTTTTTATAGACCTTCTGATTTAAAATTTTGTGAAATTAAGCTTAAATTTCTTTAATTTTTATAATTTAATTATTTTTTTAAGATCTTATTATTTTAAAATTAATTGATTTATCTTTTTCATAGTCCAATCTTGATTTTATCTTTGATCATATATTATACTAAATTATATACATATATATATATATATTCGTGTACATATATCCTATATTATATGTTTTTTCATTATACATACATTCTCATTACATGCTTATTATTTTTTTCATATTGTATATTATTAGTATATATTAATATATTATTTTACGTCATGATATATGGTTTTCTTTATATATGTGTGATTAATTTATTTTATTTATGTTACTATTTGTTTATGTTTATATTTGATCATACATAATTAATTGTCATATTTAATTAATTATATTGAATCTATTTTAGTAATTCTGGTCCTTATATCCTAGTGAAGTGTTGTCCCGAATGTTCCGGTGTTAATTTTTTTGTATCATGTAGGAGTGTGCATTCAGTCGAACCGAATTAATCAAAACTGAATTAATCGAAAAATTTAAAATCTTAACCGTTAATTGAATCGAATTATCTTTAACCGAATTAACCTAATTAATCAAACCGTAATTATTTTGACTAATTAGTTGAATTAACCAAAATTTATTATAAATTTTGGCTAAATTTCATAATAGATCACTAAATTATGTTAAAATAATATTTTAGTCACTAAACTTTTATTTTATACTAATTTAATACAAAATTTAGTGATCATTTTATAATATAAAAAATTTAATCAACATTTTATAATCTTTTAAAAGTTAAATAACTAAAAATAATTATATATAATATATAATATTTAATATATAATAATTTCGATTAATTTGGTTAATTAACCGATAATCGAATTTTTAAAAAAAATAATCATTAACTGAATTTATCAAAAATTAATCAACCGAATTAACCGAAATAATTTTGGTTTGGTCGGTTAATTCGGTTAAAATTAAATGATGCACCCCCCCAGTATCATGGGTTGCCAATTTGGTTGTTCGAATCATATAATTATGGACTCATGTATTTTAAAAATTAATTATCAAATTAAATTAAATTTTAGTTTTTCTAATATAAACCTGTACTAGTTTTGAACGGTGTGCGGTGCTAATCTTTCTCGTTCGTCACCGATTTTTAAACTCAAGTTTTTAATCTCTGATTTTGTTCGATGTTCAGTCTATTAAAGTGATTGGTGATGTTTATATTTTTTTTAATTTTTTTAATATTCTATTAAGAGTATCAATCCAATCTTTGATTGTTTATCTCCTTTGTCGTCGTTTTTACATTAATAAAAAATTTTATTTTTATCGTAAAAAATATTTTGAAAATTCGATTATCCAAAAAGTTTCTACAGTTATTTTCGTTGAGGAAAATTAGTCGATATTTACCTCAACTATTTCTCAATCTCGTTAATATTTTCTTGATTTTATCCATAAAATAAAGTTAAAAATCGAAAGTCAACAGTCAACACCGATCCTTCGTACAGCAGATTATAGCTGTCCTAAATGGAATCTTTCCTTCCAGCAGCATACTTAAAAAGTCAAAGCTCCCTCTCTTTTCCCACATTTCTTTTGGTGCTGTGGATCGCCATGGCCGATGAAGAAGATAGGATCAGTGCATTACCAGATGCAATTCTTCATCAAATCCTGTCTTTCTTGCCAACCAAACATTCGATTCAGACCAGCATCTTATCCAAAAGATGGATCCATCTCTGGAAGTTCACCCCCTCCATTGACATTCCCAAGGCAGCTCCTTACGACGAGATCACTCCATCTGAACGTACCTTCATACACAATACATTGACCCATCACCAAGCCTTGAAGCTCCATAACTTCAGACTCGACTTCTCCGTGGGAATCACATGGTACCCTGACCTTGGTCTTCAACTTCAACGTTGCATTGAATTCGCCATTTCAAGACAGGTCCAGACTCTCTCTGTTTTTGCTGACCTACTTGCAGCCTTCATAGACCCTCAAGACTATTATGTTTTGCCTAGCATGTTTTATTCCCATGATAATGTTCGATCACTGCAGCATATTTCTCTAAAGGGATTTCTTTTCAATCCAAACCCACCAACTGCTCTACCTTTTGCTTCTCTGAAAACCCTTTGCTTCTTTGATTGTGCCATAGATGGAGAAACTCTTAAGGGATTGTTATCTAACTGCCCTGTTCTTGAAAGCTTGACAATTGATGGGTGCCATAGGTTGCATAACTTTAGAACTTCTTGGTGTCAATGTATGAAGCTTAAACACCTTGTACTTAGATGCAGAGGTGATGATGATTTGACTGTAGAAATTGGTGTGTCAAGTTTGTCAACTTTGAAAGTCCATGGAGATTTAATGAAGATTTCTTTCAGTTCATTGCTTTCCATTGTTGAAGCCACAGTTTTTCGATGTATTTATAGTCCGTATCCGGAAGAATTTTGCATTCGAACATGGTTTAGAAATCTTGCCAATGTAAAGAAACTTGGAGTGGATTCTTGGTTTCCTCAGGTATATTTACTTCTAGTGAATAATATTCATTACTTATCCTTTTTCTAATTATTGAATTTTGAGTGATTAATTGAAGTCTCGTGCCTCTTTTTGTCCTTGGAATGTTAAGTTTCTTGCTAGAGAACACAAGGTAAACAGTAATGGATGGATGATTTTCGAAAATCTTAAGGTCTTTTCTTGGTATGGTTCATTGGCAAAAGAGAGTGATCTTATGGCACTAATTGCCTTCTTATGTCATTGCCCTTTGCTGGAGAAGATTGAAATAGATGTGAGTAATTTATCTACTCTTCATTACAATGTTATTTCCTTTATTTTTGCAGTTTCGATTTCTTCCTTCGACGATGTTTACCGCAATAACATTCTTACACCAGGGATGACAATCGAAATTCATGATCTAGAAGACTAATTCTCATAAATGTTGTTTAACCTTTTATTATTCTTGTTGGATTTGCAGTTTAGATCTTCCTACTGGGAAGAGGCCGGTGAGGATAGACCGGCTTTCGCATTGGAGCGTCCGTTTATTGAGCTGCAAAACGGAGATGGACAGCTAACAGTTGGATATCTGCATAAAGTGAAGAAGATCATGGTACACCATTACTTAGGGTATAAAAGTGAAGTTGAATTTATTAAGCATCTGTTGCAGAAAGCACTTTTTCTTGAGACTTTATCTTTAACCTATCACAGGCTTGAACTTAATCCTGAATTCTATGCCTATGGTAGGAGATCTCATAGTCGCCCAACCGAGTTGGTTCAACAAGAGATCTTTAACATGCCTAGAGCATCCTCTCTTGTTCATATCTTGTTTCATCATACTTATCATAAATTCGGAACCTGAGAAGGTTTAAACGATAAATGTCAAAATTCGAATCTATACATGATTTATACTTTCCATGAATCAAAATTTTCCATTTGATTGTCATTTTTTTACTAAACTTCTTCCTAATTTTCTGATATTACGATTTCAGGTTATTCATTTCTCAGTTTCCAGTCATAATTCATGAACATAATTACAACAAAAATAGAGGGGTGGGGGGTGGGGGAGGAAGAAGCTAAATCAAATATTTATGTACATATCATAGGAAGAAATAATGATTAAAATAATAAATAATATGTAATGATTAAGAAAACTAAAGAACAGATTCAGCAAAAACTATTCTCCATTAATTTTACAAATTCCTGAAAATCTATTCTGCCATCACCATCTTCATCAAATGTTTTGATCATCTTGTTGCAGCTCTCCAGCTTGAAACCTTCTTTCAATCCTAAAACACAAAGGACTCTCTGCAATTCGTTTGAATCAATATACCCATCTTTATTCACATCAAAAACATCAAAAGCTTCCTTCACCTCTTCCAAACTAGGTTCTTCTTCAAACAGCCTTGAAATCTCCTCAGAGCCAAATGATCCACTCAACTGTTCTTCACTTTCATGGCTGCAAACAAATCCCAGATTTCCCATCAATGTTTCCACATCTGTTTTAGACAACCTGTCAGCAGATGAAAAACATTCCTTACATGAAAACCCAGATTTCTGTGCTTTCAAATCCCAGTCTGATGGTGTCTGGGATTGTGGGGAAGAAGACCAATATCTTGAGAAGAAACTTTTAATGGTGTTATAACATGAAAAACCATGAAACAACAAGACCATATCAAGAGATGGGAACTGGTTGGAGTTTGAGTTTACAGATGATGTCTCCATTGAAGTATGTTGGTTAAAAGAATGGTATTGAAAATGAACAAATGGTTTGCATGAATTTGATGGAATGGTAAGGTTTTGAAAGGGTATTTGTAGATGTTCAAGGCGGTTTGAAAGGGGAACCTGCCTGTAGGGTTCATCCCAAGTCGTCCAACGTCCAATAAACTAAGAAGAACGTCAGTTATAATTTTTTATTATTGATTAGATTTATTACATTTTACAGTAGTATATATTCTAGAATATAATCTTCATCATTTGACATTAATCACTCAATTACTCTGGTTAACATCATTGGTGTTCGAACCTATGACCTCTAGGAACAACAATCGTTCCGTTAACCGCTTGGGCTAAAGGGCTCATGCTCATACATTAAAATTTTAAATCTTAACTTTAAACCTTAAACTGATTATTCTAAAATTAGGACATAGAAAGAGATATGGTTAAAAAGCAAACGATTTTCATCTAAGAAAACTTTTTTTTAATATTAGTGGTCAAAACATAAATGATCATTGTATGTAATTTACTCGTTACAATATTATACTTTAAGTTGAATTTATTCATTAGTATTATTTAAAAAAAAATTCTCGTTAAAAAATCTTTTTAATGTCAATATTAGAACGTTTAATGTCTATTTTTAAGGAAAAAAAAAAATCCAATCTGATCATCCATTAATTATATCGTCGATTATAATATGTTTAATAGTACACGAATAATCAGATTCGAAAAAAAATAAAAATGATCATTAAATACCTTATATGCTAACTCATGTACTGTTATATTTGTTTATCTCAAAATAAACTTCACACACGCAGATAAGTCAATTGTTTATCACTAATATTATTTTTTTTACGATGAAAAGTCAATTGCGCGGTAAATTCATTGAGTAATTTTAGTAAAATTAAAATTATTATAATTTTTAAAAGATTTTAGGTCGAGTACTTTATCTACACGTTACTGTATATTTTTAAATAATTAATAGTAAAAATATAGATTATTACGTATATTATAATAAATATTAAAAAATTGAATTTCGTGGTGATTGTTAAAGTAATTTTCATGTCGTAAGTTCTGTGTTTTCTTATGGGGCACGTTGAGGTTTGTGTTTGAACGCGGGAGGAGGGGAGATAGGGATGACACAGAAACCGAGGTTTCGATCCGAGATTTTTTTAAAAGAAAATTTGGGTTGGATCGAGTCAGGTTAAAATTTAAGGTAAAAATTTTACTGATTCAGTTTAAGATTATCGTGTAATTTTTTATATATTTTTAAGGATATTTACAATAAAGATCAATCTTTATATATATTTCATATAATTAGATTATTAATGTTGATTTTTTATAATTAAGTCACTAAAATTTTAAATTTTTATAATTAGATCTTAATATTTTATTTTTTATAATTAGATCTTTAAAATTTATATTTTAATAGCTCAGATTGATTCAGGTTTTAAAACTTAAAACTTGAGTCAAACTGGATCTGATTTTTTCACCTAAACTCGAGTCGAGTCAAGTTAAAGAATATTATTAAAATTTTAAATTTTAAATTTTAAACGTTATGTATGTGAGAATGATGGCATAGCGAAAAAGTTGAAGAATTTTATTGATTGAAAGCTATTTAAAATATACAAATAAAAAATCTCAATAAATATTATAATTTAATATAAAATAAATTAAAGTAACAACTCAAACTGCAATTAAAAAATTTAACAATAAATACGATTCACCTCTTATTAGGACACAGGCTTCTTTTAGATTCGGATTTAAACTTTTTTAAATCGAATTTGAATTATTTTTTCAGATCGAATCAGATTATATTATCATATCTATTTATGATATATCTCGTTTGAGTTTCTTTGTAATGTATGTCTACATATATTATCTAACGATGCGAGACGCTGATATAATATACTAACCTGACTTGAGACATTGACATGATAATTTTATTTATTAATAATATTAACCAAAAATAAAATGTTAAAAAAAATAGACCAAAATAAATGTGGTAAAATGATTATCGAGTGAAACACTAGAGAACATTATTTGACATTGTGTCTAAAAGTTAAACAAACAACTTATTTATTAATATTTTTTAATATAATTATTTATATTTGATTTATTGATCGACTAATTTAGATTAAATATTATAAAATTTTAATTTAATAATAATTATTTTAATTTAATTATTTTATTTATAACATTAAAAATTAAACTTTTAATTTTACTTAAGAGATTTAACGATTATTTATACTTGTTTAATGGATTTTTTTAAGTTAAACTTATTAAACAAAACGTGGAACGAACACTTTAATCCATAAAAAGTGGGGAAGTGGAAGAAAGCCCAAAGAATGACCCACAAAATCATGAACATCTGATTGAAAACACTATAAATTCTTCAAAGTAATCGAATTCCAAGCCCATTCTAATGATCAACAACCCAGGAATTCTTTCTGACCGTCACCAAAAGCCACCACTTCTAATGATCAACAAAGAAAGTGACTCTTTCTTTGTCTTCTTTCTCTCTCCCAACAACCGCCCTTTCTTGATAATTCAATCTCAAATCTCAATTTGGGATTGGAAATTCCTGGGTGTTGTTTTCTTGAAGGGGGTTAATCATTTGGATACTAATAGAAGGAGCATCTGTTCTTGAGGTTTTTGTTTTCTTTTTGAGTTCTTTACGAGGTGGGTTTGGTCTGGATTTGGAGTTTATTGTTGTTGATGGAAAATTGATAAGAGTTTCAATTATTGTTGATTGGGATCTCTTTGTTTCGGGAGTTAAATTTCTGGGTTTGATTTGAAATGATCTATTTCCATAGATCAATATCAGTTTGCAACTCGGTTGACCAGGCTTCTCCCATGGCAAATTCTGGGATTTCAAGGGATTCCATGATGAACCCCAAATCATCATCATCAAGGGCCAATTTCTATAAGAAACAAAAGGTATCCACTCCAACAAGTTGTTTAAAAATCCCATCTTGCGAAAGATCAAGATCTGTTGCCGTTGATGTTGTCATCTTAATTGCTGTGATTGCTGCTTTTGGATTCTTATTGTTTCCGACTATAAAATCCATATCTTTGAAATTGATTGAGTTCATTGAAGCTGGATTTTATTTGGTTAAAGCTGAAATGATGATATCTCCAATGATATATGGATCTATAGGACTTGGCTTTTCTTGTTCTGCAATAGCTGTTTGGATTTTGTTTCTTTGTACAACTAGGAAATGTGGGAAACCTCATTGTAGAGGTCTCAGTAAGGCAACTGAATTGGATATTCAGTTGGAAACCGAGGAGTGTGTTAAGAATTCAAGCCCTACGCCTAAAGATGGTGTTACTAGAGGACTTTTGGAATTGCTGCACAATCGTCATAAGGAATTGGAAGCCGAGTTAAAGAGGATGGCACCTATTAACGGACGAGCAGTGCTTGTTTTTCGGGCTAAATGTGGATGTTCCGTTGGCAGATTGGAGGTTCCGGGGCCCAAAAAGAAAAGAAAGATCAAGAAATAGGATTTCAGGATACATAGAAAGAGGAATTAAAGCAATATAGAAAGTGGTCATAATGCAGAGAGGAGTGCCTTCTCGAGTTAGTTTAATCTGAAACTATGTTGTCTTTAAATAAGCTTCTTACAGCAATAAGTTGTAAGGATTATATACATTTAGTTACTTATGGGGGATATAATAACCCTTTCTTTCGCTTATTTTATTGCTATTTCACTGAAAATTATGTTCTAAACCTTATGCTTGTACTCTTATTTCTGTGATATAATTATATGTAGTAGATCACTGAAATTTGAAACCTTCCTGGTATTAGATTGTCATGCCTTTGTTGAGCTATTTAAATAGTTATGTGTTATGAGAAGTACTTGATTGTAATACAGATTGTACAAGGAGTCCGATCAGGAGTTCTAACTCGAGCTTGCGGATCTAATCCTTGATGAATGGGACTCTCTCCTGTGAGTAAATACAGGTGTTACCAGCACCTCTGACTGGTTTGATCTTTAACCCTTGGACAGGCAATAAGCATTATTATCCAAATCCCTAGTCTGAGTTTGATTTATGAGCCAATCTTGCAAAAACAGGGTTGCGGAAGAAGAGCATGGCTTAACTGCAAGGTCTTCTAAATCTTTTTCCATCTGTTTTACTCAACAACGTTACTTATATTCTCAGCTTCATAGTAGTATATCGAAAATAACAGTACCTTGATCTAATGATTATGATGCTTCATACAATTCCCAAAAGAGGTGATTTCTAGAAGGTGAAACATCTCATTCATGTGTAGCTTTCCTAGTATTCTCTGCTGAATCTTCATGCTCTATTGCAGAATATATTATTTTCTGACTCTTATTCCTGGTTTGATACTCTTCAATTCTCAATCTTGCTCTGTTTGAAATTACTTACATCTCCTATGGTAGACCACAGTGTGACCAAGCCAATTGTTATATTTGCATATATTTTATGTTTTCTTCTCGTTGAAGTTTTTCCGGTTAACACTAAAAGTGTCTTTTCCTTGTTTCAAGCATATCCTGTTAAAGGAAGAAAGGGTGAGATGAACAAAATGTGGAAATGTAGCAAAGGTAATTTCATTTCTTCCCTTTTTATGGTCCATCGCAATTAGTGCTCTGTTTGTAGTCCTGCCGGTTCTTAGCGGTTTAAGCTGTTAGTATTAGAGGATAAGCCGATTTTGATTTGTGTCTCGGTTTAACTTCAGTTCAACCTCATGAACATATGTGTTATTTTCATCTTTTCCTTTTCTGTTTAAAAGAGTTCATAATCTGTGCTAAATTGTAGATAACTACTAATTAACTAGGTGGGGTTGGTATTACAAGTCCATTAAAGTAAGGAATGAATAGTCCAAGTTTGTTTGTATCGAGTGATAAGTTTAGAAAGCTCTATCTGTTATAGCACTGTTACATGCACTCTTTTATTTTTCGATAAAGTATTCGTATCCGATGCATATCTGAACATGGTATTAGGGATGATCTACATGAATGTCTTTAAGAAACTAATTGAGCAGACCTATGTCCAACACATCTATATTTTAGTTCCACTCGCAAATAAAATTTGAAGCTATCAAAGCACCAAAATTACGATGTCATAAATCCTAATCTTCTAGGAAAAGTAAATATTCGTTGAAATTTGGTGCTTATTTCCTGTATTGTTCCTACTCTTCATTTTCCTAGAAAATACATTGCTTGACCCTTATCCAGGGCAAAATTTGGGGATAATCCAATGCAAGTAAATATTGGGAAAATAGGGAGTGCAGGTATATACGACAAAAGCTACCGTGTTTGGGGTGACGCCTCCTCCAATTGACGTTATGCATTTTTTATTTTTTTGTTCTGAGGCAGGACGTCACTTGCACACGACGTTAGAGTTATGTTTAGCCGTTTGGGTCAGCTGGTGCAACTGATTAAAATTGTCGGCTCAAGTTTCTGATGACAATCTTGCATGGGGCAGGACGTTGTTTGGAGGTAGCGTCCTCCTCTTGAGCTAAACATGCGGCTGCGTAGGGCAGCAGGTAAGTTATATATATAGATATAAAGAATAAGTTAGTACATGTTGTCACAGGATTAGATTTCTGACTCAGTTAACCTCGTGGCCTTAGTCGATATTCTTAAACAAACAACTAAATCGGTTTAAAAACTCGTTATCTACGGATGTTTGAGTATACTCAAATTTTGATTTGTATCCTCTGACTCAGTTAACCTCGTGTCCTTAATTGATATTCTTAAACAAACAACTAAGTTGGCTTAAAAACTCGTTATATACAGACGTTTGAGTATACTCAAATTTTGATTTGTATCCTCCGTCATCACTGTAAGTTGGATGAGAATATGAGTTACGACCAAATAAAAAATAAATTGATAGTTATCGAATATTTTTAAATCGAAATATTGGATGAAATGATGATTTGTCACCAGTTATTGTGTGGATTACCGGATACCCTGCTCTATTGGTTATTCCCAAAGATTATTTCTTATAGGTCTTGAGATATTGCATTGGAGACCATGAAGAATGCCACCTTGTATAATAATTCAAGTTTGATTTATTTATTTCTTCCTCTACTATCTTTTTTATCCAGAATTATTCCAAGCCTTCTCTAGTATTCTTAGAATCTGGATGTATCATTTTTTTAATGACTTGAATGATGATATTAAATGATTATAAGCAACATATTTTTTTAACAATTGATAAATCAATATTAACAGAAGAATAGGATTTTCATTTAGGGAAGAATGCATACTTTCCAAGTTTTCCATGATAGTAGGACTTAGTTCCAATTCTTGGTAGATTCTGGGTTAGAAGGTGAACTTCTCTTTCCTTTCGTAGACGTTATATCTTCTCTTAAACCTTAAATTAATACACTAAAACCTAAAATTAACGAACTTGAGTTTATACAACATATGTATCAAAGTTTTTTTTTTTATCAGACTTTAAATGAGACTTGAGAGATAAAGAGTTACTCGAGTTTAACACGAACAAAGATCTGTCAATACTTGGCTCGATTAGGCTCAAAAAAAGCTCAAACTCGATTCGAGTTCTTAACGAGTCGAGCCGAGCTCAGATTTTTCAGGCTCGTTTAAAACTACTCAAGCTCAAACTTGACTCAAAATCTTAACGAGCCGAGCTCCGAGCTTAGCGCTACACGGCTCGACTCGTTTACACTCCTAGACTAGAAGTAAAAAAAAATTGAATGATAAAATTTATAATTCACCTTAAATAATAATAGCCAATATTATATCATAATCTATTAAAATTAAAATGGTCTATAAATAAATGAAGGATATACCGAAGTCCACACATGTTGGACTACATAGTTGTTGAAATTGAACTCACGAATTGGGTCATACACGGGCCTTAACAGATGGGCCAAATGAGTTGGGCTACCAAAGCATGAGATATTATTGTCAAAATGACCCATGCAGGTTAAGCTTGTGGACATTAAAACTGCTTTTAGAAAAGATTTTTTAAAGTATTGTAAGAAAATAATTTTAAAAATTAATCATAAGATTTCAATGTTTGTTATTATTTTCAAAAATATATATTTTAAATATAATATGATAAAGTAAAAATCAATAAACATAAATGATATTTCATTCCGTTATCATAAAATTTGTTAACATTATTATATATAAAATAAATCAACATAAATAATAAAAGTATGAAAATCATAATAATTTATTAGTAATTTTTACCTAGAAAATATAAACTTTGAATATTTTTAAATAATTAATATAAAATTTTAAATCAAATATAAAAATTTAGCTTCTAAAGTATACATTTTTATATTATTGTAATATAACTAAATACTAATATCATATATTAATTATTATTATATTTAAAATTATTTTATAATATTAAAGTGTCTTTATTATTTTTATCTAAAACTTTTTATTTTTAATATTATTTAAAACTTTTTATTAATATAATTTAAAAATGATTTTCCACGAAAAAAACTAGAAATCCTAGTTTTTAAGGTCGAATGGAAAATCACTTTTTTAAATGATTTTCATTTCGATTTCAATGTGTTTAGCATTAATTCTACGTGAAAAATATATATTTTTTAAATTCACTTTTTAAGCAATCTGAGCTAGTTTGACACCATTTCTAAAAATATAGAAGACTCGAACGATTTTATTAAAATGGACGTGATTAATATATATTAGTGGTTTTAGGATGAAATTAAAATGATTTTATAAATTTATAGATCAACTAAGAATGTGACTCATAGTTTAAAGATAAAATTATAATATTTAAAATTTTAAAGATCAAATAAAAATAAGTATCATAATTCAGAAACGTGCGCGACTATAAACCGAATCAATAAATATCTAATTCTAACTTAGATTTAATTGATAAGACAATCTCCAAATTTTTGTAGGGTTTTCAAGTTTGTCTTTCCGTCTCATCTGCATCAATCTTAAACCAAATCTTCTCTAAGTAACTGTTAACCCTACATGTCCTTTTTGTGTTTTTACCTGAAAATTAAATAAAAGAAAATGATATATTTATGTAATTTTACTTAAAATCTATGATATTAATAATTTATGTTAATCAAGGCAGGAAAATTGGTTTCAAAGGACAAAGTAGTAGACAAAATAAAGTTAGAAAATTGTTAATTCAAGAACTAATACAATCAATAGAATACAATTATTATATTAAAATATTGGACGAACAAGAAAGATACGACACATCTAAAACCAAATAAATTAAGAACGAGTTAAGGTATATAATTATACAGTTTTTTTAAGGTAGAATTTCAACCGCTCTTTGATGCTCGAAATTTTTTATTTTCTGTCTTTTATGATACAATTAGATGATCAACTATAATAACATAGCCGTAAAGATCACGGATTATAATATCGTCTTCTCCTATCGTAAAAAAGTATTTTAAAAATATAGGATAAAACAATAATTTTTTAGTTATGTAAATGCCAGAAGGTATACACGGTATTTATAAGAGTTTCATAGGAGTATAAAAGAAACTTTTAACCGAATAGAGCATTTACAATTTGAGAATTAATGAGTCTTTAAAGAATAATTTCTAAAATTATTATTCGAATAATTTTTTAATTTTTATCCTTTTAGTTCTAAAATATATTAACAATATATGTTTTTTAAGAAAATATATAACATAAAATATTCACAAACTCAGGATCCGAGCCAAACATTCATATTACTCTATGTTTATTAACTAACATTTAATTCTATAATTACGCTTAAATCGATTTTTCATTTAAATCTTCAAAAAAAAAATAAAAAATCAAACAAACAATAATCATTGATTAAAAAGTGTCCTATTTTGAGGGCTTGCAATATTTTAGTAATATTCCAAAACAATTAATTCACATTATTTTTGTATGTTACTGTTTTTTCAATAAAAACTGCTTATTCGTATTGACTGTTATTCCTGCTTCAAACGTACTAACAACTTGCATGTTACTTTAGTGCTAATCAATGAGTCAATTTTGACCTAATAAATAAAATTAACGAGTCAATCGCCTTTGAAAATGGTTTTAGAAGTAGTTAGAATCAATATTTATTGGATATTAATATACTTTTAAATTATTATTATTTTACAATTTAGATGAAAAATATTTTATTTTTATTGAAATTGATTTGAGTTGAATAACCAAAGTTATAAAGTACATTGTCCCAAATTAGCGGTCATGGGATAAAACCCTAAAACATAAATATCTAAAATTGAAGGATAAATTTATATCTAAAAGAATATATATTTTGTGCAAAGATAAGAATCCCTCTCACTTAATACATGGTTTTCTCTTGGTTGATAAGAAGTTTCATCCGCTTGCGAGTTATTTGGGTTCGGTTCAGTCAAAATTCAATTAAAGTTCAATTCGAGTGAGTTTGACTCTGATTTGGGTTCGACTTGAGACCTTAACGAACCAAGTGGAGCCTACTTAAACTCGGTTCGAAAATCTCATGAACAGACTCAGAATAATTATATTATATATATATGCTACATATACACTAAAAGTAATCTCTTTAGCAAAATAAAAGTAATAAAATAAAATAGGAGATATCCAGTAAAAAATAATTAACTAAAATAAATTGTATATTTTTCTTTTTTTCAATATTGAATTTTGTTTCGGTATTAGTTATGAAAAGGTTTTTAATAATGTCCTATCTTCTATAAAAAAATATAATAAAATTGTTTATTTTGAGTCAAGTTCAACAAGCTTTAAACCCAAGCCAAACCCAATAATATTATTTTTGAATCAAACCCGAACCTAAAATTCTAAATTCGTCTGAACCTCGAACACGAATCAAGTCCAATAATACTGTTTTTGAGTAGAACCGAGTCCGGCCATATTAGAGATGTCTTGAAGTGTCCTTCTCGGTGTCTCTCGTTCACCCTGTAAGTGCCACGCAATCTGGGTGTTGACTGAGACTGAAGTACTAAAAGGTCCCCCACAAACACAAAATTAGAGTCATATTAACCTTTAAGACTTTGTTACATCTAGGGTCGTAAACGAACTGAACGTTCGGTAAATTATTCGTAAACCGTTCGACGGAAAGTTCGTTTATGTTCGTTTATTTATTAAACGAACGAATATGAATAAGATTTTTCGTTCGTTTAGTTAAACGAACGAACATGAACAAAGGGCTTGTTCGTTCATTTATGTTCATGAACGTTCGGTAATCTGTTCGTTTATGTTCGTTTAAATTTATTCACATATATCTAAGGGTGAGGATTAGATCAAGTCGAGTAAAAAAATTTTGAATTACTCAAGTTGATAAGTCTTATTTTATGATTCGTTAAAAAACTTCCTTGTTTTTATAGGCTAGGGGTGTTTATTGTTCTGCTAAACCGAGTTAATGAATCAAACCAAAACAAAACTAGTTAATCAGTTAAATTTTAGGTTTTATCTAATAATTAAGAGTTTTTTTTTAATTTTAATTATTGACTAATTCAGTTTAAAATCAATTGATTAGTTGAAGTAATCGAATTAATCCAAAATATTAAATATTTAGCATCTTATATATATTATTTATGTTCGTTTGTTTACGTTCGTTTATGTTTGTTTATTTATATTCGTTTACGTTCGTTTATCATTTAAACGAACGAACATAAACGAATATGAACAAGCTACAATCCTTAACGAACGAACACGAACAAGAAAATTTATGTTCGTTTATGTTCGTGTTCGTTCGTTTGTTCGGTTAAAGTTAAACGAACGAGCATGAACACACCCTCGTTTGTGTTCGTTTGATTCGTTTACGGCTCTAATTACATCAATACAAGGGAACAAAAATTATAATAGATAATGATCTTTCTCCCTTAAATAAAGACGAATATAAGATTTTAAATTAAAAAATAAATTTATAAAATTTTAGGATGCAGATTTATAGAAATTTGAAAGATGAAAAATAAATTTTTAATAAAAAAATATATAAAACATTTAAAAATTTAAAAATAGGTAACTATTTCATTTAGTACCCTTCGATTCATCCCTGCACTTAAGTTATCTATATGAATAAGGGTGTTTACTTGACACTTATTCCATTACTATCATTAGTGTTTTTCCATTATTTAAGATATTGTGTATATTGGATAAAAAATTTAATTATCAATAATCCTCTATTTTTAAAAATCATCTTAATAAATTATTAAAAAAATCATCTTAATAAACGTATATCGGTTAAACCTTTTTTCCAGTAATTAAAAAAATAGTTCGACGTCAAGGATTTATGGTTTGGCATAATGCCTAAAATCTAATATTTGAGTGAATAATTATTGTAATGTATGTTATTTTACTTTAAGATTTTGATCTTTAATATTTTATTTTAAATTAAAATAATTCCTCAATAAATAAAATTATTACGATAAACACTTTTAATAACATGATAATGGTATACGACAAAATCCCCCGTATAAAAATATATTCAAAATTTAATTTCATAACCAACATAATTTCTCTGCAACTGATCCATTTAGCAGAGAATCAGTTTTTATTTGGTCATAATAAATACTCAATAATAAATAATAGTAAAGAGGAAATCAGATTTTTATGAAATGTCAAGTGTATTAAATAATTGAAATGATATATTTTTTTAATAATAATATCAAAAATCTGATATAATATCTTATTTTTTTATGTTTCAAGTTCTAATCCTCGTTATTTAGGGTGTTTTTATTAAAAAAATATTTTATCTTTATAAATTCATATCTTATAATGTAAAAAATATCAATCGACTGAATAGTTATTTTAGTGTTTTAAAATATTTTAATTTTTAATATTTTATTTAAATTAAAATAATTTCTTGATTAGTAAAAATCATCAATTAACTAACGATAAATATATTTCGAGTGATTAAGACGAATTATTTCTAATAAAGACATAAATTTGTCCTCTCTCAATGTCAAATTACAAACTCATTGTAAATAGGCCACTGCAATATTTACGTATGATCAGCCTTTATTTCAATTTAGGGTAAAATCTCAAAATCAAACCATTCACTTTTACTTCTGTTACAGAAAGGTCACTTCACAGCCCCATATAACTCAATACTCAACCTAAGGGTGTAAACGAGCCGAGTTGAACTCGAGTAGTGCTAAGCTCGGCTCAACTCGTTAAGATTTCGAGTTGAGTTCGAGCTTGAGTAATTTTAAACGAGTCTAAAAAATCTGAGCTCGGCTCGACTCGTTTAGAACTCGAGTTGAGTTCGAGCTTTTTTCGAGCCTAATCGAGCTAAGTATTAACCGATCTTTGATCATGTTAGACTTGAGTAACTCTTATCTCTTACGTCTCATTTAAAACCTAACGAAGAAAAAACTTTGATACACAAGTTGTGTAAACTCAAGCTTGTTGATTTTAGGTTTTAGTATGTTAATTTAAAGTGTAAGACTTATGTTTAGGGTTTACATTTTAGGGTTTTAAAGTATATTTATATTTTCGAGTAGTTCGTAAGCTTTTCGAGTCGAGTATCATGTAGCTCGTCTCGTCTTTTGAGCTCGAGACGAGTCCAATTGAGTCGAGTTTTGATCGAGCTTTGACCGAGTCGAGCTCGAGTAGCTCGCGATCTGTCTCGTCTTATTTACGGCCCTAACTCAACCAATTAAGCACAAATTTGGTCCGATGAGTCTAATCACTCAAACCAACTCGAAGGTTCATAATTCGGGTCAACGTCGGATCGTTGACTCAAAAAATTGGATCATTACAACTTACTGAAAATAAGCTTCCAAGCAAAGACTTCAACTTCTGTAGTAGCAAAATTGACCCAAACCAGATTCCATTAACATGAAGAAGAAGAAGAAGATCGAAGGAGACGCTCAGCTTGCAAAAACATAAGGAGATGTAAATGCCATTAGAATCAAGAAACTCCTCCCACACGTCAAGTTCCCTATCGAATAGGAAAATCCATTTAGAATTTTAAATTAATTTTTTATGAAGATTTTATAACTCTCAGAACTGTAGAGTATGGTTAGAGTTTTTATTCAAGAATCAAATCATACCTAACCAGAAATCAACCAGGATTTGATTGGTCAAAGAATAAAAAATGTCAAAAACCCAACACCCCATGCATGTGACTTCTGTCTCTAACCCTAACCAGGTCTTGTCTTTAGGTATGTCTGGTGTTCTGTCATTGTTCTTCACTTCAATCAGATGCACTGTTGCAGTAACTCAAACAACCAGGTTTGGGGGTCCAATAATATACAAATTTTGATCATTTTGGTGGATAGAGAAGAATATGATTCAAAGGTATAGAAGAATAAAAACAATCTTAAAAGATGTGAGTCGAAAATATTTTTTTAATCAATAAAAATAGATTCAACGATTAGTTTTTGAAATAAGATTTTTAGTTTAATTTTTAGAAAATGTTTAGAGTTTTATAGGTTAATTTAGTAGACCTGATATCATAAAAATAATTAATTTTTTTTTAAAAAAATTTGGGTTCAAAAGTCAATCATTATAGGAAGGATTAACAATTCACAAACACCCGATATCAGTATCTTTAATTTTAATATTTTAACACAATAATTCAATTTAATTTAATCATTAATTATTAAACCGATTTACGTTTCAAATATAAATATTCCTTTTAATTTAATCTTTATTTTGAATATAAATTGAAAACATCCCTATATGTTTAGGGCACCTCTATTCATATTCTAAAAATATATGTCAATATAAAAGTTTTTTTATGTATGATTAATTATAGTCTAATTCATTTTAATTATTAATCTAAAAGGCTTTAATTTAATTTATGTTTTATTTAATATGTGGATATTATATAATTCTTAAGTTTACATGAGCTAACATTCAATTACTTTTGAGCATCTTTCATATTTAAACTCTAAAATTATAGATAATATTTCTTATTATTTAATTAGACTAATTATTAAAGTTTTAATCTATTTAAGATTCCATTTTTTATAATGATAACATTTATTTATTTATAAAAAAAATTATTATTTATATTTGTATAAACTCGAATAAAATTTGGGTATTACAAATAAAAGTCTATCCATGTGGTAGTCTTAGTGACCCAAAGGAAGTGTAGAGTTGCAGTGCTTGACTCTGACCTCTCCTCTGTTTCAACTTTCAGATGGGATTTCCTCAAACAATTGTGATCCAATAGAATCTTAGTTGGTTTTCATAAAACTAGGCTTGAGGTTTAACAATCAAATCTTAGTTGTTGTTTCCCAATCAAGTCTTTGGTTGAATTATTGTACGAAAATCATTCGAGAAAATCTATTTTTATAATTGAATCGAGTTTTATTCACCTTAAAAATATTATATATTTTCAACGTTTTAATTTAATTACTTATAAGCCAAATTTCTATCATTCTCTATATTTTAAATACTCTAATTTTATTTGAATTAATCCTAATTTAATCTCTATATCAACGACCCTTATAAAGAATGAAGATCATAAGTATAAAGATATATATTACTTGTTATACATGTTAAACACTTATAATTAGTAACGACGAGTCTTGAATAGGAGTGAATTTTGGAAGGTTACTTATGTGGGGATGGGTACGAATCAGGATTCGACGGGTTTTGATCTGATCCTGTTTAAACAGGTCAAATTTTTTAAAAGAAAATTCGGGTTCGGATCGGGTCAGATTTTTTAAAAGTTAATTTTGGGTCGAATCGAGTTCAGGTTTAGAGTAGAAAAAATTTGATTTGACTCGACCCGAGACTAATAGTGTAATTTTTTTATATATTTTAAGGATATTTACAATTATGATCCCTCTTTAACTATATTTTATATAATTAGGTCACTAAAATTATTTTTTTACAATTAGGTTAGTGAAAATTTATTTTATTTATAATTAGATCCTTAATTTTTTTACAATTAAGTTCCTAAAATTTATTTATTTTTAAATAATTCGGGTTGGGTCGAATCAAATCGAATTTTAAAGTTTAAAAACCGAGTCGAATTGAATCAAAATTTTCACTCTAAATTCGAGTTAAATCAAATGACAGGTGAAATATATATTTTTCGGGTCGAATATAAATGAACCAAAAGTTCAACCCAACCCAACCCACGCCATCTCTACCCTTACGACTTATCTTTAAAATCAGTCTTGATTTTGTATTGCATTGAGAATCTGATAAAGTGTCGACACATGTCAACGAGTAAACATGTGTCATCTCGGAAAGTATTACCCTTTTGTATTACTTGTTAGGGCGTCTAGATCAGCAGAAAATAAGGGGATTTTAATGTGGACTGAAGATGTATGACCCTGAAAGTACGGTACGGTTTCAAAACGTGAGAGGGCGGCGGGGGGGGGGGGGGGGCGTCTCGACTGTTTTGAAAAAGAATTGAGACAAGTTTTCAGACAAAACATCCTTAGAAAGATCTTAAAATTTATACAGATAAAAATCGATAATCAACTGATAATAAATAATTTAAAATGATATAATAAACATATATAACGGTACTTACTGATATGATATTATCATATAAACAAATATATTAATTTGAAAAAATATTACACTAGTCAAAAATTAACTTTATAAAATTTTATAGAATATATACTGATTTTTTTATAATATTTTATAAAATTATTTTAAATCGTTTATCATTAATTTTTTTAATATTTTTTATCCGTCGAAGGATTATTTTAACCCAAAATAAAATATTAAAAATTAAATTATTTAAAAAAATTAAAAACTAAAATAATTATTCTATTAAATATTAAAATTATTTTTTAATTTTATATTATTATTTTATCCCGTCAAGCTTTATTTCTCAAAAACTAAATTTTTCCGATTTTTATAAAACCTTCATTCCCCACAACTCTTGATTTACTACAAAACGGGCCATGGTTAGGTTTTAAACGTGCTTCGACGTACGCGCTATGACACGTTTAGCCGACAATCTTCTCTTTTTTAGTCTAAGCATGTTTTTTTCTTGCAAATTTCACTGCCTTTCTTGGTTAATTTTTAAGGCAGATTACATTGTAACCAATCCTTCAATAGTGATGTTTGTAAGTTAATGGTAACCTTAGAAAAACCATGTCAAATTATAATTTACATTGACATATCATCTATATTGTCGCAACATATTCGAGGTAAAGAATTTTTTAATTTAATTATTAGATTCTAATTTATTGATTAACTCATTCAGATCAAATTTTATAGAGTATCATTATAAGACGGTCATATTAATTTAATTTTCTTCATCTGGTTCTCTTAGTTTAACTCTTAACCTTAAATAACTTAATACCTTGTCCCGTTAAATCAATTGTTTGTTTGTAAATAAAAAATTGGCATAAAGATAACTTTAACCTTTAACGTTTATAATTTTTCTCGTTTTGGTCCTTATTTTTTGGGATAAATTTAGCCTTTAACCTATATTTTTTTGACAAATAGCTTATTTTTTAACTACTATGATAACTAGACTGTTAAAAATATAACAATGATGATATGTTATATGAATATGATAATATATTTTAAATGACATGGCATCTAACCTATCAAATATATATATATGAAATATAATTTTATTCCAATATAAAATAATTAAAATTTAAATAAAATTTTAAAAATTAATTAATTCTAAAATAAAAGACTATTAAACATTGTCAATCCTAACTATGATAGAATCAAAGTCCTATCTTAAAAAAATATGAACACAACTCGAAATTAATTAATTTTTTTAGGTAGGATTTAATTCTATCGTAGTTAGGGTTAAGAATGTTTAATAATATTTTATTTTAGAATTAATTATTTTTTAATATTTTATTTAAATTTTAATTATTTTATATTTTATATTAGAATAAAATTATATTATATGTATATGTCTTTGATAGGTTAGATGTCATGTTATTTAAAATATATTATCATATGCATATAACATGTCATCATTTTAGATTTTTAACTTTCCAGTTCCCATGGTGTTAAAAAATAAGCTATTTGTCAAAAAGATATAGGTTAAGGGCTAAATTTACGATAAAAAATATAAACGTTAAGGGTTAAAATTATCTTTATACCTAATATTTATAACCGAATAAATATCTCGATATTATAAATATTGTATTATTAAATGTATATACAAATGTATAAATACAAGTATTGTGAAATGTAAATGCTCAACATTTACTACAAGTATCTAACCCCCACGTGAGAGGGTGTATGAAATACCCAACCATGAATTCTAACCATGGTTAAGAGAAGGGTTAAGAAGGACAACCACAAAACGTAGATTGCTCAATTATCAACAATCATCAACCCTGCTCTCTGTCTTCAACCTTTTCTTCTACAAAGAAACAAACCCTCAAAGTAAGTAACACAGGAAACAGAAGATTTCTGGGTTTTTCATTTTCCAAGCTTCTTAATTTCGTACAGAGGATCAATTTTCTCGTGAAACCCATCTTCAAAACACTTTGAAAATCCAGTTTTTGATCTTTAGTTTTTGTTTTTCTGTAATTTTTAGGCTGATTTCAAGACCCTTTTTTCTGTTAACTGTAGATGTTAGAGACATGGATATAGCTCTTGCAACTACTATACCAAAGTCGCCGGAGGCTGAGCCGGAGCCAGGACTAGAACCAGTAAGTGAAACACCAACTCAGATCCAACCCGGAAAGCCCTTATCTTTCACCAACGGTGTTCTGAAGCGTCATAAGCCTCACCACCACCACCACCACCACCACCAAGCGCCACCTATCGTCATAACCTACAAAGAATGTCTGAAGAACCATGCAGCCACCTTAGGAGGCCATGCTCTAGATGGTTGCGGTGAATTCATGCCCTCACCAACAGCTACCCCAACAGACCCAACTTCTCTCAAATGTGCTGCTTGTGGCTGCCACCGCAACTTCCACCGCCGAGAACCTGATGACCCACTACCAACAACAGCCACTGCTGCTATAGAATACCAACCCCACCATCGCCACCATCCTCCGCCACCGGCAAACCAACTGAATCGTAGTCCTAACTCAGCCTCCCCCCCACCGATCTCATCATCTTACTACCCTTCAGCTCCTCACATGCTTTTAGCTCTTTCAGGAGGTCTAACAAACTCTCATTTACCAGCCGGTGCACCCAATACTGCAAATCTTGGGTCGAACTCGAAGAAAAGATTCAGAACCAAGTTCACCCAGTACCAGAAGGATAAGATGCTGGAGTTTGCTGAGAAAATTGGGTGGAGAATCCAGAAAAGAGATGAACAAGACATTCAAGAATTCTGCCATGAAGTTGGGGTTGATAGAGGGGTTTTAAAAGTCTGGATGCATAACAATAAGAACACATTTGGGAAGAAAGATGAAGCCAATGGAGGATCAGGAGATGGAATTGGAGATGTTGGACTCAACCATGAAGAACAACATAACAACAGCAGCAGCGACCACAGAAATGGTCTGAGTCTGAACCATCACTTCGAAACTGACAGTGTTGCACATGTAGGAAGTTCTTCCTCCTCTTGATGTAGTTGATGATCAGCTTCATCTTTCTTCTTCTTCTTCCTTATGGGGAGAAAAATAAGCTGCTAGATAGAGTAAGGGACTTGCTTTTAGTTTAAATCTTGTTCCTGATTAGTTTAATCAAGGATCATCACTTTGCTACTGATATAACCTGCTGGTAATTAAGAGCTGTTTTGAATCCAAAAGGGAAGAATTTATTTTCTATCTTTTTGGGATCCTAAACTTCCATGTTTTCTGTGTTTCCAAACAGTGAAAAACATCTTAAAAACCCTTTTAATCCATGATGTTTCCTTAATCAAAGTTAAAGAGAGAGAGCTTCCATTATCACTATCTTCTGTCTGAGAAAAAGCAGCAGAAAGTGTTCTAAACCCTGTATCAGATAATTATTTTAAAATAACCCACTAATTTTATAATAATATTCTAGGTTACATTAATATACAGAATAAGATCTTCATAGTTTGAAAAAGGGGTTTTAATTTTCATCTCAGATGATTTTGCAGAATAATGAACTCTGTAGGTTTGTTGGTGCATGCAGTGTTTTAAATGCTTGAGATGAACAGATAAGACTGATGTTTATATAAAATATTAGACTCTCGGTTGATAATTTTTTATTATATATTTTTAAAATTTTAATAATTATTTTATATATATTTTTAATATAATTTAGTAATTATTTATGTATTTTATTTTAAAATCTTGGAATTATTTGCTTTATTCACTTTTTTGTTATTTGACTTTCTTTTCAAGGAATTAAGAATTAAATAATCCAAATCGTTGATACTATCATTAGACACACACGCTATTACTTTAAGTATTAATCTTTAGTGTATTAAAGAACTCATTAAGGTTGAGATTGTTGCCTTTTAAGGTATACATCATTATATACTTTTTATAGTTAATTAATTTAAAAATTAATCGAATAAAATTTAATTCAGTTATTTTTAAAAATATATAATTTAGTTAATGATTAAAAAATTATAAAATTTTGATTAATATTATTTAATAAAAATTAAATTAATCGATTGAACATGGCGAAGAGTTACGACAAAGATATCAACTTAGAGTGGGTTATAACATGGGTGAGTCTTTTATCGAGTCGAGTTGAAAAATTTCGAGTTATTTGAGTTGACGAGTCTAATTATATTATTTGAATTTTTATTCAAAAAATTTTTGAATCGAATCAAGTTTCGAGTTCTTATAAAGATTTAATTGTAATTAGTTATTATTTGTAATTTAAATAATTTTCACTAATCATATAAGCTATGTATATATATATATTTCTTCATGTGTGATAATATTTCTTCATATTTTTATATTAATATATATTATAAAAGTTTGATAGACTTGTCTTAAACTTAAAAATAAATATTTTAATTATTAAAAAAATTGAATTATTATAGTTATTCAAATTTCCGTTTTACAACTCAAACTTTATTTGAAATTTTTTTGAATTATTCGAGTTTATAAAATTTCGAGTTAAATCAAAACGAATTAAATATTTTTTTTTAAAATTTAATCAAATTATTGAATTTTTCAAGTTGATTCGAGTTTTTTTCATTACAGTGCAGCCTTGTTGAAGTCATCTTCTCTCTGCCGTGGCGTCGGTTTCTTCTTCACGTCTCTCCTTGAGATGAGTCCGATTCCGTTGTCTTCCTCGAAGTCTGAGCTCTGCCTCTGTTTCCAACACCAACTTGGCATTTAATTTTATTGAATGACACAACGGTTTCTTGGGGGATTTGTAGAACACGGAATCGGATGACTTACTCAGCTAATAATTATTCTAACGCAAAATAAGTTAAAATAGATTAAAATGAGACGTTATTAAAAATATTATAAAATTATAAAAATTTTAATTTTTTAATTTTTTTTATATTTTATAAGAAATTTACATATATAAAAAGATCGATATTAAAATTTTTATAATTTTTATAATATTCTGATTCAGACTCGTTTTAGTTTTATTTTAATACGATTCAATTTAAAGCTTTTTATTATTTGTTGGTTATTCTTGAACCCTAAATTGAATGTACGTTTGATTTTAAAAAATGTTTTTATTTTTATTTTAAAAATGTTTTTGATTTTTAAAAATAAAAAAATGAATTTGATTAATAGGAAAAATTGTTTTAAAATTATAATGATAAAAAAATATGTTTAGTATGTAGTTTTTAAAATAAAAATAAATTAATAGTTACTTATTAAATATTTAAATTAAATTATAATTATAAAAAAATATTATTATAATAAAATACGATAAAATAAGCCAAAATTCTAATATCAACCTTAGAAGAATATAAACCCAGGTCGGATACAGTTAAAATTTAGAAACCTTGTTTTTATCTTTTCCAGTTCTATAAAGCATTTTCTATGAAAAATAGTAAAAAAATTTTTTTTATGTTTTCAAATTTTTAATTTTTAAAAAAAATATTTTAAAATTTTCAATAAAATACATTTTCGATATTTTTTATTTTCCAAAAAAATAAAAAAATCATCTTCAAGTGTTTGAAAAAATCAGCGAAAAAGAGATTTTAAAGTTTTTTTTAAAAAAAATATTATAAATTGTATAATTTAATATTTAAGTATCTAAAATTATTGTAAGAAAATATTTGTATATTGAGTATTGATGGCCGGGTCCGGTCTTATTCGATTTTAACCCAATGCCATACATAGTAAAGGTGTTCAAAAATACTCGAAATTTTGAGTACCTGGATATAAACACTCCTAATGCATAAGATTTAAAGTCTCATGTTCAATTCAGACACAATAAAATATAAAAATAATTTTATAATATTGTTTTCATTTTCTAAAAAACATTAAAGGAAAAAAAAAAAGAAATGAGCATTTTTTTCATTTGTCTTTACAATTATTTTTGTTGGTTTAGTTTATTTATTTATCTGTTTGTTTTAAAATTGGGTGTTTAAGATGTTCAATCATTATTATTCTAGTTGGGAAAAGAAAAAAAATGGTGAGATGTAATAGGCTAATAGGATTTTTTTAAATTAATTTGTATATTTTCAGTGTGTTTAGAATGTACTTAAAGGGTTAATTTGGTGATGAGGGAATTGTTAGGTGTACTAAACAGACATTACATCAATACTATACTATATTTTGGTGTCATGACATTACATCAACCAGAGGGTTTTGCCAGTTTCTTTCTCAATTCAAACCATACTTTGTGTTGGGAAAGGATGTTTCAGACTCACCAAAACAGAGTAATAATTAAGAAATGGCTTAGCAGAGGAGTTATATTGAAGTAAATGAAGGGGTTTTATAAAAAAAAATGAAGGATTTTTATATATAAAAAAATAGATTTAATTCGTTTGTTTTTACTTAATATACAAGTTTTTGGTTGATGGGGGAATTGCATTTAAGTCCTCACATATTTGCAAATTATAGAACTATTGATTTTTTTATTGTTTTTCTGGTTTTCAGGGTATCACACTAATTAATCTGAATTAATTTGCGTCGTACATTTAATTTTAATGGGTAAGTGTTTTAGTAAGGATTTTCTGTCACAAAGTCTTAAATCCAAAATCTACTTAAATAGAAACAAGATGCTTACCACTTGAACCAACTCTATTGATTGAACGAAAAATTTACGGTATTATATATTTTGAAAAAATTTACAATATTTGAGTGATTGTATCGGAAACTATGAAAAATAAAAATGAAACACAATAATTTATATTAGTTATAGCTTTTAACTAAGTTTTACATCTATTACCTTAGCTTTCTACTCAGATTTTTTTCCCTCAAATTCATTATGAATTTTTTATCCTTTTTTAGATTTAGGAGAACTTTTAAAACTTTAAATCTTTCGCTCTAAAACTTAAAAAAAAAAACCTGTTTTACACTAGAAAAATTAAGAAAGAAAACTAAAAAATCTTATAAGATTGCATGTTTATAAATTAAACCCTCGTTCAAATCTTAATATTTAAGCATACATGATATTTAAGCTCACAAATATATTTTATAATGAAAAATATAACAATTAAACACACAAACTCTTTGATGTTGGTACTTTTTTTACAATAAGATTCTTGTTGTTAGGATGCTTTGACTTTATTTATAAATCCTGTCTATCAATACTAGTCATTTGAAGCTGTTGGGATGAAACAAAATTATTACTTATTAAAGAATACATCATTTATAATTCGAGAGATCAATCATTGTATGAAAGAGATCGATCTTTTTTGAAAATATGATTGTTATAGTGAATCGATTGATCCTTAAATTAGAAGATCGATCCTTTTGCATTTGAAGATTGAAAACAAAATTAAATTCAATTATGCCCATAAAAGGATCGGACATTTTTCAAAAAATATGATCGTTATAGTGAAGAGATTGCTCGCTTAAACGAGGGAATTGATCCTTTTGCACTTGGAGATTGAAAACAAAATAAATTTAATTATTTCTCTAAAAGATTGTTCATTTTTCATAAAATATGACCGTTATAGTGGAGAGATTGATTCTTTAATGAGGGGATCGATCCTCTTATACTTGGAGATTGAAAACAAAAATAAATTCAATTATCCCCATAAATGGATCGATCCTTTTTGATAAAATATGACCGTTATAGTGAAAGGATTGATCTCTTAAACCAGAGATCAATCCTTTTACGTTTGGAGATTAAAAACATAAATAAATTCAATTATACTCATAAAATGATCGATCATTTTTCATAAAATATGATTATTACAATGAAGGGGTTGATCCCTTAAACTAAGCGATCGATCCTTTTATACTTGAAGATTGAAAACAAAAATAAATTCAATTATGCTCATAAAAGGATCGATCTATTGCTCTCAGGGATCGATCCTTTTTGCCTTTGAAGTTTAAAAAACATATTTTCTAGTGCAAAAACGATCATCAAATTGAATTCAGTTACGAGCCTTTGTCATTTCTTTCGTTCGCGATCGAGTTGTGATAATGAATGTATTGTCAAGGTGCCTTATTTATTGTAATTTGTATTTTTAATATTATTTATTGTTGATTCTTACCTTTCATCATAGAACTTTCGTGATGTTTGTATCTATTTAATTTCAAAATTTTAAATTATAATAATTTTTATCTTTTCTTTGTATAATTTTATTTAAGATCTAAAAATGTTAGTTTTCATTTCTTGTTTATAAAATTATATTTGTATCAAGTTTGTTTATTAGAGTTATAAACTTTTATTATATATATATTTAATTTTTTAAATAAAATTAACGTACTCATATTTATAAAATTAAATTAATTAATATTTTTATCTCGAAATTTTAACCATATTTCTGGTCAGGACAATTTTTTTAATTATGTTTTTAATTTTTTTTCTCCCACTTGTACAATCTATTGAGAAAATTATATTACTAAACACTTATTTTATTATATATATATATAATGAAATAAAAGGATACAACTTTGCTTTGTATTTACGCATGATTGTGGTACTAGATTGAAATAAAATGATTAAGTCGAGATTAAATCCTGAGAGAATCAAGATGTTTAATTTTAAAATGATCGAAATTTTAGAAAATAATTAAATTATAAAAAATAATAAAGATTAAATTTAATTTTATCAATTTTAAAATTAAAAGGTCTTAAAAGCAATTAAACTATAAAATTTAAAAAGTATTGCTTAATTTCTTGATTTTAAAATTGATAACGTCTTAAAAAAAGTAATACCATAAAAATTTAGGAGTATGAGCTTAATTAAAATAATTTTAAGACTATCAATGACCTAAAATATAATTAAACCACTAACTTATCCCTCCCGCCCTAAAATATAATGGACCTGCTCCACATCTTATTAGAACTGGCCCAATTCTCCCACCAAACTATGAAATGGAAGAGGCCCATTATTATTGATTTGATGGCAATTTTTAAATTTTATTAACAACAAGGGACGAAGGAGAAGTTTTCCTAAAATAATTACGAATATTATAATAATTTATTTTTACAATTAAAATCAATAATTTAAATATAAATATAAAATTCTAATTATAATATATAGAGAACTACGATCATCGTCGATCGTTATATTACTTAAATAAACAGATTAACAAGAATATTTATGTATTTAATTGTATCTGTAAAGTATAGTAAATAATATATAAATAAATATTATTTTATAATCACTTTTAAATTTTTAAATAATAGGGTAAAATGTAATAGAGGTCACTTAATTATTAAAAGTTATATTTGGGTCATTTATTTATGAGTAAAATTATATTTGAGTCACCCAATTATCAATGGTTATATTTAGATCACTCAATTATAGGTAATGTTATATTTGGATCACTCTTCATATTTGAAAAAAAGTTTATCAATTCGTGTATTAGATTAATTAATTATTTCAAATGAAATACTCTAATGTTAACAAGGGTATACAAGTGATTTAGAAGAAAAAACGATCAAATTGATATACTTTTTCAAATATGAAGAGTGACCCAAATGTAACCTTACTTATAATTGAATGACCCAAATGTAACCTTTAATAATTGGGTGACCTAAATATAACCTTACCCATAAATGAGTGACCTAAATATAACTTTTAATAATTAGGTGATCCAAATTTAACTATACCTATAATAAAGTGATCTTTATTACAGTTTACCCTAAATAATATTAATTAAAACACTTATAAAACATAAAATCGAGAAACATTAATTAAAAAATAATGTTAAAGAAATTTTCCTTTCGGTCGCTGGACCTTTAAACGTCTACGAAAGTTGAAGTGACATACCCAAAACCAAAATCAATGTGGTAGACTTTAAATTTGGTAAATCATACATTGAGTCATTTACTTTATAAGGTTTTTAGGAGTGACACCAGAATTTATAGAGTATGCAGTTTTGGTATCAAATTATTAAAACTTTGTAATATGATCCTTATTTTTCTTGAATAAAATAACTTTGAAAGTGTGCATCCGCTATATGACATATTATAAAGTGAACAATAACATATTTATTCGATTTGATTTCTAATATATTTTCAATAAATATAAAGAAAAGCCAAAATATATTTTAGAAGGTAACCCTTGTTTTTCATTGCATAAACATAAAATATTAGGGTTAAGATTTACTTTTATCGTTTTTAATATCCGATCATCCTAGGGTTCTCTCGGTGATGGATGGACCACTTCGATGATAAGCCTATGGCCTCTCGGATCTCTAGTGTTCAATCAAGTAGAATCTCGAAAGATTTAAAAAGAAAGAAAAAAAGGGTTCCAACTTTCAATTCTGTTTTCATTAAAAAAAAAAGGAGGTTTTGGTTCAAAGCCATATTAGTGGTCTAAGCTTTACTTGCAGCTTGTCTCCAACTATAATCCAGGATGGTCATCCCTTGGTTCAAAGCCATATTAGTGGTCTAAGCTTTTCATAATTGCCTTTTAAGTACATCACAAAGAAAGTTTCCCATCATAACCACCAGCTGATTAGACCATATTAAGCAACATTCCATTAGTGATTATATATGTGGGCCTGTCAACTTAAAGATAAAGGGTTCTTAATTACCAGACAGATTAGACTTCCACATTTAGTAAATATTCCATGGATTTTTACCCTCAACACAACAACATAATGGTGATAATTGTTTGGTGTAAAAATAACTTGCTGACATTGAGCATCAATAAGTACCATCTAGATGACTAGATCATACCTAATTAATAGAGACAAAATATAGAAAAAAAAGCTGAAAATTAATCACTTTAGCATTAAATTTAGCTTTTAAAAAAGATGAGAATAACAAAAAAAAAACATTATACCTAACTAAATGGAATTATCATCACACTGTGCCTAGTAGGTTTCAATTATTATAAGCTTCAAGCTGGTGAAAGTAAGATCAAAATTTCATCAAGTAATAGTGAAACTTAAACCCTAGGTTTAAGTTAACTAGTTTGTACATCCGTCCAAGGACGAACCCAGAATTTCATATAAGGGGTGTAAACTATCAATAAGTTATATTTGATATGTAGGAGTGCAATGGGTGCAGAATTAGATTATCAATAGAAAATATATAAAATATAGGGGAACTTAAAATTTTTACAGGGTATGACTGCACCCAACACCCGTAAGTCCATCCCTGTGTCCATTCGGCAAGTCTCGAATTTGAAGTTCAACATATCTAATTCTGGGTTACTTCCTCCTCTATACCAGAAAGAACATTATCATGCTTCCATATATTGTTTTTGCAATCGAATATAATATGAAATTGCTCTCTTTATTAAATAGAAACCTAATATAAAAAACATTCCTTCAGAAAACATAACGCTAATTAATGGTAGGAAACCCCATGGAAGATGGAGACGAAGAGAACTCGCCTAGTACCTTAGCTTTCAACCTTTCTATGGAAATTCCTATGGCAGCCGCAAGCAGCACAAGTCAAGGCGGCATTTCCTTCTGCTCCACTGGGCATGAACTCCCTGCACCCGTCGAAGACATAGCATCCGGAAGCCGCTGCAAAGTTCTTTTGGCACTCCTCATATCTCACAGTCGTGACCGGCCTTGGAGGCTCCACACTTCTAAGTACTACTCGCTTCATCTATCCCCTTGCATATAGCCCCTAAGAACTGAACTACAATTATCAAAATCAGTTCAATTACAGGCAAAACAAGTTGTCATAAAATAAAAAATAAAAAATTAAAATTACGACTACTAACATAAAGAAAAGGAGGCAGAGCTTTTTAGACTGATAATGTCATGGGAAAACCCTAACCCTAAGCTATGTATTTATAGAATGAAAACCTTCCTTATTCAACTTAAATAATATATTTCATATTATCGCCAATAAACTTAGCTTATTACTTCCTTCTACTAAATTATTGTAATTGATACATGTATGTCTCGTTATTATTATCATTCAAAATAAAATATTATAAAGGAAACATTGTGTACGTAAAGAATCTCTGCTTCAGAATCAAATCTTGAAAACCGGAAGAATAATAAAAACCCATTTTTTTGTATTATTGAAAGAAATTATCACTATTATTACATTACTTTTGTTTTTGTTCTTTTTCACACCATCAAACCCTAGAACAGTCCTTATGAAATGATTGTCCAACTTCCTTAACAAGTCATTATATTTGATTATTCCATACTAAAACCTATTACCCTTAACCTAATTTGTTAAACCCTAAAATGATAATACAACCTTTTCTTTGATTCATACCAGTGATTGGGTTAAAATGGAATGGAAGAGCTCAACGTTAGCTTTTATAATCATAAATCCATCCGCCTAATTTACACTGTGTGGCCCCTAAACTGATGTTAAAGGCAGTGTCCTCAGTGCTTTGATTCGACGCCAACAACAATTGTCTCGTCTTTAACCTGATATAATTGTACGCCTACCAAAATTTGCATATATTTGCAGTTGCATGTACACAGATACATGAAGATGGCCATGAACCTTTCGTTTTCCGATCTCAAATTCATTGATTTACGTTATATGCTTGTTGGTATCCAAATACTTAAAAGCTTTACCTTGATGATTCTAATGGAATGTGTATTTAGAACTTTGAAAATTTGTGTTCAAGTTCAACGCATACCCCTAGACAGAGTAGCAGAAGCTTTGAAGTAATCCATGGAGATGGTCGATTGAACTATAGATTTGCTTCCTGCTGCCATCATTCGAATTTGGTAACGGAAAAAGGTTCTTTCTTTAGACTAAATATCATGGCGCATCTTGACAATCGATTTTATTTTTTAAGAAAACGATATATTATAGTACAATTTTATTAGGTTGAACCAAAAAATTGAATCGATTAGTCCTTTGACTAAATTGTTTAAATTTAATGGTGAAAATTATTCAAATAGCTTAATTGGATCAATTTCTTGGTTCAATGACTTAATTGATTGAATTTCTTAGTTCAAGAGTTTTAGTTGAATATAAAAAAATATTTAAGAGTTTAATTATTTTTTTTTAAGTTCAATGACTTCTTACCGCCTTAGAAAATTATTTTAAAACTATGAGAGACTATTGATTTTTTTTTTAAATAGAGTAACATTAAAATTTGATTTTTCCACCAAATTAATTTTTCTATATTTAGGGAAACCAAAAATACCATATTTTGAGAAATAATTAAGAAACAATGTTGTAATAGAAAAAATATTTCGTAGGATAAGATAACAATTAAGAAAAAAAGTTTGAATTCACATACAAGTACTTATTTATATTTATGATAATTTAAGATAAATATATAAAATTTATATTATGAGAGTATCAATTTAATATAATTTATATATATATTAATGAGAATTTATTAAAATAATAGAAATATATTTTTAATTTCTCAAAAATATATTGTCATTTTTTATAAATTTTGGTGTTCTATTCTTTGTTGTTTTACGCCTCCGTTAATTATCTTTTAATAACACGTGTCTTTGCTGGTAACCTTTCCCTGTCGTTTAATTTTGTTTATGAAACGTAATTACCTTTTTGATTTGTCAAATATATATACACAAGTAAATGCAAAATTCAAGCTGCAGACTGTAAAATTATATTTACCATGTTGACGCAGTATAACAAAATATACATACATTTTTAACCTATATATATTTATAATTTTGATATTAAATTTTCAAAATATACATACATTTTTAACCTATATATATATATATATTTATAATATTGATATTAAATTTTTAAAAGTTAGGTATGAGCTCTCTAGCCCAAGTGGTTAAAGGAACGGTTGATGTTCTTAGAGGTCACGAGTTTGAGCACCAGCGACGTCAACAGAGTGATTGAGCAATCAATGTCATTGTCTAGATTATATTCTAGAATAGATATATACTACTGTAATCACTATTAGCTTAAATCTTCGATAATATTTATTATAAATTAAATTTAAAAATAAGTTTTACCAAGTGAAGATTTACTTAATAAAGAAATGAGATAAAAATTTGATAAAATAAGTATATTTAATTGGTTGGTTCTATGGATGATATGCTGGGTAATAGGGTTTTGGATAAGCTCAATAGGAATAATCGTACAGGTCCCAAAAGAAAGGGTCTCAAAATAAAGAAACTAAATATTTATAAAAACATATAATTATATGTATATATAATAATTATCTAAAACTTAAAACATAAAAAATAATATTATTCTTTAAGTGAAAAAAACATAAAAATAATGTATTTTTAAAGTGAAAACCGAAAATATTTGATTTTTAGATGTTTAATATTAATTTTTTGTTTTGATAATTTAATAATATTTTTATTACAATAATTAATTTGAAAAAATCTTACATATCTTTAAATAAATTACACAGGGCCCCAAAATCTTTGAAACTAATAACAGTTTCGATAAAATAAAAACCTCGTTTAAAACCGTTCATGATAACATAAATGACACACAATATAATTTCTTCTTTAAAACCTTCTTTGATCGGCAAAGATTGGACTAAAAAGCAAAGAAAAGCATTAAAGAAAGGAGATTCCATATTTACTCATATGTATGGCCCTCTTATGTGTTATAACTGAGAATATTTGAGAACACAAAAGTTTAAGAGCTTTATTTTGTGTTTCTATTGGGACCAATTGATGTAACAAGTATTGAGAAAATATGTGACTCCCCCAAAGTAGAGAAATATAATGAAAAAAATAGTCCTTAATGTTGACATTTTTTTTTATTTTAGTCCTTATTATTCTTTAGCTAAATTTAAAACTCATTATTTTAAAATAAATCAGATGTAAATTATTATAAACATAAATATTATCTGAAATAATAAATATTTTTAACATTATTGGTATGATATCACAGGTGTAAATCATCTACCTCTTTCTCATGTCTTCTTTTATGCCTTCGTTTTAAATTAGAGGTTTAGGGTTTATGGTTCAAGGTTTAAGGTTAGAGTTATGGTTAAGGTTTAGGGAATTAGGATAGCGTGTAAGGGTTAAGGTTAAAAATTAATTTTTTAATAAGAAATTCAAAGGAGACATAGAAGGATGCATGAGAAAAAAGTAGATGACTTTTACCCTGATATCACATACGACAATTACGTTCTTCAAAATATATTCTTTAACGTCAAATATATTCATTAAAATATATTTTAACAAAGTATTCCTGATTTTTTTGAATATCTCAATTATAAAGAAACTAAAAATACTCAAATTATTGATAAACCTAATCACATAATTGGTGTGTATTGGTCCTTCAATAATGCCTACTACTTCGATTATAATATATATTTATTTATATATTTTAATTTTTTAATAATATATACATACCTTATAAACGAAGTGTTGGACTAATAGCCAATTGGTTGTTGATTGGTTAGTTGATTATTAATCAGTTACCTATTATAGAGTTTGTTTTAATTTGGATTATAAATACCTAATCATTGTATTTGAATTGAATCAATCTTTGGTTCTTTGTTTTCAATAAAAATCAGATTCTAATTTTCTATTATCTGTTCACTTCTTCTCTACTATATCATTATAGTACCATTCTCACATGGTATCAGAGTATGATATATTTTTAATATTTATATTAACATAAAGTATATAATATAAGAAATATAAAATAATAACTCTTTTAAACTAATCTCCTTATTAATTTTCATTGCACAATTAAGAGCATTAAAAAATTAAATGCAAGTGATTTTTTTCATACAATTAATCAAACCCAGTTTTGTTTTCTCCTGATATTTGAGACAAACCCTGCAATAAATATTTAATATATTTTTAAATGTTTTTGAAACTTTTTAAAAAATCAATTACGTCCCTATGTTTAGTACTCAATTGAGTTTTTGTTAATTTTAATAATTAATTTATAATATTTTTTGTACTAATATTTTTACGAAGAATACTATAATTCTACCGTATAACATTTGTTGTTTTTATAATATTTAAGAGCTGTTTAGAATTTTTAAAATATAGATAATTTCTGAAGTGTAATGTGAAATTAATATGACACACAAAACATGACATAATTAATTTTTAAATAAAATATTATATTTAATTATTTAATCTGACTCGAGCACCTCGTAAATATTACATCATCTTGATGTTGCCAACATCAACGAAGCATAAATGGCGTACAATTCAGCCACATTAGAATCAATCACCCACAACAATCCAAAGAATAAGGCCAACACCTGACTCAATAAGTCACAAAATCCCATAGCACCTTAGATAAGGATATAATATAATTTGAATCCGACCTGAATCCAATTTAATCTGAAAATAATAATTAAAATTTGATAAAAAAGTATAAAACCAAATTAAAAAAAATTGAATCCTGATCGAAGGCGATTGAATACGAATATTGTCATGATTCGATTAGAATTCAATCCAAATCAATATTCGATCTGAGTCTGATTTATGTGAATTTGAATAAAAATATTTAAAATTTTTAGATTTAAAAAAATATAAGTATGTTTTAAAATCTTAATTAAATTAAATTAAGATTATATATTAAAATACTATTAAGTTATTATATAATTAATATTTTAAAATATTATTTTTTTATAATTTTATGTTTGTTTTTCTCTTATTTTATAGACTTTTGTTGAGTTTCAGTGAAACAATAAAAATTTAATGATTTAATTTTTTTCTTCTCTACGTCAAATATTAGTAGTTGAACGTTTTGATTATATTTTTAGTTTATTTCATTATATTGTAATATTTATCAAATATTTTATAATTGCAATTTGAAAAGTAGTTATGTTAATATACTAGTTAGATAATAGTAGTTTATGCGAGTGTAATTTATTTGTTGTTCAGTTTTTTTAGTTGTCGATTGAGTATTTCAGTTGTCACTTAAATTTATTTTATATTGTATTATAATATTGAGATTTGTTTATGTTATTAGTTTAAATATATTTATTTGATAAAAAATATTTTTTATTTAAAGATATTTGTTTGTGTTGTTACTTAAAAAAATAATTGAATTTGAATTTTTTGATTTTGATTTTAAATATTTTATTAGATTAGACTTGATTTTTTATAATCGGACCTAAATTTGAATTTTTTTTGACAAATATTATTGAAATTTTACTTGAATTCAAAACTTTTTTAAAAAAAATGTTACTAAAATTTTATTAAATTTATAAAAATCATAATTATATCGTATTATAAAAAATAATTAAATTAAGTAACCTAAAAATTCTTAGGACCAAAAACAAAAACAATGAAAAAAAAAATTAGGACTGATTTCCTTATAACCGGAGATTATTAAGTGAAATTTGTTCATCACGTTATTCATGGTCTAAGTAATTAGGACCGTTGTTCTTTAAATAACCACTTAATAATTACCCACCCAGTACGTACATATAAGAAAGAGATGATAATTCACTTAAAAAAATTAAAATCAATGATCCTGATTAATTAAGACCATGAATAACATTACGAAAACAGGTTCACCTAATAATTTTTTCCTTTTTAACAGTTTCCCCAGCAGTCCCCTGACATCTCCCCCATTGGGCCTCAACAACATAACTCCACTGGACGTTTTTATCCAATACCAAGACCGCAATTTCACTAGAAACAACAGTTGTCATAAACCAGAGAATCCATGGAACTTTAGGACATACTTCAATCCTCGGATCGTAAAATGCTCGAAACCCTCATCTTCAACCCCACAAGATAGGATTTTAACGTGATCTCGATATCTCAATTCCACAGTATTGACGCTCACGTCTTAATTATTGTAGGATGATTTTGGCAGAATATACTCTTCAGCAGCAGCCAACAGTAGTATGTAGATCCGAGCACGATTACTGATTGTCGTCATACTACTTTGTTCGAAATCTACAGACCTAGTACACGATCATTAGTAGGGTGTTTATTGTCGGATATTGGATCAGATAGATCCGATTTTTTCTAGATATTCAGGTTTTTGGATCAATGAATAGTGATTTGTATCCAATCTGAAAAATCAGATATCGAATATTCGAATATCTGATTATACAAAAATATAATTTGAATATATTCTTTTCGAATTTGAATGTTGTATTTATAAAAAATTTAAAATTTTGAATATAATAAACAATAATTTACTAAATACAATAAGATTCACAATTGTAAAAATTTTAATTTTTAAAATTTTTAAATATAAAATGCACTAAATTATTGGATAGAACAAAATTAATATTAATAAAAATTATTTTTAATTTTTAGATTTTTAGATAATCTGAAACTTAAAATATTGTGATCCGTATCTGATCTAACGCACAACAAATTAGTTTAAGGTATCAACCATACACTATTTAAACAGTAAAATTAACTATGAGATAATAGTCTCAATCATATATCATTGAAACTATAAAACTCATAATATAATAATCAATTTAATTACACTTAAAAGTACATAAATTGAAACTTGCACACACTCGTCCTTTTCCCGCTCACTGAACTTTTCCACACATCATGTTTTTCGCTCTTCCCTTTTTCCGCTCTTATCCCTCGTCTGCTCGAGAAATTATATAATGAGTTCGATTTATTATATCATTTTGCTGGTTTATAGGTTTTTTAATATTCTAATTTTATAAATAGATATAATTTTTAATTAATTATTTTTTTGAACCGTATGAGAATAAATTTCTTATACGTTTTTATAGGGTATTATTTAACTACATCTATCCCAATGAGCCGTTTATCGAATTGTTGTAATTGGTGTTCAATCCCGAAGAGAGAGAAGAGATCTTTGAAAAGTGGGTTTTTATGATCTGATAAATAATCAAACCTTTTTAAATGTTCTCGCGATTCTCTATTTTCTTGAAAAAAGAGCTCAACCCACAGGAATTGTTCATAATATTTTAAAGAAGGCGAAATTTTTTTACGGAACTTAGTCTTAATCAAACAAAATTCAATTAATAAAATACAAAAAAAAAGGTATGGATGATTCATATGGTCTTATTCAATTATAACCATTAACTTTACTATTATCTTTTAAGTTATTCTTTTCAACTAATAAATCTTCGCTCAATTTTTTATATTATTAAAAAATATAATTTTTAGAATTTATATTAATGACATGAATGATTAGGAGTGAAATAGGTAATTTTTATTAGATAGAGACCACGATTGACGTGACAAACCTACCTATAATATAATCTCACCCTCCGCTCACACACATTTACAATGTGTTCATATTCTAAAAAAAACTTTCATTATTAAAATCTTTATTTCAAAAATATAAAATGTATTTTATAAAATGTATTTTTTCAAAAATATAAGACATATAAATATAAATATAAGTTTATTTAAAATTAATTTTCTCACAAGTTTCAAAAATATAAGATATGAATATAAATATAAGTTTATTTAATTTATTAAAAATTAATTTTCTCACAAGTTTAAAAAATAACAAAGAAATATATCTTTTTATTTTCTTTTAAATTATATTTTTCTATAAATATTGGATATTAGTTAGATTTTTTTATTAAAAATATTTTTTAAAATTTTAATTTTTTGATTTTAATTATGTTTTGTTGTTTGTATTTCATGATCATTATACTAGGGTGAAACTCTAATAATGCTCAAAGAAATTAATTTTAAAAGAAATATATATTAATCAATTAATAATCAAAATATATTTAAATTATTTAAAAATAATATATAATATTTATAAAACTTAATAAAATTGTTTCTATTTTTATATTTTATTTCAATAGAATTTTATTTCTTAAATTAATTCGAGACTTAAAAATTAAATCAACTTTTATATTGGATCATTTCTTTTATTTGTATATTTGTAAAATCCAGTTTATATAAATATTTTATATAAATTAAATGCCATTTGTTTGTGCATAGGATGAATCAATACTTAGGTAGGTCTATACCCAAATCCGTCCCTAAATACACATATGATAGGTCTTTACAAAGTTATATATAAATAGTATGATTAAAAAATTTGACGTTTAAAGTTAAATTATTAAATAAAAAATTTATAAATTTTAACGACTAAAATAGAACTAAAAATAAAATTAAAAGATAAAATTTAAATATATATAAATAAAATCACTATAAGTTAATTTATTGTTCGATTAATACATATTAAACATTACACAATTGTATATATGATCAATTATTTTACATATCTCTTAATTTAATTTATTTTATTTATTCTATCAAAATTCAAATACATAACTTTATTTAAATAACAAACAACTTATCTTATTCATTCAACTATTAGTTAATTAAAAATTAAAATATAAAAATTATAAATTTTCTTTTTACTGCTGTCCCTAAAAAAGTTAGTCAAATAATTCGTGGGATCTGAACTTTTAACAATGCTAAATAGCTTTTTTTTTCAATAAAAACAATTTCTAGAAGATAGATGGAATTTCGTTTTATATTATAGTTTGTATAAACCTTGGTCAAAAATTTGGACCGATCTTGGTATTGACCTCTCCACTACCAAGATCGAAACACGTTTTATTTTGTATTTTTCTTTTCTTTTTTTGTTATATCGGAAATACTTTTCTATTATTAAATTTTTCTAAAAATTATTTTATTGCACCAACTATCTGATCTCAGTAATTAAAAAAAACGATCTTTATTTTTAAAAATTACGGGTTTGAACACCAGTAATATTAGTATCATAATAGATATTATTATAATCAATGTAGTTGATTAAAAAATCATTTAATAAAATAATTTTACATTTATATGTATGTATATCTATAATTAAAATTTAAATGATTTATTAATTTAAAAGTTTTTTAATTGTTAAATTATGATTACATAAATTCAGTATCTACTGATAATAACAATTATTGAAAAATAAGAATAATTTTAAGAATATATCCCTAACTATAGATATTAAAAAATATTTTAATAACAAATATTAAAAAAATTAAATTTCTAATAATAAATATTTTTTAAAAAAACCTTTAATGATAGATATTGAAAACATAGACTCTTAATAAATATATCTAATAGAAATATAAAAAAAATAAATTCAAAAGGGTTAAAATAAAAACTTTTAAATAATAAATAAATATTAAATTATTTTAAAAAAATTAATCATTATTATTTATAATAAATATCTTGACAAAAAAATTAGAAGGTTTTCTTCCCTTAAGAAAGCGTGTTGAAGCTTTCCCCATTAACCCACACGGTGTTAAAAACTCCACGAACGTCGACTTTTATGTGTCTTACTAGTCAGACATTTTTAATTCACACGTGCTGCACCTAATATTATAATAAAAAATAAATTATTTTTCTACTAAAACAATTAAATTTTAAGTATTAATTCTAATTTTTAAAATTTTAATATTAGACCTAAAAATATACCTATTATTTTAAATTATAATTTTAAATCTTAAATGAAATATTTTTAATTTTAGGATATAAATAAAAATATTAAAAAGAATAAAGAATTTATATATCTATTCTTGCTTCTCGTGGAATAGCTATTCTTTATGGATAGGCCATGCAATTAACAAAATCATGGTCATAATTAAAAATATTTTTATTTAAATTTAATTGTAGAATAAAAATATTGTTTTTACTGTAAAAATGCACCAGAAAAACCTTCCAAACTATTCATCAACCACCTTGAAGTTTCTCTTGTTATCGAAGGATTCTCCAACCTCTTTACCTACCAAAACCATGAAAACCAGACAAATATGACGTAAGAGGGACCGTGAACAAAGAATTTGTAAAGAGACCTAAACCCGGGGGTGGAATTTTAAGAGATCAGTGGGAAAATTGTAGGGATTCGAACCGGTGAATATAAAGAATAATCGAATCATCATCGATGAGAATAAAGATGAAGAAATTTATTATTGAAACTCAAATAAAGATGAGGACGAGAATTATTGTATCTAAATCGTGAGATAATCTAATTTTACCTGTATAAATCACTACAAGAATTTCCCAAAAATATCATCAAGGAACCTCTGATATTTTACAAAATTGATGGCTATAAAATAATTTATCCATTTTCAAAAAAATCTTTCATGATCTAAATATGACCAACTGAAGTAAATTTAAAAATTTTCTATAAATTTCATAAAAATAATTAAAAAATAATCTTTACATTTCAATATATATTTTAAAATACACAATCAATTTTAATATATATTAACGTAAAAGGTCATAAAAAATGATAGTATATTATTTTAAAATATTAAAAAATTTAGAATTTTTGAATTATTTTAGAAATTTTAATTTACATTTTTTAGTATACTATGATAATCTTTTTTACAACTTCAAGAGATAAATTGATTTTAAAAAAACTATTCCTCCAGAATAAAGTGAAGAAAATATAAATTTTGGGGGTAATATATGCATTTAACCCTTTTTTATATTATATATGGATTCAAGGACCTAATAATCTCACGAAATAAATTAGAAATTAGTATTATACAACCTCTTTTAACTCCTACTTATATTGTTTTTTTTAACATAATTTTTTTAGTGTTTTTGTATAAGCACTATATTAAATAATAAAATTCAAAATTAATGGTTAAGAGTTTACGGTTAAGATTAAAATTTATGATATAATAATTATTTTTTAAGATTTAAGACTTAAAATTTAAAATTTAAAAATTGATATTAAGAATTAAAAAGTTATTTTTTAATATTAGGATATATATAAAATACTAAAAGATTTAAAAATTTTGTATAGACCTGTGTCGCACACTTAGCTTTTGTGTGTGAGTCTTTCAATAGAGATTTTCTTCGTACACAATATCTCGAACACAAAACTGTTTAAATAAAACTAAATTGTTTATCACTTAAAGCCAACTTCCGTTGACGATTAAATAATTTTTTTAAAATAACGAGACTGAGATTATAAAATATAAAATTTTGTCCGTTCAATTTGAACACAACGAAATCTCCCTTGTTAAGTAATGAAAGTAGGCTAAATTAAATACTAATCCGTGTAAGAAGTAAGATACCAACATTCATAATTTAAATCATTTTTTGGCCAACAGCATTGTACTTTGAATTGTACATAATTTGACCCACACTTTTATTTTTAAATCTAAAAATACTTAGTGTACAAAAATGTAATTTTAAATCTAAAAATTATTTTTAAAGAACTAGACTTAATAAATGACATAGAGATATAATAATTAATTATAATTAAATTCGTATTAAAAAAATCTTATTTTTTTCTTTCCGATTTTTATCTAAGAGAATAAAAGAAAGAATATACTTTTGATGGATATTAAATTCATTACCTAAAAAAATAAGCATATTAATTAAGAATTTTAAATCATTTATTTTTGAAATTATTAGCCGGATTTTTTAAAATCATAATAAATATTGTAATGATATTTTTAATTTATATGGATATTTGATATACTAAAAACATACAAATATATATATATATTTAAGCTAAAATTTAAATTTCAAATATTTAAAAATAAAATCGAGATTTAAAATTTAAAAAATAAAGGAATCAACTAAATTAAATCTTATATTTATTTAATTTTTTGTTACACTTAAAATCATAAATTAAGGATGTGAAGAAAAATTCAAATCAAATCTAGTAAAATATTACTTTTACAAAAATAATTATATGATTAATTTATAATTAAGATTTTGTTATTATGCGGTCCTAACTCCTAAGGACTGTCAATAAAAATTAGCTAAAATTTTATTATTAATATTTATTTTTCAGTTTTAATAGACTTTATATAATTAATTATATTCTTAAAGTATTATATTCCATTAATTTAGAGTGGTTACTGTAATTAATATTTATCCAAGGGTGTACTCAGGAATGAATTTTGACGAAAGTTAAAATATTAAATTTAAAAATATAAAAATTATTAAATATTTAAATTCAAAATTCGATAAAATTTATTTTGTTTATTATTTTAACTCATAAGTACCTAAATTGTTATTGAACATTTTTTTTAAAAAATATATACTTATTCTTTTTTAATTCGATCCACAATTAATTATAAAATTAATATTTTTTATATTTTTAAATTGAAATATTTAATTTTATCAGGGTCAAATTATTAATTGATCAAATTATTATTTAAATCATTTTAAACTAATTCTTATAAATATTGACCTATTTTTCCTATTAATTGGTCAAAAAAAATCCCCCAACTAATTTTTATCTTTCTAACCTAAAGTTTCGTATTAAACCCTAAAAATTTTAAAGGAATTAAATGCGTAAACATTCAATTTAACCCACTCGTTTAGTCTTATCATCCTTCTCATACAAACTCATTTTGCTCACTAAATTCAAACCCAAAAGTCTGACCTTTCAACTAAAACCAGAATCTTCTCTAAAAAATCTCTCGTTTAACGGTCTTCAGAATTCCCAGGATTGAAGCAATCCAACGATTGAATCAAAACAACACCTTAGAGTAGCTGATATGTTATTTTCATACATTTTATTTCTATTTTTTATAAAGATCAATCCTACTGAATTAGGTCAGATTTCAATCCCTTTGGCTCCTAATTTTTGTGAAATTTCTTGAACTTCATCATGTGTATGGCATGGGGCTTATGTTTTTTTAATGGGTGAAGAGTCTATTTTTGTATCCAAGTTTTCAAAGTTAAAATCAGAGGTGTAATGGGTTTCTGATGCTCTGTTTTTTGCTTCAACTGCAAAAAAGAAAGAGATTGATGGTTTATTTTGATGGATTCCCTGTACAATTTTATGATGAATACCCATTTTTATTTAAAGAATATGACTTCTTTTAACGTGTTATTCTTTCGAAATTTGCATCCTTTTGGTGGGGTTTTCTTGGTTTCCATCTCTGCCCTGTTTTCCTCTCTGTTTGAGTTCTTCAGCAAAGCTTTCTCAGGGTAAATCAATTTTGAATTCTCTTGTTTTTTTTTAAAGTGGAAATAATAGTTTTTCCTTGAATGATTGTTTTTATGTTTTTCATGGTTTCAGGATTCAAAGTGATAGGATTCCCGAGCTCAATAGTTCGATTCCTATTGAAACAGAGGATTCCATCGAAGAGAAAATGAAGGAATCTAAACCTGATGCTATGGAGTCGAAGGGTGAAGAAACTGAATCAATTGAAGAGAATGAATCCCCGAAGTTTGTTTTCAAGTTTCAGTACCAAACTCAGACGTTTGAAGAATTAAGGAAGAAATTTGAAGAGAATGAGAATTTAAATGTGGGTCTAGACTCAGTTCCTTTCACAAGCTCGAACAAGTATGAGTTCAAGTCAGAGAATGGCCTTTGTTGTATAATGGAGAAGCCTGAGGATTTGAGCTTTTGTGTGAAAGAATTATATGCTGATTCCAGCAATGGGTTATTGTCAGAACCAGGTTTCTTAGAACAAAACTTAAAAGATTTATCAGAGAATGAAGTTGACGATACCCAACAAAGCAAACAATCTGTTTGCGAAAATGTTTCAGGGAAACTTGAGTTTCTTTCCAAGGACTGCACTGTTTCAGATACTGATATGGATTCCATTACTTCAAGCACTGAAAAAACGAGTAATTTTGAAGCTTTTGAACTGGACTTTGAGGCTGATTCTTCGAGTAGCATTGAAGATCAAGATATACAGGAAGAGCTTATAAAATTAGAAAAGTTCGACGACCAGAATAAGGATTCGAATGCTTTGGATAATTCAGAGGAGTCCAATTTGGAGCTTCCTTTATCTTCAGATTCTGAGGATTCAAATGGTTTGGAGACTCTATGGGAACATCAAGAACTGATGGAACAGCTGAAAATGGAGCTGAAAAAGGTTAAAGCAACAGGCTTGCCAACAATCTTAGAGGAATCGGAATCTCCAAAGATAACTGATGATTTGAAGCCATGGAAGATTGATGAGAAGTTCCAGTATGCGGATAGAATGACAGAACTTCATAAATTCTACAAGAGTTACAGAGAAAGGATGAGAAAATTCGATATCTTGAATTACCAGAAGATGTATGCAATAGGTCAGTTTTATCTTTTCAGTTCAATTTGTTCATACTGCCTTATAGAATTCTCCGAATGTATGTTCAAGTGCCTGGATTATCTCATTTTTGTGAAAATTAAGAAAACTAATAACATAACCATGCATGTCTTAGATTTTAGCCTAGTTCCAACATCTCATTCAAGGAACCAACTATGTGAAAGCTTTACCTAACTATTCTCCACAAAATCTTTTTGAAGGCATTTTAACAATGGTGGGCGAAAAAAGACAGCTTGGAAAGCTATTTTTCATGAATGATCACTTTGAACCTTTTCTATATCTAATTAATAAATTGTTTTTTTCAGATTATGATTAATGATAGGTGGCCAATTACATCTGTTTTAGTTTTTTTTTGGTTAAATTAGAGTTGTTTAACTTTCATATAAAGTTAACCTATATCATGTTTGTCGACAATTTCACAGGGTTACTTCATTCAAAGGATCCATTTCAATCAATTTCAACCCACAAATTATCTTCAGCTGCAGCGGTTGCATCGCTTCTCCCTCAAAACCTTCGGCCAGGAAGGCGGAAAATGTCAAATTCTGACCCCATGTCAAAGTTCATCAACGAGCTTTACAGTGATCTGGAAATTGTGTATGTAGGGCAAATGTGCCTTTCTTGGGAAATACTTCATTGGCAATATGCGAAAGCTATTGAGATATGGGAGTCTGATCCTTATTGTCTGCGTCGATACAAATACAATGAAGTCGCTGGTGAATTTCAACAGTTTCAAGTTTTGCTTCAAAGGTTCATAGAGAATGAACCCTTTGAAGGTCCCAGGGTACCGAACTACATCAAGAACCGATGTGTTCTACGAAACCTCCTTCAAGTTCCTGTTATCCGAGGTACGCATTCTGATCTTCTTGCATGATACACATGGTTACTATATTTTTCGAGTTTGAGCTGTTAAATGGTGTTGTACAACATTTGATTAAATTTGGCATAAACTGAAGAAATGTCTATATCTTGAGATAGTGACAGTGTATCTAGTTGTTGGCCGCTTGAATATCACTTCATCCAAATTAGACACCCTTTGAGCCAACTTAGGGGGCATTGGCAACCAAATTCAATGAGTACTCATGAGCATGGATTAGAAAGTGAATTTGGCTCGAATAAGTTAGGTTGATCATCTGGTTTCCGGTTTAACCGGATGATTCAGGCTTCATTTGGATCCAATTTTAACTCCACTGCAGCACGTTTGATGCACTTTTTGGTTAAATCACCTCTGTAGCATCCAATAGCCTTAATGGTCATTTAACTCATTTTATGGTTCACTCCATCATCATCACTGTCACTGTTGTTTTCATTCTTACCATTCATCCAGTTGAACCCTCAATCATATTGAAACGAATTAAACATAACGAAAAAGTATTCTTTTCGGCTCTGAACATTTTTACTGGTTCCAACCGTCTCTCTAATTTCGATTCAATTTATATGACTGGATTGTCAAACCACTTGATTTTCAGTTTGGTGAACATGGTGATTAGATATTTTAATCCATGTTCATGCATTCCTGATCAAGCAGCATCAAGGTTTTAGGAAAACATTATCTAATACAAGGTCTGATCTTGATGCAGAGGATAGCTTGAAGGATAAGAGGAAGGGTAGAAGAAAAGGAAGAGATGATGATGGTGGTGGTGTAATTACAGCAGATATGCTATTGGAGATGATGGAGGAATCAATAAGAATATTTTGGCGATTCATTCGAGCCGATAAAGATTCAAATATTGTGATCCGCAACACCAGGAAAGGAGCTCAAGTGGAACCTTTAGAGCCAGATGAACTTGAACTTTTAGAAGCAGTTCAAACAAGTTTACAAAAGGTTAGTCTTTCAAAACCTTGGTTCAAACTTCAAATCATATAGAAACAGCTTCATATGTCATTCCTAAGATCACTTGAACTGCTCGACTCGAATCCAGGCTTTAACGAGTCCTCCAACTCGAATAACTCGTGAATATATGTTGACATTTTTGATGGTGCAATTGCAGAAGGATAAGAAGCTTAAAGAGATGGTGAGAAGTGGGAACTGCATGTTAAGGAGGTTGAAGAAGAATGAAGGGGATAATTCAGATCAAGTCCTTTATTTCTTCTCTCAAGTGGATTTGAAATTAGTGGCAAGAGTTTTGAACATGTCTAAGGTGACCAAAGAACAACTTTTTTGGTGCCATAGCAAATTAAGCAATATTAATTTTGTTAAGAGGAAGATTAATGTTGACCCTTCTTTTTTGATTTTCCCTTGTTAAATAATAATATAGTATATATTCCTCAGTCAAAGTATTATTCATTACAGTCCCTGTATTTTATTTCGGATAACATTTTGGTCCCTCTACTGACAAAAGTGTATATCAGTCCATTTACATCTCGAAAAGAACTAAATGGTCCTGAGTCCTGAGGGTAAAAAATCCATATATTTTACCAATTGAAAAGATGACTTTTCATTCTTTAATGTTACATTTTTCTATTAATTAAACCTTTAATAATTTAAAACAAAAAAAATAATAACAAAATATTAAATAATACTGTTTTTGTCTCAAGAAAAGTCTCTTGATTTTTTAAATATATTTTTTAATTTGACTCATATTTTTTTTAAAATTTTTTATTGATAAAAATATATAAAAATATATTTTTAAACCTCTGATTAAAGTTTTAAATAAAAATATTATAAAAATTAATTATTTAAAATATTTGATATTCTCTCTGTCCCAAAAATAGTGTCTCTTATTGACTTTTGGGGGGTCAAATTTTTTGAACTTTGACTAATGATTATTTAAAATTTATTATTGATAAAAATATAAAAAATATATATTTTAGAAACCTCTAATCGAGTATATCTCAAATATATATTTTATAAAATCTAATTATTTAAACTAATTAATATAATTATAGTCAAAATTTAAAAATTTTGATTTTCAAAAAGTAAATAATGGACATTATTTGTGGGACGGAAGGAGTATGATTATAGTCAAACTTTAAAATTTTTTATTTTTAAAAAGTTAATAAAAACAATTTTATTAGGTAAAGAGAGTAGCAAATAGTTAAAAAAAACGAAACGAGGATAATACAATTAACAATTCGATAATCTCTAATAAAACAATACAAATTAATAAAACTAATGATTTGATATCTAGAGTGATTAAAATTGAGTATTCGATTAAATTAAATCAAAAAAAATTAATACAATTTGATCAAAATTTAATATCTATAAAAGATCGATATATGTCAAAATCGTATCGACACGAATAGGTTAATACACCGTATCGATGTGGAGTTAAGAGTATCGATATGTCTAGTCGTGAAGTTTCATTGAACCGTATCATTACAAGCTCGACTGTATCAGTACGTCCAGTTTTTTTTTGAATACTTTAGGCTGCTGAATATTAATTGTGTTATATTTTAGTCCTTGTATATTTTTCTAGCAATTGTATAGGCTTGTAGGACCGTTTTAAGTTGAAAATTTAACCGAAATACATGTAATCGGATTAATTGAAGGCCGGTAAATTAGATTCGGGATAAGGCCCTATAATTTTGAAAAATTACGTTTTGGTCTTTCAAACGTTTAGTTGTGAAATTGAACCTCGTTTAAACGTTTAGTTGTGACTTTTTTTTGTAAAATATTTCTAGTTCGTCTCGATGAACCAAATATAACTTTCTTAACTCGATTTTAATTAGACCAGACCAGAAGATTTAAAGATAAGGGATTATTACAATGCAAGTTCAAAACATAGGTGATCATAGGGGTGATAACTCGGCTTGGCTCAGAAACAGGTATATCTAGGCTCGGTTCGACTCGAAAATAATATTACTGGGCTCGGCTCGGGCTCAAAGCTCGTTAGGCTCAAAAATTTTCTATATTATTATGTTTTATTATTTATTTGTAGTTTATTTTTTATTTATAATTTTGTAAATTTGTTTTAGTTGATAATATTTAATTTATTTTATTTTATTTAATTTATTTTTAGTGGATTAACTCTCAATTATTTTATTATTTTTCTTTGCTAATAAAATTTTTAATGTATATATAAATATATATATATGTATGTTTATATATAATTATTTCGAGCCTGTTTACGAGCTTTTTGAGTCGAGTTTGGGTAAGCTCGGCTTGACTTGTTTAGATCCCGAACCCGAATCAAACTCACTCAAATCAAACTTTGACCGAATCGAGTTCGAATAACTCGCGAGCACTCATTATCACCCCTAGGTGACGATATTAAAAGCGCTTTAAAAGCTCAAGACTATTAGCGCAGTGTACCCTTAAATTAAATAACAAGTTTTAAATAATTCCCTTCGAAAACAGTACAAACTTTACAAGTCAATATAAAATTGATTGATTTTACTTATTCATAAAATATAATTATATATTTAAGAAATAATAAAATATAAAGTATTCACATAAAACAAATAATATTGGTTAAAAAATGATAAGCAAATAGTATTTTGTTTAACTTTGGCTACATTTTATGACAATTTGTTCCTTCTTTTCATAAATTCTGCTCTTCAATTGACCAACTTTAAGATGCTGGATACAAAATGAGTATATTCATTTTTTACAACATATTTACATCTGAATACAGGTACAGAACAAATATATATATATATATATATATATATATATATATATTAGGTTTAAAATAGTAAACAATTACTGTTTACGTACTGCATTTGTGAGTTGACGAATTAGTGGATATCTCACTAGGACATTGAGGTGAATCCCATGGTAGATTAGGCTTCCATGAATCCAGTTCATTCGGCGGCAAGCTAAATGGAAATACCATTGGTCGGATACAACTCCAATGGCTCTCCTCAAGGGCTTCAATCGAGGAGCTTTGCAGATCTTGTGGCAAGCTTATTGAGAAGCCACTGAAATCCTGCTGTTTCCCTTCAAAATCTATACTTCCGGAGTTGTTTGCAACTTCATCGCCGACCATCGTCGCCTGTGGGCTCAATACCGTGGAAGAAACATCCACCGTGTACTGTGAAAACATGTCGCCATTGGAAACATGAAACGGAAATGGTCTCCATTGTCGTGCCTGTTGCAGTTCATTGTTGCTGCAACAAATGTTATCTGAATTCAATTGATTGCAGGGTTCACCATTGTGGAGTATATCAGATGATAATGAGGGTATCAAAGTGTGAGAAAGAGCTCTTTGAGCCATGGAATTGTTCTTTCTAAATATCCTACAAATAGCCCACGAATCCTGTAATGAAAACAAGGAAAATTTCAGACGGTTCCTACAAAGAAAACAACATTAGACAATCGAATCAGTTGATGACACTACATTTGCAGAGAGGGTTTTGTCTGAAAGTGAAGGTAGACGAAACTCATGCATCATCCAATCTGTTTTAGTCCCTTTGGCAGCTCTTCCTCGATAGAACACCAGAGATTTCTTTAAGCCAATACATTGAGTGCCATCGGAAGTGCGAATAGGCCTATCGGTTCCAGTCGCCTTCCAGAACCCGGCTCTTGTGACTCTGTTAGGCCTTGCACTATTTCGGTATTTACGGTCTCTTGGACAGTAGAAATACCACTCTTTCTCCCCTGATGCTGCTAGCTCTAACAAAATGGGGAAAAAAAGTATCCGGAATGAGTCTAACATTAAAAAACAGGTATCTTCGTAACTATATTCGATCTAAATATGTATCAAAATCAGGTATCCGACACAAATTTTTCGAGATATAAAAAGGGAGCAACTAATAGAGTACAGAAGTGAAGAAAACTGACTTGGAAGATCCCAGGGTTCATATTTGTAAATGTCCAGCTGCTTGATGAGCTCAATGGGTAAAGATTTCTGCTGAATCTTTTTCTTGAGGTAAAATCCTACAAGCTCTTCATCTGTCGGATGAAACCGAAAACCAGGCAACATAACATCTTCATCCTTATCAACATCCATGGTCAACTCCAAGCTAAGCAAGTTCTTGGAAATTAATGGAAGCTCTGGTGATTCTAAGGGAGATGACTTTGGTGAGAACTTGAGCTTAAAGACTGGGTTTTAATGGAAACTCAAGTCAAAGGTGATGAGAGATTTCTTGAACTTGTTTTAAACTTTTTAATCCAATTTAGTGGTTTGAATCTGACCATAAAATCAGCAATTTTCTTTTTGAAGATCAAATTGTTTTCATACACGCGGATTTCAATTCATGGGAAACCTTATTGTCTTTTCTTCTGGAAAATAACATAGAAGATGACAAAGAAAGCTTCCAATATTTTACCTTAAAATTAGTCTTAATTTGATTGAATATTTTTTAACAAAAATGACAATGCAACCTTCCAATATTTTACCTTAAAAGCTAGTCTTAATTTGATTCGATATTTTTGAGTCAACTATATAAATAGTTTCTCAATTGTAATCTGGTTCTTTGTTGAGTCCTTTAACTAATAAAAGTCATAAACTAATCGCTTGATTTAAAAAATAATAAATTGATCTGATACCGTTAAAAATTTTTAAAAAAATGATAATAGGATTATAAATAAAAAATGACACAATAACATATTAAATACTCAAATTTTATAATTTATTGGATAAACTACATAAATGATCCATTGACTATACCTCAATTATCTTTTACATCCCCTGATTACCAAATGTTTCAAATTGGTCCATTGATTAAGATTTTTGATATAAATGATCCTGTGTCGTTAAAAATTTGACGAGAAATTGATGTGAACGTTAATATTCTGACTTGGATTATAGAGATTGAGGATGCCACATGGCTATCCAAGTCAACATGTTAAAGTCCACATCAATTTTCCATCAAATTTTTAATGATAGAGAACCACTTTATATCAAAAAAGTTAGTTAATGAACCAATTTATAACATTTGATGGTTAGGAGATGTAAAAGAATTGAAGTATAGTCAATGGACCATTTATATAATTTATCCAAATTTATTTTAACTTATCATAATTCTAAAAAAATATTTTTTGCATTTTAAAATTGACATAAAGATAGTTTTCACCCTTAACGTTTATAATTTTTGTCATTTTAGTCCTTATTCTTTTTTTAGGATAAATTTAGCCCTTAACCTATGTCTTTTTAACAAATAACTCATTTTTTAACTATCATGATAACTGAACCGTTAAAAATTTAATAATGATAACTTGTCATATATATGTGATATTAATATATGTTAAATGACATAAAATCTAACCTATTAAACATATACATATATAATATATAATTTTATTCCAGTATAAAATATAAATAATTAAAATTTTAATAAAATATTAAAAATTAATTAAATCCAAAACAAAAATTTAATAAATATTCTCAATCCTAACTAGACTAAAATATCTTTATAAAACCCTAAAAATTCGATTTAGATTAAAACTAAAATATTTAAATTCTAAACTAAAATAATAAAAATCCAACTGATTATTATCAAAATCATTTGTCTTTGATCCACCGGTAACAAACTATACAAAACCCTTTCTTTTCAGATTATGTTCATACTTTTTTAGATAAAATTTTGATTACTATAGTTAAGGTTGAAAATATTTAGTAGCCTTTTGTTTTAGATTTAATTAATTTTTAATGAATAAAAAATTAATTTTTAATATTTTATTTGAATTTAAATTTTAATTGTTTTATATTTTTAGATTAGAATAAAATTATATTCTATATATATGTATATGTTTAATAAGTTATATTCTATGTCATTTAAACTATATTATCACATATATATGATAAGTTACCATTATTAAATTTTCTAACGGTTCAGTTATAATGATAGTTAAAAAATGAGTTATTTGTTAAAAGGCATAAAGATAATTTTCACCCTTAACGTTTATAATTTTTGTCATTTTGGCCTCTATTTTTTTGGGAGATAAATTTAGCCCTTGATCTATGTTTTTTTAACAAATAACTCATTTTTTAACTACTATGATAACTGAACCGTTAAAAATTTAATAATGATAACATATCATATATATGTGATAATATATTTTAAATAAAATGTAATCTAAACTATTAAATATATACATATATATAGAATATAATTTTATTCCAATATAAAATATAAAAAATTTAAATTTAAATAAAATATTAAAAATTAATTAAATACAAAACAAAAATTTACTAAATATTTTCAACCCTAACTAAACTAAAATATCTTTATAAAACCCTAAAACTTCGATTTAGATTAAAACTAAAATACCTAAATTCAAAATTAAAATAATAAAAATCTAATTGATTATTATCAAAAAAATTTATCTTTGATTCACCGGTAACAAACTATACAAAACACTTTCTTCTCAAATTATGTTCATACCTTTTTAAATAAAATTTTGATTTTACTATAGTTAAGGTTAAAAATATTTAATAGCCTTTTGTTTTAGATTTAATTAATTTTTAATAAATAAAAAATAATAATTTTTAATATTTTATTTAAATTTTAATTATTTTATATTTTTAGATTAGAATAAAACTATATTCTGCGTTTATGTATTTGATATACTAGATGTTAAGTCATTTAAAATATATTATTACATATATATGACATGTCATCATTATTAAATATTTAATGGTTCAGTTATCATGGTAGTTAAAAAATGAGTTATTTGTTAAAAAGATAAAAGTCAAGGGCTAAATTTATTCCAAAAAAAGAATAGGGGCTAAAATGACCAAAATTATAAACGTTAAGGGTGAAAACTATCTTTATACCTTGTTAAAAAGACAGATTAAGGGATAAATTTAAAGAAAAAAATAAGAGCCAAAATGACATAAACGTCAAGGGTGAAAATTATCTTTATGCCTTTAAAATTATATCAATTTAATTTTTTTCTTATAATATCTTAAACAAAAATGATGAAGATATTTTTGTAAACTAACTTTATTTTTTCAATTTTTATTGCGTCAGATTTAACGTGTTTAGAGTTATAGATATATTTTAAAAAGATATTTTTAAATTGATGCTTTAAGAAGATAAAACAACTAGGCCTAACCAATTTCTATACTCTTAAAAGGCATTGTGTTTTCCATTAATTCATCATAATTACTTTAAAAGTATTGAATGAAATCATATAAGGTGTTAGTCTTGTTAATTTTTTAGTAAAGTATAATTATATTTAATTTTAGTGGGTTAATTAGATATTTAATATTTATTTTAAATTTTTTCATAGATTTTTTTGTTTAGATAACTTGAATCCATATCTCAAAAAGCCTACTGATGGGTCGAAATATTTTAACTTATCATAATAAGTAGGATAGTGAAATTGGTTTAGGTAGCTTAATGCCTTGTTTTGAATCGTGAATTTTCTAAAATAAACATTATTTATTTTTTTTATATAAATAACTTTTCAGTAAATCACTCGTTGGGTTTATAGTTTAAATTGCATCGATGTTAAATATGATACAAATCGTCTATTTTTTTTTCATACTTCCATTTGTGTTTTCGCTTCAAATTAGAGGGTTTAAGTTTAAGGTTAAGGGTTGTGGTAAGAGTTTAGAAAATTAAAGGTAAGATATAATTTTTAGGGTGTATTTTTTAGGGTTTAAGATATAAAAATAAAGTTTAGGGTAGGGATGGGCACGGGTCGGGTCGAATTTTCGGCCCACCTACACCTGACCCGAAAATTATACCCGCCACCCGACCCGACCCGGTTTTAGGGTGAAAAAATCCGACCCGACCCGAATCTTTTTTAAAAATTAAATTTTTAGGGACTAAATTGTAAAAAAATAAAATTTAGGGATATAATTGTAAAAATATTTAATTTTAGTGACCTAATTGTAAAAAATATTAATTTTAATGATCTAATTGTATAAAATATATATAAAGAGGGGTCACTATTGTAAATATCCCTAAAATATATATGAGAAAATTACACTATTAGTCCCAGGTCAGGTCGGATTTTTTCAACCCTAAACCCGACCCGACCCGAAATCACCCTTGAAAAAAACTCGACCCAAACCTGAAATTTTTTATCAAAAAATCTGACCCGATCTGACCAGGTCGGGTCAAAAACTGTCGAATTCGGGTTTCATGTTCATCCTAATTTAGGGTTAAAAATATAATATTTAAAAAATCAATAAAAACATGAAAAAAAATATAATAAGAAGACAAATGACTTTTGTTTCATTGCAAATACAATTAAAAATCATCCTACTAAGCGTAAAGATCAAGATTGAGAAGTAAAACAAGGTTATACATACGACAATTATATATTTAATTTTGTTTTTGGGGATCTACATCTTGGCTGAACAAACACCACAAACATTACTGGGAAATGGAAACTTAGTGTGAACCAGAGACATAAAGATAAAGACAGACAGTTGGGGATACATATTTAGGGTTGATGATGGAACATGAGCCATCAAACAGAAGCCGCTTTGACATGGTCTTTACTCAGCAGCTTCGACAGCCTGGGCTTTGCTGCCATTTTCAACTTCATCAAAGTGATCCTGTCGGGCATTATCAGCCAACATAAGGGAAACTAACCAGAAGAGGGCTGAATCCAGGGACACAAACGCACCACCGCCAAGCAGTCCAGCCTTTGCGGTAGGGCATTGCGTGGCCAGATTGCGATGAACATTGCGAGTCAAGTGAAGATGCTCTGTGATCGTCGGCCACAACAGCAGAGCAGCTGCTAACCCACCTGTAAACCTGACCATAGGCCACAAGCACATCAAAATTTTACATCTTCATAACAATCATGATATAGAACCCACGTCTCATCAGAATTCATGTCGCTTTTTACACAGGATTAAGGAAACCATTGAATCTACTAATCATGGACTAAAACAGAGAGAGATCCTTACAAGGCAATGTTGAAGAAGACAAAGAAACTAGTGCTTCTGAACAGAACAGATTGTGGAACAGACTTTCCCTTGTAAGGGTAGAACAGAGACACATATCCGGCGAAAGAACATAAGATGAGGAATGAAACCGATAGGTAGCCGAGAGGCACCGAGGGATCCGATGGGTATTTGCATACCACCACATCTTTTCCAGGAATCAGGGTTCCAGCGGTAGGCTTCTTGTTCTCAGCAATGACTCCGAAGATGAACGATAATAGGCCTAGGCCAGCAACGATGAGGGCTGCTTGCTTGATCGTCACACCCATGGCCGATTTTGATTCCTCTAAGCTCTGACTAACAAGGATGAAACCTGGGGGCAATTATACAGGTAGAAATGTCAAAAATAGGGGTCAAGGACTTTATATTTTCCAAATTATTTTTCCAAGGAGCAAGATATGGACATTAATTTATTTTAATTTCTAGATTAATATATTGCTGAATGTGATTTTGATTTTGAAGTTTTAGATTCCAACACGGTGTTTCCGGAGTGAAATCAAAGGAAACAGACAAGACATAAATAGAAAATATTACACAAAAGGCGATGGATACAAGTCTTAAACTTGGACCACAAAGCTTTAAATGATTCGGCTTACTTTGTGTCTGAAAATAAATGCATTAAATTAATAATTTAGAAAATGGGTGTGAACTCGGAGACAAACAATATCGTCAAAATATCATGAATTCCTAAATCGGCTGAAGTTATTTACAGAATTAATTTTAATGGGTTCAAATAAAATAGAAAGATAATTTTCAAAATTCAACGAATGAACCACTTATTAAAAAATATGTTTATTTTAAAAAAATTAAGTTTAAATTATTTTATATGTAAATTACTCCCTCCGTCCCATAAATATTATCTCTTATTGATTTTTTTTAGGTCATAACTTTTTCAATTTTGATTCTTGATTATTTAAAATTTATTATTGATAAAAATATAAAAAAATATATTTTAAAAACTTCTAATTGAGTAGATTTTAGATATATAATTTATAAAATTTAATTATTTAAAATATTTAATATAATTATAGTCAAAACTTTAAAAATTTGACTTTTAAAAAGTCAATAAGGATATTATTTTTGGGACGGAAAGAGTATATATTATAAAATTATTAAAAATACATATAAACATATATTAATATAAATATTAAAAATATAAAAAAACAATCACTCAAATTCAAATACCATTAAAAATGATATATGTCAAATTTCAATATTCGTTGACGTGTATGGGATCGAAAAGTTGAGGTTTTAGATTATTCTATTAAATTTAAAGAAATACGTTTTTTTTTTCATTTTGGGTAAATTATATAAATGATTATTGAAATTTTAAGTAAGATTTATTTTTGTTATCGAACTTTTAAAATACTCAATCAAATTATTTTATTTTTAGTTTATATTCGATAAGGTCACCCAACTTTTAATTCGCATTCAATATGATCTCTACCGTTATATATCATTTTTAACGGATATTTTTTCTTAATAAAAAATCAGTAAATTACACCATTCATCACTCAACTTTAATCTCACTCACTTTTTTAATTTAATAATTTAATATATGAAAAAAATGAAAATTTCAAAAATTAAGTTATTAAATTAAAAATTTATACTTTAATTACTAAAATAGGAGTGAGATGAAAGTTGAGTGATAAATATTGTAATTTACCCATTTTTTATTAAATAAAATTTTACAATGCAAACTAAAAATCGGATGACCTTATTGAATATTTTAAAAGTTCAGTAACTAAAATGAATCTAACTTAAAAGTTTGATGACCATTTATGTAGTTTACCTTTTTTTAAAGATAGATAATACCGCTTTAGCTGGTGGTATACTTCGAAGTGAGCGAATTTTATGGTCAATTTTTATTTGTTTCAAAATTTAAATGTTTTAAAACTACTCTTAAAATATATGCATAAAGATAAATATAACCCTTAATATTTTTAGTTTTTATTATTTTGGCCCTCATTTTTTATTTAAGATAAATATAACCCTTCACCTAAGTCCTTTTGATAAATATCTTATTTTTTAACTACTATAATGACCGTGCCGTTAAAAATTTAATGATAATGACATATAGTAAACATGTGAAAATATATTTTAAATGATATGACATCTAACCTATCAAATATATACATATAGAATATAATTTTATTCAAATATAAAATATAAAATAATTAAAATTTAAATAAAATATTAAAGTTTAATTAAATCTAAAATATTTTACCTATTAAACCTTAAATAAATGTAATACTTTGTTTTTTTTTTTATAATTTTTGGTTATTTTAGATATAATTAAAACTTAAAACCTTAAATTTATTACTTTTAAATTTAAATTTAAATCTTAATCTATAAATCAAAACCCTAAACTTTCAATTTATATTAAACATTAAAATACCTAAATTCTAATCTAAAATAATAAAAACCAATTGATTAGTCTCAAAATCTCTTACCTTTGATTTATCGATAGCAATCTTTATAAAATTCTTCATTTCCAGACTTTGTTCATATTTTTTAGATAGAATTTTGATTGTATTATAGTTAGGTTGAGAGTTTTAGTATACTTTTGTTTTAGATTTAATTAATTTTTAATATTTTATTTTATTTTTAATTATTTTATATCTTATATTAGAATAAAATTATAATCCACGTGTATGTATTTGATAGCTGAGATATTATGTCATTTAAAATATATTATCATATGTTACCATCGTTAAATTTTTAACGGCCTAGTCATTATATTAGTTAAAAAATAGAATATTTTTCAAAAAGACATAGGTTAAATGCTAAACTTATCTCAAATAAAAAAATGAAGGATAAAATGATAAAAATTCTAAACATTGAGGGTTAAAATTATCTTTATGCCTAAAATATATTTTAAATAAACAAAATATTTATTTTAAAATTTATATAATATAAAATAATTGATAATATAATTAAGGATAAATAAATAATTTAATTCAAATACCTTAAAAAACTGAATATTCACAATTTCATAGTATTCCTTTTTTTCTTTGCTACTACAAGAACTACTTTAGCAATATGGGAGGCTTCACCGTGATTATAAGTACTTAATATTTTAAAATATATTTGAATAAAAATTTAAAGTAAAATTGGAAGAATAAAAAGTAAATATAATTAAAATTAAGGATTTAATTCATATTTTTTATGTTAAAATTAATCATTTTTTTATAAAAATGGGAATACTTTATTCTTGAGAAACTCTTTACAACCGCACAAAGTTGGCAGCTCTAAAGGCCCACTGTTATACAAATTGAGCAGCCCATTAAAATCCTTAAAATTGAAAAAATTAGGGTTTAAGGTTACCTAATATATAAGGATCTTGCTTCGCCTCCTGTCGCTTCCTTACCTCGGCTGCTTCCCTTTTCTTCCATCTTTCTGCGACGAGGAGCCGGCGAAAACATGGTTCACGTCAGTTTCTACCGCAACTGTAAGATAACGCCCTTCTCCCATTCCCTCGCTTTCTTAAACCTGATTCATTGTGTCGATTTCCTTAGTATTGTAGGATTAAAGTTGTTCCATTTCAATTATTTTTGGTTTCTTATAAATGGGTATCTTATTTAGATGATATGATTCTTTTTTTTTTTTCTCGTCTTTTGGTTAATAATGTAGTTGGGTTTATTTTGTTTAGTGTAGTATAGAATGTTAGAAATGATCTTTAAAGCTTGGACTTTTATGCAATTTTTGTAATTTTTAGATCCTTTGATCTCTTTGGTAGTTTTTGGTTTACTTATTTTGAACATATTTCTGCAATTAAAGATTCCATCTTTGTTGTTTCGGGTTTGAATCTTGGAAACGACGGGGTATAATTGGTTGATTAGTTTTATGGTGACTTCGGATACTAATTATAAAATGCTTGTCGTATATTGTGTCTGACTTCCTAAGTGATGTGTGGCTGTAGATGGGAAGACCTTTAAGAAGCCACGACGTCCATATGAGAAGGAACGCTTGGATGCTGAGTTGAGGCTTGTAGGAGAATATGGGCTCCGATGTAAGAGGGAATTGTGGAGGGTTCAGTATGCTTTGAGTCGTATCCGTAATGCTGCTAGGGACCTTCTCACTCTTGATGAGAAGAACCCTCGCCGTATTTTTGAAGGTGAAGCACTTCTTCGTAGGATGAACAGGTATGGACTTTTGGATGAGAGCCAGAACAAGCTAGATTATGTATTGGCCTTGACTGTTGAGAACTTCCTTGAGCGTCGCTTGCAAACACTCGTGTTCAAGTCTGGTATGGCCAAAACAATTCACCATGCTCGTGTGTTGATCAGACAAAGGCATATCAGGTAGAGACATTCTTTCTCTGCAACCAGTTTTCTGCCAAATTTCTTATCTGAGTACTGGTATGCTGATGTGGTTTCTGATCTGGAAGTTTTCACTATTTATTGCCTTATTTGCAATTTTTCTATTTATATTTTTGTTGAGCGGTTTGATATTTGTTAAGCCTAGTTATGTATTTGAGCCAAACTCAACTTTAAGAAGCTTGAGTTGAGTTGAAATTTTAGGATTGAATCTTGTCCTGTGTTCTGATTTTCCCTTTCATAGTTGAAGCACAAGCCAGATGTTATATATACTCTGAATGGTGTATATTGCTGATGTTTGTTATGCATTTGATAGGGTTGGGAGGCAAGTTGTTAACATCCCATCCTTCATGGTGAGGGTTGACTCACAAAAGCATATTGATTTCTCTCTCACAAGTCCGTTTGGAGGTGGCCGACCTGGAAGAGTGAAGAGAAAGAACCAGAGAGCTGCTGCGAAGAAGGCTGCCGGTGGTGATGGTGATGAAGAAGACGATGAGTAAAACTATAGCTAACTTTCTATCACCTCTAGGAATCCTTTAAAATCCCTTTTGTTTGGAACTTACAATATCCCCTGTTGTTATAGACATGGTTTTGGGTTTTGCTTCCTGAACAATGTTGTAGTGGATTTGATATATGTTTTGCACTTACTATCGCTGTTTTTCTTGGATTTGAAGTTAATGAAGTGTGTTGCTTTAAGATTAAAAACCACTTTTTCCTGCGATCCATATTGTCAAACTCCATTTCCATTGTTACTTGCATTTTAAGGTAGCTAGCTATGGTAAGTGAGTTTTTTTTAAGAGATTGGAATGTATTTTCGACTATTTATATGATATTTTTTATAATATTTGTTAGGCATAAAGATAATTTTAACCTTAACGTTTATAATTTTTATCATTTTAGCTTTTATTCATTTTTTTAATAAATTTAGCTTTTAATTTATATCTTTTTGATAAATAACTTATTTTTTAATTACGGTGTTAATTGGACCATTAAAAATTTAATGATGATAATATATTTTAAATGACGTGACATGTAATCTATCAAATACATATATATATATATATATATGAAATTTAATTTTATTTCAATATAAAATATAAAACAATTAAAATTCAAATAGAATATTAAAAAATTAATTAATTCTAAAATAAAATACTACTAAAAATTCTCGGCCCTAACTACGATAGAATCAAAATCCTATCTTAAAAAATGAATTAATTTCGAATTGTGCTCATATTTTTTAAAATAGGATTTTGATTCTATTGTAGTTAGGGTTTGAGAATTTTCAATAGCTTTTTATTTTAGAACTAATTAATTTTTAATATTTTATTTGAATTTTAATTGTCTTATATTTTATATTAGAACAAAATTATATATATATATATATGTATTTGATAGGTTAGATGTCATGTCATTCAAAATATATTATCATATGCATATGACATGTCATCATCGTTAAATTTTTACGGTCTCGTTATCATGATAGTTAAAAAATAAGCTATTTATAAAACATATATAGGTTAAGGGCTAAATTTATCCTAAAAAAACAAGAACCAAAATGATAAAAATCATAAACATTAAGGGTTAAAATTATTTTTATGCCTATTTGTTATTATGAGTTCAATTTTTTCAGTACATGTTAGTTGAGAAAATTTTTCTAATACTTGTAATTACTAATATTTTTCATAATATTTATTATTAGGTATCTACTATTAGAAATTTAATTTTTTTTCAATACTTTATTGTTATTAGAGACATAATTTTTCCTCAACATTTCTTATTAGGAACATATAATTAAAATTTATTTTTTTTTATACTTGTTATTAAAGAGTTATTTTTTAATACTTATTATTAATGATATACTTTTAATTTTTTTTATATATTAGTAGGGATTTAATTTTTAAATTAATTTCTGAATCACTTAAATCTCAGAAACGATTCTAAATTTTAGCTACATAGAGCATTGACATCGGATAGACAGTTCTAGTAGTTTGGTTGCATAGTACTATACTTGTGAGTTTAGTGGACATGTAGACTATAACACATACTTCTATATTTGAGTCTCTAATTGGTTTATGTTATTTGGGTCTTGAATTATGTTTTGATATTTTGTAAATGTTTTAAATAAACGTTTTTATCAGGTTTTAAGTTATTTAACAAAACTATAAGTAAGTTACTTTGATTTTAAATTGTATCGGTTTATCAAAATTTTTAATTTAATCATATTTTGAATCTACAAATTACTTCTATGATTTAAATATAGTATTTTAGATCAGGTTAGATTATTCATATCGAGTTAGAATATCATATTAAAGGACAATTATATCTCTATGATAACGCTCGAAAAAGTATAACAATATGTATTATCCCTCAGATAAGATCCCTATTCATTTGGATGTCATTTATAGAGGTCCTATTCAGTATTCACTCCCTTTCTCTTGTATAACTTTTGGGTCTGCCTCCTTCGCCTAGGAGAGTCCTTGCCTTTATCCCTCCTTTAGTTATTGGCCTAGGAGCCCCCATGAGCACATTCATATAGGACCAGATTGCTGGCTAGCTGTCCAATTTCTTCGGTTAGGCTTGTTGGACCCTTGATCGGTGTTTATGGCATTGAAGTGCCTTATGACCGAAGGCTCCTCCATGACAGATGGAGGATACAACCAGAATCATAAGCTTCATATCTTAATCATCTAGGTTTCAAATCTGATCAAAGTTGGTGTCAATGAGAATGAAATAACATTTGAAATACATGTACGTACCAACACGACTCCTTCCCCTACTGGCCAATATTTGCATGAAATATGAAATTTCAAACTCAAAATGGGACCCAGAATTAGGTTTCAAACTCAAAAATACCTACCTTTTTAACTTAAAACGAAACCCCCAAATTCTAGTTAATATTTTAACGTTAAAAGTTTGTATGCGAAAATAAAGCAGAGTTTTGGTTTAGGAAAATAGAGAAGAAAGAGAGGAAACAAAGTCACATGGGGGAAGAAGAAGGCATGTGGGAAAGGCTGAGAGATGCTTACTTTGTTTAACAAATAATAATATAATGAGTTTAGGCAACCATATTTCAAAGGGGTACCTCTAAACTTGCAATATATATGCATGTGAGGACTTGTTCTAGGCAAAATTAAATTCAAGTGTATGTTGTAGGAGCCGCATTATACGGTTTTAGTTCATCACGTTATTTATGATCTTATCTAAAGAAGTTCATTCATTTAGTGGTACGTATGAAAGATTCACCTTGTAAAAAAGAAAAGAGATAGATATTTACTTTAAAAAATAAGATATAAATTTATTATTGGATGAGACTATAAATAATACAGTGAGTCAAATCCATTTAATAAGACTAACGAATTTTAAAAGAAATAATAATTAAAACACTCCAATATTCTCTCACCACATAAAAAATAAACAAATATTTGGCATGCACTTGATGTCGGAGGGTTTCTCGAAATGATATAATAAATATCATTGGCATGAAACCTCTAATATTTATATCTTCTTTGTTGTTTAAGATTTTAATATGACTCAATATATTTCATTATTATTACATATAAAATTTAATTTAAAAATAAAAAAATATTTTATTAATAATAAATAAAAAATTAAAAATAAATCCCAAATTCTTACTCGAGACCTCAAATCACTTTCATACTCACTGGGTACTCACCCTTTCACATAATTTTACTCTCATCAAGTGAGAAAATTATATTATAATCCTTTTCCACTATATTATTTATAATCTCCGCTAATAAAAATCACTCATTTTAATTTTTTCGTATCATTTTTAACGAAGTGAAATTCTACGTACATTTTACTGTATCTATTTTAAAAGCATTTTCTTTGAAAGCTACGATTCTAATAAATTAATGACATGATCATTTTTAGTTGAAAAATAAGGAAAATATTCTATTAACAAAGTTGATTCAAATAGTAAGCAGTCTGATATTGTTTAAATAAGTTTCAACTTCGAAGCTTTATGTATATAAAAAATCTTTATTAAATTTTTTTTTCTATCCACATTAAATTATAACACGAGTCGATTCAAATTAGACATAACAAAAATCTAGACAATAATAATAAAATAAAAATACTCCCGGCGGCGAGGGTAGTTTCCTTCGATAGAAAAATGAGATGTTTAACAATAAGTGTTAGGTACATTGGTAAGGCACATTACACTTTTTAAAGAGAAAACAAGAATTCGAATTCTAAAAATAATGTTGTTAAAAAAAATAATCTCATACTTCGAATAGGGACGGAGCTACGATTTAAGGTTGAGGAGGTGAAATGTAAATGATTGAAAGTGTAGGGGTAAAATTATAATAAACCAAATTTTAAAGAAATTTAAATAGAGGGACAAATATAAAAAAAATCTTCGCGGTGGGGACATGTCTTCATCCCTGTTATATTTCCCCCATATTATATAGTCTAAAAATGACACTAACAGTACAAACTATCTTACCTCAGTAGTTAAGAAAACGATTATTGTTCCTAGAGTTTACGGATTCAAACACCAGTATAATGCAACACAATGATTGAGCGATTAATATTCAATGATTAAGTAATCAATATTTAAATGATTGAAAATATACTTCAGAACCTATACTATTATAACTACTGTAGTTCATTTTAAAAAAATAACACTAACGAAAAAACATAAATTTGGTTAACTTTAGTAAAATTAGATTTATCGAAAATTAAAAATATTAATATTTATTATTTTTAAATTTAAATTTAAATTTAAATCTTTAATTTTAAAATCTTAAATTTTAAACTTCATAAGTTAAATTTATAAATCCTAAACAAAATCTCTAACCCTATTATATAATCTAAAAATGACACTAACAAAATATAAAGTAGAATTCTCGGCATTTTATAAAGTAAAATTAAACAATTATTTTCCACCACACAATGAGAAAAAATTATATCATGGGTCAGTCCCACCACGTGTCTATGGGACCAACCAATAATAACTACCCACTTCATCAATTTTTTTATGTCATATTTTTTTTCAAGCGAATTTTCATTTTAAAATTAAAAAATAATGAGGTAGATAATTATCATTGGTTGGTCCCATAGATGACGTGGTGGGACTGACCCATGATATAATTTCTTCACAATGAGGCATCTAATAATAAAATATATATTATTTTTTCTTCCTTAGATTCTGCAAGTTCATGTTTCCAAATACCTCGCTTCACATGGTATAACCGAATCGAAACTCAATCAAACCGAAAATCAATCGATTAGACCTGATACTCAAACCGAAATTAATATAGATCAAACCAAAATCAAAATTTTGATCAAAACCCAAATTTAAACAGATTTGTAATCAAAACCAAAATATCCAAAACTAAAATAAAAGAAACTGATTTCGAACCGAATAACCCTTTTATCGCCTTACGTATCATTAATATTTAGAAATAACATCTAGTACTGAAACTCAAGGAGTAGTTTTAATAAAAAATTATATTTATTCTAAATAAATTAAATTTAAATATATTTTTTTAAAAAACTAAAAAAATATAAATATATATTATTATACAGTTACATCTATTTAAAAAAGCAAAAATGTTTTTAAACATATAAGACTACGTAGCTCTACTAGGTTTACGTGTTGAATTTGAAGTGGACTCGGTATGTCATAAAAAACATGTGCTGGTGTTTTCTTGTTTCAGAAAAGGATGGGTCCATGAAACTTTCAATATCTGTTATAATGTGTATATCACTATTTATATATAATAATTAATTTAATTAATTTTAAAATTTTGACCAATGTAATTATTATTATATTTTAAAATATAATTTTAAAAAATAATTTTTAGATTATTTTTAGTTTTTTTCTTATTTTAAAAATAGTTATATTTTTATTTCTATATTAATTTTTGCATTTATTTTATTTTTTATAAAATTCAGAAATTATCACTAAATTTTGGTCAATTATTTAATTTAATAACTAAATTTACAATTTTTTTAATATTATCATTAAATTTTTAGTTTTATTTCAATTTGGTCTCTGTCTTGTTAACAATCGTTAAATTAATGGTTTGACTGTTAAAATAATTTATATAATAGCGTATTTAATTTTATATGTTTATATATTCAATCAATTTAGTCTTAATTTGAAAGAAACAATAAATTTAACCCTTGTTATTTTTAAACGTTAAGAGTTAAAATTATCTTTATGCTAAAATTAAATTATAAACCTTAATTTTAATTTTTATATCATAAACTCTAAACTTTAAAAATATAATTTATCTTTAATTTTTTAAATTTTAACTATAACCTCTAATATTAACTTTTAAATCTTAAATTTATTATTTTAAAATATAACACCAAATAAGCTGTGACAAGAGAATAGACGATTTCTGCAGGATATTATCGTTACACAAATCCACACCTCACCTTTTATTTCTTGCACTTGGTGTCTCTCCCTTTCGGTTCTCAACCTAAAAGTCGCTGTCTGAATCCCCATCACTGTCTTCTTCTTATAATCTCCAAAGAATCTCATCTAATTCATATATGATTTTCAGGCTGCTATCACTGAAATGGCTTTCCCTCATCACGCTTTCATGTTGATAACCCATGAAGATCATCACAATAATCATCTCCCTTCACCTTCTTGTCCTCCACAACTCTTTAATGGTATATCATCTCTCTCTCTCTCTCTCTATATATATATATTTATATATTCTTTGTTTAATGGGTGATTTTTGTTCGGTTCTAGGTGGTGAAGCATCATTTATGATGAAGAGATCAATGTCTTTCTCGGGCGTTGATAAGACTGAGGAAGTACATATGGACGATGAGTTGTCGGATGATGGATCCCATCACAGCGAGAAGAAGAAGAGGCTTAACTTGGAACAAGTGAAGGCGCTGGAGAAGAGTTTTGAGTTGGGTAACAAGCTTGAACCCGATAGAAAATTGGAGCTGGCTAAGGCATTAGGGTTGAAACCAAGGCAGGTAGCCATCTGGTTCCAGAACAGGAGAGCCAGGTGGAAGACCAAGCAATTGGAGAAAGACTATGACGTTTTGAAGAAACAGTTTGATGCACTCAAGGCTGAAACTGATGCCCTTCAAGCTCAAAACAACAAACTTAGTGCAGAGGTAACGCTTTCTCGTTAAATTTTAAATAACTGATGTGCATAAGTTGTCTGATAAAAAACCCAGAAAACTTCTCGCTTCAACCATTCCTTTGATTTTTAGAAATACTCAAACTTGTGTAGTCTGGGTACACCCCCACTGTTGTGTCCTCATGTCAGTCCTGACAGCACATTGGTTCTATTTGGCTAAGTTCTTGATCCAACATACAAAAAGTTGTTCACAGACATCATATTTTAATGATTTGGTTAGATTATTTGAACATAAATGTGAAATGTCAGAAGCAGATAGTTGGAAATTGTTTATTTCTAATCACTTAATCTTCACACATTTATTACTTCTCTTGGGTTTGAATTATATATTGCTGTAGTTATCGTATTTGAGAACCAAAGACTCAACGAGGCCAACAAGCATGATTCAACTTTTCCAAGGCACGAACCTCCCATGCACTAAACTTGACCAAGTGGTTCAAGAAGATGGGTTTTGTCATATGTTCAATGAAGTTGATGATCAGCAGGGATTTTGGCCCTGGGGTGAGCAGCAAAATTCCCATTGAACTAACACCAGTTTGATCCTGCTTTGGTTTAGCAACTTAATGAAGACGAACAAGAAGGTTTGGGACTGTTCATGTCAACTTCAGATTCTTGTTTTGGGTGTTGGTTGGTGTATAAAATTGGATATGCATTTGATTTGATTAATTCAACATCATTAGGGAGGATTGGTTGGCTATGGAATATTACACTTTTCTTCCCTTCTTAGTGAACTTTTATTATATTTATATGTGCCATCGAGTGGTTTTCCCAGCTCTTGGCATGCAGCATAACATTCACCAGAAATAATGTAAGTTGTCATTTCACTTAATACGTCCTTTGTGGACTTTTTAAGTAATTTTAGAAAGAAAAAGTTAACATATTATAATTTATATATATATACATGTTACATTATAAATGATTATAATATCAAAATAAAACAAATAGCCCGATAATAATAATTTATGTACAAATAATCAATTAATCTAATTAAATGAAAAATTAATTCTTTAAGCATGATCGTAATGGTTAAAATCAATAGATTAAATTGAAAATAACTGATCGTAACAATAGATTAAATTTTGATATAAAAACAACGATTATATAAATATATTCTATTCGTATAAATTTTGATGTAATAATTATATATGGAGTATATAAATTTTAAAATACTGACAGAGGTTATATTGATACAATCTGTTTATATAGTATTTTCATGCAAAGAAACTTATTAATAATTATCGATATACCTAGTCAAATCCTTTACATATGAAACTATCTTCAATTCATTAACATTTTTCACATGTTAGACATTGATTGCTTTCAAGATCTTGTTCTCATATCAAACCTATAGACGATAGATCTCTTCCTAAGGTCAAGTTTCACTTCATAAATGGAGAATAGGTTCAAGATCCTAATGCTTCCAACGGAGAAGAAGAAGTTGATGCTTCAGTACCTCTAGTTGCGATTCCTCCCGCACATTCGTTTGATTCTTCTTTCCTTGATTCCTCGGTGATATATCTTGATAGAAAGTTTATCACACTCGAGATAAGCATGGACGCTAGGATAACTTTTATAGAGACGAGTTTTGATGCGAGGATCACCTTTATGACAACCACAATAGAGTCTCGAATTTCTACCATTGAGAACTCTCTTGTCGGTTTTCACCAGGACTGTAGAGCACATGTCCATGAAGATGGCAATGATGATGGTATTGAAGACGATAATGATGCTTCTTCGGCCTTTTTAGTTTCTTCATTCATGTAGACGATAATGGGGTTGGGGATTCACAAAGGAAAAGCCGTCACTTTGAAGCAAGGTAATTGACTCTAAGTATGGTTGTTCACAGGTGCAGAAACCCCCCTGAGGGAGAGTTCTACCAGAAAGGAGTAGTGGTTACAAATATGATAGAAAATGAAGCTTTCAGTGCGATTAATTAGACACTTTGGTTCTTAAGGCCTTTGCTAGATCGTAAGAAGTATCAGATGTTAGACATTAAGAAGATGATTTAAGATGTGAAGCTGATCCTTTAGGTGAAGGATAAAATAGTTTGGATTCACGATAGAGATGGGATGTTTTCAGTTAAGAGATTATCATATTTATTACCCAATACTGAATTGATTGATCCAGATTTTAACTTCAATATTTTATGGAACTTGAAAGTTCCTCCAAAAGTTAGGAGCTTTCTGCGGATGTAGACAATAGACAGAATTTCATCGAATATCTTTTTGCGAAGTAGGGGGATGACTAGAAGAAGAAAATCAATACAATAATATTAAGACATTGGAGTTCCATATAATAGAGCATCATAGTGTATGTTTGCATAGTTCATAGTAGATTCACATATGGTACATCGATATATTTACGAAATGTGCTTATCAGAGCGGAAGTGTTGTTTATGCAGTAGGGTAGGATGCTTGCATTGCTATGCCACAAAGACCTTCCTTTGCATCAACATCTCTTTGCATCCGGATGTAGCCTTGTTCACCCCAGCTAGTGCCTCAAGAGTTTTTCGCCAGCCAATATTTAATCCCATCATCATCCTCTCTGTATTCAACAGCCGTCACTCCATGATCCAGTTTCGTGCCACAGGATCCCGTAAATACACCACTGGAGTAAAACTGGAACTCGAACCCGCTGACATCGATGGCAACCGAAACAGGTTGGTTCGCAATTACCCTCTGCAGTGCATCTTCACTATTGGCGGGTACATCTTGGAAGCCATTTATGGTAGCTGCCTGCTTGGCTTCCTCATTGGCATTGCATGTGCCATCAACTCCAGTGTAGGGGTAGTTTGATTCGGTTGTTAGGCCTTTGTTCTTCTGGATGAGTTGGAAGGAACCATCCATTAAACCACCTTGGTAGCCTTGATCCTCACTTTTAGTGTCGCAGTCCACTAGTTCTTGCTCAAACAAGAAAATCAACGTACCTGTTGTTAGCTTGGTTAACCCTTCCATGGCTGCCGCAACTGAAAACGCCCAACAACATCTTGTGATAGTTTCAGCGTTAGAATTAAAACTGTATTTACGAACAAAAGTTTAAGAAGCTGCATGATATTTGAAGAGCATTCCACGTTGTCCTTGGTCCTTGATAGGTGTAACAACTCCTTTCTTTCTCCAATCCACGGTAGAAGGTAATGCGGTGACGTTTTCGTACATAAAAGTAGTAGCCTTGTTGGAACACATGTGCCCCTTGAACCCATTCCTTGAAGCCGTGAACTCTTGGTTTGTTAGATCTGCAAACTGATTGACAGCTAGGTTGTAAGGCTTGTTATTGTCTTTGTTGAAAGAATCAATGAGTTCCACGTTTTGTTTGAAAATGTTGAAACGCTTGTGTCTCTCATTGTTGTCACTGTAAACTTGTCCAAAATTGGACATCCATTGTCGATGTCTCTTGTACATTGATGCATCTTCAAGACTTGTGCGTCAGGTGGCTCCACCTCCATATACTAAATTCGCACCTACTAATACAATCAAGGTCAAATATGTGACTAGCTGTTGCATTTGTTTTTTGGAAGCCATTCTGAGAACAAGAGTTTTTTGGGATTGGGAGAATGGATGGATGAGAACAAAGACGATGAATGCTTCCACTTATACACTCCACCATCTTGCTTATTTCCGTGCCCTGCAAACTCGTCTGATTCATAGTTGTCTTCATCATTTAACACATTGGATCAGGCACGCCGACAGTGATGATTATATAGTCCAAAACTTGTGTCTGAACTAGAATTTGATCTAAAATAAAATATTTAGAGTTGAATTGTTAAAAAATAAATAAAGGGTGGAACACTACAGGCAGCTCATCAACATAAAGTTTTACAAGCCCAACTTCGGAGAACTTGGCAGCCATATACCATTCAGAACAGGTTCCATGAATTTACATGGCCCACACCAGGAAGCTGAGAAATCTATGACCATCTGGAAGAAAAAAACAACAGATTCAGATCTTTCATATAATTATCAAAACATCAATCAAAATCCCAAAATCAAATGAAGAAAACATTGGATTTAGAGAGAGAGGTACAAGCTTTGGGATTTGCTTGACAGAGTTGAGATGAAGCTGCCATCTGGGAGATGAATGGAAAGCCAGAACCCCCGAAAGCACGAAAGAAGATGATGAATCTTCTAGTGTTGAATCGGAATAGATGAACCCCAAACTTCTTTTTCCAAAGCAAATAATCGAAAAGGGTAAAGACTATGTGCCGTGCCAAGCGGAGGAAGATGGGATGACAAAAATACCCATCGTCGATCTGATCTGATGCGCTCCGATCCGATTCAATTGGATTTTTCTATTTAAATTTGGGGATTAGAATAGGGCTTAGAAATCATTAAGTTTGATCGGATTGGGTTTGAGAATTTTTTTAAAATTTTCCGCCCCGCCCGATATATTTTATTATATTTATAAAAAAATATTATTATACATAAATATTTTTATGATTTTTAAGTAATTTTTATACTTTTTGAAGTTTATTTTTATAATAAAAAATCATTAGATGCTTAAATTTTAAATATATTTGATCTAATAGTCGATGATTCAATTTTTTTTTAAATATGTAATTTAACATGTGAATAATTTAAATTATGTTTTATTTTATTATTTTACATAGATTTAAAGTTACTTAAAAATCATAATTTATGATTGTGATAAAAGATTGATTGAATTTAATTTTTAGGGTTGATAATTTTTTTTAATTTTTCGGATCGAATCTAAAAATAATTTATCAAGACAGAATGTATAAATTAATATTTTAATCTAACTCAAGTCGAAATTAAATTTAAAAATTACTAAATCGGGTCGGAGTCGGACGGCCAAAACCCCGACCCACCTCGTTTCCATCCCTAGCTGGAAGCAGGGAGGATTCGATTTTTTTTCACTTTTTCTTTGTAAAAGTTGGATTTCCCACGAGCTTTGATATATTTCTATTATGGGTAAATTAAACATACACTGATTATAGTGTAGGTTATATTTTGATTATTTATCTTTCAATTTTATTAATTAAATTATTTAATTATTTAAATAATATTAATTAAACAACTGACCGTTAAAATAATAAAAATATTGTCATGACATTAAACTATAAGAAATAATTATCATTCAGGATTTGTCTCGGGAAGATGGTCTTTTAACTAGGGTTAAAGATTCTGTCATGGGAGTTATTTCCCACGATTTTATTATTTATCTGGATTTAAATTAAAATAAAATGATATTTTATTTATAAATTTTTTATAGGTTGAATGCTATGTTATTCAAAATTTATTATATATAGTTTATATTAACATCATTAAGTATTTAACGATTAACTAATATTTGATTTAAAAATAAGTAATTTTGAAAAATATATAGATCGAGGTAAATTTATTTTCAAAATAGAATGAGAAATAAAATATACAAATTATTAGATTAAGGGTTTAAATTATTTGTATGCCAAAAATAAATATTAAAGTGATAAAAAAGACTTTGCAATTAAATATATGTTTAAGTTAGAATCCTATAATATATACATTTTTAAAAGGATTTACATTGCCAATACCACACTGCTTTCTTTAATACCATGTTCAAAGACGAAGCCAAGGTCTATTAAATATTTAAATCTAAATTTTATGAAAGATAAAAATTTTATTTTATTATTATTCAAATTAAGAAGAATCTTAAATGTTACATCAAAAAAATTTAGAGGGACAAGAGCCCCTTCCACCGTTAACATGGCTCCGTCCCTGCCCATGTTAAGAATCTGAGTTCAAATTTATTATCTGTTAACTTTTAAAAGTAATGGACTAAGGCCCTGTTTTTGTTGCTTTCAACCAACCAAAAACACTTAAAAAAGTGTTTTTGATAGATATATGTTGATTTTGGTTGTTTTTAGTTGCTTTTCAAATCAGTTTTTTCACCCAAAAGCTAAAATTTTTGGCTTTTGAGTTGGATAAGCTAGTTTGAAAATAAAATTATTTATTTACCCTTATAATATATTTGTTAAAATAATATTTATACATATATAATTATAAAATAATATATATTTTATATTATTTTATATTGAGAATAAAATTATTTTATTTTTAATTTATTATTAATTTATAATTGTTATGTTCGTATATAATCTAAATATGTATATATTTTTAAATTAAATTTTACAAAAATATATTTTTTATTATAATTTAAATTTAATTTTAATAATCATGAAATTAATAAAAAATTAAAATTTTTAAATATAATTTAAGTTCACTAATACATCATGTATAAAATAGACATTTTATCTTTTCAAAATTATTTTTTTATATCAATGACAAATACTATTTAATTTTTTAAAATTACTTTTTCAACTGAACTTTTTATAAACAATGTCAAACTGGCCCAAATCTCAAGTTTTTCTATGATAAATCATGTATTAAAAATCTGATTAGGTTAGAACAACTGAACCCATTGTTTCTCTTTAATACAAAAGCAACTCGAGTTTAATCAGGGTTCTCCATCAAGAAACTAAAGCAAGATAAGAAATTCTCCTATTTCTGCTGTTTCTCGTTCTCCCGTTAATGTTGATGTTGAAATCTTTACAATAACAAGGTAATGTTAATCTGTCATTGTTTCAGGCTGTTGCTTTCATTCAATGTTTCTTAACTTCATTGCTTTATTATGGCAGATATCCGTATTGAAACTTACTAGCTTTGCCGATCATGGAAACCCCGACCGAGTTGCTCGAGCTGATCGTATTGAAATTGGACGATCTTGCCTGTTTACATGATAGATTCAGCGATCTTCCAGAACCCATAATTGCTCATGTTTTTTCATTAATCGGTTCCAATGATATTTTTCCGCTAAGTTGTTTCTAAACAATTTAGGACGTTAGCCCTGTGCAGCCCTAACTTGTTGTTCACGTTAGGGTTTGATTCCGACAAATGCACATCCGATTGCAAACAGCTGCAGAGATTTCTAAAGGGTTTTCTTAATCAACATAATGCACCACAGATTCAACGTTTGCGTCTCCATTGGTTTTGCCGTTCCTGCAGATATGATGCCAAAGGATCAAGTTTTAGCACGTGGGTTCAGAGAGCTTTAAGGAATAAGGTTCAAGAACTGGACATTGGAGTCCATGTAAAAACCGGTAAAGCCTTTTCCTTGCCTTCTGGGATTGAATCACTGACGGTGTTGAAATTGAAGTTGCAAGGGGGATCAGTACCGAAACTGTTTGCTTCGGTTTTCGACTCGCTGGAGACCTTATCGCTATCGACTGTGACGGTTCCTGGCTTGGAATTTGGGGATTGGATAAGTTATTCTTGCAGCTCCCTTAAGGTTTTGAATCTCGAAAACGTTGATGGAATTGAGAAACTCTGCATAAGTAATCCATCTCTCAAAGTGTTGAAAATATTTAGTTTTAGTGCAATAAAATCCAAGGACTACTTAATTCAGTCCATTCGGCCTGGCTGGGATAGCATACTCTCCATCCATTGTTTATCTCTTGAGAAGTTAGAAATCTCTGAATGCAGATTTCACTACTTGGATCTCAAAATCAATGCACCTTGTCTCAAGGAACTGCAAATCTCAAACTGTCGAATTCATGGCTACTTTAATGTAACAATCTCAGCCGAACAACTTCAAACATTGGCTTTGTCGATGGAACTAAGTCTTGGTATCCCTGAAACATCTTTGAGCAGATGCAGAATCTATTCAGACAACTTGTTGTCTCTATGCAAAGCCGCCATTAATCTTGTTGTACCTGGTTCATCAACTTTTGGAATTGCAGATAATATGTACAAGGAATTCAACAGTAACGGCTTAGTTGAATTCTTTAACAGTGTAAGATATGCCAAAACTCTGCGATTGAACTTTCAGACTATTGCGGTAAGTGAACTGATTCTGGTACCATTACGTTTTACTCATTGTCTGTTCTGTAAAAATGTCTGATAAACTCCATTGACATCTCTACAGGCATTGTCAAACCATGTTCAACTGGAAAACGTATCGTTGGAACATTTGGAAGCATTGGCTGTCGATTTAAACGACAATGAGATTAGAGAACTAGCTCCCTTTTTGAGATGTTGCAGGAGCCTGAAGACTCTTACAGTCAGATGTGATAATCATTCTAATGGTCTTTCTGCAACTGAGGTTAGTTCATAACCATCAATGTTGTTCTGATTTGCTTATGTACACTGGATCCAAATTTTGCTTTTGTTTTCATGATCATGTTTTTGTTCATAGATGTGTCGGTCCGTGAATCATGTAAGTTCAGAAATGGAGAAGCTGGTTGCTGAGTGCGGAGACAGAAGCATTACTTGTACTTTGCTCATGACTTGAAGGACGTTGAGAATAAAGGCTTTGATGGAATGTTGAGTGCAATGTCACATATTTATTACCAGTGGTTGTTTCTTTCCTCGTGTATAATTTGGACGTGAATAACGTATATGTCTCTTATCTGAGAAAAAAAATATTTGGTAGGTCCGACTTAAACCGTCGTTTACGGTTTTATTCTTATTTTTTTAAGGTATTTATCACATTTTAATACACGTTATTAAATAAATGTATCTCATTAAATAAGATTACGAATATATATTCCCAAATTCTATTATTAATATATTTGGGGAATAATATTTATTTATATTTCAGTATATATAGGGGTGCTTATCGAGCGAGTAGATCGCGAGTTAGGTATTGCTCAACTCATGTTCGTTAAAAAATTTTATTGCTTGACTCGTTACTCATTAAGCTCGTTAAAATTGTGTTACTCGTTCTCGTTAAAATATTTTAATGCTCAACTCGACTCATTGCTCGTTAAGCTCACTAAAATACTTACCTATTTTTAACTAAAAGTAAAATTTAATAATACTATATGAGGCTTAATATTAACGAAAATCAACACATTTAACCAAAAATATCAAAAGAGTGTATAAAACATTTTCAAAGTCTAAATTATAAAGTAACGATCTATAAATACTAGCATATTAAAATTAAAGTAATAATTCATAAATTAATAATTATTATTTAGATTTAATTTTTGAATGAAATAAGTTTAAAATAATTACTAAAAAATTAACTAGCTGCTCGCGAACTTATCGAGTGGAGTCAGACTTTGCTCGATTCAACTCGTTTAGATATCGAGTCGAGTTTGAGTTTAAGTCGAGCCAATCCAGATCGAACATTTATCGAGTTTTGATCTAGTCGAGTTCGAGCAACTCAACTCGTTAAACACCCTTAAATATAAATATCGAATATAATTATCGTTTAATAAGATAAACACTCCTTTAAATAAAATTAAATATTTCAATTTCAACATTATAAAAAAATTATTAATGTTTTTACATCCGACGTAAGAAACGAAATCTGGAACCTTGGTTTTATGAGTTGATATTTAGTACTATTTTTCTATAAGGGGAATGAGAAGGAGTCTTACACGTGTATCACTGTTATTTAAGGTGGGCCTAATTGTAAGGAAAGTTTTTAAATTACACACTTTTTTAGTTAAATGTTTAAATTTTTAGGTTAAATATATTTAATATTTTATTTTATCATTCAAATAAAATATCATCATGATTATTAAAAAAGTTTTTGTTATCGAATCAAAATATAACACATGACTTACTTTTATTATTATTTTATTTTTTTAAAATAAAAAATATTTAATTTTGTAAAAAAAAACACAAGAATATTTAAATTCTTGAAAATTCTAAAACATTAAAAATCTCATCATCTTGTATCGAATGAATTTTCGATTGCATCGTTCAAAAAATAATAAATAATAAATAAAAAAAAGGTTGATTGGGTTCAAACTGACGGTTAGAGGATGAGTAGACCTGGCAAACTTGATCCGAGAATCGAAAACCGAACCAATTTATCCGAACCGAAACCGAAATTGATGATTTAGCGTGATCCGAAACCCGAACCGAAACCGAAACCGATCCGAATTCTAGAAGAACCGATATAGACCCGTAACCGATTTGACCCGTAACCGATTTGACTCGAACTGATTTTCACCCGAATCGTAAGTAACACGAACCGAAAACAACCTGAAATTAACTTGTTAAAACCGATCTAAACCGAACATCAATCCGATTTTAATCCGATAATTGAGTCAAAGTGAATGAATAATATATTTTTACTATTATTTATTTTTTAACAATATGATAAATAATTAAATAATATATATTTTATTATCTTTTTGTATTATGATAATACTAATTAATCACTACATCTGATAATAATTTAATTTTTAATATTATATTTGCTTCTTTAAAAATCAATTTATTTTTTGTTAAAATTTGGGGTGCTATAAAAATGACCAAAATGTTATTAATGAATCCATATATTTACAAAAATAACATTATCCCTTAAATTATCAATACTGACTTTACTCGAATAAAAGCTGAGACAACAATTTTCAAAACACTTCCAATATAAAATAAAAAAGATATATTTTTACAAGAATATATGATTAATTCTATATATAATATAGATGATTACATTTATACTTAAGTCCAACTCAAACTAAATTAACCCAAAAATTCAAAGATTGACCCGACCCGAACCGATCCGAATGACCCAACATGGACCCGACTCAAAAACATTCAATCCGATATTGACCCGACCCAAAAACAACCGATCCGATATTGACCCGAATCACCGATCTGATATCCGAACCGAACCGAATTATCATATAACCGAATTAAAACCGAAACTAGAACCGATCCGAATCGAATCTAAACCGAATACAAAAAAACCCGAAATAAACCAAACCGAAACTGAATCAAATGACCCGTTTGCCACCTCTAAGGATGAGAGATATCAAACAATAAGGTATATGACTCATGAACAATAATACTGAATCATCGACGTGTGAGGATGTCCGACAATAAAAAAATATATGACTTAAAATTTAATTATAATAAATTAAAATCTTAAGATTAAAAAAATCATAAATTAAAAAATAATAAAATAACATATCATATGTATAATTCTTTAAATGACAAAAAAATTATTTAAATAAAAAAATATTAATTTAACTTAAAAATAATTTAATATTTAATTAAAAAATAATTTAAACATTTATTTTTCGGTTAAGTAATTTACGTCTCTTCGTTGTCTATATATCCTCCCGACTCTTTAATTCTCTTTTTTGATTAGCCAAATGTCACGTGAGAGATGAAGAAATTATATCATGGGTAAGTTTCAGTGTTCATAGATCAATTATTAAAAATTATTCATATCATCATTTTTTCATGTCATATATTTTCAAAGTGAATCTTCACATGAAAAACCGTTTTTAAAATGAATTAACAATAAATATAATAAAAATTTACCTTAAGTAATATATGATATAAAAAAATGATAATATGAATGATTTTTAATAATTGATCCCACGATTAATATAATAAGACTTACTCATAATATAATTTCTCAACAAAAGATTGAGAGATCAATAGATGCAAAATGTTCTTTTTGCTGGTTCAAATTTTAAGATCTCATGTAGTATTTGTGTATTCTTTTAAATTTTTTGATAACTCAGATAAGGGTGAATATACGATAAAGTTTTAATATTTTTTGGATTAATTAAATTGATAAATTATATTTTATGCAGATAAATACCCTTGGGTAGAATCGATGTTTATAAAAAAAAATAATAACATCAGAAACATGTGTTAGATATATATTATGTATCAAAATAATAAATAAAAATAAAAGCTAAAAATTATGCTTTCAATTCTGATTATAAAATCTTATTTTAAAATCCAATCAGATAATCTGAATTTAAACTAGATAAAAAATTCACACTTTAAGTTGGGTAGTTATTTAAATTAATTAAAAAATATTTTAATCAATAAAATATTAACATATCATAAAGATATTTTAATTTTTAATTAAAAGGTAATTTATGAAATAAAAAGGAAAGGTGACCTATTTTAGTATTTATTTTAATCAAAATTTACTTTAAAAAATAAAAACAAATAAATGACTAGTTTTGATTTTTTTTTATTTAAGCCTTAAAGAATAGGTTGTAAAAAAAAAAGAAAGATAATTTTAAAACTTTTGTTTTCCTATGTTCAATCATACATTCTTTTTATTACAATTGTGAGCTTATGTTAAACCATTTATCTATTGGGTAAAATTCATCTGTCTCTTTCTCATTCATTATGTTTTTTTTTAAATTAAGAAATTTAATTTTTAACCTTATTTTTAATTTTTTTATATCATAAATTCTAAACTTACACCTTAAAAAAATACATCTAACCCTTAATTTTTTAAACCCTAACCCTAACCTTTATCTTGAACCCTAACCCCTAAATGCTTTTAAAATGAAAACATAAAAAAAGACGTGAGAAAAAAATAAATGATTTCCGCTCTCTACTAGGAGAGATTATTAGGTGAACCATGTTCACCACATCATCCATGGTCCAAGCAATCAGGATCGTTGATCTTTAAATAACCACCTAATAACTATTAACTACCCACCCATTAAGTACACGTAGGAAAGAGGTGATGATTCACTTAAAAAAAAAATTAAAATCAATGGTCTTAATTGCTTGAAACCATAAATGACGTGATAAACATGGTTCACCTAATAATTTTTTCTTTATTAGACATCTTACTTAGTGTTGAACTATGATACTACACTAATTCCCACTTTTTATTTTCTTATTTTAATCATGAATATCCAAATTCGTACAGCCAATTGGAAATTACTTAATTTTGGAATTCCATATAAAAAAGGAATACCCTTCATCAGAAATATATGATAAAAGTAGGTTTCTTCAACTAGTATATATAAAGAGCTCATGCTCTGCCCTTCTGATTGTTAGAAACAATCCCTCTAAGAATTTATTAAAAAAAGAAACAAAAAAGCGAAGAAGATGGGTGTTTTAAGGGGTTGCCCTTCTTTCATGTTACTCGCAGATACGGCGGAGGCTGTGGCTGCCTACAGGGAACTAGGGTTGGAGGATGTCGAAGACAAGTTGATGACTGAAAACCCTAACAACAACAACGACAAACCTTTTGCAGTCTCCGAAAGCCATGTTGAAGATGAACAACCCAAAACCCTAACTGCTGATGATCTGTCGATGCCCAACACGTCTACAATTATCACAATATTTGGAACTGATAAAATCTGCATGGAGGAATCCAAAGCCGACCTAGACCTACAAGTCCCATGTTCAACGAAAGGAGAAGAAAGGGTTAATGATCTTAAACGTTGTTTGGAGTCAAGTGAATCCTGTACTCCGAAGAAGCCGAAAACGCAAGTTACTTGTGGCCATCAACTGCTACCCGGTTTGCCTGAAACGTTTAAAGAGATGATCCAATGCATGGACGGAAGTGGTGAGAAACTAATACTACAAAAGACATTGGAAATTACTGATTTGAGCAAGCATCATGGTCGTCTCTCCGTCCCCCTGAATCAAGTGATGACCGAGTTTCTTACCGATGAAGAGAAAAATGTGCCGGAACAGGGCAGCAAGCGGGGTATAGAAGCGTTGGTTATCGATCCTGGTTTAGAAAAGATGGATGAGTTTGAAACAGTGGGAGATGAAGAAGAAAAACGGGAAACCTAGCTCCGTAATCTCTGTCTTGACAAGCGGGTGGTATTCAATTGTAAAAGACAATGGCCTCAAGGAGACTGATTCATTAATTCAAGTCTGGTCCTTTCGAGCAAACGCTAAATTACTCATTGTTGATCCAAATCTCGTTGGAGAAGGAAGATGATGCCAGAAATAACTTGTATCCTTTGCCATTCTTTTGTTTGGGTAGAACTGTTTTGCGGCTTCGGTTTTCCTGCTTAAACTTTCTCATTATTTTCATGTCTATTAAAATTGTTTTGATAATTAAAAAAAATCTTATTTGCCATTGGGACAAAAAATTATACAGTGAACCCTGTTCATCACGTCATCCATGGTCCCAAGCAATCAGGACTGTTGATCTTAATTTTTTTCAACTGAATCATCACCTCTTTCCTACATGGACTTAATAGATGGTTAGTTATTAGGTGGTTATTTAAAGATCAACGGTCCTGATTGCTTGAACCTTGGATGACGTGGTGAACAGGGTTCACCATATAATCTTTCCATTGGGACACTTTATAGGAAGATGCTGACCTGAAGTTACATCTAGTTTTATATATATATATAAATTTGGTGTGTAATAAAGTTTTTTTTTATTATCGTCACATTTTTAGTAATATTTTTCTTAATGATAATTTTTATATGTAAGATTTTGAACACGAGACATACTTAAATAATATTAAATTATTTATCTCTTTGCCAAATTTATTGGTATACAAAATAATATATTACCGCCTCCATATATAAATATAAGAATGTATTAAAATCTTATATCTTTTGAGTTTTATGAGTAATATTTTGAAGTAAAAATCACTTATCCATCATACATCTTTTCATATCTTTCATTAAAAAATCTTAAAATTTTAATTCTAAACCATAATCCTAAATTTTTATATCTTAAACCCTAAACCATATAACCTAAAAAAACATCCTACACCTAATTCCTTAAATTCTAACCCCAACTCCTAACCTTCAACCTTTTAACTATTCATCTTTTGTTTTGTTTAGGTCGCCAACCTGAAAGTAAAATTTTTTCTTTAGATCGGATTAGATTTAGAGTATTTATTTTCGGGCGTACATCTTTGAATTCATGGGCAATACCTAGAAGATACTGTCATACTTCGTGTTGGGATTCCTTACCTCTCCCAACAAGACTACATCAAGAGATGTTATGAAACCAGCTTCAACTCCAAAACATGATTCAGAATCCAGCCTTGGGATTCGTTAGGACTTCCTCCATATGACCCACCTCTAAACTGACAAGATTTCACAAGCAGTAAACACAATATTTCAAACCACAGAAGCCACAGTTCCAACTTCCAAGGCTCATGAGTGTTAAATGTAACAGTTGACAGATGATCTTGAGGGTTTCATTGTATTAAACTCAAGCTTATACTTTTAATACAAAAGTAACCCTAAACCGAATTTATTACATCAAAAGGGACCAACTTAACTAGCCTTGGTCATGCCTTTGAGATGCTTAACAAGTTCAGAGTCTCCTAGAAACGCTCTAAAATATCCCCACCAACAAAAGCCAAAAAGAAAAAAAGAGAGATGAATTAACTGAAAAAGGTGAGATGATGGGAACATAGAGGCAGAGGACTAGAGGTTACCAGGGGGAATGAGATTCAAGAACGGTCAGTGGGAAATTTATACCAAAATATATTATAATTTTAAATTGAATGTTCCAATATTTTAGAGAAAATGTAGCTTAGATGGTAGAGTACTCCCTTAATATACTAAAGGTATAGGAATTGATATCATGCATCTCTTATATCCTACGACTAACAGAAGAAGAGGAATAAGAAATCGTTTGAAATCCGTTTAAGTTTGAATTGATTGTGATTTGAGATGATGATGATTTAAATACAATCTAAATTTAACTTGATGTTGATCTGAACTTAAGTTGGGCCATGAATATTTTAGACCCAAACCTAAATTAAACATGTTAATGTGTTAATTAAACCTGACTAGATATAAACTCATATTAAAATAAATCTAACAAATATTTACACATTTTCATTTGGTATTATCTCTAAATAAATAAATAGTATGGTAGAAGTTAAATTAACCATGGGTCGATGTTATTTTTAGTATAATAATCGGTATCTCATTTATTTATTTATTTATTTTGACAAATGCTACTGAATTTTTATTAAATCCATAGAAAATTATAATTACATCGTAATCAAGAACGTAAAATAATTGGATTAAAAAAATTCAAAAATTCTTACAACCCAAAAACGAAGAAAATTCCTATGAAAATAAGGATACCAATAAAATTCAGAAGCTTCCTGAATCTCATTGTCTCTGTCCAAAATAGACGCGTAGGGAAGGAAGAAGGAGTTGTAGGCGATTCAAACTGTCGAGCAAAAGTACCACAGCCGAGGATTGATTTTATCGGCAAACAACCATCAACTGAGTGGGGATAAGTCTTTCCAAGTGACCACCGACAAAAACAATAAATCAGAAACTAGCATCGATTGAATCTCTGTGCGAACAACAACCGATTGCTAGGGTGTGCTGCAACATGCCATAAAGACAGACGAATCAAACCCCAAAACAAAAATAAAAACATGTCACAAGGACAGAAAAAAAGCGTGTTACAAAAACAGAAAAATAGAGATTCTTATTAAAATTAAACAAAAAAATAATAGATCCAGTGGTCGACAACCAATACTAAAATTGATTGTTGACCACCGATCAAAAGGAACGATCGAAATAGAAAACGAAAGAGCAAAAATTAATTATATAGGCAACTCTACCCATCCAATTACTTTAATCAAAATTCCAAAACTTAGATTTTTAATCTTACTTAAAAGAGAAAAAATCCTTTGTCTCCTTATTATGTTTCATTCTGTGTCTATCGTAGAAAATTTATAAAAAAATAAATTTTAAACCTTAACTTTTATTTTTTATATCCTAAACCCTAAACTCTTAATTTCTATATCCTAAACCTTAACCCATACACCCTAAAAAATATTCCCTACCCCTAATTTCTTAAACCCTAACTATAACCTTTAATCTTGAGCCCTAAATCTTATACCCTATACCCTCTAATCTAAAACAGAGATACGAAAAAATGCATAAAAATGATGATTTGCCCTACTTAAAACATTTGCCAACTAATTGTTGTTGTCAATGTCATGCTATTAATAAATTTCTAAAAATGTTTTTAAGACAGTGAATTTCTATAGAATTGAGCATATAAAACAAACAAGTATTTAAGCTTTTATTTAATTATTTTCCTTAAATAGAATCCATAGGGAATTTTCTTGTTTTCCTCTCCCATTTTAAATTAAATAATACCGTTTCCATTTTCCCACAAGAATATTTTGCTCATAAATTCCTTCGTAAACTCAGTCCATTAGAGCTTCGTAGGGAAACAAACTCCCACTCTGCCCACAGCCTCTACACCACAAATCAAATAATGCTACTCAACAAGGAGTAGGATGCTAAAATTTGAATCCAGGAATTTTAAGTCATAATATGGTGACTATATTTAATTGATAAGAATATCTAATATTTAATTGATTAATTTAGATCAAATATTATAAAATATGATATATTTCATTTACTATATTAAAATTGAATTTTCTTATTAATATTTAAAAGTTTAGTATCTTATTGAATTAACTCATTTGGAGAATAAAATTAAAGGTAAATTACCCCAGTGACCACCTAATTAATTGGAGATACCTATTTTGGCCACCCAACTAAAGAACTCGTCAATCAGGTACCCCAACTTTGAAACCTTACCTATTTTGGCCGCTGCCGTTAAAATTCTGACGGAAAAGTTAACAACAGTGACGTGACTGTTAAGTAAAATCGGTAAAAATAAAATAAAAAAAATTGAGAAAGCAAAGACTTGAACTCATATCCTCTAGGTTAAAAACTAATGCCCAAACCACCAAACTAGAACAACTACATTATTTAAAATCACAACATATTATATTTAACGATTACTTTGTTGAAAAGTAAAAAGTATAAAATGAATTTAACGGGAATTAAAGTCCATTGGTATTTTAATATTTGAATATTTAATATTTAAAATACAATAATTATGTATTTAATATTCGAATCAAATTTATTAAATATTTGAAAATTTTTATTTGATTCAAATATTAAATATCCGTATATTATGATTTAATATTTTAAATATTTGTTAATTTAACATTTGAATCAAATTTATTAGATATTTAATAAACAAATTTTAAATTTAACTTAAAATAATTTGATTCGAATCAAATTTGATGTTTTAAATATTTGAATCAAATTCGAATATTTTTAATAATTATTTAACATCCGTTTGTTTTAAATAACATTCATATGTTAAATAATAGTTAAAATATTTGAATTTGATTCGAATGTTAAATTAACGAATATTTAAAATATTAAAATATTAAATTATAATATACGAATATTTAATATTCGAATCAAAATATTTTAATATTTTAATATTTGAATTAAAATATTTAATAAATTTGATTCAAATATTAAATATATAATTATTCTATTTTAAATATTAAATATTTAAATATTTTAATTCGAATACCAATAAACTTTAAGTCCGTTAAATTCATTTTATACTTTTTACTTTTCAACAACAAAGTAATCGTTAAACATAATGTGTTGTGATTCAAGACAATGTAATTGTTCTAGTCCGGTGGTTTGGGCATTGGTTTTCAACCTGGAAGATGTGGTTTGTGATTTTATTTCTCCCCTTTAACTCTCACAAATCGGATGGTGACACGTGTCACCACCCGATTGGATAGGAATATATAATAACTAATTTAATAAAAGTAAATTAAAAAATAAAATTAATCATCAAATTCAATGATGACACATCTCATCACCCGATTGGATAGTTAATTTTATTTTTTAATTTAAAATTATGATTAAATTAAAATAATAAAAAAGTTAGAGGGATTAAATATATAATTTTACCATTTTAATTAACAGCCACGTCACTACTGTTAACTTTTTCGTCAGGATTTTAACGGCAATGGCCAAAATAGGTAGGGTTTTAAAGTTGGGGTATTTGGTTGGCAAGTTCTTTAATTGGGTGGCAAGTTCTTTAATTGGGTGGCAAAAATAAGTATCCTCAATTAGTTGGGTGGTCACTGAGGTAGTTTACCCTAAAATTAATATTTTTCGGATAATGAATAAATATGTATTTTTTAAATTTACAATTTAAAAGATATAAAATCTTATTTTTTTTTAATAATGAAACGTATATAAAAACATAAAAAACACGATATTTGTTTATTTAGTAAGCAGATTATAAATGAAGAGAATGAAAACAATTGAACGGAAAATCCGAAGCAGCTCAATTAAAACCTGTGGGTCAGACACAACGAGAATCATGTTTTCTTACCACTGAAAATTGCACAAATATTTTTTAACTTTTTTTTAATTACAAGTACAGTTGTTATACAATTATATATACGTATAAATAGTACTACATAGTGACTGTTATATTAAAAAAACTTGAACAAAATTAAGGGTGCGGGTCATACACGATTTTGTATTTTTTATTCCGTCTTGGTATTTAAATGATTTTAGGGATTTTAAGATTTTTATTTAAATGTGTCAATTATTTTCTTTTTATGTTTATCTCTTATGAACTCATGCGATTTTTATTATTCATCATCTTAAAAAATAAACAATTTAATATATTAAATAAATACTCAACATTAAATCTCCAAACCATGTCTAAAATATTAGATATTAAAGTATGACATACTGCAATACCTTTAAAACAAAATACGTAACTAATAATCTATAGTTTTAAATAATGATTTGTTATTTTAAAAAAATAAATTTGATAATCTTTCTAATTAACTATATAAATTACCTCTTCTAATATCACTCGTATGTTTTATTATGAATTTTATGTCACTGTCATTGTTTTTCTTTAGAAATAAATTATTACATTTTTCTGATTTTTGTCCACGCGAAAATTAGTAACTCCTTATACATCTCAAAGTCGACAGTCATTTATTTTAGGCATAAAGATAATTTTCACCCTTAACGTTTATATTTTTTGTCGTTTTAGCCCTTATTCTTTTTTTAGGATAAATTTAGCCCTTGATCTATGTTTTTTTAACAAATAACTCATTTTTTAACTACTATGATAACTGAACCGTTAAAAATTTAATACTGGTAACATATCATATATATATATAATATATTTTAAATGACATATAAGCTAACCTATTAAATATATATATAGAATATAATTTTATTCCAGTATAAAATATAAAAAAATAAAATTTAAATAAAATATTAAAAATTAATTAAATACAAAACAAAAATTTACTAAATATTCTAACCCTAACTAAACTAAAATATCTTTATAAAACCCTAAAACTCTGATTTAGATTAAAACTAAAATACCTAAATTCTAAATTAAAATAATAAAAATCCAATTAATTATTATCAAAAAGTTTTATCTTTGATTCACCGGTAACAAACTATAGAAAATACTTTCTTCTCAGATTATGTTCATACCTTTTTAAATAAAATTTTGATTTTACTATAGTTAAGGTTGAAAATATTTAGTAGTCTTTTGTTTTAGATTTAATTAATTTTTAATAAATAAAAAAATAATTTTTAATATTTTATTTAAATTTTAATTATTTTATATTTTTAGATTGGAATAAAATTATATCTCACATTTATGTATTTGATATACTAGATGTTAAGTCATTTAAAATATATTATTACATATATATGACATGTCATCATTATTAAATATTTAATGGTTCAGTTATCATGGTAGTTAAAAAATAAGTTATTTGTTAAAAAGATAAAGGTTAAGGGCTAAATTTATCCCAAAAAAAGAATAGGGACTAAAATGACCAAAATTATAAACATTAAGGGTAGAAACTATCTTTATGCCTTTATTTTAAACTATTCTAGACTTTCATATGGTTGTAGAACATAAGACTTTTCAAATATTCATATATTTTAAAATCTATCATCGTGTATTTTAAACAAAATTAGACTAAATCACCTTTATAATGCATGTTGTATAGATCACTTTTTAATTATTTTATAAAATATATAAAAAAAATTTAAACGTACTCCAATCCACTGTACTCAAGTTATGGGAGATTAGATTTTTGTTAAAATAAATAAACTTATGACCATCGAACTTTATAAAGTATTATAAAATATCAAGAGTCATACGAATAATTTTTAAGAATCCGTATAGTAATTTATATAGGTATAGTTTGATTATCCCATGGTTCAAATATAGTAATACCCGTCTCAATCTCAATCATTATTTAAACTTCGATGATAAAATTTTCTATCTCTTCATTCTTGTGGATGAAAATTTTGTTTATTTTTCATACTCGAGGATCTAAATCCCTATGATTTTTCTATCATTTTTACCCAATTATCACCGGTAAATAAAATTCACACAAAATAAGATTAAAAGAAATAATAAAATTTTAACTAAAAATTTATATATCGAGACTTGAGCTTAAGACCTCAAGAATTTGGAGACGTTACTCTTATTATCATCGAATCAAAATTCCAATGGCAATTACTCTTTTTTAGTACAATTATTTTTGAGTTTAACAATTTCAAGAGTTCATTTATAGCTATAGGCTTCTTTTCCCTTCTTTCCAACTTTTGCTGTCGATTCAGTCATTTTCATATACAATATTTGAAGCAAATATGAAATGAATAAGCCAGCTTTATATCAAGATAGGTTAGGAAACAGAATATGAGACACCTAAAATTTGTGCCGACATATTTCAGATTTGTCTTATTAATTAATTGTTCATAGGGATCATCGACACACTTGTTCTAAATCACACAAAAAAAATAGCTATACAACTCCATGACAAAACATATACCAATTAATCAATTGATTACCACATTATATATATATATATATATATACATATGCAGACTTGTTACTGATTCCTTATAGGTGTAGCAGCCATAGAAAGAGAGAAAAGAAGGAAAAAATCAAACAATCGAGGTTAAGAGAGATCGGTATGGAAATGATGGTGGTTAACGATGAACAATACCTTGGGATAGGAAGACGCCGAAGGTGTTCGATTGAGGATGAACATGTCAACGTCCAAGCCGTGCGGTGTGTCAAAAGAAGGCGAAGAGATCCGGTAGCATTGGTCGATATCGACAATGAAGAAGGTCATCAGCGACAAAATGATCAGAGCAATGCTGCTACTGCTAGTGCTACCACTGTGAAAAGAAGTTCAAGGTTTCGTGGAGTCAGCAGGTAGGTACTTAGTAAGATGATTACTTCTAGTAATTTCGGATTGGTCGAAGAAATTTTATTCATGTGAAAATGAGCAGGCATCGATGGACTGGTCGATATGAAGCCCATTTGTGGGATAAACACTCTTGGAATGTCACACAGAAAAAGAAAGGGAAACAAGGTAATTGAATATCCTGACACAATTTGGTTCAATTTCTGTAGATGGGACACCATTTGATTCAGGATACTTACATGTTTGATGGTTTTATATATGTTGTTCCTTCCATTCCTATGGCGGAATCGACTCTTTGCGATTCATCCCTGCAGTTTATCTTGGTGAGTACATACATATGGCTGAACTGCTAATTTTCAAGCTTGAACTATCATTTTTATGCTAAACAAAAATGTCAATGTTGTCTCCATTGTTTCTTACTTTAGGAGCTTATGATGATGAAGAAGCTGCTGCAAGAGCTTATGATTTAGCTGCACTTAAGTATTGGGGGACTTCCACTTCCACTAATTTTCCTGTATGTGAAAAATCAAAAACATGTAAACACTACCGTATTTATTCAACATTCACATCCAAATTCGACTGGTTTTGCTTAATACTGTCTTGATGATTTCTGCAGGTATCAGAATATGAGAAAGAGATTGAAATAATGCAAACCCTGACAAAAGAGGAGTACTTGGCCTCATTAAGAAGGTGAGATTTCAACCATCAATCATTAAAGAAACGATGGAATCTAAAATCATGGCTTTAACTGAATACAATCAATTGGAACTTGTTTTGTTACAGAAAGAGCAGTGGGTTTTCAAGAGGTGTGTCCAGGTATAGGGGAGTAGCAAGGTACTTTTGTTGACAATCTTGTGTTCAATGTTTTGTTTTTAATGCCAGCTGAAGATTTCTTTGAATAACATGCAGGCACCATAACAATGGAAGATGGGAAGCAAGAATAGGGAGAGTCTTTGGAAACAAATATCTCTACCTTGGAACTTACAGTATGTTTCATGCTTTCCCTGACATTTCATTTTTCTCGACAAACTCATGTCCGATATCCGAAATACTCGGATCGAACATGGATATATGACTGAATATAATACTTGTATGTGACACTCACATCTCGAGTCCAAAAAGTTAAGAGAGCTTGTGTGATTTATAGGTACCCAAGAAGAGGCTGCTCGAGCTTATGACATTGCAGCAATTGAATATAGAGGGATGAATGCAGTGACCAACTTTGATTTAAGTAATTACATCAGATGGTTAAGGCCTAATGAATCACTGCCAGTGGCGGCAGAGGCTGAGTCAGTAGCATTAACAAGCCAATGCATTGCTCCAATGGAGGAATATAAGCCCTCATTCAACCACTCGTTTTCTGCAGATTATTTGAACACATCATTTAATAATGAGTTTCTGGAAAGCAGCAAAATCCATGTAATGAAATCAAACAAGTGTTCATCGACTGCTCTGGGCTTGCTCCTTCGATCTTCCATATTTCGAGAACTGGTTGAAAAGAATGTTGCAAACGTGGATGAGCTGAAAGGGATAGAACCAATGAAGATGATGAACCCATGAACAAATAATTAGCAGGCCAGGCACTGGTGATGATGAGCTTTCCAGACTGTTTTATGATGGAGTTGCAGGATAGACAGCCCTCTTTCATTTTATGACCCGCCAAAAACAGCGACAAGAACAAGGGTAGAATTTATATATAATCTTAAATATATATAATCTTGTATTACGAGTATTTGGATATCGATATTGATAAATCGATTGGTGTTTGAAAGATGATCGTACTCTCTAAAATTTTAAATCTTTATATATTTTTTTATATTCTTATCAATAATCTATGTTTACAATCTTAAAATATTATAATTTTGTAATCTTTAAATTTTTAATATAATTATTTAATAGTTTACACCTTTAACATAAAATTTTATATTTATCTTTGAGTTTCTATATAATATGATGTGATTATACATTTAAAATAGTCATTAAAATAAAAAATAAATTTTTAAATATTATAAAATAACTATTAAACTATATATTTAATTTATAACAACATAGTATTTTATACCTTAAAGATCATTAATAAATAACGTTATAATTATAAAATTTTAAATAATAACATATTTAACTATATCTATATTTATAAACTCAGAATTTAGTCCCATTTTCTTCACCCATCTTTTTCCAGCCGTATCAATTTAGTCCCAATATGTATTCTCATAAACGAGGGAGCTGCTGTATTGTTGAATCATCACTGCTGTATTAATTCATGCTTTTAATTCCTACGTCTAAATCCATGCTTTTAATTCCTATTTCGTACCGTGTGCTGCAAGTCAATTGCATCACAGATGCAACTTTCAGTCACCGATAAAGCTTGCCGCTTCATAGGAATGCTTTCCCTCGGGTGAGAAATCTGTTTTATTACTAATTCGCTCCTTTGTATTACAGTTGAAATGCCTGTTATGGTAAATATTAACTTTATTTAAGAGTAGAAATGGCTCAGTTTATAGCAATTTATATTGTTTTGGGTGGATCAAGAGACGCAAAAGGCAAAGAGAGACTTTCCGGCGGTGAATCCTGGATCGTTCAGTCCTACGCTAACTTTGTAACCGTGGCCAAAGTAAAAGCATCCATTGCTAACTGATGCACCGCCATATATGGTGGCTCCGGTGTTATACAACCACAAGATTTCTCCGGTCTTGGCACTCATGGCATACATCGGTCCTTGTCTAAATGTGGAACCGGCAAATAGGACCCCGTTTGCCACGGTCACAGGACCATTGGCAGTACCATTACTTGGGTCACCTGTTGACCAAAGGATGCTGCCATTTTTAGAATCCATTGCTACCCATCCGCCCCCAGTGGTGACCTTTGTAGATGGCTGCAAGGTGAAGTTTTTGCGATCGGAGTTAGCAATGTTGGTATAGACTCTCTTTTCATCCGTGGCGGCTCCCCATGTTCCTCCGCCGGTGAGGCCACCAGGTCCAGCTTGCTACATTCCAAATTACCAACTGAATTTAAGAACGGATGTAAGGAATGAACATGATCAAATTTATTATTTTTGTACATAAACATTGAGGGTATCTTACGGTGGACCATATAAGGTTGCCATTGTCACGGTCCAAAGCCCAAGCAAACCCACTTTTCTGAACAGCCACAGCAAGGTCTCGCTTAATTCTATTAACAAATGTAGTTAGCATCATTGGTGCTGCTGCAAAATCAGCACCCAAGTTGGGACCAGGTGGACACTTTGGGTTCGACACATTGTTGCATTCAAAAAACCAAACATCATAGCCTCCTAACTGATTGAACCACTTGATCTTTCCATCGTCCAAATCAAGAGCTAGAATTGAATCGGAGTGGTTTTCAGGCTCCACACATTCATCATTAGTAGGTGTATCCGTTCGATTGTTTTGTCTCTCTTGACAGTCTCTTACCCTTTTAGGTGCCGAGTAGAGGTTCCCTGTGGCGATATAAACATGGTTCCTGCGGATGTCGATTGACGGGCTGCTCCCCCAAACAGCAGCTCCTGCATACTCCCCACGGCGGCCAAAATTGTCAGGCAACATGTAGGTTCGCCATAAGATTTTTCCAGTTCGAGCACTTAGCTTAACAAAGCTTCCTCGAAAGGTACAACATTGTTCAATGCTGACTGTCTCTTCGTTTGAAGATGTGCCAACATAAAAATGCCTGTGTTAGTTAGAATTGAAACCGATTAGTCATTATTATATTTTCAGATGAAGCCTACGAAGATGATATATATATATATATATATAGCAAAAACGACTGACCCCTTGTAATAAGTTCCTGACATGGTGACGAGAGCTTTGTAGTGTTTATCGAGCTGAGTCAACCACACAAGCCGCCCATCCGATCGTGTAACAGCAACAACATATGCGGGTCCGCCAAGTCCGAAGATAAGCATATCATCTGCAATCACCGGAGTTGATCTCGACACTGTTATATTGGCGTCGAAATCGAATATAGCTCCTGTGGAATTAAGGCCAGTCAGCTGTTGCAAATTTTTCTTCCAAACAAGACTTCCGTCTGATGCTTTGACAGCAAAAATCCATCCGTTCCAGCTGGGGAAATAAAGGGTTCCATCAGAAATTGCTGGTGTTGCTGAAATATCTCGACCTGCATTAAATTTCCACTTCAATCGTAGCCTTGAAGCTGTTCCAGGGCTTATCTTGGTTTCCTTGTCTGCATATCTCCTGTTCAGCATATTTCCTCCATGGTTCACCCACTCCTGTACAATATCACCTATTTATCGCATATGTATTTCAGGTCTTGTATCTGCAGGGTAAGGGATGGACTTACATTTGAACCTGTAGCAGCTATGGAAACCAGCAGAGAAAGTAGGCTGAGGAAGGAGAGAAGGAGCTCCATTGAAGTTGAATTATTAGGCTAATTTCTCAAAATCATGGACTATATATCATGTGATAATAAGCCTCATCTCTGTGGCCCTACAAACAATCATGTAGAATCTACATTGTAGAGTATTTATTACTTTATTTCATAAAGAAAATGTCAAATTTTGACTTTGGAGCTGTGAAATGAAAATATTGATTTACTCTAGGATGAGTCTACACACTAGTACTGTATATCATTATTTTTTAACTTTACGTAATTATATATTTTATCCTTGTTAAGTATATAGACTATCAATTTAATCATTATTATTTATTTATTTAATCAATTCAATCCTAAATTAGTCATTTTTTTTAAAATCCATCTTAATGGCCATCAATCATTTCCTTTATTTTTCTTCTCAGAATGAATTATCTCTTGTGATACAATGATGTTTCGTCCTGACGTGAAACTAGTATGATTTAATAAGATCCCAATAAAAAATATGATTTCAGTTTATTTATAATTACCTCAAATACTATTTAATAAAGGACTGTACATAAAATATAAGGTTAAATTGTTAATATTTTACAATAATTTAACTTTCGAGTTTAAGATAAATTAAATTATATCGAACCACTATAAAATTTATCACCCATCAGTTCCCCTTTAAATTTATGAAAAACTTCGCCCATTATCAAAAAGTAGATTAAAAAAATCAAGTGTCAAACAGAAAATTAACAAAAACAAATTATGTGTCAAAACGAAAATTAGCAAAAATCAATTAAAATAAAGGGTAGTAAATTTCAATATCCCTGATGGCAAGTTTTCCCAAAACTTCTAATTAAAGGATCATTAATTTATTTTTAAAACAAAAAAAAAAAATCATTAATTAAATCAATTAAACAAAAAGTGCTCCCTCCATATTGGAGATTTAATTCTTTGGCAGAATACCTAATTCCACAAGTCAATGGAAGTTTTCTTCTAATAGTATCAGTCAAATGGGTGGGTTACGCGATGGAGTTAGGGTCATAAACTAATCGAACGAATATAAATGAGAGTGTATTTATGTTCGTTTGTTTAATTTTAACCGAACAAATGAATGAATACGAATATAAACGAATGTAAATTTTTTTGTTTGTATTCGTTCGTTAAGGATTATAGCTTGTTCATGTTCGTTTATGTTCGTTCGTTTAAATGATAAACGAACATAAATGAACGTAAACGAATAACATATATAATATGTTAAATATTTAATATTTTGAATTAATTCGATTAATTAAGCTAATTAATTGATTTTAAACCGAATTAATCAATAATTAAAATAAATAAAAACTCTTAATTATTAGACAAAACATAAAACTTAATTGATTGACCAATTTTATTTTGGTTCAAACCGTTAACTCAGTTTAACTAAACAATGAATACCCTTAGCATATATATAACAAGGAAGTTTTTAACTAGTCATAAAATAAGACTTTTTAACTCGAGTAACTCAATTTTTTTTGACTCAACTTACTTGATCTAATATTCACCCTTAGATATATGTGAATAAACGAATGAACATAAACGAACATAAATAAACAAACATAAACGAACAGATTACCGAATGTTCACGAACATAAATGAACGAACGAGCCTTTTGTTCATGTTCGTTCGTTTAACAAATAAAAAATCATATTCATATTCGTTTATTTAATAAATAAACGAGCATAAATGAACTTTCCGCCGAAAGGTGAAAGCATTAAACGATGCAAATAATTTTAACGATGCAAACCGAATTTTATTAATAAAAATAAAAAATAGAATTATAAAGCAGTCAAATGTAAAGAGAAAGTTGAAGACAATAATCACAAAATATATAATTAAAATAATAATATTAAAATCAATAAATTTCATAAAAACTTTTTTCTCTTCAAACAAAATACTTTACAAAGTAATAAAAGAGTGATAAATAAATTAAATTATCTGATAAACTGTTTCGCTATACGATTCTGATTTTATTGATAACTAAACTTTTATTCAAGAAAAGATTCAATTAAAACAAATCTAACTCGATTCGATTTAAAGTGAAAAAAATCTAACTCAATTCGGGATTAATTGTATGATTTCCCCCTATATTTTTAATGATACTTTGCAATTATACATCTCTTTATATATTTTATAATTAGTTTTTTAAATTGATTTTTTTACAATTAGGTTCATAAAATTAATTATATTTTTATAATTAAGGCAAAAAAATTATTTTTTTACAATTATATTCCTAAAATTATTTTTTTTAGATTAGAATAAATTTAAGTATATAACTTTTGAATTAAGTTTAGGTGGATTAAAAACTCAACCCGTACGTACCCTAAATTTAATCGGCCAAACATATCTGAACTCTGGCATTGGAAAGGGCTGTAGAAGGTGTTTGATCGACATGATAAGGCTGTGGATGTTTTTCTACCAAAATATGGCGAAAGATGGCTCTCGATTCGGCTTTGAGAGGATGAATACGGAGGTGGAGGTGGAGGTGGAGGTGGAGGTGGGACATTTAAAGGGGTCGTTTAAATGACATTTGGCTTTAAGATCAAGAATTTGGATCGAGTTTGAGATTCATTTTAAGAGATGACAGAGAATAATGGAACGAAAAGGCAAAGCTGGATCTGTTTTTCGATCCTGTGAACTGCGGGGTCGGGAATTCTTTTTATTTTTATATATTTGAATTTTAAATATTCAAATAAAAAATTTATATATTTAAATAAAAATATTCAAATAAAAATATTCGAAAATTTATGATTTTTATTTGTATATTCTAGTACTTATGATTTTTATTTGAATATTTTTATTTAAAAATACGAATAAAAATTATAAGTTTTCGAATATTTTTATTTGAATATACAAAATTTTTTATTTGAATATTTAAAATTCAAATATTTATTTGAATATTTTTAAATTCAAATTATTCAAATATTTATTATACGAATATTTTATTCATATATTTATTATTTGAATATTTTTATTTGAATATACGGATTTTTTATTCAAATATTTAAAATTTAAATATTTTATTCAAATATTTTTAAATCTAAATATATAGAAAATATTTTTAATTAATATTTTAATTAAATTAAAATATATTATATTATATTATATTATATGTTGAATTAATATAATACATACAAAAAACTATATTCAATATATATAGGTTATGGAAATTTAAATTATAACAATCACCTTGGTTCATTAGTTTAGGGTTGTCCATTTATATCAAAGGTTATGGGTTCAACACCCATTAAAAGCATGTTGTGGTATTTTCTTTTATTAAATAATAATTTTACTTTATTATAATAAAATTAGGATTAAATTAAAAAATATATGAATAACAGAGAATAAATATGTAATTATTCCATTTTAATTTTAACGGGACGCCGTCCGTTTGGTTTTAACGATCGGTGGCTATTTTAATACTAAATTAATAGTTTATCGGTGTATTTGATTCTTTTTAAAGTATTATGGTCAGATCGATATTAACCTCATATGGTGACTATCTGTGTAGTTTACCCTAAAAAATAAACTACAAATAAATAAATAATAAAACAAAATAATATAAAAAATTATTTATTTCAAACCAAATCGAGCTAAGCCGAATCTGACAAGCTTTGAGCCCAAATCGAATCCATTAATATTATTTTCAAACCAAATTTGAACCGAATCAAATTTAGATATATTTATTTTCAAGCCGAGTTGAGTCAGACCTAACTTAACTCGGCTCATTATTAGCCCTAGTTGAATCTCTTTAAGTGTGTGTTGATCATGCACTCTCACATCACGTAATGTCATATGTATGGTAGAGGTGGTGTGGTGAAAATCCAAAAAAAAAAAAGAAAAGAAAAAAAAAAGCTTTCAACGATCAAATCCATGAGAGACCATTAAGGGTTAGTTTAATATTTTTTAAAAGTATTGTCGGAAAATGATTTTAAAAAGTTAATTATAAAATTTTAATGTTTAATATTATTGTTAAAAAATATTTTTAAAAAATAAAATATTTATTTTAAATATGATATTATAAAATAAAATAAAATAAATATAAGTAATATTTAAATTCATTCTTATAAAATTTATTAATATTATTATATATAAGAGAAGTCAACTTAAATAATAAAAAAATAAAAATTATGACAATTCATTATTAACCTTTTATATTTAAAATATAAATCTCAAATATTTTAAAATAATTAATATGAAATCTTGAACTAAATGTAAATTTTAACAACTAAACTATGTATTTTTGTATTATTGTATTATAACTAAATATTAATTTAATATAACAATATTTATTATATTTAATATTATTTTATAATTAATTTTTTATTATTTATTTTCATATAAAATATTGTTTTCCTAATACTATTTTTGTTTAAAATTGTAATTTTATTTTAATAATTATTATATTTAATATTATTTTAATATACTAATATTAATAATTAAAATTAAAAAATAATTTCACACCCAAAAATAAATTTTTACTCAAAAATTAGAAATCTTAGATAAAAATAAAAAATCTTCAGTGAAAAAAAAAGTTTTTTGACCCAATTTATCAGTTAAAAATCACTTTTTTAACAAAATCTTAAAAATAACTGATCCTAAGTTTCCATTTTCTGCAAATTCTAAGTCCTCTGTCTCTGTCATTCTAGTACGGATTGGATCCAAGCCAATCATGGATTCTGGGCATTTTCTAGGATTCTTCCTTCTCATTGTCCTTCATTTCAGGATGGCTTCGGCTGAAATTAGTGAATCGGTTATTAAAATGAAAACAGGATCTTCCTCGGTTCCGTTTGATCCCACTCATGTTACTCAACTCTCATGGAACCCTAGGTAAATTTAATTTAACCTTATTTTTTCTTCTCAATTTAATTCAAAATCGTGAAATTTATGGTTTTTGTTTTCTTCTTGCAGGGCTTTCATTTACAAAGGATTTTTAACGAGCGAGGAATGTGATCACCTTATTACTCTGGTAAGCGACAAGATTGTTTTTATAATAACCATTTTGAAGAATTTATATTTATTAATTTTATATAATAATGTCGTTTTAATATCAGGCTAGGGATAAGCTAGAGAAATCAATGGTGGCAGATAATCAATCAGGTAAAAGCGTCGCAAGTGAAGTTCGAACCAGCTCCGGCATGTTTCTTAATAAAGCTCAGGTATAAGAATAAATCGTCTTCAAATGGTGAATTTATGACTAGAGTTATAGAATTTAGATGAAATTGAATTCACATTTCTTTTTCTTTTTGTATAGTAATAAATTGATATTTCACTTGTGTTTGATTTGTAGTCTTTTTTTCTGGCTAAATTGAAAGTAGGTAGTTTCCTGCAATGAAATATTGCTGTAGTTTTTGAAGAAAGGATGAACCATTTAGCTTTATAGAATTGATAGAAGTGTGTTAGTCTTAAGTTTTTCCCTTTACCCCCTCCATTGGATGCTAATTTACACCATATCAAATCAATGCTTTAAAATTAATGTCGTGGGTGCATCCATGCAAGTGTTCTTGTTGGTGCATTAAGTTTAGAGAATCTTTCGTCGATGTTTATTGTTTCGAAATGCATTTTTATGTGCTGCCTTATGAACTTAAAAGGCTCATGTTATTGTTGGAAGCGTTGATGGGCACTCGATATAACTTATAACTCACACAATATTATTATTAGAACAAAATGAATACATATTTTTTAATACTAGCTGCTGCTAGTTTCTCTTCTCACTCTAAAGCTTTACAAAGCTTCTCCTTTCTTTCTCACAATTTTTTCTTTGCTCACTCACCTATTACATTTATGAACTAAGAACGCTCGTACATATATATAGGAGAACTAAACCTCCTTAATTGTTTGTCATCGTGTACATCTTGCTTTCAAAAGGAGGCTGCCACATGTTCCTTAATTTGCCACCAATTTTCATTTAATTGTTGCCACATCAATACCGCCTTAAGCTTTCTTAATTGTGAAGTATTTGTGCACTAATCTTAATTGTGTTGCTATGCCAATTTGCTTTGTAGGAATTCAAATCAAGTTTGAATTCTAACAGTTATGTCTTATATTTCTCATTTGCAGGATCAAGTAGTTGCTGATATTGAAACCAGGATTGCGGCATGGACCTTCCTTCCAATAGGTATGTTTTTGTACTTGTTTGTTTTTACTCGTGTGACTTATTGATCTGCATGGCCAGACTTCTTTCTCATCGGAATTGCAAACAGAAAATGGAGAGGCCATACAAATACTACACTATGAGCATGGTCAGAAGTATGAGCCACATTTTGACTTTTTTCATGACAAAGCTAACCAAGAGCTGGGTGGTCACCGTGTTGCCACTGTATTAATGTATTTGTCTGATGTTGAGAGTGGCGGGGAAACTGTGTTTCCAAATGCAAAGGTAAGCAGTTGCATATGAAATCTAGTCTCTGTCGGTCTTTGATGCTTCTTTGGTTTATGCCATTGTAACATTTCCATTTTATTTAGTTCAGCGCTCTGTGTTTATCTTCTTCAGGGAAGACTTTCTCAGATCAAGGATGAAAGCTGGTCAGAATGTGCCAAAAATGGATTTGCAGGTATTAGGATCACCCTTTGATTGGCTAGTGATCAGTTATTCCGATGAATTCTGCAGATGTTACTACTAAACTGCCAATCTGCCATATTCTGTTTCATTTAATTATTGCACTATATCCAACCATATAGATTTTGGTATTTGACATAACAATACCGCCAATACTTGCAGTGAAACCACGAAAAGGCGATGCATTACTGTTCTTCAATCTGCATCCGGATGCAACCACTGATAGCGACAGTTTGCATGGAAGTTGCCCAGTGATAAAGGGTGAAAAATGGTCAGCAACAAAGTGGATTCATGTGAGGGTGTTTGATAAATCGAAAAAGCATTCTAACAAACAATCTGCAACGGGGGATTGTGTTGATGAGAATGAGAACTGCTCTGCGTGGGCGAAGACCGGTGAATGTGAAAAGAACCCTAGTTACATGGTAGGTACCGATGCCTCTCCCGGGTATTGTCGAAAGAGCTGTAACGTATGCTCCTAGAAAGAAGCCTTTCTGGGTTCTATGAAGAGTGATGCTTAACCATAATTAGCTGTGTATACTGATAATGGAGTTGCCATATGGCAAAGTGGACTTTGTTTCCGAACAAAGCAAGTTTTCGAATAATCGAGAATCAGTATCAGATTTCATTGCAAAACAAGGATCAAAGAAGCTTTCAATAAAGTTTAAGAACCTAAGATTTAACAAAGTTTGTTTGAATCATAGAACTACAAATTATTTAATACAAATATGTATAAGTTTATATGCATGACCATGTTTTGCTGATTCTTTACTAATTTTCCACTACAAGGCTACATTGCTTCATGAAAAATCAATGGGAACTCATCAAAGTCTTCCGAGAAACCTTTTTCTTCAACCATGTTTTTCAATGACTCGTAAACTTGGTACATCGACCATCGGTTCTTCGGTCGAGGGTTGACACAGTTTAATGCTATTTTGAGGAACTCCAGTATTTCTTCATCGTGTCCTTTACCACGAAGAGTGTCGTTGATAGCATCTTTAGTTCTGCCGGAGTTTGAGAGATGATGTATCCAATCCACCAAGTTCCCTTTGAATCCTTCTTCGCCACCTGCATCAACTGCTAGCGGTTTTTGCCCCGTCACCAATTCGAGAAGTACGACTCCAAATCCGAATACTTCCCCTTTAAGTGAAGCTACCATTCTGGCTGAATACTCTGGAGGTATATAACCAAGTTCACCTATATCCTCTTTCATGAAACTAGTCTCATTAACATATGAGCTATTTATAAGCTCTGCCAATCCGAAGTCCATTATTCTGGCATCAAAGTCCTCATCGAGAAGAATCATGTTGGAGCTGATATTATGCTGCAGAAACGGAGGGCTGCAACCATGGTGCAGCCAAGCAAGACCCCTGGCTGCACCCAAACCGATCTGAAACCGAGTTGGCCAATCTAAAGCCGCAACACTATCATGTAGCAAAGAATATAGAGTCCCATTAGACATATGCTTATAGACTAAGAGCTTTTCGTCCCCTGCAATACAAAATCCCAAAAGGGGTGCCAGATTGGGATGCCTAAGCTGGCCTAACCGGTTCATCTCAATACGAAACTGCTTCTCGCCGAGCCTACAACTTGTGAGCCTCTTGATAGCAAGGACTGATCCATCAGGAAGCACTGCTTTGTAAGTAGTTCCACTCTTGGTGGAAACTATGATACTTTCAGCACTGAAATTGTTTGTGGCAGCCATTAAATCAGCCAACTTAACTTTCACAAGCGGCTTCTGAAACAATAAAACTTGAGTCAATTTGTAAGCCCTCAACTTCTCAGCCCAACCACCGTTTCCATCCCTTCCAATAAACCCATTCTTCTGCCTCACCCATCTCAAATGGTGCCACCACCAGACCCCAAACCCAAACAACATTGAACCTGCAGCACCAAGAACACCAGCAGCAATTATAATGGCTAAATTCCTCCTACTCAAACCCCCACAGCTACTAAGAGGACCCCCACAAAGACCACTATTCCCAGCAAAATCTGCCTTATCTTGTCCCTCAAAACCCGAAGGAATACCACCGGTAAGATCATTATCTGCCACTGAAAGCCTCTTCAACCTTTCTAAGCCAGATAACTGGTATGGAATTGACCCTGAGAGTCTGTTACTGGAGAGTATCAAATTGTTCAGAAAAGCACAATTTGATAACTCAGAAGGGATGGGACCCGACAGATCATTGCTAGACAAATCGAGGGTTACTAAATAAGGCAACCATGAACATAACTGAGGAGGGATATTACCAGAAAGATTGTTAGCCGATAGATCCAATGTCTGCATACTCCCACAGTACTCCAAAGATTGAGGTAACTGCCCTGAAAGTCCCATCTCCCGTAGTTCAAGACTTAGCAGCCTATTTTCCCTTTGATTCCAACATGTAACTCCAACAAAATTGCATATAAAACCAACTGAATTGTTGTTGAAACTCCAACCGCTTATCTTGCCATCTGGATCGTTTAGTGAATTCTTGACTCCTTCAAGGCACCTTATATCGTCTTCAATTACAGCTGACAAAACAAGCCATGGGAGAAACATCCAAGCTAAAACAAAGAATCTGGAAAAATATCCACTCATTGTTTATCACCAAGAAAACCCCAGAGTTTTTTTGTGATTTACAGGCAGAAAACTGGTATTCATGAGATAAATATCGATTGATTGATTCTTGTTGAGGGTGAGACAATGACTTTGAAGGAAGTAAACTGACGCGTATGAAAGGGTGTGGAATAGTCAAAAGAGGGAGGTTTGTATTCCATGGAAGGAAAAAAAAAATCAGAATATCATAATTCTTTTCCAATAATCAAAGCTCCTGACTTTTTATTTTGCAAATTTCTTGACAAAAAAAGCAGCCACCGAAGAACATCAACGAATTGTATTATTTTATTTATTTTCCGTGACTGTATTTTTCTTTTATTAGTTTGAGGTTGATTTGTATGGATAAAAACAATTTAAATTTTTTATTTAAATCAACTACAGTATTATAATAATATTCAGACCATTGAAGCTATGATTCTTAGAAACAATAACTATTCCCTTAACCATTGAAGCTAGATGGTTCGTGATAGAAAAAACAACTTAAATTGTTTGAATAGTTGGTTTATTTAAAATTATTTTTAATAAAAATAATTAAAAATAATATTAAATTATATATATTTTTTTATCATTTGACAATGTGAAATGATTTTCATTTTTAGTACGTTGTTGGCTTTGTAGCTGTCTCCATTCAAATGTGTAGACTTCGTCGTTGTTTTTGAAAGTATTTTTGGGGTTAAGTGTATTTTTGGAGTCAAATAATTTTAATATTAAGTTTTTTTAAGAAAAAGTATGCTTGAAAGGTAATTTTAAACCTAAATATAAAAAACTAGTTTTTAATTTTTATGGTTAGAAAAGTATTTTTGGAAACCAAATTACATTTTAAGCTTCATTTGCTATCTTATATTATGTTTATTTTAATAATTTATAAACTTATATTTTTCACCAAAAATATACTTATATTATTTATTAGTTTAAATATTTAATGTAATTTTTGGTCAATTTTTAGAATAAAAATTACTAATTTAAATTTATTTATAATTAATAAAAATAATTCTATCAAAATTTTAATTAATATTATAATATTCAGTTATCTAAAATGATCATTTAATTTTTCAAAAATAATTTTTAATATCAATATTAAATATAGATCTTAAATCAAAAAATCTAAAACTACATTTTTTTACCAATTTTTTAAAAGCAATGCTTAAATTCTATATTATTAAATGGTTTATCAATTAGTAAAAATCAAGCCTATTGATTTGTCTTCACTGACTGCTCCCACCGGCAAATTATTTTGTTGTTGGGACATTTTTTTTGCTTCCCCTTCCACAGATTCTCATAATAATGGCGGTGCCTATGTCCTTATGCAGTCATGCAGTGCTCTTTTTATTACTGTTTTCGGTCGTGTCACATTTATTACAGTTACAAATATAACAGTTGTTATCATAGTGATCGTAGATTTTTTTAAAAATTTGTATAATTTATTATAGGAATTTTTAAAATAACGGTATGATAACCGTAAATAACAAAAATAACGGACCGTTATCAATTATTATCCGTTAAATAACAATCGTTATTGACCTTTATTAATATAAATTAAATCTCACCAATTTCGAATAACAATATTATCGTTAAATAACTATCGTTATAACGATAACAGGCGGTCTCTTGAATCCCTGATCGGAACCAATGGGCTGCTATCAAATACAATGTTGCAGAATAGAAGAAACAGGAATATAGAATTCAATCTAAGAAACAGGGTTGGTTTAAAATGTTATTACATAACTAGATTACGTTGTTAAATACTAAAACATGATATATTGTTTGATTTTGACAGTTTATCTTCTTCTAATCTTAAAACAAAATTTGACGCAGTTTGGTGTAGTAGATTCTGAGTTTGACCATATATAGTAAAAATAAACTTATTTTTATTGTATTCTTTTTTTAAAAAATGGTCAAATAGTTGATTAAATAACTAAAAAATTATGCCAACATATATAATATCAATGAACAATAATTTTTTTATTGTATTTAGTTATTTAACAATAATTAAATCATATACTAGTGTATGCTGCTGAGTGTGTATTTTGCGGAATACATAATTGTGTATGTTGCTTGCTGAGTGTGTATGTTGTTGAGTATATAATTGTTGTTGTTAATCGGGATAAAATCAGTATAAAACTCTTTAAATTTAAAATATAAAAAAAATATTTTAAAAAATAATCGTAGTTATTTATTATCATAATCTAACAGTTTAAAAATTATATAAAACTTTTTCAATTTTATATGATGTAAATCAATATTAATCCATATTTATTTATTTTTCACTAAATTTTAGGTTATAATTTTAAAAAAAATCTATGTGACATTTGATTTTAATTCTATAACAAAATCAAATCCGTAAAACCTTAAATGACTTACGAAATAAAACATTAACACTTATTTGACTCGAAATGTAATTTATATATAATATATAATTTAAACTTTAATTTAGGCTTAGTTTGGGATTGTTTATAAAAAGTGTAGTTGAAAAAGTGATTTTAGAAAGTTAAGTAGGGTTTGTCAATGGTGTCAAAAGTGCTTTTGAAAAGATAAAATATCTATTTTAGACATGATATTGTAAGGTATAAGTGGACTAAAAATATAATAAAATTTTTAAATTTTTGTTAATGTTATAATTATTAAATAAATTAATTTAAATTATAATAAAAAATTTAAATTTTTATAAAATTTAATTCAAAAATATAAACTATATTTTAAATAAATAATCTTAATTATTTATCATCATAATTCAATTGTTTAGGGTAAATAAGTAATTGGCAATTCCAACGATAACGAAGTAAATAATAAATAGTTGATGAACGACAACTCACTGGCAAAATTATTGGGATATTGCATCTCATTTTTTTATTTATAAAAGTATTATTGTTAGATAAATATTTTTGCATCTATTGCACTTTAAATAGTATCCCTTTTTGAGTTTGGGTGGAATGCATTCCGACCTCATAGTTAAAAAAAATTAAAATATCATGAAGACTATTGGAATATGGGAACAATTTTAAGCGCAAAATATCATCATGGACTCCTTGAATCTTAAAAGAGTTGTACACTTCCATGAAGAATTTAAGATGTTGCCTTGCATCTTCAGTAGCAGGCCCACCAAACTGTCCAATTGTGTTCAACATGTTGAACATTACAGGTTTAAGCTCAAAGTGAGTTGCTTCAATCTCCGGGGTAACTACGCCAGGGTTACGTCCGTTCAGATCCTCCACCAGATAATCTCTAACAGTAGGCTGCCTCGGCAATGGATGCGGCATTGGCTGTTGTTGCATTGCTGACGGCAGTACATTATGATCAACAGGTCCTCTAGGTGGATTGTCCATAGTTTGGAACAAATTTCGTCTTAGATTATATCGTGTACGTTCAATCTCTGGATCCAACTCATACAATGGTCCACTCGGATTTGCCCTGGTCATAAACCAAATAAATAAAAAATTAATAAAAATAAGAATAAAATAAAACTAAAGTTAAAGTTAGATAACTAATAATTAAAGAGCAAAAAAATAAAAGAAAACAAAATTTAGTTGTCAATCCCCGGCAACGGCGCTAAAAACTTGATAGGCGTGGTATAAGCGCTATTTTGAGTGCAAGTGTACACGTCGTCAAGTAATAAAATGATAAGTATATCGTGTATCGTCTCCACAGGGATTGACATACTTAATATGTTTTCCTTCGTTCCCTTGCTCCTGAGAATAAAATAAAAACACAAATAAGATGATTTGTTTTATCTAATTAAATAAGTAAATAACAAAACATAAAATAAAAAGTTGAGAACGATTATAGAGAAAGCGGGTAGGATTCAGTTGCGTCAATTAGTGGATTCAATTGATCTTCTTCTTGTCTAATGCAACCGCACAACACTGCTTCGATAGTACTACAGATACTGCCTCGGCAATGCTGGTGCTCCTCTGCCGCGATAATCTCTTGCTCGTGGGCAGAAGTATCAAAGTTCAACAAAGTGTCCGTAAGTGACTCCGCTCATCTCTGAGTCAAAGTACTGTTGATGCTCGATCCTTGACGATACCTCTCGGCGTAAATCAAAGCTAACCACCAACCAATCCAACACATCTTTTAGCTGCTGAAACTCTTAACCCATCTCTTAGTGCCTCCACAAGAGTACAGGCCGAGTTAGTGTCGTCGACACCGTACTTATCCCTTTCGTGAATCTACACCTCTCGATGCTAGATAAATAGATTACTTGCAAACTTCCCTCTCGGGCTTGGATACAAGAACAAGGAATGACAATAGGATAAGCAAACTCTGATTTTATTGCATAAGAACAAGAATACAAGGATCAATCTCCTCTCACTAATATCAACAACCTTGACCTATCCCTAAGAAATTTAGAACATGTTATCGTGGAAGTACAATTCTTATGGAGGAAGGGTTTTCTCTACAAATCGACTCTCCTTAGATAATGTGGCCAGCTAGTATATTTATAGTCTTAACCTAGGGCGAACCTTTCCTAAATAGACTTCAACTTGGAGTAGGGAACAAGTCTTCTTCAAGGATTCTGATATTTTCAAGTTTGCCTCCTTCTAGAAAGGGTTTCCCGCTTAGTCTTTGAATTGAGCTTTGAGCACGCTAGCCTGGTTCAATTGATGCCTTGTGTCTTCCAGAATATTCTTCATATTTTTATCTTCTGATGCGCTTCCATTGTTGGTGCTGCCACACTGGATTCTACCGTGACCGGTCTTCTGCCTCGGCATCAACATAGCTTTTCTGCCGCTTTGACTCTGGATATTCCTGTATGTACAAAAATTGTAATATTATCTGCATTCTCTATAAATATTAACTTTGTATGTGGTAAAAATAAAATATCCAATATTTGAGAAAAGAGTATATGATTCAGTTCAAGTGGATGTATACTAGGTGCATAAAGTACCATAAGAAGGGTAGTAAATTACTGCCTTTTAGGCACTCATCACTATGTATCGACGGGTTTCCATATTACAAACGTATGGTCCAAGTGGATGGTACATGGTTATATGAAAGGTATAAGCATGTACTATTGATTGATGTTACACAAGATGACGATGAGAATATATTTTTGATTGCATTCGCAATTGTTGAAAAAGAGTCTGCTAATACTTGAAAATTCTTTCTGAGTAATTTATGTCAATATATGATACGAGAAGATGGCATCTGCTTGATTTTTGATAGAGCAACAAGCATTTTAGCAGCAATTGATCGTCTGAATAGTGGATGGAACCCTCGGTATGCTTATCCAGCATATTGCGTACGTTATATTGGCAAGAACGCCATTGAGAAATGGATAAAACCACACCTTCGCAGTATAATTTTAGGCCTGGGTAAGTATTTATTTTATTATAATTTATGTAGTTATTGATTTTTTTATGCTAACAAAATTTCATCTGAAATAGGTTACGAACTAGTCCAGCCCAATTTTGAGAGAAAGTTGGCCAATTTAGCGATGGAGTACAACGAAGAAATTTGAGCATGGGCAAACAATATAGAGAGGGAAAGATAGAGTCAAGCATAAGACGAAGGAAGACGTTACGGCCAAATGACAACCAACTTGGTAGAGTACATAAATGACGTGTTAAAAGGAACAAGACATCTCTCAATAACAAGCTTGGTAAGGGAGACGTACTATAGGTTGGCAAAAGTTTGATTAGATAAAGGTTTAGAAATCCAAGCTATGATAAATAGAGAACAAGTTTGGGCTCCTGATCATGTGAAAAAATGTACAATCGACAAGGTCGATGAGAGTTCACAGATTCAATCTAAATGATCAGGTTTTTGATGTTGTAGATTCGACGTGCAATAATGAAGGAGGATACCGACAAACATTTCGAGTAGACTTCAGAAGACGATGGTGTGATTATGGTGAGTTTCATGCAAGACATTATCCGTGTAAACATACAACCGCAGTATGTATGTCTAAAGGGGTTAACCCGTACAGTTTTGTGGATGAATGCTTCAACTTGCACAGGATAGTGAATATTTACAAATGTAAGTTTTCAACTATTGCGAATTCACAATATTGGCCAACAATAGAGCATGGCGAATGGTTTCCAAATCCAACACTTTGTGGAACTCTAAAGGGTAGACCTCAACCGACTCGTATCCATACTAGTATGGATCTTCATAACAGGGAGCCGAGAGAACCAAAGAGATGCTCAAAATGTAGGGGTACTGGGCATTTAAAAAAAATTATCCAAATAGGTCGAATTATATGTCAATGCCTCGAAACTCGTAGTTTATTATCTTTGATGTATTAAAGTTTAGGGTCTGCAATGTTTTATTATCTTTGATGTTTTACACATTAGTTTTGCCTGAAAAATGCAGTTGAATTTGAATTTGACTTATTATATTAATAAAATTAAATAATATTAAAATTAAATATTATTAAATTAAGATTAAAATTAATATTAAAAAACTAAGTTTACTTGCGTTTTTTGAAGTTCACATGAATTTGAATTTCAATTGAGAGTGGGAAAACATGTTGGATTTGGTAAAAATAAACTGCAACTTGTCAGTAATAAATCAATTGAGTGGGACGGAACAAGCATGCTATGTTGGAGTCAGGCACAAAAAATTTAATTATTACTTGTCATATAATTCATTACAATCAATCAATTCAATTTCAATTGAGGTGGGGCACAAAATTTTTTTTATTATATTATTTTAATTTTTTACGCCACATATAATTAAAACTAAAATTAAAATAACATTGATAAATGCAATGAAATACAATATGTGAATTTGAATTTCAAAAATAAAATTAAAAGTAAAAATAAAAATAAATTAATTGTTAAAGTACAAGTAAAAGTTACATAACATGTCAGACAAATGCAGTTTGTTTGTTTATTATCTTTGTTGAAGTGCACGTGAATTTGAATTTCATCGTAAAGTGGGCGGGCAAACATGCAGTTTTATCAGGTGTTGGAATTGAATTTCAATTCAAAGCGGGCGATCAAACATTGAAAATTTTTAAGTTGAATTTGAGAGTGAGCGGTCAAACATTTAAAATATTCAATTTGAATTTGAGAGTGGACGGTCAAACATATATTAAAAAGTTTTATCATCATTCAATTTTAAATTTATTACGTAATACAATTATTATAAAATTAAATAAGATTAGATAATATAAAAACTAAATAATATTAAAATTAAAATAATATTGACTTATATTAAAATTTACGTAAAAGATTACATGAAATTAGTTTTTTATATAACTTCTGTCCATACCTAGGTGTAGTCAAATGGTAACGTCGCGGTGGTCGTCTAACCTGTTATGGTCGTTGGAGTACATCGTCGTCGTCATCATCATTATCATCATCTTCCTCTTCTTGTTCATCCTCTTCAACATTATCCATCACCGGAGACAATAGAGACGACGTTGTAAGCATATTTTCAGTATTATATGATGAGAAGTTGTGAGTACTAATTGAATTACACGCCATAAAATTTGTTAGCCCCTCATAGTTCATATTTCCACCATAATTCATGTTTCCACCATAGTTTATATTTCCACCATAATCCATGCTTTCACCATAATTTGGGTACGTGGGTGACTGTGATTGAAAAAAAATCTGGTACATATACTTCAGGTGGCTATGATGGACAAAAAGATGTTTGCGACTGAGGATTTTGGAAATTACTTACAACCATTCGATTTGGATCGAAACTTTCACCCTCCGAATTTGGAAAGTTGCTCCCACCAATTGTAGATTGTTCATATGAGGTTGAAAAAATAGAACTTCCACCCTCTGTTTGACTACAACTATCATCATATTTCGATGATTGACTACGACCACCATATTTTTTGATGTACATACAACACTGCTATCTTTTTTCCGTGGTGGTCAAGTACGGTTTTCCGTTATTCATATAGAATACCATGTACTCTGAATTAATCGGGTCCATATCATCGGCTTGAAGTAGATAACGAGGTGATACCATTTAATATCGATTATCCACGTATCAACTTATTTTGCATGTTTTGTTTCCCAAGCATGATACCTCTTTTCACGAAAATCAACCCGATGTAAAGAATCATGATTAATTGGCTCTCTTGAAATAGGCTGATGAAAACCAAATTATCGAAGAATCCTATCTCCGAATTGATATTCTACAAAAGCAAAATGAATCAACGGTGTAACAACACACCATAGATAGAAATCCAACATCAATTTGTCGGGTACATTTACGCAACAACCGGTATATGACCTCCAAATAAACTACAAAAATTAAATTAATATTAAAAATTAAATAAAATTCGTAATAAATAAATTATATAAATTTATGATACCTCATCTTTATAGGCCAAATCAATATGAGCTAGAAATACTCTAATATTATTATGAACTAAATCGATGTAAAAAGATTTACCTGAATTCCATCTGCATAAAAAGATTTAGATAAAATAAAAAATAATATAAAATATAATAACTAAAATATAAATTCATAAATAATATTTACCTGCTAACGAAAGGAAAAATTGTAAAACTTTTTGTAAACGGTATAAAAAAGGGAATTCATTCTCATATCCAAGTTTGTAACAATAACAAACATCCACCAACACCTTTTAATTTAACACCATTATTATCGAGAAACGCATCCTTACACAACTCACGGTATAAGAATGCTAATATTGCAGAACCCCAATTATAATTATCGGCTATTGAAGAAGACGACAAATAAGGCAAATAACGTGTATGAAACCATATTACCAAATTTATCTGACATCAATATACCACAAATGAGCTATAAAATATAAGCTCGACTTGCACAGGTAATTTCTTGCGTTGTATCACCAAGCTTAAATTCTTTTTATAACCAGCTCAATTTTATTCAAGATCCTCTAACTTCAGTTCCAGTTGGGACCTTATTGAGGTAATCGTAACTAACTTTATAGTTGATTCCTCTGGTTCCTTAACAAGAGGAAGTCCGTTCACCGACACCCCAATTAGCATCACCACATCTTCAAGAGTAATTATATATTCCCCACACAACATGTTAAATGTATGAGTCTCCGGTCCCCAACGCTCAATCAATGATGTTATTAACCCCGAAATTAACTTGTAACCACAAATAAATGTGACATGATAGAATCTAGCAGCTTGTAACCATTGCATTATAGCGAGATACGAGTCATTATTCCCCATGCTCAAGTGATGCTTATAAGTGTGCTCGGTTGCCTACATTATATTAAAAAATTGTTAAAAATAATAAATAAAAGAGTAAAATATTAATTATAAAATTAAATATCTTAACAAAAAAATTATCATAGCATCAACCGTAACACTAGAAACGTGTCAATTTTGTAATCTCAACATAGAATTTTTATAGGCCATCATTCAAAAAAAAAGACAAGTAAGTTTTCAATCTTCAAATAATAATAAATATATAAACAAACAAAAATAATAAAATTATAAATTATAAATTATAAATTATATCATTACTCTCTTCTCCAAAAAAATAACATCACCACTATTATCTATTTAATATTATAAATTATATCATTTTCCTGAAAAAAGAATAATGTCTGATAAGTAATCTGAAAAAATAAAGTGTCTGAAAAGTAGACTGAATTGATAAATTATTGACTAAGATAAGGTTAATTATTTAACTAATAATTTTTTATGGAAATTTTTTAACTATAATGGATGATAGTGAATAGTATTAGGGTGTGTATTATTTTTTTGAGAATAAAAATCTCATGCAATGTGTAATTTTTGATGGTATTATTTGTTTGGGAAGAGTGTATATTTTGGTTAATTAAATATTAGATGGATGATGGTGGTGAAATTATTTTTTGAGAAGAGAGTGTGTCATGTCTCGTGCAGTGTGTTGTCATGTCTCGTGCAGTGTGTAATTTATTATTTGATTAAAAAATGAATGATAGTGGATTGTATTATTTTTTTGGGAAAAGAATATAATTTATAATATTAGATAGATGATAGTGGTGATATTATTTTTTAGAAAAAAGTATATCATGTCTCGTGTAGTGTGTAATTTATTATTTGATTGAAAAGTGGATGATAGTGGGTTGCATTATTTTTTTGAGAAGATGATATAATTTTATAAATTAAATATTAGATAGATGATAGATGATAGTGGTGATATTATTTTTTGGGAAAAGAGTATGTTATGTCTCATATAGTGTGTTGTCATGTCTTGTACAGTGTGAATTTATATTTGGTTGAAAAGTATATGATAATGAGTTGTATTATTTTTTTCAGGAAGCCGGTATAATGTGGTTTATAAATAGGAGTTGATGAGAAGTAGAATTTTATAGTGTATTGTAAAATTTATTTTAGAAGAAGAACAAGTTCTGAGAAAGTGAAAAAGAAGAAAAAAAGGAAAGATTTTGAAAATATCTTGTGCAGTAAGTATAATTTTATTTTATTATTTTTGTTTGTTTATATATTTATTATTATTTGAAGATTGAAAACTTACTTGCTTTTTTTTCGAAGGATGACCTATTAAAATTCTATGTTGAGATTACGAAATCGATACGTTTCTAGTGTTACGGTTGATGATGGTAATTTTTTTATTAAGATATTTAATTTTGTAATTATTATTTTACTCTTTTATTTGTTATTTTTAACAAATTTTTTTAATATAATGTAGGCAACCGAGGACACTTATAAGCATCACTTGAGCATAGGGAATAATGACCCACATCCCGCTATAATACCATAGTTACAAGCTGTTGGATTCTATCATGCCACATTTATTCGTGGCTACAAGTTAATTCCAGGGTTAATAACATCATTGATTGGGCGTTGAAGACCGAAGACTCATACATTTTACATATCGTGTGGGGAATGTACAATTACTCTTGAAGACGTGGTGATGCTAATTGGGGTGTCGGTGAACAGACTTCCTCGTGTTAAGAAATCAAAGGAATCAACTGTAAAGTTATGTTACGATTATCTCGGTAAGATCCCAACTGGAACTGAAGTTAGAGGATCTCGAATAAAATTGAGTTGGTTACCAAAAGAATTTAAGCTTAATGATACAACGCAAGAAATTACTTGCGCAAGTCGAGCTTATATTTTACAGCTCATTGGTGGTATATTGATGCCAGATAAATCTAATAATATGATTCATACACGTTATTTACCTTAATTGTCGTCTTCTTTAGTAGCTGGTAGTTATAGTTGAGGTTCTACAACATTAGCATTCTTATACCATGAGTTGTGTAAGGATGCGTTTCTCGATAATAATGGTGTTAAATCAAAAGGTATTGGTGGATGCTTGTTATTATTACAAGCTTGGGTATGGGAACGACTTCCCTTTTTTACAAAGTTCTACAAATTTTCCTCTCGTCAGCAGGTAAATATTATTTATGGATTTAGATTTATTTATTATATATTATTTTATTTTTTATTTTATTTTAAATCTTTTTATGCAGATATAATTCTAAAAAGCTGACATCAATTTAGTTCATAATAATGTTAGAGTATTTTAAGCTCATATTGATTTGACCTATAAAAATGAGGTATCATAAATTTATATAATTTATTTGTTACGAATTTTGTTTAATTTTTAATATAATTTAATTTTATAGTTTATTAGGAGGTCATATACCGATGGTCGCGTAAATGTAACCGACGAATTGATGGTGGATTCCTATCTATGGTGTACTATTACACCGTTGATTCATTTTGCTTTTATGGAATATCAATTCGGAGATAGGTTTTTCGACAATTTGATTTTCATCAGCCCATTTCAAGAGAGCCAATTAATCATGATTCCTTAAATTGGTTGATTTTCGTGAAAAGGGGTATCATGCTTGGAAAACAAAACATGCAAAATACGCTGATATGTGGATAATCGATATCAAATGGTACCACCTCGTTATCCACTTCAAGTCAATGATATATACCCGTTTTTTTTATTGTACATGGTATTCTATATGAATAACAGAAAACCGTACTTGACCACTACGAAAGAAAGAAAGTAGTGTCGTATGTACATCAAAAAATATGGTGGTCGTAGTCAATCATCGAAATATGATGATAGTCGTAGTCAAACAGAGGGTGGAAGTTTTAATTTTCAACCTCATATGAACAATCTACAATTGGTGGGAGCAATTTTCCAAATTCGGAGGGTGAAAGTTCTGATCCAAATCCAATGGTTGTAAGTAATTTCCAAAATCCTCAGCCGCAAACATCTTTTTAACCACCACAGCCACCTGAAGTATATGTACCAGATTTTTTTCAATCACAATCACCCATATATCCAAATTATGGTGAAAACATGGATTATGATGGGCTAACAAATTTTATGACGTGTAATTCAATTAGTACTCACACCTTCTCGCCATATAATATTGGAAATATGTTTACAACGCCATCTTTAATGTCTCCGGTGATGGATAATGTTGAAGAGGATGAACAAGAGCAAGAGGAAGAAGGTAAAAACGAGGAAGAAGATGATGATAATGATGATGACGACGATGATACCCCAACGACCACAACGGGTTAGACGACGATGATGTGCCCCAACGACCACAACGGGTTAGACGACCACCGCGACGTTATACACCTAGGCATGGACAGAAATTATATAAAAAATAAATTCATGTAATCTTTTACGTAAATTTTAATATAAGTCAATGTTATTTTAATTTTAATTTTAATATTATTTAGTTTTTATATTATTTAATCTTATTTAATTTTATAATAATTATATTATGTAATAAATTCAAAACTGCATGATGACAAAACTTTTCAATATATGTTTGATCGCCCACTCTCAAATTCAAACTGAAAATTTTCAATGTTTGACCGCCCACTCTGAATTGAAATTCAAATCCAACACCTGACAAAGTTGCATGTTTGCCCGCCCACTTTATGATGAAATTCAAATTCACGTGCACTTCAACAAAGATAATAAACAAAGATAATGTTGAAGAGGATGAACAAGAGCAAGAGGAAGAAGATAAAAACGAGGAAGAAGATGATGATAATGATGATGACGACGATGATACCCCAACGATCACAACGGGTTAGACGACGATGATGTGCCCCAACGACCACAACGGGTTAGACGACCACCGCGACATTACCATTCCATTACACCTAGGCATGGACAAAAATTATATAAAAAATAAATTCATGTAATCTTTTACGTAAATTTTAATATAAGTCAATGTTATTTTAATTTTAATTTTAATATTATTTAGTTTTTATATTATTTAATCTTATTTAATTTTATAATAATTATATTACGTAATAAATTCAAAACTGCATGATGACAAAACTTTTCAATATATGTTTGATCGCCCACTCTCAAATTCAAATTGAAAATTTTCAATGTTTGACCTCCCACTCTGAATTGAAATTCAAATCCAACACCTGACAAAGTTGCATGTTTGCCCGCCCACTTTAAGATGAAATTCAAATTCACGTGCACTTCAACAAAGATAATAAACAAACAAACTGCATTTGTCTGTCATGTTATGTAACTTTTACTTGTATTTTAACTACTCCCTCCGTCCCAAAAATAATGTCCCTTATTGACTTTTTGAAAGTCAAAAATTTTAAACTTTGACTATAATTATATTAAATATTTTAAATAATTAAATTTTATAAATTATATATCTAAAATCTACTTAATTAAAAGTTTTTAAATTATATTTTTTCATATTTTTATCAATAATAAATTTTATATAATCAACAATCAAAATTAAAAAAATTTGACCTAAAAAAGTCAATAAGAGAATATTTATGGGACAGAGTGATGTCTTCCTTTTTCATATGCTTAACTTCATCATATGCTTAACTTCATTTGACCGTAATGTCTTCCTTCTTCAGATGCTTAACTTCATCTTTCTCTCTCTATATTGTTCGCCCATGCCCAAATTTCTTCGTTGTACTCCATCGCTAAATTGGCCAACTTTCTCTCAAAATTGGGTTGGACTAATTCGTAACCTATTTTAGATAAAATTTTGTTAGCATAAAAAAAATCAATTACATAAATTATAATAAAATAAATACTTACTCATGCCTAAAATTGCACTGCAAAGGTGTGGTTTTTTCCATTTCTCAATGGCGTTCTTGCCAATATGACGTACGCAATATGCTAGATAAGCATGCGGAGGGTTTCATCCACTATTCAGACAATCAATTGTTGCTAAAATGCTTGTTGTTCTATCAGAAATCAAGCAGATGTCATCTTTTCGTATCACATGTTGACGTAAATTACTTAAAAAGAATTTTCAAGTATTAACAGACTTTTTCAATAATTGCGAATGCAATCAAAAATATATTCTCATCATCATCCTGTGTAACAACAATCAATAATACATATTTATACCTTTCGTATAGCCATGTACCATCCACTTGGATCATACGTTTGCAATATGGAAACCCGTCGATACATGGCTTGAATGCCCAAAACAATTTATTAAATATTTTCTTCCCTCTAAAAGTTGACCTTCCTGGTTGCATGCATTCAATGTTTTATACCTGACTATGGTCCCCAGAATGAATATTACCATTGCATTCAGTAAAGAAGATAACTAATTGTATGACTTCTCGTAATTACCATAAATCTTTTTCAATGCCTTGTCTTTTGCATACCAACTCTTACTATATTCAATTTGATATTCAAAGTGTTAATTAACAGATGCCATAATCGTTGACACTGTAACTCGGGGATTGGCTTCATCCAATGTCCTAATGTGCCTGCTTATTATACCCGAGTCTAATTTACGATGGTCTTGACTGATGGAATTTCGTAAACAAGTGTGACAACCACTGTATTTTGTAATCTCCCAATAATTTTTCCTTTGAAGCTTAGATACCCGAATCTTTCAATTATAGTCTTCTTTATATTTAACACATTTTACAAACAAAGTTCTAGGACTTGACTCTTTAACCAAGAAGATTACATGATTTCTGATGGAATACTCTTTAATTGTTAAAGCAATTTTTCTTTTTCTACAAAATTGCATTCCAACAGATAACTCATCAGAAGAACTATCGCATATCTGTGGCATGATTGAGTATTGCGATGCCCTCATCAAATCGTAATCTATTAAATTCATATGAACGGGAGGTTCATACCATATAATATCATCTTTGTCAGAAATGAACTCTTCATCACCACCAAAAGCAGGTTCATCACCAAGGTCATCAACACTTAAGTTCGGTTCTGCAGTGTCTTCATCTTCACTAGAATCAGCAAGTGTTTCTCTCTATCGACCTTGGAGATTTTCAACATCAACGTCAGTGGGAAACGTTGGCTCAACAGTGAAAAACGTCGCTGGACAAACATATGAATTAAAAGCACATGTTTTACTTTTCAACAATGCAACAAAACTGTCTTCAAACCTATAAGATTGGCCATCAATTGTACATCCAAAATCCATCTGAGAAGAACTTTCATATACATTTCTAGATGAACTCGAAACATCAGATGTAGCACGCAACGCAGCATGTAACGCAATACTTCGCATACAGGTTGATTCATGCTCTGCAATCATGATTCCAACATGACTATCATCTTTAAGAGTTATTACAGAATATCGAACTGGGTCATCGCATGTCTTTCACCGGTACCGCAAACGAACAATCCCAGACTCAATTTTTTCTTTTATCTCCTGGTTCAACTCTCGAAGGTAAATATTTTTGGAAAATCTCATCTTTTTTGTATTTTCTGAGTCAAAAATGACACCTATATCAGTTTTTACGATTTCTCCACCGTAATGAATAACAGCCATAAAAAATCTCATTGTATCTACTAGTTCAAAAAACATACATTTTCGAATCATAATATAAAAATTAAAGCTATCATAATGTTGTAAAAAATATAAACAAACAAACAACATACATATTTAAATGATAAAATAAAAACTTAAATTTGTTTCTCTTCTGTTTTTTTCTTCTTCTTCACAAAAGTTCTCAATTTCGTATAAATTCTACTATCCACCTAACTTATATAAAGATAAAAATATTTCTCAGAAAATTATTTTTTTAACAAAATTACCCCTATAATTCAATAACAAGACACCCTAAAATTTAAAGTTATTACCCCTACATAACTTTTCAGACCATTAATAATATATTTTAATATTATTTTAAACAATTTTCAGTCAATAATTTATCAATTCAAGGTCTGACAAACTGTTTTTTTTTTTCAGACTACGTTTCAAGCCACTATTAAATCTATTTGCAGAGATTCGAAACGTGTAATGCCTATTTTCAAGACGTGCAGCAGGGATATTTTCAGACCATGAGATCGGATTGCAAGCGTTCCACCTTCAATAATTTTTTTATTATGTTTTTGATTTTGATTTAAACACAATCTGACCTCATTCATTTTTTTATTATTTATCTCCCCATGAGGTCGGATTGCAAGTATTCCATTCTCAATAATTTTTTTATTTTTTTTTGAGTTCGATTGGAACACAGTTCGAACTCAACAATTTTTTTATGGCCATGAGTTCGGATTGCATTCTAATGGCCTTCATGATATTTTATTTTTTTTCGACCATAAGATCGGAATGCATTCCACCCGAACTCAAAAAGGGATATTATTCGAAGTGCAATAGATTCAAAAAATTTTATCTGACAACAATATTTTTATAAATAAAAAAAATGAGATACAATATCCCAATAATTTTGCCACAACTCACTTATCTAATTATACAGTAAGCAGTGAACAATAGCAAAACTATCCTCAAACCAACGAAAGCAGAAAATAACCTAAAGAGATTACATATATAACTTTTATGTAATTGGTAATTCCAAATTAAACACCAATTTTCGGAAATAAACCACCATAATCCAAGCTACTCACTCAACCATAACGTAAACAATCCACAGAATAAAAGTTCATTCAAGCATTTCTCAGCATAACAAAATCAGATCAGAAATCAGTGAGCACAGTATCAAACCAGAAGGAATGAAAATCGATCAGATATATCAATGTGTACTGGATCTAGAACTTAAACATGAATTGAGACGACGTTGAAGCGTGATAGAGAAATCAGCTTTGAAATCAAGGATATGTAAACATAATTGACAGGATCTCACCTGGAACTGAAGATGAACATTGAACAGACACAAGTGCATGAAACGCTAACACGAGTGAAGAATCTGATGATCGATCGAATCTTTTCCACCACGATTTGAACAATAAGACAACATTGGAAAAGGAAACAAGAATCAAGAAGAATCAACAAACCAGAAAGAATCAAAGAACCATACTGAATCGGAGACGGAGCTACAAGATTACAGAGAACCGATCAGAATGTTAATCAGCAAAATAAAGAACGAAGAATTTCTCAAATTTTAACTAAAACTCAAAGATTTTAGTCTCCCTTTTTCCCTTACTCAACCGAAAGAGGAAAAAAAGAGAGAAAATTAGGTTGTTGTTTTTTCTCCAAATCGGCGGTGAACCATCTGGAATACATGAGGATAAAATCCAACTCCCCTACCTACAAGAAATGAACGGCCAGGATCAATCAATCGCCATCTAACTCAAAGGTGGTTATTAAAGTTAACCACTAACTAACATTTTGGCTTATTTATCCATTGAGGACCTCAACTTCTATACCATTTTCTTTTGATCGATTCAATAACGTATGGAGAATATACATATTTGGTCACTCAACAATGATCATATTTACGTTTCGGTCATCTAACTTTTTTTGGCAAAATTTTCATTATTATTATATTTTAGTTTTATGTTGATAATCATTCATTTAAAAATTAACAGAGATTATGGTGTGTCCCGATATAACAATTTTAGTCTCTATATTTTAAATCATAAAAAAAAATTATAAATCTTAATCTCTTAAATTATAACTATTAAATTTTAAAGCATATTTGGGGGTCTTAGATTTCAGACAAGAGTTCGATCGAGTAAGTAGAAACAGGGCCATGATCCAATGGATTCCGGATCAGTTGCCTAATACATGTAGTTTTAAGAATTTAACTGGCTAAATTTTATTTGAAATACGTATGTTTATTCGTTTAATTGGATAAATTATTATTTGTAATTATAATTTGAGAATTAGTTATAAAGATTTGGATAAATTAATAGAAATATAGATAAAAAAATATTTTTTTGATATATTGTTTTCTTAAAATATTTTTGATTTTTGTGATGTTTCTACAATAAAATAAAAGTTGGATTGAAAAAAATTAACTATAAATAGTGATTTAAAAAAATACAATAAGCAAATATGGATTCATAAGAACCCGACTTTGCAAAGTTCAAGACACTTTATCTATATGGGTATACTGAAAGTCGGATTCTTATGAATTCTTCTTCAATTATTTTAATTTTTAAATTTATTGTTATAGACAGATTCAATATTTTTACAATAATTTTAAAGACGGATTCAATCTTTGATTTTTGGTATACGTCAAATATAAAAGATTAAGAGTTTAATTTAAGGTTTTTAATTTAAATTTAGAAGTTCATAGCTTAGACTTTAAGGGTTTAAATTTTAATAATTATAATTTAAGATTTAAAATTATATTTTAGAGTTATAGAATTAAGTTTTAAGTTTTAAATCTTAAATAGACTTGTGATTATTTTTATTATTTGTACATCAAATATTAAAAATTAAATTTATTTGCTATAAAACAATTTTTTTTAAAAAAATATATAAACTGCTGATATCAAATAAAATGAGTTTGTCGCGTTCGACTAACATAGCTAAGTACTAATAATATTGAGTATTTTTAAGCACTATTAAATTAATTTATAAAGATTAAAATATAAATGGCTTAACTTAAAATTATAAATTATTTAAAATAAAATATTAATTATATTATATAATTTTTTAAAGTATTAATTTTTTAAAATGATTTCTAAAAAGTTTCTAAATTATTTTTTTAATTTCTTAAATAATTAAATATTTTATATTTTATATTTTTTAATTATTTATTTTTTAATTTTTTAAATCTTGAACTTTAAACTCAAAACCATAAACTTAAATAAACTCTAAATTATAAATCTAAAAAACTTAAACCCTAAACCCTAAACTATAAATCATATGTCTTAATTCCAAAACTCTAAAGTAAAAATATTAAACCATAAACTATAAACACAAACCATAAATTCAAACATTGGTTTATGGTTTACAATTTCAAGTTTAAGGTTTATTGTTTATGGATTATGATTTTGGGTTTAGTGTTTATGATATTTAGTGTTTATAGTTTTAAGTTTTACGTGTATGGTTTTATGATTTAATGTTTAGGGTTTTAAGTTTTAGGTTTAGGATTTATAATTTACATTTTACATTTTAGAGTTTTAGATTTAGGGTTTAAAAATTAAATAAATTTAAAAATAAATAGTTTATGATTTACATGAAGTCTGATTGAGTGAAAGTAAATCTATTGATCTTTGTTAGCTTAGTGTTTAGAATCATTGTTTAGTTTGTAGGTTAATAAGTTTAACGTGTTGTTTGGAGGAGGAGCATCGGTGAAGGATTCTAATATCTCGGTCTTTTCAGAGTACAATATTTAAGTCTTTGAGTTATGTATTCATAGGAATCTATTGTATATTATAATTTGGATTTGGATTTTCAAATGATCAAATTAAATGTTTTATAATGTAAATTTTAAAAAGAGTTCTATTGTATTTGTTTTAGATGATATTTATGTTTTATTGGGTTAAAATCAAATAGGTTTTGGAATTTGATTTTGAATTAAGCTAAACTAGATCAAAATTTGTATGATTGATTTTCAAGCTTAAAACCCAAATATAACATCCAAACCAAGGGTGTTTTAATTGATTATAACACCTTCGTCAATAGACAAACCTTTCTAGCAGCACGTTGATCAAAAGAGGATACAACTTGGTACCGTCAATTATTATATTGATATGGCCAAAATCGGCTTAATGCAAAACGAAACGATATCCGAATGAGATAGTCTTTATAATATAATTGATATAATAAGTCAACGCATGTTTATAGGCCAAATTGATAAGATATTATATTTGATTTTTTTATTAAAATATTATTATACCGGTCAAATTATTAAAGGATCTATAACATTTTAAATAATATAATTTTTAAGATCGATTGAATCATAACTCAACTTCAAAAAATTATATACATAAATTTTTGAAATCGGTTAGATTATAACCTGACTTCATGAAAAATAAAAAATAATAATAAAAATTGGTGAGGTCAGTTAGATTACTATCAAGATTATAAAAAAATAATTTAAAAAATGAATGCAAATTTTGAGGTTCATGGCTTCCATATGGATTCTTTCTTTTGTTGCTCACTTATATGGAAGCAGTATTTTAATATTGCGTGAAGTCGGATAAAAATCCTATCATTTTTTTTTCTTTTTAAAGTCATCAAATCGTAAGTTGTACACTTTTAATATTTTTTTATTATTTCTTTATAAAGTCGAATGAAAATATTTCGACCTCAACTATCTAATATTATCATATATTTTTAAATAATTTATTGACTATCAATTATTATATTTCATCAATTTCGTTCATGTTTATACCACTTAAAATTAAAATTTAAAAATAACCAAATAGCTAAAAATACTAATTAATTAAATGACAAATAGTACCACTTCCTTTGTCCGCCAATAGTAAAAGATACATTATCTCTTATCCAGTTTAAGTAATCCCGTCATTATATTGAACTTTTAAAGAAAGTAAATAAAGAAGAGCAAATCATTAACGAGTGTGGGAGGAATATGGGTCAAGTTAGATGGATCATCACACACTTTTTAAACAGACTTTTCAATGAAACTCGTTATTTACAGATGCTAATTAATTTCAATTCTTTACAATTTTTTAATTAAAATATAAAGATACTATTTTAAGATAATAAATTACTTAGAAAGAAATTATATTTATCAGAATATTAAATTGTTTCAATCAAATCCATATTATTTATAGAAAAATTATATTTTTCTTATTTATTTGAATTTACTATGTGGAAAATATGAAGTCGTTTTTCAAGTATTATAATGTGTTATCTGAAAATTGTTTTAAACTCGTGATCTAAAAAAATTTGAATACTTTTTGAAACACGAGTTATTCCTATACAAACGATTTAAAGATATATTTTTTAAAATAATATTAAATAATCATTTTTTAATTAGATAAAAAAAAATATGAATTTTAAAAAAGCCGGAAATAAGGGTGTCCTTTCGAGGAACGTAGACATCATTATTATTTATGAGTTGCTTAACTAGAGTGGTCATTTTATCGATATCTTATAGATTTTGACTCGTTTTAACGCTTTAAAATTGAGTTTTAAAAAAATAAGTTCGAATTTTTAAGATAAAAAGTAGGTTAAGTCGATTAAATTTAACTTTAGAATAAAAAATATTTAATTTAAAATAATAATTTTATTTTATTTTAAATATTTAGATATAATTACAATACTATTATTTTCTTTATATATTTTTAATTCTCTCTATATTATTGTATTTAATAAAAATAAAATAATTATTATACTCTCTCTATGTATCAAATTAAATATAAAATTTCAATCGAATTTCAAATCGAATGGTTCATCGTACTATAAAAAGACGCGGGTCAGTCAAAACTCGTACCGAACTCAACCGACCCATGCCCATCCCTAGGCTTCGCTGTCTTTCTTGTAGGCTTTAGCACAAGCACATGTTGGGTGATTTTCGTCTTGTAAATTCGATCGCCATTGAATTAGTATTATCACTATCAGCAATTTCAGCGAGGAATTCCATTAGTCCGATGCATGCTAATGAAGAAAGCAACCACCACTTTTATGAAAAATTCACCTTCTTAACGTGCTTTTCAAAGTGGATGTAACTGTCAAAGGGCCAAATGGCCATGGAAGAAAAAGCAAGCATTTCCCGTCCTTGGATTCAATCATCAAACTTCTTCAACCAGTGTTTCCATAAATATCTTACCCAGTTCTTTGGTAAATCTTGGTGCTCACGGCTTTGAGAATTCATCATTCGGTGGGTCATTTGTTTAAAACTCCTTATTAGGCTAAAACGTCCACTTATGGACATAAATATGAAAAAGAAAAAGTAATTTCTTTTTGTTATTTTTACAAACAGTTGGTGGGTGGTGGGGAAATTGAGATAATGCCTGTCACTGATATCTTGAAAGTTCAATTTCCCTTTGATTTATAAAACAAGAAACGAAAAGCAACAATGGGTCTTCTTCAAAATGGGAAAAAGGCAATGGAGAGGGGTTGTTATGGATTTGAGAATGGGTGAAGAAAAGCTATGGTGGAGCTTGTAGATATGGTTTTCTCAATGGCAAAGTCTAGTCTTGTCCCTTTATTTGGACTCCAGCAGAGGGAGAGGGACCCCTGCAAGCACTTTAACTGAATTACATTGAAGCAGACATCATCCACTCTTCACCCACATACAAAAGGATTGTTTTTTAGTTTAAATATCTTATTATTCATCGTTGATGATCATTCGTAAAATATATCTACAAGTTATGATAATGAATACATTAGCGTTGATGATCGTTTGTATAATAAAATATAATCTCTACCATTTGACATTGATCGCTCAATTACTATACTGATATCGCTCGTGCTATAAACCGGTAATTTCTAAAAACAACAATCATTCTTTTAACCACTTGGGCTAGAGGACTCGTGCTATTAAGCTTAATTATTTAATTTACGTAATATATAAATGGAGATTTTTCGATAGTAATAGAATTTTAATTTAAATTCATGTGTTACGATTAGGAATTTGAAAGGTGATAAATAAACAAAGCAATAATAATATAAATAAGACATCTATAAGAGACAAGAATTAACTATTATAAATATAAAGATCTTTAAAATAATTGGATCTCTTTTATAATTGATTAAGACAATAAACACTATATTTATATAATTAAATACTTCGCGACAAAAAAATCTTAGCTCATATACTCGTGTATTCTTTTACTATTAAAATTATAATAAAATCTAACTTAATTGTCGATTAAAGTTTGAATCTATCTTCAACGGTTATGATATTTAAGTTCGATTTGTGTGACGTTTCGAATTATTTGTGCAACCGAATTCAAACATTTCGCATCATCAACTTAATGCGATTGGAAAGGCCTCCATAATCCTAAATGATTAAGTAAGATTAACATAATTGTGACGACCATGTTTTATATGCTTCCCCTGTTTTGCTGCACTCTAAAACGAATTGCTTTCTGGGGGAATCAACCACACTTCCTAATGGGGAAGAAGGTTGAAACAAGTTCTTCACACTTTTCGCAATCTCCACTCACAAACTCACATTGGATTCGATAGATCTGACTTGTGATGAGGCTTTACAATATGGGTATAAAATATTTTTTAAAAAATAAATTTTAATAATTTTAATATGTCGGACCAACGAACAACTCGATCTCCGATTAATATTTTTTATTTTTCTCTAGATGCTTTGATAGATACTTAACTTCCGGAAATAGTTTTTAACTCCCACTCAAGCTTTGCATCTGTGCCATAACAGTTGATTCCCAAATCCAAACACTTCATGCTAAAGATGCTTTTCAATGCCTAAAGGTAAAATCTCTTTTAAGACAATAATATATTCTCAAGAACATTAAATTCATTTTTGTAAAAGAATAAACAACTGGTTTAGTTGGTGTCTTAGTCATAACTGAAGCATATGGAATAAATTTACGTTATTAAAATTTTCCTTTCTATAAAGTGTTGCGTATGATATCGAGTCAACTAGACAAGAATTCAAATTTAAAATATTTATATTCTATGGTATTTAAGTTATAAATGAACTTAAATTTAAATATTTAGATATTTAATTTAAACCATAAAAATAAATACTTCGGTTTACTATAATATCCCAACAAAATCATAAATTTATCATTGTACATGGTAAATATCATAAAAGAAAACATCAACATTTTAACTTTAATATCAACAAATATAACTCTTTTAACTCGGTATAGTCAAAATCGAATTGAAGACACTATTGGCTATTTAATACTTGATAAAAGATTAAAAATTTTAACTGATTGTTTATGAAAATAATATCAAGTTAGAGTTTTTATATGCAAGTGTCACGAACTGTTGGTCGTGATAACGCGGGACCGATTGAGATGCTTTCTGGTTGTGTTTAATTCTTGGGAGCGGGATAGCAATAAAGGTGTAGTACGTGCCGAACAGTCGATCTATCTTCGGATGGACGTACTGATCGCGCACCACACTAGTCAGGAGCTGTCCCCGCTTCCCTGATGTGCCCATGGGAGGGCAAAACCAATGAGCATCGGAGATGGTAAAAGCTTAACCTCGGGTATGCGAGAGACCTGAGATGCCGCACGGATGATGTCCCTGCGCCAAAACTCTAACCCCGTGACAAGTGATATCAGAGTGAGGCTATGTGCTAGATGTGAGTTTGCCAAGCGCTCCGTTGATGCGTTAGCAAGTCGCGTGGACGAGTCAGTGTAACTCGCACCCTAATGTGAAGAGGGTGTTCGCAAGTGGGTCCTCTAGAAAGAGATTGAGATGAGGACGGGTAGGCAGGAAGCCGCAGCGAAAGTTCTTCAAGCCCCAATGTGACGGAGGGAGAGTGGAGGGGGAATTGCACACTAGTTCCTGGCCAAGTTAAAGAGAAGGGAAAGAGTTTCTCCCCATGCACAAGGACATGCATAAATCGGGTGGGGGAGAATATCACGAACCGTTGATCGTGATAACGTGGGACCGACTGAGATGCTTTCTGGTTTTGTATAATTATTAGGAGCGGGATATCAATAAAGGTGTAGTACGTGCCGAACAGTCGATCTATCTTTGGATGGGCGTGCTGATCGCGCACCACACTGGTCGGGAGCTGTCCCCGCTTCCCTGATGAGCCCATGAGAGGGCAAAACCAGTGAGGGAGATGATAAAGGCTTAACCTCGGGTATGCAAGAGACCTGAGGTGCCGCACAGGTGATGTTTCTGCGCCAAAACTCTGACCCCGTGACACAAGCATACATGTTCGTTAAGTAATAAAGTGATGAGTAAAGTATCATCTTCATAGAGATTATCCAAGAATTTATCAAACTAATATCCGTAAGATTCGTAATTGTAGGTCGACAGTAAACTAAAAAGACTTTAAACAAAAATATCATGAAAGAAAACTAAAAATAAAAACAAAGTAAAAATTTACAGACCATTGTAATTTGACAAAATATAAATTTAAAAAAATCAACAAATTGACAAAGATATATGAAATCTACTCATATAAAACCTTATATAGGTAAACTTTTTAATTTTAAAGCACCCACCCAAAAACTAAACAATTAACAATTATAACAATTTAGCCCTACAAGTATTTTATATAAGAAATTTAAAAATTTTGATTCGTGATAAATTTTTATAATACAAAAAAAATGTTAATAGTTGTTTTTCTGCAGTCTATGAATGTTTGAAGTGATCTTTTAAATCATTTAAGAGCTGTTGAGGATTTTATTTTTAGTATTAAATGCACTTTTAAATTTATCGGTATCAGTACATGTATAAATGTATTAGTATTTACCTCAAAGAAAAAAGTCACTAACAAAATTACATTAGGTATCGATACACGATACAAGTATATCGGTATACCCGTACATATCATTACAGTTGAAGTCATATCCATATACAACTTTGCTAGCGGAAAATTGAATTCTTGTAGATTAAAATAGTATATCAGTACACAGACAACCGTATCGATATAAACTCTAGTGGATATAAACTCTGGTGAATTAAAACTTGATTCGACTTAATTAGTCAGTAAGTCAAATTTCATAATTAAAAAAAAATTATGAACTCCTAGTGAAATTCCAACTAGAAGTCTACTAGTAGAAGAGCAAGTCTTGTCTTTTATTTGCTTGCATCCCACTGTTACTAATGAATCCTGAATATTCTTCCCCATTGAAAATGTGCATCTATTTTCCCCTATTCTGACGTGCAGCAGTTTGGTTAAATGTCATACAACAGAGAAAAGGGTTTTAATATGATCTCCACAAAATATGCCTCATGGTCTGCCAATTACACCAAAAAGAAAAGAAAAGAAAAAAATCAGATTATTTTCACAAATTGGACTTGCAGATAAATGATGAGATATACGACCAACTGTAAGCTGTTTGGAATGGAAGAAAGTGATGGGAAAATTATTCTTTGAACAGTGTAATATTGCACTACAACAGCACAAGTCACCATCCATCTTTTATAATTAGTTTCTCCAAAAACAGCAAAAGGTTTCATACAGACACAAAGTTTTACCTGTTCCCCAGATATTCCGGATGAATATCGAGTTGTCGATTTAGAATAGAAGAATTATATTCTCGTATCGGTTTCGAACATATATAAGATAATTAATATGAGTATTTTTAATTATTAGATCAATTTTTTAAATATGTTTTACCGACGTAGTTGAGCGATTAGTCATGTATGTTATTGTTAAAAAAATGAATTTAAAATTGTTTTAGAATTTTATGTTGAGTGTATGTTTAAATTTTAAAATTTAATTGAAACTTTTAATTATGTTAAATAGAGTGAAGGAGAAATTTCGCAAGTTTATATCGCTTTAGATTGATTCAATAATTTTTATTTTCAATAGGCTTGATAAATCAATATAGAAAGTCTATTAAAATATTTTACACTATAATATGGATAAATAATTAGAAAGGAAAAAGAATAAATAAATAAAATAAAATATGGAATTTTTATTTATAATTAAAATTATTAAGGGAAAATAAAGTAAATATTTTTTACAAACACTATTTAGTTAAATGATGAAAAGGAGAGGAAGGGATTTAATTAATGTTTTTTTTTAATTTACGGTATAATTATATAATAATATTTATTTTTTATTTTTAACCCTTTAAAAATATATACATTATATAGATAGGTTATTCAATTTTGAATCTTTAAAGAATAACGATATTTTCTTTTCACTGATATTGTTCGATGAGTTTTAGATCTAATAAAAATATCCCTTCCTTCTTCTAAAATTTGTTTTTCTTCTTATTAAAATTATGATAATAATTAAGATTATAATTAAGATTAATTGAAAAATATATTATTTATAAAATATTTTATATAATACATAAAATATAAAAATGTTATTTCCCTTATTTTCAAAGAATTCAATTCCTTTACCTAACTTTTTCTCTAAACTGGGGTAATTATGAACTCTGGATTTCAAGGGAAGAATGGAACAAAAACCCTCTTGCTCTTTTTCGTACACTTTCTATATATCAATACTAAAAATTTAAATTATAAATTTAAAATTCGATACTCTATATTTTAAAAAATATATATTTTATTTTTAATTCTCTCGACCTTAAATATTAATTCTAACCATCAATTTTAATTATAAACTTAAATCTATTTTTTTTAGAGTATAAACTTATAGAAACACAAAAAAATATAAAAGATCGAATGCTTAACTCGAAAGATCTATTTATTATATTTTTGGTAATAAACCCCTTTACTCATTATTCCGACCATTTAAATTGTACTTTTTTATTTTTGTTTTGTGTGGTTAACTTTTAGATAAAGATTCTTTATTCGTTTCGATGTTATTATTTATATTTTACACTAAAAAAATAAATTTACCGTTTAAGATTAAAATTCTGAATATTTAGAATTTTAATCCAACTTGAGCAAAGAAAAAAAGAGAGGGTTTGTTATCTTTACTTCACTCACAATGATAAACCCCACAAAGAACAACTATATATACATGACATTCCCCATGCTTGTTTCCCAACACTTAGCCAAAAACATAACTCTATCACCTGTTTCTCCTCTCACTTGTCTGAAGGCCATTTTGTAGGCAAGCAAAGCAAACAAAAACAACAACAGAAAACAAATTATAACACCAAACCTCAAACCAAAGTGGTTGGAGAATCTTTGGGTTTCGTTTGCTTTTTGTATTTTCCTAAGAAAAATGGGTGATGAGAAGCAGAAAACCGGTGCAGTGGTGACCAAGGCAAACGGGTCTGTAAGGTCCATCTTCATGCATGCGGATGGCGTCGATATGTGGCTGATGAGTCTCGGCTTCATCGGAGCACTCGGTGACGGCTTCAGTACACCTCTAGTTTTGCTTGTCACCAGCAAGTTGATGAACAATCTGGGAGATTCTTCAGCTTTCACTGCAGACATCTTCATCCAAAACATCAACAAGGTCTTGTTTTTCTTTTCCTCGTTTCTATGTTCTGCTTCTTCTTTAAAAAAAAACAGGCACATGCATATAAACACATGCAAACTATCAGAGACTAACATGCTTCTGCTTTATGGGTGACAGAATTCAATGGCTTTATTGTACTTGGCTTGTGGGTCATGGTTTACTTGTTTTCTAGGTAAGTTTTCATTCATAGAATTCTGGGACTGAAAGTAACTTTCAGAAAATGTTTCCTCCAGGTTTTGTTTGATTCATAGAAAATAACTTTATATACAAAAAGTACATCTAATTCAAAAGAAAATAGGCTGATCTTTTTGGAAATTGACTTTCCCTTCTGATCAAAAGTGTAAAAATGGCTTATTATAAGAAAATTAATTTTAATTAAGCTAGATGGTATTATATTAATAATAAATTGTTAAGTTTAATTTATAAAATCATTTAAAAAAATATTATACTTTTCAATATTATTAAACATACATTTTTATATTTTAAATATATATAGTATAATAGTATTCATAAAATAATAAATTACTAATATAGTTGACACTATTTATTATTATAAAATATTATTTTATTAGTATAATTTTAATATTACTAATTAATTTAAATAGTGAATAATTTTTAGTTTTTTATTGGAATATGCTTTAATAATTTTTTATAATATAAAATATGAATAGTTTTAATACCATAAAGTAATAATACAAATAATATTAAAAATTATTAAATTATATTTAAATTTTAAAGTATTTATATGGTTAATTTATTATTTTAAATAGTGTTACTTTGTGTATTTGATAATACAGTATTTTAGAATATTTATTAACTTGCTACTATTTGAAATAGTACTATTAAAAATTAATAGTTTAATTATAAAAATAAATAATATTTTAATATTTATATCAACATTTTCTTTAAAAATATTATTTTAAGAATGATTATGTTAAAATAAATAATATTATTAGAATATTTGAAATTAATTCAATTTAATTATGAAACAGTGAATACTAATTATATATCTTAAACATTTAATATTGATATAATCTTTTAGAATTAAATTTCATGGTTAGAATGATAATATTGTATTAATACTTAAAAGAAAATAACTAAACAAAGAAACTATTATATATCTAGTTCAGAGAAACATTTCTTCAATTTTTTATATGAAACCTCAATATTTTTTGTTTTCCAAAGAATGGTTATTTGAAGCTTCAATGGAGGGATAGTTTATGAATTTTTTTCTGCAATTTTTTAGAAGGATTTTGCTGGTCAAGAACAGGTGAGAGACAGGCAACAAGAATGAGAGCTAGGTATTTGAAAGCTATCCTAAGACAAGATGTGGGATACTTTGATTTGCATGTTACAAGCACAGCTGAAGTTATCACAAGTGTTTCAAATGATAGTCTAATAATCCAAGATGTTCTCAGTGAAAAGGTTTTATTTTCCTGCAAATTTGATGTTAAGTTTTGAATAAAAAGAAGTAATTTAGTTGCTAATGGAAGATGGTGTTTGCAGGTTCCAAATTTTTTGATGAATGTTGCAATATTTGTGGGGTGTTACATGGTAGCGTTTATAATGCTGTGGAGACTGGCAATAGTGGGATTTCCTTTTGTTGTTCTTCTGGTGATTCCTGGTTTAATGTATGGAAGAGGGTTGATAGGAATAGCTAGAAAGATAAGGGAGGAATACAGTAAGGCTGATACAATAGCAGAACAAGCAATATCTTCCATAAGAACAGTTTATTCCTTTGTTGGTGAAAGCAAAACCATTGCAGATTTCTCTGCAGCTTTGCAAGTGTCTGTGAAGTTGGGATTAAGACAAGGTTTGGCTAAAGGTCTTGCAATTGGAAGCAATGGGATTGTTTTTGCCACTTGGTCTTTCATGTCTTATTATGGCAGTAGGATGGTCATGTACCATGGGGCTCCAGGTGGGACTGTTTTCATTGTTGCTGCTGCTGTTGCCATGGGAGGCCTGTAATTTCCTTCAACTTTTCTACATTCTCTGTGTCTATGTTTATATGATCTATATATACATATATGTAATGTTTATTGTTTTTTGTTGATGATCAGATCATTGGGTGCTAGTTTGGCAAACCTCAAGCATTTCTCTGAAGCCTGTACAGCCGGGGAACGGATTATGGAAGTGATGAAACGAGTCCCCAAGATTGATTCAGAAAATTTGGAAGGAGAGAGGTTGGAAAAAGTTTCAGGAGAAGTGGAATTTAGGCATGTTGAGTTTGCATATCCATCAAGGCCTGACACCATGATTTTCAAAGATTTTTGCCTCCTCATTCCAGCTGGAAAGACAGTGGCTTTAGTGGGCGGCAGTGGCTCGGGGAAATCCACAGTCATAGCACTACTACAAAGGTTTTATGACCCACTTGGGGGAGAGATACTGCTTGATGGGATTGCCATAGATAAGCTACAGGTCAAGTGGCTAAGGTCACAAATGGGGTTGGTGAGTCAAGAGCCAGCACTTTTTGCTACAACCATTAAGGAGAACATACTGTTTGGCAAGGAAGATGCTAGCATGGAGGAGGTTATTAAAGCAGCTAAAGCCTCCAATGCCCACAATTTCATCTGTCAATTGCCCCAGGGTTATGAAACTCAGGTTTGCCTCTTTTAAGAAAATTTGCCAGGGAAAACAATGACACTGAATCAACAAGTTTTATCTCAAATTAACCAAAAATATACTTCTTAGAACATTGAAATCTATATAAAAAAAACTATTTGAAACTTACTTTTTTTACTGTGTCATATATGATATCCTGGTAGATTCTTTCTAAGTAATTGTAAAGATTAGCCTGATCAAGTCACAGTTCCCTGACCAATGTTTTAGCATTCATATATAGTACAGACACACACACAAATATTATATATGTTTTCCTATTGTCATTTTAATTAATAGTAATTTGGTCCCTGTCAAACCCATCCCTTCTCTGCAAGCTGCAGTGTCTTCCCCACTTCTTAAATGAGAACCCATGTTACTGCAAGCTGCAGTGTCTTCCCCACTGCCTCTGTTGCAGACCCTTTCTTCACGAACAAAACAAATATTTCTCATTTCTCTGCCTTTGTTTAGAAATACTTCACATCATTTCTAAAAACTAGTTGAAGTAGAAAATTATATTAATTAAAGAAATAAACGTGATTTTGTGGTGTAATCAAACTTATATACCATTGTTTTTGATGAACCTTTTGAACAGGTTGGTGAAAGAGGGGTTCAAATGTCTGGTGGACAAAAGCAAAGAATTGCTATAGCCAGAGCAATAATAAAAGCACCCCGAATCCTTCTTCTAGATGAAGCAACAAGTGCATTGGACTCAGAATCCGAACGAGTGGTGCAACAAGCAATAGACCAAGTTGCAGTTGGCCGCAGCACCATAATGATCGCCCACCGCCTTTCCACCATTCGCAATGCTGACCTTATAGCAGTAGTCCAAAATGGACAGGTTATAGAAAGAGGATCACATGATCAGTTGATAGAAAATGAGACAGGTCACTATGCTTCATTAGTCCGCCTTCAGAAAATAGATAAAGAAAAGACGCTTGAAGAAACCAACTCCAATTTATCTACTTATGCCTCATCTTCGATATCGAATTTGGACATTTACAGCTCAAGTAGTCGTAGACTCGCTTTGGTTAGTCGGTCTAGTTCCGCCAATTCATTTACTCAAAACACTACTTCATTGGCAAGAGAATCTTTAGTGGAAGATCAAAAGTTACCAGTGCCATCTTTTAGAAGATTGCTGGCATTGAACTTACCAGAATGGAAACAAGCAATGCTGGGGTGTTTGAGTGCAATCTTATTTGGTGCAGTTCAACCTGTTTATGCATTCTCACTAGGATCTATGGTGTCAGTGTATTTTTTAACAGATCACGGTGAGATTAAGGAGAAGACAAAGATCTACTCCTTATGCTTTTTGGGGTTGTCTGTGTTTTCATTGCTGACTAATGTTGGTCAACATTATAATTTCGCCTACATGGGAGAGTACTTGATAAAGAGGATTCGAGAGAGGATGTTTTCAAAGGTATTGACATTTGAAGTAGGCTGGTTCGATCGGGATGAGAATTCAAGTGGTGCTATCTGTTCTAGACTTGCTAAGGATGCCAACATGGTTAGCATTTTCTTATTCTAATCTGAATCAAAATCACTTGCATATTGAATGAATTTCAAGTCTTGGAGTCATCTAAGCCAAACCAGATTTTGGTTTTAATTATTCTTTGTTTTGGCAGCTAAGATCCTTGGTAGGTGATAGGATGGCATTGATTGTGCAAACCATGTCGGCTGTAACCATAGCTTGCACCATGGGGTTGGTCATAGCTTGGAGGCTTGCACTTGTTATGATTGCGGTTCAACCCATCATAATCGTTTGTTTCTACACCAGACGTGTGTTGCTTAAAAGCATGTCTCAGAAGGCTATTAAAGCCCAGGGTGAAAGCAGCAAGCTGGCTGCAGAGGCAGTTTCCAACCTCCGAACCATCACCGCCTTCTCATCCCAAGACCGAATCCTGAAAATGCTCGAACAGGCTCAAGAAGGTCCTCGAAGAGAGAGCATTCGCCAATCATGGTTTGCAGGTATCGGACTTGGCACGTCTCAAAGCCTAACAACCTGCACTTGGGCCTTAGACTTTTGGTTTGGTGGTAAACTCATCTCTCAAGGCTACATCACTGCAAAAGCTTTGTTCGAGACCTTCATGATCTTGGTAAGCACCGGCCGGGTAATAGCCGATGCCGGAAGCATGACTTCCGACCTCGCCAAGGGCTCGGATGCAGTTGGATCAGTCTTTGCTGTATTAGACCGATACACAACCATTGAGCCCGAAGATCCTGATGGATACAATCCTGAAATGATATCAGGCCATGTGGAACTTTGTGACATAGACTTTGCATACCCTGCCCGTCCAAACATTATGATCTTCAGAGCCTTCTCACTCAAAATAGAAGCAGGAAAATCAAATGCACTAGTTGGACAAAGCGGATCAGGTAAATCGACAATCATCGGATTAATCGAAAGATTCTACGATCCAATCGAGGGTGCAGTGAAAATTGATGGTAGAGATATAAGGTCATACCATCTTAGGTCACTAAGGAAACACATAGCACTGGTTAGCCAAGAGCCCTCATTATTTGCAGGCACCATAAGAGAAAACATTGCATATGGAGCATCCGATAAGATCGATGAATCGCAGATCGTTGAGGCAGCCATAGCAGCCAATGCTCATGAGTTCATTTCAGGGTTAAAAGATGGTTATAATACATGGTGTGGAGATAGGGGAATGCAGCTCTCTGGTGGCCAAAAGCAACGCATTGCAATAGCAAGAGCCATACTGAAGAACCCTAGAGTTTTGCTGTTAGATGAGGCCACCAGTGCACTTGATAGCCGATCAGAGAAAGCAGTGCAAGATGCACTTGAGAGGGTCATGGTTGGGAGGACCAGTGTGGTGGTGGCTCATAGGCTAAGCACCATTAAAAACTGTGACCAAATTGCTGTGCTGGACAAGGGAAAGGTGGTGGAGAAAGGGACCCATCAGTCCTTGTTGGCTAAGGGTCCCAGTGGAGCTTACTTCTCACTGGTTAGCCTTCAAAGGAGACCCACACAACACAACTGAAACTATTTCAAGGTTAGATTAGGCTTTTTATTATAGTTTCCATCCAAAAATTTTGATGGGGAAGGCCTAACTTAACTTACAATAGATATATAAACTTTTATTTTCCTTTTTTTTATTGTCCATGTCTTCGGCAGAGACGCTGAAAGGGAAATGGCAATTCCTGTAATATTAGCTTTTGATTTTTCAAATCTAATAATAAATTCTTACTTTTATGTGTGAAAAATGTACTAATCCAATATTATACATAGGAATAAAAAAATTACTTGAAAATTTGAATCTTTTATTTTGAGTTATTTGATTCATATTATTCGAGTTTTTTAACTTTAATTGCCAAGTTAATTTTTTAGTTGAGTTTGGATTTTGTTAATTCAAAATTTTGAAAAATAATTTTTATTATTTTATAATTTAGTCTCTGATTTTTTTTATTTTTCTTTTGTTTTAAGTTTATTTTTAACAAATTTTAACTAAATACCCTTAAACCACGCTACAATACATATACAACTTTAATTCAAATTTTTTTAAATTTTATTTCTTTGATTTAAGTCAAACTTTAACCAAATTTGAATCACATATCACATTACCACTATAGAATATTTATTTAAATTCAATTCATTTTTGAATAACAAAATTATTTTTAAAAATTTAATCCTCAACTTTTCATTTATTCAATTTAATCCTTTAACTACATATTTTAGTTCTTTCTTCATGCCAATTCATTGACTCCTTTATACTCATCAATATTTTATCCTAAAAAACTCATTCAAAACATTATAAATATATTTTATAATTTTATAAGATATTTGATAAATTAAATAACATTACACTTGAAAAAAGAATACGAAAAAATATGTGTATATCTTATGTGATTTTAAAAAATTGTTTAAATGTGAATTAACTTGTATCATAATATTATAAATAATTACAATTCAAATTGAAGAGAAACTCAAAAAACTAAACAAGATTCGACTAGGAGAATTTTGAATTAAAGTTTGAGTTATAAAACAAGATTTGTTAACTCGATTAACTTAAAACTTTTGACTCGGTCAAATATTCACCCTAAAAAATACGAAGCCAGCTTTAAATTGAAAATATTCATGATTCATAAGTAATAGTTGGAAGCAAATAAAAAGACGATAGAAATTATATTATGGGTAAGTCTCACTACGTGTCTATGAGACCAACCATTAAAAATCATTCATCTCATCAATTTTTCACCAAGTGAATCTTTTCACTTGACAAAACGTTTTTTAAAATGAATTAACAATAAAAATGAGTCAAGATTCACTTAAAAAATATAATGGGTAGATCTATCTAGCAAACACACAATCGATAAAATATCCTTAAACTTAGATTTCATATTTGGATCTTAAGCCTAATTTATTATTATAAAAAAAATTAATTTGGTGTAAGTCAGATAAAATAATTTTTAAAAACATTTAAATCAAATAAGTTAAAATATAAATAAATACTTAAATCGTTAAAAAAATAATTTATTTTAAATTATTTGAATATTTTACTTCATTAATACAATTCTGAAATAAGTGTTACAGACTCGACCGCATAACATGTTACGAATACACAATTAGAGGTGATTAACAGGTCATTCAATTCAGGTTTGATTTGGGTCAATTCGATTTTAACTACAATTGGTTTAAATTTGATTCGGATTTAATTTAAAATTTTAATTTAAGTTCGGTTTTATGGTGATTTTGGTTCGAGTATCGAGTCAAATTGATTGATTTTTAGTTCGGTTAACTTTCAGTTCGAATAATATTGATTTGGTTATTTTTGGGTCGATTGATTTTTTGTCAGGTTAATATCATGTTAGCATGAGATCGATCAGTTCCAGCGGGATTTTCAGACCTAATCAAGTTTATAGTATGTATATTTGGTTTTTTGATGAATTATGTGGTAGTTTATATCTTTTTATTATTATTATTTTAACATATTTTCTTTATTTCAGTTTATCTTTGGTTTAAATCTATTTGAATCGGATAAAATCAATTGATTGAAAATCAATTTAAATCTATTTCTGGTTTAATTAAAATTTAGGTCGATTTTAATTCAATTCAATTAAAAATTAATTTAATTTTATTTTTGATTCAATTAAAATTTCGATCGATTCGGGTTGATCGAGGGAAACACCCTAACCCACCGTTAGGAGGCTTCATGAAGAGTAAACTTGAGCCTGAGAGAGAGAGACTTCCATGGAGGAAAAATAATAGCCTAACAGTCAGACGACTCGCATCAGAGTTTAGATCGTCAAAAAAATAACAAACTCAAGCTTGCAAAATGAAAGAAAAAACTGAGTTGAAGGGCTTAAAAACATATTAAATTGAATAAAAATATATTTTTTCAAAAAGTTTAAGGGCTCTAAACACCCTTAACTCCTTAAGTTTATTTAAAAACATTTTAAATTAATATGTTATATATAAATATTATTCTAAGTTATAAAAATTATTATTATTTAAATTGAGATATTGTTTATATTAAAAATTTAATAAATTCAAATATCGTTCAAATATGATTAAATTCTAACATAATTTGGATTTGTACAAATTGGAAGTCATACGCACTTAAATTTTAATTTGGTATATAATTTTTTTAATAATATTTAGAGATTTAGGTGTTTTTTATACTATCACACAAATGCGCCACTTACAAATAATTTTTTTTACGTTTTCTGTGTGTTTAATATTTTTAATTATTTAAGTTGCATAAAAAACACTATATGTAGATAATATTAAAAAAAATTATATGTATATAATATTTTTTGTATGATACTGTAAAAATAATTTAATCTTTAAATATCATTTAAAGATTTATATATATATATATATATATATATCAAATTAAAATATTTGTTTGAATTATTTTACGAATTTTTTTCTGCTCTGTCTTTTTAGGACTAATTTAGCATTGTTTTTAAAAAGTGTGGTGAGAAAGTGTAGTGAAATTTTTTTTTGGAATTTTTAGTTTAAAAAATATATATTTAGTATTGCTGTCAAAAAATGCTTTTGGAAAAATAAATAACTATTTTAGACATGATGTTATAAGTTAAAAATATATTTAAATGATAATAAAATTATTTCACATTATAATATTAACTTAAATTATGATAAAATATAAAAAATATTAATAAATAAATAAATAAATTATTTTTTAAAAGTGTTTTTTAAAAGTGTTTTTGAGAAAATATATAATTTTGTATGAATATATAATTTTTTAAATTAAAAAAATAATTTATGTTAAATATAATTACATATTTATAAAAATTAGATTATAATAAAATATAATAAATGAAGGTTAAAAATTATAATATGACTTTTAAAAATATTTTAATTTTTGTGTTTGGGTTGAAAATCAATTTTCAAACGCAATTTCTTAAAAATTAACTGTTTAGTATTGTTTCTACGTTTTAAACGAGTTTTTAATCCAAAAATTAGTTTAAAAAACAATAATAAACGGAGACTTAAACTTTTTCCTTCAGAAAATGTCTTTTTCGTATGCATGACGATGAACCAACCTTTCCTTTTCTTTCCTTTTCTTTTCTAGACTATTCGAGCGGCTGAATGTAGAAGATTCCAGAAGCACTGAGGTTGGTCATAGAAACTTAAAAGGGAGATCTGGGGTGATTTTATGAAAATATATATTTTTTATTTGTTATCTAGAAGAATGTAATCCTACAACGTCATTTAAAAAAATATTATTTGTCAGATTATGTAAAAAAGTTATGTTCTACAAAAAAAAATCAAGCCATATCATAAAAATTTATGTTAAAAACACGTAAAATTATTATTTTTTATTTTATTATTTTATTAAAAAATATGATGTTAGAATATGATTGCGAGACTGTAAAAAATTTATTTATTCTTTTGTTTTTTTTATTGATTCATAAAATTTATCTTAATATTTTTAATATTTTTACAAAGTTTTAATGTACAGACGTTTATAAACTCTTTTTTAATATTTTGATTATTTTTTTAGATAGAATAAAAATAAATTATTTATAAAAAAATAAATCAAAGCTATGTTTTATAAAAGAGAATTTCTGAAATCACGTTATATAGAAATATTTTATTTTACGTGATGTAATCATATATTATTTTTTTAAATGATGCTGACAGGGCTATACTTTTCTAAATAGTAAATAGAAAAGGAATGCTGACGTAAAATTGCCAAGAACCTGCAGATGGAACTCATTCCATATGGTCTGAACTCATGAACATCACTGAAAATGCAAGTCAAAAACGATGTTTCTTCCTCTTATTATTTACAATTCAAAGAAAAGCCATGAGCCAGCACTCGAACCCATCATTGGATATTGAATCCGGTTCATGGTATGTGGTCTGTTTTCAGCACCACCCCCACCCACCCCCTTGTAAAATAATTAATTCCCAGTTCGAACCACATGGTCTCATGTTTTTCCAAGCATGTTCCTCGAAACCAACTATTATAAATTTATAATAATATAGTACGTTTGTAAATTACTGCTACAGTCAAAAAAATGAATTAAATGATTCAATCAAGCCATTGAAACTTCCCCTCACCGTCATATCCGCGTCGCACACGTATTTGGACTGGCGATGATCTAAATTGACTCTTCGGATCTTCCTTCACCTTGTTTATATAATCATATTTCAGGTTCATTTGGAGGCATTGTTCTACAATACTTCCTTCATAAGAAACGCTATCAAAATCCCAGTTTTTTGTTTCTTTTGCTTTCATATCTGGCTGGATTTCATCAATCAAAATCGTCTGTTCCTGATGTTCCTATCAAGATCTGTTTTTGGGGTTGTTGTCTTATCTTTACTGCTGCTTCTCCCTGTAAATTCATCCAGGTTGTTGAAAGCTGGGGCTGAATCAGATTTGTTTATTGAGGCTCCAGTGTATCAAAATGGACCGCAATGCTCTGTTTTGGCAAAAGAAACGTTGATATGTGACCCTTCCCTGGTTCATATTGCAATGACAATTGATCCTGAATACCTCAGAGGCACCATTGCAGCAATCCACTCCGTTCTAAAACATGGTTCATGCCCTCAAAATGTGTTCTTTCATTTCATTGCCTCGGATCTGAGCTCTGTCGATGCAAACAGCTATACTCGGACTGTGAAATCTGCATTTCCATCATTGAGTTTCAAGGTTTATGTTTTCCAGGAAAAACTTGTCAAGAATCTCATATCGTCTTCAATCCGCCAAGCTCTTGACAACCCTTTGAATTATGCCAGGAGTTACTTGGCCGACATACTTGAAACCTGCGTTGAAAGAGTGATCTATTTAGATTCAGACACCATTGTTGTAGACGACATACAAAAGCTATGGAACATAAAGTTGACAGGTTCCAGAATAATTGGAGCACCTGAGTACTGTAATGTAGACTTGGCCAAGTATTTCACAAGTGATTTCTGGTCAAACCCAGATCTTGCCAGGGTTTTTGAAGGCAAGAAAGCTTGTTATTTCAACACAGGTGTGATGATAATGGATTTGGGGAAATGGAGACAAGGTGAGTACACAAGGGAGATTGAGAAATGGATGAGGATTCAGAAAGATCAAAGGATCTATGAACTGGGTTCTCTTCCACCATTTTTGTTGGTTTTTGGTGGAGATGTTGAAGCCATCGATCATAGGTGGAACCAACATGGTCTTGGTGGGGATAATTTGGTGAACAGTTGCAGGCCATTGCACCCTGGTCCAGTAAGTTTGCTTCATTGGAGTGGGAAAGGGAAGCCGTGGGTGAGACTGGATGCAAAGAGACCTTGCTCTGTTGATTTCTTGTGGGCACCTTATGATTTGTACAAACACCAGCATCAGCAACAACAAGCATGGGATAGATTTGGAGTTGATTCTTTGTGATTTATTACTTCATTTTGTTCATGGCTCACCTCTTTCGGGTCACTTTTGTATTGTTTGATTATTTTGTGTAAATAGACAAAGGACAAGAGAAGCTGCGGAAATATTGTTTTAGTTCATTGTAGCAAGAGTGTTACGTTTTGAACACACTTGAAGAATGAAAGAGTTTGAAACAATATAAGTTTATAAATAGTTTCATAATTGAACACACCACAAAAAAATGTTCCATGGAGAAGAATGTACATTACTGAGCAAACTAAAACTATAATGTTAACAAACAAGGCAAAACTGACAAGAAAAAATAATATACATTTTCATAATCCTTACCCTATAATAATCCGGCAACACAACTTAGATGCAATCTGTTCTCCAAGCCTCTCAAATGATGACCTAAAAGCATACACCTGCCAGAAGAAAAGTTCTTAAATGTTACAATTCGTAAGGCGAGTATTGGTGCAGAAACATGAATATAAACGAGGAAAACAAAAAGAATGATGTTGTGTTTATCAATCTGTATGTTACAATTCACAAAGCATATATAGGTGTACAAAACATAAAGTAAATGAGAAAAACAAAATGATTTTCTCATTCGTCCTTTATGTCAACAACTAAGACGTGCATACATGTGGATATTGGCATGTTTGTGCTTTTAGCACCATCTTGAGTGGAAGAAGTACAAATGCGCCCACTGCTAGCAAATTTTAAGGACTTGTAAAAAACGTACCAGAAAAGCAGCTTTGCTAGGTAATCCCGGGAAGTGCCAACGGTGCCAGAATTTTCATCGGAAGTATCTTGATGGTTTTCTTTGTTCACTATCCCTGAATCCCTCATATGCTTGCTTTTAAAGAGACTTTGCAATATGTTTTGGACAAGCTGGTGGATTATTTCCTCCACTTGTACTGATGATGGTCGGGATAATTCCATGACCTAGCAATAAAAATTATATATACTGAGAAGGTTTGTGGGTTTCATGTCGGATCAGACTAAGATAATTCAATTTCAGAACAGAGAATCTAAACAAAACACGTTTTCAGTCGTTACCATGTTGCCATCCAAGGATCTTAAATATTCTAACAAATCATTCCTGTTTTCCCTTTCACATTCTATTTGCACATTGTCTTTCTTTTGTGCATTCAGTTCCTGTAACAAAATAGAACAATTAGACATTATCTTATATAGAGGTAATATACAAAAAAAGTATATTATCAACTATGAAAAATTGCAAAATAAAGAATTAATGTGCTTTTGGCCAAAAGGACATGTATATATATGTACCAAACTATTGACAATGTGTTAAGTACTACGATCCACCAAATGAGGAAGGATGGATTCTTGCCGAGAACCATTTGCTTATGTAAAATTTCAGAAAACCACCACGACAATGATTGACATAAATATTCTTCTTAGCACATAACAAGCAAAAAAAGGGCAGTGTAAAATTGATTGTGGAAACATGATTGTCGTTCGACCTCGGAATATTAGACACAATACAAACACGACAATTATCAATGTAAATAGCACGACACCATTAGTTTCCATGATCCACCAAATGGAGGAAGGGTATATTCTTGTTGATCATCATTAAATAACTGTTAGCTTATGTCAGATTTTGGAAAACCAGCATCACAATGATCAACATAAACATTTTTATTTGCAGATAACAAGGAGAGAAATAGGCTGTATAAAACCGATGGTGAAAACATGATTGTTGCCAGGCCTGGTAATATCAAACACAATACCAACACAACATAAGAAAAACAAGTAAAATGCAACATAACAGTGAAACAACAGGGAATACACAAATTTTTAGGTTTAACAGTGGCTTCAGCCTACAGTCAGGATGAAGGAATCCAATCAGTACAAACTCAATGAACAAGCCAGAATTTAAATACCCAATATTATTTTTAGAAGCAAGGAAATCTACAAATAATTTTTCTTACAGAAATAATAACCAACAAATAGTTCATTAATCGTATCAAAGCTAAACATCATTTCATTCATATAAAATCTAAAATTATTACCTCCCCCGCTTCAGATAACTCCGCCTGCAATTTGTCAATATACGTCAGAGCCTCTGGTGATAGATCTCCCAAAATCATTGGTCTTATCTTTTCGAATTCCTGAAATCCATCACTTTGACTCGTAACCTCCTCCCTTTTCTCCTCAAACAACTCTCCCTGCCGACGGCTAACATCTTCCTCTGTCTCCTTCGTCGTCTCCTCTACCGGTGTTTCTCTTTCCAGATTCCTCGTCAATGAAACTCTATACTCTGCGTTCCACATTGTATAGCTAAAGAAAAATAGTTTTATTCAGAGAAATGCAATAAATTATAAAGAATTTTACTCTTTTGAGATCGGAAATAAAATTTGTTTACCCTGTGATGATAGAAGAGAAGAGGAGGCGATCAAGTGGAGATCTAGAGATGGAAACCGAAACGGAGAATTGATCCGATGGAAGAATCCCTAGCATAGTGGAGATAGTCCGCTTCATCGAATCCTTGGCGGAATCAGAAACCCCCTTGGAAACAACGGAATTGTCGAGAGGCTCGATGTTCTTCAACATATTAGAAATGACAAGCAATCCACGATCTAAGTACGATTTCTGCGTTGATACGAAATAGTCGTCGTAGACTCCTCCACTGTTTAAGCAGCTGACAGTTACGGCGGACAGAGGGTGGTTGCGACGGTTAGGGAGGGAACGAGTGAGAGAGGAAGGTGGGAGAGGTTTCGTTGGTAAGGCGGAGATGCGAGAGAAGATGACGGCTCGAGCGGAGGAAGTGGTGGACGCCATCAGAGAGAGTTGAGAGCTTCAACAGCTCTCTTCTTTTATTACTTTTAATTTTCCCCGTTTTCTTACCCCAAGTTTCCGGCTGCTAACTGCAAAGCTTATTTTTTTTCTATTCCTTAAAAGGGAAAAACATTTTTAACTATTTTATTTTGTTTGGCTGACGGGAAACTGGGAGATTGGGGCAGGTGAGTTTAAATTTGAGTATCCGAATATTTGAGTATTTGAATTATTGGATATTTGAGTATTCGAATTATCGAATATTTAAAACTGTGTAATTAGAAATATAGTTTATGTCTCGATTTGAGTTTTTTTGAGTATCTAATACTTTAAGTATTCGAAAATTTGGTAAGCGAATATTCATATTTTTATTTTTTTTATAAATTTAAATTTAAATTTTAAAGATATAGATAAATTTAAAAGTTCGAAATGTATAATCCAACATTCAAATATAAAATTTTAAAATCCTATAGTTACATAATTTAAACATAAAATTTAAAACCTAAATTACATAACCTAATTTGAAACAAAACATAAGGTCTAAGAAAAAAATTAATATATTTTTAATATTTTTAATTAATTTAATTTATTTTTAATGTACAAAAATTAATAATTTAGGTATTAAAGAATATTGAATTAATTTTTATCTTGTTTAACACACATTCAAAAATAGTGTATATATAAACAAATAGAATTCGAATTTTGTCAATTCGAAAAAATAAATTTATTATTTTATAATAAATCTTAATTTTTTTTTACGAAGAGTCCTCAGTTTTTTTAAAAAATAAAGTTTGAGGGATCTAGATTTAAAAATTATATTGTTAGATTTGAAAATATAATAAATATAAAAGTATTTTGTTTAAATAAACTTTTTATTTAAAATAAAAATAAAAAAAATAAGAATCGGGTACCAGAAGGAACTGGTTACCCAAAAAATTTTAATTTTATAATCCAAACCTTACTCGGGAAATGACGTGTCGGGTACCCGACCTGGGTTTAAAAAATTCTGGATAAATACTCGATTATTTATGTTTGAATAATTAGATAGTCGAATTGGGTCAATCGAATCAAATGTTTTTGAACACTTCTAGAATGAGGAAATGAACCACCCTTTTTTTTTCGAACAAACAACATATAAAGATTCATTCTTGGGTAAACTATATAAAAAACTACCTAATTATTGAGTTAGTATCGAAATGGTTACAATTCTTTAAAAAATATAAATATATCATTTAACTATTAAAGTAGTTCTAATATAGTCACTCATCGTTAAAAATTAAATGGAGTGATAATGTAAAAATTAAAAATAAAATGATATAATAACATATTTAGTCCTTGTTATTTATAATTTTTTTTAATTTACACTATTATCCTCGATATACATCTCACGTCTTTAAAGAAGATAATAGGATGTGGAACAAGTTAAACAAACTATGCATTGGACCTAACAAACACATGCGGTTGTTGAGCTAAGTTTGAACAAAGCCTCTTTACTTGATCTCATTGTCAGGAAAAATTATAATTTATTTAACAAATTTAATCATCCGATTATGTCTAAATTAATTATAATTAGAGTTAAATTGATAGAATGTATAAGTAATAAGGATTAATTATATAATTATTTTTAGTTGCAACATCATATTTTTCGTTAATTTTAATGGTTAATTATTTAATTCATATTATTTAAATAATTGAATGGTCTGATTAACAAAATTGAAAGATTGGTGGTCGAAATAAAACAAGACCTATAATTAGATACTCATGAATATAATTTACCCAACCAACACATTTCTTATCAAGTTAGGTTCAAATTTATTCATTGGGTCCGATTACTTCAACAAACACGAAGGTCTATAACCTGAGTCAACGTCTAAAGTTGACTCGAAAATTAGAATTGTTAAAATATATGAAGCATAAATGAGGGCTCCCTTTGAACTTAAAATTCAATACAATAATTATTATAAATTTTATGTTATTCTATTTCTATTTTATAATTAATTTTTTTAAATTAAATTGAGTTTATAAAGTTATGAATAATTTTTTTTGTTAAAATTTAGATTTTTTTTTTATAACTAACTGAGATGTCGACGCGTGTCATTATCGTCAACGTGAAGACTTGCCTCACCCTTTCCCCTCCTAAACAAGACCTCAAGACCAGAACTTGATGTGTTACGAAATGAGTCGAGTCCATGTCCCCATGTTGTTTTAGGAATCAATGAATCCATCATAAGATGCAGTCTGCAGGACAAGAAACAAGTGGGTGTGTGGCTCCCAGGCCTTCTATTCCGACCACACAAGCCTGTGATTTTAGTACCAAACTGCTACTGTGCCACGAGAATATCTGCAAATATTTGAAAATTATATGATTGTAAATGAATATTCCTTCATTCAAACTCTGCTGGCCAGGGATTGGTAGAACAAGATTCTTTGTTTCGGGTCAGGACAAAGTCAGAAACAAGGACACGAAGTTGGGTTCAACTTCACAGACAGGAGTAACCTGGCTAAATCTGAATATGTGGATACACCTTAAAACACCAGGGGAGGATCGGTTGGGAGGCCAACACCAAAGTTTACAGGACAAATTCTGCCGGGACGTTTCACTGTCGAAAAAACAAGCCCATTTGTTTCTCAAAGTGTACATTGTGCCCTTCCTTGGGGATATTAATGGCCTGGTTTAAATAAGATTATATATTTTGCATATTAATTTCAATTCTTTTTATTTGCTTTAAATTATTATTTAATTAATAAAAATATAAATTTAAAATTATTATTTAAATTATTATTTTTATTAATTTAATGTCATTTTATTTATTTCGTGAATTATAAGCGACGCATGACCTTTTTGGATCCAAAATTGATTTCGGCTGATTGGTTTGGACGGAATATATTATCAATAAATATTTAAAATTAAGGTTTAGTATCTTAAGCAAATCTTGAGTTTGTTGCATGATGTATGTAGAAAAATCTTATTAGAAGATTCACTCATTAAAATTAGATCTACAATGTGGATCAATCCAAATTAATTAGAATAAAGTCCAAAAAATAAAAAAAAATAATAAAAAGTAAAATAGTAAAAAAATGTTGGGTAGTATATTAAAATCCAAATAAATGAACTTTACAGATTACATTTGGTCTTAGTGATTGCAACTTGTAAGTTATAATAACCAAATGATATGATTAGGCACCCAAATGTAATTGTTACGGGGTCAGAGTTTTCGCGCAGGGATTTCTACCCGTGCGGCACCTCGGGACTCTCACGTGCCCGAGGATTAGCCTTAACGATCTCCGATGCTTACTGGTTTCGCCCTCCCATGAGCTCATCAAGGAAGCGGGGACAGCTCCTGACCAGTGTAGTGCACGATCAGCGCGCCCATCCCACATGGGACGGCTGCTCGGCACGTACTACACTCTTAATGCTATCCCGCTCCTAAGCTTTAAGCACCACCAGAAAGTATCTTGTTCGGTCCCGCGTAGTCACGACTCACGGTCCGTGATATAATGTACAAGCTCGGTGGACGTATGATTTACGTGACTGTATTTAAATTTACAACGCTCAGTACCGAAATCCAATTTCACTGGAAAAATAAACCCGAAAGCCAAGAAATAATACGAATATAATTACTGTTAGGGAGATTAATAAGATTAGAAACCGTATATATATGATAAAAAATAATTAAAGATGAGATCTCGATTTAAATACGTAAGGGTCTAATCTATTAAAATTTTAAGTTAAATTTTTTTTTAAAATTGAACTATTTAATAAATTCTCATTTTTTAAATTTTAATAATTTGACTACTACCCATTTTTCCTAATTCTCTTTGTTTCCCGTCTACAGATCTAAGCTAAGACGATGACTTGACAAGAGATACAATCAGAAGTGGGAAGAAGCTTGTTTCACGTCTTGTTCTTAACAGCTTAGCATGAAAAGCAAAACACTCCATCTTTTAAACAGTTCAAAGGCGTTATCCTTGTTCAAAGAGATAACTTGGAAGCAAACGAAAGATAAAACGAGAAATTCGTTGCCTTTACCACCTATAAGATGCCAGTGGGACGAGTCTTTGCAGATATTCGTCTTATTTCGCATTTAATTGGGTAAAAATAATTATAGAATACTAAGACTACAGAAACAGTGCACTCCAGTTCATCTTCATCTGAAGAACATGAAAACCAAAGTTGTTTGCTGCTTGTCGGTCTTGTTTTTTCTGGGTTTTCTAGATTGTTGCGAGGGAAGGCTGTTAGCTTCACCCAAACCTGACAGAGATAATGCTGCAGCCTATGCTCGTTGGTTGGTGTCACAAAATTCATGGGGGGGTCTAAAGTAATACTTTGTTCATATTATTACAAAAGCAATTGCTGTTATTAATCTTGTGTTCTTTGACACTGTTAGTTTGATTTTGTGTTCTTTTAACTTATTTTGCAGTACAATATCAATCGAATTGGAAGGAGCACCATTCGGGTATGATTTCTTAACCTATTGTGTATGATTTTCCTAATGTTTAATTAAGCTTAATTTGGTTCCTTTCAATACCTCATGCTTATATTTGTAATGTTCGAACATTCGGCACTCGATGCTACTTGTCCGAACATGACATGATACTCTCTAAGGCGCTGCATTTTCCTCCGCTCAAGAACCATGTTAACTTGTGCTGCAGGAATGTTGTTTCGTTTAGCGACGGGATACCGGACAACAGCACCGGCATCCCGTATTTCTACTTGACAACCCTGGATCCAACAGCAAGAAATGCGTTGAAAGACCATCGTTCGTCGCTCACAATCAGCGAGTATCCGCTCCAAACTTGCGGCAAAGTAGACCCGGAAAATCCTGCTTGTGCAAAAATCACACTCACAGGAAAGGTACATATACATTTCAATGCGTGTGTTAATTAGATTCCTGCTGGTTTTGGAATGATTCTTAAACCGTATTCGGTTATGTTTTCTTGATGCTTTAGTTGGTATTACTTGATGCAAACTCGAAAGAGTCCGAATTCGCTCAAGCTGCCTTGTTCTCCAAGCATCCGGAGATGAAAGGTATTTCCTTAACCCGAACCCCAAATCGACTGTCATCCCCTTGGTTTCCTCTATCGTAACGACTGAGTTCGCAATCGTTGGTCGACAGGGTGGCCTAAGAGTCATGAATTTCAGATCTTCAAACTCGAGACCGAAAACATCTTCATGATCAACTGGTTTGGTGGTCCTAAACCTCTGACGGTTGAGGAATACCTCAAATACAAGATGTGAGTCCAGGGTGTCCGAGAATTGAGACAAGAATGGAACTCACCATTGTTGTACGTTGTTATATTTGTTTGTGAATGTAAGCTGTCTGGTGAATAAATCCAACATATTGCGTACTTATGGCTTATCATGCTATTGTAGTTTCAAACAATCTGACGCAAGGGATTGATAATAATCATGAAAACATGATGAATTATAGTTTATGGATGCATGGCAAATCTTTATATTATCTAAGACCGAGTCTAAGATATAATACGGAAAAGGCAATACGGAAGGATATAATATTTAAATGTAATTATAAATAAAAAATTATTTTATTAAAAATAATCTTATTTAGTATTATTTAAAAAAAACTTAAATTATTCACAGTGTTTTTTTTTGGAATGGGTAGGAGGGACACCTGCCCAAGACTCTATTTTTTAATATTCATATTACGATTTTATTTTTTAAAATTTAATTTTATTATTATTTTTATTAAAAGTTAAATTATTTTATCAAATTTTTAAAATTATTTTTAGGCCTAAAATTTTATAATACTTGTTATTAAAAATTTAAATTTTTTTAATATTTATTATAAGACCACTTTTAAAATTTATTTTTTTAATATTTGTTATTAAGAGTCTAATTTTTTCTCAACATGTTATTAGGGAGTCAATTTTTTAATACTTGTGATTAGGGGCCTAATATTTTTCCCAATATTTATTAGAGATTTATTATTAGGAGTTCAATTTTTTTTTAATATTTGTCATTAATGATATAATTTTTTTTTCTAACATTTATTATCATGGACATACTTTTATAATTATTTTTTATACTTATCAGTAGGGTCTTAATTTTTAAAATCACTCTTAAACCATTAAAATCTCAGAAACGGCTTTAATTATTCAGGTAAGATGAAGTCATGTCCCGTAAAAAATATGTTTAAGAAATTGGTTCTTGCATAAATGAATTTCGTCCATCATGGAACAACGAATTTAGATACTCCATTGAAGAACTTGAGAGGATAATCAAATGGATTTGGGTTTCAGACAAGGACTTAATAAACAGAAACGAGTGTTTCATGGAAATGACAACAGTTTTGGAAGAAGGCATGAAAGAGAGCTTGAAGACGATAATTATAGACAAATTTTGGGGTTTGATGAAGAAAATAAAAGCAGAAACGAAACAACAATATGGTTTCTGTAATGAAATCAAAACTGTTGCAGCAGGAGAAGAGGAAGGAAGAAGAGGGAGATTTGGAGATTTATTTTATTTTATTTTATAAATTTTAAAATAAAAAATAATATATTTTGATTGGTTAAAATATTATTTTAACGGAATTATGTTTTTAGGCGATATGGGTAATAACGTAAAGTTGAAGGATACAATAAATAAAAATAAATTTGTAATGGGCGCTGAACACTGTTAACGCTGAACATCGCTAAAACTTTTAAATTAATTAATAAAAATTTAAAATTTTAAGGACTTAACATATAATTAATAAAGGAGTGATAGATTTAATATATAATTATTAATTATAATTTAAGTTCTTAACACTTTTTATTAATTAATTTAATAATGTTTGGTATTCTATAACGGTGTTCGACGTCTATTGTATACTCATCTAAATAAAAAATAATTTAAGGAGGGAATTAAAATATAAGTATAGTTTAGGAGTTAAAAAGATAGATTTGGATTCTTACCCAAAAAATAATATAATATAAGAATAATGAATGTTAAATTTATTGTTAGATTGTTGAAGAACAAGACTCAAAATAAGAAGTTTTAGTTGAAAAAATTAAAATTTTAAAATTTAAGTATGAAATTAAAAATAAGCATTTTTAATAATGATCATGATGTTTAGTTTTTAAAATTGGTCATAAAAAATATATAGATAAATATACGTGACCATTTTAGCAATTCATTTTTTTTGTTTTTAGATCAATAAGTCGTCAATTTTAACAATAATTAATGTTACAATAAACAGAAATTTACAGTTTAAAAATATAAGTAAAATTATCAATATTTTTTAAAAATTGATGATCAAATCTGTATTAAGAAAAACAAAGATAATTATTTTAATAATTATTTTTATTAAATATAATTTTCATTCTCTTATTTTCAAAAATATAATATTTTTATAATAAAATTAAAGTCATAAAACACTCACCATTTTTAAATAATAGATAATTTTTTTATTAAAACCTTTAATGTGAGAAAAATTAGATCGATTTTAAATAATATTTTATATTAAAGTTGAATTACATCGGTAAATTCCCCAAAACAAATATTGCAAACTTTTATGGCTATTTTATAAGTGTGGGCTCTTAGGTTTAAATGGTCTCTGTATCCCTTTCTCTCCTATCTGACAAAAGGGAGAAGAGCACAAAAAACCTTGAATTTTCTAAGTTTAATTTTCTCTTTCAACCAAACAGCAATGATGATGAAGTCTTTTTTCTGTGTATCCTCTCCATCACCATCATTGTTCCCACTAAACCACCTCACCTGCCTTTATGATCATGACCTTCTGCACATTATTCAAAGCCTCTCATCATTTCAGCAAACTAAAAAGAAGAAGAAGAAGCTAAGGAATCAAAGGCGGTGTTGCTTTCAAGTGGGGGTCGAGAAGAAGAACAGCAAAAGGAGGAGTTTTCTTGGTTTTGAGTGATGGGTCTTTTCTCTTCTAGATTGTCTGGGGGGAATCAAGCATCTTGGTCCGAAAGATTTGCTTCCGTATAAGCAAATTTATTACTAGCTTATCTTTTATGTTTTGTCAGTTTTTCTGCTTTTCTTGTTGTGTTCGTGAAGACAACTTGGAACTTGAAAAAAACTTGTGTGTTTTGTGTGTTCTGTAACCGATCTCTTTCTTCTACATATGAACTTCTCTTTAACATGCTTTCTGCAATTCAGCCAAGCTGGTCTTTTCACGATCTGAAATCTCATCTGCTTCATCAATAGATCTAGTGATCTACCATGTTTATCATATGTGGGACTGTAGTTTTTGCTTGTTTTAGGGTTTTTACAGTCGAAGCCTGTCTCCTTTCATTTCTTTCTTAAAAACCTAAAGGTAGACCATGTTGGTCTTTGATCTTATGATTATGCTATCAGACCAGTAACCTAGGACAGTAACCTTATGTTTCATCTTTGTGTTGGATAATCCTTGTCTGATATAATCTGATCTAAGTACAAATCTAGGTCTTTGGTTTAGAAACAGAAGTGTTCAACACATAGGATGCATGTTTGTTCCAGTTGTTCTCCTTCATATTCTTACAGGTGAGAATTAGGGAAGTACATTCCAGTTCATTCATGGCTTTAACATCTTCATATATCTATATATACATGTTAATACGTATATATGAATGGTATACGAGTATTGTTAATATTTTCAAGTTTTCTTTTCTTATACGAATATGTATTTAACATTTTCGGAATACCAATACCATTTTTCCTTTTAAAAAATGAAGCATTTTTTCAGGAACTAAACTGATTACATGGTAATGTTTTTGAACCAAAAATCTTTGGTTTGGTTTGAAATTTAGGTTGTTCAAATTAAGTCTTAGGCTTCTTTGTTTTTTTCTATGCTAAACTTGTTTAACTGGTTCTCTATCAGCGGCGTTGATATCTGAGTTTATATGAAGTACACGTTTTGTTTAATTAAAATAAGAAATAATTAATTTGATTCACAATTTTATAATTTTAAATCGAATAAGTTATAATTAAAATTTAAATTATAAAATAAAATTTGATAATTTTTTTTTTTAAATTTAAGAGAAGTTTATTAATTTGTAACTGATTAATATAATAATAGAGTATTGACATTTAATTAGTTAACCAAGTTTTTTATTTTAAGTTACAACTAATTAAAATAATATTTTTAAGTTCAAATCATATATTTTATGTTATAATAGAATTTTTTAAATAAAAATTAACTAATACAATAATAAAGTAAAACATATTTGGTTAGTTGATTAAGTTATTTATTTTTATTCTCGTATATCTTTTGATAAGATTTAGATTATTAAGAGTAATTTTTGATCTTTCTCTAGAATTTTTTATTTTCTTCCCACATCATCTATGGTCTCTAACCACTATAAAATAACAAATTAATTTGTATTTTTTATATCATTTTTTTTAATTAATCTCTATTTAACCATCCATTATCTATTTATATGACAATAAAAAAGTGAAGATTTATTCTTAAAAATACATAAAAAAATATAAAAAATAATTAATTATTTTTTAATATTTAGGGATTATGAATGATATAATAAAACCAATTTATAACATAATTTCTCTTTAAATAGAGATGTTCATTGTAATAACCCATCAACTATAAAAAAATCCAAATCCATTATCAGATCCAAAATATTACAAAACTTTTTTTAAAGTCCAAATATAACATAAACCCATTAACCCTTGACCCAACAGTACAAGCCCCAACCAAGCCCAATACACAAACAAACCCAAACATTAAACCCTAATTTGATAAAACAAAGGATGAACCATAATTGCCTATCCAGCTGTCGCCGCCGCCTGCCTCACTCTCTTCATCTCCCACGCGTGGCAGCTACGCGCGGCTATTCGAATAACGCGTGGTGGCCACGCGCCCTCTGATTGGTCCTCCTGACCGGCCACCGCCTTGACCACGTGAAGGAGCAGCTCCACCGCCCAACGTCTCCTCAACCTGCAAAAGAAGAAAACGATTAATCCTAGTTTACAGATCTAAGAAATAGGATAAGAGTCCTATATTTTGTTAATAAAATATGCATCTAATATGGGTATAAAAACCCAGGACCACCATTGTAATACCGGTCGGAAACCAGTCACCATATCAATGAAAACGTCCCACTTTTCGAACAAAAAATTAGTCTAAAAGCAGTTCAAAACCATCACCATTCGAACACAAGAAAGTAGAGAGAAGAGAAAGAGAGATCGAAACGGAAAATAGTGCAAAAAAGAAGGTAAAAAAAGTAAATCCACTCATCTTTGTTCTCAGATCTAGGCTTCTACGCTTGAAATCTCGAAAATCCGAGACCAGATTTGTGCTCATCTCGTCAAAACGCTTCGGGAAAGGCCCATTTTGGTTTCGTCAGACCACCCTGGACGGCGGAGGCCGCCGTAGATCACCGGCGACGAGCGGTGGTCTTTCACCGGATCTCCGCCGGCAGTTGCAGAGGCTTGCTCTGTATGTGCTTCCAGGAAGAAGGAATGCAAATGAAAAAAAAAAATAAAAGGGCATTTATACATCCTACTAAACGGCATCGTTTTGGTGCCGGACTTCTTGGCCCAAAACGGTGCCGTTTCAGCCCCGGAGCTCCGAACCGACCCGAGCGGTGTACCCGACCCGCGTCTTAACCCGAAAAAAGGGGTAAATCATTCACTAGGTCCCTGCATTTCCAGAGAGTTTTTACCGTGGCCTTCCAGTTTGCTTCAGACTTCAATTTAGTCACTGTTTTTTAAATCAAGCATCCTATTTCTGTTTTCTTTCAATTTTACCCCTTATTTCATTATATTTTAACCCCCAAATGTTTATTATTTTGCAGATTATCCCCTTGAAAGTTTAAAATTATTATTTTCATATCGTTATTTTTATTTATAATTATTATTAAATGTTACTAACCTTTTTATTACAGATTTTGATAACGAAATTGTATTTTCGATCGTATGAAATATTATGTAACCGACAGGTGCCGATTTCGGGCATGGTGGGGGTGCTCGCCCTTCCTCACGTGTAACAGACTCTCGGACCCACTCTGGTTCGTAGACGCAAATTTGGTGTTCCAATCACACCTGCGTAAAAATCGATTGGTGGCGACTCCTCGGACGAATTCCGGTGATCACATTCATTATTGAATAAATGAATGTTTAGCTTTTCAGATACTCAATGTATTTTGTACCTAATTTTTCATATAATACATTTGACTTAGCATACGAGGTTCACACCATCGGGTCGGTTTAAAATTAATATTTTTCAAAAAATATAAAATATTATAATCTTTTACAATTAAATATAAATAACTTGATTTAAAATATATTTTTAATTTTATTAAAATTAAATAAATTTTAAATTATTAAATATGATACATTAATTTAATTAATTTAAAAATTTTAGACTTAATTCAATCAAATAGTGACCTCTCATTAGATTTCTCTATCATTTAGATAGAGTTAATCTAAACCAATGCCTAATTATACCTTAGTCTATTATTTTTTTGTGTCTTTATTGATCAATTATTTTTGTTTAAAATTACAATAATTGAAATAAAATCATGAGACTTATATGGAGTAGTTTTAATTATTATATTTAATGTGAAAAGAATAGTTAGTTGTATGAATATCGATCACGTTTGATTGTTGATATATATATATTATTTTAAAAATAAAATTAATTTAAAAATATTAGACTATAAATATACGATAGATAAATGTATAACATATGAAGCGAAAAATTTGTTATTTTTTCTGTAATCTTTTTATTACGAGAGAGATATAGTTTTTATTTAATTTTATTATTTTTTTGAATCGAATAAAATTTTATTTATTAAAACAATAAAAATAAAATCTTTTACATTGATAGAGACGTTTTTGTAAACAATGAATCGGTCCCTTTGTTTTACAGCTTCTCTAGCTCCATAGCCATAGCCATGGCCCAACCAATATATTCTAAACAAAGCTGAAGCCTGGAAAAAGCATAATATAATAACCTCAAGACAAGGAACTTTATCACCATGGGTTTCACCACTCACTCTTTAATTTTTAAAATCTCATACTTTTATATAATTTTAAATAAAATATTTTTTAAAATATGATTTTATATCTATAAACTCAGGACGGAGCTAAGATTTAAAGTTAAAAGAAATATTTAGTTATGATATTATTGTCGGATCAATCGAATCGGATCGCTACAATCCAATTCCAACTCTAGGAGACGAATCCCCCCTTTCCATGCTCTCACCATACCCGGGGTTATCCTGTGCATCTTTCCTGGTCAATGTCTGAATATATTAGGATTAGAGTAGGCATCTGTTCTAGAATATAATCTCTACCATTTGACATTGATCGGCGCTGGTGTTCGAACCCGTGACCTCTAAGAAGATCATCAATTCCTTTAACCACTTTAGCTAAAAGATTCGTTAACCCAAAATTTAATTTCCAACTCAAAGTCTTAGATTTATCTAATTAGACTAAAAGTCAACTGTTGTACTCAATTTAAGCAAACACAGAATTATATTATACATTTTTGGTACACAAATCCATGTGGGGTTGTTCATATTCACAACGAGATTGAGTATCTCCGACTGGTCTGACTTCATATGCTTGCCATAATTTGATTTAATTTGATTTCTACACTTGCTCATTCTTATAGCTTTCAAGCAGGGGGGCCTTGTGGGAAGATGGTGACTCTATCACGGTTTCATTGACACAGTCACCCATCTCTTCTTTCTCTTTTCCCCACATCACCGTGTAAAATCCGATCGATATGATCGTTGCTCCGATGAGACTGTAAATGTATAAAGGAACCAGTCATTAGAGATTTTTTTTGAAAAAATCCATATAATGTTATGCAAAATACTGCATTTCTTATACCTTCCTAGATAGAGTGTATCACCTAGGAACATGACACCCATGGCAACCGCGATGGCGATCGACAATGGCTTAAACATCGCCACGAAAACGGGTCCTTTCAAGCGCAGAGCCCATGTATGGACAGTATTGTTCAAGCAAGAACCAAAGACTCCCTATACAGATCATACAGGCTAAACGATGAGATATGAAATTTAAAGAGATTTAAGACTGTTTAACCATGGCACAAGGTTTCTTACCGAGCAAACAACCGAGGCTAATGCAATATCTGGTCTTAATCTCCAAGCACTTGCATCTCTCTCTGTTGCTAAACCAACAATTGCAGCTATGAAACTTACACATAAATTATAAAAGCAAACTACAGTCATCTCATCCGGATACTCCTTCATGATTTGTGTCTGCAGGAAGGCATAGCATCGATTACATTTCATCGTATCCGACAAATTTTACCATTTGCATAAAAGCTTATGATTTGTAATCAAACCAGCCAAGTCTTTATACCTGAACAATGTACCAGAGAGGAACCAGAATATACTCGGCAGTGAGGAAAAGGCCACCGATGATCCAGTTAGGATTCGAAGAGTTAAGTCCAGTGAAAACCCGAGTTGGGTTAGATGAATTACGCAGTTGTGGATGAGACATGGAAGGTGTTGAAGCAATGACTATAGCTGGACCCTTGTAAAGAGTCACCACAAATGCGCCCATAATTGAGATTATGGTGCCAATGACTTTAGCTTGACTGCTTGTCCTTTTCCAAACTAGCTTCTCCATTCTTTTTCATGCCGCAAAGGAAAAGATAACATGAAAATGAATCAAAATTAAGGCTAAAGTTAACCAAATTGAGCAAATGGCTAAAGGGGACAAACTGCGTTGGGCCCCAAAGTTGCTTAGATTCTTCAAAATTACCAAAGTGAACCTCAAGTACCATCCAAAACCAAAACGAAAAGCATGATCCAAGGGACAGAATTAACTGAGGAAAATCTATCAAGAGCTCTGACCAAAACGGTACTGTCTGTCCAACTTTATCATTTAATGAAACAGGGGTGGAACGAGTTTTTCTCAGATGAAAAATCCATTGAATTTTGTACACTAAAGGGTGCTTGAAATAACCTGAAAATGATAGCCAGGATGAAGGTAAAAGCTGGTGTGAGGTTACTAATTGCAGAAGCAAGAGTTGGAGAACTGTAATTGATGCCTGTATACCCCATGATCTGAGATGAACTCCTGGAATCAAGTTTCATAAACATTAAAACAGATAGAAAACACAAGATTTTTCTGTGAAATTGATTAAAAAAACCCATGAGTTCTTGTTTTAGAAACCATCTGAACTGCATGTGTCAAACAAAGTTACCCTATAAGTCCAAGGAGTCCAATCTTGCAAAGTATAGGGAAAGTCAGTGGAGGGAGCACTCTTGATCTGCAATAAAACTAAAGAGAAACATATCAGATAATGAACAACTTTACAGAGACATGCATATGGCCTGTAAGAAGAGAAGGAAAGACCTGTAAGAGAAGAAAGGAGCAGGAAGGAGAACAAGAGCAGCTATGGCGTAAGCATAGACTACAAAAACATGGTAACTCATGCCATGCAAAGTAGCTGCTTTGAAAAGTGTGTTTAAACCCACGTTTATACACTCCATTGTCACCATCGCTGAGAATGGAAGAACATCCCTGTAACAATACCTCCATCTCCACACCATCTTTTCCTTTCTCCTCACAATTTTCTCTTAAAACAAACACTGAAATTCAACACCCAAGAAAGAAAGAATACAGAGAGTAAACTTCCAAAACAAGCTGTTTTTGTGAAAATTGTTGTAAGGTAGCGTTATTTGTGAGGGATGACTAGACACTTTGGTGGGAATTGCGGATGGGTTACTTTATAAATACGTGATTTCCTATGCAGATGGTCCCTTGTGTTTTCTCTTTTGATAAAAGCCAAGAGAGAAGGGAGATAAGGCTAAACTGAAGTTTTATATCAATAAAGTTGCTGCAGGAAGGTGAAATTTATGATGTTATATGGTGTACTATGTATATAAACTCGATTTGATCTATTAAAAAATTAAAGATTTAATTATAAAAAATTATTATTATGAATATCTCTAATATATATAAGAACAAATCTAGTCGAGTAAAATATCTATTCTTACATATATGGCACAGAATTTGAATAATATGTTACGGTTTGCACACTTGGGTCTGTAACTATAGCGCAAGTGTCTGAAATAACAGTTTTATCGAGTTTGTCAAGATCATCAAACTTGATCCAATACTTGAAAAAGTTTTTTTCAAAAATAGCAAGCGGCAATAAAAAGAAAAAATTGAGAAAGAATCTTATCATATCGAAAAATATCAGAGAAATTATATCATGAATCATTCCCGTCACATCTTTATAGGATCAATCAATCAAATACATCAACTCCATTAGTATTTCTATTTCATCTTTTTACCAAATAAATCTTCACTAATACTATCATGTAATCACCTATCTGATTTTTAATTAGATTAATTTTAATTATCCATATAAATCGATCTAACTGTTGATCGAATAAAAAAATATTTTTTTCAAGTATACTTTTTGTTCAGAACGTTTTCGTGTTACACTTCCGAAGGGTTGTAAATAAAAATGTTTTTGTAGTGTGAAACGTATCATTTGTTCCTCCAATAATTTAAGTGGTTATTGTTTTTTTTTTCTCCTTCGATGTGACCAATAATAGATATTTATATATTTACGTGACTACGAAATCCAAGTCTTATGATACTTTATTATTGGTGCGACCACTCAAATCTATGTGAGAAAAATATTTAAATATCACAAGATAGAGTGTAGTTTGGTTCTACCAAATAGAATAATATATCTTGAGCGTGAATCAATCAAGTTAATTTTTATTTATTTTGTTAGGAGCTCCAGTTTTTTGCAACCATTCATTTTTAAATAATAGAGGTTTAGAGAGAAGTTGAATTTAACAGAACCAAAATTGAAATTCAGAAAGTTAGAGCTTGATTTTATAGCACTAATCGTCTCATATCTGAAGATTTTTTATTTTTAAATTTTTAAAAATTATTTTATTTATAAATTTAAATATTTATTTATTTTTTAATCTTAGATTCTGTCATCGTCTTTTACGTGTGTTTACTTTCTAATGTATGTGGCGTACTTAAGTGGTTTTAGTATCTGGTTGGGCTAATATATACTCTCAACCATTTGATATTGACCGCTCAATCATCATGTTGATATTACTAGTGCTAGAACCGTGACCTTTAAAAATAATAATCATTTCTTCAATTATTGAGACTAAATAATTCGTGCATAAAAAAATTTGTGGAGTTGACTGGGGGCGGGAGAGGGAGGTGTCGAATCCCCAACGCAAAGGCAAGTTGAGGGTTGATGTCCTTTTTTTGATGGGACTGTGGCGTCCACACTCTGCCGTTTGAACAAGACATTTTTCCCTGCCACAGATATTAAAAGCTAAACGGAAGGGATTCTGGGTTCATACAGTTCAGATTTCTTGAAAATGGAAACTGATTCCATATTTATCTATCTATTTATATTTAGAAGAATTTTCAAGATGAATTTTATTTTTTATATAATAAATATTATTTTAAAATTAATAAATTTCATTAAATAAATTATGAATGATATGATAAATAAAATGTATGGAATGATTTATGGAGGAGACTTATGCCTGGGTCCATTTGCAACAGGAGAACGTGTCATCCACGGGAGGAATTTCAAGTCAAAGCGGCAGAAGTCATGAAACGCAAAACTAGGAAACGTTTCATTGCTTTACGACAGGAAACTTGGTGATCAAAGTGTTTGTTTTCTCTTTCGATAAGAGTTAGTCCAAGTACGGCTGAATATTAGATCGAGTTGAATTAAAAGATTTTAAGTTATTTAAATTGATAGACTTGTCTCAAACTTAAAAATTAATCTTTTAATTACTAAAAGTTACGAGTTATTCAAATTTTCATTTTACAACTCGAACTTTATTTATTTTTTCTAGTCGAGTCGAGTCTATGAAATTCGAGTCGAGTCAAGTCAAAATAAGTCGAGTATTTTTGCCTCAAATCGAATTGAGTTATTCAATTTTTTCGAGTCGAGTTGCTCACCACTAAGTCCAAGTGATGATAATTTTAATTTTATTTAAATAAATTTTGAATTTAACGGTGCATATAAAATATTATGATAAAAAATTCACACATTAAAATTAAGTATATAATACGAATCAATCTAAATTAATTAAAATACAAAACCCTAAAACTCAAAAGAATGAAATAACAACAAAAAAGGTGTTGTTTTCTCTAAATTGCTGATTTTGGTCGCTGCATTTGTTATTTAAAATGAGTTGTTGGATTTCATTAGTGGTGTATTGGTTCGGGTTCGGTTTAATTTGGTAAATTATTTTAAGAATTATTGATTTTCGGTTCAGTTAACCTCGATTTTTGGTTTTTCTATATTAACGTTAATTTTTAAAAATTTATATTTATCTTGATGAAATAACTTTATTTTATGACTTTTAAACATTAAAAAGATAAATATTTTTAAATATTTTTCATAAATATTTATTTAAATTTATTTTTAAGTAAAAATAAAAATATATAGTATTTTTAATATAAAATATATATTTTTACATTATAAAAATAATTAAAAAATTAATTTCGATTTAATTCGATTAACACAATTAACCATAATTCATAAATTTATGTAACACAATACCTCAATTCGATTCAATTTTTGGTTTTGTGGTTAACCATATTCGCTAGATTCCACGTTGTCTCACTATCGAGGTTAATACCGTTGGTTTTCTCGCACCGATAATCAGTATTTGTAATTTTGTACCATCAAATTTAGAGTAATTTACATTTTCAATCACTAAATTTATTATTTATTATTTATTTATATTATAAATATTTAATTTAATAAAATTATATAATTCATTATTAATATAATTTATTTATATTAACACCATTAAATAATTTTAATAAAAAAATTAAAATTAACACTTTTATTTAATATATGTTTTATATATCATTAATAAATAATATTTAATTAAAAAAAATTTATAACTTAAATAAAATTTGGTTAATTTTTTTTTTGATAAATGTTTAAAATTTTATTCATCCAAAAGGAATCTCATGAGAAAACTAACAAACAAACCAATCTTAAAAAAAGAAAAAAACTATATAATATCTCACTCAGAACATAAACCAGATGAATCTCGTGTAAGTTTGCATCCAAAATGCTTTAAACAAATATCATGTTTAATTTTATCTGCAACATAAGAGAAACTCTTTGAGGATCCACCATGCATACGCTTGTTTCGTTCCTGCCAAACATAATAAAGAAAACCACACCAATACAAACGTAACAAAGTAGCTCTTAACGTTTTTTTCTCTCCCCAGTCTTTGAACCAAGTCAACCAAGCATGACCAAATCACAAAGCTATCGTGAATATGACAAGCCTGTAAAATAATTTTCAGTATTTGTTTTGAGTAACCACAATCACAGAATAGATGATCCATTGTTTCAATATCAGTCCCATAAAGAACACAATAAGGATTCACTTGACAACCCCAACGAATCATACGGTTTTTGGTTGGTAGTCGATCCTGCAAAACAAGTCAAGCCATGAAAGAGAATTTGGGAATAGAAAGTCTCTCCCAGACTACCTCATCCCAAGAGACTCTTTCTTTTTTAAGCCTGAGAATCTCCCATATCTTCTCTGCTTTGAAATCTCCTGGATGTTTCTAACATTTGCAAAGTCTTCTTTGAGTTTAAGTAAGTTTCTTCCATGTCCAACTATTGTGAGGTTTAAAAGAGACATCCCAAATAGACATCCCTTTAAAAGGTACTTTTTTATCCACGCAACCCAGATCAATCCAACATTGGCAATTAAAAACCATAAACATTTCATCATGCAAGATTTATTCCATGCCAACATATCCTTTAACCTTAAACCCTCTTCACTCTTGGGACAACAAATTCTCTCCCAACTCACTCTAGCACTCTTAGTTGAGTCATCCTTGCCCTTCCGAAGGAAGGCATTACATATTTGAGTAATTTGCTTTAGTACCTTTGATGACAAGATAAATATTCTGACACCAAAAATTCTGTAAACTAAAAACTACGGTATGAATAAGCTGTAATCTTTCATCAAATGTGAGACATTTTGAAAGCCAATTACTAATTTTTTTGTAATCTTCTCAATAAGCATGGAACAATCATTCGACGAGAGATTTCGAGAGACAAGATGTACTCGCAAACATCTTATTGGCAACTTAACAATCTGAAAACTAGTATGTATTAAACCTTACAGCTCAATGAAGAAATATCGGCATAAAAAAGTTTACTCTTCGAATTATTCATGATCAACCCAGACATACCATAAAACACCTCCATAATTTACTGGATAAACATAACAGATTTAATATTGCTCTTAGTAAAAACCAATAAATCATTAGCAAAGTAGAGATGAGTAAGATCAATTCTCTTACACTTAGGATGATAATTAAACACACCATATTCTCTTACACTTAGGATGGTAATCAAACACACCATAAATTTAACCGAAAAGTACCTAAATTAAATCTAACTGCTTGACTGATTTCTTTTGTCTGACAACTTGAGATTGGCCTCCGGCATGCTGGAGACTTGGCTACCGTGGGGTTATTTTAGAATCCGATTGTCGTGAAGCAGTGCCGAGTATTTAAGCACAAATATTGTCTTAATAGTTAAGGGAACGGTTGTTATTTTTTGAAATCACGGTTTGAGCATAGTATTGTAGTACAGTGATTGAACGATTAATACGTAATGGTTTGAGGCTACATTCTAAAATAAATACTATTATAATTACTTTAGTGGATTAAAAAATGCTGGGTTTACGAGAGTAAAAATATATCAAACACATGTGATGCATAAGAAAGAAATAAACATATTTCGGATCTGAATCCCAAAGCCAGTACTGTCCTCACATTATGAACTATGATCTCTTATAATCTGCAATCAAATTTCCTTACTAGAAACCTATGTTATATCATATACAACAAGAGTGGAAGAAAGAAATAGATGGAATACAAAGACTGGAATGTAAAAATCCATACCCAATTTGCAGGGCATCAACCATGACATGGTCAGGTCGAAATGAACAGCAGCTTGCAAGTTGAGTGCAGATTCTCAAACAAAGTAGGTAATAAAATTATTTTATACCAGGTAGACCATCCCAACCTCTAGTGTAGATGCATGGGGTATGTTCAAGGCATAGGTTGGTCCTCTAGAGTTTCTTCTTAGGAAATCATATCCCAAATTTATCACAATTCTCTTCATCACACTTGATCCTTTCTTTGCTCTTACATAAGAATGACCAAGTATGAATGCCATTCCTGCCTCTCTTGCTTCCATCAGTTCCTGCAATTCCTCCTTCGCTTCGTTTTCAATCAGTGGACTTTCCGGGACAACGAACCTCACTCTCTTCCTCAGCCTTTCAGGGGACTTGGTCACCTTTTCCTCTGAACTGCAAATGATTTCGGATAAATCCTCATCACCATCTTCATGCATTCGTACACCTAAATTCGATGATGATGTCCCGATAACTGTCATGTTTTCGTCATTTTCTGAGTCGATTGTCAGGATACTACATTCCGGTCTCTCTGATCTGATAAATTCTGCAATGCTACAAATAAGGTCTTTCTCAAACTCTAAATCATCTTTGTGAATGTCTCGATATCCATAACGTGCTATACATCGATAGAGCCGGTATTCCTTTGGACCAACTCTTCCTACTAGGAATCTTTCCTCAGGACTCACATGTGGTACTGGAACTGATTTAATGCAAAGAAACACCACAACTTGGTGGAATGCAGGGAGGTTGGTGACAAAGTGAGAAAAAATGGCTGGGATTCCGGAAACAAGCTCGGTATGTATAAGCCCGATGCCTCGGACACGAACGATACCGAGAGTTGGACCTAGAGCAAGGAGCCAGTTGATAGAGACCTTATTATGTACATCAAACTCATATTTTTTGAGTGTGCCATAGTGCCAAACATACATTATGGCTGAAAATATTAAAGCGAGTGCAATGGGAACCCAAGCCCCTTCACGGAACTTGATAAGAGATGCTGAGAAATACAGTGCTTCAATGGAGCCAAAGAAGAATATAAACAATATAGCTAGGAAGACACTTTTATGCCAGCATAAGACAATAACCAGAGACATTAAACATGTTGTAACCAGCATAACTGTTATAACTGCCAAACCTGTTGAATGTAATAAGTAAATGGAGTAAGAATGATAATAATGATTACGGGCTCTCAAGAGAAAATAAAATCCGTAGAGGATGATACCTGATGCATTTCCCATCCGTTTCGTGTCTTGAAAACCAACAGTCACTGCCAAGCATAACAGCATTAAAGTCCAGTTGATCTCTGGAATGTAAATCTGGCCATGGATTTTAGATGAAGTGTGGATGATTTTGACCCTTGGGAAACAGCCCAGAGCAGAACATTGTTTGATGATTGAGAAGGTTCCAGTAATAATGGCTTGACTTCCCACAACTGCAGCAAAAATAGCTATGACCAGAACAGGCCATCTTATTTTCTCTGGTACAGAAACATAGAATCCGATGTGGTAGTTGGTTTCGAGAATGTGATGCTTCGAAAGGTAAGCAGCTTGTCCCATATATGCAAGGATTAGAGATGGATAAACAATGATGGTGAAAGCAATCTGCAAGAAAGTTGCACTTTAGGAAAATAACAATCAATATTAGCATATATGAAATTAAAACATGGAAATATAATACAAGTTACCTTGATAGACAACTGTGAAAAGTGTCCAAGATCAGCAAACATAGCTTCAGAGCCTGAAACAATAAGAATCAACATTAGAACCCCTGTACTACAATCATACCCGAGACATGTTCGGATACGGGTATACCCTCATATCCTACACTCACATTCCGAGATTCAGTTTTCATACAATTTTCTACCTGTTATACAAAGGAGGATCCCACCAAGTGACATCCAACCACCCTTTTGGGTCTTCTTCAAGAACTTGTACATGTAATAAGGGGAGAGAGCTTTATAAACATGGGGATTCCAATGGAAAATATTGTAAACCCCAATGGCACTGATGCATAGAAGCCATGTTATCACCACCGGTGCGAATAAGAACCCTACTCGATGCGTCCCATAATGTTGGAGGGCAAATAAAAATATCAGAATGGCACAAGCTGCTGGGACTTCAACATCTGCAGAATCATATATGGTGCTGTTAAATTGATGGACAATTTAGGTATAACTTCATTTATCTTTTCTTATGTTATTCAAACTTGAGATATGTATTGAATATACAGACATTCGATTTTTCTAAGCCTTTTTATGTGTTTAGAGGACTCTTGAAGAGAAAATGGAGGTGATCTGATTGTCTTTTGTTGTAACATATCCTTGAATGAAATCTGAAATCAACTTGTTAGGATATTTTTATATTAAAACTATGATTCTATGACAGGAAGCTCAATTGAGCACATGTCTACCATAAATAGAAAATGCTAGCAAAAGAAAGATGTAATTGTATGGAGACAGAATAAGCTTATATGGAAAAGGAATCATACATGATACAAGGGAATATAATAAGAACAATATTATCCAATTACAGTGAAATTTTGGGAAATCAAAGTGTTCATATGTCATACAAAAGTAGATGATTTTACCACCTTTTCAGTGGTGGCAGTCAATCAGAAAACTTTTGTCTAATCTTGCTAGAATTTAGATGTGAATATTAAAGTTTAAATATAATTATCTTTATAAACCGAATTGAGTTAACTAACCTCTGGAGTTTAGTTTATCCCAATTCTTTTCTTTTACCAGATATACCTTTACCTGGCCTTACAACTACAGACTAACATATGAAAATTGACACTTTTCCATAATCTTTCCGAATTATATATTTAAAACTTATTTTCTTAACCACATGTTTCACCTTTACTTTATTAACATACAAGTAAGCTAATTAACTTGACTTTCCACATTATCATGTATTTAAGCATAATTTATTGAAGTTGATGGTGAATGGAGTTTGATTAGAGCAAGGAAGCTTAGAAGGGACCCCACTTTAATACAGACACTTATCACAATTTTGACCTTTTAATCAACCTTCTGTTTACATCAACAAAATACAGATTCATACGGAAAATTGATGTTTATTCTTCACTGCAAACAAAATATGAAAAATTCTGCAGTGGAAAATAAGAGAAGCAGGGACTTACATCGATGTTGTTCTTTGGACATGGAAAGCTCTAGACCTGAAACTGCTGAAAAAACTGTAGAAACCCAGGAAATTCCCAGTTAAGCATATGCAACCCAAGAAAAATAAAGTAGACCCAGATCTTATCTTAGACAAATATACCAGAAATTGCAGGTGTGAGAACCCCATCTCCAATGACCATGCAAGTTCCAATCAAAGCCAATACAAGCAACAGCCTCTGCAATAGTTTGTGCTTTTCTAAAGTTGATTTCAAACTTGAACCCAAAGGACTCTTGTTGTTCGATGTCATCCCATCCTTTTTGTATTCTGATAATTCCTGGTCTGCCAGCTGACAATTAGGCAAAGAACAGACCCTGGCATGCCTGCAGAGCAGTGAATACAAAGCGAAAGTTCCACCTTCACCATTATCATCAGCTCTGAGCACAATGAATACATATTTCAGTAATGGCATCAATGTCAATGTCCAGAACACAAATGATAAAACCCCGTAAATCTCTTCATTGGTATCAGAATGATGAATATCCTCGGCGAAAGCACTTTTGTATACATACAAAGGGGAAGTACTTAAATCTCCATAAACAACACCCAGACTTTGATAAGCTAAACTTAACACCGTCTTCCATGATTCTTTCTTCTGCAACAACAAGAAGATATGAGCAATGAACAAAAAGATGGGATTTTGAAGAGAGGGACAATACAAAAGAACTAATCTTTGCAACTTGTTTTACCTTGATTGGACTCTTGGGGATAACACCTTCACCTTCAAGATCCATCATAAACTGGTGTAGAATCACTCAAAACTCATTTTCCCGACAAATACACCAAAATTAGAGACTTCCCAGTTGTTACAAGATCAATACAAACAGCTTGGTAAGAAAATATAGATCATAAGCAGGTGAAAAAGCAGACAATGTAGAAGAGTCGAAATGCCAAAATGATGGAAGATATATGTAGAGAGAATGGTATTGAAAACAAAGAAAAATGAGTGGATTAGAGCTAGAAAAATATTATGAATTCTAGTTTTATTGAGACAAAGCAAAATAAGATGAACAGGGGAAGATAAAGAAGTGGTGATGTTTGAAGATTACAAAAACTGGGTTTGTATTTTGAAGCTGTATTTTAGATTGCATAAAGTTTGGTAATGTTTTAATTATTCATCCCCACTTATTTATCTCGGCGAGAAAGGGAAAACAGTCTCAAAATTTTTTGTTTGTTTCCAGGGAAAATGAAGTGCCCTTACAAACTTGGTCATGGGTTCTTTTCTTTTCACCATAATTTTCTTTTCTGAAACCTAACAACACATTGTCCACTCACTGAAACATCTCCTTTTGAAGATTTTAAATGGTGTTTTGTCTGATATATTTGATTTACTGGACCATCAAATTCTATGACGAAGGTTAGTTCAGAAATTCTCTGATTTCTGGTCAACTAGTTAAAAGAAAACCTTGCATCATACATTTACCTATATAATGACATGCTTAAAAGGTTAATTTAATTCGATCCAATAATAAAAAATAATATTTTCTTGAATAACTGATATGATTATAAGATAATATTTGTTTAATTTTTTTAACTCTTTAATAAAATACACATATTTTATATATACATTATTTAAACTCGAGTTATCCATTAAAATATATTATTTTTTATCATTAAAATCACTTTGAAATAACTGGTTTGAGATAAATAATTTTATAATAATATACACACACACGTACATATTACATAACAGTTTGAGATTCAACTTCTTGAATATATACATATTTATACACATATAATTAATTATGTCGAATTTATTTTTTTCGTGAAACACTTTTATTACGTTGACAATCATTTATATAATGTAAGGCATATGAAAAAAACACTTTAATTATTTCCATAATCATTTTCATTATGAACGGCAAGATAAATTTGGCCTACACCACAACATTTGTAGGGATGATAATAAGGTAGATTTAATTTTTGAAAAATAAAAATATAAAATCGATCTCGATCTATCTCGAGTAATTTTAATATATTGTTCATTTTGATCTTAATTTAAAATTAAATATATATTTATATTTGATTTACTCCGACCTGAAAGATAAAAAATTAAGTCACTTTTACAGAATAGGAGGTGAAAAATCTTGGGTGGTGATGGACTGATGGTGGTGGCTCATGGTCCCCAACTTCTTCCCTTTATTTCCATATTTACCGATTATAAAATCAATATTTGTATAATTTGATACTAGTGATATCTACATTTTTCATATTTAAATCAAACTAATACCAGTTCTATACCACATCGGAATAAAATAAAAGTAGTGAGATCTTGTTGCCTACTCAATCAAATATTTTTATAACTAATCTTAGTCTTAATTATCATTTACTAATTAGCATCGATCCCTTTGAATCCGGGTTTTATTCTGTTCCCCAAACCAGGCCACGGAGATCTTCGAGGAGTATTGGCAGGACACAACTGTATGTGTTGATTTATTTTCTGTTGATTTCAATCTTGATCTCTACCATCACAATATTTTTTTATTTTTTAATATATTCATATCTAAAAACAAATATATTTTTAATATATATTTTTAATATGAGTAGGCTAATTTCGTTAAGAAATGAAAAAAAAATAAAAGTATAATGAGAGTTTACTATTCAAGTAAATAAATTTAAATCGAACATATTTTTAATAATAGAAAACTAATGTCTCTGGATTATAATATGACTCAGTTTCAAAAAGGTAAAAATTTTAGGTCAATGATTAAAAATAAAATAGATATAAATATCACCAAAGTTCGACGGTGAAAGGTAAAAAATAAATAACTTTAGAAATGTATATTACAATAATAAGACACGTTGACAATACGCTTATTATCATAACTCAATCGCGAATAAAACAACGATTGTGAGCTTATATTCAAATCTATTTCAAGATTCTCCTAAAAGATGAATATAATAATAAAAACATGTTATTTTAATAGATTGACAATGAATTTTTGTTAATGGGTTGCATATAAATAGTGAAATTACTAGTTCTGCTAATTTTAGTATATAATTTTTTTTCTTGACATATTCAAGCTCCATATATCTAATCACAGCATGAAACACAAGTTATTTGGATGGAAATGGAAAATAAATCAAAACTTATTATTTTTTTATTTTTGAAAAATACCTTATTACTTATCTATTACATAAAAACCAAACAATCAATCCTAAATGGTCTGCTTCAGCCGGCCAATATGACTTTTAATATTAAAAATGAAAGAACCTGGCTTTTGCCTTGTTTTTCCTCTGAGAATTCCAAATGTCATAAAATGCTTCAGTGAAAACAAAATAAATGCAAGGCTTGTTGGTTTGACGTACGTGGGGCAAGTTTTAGTTTAAATTTGACTTGGAATATAGGATTTGAATTTTCAAAAGGTAAAAAAAATCAAATTGTTTGAATTTAATTAGATTAATTAGCTACTAAAATTGGACACTAGGATATTGAGTTTTCATATATAAGCTCAAATTTGTATATAAATGTACCGAATATATCAAGGACGGTTTAAAGATCTGAGGCCCTATGCATTTTATTAAAATAAGACATTTAATTTATAATTTATAATATATATATATTTTCTTTAAAAATTATTTTAATATCCTCTAAAATAACAAAAAATCATTTTCAGTATTTAACCTAAAAGGTGATATTTTTTATATTATAAGTTTTAGATAATTGTTATATATCCACAGATAATTATATATATTTATGATATAAATAATTAATTTAATTTTTTTATTATTGGACCCTTCCATTTTAGAATCTTATGTGGTCACTTCTATTACGTTTATCTAAAACCCCACCGAAATACATACATACGTACATGCATACCATTTAAAATTTAAGTATAATTATAATTTTAGAGTGATGAGTCTCAGAATATTCATAAACGATAAATAGGTCATTGTTTGATTGGTTTTTCCTTTGTGTTTTCCCATCATCTGCAAGTAGCAGGTAGCAGGTAGCATGCGGTTGATTTTTCTCCACCCACTTGCCCAACCTGTGGTCCGGTCTCTATTGTACAAGTGTGGCTGAGATTCACATTTATGAGTCTCACCTAAAACCAACAACTTAGGAAGTGTTTGATGTTGGGGAGGAATCAGTTTTGACAGACAAATGTCAATGGAGACATCACAGAAACGAAAACAAAATACATGTGCTGGTGAAGTTCTGTTAGGATGGAAGAGTTACAAGTGTGATTTTCTAAACAAAACTGGGTTTGGGGGTGACAGATGTTAAGACGTAAATATAATTGTCTGAAGGAGTGGTGAAGCTGAGTGCCAAGTGCAGAAGCAAAGTCACGCCCCTTGCATTTTCTAGTCATGCAAAGGATCATGTCCCTCCAACAACTATGGCCTTGCCTTCTCCATCGAAACATGCAAACGGCACTGTTTGGGTTTTTATTAGTTAGAAAGAGGTTATATTCTCGATATAAATATTAGAATTTAAACTTATATAAAATAAAATAATACAAATATCTTTGGTCACTCGATCGACCGAATCTTTTTCCACCAAATTTATTACAGTTACTCACGGTAAGTTATTTTTTTTAAATTAATCTAGATTGATTTACCACATGTAATTATATTTTTTTTATTATTATCTCAAAACATTTTTACGTAGGACTAAACAAGAAGTTTTAATATACCATATAAGAATCGGGTATAAATCGTCTACTTCTTAATCATGCTTCTATTGATGCCTCTATTATAAAATTAGTGGTTTTAAGGTTTAGAGTTTAAGGTTTAAGGTTAAAGATTGTAGTCAGGATTTAAAGAATTGGGGGTAAGGTGTACTTTTTAGGGTATAGAATTTAAGGTTTAGGATATAAAAAATTAAAGATGAGATTTAAAATTTATTTTTTAAATTTTTTTAATAAAAAACATAAAAAACTACGATTACGAGGTATATGATTTCTACTCATAAAGAATTCCATCTCATCTTGTTTTATGCAATACATAAACATTTCCCAAAGTTTCCTTGGATTAGATTTTAAGAGGGTCCAAACTCAATGTAACAATCTCATTCGGGGGGAGGTCCATGTGCAAACAACAATATGAAATATAGGCAATCAATCAAGAAGAAACATAAGCCCATTCAATGACCCAACAAGGACAATGCTTTGTTTTAACATTGCACAAAATCATGTACATCGCAAAGTTTTCTTACATGTAAATTATTAGAAAGTTTACCTAATAACATGCAAGTTATGACAAGGTTCACCTAAAACTAATTAATTTAGTAGTCTAAACTCAACTCCAAACTGATTCATTAACGGCAAAGTGTTCCTATTTTTAATCTAACATGATGTCAAATTCGTAAGAATTTTTTTCGATATTGATCAAAGTCTAAGCTTAAAAAACGATATTTCGATACTTGATAAGATGAATAAGTATTTAAAAACTTATATTATTGTTTAAAAGAATCGAATAAAAATATAGTTAAAAAAAAAATAATGTAACTTTTTAAAAAAAATCCTAAACCATGCACATTTAAATGGTTTGCGGCAAATCTCCTGTGTCTTCCTTTTACTAGTTTCTCTCCCATCATCCACCATCTCTCTCTTTCCCTTGTAACTCGGTCACACCCATTTTTTTGGTATTATTTTATTTTGTTCAAAACTGTCTTCTTGTCAACTTGTTCGACAGAGATAATTTTAAGTTACATTGTTTTTCCTTTTCAGCATTATGCTTTTCCATTGTCCCTCTTTTGCAACAGGATCGGTGTAGCGTAAGAATCAACAATGGAAGATGAATAGCATACTCCCCTCGTTCCGACACTTACCTTCCACCCCCACATCCCCCGTCGTCGTCGCGACACGCCCACCACCATCCAAAGCCAATGCTCCTACAGACTCCCCCTTTGTATTCGACCCTACGAGTGACATTGTTTCCTCTTGGAACCATGTGTTCCTGATCATTTGCATTATGGCATTGTTCATAGACCCTCTTTACTTCTTCCTCCCGTACGTCGGAGGCCCGGCATGCTTGGCCTCTGATGCCAGTATGGGAGTATTCATAACAGTTTTAAGGTCTATGGCCGATCTTTTATACCTTATAAACATGCTTATGAAGTTTAGGACTGGTTTCATTGCCCCGAATTCTAGAGTTTTCGGAAAGGGTGAGCTCGTTATGGATGCGAGGGAGATTGCCCTGCGGTACTTGCAGAAGGATTTTGTCATTGATCTTGCAGCTACCTTACCACTACCTCAGGTTATTGTTTAGGATTTAAAATGATGTCAGGCTCTCAAATTAAAGCTGTATTTGGTTGATTTTCTTATTTTTTGTGACATTTGGACATGCAGTTTGTGCTATGGGTACTGATTCCAACCACAAAAAACTTAATGGCAGATCATGCAAACAACACCATTTCTCTTATTGTTCTCCTTCAATATGTTCCAAGGTTGTTTATTATTTTCCCTCTTAACAACAAGATCATCAAAACCAATGGGATTCTTGCCAAAACTGCTTGGGCTGGTGCTGCATACAATCTCCTTCTCTATCTCCTCGCTAGCCATGTAAGAAATCTGACCCACTTTCCATCCTAATTTCCACTCTCTCTTTTTTCTACTTCCAATCAGTTTTGGGGTGCAGGTATTGGGAGCGATATGGTATTTATGCTCGATAGCAAGGCAGTTTTCGTGTTGGAACCATGAATGCGCGAGAGAGAACATCTCAAGAACTGTTGCTTGCATCCCAAGTTTCCTAGATTGTAATAGCTTGAAAAAACCAGAGAGGGAATATTGGGTGAATGTGACAAGCGTGCTGACAAACTGTGATGCGTCCAACCAAGAAGTTGATTTCAAATTCGGAATGTTTGCAGCTGCTTTCACTAATGATGTTGCCTCCAAGAACTTTGTTGTCAAGTATTTGTATTGTTTTTGGTGGGGTCTCAGAAATTTAAGGTATCTGGTCCAATTTTCTAATCTGAAGTACCACTATCTTCATATGTTCAAGCTAAGCCCTTTGACAAGGATCTTACAAACTGGTCTAGAACTTATTCATTGCTAATTCTTAATTTGCAGTTCCTATGGGCAGAATTTGAATACAAGCATATACATTTGGGAGAACATTTTTGCCATTTCCATATGCTTATTTGGGATGGTTCTGTTTGCACTCTTGATTGGCAACATGCAGGTATATGTTGGGATCTTATCATTTATGTTTGTGAAAGACATTGATTGTGAAGTAATGAATGTTTTGTTCTTGTTTTGAAGACATCATTGCAATCAATGACGGTAAGAATTGAGGAGTGGAGGCTTAAAAGAAGGGATACAGAGGAGTGGATGAGGCATCGCCAGTTACCTGAAGATCTGCAACAACGAGTTCGGCGATTTGTCCAATATAAATGGCTGGCCACAAGAGGTGTTGATGAAGAGTTTATATTTAAGTCATTGCCTTTGGATCTCCGCCGTGAAATTCAGCGCCATTTGTGTCTCTCCCTTGTTCGCCGTGTATGTTGTCTTCTTGGTTGGCTGGTTTCTAGCTATGGAATTATTACCTTTGTACTGTAACAAGTAACCACTATGCTCTTATAATTTTATCTTCTAGGTTCCTTTCTTCTCACAAATGGATGACCAACTTCTTGACGCCATGTGCGAGCGTCTAGTCTCATCACTGAGTACCGAAGGCAACTACATTGTCCGAGAAGGCGAGCCGGTCAACGAGATGCTCTTCGTCATTCGAGGCCAACTCGAGAGCTCCACCACCGGTGGAGGAAGAACTAATTTCTTCAACTCCATCACCCTTCGACCGGGAGATTTTTGTGGTGAAGAGCTTCTAACATGGGCTCTAATGCCTAACTCCACCCTTAACCTCCCTCTCTCAACTCGAACAGTGCGAGCCGTATCCGAAGTAGAAGCCTTCTCCCTCCAAGCAGACGACCTTCAATTCTTCGCACATCAATTCAAACGACTACAAAGCAAGAAGCTCCAGCACGCATTCAGATACTATTCTCATCAATGGCGAACATGGGGTGCATGTTTCTTACAAGCTGCTTGGAGAAGGTTCAAGAAAAGAAAATTGGCGAAAGAGTTGATTGCAAGGGAGAACAGTTTGCATCACAAGACATTAGGCCATGAAGATGGCTACTATTACATCATAGAGGATATGGAAGAAGGATCAGTTGATCACGACAGTATCGACACCGGTGAAGGGACATCGGCATCGTCGGTGGACAATTCAGAAAACCCTCCGCCACTCGGTGCAACCGTCATGGCCTCAAGGTTTGCTAAAACTCCCAAGACAGGGTCTACAGTTACTTTCGTCGACCCTTCTCCTGACTCTTTAAAAATGCCCAAGATGTTTAAACCAATGGAACCTGATTTCTCAGTAGACCCTATTAAAGATGTTTAGATAGACCAGTTTTAAAGAAAGAAAAAGGAAATAGTTAGATAAATTTTTGTAAAAAAAAAATTATCAAATCTTTGTATATTTTTCAACTGTAGAATTTAAGAAAAAAATATATTTTTGATTAATAGTTATAGTTAGTTTTATTAAAAAAAATAAAGAAATATAAAAGAGTTTACAAAAAATAGTAATGAATTATTTAAGTATGTTTTCACATTATTAGACCATAAAATTAAATGTAAAATAATTTATTTATTTTTATAAAATTACTATTAAACTGTTCTAAAAATTAAATTAATAATATTTATTTATGATAGAATATAAATTTAAAATTTAGATCTATATAGAAAATTTTCAAATAATTTAAAAGTTTTATTAATTTTATAAAAATAGAGAGGGTAGAATAGTTTAATATTAATTTTATAAAAATAAATAAATAAATAATTATTTTATTAATTTTATTATTATCCAAGATATAACATCCTAAATCTGGATATTACATTTGAGGTTAAAGCAAACCCACAATCCATAAAATTTGACCTAGTTTAGCCTAATATTAGCTCTTTTCCAGTTCCATTAAGTAATTAATTCAAACGTTTAATAAGAACTCTAATTTAAAAATTTGGTTCAAATAATATAGTTTTCAAAATATGAATTAGAACACAATAATAGAATTTTACGAACATATAACCCAAACAAATTTAAATATTATACTCTAAAAAATTTTATGTGTTGAAATCTTATTTCGATGATGTTCCTCCAATATAACGTGTTAACCTACTAACATGTTATAGTATCCTAAATTTAATGTCACATTTAGGTTTCAAGCTCAAAACACAAACTTATTTTTTTACCTGATTTAATTCAATCCATAATTTTTTCACAAATCCAGCAATATTTTAAATAAAATAATAAAGAATTAATTAAATAGGAAACTCCAATTTAAAATAAATAAGTTAAATAATTTAACATGATCAAATAAATCTAAAATAAAAATTATAAACATAAAATTAAAGGCTTATGAATATATTGCTCAACAAGTCTAAGTAATATAGTCGTGAATACATCAATGAATCGAAATTCTACTCTAATAACATTCTTTTAAAGCAACATTGTAACCTAAAAACTTATGAATAAAAATGACGATTTTGAATAATGAACTCATAAAACTTAGTGAATACATCCATATTCTATCATGCTTCACGTAAATTATAGAAATAAACATATAACTAAAAAATATGACATAACAATATATAATTACATAACGCTATCACAAATCGTTTAAATGTAACGTAAAGTACCTCATAACAATTACAATCACAAACTTAGAGTAAGATTCAAAATCATACTATCAGGAACATACACTCTAAGCAAGACTTAGAGTTTTCCTAGCATCGAAAACATATGTTTTATACTCAATCTTTCATTAAGTATCTTCGAATGAAACTCAGGTCTATAATATTAAAAATGTATATTCAATAATATCTTAATATGATGTTATAACACTCACTGTATATTCAAAATCTATCAATCATATTTCCACAAGACACATAAATTGATTATTGAGTTTTTAAGTATTAAACTCGAGTATAAAAATATTTTTCAATTTTTTAATTTTACAACTTATTTCATGTCATTAAGGGCCTATTGGATTAAACCTTTAATTTTTTAGCCCAAGGATAAGATCGACATTAGGGAGAATACTTAATGAGTATCAGTATTAGTCTTGACACATTGTTATGGTACCATTAATAATTATTTTCAAACATTTAATACCCAAAACACCAAATCAAGCATACAAGCATCATTCTTAGGATGTAAGAAAAAAAATTAAAAGTGTACAAAATGAAAAGGTCAACTAAAAAACATTGAGAGCTACTTTGTTACGTTTGTGTTAGTGTGGTTTTCTTTATTATGTTTGGCAGGAACGAAACAAGCGTGTGCATGGTGGATCCTCAAAGAACTTCTCTTATGTTGCAGATAAAATTATGTTACATGATATTCGTTTGAAGCTTCTTGGTTGTAAACTTACATGGAATTTATCCGATTTGTGTTCTGAGTGTTCTTATGAAATTTCTTTTGGCTGAATAAAATTTAACCATTTATCCAAAAAAACAAACAAACTAAAATTCAGTGAGTCCATTGGCCAGAAGAGTCAGTTCTACTAAAGACCTGATAATCTTGCATGAAGAATTAATGGAGTACGTAGTTTCTCATGCAGGACAAAAGAGAAAATAGGAGGATTAAATTGAAAAAACAGATTATTTTAGGGTCCAACTCTGAAATTACCAAATTTCAAACCTTAATAATTAATGTGATTCCGCTAAAAAAAATGACAAATTACACTCCAATAATTAAGATATTATATTAACGCAAAACAACAATAAGTACTGTAAAACCATGCTCAATCTAATTCTAATGGCGTGTTTAAATTATTAATACAAATTTATATATTTAATGACCTTCCTTTCAGGTTTGATTTGATTTAAAATAATATTAAATGTGGACTTTATTTAGAAAGAATTTTATTTTTTGAATACGATTTTATATTGCAACTGTTGTATCTGAGCATACCTTATTTGCGACTGTATTTATTGAAAACTATTAATATAATTTATTAATAAATATTATTAAGTTAATGATTTAAATAAAGATTAAAAATTTTAAGATTTATTTATAACTAAAATATTTTTAAAAAATAAAAATTAAATTTGATAGTTTCTATATTTTACTTTATAGTATTTTTAATTGGAATATTAAAATAAAATGTCTTAAACTACTCTTAATATCAAAAATCTTAAACTAATTAGAGGCGTTCAAAACTTCGGTTAACAGAATTAACTGAGTGAACTAAGTTTTTTAGATTAATTGATTGGTTAATTTTGAATTCGATCAATTAACGATAATGATTTTTTTCAAACTTCGGTTATCAGTTAATTCAATTCAAAATGGGTTAATAAACCTAATTAACCAAAGTTTTTATGTGTGATATATTTTATATTTTTATATATTTATTTTTTATTATTGAATTTTAAAAATTATAAAATAGTCATTAAACTTTATAAATTTACACAAAATGATCATTAATTTTATTAAATTATTAAAAAGTAATAATTATGATTTTTAATATTTATAACGTGCAATGAACTAATAATCATTTTGTAATAATTTAATAAGTTCAATGCTTGTTTTATAGTTTTTAAAAGTTTAGCGGCTAAAAACATTATTTTAATATAATTTAGTGATCATTTATGTAATTTCTCTATAATTTTATAACGGTTAATTATTTATTTTTGATTCAATAAGAATTTTCAAAAACTTTCGATTCGATTAAAGGTTAATATAGAAAAATATACCCCGTATCGGGAAGTTAATTTTTTCGAAATATATGAAAATATCTTAAACTGGATTCTCAAGTAATAGGATAAGTGATAACGTATGGAGTTGGGACAAACAAAAGCTAACCATGGGAACCAAAAAATCAATTTAAATCAATGGAATCTTAAGTACTAGAATACATTAATAGGTTGGTCGAGGACGGCGATAACAATGCGAAACGGCTGATGACGGCGGGGATTAGCCGACCAAGGTCGACGAAAAAAAAGAAAGCAATAGAAATTCCTCCCTTTTCGAGACTGGAACCAGAAAAGGAGGAGGACACGGCAGTAAGACAATTTGACCGCCATGCAAGACCGCCATCAACAACTGGTCAACGAAGAAGACAACGGATCAGGTGGCGGAAGTAAAATGAAGGGTTGGAGTTTAGGGTTTTTGATATTAAAATAGATTGAAATATTTGGTTTTAATATTTAAATTTAAAATATTATAAAGTAAAATATGAAAGTTTTATTAAACTAAAATTTTAATTATTTATTAAAAATTAATAAAAATTTAATAGTATATTATATTGATGATGTTCAGTGATAAACGACATTCATTATAAATTTTTATATTAAAAACATTAAAGTTATTATAATTTTTTAATCAAAGTCTTTAAAAAACCTAATTAGATAAAATGATTGTTAATTTTATAAATAATAATTCAAATTGATATTCACCGTTAACTCTATGGGATATCCGCAATTTAAGATTATAATTAAAAAAAAGATTATAAGTAAACTAATTTTCAAGATCTTAACAAATGGAATTGCTGACATGGCAGATAGGTACTTGAAAAGACTAAATCTTCTCTGATGGAGCAAGTTTTTTGCTCCAAAAATACAGTGTTTTAGGAATTCAGTTAATGGCCTTATCCGTAATTAAACCCAACTCCAACCCCATTTTAAAATCCTCTAACAACAAACACATTAACGATTTAAACGCCGCGTCTCACTGTCCCCAATTGGTGAAAGCCACGTGGCGATGCATTCGGCATGCACATAACAATTAACAACAGATTAACAATAATTAAGATTTTGATTGAATGGATTAATGGATAATTAAAATCTCATGTGTGTTCTTTTTAAAATAAAATTTAATTATGAATGGATAAATGTGATCACGTAATTTTTAAAAATGGAAATAAAGTTTTAAAAGGTCAAATCTTATCTCCCACGATTTCTACTCAAACTGAAGATCTCTCGCTTTATATACCACTTTGAAATCAATTCTCAGCCTTCATCTCTAACACTCTCTGGTGTGTATTCTTCTCTCGTCTCTCCTTGAAGCTTTCAACAATGGGACTCGCTCGGAATATCGTCGGAATTATCGGTAATCAATGTTTGCTTACCTTCTTCGGATTTGGAGTTTTAACGGCCTTGTATGGTTTCCGATTGATTTCGATCATGATTTCCGATGTCCAGAGGCGAAACGCCGAATGCCTTTGGATTTTAAACCAGAATTTTTAGAGATGGAGATCATTGTTTTCCAAATCGTTTTTTCTTTCTTTTTTGCTTCACTAAACCTAGAATTTTCTATTTTCTTTCCATTTTAGTGTTTTTGTTAAGTAAATACAAACAAAAAAATTAAGTAAATATGAACTGAAATATTTATATTTGTTTATTAAAGATTTTATTTCTTTTTAGTATTGATTTATGAAGATTTCGATTTACATTCCTTTTTAGTTGTTAATTAAGTTTAAGATTTTACGTTAATTAATAAATCTGATGATTATTTTTGTTTAATTGTATTTTTTACAGGAAATGTTATCTCCTTCGGCCTCTTTCTATCGCCAATGTAATCCCATAATTTCCTACTTTTTGGTTTAATTCTTATCTAAATTAAACATATAATGCACGGATTTATTTTATAATTTGAAATTATCAGTAACTGTTTTCTTTTTTTAATCAATGTGAATAGGCCTACTTTTTATCAAATCTATAAGAAAAAGGCTGTGGAGGAGTTTCAAGCATTTCCTTATCTGTGCACAGTTATGAACTGTATTATTTGGTGTTTCTATGGTCTTCCTATTGTTAAACAAGATAATTTTCTAGTGTTGACCATCAACGCTGTTGGCCTTGCCATTGAGTTTTTCTACTTGACCGTCTATGTTATTTATGCCAATGATCGGAAGAAAAGGGTACGTAAAAATGAACTATTCTCTTTGTAATTTTTTCAAACACCTTTGGTTGTGCTTACCATTGCCACTCACATGCTTTATATCCTCTCAAATTCATGACATATGTATATTTTTAAGGAGTTAACCTATTAATTGGTAGGATTAGAGTATGAGAACACATTTAGATTATTATATTGTAAATCTTGTTATTTGCGTGCAGTGATATGGGACAATCTACCCTACCTGGAGAATTTTTTTATTTTTGTTTTCGTATTTAAATTTTTTTAAATTTTGTTTTTTTATGAATTTAAATGCTACTTATAAATATTTATGTTTAGTCTCTTTCGAACCTAAATCCTGACTTTGTCCCTGATTTTGTGCAATTTCAGCTTCATGTAGGGTATGTTCTCTTTGGTGAACTTATTTTGACAGTAGTCATTGTTGTGGTGGCTATGGTCGTCTTTAAAGGTGGCCACAGAACTATTTTCGTTGGGGCTGTAGCTGATGTTTTCAACATCATGATGTATATATCACCTTTAGCCATTTGGGTAAAATCTTTTCCAACCTTATGGTCTCTGAACTTGCACCCTTAATTATATATACGTGTAGATTAATCATCTTGTTTACCATCATTTGCTTATGAGCAGAAAAAAGTTATCGATACAAAGAGTGTGAAGTACATGCCCTTTTGGCTCTCTGTGGCTGGATTCTCTAATGGCGTTTGTTGGACCATTTATGGCCTTCTTCCACCTGATGTTTTCATCCTGGTAAAAAGAGTACCAACAGAAATGATACTATTAGTGTAATATGATTATGACATTAATACTAATGTGAATTATTGTAGATTTCAAATGGTCTAGGAGCAGTCTCTGGGTTTCTTCAGCTGGGATTATATGGATACTTTTACTTCAATGGAAGTGACAGAACTAAAGAAAGCAAAAGGGCGTCCGAGGTTCAACTCTCTAACCAGCCTGCTGGTTCAGCTTGAATTTTTCTATTATGGGTTCCAAAGGGAACAGAAACTTTATTTAGTCTCGGTTTTCGTTTGCAGTTAGGACAGAGGTTTCTTAGTTTTGGGTTTATGATTACTATGTCTATTGGTTTAAATTCTTTGTTTTTTATTCCCTTTGGATATTTTGAATATAAATTCCCCCTTTCTTAGACAATTATTCTTTTATGTCTTTTTATCATGTATTCTTTTATGTTTTTATTGATTTTTTTTAAAAATTAAATTTTTAATCTTAACTTTTATTTTTTATATCTTAAACCGTAAATTTTACCTTTTAAAAAAATACACTTCTACTCTTAATTGCTTATCTTAAATTTTAAACCCTCTAATTTAAAACTGAAATATAAAAAAGGCATAAAAAAGTAGACGATTTATACCCATAAATTAGATAAAAAAAATAAAGATTAAAATGAAAAAAACAAAATTAGGGAATGTTAAATTTTTCATTATGCGATTAGTTAACTATAAAATTATTAATATTGATGGTGTATTATTATGGCATGGTGTTGCATAGCAATTAAATTATTTTTTTGTTTTAATTTTAATTTTAATTTTGTCCTTAAAACAATAACAATCATTAAAGTAAGATAAAAAATTATTTTTTTGTTTTGAGATATAAACCCAAAATCAATTGTGATAGCTCAATCATGTTATCATTGTCAATTTCATCTTCGTTGGCCTCGTAATATGGTATTTGATCATCTATAAAATAAAAGGATATTTCTAACGAATAGAGTTATAAATGAACCGAACGTTCAGTGAACAAGATTTTTTGTTTGTTTAATTAAATGAATAAGCACGAATAAAGGGTTCATTCGTTCATTTATGTTCGTGAACGTTCGGTAATCCGTTTGTTTATTTATGTTCGTTTATGTTCATTTAAATTTATTCACATATGTATATGGGCGAGCATTAGATCGAATCAAGTCAAGTCAAAATATTTTGACTCGTTAAAAAACTTTATTGTTTTGAGAAGTGTTCATTGTTTTGTTAAACCGAACTAACCGATCAAATTAAAACAAAATTAGTTAATCAATTAAATAATTTCAATTATTGATTAATTCAGTTTAAATTCAATTAATTAACTGAATTAATCGAATTAGCCCAGAATATTAAATATTTAATATATTATATATATTTTTTATGTTTGTTCGTTTATGTTCGTTCGTTTATCAATTAAATGAATGAACTACAATCCTTAATGAACGAATACGAACAAGAAATTTTGTATTCGTTTATGTTCATGTTCATTCATTTATTCGGTTAAAATTAAACGAATGAACATAAACATATTCTCATTTGTGTTCGTTCGGTTCATTTACGGCCCTACTAATGAATCTAGTATTAATGACATATCTAAATATAATGTGAGGTGAATCGTTATTTACTTTGAATTTTTTAAATTCTAAATATTTGCCTTTATTTTTTCTAACTTTCACAATTTAATATTTAAATTTGTATACACATTTATGACTTGATCCATCATAAAATTTTGAGATTTTATATATATGCTTATCATTAAATATATTTTTAGATCTATCATCCTCAATCATTTAAATATACTTATTTATATTATTAATATAATTGCTATATTAAACACTTTTTTTAAAAAAAATATTTATCAAATATCGTATTAAATAAAAAATTCTGCAATTTTAGGAGAAATTATATTATGAGTCATTCTTGTAATATTATTTATAGGATTAATCATTCAAAAGTATTTATTTAATTATTTTTTATTATTTTTATCAAATAAGTTTTCACTTGATAAAAATTATTTTTAAACTTAATTTACACTAAATATTAATAAAGATTCACTTGATAAAAAAGATAAAAGAGAAAAATAATTAAATAGATATTTAATTGACTGATCCGTGAATGGCATAATAAAAATGGCTCATGATATAGTTTCTTTCACTCGTGTCCCAATAATTCATCTTATTGGGACACATGTAAGAAAAAAAGATATATTTCATGTTCTATTAACGTTGTGTATTTTTTTAGTTTTTTTTACCCTAAAATATCACCTTTAAAATAGGTTTAATATAAAATAAATGATTAAATTATACCTTTCCTTATGCTAAAAGTTTAAAGTTTCTTTTTACTAAAATTGATGTCCGGAGTTTTTTTTAACCTACTCAATTAACTTTAAAATAAAAAAGTAGACACATATTTTAATTTAAAATAAAATTTTAAATTTTTATTTAATTAAAAAATATTTTATTAAAATACATAATTTAAACATTTATTTTATAATTACGCCTCAAAAATATAGTTCCCTTACATGGCATCCTGAAAACATTCTCCCACGATAGCACCCTTACAATTAACTCTCCATGCATGTTTGACGAGTTCAATTTTTTTATGAACGCGTCATGCATGCACGAAAATTTTATTAAAAATTATAGATTTTAAAATATTATTATTTAATTAAATGAGTATTTATTCAAAAATTTAATCAAAATTTATTAAAAAATAAACTATTAAAAATTGACTTCGCATAAACAATATAAAAAATTAAAAAAAATAAAAAAAAACTATTAGAATGCATTAACCTGTCAAAAAGTAGTATCAAATTTATAATAACCAATGGATCGAAATATATTAATATTAATTTAAGAACAGATCAATCATTATATCAACGTATGTAAATAAATAAAAAAACATAAAGATAATTTTAACCCTTAACGTTTATAATTTTATCATTTTAATATTTATTTTATTTTTGAGATAAATTTAACCCTTAATCTATATCTTTTTGACAAATAACTTATTTTTTAATTATCATAATAATTGGACCGTTAAAAATTTAACGATGATGACATGTCATATACATATGATAATATATTTTAAATGACATCTAACCTATCAAATACATATATATATAATATAATTTTATTTCAATATAAAATATAAAACAATTAAAATTCAAATAAAATATTAAAAATTAATTAATTCTAAAATAAAAGGATACTAAACATTCTCAACCCTAACTACGATAGAATCAAAGTCTTATCTTAAAAAATATGTACACAATTCGAAATTAATTAATTTTTAAGATAGGATTTTGATTCTATCGTAGTTAGGGTTGAGAATATTTAGTAGTATTTTATTTTAGAATTAATTATTTTTTTAATATTTTATTTGAATTTGAATTTTTTTATATTTTATATTAGAATAAAATAATATTTTATATATTTATATATGTATTTAATAGGTTAAATACCATGTTATTTAAAATATATTATCATATACATATGACATGTCATCATTGTTAGATTTTTAACGGTCTAGTTATCATGGTAGTTAAAAAATAAGCTATTTGTCAAAAAACTATACTTTAAGAGCTAAATTTATCAAAAAAAAGAATAAGGGCTAAAACGATAAAAATTATAAACGTTAAGGGTTAAAATTATCTTTATGCCTAAAAAAACATATTATACTTTCCAAATTAACTTAAATACGCGGTGGATGTGGTAAACAATATCAAATAGAATTTTTTTTAAATTAGCTAATAGTGATTACAATAGTATCTGTTTTAGAATAATATAATCTCTACCCTTTGACATTGATCGCTCAATCACTCTACTGGCGTAACTGGTGCTCGAACTTGTGACCTCTAGGAACAAAAACCGTTTCTTTTGATCGCTTGAGCTACATGGCTGTGCAATAGAATCTTTTTAAAATCACTGATAAGAACCATGATAATTGAATAAGATTATTTTGATAGAGTATTGTAAATAAAGTAAAAGAACAAGAATGAGAGAAAAACGAAAAATTTGTATTTATTCTCGATATAAAGTATATGCAATATCTTCATCGAACACTATATTTATAGACGTAAAAAATAATTATCATATAGAGCTCTAAGTACGTCAAAATCTATTTAATAGATAGATGTAGAGTTTTAATCATAATAGACATTTATATAATTAGATATTTCAAACAATAAAATAATTATAAGGGTAAATTACATAAATCATTACTCTTAGATCAATTTTGGTCACTGAAATTTTAAAACGTTTAATTTACTCTCTAAAGTTTAGATATTAAATATTTTTGTCACTAAAATTTATACATTGAATGATTTTGGTCATTCTGAAATTTTAAAATTGTAGATGATGATCGTCCGATCGTAAATTTTATCAATCATTTTATCTCATCCCCTTTGAGTTTGAATTTGGCCTCTATTTTATAGAAAATACTCTGAATTTTATAAATTAACCAAAAATCTTATAGTTTCTTTTTAGTTGATTTCCTCCTTTATCGTTGAATGAAACTTATTTCTTAGTAATATTAATTTTTATACCGATGAAGTTTTTTACTATTCAAATTTTAAAAGAATTCTTTTTATGAAACTAAATATATTATTTAATCATAGATGACATCATTCAAAATCAGATGATCAATATATAAAAGAACTTTAAACAAAAATAAGACGAACAATCTAAAAAGAGAGCTCATTAAACCAAACTATGAGTTACCCTATTAATCGCACGACTTACATGAGAAATAACAATAAAAGTACAAAATTTGAGTAAATTATGAGTCTCAATCAAGTAGCAAGAACAATAGAATTGTCAAGATTTCCGAGTTGAGTTTGTTAACGATTGCTAAGTATCTCTTTTGATTTGAATTTCTTAAAGAAATACTTTCGATCGTTGGTAAATAAACATCATAAAAAATTAAGAAATCAGTGAAATTTTTTTTTAAATTTTAATAAATTAATTAAATATTTTAAAAATTCAAATAAATTTAATAACAAAATTCAATAACGATGGACATAATTTATCCTAAAAACCATTTAAGTCTAAAAAAAAGGAAAGCGTCAATTTCAAAGTGAAAGAAATAGAATTCAATATATCTCTAAGTTTAAAGATTAATCTATATACTATTTTGATGATAAACGATAATAATAAGTTCACTCATATTATTCAAGTTAATTTAATCATATATTTATCAAAGTTTACCGCCAACTCAATTAGTGACCTAAAATCTCGAGCATATCAAGGTTTAAGCTAAAACCTTGGCTAAATATCTAATTGTGATTTTGTTGTTGAGTTATTTTATTTCTGATCTAAATTTATTGTAGTTTTAGTCGTTATAAAAGATATAAATCAATGAATAAAAGTGTATCGAGTTCTTGTTTTTATGAATCTTTGTTTATAATTTATAAAGCGTTATTAAGTGAAGTTCTTTCGTTTTTTCCACGACAAATCTTCTCACTTAGTTTAACAATTTGATATTTTAGCCAAATTCATAAAGATAATCATGATTGATTTTTCACGAAATCTCGCAGTCTTCACAGATACAATATTTATGTGCAGCATTGACTTAAACATATGAAAATATTTAATTATATTTTTTTAATTTATATCTAATGTTTCTTTTGGGTCACTTTAATGTCTAACAGTTTATTCATAATTCATAACAGATTTTTATGTAACATACGTTATTTTTTTTTATTATTCAATTAAACACAACCTGTAACATATTTCTAGTATTTTATTTGATTTTATTTTTTAAAATAAAAAAATCTTTAGTTTTATAAAGACAAATAATTATTAATTTCTCTAAAATCCTTCTAAAATCTCTAAATTTCTCCTCTCCTACCATCGATTCAACCACCACTGGACATGTTTGCTTTCGTCAGCCTGTTATGATTGAAAATATGTTATCTCATCTTAAAAAATCGATAAATAAATTATCGATTATTCTGTCAATGAATATCTAACAATAAATTAAAAAAATCAATTGGGCTTTTAATTAACAGTTAAAAGGTGGGACATGTTGAACGATGAGGTACTCAACACTTTAGTGATAAACCTTAAACCTCCAATGTGCAGTGGTGAACCCTAATTAATCTAATTAAAAAAACAGAAATCCTAAAATTTATAACAAAATTTAAGTATTTAAAAATTGGATAAATTAATCGAGTTCTAATCAGTTCAGTTAATAATTTTTAAATAAATTTTGATTCAATTAACTAATTCAATTTGATTGGTAACCAAATTAACCGTTTGAAGAGTCATATATATATATATATATAACGCCATAACTCTATTACTAGCTATTCTAAAACTTTGCCTCGATCATCGAGAAGTTTTCTGAACATTTGATCTTTAGATCCAATGGTTTTGAAGCAAATCATACAACAAAATTTGGATCTTTTGTAAATTAAGAGTATCCTAGTTAGTTAGGGTATTTCAAAAACTACAACTCATTCTAAAAGGAATGAACTTTGAAAAGATTCCAATCTATGAACTAATTCAATTAGGCCAGTTTATGGGGTGATTTTAACACATGCAAAGGGTAACTATGAACTAATGACCTACGTATTTCAGAAACTAAATGGATGTAACAAGGACAGGACAGGACATAAACTTCTACATACACATGCATACGAAAAGTGAGTCGTTTTTCCTTAACAGGAAGAAGAATCCACCATTGTGTTTACCACCTCCAACAAACCTTTTATCTCACTTTGTACTTGGGATTTAGTCTCGGACCACATAGTTTCATCTGCTGTCTCCAGCATCGATGCCAGCATCTCAAGCTTATGCTTGATGTGGTTAAGTTGTGAATTTCCTGGAGCCAGCGACTTGGTCATTCTGTTGGTTCCTTCCTTTGCTAGAGGAGAGGACTTTGGGGCACTTGGTATCTCCATGTGGTTTTGAGATGATGGATCCTGGTGAAGTTGAAGCCGGAAACTGACATTAGCAGATCCAAAAGGATTGCAGTTTTGTGAATTGCTGAAGGCTTCTTCCGCGTAGGAGGTTCTCATGAAGACAACACGTGCACAGAAATCACTGTAGAATATATCTGTCTCCTCCATGTCCAAAGTTCCATACCTGCTATATATTCGGATAAGATCATCTTTTTTAGGCAATGGGGATCCGGGGCCAAATGTCAAGAAGAGGGCAGCAGGTAAATCATTTCCATCAGCTTCCTTATCGTCTTTCTTCAAAACTGCAGCTACGGCAGTTTGCTTAAGTTTAGGATTACATGGCTTTGGTTTCTGGGTTTTCTTCAGTGAGGCACAGGTAGCTTCCTCGGGTTTGGTTCGATCCATCTCTGTTCCTTTTTTCTTTCCATCTTTTTTCTTATGGGATTTATGTCCAGAGGGAATCTGACCAGCAGTAGATCCGTCATTTCCTGATGACACAGTGGGGAAGTCTGGAGACTTGTTCTTTTTATGTTGGAACTGATTATACACTTTGTAGTTAGATCCGTCGTGGTGAACTGAACTTCTGAATACAGATAAAAACTCCACAATAAATTTGAAAGATCTGATTTTCCTTTGGTATTGTGGACTAAGAGCCATGGACCGGACTGTAACTAGAACTTCATTTGCAGGAGTTTCAGCTTTTTCCAGATAACTAATCAGGTCAGGGTATCTATTAGATGCGAGAGAACTTGATTCATTTGATGCTTCTTGCTCCGCGTGAATTTCTTCAGGGAGTTCATTCCTTTCACCGATGACAAGATTGCCAGTAGCTTTAGTCATTGTCTCTTCGAATCGGGTGTCATTGGAAACATCTATGGATTCATCTTCTATGTCCCAGTTCCTCAGCTTCCCGGTAGAACTTGTGTACGGCGGACACAAGTACTTGCTTTTCTTCCTTTGTCTCAAAAGAGAGTCATTCCTACCTATCCCAGGATCAACTTTCACTTTCCTTTTAGCTGAGACAGTATTCGTATCTTCTTCGCTCCGATTATCACCACTATTATCCATTTCTTCCTTGGCTCCAATTACATCAGTTTCAGCATGAGATCCTGAAAGCTCAGTTCCCTTCCCCTTTCTTGGTATGAAACTCAAATTACTACGATCATCACCATTAGCTTTATCGTTGCATTTAATCTTTTTCCTCTGAGACGAGGGTGCTCGTTCAGGGGACTTTGTTACCTTTTGAGCCTGAACACCTATATCAGCTTTTAAGATTTCAGCAATGCTTTTCTGTTTCCTACTGTGTTGCATTGCATCCTCTGAAATCTCCAGATGCCCCGATAAAGTTCGACTGCTTAGGGCAAATTTTGGACCAGACGGAGAACAAATCCAATCTTCTTCTACTGGGCTTGTGATTGGGATTCCCACTGCCTCACAATAATCATTCATATCCACCACAAGAGTTTTAACATTTTCTTCAATGTCTGGAATCAACTGTGGTTCATGGTACATTGACATTCGAGGGCGCCCTATTGATCGATTATAAGCTGAAAGCCAACCCTTCAACACTGCCCATTCAAGCAAATTACACAATGAAATAGCCTGTGAAATTTGTTTCAATTTACCAAAAACATCTTTCGGCTCAAAGAGATCAATTGAAACCTTTTCAATTCCACCTTCAGGCACAAAAACTCCTTTCTTTATCCCGGCATTCGCTGCTAGAGGTCGGTTGAGTCCGACACATTTCTCCTTCGGAATGCACAAGCAAGTCATCTTCGTCTCCACCAGTCTTTTGATTTCATCAACGGAAGCCTGTACAGCATTGACAAAGTTCTTGGAGCTACTCAACTTCGACATGTCCTCGAAGTTCTCTTCTAAAGGCTTCAACTGAGATGGATGGCACCATGCAAATGAGCCATCACCGAAGTACGCAACAAGGAGTCTTCCCTTCTGTCGAAGCTTCACCGCATAATCTGATGCATCAGTCGGATTATAAACCTGCCCCGGCCACCATGGATGACTCTTAATCTTACCCCATACAAAATGACCAACAGAAAACTCACTGCCACTGCCATCGTCGTCGCCATCATCTATTTCATTCATTATCATACTACCACTATTGTCTTTCTCACCGAATTTCGCAGTTTTGTCATCGTTGCCGCCATTTGGCGATAAAATTTCAACACCAATTTCTTTACTCTGTTCAACGGCGCCTAAAAGAGTGCCAATCCCTTCACCATCACCACTTCTTCCATCAGAAACATCAATGTTCCCAACACTTTCTTTCATTTGTAACAAAGAAGAAATCCCATTCATTTCAGAATCCTCAAGTCCCCCACCATCTTCACCGATACAAGAACCTTCCTTTCCATTTATTGAAACCCTAGAACCATTTTTCCATGGCTTATCGACCGCAAACCCAGCATCTTTAGAAGCTTCATTAGCTTCTTGATCTAAAGTCTTGTCCCCAGAAAGGGTTTTCGTTGGCTTTTCAACAGCTTCCATATTTGTCACCCGGAAAATATTGAAACTTTCCAAGAAAATGAACCTAAAAAATTGGGAATTTTACAACTGAAATATAGGAAAAAGAAAATAACAGAGTAACTTACAAGGAAAAAAAAATACCCATACTTGAAAAGAAAATCCCAAACAAATAGCAAATATATATTTCACTGAGAATAACTCAAAAAGATAATTCAAGAAATGAAAACATAAATAAAGAGAAGTACCTTAGAATGAAGAAGAAGAAGAAGAAGAAGAAGAGATAGGGTTTTTCTTTTGATACTTTTGAGGATTGGGGATTTAAGACAAAAGAGTTCTTGAACTGAATTGTAAAGACGAAGGTCGTACAGTCGGGAAGTGGGGAGACCCTCTTTGTACTGATGCTTGACACGTGTCATGATGTTTAAGATGAACTGGGCAAACCTATACTTCAACAAAATTAATTTTTGTAGCTATTATGGAATTAAGCTTTGGGTCCACAAAAATATCTGATTAAATTTATTAATTAGATTATAAATTTTAGGTATATGATCTATTTTTTATTTTTGAATAATTTAAATTAAATATTTAGAAAATTGAATAATCAGGTTAGATGCAAATAATAATATTTTAATTTTTTAAAACCTCTTAAGTCTTGGATTTAAGAATTAAGATGTTTATTATGTGTGTAATATATATGGAATATAGTAGAGGTTTAGAGGACGTTAAATAACGTCATAAAATATATATTTTTTTAATTTTTTAAATCAAGTAATTTTTAGATATGGATATTTAAAAATTTAAATATTTATTTTTAAATTAAATACAGATCATTATATTAATGATTAGAAATTTTGAATATCTAAAATTTCAGATCAAATCATATCTGATATTAAAAAATAAATATTTCTAATTAAGCTACGAGTAATTAAATATTATTTACGGATCCCCATTGCTTTTAATTAATCCTCATATAAATTATTTATAGATCTTCATTATAAATATTATCAGTAAACGAGTTGAGTCTATATATAAATGTGACATGTGGAAGAAAAAATTATTATCTCGATTTAAATTGTAATCGAATTTTTCTACCAAATCACTAAATTAATGGTGTTTAACGGATATCTTAATAAATTTTTACTATTATTTTTAATTAATGTTTTGAAGATTAATTTTTAACCGGGGAATTTAAAGATTTTGGAAATTTTCAGGTTGTCTATTCTCCATGTTCTAAACTTTTATTCTTATAATTTTTCAGTTTTGTTCCATCCTTTTGGTTTTAGTTTATCACTTGGAATCTTTTTTTTTAAGAATTCGATCATGAATCATCCAATTCGGAAGAATAATGAAGAAAAAAAAAATAAGAATTTGATATAATAAATGAAATGAATAATGTTATTAATATTTGATTATGAAATTATTTTTTATTGAAATATTACTTTAATATAATAAATAAAAAATATTTTTTATTTTGAAGTATTTATTATTTGTACCAATGTTTTAAAATGTCTTAAATGTCTTAAAGTCAAATGTTCTACGCACAATCTCATCAACAAATCATAACCAAAAACACATAATTTAAACACCCAAAGGCCACATTTTGAGGGAAATCAAGCAACGAAAAGGTATAAAAACGGCAAGGGGTGAAACCATGAAAAAGAAATAGATAAGTCAAAATACAACAAAGTTTCTTTTCTACTGTACTGGAAATGAATCGGTATAAAAATCAAACCTTGACGAGGCAGTTCTAAGCAATGGAAACTTTGGCTCCGGCTGCTTCAAGTTGTTTCTTGGCTTCATCCGCTTCCTCTTTAGAAACGCCTTCTTTGAACTTCTTGGGTAAACCTTCGATCAACTCTTTCGCTTCTTTCAAAGCCAAACTTGTCAGCCCTCTAACGGCTTTAATCACAGCAATTCTGGCATTGCTAGGGACCTCATCGATCACAACATCGAACTCCGTTTTCTCTTCCACAGCAGCGGCAATGGCGTCCGAAGCACCGAGGACGGCAGCCGGCGCGGCTGCAGGTGCGAAAGCGGCGGCGGAGACGCCGAGTTTCTCTTGAAGGTAGTCGACGAGGGTCCTGGCTTCCTCTAGGATTAAGTTGGAGATTTCGCTGCCGAGTTTTTCGATTTTTTCGGGCGCTGCAGTGGCATTGAGAGGACGGAGGGCGGTGCTACGGTGGGTGAGGGTAGAATGGGCGGGCGAACGGAGAGGGAACTGGAGAGATGGGGTTTTGAAAAGGAGAGAATGCGTAGGATTAGAGGTAGTGAGTGATGGGAAACGGAGGGAGAGAGTTGAAGAAGCCATTGTTTCTTCTCTGTTTACAGCGAGGAGAGGATTAGGATAAGGAAATGACAGGGGAAATAGGGAGAGGGACTCTGCTGTGCTATATAGACAAACTGCACCCTTTTTTTTACAGAATAGACAAACTAACTTTTGGAATTAGGGTGTAAAAACAGTTAATTAGATGAGATTTAGGTGAAGTTGAATTAAATTGGATTAAATTAGATATAATTTATTTTAAGTTGATTTAATATTTTGATTTTATTTGGATTAAGTATGGGTTAATTTAGGTTGATTCATTTTAGATCGTAATTATTTTGAGTCGAGTTAAACGGTTTGGATCTAAATCAGTTAATTCATGTTTGGTTAAATTTTAAATTAATTTAATTTTAAGTCGAGTTTATTTTAGGTTAGGTAGTTTCAACTCTGTTCTATTTTAGATCAAGTTAATTTATGTTTTAATTCTGTATTAAATTTGAGTTTGGCATAATTAGTCTATATACTTTGGGTTAGGTTTTATTGCGGGTGAATTCTTTCACGAATACAAATTACATTAAAAATAAAAGTTAAGTATTAGAATGAACAAATATTATTATGCCATATTATTCGTATCTAAAATACATAATAAACTATAAAAAATTAATTAAAAAGGGTTAATTTTGGATGCAATCTTCATCTTCTGATTACATCAATCAAGACAAAATCTCTTCTAGAATAATGATTTTTTTTTCACATTCCTCTTCTAAAAAGTCCATCAACAAGCATGTGTTTGAAGTATGAAAAGGGTACATCTCATTTTTCAGATTCCATTTTTTTCTCAGGAATGATGCAAAGAAATCAAGCTTTACATTCATTTGATTGAGTTCTAAAGTTTGTTTTTGTATGATTATACAGAGTAACCTTTTTCTTGAAAATAAGAATAAGAATTGATACAGATTGTTTATTATGCAGCCTTGGGCTTTGGCTTCAGTTGTTTGGCTCTCGAGTAGAAGAAGACTCCTGTAAGAGCCAGTGTGGTGCCTGCAGGCAGAGCAGCAGGTAAAAGTTACAACACAAATAGACTAGGAATCCTGTATTGGTTGGTATTTTGTAATTTACTGTTACTGCACTGTAATAAAATTGATGATCAAGTTCATGTACCAAGGGAGTTAATGGGTGAAACAGGCGTCTGGAAGAAGATAACTGATGAAATGATGACCACAACTCTCTTCACACAGTTCCCTACTGAATGTGTCACCGGGGACACCATTTGAAGGATCATGTAGGACACCTGCCATGCACAAGACCCTCTCAAGATAAAAAGCACGGCATACATACGACTATGATACGATGATGCGATACGAGTCCGTCCGAAATTTGACATTGAATCTTGAATGTGAATGACATAGAAGAAGAGGGTTACCTGTTGATAACAGTGGAAACAGAATCCAGCCATAAGAGATCTCATGCATAGCTCTCTAATATTCAAACCTTGGTTTGCCTTAATCCAAGCAGAGGAAGAAACAGCATCATGTTAGTGGCATAACAAGCTCTAGTTTCTTTAAGAAACATCAACATAAGCTGTTTTTTTAATGTTCTAACATAATTACTTACAGCAGATTGCAGATATGAAGGACTGAACTTGACACCTTCCAATAAAATGGCAGCAGGAACCAATAGAATAAACGAAATTATGGTTATTATGGAGAAAAGATTGATATTGTCCAGCGTCTCCTGTTTATAAAAAATACATGCTACCATCAGTTCCGCATCTATTTTATTCGAATTCAGATACGCGTTTCACAAGGATACGTAGATCGTATTCCGTCACACATATCCTAAACTTTAACACTAATATCTTAAACAAAATAGTTAATCTGAGTTATGTTTTTTACCTCATTTCTAACCATGAACTTTTTGCTAAGCACATTACGCGACTGGTTAGTCACATTGGAAGCCATTGCAGTGCAGAAGCCAATCCAATTAAAAGATGCCTCTGTGAATGATGCTAATGCCACTCCACCTACAAGTGGTACAAGGGAGGAGACTATCCAAAACGTTGGCCACTGCAGAAGAATGAAATTGTTGACAACTGAATCAAACATAAAACAGACAAGAATTGGAATCTGAGCAAAGTCTTGGTTTTACCTCTCCCAGAATTAGAACAGAGAACAGGACAGTGAAAAAGGGTTCCATTGCTTTAATGGTGTGTGTGAAGGAGACATTAACTTTCCCAATACTAACATTGGTCAAAAGGTTGCCAAGAGTGTGAACTACAGCCAATGGAATGATCACTGCAAGCTGAAAATTGCTTTGTGCAACACTTTATTTCAGATTTGAAACAGATTGTGTGATTGGAATGTATGAAAAAAGTACCTGAGAACGAGTAAGCTTGGGTCGATGGTACAGATTTGTAGCCCACATTGTAAGGATTATCAAAGTTCCACACCCGAATTGGAAGGCTGTAACCGTTGCTGGAAATGCATACACCTTTAAAACCTTTCAAAACAAGCACAATGTATGTAAATTCTACTACTTTTTAAGCATCAAAAAGATTTATACACACAAATTCAAGATCTACTTGAGATGAAACTGGATTTAGAACCTGCTTGTTGAAAATGTTGAAGTAGATATTCAAAAGATACCAGATTGCAAACATGGCTCCAAGTTGCAGGCTGGTACCTAAACTGCTTGAGCCTTTTGCCTCACCCATGTTTTCTGGAACCTGTTGAGCTCTGACCCTGAAACTATCATGTCTCCCTTTTGAAACAAGCAATGACTCGGAGATTCGAGGAGTATTGAAGGGGGGACAACAAGAAAGTAAAGAAGCTTTTTGGAATGCAAGTCCATTGATGGAACTGAGGTGTAATGGCTTCAAACAAGACAAGTTGGGAACTGGATTACATCTGAGGTTTGAGTTCTTATTTAAAGGCCTGAACAATGGAGTTAAAGGAGAAAGAGTGAGTGCAGTGGTCTGCATCTTCAAGGTTGCAAATGGGAAAGCAAGGTCATGGTTTTAGTGGGGGATTTTAAGCTTTGCATAATCGACAAAGGCATTTAATATTGCAGCTGGCAGGTAGCTTAGTTCACATTGCATAGTTAGATTACTGAAATACTGTTGACAACAGTTCTGGTTTGAAGCTGAAACATGAAAACCGATCAGTTTCAGAATCTTCCACCACAAATTAAAGCAGAGGTTCACGATTAATGTTTGATTGCTGATGTTAAATATGGGATAATGTGAGATTATAGACCAAAACAACAGGTTTCTTTTGGTGGGGTTGCTTAGCTGTTGGTGGAAAATTCATGGATAGTATGAATTCCAAAGCATGTGTACCTAAGCTGCTTTGACAAAGATGTGGCAATGGCGGTTTCTTCCTGGGAAGGGAAATCTAAACATGGACCTCTTATTTTTTGCCAACAAAATTTATCCGCTGAAATCCTTTGCCATGATATTTTCAACGTGTCTGAGAAGTGAGAACCCCATCAAAGATTCTATAGTATACAAATTAAATGTCATTATTGAAGGGGTAAAGTACAAAAGTAGTTATTATACTATGAAACAATTATGTTTTCATCGCTAACCTTTCAAATGTTACAAAATAGTCCTTAAATTAATCGAATTGTTACATTATTTTATAACATCCACCTATCATTCGTAATTGTTTGATAAATTTAATAATCATTTTGTAAGTTTTAAAAGATCAATGTTATTTTTGTATAGTTTAGCGATTGTTGGTGCACTTTTTTTTTTGGATTATGAGTGTGCAGTACATAGAATTTAAGGTCTATTATTAGAATTTAGAGTTTAGAGTTTACGATTTAGGTTTTAGGGTGTTAGAGCCAGAGATATAAGTTATAGATTTTATAGCATAAATATGAATGGTTGTATAATTTTTTTACACATCTTTTATATGAAAATATAATTCTCTCTCTATATATAGATAAATATAAATAAAATACTAGATTTGATCCACAAAGTCTACATCAAAAGAATCTATAATATCCTCTGCCTGGTCTAATAGAAAATTGGTTCAAAGATATTACCTAAAATACATCATAAGTGAACTTAAAAATCTTGACCTTTAGTCATTTTAAAGGATCGTATGTGTCAAATTACATTTCATTTGGACTTCGATTGCTAAATTAATTTAAACATACAAAATCTAGGGGCCTTTTTGCAAATACCATAATCTAAGTGCCCTTCTAGCAAACTAAAGTACAATACATACAATTCATATTAATAAAATTATACATACCAATTTCCAGAATAATCTAAGATCTCTAGTTTATTCCATTTGACCCTTTTTAACATTTAGGGACTAAACTGTAAAAAATTTAAATTATTGGTCCATAAACTGATTTCTTCCCGTATCCATGAAATTAATCAAATCATAAACATTTTTATTACTTATCATGCATATCTCAGATGTCATTAACAAGCTTAATTTAGTTTAAGACCACTTAGAGGCTAAACTGTAATCGTTATTAACTAATTAAAAAAAAACAGCACGGAAGTTAAACTATATATCAAAAATACAAGGGCTATAGCTCATTTGGTAGAGCACCTCGTTTACACGCGCGCCAATGTTTTTCAAGGAAGTCTATCATGCAATCAAAGAACCCAATTTATGAGACCTAAAACCATACATATTTGTTCTCGAATCCGTAATTTCAAAAAATAACAATTGTTCCTTTAATCACTTGGGTTAGAGAACTCGTGCAACTTCCAACCGTTCCTTCTTCCTTGCTGATTGTTAGTTCCTTTGATTTAATCACAAGTTCATCCACCTCTACTTTCTCTTCACCAGGTCTTTGGAGAAGATCAGACAATGATAAATGGTTCTGGGTTTATTTCCACAACTGAAGTATCCGTTTTCTCTTCTCCATGAGCAATCTCCTTAGCTTCTCCAGGTTGCTTCAGGTTTCTCCATGGCTTCTTCTGGAACCTGTTTATTAAAATTTACAGTAGTGTCATATGTCTAAACTTGAAGCCTTATATAAAATGAGCCTCCCAACATTCTCTTATGATGTTTTTTCCTGAAGTATCAAAGGTAGGTTTGTGTCTGACACTGATATAGTCTTTTGGAAGTTTTAAATGAATTTTTCACTTGTTCTTGAGTCTTTACAGTTTCATCTTCTGTGCAACATTGTTATTGGCAGCTGTTTCTAGGATTAAATTTCAATGTCATAAGATGGAAGAGAAGGACAAGAGGACCAAATAGGGACGAAAATGGGCAGCCGGGTGCGAATACCCCTTCCCATCTATCGTATTCACCTAAAATTTTTATATTTATTATCTACCCATCACTCATGGTGAGTATAATTTTTGAATCCATACCCGTTCACACAGGTACATTTTTAAATCTATCCCTACACCAATCACTCAAAACGTATCTGTTTGTACATACCTACAAGCAACTACTAATATCGAATTATCTAAAAATAAATCATAGACTTATATAAAAAAGAGTAAAATTTTGTATATTTTATTGACTGATTAGGTGTATATATAACATATTTACACCTATATAGATTTAACTACACCTAACTAAATATCGATAACTAATTTAACTAAAATGCATTTTTACTAATATAAATTCTACTTAGCTATAATTAACTAATATATGGCTAACTTAGCTAAAACATATTTATACTTTTATAAATTTTACTTATCCACATATTACAAATTTTTAACCTGATTAATTCAAATACGATCATAAATTATTAATTTTTTAAACTAAATTGATTGAGTTCAAAGTTTACAAGCTTAAAAATTAATATAGACTTTAAAACAAATTAATATCTTAGTACATAAAATACTATAATGCAAAGTATAATCAAAACCTACAAATATAAATGGTTTAAAATTATATGACGGACGAATACGAAACGGATGGATATAAGACGGGTAAATATAGTATGTGTAAGATCTTAAATTTATCATCTACACACTACCCATGACGAGTATGATTTTTTAAATATACACTCACCTATTACCTATTAAACTCGTACCCATTTTTACTCTAATTAATATAAATACGATATAAAATCTACAAAACTCTATCTCTCTGCCATCCCTGGGAACAAAGGTGTCTCATTACTGACCTTTTCATATTCATATGTCTAGATCATGTCTTCTCTATTGTATAAAACTTTTGGGTATATAAATGATTTACCCGAATAATCAAATAATAAATCGTAAGAAAGTGGACCGATCAAATCATAGCTGACACCTAACAATATAGTAGACATTATGTCTATAAATGAAGAGAAATTAATTTTGTTGAAATTTTTTGATAAAACAATTAATTTCAAATTAATTCACTGTTGACAGAGGGTTTAAAATGGTAGGAACTTCTCCATCAGAATAAGTCAACAATTTACACATTTACAGAGACGGATGAGCAATAAGAGAGATGGTTCAGGGCCCAACCATATTCAGAGCGCCAAATTTTAATTTTTATTAAATATATTTAATTTTAATTTTTTAATATTTATTGTTATAAATTAATTATTTTTTAATGCTTATTGTTATACGAGTTTATTTTTTAGTATTTATTATCATGGTTTTATTTTTTTAATATTTGTATTAGGTCTACTCTTAAAATTTATTTTTCACTATTTTTTATTATGATTCTTAAATCTCAATTTTTTGCAATGCTTGTTGTTAGGGGCGTACCTTTTACTAAATTTATTATTAGAGGTACTCTAAAAAATATATTTTTAATATTTAATAGTATATATTATTGAAATTTATTTATTTTCTTTATTTGTTATTAGAGTCACGATTTTTTCTAACACTTATTATTAAGAGTTTAATTTTAAAATTTATTTTTTGATATTTATTATAAGAAACCTATTTTTTAATATATTTGTTATTAGGGTCTAATTTTTTTAATACTTATATAAGAGGTCTATTTTTTTCAATAATTATTAATAGGACCATAGTTTTTCAATATTTATTATTAGAGGTTAAGTTTTTCAATATATTTGTTATCAGAGGTTTACTCTTAAAATTTATTTTCCTCGTATTTATTATTAATGATTATTTTTTTATTAATATTAGTTATTAGGGGGCTAATTTTTTTAATATTTGTTAGTAAATATATACTTAATTTAATTTTATTAAACTTTTTTATTAAAAAATATTTTTTCTAATCTTTATTTTCAAAGGCTTATTTTCTTAGGTTTATCCTAGGGCCACTAAAATCTTAGCACCAGCTCTGCTCATTTCTATGACATGATTTTAACCATAAATATAGTAAATCTCCCATCTTATGAATATTGGTTTTTGTTGATTTTAAAAAAATAATTTTTAAAATTTTGAGCAATAAATATCGACAAGATTCTTAATATATGGTACAAATATTTATAGGTCAATCTTTAGTCTATTTTTCGCTCTAGAATCAAAATAAAAAGAAATAGAACTAAGTGGACTAAAATGAAAATTAAAAAAATACCCAGACAAAAACATGTGTTGTCCCTGTTAATTTAAATGGTGTGTTTCCCCTAATTATTGTTTTTTTTTCATTTTAGGGAATAAAAACAGAGAAATGAAATGACAAAGAATTAAGAAAAGCATCGTAAATTATTTTGGATTTTTAACTTTTTGTAGAAAAATTTAACTCTATGATTTTTTTTTATTCTTTCGGGCTTTAAAATTCGATATATCTGTCAATTCATAAAGATTCGGTGTATGTACTTTTAAAGCATTCTAAAATTTTCCGTTTTGTTCCCCGCAATTTTAATTTTCTTTTGATTGAGTCCTAGTAATTTTAATTAAAATTATGTCCATCGGCATTAGAAACCATTATAATTGGTAAAATTGGTTGAATAATTCAACCAAACTTATTTATTTGGTATATAATAACCCCCAAATATTATTTAGAGATTTAGGTATTTTTATAGTAGAACATAAAAAATACCATTTGTAGATGGTTTTTCTTTAATATTATTTATACATGACGTTTTTTTTAAATTTGTGTGGAGATAAACTGAGCCAGGTGGACTGTTCAGCAAAAAAATCATCTACAAGTAACATTTTTTGTATTTTATTATAAAAAATGTCTAAATCCTCAAATATTATTTGATGACTAAAAGTATAAAAAGAAAAAAAAAACTTTTACTTGGTAATCAAACATGCGAAACGGCGTCGTTTCGTAAATTCGCTTTGCCGGTGATTGTGTCCCCACCGGCAGGCATCGCTTCCGAGAAATCAATAATGTCAAAGAAGGGCAAAATCGGAAAGTCAGAAATCTAGGCGGGAATAAGAGCCGTTGCTCACTGGTTTTCCCCAATTTTGGCGCCAAACCAATTTTTTTCTTCACTTCACTCGGTTTCGTCTGCCCGTAAATATCCGGGCAGCCAGCCGCCCTTCTCTCTCTTTCTCAATCAAAACTTAAAAGTCCATCATTTTCATTTCCCACACATTCAAACCTCTCTCTTTGATAAAAAAACTCATCTTTCTCCCTTCTCTGTTCCCATTTTTTTCAAAGATTAAAACCCCATTTCCTCAATAAAAATGGGTTTTTCCAAAAAATCACAAGCAGATGTGCTAGATTCAGACGGCAAAAAATGGGTAATAGCTGGTATTGCTATCAGGACATCATTGAAGCTAATAAACACAAAACCAAGACCAAAACCCAGTGAAGGAGAAGATGAGGAAGAAGATGAAACTTGTTCCACGACTCCAACTTCAACAGAAGCAAGAATACCAGACAAGTTACCTTTCCCTCCACCGCCAAGGAAACGCCGTCCTCCTCTAAGACAGCATAATGGAGTTAGGGAGTTCTTTACACCTCCTGATTTGGAAACAGTTTTCAAGCTGCGCCATGCTTAGCTTTGTAGGTTTATGTTTTCTCTTCCCCCCTACCCTTTTTGGTCTTTTTGCATTACCAAATCCTACTCTAAGCAATATAGTGGAGAGGATTTCAAAGTTGTACAAAGATCACATATTTTATGAAATAACTAGTGTAGTTTGAGCCTCCAAGTTTGAAGTTTTCTGTGGTGTATATAGTTCATGCTTTATTTCTTAAGAACGGCTTGGATTTTGATGTTCCTGCTGCTTTTGATGTTTAAGAATGGGGTTTGGTTTTAATGTAAGAAAAAACAGGGTTTTTGTTGCAGACATGGTGCCTGATCCATGGCCAAGTTCTCCTTCAAATCTGCCATGTTAACAGTGTATAATTCCTCCCAAGTTTCTCTAGTGTTTGTTCATCCAAATCTTTTCATCTCTTTACTGGTGCGTACAGGGCTGGTTTCAGTGTCTCAGTAAATGATTGTAGTTGGGTGTTTTCAGTAAAAGTTATGACAATAGAACCAAGAACACAAGAAGCACAGTTAATAAATACATACTCCAGTTGTGTCAACAGATTCTTGTTGTAAAGTAAGATCTTTTATATGTCTGAGCAGCAGTCCCTCTTTTATGCTCTGCAAAATCCATCTTTCATTGTTGTATATCCTCTCCCCCACTTACCCAGACCCACAGCACCCAAGTTGATGTTAATCATTACAAATTTAGTTATCCATTGCAGCATGATGTTAACATTATTATTTCATTACTTTAATTATGAATTTTGCAGACTTAATTAGAGGGATATTTCCCTTTTATTTTTTTATTTGAAAAAATATATATTTAAATTTTATTTCGAAGAATAATCTTTTTTCTGTAACGATACACATAGATCTAATTCGCATCTTATACATTACGAATTATTACTTTGTATTTTGTAGAACCCGAATTTAGGTTAAAATAAACTCATTTTATTTTGAAGAGTTAAAAAGTGAAATAAAAATTTAAATTATACAAGATACGAATTAGGCTTATGGACATGAGAGTAAATCATTTATCTTTTTCTCGTGCCTCCGTTTCAAATTAGAGGTTTTAGGGGGTAGGATTTAAGGTTTTAGGTTAAGGGTTTTGGTTAGGGTTTAGGGAATTAGGAATAAAGTGTATTTTTTAGGGGTAGAGTTTAGAATTTAGGATATAAAAAATAAGGGTTATGATTTAAAATTTAATTTTCTTCTCGTGCCTCCGTTTCAAATTAGAGGTTTTAGGGGGTAGGGTTTAAGGTTTTAGGTTAAGGGTTTTGGTTAGGGTTTAGAGAATTAGGAATAAGGTGTATTTTTTAGGGGTAGATTTTAGAGTTTAGGATATAAAAAATAAGGGTTATGGTTTAAAATTCAATTTTTTTCTCGTGCCTCCGTTTCAAATTAGAGATTTTAGGGGGTAGGGTTTAAGGTTTTAGGTTAAGGGTTTTGGTTAGGGTTTAGAAAATTGGGAATAAGGTGTATTTTTTAGGGGTAGGGTTTAGAGTTTAGGATATAAAAAATAAGGATTATGGTTTAAAATTTAATTTTTTAGAAAATTTTAACATGAGGTATGATGGAGGCATGAGAAAGAGGTAGAAGATTTTTACTCTAGTGCGTAAAAAAAATTCTTCAAAATAGAGTTTAAAAGGAGTTATTTTTCAAATAAAAAAATAAATAAGGGAATATCTCTCTAATAACGCCGAATTTTCATTTTTTAAAATAATTGAATCAATGATTTTAGAGTAAATCATTAAAAAAATTAGTTGATATTTTTTTTATTGATTACGAGTTTAATATTTATTAAAAATAATTTTTTTAGGTTTGTAAAAGATATGTCTTATAGGATATATAATGTTATTTAATGGCGGATGCATACGCAATTGAGGGTGAGCCCGTGCACACCCTGAAATTTTAAAAATTTATATATTTGACTTTGATTTTTGACATTTTTATAAATTAGTCTTTAAAATTTTTAAAATTATATGATTGTTCTCATTCCGAAATTTTGAAATTTTTATGACTTGTACTTATTCTAAAAAATATTTTGATTTGTGTCCACCCTCACATATATTTCTAGATCCGCCACTGATGTTATCGTTTATATATTCAAGATTTTTTTATGTGAGATTATTATTCTCATTTTTTTATATATATTCTCTTCATTAGATCTCGTAATATTTTATCATAAATTAATCATATTTATAATAAACTATTATCGACTCATTTTATCTACTCCAATCATAGGCGCTCGAAAACAGTTAAAAATTTTGTTTGAAATTAATGGTTTTAGAATGTTGTTCTCTTCGGATATTTATATTTGATTAATTTTATATTTAAAATATAGATAAATTCTATTAAGGGTTAAAATTAAATATAGTATCATTACATCACATTAAAAAGACTAAAAAAAGTCAGGTGATCTGATAATGAAACATAAGGATTTTTTTAAAAAAAATTGAAATGAAAAAAATATAAAGAATGCAAAAGGAAAATGTTAAATTTTCAAGTTTTTTTTTTATTTTCTGGATCTTTTAAATTTTCAAAAAACCTTTTTGTTTTTTATGGTTTTAATTTTTTAATAATTAAATATATTTAAAATTTTGGGAAATTTTATGTTAAAAAAAAGTATGATATTTCTTTGGAAAATTTTCATACTCTAGGTTTTCCTTTTAAAAAAATAAAAATTCTGTATAAAAACATGACAAATGCAAAGAGAAATGTAGAAATTATTATTTTTATATAATTTTCTGAATTTTGTTTTTCATTTTTAATTCTTTTATGTGTTTTATTTTAAAAAAAATAAGCGTAATTAAAATTTTAAAATGTATACAAATTCAAAAAATAAATTCGTATTAGACATTGGTATTAAAATTTTAAAATTTTAATATTATTGGGATAACAAGAGAGAATGATAATAAAAGGGAAATTGAGAAAAATATTTAAGGGGAAATGTAAAAATTAAATTAAAGTACAAATTATTCGGATTAATATTACTTTTAAAAAGTGATTTTGAATTATTTGTTTTAAAATTTAAATTGTTTTCAAAATTAACATTTAAATAGATAAATTATTTATTTTAAAAATTGCTTTTAAAAATATAAAAAATAATGATATAGACGAGAGCAAATTGATAATTCTAATAAATGCTTTTGAAATATTTTAAACCAAAGCTTAAAAGCACTTTTAGTTTAAAACTTTTATTTTTTCTATATTGCTTTTTAATCTAAAAATACTTTTGTTTCTAAAAGCACTTTTAAATAATAATATAAAACCAAAGACGAAGATAAAGAGGAGTGGGGAAGGGTAATAGTTTCCTACCTCCGGATTTATTTATTTATTTTTGTCCTCTTATTTAAACTCTTTTAGAATTTATTTTTTATGAGTTTGTCCCATACTTTTAAACATTTATGTTTTGTCCCTTTAACTTAAAATGTTGACTCCATCCCTGTATAAAACTTAATCTAAATCAAAGTAAGAATGAGAGGAGGACTATAAACAATGTGGGGTTGTATGTGTTTTGATAAGGAAAAAATCTTTTTAAGTATCTTTCATTTCAACAAGTTTTTGATCGTCGAATAAAAAAATTATATCGAATTTAATGAAAATACTTCAAACAGTTTTTTAGGCTTGATTTGGATCGAAAAGATTGTTTTGAAAAAATTAAATTTTTTATTTTCTCTACAAATATGCTTTAACCTAAATTATTGTTTGAAAAGTTGTGTTGAACAAAACCTAACTTTTCAAATGTGAATTACCATTCAAATTTGAGAATTAAGCTTTCCATCTAATAAACTCTTGTCTCCATGCTATCTAGCAAAAACAGGTATTGAAACCATAACATGTTTCAAAAGTTTAGTGGATTATGCTTGCAAGGGAAATGATGTGTTTTTCAGATGATTAAATATGTTATTATGTTTATTTTTGTTAATCGTCACCATCACATTATCGGTTATTAAATTTTTAATTTTATTGGGTCAATATGTTGCTTTTTAGACTAATTTATAACTTTCGATAATCTCAACAAAGAATTAAATTATAATCAGAATTATTTATATAATTTATCATTAAATAAAAATTCTTCAAATAAAAATTGGATCTTAAATTTTAAAGAGATCATAGGGTTACACATTGTTTAAAGAGGTACAAGAATAAATGAATCTGAGAAAATTTTAGTAAAAATAATTAAGGTAGTAAATATGATATCTCTGAAATAGGTAAACTACTCTAAATACTCATGTCATTCTTATTTTGTCTTGAAATTTTCATAAAATTTTAATTTATCAATTCACATTTTTTTTAATTATTCGACCCCCTCAAGAAATTATGATGTTTTGTTTTAAAATCTTAAATATACAATTAAGATATTTTAAAGTAAATTAATGTTCGAGTTTAAGATCTTACATGTATAAATAAAATTGTATATTTAAAAAAAATTATTATAAGATTTATCTGTCAAAATCAAGCATGTGATATAGTCGATATTGAAAGTGAACTATAACTAGTTGTTAATTTGATTATTCTGTTGTTATTAGCTGATGTTTGGTTAGTTGGTATCAGGAACGGAGTTATAATTTAAGTTCAGGGGGACAAAGCATAAATGTTTAGAAGTTGTAGCGATGTGAAGAAATCCACGATTAAGCGTATCGCTAGAAAAATTCTTTTTCAACGTGAAAACGTTATTTTTGAAAATTAATGTCTTACACATGGGGATTTCAGTTTAAAAATGATTTTATAAAATTGGAGTCGCCACCGCCTGTTTTGTTAGATCGGACACCATAAAACCATAGATTTTAATGTTTGGGGTTCGGGAGTCTGTTACGGATGGGGAAAGATTAGCACCCCACACCGCCAAAAATTGATACTTTATTTAATTATCGTTTTATTAATATTAAAATTTCTAGGCTAATTTAACGATCGAATTAATTTTTTTGTATTATAACACTTGGGTCAGATTAATAATAATAATAAAAATAATACATGAACATACCACAATAAATAAAACACATAATACAATATACATTAATTAGTTAAACACATATAGTATGAATGCAACATATAACACATGCAAATAACACCCAATAATCATATAATTTAATAATTATACAATCAATAACACATGCACATAATATACACAATATTGATACACAAGACATGTAACACGATACATAAAGCTAACATGCATACATTAAGTAGTGACACATATAAAACGACAATATACATGCATAATAGAATACATTAGGCCTTTATTCAAAGAAAAGCGAAAAAATTAAAGATTTTAAATTTTCGGGTTAAAAATAGGTGATTACAAAAGTAAGAGGATAAATTTATAAAAGATAATTTTAAAAAAATTTAAATAAAAAGACAAAAACAAATAAAAATTCTTTGGAGATAGCGGCGATTGCCCCTTCTTATCCCATGTAGTTTCGTCCATGGTTGGTATTAGTTTACTATGTGATTGTTAATGTGTTATTAATTTGTTACAGTCTTGTATTTTTGGTATAAAACTCACTCAAATTTAAATATTAATTACATGAAAAAAATAATAAAACTAAAGAAATTTTTATAATGGACGTTGAACATTGCTGAACATCGCTAATGATAAACACCGCTGAACATTATTAAACTAATTAATAAAGTTTAAAAGATTGGAGGACTCAACGTATAATTATAAAATAATTTTTTTTGTTAAATTATTTTTTATATATTATTTTTTAAATAATTGAATAAAATATTATTTAAAATTAATTTTATAAAATAAAAAATCTTAAACTTTAAACCCTAAAACCAAAATTCAAAACCTAAATCACTAAACATTAAACTCCAAACCCTAAAATATAAAATCTCAAAAAACTAAAATAAAAACACTAAAATACTAAACCATAAACACTAAATATAATATCTAAAATCCTAAACCCTAAAATAACCAAAACCCCTATATCTAAATCTTAAATTAATTTGGGTTTTAAGTTTAGGGTTTATATTTTTTAGAGTTTCAATTTTTTTATTTTAGGGTTTAGGTTATGGTTATATTTTTAGATTTTATGGTTTATGGTTTTATTGTTTTAGCGTTTAGAATTTATGATTTAGTGTTTTGAATTTTAGAATTTTAACTTTGAGTTTATGGTTTTAGGGTTTTAGATTTAAATAATTTAAAATTATATATTTAATCCTTAAAATTTTTAATTTTTATTAATTAATATAATAATATTTAATGATATTTATCGTTAGTGGTATTTAACAATGTTCGACTCACTCGTCCTAAAACTAAATACAAAAGTCAGCACCATAACGTCTTTGGTTTACATGTCACGTCTTATGTTTTAAAGGTGGGATGGTATGATTGGATCGACATTTAAAGTTTGATTGTAAATTTAAACCAATTGAAAGGTTAATAATAAAAATACGTCACCAACAATAAATAATGTCAGCACGTCGTCTATATATCATCGAGCAAAATCTAACCTAATAAAAAGGATAATTATAATTATAAATTATAAAATAAATTATTTTCAAGATTATACTTATTAAATTGATTAATTGCAGGTTATTTTGCGCTGGAGTTCATGTTAATTTTGGGTTTTCACCGCTTTCGGGTTAATCAATTTCAAGTCTAGATATATTTTGGGTTCTGATCAAATAGATTTTAAGTTAAATTTAAGTTAATACGATTAAATATATAGGTTCAGATTAAAATTAATAAATCTAAAAAGAATAAAAATTTTAAAAAATAATCGATATATATTATTGATAGTTGCACCTATAAATAACATACTAATTTATATATATAATAGTATGACTGAAAAATAGAATTCGACATAGATAAATTCTAATATAAATTATCCATAAAAATAAGATTGTGTATGTGTTTCGATAAACGAATAAAGTAACATATAGTTTGATCAAATTTTTGAGGACTGCTACGCTTGAGACTCGTATCTTTTATGAGACTTTATTGATTGTTAGAGATTTGATTATTGCGGATCGTGAGAGAGCTTTAAGAGATGATTGAGAATGAATCCTTTATAATTTTACTGTTTGCTGGTCTTATATGTTACATTTATTAGATAAAATATTTTCATAGGTACTATTTTCCTCCATATAAATTTAAAAAGATTTTTAATGAAGTCGGTAAAATAGTTTTCATTTATAATTTTTAATCAATAAAATTATACTATTTCATAAAAAAAAATAGAATTTCTTGACTCCACATATATGTAGTAGTAAATATTAGCTTAGTACAAAAGATAGAGATAGGGTAGCCAGGAATCCTAAGACCATAGAGAAAGAAATATAAAAAGTTAATCAGCACAGTCCAATCATCGGCTTTCTGTTTTCTTTACAACGCGGTTTTATTCATTTAATTAGTCACCGTCGGCCCCCTCACTGCCCGGCCTTGTAGCATTTGGCGGGAAAATTACCCCTAGGTTAGAAATGTTAGGATTTGTTCCCTCCAAAAAATGACAAAAATCAGGGTTACTGTTTAAGGCAAGTTGCCATTTTTAAATTCGTATCATAATTCGGGTGATTATTCGGTTAATTCGGTCAATGGTCGAACCGAATTAACTAAAATCGAATTAATCAAAATTTTTAAAATTTTAACGTTAACTGAATCGAATTTTCTTTAATCGAATTAATCGAACCGAAATTATTTCAGTTATTAACCGAATTAAACGAAATTTATTATAAATTTTTGTTAAATTATATAATAGGTCACTAAATTAAACTAAAATAAATTTTTAATCATTAAACTTTTATTTTATACTAATTTAATATAAAATTTAGTGACCATTTTATAATATAAAAAATTAATGAATATTTTATAATATTTTAAAAGTTAAATGACTAAAAATAAATATATAATATATAATATTTAATATATATAATTTCGGTTAATTCGGTTAATTAATCGATTTTGAACCGAATTAACCGATAACCGAATTATCAAAAAAATTAAATGTTAACTAAATTTACGAAAAATTAACCGATAAAATTAACTGAAATAATTTTAGTTTGATCGGTTAACCGAATTAACCGAATTGAATGCACACCCCTAATCCTCCTGTTGGTGGAGTATCTTTCCCTCGGTCTTCAGGCGGTGCTACTGCTGATTAGGCGTGCGAAAAAAACTTGATTACTCGGTTTGATTTCGGATCTAGTAAGATTCGATTGATTTTTATATTGTAATGGTTTTGATGAAACTGAGATTGTATTTAAAATTTAGGTCTCAACTATAATCAGGATCGGGATTAGATCTTGATTTTTTGGATCGATACCTGGTGCGTACCCAATAGAACCGGGATCAATACCAAATATCCAATATTCATTTTCTTTTATTTATTTTTTTTATCAAACTTTCTATGAATATTATGAGTATGACTAGTTTTAAAACTTTAATTTTCAAGCATACAATGTTTTACTTTTGTTATTTATCATTATTATTGGTGGTTAATTTTTTTTAATTACTCATCTTTTTAAGAATTAACTAATTGATCATATACCCGGTATTAAAATCGCTTTCTATCAATAATGAGACCGATTTTCAAAATTTAAGATTCGATATGATCAATAAATCCTGATCATTATCGAAACTGAAATCAATTTTATTCAAATTATCAGATACTTGATATTTACCCACCCCTACCGCTAACCTCTCAAGTTCTTTGGATTATAAACCCTTAATAGTTGGAGCGAATTTGACTCAATTTAAAATAATTAACTTTTTTATTTGGCTCAGTATAAAAAAATATTTAATATAAATTATAATTTTATAAATTCAGATTATTTTTTAAAAATAATCCTATCCTTCGCAAATATTATCATTTTAAAATCGATTCACATTCTATGCTTCGATTCAACATAAATCCAATAATTCAACTCTACACAAATATTATAAAATCGATTCAACTTAACTTTATCATTTAAATTAGAATGAATTAATTCTATCATATTATAAAATATTTTATAATTAATTTAAAACATAAATTTAAATTGTTTAATTAAACTTGAATTTTATAAATTTGTTTAGATAAAATAATTTTTTTACGCATAAATTCAACTATAATTCTAAAGAATATAATATTTGAGAATCTCTAGGTCTATGCTCACTGAATAATTGATAAAACAAAATGATATACATGAAATAATTGAGAAAAAGGAAGAAAAGGAAAAAAAAAGGAAGAAAAGGAAAAAAAGGAAAGCAGTTCTACCGATCCTTCAATAGCCATAACACCAGCAAATCCTACCCTTCACACTCTATGCTTGCGCGTATGCTACACGCTCCATTCCATTTTTCTTTCAAAGATCCCCTTATGCGCATTGCGCACCCCTCCCGTTCTCTCTTCACATCCTCCATTTCTTTGACTAGAACTCGGTTTAACGTTTCTCCAAAACATTTGCCTTTTGCTTCTTCTTCTTCCATGGCGGATCTGAGCAACCTCCCAGCTGTCTCAGCCGAAGATGCGCTGAAGTATGGGTTCACACGCGAGGAGATGTACTCCACTAACCTAGCGGGTACCGTCAATCCTTACGATCGTCACGTCTTCCTCCGACATAAGTCCTATATGGACTGGGCTTCCCGCGTCGAAGAGGATCAACTCCCTAAGCTTCTATCCTCCGCTCTTAAGTCTCGCAAAAATGACATCCCTGTTAAGGTTCGTTCTTCTTGTTTAGATCAATTCTCCGCGTATTTTATGCGTTGGATTTGTATTAATATATTTCATTTTTTAATAGACACAGTTGACGGTTATTGAAGGAGAGCAATCCGATGGAGATGTATTGATTTTCCCTGAAATGATCAAATACAAGTAAGTTTTCTATTACTTATTATTATTATTATTATGGAGTTAATTTCTTTTCTAGATGTCGTTTGACTTTCCTTTGCACGATCAGATCCTGTAAATATGAATAACAGATTTTGGATGAGAATTTTTCTCTCTTTGTAATTTATATGATTAGGAATCTGATCTTTTTCCCAGTATTTAGCAAGACTTTTGAGTTCCTAAATAGTAGATCACGAAAGTAGTATTTCTTGAATTATGATTTCACATATACATATACATATACATATACATATACATATTGCAACAGCAAACAATTATATTCGTGCTCAACTAAATGGTGAATTGTGTAAAAAAATGAAAGTTTGACTATGGAGTTAAATGCAATCCTCCTCCTTTAATTGTAGGCCAGCAGGCAGCATATCGTGAGCAAGTGTTTGGTTTATTTACTATATTTTGTGTTTATTTATTGAATTGAGATTGAATGCGTTTTCTTTTTTGGTTTGAAAAATAATGGGAAAAAAATGCTATTACGAGTATGAGATACGGGATTCTTATGATGAGTCTCCTTTGCTGGTATGATGTTAGGGGATTGACAGAAACTGATGTGGATGGCTTTGTCGAAGATGTTCTTGTGAATGGCAATCCATGGGCTTCTGGTGTGTCGGAGACATTTACTGGCTCTTATGTTTTTGTGTGTGCTCATGGTAATCGTGACAAGAGATGTGGTGTTTGTGGACCGATCCTGATTGAAAAACTGAATGAGGAGATTGCATTGCGAGGACTGAAGGATCAGGTGTCTGTAAGTGCTTGCTCCCACATTGGAGGGCACAAGTATGCTGGGAACTTGATTATCTTCAGTCCAGATTCTGAGGGAAAGATTGCAGGCCACTGGTAATTTCAACATCACTATCTCATTGTGCTTCTTTGCATCGGATGGATTTGATGTTATTGATTGTTTTGCATCGAATGATTGCAGGTATGGCTATGTTACTCCTGAAGATGTGCCTGAATTGTTGGACCAGCACATTGCAAAGGGCAAAATTATAGATCGCCTTTGGAGGTTTGTGCAGAACTTTTGCTAGTTAATTGTGTAGCATTCCTCCTCTTTCGTTCCATTTCTAATGATAGTCATTTATCGGAATTGGACTTGCTTCCCTGATCTTTTGTCAAAGCACACTTAAAATGTTTAAATTTGGAAGTTCTTTATTGAAAGAGTTTCTAATTTACAATAGATGAACAACTACTATAACGCAGTAACTAATTAATTCTTGACTTTATTTTGCACCAATTCTGCTTCAGAACTCTCTCTCGAGGCTGTGCTTCGGAACTACTATAGGCTTTATTTTCTTGGTAGGATTTTAGTGAATATGTAAACAACTACTATTTACACGATACATAGTCTGCTTTGTTCAACATCCCTATTATTTGACTAATTGCATGCATATACAACTTTTACTCATTCCTTTTTTCTTTTGTAGTTAGTTTGATTTGCTGTGTTGCTAATGATACTTTATATTCCTTTAAGTACCCATGTTTTGCACTTATGTCCGACGCATATTCGGACATGGTATGGAGATATGATTCTCCAAAGACCCTTCAAATATATGAAAAAATTTGGAAACATGCTCGTCCGCGATACATGCCCTTAGATGATACTTGTACTATATGTAAAATGAATAAAGCTTTCAAGTGTCTTTTAACCCATCCAGTTCCACAGGGGTCAAATGGGAGCTTCTACTGAAGGAGATGATAGAACAAGTGAACAGAAGCTTCCAAACGGGACAGAAGTGAAGAAAAATGAGAAGTCTGAAGAATCAACTGTTGAGAAGCCCAGGGAAAATATAGGTGGCTGTTGCCAGGGTTCTAATGGATTTAGCTGTTGCATGACTACCAACTCGGAAGCAAGTGAAACAAAGAAAATTGATGAAGCAGAAGTACACGTAAAGAGGGGTCTGCTCGGATCATGGGTAAAATCATGGGAACAACATGAAATTCTTACAGCCGTTGCAGTGATTGGAGCTGTGGCAACCGTTGCCGTTGCTTATAGCTACTATAGAAGGTCTCACTGAATCACTGACCTGTAATCCGTTTTTTTTACCGTCTGCTTGAGGGTTGTTCACCCATGGTTTTTGGTTATGTAGGCACTAGTTGCAGCTAAAATAATCCTCCAAACAACAAACTTAATTAGGAGATGTATACAAATAGTAGTATTGTTTTGCCCATTTCTTGGGTTTGATATCTACATAGATATACAGGACTTTTAGAATTCTGGATCTGAATACGTTAATTATGTGTAGAAACTGCTCTGCTAAAATTCGTTTGAAACAATATACTATGATATTTGTTTTGTATTTTTTTCTTTCTATGGAGAAACATGTTATATTGGATATAGTTTGTATTAGTTATGCTATTTTATTCATATGTAAATTTTGTTGTTTGTTTGATTACATTGTTATTATACATTTATATAAGTATAAATATTAAAATAACATTAATTATAAAATTGGAGAGTGTAATCACATGTAATTATTGGCATCTCTAAAAAATTGAAGCTATTAACTCAATTCAATGAGACTTATAAATTATGATGATTGTTCAAACATATCATACAACAAAAAAAATTAGATAAATTAAACTTTATTTATCCAAGATAACCGTCATTAAAAAGGTAAAATATATACCCTCAAATCACTATACAAGTATACAAATAACAAAATTCAATTACATGATGATTTTCTAAATGCACCCTTATTAAAAAGGGTAAAATACATCATTCATTGCTCAACAATCTTCTACTTCTATTTTAGTCACTCAAATTAAAATAAAAAATTATTTAATAACTGAACTTTATATATTAAACGTTTTTAGTTACCTACAAATATTTATTTATTATTTTAACATAATATAACATTTTTATTATTAATTAATATAAAAGTAATTAAAAAAATCAAATCGTTCGTCGGTTTTTCATACAGGTTGGAGGTGAGAAGATAGGTACCAGTTTGTCCTTTTTTCCTCCTCAAAAAGAAATGCCCACTCATCTTGCTACAGCGTAATTCAAGCTTGATTTTACTGTTCTGAACTTTGAAACTGTCCTTTTTGGACCAAGTAGGGAAAACAAGAAGCAAAGAATTTTTTATATAAATCTGGACTGGATTTAGTTTAGTTAGTTCACGCAATTAGTAACAATACATATGTTGATAGGATCAAAGTCACCTTCTATTGTAGCCAAACAAAATGTTTGCATCACATAAAGAAGGGACTTCTACAACTCTAATGCTAGGGTAAAGTACTCTCTAGTTTCTAGTATATCCACTATTACCCGGTTCCTTGTAAGAATGAAGTCCCAGCTCTCCATAATATGCTTTCTCTGCAGTAGTCATCCGATCTTGGAACATTGTCCATTCTTTTCGACACCTTTCCCTCACCTGCAACACGGAAATTTCCAACTTGTAACAGTCAAAAACAGCACACAAACATGCTTAAATAGGCGTTGCGTGTGCGCGTGTGTATTCGTTCATACCCCTTCCCATGGAGCCCTTCCACCCTCTGCTTTCCCCTGTGAGAAAAGGAAGAAAACACAAGGAAATTATATAATGTACATAATGAATACAGTAACAATGGTTAACGGGTTAATGTTTACCTGGTTTCCAAGAGAAGGAACACTTTTATGTACAATCCACTGAGCATCTACAACTCCGATTTTCTCATGAGGAGGCTGATCATGGACAAACTTGCATAATCAGTGTAAGGTTATAAGTATATGGCAGAAAGTTAACTAATGTAGGAGGATGAAGATAGTCCATAACCTCGACACATTTCTGAAGAGAGAAATCAAGACCCCAACCATGAACCAAGTCGTTCTGCATTTTAATGGAGAATTTATATCATGAACAAGTGAATAGTTGAGAATTGAGCACATCCACAGTAATCAGCTCACTGCATACCTGAATCATATGCCAAACACATGACCATGCATCTCGAGAGAACACTGTAGCCATGATCTCGACAAATCTAAGCATCAAAGTATTCAATTTCAAGTCCACGTAGCTAAGTTTCAAAAAGATTATCAATATGTTTAATTAGTTTAACAAAGAGGATTAATTATGTTTCATACGCTGCACACGGAGGCAAATGCGGATCAGTACACCAGCCAGGTCTCTCCTCAGTATCCCTATAGGAGCGAAAACGAATACCAGAGATCAAACTACCTTCCTACCAAAGAAAATATTCCAACCTACGAAGAATTACACATTAGGTACATGGAAACCACAATCAGACCGTTAGAGTAAAATGTTCTTACTTGTGAACTTCACCGTCGTTTCTCTTTCTTGTCATTGCCCATGTCAGTCCAGCACTACTTGCATCTAAACCTGGCTGGGATATTTCTAAACCATGTTTTCGGACAAGTTTTACGTATCTGAGAACAAAAGGGGTTTAATTTTAGCTTAAGGGAACATATTTTTACTTGAAGCAAGATAGTGAACATATGAACTTACTCTTCTGCATCGAAGTTTTCCACCCCAAGATCCTCATCCCACATGAAAATGTACTCATAAGGTGCAACAATATTGGGGTGCAAAAAGCGCTTTGCATACCACCTATACAAAATATTAAGGAGTTTGAGTACAAATACAACTGGAGCTTAGCAAAATCCCATACAACCTGCAAGGGTAACGTAAGATTTCTAGAGACAAGGAGTTGATTGCTAACCATTTAGCCTGCTTTGGAACACTCACGTGAATAGCTCGCTTAGACCACTCAAACTCATCCCATTCAGTGGTATGTCCATCGTAATGAAACAACACAATTGTGAAATTCTCTGAAAACTGTAAAACAAAAGTTTTAGTTAAGAGAACCGGACGTGCCAGGGGATATATTGCGTGTGACCGTGTGCAGTGGGAGGACAGACCTTTTTCACAGCTGCATCAATATTGTCTTTCTGATTATAACCAACGGTAAAAGTTACAAGATACTTTGGTATGATGGTTAAGTCCTGCAAATGCGACATTGACCAACATTACATCCGAGAAAAATGATCGTTACACTATCCAAATTCATCAGAAAACAGGAGTAAAAAATGAATGTCCAACACAAATTCAACTTTTTAAAAATCTTCCTTAAGTTTAGATGGCAACCAAACTTAACTCTTTATCATGAATCAGAATAGGATAATGAACAAAAAAATGAGTCGATATGAGGAGTTGAAGATGCATACCTCACTTGGCTGACCCCATAATCGACGAAGGTACAAATCGGACTCAGATGTAACAATACCAGGGGGAAGTCTTTCAGCACCCTTTGGATTTGTCGGAACCCAGATCTGTCATAATTAAAGATTAACAGTTAGTGCTCATGCTAAAGCCTGCAAGTGTAAATGCTCATTGCTTTTGCTTGGAAATTGTTGCACTAAAAATACAAGACCATCACATATTAGCCTGAAAAGGAAAGTCTCTAAGTGGATTTTGACCTCTATCGCCAATCACAGTACGCATATAAAGTGCAATGAGACACCATCCAAGGTTGATGCACAATGTAATATACAAGGCAATGAGTAAAGGAGATTCACAAAGTTTTTCCAGAAGAAATTAACAGCACTTAAAAAGATTTGCATCCATCTCAGGGCAAAATCTTTTAACTTTTGGTTTCTTTAGTTTATAAAACGTTTATAACCAACACTTAGGATTTCCTTGATATGAAAAAACCATCAATCAAGAATTGAGAAGTTGTACATGCAAGTGATTGCATTGAAAATTTCTAGTCAAAGCTCCCCAGCTGATATTAGAAACATTATAACAAATAAGTTGAGAAACTCCATCCTAAAGAAAACATAGTTCCCTCAGTCGATAGAACTGAGGTCCAGATATTCAATTTCCCTTTATCCAATAGGCATAAACTAATGCTTTATATACTATAAAGTTAATAAATTTGAACTCAATTCAATGTAAATATATCTTCTTTTTTTGATGATGTAAATATAGATTTGATAGCTTGGTTACAGAGATTTTTTAGCCCCAAATTTTCAACCACTTTTAGTTGAAATCACGGTTAAAACTTTAGTAATTTCAGGACAAGGAGCATCCTACAATCTAAGTTTCTGAATTGAAATGCTGCATAGATAATCAAAATAAAGGGGATTCACCTTTTTCTCGGTGTAGTTGTAGGATAACATTAAGGGGTCCTTGTTAGCCTTGAGAGTGTTCAAAGCATTAAATAGTGTTTGGGATGAAAGGCCGGAATATTTGTCTTCGATATATGTAAGATCAATGGAAGGGAATAGTGTCGATGGGAGATTCATCTACCAAAATTTAACCATATTGAAATAAACTCGTTATTACATGTTAATAACACAGGAAAGGGAGGAAAGGAATCAAAAGAAAACCAAACATGTAAACAGCTGGATATGTATGAGATACTGCGAGTGCCGTTGTACCTGAGTCAATGAAACTGTCGGAAAGGATATTCCTAAAAATAGGCCAAAAATAACTCCAGCAAAAGCCATTATAATAAACCTCATTGTCTCATTTGGTATCCTTACATTACTACTGCAGCTCAACAGAGGTGAATGTAACTCATATTAATGCCACTTTTGGTGTTACCGAAACCTTGAAAACTAGTGAAAATGCCAATGAACAGTTTGTCTTAAAAGAATGGTATGAAAGGCAATACCTCCTTAAGGAAATTCCCATTATGCTCAGATCTTCTTATTCTACTCTTATGAAGATAACTGCACCTAATGCAATCATCAAGTTTGGAGTTCAAATTATAGAACCTGCAAGCCATGATATAAGTATAACAATGCTGAAAAAAAAAGTTCAGTAAAAATAAGTATTAATTACATAGCACAAAAACAGAACATTAGTTCGAATCATACTCTCGTCGGTGATAGAAGAAGCTCCACTAAGCACAGTTTACATAAAGAAATTGGTAATTCTTCAAGCACTAACTTGATCTATTACTTGAAATTAGCAATACAGTTTAGCTTCTAAATCCTAAGCTCTATTTTACCATCTGAAATGGAGATCAACAGAAAAGAACTGTTTATCAATTCAGTTATGCTTCAACTACAAGATACAGACAAGAGATCTGAGAAGCAGCTTAAGAAGTTGTAAAGGAAACAGAAGTTCTTTTATGAACCAGTGGGAATGGATAAAGCACAAATTTTCGAGATTGATCTTCTAGCATAAAAATTCAGCTAAACAAGCTTGAAAAAATTCCCTTTTAATCATACCCACAAACTATAACTGCAGAAAAAAAGGAGGAAGGTGAAAATAAATGAACTAAGCAAAATCGTACTGTTCTTAATAACACCATTCACCTGAAAATGTATCAAGTTTTCCATTAACAAGAAACCACAAGCTAAAAATTTTCCAAGCTACCCTTTACCATCTAAAAAGAAAAAAGTTCCAGTCTTGGAACAGCTTAAATCCATTCCAATTTAACAACTTTATGCAAGCTTTGTTCACAGCTATTAATGAAACACTTGGGGAAACCAAAACGGTACCATTGAATTCAACATTCAGAAACACAAAGAAAAAGCTCATTCCTTTCCAAGAGAAACAACATAATCGAATGAGAAAAAGGACATACCTTGAACCAAAACCAGGATTTTCAGTCTGGGTTTTCCTCGAAAGAGTGAGATCGTTAAAACTCTGATTCTTGAGAGACAAACAAATTTAGCAACAAAAAGAAAATGAGCAGGCTTAAAACTGGTCCCAAGGTTAGGCAACTTCCCTTTCTTTCAATCTTGATAACATACTACTAATAACTATTGAAGACTTGATTGCTGTAAATTTTTGTTACTTTTTTCCTCAATAAATTCTGCTAAATGCTAACATTATTGATGATGTAGAAAGAATTCTACTTTTTGGCCGTTTCTCTTTTCTATAGAGGGATAGATTCTAGTGTGTAGCGAGTACACCATTTAGACGCTTTAAATAGTTGCATCATATTCATTAGTCTCAGTCAAGGTTTTCGCCCCTTGATTTAAAGCAATTTTTTTTTGAAAGAGATTTAAAGCAATTTTTTTTTGAAAGAGATTTAAAGCAATTTAAGTTCGCCAAAGTGGGACCCTTCAACCAGAGCTTTATGTCTGTCATTTGGAACACAATTTGAGTTTCATAGTAAAGAGGGTTTGAAGGAGAGATCTGTGTCTGGTCCTATGCTTCCGAGTTTGAAATCTATTTTTTTTAACATAAAACTTCGTATCAAGCTGAAAACAAACTACAGAAACAGTTGCTGCTTTGACAGTCGGCCTCCCACCCCAAGCTTATTTTTCTTCCCTTTCCTGTCCTCTTCTGGTTCCAACTTCTCTTCTTTGTTTATTTTGGTGCTCTGTTGAACCTATTTGCTCGACGAAATCTTTCTACAACGACCTTGACTCTGTATTCTAAGGAAATAATAAATGTAATTATGCTAAGGAAATTGGTGGAATTCATGTATCCGCACGTTACTTGTAATCTAAGGAAATAATAAATGTAATTATGCTAAGACTTGTGTGAATTTATGACTAAGAATATGTTGGTCTAAATAAGTTCATGTTGAGTATACTTGGATGTCATTCGAGTTCTTTGCTCGCACTTGTACAAGATATTACTTACATTTAGTGTATCTTTGTCATAAGTTAACTATCTCACTAAATTATATAAGCTTGTTTTGTCTCGTTGTATACATTTCAGGTGAACAATCTTTGTAAATGTCTAAGATCGTGTTTAGGATTACAAGTCACTTTTTAATCATTTGAGTAAATTTCTCCTTGACAAAGTCCTAGTTGAAGACATGCTTCAAGCATGTTAGGTTGCATTGTGGCAAATATGTTATTTGTGGATATTGTGATTCTAACAAATGTTATTTGAGTTCTTTGATCGCACTTATACAAAATATTATTTACATTTAGTGTATCTTTATCATAACTATCTCACTAAGTTATATAAGTTTGTTTTGTCTCATTGTATACATTTCAAGTGAACAGTCTCTATAGATTTCTAAGATCGTGTTTAGGGTTGTAAGTCACTTTTTAATTATTTAAGTTTCTCCTTGACAAACTCCTAATTGAAGACATGCTTCAAGCATGTTACGTTGTATTGTGACAAATATATTATTTGTGGATATGGTGATTTTATCTATTTGTTATGTAATAGGATTGGTAGGCTTGAATCATAATAAAGTAGATTTATCTTATGTTGTATATGTATGTTAATGAAACTAAGCTAGGACTTGAATGGTAAGCAATGTATTAGATATATTCATAAAAATTGGTATATGGTAGGTTATTCTATGTTTTGGGTATACTTAGTTTTGAAATATGTGAATTAAATAAGTCTTGATTGGTAAGTAATGTATTAGACTCATAAGAATTTGGTTTGATGCTAAAAAAATACACGAGGTTTAAAAAGCTTGTTTGGTTTGGCTTGAATTTATGTTTATTTTATAATTTATATGTTTAAGCTGATAGTTATAAAGTTTAAAATTTTGACATTACAAGTATGAGCCCTCTAGTCCAAGTGATTGAAGATTGAACAATCAATATTAAATGGTGAAGATTATACTCTAAAACAGATACTATATTGACATTATAAGTCATGATTTTGATACTTCACTTAAGGTTTCAATGCCTTGTAGCTTACTAAAATGTAAGGTTTTGATACTTAACAACGAAAGTTTTGAAACTTATGGTCTACTTTTGACATCTTTGTATTTCAGTCACTACAATTTTATCAATTGAACTTTGATTCATTCGTCGTTTTTTTTAATTTATGATTTGGAATGAATATGTGATTAAGATAACTATTAATAAGATGAATATTCTTTTTGGTCCTTGAAACTTTTAGAAATTACAAATAGGGTCTTAATGTTTGAAACTTCATAATTTGGTCCCCAAAGGTTAAAACATAAACATGAACTTTTCTTCATGTATACGCCATAACATGACCTGAATCTATAAGAGTACGAGTTTGATAAAAATTTACACTTAAAGTCTCTAATTTTTTGTAAATTTATTTTTTAGTCTTTAAACTTTTGAAACTTTATAAGATAATCAATAATGTTTAAATAAAAAATAAATAACTTATAACCCGTCAGGAATATCTTATTTTTTTTCACAAATGCTACCACGGACTAATAAAATTCTTATGGAATTAAAAATAAAAAAAATAAATTTTTTATGGAATTAAGCATACCAATAAAATTCAGAAGTTTCATGTCTTTATCCAAACGAGATACATGAAGAAGGAAGGAGTTGTAGACAATCCAAACTGTCATGTAAAAAGTATCGTTACCCATGACCGATTTCATCGGCAAACAACCATCAACCACAAGAGCAGATAAATCAAACCATCGACAAAAAACATAAATTAGAAACTAACGTCGATTGAATCAAACCACAAGAGCATATAAATCAAACCATCGGCAAACAATAATCGGTCGCTAGAGTATGCTGAAACGTGCCACAAGAGCAGATGAATCAAACCACAAAACAAAAACATGTCACGATAACGTGTCATAAGAACAGAAAGAGCGTATTATAAAAACAAAGGTTCTTATTAAAATTAAAAATAAAAATAATACATTTATAAATTCGACAGTCGGCAAACAATACTAAGATTGATTATCGATCACCGATTAAAAGGATAAATCAAAATAAACAACGAAAAAAATTAGAAAAAAAAAAAGACGCTAGGGTTTTAAAAGTGCCCAAGTTAAACAAAATATTAAATCCCTCGTGCATACGCTTCTTTATGTGCATTCAACATCTAGCAATGATATGGCCATATAGATTACTAGTATGTATTATCTACCATCCAAAGGCATCAAATCATAATTGTAAAGATCAACATTTATGAAAATAAAACGATTTTTTAAAACTTATAGACAGAAACTTAATTTAATAGAGAATTTTTTAAAAATAAAATTTAAAAACATTCTGATAAATTATTAAATATATTTTAATTTAGGTATAAAGATAATTTTAACCCTTAACGTTTATAATTTTTATCATTTTGGCCCTTATTCTTTTTTGGGATAAATTTAGCCTTTAATTTATATCTTTTTGACAAATATCTTATTTTTTAACTAGTTTGATAACTGGACCGTTAAAAATTTAACGATGATACATATATATGGAATATAATTTTAAATGACATGACATATAACCTATCAAATATATATATATATATAGAATATAATTTTATTCTAATATAAAATATAAAATAATTAAAATTTAAATAAAATATTAGAAATTAATTAATTTTAAAATAAAAGGCTATTATCATTTAGGATAATATTTTATTTTAGAATTAATTAATTAATTAATTAATAATAAATTATTTATTATTTTAGGATAATTAATTAATTAATTAATTAATATTTTGTTAATATTTTATTTCAGGATAATATTTTATTTTATATTTTAGAGCAGAGTTAATATTTTTTATTTTATTTTATTCTAAATTAATTAACTAATTAATTAATTTTAGTAGGTTTTTTATTTTAGAATTAATTATTTTTTAATATTTTATTTAAATTTTAATTATTTTATATTTTATATTAAAATAAAATATATTTTTTATATATATATTTGATAGGTTCCATGTTATATCATTTAAAATTATATTCTATATATATTTTATCGTTACATTTTTAACGATACAATCATCAAGCTAATTAAAAAATAAGATATTTGTCAAAAAAAATATAAATTAAGAGCTAAATTTATCTCTAAAAAAAAATAAGGATCAAAATGATAAAAAACTATAAACATTAACGATTAAAATTATCTTTATACCTTTAATTTATGAATTTAAATTCAGTATTGTTGACTTTTTTATATATAAAAAGTACACATCTTTAGAAATAACAAAGTTACTGCTTGCCAAACTAATAATTATATTCATTAATTTTTATGCAATAAATGAAAATATTAATACGTGGGGACATGAGTTTAAAATATATTAAAATAAATTTATTAGTCCAATTTGTTATCTTTTTCAAACTTTGAATTAATTCAAAATTATAAATGCATGAGAAAGACATCAAGTATAATTAAAGTTTTTTTAAAAAACTTTGATATATATAAATTAAAGTTTTCATAAGTCTTTTAATTTTGAAGGTTATGAATTTAATTTAAAAATAAAAAAATAAGATTATTTATTTTTAGAAATTAAAAATTTAAATTTTATAAACTAAATATACAAATTATTATAAAATAGATTTTATATAACATATGCATTAAAATTTTATCCATAGAAACGTCATTTTACTATGGTCGCATGAATACATTGTCTCATTGGGCCTACACCTTTCGCAATTTCAGCCATAAATGTTTGGAAAAACTACGTATTTAGTAATTAATTATGCGGATGTTTTAGGTAAATATTACAAATTAATTAAAATTTTATGAATATAAGGTACTTAATCCTATAATTAGGGATTTACGATAAAAACTATAATAATTTGAATATGTCAGAAATATACGGCATTTTGAGTTAAATTATAAAATTTAAATCGCGAATCAACAGTTAGATCATATACACATTTTATCTTATATCGTAATTTAGAAGCTCAAATTTCATAATTTAAATCCAGACATCACATGCAAGTGAAGTCTTGGTTGAAAAATTAGTTTTATTAATAAAATTTTAAAAAGACATCACCTTCAAATTATTATAGTTTTTGTTATTCATCCTAATTATAGGACAACGTGTTTTATATCTCTAAAATATAAATTAAAAGATAATATTTAGCTAAAAATTCCTTATTATGTCGGTGTTATTGTTTTGTTATCTTGAATATTATTTTTTTATAAAATAATATTTAATTTTTATATTTTTGTTCTGATTTGATATATTTACTGTTTAAAAATAATGAAAATAGTGATATAGCTTGGGTTAATGATAATTTTATTCCAAAAGTTATATAACCTATCAATTTAAACCTTATTTTAATTATTGGATTAAAATTATAAATTCTTCATTTTTATTCTCTCAGTGAACTCTTTTTTGTTTTTTAGGTTGAAAAAAATACATTAAGGACGATCAAAATTTTCAGATTTAGGGATTAATGAGGGCTAATATGATGTCCAGTGAAAGATTTAAAGACTCTATGATTAAGATATCGACGAGAATACGAGGGACTGAAAAAAAAATAAAACAACAATAAGATCAAAATTTTATAAATCTCTCCCGATGAGAATATGAAAAAACGAAGAATTCTCGAATTTATGATTAAGAGAATTAGTTTTGAAAGTGGATTTAATCTGTAAGAAGGTACCTCGGAGGAAATAGGATCGAAGCTTAAAAATCTAGAGCTTTATGTGACATTAAATGATAGATTCTTCGATGAAAGAAATAAATTAATAATATATATAAGTATTTTAGATTAAAACTATAATTATACCAAGCTACCTCATCATCTCAGTTAATTTGTACCAACCGTGTACCAAAATATAATAAAAAATATAACTTTAAGTATCATTTTATTAAAAATATAATTAAGGTATCCAAACAATAACACAAATATAATTAGATTACCAAATATATAATTTTCCCTAATATTTTTTTTATGACTCAAGTTATTAATTCCAAGTTAGGCCCACAAAAACAAATGGAATTGTGAGTCTCACACGTGCCAAAGTTTGAATTCTTTACACGTGTGGGTAGACTTAAAAATAGAAACTCAAAAATCCGCCTATTAATTTCTGTCACACAAGGTAAAAAAGGATTTAATTAGCTTCTAATTCAAATTTTATTTGGAAAAAAAGGATTTAAATTTAATTAAACTTTTAATTCAAACCAGTCAAGATTAATTGGAGCGAAAAAACACAGCTTCAACCTATCCGGTAAACATACAACACTGTATTCCCGACGAAGATACGAAACACCGTACGATGTCGTCACCGGACATTGCTTCAATCTTGGAAAACTCTCGGGCACTCGATCGCTTAAGGAAAAAACAAGAGGAGGTGCTCCTCGAAATCAACAAGCTTCATAAGAAGCTTCAAGCTAGTAAATTTTCTGAACCGTTTTCTCCCTTTCCCTTTTAGCTTTGAATTTCATGGTCTGGGTTGATTTATATGCTCCTAAGATTAATGGGTTTGTTTTGGATTGTTAAAAAATGGCGTGATTTTTTGTTAAATGTGGGATTGGTTTAGAAGGGCTTAAGTTTTTGTTGATGGTGAATTGTATTTGACGAGAAAGTCACATTTGTTATACATTATTGGCTTATTGCTAGTTGTTCTAATTTGTGATTCATTTAGGAGAAAAAGTAAGAGTAATTTGATGAAAGAGAAGAGTAGTTTCCTTTGGGCAGTTTAACTATCGACTTGCTGTAAAACTTACCTACATTTGTTTTTCAGAAGATGTACTAAGTGAATGTGATTTAAATTGAGGCTGAACGCTTAATGGATAAAAGATTTTGCTATGAAATGGCTGTTCATGGGGATTAATTTTCATGGAGAAGGAAAATATGTAGTTTTTAAACATGACATTGATGTTCATTACATGTTTGGGAATCCATTAACTTTGGAATTGTAGAATAATGTTGAATGCTTCATGTAAAATTACCTTTTAAGAGGTGAGCCTCACAACATCCTTTCAGCTGTTTTAAGTTCTGAATTTCAGTTATCGATCATGGTCTTTCTTCTGACCTCTGTTTTCCAAATGGTTTTGATGGAGAAATTGAGAATCTTTGTTAGAAATCAGACTATTATAAATTAAGAGCTGACTGTACGAAATAGACATGAGGAAAAATGAAAGTAGTTGTTGTTGGTTCAATAGTATTTAAGTTTGTTTAGCAGTTCCTTGGATGTGCATACAGTTGATAACCAGCAAAATACTGAACAAGTATAATAGAAGGAACTTTGAGATCCATATATACTCATTAATTTTGGAAGTTTTAACAATCGTTATCATATCAATTTATGGGTTATTATCTTGCATCAAATGATTGACTTCCCCTTCAATGGATAAACAAATTGCTAAAACTCCAGGAAACAAGTGGATGAATTGTATTCTCCAAGATTTGAGAATATATATATGTATATGTATATGTATATGTATTCTGTTACTTTATTTGACCTTGTTCTTTATTAACTTTTACTGGTAGTTTATACTACGCTTGAACTTCTGAATATTGATGCAGCTCCAGAGGTAGTTGAAAGGCCTGGTGATTCTTCATTGTCTAGGCTAAAGACTTTGTATATTCAAGCTAAAGACCTTTCAGAGAATGAAGTGGCGTATGTTCATTATCCCTTATAAATCTTCTACCATTTTTTCCCTTTTCTCTCCCCATTCCTGTCAAACCCCTGTTTTCTAATAGATCTCGGCCCCGTGAAACTGTGGAAATCTTTTATATATAAAAGTTTGGGGATAGTGCAGCAATGAACTTTCTGGTTTCAGTTGTAGGCCTTATTATGGTTTCCAGTAATGTATTCCATTGTTTGACCAACTAAATGTTTTGGATTTGATACAGTATTTCCAACTTGTTACTAAGTCAACTTGACACTTTCCTGCCTTCTGGACTCCATGGACAACAACGAAGAAAGATAGGTGTGTGCTACTAACTATGTCTATATGAGACATTCTCATTTGCTGTAATTTGTATTTTGAGTTCTCTCTTTGCCGGAGATTATGAATTATATTCTTATAAAGCAAGTTAAGGTCATCTCTTTCCTTTAACTGTGGAAGTGTTTTTTTCCCTCTATATGGCATATCAAAGAAAATGTTCAGATAAATGCTCTAGTTCTTGGCAATTTTATTTTCTTCATCATATTCCGTCTTTCTTTCTCCCTTTGAGTGCAAATTATCAGCAGTTTAATGAAGCATAGGATTGCGTGGCTAATGAGAGAGTAGTAAAGTTGATATCACAGTGGGTTCCAAATGAAGGGTTATGATCTTTTTGTTTGTCCCAATCAAGAACATTCCAGAGTCTATGCCGAAACAGAACATTCCTATTTGTATAGCTGACTTCAATAACAAATTGCAGATGGTAATGATCAGAAAAGGAAAAGGATGAAGTCTGATTCAGATAACTTTCGCCTTTCTCCTTCCATGCGGAGTCATATCGAGGCTTGTGTAAATCTCAAAGATGAACAGGCAAGCTTGTAGACTAAGTAACAATTAGAAAAATAAAATTGTCATTCATGTAGATTGTAGGTAGATCAAAGTCAATTGTTGATGTTTGTTCATAGACCTAATTTACTATGTTAGCCCTTAACACTTATTTTCATACTAGATAACAAAGTGCACACTGTTCCATATCCTTGTGAGCCAATGAAAATTGAAATCTGCTCTTGTACTCAGGTTGCTGCAAGAGTCACCTCAGATGCGGAGAAAGACGAATGGTTTGTTGTAAAGGTCATACATTTTGATGAGAAAACAAAAGTGTAAGTATGATAGAGCATTTCATTTGTGGCTTTGTCAAGGTTCCTTTAAAAATCTTCTTTGTTATTAAAATGTATCTTCAAATGCAGATTTGAAGTACTTGACGAGGAACCAGGCGATGATGAAGAGGGTGGTGGCCAAAGGTAAGCTTTTATGCCTCCGAGCTTTCTAAGTTCCATGGAAATTATTTTTTCTGTATTATGCTTGTTCATGAGGGGATTCTATCATGTTTTATTTGTTGTTTTCTTATTGAAACTTCAGGAAGTACAAGCTGCCTGCGTCATGCATTATACCTTTCCCCAAGCGGACTGATCCTTCAAGCACTCAAGAATTCCCTGCCGGAAGACATGTTTTGGCTGTTTATCCAGGAACCACTGCACTCTATAAGGCAACTGTCATCAGTACTCCTCGAAAGGTGACTATCTCGGTGATCTGCCATTATTACCCAATGTATCATTTTGTATTATCACTGTTTTCTATTTACCAAACTAACAATGAATTTTCTTGTGCATATCTGTGGGGTTGCATAAACCATTCTGCGTCTTTCCAGAGGAAATCAGATGAGTAAGTAACATCATCCCTCCCCTATTATAGCAGATTCTATAAAACCTGTCTGTTTTGCCTGCAGCCTGTTTAACATTTTTCTGGTTTGTTTATCTTTAACCATTAAAGAACGAGACGTGACAGAGAATAGACGTTTCCCCTCAAGTTGTATATTTGCTTATTATTGATAATAATGAATTTCTGTTTTTTCGATGCACTGAAATGCTTGAACCTTTTACTTCCTTCTCTAGGTATTTATTGGAATTTGATGACGATGAAGAAGATGGAGCCTTGCCTCAGAGGACAGTAGCCTTTCACAAGGTGGTTCCATTGCCGGAAGGACACCGGCAATGAGATCCATGTATAGATGTGTATAATTTAGAACTGGTGTTTAAAGATTTGAACCTGAAACATAATTTTTCACGTGTCCAGTATGGTATTGGCTATTTGGCTTAGTAATGAAGAGAATGATATACATATATATATATATATACACCCTTCCAAGATTTTGTAGTGTTTCTTCTTATCATATACTAAGATTAGGGTTTGAGGTTTAAGATTCATTAAATGTTTTTATTATTTAAGGTTTAAGGTTTGAATTTTAAAATTCTCTAAACAAATTATAAATTTTAAAATTATAATAAAAGATTATTTAAAATTTAAGGTTTAGAGTTTAAATTTTAAGGTTTAGGGTTTGAGATTTTTAGTATTTTAATTTATTTATATAAAATAATTTAATTAATATTTTAATTAAATTATAAATTTATATTTATATGTAAAATTTAAAGAATAAATATAGACAGAAATAGTAGATAAATATTAATATTGATGGTTTTTATCATTAAAATCTATTTGGTTTAGTGGTTTACTCATTGTTTGTATATTTATATTATTTTAAAGATCGGTGATTTTACCACACTAAATCTATAATTAAGTAATTTTTATGTAATTTATCTATAATTTTTTAATATTTTTATCATTTATATAAAATTTTAGATGTTTTTTTTGATAAATTCCATTGAATTTTTATTAAATCCATAGAAAAAACATCATTACATCGTATTCGAGAAATAAAATAATTGGATTAAACAATCCAAAAATTCTTACAAACCAAAAACAATGATAAAAGAAGATTTCTATGGAGATAAGAATACCAACAAAATTCAGAGGTTTCCTGAATCTCATTGTCTCTGTCCAAACGAGACGCATAAAAAAGGAAGGAGGAGTTGTATGCGATCCAAACTGTCTTGCAAAAAGTATCGCTACCCATAACTGATTTCATCGGTAAACAAACCATCAACTGAGTGGGGATATAACTTTCCAAGTGACCACCGATAAAAACATAAATCAGAAATTAACGTCAATTCAAAGATAAAAGAAAAAACGTGTCATAAGGACAGAAAAACATTCTATAGAAGCAGAATTCTTATTAAAATTAAAAATAAAAATAAAAAAAATAATAGATTTGGTGATCGATAACTAATATTAAGATTGATTGCTGACCACCGATCAAAGGAATTGAACAAAATAAATAACGGCTATGGAAAAAATTTTGAAGAAAAGTGCGGCCAGGGTTTATATATAAGGATGACAATTTAAGTCAAATTTGATGTAAAAATTTTTAGATGTTCTTATTTTAAAAAGCTATTTTAGTCTTATAGTTAATGTATATATACATGTTCTTTATTGTTATCAATAACATAAAAAAAGATTTTTAGTTATTCATTTCATTAAAAACTTATTTTAATAAAAATTAAGAATTTTAAATAAAATATAATTTAAATATTTTTTAATTAAACATTAGGGGTGAGTATTCGATCGAGTCGAGTTAAAAAATTTTGAGTTATTCTAGTTGATGAATCATATTTTACAACTCAAATTTTATTTAAAATTTTTTCGGTTTGAGTCGAGTTTTCAAGTTTCTATAAATATATAATTGTAATTATTTATTATGTTATAGTATGATTTGATTCCAATTTAAACGACTTTATTTAATCATATAAGATATCCATATATATATATATATATTTCCATGTAGCAATATTTTTTTATATTTTTATATATCAATGCATATATATCATAAAAAATTTAGAGATTCATCTCAAACTTAAAAATTAATCTTTTAATTACTAAAAATTTTGAATTATTCAAGTTATTCAAATTTTCATTTTACAACTCAAACTTTATTTAAAATTTTTTCGAGTCAGAGTCTATAAAATTTTGAGTCGAATAAAACAAACTGAATATTTTCACCTCGAATCGAATAAATTATTCGGTTTTTTTGAGTCGAGTTTTACTCACACCTATTAACCATTTACTCGAGAGAAAAATGAGTTTTGGAAACCAGGACAGGAACATGAAAACAGAAACTGAAACCGATTGACGTGAGATGAGGTTTAGAGTTTAGTCTAGCTGTACTCGATGGTTCACGAGTGCACATAAACAACACCGATAGCTTCCAAACTGCGCAACTTCCAGCCATGTGAACCTCATTTCGACAGTTCCATTATTTTAAACAAGGAAAAGAAAAAGGCGTTTTAACAAAGCAAGCATCCAAAAAGATTGTCTCCTTTTCAATCAATGGCTTGGTACAAATGCGTTATCTCAAATTTCAAAAGCAATTAAGATATCCAGATCCCCCATTGATGCTCTGCAACTCTGCAAATATCTCTACTTCAATCGTAGGTTTGTGACTTTCTCATTTGACCCACTTCTAAAAATTGTTTACTTTTACGCTTTAGATCTCGAAAATGGGATCGTATTAAGCAATTGACAATCGACAAGTTTGATGGGTCTCCTTCAAAACTTATGGTCTTTTTTAGCGTTCTGTTGGCTGCAGCCGCGGTTTTACTTTTCTTTTCCTGCAAGTGAATTAATTTTTTGTTTGTTTATGGTGACTATGGATAAGTTTCTATTGCTAGCACAAGGCGTGTTTGTTTATTTGTCTAAGTCATTTGGGAAACAAATGACAATATTAGTGTAATAATAATTCTAATGAAGTATTTTTGGAAGCATACTTAGCCGATAAAGCTCTCCGTAAGCTGTTTTAAGGTCGGTGAAGTGGAAGCTGACGTTTCTAAATTGGTCTCTTTAATTTTGGCAAAGAAGAAAGGGGTTGAACTTTCTGGGAAAAATCTAATTTGTATATATCCTTTCAAGTTTCATTTTTCTGCTTCCGTATATACGTGGTGAATGGTTTCTTTTTATCATTTTTTACGGTTCCGTGGCATTCTGTTTTGGTTTTGCTTGGTTTAGATAAATTTCTGGTGCTGCATACATATAGTGGATAGGAGAAGGGTTTTGGAATAGATTTCAGGAAGTTGTTTGGAGATTCCATTTCTTGATTGCTGTTATTTTTATTGTTTGTGATTATATCGGTCCCTTCTTTTTCCAGGTATTCTTGTCTTTGGCCTATAGTTTTTTATTTTGGTTGGTGATTTTCTGCGGAAGGAAGCTATATTTATTTGGCTCTCGGAATTTCTTAGGTTGATGGGGGGTAGTAGTTCGAAGGAGGGAAGTTGGAGGCAGAGGAGTTCATCATATCATTCGAATCCATCTTCATGGGTTTCGAATCATGGGTATCCTCAGACATCGTATGGACAAGAAAGCGATACGTATGCACCTCAGTATAGCTATGGTTCCCCACAATATTATCCACCTTCACAACATGAGCCTCAGTATTATCCACCTCCACAACCCGAGCCCCAGTATTACCCGCCTTCACAAGACCGTGGCAGTGATAAAAAGAGGCTACAAAGGAGGTATTCCAGAATTGCTGACAATTACAACTCCTTAGATCAGGTTAATATCATCCAGTAGTTTATTTTGACTTGTTGGTGAAGTTCATGAAGGAAATTTTTGAGTCCCACATCATTTCATTGATTGCAGGTAACAGAGGCACTTGCTAATGCTGGTCTTGAATCTTCTAATCTCATTGTTGGTATCGATTTCACAAAGAGCAACGAGTGGACAGGTTAAAATCGATTTTTTAATTGCTAGTAATGTATGCTTATTAGTCATAGTAGAACTTGCTCAATCTGGTTTGTTTTGTAGGGAAAAAATCATTCAATAGAAAAAGTTTGCACCACATTGGAGATGGTTCAAATCCTTATGAACAAGCAATATCGATAATAGGGAAGACTTTAGCTGCCTTTGATGAAGACAATTTGATTCCTTGTTTCGGATTTGGTGATGGTATGCATTTAATTTGTTTCCCTTCTCAGGATGCCTGTTTAAATACAATTGCTAAGAATTACTTATATTTGTTGGCAGCATCAACACATGATCAAGATGTCTTCAGTTTCTACCCAGATGAGAGATTTTGTAATGGATTTGAGGAAGTCTTAAGCCGCTATAGAGAACTTGTACCTCATCTACGACTTGCAGGTTTCCGTTACACATTTTTTTCATTCGTTTAGTTTTGTATAACGTTCCAAAGCTTATGTAATCAAATAATTATTACAATTTCTTGCCAGGCCCTACATCATTTGCTCCAATCATTGAAATGGCTATGACCATTGTTGAGCAGAGTGGTGGTCAGTACCATGTATTAGTGATAATCGCGGATGGGCAGGTATCTTTGTCTGTGTTTGGGTTTATGCTTCATTTAGGTTTTAGATAACTCGATGTAATACTCTGGTGATTAGCTTTAAAAAAAGAGCAGCTAGGCCACTTTTTTTCTGGAATGGCTTGGGTAAAAACACTTGGCATGATGGTTTACTGCCTACTTACATTTTTTTCTTGCATTGCATTGTGCTTTTGTTATTAAACTTTTTTGATGATTGTTTGCTAGGTTGTACTATAGTTTCAGACAGGTTTAATCCTTAATACGGATGGTTGTTTCAGGTAACTCGGAGTGTTGATACCCAGCGTGGCCAGCTAAGTCCACAGGAGCAAAAGACTGTTGATGCCATAGTGCAAGCAAGGTGAACCTAGTGTAACCTTTTTTTCATCCTTTTTTGTCTTTTTACATACAACTGTTCCTTCTCACACATTTCTTCTATTACAGTAAGCTTCCTCTGTCGATTATATTGGTCGGTGTTGGAGATGGACCTTGGGACATGATGAAGGAGTTCGATGATAACATTCCTGCTCGAGCATTTGATAATTTTCAGGTAAATTCCAATTCCATGCAAGATATTTCATGGTCTTTCACTCATATGGTATTAGAAACATGGTTCAGTTATTAATTCTTATTTTTCTTGTTTTGTTTCCCTCTTCCTCTTAGTTTGTGAATTTCACAGAGATCATGTCAAAGAACATAGCCTTGTCACGAAAGGAGACGGAATTCGCTCTAGCTGCTTTAATGGAGATTCCTTCACAATACAAAGCAACCATTGAGCTTAATATTCTCGGGTAATAGTTAGTTCTCTATTAGTCATTCTGAAAGACACCCGTTTCAGATGGTGATTTTCAATCTATTTGTTGTGCAGTGGCCGAAATGGAAATATTCCCGAAAGAGTTCCATTACCTACTCCCACATATGGTGCACCATCATTCAACAGCTCGAAACCATCCCGGTCTACCACTCTCCAATATGGTTCTGCATCTTTCAGCAGTTCAAAGCCACCTCAACGTGTTGGTTTCAAACCCAGTGTCCCTCCTTATCCTGAAGATACTAGTCCTGTCAGCTCCGCTTCTCCAGCTCCGAGTTCTACTTACGATAGCCAGGTACGAGAATGTCGTAGTTTAGCCGGTCCATTTATCTTCTACTAATAAGAATCCTGCATTCAACTTTTGAATTGAAGCCAAAAGAGACAGAAGGCTTTTAAGATTATGAACTCTGCTAGTCTCATTCCTATCCTCTTGTTTTCCACAGGTTTGTCCCATTTGCCTAAGTGACCCAAAAGACATGGCATTCGGATGTGGACATCAGGTAAATGCCTTCCATGTTTTCCTTTGAATTTCTTGGCAATCCTTGGAATTTAGATTATTGTAGATAAGTGCTGACATTATGCATAAACCTTTTGATTTCTCTCAGACGTGTGAAGAATGTGCGAAAGATCTCGAAACTTGCCCGATTTGTCGAAGTCTGATTCAAACTAAAATAAAGCTCTACCTGTGATTCTTTTTATTTTCTTGAGAAAAAACAAAAAACCATACTTCCCCATGATTCTTGGTTAGTTTGTTACTATAGTGATAACCCAAAGGAGAGGTCTCATTATCCTTTGTAGATTTCTGACATTAAATTATTTTTTATTTCATTTATTCCACCTTGTTGCCCGCCCAACTCATGAATTGTGAGTAGCAGAGGTGTCTCATTTACTCTATCTAGTTGTAAAAACCAACCACTCCTGCCTCCTCAATCCTTTCCTAATCCCCTTAGAAGATTCTTCAAAGGGAAAACCATGCAGATGATCACAATGTCAACATGGTCTTCAGCACAGCAGTGAACAAGAAATAGACAAAATATTGAACTGATCCAACAACAGGTAAATAAATCACTCTTCCATCGCATCTCTTCCCTCGATGATCTCCACTTTCTCCTTCAAAGGTGTAATTTTTGTCAAGAGGACCTCTGTAACCATTGAAATTTAGGAAACCATAAAAGGAAATCAAACAATCTAGATTATATACATAGAAGAAGGATTAGCATTGTAAAATTTATTGTTATTAACCCGTCTTCTTGGGAAAAGAATAGCCCTTGTAACTGGTGTAAGTGCGCGAGGGTTAGGTTGAAGATGGTTCTTGAGGTATTCTTTGCCACCCTGAGGTGTAACTCGATTAAATGAGCATCTCACACCAAACTGAACATAGGATGTGCTTCCCTAACAAAAAGTGGTTGGTGGTTAACAACAAACCTTGGTTATTACACAAATATCAACATCGCTTCCACTTCCTAGGTCATTGAAGATACCGGAGCATATAGCCTCGGTTACAAGTTTATTCCTTCATCTCTCTGCAAAGAGAAGAATCAGATGGAGTCAACAGATCGAAATATAACGTTGTTGCACAGAATTATTTTACTTCCATCCATGACTGTGTGAACAATTTCTCTTGCAAAAGATTTCACCCAAACTAACTTATAGTTGGAAAACATGTGAAAGTGTTTATCTCCTTGATTGTCAAGATACCACAAGAATGGAACAAGTGAACTTACAGTCAGGCCTTCTTTGTATTTTGATTCAAATACTGCCATTGCAGCCGGAGAACCAGAACCCATTGTAGCAAATGGCAATGTGTCAGTTGATCCATGGGGGTATATCTGCAAAAATTAACCATAGTAGTGATAAGAAACAAGGCTAATAGAGAAGAAGAAAGGTAATATTTATTTAACTTTAATTCATATTTTTAAATTAATTTTTTAGTTTTTGTAGTTTAGCTCCTCAACTTTGAATGATTTCTCATTTTTCAATTTTTCTTTTCGTTTTAAGTTTATTTTTATGAAAATTAAATCACCTGATTCACTAACAATATGTAATATCTAACTTTAATTTAAAATTTTAATATATATATATATATATTCTTTTTGCTATTTAGTTTTTTAATTTTATATTTCATTCAATTTGATTTTTTTATAATTTTTTTATAATTTTTTTCTTCACATCAATTCATTGACTCATGTATGTACTCATTTATAATTTATCCCAAAAATTCTTTATAAAAATAATATTATAAATATATTTTAAATTCTAGATAATATTTTTATTAAATAATATTATAAACCGTATTTATATGTGTAAAATATAACATGAAAATGTATATATACATATCTTATATGATTAGAGAAAGTCATTTAGATCATAAATAAACTATACTATAAAATGATAAATAATTACAATAAAATTTATATAGGAACTCCATTGACTCAACTTGAACTCTACTTGAATTTCATAAACTAGATTCAATTAAAAAAATTTATTAAATTCGAGTTGTAAAATATGTCACGAGAACTCGAATAACTCAATTCTTTTACTCGAATCAAATCGATTAGATTCGAGCCAAAAAAACATAATTAAAACATATCGAGCCAAAAACAACTCCCGGAATGTCCAATCTCTCAACTTGAAATTGTGACATTGCCTACTTCCCCTGGTTGGAAATGAGTTGATCAATAGATTTGGGGTAAACGATGGCAAAAGGACCAGAGATTGGTGAAAAATGAAAGTTTGTCGGGCAAGGAACGATCGACCATGGTTGTGGTTTGGGTGTATAAAAATATCCGACCCGAATAATTTGATATATCAATCCGTCGACCCGACTAAAAAATTTATATACTTTTTTAAAAAATAAAAAATATCGGGTTAGGTACCTGACCTGATATTCTTCGGGTTGGATTTGAGTAGTAAAATAAAAAATTTGGGTACCCGTATATTTTATAATTATTTATTTATATATTAAAATATATTAAAATAATTAAAAATATTAATAAAAATATGTTTATTAAATTATCTTGTTTAATGGTTTGGTTGCTGCTTTGCCTCGTTTTCTTTCTCATTATCAACGAACAATCGAACATAGGGGTGATAACGAGCCGAGCTGAGCCTGAGCCAGGTCAGGCTCGACTCGAAAACAGACATATCTGGGCTCGGCTCGAGGTTCTCCGAGCTCGAAATTTTAAGTTTGAGCTCGGCTCGAAAATAATATTATTGGGTTCAGCTCGGGCTCAAAGCTCGTCAGGCTAGGCTCGGTTGATAATATTCAATTTATTTTTAGTGGATTTACTCTTAATTATTTTATTGTTTTTATTTGCTAAATAAATTGTTTTTAATGTATATATAAATATATGTGTATGTTTATATATAATTATTTTGAGCCTGTTCACGAGCTTTTCGAGCCGAGCTTGGGTGAGCTTGGCTCGACTCGTTTAAATCCCGAGCCAAACCCGAGCTCGAGTGCTCGAACCGAACTTTGACTGAGCCGAACCCGAGTAGCTCACAAGCCGACTAGACTCGTTATCACCCCTAAGTCGAACATCCCTACTAAAATTTTAAACGACTTCAACACTATTTGTCTGCTTTGTTCGAATGAGCATCGATCGAAGTAACAAGCTTCTCATAGCTCGTGCTTTCGTACTCCTCAAATACACCCTGTTCATAAGGGGTGTAAATCGCCTGCCTCTTTCTCATGCAAATCATCTACCTCTTTCTCAAGCCTTCATTTATGCCTTTGTTTCAAATTAGAGGATTTAAGGCTTAAGGTTTAGGGTTCTAGTTTAGGGAATTAGGGGTATGGTGTATTTTTTAGGGTTTAGAAAACAAGGGTTAGAATTTAAAATTCAATTTTTTAAAAAATTTTAACAGGAAACTTAAATGAAGACATGATAAATAGATAAAAGATTTTTACTCGTTCATAAGGGACAACAATACGAAATATATTAACTACCCAACATTTTATTCTTTCTTTTTATGTTGCAAGAAGAAATCCTGAATCATATCGAACCTTGAGATTAAGCTCCTTGTACAGCGCCTTCACTTTCGCAACGTTGACAGGGTCAGGATTATGTAAATTTAAGTTATTTGGATTATGCAATCATGATTGGATTATGTAATTAAGATTTTTAAATTTTATGTTTGGATGTTAAATTATGTAATTCGAATATTTAAATTTATGTATAAATTTTTAGAATTAAATTTAGGCATAAAGATAATTTTAATCCTTAACGTTTATAATTTTTATCGTTTTGACTCTTATTCTTTTTTTGGGATAAATTTATCCCTTAACCTATATCTTTTTAACAAATAACTTATTTTTTAACTACCTTGATAACTGGACCGTTAAAAATCTAACAATAATGACATGTCATATGGATATGATAATATTTTAAATTACATGACATCTAACCTATCAAATACATATATATATATATATATACATACGAAATATAATTTTATTCCAATATAAAATATAAAATAATTAAAATTCAAATAAAATTTTAAAAATTAATTAATTCTAAAATAAAAGACTATTAAACATTCTCAACACTAACTATGATAGAATCAAAGTCCTATCTTAAAAAAATATGAACACAGTTCGAAATTAATTAATTTTAATTTTATCGTAGTTAGGGTTAAGAATGTTTAATAGTATTTTATTTTAAAATTAATTATTTTTTAATATTTTATTTGAATTTTAATTATTTTATATTTTATATTAGAATAAAATTATATTATATATATATATGTATTTGATAGGTTAGATGTCATGTTATTTAAAATACATTATCATATGCATATAACATGTTATCATTGTTAGATTTTTAACGGTCTAGTTATCATGGTGTTAAAAAATAAGCTATTTGTTAAAAAGATATAGGTTAAGGGCTAAATTTATCCTAAAAAAAGAATAAGAGTCAAAACGACAAAAATTATAAACATTATGGGTTAAAATTATCTTTATGCCTTAAATTTAATATTAAAAAAACAGTTCAAGTACCTGATTACCCGACTGTTCGAGTATCCGAGAATTCGGGTACCCAAATCCGGGTCGAGACATGGGCAAAAAAATCAATTACCTGACTTTCCCAGTATTCGAGTATTCAGGTACCTGAAAAATTCGGGTTGGGACATGAGTAAAAAAATCAGTTACTCGTCTTTCCAAGTACCCGATACTTCTGGTACCTGAATACCCGAGTACCTGAATTTGAACACCCCTGGTTGTGGTATGGGAAACATGAAAGGATAGGTTTATATTAGGGTTTTAAGATGAATTTATTTTAGAGTAAATTATATAAGTGGCTACCGAATTATTTGAGAATATCTATTTTGTTAATCAAATTAAGAGATTTGTCAATTAAGTCATCAAATTTATTAAATTGACTTATCTTGACCATCATTATTAAAAGATTGATGGAAGGATATCGAAAAATTATACCGTTTGTGGTATTATTCATTGATAGCATTCTTCGATCATAATTTTTTACTAGACTAAAAAAAGGGTGTTATACTCAAGCCTAACAACCATAAAAAACCTTTAAGGCTCCCAAATATTTAGACCCAACTATAAAGCCCATGCTTCAAGTTAAAATCGTCCATCAAATTTCAAAATCTTAATCGTTACACAAAATATGAATACACCAAGTACTAGTTTGATTTAGTAGAGTATCCAGAATTCGAATTCAAGTTTGAAATCCTATTAATTTGTTCTTTTTTTTGAAGTTACAACTTAAACAAATCTTTCTTTCAAGTAAGAAGTAGAAATAAACAAGATAAAACTTATCTTGATCTTGAAACTTCAGTTCCATCTATCTTGAAACTTATCTTTTTATATATAAATTATACTTTTCTCACTCAATTTATCGGTTAAAATGATAAAATGACATAAAAACAACGATGAATTAACATAATTAAAAACGGCTAATAATAAAATTTTACTAAAAGTAATCTACGGTAATTATTTTATATACAGACAAACACTTATTTCAGAGTCTGAATTAACTTAAATTCAGTTTCATTTTAACATGTTTTGTATTCAAACTATTTTTTCCTTTTAAAAAAATGGCATAAATTAGGTTAGTATTGGGTAGAATTAAACACCACATTACGAGACTCGAAAAGAAACTAAAGCTTCAAGCCATGAAAGTTAGGAGACAATGTAGATTCTAAAGGAGCATGTACATTTAGCCAAGAATGTTAAACAGGTAAAACAAAACAAACTTTACTGACAGACAAAAGAAGCTTGAGAGAAAAGAAATTGAACATCTTTGGATCATGACTTAAATTCCTTTCTTTCCATACAATTATTGAAACTTAAAAGCAACATCAAAATCTTACAGAGCATGTTAGAGTTGCTGGGATGTTAGAATTCGATATGTTCGATTTATAGCCTGTGAAAACGCAAGGAATCTTACAGAGGAACTAGTTTTTAGCCATTGTCATGCTTAATTAGCTTGATTTAAAGTGGTTTGATCATGGTCTGAACAAGAAAAAAAGCAAACTGTTGATACTCTTAATTATTCAAATGCTTCTGATGTTAGTCAACACCCAACAGGTTCTGGTTTTTGTTATTTTGGATTTGGTTACAATCTGTTTAACCAAACCAGGTTAAACATTGTAGTAAGATTCCAGACACAAGAAAAAAAATAAAGTGAGAGGTAGGGTAGTGGGAACATTTAAAGCAATTAGAGGCTTCTTGTTAACAATCTAACAGTTTAAATGGAATTTTTTGGATAAATAGCGGAAGGATATTAATATAGGTTTTGTTAAAAATCATTTTTACTTAAATTAGAGGAAAGGAATACCTGTAATAATAGTATAAAAAATGTATCCGAGATACACTCGATAAGAAAATCAACTAAAAAAACATCAGCAACAACATTAATCAATATCAGCATGTAAAATATCTAAGCCTTCGTCCGGAGATTACAAAAAGAAACGTGACTTAAAGCTATCCCCAAAACACAATTTAATCATCGTATCCGCTATCATATTACTTTCGCGCAACACATATTGTATGATGACATGTCCATATCCTTGCATAATATTCCTAATGGAACAAATAAGCGTAGCAGATGGACTATATTCATTATTTCGTAAGATACTGATAACATTCAAATTGTCAGACTCAATCACAATATTCCTCGCATTTATCGCAAGGTACATTGTAGTTCTTCAAAATCACTCAAAATTCAGCTTCAATCACAGAATAACGCCCGATATATTTCGAAAATCTAGCGATCCATATACCATTTGAGTCTCTAATAATATTTCCACAAGATGTCTTACCATTAGACAAGTTTCGAGCACCATCAACATTGACCTTCTAAATCCCATTATCTGGTTTTTATTGTCTGTTAAAAAATCTAGTTACTCGAATAGAAATCTGCATCTTCTTCAAAGAATTAATAACACGCCGAGTCTTAACAAGAATGTAATAACTACACTCAAAGATGCTATCTCTCTCAATCATATCAGGTTCAAAAATTACGTTACTATTTGATCATGATTTATTACTTATTTATGTTTTATTGAATGATATTTTTTATTTTATTTTTTATATTTTTTAAGATAAATCTTTATATTTTTATATATATTAAATAAATTATAAATAACTTGATAAAACGAAACTACATAATAATTTTTTCTTTAACTTGCTAATTAAGTTGCAACGAGGTCCCACACAAAGCTTAACAAATGGTTACAATGACGAAGTTAATTATCAAACTTCTGATTTTTATTTCCTCTGCGTGGGTTAGTATAGAGTGGAACAGAGTATGGAGAAATTATTAGGTTGATTTTATTTATTGCGTTATTTATAATTTAATTAATTAATATTATTTAATTTTAAATGATTATTTAATAATTATTCATTTATTAATTATATGTAATAAAGAAATGATGATTCATCATAAAAAATAGAGATGAACGATTTTTATTAATTAAGACCATCAATTACATGATAAACAAGGTTCACTTAATAGTTTTTCATAGAGTACGCGATTAAAATATTATAAAACAAAACTTAAAGTGTTATGCTTTAATTTAAAAATATAATATTTTGCCTGTTTCGAGCGTGTTGCGTGGTCCGAATGCTCTAACACAACAATGGGATTGCCCAGATCGGAGATGAGTTAAGGTCAACGTGGATGGGGCAGTTGGTTGCGCGACGGGTATGGCTTCTACCGAGGGTGTCATTCGTGGTGCGGATGGTGAATGGTTATTTGGCTTCGGGCGTAGTATTGAGATTTTCTCGGTTCTGTTATCTGAATTATGGGCAATACATGATAGGTTGGTCCATGCATGGAAGTATTGTTTTCGTAGAGTAATTGTTGAATTCGACAATGGTCAAGTGGTGGATATTTGTCATTGAAATACCAAGGCCTTACAAGGTGTAGTGATTGTGGATTTGGTGTATGATTTGCTTGATAGGCGACGGGAGGTGCAAGTGAGGCGGGTGACTCGACAACTAAACATGATTGCGGATTGTCTTGCTAGGATGATGAGAGGTAAACCGATTGTGTATTTATAATACATCACCTAATGAGGTTATTCAGCTAGTCCAGACTGGTTTGATCCTTGATTAATGTCTTGTTTTATTGTAGCCATTTGTGGCGCTAATCTTGTAAGTATTCGCTTGTGCACTCTTTTTCCTCCATTTAGGTTTAGGGAGGTTTTTTAACGAGGCATAAGTGTGTACGCTTCTTTACCCATAAAAAAATATATAACATTTTAAGTTAATAATTAAATATTAAAATTTAATTTTAAGTATCGATATTTATTAAATCGTTAATTTAAAATATTATTAAAAATATAATATTTTAAATTAATAGATTATATTTTAAGTTATATATATAACATTTTCGATTACATGCCAAAACCAGAAATAACACTAATTTCTATCGTCTATAAGAGAAGATAATTTTTTATCGTTTAAAGTGTCATTTCTTTGTAATCCTTTCACTATTAAATATACTTTATTATTTTAGAAAAATAAATCCAATTATATTAAAATTCAATCTAGACTTCAACTACGTATTGTTAGAAAAATAGTGAGAAATTACCATCTTTTCTAGTGAGAAATGACCATCTTTGAGGTATTTTAAAATTGTAAAAATGAGGATTCAAATAAAGAATTTATTGATTCTTATCCTATTCCGTAATATCTTTACAATGATATTAATGCTCAAAGTAGGAAATTTAAATAAAGTAAGAAATGAAAAACCCCTTTTCTACATTGATAGAATAAATAAAGTGATAGACTTTTATGCACACACCTACTTAATTTTCTATGATTATGGTTGTCTTCTTTCTTTTCGAAAATTCAAGGGGTGAACTTTGAGAATTATAATAAGATTTGATATTTATTTGAATTTTTAATCATATTTTATAAAATAAATTGAAAATCAGTGAGACTGCTTTGTTTGGACAAGGTGGGACAAGAGTAGGGTCACTTACAGTGAAGACTTCTTGCTAATAAATCCAGGAATTTAATTGGATACCAAGCAAAGAAGTTAATCAATGGAGCTTTATTCCTTTTGTAATGACTATAAATAGGCTTGTTTGAGGGAAACTAAGACACAAGCCACCGCTTCTCTTCTCTTCTGGGGTGCAACCAAAATCCAGTTTTTTTTTAATATTTCCTTTGTTTGTTATATCTCATGGATCAGCAGAAGACGACCACCCCTACAGCTCTTCAGCCACCAATGGCTGGAACTGTCGGTAATCCCACGTCTGCTGCTCAGGCACTCCTCCAAAACCCTGCTGGTGCTCAAGCGCTCATTAATAATCCAGGTGCTGCTGCTCAGGCACTCCTCAATAATCCTAGTGCTGTTCGAGCACTCATTAATAATCCGGGTGTTGCTGCTCAGGCACTCCTTGGCAACCGTGGTGCTACTCAGAAACCATTGCTGAATAACCCCGGTGTTGGTCAGCAACACATGGACGTTCCTGGTGTTGGTCAGCAACACGTGGGCAATCACGATGCTGGTCAGCTACACATGGGTGTGCCTGCTGTTGGTCAGAAACACTTGGGTATTCCTGGAGCTAATCATGCATCTATCAACAAACCTGCTACTGCTCTACCACTCGTGATGAGTCCTAGTGATTCTCGAGCACTCATCCGGGGTGACCGTGGGAGCATGTTAAGCATGTCGGATGACAATGTGATGATGAATCAAATTTTGGCAACTCATGCTCCTGATGGCCGAGAATTTGATGTTAGACCTCTTCTTTATCTAGTTGAGGACATCTTGAATCGTGCCACCCAGCATGTTGATTTCCTTGTTAAGGTATGACATGTATTGCATCTATCCTTTTAATCCAATGGTGTAAAATGCTCATACTTGATGATCTTTACTGCAGGGTCTAGCTCAAGCTGAATTGGAAGAGAAAGCCCATCAAGCAAATAATATAGCTATGCTTGAAGCTCTTACATTTACTATTGATCGAATAGCATGCGAGGTTCTGCAATTTTATTATAAGAAAAATTACTTTGTTAATTAGTACAATCCTGGCATATTTGTTATTCATCTATGCTAACATGTCAATGTTATGACCATTAATCTTAAATCACAGCTATCATACAAGGCATTGGGAGGTTCCGATGTACACGCAACAACAACTGCAATATTCAACTTGCTGTCAAGCTACACATGGGATGCTAAGCTAGTGTTATCCCTATCCGCCTTTGCCTTGAATTATGGAGAATTTTGGCTTCTTGCTCAGATTTACTCCACCAACCAACTTGCAAGGTCAATGGCACTCTTGAAGCAACTGCCAACTCTGCTAGAGCACACAACTCCCCTGAAACCCCGGTTTGATGCACTCAACAATCTGATTCGTACAATGATGGACGTGACTCGATGTGTTGTAAAGTTCAAAGAGCTACCATCAATGTACATTTCTCCAGATGCACCGGCATTGGCTACCGCCTTGACCCTTATCCCAACTGCTGTATACTGGACCATCAGGAGCATGGTAGCTTGTGCAACTCAAATTTCCAGCCTCACTAGCATGGGTCATGAGTATGTTTTACTTCATCTTATATAAGATGTAGCGAGTTTGGAAAGTAAAAAATTGTTGGACTAACAGTTGGTATCATTTCAGGTTTGGAATATCAACAACAGAGTCTTGGGAGCTGTCCACCTTGGCTCACAAACTCAGAAACATATATGAACATCTGACCAAGCAGCTGAACTTTTGCTACCAATATATAGGTTGACAACTACCCTATTAAATACTATCTAGCGCAAGAAAGAAGACATTAAAAATACTTAAGGATGATTTGATGATTGTTAACTGCAGATGAAAAGAGAGATGTTGAGACTTATCAAATGCTTTTGAATCTGTTTGACCCGAATGTGTTGCACATTGACAACATGAGAGTTCTCAAGGCTTTGATTTATGCCAAGGATGATAAACTGCCGCTTCTCGATGGTTCTACAAAGAGAGAAGTATCGCTTTCTTACCAGTTTATAACAGTTTTCTTTGTTAATCTTTATTAGATTGTAGGATATGTCTTTGATATTTTGTTGTGTGACATTGCACAGGTTAGTCTGGACGTGCTAAGAAGAAAAAGTGTGCTCTTGCTCATATCAAGCATCGATTTCTCCAATGATGAGCTTTCAATTCTTGAGCAAATATATAATGACTCTAGGATCCATGCAACAAGACTTGAGAGTCATTATGAAGTCGTTTGGATCCCAATCGTGGACCGCTCCATCATCCCGTTGCCCAAAGAAACTCAAACCAAATTTGAGAACCTACTAAGCACCATGCCATGGTACTCGGTGAAGGACCCTTTGCTCATAGAGAAGCCAGTCATCAGGTTCATCAAGGAGGTTTGGCATTTCAAGACCAAGCCAATCCTTGTGGTGCTCGACCCTCAAGGGAAGGTGGTTTCCCCTAATGCAATCCACATGATGTGGATTTGGGGCAGCACTGCCTTTCCCTTCACTAGTTTGAGAGAAGAAGCTCTTTGGAGGGAAGAGACTTGGAGGCTAGAACTTCTGGTTGATGGAATTGACCCAATGGTCCTCACTTGGGTATATATTTCACATTCAAACTTCACCAGTTTTTCCATTAAGCTGCTAGAATTTTGATACATACATGATACATGTTTCACTTTTACTACATGTTCATGCATCTAATGAGAGGTTTTGAACTTGAATGTGCTCAGATTAAAGAAGGTAAATACATTTTCTTGTATGGAGGAGGCAATATTGATTGGGTGAGGAGATTTACATCTCAGGCACGCAGTGTTGCCACTGCATCTCGCATTCCTCTAGAGATGGTCTATGTGGAGAAGAGCAACAAAAGGGAGCAAGTGAAGAAAGTGATGACAATCATCAATGCAGAGAAGCTTAGCTATGCTTGGCAAGATCAAGCCATGGTATGGTTCTTTTGGACTAGGCTAGAGAGTATGTTGTTTTCGAAGATTCAGTTAGGCAGGGCTGATGACCAAGACCCTATGATGCAACAAATCAAGAAGCTGCTTAGCTATGATAGAGATGGTGGATGGGCAGTGCTTAGTCAAGGATCCAATATAGTGGTGAATGGCCATTCCACCACAATTTTGCCTACTCTGGGTGGTTATGATGAATGGAAGGTGAATGTGGCTGAAAAAGGTTTTGATATGTCATTCAAAGAGTATCATGACAAGCTTCATGATGTTGCTCTCCCTTGCTGCCGTTTCGAGTTCCCAACTACCATAAAAATCCCAGAAAACATGATGTGCCCTGAGTGCCTTCGCGTCATGGAGAAATACAACACTTTCCTCTGCTGCCATGATGAGCAAGGTATTCCAGGCTCACTATTCTAAGCTGGGATCATGCCTCCATCACTTATTTTCCTACTATTATTATCACTAAATAATGTTCTTATGGGACTCAGAAAAGAAAAGTTTCTTCTAAAATTTCACTTTCTGTTAAGGTTTTGTGTTTGAAATGTATTGCCAATGGTTACTATGTGGTCCAAGATGGCAACCTATAAAAAATAAAAGAATCATGTTTGATTTCCATGTTATTGCCAATGACATGATATCATAAGCGATGATTCTTTGTAATTTGCGTTGTTTTTCATTCTGGTTTCTGCATTTCTTTAGAAAAATGTACCTCTTTTCATGGTTTCAAGTCTGATATTGTAACGTAAGATTTCAACATCAGATTCCAAAAGCCTTGATTTCTCTATAGAAAATCTTTGGAGGTTCATATTCTAGTTCTCATGTTATTGTCTATATATGCATGCATGCTTGTATGTATATATAGCTGCTTAGGGATGTTTAAATAGTTAACTTGGCGCAATGACCTAGAACTGAATTACTTAACTGTTAACTGAACTGATTTTTTATGAAAATATTAATCAAATCATATAAATTTTAATTAATTCGATTAAGTTTTAATTTAACCGAAATTTGTCGAAAAAAATTAAATTATCTAAAAGTACACTAAAAAAGTTAATACGAGTTGCAATGGAGAAATTATATCATGAACCATTTTCACCGTGTCATTCGTAGTTCATGCAATCAAGTTTTTTCATCTTTAAGTAACCGTCTGATAACTATTCACTCACTAATTATGAGCAAAAATCTTCAGACTCTTTTATATGCCTCCTTTTATGCTTCCTCTGAAAATTTACTAAAAATTTGAATTTTAAACTCTAACCCTTGTTTTTTATATCCTAAACCATATACCTAAAAACATACACACCTACCCTTAATTCCTTATACCCTAACCCAAACCCCTAAACTAAAACCCTAAACTCTAAACCTCTAATTTGAAGTGGAGGCTTAAATGGAGGCATGGAGAAGGGGTATACGATTTGCACCCACTAATTATATGTAGGAAAGGAGTGCAAATCGTCTACCTCTTTTCTATGCATCCATTCGTGCCTCCGCTTTAAATTAGAGGGTTTAGGGTGTAGGGTTTAGTGTTAAAGATCAGGGGTTATGGTTAGAGTTTAGGGAATTAGGGATAAGGTGAAATTTTAGGGGTAAGGTTTAAGATATAGAAAATAAGTGTTAGAGTTTAAAATTTATTTTTTTAAAAAATTCAACAAGATGCACGAAAAGATGCATGATAAAGAGACAAAGATTTTTGTTTGTAAGAAAGGAGTAAAAATCATTACCTCTTTATCATGCATTATTTTATGTTTTCTTTGAAAAAATTTTAAAAATTGAATTTTAAACCCTAATATTTATTTTATATATCCTACACCCTAAAAAATACACCTTACCCATAATCCCCTAAACCCTAACCACAACCCCTAACTTGGAACCCTAAACTCTAAACCTCTAATTTAAAACGAAGGCACAAATAAAAACATGAGAAAGAGGTAGATGATTTGTACCCGTAAAAAAATAATGATAATTTACTTTAAAAAAATATAATACAGATAAATCTAATTAATTAAAACTATAAATATCGTCTCGTCGTAATGCCTAAAACAATTGTAATTATTACATCAAAATTAATAAATAAAGTTACCATTATCAATCTTTTTAATCTCTTCGTCAGTTGATGACTGGTCCAGTGATGAAAACCAACAGCCAACACATAAGGATTATAAACCAACAGCCTAAGTAAGCATTATAAGATTTTATTGTAATTAGTTAACAATTGTTTTGCAATATATAGAGATTGGATAGGCATGAAATCAGTAAAAAAAAACAACCTACTCTCTCTAGTCTTATTTTGTACGATGAAAGAATAGGGGTTGAGTTTTTTTTTAATGAAATTAAATATTTTAGAGTTTTTTTTTATAAAAGTAAATAAGTTTTAGTTTTTTAAATAAAAATTAAAGAATATAATATAAAGTGGCCATGCGTCTCATTTTTATTTGAAAATAGAAAGTTTTTATGTTTAGTCATAGAAAAATGTTAAAAAGATAGCAGAATGAAACGATAAGCACAAATTTAGGTCGAAACGTATTTATCTAAAAAGAATAATATTATTTGAGTAATTATTTGATGATTAAGTTAAATAATAAGGGTAAACTACACTTCAAGTCACTTAAGTATGAGTTTGATAATAAATATATCACTCAATTAAATATTGTTACAAATAGATCATTGACAGTCAAAAGTGATGTAGCCAAATAAAATAACAAATTTACTCATCAAAACTTACAATCTTTTAATTATAGTCCTCAAAACTTATATAGTATTTTAATTTTGTTCATAAAAACTTATATAAACTTTAAATTTGGTCATAATTTGATATAATTTAATAAGTTTAACCTTGATATTTAATTATTTCATCATTTTAATCTTTGTTGTTGTCCTAAATTGTTTGTTATTCTCTCGTAAAAGTTATATTATATTTTTGGTATGATAGAAATTTTAGCAATAACATGTACTATCTTGTCTTAGTGGTTAAAAGAACGGTTGTTGCTCTTAGATGTTATGGGTTCGATCATCAGTATTTGCAGTATAATATTTAAGGGGACAATATTCAATGATTGATAGTATATTCTAGAACATATACTACTTGTACCTGTTATAGTTAATTCAAAAAATAACAATAACTTGATATTAAATTTATTTAATTATTTCGAATTTTGACAAAATTAATAGAATGTATGAGTCTTAAAGACTAAAAGTATTGTTGCATTAGATTACATTAGACATTCATTTCAATTTTAACGATACATTAACTAATTGAAAATAATATTTTAATTGAATGATTTGTTTATAACTTTTAAAAGGAAAGTGATCCCGATCATCGCCGATTTATAATTAAGTGATACTGAGTGAACTTTATCCGAATAATAAAGTAAATTTTCTTTTGAAAGTAATAATGCAAAATTTTGATTGGTTGAAATTGCGAGGTTGAAAGTAATAAAGCAAGAAAAAGCATGAAATTCGGTCAAACAAAATGTTGATTTTTCTAACAATAGCCAAATCCATTCCCTTATTAAAACCCCATGCTTCTTGCTTCATTCAAACCATTCCTTAACCTATAAAACACATTGCAGACACTACTGCATTCGATTCGACAACGTAACAAAACAGAAGCAAAGATGGGGCGTCAAGTTATCATTGTTGCTCTCGTTTTGATAGCTGTTGTTGGAGCATGGGCAGCCGACGCAGCATCAGCACCAGCATCAGCATTAGCATCAGCATCAGCCCCATCAGTTTTTTCACATTCAGGATCTCCTGCACATGCTCCGAGCCATGGCCCTAGCGAGGGTCCTCAGGCTGAGGGTCCCAACGCTGAGGGCCCCGACTCCACCGAGGGATCCGACAGCAGTGAGGACGAGGGAGAAGCTCCTTCATCGGGTGAAGATGATGATCTTGATGCAACGGCTAAGTAGTTCATTTCTGTGATGCCTTTCAATTATTTACAGCCTTTATAATGTAACCGTGCTATAACTCGTACTATTATATATCTTTAAATTTTGGAATGTAAAATGAACACAACATAGTATTTTCTTATACTTACGTGACCACAAAAGCATTCCCAACAAGTTTGATTTTTGCCATTCTTGTGTATACAAACAAACTGTTTAAGTAATTTTATTAAGGGTAAACTACGTTATCAGTTATTAGTTATAACTGAGTTATTCAATTATTAGTGAAGTTACGATCTAATCACTCAATTAAAGTTATGATTGAGTCACTCCATTAAAATATAAACGAAAATCTAATAAAATTTGGTGTAATGACAATTTTAATCCTCAAAACTTAATATTTGTATAGCTAAAATGAACGAAAATATCGGTTTATTAAAAATTTAGACTAAATTAAAAAGTTTATATTCATGTTAATAAAAATTTTTAGAAATAAAATGAATAAAAATATTATCATAATAAAAATATTTAATTAAATTTAAAAAATAAATAAATTAGGTTCAGTTTCAGGTTAAATAAAGGTTATGGACTTATAGTAATAAAAACGAAAAAAAAATATAATTATATTTAAAATATCAGTTTCAATTATAAAAATAAAGAAGGGTCAAATTTGAGATAGATAAAGATTACAAGGATTGAAATGAAAAAAAATATCATCATATTAAAAATAATTATATTTAAAAATATGAGAGTAAATTATAAATAAATGAATGTCAGTTTTGGGTTAAATATAGATTTTTATGACTAAAATGAATAAAAACATTAATACATTAAAAATATTAGTTTAAATTATAAAAATTAGAAAGAAAATGAGTTAATTTCGTGTTAATAAAGATTTTTAGGATTAGATCATCTTAAAATTATCACCGCTTCCTGCGCGCTTTCATCCGGATTAGATCATCGGGCACTGCATGCAGTGTTGCCCATAGGAGTCGATAATTGACAGAAGCTCTCGGGGGATTGGCTTAAGATGAACTCTGACGACGCCCGATGTGCTGCCAAAGGTGCGGCATCGTGCCACAGCGTAGTACGTGACGAGAGAGGGAGAAGGAAGCTGGTCTTTACTAAGTACATTGGCATTTCTTTGGTGTTGGAAACTGAGCTTAATCTACTTCGGACTTTATATGCGTAGGACCTTGGTTGCTAAAAGACTATATTCTTGAGTTTCACAATTTGGATGCAATCTGAAGGTTCTTTTTCCAGTATCCAACACAGTATTCTCTTGCTTCGACATGTACTCCTAGATGGTAATTGAACAACTGATGGCCGTTGGAAATTTATATCGAGTGTCTATCGAACGCTTCTAACAATGGTATGATTAAACTTGCGCGTTCAGAAGATTTGGAATGCCAACTTTTCGAATTTCCTCTACCAGATCTTATCCCTGTTATATGAAAATGGTTGCTGCTAAACTTGCTTAGAAAGTTAGAATTGCTTAGTAACATTTGATTGTCAATGCTTTTAAAAAAAATGTTCTAAAATAGAGACCAAATGATAGAATTATGAGATTCAAAATGAAAAAAGGCTATGGGAAGAGTATAGTAGAGGAAGAGTCTTATGTTTCTTCTTTCGGTTCTGGAAACATCTTTTCTCAGGTTTTGAAATCTGTTAGTCATCCATGTTTGTTAACAGATAAATTTTAGGTAGTTATAACCGGTTGCTTTTCCCTCCAATAGCAATACGGTTCACACACCTGGCTATATAAACCACAAGTGTGACACTGGTAAGAATCACCTTGATTTCTTAAGCCTACATGTTAAAAACAATCCTCTCTTCCTTATCTTTTTGTTTTAGTTCTTTTGTTATTATCACTGAAATACGGTTCTTCTTTTGCATAAACAGCTGACAATTGCTTCATCGTGAAAATGTGTATTCAGGTCATTGGAGCATTGTCAACATGGTATCAAAGCTAGTCGGTCTGGCCATTGGTCACCGGTGAGCAACTCCAATCGTCGTTTCTTTACACACCAGTGATTCTAAAAAAAATGGCTACTGTTTTTTCAAATCAGGCGTCGCCAGCTGCAAGTAACAACAGTTCTCAGACCACAGATGATCAGGAGTCGTCTTTCTTTGCGAATAAATAGGTGAATGTTAAGCTTGACGATTTCAATTTTCTTCTCTAAAAACAACAGGTGTTGTTGATGATTTGGGGACATGAGCTTGAACACTACCTAGATGAATCAATGTTGATACCCTCAAAAGTTGTTACAAGTGCAAATGGAGATCTGAGTGTTAATCCTGCGTATCGAAGATATAAGAAGCAAGACAGTTCACTCGCTTCTTAACTTCTGTCAACGATCAATCCCTCCATACTTCCTCAGTTGGTTGGAGTTGATACTGCTGCAGCAGTATGGAATGCTGTAAACAGGTTATATTCATAACTTTCAACCACAAAAGTCATTAATCTTTATTACAGGCTTCGTTCTCTTAAAAAAGGTACATCTACAATTAATGAATATACTATCTCAATTAAAGAAATATACGATTTGTTGGCAACAAGTGGTAGTCCTATATCTGAAATCGACAAGATTGCTACAATTCTTAATGGCTTACCAGTAGAATTTGAGTCTATCATAGCAGCTATAACTGTTAGTAGAGAGTCGCATACTTTTGAGTCAGTAACTTCTGTTCTTAAGGATGTTGAGGCTCGTTTACTTGATCCATTAAGAGTACCAGTTGGTATTAACTACACTAGGTATACTGGTGAAAGAGTGTATGAACCATCAACCAGTGGTAGAAGAGGTATGAGAACTCGTGATTCAACTGCTGGAGGTCGTTACTATGGTAGGCCAAGGATTTAGTGTCAAATATATGGTAAACTAGGACATTTAGCACATAAGTGTTAGAACAGGTTCAATAAAGAATATAAGGGTCCACCCGAACTACAGGATAGACAAACTAATAAAAATCATGTTGTCAATACCCAAGCTAACATGTGTAGATATGTAGATGAGTCTCTAGAAGGTTTCTATGATCTTTTTGTTAATACTAGTGCTGAGCTTGAAGTTACACCTGTTGAAGAAACCACAGATACAGCTCAATCAATACGCTGATAGCAAAAAGAGTGCTTACTACGACTGACAAATGGTACCCCCGACTTTGGAATCACTCATCATGTCACATGTGTTCAACCAAGTGGACAAAAAGAAAAGAATTACACAAGTAAAAGCAAAGTATATTTGGGTGATGGGTCTACTCTAGATGTTTCTCATATTGGAAAGATTATCATAGACACTCAAGACAAGATTCTTACACTTAATCAGTTTCTTAGTATACCCCAAATCACTAAGAATCTGAAGTTTATATCTTGTTTTGCTCAAGATAATTCTGTGTTTTTCGAATTTTATGATGTCAAATGTTTTGTCAAGGATAGCACCACCAAAGCTGTTTTGATGGAAGGCCAGTTGGAGGATAGGTTATATTGTTTCCATCTTCGTTCTACAGTTCAACAAATCAACATGCTATGCAACACTACTACTTCAAACATTAATAAAAAGACATTTGATGTGCTGCTGGACAACAAGGCTCGAACCTTTTGGTTGTGACATCAGAGGCTTAATCATTCAGCTGTTAAGATAGTAAATTCCTTGTCAAAAACACCATTAGATGAGAATAAAATTTAGTTGTATACGGCTTGTCAACTAGGAAAGAGTCATCACTTGCCATTTACTACTTCTAATACAGTTTACTCAAAACCCTTTGAACTTGTTGAAGCTGATGTATGAGTCCAGCACCTGTTAAGTCCCTAACATGGAAATATTATGTGACATTTGTAGACATGTATTCAAAAAATTGTTGGCTATTTCTTTTGCGTAGAAAGTCTAAGGTTACTTCTGCTTTTAAGGCCTTCTTAGCTATTGTTAAAAATCAGTTTTCTGCCTCCTTAGTTGCCTTGCAAACTGATAGAGAAGGTGAGTTTCGTGCACTTAAAAATGAGCTTAATGTTTTAGGGATTCATCACAGAGTAACGTGTCCACACACCTTACAACAAAATAATGTTGTGGAACATAAACACAGACATATAATTGACACAGCGTTAACACTTTTGGCTCAAGCTCAAGTTTCTCTACAGTACTGGTCATTTGAAGTGTTAAGTGCAGTCTACTTAATAAACAGGTTGCCTACACCTGTGTTAAATAGAATTTCACCCTATGAAAAATTATATGACATTCTACCAGATTACAAGTTTCTCAAAGTATTTGGATCACAATATTTTCCCTGTTTAACATATTATAACACCCACAAATTTGATTTTTGATCTAAGCCTTGTGTTTTCTTAGGATACTCGTCAAGATACCGAGGATACCAATGTATGGATACTAATGGCAGAATCTCTTTCTCGGAGTGTTAAGTTCAATGAAACTTTGTTTCTCTTTGCTGCAGGAACTACTTTCAATAAACCTAAGATTAAGGATAAGGTGCTTTTATCTCCCACCTTTCTTTTATCTCATGATGTGTTCACAGTTCAGCTTGAAGTTTCGCTTGATGATCAAACTGGTGGTACTTTACCCACTAGACAAACATTTGGTGATCAGCCTACGAGGGTCTCTCCAATTAGTTCAGTACGAGTTGCTCATCAGGAAGAGCCTTCTCCCAGAAAGTCTACTGCTGAGTTTAATAGTTTACATGAATCTAACGTCAGGACTTTTGAACATGGTGGAGAGGGTAACGGTTTTGAAGCTACAAGTTTAGCTCAAAGTGTATCTGGAGCTCATTCTTCATCGGGACATGGCTTGGTTAACTCAGAAGAAGCACTTGGTTCTGGTCCTCAAGACTTTGAGTCTACAAGTTCAATGTCTCCTGAGGTGCAACTTGTTCAATCTCATGCCAATACACACGATATGATCACCAAAAATAAAGCGAGTATCTTTAAACCCAAGGTTTATAGTGTTGAATGTTCATTTGTACCTGATAATGTTTTTTAGCTCTTTCTGAACCACACTGAGTGCTGCTGTACATTCAGAATATAATGTTCTTATAGATAATGTCACTTGGATTCTAGTCAAGTTGTCACCTAATCGATAAGATATCGGCTGCAAATGGATTTTTCGAGTAAAATACAACTCGGATGGTACCATTAGTAGATACAAAGCTCGTCTTGTAGCAAAAGATTATTCACAAGTCCCTGATTGCGATTTTGGTGAAACTTTCAGTTCTGTGGTGAGGTTCTTCACGGTCAATATACTCATCTCAATAGCAGTATCCAACAACTGGAAAATAAGATAAGTGGATGTGAATAACGCCTTCCTTAAAGGTGATCTCCAAGAGGATGTCTTTATGCAACAGCCTGAGGGTTTTGAGAAGGTTGACTCAGATGGATTGAAACTGGTTTGCAAGCTTCAAAAAACCTTATACGGTCTAAGGCAGGTGCCTCGGAACTGGTTTAGCAAGCTCAGAGGGTTCCTTCTTGAAATTGGTTTTGTTACTTCTTGTGCAGATCCATCTTTGTTTGTGCATAAAGACAAAGATAAGAGAAGTGTTACGTATGTTGTTGTTTATGTTGATGACATACTGATAACAGGTTCTTGCCCAAATTATGTTGATCATATCATATTCATGTTGTATGAAAAGTTCTCTTTGAAAAACTTTGGTTTGGTTCATTATTTTCTAGGAATTCAGGCAATACATACAAAGGACAGCTTATTCCTTAACCAAAGGAAGTATGTTGAGGAAACTCTCAGCAAGAATGGGATGTTGTCTATAAAAGGTGTGGATACACCCATTTTTGTTTCACCTAAGCTAAGTAGAACCAGTGGGAATACTGATATTGATGCTCAACTCTACAGAAGCACAGTAGGAGATCTTCTATATGTCTGCCATACACGACCAGACATTTCATTTTCAGTGAACAAAGTTGCTCAGTATATGCAACAACCCAAGGATGTTCACTGGTCAGCCGTGAAAAGAATATTGAGATACTTGTGTGACACTAAAAATAATGGTTTATTGTTTTCTTCTAACAAAGATAATTTTGAGGTTCAGGCTTTTTCTGATGTTGATTGGGCAGGAGATGTTGATGATCGACGGTCAGCTTTGGGATATTATATTTTCAGAGGTTCTTATTTGCTTGCTTGATGCTCGAAAAAGCAGCGTTCGATGTCTCGATCCACTGCTGAAGCGGAGAATAAAAGTCTTGTTGATGCTGCTTCAGAGGTCTTGTGGGTTAAAGCTGTTCTTAATGACATGAATGTACCATGTACCGAGCCTTTAAAAATCTGGTGTGATAACACCAGTGCAGTGGCTATGGCAGCCAATCCAGTTCTACACTCAAAAACCAAACATGTAGAACTGGACTTACACTTTGTACGGTTAAGGGTCCTATCGCAACAGCTCGAAGTCAACTTGTAACAATCCAAAAATTCAGAGTCAAAATCCCCAAAGTAAATCAAAATCCCTAAACGAACCCTAATTTTTGGGGATTAAAAATTCTGAAAATTTGTGACCAAATTAAAAACTTTTAAAATATGAAGGGTCAAAATCTGAAGTTTCAAAAACTTCAGACCCCTTGTCCATAATTATCTCCTTTTGCATAAGTAACGTTCTTCCTCTTTGATTTCTCCCGATTCTGAGTTAATGAGGATTAAATTCTCATTAAATTTTCAGATTAAAAACCTGAATCAATCCTTAATTTGAATCAGTCCTAAATCTATTGACTCTCACAATTTATTCCTTCTTCCTTTTTCGTTCAAGATTTACATTCGGTTGTGGTAGTGAGGTAAGCTTTCAATCTCTGTTCTTATGTTTTTAATTGGTTGTTGGAGGGTTGTTTGTTGTTTCTGTTTTGACTCAGTATGCTTCGGTTTTGGTTTTGTTTCGGTTCGAAGAAGGTTTAAAGATGAAGGAAGTTTATTTTTTTTAAGTTTAAGTTTCGGTTAAATTCAAGTTCTATGTTTAAGGGTGTTTATGATTCGATTTCAGTGTGAGAAGGTGTTTAGAAGTGGTTAGAATTGAATTGAATATTAAAAAGGGCATGAATCGAGCCAAATGGGGGTTTAAATTCGAAAAAAATATGTGTTTGGCTAAAAATCTGGAAATTTTCCAGATTTTCCTGAGAAACAAACAGCCCAAAAACCCAGGTAGACCCGACCGAACTCGACCTGACCCGAACCCGACCCGACCGAACCGCGACCCGATCTCTGACCCGATCATCGACCCGGCTGACGTCATCGCTGACGTTATCTGCTGACGTCACTATTGACGTCAGTAGTTGACTTTTTCGACTCGGGCTCACCTTATATTTTTCGATGTTCTAAGTCTAATGGTGTTGTCCGTTTTTCGAAATTCGATCCCGAAGTATCGTTTTGGGGGCTTTTAAGTTTGATCAGTTATTTGGAAGGTATCTATAAAAGTTTTTGAATCAATTTTTGTTTGCTTCAGGTGACGAGGATTTCGACCCCGAGCAGTTGCCTCCTTCTCCTCCTGTATGAGGTCCGATTCATCCACATTCGGGACCTTCTCGTGTGTAACGAATTAATTATATTTAGTATTTTTTTCGGTATTATTGGCATAGTAGGATGTCTAACGTATTCTGTTAATTGTAGACTCTACACCTGCTCAGCCTAGTGGTAGAGCCGAGTCCATTAGACGTCAGAGTCGTTGTTGAGTCTTCTGCTACAGGTGTGTTCTCTTTCGTTAATCTTATTAACTTTGTTATTCTGTAAATTCGATTCTTGTTAAACCGTATGATCATGCATCATTCTGACACATCATTTCTGATTCTGATATCTGTTATGCTTACCTCCTGTTAAACTATAAGGCATGCATTCTGATTCTGTATATGCGTATAACATGATATCTGATAGATTGTATGTGTACGGGGAAGTTAGTAAATTATCACTTCTGTTCAGTGGCTCCACCTACGGGTCGAGATACCACTTCTGTTGGTGTGATGGTGTTAGAGTGGTCTGGGGACCTACTCTTCTGTGATGTTCAGAGATGGGTGCATATCATGCATACTCTGCATCTTCTGCATATTACTGTTCTGTAATTCCGTTTATCTGTTCTAGAGACACACTAAGCTCCCTAGCTTACACCCTCTCAGCTTCTTGTTACAGATCTCAGTCCTAGGCTCGGTACGGTACTTAGAGGATCCTGATTCCGATACATATTAGTAGTATGTTTTACAGTTTCAGATTCCAGATTGTTTTTTTATTCGAATAATAATTTTTGTATTAGGAAAATTAAATGTTTATGGTTTTTTGCTACATTAATTGTTTATGAGAATTATGGGTTGAACTCAAATATATAAATGTTTAATTTTTATTTTAAATTATTAATTATTTAATAATTTATCTGAATATTTTATTATTTTTGTAAAAACCCTAACCTGCGAAACAAGTTTTCAGTTTGTAAACCCTAACTTGTAATCTAAGAAATTAGGTTAATTTTAGGGGTTACACAACTACATTCCAGCTTCAGCTCAGACAGTAGATCTTCTCACTAAACCTTTTTCAGTAACTCGTTTTCAGGAACTGCGACGACGGATGAGTGTCTGGTCGAGTGATCAACTTGGGGGAGCAAGAAATGAGGGTGAATATTAGAGGAAGAGTCTTATGCTTCTTCTTCCGATTCTTAAAGCATCTTCTCTCAGGTTATGGAATCTGTTAGTCATCCAGGTTTGTTAACATATAAGTTCTAGGTAGTTATAATCGATTGATTTTCCCTCTAATAGCAATACGGTTCACACATCTGGCTATATAAACCACAAGTGTGGCACTGACAAGAATCACCTAAATTTCTTAAGCCTACATGTTAAAAATAATCCTCTCTTCCTTATCTTTCTGTTTTAGTTCTTTTGTTATTATCACTGAAATATGGTTCTTCTTTTGCATAAACAACTTACAGCTGCTTCATCATGAAAGTGTGTATTCAGATCATCGGAGCATCGTCAACAGAATAACCATCAGGTTTAACCGGATTTGGCTCGTTAAGTTGACATGTTTTAAAAATCGGTCAAACTACATTTTTAAAATCCTTACTTTTGACCAGCTTTTCAATTAGGTCCATATATTAAGTTTTTTTTTATAATTCTATTTAATACAAGATAGTATTTGTGTTTGATTACGCATCTGAAGAATTCATCCACACTTATAAATTCTAACCATAAAATTTAACTTCATAGCATTAACACTCTGAAAACTAAAATCTAACCCCCTAGTCTTAACACTCTAAAAACTAAACCTTAAATCCTAAATTCTAACTATAAATATTAAATTTGACACCCTAAAACCTAAATCCTTAAACCCTAAACAACAATCTAAGTCTCTAAACCCTAAAATCATGGATAAAACTAAGATTAAACTTTGGGAGGAGTAAAGGTTTATTAAGCCTTTAAATTTAAAATTTGGGAGGGACAAAAACCTTATTTCATTACTATTTAAACTAAGAAGGATCTTAAATGCAATTATACCAAAAGAATTTAGAGGGGCTCCATAGTCCACATAACACCGTCTTTACCTAAAATTGAAATACTAGGGTAAAATAAAGTTTATATAAACTTGTGTATTAAAATACTTTTTATACTCTATTTAGATTAAAAATTCTGTGTATATATATACACACGCCTGTAGAAACTGAAGTCCAGACGTCAATAACATTTTTAAAACTATAACATACTTTATAATTTTTTTTTGGTTTAATCACTTATATCTAACTCGTTGGTTAATTTGTTTAAATAAAATTTACAAAAAATCAATACGAGTATCTTCTCAATATAATTTTTTTATTTACAACACCAAATTTCAAACCTTCAAAATTAAAACTTAAAAAATCTATATCTTGAACTCTTACTATTAGAAGGTAATTGTTTTAAGTTTAAACATTTTTAATTACTATACTTCGCTTAGCTTAATGGACGTAAACGGAAATAAGAAACCAAACCTATACTTATGTTCTTGTAGGATGTTAAAAGCTTAAATTTATTCCACTAGAAAAGCATGAAATTCGGTAACCAAATGGTTCATTTCCATAACATTGGTCAAATCGTTGTTATTTTTGGAGCTATTTAAATCACATGTCATTGACAAACGATTACCAAGTAAAAGAGAAAGATGGCCAGCCAATATCTTATTGTTTTCGCATATGTTTTGGTGGCTGTGGTCGGGGCATTTGCCGGCGATTCATCAACCTCTTCTAAGGTTTCTTCACCTTCCAAGTCACCTGCATCCTCCCCCAAGTCGTCCTCCAGCAGCCCCTCTCCGTCGTCCTCTAAATCCGGTGGAGGGTCACCTAAGTCATCTCCTTCAGGAGCCCCGAAAAGTTCTCCAACCTCACCTCCTAGCCCTAGAAAAAGTTCAAGCTCATCCTCTCCGGACTCTGAGTCTCCCACGGAGGAACTCTCTTCCCCTCCATCGCCACCCGATGGTGACGAAGTTTCAGACTCCCCTGCTCCTAGCAGTATAAGTTCTAGCCCTAAATCTGACGGTCCCGCATCAGAATCAGCGCCAGAACCCTCACCCTCTAATGCCGTCGCTATAAAAGCCACCAGCGTTGCTGGTTTTGTGGTGCTGCATACGTTGATGGAGGGCCTTGAGATGGTAGTTTCTAATTACATGTAATACAAAAAAATGTCATATTCCTATGCTAACTAATTAAAGTTGTATTCTTGAGGCCCGAAATAAAAGTTAACATAGTTTGTGTTGTGACACTCTTATGCCACGAATTTTTAGTTGGCTAAAATCATTAATTTAATTAGATTTAGTGTTTCATCTTTGTTTGTTGTGTTTCAAGGGATTCTCATAAGGACAAATATGAGTTATTTGAAATGAATGTTTGTAAAGCTTTAAATTCAGAATATGGCTTAATAATTTAGGTTAGAGGTGAGTGTTCGAGCGAGTCGAGTTAAAAATTTTCGAGTTAAGTCATCATATTTTATAACTTGAATTTCTTTAAAAAATTTTCGAGTGGAATCGATTTTAGCAAATTCGAGTCGAGTTTGAATCAATTTTAACGAGTTCAAATCAATTCAATTTTTTGGATTTATGTACAAATTTTAATTATACTATTTATAATATTATGTTTATATACTCAAATTTATATAACAAAAATAAAGATCATATTGTAGTCAGGGACGGAGCCAAGATTTAAGGTTGAGTAAGGCAAAACATAAATATTTAAAAGTATAGGTAATTTCATAAAAAATAATTTTTAAAAAATTTAAATAAAGGAAAAAAATGGAGGAAAAAAAATTGGGGTAACCCTCTCCACCTCACGTAACTCTGTCCCTAGATTAATCTTATGCCCTTGATTTGAGAGTTGAATCACATGGTTTAAATTGATTGTATTCAGAAAATTGCTTCACCTGCACTTATTCCACAGACTGCAGAGGTCTGCTCTTTAAAGTATCCTTCTGAGTTCCTCTTTCGGAGTTTGCACAAATTGCTTAACTTCCGTGTACCCTTTTCTCCTTGTTTTGCTCGATTTTAATTCCAGGCTGTATGCATGCTTAATAGTCTACTCTTTTCCCTTTCTAAATGTGCAAGTACCTTTTGTGATGAGTGCTTGGGGGAAGGAGTCCATTTTATATGAAATTTTTGCTGATAATAAAGTACAGATTTATCATAGGCATGCCTAGGATTATAGCCAAACTTGCAGACAAGTGTACCGTAGGTAGGTGAGTTGTGAATTTGGTTTAATACAGGTAGGGGAGAACTAAAAAATTATTTTAAAGGTATATTTTTTGAGTTATATTTAAGAGATGTTAATCATTTATAAATTGATGTTATTTATTATTATTTTTAAAAAATTATATATATAAATCATATAAAAAATATTGATAGTGTCATTTGACCACCCATTGACAATGGTAGCTCCGTTTATAATACATGAACAAGGATATAAAAGATGTGGAATAGAGAAAGAAATAAAAAAATAAATATAAAGGATCAAATATGATTGAATTAATAGTTTAGTGATTATTTATATAATTTTATTCTTTTTTATTATTCTAGATCAACCTTCATTTAACGTTTAACGACAACAAACGATTAAGTAACAAAAAATTTATACTCTAAAAATATAATAGTTTTACTAATATTTTTAAAAATTCATAATCAACTCTATACTAAAAAAACATAAATGACCATTAAGTAGTAGGGGCGAGCAAATAATTTGATTATCTGGTCTTGATCTCGGACCCAACAGATTTTTATCTGGTACTAGTTTCGGTGGGATCGGGACTGAATTCAAAATTTAGATCCTAATCATAATCGTGTTTGGATCTTAATTTTTTAGACCCGGTACCCAGTAGGACCGGGACCAATACCAAATATTCAGTATTGTTTTTTTTCTTATCAAACTTTCTTTTTATGTATGAATATTATAAGTATGAATAATTTTAAAATTTTAATTTTTAAGTTTATAATATTCTATTTTTATTATTTAATATTATTATCGGTGATTTAATTATTTTTTCTCTGGTTATTCATTTTTTAAGAATAAACTAATTTATTGGATACCCGGTATTAGAATAGGTGTTCACCAGTAACGAGACGAATTCTTAAAATTTAAGATCCGATATAACAGAAAATAATTTTAATTTTTAAAAATCGACAATTACCGAAACTAAAACCGAGACCAAAACTAATTCTACTTTTAGTTGCACATAAAAAAATAGTTAAAAGGTCAGTTTGGTAACTTGCTAGCTTACACCTTTTCTTTTTCTAACCACACATGGACGAATTTTAGTCTGATATTTAGCTCCCTCACCTTTCCAGCTCCCCTTGCTATTTGAATGGCTGTGAAGAGGTCACGGCAGAAGAACACAACCAACATATATTTACCAAAATTTTCATCTTTCAAAAGTCTTAGCGTTGCTCTTCACATCAATTCTCATTTTTTTCGGTTGTACGTTTACACTTTTCTCTCAATTTGTTGAAAACTCCAGTCATTTCAGAACTGAAGTCGCCAACCACTTGTAAGGATAAAGTAGCATCGAAGAATCTGTCATGAGACTGTTGTAAGATGTTCCCTTGCTTGTTCATTGAATTTTTGACTCTGGGTATTTCTTAATTTCTTAAGATTTTGTAAAAATGCAAGCTTTAAGTATCTGGCCATCACATGGTGGCTCTTTGGTAGTAATACCCCATTTGGATTTTGAGCTTGGTTCTGCTTGTTCTGCATCTATTAAACCTAGAAGCAGGAAAAAATGGAGTGTTATTGAAGGTGGTCATAGTTTCTTCTTGCTTTCAAGCTATTCAAGATTTAGTAGGAGAGAGACTTGTTGTGGGAACTTGAACTACTGTAGTTTGAGATGTGGATTCCTCTCTCCGTACTCTAGACTGAAAGTTGTTCTCTTTTGTGAGCCTAAGAGAGATTCTTGTAGAGGGTTGGTTGCCTCAGCTTGGGCATTAGAGGAGCAGGAAATTGGGAATGGACTTGAGACAGAAGAATCACATTCAAAGGATAATGATAATGGCAATGAGGATAAAAGTGAGGGAGAAGTTGAGTCAGAGAAGAGTGAAAGGATCGATGTTCGGGCATTGGCAAGTAGTTTAGAGTGTGCGAAAACTGCAGATGACATAGAAAAGGTTCTTAAAGATATGGATGAACTGCCCCTTCAAGTACATTCAAGCATGATTAGTGGCTTTGGAAGGGACAAACACATGGATGCTGCAATTTCCCTTGTTGAGTGGCTCAAGAGAAAGAAGAAAGAAAGTGGTGGAGGTATTGGCCCCAACCTTTTCATATACAACAGCTTATTGGGTGCTGTGAAACACTCTAAACAATTTGGTCAAATGGAGAGAATCTTGAATGATATGGCTGAGGAGGGGATTAAACCCAATATCGTTACTTATAATGTTTTGATGGCAATTTATTTGGAGCAAGGAGAAGCTACAAAGGCTCTTAATATTATTGAGGAAATTCAAGAGAAGGGCTTCAGTCTCTCACCAGTAACCTATTCTACTGCCTTGTATGCTTATCGAAGGATGGAGAACGGAACTGGAGCTTTGAAGTTCTTTGTTGAATTAAGAGAAAAGTATGAGAAAGGAGAGATTGGAGGAAATGCTGATGAAAATTGGGACTACGAGTTTGTTAAGCTTGAGAAATTTACTGTTCGTATATGCCAACAAGTCATGCGGCGGTGGCTTGTTAAGGATGAAAATTTGAGCACCAATGTGCTGAAACTCCTGAGAGATATGGATGACGCTGGGCTTAAACTTAGTAGGGAAGATTATCAGAGCCTTATATGGGCTTGTACCCGTGAAGAACATTATCTAGTTGCAAAAGAACTTTATAGCAGGATTAGAGAGAGGCATACCGAAATAAGCTTATCTGTGTGTAACCACTTGATTTGGGTAATGGGGAAGGCTAAGAAGTGGTGGGCGGCTTTGGAGATTTATGAGGATCTCTTAGAGGAGGGGCCAAGTCCTAATAACATGTCCTATGAATTGATTGTGTCCCACTTTAATACATTACTTACCGCAGCCAGCAAAAGAGGTATTTGGCGATGGGGTGTTAGATTGCTTAATAAGATGGAAGATAAAGGCCTTAAGCCTAGCAGCAGGGAGTGGAATGCGGTCCTTGTGGCATGTTCCAAGGCTTCAGAAACTACTGCTGCCGTGCAGATATTTAGGAGAATGGTGGAGCAAGGGGAAAAGCCCACTATTATCTCGTATGGAGCGTTGCTCAGTGCCCTCGAAAAGGGTAAACTCTATGATGAGGCCCTCAGGGTGTGGGATCATATGATAAAGGTGGGTATGAAACCCAACTTGTACGCGTACACGATCATGGCTTCAATTTTCACTGCAAAAGGAAATTTCAAAATGGTTAATGCAGTCTTTCAGGAGATGGCATCATCTGGTATCGAGCCAACAGTTGTCACATACAATGCAATTATTAGTGGATGTGCTCGCAATCGCATGAGTAGTGCAGCATATGAATGGTTTCACCGCATGAAAGTCCACAACATCTCACCGAATGAGATCACATACGAGATGCTGATTGAGGCTCTTGCAAATGATGGTAAACCAAGGCTTGCATATGACTTGTACTTGAGAGCTCATAACGAAGGCCTTGACCTCTCCTCAAAGGCTTATGATGCTGTTGTTAGGTCATCTCAAGTTTATGGAGCAACTACAGACCTAAGTATTTTGGGACCAAGGCCACCAGACAAGAAAGTTCAAATTAGGAAAACTTTGAATGAATTCTCTAACATAGCTAATGTTCCCCGAACAAGTAAACCGTTTGACAGGAAGGAAATTTACATCCCACCGAAACACGGAAACCAATAACCATTTAGGTTGTGTAGGATTGAAATTTTTACATGTTTGATGTTTGTGTACACTCGAAATTTCAGGGTATTAATCATGATGATATACTGCAACTTAAAGCTTGTATTTACATGTGTATTGTGTTAGTATCTGCTGTCTTGTCTTCCTGTTTTATAATCAGATTTCATGAAGAAAAGATGGAATCCTTATAGGATTCAACTAAAAGGTGACATTTAGATACTGGATTCTCTCATGTTGGATGTTACCTGCTACTGAAGGACTGGAGAGCAGATGCTAATGGTCCTAGAACACTGGTTTTTTGTACAGACCAACATGTCTTACATTTTCTTCTAGATTTTGAATCTCAGAGTTTAGTTTATATAATCACTATTACAAAGTGACTCCGACAGGTCTGAGTTTAAATTTTCATGTCAAGAGTCTTTTTTCATGGATTTTCCCAAGTTCTGAAATTTCAGGATCATGGTATTAAAAATTGATTCAAATCTATTCTTGATAACTAAAATTCGGATTTATTTTTGGTTTAGAATCTCGATCAAGTTTACCAAATCTAATAAAATCCATCGACTAAATAAACAAAGATAAAGTAAGTGATACGATTAGAAATGTACAACCCAACTTATAAGTTTATGTCATTTATGGAAATTGCCTCAAAATCCAATCTATACCTTACAAACTATAATAAATAAATACAAATATAATATCAATGCATGAACCCTTTATTTCTATCCTTATTAAAAATGAGATCTTTATTCATACTCCATCTAAAGCTTGCCATAATCTAAAAATGTTTCTTTTTAAAAGATAATACAAAGTGGCAAATGAACCAAATCTCATGCATTCTCCTCTCCCAATTTATAAAATTAAAAGCGTGTAGAATGTTGATTTACCAGTATTTGAAGGGTGTAAAACAAGTGACGGTGCAAGCTGGATATATACCGATACGAGAAAGCTTTTAGTAATTCACACTAAGGAAATTTTAGCTTAAAAAACTTTTAAATATTATAATTTTTTTGTTATATGTATATCTGTTTTACGAGTCATGTTCGAAGTATGAGCCTACCTCTTTTAACAATGTTATCTTCGTAAAAAATTATTAGACGAACCTTGTTCATTATGTTAACCGTGGTCTTAAGTAGTCAGATTTCAGGACCTATCCGAAAGAGAATCCAGTATTTCTCGGTCGTAAATATTTGAATAGGTCGAACCGCCACGTGGATATCTTTGCTTCGGAACAAAACAATTAGAATTAGTCTCGATCAACTAGAATGTATGTTATCCATATATTAGGGGTGGTCAAAAAACCCGATTATCCAATTCTGGTCCCAGACCCGGTGGATTTTTATTTGGTATTGGTTTCGGTGGAACCGGGACTGGATCCAAAATTTAGGTCCCGGTCATAGACTGGATCTTGATTTTTTGGATTCGATACCCAGTGGGTACCTAGTAGTACCGGGACCAATATCAAATTTCGGGTATTTATTTTTTTGTTTATTTTTCTTATCAAACTTTCTCTTTATGTATGAATATTATGAGTATTACTAGTTTTAAAACTTTAATTTTAAGTCTACAATATTCTAATTTTATTATTTAATATTATTATTAGTGGTTGAAATTTTTTTTACTCAAATTACTCAAATTTTTTTAAGAATAAATTAATTGGCCGGGTACCCGGTATTGGAACCGATACCCACCAGTAACGGGACCGATTCTTAAAATTTAGGATCCAGTATAACCGAGATTGATTTTAAATTTTAGGAACTGATGGTTATTGGGAGCGGGACCAATACTATTCAAATTGATCGGGTACCCAGTCTTGCCCATCCTTATCATATATTATCCATATAAGGGATCCTCTAGTTGAAATGATCCATTGACCTGAGACGAAGAGAAAGGTCTAGCTATTTTATTTAGTTATCTTATTTCTTTAAGTGAATCACCATCTTTTTCTTATATAGAGAGAGGGTATGATTATTAGGTAGTTATTTTAAAATAAATAAATCAGATTAATTGAACCACTCATAACGTTATAAATAATGTTCATCTAACAATTCCTTCATCTTTAAAGTTTGAATTCAATTTTTCTTTAAGAGCGTAATATACTTTACTAATATTTTCGATATTTATTAATTAAATATTATAATTTTAATTAGTGTATAACATAAAAAGAAAGCTAAGAGCAATAGAATATTTTCGTCATCCAAGGAATCCTCGTCACAAGATAAAAAGCGGAAGGATGACTACTAGGGTTCTTTGTAATGGTGGATAATGGACCACTTTGCTCAACTTTTTTTCTTTTCCCAAAAATACTTTAGAATATCAAATAATGATTTTTCCCAAAAATATGATTTTTCTTGGTCACTTAAAATAGTTCATGAATTTAAATTTAAATTTAAAATTTGGGTTTAGAGTTTATATTTAAGATTTAGGTTTAAATTTTTTTTAGGTTTATAGTTTAATAATTTAAATTTAAGTTTATGATTTATGTTTATGTTTATGCTTTGTAGTTTAGGGTTTAGATTTAGGGTTAGAGTTTAAATTTAAAGTTTAATATCTAGGGTTTAGCGTTTAATAGTTAAGGTTTATGTTTAAGATTTAAGTTTATGGTTTAATGTTTATGGTTTAGGTTTAGTATTTAGAGTTTAAATTTATAGTTTAATAATTAAGATTTAAGGTTTATGATTTAGGGTTTAAAGTTACAATTTAATATTTAAAGATTAAGGATTAATTTATAGTTTAAGGTCTAAAAATATAATTAATGAGACATTTTTTTATGGATATAATTAATTATATTATATTTAAAAAACAAATAAACTTCAATGATATAAATTTTTAAAGTTTAGAGAACTTTTAATAACATAACCTTTTAATTTATTTATTTCAAAATATTTATTTTAAATATATTTAAAGTGTTGATAGCAAATGAAACAAAGGCATCAATCATGCTGGATAACATAAATAATGTTTTCACTTGTCATATTTAATAAATAAATTATAAATGTTTAGTAAATAATCATACAGCACTTCAGTTTCCTTTTTGTTGACAGAAGAACAGTCTTTTTCCTACAAAGATTTTCTAAGGGCAATGATCAAGATGGCGACAACCAATTATCCACAACTATTAGACCTCACGCGCTCTTTGAATCACGCATCAGGACACGCAATGCTTTTGCAACGTGGCAGCCTGAGGAGCACGCGTGACAGTCAACAATACAATATGGAGAGTTTTGCTGTTGAAATCAAACGAAAAGGTTTTAAAAGTATATGGACATAGTTACGGGTGTTTAAATTTGAGTACTCCAATTTTTGAATATCTAAATATCGAATATTTAAAATTTTGATAATAGTTTAATTCCTTACATACCTATAAAATTAAATAATTATGTATGGAATATAAAAATATATACTAATATTTTAATATATTTTATTATTTTAATATTTAAAATATATATTTAATAAATTTTAAAAAATCAATTATGTTTGTAGTCGGATAGTTGGGTATTTTCGATAATTAAAATTTTTTATTTAACCTAAAAAATATCGGGTCGGATATTTAATTTGAAAGAGAAAAAATTCTAAAATTATTTAGATGATTTATTGAGTTAAGGGTATGATCATTTAGGTAGGGTATTTTTAAACATTCCTAGTTACAATTATTTTCCTATTATGGATAGGTTTGGGATGTTATAAGTTTAGAGGGTTAAAAAATATATTTAAAAAATAAGTTATATATATGTATAAAATATAAATAATTAACTCAAAATATTATTTCAAAATTAAATATTAAATTTTTAAACAATATTAAAATATTAAATTTTTATATATATAAAAAATATAAACAATTTAGATTCTCTATTAAAAAATAATACTAATTTTGAAATTGTTTTAAATAATTTGTCTGATTCAACAGGTAGCGCAGTATCTCAAGACTGCCCAAGTTTCTGTTCAGACCCCAAAAAAAGCAAAGAAGAAAATTTTAGTGTAAAAACGAATACCAGAGAAGCACAATAATTTCTTCGAGTCTCGAATATTTTTACGTTCAAGTTTAAGCTTTTATCAAACCAAGGTCTCTCAAGTATTTTTACAGCCTCACTGTGATTTAGAGCCAGCAACAGAGATAAACTATAAGTCTTTGGTAAGATTTTAATGTTGGGTTTTGAAGCAAATTGGTTTTGCCTTGCGTCTTGGTATATTTTACTAAATGGAACAGTTTAAACTGAGGATTTGCAGTTCCATTTCAGAGATGGGGTTATATATGGTGAACTTTTGTTGAGATCTGAGGAAAATATGGAGCCTCCAAAAGGGTTTTTAGCTACTTTATGGAACTTTATATGCTTTCTACCTTGCTTCTTTGGCTTGTTACTCATAGGTACAATTAAAGGTGAGCTTTTACAGGGTGTTTTTCCTTCTTGTTCCATAAATTGGTTCTTTTAGGACATGCAGTTTAAGGAAATATATTCATTTGAATGTTATTTAGTTCCATAAAATGGAACTGTTCCCTTTCTAGGATTTGATCATGTTAGTTCATCTTCAATGGTGTTTAAGGTTTTCGGTTTAGAATAAGTTGAATGGCATCTCAGTTACTAAATGCAGTGCTTTTTAGTGTGGAACATCGGTGTCGACTATCGAACTAAAGAATCGAAGCCTTCTATTGCATTATTCATTCAGGAATTGTTTTCTGCCCACTGATATGTCTGATCATTACATTCGGAAACTCTTTGATCATAATGGGGCTTTTGCCGTTTCATGGATACTGGACTTGTTATAGCATTGTGAGGTGTGTTGACCCCTGACTTTCCCATTTGCTTTGCCTCAGATATGATTGTTCTCAGTTTCTTACTCTGTTAATCTCTTTAATGTGCAGGACTAAAGTATTAGGGCCATTCCTGAAGCTCATTATTTGTGTATTCGTACCGGTTGTCTTGATATTGTGGGTTGTCATTGGCATTGTCGTAAGTAGCATGGGCGGCATATTGCACGGCTTTCTTTCGCCGATATTTGCCACTTTTGATGCCGTAGGAGAAGGAAAGACCAATGTGTTCATCCATTGTTTTTATGTATGTGTTAGACATCAGTGTTCTGAGAATATAGTTTTTTTTCATAGATTAACATCTTTTGTGGTATCATGAGAGGGAGACTTACATTGATGTGTTTCCAGGATGGCACATTGAGCACGATCCGTGACAGCTTCACTGTAGTCGGCGATTTCTACGATGTTTGTTTCCATTCATACGGTTCGTTTATGGAAGACCTGCAACAGAAAGGGCCTCCAATTGGGAAATACTACGAGATCAGGTAGACATGCAGTGTTTGCTGCCTGTTTTGAATCATGTGGCATTCATGTTTGAAAGAAATCATTTGTGCCACGATACAGTGCTTGGTTTCAACTGAGTTTTCTATGAACATTATTGCAGGTTTCTTTATATTCTTCCAGCTCTTATAGCTGCAGTGCTTGGTTTCATAGTAGATTTTCCAGTGATTTCGCTTATTGCCCTCTGCAAAAGTCCTTACATGCTCTTTAAAGGGTGGCATCGATTATTTCATGACCTTATAGGTCGAGAAGGCCCTTTCTTGGAGACTATATGTGTACCATTTGCAGGCCTTGCTATCTTACTCTGGCCACTGGCTACCATTGGGGCTGTGTTGGGCTCATTGGTCTCCAGCATCTTTCTCGGTGCCTATGCAGGGGTGATCGTTTATCAGGTTATTACCTTCTACATAGCTTTAGTGTCTTTCTAGTCCTCTGATAAAATATCATCATCCTTTCGTCTTCGTCCGATTGGACATGGTAACACCGTAAATGCCGTATTTAAGAGCAATATCACCTGTTCTTACGACTACATTACACACCTGTTTTGGATGAGAATCAGATGTCAAACCTTTATCTTCATCGTCTATATTTCCGTTCGACATATAATTCGATTTTGTGGACTTCTCAATTGCAGGAGTCCTCATTTTGGTTCGGACTATGTTACATTGTTGCATCATTGTCCATCTACGATGGATACAGCAATGATGTCCTTGACATGCCTGAAGGATCTTGCTTTGCCAGGTTAGATTCAACACTCTTTGCTAATCACCATGATAAATAACATCTGGACAAATTTTTACAAGTTTCATATTACAAACAGGCCTAAGTATCGTCGAAACCAAAAGGAATCCATCTCTAACGGAAGCTCGTTAACGAAATCTGACTCCTCGAAACATCCTCCTCCTGCTCGCATGGATTCACTTACAAATACAAGGATTGATGTGAAGCCACTCGAGGTAACTTGTGAAGCGATAAGACCCACATTTCGTTGCATGCATCTAATGGTTCTTTGATACTAAAACATCTTCCGGTAATCAGCTGCTAAGGGAGTTTGTTTATGATTGTATAGCTACTTGTGGCCTTGTTTAAGGAGTGTCGCCGCCATGGTGAAAAAATGGTTTCTGAAAGCCTGATAACCTCGAAAGACATCGAAGAAGCCATGTCTAGCAAAGGAAGTAGAGTGATCGGCATAGGCTTACCGGCTTATTGCCTTCTCCAAGCACTCTTGCACTCTGTGAACAACAATAGTTCTGGCATATTAGTGAGTAAGTAAATTAGTTTTCTCATATGTAAATGTAACCCCAAGAAAGCTTGTGAAACAGATCATTGCTTTCATGTAGGTGACAATACTGAAATAACGGCGACAAACAGACCGAAAGACACCGTCTTCGATTGGTTTCTTAACCCCTTTTTGATTCTAAAGGATCAAATAAAGTCCAAGAATCTTTCCCAGGAAGAAGAGGGCTACTTAGGCAAATTAGTTTTGCTCTGTGGTGATCCAGAAAGGTTGAAAATTTCAAACATTGGCTCTCCACCGGAGTCTGATCTTAAAAGAGCTGAGCTTGATGCATTAGCCCGAAGGTGAAAATTATGTAACTAATATATTCTTGTTGTCCAACATTCTGCCATGCTTTCCTAGTCCAAACTCTCATTGTGTTCACTTCATGATCAAGGTTACAAGGGCTTACGAAATCGGTGTCAAGGTATCCGACATTCCGGCGTCATTTCAAGAATCTTGTCAACGTGCTATCGGAGGATCTGGCGAAGAAGAATAACGGATCGAGTAATGGAGGAACGCAACCGGTTCGGAGATCGAAGAGTGCCCTTGCAAGGATGTTTAGCAATCAATCATTCAAGAGGACTAGAAGCAACATGTCTGATCAAGAAATACACTCAGTTATTGGTAGGGATATAGAAAATGCATGATGTAGAATCCATGTCAATCATGTTTTAGCTTTGCCTCATTTTACTATGCTTTAAAACTTTCATAAAATTAGTGAAAGGAACCATAATTAAATTTGGAATTTTGGATGTAACATGAAAAATAAGTCATAATTATGATTTTAGTTCCTTTATTAGTTTATTCAGCTGAAATCGAAGATTTTATCTTATTTTAATTTGATCGAGTTTAATTTTATTAACTTAAATAATTAAAAAATTATTTTCTGATTTAGTTCTTGAGTTTTTTTACCTTAATTCTTTCTTTACATAAGTCTTATTTTATCAAATTGAATCGATATTCATAGACTGCTATAAAATATTTATTTAACTTTAATTTAACATTTTAAAATAATTTTTTCTTTTCGTAATTTAATCCTTCAACTTTATATGGTTTCATCATTTCTTTAATTCATTTTGTATTTTAATTTTATTTTGATAAATTTTAAAACATATATTCTACTACCGTTATATAATATCTATATAATATCGATATAATTTTAATTCATATATTTTTTAAGAAATAGTATTTTTGTAATTTAATTCCTTGAGTTTGCATTTTAATCAATTTGGGCCTACTATTGTATTTTTTAAAATTATTTCTTTACATCAATTCCTTAACTCCTTTGCATGTTTAAAAGTTATAAATTGGTATTTAATTTTAAAAAAATTAAATTAGTGTAAAACAATATAATAATTAATATAAATTGATATTATATAATTAGGTCTCAAATTTTGTATCTTATTTTTAATTTGATCTTAATTTTAAAAAATTAATTTATATATTTTAATAATTTAACAATTTAGTTTGTATTATTTCTAGTTCTCCTCTTCTTTAATTTTTTAGAATTAAAATCAAATTAAAATAAATATAAAATTTAAAATAATTATACAATTATAAATATTATATTAAGTATTAATGTTGTTAAATTTTAACGACGTTAAATAAATTTATTATTTTTAAATTAAAATTAATTTTTGATATTTTTAAATTAAAAAGAAAATATTAGAGCATAGTCGTAGACAAATGTAATTTACCCTTTTATTTAATATAAATCCCTTAAATTTTGGAAATTTAATCGTTCCTTCTTTTCTTGCACTGTTCTTCGTTTCTGAATTTTTGTCATTTCTCCTAAAATCCATGACGACCAGTTTCATTCGACAGGCGATGAATGTGACGTCTCGAGTGTCTTCATCGACGGTGGCTCCGGCGTCGAGGCTGACGTTGGTTAGGCCGTAAGCTACCGAGGCGGAAGCTCAAAAGGTGGAACCAAAAGCCGCCGCCTCCACCAACAATAAGACCTTCCAAATCTACCGATGGAATCCGGATAACCCTACAAAACCATAGCTCCAAGACTACAAAATTGACCTAAAAGAGTGCGGGCCCATGGTCCTCGACGCTCTCATCAAAATCAAGAACGAGATTGACCCGTCGCTCCTTCCGTGAAGGAATCTGCGGCTCTTGTGCAATGAACATCAATGGTTGTAACGGTTTAGCTTGTCTGACCAAGATCGAATCAGGATCTTCAGAGACGACCATAACTCCTCTTCCGCATATGTCTGTGATTAAAGATCTGGTGGTGGATATGACCAACTTTTATAATCAGTATGAGAGTATTGAACCGTGGTTGAAAAGGAAGAATCCACCGCCGATGGCGGAGAAAGAGATTCCGCAAAGTAAAAAGGATAGAGCTAAGCTGGATGGGATGTATGAGTGTATTCTGTGTGCTTGTTGTTGCACCAGCTGTCCCAGTTATTGGTGGAATCCTGAGTCTTATCTGGTTTGCTCGTTACTTAGTCCTGCTGCTTTGCTCCACGCTAACAGGCAATCAAACCAATTATTTAATTCTGGGTTTTATTTGTTAAGTTGATTTTGATGGTTTTTGTGAATTGGGTCTGGGATTTATTTGATTGATTAATTGGAAAAACCTAGTTTTATCTTCAGTGACTAAAAGATAACACTGAAAGTGAATGATTTAAGGGTTTTGATTTTTAATATGATGTTGAATGTTTGATTCTTTTGGCTTATTTTGGTATCTATTGGGGGTTTTAGAGCTGGTATCTATTTGTTGATAACTGATAAAGAAGGATTTTTTATTTTATTTTACTTTTTGCCAGCTATATTTGGAAAATGATTCTTACAATTGACATTAATCCTTTCAAATTTGGGATTATCTGATTGATTCATTTGATTATGCAATAATTTAAGTTTTAGGACTCTCTTGTGCCTTATAGTTAGCTAAGAATGTGTCTTGGTTTATGGTCTCTTCTGCATAAGGGAAAAGCTACCTCACATGCTTGTTGGATATCAATGTGTGCCTGATACGGGAATTTTTAGTTGTTGTTTTTTTAAAATTCTTTCTCCATATTTGGAATGTCATACTTCCATATCAATGTTTTGGCATAAGACTTCTAAAGGTTGTCGTACTTCAAAAAAATTAAGTTTCTTTTTCTTTTCTGGTTACACTATTTGTTTGTGATCAAGGGTTGTATTTGATATTCACTTTTGGTAGCTTATTTTAAAAACTTTCTCATCATTCTTCAACTCTAGTAATCAAAATGTTCAATGAATTTTGATTGTGAAATTGCAAAGGTGTAGAGAATGCCATTTGAGTGGTATAAAAGTTTGTGAACCATGTTCTCATTATATTTGCAGATGGATAAGCGACAGCCGTGATGAAATACACGAAGGAAAGGTTGGATGCAGTAAATGATGAGTACAAACTGTATCGGTGCCATACAATACTGAACTGCGCTCGTGCTTGTCCAAAGGGGCTGAACCCCAGAAAGCAGATCCAACACATCAAGCAGCTTCAGCTTACTGGTTTAAGTCTAAAACTTCAAAAATAAGATGAATCTAAAACCAGTTAATCTGGTTTGTTTTTGTGATTGCATGAACAATTTGCTTTGAGTCCATGATACACCAATAATTGTATTCTCCCTCACAATTGTACTTAGATTTGTTGTTCAAGTGTTCATTTTGGGCTCAATTGATCCTTACTTTTGCTGGTTGCATTCAGTCCATATAATTCCATTTGGATTGGTAGGTTTTATTCACCTAATATTCGACTAAACCATGCTGTTTTTGCTACAGATTGTGGAGTTTTGAGTATCAATCTATCTACCTACCATTCAACCAACTATGGTGCAGAGCAAAACAAAATGTAGTAAATATTTACATCTAAAGTAAATAATTACTTGCACAGACATTGCATTCAATCATTGTGCTTCTATATTTTACATGTTGCAAAAAAGAAAGAAGAACAAACTATATGTATCATTATGATCACAGTTTTGGGATGAGTCATGGTTAAACTTGCAGAAGTATATGGATGTTATGCTTCCATTTTTCAATTTCTAATGTAACGAGTTAGGTGCATCATCTCTGAGACTTGCACAGCTTAAATAGATTGCAAAGTGAGGACTTCATCGCCTAAGTATATTTCTACAATGGTAAAGTTGATGATAACATGGATTTTTGTCCTCATCTTTTCTAATGTCGTTCAGGCCAGCAATCGGCTTTCGGTTTCCGTGGAAGTTCAAGGCTTTGAGCCACCAACGTATGTTACCATTACAGGTGATGAAATTACACTGAACGTCCCATTTATTTACATCTTACTTGCTAATTTTCCATCAAACTTACTTTCTCCTAAACACAACGCATGAGACAATGAATCTAGAAAACAGTTTTAAGTAATCCATAAGAAAGCTGTAACATTTCAGTCTTGTTCAAACAGGTTGCAACAGCGACTGTGATACAGCTTGTTGTAATTGTGACATCGAGAGACAGCCACCAATGTGCACCTACTGCTGCAAGGAAGAAACATCAGCTACTGCAAAGCATAGTCACCAGACTGGATTGAAGTTTTCAAGGCATTAGCCACATAATATATAACACATTGGAGATCTTCCTCATTGGAAGTGCCCCAGTTTCATGGATTTTCCACAACTTTAAAGTTTTACGAATGACATTTGAACTCGATTCATATTCAATTATTCATTTATTTCAATAAAATCGTCAACCTTACAACATTTAGCAGCGAATATCACCTTCGGAGATATGAATTTATAGTAGAAAAAAGCTTTCATAGCCTCGACATCCCCTCAATCAAATAACAAGTTCTTCCTTGAAAGACCAAGGAATACAGTTGCTGATGCGATTTGCACCTTCAGGTCGGCAATGTCAACATCGTGCCCACCTTCGACTAAACCCCATTTATCCACCTACAAACATATAAGAGAAGTTTACAAGTTAGATGATACGTACATGTTCCTGTGCAAGTGTTTGCAAAAGAGTTTTACTAAAATGAAAAGAACCTGCAAATCTTCCTCAAGTCTAATCAACTCAACTGCTTCCTCAATCTGCAATTTTGCCACGAAAAATTCCTAAAGCAATAACCAATGAATGTGCCGCAGCTGCAAAGGCATCGATCGCTGCCAATTCACAGTCATCCATCTTCTTTAGAAGGTTTACAACAGCAGTTGTGAGACCTTCCCCCTGCTTCCCACCAAAAAGGCTGGAGTACACAATAGGCTTAAAGCCAAATTCAGAATTTAACTTGCCTTGCTGAAAAAAAGTTAGGTTTTCAGACTGAAGCAAACATATAATGATGAGACTAAAAAACAAAGGAATTCAGTTTCCATCAAGCATATGCCTCACAACTCAAAATCAAAGTACAATATGGTATAGTCGAGCACAAATAACCTACGCACCGTGTACACCAGCCGTCAATGTGGTATCCTCCAGAGCACGGCAGAAAACTAAATCTTGATCGAATTTCTTCGTCAGATGTTCGATGATCTTTGTACGTGTGAGTGGCACTCTCTCCAGCGCCGTGCAAGCAAGTTTCATCAATGGCATTGTAAAGGGTCTGATTCCATCTGTTTGCTAAAATTGACCAACATCTCATTAGTATAATAGAATTCAATCGGACCTAAGATGATGAATGAACTAAAACACAGACTAAATCTTCTATAAAACCATAGCCAGTTCAGACAATTTACCACTAAACAGATACCCTAAACCCTAAACCAATGCAAAGACTAAACTAGCAACAAATTCAATCTCAGCAGGAAAAACCCAAATTTTTATAAAACTAAATGAAGAGTTAGATTAAAAGAAAACGATGTACCTGATATTCCCATTCGGCAGCAATGGCCTTGGCAAGAGCCAAAGTGGGCAACTTGAGCGGCCGTTTAGAAGGGATTTTAAGAGTCCGATAATCAAGCATGACCGTCCATCCAATTCCATCAGCAGACTCTCTCGTAGTAACTTTCTTATAGAATCTCTTCCCAACTATCGATCCAGTCATGAACGACATCGGCATCTTCACCGACGTCGTCTTTTCGGTGCTCTCATTCGAAGTCTTTGGCTTTAAATATATGCTATTACTGTCTTTCTCTTTGCTGCTATTGGTGTGGTCGAATGTGAAGGAAGATGAAGATGTGCCGTCGGAGGGACTGTTGGCGATAGAAGTGAGATTAAAAGAGCGGAGAGATGAGAGGAAGTTGGAATATTTTATGGGTTTTAAGGCTTCTTTTAACAGAGAAACGGTCATTGATTTTTCCAGAGAAAATGCAGGGGTTTTCTTGATCTTAGCTATAGTTTTTTTCCATTGAAGGGGAAGGAGAAGCGATAGAGAACATTGAATTGGCTGTGATTTGAAGCCTCATTAATTCTCTTATGGGTTCCAAGTTGTAAGTGGTGATGGGTCAGCCCCTAAACATTTCTTTCTCGTTCGGGTTTGTCATATTCTTCAGTCTTATTCTTTCTCGTGGAATCCGAGATCCAAACTCCAGTTTGTTCAACAGTTCCATTCACCTCTGATTACAGGAGTATTCACCTAGGTGTCGACGAAACCTACTAATCATTTCAAGTTTACCGAACGATATGGTCGGCCACGGTAGCCTAGAGTGTCACATGCACCCGGCTTGTAAGTCCAAGGATAAGCCGATAAGGCCTAGAGTAATCATAAGTTTAGGACAAATGATATGACCACAAATTACAGGATGATCGCTTGAAGGGTGGTTGATGGGAGGCTTAGCTTGAATTTTCAGGGTTTTCAACAACAAAGATGTTGGATCAGTTATCGAGTGATTGTAAAAATTATTACGATGACGAAGATCAATGTTGTGAGCAATGATTTCGAAGTGAACTCTCGATCTTAAGAAAAGGTAAAAAATAATTAAGGTAAGATAGAAGAAGAAGAAGAAGACGATATAAAGTATATTTTTTATCAAAAATTGAAAGATGAAGGTTGGTGTTTGGTTAGTTAAATTGGATGATCTTTTCATTTACATAGAAAACAGTTGAACATGGTTTAGTTCGAGAGCATGATCAGGGATGAAATAAAATTTTATATAAAAATTTATCAACGGATTAATTTATTATGTACGTCAAGTAATGATAAATATTATTAACGTTAAAAATTATTAAATATTATTAAATTAATTAATAAAGATTAAAATTCTAATACTTAATATATGATTATTAATTATTTAAAATAAATTTTTAATTAAATTATTTTTATATATATTATATTTTAAATATTTTTTTAAATAATTGAATCAAATATAAACCTTAATCCATTTTAAAAATAAAAATTATAAAACCCTAAACATAAATTCATAAACTTTAAACCCTAACCATGAATCTTTAAAACAATTGCTATTATCGGGGTTTATGTTTATTGAATTAGGATTTAGAGTTTTTAGTTTCGGGTTCGGTTTATGATTTTAAGTTTTTTTTTAATTTTTTTATTTAAATTGTTATTTGATTTAATTATTTAAAAATTAAAATATATAATATATAAAAATAATTTTTAATTAATATTTTATTTTAAATAATTTATGATTATATATTATTTACTTAAATTTTTTAATTTTTATTATTAATTTAATAATATTTAATAATTTTAATATTTATAATGTTTAACAATATATTCAACATCTTATTTTATCATATCATCTAATATTATTTTGAAAAAAAAAACTAAGTTTAAGTAATTGTTAATTCTAAAACATTAAATAATAAATGCGCAATTGAATAAAAATAACAAGCTAGAGCTTAAAAATTAAGTATAAATACCTAATTAAATAATTTTTAATGTACTATATTACACCTTTAATCATTGTTAGATTGCAAAATATATATTTACCCTGTACCAGATTTGCGTAGGCAAGATAATGAATCTTTATTCTTAATTCAATCAAGAGATTCCGAATTGAAATTTGAGAAATGAGAAAGTGGTCAAAAAGAGTCGTTTTTGTGTTTCTTTGCTTATCAATATGTCTCCAAATCCCATCAGTTTCTTCCTCTACTTCCCCTCTTCAAGAAAATCAGGTATGGGATCTTTTCTTTTTAATTTTGGTCCTTTTATTCATCATATTTATTTATTTTAATGCAAACCCAGGTTGCAACTGATGGTTAATTTGACTTAACTAATGAAAATTGTGTGGTTGGTTGACTAAAAATTGAATTTTGGAAATTTCTTGATCTGGGTAATCTCAATTTTGTATCTTTAACTTTAGTTTGACTCAGAATATTGGACTTTGGACTTCTTTTGGTATTCTTTATCATTCTGTTACTTGTTGTCCAAATGTAATAATTTTATGGTGGTTTCCCTTCACTGCCACTCAATTTTGAAGCCTTTGAGTTTATTGTTTGTTCGGGTAACAAAGAATCTTCACCTCTAGGTAATTCTATGTGCTTTGATCCTGGTTACATAGATTTTAGGTATATTTTGTTTCTTAAGTTATGACTTATGACTAACCTATTACCTTAGGTGACCTGCTAATGTAGAATTTCTTTATGCTCACCATCACATGGCTGGATTTACTACTGTGAGATTTAGTTGCCTATTGTTTTTAAGAGATATTGTTATGATGTTTTCGTCTTTTCTACCCTCTTTTGTGTATAATTGTTGTGATTGTGAAACTGTGGATTTGATTTTTAGAACCTTTAAGCAAGAGGAGGATGCTCATGTGGTACATTGTTCAAGAGAAAGGAGTAGAGCTGCATGGAAAGTAATTCAAGAGGTATGGTGCGTGTGGAGGTCAAACTTTAAGATGTTCTTATCTGAAATATTTTGCTTTTGAATTTGTCACTAAAGTTAGTATCCTTTCATGTTTAATTCAGTATCTGATGCCCTTTGTGGACCGAGAACAATACAAGATTTCAAGTGGGTGTAGGCTTAACCCTGACAATGATTTGTACAGAGATCAGGAACAGCACAAGCACCGTGTAGATATAAATGAATGGCGATGTGGGTACTGTAGAAAGAATTTCTATGAAGAGAAGTATCTAGATAAGCATTTTGACAACAGACATTTTGATTTGCTGAATGCTGTAGGTGGACTGTTATAGGATAGATTTGATATCCGTTACCTTGTTTAAGTTTTAACAAATGTAACTCCTTGTATATTGTCATGCTTGTGCTGAAATCAGAGTCACGGTAGGTGTCTGGCTGATCTGTGTGGTGCATTACATTGTGACCTTGTCATGGATTCTTTGCCCCGCAAGAGCAAGTGTAATCCTGCAGCTGCTGCAAGGAATAAACATCTTTGTGAGGTACCCTCTAAATGATTTATCAGGATAATTAAATATTCCGGTGTTCTTTATACTGTATCTCAGCTCTTCTCTTCAGAGTCTTGCTGATAGCTGTTTTCCAGTCAGCAATGGTCATGTATCAGTCCATCTTCATGGTATTTAGTCTTTGCCACTATATCTGCTATCCGTTTGCTGTGTTTACATATTTTACAAACCTGTAACATTTCTTTATTTCCTGATGTTGCTGAATCGATAGAATTCTTCTTGCGACAATTCTGTGATGCCCACACTTGCAGTGGAAGTCAAAGCCCTTCGCTAAAGGGTGAATGGTAAATTTCTGACACATGATGCTCATACACACATTATCGAACAACTAACATTATGTGTGTGTGTGTGTGTGTTTTTGGCTTTTCATATAGAAAAGCTTATGTATCCTATTTTTTAAATGCATATACTTTAATAGGTCATCCTATTTTATGTGTACAGAAGCGAAGAAGTATACTTTACATTATTTTATCCATTTTGACTTTGATGATGATGCCGCTTTTCTACTTCTTCATTTACATGTACCAAAGGTAAGTCTTTCAAACACCTATTTCATTGTTGTCGTCTTTTGGAGTTTCAGAGTCCATTACGATGTTCAATTCTTATGTTTCAGGGGGGTTAAAAGAGGGTCACAAGAGCTAAAACGCATCTCACCAAGTGGACGAAAGAAAAAGCCTTCTTAAACCTGCTACGCTTCTACTATCATCAATCATTATGATGGTTTTAGCTCTTGTATGCTTTCTACCTAGATTCTAATACTTCAAGATTGCAACAAGGTTTCACCATTTATTTTTACTCGATCCGGTTTTATTTTAATAGTCCAGCATTACCTGCATTTCTTGCTGTTGCTGTACATGTAGGTGACATGCATTTTAATTTCCCATGTGATAACTGGTATACACATAGTCTAGATGTGTTTGTTTGTACTTCTTTTCATATTTATGATGCAAATATAGATACAATGCAATCCATTAATCATGTCAAAGGATACTAGTAAACATGTCATGTTAACTGTGATTCCAATGTATTTTGTTGATTTTGTTGCATTGCTTGAACACACTGTTTTCCTTTTATTTTTTTACGTATCGTGTCAAGAATCATTGCATGACTAGCTTTCCCACTTTGTTTGTTTGGCCATAGGAAGCGTAGAAACTCACAGCATAAACGGACATGGCTAAGCCATTTCATAATATGGGTTTTGTTGTATCTTCCTATGGCTATGGCTATGGCTATGGCTATATTTCTGGTGCTCCCTTCCATTGACATGTGAAAGAAGTGGCAAAGACCTGCCCTGGCAACTTCTGATTTGCTCCATATGTTCTTCAGGAAGATTATGTTTCAAGTTTTTCTTCTTTTTAAGCTTAGCATAACATTTGTACCGAGCAGGAACGAAACTAAGTGAGGGATGGGAGAGACAATCGTCCCCCACCCCCGAAGATTTTTTTTTCATTTTTGTCCTCCTATTTAAATTTTTTAAAAATTATTTTTTATGAATTTATCCCCTACTTTTAAGCATTTATGTTTTGCCCCTCTCAACTCCAAATCCTGGTTCAGTCCCTGTTAGCGAAACAGATGAAAACTTTTTATTTTCTATGTTTCACATATTTTTGTTTATCAAAATTATTTTGTAAAATTTTCCATCAAATGTGTTTTCTTAATGTTTTCCATTCCATTTCCTAAGAAAAATAAAACTAGAGATATTTCTATTTCATAAAACAAAATAGAGAGTTTTGGGATTGGATAAGAACAGAATGCTTTATTTTTCAGAAAATTCATGACATGAAACACGCTAGTGTTGTGTAAAAGGAAAACCAAAACAAAATAGAGAAGAAACCACAGTTTTTTTTTTAATATTCAAAGAAAATCGGAGAAGAAAGCGGTAAAATAGAGAAGAAAACAAAATGACAAAACGCAGCAAAACTAAATTTATTTATAACAGCAAAATTTTTTTGTAAGCATTCGATATTAAAAAGGAATCGTACAATTCGGGATTACATACAATTATGTGTACTGTTGCCGTCAATCAAAATGTTAATAGGCTTGCCGTTGATGTCTCCCAAGGACACATTGAAAGGGACCAAAGAATGTTCTTTTACCATCTCGGTCGAATCGTCCCAAGGAAGAATAAGATAGAATTAGTGGGGAAAAAGATAAATTTCCAGAGTTTTTTCATATCATTATTTTCCCTCAGACAACCCCTTTTAACTTCACATTCTAGTAAAGGATAAAATCAATTAATTTGCCAGGTGGCTTCCTATTTTCTCAGGCTTCGACGTACTTCCCTTCCACCCTGGTTATCCTCCTGGTCCTACTCAGTGCTAGGTTCCATGGTTGTGTCCATAACATAGTGTGTATTATGGATTATCTGATCAAGTTTTTCAGTACAAGGTAGATTCGTGTGCCTTTTTCATTTCACTTGTACTTTTCATCAGTATTTCTGAAGTCTTGTGAAGTCAAATTTTTGCACATATAAATTTCCTTTGGGGCCATAGCAATTTGCTCAATCCTTGAAAGAAACCTGTAGAAATCATTACAGCTTCTTGTTTACTAAGGAAATTCATATGCACTGAAATCAGAGTCTTCCATGGAAAGTTGTCTGCTTCCTTTTTAATGTTATATATATATATCTTATTGTGCTGTAAGAAAATGGAGGGCTATTAAGAGTTGGATAAGAAAATTGTTAATTGTTACTATCAGATGGTGAAAACTGATGAAACTGATAAAACTGTCAGAATGAACTCCAACGGAAGTATACAAGATCAAAAATATTCAAGACAGTTTCCTAAAATATTGGTATAGATTCATAGAAATGAACAAAAAAGATAAAAAATTATGTGTCCCATCGATATAATCAAAGCTTTGAATAGATAAAAGTACTGTCCTAACTTGATTGTGGCATTTAGTACAAGCTGATATCCAGACAACTATTTCAACATGCCTGGAATTTGACCTAAAACTCCACCAGCATCTGCAATACATAGAGGAAACGCCTAGCTCATATCTCTGGGTGGTTCAACTTCCAGGTTCATCCTACTTGATTAAGCTATGTTTGGTAAGAAAGTTGATTTTTTTTAAATTTAATCATCGATATTCATAACAATACCATGTAACATGACTCACTGTTATGTAAAATCCTTTCCTACCAAACGAGTAACTCTCTCCCTCAAAGATGCTTCCAATATTGGGGCATGTTAACCTGTTCTTTGCTTGCTTGAAGATGCAAAACACTAAGAAACAGATGATAAAAAAAATTCAATCCATCTCTTGTGATAACTTGCAGATTCTCAATGCACCTTTACCTTCTCCATCCATGTTACTCGAACTCGGGTATGAGCCTTAAATACGAGAATATCGTTGTGTTAAGAGAATCATATGTCGAATATAAATGCCGAACATCGATACTTTAACAGAAATGGAGAATTATAAAAGTAACATAGTTCTCCATGGCTGATGCAACCAGGAGTTGAGTCTAACATGCAAAGCTTTTGATATGGAAAATATGAAGCAACAATGCCCGGGAATATGTATTGGCTCGTAACTGGTATTTATTAGGGAAAAAGGGGTTGCTTTCAAACTCCATTTCCTTGCTCAAACCCAACAAGGAGATTGAAATAATAGTATAATAAAATAATAAGCATAGTAATGAATACAAGATATTTCTAGCATTGTTTAAGGAACAATGTGCTAAGTCTAAATTGGCTGTCCTTATCTTGAATGGAACATCAGTTTATCCAAAACACCTCTCTGCATAATTTGGAGTTTTCAGATGATAATTTTTGTGAAGTTAAGAATCAGAAATGTTTTCGCCTTGATGGTCTCTGCAATTTCAAGCATCTTCCAATCAGACAAAGGAATTTCATTGCAGACAATGCAAAGTTTTCTGATATGTAATGATGAAGAGGAAGAGGTTACAAATACTGGGATCCAAGTGTTTGATGGTTGCTTGTAAGTTTCCATTGATATTTGCTAAACTGTACAGCCTGAATTTCCCCAAAATTTGAAATCTTAATTAGGGATTCCCTTTTTTAAAAATCCTATTTAAAAACCTTAATGATTGAGAATTTTTAATTCAATACCCTATTTTTTTAAAGACTAAATTAATTTTTTATCAAACTTGAAAGGTAATCTGTAATATCACAGAATTCTAAGGAGCATATGTGACATTTACCCATTTATTAATCAAAAGCAATGTTTCTTTGGTTTCGAGATATTTTTAATTTTATATGTTATGATTTTTTTATTAAACAGAGAGGTATTAGATGCTCATATTATAATATTAAGACTCAAATTTATAGTAACGACTCGAATTTCTCGTATCCGAGTGTCGGGTTAACCCGTGATGTTTGGGCTTTGGTTTGGGGCCTCGGGTTGTATAGTTGGGCTCTAGGCTCTGGGGCTTGATGGTTGTTGGGTTTATGAGTTTTAGTTGAGGACTTTTTGGTAATTGGTTAAATGAAGAAAAAGGGGGTTAGGGGAATCATTTTTCTGCTATTGCAGAGAGAGCATGATATCACCCCCTACAATCTCATTTTCTTCGTCCCTTGTCTTGGCAGCAATCATCAAATGTAAGGTTTTGGGGGGTTTTGTGATGGAATCTCATTTTGTGCTAGAAGGGGAAGTTGTAGAGGGGTTTGTGATCTATAAATAGAGGTAAAGATGAGTTGGTTTGGTATAGATGAAGGTTTAGTGGGGTTTAGGGTGTAATCCGAGTTTGGGTTTGGGAAGTTTAAAAATCTGAGTTCTTGCTGCTTTTAAACTTTAAACCCCCTAAACCGTCCTTAATCGTTGTTCATCTTTCCCTTGTAGAGAAAAAAGTGGAGGACCCATCTTCAAGCTTGGGAAGGTGAAAGCTTGTGTGGAAGAGGAGCTCGAGTTTATTGTTATTGTAGCTCAAGGTTAGTACTCTCAACTCTTCTAATCATTATGCATATCATGGTAGGAAGCATTCATATAGTTTGGTGTATGTGTGTGCTTGGTTTGAGCTTGACATGCTTTAATGGTAAAATTCGTAGTTTTGTGTTAAAAGGCTGAAAAATGATGTTAAAACACCCTACACTTCCTTAAGATTGAATAAAAATACTTTGGAATCGGTTAGTTTAAGTTTGGGGCTGAAACTCTATAATTTTTAAGTGCAAACCTGTATTTCGTGCAGGGGTATCGATACTCGGGCTGTCGATATCGATACCCATGAGTGTATTTTGGCTTATCGTACAGGGGTATCGAACCGTGGTTCAATACCGAGCTCTCCAGTAACTTTTTGTATCGGTACCTGTATCGATACAGTCCTTCCCCTTTTGTCGACTTTTGAAATTGTTCAAAAGGTATCAATACTGACATCGATACCCTTGTTTCGATACCCTCTTTAGGTGGGCATCGATGCTGGGTGTTTCGATACCCCATATAAGGGTATCGATATCCCTGTGTATTTTGGCTAAGTTTGAGTAGAGTTTTGGGGCTCAGTAATTTAATAAATACTTTCATTAATCTAAAAGTTGTAAAACTAATTATCGAACTAAGATTGATAATTATAACCCCGAAAGGCTTAAGGATGATAAGACTTAATATATCTTGTTGCAGTAAGATCCTAGATGGATCGCTTGTGTGGTTTGAGTCTTTGTGTGTTGGAAATCCGGATATTCATAAGTGTTGCAACACGTCGATGGCCATCTGATATAACATTCTGGGTGATGATTTGACGACCATCCCGAATGTAGGATCCTGATGTTGTGTGGACACGGGAATCATTCGAAGATACTAGATGCGACATTCCAAGTATGGGATTTGGAAGATCCCGATACTGTATGGACGCGGGCCTCATTCTCGGATATAGGATCTCGCTGCTGTGTAGACGCGGGCCTCATCCTTGAGTATGGGATCTCGATGCTGTGTGGACGCGGGTCTCACTATCATGTGTGATTTGTTGATTTGTATATGTTGTGTGCGATAATATGCATCTCATTTATGCCATGTGTTAGGCAAGCATGCTAGGCCATCATACCATGCACGAGATTTATATGTCATGCTTTACTGCTTTCGATATGCATGATATTGGCCGAGTTCGGCGTATCCACTGAGCTTGTGTAGCTCAGCGTTCGAATTGTGTTTTCGTGCGTAGGTTAAGTGAAGTTGGTTCCGTGGAGCACCATCGAGGTTCGGATCTTAACATTGACTGTGTTGTCAGAGTACACTTAATTCATGTAGTGGGCATAGTACTATGTTGAACCCTATATATATTTGTAACTCTATTTATTTTAAATTGGGTCAAATGTTTAAATGGTTTTGTAATATTTGGAGCTCCGAATTACTTTAACTATTTTGGGCTTGTTTTAATTTAAATGGATTTTATGGATCGATTTTGGACTCGATATGATTTTATTATTGGATTTTTAAAGGAAATTTTAAAATGAGGGTTTTGGGCCGGAGGCCCAATATGACATCCAGGTTAGGGTGTTACATTTAATGGTATCAGAGCCTAGGTTTAGTCGGTTCTAGGAAGTCCCCGAGGGAGTCTAGTGTGTTATATAGGTGTTAGACTAGTACTTGTCCACGAGTCAATATAATACTTCTTTTAAAGTTGAAATTCGATGGTGTAATCATGGTTGTGGTTGTTGTTGTGCAGAACTGTTAAGCATGCCTAGACGCGTAAGAGATCAGAAGGAGAGCCGGGGTTCTCGAGGAGGAGACTCCGACTATAAGTATGAGCCCGATGAGGAGGTGTCATCGGATGATACAGTTGGTCAGGGGGCCAACTACTTTGCGCAACAGAATCAGATCTTGTGCTGGATAATGAGAGCTATACCGAGGCCATCCTCTACCCCTCGTGAGGCACCGGTTGAGAGGGTGCGGAGACAGGGTGCTGTTGACTTTTTTGGTACGGGACAGGATAACCCTATACAGGCATATCAGTAGTTACACGATACAAGGTAGATCATGAGACAGATGAGACTGAGATCCGAGAATAAGTTATCGTGTGTGTTGTCGCTTCTCAAGGGCAACGTGAGAGAGTGGTGGAAGACAGTTAAACAGGGATGGTATCCTTGTCGTCCCACATTGGAGGACTTTCTTGAGGATTTTGAGAGTAAGTATGTGGGTGAGACTTACATCCACACCCTGAGAGAGCGATTTACCCACCTTGTTCAAGGTAACCGTTCGTTTTTTACTTATGAGCAAGAGTTCCTTCAGTTGAGCAGTTATACCCAGAGCTTGTTGCTACAGAGAAGATGAGATGCAAAAGGTTCTTTAGAGGTCTGAAGAAGGAGATCCAGACTTATCTCATTGCTAGAACACCTACGGTGTTTTCAGAGTTAGTTGTCAGTGCTAAGTCGTTGGAGCAGGTTCAGGGTTTGACTTATGGGTCGTCTGTTGGCCAGGGAGTTTCTCGTTCACCGTTTTATGGTTTGACATTACTATCTCTCTTGGTTTATCCTTTTACATGACTCTTCTGCTTTATATCTTCTTCGAACAATCTTTACTCTTTCGTTACACGTCTATCCCTTCTCTTTTTGCCTTTCTACCAAGCTTTGTCAAATTCTATTTATTCTCTAAGCACCTTTTTGCTATAACTTTATTTTTTCTAGAGATATTTATAGTTTTATCCTACTTTCCTTCTCCATACCAAATTCCTTCACGTTTTATAAATTATCTATTTATGTATTCTATATCCTCAAACACCTATTTTCTCTCATACATTAAGTAACAAGATATCTTTGTCTATCTTTCTTCGAAAAAATAGTAATATTTTATTCTTTTTTAATATTATATTCCATCTTTTTTACTTTCTTTCTCTTTCTACTTCTTTAAACTATACTCCTGTTATACTTCAAACTCTCTCTTTCTTATTTAAAGCTGGCTATCCCCTTCATATTTTCTCATCTATCATCCATTCTACTCGCTACTTTCTCTTCTCTTCTACTGAATTTTCCTTTGACCTTCTCGATCTTTTCTCCATGGATTCTAAGTCCTTCCTCCAGCGTTTTTACAATATTCAATTTACTGCTGAGGAACAAGCAACTATCTTCCAACCGGGTACTTCTTGGGGTATACCTGAAGATGAAACACATCTCACCCTTCTCGGGAAACTTTCTTGAGGATTTTAAGAGTAAGTATGTGGGTGAGACTTACATCGACACCCTGAGAGAGCGATTTACCCACCTTGTTCAAGGTAATCGTTCGTTTTTTGCTTATGAGCAAGAGTTCCTTCAGTTGAGCCGTTATACCTAGAGCTTGTTGCTACAGAGAAGATGAGATGCAAAAGGTTCTTTAGAGGTCTGAGGAAGGAGATCCAGACTTATCTCATTGCTAGACCACCTACGGTGTTTTCAGAGTTAGCTGTTAGTGCTAAGTCGTTGGAGCAGGTTCAGGGTTTGACTTATGGGTCGTTTGTTGGCCAGGGAGTTTCTGGTGGCACCAGTCAGAGTCATGCGGGTAACTCTCAGTCTCACTCCGGTAGGAGTAGGAACCATTGGAACCATAACAGAGGAGCATCACATCAGAGTTCAAGGTCGAATCAGAGGTCAGAGTCGGTGGGACGTAAGAGGCAATCTGTGTTTTCTTCTGTTAGAGGTCCCGAGAGTTTACAAAGGAGTATCGGTGTTCAGGTTTATAATTAATATGGCCGGAATCATCAAGGACCGTGTTGGGGCAATGCTAGAGTTTTCTTTTAGTGTGGGTCATCGGAGCACTTTGTGAGGGATTGCCCTAAGGTTGTAACATCACCACCAGGTCAAGCTCAGAGGACTGTGTTTCAGGCTTAGAGGGGTCGCGGGTTTTCGCCTAGCGGAGCTAGCCATGCAATAGGAGACACCTTTCAGTCCATCGCTAGAGCATCGGCGAGACAGTATGCTGTGAGGGAACAGGAGGACTGTGCTATTACAGATGTTTTCTCAGGTACGTTCAGTTTGTTTTTTATACCTATAGTTGCTCTTATGGACTCGGAGTCTACCCACTCGTATATCCGTAGTGGGATATCTCAATTGTGGGGGTTACTAGCAGAGGATCTTGAGGTAGGAGTTCGTGTAAAAATCTCGTTGGGTTTGGATGTGTTAGAGGATAAGGTCTATCGGAGGTGTCCGATCGAGGTGCGAGGATCGTTCTTCCCGGTTGATCTTATGGTTTTACCGTTTCAGGAGTTCGATGCAATCCTAGGGATAGATTGGTTGTTCAAACATGATGCGAGTTTGGGGTGTAGGACTAAGAGTTTGAAGCTCAGAGTAGCAGATGGTTCTAAGCTTGTTGTGAGGGGTGAGAGAAACCCATGTTTACCGAATATGGTGTCAGCGTTGACAGCTCAGAGGTTGATCCAACAAGGTTGTGAGGCTTTTTTAGCTCACGTAGTTTATGTGAGCGTTGAGAGTCTGTGTTGGAGAGCTTGGGACAGTTTGTGAGTATCCCGATGTGTTTTCGGAAGAGTTGCTTGGTTTACCTCCCGACCGTGAGTTAGAGTTCCGGATAGAGGTATTGCCGAGAACAGCATCAGTGTCTATAGTACCGACGGAGATGAGGGAGCTGAAACAGTAGATCTAGGAGTTGCTCGAGAGAGGTTTTATCAGGCCGAGTGTGTCACCGTAGGGAGCATCGGTTCTGTTCGTCAAGAAGAAGAACGGATCGATGAGGATATACATCGACTACCGTCAGCTCAATAAGGTCACGATCAAGAATCATTATCCTCTGCCTAGGATCGATGATCTGTTTGATCAGTTGAGGGGTTCCCGTGTGTTTTCTAAGATAGATCTGAGGTCAGGATACTATTAGTTGAAGGTGGTGGATGAGGATGTCCAGAAAACCATTTTTAGGATGCGGTACGGACACTATGAGTTTCTAGTGATGCCGTTTGGGCTCACGAATGCACCTACAGCTTTTATAAACTTGATGAACTGGATCTTTCAGCCGTATCTAGATCAGTTTGTGGTTGTGTTCATCGATGACATCTTGGTGTATTCGCGCTTGGAGGAGGAGCATGACTACCACCTAAGGGTTGTTCTTCAAGTGTTGAGGGATATGCGTCTGTATGCCAAGTTCAGTAAGTGCGAGTTCTGGTTATTTGAGGTGGCGTTTCTTGGCCACATAGTTGCAGCAGATGGTATCCGAGTAGATCCCTAGAAGATCCAAGCTGTGGTGGAATGGAAACCTCCGAGGAATGTATCGGAAGTCCGTAGCTTTCTTGGACTTGTCAGATACTATAGGAGGTTCGTTAAGGGTTTTTCGATCTTAGCAACACCTTTGACCAAGTTACTTCAGAAAGGTGTTCCTTTTGTGTGGAATGAGAAGACAACAGAGTTTTGAGCAGTTGAAAGCTTATCTAACATAGGCATCAGTCTTGACGCAACCGGAGCCGGGAAAAGATTATGTGGTGTTTAGTGATGCTTCCTTGAATGGGCTAGGTTGTGTGCTTATACAAGAGGGTAAGGTGGTTGCTTACGCCTCGAGGTAGTTGAAAACCCATGAGAGGAATTATCCTACACATGATCCTGAGTTTTCAGTAGTTATCTTCGCTTTGAAGATATGGAGGCATTATCTCTATAAGGAGAAATGTTATATCTACACCGACCACAAGAGTTTGAAGTATTTGCTTACCTAGAAAGAGTTAAATCTGAGACAACGTTAGTGGATAGAGTTGTTAAAAGACTATGGTTGTGTCATAGAGTATTACCCCGGTAAGGCGAACATGGTCGTCGATGCTTTGAGTAGGAAGTCCATGTCGGACTTGATAGCTTTGTTCGCTCGGTTGAGGATGACCGATGATGGTGGTTTGTTGGCTGAGTTGCGTGTGGAGCCCATGCTTGTTTAGGAGATAAAGAGAGCACAAGTGTTAGATGGGGAGTTTGTAGCTCAGTTAGAGGCTGTTTAGAGAGATGAGTCGTCAGACTTTAAAGTACGAGATGGTGGTTTCTTGTACTTTCAGGGTTGGTTGTGTGTTCTCGCCTTGTAGGATCTGAAAGATCGTATCATAAGGGAAGCTCACCGTAGTTCGTTCTCTGTTCATCCGGGTAGTAACAAGATGTACCAGGATCTTTGTCCTTTCTTTTGGTGGTCGTGCATGAAAAGAGATATGTTAGAGTTTGTGACAAGGTATTTGGCATGTTAGCAAGTGAACGCGGAACATCAGGTTCTTTCAAGTTTGCTTCAACCTATCCAGATTCCACAGTGGAAGTGGGATCTTGTGATCATGGACTTTGTCACCGGGTTACCGATGATATTGAGAAAGCATGATGCTATATGGGTCATAGTTGATCGGTTGACCAAGTTAGCTCACTTTTTACCGGTAAGGATGAACTTCAGTTTAGAAAAGTTAGCTCGGTTGTATATCAAGGAGATCGTGAGGTTGCATGGTTTACCTTCATCGATCATATCGGATAGGGATCTGAGGTTCACAATAAGGTTGTGAAGGTTTATCCACGAGGCTCTAGACACCAAGTTGCACTTCAGTATAGCTTTTCATCCTCAGACCGATGGACAGTCTGAGAGAGTTATCCAGATCTTGAAGGATATGCTTCGGTGTTGTGCAGTAGACTTTGCTCGTAGTTGGGAGGAACAGTTACCGTTGGTAGAGTTTGCTTACAATAACAGTTATCAGTCAAGTATCAAGAAGGCTCCTTTTGAGGCCTTGTACGGGCGTAGGTGTAGGACACCTTTTTGTTGGACATAACTCAATGAGAGGAAGATCGTTGGTTCAGAGTTAGTTAAGGAAACCGAAGAGAAAGTTCAGATCATCAAGGAGAGGTTACAAGCAGCTTTTGACAGACAGAAGGCTTATGCGGATAAGAAGCGTAAGCACATCGAGTATGAGCTTGGTGAGAAAGTGTTTCTTAAGGTATCTCCATGGAAAGGTATCATCCAGTTTGGCCGCAAGGGAAAGTTGAGTCCAAGGTATATCGGGCCTTATGAGGTTCTTTAGAGGGTTGGACTGGTGGCTTATCGGCTAGTTTTACCTCCAGAGTTGGTACGTATACACGATGTGTTCCACGTGTCTATGTTGTAATGTTACCGTTTCGATCCCTCACATGTGGTTCAGCTTGAGGAAATCGAAGTCAATATAGACTTGACTTACAAGTAAAACCCATCAGAATCGTAGATAGAGGAGTTAAAGAGCTTCGGAACAAGTGTATACCTTGGGTAAAGGTTTTATGGAGGAATCATAGAATCGAAGAAGTAACGTGGGAATCAGAAAAGGACATGAGAGCTCAGTATCATCATCTCTTCATGACAAGTAAATTTCGAGGACGAAATTTTCTTTAAAGAGTGGAGAGTTGTAACGACTTGGATTTTCTGTATCCAAGTATCGGGTTAACCCGTGATGTTTGGGCTTTGGCTTGGGGCCTCGGGTTGTATAGTTAGGCTCTAGGCTTTTGGGCTTGATGGTTGTTGGGCTTATGAGTTTTAGTTGAAGACTTTTGGGTAATTGGTTAAATGAAGAAAAAAGGGTTTAAGGGCATCATTTTTCTGCTATTGCAGAGAGCATGATATCACCCCCTACAATCTCATTTTCTTCATCCCTTGTCTTGGCAGCAATCATCAAAGGTAAGTTTTTTGGGTTTTTTGTGATGGAATCTCATTTTGTGCTAGAAGGGTAAGTTATAGAGGGGTTTGTGATCTATAAATAGAGGTAAAGATGAGTTGGTTTGGTATAGATGAAGGTTTAGTGGGGGTTTAGGGTGTAATCCGAGTTTGGGTTTTGGAAGCTTAAAAATCTGAGTTCTTGCTGCTTTTAAGCTTTAAACCCCATCCCCAAACCGTCCTTAATCGTTGTCCATCTTCCCATTGTAACGAAACAAGTGGAGAACCCATCTTCAAGCTTGGGAAGATGAAAGCTTGTATGGTAGAGGAGCTCGAGTTTGTTGCTGTTGTAGCTCAAGGTTGGTACTCCCAACTCTTCTAATCATTATGCATATCATGGTAGAAAGCATTCATATAGTTTGGTGTATGTGTGTGCTTGGTTTGAGCTTGACATGCTTTAATGGTGAAATTCGTAGTTTTGTGTTAAAGGGCTGAAAAATGATGTTAAAACACCCTACACTTCCTTAAGATTGAATAGAAATACTTTGGAATCGATTAGTTTAAGTTTGGGCTGAAACTCTATAATTTCTAAGTGTAGACCTGCATTTCGTGCAGGGGGTATCGATACTCGGGCTGCCGATATCGATATCCATGAGTGTATTTTGGTTTATCGTACAGGGGTATCGAACCGTGGTTCCATACCGAGCCCTCCAGTAACTTTTTGTATCGATACTTGTATCGATACGAACCTTTCCCTTTTGTCGACTTTTTAAATTGTTCAAAAGGTATCAATACTGGCATCGATACTCTTGTTTCGATACCCTCTTTGGGTGGACATCGATGTTGGGTGTTTCGATACCCTGTATAAGGGTATCGATACCCCTGTGTATTTTGGCTAAGTTTGAGTAGAGTTTTGGAGCTCAGTGATTTATAAATACTTTCATTAATCTAAAAGTTGTAAAACTAATTATCGAACTAAGATTGATAATTATAACCCCGAAAGGCTTAAGGATGATAAGACTTAATATATCTTGTTGTGGTTAGATCCTAGGTGGATCGCTTGTGTGGTTTGAGTCTTTGTGTGTTGGAAATCCGAATATCCATAAGTGTTGCAACACGTTGAAGGCCATCTGATGTAACATTTTGGTGATAATTTGATGACCATCCCGAATGTAGGATCCCGATGTTGTGTGGACGCGAGCCTCATTCAAAGATACTCGATGCGACATTCCGAGTATGGGATTTGGAGGATCCCGATGTTGTGTGGACGTGGGTTTCATCCTTAAGTATGGAATCCCGATGCTGTATGGATGCGGGCCCTACTCGTAGTGTAGGATCCCGATGTTGTGTGGACGCGGGCCTCACTACCATGTATGATTTGTTGATTTGTATATGTTGTGTGCGATAATATACATCTCATTTATGCCATGTATTAGGCAAGCATGCTAGACCATCATACCATGCACGAGATTTATATGTCATGCTTTACTGCTTTCGATATGTATGATGTTGGCCGAGTTCGGCGTATCCATTGAGCTTGTGTGGCTCAGCGTTCGAAATGTGTTTTCGTGCGTAGGTTAGGTGAAGCTGGTTCCGTGGAGCACCATCGAGGTTCGGATCTTAACATCGACCGTGTTGTCAGAGTACACTTAATTCATGTAGTGGGCATAGTACTATGTTGAACCCTATATGTATTTGTAACTCTGTTTATTTTAAATTGGGTCGAATGTTTAAATGATTTTGTAATATTTGGAGCTCCGAATTACTTTAAGTATTTTGGGCTTGTTTTAATTTAAATGGATTTTATGGATCGATTTTGGACTCGATATGATTTTATTATTGGACTTTTAAAGGAAATTTTAAAATGAAAGTTTTGGGCCGGAGGCCCAATATAACATCCGGGTTGAGGTGTTATAATAACATAAGATAATATGAGTGTTTTCTTGTTGAATCAATTAATGAATCTCTTATATATTATAATTTTTTGGTGCCGATTTTAGGTAAAACTAAAAATAAGGTGGAGAATAACAGAATGAAAGTTTGAGAGAAAGATCCATGGTTTATTAATCATGGGATGGGTTGAGAATTGTAAAAAAAATGTTTCACATATTATTGCTTTAAGGTCGAAAGTCGTAAATAGTGCAAAAGGTACGAGTAAAGCTTTGTAAAAGAGAGAGGATAAATCGATGTAGAAAAAATATTATATTGCTAATACTAAATCTCTTCAAAATCAAACTCTTAATAAAACTTAGGATGAGTCTATCACGTGCGTCGCACACCGTTAAACATCATTAATGTTGAACATCGTTGAACACCATTAAATATTTTAATAAAAATTAAAAATTTTAAGAATTAAACTTTTAATTAAAATTATTTTAAAATAAAATTAAAAAAATTATAATATTTTTAATTAATATATTAGAATCGAATTTTCCAAAATCTCCTTCATTTAAAAAACCCTAAACTCAACTTTTTTATTTGTTTATATGGCAGCCTCCATTATCATCGCCACCACCGATCTGTATTCTTATATAAAAAATCAATATTTTATCACATTTTATTATTTCTTAAAACTTTTTGTTTTTCTTTCCAATAATAAACATGGTTGCTGTTCATCTCAAACTGGAAGAACATATTAATGGCAGAAAGTGGATTTGTCCCACCCAAATCAAACTTATAGTTTGTTATAGCCATCCCTCAATTAAGTATTCAAATCGTGTATGGTATAAGAAGTCATAACCAGAGAAAAAGTAGGTGAATGCACAGAGAAGATGATGATAACAATGGCGGAGACGGTAGAAGAAAATAAAGGAGTTTAGGGGGTTTATATTAAGAAGATTTTGAGAAGTTTAATTTTAATATATTTATTAGAATATTGCAAAAAAATTATAAAAATATTTATTAAAAATAATTTTTATTTTTTTAATAATTTTAATTATAAGTTTAGTCTTTAAGATTTTAAATTTTCATTAAAATATTTAATAGTGTTCAGCAATGTTTAACATTAATGATGTTCAGTAATGTTCGACACCCGTCGTAAAATTTTCCTAAAACTTATCGTAATCATTCTCTACTCATTCAAAATTAAGTGTATATATATATATATGTATAATCTAAAAAAATGGTCCGATTTAAAGTAAGACAAAAGTTTTTTAACTTGTCAAAAAATGAAAGTAGCACACAGTGTAACTATAAATCCATGTTTTGCCTCTAAGAATCAAGGAATTAGTAGTAATTCTTTATGTTTTTATTTATGGTTTATGTTTTGATGTTATTTGATCTGATTTTATCCAGAATATATTTATTGACGTTTTATAACTTAGTTTTATTTAAGAATTGTTTTTGTCCAGATGATATGGCGAGATTTCGAGTATGATTGAATTTCGTATGCCTTAATTAATTATTTCTATGATGTTAATACGTATTTGAGCGATTAGTGATAACGTCATATATTTATTTATCTCTCTTTATTGCTCATATTAACTTGCATGTTTATATTTATGGTTCACATTAAGTATAGTATAATATATACGTAACACTGAGCTTCGCAAGTTAGCTCTTAGAATCGTTGTCTTCATGCGTAAATTAATAGTTAAACGTGAAATATTATCATATATAAATTTTAACTCGTAGTGATCTTTAGAATATGATATAAGTTTAATAAATCACATATTAATAAAACTTTACATGCTGAAGTCTTTAATTTTTATTTTGAAATTATATTAATTGAAATGTAACATTCAAATGTTTTAAATTTAAACTAAAGCTCCCTTTTAACATTTTATTTATTTATTTATACATATATAATTAATCATTGGTATTATATGTTTTTAAAAATTACTTGTTGAACCAGTTCAATTAAAAAAAAATATGATTTTGGATTTGGATTTAAAACCTAAATGTGGAAAAATTATTACATGAATCTTTTTCATCACCTAAGATTTGGTGTCAACCAATTAAATTAAGACACATAATATATTTTTTTCATATCAAATTTACACATAAGCATCGGTCAAATCATCTAATTTAATGTCTCTGATTTAAAAAAAAAAATATTATTAAAGATTTCTTGTCTCATCTTTCTCTTTGTTCTTTAAAATTTTCCTAATTAATTTTTATATAGATTTGGGGTTTAGGATTTAGAGTTTAGGGTTTATGTTTAGGGATTAGTGGTTTAGGGTTTATGTGGTTTAGGTTTAGGGTTTATGTTTAGGGATTAGTGGTTTAGGGTTTATGTGGTTTAGGTTTAGGGTTTATGTGGTTTAGGTTTAAGGTTTAGTGTTAGAGTTAAGATTTAGGGTTATGTGTTATTGTTTAGGTTAGGGTTAGTGTTAGGGTTTAAGAATTAGGGTTAGAGATTAGAAGAAATTAATTTAAAAAATTGAACAATAAAGATAAAGACGATATAAAAAATTTTTGATAATATTTTTTTCCGTTTTTAAATCAAATGCATTAAAATAGATGATTTGGATGATGTTTATATATAAATATGATATGGAAAAAAATATTATATGCCTTATTTTAATTGGTTGAGACCATATCCTAGATGATTGAAAGGATTCGTGTAACAATTTCTCCTAAATGTGTTATTTGTCAGAGAATATAACAAAGCACAACGAAATAATGTAAATGTCTTAACCGATCTAACCATTCATCGACATAGATGGTCGAAAATCTCAAACATTAAAGAGCGATTGAAAATTTATCTTAAAAAACCGTATTGCTATATGTCTTAACTCATTCTCAATCGATTTGCATTTAAACATATTATATCTTTATTATATTATGATCTATGTTATGAATATATTTATATATGGTGGATATTCATATATTAAGTTAAAATTTAATGGGTTTTATTATTAGGGTTTAATACCCATTAAAATTAGGGTTTCTATATTATGCCTATAGACTTTTAGACAAAGTATTGTACACAACTTTAGTTTGAGAATATAATAGAAATCTCTCTCTTTTGCCTCTCATCTTTGTTTTTATATTTTACTTTATTTACAACATTCTATTAATAATAATAATATTTGATTGTTTATTATTTTATTTTTAAAATAATAATTTTTTAATAAGTCTATAGTTGAATAGAGATTAAAATTAAATTTATTTAAATCGAACTTTAAAATGAAACTAAATAACTTATTAGCCAATGATACAAATTATCACCCCTAAGCACATCCTGCTCGTAATGAGCAGTGATACAACATTTAAAATAAAATTTATTAGAATAAAAAGATATCGGGCCTGTATATCTATACTAAGAAAATATTTTTAGCCCAGAAGTCCATAGGCCAACAAATTTGAAGCCTGTGTAGTCTTTGTTTTCTAAAAGAGGAAAGGATTAAACCGTGCAAAATAAAAGGGAAACTATGAGTGCTAGAAAGAAATTCATAGAGGTAAAGCAAGCAGGAGCTTTTACAGAAGCAAGGCACAAAAAAGTGGAAAATCTCATCTGCAGCTGATGATTATAGATGGTTTTTCTCCACTGCCTTTGAAGAGGAGAAGATTTACTAATATTGATCCCATGGAGGCTGCATCAGCTAAAGTTTGTTTCTCTAATTTTCTTGATTTAATATTGTATTTGGTGTTCAAAATGTTGTTTTAAGTGATGGGTTGATCCGGGTTTTTGCTCTTGTTAATGATTCATGTGATGGGTCTGGTTCTTGTTGTTGTTGTTTCAATTGGGCTTGTTTCTCTTTCTTAATTTTAGATGCCACTAGATATATTCCATATAATGGTTTGGGAGAGAATTTAGGTTCATTATATTGCTAGTTGAACACCAGTTTTTTACATGAAAGATAACATGTATTAGATTAATTGTTATGGAATTAAGCTTCATCTTGGTTGCTTTTGCCATCTTTATTGAAGAATATTGGTTCATTCATGAAAATCAGCAGATTCTGTTTTAGTTTTTATGGTGAAATTACTGTTAAAAAGTTAATAATAGTAATTGGTGAAAAAATATTTCTTCCCTTCTTTGTTTGTTGCCTTGAATGGCTTTTTGTAGTATTCCTATGTAAGTAATTTCGTGCATATGAAGTTGTTGAATCTTACTAAAGTTTAGTTCCTACCGCATGTTTTGCTAACTCTGGTGTTGTAGAAGAGATAAGTAGATGTATGGAAAGAACTCGGATTTACCATTTTTTAATCTTTGTGATCCTGGTCTTAAGAAAAGCACATTTTAAGTCCATGCTCGGACGGTGTTTTATGCTAGCCATATGGTTGTCATAAGTTTTAAAGACATGGTTTTGGCTTTCCTTTATGCAATTATATTTGGTGAAACTATCCGTTAGGACTTCGATTGTGGACTCCTTGACTTGTTTGATATGCCATATGCAGATTACAGCCCACTGTTAGTCTATTAATTGCTTCCTTGCAATGATTTCAGGCTAAGCTCGCTGCTGCAAAAGAGAAATTTGGGCGAGAAATTCGTGTATTTGAAACTGTAGGACCGTTGTCAACTCAAAATGAAGTGACTAACACTGGTATGACCCACCCAAACATATTTTCAGACAACTTGCCTATTGACTAGAACTGACAATTCATTTTGCAAACTTATCACATGCAATGTTATTTATTTTCTGGGCAGAGGATTCAGATGACTTCTACGAGTTCACTGCAGAAGATTATCAACGAGTGATGGCAGTTAAAAAGGAAGGTACATTTTGCAAATGAACTTAACTCATAATCATTTCTATACTCTCAGCTTCATTTAGATACTTCTAGTGGTTGATGTTGGCACACTCTTTCTTGGAGACATTCACACAGTTTGGGGTGAATACAATTGTGTACAGATAAGTTCTTGAAGACACGAAAAATTCGAGAAGCAGAAGAGGCAGCCCGAAGATCAAGAATAACAAAGGTACTTTCTAGCTGCTGCTTGCCACTCCCTTTGCGGATCTCCTTGTTGTTGACGTGTTTAGAGTGCTTAGACCCAATAATGAGAGAACTTTTTTGAGGATGACTAGTGAAACATAGGGTAGGTTGTATTGTTTTCTTTTTCGATAAGTTTTAAAGTTAATGTGCAGGCTGTGATAAGGGTTCGCTTTCCTGATAACTACACATTAGAGGTCACATTTAATCCGTCAGAGACAATTCAGTGCTTAGTTGACCTTATCTTGAAAGTGATTGTTCGACCCGATTTACCGTTCTATTTGTGTAAGCATATTTAAGCATAAACACTTTGTTCTGCAATACTAGCCGGATGTTGGTTCTTAAACCAATGAATTGAACGTCTGTCATCCAATAATATTGCAGATACTACTCCTCCTAAGAAGCAAATAAAGGACATGACACAGGATTTTTTCGCTGCCGGTTTCATTCCGGGTGCAATTGTGTATTTCTCATATGATCTCCCTAAAGGTTGGTTATCTGATTTTTATGTCCAAACCCCCTCTTAGTTCCATAGATCGGAAGTTGACTATTTCCTACTATGAATCACGCCGGTTAATGTTGTATTGAACATTTAGGTGCCGATGCTGCAGCTGCCAATACCGCCGCCTTCCTTCTAGATGATGTCATGTCCTTGAAGGGTTTGGAGGTCATCGCTGGTACTGATCAGCCAGAGGCGGTTCAATCTGCCCCGGAAACTGCTGGTGGTGCCAGTACAGTGCTTGCCCCTGTTCAAGCTAGCAAGTCAAGTGATAAAAAACCTGTGAAGCCAAAGTGGTTTAAAATGTGATTTGAATTCGACCACCTAAAGGGCGAGCTTCCCATCCATATCTCCATAGCGAAGCTGAATCTTGCCAATATTTTGCTGTGTTGAGCCTTTTCTTCCTTTCTTACAATTGCATTATCCTGTTTACCCCATCCATTGCGAGGCTTGGTTTTAATTCTATTTGTAACATCATAGCACTATGATTTTATGCAAAGACATTTGATTTGATGGGGTCACAATTAAAAATATTTATTTAATATAATTGTCGGTATTCGATTTATTATTCAATATATTTAGACTAAATATTATAAAATATATTATAAAAATATTTTTTTATAATGATAAAATTAAAATTCTAACTCTCGTTACCTCGTTATACATATCAATCGATGATTGGTTAAGGTCTAAATTTTGTTGATTAATGCATGAGCCATCTAGTTTCAGTGGTTGTTTTTTCTAGAGGTCACGGGTTCGAGACCAGAAAAAAGAGTATACAGTAGATAGAACATATACTATTGTAATCATTATACAATTATATCAAAAATTATACTATTTTTTAATAAAAACTTTTAATAGGTATTAAATTTAAAAAATATATTAATCGAAAGTTTATAATCACTTAATCTAAAATTTATCGATAATCTTTTCTCTAATTTTTTTCTTTATGCTCACAAAATGAAGCACCCCTTTTCGAATTCATTCTACTTTTTATATTTAATGTATCAATTTTTGTTAAATTTTACATAGAACGTATTATTCTTTCAAATATTATATTTTGTTGGAAAATATTGTTTTAATCGATGTTGATTAATATTTTATATAAAAGAGTATAAAATGTATGATAAAAAAACTCGCCAAATTATATAGAATTGTAATTTTTTATAATACATGTTTATTTTATAGTTTATATTTAAGATTCATTACTCTTTTTCTCGTGATAATATTGTTTTTAATAATATTATTTTCAAAGTTTAAATTTTGATTTTTTTACGTAAATAAATATGTTTTGTTATTACACATGTTCCTCTCGATAAAAATATAAAATATTTTTAATTGTTTTTTTCAAACTTATCTTGCGTGCGGAGGCAAGTTCATTGATTTAAGATTCTGCCAAAACCATTAATTTTTACTAGTAATTTTAAAGTTTTATTATATATTTATAAGAAAATTATTATAAAAAATTATTAAAGGGTTATATTTTGATAAATAAGTTGCGTAAAAAAATATAATCATTTATATTTAAGTTATAAAATTTAAAAATTAAATCTTTAACTTTAATATCCTGAAATTTAAATTTTAAACTTTAAACCCTAAATTCTAAGCATAAACTTTTATAAACTCACCCATAATCTCGTTTATAAGTTCGTTCATAGGCTCGTTTATAGGATAAAAATACACATGAATATGTATAAATATTATTTTTTGTTGTTGTCAAGTATTTTATATAAATTCTTATTGAAATGTAAGTTCTATTTTGTTACTTTTGTTTTATTTATTTATTGTTAGTTTAGTTAATATTTTTGAATATATAAACGAACATGTTCTCAAATACTTAAATAAATACCTTTATGGACACTTAAACGAGCATGTCACAAAATTAAACGAATATGCTCGTGAACACTTAAATGAACATGTTCATGAACTATAAACAAATAAACTTGAAATCTTCAAAAATAAATATACAAATATAAACATGACATTAAAATTTTAAATAAATATAAACATAATATAAATACCCTTAAAAATAAATAAATAAACACAAAAATAATATTATTTCTTTAATATATATCCCACGTGAAAAATATATTGATAGATTAATAGAATTTTTTTTAAAAAAAAAAAACAAACTTTCCATATCACTCTCATAATTGTTTACGTTAAATCAACAACTTGCTTCCTTGTAATAGAAACCTCACTTGATGCTAACTTTTTCGGTGGATATAGAGTATATTTATAAAAGAAAATAATTATTATTATTAATGGTTTATTTATTGGTTTTAAGTGTATTACATTTATAATCTTGAAAAAAATATTGGTTAAAGATGTATTATTTACTTTTTATTATTCAACCAAGTTTTTAAAACATATTTAAATTATTTTACTTATATCCATGTTATATACAGTAGTAACGGATTTAGAAATTTATTTAAAGATAAATATATATAAAAATTTAAAATTTTAAGATAAGCACAAATTACTTTAAATATTATAAAAATTTAGAGATTAAATTATGGAAATTATAAAAATTAGAGGTAAATATGTGAATTTTAAAAATTTAGGGTGCGCACGGACCCATCCTACCTTATTAGTAGGAGTGGGCAAAAAACTCAATTACCTAGTTTCGATTCTAGACTCGGTAAAATACGGTAGATTTTTATCTGATATTGGTTCGGTAAGAATAAGACTAGATCAAAAATTTAGGTCCCAGTCATAATCGGGACCGAGACTGGATCTTGATTTTTTGGACTCGGTACCTGGTGGCTACCCAATAGGACCAGAACCAATACCAAATATCATGTATTGATTTTCTTTTGTTTATTTTTCTTATCAAACTTTCTCTTTATGTATGAATATTATGAGTATAACTATTTTGAAAACTTTAATTTTCAAGCCTACAATATTTTAATTTTATTATTTAATATTCTTATTGGTGTTGATTTATTTCTCCAAGTATTCAAAAATTTTTAAGAATAAACTAATTGATCGAGTACCCAATATTGATATTGGTTCTCATCAATAACGAAACTGATTCTTAAAATTTAAGACTCAGTATAATCGGGACTAAAATCGATTTTAATTTTTAAAATTAGTAATTATCAAAATTATAACTAATTTTATTCAAATTGACAGGAGATCTAGTCTTACCCAACCCTACCGGCTACCGGTTAATGGATTTGCCGCTGGTTATATGTTATCTTAAATGAAGATTCACTTAAAAAAATATAACATAAAAATAATTTGATAAATATTTTTTAATGATTGGTTTCATGAATGACGTGGTGGAAATTACCGTAATATAATTTCTCATATATCTGATACTTTATAAGTTTTTAATAATTTTAGTTTATACTATATATTAAGGGTACAGCAATCACCGTCAAATTTGATGGTTTAACAACGTTTTAAGCCATTGATATTTTAAAACCATTCCAATTAAATCCTTGCTCCTCTCAAATTTGTATGATATAATTTATTCTTAGGACCTTATTAATTTTAAAATTAATTAAATTACACAATAACCCCCAATTTTTTTGGTTTAATTGATTTTAAGACCTGTTAATTTTAATATTAATTAAATTAATTTTAATATTTTGATATTTTAAAATTAAATACCGTATTTCTCATAATTTAAACCTAACTTCGTCCCTATGTATACATACAAAATAATCATTGTCAACGAAGAGATTTTTTTTATTTTCAAACAGTGGAATTTTGTCTAAGAAATTTGCATTTTTAAGCTTGGAAATAATAGTATTTTATTTTTAAAAAAAATCAATAGACAAATAAAATTTTAAAGCTGTCAACCTCTCGCTATTTTATACTTGTACTAAAACCTTTATGATATTTCTATTTTATATAATTAAAACCAGTTAAGAAAAGAATATTCAAACTTGGCTAAAGGATGGTACCCTGATTCAACAAGCCACTTGAGTTGAAAAAATTATTTATTTTACACTATAATAAAATAGAAGGAAAATATTAGAAAAAAAAGAGATATAGTTATCAATAATTATTGTATCAATTCACTAATAATAAGTAGATAAATAATTTATATAATATTTAAAATAATAATTTATATAATATTTGAAACATTTTAAAAAATAATTTATATAATATCAAAAGGTAAGAGGTAAGAGTCTGTTGGCTGCTATTTTGAGAATATTTTGATATTATGTCAACTGTTTTGTTTAACAAAAATAATTTATGTTTATATAAATATAACTTTCACACAGTTAATGTTTTATCTTTGCGTATCAAAAAGATATTAGTGTTAGATTTAGAGATTTTTTTAGACCTTTATTTTTGTTAAATAATTAAAAAAATTTGTAACCCTTTGATTTTTTTCCTTTTGATAGTTGTATTAACTAATTTTTTAGATGATTTTTGGATGAATAAATAATATTTATTTTAAAAATAAAATAACTTAGAATAATAATTTATATAATAATTTACGTGTTAAAATTTAAATATTTAATTATGTTATCTTAAAACTTAAACACTAACTTTTAAACCTTAATCTTAAAATTATAATTCTAAACTTTTAAATTTAAAATATATTATTTTAATTTTTATTATCGATATACTGAATATAAATATTATTTATAATTATCATGGTAAAATTGAAATTTAATTTTTCTTATTTTTATCTAATAATTAATGTAATTTTTGAAGGTCGCCCCTAAATTAAACTCCTCCAATTTGCCTGGAACCTGGTATCCTTTTCCTTCTTTCTCTCATTCTCCCCTATTTTTAGCCAACTCTGTTTCTCTTCCCCTGTTCTTTGCCCTTTTAACTTTTCTTCTTCATTCTCTTTCTTTCTGCATTGCTCTTTGCATGGTTAAGAAAAAAAGTTTGGTCAATAACATCTTGATTCTCTATCACCTGAATCAGATTCTTTCATAATAATATTGTTTTTTCTTTTGAAATCCATTGTCCTTCAGTTCTCTCTTTCGTTGCCATTCTTCAAAAGTTTCAGCTTTTGCCTCCACGTTCTCAAAGAAGGTAAAAATATCACTTTTTTTAGCTTAAATTTGGCACCCTTCATTTGGTCTTTTACAGGAACTCTATAGAATTCCTGGTGTCTTATGGTGTTTTTAGGTCTGGTATGTCACCTGGAATAATGGGTTATCTTGTTTCAGTTTGTTAGGCTTATGTATATTTGGTTCAATGAGTTTGGTTTTGAATCATGCTATTTCTTTCAATTGTTGGCATTGTTTAGGCTTCTTGGAATCTTGATAGATATTGTTTTTCTTTCTTGGATGTGTTGGTGATCGGAGATTACAACAATGGCTTTGAATTGGGATGATTTTGGGAATTCTTTGAGCTTTTGGAGTTGCAATTGGGATATGGAGAATGGTCATTTCAGTGGAAGTGTCAAAAGTGAATCAATAGGTTTTTCTGAGGCTGTTAATGATGATATCGTTGATAGATTGCCAGCTGATCCATTTGGGATGGAAATTAGGTCTACTTTTGCTGCAGCAATCACAGGTTGGATTCATGATGTTGAGAATGATTTGGGGTCAGATTTCTGTGTGTTTGGTATGCAAGATGGTGAGGAAAATAAGATTGCTGATCAACAACATTTGTTGAAGGGTCTCAATTGGGTCTGGAATGGGGCCATGAGTTACCAACAGGAAGAAGGCAACTCTAGTTTCTACGGATTTGGTTCAGAAGATGATGATAAAAGGATGGATGACCAATCATCTGTATTTAAAGGTATGAATTGGGTTTGGAATGGAACCATGAGTGTTCAACAGGAGGAAGGTAACTTTAAAATCGATGAAATATCAATCCCAAATGATGGTTTTAATGGATTTGGGATTGGTAATGGACTCTCTAATGGATATTTTGTATTCAATGATGAAGGTAAAATGTTGGAGGGTTCAAATGGAGTTTCCGGTGATGATAGTGAAGGAGATGCTCCAAATAATGCTTTGTTTTTTACTCTTGGTTATCTTGGTGTTAAGGATCTCCTTGCTGTTGAAAGGGTCTGTAAATCTTTGCGAGATGCAGTTAGAAGTGATCCTCTTCTTTGGAGGAACATTCACATTGAGCATTCACTGAGTAAGAGAATTACTGATGATGCTCTTTTGAAATTAACTAGCAGGGCTCAAGGCACTATCAAATGCTTGAGTCTGGTGGGGTGCAAGATGATCACTGATGACGGTCTGAGGCATGTGCTCGAAAACAATCCCAAGCTCACTAAGGTTCGTGTTTGCGATGCAAGCTACCTTTATCAAGCCAATATGTTTGACTTCTTATATACATTAATTGATTTAGTATATATGCATATATATTAATGACTGGCACAGACTAGTTGTTTGTTTTAATTGATTTATTACTGTTTTACCTCTTTTGTTATGTTCTAATAGTGCTTGGATCTGAAGGTGGAAAGTTGATTTCATTTTGGCTGCGGTTGTTCGTAAAATATATTTTATTTTAGTGTTTAGATAGTTAGTTGATTGGTTTGATTAAAGTGCATTAATCTAATTGCGTATCGTTTAAGATTCTTAGTATCCATAGAAATTGATGAATTCAATCACCCAGATTGTCGCCTTTGTTTTTGATAATCTGGTATCTTATTGATGACCCTTATTGCCATTAAACTTAGATTTCAGTCATTTGATACTCTTGTGGTCATAGAACTTTGTATGTTAATTTCAGTTCTTGCTCTATAGCTCTTAGTTGCTTAAGAAAATCTCAGCTTTTCATCTCCTTGAAGGTTGATCGAATTTCAAATTTTTCATGCAGTTATGTGTTCCAGAATGTACTAGACTCAATGTTGAGGGCATTTTGTTCAATCTAAGAGCTTTCAAATCCGCTGGATTCTCGGGAATTAAACATTTAAGAATAGGCGGAAGTTTTAGTGTAACGGAAGAGCAATTCGAAGAGTTGAAGTTATTGCTCGGGATAACTAATTTAGTGCAACCGGGGGAGCAAAAACCACACTTTTTTCGTCAAGGGCAATCCTATATCATGTCTGATGATGATAGGGCAATTGATATTGAAGTTTGTCCTAGATGTCAGAAATTGAAACTCATCTATGATTGCCCATCGGAGAGTTGCAGAAGAACCTATCATGCTGCCCAGTTGTGTAGGGCTTGCATTCTCTGCATTGCACGATGCATTCGTTGCGGTTGCTGTTTTAAAGACTGTGATTATGAAGAAACATTTACCCTTGATTTGCTTTGTTTTAATTGTTGGAAGCAGATGGGCGGCTCTTCTTCTAAGCACGTCTTTCACGAGACAAGGTATCAGTTATGTTTTCACCGCTAGCTTAGAAGATGATATCATTCCCTTTGGATACCGACCGTGGACAAGACACTTTTTGCACAATGCAAACCCGGAAAGTGGTTGTTCAGTAAGGACATAGATGCCTAGCAATGAAGTTCAGTATAATCAATGCATCTTAAGCAACTTCTCATCATGAGCATTTCCTGCTTTGTTGGAATGGAATATTGAGGTCACATGTTTTGATGTTGTGAAGAATTGAGGCTGGTTGGTAGGAAGGAGACGTCGAACGCGAGGCTTGAAGACAGATACGCAGGTGAACAGAGAAGAATGAAAGAATTACCAGGTAATTCCTTCCATGGATTCTGTTGAGTTATCATTTCTAGAACTGGGGCTTTTTAGGGTGTTAAGAACAATGTATCTCTCATTTGTTCTTCATTCAATCCCTGAGGACAACCAATCTCGGGAAGCGGCTCGGAAGAAGGAAGAACGTTGCGTAATCTGGATGGCAGTGCTCTGCATTAAGCCGGGGCACCATGTTCAGCTTGAATCGGGCGAGGCAGCGGCATCAGTATCTTTACTTGGATAGTATCTTCCATATTATGCAGAAAGCTGAATGTCTTTAACCAACTCGTTGTTGGACATGGATGATCTGTTATCAAGCCTCTGGAGTTGCCAAGATGATACAAATTCTGAATGTATTTTTAATATAAAAATGTATAATAATTTCTTAAACTCGATTCTTTTTCATCTGAATTATCAACAAAATGGATAGGCTTGTTAATATGATATTCCTTAGCTTTTTTTTATATATATATAGCAGATTATGACTCTTGCTTCAGCTTAATTGTAATATAATATGAAAAATATTTTGATATATAAGTTTGTGTAATTTTTAGTTTATATAAGTTTGTGTAAATTTTTTAGTTTTAGGGTTTAAAAGTTATGGTTTTATATTAGATTTTAAGGATTTAATGTGTATAGTATAGACTTTAAGGTTTAATGTTTAGGTGATAGAGTGTTAGGGTTTGAGATTTACGTTTTAAATTTTATAAAAAAATTATATAATTTTTTACCTAATTTATATATTAAAATATTAACATATTTATATTATTTTTTATATTTAGTTTTCGAATCATAAATTTAGAGTTCATGAATATTTTAACAAAATATAGAAAAATATATAATGAAATAAGATATTGCACGTAGGGTGGTAATGGGCGAATCGGACAATTTTGTACTTTTCATTTTATTTCGTACGGATATGATTTTAGAGAATCTCATTAAATATTTCAAGAGTTTTTTCATCTTTATATATACCTCTTACCGATTTTTTGTGATTTTCGGTTAATCTCGTATCTAAAAAATCAACAAAAACTAATATATTAAAACAAATACTTAACATTAAATATTTAAAATTATAAATTTAAGTTTACCAACAATAAATAAATTATTTTAAAACTGTAAAAATGAGTAAATTATTAACTATTAAAATATATCATTCTATGCTAACTTTAAAAGAAAATATGTAACTAATAATTTATAGTTTAAAATCATGATCTAAAAGAAACTAGATTTGATAATGATTTTAACCATATAATTTTTTTTAAAAAAATTTACTTGTATGATTTATGTCGAATTTCTAAAGTCAATGCTATTATTGTTTTTGAAAACAATCTACGGTCTTTTTTTTTTCTTATCTTTGCTCACTAAAAAATTAATAACTCTTAATATATAATTCGAAATCTAAAATCATTTATTTTAAATGAATCTAAACTTTCGTATGATTATATAAATATAAATCTCACTTTCTGATGTGTTTTAAATGAAAATTAAACTCAATTATATTTATAATAATTTATTAATTATTTTCTAATTATTTTTATGAAATTTTCGGACGATTTTTAAATTTACTCAATTTAGCCGCGCTTATATTATAGAATATTAGATTTTTGTTTAAAAAATAGGTAAATTACCCTTTAGCAATCAAAACGATGATTTGTACATATATTTTTTTACAAGTTATATATTTTGAAAGAGTCATTTTATTCTAAAATTAGACATTAAAATTATTTATCATTAATAGACTAATAGATTTTACTCATATAAAAGTCATTTTATTTTAAAATTAAATATAAAAAATAATTTTTAAAAATAAATATAAACTAAAATAAGTATTTGATTAAACGTTAAAAAACGTATTTTAACTTTATGGCTTGATTTTTAGCCCTTATTCCATTGGGTCGTTGGTATGATCATAACAGTTAAGATTATGGACAAAGCAATATACCGATCATGAATGTGGTGTACTTGCAATAATGGATATTCATGGTTGTGAACATTTAATAATTTATTCGATAAATAATTAAAGTTATCGTTTAATATTTTTTTATTATAAACACGTAACTTATTAAAGTAATATGTTTTTATAACACGTTTTTTTTTATTTTCGTGATATGTTTTTTTTTTTATCTTTGTACGTTTTTTGTTTTGTGATTTGATTTATCTGTCTTTTTGGTATGTTTCAGCATACCCTAGTGATCAATTGTTGTTCGTACAATTCAATCGACGTTCGTTTCTGATTTAAGTTTTTTGTCGATAGTCACTTAGAAAGTTATATCCCCACTCGGTTGATGATTATTTGCCGATGAAATCAGTTTGGGTAACGATACTTTTTGCATGACAATTTGGATAGCGTACACCTCTTTTTTCTTTCTTTATGTATCTCGTTTGGACAGAGACAAATAAATTTAAGAAACTTCTGAATTTTGTTGGTATACTTATCTTCATAATTTTTTTTATCGTTTTTTAATTATAAAATTTTTTGAATTATCTAATCTATTATTTTATTTCTTAAATACAATATAATTATATTTTTTATAAATTTAATAAAATTTTAGTAGTATTCGTTAAAAAAAAGTTTATAACTTTTTTTTATGTGTACTTGTGAACCTCGTTTATTTGATCATCCTTTTCAAATTAGGAAGTGGGGTGGTGGCCCTGTATTCTCCTGTCCCATTTACATTTTTCTTCTTCCTTTTATTAGATGCTGATTCATTTCCTCAAATAAGTTGACTTTAGTTTTTGTGGTTTAAGTTTTTTCATTTTTAATATTTTCTATTAAGTATTATTTTAGACGATAATAACATTAATAAACCCATTTTTTTATCATTTCAATCGGTTATTATTTTGATATATTATTTTTTGTATAAAAATAATTTTTATTATCCAAAAGAACATAAATTTGCTACTGAATCGTATAATAGACAAAAATAAAACATTCGACATGAAAACTATCAATTTTATTCAATTAATTGATCGATAAATTCGATCTTATTTTTTTAAGTTATGGTTTTGAAAGAAAAAGAGTTAGGTAAGATATGCAGCAATGTTTTGTGGATACATGTAAGTAGAGACGAAATTATACGAAGGTGGAGAGAGACAATCGTCCAAAGATTTTTTTTTTATCTCATATTTATTTTTTTATAAATTTATCCTTTACTTTTAAACATTTATATTTTACTCCTTAAACTTTAAATCTTGATTCTGTCTCTGTATATGAACGATAAACTAAGCAAATTTCGAACAACTTTGTTGGTAGGGTCATAGAATTCGTGGTGTTTCTACTACCAAAAACGAAAGCATATTCCACGATGTTGTTGGTATATTCAACAATTTGTCACAGAAAATAAAAAAGGTAGGGAATAGAATTAAAAAAAATATTTTAAATTATTAAGTATATTTTATTCTTTTACAAAATCTTTAATTAATATTATTCGTAATTGTACCCTATAGGTTACACCCTAGATTCACCCAAAGAAAAAGGACAAATTCTTGAGTTTTTAAATACTACACACTTTCGAAAATTTTAGGGTCAGGTAGATTAAAATAATATTAAAATAAGATAAATTAAAATTAAAACTAAAGTTATTATAGAATTCTTAAAAATTTTAATATCATTTTTATATACAAAATCATATTTGTTATAAAAATATACTTTATATATATCATTAAAAAAACTAAATTTTTAAATTTTAACCGAAATTCAATAATATCATTTTCATCATTTGGTAATTATTTTGGATCACGAGACGACATTTAAATCAACGGCTACGATTATTTTGTACTTTTTCTCTTCTCGAAATTTCCGTCAGCTACCCTCTTTCGGTTGCAAACACTGCACGCTTATATAAATGCTATTGTCTTTCGCATTTTCTCCATCATCCCTGTACTGTCGTAGCTTCAGTCGACCTTTTTCTATTTTCTTTTCGTCGGATTTTACAGAGATTATTTTCTATCATGGGAAAGATCAAGATCGGAATCAATGGTGAAATTTTATACTTTTTAAACAATTTTGTTACATTCTTAAAAACGTTTTTAATCATGTATTTGATTTTCTTTTTGGTGTTTGGTGCAGGATTTGGAAGGATCGGGCGTTTGGTCGCGAGAGTTGCTCTTCAAAGTGATGATGTTGAACTCGTTGCTGTTAACGATCCTTTCATCACCACCGATTACATGGTTCGTGTGCTTCCTTTTTGATTTTTAACTTGGCAGATTTAGCTTAGTTGCTTTGTTGCATGTCTAACTAGATAGATCCTTTGGATTAGTTTTCGTTTCAAAGGTTTTTAGATGAAAAAAGTTATTTGAGCGGAGTGATGATTTGAAACTATTTCTCTGGATTTGATTTTTTAAAATTTACCGATGATAGATCTATTGGAAGATAGATCTAGCTGAGGTTTGTGAAAATTAACTGTTTTGCTAGTTTTAACTTAAGGAAACTTATAATTATGGGTTTTTAAGTTATATATATATTTTGATTATTGATGTGATTTGGTAATTGTGTGTGTAGACCTACATGTTTAAGTACGACAGTGTTCATGGTCAATATAAGCACCATGAGCTTAAGGTGAAGGACTCTAAGACCCTTCTCTTTGGTGAAAAACCTGTCACTGTCTTCGGAATCAGGTAATATTTTATTTTATATAAAAAAAGATGAGAATGGAAATTTTATGATATAAAAACTGTTTTACCGATTGGGTTTTGGTTGATTATAGAAATCCTGAGGAAATCCCATGGGCTGAGGCTGGAGCTGAGTATGTTGTCGAGTCTACTGGTGTTTTCACAGACAAGGACAAAGCTGCCGCTCACTTGAAGGTTTGTGAAAAATAATTTTAGCTTATGTAAATTTGTGGTCTTACGAGAAAAAAATTGATTGGAACCTAACTCTATTTCGTATTTTATGTTTGGTATTCTTATTTGGGTTATGCTCACTTTTCAGGGTGGTGCAAAGAAGGTTATTATTTCTGCTCCCAGTAAGGATGCTCCCATGTTTGTTGTTGGTGTCAATGAGAAGGAATATAAGCCTGACCTTGACGTTGTCTCCAATGCTAGCTGCACCACCAATTGTCTTGCCCCATTGGCCAAGGTAATAATGATTCCTTGTTTATTGGTTTGAGCATCTGGTTAATAGTTTTTATATTTGAGTTGATAAATGACTTCTAACATGGTGACAGGTGATCCATGACAAATTCGGGATTGTTGAGGGTCTTATGACCACTGTCCATTCAATTACCGGTATGTTCTTGATCTCTCATGTTGCTTCTTGTTTCAACCATTAGTGTATCGTTACTGATGTCTTTATTGTTTTATTCAGCTACACAAAAGACTGTTGATGGGCCATCAATGAAGGACTGGAGAGGTGGTAGAGCTGCTTCCTTCAATATCATTCCTAGCAGCACTGGAGCTGCCAAGGTATAATTTTTAGATTCTCAAATGCTTTATTATGTATTGTTAAGTTATTGGAATTGAAGTTTGATGGTCATCATGTGATGATATAGGCTGTTGGCAAAGTTTTGCCTGCATTGAATGGCAAGCTGACTGGAATGGCTTTCCGTGTTCCCACTGTTGATGTCTCTGTGGTTGACCTCACTGTGAGACTTGAGAAGAAGGCTACCTATGAAGATATTAAGGCTGCTATCAAGTAAGGATTAAAATAGCTTCTGTATTATAATGATCTCTTAACTTGTCCTTAAGATAGCTAACTTTGAATTCTTTTCTGGTCCCTTTTTTGTGCGTAGGGCTGAATCCGAAACCAACATGAAGGGAATTCTGGGTTATGTAGAGGAAGATTTGGTCTCAACCGACTTTGTTGGAGACAGCAGGTATAACTTGTTAATGCTTTTTACAATGTTGTGTATGCTTCATATTAGAAGCTATGTTACTTCTCATTTATTAGACATTGGTCAAGCTATATGACATTCAAAGCGTCATCCAAATACTTGTAAAAACTAATCCGAGTAACATAGCCAAGGGCTGTAGATAGTGAAATTGGAACTAATGTTATGTATGATATGTTCTCAGGTCGAGCATTTTTGATGCCAAGGCTGGAATTGCTTTGAACGACAACTTTGCTAAGCTTGTTGCGTGGTATGACAACGAGTGGGGTTACAGGTAAACTAAACTTGTCCTAATTTCCTTCTTTTCAGTAACTTGGAAGTACTATATGTTAGACCAGACTTGATCATTCCTTTTCCTTCCGTGGGTGTCTCTAATGTTCTTCCCCTTGTGTGCCCAGTTCCCGTGTTATCGACTTGATCCGACACATGGCTTCTGTTTAAGCTAAGCAACTGATGCGATTGTGGTAAGTGTACCCAAGCTTTACCAGTTTTCATTTGAATTTAGAAGATAGACGTGATGAGAATAATCGAATTGCACGGATCGTGTGTTCAGTTTTACTACCCCCGATACTCTACATGTTTCGTGCTTTCATTGCACTTTTTTTTCCCGCTTCATTTGTGGTTACGCCACTCGTTAATGTGTTTCCCAACGTATCTTGCTTTGGCATTTATTTCAATATGTTGTGAATGTAGAGGATTTAGCACTTGAAGTAATGTGGTGTTTATTTAAAATAGAAAAATAGTTCGTCTAAAAAATGCAAAAACAAATTATCCCCGTCGGTCAGAGAGAATACACTTAAAGATCCTAATGGCGAAGAGATCTGTACTAGGGAACGGTAAGTAACAATACTTCGTTTCGACTTCTTCAAACGAAGGTTGGAGAACAAAAATATAATCCAGAGGACAAAAATACTGAAGAGATTTGCCTTGAGGATGTTCGACCGTTTTTTTTTACAATAATCAATGAGCTTAAAGGACATGAAGAAAAGTTTTTAAAGTGCAAACTTGTTAAATTGATTTATTCATTTTTTAGTCATAAAATTATAGGAAGATATTGATTATTATACTACAATTACAATTGATCAAGAAAAAATAATGGAATTAAATCAATTTTCTCAAACTCTGATACAAGGAAAAATAAAATATTTTTTTTTATAGAGATTAACATACCATTAATATTGGTACGCAATCATCAATCGAGTTAGATCTAACTTTTTATAACCATCGATAAAACTAGGGATGATAATATAATTCGATCCGAAGAAAAATTTTGATCTAAATCTAATTAAAAAATTCGAATATGGATCCAAAAATAATGTTCGAGGCCTAATAGGAGGTGGGTTAGATATGAATATTGTCATAATTTGATCCAAATTCAATCCGACATATTCGATATGAATCTAATCTGTATATAAATCCAAATAAAAATATTTAAAATTCTTATATTTAAAAAGTTTGAGTCGTTATTTTAATTTATTTTATATTGAATTATAATATTTGTTGAGATTTTATTTGTGTTATAAATTTAAAAATATTTGTTTGATAAAAATATTTTTTTAATTAAAGATATTATTTGAGTTGTTTCTTAAAAAAAATAATTGAATTTAAACTTTTGGATATAAATTTGAATTTTAGATACTTTATTAGATTGGATTTGAATTTATGTAAATAGACTTGGATTCGGACTTGGATTTTTTTGAAAGTCCGATTATTAATTGGATTGGACTTTATAAAGTTCGATCCAAGTCCAACTATTGTTATCCCTAGATAAAATCATAATCAGAAATTAGCATCGATTTAAATTTCTGCAATAATCGACCGCTAAAGTATGTTAAATCTTGTCACAAGAACAACCCCCCACAAAAAGCATGTCATAAGGACAAAAAAATACGTATCATAAAGATAAAGATTCTTATTAAAATACAAAAAATATAAAAATATAAAAAAATAATCTGATGATCGACGACTAATATAAAGATTAATTCTATTAAATTATTATTAAATTATTAAACTAATAAACGAAAATATATATCATATAGATAAAAATTCTTATTAAACTATTATTCACTTTCAATTTCGTTTCTATTTATTTTATTTCTTTATTATTAATATGTTAATTCTCTAATCTCTTTCCTTTTAATTTTACAATTAATGAATAACAATTGATTTTATTCCTTTTTAATAATATATGTATTCTATTTACTCTTTTTATATTTAATGTTATATTACATACATAAATTAAACATTTTTTATTTGTTTTATACGATAATACCAATTGCTTTATATAACATACTTAGAGTGCAATAATTTTTTTCTTTTTAATTTGGTTTTCTTTTAATATTTTATTACACTTTGTAATTACCAGAATTGATACGGGAAGTCACCACCAATCCTTTTTTTTACGGTACGATTGGAACACCAAATGTAGAGTCTACAAACCAAAATTGGATTCGGGAGTCTGTTACGCATGGGGAAGGGTGAACACCCTTACAACGTCCAAAATTAGCACTTATCGGTTACACGATATTTTATACGAACAAAAATATGAACTCGATATTTAAATCTATGATCCAAAAGAGAAATAATTAGGGAATATTCAATAAAAATCAGTAAAAAACATGTTAATAATGTTTGTATCAAAACAGGGACCAAATCTAAAAAAAAAGAAATTGTAGGGTAAAAATAGTGGAAATTAAGGGTGAAATTGAAGAAAATATGAAAATATAAGGCTAAATTGCAAAAACAGTGACTAAAATTGAAGGGGATGCAAACTGTGTGGTCTTAATGAGAACACGCTAGGTGTTTAGGGACCTCGGGAGTGATTTTCCCACTTTGGCAGGTTATGCGCGGGTTGGGCTTGGTTTACGGGTTTATTCGGGGCTCCAATTCATGAAACGACGTCGTTTCGGTTGAAGGTTATAAGACACCTATTAATCTGAAATCCCATTATTTCTCATTTGTTCCTTCTTCAATAACAAAGAGAATAAGGTTCTCTCTGTCTCCTTTGAAATCCGATGGCTCTTGGGTTCGTCGACCACCGTGGACCAACATCGACAGCCGTTGTCAGTGACGGAAACCAAAAAGAGACCTACTTTCCAACACTATTCGACGTGGGGATCTCAATTCTAGCCTCAGATTCTAGTAAAGATGTTGGTATCAACGTAGATCTAGAGTTAAGTGTTCGTTTTTTTAAATTCTTTATCTTTTCCTTTCAAATGCATCACTCGATTTTTGCTCATCTCTTGCTCTTGGTTTTTTGTTTCGAATAGGATAATTATTGTGTGGTTTTTTCTCTCGAATCTGGATTTTTCATTCCATTCTTTTGTAACTAGATTACATTCGGGATTAAGGTTTTATATACCCGAAATTATACATATTAAAATACTAAAATCTCTGTTTTTTTCATGAGATTTCAGTTCTAATCTTTTTGTTTTAATATTTTGTAGATCAGGCGGTGGCGCGGTGGACAGTTTTGAGATCAAATAGGAGAGCGCGTGACCATCACACACAATTCGAATCGCCGTGCGTGGCCGCCAAACACGAAGAGTTGGAGGTAGACAAAGGGACAACGGTAGCTTGGTTATGAGAAGGTTATTATCGGTTCAGTTAGGGTTTAGTTAGGGAATTAGTGTTTGATTATTGGGTTTGTGTATTGTTGGATAATTGGGCTCCGGTTTAAGGGGATTTTATTGGATTGTAATAGGTTTTGTATGTTGGATTGGTTATAATAATAAAATGAGTTTGTTGGATTGAATGAATGAGTTATTATAGTTCTCCTCTTTGCTCATTGTTGTGTAACGACAATAGGGCAAAGATAAAGAATAACTCATTTCATTTGGTATGGTTTCAAGGTTCATCTTCGATTAGGTTGAGGTTCTCTTTGGCCACCATTTATTATTCTAGAGCTTTGACTTGATCTACTCCACCGCCATTGTCAGCAAAATCATTAAAATTAGAAGATCCATTAAGGAGAATAAAAGTTGAGGTTGATTCATTGGAGGAGACAAAATAAGCTTGGTTTGCTACGCCGCTGCAATACCTGAAGAAAACTTGACCTAGCTGCAACACTGATGAGGATACATGATTGAAGGGTAAGGTTCTGACATTATATATTGTTGCATCACATGAAGAAGCATGATCTGATATTTTTTTTTCTTTTTGCTTTTTTTTAAAATTTTTCTAGCAAAGATATAATGTCCGTAAATAAAAATTTGATCTAGTTGTACCATCAACGGTAAAACGAGACAAGTCAAAATATGTTATGCTTACGCCATCAATGGCAGAATGAAAACTTATTGGATTTGGTCGAAGAGGCAGGACCTGAAGTATAAGGTTGAATCTATCCACACCATCAACGGAGGGGTAAAGTCGAATTTCATCAATTTGAATCCTATTACGCCATCAAAGGAGAAATATGATTGAGTTTTAATGATTTGGAGTTGATCACACCATCAACGGGGACAAGATCAAATTTCAGCAATTTGGATTTTACTACGCCTTCAATGGAGAAGCAAGATTGAACTTCGGTGATTTATATCTGACCACACCATCAACGAGTACAAGATCAAATTTCAGCAAATTGGATCCTACTACGCCATCAATGGAGAAGCAAGATTGAACTTTGGTAATATAGATCTGGCCACACCATCAATGGGGACAAGATCGATCCTACTGCACCATCAACGGAGAAGAATGATTGAATTTTAGTGATTTGGATCTGGCCATACCATCAATGGGGACAAGATCAAATTTCAGCAATTTGGATCCTACTATACCATCAAGGGACAAGCAAGATTGAACTTTAACGATTTGGATCTGGCCACACCATCAACGGTGACAAGATCAAATTGTAGCAATTTGAATCCTACTACGTCATCAATGGAAAAACAAGATTGAACTTTAGTGATTTGAATCTGGCCACACCATTATCGGGAACAAGATCAAATTTTAGCAATTTGGATCTTACTACGTCATCAACAGAGAAGTAGGATTAAACTTCGGTGATTTAGATCTGACCACACCATCAACGAGGACAAGATCAAATTTTAGCAATTTATGTCCTACTACGCCATCAACGGAGAAGCATGGTTGAATTTCAGTGATTCGAATCTGGCCACACTATCAACGGGGACAAGATCAAGGCATGAAAGATTTAAAAACCTGATTTAAAAGTGTCTTCAATTAATGTCATAAGTCCTTTTTGCATTTTTTCCAAATGCACAAGGATCAACGGATTTGACTTGCCTTTACCTATAGCCATTTGCTCCTGTTAGCTATATCATTCCCTTAGGTATAATCAGTTTAGACCAATTACGAGATTAGATTTTTCTAAAGGATTTATTTTTCTTCGACCATTCATGAAAATGAGTTTTTGATGGATATTTGAATTGTCCATTGTCTTGTTTTTGTATGTCTTTGTCATTTTTTCTTTTTTTTTTTGTATTTCTCATTTTTTCTGTTTTTCATTTACCATTCATTTTTTTTGTTTTTTTTCATCTTCTCATCATTTTTTTTCTCAAAATAGTTTTGATTCACATGTACCATTAGCACAAGTATGAGAAAATGAGATCTGCATGAAGATTTACTCCTCAACATAACTGTCGAAAGAGCAAGGTTCTAACAAAATTGACTCACCACCATTGACGGAGGCGATATTAAAAAAAGTTGCTTCTGCTACTCCATAATGGGTAATTAGGACTTGAAAGCAAAATAAAAACCTTCGTTAGCCACTGTAAAAAATTTTGGAGTTATTACCTGAAAAAAATTATGTTTTTCTGCGTATTCAGCCTTATTGGGTACAAAGATTGGTCATCACGTTATTTCCCTCATGATTGAGGTCGTTCGATCTCTTTCTTAGACCTGTTTGTATGTACAAGTAAAAAATATATGCATCATGAATGCCCTTAACTTGATGCTCAATGCATGCAAAATATAAATGCATGGTGTCTAAATATAAAATGCTTGAATGTATGAATGACATGATTTTTTCAAGGGACTCCCCTGATTCCACTAGTGATAATGGGTTCTGCTAGAACTTCTCTGATTTATCTTTCTTTCTCGGAATCTTTTTTTCAAAATGGATGCCCCAAACATTTTTTAACAAGCTGAACCTATAAAGTACAAGAATTCATATGGTTATGTTGCCCTGTTAGGTTGTCGTTATCCTTTGCATTTAGTCCGCTCAATATTCAACCTCAAAGCATTACACAAGATAAAATATATTGCAACTTGTAGTTTTAGGCCCTTACAAAAGACTCTCGCTGCCATTGGGCTTAGGCTAGTGAGATAGTTCACAAAAACATTTCATTGGAAGAGATGAAGACTACAAGTGACCTATTACGGTCAAGGTAGAGCAATATCTTAGCCTAGCAGACATAATTTACTTTTGTACAACTCAAAAAATAACAACATTGTACTCTTATTTAGTGTCTTCATGCTTGGGCAAGGGATCCTTATTCATGGTCGTTTCAGTTGAGTCGTCGAATCTTATCACTCCGAGATTGATAAACTTTTCTATTAGTCTTTTGAAACCAAGATAATTTTTGATTGAATGCCCCACTTGTCCTGCATGGTAATCACATCTTGCATTGACATCGTTTTATTTCGAGAAAGGGGGTTGTACCGGGACTTGATAGAAGGGCGACACCAAGTGGTTATCGTACAAATATTTGTATAGATCCCCATAAGAAATTGGTAATAAAGTAAACTCCTTCTTTTCAATATTCTTTCTATGACTGAAATCTTGGTTTGAGGAATTATAGGTACCTATAGCTCAAGTTGTGTCATCGTTACAGTCTTAGAATAATTGACATTATAGACTCCCGAAGAATTTACTTCACTATCCTTCTTAACATATGTTAGCCTTTTATGGGACGAACTTTCATCAGTGTCAATTCTGCCACTCTTGATGACATTCTCGATAAGCTCACCAGATAATACCAGATTAGCAAAATTGGTGGTTGCATTACCTATGAGGCGATTCAGGATTGGGTCCTCCAATGTTTGGATGAATATGACCGCTGTCTCTTTTACACTAAGAGGCGGTTGGACTTGTGCTACTACATTTCTCCAACGTTGTGCGTATTGTCTAAAGCTTTTATTAAACTTTTGTTTCATGTGTTGCAGAGTCCATCGGTCTGGTACCATATCTCTAACATGCTTATATTACTCTAGAAAAGCTTTGGCCAAGTCTTTCCATGATTTTATCTAATAACAATTTAACTGATTATACCATCTAGTGGCGGACCCCTTAAACTATCTTGAAAATAGTGTACCAATAACTTATCATCCCTTCCGTATCCCGTCATCCTTCGACAAAATATAGTAAGATGGGCTCGGGGGTAACTTATCTAGATATATCTTTCAAATTTTGAGATTTTGAATTTTGTGGGTAACACCAAATCTGGGACGAGGCTGAGTTCGTTAGGATCGAATCCACTGACGGTGTCTTCAACCTCCATAGCTTCCATTTTTTCTTCGAGTCATTTATAACGCTCTTTGATTTCTTTTGAAGTCTCAATCTTTGGTTCTATCAGTTGATCAAGTTTCGTGAAAAAGTTTTCTACATGATGACCCCCTATTTGGTTTCTGATGTGGAGGGTATGTTCATGAGGCCAAATGTGCCGGTTGGATGTAATGGTATCTTCCTTTTAGAAAAAATCACCTGAGGATGAGCTTCCGATGGTATCTTAGTTTGAACATGAGCAAAACCTGGAGGGTATATGAGATCTTCAATCATGTCAGTGCGATTTGCCCCTCGGTTGACAATAGAAGCATCTTCTTGTTCATGTGGCTTGAATATGAGCATTTATGCTAGTTTCCTGAGCATTCTTTGTTGAGATCTTACAATCTGTTCTTTCATTTCTTGTTGAACTTTGGCTAATAAGTCCTCTACTTTTCGTGTTAAATCAGCATGTAGATCCTTTTGAGTCTGCTCCATCTTATCTAACATGTCTCTGTTCATCTTTTTTGTCTTGTGTCGAGTTCTATAAGGATGTTGAATTGTCGTCTTGTCCAGTAATGTTGAGACAGGGGACCCCGAACATTAGTCCTGATTTTAGAAGATATGTGCATGTGAATGCATGGTACATGACTTAAATATAAAAGTATCAATTCAAAAATGGTTCTCGGGTCCACCATTTTGCGTTTACGGGATTTGTTCATAACTTTGAATGTTGTATTAATATCTAGGATACTAGATTTTCTCCCGATATATTTTAAGTTAAGAACCAATCATGAATCAATACTTCATGCTTGTGAAATTCTAAAATTAAAACATGATTCTGGTATTTTACAATTGATGTAAAATTGATTATAATATGTTATGATGCATTCAAAAAGAAAAGAGGTTAATTCACATTAAAGCAAATAAATAAATTAAATTAAGATTATAATAACAATATATAATAAAGTTGTAAATAAAGGCAACAAAGCCTAAAAGGTTACCGACAAACGGTTAGAGTTTCGCATGGCGCTCTAAGGGTAGGCTTCTAGGTCTTATTACATGTGGTTTGGTCTAGAAGGTACCCGAACGATACTTATTACCCTACTAAGGATAATAAACACGATTCAGAGGGATACGTTTCTCTAAGTCTATACGGAGACATAGGTCTCACGAAGACAAAGGAAAAAAAATCTCGAAAGCAATTCACCATCCTACGCGGAGGCGGATCCTCACGAAGAAGTGGTTTCATGCTCCCACTTAAACGGACGAAGCCCGGGTTGAGAGCTCATGAAATGAGGAGTCGTAAAAAACATTTAAAAATATTAATAAATATTTTAAATTAAATAAAATAAAGGATCACAAAAATAAAATAAATCGAATTTATATTTTCAATCATTAAATAAGATGTAACCGATTTACGACTCGACACTCGAAATGTCGTCCCTAGCGGAATCACCAGCTGTAATCACTAGAATTAATACGGGGAGTCGCCATCAATCATTTTTTTACGGTGCGATTAGAACACTAAATGTAGAGTCTACGAGCCAAAGCTAGATCCGTGAGTCTGTTACGCGTGGGGAAGGGTGAACACCCCTACAATGGCCAAAACTGACACCTATCGGTTACACGATATTTTATACGAACGAAAAGATAAACTCGATATTTAAATCTGTGATCCAAAAGAGAAATAATTAGTGTATTCAATAAAAAATAGTAAAAATCATGTTAATAATGTTTATATCAAAACAAGGACCAAATCTGCAAAAAATAGAAATTATAAGGTCAAAATAGTAGAAATTAAGGGTCAAATTGAAGAAATTATGAAAATATAGGGATAAATTACAAAAAAACAATGACTAAAATTGAAAAGATGCAAACTATATGGCCGAAATATGAACACGTTTGGTGTTCAGGGACCTCGAGAGTGATTTTCCCACTTTGGCGTGTTATGCGCAGGTCGGGCTAGGTTTACGGGTCTATTTGGGGCTCTAATTCATGAAACGATGTTAATTTGGGCTTTACATCGATCATCAAAACGACGTCATTTTGGTTGAAGGTTGTAAAGCAGCTATTAATCCAAAATCACATCATTTCTCATTTGTTCCTTCTTTAATAACAACGAGAACAAGGCTCTCTCTGTCTCCTTTGAAATCCGGTGGCTCTTGGGTTCGCCGACCATCGTGGACCAACACTGGCAGTCGCGCCGGTAGCCGTTGTCGTGACGAAAACCAAAAAAGGATCGACTTTCCGACACTATTCGATGTGGAGATTTCGATTCTAGACTCGATTTTTAGTAAAGATAATCGTATCAGCATAGATTTAGAGATAAGTGTTCATTTTTTAAAATTCTTTACCTTTTCCTTACGAATACGTCACTCGATTTTTGCTCATTTCTTACTCTCGATTTTTTTCGAATAAGATAATTATGGTGTAATTTTTGCTCTCGAATCTGGATTTTTCATTCTATTTTTTGTAACCTAATTACATTCAGGGTTAAGAGTTTATATACCCAAAATTATACATATTAAATTACAAAAATCTCTGTTTTTTTCTTAAGATTTCAATTATAATCTATTCGTTTTAATATTTTACAGGTCGGTGAAGCAGATCTATCAGGCGGTGGAGCGGTGGCCGGTTGTGGGATCAAATAGGAGAGCGCTTGACCACCATGCGCAATTTGAATCGCCGCGCGGACTGCTGGAGGTAGGCGAAGAGACGATGACAACTTGGTTAGGGGGAGTTTATTACCGGTTCAGTTAGGGTTTAATTAAAAAATTAAGATTTGGTTATTGGATATGTGTATTGTTGGGTAATTCAGCTCTGGTTTAGTAGGTTTTTATTGGATTGTAATGGATTTTGGGTTTTGTATGTTAGATTGGTTATTATAATAAAATGGGTTTATTGGATTGAATGATTGGGCTATTACACACTTTTATTTTATTTATTATTTTAACTTCTTTGTAATAAGTTTTTTTGAATTCTTTGGGTGTATACCAATGTAAAATCTTTTAACTTTAATACTTTCTATTGGAATGTGTAAACAAACTTAAGAGAAAATTATGAAGAAATGTTGAGTTTACAGAAAATATTTGGCTCAAAATGAGATAATCTTTCATTAACATTTGAAGGATTTATATACACGAATTTAACCTTATTAGCATGCTTAACAGACTCATTAACAACCTTCCAGCTCAGCAAACCTCCTAACCGTTATAAGCCTAACAACCTCTCATCATCCACCCTACTTTTTCATTTTTTTTCATTACAAACTTCTTCATAGGATATAACATTTAGTTTATCTCGAAAATCAACAAAATAAGCACTTGATAAGGCCTTTGTGAACCCATCAGCTACTTGGTACAATGCTGGTACATAATTTATCTGAATCAATTTCTCTAAAACCTTTTCACGAACAAAATGCACACCCAAATCTATGTGCTTTATTTTCGAATGATACACCAGATTCATACTCATGGAAACAGCACTAGTGCTGTCACTCCATACCACAGGGACCTCTTTATGAACCAGTTCCATTTTTGTCAAAAGTGATTTCAACCATATCACCTCTGAGACAGTGTCTGCAATGCTCTTATATTCGGCTTCCATCGTCGATCTGGACACACTCTTTTGTTTCTTCGAACACCAAGTTACAAGACTATTGCCTAGATACACACAACCTCCAAATGTGGAACGTCTGTCATCAAGATTGCTACCCCAATCAGCATCTGCAAAGGCGACTAAGGTAGGTTTCTGATTCCCAACCCGAAATGCAAGGTCATGATGAATTGTACCATTGAGATACCTCAGGATTCTCTTGACTGCTTTCCAATGCCCCTCACATGGAGAGTGCATAAATTGAGCTATTTTATTGACACAAAATGTGATATCAGGTCTAGTATGATATAGATATAACAGTGCACCAACTATGCTTCTATAACCTCGAGCATCATCAATGGGACTGCCATAATTTTTGCTCAATTTTATGGAAGGCAATAAGGGTGTGGTTGCTGCCTTAGCCTTGTCCATTTTTGCTCTTTCTCAAAGATCTAAAATATATATTTTTTGACTCAAAAACAAGCCATTGTTGTATCTTCGCACCTTTATACCCAGAAAATAACTCAAGTCTCTCATGTCTTTGAGACTGAATTTGTTTCTAAGCTTACACACTACTTTATCTACAATTGCATCTGAGCCACCCGTAATTACTATATCATTTACATAAACTAGAATGTATGTGTAAATGACACCAGCATGTTGCACAAATAAGGACGAGTCTGCTCCAGACCTTTGAAAGCCGATTTCCACCAAACAAATTTTAAGCTTTGAATACCAATTGCGTGGAGCTTGCTTTAGTTCATATAGGGCCTTATTCAGCTTGCAAACAAGCTTTCTCCCATCATCCTCATATTTTTCAAAATCACTAGGCTGATCCATGTACACATCTTCTTCTAAATCACCATTCAAGAAAACATTGTTTATGTCAACTTGTCTCAACTTTCATTTATTTTCCACTGTAATTGTCAATATAACATTTATGGTTGTAAACTTAACAACTGGACTGAAGGTGTCAACAAAGTCTCTTCCAGATATTTGAGAGTATCCTTTCAAAACAAGTCTAGCTTTGTATCTAGACACACTACCATCTGCATTTCTCTTAATTTTGAATAGCCATTTACAGCCTATTATGCTTCTATCTTGAGGCAAATCCACCAATGTCCAAGTTTTATTTCTCTTCAATGCTCCATATTCCTCTAATACTGTTGCTTTCCATTTTGGACACTCAAGAGCTTTGTATATTGAATGAGGTAACTCACCCTCCATCACCGAGCAAAAATAAATTTTCGGTTTACGAATGCCCATTTTACTCTTAGTCATCATTGGATGTGCATTGAGAGGTTGATTGTTCTCGGTCAGATCATACCCTCTCGCAAAATTATTCCCTGTATGAACCTCATGATCTTCAGTAATCACATCTCGTAAATTGTCACCTTCTCCATGTGGTTCGTGACTCCCAGGTAACATTTCCTCTAGATTGTCAACACCCTCATCAGTTTCATATGCGTCAGGTAATGCATTCTGCATGTGTCCTGGCATTCCATGAGTATCATCGGTATTCACATCCTGGATTGAAGTAATCGAACCATGTGTTGTGTGTCTAGCATTATCATCCCCACTATTATTATCTTGTGGTTGTGTCCCACCAACATTAGTCGCACTAGTGGAACACCCTTCATGTAGTTCAAAAATCGATTCTTGAGGTGCATCCCTAGCTCCTGTCGCAGCTGCTGTAGTAACAGGTATAGGAACTTCATTGTCTTCTGTCGCAGTTGCTGGAGTAGCAGGAATAAGAGCTTCATTGTGTTGCACGTTAAGTTTGTTGCCAGCTGACAAATCTACCACTAATGGAATGGATTGCCAAGGACCAGGATCATTTGAATGTTCATGTTTGGTTGATTGGTGGGAAAAATGTCCTGCAAATAGAAAGTTAGTTTCATCAAATATTACATTACAGGATATGTAAACATTTCCATCAGATGCCAAGCAGTAGTGTCCTTTGTGAGAGGGACTATAGCCCAGAAAAATAGAAGGTAAAAAGTGAAACTCCATTTTATGCGAGTGAAATGGCCTGAGATGAGGATAACACCTGCAACCAAAAACTTTCATAAACTTGTAGTCAGTTAACCAACTTCTCATATGGTGAAACTCTTTCCAGTACTTTGGTAGGGAGTCGATTGATCAAGTATACTGCAGTGGTGACTGCATATGTCCAATAATGCATCGGCATCGAAACTTGAGCTAAGAGTGTAAGTCCCAATTCGATAATATGATGATGTTTTCGTTCCACGACCCCATTTTGCTGAGACGTATGAGGGCATGAACTCAGTGAATGATGCCTTCTTGAAGTTACAACGAAGCTAGAGATTTGTATTCACCACCCCAATCGCTTTGGACCTCTCGGATAACCCCATTAAACTGAGTACTGACCAATTTCTGAAATGATTGAAACGCAGCACTGAGACTTGTACTTAAGAAGGTACAACCATGTATGCTTTGTAAAAGAATCTACAAAAGACACATAATAACGAAATCCTCTTGAAGAAACATGCGCTGGTCCCCAAAGGTCAGTGAACACAAGTTGAAAAGGTTGAGTATAAGTAGTTGTGGACGGATAAAAAGGTAAACGATGGCTCTTGCCCATTTGACACGCCATACAAACTGGCTCACTTTTATTTCTTGAGGAAGCAAGTTGTATATCACAGCGTTTACAAACTTGTAATAGGGCATCCTGAGAAGGATGTCCCAACCTACGATGTCATAAATCGTATACATCTATGGACTTAGAAACCACATTCAATTCAGGTTGCATACACTTATTGAATTCAAAAACAGTAGGTAAACTGTTAAAACTATATAAGCCATCAACTTCTTGTCCCTCGAGCAAAACACCACCTGTTGCTTCATCTCGTACTAAGCATGAATGTGCATGAAACTCGAGGAAGACCTTGTTATCTCTAGCAAGCTTAGAAACCGAAACAAGATTTTTGGTTACGTGAGACACATGTAATAAGTTGTTTAGTTGAAGCATGCGTGTATGGGAGGACAAATTAGATTGACCAATGCTACTTATATTAAGAGACATCTCATTACCAACTAGCAACTTTCCTGGACCAGTATATTCCATTCCATCATTGAGAATACCAGCTTCTGGAGTAACATGGTGAGTGACTCCAGAATCCACAAACCATTGTTTATTATTGTATTAGCCAGATATGTCTACATTCCTTGACCAGAGGTAGAAGGCCCTGCACATGGACACCCGTGAGTCAAACGATCAGTGTCTAGAGTACACATGTTCACAACAACATTTTCTTCTGTTGTTGATTGTTGAACAGAAGGACGAGCATTAACCCCAGAGAAATTTTCATCAAACCGATGCTAGCACCGATCCATCAAATGACCTAACTTGCCACACAATTGACATTAGAGACGAGTCTTTGTATAACGACCACGCCCTCTTTGTACTGTGGGAGGTCAAAATGGCCTATGTGTAGGAACAAGAGAACCATCATTAAGCTGAATAGTTTTTAGACTAGGTGAGAAACTAGCATAGTGACTGGAGCTATTAAGCTGGGTTTCTGCATCAATTAACAGTGAAGTGGCTGCTTCCATAGTATATAGTTCTCGACTTACCGTAATTATAGCAACAAACGGCTGATACTCCATCGTCAACCCATTTAATATTGTAGCAATCTTTTTCAGATCGGAAACTGATCTGCCACACGATGCAAGTGCATTGCACACTTCTTTAACTTGAGAAACATAAGCACGCATGGACATATCTCCTTTCTTGAGAGATCGAAGACGATAGTGAAGGCTCATGATCGTGGTTGTCGATCTGCTCGCAAAGAACTGCAGTACCATTGCCTAGATCTCGGCAGCCGTTTCAGCACCAATAAATTGAGATAGTAAACCCACATTAATCGTGGAGAGCAACCATTGTGCACGGGCACTATCTTGTGCAACGAATGCCTTATATGCTTCATTTTCAACCATCGCCTCACTTTCATCACGAACGACTGTTGGAGGAGGCTTGAGAGAATCAGTTAGCAATTTCTCAAGCCGATGGCTCCGAACCGCAAGCAAAATCTGCTGCTTTCATAAAAGAAAATTGGATTCATCGAGAACAATATTCATTCTCTTATTTGTGAAGGCTTTACTCCCCTTCGACAGAGATCCACCAGAATCGTCATTTTCGAGTAATGGTAGCGGCATAACAGAAGGCTCTGGAGGCAAAACCATGGCAGAAAAAAAAACTGAAGAACGAAGCACAGCTGAGGAGCGTGAACAGGAAAAACAAATGTTCCTAGCAGGAGAAGTTCCCGACAATTGATACCATATTAGAATGTATAAACAAACTTAAGAGAAAATTATGAAGAAATGTTGAGTTTACAAAAAGTATTTGGCTCAAAATGAGATAATCTTTCATTAATATTTAAAGGATTTATATACACGAATTTAACCCTATTAGCATGCTTAACAGACTCATTGACAACCTTCTAGCTCAGCAAACATCCTAACCGTTACCAGCCTAACAACCTCTTATCACTTTCAATAAATTATTAGTATATAGGTTTTATTTATGTTAATTTTATTAATACATAAAAGATTTAAAATATACATATATAATGTACTTTTAACGTATTAATATATATTATATCGAACATGTTATATCTTATGTGTTTTATATTTTATATTTTAACATTTTATATATTTTTTTATATATTTATAATTCTGTCACTTTTGTTGGAATTCATATATTTTGTTATATGTTCTTAGCATGTTATTTGATTAAATATAAATATATTTTATAAAATATATGTATTTTAATTAGTTAATTATTTAATATTATAATTAATATATTATTTTAAAAAATAATATAATTAACTTAAAAAATAATAAAACATAAAATTTTAAAGTAAATTCATTTATTACTTAGAACATGAATGATGCAAATGAAGTAAAAAAGAGTTTCTTTTTATAGTTGAGTCTTTTTATATTAGACGGTTCTTAATGATTTATATCGATAGCTATGATTGAAGTACACCAACCATAATATAATATTCTTTAGAATATATGTTATTTAAAGAAATAAATCATATTTTTATATAAAAGTTTATATAATCAAGGTGGTTGTTTTCTAGATTCTTTTATAGATTAAGCTAAATTTGATGGTTTCTTTAGATAAAATCTTCGTTATAATTTCTTAAGCAATCATATATGTATGTGATTTCGATTCGAACTGACAATTTTTGATAATATAATTAGATATTGTTCACTTTGATTATAAAGTTAAAGAGTTTAACGATTTCATACAAAGTATCACAAATATAAATTGTTATTATTATGTTAAGAGGTACATACAAATAAATAATAAATAATATAGAATGAAATAAATTTTTCTGGTCTAGTATCAAACACAAATATAAATATATTTTATATTTTAATTAGTTAATAATATTTATTATAATTAATATATCTTTAGAAAAATAATATAGTTAACTTAAAGTAATAAATTAATGGTGAATTAGATTTTTTATCTTTCTTACCTTTTTTTATTATTATTATTATGCACATTTTTATTTACTTCAGATATTTTTTAATTTATCCATTCCTTTTGAAGTTTTCCTCAATCATATTGATTAATTGTATTTTAATTTTATAATTAAAAATATATTTTATTATTTTCAAGCTAAAAATTTATTGTGAACTCAGTTTGAGTAACTTCAAAAGATTTATTATTTTAATAATAAAATTAATTTTTACCATTTAAATACTAAAAAATGTCTTTCTATTTCTTTTTAATTTCTAGAATTCTTCTCCTTTTTACTACTCTAATTTTCAACTTCATCGCATCGTTTTATACAATCATCCGAAGAATCGTTCAGATCAAGTGAAAGAAATTTAGATCATCGATAATAACAAAAAATACTACTTAAAATATTTTTTAAAGAAAATATTTTTATTGATCATTAACGGAATAATAAGAGAAATAACGGTTTGTTATCTCACAATTGGATGTTACTTATTAAATCGCGATCACAATATATCGTTTTTATATGGATCTAATTCTCAAGGTAATTTTCAGTGATATCGTTTTTGAGCAACGATGATATCATTATATAACATTTGCAATCGTGGTTGTTTACCATTTTTTTTAACTCTGATTTGGTGCTTAATTAATCTGTAATTCTAAACTCAATCAAAGATTTTATGTAAGTATATATTGATGGATGGTATTTTAGCACTTATACTTATAAATGCCTTTTAGTTATTTTCAAGTTAAGTAGTTATTATGAATTTAGTTTGAGCAATTTTACTACATTTAGATTGAAAAAATCGGAGATTTAAATATCAATCGTATTATTTTTAATCGTGTCGCGATTATTATAATTATTTTTATAATCATTAAACTTTTATAATAATATTAGTATTCAAACCGGTAAATTTTTAAAAGAATGGTTCGTGCAAAACCTATGTCCTCTTGATTCTTTGTTTTCTCTTTGACATTCAAACCTAAGGGTGATAATAAGCCGAGTCCGAGCCAAGCTAGACTCGGTTCGGCTCGAAAACAAGTATATCTGGGCTCGACTCGGATTCAAAGTTCGTCAAGCTTGGTTCGGGTTCGACTCGGCTCAGTTTGGCTCAAAATAGATAATTTTTTATATTATTTTTATTATTTATTTATTTATTTATAATTTATTTTTTATTTATAGTTTTATAGATTTGTTTTAGTTGATAATATTCAATTTGTTTTATTTAATTTATTTTCAGTGGATTTACTCTAAATTATTTTATTGTTTTTCTTTGCTAAACAAATTATTTTTAATGTATATACGTATGTTTATATATAATTATTTTGAGCTTGTTCACAAGCTTTTCGAGCCGAGCTTAGATAAACTTGTCTCGACTCATTTAAATCCTAAACCGAATCTGAACTCGATCGAACTCACTCGAACCGAGTTTGAACTAAACTTTAATCGAGCCAAACGCGAGTAGCTCGCGAGTCGGCCTGGTCCATTATCAACCCATTCAAACCCTAGAAGGGTTGTTTTCATGCCGTTGTCATCAGACCAACATTAGAGCCGCGCGATTTCATCTCTTGTCGTCAGCGCGCCGTAAATCCCCTCTCCCTGTAAGTCTCATCAGCTAGCCTCCTTTACACTTTCATGCTCACCCTTATCGCTCGCCCATGATTTTTTTAGATTTTACAGTAACGGGAGAAAACGGGGATTCGACATAATTCCCCGTTATTTATCTCCAACCATTAAATTGTGGCCGCGATCCACCGCTACTAGTGTGATTCCGCGTCCCACCGATGTTTTAGCCGATAGCGTTTTCATCCGGCGGCGTTATCGCTAAATAGCGGCCGCTATAGCGGTTGCAGGCCGTTTTTGGAAACACACTCTTCGATAACTGCTCATTGCTTAAAGTTAAAAGTTGGCTGAAGGGTGTGATGCACTTGTCTTTAATATTGATGCTATTGTGTTATCTTGATCATTGGGTAGATTGGATTCATGCTATGAATGACCCATGATAGGATTGTATATAATATAAATGGATGGGCTGTTCTTTGGAAAGAAGATGGCGATATTTCTTGAATATTTACAACTCCAATGAAGCTGTAATTTCATGGTTATCCTTTCTACCTGTCATCTTTTAACTTTTTGAGCATCTCTTAATGTGATAGGAAACTGTATCCACACACTATTTGTTTTTATCAACAAAGGAATACCCAATCCTGAGAAATTTTCATGTGTTTTTTCTTTTTCGTCATCTTATAGTTTTGCTTTCATGAATCAGTATTCTCTCTCTGGTTGTAGCAAACAAACTTTTATGAGAAACTTCATTGTCATCTTTTAACTTCTTGAGCATCACTTAATGTGATATGGGAAACTGTATCCAGGAATTCTTCTTTGTTTTTATCTACAAAGGAGTCCCCAATCCTGATAATTTTCCATGTGTTTTCTTCTTTATCATCATCAAGTAGCTTTGCTTTCATAAATAAGTAGTCGCCCTCTGGTTTCAGCATACAGACTTCTTGAGAAACTTCATTCATCAAAATGCATGTTCCTAAACCAGGTACATGTATCAAGCACATTTCCACATCCAACATGTGTACAGTGTCGACAAGTTTTTTATTTTTTTTATTTTGGAGGGTCAAAAAATCATATACATGTCAGAGGTGTTTACTATGTCTCAAACTTGGTTATGGGAAAAAGTAAAGAGCTGCAGTAAAAATGGGATCCTATGAACTGTTGAACAGTTGTGGTTGTGATTAGTACCCTAAGAACTTGTTAGGGCAGGATACGATTTTCTTTTTCCATAATAGTTGAAGAAAGGAGAGAGAAAGCAGATACTCATCAACTCTATGAATTACTATATATAAGTTATGATTGGTTGACTCCTTTATCGAGGTTATTTGGTTCTTATTGATGATTTTGCTTCACTGATATAAAAATAAATAAACTTGTTTCTTCATCTTTAGACATTTATACAATTATTGACATAAATTTTACAGGGATAAAGTCATGGCATTAAGTCATATTAGATCATTGAAAAGTGCCATTATTGCCAAGGATGCAGTTGGTTTGGTTCAACGGACGTTTTCCGCCGGGGCTGGCAAAGCAAAGAAGGGATCTAAAGGTGCAGTCAGTGATGCTCCAAAAGCATCAACACTCAGCAAAGAAGTCAAATCCACAACCGTGGTTGGTGCAAATATACTCAAGGATGGAGTGCATCCGAAGATCTTGACGGATTCTGAGTACCCTGATTGGCTGTGGCATCTGCTTGATAAGTGTCCGGCGTTGAGTGAGCTAAGAAGGAAAAACATTGAAACACTTCCATATGAAGATCTTAAGCGGTTTGTGAAGTTGGACAACCGAGCTAGGATAAAAGAAAACAATTCTGTCAAGGCCAAAAACTGATGGTAGCATAAAAAGACTTTCTATGAAGCATTATTTCTTTGGGTAAAGTGCAATGGAAGTCACTTAATTATGGGTAGGATTATATTTGAGTCACTCAATTATTAAAAATAATATTTGGGTCACTTAATCATGGTAAGGTTACATTTAGGTCACTCAATTAATAAATGTTACATTTACATCACTCAATTATAGGTAATGTTACATTTAGGTCATTCTTTAGATTTAATTTTTTTTTATCAATTCGCGTATTAAATTAATTAATGATTTCAAATGAAGTACTCTAAATGTTAACAAGGGTATAAAAGTGATTTAGAAGAAAAAATGACCAAATTGATATACTTTTTCAAATATGAAAGGTGACTCAAATGTAACCTTGCTTATAATTGAGTGACCTAAATGTAACTTTTAATAATTGGGTAACCCAAATGTAACTTTACTCATAAATGAGTGACCCAAATATAACATTCAATAATTAGATACCTAAATGTAACTATACTAATAATTAAGTGATCTTTGTTGCAGTTTATCTTATTTTTTTACGAGGAACATGGATCTAAATCTTCTGAGACTCCCAAATCCAACTCTGCAACTATGTTTGTCATCCCCCCCCATTTTTCAACCTCTAATGTCACGATACTTAATCTATAGCCTGAAAAGAATTAAAGAACAGAGAAAGATCGAAGAGAAATATAGAAGGGTTGAGAAGAGAAAAAAGGGTTCAGAATTTCATTTCCAAAATTATAGACTCCCGACAATACTCCGGAATCCCTATTTTCTAAACAACCAAAACGCACCGTTTCGGTCTCATACTTGGACCTTCTACACACCGTTTTACTTAAATCTAATTACCCTTAATAAACTAACTTTTTTTAAAACTGCAACAGTTCATACTAACGACTAGAAAAGCAGAAAGTTCATTACATAATATTTCTGTTTAGCCGAAATAATGTACCATGTCCAATGGATAAAGAATTGTCATGTAGCTTCTTGTTACAATACCATGGAATCATTATACTCTACATAACAATGACTTGAAAGTAAAAGAAGGTTATAATATGAATTTTAACATGTAAACACTAGAATTGTTGTATTCTTGGGTGATCTTGTAGTTCTTGGTCTGTGAAGATACGTTGTTAGGTGTTTCATTTCATTTTTTCATTGAGGCTGAACTCAAACATGTGTTCGAGAGATAGTTGTTCATATACTGATATGGAATGTATTATCGAGAAGAGAGGAGCCGTGGTGATCTCCCAGACCGTCTAAATCCATAAGTGAATAGAAAGTTACATTTACTTAAATCTTACCTGAATCGCCCCATTTATTCTCTCGAGGAGAAATTTGGTGTCAAACCTTATCCTCTGCAAAAATGAAATTTAATTGTGTCTCCAATTGCACTAGAAATGTTCATTGCATCATTAAGTTGCACCCCGAGCCTTGAACATTGGCATCATTAAGTAGGAGATTTAGTGTGATAGGTATATGTTTTTCTTCCCGTGTGACATGTACCCGAGTTCTCCAAATAATAATATTACATTACAAATGTGATCTAAATCAATCAAGATCACAAAAATTAGATTTTTTATCAAACTCAATTAATTTTTCAATTAAAACACAATTAAATCCATAAGTCTTGATTAAATAGACAAAACATGTTAAAAATCAATTTTAAAAAATTAAAAATTTGAGAATTTCAATAAAAAACTTTCCACCAGAAGAAATAAAAATTACTTCATTGCAAACTTCTCTCTTAATTGACTTGATTTGATGAAATCTTCAACAAAATTATATAAGATTTGATGAATAAAAACAAGGAATCAATTGAAGAATCAAAGAGGAATGAAAAATGATTAATCCATGGAATTTTTAGAAAAGGTAGTTTGTTTGATGGATTTTGAGTGAAAAAATGGCTACAGTTAATTAAAACAAAACTAACTTTAATTCTTTATATCTTATTAAATAAATCATTTAAAACAAAATTTAAAACATACAAAATTAAGAGAAAAACCTATTAAAACATTGGTTAAATGTTTCTAAGTTTTGATTTTTTATGATTTAGTCATAAAAACAATTTTTAATCTTTACAGTTTGGTCATTAAGCCCAAAATGTTAATAAATCTAATTTAATTTTAACAATTTGAGTTACCCACGATATTTTATAATAATTAAATAACTTTAATTATTTTCTAAATTTTATTTCGCGTTAAAATCATTTATTATGATTTATTCTCTGAAATTAATAGAACCGACTAATTCAATTCATCTGAGTCATCTAACCCACTTAGCTAACTTCTAGGCCCAAATTCATGGCATTACATATGTGATCTAAGTGTGGTTTGAGACTTACTCGTAGTTGTGGTGATTCGAGTATGGATAAAGGGGTTGAATACTTCGGGCTATGTGAGTAAATAACATTCAACTCATGAGCTATGTGAACTGATAGCTATGCGAGCACGAGTAAAATAGAGATTTGTTAGCCAATATGTGAGTGATGTATAGATTTATTTATGTATGTAGTATGAATGTTATATCTTATGGATGTATTAATCTCGATAATAGGAATTTGTTAGCCAATATGTGGGTGATGTATAGATTTATTTATGTATGTAGTATGGATGTATTAATCTCAATAGAGTGAGTAACTTTGACTATTGCAATGCATTGAGGAACATGTAAGACTTCTTGTAGAATTAAATATACGCTAAAATAGATAATCTAAGAACTCTAACTTGTGAGACTAAATGATGACTCATAGACAGTAAGACCATATTTATGCTTTTTAGATTATATTTTTCTCGCATGTTTATTTTATGATAATCACAAATTATGATCGAGTAAAAATATACAATTAAACTTTTAAGTTCAATGTTCAAAATCATTGTTTTTATTTGTATGCTAGTAAGTTGATCGTGATTGAGGAACACATCATGGAAGGATTTTTCAGCACCATATCGCTTCATAGAATCTTACAAATGTAGTATATGAAACTCTATTTTAAATACTATTTTAATAATTGATGTTTAAACTCGAAGCTTCTATTATGTGAACGAATTTATATTGCTTATTTAATTAAGAATGACTTAATGTTTTTAAATGACGGATAAACTTGAGGTTTTTAAATAGAAATTTGTTGCGTTGAATTTTTGGTGACCTGAATGTAATACTTCTGATCCAAATAAAAATTAGGATGTTATAGTAAATGTGTCGAGCTCAGCCGAGTAGTATTGAGCTCAACTTAACTTGTTAAAAAATTAAATTCATTTAACTCGAATCGAACCTAATTAATGTTGAGTTCGATTTGACTCGTAAGAACTTAAGTTCAACTTAAGACAAATCTAATCAAATTAAATATTAAACAAAAATTAATTAAATCAATTTTAAATAATTCACGATCTTTCTCATCTCATTTACGACAATTACAAGAAATCTCATTCACGAGTTCTACTTTTCGTTAATATTGGCCCAAAACGAGAGCAAGACTATTAAATATCGCCCACTTAGAACCGGGAATCTCGAAACCCGAAAAAGAAAATGGCGTCAACTGGAAACAAAGACAAGCACAGTACCCTCTCTCTCTGTCTCATCTGAATATCAAAAAGTTTATCAGAATTCAACTGTAAATTCTAAATTCGCCATGGCTTGATCTTTTTTTTGTTTTGATTTTTGAGGTGTTCCTTTTTCAGCTTCTGCTAAAAGAGTAGCTGTCATTGGCGCTGGTGTAAGGTACGGTTTCGAATTTTACACTTCGTACATTTCTTCTAGCACTATTTTTTTTTCTTTTTGTGTAATTGTTTTGATAATTTGATCCTGGGAAGAGAAAATGATATATCAAGGACCTGGAATTTGGATAATTTAATTCGCTAATTTAACCTTTTGAAGTTTGGGTGATTTTTTTTTTTACTAAATGTTAAAGTTCCTTATTTTTTTTGTCCGGAAATTTGACTAAAATCAAGTGGACTATCGGCGGCTTACAAGTTGAAATCACAAGGTTTACATGTTACGGTGTTCGAAGTTGAAGAAAGAGCTGGAGGGAAGTTGAGAAGTGTTTCCAGGGAGGGCTTGATATGGGATGAAGGAGCAAATACTATGGTGAAAGTTCTTTCTTTTGTTTGTATAATTTAAAATTAAACCATCTATTTAAAATTCTAGTCTAATTGTTGATACATTAGTATTTTTCGTCAAAACTTATCAATACATCCATACAATGAAACTAACTTAATTTTACGAGCAAATCATAATGAACTCAATCTGCATACATGATAGTTATGAAAGTTCAAATTTTGTTTAAATGCAAGGACTGAAACATATTTGATAATTTTTAATTGCTTTTCTTGTTAAATAGATGGTAAATGCGTGTGTCAAATTTAAATTGCAATGATGAAGTTGCTTTTGATGTGAATTTTTTGTTAGTGCAGACTGAAAGTGAGATTGAAGTGAGAAGTTTGTTTGATGATCTTGGTATTCAAGATAAGCAACAAGTTGTAAGTGTTTCTATTTGTTTATAATTCTATCTGTTGCATTGTAAATGATGGTTTAGGGGATATTAATTGTAAGTTTCGTATATCCTTCAATACCACGGTCTTTGCTACAGTAAAAAAAAAGGGAATCAAAAGTTTCGTATTTAACCTCTTTTTTTAGCGAGAGGGGGTGAACAGTAAAATTTTTGTTTTATACTCATCTGAACTTAATAACTTATTCGTAATTAAATGTCTGACCACTCATGCCTACTCCATTGCTTTCTCCATGCTTTGCAAGTTTTCTGGTTTTATTGAAAGCTTGGAAGTTCTTGAAGGATGATACTAAAAGGTGAGGGTATTTACTTGATTATCTGTGATTTAATGCAGCCGATTGCACAGAACAAACGGTATATTGTGAGAAATGGGGTGCCTGTTTTGGTATGCTTCTAATGTTCCATCCTTACTGCTGTTTGAGTTCACATCTTCTCTAAGTCTTATGCTCTGAGATATGTTGGTACCTGGATCTAACTGTGCTCGCAATTTCTGCTTGTTTTTTTTTGGGGTGTTAGCTTCCCTCAAATCCCATTGCATTATTGACAAGCAATATTCTTTCAGCCAAATCAAAGGTTTGTTTTAATCAATTAGCATATGGAGTTATTTAAGTATGCAGTCTTTTTGAGATGTTAACAACAAACAGTCATATTGTAAAGCGGAGCTTTGCTTTTGCAGTTTCAGATTATTTTGGAGCCTTTCTTGTGGAAGAAAAGTTCCCCCTCAAAAGTGTCTGATGTTTGTAATCAGGAAAGGTGATAAACTCAATCTAGGATTCGTAGTTATTTATTACATACTTTTGTCCATCATTCTCTCCTGTTGCTTGAAGAAGTGCCTTGTTTCTTTACTGTATGTTATCAATTTTCATGTAGTGTGGGAGGATTCTTCCAGCGCCATTTTGGGCAAGAGGTATGCTTTGCTTTCTAATTCCTTTAGTCCATGCATGCTATATTTCCCACTATCATTTTACCAAATATATCCTCTTATGTTTTCTTTATTTACTAGGGTTCTGCATTGACATGTGGAAACACTGATATTTGATTACCTGAAACAGTGCTAAAGATTGAACTTTGATGTTGATTTACTTACTGATTTTATTTTTATAAGGTTGTGGATTATCTTGTTGATCCCTTTGTTGGTGGCACAAGTGGTGGAGATCCCGAATCTCTTTCTGTGAGTAATGCACCATATCTCTGGACTAATCTATTTAACTCTCATGGAAGGAAGCATACTCTTATTTACATAAATAATTAGTGTTTTGGATGCTTTCAAGAGCTGTGGTTCATGCTTGAGTTGTGAAATGACACTTGTTGCTGATGCTTTGTTTTCATCCTTTTACCTTGTTATGTTTAAAACAGATGCGCCATTCCTTCCCAGAGCTATTGGATCTTGAGCAAAGGTTCTGCACCTTTCTTCTATTCCTCCATATTGTTTTTGGCTGAATAAATTGGAAATTTTCCTTTCAATTTATAAGTTTAGATTTAATGTCAATTTTGTTCCTAGACTCATTAGATTGCTTATTCCAAAAGGATTACAGGAAGTTGTTATTAGGTTCCCAAGGCACTGGATGATTGGTTAGACATTAGTACTAATATGAAATTAATACTCCGTGGTTTAGAATAACTGCTGATAAAATCACTATTGGTTAGATTTAATGTCAATTTTGTTCCTAGACTCATTAGATTGCTTATTCCAAAAGGATTACAGGAAGTTGTTATTAGGTTCCCAAGGCACTGGATGATTGGTTAGACATTAGTACTAATATGAAATTAATACTCCGTGGTTTAGAATAACTGCTGATAAAATCACTATTGGGGACTTTCTAGTCTGTTATGTTGCTTCTTTTGCAATTTTATATCATTATTTTAACATGAAAAAACATTTAGTCTTGAACACTCAAATTACAGTTTTTTGCCTCTGTAATATTTGTTTAAAGTTACAAGAGCATATTTAAATTTGGATTTGGTGTGTTGGTATAAAGTCAGCCACCAATGTGTGTGAAAAAACAACGACTATATCTAGCTTCATTGTGATTTTTTGTTGTATGGATCCATTATATTCTTAAAATGGTTTTCTTTTACTGTATGTTAACAAATGCTTCTTGTTTGTCAGGTTTGGCTCCATCATAGTTGGAGCATTTAAATCTAAATTATCTGCCAAAAGGGAAAATCATGAAGAAGCAAAAACTTCAGTGAAAAGGAAGGCTCTACGTGGCTCATTTTCCTTCCAAGGTGGAATGCAGGTTACCAACTTATTGATAACTTTTTTCTGTTAAGAGCTAAGTTTGTTTCTTTATTCGAATTCTTTTTTGCTGTATGCTTTATATATTGAACAGACTTACGTTTCTTATTCATTATGGAATTTACATATTGCACTGTTTTTGCAATTTACATTTCAATCTGTTCTTTAATGAAGATTTTTATCCTGCATATTTATTAACCATGAACATGGATCTTTATTCAATACCTTTTTCCCTCTTTGCTTTGGTGGAAGCTTTATCTGAATTATTTTGTAGAACCTCTTTTTACATACTTGAAATAGCTTGATGGATTGAGACATCAGACAAGTTTTCCTCATGAAACTGTACGGTAGATAATGCTGCAGAAAATTTTCCTTGAAACGAATGTTAGAAAATTTCTATGAAGGCTGTTAAACTTATGGTGGAATTTTTATATTGAAAAAAAAATATTTAACAAAAATCTCCAGTAGTTTTATTTACCATGTGAAAAATCACAACAATGCATTACTTAATTCTGGCCACTTCTTTGCATACATATTCCTTATCAGATTGTTCTCAGGGTACAATTTTAATCAAAATTTTGGTTATATCTGTTCTCTTAACTTCAACTAAATTTCTTATTTCCTTTTCCATTAGCATCAATAATATGAACCATATGTAGCCGCCTCATTAACTTATACTTTAATATATTGCTGAAGACATTTATCACTTAAAAACAGTCCTTTGTCTTTTGCAGACACTTGCTGATATGTTGAGCAAAACTCTTTCCAAAGATGATCTTAAACTGAAATCAGAAGTTTTGTCATTATCTTACCATCTTGACGGGAAATCTACAATAGACAATTGGTCTCTCTCTTATGCTTCTGATCGAGACAAGCGCTCACAAGGTTCATTTGATGCTGTAATAATGACGGTTAGTTGAGCTTTGTTTAGTAGACAATCTATTTGTAGTAATTATTCTTATTTTCTCCTTCCGACACAGCATCATCTTGTGTGTTGACAAGGATGCATGTTACGCTTTATTATGTTAAAAGATATCATTTAGCAGAAAATGAACATGTAAATCGCAGGCTCCACTCTGCAATGTTAAAGAAATGAAAATTACAAAAGGAGGAAAGGTCTTTCCACTGAACTTCATCCCTGAGGTATGTGCTTCTGCAATTTGATTCAACTCAACAGAAAATGCTTAAAATTATATTGTCAGTTTCCTCAATTTATATGGGAATGCAATGCGCACAAATGATTTTTGATTTTTGCATGATCAACAAATGCCTATCTGTTTATGGTCATCTCTCTTGCCATTTAAAATGTAGGTGAGTTATGTGCCACTATCCGTTATAATTACCGCCTTTAAGAAGGAGAATGTCAAGAAACCCCTTGAAGGATTTGGAGTTCTTGTACCTTCAAGGGAGAAGCAAAATGGTTTAAAAACTCTTGGTAATGCTCGACTATGGTACAAAGCATTTAGGATTATCTTGCATTTGTTTACATTGTGTGTCCTTTTTATGTATTTTTTCTTCTTCAGGTACACTTTTTTCATCTGTAATGTTCCCCGATCGTGCACCTAATAATTTGTATCTTTATACTACCTTTGTTGGAGGAAGTCAAAATAAGGAGCTGGCAAATGCCTCAACGTATAGAAAAATTAATTGCGTCTTTTTTTTTTACTTTACTTTTCTTACTCATTACGTGCTTATCTGTTTTGCGAATAATTCTCACTGGTTTACCATTGTTTTAGAGATGAGTTGAAACATATCGTCACTTCTGATCTTCGGCAGTTATTGGGAGTGGAGGGAGAACCAACATTCTTGAAGTACATTAACCATTACCTTAGCCTTTCATATACAAATTTTGAATTTAAAATGTATAGCTATGTTAACTTTTCTAATGGCAGCCATTTTTACTGGAGCAAGGCATTTCCCATATATGGCCGGAACTATGCATCAGTATTGGAAGCCATTGAAAAGATGGAGAGAGATCTTCCTGGATTCTTTTATGCAGGTAGCTGCCTGCCCTTCTATCTTCTTATTCTTGCCTGACACATTTGATCATAGGTACAGCTGTGGTACCATCAAGTATATGTAAAAGCTTGAAAAAAAATCGAATATACTCATGTTGGACAGATATTTGATATTCATTCCTTTGCTTTGCTCGTATGAACTAATCAATGAACCATGTCGGATGTTGGTAGGTAACCACCGAGGTGGATTATCGGTAGGCAAGTCGATCGCTTCCGGGTGCAAAGCAGCTGATCATGTAATCTCATATTTGGAATCCTCACATCAGAAGTTGCTCAAGTGATGGATCGCCATTGATGTAAGAATTTGATATGTTCTTAGACGTCTTGTTGATTATAGCTTTCTTCATATATTAAAATATATAGATTTAATCGACTTATTTCACTTTTTTAAATAGACATCTATATTTCTACTGTGCTACATTTTTATTTTGTATTTAAACATGAACAAATTAGCTTTTATTTCAAATATTTGGTTAAAATGAGGTGGGATCGAAATTGTTATAAAAATATAAAAATTTTAGTATTAACTTTTTGGTATATATCAAAATTCTTACATATATTTTAAAATTGCTTTAACAAACAGAGACTGCGATCCCTTTGCTTAACAAAACAACAGAGACAGGGAGACAGACTATAAACAGACGGAACCGTGGCGTAGGGGGGGAACCCCCCCAAACCCAAAAAAACTCACGTAAATAGGGGTGAATAAAATTCGACTTAACTCGAAAAATCGAATAACTTGACTTGAGATGAAAATATTCGATTCGTTTTGACTCGACTCGAAATTTCATAGTTCAACTCGAAAAAATTTCAAATAAAGTTCGAGTTGTAAAATGAAAATTCGAATAACTCGAAACTTTTAGTAATTAAATGATGAATTTAAATTGCTACATATGAAATATATATATATATATATATATATATTGGATCAAATCATACTATAACATGATAAATAATTATAATTAAATATTTATAGGAACTCGAAAACTCGATTCGATGACTTGAATTTCTTAAACTCGACTCGAACCGAAAAAATTTCAAATAAAGTTTAAATTATAAAATATAACTTGTCAACTCGAATAACTCAAAATTTTTTGACTCGATTCGAGCGAATACTCACCCCTACTCATAAGGGGACTAATTGGAACCTCTACGCAATTAACTAAGACAATTGACTAAGACAAGAGAGGGGCAAAGCAATCTACATCAAAAAAAAATTATATTTTTGTAAAATTTAATTTTTTTAAAGAAATTCAATATATACTGATTTTTTTAAGAAATTCGGTACCTAACAAAAAATCGATACCACCATTTTTTAGATTATTATCCGTCATCCCTGAATTCAAAAATAATTATGATATTCCCTGAAGAGATGTTCCAGTTTCTGTTTGCTTATTTCTTCCCAGACAATGGATGTGAACCTCTTCAGTAAATCATTCACCAGATTCAACAGCTACCAGACGACTTCAAGTTTATCCATCATTTGTGTGTGTTTTATAAAGTACTGGAAAGTTTAAATTCTTAAATAAATAAATAAATTTCAAATTAAAATTTTGAATTATTTGATAAAACTAAACCATGTAGATTGAAATATGATAAAAAATTAAAATATAATGTCAAGGAAAAAAGAGCATAAAACACATATATGAACATATTAGAATTTAGGTTGTATTTTAATATATGATATGTATAGAAAACTTATACTAGCCCTTCCTATTTGAAGCCTAAGATTTAAATTGAATTAATTTAAATCTGGATAAACTTATTCAATTGTGTGTCAAAATGATCTCTTTAAAATGAACTGACACGGAGAGAATTACACTGTTTTATGTAATATACTTCGAGCATTAAAAATAATGAAGCTAACGAGGGACACTCCATGGTGTTTATCTTAAGTGATTGAGACTTAAACTCAAATATATGTATGTACAAGATATGTGTATAATTACACAAAAATATTAAAATAATATAAAATAGTGAGTATATGATATCAAACATATATGATTACGATTATATCACTTTCAAGATACATTTTAATTTATTTTATGTTTTTTCGGATATTTTCAAATGAAATAAGATAGATGTAGTGGTGGAGTTATAAATTTATTTGTGGGTGAAATATAAAATTTTAAAATTTTATAGTGACATAAATCTTAAATATTATAAAAATTTAATGATTAATTTATAAAAATTATAAAATTAAAAATAAATACGTAAACTTTGGTGGACACGAACCCAGCTTACATTCTTAATGGATCTGCCGCTTGATGGAAATTTAGACATTGGATTGTTGTGTGTAACTGACCATGGATTTTTATTTTTTTAATGAGGAAACTTCTGAATTTGTCAGCATTGAAGAAGATACAATTACAAAGTGGTGGTTTCATACGTTCCCATGTTTCCGTTTGAAAACTTGATTTTTAGGCTGTGTTTAATATTATCTTCTAAATCATAATTTATAAACTTTAAATCTAATTTTAATTTTTAACTTTTTTATATTTTAAATTTTATATTTTAAAAATATATCATCTCTTTAAATTTTTAAATTTTATCCATAATTTTTAATTTTAAACTCGAAATCTTAAATTTTAATTTAAAATAGAAACACTAATAACCAATAGGGATTGACCCAAGTGATAAACAACTTGGTTTCTCTAGTTTCAAGTTTGAAACGTTGTGTATGCAAAAAAATTTTGTTGGAAGACTCGCCCCCAAAGCTAGGTGTGCAACGCAGGTTGGTTTGAATTAGTCAGGATTGAACTCTGAAACCGGAAGAACAATAAGAAAAACAACAATAAAATTATAATTATAAAGTAAGGGTATAGATCGTCTATTTCTTTCCTATATCTTTTTTATTTTCGTTTTAAATTAGGATTAGTATTTAAAATTTAATTTGATATAAACATTTATCAGAAGACATGAATAAAAAGGTATAATAAAAAGAAATTTCCTCATAATCATAAAGTAAACGATTCGTAACCTACGGGGCTGCATGCATCCTTCGCTGCCTCTGCTGCCTGTAGGCGTAAATTCCCTTCCCTTCTGTTTATTTTATTATTGTACTTCTGGAGTGCGGAAACAAGGAAGGTCCGCCCGATGGCATGTAGTTTATAGGTCACGTGCTTTAAAGGAAAAGGTAAACTACGGGGATAATTATTTATGTCTTTCAATATAAAGTTAATTATTAATTTTTAAAGATAAATAATAAAATTATTTATATTTTTAGAATATAAATTTTTGATTATTCAATCGTATATTATTATTAAATATTGACGAATTATTAATCTAACAATAGAAAAATAGGATAAACTACTGCAACGATCATTTATATTTATTATATATATTTTGTTTTAATTTTAAAAATTAAATATTATGGTTATTATTAAAAACGTTTATTTTTAATTTTACTTTATTTTTTAATCCTAAAATTTTGTTCTGCTCATTCTCAACTCCTTGATTTTCAATTTGAGGTTTCTAAAAATTCTTTTTCTTATCCCAAAATTCAATTTTTTTAAATTATTTTTTACCGTATGAAATATAGGAGAGGAATGATGTGGAAAAGAATATAAAAAATATTAGGCGATTTTTAATTTTTATTCCATATAATATTATATTTTATGTTTAGTTGATTTTTAATCAAAACTAATAAAAGCAAATTTATTAAATATTAGTTGAATATTCGTGTAATGTTATGTGTTGATAGTAAGTATAGCTTAAAATTTATTTATTAGTTAAATAAGTTTATAAACTATACTTATTATTATTTCAAGTGTTTAAATTTTTTTAATTAATTTTATACAAATATAAAAATTATTTATTATTTATTTTATTTTAAATTTGGAATAAGAAAAATTAGAAACTCCAAATTGAAAATCAAAGAGTAAAAAATAAAAGAGTAAAATTTTAGGATTGAAAAATATTTCTTAAAAAATTAAGAGTGATCGAGCTATCAATGTTGAAAAATTGAGAGTATACTCTGGAACATATACTACTAACCACTGTAGCTGAATAAAAAAAAATTGAGAGTGAAATTAAAAATAAACTTTTTGGTAATAATCATAATATTTAATTTTTAAAAAAGAAATAAAAAAATGTACATGAGATAAACTTAAGTAGTTTACCCTAATTTTTTTTATTGTCAGCTTAACAACCCGTAAATGTTTAATAATAAATAACTGAATGATTAAAAAATTACACCCTAAAAACGTAAATGACCTTATATATATAAGTGATTATCTCAATAATTAATTGTAGATAAAAATTAAAACAAAAGCATACTCGAAAATTTAAATGTTAGTTTCATTTGTTTATATTCGTTGAAAATTAATTAATATGGTGGTTGACATATTAACAAAATATAATATTTTTATGATCATCGATATTTGTTGTTAATGTTTTACAATATTAAATAATAATATGAATTAAATGATTGTTATTTGATTTTTAAGTATATATTTTTATTTAGGGTTATTTTTTTTTAATGAGACACATTTATTTTTATTTTATTCATTAAAAATATGAATATTTAAAATTGAAAAATATTTCATATAGCGATGGTGGAATTTTTATACCTATATTTTTAGAATTTAATGGCTAACTAAGATATGAACAAAAGAAAACCCTTTCCCAAGAAATCTCCTTCCAAGCTCAAGGGAAGACAACAATGGACGTCGAACAAAGACAACCCTCAACGAACGGCGGGATCCACAAATATCTAAGATAGGAACAAAAAATCGAAGAAAAAATGGGAAAAACACGAGAGAAAGGAAGGAAACAAGGGGTGGCTATCGTTTCGAAAACAATGGAACTGGCGTCACACATGCTGAACATAAAAGAAAACACTCGGAAAAAGAAGTGGGAGGTTTTTGAGAGAGAGAGGCTTGGAATTTTGTTTGTGTATAAATGACTTTAGAACCAACTAAGGATTATTTTTAACACTGTCTTTTGTGAATTGTTGAGAAGATATTTGTAATGATGTTTACGAAGGAGATGGCCATGACCATGACTGAGACACAAGGCACATACAACAAAATTGGAAGCCCCCACCACGGCCCCATCCACCACGCCTCTTGGACTGGCCAACTCCTTAGGCTTCAATTTTAATGGCGCCTGCCTGGACCATTTCAAGCAATCAAAGCTTCTCTTAATGTTACTGAAATGATACTTTGGCTTTAGTTCCAATGATGATGCTTGCTGCTTTCCCTTTAATTAAACCCTTTGCTTTATAGATTCTTTTCTGCTGGTTTCACTTGGTGAAACGACTTTGAAATTGCCTTCATCTTTTCCCATACTTGACTGATAATGCCTTTCTGTTTAACTACACAGAAACTTCCGCTTCAGTTTCACATGATTTCCTTGCTATGACTATATTGTGTCTTAGTTCTTACTTACAGGATGGCAACTGGTGGGGTGGTCTTTTGCTCAACCCCAGTCCCCAATCTTATTTTATTTATAATTCTAATGCTCGAAACCTGACCTTAGATTGCTATCATGCCATTAAAAATGGAGGAAAAAATCAATAATAAATTGAACAAAGGAAAAAAAAAATATCAAATTAAGTGGTCAGATGTTATGAATGTCCCTAAACTGTACAGCATTATCTCTCTTTTCATCTCTGCATATCTTAAGCAATGTTTTCTCTGGTTACGTATAACACTGTCCCCACTTAGCTTTGTCACTTTTCTCAAGAAAACAAAGAACACACCATTAATGCATCTCTCCCTATTAATTGCCTCATCAATCATCTTTGAACGTTTCTCCTTTGTACCACCCTTTACAACTACCACCTTCCCTTATTTGCAACCAAGCCATCAGGCAGAAGACGCACTCAGTCCACTAGTCTTTAATATCTCACTTTCTTAAATAATACTTACATTTACAGAAACTTAGCCAAAGTAAATCGAAATTAACACTTCCATTGCTATTCAGTATTCACTTCAAGTTGCCTTGGTGTTTTGGATTTTCTGTTGCTGCTTGTTTTCCTAGAAAGTTGCTAGAGAGAAATGTTCATTGGATCATGAAGGTTGCTTGTTTGTCAATGGTGTCTTGTGTTTCTCCCCACCATTGGGTTCTTTTCTTTCTTGACTGAACCATCTTTGTTCTTCTTCACCAGTAAGATTTTTCTTTGTTCTTCCAGCGTTTACTTGAATTTAAGCTTTTTGTGCTTTTAAATGTGCTCTTGAACTTGAAATAGAGAGAATTACATAAGCTGGATTTGCAGTTACATCATGCCTGAGTGAAAGTTATCCTTGTTGCTTTTGTAATCAAAGGTTAAACCTTCAGGTAAAGCATTTCTGATGAAGCTTCCTTTTTGCAAGTCATATTTCAGTTTCTTCTGAATTTAACATTCCCGTTTTAATTTCAGGGCTTTTATCCACTTCTTTAGACATCTGGAGTTTGTTGCTTCACCAAGTTCATTCAATGTGTTACTTTTACTTTCTTGTTCTAGTACTGTTTTCATGGAGTTGCTTCTTCCAAACTACTCATGGATTACAAACTTATCAAATTCAACTTCTGCTACAAATAAGGAAGCATTTAGAGTACCCTTCACAACTGCAAGTTCTAGACAATTACAATGGGGAGGACCTCTGTAACTTGTCTGCAACAGCACATATGATGGTATCTTGCCAGGGCAATTTTGTCACTGAGCTTAAGATTAGGGGAGGAAAGCTTCCCTATAAGAGTGGATTCAGAGGATATGCAATTCCTAATAAAACATTGTCTGAGAAATTCTCCATTAATTCTTTAGTTACAACATTGACAAGGTTAACCAGTTTAAGGGTACTTAGCTTAGTGTCTCTAGGAATTTGGGGGCCACTTCCTGATAAGATTCATAGGTTATATTCTCTTGAACTTTTGGACTTAAGCTCCAATTTCTTGTTTGGATCTATACCCCCTCAGATATCTAGAATGGTTAAACTTAAAACTCTAACATTGGATGGCAATTACTTCAATGACACCATTCCTGATACACTGGATTCCTTGTCAAATCTGTCTGTTTTAAGTTTGAGAGGCAACCATTTGAAGGGTCAGTTTCCTTCTTCAATATGCAGAATTTCAAGCCTAACAGATATTGCCTTGTGCCATAATAAGCTTTCTGGTAAACTACCTGATTTCAGTACCTTAACTCGCCTGCGATTATTGGATGTAAGAGAGAATCGATTCGATTCTAAACTACCTGTCATGCCCCAAGGACTGGTTACAGCTCTTCTTGCTAAGAACTCGTTCTCAGGTGAAATTCCTCCTCAAGTTGGCACATTAACTCATCTTCAGCACCTTGACTTATCTTTTAATCATTTCAGTGGAACACCTCCCTCAGCCTTGTTTGATTTACCTAACCTCAGTTATTTGAATTTTGCATCAAATCAGCTGAGTGGTTCACTTTCAGAGAAAATAACTTGTGGTAGTAAACTTGGGTTTGTCGACATTTCTAGTAACAAGTTTGTTGGTGAGCTTCCTTCTTGCTTGGACAATAAATCAGATAAGAGAGTAGTAAAATTTGGTGGGAATTGCTTGTCCATTGAAGGCCAACAGCAGCATCAAAGTTCTCATTGTAAAGAAGCAAACACAAGGAAAACCGGAGGAAAGATAACATTATTAACTGCTATTATAGTTGGATCTGTTCTTGTTCTGGTGCTTTTGGCATTTGGTGTTTTTATTCTGTCTCAAAGATGCCGCAAAGGGCAAACTTTCGAAACTAATATACGGAAAAAGGCTGTTCAAGACAATCCAACAACCGGGTTTTCACCTGAAGTTCTTGCAAATGCCAGTAAGCAATAAGTTTGTACTTGATAAAGGTCAACTTCATATTGTAGTAACTTATTAGAAGGGAATTCATCATGATTTCTAACAGTGTTTATAATGTTTCAAGCTGAGATTGAGTTATTATGAATGTTTACTATTAATTATGTAATTTGCTTTTCAGGATTCATTTCCGAAGTCGCGAAGCTAGGGGCACAAAGTGCTCCATTATGTCGACTGTTTTCCTTGGAAGAACTAAAGGAATTCACAAACAATTTTGATTCATCGATGTTTATGGGTGAAGGCTCTTCTGGGAAGGTATCCTCAAAACTGATGAACTTAAACAATTTGGATGACTTTGTTTTGTCTATCAAGTAGTTTGCAGAACCATGAAGTTCTGCCTTGGTCAGTGAGATCACCAAAGGACCTATCTGACTTCCTTGTTGCTCTTTCTCAGCTATATAAAGGAAGATTGGAGGATGGGACCTATGTTGCCATTCGATCTTTGAATTTACTGAAGAAATATTCAATTCAAAACCTTAAAGCTAGGTTTGATTTCCTCTCAAAGCTTCATCATCCTCATTTAGTAGGCCTTTTGGGTCACTGCATTGATGTTGGTGTACAAGATGATCTCAATGCAAACAAAGCCTTCCTCGTGTATGAGTATGTGCCTAATGGGAATTATTGTATGCATCTGTCAGGTCAGTGTTGAAATTTGAACTCAGAATTGTGCATCAGTATTTCTTAGTTATTATGTACTTTAATGTGTTAGATTAGACTCTTGTGTATTGGAAGCCATGCCTATGAATCTCTTTTAACATTATGTCTGAAACTTACAAAAATAAATGCTAAATAAGAGAATTTGCACCACTGAACTGGAGTAAACGTTTTTCACATGTTCGAGGTTTACGGAATAGACGATGTTCTATAGCTTTGTTTAATCCAAACTCTGGTATTTGCATGGTCATGGGATTTAGGTAAGCTACTTGCATCAGCATGTATGAACATTCCTGACTGACATGTACATCCTCACTACTTAACCATATTGTAATCCTTAGTTTTACTGGATTTTGAGCTTTGACAACCACACTCGGAATGAAAGTGCAGAAAATTGTCCGGAGAAGGCTCTTAAGTGGTCAGATAGACTAGCCATTCTAATTGATGTGGCCAAGGCTGTACATTTTCTTCATACTGGGGTTATTCCCGGTGTTTATAATAACCGGTTGAAGACCAATAATATATTGTTGGATGAGCATGGAATAGCAAAGCTGAGTGACTATGGGATGCCTATCATCATGGAAGAAAATGAAAAAACAGAGGTATGTTTTCTAGCTATATATGCATATTTGACTTGTTACAAGGAAAAGATATCATGGTCTGGAGTGATTATTCTGAAACATTTTTTTTTCTTCTGCAGGCAAAGGGAGGGAGCCTAAAGTCTAGGTATCCATACTTTCAGCTTGCAACTATGGTCACGACAATGAAAATGGAATTCCATCTTACTGCATCTCTACATTAAAATTAACTAGAATCTCAGTAAATAGAAAGTCATCATTTTATAATAATTAACACTGGCATAAAAGGGAGGGGGCTTAAAGTCACTTCCTTCCCACCATGGCAAATACTGGAGCATCCTTTCCTCTGCAATTCATATGCAGCCATCTTAGCAAACAAGCTTTAATACACTACTACTGGTTAGCTATATCATGATGACTTGTGACATAACATTATGCTACACTGACTTGAGTTTGCGTGTTGGGTACAGGTATGTGTTCAGCAGGGATATTTTATTTATTTTTCAAGTTTTTTCATGTATAGGAAGGGCCTTTAGACAATCATATCACCATACATATGTCTGTATATGCGTCGGACATAGGTTTTAAACACAAAAACTCCAGGAAAAACGAGTTTATTGTTAATACCAGTATGTACACAGCTGCTACCTCCTCAAACAATCTGTTATATGCATTTACCATCTACCTTTAAAGATATTTTGAAGTATTAATTGAACAGTTCATGTTTAACTTGACTGAGTTTGAATAAGAAACTTTCTGTCTGAACCAACCTGTCAAATTTTGGTTGTTCTTTTAGATCTTTTTTTGAGTGTTTGCTGCTGATTGTTGTTTATAATAGCAAACCCCTTTTAATCTTTGTTGCAGCCAAAGGCAAGGGTTAGAGGATGATGTTTACAACTTCGGATTTATATTACTAGAATCTCTTGTTGGGCCTACATCGAGTGAAAAAGGAGAAACATTTCTTTTAAACGAAATGGTAAGCCACTTGCTTTTCACTTATGAATTCCATTAACACAACATTATGACAATGATATGGCTAGCTTAGCTTAGATTAGATTTGAAACGTTATTTGCTTTCCATTTTCTTGGTAGAGTTGGGAAATGGTATTGCTTCTAAGATCTAGTATCACATATCACAGGCATCCTTCGGCAGCCAGGATGGCCAGAAGCGAATTGTGGATCCAACAGTGTTGACCACTTGCTCACAGGAGTCGTTATCGATTGTAGTTTCCATTACAGGCAAATGCATATGTCCTGAACCATCATCTCGACCATCTTTCGAGGATGTTCTTTGGAACTTGCAGTATGCAGCTCAAGTTCAAGCCACAGCTGATGCTGATCAGAAATCTGATTCTACATCATAGTAAATCTAGTTTGTGTTACACCTGATGCTCAATTGTTCGTTTCATAGAAACCTGCAGATACTGGATATAAATATAGTTCCTTCTAATCATTATAACCTAGTAGCAAGTGCTTGTAGTCTAGTTCTTAAAGTATATTAAAAATACAAATAAGAAAATATACTTTTAGTTGTATTTTTTTGGACTTTTAAATTTTACCATTGAATCATGTAATTTGAATTTCTAAATTATATTTAAATTTTCTTTGTTTTCATGTGATTTTTTTTAAAAATATATATGATTTGAAAAGAAAAAATAAATATGAATCTGATACCATATGATCTGATTAACAAGTACTTATCAAGATTTTAAAACACAGGTAGCGGATTATAGACACCCTTAGTTGCTACCATCAGTTTAGATTAATAAAAGGAATTTATTTTATATGCAGTGATGAACAGGGGATTTCTTTAAACCACTAATAAACAATCACACTGAATCATTCATGTAAATACCACATGGTCGTATCTAGACAAATCAAGACTACAAGAAACAAAGGACAACCACACCAGGCAGATGCATGGCCTGGTCGATCATCCACCTCTCCTCCATGACATGATTCACGAGTCGAAGCTTTACTGATTAAATATATTCTCAAGGATATGATCATATTTTGGTGGGTGTGAAGAGCATAAAACCAGACAAATGACATTGAAGATGGTCGGTGTTGGCATACAGACAAAATAGATAATCATTCCTTCTTTCGGTTACAAGTTTGTTAATGCTATTGGTAGTCAAAAAACTTTTGCCACTACAGACATAATCAACTTTTGTAGATTCCCAATAGTCCACCTTTTGCCAGTTTTTTGTGGGAATTAATAGCTGATTTCTTCTTTTTTATTTGAGAGAGATGTGGTTCAAAAAAGTTGAGAGAGAAAGGGAGATGGGTTCATGTGTTTCGGTGCATAAGAGCTCCCAAGTCCCAAGAGTCTGCCATGAAACTTGGGCTTTCTTTCGAGTCTAAAACAGATAACCTCATCGTCCCACCTTCACCTGTTAAAGAGAAATCTGCTGCTGCCAATGGTGACATAACTCTCAAATCTCAATCTCTATCCACTTTTACAGATTTAGCTAAGTGATGTCTTTTTGGTTTTCTTGGTCTTGTTTCTATGTAACAATGATGTTCGATTTTGATGATGGAAATTGGAAGATCTAAAATGGTCGTGTCATGTCAAAGTTGTTACCTTCAACATGTTTATCCTGATATCAAGTAGTCTGTATAATTTTAATAGAAAACTTGTTTATTTTTTTGGCCTAATGATAAACCATGCTCACAGTTAGGTTCGTAAACGAACTAAACGTTCGGTGAACCGTTCGTAAACTGTTCGATAGTAAGTTTATTTATGTTTGTTTATTTATTAAACGAACGAACATTAACAAGATTTTTTATTCGTTTAATTAACGAATGAGCACGAACTAAGGGCTCGTTCGTTCATTTATGTTCGTGAACGTTCGGTAATCTGTTCGTTTATGTTCATTTATATTTGTTCGTTTATGTTCGTTTAAATTTATTCATATATATCTAAGCGTGAGCATTATATCAAGTAAGTTTAGTCAAAAAAATTAAGTTACTCGAGTTGAGAAGTCTTATTTTATGACTAGTTAAAAACTTTCTTGTTATAAGCTAGGGGTGTTCATTGTTCTATTCAACCGAGTTAACAAATCGAACCAAAACAAAATCGGTTAATGAGATAAATTTTAGGTTTTGTTTAATAATTAAGAATTTTTTTAATTTTAATTATCGATTAATTCGGCTTAAAAATAGTTCATTAGTTGAATTAATCGAATTAATCCAAAATCTTAAATATTTAGTATATTATATATGTTATTTATGTTCGTTCGTTTAATCATGTTCGTTTATTTATGCTCGTTTATGTTCGTTTGTTTACGTTCGTTTTATCATTTATGATAAACGAACGAACATGAACAAGCTATAATCCTTAATGAACGAACACGAACAAGAAAATTTGTATTCATTTATGTTCATGTTCGTTCGTTTGTTCGGTTAAAGTTAAACGAACGAACATGAACAAGCTATAATTCTTAACGAACGAACACGAACAAGAAAATTTGTGTTTATTCATGTTCATGTTCGTATTTGTTCGTTTGTTCGGTTAAAGTTAAACGAACGAACATAAACATACCCTCATTCGTGTTTGTTCGGTTCGTTTACGACATAATTTTGATGTTTCCATCCACTTTCAAATCAAATGTTGCTGACGAAGTTTACTAGAAATCAAAAGACTGAGTTCATGGGGCCACACCTCCCAAAATAAAAGAAAAAAAATTACAGTTACTTGTCAGGAGCGAGCAATAATACGCGCATAAAGAAATTCGTTCCAAGTGTCTGGTAACCCTGGAAAGCACCAATGGATACAATCGGCATATGTAGCCGGGTCAGCCTGCTGTTCTGAAGTTAACATTTTGCCTTGGCGGATAGTATAGACCGAAGTGTGTGCATCTTTTCTGTACTCGGACAGTTTTGTAATGTTGATTAAATGGACTGGAACTTTCATGTTTTCAGTTATGTTGGTAGCAATGGTAAATAGCCTACGATCAGTGCCAACATATAGGAAAGTTGACTGGTCCAGAATTGGTGTTTTTTCTAAAGCACATTTGATCCCGCCTGGGTTGTTCCAATCCGTGCTACTGCAATACATAGGTAGGTTTCAGTGGGGAAAAAATCTCACATAATGTATATTCATCGAATAAAGTATACAAATACGATCTTTCACCTAAAAAGAATATAAATTTTATGTTCCTTTTTGATACCCTATTTATGTCGTAGATTAAAAAATTGGATTTACGTGTTTTTTTCTTCTGAAAATAGAAACAGAGAAGAAAAGCAAGTGGTTCATTACTTGATGTGAAGAGGAGACATGCTGATGAAGAAGACCATGGTTCGGTTTGGATTTACATTTTTGTCAACCCACTTAGACCATGTGGTTAATACTCTATCATACGCTACTGGCTGTTCGATCTCGTCCTATTCCTCGTCACCTCGATCAAAGGATCCTCGTCTGTTACATCAAGTACGTGATGAGTTTCCAAAAGATTTTGATTCAATCAAGAACAAAATTTGTATGTGTTACAGATTTTCTTACAAGATTTTCATGTTGAAAGTGTTCATCCACCAAATATACGTGTTGAAGATCAAATAGTCGACATCTTTCCAGTTCCTTCCATGTTCTTCAATCGTTTCCGGCATTATTATACGATTCAAGATGCTATGCATGTTTGGGTCGTCAGAATTTGATCTCACCAGAAATGGTGCCCAATAAAACTCCACTGTCGCATTGTAATCCTTGAAACAATCAGAAAATGTGAATACTAGAAGTGTCATTTCATCAAATGGTTGGCAGAGTGAGATCTGTTTACCTCAATTCTAAACACTGCTAGAGATCCTGATTTCTTCCAGGTCTTCTTTCCAGGAGGAACAACTGATTGAACCAGACAAACCATGGATTCCCATTGGTTTCTATTCAATGAATCTCCAACAAACATAAGCCTTTTGTTCCTCAGCTTCTCAAGCAATAATCTTGGTTTGTACCTTACAACAGTTCAAATAACAGATATAATGTCAGAATCATATAGAAAAATTAACAAAAATCCAATTTAAGAACTCAAAGGGATGGTCTTACTTTGGTAAATTACAATCTCTAGGCTGCCATCTCCAGTTCTGATGCAAAGAATCTTTACTTCCATTTCTCATGCAAGTTACTTGTGCTGTAAGGAACTCACATTCATCTTCCATGTATATAGGATGTGTTTTATTGTCGAAAACCCATTGTCCATCGAAGAGATCACAGCTTTCTGGAGGCAATTCAACATCTTCTTCAATCACTGGTAGCTCAATCCTTTCTACTCCCTGCTCTTCTTCATCTTCTTTATCTCTCACAACTCTGGGTTTCTTCAAATCTTGATCAGGTTCTTTTGTAACAGTTTCCTCATCAATTGTGTTCAATGTAACCTCATTTTCTTTCACCTGCACTGATTCCTGAATTGGGTTTTCTTGTTTAGATTGCACATCAAGGATTTCACTAGATTTAGGCCTTGAAAATGGAAACTCGGCTATGGATTTCACGTCCTCGTTGTACATAAAAACCCCAAACAAAAACACTGAGAAAACTACAACGAATATGGGGAGATTGTTGTTTTTGCGGTGCTTCATGATTCCTGTTTCAGTGAAGATCTTACGACGAGTTGGCTGCATGAGGAACAATATTGGATTTGAAGAAAGACAAAATGGAATACAAGAAAATCATCAATTTGGAGAGAAATAAGATATAAGAATTGGGTTTTCTGTGTTTGTTTAGTTAAAGTTTGGTGAGAACTGAGAAGGGTTTTTTCTTGCAAAATCAGTTTAAGATTTCTGGTGGAGGGAGAAATGTGTTTCTCAATTTCCCCCCTTTATATGTAAACAAATATAGGATATGAGTATATTGTCACACCCTGCCACCACATGATCGAGGAGGCCGCACACCAAGGGGCCAACATGACCGAGGAGGCCGCACCACTAGGGGCCAAGACGGACACCATAGTTTCTGCCCAACACCATGGGGCGGAAGTCAGCACCCGACGTGCACACCAAGGAGCCGAGGACAGCACCCGACATGCACACCAAGGAGCCGAGCACAACACCCGCATCACTCGTCCACCCGTGCGGGCCGATAGCAGCACTAGTCATGCGCAACCAAGGGGCGAGATCCGCGCCCACACCATCCCACCGAGGGGCGAACCCATTGCTCGCATCTTCCAGCAGCATCTGGGGTCCGAGGGCCTTGCCACCCAGACCGAGCCCGATACCTTGCGAGCTGCCCAAGTGTTTCTGTCCGAAGTCTTGGGCCTTTCTCAAGCCCATCCAGCCAATCCACTTGGAGAATGCACATTTGACCGGATTACACAAGGAAAGAAGGAGCCACCAACCAAATCCCCTGATTCAAGGAAAGTGTCTCCCAGCACTTATGGAAACAATCATCATTCATCCATGCATTGAAGCAAAGCTCACCAACCATGATTTTCCTTCCTTTATTATTTGTCTTAGATTAATCTTAGCCATCGATTTACTTCTTTTGTAACCGTTAGATCATAGCTAGCCATCCTATAAATAGTGGCTTCATTTTCATTTGTAACTCACTTCATTCTTCACTTTTCTCTTGAGTAATAGAAAGCAACACTTTCTCTCATCTTTCTTTTGCCTTGCTTTTATTTCCGCTGTGCTTATCCAAGCATTTCTCTTGGATTTTTAGGCTGACTTAGCCGCACCATCAAAGAGATTCGCGACTAAGGCCGCACGGTTCCGCTAGTAGAACCCTAGCCCCGTGACAAGTGGTATCAGAGCCAAGTTTTCCAGCAAGGATCCGATCAAAAGATGACGAACCCAAGTGAAGTTGCAACAAAAACTGTCGAGACTCGTTCGGACAAAGCCAAGAGGGCCAGTTCGAGAGATGCAATTTCTTCTTTGCAAGACAAAGTCACCCGCTTGGAGAATTCCACGAGGGAGTCAACGGAGCGACTCGATGTGGTAGATGACCGACTAAATGAGTTGGAGAACAAGGGGGACGGTCTTAAGGAAGAATTCCAAAGCCTCATCGATGATACGATGGAGAACTTGGAGTTGCAGAACGCATCACTTAAGTCCGAACTGAATGATCTCAAGAAGATCGTGGAAGTGATGAAGTCAGATTTGTTCGCGTATAAGAGTGCCATGTCGAATGGTGTGATGGCTAGCCCAACCAAGGTGTTAGCCGATGTCCCTAAGCCGAAGGTGTTTAAGGGAACGAGAGATGCTCAAGATGTAGAGAATTTCATCTGGAGCATGGATCAGTATTTTCGCCGCATGAACATTGTGGAAGAGTCCACAAAGGTAAATACTGCATCCGCTTATTTTACTGACACTGCCCTTCTATGGTGGAGACGCAGGTGTACAGAAGAGAAGAGCAAAGACGCTCCTGTTGAGACATGGAAAGAACTCCAAGCAGAAGTCAAGGAGGCCTTCTATCCCAAAAATGCACAAAGGGAGTTGCGGACAAAGCTTCGACAACTCAAGCATGATGGTACTATTCAAGAGTACGTAAAGAAGTTCACAGAGGTGAAACTTCAAATCCCGAACTTGGGAGAAGATGAAGGTTTTTCAATCTTCATGGACGGGCTCCAACGATGGGCCAATTTAGAGTTGGAAAGACGCGGTATCACTGATCTTTCCAGGGCTTTGGACGAGGCCGAAGCCATAGCCAAATTCGAGAAGAGGGGCGAGTCTTCCAAGCCAAAACCAAAACCAAAAGGTAATGGTTGGGATCGAGATAAGCAGCCCAAAAGTGGTTCAGACAAGCCATCGAGTGAACATTGGAGGCATTCGAACAACAGGCCAAACAGGTTTGTTCGTTCGTGGGAGAGAAACAAGGGTCCAGTTAAGTGCTTCCATTGTGATGGGCCTCACTTCATCAAGGATTGCCCAAAGAAGGCCAGTCTTTCGGCCATCAAAACGGATGAGGAGTCATCCGAGGTAAGGGTCCAACTTAGTTCCATAATTAGTTCTCTTCAAATTAAGTCTACTCGCAGGAACAAGGGCCTTATGTACGTTGAAGTAACAATTGCGGGGAAGCAATTGAGCGCACTAGTGGACACCGGAGCATCCGAGTTGTTCATGTCCGAGGGAGCTGCCAAGAAGCTTGGCCTTCAAGTGGAGAAGGCAAGTGGATGGATCAAGACAGTCAACTCCAAGGAGGAGCCCATTGCCGGAGTGGCAAAACGAGTAGAGCTTCAACTTGGGAGTTGGACGGGTAAAGAGTCCATCAAGGTAATTCCCTTAGACGATTATGATTTAGTAATTGGTTTATCTTTTTTGGATCGGATTAATGCACTTCTCTTGCCTTTTGCCGATTGTTTGTGTATCCTCGACCGCCAACATCAATGTGTTGTCCCGGTGAGTCGAGAGGCAGGTGTGCAAGCCAAGGTGTTATCCGCAATCCAATTCAACAAAGGTGTGCGCAAGGATGAGGCATCCTACCTTGCAGTGCTCAAGGAGGATGAACCCATGGAGACCATGGAGATCCCCGATACCGTGGGACGAGTCCTTGAAGAGTTCAAGGATACCATGCCTTCCGAGTTACCGAAGGTGCTACCACCAAAGCGAGAGGTGGATCACAAGATCGAGTTGTATCCGAATGCGGAACCACCAGCAAGGGCCCCATATCGGATGGCACTACCAGAACTTGAGGAGTTACGAAGGCAACTTAAAGAGCTCTTGGATGCGGGCTATATTCGACCATCCAAGGCACCATTTGGTGCACCCGTGCTGTTTCAGAGGAAGCACGACGGTAGTCTACGAATGTGCATCGACTACCGGGCTTTAAACAAGCTCACCATCAAAAACAAGTACCCGATTCCTTTGATCACGGACTTGTTCGACCAGCTTGGGAGCGCGAGATGGTTCACCAAGCTAGATCTTCGCTCGGGATACTACCAAGTGCGGATTGCCGAAGGAGATGAGCCCAAAACCGCTTGTGTGACAAGGTATGGGTCTTTCGAGTTCCTTGTCATGCCATTCGGCCTTACCAACGCTCCCGCCACATTTTGCACGTTAATGAACAAGGTATTACATCCTTTCCTTGATCGTTTTGTAGTTGTCTATCTCGATGACATAGTCATCTATAGCAATACTCTTGAGGAGCATATAAGGCACTTGAGAAAGGTTTTACAGGTTCTTCGCGAAAACGAGCTTTACATCAAGAAGGAGAAGTGTGCTTTTGCCCAACGGGAAATTCCTTTCTTGGGGCATATAATCGGAGAAGGAAAAATCCGAATGGACCAAAGTAAGATCCGTGCTATCAACGAGTGGGATCCTCCGACCAAGATAACCGAGCTTCGCTCTTTCCTTGGCCTAGCGAACTACTACCGTAAGTTTGTCAAGGGTTACTCCAACATCGCCACTCCACTGACCGAGCTGCTCAAAAAGAACAACGAGTGGAATTGGAGTTCGAGTTGTCAAAAGGCATTCGAGGAGCTGAAACAAGCCATGGTAAGTGAACCAGTGTTGGCTCTTCCCGACCACACTAAGGCGTTCGAGATCTACACCGATGCATCAGACTTTGCGATCGGTGGGGTGCTCATGCAAGAGGGGCATCCAGTGGCTTTCGAGAGTAGAAAGCTAAACGAGACCGAGAGGCGTTACACCGTCCAAGAGAAGGAGATGACCGCCGTAATTCACTGTTTGCGCACTTGGAGACATTATGTTTTGGGTTCAAGGTTTGTCGTCTATACCAATAATAGTGCTATTAGCTTTTTCCTAACCCAAAAGAAATTGTCTCCTAAGCAGGCTAGGTGGCAAGATTTTCTAGCCGAGTTTGACTTTACCATGGAGCATAAGCCAGGTAAAGTGAATACCGTAGCCGACGCACTAAGCCGGAGGTCTACATTTGCCGCAATTAGCGAACCCGAGGGGGCCTTGATCGAGAGCATCAAGGAGGGGCTTTCCCACGATCCAAGTGCAAAGAACCTTATCGAGTATGCAAAGGAGGGTGAGTCTCGACGATTCTGGATCGAAGAGGGTTTACTTTACACAAGGGGAAACCACCTCTATATCCCTCACTTCAACAACCTACGAAAGCAACTCTTGAAGGAGTGCCATGATTCGAGATGGGCGGGTCATCCAGGCGTGCATCGCACCTTAGCCTTGCTAGCCGAGAGGTACTATTGGCCGCACATGGGAAACGATGTGGAGGCCTATGTCAAAACTTGTCTAGTGTGCCAACAAGACAAGGTGGAAGCAAAGAAGCCAATGGGCTTACTTCAGCCGCTTCCAGTTCCAAAGAAACCATGGGAGAGTATTTCTCTTGACTTTATAATTGGTTTACCTAACGTTAACGATTTTTCGAGTATTATGGTTGTGGTTGACAGGTTCTCTAAGTATGCAACCTTTATTCCAGCAACCAAGGTTTGTCCAGCCGAGGAGGCAGCCCGTTTATTCCTCAAACACGTGGTAAAGTATTGGGGAATTCCGAAGACTATCGTGAGCGATAGGGATTCTCGCTTCACCGGCAGATTTTGGACCGAGTTATTTAAGTTGATGGGATCCAACTTAAACTTTTCAACAGCCTTTCATCCGCAAACGGACGGGCAAACGGAGAGGATCAATGCGTTACTCGAGATTTATCTAAGGCACTATGTAAGTGCTACGCAAAGGGACTGGCCAAAGCTATTGGATGTGGCCCAGTTTTCGTACAACTTGCAACGAAGCGAGGCAACCAATATGAGTCCATTTGAGATAGTAAATGGGCAACAACCGCACACTCCCGATGCGATTGCGACCAAGTATGAAGGTCCAAATCCCGCAGCCTTTAATTTCACAAAGGCCTGGCAAGAACAACGAGACTTAGCCGAAGCTTGCTTGCACAAGGCTCAGAAGAGGAACAAGAAGTGGGCGGATCAAAAGCGCAGGGACATGGAATTTCAGGTAGGGGACTTAGTCCTTGCTAAATTGAATCTAACACTTCGCAATTCTTCTGTTCACAGAGCGCTCGTGAGAAGATACGAGGGACCATACAAGGTGGTCAAACGAGTAGGCAAGGTGGCCTACAAGTTGGAGTTACCGGCAAAGCTTCGAGCCCACCCAGTTTTCCACATCAGCATGCTAAAGCCCTTCCATGAGGATGCTGATGACCCGGAGAGAAGTATATCCAGCCGAGCACCAGTTGGAGTCAGGGTCTCCTACGAGAAGGAGGCGCAGGACATCGTGGCGGACCGAGTTATCCGACGACCCGGACATAGACCAAGGCACGAATACTTTATGCTTTGGAAGGGACTTCCCGAAACCGAAGGTAGTTGGGAACTTGCCGAGGGCTTATGGCAATTCAGCGACAAGATAGCCGAGTTCCATCAAAGCCGAGCGACGAGGGCGTCGCTCAATTCAGTGCGGGAGAATGTCACACCCTGCCACCACATGATCGAGGAGGCCGCACACCAAGGGGCCAACATGACCGAGGAGGCCGCACCACTAGGGGCCAAGACGGACACCATAGTTTCTGCCCAACACCATGGGGCGGAAGTCAGCACCCGACGTGCACACCAAGGAGCCGAGGACAGCACCCGACATGCACACCAAGGAGCCGAGCACAACACCCGCATCACTCGTCCACCCGTGCGGGCCGATAGCAGCACTAGTCATGCGCAACCAAGGGGCGAGATCCGCGCCCACACCATCCCACCGAGGGGCGAACCCATTGCTCGCATCTTCCAGCAGCATCTGGGGTCCGAGGGCCTTGCCACCCAGACCGAGCCCGATACCTTGCGAGCTGCCCAAGTGTTTCTGTCCGAAGTCTTGGGCCTTTCTCAAGCCCATCCAGCCAATCCACTTGGAGAATGCACATTTGACCGGATTACACAAGGAAAGAAGGAGCCACCAACCAAATCCCCTGATTCAAGGAAAGTGTCTCCCAGCACTTATGGAAACAATCATCATTCATCCATGCATTGAAGCAAAGCTCACCAACCATGATTTTCCTTCCTTTATTATTTGTCTTAGATTAATCTTAGCCATCGATTTACTTCTTTTGTAACCGTTAGATCATAGCTAGCCATCCTATAAATAGTGGCTTCATTTTCATTTGTAACTCACTTCATTCTTCACTTTTCTCTTGAGTAATAGAAAGCAACACTTTCTCTCATCTTTCTTTTGCCTTGCTTTTATTTCCGCTGTGCTTATCCAAGCATTTCTCTTGGATTTTTAGGCTGACTTAGCCGCACCATCAAAGAGATTCGCGACTAAGGCCGCACGGTTCCGCTAGTAGAACCCTAGCCCCGTGACAATATGCTCAAAATAGAAAAGAGAAATCCTCTGGGTTTTTTTCATCACTGGAATATCAAGTTTAGGGTTAAGATTTAACGTCGTTATTTAAAATTATAGTTTAAAATTTTAGATATATCGTGATTTTAAGGTTTGTAGTATAATATTTAAGATTTAAGGTTAAAACTTAGTTATGTTATAAGAAATGAGATCAAAACTGGGAGAGATTATTAGGTGAACCATGTTCACCACGTCATCCATGGTTTAAGCAATCTGGACAGTTGATCTTTAAATAACCACCTAATAACTACCGATCCACTAAGTCCATGTAGGAAAAAAGTGATGATTCATTTGGAAAAAAAATTAAGATCAATGATCTTGATTAATTGGAATCATGTATAATATGGTAAACAGAATTCACCTAATAATTTTTCCAAAACTGAACAAAGAATTTTATCCCAAAATAGAATAGGTTCAACTTAAAAAGATGATAAATATATTTATTTATGTTTAAATATAAATAGAATATAAATATAGAGGTAAGCTCTGAATTGTAAAGAAATTTTTAATGAAACTCGTGATAATATATTAATTTTATAAAAAGAAAAGCAGAAAGCAATTTGAAGAGTGATTTCAAAGCTTAGATGAGTTGGTCTTGGGGATGGGTAAACTCGACACGACTTGAAAAAACGAATAATTCTATTCGATTTAAGGTGAAAATATTCGACTCGTTTTGATTCAACTCGAAATTTTATAGACTCGTTTCGACTCGAAAAAATTTCAAATAAAATTCGAGTTGTAAAATAGAAATTTGAATAACTCGAATAACTCAAAATTTTTAATAATTAAAAGATTAGTTTTTAAGTTTAAGACGAGTCTATCAATTTTTTATAATATATATATGCATTGGTATATAAAAATATAAAGAAATATTGTTACATATGGAAATATATATAGATACATATCTTATATGATTACAGAAAGTCGTTTAAATTGAAATCAAATCATACTATAACATAATAAATAATTACAAATAAATATTTATAGGAACTCGAAAACTCGACTCGAATTTCTTATATTCGACTCGAATCGAAAAAATTTCAAATAAAATTTGAGTTGTAAAACATGACTCGTAAGCTCGAATAACTCAAAATTTTCTGACTCGCCTCTACTTGATTCGATTGAATACTCACCCCTAATCGTTCTTAATCTACCTAATATTAAGATTTGAATATAGAAGGTCTGGTAGACCCCATCTCCCTTAGTTTCTGATATGGAAGCCTCATCTCATCAATGGAACCTTACTAGTTATTACCATATATCATCATAGATTTCCTCACAATGTTATTTCAATATCTCTTTCCCTCAACAAGCAAAATATCAAATTGTTCATATATATTCTTAATTTATGTTTTCGGATAAATATATTCTTAAATTTTCAGAATGTTATATAGGAACGGAGCTACTAAGGGGTAGGGAGGGGTAATCGCCCCCCACTCCCAAAGATTTTTTTCATTTTTTTTCTATTTAAATTATTTTTTATAAATTTATCCCCTTACTTTTAAAAATTTATGTTTTGCCCCCTAACCCTAAATCATGGTTCCGTCCCTGATGTTATATTAGACTGTTATAACTAATGACCTGTAATGCCAAAATTTTAGAAAGATAGATACATAGATAAATAGATAGATAAAATTAAATTAAATTTGATTTAATTAATATTTAAATAAAAAATTAAAATATTATCTTATATTTTAATCACAATGGGGCTCTGTCTCTATTTGAGATTAATGATGGTCTTTCTTTCTTCATTTTAGGGTAACATAAAATTATATATAAAATATGTTAAATCTAGTAAATATGGTAAAATTATGATATGTCATTATAAAATTTTAAATTCGATTTATTCGATTTAATGATGTTTATCATGGTCGCTTTATGGGTGTCGAGTCCATCTGCACCATGGAACCCGACTACGCCCGGCACCATAAGGGTTGGTTACATCCGTACCACGGAAGTCGAGCACAACGATACTGAGGGAACCAAGTATGCTTGCAATCAAGGGCTACATCCGAGAACACCATCGGAGCCAGTCTTGCCACACAGGAGCTAAAAACAATATTAAATATAAACTATGTTAAATATTTTGTTGTTTTTATTTTTATATATAGTATAAAATTAATAAATTTAGTTGAGGATATGAACGAAGCCAAAAATTTTACTTTAAAGTTTCATAATTAAAAAAATTGAAATATTTAAATAAAATAATACAAATTAGTAATACATAACATTAATATTCGAGAAAATATTACAGAGTTGTTACAATAAAAGTAAACGGCCACGTATATAGAATAAAGTTCAATAATTCATACATTTTTCTTATAATTACTCATGACGATTCTTCTTGTTTTGAAATCGTTGAATAATCTTTTCTTGCTAGTGTTATTAAAAATATATTTATCTATATCTGTAACCAAACAAGTATTCATCTATTGATCTTCAATTCAATTTTTCAGACGATTTTTACAATATTCATCACAAAAAATATTTTTTCACACTTGTCGTAGCTATAGATAATTAATACGAACTTAATCAAATGATATATTAATGGAATAAACAATATTCTTTTTTGTATCAATCATCTTTTTGGCAAGGTTATGAGTGCTAAGTTTGAGAAGTCTTTATTTAAACACGTCATATATGTATGTATCCAATTGATTATTAAGTTTAAGAACTTCAATAGTAGAAAATCAGAGGAATAAGCACAATAATTCTAAAGGATGAGTTTACAATATTCAATGATACATTTTTATTTTACCATAATTCGTGATTAGTATAGAATAAGCATGCAAGATAATTATAGTTTAGAAAACATAGATAAAGTCTCACTATCTATGTGTAACCCCTAAATTTAACCTAATTTCTTAGATTAGAATTTAAGGTTCACATTACGAAAATTTTCCTCAAAAATTAGGTTTAAAACGAAATAATACCACAATTCTGATAAGTTATTAAATAATTAATAATTTAAAATACTGAAAAGCTTAGCATAAAAATAATCAGAGTTTCAACCCATAAATTTAATAAACATTAACTTTCTTGAAATCTAAAATAAAATTCAAAGTCCAAAGTTTAATACATAATAATTAAAATGTCCGGAATAAACATGGTTAATCAGAAATCTGATAACATACGTAGCAGTTTTGAAATTCATGATCCTCCAAGTACCGAAGCCTAGGTTTGAGTATCTAAAATAACAACTGTGGGAGTGTAAGCTTGAGAGCCTAGTGTGTCTCTAGTGGGAAGATAAACATAACAATAGTACAGAAAAGCATAACACAAAACATAGTAGCATAAATTTCAGAACAGAATATCACATTACAAAACATAACAAAATATATGATGTATGATGTGATATGATGTGCACCCAACACCGAACACCATCAGAAGAGAAGGTTCTCTTGAACCAGTCTAACTCATCACATCATCAAAAGTGAAGCTCGACCCGAAGGTGGAGTCACTGAACAGAAGTGGATACTCGACCCGAAAATGGAACCACTAAACAGAAGTGGATACTCGACCCGAAGGTAGAGTCACTAATCAGAAGTGATACTCACCAATAGGTGATATTACTGAACTTCCCCATACATAATATCCAATAGATGCAATGACATGAACAAATAAAAAAATTGGAACAAATAATAGAGTCGGAATGTATGCGTAAAAGAATAACATGAGGCATGCATAAAAATTCCAGAATCAGATATTCAATTATTTTCAGAAAACCACTGAAATGATGCTGTCGCGACCTCTTTTAAAAAACACGAGTTTATGTAAAAAATAACTCAACGATTGATTTTGAAAAATACGAATTTATCAATTTTAGTCTTGAAAAACCTAAATTTTAGAAAACAAAAATATAATTTAATTTTTTAAAATTGACTTAGAGTCGCCACCGGCCACTTTGGTAGGCCAGACACCATAAAACTAACCAGAGATTCATTTTAAAAATGTTGGGTTCGGGAGTCGGTTACGTGTAAGGACGACCCTTACAAACGCCCAAAAATTGGTACCTTGAAAAAATTTACGTGGCATTGACACTTTGAAGATAGATATTAATTTAATTTTCCATTATTAATTGAATATTATTTGAATTTTGGATATCCTTTTGATTTAGAAGTTACACCACCTTTAAACTTGAGTTGAATGAGACGTCCTCCAGATAGGAAACCTCACCCAAATTCAGAGGAACGTAACTTCCGCCTCAAAAGGCTAAAGCAAAATGCATGACCATTTTTATCTTGTTCATTTTAAGTTCTAATCCTAAAAAAGGCTCCATTGCTTAAGCGTTTAAAACCTAAATTACTAATGTTACTAGTTACTTACCTATCCATTTTATTTAATTCTAAACCTAAGTTATTTTGTCAAAACACCAACCTCTTTAGTGTATCCGAGATATAAGATTCGAATGCTATGTTACTAAATTATCTTCCTAATTAAATTAATTAATTAATTTAAGTGACTAGTTCTAGAAGGCTCTAAATTGATTAACTAAAATGTTTATTAGGTGACCTCCCTAAATATGCCATGCAATACTTAAAATAAAACATAGAACAAAGTAAAGGAACTCGATATTTTTATTAGAATCATGAGAGTACAAATTACATCAAGAATTATCATGAAGGGGTACAAAGTACTTGTATTGAAAAAGATTAAAGGGACTAGGAAGCAAACCCCGAACGATGGATAAGATTTAATTAAGTGTAAAATTAATTTTAAAATTTAGGATTTTAATTAAATTAATTAATTAAATTTTCCTAACTTCAAATCTTAATTAAACCCTAAATTAAATCTAACTTGGTAAATTTTAAGTTCTAAGGTTTAATTGGAGGGTTGGATTTAATTAGATTAATTTTTAAGTCTTATCTTAGAAAATTAAAATTAATTAAGGGGTTTAATTAAAATAATTTCCAAATTTTAAGAACTTAATTTAACCTAATTAAGATTCAATTTTGGTGGAACTAGGGCTAATTAGGCCTAATCTTATCTTTTAGAAATTAATTAAAATTAATTAAAATAATTAATTAAAATTATCTTCTAATTTTTAAGAATTAAAGTAAGCCTAATTGAAGTGAATGTTTTAAGGTTTAAGGCTAAACAAGACCTAATTAAGGTGGGTTAATTTTAAAACTTTATTTTTTAGAGATTAATTAAAATTAATTAAAATAATTAATTAAAATTATTTTCTAAATTTTAAGAATTAAATTAAACCTAATTAGAGTCTAATTTCCAAGTTTTAGGGTCAAATTAATTTTATACTAGACTTAATTAGGTTAAATTAATTTTAAAGTTTTCTTAAAAGTTAAATTAAATTCTAATTAAGAACCTAATAAAATTTTTAAGTCTTTAAAATTGATCTTAAGCCCTAATTTTAAGTTTAAAATAAAATAATTCGAATCCTAGGGAGTTAATTAAGAGTCTAGGGGTCTAATTGGATGAAAATTAAAGATCTAGGGACCTAATTGGGGTTTGGGGGACTAAATTGAATCAGTTTTAAAGGTTTAGGGGCTAATTAGGGGTTTCTAGGGACCTAATTGTAAAGCAGGTCAAACCTAGGGGACTAAGGATGTAAATATTTCTTTAGTATAAAAAAATGTGGATCCGAGTTGAACCCGGATCCGGCCCACGTATCCGCGCCCTAAATGACGTTGTTTCAAGCTGCAATAAAACTCCCTAAGACCGAGTTGGCTCGGTCATTTGCACCGAGACCAACTCGGTGCAACTCGTTTTTCTCTGGGACTAACACCCCATGCCCAAATCACATGCAAAATTCAGATCAAAGAGGGACATTTAGGATGACGTTCATCCGTGTTCATCATAAACAGGATGAACACGGATGAACACGGCTCCCCACCGCCTCGGGTTCTGCCCTTTGATCCGAACAACCATCGTCTGGCGCCGCTCCGGCGAGTTCGCCGGCCGTCGCAATAGAAACCGACCACCGCCCCGACGACCTTCCCGACGCCAGAAACCAACTCCGATGCCGACGAAAACCTCCGACACCAAAAAATAACCCTAAAACAGCTTCTAAAACCAGATTTCTTAAGACCAAACACCCAAAAATTCAATCAAAACCCAGACCTAAGCACCAGAAACTAATCAATCAAAAGAGATGAAACCGAAAGCTTATCTCAAAGCTTGATTTCGGCCGATTCAACTTGCTTCCAATCTCCAAATTTCCTATTTAACTCCTCCTTGTTGATTGAACCTTGTTCTCCTCCAATCCGAAAAAAAATTCCCCCTATCCATTGATTCGACCGACCCCTTTAAAGGGATTTAAGTTCGAATCCTAATTCAACTAAACCTAATCCCCTAAAAACACTCTACCTAACAACCTAATCAAATCAAAACTCCCCTCATGATCTCCTGTTTTCATTTTTTCCAAATTTTTCGGTTGTTTTTGATTTTTTTTTTGATATTTTAATATTATATTATTATTTATATTAATTATTATTTATATATTAATTATTATTTATTATTTATATATTATTTGTGTTGACAGATGCAATCAACGTAATATACAAAATTAACAAATATATAGAATGTTGCACACAAAAATAAACAGAAAATTATCGGGAGAGACACACTTGAAGCAGAGAGCTCAACGTCAAGAGTGATGTCTACTAGACTCGGCTCTACCACTAGATCGAGTAGGTGTAGAACCTACTAGTAACAAAATATTAAACACATTACTATGCCATTATACTAAAGAATACACGAAACAGAAGTAAACCGAATACCCATGTGCGTGTCTCGAAAACTGATGAACAGGAGGTCGTCCAGGAGGAGGAGGAGACAGAAACTCAAGGTCTGAATCCACGTCACCTAAACCAAACGGTAACTATTCCAGATTCTGATAAAGATAACTTATGATAGAGTACTCGGACTAAAAAGCCTTAAAAATGATACTTCGGGTTCGAATTTTGAAAAACGGACTGCGCCATCGAACTCAAGACGTCAAAAAATATAAAGTAGGATCGGGTCAAAAAAAGTCAACATTGACGCCAGCTTTGGTCAACGCTGATGTCAGCAGTGACGTCAGTCGGGTCATGGAACGGGTCGGTCAATGGGTCGAACCAGATTTTCTCGAGAAAATCTGGGTTTTCTAGATTTTCTGGTAAAATCTGAAAACATCCAGATTATTCCCAGTACAAAAATAGGATTTTTCGAACACTTTCCCCCATGATTCAAACACGATTTAATCTTCTTTTAACACCCTAAACTGAATTAAAAACAACACAAAACCCCTTAATCCGATCGAAACAAAACAAACTTAAATAAACCATAAACCCAATCGATTCGATTCTAAACTCTGATATACCAGTTCAAAACCCTTAAAACTGAATCCAAACACTTTAACAATACCAAAACTCCCGAAAACCCGATCAAAACAGAACTTACAACCTTCAACACCAAAACCGGAAAAAAAGGAGACCAGAAAAACTTGGATTACATGATTGAATCTCAGAGACAACAAAAGTTAAACACTAACAGATTCTCTCAGTTTGAAATGAAAAAGGAAAAGAAAAAGAAGAAAACCGATTCAAAATTACTAAAGAGACATAAAGGCTGAAACGAAAAAAAAAAAACAGAGGAGTTACCAAAATGAAAATGGTAAATTGCTAGATAAGGGTCTGAACTTTCCAAAATTTAAAAGTTAACCCACAGAGTTTCAAAAATTTGTAAAATGATTACTAACTTTAGAACTAGAAAAAACCCAAATTCTAGGGTTTTTAATTTGGGATTTATAGTCAAAATTAGGGTTAAATTGGGGGGGGGGGGAATTTGGGGTGTTACACTATGTGTTATTATCAAACTTAAATTAACTAGAGTTCTTAGACACCTATCTCAAGTTATCACTAAGTTTATAAAAAGTACTATAGTTTCCACAATATTTTATCATACTCGAAAGCACTCAACCTATAAAGATGATTTCATATCACACCCTGATCAGTCAGCCATCAAGTACATAAGACATCATCTATAATATCCACACTTAATACATAAATACATCCATACTTCATATGCATAAATGTCCAACAAAGCATTTTTTTACTAGATCTCACACAATTGTCATATTCAATAGATCATATCCATGAATAAAACTCTAACTTGATATCTATAGAGATAGACTTAGGGCCAGCTTGGCATTACTTATAAAACGTGCAGTTAAAAAAGTAATTTTAAAAAATTAAGTAATGTTTGTCATTGATGTCAAAAAGTGATTTTGAAAAGATAAAATGTCTATTTTAGACATAATATTGTAAGGTATTAAAATAAATTCAATTTTTATTAATTTAAAAATTAGTGAACTTAAATTATATTTAAATTTTTTAATTTTTAATGTTATGATTATTAAAAAAATAAATTTAAATTATAATAATTTTTTTGTAAAATTTAATTTAAAAATATATACATATTTTAGATTATATATAAATATAACAATTAAAAATTAAAAATAAAATAATTTTATTCTCAATATAAATATTAAAATAAAATAATTTTATTCTAAATATAAAATATTATAAAATATATATTATTTTATAATTATATATGTATAAATATTATTTTAACAAATATATTATAAGGGTAAATAAGTAATTTTATTTTCAAATTAGCTTATCCAACTTAAAAGCCAAAAATTTTAGCTTTTAAGTTTGAGTGAACAAACTTGTTTGAAAAGCAACTAAAAGTAATCAAAAACAATATAAATCCGTCATAAGTACTTTTTTAAATGCTTATAGTTGCTTAAAAGCAACCACAAACGGGCCCTTATTCTCGAGGGGACTTTGTTTGATCTAAATGGGTTCTTAACCTTATAGGAACTTCTTTTTGCTGTTTATGGTCTATTGTCTTCGTGGAAATAGTCATAAAATATATTAATTATTTTTAAAACTAATTTTAATATTATATTAATTATTGAATATAAATAATTTTTTCTATTATATATTTCACCAATAATTTTATGTCACATAAATTATAAAAAAAAACGATTACTAAAAAGGTGACATAATTAATCATATATCTTACGCAATATCATTAATGTGATATGTTAGGATATATATATATAAAGGGGACAAACGAATTTTATGCAATAGAGTATCAATTTTATTACTACTACTTCTATTTCGAATTTTTTAAAAAAATTAAAAGTAATAAATTTTGGAGTGTCACTCCCCAAAAGCCCAGCTCCCTCCTCTCATGATTGTCTTCGCATTTTTAGGCAATGTGTTTTAAACAAGACAAGACAATCGTCCCTTTGGTTAACGTATACTTCACCGCGGGTAGATGACGAGATTTAAAAAAAATATTTTTTTAGTTTATTTTTTAAAATTATCTTAAATTCACATGTTTTCGTAAATATTACTCTAAGTATCTTTATTTTCTTAAATTTTCCAGAATCGTTCAACCTAAATAATTTTTTTTAGTTGTTTTCTTATGGCTTAATATTTAAATAAGTGCCCAAAATATGCGTGTGAGTCATATTTGGTGTTTTAACTATTTTTAACTCTAAATAAGTACTTAAAGTTTCAATTGTGGTCGTTTTAAGTGTCTAACCATCAACGATCATTGTTTTTATTTACTTTTACTTTTATTAATTTTTTAATTTATTTTATTTTTAAATTATTTTTTTTAAAATTATAAATTTTAAATCTTTACAAAATAGTCTCAAATCTCTAACTCCAAACCTCAACCCTCAAAATTATCATCACTACCATCGTTTACTGTATCATCGGAGACCATTATTACCGTCGTCGAACTACCACGATCGTTTATCTTATCCACCCATTACTGGTAATTGATGGTAGGTGTTTCGATCGGCTTTCTAATGTCGAAAGAAATCAAAATCGCAAAACTGAAGTCGTCGACATACCAACTGTTAGTTATAGGCAATGGTTGGTTGGGGAAACGATCATGGTGGTTCGACGATGATAATAGTAATTTTTGATGATGTAATAAACGAAGACAACGGTGATAATTTGAGCATTTAGGATTTTAGATTAGGGATTTTAGACTATTTTATAAGAATTTAAAACTGTCAATTTAAAAAAAATAAAATTTTAATTTTATTTAAAAGTATTAAAAGAAATTAAAAATTAAAATTTACCACTTGTCATAACAAACATTTTTTTATTAATGGTCAGGTACTTAAAATGATCTACATTAAAATTTTAAATAACTCTTTAGAACCAAAAATAGTTTAGGGAAAAAATATTCATAAATATAATTTACACACCTATTTTAATATTAAGCATTTTCTTAAAAGATGGATTTTAGTTAGTTAGTTAATTGTGGAGGAATTAAATAAATATTGTTATTGGAAATTTTAATTTCAAAAATATGGTTCATATATCATTATTTTCCACAATATTATAGTTTACTGTAACGTTTAGAAGGCTTGGTGTTTCAATTCATTTTTAAACAATGATTCGAATAAAAAAATATTCGACAAAGGCTTCATTCTTGCATCCCGACTTTGAATAGTAGATAGGTTGTGTTCAAAGGCTGTAATCTTGCAACCCCATTTTGAATGTACCAATATAAGAAAATTATTGTTCAAAGATTGATTGTTTTCACTCCACCTTAACTGAAATAATATAATTTTTTCAAATTCCTGTTCAAAGACGGGTTGAAACACTCGAATCTTCTGAACGCTACAATAAATCACAATATTATAAAAAATAATAATGTGTGAATCATATTTTTAGAATTAAAATTTCCCATAACAATATTTATTTAATTCCTCCGTTAGCTAAAGGTCTTGGCTCAGCGGTAAAGCCAATGCACTTAAACCGTCTGTCGCAGGTTCAAAGCTATAGTATTATATTATATTAATATCTGAAAATTTAAATAAATTAATTCAATTAAAATTATATAAATTTAATAAAAATCAGGTCATTAAAGATTCTTAACGTGCATTTCTTATCAATTAAGTCATTAAAATATATGTAAATTAATTTTCAACTTATTAAAAATCATCTAATTTTTAAATCCCTTATTTAAAATGATAATTAAATAAATTCAATTTATGTCAAACCATCAAATTATTCTAATCTCATTTTTAATTCATATTTAAAATATCCACAATTAATTTAATTAACTAAATTACGCAAAACCTAATTGATTTTTATACCTAATTCTCTTTTCCCAGATTTGAAGATGTTACAAAGAGTCTATAGGAGATGCACATTGAGTTGATAAGATGGTCCAAAATGAAGAAATTAATATAAGGATAGACTAGACCAGGATTTCTTGAATTTTTAAGATATTACTTTTAAAACTTACCGCACATTCATTAAACTTTTAATTTATTATTATTATTATTAATTGTCGTAAAAAATAATTTTACATATTTACCAATAAAAGAATAAATTATACTAGCTAAAAATTTATCTTTCTTTCATGAATAATATACTTGTATCAATAAATGGAAATTTTGAGTTTTCTTTTGAATCTACAATTTTTTTAATCAATTACAATGATTACAGTAATATCTATTTTAAAATATAATCTTAATTATTATATATGATTGTACAATTATTGTGTTATAATATTAATGTTCGAACTCGTGATCTCTAGAAACAATAATCATTCATTTAACCATTTAGACAAAATATTTCGTACTTAAATATGCAATTTTGTTATTCGCATGTTACGTTTATGAGATATATAATCGTGAAAACGAATAACAGAGTATTAAAATTTTAATTATTATAATGTATTTTTTTATGATGAAGCAACATGAGCTATAGTCACCGTCTAACACTTGGAGCTACTCCTTTAATGAAAATGAATTAAAAGTTCGATGATCATATTAAAAGTGAATAAAAAATATGATGACTATGAAAACAAATTAAAAGAAATATTATCTTAAATTAACCTACCATGTTAATTTTTTAACAATAACTAACAGTTGATACCATAATAAAAATGTATTAAAAATTCAATTATTGTGTTGCATGTTTTAAAAATCCGTTAATCATATTTCAAGCACTTTAAAAATTCAAGGAGGAGCGGTATAATTTACATTTAATATATTTTATAATCCAATCATAATAAAAAAACATTGATGTCACATGTCGGTTTTTATGGTGTGTTTTTTTTTTCATTTTCTTTGTGAAAACAACAACTAACAGATGAGGGAACATTGAGTTGTTTCTTCAAGCTGTGTACATCTTGAGGGGAACCTTCAATTTTGTTCTTCGAGTATGACCGATAAACAATTGCAAATTAGGGAAAATTATTAGGTGAACTTTGTTCATCACGTTATCTATGGTCTTAATTAATCAGGATCGTTGATCTTAATTATTTTTCAAGTGAACTATCACCTTTTTCCTACATGTACTTAGTGGGTGAGTAGTTATTAGGTGATTATTTAGAGATCAACGGTCCTGATTACTTGAACTATAGATGACGTGGTAAACATGGTTCACCTAATAATCTCTCGCAAATTAGGCTCTTAATACACCCTTCAGTCCTTTCCTTATCTTAGCTCTCAACCTTATTCGAGTACCCGAACCCTGCTTTAAACAAACAAAATAAAACATGTTCATTTGATTAGGCAGTCACGGTGGGGTTCTAGATAGACGCAATAGAAATTACCGCACAAGTCCGCTAAAAAAACTCTAAAATTTTGATAAACTATATTCATTAGATAATATTAATCTCGAAATTCATTATAAAAATTTTAAAAATGCTCATAATTAATTATAAAATCTTATTGATTATTTTTATTATTGCTTCTATATAACTAATGAGATTTTGGACAGATGCAATAGAAACAACCACATAAGGCCCCTAAAATGGACATTTACTTTTAAGGGACGCATTTTTAGAACTAATTGTGTTATAGATAATTACTAAACTATATTTTAATAAATTGTATAGGACTCTTAAAATCTTTGAACCAGGACTCTTAAAATCTTTGAACCGCTCTCGAGTAGAAACGATATTGACATCGAAAATGGCAAGACAAAAACCATGAAAATTGTCAAGACAAAAATCAAACCTTGTTATTTCCAGGATCCTCTTTTTGTCCGTCGGTCGTGCTGTCTGCATTACTATCACCTATAGAACACCAAAGACATGAGTCCTTTTGCAAATATTACGAATTACAAGAGTCGACGTAGGTTTACCTTGGGTGTTGTCATCCAAAGATGAATTGCAATATACCCTGAAACTTAGCGTGTGAGGTACATATGATCCATTGTCCTCCAGACACTCTTCCTTGTGATACTGTCTTTCTTTCCCTTCGGACATCGCCTTGCCCCTTGAATCGTCTTCTCCTTCGCCATCTACGGGCAACGGCTTCGGTATTACAGCAGCAAGATCATTGTTTCTATGCACCTGTCTTGGTTGACGGCATTGCCTGTCCTCTCCTGTTTCGTTGTCAAATCTTGAAACACCACAACCCATGGATGGAGGAGAGACATGCAAAAGCGACACCCGAAGCAAAGAATATCTCAGGGTTTTTTGCCAAAAAAGAGAACCGAGAGAAATAGAACAAGAGATCCAACGTGAATTGTGGGATTAGCTAGGTAACTATTAGAGTTAATTATGTTATGGATTATAACCTTACATTTATCTCTTGTCCCTTCCTTTGGATGTTTTCCGGTAGAACAAATTTATGTTCTGTTTTCCATGTTAGGTTAGAGATGTCCTAAGGATAAGAGCTAATTGCCACCTATGAAAGGCAAAGCCAAAAGCTGAAAAATATTAACAGAATTAACTTATTTTAACAATAAAAGAATTAGTCTAAGTTGTTCTAGAAAGTTCTACGTTTGTTCATTGATTAATATCATAGTTAAATAGGATTATGGATACGTTGTAAACCATTTTATGTCTTATGTATAGCAAAAATCAATCAAGAAGAAGTACCTCCTCCATCGAACCTTATTAATCTAAAGAACAAAGGAATAGTTATCCAAGAGCCTTAGACATCTCGGATTCTTTGGTGAGTGTAAATCTTATATCGGATATGGCTAAGTGCCATCCTAATGATTTAAAATCTTGGAATCAAACTTGTTCTTTATCCTTGATACGTAGAATACGCCTCGGTGACAGCTCTATTTGGATTGCTTGGATCCATGAATATGTCCTTCGGGGGGTTCTTTTTTGGCACCATGTTTGTCCCTAACAGTGTAGTTGGACTTGGAGGAACTTGATACGTATGGGAGATAAGGTTGCTCTTGTTCCAGACTTGCGAAGTGCAATTAGAGATGAAAAGATTGATTTTTCGTTTTTGAACAACATTTACTTTTTAAGTATTTTAGACAATACAACACTTTATGTATTTTTTATGAAAATAAAAAGATTATGTTAAAAATTTCTTCTACAATTAATATTAAAAAGATATTATTATCCCTTAAAGGGAAAAAAATATCTATCACTATCATCCATTAATCGAATCATCAAATACAGTATGTTCAATATAATAGGAACAAGTAGATTTAAAAGAAATACATTAATGTTCTGCAAACGCCTAATGTATCAACTCACGAGATGCTTTATTTGTATATAAGAAATATGAGTCACAAAAATATGATGATGTCGATGTACATGAGCCTTTGCCTCCGCCAACCTTAGAGTAAGCTCTGATTTTTCATTCACATTGAAACATAGATAATTCACCATATTGGTTGCATCCCCTTCAATTATAACCTTATCCCATCTATGACCAAGGGCTAATAAATATGCTAAATAGAAAGTGTGATATTCCATCACCTTTGTTGCATCTGTCTCATGAAAGACTCGAGCACAATCAATCAACACCAAGCCATGATGGTCACGAGCAAACACTCCTATCAACCTATATTCATTCTCGTCTGGTAGTGATTAAAATACATCTTAAGTCTGATTTTCTTCATCTACCCTCAATTCTACTTGCCTTTAAACCGTTTTGATGTGTCCCATGTTAAATATCTTTATAGTCCTTATATAATTTTTGGCATTCTCAATAATAATTAAATATGATTGGAGAATTTTCTCATAAACATAAACATTGCGCCTGTTCCAATTGTTCCAAAACAAAACTACCAAACCGGCAAACATATTCCCGGAACAATTTTCTCGACATATTCTAGCCATTCAAGACTAGTTGATGTTCTATCATATAGTAACCGACCTAGCAAACCAAATAAACGAAAAATAACTTGGACCTCCGGAAAATCCCTAATTGTCTTTCACGCATCGGACATAACCCATCCTCGATCGATGTACTACCATTCCAGCCTGCACCGGTAGAGCCTCACATGTCATTCTTCAAATGAAAATTCTAATCTTCGGTAGAAATCGTAGCTTGACAAGAATCGACCACAATTTCGACGGTGCTTCGTCCGAATGGAAAGATTTCATCCACTATAAATATCTCGAACGTGTCGAATACAATCCACAATCCTTTATGTAGTAATTTTAGGCATTGTGTGGGTGCTATAATATTTTATACACATAACAAGACTCTCAAATCTGATTATAACTTAGATTTAAACGTAGACTATTTTTACTGATTTTTGATTATATCCAAACTTTTTTTTTTTGAATTAGCAAATAGTGATTATAAGTACCCAAGTTATAAATTTTTTGAATAATTGATATGCTTTTATAAATAATTTGATACACTTTTATATATAATTAATTTTTTTAAATATCATTTAAAAAAATAACACCCCTTAAATAAATTTTTAGCTCCGCATCCGATGGATTTAACTTTAATCATAGTGGTCATGGTCGCACTCACAGTATTCCAGCTTAGCCATCGCCCAGTCTTGGAGTACAGCCGCCGAAATAATAGACACCAAGTTCAAATGTCAAACGGGCAGCTCGACCAGTATGATTTTGTACCTATTTTTTAAGTAATGTTTTATGTAGGAGTGTGCGTTTAATCGAGTTGAGTTAATTGAGTTAAATAAAATTATTAAATTATATTTTATCGTGTAAATTATATTTGATCTTTTTTATTTGAGTTGAATCAATTTTTTTAATTTTTATAAAAAATTAATTATAATTATTTATCAGTATGATTTAGTTCTAATTTAAATAACTTTCTCTAATCATACAAGATATATTTCTTTATATTTTTTATATATAGCAATATTTATATATATTAATATATATATTATAAAAAATTGAGGAATTCGTCTCAAACTTAAAATTAAATTCTTTAATTACTAAAGATTCAGAGTTATTCAAGTTATTTGACTTTTTATTTTATAACTCAATTTTTATTTAAATTTTTTTAGTATAGTTTAGTTTATAAAATTTTGAATCGAGTCACAACAAATCGAATATTTTTATTTTGAATCGATTCAAATTATTTAATTTTTTGAGTCGAATTGAATTTTGCTAACCTCTATTTTTGAATGAAATTAGGATGGATTCAAAGGAGGTCGAAGGGGAATCATCCTTTAAAAATTTAAAATTTAAAATTTATTTTTATATATTTTATATTTAAAATTTATTTTTATTTTTAAAAGTTTTATAAAATTATCTCATTAAAATTTTATAAATTCGTCTTCACTAACATAAAAATTTTACATCGGTCTCTATGTACTACCCAAAATAACAAATATGTCCTACAAAAATACTAGGAATTTGTATCTAACTCAAAAATATCAGGACTCTTATTTTATAATATTTTTTTTATTTTCGGAATCACATGAAATATTATTTAATTACACACTTTTACAATTTTCATAATATTTTATATAATTACACACAATATTAACTACTTATTATAAAGTGAGACGAATATCAATGCAGTGTTTCATATATTTGGCTTTATATTTTATACTTCTTGCAGGCTTGACTTGAATATAATATTTAAATCTATACTTATTAAACTTTGACTTGTTATAGATCGTTTCTTTAATATTATTTAATTGTTCTCTAGATTTTGTGGTAGCATGGTTATTGGTCAAATTGGGTGCAGTCCCAGACAAAGAAAAGGTAAAGCCGTCTGTCGTTGTTCAAAATAAAATAATACGAGTACCAATTTAGGGGGGAAATTGAAAAAAATTACGAAAAAAAAATTCAAGGGATATTTTAAAATTTAAAGGGATATTTTAAAAAATTTAGATTTTTGCATACGTAACTATGGGTGAGTATTAGACTGAATCGAGTTGAGTCAAAAAATTTCGAGTTATTCGAGTTGATAAGTCATATTTTATAATTCAAACTTTATTTGAATTTTTTTGTTCGAGTCGAGTTTAAGAAATTCGAATCAAGTCTAGTTTTCGAGTTCCTATAAATATTTAATTATAATTATTTATCATGTTATAATATGATTTGATTTTAATTTAAACGACTTTCTCTAATCATATAAGATATACATATATATTTTTTATATGTAGTAATATTTCTTTATATTTTTATATATCAATGTATATATATCATAAAAAATTGAAAGATTCGTCTCAAACTTAAAAATTAATCCTTTAATTACTAAAAATTTTGAGTTATTCGAATTTTTATTTTACAACTTAAACTTTATTTTAAAAAATTTTGAGTCGAGTCGAGTCTATAAAATTTCGAGTCAAGTATTTTCGCCTCGAGTCAAATTGAGTTTTTCAATTTTTTCGAGTCAAGTCGAGTCGAATTTTGCTCACTCTTATACGCAACGTTTTAAACCTGAGACTTGCTTAACCGGAACCAAACTGATTATCACCTAAATCAATCATTATTGGTTTAAAATTTAAATCTTTTATTACATCGTAAAAGATTGAATATTATGTATATGTAGCATTTTTAACGTAAAATAAAAAATATTATATACGTATGGTATTTTTTTCATGTATAACGTAATAAATGACAAATTTTAAAATATTATTATATATATTTTTAATTTTAATCCTCTAATCACCGTATATTCAACGAAACCATCAATTCAATCTGTGGTTAAATAAATAATCAGACTTATCATATTATTATTGGCAGGCTATTTGTTTCAAGTTGGATTTTAGGAAAATATTTTTTTTAATCACACTAGTTGTTTTGATAGATCATCCATCAAATTTTTAAAACATGTCTTAAGAATAAAACACATTAAATTATTCGATGAAATTAAGAAAAATATATATTTTTAAAAAATAAATAAATGAAATTAAAAGATTAACACCAAAACTAAAACATTTACCTCCATAAATAAATAAAATTTAAATTAATTATATATAAAAACATTTTGTTTGCTGATAATTACATGTTTAGAATTATTTATAGCTACAAAAGTTACTTTTACTTAAAAACACTTTTAATAAAAAAAAATATTTAACTGCTAATTAATTGGACCTTAATACAAAAATTTGGAATGTAAACGGGCTACTAGTTTTGTTAAAATAATGTTTTTTTCTTCATAATATTAAAATATATTTTTAATATTTGATTGAATTATTATTTTAATTTTTATATTTTTAAAATATTTTAGTTTTAGTATTTTATTTTGAATTAAAATAATTATATATAAATAAAAATTGTTATTCAACGAACTATAAATAATTTAAAATAACTTGACAAAATGACACGTTAAAAATATTTTATATTTTATATAATTTTTAAAATTATTTTTATCTGATGTGTCGTTCTATAGTCATTATATTATTATTATCACGATGTACACTGTTATATAAACTCATCACATCATTTTAGTCATTTATCATTAATAGATTATTAATTTATATATATAAATTATTTTTATTTAAAATAAAATATTAAAAATAAAAATTATTTTTAAATAATAAAATTAAAATTAAAACAACAAAACAATTAAACGTTAGAGAATTCTTTTGACGTTATGTTATTTTTTTTATTAAAAGCTTCTCTCGCAATTTAATTATATGAGTTTGTTAAAGTATTTGCTTGTTTTGTAAGAAAACATATTAAATAAGTGATTCCAAATTTTCATTTGGGTAGAAAAATTATATTATGAGTAAGTTTTATTATATTATTCATGAGATCAATTATTAAAAATTATTTATTTTATTATTTTTTTATGTTATATTTTTCTAAGTGAATCTTTACTCATATTTATTGTTAGTTCATTTTTAAAAACAGTTTTTCAATAGGAAGACTCACTTGGAAAAATATATAACATAAAAAATAATGAGATAAATAATTTTTAATGGTTGGTCTCAGTGGTGGATCCAGAAATTTATTTGATGGTGGCACATATGAAATTTTGGAATCTCAAAGTGAGCACAAAGCTTAAATATTAGAAAAACTTAAGGACTAGTTCATAAAAATTAAAAAAATAAGGATAAATATGTGAACTTTAAAAAGTTTAAAATGAACACGGACTCACCCTATTCAAAGCATGGATCTGCTACTGATTAATATCATAAACACGTAATAAAACTTACCCATAATATAATTTCGTTTTAGGCCCCAGGCAAAAAAAAGGAAAACCCTTTTCTTTTGCTTTGTCAACCAACACTAATTTAATAACAAATTCTTTCCCACTATAAAAGCAAGTTGGGTAAAGGCAACACAAGCTACCTTCACAAATCTCTCCCCTCCATTCCTCTATTCTGATTCATTTCACCAGACAAGTAATATACAGGTAAACAATAAACATTTCTTATCAATTTGTTGATTTATATCTTTCGATTTTCTTTCTGGGTTCTGTTTGGTTTCCTTCTTCCTTCAAATTTTCTGGTTGATTTGCTAGTTTGATGTTTAGAATGGACAATCAAGCAAAGAATGTCTTAATCACTTCAACTGGAGATGAAATCTCAGTAAGCATCGCTTTGCATTTAGCCAGACGAGGTTGCAGGTTGGTGTTAATGGGGAATGAATGCTGTCTGAAGATTGCGAGAGAGAAGATCGTTGGTTCAGTTTCCGAGCCAGTAACAGTGGAGGTGATTGGATTGGATATGGAAGATGAGGCAGAGGGAATATTTGATGAAGCTGTGGATAAAGCATGGAAAGCTGTGGGACATCTGGATGCTATGCTCAATTGTTATGCCTATGAAGGTTGGTAATTGCCAATTGGCATCTATCTAGGTCACTAGCTAGAAATACTCTTTTGGATTATTATAATTAGGAGTATTAATCCATTTATTTTGGTCATTAAAATTAATTTTTTATTTACATCATTCAAATTTTAATTTATTTTTTATGATAAATTAAAGTTTTATTTTTTAAATAATTTATTTTTTAATTATTTGTTGCTAAAGCAAACTTATAATGAATGGAGTGATTATTATTCAAATTTAAAGGTGGGAAATTTTATTTTACTAAAAAATTAGCATAATTTGATTTTAAATTAATCTGTTATTTATTCAAATTTAAATGTAGAAAATTTTATTTTATTAAAAGATTAACATAATTTGATTTTAAGTTTATCCCTAATTAATTATTAATTTTTTAATATGTTATTATTAATGATCGGATAAACTTCGAATCATAATGTATTAATCATCTTTTTAAATAATTTTTTTCTACCTGTTAGAATTGAACAATGATAATTTTCTTTATTAAAATTTTGTCTTGACAACCGTTGTATATTTGAAAAAGAAAATAAAGTTTTTTTAGAAAAAAAAGTTAACTTGAGATATCAACATTTTTTAATTAAATTTTTATGACAGTGTCATGAGTATTTTAATTTAGTGATTAAAATAAAAATATTTTTAAATTTATTTGCTATTGGTGTAAATTATATTTTTTATACTCTAAAATATTATAAAATAATATTTATTTATATATATTTTTTATTTTTTAATAATATGTATATATTTTATAAATAAAATAATTTAAATTTATATATTTTTTAAAAGAACATCATTATTCTTTATTAGAACACTTGATGAATTTTAAATTACCTTTTAAAATCAATGAAAAGAACAGTTCAGATTAATTTATAGAAACTGTTGTCAGTGATGGGCTAAAGTGGAAAGGTGATGTAGACCATCCCAAGTTTATAAATTAAGAATTAATTTGATATTATTATAAAATTAAGTAAAAAAGTATTTTAAAAAATTAAATTTAAAAAGTTAGCATGGTATTAAAAAATATTTTTAGAAAAATAAAATATTTATTTTAGAAAAGAAACTAACCACTCTGCCTATGCTAACCAGGGAAGATGCAAGACCACCTGCACTTAGCCGAAGAAGAGTTCCGAAAAATCGTAAAAATAAATTTTATGGCTCCATGGTATTTGCTACAAGCAGTCGGGAGGCGCATGCGTGATCGTAAATCGGGCGGTTCCATCGTGTTCATGACCACACTACTCGGCGCCGAGAGAGGGCTGTATCAAGGAGGTGCCGCATATGGTTCGTGTCTGGCCGGAGTGCAGCAGCTAGTTAGAGTAAGTAAACTCCTGAGTCCTGACCTTTAGTGTCATAATTTGCTATCTGTAAGTAACAATGGCATTCTGTTTTTCGTTTCCTTGTTGTTATTAGTTATCAGCTTTGGAGATCGGGAAATACAAGATCAGGGTTAATGCCATTGCTCGTGGTTTGCACTTGGACGATGAATTTCCCAAGGCTGTTGGCAAGGCCAGGGCGGAGAAGTTGGTGACAGAAGCCGTTCCTTGGCAGAGATGGTTGGATGTTAACAAGGATCTGGCTTCGACTGTGATCTATTTAATAAGTGATGGTTCGCGATATATGACCGGAACAACCGTATTCGTCGATGGGGCACAGTCGGTAGTCAGGCCGCGTATGCGGTCGTATATGTAATCCAATCTCATAGCATACTGATATATTCAACCAGCTAGGTCTGAGAACGTTGTATGATTTGTTGAAGACATCGTAAACTCACGATTCAAACTCAGATCTATTTAATAAATTTGTTCGATTCGTTGGAAGTATTATAAATTTTAGAATTGTTTATGCATTGATAGTTTTATCAGATCCTGCCGTCAGTATCATCTTAAATTATTATCTATTTTCTTCAATCACGTATGATTTGTTGAAGAGATCGTAAACTCAGACGATACAAACTAATATGATCGATTTGTTGGAAATATTGTAAAGTTTAGAATTTTTTACGAATTGATAATCTTGTCAGATATCCTGCCGTCAATATTATCTTAAACTATTATCTATTTTATTCAATCACTTATCATTCATAATCGATGTGATAGATTTTAGTTAGACATCAAACAACGAACACAAAACACTATATTCGTTCAACCAACCTATCACCTTTAACAGGTGCATATAGGCGAGGATTAGCCTTCTAGAATGTCCCGATTTTTAAAATTTTTTATACCCATATATATTCTGGGAGGACTCTTTCTCCCCGCACCATAATTCTTTAATTTTTTATTTTATATAGTTTTTTAATAATTGAAATAATTATAAATTTATTTTTCACCTTTTAATACTTATACTTTTATTTTTAATTTATAACCTTAAATTTTAATTACGTATTTAAAAAGTATATACGAATAATCCGGAGAAAAGTTAGATTTTAGAAAATTGGGTAGATATTAGATAAATGAATTACGTGAAAGATATCTTTGGACACTATCTTATATATCTTCCCAGAATCACACGACTTATTTGCTGGAGATAGCGTGGGGGTCTTTTCCTAGGTTCCTAGTAGGTGAGGACATTGCTCAGGTACTTGGAGGGGAAGTTTTATACAGTTAAAAATGATTGTATCGAATTTCGTATAAAAATTTTAGTTTAAATTTTTGGTATAAAAATAATTTTAACTTTTAATGTTTATAATTTTTATTATTTTGGTTTTTTTTTGATAAATTTAGTACTTAATCTATATCTTTTTGACAAATAACTTATTTTTTTAACTATCATGATAACTGAACCATTAAAAATCTAACAACGATGACATGTCATATGCATATGATAATATATTTTAAATAATATGGTATCTAACCTATCAAATATATATAATATAATTTTATTCTAATATAAAATATAAAATAATTAAAATTCAAATAAAATATTAAAAAATTAATTATAAAATAAAATTTTACTAAACATTATCAACCCTAATTACGATAGAATCAAAATCATATCTTAAAAAAATATGAACACAGTTCGAAATTAATTAAATTTTTTAAGATAGGATTTGGATTTTACTATAGTTAGGATTGAAGATATTTAGTAGTCTTTTATTTTAGAATTAATTAATTTTTAATATTTTATTTGAATTTTAATTATTTTATATTTTATATTTCATATATATATGTATTTGATAGGTTAGATGTCATGTCATTTAAAATATATTATCATATGCATATGACATGTCATAATCATTAAATTTTTAATGGTCCACTTATTATGTTAGTTAAAAAATAAGTTATTTGTCAAAAAGATATAATTTAAGGACTAAATTTATCCCAAAAAAGAATAAGGGTCAAAATAATAAAAATTATAAACGTTAAGAGTTAAAATTATCTTTATGCCTAAATTTTTTAGTATATATCAAAATTCTTATAAAATATCTAAACAATTTGTAAATATCGAATTTTTTTAAAAAATTTAATATACATAAAAAATTTATAACTCTTATAAGAAATTTAATAAAACTATTTTTGAACATGTCATTGTTTAATAAAACTTGCGATCAAGTTTTAGCACTGTCGTTAAGGACGGGGTTCTTTTAGTGTTTATGTTTTTTTTTTCAAGATTATTCCATTATTTTAGTTATGTAGTCAGAGACAGAGTTAAAATTTAGGGTTAAGGGGATAAAATATGAATGTTTAGAAATAAAGAATAAATTCATAAAAATAATTTTTTAAAAAATTTAAATAAAAAAAATCAGAAGAGGAGTTTGAACTATTTTATTTAAGTTATTGTACTGTAAATAAAATAAGTTGATGATGATAAATAGCGATAATAAGAAAGTAAAATAAACTAAAGTTAAAGGAAATCGAATTGAGATAGTAGTTGAGTTATTGAGTCAAGTGATGCAGTCGTCGATCGATTTACCATGATAATTAATTTTTCATTGAATGTTTGATAAAATAATCATTAATACCTTCGGATCATTTTTAATTGAAGAATCGATGATTATATATATACCTCGATAATACATCTTTGCGTTAACTTTGGATGGACATCATTGATCTATGAACTATTGTTAATCGTTAAAATTCACTTCATGTCTTTTAAGGGGAATTAGTTTCCACTAATAGTGGTTTAAATAAAAATCATATCCACATATTTGTGAATATAATTCTTCCGAGCCTAGATAAATGGACACATTCAAGTCTCTTTCTTAAGTTTATTTGAAATTAAATAAAGAACCAGAAAATAAATAAACACTGAATATTAAATTAAAAAATAAAATAAATCATTTGTTCATAAACATCGTAAGCCCGATAATCCAAACCAATTAATTTAATTTTTAACCAGATCGAAAGAAATCAATAAAAAAATTAAATTCCAACGTTAATTTAATCAAAAGACAAAAAAGAAATAAAAAATTAGAGGAGTCAAACTCCTCCTTGAGTCAATCTCACTCTCATTCGTTTGTTGTTGTTATTAAGGGTTTACTTTTAAAATTTATTTATTTTAATATTTTTATTACAGTTTTTTTTTTTAAATACTTGTTTTAGATTTTTCTTTTCTGATGTTTGTTAATAAAACATACTCTTAAATTCAATTTTGTCAATATTTTTTATCAGAAAATAACTCTTAGAATATATAATTTTTATTATTTATTATTAGTGGTCTAAATTGTTCAACAATTATTATTTACGATCAAATTTTTTAATATTTATTATCTGAAGTTCAAATTTTTTAATGTTTGTCATCAGAGGTTTATTTTATTAAATATTTATTATTATAGGCATATTCTTAAAATTTATTTTTTATTATTTGTTATTAGGTCTAAATTAGTTAATATTTGTTATTTGTGATATTTTTTAATACTTGTTATTTGATGATCAAATTTTTTGATATTTGTTGTTAAAAGTTTATTTTCTCAGATATTTGTTATTAGAAACATACTATTAAAATTATTATTTTTTAATAATCATTAATAGAGATATACGCTTAAATTTTATTTTTTGAATATATTTTACTAGGGGTCTAATTTTTTTAATAGTTATTATTTGGGGCCATTTTTTTCAACAGTTGTTATTATAGATTCAAATTTTATAAATGTTTTTTAATAATTTCTTATTATTTTAAAATAAATTTACTTTTATAACTATATTCATCTGAAATACATCACACATTTTTAAAATTTATATACATAATTATTTTTAAATTACAATTATCTATTTTTAGTATTTTATTTATGATTAAATTTTATATTTTACAATATTAATTACTAGATTTGAATAAAATGAGAATAAAAACATTACTTAAAACATAAAGCTATTAGTAATAATAATAAAAATAGAAAATTATTTTAAGAATGAATGATTTGACAGGAAAAAATTAAATTGATATAATTTTTTAAATATAAAATTTTACATTTTTTAAATTATTTTGATTTAAAATAAAATTGATAAAATATAAAAATTTAAGGACTAAAATTTTTACTATAAATTTTTTTACTAGATATTCAATTATATTTTATCGAAGTTACCTGATTATAACTAAAATATTAATCGAATGATTCAGTTATAAATTTTAGTAATTAAATAATGGATGAGTCTACCACGTGCGTCGAATATTGTTAAACACCACTAACGATGAACACCGCTGAACACTATTAAATTAATTAATAAAAATTAAAAATTCCAAGTACTAAATATATAATTTAAAATAAAATTTTAAATAAATTATATATATTATATTTTAATTTTTTAAATAATTTATTTAAATTATTTTTAATCTAAAAATAAAAAATATTAAATAAAAAACCCTAAACTCAAAGGCTAAAAGTACTAAACATTAAATCCTAAAATCTAAAACTCTAAATCATAAACTCTAAACCCTAAAACAATAAAACCCTAAAACCTAAAAATATAATCATACCCTAAACCCTAAAATAAAAAATTAAAACTCTAAAAAATATAAACCTTAAACTTGGAACCCAAAATTAGTTTAAGATTTAGGGTTCTATAGTTTTAGGTTTAGGGGTTTTGATTATTTTAGGGTTTAGATTTAGTGTTTATGGTTTATTTTAGGGTTTAGAGTTTAATGTTTAGTGATTTAGGTTTTGGATTTTGGTTTTAGTTTTAGAGTTTAGGATTTTTTATTTTTAAAAATTAATTTAAATTAGTATTTTATTCAATTATTTAAAAAATAAAATAAAAATATATAGAAAGTAATTTAATAAAAATTTTATAATTATATGTTGAGTCCTTAAAGTTTTTAATCTTTATTAATTAGTTTAATAGTGTTCAACAATGTTTATCATTAACGGTGTTCAGTGGTGTTCGACGCCCATTATAAAATTTTCCTTAAATAATATAAATATAATTTTATTTTTTAAATTTTATTAATAATTGAATAACTTCCAATATATTTTACCTAAAAATAATTTAAATTTTGGGTACAAAGAAAGCCCATAATTAACGATAGAAAACTGCGAAATGAGCCCAAAACTACAATTTTTCAGTTGCAGCACCTACAGCCAATAAAGAGATTCAGTCTTTCAATGCTGTCTTTAGGGTACTAAACAAGAAAAGGGGAAAAAGCAAGTGAAAAAGAGCAGCCATGGAAATGTCGAACGAACTCGATAGACTGATATTTTTCGAGCAAGCTCGTAAAATTTCCGAGGCTACTTACGCTTCCAATCCTCTAGATGCCGATGTACGATTCCTCCTTCCTTCGATCTTTTCTTTGCAATTAAAATGATTGTTTTGGCTATTTTGTAATTTTTTTTGTTGCCAGAATCTAACCAGATGGGCCGGAGCTTTACTGGAGTTGTCTCAGTTTCAAAGCGTCTCAGATTCTCAGAAAATTATTCAAGGTTTTCATATATATATATATATGAATCTAATAATTTATTTTGTTGGCTATTGAAAATTAGTTGTAATTAGTAGGGAAATTAATTTAGATTTGGTATTGACTATTATTAATATATATATTTTTGAAATAGACGCTATTTCGAAGCTAGAAGAGGCTTTATCGATAAACCCTAAAAAGCATGATGCTTTATGGTGTTTGGGAAATGCTCAGACTTCAATTGCGTTTCTGACTAACAAGGAGGACGAGGCAAGGCCTTATTTTGAAAAGGCTGCTCAATATTTCCAGCAAGCTGTTGATGAGGTAATTTAGTTTTCGTTTAGAAAAGATCAGCAATCGTAGTTTTGATTGTGTATTTGTATGTATTTTTTTAAAGTTTTTTTTAATTGTTGCTTTGTTATGGTACTTGTAGGATCCGACCAATGACATTTACCTCAAATCTTTAGAAATATCTGCTAAGGTACTTTCCTCTCTCGCTTCTCTTTGTTTGGTTATTCTTTGGTAATGCTTGTGTTTCATGTGACAACTTGGTTTAATTTTTTGGTGGAAGTGTGGTATCGCCCTTGTCCCTCATTGGTTGGGAAGGGGGTGTTATGAACTATTCTTGTGCTGTTAACTACTTTGGTAGTGATTTTCTTCGGAAACGTTAACTGCTGATTAGTTTGTAAATGGTCAAACGGTCAAACCATTAGAAATTTCGCCCTTCAACCAGAGACTGGAGGTATCAATTTCAAAGTTTAATCTGAGCTGTCTCTAGCTTGTTCGTTTTTATCTTCTTAATTTTTGGTTCACCAAATGTCTTTGGTTGTTTATGTGTTACAAGTTCTCTTTTTTCTTTTATTCACAGGCTCCGGAATTACACCAGGAAATCGTTAAGCATGGTTTAGGTCAACAAACGCTTGGCGCTGGACCATCTACCTCTACATCCTCCAGTTCAACAAAGGCAACCTTCCAATTTCTTCATTTCATGTTTCTCTTCTTTCTATCTGCACTCTCTCTTCCCTCTCGTTTCTTCTAATCTCCATATGGATTATGCTGTAATGTGCTCTTAATTGATTGAAGATTTTTACACTGTTTTCATATGCATTTTAGAAGAAATTGCTGTGGAGATAATGTGTGATATTATTTGCAAGAGAAATTTTATACAATTGCCAAAGGACCAATCTTGTTTCATGCATTATGTCAACAATATGCATAAGGCATTTAGACAAATACGTCTAAAAAATAAGATGACTGAAATGAGGAATGCTGCTTAGAAGCTTTTGTGCTTTGGAGGCTGGAGCCAATTTGTTTTAATTAAAGCAATTGAAAGCCATAAAGCATGCAAAGGATCACAAATACATTTAAACATGTAATACGCAGTTTATCTCAAAATGCAAACGTTTCAACCAGTTGAGATAAGAATTCATGTACCTCACTTATGTGGCTTCTTTTTATCTGAGCTGATGGATTTTCTTCATTCCCCCGAAATGCTTTTGTACGTGATGAATAAAGGGATTATTGTGCTGGGAATATCATTCTGGCTATTTTCTTGCATACTAGGTCTTGGATTCTAGGCATGATTGTTTAAAACCATGTCATTGTCTGTTTCATTTGAAGTTCTTATTTTATGTACTTGTGTTCTGTCAAGCACATGCTCTTGCGTAACCAAGCCTTGTTTTTCTTATATATTCTCTGTTTTACCTTTTGCAGACTGCCACAAAGAATAAGAAAAGTAGTGATCTCAAATATGACATATTTGGATGGGTAATTCTTGCTGTTGGCATTGTTGCATGGGTTGGATTTGCAAAGTCACAAATGCCACCCTCCCCACCACCACCTCCCCCACGATAAGTGACCCGCATCAATGAACCTTTGAAGGATTGAAATAGCCTTCATGCTTTTGAGCCGAGACAGTGGAATGAAAATTGAGAATTTGATGTTACTTTTCTTTACCTTGTTAGTGCTTTCATATCAATTTTTCAATGGTAAAATTTATGTATGAAACAATGATTTCTTTTCCTCCAAAGTTTAGAAATTTGCCTTGTCTTTGTCATTTAAAGCACAAATAGTTTAGTAACTTGATTTTCCCCCCCACCATTACTGATTGTTGTGTTTGACTAGAATTATATAGATTTTTAGCTTGTAAGAAAATGTCCTCAATAAATCTGTACGGTAACAAGACTATTCACTCTTTTTGTCAAATGAAAACACTCATAAGATAGAGTAGGGTTCAACAATCAAAGTCCACTCCATCTTGCAACAGAAATCCCAACTAACATATAAGAATAGTAAACGATGAACATCAACCTCAGTTGCCTATTGTGACTTTACCAGGTTCAGTGTTTTGAGATCAGTGGGCTGTAATGGTCGTTGACTAGTTGTCTGTCTCTATGAACATATATACCCGTCGTCAGTTTGGTAAATGGAATGTAGAGGAAGTACAAGGGAAGAGTGCTGATTGAAAGTGTGGTTGGTCTTGTCGACGGAATGATCAATATCCGTCATGGTGAACATGACACTAACAAGGGAAGGAACCCAAGAAGGGAGAGGGGTGAAACCAGAAGAGTGTTCGTCGGGGTGGGGATGGGGCGACTATTGATCCCATCCGTCATAGAGGAGTTAAAATGATCCTTATAATGTTATTTTTATGGAAAAAATAGTGTTATTTTAGGAAGTTAAATGATTATTTCTATCTTTTTAGAACCAGAGGAGTTAATACAAAAAGCAACCAATAAATCGGGGACCATTTCGGAATATTAACCAATTTTATATCAAATTTAACTCTTCCTCCTATTTTCCTATCTCTTCTTCCCTCATCCTCCAGTTCCTGAACCCAGACCCTCCCTTTCCTTTGAAGTTTCCGACAGACGAGGAAATTAAATAAGGTAAAGTTTCAAAACCTACTAAACTTAATGTAATTGCTATTGTGGTCTTTACGGGTGCGAACGCCGCGACACCGTTGCTCCGCCGCTTTTTGAAACCCTACTATGAATTCCTTCCTCAATATTGCTTTTAATTTATGTTCCCTTTCAGTTACGTAGTTTGACGTTGGGAATTGAATACACATGAATGAATTTTACATGGGAGTGTACGATGCGTCTTGCTTGGTTAGTTCCTCCTTTAACTCATGGTAGCTGTTTCAAACATGGCTTAAACCAGAGACACTCAAAACTTCTATGTTGTTCCAGAACCGATAGCAATAATAACAGAGGCAAGCAAGTTGCTTTTTCAGAATTCAACAAGATAAGCCACATATCTAAGTACTCATTTGAGTGTAATAGTGGAGAAGAGCTTTCCGCTGAGTTGCACAACCAAACAATTCAACGGCATTGCAAAACAGGGGATATAGATAAAGCTATGGAACTTGTTGCTCAATTGGAGGCTTTGGGTTTCCATCCGAATTCTATTTCTTATGGTTTTTTAATTGATTGTTTGGGAAGTGTTGGTAGGACACTAGAAGCTGATGTCTTGTTTCAAGAAATGATATATCTTGGATTTAAACCTAGGATAAGATTGTTTAATGCTCTGCTTAAAGGGTTTTTGAAGAAAGGTTTGCTGGGGTTAGCTGTTAAGTTTTTGGCAGAAATGGAACAAATGGGTGTTTGTAGAAATCAGGAAACATATGAGATTCTTTTGGATTATTATGTTAATGCTGGGAGATTAGAAGACACATGGATGGTAGTTAATGAGATGAAGAAAAATGGGATACCACTGAGTTCATTTGTGTATAGTAAGGTTATTTGTCTATATAGAGACAACGGAATGTGGAAGAAAGCAATAGGCCTTGTGGAGGAGATCAGGGAGAAAGGGATTCCTTTAGACAGGCAGATTTATAACAGCATCATCGATACATTTGGGAAATATGGAGAACTAAGTGAAGCTTTGGAAGTTTTTGAGAAAATGAAACAAGAAGGTATAATGCCTGATATAACAACGTGGAATTCTTTGATTAGGTGGCACTGCAAGGCTGGAGATGTCACGATGGCTCTTGAGTTGTTTACCGAAATGCAGGAACAAGGATTGTATCCTGATCCGAAGATCTTCTTGAGCCTTATTAGTCGATTGGGAGAGCTTGGGAAGTGGGATGTAATAAAAAATAACTTTGAGAATATGAAATGTAGGGGACGTCCAGAAGTTGGGATCATTTATGCAATGTTGGTTGATATTTATGGACAGTACGGAAGATTCCAGGATGCCGAGGACTTCATATCTGCTCTGAAGTCAGAAGGCTTCCTACCTTCCGCTAGTTTGTTCTGTGTCTTAGCAAATGCTTATGCTCAGCAGGTGTTCTATACTTGTGTTCCCTTTCTCTTTTCAGAATTTTCAATCATTCAGTCTATTTATTTTTCTAAGCAATTCAGCACTCTAATTTTCTTCCACGCATAATTTGAATTTTACACAGAAATTCATTCATAGAACCAATAAAAAAACAATTATATAACCTGAAATGAAACATTCCCCTGCAATAACAGTACCTCCCAAGACAACTTTTCAGTTTATATGTCAAGACTTCTATATCTTGTGAGTCCCAAGGAGGATTAACCGGGAATTTCAGATTACAAGTAAGAAACTAAGAAAAAAGTGACTTCAGCTGCTCTAAGTTGGTATGATCTAAGAGTAGCCTTGGCTGCCGGGGAAACAGAAGTAGATTTGCAATTTGTTTTCTCTGCTAATTGATGATTGATAGCTGATAACTAACCTCTTCCTGATTAAATAATCTCTATAGAATGTCGTTTTTGGAGCCAGTGCTTTCAAGTTCAATCTGTTGTGTCTGCCAAATGCATTTGATAATTTCTGAAACTTCTGTTCTGATGTCTGGTGCATATTATTATTTTTTTTTTCTGTGCAGGGATTTTGTGAGCAGACTGTTAAGGTTCTTCAACTCATGGAAGCAGAAGGCATTGAACTCAATATCATAATGCTGAATGTGTTGATAAATGCCTTTGGTATAGCAGGGAGGCATTATCTATATACCAACATATAAGAGAAAGTGTGAGCCTTTAACCTTTCCCCTGATGTTGAGTTCGATTTCTCATATTTTCTTAGACACTATAACTAATTGTGTAGGACCCCAAAGATGTCTTCCTTTAGTTCATCTTTCAAGATTTTGTTTGTTTGTTTCTTTCTAATTCTGTCTTCCTTTTGAAGGGTATTAGTCCTGATGTTGTTACTTATACTACGCTAATGAAAGCCTTTATTCGAGCCAAGAAGTTTGATAAGGTGCTAATTGCAATCAAAACTTTGAAGATACTTGAGTAGCTGCATATTTGTCACCAATGATATTTTTCTAATGAATGCTTGTCTTCTGCTGTTAGGTTCCTGAAATATATAAGGAAATGGAATCTAATGGATGCACTCCTGATAGGAAAGCTAGGCAAATGTTGCAAACTGCCTTGATGGTTCTTGAACGGAGGCATTGTAAGTATTAGACCGATGATAGGTGTATATTTGGTCTTAAAATTTGTCAATAACTAATACCAAGATTGATATTGGATATTTCTTTACATTTTAATTGTTTCAGGAGTATAGACTGACGTTGATTATACCTGGTGACCTGATGGCTGATTTGAAGATATATTGTCTGCTATTGTTGTCTTCACTTCCTGTGGCTTTTGCTAGGCTGCCTAAATTTTTGAAGTGCATAGTTTTGTTCATTGAAATTGAAGACCTTGCAAAATCACAAATGCCACTCCCCCCTCCTCCATAAGCAACATCCCCTTGAGGTATTCAAACAGCCTTCATATTGTTGAGTTGAGATATTAGAAGGAAACTTGAGAATTGTATGCTATTCTACATTTTTGTTTGACCTTGTACTATTTTCATATCAGTAATCCAATGATATTTTTGTTTTGTATAGAACAATGTTTTTCATGTCTTAATAAACAGTTTCTTTGTTGCAGTAGTGGCTGTTGGTGCACTGAACTTTTGGTCAAGGCTCTCTACTGCTATTTTTAGGTACTCATTTGAAATGCCTAACGGTTCTAATGCTTGACGTCACAACTCATAACGGGGAGACAAAACTCTTCAGCTGTTTCATTGTTTGTCAGTGAGTATTTCGGATTGCAGGCTTGACATTTATGATTCTGATTGTGTGTTGTTTTGCAAGGATTTACCAAGGTTTAGACTACTGTTTCTATTGTTTCATATTAAATACCAACAACAACTATTTCAAGTGAACATAATTACACGACTACTGAAAGCATTAAAATTACCATTACATTCAGTGAAGCTTACACTCGACATGGTGGCTTCAAGTGTCTGAACTCATCAAAGTGTGATGTAGGGGGAGTGCTTTGCTCAAAGCTTGTTAATTTGTTGAATATTAGAGGAGGTTTTCGAGGTGTTGACGCATGCAATAAAGAACATAAACTAGGACTTCAATAATGAGTTATCTTCAGTTACGGGTGCAAATCGTCTACCTTTTTTCTATGTCTTCATTTGTGCTTCCGTTTCAAATTAGAGGGTTTAGTATGTAAGGTTAGGGGTTGTAGTTAGAGTTTAGGGAATTAGGGGTAGGGTGAATTTTTTAGAGTTTAGGTTATAGAAAATAAGGATCAAAGGTTAAAACTCAATTTTTTAAAAATTTTCAACAAAAGACATGAACAGAGACATGATAAAAATATTGAGTTGCTTGTGTTTTCATGGCAATTAAGGCATGCGGATGCTACAACTGATTTCCCAAGGCATAAGATGTTTTAAATAAGAGTAAATGCAAGATTGTTAGGATACCCTTGCACCTCTAAGCATTGAGATCATTCCTAAAATTTATGTGAGTTTTTGTTACTTCATTTACCGCTGTCGCTTAAAAATAGTTGTTAAACCTCTGTCAATACCAAGTCACAGCTCGTACCACTTTATAGTACTCCTTCGATTGAGGTAGGACAACTGTTATGCCTCCACCAATGTCCTCCACTGAAGGGTTCCGGGGCACCCACCATGATGCTTTGCTACTGTCTCCAAAAGGATGTCTCTGGAATCCTCAAAGACATAATCCACTCTATTCTAAACAATCCCAACACCTCCGCATACAACGAAGGTATGCACAATCCCATCAAATTAAGGGTGGGCAAGATTGGGAACCCGACCAATTTGAAAAGAATTGGTCCCGGTCCCGGTAACCACTGGTTTTTGAAAACTAGAACCAGTCCTGGTCACACCAGGTCTTAAATTTTAAGAATGGTCTCGTTACTGGTGGGTATCGGTTTCTATACCGGGTACCCGATCAATTAGTTTATTTTTAAAAAAATTGATTAATTGAAGAAAAAATTTCAACCACCAATAATAATATCAAATAATAAAATTAGAATATTATAGACTTGAAAATTAAAGTTTTAAAACTAGTTATACTCATAATATTCATACATAAAAGAGAAAGTTTGATAAGAAAAATAAACAAAATAAAACCAATACCAGATATTTGGTATTGGTCTCGGTTCTACTAGGTACCTATTGGGCACCGGGTCCAAAAATTCATGATTCAGTCCCGGTCCCACCAAAACCAATACCAAATAAAAATCCACCAGTTTTTACCGGATCCGAGACCGGGTAATCGAGTTTTTTGCCCACCCCTACATCAAACAAACCCATATCTAGCATGTTAGGGCTACTAGAGACAGTTGTGCTCTCGTGATAGACTGAGAGGCCTATCTGTTGGGAAATGAGCCTAGTCCTATTAAACGAAAAATTATATCATGAGTCTGGTTTATCACATCAATTATGCTCTTATTCAATTATAACCATCAATTTCATTATTATTTTCTACATCATTTTTTTTTTCAACTAATGAATTTTCACTCATTTTTTCTAATGTCATTTAAAAAAATATTTTTTAAAAATTAGATTAATAATATGAATAATTAGAGGTAAAATGAGTGGTTACAATTAGTTAGAGATCACGGATGATGTGACGAACCGGGCCCATATTATTATATCTCCTACTAAACACCACACTAGCCTTATAAAGTTGGAGTCTAATATCAATGTAATATGATCAAAGTCGATACAATATTTACAATTTTTTTAGTAGGGTTTTTACCGTTAGAACCCAATTCCGATTAGACAAATTTTTAGGTGTTAGTATAATTTAACCATAATTTGGAAAATATTAATTTAAACCTCATTATTTAGACATTTTTTCAATTTAATACTATCTAAAATTATAAATAACTTAATAATATTTTTTTAAATCATATGATAACGCGTGCCATCATCTGATTGAAAAAAAAATTAAATAAAATTTAGATGAATTAGAGAGAATCAAACCTAAGTGTGTGAGAATTTTCGGGTCACTCAACCGGTTAAAAATCCTTTGCCTCTTTAGCATGTCTCTAATCATGTCTCCCGTTGAAAATTTTTAAAAAAATTAATTTTAAACTCTAAACCTTAAACCATATACCCTAAAAAATACATTTTATCCTAATTCCTTAAACCCTAACCACAATCATTAACCTTAAATTATGAACCATGAACTCTCTAATTTAAAACGAAAGCATGAATAGAAGCATAGAAAAACGATAGACGACTTGCACCATACTCAATCACTGGGCTACAACCTTTCATTTGATTTGAATGGAAAAGTTATACTCTCTCTGTCCCATAAATATTGTCTTTTATTGACTTTTTTGAGTCAAAATTTTTCAACTTTGACTCTTAATTATTTAAAATTTATTATGGATAAAAATATGAAAAAAAATATTTTAAAAACTTCTAATCGAGTAGATTTTAGATATATAACTTATAAAATTTAATTATTTAAAATATTTAATATAATTATAGTCAAAGTTTAAAAATTTTGACTTTCAAAAAGTCAATAAGAGAGATTATTTTTAGGACGGAGGGAGTATTATAAACTTGTACTATTATATACGTTGCCCACTGCCCAGGCCATTGTCGTTCTCTTCTATGGGTTTCTACGGTTGAAATTACCGTTTTTCAAAATAAGATTTTTATTTCTGTTTTTCAAAAAGCAGCAGTTATAACCTCCTTTCCACTTCCAAACCAACTATATATTTCTATTATTAATTAAAAAAAACAATTTATGTATTATCATTTTAAATATCAAGGAGAAACTGAAACGAACGCACTGAAACCAATCCCCAGTGTCGTTATTTCAACGGAGCAGTTAATACGGTTCAGACCACCACCAACCTCTCCAAAACCGTTTAAAATGAAGAAAAAAAAACTATTTATTTTCTCAAAAATACCATAATACCTGTAATTTGATTTGATTTTAGATTTGGGAATTCATTTTTCATTTGTTGAAGATGATTAATGGTGGTGATCGTGTTAAAGGTTCATGGAGCCCACAAGAAGATGCTAACCTGACCAAGCTAGTGGAACAACATGGTCCCAGGAACTGGTCCGTGATAAGCTCTGCAATCCCTGGAAGATCTGGCAAGTCTTGTCGGCTACGCTGGTGCAACCAACTCAGTCCCTCCGTGCAACACCGTCCTTTTACGGCTGCGGAGGATGCTGTGATTATACAAGCACATGCTGTTCATGGAAATAGATGGGCCACAATTGCTAGGTTGTTGCCTGGACGTACCGATAACGCTATAAAAAATCATTGGAACTCGACTTTACGTAGGAAACGAGAAACGGAGTTGTCGTCCGGGTCATCGGAGTCGAACTATGGGGTGAAACGGCCGATACGGGATGCATCGGAGTCTGAGTCAGGGAATAAAAAGGTGTGTTTAGGACTGACGATGCGAGAGGATAAGAATGTGGGATTATCGACGTTGCTGACGCTGTCTCCACCGGGAGAGAACGTGGAGGAGGAAGAGGAGCGGGAGGAGTTGTTGGTGGTAAAAACTGAGGAATGCGGCGACGGTGGTGGCAGCGGCGATGAGAAAAAGAGAGCTGTTATTGAGGAAACAAGTTGCTTGCTAACCATCATGCAACGTATGATTAAAGAGGAGGTTAAGAGTTACATCGATAGACTAATAGCTGATCAAAAGCCATGAAAATGAAATGTTAGAAACGACCAATCCCTCTTTGTCTTTTAATTTCAATTTTTTAATTCGTAATGAAATAATTTAGATTGCACCAAACTTAGTAACAGCACTTTTAACGACATTTTAAAAGTAAGCATGCGAATTTTAAACGTATCACGACAATAATACGGCGTTTATGTGAATACGTCGCAATATTTAGATACTTATAGTTTTATTTTTACAAAAACAGTCGCAATAGATTCATTAGTAACGTTTATTTTATAACTGTCGTAAATACTCGTACATTAGTGACGTTTCACTTAAAAATGTAAGTATTATGTTTAGTAGAAACACGTCTTAATTTTGAGACACTGATACATCAAGGAAAAGGTCGGTTTTGCTCAATCTCATCCTCCTCCTACTGCCACTGATACAACTGTTTCTTCTTCTTCTTCTGCTGCTGCTGCTGCTGCTGCGTATTCGTCTTCAAATCGCGATATATACCGATGCTTCCTCAACTCATCAAGACTACGTTTCCTCTCCTTATAAGATTGCACAATTGACTTTCATGTTATCTCGTGAATAGCTGAAATCGAGAGTTTTTAATGAGTTTCAAGGTGCAAAGTGTAAGCTTGACTGCCCATTTTTTTGTTCTAATCTCTGTAGTGTCATGTGAACATGAACATGCAGGGTTCTTGTAGGATAAAATATTCTTCAAATTAACATAAGGTTGCTCCATAAATGCAAATACGTGCTGAGTTGGGTTTTTTGTGATGCTTACTTACTATTCTCATGGAATTAAATAGCTTTTATCTCCTTCAAGCTGAAGCTGAACCATCCCATCTCCTTCAGTGATACAAGCAGTACTGGATGCCTTCCAAAACCACGGACTGAAGGAGATATATTGTCATCCCATACAGCAGTGATCCAAAGATCTTAACTTGGTGCAACATTTGTCAATTTAACTGTGTGAGTTGTACAAGTAGGTGCCTGCTATAGCCGCTATGGCACTATGGTTAATCGATTATTATATAATATATTATTATTTTTAGTTTATGGTTAATCGATTATTATATAATATATTATTATTTTTAGTTAATTATTTTGGAAGTATAGTATTATTAACCGTGTTTGTACTAATTAGGATGTTTTATTGGGTTGGTTTTAAACTGTTTTAGACTTGTAACACTTATTTCAAATCTCTTGCAGATGGGTCGTATGTTTATTTTTGAACCATTTGAGCATTGGACAGAAGAATTAAGAGGCTTTATCGTGTTGTTTTTATTGGGATACTAAGTTGAAACTCTTTATAGACTTGTAAGCAGTAAGCTTATTTTAAAACTCATATTTGACTTTGAGAATTTTTTTTAATAAAATTCATTAATTTTATTAAACGAAAAAACATATAATTTGGATATTTTTTTAAAATTAGTCACTTTAGATCATACAAGGACTATACATGGAAAAAGTTAAAAAAAACTCATCCAAAGATTCGATCGAAAAAATCGACACGAACAAATTTAACTGTACTGACAAACGAACCACAAAGGAGGATTAATCTATTGAAAGACCATCGAGAATTACAAATCAGAACTGAGCGTAGCGATAAACTATTCACGAGCGCAAACCGCGTATCAAAATTCAATCCAAGGGTCTAAAGCAAGGAAGATCCCATGATAATAAATAAGCGTCATCTTGATCAGTCGTGGCATCATCGGATTTAACCTTAATAAAAAAATATCAACCGGCAAAAAAACATAACAAAAGATAAAGTAGATCGTACCACAAAAATAAAATAATTTATTAAAATTTAATAAATAATATAAACAAAATAATATATTCCGACGATCAGCGACTAATATTAAAATTAGTGCCACGGTCGACGCAAGAAAAAAGAAAACAAGGGAGGTTACGATTTTTATACTTTAAGAGAAAAAATTTAGGGTTAGTTTTAATTTAGAGAAGAAAACAAAGTGCAAAATATAAAGTTGTTGAGGAGTTCATGAAGGTAAATGAGATTTTTAGCCGAAGTAAGTGACATATTCGAGTCATGTAGATATCTAATTTAAAAAGTTAAGTATCTAAAAAATGGATATATGCATTATTATTTTAATGATATAAGATTTTAGATCAAATTCGGATTCAATAGTTTTGCATTTTTACAAATTCCATGAGAATGATATTGGAAATCTTAGGTCCAATGATCGTGAACAACAACAAATAATGACGGTCGATAATGATAGACGATTGTAGTTAACGATGATTGATAATCGAGATATTTAATCAGATTTAAAGATTAAATTAATATTTTATCTAAAATTTAAAGATCAAATTAATATTTTAATTAAAGTTTAAAAATTAAATTAATATTTTATTTAAAATTTAAGGATAAATTAAAATTTTATCTCTTTTACTAACGTAATAAATCACCAAAGTAATATTTTTTAACGTCTCGATGATCAAATGTTATTTCTTTTAATTTGGCGAGGAAAAATAAATATTTATAAAACATATGTGACCAACCATGTATTTTTTACCCAAGAAAAAACCATGATTCAGATCCGAAAACCAAATCTTACAAAATTACCCGACCCGTTCGCGCCTTAACAGAAAATTCAAAAATACCTTCGTCCCAGAATCAGTAAGAACTTCAAATACAGAATTAAAGAAAATAGGATAAGAAGCAGAAGAATCAGAGGGAAAAAGAAGAAGAAATCGGAGAAAGAAGAATTTTCATTAAGATTTCCGATAATTTCCTTGAGCCACATATAACTTCCTTTTAACCCCTTTAGGAACAACCTTGAAACGCTGCGTTTCATTTACAACAACCTACCAGCTGGCAATAAACCTGAAACAGGAGATTAAAAACAAAAGACAAAGACCATAACGGCTAAATAAATGGCTAACAAAATTAAACGCATGACAAAACTCCTTCCTTGAAATTATCCTTGTCCTCAAGGATTAAAAGATGAATATTCAACCATGTCTTTGATGTGATAATCCTTGAGCAATATCGAATTGTCTTAAATTTTTCTTTAAGTGATTTGACCCGATGTTTTCCATTGCTCTTTTCAACCCAATCAAAACCATGAATAAACCGATGGTGATGCTTTTATTTGATCCCATCGTATCAATTAAAATTTCACCATGAATCAATCTAGATATGGTCACACCATCACCTCCACCGGTGGTCAACAAATTACTCTGAAAAAGGCACCAAACAAGGGCTTTGACATTTGAGGTATGATCCTCCAACTTATATAGCCACTGTGTCGGTGAATTGTAATGAATCCTAGGACCATAAGTATTTGGTCCACCAGCACAAACAATGATTCTACTATTGCCATCTGATCTTTTAATTAAACCTCGAGACATATCAACGGATGGTCCTTGAATAATTGCCATAGCAACCTTAACAGCAGTACCCAAGCACTTATCCTTTGATGCTTCTGGAACATTTAACTTGTATAGACTTAATTCTCCACCTCTAGAGAGATACTTCAACTGCTTTACTGTAAATGGAAGCAAGCTTCGTGCATCGTTGTTCAAATCAACAATATGAGATAAATATCTCCAGTTGTTCAGCCACCAGTTCTCATGAGTAAATGGAGAGTCTACCCCCTCAATTAATCCCTTGGATAGAGATACTACATAGGGGACATCTCTTGCTTTGTTGCATTCATCCATTAATAATAATCTAAACTGGTACGGATCCTCATTCTGGTCCTTCCGTCTTTTGTTTACCTTCCCATTGTTATCAGCATTTCCTATCCCAGTAGCCACACCAGTATCAGCATGAGGCCTGTCTTGGCTGTTAGAGTTATTCCAGTCTTTCCTATCAAATTTCTTTCTTCTAATCACATGTTGCCATATATTTTTTAGCTCATCGATTCGAACAGGTTTTAGCAAATAATCATAAGCTCCATGAGTGATCCCTTTCATCACAAGCTTAGTATCATCATTCGCTGACAACAAAAAGACAGGCAGGTCCATTTCAAGCCCCACAAGTTCAAGTAACTTAAAACCATCCATGTCGGGCATATGACCATCACTGATAACCAAATCAAACTTGTTCTTGTTTTCCCTCAGCATTTTCAATGTCGTAATAGCCTGACTTGCTGTAGTAACTGCACCCAGTATTTTAATTAGCATTGCACCCAGTTTTCTCGGTACTAGAAGATTGATGTAAATATTCGATCTCGGTCTGCTTTTCACTATCTCAACGATTGTTCCATTACTCAAATTCAGTGACGTACTGAGAGCAAATTTCCCAGTGTAATCACAAATAGATAAAAGACAATCCATTTTTCTTTTCCAAAGTGCCTTCTTCTTCGGGTTTAAAGGCTCCAACCTCAAATTTTGCCCAAATACAGTAGCATAAAGATTGGTTATGGCATTTGAGATGGTAACAGCTGTGCAGACTCCTTTTTTCCTCCCTAAGATGTGTGCTCCAAGTAAAAGTTCTGTAAATCTTTCCTTCATCTTTTTTAGTTCTAAATCCTCTTTTGCCATGAGCATTAGTCTAAAACTATATGGGTCATTCATCACAAAAATCAGATTTGTATATTTCATCTTCATAATCTTCGTATCACTTATTACCTCATTTAATTCTTCATATCTTTGTTCGAGTACCATAGTTGCCTTTCGAGGAAAATTCTCATCATTCATATGCTGCAACAAAGTAACTGCACCTATGGGTTGCAACGACACCAACATACCCTTAATCGATAATCGTCTCTGGAATCCCGTGACCAAGTCCCCACACCCCTCAAAAATTGAGGCCTTATTCTGTGACAGTTCCCGCGAACACTCAATCGAGTCATCAACATCCATAGGTTTCTCGTATGTTATCATAGAACTTTCATCGAACACCTTATTTTCATTGGATGTTGTCAACAACGGTTCTTCATATGTCTCGATGAACTCTGTCGACGTTACCTCGAGTGGTGATTCTAACGAACTATCTCTAACCATCGTCGTTGTTGAAACTACAATGGTCGAGTTTTGAACCTTCGGTGCTGCAAAATCGGTCTTCAAGAATGATTCATTTGATTCTTCACAACATTTTTGATCGACCCCAACCTTACTACTTTCTTGGATATCTTTCAAATCATTTCTAAAATCCCTTAGAAATTTGTCGAAAGTTGCAGTCAATATAGCGTCGACTCCCTGAAGCACTGTAATCCGAAATTTTTCTAGATCAATCTCCATAATACCCACCAAAAAGAGAATCGTTAGGCTGTTAATACCTTAGTAAGAACTCTAAATACAGAATTAAAGAAAATAGGATAAGAAGCAGAAGAATCAGAGGGAAAAAGAAGAAGAAGAAATCGAAGAAAAAAGAATTTTTATTAAGATTTCGGATAATTTCTTTGAGCCACATATAACTTCTTTTTAACTCCTTTAGGAACAACCATGAAACGCTGCGTTTCATTTACAACAACCTACCGACTGACAACAAACCTGAAACAGGAGATTAAAAACAAAAGACAAAGACCATAACGGCTAAATAAATGGCTAACAAAATTAAACCCATGACAGAATCAAGGGATAAACCTTCTTCACTGCAAAGGAAAAGCAAAAATGGCAGAAAAAAGCGAGACAATGAACGGCAATCTATTTTCTTCAGTAATATGTGAAATCAAATCTTATTCTGGCAAAGACCCTCTTCTCCCTTGGTTGCGGTATTGTCTTTTCTCCTCGCTTTTTCACCTCCAAGTTTCCCTTTTTCTCTCTTTGAAATATTAAAATTGTTTATATGAACTCATTGCTTCTTCTTTACCGCAGAGGGATAAAGAAAATAAAAGATTCAACCCCAGATTTTAAGCGAGAAGCTACCTCGGTTTTTGCAAAAATGTACCCAAACATTCGAATCCGATCGCCGTTACCATGACGATTTACGTTACCTCCGGGTTTGGTTACAGTTGGTAAACGAGCAATCTACCTTAACGAAACGAAGCTTCAATATTCGTTCTTTATGGAAATTTACTATTATTTGGTTTCTGGGTTTTATTTATTTATTTGGAATTTGGATTGATTTGTTCTGGTGAGTAGATGGATTTTATGGATGATCCAAGGGTGTTGTTGAGGAGAATGGAGATGAATCAAATAGGGACAAAACGTTCATTGTTCTACCAGGCATATGCTCTTTACTATGAGAAGATCAAGAAATTTGATGAAGCTGAAAAATGTATCGTTTGGGTGTTCAGAAGTAAGTTTTTTTTTTCTCCTTTCAATTTTTCTTATAGTTGCAATGAATAATCTACCAATGCGCTTAAAGTTTGTTTGTTGCTAAGTATGGAAGGTTAGAATTGTCGAATTAGTAGTTGTAGATGTTATTAGCACTGGTAGTTGCTGCTAGCTTTTGGTTGGTTAGAATTTTTGAGCTTTTTACTGTGTTGTTTCGATTTTTTTTTATAGGGAGGTACTCAAAAAACTTGATAAGTCAGAACAGATGAACTGAAATGTGAAATCCGAGTCAAATTTCGAATGAATTTGGAGGGAAATTCATGTTAAGTCTTTTTCCATGGGGTATATTTTGTTTGAATTATGATGCAGTTCTCTGTGTGTTGTGATCAATGCAATGGAGAAAGTTGTGCACAGTTACGGATTCCATCTTTTCATCACTTGATTATGATATTAAAGTTTTATTTTCTTTCAATGTATATAATTTCGAAACCCGAACTGGTGTGTTATTTAGTTTCCATCAAAAATTGAACAGCCTTGCAGAGCCTGTTGATGAATTGCAAAAATCATATGAGCAATTCCTGAAACGTATGGAAAGACATAAGAAGAAGAAGATGCAGGTTGTTGCTTATCTAATGTGCTTGTTTCTGTTGTCTTTGTTTTGTTCTTCACAATCTTACTATTGCATTGGCGTGTGACGGTGCCAGGAAGGAAGAACAGCTAGAAAGGCTCTCGAATGCAGAGAGTTAAAAGAAAACGGTGAAGCTTTTTGCATAATTGATGGTCATAAGAGGTCTTCAGTATTACATAATGGTAAACAAGTGGAGAGCAAAAGGAAGGGAGCTTTGATGGAAAGGGAGTTGGATGAACCCAGGAAAGTGGGGAATGATGATACGGTTGTCGTGAAGTTTGTTGATACTGCCATTGTTGGTAAATCTGAAGCTGAAGATGCCTGCCATCATGGACTAGTTGATCCCACAATAAACACGAAAGAGGCTATGGGTTCCATCAATAGCATGTTTCGAGAACCTATAGAGACGGCTCCTGTTGGGAGGAGATCATCCCAGAGGCAGATGAAAGAAGACCGTAGTTTGAACGTAGGATTCAGGGTGTTTGATGAAAATATGAATGGCTGGCGCAACTCATCAATTCAACATGAAAAGCGACTGCAGAGTAAAGCTCGACTTTGTCGGCCTAAGGAGAAAGCATTCAAAATATATGTTGATGATGATGAAGGGAATAGTGAGGCTGGAGAGGGAAATGATGAGAAAGAAAACTCAGAACAGTTTGAGGTTCAAAATTCAGGAAAAGGTTGCAACGTCTTTGTGTTTCCAAATCCTAGAGATTTTTCACCTGAAAGTTCAGATGATATTGATGCACAAAGTGCACGTCGGCCGAAGATTCGAGAGGATACAGTGGTTCACAGGTTCGTTGGTTCGACCATTTCTGATGAACCAGTGGTAGAAAATGTCTGCCACCATGGCTTAGTAGACCCTACGATTAACTTGAAGGAGGCTATGCAAGACATCAATAACATGTTTGGAAAGCCAATAGATTTTGTAAGGGCAAAGAGAAAGAAGCAAAACAAAGCAGCTGTTAAACAAGATTTTGGTGGGTTTTCTATACTTCCTGATGATGATTTGGAAAATCATGAACCTCATCCCCCTAAAAATTCATGTGGCAAATTAAATGATGGTGATTTGTTTGAGCCAACTGTGTTTACCAAAGAAGCAATGGATGATATAAATAAGATGTTTGGAATGCCACTGGACTTCTAGTAGAAGGAAACTCATTTTTGTAGTAGACAGAGCTTGGATATATTGCTATGGTGTAGTTGCTTGCTACTTGCTGACTTACACATGTATTTGAATGTAACAGCCTTTAGCCCACAACTGAGTATTAGCTCAAGTGGCATGCATGTGTTGAGCACTTTACAAACATGGAAAAAAGAAGTAAAGAAACACACCCTATTTCATTGCTTTTTCTCTCTATCTAACTTGCAATAGAAGTTTCTTTTTAAATGATATTCTTATTGATTGCACAATCTCTAATCATGAAAATGTTCAAGATATTCCTTACCAAAATTTTAACTTAAAACATGTTCACTGTATCAGACCTATATAAACACATAAAATTGTAAGCATTCTCTAAGAGGAGCAAGCTCCTCTGTCTAGGAGAAGTTGTGAGATATGATCATAGCCCATAATTTTAGCCAGGTACAGGGGAGTAACCCCTGTTTTAGTCTTGGCATTAGCATTGGCTCCTTTGCCTATCAAAGCTTCAACAACATCCAAATCACCACCATGCACGGCCAAATGCAAGGCGGTGTGACCCTCGTTGTCTTGGAGTTCCAAATCAAACCCCATTTCTACAAGCACCAACACAACATCCCTGTGGCCCTTTATGGCCGCCACATGCAGTGGCGTCAGACCATATTGGTCTCGGAAATTCATGGAACCACCAGTTTTCAAGAGGGATTGTAGTCGTCTCTTGTCCCCGCATCTTGCCGCCATCAACACCTCCTTTCCACGTTCCATAATCTCCACCATCTCTTCCTGCCAAATGCCAACACCATGACACTGTTTTCTTAATGCTAATCACCTATTTTTCAAAGTTTTAAAAATAAATCGAATGCCAAACTACTTACATGCCCTTTATCACGAGCAATATCAATCGCTGAACGGCCACGATCATCTGAAATTGTGGGGTCGGCATCCATCTCGATCAACATTTCCACCATCCTACGGTTCCCATGAGCTACCGCTCTATAGAGTGCAGTCCTCCCGTCATTGCTCCTTGCATTCTTATCCGCACCCGATTCTACCAACATCTTAGCACACTTGATATTTCCCTTTGTCGCCGCCAAAAGCAACGGCGTTCTGCCGTCTTTGTCTCTCCATTCCAACGTCTCATGTTTCCCTCTCCGTAACAACACCTCAAGGTCTGCCGTACGATCGAAAGCCACTGCCACATGTACCTCATTCCAACCCTTTGATTCCCACCGTGGATCCACCTGATACAAACCCATATTTTCTTGTTCTTCTTCCTCACGGCCACGGCCGTCGCCTATCCTTAATCCGGCTTCAAGCAACAAGTTCACCATGTGCTCAGAATTAACATCCAACTGAGTCGCGACTAGAAGGAGGGACTCAGCTTCTTTAGTTGACAAATCATACAGAACCGACTTGTGCCGCTTGATAATGTTCTTCACAGCCTCGGAATCCCCACAGCTAACAGCATGTTGGAGAAGAAACGGCCCGACAAAGGCGACCTTGAGCTTGATATCCTGTGTGGGTCGAGTGGAAAGCCATGAGTTAACGGAGTTGGGCTTAGTTGCGCCATAGGAGTGGAGGTCGAAAGGGGCGGTTCTGATGAGAAAACGATCGGAATGAGAGCGAGGAAAGGTGGGTGGGATCTGGTCTTGTGGTTTAAGTATGAACTGGAGTGTGACATGTGATGACGGTGGAACCACTCCACTGGGTGGGTTAACCAGGAATTTATGAGGCGAAGAAGTTTGTACCTTGAAAGCAACAGGGAAACAAGGAGAGAGAGATCTTAAAACAAGGTTACAGCGGCATTTGGCATTGAGACTGAAGTTTATGCGTACTTCACCTTCTGAAATCTCAACTAAATTTTCCATGTCCCAAGGGGAAGAAGCTGTAATTTGGGAAGAAGATATTCCAGTTGAAATTAATGAAAGGGGTTGTGCACTGCTCTCTGGACTCGGATCAGAATTGTTGAGACTAAAGCTTGCATGTGATGTTTGTAGGGACCAAACGTGTTGTCGTGACACTTTGTTCGGACGGACTAGAGCTTGCATGTGATCTTGGCACAAAATGGATTGTCCTATATACAATTATTATTTAAACCCTTTGTTTTGTCATTATCGGTATATATAGAATTGCATGTCAGGTCACCCACCCCCTTAGTCAAAAACTCAAGTAAATATTGTAATATATAGCGGCATTTTGGCGGAAAACGCCATTATAACTCAATATTTAGCTCATTTTGGAATTCAAACGTAACTAAAATAGAGTATGGAGTAGCATTTTCAAATACAAACGTCACTAAAATTAGAGTATTATATAACGAGGTTATGAAAATCACATGCCACGAAAAACATGATAAATAACGATGCTTTCAATTTCAAATGCTGTTATAGGTCAAAACCTTTTATGACGTTTTTAAAGAGTGCAAACCATCTATCTCTTTCCATGCTTTTATTTATGCCTCACTTTAAATTATAGGGTTTAGGGTTTAGGGTTTAGAGTTCTAGGTTAGGGTTTAGGAAATTAGGAGTAGGGTGTATTTTTTAGGGTGTAGGGTTTAAAATTTAGAATATAAAAAATAAGGGTTTAAGGTTTAAAATTAATTATTTTAAAAAAAAAATCAAAGAAAATACCAAAGGAGACATGAGAAAGGGTGGAGAATTTTTGCTCGTTTTTAAATTATGGTGTTATTAATGATTGTGATGCGATATTTTTGTAACGTTTTTAACACTGAAAGATTTTTTAACGAGGTTTGAAAATGCGGTTATAGAATAAAGAAAACACTGATAATTACCTGTTTTTGTTGTAGTGTAAGCTGCCGATCAAAGTGGACTTAAAGTTGTGATACGTATTGTTCTTTGTCGAGTTTCGGAGGCCTTTAAACCTAAGGGTGAGACCATGAAGAAGAGTGTGTTATTGAATGGCGTCTCCGAAAGCCTTGTGTTTCGGAAGTATAACAAGTGAGTAATGTCATACAGTGAGGGTGAGCAAAACTTAACTCGAAAAAATTAAATAATTCGATTTGATTCGAGGCAAAAATATTCGGTTTGTTTTGATTCAATTAAAAAAATTCAAATAAAGTTCGAGTTATAAAATGAAAACTCGAATAACTCGAATTTTTTTTTTAGTTTAAGATGAGTCTCTCAACTTTGTATGATATATATACATTGATATATAAAAATATAAAGAAATATTACTATATGTGAAAAAAATATACATATCTTATATAATTAGAGAAAATCGTTTAAATTGGAATCAAGTTGTACTATAACATGATAAATAATAATTAAATATTTATAGGAACTCGAAAACTCAACTCGATTCAACTCGAATTTCTTAAACTCGACTCGAACCGAAAAAATTTCAAATAAAGTTTGAGTTATAAAATATGACTCGCCAACTCGAACAACTCAAAATTTTTGACTCGACTCGACTCGATCGAATACTCACTCCTAATTACTGCACATTTCTTAGGTAATGCAACATTTATGAACTTTATTTATGAAATGTTTATCTACTCAAAAAAATATTTGCGAAATGTATTGTTTTATCTACTAATCTTTCCAGATTTGACCAACCTATGGACAGTGACTTGTATGATTTGATCTTGATAACATAAATACAGAATTCGATTTAATTTAATTAATTACAGTTTTTCAACAACGAACAGATTATGGACAGAAGCAAGGGTAGCGACTTATACAGGTGATCACCCTGCACTGTATGAAGTTGATCAATGAAGCAGATAATATATTTTGGATGTGGATTGTACCTCTGGTCAAAACTGTTCTATCTTCGCCTATAATTGTGGTACTTAAGCCTATGCCCCTGGAATCCTAGTTTTTGCACCGCTCCTTAATATGTGAAGCATTATGGCCTCCAGAACCCCTGCCTCTGTGGTCCTTGCATTCAGGCACGTTCGACATGACAGTCATCAGGTCTGTCGACCTGCTAGTTGAGTGAGTTTATGACCTGACATTTAAGTATAACCCTACCAAGTACCAACCTACGAGACCAAGCTGAAATGTTTATTAATCAAAAGCTATCAAACCATCAATAGTAATCACTAGACCAGACTCTATTCTTTCAAACAGTATCATCCGATGATATGAAGATAACAAGGAGATCAAACTTCATCCCCTCCGATACTCTCTCCTTATCACCGTCCTTGGCTCTCCGTCTAGCATGGGATAGGTGAACCACCGTAAACCACCACTCTTCACCATCTCATTTGATATCGAATACAACTGACATCTGCAAAAACCAAAGTAGAGGTCAATGAAACCAATTATTTTTCTATTAATTAATTCATGCCCATATCCTTACGATTTATTGTTAATAATTAGAAATGGGATCCTTTATGAAGGAGAAATCAAACACTAGTTTTTCTTTTCCATGTATTTCACTAATTTATGTCCCATATGATTGAGACAGCTTGAAACTGCCATTCGCCACATATTCATGGATTACGACAAACGCAGCATTACCCCACAGCCAACCTGTTCTTTAGTCATCAATTATTCTCACTCTATCTTACCTTCTTTACATTATCTTATAAAAAAATACATTATCTTATTATTAAATGACAGTTTTGTCATTTCACTACCTTTCCCATATCTTCTCTTGTCACAATAAATGTGTTATAATTCAGTACAAACCAACTAACACTCCCTGACCAGAAAAACTCCATATCTCAGGATGTCTTATTCGGCCACCACCAGCGCAGATACACCATTCCTGGGGGAAAACAAGCCTCCGGGAAAACATACATCAGTATCCGGTGCCGTGTTCAATGTTTCAACTTGCATCATCGGTGCTGGAATTATGTCGATCCCAGCAACACTCAAGGTGCTAGGAGTCGTCCCTGCATTTCTGTTGATCGTGATTATAGCTTGGCTATCAGATATCTCGGTTGAATTTCTGATGAGGTATACACATGCTGGGAAGTCAACTACTTACGCAGGCCTCATGAAGGAGACGTTTGGACGGCGAGGATCCTTCCTGCTGCAATTATGTATCGTCTTGAATAATCTCGGTTGCTTGATCATTTATTTGATTATTATTGGTAAGTCCATCAGTTTCAGAGAATGGATGGTAACGTGTGTGAGCTTAGCTGATTTTACTATTTTAGTGATGAGATGACTTGATGTGTACTGTTGGAATTGATTGCTTTGAGTTTTAACCTATTGAAGTTATTTTGCAGCCAGTAAGTTGAACAGATTCTGCATAAGTGTGTACTTATTATCTATTTGAATGGCTCTATAGATTCTAGATAAGAATCTAATACTATTTGAGTGGTTCAAGTTACCAAGAAATGTGGAATTTTCCTCAAATTAGTTTGTGACTTGAGAAAGATAAGATTTAGCTGTCATCGTAAGTGTTTTGATCTTTCGAAATGTGTTTTCAGGGGATGTTCTTTCAGGAAATCAGCCTGAAGGATCAGTTCATTTAGGTGTTTTACAAGAATGGTTTGGCTTTCACTGGTGGACCTCCCGTGCCTTTTCGATCCTTTTCATTGTTGTATTCATTATGCTTCCATTGGCTTTATATAGGCGTGTAGGTAAGTCTTATACGATCTTTAATCATATATGGAAAACTTGAGTAGTTATCATTTATGTCACGGTATCGAGTTTGTCCTCAAGCATCTTCTCTGTCAAATTGGACTGAATTTGCAGAAGGATTATGGTTCAGTTCTGCAATAGCAGTTTTTCTTGCTGTGCTGTTCGTTGCCATCACTTCTGTTATGGCAATAACAGAACTCTTTCAAGGGAAAACCGAAAGGCCAAGACTGCTGCCTTACTTGGACAACGGAGCCTCATTTTTCGATCTGTCCACTGCTGTCCCAGTCATTATAACAGCCTTCACATTTCATTTCAATGGTAAGGATGCCTTGGAATTCTTATAAGTACTTGTTTTCTTACTGTTTAGTTAATGAAAAATTATCCTAGTTAGAAGCTCTTGTTCAGAACATTCTCATAAATGTCTTTAATGAATGAACGAATACAGTGCATCCAATTGGTTTGGAGATGGATAAACCTTCTGATATGATGAAAGCAGTCCGAATTTCACTCATACTATGTGGTGCCATCTACTTCACCATTGGGATCTCGGGATACCTTCTTTTCGGCGAGTCAATCATGCCCGATATACTTGTTAATTTCGACCAAAATTCTGGTTCAGCACTCGGTTCCATACTCAATGACGTAGTTCGATTAAGCTATGCCCTTCACCTCATGCTGGTGTTTCCCCTCTTAAACTTCTCATTAAGGGCCAACATTGATGAATTCCTTTTCCCAAGTAGGCCTATCCTGGCCAAAGATAACGTCAGATTCATGTCCCTCACTCTTACTTTGCTAGCCATTAGTTACTTGGCAGCCATAGCCATCCCTAACATATGGTATTTCTTTCAATTCATGGGATCCACCTCTGCAGTCAGCTTGGCCTTCGTCTTCCCTGGCGCTATCGCATTTAGGTATCATTTCCACAGGATCTGAATGCATCATGTCTATAGCTTCAAAGACATTCCTCCTAAGTATGTTCCATTCTTCCTTTTCCATTGCAGGGATGTTCATGGCATATCGACATCACGAGATCGGATTATATCTGCAGTAATGATAATCTTGGCAGCTGCAACGAGTATAATAGCTATTTCCACCAACATATACAGCTTTTTCACTTGACCTTCAGCAGAGGCAGAGGTGCTTGTATCCTAGTGTATCAGATACAAATCAAGTCCCCTCGATCAGCAAAGTTTTTGTCATTATCATGTAAGCAATAAGCATATGAGATGTTGATCAAACAAATTTAGATGTAAAATGCATTATTTTGAAAACATGCTTCCAAGAATGGATGATTGTGATCTTTTGAACCGAGTATATTGTGTTCGAACATCCAGTGAAGAATCCTTGCAGACAAAGACAGAACATTTGGAAATTTGATACTGATTTCTGACATTACGAGAGTCTTAATCCTTTCTGACAAGTAATTAACTCTTAAAACCAATGAATTTCGAGTTTTATAATGTCTGGTGTACCTTATCTAAGTGTTCGATAAGAATAATAAGTCTTCAAACTCTAGGTGAAGAGTGCTGAGCTCCATGATATTTGTGCGAGTGTAAATATGGTTTGGGTTTGAAGATGGTGATGCCGGAACTTAGCATGATACACCGGAAACTACACCGCGGTGGACTCTACTTATATACTCGGTTACACCGGTAGAGATACGGGATAGAAACTGGACAAAAAATGATAATTCACATGAATACGATAAATATAAAATAAAATTATATATAATATATAATAGTTATTAAATAAACCAATAAAATAAAATAGTAATAAAAAATTAATATAAAAATAACATTATATTTTTTAATAAAACGTGGATAAAAATTAATAAAAAAAGCACGTAGAACATAGATCATTAGGTGAACCTTGTTTACCACGTCATCCATGTTCTAAGTAATCAGGACCGTTGATCTTTAAATAATCATCTAATAATTATCTACCCACTAAGTACATGTAGGAAAGAGATGATGACTCACTTGAAAAAAATTAAGATCAACGGTCATGATTAATTGGGACCATGGATGACGTGGTGAACAAGGTTCACCTAATAATTTTTTTAGTTCTACATGTCACATGTAGACGAGAGATTATTAGATGGACTATGTTCACCACGTCATCCATGATCCAAGCAATCAGAACCGTTGAACTTTAAATAACTACTCACCCACTAAATACATATAAAAAAGATGTGATGATTCACTTGAAAAAAATTAAGATCAACGATCCTAATTAATTAGGACCACGAATAATATGATAAACAGGTTCACCTAATAATTTTTCCATGCAGATGGTTCAACCACGACTGGTAAATAAACATTAAATAATACTATTAATTTTAATTTTTTGGGGTCCTTAAAAAATTCTAATTTATTTATTTTATTCAAAACCTTGTAAAACAACCAAGGGCAAGCACCGTTCATCTCCTTCTTCATTACACTGTTCATTTTCTTTATTTTTTCAAACTTCATTTTTTCTAACAAAGATTGTGTTTTCAGGAACACTGTACATCTCCTTTTTCAACCTATCACTTGGGGACGCGTATGAAATTTAAAATGTGGTCCCTAAAACGTTCCAAAAATATATTAGTTATTCTCGATCATTTTCAGTCGTATCTCGTCAACTTAAAACGTTTTTGGTACGTATCCCAGTCATACTTATCCATATCCGTTTCAAAAATATTTCGAGTACCTGATACGACATGGGACTGCCGTACTTATACTTCATAGCTTATATATATTGTAAAAAATGTGATATATTGAAAAAATGAGCTTAACCGGAGGAAGAAGATGAATAGTTCATATAAGGGACTAAAATGATTTTTTTTGGCATACCTAATATGCAATTAACTCTTTATTTAATTTATTTTTTAATAAAATGACACATGGCACATTTTGATTGGCTCGTTAGATTTTTTTAAGAAGGTTATGAAAGGGCACATGGGGTCACCATTTTTAGTTAAAGGGGCAATATATCTTAAAAAATATTTTAGGGATCAACTCAAAAAATTACATAATTTAGGAGACAATAGAGTCATTAAGTCTATTACATAATATACATTAGTGTTTCATGACAATTAGTAATTTTTATAACGATTTTATTAATATAAGATATGATTAGTATATATTGATAATTTAAGGAAGAAACTAAAATTTTAAAAAAATTTAAAGACTAATTTAAAATTAAAGTCATAGTTTAGGTATGAAACTAAAATGCACAAAAGTTTGAGGGATCGATTTAAAATAAAAGTCATAATTTAAGAATAAAATTAAAATATTTAAAATATTAAAGACTAATTTAAAATAAATCATAATTTAAGGACTTATAATTCAATTAACTCTTTTTAGTTTATAATTTAGTTACAGTAGAAAATCAAATTGATGGAGAATCGAGACAGCTCAGTCCTTCCTCCACTTTTCACTCCCATCATATCGCTTCATCTTCTTCTTCCATTCTCGGTGCTGTTGTTGTTTCATAGTTAGTGTTTTTCTGGAAAAAAATCAGGAGAAGCAAAAAGAATGCCCAACTTCTACAATCAGACGAGAGCAGCCACGTCTCTGATGAGACGCCTCAAACGAAGCCTCATCAATCCAACTGCTCTTGCTCGCCCTAGATGTTTCACCACCACCGAGGGCCACCGCCCCACCCTTGTCCACAAGCACAGCCTTGACATTCTTCACGAGCCTTGGTTCAACAAGGTATTACTTATTTTCTCATTCCCAATGCTACCTCCCTGCTATTTTCCTCAATATCCACCTTTTTCTTTTTAAATATTTAATGGTAGGGAACGGCATTTTCCATGACGGAGCGAGATCGCCTAGATCTTCGTGGCCTGCTTCCTCCAAATGTAATGTCTTCCGAACAGCAAATCGAACGCTTCAGTAAGTTTTATTTTAAATTGATCTAACAATTCTATGATAGATGGTAGTTTGAATCTTCATGGTTTTCATTTTGTCCCTTTTAATGATTAATTACCAGTGGTTGATTTGAAGAGGCTTGAAGTTCAAGCTAGAGATGGACCATCTGACCCAAATGCTCTTGCCAAGTGGAGGATTCTTAATCGCTTGCATGACAGAAATGAGACTATGTACTATAAGGTACAAATCATTTTATCTGCTTTGTTCGGATCTCTGTAATGCTTTTCAATATCAATATGGTTTTTTAAGTTTCTCCTCTTCCATCTTATGATAATCTTTCGTAATAGTTGGTCATAGCACCTATTTGCGGACAACAATGTGTCGTGGTTTGAGTTTAGGGTATGTGGTAAACTTCTTTTTCAATGAAAACTGCTTGCCAGTTACCCTTTACCACCAGAACGTCCTTTTCATCTATCTGATACTGATGTTACATATTTTCGGATCTCAAAACAAATTTCATTAATAAGACTATGATGAACTACTAGGCTATGCAGCATCCTCAGGAAGAATTCAGTCAAATTTCCATTGTATTAATTATTTAATTAGTTTCTTTGTTATGTTTTTTCTCTGATTTCACTTTCTTTCCTTTTTCTTAAAAAAATGCAATGACTCGATTATCTTGTCCCAATAATTATTTCACTTCCTGTTGCACTATAAGCCATGTCCCATGCGATAACATCCATATTTCTAACAGTCTTACATTAACTTAGCCTAAATGCGTCAAGGGAAAGTATTGCCGTGACATGCTGTTAGTGAATTTGCATCTGCATATCATTTCCTGGACGCATCTTATAGAGTATATATGTTGCCATGGAGTGATCCTGCATCTTCTTGATATACCTGAAATGTACTTTATTTTGACTTTGACAGGTTTTAATTGCCAACATTGAGGAGTATGCTCCCATTGTTTATACACCAACTGTCGGTCTTGTTTGCCAGAATTATAGTGGTCTGTTTAGAAGGCCTCGAGGAATGTATTTTAGTGCAGAAGATCGTGGAGAAATGATGTCTATGGTTTACAACTGGCCTGCTGATCAGGTATACATTACCTAATGATGCAGTGAATATGAGAACTTCTTTCTTAATTGAATTGAGGATAAAACTTTGTATACCCACTGGGTAGATAACCCAGATGATATGGCATATTAGGTGGTTAAACTATTAAATTTAGAGTAGAAATCAATAAATTAATGACCTCTTTAAAATCAACATTAAAATTTTCACACTAAATTTTAAGTGATAATTGCAATTGTTTCATCATTTTAAAATTTTAAATGATAATTTTTCAAATTCATCATTTTGACCTTAATGACATTTTCTCAATTTCAACCCTGAAATTTTATATTTTATATTTTATTCATGTATTATGCACGTAAAAAGTTGTATAAATTAAAAATATTTAACTATTTATTGAGTGTAAAAATTCAACTATAAGGATGTGTTAATAGAAATAATATTTTGAATTGATAATTAATTTGATTCAAACATCATGTGTATAAAAGATAAAATCATGTTTTTAAATACAACAATTAAATTATTAACATATACATCATGCAAAAAGTCAGTTATACTAAATTTGGCATTCTTTTGGGTTTTAAAATGTTATTTGGATTGATTTTGACACGATATTGATTATATTGATATTGAAATTTGTTTTGGATTTTCAAATGTCTTACACTAAATAAAAAGGGCAGTCGTTCTTGATTGAGTCTTGGTACCATTGTTATTAGGGATGTAGCCACTCATGAGGTGGGAGCGGTTGTTGTCCCTCCAAAATTTTTAGTATAATGACATTTAAAGTCATTTTTAGTTTAAATTGATTAAGACATTTTCTCCTCCCAACTTTTAGATTTAAATACTTAATTTGAGAAATGGTTCTCTTATGTATCATGAGAATTAAACATGAAATGGTAATAGAGATAAAAGTTTAAGAAAATAATTAAAGCTTGTCCTTTTATTCTAGCTGAAGTAGATGAACAAAACCAATAAATTTAAGGGGTTGCATTTTCATAGAAATTGATGTGAAACAAAGCTTAAACTCATAAGTTTTCATGATTTCATATATGATATTTTGTATTTAATTTGATTAAAAATATAAGGATGATAACGGGTGGGGCGATTCTTTGCTGCCCGAACCCGATATGAGAATTTAAAGTTTTGACCTGACACAACTTTAATATATTTTTTTATCCACAATCCGATATAATAAAAGTATTACCCAACTCTGACCCTACTCCAAAATTTTAATAAAAATTCCGATTAAACTCGATTACCAGAAGACTTTAGTGGGTGCTTTCTCATGAATTAAATCTCCTGCTCTTAGAGTTGGGAATTCGGGCTTGTTCATTGCATAAATCTGCCGCATTCAATTACCTACTTCATTTTCTAGCAACATTGTTGTTTGCCTTTGTAGAGCCACAAAATAGTGTTGGGGTCTTCTCTCTTTTCGGGTCTTGTTTAGTTTGTAACTTGCATAAATTTTGATTTTGGTATCTGAATTTCAGAAATACTTTTGTTTAGTCCAAGATAATATGTTTGAAAATGTGTTAACAGCATGACACATTTCCACTATATTTATTTAGATTTTGTTGAGTACAGGTTGATATGATTGTTGTTACGGATGGAAGCAGAATATTGGGTCTTGGAGACCTTGGAGTTCAGGGAATTGGAATAGCTATAGGGAAGCTAGATTTGTATGTTGCTGCTGCTGGTATCAATCCTCAGAGGGTATATTCTATTATCTTGTATTTTTAATATGCTAGATATTTATTATTTGTGTACACCCTATTGGTTTTGGTAGCAGATATCAATGTTCTTGCCACTAAGCCTATTCTTAAAAAGCTCTTTGATAATGTTTAAAATCTCCAACACAGTCCTTTGTTGCCCACAGAACTGCCTTCTATTTCTCTCTTCCCAAACCAGGCATATATGAGCATTCCAGGCCAACTTTTAGACTATCAATAATGAGAGCTTTCCCTCTAAGCATAGCACAACAATGTAATTCTTGTTGCCAGTCAAACTACTATGTGAATCCTGCACAATCTAAGGATACTGCCCCAAATGTTTTCTGAATATAGATTTACAATTATCTAAACATTTTTTCTTAATAATTAATAAAAAAACGCATTTTTTGTAATGATTTGCTCTCTTTATGTTTGCATTCTGATGCTGAAGCATGAAAATAAGGCTTTGTGGGATAACATTGATAAATGTTCATGCTCTATATATCCATTTTTGTTCTGTTTTTGGTGAATCATTTCCTTTGCTTTTATCTTTAGATTAGCTTTGCTTTCTAGAAATGGTTATGGTAAAATGAGAATTTATTACTTAATTTTTATTGTTTGCGGACTCCCAGCAAGTCTCCTTTACCTTTTCCCCTATTTTCAACCACCAACATTATAAAATGGTAATGCTAATGTTTGTCTTTCTCACTTGAATATTTACCTGGAAATGGAATTTTACAATCTTTCCTTTATTTTCTCTCTTGCATTAGGTACTTCCTGTCATGATTGATGTTGGGACTAACAATGAGAAGTTGCTTAAAGATCCTTTATGTAAGCTTTTCATCACCCTATTTTCAAGGAACCTTATGAAGAATAACCTTATTTTTAGAAGTGGCTGCTATTGTTACATTGTAAAATTTGTTATAGTGCTATATCAAGAAAGGAAATTTCTGAGTCTGACACTGGCAGAACGTGCATGCTAGTGTGGGTGTGACTTTTCACTCAACCAGTTGGTCCCTTGCTGGTGTTAGCTTTTTGTATTTGTGTGGTATTTTAGATACCATATAGGGCTCATACATGTAAGATACATGCTTAAGAATGTAATGATGCATAAGATTAGTTGGAACTCCTGAGCTAACCTTTTGATCTATCAAACACGATATTTAGAGAAAGGCTTAAAGGTGCTTGAAGCCCTTGAACTTTTGGGGAAAAAATCAATTAAATGCTTTGACTAATTTTGACCATCAATTTTTGATAATTTTTCTATATATATTAGTGCCACGTGACACACTACAGTTCTGTCATGTGACATTTGCATATATTTTTTTTTAGAAAACTATTTTTATAAGTATTTTAGAATTTTGTAAAGAATGTTTTCAAATAAAATTAAAAAAATCTAGAAATGCCAAGTTACAACACTGTAAGACAATATATTGCACCAACGATCCAGAAAAAAAAAACTATTAGATATAATAGTTAACATTGGTCAAAGGGTTGAATTGATAAAGTATAGGGGCTTAATTTGGGGTAAAAAAATTCAGGGGTTTAATTGATTTCTTTTCAAAAGTTCAAGGTCTTATGAATTTTGATACCTTTAAGCCTTAGAGAAATTATGAGGCTTCGACTTCTCATCATGCTTGTAGTATCTGGCCTTACTAGCACTAAGCCAATTTTCTTAGCTTGTTGTCCTGTACATGCATGCTGTGAGTTAATTTTATGATCTTAAAACGAATGGTAATGAAACCATTTTTTCAATAGACTTGGGACTTCAACAACACCGCCTTGATGGTGATGAGTATGTTGCGGTGATCGATGAATTCATGGAAGCTGTTTTTACTCGTTGGCCAAATGTGATTGTGCAGGTGCTTAGTATGTCTGTTTGTTAAATTATTTTTTCTTGGAATTAAGTTGCAATATCTTTGTTTAAGACATATGATAACACTCGTAGATGGATGTCTATCTTGTTAACAAAATCTTCTCTTTAATTGAATTGGGTTTCTGCAGTTTGAGGATTTCCAGAGCAAGTGGGCCTTCAAGTTGTTGCAGCGTTATAGAAATACGCACAGGATGTTCAATGATGATGTCCAGGTAATTGAGATTTTAAGCTAATCTACCCTTGAGTCTTTACTTGGTTTGTTGGTGCAAATCATTCCATTTGTTTTTACCTATTTCTTTGCATCTCATGTTTAAGTTCTGTATACATTGTATTCTTTCTAATGTTACTGAACCATCTTATTTTTCTTTGTAATTCATATTTGAATCAATCATGCCTTTCAAACTCTATTTGGTTTTACTTATAGATATTCATATGCCTTCGCGTTTGTCTTTATTTTCTATCAATTTCCTTTGCAGGGAACAGCCGGGGTTGCAATTGCTGGTCTTCTTGGAGCTGTAAGAGCACAGGGAAGGCCAATGATTGACTTTCCTAAGCAAAAGATTGTTGTTGCTGGTGCTGGAAGGTTAGTTTTCTTGCCTATCCTTTCAGTCTTAGTTGCGGATTATCATAGTACTTTTATTACAGAATAAATAATATGGCTATAATAACTATATTATTCCTATAAGTGGGTGGTCCTTGGTGGTGCTTGGACCTTTTTCTTTTGGCCCCTGATGTACCATGGACTTGTTTGTCCTTCTCTAATCATTTTTATTTTCTGATTTGAAAGGTGAAATTCATCTCTTATGAAATGTGATTGAATTATAGAAAGTTGACCGTGCTTGAATCCTTCTGGGGCAACCCATTTTCATTTGTTCTCCCCACTTCTGTAAAGAAAAATAAAGAACTGATTCCACAAATGGAAATGAGATATCAGTTTTTATTGTTTTTTTTTCTTACTTTATGTGGATCTTCTATGTGACTGGACATCCTCTGCATGCTAACTGACATTGCATGAACTTGTTGAATCTGCTGATTGATATGTTTGCTATTTCTGCTGTCTTTTTAGCATGTTGTGTTGGAAGGCTCTGCATGCTAATAGGATACATTAGAATTTGTTTGCATAACCTTTCTACTACTGCAGTGCAGGAATAGGGGTTGTCAATGCTGCAAGGAAAACAATGGTCAGGATGTTAGGAAATAATGAGACTGCTTTTGATAGTGCAAAGAGTCAATTCTGGGTTGTTGATGCTAATGTAAGTAGCATAATCTCTTAAATACTCTAGATTTCTGCCGGGGAGTTGTGCTTACAAGGACTATTTGTTGCTTTCAACACTAACCATAGTTTTTCATATAATATTTTTTTTAGAAATTGGACCCATCATAAGTAGACTAAAAGATTGTGAAGGTAATTATTTTGATTAATTTCTTGTAATCAATATCTCAACGTTCCATGTGGTGCCTAATGCTAAAATCACCTTTTGGTTCTATCAGTTTCTTTTATATATATTCCTTACAAAACTATTTGATGTCATTCTTACATTTGTGCTGCTCTGGATTCATTCCGTTAGAATATGTTGGTTCAATGCTGCCTTTGCATATCTTCCTCTATTGACACCAATTTGCATTAGACGTACATTCTAACACAATGTGTTGTTCTATCCAGGGTCTTATCACCGACGAACGTGGAAATATTGATCTAGATGCCCTGCCATTTGCAAGGAGAATCAAAGAAGCTGGCTGTCAAGGACTAAGAGAGGGTGCAAGTCTGGCAGAAGTGGTTTGTAAAATGCTAGCACAGAAACACTTTTTCAGCACTTGATATAGAATATAGCTAGAATAAATTAGTCCTGTGGGAATGACTTGTACTTCATTATGGTCTTTTTTTCCTTCTTTATCACTTTTGAGATATATTATATGATACATTGTCAAGTCTGTATTCAAACCTTTCTTTAATTTGGCAAACAGGTGCGGCAGGTACATCCCGATGTGCTTCTTGGGTTGTCTGGAGTTGGAGGATTGTTCTCCAAAGAGGTACAATTGAATTTTACATGTTAGGTGACAAGCCGAAGATTTGCTTCTGTTCACTGTTTAAACATCATTTATAATTGTCAAATTACCAAAACTAAGTCTTTATTAGTTTAGAATTTAAAACTTCTTCATGTTAAAAAAAGGATTCAACATTTCTTCATATCCTGAATTCCGGTGATCAATCTTGATGAGAATATGTGACTTGTATAGTAAAGATTTGCAGTTTGAATTTCTCTCATATATTTGAACATGAAGAAAGTGTTGCGAGGTTTTACTAAAAGGATTTGGCAAATAGCTTCCAGATTGCAACACAATAAATTTGAAAAATTTTAGATAAATTTCTTTCCTAGAATCTATGCATTTCATTTACCTTTGAGACAAATCCTTTTTGCCTGTAGTTTTGCTAAGTATTTAAAGTGCATTTTATGTTTTAGGTTTTAGAGGCTCTTAAAGGTTCAACTTCAACTAAACCAGCTATCTTTGCTATGTCAAACCCTACAAAAAATGGTACGTTTCCCCCCCTAATGTTTTGGAGACATAAATTAGGGCCATTCATATTTATACTGAGATTTGTAACGTTTCTTTTCATCCTTGTTCATTACAGCCGAGTGCACCCCAGATGAAGCGTTTAAAATTGTAGGCGACAACATTATATTTGCAAGTGGAAGTCCATTTAGAGATGTTGATCTTGGTATGTGCGGAACCTACCTTCTTAAACATTGTCCACATAGCAATTCTTTTAATTTTTATACTTTGCCTTTTCCACGTGGGTGCTCTGTATGTTAAAAGTGCCTAAATTTGTATGAATTATAGCTACTTGTAGAGAAACAGAACTAGAAGAAAAACAAAAATGTAATACTACAAGTAAAACTCTAGTACTTTTCGGATAAGCTTACACTACCTATTGTACAAGGTCCTCATTTCTTGCTTGAAATTCTGTAGCGGCTTGATTTTTATACAAGTTCCAATCAGAAAAACCGTTCCCCATTATTCTCTTGAGAGTGAAAGGTTTACTTATTGCAAGTCTTGAACAATTTAGGAAATGGTCGTATTGGGCATTGCAACCAAGGAAACAACATGTATCTATTTCCCGGGTCAGTCTTATAATTCACTTCACAAAGGTTTCTTTTTTACTTAATGATTCTCTAATTCATCATTTTTAGTTCTTTACCCTTCTTTTCTGCAGCATTGGGCTTGGAACTCTTCTTTCTGGCTCTAGAATCATTTCCGATGGCATGCTACAGGCTGCAGCAGAACGGTGTGGTTAATTTTACTACTGTTTTTTATAAAAATATATTTTTTACGAATGCTTCCTAATTTTTCACCTGTCATGACTGTTAGTCGCTTACATTGAAGATCTCTGGATGAAATTTTTAGCCATTACTAGTATAAATGAAATTTAGGTAGATCATGAGTATGCAAAGAGATAAAGATACTGACAGTGACTGCATCTCCATTCACTCTGAGCCACTTCAGTTCATTCTTCTAGAGAATTTGGGATAGGGAGGATCTGTTTGGTGTACCTTTCTAGAGGCATTTTTGCGAGTAACTTGTGGAAACTGTTATATATATTATTAACTTACTAAAATATTCTTCGTTGTTCCAAATGGTACGCTAGAAGTTGTCTGATAAATGGATTTGGATCGTTAACTTTTTTTCTTTTGCCTTCAAATGATCTTAAAGAAGCTTTTGGTACTGATTTGGATACTGACTCACATTATCTTAAATTGACAATTGCAGTCTCGCTGCCTACATGACGGAAGAGGAAGTTCTCAAGGGCATGATATTCCCTCCAATATCAAAGTAAGTGATGAGGCTATAATATGGAGACTTGCATGTTTTATTTCCCTTACCGCATGTCATAACTCATAAGGCAAGTCTGTTGAATTTATTTATTTGTTTGTTTGTTTGTAGGATAAGAGACATAACGAAGGAGGTAGCCGCAGCTGTTGTGCAGGAAGCTGTAGAAGAGGATCTGGCAGAAGGATATCGTGACAATGATGCTAGAGAGCTCAAAAAAATATGCCAGGACGAGGTAAAACGACTGTTTCTCCATACAACTTGATGTTTGTGTGTTTCAAAGGCATGAATTTGAAGCATGGTATGTTTGTACTGTGATGGTGCAGGATGAAGTTCTAGACTATGTGCAGAACAACATGTGGAGCCCAGAATATCCAACTCTAGTTTACAAGAAGGATTAGTTGCTGAGTGGATATCATATATTTCATTCCGAATCGAAATCCGAATGGAAAAAATATCGGATTTTTCTCTTTCTTTGTTTTTGTTCCCACTCAAGACGATAGACATCAGATGTCATTTGCATAATTGTTGCATTTCCTGAAGGAATTTTGGTTAATGGATTTACTTTCTATTATCTCAAGTTGGGACAGATTTGCATTCAGGTTAATTGAATTATATTTTTGGGTTCCCCCTTCACGTAAAAGAGGAACAATAAGAAAAAGCAGAGAACAGATACGCTTTCTAATTTGTGGTAGGGTTACAGGTAAGCTTAGTTTTAAGTTTATGGGCGAATAAAAAATGATTTATAAAACATGGGCATAGGCAAGGTTAGTTTTGACATTGCATTTAGAAAATATGGTGATAAAATGATTTTTAAAAATATTTTTAAATTTAGTTTAAAATAGAAGTGTTTGATATTGTTGTTAAACATGTTTTTAAGTAGATAAAATTTTTACTTTAAGATATTTTTAAAATATAAAAGGATAAGTGATATAGATGAGGATATATGAATAATTTTATTTAAAAAAACTAAAAATTAAAAATTTTTAGTTTTGAAATTCAAATAATTATCTGTTTTTATTATTTTTTATCTTAAATTATGAAAAATAATGTAAAATATGATCGTCAGCTCATCGAAGCTTTTCTTGTTTTAAGCCTTTTCACTTTTATTGAGGTTCCGGATAATAGGGGTGAGTATTCGATCGAGTCGAGTCAAAAAATTTTGAGTTATTCGAGTTGACGAGTCATATTTTATAACTCAAACTTTATTTGAAAAATTTTCGGTTCGAATCGAGTTTAAGAAATTTGAGTCAAGTCAAATCGAGTCGAGTTTTTGAGTTCTTATAAATATTTAATTATAATTATTTATCATGTTACAATATGATTTGATCCCAATTTAAATAACTTTTTCTAATCATATAAGATATGTATATATATTTTTTTATATGTAACGATATTTCTTTATATTTTTATATATAAATGTATATATCATTAAAAAATTTGATAGACTTATCTCAAACTTAAAAATTAATCCTTTAATTATTAAAAATTTCGAGTTATTCGAGTTATTTGAATTTCTATTTTACAACTCGAACTTTATTTGAAATTTTTTCGAGTCGAGTCGAATCAAAACGAGTCGAATATTTTTGCCACGAGTCGAGTTATTCGATTTTTTCGAGTCGAGTTTTGCTCATCCCTACCGGATAGTATTCATCTTGATGATGCTATTTTCGGCACTTAATTGAATGATGGTTTTCTTTATAAAAAAAAGGGAGGAGGGGTTCATCGGTAGGGGTGAGCAAAACTCGACTCGATTCGAAAAAACTGAATAATTCGACTTGATTCGAGGCGAAAATACTCGACTCGTTTTGATTCGACTCAAAATTTCATAGATTCGACTCGACTCGAAAAAATTTCAAATAAAGTTTGAGTTGTAAAATGGAAATTCGAATAACTCGAAATTTTAGTAATTAAAGGATTATTTTTTAAGTTTGAGATTAGTCTATAATTTTTTTATGATATATATACGTTGGTACATAAAAATATAAAGAAATATTGCTACATATGAAAATATATATATCTTATATGATTAGATAAAGTCGTTTAAATTGGAATCAAATCATACTATAACATGATAAATAATTACAATTAAATATTTATATAAACTCGAAAACTCGACTCGATTCGACTCAAATTTCTTAAACTCGACTCGAACCGAAAAAATTCAAATAAAGTTTGAGTCGTAAAATATGACTCATCAACTCGAATAACTCAAAATTTTTTGACTCGACTCGATCGAATACTCACCCCTACTCATCGGGCATAACTTATAAACCACATGGCAACATTAGGTATAAACTTGTGTTAAATACTATTGATCAAATATACAAATAAGATAAGATTAAGTGCTTAAATAAACAAAACATTCGGCAAATCATTCGTAAACCGTTTATGTCATTCGTTTATTAAATTAAACAAATAAGTATAAACAAAATTGTATGTTCGTTTACAGAACGAATACTAGGGGTGCATTCAGTTCGGTTTCGGTTTAGTTCGATAAATTATTTTAGTAATTGTCGGTTTTCGGTTCGGTTAACCTCGATTTTCAATTTTCTCATATTAACGTTATTTTTAAAAAATTATATTTTATCTTGACAAAATAGTTTTATTTTATGACTTTTATACATTAAAAGGTAAAAATTTTGAGATATTTTTTATAAATACTTAATAAAAACTTATTTTTAAATAAAAAATAAAAAATATATATTTATAGTATTTTAAGTATAAAATATATACTTTTACCTTATAAAAATAATTAAAAATTAATTAAAATATCAAATTCGATTTAATTCAATTAACCACAATTCGTAAATTTATTAATTATAATACTTCGATTTAGTTCGATTTTTGATTTTGCGGTTTACTATATACACGGCCCTAACGAACACATTATAGAACTCCACCCACCCGATGTTCGCCATTCACGAAAAAATACTAAATAGTGATGCGTCAGTAAAGATACTAGAAACTGCATATTGGGTAGCACTGGCAGTAGGTAACGGTGCTGCCATCCATCCAGAGCAAATGAACTTGTTTTGACTACTTGTGCAGCCTGCAGGTGCAACAGTTCGGGTGGTGGTGGCCTCAGCTACTGATCTCGTTGCCTTGGAATGGGAAATAGTGCGACCATGATTTACAGAAATCTACAAAATCGACTGTTTCATCGTCAATATTTAAACTCTTATAAAGCAATCCACCGAGAAAAGACTAAGTAAGCAAGTAAGAAATGGAGACAATTTCAAAACCACTTAGAAAAGACTATACACGCATATTTAGTCTTTTTGAAATTATGTTTGGCCTTCGTCCAGCCGTTATGTACGATATTATTGATACCATTAAAAATGTATTATCGAGATATCTTTATCAATAATTGTCATATCGTTATTGTTACCGTCACTCATCGAATTTTTTTTTTTAAAGTTTTAAAATATCTAAAGAATAATCTTTTAATGCTCATGTTTGTAATCTGTCACTACTACGAAGATCACAATGCTTAAAGAACCGATGTAGTTTTAAAAAGATGAGTTTTTAGTTCTAAAAATATTGTAGTTAAAACACTAATGGGTATCAGTACAAAGCGTGCTAAAAAATGTGCTTATTAGCTACTTAAAAATATTTAAAACTCTTTTAAAATCTTTTGAAAATATTTTAAATTTATTTTCAGGTTGTTTAAATTTAAAATCATTTTTAATTTTTTTTTAATTTAATCTCAAATTATTTTTCAATTATAATATCAAAACAAAAATCTCAACAGTAAAAAATTAGATCATAACCTAAACTCATAAAGAATAACATTATTTCTTACCTAATTCATTAGATTTTGGGCAAGTACACAAATTCTTTCAAAATCAACATTATTACCTACACAATTGGTAATAAAATATGTGATAATAAATTTTTTTATCCGTAAAAAAATATGTTATGACATGAAATTATAGAAAATATTCGTTATAATCTAACTTAAAAAATAGTTACAACACCAACATCGATTATTACAAATCTCACAAGAAAAAAATATTATAACAAAATTTTTTATTTGAGATTATCAAATGTAAACTTATGGTAAGAAATTGTGTTTTTATGTAAATTCTTAAAGGATTATTTTATATGCTAATAAACTCATAACAAATAGGATATCTAAAAAAAATATTATAAAACTTACATAAATTATTATTACTACACCATATCATTAAATCTAAAATCAACAAAATTTAAAGTAAGAAATTATATTATGACATAAAATCTGAAAAATTTTATATTTTATCAAACTCGTAAGAAATATGGTACCTATAGAAATTATCACAAAATATACATGAATTAGTATAAAATCAATAAAAGAGATAATAACACAAAATCTTACCTTAGATCATAAAATCTAAAACCAATAAAATTTATAATAAGAAATTGTGTTAACATATTAAAGAATAATTATCTTACCAAACTCATAATAATAGGGTACCTACAAAAATTATTACAAAACCTATATAAATTATTATAGAATTAGTAAAAAGTAATAACATAATTTTTTATCCTATATCATCAAATCTAAAATCAATGAAACTTATGGTAGGAAATTGTCTTATAACCTAAAGTCTTAAAAGGACAATTATATTTCTTTATCAAACTCATAAGAAATAAAGTACTTATAAAAATTATTATGAAACCTACATAAATGCGTAATAATACATTTTCTTGCCTTATATTACCAAATCTAAAACTAACAAAACTTATAGTAGGAAATTGTGTTATAACATAATTCTTAAAGAGAATAAAAATCTTCGACCTCTTTTCCACATATCTTTTTGTGACTCTTGTTAAAAAATTTTAAAAAATGCAATTTTAAACCCTAACCTTTATTTTCTATACCCTAAGCCCTATACACTAAAAAATACATCCAACTTCTAATTTCTTAAACCCTAACCAAAAGCACTAACCTAAAACCCTAAACCCTATACTCTAAACCCTCTAATTTAAAATAAAGGCACAAATGGATGCATGAGAAAGAGACAAACAATTTACATTCTCTTAAAAGATACTATATATCTTACCAAATTCATAAGAAATTGGGTATCTAGAGAAATTGTTACGAAATATATAAAAATTATTATACAATCGATAAAAAACAACAAACCTCATATCTCAAAATCTAAAACCAACAAAACATAGGGTGGAAAATTATGTTGTAACATAAAATCTTAGAAGATAACTTTGTATCTTACCAAACTTATAAGAAATTATAAAATTAGTAAAAAAATAATAATACAAATTCTTACTCGATATCATCAAATCTAAAACAAGTATAACTTATGGTAGAAAATTATGTTATAAAATAAAGTCTTAAATGATAACTCTATTTCTCATCAAACTCATACAAAATAAATTACCTATAAAAATTATTACAAAATTTACATAAATTGTTATAGGATAGATAAAAAATATATAATAACTAACATTCTTATATTATATCACTAAATCTAAAACCATCGAAATTTATGGTAGAAATTTGTGTTATAACATAACATATTAAAGTATTATTTTATAGGATGAGTCTATTACGTGCGTCGTAATAGACCTATAGCTTATCTTAAGCTAAAGGAAGTAGTTATACAGTTAAAGCTTTTTGTTAAATCCGTTAGTTTGTTAACCATGTATTTTAAGGGTTCCTCCTTCCTATATAAGAGAGACAAGTTACCGTAATCTTCAACCCAAGAAATATAAGCATAATTATTCATATAGTTAGCATCTTTTTACTGTGAGTTTTTACTATGAGTTTTAACATGACATCAGAGCCATATTTTTCCTAGAGTTTTAAGCTTTCCTATGTCGCTACCGTTCTTGCCTAATCCTTCTGAGCCTGCTGATCTTGCTGACCTTCCAGTTGATAATGTCTCTCAAGGATTCTTCAACAAACAGATAAGTGTACATCTTGATGACTCCAATTTCTTGTTGTGGCGTCAACAGGTGATCTTGCTGGTTCGGGGGCAAGGTCTTGCACACTTTCTTGATAACTCTATTGCTCTACCAGCACGGTTCGTAACAAATCTTGATGGGTCGTTAGCTCACAATCTAGCTTTCTGTCGATTCTTGAAGCAAGACAGTTCGCTAGCTTCATAGCTCCTATCCACTGTAAGTACTTTCATCTTACCACATCTTGTTGGAGTCGAATCATCTTCATCTATCTGGAATACCATTATCCAGAGGTATTCTAAGCTTTCTACTATGAAAGTCATGCATTTACATTGTCGATTACGCTCACTCAAAAAAGAAAATTCGTCGATCAATGAGTATACAACTCAGGTAAAAGAAATCTATGATCTTCTTGCTATTTGTGGTAGTTCAATCTCTGAAATGGAATAAGTCGCAACAATATTGAACGGTCTAACCTCTGAGCTTGAGTCTATAGTAGCAATAATCTTTGCAAGCAAAGAACCATATTCTTTTGATGGTGCGATTTTGTTGCTTAGGGATGTTGAAGTTCGGTTGGAAGATCCTTTGAGGTTTATGGTGGGTATTAACAACAGCACTGTTGAACCACTTTTCTCATGTCATGAGCATCGATAATCTTTTGTCTATGCTGGACGAGGGGGCAATCGTGGAGGACGATCATGTCTTGGTGGTCGGTTCAAGGCAAGATCCAAGCTATAATGTTAAATCTGTGGTAAGCTAGGCCATTTAGCTGACAGATGTTGGCACATGTATGATCAAGAATATTATCCACAACTTAAAGAGAAGGCTGAGGCTCATGCTTGCTGTTGTGATTCTTTAGAAAATGGCTACAATCCTTTCGTTTCAGTTGAATCTACTGACGCTACTAATACTCTTTAGGTTAACATGCTGGTGGCAGAACCAACCAAATAGTACACTGACTCAGGTGCCACGCACCATGTAACCAACAATTCTGGTTTGTTATTCAATGAGCATTACTACACCGGTCAGGGAAAGGTCTATATTGGTGATGGTTCCACTCTCTCCATTCAGCACATTGGTAACTCTAGTCTACCTGTTCAATCTAAGTTGTTGAATCTTGATCAATTATTACATGTGCCTGACATTACTCGAAATTTGTTATCTGTCTCTAAACTAACTAATGATAATCATGTTTATCTTGAGTTTCACTCTTCTTATTCTTCAATTAAGGATGAAAGAACAGGGGTTGAACTCTTGCGAGGAAGACAAAAAGATGGCTTGTTACATGTTCAGCCACTAATGCTGAATATTTGTTGTGGCATGCACGTTTGGGACACTCTTCAGCTGAAGTTGTTAGCACAATGCTGAATAAAAGAAGTCTTCCAGATAACAAAACGCTATGTCACGCCTATCAGCTTGGCAAGAGTCACAAGCTTCCCTTCACCCCTTCTACCACTATCTACACATCTCCTTTCGAGCTCGTAGAAATTGATGTGTGGGGACCTGTATCTACTCCTTCTGATGATTACTCCTATTACTTGTGCACACGAAATACCTGGTATTTTTGTTGAAAAAGAAATCTGATGCTTGTAGTGCCTTTCAACAATTCTACAATTTAATAAAGAATAATTTTTTATGAACTTGTTGTTGGTCCAGGTTGATGGGGGTGGTGAGTTTAAATTTTTAGAAAACCAACTTACACAACTAGGTGTTCAATTGAGGGTAACATGTCCTAGTACATCTCAGCAAAACAGAATGGTTGAACGAAAACATAGGCACATAGTTGAGACGGCTTTAACACTCCTTGCACATGCTTCTTTGCCTCTGAAATTTTGGGCATATGCAGTCTTGAGTGCAACATATTTAATCAACAAGCTGCCATCTAAAAGTCTCGGTAATAAATTTCCTTTTCAATTACTTTATCACAAGCTATCCAATTACAAGTTTTTAAGGACTTTTGGTTGCTTATGTTACCCGTATTTGAGACCGTTTAATAAACACAAGCTTGAGTTCAGGTCTCTGCCATGCATATTTCTCGGTTACTCGCCTATGTATCATGACTATCTATGTCTTGACAACACGAGTGGCAGAATATTTACATAGAGGCATGTCATCTTCAATGAAACGGTATTTTCTGATCACAATTCATCGTCATCTCGATAACCATCAGTTTCTGAACTATCACCACCTCTCAACATGCCAATTTATTCCACATATGATAATGAGTCTCCAGCTCCAGTCATGAACCACTGTCAGTCCAATATCGCTGATGTGTCACCTATACCAAGTGGCTCAAGCACGCCTTTTGTCCTAACAACAATGCAGAATTCAGGCCAAGCTGAAATCAATGCAACCTCAGAAAATTTAGGCTCCCAACAGAACCAACAAGCTTCAAGTTTGAATACATCTCAGCATGAGGTTATGGAAGCATCAGATGTCTCTATTTCAGAATCATCAGACTCAACAATAAGATTATCACAAAACCAACCTATTACATTCAGTAAAAGCTCAGAATCTGCACATGAAGAGTCTACATCTATACATCAAGCAACCATAGTTTTCAGCTAACCTCAAGGTCCCGTAAATATGTACTCCATGGTGACAAGAAGTAAGGCAAGAATTTTTAAGCCAAAAGCTTATCATTTACAACTCAATGAAGGTGTTCCTGTTTCTGTTCATGATGCTCTCTAAGTCCCAGAATGGAAGCAAGTTGTTCTTGCTGAATTTAATGGTTTATTGGACAATAGCACATGGGAGCTTGTGCCTCTTCCACCAGATCAGAAAACTGTTGGATGTAAGTGGCTATTTAAAATCAAGTATAAAGCAAATGGTTCTATTGATCGATATAAAGCGAGGCTTGTAGCTAAAGGTTTCTCTCAATTTGTTGGATCTAATTTTCGGGAAACATTTAGTCCAGTGATTAAATCATCCATAGTTAACCTTCTCTTATCACTAGCAGTTACTAACAAGTGACCCATTCGACAGTAGATGTTAACAATACGTTCCTCAAAGGGGATCTCACTGAAGATGTATACATGACACAACCAGAAGGATTTCAAGTGATTGTAGCAGATGGTAGCAGGTTGGTTTGCAAGCTAAAAAAGGCACTCTATGGCCTTAGACAAGCTCCTAAAAACTGGTTCACAAAGTTAAAATTGTTTCTTGAAAGTATTAATTTCAAGTCTTCGAGTGTAGATACTTCCTTATTTACATATAATCATGAGCACGCATCAACATATATGGTAGTATATGTAGATGACATATTATTGATAGGTTCTTCATCTGAACATGTTGCACAAACTATAGCTCAATTACATCAAAAGTTCTCTTTGAAGGACTTAGGTGAGTTAAACTTTTTTCTTGGAATAGAAGTCAAGCGTGTACATGGTGGTTTGTTTTTGTCACAAGCAAAATACATTGTCGAGCTGTTGGTTAAGACAAATATGAGAGATGCTTCAGCCGTACCTACACCTATGCCTACAAATTGCAAAATAGCTAAGCGAGATAGGACTCTCTTACCTGACGCACGTGAATACAGAAGTATTGTGGGATCGCTTCAGTATATTTGTCATTCTAGATTAGACATTTGTTACTCAAGAAATAAAGTCGCTCAGTTCATGCAGGAGCCTATAGAAATCCACTAGGAAATAGTCAAACGTATTTTGAGATATCTTAAAAGTACTTTGGATTTTGGCCTTTGGTTTTCGCCTCACAATTCTTATAGTATGTGACTACATTCCTTTTTGGATTCAGACTGGGGCAGTGATCCTGACGATAGGCGATCAATTTCAGGATACTACACCTACTTTGGAACACATCTTCTTTCCTGGTGCTCTCGCAAGCAACGAGCCGTATCGAGGTCCACGACAGAGGTTGAGTTTCGGAGTCTAGCTGACGCAGCAGCAAATGCTCTTTGGGTTAAGGCTACTCTGAATGAAATGAAGATTTTCGTGCTTGAACCACCAGTGATTTAGAGTGACAATACCAGTGCAGTAGCTATGGCAGCAAATCCGGTGTTGCATGCCAAGACCAAACACGTTGATCTCGACATATCTTTTGTTGGAGAAAAGGTTATGGCTCAAGATCTTCAAGTCAACTATGTCCCAGCATCTAGTCAAGTGGCTGATCTCTTCATCAAACCAGCTTCCCCGACTGTTTTTGAGGAATTTCGATATTATTTATGTGTTCGCAAGTTTTCGAAACTTGAAGAAAAAAGGGAAATAATAGACTTGTAGCAGTAGTTATACAGTTAAAGCTTTTTGTTAAACTTGTTAGTTTGTTAACCATGTGTGTTAAGGGTTCCTCCTTCCTATATAACAGAGGCAAGTTACTGTAATCTTCAATCCAAGAAATATAAGCATAATTGTTCATATAGTTAGCATCTTTTTACTGTGAGTTTTTACTATGAGTTTTAACACATCGAACATCCTAAATACTGCTAGTGCTGAACATCATTGAACATTATTAAATTAGTTAATAAATATTAAAAATCATAAGGACTTAACATGCAATTAATAACTATATGTCGAGTTGATCACTCAATTATTAATTGTACGTTGAGTACTTAAAGTTTTTAATTTCTATTAATTAATTTAATGATGTTTAGCGGTATTCGACGCTAATGATGTCCAATGATGTTCGATGTCTATCGTAGAATTTTATATTTTATATCTTACGAAACTCATAAAAATAAACTACATACAAAAATTGTTTTGTGACCTACGATGTTCAGCGGCGTTAAACACACGTTATAGAATTTTTTCCAAGTCAAAATCCCTTCAAACATATATTATAATCTATTTGCTTACTTTTTGTAAGTATATATATCGAAACATAAACTTTTATTTGTTTAATAAAAAATAATAATTTTGGGTAAGATTTTAGGTTATAACATAAATTATTATTGTATGTTTTAAGATTTTTGGATTTAATTAACCAGGTTAAAGATTTATATTCTAATTTTTTTAATCATATTTTGTGTTATAATTTGTCACGACCGTTTTAAAACCGAAAATGTGTGGAAAAATAACTTGACGAATTGGTCTTGAAAAATACGAATTTTATCATTTTTAATCTTGAAAAAACCCAAATTTTAAAATAAACTTATTTTAATTTTAAAAATTGATTTGGAGTCGTCACCGGCCACTTTGGTAGGCCGGACACCATAAAACAAACCAAAGATTCGTTAAAAACATTTGGGTTCGGGAGTCGATTACGTATAAGGACGACCCTTACAAACGCCCAAAAATTTGTACCTTATTAATTACATGTGGCATTTTGATATTTTAAATATAGATATTAATTTAATTCTTTATTGTTAAAGAAACACTGCTTGAATTGAGGATATCCTTTTGATTATGAAAATATATCTCTTTTAAAGTCGGGCCGAATGAGACGTCCTCTAGATAAGAAATCTCACCCAAATTTAAAGAAATATAAATTCCGCCTCAAAAGGTTTAAATGCATGATCATTTATTTATCTTGTTCATTTTAAGTTCTAACCTAGGAAGACTCCATTAATTAAATATTAAAACCCTATTTAAATTATTAATTTTACTAAGTGTATGATAACATCCGAATGCTCGGATACTACCATCTTGTCACTTAATAAAATTAATAACTTTACTAATATCATCAATTATTTACCTACCAATTTTATTTAATTCTAAACCTAAACTTTTATCAAGTTCTAAGTTTTTTAATAGCACATGAATTCGATACTAAGGTACACTCTTTAGACCAACATCATGGTACGTCAAAACACCGACCTCTCAGTGTATCCGAGGTATAAGATTCAAATACTATTATTACTAATTATCTCCCTATTTAATTAATTAATTAAAACAACTAATCCTAGAAGGCTCTAAATTAATTAACTAAATGATAATTAAGTGATCTCCTAACAAATAGGCATGTGATTTTTTAAAACGAAACATAATTAAATAAAATAAAATAAAATAAACAAAATAAAGGAACTTGATTACTTTTTATTAGAAAATATGGGAGTTCGAATTACAACCAAGATGATCAAAATTGAGCACAAAGGGACTTACATGGTAAAGACAAGAAAAGACAAGAGTTCAATTTCAAGGGAAAAATTAGATTTAATTAAGTTTAATTAATTTTAAGGTTTAGAATTTTTAATTAAATTAATAATTTAATCAAATTTTCTTAAGCTTTAAATTTTAATTAATCCTAATTAAAGTCAAACTTGATGGAAATTTAGTTTTAAGGTTCACTTAGGCTAAATTAGATCTAATTAGGTTAAATTAATTTTAAATTTTATCTTAGAAACTAAATTAAATTCAACTATGAACCTAATTAAATAATTTCTAAGCATTTTAAAAAATTTAAACCTAATTAATATCTAAATTAACTAATTTTGAGCTTTTGGGTTCAATTTAGGTTCAAACTAGATTTAATTAGATTAAAATAATTTTAAATTCAACCTTAGAAATTAAATTAAATTCAACCAAGAACCTAATTAAATAATTTCTAAGCCTTAAAATTAAATTAACACCTAATTAACATCTAATATTTGATTAAATTAATACCTAATTAAATTGACACCACTCAGATGACACCCTAAAAACACTTAAATCTACCCGGATTCAAGAATACTCATCCATCTTCCCGGAATCTAACTTAAACATGAAAAAAAGTAAGAAACAACCAAGAAAAAGCTCTCACCAATACTTTCGGATGATTCCCGTCAAGTGCTTGCCTTTCACCGATCTCTTCCTCTTCGATTCCCCTCTTCTCTTCCGATTCCTCTGCCGGTTCAAACTTTCAGATCCTTTGATTCCATTCCCCTTTTCCATATTCGAAGGCCTCTATTTAAAGGATTTGATTCAAACATCCTAAACTAATTCAAACTCCACCAAATCCCTAAAATTTCTCTCTCAAATCTCTCAACACAATCCTCATTAAATCTAAAACTCTCTCATATCTTCAAATTTTCTGTTTTTGTATTTTTATCTTTTTATTTGATTTTTTAGTTATTTATTATTTTATTATTATTATTATTTTACAAAAATTCATGTTAACAGTTGCCCCTCTTTGCTCAATGTTGCGGAGTAGGAGATGGGCAAAGACTGAAAAAACGAATTTTGTTTAGGTCATTTGGCCGAAGCTTGAAGCTGTTCTTCATATTACGAACTTCTTCAAGCAAAACATGTGACGTAACTTAAGGCTATTCTTCTGGTTCTGAGTTTCCTTGTCTCTGGAATATCTAGAGTTGTTCTTCTTATTACGAAATTCTCCAGGGTCTAAAGTTGTTCTTCTTATTACGAAATTCTTCAGATGAAATTCTTCAAACTCATCAAGTGATGGAGCTCGAGGTTGTTCTTCTTATTACGAAATTCCTCGTCTCTAGGAGATCTGGAGCTGTTCTTCTTATTACAAAATTCTCCAGATGTAAGGTGGTGAAATCCGAGGCTGTTCTTCTTATTATAAAATTCATCGTATCTCATGAAATTTGGAGCTGTTCTTCTTATTACGAAATTCTCCAAACTCATCAAGTGATGGAAATCGAGGTTGTTCTTCTTATTACGAAATTCCTCATTTTGGGGGGATCAAGAGTTGTTCTTCTTATTACGAAATTCTCTAGATGTAAGCGATGAAATTTGAGGTTGTTCTTCTTATTACGAAATTCCTCATGATACACCACTTCTTTCAGGACTCACATCAAGAAGGCTGCCAAGGTAGGGACTCACACCGAGAAGGCTGCCAAGGTAAGGACTCACTCCGAGAAGGCTGCCAAGGTAGGGACTCACGTTGAGATGGCTGCCAAGATAAGGACTCACGCCAAGAAGGCTGCCAAGGTAAGAACTTACGCCGAGAAGGCTGCCAAGGTAAGGACTCACACCGAAAAGGCTGCCAAGGTAGGGACTCACGCCGAGAAGGCTGCTAATAGTGTTTTAATTAGGACTCACACCGAGAAGGCTGCCAATAGTGTTTTAATCGGGACTCACACCGAGAAGGCTGCCAATTTCTGTTTGTATCGGGACTCACGCCGAGAAGGCTGCCAATTTCTGTTTGTATCGGGACTCACGCCGAGAAGGCTGCCAATTTCTGTTTGTATCGGAACTCACACCGAGAAGGCTGCCAATTTCTGTTTGTATTGGGACTCACGTCGAGAAGGCTGCTAATTTCTGTTTGTATCGAGACTTACACCGAGAAGGCTGCCAATTTCTGTTTATATCGGGACTCACGTCGAGAAGGCTACCAATAGTGTTTACTGTTGTTGATTTCTTTGAATCTATAGTTCTTGAATCCTGTTTAACAGAAATATTATGCATTATTAGCATGCTTCTAAAGCAAATATTCCTATTATGATGCATGAGTGTTAATTGAAGACCACTTGGGTAAACTGGTCTTCTTCATTGAACCTTTTTCTGTCATGACGATATTTCACATCAACAACTTTGTACTCTGCCTGATCTGTTTGAGCTCCATTTCTCATATTGACATTAACATCATTGTTTTTCCCAATCAGTTAGGATTCTGCCTCACATTTCATGGGCTATCAGCTTCTCGAAGAAATAAGTTTACGAACTCTGTACCTCCCTTGTCCATTCTGATTTGAAATCTCACGTGCAATAATACTTTGTTGATCTTTTATCATGCTGAGTTTGCCCCACTTTCATCATTTAGGGTGTACAAAATATCATAGGTCCCTAAATTTTCTCCTGGTCTCTAACCTTTTCGAATCCCTAAACTTTCATCAAGATGGACTAATATTCACCATTATAACTATGAAACTCGGCAATGACTACAGTCTGTATGTAATTGCCCCATGTTTACTTGCATTATCTTCGTTGTTCGATATTTTGTCATTTAAAGCTTCATTTGTTCCTCGTCAAACCATTCATCATTAATCAAGTACCAAGGTCATCTCTTGTCCAATATTTGAGCAAAAAATATATGATTCGGTTCAAGTGGGTGTATAATAGGTGCATAAAGTACCATAAGAAGGGTAGTAAATGACTACCTTTTAGGTACTCATCAAATACCTCCAAACTCGAACTATTGCTTGTCCTCAAGCAATGCCAAACATCAAATTGCTAAACCTTACTCCCCTTTGGTCTTACTCTTCCATCTATTCTCCCCATTATGGTCATGTCTATCTCTCCATTTTAGCCACTAGTTTACCCAAGGACTTCTACTAAGAAACAAACTCTAGGGCTAGGTGAATGTGTGTGTTTAATGGACAAGGCTGATTCAAGGCTTTCTTAGATAAACTCCAAGTTCAAGACAAGTAGAATCTTGGATTAGCTATCTCCTTAAAACAGCAAGTCTTGAGTCAATTTCGGGCACCTCAAGATATGTGTTTTCTTTTTCTTTCTTTGTTTTTTTATTTATTTTTTTCTTTTGTAGCACCTATTTAGCATATTAGAGCCAATTTCGGGCACCTCTAGTATGAAGGATAGCAAAACTAGAGTCGGTGATAGGCACCTCTAGTTATTTTTCCAACAAGTTCTAAGTCTTTATCACCTAAGTTTATTAAAAGAACTCCTAAATCAAATAAGTCCAAAAAGTTGTTTTTTGTCTAACCCTAAAGTAAGCTTCTAAGTTTTATTCCATGAGTATCCTATCAGTGGGGGTTCTGGACATGCGCAATAGGAGCGACCGCCCCCAAAATTTTGATAAAACATTCTTTAGATGATGTTAATTCCGAAATTCATTGAAAGATTTTGAAAATGCAATTAAGAAAGATGCATTATAATTGTTTAAACGTTATAATTATTTCTTAAATGAGATAATTGGTTATAGAATATTATTGATTATTCTTATTATTATTGCTTCTATAGAACTAGTGAAATTTTGGATAGGCATAATAGAAATAATCGCACAGGGGCCCCTAGAAAGGACATTTGCTTCTAAGGATTACAATTTTATAACTAGCAAAAGTTATGGACAATTATTTCTAAGGGTTGTATTTTAATAAATTGCACAGGGCCCCTGGAATTTTTGAACCGCCCCTGTATCATATGGTTATCCCTTCAAAACAGTACTTGGCCATGGTAAGGAGAAAAAATTCTATAGCATTAAAGGAGTAAACTAAAGCAAAGCTGACATAAGGCAGTACAAGATTACAAACTTAAATTTAAGAAAAGAGAATATATAAAATATTTTCAGAAAAAATTACTCCCTTTTATGGTATTGTCGCGGCATTGGGTAGCCTCGACAGTGCTTCTACACCTTCAATCTCCCCCAAACTCAAACCGAGTATTGTCCTCAATGCTCAAATCACACAGCAAATAAAATTAATAAAAGCTAATAAAGGGAGAGTTTCTTGGAAAGATTCTGAGAAGAATAAGAGAGTTTTGAGATTGTAATGAATATAACAAGAGAGAGATTGAGTAAACAATTTTAAAGAAACAAGAATGCAAGAGTTAATAGTTCAAGAGAAAGAAGGTGCTTATATAGGCCTTGGCTATATAGTCATTTGAACTACTCGCCGTGTGGTCTTTACTTAGATTTCTTCTTCGGGATGACACCGATAAATTCATTATTTGACAAAATTTGCTGCATTATTATCGTTTAGGGTGATCAGATACCCCAGGTCTTCTCACGTTATCGTCATCATGATCGAACATTTTATTGCTGTTTTTCATAGCTCAAAATCTGATCTTCTAAGTTTTCAATAGATGCCCAGCTATTAAATTCAACCGTCATTTTTCTTTTCGACTTCTTTTTGCATTTTTCCGTCTTTTTTCATTTTCTTGCAAGAACCTTTTAAATTGAACCCTTGTGTGAGATGAATTTTCATATCAATCTCTCGTATCTATATTTCATCTGAATGACCAAGCAATGTAAAAATTGATGTCTGATTCTGAGATCGGCCGATCTTTCATGTTACCCAAGTAATCCTCAATAACTTTCTGAAATTTCTTAATCTTAACATGTTTTAATTTATGCTTGTCAAAATGTAATGCTACTTTAAAAGTAGTATTTAAAACAAAATGCAATGTTTTTGTTATTTTATATTCTTCTAAAAAAATGTAATATTCAAATGATGCAATGCATGAATGCAAGAGACACCGATTTCAAAAGCTAGTCATTAGACAACATTCATCTAACTAAAAGATTGAATACAAGGAGAAGCCAATTTGTTGATAGAAGATAGCTGACTCGATCACCTCGTTCAGTCTGGTTCAGTAATCATTCTGATACGTTGCTAAAAATCTGTTACTGGGTCTTCTGCTTTATTAAGAAAAATCTACATATATCTGACATTTCTTGTACTTGATTCTGAAGTTGATCATCGGCTCAATCTTTTGCATCATCTGGATAACTATCTCGGTTTGACTTTTGACATGTTCTTCTTCACTTGAAATGTTGGCTCAAAGCTTGCAAACTGTTTTTCCGCATGTCGTGTTGTACTTTCTGAATTTCTCTTCTATTTCCCATCTTCATCCTTCGATAGTTCCTTGGGATGCCCCTAATTAAACTGTCAAATATGCGCTTTCTGACTATCTTCGCCTCTTAGCCACCTGAACCCGACCAGAAGCTTAAATAATTGTTGAACCCGACTTGAAGCTTGAATAATTGTTGAACCCAATATAAGTCTAACTTTTTTCACTTACTAGAACGGTGTAGCAAAACCTCATATCCTCCTATTGTTGATGTTGTAACCACTCTCCTAACAACAACTAAGACACCTTAATTTTGGTAGACGTGCATCATACTTGAAGTCTTCTAAAATATCCTTGTATAATTGGTACTTGGTCCCTGGATACTAACTCTGATCTCGCACTGAGTCTTCTCGAATATGGTCTACCTCGGCATAATGTCTTCCACTTATATATCAAACCTTTTAGTTTATGACCATTGTCTATACAACTAGCTCATGAATCGATACCCCTAATGCATGCTATATGAACTCACTCACACACCACCAAAAAAGTGTTAGTATGGTGAAATAATAATCTGAATAAAAATAAATTAACTTGCGAAAAATAACCAAAGAACAATTTATGTTGCAAAAAAAACTAGAGAGCAGGTTATGTTGCATAAAAACAATCAGAGAACAGTTAAACAGAAAAATCCTAATTTTGGCGGTATTTCGGCAGCATACCGCCTTATCTTATGTTCCCTGTCTGACTCTAAAAGGGGTGGGTTTCTACTTTATATATATGGTTTTTGGTCTAGACACTGAGTTCCCGAACTGTCGTTACCGTCTAATGCAACGATAAGATATCGATTCGGTAGTATAGGTCCCTTACAACGGAGGTGAAGACCCCATGATGCGTAAGGTTAGTATACCGGAAGCAGATAAAAATCCGAGACTCGGAGATGAAGAGCATCACGTCAAATAATATCTAACTCACACTTAAGGGTGAAAGCTCGGGTCGAGAGCTTATGCATGAATGACAGGATATATCACAAAAATAAAAATGCTACCCTCATTCAAACGATGTTCATTTAACAATAAAGAATTAAGTTAATATCTATATTCAAAATACCGAAATGCCACGTAAAAAATTTAAAAAAGTTAGGCCTGACTCACACACAAAAAAAATTTAAGTCCCCAGCAGAGTCGCCAAGCTGTCGCGACCGTTTTAAAACCGAAAACGTGTGGAAAAATAACCTGATGAATTGGTTTTGAAAAATACGAATTTTATCATTTTTAATCTTGAAAAAACCCAAATTTTAAAATAAACTTATTTTAATTTTAAAAATTGATTTGGAGTCGCTACCGGCCACTTTGGTAGGTCGGACACCATAAAACAAACCAGAGATTCGTTAAAAACATTTGGGTTCGGGAGTCGGTTACGTGTAAGGACGACCCTTACAAACGCCCAAAAATTGGTACCTTATTAATTACACGTGGTATTTTGATATTTTGAATATAGATATTAATTTAATTCTTTATTGTTAAAGAAACACTGCTTGAATTGAGGATATCCTTTTGATTAAGAAAATATATCTCTTTTAAACTCGGACCGAATGAGACGTCCTCTAGATAGGAAATCTCACCCAAATTTAAAGAAATATAAATTCCGCCTCAAAAGGTTTAAATGCATGATCATTTATTTATCTTGTTCATTTTAAGTTCTAACATAGGAAGGTTTCATTAATTAAATATTAAAACCCTATTTAAATTATTAATTTCACCAACTGTATGATAACATCCGAATGCTCGGACACTACCATCTTGTCACTTAATAAAATTAATAACTTTACTAATGTCACTAATTATTTACCTACCAATTTTATTTAATTCTAAACCTAAATTTTTATCAAGTTCTAGGTTTTTTAATAGCACATGAATTCGATACTAAGGTACACTCTTTAGACCAACATCATGGTACGTCAAAACACCAGCCTCTCAGTGTATCCGAGGTATAAGATTCAAATACCATCATTATTAATTATCTCCCTATTTAATTAATTAATTAAAGCAACTAATCCTAGAAGGCTCTAAATTAATTAACTAAATGATGATTAAGTGATCTCCTAACAAATATGCATGTGATTTTTTAAAACAAAACATAATTTGTAACCCCTTAATTTTAACTTAAAGAGTACGGTAGGTTAAAATTGTTGTTTTTAAACTTTTATGTCAAGAAATTTTAAAAAGTAATACAAAACAAATTTGTAAACCAAAAGATAAAAACATAATTAAAAAGTAAATATTCTGATTTAAAAATGGTAAAACAGTTTTATGCATAAGGTTTTAAAACATCTTAGATCCCTGATAATCCCAAAATAACTAAAACAAAAATGGTTGTAAATAACCGTACTGAAAGAAAATGTTGTCCGGTAGAGATCTCCAAGTACCAACTCTTAGGGTCAGATATCTGAAAAAATAATCTAAAAGAATAAGCTATAAAGCCCAGTGTGCCTCTAAAGTGTAGTAAAAAAAATATCACAATATCACTCAAATCACAATCACAATTATAATATAACTTCCATAGTAAATAAACACAAAGAGTGATGAATGCAATGTCACAGAAAATGCAATATCACAGAGAATGCAGTCCTATACTCCGAACGCCAAACACAGTGGTGGCAAAGCCAACCGATCACAGTGGAGGTAGTTCCCCAGAACCCCTCACCCCTTATTTCGCCAAAACACAGTGTGGTAAAACCACCTTCCTCCGTACAATCCACCCCATGCACATTTAATGCAATAAATGTCAATGATCTCATGTCACAACACAGATATCCGTATAATATACGAATCACACAGTTCAGTAAATTCGATCTCAATCTCATAGTGTAACACAATGTTCACAATATCATATAGCATGTCGATATACCGTAAAATCTCAGTAACGGATAAGTACAATACACAGAAAATCTAGCACTTAAAGAGGATGCACATTTAAATTTATTTTACAATAGCACAAGAAGAAACACACATTTAGCACAAGAGAAAAATACACATTTATATTCATTTAACAATAGCACGTGGAAACTCACATATCTAACGCAAGAAAAGAATACACATTTAGCACAAGAGAAAAACACACATTTATATTCATTTAACAATAGCACGTGGAAACTCACATATTTAACGCAAGAAAAGAATACACGTTTAGCACAAGAAGAAAAGACACATTTGAATTTATTCGACAATAACACAGAAAGAAATATATATTTAACACAAGAAGAAATACGTCGAATTTAGGAAGTTAACGTTAAAAGCTTTAAACTCAAAACTAATTTAATTTATATTATTTCATAATAACTGTAAAATATTTAAATTCTTAATAATTCATCACATCCGAAGGTTAAAATTCTAACTAAGAATTGATAATTTAAGAATAGTTAAAATTCTCAAAATACATTATCTCAAAAACTTATTAAATTAATATTATAATTTGATGGTTCAAATTAAATATCTGAATATATAAAAAAAATATTTATGTATACTGAAAATAATCTTAATTCCCAAATGCATCAAAGTTTCTAGAATAATAATAATAATTTAAAAAATCTAATAGTTTGTTTTATATTAAATAAAAAAACAGATAAAATATGAGATTCTTCAGGTACCATATTGCCAAAAGTCCAAAGATTTATAAGAGGAAACTAAGATGGAGTAACAATAAAGAACTTAACGTATCTTAAAGATGAAGATAAAAACAATAAAACAAAGTTTATAAAATTATTTCTCAAGAGTAATATTTTAGAAAAAAACAATGCAAAACAAGATGTACGCAAAACAAAAATCACAACCACGTACTTCAATCATAGTTCAATCTAAAATCATAATTTATCCGAAAATACAAATTCACAGGATTTAAAATCATAATTACTCACAAAAGTGTAGGATTTCAAAATCTGAAAGTTTTATATATTTCTAAAATCACAATATTAAACATGTCACAGAAGAATATATATTTTAGATAAACACATCTAGCACCAGTAAGAGAACACACATTAGCCAAAGCGACTCAAATTATTGCATAACATAGTTTTGATCTCGGACAGAAATAAAGAGTGAGAACAAAGTTTTTAGAGAATCTTGATGGAGGAAAAAAAATAATATAGTGATTTCTCTTAGATCACAATATGTATTTATAGTGAGAAAAATAACTGAGCTTAAGTAGAATTAAAATTCTATTAGATCACATTATAAATATAATAATAATAAAAAATAAGATTGTATAATTTTAAATGAGCTTCTTATCTTTATCTGAGACTTTATATAATATATATAATATTAAACAAAGAGTTTTGATAAAATAATATTTTTAATAAAAAAAATTGATTGTAGAAAAACTCTTAATAAAAAATAATTAATCTCAGTTTAAAAGCAAATTAGTTATCCAAAAAGTCATCTAATTTTAAAACATTACTTTAACTTTTAATCTTTAAATTCACATTTAAACTTTTAAAAACTTTATAATCTTATCTCAAAAATTTTCCCTTAAATATAGAAAATCAATTTAAAACCTCAAAAAAAATTAGGGTTTCAGAAATTGGGAATCTAAAAAGAGATTTTAATTAGGGATTTTAAAATTAGGGTTTTTAAAATTAGATATAATTTTTGGGGTATTACATAATTAAATAAAATAAAATAAATAAACAAAATAAAGGAACTTGATTACTTTTCATTAGAAAATATGGGAGTTCGAATTACAACCAAGATGATCAAAATTGAGCACAAAGGGACTTACATGGTAAAGACAAAAAAAGACAAGAGTTCAATTTCAAGGGATGAATTAGATTTAATTAAGTTTAATTTATTTTAAGGTTTAGAATTTTTAATTAAATTAATAATTTAATCAAATTTTCCTAAGTTTTAAATTTTAATTAATCATAATTAAAGTTAAACTTGATGGAAATTTAGTTTTAAGGTTCACTTAGGCTAAATTAGATCTAATTAGGTTAAATTAATTTTAAATTTTATCTTAAAAACTAAATTAAATTCAACTATGAACCTAATTAAATAATTTCTAAGCATTTTAAAAAATTTAAACCTAATTAATATCTAAATTAACTAATTTTGAGCTTTTGGGTTCAATTTAGGTTCAAACTAGATTTAATTAGATTAAAATAATTTTAAATTCAACCTTAGAAATTAAATTAAATTCAACCAAGAACCTAATTAAATAATTTCTAAGCATTTTAAAAAATTTAAACCTAATTAATATCTAAATTAACTAATTTTGAGCTTTTGGGTTCAATTTAGGTTCAAACTAAATTTAATTAGATTAAAATAATTTTAAATTCAACCTTAAAAATTAAATTAAATTCAACCAAGAACCTAATTAAATAATTTCTAAGCCTTAAAATTAAATTAACACCTAATTAACATCTAATATTTGATTAAATTAACACCTAATTAAATTGACACCACTCGGATGACACCCTAAAAACACTTAAATCTATCCGGATTCAAGAATACTCATCCATCTTCCCGGAATCTAACTTAAACATGAAAAAAAAGTAAGAAACAACCAAGAAAAAGCTCTCACCAACACTTTCGGATGATTCCCGTCAAGTGCTTGCCTTTCAACGATCTCTTCCTCTTCGATTCCCCTCTTCTCTTCCGATTCCTCTGCCGGTTCAAACTTTCAAATCCTTTGATTTCATTCCCCTTTTCCATATTCGAAGGTCTCTATTTAAAGGATTTGATTCAAACATCCTAAACTAATTCAAACTCCACCAAATCCCTAAAATTTCTCCCTCAAATCTCTTAACACAATCCCCACTAAATCTAAAACTCTCCCATATCTTCAAATTTTCTGTTTTTTTTTTATTTTATTTTTTGTATTTTTTATCTTTTTATTTGATTTTTTCAGTTATTTATTTTATTATTATTATTATTATTATTATTTTACAAAAATTCGTGTTGACATAATTGAATAATATCTTATGTTAAATCTTACTAATATGTTTAATCTTTTATTATTTTTTTTAAAATTTGATTACTTAAATTTAATTTAATATGTTTTTATTTTTTTTTGGATTCCCTAAAGTTGAGTAAAAATCATATGCCTCTTTATTACGGAATTAGAATCTTGAACCAACTAACCTGTACGACCTTAATTCAACTAACATGTGCAGCCTTAGAAAATGGACTCGCAAATCCAAAAGAAAAAAACAAGAACAAAAAGAACAACACAAAAAATTTAGAGTGAATACCTTAATTACTCTTAAAGATAGAAAACATAAACTGGATAGATAATTTATAACTGTGATAAAAAATTTTATTTATAGTTGAACTCCCCTCGATGTGATGGTCATAATTGATTTACATCGACGGACGAGATTATATTGATATCTTATAATATCTTTAATTATCTCTAAATAAATTATTTGAAATAATTCAAATGGATAATATTATTTTTTAGAACATTTTAGAATCTTCTTAGACCGAGCTCTGGTGAGCTTTTCTCGCACAATCTCTCTATCGCAACCCATCGGCGATTGATTGTGCATATGACTCGGATCCGAACTGACGACTCGTGATAATCTACTAAACTTAAGGACGCTCTCGTCGCATTCCGTTGAACAATGCGATCCTAGATTTACTCCCGCACTTTAGTTTGCCTCCAACTCAATATCGAGCTTGTTTATTTTTTATAAAAATAAATTTTTTTATAAAGAGCACTCGATTCTGACTCAGTTGTACACCCTGAAATTATATACCGAAAGAAGCTGCCACCTGCATCTTTAAATATTCTCTGTCTCTTTTAATTTTAGTCATCCAATGAAATGAGTTGGGATTCGCTGCTGTGAGCCTGTGACAGTCAGCTCATGCATCTATCCATCATCCTCACTCAAATCCTTGATTCTTCTTCTCTCCTAACCCTAACTGCCCTTCATTTGTAATCGTCGCATCGCATTCTTCTGTTTTATGTTTCTCGATATGGTACTTCAATCGCCGCATTCGCTGCAGAGTTCCGTTCCTACGCCTACAAACGGAGCCAAAAGGGTCAAGATTCAGGTGGAGAATGGCGCAGCGCCCAAGGACAACGTCGCCGGAGAACGGAGGGTCAGTGCGAGATTACAAGCTGCGGCAAAACGAAAAGCCGAGAAGAATGCGCTTTTGGCTAAGCGAGAGCAGGAGCTTCTGGAAGAAGATGGTGGAAGAAGAGTAAAAAAACTTAGTAAGGACACTGAGAAGGTAAATCAGAAGCTAAAGCTACAACATGCTCAAACCGGGATCCAACAACTTCCCGATATACCATTTCACCCTGCGGAACATAAGGTCAGCAAGAAAGTGGCGAAAATGGTGGAACGAGCTGTTAAAATTGCAGAGGGCCTAGACAGTAGTAATGCTCCCAGTGTTACTGAGAAAAGTGCTCATATTAAGGTCAAGGAGACTGTAAGGTTGTTCAACAAGCATTATCTTCAGTTAGTTCAGGTCTGTCCTATTTCTGTTGTTTTTTGGTCTTCATTTCATGGTTTCAATTTCGATTGGAACTTCACTACTCTGTTTTTGTTATATAACATCTAGCATTGCATCTTGTTTACCATTGGAGATGGGTTTAGCAGTTTTTTTTTTATTCAATCTTTTCTAGTGTTTCATAGGAAGAGGAAAAGAGATGTGGAGCGGGTAAAGTTGCCAAGAAAGCTGCTAGGGCTAAGAAAGCCGCTGGGGCAAACAAAGCCAGGGTAAGTTATCCTTGTCTTTGTTTTCAGTTGCATGGCTCATGCTACTCCAAGCTTTACATTTGTGTATCTTTGTTAAATTTATTGACCCTTTAACCTGAACAATGGTGAAACTTGGATTTTGTTTTTGTTTCAATCATGCAATGTCTTTTTCAATTTCATTGTTATTTTACAAAATTTTGGCAGAAAGAAAATGTACCTGATGCTGATGGTAAGGGCAGAGCCAAGAGACCTGACTTAAAGGCAATGACAAAGGCAAGTCAATGTTTAAGTGCTGATTCGTGTTTTTAGTGACGATGATTTGTGCCTTTTGCCGTTCTGGTTATACTGTAATCCAGCTTGGCTTCATTTTTTTTTTATTCAAGAGTAAAAACATAAACCACCGAATTGCATCTTTTCCCCCTCTTAGTCTTATGTTTGAGTGAAATCATCATATTGGTGAGATCTACTCATGCTATGCTTTTATTTGATGAAATATTTTGTTAATGCTCCTTATAAGAATAACTCGGTAATAAATTGTTTTGTATTACTCTGCCCTTGTAATATAAATAGAAATTTACTGGTTGTATCGGTAAACTATGTTGAACTATTATTGTAATCATTATGAATTTATGATAATTCCATAAAAATTCCTGATATTTGTTCATGTTATTGCTTCTTATATTCTTTTCTTTAAGTATGACATTATCTTGTTAATACTGATTTTGATGTTATGTACACTAATATTTTCTGAAATTAAAACACTTGCAGATGATGGAGAGAAAGGAAGTGCTTTATCCTCATAAAAGTATAGGCAACATTCCGGGTTGGTTGTTAGAGTTAATGCCTGTAGTGTTTTTCATGCTGGTTTTAGATGGCTCGCATCTTCTCTAATGGGTGGTTCAGATCTTGTTTTGAGTTTAAGAAACTATTCTCTAAGATGTCTTTAATATGTGGCAGGCATTGATGTTGGGCATCAGTTTTATTCTCGTGCTGAAATGGTTGCGGTTGGTTTTCATAGCCACTGGTTGAGTGGTATTGATTATATGGGGCAGTCCTACAGGAAAGGAGTAATACATCCAACATTTTCCTGTAAATGTGTTATAGATGATTTGCTCCTTTTAAAGTTTTTATTTATGTTTTCAATGGATGATGCTCTATAATAGGATTATCATATGCTTTCTACATTGTGCACTGTAATTATATTCTCAAGCCTTTACAAAAATGGAAAAGAACCCATACAATGCAAGGGGTTTCCACTGTTAGTTTTTCTCTCAAGTTCTTCCCACTAGGCCACTACCAATAAGAGGTCTTGTGGAGTAAATTACAATATTCCTTAAAGGAAACGTGTATGAACATGAGTTGACATCTGAAGATCTGGGAACCTCTTGCTCCTCTTTTCTTTAGTAGTTCAAGAGTTTTAATTTATCATCTGGATTAGAGTCATGTTTTATTACAGCTGTAATTACCCGTGGCTGAGCAAAAAGATTTAGAGAACTGAGAACTACCTTAGTTCTCGGTTCAATAAATTTACAATACTATATAAAGAAATATCTTTAAAAATTGATTAACCGAAATCATCCAAACTAGTGGAATTTGGTTGGTTCGGTTGTTTCTGAAATTCAGTTTGGTTTTTGATAAACCAAAATACAGGATAATAACCACAATCCCCCCCCTCCCCCCCCCCCCCCCCAAAAAAAAAAAAAACAAAAAAAACTGAACTGTTGTCACCACCTACAATTACTTGGCTTAATCTTTTAATTTCTATTTAGACATTTTGGGTAGTGTTTGCTTTTTCTTCTCCATTTATTCTTTTGTGCATGCTCTTTAGGAGTTCTTCATGTGGATGGCAATTTTTTATTGAATGGTTGCTTTTGTTTTTGTTTGTCAAAGAAAAGGAAACATAGTGTTGACAGCATTTATGAGAGGACTACCTCTTTTTATGTTTTACATTTTTGTGCTTGTAAAACTGCAGGAGTATAAACACTATAAGTTCCCACTTGCAGTAGCTATAGTTTTGTCCGGCATGTATGAGGATGATTTAGATAATGCTGAAGATATTGTCTACACTGGAGAAGGAGGACATGCCCTCAGCGGTAATAAACGACAAATTCAAGATCAAGTTTTGAAACGTGGTAATCTTGCACTAAAGGTATGAATTCTAACCTCTCATGTATTTCCATTATCTATATTCTTGGATGGTTGTATTTGAACTTGTTCATCGGAATAAATATAATATTAAATCTTAGTTATCCAAGAAGTGTTAGAGCTTGAGGAGAAGTCTAAATTAACGAGGAGTGCTAGAGTTTTTTATTTAATGTGTAATTAGAGTTTATTCGTAATTAGTAGTTTAGATTTATTAGAAGTCTTACTTAAATTAGGAATAAATATTATTTAATTAGAGATAAAGTATAATTTTAGTCATATTAAAATTCTATTTTAGCCTATTTAAAGGCTTATTCTGTAATCATTTGATATAAAAGAAGAATAAGAAAATACAGAAAAAAACTTTGTTCTCTCTGAAAAATATCTTCACTTCTTCAAACAACAAATCTCTAACTATTGATTACACACAAACTATTATCATCCGTTGCATCTACGGCCACCATGACCCCTTTCTCACATGGTTTCATGAGCCAACAACGATCTTGATGATGTCACTATTACTGTCATTTTTAATTTGAAATATATCAACGGTCTGACTTTTCAAATGCACGTTATTTTTTTTCGTTGTTGTTATTAGATCACACTCGTTCTCTAGTTTCTCCCTCGTGGAAATCTTACATCTCAGATGAAATATCTACTCGTTTAATTTTGTTGGTTCTTTATTTAATAGTTCTATCTTAGCCAATAAAAAAGATAGCAAAAAAGGTTATAGTTTAGCTAGTGTTAAAAATGGCGTAAGGCGCACTAAGGCGATAGAGGTCCCATAACCGAGGCGCTAGGCGAAAGGCGAGCGCCTTATTGAAGTAAGGCGCTCCTTTACAAATTAAAAATATATAAATTACAAGACTTACACATGTGTAAATTTTATAATTTGTTATTAGTTATTAGGTTGAATATATGAGAAGTTTGAATGAAAAAATATTATAAAGACTTACTTTGTAATTCTTATGAAAATTATAGGTTGGTTATGCAAAATAGTCTCTTATGACACATAAAACTAAAATAAGTACTTAATTTCACCATACAACATGTCTATCCAAAGAAAATTTAGAACTTTAAAAAAATTGCATGTTCAACAAAAGCTCATGATATCATTAGTTACTTTTTTAATCTTCTAATAAAAAAGAGTAATGTTATAATATTTTGTAATGCACTATCAATTACATAGGCAAAGCTAGGTAGGTAACTATATAATAATTTGAAAAGGATGTAAGATAATTTGATATTATATATAATTATCTTCCTTTACCAAAATTCCCTCCATATCATCTCCATCAAAAGAATGATAGTCTTCGTCATGTTCTTTATGTTCATCGCCATCTTCTGGTCTAAAAGATTAACGTTAATTGCTATCTTTTTTTTTCTTGTGTTTTTTTTTAATCTCCGGCAGCAGTCGTAATGTGTCCTCAAATAAGACCATCCTCTTTGAATACACTTAATTTGAGCATTTTCCTCTATCTTTCCAATCAACCATTAATGTTTGTATATATGATATGATATGCTTTAAGCTTAAATTACACATTAATTTTATTAAATTAATTTAAATTTCATTTGATTAATGTTATTTTTGTGTGGTTTACACTTTTAGCTCAAGTTAGTATATAAAACATAATAAAAAATATAAAAAAAACAAAAATGAAAAAGGCGACGCCTTTTGGCGCCTAGAGCGCCTTAAGCACGCCTTGCTTCGCATCGTTGAAGTCGCCTCGCCTAGAACAAATTAGGTGCTTCACCCTCGCCTTAGCGCCTAGGCGCGCCTCACTGACGCTTTTTTAAACACTGAGTTTAGCCTTAAAAAACTATTTAGTTCTATCTTAGCCATCCGTTTCAAAAGATAGGAGAAAATATTGGAAAAAAGTTTATAGTTTAGCCTTAAAAACTATTTGGTTCTACCTTAGCCGGCCATCCAAAAAGATAGGTGAGAAGGTTATAGTTTAACCTTAAAATCTAGATAATATTTTTTAAAGGATTCTACATCAAAGGTTCAAGTTGGAATTTTAGTTTGTGTATCTACCAACTTGAGGGAGTGTAGATTCTTTTGATCACTCCGTACATTGTTCACATCATATCTTTTGATCAAGAACCACATGTTGGAGCATCTTAATCAAAGACTCATGACTCGAGAACAAGGAGCATTTTTCTCGAAGAAACAACAGAAGAAAAAAGAGTAGGGCATCACATCCAAGATTAAAACTGGTGTTCTACTACGTTTGATCACCAGCTTGAGGGGAGTGTTAGTTATCCAAGAAGTGTTAGAGCTTGAGGTGGAGTCTAAATTAACGGGGAGTGTTAGGATTTTTTATTTAATGTGTAATTAGAGTTTATTTGTAATTAGTAGTTTAGATTTATTAGAAGTCTTGTTTAAATTAAGAATAAATATTATTTAATTGGAGATAAAATATAATTTTAGTCATATTAAAATTGCATTTTAGCCTATTTAAAGGCTTACTCTGTAATCATTTGATATAGAAGAATAATAATAAGAAAATACATAGAAACACTTGTTCTCTCTGGAAAATATCCTCATCTTCTTCAAACAACAAATCTCTAACTACTGATTACACACAAACCACCTTCATCCGTGACATCTACGGCCACCATGGCCCCTTTCTCACATTAAATTCCTAATTGTACTTGGGATATTATCTTTAAATAGAGCACAATGCATGCTACAATATACTTATGAAAGTTCTTTATTTGTTGTGTGTGTTTATTTGGGACTAAATTACCATGTTGTTAGATTCTTTCTACCGTGTCAACTGTCATATTGTGGTCCAAGAATTAGTAAAAGTTCTTTTGTGTATATGCACACATGTCTCCATGTTTATGTTAATGTAGGAATGCCTTGTCCTGCATCTGCTTGTAGGTTCTAAATTCTGTGGCATTTTGAACATTTAAGCACGTTTTATGCCTTTTTGGTTTGTCTTTGGCTAAAGAGAGATGATTATCGCAAGTTATTAACATTTCTTCTGTTCACACGGTATAAATTGCTTTACTTGTTTGTTAACTGGTGCATTCAAAGGAGACATTAGTTGCTTTGCAACTTTTTCTATGTTGGGACTGTCTTGTATGACATCTCATTGGAATCTGTCTTACATTCTTCCTGATTTTATTTATAGAATTGTTATGACCTTGGGGTGTCTATCAGAGTAGTTCGAGGTCATGAATGTACTAGCAGTTACTCTGGGAAAGTTTATACGTATGATGGATTGTACAAGGTAAGTTTCCAAGACACATTCTTGAGGTTTCGTTTAACATTTTATTTGTTGGTTAAGGTTGCATTATATGCTTTCTTTATCATAATATAAATTGTACTAAAAAATAAATGGTAATTTTACTTTTCCCTCATGTGCTTCATGAACCATGATGAATAAAACCGTAAGCTTACTTCTAGTTATTTGTGAATTAAACAATTCCTTCTGTGATAAAGAACTAATGGAATATGACCATTTTGAGAATATATCAGTACGATTGACTTACTTTGGTGATTCCATGATGGATGAATGAGTCTTGTAGTCTTCATCACAAGCATTCAGTCCTCTTGTTTTTGGAATAATGATCATTCATTCCAAATATTTTTTCTACCCTAAAAAGCCAAAAGTTAAGAAGTGCTTAGATGGCTACATTTTTTAAAAGATTACGCAAACAAGCAGTTTGTTGCATGTCTTCTTGATAGGTGAAAACAAGCTCTGCACCTGTCTTATGTGCTGCTGTTGAATAATCGAATTTTCAGTGTCTGGTTTGGCCTTGTAAAATCTTCAGTTTTCAGGTTGATTAGTCTTTTGCCTGCTTGGCATTGTAGTGTTGCGTACTTTGGTCATGCAAGGATTCAATAGGACACAATGCATTTCAACACCTGCTCCACATTTACAGGTTGAGAAGTACTGGGCGGAAAAGGGTCTTTCTGGGTTCACTATTTTTAAATATCGATTGAGGCGGCTTGAGGGGCAACCAACATTAACAACTAGCCAGGTTTATTCTTTGTTGTATGATTTTGGTTGGCTAGTTAATTGCTTAAATTCTATAGTCCATTATCTTCGGATCAAATGTAATTCTGTTGAAGATGATTGTTCTGGTATACTTTTCCTGTAAATTAAGATTGAACAAGTTATCTTCATGCTAGTTTTGAGGAAAGGCATAGTCTAGCTTGTGATGGATTTTTTTGATTGATGAAGTCTGATAACTGAGAATGCGATGGATTACCAATTCGTGGCAGTGGGAACTTTTAAAATTAGATTAAATCTCATTTTTATTTATTGATATATAGTCAGAAAGGGTTTTAGGGAAAGGGTGTAATTGGTGAAATGGGATTCTGGATTCTGTAGTTTTGACTCTTTTTGAAGTTATATTTTTGAACTTCTTTTAAAATTACGATTACTTTGCTGCCGTGGTAAGATGCTCATCCCAAAACATCCTGTTATAGGAATTTGCTACTTTTGTGTTAGATCTGCTTATTGTAATCATGTTTGTTCATTCTTATAATAGGTTAAATTTGTCAATGGCCGTGTTCCCCAGTGTACTTCTGAAATTCGCGGGTATTTGAATAATTAAGTATTACAGAAATAAAATAATTGCTCCACTTTTATCATTGATTCCAGTCTTTCTCAATTCTATTGTTTCTCGGTGAAGGTTGGTGTGTGAGGACATAAGTGGTGGTCTAGAGAATGTTCCTATTCCAGCTACTAATATGGTTGATGATCCACCTGTTGCACCTACAGGCAAGCTCATGCACAATGAAATCAATAATATCTTAGAGATATACTTTTTGTTATAAGAGTTTCAAATAAACATATTTGCTTCGATTCTTCTTGGGAGCTTGGGAGTCCACTGAATTATGGTCAATTCTTCTAGTTCATTATTGCTGATTTATCTTCTTATGCTCCAAAGCAGCCACACCTTCCATGCCTGTCTAAATTATTCACTTTTTTCTCCTGTCATCTTAAGATAAGTACATGTAGACCATTTTACATGTAAATTGTTCATTGTTTATCTTTGATAAACTTTCTCCTGGTTGTCGTTGCAACATATGCTGCTGGAAGAGGTCCGTTTGAAGGTGTACAAATTCTCAATTTCTCAGCACTTTTTCTCTTTTCTATCATCCTTTGCTGGAAGAGATCCATTTGTTCATGTTCTCAATTGTGTTGCATGTTTGTATGATGGATCATCTATGTTACATGGATTCTTCATTTTCTCTTGAGTACTTGTGTCTAATACATTTATCTGACACATAAGATATGGAAATAGGGGTATGGTTCTCCAAATATATGGGAAAACATAGAAGAGACATACTCATATCTGACATGCACCCGGGTTTGCATAACATAGATTATAATGACACTCTTTTCTTCTCTTTTACTTATGGTTTTCACCCTTTGTTCCCCTTTATTCTTTTTAAAGATATACTCTTTTCTTGCAATGCTATGCATACATAAGTTGCTAATATTCAGCTTGTTCCTGTGTTTTTCAGGTTATGAGTATTGCAAGTCAATGAAAGTTGCACGAAATATAAAGCTTCCTGCTAATGATGCCAGCTGTGATTGTGAGGGAATTTGTTGGGATCCCAAAACTTGTTCATGTGCCAGGCGTAATGGTTCTGACTTTCCATATGTGCACCGTGATGGTGGCAGGTAAAATCTTAGAAATAGGAAGGCTTAATCGCCTGTGCCATACTCTTATTTCTTATTTTTGAAGTTTATTGCTTAATTTTGCTCTTCTGTTCCACTTCTTCAATTCCAGGTTAGTTGAAGCCAAACATGTTGTCTTTGAATGCGGTCCAAATTGTGGCTGTAGTCCAGAGTGTGTAAATCGTACATCTCAGAGAGGATTGAAATATCGACTTGAGGTTTTCCTATCACTGCCAGAAAAAAAAAACTACTCTTTCACTTATTTATTTTGACCCTCTTAGATTCTGGTTGAAACATCTTCACATAAAATCTGACTTATGTGAATTAACAGGTCTTTCGTACTCCTAAGAAAGGATGGGCTGTTCGATCTTGGGATTTTGTACCTGCTGGTGCACCTGTTTGTGAATATATTGGAATGCTTATGAGGACAGAAGATCTGGATAGTGTGTCTGAGAATAACTACATTTTTGAGATTGATTGCTTGCAAACTATGAGAGGGCTTGGTGGCAGAGCGGTATGATTAGTCACTCTCTTTAGCGTAGTACGCATCTTACTTTGCATTTCAAGGTATTGAGTATTTAGTTTAGTATAATTGTAACATCCAAAGAGGACCAAGCTGTATTAGAAGAGTTCATAGGAAATCTTTTTCTAATAAAAAACATTCTCTGCTAAACTTGTGATATCTCTTCTTTGAAATCGTTTATTCTTTTTCTTGCATGTTAGATTGTATTTATTCTGGTTTTATTTTCCTTGACAGAGTCGTCAACCGGATGCATCAGTGTCAATTATCCAGAACATTGACAAAAATGATGAACAGAGATCAGAAAGTCTGCCAGAGTTCTGTATTGATGCTGCTTCTATCGGAAATGTCGCAAGATTTATCAATCATAGCTGTGAGCCTAACCTCTTTATTCAGTGTGTCCTGAGTGCACATCAGGATATCAAACTTGCTCGAGTAGTGCTCTTTGCTGCAGACAACATTCCTCCTTTGCAGGTGATATCCCCCCTAATTTGGTCTGTAGAAGCACCTTTTAAATTTCTAAAGTAATGTGTTTGGTACCAATCTCTGGAATTTTATGCAGCATGAAATTATGATAATGCTTGGAGCTTGTGCCAATCCATCCCGTATTATGAATTTCTTGCACTTTCCGCCTTTCATTGCCTGGATCTATAGATTATTGACTGTAGTTTGGAGTGACTGGATGCCATTATATTTTGCTTGTAGGAGCTTACGTATGACTATGGATATGCCCTTGATAGTGTTCATGGTCCTGATGGGAAGGTAAAAATGATGCCTTGCTTCTGTGGAGCAGTAGATTGCAGGAAACGCTTATTCTAGGTACTGAAGTTGCTGTTGTTTGTATCTGCCCTGGTACATTCGTGTCACTCACATGTTAATAGATAACTTCCCTTGGGTTTCCCTGTATATGATGAGGTGTTTTTCTTGTTGATATCTTTGTGATGTTTGTTGTTGCAAGTAGGGCTGTAAATGAAACGAGACAGATCGTGAGTTACTCGAGTTCGACTCGATCGATTCGGTTTGACTCGAGTTCTTGACGAGACGAGCCACAAGATACCCGACTCGAAAAGCTCACGAGCTACTCGAAAATATAAATATATTATTTTTCTATAATTTAAAATCTAAATTTCTAAACTTAAAACCCTAAATATAAGTCTTAAACCCTAAAAGAACGTACTAAAACCTAAAATTTACAAGCTTGAGTTTACACAACATGTGTATCAAAGTTTTTTCTCCATTAGACTTTAAATGAGACTTGAGAGATAAGAGTTACTCGAGTTTAACACGATCAAAGATCGATCAAATCTTTGGCTCGATAAAGCTCGAAAAAAGCTCGAACTCGACTCGAGTTCTTAATGAGTCGAGCCGAGCTTAGATTTTTCAGGCTCGTTTAAAATTACTTAAACTCGAACTCGACTCGAAATCTTAACGAGCCGAGTTGAGCTTAGCACTACTCGAGCTCGACTCGGCTCGTTTACACCCCTAGTTGCAAGTTTGGTAATCTCGCATCAAATGCGTGATAACTACCACCTAGGATTAGGGATGTCAATTTGATCCGAAATTGTCATGGCCTAACCCAACCCGATAAGGGTATGTTTTTATTTAAAAAATGAGTTTTGGTAGGGTTGGGTATTGAAAAATAGGGTTGGGTCAGGTTGAGTTTAGGGTGAAAAATTTTGATCCGATATATTTATATATATATATATAATATTTTTATAAATTTCTTCCTAATTAGGTTTATTATTAAAATATCATAATCAAATAGGATCGGGGTATAATTTTTCTTATATCGGGTTGGATCAAGTTTTCAAGACATTGAGAGCGAAAGTTTAGTAGATACATTTGTATTCTACCATGCTTCATGTAGATAGTTAAGGGGATGATGAGCAAGCATGTGGATTTATTTTAATCATCTAAACACATGCCATCAACATAAATCAATTAATAGGGCTCATAAGGCCCAAACATATCATACCATGCTGAAGTAAAGTTATGTCAAGTAGCATTGAATCATACACTTATAATGAGGTCGGATAACATGACATTGGAATATACACCCTACATGAAATCGTAATCCCTCGAGCACATGAATAAGGCCTAAGTCACGTAACATTAATAACCTTCATCCGTTCCACTTACCATGATATTGCAACACAATTTTGAGCATCTAGATCTCATCACACAAGTGCTCACAAGCCATGGCAATAACATTACAAGACCAACATATCAAAGGCTTTATTTAGTAAATTAAGTTTGTGAACAATTTTTACCTAGTAAGAATTTATTTAATAAAAAAATAATTAAATTAATATATTTGATTGATTAATTCTATAAATAACATAATGAGAATAACACATGATATAATTTCTCTTGGATGGTCACCTTTATTGTCCAGGCCGGGAACGATTCTGGTCTTATTCATCAAACCGTGCTCCCCTTTTCGAATTCTTTTATGAATCTAGGGTTGTGCATCTAGATTAAGAGTTTATTTTTTAAAATTACATAAATAATTTTTCAATTATAATTTAATTTTGTTTTAAATTTATTGACTATGAAAAATTATAAATAAATCCTCTGATTAATTCCGACTAATAAATTAGAACAATTCCATTAAAGTAAATAATAGATGATGTAATAATTAATAAAATTTGTATAATAATAAATTTAACTGTCAAAATTTATATTTTCTCCTAATTTGGTTCTAAATTTAAATTTTACCTAAAAAAATAATTTAAAAAGTAATAAATGCCAATAAAGAAAACAAGAGAAGGCATCACTGTCAAGCAGAAAGCGAATGAAGAATCTGACTCCGAGTTCAGCAGTCGCTAGAACTACTTGGAAAAATCACTTCTCAACAAAGTCCAACCTCACAACGTGGTTCAACAAATACTTGGATAAATCCAATGTCTCTTCTTGGAACTCAATTATCGCCGAGTTAGCTCGCGGTGGTGACTCAACAGAAGCTCTCAGAGCATTTTATTCAATGCGCAGGCTTTCTCTTAAACCTAACCGATCCACTTTCCCTTGCGCTATCAAGGCTTGCTCCGCTTTACTGGATCTTTACTCTGGTAAACAAACCCATCAACAAGCTTTAATCTTCGGCTATGACACTGATCTCTTTGTATCATCAGCTCTCGTTGATATGTACTCAAAATGTGGCCAATTGAGAGATGCTCGTATCCTGTTTGATCAAATTCCTCAACCAAATATAGTATCTTGGACTTCTATGATTACAGGGTATGTCCAAAACAATAATCCCCGCCAAGCTTTATTGCTTTTCAAGGAGTTGCTGATTCAGGAAAGTGAAAATGATAGGGATGCTGCAAATGAACACGTTTTTGTTGATTCGGTAGCTGTTGTGTCCGTCATTTCCGCTTGTTCTCGTGTTCCCATAAAAGGAGCAAGTGAAGGGGTTCATGGAATGGTTATAAAGAAGGGATTTGATGGAGATGTGTCTGTTGAAAATACATTGCTGGATGCATATGCTAAAAGGGGTGATGTGGCTCTATCTAGGAAAATGTTTGATGCAATAGTAGAGAAGGATGATGTTTCTTGGAACTCTATGATTTCTGTTTATGCCCAAAATGGGATGTCTAATGAGGCTTTGGAGGTTTTCTATGAAATGGTAAGGGATAATAATGTCAGTTACAATATCATTACCCTTTCTTCTGTACTTTTAGCTTGTGCTCATTCAGGTGCTCTGCAAGCAGGAAAGTGTATACACAACCAGGTACTATTATAGTTTCTTTATTTTCCTTGTATTTATAGTTCTCGTGGTAGAATTATTGTAAGGTATGGAGTCTTTAACGAGGTCTAGAATTTGTTTATGTGTTTCTGCATAGGTTATAAAGATGGATTTGGAGAATAATGTGATTGTGGGAACTTGCATTATTGACATGTATTGCAAATGTGGGAGAGTTGAAATGGCGAGGAAAGCATTTGATTGCATGAAAGAGAAGAATGTCAGGTCATGGACTGCCTTGATCTCTGGTTACGGAATGCATGGTCGTGCCAAAGAAGCTTTAGAGGTCTTTTATGAGATGATAAGAAATGGGGTTAGACCAAATTACATTACTTTTGTGTCAGTTCTTGCTGCTTGTAGCCATGCTGGTATGGTGCAAGAGGGTTGGGACTGTTTTAATTCAATGAAGGAAGAATTCAAAGTAGAACCTAGGTTGGAACACTACGGTTGCATGGTTGATCTTCTTGGGCGAGCCGGATATCTCAACCATGCTTATAACTTGATCAAGGAAATGAAAGTAACACCTGATTTTGTAATCTGGGGATCACTTCTTGCGGCTTGTAGGATGCACAAGAATGTGGAGCTTGCCGAGATTTCTGCCAATAAGTTGTTTGAACTAGACTCAAATAATTGCGGGTACTATGTCTTACTTTCTAACATATACGCTGATGCTGGAAGGTGGAAAGATGTAGAGAGACTGAGACTTCTTATAAAGGACCGTGGACTAGTTAAATCACCTGGATTCAGTTTGGTTGAACTGAAAGGCAGGGTACATATTTTCTTGGTTGGAGATAAAGACCATCCTCAACATGAGAAAATATACAAGCATCTGCAAGAGTTAAATGTGAAGCTGCAAGGAGTTGGCTATATGCCCAAATTAACATCAGCTCCTTACGATGTGGATGATGAAGAGAAAGGATTGACATTGCGGGTTCATAGTGAAAAGTTGGCAGTTGTGTTTGCAATAATGCATACATTTCCTGGTGCAACAATCCATGTTATTAAGAATCTTAGGATTTGTGGGGATTGTCATACCTTCATTAATTTGATCTCAAAGATTGTTGATCGGGAGATTGTTTTAAGAGATTCAAAGCGATTTCACCATTTTAAGGATGGATCATGTTCTTGTGGAGATTATTGGTGACACATATATGGCTTGTTGATATCAGAAGAAGTAAAAGTGAGATTCAGACACCTTTGTCACGAATTGGCAAGGAATTTGAAAAAGGATGCTAACTGCTGAGATGCTCCATTCCATTCCCGTAAGGATTGATATGAACTGGTTGAGAATTGAACGGCTGATAGATCCGCTATGTACCTAGACAGATGCATTCCAATGCCAAACAAGAAAAGAGCCGTCACCAGCTGACAGCAGGTGACAGTAATAAAACTAATCTATTATCAAGTGTTTTTTTTCTTATTGGCCATCATCATTTCTGATGTTAGCTTTTCTACCATTACATGAATGTTCAGCTAACAATTTCTTTTAGGTGGTGAGATTACAGTCTGTCAGACATTAGGATGATAAAAGTTTTGATTTTTCCCCTTCATTCATTGATAAATTAAATAGTTATACTTTGTTATACTAATTGCTTTCGTCTCGCTTTAATAGGCCTGGAAAAGCTAGTTAAGTTATCTCCACCAAATATTTATTAAAATTATAAAAAAAATAAACAATTTAATATAAGAAAAATCCAAGTCTTTCATTTAATGAAATTAAAATCTTACCTGCAAAAATATATATACCCCATAAAAGATTAAAATAAATAAATAAAGGCTGAAAATATAGAATACATAAGTTGCAGACAGCTTCACCAAAATGTTGATCAACTATGCTGGGGTGATGTGACGATGCCCATAATAACTAAAGAATCAATCTATTAAACCAAATATACAGACAGCAATTCATCTCCAACGCTTTTCCTTATTATTGTTATTATTATTGTTATTGCTGCCTAGATGAATATGCTTATGCTTGAAGAAATCAACAATTGTGGCCACTCATCAAGCAATGTTGATTGTGAAGGAGACATAGGGATGGGTGTCGGCATCACCTCCTAAACCAGCCATTGCCCCACCTTCATCTTCAGTCTTCCAGTATGTACTGCATTTTTAAGGATGAACACATCAGTGTCAAATCAGGGAACCAATCTAGGATATAACTTTACTAAAACAATCTAGGTAACCATTTCAGGGTGGCCGATATTTAAAATCATAACAATAATTTTGCAACATCGTGAATTAACTCGGTATCTTAAGGATTTGCATAGCCATTGTCATTCATGTACACACAAACTGAAGAGAAATGTATCATGTGTTTTAATCTATTTCAACAAAATTTCCCAGTTAACTATGCTCAGCAAGCAACTTTCCACGTTTTAGACTAATGAGGTAGTAGTGACTTTTAAATTTATTAGTGCACCCATCCAGAGCAGTTGTGCAAAATATAGCCATGATAGCTGACTGACTCCATGTTCCTTCTGGTTTCAACTTTCAACAGTTTTACAACACCCACAACCCAAAAGAAGATAAAAATAGAGAGGCATTTTAAGCTTTACCTGTTTGCATTATCACATAGCCCTTCAAGAATGGTCCTTACTTTCTTCTCACCCTTTACAGATGGGGCTAAAACACATGCCTGGTAATCAGTTCAAAACCAGAAATCAGACATGTCAAACAAATGCTGGTTTTAAAAACAATTATAGAAATCATGAGTAACTGTTACCAGGAAAGATGGTGGCAAACCATATCTCAGAATGCTCTCTGCAAAGACACGTACAGAACAAAAGTGCATCCAGGAGCAGAAAACCTACAAGCAAGCAACACATTCAGAATACAATTCAAAATATAGAAAAACCTGAGAATCTCAAAGGTAAAGGAAAATATACGACACCTCTCCATAACTAGCATAGCACCATTGCAAAAGAGAGCTTCGCAAGTTATCTTGGTCTTGCATCAATTTTTCTAATTCCTGCTTCCGGCTTTCCTGTGCCTCTGGACTATATTCAAAATCACGAACCTGAATGGAATCAAAAGAAATGCACCAACAGGAATATAACATCCTCCACAAGAGTTACATTTTTAAATTTAAGATTACAGACTCCATGCAGGGAATGGCAAAAAAAGCTCAGATATAGAATAAAACTGCAACCATAGAATTCACTCACTTGGAAGCCTCTTTCACGTGCACTAGTTCTGAAATTGTCAGCAACGCGACCAAATAAGGTGACAGTGTAAAGAGCATATTCATTATCTTCAAACAACTTCTTGGAGGTCCTAGGGACCTGAAAATGCAATGCTTTGTTACACAGAATGACCTCAACATACAAATACAATAAGTTAAATAACTATATATAGAAGTTTGCTGGTACAAAGAGCGGATGCTACAACCAGTAAGAGAAATGTTTCAAAATAAGAAGCTTAATCTAACACCCTCCATCAATAAAGCTACAAGCTTTATCTCAAAATATAAACTATTTTTTTGCATCACTAGTAATAAACTGGAATAGCTGGTCAGCATCAAAATGTTAAACTCTTTCAGGCTGGAAGGTCAAGAAACAGAATTGGCTGTGATATGACATGTTCTAACCTGTTCCTGCCGCAACCTAGCATAATATTGCCCGCAAAAAAATCATCAATTGCAGCTCGTATCGCACTCAATTATGTTCCTAGTCCCTATTTCCTGTTCCATGACTTCTAGCATGTCCATCCATGACTCGGAAGCAAACCAAGCTACAAACCCTAGGATCTATTTAGGTTATGATAGCAAGAATGGTGTGGTTCGAGGAGAAAATAGCAGTAATCAATAAAATTAAGACTGAAAACAATTAGAAAGAAATTGGAACTCTAGAAAACGCGGGGGTTATAAAATACCTTTGGTTTCTCCCTGTTAATTCAAAGAGGACAATAATGACAATCAAGCTGGCTGTAAGCCTTAAAGCTTGTTTATACTAGATTTTCTTCCAAGTAAATTACTAGGCTTTGTTGCAAATAAAGTTTTATTCTTAGCTTTAGATTTAAACCAAAAAAATAACCAATAATTCTAGCCGTCTATCATGTCTAATAATTAATAAATAAGAAAAATAATATAATAACAAGATAACAAAATTTTAGAATAAAAAGCCTCTGCATCACATATGCTTCAAGAACATTATAAGAAGAACAACTGCTCTGACAGGCAGTAGTTCAAATAACAAGCAGCTATGAATTGACAGCTAGAGTTAGAACTTCAAACCAAGAATGATATTGCTTTACCACATAGCTAGTCAATGTTTCGTAACTTGACAGCCAATCCTTTTGTGAATACTTGGGAACAACTGCAAGGAGAGTCACCAGGTGTTCCGAAGTAATGATATCATCTGGTTTCACTAGATTAGACAGATCACGAACAGCCAAGCTAAAATAGGCAGAAGTCGATCAGCTATTCAAACAGAACATTCTGGCATATGCAATAATCACAGTAAAGAAGTATTCATACCTTCCGCTTTGCTTCCGATTTATGGCATTAAGTTGCCCCCGGACGTTGTTATACTCAGCAACTCGAACCTAACATAATAAACAACACTTTAAGACCCAAATTTCCGTTCAACCTATTCAAGTCTTAAACCAGCATGTATAAAGGTAAGGGAACTACCTTGAGATCATCTTCAATCTTTGCCACTTGAGTGTGAATACCATCAACAATTTCCCTCAAAGGGGACATTGTTGGGTACTTTGCTTCATCCCAAACAAACCTTCCATCCGATCACCAAAAACAAACATGAATCAAAACCCATCGTCCATAATAGTACTTTATCAGATTCATAATTAATGACACATCCATTAGTAGAAGTTAGAATTTTGTTTACCTGGTTAGATAAGAATCAATGGGCACTCCATCAACAGTGAGAGCATTGGTTTCCAAGCCAGATACTCTCTCCAGTTCTTCGATCTGCCTCCTGATTTTGTGGGAAACTCCTTCAATAAAGGCATTTGACTGGACATACATCGAAATCACAAAAAAAAAAAGGATATCAGAGAGTAAACTCAAAACCAAATCAAGGAAGTATCTTAATTTCATTTATTTTGTTCTGAAGAAAATGGACAGATCTAAGACGGACTACAATTTGATGAATAAAAAGCAGGAAGATAAGAAATTGAGAATGGGTTATCGAAGTAAAAAAGAGGGAATTACTTTCAAGAGATCATCGCTAAGAGCAAGTAGAGAATCGAGAGTTCCAACACGGAGATTGGGTATATTGAACTGCAATTGAAACGATAAAGAAGGATTAGAAAATCAGATCTAACTGGGGAGAGAAAGAGAAAGAGAGAGATAGAGAGATACTCTGTAGAGAGGAGTGTCGAATGAATGCTTGGAGATTTGATCTTGTAAGGTATTCCAAAGAGTGGATGCTGAGTTCTGAACCGGAAGAGACACAACCCAGTACCTGTTCGCCATTGATGGATAAACAAAAGCAATAATTTAATGCAAAAGATAGAAAAGGAGGGCAGTGTTGGAGGTAGAAGGTGGCTCTTATCGTGGATAATGGCAAAGGCAATGGTACTAGACAATGGTAAGGATTAAGGAAGGATCATAAAACGATGGGTAAATTACTTGAATAATCACTTAATGATGGAATCATCTATTTCTGACCATTGATCTATTATATTTTATCAATTAGATCACTTATTTTTTAAATAATTTCAATTAAACCACAGACGTAAAATTTAAAACAATTATATAATTATATATTTGATTTAATTAAATTAATATAATAAAATTATTTATACAATTAAATGATAACATGTGTTTCAAAGGAAAAATTTTAAAACCAAATTATAAACAAGAGGGATCAAACTCTTGCTTTTTGGATTCATTTTCAGCGCCTCAACCATTGAGTCAAGCCTAAAATTGAGCGAAAATCGATAATATGTATTATTTAATGTTATTTTAAGGTTTAAATATAAAATAAGTATTTAAATTACTTTTTAAAAATATGTGTCTAAAATAAATTTTAAGGAAAGTAAGTGTCTAACCTTTTATTTCATAACTATTTTAAAGTTTTTTTTATCAATAATAATTATTTTTTAAAATTATATGCATATTCTAACTTCATCGATATAAATATCACATTTAAACCTTAAATCTAATTTAAAATCATAATTTTTTTTAACTATATTAGCTCAACAAGTAATTCTCGAAAATATTTAAATCCAATGATTAAATACATATATGAAAATAATCAAAATGTTATATAGGAGAACTTCAATTTAAATTTAAAACATTTGAATGTGCGATTTAATTAATACAACTTAAAAAGAAAAAGAAATATACTCTAATATGTAAAGTCTCGTACATACATACCCTACTAATTCAAATATCATACTCAAAATCACTTTGTATTGGAATTCTCCTCAATCTCATGATATAATATCAAATGATCAATTTACATACGAAAATAATAATTCTGAGCATTGAGTTTAAAAACTCTGTGATACACATTTAATCTACTATATTTTATGTTAATAAAAAAAACATAAACATGAGAACGAATACGAATAACAAAAATAAATAAATAAATAATCATGCTCTCAAATATAATTAATGATGTATTACGATACACGTGAATAGTATATTACGTTGTATATTATGTACCGTAGAATCATTCATTTATTTAAACAAATACAAGCACACAACTCTACATAATGAGCCACAATATCAGTAGAGCGATTGAGCGATCAATGTAAGATGGTGGAGATTATATTCTAGAACAAATACTACTTAATCACTATTAGTCTGTTAAAAAAAATTATCAAAAAGACCCGTACAATCAACCACTAATATTGTAGCGAATTTTTTCTTACAAGTTCTAGTTCGATGAATCAATATTAAAAAAAAATATAAAAGATCCGATGATTGATCTAATAGTTAAGAATATTCATCCTAACCTATATAAATTTAAATCTCGATATAAGAAAAAAATTAGTCTCTATTTAATAAAAAAAGTTGTAACTTATTAGATACCTAGGTAGGCATTCTCACATGTCACAAGCCCAAAGCTTCATTATTTTGTTATTAATTTAGGCATAAAGATAATTTTAATCCTTAACGTTTATAATTTTTGTCCTTTTGGCCCTTATTCTTTTTTGGGATAAATTTAGCCCTTAACCTATATCTTTTTGACAAATAACTTATTTTTTAACTACTATGATAACTGGATCGTTAAAAATCTAACAATGATGATATGTCATATGGATATGATAATATATTTTAAATGACATGGCATCTAACCTATCAAATATATATATATATATATAATATGATTTTATTCCAATATAAAATATAAAATAATTAAAATTCAAATAAAATTTTAAAAATTAATTAATTCTAAAATAAAAGACTATTAAACATTCTCAACCCTAATTATGATAGAATCAAAGTCCTATCTTAAAAAATATGAACACAGTTCGAAATTAATTAATTGTTTTAGGTAAGATTTTAATTCTATCGTAGTTATGGTTAAGAATGTATAATAGTATTTTATTTTAAAATTAATTAATTTTTTAATATTTTATTTGAATTTTAATTGTTTTATATTTTATATTAAAATAAAATTATATTATATATATGTATTTGATAGGTTAGATATCATGTTATTTAAAATATATTATCATATACATATAACATGTCATCATTGTTAGACTTTTAACGGTCCAGTTACCATGGTGTTAAAAAATAAGCTATTTGTCAAAACGATATAGGTTAAGGGCTAAATTTATTCCAAAAAAAGAATAAGGGTCAAAACGACAAAAATTATAAACGTTAAGGGTTAAAATTATCTTTATACCATTAATTTATCAAAACAACCTTTTGACTGTGATTTCATAATAAGCATCTGTTTGTAGGATAGATATGGTGAACAATCGAAATAAGTGATCCATCATAAATATTTGATTTGGGTTAAGAGCATCACGAGTTTGAGTGTAAGAGAAAATAACGCCAAAAAAGAACCGTTGGAAAGAAGGTGATGACCCCGTGACAATATGCATTAGGGGTGTTCAAAACTACCCGACCTGATTGATCCGACCCGACTATCCGAAATAAAAATGACGGGTAATTCCCGAAAAAAATTACCCGACCGGGCCGAGTACCCGACCTGAGAATTATTGGGCCGGGCTTGGACCAATTTTTTCTAATTATCGGGTACCCGACCCGACTAATTTAAAATTATATATTTTTTTAGTTTTAAATTATATTTTTATAGTAAGTTCCTTAATATTTGTACATAAAATTAAATTTAAATCTTTAAATTAATTTTATGTTTGTATTATATACTTTTAATTTTAAAAAAAAGTAAATATATTTTATTAATTTGTTAAAATCAAAAGAGAAAAACAATATTAATATTTTTAATATCATTTTAATGATAAACTCTAATAAATATATGTGTATATATACATTAAAATATTTTTAAAAATTAACTTTAAATCACTAATATTTATGTTTGTTCATATATTATAAAATTTTAAAATTTATCTTTAATATGTGATTTTTTTTAATTTTAAAATAAAAAAAAATAAAAAAAATATATACAAACCGGGTATCCGTTACCCGATTAGCCGGGTACCCGGTTTTTATGGGTACCCGATAAAGAGTACCCGATATAAATAGGTCGGGCCACGGGCCGAAAAATCAATACCCGAAGGAACCGGGTACCTGATTTTTCAGGTACTCGAAAACCGGATACCCAGTAATGAACACCCCTAATATGCATGCCTATCATAAGGGACGCCTTGCAAAAGGCAATCATTATGTTTATAAACATCATCTTGACTTTTAAAACCTCTTTGACCATCATCGTTCTAAAGATTAACTTTAAGCAAGAGGTTACTCACTAATGCAAACTATGCATTTACCCAATCTCGCTGCAATGTTCAGAATTCAGATAAATTTCTCATGCTGAAAAGTGCAGTTAAGTGAAGACGTCACCTTAGCATCTTCTAAACTACTTTAAACAATATAAAAAGTGAAATTGAAGAGTACCAAAACAAAGATGAACACAACAGCAATATCAGTATGAGCTAATTCCGTACAGGATCTGTTCCCTTACGGCTAAAATGGTCTAGCTGCTTCCTCCATCATCTTTTTCACTCTTGTAAGTCTCTCTATCTCCTTGAGAACCTGAAAATATCACAGAAAACTCCTTTATTGGTACCAGTAGAAAACTCCTATTTGATTCCAAAAGAAAAGGGGACACAATGTTTCAATGTTGCTTCTCCACCTCCATAGTTAGGTCTTCAGTTGACACTGCATCCATGTCCTCGTAACCTAACTGATATGCTACTTCTGCTTAGGAAGCAATTAAAAGTTAAAACCAACAATATATGGTTAATTCCCTAAAAAGAAAGATAGGTCGCAGGGATGTACTTTGCAATGAAACCGTTGCATCAGCGGTGGCATATCCTGTTCTCATGTCTTCGTAAAGAGTTGTTAGCTGTGGCAAAACCTATCATAAGTCGATAATTGTCAGAAATTAGCAAGATGCAGAGCAGGCTGCTTTGAGAACAAATGCAAGAAAGAAAGGAAAGGTCATATAGTAAAAGAATGAAATCAACAATACCTCAGAATAAGAACCAGAATTAGTTATTTCTGATGACAAAAGGAGAGTCTTGTTTCCGATTACTCCCTTGGCTACTATGTCCAAGGGCACATCAATCCATATTGTGATGCCATGCCTTAGAAGTGACCTATTCATGAGCAGGATAAAGTTGGTTAAAATGGAGAAAGAGAACGAATACAAACCAAGAGAAACTGATTCAACCAGGCAAAGATCATCATACAAATTAGTTGAACTTTGAACTGCACCATCCCCAGCACACACCACTAATCTACCCATCGATGATAACTGCTTCAATACTTCAGTCTGCAAAAATATTTTGAATGAAAAAGATAAGCCGGATAATTTATGTACTACTCGATGCTCCAGAGAATTTTAGTAACACAAGACTTCAGTAGATTAAAAACTTATCTACTGTTCTAATTAACCGATAAATTTGCATTGTTAATCAACATATTGTAAATCAAAATAAGTAAAAAAAACAAAGCACCTCAGACCACAAGAAAATCACCAAATATATATTTTTTTAATTCTAAGCTTTAAATTGTTCTATGATTCATAGTTCTTTTGTTGAAAAAAGTAGTATTTTATCCAAGTTTCAACTCAGTTTCATTAATAAAAGATGAAGTGAACGATAAATTGCAACTTTCTTAAATTACTGCCAGTCTCTCTACACAACAAATTAACGCAGGTACATAAATAAATAAAATCTGACCTTCAAAGCGATGGAGGGATCAACTGTAACTACATTAGCTGATGAAACCAAGCAAACATAAACAATGAGTAAAGGCCAACAAAACCAGTAAACTGTAAACAACGTAAGGATATCTAATTCCTGTTCATGACCAAAACTAAACTATTCATATACAATCTCACATAATAGCAAATGTGTAAGGACTAAGGACAAACTAAAACTTAATGGAAAAAGTATCCTAAATTGAAATTAATCCTCAATCTAAATCCAATTGCATCACCAGAAACTCAACTAATCACATACAATCTCAATTAATAGCACAAACAATTCAGTTCAGTAATAGTTCCATAAACTTAGAAGAAGCTACCAAAAGACAATAAAATTTCAAAACCTAGACAATTTATTGAAATGGGTTTCTGAAATGATTTGTTTTAATAAAGTGGATTGAACTCACCGGAAGCTGTTTCATCAGAGACAGAGCAGTTTGTGGAAAAAGATTTTCGAGGAAGAGGACGAGAAAAGGCTAGACATGGAGATGGAAGAGAGGTGCGGAGATGGATTGGTGTGGAGAAGAACTGGGGGAATTTTGAGTGAAAGAGATAAGAGCTTAATGGAGGATTGGCGATGGAAGAGTGAAGAATAGTTGTCATCTCCATGGAAGGAACCTCGCCTATCTTTCTCTGCTCTCTGCCTGCCGTTCTTTTGAGTTCCTCTATCCTTACTCCTTTCCGCTACTAATAATTTTTCATTTTGGGTAAAGTTCATGAATGGTCACTGAATTTTTAGTATATTGTTCAATTGGGCAATTAAACTTTCAATTGTATTAAAATGGGTATTAAACTTTATTTTTACTTTAAATTAGTCTTTTTTTTAATCAGCTACAGTGTTATAGTAGTATCTGTTCTAAAGTATACTCTCAACTATTAAACATTGATCATTGGTCATTCAATCATTGTGGTGACATTTTTGATACTCAAACCCCGTAACCTCTAAAAACAACAACAATTTTCTTAATCACTGAGACAAAATGATTTATGCTAAATTAGTCATTTAAACATAGTAGTAGAGGATATTTTGGGTTGGCTTGTAGCTTCGAAAATACAAACAGATTTTGTGTTTGCACACATACACAGAGAGAGAAGATTCAGGGATATTGAAAAATATGACCAAATCGTATGAATGTGTAAATAATGAATCTTAAATTTATTAATTTTTGAATTATAATTAAATTATTTAAATATACTCATTTAGTAAACTAAATATGTTATTATACAAATTTTAATAGTTTAGTGATCAATTTAAAGTAGAACTGAAAATCTAATGTCTACTTTGATATAATTAAAAGTTTAACTGCCAAATGAAACAATTTACTAATGTTGATGGACCATTCGTGAACTTTATCTTTTTTTAATTTAAGGATAAAGTTTACAATTTTCACTAAATTTTGTTAAAGTATTTAATTTCATAATTAAATTTTCAATTATTTATTATTATTATTATTAAATTTTTAATTTGATAACTAAACTTTCGATATTTTAATGTTAAAAAATAATATGAAATTTAATAAAATTTATATAATAATATATTCAATCCATCACTTCTGTACATTTAAAAAATTTGGCCTTAATTTAAAATAAATTAATAAAATTTAACCCTTATTATTTATATATTATTTTAAAATAAAACTATTTTTTAATTTAAAATAATTTACTATATAATGCACGATCGAAACATCAAATCACATAATTAGATTTAACTATCTTCATTCAACAATTGCGGAATAATCTTCAGTAACCATGTTCAAGAATAAAAAGCAATTAGAACAGAAAAAAAAAAAAAATACACCACAATCGAAGGAATTCCCAACAGATTCAATAAACCTTGATAAATATATATATATATATATATATTCCCCCTACTCTTGAAATTCATGTTTCTCCTTCTTTCATCACTTCGTTTTCAAGCTCCATCATTGTTTCTTTGATGGTGTTTTTCGCGGTAATAAAACCTCTTATCTAGAGCCTAAAAAATCTTTAGTTATATATACCAATAAAATCTCTTTATCGGTGTCTCATGTGGCATAACTGAAGTCTTAAAAATTGACCTTACTATCCGGTGTGAAGAAAAGATTTAGGTGATTTAAGTATTTAGATATGCTCCTATATCTTTCTGTTTCTTCTGATTCTTTTTCGGTGTCGAGCACGTATTCATCCTTGTAGTTCTCTTCGCAAGAATCTTAACTGTCATTGAGTTGTTTGCTTCTTTTAACATTTTTAACTTTCTGCAAAATCAATAAACAAGGTAACACCATTAAGTTTCAACTTATTACACAAGTACAACTTTAATTTATGGGTACGTATTTTTTTAAAACCTATTATAATGGGTACGTATTCAAAATTATGTAAGAGCTCTCGTATATAACATCAAAACATTCAATCAATTACAATTTTAATTTAAAAAGAGTTATAACATTATAATAGGTTTTATCAATATATAATAAAAAATATATAAAAAATAAATGAGGAAAATATAAAATCAAACCCATGTTTATATAAGAATTGAATGGTAATAAATCCAATAAATATTGAAAAGGACAACCAGAATAAAGATTTAGTTTGAAATTATTTTTAAAAGTACATTAAAAAATAATTTTAAAAGTGTCGTGGAAAAATAAGTTTGAAAAGCCGAGTTTTGAGATTGAAAAATTCTACAACGGGCGTCGAACATCGCTGAACACCGTTAATGATGAACACTGTTGAACATTATTAAACTAATTAATAAATATTAAAAATTTTAAAAACTCAACATATAATTAATAGTTACTTAAAATAAAATTTTAATTAAATTATTTTTTATTGGGATAAATATAAGAGTGATCACTCAATTGTCATACTTTTTTTTGTTTTGGTCACTCAATTATTTTCTTTGATCAAAATTATCACTAATATTTTATTTTATTATGGTTTTGGTCATCAAACATTAAATGTTTAATAAGATTGTACCATGACATAGTTTAATAATAACTTTAATCCCTAAATTTATGACATTATATTAATTTAATCTTATTAAAAAATCATCAAATAAGTTTTTATATTTTTATATAAACCCACATAATAATACAAACAATACTTATCCCCGAAAATAAGTTCTTATATTTCTCCTTTTTTATTATATTTAACTCTTTATCAAGGTTTTATTATTTCATTTTTCTTTTCTTTAAATTTAAAACCCAACAATCACATTTCTTTCTCTTCAACAATTCGTAAACCTCTTTGAAACAATTAGTTAATAAAAATAGAGATAATAAAAGATAGAAAAATCATAACAAAATCTTATGTTTAGCTTTCTGGTTTTACCCTTACAATGAAGAGAAACCATAACAAAACTCAATTAATTTTATATTTTAACCATTTTAAGTTGTTCAAGAAATAACGAGTTATACTGATCTACATTAAATTTATTTTCTAATTGTGTGTGAAAAAAATAAAATAAAGGAGTTTTTTAATCACAAATTCAGAGTTTAGTATAGCTATAAATACATTTTATGTGGTTTAATATATTTAAAAAATACCAATAATATTGTTTGTTTTTACAATATTATTATGTTCTTATGTAATGTTTTTAAAAAATATTTTCTCTTGAAGTTTTATATTGTTTGTGTGTCTATTTTAATTCATATAATATGTAAAATTGAAACTGTAACGCTCAAAATTTGGGCCTAGAAGTTTAGAGACTGGTTTAGAGGTCTAGTGAAACGGTTTTGTCGGTTTAGCCTAGTTCGGGATTAAATACCTAAAAATTAGTTTTCTATCGAAATAAAGTGAGGAAAAATATTCTAGAATACTTAAATAATATATATTAGACTTTGTCCAAATCAATTTTGAAAATCGATCCTTGAAACTCTAAGATTTTGAAATTAGTGACCGTTTTGTAAAAATTGAAAATTTAGGGACAATTTTATGAATCAAGCAAAAATTTTGAATCTTTAAGGAGCTTTGATCCAATTATAATTCTAGATGGTCTAAGCTTTCCAAATATTAATTAATTAAGCCCAAAATCTATTTTAAATTAAATAACTTAATTAAACCCAATTTAAAACTCTTAAAACCCTTTTTAATTAACCTAAACATCATATATTTTTCTAATTTTCGTTTTTTCTCTTTGGAGGCAGTCGTTCATTAATTTTTCAAGGTAAAAATTTATTCTTTTCCACTAAAAATCGTTTACAATAATTATCTTAACTTTCTCCTTCAAATTTTTTTGTTTTCTCATCGTTTTCTCGTTTTAAAACCCGGAAAGCAATTGGATCAGTTTTAGAGGTGAGATTTTGTCAATCCTATAGAACAATAAAGTTCTTTACTGAAATTCTCAAGTTCTTGGCTTGGAGAAATTGTTTTAATCCTTTAATTTCATAAAAAAATAGTTTTTTCGGCTAAAAATCTCAATTTTCGTTCAAGGTTTTTATCCACTATTGTTGGGTTTTAAATGGATTGTTTTTAATATGTTATGATGTTTATAAAGTGTTTTTAATATCCCTAATCTCGGACTATAGGTATGTTGTGTTCCGACAAGTTTTCGTTTAAGTTTTGATAGGTTTTAAAGGTTGTTGTGTAGGGATCCGACTTGTTGGTTTCTTTTGTGAGTTTAGAAGCATTAAACCCCTTGGTTTTGATGCTTGAAATAGGACAAGAGTTAGGCGATCACGTTTAAAGGCGTTCCGGTTTGTTTCGGTGGTTTAGCGAGCAAATATCGGTTATCGGTGAGTGGATTATGAGGGTTGCCAATTTGGCATGTTTTTAAATGTTTTTCAAAGCTTTGTGGTTGTAGGGAAGGTGTGAAAAATATCCCTATACTCGGAAGTAAGTTTTAAGTATTGCTTTCTTAAAGGTTCTCATATTATGCCTTGTTTTTACAACGTTATTTGTCATGCTCTTATTGTATTGTGCATATGTGATTATGCATGTATATAAATGCTCATGAGACTATTTTAAATAGATTTTATATGCATTCAATGTTCCCAAGGTTTTTATTTTGAAAAATAAGATAAAAGTGATTTTATCGGTTTTTACAAGTGATACGAGAAAAGTGGGATACACATGATTTGAATTCTATTTTGAATTAAGTTTTGAGATTTTATTTTTGATAATATATTGTCTATTTAAGTGATGAACCTTATGGGATAAGTTGATTGATCAATAGGGTCTAGAGTGCACTATAAACATTCAAAATTCGTATGTGTATAAATTTCTTGTGTGTTGTATTTTACCTTTTATTCTAATGTTATGTGATGGGAGTGGTACTATCACCGGACACCAAGATGAGATAATTCATGTTGAGAGTGGTATCAACATGCGCATGCTCTGGGAGTGGTACTAACATGCGGTTGCCCGTTTATCCTAACGATTTGGAGTAGTACAAATTAGATCACTAACACCAATATATGTTTTTATTTTTCAAAGGTAAGTATCATGGTTTTTACTTGATTGCATATGGTGTTATACATGTGAGGTTTTATGCATTGGTATACATGTGATTTGAGCATTGCTATGTTGTTAGCATGTAAGACTTGAGCTTTGTGCATCGAGATGAACGTGTAAGCATTGCTATGTGAGTAGCATATAAGACTTGTGTTTTAGCTTGTAAAACATGTGATTACCAAAGGGTTTTTACTAAAATTTAATGATAGCGTTGTTCGCCTTGGTTTGATGACACTTACTGAGTTTTAAAAGTGACGTTGTTAGCCATGTGTGTTTTATTTTATAAAGAACATGACATGTTTTTAAATTGATAAAATTGGTTTAATATGGGTTGCGTTACAAGGTGTTTTTATACTTATTTTATTCACTCACTAAGCTTATGCTTACCCTCTCACTTACCTTGTAATGCAGAGTATTTGATGTGGAGGCAGCAAAGAGAAGAAAGGATTTAGGTAACCGTCAAGTGAAATCTCAAGTGTGTCTTTATAAAATTAGTAGTAGTGAAGAGCAATGGGGATGAGTTATCATATTGTGAATAATGTCTATGCTTTTGAGACTTGAAATGGTTATATGCTTATACATATTTGATGAATATCAAAGTTGATGTTATCTCGTGACTTTGAATTGAATTGCTCATTGATATTCCTTTAGTAATAATATATTTATTTTGAAGTTTGATTCTTGATATCTCTATGTGTAAATTTGAGTATATTGAGGTGGTTCTTCCGTGTGTTTATAAGATTGGTTATGTTGAAGCATACTCTTAAGAGTAGAATATATTGTTGCTAACTAGGTTGAATTGCATATTGATAATGTGCCATGAGATGTGCTTAAAGTGTTCTTAGGTGAATTTGCATATAGAGAATGTCATGAAACCTTTGGAGGCTCGAAATAGTCCCTAAACTTTGAGCATGGAATAAAATAACTTGTAGATATTATATTACGTCGAAAATTTACGTGCAAGCATAAAATATACTTAATTAAACATTGATAACCATAATTTTACAATCAAGACATAAAATTCTGGAAATTACGATCAGGTCCCTAAAACTTGTTCGATTAAATTAGGATTCGTTTCTCTTTAATTTCCACTGTAATTGAATTCGGTCCTTGCATGAACATGTAAGATATAATTAAAGCATTTAGAAAAGATAAAAGATAATTTTTTTAGGGTTGTTTATCGGGGCGAGTCTCCGGATTAGCCTCGATATTCCCCGTGTAGCTCGTTTGAGTCGAGTGACGTTTAGATCGGGTCGAGGGATTATAGAAACATAGTAATCGGTTACAGTTTTACAGATATTCATTAAATAAAGTGAAAACATAAATTATGCAATAATCACATGAATAAACTATTTGGTTTTATCTATCTAAAAATTATTTGATTCTTTTTACTATTCGATCACTGTAACTAATATAATTTAATTAAAATATTTAATAAATTTAAAATTATGTGCAGAAATGTATTTTTTAAAAACTGATTTTCAATAGAAAAATAGTTATGAGTTGAACTTTCATTAAAATTAAGAAGAAACTGATATTCAATTATTGTTTTGAAGTTTAGTATTAAAAAATAATAATTTTGTGTACAATAAATTTGATTAGAATTAGAATAAACGTTTAAAAAATCTTTGAATTGCAGGAATAATTTTTCAATTGATATTGTTTTATTTTAATATTTATATGTGAAATATTAAAATATTTGTACAAATTTGACTCAAAAAATAATGTATACGAGTAACTTAAAGAATCGAAAAGGTTAAATTAGATTTAGAAAAAGCAAATCATAAAATTAAAATGGTGTTTTATAATTTAAAACTTAATAAGTTGCCCAAAGGCACACAAAAAATAAAAATAAAAAGTGAGTTGGTTAATTAATTTTAAGAGTAGTGTTGTAAAGGAAAGAGAAAAGGAATGAAAAATTTAGGGTTTAATCTAAATATTTGATGATTTATTTTATATTAGGATTAAATTGATATAGTATAATAATTTTAGAAACTAAAATTATTATTAAATCATGTCATTTTATAATTTTCGTTAAATATATAATGGAGGATAATCAAAATGAGAATAAAATAAAATGTTAGTGACGGTTATTACTAAAAATTTGTTGGATGACCAACACAAAAAATGATGATAGTTGAATGATCATCTGTTTAATTCTTCCTATAAAAAATAATTTAATTAAAATTTTGTTTAAAATAATTACTAATTATACATTAAGCCCTTTAAATTTTTAATTTCAATTAATTAGTTTAATAGTGTTCAACAATGTTCAGCGGTATTCGACGCACGTGGTAGACTCATCCTTTGAGATTTTAGTGTTTATTGTTGCTGTCAGAAAATATTTTTTAAAAGATAAAATATCTATTTTAGATATGGTATTATAAAATTTAAAATATATTACTTTAAAACCAATAGCATATGACACATGAAATGTATAAATTTAAAAATAAAATATAATTTATAATAACCCACTATTAATTTTTTATATAATTTTTTGACAAATAATATATAAATTTTAGGGATAATGAGTTTTTATATTAATGTAATATAAAAAGTTAACCTCCAAATAATATATTTTTATATTAGTATAATATAATTAAATATTAATTTAGTATACTAATAGTTATTATATTTAATATTATTTTTATGTTAATATTTTAATTTATTATTATCTGATATTTATAAGGGTTAAATTTGAAATTATTATTTTAAACTGATTTTACGACTCAAAAAACTAAAAAAAATAATTTTTTCGTTTAGGTTTAAATTCATGTTAGCAACACTATTTTCATGTCAAAATTCATTTGTTTGAGATTATTTTTTATCTAAAAGTTGATTTTATAAATAAACGGAACCGAAAAAATAAAAAAGATGTAATTTAAATGAATTTTGATTAAAAGCAAAAACTAAAATTTTTAGTTTTTTGGTCTAAATGAAAATCAACGTTTAAAACATCATTTTCCTCCAAAAAAATTAATTATTTTTCATTGATTATGAGGTAAAAAAGTGATTCTAACCTTTCAAACACAATAAATAAACCCTAAAGCATCCAAACACCTATCTAACATCTTTGAGTTCAAATTATAAAATTTTTGTAATCACTTGAGTGATTCTTATTGTATTTTATTTTTATCAAGTTTACGATTTTAGTGAACTTTGAATTGCGAAAATAATCGCCCTTTAGAGAGATTTTATAGTTTGTTTATTTGTATCCAATTTTAAAAAAATATTATTAAATTTTAGAATACAAATCTAGGTGTTTGTAAGGTTATCTCCTTTAATAAAAAAGTAAATCAATAAATTTATAAAAATATTTAATATAATAATTAGAAAATTCTATAACGGGCGTTAAATATTACTGAACACCACTGATGATGAACATTATTGAACATTATTAAATTAATTAATAAAAATTAAAAATATCAAAGACTCAATATATAATTAATAAAGAGTGATAAACTCAATATACAATTAATAATTGTATGTTAAGTACTTGAAATTTTTAATTTTTATTAATTAATTTAATAATGTTCAGCGATGTTCAACATTAATGATGTTAAACGGTATTCGACATCTGTTGTAGATTCATCCATAATAATTAAGGTAATAGGTGTAAACTTTTATTTATAAGATTAAATCACTCTAATCATTTGTGTAAATTTTCTTTCTGTTTGCATTTGCTTCCACTAATTTTTTAATTATCAATTTATTCTCTCTTAATTATTTTATTGATCATAAAATAAATATTGTTGTCTGCTAACCCAAGACGACTCCATTCCCACATGCCATAGTTGTAGGCGATACGAGAGTTGAATGCTTCTGAGATCCTTTCTGCACATGTTGAAAGCTGGCAACAAAATATGTACGTATTGAGTATTGTAGGAAGTCAACTTGTTTAAGGAGATGCATGGACGGAACTTAGGGAGAAGAAAGGGTGCGGTTATTGTCGATTATTATTTTTATACATGAAGTAGAGATAAAAAAATTAATATATATATATATATTTAATAAATACTCGTTGTTTATCTTCATCTATCAAGAAAAAATTTAGAATATATATTTTGATTTTTTTATAATAAATTTTTAATTCCGTGTTGAAAAATAGAAGTTATGTAATATATTTTTTAAAAATTTTATATATTTTTATTTATTTGAGATGAATTTTTTTTATTCAACTGTAGTGATTACAATAATATATGTTCTAAGAGTATACTCTCAACCATTGGACATTGATTGCTACTCGAACACATGACTTGTAGGAACAACAATCGTTTCTTTAACCGACGAGGCTAGATGGTTCGTGCACTTATTTGAGATGGATGAGATTGATAATCCGTGATAAGTTTAAAAATTTGTGTTCGGGTCAAACTAATAATTAAATTATTTAGTATGAAATATTATAAACTAAATTAAAAATGTATAACTAATGAGTGTCAAATTCCTAATTTTTTTTGAATTAAATTAAATTAATATATAAATATAAATAATTAAGTATATTATTAATAATCGTATTAAGTATTTAATGGCCAAATTATATTTTTTAATAAAATATAAAATTTAATTATTATTTTATAACTTTTAAAAGTTTATTAATATTTTATTTTTTGGGTTTACCATTTTAGTAATTTACCCCAATGTAATAACCGATTTCAAAAACTAAAACTCATTTTACATATCCAACCCAATGGACAATAAAACCGAGCCCAATAATAGCCTAAATCTAATACCCAATAACCCACAAAAAAGACCCAACCCAGATTCAATACCAAACCCTAATTAGAGTAAACAAAACCCTAACCTACAGTCTCTCTTGTCTGTCGCCGCCGTTGCCTTTCCTCTTCCTTGTTGCCGGCGCGTGACGACCACGTGCGACGCTTTGAATCGCACGTGGTGGTCACGCTCTCTCCTATTCGATTTTCAAACGGCCACCGCCCAAGACGCACTGCAGCACCGTCTTAGTCATCTCACTGCCCTGTAAAATATCAAAACAAAAACAAAAACAAAAGTCATATCTGAAAAGAGATTGCAACATAGATTTTTCTTTTATTATATATGTATTTTGTGGGTATAAAAAACCTCAACGAATCGATATAAACGGTTACGCGTTATCAAATAAAAATACGAACATTCGAACCACAAGCTCGTCAAAAAAACAAAGACCACAACATCACCATATTCGAAAAAATAGAGAGAGATATCGGGAAAATAGCAAAAATATTCGAAAAAAAAATATAAAAAAGGGGTTTCGAACACTTATCTTCTTGTAGATCTAGCCGAATCCATTGATCTTCACGACAATCTGAGGTTGGAGTGGACTTCTACTCGTCGAGATCTATCGGAAAGCCCCTTCTTTTTTCCATTTTTAGTCGCCGACGCGGCAGCCGACGACGATCCACGACGGCACGAGAGGCGGCCGACGACCAGAGGAGGAGAGACTTGAGAGCATCAATCCATGCTCTGTTTTTTTTTTGGAAAACAATAATCAGCAAGTGTTATTGTGTGAGAAAAAAAATCCATATATATATTCGTCTCAATACGACATCGTTTGGAGCAATGTTATTCATCCCCAAAACGACATCGTTTCATGTTTGGACTCTAGAATCAGATCCGATCCAAGACCAAACCCACGTTCTTACCTGAGAAAAAGGCGAAATCACACCAGTGGTCCCAGAAGTTTTATATCCTTGCAATATTTTATTCCAGTTTTAATTTTCTTTTGTTTCAATCATTGTTTTATGTTACATCGGTTCTGTAATTTCCATTTTCTCACGTTTTCATCACTTGTTTTACATATATTATATATATTATATATTAATATTATTTTAATATATATGTTCTTTAACGTTTTAAGGCTATATATATATTTGTAAATTTTTTAATATTTTTGCATACATATAATATTAATATAAGATAATTTTAAAATGTAATAATGTATATATTTCCTATTTTGTCAACGTAAATAAGGCATGATTTTATATATATATATATAAAGATTTGATTAATTATTATATATATAATTCCTTATATATAAGTTTTATATTTGTTAAGTATCTATAAATTATAATCTCTTAATATATTAATATATTAAGCTCTTATATGTAATATGCGTGAATAATATAATAATATAAATATTTATATTATATCTTTATATATATGTATGGTATTTATAAATTTTGGGGTTTTATTTTTAATTTATTTTTAGTTCGTGCTTTATTATGGGTTCTTTATGCTAGATGTTATTATTCCGATATATTCTATTGGAAGTAGCAACCCAGTCTTCGGGTGTTATCTTCTTTGAATTGTCATGGATATTAGGATGTGCATTTTAAAATTAAAAATTTATTTAATTTGAATTTTATATTTTCTTAAATAATTACGATACAAACCTTTAGGTACTAATTTTGGGCGTTATGGGGTGTTAATCCTTCCACAAACGTAACCAACTCTCAAACCCAATTTTCTCTGGTTTTATTTTCTCGGTGTTCGATCCACCTTTTGGAACGATCGATGACAACTCCAACAAATTAATTAATTTTCAAGTTTTAACGATATTCCATTAGGAGTGACATATTGTTCTTCGGATACCGAATTTTCAAATCCCACCGAACTTTCGAACCTTTTAAACCTTTTTTAAATATTTTTAAAAAAGGGTCGCTACAGATGGCGACTCCGCTGGGGAAACAATTTTTGTTTTAAAACGGAGTTAAGCCTTAGTTTGGTTCGCATCATAATTTTTAAGAAAATATAAAATTTTAATTAAATTAATTTTCGCCATACATTAGATTAAGAACCCTTAAGTGGGAATGGTTACTTCGCTTAGTGGGGTCTTTTTGTATTTATTTTCTTTTTCTTTTGTATCCATTTTCGCATATCATTTCATGCATAAGTGTTGATTCAAAAGTGTAATTTAGAAGATGCTCAATTCTGGATGAGAGATTTTGTATCAACAAAAGTGTTAACGCTACAGTATGGGGTGGTCTGAACGCATACAAATAAAGAAAGGAAACAATTTTTTGAAAGACCACGTGTCAGAAAATGTGAAGCCCATTTTGATCATTTCAAGGCAAAATGAACTTGATTAGCTAAGAGAGATATAGCAGAACCGTGATTCAGATTTGAAGGAATCCTTACAACAAAAAATTGGCGATCTAGCATTGATACTGAATGTCTAGACCGATTAACACATGTTCAAAGCTTTCATGCAGTTTAGAGTATCGGGTACTATTGTTTCATTTTTTTAAAAATTGAAATGATAATTACACTTCAAAGTTTAAAACAAGTCAAAGGCAGGTTGGAAACAAGGCTAGAAAATTAAAAACACTCACTCATGAGTTAACCGCTAGCCAACCCCAGAATCAAGATTTGACATCACAAAATGAAGATTATAAAGTTTAAACTATACGACTGGATGAGCTTCTCCAAGATTATCATAATCGGGATCTTGTTGCTGTCTTAAGTCTTGCACAGAACTAAAATAAGTTCCTAAAAGATAGGATCACTTTTCTTGAGAATGCTCCCCAAGACTGCCGAGAGAGACTGATTTCTTTTGAAGGAGCTCTTCAAGAAGATAACATTCGAATAGTATATGAATTGTAACAAGTTAGACAGTTAATTCGAGACCAACAAAAAGCAATGATAGATTTTATGCAACAAGCACGAAGGGTTGTCCGCATCCAAAACTAGTGATGGAAGCTCGTGAACTAAGGGCGTATGTTAGCTCCGAAACACCACTAGGGTCCCGTGTTCAGATGTTACTACAAGAAATAGATATCTCAGGCGTGAGGCTAACCTCTATCTGCATTTAGCGTTATGACTACTTATTGTAATCAGGACCTCTTTATTTGAATGAAAATCTTTCTAATGATACTTTAGAATCAATACTTGTGCATTCATTTTCAAATTTTTCATATATTAATCATCGAAATTATATTTGGGTAATTTCATGTAAGAAAGCTTCAGACTACAATTATTCCACTTGTGAATTAAGGCGATGAAAGACACTGTAATCATTCTGCTTGAAAATTAAAACGATGGGAGACTATGTGTTTAATCTGGAGCAAGGTCAAAAATATCCAGAAACTCGTTTAGATAGAACTGAACAAAACATCAGTGCTTGAAAAAAAATGATAAAGAAAAGGTCCCGGTTGGACCCGCCGAAGAACAAGAGAACACCACGACGTATACAGAGACATAAAATTTTGAAAGAAGAGTTTACACCAATAATTGGGGCATCATTACCCAAGAAGAAACAAAGATCTCATGTATATACAAGAGTTCAAATTCGAATATACAGGAGAAGACAAAGAACTTGAAAAAAAATACAATTCTTTTGGTGAAAAAATGATACCAACCGAAGTCACTTGACTTAAAAGATTGAACAACGATTAAATATTTGTTGGGGCACAAGAATGATGTTGGTAGATAGTCCTAAGACGAAGTCTACCTAACCAGAAAAGTGTTGACATGAAAAGGAAAAGATTCAACAATTTGCATGTAACTATGCATTCTTATTAATAGTAAGAATAAAGTTTTACATGATATAAGCATCTTTGCATTATGCCCATGCATCATTTCATCATGAATATTTGTACAGGATTTTGAACAAACAATATCCAAGAAGATGACTTTGTTGAAGAATTTTGTGCACTCTACACCAATCAAGAAGATACAAGCTTGAGTGTCATTTGCTTCGATCACTTCGAAAATAGAAGAGAGATCATCCGATATCGAGTTATCATCAATGAAAAGACTTTTTGATGTCAAGACGGACAAAATCGAGGTAGCATTTTATAGATTATTTTCTAAACGAATTTATTAATTTGGTCCTTTCTTAAGGATACCATTTCAAAAACGATTTTTTTAATACAATCCTTTCTTAAGGATATTTTTTCGAAAACGAATTTCTCAATTCGGTCCTTTCTTAAGGATACCTTTTCGAAAACGAATTTCTCAATTCGGTCCTTTCTTAAGAATATCTTTTCAAAAACGAATTTCTCAATTCAGTCCTTTCTTAAGGATACCTTTTCGAAAACGAATTTCTCAATTCGGTCCTTTCTTGAGGGATACATTTTGATGTCAAGACGGACAAAACCGGGACATCATTTTACAAGATATTTTCGAAAACGAATTTCTCAATTCTATCATTTCTTAATGATACTTTGTTGAAAACGAATTTCTTAATTTGGTCCTTTCTTAAGGATACTTTCTCAAAAACGAATTTCTCAATTTGGTCTTTTCTTAAGGATACTTTCTTGAAAATGAATTTCTCAATTCGGTCCTGTCTTAAGGGTACCTTTTCAAAAACGAATTTCTTAATTCGATCTTTTCTTAAGGATACCTTTTCGAAAACGAATTTCTTAATTCGGTCCTTTCTTAAGGATACATTTTGATGTCAGGAGGGATAGAACCGGGGCATCATTTTATAGAGTATTTTCTAAACGAATTTCTTAATTCGATCCTTTCTTAAGGATACTTTTTCGAAAACGAATTTCTTAATTTGATCCTTTCTTAAGGATACCTTTTGATGTCAAGACAGACAGAACCGGTGCATCATTTTATAGAGTATTTTCTAAACGAATTTCTTAATTCGACCCTTTCTTAAGGATATCTTTTCGAAAACGAATTTCTTAATTCGGTCTTTTTTTAAGGATACCTTTTGATGTCAAGACGGACAGAACTAGGCATAATTTTACAGGATATTTTCAAAATAAAATTTCTCAATACGATCATTTTTTAAGGATACCTTTTGAAAAATGAATTTTTTAATTCGATCCTTTCTTGAGGATACTTGGTTAAAAATGAATTTCTTGATTTGATCCTTTCTTGAGGATATTTTGTTGAATATGAATTTCTTAATTCGATCCTTTCTTAAGGATAATCTTTTGAGTTCAAATTTCTTAATTCGATCTTTTCTCAATGACTCTTTTAAAAACTTGAATTTTTTATCCAAATACTTTCATAAGGATGTATTGCTTAACCTAATCCTTTCTTAAAGATATCTTTTTAACTTGATCATTTCATAAGGATATTTTCTTCAAAATCAAACTCGATCATTTTAAAATGAGTTTTTTCTTAAAATCAATTTTTAAATCCTTCCATAAGGATACAAAATGAATGACAAAAAGATGATGGACTATTCAAATGTCCATTAAAATTCATTTTCACAAATGGTCAAAGGAAAATAAATCCTTTTGAAAGATACAATCTATTGATTGGTACAAATTGATTGTACCCAAGGAAATGGTACAACTAGTCCGGAGCAAACGACTACCGGTAAAGGCAATCCAAATCTGTTAATCCCTATGCATTTAGGAAAAATGCAAGGAAAATCAAATAATTGATCAAGATGATGATCATTCAAATGTCTATTAAAATCCATTTTCATAAATGATCGAAAGAAAATAAATCTTTTGAAGAAATCCAATCTCTTGATTGGTACAAATTGATTGTACTCGAGGAAATAGTACAACTAGCCCGGAGCAAACGGCTACCGGTAAAGGCATTCCAAATCCGTTAATCCCTGTGCATTTGGGAAAAATACAAAGAAGATCCATGAGCCGAACTGAAGAAAGATGATATTCAAGAATCATAAGAGAATTTGGATCTACGCAATAGAGAAGGCAAATCCCGACAAATAACGTACAGAAGCTGCTGAAATTTAAAACATAAAAGAACAAAGCATTGAGAATAGTTATGTACATAGAAAACTCACGACTGCAAGATGAAGATTGCATGAAGAACCAGAAAAGCTCAAGATTCAAGAGGAGAATCAACTGAGAAGTTCAATGCAAGAAGTACTCTCGACTCAAGATGTAGAAGATTCTATATAGGAAGAATTTACGACATCGATATTTAAAGGTGAAGAGTTCAATAACAAGAAGAACTTACAGCCTAAAGACCTTGCCGAAGATAAGCATGACTCTACAACAAGAAGAATCTACTCTTCTAAGGAACCTGATAGAAGAAAAACAATGAAGAAGTTGTAGGCTCGAAATCTCAGTTTTGAAAAATTTTGTTTTGGAATAGCGGAGAAGATCAAGTGAAGATGGAGAAGAAGCGGTGGTCGGGAGAAAGGACCCCCAACCTTACCACAAGAACTCCAACTTTACCAAAAGAACCATAATTTTACCAAAAAGAATCTTTACCTTACCATCAACCTTGAAACCATACCAGATGAAATGGGTTATTCCTTATTTTTGCTTTATTGTCGTTATACAACAATAAGCAAAGAGGGGCAACTGTAATAACTCATTTCAAAAACCAAAACCCATTTTACATATCCAACCCAATGTCCCACAAAACCGAGCCTAATAATAGCCTAAATCTAATACCTAACAGCCAACAAAAAAGACCCAACCCAAATTTAATACCAAACCCTAATTAGACTAAACAAAACAACCTGCAACCTCTTTTGTCTATCGCTGCCGCTGCCTTTCCTATTCCTAGTTACCGGCGCGTAGCGACCATGTGCGACACTTCAAATCACGCTGGTGGTCACGCGCTCTCCTATTAGATCTTTAAATGGTCACCGCCCAAGTCGTACTGCAGCACCGCCTTGATTATCTCACTGCCCTATAAAATATCAAAACAAAAACAAAAGTCAAATCTGAAAAGAGATTGCAACAAAGATTTTTCTTTTATTATATATTATTTTGTGGGTATAAAAATCCCAATGAATCGATGTAAACGTTTACGCGTTATCAAATGAAAAACACGAATATTCGAACCACAAGCTTGTCAAAAAAAAAACAAAGACCACAACATCATCATATTCAAAAAAAAAAGAGAGAGATATCGGGAAAATAGCAAAAATATTCGAAAAGAAAATATAAAAAAAGGGTTTCGAACACTTATATTCTTGTAGATCTAGCCGAATCCATTGATCTTCTCGACAATCTAAGGTTGGAGTCGAGTTCTAGTTGTCGAGATCTATCGAAAAGTCCCTTCTTTTTCTCTTTTCGGTCGCCGCGTAGGCACAAGAGGTAAACAACGACCAGAGGAGGAGATACTTGAGAGCATCAATCCATGCTCTGTTTTCTTTGGAAAACAATAACCAGCAAGTGTTATTGTGTGAGCAAAAAAACCCATATATATTTGTCCCAATACGACGTCGTTTGGGGCAATGTTATTCATCCCCAAAATGACGTCGTTTCATGCTTGGGCTCTAGAACCAGATTCGATCCAGGACCAAACCCGCGTTCTTACCTGAGAAAAAGGCGAAATCACACCAGTGGTCCCTGAAGTTTTATATCCTTAACAATATTTTATTCCAGTTTTAATTTTCTTTTGTTTCAATCATTGTTTTATGTTACATTGGCTCTATAATTTCCATTTTCTCACGTTTTCATCACTTGTTTTATATATATTATATATTAATATTATTTTAATATATATATATATATATTCTTTAACGTTTTAAGACTATATATATTTGTAAAGTTTTTAATATTTTTGCATACATATAATATTAATATAAGGTAATTTTAAAATATAATAATGTATATTTTTTCTATTTTGTCAACGTAAATAAGGCATGATTATATATATATGTATAGATTTGATTAATTATTATATATATAATTCCTTATATATAAGTTGTATATTTGTTAAGTATCTATAAATTATAATCTCTTAATATATTAAGCTCTTATATATAATATGCGTGAATAATATAATAATATAAATATTTATATTATATCTTTATGTGTATATATATGGTATTTATAAATTTTGGGATTTTATTTTTAATTTATTTTTATTTCGTGCTTTATTATGGATTCTTTATGCTAGATGTTATTATCTCGATATATTCTATTGGGAGTAGCATCCCGGTCTTCGAGTGTTATCTTCTTTGAATTATCGTGGATATTAGGATGTGCATTTTAAAATTAAAAATTTATTTAATTTGAATTTTATATTTTCTTAAATAATTACGATGCGAACCTTTAGGTACTAATTTTGGGCGTTATGAGATGCTAATCCTTTCCCAAACGTAACCAACTCCCAAAATCAATTTTCTCTAGTTTTATTTTCTCGGTGTTCGATCCACCTTTTGGAACGGTCAATAGCGACTCCAACTAATTAATTAATTTTCAAGTTTTAATGGTATTCTATTAGGAGTAGCATCTTGTTCTTCGGGTGTCATCTTCGGATACCAAATTTTTAAATCCTACCGAACGTTCGAACATTTTAAAAAAAATTTAAATATTTTCGAAAAAGGTTCCCTACACCCAAAAAAGCAATAACATTGTTTCATATCATGTGCTCGACAGCATAGGATTACCCCTCCCATTTTCTATCATTTCCGAAAGCGATAAATTCGTTGCCTTGCCCATACTCGTCTTCAAAGTCCGAAACTTTCTCTATAAATACAGACGCTGTCGAGTCGACTTCATATTCATCCACTTCTGTAAAAACAAGTCTAAGGGGAATATTTTAAGAAAATGGAAAGCAAATGCTTTGTTTACTGTGTTTTGATCTTGTTTTTCCTGGGTTTTCAAGGATGTGCTGATGGAAGGCTACTAACTCAGCCCAAACCTGATAAAGACGCTGTTGCTGCCTATGCTCGTTGGTTGGTGTCTCAAAATTTTTGGGGGAGTTTAAAGTAATTCTTTTTTCTTTCTCTTTTGATTCTTTTACTTCATTATTATTACAAAAATTATTGCTGTTTGTTTTGGGTATGTAATCTGCAATTTTGGATACTGTGTTTTGTTTTCTTGTTCCTCAACTGTTTGATTAAATTACACAGTTGATTGATATTGTTGAAGTTTGGATTTCAATTATCAAAAGATGAAGCTTTGGCTTCCTTCTTTGCTCAAAGATTAATCATTGAATTACTAACTATTATTTAAGCTGAGAAAACGTTGGTGTTTATGGTTTGCCTTATCTGTCTTTTACTTTTGCAGTACATTATCAATTGACTTGAAAGGATCGCCATTTGGGTAAGTTTTTTCTCATACACACATACATATATATTATACTCCTATATGTTTATTTATGTGTTGGTAACGAAATGAAGATGGTCGTCATGCTTCAGCTCAATACATTTTGTTTATTTCTTTGCCTTATGCTTGTGTTTGGGATATTTGGTGGTAATTTATGTTATTTGGACCTGGGGTGAGTGTTGGATGTAGGTGTATATCAGCAGTTTTTCCTATATTTGGAGGATTGTACATTCATTACCGATGTCAAATACATGTTGGACACAGTACTACATGGGAAAGGAAGAGTCAGAATAACATAGGCATTGATTATTTTGGATTGTTTTCGAGATTTTAAAATATAACTAGAGATGGGAAATGATCTTGGATAATCTTAATCTTATTTCAAATCTGCGGGTTTACTGGTATAGATTAGAGTTTGATGAGATTTGATCATTGTTTTTCAGAATTTTAGGAGCTTTAATTTGCAATTTACTCGCACACATTCAGTGAGAACGAATAAGATTCATAAGAATTATGAACGCTTTAGATCCAGTGTCCAGATGTTGATATATAGTTATGTACATGTATTTGAAATTTCACATGGCATGTACCTTAACATTTTCTTCTATGCGTATCTGCAATATCATGGCTCAAAATTGTACAGTAGGTTTCTCATTTTCGTAATAGACATTCTGTATTCAAAGCTACTTGTATGAACACATTAAGAACGTTAACATGTGCTGCAGGAATGTTGTTTCATTTAGTGATGGGGTACCCAACAAAGGTACCGGTGTCCCGTATTTCTATTTGACAACCCTTGATCCAACTGCAAGAAATGCATTAAAAGACCAGAGGTCCTCACTTACAATCAGTGAGTATCCGCTTGGAACTTGTGGTAATGCCGACCCAGAAAGCCCCGAGTGTGCAAAAATCACACTCACAGGAAAGGTACGTTGCTAATTCCAGTTTTCTTTCATCTCCATTGAGCTTATTTTGTCACGTATAGTGTATGTGTGTCAATAAATAAACTCCTGAAGTACTTATTGCTCTTTGATTTTCATTCACTCATATTTATGAAGATTAGGTTCTATATGCCAATCCAATTCATATGATAAGTCTTACCCCTTTTACTACTAGAACCATTGGAAGAGAGAACAAAATGACTTTTTCAATGATTTTAAGCTAATTTGATTGTGTCTTATGGTGTTGTAGTTGGTACTACTTGAAGCAAACACTAAAGAGGCCAAATTTGCTCAAACTGCCTTGTTCACAAAGCATCCAGAGATGAAGGGTAATTCTTAGCAAAAATAATTGTTCTTTTCTTGTTTGCCCATATCCGGCAATATCTAGATATGAATATGACAATACTCAACAATACACTCGAATCCTAGTAACTGACCTTGATTCAACAATACACTCGAATCCTAGTAACTGACCTTGATTCTACTTACCAAGTTTGTAATGGTTGAACTGTACAGGGTGGCCTAAGAGTCATGATTTCCGGTTTTTCAAACTGGAGATCGAAGACATCTTCATGATTAATGGGTTTGGTGGCCCTAAACCTCTCACGGTTGATCAATACCTCAAATACAAAACGTGAGTATCAAAGCTGCATACCATATTTGCTTTTTATGATGCCAAGTTATCTGCATTTTACATATTATACGGTCTGATGATCCACAAGCCTTGGAATACGTATTGTATGCTAGTATTTAATTTGTATGAGCCTTTGCCATCTACAGGAACAAATTTGCCTTCGGTAACTGAACCGGTGAAACACAATGCCGAACTCCATTCTGAAACATGGTTATGACTGTAAGTGAATGTGAAGTGTTTAATGATTATCTTGTAAACAAATAAAACACAGTTGTTATTCTATATGTATTGTTTGTGGTTGATGGCAAAGTCCAAAGTAATAAAATGGTTATTGAATTATTGTTTCGAAACCGTCTTTAGAATCAATTTATATATGGATAATTATTTCAAGCACAAGTGTTCTACAAGCCATTTTGTCTTGGGGTTTAAGGATTTTGTTTAGGTCTCTAATGTTTTGAATATAGGTGTACGAGTTTCGAACTTAAGGAGTGTGGTTAAAATTTAGGTTTTAGGGTTTATAAGTTAAAACCTAAATCTATAATCATATTATCTTAAACTCTAAATTCTAACTCTAACTTTTAATTTCTACCATAATCTCTACATTTTAAATCCATACACAAACCCTTAAACCCTAAACTAAGGTGTTTGTGGAAATTTTTCGTTTTCACCGTTATTGCATTAGATATTCTCTTTATATATAATGAATAATCTATTTTACATTAATTTATGATTATTAAAACGTGTGAAATTTATGGTTGAGGTTAAATAATTATAGTTTTATCCCTTAAAATCTCTTTATTTTTAACTAATTGAGTTTTATGATATAAATGAATAATTGGTCAATTTAAGGAACACACCCTTCCTCCTACCAAGGTAGGACACAGCCGAGATGAAACTTGATGGCTAAACATAAACAGTAATAAAACGAGATATAGTTTAAGTTGTAAGTAACTATTCATGGTCTAGTTTGTTTAATGCTTAATAATTAAAAAATGTCCGAATAATATCCAAATCTCCGAATTTCAAAAACATCATAAAATTCTCAAAACAATCCTCAAATTTCTAATTTTTAAATTTTGATTCAAACTGATGTTGTTGCCAATCATTGACGACGTGTTCACTTTCGTCGTAGAACTATTACGATCGTTTTCCTCAAATTTCAGTGTTATGAATGCTGAACAAAGCTAAAATGACGATAGGAGAAAAAAATAGACCACAAATGTTGTAGGGTTTTAAGACGACTCCATCAACGTCAGCTTAATTAATTTTTATGAAATCAGTCTTAAAAAATTTATAATATTTAAGCTTTATATATGCTCATCTTCAAATAAGTTTATGGATCTATCATTGTCAATTGAAGTATTATTTGAAAAATATTATCAAATATGTCTCTGAAACTTGAATATAGATTTTTTTTTTTAAGTTTTATATTGACAGGAATCTTCAAAGTTAAAGTAACATTCATATTTTTGAGTCAGGACTTCTAATATTTGAAACACAGTCTGTGTCCTGTCTTGTTCAGATATATTTACAAAGAACTGGACATGGAAATTCCTTGTTTCAGTTCCAAGAGTTCAGTCATCTACATTACCAAAATCACCCACTTTCTAACTCTAAACTCTGATAAATAATCACATGACCAAGCACTAGATATGGGGGTTTGGAGTCCCACCAGTTCCACGATCGCCGGTTCCTGTAAGAGAAGCCAACACCAGCAGGAATCTCCAAGTACAACTTGTTTTGGATCAGATGATCTCCTCTGAGGCACCCACCATATGACACCACATAATAATAATAATAATAATAATTAAAAAAATATAAAGAAATTATCAATTATTGGAGAAAAAAATCGATATATTTGAAATTTTGTGAAATATATCAATCTTATCTCCGGTACTTTGTTGAAACTCGGGGTCAGACTTTATTTCAAGTCTTTATACGTAAAGAGAAATTATATTATAAATCATTCATTTATATCACGTCATCAACCAATTAAATATATTCATTTAATAGATTTTTTATTTTAATTTTTTATTAAATAAATCTTCACTAATATTTACTGTAAATTAAATTTAATAGGCATTACCAATATCTTAGAAAATCTCCCCGTCTCCTCTCTCTCTCTCTCTCTCTCTCATCTAACAAGGGAGGGAAGGGGGTGAGATGAGAAAGCAGAAAACCTTGAATTTCTTTGTTTCAACGCCAGCAATGATGGTGTTTCCTTTCTTCCATGGCGATCATTGTTCCCACACAACTCCTTTACATTCATTTTAAAGTATAAAGCCCTCCACACTCTTCAAAGCATCACATCATTTCATCAACCAAAAAAAGCAACAAGAAGATCAGAATCAACAAACACTTGATCAAAGAGAGAAAAGCAAGCTTTTAGAACGAGTGATGGGTCTTTTCTGAACTTCTGTTGGGGGAATCAAGCATCTTGGTCCGAAAAGATTTACACCAGTAAAGCAAGTTTTTACTTACTTCTCTACGGTTTAGGGAAACCTGTTGTGTTCTGCAGTAGTTCACTATGTACTGTAAGAGATCTCTCTACTTTCTGCAACTCAATATTTCACTATGAACTTCCTTTGTAACTTACTTTCTGCAATTCTTCCATGCTCATCTGATATATATTGAATTGTTTTTATGCTTTAAGATATAGCAAGAAGCATGGGAAATGTATGGTAATGGCTTTAATCAAGTGGATCTGCCATTTTCATCATCATATATAGATGAAATTGTAGCTTTTTGTTGTGTATATATATGTTAGGGTTTATCATTTCATGCTTTAAGATTCTCAGATGTCCTATTCTTTTTAGTCTACTTTACGAAAAATTATATCATGGGTCAGTCCCACCACCTATACATGGACCAACCAATAAAAACTGTCCACTTTATCAATTTTTCTATGTCATAATTTTTTTCCAAATGAATCTTCACTTGAAAAATTAAAAAATAATGAGGTGGACAATTTCTATTAGTTGGTCCCATAGATGACGTGGTGGGACTGACCCATGATATAATTTCTCATACTTTAGTCATAGTTGGCACTTCGATAACCTTGAAAACTTCGAGCGTGATGAGATCATTTCAGTTTACCCTAAGATTTATTAAATTTAAGTATATTTTAGTAATTTATTTAAGAAAATATATATTTTAGATTTTTTTCAATGTTTATTGTGGTGATATGACGTAATATATAACATGTTTACGTAACGGTTTTGGACTGTAAAAATGGTGATGCAATTTTTTTATTGTATTACGATTATAATGCGTTGTGATGACCTTGAAAAACGTTATAATAAATTCGTTACACTATATTGTAGTCACAATTTAATACTAAGCGAGTATGTGTTGGGCAATTATACTTTAAATTCTCATATAATTTATAGATTATGATTATCGTGATATTTCAATTTAACATCATAACTTAAAAAAAATATGATCGTTGGTTAACGGATACAAAATAAAACTCGTTATCTAGGCATGATGAGTTTTGTTTTATATTCATTGACCCAACGATCATACTTTTCAAGTTACGATATCAAGTTGATTAGTATAAATAAGTAGTTTGGTGTATAGTATTGATCATTCAAATATTCTCCAACCTCTTTAGTTCGAGCAAAGCTACTAAAATTGTGAAACTGTGTGATTTTGTAGAGCCTAGAAAAAGCAAGAACTCAAAATATTTCAGAAGATTGAAGATAACGTTTTTTTTTTCCAGTAAATTATGATGTTTTTCGATCTTTTTCGATAAAAATATATTGTAAGATTACGGATTAGAATTTAAAAAATTATTTAGATATAAGTTATTTTATTTAACAGAAATATAAAATAATATTAAACTTTTGTTATTCGATTGATATATCATGGTTTAAGGTTTTTTTTGCATAGAATTATTCGGGTAAAATAGAGTTGTTAAGACGTGAAAAATCGCACATTATGAACAAGATAAAATTATTGATAATAATTGATTAATTTTTTTATAAATTTTAATTTGTTTATAAATGATAAAGTAGTACTTTGATTTAAATTTTGTGTTGTAATGTCTCAAATTTTGAACCTAAGAGGGTTTTTTTTTTGGTTTAGATAGTCTAGGGGACTAGGTTTATAGGTTCGAGTCATATTCGAGATTAAAATTAGATCAAGTATTTTTTTAGTAAGATAAAAATATAAAAAATATTCTAAAATCATTAAATACTATAATAAAAACTTTGGTGAAATCAATTTTACAAAATAACATTTTTAAAATTAGATATTTTTGTTAGTGATTAAAATGTAAAGTTTATAAATTTTGGTAGCTGTTTTAAAAAAATCAAAACTTAAAATCCTTAAGAATCTATTATACTAAGGTTTTAAAATACGATGTTTCTCTCGATTTTATAAAAACTAAATAAAAAATAGTCATTTCTTAAAATCACTTTTGCCGTAATTTTATTCCTCAAAACTTTTCTCTTAAGTTTCCTTCAGCCAAACAGTAATTTCTTTATCTAGAATCTCAGATAATTATTTGGATTTCTTAAATTTTTAATTTCTAATTAATTTTTAACTTTGTTTGGCAGAATCTCATTGTAACTTTTGGTCCCTCTTGATTATTTTACTTTTTTTTTTGAAAAATTTACATATTTTTTATTATTTAATATCAAATTAATTTAAAATATAGAACGAAGTTTAATTGTTCGTCAACCACCTTTGTCATCGCCGATGATAATAGATGATGATTATTTAACCTCGGATTTTATTGATTATTACGTTTTGATCCTCTAATTTCGAATTTAATCTCTATTTTGTTGAAAAATACTTTAAGACACACGAAAAAGAGATCAAAAGTAAAGAAATCAAAAAACTTCAAACGAGATTTTTAATTTTAAGATATTTTTCAGTAAAACAAACACCATATTCAAGTTCAACATATTAAAACGAGTTCGTCAATTCAATTTGAGTTTAAATAATTGTTGATTTTAAGATTAACAATGATCGTAATTTTTTTAATTTAATAATAAAAAATATTATTTTATTATTTATTTTATTTTTATATTTAATAATTTTAAAATAACCAATACATAAATAATTTGAAGATTTAATTAATATATTAAAAAGTTTAAAAATAAATGACTAAAATAAAAATAAAAATATAATTAAGCGATGAACCGGGTATATACCCAATCCTAAAATAGGGGTAGGCAAACAACAAAAGATCAAAAATCAAATAATCCTCTGAAACAATCGAAACAGGGGAGTGAAGAAAGAAAGAAAGAACCACCAGATAATTGACAAAGAAAAACAAGGAATCTCGGAATTATATTAGATAAATAGCTGAAAAGAAAAGAAAAGAAAGGACAGGCGATTCTGCTCTCTTTTGCTGCTAGCCAAGCAAAGCAATGACTCTTCAAGCAACTTCCCACAACTTTGGAGCCATTTCAGCTCTTCTTTGCCCTCCTAAAACTTCCCGTCCCCGTTTTCTAATCAGAGCAAAAGGTAATCGCTTTTCTCTTTATTTGATGGATTTGGGATGCGTTTTTTGCCTTTTTTTACCTTGGGGTTTGAAAGTTATGTGATTATGTGTGTTGAAGTTGCGTCCTTTTTGTTCTTTTAGCTTGAAGTTGATGCTGTTTTTTTATGAATTGGAACTGTGTTTTTGGTTTTCAACTTGATATAGGTAATGGGGTTGGGAATTTTTGTGAATTAAAAGTTTGCCCCTTGTTCTGATTATGTTTCTTTCGGGTCTTCTGGTTTGCTATTCCAGTGGAACCATCGGAGAAATCTGTGGAGATAATGAGGAAATTCTCAGAACAATATGCACGTCGATCAGGAACTTATTTTTTTATGGACAAGGGAGTGACTTCTGTTGTAATCAAGGTACTCTTTTTAACTATGTAGCTCTGACTTACCATTTTTGTTGAAATCTGTGTCCAACGCCTATGTCCCGCTGCATATCCTGGTATATTGGATCCTCCAAATACATGGAAGAAAGAATTTCAAAAAACATCCTCTACCCGAGTCTTACATCCCAGTTTGTAACATATCTTTTTAAGATTTTAAGACAAAGTTGACTGCATTTGTCATTTTAGTTTGAGATTTGTATCTCTGTTGCGAAAAAAAACTTTAGCATTTCAAAGCCCTTTAGCATTTCTTCTAACATGGAAGCTCAAAATGCTTCACATATTAATCTTAGAGTTTGACTTATTGTTTATATTACCTGGCTATTTTGTTCTTAGTTGTTGACTTTCAATAAAAACCGAACCGAACACTATGCCTTTAATTGGTTCTTTGAGCAAAGAAATTGTTTATATACCTAGTTATGGCTTTGTTTAAGTGAGGTCTTGGGAGGGGTAATCAGAAAATGCCTCTCATTCTTTAGTATTGTATCCTAGGCCTTTCTAAGCAGAACCTCATTTGGAGGCCAGGTTGTAACGGGAAGGAATTGAATGCTGCCGTCAAGGTTAAACTAGTGAGAAAACCTTCAGTTCAACTCGGTCAAATTGAGTTGATCTATTGGGGAATTTAGAGCATATTTAGTAGTTGTTCTACTTGAGAATTTGAGTTAAAAAAATCAGTTGTTTGCATGCAAACTGAAAAGAATGAATGGAATGATCAGAACACATTCATTCATGAACAACAATAAAACTACTATATTGCTATACTCAACTCCTCCAACTATCTATGCGACTATGGCTTGATCGAGATCTGTTTTTCTTATGTAATTTAACTCCTTGAGAAGAGTGCAAATCATGTACTAGTTCTTGTTCTTTATTTAAGCTATTTTGTTCGTCGTCTGTTCAAAATATTATGAACAAAAAATTCTAATAATAGGAATTAAAAAAGCTCGTTTGGGGTATTATAACAGGGACTGGCAGAGCATAAAGATTCATTGGGTGCTCCACTTTGCCCTTGTAGGTAAACATTTCCCTCCATTATCTCTGAATCTTGTTCAGAATAATTAATCTTATTACACTCGAATATTTATAGCTACATCAGATTTAATCACCATTGAAGTGTAATTTCAATATATTACAGGCATTATGATGACAAAGGTGCTGAGGTTAGTCAGGGCTTTTGGAATTGTCCATGTGTTCCGATGAGGGAAAGGTAAATATATTGCCACAACATATTTTACGAATGTTCCTCGCAAAATTTTGTCTAGCTTCAAGAGTTGTATGGGAAGTAGAAAGGTCTTTCAATTCATCCTAGAAAAAGATTACGATAAGTGCTTATCTAAATTGAGTTGACTAGGATCATTGTTATATGTCTAAAACCTTTTGAGGTCCCTTATAAATATTGACTGCATTGTCATGCTGATTATTGACTTAGTGAAAACTTCTGAACTAATATCACCATCCTGAAGAACTAGATAGTTAAAGGTTAATTGTTAAAACATGTCTTTATTCGAGGGTGTTGCCGTATACGCTACAAAAGCTGGTTGTTTGAATGCAGCTTGAGAACAATGATATCACCGCTGGCACTCAGACATTTTCAATGTGCATGAATCTACAGCGACTATGTTAATCTCTTTAATTTAATCTACGTTCTCGTATTCAATTTCCACAACTATTTTGCAGGAAAGAATGTCACTGCATGCTCTTTCTCACTCCGGATAACGACTTTTCTGGAAAGGATCAGGTGTATATTCTGGCTACTAATTCCTTTTGTCTGTGCTTACAAGCTATATTTCTTAACCGGGATGTGAATGTTGAATACAAGTAGGTGTCTAACATGGATACATTCAATTCCTTTGGAATTTTTCAATGTATCTGGAGGGTTATATCTTATATCCATGTTAGATATATTTCATACATGGGTGTCGAATACGGATACATAAAGAAAAAAATGAAGAGTCAGAGCATCATAGCTTACGAGCATTGTGTTACGTGTATATAGCAGAATTGTCTCGTGGTGTTTTCTCTAACAACGTGCATATTTTTCTTCATTATGTGCAGACCATCACATTGGAAGAAATCAAGGAAACAACAACCAACATGTAATGCTTGACATTTCAAAATTTATTTCTTAAACAATGTATCTTGTTGTTAGCCCTCCAAAGAGAAGAATAAACGAAACGAAGGTTGAATCTATATGTATATCTGCGTTATATTTTCAAATACCATTTTTCACAATCGTTGTATTTGCGATTATTGTCCTAACACTTTGTATCAATGGTTCTATATGCTGCCATTGATTTTGAAATTCTTTTGGTTATAACTTGCCATCCAATGCAATTGTTGAGACAGGTTCAACTTTAAAGGAAGGAGATCGGTGTTCGGATTAAACCATGTAGGGGATGCCTCTGCATCCATAACTTGAATCTGTCTTCCAATTTATGAGGATCTGGTATGTTTAAATGTTTCTAAAATTTCATTTTATAAGTATTTAATATCTTGAACCAGTTTCAATTCAAAATTAGGTTCAAGTAAATATTAAATTCCTATAGATGAGCCAAAGAATTGTCATTTACAGTAACATATGAGAAAGAAGATTAAAAGCTGTATGAAGATTTTCATTCCTTTGCATTAAATTTATACGATAATAATGAAAATAAAAGTGAAGAACCATGAAAATCCTAATGAGCTTTTAAAGTCGGAGTAGTCGATGTCGAAGGCCTCCCGCTCTTGCCACAATCTTTCCCGTCCCTTAAACTAAAGGCTGCCAAGAACTTGTCGTTCCAACCTCCTCTAGTCGCTGCCGGGACAGAAGAGGAAGCCTGTTTGCAGGCATGATCGGCTGGAAACCTGTGTTTCAAACAAACCTCCAATCGACAAGTCTTGCAAACGGTTCTGTTGGAGAATGTCAATGTCTCTCTACACCTTCTAACAGGACAAGTTGGTTTCTTCTTCTTCCTCGGGTCACAATTCCCAGATTTCTCATGTTTCTCCAATATCATCTTCTCTTCATCTTCTTTGCCTGTTACCTCAATCGAGGTCGAACAGATTTCGCACACAACCACTTTCCTGCTGTTATGTTCCGGTTTCGGACACTCATGAAACTTACAAGATTTATGTTCCAAACAAAACACCTGCATGGATTTATTTTTAATCCAAAGTTATACCGAGATATCGATAAATAAACCGACTCCAAAAACAATATGAACAAGATATAAGGGTACCTTGTGACAAGCATGGCATTTGAAAGGAAGGAAATCTAATTGCTGACAATCTGCGAATTGGCAATGTTTTCCTAGATCAGGAAAAGCTTCTGTACCCCCTCCAGCCATTGAACAAAGATTTTATCAGAATCTGATGAATGTGTTGTTGTAGAGAAAGGCCGGAGGGGATGATATGGTATATAAAGACGGGTTGTCTTGGGGAGAAAGCCAAGTCCCGTCGGGGAACGAATACCGTGTTGAACCGTCCTTTTATAATTTTGGGTGGGAACAAGGAAACCTCCACGTCGGCTTATTACTTTTTTCTATATTTGAGTAGGTTCTAGAGTAATCCAATTGTAATACGCCACGTTACTTGGACAATGAAATAATAATTAACTAAAGGGAAAACATTTCTGGAAGTCCCTTATATTTAAGGTTTATTTTATTTTAGTCATCCTAATTGAATAACATATTATTTTAATCATTTATGTTTTCGACCGTTATTGTTTTTCACTTGAGTGTTCACCTTTGTTAGCACCTATTAATATGATGATGTCATATGTTACTAAAAAACTTAACCCATAAATTTTTAAAACATTCATTTTCACCATATTCTCCAATTATATCGTCTCTCACCCACCTTTTGAATCTTCTCCATTTTCCTTTGCACATTGTCAATGTAATTTTTCACTTTCCCATTTTTTAAAATTAAAATCAATGAATCAGTAAACCCTTTGATTTCCTGATTTTGTGGTCAAATTTTGTATATCAGTACAGAAGCTGAGGCGGAAGAAGCTACAATGGAGCTTTTGGAAACACTTGAAATTAAGAAAAAGAAAGTGTGTCAAGTTAGTTTATGGTTTGAATACTTGAGTTAAAACCCTGTGTCAAGTTAGACCATGGTCCAAGGCAGTTTAGACCGTCAAGATTAGGGGTGAGCAAAATTTGATTTGAAAAAACTAAATAATTCAACTCGGGACAAAAATATCCGACTCGTTTTGACTCGACTCGAAAAAATTTCAAATAAAATTTAAATATATATATATATAATTAAATGAATAAAATTGTAACTCCTTTGATTCGATCTAATCGAAAACCAGGTCAAGGAAATTATTTTAGGATCGCCGTGACGAACCGGGAAAGTTCCCATAAAACACAACACGACCGTTTTTTCGAATCAAAATTTATCCTGTTCTGATCTGATTAGGGGACTTTTATTGGATATGAATTGAATTGGTTCGATAAAAGGGTTCAGTTTTTACTCGATTCATCTCAAACTGAGTTCAGTTCAAGTCTACTGAAATCAACTCGATTATAAAGCAAAAGGCTTATATTTTCATATTCCACAGTTTCTCGCTATCAAGAATATCATCTTTTTCATGTCTAACTACCATTCTTTAACTAAGGTTGAATCAGAAAACTTCAAAGACAAGTTTTTCGAAATCTAAGTACGAGATCTACACAAGAATGTCTTCTTCGTCATCGAAACTCAGATTCAATGTTTGTAACTTGAATCCTGCACCCTGTATGAGCTCGACCAGATTCGATGCCACTCCGGTAGCTTGGACCGTCGTCTGTTTAGTTAACTGAGAAACAGATTAAAAGGGTTATTTTATATGTCGTAAATACTGAAATATGTAAAAGTCGGAATGAACGGAGACTCGATGAATGAACCCTGCGCTGGTAAAAAGAAAATGCATGACCCTTGACACTAAGTTTGGAGTCCTTGAGCAAAGGGTATCATAATGAATGCAGGAAAACTGCAGCGATCGTTTAGTTCGAGCTTTATGACACGATAGATCGAAGGTGTTCATGGGAAGTGACCTGAAATCTTAAATACGAGATATATCAAGCAGAGCATCGAAAATAACACTCACCTCAACAGTACCAATACCCTCAAGGACTTGAACCTTCAAGTCAGAAACGCCTTCGGCTCCCTACAAGGAACAAATAAATCACCCCATGCAGACTCAATTATAATTTACTCTAAACAAAATCAAAGAACCTTCCATCAATTACATCTCTGGAAACATAGTTGTACAATTAAACAGACATGATTAGTTTTTCCTGTTTCCTTCCTTCTCAGTGAGAAATCTTTTCCTCTGCAAGAAACCATTTTCTAAGGGAATGAATGAGACACTAGACTAAGATCAGGGTTCCTGTCCTTCGGGATGAAATAAGAAGTTCGGTTCCTCCCCGTCATTCGGATTGAAGATAAATCTATCAAGCTGACTATCAAAATGATCAATTTTGTCTGCTAAAGATGAATGGTGTTGCTATAATTTGGTTGGAAATTAAAAGGCTTATCATACCTCTAGTGCCTTGGTAACCTTTGGAATTTCGGCTTCATTCAACATTCCATCTGCCTTCAAACGATTAAGATTGAATATTAGAGACCAATGAATGGAACCAATATAGAGAATTTGAAGCAAAACTAGTCAATGGAACCAATTTCTGCTTAATTTCAAGAATTAAAATTCCAGGCAATAAGTGATAGAAAGATGCACCCCTAGTGGGGATTCTTTAAGTACCATAATGCAATTTACATTTTCCAGAATTCAGTAACAAAGAGATGAACATTTAAGCATAATGAGAAAGATGTTCAAAATCCAGCATTATCTAAACCAACATTTTGATAAATATAATAATAATTCCCCATCACTCAATAAAAATCTAAAAAAGAAAGAACTTTTATATGATTAAGTAGCAAAAATAAAACCCAGAACTCCCATTTAAGTCTCTCAACCAACAAAATTCCATTGCATCAACAGAGGGACTTTGATAATTCACATCTAAAACAATCCAGCTCTGTCTCACCATGGTTCAAATTTCCCTTTTTCACAGAACAAAACAACACAAAAATTACAGAAATGGTATATCCCGTACCTGGAAGTACATTCTGAGAGTGTCTGAAGGGGAGACAGGAACAGAAACCGAGTCTTGTTGCTCCTGTTCGGCAACAACTGCTTCTCCCTCTTCAGAAGACTTGAGTTTCCAAGTCCCATAACGAGTTCTGGTCTTTCTGGAGGACAAGGATAAGCTGTTGGAAGAAAAGGAGGAAACTTTCGTCTGAAAAAGGATGGAATTAGGATAACAGGGGAGATTTTCGGGAGACTTAAAATGGGTTTGGGAGATTAAACGATAAGCGACTGAAAATGCTGAGACTGTTGCCATTTCCCCCCTTTGTTCTTCAAATTTCTTCTCTTGGATGAGAACGAAGAACTGTGAAAGTGGAACAGAAAGGATTGTATTATCCGAATTCTGAAGAAGATGGCTTTACTATTGGGTATGCTTTCTTTTTGTTGGGCTTTCTCTCTCTTTCATTATCGATTTTTAAAAGGCCCAATCCATTTATAGAACTTTTGATTCGCGAAATATATTATCTATAAGAATAAGATTCTTAAAATATAACATTATCAAATATATTATTAGGAATATTATATTTTTAGACAAGGATGAGTAAAATTTGAATCAATTAAAAAATCGAATAATTTGGTTTGATTTAAAACGAAAATAATCGACTCGAGTCAAAATTTCATAAACTCGACTTGAAAAAAATTCATAAAATTTGAATAACTTAAAATTTTAGTTATTATAGGATTTATTTTTAAATTTGAGACGAGCCCCTCAAATTTTATGATATATATTAATATATAAAAATATGAAAAATATTATCACATACGAAGAAATATATATATCTTATTTGATTAGTGAAAATCGTTTAAATTAAATCAAATTGTACGGTAACATAATAAATAATTACATTAAACTCTTATAAGAACTTAAAAATTTGACTCGGTTTGAGCCGACTCGAATTTCTTCAATTCGACTCAACTCAAAAAAATTTGAAAGAAAGTTCGAATGATAAAATTAGACTCATCAACTTGAAAGTTGTTGACTCAAATTGATCGAACATTCACCCCTATTTTCGGACACATTAATGAAAAAGTGATCTTACCTTTTTTAATTTATTTAATAAAAATATTAGATGTCAGTACTTGGTTGAGAAAATATAAGATTACTATAATACATATTTTACCAAATTGTTCTTGTGATATATATATTTTTGTAAAAACTAAAATTTTTAATACTAGATCGAGCACACAATAACACATTTACATTAATGCAAGTTCTATTTAACTATAATTAACTAACTAATTTTATACTAACGATTAACGATTATCAATGCATTCATCCAAATTTTAAAATTTGATGGTCAATTTAACTTGAAATATCATCTTCACATTTCAGCTTATTATTTTTTTATTTTAGTTATAGTGATTATAATAGTATCTGTTTTAGAGTATATAGATTCTACCATTGGATAATGATCTCTTAATCACTGTGCTAACAATACTGGTGCTCAAACCCGTAACCTCTAGGAACAACAACTGTTTCTTTAACCGATGAGGTCAGATGGTTGGTGCGCTTTATAGAGTTTTTCTTTGAGTTTTGGGTCAATAAATTAGAATATGAAAATTTGAGTTTAGAGATTGCTTTACACCCCTAGTTATGTAACTAAAACATAGTAATCAATATCTAAAAACACCATTTTATTAAGAAATCCTAGTCGCTCTCTCTTTTCTCTAAAATTCTTTTGTTCTTAGTCGTTCTTCATTTTGATCTTTCCCTTTGATCGATGGTCGGCAATCAATCCTAGTACTGGTTGTCGATCACTGGATCTATAAATCTATTACTTTTATTTTTTAATTTTAATAAGAATCTATGTTTTTATATCACGTTTTTTGTTCTTGTGACATGTTTTCTTCTGTCTTTGTGACATGTTTTCGTTTTGTGGTTTGATTCATCTGCTCTTGTGGCACGTTGCAGCATACCCTAGCGATCAATTGTTGTTTGCCGGTGGTTTGATTTATCTGTGTAGCAACCCTTATAAAATTCTTAAAAAATAATATGGTGTGTAGTAAAAAAGGGGAGAAAGGGTCACTAGTGGAATTGAAATTAGGGTTTGAAAAGTGGAATTTAGGGATTTGGGTTTAAAATAAATTTTGGGAAAATTTAGGATTTAAAAATTAGGTTTTTAAATTGTGTACAAAAAATGGAAATTTTGGAATGTTGAAAGAAATTTGAAATCTAGGATTCTTTAAAAAATAGGAATTGAAAAGTTGAAATTAGGGATTTGAGATTAAAAAAAGGGAATTTTAGATTGAAAAGGGAAATTTTAAAATTAGGGATTTTTAAAAATGGGTGGAGTCGCCACCGGTCACTTTTGGTAGACCGGACACCGTAAAAACCAGAGATTTGAAATGATTTGGGTTCGAGAGTCGGTTACGGTTAAAAACGGGTTTAGGGTTTAAAACCACCCAAAATTGGTACCTTTATTAAATTACCGCTTAATTAATTTTGAATTTTCCGGATTAAAGTGGCATTTAAATTACAGTTTGTTGAAGTATTCGAATTCAATTTTATTTTTACTGTGTCTTTATTCGGAGGTAACGTACACACCGCGACCAATGCGTTGAAACACGGGCCCGTTACGACCGAATAAATACATATTTAATTAGGCTTGTTAACTAGCAAGGTCTGATATAAGCAAAATAAAAGACATAATTGTAAAGACAACAAATATAAAGACAAAATAGCATATGACACATAGTAATAATTAAAGAGACATAATACAAACCAAGCAATATAATTAAAAGAGATACTAATAAGATAAGAGACATGCCACCATGCTAAAATAATATAAATATACATAAACATTGTCACTTACACAACCCTAACAAAGCATATGAACTAAACCCATAACATGACATATATACAAAACATGTAACAACATTAACATAAATAAATAAATAAATATCACGAGTAAAAAGGTACATAAACACCTAAGAATATTATACAACACATGATAACAAAGATTAAAATAAATAGACCAACGAAACAAACAAATAACATATATAAATAAACAAAACAAAACATATAATAAACAAACAAAAATAATAATAAAAGATACCAATAAAAATATTCATATTTTCATTGAACCATAAGAATGGAATACATAATAAATATTTTAAAAAGAACTATATACATCTAAATATGCTCGATTAAAATCAATCCACAAATTAAACTAAACGGTAAAAGTAATGATTAGATTAGGGCATAACTTGAAAAATAACCGACCGAATGGGTGAAGTGATTCAATGAGAATAAAAATATAAATAATGGAGGCTACCAACTTACAAATGGAAATGGAAATGGAGATTTGGGACAGGGAGAAGGCACGACTGTGAGTGGAAAAATATGGTTAGGGGGTCCTTTATTTTTAGGGTAAATGTTATATATATAGTTAGGGTAAAGGGTAACATATGAGAATAAAATAGGTTTAGGTTTTAATATATAAGGGTATCTATAATATGATGAAGGGTATTTTAGGTTTATCCCTTTAAAAATAATAACCAATTAAAAACAAGACCTTGTGCACCAAGTAGGGATTTTTATTATATTTTTTTATATTATAAAATTATATTTAATAGGTCAAATTTATTTATGGTTTGGGCTTATAAAAGTAGGCTCTAATAAAAGGCTTTTATTTATATCATATATTTATATATTTTTGGATTTTTGGTTTTAATTAAGAGATAGTAAGGATAATAATAATTATAAAACAAGTGATAAAATTAGGGTAAGTTAAGGTGATTTGGGTATTAAAAAGGGATGTGGATTGATTTAATTCGAGCATAAACCCGGATAAAATTAGTGATTACAGTTGCCCCTTTTTGCTTATCGTTGTGAAACAATGATAAAGCAAAGACTACAAGCACTAATTTTATCCGACTTCCCTGTTTGGAGGTACTTTGATTTCTGATCATTGCAGCATCTGATGATCCCTCTCTTCGAGCGTATACCGTGGTAGACGACCCCTTTCTTCGAGCATATGTCGCAAAAAACAATGTTGATCCCTTCTCCGTAGAATCTATGTCTTCGAGATGCTCTGATTTCTGATCATTGCAGCATCTGACGGTCCCTCTCTTCGAGCGTATACCGTGGTGGGCGACCCCTCTCTTCGAGTGTATGTCGCAAAAACAATATTGATCCCTTCTCCATAGAATCCACATCTTTGAGATGCTCTGATTTCTGATCATTGCAGCATCTGACGGTCCCTCTCTTCGAGCGTATACCGTGGTGGGCGACCCCTTTCTTCGAGCGTATGTCGCAAAGCATGACCTCCTTCTTCGAGCGTATGTCGCAAAGCATGACCTCCTTCTTCGAGCGTATGTCATAGAGAACGATCTTGTTGACAAGTGATGTCTTGCCTAGAGGCTTTTGAGGTTGTTGGTTGCTTTGACTTCTGGTTGTCTTGGCATGAAAAAAAATCTTTGTTGGTCTTTGTATATTCTCGATTGGTTGACCTCAATCGTTTCTTTACTTTCTTCTTCGTCGTCTTTTTCTTTATCTTATTTTCTCCAATACCCTGAAAATCTTATAAAAGGTATCGATCTTTGATCGTCTTTTCTCACATTTTTTTCTCTCATTTTCTCTCTTTTTTTTCTTTTCTTTCTTTCTTTCTTTTTTTCTTTTTCTTTTTCTTTATTTATTTTTCTCTCTCTTTCTTTTCTCTCATTTTTTATTTTTTTGTCTTTTTTTTTCTTTTCCTTTTTCAAATATCCTTAAGAAAGGATCGAATTAAAAAGAAAATCATCTTGAGAAAATCATCCTTAAGAAAAGATTTAATTGAAAAATTTGTTTTGAGAAAAAAACCTTTAAGAAATGATCAAATTAAGAAATTAGAGATTTGAGCAAATCATCCTTAATAAAGGATTAAATTGATAAATTTGCTTTTAAAAAAGCATCCTTAAGGAAGGATCAAACTAAGAAGTTTATTTTGAGAAAAACATCCTTGAGAAAGGGTCACATTGATACATTTGCTTTTAGAAAAGCATCCTTAAGGAATGATCAAACTAAGAAAATGCATCCTTAAGAAAGGATCAAATTGAGAAATTTGCTTTAAGAAAAGCATAATTAAGGAAGGAGTTAAGAAACTTGCTTTGAAAAAAGCATCTTTAAAAAAGGATCAACTCGAGAAATCTGCTTTGAGAAAAGCATCCTTAAGGAAGGATTAAGTTAAGAAACTTGCTTTGAGAAAAGCATCTTTAAGAAAAGATCAACTCAAGAAATCTGCTTTGAGAAAAGCATCCTTAAGGAAGGATCAAGTTAAGAAACTTACTTTGAGAAAAGCATCCTTAAGAAAGGATCAAACTAAGAAATTTGTTTTGAGAAAAATATCCTTAAGAAAGGATCAAATTAAGAAATTTGCTTTAAGAAAAACATCTTTAAGAAAGGATGAAATTTAAAAATTTGCTTTGAGAAAAGCATCCTTGAGGAAGGATCAAATTTTCTTTGAGGAAAGCAACCTTAAGAAAGGATAAAATTTGCTTTGAGAAAAGCATCATTGAGGAAGAATCAAATTTGCTTTGAGAAAAGCATCCTTAAGGAAGGATCAAATTTAAAAATTGGCTTTGAGAAAAACATCCTTAAGGAAGGATTAGATTAAGAAATTGGATTTGAGAAAAGCATCTTTAAGAAAGGATTAAGAAATTTGGGTTTTAAGAAAAACATCCTTAAGAAAGGATCAAATTTGAAGTTCAAATATAAAGTGATATCTTGCTTAAAAAATACCTGAATATCTCATAAAAAAATGGTGTCTCCCTTTAGAGAACACCTAATATCTCGTCTAGATGTCTCAATATTTGATCGCCTTGACACAAAAAGCTCTTTGCCCCCAAATAACTAAAGGTTAGAAGGCCTTCAAAAACCACGATCGTGTAATTTGAATGACTTTTGATCTTTGCTAAGGTCTATCTTTGTAGATCAAATCTTTAACCAATCTTCAAAATTCCTGTTAAAAAAGAGTAAAATGCGATGATGACACGAATTAGAATGCTCATGATGCATGGATATCTAACATAGATGCATGAATATTTAATCTAAATGATGCATGAATGTTCTTTTTCTTTTTCTTTCTTCTTGGAGGATAGGCTCTCGCTTTCTATTTACTAAACTCATCGGGCTTTCATCCTTCACCTTGTCTTGAAAGGAGATCATCGTCTTATGCCGATCGGAACAAAATCTTTCACCTTCTGTAATTCAACAGCTCATACTTGGTTGAAGATAACACATCTAAACCATTTATCTCCGAATTCAGTTGCATTCAGTTTATGGTAGTAGCTCTCAATCTCATATTCAGACTTAGGTCACTTAAGGTCTATCTTCAACATGTTCATTATAGACTATTCTTCTTGAATTCTGGTTAATTTTTATCCCTAAAATATTTGATTAGCCATCTATATGCCCCAACATAACCTTTGCCCCAAAAGGTTTGTTGCTTACTCGAGCAATCCTTGATTGACCTAAACCCTCAAAAGGTATTATCTTACAGACAAAGTTATCTCTTTGACAGATATCTCATATTGTATATTGCTTCTTCTTCTTGGGCCATCAGAGATGATCATTTACATCAACAACCTTGCATTTTGTAAATCTTTTGAAAAATCATCTTTTATTTCATAAACAATTTGCTAATTGTGAGTAAAACAATATATACATGTTTTGGAAAATCCAAAAATTAGAAAAGAAAAGAAGAAAAGAAACATGGGTTCCCTGGATATCAAATGTGAGCGTGCCTTAGACTAAACTCTCTGTGTTCGGTTTTCAACCTTTGAACATTGTGCCGATATTTGAAGTTTTGGAATTCCCTTCAGATTGCTCGGTTCATCCTCATGATTATCGTATTTGCTCGATCTATTCGAAGACTACTCCTTCTAGTTCTCAATATATTTCTCCCGTTATATTCAAACTTTTCGTACTTGCCCCGCTAGTATCTTCTTGAGAATTCAAAATGTGCAAATGTGCTTCAGACTGCATCTAGTTATAGGAGCATTTTTCTCTTTATTTCTATCTCTCTTTTTCATTTTTCCATTTTTTCTTTTTCTTTTTTTTTCTTCTTATTTTTCTCTCTTTTCTTCCTTTTTCTTTTCCTCACATATGTTATTTTTTTTCTTTTTCTTTATTTTTCTTTAAAAAAATTCGGGGAAATCAACTCATCACAATCCTTTGTCTCGAAGATAATGATGGAGCATACAACAAAACTCCGAGTTACTCGGCATAGTCATGAATTTGAGAATATTACCATCACTCATGAAGTGAAGACTTTGGATGGTGCATTGCTACCTTATTAGGCCTATCACTTCAGCGGAGCGTCCCGAATACTTCCACACTCTTGTTCGAATATACCTATTATCAGGTTTCGAATATTGGAGTGCTTTTGTTTAATCTTTGTTCTCTCCTTTCTTTTTCTCTTTTCTCTCTTTTTTTTCCTTCTTTCTCTTTTTCTTTCTTTCTTTCTTTTTTTCTCTGGATGCAATCCTTTTACTTAGAGGAATTCTTGAGATCAACCAATTTCACCGGGCCTTTTCTAGGAGATTTTCTTATCATCGAACATCACTGAAGGAGTAGTAGTCTCATTTCTCGTGCATTACTGACCAAAGCTACTGATTAAGAAACCATACTTCATCGTAATCACAATGTTCCAACCATTTCTGAACCCACGTCACAACAAGCATGTGACATCCAAGGAACTCCGAGAGAAAAAGGAAAACACATGTTTTAAAAATATGCATTCTTTCATTGAAACAACAAAATAGCAAACATAACATAAGCCCTTACAAAAAAAGTATTTGTTACTTTCGGGCAAATAGTAACAAAGTTAATTGATGCATTACTTTAAAAGAAAAACTTAAAATGCAAGGAGGCAGAAAATGAACATCCAAACTCGAAGATTAGAATCTTCCTAAAGATCATGTCCTCTACTCTTTCTTAAAACTTCAGAATACCGACCTCAATCAGTCCTTGAACCTTATTCCTCAAAGCTCCACAATTCTCTGTTGTGTGGCCTGTGCTCCCTATATGATAGTCACATGTGGCATTGACATTATATCCTTCAGGGTAAGGAGGATCCTTTGGCTTAGACTGCACCAAAGTCAAAAGTTTCTTCTCAACGAGAATTGGGAGTAACTTGGTGTAGGTCATAGGAATTGGATGAAGCACCTTTGTAGGTCTTGTATGAGTATGGGGACGACCCTGAGTTTGATTGGTTGAGTGAGAACTCACCACATAGACATGAGAATCTTCCTCTTTCTGAGAAGTTGTGCTATAAGGGTCATTCATCTTTCCCTTCTTAATAGCATACTCGATGCGTTCTCCGGTCATAACCAACTCTGCAAAACTACTGATAGGGTGGCTTATCAAGCGATCATACAACACTCCCTCTAGTGTATCCACAAACATTTGAGAAAGTTCACTTTCGTCGAGCGGAGGTTGTACTTGTGCTGCAGCATCACGCCAACATTGAGCGTACTCTCGAAGGCTTTCGTTATGCCCTTGTTCCATCCCTTGTAGCATGAGCCAATTTGGAATCATATCGGTTACGTGCTTATACTGGTTTGTGAAAGCTTTGGCCAAATCCTTCCACGACTTAATTTGAGCACGGGTTAACTGATTATACCACCTTGTGGTAGATCCCACCAGACTATCCTGGAAATAGTGGATTAACAACTTCTCATTGTTAGTAAAGCCCGTCATTTTCCGACAAAACATAGTTATATGTGCGATAGGGCAAGTCGTCCCATCAAACTTCTCAAAATCTAGGGTCTTGAACTTATAAGGAATCTCTAGACCTGAAACCAGACTAAGCTCACTGGCATTCAACCCATACCATTCTTCTTCATCCTCTTTTATCTGAAGCTTCTCTTCAAACTCGTTCTTGGTTTTCTCTAATTGCTTTGAAAATTCAACCTTTAATTTTTCTAGCTCATCGAAGTCTGGAATGTTATCCCCCAAACCTTCCATATTAGTGAAAGTCACACCTGGTAGGGCTTGGGTAGAGGCACAAGCTTGAAGAGATGATGTTACTACTCCTTGTAGAGGTTTAGAAGTGTTAGCAATAAAAACGAGAGGGCCCGAGGGGTCTTCAACAGAACATTTCCTTTGTTGGTCTTCCACTTTCCTTAGTCCCATCAAGTGAGCAATTTGTTTCATCATGTCTTGTTGAGACTTGATCATAGAATCTTCTAATTCTTTTTGAGTACGCTCTAATTGCCCCATAAGATTGGCTTCTAACTTGGCAAAGTCTTCTTCCATTAGCCCTTCTTGGTGTTGGTAAAATGCAAGCGAGAAACCTTCAATTACGGATACGAGATCCTATAATTAACCTCCTTGTTTAATTAATGTATGATATATGCTATGAGATGCATGAGATGTATGTATGAATGCAAGTAAAGGTGTTGATCCCGCTAGTGATCGCCCTTTGAGCAGCTTTCACCGGTTAAGATCTTAATGCCCCTTTTATTTTTTTCTATTTTTTTCTTTTTCTTTTTTTCTCTCTCTATTTTCTTGCTTCTTTCCCTATTCTTTCGATTTTCTTTTTTTTTATCTTCATTGTTTTTTCCTCTCTTTTTCCTATATTCTAAATTTTCTTTTCTTCTTTTTTTTATTTTCTTTTTCTCTTTTCAATTTTTTTCTCAACCTTTTCTTTTCCTTAGTTTTATTTTTTTTCATTATCTTTTCTTTCTCCCTTTTTTATTTCTCTTATCTTTTTCTCTCCTTTTTCCTTTCTTTCTCTTTTTCTTGTTTTGACTCTCTAACTATAGTGAAAGCCTCTGATTGAACAAACCACTTAGTTCAACACCTTCATGAAATGTCGATACAAAAATGATAAAGCAAAAATGCAAGCAAGATAGGAGACAAAACAATCCTATTTATCCCATCTAAAAGAACCTAGGTTAACCGCATGGCTCTAATCGGGTAGGTTGACTAGATTCTCTAAATACAGTTTTGGTTCTACGAGGTACCCAAATTGTCCTCGCTGTCCTCTTCTAAGAGTAGCAAGGCCCCCGATCATCACCCATTACAGGCTCATCTTGACCGAGTTCAATTTAGGGGGACCCTTTCGCTATGCCCATACGGAGGAACAATATCCTCACAAAAGCATAGCGTTTTCCCCCCACTTAGAGACGGGTTGAAATGTGTTGAAAGCTCGAATTAATAAACAAATAATAATTTAATTGCCACTTTATTCCACAACTTCCAAAATTAATTAAGTGGTATTTAAAAACAAGGCTTGACTCGTTTGAAAAATTGGTCCCCAGCGGAGTCGCCAACTGTAGCGACCCTTATAAAATTCTTAAAAAATAATATGGTGTGTAGTAAAAAAGGGGAGAAAGGGTCACTAGTGGAATTGAAATTAGGGTTTGAAAAGTGGAATTTAGGGATTTTGGTTTAAAATAAAATTTTGGGGAAATTTAGGATTTAAAAATTAGGTTTTTAAATTGTGTAAAAAAATGGAAATTTTGGAATGTTGAAAGAAATTTGAAATCTAGGATTCTTTAAAAAATAGGAATTGAAAAGTTGAAATTAGGAATTTGAGATTAAAAAAAGGGAATTTTAGATTGAAAAGGGAAATTTTAAAATTAGGGATTTTTAAAAAAGGGTGGAGTCGCCACCGGTCACTTTTGGTAGATCGGACACCGTAAAAACCAGAGATTTGAAATGATTTGGGTTCGAGAGTCGGTTACGGTTAAAAACGGGTTTAGGGTTTAAAACCGCCCAAAATTGGTACCTTTATTAAATTACCGCTTAATTAATTTTGAATTTTCCAGATTAAAGTGGCATTTAAATTACAGTTTGTTGAAGTATTCGAATTCAATTTTATTTTTACCGCGTCTTTATTCGGAGGTAACGTACACACCGCGACCAATGCGTTGGAACACGGGCCCGTTACGACCTAATAAATACATATTTAATTAGGCTTGTTAATTAGCAAGGTCTGATGTAAGCAAAATAAAAGACATAATTGTAAAGACAACAAATATAAAGACAAAATAGCATATGACACATAGTGATAATTAAAGAGACATAATACAAACCAAGCAATATAATTAAAAGAGATACTAATAAGATAAGAGACATGCCACCATGCTAAAATAATATAAATATACATAAACATTGTCACTTACACAACCCTAACAAAGCATATGAACTAAACCCATAACATGACATATATACAAAACATGTAACAACATTAACAAAAATAAATAAATAAATATCACGAGTAAAAAGGTACATAAACACCTAAGAATATTATACAACACATGATAACAAAGATTAAAATAAATAGACCAACGAAACAAACAAATAACATATATAAATAAACAAAACAAAACATTTAATAAACAAACAAAAAAAACAATAAAAGATACCAATAAAAATATTCATATTTGCATTGAACCATAAGAATGGAATACATAATAAATATTTCAAAAAGAACTATATACATCTAAATATGCTCGATTAAAATCAATCCACAAATTAAACTAAATGGTAAAAGTAATGATTAGATTAGGGCATAACTTGAAAAATAACCGACCGAATGGGTGAAGTGATTCAATGAGAATAAAAATATAAATAATGGAGGCTACCAACTTACAAATGAAAATGGAAATGGAAATGGAGATTTGGGACCGGGAGAAGGCACGGCTGTGAGTGGAAAAATATGGTTAGGGGGTCCTTTATTTTTAGGGTAAATGTTATATATATAGTTAGGGTAAAGGGTAACATATGGGAATAAAATAGGTTTAGGTTTTAATATATAAGGGTATCTATAATATGATGAAGGGTATTTTAGGTTTATCCCTTTAAAAATAATAACCAATTAAAAACAAGACCTTGTGCACCAAGTAGGGATTTTTATTATATTTTTTTATATTATAAAATTATATTTAATAGGTCAAATTTATTTATGGTTTGGGCTTATAAAAGTAGGCTCTAATAAAAGGCTTTTATTTATATCATATATTTATATATTTTTGGATTTTTGGTTTTAATTAAGAGATAGTAAGGATAATAATAATTATAAAACAAGTGATAAAATTAGGGTAAGTTAAGGTGATTTGGGTATTAAAAAGGGATGTGGATTGATTTAATTCGAGCATAAACCCGGATAAAATTAGTGATTACAATCTGCTCTTGTGGTTTGATTCAATCGGCGCTAGTTTCTGATTTATATTTCTGTCGGTGGTCTTTCGAAAAGTTATATCCCCACTCCGTTTGATGGTTGTTTGCCGATGAAATCAATCTTGGGTAGCGATGCTTTTACATGACAATTTGGATCGTCTACAACTCCTTCTTCCTTCTTTATGCGTCTCGTTTGGACAGAGACAAGGAGAATCAAGAAGCTTCTGAATTTTATTGGTATGCTTAATTCCATATGAATTTTAATTTTTCTATTTTTTGGTTGTAAAATGGTTGGATTATTTAATTCAATTTTTTCACTTCTTGAAGACGATATAATTATAATTTTTAATAGATTTAATAAAATTCAGTATCATTTGTAAAAAAAAAAAAAAAACCATTTTATTCGTTGGAGGCATGAAAAGTGTGCTACAGTACATGAACATAAAAGAATATTTGAAAAAGCTAAGAAAAATAAATTAACTGAACCAGTGAAGAAGCTCAACATATTCAGAAATTGTTGGAACTTGGAAGCTAACACATTGTCCTAAAACAGTGGGGAATCAACAGTTAGAAATTAAGTTCAGTGCTACACATGTTAAGACAGTCTCTTAAAGATAATAGTAGGAAGCTTCGTGGCATTCTGATGCATGAACTTCAACTCATCAGGACGATAAATTATATCATAAACTCTTTTCATCACCTTATCTATAATGATTTTTTTTTTTTACTTATAATAGGTAAATGGGTAGTTATCATATAGTTATTAAAAAATGAACTAACTTGATTGTATGATTGTATAGACCATAAATAACATGATAAACATGATTCATGATATGAATACAAAGTATTTCTATTTGTAATCATCTTCGTCAATAAAGACATAATGTATTTCTATTTTTATTTGAACTAAAAAATAAAATAAAATATTTATTTACATCTAAAAGTTTTAGAGTTTCTTTATTATGGTTTATTATTTTAATCGGTTAATTTTAGATAAATTCAGTTAATTAACTAATTAAAAATTATATATTACACATATTTATTATTATAAAATTGAAGTTTACTGACTAAAAAGTTTACACATAATTAATTAACCGACTAACTTAATTATCTGAATTAAACGAAATTATTATTATTATATATTACATATATTTATTTTTTATTATTAAAATTTTAAAAATTATAAAATAATAATTATTTTTTTGATATATTATAAAATGGTCATTAAATTTTTGTTAAATTATCAATAAATTAAAGTTTACTGACTAAAAAGTTTATTTTAGCATAATTTATTGATTTTTTGTATAATTTACCTAAAATTTTGTAACAAATTTTGATTAATTCAAAAATTGATCTAATTAACCAAAATAATTCTGGTTATGTTAATTCAGACATAACTAAAAATTAACCCTAGACACATGTACGAAGGCTGATAAATGATCTCTCTCCTCAAACTTAGTAGCCAAGAATAGGGGTATTCAAAAATACTCGACCCGAACTACATGACCCGTTGATCCGTCTACCCGATTAAAAATTACCGGGTATTTATAATGAAGTACCCAAATTTTTCAGGCCCGGTACCCGACCCGTATTTTTTCGGGTAGTCGGACCGGGTCAGGGCCGAAATTTTTTATGAACCGGGTACCCGACCCGGTAATTTTAATAAATATATATTTTTAAATTTTAAATTATATTTTTATTATTTTTCTTTAAAATTAATTTTAAATCTTTAACTTCTTTTTATACTTGTATTATATACTTTTAAGTTTTGAATTTTTCATAAATATTTATATTAATTTGTCAATATAAGATTTGAAAGAAAAATTATGATCGAGAATAATAAATTCTTTTATTGATAAACTTTAATATATGCATATATATCCAAATATTTATTTTTGAAACCTATCTCAAATCAATAATTTTGTGTTTGAAATATATATCATAAAATTTTAAGTATTTTTTATATATTTAAAAAAATATAAAAAAATTAAACCAAATAAAAAAATAATTTTGTGTTTGAAATAGTCGGTAGCTATATTGATACAATTTTAATAGTTGACTAGTGTATTTAACGCGTTTTAAAGTATAATGGTTATTTCGATACCAACTCTATAATATGACGACTATCTGTATAATTTACCCTTTTTGTTTTGATCTATTTTAATAATAATATTAATAATAAATGTAAAATCGGACAAAGTCAATGAATACAGTGATTTAGGAAGATGTAAAACTATGGTCAGTTTGCAGAATAAAGAAAGAAAAATTGTGGTTTCACACCAAAAACAAAGATTTGTTCAACCCTTTCAATACATACAGGTTTAATGCCAAAACATAGGATTATTACATAGAAAAAAGATTAAAAATCAGAAGAAAGAAGCCAATTCAACTTGTGAATAGTACTAATATCGATGATCATGGAGTTAATCGAGACACAATATTGATGCAGAGAATAATTATCATTCACAACCACCGTTATCGTCACCGACGTTGTTGGAATCTCCACCACCACCCATCAAGCTCTGCACAAAGTTCTGAGCAACTTGTTGAGCCGCTCCTTCCACGAACCCCTGGATCGCAACATTCATCAAATCATTCCCCGCCGGAGGTCCATTATTTTGGTTGTTGTAGAATTGATTGTTCATCGGTGCAGCAGCTTCATTTCTGTACTGCATGTTATTGCTTTGAACTGATCCTGGAAACGAGTTGCATGGCTGAATCTGAACGTTTCCTTGTCTGGGTATGCTCGGATATGCACCTGCAGCACTTGTAGATCTATACATGCTTGTATTTGGATTTACAGTTGCAGCAGTGTTGACACAATTCATATGAACATCGAACTCGCAAATGCTACACCGATATAGCCAATGATTGGATCCGATCTGATGGCAGACATCACAGGAGAAACCCTTCGTTTGATAAGGAGGGTAAAAGAAGAGTTGAAGCTGGCAAGGATGAGAAGCGCAGCGAATGGCCAATGGCTTGGAAGCACACAGGGAATGGATATCGAACTCACATTGATTACAATGGTAGTTGAACCCATATCCCCGTTGACCACAAGCATCGCAGTTGAAGTTGCCAACGGGGTAAGCCGGAACCTGTAAGAGGCTTAGGGAGTGGCCTGGATGGGAGGGATGAGTGATCAGACGAGGCAGCTGACTGCAGGAGGTGTGGAGGTTGAAGTTGCAGGGTTTGCAGGTGTACATCCACCCAGATGAAAGGTTCTTGCAGGCTGCACATGTGGAAGGGTTTAGGGTTTGATTTTGAGGATCAATGGTTAGCTCGAGGGGATGGGGATGGCTGAAGTGCTGAATGTGTAACTCGTGGCTTAGCTTTCCCATTTTCCCACACCATGGAAGAGGAAGATGGAAGGTAAATGAAGAGTTTCCATCGATTCCTTAGCTCATAAAGAAGATAAGATGGTTGACTTCCCTGTGGCGTCTCATAAAAGTCAATGCTACGCGTTTACTTTGAATGTTTCAAACTAGTGGGTATCTGGGAACGAGAGTATTATAAATTATTTTTGTCGCCTTATTTGTCGGACTAACTAATAAAAGTATTGATTTAATTATTTTTTTATTTTATTATTTTTATTAAATGAACTTTTATTTAATAAAAATTATTTTTAAACTTAATTTACTGTAAATATTAATGAAGATTCACTTGATAAAAATGATGAGATGAAAAAAATAATTAAATAGATACTTCCGATTGGTTGTTAACATGAATGACGTGATGAGAATAACCTATAATATAATTTTTCCTAGTAATATGTATTGTGTTTGATATATTATTTAAAAACGGATAAAAATTAAATATAGGGTTTAGGGTTTAAATTTAAGATATAAAAAATTAAGGTTAAAATATAATTTTTAGGGTATAAGATTTAGAATTTAGAATATGAAAAATAAAATTAAGATTTATAACATAATTTAAAAATAATTTTTAATATGAAATTAAGATTTAGAATAGATGATTTTTTGTTAAAAAATTATATAATCATGTTAACAGTCCTTGTTCATTACCAAGTGGTAATTTTAATGTATCACGTTCAAGTTTGGATCTACTTCTAATATATTTTAAATATTAATTTAAATATTTTTTAATTTTTTATATTATTATTCAGATATATTTTTTGTGTTATAAATGTAATTGTATTATAATTAAAAAAGTAAACTATAAATTTATGAATCTTTTTATAATTTATACGCTTATGTTTCTTAAATTACTTGAAAGCTGATATATATATAATTATTTTCTACCAGTATGCAGTAGTTATGCATAATTTATAATGTTTAATATAAAATAATATAATTATTTAAGCTTAGACCTATTAATCCCCATTACTATAAATAGAAGAACTATGGTACATCAATGAAGGGTTGGCGACAGCTTGTGGATTTGGTGGTTCAATGAAATTAGAGGGGAACCATGGGCGGTTGAAAATATTATGGGTAAATCTTATTACGTCATTTATAAGATTAATCATTAAAAAATATTTATTTTATTATCTTTTATATTATATTTTTATAAGTGAATCTTCACTCATATTTAATGTTAATTCATTTTAAAAACAGTTTTATCAAGCAAAGATTAACCTGAAAAATACGACATAAAAAAATTGATGAGATATGTGATTTTTAGTGATTGTTCTCATGGACACATAATGAGACTTACTCATAATTTGATTTCTTCATGGCTGACCTTGGCAGGGGCCAAGAAGCCCCGATCACGGTAATTTTTTTAAATATCAAATATAAATATTTTAAAAATTATAGAATGAATTGTGTAAAAATTATATCGTAAATATTTTCACTATATCATCTGTGATCTCGTCCATTAAAATTCAATATATATTTAATATTTTTTATGTCATTAATCTATTTATAATTCATTTCTTTGTAACTACCTACTCTATATATATGGCATAAAAAATTAAAATTTTACTCTTAAAAAAATGACATACAAAATCAAATAAAAAAATTTTAACAGACGAAACTACGGACGTGATAGAAAGATTAATAATATTATTATTATTATAAAGTAAGTTTTATTGTCCCCTCAATTAAGAAAAATATTTCAAATATTAAAGAATTATCCTTATTAAGTATTACTTAGAAATAAAAAAGTATATTATTTTGATAAATTTCAGGTAAGATACGTATCATAAGAAAAAAGTAATTTGATTTTTTAAAATTATCGACAAAAATTAATATTATTTAAGTAAGTTTTGAATTCGTGATTTTATACGTATAAAAAAATTTGTTAAAAAATTTATCTTTTAAAATAAAATATACGATATAGATTAATTCGAATTAATAAAATAAAAGTTTAGAAAACCTAAAGCACAACCGTTTTTTTGAACTTCTTTAATACTGTCTTTTCACGATTTTGCAAGAACACGCACAATAAAAAGACTTCATTGCTCTAAAATTCCTTCTTCAATCGCCTTTATTAATCAAAAGTATTTATTTATTTTTCATTTTATTATTACTATAGTTTCATTGATCAATTTTTCCTAATTTTCGGTTTAATAATTGAGTATTATACTTATTATTATTTTTTTATTCTAATTTGTTTTGTAATTGTATTTTTTCGCAATCTTTTTTTTGACTTGATTTTTTTAAACAAAATAATAATATTTTTTTTCTTATAAATTTTTTGATAAATTTGAGAGAGTAACATACTGTTAACATCTTTAATACATCATTATCGTATACCGTCGTGTTATTAGTGTTAATTATCACATTAATATCGTAAATTATTATAAAATTTTAAAGATGATTTTGTAGAAAATATTTTATTTAAATTTTGATATATAAAGTGCGTAAAAAATTATATAATTTTTATAAAATTTAAAATAAATAACTCTAAAAATCAATATAAACATGTATCAAAAACATTTTTCTTATATTAATGTTATTTTAAAAAGTTAAAGTTCTTCAATGTTTATTTTAGTAAAGTATTACTAAAACAAGGTATATTTGATAAATTAACCTAATTTTACAATTTAATTCAGTTACAAGTAACAAATCTAGTAAGTGGAAAGGGGAGAAAACATACCAGGAAGGATCCGAAATCCAAAAGAGAGAAACCTTATCCAGATCGTGAGGATGATTCTTGAAGCATATCCCAACTGTGCAAAAATTATCCGACAGGTTTATTTACAATTTGCTGTCTGAAACCAACAACCTTATCCTCTTCTCTGTTTGACCAAAGATTTCTTTGTCCATTGCTATTTCCTTTGATACAGTATCAGTACTACTGACTACTACTGCCATTTGTTATTTCTCATCATATTGCAAATATGTCGACCTTCATCTATTGCAACATGTACGCTTCTTTAGTCGCCTGTAAATGGAATAATCCAAGAACCAAAGGTTCGAGCTTGTTTAGGACTCACAAGAGTTGTTCTTGGTGGAATCAGCAGTTCTTGCCCAAATGTAGTTCCGACAAGAATGAGCAGTGTCAGCTTCAAAATGGGCAGGTTGGGTCTTTTTCCCCCTTTTTGTAATTGTTTGTTACCTAGTGGCTTTTATGATGGTACATTCATGGAGTCTAGCATTTGGTGTATTTGGCTGATTGGGGGGAGAAAGTATTATGAATTTGATCAAATATTATGCAATGCAAGTGGATGATACTGTTTGATTATGTATGTATGTATGCATGTATGTAAGTGAGCTTTTTAGCTTGATTCTTTTCCTTTTCTGGTTCAAGATTGGCGTTTCGGTATCATGATGTGTTGCGATTTTCGGTTTTTTAGCAGAAAAAGTGGTCTTCCTCCTTGAAAGAATGTGCAATCTCAATTTCTTTGGCTGCTGGGTTAGTAACTGGAATACATTCACTGGATTGGTCTCCTATGGCTTATGCAGCCAATCCTGCATTGTCCGATTTGTCTGTTTTAATCTCCGGGCCTCCGATAAAGGACCCTGGAGCATTGTTGAGATATGCACTGCCGATTGACAATAAAGCTATAAGAGAAGTACAAAAGCCACTTGAAGATATAACAAAGAGTCTCAAGATAGCCGGCGTCAAGGCGCTTGATTCTGTCGAAAGAGTAAGACTCCCTTGCTTTAAACTAACTTGAAATCCGATATTTGAATATGCTTCTGGTTATAGGCTTAGCAGTTTTTTCATTCATGATAACTGGTGTTCATCTTTTGTATAAAATTTAGAATGTGAGGCAAGCATCTCGATCACTCAAGCAGGGGAAAGGTTTAATAATCTCGGGATTAGCTGAATCAAAGAAGGACCATGGCGTGGAATTGCTCGACAAGCTCAAAGTCGGGATGGAAGAACTACAGCAGATTGTGGAGGATCGGAATAGAGATGCTGTGGCACCTAAACAGAAGGAGCTGCTTCTGTACGTTGGAGAGTGAGTATCTCAATAAAAATCTTTAAAACTTATTGCTGTAGATTAGCTTTTTTGCTTAGTACATACACCCTCCAAACAGCCTCTAAATACATGGAAAGACACCCATGTCCAACACTCACACCCAAGTCCGAATAACATAGATAAGAAGAGTTCCAAAATGGGTTTAGTTCTGCAACTGCAAGAATGTGTAGTCACCATGACAAACAAGATGTATAAACCATGCCACAGCTGTTAGCACCAAGTGAGGCTTGAGTCAGCGAAAATGCTACACTAACGATTTTTAGGGTTTTCCCAAGGTGCAGTGGACTGCTTGTACTGCCTTAAAAACTGTATGATATTTTGATCATAAAAATTAGGGGAGGACTTAAAAACTTAAGCCTCTTAAAATAAATTATTCTCATAGGTACCTTGTCATTGACTGCAGCTGAGATCTTCCTCGGGCATTGCATTTCTGCAGTGTTGAAGAGGATATGGTGGATGGCTTCCCTTTTGAAATACCAGAAGAATATCGTAGTATGCCTCTTTTGAAGGGGAGAGCAGCGGTGGATATGAAGGTCAAAGTCCAGGACAATCCAAATCTAGAGGAGTGTGTATTCCATATAGTTCTTGACGGATATAACGCCCCGGTAACTGCTGGAAACTTTGTTGATTTGGTTCAACGACGCTTCTATGATGGCATGGAAATTCAGAGAGGTAACATTTGATTCTACTGTATTGTTCCTAGTTGCTCGTTGCCTTGTGGATGGAAGTTTCCAAAGGTCATTGTGTTATGATGTTTTTATCGGTCACAACACTAACAAAGTAGAACGAAATGAGGCTCATTTGTACTATATTTGAGATGGATATATGTGCATATTATCAGTAACAAAGGCACTCAATATTTTAAACCTACTTGAATTTGCTGCAGCGGACGGATTTGTTGTTCAAACTGGTGATCCTGAAGGTCCTGCAAAGGGCTTTATTGATCCTAGTACTGAGAAAACTCGAACAATACCGTTAGAAATCATGGTTGATGGGGAAAAAGCACCTCTCTATGGAGCAACACTGGAGGTCAGTTTTCTCGTTCTTACATACTAATGTTCCAAGCTGGACAAATTAAAAGTTATATCAAATCCATGCATTCATTAATCAAAACTTTAAAAGAGAGTTCTGAATTTGTGTTTCTGACAGGAGCTTGGTCTATACAAAGCTCAAACAAAGCTTCCCTTCAATGCTTTCGAAACCATGGCAATGGCTCGAGATGTGAGAATTCACCAAACTCAGTTTCTTCCTCACCTGTTGGTATTATGTTTCTTCCCTCTAACTACCCCTTTATTTTTCCAACAGGAGTTTGAGGATAATTCCGCTTCAAGCCAAGTATTTTGGCTATTGAAAGAAAGTGAACTAACACCGAGCAATGCTAATATATTGGACGGTCGATATGCAGTGTTCGGCTACGTGACGGAAAATCAGGATTTTTTGGCAGACCTAAAGGTTGGTGATGTTATAGAGTCAATTCAAGTGGTTTCAGGCCTGGAAAACTTGGTCAATCCAAGTTATAAGATAGCTGGTTAAAACCCTTTTTGTAGTTTAAATTTAGAATAAGTCAGCTGTCATGTGCTTCATTTCATTCAATTTGGCTGAATTTACAGTGCTTCAAACTGAGAATGTATTGTTTTGTTGAATTATTACATTAGTTCCTCTAAAGTGAGACTCTTTCATTTTATTAATAAAATGTAATGATTTAGTTAGTTGCAAAGGTTCGAGCTTTTCTAATCAAAAGTTGTTTATATCGTAAAGTGATTTCGGATTTAATCTAGTTGATTCGTGTTTTGTGTGATTAAAACCCTAAAATCTAAATACTACTGTTAACCATATATTTTTCTCAAATCCAAACTATTATCACCCCTAGCATCATCTAAAATGAAGAGAAACTAAAGGAGGATTAAAAAGAAGTAAAACCAACAAATTTGGATTTTCAAGTCTTACATTGTTTGCATCTTTCCAATTCAATTAAATAGGAATAAATTGGAACTCTACCCTGAAAACATCTTTAGGGTCTAACTATTATCAAGGGCCACGATATCTCCGAAAACATAAACAACCCTTAGGCTGATCATGTGGGATCATTCCTCCACCTTTGGATGTATCAATGGCCTCCAACATCGACACCACTTCGTCCATCTCCGGTCGTTTCTCGGGGTTAGCATCCCAACATCGCTTCATTACATTTGCAAGTGAACTTGGACAGCATCGAGGTATCTCCGGCCTTAGGTTCTATAGTTTAAAAAGATCACGTACAATTGATACAGAATCATCTTAGTTTAAAGGTTCAAAAACCAAGAACATCACCTGCTATAGATTCATTTACCTGGCGGACGACAGCAGACGTCACTTCCGAGAAGCTGAGATCAGGATACGGCATGTCACAGCAGTATATCTCCCACAAGCAGATACCGAAACTGTACACATCACACTTTCTATTGTAGGGATTGCCATTAAGGACCTGTCCCATTTCAATTCAACAATGTTAGATGATAGATCTGAACTCAAATGATTTCGATGCCTGAGAAAAAATCAGCGTATAATCTCATTTAACCAAAGCTGAATTATCAATGACCAGCCACATGAAAAGAAAGTTTTGAGCACATGAAAGTAGCAACGATCTACCTCTGATTTGATCTCTTTTAGCAATAATCTCATTCTAACTGGCATTTTGCAGTATAACATTGTAGGATTGCTATAACATCATAATCACAGACCATAATTTCTTTTTAATACTTATGCGACATAATTGAAAACTGGCCATTCACAAGCAAGAGAGACAGATCGAGAGCAACTGCAACATCAAAAACTGTACAAGCAGTAATAGTGTATACCTCTGGTGCCATGTAACCAAGTGTTCCAGTCTCTCCGGTCATGTCATTAGGATTTGAAGCCTCAAGACGAGCAACACCAAAATCAGCTATTTTCACAGTTCGTGTCTTATCCAGAAGCATGTTTTCGGTTTTAACATCTCTATGGACAATCTTTTGGGAATGAAGATAATTCAACCTATAAGGTTCAAAAAGCAACAGTGTCAACAATAATGATTGAGGATCTTTACTTAAATAAAATTTATACTTCAAATAGTCTTTGTATATTGTAATTTGTAAATCTAAGAGAATAGAATAAAGTACAGATAAGTCAGAGGAATTTGACCCTCGTGCAAGATCTAGCGCCAATTGAACAACTACTTTAAATGCCAGCTTCCTTCTCCGATTTTTTATGAGGTAAGATTTCAGTGCACCTCCAGGGCAATATTCAACGACAACACAACAAACATTACTTGGCATGCCGATGTAACCATTTTCTGTCTGTATGTTCAAGTCTGATGAGCCCATTGTTGCCCCTACAAACTGCATGAGAAATTTAGAATACAGATTAAAGACTAATGTAAGTATTCAACCAATATACCAGAGACTCCCCTTTAAACAATCCTGGCTTATGGCCAGCATCAGATATTACATATTTAATATACCTAACACTTTTATCAACATCGTAATTACCAAGTTGAAATACGTAACTGAAAATCAGTTGATGGAAATGAAATACACCTTAAGTCGTTAGTACTTAGTGTAAGATATATAAAATGGCTAAAGACTTATTCATTAAATCTAAACATGCAAGTTTTGCGACTGAGGTCAAGAACAGTGAGGGAAGGATGATTATCCGATCTTTGTCCTTCCAACATAAAAGAGTGAAGAAACCCAAAGCGGAAAGGATACAAGATAAGAAACATACCTTTGTTACATTATGATGATCAAGCTTATGCCACACAGCAACTTCTTGTGTAAAAGCTGCCCGAAGTGAAGCTATTTCAGCTGATGATCTGTGACCCTCTTCTCCCCAGTCGAGAAGTTTAACTAAGCATGATGAAACAAATAATGAAAAAAAAATGTGTAAACATTTATGAAAAAACAAGAAAAGGTCCAACATCTCTCTTTGTTTTTCGGACATGAATTAACAGAAAATAAACAAAATCATGAAAGAAACACCAACTAAACCTTCCTATGATGATGATCCTTCAAAGAGTTATCAACCAAGACCCAAATCTAGTCATAATAGATTAATGGAGTCGTTAAGTTCATCGAAAATACTTCGGGTGGTATTTTCTACTCTATGAGATAAGGTCCATTTGGCAGCTATATAGCTGGACAAAACATGAAAGTTCACAATGTCAATGAGGATCTTTTAATTTTCTAGCTTTTTATCTCCAAAAAGCTATGATAAAAGATGTGTGCATATGAACAATAAATTAAGACACATGAAAGTTCCGAAAAAGGAATAACATTAAATCGTTGCATCAGTTCTTCTAACTACCACCTCAAAAAGTTCTCATGAATCACAGATTTCCAGAAGTTAGATCTGCCAGTTTTGATCACAAAGTGGTCTGTGAGAAAATAAAACAGATTCACATTTATAGGAAACTGTTTGCTAGTTGCTACATTAGAAAATCATTTCCATCCAGGAAAATTCCGATAGGATAGATGTTCTTTTGTTGCTTACAAGCCGCTTATTAAATTTTGAAAGATACAAAGTTGATGTTTCATTTTCCACTTAGCCATACAAATGGAACGGTCTAAACAACATTATGAAAACAGAAGCTGAAACATTAGATCCCTTAACATATTAAGCCACAAAACACCCTTAAAAGTTGTATTAAACCATTGGCATTAGAAACTCTGAATTTGGTCAGCTATGATGGAAGAACACTAGTCAAATCAAGCCTTGGAGAATTCCACAATAAACACAACTTCCCCTACTGTGAACAATTAACAGTTTCAGATGGTTCAACCTCTCAACCAAAAAGGATTAAAGTAATGCCTAATGCAAATCCCTGTGTTTCAACACTATTCCATGCAAAAAAAGGGTTCATTTCAAAGTGGAGTTTCAAAGAAACCAGAGGAGAAACAAAGAGATCTATATGGTTCATAATCAGGCCAACCAAGTGAGCATAAATTTCTCAAAAGGAAAATATAAGTTATTTTGAGAAATGTTTAGTGTTATAACATATCTTAAACGTAAAAAACGAGAGAGGGAAGAAGTTACAATACCGGCAACATCTTGGCCATCATATACACCACGATGGACAGTACCAAAAGTGCCACGAGCTATAACACTTTTGATGATAAGCTTAGAAGAATCAATCTCCCACTCTTGTCTTCTCACATTGTTGTTTGACCTCATTTGTTCTCCACCACCTCCGCCTCCGCCGTCTTCCCCTTCCTCTTTCCTGTTCTTGTTCTTCTCCATTGTCCATGCTCTACTAAGATGCCTTTGAAGTTGCTCATCCAAGCTCTTCAGATCTATCTGATCTGCTCTTACATACCCTCCTCCTCCACTCTCACTTTTCTCCTCCATCTTCTCAAACCCAAACAAAAATCACAACTTTATTCCTCAAAAATACTAGCAAAGGCCACAAAAAGAAATCAAAGGAACCCACTTTGCAAAGCTTCTGTTTTTAAGATTTCTTCACTTCCTCTTCTTATTTGGGCTATTTCCAATTCTGGGTCTCTACTCTCTATCCAAAATCTCAACTAAAATCTAGAACTCAATCATTACTTCATATATAGTTCGTTTTTGTCGGTTGATACTGAAGTTTCTAATTCACTAGTTAAATTTTCTTGTAAATTATAAAAGGTCTATTACTTTGATACAGTAAAAGTTATATATTTTTTAAAATTAAAATCTAAAACCTTAATTTTAATCTCTTAAATTTTTAATTTTTAATTATAGATAATAAATTTTAATTTTAATTTTAATTTTTAAATTCTACTATTTAAAACTTTAATCTTTAAATTAGATCATTAATTCTTAAATTTAGTATACTAAAATTTACGCAGATTATATATAATTTAATTTCTTAAAATAATTTTTCATATAAGAAAGAAAAACAAGAAACTATTTTTTATTGTTTGTTTCGAAAGCTCAGAGCAGCCATGTGGGCACATGGATTTTGCTCGAAAACGACACGTGTTATCGGGATTAGGGATGAGTAACTGACTATTTGCTTAATTTTAATTGTTTGAGTTAGTCGAGTATATAAATTTTAAATTAATTAAATTTAAATTTTATTTGAGATTTTTAATCAATTCAAATTATTTCAGTTTATATTTAAATGTAATTATAAATATTTATAATATCAATTATGTATATTTTATATTTTTAGATAAGATACATATATTAGGTAAAGTTAAATTAAAATTTTAGAATCATATTAATTAAATCATATCGATTTTTAACATTAAATTAAATTAAAAATATATTTTTAGTCGATTTTCCTTATCCTTAATCGTAGGCAATTTTTTGTGTTTTGTTGTTAATGCTTTAGCTTATTTAGGGAAATGGCAAATAAAGGAAAATTTTGGAAAAAAAGTTAATAGAATAGTAAGAAAATACAACATCTTTATTGTAAGAGATTTTAATCCATTTATCATGAAAAAAATATTTTAATTTCTATTAAAAAGTGTATTATAATAAATAGCATAAAGATAATTTTAACCCTTAACCTATTCTTTTTGATAAATATCTCATTTTTTAACTAACATAACGATTAAATAGTTAAAAAATTAACAATAATAATATGTCATATACGTAGAATGATATTTAAGATTGAAGAATGCTTAGTAGCCTTTTATTTTAAATTTAATTAATTTTTAATGTTTTATTTGAATTTTAATTATTTTATATTTTATGTTAGAATAAAATTATATTTTACATATATATATATATATATATTTCATTATCGTAAAAAATTTAACGATAATGACATGTTATATATATACGTAGAATGAGGTTAGATATCATGCTATTTAAAATATATTATCATATATATATGACATGTCAATATCGTTAAATTTTTAACGGTCTAATCATTATATTAGTTAAAAAATAAGTTATTTGTCAAAAAGACATAGATTAAGTGTTAAATTTATCTAAAAAAAACGAGGGAAAAATAATAAAAATTATAAACATTAAGGATTAAAATTATAAACATTAAGAGTTAAAATTATCTTTATGCCTAATAAATATATGTTTAAAAAATAATTTAAATATTTTAATTTAAACACTAATTTTAAAATTATGATAGTTCCGGTATCGTTATGAAACGTACCGATACGGTACTTAAGATATCATTACATAAAATACTTTTTAAAATCTTAAAAATATATCGATACAAGGTATTGTCGTACCGATACGATACGTTTGATATTGTTACATGAAATACTCTCTAAAATCTTGAAACTAAAAGCGTATTGATACAAGACATTGTCGTACCAGTACGTAAAGGTTTGTATTGATATTGGGAGTATCGTGTTGATACTGAAGGCTTATTTTTGACACTTAAACTATTTTAAAAATATTTATTTAAGTTAAAAACGCTTTTAAAATCTTTCAAACATATTTTTTTGAGTTAAATGATTTTGAATTGTTCTTGTAATATTTGTTCAAGCCCAAAAATATTTTTTTTTCAATTTGTTATATCAAAATAAATATCTCAACAAAATTATTATTTAATTACCCTTTGATATTTTAATAATATCAATAAAATTCTTATGAAAATAATAAATATTATTGAATATTATGATACTTAAATCATCACTTAATTATAAATTTGATATCAATAAGATCATTATATTTTTAATTTGGTATAAAGATAATTTTAACGCTTAACGTTTATAATTTTATATAGAAACAAATTAATATAATACGCAAATAATGAAGATTAAATATAGGGTAAACTAATGCGCTGGTCATTTTCGTTTATCCCCAGTATATTTTTAGTCATCGATTTTTAAAAAACGACCAATAAGGTCACTATCGTTTTCGTGCTGTAAAGTTTTGGTCACTCCAACGTTAAGTGTCGTTAGATATTGACGAAATGATGATTTGGGATAATAAAAAAACGATAAATTACTTAAATAATTCTTAAACCTTTATTATACTTTTGTTTCATCTTTAATTTGACCCATAAAATTTTAAAACTTTACATTTTTATCATCTTCCCAAAAAAACTATGTAATCCTTAATTTTCTCTATTTCTCCTCCAAAGCCGCTCTCTTTTAAATTTAATCTAAATTTTACACTTTATTTTGTGTGTTTCATAAAATATTCGAACATGAGAAAATGATGTTTGTTTGGGGAATGAAACACCATACTTAAGTAATGAAATTCAGTAGAAAGTTACAATCAAGCCAAAGTTTTTGCCTGTTGATTGTCTTCTCCATTTTCTATCAAAAAAATCTATTTTTTCTTTTAAAAATTAAATCCTTTCATTTGGTTGTATGCTGAAGCTGCGGAAATGTGTTAAACATATACTCCCTTTGTTCCAAAAATAATGTTCCCTGTTGAATTTTTTGGGTCAAACTTTTTGAACTTTGACTAATGATTATTTAAAATTTATTATTAATAAAAATATAAAAAATATTTTAGAAACCTCTAATCGAGTATATTTCAAATATATATTTTATAAAATCTAATTGTTTAAAATATTTAATATAATTATAGTCAAAATTTAAAAAATTTAACTTTCAAAAAGTTAATAAGGGACATTATTTATGAGACGGTTGAAGTATTTAGTACCAACAACTTAACCACCATTTCTGCATATTTGGTTTGCTTGGTGAAGTTTGGTCAATTTTTCAGGCAGTCATTACAAATCGTACACCATCCAACAACCAACAATGTGGATGAAGATTGAAAAATAAGTATAAAACCATTTCAATTTTGTTTGGACTTTAAAATATTCCATGTTTAGTGTTCCGTATTTCATAAAACTAATTTAAATATAAATTAGAAATATAAATACAAACACACAGAATAAAGTGTAGAATTTGTATCATTATGAAATCTAGATTAAATTAAAAAGAGAGAAACTTTGGAGGAAAAATGAAAAAAAAAATTGCAGATTGTTGAACTTTTTGGGGAAGATGATAAAAATGTAAAGTTTTTAAAATTTTATGGGTCAAATTAAATATAAAACAAAAGTATAATAATAGTTTAAGGACTATTTAAATAATTTATCATTTTTCTTATTGTGCCAGATCATCTTTTCGTCAATATCTAATGGAACTTAACGTTTGAGTAATCAAAACTTTACACCCCGAAAACGATAGTGACCTTATTGGTCGTTTTTCAAAATCGGTGATTAAAAGTGTACTGGAGGTAAACGAAAGTGACCATCGCAGTAGTTTACCCTTAAATATATAATTATATCAGTTTTATTTAGTAAATACTTGAATAGTTAAATGATAAAATTGTTAAAATTAAAAGGGTATAAATATAATTTTAACCCTTAACGTTTATAATTTTATCGTTTTGGCCCTTATTCTTTTATTGGGATAAATTTAGCCTTTAACCTATATTTTTTTGACAAATAACTTATTTTTTAACTATCATGATAACTGGACCGTTAAAAATTTAACGATGATGACATGTTATATGCATATGATAATATCTTTTAAATAACATGATATCTAACCTATCAAATACATATATATGAAATATAATTTTATTCTAATATAAAATATAAAACAATTAAAATTCAAATAAAATATTAAAAATTAATTAATTCTAAAGTAAAAAGCTACTAAATAGTCTCAACCCTAATTACGATATAATTAAATTATTATCTTAAAAAAATATGAACACAATTCAAAATAATTATTTAATTTTTTAAGATAAGATTTTGATTCTATCGTAGTTAGGGTTGAGAATGTTTAGTAGTATTTTATTTTAGAATTAATTATTTTTTAATATTTTATTTAAATTTTAATTGTTTTATAGTTTATATTAGAATAAAATTATATTTCATATATATATATATGTATTTGATATGTTAGATGACATGTTATTTAAAAGATATTATCATATGCATATAACATGTCATCATTGTTAGATTTTTAACGGTCCAGTTATCATGGTAGTTAAAAAAATAAGCTATTTGTCAAAAAGATATAGGTTAAGGGATAAATTTATCCCAAAGAAAGAATAAATGTCAAAACGATAAAATTATAAACGTTAAGGGTTAAAATTATCTTTATGTCAATTAAAAGTCTAACTGACTTATCGTCATTAACTCATAATTAAGTGATTATTTAAGTAATTTATTTTGAATATTTTTATAAGAAAGCAAGAGGATATTTCTTGGGTATAAATCTTATGCCTCGTGTTTTTTTATGTTTCTTGCTAAAAAATCTTAAAAATTAAATTTTAAACTCTACCCTTAATTTTTTATATTCTATATCTGAAAAATATATTTTAATCCTAATTCGTTAAACCCTAATAACAACCCTAATTTTAGAGTTTAAATCTATTAATTTAAAATAAAAACACTAATAAAAATACGATTAAGGAGTAAACGATTTGTACCGATATTACTTCCTTTGAAATATGTAGTGGCTGGTTTATGTCGAAGGGGTCACGGGACCACACCGGATGACACCAGCTAGTCATGCCCGTGACTGTGAGTTCAGCTGTCATGGATGCTCAAGCTCCTTTGGTGTACCTCCCGGCTCCCACAGACAATGTGGATTAGTACAAGTAAAATGTTCTGTTTTAAAAATAGGGTAAACTACACGGATAATCACCATATTATGCGATTTGTATTGGTTTGACCATAATGTTTTAAAAAGAATCAATTATACCTATAAACTATTAATTTGATATTAAAATAGTCATCTGCCGTTAAAGGAGTAACGGACTGCTGACGTGATAGTTAAATATAAAATAAAATAATTACATATTTAGTCTCTGTTATTCATACATTTTTATAATTTAGTCATAATTTTATAATTATTATAATAAAAATTCAAATTTAAATATTTTTATTCGTATATTTATTATTTAAATATTTTTATTCGTATATTTATTATACGGATATTTTTATTTGAATATAAGAATTTTTTATTCGAATATTTAAAATTTAAATATTTTATTCAAAAATTTTTAAATCAAAATATTAAAATATTTATTATTTTATTCAAATATTTATTCTACGAATATTTTTATTTAAATATCCAAATAATTTTATTCAGATATTTAAAAGCTAAATATTTTATTTGAATATTTTTAGGATTTAAGTTTTGAGGATTTAAGATTTAGGATTTTGGGTTTAGTGTTTATAAATAATTTTTTATTATTTAAATCTTTTAATTTATTATATAGTAATTTAATTATTATTTTTAATTAAATTAAAAACAATTAAATATAAAGGAATAAATATTAAAAATAATAAATATATATAAATAATAGTATGTCATATCAATAAAATAAGCTTAGTTCAATGGTTAAGCCATTTGAGTATCATGCTCTCTTACCCGTTCAAACCCTTTTAAAAGTATGATTGAGATTATCTCTCTTCTTCTTTGATCTGTTACCATCTAATTAAATAATTATATTATAACTAAATTATAAAATTGTATGAATAATACAGACTAAATGTGTAATTTTTCATTTTATATTCAACTGTCACAGATGGCTATTTTAATACCAAATTAATAATTTATCGGTATATTTAATTCTTTTTAAAGTATTATAGTTAGATCGATATTAATCCCATAATATAGTGACTATCCGTGTAGTTTACCCTTAAAAATATTTAAAAGACATTCATATTCGATAGACATATCGAAATGAAACGTAGACAGTATCATCCCGTAAAAAGTTTGCATTATAACCATCAAAAGCTAGACACGTTACAACTCCATTCATGTATCGGAAACATCAAGTTCGAACCACCATGCATGGATGGCACATTATTTGCAGGACTTTGATCCGAAAAGGGAACTTTTGGATCACATTATTTCAAAAGGAACAACAGAACACATCCGAACTCTTTCATGGACAATGAAAGCACGAAATCATCGGTACTGAGGAGCAAGTTCACCTTCCTTGACAATGTAGTTTTGTGCAGGAAATTCTTCACCTTTGAAGTACCTCTCAAGCATATCCTTGACTCCGGCAGCATATCGCAGCTGCACAAATTCCGGTTTCATCTTAGTTGTCGGCAAAAGAAAGAATGCTAAGTTGGAGAACAAAACATAGAAGCTGATCATACCTGTGCATCAATGGTGGTACCAGAAATATGAGTCATTGCTTGGTTTGGCATATAACGCCATGGATGGTCCTTGGGAGCTGGCTGCGGAAACCAAACATCTCCACTGTAACCTGAAAAATTGGGGGGAAAACATTAATCCAACTTGCATAGAGGAGGCATATTGAAATTAAAATATAATAGTTGAACTATTTCTTATCCATTTAAAGAAAATTATTATACAATTTATCAGATGAAAATGAAACACCATCATGAAACTCATTGATTTTTTTTTTCTTCCTTTTCATGTTATTGGTTCTTAGCGACCAAGAACATATGTTACTCCGGATTCGGAGATAAATGTATGTATCAGATACAAGTATGTTCAATTTATTCTATTTTTTCCATATATCTGGAGAATCATACCGTTATACCATATCCAAATGTGTAAGGAACATACCTGCAATGTGTCCACTTGAACAAGCATCAGCAACTGCCTGAGTGTCCATAATTGCTCCTCGAGCATTGTTAACGATCAGGACTCCCTTCTTCATCTTGGCAATCCGATCTTTGTCGAACATCCCTCTATCATACAGATTATGATAAGTTTAATGAAAATTTTGAAGAATACAAAGGACATTAACCAACATAATATAAGTATTTGGACATTCAACGGCTAATGTAATTAAACCGGACCTTGTCTTCTCAGTAAGAGGCATGTTTACGACAATAATGTCACATTTTGGAAGCATTGTATCAAGATCCTGCTCGAATTTAGCCCCTGTTTGCTTCTCCAATTCTGGATCTATCTTGACTCGGTCATGGTATAGGAGATTACAGTTGAATGGTTTCAGTCGTTGGAGTAAGAGCTTGCCGATACGACCTGCACCAATAGTTCCGACTGTCTTCCCTTCTAGATCATAAGCTCTGTAAGCAATACCTGCAACATTCCAATCTCCACTAATAACTTGATGGTAGCCAGGTAAGAAATTTCGGACGAGAATAAGAATTCTCATTAGCTCATCCTCAGCAACCGAAACAACATTGCTTCCAGTAACCTCAGCAACAGTCAAACCAGCTTCAGCCGCTGCTTTCAGATCGACATGATCGGAGCCAATCCCTGCAGTGAGCAGCAGTTGCAAGTTTTTGGCTTTCTTGATCCTCTCTGCCGTAACATAAGCCGGGTGGAATGGGGTGGATATGAGGACATGGAGATCAGAGATATGCTTATCGAGTTCTGCGATATTGACACAAATGATTAAAACCAAACTTGTAATCAAAATTTTCAGAAATTCAGATTTTTAATGTTCAAATAATATATCTAAGCAAGGGATACCGTGGATTAACTATTTGAATCATGGGACCAACATATTGTAATGATCCGCAGTTGAAGCTATTAAGTATTAACAATACCAGCATTCTAAACTGTAAAGTAGCATATTCTTACTATAACAGACTCCAATAGTACATGAAGCCTGTGCTACCCCTACTCGAGAACACATATTCTACAAGCCTTTGCAACATGAACTCGGATCAAGTATGAGTATTTTTTTCCATGTGTCTGGACAACATCAGATATGAATATTTTAACAAAAATGTAGAATCCGAGTAACACGGATTACAGTGCTTTGTTAATTTTCTGTAAAGCTCACTGCACTAACCCAGACACACACTGCAAATTAGTAAGGTGACCCCCTCGTGTACCAACCAAATTTACTTTCCAAGGCAAGATTATGGAGGCAAGGGTATCATGCAATGATGACAAATGATAATACATTAACCCCATTTCGGAAAAAACACGGCACTGATCTTTATACTTACCACAGTCCGGTCCATCTTTATCATCGGTAACAATATACTGGTGCCCCTGTGATTCAAGCCACTGGCGCAAGCCCAAGGCTCCCTCCACACAACCAACAAAGTTGGGATTCTTAGTAAAGTACTCGTTGGCCTTGTAAAACACCCCAACAATCTTTTTGCTCCCAGGAGAAGCCTGTTAGACAAATATTACCAGACATTTCAATTCATGATACATGCCAGGAAAACGATATTTGCAGAGCAAACAACATGAAATTCGTATCAATCTTGAAAATTTAGGTTACTTTGATGTATGGGGTACGGACATTTCAATTCATGAATCAAGTGTAAAGAAAAGTGTTTGAATTAGTTTCCTTTTTGTTGAATTCTCTAAAATAACATATCAAGAATAAGAATTTCTTAAAAAATAGTAATTAAATCATCCTTAACCGTGCCAGCTGAGCTAACTCACTTTCCCATACCAATGCATGCAAAGGAACTAGCCAGGCGCTTCATTGTTTACGATGATCCCAATTTCCAACCATCAAATTCACTTAAATCACTTGACGATTTAACAAAAATATGTCAATCTAAACTGGGAATAATCTTAACAACAAAACACCCAAACCAGATTTCAACTTAAAATGAAGAGATAAGAGCATGAATCATCTTACATGGAGTTGTCTGGTAAGAACCGAGGATGACCCAGAATTTGCCACTGCCTTGATAGCAGAGCTGGCAACTTGTTTCATAGCCATATTCTGAAGAACACTTTCCAATTGACACAGAAATTTCCTCGACTTTTTCGAAGAGATGCTGATGAAGATGATCGGGTTTTGATCCTTTTTATAGGGATAAATCAGTTTCACAATTCTCGAAACCCCAAACAAGGCACATTCCAGCTTGGCTTTTGCTTCTCGTATTCCGATTTGTTGACTTGCAGTACGTGTACAATTTTAGTTTGTTCTTCTCAAGCAGCCATTAATAATTCTTAAGAGAAAATTTCAACCTTCCAAAAATACTAGTAAATTTCAGCTCACTCGAGAAATTAACTTCGATAAGATAGTGGAAAAAATATCCAAATTATGTATTAATTTGTAATGATAATTTATAAATCATTATTATAATTTTTGGTATTTTCTCGTTAATAAAACTAATGGTTGGTACGAACCCTCTGACTCAAGTGTTTAAAGGAACGGTTGATATTCCTAGAGGTCACGGGTTTGAGCACTAGCGATACAGTAGAGTGATTGAGCGATCAATGTCAAATGATAGAGATTATATTCTAGCACAGATACTACTTATAATCGCTATTAGCTTGTTAAAAAAAACTAATGATTTCTTTTATAAAAAATAAGCTTTGTTAGACCCCAAATGGCTTAGGTCACTATAAATTTAAATTTTAAATAAATTGAATGTTATCTTTAAAATTTAAATACTTAATAAATTATTATATTTTTTAATTTAATATTTTAGTCTTTTTAGTTACTCAATCTTGACTCGTTCCTAAAATTAATACTACCTCCGTCCTAAAAATAATGTCTTTTATTTACTTTTTGAAAGTCAAAATTTTTAAACTTTGACTATAATTATATTAAATATTTTAAATAATTAAATTTTATAAATTATATATCTAAAATCTACTCAATTAGAAGTTTTTAAAATATATTTTTTTTATATTTTTATCAATAATAAATTTTAAATAATCAATAGTTAAAGTTAAAAAAGTTTGACTCAAAAAAAAGTCAATAAGAGATAATATTTATGGGACGGAAGGAGTATCTTGTTTCATGGCTGGAAAATTCAATGATCAAACTAAATAAACTTATCTTCAAATAAGGGGAATAAATGTTTCAACTAAAACTCCGTATTTCACCATTTAAAGAAATTATTTTATGAATCACGTTAATTAGATTTTTATTTATTAAAATTTTGTTAATTAACTTTTATTTTTATGTTATTTTTAATTAATTTTTATACAATTACTCACCGTTTATTTATATTGAAAATTTACTCTTAAAATATGTGTGGAGATATAAAAATAATTAATTATTTTTTTAATAAATAAAAATTATGAATAACATGATAAAATCGATGGTAGAATATTTTTTTCAATCATGTGTGGAAGTATCTGCAGATGATCCTCCCCGGATAACTTTGGACTCCCTTACCCTCGGTGCACGTGACTCAGCGCCAGGCATTGTTCCTCAGTCAAATCAAATAAGGATAAGGCAACCGTCAACCATGTCTGAAACACACATAAAACATTCAACGACATGTCGGTACTTTCAAACAATAAAAAAGGTTTTAAAGGTTAAATTACTTCGGTAACCATCAAATTATATGAATATATTTATTTTAATTATTAAATTTATTAATTAAATTTATTAAATTAATTTATTTTGGTTATCATTGTTAAAATTTTAGTATAATATTAATACGATATAACGGTTAATAAAAATATTTAAAATTATACATTTAATCGATGATATGATAAAAAGAAAAATTAAAAGATTGATTGCAGCGAGGGAAATTGAATTTGAGAACAATTAGATGTTATACACTCACCATTACCACTACATCAATTCACTCTTTGTAATATAAAATGCACCATTTATATATATATATATATATATATATTATTAAACAATAAATGTTAAAAAAAAATAATAATGATTAAAAGATGAATCGAACTTAAATAATTTTGAGATATTAAATATTCAAATATTTTAATTTTATATTCTTATATCGTAGAAGTTTGTTATGAACCCACAATTCAATGACGCGGGCAAAGTGAATGTATAACTTGTATCGACAGTAGTAGGGCAATTGATCCATAACAAATTGTCCTATATATTAAAGGGTTGTATTGCTTGTCTTTCTTTAGGCCAATTGTTATCAAAATTATTTTTTCTTTTTTATCTTTTTCTAAAAAATCTTCTTCTTTCTTTATTCTTATTTCTGCACGGTGATTAAAATCCAATTATAGGTTTTGTTCCTAACAAAGTTTTAATTCTACTAAACTTAAGAAATTAAATATAATAAATAAATATTAAAATTTAATCTCCTAATTAGATAAATAATATTTAATAATAAATGAATATTAAAATAAAATTTTAATTAAATAAATTTGATTCCAATAAATAATGTAAAATTTTGTATTAATTTAAATTATAAATGTTGGTTATATAGACTGCAAAACAGGGCGTTAACACTGACAGGAAAAATAAAGGAACGAACTGATAGAAAGTTTGACCGTATCGTGGTATGGAGGCCACTACCTTAGAAACAAATCGCTCCGATGTGTGTACTCACTACTTTAGGCGGTTGTCCCCCGAAGGTTAGCACGGTCCTCCAAACGGGTGTACACCCAAAGTTTGGAGTGGACTGTAGAGGAAATGATCGTCAGAACCGAAGTCGAACAGAATGATGCTCTCAAATTCTCTCTCAAGTAAGACAGATGAACTCTAAATGAGATGATTAAAAATAAGAGAAAATCATCTTATTTATAGGTTGAAAGCAGGGACAAATCTGTCCGATAATCAAATAAAATCTGATTTAAATTTAAACTTTAAATTTAATATCAGATAATATCTATCCAAAAATAGTAGATTTGCTAACCGAAAATATCCATTTAAATCTTGGATAAAATCTATTCAAAATTAGATTTATTAACAGATAAAATCTAATTAAATCTCAGATAATCTGTTAATATCTATCTAAAAATAGTAGATTTTATAACCGAAAATATTCATTTAAATCTCAGATATTTTATTATTAAATCTATTCGGTTAAGTATTTAAAATTTTAAGAGAATTTTAAATCAACTGAACTGCTCTCATACACGATGTGTTCCATGTATCTATGTTGAGACATTACCGTTCCGATCCCTCACATGTGGTTCAGCTTGAGGAAATCGAAGTCAATATGGATTTGACTTACGAGGAGAGACCCATCGGAATTGTAGATAGAGGAGTCGAGGAGCTTAGGAACAAGTATATACCCTTAGTAAAGGTTTTGTAGAGGAATCATAGAATCGAAGAGGTCACGTGGGAGGCAGAGAAGGACGTAAGAGCTCAGTATCCTCATCTCTTCCTGACAGGTAAATTTCGAGGATAAAATTTTCTTTAAAGAGGGGAGAGTTGTAACGACCCGAATTCTCGGATTAGTGAATCAGGTTAACCCGAGAGTTTGGAACTTGGTTTTGGGCCTAGTTGTTGGGTTTGGAGTGGGTGGGTGTGTGGGTTTAAGATGTGGGTTGAGGACATTTTGGTAAATGCCAAAATAGGGTGTTTTGAAGGGGGTTTAGAGTGGTTTCTGCAGTGGTGAAGTCATAGTGCAGGGGTTTCTTCCTCTCATCTTCTTCATCCAAGTTTTCTTGATGGAGAAGAAGTTGTAGGGTTGTTGAGGATCTATCTTTTAAGCTAAAGAGGTATTAGTTCGGTGAAGAGAAAGGTTTAAGTGAGGGTTTTAGCGGGAGCTCGAGATTGGGTTTTAAGAGCTTAAAATCTGAGTCTTTTTGTATTTTAAAGCTCTAGAATCATCCTAAGGTGAGTCTAATTCGTTCTTTATCTTTATCTTGTAGAGAAAGAGGCTTGTGTGTCATCTTCAAGCTTGGGAAGGTGAAAGCTTGTGTGGAAGTGGAGCTCGAGTTTGTTGCTGTTACTTACCAAGGTTGGTACTCTCAACTCTTTCTTCATCATCCATTCATGGTAGAGTGCATGACATGTAGAGAAAATCATGTATGTGTGTTGTCTTGCTTGGTTGCTTGAAAATGGGTCATTAATGGTGAAATCCGTATTAATGTGAGTAAGGGTTGGAAATTGGTGTTAAAATACTCTAAACATCATTAATATTGAGTAAGAACACTTTAGAATCGATTAGATTAAGTTTGGGGTTGGAAATCTAGAATTTCTAAGTGTAGACTCGTCCTTAGTGCAGGGGGTATCGATACTCGGGCTACTAGTATCGATACCCATAAGTATATTTTGGCTTGTTGCCCAGGGGTATCAAACCTTGTTTCGATACCGTGGATTCTAGAAACTTTTTGCATCGATACCTGTATCAAAACGGGTTCTTCCCTTTTTGTTGACTTTTGAAGTTGGTCAACGGTATCGATACTTGTTTCGATACCTGTGTTTCGATACCCTCTTTGGGTGGGTATCGATATAGGGTGTTTCGATACCCTACTTAAGGGTATCGATACCCCTGTGTGTTTTGCCTAAGTTGGGTAGAATTTAGGGTTTGGTGATCTTAATAAATAAATACTTAAATCTGAAAGCTATGAAATGAATTGTCGAACTAAGATTGAGGTTATAACCCCGAAAGACTAGTTGAGATAAACTTTAATATATCTTGTCGTGATAAGATCCTAGGTGGATCGTTTGTGTGGTTTGAGTCCTTGTGTGTTAGAAATCTGGATATCTATAAGTGTTGCAACACGTTGAAGGCCATCCGATATGACATGCCGGGTGATGATTAAAGACTTTTATTCCGAGTGTTGGGCGGCCTCACTCGAAGATGTTCGATGTAACATTCCGAGCATAGGGTTGGTTCGGCGGCCTCCACTCTTTCCGAACGTTGGGCGGCCTCGTTCAAAGATGTCCGATGTAACATTCCGGGCATAGGATTTGAGGGCGACTTCAATCTTGAGTGTAGGATCCTGATGCTGTGTGGACGCGGGCCTCGCTCTTGTGTGTTGACTTATATGATTGTATATGTTGTGTGCGATAATATACATTCATTTATGCCATGTGTTAGGCGAGCATGCTAGACCATCATACCATGCATGTAATTTATATGACATGCTTTACTGCTTTCGATATGCATGATGTTGGCCGAGTTTAGCGTATCCACTGAGCTTGTGTGGCTCAGCGTTCGGAATCTGTTTTCGTGCGTAGGTTAGGTGGAGCGGGATTCGTGGAACACCATCAAGGTTTGGACTTTCAGCATCGACCATGTTGTCAGAGTGCAGTTATTAGATGTAGTGGGCCTAGTACTATGTTGAACCCTATATGTATTGTAACTCTGTTATTTTTTTTATTGGGTCGAATGTTTTTAAAAGGTCTGTAATATATTTTGGAGCTCCGATTGACTTTGAATTATTTTGGGTTTTGTTTAAGTTAAGTGGACTATGAAATTGGTTCTGATTCTTACATGATTTTTATTATTGGACTTTTAAAGAAAATTTTTGAAATACGGGTTTTGGGCCGGAGGTCCAATGTGACATCCGGGTCGAGTGTTACAAACCCTATAACTACTAGCCTTGCCTTACTCTGGATTGACCTATTTGGTATGAGTTTCTTCTTAACTCATTTGTTACTAATAAGTTTAAATCCTTTAGGCATGTCTACCAATTCTCAAGTATAATTTAGACATTACTGACTCTAGTTTATCATTAATTATTCCTCCAAAAACTAGTGTCAATAGATCTCATAACTTCTTTACAAGTTTTAGGATCTGATAAGTTATTTAAATCATTTATCTCAGAAATAAAGGAAGTAACAAAATCTGGTCCAAAAGATATTTTTATCTTTATTTAGGCTCTAACTCAAACTCTAGAGCATCTCATACAACATTTTGGTAGCATATCCAATAAATACTACATCAACGGTTTAGGCACCGATGGTGAACTTTTTAAAGTCAAGCAAACTTATTTTAGCCAAACACCCCACACTTTCAGGTATTACAAGTTAGGTGCATAACCTTTTCACAGTTCGTATGGGATTGAGTGTAATTTATTATGAGGTATTCGGTTTAAGATTTACCGATAGAATAACTTCCTCCGATATGTTATCAGCTAACTCAGAACTTATCAACAATGAATTTATCATCTCTTTTAAAGTTCTGTTTTTCATCTCGACTATACCGTTTTTTGAGGAAAATAAGGGGAAAAAGTTTCATAAACTATGTCATTTGTCTCATATACCTCTTTAAAAAATTTAGATCTAAACTCACCACCTCTATCGGACCTAACACTTTTCATCTTTTTTCATAAAGAGAATTTTTATAGAGATTTCTGCACACTCCTAAGATAGACAAATCTTTTCTTCCTTCTTAATTATCTGAAGAAAAGAGCCCAAAGAGATTTAATAGCTACAAACATCTTTTAGTAGCATTAATGTCTATCATTTTCTCTTTATTTTAGACAAGGTTCTTACCTTAAAAGACCACTAGAAATATTCATCTACTATGACTAAAAGAAAGATATCTTAAAAATTATTAAGATTATTATTCTAACTTCTGCACTAAGTATAGAATATTTATTTAGTCATAGTATTTTATAAATTGGAATAATGAGCATAGTAATGCACCAGGTAGATTTAGAAAGGGAGGTGGTGCATAAAGCACACTTAAATACCAAGTCTTTCAAAAACCAATCCTAGACATGCATTTTTAAACTATCTCATTACTTTCCAATTAAACTCTTATGAATATTTCTCTCCTCATTTAGGTCTTTTAAAAGTTATGCTTAATATATATGTTTTCCACTAAAAAAAAATTATTAAGCACACTCAAGATAAGTTTTCTACTCAAAAAGGTCATCTAGCCTTCTTTTACAACCTAGTCTAAACCATACTCTCTAAGCTTATAGACTAGGTAAAGGCTTTAATATAAATTCATGTAATATAAATCATGATTTAAATAATTTGACCTTATAAGTAGAAACGCAAATCATGTAGACCTTGTCTATTTTGATCATGTCTGCAACTTCAATCCTTGTATCATGATCCCAAATTCATCGTGACTGATATTTTACATATATTTTGAATCTACAAAATTCAAATAAAATTATATATGGTTAGTCACGAAAATAATTTACTAACAGTAATAATAAATAAATTAATTAATAAAATTCACTGATAGTAAAATATCCTTATCTTTAGGATTTTGGTTCTTATCTTCAACTTCACCACCACCTTCGATTATTGACCCGTCAAGTGCGTCAAGCTTGAACAAACCCAAAACCACCTTGACAATAATATCATTTTTGCAGTAGATTTGTTTCTAAATTGTTGGTTATATAGACTGCAAAACAGGGCGTTAGCACTGACAGGAAAAATAAAGGAACGAACTGATAGAAAGTTTGACCGTGTCGTGGTATGGAGGCCACTGCCTTAGAAACAAATCGCCCCGATGTGTGTACTCGCTACTTTAGGCGGTTGTCCCCCGAAGGTTAGCACGGTCCTCCAAATAGTGTACACCCAAAGTTTGGAGTGGACTATAGAGGAAATGATCGTCGGAACCGAAGTCGAACAGAATGATGCTCTCAAATTCTCTCTCAAGTAAGACAGATGAACTCTGAATGGGATGATTAAAAATGAGAAAAAAGCATCTTATTTATAGGTTGAAAGCAGGGGCAAATCTGTCCGATAATCAAATAAAATCTAATTTAAATTTAAATTTTAAATTTAATATCAGATAATATCTATCCAAAAATAGTAGATTTGCTAACCGAAAATATCCATTTAAATCTCGGATAAAATCTATTCAAAATTAGATTTATTAACAGATAAAATCTAATTAAATCTCAAATAATCTGTTAATATCTATCTAAAAATAGTAGATTTTATAACCGAAAATATCTATTTAAATCTCGGATATTTTATTATTAAATCTATTCGATTAAGTATTTAAAATTCTAAGAGAATTTTAAATCAACTGAACTGCTCTCATACAACCTATAAAACAGAGCGTGAGATTCAAGCATTACATATTTCCAACAATAAATAATTAAATAAAATCTAAAAAAATTGTAACTATCCAAAAATCTCATATTAATCTTGTATAAAAATCTATACGTGTGTTGTCTTTATTAAAATAGATGTATCTTAAGTTTGAAATCTCCAATTAAAACGTTTCAAGATGTATTAAAAAATTAATTGATAATCGAAAAAGTTTTAAGAATACATATTGACGCCAAAATGCTCAGATCTCATTCAAAAATTCGTCTCAAGCGGGTTAATTTTTTAAATTTTAAAGACAATTTCGACTTCTTGTCTAAGATAAATAATTTAACCCTGTTCATGAGTGTACCATTTATTCTTATTTTTTATGTTAAATTTGATTACATTTTAACTATAAGTGGTGTTTTAAACGTATATAATAGGAGCGATCGTACATGACTCCGTAAAAAAGAAAGTCTTAAGTTTGGATAAACTACATTTATTAGATGATATTAATCTTAAATTTTAATTTTGAGATTGTAAAAATTTTAAAAATACTCTTAAAAAAGATGAATTATAATTGTTTTTTTAATGTGACAATTGACTGTAGAATATTATTGATTATTCATATTATTATTGCTTTTGTAGAATTAGTAAGGTTATGAAAGACGGCCTCAAAAGGACAATTGTTTTTAAGAGTCTCACTTTTAAAACTAGTCAGATTTATGTACAAATGCATCTAAGGACCACATTTTAATAAAGGCATAAAGACAATTTTAACCCTTAACGTTTACAGTTTTTGTCGTTTTGGCCCTTATTCTTTTTTTGAGATAAATTTAGCCCTTAACCTATATCTTTTTGACAAATATCTTATTTTTTAACTAGATTGATGATTGGACCGTTAAAAATTTAACGATGATATATATATATATATATATAATATAATTTTAAGTGACATGGTATGTAACCTATCAAATGCATATATATATATAGAATATAATTTTATTCCAATATAAAATATAAAACAATTAAAATTTAAATAAAATATTAAAAATTAATTAATTCTAAAATATAAGATTATTAAACATTCTTAACCCTAACTACGGTAAAATCAAAATTTTATTCGAATTGTGTTTATATTTTTTAAGATGAGATTTTAATTCTATCGTAGTTAGGGTTAAAAATGTTTAATAATTTTTTTATTTTAGAATTAATTAATTTTTAATATTTTATTTGAATTTTAATTGTTTTATATTTTATATTAGAATAAAATTATATTCCATATATATATATATGTATTTGATAGGTTACATTCCATATCATTTAAAATTATATTCCATGTATATATTATCATTAAATTTTTAACGGTCCAGTCATCCAGCTAGTTAAAAAATAAGATATTTGTCAAAAAGATATTGGTTAAGGGCTAAATTTATCCCAAAAAAATAAGGGTTCAAAACGACAAAAACTGTAAACGTTAAAGGTTAAAATTATCTTTACGCCTTTAATAAACTATACAAGACCCTTAAAATCTTTGAATCACCCCTGTTAACTATTAGAATTTTATTTATTTGATTATTTTATTAATCTTTTCTATTTTAGACGTATATTTTTATCTTCCATAAATGATTAGTTATGTTGTCTTTATTTATATTTTATTTGAATTTTTTTAACTAGATTTTTAGAGATTATACCTAAAATATCACCGTTACATTGTATATTTACCAAAAACATTGGTAATACTTAATATTTAACGATAAAAATAATATAAACAAATATTTTGTACGACTTTTATCTTAACTGCTTTAGCACTCTGTATTAAAGATATATTCCTCATCATTTGTTATTCCTCCCTCATTTAAATTAGAAATAAAATCTATATCATAATCAACCTTTTTCTTTTTCCATACATTTTCCAGAATAGCTTTATAAAATTGTACTTAATTATTAAAATATCAGTAAATTGTTATTTTTAAAAATCATACTACATGTTATTGTTATGTATAAAAAATGTCATGCTACAAGAAAATATAAAATTATTATTATATTATTGAAAATTGCAATTACTTAAGTAATTATATCAACTTTCACTTAAATTGAAGATAGTAATTACAACATTCAATTTAATTGATATAAGAAAATCTGGAAACTAACCAAGATTGATATCATTCTTTAAGCTAAATCTGAACTTACAAGTTTCAGGATTTAATCAAAGTGTTTCCATAATCTTTCTTAAAATCCAACATCCAGAAATCCGAAAACGTACCGGGATCATCGTCGATATCAGTTCACTCGGTTTATCACCATCACATGTCTAGTTGATGATGGCATGCATCTTGAATTGAAGCCGGAGGATCAGATAACGAGCCATTGCAAATCCGATCCGAAACCAACATATTAGCAGCCTGAGAATAATGTATGCCATCCCAACTAATGTGCTTGGATGGATGCTCGCAAGGGTTTCCATAAACTGTGCCATTCACAGTCGCCTTTTTCCCACAATTGATGTGGTATCCATAAAAGCTTCCACAGCAGAAGTTGAATGGATCGACGAAACCTGCCCACGAGAACAAATGCAGTTGTAAACTTACGGTTCACATTCGTGTTTATCGGAGTTACAAACACGATGAATACTACCATGATCAACTACTGGGGTTATACTTGTATAACTCAGTAAAGTGTGTCATTGGATATATGTCTGATATGTATTTGGAGGGCTATATAGGTGTGGAACACACATACTTCAAGCGAAATGAAGAGTTGAAATAACATAACATGTTCATATCGAACACTCGTGTGCAAACCTGAATAACGCAACCCGCACGACATGATTTTCAAACATGTATTTATCCGAAACAAAAATGTCTTACCTAGGTTCTTGGCATTGCTGATAAGAGCATATTTGGCTGAATAGACATCAACATAAGTGAACTTTGCAAAAGGAAGTTGAGTTCTTAACCAGGAGATCTTGTCTTTAAGCTGCCTATTAAACTCCATGGCAGCCTCATTTTGAGACCTAAGGCATCCATTTTTGTCGAGATTTCCGGGCTTTTTGCCATATATAACATTATAAGGCAAGCAGCCAAGGGGACCTGTATTATGTATCCAAAAGTACCTTGCTCCTTCCCTGTATAGTTCCTGAAACCCAGACAAGTGAAGGTTATTTTCTTTTTTTCTCGGCAAAATAGAATATATTAATAAAAAGAAAGATCCTCCAATAGGATACAAGAAAGGAGGCTATTAATTAGTTCAACTATACATTGCTAATACCACTGAGCTGAATCACAGCTATAAGAAACACTAAGATCAAAGTCCAGGTTGAGGTTGATCGAGTTCGAGATAAAATCTAAACTGTTTCAGCATTCTCGATTTAACTCGTTTATACAGTAAAAGACAAGTTCGCTTTTCAGCTCGAATTAAAACTTGACTCACTCGATATGAGTTAAAAGTTAAAAAGCTCGATTATTCTCATGGATCACTCGAATAGATTCATAAATTCAACTCACTCGATAGTTAGAGCCCATATTACTCTGACTCTTTTTTTTCTTTATGTTCCCTGTGTCCAACACATGGACATGGGGATCTGACCTCCAAAGATCCTCAAATTACATATAAAAACTTGTGAAAATCTAACCATAGATGTGAGCTGCTCGAGCTTGACTCAACAACTATGAAGCGAAATTCAATCTGAACCGAAACTAAATAACTTACATGAATAGCTCTGGATAACTCGGCTACAATATGGGGAATTGAGTCCAGAACTTGTTTCTCTGACATGGTTTGGAAACAATAACCAAGATCATTTTGTCCAATATCAAATGTGTATAAAGCTTGTGAGAATTCAGCCGGCCTTGGTAGATTGCTAATGGATAAAGGGATTCTTCCTGGTATAAGAATTCAACAAGGAAATTAAGAGGTTTAATTCTTAATCAAGAAATATCACAGAAGATGCAACATTATAAGATTTGATCTCTTAAATATTCTAGCATATAGATAGTTACAGTGTAAAATAAATCAAGGGAATTAATCCCATTAGCTCGTAAGAATCAACTGAAAAATGTGAGCATCCAAATAAATATGGGTCCAAATTTCAGCATCTTAAGTTAGTATTTTTTTTAATTATCCATTTTAACACTAGTACATAACTCATATTCGAATACGAGTATGAAGATATGATCCTTTAGATATACTGAAAAACTTGAAAAACTAACCATACCTATATTTGGATACATAATTATATTCAACACACATTCCCTTTTTTGGACAATATTCAACACACATTTGTAGACATAACTCTATCCGATATTCATACTCAAATCTAGGGGTTCTACAACCGTTATAACGGCCGTGATTTAACGGTAATACCGTCGACCGAAACTGTTAATAGTATAAATAAAGGTAGGATTCAGAATCACACTAATAATGGTCAATAATGACCGGAATTTAACGGTTAACTGTTAATAACAATACATATTCTTGTTATTTTAAAAACTCTAAAAAAAATAAGAATCATCCATCAAATTTCATTTACAGAAATTAAAAAAATCAAAAGAAAATTATAAACAATTTATCATATTTACACTAAATCACGATCACAACACTCACAGGCAATAATAACTATTATGTTTGTAATCGCATAAACGCGACCGAAAACACGATCACAAATGTTTTTTTTAAATTCCTGCTCAAATCATATTTAACATTTGTATCCGATGCTAATGCATACCTAGACATGGGTAAGGATATATACTTATACCCTTGAATTTTAAATACATTGAATAACTTGAAATAAAAGTGAATGTATTAATGTAAAACACATTGCCATATATCTATAATCTCTTCCCTGTTCCGAGATTATGGTCTCTTCTGCAGAAAAGAAAACAGGAGGGAATGACTTACTATTGAGGCTAAGTTGATTATAGAGAGTAGTAGTGCGAGCTTTGAATTGGATGAACTGTGAAATCTGAATCCCAAGATTGAATGGACTAAACCCAGGTGGTCTAACTGATGAACCACCCGTTGCAAAATTAGCACCGTGCCTGAAATCTGTTCCAACAGAGTCCAAATATGCACTAAGGTATGGTAGCTTCAGATTCTCAGCTGCAGGAACAAAACAAAAGTGGAAAGATGGAGATAATGCAAAGCCGAAGAAACCTCAGATCAAAAGATGAAATCAAGTTTAAAAAAAAGAAAGAACTTGCCGATGAAATCTATGATGAGTCGACCATCGGAGGCCCTGCCGGCGGGTTGTCCAAAGAAGGTTTCACCATTCGGTGGAAGAATCTCATTTAAAGCCGCGGAGATCCCACCAGTGTCTGAATTCGAGTCCCCAAAGTTATATACTGCTGGAAACCCACATGAGATTGAACCTTGGGGATTACTATTCACTAATCCCCATTTCTCTGCAAATCCCAAAACCAAGAACCCAAGTAGATAAACCAGTTTCCGGTGCTCCCCCATTGTCATCTTCCTAATCAGAACTCAAGCTCCTTTAAAAGATTTCAGTGAGGACTGTGAAAAGTTAGATCTTTGAGATGGTTTTAGTTTTGGGTTTCCGCCATTGATTAGAAAAAGACAGAAATCTATCACCCTTCCTTTGAATTGAATGCAGTTCCACATATGGCCCACCATCTTTTTTCTTGCATTTCGAGCTTCTGCCAATTTCTGACCATTCAAATTAGCCATAATAAAGTTATACTCGAGGTAACACCAATTTCTATAGTAATGTTAGTGGATCTTGAAATATGAATCTTTAAATTAACTAATTTCCAGTTTAATCGGTTGAATAGATAAATTCATTTTGATTTTTTTAATCGCCAGAATTCAGGTGAGGGTATGTTTCCCATAAATTTCTGACCATTTCTGCTGTACTATATATATTCCCCTCGTCTTCATTCTGGTCTATACAACTCAGTTTTTTTAAAACAATAGTCTAAAAAATAGTAAGCTATGATGCAATTTTTTAAAAAAATTATAATTTTTATAAAATATTGATATATATATATACATCAAAAAATTTATATTTTTTTTAAAAAATTAATATATATTAAAAAATTAATAGTAAAATTTTTATAATTTTTATAACCAAAAATACTGATATTTTTAAGTTGTTGCTCCTTAGAACTACCCGGATCTAACAGATGTTTGAGACGTGAAGCTTTCTAGAGATTTACTGCTGACAATTTAACTGTTCTTGCTTCAACATGCCGATTTTTTTTAGAAAGTTCTAAGGTGAAGCGAGTTAAAATGAGTCGAAACCGAAATTGTTATAAAATTTAAAATATATTAAATTTCTTACAAAAAAATTAAAATTTTTGAAAGTATAAGAATTTTAGTATATACCAATTTTCTTACAAAAAAATATAAGAATTTTGGTATATACCAAAAAATTAATACCGAAATTCTTAAAAATTTTATAACAATTTCAATACCATCTCATTTTAACTCACTCACATTAGAAAAACCTGATTGTTTTAGTTAAACAGTTGCAGGAAAACCAAACATGCTGTTTTCGCTTTTCAATCCCATAATTGTTAATTAAATGAAACATCAAGAGCGATAAGTTTTATTAAACCTTTAAATTTAAAAATTATGAGGAATAAAAACTTTATTTTATTATTATTTAAATTAAAAACAACCTTAAATATAATTATACTAAAAAAGTTAACTACATGGTTCCGTCCCTGGCTTACTTCCAATAATCCTTTTCAAGACCTTATATCATCTCATAACGAAGATATAATCCTGCATATACCTAAATACATGAAATAGTTTCAAGAAAATTTGATTTGTATCCGACATGGTGGATATATAATATGATAAATATGCCTCATAATCATGCCATGCAAGTATAAAACATGATAGGATAGGATCATTCTGAAACTGAATATAAGTTTTTTTCTTTATTTCTGCAGGGACAAACCCTGGTTTTCTTTAAAGCTTCCCTAAATAAGATGTAAAGGCAGATCTGTTCATTTGCCAAAGCTATGAGGCAACAAATACAAGATTTGAGTATAGATGAATCAAGAATCAGACAGTGGACTCACAGGTTGAATGCTGGTGTAGTTGTCGTGAACTCCATGTACTTGTCGAATGGGAACTCGGGAAAATCACAGTTGGTAACCTCTTGCTTTCCTCCAAATAAGGAAAATCGATCGTGTAGTGTAGTCCCCGGCTCTCATGCCTTGCGAGTGCACTGCTCAACACGAGCTTTGCACAACAAAAGAGGTTTCTTAGTTCACAAGCCTCAAGAGCCACCATTGTTTGCTGCCACCCATGCTCGAATAAGTACGTTTCCAATTTGGCCTCCAACTCGCTGAATTTTTGCTCAGCTTCTTGCAGTCTTGTTGTTGATCGAACAATCCCGACATGTTTCCACATGACTGATTGTAGTTCTTTCCTCACTTCCTTTGTTGTACTCAATATTTTGTGCATTACATCGCTTCCAAGTGATTTCGGGACCACAGGCCGGGTCCACGAGTTCGAAGCACTAAGATCTAGACTAGAACTTTTCATGTGATTGATCGAGGGCTGGACAGCTCTTCTTGCAAAAACTAAAGCCTCGAGCAATGAGTTGCTAGCAAGTCTATTTGCTCCATGCAAACCAGTGCATGCAACCTCACCAGCGACATACAAGCCCTGCACGTTTGTTTCTCCCTGGAGCCCAGCACGGACACCTCCACACATGTAATGGGCAGCAGGAATCACAGGAATCGGCTGTCGAGTTATATCAAGGCCATGTTTGAGGCATTCATTAGCAATGTTCGGGAAGTGGGAGAGGATCTTTTCTCTTGGTTTATGACTTATATCAAGCAACACATACTTTTCATTGCGCTTTTTGAGTTGATCATCGATACTTCTCGCCACCACATCTCTCGGAGAAAGCTCAGCTCTCTCATCATACAAGGGCATAAACCGTTCCATGCTTAAATTGTAGAGGATGCCTCCATCACCTCTTACAGCTTCAGTAATAAGAAATGCATTTTCTCGAGTTTTCTTTAACTTGATAGGAAGGCCTTCATCGGCCAAGGCCGTTGGATGAAACTGCACAAACCTGAGAAACAGTTGTTCCATTAAAGAATAAAAATGATTCGATTCCCCTGTCATCCAAATTCCTAAATGATTTTGCAACATTGTATCAGTAACTGCAGTATTGTATTCTTATTAAAAATTAGAAAAGAGAATTGAATGGACTCACTCCATGTTTGAAATCACAGCTTGAGCTCGATGTGCCATAGCCATCCCATCCCCAGTCGCCACCTACACAAATCAAGAATATGAACTACTCAGATGGTGCAAGCACAATCATTTTTATGATGAATGAATCAATAAACACAAGTTCAAACAATAAATCAAAAATCAAAGGGAAAGATGAAATCAAGAAACTTGAAACAAAGAATACCAGAGGATTTGTTGTTGATGGATAGATATGTCCTGCACCACCAGATGCAAGTAAAGTTACCTTTGAAATGAAGCGAATAACCTGCAAGATCCAGGGCGAAGAAAGGAAAACAATAATTGGTTTCAAGATACATATATGAAACATATGCAGAAAAGTGAAACCAAATGAAATTTGAGGATGATTATTAAGATAGGCCCTTTTGTCACCTCTTGTGTTTCAGTATTTAAAGCATCCACACCATGACAAACAGTGCCCAAACCATCCTGCAAACCATGAAAGCTTTTCGGTTTAGCACAATCTTCTACATGTTTCAATTGTCAATCTGTGCCAAAGGACGACTTTGCTAGACTTTTAAAGCAGTATAATATAAAAATATCATCGCTGAAGCTGTCGAATTTGAACCTGAGAAGTAAGCAAATCGATTGCAAAATGGTGTTTGAAAACAGAAATATTTGGATCATTGATGACTGCCTCAAGTAGTGCTCGCTCAATCTCTCTTCCGGTCATGTCAGCAGCATGAACAATTCGGTGATGAGAATGCCCCCCCTCCCTTGCTAGATGCAAATTTCCATCCTCACCATGGTCAAATGAAGCCCCAATCGCAATCAGTTCTCGGATTCTATCAGGTCCTTCGGTACAGACAATCTGAAAAAATAGACCAAATTTGAAGGAAACCTCGGTCAGGATTGATGAAGAAAAATTGCAGATTAAAAGAATGAAATTGGAACTAACTCTGACAGTCTCCTCATCACATAGATAAGCTCCGGCTAATATTGTATCTCGCATGTGATTCTCCACAGAATCAGATGGGCATAGAACCGCACTAACACCACCTTGAGCATAGTTTGTATTACTCTCATGAGGCTCAGCCTTAGTGATCACTGCGACGGATCCATATTTCGCAACTTCAAGAGCATAACGAAGTCCTGCAACTCCACTGCCAATGACAGCAAAATCAAAATACTTTGTTGAACCATCTCTCAGATAAGCCAAAGTGGTGAATGTTCTAAAGGACTTCGAATTTCCGTTTGCTGGAGACCCAAACAAATTACACCTGTGGATCTGTAGAAACTTGGATACCCCACATGACCTGAAAAAACTCCCAAAAGGAATCCATAGATATAGATAGGAAGCTTTGATGAAAACTGAAACTCTCCATTAAAACAATATTCTTCATAAAGCCTCTGATATGAACTCAACAAATATAGAAACCAAATAGACTAAAACGAAGATTCTGGAGAAATACCATGAGAGCTCTCTTTGTAGGCATCCATTGAATGTGACACCAGGAATCCAGACAGCTTGCGTAGAACCTTTCCCCTTGAAACAGTTCATCCCATAATGCAAATGGCCGCCTACATAAGCTGTACTAGCAGTCATGTCAATCCCCTCTGCAATATCAATAAAACAATGAGAAACAAGATAAGCAAACCAAAAATTGTTTCTTTTCTGCAAAGATCAAACTTTTTTATGCATTTAGTCATAAAAATCGTTTTGGGAGAAAAGTATATCAGCCCACCAGAAGAAATTCCAAGTTTTGCATTAAAATAATTCAGAAAGAAATCAAAAGAAAAAAAAATGAAACCCATTCAACTAAAAACCAAAACACAACTCTTTCAAACGAGAAGTTAAAGCTGAAAACAACATATTTACTCATAGCAAAACAAAGCCCAGATCTCAGAATTCATTAAAACAATAACATAAAAGAAAGAAAAAGGAAACGAAAAACACAATACTCACAGCAAAACCAAGCAAAATCTGAATCTGGGTCCTGCTGTTCTTGGTCTTCACAACGTGAAACTAGACACAACCAGTGACTCAATGAATGAAAAAAAAAATGTATGGGTTTAGCTTTAAGAAATGGGATATTAAGGAGAACTTTGAAACCGGAGAATTCCCGCAACGCCGAGACGCCACACCAACTGTTTGTGATGGATCTTCCACACTAAAGAACCACCCTCGAAATTTGGCGCCTTCGTTTGCTGCGCCGCTCCTTGTTTTTTATCCTTGTCCTTTTATTCCGGTTAATTGTTAAAATTGTAGTACTAGTATTATCGCATAATTTATCATCTCAATTAATAAATGATTTAATGAATACGATTTATTTAATAATTTTTATTTTAAATACTCGATTAATATTCTTGTTTGTGTATCGCCAAAAGGAAAATCTTTTATTGTGAGGCAAGTCTTCACCATTTAATAGTGATCGCTCACTCTACTGGTATTATTAATGCTCAAAACCATGACCTTTAAAAATAATAATTGTTCTATTAATCGCTTGAGCTAGATTACTCATGTTTCTAATAAAATAAGTGACTAAATAAAATAATAAATATGTGAACAATTGGCAAGTAAATCGGGTTTTCTATGAGTAAATCGGGATTTTATTTTAGTTTCGCTTAAGTAAGTTTCAGGTTTGAGATATTACGTACGCAAAAAATACATGTTTGGAGACTCACCAAAATCAAATGTACCATCCGGGTCGGTCTATGCTAGTTAGGCCAAAGTCTTAAAAACCAGAAGAACAATAAAAAATATATCTTATTTTACCTTATATGTTCATAGTAATTTTTTTTTATTATTTAACTTAATTAACTTTTAATCTTTATTCTTAAAAAGTAGATTCATTTCTAAAATAAATTCATCTAATTGAACATCAACCGTTGGAATTTCTCTTTAGTATATTACAATTAACCGTTATTCTCTAAGTTTGTTAAGATATTAAGATATAAGAAAACAACGTCAACCATCATAAAATAATTTTTTTAAAATGAAGGGCTAGTCAGATAGATAATAGTTTCAAGAAAAATAAAATTACAAAAATCAAACATAAAATGAATTTCAATCTTAAACATTCATAGCATGTGAATTTGATTAACTCAATCGGTGGTGGAACCGAGTTAATCAAAATTGAATTTTAATCGTTAACCGAATTATCTATAACTAAATTAATCAAAATTTTAGTTAGATTAATTTGGTTGATTTTGAATTAACCGAAACTTGTTATAAATTTTGGATAGATTACATAATATGTCACTAAATTGTGCTAAATAATTTTTTAGTCACTAAGCTTTCATTATCTGCTAATTTGATAAAAATTTAATGACTATTTTATAATATATCAAAATTTTGATGATTATTTTATATTTTTTAGAAGTTAAATGATCAAAAATAAATATATGTAATGTATATAATATTAAATATATATTAATTTTGGTTTATTCGATTAATTAACTGATTTTAAACCAAATTAACATATAACCAAAAAAAAATTAAAAAAATAACCGTCTAATGAAATTATCTAAAATTAACCGAAATAACTGAAATAATTTCGTTTTGATCGATTAATTCGTTTAAAATCGAATAACGCACACCCCTAAACATCCCCCGACCAACTATAAAAATTTAGTTCATGATTGGAGGGTCCATCTGCAAAAGATCACCGTATTTCAAAATCATCATTTAAACACAAATAAAACGAAGAAAATAATGGACAAGATAAAAAAAGAATAAGATAAAATTCTACCAAAATTAAACTAATGTTCAAATTGATAGATTTTAAAATAAATTGATAATATGTAAGTGTTCTAGACTAAAATTATGATTATATCAAACTATATCATCCCCTGCTTAATTTTTAATGGTAAAGTTTTAAACAAAACAAAAATATAATATTAGATACTATTTTATTAAAATAATTATTAAAATACCAAAATAATAACATGTAATTAAAATATCAAATATATTTTTTTTCTTATTTTTATTATACTTTATGTAATCATCAAAATCTTGTGTTATATAACAATAGACAAATCAAATATTTCTTAACGATAGGGGCGTATCTACCATTGGTCATGATAGGTCATTTGACCTACTATAAAAAAATTAATAAATTATCTTAAATGTTACTCTATTATTAATAAAATTTTAATTGAATCATTCAATTATTAAAGGTTATAATTAAGTCATTTATTAAAGTTTTAGTTATTATTATTTCATTTCTCGTTAAAATACAAATGAAACAAGATTTGGTATAATGATAATTTTAGTCTTAAAATTTAGGGTAAACTACACGGATAGTCACCATACTATGGGGTTAGTATCGATCTGACCACAATGCTTTAAAAAGAATCAAATACACCAGTAAACTATTAATTTGGTATTAAAATAATCATCGACCGTTAAAAATTAACGGAGCAACTGACATGGCCGTTAAAAATAATTGAAATAATTATACATTTACTCCTTGTTATTCATATATTTTTATAATTTACTCCTTGGGTATTCAAGATGGAAACCCCTGAATCAACCACTAAACCAAAAGTAACTTTAAGATATAAAACACCAATACATGTATATATTTATGGTTTATTTACCTTTATTTTTTACATTCACATATATAATGTAATATTTTTTTAATTTAATTAAAAATAATAAATTAAAAAATTAAATAATAAATTTTTAATTAAAAACCCTAAACCCTAAACTATAAACTTTAAACCTAACCATAAAACTAAACCCAAACTTTAAGTCATAAACCTTAAACCCTAAACCCTAAATTAATTTTTATTATTATTTAAATAAACTAAAACTTTAAACCTTAAACCCTTAACCTTAAATCCAAACCCAAACTTTAAATCCTAAACACTAAACCCTAAATGAATTTTTATTATAATTTAAATAAAACCTAACCCTAAACCATAAATCCTAAACTCTAAACCGTAAATTCAAATTTCAAATCCTAAACCCTAACCCTAAATGAATTTTTATTATTATTTAAATAAACTATAACATTAACATAAAACCTAAACCCTAAACTATAAGACCCTAAATGAATTTTTATTTTAATTTAAATAAATTCTAACCCTAAAATATAACTCTAAACTTTAAACCTTATCTCTTAAACCCTAAATCCTAAATTTTTATTATAATTCAAAATTTTAAATAAACTTAAGAATTAAAATTTAGGATTTAGGGTAAAAGATTTAAGAATTTTTAAATAAAAATTTATTATTTAATAATTTAATAATTATTTTAAATTAAATAAATATTATATATGTGAAAAATAAAGCTAAACGTACCATAAATATATACATGTACCGGTGCATTATATCCTAAAGTTGCTCTTGGTTTAGTGGTTGAATCATGGGATTTCCATCTTGAATACCTAGGTTTAATTTCCCTTGGACTCAAGAGTTTAGATTTTACATTTTCTTCTTTAATCAGGTCGTTATGATTAAATTATAAAAATATATGAATAACAGGGAGTAAATATGTAATTATTCCAATTATTTTTAACGGCCACGTCAGTTGCTCCGTTAATTTCTAACGGTCGATGATTATTTTAATACCAAATTAATAGTTTATCGGTGTATTTGATTTTTTTTAAAACATTATAGTCAGATCGATACTAACTTCATAATACGGTGACTATTCGTATAGTTTACTCTAAAATTTATTTATAGCATCAATTTTTTCCTAAATCATAAAAGCGATGTTTTGAAATGTTTTGATTAGAGAGAAATTTGTATAGATTAATGTGGATTCTTCGGTACATGTGTTTTATTAAAGAGATTTGATAACTAAATTATAGTGAACCTCTTACATATATAAATAGACGTGATTGAAGATATTTTTATCATCAGTTATGAACATATTAAATATTTTTATGATTTATTTAATTTATTCTTATCTTATGTAGAATTAAATTTATTATCAATAAATGAATTCCTGCTTAGCGATCCAAATGCCGAAGAGACACTAGAAAAATTTCAGAAAATAAAAGAAAAATAAAGTTGATTATGAATACGACAACTCATGCAAGAAGAAGCCATGGAATATATACCGAAAAGGAAAAAAAACGTATATATGTAAAATAAAGTTATTTTATATCTTTATTTATTTATTTATATTATTACGTATATAATTTTTAACTAATCCAACAATTTTATCGTATTAATTTAGAATAGGTATAAAGATAATTTTAGGCATAAAAATAATTTTAACCTTAACGTTTATATTTTTTTTCGTTTTGGCCCTTATTCTTTTTTGGATAAATTTAGCTCTTAACCTATATATTTTTTTTTACAAATAGCTTATTTTTTAACACCATGGTAACTAGACCATTAAAAATCTAACAATGATGACATATTATACGCGTATGATAATATATTTTAAATAACATGACATCTAACCTATCAAATATATATAATATAATTTTAATATAAAATATAAAACAATTAAAATTCAAATAAAATATTAAAAAATTAATTAATTCTAAAATAAAATATTATTAAATATTTTTGACCCTAACTACGATAGAATTAAAATCCTATCAAAAAATTAATTAATTTTGAACTGTGTTCATATTTTTTTTAAGATAGGACTTTGATTCATAATGGGTTGGGAATGTTTAATAGCCTTTTATTTTAGAATTAATTAATTTTTAAAATTTTATTTGAATTTTAATTATTTTATATTTTATATTAAAATAAAATTATATTTCATATATGTATATTTGATAGGTTAGATGTTATTTCATTTAAAATATATTATCATATCATATGACATGTCATCATTGTTAAATTTTTAATGGTCCAGTTATCGTAATAGTTAAAAAATAAGCTATTTGTTAAAAAGATATAAATTAAAGGCTAAATTTATCCTAAAAAAAGATTAAGGGTCAAAACGATAAAAATTATAAACGTTAAGGGTTAAAAGTATCTTTATGTCATAATTTTAACCCTTAACGTTTATAATTTTTATCATTTTAACCTTTATTTTTAGGGTAAATTTAATCCTTAATTTATATTTTTTTGAAAAATATCTCATTTTTTAACTAGTATAATGATTAGATAGTTAAAAAATTAACGATAATGATATGTCATATATATATATGTAAAATGATATTTAAGATTAATAGTATTTTACTTTAGATTTAATTAATTTTTAATATTTTATTTGAATTTTAATTATTTTGTATTCTATGTTAGAATAAATTATATTTTACATGTATATATTTATCATTATCGTAAAAAAATTAACGATAATGATATGTTATATATGTAGAATGAGGCTATATGTCATGCTATTTAAAATATATTATATATATGACATGTCAATATTTTTAAATTTTTAACGGTATAATCATTATGTTGGCTAAAAAATAAATTATTTATTAAAAAAACATAAATTAAAAATTAAATTTATCTAAAAAATAAATACCAAATTAATAAAAATTATAAACAGTAAAAATTAAAATTATTTTTATGCTTTTAAAATATTATCTTTATGCATTTAGAATATTAATTTTTTTTATATAAATTTACTCACTAAAATAATAAAAATACAAGACAATTCCGGTGTGTAAGGAAAGTCACGTCCTAGGCTTGTCTTGAAGTTAGCTCTGTTCACGTGATTCAGGACTAGTGGACCTAATGAAGGGAAGACGAAGATACTGGGTTTCCATGAAAATTCCGTGACACATGCAATTTTGGTTCCACCCACGTAGCCATGAAAATTCCATGACACTTGTAATTTCCTACCACCATATACCTTTATAATAAAATATTTTTTAATCGATTACGTTGGTCACAATAATATATGTATTAAAATATATTTTTAATCATTAAATATTAATTATTAAAATAATTATATCAGTAGTATTCGAGTTAGTAACGTTGAAAAATAATAACCGTTTGCTTATCTGTTGAGATAAAATAATTTATGTTATAATAAAATATTTGATTTTTATTTTTGAGATATTATATTTATAAGACTTTAATGTTGTTGAATCTGTAAATTTTATTTGAATATTATTTTAATATATGATGTTTTAAATTTAGTATTTTTATATTTTAAATTAATTTATAATTTTTATCTAATTACAGTAGAATTATGAATGATTTTGATGTTATAGCGGTTGAACTTATAATTTTTAAAGAAAAAATATTTTATTGGATTTTGGATAACTCGAATATTATATTTTAGATTGAGATTAAGGTATTATATTTAATGGTATTAGAAAAAATTATTTAATCGTATTTTCCCAAAATATAATAATATATAAAATTAAATTTTATACAACATAAAAATTTGGATAAAAAAACTAAAATTTATTTTAAAGTACTAAAAATTAAAACAAATAACGTATAAAATAATTTTTTAATTATTATAACAAATAAATAATATATAAAGAACTAAAAAGAAAATAACAATGAAAAAATAGTCTTTAAAATAAGAAAAACATCAATAGAATCTAAATAACATAAAATGATATGAAAAATAAAATTAAATAAAAAATGAAAGAATAACATACGACAGGTAAGGACTGAACAGAAAAAATAAACCTTAAAATGTCAAACAATGTAAGGAAGAAATCTACAAACATAAATATTATATATAAACGGATGTCACATTTTAATTCAAATATCTAACCTTAAATTTGATTATGATTTAAACGGATGTCACATTTTAATAATATTTATAATAACATATTAAATTTAATTATGATCTAAACTAATCTTTACCTTTAGACCTTATCCGAATCTCGCAAGATAAAGTTGTTAGAAAACGATGAAATACGACTTAGTTACTATTTTCTTACATTTTTCCAACAAAAGTCACCTAAAAGCCTTACAATCTTCGTGTCTGTATTTTATCATGTTCCATAGGTCGAAACCGGATCTGAAAAGCCTTATAGGAAAACAGAGGCAGCAGTGTAGCAATAACAACAAGAAGGGTGGTGAGCCAAAACCGAATGCTTGGAGCACAAGCTTCAATGAAAACCTTGTATGCCGTTGTCGATAACGTCGGCGGAATCGAACCGTAAACCAACAAGAATATGAACCAAAGGATAATGCTGCCCCATATGAAGAGGTGCTGGATCCATGTGAAGTAATTGACAGAGAGCGCCATTTGACAATTTACTGTCAAAACTACACATGTATACATTGTTAGCCCAAGAACCGAATAATCGGCAACTTGACCGTCTTTCCGGAATGCTTGACCGGTTATCGAGTTGGTGGTTAAGAAGAATATGGTTATGGAACTAAGTACTCCATTGAACATCCAGCCAAGTATACGGATCCAGCTGAAGAGGAAATTCTGTACACCCTCTTGGTACAAGAAAGGATACTGCATAGGATAAAAGACAGTCAGCTCGAGTGATGTTGCAGTAGTGCAGCTATAACAATAAAACAAAGAACCGTATACCTCAAGGCAAAGTCTGTCTGAAACGTCTTGATCGAAAACACCGAGAGCAATTACAGGAAGTGAAGTGAAGAAAACGTTATAGCATGACATGTACCAATCATTATAAGCTGGCTGACCGGAGAAAGAAGCGTACCCCTCGAACCAAAACAAAGTAAATCCGAAAGAGATGTTCTTGTAGAAAAAGTAGCATATCTGCAGTTACAAGAAAAATATAGTTATTCTCTATGCACAGGCAGATTGTTCGATTATCTCGGTTTAGGTCCAGAGAGAGGGAGATAGAGGAGATCAGGGCTGAACAATTTACCATCTTTGCTATTCTCCTGTAGCACCAATGGCCATGCACCAATAATAAACGTTCCAGAAAACGAAATTGAGCAATCGAAAAATCACTTGACATCACAGCCTGCAAATTCATATTAGTAATAGATCATGTTACAACCATTGAACTGTTCTTATAACATGGATGAACCATCATGCATCAACCACAAATCAGTACCAAAACCGGTTACCGATGACGATGGAAATGAAATATCTATGTTTACCTGCATCCCTTCAACACCACTGATGCCAACTCCAATATCAGCCTCTTGAATCATGCCAACATCGTTTGCACCATCACCAATTGCTAGTGTTGTTTTACCTGTTACGGATTTCACCAGTCTTGTAACCTGCATATCATCAGGAATTCTATCAGATAATTTTCATGCCGAAGCCCGAGACACTTGATGAAACTCCCATAGCTTACTTGATTCTCCTAAACACAATACTTACAACAGCCTTTTGTTTTGGGGAAGATCGACAGCATATAACAGTAGCACAATTCATTGCTAGATCTGTAAAGCACTTTACGAGATTTTTGTCCAGAGCAAAATACAAGGACTTGCCGTCGATAATCAAACCGAACTCTATCTTATTTTCTTTATCTACTTGAGATTTTCCGTCTTGTATTTGCTGTTTTACACTTTCAAGAGAAGCCTAAGAATAAATAGATTTAGATTGTCCATCCAATAAAGATTGCATTAACGTCACTTTAGGACAATGTAGCTTATACCTCTGCAATGGCATCCTTATCCCCTTGTTTTTCAAGGGCTTCTATTCCTGGCAACTCGAGCGTGATCACAATCTGTCTCATTCCATGTCTTAGCAGACTGCATGCATACCTGTAGAAACATAGAACTTATAAAACTTATGTTTATACCCGATTAGTCGGATTCAACTTGTTAGAATACCCGATATTAATAGCGGTTCCCTTCTTGTCTCCTGTCAAAACCCATATCCGGATTCCAGCCCTTGCAAGCTTGTCAATACAGCTTGGGACCTAGTAACAGAGAAATATGTGTTCAACTTGAGTATGTATACAGAGAGTTTTTGGAGGGTTATATCTCTATATGTCCGAACCGAATATGTATCGGACATGATTGTCTGAAGAAAAACAAGGAATATAGTAACTGACCCCCTTTTGTAGTTTGTCTTCAACAGCTGTAGCACCGAGAAGAATTAAATCCCTTTCGATCATGTCAGCCAATTTTTCCACTGAATCATCTCGATCTGCACCTACGGAAGTTTTGGCCTTCACATATTCTTCTCCCCACAATTTATACTCATCATCATCATCGAGTTCACGATAAGCGAGAACCATGGTTCGTAACCCTTCCTCGGAGTATTTTTCGATATGCTCCTTGGTCTGCACCTCGAACGTCCTTCCATGTTCCGAAAGCCTTTCAAACATCACGCTGAATAACATAGTGATAAGTTAAATTCTACATCAGAAAATGTATTTACAACTGCATAAAATTCCACCAAATATATCTGAATGTGCATGGTTTCTGACCTGTCTGCACCCTTAGAAAGCAGCAACAGCTGTTTCTCTGGGCTCCTTACAATTACAGACATCCTTTTGCGAGCACTACTGAACTCCAACACATGAAGAAGCTCGTATGCTCTGAATTGCAGAAACATATTCATTCATATGCAATGTAAACCAAAGTTATGTGAAAAGGTTTCCAAAAGAATACCTGTCAACTGTTTCCCCAGTACTAGGATCCAGTTCATGTAGTTGTATGTGGGTTTGATTCCTTAAGAAAAACTGGAAACCGACTTCTCGTGCAGCAACGACAAAGGCTGCTTCGTCGGCTGACTCGGCTTCATAAACAATCTGCCCGGATTCTGTTACTTCAGGAACGGCTGTATGGCATATTGCTAAGACCCTAAAGAACTTCTGTATGACATCCGAATGAGGCTCCTTCACCCATTTCATGTTCATAATGCGTTCATCTCGGAAATTGAAGCCCTTAACAGATTCTCTGGGTTCTGCTGTGTCAAATTCGATATCCGTTACTCCATCCATCATCTCACCTCTCTTCCTTGCCAATGCAATTTCTACCTCGGTCATGACACGACCATAGGCTGTGCCAGCAATTGAGCACTTCACAAACTCCATCGAGTTACATGTCAATGTCCCGGTTTTGTCGGAGAGTATAGTATAGACCTGACCGAGTTCCTCGTTCAAGTTAGATGTCCGTGCATGTGCCGGCCTCTCGGTTTCCTCATCATACATAGCCTGGTCTTGGTTAATGAAAATGCTCTGTAAAACCTTGCAAATCTCGATGGAAACATACAATGATATAGGTATCAAATATCCATACAACATAAGAGCCGTCAAGAAATGCAAAAATGTGGCCACCCAAGGTCTCCTAGGGTCGAAGAATACAGTCGTGTTATCCGGTCGGAGATACCACCTTCCATAATTGCGACCACTATCTTTTCTAGTTTCGATTCCAAAAAATAGTGACCCTATGAATGATATCAAAACCAGAGCAGTGAAAAGGATATAGAATATCTTATCCATTGTCCTCTCGATCCTCGTCCTCTTTGAAGGAGGATCCACAGCATTTTGCATCACTTTCGTATCGTGTCCGGTGAAAATAACAACACCATAGATGTAATCAGTATTCTTCAGTTTAGAACCTCTCAAAAGGATTTGTTGCAGGGAAAGTACATACTGTTGACATTCATAATACAATGTTCCAACGAATGAATAAAGATGTTCATTCGGATCCTCACACTTGATCACAGCTCTGAATCCCTTGATGGTCTCTACATCACGAATGCTCGATGTTACATCTAAGGCATGTTTCAACTTCAAATTAGTCTCTCCGTCGAGGTTCATCGTCTCGATGTAACAAACACCATCTTCGTATCCTGAAGAAAGTAAGAGTAGATCGGCCGGGAAATATTCATCCTTCTGCACCTTAACAATGTCACCAACTCGGATATCCTTCCATTTGGTTTCTTTGAAAGAACAATTTCCATCAAAAACTTCAACCTTCCGATTGTTTGCCTCTATGTCCTAGAACAGTGGAAAACTAGCTCAGATAATTAACATAAACCGAAAGAAAAGAAATGCATATTGACATGAATAACATTTCAGTATTCAAGTAATCTGAATACAGATTACTATAACCATTCCTTTCTTCATTACAGTTTCGATTTTACCAACTACAAAGAGATTCGAAGTTGAACCTATAACATTTGGGAAGCAAACTACCAGGACTAACATTTGGAAATCGAATTAAGTTTTCGAGAATCACCTGACTTCTTCGATGCCAATCTTCGATGCCTTCTTTGGCCATTGTAGCTCCAATCACAATGACCAACGGTGCGAGAATGCTTGGTCCCAAATACGGTGCCAACGGACTAAACGAGACGCAAGCAACAACGAGAAAGTACACATTTGCAACCCTCCTAAATTGCTCAAACAAAGACTTTGGGATAAAATTAGCTGCAGTGTACTTAGTAGTGGATACATAATTTCCCCTATACCTCAAACGAAGTTGCTCCTGACTACCAGGTTCATTACAATACACCACTCTAGAGTACCCTTTCTGCCCTATTCGGGCATGTTCATCGGTCGGACCAGGTCGACGACAACAAGGAAACGAGCAAAGTTTGCTTATGTGTATACTTCTTTTCCTTACTCTAGCCATTTGCAGAGCTTAAAACCCAAACTACACTACAATTTTCAAACCCCAATAAATCTTCCAACTTTTATTACATACTGAAGTTGAAACCATAACTTCAATAACTTAAGGGGGGGTGTCCTTATATTACACTGTCAACGTGTTTTTCAACAAAAAAGAAGTTCCTTGCTTTGAGTTGAAGTTCCAGACAGATTTCTTTCTTGTTGTCTGAAAGTTTCAAGCTTTAGAAGAAGTGTGAGTCAGACAACATGGGAAATAAAAGTGAGGAGCTTTGATTCAATTTTATTAGTAAAATTCTGAGTTAATTTTATTAACTATATAGTTTTAACTTAGCATTTATCTCTATCCACCGTTCATCTTCCTCAGATAAAAATCATCGCCTTTCAATTCATTACCATCTCTGATCACCATGGCTGCTTTCTCCAAGTGTGAGAATAGCTTTGGCCACTGTTACAAGCAACAGCAAAAAATGAAAAATCTGTACGTAATTTTTCATAATGTTAAAATTATAGATATAATTATACTTACGATGTTATTTACATGTTTATGTATTCGTATTTTTTTTAGTTTTTGTATCATGCAACATAAAAGAGGGGAAAATTAATAAATTATCGACGATTCGTACACTAGTTTTGATAAAAAAAAACTCATAAATTAATTTTTGTTTTTGATCCATCGTTAAATTTAATGCTAATTTTATTTAAATTACATATTTTTAATTTAATCAAAATTGCTTGATGGGCTATTTAAATAATTTTTGTTAGGTCATAAAAATTTTCATATTTTGGATGATTATTAGACCACTCTGTCAATTTAGTTTATTCTATATGTAATTTTAAGATTAAAATTTAATTTATTTAAGAGATTTAATATTTTATTTTATTAGATCAATTAATTGTTAATTATTTTTTTTTATCCTTTTAATTTACTTAAATCAAGTAACATAAGTTTTTTATTCTTTAATGATGTATGTCAATATCAGAAGAAAATTTTGATTTTGCTTATACATTTTTGTGTCTCTTTTTACGTGTCTTGTTAACAAATTAAAAAAAATAAATTATAAACCTTAACCATAATTTTTTACTTCTTAAACCTTAAACTTTACACCTTAAAAATACACCACACTCCTATTTTCCTAAACCATAACTATATTCTAATCTTAAAACTTAAAATCTAAACTCTAAACCCATTATTTTAAAGTGGAGGCACTAATAAAAACACAATTAAGAGATAGGCGATTTATAACTTGTATTTAGGATACTGATGTGATCCTGAAATAACCAAGATTATGAGTTGTCCAATCGTGAACTCAATAAATATTTTATAAATCGTTGAAATGGCTTCAAAAGGAAAAATTATATCATGAGTAAGTCTTACCACGTCATTCGCGGGATCAATCACAAAAAATCACACATATCATCACTTTTTCTAGGTTATATGTTTTTCAAAGTGATTCTTCACTCATATTTATTGTTAATTCATTTTAGAAACAATTTTTTAATTGAAAATTCACTTTAAAAATATATGACACGAAAAAATAATGATATGGATGAATTTTAGTAATTAGTCTCACAGACACGTGATGAAACTTACTCATGATATAGTTTCTCCTTCAAAAGGGATACTGCTTAGGGTTGTAAATGAGACGAGACAAATCGCGAGCTACTCGAGCTCGACTCGGTCAAAGCTCAGTCAAAACTCGACTCGTTTGGACTCGGCTCGAGTTCTTGACGAGCCGAGCCGAGCTACATGATACTCGACTCGAAAAGCTCACGCGTTACTCGAAAATATAAATATACTTTTAAACCCTAAAATCTAAACCCTAAACATAATTCTTACACTCTAAATTAACATACTAAAACCTAAAATTAACAAGCTTGAGTTTACACAACTTGTGTATCAAAAATTTTTCTCCGTTACGCTTTAAATGAGACGTAAGAGATAAGAGTTACTCAAGTCTAACATAATCAAAGATCAGCTAATAGTTAGCTCGATTAGGCTCGAAAAAAACTCGAACTCGACTCGAGTTCTAAACGAGTCGAGCCGAGATCAAATTTTTTAGGCTCGTTTAAAATTACTCAAGCTCGAACTCGACTCGAAATCTTAGCACTACTCAAACCGAGCTTAGCACTACTCGAACTCGACTCGGCTCGTTTACACCCTAATACTGCCTACTAAAAATAAGGGTGAATTTTGTATGTTTGCTGAAACTAACTAAATGGAGAAATTCTAAAGAAAACAACGATATTAGAAAATAGTTAAAAAACGGTTGTATCTTTTTTATAAAAGTTTTGATTAGGGATGTTTATTATCGGATACCCGTTTTTCCGTGTCATAAAAAATCGACTCGTATCCCGGTCCATTTAAATCGGATATTTGTTATTGGGTACCCGTAAAATTCGGGTACTCGGCTAATCGGGTAACGGGTATCCGTTCATATTTTTTTTTATTTTAAAATTAAAAAAATATTAAACATATAAGTTTTAAAAATTTATAATACATAACCAAACATAAAAATGAGTGATTTAAAGTTAATTTTAGAATATTTAAATTTATATATATATTTATTAAAATTTTATCACTAAAATGACGTTAAAAGTATTAATCCTGTTTTTTCTTTCGGTATTAGTGAATTAATAAACATATATTTAAAAATTTTAAAACCTAAAAGTATATAAAACAAACATAAAACTAATTTAGAGATTTAAATTTAATTTTAGGTATAAATATTAAAGAAATCTAAAATAAAAATATAATTTAAAACTAAAAATATATATATAATAAAACTAATCGGGTTGGGTCGGATACCCGAGAATTCAAAAATTTCGGCCCAAGCCCGACCCATTAATTCTCGGGTTGGATACCTGACCCGGTCGGATAATTTTTTTCTGGGAATTATCCGGTATTTTTGTTTCGGGTCATCGAATCGGGTTAATCGGGTCTTGTAATTTTGAACACCCCTAGTTTTGATACATATTTTTAGTATATACCAAATTTCTTAAAAAAGTATAAAGATTTTGATATATATACTGAATTTCTTAAAAAAAATATAAAGATTTTAATATTTTTTAGGCCATCGTTCGTTAAAATTTCTCTAATTAAATGATATAATAGAAGTTGAAAAGATATACAAATATTAAAGATGAAAAAAATAGATAGTGAAGAGAAAAAAATTAACACTATAAAAAATATCGATCCGAATTATAATAAATGTTTAATGGTAAGTGACGATACATTTCCTCTAATCTGCAATAATAAGGCTGACACCACAAAGATCTCTTACCGGGTCGGGATGGGTCGGGTCTCAATCTGGTTTACATCTGGCTGGAGCTTCTTCTCTCTTTACGTTACGACTGGTATTATGGTATATTTCCTTTTCAATTTATCCCGCATTTATAAACTCAGCTAAATCAAAGCGTGATTTGTGAAACAAGAGGAAAAAAGAAAAACACAGAAAATTGAAGTACTGTTTATTTATTTATTTTATTGAAAATTGTGAAAAGTGGGAGACTCGATCCAAGGATCTGAAATACGACAGTTTCTTCTGATTTTTTATTGTAATTTTTCGACCTATAGGATTGTTGCCAAATGGTTATCGTTTGAATCGTCTTTACAGAAGCAAAAAGAAGGATCGAAATTTGAGTATAAGCGACGTAGTATGAAGGAGTTGGTGGGGTTGGGATTCAATGCAAATCAGGTTTTCAGCCACGGTTTTGATTTGAATCCGCTGAAACTCTAGGTTTGTTTTAAACATATAAACAATTTCAGATTATATTTCTTCTTATATGTTTACTAAATTATAGTTAATTATTCTTTTTAGATTGAGAAGTTTGAAATTCTAGAGGAAATGTGGAAAATTTGAAGTGTTTGTATGAATGCCAAGTTACTTTGATGGTTAGGTACAGGATTTGAGTTACTGTTACAATTTAGGCTTTTTCTGGGAATTTAAGGTGGAATTGTATGAAAAGTTGCCTTTGTTGATATGGGAAATTTGGAATTGCTTTATAAAAGCTGAAATTCGAAAGAAATGGATTGGTCACTTTTATTCAATTATTGTTTTTGTTTATGAAAAATGATGGTAAATAAAAGGTTAATTTTTTTGTATTTTATTGGAATCTTTTGTTTTAGAGTATCTTAAGAGTTAGCATATAATGTTTTTGATTTCTGTAGGAAAGTTGAGTTTGCTTTTGCTTTTTACTATGTCTTGTGCTTTTGTAATTAAGAATTAGCACCATTTTCTTTTGGGATTTCTACTTGATTAGTTTACACCATGTTTAGTTGGCTATGGTTTTGGACTGCATTTATCAGACAATATTTTCCGGCCTTTAGGCTTGCATTTGCTATTTGGGGTAAATCACTTTTCAAATAGTCTGTTTTGCTGAATCCTCTGTTCCAATAGTTCAATCATAGATTACTTGTAATGTGTTTCTTTACCCCTGTTATCAATTAGGATTTTTGGTTTAAACTGTTTCTCCATCCATGAAAACTACAGGTTATGGCATTAACTTGATGAAGTCAATGTACTTGAATACTGCTGTGCTTGTGCGTTAAAGAAGAGAAAATGCTACCAAACTGGAAGAAGCCCCACATTAGATTGACGGTCCAATCCTTGGTTGAATTTTTGTTTTTGTTAATTGGAACATCTAGAAGTAAAGAGGGTGGTAAGAGCATGCTGTAAAAAGAAACCATGGAGCGTCCTTTGGAGAAACGATATCCAGTCAATGCAAAAGACTACAAGATATATGAACAAGTTGGAGACGGTGTTAGTGCCACCGTGTACCGGGCTTTATGCATTCCGCTTGATGAAATTGTTGCTATCAAGTTTCTTGATTTGGAGAAATGCAACAATGATTTGGTACGTATCACATTTCATTGTTTGTTTCTTTGCAGTTAATCAGTTATGTACTTGTGTTTACTTGTTCGCTTATTTTTATGAGTCTCAACAATGCCACCACATCAAAAGTTAACATAAAACATATGATTTTAAATACTGAATGCATTCTGTTCACAAGTGATGCAGGATGGCATTCGGAGAGAGGTGCAGACTTTGAGCTTGATTGATCACCCAAATGTACTGCGGGCACATTGCTCATTTACTTCTGGCCATAACCTTTGGGTTGTGATGCCTTACATGGCTGGGGGGTCCTGCTTGCATATAATGAAATCTGATTATCCGGAAGGTTTTGAAGAGCCTGTCATTTTGATCGTGTTGCGTGAAGTTCTTAAAGCTCTTGTTTATCTGCATGCCCATGGGCACATTCACAGAGATGTGAAGGTATCCAATTGCCCTTTATTTTGTTTTCATTCCATTTTTTTTTTGTTTATTTCTTCTAGTAGTTTATTTTCAGAGGTCAAGTCGATTAGATATTAACTGCCATCAGTAAAGATACAGCTTAAGCTATTAAACAATTAATATGAATGCCTATGTTTTTTCTTATAAATCTAAATTAAAATATGATAAATGCGGGGAAGTTTTCTTCTGTCCATAGACAAAGACTTACACTGATAGTAGCTGTTCTGGGATCCATTAGTCTGTAGTTTGATAAGAATTATTCTTTGTTTTTTTCACAAGTGGGATTGTGCTACATACATCAACTGTGTACTGCCTGTTATTTTGTCCTTGTTCTTTCTTCCTTCTCATTTTGGGACTTCCTCTGTTATTCTTATCTACTTGCAGGCCGGGAATATTTTAATTGATTCTGATGGTGTTGTCAAGTTGGCAGACTTTGGGGTGTCAGCATGCATGTTTGATACCGGGGACAGACAGCGCTCTAGAAATACTTTTGTTGGAACTCCTTGCTGGTATTTGTTTCCATTGGCTTTCTACTGTCTGGGATTTTACTTTCATTGGTGTTTTTGTTATGGAAATTGAGTCAAGACTGTTTCTTCTTATTGTTGCTTTTACATCAGGATGGCTCCAGAAGTTATGCAGCAATTACACGGTTATGATTTTAAGTGAGCTGATTGTTTTTTTTCTGATCTAGGCCTTTTCTTTCAATTTCAATTATTTTCTTTTTATACCTTTTAAATCATTCTGTTTCCTTTTCTTCTTTCCTGTAAACAGAGCAGACATCTGGTCTTTTGGAATAACAGCACTTGAACTTGCTCATGGTCATGCCCCGTTTTCCAAGTATCCACCAATGAAAGTAAATCTCTTAGTTTTCCAATGTTTATACCTGTTGCATATTGCATGTATTTTGTTGTAACTTTATGTTTTAGTTCTTAGTTTGATTGTTTGTTCCCCTTTTGCTGCAGGTTTTGTTGATGACCTTGCAAAATGCTCCCCCTCGTCTGGACTATGAAAGGGACAAGAGGTTCTCAAAGGTTTGTTCTATTCAATTGTGTCGTACTGACTGGTATCACTTTGTTAGTGTCTGATAGTAACATTTTGTTAGTGTTATGTACTTCTCTAGTCTTTCAAAGAGATGGTAGCTACCTGCCTGGCGAAGGACCCAAAGAAACGTCCAATTTCAGCAAAACTTTTGAAGCACCGTTTCTTTAAAAATGCACGCTCCTACAGTTATCTTGCTCGTACCATTCTCGATGGCCTTACACCATTGGAAGAACGTTTTAGGTTGCTTAAGGTCTCTTGCCTATCCTTTTTCTTTAACTTTGTGACCTCTGTTTAAGATGGGGAATTAATTTGGAATTCTTATCTGGTCTCTATGTTCAGACAAAAGAAGCTGATCTTTTTGTGAAGAATAAGGCTCTCCATGAGGACATGGAACAATTATCACAGGTGAGTAATAGAGAGCAATTTTTTATGTTTTGTCAACAAAAAGTAACCAATAGTGTTAGGTTCTTTCCTCTATGCACCTACTAGTATTTAAGGCCTTTTTGTTTTGCGTGATCCAATCCAATTTCCGTCAGTTCCACATTCATCTCAGCCCTCAGGTCTTAAAGATTAAGGGAACTGTTGCACCTAGTTTTACTTTTACTCATGAATGCCCTTGGTTTATTGAAGCATTAATTTGAATATGAATTTCTATCACATTGCAGCAAGAGTACATACGAGGAATCAGTGCCTGGAATTTCAACTTAGAGGACTTGAAAAGTCAGGCTGCACTTGTAAGTAGCTTAAATTTCCCACGTCTCTCCCCCCTTTATTTATTTGGAGGTAGTCCAAGAACTGCTCCATGATCTTAATATCATCATAATATCTAACTGTTTCACATGCAGATTCAAGATTATAATGATACTCCAAATGCAGAAGATCAAGAGGGAAGCAGGAAGCAAAAAGACGGGCATGATGTAGTCGGTTTGCCAGCAGACAGTATATCCCAAGAAACAGCTTGTAGTTCCATTTCTGCAACTAGCCCGAAGGTAACTTACTGTATGATTAAATTTTCAGTGCTTCAATCATTCCCATATGCTGTGATTGAGCTTGCACTTTAAGATTTAAACTCTCCTTTTTCTTGCTTCAGGAAGGGCTTAGTGATCTTCATGATTTGGAGAGTTCACTTGCTTCATTTCCTATTAAACCTCTTCAAGCACTCACGTATGACATTTTTATGCTTGCATGATCTTGTTATTGCAAAAAATTCATTGTAACAACTTTATAAGTTGAATATCATGTTCACATCAAAAGGGATTTTAGATTGTAATTTTTCAAGTCAAAAGTAATACTGTCACAATCTTAATTGGTAAACTTTCAATTGATTTTTTTGTAGTATCTTATTCTGCATATATTTTAAGAAAAAATATGATATATCTTGGACTAATTACTTTATTCTTGAAAATAAAAGGTTGACTCATTGGTTTCAGTAATTCTGTTTGTCCTTTAGCAAATGTTTTATAATTGGTGCAGAGACTGTTTTGACATTGTTGAAGATGGTGAGGGTGCAAATAGTCCAAATCAGAAAGGTGCTACTCCATTAGAAATTGAACAGTTCATTACAAACTCTTCAAAAGCCATGGACCAAGATGCTGGAAGATATGAGGCTGAGAACTCCCAGCGAAGAAGCTCTTTACCACTTCAGTTCATTCCACAGCATAGCAAGTTCTGGAGCGGTTCACTAATACCAGATAGCTTTTCTCCCAGAAAAGTTAAAGGAAATGGGGATAGGTAGACTTTGTTCCAAGTTATCCCTAGGCTCAAAACTTCCACCAAACATGATATAATGCTTCAAATCTTTGAATTATCACATAGGAATATTTTTTCCCCAATATAAAGTTCCAGATATGAAGAGTTTTTGAATTCTATGTTTGCATTTTTCTCTCTTGGTTCCATTGCTGTTTTATATGTTCATTTATTTATTCTTCTAGAGGAACCTTAGATGTATGATTTTTGGACACATGATTTTTTCATCACTTGGTTCATTGGTTCTACTATTTCGTGGTTAAAAAGAAAACTGTTGCATTGTATTTCCTGTATTTGCCATTTACTTGTCTGGGAAGATTTTTATGTCATCTGTATAAAATCTGGTTTATCAAAAATGTTCTGAAGGGACTTTCAACAGCCTACTTTTAAACCTGAACACAACCACAGTGGTCCATTGCTGTACCGCCAGAGGAGAGAAACAAATATGACCTCATCTGGTATTTTGTGGTTTTATTTTCGTACGTACTACTTAGAAGTGTCTAATGAACTTCATTTGATTTATTGCCTCATCTTATGCACCAGAGGATGCATTGGAGGGAACAGTTGTTCGACGGGGACGCTTTAAGATGACTTCAGTCGATCTCAGTCCTAAGGTACATCTGCAACATTATGAAACTTTGCAGCCTATTGGCCAGTGGCCACAATCTTCTGCTGTTGTGCAATAACATGCAACTTTGCTTGAACAAAAAGTTTTTACATGAAATCAGCAGCACAATTTGCAGTTGATTAATATTCTTTATCAATCTATCCGTGATAATCTACTGCACTGAAATTTATCACTGTTGATTTGTAATTACATGGTCTCCGATTTGTTAGGCATTATGTAACATGCTGCATCAATACATATAATGCCATCAACAGTTATGCATTAACATCATATATAATGTTTATGCTAAAGGGCAATGTTCTAAATGATTTCTCTAGGGACTTTGGTTTCTTCAGTACGGTTTGACATGCATAATATGCATTTCATGCACTTGTCGTGATGGATGCAAGTTATCTAATTTAAATTGTAAATTTTTTTGAAGATGAATATTAAAGATAGAACCTTGCAATTTATCTTTTAGGCAATGGCTCTGTAACCACTCCCATTATTTTCTCCTATAGGGGTCGACAAGCTTCCGTTTTACCCCTGCTTCCGGACGGTTAACCTATTCAACATCTCTAAACAAGACGGCTAGTTTAGTTCTCCCATCTCTACAAAGTATTTTGCAACAGAATACCATGCAAAGAGTATGTTTCCTTTTTGTGCGTCTATTTCAATTTGTTCAATAGGGATTGCTCGCCTTAAATATGTTTTTTTGGTGCTGGTTTTGCCTTCAGGAAGAAATCATTAGACTGATAAAGTATTTAGAGCAAACATCTGGTAATGCTACTATATTTTGATTGTTTGCATTTTCTGCAAAAGAAATTATGATGTTAAATCTAACTTTTCTACCTTAAACAGGTAAGCTTGGGGACTTGTCAGAGGTATGCTCAAACGACCTTTTACAAGTAATTAATCAAACCTCTTCTTCTCACTCCAGTGAACCGTATGTGCTGTTCTTAATGTTAAATGTCCCATGGAGTCAATTACCTGGTTAGTTATTGATTAAACTACATAGCGGGTTCGGGTGTTATAAGCTGAAGAACAAGTTAGTCCCTTAACCTATACTATAAAAGCAATTTAGCCTCTATACATTTATTTTTTGAAGTCAATAAGTAAAACTTTAAGCTGAGATAGGTTCATGTTTTTGCCATTGTAGTATTTCGCATGTTAAGCTGTATTTTATTCAATACGAAGAGTCTTATTTGAGATTTTATTTCTCCGGAGGACTAGGAGTGATTAAGTTATATATTAATCGTATGTATAGATACCGCAACCTTCTGCAAGGGAGAAAGAGTTGCAATCTCAGGTGCTTCATCTGCAACGGAGGTACTAAGTGAAAGCTAAGACATAGCTGATTTCCTTTCCCCATGAACATTTTACTGACTGTATTTTGGTTTTCAGTGTTGGTAACCTTTTTGAGGAATTGCAGAGACAGAAATCGAAAAACGTGCTGGTTCGTGCATTAACTCGATATTCTTGTTTCGTTTTCAATAGTTTTTTCGTTTTTCTCTTCCTACCGGGATCCGAGCTCATTTTGTGTCATGTAATTACCTTGCAGTTAAAGAAACTATTAAATGCATCAACAGACAATAAAGAGTGAACGCAATACAGTTAAGTTTGGGATGATGATTTTCCATATATAAGCTACCAGATTATCGTCTTCAGTGCTAGGGTTTGTAAGGCTTCAAGAGGTGTTGAGGCATGGGTGTGTGCCTGGTGTACCATACCTATGGCCATGGCCGAGTTTTAAGCTGCGCTTGCAAATAGAGATCACATTGCTTGAATCTCACGGTACTTGTAATTTATTGACAGTTTATTGTAATGTAATTACAATCTTAATATTTTAATTATTATTTGAACTTGAGCTTTATCGAATACAAAATTTTGAGTATAAGAACTTCAACATGTTTTCAGCCAGTAAACGACATTAATCGAGCCAAACTTTAAAATTGGATCCACTTTGAGAAGAACTCAAGCTTCTCTTGGTTGGGTTTGGCGTTTAGAAACATTTTTGCCCAAGAGATACCTTGATTTGCAAGCAAAATATGTTCAGATGAGCAAGGACAGAGATAAATTCAGGGTTCATGACCACTCCAACAATCAAACACTCCGACACAAAAAGCTGAGAAACACTAGCATCGATGAATTACCAGAGACGGTTTTCAACCACAGCCGAAACAATGCCCTTCAGTGTCTCCTGCATAAATCCGTATACCATACGAATTTCACCACTTTTTTCCAACATATGAAGCAAAAGTAAATCACAAACACGTATTATAGGATGGTACCGTGCTATGGTCTTTGAGACCGAGAGAGAGAACTAAAGGCATAGATGACCCAGATGAACTGCAAATATAAACCAAGATATAAAGAAAGGGACATCTTAGTTCAAACTGTCGGTAGATTTGCAAGTGTATTGTATTAAATTCCGATATAAAGATATCTTTGTTTTATGACAGGTAAAAAGTCTATCGAGTTGAAAATAAAAATACCTTATGTGTTCGATGAGCTGACGGGTAATTGCCAGTAGCATTGGCTGCAAATTGCACATTCATTTAAGATTCAGAACATGTATGAACAACCAAGCTAACATACAACACGAACAATCCGGCTTACCTCATCGCGTTTGCCGAATATTACAGACACATTGAATGTTGGCTCGACCGTAACCCCTTCCTCCTTTCTGGCAACAAACAATACAACCATACATCAGATGCCTTTTGGATTACAGTTATCATCATAATAATCTGAAGAACTCAGAGAAAAACTAGGTAATAAAAAAATCAACAAATCTTTATCTTTAATTTTGAAAGAAAAGAAAATCAATAGGAACTGACTCGAAGTAAAATGCAACCCAAACCTTGCATGCAGTATTGTTCCCATAGTTCCGATTTGGGTAGCCATGACCTGAGAAGCCATTAGCATGTTACAAGTCATTGCTGAAAGAGCAAGGATCACCATCCCAGTTCCCAAATCCCATCCTTGAGATCACACATATAAACACAAGACAAAACCTGAAAGTTGATTGTAAAACTGGAGTAGAAAGACTTGTACTCACAAGAAAATGATCATCGTAACGGCAAATGACTAGATCCGTCTTGTTTCCCTTCCAAGCACAAGGTATGAAATTGAGAATGTCTAATTAGTAATTACATGAGATTTCCAAAGCAATCTTTAATCAAACAGAAACCAAACTCAAACCCACAAAATTCCCTTCCCAATATGAAAACTCATCTCAAACCCTAATTTATTCTCCTCTGAAGAACCAACCAAGTACTACAATTCATATTGAAACCCCATCAGTAAATTTTAAAGCTTTCTAAGATCATATATGTATTCTCACATCCAAATTTGAGCATAGGATGAAGAGTTCGAGAAAATTGAAGAGTCTGAACAACATAACATTGAGCAATGTTCGCAACAACAGCAAAAGGAATATAATCCAACAAATCAAATTACTATCAACCATATACTTCATCTTCGGTTTAGGATTAAAAGAAAGCAGTGATCAAAATCTTAAATTTCTTTTGCAGTTCATGCTTTCTCATGCTATTAAGGTAAAAACATCAAAACTTGAAGAGATGAAAAGAAGAAAGAACACTTTTTTTACCTTGATTTCCACTGAAAAATTCTTGAAAGGAACGGGAAAACGTTGTTCTAAGCCACCCATCGTCTTTTTTCCCGTTTAGAAACTGTATGAATTTGAGAAGTGTAGATCTTTTTCCCTACAACTCTTCCTCTAGTCTTCTGTATGTCTTGCCCTTTTCTGCATTTTCCCCTTTTCCTGTTTGCAAATAAAAGGAAGGGTTAAGTACAATGGATGGTCACCAAATTTTGATTTTGATCCATTTTAGTCATTCAACTTTAAAAGGTTCTATTTTGGCAGCTAAACTTTTGAAAAATTATTTTTCCGTCAATAACCATCAAATAATTGATATACACCGATTGATTCGATCTGATGATTCAAAAGAAAAATATCGGATAAAAAATTTATCATATCGAATCAAGTAGTCAACCATAGAATAATTGGGTTGTGGGTTGATTTTTTAATTATCGGATACTGAACCTACCTCGACTAATTTTAATATAATATTTTTTAATTTTAAATTATATTTTTTTAGATTTCTTAATAATCGTATCTAAAATTAAATTTAAATCTTTAAGTTAATATTATGTTTGTATTATATAGTTTTAAGTTTTAAAACTTTTAAATTATATTTTTATTAATTTGTTAATAATAAAAGAGAAAACGATATCTTCAATGTCATTTTAATTATAAATTTTGATAAATATATATTTAAATATTTTAAAATTAACTTTAAATCATTAATTTTTATGTTTGATCATGTAATATAAAATTTTAAAATTTATATGTATAATATATGATTTATTTTTATTTTCAAATAAAAACTAAAAAATATAAACCGGATATTATTTAATTAGTTGGATACAATATGAGCCTTTTAGCCCAAGCTGTTAACAGAACGATTGTTGTTTCTAGAGGTTACGGGTTCAAGCACTAGTGATGTCAGCAGAAGGATTGATCGCCTTATATTTAATTTAACTAAAGTGTAAAAGGAACCATTTGATTGATGTAAATTGTCTCTATCTCTTTATGTGAGTTTTTTTACGTTTCACTTTAAAATAATGAGTTTCGGATTTAGAGTTTAAGGTTAGAGGTGTAATTAGGGTTTAAGAAATCAATATAGAGTGTATTTTTAGGGTGTAAGATTTAAAGTTTAAGATGTAAAAAATAATATTAAGGTTTAAAATTTAATTTTTAATTATTTTTAATATAAAACATAAAAAATATTATTAAAAGATAAATTAAGAAATAAATTAAGTGCAAAAGTGGGGAGTTTTGGATTGGATGAACAAATATATAGACCTCGGAGATGTGCACTTTGAGGCTTCTCAAGTTGAAACAATGAAGAGGGAAGAGCGAAGAGCTTGTTCTTCGTAGTTTTTTTTTTATTTTTATATATATACTTTTTTATTATCTATTCTATATGAAGAATTATATATATATATATATATAGTTTTATACATCTCATAATTTCTTTATCTTTTGAAACAATGATAATATTATAAATATTGATTATGGTATAGAGGAAATTAACCTGTTTCATCACTTAGCATGTAGTTTTATGATCAAAAATTGTTCCTCTGTTGTGATATTATCTCTTCGAACATCGAGTCGAAGATAATTTAATCATTGAAGTCGATAATTTTTCTCGATACGTTTTGACCCTACAAAATAATTATCATGTTTTTTCAACTTCTTCAGATTTGCATGTTTTTTTTCCTCCATTTTTTTTCTTTTTGATCAAAGAGAAGGATAGAAAGAGTATTTAGAGGGGAAAAGAAGAAAGTAAAAATTTATATTAAAAGAAGTGATTAAAAGAAGGTATATGTGACTTTTATAGAGCAAAATTGAGAAGATTTTTTCTTGATAATTCTTGTTATTTTAATTGTCCGATAGAAGAGCTTTTAACCTAATACAATGAAATAATAATAATAATTATAATGTAATTATGTAAAAACTCGATTCGATCTCGTAGCGACTCTTTAAAAATCGAAAAATTATTAGGTTTGAAAAAAAGTCACTAGTGGAAAATTAAAAGTTAGGTCTTAAAAAAGTTGAAAATTAGGTTTAAATTGGAAAAAGGAATTTAGAATTAAAAATTGGGAATTTTGAAAATTTGGGATAAAAATGAATTCAGGGATTTTTGAAATTAGGGATTAAAAAAATTGGGAGTTTCAGGGCTCCAAAAATTAATTTGTCAATTAGTGGAAAGAAATTGAGAAAATTGAAATGTCTAAAAAGTTTAGAAAACTAGGTTTAAATTGGAAATTCGGGTTTAGAATTGGGAATTCAGAAAATCTACGGTTTGAAAATAAAATTAGGAAATGAAATGAAAAAAAAAAGGTTTAAAAAAGGGTTAGAAATGTTGGAGTCGCCACCGGTTATTTTTGGTAGACCGGACACCGTAAAAACCAGAGATTCGTTAAAAGATGGGTCCGAGAGTCGATTACGGTTTAAAAACGGGTTTAGGATTTAAAAATCGTCCAAAATTGGCACCTTTAAAATAACCGCTTAAATTAATTTTGGAAATTTCGTTTTAAAGTGGCATTTAAGTTAAAATTTGCTTAATATTCGAATTAAATTTTATTTTTACCGTGTCTTTATTCGGAGGCAACGTATACACCGTGACCACTACGTTGAAGCACAGGCCCGTTACGACCAAATAGAGACGTGATTAATTAGGTTTATGAATTAATAATGGTGAGATGTGAACAAAATAAAAGAGGCATAAACAAAATACAAAAAACTTACAAAAATGTAAAAACATAGATAAAAACAAATATGGCATGAAGAACAAAAAGACATAATGACGGAATATACACAAATGCATAATGTAGCATAAGTAAAAAACATACATATACAAACATGAAAAAAACATGCATAACAAAATAAAATAAGGGCATAAAATAAACGTGACATAATAAACTAAAGCATAAAAAACGTATATACCAAATGCATAAATAAATAAAAAACAACATAAATAAAGAAAAGATGTAAAATAAATAAATAAATAAAATAAAATAATAAATAACTAAAAAACAAAACAATAAAGAAAATGGCCACTTAGAAGGATCCAATTAAAAGAAAATAAAATTTAAAGTCAAAATCAAAATCAAAATCAAAAGAAAACAAGTTTTATTTTCGAATGGTGACTGAACCGTAAGTTTTTGATAACATTCGAGGACTACGTAGCGTATTTAAGAAGGAGAAAGGGCCTAAAAGCTTGAATCAGGTCACAGAGGGACTGATAAATAATTAACCCATTTCAAAACGTCGATTATTATCAAATCAGTGGTGAAATTGTAAGACAAAACAAAGATTTAGGGATCACGGGTGTTATTACAAAAGTAAAGAAGGTTTTAATGTAGGTAAATGACCCTTTTTTAAAAGGGCCTTGGTATAAAATACAAAAGAAAAAGATTTTACTCCCCCTTCCTCATTATTTTTTTTTACCAGAAACCCCTATCTCTCCAAAATTTCTCTGAAAACCTCAACAAACCCAGAAGAACATATGAACATTCATATGCTCTTTAAGCTTTTCAGAAATCGGTCGTCAAACCCAGATTCCGGCCACCTTTCCACTGTAAAACCAAGCAAAATCGAGCCTTTCTCCTTTGTTTTAAAACCATAAACCCGAGACAAAAATGAAACCCTTTTTATTTTCAACATAAAATTTGTTTACTCAAAAGCAAAACAGAAATATTTTTCGAGAAATCAAAATGAAAACCCTTCTTTCGAGGATGAACAAGAAAGAAGAGAACCTTTTTTTGAACCTTTTGGTACTCGGTTCACCCCGATGGCGCGACGATCTTAGGCTTATCACCGGACGGAGAAGATTCAAACCGAAGCGACGGAAAGACGACTCGATTTTAAAGGTAAACAAAAAAACCTAGCCCTCATTTTATTGCATGCGAAAGAACTCGAGAGGATTTTTTTACCTCTGAATTTCTTGTTCTATTGATTAAATGGTGGGGAACCCCTTTACAATTGTTTAGATCGGCTTTTTATAACCGATTTTTTACATCAGAAAAATAAATTTTCCTCTCGTGATATTTCTATTCTTGGATGTATATGCTCTTTGTTGTGTGGCCGATTATTCTCTGAGTATTATTGTTGTTGCCTCTGAATTTTGTTTGCGTTTTGTGCCTTTGAATTGTACGAGAATTGTTTGTTGTGGCCTCTGTAATTCTCTGTTTTTGGCTCTATTGGTGTACTATTCTGACATTTTTTTTGTTCCTTGTTTACATGTGAATCGGGCTTGCGAGGGGACCACCGGAGATCAACGTCGTCGCCGGCGTCAGAGGAGAGGGCAGTCGAGTGGTCTCTAAAATCCGAAGAGTTCGACGATTGTACTTCACGCGCGCGTGGGCGCGTTGGGGATACCAACCGGCTCTCCTCCATTCGATCTGAGCCGTTGGATCTAGATTTGATCCAACGGTTGGAAACGGGCTACGCAAAGGATAAGCATGAGTTAGATTAGGGTTTACTTTGTTTAGCCGGTTGGGCTCAATTATGTATGGGCCGAATGTAATTCAATTTTGATGGGCCATTAATTAAAAACGGTGGGCTTGTAATTGGGTTCATTTATTAATTAAAAGTCTGGGCTATTATTTTATTATAAAAAGAGTTTAAATTTGTATGTTTTTATTTATTTAACAAATACAATAATAATGTATAATAATAATAATAAAACCAATAATAATAATAAATAAAATAATAATGAACCGGAAATGACAAAAAAAGAAAAAAGCTTCAAAATAAGTAACCAGAAATAAATAAGGAGTATAAAGATATAAAAAGAAAACGAAACAAAAACGTTTAACACTAGTTTTTTTTTATTTAGTTTATAATTAAAATAAAAATCAACACACAAGAAAATATATACAAAAGTAAAAGAAAACAAAAATATACATAAATTTTTGATTTTTGAATAAAATACATATAATAATATTTTTTGGTTTAATAATTACGAGCCCATCGATCGAATAGAAATAAAATAAAATAAAATCGGGTTTAGACTCCGGATAAAATTAGTGATTACAGATGCCCCTCTTTGCTTATCGTTGTAAAACAATGATGAAGCAAAGACAAAAAGCACTATTTTTATCCGACTTCCCTATTTGTAGACCCTGATTTGAAATCCTTTTCTCCATAGTTTCGCTAACCCTTCCATTCTTTGATCCCTTGATTAGCTTGCTACGAACGATATTTCATCTTGAGAATACCTGCACACGCATCAAAAGAGAAATTTCAGAAGCAAACTTTGAGTTCCCACTTTTTTTTTGAAGATTCTGAGCTGCGAGTCCCCCCTATATGAAACTTTGAGCTCGAAAATGTTAAAAACATTGATCCTTCCTATACAAAACCAATCCCTGAAAGCTTCAAGTTCTTCTTATGTCAAACTCTTCGCCAAAAATCTCAAATTGAGTCTCTTCTATATGAAACCTTAAATTCTGAAATGTTGAGGCTGTTGATCCCTTCTCTATGGAATCCTTCCTGTGAAACTAAATCTCTTCTATATGAAACCCGGTCTCTGAACACTGTGAGCAATAAGTTCCTTCTATATTAGCTCGAAAACTGAAGATGTTGATCCCTTCTCTATAGAATCATCCCCCTTGAAAAGCTGAGTTCTTTCTATACAAAACTCGGTGTTTGAAGACTGTGAGCAATAAATCCCTTCTATATGAAACATTTACTCGAACTGAAGATGTTGATCCCTTCTCTATAGAATCATCCATCTTGAAAAGCTGAGTCATTTCTATACAGAACTCGGTGTCTGAAACTGTGAGCAATAAGTCCCTTCTATATGAAACTTTCACTCGAAAACTGAAGATGTTGATCTCTTCTCTGTAGAGTCATCCATCTTAAAAACCTGAGTCATTTGTCTATAAAACTCGGCCTCTGAAAACTGTGAGTTGCAAGTCCCTTCTATATGAGACTCTTACTCGAATACTGACAGCGTAGATTCTTTCTCCATAGAATCACTCTCCTTGAAAAGCTGAGTCTTTTCTATATAAAACTCGGCCTCTGGAAACTGTGAATTAAAAGTTGCTTTAATCTTGAAAACCTGGGTTCCTTCTATATGAAACTTGGCTTGTGAAAACTGTAAGCTATAAGTCTTTTCTCTGTGAAACCTTAACTCGAATACTGAAAGTGTCGATCCCTTCTCTGTAGAATCATCCACTCGAAAGCTAAAGCGACGATCCCTTCTTTATAGAATCATCCACGCTAAAGCTTTTTTTTCTCTTATCAAGCTATATGCTCACAATTTTCTTTTCTCTTTGGATACCTGTCAAAAATAGGTAGAAATATATGTATGTGTGTGTTAGTATGCCCTTTAATCCTAGGGATGCCTAACTATAAATGGTGCATGAATGAATGAGTACGTCAACATACCCCCAATCTTAGGGATGTCTAACTAAATGATGAAATGTTTTTTCTTTTTAATGTTTGAGGATCAACCCTCAAAAAAAGATCACCCTTGGATACTTCGGGCTTTCAACTCGCTAAATCTTCTTCTGGGTAGGAGATTGTTTGTTTGTGTTGGTCAAAAATAGGTCCACCGAATTCGAGACCGAGGTTAGAAATGTTATTGCTTACTCTTGTAGCTAGGTTAAACACTTGCCCCAAAAATGTAATCATCTAGTACAAGCTTTGAAAAGTCGCATTGTTCGCGGAATCATGCAATTAATCGTGCCCTAATCACCGATGGGCTCCACCTTCTCGAAAAGGTTTAGCTTAATTGAATCCTCTCTATCAAAATTTTTGTCATGACTTAGACTCAGTCGAATCTGACTCTGAGAGAACTCTTGCCCCTATGCTGGAAGACGGTCTCTTTGCCCCAACAAAATTTTGCCCTAAAAATTTTGTTTTCTAATTGCTGGTTCAAAAGCTGGACTTCTTTGTCAACGAGCTCGAGCAATCTTCTCGAAAAAGGAAATGACCTCTTTTCACGAAAGACCTTACATCATGCAATGTTGCCACTCATAGGCTTAATCCAAAAATAGTTAAATGCATCAATGTCCTTGCATTTCGTCAAAAATAGATTTAAAGAAATTTTGAATAAATTTTTCAAAAATTGACGTTTTCACAGACAACGTCTTTATGAATAACTTGAAAACTGATAGTAAAAACAAAAAGAACTGGATCTTTGGATTTCCAATTCTTGAGTGTCTCAAACTCGACACTTGGCGGTTAATGTTTTGCCTTGAAAAGTTGTAGAGATATTTGAAGTGTCAAAATTCTATACAAAATGCTCGGTTCATCCTCATGATTATCGTACTCGCTTGATCCACTTGAAAACTACTCCTTATAGTTCTCAAATTTGTTTTCTCTTGTTACTCATTTCGAGAATTCCAAGTATAAGCATGTGTTTTTGTTTACACTTAATCATTTAATATATTAGGGTGTCAGTGTCTTCAAAAAGTCATTACTGACGCTAGGGTATCGAACTAGTAGAGTACTGGCTCCTTATTAGACTCGTTCTTCCCCCACAGCTCCATCAGGATGCTCCGAGACTTATTACTCGTTCAGTGAGGGTTTAAAACTTTCACTTCTTTTTCTTTTCTCTTTTTTTCCTTCTTTTTTCTTTTTCCTTTTTTTTAATGTTTCTTTCCGACCGAAGTAGATTGAAGACAAAATTTACTTCGTCGTGATCACAACATTTAATTAATTAATTCTTCTTTTTATGTGTCTGAATCGAGGACACAATAAGCATTAAATATCTAAGAATGTTAAAAGTGTAAGAAAAGATATATAAAAAGTGCACCTCTTCATTGAATTGAAAAACGAGGAAACATAATGAAAGCCCTTTTTACAAAAAGATTTTTGCTATTTTCGGGCCCAAAAGATAGTAAGATTAATTAAAAAGAAAAACGCAAGGAGACTAATGCAAATAAACATCAAAGATAAGCTAAAAATGAGATGCATAAACTTCTCAGTAAACAGGGTCGACGTGGACTCCAACTTTCAAGCCTTGTCGTGATTCGGAAGGAGATTGTTCTTCACATCTGGGAAGTCTAGCTTGATGACTCCGACTTTCAACAAGTTTTGCACCATCTTCTTAAAAGCGATACAATTCTCGATGGTATGCCCCGATACTCCAGCGTGGTACTCGCAGTGGGCATCAGCATCGTACCATGCCGGGTAAGGCGGACTGTAAGGAGTCACATGATTGGGTCGGACTAAACCTGCCTTATGCAACTAAGCATACATCTCCTTGTATGACACCGATAAGGGAGTAAAAGTCATCTTCTCATTTTCCTTCTTGGGAGGCTTAATTTCCCTCCTGTTCGAGCCTTGAGTTGTCCAGGTATTGGTTTGAGATGAGGAAATTGTAAAATTCTTGTGGTTCTGATAAGGGGCGGCATAGTTTATTTCATGGTCCATCCTCTTCGGGTACCTTGACATACTTTCCCCGGTCTTGAGTTTTCCGCTTCTAAAAGCAGCCTCAATAGATTCTGCCGTGTTCATAAACTCGGCGAATCCTAAAGATATGTTACTGATCATCTTCTTATAAAGTGGACCATGAAGCGAGTCCACAAACAGACGGGTAATTTCTCCTTCCAGAACAGGAGGCTGAACCTGAGCCTCTATATCCCTCCACCTTTGGGCGTACTGCCGAAAGGTCTCGTTTTGCCCCTGGGTTAGACTCTGAAGCATAATTCGATTCGGGACCATGTTCTTCACATGCTTGTACTGTTCGGTGAAGAATTTGGGCAGGTCTTTTCACGACTTCATATTGGCCCTATTGATCTGGGCATACCAACGGGCAGTTACCCCGGTCAAGCTATCCTGGAAACAGTGGATAAAAAGCTTCTTATTTCTCAAATGTGCCGCCATCTTGCGCCAATACATGGTTAGGTGAGCTGAGGGGCAAGTGGTCTCATCATACTTCTCAAAGTCCGGCACCTTGAACTTAGGTGGGATGACTAGATCAGACACTAAGCTTAGCTCGTAGGCATCGAACCCGTAGTCTTTGGTTGCTTGCAGCAGGCTGACTTTCTCCTCGACTTGGAGGCGTTGCTTCTCAAATTTCTTTTCGATCTCTTTTCTCAACCTAGACTCTACCTCGTTCATCAAGTCTAAATCGGGGACTTCGACATTGGCCTCATTGTTGAAACCGTGTCCCACATCGATTGGGTGGCTAGGAGATACCCCGGAAATATGAATACCCTTCAAAACTGATGATTCGGGTTGAGCTCTAGTATGAAAAGTGTTTTCACCTAAGTCTTCCATGTTGGATTGCTCATCAGAAACCTTAGCCTTTTCATGGTCGGCTTTTCCGAACAACTCGGTGAGCTTGGTGATGATGTCATTCTGAGATTTCTCAATCCTTGCCTCAATGTTGGTTAAACGGTCCTCGATTTCCTTCTGTGACTTCTCAACATTAGTCAATCGCTCGTCCATAAGTCTTGATTGAGAGCGGGTGTTGTAAGTTTGCGGAATGGTTGCGGCTTGAAAAACTGCCACGAGGTATCCAAGGTCAATCTTCTTGTCTTATTGATGAATGCAAAAATGTATGTATGTTGTGCATGAAAATGCAAGAATGAATACAAGCGAAGGTATCGATCGTGCTATTGATCACCCTTTGAGCAACTTTCATCGATTAAAAGCTCTTATTTTTTCTCTTATTTTTTCTTTTTTCTCTCTCTCTGTTTTAATCTCTTTTCTTTTTCTTTTTCTTTTTCTTCTTTTTTTTTTCTTTTTCTTATTTTTTTCTCTTTCTTTTCTCTTTTTTTATTTCTCTTATTTTTCTTCTCTTTTTTTTCGTTTTTTTATTTTAACTCTTTAACTGTGGTGAAAGCCTCTAATTGGGCAAACCATTTAGACCGATACCTCCATGAAATGTCGATGCAAAAACAATGAAGCATGCAAGCACAAAGGAGACAAGACAAAACAACCCTATTTATCTCATCTAACAGAACCTAGGTTAACCGCAATGGCTCTAATCGGGTAGGTTTTCTATATTCTCTAAACGCAATTTTGGTTCTACGAGGTATCCAAACTATCCTCGCTATCCTCTTCTACGAGTAGCAAGGCCCCCGATCGTTACCCATTATAGGCTCATCTCGATCGAGTTCAATTTAGGGGGACCCTTTCGCTATGCCCATACGAAGGAACAATATCCTCACAAAAGCATAGGGTAGTCGAGCCCTGAAGGTACTTTGCTAGGCCCATACGAAGGAACAATATCCTCACGAAAGCACTAGCGTTTTCCCCCACTTAGAGAGACGGGTTGAAGTGATATAACCTCAAATAAATAAACAAATGATAATTTAATTGTCACTTTAATTCAAAACTTTCAAAATTAATTAAGCGGTATTTTTGAAACAAGGCTTGACTCATTAGTTTTAAAAAAACGTCCCTAGCAGAGTCGCCAACTGTAGCGACCCTTTAAAAATCGAAAAATTATTATGTTTGAAAAAAGGTCACTAGTGGAAAATTAAAAGTTAGGTCTTAAAAAAGTTGAAAATTAGGTTTAAATTGAAAAGGGGAATTTAGACCTAAAAATTGAGAATTTTGAAAATTTGGGATAGAAATGGATTCATGGATTTTTGAAATTAGGGATTAAAAAAAACTAAAAGTTTTAGGGCTCCAAAAATTAAGTTGTTAATTAGTGGAAAGAAATTGGGAAAATTGAAATGTCTAAAAAATTTAGAAAACTAGGTTTAAATTGGAAATTCGGGTTTAGAATTGGGAATTCAGAAAATCTACGGTTTGAAAATAAAATTAGGAATTGAAATGAAAGAAAAGGTTTAAAAAGGTTTTAAAAAGGGTTAGAAATGTTGGAGTCGCCACCGGTCATTTTTGGTAGACCGAACACCGTAAAAACAAGAGATTTGTTAAAAGATGGGTCCGAGAGTCGACTACGGTTTAAAAACGGATTTAGGATTTAAAAAACGCCCAAAATTGGCACCTTTAAAATAACCGCTTAAATTAATTTTGAAAATTTCGTTTTAAAGTGGCATTTAAGTTAAAATTTGCTTAATATTTGAATTAAATTTTATTTTTACCGTATCTTTATTCAGAGGTAACGTATACACCATGACCACTAAGTTGAAACACGGGCCCGTTACGACCGAATAGAGACGTGATTAATTAGGTTTATTAATTAATAATAGTGAGATGTGAACAAAATAAAAGAGGCATAAACAAAATACAAAATACTTACAAAAATGTAAAAACATAGATAAAAACAAATATGGCATGAAGAACAAAAAGGCATAATGACGGAATATACACAAATACATAATGTAGCATAAGTAAAAAACATACATATACAAACATGAAAAAAAACATGCATAACAAAATAAAATAAGTGCATAAAATAAACGTAACATAATAAACTAAAGCATAAAAAACGTATATACCAAATGCATAAATAAATAAGAAAAAATGTAAAATAAATAGATAAATAAAATAAAATAATAAATAACTAAAAATCAAAACAATAAAGAAAATGGCCACTGAGAAGGATCCAATTAAAAGAAAATAAAATTTAAAGTCAAAATCAAAATCAAAAGAAAATAAGTTTTATTTTCGAATGGTGACTGAATCTTAAGTTTTTGATAACATTCGAGGACTACGTAGCGTATTTAAGAAGGAGAAAGGGCCTAAAAGCTTGAACCAGGTCACAGAGGGACTGATAAATAATTAACCCATTTCGAAACATCGATTATTATCAAATCAGTGGTGAGATTGTAAGACAGAACAAAGATTTAGGGATCACGGGTGTTATTATGAAAGTAAGGAAGGTTTTAATGAAGGTAAATGACCCTTTTTTAAAAGGGCCTTGGTATAAAATACAAAAGAAAAAGATTTTACTCCCCCTTCCTCACTATTTTTTTTACCAGAAACCCTTATCTCTCCAAAATTTCTCTGAAAACCTCAACAAACCCAGAAGAACATATGAACATTCATATGCTCTTTAAGCTTTCTAGAAACCGGTCGTCAAACCCAGATTCCGGCCACCTTTCCACTGTAAAACCAAGCAAAATCGAGCCTTTCTCCTTTGTTTTAAAACCATAAACCCGAGACAAAAATGAAACCCTTTTTATTTTCAACACAAAATTCGTTTACTCAAAAGCAAAACAGAAATATTTTTCGAGAAATCAAAATGAAAACCCTTCTTTCAAGGATGAACAAGAAAGAAGAGAACCCATTTTTGAACCTTCCGGTACTCGGTTCACCCTGATAGCGCGACGGCCTTGGGCTTATCACCGGACGGAGAAGATTCAAACTGGAGCGACGGAAAGGCGACTCGATTTTAAAGGTAAACAAAATAACTTAGCCCTCATTTTATTACATGTGAAAGAACTCAAGAGGATTTTTTAACTCTGAATTTCTTGTTCTATTGATTAAATGGTGGGGAACCCCTTTACAATTGTTTAGATCAGCTTTTTATAACCGATTTTTTACATCAGAAAAATAAATTTCCTCTCGTGATGCTTCTATTCTTATATGTATATGCTCTCTGTTGTGTGGCCGATTATTCTCTGAGTATTGTTGTTGTTGCCTCTGAATTTTGTTTGCGTTTTGTGCCTTTGAATTGTACGATAATTGTTTGTTGTGGCCTCTGTAATTCTCTGTTTTTGGCTCTATTGGTGTACTATTCTGACATTTTTTTTGTTCCTTGTTTGCATGTGAATCGGGCTTGCGAGGGGACCACCGGAGATCAGCGTCGTTGCCGGCGTCGGAGGAAAGGGCAGTCGAGTGATCTTTGAAATCCGAAGAGTCTGACGGTTGTACTTCACGCGCGCATGAGGTGGATGACAGCTGGTGCGTGGGCGCGTCGGGGATATCAACCGGCTCTCCTCCATTCGATCTGAGCCGTTGGATCTAGTCTTGATCCAACGGCTGGAAACAGGCTGCGTAAAGGATAAGCATGAGTTAGATTAGGGTTTACATTGTTTAGCCGGTTGGGCTCAATTGTGTATGGGCTGAATATAATTCAATTGTGATGGGTCATTAATTAAAAACGGTGAGCTTGTAATTGGATTCATTTATTAATTAAAAGTTTGGGCTATTATTTTATTATAAAAAGAGTTTAAATTTGTATGCTTTTATTTATTTAACAAATACAATAATAATATATTATAATAATAATAATAATAAAACCAATAATAATAATAAATAAAATAATAATGAATCAGAAATGACAAAAAAAAAGCTTCAAAATAAGTAACCAGAAATAAATAAGGAGTATAAAGATATAAAAAGAAAACGAAACAAAAACGTTTAACACTAGTTTTTTTTTGATTTAGTTTATAATTAAAATAAAAATCAACACAAAAGAAAATGTATACAAAAGTAAACGAAAACACAAATATACAGAAATTTTTGATTTTTGAATAAAATACATATAATAATATTTTTTGGTTTAATAATTACAAGCCCGTCGATCGAATAGAAATAAAATAAAATAAAATAAAACCGGGTTTAAACTCTGAATAAAATTAATGATTAATGATCTGATCTGTATTCATTTTTAAATATTAATCATGCTCACATCCACACTAAGCTTTGCTTTTATAATATATATTTTACCTAAAAATTATATATTGTTTTATGATTTTTTTCTGTAGTAAGAAAGGGGTGTTTGAAAGAATTCTCTCTGTTTCATCAAAACAAAACAACTTAATATATTAAAAAAAACATTTTTTCTTCATTCAATAATAAAGTATTGGAAATAATGTAAAAAAAAAGAACAAAAGTAATGTATACACGTTGAAATGGGAATTTATATTTGTTTTAGCACTTAAATTATCATTTTTTTGGAAAATATAGCTTTAAATGTGTATTTTTATATTGATTTTAATTGTGAAATTTAAAATATAGTTTTTTTAATCCTAGATTATGACTTTATGAGAAATTGAGAATGCAAGAGAAGTGATCAGTAGGATGGCAATTTGACCCGTACTGTCGGGTGTCGACCCGATACAATTCGATCGGGGTACGTTTTTTATTTAAAAAATTGAGTTTGAGTTGGGTGATTTAAAAATAAGGTCGGATTGGGTTTAGGATAAAAACTTTCCGACCCGGTATATTTATATATACATTATATTTTTTATATATAATATTTAATATTTTTATTAATTTTTTTCAGATCAGATCGAGTTTATTTATTTATTAAAATATCGAGACTGGACCAGAGTCGGGTTATGATTTTTATAAATATCATATCGAAAATAAAAAATATTAAAATCAAGTCAGGATCGAATCAAAAAATTTAAATTTCGGTTCGAGATTAAAACAATCAAAAACTCGATCGGACCCGACCCATTATCATTCCCGGTGATTAGCCTACAAAGTACTAAAATGGGCCGGCACTCTTCTAGTCTTTAAAAAATGCGCCTAATGACTTTTTTAGTCTTTAAACTTTTCAAAAAATAATTCTAACTCTTGTATATTTTTTCAACTCCTTTTGACTCTTAAATTTCGATCTATAAAATTTAATCAATCGAAGGAAAAGGTAAAATATTTTTTAATAATTATAAATTTAAAAATAAGATTTTCAGTTTTAATATTTGATACATTTAAACTTTTTTTTTATTTTTTTCATAAAATAAAAAAAATATATCGGACGTCAACTTTCACAGAAAGATAAAATAGTTGTCGTTAGGGTAGAAGTGTTATTTTTTGTTAATTGGGTTGATTTGATAAGCAAATAGAAATTTGACAAAGGAAAAAATATGAAAAAAGAAACAATTATTTTTTAAAAGTTTGAGGTCAAAAATATAATATTATACCAATATTTCTCTTTTATTATTTTATTATAAATACCCAATAAATTTTAGAAATCTTATTAAAACGAAAAGTGAGAAAAAGGAGATCCAGTTTGACCCATTCGGTCTAGAGTGTTCAAATGGGTAATTCGGTCAATGGTCGAACCGAATTACCCAAAATTAAATTAACTGAAAATTTTGTCTTTAATCGTTAATTGAATCAAATTTTTTTTAAAATACATTAACCGAATCAAATAAATTTTAGTTAATTCGGTAACTAAAATTTGTTATAACATTTTGAATAAATTATACAAATGATCACTTAACAATGTTAAAATAGTTTTTTTAACCACCAAACTTTCAAAAATTATAAAACAACTATTAAACTTGTCTAATTATTATAAATTGATCATTTAATTATTGTATATTATAAATTGTTGATAAATATTAAAAATTTTAATGAGTATTTTCTAATAATTTAATAAATATAATTATTATTTTATATTAATTTGATAAAATTTAATGATCAATTTATAATTTTTAAAAGATTACTGACCAAAAGCAAACCCTTAGTTTAAAACTCCTATATTTTGATTATAGAATTAATGATTAATTTTAAGTTAGCAATTAACGCAATTTCAAAATAAATTACTTCCTAGATTAGACTCACAAAACCACACTTTAAATTTAATTAGTTAGGCACTAAATAAATCTTTAATTAGGGTTAGTTTAGATATTTAATAACTTAGTTAAATATCACTCAGATTATTTTTAATTAAAATAAAACTATTAAAAATATAGAATTTAAGCTTAATTAAATTTTAACTCAAATTCCGCGTATAAATATCAAACACAACAACAAGTAATTAATGATGATATTCTTTGGCGTCATGTGAATAAATATCGAGGACCTCGTCGTATACAATGTTTCTTATGGCTCATGTGTCAGGGGAAAATTTTAACTAATAATGAAAGAGCGCGACGACATCTCATATAGTCTTCAGGGTGTGTTATTTGCGGGGCAGCTATAGAAGATCTGGATCATCTTTTTAGACGATGCACCGGTACAACTTGTACTTGAAAGGAAGTTGTACGATTGGATAAGCTCACATAATTTTTTGCGATAGCTTTTGATGATTGGCTCCGGGTGAACATTATTATTCCTAATTATTTCTTGAATATTTCTGGTGATTTTAAAGCATTTTTTGGAATAATTGTTTGGAATATATGAATTTCCCGCAATCGAAAGGTATTTGAACAAGATACATACAAACATGAATCTTTGTTAACGGCTAGTTGGAGAATACTTCAAGAGGTACAAAGGGCGTTAGCGCGGGATAGACCACTACAACACCACAACAATACTCATACACAATTGATAGGTTGGACTACGCGTGAATCTGGCGTTTGGAAACTTAATGTGGATGGCACGAAAAGACTGTCGGATGGACTAGCTTCATGTGGAGGAGTGGTACGTGATACAACTGAAAAATGGATCATTGGTTTTGCAAAGCTAATCGTAAAATGTTCGTTATTAGAATCAGAATTATGGGCAATTTATGAGGGGCTAAAATGTTTGATTGGAATGGATGTGGTTTCAATTATTGTGGAATCTGATAGTTTAGAAGCGACCCGATTGCTTCATGAATCTTCTATGTTAGGACCTTACTCTACACTTCAACATATTGGTAACAACCATGGAGAGTTCAGTTTGTTCAAATCAATCGTGAAGCAAATAAGGTGGCCGATAGGTTATCTAAGCTTTATGTTGCTGATAGTTATAACCCACGTATTTTTTCATTCCCTCCTGATGAGGTGATATCTTTGTTACATGACGATGTTGATGTTAATGTTGTACTCACATCGAGTTTGAATAATTAATAAGATTATTATCCTTATTTTATCAAAAAAAATAACTCAAATTACAAAATAAAATATCAATGATTAAGTAAGCAACTAAACTAGTTTTGTGAGCATTGTGATGCGTTAACTTTTTTCCATACATAATCATGCTCTTGAACCCAATATTTTGTAATTTCTTGTTATTTTTATGTTTTTCGTCCGCAAGATCGACGGCGACTATAAACTTTTTTATACCCAAGTCCCAGACCGTGATATATACTTGAGTTTTATTTTTTTTTCATGTATTTAATAATTAAGATATACTCGATATGGATTTGAATTATGTTAATAAAAAAATAACTAAACCAAACACTTTTACTTGCACATGATAGACTTAGTTACATTCAGTACACTCATGTTCGAATATATGTCTATAAAACACCATACTAAACAAATAAACAAACCCTAACCTAAATCCAATATTTTCACTTGTAACTTATATTTTTTTAACGATATGTTATAGACTGTATAATGTGGACTTTACTATCGATTTCGTACCACATTCAGATATGTGTCCAATGGTAAGAAATGGCGATTCATCAACAAGATTCAGAACTCGATTGAGTTCCGGCTTTCGATGGTTTCCCGGTCTCCAAACAACTGACCGGAGGATTAGTCTTAGTTTTAAGATCCCCATATGCTTCCCAACAGAATGGTCCATCGAGATGGTGGGTTTCTTGAACCGGTTTCAGATCAATGGTACTTAAAGAAACCCCACTGCATGGAAAGCTATCACTGCATGCGAAGTGGACCGGTTGGACCGTATAGGTTCCTCGTATGTTAACGTAGTTTATCCCCAATACTTGCACTGCAGAGGATTGATTCTTGCAGTGACTTTTGTCGCAGTAGAATTGATCGATCATGATCGGAGTTTGGACTTCCGACACTTGAACGTTCGAGAATGTAACTTGTTTCACTGAACCTGAGCCTCCTTGCCATGTCTTTATTCTGACACCGGTTAATGTGTTCTGAATAGTGACATCTCGAACAGTGATGTTGGAAACACAGGCTTTGGTATTGTCTTTTCCGAGTCCACCGATGCTGATTCCATGGCCAGGTCCACACTTGACGTTGTGGATATTTACATTTGAGCATCCGGTTTGTATGGAGATGCAATCATCCCCTGCAGAAGCCAGAAGAAACCTCCTGGTCAGTAAATTGTTTATTTGAGATATTCGTGTTCATATACACTCAGAATGGTTTGTGATTCATACCACAAGCGAGAGTAGCGGCGGAGATGACGACATCTTGGGAGTTCTGGAGGTGAATTCCATCGGTGTTGGGGCTGTCACCGGGAGACGAAGCAACAAAGTTGGAAACCTGGACGCTTGTGCAGTCATCAAATTTGAGATGAGTCCGGGGGCTGTTTTGTATAGTTATGCCGGTCACTGTCACGCCATTACTTCCATAGAATCTTAAAGCCTGCACCGCCAAAAAGAAAATTGTCCATAGAATCAGACCATGGTCAATCAAAAGCTTATTGATTCTTAAACATTGTAAAAATGGAGTTTTGAACAAGGAATTACTGTTGGTTTGGTGCCTGGCATTCTTCTCGCCTGCTCAGCACGTATCTGCCGTGCATGATTTGCATGGTTAAAAAAAACATCGAGAAATCAATCTTCTTACCACTCGAGTACCATGGTCTGATTTTTTTATGTTCTGATAAGAATATTAACTGACCGGTTCATTAGTTGTCTCAGTCGTGGGATGTGAGTCATTCCACCAGACAGAACCTTGTCCATCAATGGTTCCTTTGCCCCTGACTGTAATCCCCTTTAGTTTTGTAAACTCAATCCACTGCAACAGACCAGATCCCCAAGCACTGGAGCTTGTAGGTGCTATTATTTCCCCATCCAACTGTAACAAAATCCCATGCATTACTGTTCTTGTTCTTTTTTACGACGATAATCACAGTTCTAACAGTACAAAAGAATTGGGATGTCATGTCAGGTACCTGAAAGACGATGTCTGGTTCACAGTTGGGGCCCGAGAAGGAAATGGGACCAACAAGGAATACCGAACCCGATGGAACCATCACCGTTGATGCCTCAACTTTACAAGCTGCAGCCCATGTTGCTTCGAATGCCTGACTTTCCAATCAAACACGCCTTTATGTCTCTTTTAACAATAATATATTAGAAAAACCCCTTAAACTATCCTAATTTGTTTAAATAAGTCCTTATACTTTTTGTAGTTCAATCAATTCTTAATCTATTATATAATATATTTATAAAGGTCTTCAATTACTTTTTATATTTTATTATTACACGTGTTTTATTGTAAAATATTTATTTTGCTGGGAAATGGAAAATATAAGGACTTATTTAAACAAGATTTGATATTTTTAGGGCATTTTTAAAATATTAGCCTTTCTAATAGTAAAAATAGAAGACCATGAAAATACTACACACACCTTTGTATCAACCGTGCGTCCATCACCTTTAGCACCGTAGTCTAACACGTTAAAGGTTGAAGTGGCAGAGGCGGCGGAGGTGTTGGCAGTAGTAACAGAGCTTCCTGTATACTGCTGTGCCGGGGCCGTTTGACGGTGGGAACCACCGTGTACCTGCCTCCGGTGCTTGCCTTCTCTAGCACCGCAGGTGACATCAAAGCTAGATAACCAAAACAACAAAACAGTAAGAAACACAACAACATTTGCAGGATTGACCTTACACATCTTGAACATTATATTAAGACAACAAATTTAGAAAGAGAAAAAAACTGAGATTTCGGACAGTTAGGTATACAAATGTTTATGTATTTGTATATTGTGCGGAGATATCAGATAAGTTAGCTGATATATATATAGAAAGAGAGGGAGGTATAAGCGGTTTCAACGGACCCTATTCACACATGTGCTATACAGTTTAATGAAGGGATGAGTCTACTACTACGTGCATCGAACATACATTGTTGAATACCACTAAAGATAAATATCGTTGAACACTATTAAATTAATTAATAAAAATTAAAAATTTCAAGGACTAAAAACATAATTTAAAATTATTTAAAATAAAATTTTAAACAAAATATATATTATACTTTAATTTTTTATAAAAAAATATTTAAATTATTTTTAATTTAAAAGTAAAAAATATTAAATCCAAAACCTAAAACCCTAAACTCAAGCTAAAATTACTAAATATTAAATCCTAAAATCCAAAAACATTAAACCATAAACTCTAAACCCTAAATCAATAAAACCATAAACCATAAAATCTAAAAATATAACCATAACCTAAACCCTAAAATATAAAATCTGAAACTCTAAAAAGTATAAACCGTAAATTTAAAACCCAAAATTAGTTTAAGATTTAGATGTAGGGGTTTTGGTTATTTTAGGGTTTAGGACTTTAGGGTTTAGATTTAGTGTTTGTGGTTTAATATTTTTAAGGTTTTTGATTTAGGGTTTTGAGATTTTCTATTTTAGGGTTTAGAGTTTAATGTTTAGTGATTTAAGTTTTGGATTTTGGTTTTAGGGTTTAGAGTTTAAGATTTTTTATTTTTTAAAATTAATTTAAACTAGTATTTTATTCAATTATTTTAAAAAATAAAATAATATATATAAAATAATTTAATAAAAAATTATTTTAAATAATTTATAATTATAGGTTGAGTCTTTAAAATTTTTAATCTTTATTTAGTAGTTTAATAATGTTCAACAGTAGTTATCGTTAGTAATGTTTAACGGTGTTCGACGCCCGTTATAGAATTTTCATGAACGAAGACAATATTTGGAATGATGTTCTTGACTTGTATTTTCAGACAAAAATCACTTGCCATTGTTTCTTTCTTCTTACATTATGTTTGAACGTGCAGTGTTAAATTGTTATCTCTCTCCGCGTAATTAAATTATATGCTCAGGTAGGTCAAGTAATGAATTTATAATAAAATATAAAGTATTTTTAATATTTTTAAATAATTAATGCAGTATAAAGTCAAATTTAACTGAAGCAAAGGCTATGCAAAAAAATTCAAACCTGTTCCCTACGTCTGTATGAATCAAATCACCTAGGCCTCCATGAAATTACGGCTCAAAACTTCACTTTTTAAACCCTTTAAACCCGGGTAAGCACATGGAACGTCTTTGAAAAATGCAAACCCTAATGACCAATGGCTAGTTAAACAACAAAATAGAAGCACGTTAGATATTGACAAAGAGAAACTCTTAATTCCCCCCTGATATCATGCCATGGCTCTAGCATGGGTGATCAATCTTTCATGATATCATGTCATTGCTTCATGATCTCATCAATCATAGGTTAAGATACGAGATATTTTTATCATCTCACTCAAGCAGGGTCGGAGCCAAAATCGAATATTAGAAAGGATAAAGGTCTATTAAACATTTAAATCTAAAATTTAAGAGGGGCAAAAATCTTACTTTATTATTATTTAAACTAATAAGGACCTTAAATGTAATTATACCAAAAAAATTTGAGAGAGGCAAGAGCCCCTCCCAAGTCCCACCATTAACATGGCTCCGTCCCTGCACCCAGGGGAGACACCTAATAAGAACAATTGCCCCTCCGAGTATTTAAAAATTAAAAAAAATTGAGTTGAGGTAGTTGTAAAATTGTATTTTATCCTCCTAAAACATATAATATATTGTTACCCCTTCTAAAATTAATATTTTTAAATGACACCCTCAATAAGTGATTGATTCTTCGTGTTCTATCGAATCAAAAGATCGTAGACGCCGACTATGAGTATTAAAGTTGAATATAACTTTTTTAAGAGTTAATTGCATGACGTGTTTTCAGACTACGACTCTCATTTTAAATTAGTACTTAAATTTTAAATTTTTCTTACTTCATCTTCAAACTATAGCTCTCATTCAAAATCAGCCCTCAAACTTTTGAATATTCCATTTTCATCCCAGTTATGGCTCACATTCTAATTTAGTCCCAAAACTTCTAAACATTCAAATGGAACCCTAAAATTATCATTTTTATCACATCATACTTTTACATAATACAAATGTATGTTTACATAACAATTAATAATTTTATAATAATTTTATTAATATAAGATACGATTAACATATACTAATAATTCTAAGATTAAATTATTTGTGGACCAATTTAAAACCCGAATCATAATTTGTATTTAAAATTTAGACATCAATTTAAAATAAGATCATATTTTAAAGATAAAGATAGAACATCCAAAATACTAAGACCAATATAATATAACAATCATATTTTTAAAACTTGTGGTTCATATTCAATAAACAATGTTTTATTGCCACTATAAGCAATGCATTTAAGCAATAAACTTGTCTTGATCCCATTCTGATTTGTCTAGGTTGTGATGACGTTCTTGTTACTGTTGTCTGCGTGGTTGACAGAGATTTGATGAGGTTGTTTGTGGTGGAAGTGTAATGAAACAATAATCCGTGATCTCAAAGATTGCGGCTTGGCGGAGATGTATGCATTATTAGAGGATTAATTAATGGATTATTAAGTATTATTAGTATTATTAGTATATCTTTTAAAGAGTTTGTATCTTCCACACAAACATATCGTTGTTTGATGTCCAAAATTTCCCAACTTGAGGCTACCATACATGCATGTGAGTTTGAAAATATCTACGGAATACAAACGTCTTTTATGTCATTATTATTAGGGGTGAGCAAAACTCGACTGGACTCGAAAAAATCGAATAATTCGACTCAATTCGAGGCAAAAATACTCGACTAATTTTGACTCGACTCGAAATTGCATTGACTCGATTCGACAAGAAAAAATTCATATAAAGCTCGAGTTGTAAAATAGAAATTCAAATAACTCGAATTTTTAATAATTAAAGGATTAATTTTTAAATTTGAGACGAGTTTATCAATTTTTTAATGATATATACATTTATATATAAAATATAAAGAAATATTGCTACATATGAAAATATATATATATATCTTATATGATTAAAGAAAGTCGTTTAAATTAGAATCAAATCATACTATAACATGATAAATAATTACAATTAAATATTTATAGGAACTCGAAAACTCGACTCGAATTTCTTAAACTCGACTCGAATCTAAAAAATTTCAAATAAAGTTTGAGTTGTAAAATATGACTCCTCAACTCGAATAACTCAAAATTTTTTGACTCGAATCGATCGAATACTCACCCCTAATTATCATTGGTTATAAGAAATGTAATAAAAATTAGGTTTAAGGATCTAAAGTTTTAGTTTTTGAAAAAAAAAATCAATTAAACCCTTAATTTTTTATTTAATTAAATTTTTAAAAAAATAATTAATTCTTTGAACTAAGAAACTAAATCAATTAAGCCCTTTAATAAATTTTGACTATTAAATCTTAATAGTTTTTTTAGATATTATCGACAAGAATGGATCTAGGGGGTGTTGGAGGAGAAATTATTCTATGGACCGGTTCCACCACGTCATCCATGGTCCTTAAGAATAAAAAACAAATCCACGTCATCATTTTTTACACGTCATCTGCACACTCATAATTTTAATTTCCAAATCATTTCTCTAAATAAAATATATTAAAATAAAAAAAATGATGACGTGGATTTGTTTTTTATTCTAAAACCTAAACCCTAACCCTAAACTCTAACCCTAAACCCTAAACCCTAACCCTAACCTTAAACCCTAAACCCTAAACCCTAAGCCATAAACCATAAATCCTAATTAAAAAACAAATCCACGTCATCATTTTTTATTTTAATATATTTTATTTAGAGATGATTTGAAAATTAAAATTATGAGTGTGCAGATGATGTGTAAAAAATGATGACGTGGATTTGTTTTTTATTCTTAAGGACCATGGATGACGTGGTAGAACCGGTCCATAGAATAATTTTTCGTGTTGGAGGGTGCAGCTGCACCCTCTAAAATTTTCAAATTCTTTTATATTTTATATATTTTCTTTGTACTTTCTATTGATAATTTAATTTTGTAACCCATAAACTCTTTTAATTTTGTACCTCCTATATTTTTAATATAATTTCTTGATAATGTGCACCCCATACATGAAACTTTGGGTCTGTCACTGATTATCGGCATATGATACAATATTGTTTTTAGAATTTTTAGAATATTTAAATTATTTTTTAAATAAAATAAAAATTTTAAAAATATCATCTAAAAACACTTTGACAGGACGTATTGCAATAGTGTATAAAAAATTGTTTAAATTTAATGGTCAAAATTGGTCAAAGAGCTTAATTGATTCAATTTCTTAGTTTCGGAGCTTAATTGATTAATTTTTTTTTATTCAAGGTCTTAATTGGGTGAAAAATGTTTAAGGTCTTAATTGATTTTTAAATAATTAGGATAGTAGTTAAGGATGAGATCAAATTACACCATATAAAATTTAAATTTATGATCACTCGATGAGTGAAATTTAATTTTAATCATATATTTGTTACAGCTAACATGATATGACGCTCCGAATAAGGGGATCCATTTTTAAACTAAACTCTTTTTTTTTTTCAAAATTCATTTTAAAATCTTCCATTGTTACTGAACTTAAAAGTTTTTTAAACTTATATTTGAACCATTTTTTATATAACAAAAAAAAAGAATGTTTTGAAAATTGAATTTTCAATTGAATAATGATTTTTTTGAATTTTAAACTTTTATTCAAATTTTATTTTTACTAAGGAGGAGAATCTTAAACACAAATTTTCAAGTTGATTTTATTATATAAAAAGAGAAGATTATTAGAATTTTTATTTTGATATAATAATTGAAAATTAGTATGAGATTAAATTGAATTTTCATAAGGTTTTGGAACAATTGAAAACATTTTAAAATAATTAAACTTGTGATTTCATCACAAACGTAATGATACGATGTTATACAATCTTCTTTCTGAAACGATTATAAGAGAGAAACAGTAGTTAATAAAACAAAACCGAAATTGAAACTTTGAAATATAAAGATCAAACCGAATTTTGTTTGAAAAAACGGATGAAATTGAGGCCTGCGTTTAGCAGTTTCCTTAAGACTGATTTGCAGCCACTCCGAAGGTGCCGAGTTGTTTGGTAGTTAGTCTCCCAAGATACAACAACTGGAAGAACTCCGAACAGTAGCACTTCTGTCGAGTTCTCGAACTGCTCTTATCTTTGCTTATCACCGAGAGAGAAAAACGTAGAGAGAAATCGTTTTTTTGGATGAGTAAAACAGAGAAAATCAACTCATATTTATAGGGTAACAGTGGGCATCATTTACCGATTTAAATTCGGAAAATCCGGGATTGACAATCAATCCAAAAATCCGGGATTAAATCATAATTATTTCCAATATCCGAAAATTAAAGATTATTTCCATTTATTCGGTATTTTAATTTAAATTAAATATCATATTTGACAATTACTTCTTTAAATAACCAGAGCAGTCAACTGCTAATTAATTCAAAATAATTTTGAATTAACATTTTTTTTCTGGATATTTTCAAAAAATAAAATAAGGAAAAAATGTACACAACGGGTAAAATATCCGCAGGCCTCGGAAAGGACCGACCGGTCCGGACATTCACGTCGCCCACGTTGTGCGGGTGCGCCCCAACCCGAATGTAATTGAATTCGCACCCCCTACGCGCGAGGCACAGTGTTATCTAAAGTCATTCAATGACTTCATTATGGGTGGTTGTATATAAACAACTCTCATATCATTTATCCTACCAATGTGGGATAAAAGGGTTCTTCATTCCTTATTTTGTTCTTGACCTTCTTACTTTGAGCATCAATTTCTCATTCAACACTCAACGATATTGAGCGTATGAGCTACCGTTGTAAAGATCTCACGGCGTAGAATAGGAATCAACCATTTCCTTATTCAAAACCTTATCTTTATTTGTTCAAAATATGCTCCAAAGATGGCCACATACCACTATTTTTTCCAACAATCCCCCACATGAATGAAATTGATGATTTTATCAAAACATTTTTGGCACATTGTGGTGACAGGCTCTACGATTGATAGATGCATAAGATAGGTAGGTTTCCTCCTTTGAACCTTCCCTTGTGAAAGTATATTTACTTTACTAGCTAATCAGTAGACACGATGTCTTTGAACTGTCAGCCGTTGGTGTAAACGATGACATACTTCACACATCTATCTTTCTGACAAGAGATACAACACTCATGGTTATGTCCTTAAGGCCGTGGACATCTCTTGGTTCTGCAAGAGTATGAAAGAACTATGCCCAATAGTCTTCTTGAAGCGGCCCCACTTCACTCTCACATAGGTGACTTATGTTGTTCGGCTCACCAAAGCATACAATGGTCATTAAAAGCTTTTCCTTAACCTCTTCCAAAAATTTTTCATTGTTCACATCATAGGAATGGACCTGGGAGGGAACCCCCACAGTGACCGCACAGGTCTATGCAATTAGGTTGTCCCTTTGAACCTAGATCTTGGGATCTCTAGTCAACTAAGTAGGGTTTTCCTTCACATAGCACCTTTATTTTTCATGGGCTTTAGTCTCATTCCTTTTGATGTTTTCTCAAGTTGATCTCGATTTAACCCTTTGGTTAGTAGATCCGCAATGTTATCCTTTGATCTTACAAAATCAATAGAGATAACTCCATTTGAGACAAGTTTTCTAACGGTGTTGTATCGTCGATGCATATGTCGAGACTTACCATTATATATAAAGTTTTGTGCCCTAGCAATCGTTGCTTGATTGTCACAGTATATGCACACAGTGGGCACTGGTTTTTCCCATTCAAGGATATCCTCAAGAAATTGCCTTAACCATTCGGCTTCTTCTCCAGTTTTATCTAGAGCTACAAACTCAGATTTCATTGTGGATCTATTTATAATCGTTTGTCTTGAGGATTTCCATGATACGGCTCCTCCTCCTAGAGTGAACACATATCCGCTTGTGCCTTTGGTATCTTGTATGTCAGATATCCAACTCGCATCGGAGTATCCTTCTAAGACAGCAGGGTCTTTGGAATAATGCAATCCATAGTCCCGAGTATATCTAAGGTACCTCAGTACCTTTACTATTGCTTTCCAGTGATCTTTTCCTGGATTACTCGTGAATCTGCTTAGACTGCTTACAGTAAAAGCTATATCTGGTCTTGTGCAGCTCATAAGATACATTAAGCTGCCTATGACCCTTGCATATTCCACTTGATTGATATTTTTTTCTTTATTCTTGGATAATTTAAAACAAGGATCTAAAGGAATTGTAGTTGTAACACAATCATCCTTGCTAAATTTTTCAAGAATCTTATCCACGTAGTGTGATTGAGTTAATATGAGACTTTCTGCTGATCATTTTATTTGGATACTCAAAATTGTATCAGCTAATCCCATATCTTTCATGTCAAAGTTTGAATTTAACATGTTCTTGGTACGATGTACCATCTCATTGTTGCTTCCTACAATGAGTATGTCATCTACATATAAACATAGGATGACGTATCCAATGTCCGTAGTTTTGACATATACACATTTATCACACTTATTTATTTTGAATTCGTTTGTCATCATGACATTATCGAACTTCTCATGTCATTATTTTGGTGCTTGTTTAAGTCCATATAAAGATTTGACCAATCTACAGACTTTCCTTTCTTGACCTGAAACTACATGACCCTCAGGTTGTTCCATGTATATTTCTTCGTCAAGTTCTCCATTTAAGAAAGCTGTTTTAACATCTATTTGATGCACTTCGAGATTTCTTAATGCAGCAATGGCAAGTATCATCCTAATAGATGTTATTCTTGATATGGGGGAAAACGTATCAAAGTAATCAAGGCCTTCCTTTTGTCGGTATCCTTTTATTACCAATCGTGCCTTGTATTTATCAATTGTTCCATCTGTTTTCATTTTCCGTTTGAAAATCCATTTTGAATTTAGTGGCTTAATTCTCGGAGGAAGATCCACTAATTCCCAAGTATGATTTTGCAAGATAGAATCAATTTCACTTTTTATGGCATCTTTCTAAAAAATGCTTTCAGAGGAACATATAGCTTCATTATACGTTAGAGGTTCATCCTCTAGCATATAAGTTAGGAAGTCAGATCCAAAGGATTTTTCTATCCTAGCCCTTTTGCTCCTTCTTAGCTCTTGTTCAGATTCATCCTCTTGTTGATCATTTGAGGATATATCATCCAATGTTTGCTTAACAAACTGATCAACTTCCCTAGTTTTATAGGGAAATATATTCTCAAAGAAAGATGCATTTTTTGACTCCATTATCGTGTTTTTGTTAATCTCTGGATTTTTCGATTCATGCACAAGAAACCGATAAGCATTGCTATGTTCAGCATAGCCTATGAAAATACAATTCACTGTTCTTGGACTTATTTTCATTTATTTCGGTGGTGGAGTCATTACCTTTGCAAGACACCCCCATATTTTTAAGTGTTGATAGGAAGGTTTTCGACTTTTCCATAGTTCATATGGTGTCTTGTCTTTTCTTTTCTGTGGGACCTTATTTAAAAGGTAATTTGCCGAAAGAATGGCTTCCCCCACATGTTCTGAGGTAACCCAGAACTTTCTAATAAAGCATTCATCATTTCTTTCAGAGTCTGATTTTTACATTCGGCTACTCCATTAGATTGAGGGGAATACGGTGGTGTTACCTCATGAATAATACCATGTTGGGTACAATATTCACCAAATGGATTAACATATTCTCCACCACAATCACTCCTTATCATCTTAATTTTCTTATTAAGTTGGTTTTCAATTTCTTGCTTATAGATTATAAATTTATCTATAGCTTCGTTTTTTCTTTTTAACAAGTATATGTAGCAATATCTTATGCTATCATCGATGAAAGTAATAAAGAATTTATTTCCTCCTCTTGTTTGGACAAATTTTAAGTCGCAAATATCGCTATGAATTAAAGCAAGCAGCATTGTACTTCTTTCAATAGTTTGAAATGAAGTTCTTATTGATTTTGCTTCAACACATATTTCACATTTTAACTTATAATCAATGTGAAATGAGGGAATGTGGTCTATCTTAATTAACCTTCGTAAGGTATCATAATTGACATGTCCAAGTCTACCATGCCATAAATTAAATAACTCAAGCATATAAGCAGAAGAAGAAGCTGCATTCTTATTCTTATTCTTAATATGGGATTTTACAGAGATAGTATTAAGTTTCCACATTCCATTTAGTACATATCCCCTACCCACAAACATTCCTCCCTTAGTTAGAATTAACTTTTGGGATTCAAAAACCATCCTAAATCCGTGAACACTTAGAAGTATTCCAGAAACAAGGTTTTTACGTATGTCAGGTACATACAACACATTCTGAAGCTTGAGTTCCTTTCCAGAAGTCATCTTCAACACCACGGTTCCCTTCCCCTTTATCAAGGAAGTTGCAGCATTACCCATGTAAAGTTTCTCTCTATTATCGTATGGTGTCAGTTCATGAAAAAAGTTTTTGTCACAACAGATATGACGTGTGGCTCCTGTGTCCAGCCACCACTCTCTTGGGTTTGAGTCAACCATGTTGACTTCAGATATCACAGCTACTAGGTCTTCATCTTCCACGACGTTGACCTTTTTTGCTTTTACTCTCTTTGGAAGCCTGCATTCTGTGGATCTATGCCTCATTTTTCCACAATTGAAGCATGATCCTTTGAACTTCTCCTTTTTGAAGATCCCGCCTTTTGGTCCCAACTTTGGTTTAATTTGGGCCCTTTACAATTGCTTTCCTTTCCTGGTTTTGACAACATTTGCTTGGCTTCTCTGCTGTGAGATTTCCCGACATTTCCTCTGTTATCTTCTTCAATTCGAAGCCTGGAGATCAGTTCTTCCACAGTCATCTCCTTCCTTTTGTGTTTCAAGTAACTCTTGAAATCATTCCATCCGGGAGGCAATTTTTTCGTGATGGCAGCTACTTGAAAAGGCTGGTTGATAATCATTCCTTCTGCAAGAATTCCATGAATAATTAGTTGGAGTTCTTCAACTTGAGTTACTACCGATTTTGAATCAACCATAGTAAAGTTCAAGAATCTTGCAACTAAAAACTTTTTAGCCCCAACATCATCTGCTTTGTATTTATTTTCCAAAGCATTCCACAACTTCTTAGCAGTTTCGTATACATTGTATACCGGATATAAAGAATCTTGTAACCATTTAGGATGTAGTTCCGGCACATATAGTCGCTGTCATCTTATTCTTCTTTCATCTTTATGGCAGTGACCGTGTCAACTTGCCCTTCTTCGTCTCCTACATTGATGACTGGAGGATCGGCCGTTAAGTAATTCCTCAAGCTCAACATGGCAAGATAAAACATCATCTTTTACTGCCATGTCTTGAAGTTTTGTCCAGTGAGTTTTGGCGGCTTTTCATTGTGATTAACATTCACAGCCGGTGCATTCGTATTCTGGATTTGTTTGGAGCTCTGTGCAGGTGTAGGGACCTTCGAATGCTCAGATTCTCCAGTAGTCATTTCTTTCTGCGAAAGAACAATTGAAATTCAATTAATTTTGTTAAACAGAAATAAAGAATTTCTTGTTTAAAATCTGATAAATTTTGCGAACAGATTTGTCACAGCTTTTGAGATTTTCTGCAAACTCGTTTAAGAACGACAGGATAAATCTTGAAACAAATTGTTTGCAATCTCTTTTATGCTTTGACCGTTTCGACTGAAGACGGTATATATATGGAAATTTAGTCTTAAGATTGTTATACAATCTTCTTTCTGAAACGATTATAAGAGAGAAACAGTAGTTAATAAAACAAAACCGAAATTGAAACTTTGAAATATAAAGATCAAACCGAATTTTGTTTGAAAAAACGGATGCAGTTAAGGCCTACGTTCAGCAGTTTCCTTAAGACTGATTTGCAGCCACTCCGAAGGTGCCGAGTTGTTTGGCAGTCAGTCTCCCAAGATACAACAACTGGAAGAACTCCGAACAGTAGCACTTCTGCCGAGTTCTCGAACTGCTCTTATCTTTGCTTATCACCGAGAGAGAAAAACGTAGAGAGAAATCGTTTTTTTGGATGAGTAAAACAGAAAAAATCAACTCATATTTATAGGGTAACAGTGGGCATCATTTACCGATTTAAATCCAAAAAATCCGGGATTTAATTACATTCCGGAAAATCCGGGATTAAATCCCAATTATTTCCAATATCCGAAAATTAAAGATTATTTTCATTTATTTGGTATTTTAATTTAAATTAAATATCATATTTGACAATTACTTCTTTAAATAATCAGAGCAGTCAACTGCTAATTAATTCAAAATAATTTTGAATTAACATTTTTTTCTGGATATTTTCAAAAAATAAAATAAGGAAAAAATATGCACAACGGGTAAAATATCCGCAGGCCTTTGTACGGGTGCGCCCCAATCCGAATGGAATTGGATTCGCACCCCCTTACGCGCGAGGCACAATGTTATCTAGAGTCGTTCAATAACTTCATTATGGGTGGTTGTATATAAACAACTCTCATATCATTTATCTTACCAATGTGGGATAAAGGGGTTCTTCATTCCTTATTTTGTTCTTGACCTTCCTACTTTGAGCATTAATTTCTCATTCACCACTCAACGATATTGAGCGTATGAGCTACCGTTGTAAAGATCTCACGGCGTAGAATAGGAATCAACCATTTCCTTATTCAAAACCTTATCTTTACTTGTTCAAAATATGCTCCAAAGATGGCCACATACCACTGTTTTTTCCAACAAACGATAATCCCCATATTAATACAAGTTTTTTAGAACCAAAAATTATACTAATATAGGCTTAACCATACCGATACGCTTATATGCACACTGAAACTTTTGTTTGTTAAACCCAACAACTATTTTCACGTAGGTGCATCGTTCCGAAATTACCAGTAGACATACCAAAACGAGACGAGTCGTACAAATACGAAAGATGATATATTGTTACGCTCAACGTGGCTTGCACACAACGACTATTTTTCAAAGTAGAGGTGTACAATATGCTCCCACGCATACAACATAAATGGAAATTCAACATAAAAATATGTCTTCAACGGTTTCAATTCAATCTCAACGATCTCCAACAACCAAAAACTTAATTAGGACTATACAATAGATCTTCAAGTATCAACAAAAAAATTCATTTGCCAAAATCTATCATGAATGTAAATTTATTTTAGTGCTTAAATTTTATTATTGGATAGATAAAACACTTACAAAACAAAATATACATGTAAGCTCAAGTGTATTAGGATTTAGGAGACTGCTCTAGAGTGCAAACACATATCTTTAATAGAGATTTCAGTTTGCTTAGAATTTCTCTTGTTGAAGAGTGTTCTAAAAGCTCAGTTTGTGAGCTTTGAATGCTAGGCTTGGTTAGTGAGTTTAGGTCGTTAATTAAGGTTTCCTTCCAAGACTTGAAAAGGGGACTATTCTTAGCAAATTATTTAAAATCTTTAGTGGAGAAGCTAAGATAATACATGTAGTATTTAGTTAGAAATGTCAACCACTCTAAAATCATCGTGCAACTTTTTTTTAATCTTTTTGCTTCCACCACCAATATTCAAATTGTGTCTTCACTATTACTTGACAGTCAAAACAGGTGAAGCATCGAGCTCAACACATATCATGCCATACTATACCATACCATATTAGGGTAAAATCAAGTCACATAGTATATATCAATATACACACTCCGAATAAAATTGAATTACATGACATCGGAACATACATCTTAAATGAAATTAAGTCACATGATATCAAAATATCTACTTCATAGAAACATCTTTTATATCATTATCATTGGTTATCATAAATTTAATAAAAATATTATATGATCTTTTAACAGGTAGATGGTGATTTGAGAGACTAGAAGCAAGATTAATGTTTGGACATCATAGAATAATTGTAAGAATATTAAATAATTAGGATAGTAGTTATATTGTTTTTAAATTGTAAAAAAATATTTAACTCATTAATTAGCAATGAATAATTTGTGAATAACTATTTAATACGCGGTTATAAATTTTTTTTAAAAATCTTTAAATCATAAACTTTAAATTTTAAATTATACGATATTTTTAAGTATTGTTAAAAAAAATATTGACGTTAGAAAAAACACCACACAAATATTACAACTGTTACCTAAACATGTTACACTTGTGTAATTACAAACGAATCCAATTATATATTGTTTTTTTCAAACAGACGACAAAGGATGTTTTTGGGGCCATGGGATAGTTACAAGAAAATGTAATTATTAGGATAATTAAAATAGATTAATATGGTGGCACTTTAAGATTGTATTATGTCACATCATTAAAATATATTAAAAAAATTAAAATTCAAAGATTAATATGAACATAAAAATATGAATCAAGTTAGAAAAACTTTCAAAATTTAATAAACTAAAAAAATTATTTATCCCTCATTTCTTATGCATATTTGATTTGTTGGTAAAGTGTAATTATACACAACTTTTTGAGAAGTGCAAAAAATATATTTTCGAAAAGTTTTTTTAATTGATTTTGAATTTTTGAATTCGATATTAAGTGCTCTATATTATTGTTAAAAAATATTTTTAAAAGGTAAATAATTATTTTAAATATAATATTATAAGTTATATATATAAATGATATCTAAAATTTTTAATGCTATAATATATAAAATATATCAAACTAATTTATTATAAAAATATATAAATATATTGTTATTGATAAATATATATATTTTTATATTCTATAAAAATATAATAAATTTAAAATAATTTATTTAATATATATAATTTTAAATTTAAATATTTTATTAATTATTTAATTTTATCTTTATAAAAAATATAAATTTTAAATTTTAAATAAAAAAAATAACAAATAAAGGTTAAAATTATAATTTAACTCTTAAAAATACTTTTATTCTCGTAAAATTAAATTTTAACTTTTTTTCATTTTAGTTAGAAAAGCAATTTTAAAACGTAGTGGAGTGGGTTAAATTGGACATAGATTAGAGCTGGGAATGCTCATTGATCACCAACGGATGTGGAGTGGGCATGCTTATTCATGTGGATACGGGATGGGAGGCGCAATCGTTCCTTATTTTTAAAGTATTTTTATTTTTTTATTTAATTTTTTTTTAAAAATAATTTATTTATAAATTTTTTATGATCTTTAATTGTTTATATTTTAATTTTTAGTCTCAAATCTTGATTCCGTTCTTATATGCTGAGATGTGATCAAAGATCATATCGGGCAATGGAATATCGAATTCTCTAAATTACAGGATTTTCAATTACATCCTAAACGTTAATTGAAATTTTGTTTTTTATTTGTAGGACGATCGATCTTATACAACTCCTATCTTCCTCTACAGCTCATATCTTTAATTTCAAGCTACAATATACAATATGGGATTAAGTATTGGGTTTAGATATAATAATCCTATACAGCACTTATAATTTGGGATAAAAGAGACCATTTTTTTTTTTGCTAAATCAATCCGTTCATCATACATTATACCATATAATAAAAATCCATATCTTTATTTACAATATTTATCTTTAATTATAACTAATATTATCTTGTCCCTCAATTTGATATTAATGGTTGCAGAAGATGTACGACATACATGAATCCCTATATGAGTTTACAGATTCTTGAAGAAAGAGCTGATGCTTCAGGTTCATGTTATCTAGTTATTGTATATAATTTTTTATTAATTGTCAGATAACTCTTTTATTAAGTTTTAATGATAAATAATTTAATTGATATCAGTTGGATTGTGAATAGGTACGATAGAAGCGATCGCAGAGGGCCTCTAAATAAGTGAGTCCCAAAATTTTGATAAATTACATTTATTAGATGATATTAATCTCTAAATTCTACATTATAATTATATCCTAAATGTGATAATTGATTCTAAAATCTTCTTGATTATTCCTATTTTTATTGTTTCTATTGAACTAGTGCGCAATAGAAACGATCGCACATGGACCCTAAAAAGAACAATTACTTCTAAAAGTCACATTTTTAGAACTAATGAAAGTTATGAACAATTACTTCTAAGAGATACATTTTAATAAATTGCACAGGACCCTAAAATTTTTGAACCGCCCCTAATTAATATCACTTAAAAAGTTACGTGTTTAAACTAACTAGGTGATTATTTAAGTAGTTTACCCTTAAAATAATTTAAAAGAATAATATAAGATCTATTTTTAAAATTTAATTTTAAAAAGAAATAATAATATTTTTAGTCCTTAAGATTTTAAAGTTAATTAAATAATAAATAATATATATATAACACTTACAGTGGAATTATCCCTCATATATTACATTTTAGTGAAAATATATTTGTATCAATTTAAAAATATTTATTTATCTATTAAATACATCTTTAATTTTATAATACATATCTATGGATGATTCCATCACAAATGTTATATACCGTTATGTATTATTAATTATATGTATTATTATATATCATGAATTATATGTACCATTATATATCATTAATTATTTTAATTATTTCTTAAATTATTAACTTTTTTTTCATTTTAAATAAATTACACAAACAATAAATGAATTATGATGAATTATTCAACTTAATAACCAAACTTTTAACTGCTTCAATTTTACTATAAACATTTAATTTCGCTCTAAATTGATTATCGACACGTTAACAATTATTAAAATCGTATATGATATTCACATTTTGTTCGAGTCCAATTATTACCATTATTATTGTTGTTCTCTTCAAAATATATACACATATATTAAACGTATGAATGACAATATAACACAAATTTGATCTGAATTTATTCAATTTGAAGAAAAAATTCGTTTTAAATCTAATAAAAAAATTTAAACTCGAATTTGAAAAAAGTTTGAGTCCTAATAGAAGGAATGATTCGATATGAATATTGTCATGATTCGATCTAAATTCAATCCGAAATCATATCTGATATGAGTCCGATCTATATATAATTTTGAATAAAAATATTTAAAATTCTTAGGTTTAAATACATATATTGAAATTTTAATTAAATTTATATACAATTAATATTGTAGGTGATTAATATCTTCTACAATTTTACTTATGTTTTTCTCTTATTTTTATATGCTTTTGTTGAGCTTTAGTGAAACAACGAAAGCTTAACGGTTATAAACTTTTTTCTATGTCAAATGTTAATGGATGAATATTTTAATTATATTTTTAATTTATTTTATTAGATTGTAATATTTATTATATATTTTATAATTGTAATTTGGAAGGTAGTTATCTTAGTGGACTAATAAGACAATAGTAGTTTATGTAAGGATAATTTATTTATTGTTGAGTTTTTAATTGTATTTTGAGTTTTTATTTTTATTTGTTTTATATTGTATTATAATATTTGTTGAAATTTATTTATTTTATTAATTTAAATATATTTGTTTGATGAAATTTATTTTTTATTCAAAGATATTTATTTGTATTAAATAACTGGATTTGAAATTTAGATATTTGATAAGATTAGATTTTTATTTATGTAATTAGACTTAGATTCAAAGCTATATTTTTTAAATTCAATTATTAGTTAAATTAAACTTAAAAATTTATTAAGTTTAATCTAAGCCTAATCTATTATCATCCCTAATTAAATGTTTATATTAAACAAATAAAACTCATGTGTATGTCTAAGAAAGCAATCCATATAAATCAATGAACCTCTAAATTTACAAAGCCCATATATCTATATACTCCAGGAACCAAATAAATACCCCAGCCCGATTCCATCCAACTCATGATTCTTCAAGTACCCAAGCTTTCAGATTGTTCCCTACTACACCAGTTGGCACGCCTCACGAGGATAGAGCCGAGGCTCTTTGCTTCACAGATTGTCAGCTGAACCGTTGATCCATTTTGAGTTATTTATAAACTTTTGAATAAATTTGATTCATTTTGAGTTATTTATCGATGTAATTTATAATCAATTTTCGATTTTTTATTATAAACATAAAAGGTTATTGTTAATTTTGAATATTTCATTAAATTAACGTTATAAAAACTCCGAATCGATCCTTATTCCAATGGACAGTAAAAATTTTCATCAAGTTCAAGTATGATACTTATATTTTTTAGATTTATGATTTTATTTTTTATTGTTTATTTGGAATATGTTCTGAAACCTCTATAAAATTATATTTTGGTTTTATTTTATTTATTAATAAAATTATTTGTTAAAGTGTAAAAAAACAAGTTTAAGGAGAAAATACTGGAAAAGGGATTGTTTATGTAGTTCAGTATTTTTCCTTGTAAATTAAAATACTTAATTACACATAATTTTGTATCCCTTAAATTAGAAATTATTGACTCCACACTCCACAGACACTCCATTCTAGGAACTACCCAAGTAAATCCCATCTAAACCATATCGGTAAGGCAAATAGTTTCACTTAGTAATTTAGGGTTGTTTAAAAATATTCGTCAAATTATCTATTGATCTGATTCGAAAATACGGACATCTAATTTAATTTTTATATTTAGAACAGATATTCGATCTGATTTTTATTTTTGGATTAGATATTTGATCTGATTTTAAGTTTTTTAGATCGGATACGAATCACAATATTTCAAGTTTCGAATTATCCGAAAATTCAAATTTAATATTAATTTTGTTATACTTAACAATTTAATACTTGTTATTTTTTAAAAAAAAATAAAAATTAAAACTTTTATAGATGTGATTCTTGTTGTATTTAGTAATTTATTGTTTATTATATTCGAAATTCTAAAACTTTCATAAATACAACCTTTAAATTTAAAAAATTAATTTAATTAAATTATATTTGATAATTGGATATCCGAATATCCGATATCTGAATATGCGAATATCCGTTTTCAGATCGAATACGGATCACTATATCATCAATCCAAAAACCTAGATATCTAAACAAGTGGATCAGATTTGACCCAATATCCGACAATAAACACCCCTACCAGTATCGGATTTTTTTCCTTAAAATATCATATTTGGAGTTTTTGAGGCTAATCAGTTCCTTCTATTTTACATATTTATCCTATAAAAAGTCATTCTCAGTTATTTCTTTTATACAGAAGTTATGTGATTTTTCATTTACTCTTCTTCCTTATTTTTCTGATTTCTGTCGTTCTTCAAAAAGAATTATTTCATTCACGTTCTTATTTTAGGTGTATAAAATTTGAAAGGTTGGATTAACTTTAGGAATAACTTTTAATTTTCAGATTATTACAACTAAAATGAATTTACTTCTAAAGTATTAAATACACGACATTATTATTGTCGTTGTTACTATTATTATTGACTATGTTATTGATTGCCTTTAAGGTTGTCGATAAGAACTTAGATATTTTTATTATTAATGTTTATTTATTTTTAAATAAAATATAATTAATTATATCTTAAAAAATTATATTTTATTAATTATATTTTTAAATATTAAACCATAAATACTAATTCCTAAACCCTAACCATTAAATTCTAAACTTTAAAAATTAATCCTAAACCTTAACTATTAAACCCTAAAGTTTAAACCTCAAATGTTAAACTTAAACTCTTAACCCTTACTAATAAACCCTAAAACTTAAACCTTAACTATTAAACTCTAACCCTACATCTAAATCCTATCCTACTCCTATAGTCTAAACCCTAAACATTAAATTATAAACCTAAACCTTAACTGTTAAACCTTAAACTTAAACCCTAAATCTGAACCATATAAACTTAACCACAAATCTTAAATCTAAACTCTAAATCATAAATATTTTAAGTGAACATGAATTATATTAAACATAATTTTTTTAAAATTATTAATTTTATTTTAAAAAATAAAACAAACACTAGTAATAAGAATTTAATAAGCTCTTATCCACAACCTTGTTAATAACAAAATCCTATTATTATAGTGATAACCAAATCCACCACTTACCAATATTTATAATAGATTAAGGGGTAATTCCAGTATAGGTTTATTTATTTATTTTACCGGCATATACTATATAAAATAAAATAGTATTACATCAATTGTAACCCCCTAGACCGGCCTATGCGAAAAGCCTGACCTAAGTAGTCACATTTTTTTTGAACGAACATAAAATAAATACAAGTCTAACCAAAATCAAGATAGCCTGTAGAGATGACAATTCTATCAAAATCATAGTTTCGACTATAAATCCAAGTGATCATAAAAGTTCGTCAATCTCAAGTAAAGTATGCTTAAAACGTTGTTCATGAAACATCCCATGACACATTAATAAAACTGGATAAGTTAAAACTAATCAGTAACAAAATATAGGCATATCAGTTGCAAAATAAAGGCACATGTCACCATAACTAAAAACACGGAGAATATAAGCGTTACATCAAAAGGTAATCTGGGAGGTGTAGATCCTCCGAGTGCCAATCCGGAAAGCCTATCTACGGATATCTGAAAGGGGAAGAAAACAAGAATGAGCTATGGAGCCCAGTGTGTTCCAGCAGTGCATAAAAATCACAGGTAAAACAATATACAATGATATCAGAAAAACAATGCATGAGATGCATGGCATGATATTCTACCCCCATCCGATCTCCAGGATACGGTTCCCCAGAACAGTATCTAGTACAGGCATTAACCTAAGCCCAAAGGGGCAAAGGTACCGTAAACAGGACGGAATTACCCCGGCTATAGCACGGGAACCGATATCAGGACAGAATTACCCTAACCGTAGCTAGGAACCGTAACAGGACGGAATTACCAGCTGGATCAAGGCTGAACCGAATAACAGGCAATACTCATCATCCCCAAACCTAAAGTGACAGGCATGCAGTAATAACAAGTATAATGATGGCAGTGACAGTATTTATCCAGATATCATGTAATGCTAAATTAGGACATGTCATGTATAATATATCAGGCATATAGCAAAACAGAATGTGATCAAGTTCAACATGTGTGTCAAGGTAAAGTCCAGAGATAGTCAAGTGTACATGCTTGGTTTGTAAAAACAGAAAAACAATGATACACAATATATAGCACGTAAGAGAACACACCTCAAAAGAGTAGAAGCACACAGGTGGTCTACTGGGCGGCTGAGCCTCGCTCTGCAGCAGTACTGGACCCTATAGGTACACGATAAGGTTTTATATCAATACAGGAATCTAGATACTGGATTTATTCACTAGAGATGAGAAAACATACGAGTCACGATCGGATCACGAGTCGGGTCGAACCGGGAGGAACCAGGCTGGGTCGGTACTCGATCGGGAGGACTATAAGATCCTACAAGTAAACAGGTATCGATGTCAGACCCAGATTAAAACTCTGAACTTAACTTAACTTAGAAGAAAAGTTTGACTCAAGACTTTAAAGTCCAATTTGGAGGCTTTCGGGATTGAATTTCGAAAAACAGACTTCACGGATGGACTCAGGACATCGAAAAACATAAAATAGGGGTTTTTGAAAATTTTGACTTTTTGGTCAAAGTCAACGCTGACGTCAGCAAAGTCAACACTGACGTCAGCTGCCACGTCAGCTGTCAACGCTAACGTCAGCTGCCACGTCAACAGCCACGTCAGCAGTCAACGCTGACGTCAGCTGTCACATCAGCTGCCACGTAAGCTGCCACGTCAGCAGTCAATGTTGACGTCAGCAGCCACGTCAGTAGTTATCAGTCAACGGGTCGGTCAACGGGTCGGGTCTGGTCTAGTCAACGGGTCGGGTCGGGTTGGATCGGTTCAGTTCGGTTCGGGTTGGACCGGTTCGGTTCGGATTGGCCGGTTTAGACCGGCCGGCTCCCGGCAGCCGTCCACGGTGGCCGGAAATCGCCCGTGACGGTGCGTAGAGCCCACGCACGGCCTAAAACGGCCGGAAACACCTCTCCAGGCTCGGAAACACACCGGAAACAACCCCAAAACACGTTTTTATACCCAAAAATCAAACCAAAGACAGTTCGACCGGTGAAAACTCACCTATATCCGAGGTTGTCGCGAAACTCCGGCGACGTCTCAAACGACGGTGAGCGGAGGCGGTTGAGGTCGGGTTTTGCTCGCCTTGATGCGGCGGTCACGACAACGGCAACGACGCGCCGATGCAACGTCGGACGGAGGCCAAACGGGCGGTTGATCGAATGGGGTTTAACCCTAGGTCCGACGAACCTTCAGGCCCCGATTCACGGCGGAGGCGGCGGTGGATGGGCGCGTCGATGGAGGGGTTTTGATCGGGGGACGGCGGCGAACACACCGGTGGTGGCGGTGCACGGCACGGCGCGGCGGTTGGTGATATCGACGGTGGCCGGAGAATGGTGAGAGAGAGGGTTTAATTCGAGCAGTTAGGGTATATTTTGATCCAAAAGGGTTCCAACATAACCCATCTGTTATAATTCGAATCTAATATTAATTTATTAGAACCGAAACAGGTACAGGTTAAGAGAAGGGAGGGGGAGTTTAAAACATAAGAGCTTAGTAGCTTAGTTGGCTGGGTACTTAGGCTATAACCCATAAGGTTGTGGGTTTAACACTCCATAATCACACTCTTTTCTCTTTTTTTTTTCTTTTTAAGTTCAGGTGTTACATCAATAATATTCTATGTAAGCAGTGATGTGGTAAGATGATGTGTCATGCCACGTCATTAGAAAAGTTTATTGTTGTTGGTTGTATAAAATATTTTTTAAAAATAAAATTAAAATATCAGTATTCAAATTGTCAAAGAAAAAAACCTCTTCAAGGGCACTATTAATAAAACATATCAAGATTTAGGGCTTTTATACTATTATGAAAAAAAAAATCTAAGTTGATTTCTTACATTATGGGAATGTTGTCATCTCCCAAGTTATGTGTATCTTTCTTACAATGGAAAACTCTTAATACAAATTCTAAAGTGACCTTACTTTATTTTATAATTTGGGTTGAAAGTAACTTTATTTTATAATTTTTCATTTTAAATGTTTTTCAAAACAAAAAATTATCTTTTTAAATAAGATATAAAGATAATTTTTTTAAAAAAATAATATTAAACTATTACTAAAGGCGATTGTTAATTAATAATATGATACACAATGAGAATAAAATGTACATATTTATTATTTATTAAATTATTAAAAATAGATAATAATAATAATAAATAAATTATTTGTTCAGTTTAACTCAAATATCGGGTTAAAATTAATTGATGTTCAGCTCAATTCAGATTGCAAAAACTAAATTTAAGTTACTTTCGGTTCGAGTTTTTTCAATTCGAGTTAAATTTTTGTTCATGTTGCTTTTGGTCTGTGTTACTTTCCATTTAGTTTACTTTCAATTAGGGTTGGCTTTTGTTTCATGTTCTTTTCGGTTCAGGTTGATGTTTAATTCAACTAAAAATTAAGGTTAATTTTGATTTAATTTGATTAATTTCGGATATGGATCAAGTTTAAATTAGGTCTCAAATTGAGTAAATTTATTCAAGTCATTTTTATCATTTATTTTGTGTGTAATAAATGTATATACTCTAAAATCTTTTATCGTATTCTTTCGTTTGTTCTTCATAGTCATATTTTTTAGTTTGTTTATGCTTAGAAGTTAGAACGCCTTAGTTTTTTGTGCACGAAAAGAATTGAAATTTTTGAAGAAAATAATCATGTTAACTTAAACGTTTATCTCGAGAATAACGTCTAAAGCCTCGCGATTTGTTAGGCTCTGAATCAGCCTCATTATAACACGCATAAAATATTTTTATTTATATTATTTTTAACAAAATCTCATAAATTCAAAGTGTAATAAAATTTTAAATAAATAAATCTTAATTTAATTTATAAAAAATTAGTGTATTTATTTATAATCTAACCTATAAAATCAAATATTTATTGTTATAAAACTATGTGTGAATTAAATAAAAATTATATTTAAAATAGTTTGCCCCATTTAATATTAGACTCCACCCACCTACGTTCTCAAGTGTAAAACGAATCAAAACTTCAATCGAGAATGACATCATAAAATGAAGTAAATATAATTTTTTATTTTATTTTAAATATTATTATTTTTTAAATCAATCTTAAAATAATTATAATATAATATATATTTATACATATTCTTAAAACTTCGGAAAAAATACTTTTTAGGAACAAAATTTAAAATTAAATCTTTACTATGAACATAATCCTTTTTTAGTAAGGCCATCCATTGAGTTTCAAATATAATTTTTTATACACTAGTAAATAAATATAATTGATTTTTTAATTTTTTAATATACTTTATATAATCTTGTAAAATATTCTTTTTTACTGTCAGTTTATGGAATGGTAATTATTTTTAATATAATTTTTTGGTAAAAAATAAAATAAAATAAATAAATGTGTGGAATCATTTTTTAGGCTCAAAAATAGAAAAACAATAAATGTTCAGTTACAAAGACCAAGTGGTTTTACTGAAAAACCAACCTTCCTCAGTTAAATTTTTTCCTCTATTTCTCAATTTTTCCTCATAAAAAGACAATTTTTTTAGTTACAGGATACTCTCTCAAAACAAAAGAAAATACCTTTTTTATTTGGGCTTCACCTACCCCTTTTGTAAATAAAAAAAAAAATTATGAATTTATTTAAATTTATAATTTTATTATTAATATATAACTAAATTTGGTATAATGCGATTGAAAAAGAAATCTGGTGAGAAAAATAGAGTTGAATGTTATTCAACTGATTTGATTAAGAAAATTCACTAAAAATGTATGTGAAATTTTTGTTCGAAAATAATTTATAATCATATAATTGATGTGAAAAATACTTTTTATTTAAAAAATAGGTAATATTCATCGTGAGTTTAAATTATTTTTAAATATAAAATGTATGTGTATTGTGAAATAATTAAGAATATATATAAATATATACTACCTTATAATCACCTTTGAACCAGTGAAAAGTTAAAAGTGTATAGAGAGATAAGATCAAGTTACACAATGTAAAACTTTTTAAGTTTTAAATGTATTTTAGATAGTTGGATGATTGAAACGAATGACTTAGATAAACAATTGGTTATGTGAAGAGTATCACTTAAAAAAGTAAGAAGTTAATCTGAGTCATCCGTTTTAGCATCCAACGATCCAAAAAGTGTATAAAACATAAAATTTTAGACTAATTCATGATCATTGAATGAGTGAAATGGAAGAATGAGACTAACAGTAAAAAAAATATGAAGATTATCGCATGAAAAAAATAAAAAAATAATCTAATTATTTATTATCAGTATTTAATGATTCAATTATACAAGGTCTGTGGGAAAAATAATTTATACCGTTACATCACGTGTTATACATAATCTAATTTTAATTTTTTCTTTACACTAAAAAAATAAAATACAATGAGAGGCTCCTCTCTGAAAATATAAATTAGAGTATCAACAAAGCATTGAAAGAAGTAATTAAAGAGAAAATCAAAGTAAAATTAAATACATGAAAAATCAAATTTTAACACCCTTAAAATAGCCAAACTCTCTTAATTTCATATTTTCATTGACCCCACACAAATTAATTTAATATAAAGTTGTAACTAATGTATGTAATCATAACTTAATCAGATTCTTAAAATTAAATCTGATTTAACAAAATCATATTTTATAAAATCAAAACCATTTAATTGGTTTTAAAATTAAAATAAAAATAAAGGTACAAATTATTTTGTCTCAGTGGTTAGAGAAGCTATTGTTATTTCTAAAGGTTATCAATTCGAGTATCAATAATATCAGTACATTAATTAAACGATCAATATTCAATGATTAAAAATATACTTAAAAACATATATTACTGTAATCACCGTAATTAATTTAAAATAAAAAAAAGTTTTTTTTCTTGAAAAGAATGGAAAAAAATACAAATCTTTTTAACTAATTAATGATTAATTTGGGTCCATTTCCTTTTTTGCCCATCTCAATATTTACTTGGAAGTGTAACAGTCACTATCAACTTTCAATATTAACCCTTGATTTCACATTTCATCAAGGGCTTAAAATGTTGCAAAATAATCCAATTTTCAGATTTTATTTTTTATGAACTTTATAAATAAAGAAAGAAAGAAAGAAAATGCCACTTAGCCTCATGCCTTTATAAACCATAAGTTTCACCCTTTTTTGCAAAACAAACGTTATACCACCCTTCATTTCTCTTTCTCTTTTCTGCTTCTCTCCTTCCTTGTTCAGCCTGCATGGAGTTTGATGCAAGCTTTAGAGAGGATTTTCCTTTCCTTTCTTGCCTTTTCCCGGATAATAACTCTAATTCTCCCTTCAAACCACCTGAGTTTAACGGCTCTAACTTTTCTTTCGCTGGTGATGCTTCTGCGTCATCTTCCAAAGCCTTGGTTCACAACTTTATTCTGAACCAGAACCGTCGTGGCGGTGCCCGTAACTCAACTCACGGTGGTTCTCTCCCGAACAATCCTCACCATTTTCGTCACTTTCCCATCAATGGGTCCTCAAAAAGTCCTTTCTTTGAGGATTCCGACCCTTTTGTCCAGCCTTACACCAGTGGTTTCTCCGATGAACTCGATGCTCATATCCCTTCCCTGTCGTTTACAGTACCGGATCACGGTTCTTCTTCAAACAACGGCCTGATTTTCAAAGGCTTTCAAACTCAACCCTGCTGGGAATTTTCTCAAACCAAGCCCTCAGCTCAACCCTTACTGTCCCCGCCTGAGACCGACGATCGTCGGAGCTATCATCTGCAAGATCAAACACCATTTGCCGCAAAAATGAGTGATGAAATCTCATGCATCACCGCAGATCAAAACGGGAATATTAATCTAGACAAAGCTGATGAGAACAACAACAACATCATCAGGAGGTTCCTCAAATCCAAAAGACTCAACAGGTCTGTTAAGAAAACTAACATAGTCAAAGGTCAATGGTCTCCTCAAGAAGACAGGTAGAAATTTAACTTTCTTCTCTCCATTTTGTTCACATGTTTTGTTTGATTAGGCCCTAGGGTCAGGTTTTTTCCCTTTGAAATCATGGTAGCTCATATGAACATCTGATTATACATATATGTGTATGTATTTGTTTTTGCAGAATTCTACTACAATTGGTATCGAGGCATGGAACGAAGAGATGGTCTCTAATCGCTAAGCTGCTGGACGGAAGGGTGGGGAAACAGTGTAGAGAGAGATGGCATAACCACCTGAGGCCGGATATCAAGGTTCTTTTTACCTTTTTTCCCTTTCCCTTTCCTCTCTCATCTCCCCCATTAACAACACATCAACCATACACATACATACATGATCATATTTATGTGTGTATAGATATACATATTATGCACATCATATTATGTCTTGGATAAAAGATTGTATTCAGCATACCTTCATTCATTTATACAAAAGATTATATATGTATGTCACTCATCATATGTATGTTGATATACTTTCATTCACTCTACATCATATGCTTAGATGATATTAGTTGTAAAAATTAAAAGTAATCATGTTCGGTTACAAGAACTTTTAAATTCAGATCACACGCGTCGATAGATGAATGGAAATATTTACGTCATAACTTTTATTGTTATTATTTCTTTATTTGATATATTTTATTAAGTATTATTTAAAGAGTAAAAAAAATCTTCTTCTTAATAATGCTTTTTTCTATACTCGTACTAAAAAAATTTTAAACTGTAACGCTAATTTTTTATATCCTAAAATCTAAACCCTAAGTTTTTGCTTAACAACTATATTATCATACAATCTAACCAATAAAGTTTTTGCTTTACCACGTGACTGTTTCTTTTTGTTGAAAATACCCTAAGATTGTTGAACCTAAATGAACATGGTATGGTCATAAAATATTATTAATTCTTTTATTTATTTATTTATTTTATTAATCATGTCCACCTATGTATAGTAATTTCTGAATCATCCATTGAAATTACATGGCTTTGTTTTGTTTTGCAGAAGGATTCGTGGAGTGAAGAAGAAGACCTGATACTGATTGCAGAGCACAGAGCAGTAGGAAACAAATGGGCCGAGATAGCCAAGAAACTACCAGGACGTACAGAGAACACTATAAAAAACCACTGGAACGCCACCAAGCGAAGACAATATTCCAGGCTCAAAGACAAGGACGGAGGCGATCCAAAAGGTTCTCTTCTCCAAAATTACATCAATTCCTTAAGTTCGACTTCAGCCTCGGCCTCGTCGTCGACATCGCCGCTGATGACCCAACATGACAACGAGAAGATGGTGTTCGAAATCACTAACTCTGAAACCAGAAACAACCCACACCTGGTGCAACTCGAAAACTCGGGTTTCAACCCTACGGGTTGGAATATGGAAGCTTTTAATCATATTCATCGTCATCGCCAACAGCAGCAGCAAATTTTCGATGAAAATGTTTATAACGAGCAACGTAATCAAAGCTTCGGATCTATGATTGGAGAAGGTAGCAGCAATTCCATGGAGCATTTCGATCTTCCTTTGGGAATAGATTCGTTGAGGAAGAAGCTGGATTTGCTGGAGATGATCTCTCAAGGAAAACTTTAGCTTCTATCGTCATACCATAAGAAAAAACTCTCATGAAAATCTCTATAGGGTTCAGAACTGAACTTCGTTTGTTTAAGGTTAATTTGTGTTTGTGCTTTTTAAGGTTTATGTTGTACTGTTTGGGACATAGGAATCCTTAACTTTATTAGGAACTATCAACTGTTTACTTTCTATAAAGTTTATGTTTGTACTTAATATTCTATTTCTCTCTATTTAATTTACAAAATAAATATGGTCATTTTATAGGAACTAGTTTATATAAAGTTCGTTTAAAATATCAATTTATTTATTAAAATTTATACATCGAAATATTTAGATCATTTTATATTGTTTTTTTATATTTTAATATGATTTGAAATATTTTATTATTATTAAATATAAAAATAAATTAGTTTTATTTATATTTAATTATAAGTATAATTTAAAAAAAACGAAATCAAATAAAATTAAAACTTTGTTAAACAGGTCAGAGAATAAAATTTAGAGATAAATTTTATAATTTGCCCTATCATTAATTTTGATTTTACAAAAATAAAAATAAACTAATTATATTACTTTAAAATAAAAATTCATATCATAAATCAGTGATAAGATATATATATATGTATATTTGTTTGAGTTTCACCATGATTATTTAATTTATCGTTATTTTATATTTTCTAAAATATATTAGTAAAAAGATGAGTTTATTATGAAGTATAACAAATTAGTGTCATCTTACTATGCTAGTTATATTTAAAAATTCAAAATTCAAGTTTTAAAATATGTATAAGCCTTTTAGCACAAGCAGTTAAAGGAATGGTTATTGTTCATAGAGGTCACAGGTTCAAGTACCACTCTACTGGAGATTATATTCTAGAACAAATATTATTGTAATCACGAATCATACATCCCTTATATGCATAGATAAATGATATTAATTGTATAATTCAAATTAATTTGTTTGAATATAATATTGATGTACGTGTGTTTAAGCGACTAGTAGTAGCGTCGTGTGTTTATTTCTACCTTTTTATGTATTGTATATGATTATTATGAAGTATAATAAAGTATACGTGTACTATTGAACTTTAAAAGCTCAATGTTCAGAATCATTCTATTTGTGTGTACGTTTATCATTGAATCGCGGGATCAAAGAGCATTGTTTATGAAATTTCGAAATGTGATGATACTTGTATTTAGTTTATTGAATATTCATAAAACTTTATGCGATCAAGTTTACACCTTTTATTTTTGAATTATATCGATTAAGTTAAATGATTTAAATTAAAATGAAACATCTTTGTAATAATTTAAATTATTTATATAAATTTTTAAATGTTGGATTTAATATTTTGAAAAATATCTTGTTTAGGCAAAACCGAGTCCAATTTTTTTTTTTATAAAAACAAGCTAGGCTTAGGTTGCGTTTAGCATTGCGTTCTAAATCAGAAGCAATGCTAAACAATTAATTTTTGGAGAGAAAAAATTGCGTTTAAAAAGTGTTTTTCAACAAAAACACAAAAACTAAAACTTTTAGGTTTTATGATTGGAAAAGTGCTTTAGGAGTCATATTACAATTTTAACCTTCATTTACTATGTTTTATTATAATTTAATTTAATTTTTAAAAAAATATTTTTCTCAAAAGCACTTCTGAAAAGCACTTTTCAAAAATAATTTATGTATTTATTTATTAATATTTTTATATTTTATCATAATTTAAGTTAATATTATAATATGAAAGAATTTAATTATCATTTAAATATATATTTTTAACTTATAACATCGTGTCTAAAATAATCATTTATTTTCTCAAAAACACTTTTTAATAACAATACTAAACATATATATCTCAAATCAAAAATTCCAAAAAAAAATTCCACTACACTTTTTTAGCACACTTTTCCATCGCACTTTTAAAAGAAATGCTAAACTGACCCTTAAACCCCAACTAAGACTTCCGGATTTAGGATTTTGCAATTTGTTTATCGTATAAATTATAACAAAAATAAATAAAATAATAAGTAATTAAAAAAAGTAAATTTATTTCTATTTAAAATTCATTTAATAATAACCCTTGTTTTCAAGTGATACATTTAAGTCTTGCAAACGTCAGATATCCAGTATGGCCTCTAGCTTCAGCAGATGGCCGAGCCATCACTGCTGGACAACTTGGGTTCTCCCTCACACTTCCATCGCTTGAAGTCTGCCTCCTCCTCTTGCTAAGTGGACATGTGACGGAACCACCGTCTTCGACCTTCGAGCAATCCACGTTCCATTCCCGGACTTCATATGTTCGAAGTAGTATTTCAAAAGTCCGTATATCTGCATATGTTACAAGCAGTTCATACTTCCTATATACATGTATAGGTAAAGAGAACAGTTCCAAGAATAGACAGTGCAGATATTAAATTCGATTCCCGATATCGATACATCCTTTTATTCCCTTTTTCTTAGACTGCAGCCTATTTTTGTATTGAAAAATCACTGCACAAGCAAGAGATAATAAACCAGTTTCGGAAAAGCTACCTGTAAAGTTCGATCTAAGAGTTTCACATGAGCGTTGGACTTGCTCGATGCATGGTGAAAAAGAGCACAAAACTCCATCTTGTTTCAACATTTTTGCAGCTGAAGGAATGGCCAGCCAAGGTTGTGGTAGGTCAAGAAATATGGAATCTGCTGATCCGGAAAATTCATCCGGAAATCCCTCACCCTGAATATCTCTAACACCTACGGTCACTAGAGTGTTTACACCGGTCCTCTCAAAATCCTCCCTGTCAAAGGCAAGAAAAACCGTAAAATAGATTAGAAAACGAGACTCTGAAACATTGCAGCTAGAATGCAGAACCTAACAATACCTAAAAGCAACTATCGAATAATATCCCATAAATCGAGCTTTGAAACTTAAATTCATCAGAATGAAAACCACAATAACAACGCTGTCTCACAAAAGGGGAAAAAAACATTTTCTTACCTAGCTGAGGAAGCCCTTTGTTCGTGGAAATCGAATGTATAAACATGTCCTGTAGGAGCAACAGCCCTTGCAAGTGAGGTCGTTAACGATCCACTTCCTGTCCCGGATTCAAGAACCAAACAACCAGGAACAATTTCCAAGTACATAATCACAAAGCTAATATCCGCAATATAGAGAATCTGAGTCCTATGACTTAGAACCGAAGTCCATAACTCTGGTGTTGGAGCCAATAGGTAAATAAATCCACCCTTGTTGCTAAACACTCTAGAACCGAACAGCTTCCCAATCCAATCCGAATGTTTAAACAAACCGAATCGGTTTTGGAAAACCGAACTCTCACACACTCTAACAGCCTTCATAATATCATGCCTCTCATAAACAATAACCAAGTCTCCATCTCTAACACATCGATTGAAAGATATCTTATTCGAGGGATCCATTAACAACATCTTCAAAAGGCCGAATTTTACGAACCGGTCAATGCAATAACCTGTAAATACTGAAAATAGGTTCAATGTAAAGCTAACATTCATTAAATTCCAGAAATCTCATCTCTTTTTCTTCTTGTAATAACTTACATAAATCTGGTCCACTGTAAAATCAAAAGTACCAAAGTTTATCCTCCAAAAAAGTGTAAATTCAACTATAAACGTACACAAGTTTGAAAAACAACAATATTACAACATACAATATCAGAAAGACCCAAATTCATGAAATATATACATATAAACACATTCAACCATAAACGTACAGAAGTGTATACACAGTACTACTCGTAAAGATGGTAAATTCAACTATAAAAGTTCACCAGTTTCAAAAATAAGAAAAGGGATATAAGCAAATACCCAGAGTTCCACTAAGATTAAGCTGTCCAACGCAAACGCTAGAAAAAAAAAATCCGAATTCATGAAAAATATACATATACATTCAAAGCAGGTATATAGAAAGGGAACACTACCACTGATTTCAGGAATAGTTAAGGTAGAGAATTGAGTTGAGGGGGCAGGGAAGACTTACAGAAGATTTGGTTTTGACGTGAAAAGCAAGAATTATCGGAGGGAAAATTGGAAGTTTTGAGTTTTCAAGTTTTCCAATCGGAAGTAACTGAAGAACGCAGCCAAAAACGGGGGCTTTTTACAACTTGGTCATGGCGTAGGGTTTTGGTAGATACAATGTGGGAAATCGGTATAGCTTTAATGGGCTTCTGCTTGTTGGATTCCATCAAATCTGGCTCAAACTGTTGTGGGACAAACTAGATTTATGACAATTACAAAAAAAAAATTCTCTAAACAACATAAATTTAAATAATTAATAAAATAAAAAAATAATTTCATAAATAAAAAATGATATATAAATTAATATATACATCTAAAATTTATAATTAATAAAATTATATTTAAATAATTTTAATAATTATTAAAATATATTAAAAAGATACTTGTAAATAATAAATTAATATATCTTTCAACATGTTTCAGATATGTTTAGTAATGATTAAAAAATAATTTTATAATTTAATTAATATTAATAGATATAAATGTTAATAACTAATAAATTCTGTAAATAAATATTGAATATAATTTTATTTTTATATGTTATTTTTTGTTTAAATAATCAAACAATGATCAACGGTTAATTTTGTTAAATATTTATATATAATTATCTGATAAAATAAATATTTCTAATTAATTAAAAATAAATAAAATTTTAAAATTTAAACTATACGATAATTTTAGATTTTATTTGTTGAAATATTTTTTTATTAAAAAGTAGATGTGATAAAACGGCTGTAAATTTTAAATCTGTGTGGGCTTTTCCCAATATATGGGCCTTGAGAGTTAGGTCTTTTGGGAGGGACCATTAAGTACTCGAAGGGACTTAATGAGATTTTTGTTTGTTTTGTTGGGCTTGATTAGTGACTAAAGAGTAATGGAAGGGAGATGAAAAGGGGTAATCTTTAGGGGTGTTTATCGAGCGAGTTTATTGCAAGTTAGGCATTGTTCGATTCATATTTGTTAAAAAAATTATTGTTCGGCTCAACTCATTGCTTGTTAAGTTTGTTAAAATTATACTCGACTTGTACTCATTAAAATATTTTATTGCTCAACTCGACTCGTTGCTTGTTAAGCTCGACCTGTTGCTCGTTAAACTCACTTACCTTATTTTAAACTAAAAGTAAATTTTAATATTATTCATATGAGGCTTAATATTAACATAAATTAACAAATTTAACCAAAAATATCAAAAGAGTGTATAAAACATTTTTAAAGTCTAAATTTAAAAGTAATAATCCATAAATACACTAAATTAGCATATTGAAATTAAAGTAACAATTCACGCATTAATAATTATTATTTAGATTTATTTTTGAATAAAATTATTTTAATGTAATTACTAAAAAATATTTTTAAAAAATTAACAAGTTGCTCGAGAACTTATCGAATCGAGTTATACTTTGCTCGATTCAACTCATTAAAGTATCGAGTCGAGTTCGAGTTAAACTAATCCGAATCAAGTATTTATCAAATTTTGAACAAATCGAGTTCGAGTAACTCATGAACTGTTTAACTTATTAAGCACCTTAGTTATGTCGTAATCAAATCATTTTCTTTCAAATAAAGACTAAATTTCATTAATACTTCTAAAGAAATAGTGATATTAATCTTGTCTTTTTTTTTTCTCACTCTCTCTTTTTTTAAAATTCAAAGATAAAGATTAATCTTTGTCATCTTGAATAAAAATTTTAAAATTCAGGTTAAGGTATTTAAGAACTTTTTGTATCTTAGTTGTATTTAACAGCTAATTAGTTAGATTATTTGGTTAAATTGTTAAGGTTAGTTAGAGTCAATAAATTGATTCTTTATTAATATATAAAGGATATAGTTAAATGTAAAAATATATAATTTTAATAATAAAAAAACCTATTCGATTTCCCATTTTATTCCTAAACCTTTCTTCAGTTTCTTTTTGTTAACATAGTATCAGTAGATTTTTCTGTTTTTTATTCTACCGATGATTCTCATCAAATTTTTAAAAATAACGATTTTTTTTTTATTTTATACTTATCTAAACGAAATCATGTCTTAATTCTTTTTTTTCCCTCTTAATACAATTAGGTGTATGATATGGAGATGAGTTTTATACTAGAATAAATTTAGTTCGTTGATAATTCAATTAAAGAACTTAAAAAAAGATTTACAATTTTAAACTTAGGTGAAATGCAACAATCTCGTCCTTTCATAATTGCAAGGGGTTTTGTCTCTAGAAACTAAATGGAGCATGGTTTGGTTTGATATTGTGAACGGATCTTTTTAACAAATTACCCGTCTTGAAATAAACCTAATCTAAAGCACATTTAAGTTTGAATTAATCCGTCAATTAATTAATTTAAATTTAACTTATTTTAATCTAAAATAATATATGATTTATTAGATCCGACAAGACCGGACTCAAAATCGATTACCTATTTTTAGGTTCCTAAATTAGCCTCCATAGATGTCGTAGCCTGATAGGACCAACATGACTTCCTACCATAAAGTAGTTTCTTCGAATCTCACCGACTTATTAATGCCCTGTGGGTACATCCACGGTAATCAATGCATGCACCAGTTTATGTTTATGGACTTCAACTGCAACAGGACCCACCACATGCACATCAACGTGTCGGGTTATGTTGTGTCGTCTGGGTTTTTCCTACATACGACTTAACTCGTTGCTTTAATTGCGGATACTTAGGCTTTTCATATCGAGCTAAATGAGTTCTTTATTAGTGTTCGAAATCATTAACTTTAAAAATAATAATTATTCTTTTGACCATTAAAATTAAATGATTTATATATCTCATAACATTTATATATTATTATAGATATTTTTTTAATTTAGGTTAAAAAGGTTTTTAATGATATTTATAATAGTGTTTTTTCCGTTATTTATAAAAGAATAATTTGCATTCGTTTTTCTCCGGGGTATTAAAACGAAAGTAGAATTTGAATTCCAAAAGTTTAGTATAAATGGTTTAATATTTGACTTGATAATTGCTGCAAGTGAAAGTTCCAGTTCCAGTTCCTGTTCAAGTTCAGCAGCAGGAACTAGGAAGGCAACACAAGCAAAAAAAAAGTAAGAAAAAGTGAAGGGCAAACATGAATTTGATTCAGTTTCCAGGCTCAAAACAATCATACTGGAAATGGGTGTTCAGGTTTATCTTTTCTTCCTTAATCTCAAGCTCCATTTCAGATCCAAGAATATCAAATTCGACTCTACTCTGTGGGAAATTCAATCCATTAAATGGAACCAACTTCGTTCCGACCTTTGTTAAAGAGATGCGAGGCTTGTCAGAAGCCATCAATTCTCGGAATTTCGCTACTTATCACCTTAAGTCGACGCCACCAATCTACGCGCTGGCTCAGTGTCATCGAGATCTTTCGCAAACAGATTGCCTTCTCTGTTATGCAGCTTCAAGGACCAAGATTCCGCGTTGCCTTCCTTTCAACTCGGCTAGAATCTTTCTCGATGGATGTTTCCTGCGTTACGATAATTACAGCTTTTATAGAGAGTCTGTTTCGTCGAGTTTTGATAAAGTTATTTGCAGTTCTGACGATGTAGAGAAGGTTGATGAAGAAAGTACTAAGAGAGTTGATTTGTTTGGTAAGAAAGTTGATTATGTGGTTTCGAGGGTGACTAACATTGCTTTGAGAGACGGTGGATTTGGGGCAGTGGCGGTTGATGGGGTGTTTGCATTGGCACAGTGTTGGGAAAGTGTCCCGTTCGAAGAGTGTCAAAAATGCTTGCAAAAGGCGGCAATGACGGTCAAAGGCTGCTTGCCGAAGGCCGAAGGGAGAGGGTTGAATACTGGGTGTTATTTGAGGTACTCAACCGAGAAGTTTTTCAATGAAAGGGGAGAAACAGAACATAATCATGGTATGTCTTGTCTTTTTTATGTTTCTGATTTGTCAAAACTGTTCTTTAAGGTTGTTTTAATGTGAAAATGGATTAATGGAGTATCTTCTTTACATTTTCCAGGGTTTTCAGCAATTGCAGTCATAATAGCCATTGTTTCAGCCACGTTTGCATTCATAATCCTCTCTGCTGCAGTAGCTTATGTAACTTATGCAAGATTTTCAAAGAGAAGAAAAGGTAACATCTATAAATAATCTTGACAAGATTTTTATGCATTATTATTATACCTTTGATGTCTATTAAATATTAACAATCAATTATATTTCTCCTAGAGCTCAAAAATCTTGGCCAGATTTCGAAAAATTTTGACAAATCAGATTTGAAGTTCAAGTATGAAACACTGGAGAAAGCAACAGATTATTTCAGTCTTTCAAGGAAATTAGGCCAAGGAGGAGCTGGTTCAGTTTTCATGGGGATTCTTCCAAATGGGAAGATTGTAGCAGTAAAGAGATTGATATACAATACCAGACAATGGGTTGATGAGTTTTTTAATGAAGTAAATCTGATCAGCAGGATTCAACACAAGAATCTAGTGAAACTTCTGGGTTGTAGCATTGAAGGTCCTGAGAGTCTTCTAGTTTATGAGTATGTACCGAACAAGAGCCTCGATCGGTTTATTTTTGGTAATGTTTTGCTCTTTGAATGTTTCAAACTTGCATTTTCCTGACATAAACAGTTAGATTCCTCTTGACAAAACTTTGAATCCATTGTTGGTGGTAACACTGAGGTTTCAGCCATATACAGTCCTTTAACTAAAATAATCAGTCCCCTGCTCCTGCATTCAATCCTTCTTTGCATCAAGATTTCATGACACATACTTAAACACTATAGGTTGTTCATTCTTACTGTGTTACTCAGACTTCTTATTTTGCTTGAAGTATTCGTCCCCGACACATATTTGATATGGGGATATTGTACCGAGTACCATAGCATTCTTGTAACTAGTTAGAACTTGTAGATGATTTTACTTGCGTATGCAGATGATGAGAAGGCAAAACATCTAAAGTGGAAGCATAGGTTTGAAATCATTGTTGGAACAGCTGAGGGTTTAGCACATCTTCATGGAGGAGGGTCTGAAACAAGGATAATCCACAGGGACATCAAAAGCAGCAATGTTCTTTTAGATGAGAATCTCAATCCAAAGATTGCTGATTTTGGACTGGTACGATGTTTAGCTCCTGATAGAAGTCATCTGAGCACTGGGGTTGCCGGAACACTGTAAGTTAACAGACTCAAACGTGAGTATTTGATAGAGATATGTGTTTGAGCATACTTAATTCTGGAAAAATTATATTTCCAGAATTTGTTTAATATAACCAACACATTAGAATTTTTATTGAAGTTTCCTATTAATTTTCATTTGAAAACTTTATGCAGTGGATATATGGCTCCTGAGTACCTTGTTCGAGGACAACTCACAGAGAAAGCAGATGTTTACAGTTTTGGTGTTCTAGTTCTTGAGATTGTGTGTGGTAAAAGGAATACCACCTTTTCAAAAGACTCTGCTTCTCTTCTACAAACAGTAAGCTCTCACATCTTTATTAAAGCATGAATGGCCGCCATATTTACTACTTCAACCTCAGGTTCATTACTATAGTCTATAGTGACAAATTGGTCAGTTCAATATATATTGATTAGCTAGAAAAATCAAACACCAACTTATGACACTCAATGAAAATAACAGCTAACTGACTGACATTAGCTTTTAAGAAATGAAATGAGAGCTTTAATGTGTGTGTGTGTGTGTGTGTGTTTTCAACCTCAGGTTTGGACACTTAACAAATCGAACAGATTAGCTGAAGCAGTTGACTCTTGCATAAGAGATGAAATATCAGCAGAAGTGGCCCCAAATTTTGTGCTTCAGGTAGGCTTATTATGCACACAGGCTTCAGTTTCTTTAAGACCATCAATGGCAGAAGTAGTTCAGATGCTCACTGGTAAAGATTGTGAAATCCCTGTACCAAGTCAGCCTCCTTTCTTAAACACTAATGTCAAAGAACCAGAGAGTTCAACAAAGTCTTGTTATAGCTCAGACAGTTTCATATCAAACGCAGTGAGGAAAATTCAAGGTTCAGGTACTTTCTCCGAGTTTTCAAGGACTGGTAGTTCAGATGAAGCATCAAAAACTAAATCATAATTTGCAGAAATGGAGTTGAAAACCAGTTTTTGAGGGATTTTTATGTTCGGGATTCGTAGTTGACTCTTCTTACGGTGTTACGTCCAAAGTTCGTATCCGATTCTCAGCTTGGGACATGGGAGTACATTTGTTGGTGGTTTTGAGGTACTTTCTTGGCATATAAACGAACCCCAAAGATTCATCTTCGACATATGCAAACAAAGAAGTGCTAAAAGCAAATCTTCACTTTTTGGTGTTGGATTTATTTTCTCCTTTAAACCCTAAGCTTTAATTGTTAATGTAGTTTTTTTTTTGTATTCATTGTGTAAATATAAATACAAATAAATTATTAAATATATTTAAATTTAAATATGGATAGAATATTTTTTAATGTAATTTATGTTTAAATATATGATTTATTGGTAGATTTTTCATAAATAATTCTTTATGTAATTTAATGTAATTTATGTTTAAATATATGATTTATTGTTTAAATAATTATCACAATATCCCCATCTATTTGTATTTTAAATTTCACTTCATATCTTAATAGAATAAAAATGAAAAAAAATCTTTTACATATATTGGATCAAGTCAAGTTAGAGTCTAACTTAAATGGTTAAAGGAACGGTTGTTGTTCTTAGAGGTTACGGGTTCGAGCACCAGCGATGTCAGTAGAGTGATTGAGTGATAAATGTCAAATTATGGAAATTATATTTTAGATCAGATACTATTGTAATCATTATTAGTTTGTTAAAAAAATTTAGATCAGGTAAAATATCATATAATGTCATGTGAAGTTCGAATAAATGTGTTACATTTTAATAAAAAACTAAATCACTACCATAAAATTTTAATAAAATTTAATCTGATTTACAAATCATTTCTCATAAATCCATTAAGATCAAAACCATTAAATTTATAAATATAAAACTATTCGACTCACGTCATAAATCTAAAATATAAGTTATAATATAAAATTATATGATCATATGAATATATAATCCGAATAAATATAAGTATTGTACTCTAAATAAGTCGACGTTGATGTTTTATTTTAATGGTACTTCTCTAATACACATGTCAACTTATTGACCTAAAAACAAATAACGATTTCGAACGCTGAACGAACAATACTCAGTGAATATACTTTAATTCTAGTATGCTTTATATAAATCATAACTATGAGTATATAGCTAAAGATGATGACATGACTACATAACAATATATAACGTTATCTCTAGCCGCCTAAGCACAACAAAAATAAATGCATAAATCTCACAAAATAAAACATATGCATCTTATTATATAAATTTGGAGTGAGACCCGATGTTACACAATCTCAGAAGCTTACACCTATGCTCGATATTTTTTCTCGAGTATCTTCGAATGAGGTCTAATATGAAAAACCTTAAGAGCGTATTGTAGTGACGTTTTAAAATTTGAGTTTTCAACTTTTATAAAAATTTTGAATTTTGACGAATTTCTTTTCAAAATAAATAGAAAGTTATCATTGTCACTTAGATAATTCGGACACTAAAAATAAATAAAAGATTTTTATTTTTAGATTCGATAGTTAATTATGTGTGGGTAAGAGTTTGAACTTTCACCCGGCCAGACTTAGTACCAAATTAATTACCATTTTATTGTTATCATAATTGTTGAGTTAAAATAGCAATTAAATTAAAATTTGATTATACATGCGAAAAAATTTTAGGGCTCTTTTATTTGAGAATAAACGAAAAACCACCGCCATTACCCCTAATACTAACAGCGTTTATTCTCGAATGAAAAGGCACCATATTAACAATATATATTCCGAACGCAACACAAATAAAACATAATATACTCAAGCATAAACAATAAATGACAGTACCACCTAGTGATGAGAGGTAAACCGATTGGATTGTGTATTTATAATACACCACCTAGTGAGGTTATTCAGGTAGTCCAGGCTGATTTGATCCCTGATTAATGTCTTGTTTTTTTGTAGCCGTTTGTGACGCTGATCTTGTAAGTACTCGCTTGTGCACTCTTTTTCTCCATTTAGGTTTAAGGAGGTTTTTTAACGAGGCATAAGTGTGTACGCTTCTTTACCAATAAAAAAAAATGACAGTACCATAAATCAAGCAAACATATATACAAATCAAGGTATAAACCCTATTATATACTAAGCTGTCCGAAACAAATATATGGTATGAACTAACGGATATAATAAACAGGAAAAGGTAAGGGGATCAGAGGGGTAATTAAACCACTCATTCTTGCTTTATTATTTTAGTTTGAATGCGTGGAGTCATTTCATAATAGTATTTGTTTATATAAAAAAGGTTATTTGAAAGATTATTAGATATAAAATTTAAATGAAAAGTATGAAACTATAAAATGAGAAGATTTTGAATTATATTCCTCTAATTTGATTTATATTGATAAGAAAGTGCTTCTATTTTTCAAATATTACTCTATTACTATTAAAATAATATTATTTTGTTCGATCAAGAAAAATTATTAACGTTGTTCAATAAATAAAATATTTATGGTGGTAACGAGACGGGACGAAAACGGTTTTTTATTTTTTTCGATCGATATTAGTATTATCGAGGATATAGATCCACCTTATCAATTTATCTGCAAATCCTTTGTGATAATGACCGAAGCTCATTTCACAAGTATCCGACCCAGGAGATGAGTAGTCTTGGTGGTTGTGGCTCATCTACCATATCTTGCACAATGATGCTTGGTTTCGCTGCGGTTAAGCCCACGCAGTAGAACCGGAAACCGGTTACATCGAACCGTGGTTGAGCAGCTTCTTCAGGGGTATCATAATCATATTGTCTTAAGACCAGAACATCCTGAAAGACCAGAAAAGGAAAAGTACTATATACACAGATTGCATGAACTGTTGGGTTATTTCATATGCAAAGATCACAACTTTCATAAAATGGGAAACCTCTGATTCCTATATTCAATCCTGAAATCTTTTAAGTTTTAGTTACATCCATGAGTCCATAGAGCTTGCATTTGTTTGTTCCGGTACAAGCTGCACACTCATCGGCATCTCCAGCTACATGGCCCAAGCAGTGTTTGATCCTATCATTCATAACATCCTACAATATAGGAAAACAAAAGAGAAGATATCCGACTAAGAAAGAGAAACCATCTTCAACGTTATTAAAAATCCAAAAACAAGGCATGCAAAGAAAGTTCAATTCACTTATTGATGTTCGAGCAATAACGAAAGCAAGTTTCAGAACAATTATGTACTCGACAACACTGACTGATTCATTTGTTTCAAATTTCAATTATGTAAACTACTTATAAACGATCAAACATGGAAAATCAAGAACAAGAAAAATACACAAAATTCACATGTTTTTCGATGGTGACCAAAGTAGTAAACAAGATAGTTCATACAATAAGCAACTTGAGCAGGTCTTGGGGTATTATTATATTTGATACATGTTTAAGCAATAACTAAGAAAGTTACATAGAAATCATGCACTTAACAAATAACAATGACTCACAGGCTTCTTTGTTTTGAAACCATATTAGTCAAGCTGACTATCAAAATGGGAAGCATTTGGATACGTAACAAGAGAAAACTACACAAAACTCATGTGAAACCAATATCGACCAATGACGAAAGCAAGAGAGCTCAGAACACAGACAGCTTGGGCAGGCAATAGGGCAGTTATTGTATATGATACATGTTTGTGCAAATAACAAGGAAAGTTTCACAACAATCATGTACTTGTCAATGACTTATAGGTTGCTTTGTTTGTCAATCATATCACTCAAGCTACATATCAAATTGAGGGCAGTTTCAAAGAGTAGCAGAAGAAAACTACACAAAACTCAAACGAAATCGATGGTAATTGGTGACCAACAACGGAAAACAAGAGAGCTCATACCACAAGAAGATCATGCAAACCAACTAATGAGGTTACAAAATATGATACATGCTTGAGCAATAACAAAGAAAGTTTCACAACAATCGTGTACTTGAAAGTGACTTACAGGCTCCCTTGTTTCAAAACCATATTACTCGAGCTAATAATCAACTCGTCGACCATTTGAATACTTAGCAGGAGAAAACCACACAAAACTCATATGACATCGATGGTGAACAATGAGAAGAAGAGAGTTCATACCACAAGCAGCTCGTGCAGGCCGAGTGGTGCAGTTATCATATACGATACACCAGGAAAATCCTTCGCAGCACCGGCAGTTAATGATGGGATATCCTGAGAAATAACATAGTGACATTCAGCAAAAACAGAATTACCCCAAACTTCCATAAACACATTCATTCTTTGTCAAGTTATCAAATGTGAATAAAATGAGCTACCTGATACCAATGCCTTCCGGGGAAAAGAAAGAATGGGCTAACGATCACACGATCTGCCCCTCGTTCAACACACACACCGAATGCATCTCTTATCGATGGCTCAGCCAATTCCTAGTTAAATTAACTTAAAATGTAAGAATTCAATTACCCAAAATATGATCCTATGGCGTCTTAAAAACAAGCGAAAACATTGACATTCACCTGAAAATCACAATGCAGTGAACCAAATAAAACAGACAACTTCAAAGCTAAAATCATTGTCATCAAATTGCTTTTTCTAAAAAACGTGGTTTAAAAACAGAAGCAGCGGCAACTCAAATTTAACTGAAGCAAAAGAATTGAATACTAAAAATTAAGGAGGAAAAAGAATTACCATATGAGCTGGTTCAACAATTGGGTACCCAGTTTTTTCTCTAAACATGGCTACAAATTCATCTAAAAAACGTTAAAAATAAAGCATGATTAGCACAAAAAGGTATATATTTTTAAACAATTCAACAGTTCTAGCAAGAAAATTAGTTTGTTTAAAGCTTACTTAGCATGAGATTGGATTCTTTACGGCGCGAACCATGGTCCACGATGATAATTCCATCTTTTTCCCCAACCCCATAGGAGAACTGTTTGAATCCACCATTTTCAAAACTCAAACTTGACTTTGCTGAGAAATTTCTGGTTCTTGAAGTGCCCACTTGAAAATTTGGGGATTTGATGGATGCCCGTGTAGATTTTCTTGAAGGTTCCCTCTGATCTGAAGAACTGTAATTTAAAGGACTTAATTGCAAAACAAATTAGTGAATAATTCTTGACGAAAAGGAAATTGAACACTACAATTTTGTTTTACCTTCGGAGACAGAGAGTTTGAGGGATAAATACTGATTCGATCGACATTGTTAGAGCCCAACTCAGGAACCTTGGGTGGACGCTTTCAACCAAAAATAAAAGAGCAGAAAAAATCGCAAATTAGATGAAAGAGGAAGGTTTTGGTAAATTTAAAGAAAGAAATGAGTGCGATGAAGCGGAAATCGGTGCAGCAGAAATCGCAAATTATATGGAAGAGGAAGGTTTTGGCAGCGCTTTTAGTGTCGTTTTGTCTTGCGAGTGGAGACGCAGTACTCTCGGATCGTCTCGCTGGCTCCATTACGACACCGTTTCATGTGAAGCAGAAGAAGATCACCTTCCTTTTCATCGCGAGGAATTGGCTTCCTTTGGATATGATTTGGGATGCTTTTTTCAAGGTACATCAATTTAAAGCTGGTGATAAATTCGAGTATTAGCTTGGTCAAGTTCGGCTAAGTTTGAAAACAGTATTTTGAGTTCGGTTTAAAGCTCAACCAGCTTAAAGTTAAAGGTTTTAACTCGGGTTCAGTTTAGACTCGTGACGGCTGGATTCAAGATAAACAATTTTTTTTTTCTATAGCCGATGAACATTACGTTCAGACAGCGGTAAGACTTTGTCTGAACTCTAAACCACCCCTTGTTTTCTTTGTTTAGTTCTTGAGTTGATATAAAAAGTCTCCTTTTATCGGAAAATAATATCCTGATTTGCTACCGAGTCACCAAAGCAACCAAATATCCGAAGAATGTTAATCAATGAGCAGTTCAATTTTTCACATGAACCATTTTCAAATGCATTGAAGTGCTAATATTCATTACGACACTGAAAACCGAATACACTGGTGCAGTAGCAAGGGGAAACCAGACCCATGCAAGAAAATTCATCAGGCCTGCGGCTCTCCACATTCTTAAGTCGGTAAGTTTCAATTCTACACAACATAGAAAGATGCGAAAAGAACCCGGCATTTATACCCAAATGTCTTTGCTATGTCTTATAATCGGGCTTTATCTATTCTGAAGGACCCGTATACCATACATACTTGAACATATTTATATCAGACATCTACCATCATCCATGATTTGGTTCCAACTCTCTTACCCATTTAATTGCAAAGCGAAGAGTGAAGAGAGAACACCAAACTTGAAAAAAAACAGAACTACATAAATTGAATTCAGCAATCTAAACAGAGAAACAGACAATATAAGATAAGATAATACATTAACACACAACATCAACATAAACAAACGCTACATTATTATTTTTATTGGGAAAAGCAGCCCTTCCCTCCACCACCTTCAACTTCATGTCCTGGCAGTCGTAACCTGTCCCTCTTGTGCCTTGGTCTCGATCTTCTGCCCTACTTCCTTCGTTTTTGCCCCCACGTACTCAGCCATATCCTGCATCCGCCTCCTAGCCTGATCCAAGTCCATCTGCTCTGTCCCTGTCGCATACCTCACCCGGTTCAACACGTAATTCAACGACGACAACCCCGTCAAACCAAATGCCCCGGACGATAAGAACCCAGCCACCGCCATGGTAATGGCTATTGCGGCCGGGACGAGAACCGGGCTGAAGATGAGGAAGAGAGGCGTCGCCACTACTAGCCCGATGACGGTGCCGGCAAGTGTTAACCCTGCTAAAGCAAGCAGTGTTCCACCGACGGGGAGAAGTGTGAGGACCGCTAGAACTTGCGATGTGGATGGTCCGCTACTCTGATAATTCATCCCACCACCGTAACCGACCCCGGCCGGACTGTCATAACGGTACTGTGGGTGAACTTGAACCTGCTGAGGCTGGTTGCGGTCACGGATTTCTGCCATTGCTAAAGAAAGAAGATAAGAAAACTTTACGAACTTGTGCAAACTGTATATCTAAAAAGAGAGAGAATCTGAAAGATATGAAGAGAACCTGGGGCAGTGGGTGCTGTTTTTTATGTAGGAACTTGTATGTTTCCTTAGAAGACACGTAGTTGATGACATGGTGAGCTGAGGCTTTGCATGAGGAACAGCTTGCATGGTGATTCCTCTCCTATGCCAGATACTTAAAAACAGACCATCTTTTTCTTTCCAGTTAAATTGCCACGTTTACATGAAGGAGATTCTGCAAAATTGTTGTGTTGTTGTGCTTTGGGAAGGAGACACGTGGGGTTCTATTTTACCTAAACTTTATTCATTAAAAAATTATTAAATAAATCTCGTTCTTCACATTATTTATATTCGTATTTAATAAATTTTTTTATTTTTTATATCAATAAAAAATAGATAACTGATTACGAGTTATTTTGACATAGATAAATTTAATTTGATGAACTATGAATATCATGATGAATGACAACGATAAAACTTTTTAAAGATCATGTATAATTTATTAAAATGTGAACCTTAAAATAATTATTTATAGACCCTACTATTTCTAAAAATATAATCTTTAAAAATAATTATCTTTTTTATGAACCTTTATACAGGTTGCTCTTGTTGCATTTGGTCAAAACCTTCACTGATAATGAATAAATTTTATCTAATAATTTTATCAATAAAAATATTTTTTAAATTTAGATTATGATAAACTAAATATCCCTCAACATTGTTTATATATTAAATTAAAATTAATATTATTTTAATATATTAAATTTTAATTTAAACTTTAATTATATTATCAAATTATTAAAAATAATGATATAAACAATCTTAAGGATATGTGTCTAATAGTATGAAAATATCTTAACAGTCGATATGAGATGAAATGAATAAAACTTAACGGTCCGATAATATAAAAGAATTATGCAAAATTTTATTATAATATATTTTATTTATTTTATTTATAAATTATAGTATTAAAATTTAAATGAAAAAATTGTATATATTAAAGGTAAGATTTATTATCATAACAATATAAGTATAAGCTCCAACTAAATCAAATATATTTAAATAATAACTAAAATAAAATAAATTCAACTTAAATAATTATTTTTTATTTTACCATTTCAATGTAGTAATCTGTGAAGAAAATATGTAGTAGTGATTTTTTTTTTTAAAATTCTGGCGTCGAACACTACTGAATACTGTTAATAATGAACATCGTTGAATATTATTAAATTGATTTATAAAGATTAAAAAATTTAAAGACTTAAAATATAATTATAAATTATTTAAATTAATTTTTTATTAAATTACTTTCTATGTATATTTTATTTTATTAATTAAATAAAAATACTAAAACCTAAAAAATAATTTTTAAAAAATAAACTCTAAACCCTAAAATCAAAATCACTAAACATTAAATTACAAACCTTAAAATATAATATTAAAATCTTAGATCCAAAACCTAAAACCAAAAATCTTAAAAATACTAAACCATAAACACTAAATCCAAACTATAAAATCCTAAACCCTAAAATAACCAAAACCCTTAAACCCTAAACCTAAAATCTAAAATCTTAAACTAATTATTGATTTTAATTTTGAGGCTTATACTTTTAGAGGTTCATATTTTCTATTTTTGGGTTTAGAATTTTATGTTTTTAAGGTTTAGAGTTTATGATTTAGTATTTAGTATTTTAGGGTTTAAGGTTTAATATTTTAGGCCTTTGACTTTAGGGTTTTAAGTTTTTAACGTAATATTTTATTTTTTAAATTAAAAATATTTAAATAAATTATTTTAAAAAACTAAAATAATAGATATATTAAAAATTATATTTTAAATAATTTTAAATTATATATTTAATCCTTAGAATTTTAATTTTTACTAACTAATTTAATAGTATTCAATAGTATTCATCGTTAATAGTGTTCAGTAATATTCGACGCACGCGATAGACTCATCCTTAAGATTAACAGTTATTGTCGTAACATCTATAAATTTAGACAAAAAATATTGTAAATCATTAATATAATTGATTAGTCTAATACAAAAGAGAAAGGTCTTGGTTTGTCGACGTCAAAATAGAACTATACCTACTTTAATTTTTGAAAAAATAAAATACGCTAAAAAATTAAATTGAATTTTTTTTCATATAGTTTATAAATTAAATTGGATATTAATATTTTTTTGACAATATACTCTATCATCAATTTAGCGAAAACTAACAGTAAAGTGACCGTTTTATTACAAAATGATAACTATAATGATCATTTCGTTATTTTTAAAGCTTAAAAAAAACATACTCATAATTTAATGACCAATTTATGTAATTAAGCCATAAAGTTTTTCAAAATTAAGTGGTCCGTTGCAAACAAACCTAAGCAATGAGAATCCGACCCGGACCGTCATCGTTCCCAAAACCCCTATATTTAGGTTTAGCCCACTTTAAACCCTAATATTTTAGCGCTTCTCCTCTTGTTTATTCTCACCTACTCCGTTTTCAGTTGATCTCTTCTCATGGGGAAACCAAAGCATTACCGCCCTCCGGCAAGTTATTTTAACTTTCAAATTCGCTCTTTAGATTTTCATTTTTTTTACTTATTTGAGGGATATTTTTCTTATAACAATTTATTGTGGAATTTTACAGGGGAAGAAGAAGGAAGGGAATGCTGCGAGGTATGTGACGAGGTCACAGGCTATTAAAATCCTTCAAGTTAGCCTCTCGGATTTCAGGTTCATTTCTTATTTCCCGCTTTTTAATGTTTATTTATTCGAGCTTCCTTTATTTACATTTCATAATCACGTTTTTGCTTTATTTTTAGCTTCTTAGATTAATTAGCTAAGAATTTGAAACTATTGAGCTTCTTTAGGATGAGATTAGTTCATCATGTAGCATTTGGTTGCTGGTTTTGCTACTTTTTTTTTTTTTTTTCTGACTGATGCAAAAAGCAAAAAAGTAGTATGTTAGAAAATATGTTCAACGTTTTAACCTTATAGCTATGATTGCACTTGAGGAGTATGGATTTATTCTATGCTATATATATATATATATATATTTTTTTTTTTTTTATATTTGCCTTTCTAATTGGATATGTTTTTTCTGTTTATCAAAATTTGATGTAGCAAAAAAATAGCAAAAAATCATCAACCACGTGAATATTTTGAAAAGAACTAGAGTTTTTTTTTGGTGGGGTGTATTGTTTTGCATTTTTGAATATGGTTTGCTTCATTTTGTTTTAATGGACTTAATATTGCAGGAAGTTATGCATTCACAAAGGAGTATTTCCGAGGGAGCCAAAGAAGAAGGTGAAAGGAAACCATCATACTTACTATCACTTGAAGGATGTCATGTACATTCTTCATGATCCATTACTCGAGAAGTTTAGAGAAATAAGGGCATATAAAAGGAAGATAAAGAAAGCCAAAGCTAAAAAGAATGATGAATTAGCAAAGCTTCTTGCATCACGTGCACCTTCTTACAAGCTTGACATGGTCATCCGTGATAGGTTTGCTAAACATTTTTTGTGCTTTTTATTTCCTGCCATTGGTATTTATATGAAGCTTTGAGTTTCTGATATATGTTTGGTATTTTAGGTATCCGACGTTTGTTGATGCACTTAGAGATTTGGATGATCCTCTTACAATGGTGCACCTGTTTGCAGTGTTGCCTGCCATTGATAGGCTTAAAATTGAAGTGAAACGCACCCATAATTGTCGAAGGTTGGCTTTTCTTTTCTTTTTTGTAGAAAAGAGTGAGAAAGAAGACAAGAACATATAGTTTTTTGTTTGCTTCTATAATCTTACCAGTTGCATCCCTTTGTCTTGCTATTCTTGGTCCTTCGCCAGGTTGTGTCATGAATGGCAAGCTTACATTTCTCGTACACATAAATTACGGAAGGTTTTTGTGGCTGTAAAGGGTATATATTATCAGGTACTACAGCATTATGTTGTTAATTTGTTATGTTTCTGTTTGTCTATAAGACTGTTTCTACTTTTGGTATTATGCATGTGGATGTGGCATAAAATTATTCTCATTCCTGTGCAGGCTGAGGTTGATGGTCAAAAAATCACATGGTTAGCGCCGCATGCACGGCAACAAGTATTGACAGATGATATCGACTTCAATGTTATGTTAACATTTTTGGAATTTTATGAGGTTTCATCTCTCTCTCTCTCTATATCCTAGTTTGCATCTAAACAGATACAAGGTCTTTTTATTATTGATTTTCATGGTTAGAAAGGTGGAAGGTGTGCCATAAAGTCTTGAGTAAAATATCTTAAGCCAAGCATGAAGAGAGGAGCTTTGCTTTTCATTTTTCTAAGTCTTCCTCAAATATTACCTTGATACTATCATAATCAATATTTTATAAATTGTTTCAAGCTGCTTTATCCCCCCAAATATGTTTCTATATGTTAGTTTCTTCATCGATTGACTTTTATTTATTTTGGGTGCAGACACTTCTTGGCTTTGTCAATTTTCAACTTTACCATTCCATAAATGTGAAGTATCCTCCTATTCTGGATCCTCGGTTGGAAGCTCTTGCTGCAGGTTTGCTTTATTGGTTAATGTTTTGTAATTAACCTTCACATTCTTTCTAAATTTTGCATTTTAGGTGGTGACTATGAATAATACTTGTAAATTTCTTCCTCCTTGCTGCCTATGATAGTGTGCTTTGTTTCTGAATACTGCAGATCTCTATGCATTGTCAAGGTATTTTGATGCTAACAACAGAGCTTTTGTTCAAGAACCACAAGTTGCTGGTTCATCTAGATCGGAGCAAGAGCAGGAGGAGTCTAACTTAAGACTTGCTCAACTTCAGCATCAACTGCCTGCCAATGAGCCTGGTGCACTGATGCACCTTGTTCAACATGCATCCAGTGAAGTTGAAGAAGATGAAGTTACCAGGGACTGTAAAAATCTTTTCCGAAAGAAGAAATTCTTCTTGAGTCGTGAGGTGAATTTAATTCTTCCTGGCTGAAATCTTATATCAAGTTGTGTAGATTGGCTTCCATATTGTTCATCAATTCGATGAACATGGGAATAAAAGTACAAGTGGCTTCCATTTCTCTATGTTAATTTGTGTTGTGGAGTAGTTCGTAACACTCTTCATCTTCAGGTTCCAAGAGAGTCCTTGCTTTTTGTCGTTCCTGCTTTTGGAGGTATTGTTTCTTGGGAAGGAGATGGAGCTCCGTTTTCTGAAGCCGATGATAGCATTACTCATCAGGTGTACTAACAAACGGACCATATGTGAGATTTGCACCTGGAAATTTTGGTTTTGGGGATTTCAGTTATATTTATTGCTTTTGTTTGTGTAGATTGTGGACAGACCAACCCAAGGACATGTATACCTTTCAAGAGAATATGTTCAACCACAGTGGGTTTATGACTGTGTAAATGCACGGATTATCTTACCAACTGAACCATATATGGTTGGGAGGTAAATTTTGGAAACTGACTCTTGAAATATCTGTTTCCTCACTGAGGGTCTAACTTTGCTTTTGTAATGATTCAAAGAGGCTCTCGTTTTCTGATTTGGTGTAGTTCATACTTCATAGTGTGCATAACCCCATTAATCAATTGATCATTTAGTTGTGTTTGAACTTGGCATATTGTCTTTATATGTCAATGCTATCTGCGTGTGATATTTTACTGTCTTCTTGCCAATAGGGACCCACCTCCACATCTTTCACCTTTTGTTGATGATGAGGCTGAAGGTTATGTTCCTGATTATTCCAAGACCATTAAACAACTACAGGCTGCTGCAAAAAGAGATATTAAACCTTTGCCTGGTATGGGAAATGACGACTTTGATAGCTCTCAAAATATGTTGGCAGAAGGCTTTATCAATAGAACAGAGGCTATGGAAGCTGCTGAGAAGAAGCGACAGGTATGTTGTGGAGTTACAGGAAACTCTATACACAACTGAGATTTAAAAATTATATTGCTTCTATGTGGGAAATTCCTATGAAGTTTATGTTCTCCCCTATTGACTGTTTTGGTTGCAGATGATGCTTCTAGAGCAACAGTATCATGATGAATTGAAAATGGAACTTCAGGGTGTCTCAAGTATAAATGAGCAGAACTCTGAGGACACCAAGTCTAAGGAACAATCTCTCCCTGATGTAGAAGAACCAGGTGACAAGGATCCATCAAGACTCATGATGTCACGTAAAAAGAGGAGGCTTGCTGAAGCCATTGAGGTGACTTCATTGGCCTCTATTAAAATAGTTTTTGTCCTGACTCACAAGCACCTGCCTTTCATTATGGTTCACCTTTTCCTTCGAAAGTCGGCCTGCAGAAATTAATTTGATATTGATTCCATCATAGTAGACAGTAGTTCCCAATAAACAATAATTTAAAACTTTGAAGAGATTTTCTTTACTTTGGAGAAAAGGAATTAGGTTAAAGTTCATGTTATTCGGATTGGACCAGTGTTGGGTATTGTATTGGCCTTTAACCTAGAGTGTGTAAATGTAGTGTTAAAGTTGCTGTATAACAATCTACTTTACAGTGTTTTTGTGCATCATAATTTTCTATTTGTCTTGCCTTGACTGTGTTTCTCTTTGATCAGATTGGCAAGCAACGGAAGAAGGATCGTGTCGAAATACTCAAGCAACGGAAGAAGAATATCGAAGCATCTCAGAAATTGGAGAAGAAGCATAAAAAGGTTCAACATTCTTGAGTATCTTTTAATTTGTAATATTGTTTAATAACAAAGATAGTTAAAACTTATTAGTGATTCTAAGATGAACATTGTCTGTTATTATTGTAATTGGCTAAAATTTTGTGAATCTATGGCTTGAGACTAGGTTCACATTTCCTTGTTCCCAAGTTGCCATGCAGTTCCAATTAGGGGTGATAACGAGCCGAGCCCGGATAAGCATGTCTGGGCTCGGCTCGAAAATAATGTTACTGGGTTCGGCTCGGGCTCAAAGCTCGTCAGGCTTGGCTCGGCTCGTTTGACTCAAAATGGACAATTTTCTATATTATTTTTATTTATTTATTTATTTATTTGTATTTTATTTTTTATTTATTATTTGTAGTTTTGTAAATTTGTTTTAGTTGATAATATTCAATTTATTTCATTTAATTTATTTTTAGTGGATTTATTCTCCATTATTTTATTATTTTTCTTTACTAAACAAATTATTTTTAATGTATATATGTATGTTTATATATAATTATTTCGAGACTGCTCACGAGCTTTTCAAGTTGAGTTTGGGTAAGCTCGGTTCGGCTTGTTTAAATCCTGAGCCGAGCCCGAGTAGCTCGCGAGTCGGCCAAACTTATTATCACCCTTAGTTCCAATATCAGAGAACCATAACCTTGAAGAAGCAAGTTATCTTAAACAGAAAAATGTTGAAGAAAAATCGAATAAAAGATTACAAATAAGGGAAAAGATGTCATCTTCCCTGATTTAGATTGAGTTTAAGTTACAAAGAGATTGAGTTCAAGTTATTGGACGATTAAACTCGATTAGAGTTATTTGTTTAGGGTTATGTTTTGATGTCACTTATGAATATTTTATTATTATTTTTAAAATTTTAAATATTATTAAATATAAAAATAATGTAAACTATTAGTATTAAATTTTAAAAATATTTAAAATTATTTTCGTCGTTTATCATCATCAATCAATCATTGTTGACCATTATCGATCTTTAAAGTCAATGGCCGTTTTACCTTAAATTAATAATTTATTAACGTCCTATTAAAATTTTTTTGTAACGTTTTAATCTTTAAACTCTATAAATATTAAAATAAATAATTTTTTCAAAAAAAAAAACATAAAAATTTTAACAATAAGATCATATGCTTTACACCCTTAAGCATTACCAACATAATGGACTAAATTAGACTTTTTCCTCTTATAAACATTAAGTTCTTTATTCTCAGACTGCACTGTTATGGTTTGTTGAGGGGTTCTTGGTCAAGACATAGACTAGAATGGAAGAGAAAATTAGGGATGTGGTTTTAACCGAAATTATTTTGGTTAAGGAAAATTCTACGACAGACGTCGAGCACCGCTAATGATGAACACTGCTGAACATTATTAAACTAATTAATAAAAATTAAAGAATTTAAAGACTTAACATATAATTATAAATTATTTAAAATAAATTTTTTATTAAATTATTTTCTATATATATTATTTTATTTTTTAAATAATTGAATAAAATACTAATTTAAATTAATTTAAAAAAATAAAAAAATCTTAAATTTTAAACCCTAAAACCAAAATTCAAAACCTAAATCACTAAACATTAAACTCTAAACCCTAAATATAAAATCTCAAAACATAAAAATCTTAAAATTTTTAATTTTTATTAATTAATTTAATAGTGTTCAACGGTGTTCATCGTTAGTGGTGTTCAATAATGTTCGACGCACGTGGTAGACTCATCCTTTTGGTTAATTTAGTTGGTTAATTTTTGGTAAATTCGGTTAACGATTATTTTTTTTGAAAATTCGGTTATCGGTTAATTCGGTTCAAAATCGGTTAATTAACCGAAATTATTATATATTAAATATTATATATATTATATATATTTATTTTTAGTCATTTAACTTTTATAAAATGTTCATCAATTTTTTATATTATAAAATGTTCACTAAATTTTGTATTAAATTAGTATAAAATAAAAGTTTAGTAATTAAAAAATAATTTTAGCATAATTTAGTGACCTATTATATAACTTAACCAAAATTGATAATAAATTTCGGTTAATTCAGGTAATTAACCGAAATAATTTCAGTTCGATTAATTTGGTTAAAGGTAATTCGATTTGGTTAACGATTAAGATTTTAAAAATTTTGATTAATTCGGTTTTGGTTAATTTAGTTCGGTCACCGACCGAATTAAACGAATGAACACCCAGAGAAAACACTGACGTGAGACTTTAAGCTTCAAGGAGACGTGTTCTCAGCAACAATAGTGTACTGGAAAGCTAAATCAGGCTATAAATTATTAACAACAGAGGGCTGTTGGAAGGCTAAATCTGTCTGAAACTCTCCAACAGAATAGGCTGTTGGAATATTGCATGTTGCTACAAATCACTGCTAACAGTAGGCTGTTGGAAGGCTAAAACTGGATGCAACTGACCAGCAGTAGTGGGATGTTAGAAGGATGAATTTTACTGCAAATTATCAGCAGTAGTGTGCTGGAAAATTTAAAATACACCAAGCACCTTCCTCGATTTCATTGCCTGAATTTACAAACTGTGAAACTAAATTTAATAAAACACTTAAACTCTTTGAAAAGTTTACCAACAGAAAGCAGGTTACATGCTAATAAAAAACATAAAGAATAGTTTTGAGGGTAAAATTCTTGAGGATGAATACTGTGTCAATTCCCTCGATTCGAGGAAGAACTTCATCTATTGTCTTAACATTAGACGGAGTAGTAAGCGCTTTGAGTGACTGGAAGATCACCTGTCATATGATCAGAGGTCCCGAAATCTACTATCCAAGTTGCATGTTGTCTATCCTGGAATAGAGTGATACCATGTTGTCTTAACATTAGATGTAGTAGTAAAGTGTTAGTTGCATGACTCATTTTTCCTGTACAGGTCCTATGAGTTGAGCTTGAAACCCCTGCTCTATTCTTTGGGGCTCTAGAGCTACTGTTAGGTACTTGGCCGTTGCCTCTTCCATGAAAGATAAAGATGCAACGCGAGGTTACTCGCATGTTCAACTAATTATCTTGAAACTGCTCATCACTTGGCTAGCAGATTGCTCAAGTGTAATGCACTGCTTCTTACAGTCTCCCTAAGACTGATATTGCAGTGGTGCCTACAGAAATGAAACAAGTAGAATATCAAGTGATTAAAAGCATGTATGGAGAAACAATGCTCTGAGATTCATGTACAAAGTATTTATGGAGAAACAATAAATTAAGTGCACATAGAAAAGCACTTGACACGAATTAAACTTTTAGAAAGTAATTGGGACATAAAAAAGCTAGAAGGAAATCAGATGTCTATCTTCTAAACTAGAACCCTGTTGTAAGATTGGAAGGATCAACCCCCATTGCCTCATAATAATCTTTCTCTGCGTTGCTCATCCTGTTCTGGAATATAACCAATTCATGCTTACACCTTTCCCTTATCTGCCATAACACAAATTTGAAGTCATCATCACTCTCGAAACCGATCACTCGTAAAGCGGATTCAAATAACAGATGTAACAAATGCATTTCCAGCTTTTCCATCTAAGACATATGAATAATCTATAATGATAATATTCGACATGGCGACGGGTGTGTATTTGTGCCGGGGATTGGGGATGGAAAAGAGAGAAATGTTTAGGGCATACCCTTTTCAACGGTGTCATTCCGGTCTCGCCTGGACCCTTGAAAATTTTATTGAAAACTAATAAGGTGATATTGCAGGGAGCAAAATGGGAATCAAGTAAAATATATAGAGAGAAGGGCTTAAAAGGGGTCTAAATATACCTGGTTTCCTTGAGTAGGAATACCTTTATGTACAATCCACTGAGCATCTACAACACCTATTTTCTCATGTGGAGGCTGCTTCACATAAGTAAGCAAATATCAACAAAACTCCAGGAAAGATGGCCATTCCTTATACCGGTAAGGATAGTAATGGATAATGAAATTTCAGATATTTGTAAATATTCTATTCATATTGCTCGAGTTATTATCCACATCGAATTCGAGTATGAATGCTAATCCTTAGATATCCATATCCAAATTCACTTTACTTTTGTCTAACCTCCACACATCTTCTCATATTAAAATCCAGGCCCCATCCATGAACCAAGTCGTTCTGTCATTTTAAAGGATAGTTAGTTCTATGTCATAAATCAGAAAAAAAAAAAGAGAAATATGAAAATTCAGTTGAAATCAAAGCTCATTTGTTTTACCTGAATCATATGCCAAACACATCGCCATGCATTTCCAGAGAACACAGTAGCCCTTATCTCAACAAATCTGTGATCAACCATCAAATATAAATGAATAGGACATGTTATGCGGATTAGGTTATGATTATCGGATACGAATGTGTTTCCAACACGTGTATTCAGTTTTTTATAAGCTTTTTCCCCCATATAATTAGAAGGTTACATCTTTATACTCATGCAAATATGTATCGAACATGAATACCTTTCGTGGATAGTTCAAGAAAAACGAAAAATCGAAAGCAATATAATGTATATGTATGACTAAGGTTTCATACGCTGCACATGGAGGCGAGTATGAATCAGTACACCAGCCAGGTCTCTCCTCAGTTTTCCTACAGATTATTTAACAAAAAAGCACCCCAAAATCAAACTAGCTACTCTATCCAAGAAACAACATTAATATCCTTTCTTAATCCATCTGGGATTTACAGATATCAAGCAGTCAATATACAGTAAAAAGTTCTTACTTGTGAACTTCAATGCCGTCTTTCTTCATTGTCATTTCCCATGTCCGCCCGACACTGCGTGGATCTAACCCTGGTTGGGATATCTCTAACCCATGTTTCCTCACAATTTTTATGTATCTGAGAATCAAAAGAAGTTTCAGTTCATTTCACCTGAGTTTTAACTTACATTTTTCCCAGCTATGTTACTAGGTCTAGGTGTATTTGGAAAATTATATCTCTATCTATTTTTAAGTGTCTCAGATACGGGAGAAGTAAACGTCGTAGAAACATAGTTTTAATGGAGTTTTTCAGCAAAGTTAAGGACTTACTCCTCAGCATTAAAGTGCTGTACTCCAAGATCTTCATCCCATATAAAAATGTAATCATATGGGGCAACAATGTCAGGGTGCAAAAAGCGCTTGGCATACCACCTTATCAAAATTTTGATGGAGATTTTTTAGTGCAATATAACATAACCAGGGCTTATATATACATATATCTATGTATTATCATTTGTGAAAACTAAAGGAATAGTTGCTTGCTAACCATTTACTCTGCTTTCGAGCACTCACGTGAATGGCTCTCCTTGACCACTCAAACTCATCCCATTCACTGGTTTGCCCGTCATAATGGAACAATACAATCGTGAAGTTTTCCGAGAACTGTTGAAGAAAATAGACGAGGAAAAGGGTATAGACATGTGAGACAAGAGAGAGGCAACAATACACACACACATGAATGCTATGTTACACACGGATATAAGTGTTAGATATGTGTATTTGGATACATGTTCGACCTGGGTGTAAATGTCTTTTTCACGTATTTGGGGAACTCTCTGAAGTTCATAACCTCATACCAATTCAGCCATGTTTGAAACACTTATACTTGAAGAAAAACGAAGAGTCACTTTAACATAGTGCATACATGTGTATATGTATGCAAGAGAGTAGTGAAGAGAGGACTGGCCTTTTGCAGGGCTGCATTTACACTTTTTCTCTGTTCATAACCAACAGTAAACGCTACAAGATACTTTGGTACGATGGCTAAGTCCTGCAAATGCAAACCCATCAACAGGATTATAGTAGAGAAACAAAAACATATTATATATACCATTTTTTTCTGGCCTAATGCATCATGATATAATCATACGTGGTTTTGAGATATGATCATCCAAAGATTCTCCGATGCTGAAATCGGTGGGTGAGGTGGGAGGGGAATGGACATAGACTTGCGTTCGACAATAACAATCGAGTCCAAAAAGCATAACTGAGATATACTAGATTAAGATAAACATACATATAACATAAAAGTTTCATACCTCACTTGGCTTACCCCATAATCGACGAGGATATATATCCGACATAGGAGAAACTATACCAGGGGGAAGTCCCTCAGCACCCTTAGGGTTTGTTGGAATCCATATCTGCCATAAGGAATTACCAGTTAGCAATAGATACATTAACCCTTCAATAATCACATAATGTAAGTGCAGTGAGAGACACTGTCAGACTAATTCACATAGTAAATGTAACACACACACACATATATTTGTTATATAAAATAAAAAAGAATTACCTTTGGTTGATTGATTTTTTTAGATGGCACTGAGACAACCATATTAACCTTGAAAGAATTCAAAGCATTGAAGAGTGTTTGAGTTGAAAGATCAGTGGAAGGAAATAAGTTGGAGGGGAGATTCATCTACCAAAGATTCAAATGTAATGAAATAAACTTGCCATTCAATGTTGAAGAAACACATGAAAAGTGAATTAGAAACGACTACAAATGTAATTAAACAGTGAGAGACAGACCAGAGTGTAACCTTAACTGAAAGATTTGGTAATATTATTCCTAAAAAGTAGCCAAACATAGCTCCAGCAAATGTTGCTAAAATCAGCCTCATTGTCTTGATAGGTATCCTTGCATTACCACTGCAACACAAACAGACGTGAATGTAACCATTTTTGGTGTAAAAATTCCAATGAAAGGAAATGACAGAAAATATAAAGGGTTTCTTTTTTACAGGTTTTTAAGAATCTTTGAGGGGTTATACTCAGTATCCTCGTTCCTATATCTGGATATGTGTCGAATATGAATACTTCAAGAAAAGATGAGGAGCAGACCAATATAAATACAAGAATAATGCAAGGAAAAAGCAATACCTCCGTAAGGGGCACTACCATTGTGCAGAAGATTTTCGTCGTCCACTTTTACAAAGATATAATTTGATACCAAAAAGAGATGAATGAACCAAATGCCTTCATCAAGTTTGAAGTTCAAACTGAAATGAAATGACAAACCAGAACTGAAAAAAGGTTCTAAGAAAAAAAATAGTGTTAATTTGAGGTTTGAGAAGTGTAAAACATGCAGTATGAACAAACAGTACAGTACACAGCCCAAACGAACATAACATTGCTCTATCATATAGTCCTGTAAATCGCACATTAATATCAGCTAATCACAGATTAAATCAGATACAAGCCATGCTCATTGATATTGGTTACTCTTCATGCACTGACTTGACATAAGAGCAAGTAGAACCCGTTTGGCCCATTGAGCTTCACTATTTCATCCACAAAACAAAACCGATTTCACATGGTTGAAGACGCTACAAACACTTATATTTCCAAGTCAACTCTAATATGTGTTTCATCCGGTGACTCGGGTTTAAACACTATATGTGCACGGTGTGAGTGTGTTATTAAAGAGTTAAAAAAAATTTGAACAGATACTATGTGATCACCAATATATTAAAAAAACAATTTTTGAAGAAACAATGAGTATTTGAATTTAGCCAAAACAAGCTTGAATTTCTTGCTCAATCATGTCAACAAAGCTAAAATAATAGGCAAAAGAAAGGCATTTAAAAACTCAAACACCGTTGAAGACGGTCATGAACCAAGCAAAGATTTTTATGTCCTTAAATCAGAAAATGCACCCCCAAAATTTACATTAACATCAAACCCCAAGCTGAAACAATTCGCAATCAATCCATTTACCATATTAAGCAATCGTTAATCACAGTTATTCATGCAGTAAAAAACACAAAAGCTTCATTCCATTCACTGAGAAATAACATAATCTAACGAGAAAAACAACATACTCAGAACCAAAACGACAATTGTCAGTCTGGGTTTTCCTTGAAAGACGGTGATCAAATGAAAAGTTTGAATCTTTGGGAACCAAAATCCCAAAACTTGTTCCAGGTTTTATAGCCAACTGTTACAAGATTTCGTTTTTTTTTTTTTTCCCTTAGACACTTGAAATTTGGTATGTTTTTAAAAGGTTAGCGGAAATGAAACTCTTGTATCATGAAATCCATATTTAGAGTTGTGAAATCCCATGGTTTTAGTTCTATATTTAACCGTTTTTGGTTGCTTAGGCCATAATTGGGTGGAGCTCAGCTCTTCAGTCTGATTATACTTTGAATTATTATATCTTCGTCCTGTCTAGACTTGCAGTAGACCTTTCCAAAGTTGACCAAGCTTTACAATATAGTATTGGATTAAAATAATACAAATAATGATCTATTAAGGAGATTCGAATGTAATTTGGATATGTGCTTCATCTGATGTCTTAAGTTTGCGTGACTCAATTATCATCGAAAGATGAAGAATAAAAACTTCTTTCATAGAATTTTTCGATTTTTAGAAAAACTTGTAATCTTTTGTTTAAGAATCTTTGAACGATAACATTCATTTTATCTTGAAATTATTTGAACTTGTATCGAGTGTTGAACCAAATGAAAAATAAGTCTCTCTTTTCTTAATATTATCTTGGGTGAAAATCCTCTACCTATTTTTCATACTCCTTCCATGCCTTCATTTTAAATTAGAGGGTCTAGAGTTTAAGTTTCAAGATTAAAGATGATGGTTAAGTTTAAAGAATTAGAGGTATGATATATTTTTTAGGGTTTAGGGTTTAAGTTTAGATTTAGGGTATATAAAATAAGGGTTAGGATTAAAAATTTAATTTTTTTAAATTTTTTCAAAGGAGACGTGAAAGAATGTACCATAAAAAGACATGATTTTTACCCATTTATCATAAGATGAAAATTATCTATCTCTTTTCCATGCCTCTGTTCTAAATTAGAGGGTTTAGGGTTTAAGGTTAAGAATTATGGTTAGGGTTTAAAGAATTAGGTGTAGGATGTTTTTTTAAGGTATTGTATTTAGAGTTTAAGATATAAAAATAAGGGTTAGTATTAAAAATTTAATCTTTTAAAAAAATTTCAATAAAGGAATAGAAGGATACGGGTAGATGATTTTTACCCTTTATCATAGTGTCTTGTTGTCTAATGTTGCAAGTGATTTATATCTTGGAAATGTTTTTCCTGTGCACTGGTCAACAGTGTCATGCATCACATGTGCGTAACCCAGGCCCACATTTCATTCCATTTCCATCCCCATGTAAGCAATCTCTTTCCTTGAATTGCGGTTCGCATTGTATTTGGTTGGTATTAAATTGGAGACTTCGGAGTCATCCGCTAACAAATATGTTTGATCAATCCTGCTCACAGTCACAGTGACAGTAGAACCAGACTTATCCACGATCGACATGTCTTCATCGACAACAAGGGACGTGATGGAACCAACAGTTACAGTCCCTTTCTGCATGCCCTAGCCTACCACATGCATAGAAAAATTCTGGTATCTATTCATATTTCATACTTGAAACACACGTCTATTGAGTTAAAAGATTTGCGGTTCAAGGAGAAACCGATGTTCAACGGATCTTCCACTCTTAAACCCACCTTAATATGAAGCAGGCCATCCCATATAACTCCCTCCTTCCACTTCCTCAACAGTTGAGTCTATGACGAACGGGAATAAGCTTCAAATCTTGAGAGCATTTCTTTTGTTGACGAGGGACATAGGAATATTATGAATTTGAATCCTAAACTCCGCGAGAGAAGAATCAATCTCCTTGAGGGTGGTTTTGAAAGGCCATTCTTTGAGTAAAAACAAACGATATGTAACGCACCGTTTTAGTGAGTCACTAAAACAATGTTGTTTTATTTCATTTAGTTATTTTTAGTATTTTTAAATGTTGTTGTTTTGCAGCCTTTAGGTATAAAGTCTGAAAACCTTTGTTCGAAGACTATTGAAAAATGGAATGAAAGTCTTGTTTTCTCTTTTCTGAGAATTCTTCTGTCATCTACCTTTACTCTTATGTTTCTCCTTCTTTTAATTCTTGTTTTTCCGGTTTGTGTTGTTACAAAGGCATCAGAACCACGTTGATCTTATAATGGGTAAAGAAACTCTCCATACTTTCACTCCAACAGATTTAGAATGACAGCAAAAAATTTTGAGTTTACAATCATCGATCGATCGTTTTGAGCGTAGTTTGGAGGAAAAGTGTAATGCATTTCAAGCTCAATTTCTAGAGGATGCAAAACTGTTGTTCAAGAGGATTTTCAAAAAATCAATCGATTTTCCTATGCATATGTCACAAAAAGGTGAGGAATCAAATGACTCATTTTTAGTTCTCGATTCTTTCGAATTAAAGCTTTCTTCGGATTCTGCCGAATCAAAGCTTTCTAAAATCTCAGCTACGGTGAAGTTTAGTGACCGTCTGATGGAACCATCACTGGTTCAAAGTGAAGTGTCGATAGAATTGACTGAGACAGAACAAGAACCATGGGTAACAGATCCTCTTGAATTTCAGGTACTCGACAAATTGTTTGTGATAACATATAAGAAAATTGTAAGTCAAAGAATTTCAATTTCAGAAGAAACTGATGGTTGTGTGATCGTACAATAGTTATTTGTTCATGTAATTGATGAAAATTTCTACAAAAATGACCGAGAGTTCAAAGTGTTGGATCACATGTCTAATAGAATACAAGCAAGGGCAACAATGAAAGATATTAGTGAAGAAACCGAAATCGACTTCGTTGGTATTCGAGCTAACAATTTGGATGAGTTTTATATTTTCACTATGAAGGAGTGTTTGAAGTTAGAACCATTACAATTGGTACAATCTAAATTTTTTTGATCCTAACATCTTCATTAGCAATGTTATAATGTTAATTGAAATGATATTTTGTAGTCTTGATGGTCTGGGAACAATTACAGCAACTAAGAACTCTGGAAGTGAGCATGAGTTTAGTCTAATCTTGTTTTGACTTGTAATTTTAACAAATACTCTTGAAAGATACGTATAATAGGGGATGTGCCTATATCATAGGCATTACACCAAACCAATGAGGTTTTATAATGGAAGGGAAAAATCTATAAAATTTAGTTGTTGATATTGCAGTGGAGAATCTACAAAAGAAACTTTATAGCCCTTTGCTTCTTTATGGCAAAACAATATGGCTACTAGTTGTGGTTATAAATTCTAATACAGTCCAAGGCTATTCTAGATTAACATACGATGTATCATTTGAGTTGAGTTTGGTTGATCGACTTAAGTTTAGATTGTTGGCTTACCTGCAAGTTAGTTTTTTGGTGTTGAAAATTCTGCATGTAACACAAATATTCACATACATCCTAACACAACACTGACACCTTTGGTTTCAGCGTTTGATAATAATGTTGGTTATAGTTTAATGTAACTTCTTTTTATGCGAAATACTGTTCCTACAATTAACCAAGCACATCCTATTGATGCAATGTCCAATTCAACATAATATGCAAGCACTGAGCCATCACCATCCTATGTTGTTGCTGAACTGAGTTAAAAAATTTGAGACTTATCTAATATGCAGGGAGATAATCAGGTTGCATTAGGTAGTGAGCAGCGCAATAATGTTACTTCTAGTAAAGCTGGGGGGTTTACTGTTGCTGTACAAACAAACCTTGAAACAGAAAAACCGAAGTCACTATCTCAACATGTTGAAGGAAGTAACAAAAATGCAGAAAGCGGGAATTCAAAGGATGTATCAATTGACATTGTTAAATGTTCTCCTACTTCATGTGAAGAATCCTTGGTAAAGTTAAAAGATCTTTCACGAAGTGTTATCAAATTCAACCAGACAAATTTAAGTGGTGAACAATGTTGTAGTGATGCAACAGAAATTCACCCAATTCATACGAGACTATTCCAACTAATTCGTGGATTTTTCAATATATCATTTCAAAACATGTTGAGTCAAGAGATTCAGGGAAACTACTCCAATCCTGTCCATATATCAAGTTTATTTGTGTTGATATGAAAACTATATTGTTGATTCATATTTGGTTTTCGATCATTGTCAACATGGAAGAACTCTTATCGATTCATCTTTTAAGTTCGATTAAGGATAAGAGAGCATGCAGACACATTTGGTCTAATCATCGGAAAAAAGAGGGTCTTGTTTTAATCCTTGAGGATAAGGATTCTTTTGAGGGGGAAGTTTTGTAACACACCTGTTAGACTTATTTTGATATAACTTAAAATAAATTTTCAAAGGACTAATTTGTAAAAATTTATAAAATATCTTTCTTGAAATAAAATTTTCAAAAACTCGTTTTAAAGTTGACAAAATGGTTTATAAAATGTTTGACTTTTTATCCACATCGAATATACTTTTAAAGGTCAATAAAATGGTCAAAAATGTTTTCCAAAACCAAAAATCTCGAAACCTTGTTGAAAGGTTTTGAAACTTTCAGGACATAATGACCTGTTTTTGAAACCTTGGCAAGGTTTCGAAATCTCTATTAAAGGTTTTGAAACTTTCAACCTGTAACGGCTAGTTTTATTAAAATTCTTATAGGTTTCGAAACCTCTGGTAAAGTTTCCAAAACTTTTGTGCAGGTGAGCATTAAATGCTCATTCTTAATGACAACCAACAGCTTCAAAGTACTCCCAACGGCTATAAACGGTTAGAAACAATTAAGAGCATACAAAAGAGGTCTAAAAATAATATTGGAACAACAAGAAAGCCTATCTAAATATTCAAAAGCATTCATAGATTCAAGTTGTGCTTCATTTCCAACTTTTCTTGCAAAAAACACTAGTGTGTTCTTCATTTGTAATCTTTTTACTAGTGTTTAATTGGGTGTGTGAGAGAGCTTAATTTGTACAAACATCTACCTTTTGGGGATTTTCTTGTTTGCTTCTTTGTACTCAAATTTGGGGATTGATTCAATAGACTTTGGGGTATAAGTCTATTGAATTGTGTAAGGTTACTACTTATCCTTAAAGGAAAGACAAATTAGTGAATTTATGGAAAATCATTAGTATGGTCACTAAGGTAGTGGATGTAGACTTCATTGAGGAAGTTGAACCACTCTAAATCACCTTGCAATTTCCTACCTTTGCAATTAGTGTCCACCGATTTTTAAAAATTCAATTCACCCCCTCTTGGTATTTTTCGATCGATTGCAACACTCAACAATTGGTATCAGAGCAAGGCTCATTGGAAGGTCTAACAACCTCTTGAGAAGATCCAAGAAGTGTTCAATCATCTACAAGGTCATCTATGGCTTCCTCCTCCACTATTGAAGCTTGGGGAGACTCTCAACCCACCAACAAGCCTCCTTTCTTCAATGGAGTCAACTATGCCTATTGGAATAATCGAATGAGGTTATTCATTCAAGCTTATGATCTAGAAGCTTGTAAGATAATCATAAGTGGCTACACCGCACCAACTAGTGGCATGGAGACATGGAACAATGAAGAAAACAAGAAATTTTCTACCAATGCCAAGGCAATGCATCTTCGATTTTGTGCTCTTGGTCCGGATGAATATGGAAGAGTATCATCATGTTCTAATGCTAAAGAAATTTGGGATAAACTTGAAGTCACACATGAAGGAACAAATGAAGTGAATGAGACCAAAATCGGGCTTCTCAACCTCAACTATGAGATCTTCAAAATGGATCCCAAAGAAGACATCAAATCCATGTCCGATCGATTCTTCGTGATAGTAAATGGATTGAAGGGCTATGGAGAAGTCATTCCCGAAGATAAACTCGTGAGAAATATGATCTACTCTCTCCCGGATTCTTGGGAATCAAAAAGGACGATAATAATAGAAGCAAAAAACCTTAAGACTCTCAAGTTAGATGAGCTTATTGGTTCATTGCTTACTCATGAGATGATGTCCAAAGGAAAGGAAGAAAAGAAGAAAGAAGTAGAAACCAAGATATAGCGATCTAAAAAATCCACGATTAATTAAATTCGCTAAAAAATTCTTTTTCGTTTGTGAAAAACATATTTTGATGTGTTGTTTTTAAATTAATGTTTTCCATGTGGGATTTTTCGGTTTAAAAATGATTTTAGAAAATTAGAGTCGCCACCGGCCGTTTTGGTAGACCGGACACCGTAAAACTAGAGATTTAAAAAATTGGGGTTCGGGAGTCGATTACGGATGAGGAAGGATTAGCACCCCTACACCGCCCAAAAATTGATACTTTATTTAATTATCGCGTTACTAATATTAAATTTTCTGGGCTAATTTAACGATCGAATTAATTTTTAATTGGACTTGCGTATTTATTTTAAAGCACCTAAACCCGAAGGTAAGCGTCCGAACCACCACCACTACACTGGAGTTGGCCTCACTTACGACCGAATTTAGGGCCCCGCATTAATTAATTAAGGTAAACATACAATCTTAAACATGAAAAATAAATTAAAAACATTACATAAAAAATACATAAAAGCATAAATATTAATCTAACAAATAAAAGACTAATTTAAAAATAAATTAAAACATACATAATATTAATCTAAACAATAAACATAAATTAATAAACTACTATTTTCATTAAAATATTCAAAATACAAAGATAAAAAGAAATAGAAATTATACCTAAATATATGAACGATTAACCCCGATAAACTCCCCATCGAGATCTTCCACGACCCCTTCAAAAAATTTTAACTAGATCGAATCCTAAAAATAAGACCCGATCGAACCGGATAAGACCGAGGTTTTCCCCCGGTCCTTGGCCAGCCGAGAACACTGCTCTCTTAAGTGGCATGCCAACCGGCTCCATGCTTGTTGATCTGATAAAGCAGCCCCCTCCCCCTATTTATAGGCGTTTGGAGGGAGGGGAAAAGGGTGTAGTGGTGATGTAGGATTTTGAATCCCACGCCACTTTTGCTTGAATCTTTTTTTTTTACTTTTTCACCTTTTTTATATTAATAATAATAATATTAAAAAACTAAAATACTAAAAATCAAGTTAAAAATGAGTGATTACAGTTGCCTCTCTTTGCTTGTTCTTGTGAAACGAGAACAAAGCAAAGATAAAAAAGCACTCATTTTTAACCAACTTCTCTGTCAGTGGTCTTGGAATGATGTGTTTTTCTGAAACTCTCCACCTTCCTTGATCGAGTCTTCAGGCTCGTAAGTCCCTTCTGTATCGAACTTGTTCGCCTTCTAATGTCTGTAGGTCACTCTTGTATATGATCATTCGCCTTTCGAGCGGATCTTGTAAAACAAAAGCACTTCCTATATAGAGCTTTCATTTCTTCATCATGAGTTCTGGTTTCTCCTGTATAAAACCTTTACCTTAAAGTCTCGAGTTATGTGCCCCTCCTGTATAGATCTTTTCACTCAGTCTATGACGAAGATAGAGATTCCTCCTATATAAAACTCCAGATCTTCCACGCTGTCGGTCTCTCCTATATAAAACCTTTCGCGTCATGACGGATCTTGTAGAATAAGGTCCCTCTTGTATAGAAATCTTACTTCTAGATCCGGAGTTAGGGTTTCTCCTATATGAAACCTTTCACTCTAAAGTTTCGAGTTGTTTGCCTCTCCTATATGAAGCTTCAATCTTAGAGACGAAAATGAAAATGATGGTCCCTCCTGTATAGAACTCCTCACTTCGATGCTGTTGATTTCTCCTATATGAAACCATTGTGTCGTGAATGAATTTTTCCATTGGTAGTTCCTTCTGTATAGAGTTTCGAGTCTTTGTGTTCAGTGTGTACAAGTTCTTTCTGTATAGAACTGCTATAAATTCTCTTTCTGTGAGACTCGAGTCATGTCAGTACCCTCTGTATGGAACCTTCATCTCCAAGTCTTTCGGGACTCATATCGGGAAGGCTGCCAATGTTTTCTCTAAATCGGGACTCACGTCTAAAGAGACTACCAAAAATTTATTTCTTTAGGACTCACTTCGGGAAATCTGCCAATCTTTTTTCTGAATCGAGACTCATGCCAAAGTGGCTGCCAATCTTCTTTTTAAATCGGGACTCACACCTTAAAAGGCTGCCAAAAAATCTTTTTCTTCAGGACTCACGCCAGAGTGGCTGTCAATCTTCTTCGAATCGGGACTCATGCCAAGCAGCTGCCAATCTTCTTTCTAAAAACATCTGGGGTTTCTGGATTGCCTCAATGTCTTGATCTTTGTACTCGGTTCCTCTTTCGTTTTGGAGACACATTCATTGTCTGCTAAGTTCTGTCTCGAGAATATTTTTTTCATTTTCTTATTCTTTTCTTTTCTTCTTCTTTCATGATGTCCTGGTTGTACCGGTCTTGTTCTGCAAATTTGAAATGTTGACCTCTAGCTTGATCTCTTTTTTTCTTTTTCTTCTTTTTTGCTAAAAGGTGCAAACGTGCACGAAATCTCTGTTACAACCATTTTTTTGACCATTATCTATCTTTTATTGTAAGACAATTTATAAAAAATGATGATGAATGAGCATTTTCACTATGCATGTGTTCGTGATGTATGTTCGAGATGTGCATATGCAATCTGTGGGTATGCATTGATGCATGAAGTTGCTGTTAACCCTGTTTCAAAAATTTGGTGCCCCAGTCCTCATTTCGTTTACCAGGTAAGCTTCATTAGCTAAACTTTTTCAGTAATCATGACACTTCTGGTCACATCAGATTCGAGCTTTGATTCTTTCATTTCGCGGACAATGATGTCCCACTCGTATTCTAATCTAGATTGGTGATGGTTGATCGGACGTCTTTGTGTCCTTATTTCATTTCTGTGCTTGTTGATGTACCTCAATGAAGGCTGACTCTCATTTTTCTTTAATTAAAAAAAATGATTTTTATTTGCATGTATTTCTGATGCAAGAAAGATTTAAGATGTGTGTAATTTCAGAGTATGTTGCAAAACAATTTAAGAAAAAGTTTGCTCTCATGAATGTCAAATGCAATAATATTTGCCTCAATCTGGCAAAGCTCAACTCTAATGAAGAGCATATTTAAAGGATCCTCGACTATTACGGGGATATAGGCAAATGTGTAGTCTCTTTTGGACTTATCGATCTTTCAAAAGAAACAATCCCTTTCCTAGTGACTATCCTTTTTCATGTAGCACTCATTATCTCACCTTCTCAACCTGCCCCATCCTTTCCTCATTTGGGTGTCGATCAAGCACTTTGAAGTTCAACGTTCCTTGAAGCAAGGTTAACCTTTGGGCGGAAGTATGATCTGAAGCCAATCTCATTTAGTTTGGATATCCCTGAATGATCAAAATGGTCTTTGAAAGCTTGTAAGACCTGAGTCCATGATCGGTGTAAAAAGGGTTTTGTATTTGTAATCTATCTTTTTGAGTCGCTCTAGACTACCTTTTTTAGGTTTTCACCCTAGAGTTCATCCTCTTTTTCCAAAATTGTTGATCTTCATATAAACTTGTATTGGATGGGATTCGATGTTCACTTCTGTGCTAATCTGTGAGAACTTGAGGTGTTCAAGATTTCTTTGTTTATCTTCGCCTCGTTTCTTCTGGTTAAATTTCTACTTCTGAATTGTTTGATCCAGATATGAAGTGTGTACATTAAATGTACCTGTATTTGTGATATGTATAATCTATTTTTTGAGTCGCTCTAGACTGCCTATTTTAGGTTTTCACCCTAGAGTTTATTCTCTTTTTTCCAAAATTGGTAATCTTCATGTCAACTTGTCTTGGATGAGATTCAATGTTCACTTCTGTACAAGTTTGTGAGATCTTAAGGTACATAGAATAAAGATTCCTTACTCATCCTTGTCTCATTTCTTCTGATTGAGTTTCTGCTTCTAGATCGTCTGATCTGAAAATGCAGCTTGTGTAACATTGCTTCTATTATTGCATGGATTTGGTCATCTTTCTGGTAATTTCCTGATGTTGCAATCTGTAAAACCCTCTTTTACTCAATTTGGGCTCGCTTCGGACTGCTTCCTCCCGATATCCTTCTGATTTTAGTATTTAATTTGTCTGATCCTGCCTTGTTCTTCAGGTGAGGTAAAAATGTCATTCGTCATCCTATTCGAGGAAGTCCAGAGAAGGTCTTCAGGGGTAGAAGTTTAAGGTCGACTCTTGATTCAAGGATCTTGATCAACAAGTGCCTGATAAGGAAATTTCCTAAAAATGGGAGCTGCCCATTATCTATACGCTCATTTTGTTCCTCTGATTGCTTAGTAGACTAGCGAAGACTCTCATTTATAATATCCCGCAATATTCGGTCTCTTCTAAGTATACAAAACTTTAGAGTCGGTCTTTGAGTTTGGAGAAAAGATACTACCATAATTAAAATTCAGGAGTCGATGTGTAATGATATATTCATCTGTATGTGTAAAAGTGTTTGTTATATGCACATGAAAGAGAAAAAGTTGTCCTTTAAAATGAATAAAATATTTAACGAATCAAACAAACGTAAAAAATGAATTAAAACAAATATGCATAAAACTTTCGGTTTAAAGTTCAACGAGAAATCAAAACCTCCTCAAACTCATCTTTGTTATCGGTCTTCAAACCTCAAAACATCAACTTCGATTAGACTTTGGACCTCGTTCTTTAGGGTTCCATAATTCTTGATCACATGGTTTGTGCTTCCCACTTGGTAGTCACAAGGGGTTTTCAGTTGGACTAGACTCTTGATGAGAATCGAGGATAACTCGGTATGTCAAAGGAAATTGAGCACTGATGTTCTGTGCAACGTCTTCGAGATAGGATTCCAACATTTTCCTCTTTCTTTAGGTTGGCTATACAAAGTTTCGAAACCTTTCGTAAGTTGACCGATCTAGAAACGTTTTAAAACACAAAAAAACTCTTATTTCTCTTTTCCAAACCTTAAGCATAAGTTTTGAAACCTCCCCAAAATTTTTCCTCTCAAAATTTATTCATCATTGTGGTATTTTATTGCGAAATTTTATCAAATCCCTTGGGTTTAACAACATCTTCATCAAAATCGTGAGGTAATTTCGTCTTCCAAACTATTTTAATTATTTTCGGATTTTATGGCATTTAGTCGTAGAAACTTATTTTTGATGCTTAAAATGCTTTAAATCATGCTTATTCTTAATTATTTTTATCTTTAAACATAATTTTAACAAAACCCATGATGTTTTTCTAGTCAAAATTTGATTTATCCGAAAATTAAATATGTTTAGGGCATTTTGATTTTTTTTAAAAAATGTATTTTTAATACTTAAATTAATGTTTTGGGATGATTATTTATGTGCCAAATATTGTCTTTATTGCAGGAGGTATCACCCAATTGCTCTTAAATTTTTTTGAAAATTTCTTTTAATCTTGTGCCCACAAGGTGTTCGATAAAATTCCCCAACCACTTTTTGAGCCTAAATTCTTATCCTTGCTGAAAACCATGCCTCCTAAAACCTTACCCGCTAGAGCTAAACGTGCTCGTGTTGAAAGGGGTCAACCTTCCGGTTCAAATGTACCTAATCCCAATCTGGATCTCAATCCTAATCCTACCTTTGAGGAAGTATGCTTTAGTGATAGTGCTCATAGAAATAGATATTTTAATGTCTATCATCATAAGGAGATTAGACTAGAGCGAAACATTGATCTAGATTTCCTTATGTCTCCCGATTATGACTTTAATCTTTTTGAGTTGTTCACCGAGTGGAGTTGGATTGAGTACTTGAGCATTCCCCCGTATACACATCGTAGGTTAGTTCGTGCTTTTATGTTAATGCTGAGTTTATTCGGTCTAATAGAGGAACTAATCCTATTACCAATATTCAATCTTTCTTGATGGGTACCAACTTCGTTTTGAAACCCGAGTCTATCGCTCAATTCTTAGGTGTCCCTCTTGGTGGGAAGTCAAATGAATAAGGAGTTCATTATATTGAACCTTTTCCCGACCATTGTCCTACCCATCTCCCCTTAGAGGAGCGTCTTTTCTATCTCCTTACTACGTGGTTCTTTTGCTCCTCTGGTGGAAAAGCCGCTAGTATGCGAGTGTTAGATCTTTTTGAACCTTATCAAAGTCATCTATAATCCTACATCCTTCTCCCTTCATTTTGCATGTGTTCTTAGTCACATCTTTAGGAAACTCAACATTGATACCTCCTTAGATGAGAATGTTAAGAACAAGAGTTTAATTGACATCAAATCTTGTCTCAAAGCCCAATGGTATCATGGTGCTCATGGATGGGTTCATAGAGGGATTATTGAGGAAGTCGATTAGGATACTCCCGAGGTTCCGGTTGATGAGGATACACCACCTCCCATGGTTCCTATCACTATGGAATCCATGTATGCTACTATGATCACTCATTTTGACAACATGGATGCTTTCCTCCATAGTTCTCATGAGGAGACCATTGGCATGCTTCATAGCTTGGATGAACGTGTATCTTCTTTAGAGCATGATATACGTGACATTCGTAGTCATCTTTTTTCGCCTTCTCCGCCTCATGATGCACTGGATGTTTAGATTTCATGCATACTTTTATGACTATATTATGATATTTTGAGACTTATTTTGATATGCTTTGAACTATATGCTTTATCGATTTTGTTAAAACTTTATGATGAATCTAGTTTAGATCATTTTGGTTTACATGGTGAATTATGATAAATGTTATGTTATGATATGCTTATGTTTTATGCTATGTGGTTTGAATTCTTTACATGCTATGTTATGGATTATCTTATGACCTATTGCTCTAGTGGTACTTGTTCCTCTTTGTAGCCTTTTATTCTTTTTGCTATAACAAAAATGTGGGAGAGAAATCAAACAATTTGTTTTTGTCTTTAAAATTGTCTTTAAAACTTTTGGTTCTCAAAGAATGTATAAGGACATTTATTAAGGGGGAGCTTAAATGGATTTTTCACAAGTTTAAAAATTTTCTCAAAAATAAATTTTTACAAAAGGTTTTGTTATATCAAAAAGGAGGAGATTGTTAGACTTATTTTGATATAGCTTAAAATAAATTTTCAAAGGACTAATTTGTAAAAATTTATAAAATATCTTTCTCAAAATAAAATTTTCAAAAACTTGTTTTAAAGTTGACAAAACGGTTTATAAAATGTTTGACTTTTTATCCACATCGAATATACTTTTAAAAGTCAATAAAATGGTCAAAAGTGTTTTCCAAAGCCAAAAGTCTCGAAACCTTATTGAAAGGTTTCAAAACTTTCAAGATAGAATGACCTGTTTTTGAAACCCTGGCAAGGTTTCAAAACCTCTATTAAAGGTTTCGAAACTTTCAACTTGTAATGGCTAGTTTTATTTAAAATTCTTATAGGTTTCAAAACCTCTAGTAAAGTTTTCGAAACTTCTGTGCAGGTGAGCATTAAATGCTCAATCTTAATGACAACCAACGGCTCTAAAGTACTCCCAACGGCTACAAACGGTTAGAAATAATTAAGAGCATACAAAAGAGGTCTGAAAACAATATTGGAACAACAAGAAAGCCTATCCAAACATTCAAGCATTCATATATTCAAGTTGTGCTTCATTTCCAACTTTTTTTGCAAAAAACACTAGTGTGTTCTTCATTTGTAATCTTTTTACTAGTGTTTAATTGGGTGTGTGAGAGAGCTTAATTTGTGTAAACATCTACCTTGTGAGGATTTTCTTGTTTGCTTCTTTGTACTCAAATTTGGGGATTGATTCAATAGACTTTGGGGTATAAGTCTATTGAATTGTGTAAGGTTACTCCTTATCCTTAAAGGAAAGACAAATTAGTGAAGTTGTGGAAAATCCTTAGTGTGGTCACTAAGGTAGTGGATGTAGATTTCATTGAGGAAGTTGAACCACTCTATATCACCTTGCAATTTCCTACCTTTGCAATTAGTGTCCACCAATTTTTAAAAATCTAATTCACCCCCTCTTGGCGTTTTTCGATCAGTTGCAACACTCAAAAATACCGTTTAGTGAATCACTAAAACAATATCGTTTTATTTGTAACACCCAAAAATCGAGTTAGTAAAAACAGTTCGAGTAATTATAAATTAAATCGAAACACATGGTAAATGGATTAGAAGTGAGGGATCAAATCGAATTAAATGAAAAATATGATGGTTGCATGGTGAAGGTTAGACTTCCCTAAACTACCCTTAGTAATTAACTAAGCCTACGCAATTCATTAAGGGTAATATAGTCTTTTCTCACTTAAGATTAATCAAACAAACAAAAAGAAAATCATCCCTCATCTCTCCCATTTTTCCTTATTCACTGTAAAACTTAATAACAAGAGAGTAAAATGAAGGTGAAAGATGATGATTTCATTAATGTAAGGAATGGATATATATACAAGTCGTAGAACATTGTAGAAGGAATAACAAAATGCTTAACAGATTTTCCCTCCTTTGGTGATCGGTTACACCCAAGCAAGCTGTTAGTACAGCTGGCTAACAGAAGGAATTTGGGGTGTATTGGAGTGTCAATAATATGAAAGGTTAATCCTTAATATTCTTCATGTTTTCTTTTCTTCTTCGGCAACCAAGTGTAAATAGTTGAGGACACGTAACCGTTGTCTTAAGGCACAAAAATGGAGAGATGTTGTAGGCTTAGTAAATATGTCTGCAAGTTGGCTTTGTGCTGGAATGTAATTAACCTGAAATGCACCAGTTGCGACCTTCTCACGAACAAAGTGTAGATCAAGGTCAACATGTTTTGTTTTAGTGTGTAAGACAGGATTTGCTGCCATGGATACCGTATTGGTGTTGTCACACCAGATAACTGGAGAAGATGTCAACTGGATGTGCATGTCACCCAACATCGCTTGTAACCAGATAACTTCCGAAGAGGTATCAGTAAGGCTACGATACTCGGCTTCAACTGTAGAGCGTAATACTGCTCGCTGCTTCTTTGCACTCCAAGAAATAATATGATTATTGAGAAGAACACAATATCCAGTGGTTGATCGTCGATCATCAATGTCACTGCCCCAATCTGCATCTGAGAATCCTGTGAGAACCATATGAGAAGTAGAGGAGGGAGCAAACCACATTCCATAATCCAAGGTGCCTTTCAGATACTGAAGTATTCTTCGAACTGCTCGCCAATGAACATCAGTTGGGGATTGCATGTATTGAGCCACTTTATTAACTACATAAGATAAGTCTGGTCGTGTATGACATAAATATTGAAGGGCACCGACTATGCTCCGGTAGCCTTGCACATCACTCAAAGGATCGCCATCATGTCTGCTTAATTTTGGATAAACTACCATAGGTGTAGTAGCATCATAAATCTCAAGTGAATCTGTCTTCTGTAGCAACTCACAAGCATATTGTTTTTGACTTAAAAATAAACCATGATTGTGATATTTTACTTCAATTCCCAGAAAGTAGTGAAGAGGGCCCAAGTCTTTAATAGAAAATTGAGCATGTAAGGTATGAATCACTTGCTGTAGATGACTTGGTGTGTTACCAGTTAAGAGAATATCGTCTACATAAACAACAATGTATGTAGTAGTTTCTGTGGTAACATAAGTAAAAAGAGAAGGATCAGCTTTATATGCAAGAAAACCAAGATCAACAAGACAACTGGTGAGTTTGATAAACCAGTTTCGGGGATCTTGGCGAAGACCATATAGAGCTTTCCTAAGCTTGCAAACATAGGGAACACCAGCAACATTTGTCTGAACAAAACCAGGAGGTTGTTGCATATAAACAACCTTAGTGAGATCACCCTTTAAAAAAGCATTGTTAATATCAATTTGATGTATAATCCACCCTCGAGTGATAGCTATAGATAACATGACATTAATGGTAGCAAAATGAACCACTGGACTAAAAGTTTCCATCAAATCAAAACCGGGAATTTGTGTGAAGCTTTTTGCCACAAGTCGAGCTTTAAGCTTGTTAACTGTGCCATCTGAATTATGCTTAATTTGAAACAGCCATTTGCACCCAATGGCTCGTTTCTCAGGAGGTAAGTCAACAAGCTCCCAGGTAGAGTTATCAATGAGAGCATCATATTCCTTCAACACAGCAACAACTTATTCGGAGTGCTGCAAAGCCTCATGAAAAGAAGTTGGTGTAAAGCTAAATTGAATATAATAAAGCTTAGGTTTGAAAATACCCACTTTACTTCTGGTAATCATAGGATGAGCATTGTGAGGAGCCACATTAACATTTTGTTGTTCAGATGTGATAGGAGAAACAGTGGTAGGTGCTGGTTCCAAAGGAGCTGATATGGATGATCTCTCAGCATCAGAAGCAACAGAAAAACCAGAATCATTATGAGGTGAATCTGGTGTATCCATATCATCATGAGCAGGAGGTATATGATCTTCAACTACAGCAGATGTGTTGGGAGAAGATTGTGGTTGAGCAGGGCTTGAAGTTCCAGTAGTTGTATCCTGTGATAACCTTTCTTCCTGAGGAGCAGCACGTGAATGAACAAGTATGTCAGAAAATAGAGGTTGCATATGCTCTTTCACCTGTGAACTAACAGAGGGAAAAATATTCTCATTAAAGACAACACTACGAGAAATATAAATTCTTCCCTTGGCATCAAGACATTGGTATCCATGATGAATTGTAGAGTAGCCAAGAAAAAGGCATTTAGTGGAGCGAAAATCCAACTTGTACCTGTTGAAGGGCTGTATGTGAGGATAGCATTCACAGCCAAAGACTTTCATAAAATTATAATCCGGTACTTTCCCCGTAAGAGCTTGAAATGGGGATTTGTTCTCAAGTGTTTTTGTAGGTAGTTGATTTATCAAAAAAACAGCACTTAGAACAGCATAGGTTCAATACTTCATGGGCATCGAGGCTTGAGCAAGCAATGTAAGATCAGTCTCAACAATGTGCCGGTGTTTCCGTTCGACCACACCGTTTTGTTGCGAGGTGTGAGAGCAGGTGACCCTATGTTGAATGTCATGCTGAGAAAGTGTAGAGGCAATGGCCTGAAATTCGCCTCCTCCATCAGTTTGAATTGCTTTGATAGTGGTGGAGAATTGATTCTTAACAATAGCATAAAATAAGGTAAAGGCTACAACAACATCAGACTTAGCTCGAAGTAAATACAACCAACAGTATCGAGTATGCAAGTCCACAAATGATAGATAATATCGATAACTATTTGAAGCAACTGGAGTAGGGCCCCATACATCAACTTCAACAAGCTCAAAAGAAGATGTATACACAGTACTTGAAGGTGTAAAGGGTAGAACACTACTTTTCCCTAGTTGGCAAGCTGTACATAGAGTAGTAGTATCTAGAGGAACTTGCTTATTTAATACTAGATTAAGTACATCTTTAGAGAGATGACCTAATCGTTGATGCCATAACCAGTAGGAACTTTGAGAGTTGATAGTAGCCATGCATGCTTCAGCTGGGGATGAGGCGATACCACCAATAAAGGAATAGAGACCATCAGCCTGAGTGCTATGCAAGACAGGAACACCTGTTTTCTCATCCTTCACACAACAATAATCGGCATAAAATTCCAAAAATACACTATTATCAGCAGTGAACTTAGATACGGATAAAAGATTTCGAGTAATCTTTGGCACATGCAGAACATGAGTCATATACAAGTTCCTAGTAGGAGTTGTAAAGATACCATTGCTTATATGAGAAATAGACAAGGCTAAGCCATCACCTATATGTACTTGACCCTTACCAGAGTAGGGATGGGAGGAAGAAGAAGAGGGAGTTGAGTTTGTCACATGATGTGTGGCTCCCGAATCTGGAAACCAGGTGATGGTGGAGGAATTTGGTCGTGTGGCTAGAAGGGTATTAACCTGAGCATTCTCAGTGTCTGAAATTGGTGCAGCAAGCTCAGGAGCGATGGTTGCAACAAAAGGTTCATAAGGTAAGTCAGCACTTTCAGGCACAAAATAAGCATTCGTCTGATTGATTGGCTGAGCTGGGGGCTGTTGATAAGAAGTATTCTTATAATTGCGATCGAAGCGATGCCAGCAACGATCAGCAAGGTGACCCAATTTGCCACACACTTGACACTGATAACGAGGACGACCTCGAAATTGACCTCATGTGTATGAAACTGCACCTCAACCTCGAGTAGCATAAGTTAGAGGAGTGTCACTGAATTGAGTGTTATGAATCCCAATCGACATTCGTAGGGGATCGGAAAGTTGAGATTCAGCATCCATCAATAAGGAAACTGCTCCAGCAACTGTATATGGCTCACGGCTAGCTGAAATCACAGCAACAAAGGGGTCATATTCTGGAGTAAGACCATTAAGAATGGTAGCGATATGTTCAACGGAAGAGACTGGACTGCCACAGGATGCAAGAAGATCGTACACTTCTTTGATTTGCATTGTATACTCTCTCATCGAGAGTTTAGTTTTTTTTATGGAGCGGAGACGATAATGGAGATGCATAAGTTTGGTGGTGGAAAGTTGCGAGTAAAGAGAGGCCACCGTCTTCTAGATCACAACAGTGGTGTCGGCTCCAACCAGTTGAGGAAGAACATCGGTGCTTTTCGTCGACAATAGCCATGAAGCAAGAGAACTATCTTGCTTAAAGAAGCGGCTATAGGCAGGATTGAGAACGACAGCTCCACCTTCATCGAGAAGGAATTTAGGAGGAGTAGGAAAAGAACCATCAAGATACCCTTCTAGTCCATGTCCACGCATTAACAGTAAGACCTGCTGCTTCCAGAGAAGGTAGTTCGTATCATCCAGTTGTATGTTGATTCGCTTATTGGAGAAAGACTGATCATCCTTGCCGGAGTTATCAACAAGTTGCGCCATTAATACAGGAATCGGAATGGACTACTGATACCATGTAAAACTTAATAACAAGAGAGTAAAATGAAGGTGAAAGATGATGATTTCATTAATGTAAGGAATGAATATATATACAAGTCGTAGAACATTGTAGAAGGAATAACAAAATGCTTAACAGATTTTCCCTCCTTTGGTGATCGGTTACACCCAAGCAAGCTGTTAGTACAGCTGGCTAACAGAAGGAATTTGGGGTGTATTGGAGTGCCAATAATATGACTGGTTAATCCTTAATATTCACGTCAGAAGCAAAGAAAGTAGAGGGGAGAAGGTTTTCATGGTGGTTTGAAGGGATTAACTCAAAATCCATGCATGTTTTGGCAATTAGTTTAGGGAATCAAATCTAAAGACCCTGATAAGCATTTCTTTCCCTAAACAAAATGTTATAAGCTTAAGATTCCTTGGTTTTATATGACTCTATGATGCTTTCATGTCAAATTTAAGGAATATGTTGCTTGGGGGTGAGATGTTGAAGCATGTATATTAAGTTAGGGAACTTGAACTTTGGGATTTTATAAATGCCAAATGAATGTTGATTGATCTTATAAGTTGCTGTAAATTGGATTCGAGAATGTTGATTATATGTTTTAAATGCTTGAAAATTAATAAGTTTTAGTTCGGATTAGGTTCGGACACTTAGAATGGAGGTTAGCCGAAACTAGCCTAGAAATACTATTCCGAGTAGCCATCTTTGAGAAATTCCCTAGATCGGGATTTAAGGAATTAAGAGCTGAAATTTTAGAGCATGATACTCCTATATACCTAGTTTAAGTGAAAATTTACAGAACCCCAATCCAAGTTCGGTAGAGAAAGATATAAGCGTTTCCGTAGGGCTATCCAAGCAGTCCTGAAAATCTGGCCGGGTCTGTTTTGAATAAAATATGGAGTTGATCGGTTAGGAATTAAAATGTAAGGTTAAATTTTACTTTTAGAGAATTATCTTAGCTTTCCGAAGAGGTAAAATAGGCTAAAATCAGACATGAGAGCTAGGAGATATGATCGTTTCGCTAAAGGATAGCAAAATTGTCCGTAATGCACAAATACACATGTTTATATTTGATAAGAGGCTCGAAGCAACGAGGAAACGAGGTAAAGGGATTACGATCTACAATCCTTAATAGCTTGGAAACATTGTGAGTGTGGCAAACCTTAGGGTTAGGACCTAGGGTCCTAACCATCTTTTGTTTATTTGAATTGATATGACTTTTAAATGGACTAATTATATATTCGGTAATAAGGGAAGGAGGATTAAATGTAAATAACTTGTTTGACATCTCGATTGATTGTTAGATTGATAATGCTACCTTAGTACATATGCATTGCTTGGAAATGCCGAGGTAAGTAACGACACGCGACTACGGATGCCAGGTACGCGAATCATGCATGAAGCATGTATATATATTATGGTATGAACACTGTTCATATGATATGAATGATATGATAGAACATGATAGATGTTTTTATGTTAACATGCTATGAATAATTGTCATTGGTGACACGAACTTGATTACATAAATTGAATAATGATCAAATTAATATTGAAATGTTATTGAGCCTTGGTCGATAGTTGGTCATAGGTAGTACGACATGCCTAGGGTCTTGAGCTCATTGTTTAGTGCTTGACATTCTTGTTTAGTACTTCGGTACTCTTGTTTGGTACTATGTGTACCGTGATTTGATGGTTAGTCACCAATTGTTAGATACCATATGTATCTCTTGTTAGTATCTTTATGATACTTTTGTTAGTGCCTTTGTGGTACTCTTGTTTAGTGTCTTCGTGACACTCTTGTTGACTCGCTTACCTTGTCCTACTATACCAAGGTATCAAACGAAATAAAATGAAAAAGATTAAAATGTAAATAAGAAATCATATGTGTACATATGCATTGGCTTATGAAGCATGGAAAATTGTTTATGATTTGTATTGATTATTGAAATGGAAATGTTACTAAGTGTAGCACTTGAATGTGAAACGACTATTGATATTGGAAATGAATATATGGCTATAAGTAGCCCTTGTTATGAAAGGTTAATGAAACTTGAGAAATGGAAAAATGGCTAATGGATTATATGTAATGACTTGATGCTAGTTTGAGCATATAGATCATGATATTGATTTGTGTGATAGAAATGATGTACATGAGAAGTATGTTAATTATGTTATTTGGCCATTGATGAATTTGTACATTGATTGAACCATTGCCATGAATTGGATTTGCTTGCATATTTAAAGCATGTTATACTTGTTATGTTTCATGTTTAATATGGTTAGACTAAGGCTGCCTCACTAAGTACTTCTAAGTATTTACACTCGTTGTTTCCTCCTTCTCAAAATAACAGGTTAACAAGCTAAGGAGTTAGATTGAGATTAAACCGGAGTAAGGACTATGACAAAGCTAAAGTATAGTATTTTGTATTTTGATTAACTCCTAGTTATGGTGACATTAGTGATCATATTTTGTTAGCCTATGCATTTGAGGGCTTGTCCTATGGTTTGTATATATATATATATGTGGCTTGGTAATTGATTTGGTATGTAAGCCATAAGGCTAGAGGTAATTAGGCTTGCTATATGTATTTTGATTTGGCTTATGGTTGCATCTAGAATGGACCTTGTAATATGCACTTGGTAGGTGTGCATTCATTTAAGCTAAGTGGATTTAGTTGTTTGCCATGGTGAAAATGTGATAGTATAAGTATTGGCTTGATTAATGGTTGATTTAAAGAACCTAAATTTGGTAAGTTGTCATAGATGTCTAGTATGCTAGAAATGTCCCTTAAGGCTTAGGGATGGGTTGAGATCATCTAGATAGTCCCTTTGAAATTGTCTAAGTGTTTGAAAGGCTTAAAATTTGCCAATTTCAAGCAGGGGTATCGATACCACTAACTCGGGTATCGGTACCGCCCTTGGTAGTGAAGAAATAGCATCGAAGCACGGTGCGATGCCAAGCTTCATTGTGCACCCCTTAGTTCGATACCGGTATCAAACCAGGTTATCCAATTTTGGTCAACGAGTCAACGACCTTGAGCTACTTCGATACCTGGCTCGATACTGGGCCTCCAGTAGCAAATTGGCACCGATATCTGGTTCGAACCAGGTTTCCTTGCTTTAAAGTCAACAAGTTAACGGTCAACACCTTTGACTGGCATCGAACTGGGGTCGATACCTGTTTCAATACCACCATTATAGGGGTATCGATACCCCTAGATAAGTTGGTTCAAATCTGAAATAATGAAAAGTGTCTTGATCAATAAAGATAATATTGATAGTGATGGATGAATAAAATTTGGTTATAGGTTTAAATCAAGAACAAATGAGATTATAATTGATGATCGAACGGAAATTAAGAATCGTAATGGTTAATGGTATAAGTATGAAAAAGTTTTAAATTAACCACAAAATGGACAAGTGTTACAGGAGTTTGTCTCGTAAAGTTATTTAAATGAACAAAATGTTATATTTATTGAATACAAGTTTGGTTTAAATATGAGTCGAATGCCCGATCGACGCCCCCGTCCCCTAACCCGGGGTGAGGGTGTCACATTATTTTATTTAGTTATTTTTAGTATTTCTAAATGTTGTCGTTTTGCAGCTTTTAGGTATAAAGTCTGAAATTCTTTGTTCGAAGACTATTAAAAATAGAATGAAAGTCTTGTTTTTGCTTTTCTGAGAATTCTTCTGTCGTCTCCTTTATTCTTCTGTTTCTCCCTCTTTTAATTCTTGTTTTTCCGGTTTGTGTTGTTACAAGATACTGAATCGATCATGAGCATTGACTCAAAATATTATATTTCTTTTCTTCCCAGGTCATGACACTCAAGATAACCTTCTTCACATTGCCAAGCTTTCTTTAAGATAACAGTGACAGTTAGAATTTTGGAAACTCAGTTTGAGAGTATCTTACCGACTAAGGAATGAGACTTGATTGTAGCATTTATGGCGAAATCATCTGTAAGCAGTTAAAACTCAATAAGAAAATTAAAAGAGAAATGAGATAAAGACAGACGATATCCTCTACTCGAGAGAATCCAAAACTTAGATGATTTCATTCGATAACCAAGAAGATGAACATTCAAAAAAGAAATAAGCCCTAAATCCTAATACGTAACGTTTAAGGCCTTAGGTAAAATAAAAATGTGACTCAGCCTAAAGGCTAACCAATAGTAGACAAATAAAATTTAAAAATTAAAATAAATTCTAGCCAGCTGGCACCAACGGCTTCCTTGTGATTTGGTTTGTTACAATGCCCTCTTCTTCAAATGATCCTTGTTCTCAAGGATTAAAGCAAGACCCTTTTTCCTGTGATTAAACCAAACATGTACACATATTTTTTTTGTCAAGTTTCAATCTATCATCGAGGAGAATAGCCGAGATTCCTGCAGCTTTAAAGCACTTTGAGCCAATGACTTGCAAACCAAATGATCTATGGTACTGTTCCATAGCATCCAACGATGATTTTGTGCCATAGAGTTATGCAATATTCCTCAAATTCCTCTCCTTATCCATTAGTACTTCATCAGCTTCTTTACCAACAAGCTTCATCTCTCAAAGTTGTTTTCCGGCTTCGAGTCCATGTCCAATAAACTTATAAATAGCAAGAAACCTCTCATGTGTCAACCCATTGATTAAAGGACTTTCTTCTTGAAATACCGAATTGACAATTTTATCTCATTAACAAGAAAATCAGATTGATAATTCTCTATAAGCACTATGTTTTTCATATCAAATTCAGCAACCAAATCAACCTTATAATATCTTTCAACTTTCGCAAGGCCTTTTCAAATTTGTTAAGCTCTGTGACTATTGTTGTCATTGCCATGAGGTAACTGTAAATCTCAGGCTTCGACCTACATTTTCTGAAGTTATTAATCAATCTGACGGCATCTTTATACTTATCACCAATCATCATCTTCCATGAAAGATAGCCAATCGGCTCACCCTTCTGCCCTTCACCATCGTTATCTTCATATAAAACTCTTCATTTCAAAATTTCTTTTACAAACACAACTTTATTTCTTTCATCCATCTCCCAGTACATTGAAATCACCTTTTTAAGCATACTAAAACTTGGTTTCAACCCCACTCAATCTTTGTCTATAAAAATTGTTTCTAATCTATTTGCTAAGTAATATGCCTCTACCAAAATTTTTGGTTCAAAGAGTTGTAAACACTGACTAATTTTCAACCTTAAATAATTCTTGAAAATACTCAAAATATACTTGTCAGGGAGTTGTACTGGTTAATCCGAGTGATGAACTCATCATAATATTGCTCTACCGTTTCAGGTTGTTTCAACGCTAACAATTTAGCAAATGGGTCCTTGAAACTCTCTAGGACAAAACATTCACGCAACTTCTCCAAATATTGGTCCCAATTCTATTGTCCCAAAACACAATCTTTGCGAATCATGAATGAATGCCACTGTAACGTTTTTTCTTCTAAATGAGCTTCATCAATCTGATCTTTGAAGAATTCGATACCCTTTTTACTTCAAAAAATTGCTCAAGCTTTGAAATCCACCAGTTGAAATTAGATCCATCAAACCTCGGGCACAAAAGTTTGTATGCGACATTCATCGACTGTGAAGATTGACCCATTGCAACCACAAGACCCGACTCTTCTTCCACCATAATAAGTTCGCTAACTGTTTGTGAAAATGCCTCTTTCTCTTGCGATGTTGGTTCATGGGTTCTCTCCGACAAAAAGCTCTAACTCATAACTCCGATAGTATGAATCATCAATGGCTCCACCACAATCTTCTTTCCCAAAGCTACTTCTAGTAACCTATGTAAATTTGACATAATGGAAGTCCTTAACCCCAAAATCTTATCATCAAACTCAGATCGTAATTTCTCTATTTTCTGCTTCCATTCACGTACCTCAGGAGTTACAACAGGTGCTTATGCTTGAAGTTGTGCCGCCGCTACATTGGCCGCAACGCTTCCTGTAACCACTTCGTCAACCATGAAAGAATTGAAGTTGGCTCTGATACCTTGTAAGCAGTTAAAACTTAATAAGAAAATTAAAAGAGAAATTGGACGAAGACAGATGATATCCTCTACTCGAGAGAATCCAAAACTCAAATGATTTCATTTAATAACCAAGAAGATGAACATTCAGAAAAGAAATAAGCCCTAAATCTCAATACGCAATGTTTAAGGCTTTAGGTAAATTAAACACGTGACTCAGCCTAAAGGCTAACCAACAGCAGACAAACAGAATTTAAAAATTAAAATAAATTCTAGCCAGCTGACACCAACGGCTTCCTTGTGATTTGGCTCGTTACAACATCATCCATCCGTAAGGAATCTAGAAGTTGGCAATAACTTCTTGTATCAATGAAGTCGTGAGAAGTTATTTTTAGAGCATTTATGTTGTTGCCTTGATCTTGAGACATGATCGAAAAGGTGAATGAGAACCTTAAATTAACGAGGGAAGAGAAAAGGTGTTGAAAAGGGAAGAAACAAACTGGGCACCAAAAAAAACTCAAAAAACAACAGACTTTACAATGAACCACTAGCCAATCAAGAAACAGAACAACCAGGAGCCAATCTTCCCCTTGAGACAGGATTAAAGGAGAGGACATGGAGAAACATGAGGAGAAGTTTTGAGGTACTCAAATGTTTCAGTAACCCAGTTTTCTCCTACGGGTCGAAACCCAAATGATAATTATTGAATTGCATTGGCAATATGATTTGGGCTTTAGACAATAAGTGAGGTTTTCCTATTTAAGGTAGAAAATGAATTTAAGCAGGCTAAAGAACTCGAGACTTTAGTCAGCCCAAACTAAGCCGATTTCATAAATACTAGAACCGTCCTCTCCACTTCTTCTACTTGAAATTGGAACCCTTCCTCTGCTCTTTCAAGAAATCAGTTCAGATTTCAGGTAAATCAATCACTTTTCTTATTTTCCTTTTCTCTCATGGTGGTTGTTTTAATAGTAATTTGTTTTTCTTAGGACCTGTTTGTTTCCTACGATTCTGTGAAAGTAGAGAGCTTTGGGGGGATAAAAGATGAGTAACCCCTCAACAGGAACCTCTTCAAAAGCAAAAGTTGGGTCTTCGCAACCTTCAGAAACTTCGTTTAAGCGTAAAAGAGGAGTTTTTCAAAAAGATTGTAAACAAATTTTCTTCCTTTTTATATCCCAATTTCTTTGTTTGTCCTGCAACTGTTTTCAATGATTTAGGTTGATTTTCTTACAGTGCAGCATATGATGTACGGTTTTGGAGATGATGCCAATGTAAGTATTCCTCTGAAATTTTGAATCGAGTTCTTTTCATTACTTAAATTTTCCCCTTTTAGGATCATGATTGAGATGTGAATGAAAGTAACAACAGAAAGAGATTCCAGATTTTTTGTTGGCTATTTATTATATAATCGTTTATGTCAGTTGGAGAGATGTTTGTTAGATGTTTATCTTTATTACATATTAGCTTTGGTTGGAAATTCAAGAAGTAACTTGATCTTAGCCTATGTTACTCGTACTCTGTTGTCAATATCAAATACAGACATGTATCTGCCATGGGTGTTTTCTAAGTTTTCACTTAGAGGGTCTATCATCGTATACATTTCAAACACGGATAAGTACGAAGAAGAGATGCACATTTCCTCCTAATGTCATGCCACTAGACACTAGTTATGTCTTATTTCACTTAAAATGAGAGGAAGTGTATCTGTCAAGCTGACACCTTATAAAAATTGATTTTTCAGCTCTTCATACTGTAAATCATGATATTGCCATGGGTTAGTGGTTGTCTTGAGAAAGTTGGAAATTTCAATTTACTGCACATTTGCAACTTTGACATGAGCTGCTCAAAAAAACGAATTCGAATGAGTTGCTTTGCTGTTTGGTATCATTCATTCATATGTTTTTACTTCGAGGCATAATCTTCGAATGAGTTACTTCGAGGCATAATCCATGATAAAGTTTGTTTGCTTGCTTGCTATTTTCAAGCTAAATCATATAAACTTGAAATCCCGATACAGGTATTTAAAGTTCAAAACCTCGTGTTTTGGATACAGTAACGAAGACCATGCGTTGCAAATGTATAATTTTCACAAAATATGATTGTTGTATGTATTCAATCATAATTTCAAACTCCATTTGTTGCATTTTCAGCCACTTCCAGAGACCGTGACCCTTGTGGAAGACATTGTTGTGGAATATGTAACAGATCTGGTAAGTTTCCGTGGTTTTTCTGATTTATAATTTTATTTAAATGAGATGCCACAGTTGTAATATGTTCCTATCTTCCTCGTCTTTAGGCACATAAAGCTCAAGATATCGGAACGAAGAGAGGAAAGCTATCTGTTGAAGATTTTCTGTATCTAATTCGCAAGGTAAACTCTATCATATTTTGAAGTGGTGTGTTTCATATCTCGATAAATTTGTTTTAACGGATGTGCGAGGGATTATAACACGAGCATGTTCCCGGGAATGTTTTCCCTTTGATATTTATCCTAGTGCTTTGAATAGTTGATAACCTGTTTGATTCTCCAGGACATGCCAAAACTAAATCGTTGCACTGAATTGCTGTCAATGCAAGAGGAATTGAAGCAAGCGAGGAAGGCATTTGAGGTTGATGAAGAGAAGCTGGCAACATTAGAGTAGCCTCATCGGCCTTTTATTTTGTATAGGTCAAGACTAGTGCATGAAGCATATCAAATCAATACTTATATGAATTTTTATCCATTTTTTAATATGGAATATATTATTTATAATTCTCATTACATTAAAAATATTTTTAACGATTAAATAATGATTCATGCCGAGAAAAAATGTCAAAAGCTCGGCTTGTGTTGGAGTTTGAGTTTCTTCGTCACTGGTTCCATTGGTTTGTCTATGAGGGGTGACTAGTTTTTAATTGTCTTAAAACTTATTTTACAAGTCTCTAAAGTGAAAGCTCGGCTTTTTTCTTTCATGATCAATATTATATTCAATCTTTTATTTTTCTTAATCATTTTATTTTTAGAATTATTTGTAGTAATATAAGAACAAAATTAAATATTTATCTTCATGAAATCATATCCAGCAAGATTTACTTATTAATAATGGTTGTTCAAAGATTTTGAGGGTTCTGCGCAATTAATTAATATGTGGTCTTTAGAGGTAGTTGTCCATAATCACATTAGTTCTAAAAATATAGTCCTCAAAAGCAATTGTCCTTTTTAGGGTATCTGTACGGTTGTTTTTATTATGCCTTTCCAAAATCTCACTAGTTTTACGAAAGTAATAGGAATAGGAATAGTTAATATGATTCTATAATCAATTGTCATATTTAGGACATGATTATAACGTTTTAAGAATTATAACTTATCTTTCTTGAGAGTATTTTTAAAATTCTTACAATAATTTTCGAGATTAACATCATTTAATGAATGTAGTTTATAGAAATTTGTCCCTCTTTTTTAGGATCCCTGTACGATCGCTTTTGTTACGCATGTCCAGAATCCCACTGCTTATTAACTATATTTGCATCAGTAGTGTATGCTTGCATAGTTTATGTAATGATTATTCATCGAGCAAATTGATCGCTCATCTCTTTCGTGTGAACCTCATTGATATACTTTTTATTGAACTCAATCAAAAAGGTATCCTAGATTTAAAACGTAGATTGTAATCCCATCTCAATAATCTCTTATCATTTCTCAATATTGACAACAACATAATCAAGATCATCTTTCAAATTACCACTCGTATATCTCAAAAATATATTAGATGTCTCTTAATCATTAGTCAGCTTTTATCGGGTCATCCTCACCTTAATCTTTAAAGTCTTTAGTTTCATATCAATGAAGTCTCTCCATCGGGGGGTTTAGTGACGTGTTAGAAGACCTCGAAAAGGCCTTCAAGTTGCATGGACTATGGCTGTTGAACGCCTACAAGTTCAGTCCGACTGCAAGCATGCCATTCATCTTTTGCTTTCTGCCTATAATATTAGCCCGCTATCGATCGTGAAGGACAGAGCATCCGGGCGTAGTCGACAGGGATAGCATTTTACCCGGCCGATAGGGTTTTGATCCGAACCGGTTTGATTGGGTCGGATATTTTAATAAAAAAAAATTAAGTTCGGGTCGGGTCGGATCATATGCTTTTTAGAGTGTGGTCATGTCAGATTCGGATTTAGAATGAAAATATCTGATTCGACCTGATCCAAGACTAATATATAATTTTTTATAATTTTAAAGATATTATTTATAATTTAGTCCTTAAAATTATTTTTTTTCCTATTGGTCGGGTTGGATTTTTTTAAAAAAAAAATTGTGTGGATCAAAATAGAGTTTAAAATATTTGTATTCTAATCAAGTTTGAGTGGACCAAAAATTCAACCCTACTTGTAACATCCCTAATCACGATACACTGATTTTGTTTGTAACCCTCGTGAGTGCAATACAGTTGCACACGTCAAACTTTCTCGGCTACATAAAGATTTGAATCTCAAACTCACTTATAATAATAATAATAATAATAATAATAATAATAATAATAAGCTAAAGTTGAATCGACTTGTAAACATTGTTTTGGTTAAATTTATTTTTTAACTTATATTATCTTTTTAGTTAATTTTTTAAAATATTTTTCGGTTTAAGTTGGTGTTCTATATTTTATTTTATTATTTAAATATTTTTTTATAATTATTAAAAAAATTTGATCATTAAAATTAATAAAAAACCCGTCGATTTTATTTGTTAACGAACATTCACCAATGAAGAAAAAATGATTGATTGAGTCCTGACCAATGGTTAGATGGTGGTGGATATCGAACTTTGAGGTGCACAACACATAGACGGTGAAGGATGAACCACTTATGTACGAGGATGCTAGATAATGAGGTATATATGATTTGAGGGTTTAATTGAAAGATATTAAAATTTTAGATTTTTTTTTAAAATTTATAAATTAAAAAATAGTAAAAAAAATGATGTGTGTCGTGTTCTAATTAAATGATAATTTTTTTATAATTATCGTTGATGAAAAAAGCTTATTTGAGTAAAAATTGAAACTTAAACATTTTACCAGAAAATAGTATAAACACCTAATTGAAAAAAATATATAGTATGAACATTTATTTTATTGTTAAATCATTTTAAAAGAATTTTTTTAATATTTAATTTACGCAAGTTTGTCAATTTTATGATTTAGAAGTTTAGTTTAAGGTTTAAGAATTTACGCAGGGTAATAAAGACTTTTATAAATAAGATGAGATATTAAATTCTTTAAAATTTTAAATTAATAGATTTTGTGAATTAAATAAAGGATATTGGATTAAAAGAGTCGTTTTTATAGTATTTGATTTGATTCAAATTAATCAATCAAAATATTAAATATAAATAATTAAATAAAAAATAATATTATTAAAAATGCTTTTTACGATTAAATTAACTATTTTGTAAATGAATTTCTCCAACTGTAGATTAAATAAGTATGATATTTCGATTAAACAAGTATTATTTAAATTATTTTTTACGATTAAATTAATTATTCAGTTGATAGAAACTTGTAAAACGAATCTCAAAAAAATTCTAATAATTAAACGTGTATGATATTTCAATTCTTTCAAACGAAAATATAAAAATATATATTTTTTAGTTATCTATTTTCTTTTAAAAAAATACAAATATACTAAACTTCACTATTTAATTTTTTTTTAGTTTATTTTCCATTCACAGCTATAAATATATAGCTCAACTTCAATGATTTTCAATATATAGGTTTTCAAGCACACCTATTTTATTTATTTATTTATTTATTATCTTCAACTTTATTTTTATCTTTATTTGTGCAAGGTTTATATAACACTATTACTGGCAGAGACGGAGCTAGGATTTAATGTTGAGAGGAGTTAGAGTCTATTAAACCTTTAAATTTAAATATTAGGAGGGGCAAAAATCTTTATTTAAGTAATATTTAAACTAAAAGGGACTAAAAAAACAATTATACCAAAATATTTAAGAGGGGCAACAGTTTCTCCCACCCTATAAACAGCTCCGTCCCTGATTACTGTTACAAAAATGAGAAGACACTAAATAAAAAAAAATGAAGATAATGGATCAAAACAGATTTAAACACTTCATACTCTTTAGATTTAATTAATTTCAGTATAGATGTTGTGTCAATGTATCTGATGATATTATACCCTAAGACATCTTAATGCATTTAAGATCAATAATCATGAGAGAAGTCTTTCTTTATAGAGGTAACTATCATAGATCATCTTCCATATTCATCATATGTGGAGGAACAAAAGAATATTTTAAAAATTTACTGAGACAATAAATTTAGATATAATACTTCTCTCTTGTAACTTGGAATATCATAAAACGGTACTTACTATGGTATTTTTGGAAGTCTACCCTTTAACAAAATATTCTATATTTTCTAAATTTCTTTTCTGCTTTTTATTATTAAACTTTTAATTTTTTACAATTTTAATCCTTTCAAAAAGTCTAAGATTAATAATTAAGCTTAATAGAAGTTCAATATATTATAATTGAGTACAATATTATCTTCAATACAATGCAATAATTGGATTATTTTGTTATAAAATTTTTTATCATCGAAACTTAATTTTAATTAGATCAATTTTTGTGATGTTACACGAAGACCGACAATATCTGTTTTTGATCTAGTATGCATTGGTGGATCATACCAAAAATAAAACTTACATCTCCTGCCCATTACTCATAATTTTTACAACTCAAAATATCCTACATGGATTTTCATCGGTCCATCATATTTTAAACGTAGAATGAATTCTATAAAAGCACAAGCAATTCAACTCTATATCTTTTATCGTCTAAAATCTCCGGCGACTAATTGAGTGTTATATTTTATAAAATTAAAATTGATTTTGATATAACAAATAAGTGTAAGGACTATTTTTTGAAATAATTTTTTGGTCCTTAAGTCAAAGCTTGATCTCTTAGTCAAAACCAAGAACCTTGAAATACTCGTACAAGTTAAATTTTACACGAGGGTATCGATACCATAAGGACAGGTATCGATACACCTGGGATTTTTTCAAGGCTTGTTCTTGAGATCAAGAACAAGTATCGAAACAATGTTCGATACAAAAACTTTCTGCCAACCCATGTTTCGATACTGGTATCGAAACAGCTTGGGAAAATTTCAAATTATTTTTTAATTTTAAAAATACAACTCCTGTTATCGATATAGGTATCGATACACCCTTAATCCTCAACGGCTATTTTCAAGCATTTAATGAGTCGACCGTTGATGTCAGTTAAATTTTAAATGATGGTTAGCCTGTATCGAAATAAGGTTCGATACCGGGCATCACAGAAACTTTTTTGTATTGAAACAGGTATCGATACACCCCTTATTAAATGCACAACGGCTCTTTCTTTTCTTGGCATGTTTCGAAACAGGTACCCCGTGTTTCGATACCACCTGCTGTAAAGTGCATTTATGATGGAAAGATGAAGCTCCAACGTTCATATTTACTTTTCCAACAACTTCAACGGTTAGAAATCAATGAGAATGTATAAAAAGAAGCATTTTCAAAAGCACTGAAGAACAATTGATCCTCAAGCAACATCCAAGCACCAAAATTCAACTCAAAGCACTTCATTGCATATTCTTGCTCCCAACTCTTGTATTTTTCACTTTGATCTATTGTAATCTGAGTTTGGGGAGGGTTTGTTTGTAATTGGGGCAAAATATTTCTTGTGAGAGAACTTTTATTTGCCTACTTATCTCTTGTATTCTCTTGTGAGAATTGAATCAATTCTTGGGTAGAAGAATTGATTCGAATTGTAACGGTTATCCCTTGAACCGAGAAAAAGGTTGAATTCATTAGTGAATTGCTTTCAAAATCCTTAGTGAGAACTAAGGTAGTGGATGTAGAGCTTGTTCGAAGCTTGAACCACTATAAATCTCGTGTCCTTCAAATTCTAGCATTTTACCAAAAAAAAAAAATTTCAACTCAAAATTTCAATTGCCAATTCACCCCCCCTTGGCCATACTTCAAGATCGATCAATTCAACATATTTATTAAAATTAAAAATATAGTGGTTATTTCGATACCAACACTATACTTAGACGGTCATCTATGTAGTTTACCCTGAAAATAGATTTTGAATTTTATATTTAATTTTAATATTTTAATTAAAAATAATACTATAAAATAAAATACAAAAGATTTATTAGATCTAAATTGTAGTTTTATTTTGAATAAATATTAATTGCATGCGAAGGTCCTATAATTTTTTTAAAATTAATAATTATTAAAAAGTTAACGATAATCAATAGTATATCATATTAATGGTGTTAAGCATTATACGAGGGTTATTATAGACTCATCGCATTATTTTTTTAGCTGTTAATTATAATTTTTTAATATATCAAAATATTAAATGTATATTTTAATTCATAATTTTTTTCTCATAACTCATCAGTCGTGTAAACATATATATATAATTATGCACGTAATTAACATTTGTATTACACGGAAATGCAAACTAATTATTATATTGATTGATTATTTTAGAGTATCAAATTAAAGAAAAAAGAAAGAAAAAGAAATCCTCCATGAAAACAAAATCCAAATCTTGAACCAAGCAATCTTCTTTACCGGCAAAGAAGGTTGAGACGTCGTCGTATAGAACCATGTCTTACGACTATCTTTTCAAGTACATTATCATCGGCGACACAGGTTCGTCTATAAATCCACACATTTGGATTTCTTTGTTAAATTTCTTATGGGGTTTGATTGGTTTGTGGTGCAGGCGTGGGGAAATCATGTTTGCTATTGCAGTTTACGGACAAGAGATTCCAGCCGGTTCATGATCTAACCATCGGTGTTGAATTTGGGGCTAGGATGGTCTCCATTGATGGCAGACCCATCAAGCTGCAAATCTGGGATACCGTACGATGTTTTTTTTGTTCTTTTTGGTGAAAAGAATGTTAAAATCTTAATGAATAGCTTTGGGAATCTGTTGAAATATTCTATCCATGTGTTTTCTTTGGTTGTTTGGGGAAAAGGGTGTTCAAAATTATTTAAGTTTTTGGATATTAGGCATAGATGAACTTAGTTTAGGATCCAAAGAAGATGGTGAAGAGAAATATGGGTTCATTTTGGTAGTTGCTTTCTACACAAGAAATGTTGAACCAAATGAAATGTAGCTTATTATTAATGAATTTAATGGCTTCTTTTATCTAGGTTTTTGTTGGGTGTGTTTGATCATTTTTACTTCCATTATTCAATGATTAGATGAATATTTTTGCAAAGAGCTTGTTTTCTTATTTATATATATTTCAGGCTGGGCAAGAATCCTTCAGATCCATCACCAGATCTTACTACAGAGGAGCAGCAGGAGCCCTTCTGGTCTATGACATAACCAGGTGAGATGCCAAGTTGTCTTACTCTGCTTAGGTAATGGGACAACACAATCGTAAGAAGAAAAAAGAAGTTCCAACAGCTACTGTTGCCTTATTTTTTTACTGGTAAAATATAGTTGTTAACATTTGAAACTGAAGTGTAAAGTTACACTGTTGGATCAGGAGAGAGACGTTTAACCATCTGATGAGCTGGTTGGAGGATGCTCGACAGCATGGGAATCCGGACATGGCGGTCATGGTGATTGGAAACAAGTGTGATCTTTCTCACCGGAGAGCAGTGAGCAAAGATGAGGGGGAGCAGTTTGCAAAGGAAAATGGGCTTTTATTCTTGGAAACATCTGCGAGGACATCTCAAAATGCCGAGGAGGTAAGTGTTATATCCCCATGGTGTTTCAACATTTTTTTCTTTCCTTTAAAGTACTCTGCCCTACATGCTCGGCAGTCGGCACTCACACCCAAGTAATATTGCTTTATATTTTCCTCCTGCAGGCCTTCATCATAACTGCTGCAAAGATACTTCAGAACATTAACGAAGGGATCTTTAACGTTTCCGATGAGGTAATATGTTTTTCAGAGCATATTCATATCCGGACATAGATTACAGGTATAAAAACTTGTTATAATCTCCATGTCTAACCCTCCGAATGCAACTTAGAATCATTTTCATTAATCCTTAGATGGTTTCAGTTTCATTATTTTCCTATCATAAGAACTCCAAAGCATATCTCACGTTATATAGACTGATTCATGGATCTGAATGCAGTCATCCGGCATCAAGATCGGCTACGGACGTGGACAAGGTATGACGGGTGCAAAAGATGGAAACCTCGGTCAGAAAGGTATCTGTTGCAGTCAGTAGGCAAAACAATACGTGTCTGTCTTTCACCCTTCAATCCAATTCATTTCTTACCCCACATTGCTTCCATTCATATATTCTTAAAGGAGCTGTTCAACTTAGCAAGAACGTGGAACATATAGAACTAGTGTTCTTTCTTTGTACACTCAGAAATCACATGTTCCATCTTGTTTTAATTTGATTTGAGTCATTTGCATAGTAATATATATTAACGACTATTATAAGTTTTTTGCACCCTTACCATCCCTTCAGGAACTAATTGATGCTAGAAACAGAACAGAAATCCGGCAGATGAGTCCTCATCTAAAATTGTTTCATATTCAGATAGCATACCAACAATATAAGGAAACTGCTGTTCTTCATTGATGTAGATCCGGACTAAAACTTGAACGACTATAAATGTTCCATGGAACTTCTCTTTCTAATGCCTCCAGAGGGGAACAACATTAGAGTAACTGAACAATAAACAGAGAAGTACCTATTCGGCTGCAATTATATCCTTGAAACTGGAAGGCAACTCCTCGGCCTTTGTGTGCCATTACTAAGAACCAGCAGATATCTGCAATGAATATTGGAAAGCTTCAGGGAACAAGCTACAAAGAAAACAAATACAGTTGTTGCTACTTGTTCATCAAGTGACACTTACCCCAGCAAGAATATCTTTGGACAATTGTGGTTTGCCTTGAGATGAATCAACTGCAACTGGCTTATTCTGCCGGAATTGATGAATCACCGTCTTGGTGACAGGCAGCTCAGAATTCACTCCAGACTCCTTTTGTACCTTTTGCTTCTGTCGGAAGTCAAAAATCACATTCAACATGCATGCAAAATTACATATTTGCTATTGTTCAAGGCAATTACAGATTAAACTATGCAAATGAAATTCAGCCACATAAGTTATGTTACCTAAGAGTGGAACATGAACTAGAGTGACATGTGCAAGAAAAAACTAAGAAACATCATGTAGAATTGCAGATGTATCGAATCCACAACTATCATTGATGGCAAGCAAAGAGTTGCATAAAAAATGGAGTTGTTTACCTTCTCCATTCACTCTTCAATCGCACTTGGGGCACGTGATTGATCAACTTTTAAGAGAAAGAAATCTCACTCCCTCTTGGCAGCAGAGAGTTCTAAGGCTAGCTTCTGCTTCCGAATTGCACTCTTGTAAGCTATATGCGAAGAAAAATCAACTTAGACACACCACACACACATTCATACATGTGTGTAAATATAGCACTAAAATCATTGCAAAACAGAGAAACATAAACCGTAAGTTATCAATTTCTTCGGTAAGATCGTCCCACTTGAATTTACTCAAGTATTTGATATTCCAAAGATCACAATAAAAAAAACATAAACCTCTTCCTTCCACCTGATCATGGTGAAAAGAGATCAACATAAGAACACACCATATCATCACAAGATACTAACATCTAGAGGTACAGAGTGTTGAATATGTATTTTGGGGGTCATATCTCTATAATATATCCAAATATGTGCTGGAAACTCATGTCCAACATGCATATTTCAAGCAAAATAAACAGTCTAAGCAACATAGATATGAATCAAGACATTGCATTTAATTTCCATACCAACTTGTTCACCATTTAACATATTAGCAACCCTCTTTGCAATCCCTTTCCTAGCAAATTCAACCCACATGTATAAAAAAACAATAAACCCAATATCAAAACAAAAAGAAGAAAATCTTTAAAAATTCACAATAAACCGTGTTAAGCTACATATTTCAAACCCTTCAGAAAATTCCTGTTCTTGAACCTTGGAGGGTCTAGGGCGTTTACCCTGCACTTGGGGTTGATGACCTGCTATAACAAAACCAACAAAATCCGATCTTTGTTGTAAAGAAGATAACTAAAGAAAAAGTCCATTTTTGAGCTGTGTTTTTCACTTATACTTTTACTTGCACACCGGAAGGCGTGAGATAAATCCTAAGTATTTTTCCATACTGAGAAAACAATTGGCGTAGTTTGACATGATCCATATGTGGTGGAACTCTGCTTAAATAACAAACCCCACGATTATCAGGCTATCAGCCTCGACTGCTTCCTTCAATAATTTCGTCTTTTTCTCCTTCCTCTTGTTGTCGGGTATAATATTTACATCTTCAAAGCCATTATCTTTATCATCATCATAAACCATTTGATTCTCTTCTTCAGCCATTGAATCTTCCTAGTCGGTTGCAAACACATCGTCAGATTTCAAATATTCTAAATAGCGGCACCGTCCGCCACCGCTAAAGACATCAATAACGATCACTGTCCGCTCTTTCAGTTAAACTAAAACCTTTTAAACAAATACGATAAAACGGAGTAACAAGCGGTAGGATGAAAAAAAAATCAAATATAGCAGTGTGATCAGTGATGCAGAGGCAGAGACCAGATAATCGAATATATCACTAGTAGAGTAGAAAAGTTCAAGTTAAATTTAGGGTCTCAAGAATTACCTTATTTAATTCCCCGATCTGTCGGAAACTTGAAGGTATTGGAGCGCTTGAGTCAGGTGTTGAGGAAGAGAGGCTTGTTTGGCGGCAGGGGATGTGCGAAGATGGACGAGGGTGGGTGCTATGATAAACTATCTACATAGTTCAGGATGCGCATTTTATTCGACCAAGTCAGGTTTGGAACCGGTCTAATTAGTTGGACTTTTTAATAAAAAAATTGAATCGGGTGAGGTTAAGTTTTTATTGAGAGGAGGACGGGTTAAGTTTAAGGTATAAAATATTTAATTTGATTCGAGATTAAATATATAATTTTTTAAAATATTTTAATAATATTTATAATAATAATTTTTTTTATTTTTATAATTAAATATTTTAAATTAAATTTTTTATTTATAATTTATTCTTTAAAATTATAAAATTTATAATTAAATTCGTAAATTATTTTTTATAATTAAATCCTTGAAACTATTCTTTTCTATATGTTGTGTCGAATCAAAATCGAGTTTAAATTATTTATTTTCGGATCAAGTTCGGATAGACTAAAATCCCAATTCAATCTATGTCCATATCTAATATAACCTAGATAGCTAAATAAATTTATATACTTGTATATTTATTTTTAATATAGCATAAATTTTAGTTTTTAGTTTTAGCCGTTTTAAAATTTAGGAGTTTAAGTTTTAGTAGGTTTTAAAATTTAAGGTTAGTATTTAAAATTTAAGGAGCAAAAATTAAATTTAAGGTTTTAAGGCTTGAGTTAACTATTTAAGAGGTAGAGTTTATAATGTAAATATATAGAATAATATAAAATAATTTTACACAGTATAGATATCAAAATTTTTAATTTAGAGAAAATAATTAATTTAATTAAAAAAATAATTAATATTTTGAACTTATCCTATATTTTAAATACAATCTTTAAAAATCCTATATATCCAAAAAATTGTATTCACCTACTATAATTTAATTTTCGAACCAAACACCCTTTTAGTGGGGCGGATAGGTTTATGCCTCTAGCTAGAGAAATTATATTATGTGTCATTCCCACCACGTCATCTATGGAACCAATCAATAAAAAGCATTCATTTAATTATTTTTTCCACCTCATCATTTTTACCAAGTGAATTTTCACTAACATTTATTATAAATTAAGTTTAAAATTATATCATTTATTGTAAAGATTCACTTGATAAAAATGATGAGATAGAAAAAATAATTAAATAGATAATTTTTATTGATCGGTCCCATAAATGACGTGGTAAGAATGACCCATAATATAATTTCTCCTTTCCATGTGCGTGTAAGATTGCAAAATTTGATTAGATCTTTTAAGGGTAATAATTCCATTTGAATCATAATATATCATTACTACCATGACAAAAACAAACTCCAAAGGTCTGGTTTAACCAACAAAATCTAGGTTGAAAAGATGAGCAATCGCAGAACACTGATCAGAAAATAGTTCCTTGAAAGAGCATAAATGACAGATAGAAAACAGATGAAGTAACCAGTCTGCTTCATTCTTCCATGGCGTCCCCTGCTTCGATGATCTCCACTTTCTCCTTGAGTGGAATGATTTTAGTCAAGAGAACCTCTGCAAACATAGAAATTTGAAAAGAATAAGCAAATCAAACAAATCACAGTAACTTTGAACATCATTAACAATCTTGCTTGTACATAAAAACTGTTCAAGATACTTGGATATATAACCTTGTGAAGACCCATCAATTACACAAAAACAACTAAAAGAAATGAACATACCCGTATTTATATCCGACATTCATTTACAAATCTGAGTAACATAGACTATGACAACTATTATGGCCATTAGAGTATTTGCTTTGACATTCAAATTCTTTGCTATCAACCGAGCATGCCAGCAATCACAGTTCAATCATGCTACATCCAAAACCTTTAATAATAGAACTATTGAGCTTTTGTTGTTGTTCTTTTAACAGAAAATGGAAACACAATGGAACCGTTCTTCATAGTAAAAATGGAATGAAATTGTGAAGAACATCACTACTAACCTGTCTTCTTGGGAAAAGAATAACCCTTGGAGCTGATGTAAGTTCGAGGATTAGGTTGTAGATGGTTCCTCAAGTATTCTTTGCCACCCTGAGGCATGATTCATCATAATTAGAGTTGAGATCAAATGGAACTTAAGATGTTTGCTGAAACGTATTAAACACGACATTTTGGATGGCTAGGAATGGATTATAAGTTTGCTTTATGTTTTAAATCTAGGGATAAGATTAAATTATCTTAGTAACCCTAAGTATAAACAAGCTGTAAAATATTACAACCACAACTTATCTTTTCTAGAGTTCCATCTTATTTCCTACTAGTTTGTTCAGCCTTATTTCTTTTAATTACTGTTGTTTTCCTCTTACCTACATCACCTTCGAACAAAAAGTGGTTAGTGAGTAACATCAAACCTTAGTTATTACACAAACATCAACATTGCTTCCACTTCCAAGGTCATTGAAGATACCAGAGCATATAGCCTCAGTGACAAGTTCGATTCCTTCATTTCTCTGCAAAGAGAAAAAACAGTTATTATCTGCATATCAAAATAGGTGTAATTGCTCCAAATTTTACACTGCTGATTTATTTTACTTTGTAACTGCAAACGCATGAAATAATTATTTACATGGAAAACAAATTACAAGAGAATTTACATTGCAAACAAACCGGTCGTCAAACATGTTAGGGTAGTGTACCCCTTCAATCTTCAAGAAACCAAAAGAAATGAATAGTTGAACTTACAGTAAGGCCTTCTTTGTATTTTGATTCAAATACTGCCATTGCTGCGAGGGAACCAGAGCCCATTGTAGCAAATGGCAATGTGTCGGTTGACCCATGGGGGTATATCTGCAGAACTTAAGCATTGCTGTGATGAGAAATACACTAATAGAGAAGGCAAAAAGCTACTGTCATCTTGAAGTATGACTGGTTGGAAAAAAACTCACAGTATGCAAATGAGGCCCAGTGACATCAACACCGCCAAGAACCAAAGCAGCCGAAACATAACCTTGGTAGCTGGACAAATTACTAAGCAGTTAGAATCACGTATACTATATAAATTGAGGTGTCAGTAAAAAATATAAGAAAACATAAAAACATTACTTAAAAAGGTGTCTCTTGAGAAGGGTCAATGCTGTAACAACCCTAGACTCTCTACCAGTATGATAGCGATGCAACTGGAGCTGTGAGCTGACCATGTCTGACGATATGCATGACACCAAAACAATGGGTTAGCTACAGTAAAGTGAGAATGTGAAAATAACAAGTAGAGGTGAGGTGTTAAAGAATTCAATTTGAAAAAATCTACTGATGTTTATTGAAACGTATTAAAAATGATTTCCGAAAGTACCAGTAACTGCCTCTGTATCAGCAGCAGTTCCAGCCCCACAACAGTAAATGTTTGGGGCCATGTAATGGATTTTCTCACAATTCTTGTCACAAACTATAGGTCCTTCAGTTGCTCTAGTGTCTGCTCCAAGAATAACACCATCCTATACACAATTTCAAGTGAAATCAATGGCATTCCATAACTAGCTTCAGAACTAAGCCCAAGTGCTCAAAAGAACATACAAAACAAATGAGGACAGGTAAACAGCAAACATCAGCATATCCATATATGTAAAGTTGGAAGATAAGGAAAAGAAGGCATCACTGGGAAATTTCACAACAATATGGCACCAACTCTCTTCTTAAGTTCTTCAGCAGATATTAACCAACAACCATCATCTCAGCTTCTGTCTTATGAAGTATACATTATCAATATAACCCACAAAGAACCACGCCTGACATTGAACTTAAAATAAACCAAGAAGCAAATTACATTGGTAACTTATTCTATCCATTTCAACTTTTCAAGGGTTTGTTTCAATAATAAAACCATGAGCCAAAAATCACGATAGCATAGATATACCTCACAAAAAACTTCCACTTTAACAAAGTTCTAAATCCTACAGTTTATAACCAAACTATTTCCAAATTCAACATCACATAACCCATTTGGTGAAATCAACCACCTGGAAATGGCTAACACTGAAAAAACAAGCTTCTTTATGCCTATAGAAAACTATTAGTAGCACAATCCATCCCTTCCTCCACTCCTCATCAACAACAAAAGCTATTTTATCGTAAGATAATAAAACCTATTAAATCCCATATATTGGAATCCACATACACACGAAAATAAGCGAAAAACGAACCAAAATTTCATGGTAAAACAATTAAAAATACATAAAAGAAACTCAGATATTATTTCTTTCCTCCCAAAATTTGTACCTGAAAGATCAAGCCAACAATAGTGGTACCCGTTTTACGAAATGAAGGCGGATTAACGCCTTTCTTTGTCAGCATCTCATTTCTTTTACAAAGATCGAAGCTGAATCCACCCTTTGGAGGAACTTCAATCACCGACTTCGACATGTTTCGTTTACCCCCTTAAATTAATTGTTCTATGACCTAAAAAGAAAGGAGCAAATTCAAATAAGAATAGAATTTACACTACAAACTAAACCAGAAAGATTAGAACTTTGATTGAAAAAGATATTTCCGAGATCTCACCGGAGATCAGAGTTTGGAAGTTTAGCGAAGAAGACTAGAGTGGTCGACAAGAAAAACCTATAAGAGAAGAGAAAGTCTCTTGCTTTATAATTTATATTTTTTTGGTAAACTACCTAGTCACCATCCATCCAACTATTTGGAGATATCTATTTTGGTCATCTAACTAAGGAACTCGTCAATCAGGTCACCTAACTTTAAAACCCTACCTATTTGGGTCACCCGCCGTTAAAAAACTAACGATGAATCCGACGTGGCTGTTAAAAATGCCACATAATCCGACGTGGCTGTTCAAAAAAAAATTATACTTTGTTGGACACATAATGCCACATAATCTAGGATATTTTTGTAAAATTAAATTTTTATTTAATAGAACCCTAATTATCTCTTTACACTTTACTCTATTGTCTTCAACATCTCTTCTTTCTTTGTTGGTAAGAAGAAACACTCTAAAAACACAGAAGATTTTAAGCTTTATGTTTACTTTATGTTTTTTAATAAATTTTTCCTGAAAGCAAAAAGATTTGATTTTGATTGGAGAAAAAATTTGGAATTATGGCAGGAATGAGAAAGAACAAGGTGAAATTATCATCGTCTTCATTTTTATCTTCTGGGCTTTTAAATCGTTCCTTTACAATATACGCCTCAACGAAACTTGATTCAAACCATTCAAAAGTTCATCTTTTTCTGAAGAACCAATATTTCCAGAATCGATCTTCCCCCACCTCCAAATTTTCCGATTCAATAGATTCTGTCAAAGGTAAAGTTAAAAAGCTTTATAATTTATTCGAATCAGGCAAACCTTCATCATCTTCATTAATCTTCTCCAGTCCTAAAGACCCATCCTCCAAGCCTCTATTAAGCGCCCCAAAATCATCCATTTCATCCGAATTTATCAACCCTCCCATAAGATTATCCGGAACAGAGGATCGAACCGTTGTTTATCTAACCAGTTTACGTTACATCCGAAGAACTTTCGAGGATTGCTACGCTGTTAAGATGATTTATTGATGTAAAATAGAACTTTACAAAAATATCCTTAGATTATGACATTATGTGTCCAACAAAGCATAAAAAAAATTTTGAACAGTCACGTTAGATTATGTGGCATTTTTAACAGCCACGTCGAATTCACTGTTAGTTTTTTAACGGCGATTGACCCCAATAGGTAGGGTTTCAAAGTTGGGTGACCTTATTGACGAGTTCTTTATTTGGTGACCAAAATAGGTATCCCAGTTGAGTGGTCACTAGGGTAGTTTATCCTATTTTTTATATAAAAATTAAAAATATATATAATTTAAAGTTTTTTAAAAATTATATTTTTATATAATTTATATATAAAAAATTAAAAATATATATAATCGATACTCCTTTATAAATAATCTAAATAATATAACATCTCTTTATAAAATAATTAATTTTTTAAAATATTATTTTAAAAACACCCATAAATATTTGGCTTCTCCAGATTATATAAAATTTAAATATAAAATCATTATATTTAGATTTAAATATTTTTAAATTTAAATTTAAAATTTTTAATTAAATTTAAATCGAATTTTTTTATTAAATTCGTATTATATTATTATTGTTAATATTGATCTGAGTTTGAAAAATAAATTCTTAAATTTTAGTGTATTCAAAGTATATTGTGTTTTTGACCCTCTAATATTTTTTATTTTGATGTAATTCAATCTATAACTTTATGTATTTAATTTTTTGAGTTTTTAATTATTTCGTTTAGCTATCTACTTATTATTTCTATACATTGTTTGTTGACTAAGTTTAAATATTTTTGTTTATTACTTATATTATTTATTTGTTTTCTATTATAATTTATAATTTTAATCAAGTATATCATAATTTTATCTTCTAATTTCCCATCATATAATAAATTCTTTAATTTTTCACAATTATTTTATATTTACATATATTTATTTCTTCATTATATTTATTTTCTCATGTGTTTATCTATGATTTTATCTTACATTTATTACATTTTTTATATTTATATATATATTCACATGATATAAAGAGATATATTACACCATATTAAGTTTAGTTCATAGCTATCAATCATAATCATAATCATTATTATTATTTAACTTATATTTTTAAAATATTTATATTTTTATTTTCACTTTTAATACGAATATATATTTTTTAATGTATTTAATTTAACATTTTTGTTATAAAGTATATAAGTGTTGATAGGTGAAAAAAAAATCTTAGATGATAGCATGGTGCTAGGTATTGTTGAAATTTTTGTTTATATATTGAAGTCTAGCATGATGATGTAATTGATTCATTGGTTGGTTAGAATGATTCATTGATTCATGGTGCTAGTTCTAAAAATGTAGCCCTTAGAAGCAATTATTTATTTTAAGGTCCCCTGTACGGTCGTTATTATTGAGTTTCTCTAGAATTCTACTGGTTCTATAGAAATAATAGTTTGTAATAGTAATAATTAACGAGATTATATAACATCTTAATAATTATAATTGATCTTTTTTGAGAGTATTTTTAAAAAATTTATAATGAATTTTGAGATTAACATATCTAATGATTGTATTTTTAAAAAAAATTGGGCCTACTAATTGAATAAGAATGAACCTACTAATTGAATTTTCTATTACAATAAATTGTATAGGCAGAAAGTCATAAATCTCCTGAAAGACAAGTGTTCATACTTTAACAGCCTATAAAACAACAATTTTTTTAATAAGAGAATAGTTATTAGAGTAATATATGTTCTACAATATAATCTCTATCATTTAACATTGATCGCTCAATCACTCTACTAGTATTGTTGGTGCTCGAACCCTTGACCTCTAAGAACAACAATCGATCCTTTAATTATTTGAGCTATAGAACAACACACCTAAAAAAAAGAAAGGGATTCATGTGATATTTATTTATTTTATCATCTTTAACTTTTTTAGAAATATGTTTATTTTTTTAAAAAATTAAAAATTAAATTCTAAACCATAACTTTAATTTTCTAACCCTAATTCCCTAAAATTTAATTATAACTTTAAATCATAAACCCTAAACTCATTATTTTAAAGTGTAGACATCAATAGAGGATGATTAAAAGTCAGACGATTTACGCCCTATAAAATCTATGTTTATTGAAGATTTTATTATATTTCTCATGTTATTCGACAATGATTTAACTTTTGAGCTTTGTTTGAACTTGTATAAACTTGGTTTTCAAGTTTAATATATTATTATTAGCTTTCCTCTTAGTTTAATCGTTGGATTTGATCTTTGTTTGCGTGAAAGTGTTTAACATCGTCATTAATGTTGAGACATACACTGATAAGTAATACTAATTTCAATAGTATACATGGATTTCGTCATTTGCAGGTGACGAGATCCATATAGGTCGTTAGTTTGAACTAAAAATATATTAATTTCAATGCTATACATGGACCCGTCACTTGCAAATGACGAAGTCCAAAGAATACTGTTTTTTTTTATCTATTCTCTCAAATATTTTCAAACACACCTATTCTTCAAATATTTTTTTCTCCAAACTATACTATTCACCTAAGTTTGCCCAATTGAAAAGCATTAAAATGGCATAATAAAACTTGATATAATATCGTTGTTAACCGAATCGAATCATAAACAAATTAAAAACCAAATTAAATATTTTTTAAAACTTGATATAATATGTTGTTGACCGAATCGAATCATAAAACCGAATAAGTTTAATTATCATCTCTGTTGAAGAATAGCTTTAGGCCAAGCTGAAAAGACTTTGATAATAGCTTTCATAGAGAGAAACTACCAAGCATCTTTCATTTCTTGTCATCGTGGAAAGTCCGGAGTTACATTACATTCCTGCCAAGAGGAGTAAGAATAGACAAAATCTGGAACAAATATTCAACTGATACGTATAATCTTGTCATGTTCGTAACACAGGTTATTCGAATTGCTTGTTTTCCGTAGAAAACTACGCACTTCGTTTCAGTATTTCAACACGTTCATTATTACATAGGCTGCATAACACTAACCATATTTATCTAACCACCATAAGATAACATTTCTGGAAAAAGAAAGGAAAAAACTGACATTGAGACATTCATTCCACCCACATTTTGCTTGAATAATCTGTGCCGTGCAAAGATTTTGTTCCAGTCTTCTCTTTGATACTTTGGCGAACTGAAATGGATAAGTCGATGTTAAAACAAGGGTAACTTCGGTTTCTGCTCGCTGTGTTCAACTATGGCAGATGGTGGAAGTCGACCGACACAGATCTCGTGTACTGTTGCAAAAAGCGGAAACAGTTCCAGCCATCCACGGTGGCTTAAAACTTCATAGACCTCTCTTGCTGTGGATACACCCTGATCGTAAGATAAGAGAGATTTAGTCATAATCAACATACTGTGTATTCAAAAGCATTGTAGAGGACTCGGCATTTTCATTCTTTTTAGAATCCCAGGATGGATATTGATTATTGACTCATTATTCATCAGCATGAAAACTAGGGGATGCCGGATGGTATGGTAGAAATATCTGCATTTTCCAGCTAAATACAGACCCGAATTCAGGTAACTGCTTTAAAATATAAATGTTTATTATTTGCATCATATTCAAGTATTACTATCTAAATCTATTATCTGTCTGATATCCAAATCCATCATCCACAAGAAGTAAAGAGGATATAAACATGTTCATGTTTGAGATTAACTCGATTTTTTTGCATTATTTTCAGGATCATACTTCCCTTGTTTAAGATCTACCTGTAACTTCTGGCCCTGCAACATCTCAGCTTCAAGATCATCAAAAGATCTGCAGATGAGAACCAGTATGGTAAAAACTTGTAATATAAGTTACAGTCACCGAGTCCGAGCAACATAATATAATTGCATGCATCCAACACAAATATGACAGTTGTTTCTCAAGTTTTTCATACATTTGAAAGATCATATCCTGATGCGTGTATTAGAATACGCATCGAGCACGAAGTCATTTACAGGTACTGCAAGAAAACAAATGAAGACCCGGAGAAACATTAATTAAGGCTCACCTTTTTCCTCCGTTCTTAGCAAACGCATCAGCAACTTTTCTGTTTCTTCCTCCCACTGCCCACAAATGGCATAGTTTTAGTATCAAAGCAGGTTTAATTTTTTAAATCAAAAGGTACGGCGATATCAGGTCAAGCTTCCTTCCAATATTTTTCTATCACAATGGAATGATCTTAACCAGAAGATATTGATTTCTTACAGCATGTTGTGATGACATCAGCAACTCCACAGCTTTCAAAGAAGGTACTATCCCTAACCGATGAAAATAACAACTTGGAGAAAGCTATCATCTCTTTCAGACCAATTCTCATTATTGCAGCCTGATAATTTGCAATAGCAATAAGAAAAAGAAGACCGGAATATGTTAGACCAATGCTAAAAACTGTATTGTACTAACCTTTGTGTTATTTCCCATGTCGAGCCCGTCCACGAGTCCTGTTTACGTCGAATAACTATTAGTTCACGACTAGAAGAATGAAAACCGAACTTAGACATTGCTGCAATCATACCAGCTGCTATGGCCACAACATTCTTCAATGTGCCACATAGTTCAACCCCTTCCACATCCTGGACCTGTTTTTTTCATGGAACATGAAATGCATAAATTATAATTTGTTCTTTATTTCTTTTAGGCTCTCTTCCTATATAATGATTTGTCATAGCACTCGACCTAACCAAGTAACCATTATGATTTGCAGTTATACCTAGAGTAGTTGTAAGTTGTAACTGCAAACTAATCTATAAGTTCCATATTTAATTGAGACTCCAAAGAGAAAACACAACAATGGTACTCACAGGAGTGACAACAAAATATGGGGTACTGAATAACTGAACCCATTGTTCTGCAATTTCTCGCTTGTCTCGGTATCCAACCGTTGCTTCACTGAACTTCTCCACAGCAATCTACAGGTTCAACCAATTACTTCTGAGAAAACCAATGGCAAAATGACAAGTATGTGAAACTTCGCAAAGTCAAATCAGCTGATAACCTCGTTTGCGATATTCGCTCCCATCAGAACGGAACAATTGATGCCGAGCTGCTCGGAAATAAGAGTGGAGATCATGCAAGGGCCTTCCATCTTAACCTCCATCCCTTTAATAAGTGAAATTGCCTCAGCATCCTCCCTCACTTTACCAACAAGCCTCTTGCATATGCCCTCCATAAATTGATGGGGTGTCACAAAAACCAACATGTTTGCATCTTTAACTACAAAATTTCCAGTATCACCATAAACAAAAACATCTACCCCTTAATACAAGCTATCTTACTCGATTCGAATAGGAGCAACATAGAATACAAGCAATGAAAAATCTACAAATCAACAAAAAAATTCACAAGAAATCTATAGAAAACAGCAAATTAAGCACCTGCATTTTCGAGGTCTGGATCTGCAATGACATTTTTACCAAGTTTAATACCAGGGAGATATTTAACATTCTCCTGTTGGAAAAAAAACCCCAGAACCTGTCATTATTCAGACATTTACACAAACAAAGAAATTGCAAATAAAATGTCTTTTAAACGCTTACATTAGTTCTATTAATGACATCTGTAAGCTTCTCACCACATTGCAATGTCTCCTCAAATACCCACATCCTAACTTCATCTGAATTTTCATAACAAGAAATCCAAATTCAATCCCAAACCCGTAAACCATTTATCCGCATGAACAACCAAAACGAAATGAAAAAAAACTGGGTGAATAGTATACCATGAAAAGAGTTGAGCTTGAGGGTGTTTGAAGCGATGAGCTTGGCAGCAACACTGCCCCAGTTTCCACTACCAACAACAGTGACCTTTGATTTGAAATCTACTTGATCATCATTGTTTAAAATGTCGGACGTGTCATGGGGTGTTTCAGTCTGGGTTTCACTGTCTTTTTGGATCGGGATAGGTTCGAAGGCAGGGGCCATTGAAGAAGAAACGAGAGGAGGAAAAGATGAGTGGCAATGAAGATTTGAGGAGGAGGAGGAAGAAGAAATAGTGATGGAAAGGGAACAGAAAGAGCATGAGGGCGGAGATGACACAGACACGCTGTCGTCAGAAACTATGAAACAAGTGTGCTTATCTGAATCTGGCGATATACTCTATGTTCCTTCTACCTTCTCTTTGTGTTTGGTTTCTCTCAAGAAAAAACACCTGTTTCTAAAAATGTCATTAATTCCCCTGAATAACTGGATAAAACACACAAAGAATCACTAAATTATACATAAATGATTTTTTAGCCATCAAACATTTAAAAATTATAAAATTATCATTAAATATTTATTCGATTATAAGTGTTGAATTAATGTATATTCATTTTGATATAACAAAGATTTTTATATATAATACGATACTAAAAAATAAACTTTACACTTCATTTTTAAAATTTAAATCTTAAAAACTAAATCATACATTTTAAACCCTAAATTATAATTATAAATTTTAATCTAAATATTTTTAGAATATATATAAAAACACTAAAAAAATAAAATTTTATAATTAAATTTAATGTGTTTTAGCCCGAGTCGTGTGTATCCATACTAAAAATTTTGATTGAATTTTGGTAACATGGATTAATCGAGTATTAATTCAGTTAATTTTTTTTAAAAAAATCTTTATTTATATCGTGCAATAGCTATTACTGTAAGGATATTATCTTTTCCACACTTTTATAAATTATTAAATAAACCTATTAAAATTCATTACTCAGAATCAAGTGCATAACAAAAATCTAATCTCTAATCGGTTGAAGAAATAGTTGTTTTTCTTAGAGGTTACGGGTTCGCGCACTAATATTGTCAACACAGTAATTGAGTGATCAGTGTACAATGTAGTTAAATAAAAAATAATAATTTTTATAAAACATTTCTTTTCTTTTTTACCGCATATTATGTATTTTTTATTAATAAAATTATTTTAAAAGTTTAGTGGTTAAAAAAATTATTTTAATATAATTTAGTGACTAATCGTGTAATTTACTTAAGATTTTAATTTTTTTTATTAATTGAATTAATAAATTTTTTTTGTTTCGATTATAATTTTTAAAAAACTTTAATTTAATTAATAATTAATAAAAAATTGATTAATAAAATTTTAAAAATTCAGTTATATTGGTTATTGAATCGACCGTTTGAAGTCGAATTCTAAAAACGAAGGGAGACTGTTGCTGACTAGGGGTGTTCAAAATTACCCGACCTGAATGATCCAACCCAATTACCCGACTACCCGAACATAAAAAATCGGGTAATTTCCCGAATTTTTTTTATGTTCGGGCCGGGTACCCGGCCCGTCATTTTCCGGGTCGGGCCTGGGTCAAAAGATTATAAATTTTCGGGTACCCGATTATTTTTGAGTACCCGGCTCTTAATTTTTTTTATTTTTTATTTTAAATATAATTATTATTTACATAAAATACACTTATATTCCCTATATTTCCAAATTAAACAACTTAATTTCTAAATCTCAATTTCTTAAACTTCAATTTTTAAAAAGAATTAGAGACTCATTGTAAAAAAGAAAATTAAGATTCATTATAAAATTATAAATTTAATTTTTCGAGTTAGCAAAATTGTAACTTTATTCGTTTAACTATACACTATTTTTTTATGTGCATTAACCAATACGAAAATCAATTCAAAATTATTTACTATTTAAATCATTAATTTTTATATATTATATTAAATTAAACTAATTAAAAATATTTTTAAAAACTTCCTTTAAACTTTATGTTTTATTTCGAATTAGATTATGTAATTTAAGTCTTAAAATTTATGTTTAGATTATGTAATCAATGTTTTAAAATTTTATATTTCGATGATTATTATGTAATTTAAACTTTTAAATTTATATATATCTTGTTAGATTAAATTTAAGATTTATAAAAAAATTAAAAAAAATAAAAATCCGGGTACCCAATTACCTGAATTTACGGGTATCCGAAAAACCCAAATCAAAACACGAGCCAAATTTTTAACTACACGAAGGTCCGGGTACCCGGTACTTCGGGTACCTGAATATCCGGTACCTGAATTTGAACACCCCTATACGGGCTTCTAGTCTGAGTGCAAGACCATCTTCTCTTGTGGGTTCATTGACCGCAGCTGCTGGTGCACTAAACTGTAGGGTTGGATCCCACTGCTAGCTTTTGACTTAGCGTTGACCATGCATACATATTTATATATGTATGCAAGAAAAACACATGGGAATAGAGATGAAGAGGATAAAGAAATGTCTTTCTAGTATGAGTGGTATATGAAGCGACAATCTCTGTATGTTGCTATATAAATTGGATGAATACTATAGAGTTTGTACTTCTGTTGTTGTAATGAAACCATGCGACTGCGTCTAGTATTGATTTTACTGTTATTTCCAATTTCAAGATCATGGTAGCGACTGTCTCTTATATATATATTTTCTATATTTGAGGTGGCATCTTAAACTCTGTTTTTCGTATTTGTCTTTTAAATTCTTAGTTTATTTTCTATTCCACGGTTCGTCGGAATAGAAATCGTTTATCTTTTTCGGTGTTTTATTTATATTCAAACTAAAAAATAGGTTTAAGATGTAAGGTTAAAGTTTATGGTTAATTTTTATCTTGATTAATCATGGTTGAATTATATATTAAAAACCTAACATTAAAGTTATTATCGCATTGATAGACTTGTCAGACCCACCATCATCGTCTTCAAAGATTCCTCATTCTCACCATCCACTCATGACCAACCAGAGGAAGCATGTCAATCGAACATTGAATATTGAACATGAATGATTCTAACCATTCTCGTACAATTCGCCTATCACATCGATTATCATTGATGGATGATTAGGAGAAATAAGTTGACCCTCCAAAGAAGGCGATGGTTGGATCCAACGAAGATACTGATATTGTTAATTAGTCAATTTGGTGATTTTGGGTTTTAGAGTTTAAAAATTTAAGAGTTTTTTTTTAGAATTTAAAAAGTTTTAGATTTTTAAAAATTATTTTTTCAATTGTTTTTAAAAAATTTAAATAAAAGAAATAAATCAATTTTCGATTGAGTGATAATTTTTTTAACAAAATTACCTTAAAACTACAGCGAAATCTTAAACACATATTTTATATAAATAAACCTTAGAAACATATTTTATAGTTAGAGATTAAAAATTTGTGTTAATTTTTTTCTTTTCAATAAAATTATAACATGCTTTTAAGTTAGATTATAAAAATACTTTTATATATATATAAATTGCTTTAAGACATAAGGAATGTAATATCTGTCAATGGGACCATATGTGTTTTTGGTTCTGCAACTGTCCAACCCAGGACTGAGTTTTGAATACAATTTTCTTTACTTATTTAATAGTATTGGTAATGATTTTGACTCTGCCACGGACCTAACTTTAGGATGAAGCACGCAATTTGTTTAATCATTGAGATAACAAAGAAAATCCGAAACCTAGAGTTTCTTAACAAAATTGAAGAAAATTTTGGGACCATTTCATAATTTTTAAATACAAATGCTTCATTATAACAATGTTAATTAAGTATGTAACAACAGACTGAACAAAACATGAACAATTCAAAAGTTCAATGATTAAAATGAAAATTTTTAAGTTTTAATGATCAAAATAAAAGAAAAAAAAAGTTGAATGATAAGATATATAATTTACCCTTTAAAAATAACGAGAAAACTTTATATAAAAACCGAAGAACTAAGATTGAGCCTTGGTAGAGTTGGCAAGACAAAAGTCTTGGATCCTTGAAGTTCTAAGTTTGAGTACTAGCCAAATAAATCTTATGCTCGGATTAATTATCAGTTATGCATATCGATTAAATTCTATTTTTTTAATTGAATATGCTTGAAACGATTAATTTTTATGTATATCGATTATATTTTTTTATTGTTTTTTCGATTTTTAAGTTTTACTCTAATTAATCTGGACCTATCCACGTCGCACATCTAATATACTGATTATATTCGTATGAGTACTAAATTCACTTTATCAATAGAGAAAAAAAGTTGTTACAATATTTAAAAAGTTTACTTGAGAAATAGAAAAAACCCCAACACTTTATAAACACATTAAACTATGAAAAATGAGTTGGACAAGCATGAGCAAGGAAATTAAACTATGTCGTTTGGACACAACCAAGTCCCTAACCTAATCAAAGTGAAATATCTGTGTGTAATAACAAAACACTTCACCACATTTCACCACATTGTTTTTTGGTGGCGAGTGCATACAACTCAATAGTAATAATGCAGTTTATGTTATAAACACTGTCATACACTGATGGTGTGATAAGCAGTGGGAATTTGCTGGTTTGTTGATCTCAATCTAAGAAGCTTCTTCATCTCTTTAATGGCAGGATCTTGTAATAAAAGCACCTTGTCTTGGTCTCGAACACCAACCATGTGCAAGTATTCTTCGTCTTCCCTTTCTTTCCCTTTGAATAATAGCCTTTGCTCTCTTGGCTCAAAACTTGTCACCAATGACAGTATCATCTTCAATTCCCCTTAAAAAAACAAAATTCCCCACAAATTTCAATCAATACCCGGTTATTAATAGTTACAGATATCGAGATTCGAACTTTAAACATCAAAGGCTTACCAAAAGTGGAAGTCGCTTCGATGGAGATATCATGGCATTGAGTAACAGTCGAGACTCGAACGATGATCGTCCCTTCTCCGACACTCGAACCGGTCTCTCTCCTTTGAACAAGCATTCCACCGGGCCTAAGCTCCCATTTGATTTCAGTATTGAAGTGATTGTTATTACAGTTTCCGGCACCCTTTTGATCACCACCTTTTAGGGTGTTTCCACCTCCATTTCCAAACTTGAAGCTGCCTCTGCACAACTTCTTAGACTTCAACTTCATCATTTTTCTTGTTTTAAGCAGGTGTAGAGATGGGAAGAGAAGGTGTAGGGCTATGGGGTTATATAATACAGAGGGGAAAGTGAAGGACAACTGGGATGAAACAGCACATGGGTGGTGGGTGCCGGTGGAACACGCTTGCTTGATTGGCGGGCCAACCCCCTACAGACATAATCGAAGACATAGGTCGGCTGCCAAATATATATTGCTGCTTGATTTTATGCGATTTAGGAATAATTTTAAGACAATTTTATTTATTTCTTATCATCATGCAGTCTGTCCTCTTTTCTTTCTACCTAAGGCTTCCCTTTCATATATATGTGAGTAAAATTTTGAGACAGAAGCATATAATATTATAAGGTCAGAGAATGTAATGATTTTAGTGGAGGACAGTCCATTTTTTTTATCAAATTGTTAAATCATGGTTTTTGGATACTAATAATTAAATTAAGTAATTATTTTAAGATTTATTCTGATCATTTTTTTATTTAATTCTTTAGATAAATGTATTTTTTATGAAAAATTTTATAATGGGTGTCGAACACCGTTGAACACCATTAATTATGAACACTGTTAAATATTATTAAACTTATTAATAAAGATTAAACAATTTAAAGATTTAACATGTAATTATAAATTATTCAAAATAATTTTTTTATTAAATTACTTTCTATATATATTATTTTATTTTTTAAATAATTGAATAAAATATTAATTTAAATTAATTTTAAAAAATAAAAATTTTAAATTCTAAACCCTAAACCTTAAAACCAAAATCTAAAACCTAAATCACTAAATATTACACTCTAAACTCTAAAATCTAAAATATAAAATCTCAAAACCCTAAATCCAAAACTTATAATCAAACCCCCTAAAAATACTAAACTATAAACACTAAATCTAAACCCTAAAATAAACAAAACCCTTATATCTAAATCTTAGACTAATTTTGAGTTTAAAGTTTAGGATTTATACTTTTTAGCGTTTCAAAATTTCTATTTCAGGGTTTAGGTTATGGTTATTTTTTAGATTTTATGGTTTATGGTTTTAGGTTTTGGACTTATATTTTTTATTTTTAAATTAAAAATAATTTAAATAAATTATTTTAAAAAATTAAAATATAATATATATTTTTCGAGACATTATAATTGGACGTTTTAAGAACATCTGGGATGTTTTTATTTTAATCATCAAACTTTTAAAACTTAAATAGTAATCATTGAACTTTTAATTCTTTTTTATTATAATCATTGTCATTGAAAACTATGTTAAAGTATTCTCTAAAAAAATTAATTTTAAAAATTATCAATCACCTAAGATCAATTTTATGATGAACAAAACAGTTATTGATCGATTTCAACGGTTAATAGACTTTAAAAATCTATTTAAAAAAATTTAATATTTATGACAAAAATAATCTTAATCATTGTTAATTTGTCAGTAATAACCTATATCGATATAGTGTATATTTAACCAAAATATTAACATCCTTTAGTTTAAAATAATCTTAGTCATTGTCAATTATTTATTTTACATTAAGCTAAACATTAGTTGTTGAACCACTAAATAAGTGTCTTGGCTCATGATTATAAGATCTTTCATATCTTGTTTTCTTTGCTTTTACTCTCTTCTATTAGTCACAACAAGTAACTAAAGCAATCATCCATTTTGAAAACCACTGCCAACAGTGGTTTTCCATCAACAAATAATTCATATTAAAATTTATTTACATCCCATAATTTTTTAGGGTTCAAATTCTAAATTTCTAAAATTTGGAGTCTGAATCCCCTAATCCCTTATTGTTCGGTGACCATAATACAAAATAATGCATATTTGGTGGAACATGTGTAGAGTACAAGACCCAATTTCTTTTCTCTTAGTCTGTCTAGCCTTGTTTAATTATGTTTAAGTTTAGTTGGTAGGTCTTGTCTTTTGAGATGTCTTAAGGGTTTACTTTTTCATGTATTGGTAGTTAGCTATTTTAATTTTATATGGTGTTCGAACGCTCAACCCATGTGGGAAGAGAGAGATTCTCTTTTTATTTATTCTCAATTATTCAATGATTTTTTAAGGGATTAACATCCCATTTTAAAAGAAAAATTATAATTAAAATGATCGAGGTATGTTAGAAAATTTTGGGAATAATCTAAAACAAGATTAAACTTTGGAATATAGGAGATTTAAAGTTATATTTTAGATTTTAAATTAATTTTTATAATACACATAGTATAACATCACGTTTATATGATGTTATTTAAAAAAAATGAAGAATATTAATCGTAGATGGTGTCTTCTTCCCAAATTGACATTTATAGTCAGTAGCGATGTGTCACGGACCTAGCCCTCGCACCCCTAGATGGCGGGTCTTAGCCCTCGCACCATGGGTGGCTAAGCCGTGCGGCACTTGAAAAGGAACACATCCTAGACAAGTCAGCCTTCAACATGTCCTTCACCAAGGACCAAACACGGAAGCGTCATCTCGATTAGCGTCGGGTAACATAACCAAACCAACACGGAATCCCGCAGGGCCTAGCGAATGCTAGAAGGCAACCCCATGGTTCCAAGTCGAGCGCGATATGGGGCACTAAGGCCCCAAACCGTCCCTAGGGACACACCCTAAAGAAACGTTGTGCCATCCACTTGGCCCCAACGCCTGCACACCGAGGCCCCACGTGGGCCTAGGAGAAGGTCACTTGCACCATGATAGCTCCACTGCTAGCCTATGGCAAGGGGGCTGGTGGAGACCCAACACCAGTTCACTTCCCCCTAAAGAGCTAATAAAACTTACCAAGTATGCCACGAGTAGATGTTGCTTTGTCCGAACCGGGGACACTTCCTGAATAGGGCCTTCAATGCCTTCCAAAAGCATCTTGACTCGCATCCTTACTTGGTTGCTCCTTAGGGATCGCTCAAATCAGCTCGCATCTGCTCGGTCTTCAACGGGTTAGTCACGATGGGATCTCGATGCAACATGAGACGATCGTGACACGATGCACATGTATAATAGGATGGGCCTGAGTTCGTCCTGAACTTTTAAAGTTCACACATTTGCCTAAAATTTTTTTAAAATTTTATGAATTATTTAATTTTTTTAATATTTATGAGTTGCGCCAACCCAAAAATTTTAAAATTTTATATATGTTCACCCTCAATATTTTTCTGAATCCGTCACTGTTTACAGATAGTGTTTTTGTTCTTACACAATAATTTTTGACCTAAATTTTAAAATAAATTTTAAACATCTTATTTTTTCTAGATAAAAACTCTAAATTATATATCTAAGGAGCTAAGACATGTGACAAATATTAATTTAATCTTTTCGTCTTGCTAAATTAAAGTGTTAACTAGAGTTAATTGAACTCATAAGATTAAATATTTAGTCTTTGTCCGACTATGATGGAGTTTCAATTCTTATTTCTAATCCAAGTTGATAACGACAACCCCACATGTATCGTAAGAAAAAAGACATAGCGAATGGACGGTGGTTGGATTCGGATTTGACTAATTTTTAGAGAGATGAAAAAAAAAGATTTTTGGAGAAAAGAAAAAAAATATTATTAATGGGTCTAAAATTTATAATTTAAATAAATATAATAGAATAAATATAAATAATTAAATCAATCGTATAAATATGTTTACTTAGAAGTTTTCCTAGTTTAATCACTTTTTATACAATTGGATGGCAGTTGGAAAAAATTTATTCGCCAAATTCAGATCATAATGTAAATTCATATTAATTATTCAATCTAAATTAGTTATTAATGGATCATGATTATAAAAAAAAATTAAAATATATTTTATATTAATATTTTTATAATTAAATTTAAATGAAAAATGTTATAATTACATAACAAATATCACAAACCTTTAGCAAATCATTTAAAGCTACTCAGAGTGGGTAAGATCGGGTATTCGGTTAATTTAAATAAAATTAGTCCCGATTTCGGTAACCATCGGTTCTTAAAAATTAGAATTAGTTTCGATCTCGGTCATATCAGGTCCTAAATTTTAAGAATCGGTTCCATTACTAGTGGAAACCGGTTCCAATACCGGGTACCCTGTCAATTAGTTTATTCTTAAAAAAGTTGAGTATTTGGAGAAAAAATTTCAACCACCAATAATAATATTAAATAATAAAATTAGAATATTATAGGCTTAAAAATTAAAATTTTAAAACTAGTTATACTCATAATATTTATACATAAAAAAAGTTTGATAAAAAAATAAACAAAAGAAACTAATACCAGATATTTAGTATTGGTCTCGGTCCTATTGGGTACCCATCGGGTATCGGGTCCAAAAAATGAAAATCCGGTCCCAGTCCCGATTATGACCGGAATTTAAATTTTAAATCTAATCTCGGTCTCACTGAAATCAATATCAAATAAAAATCTATCGGTTCTTATCGGGTCCGAGACCAAGATCATATAATAGGGTTTTTTGCCCATCCCCAAAACTACCTATGTATTGGTCCTGCTTAGGAGAAACGTGTTTTCATCATTTTAACCATCAGCATGTGAGGAAATAATGTCAAGTTCCATGCTTCCCAATGGGCAAAGATTTTCTTCATGTTGACAACCAAGCATATGCATTACCAAAACAAAGATTTTATGCTCAGGGAAGAGTGATTTCAAAGATGAATCATGCAGGTTCATTAATGGTGTCAGTTATATATATATATATAATACAGTGGAACGAGATATTAGATTTAATTAAATATTTGTATTATAAAAATATTAAAATCATATAAATATAACTTTATGTTATAATTTTTTATTTTTTAATTATATAATCATAATAACAGAAACAAACGATGTTATAACTGGTTTGTCATATAACGAGATTTTAGTGATAATAAAAACAATTGAATTCTTTTGTTGTTTTAAGAGATTGAGATTCTTCATATCCAATAGAAATATCTTCCTTCCAAAGCTAGATCAACTATGATGATAAAAAATTAACATTCAAACAAACTTCTCAATAAAATCTAGAGAAAGGATAGGAAACTTCAGAAAAATCTAGATATTATAAACTCCCCCTTAATCATATTCATCTAATTTACGTAACAATTCAATTTTGATAACATTTTAATTTCGATATGAATTCAAAATATTATATTTGAATCTTTCAAAATCGAAGCATTAAAATTTTATTTAAAATCAAAAGTTTATCATTTCTCAAACATCTTGTTTTAATAGATTCACATGGATAAATAATAATAAAAAAGTTTATAAAAATAGAAGATCTAACTTAATACACCATTTGACTAATAAATATAATTCAAAATAATTACATACTCCATAGTGGTAAGGTCTAAGAATACAATGAGTTCAAATTAAAATATCAAGTATTATACTTTAAAACTAGCTCGATGATAGGACGTCGTTCACAATGTATTTCTCCAAAAGTAATCTATCAACCTACGTACGAAAAACACAACAATTCTGCACACTGAACTAACAAAATTCATTGGTACATTCTAATCTATCATAATTCATGAATATCATAAAATAAGCATGTATGATAATATAGTTAATAATGTACAAAAAGATTGTCAAACTAAAGATTATCTTCTAGCCTATCCTAACTAAAGTTAACTATTAATCTATCTCAAGGCATCATAATATAAGAAGACGTCGTGCCATACAAGGCTTACCATACTCGAAGTCACACAACCTATCTAGTTATTCGAGCTCACAAAGCCCATTGAGTTACTTGTTCTTACACAACCCACTGAGTTATACATATCGTACTCTGATCATGCAACTCTAAGCTATAAACTTATCAACTAACATGCACAAAATACATACATAAATATACCACATCCATACCTATTAGCCAACGAAGATCTACTTTATCTGTGTTTACATAATCGTTGAATTCTTCGTGATTACATAGTCGTCAGGTTAGACCATATATGGATCACCATAGCCACAAATACGTCTTAGACATAGTTGGATCAAAATAACCACAAGCAATCATTTCTTGAGATCACATAGTCTATTAGGTTACTTGAGCTCGCATAACCCATTGAGTTACTTGATGCTCACACAACACATCAAGTTATATCTCCTTATCCAAATCAGCCATGTATAAGTTCTAATCGCATCCAGATCACATAACATTTGAACTTATCGGATGTACTCGATCATGCATCTTGAAATACGCATTCCTTTATTTAAGTGTCTTTGCACTAACTCTAGGATATCTGAATTCTTTTACTAAGACATACAAGATAACACATGCTCCCTGAGCATCCACACATCTCACCAAGAGATAAGAAGCATTTAGCCAACCTATTACAAATGCCCCAAGTAAGGAAGGCAACGGGCCGAATCTAGACCGGATCCAAATGGATCCATATTTAGATCTATTTTTATATCACATATTCAGATCCATCCCAGATCCGTGGTTCTAGAAAATTAAAAGACTTAGATCCAGACCCAATGGATCTTATAGATCCAGATCCTAAATGGATCTATTAAAAATGATCGCTCGACCTAGTTTTTAACATAATAAAAGTGTCATTAATTAATTTTATATCACAACTCCAATGGAGAAAATAGTAATTTTAATTAACTAGTACCAAAATATAAAATGATGAACTAAAATCTTAAAAAAAAGTCAACAATTACACATATATCGTTTGAATAACACAAATATTAAAAAATGTAGATCATTAAATATTTTATTGTCGCACACTCAGTACCATATTTCTACCTCTTAAAATGTTAATCTTCATTATTACTTAAATCATAAATATCTTAAAATAAACAAGAAACAATCGATCAAAGAGAAAATTTTGTTTTATAAAATAGCATTTGTAAAATTTAAATATTAATATTAAAGTTATATAATATAAAAATTTTCTTATATAACATGTCAATGATATTCACCATTTCGTATCATCATCACAATCTTCATTAATAGGGGAACAATCATATATTCTTTCAAGAAATCTCTTTGTTATAAATAAATAAAAATCATATTAAAGAATAATGTGAAATATAAAATATACTATTAAATATTTATATATTTTTTAAAACCAAAGTGAAATTTTTAATAAATATGTAAACGAGTTTGGGTCTAGGTTCGAATCTTAATATCAGATTCGAATCCAGATCCGTACTTTAATAGAAGATTCAAATTTGACCCAAATCCGTCGGGTTTAAAATTTTAGGACCCAAATCCTATAAAACGAATTTAGATTTACAGATTCGGATCGAGTCCAATATCCATCGTCATCTCTAGCCCGAAGACATGTCTCTAATAATTACGATTTATTAACTCATATCCTTCTAGCTCATTCATAAGATTCTCATTAGATTATTTCGTTAATAAGGTAACTTAACTATTTAGGCATTTCTTCGGCACACAATTAGGACCCTAATTACCATACAACAACAACTGATCCATCAAAGATCCTATGATTTATTAATATAAATGAATCTCTCTCTAATTATAAAGTTATTAGCCATTATTTCACATCCAGAGTATTAATCTCTATTTTTTAATTTTACAGTTCATTTTATATCTTTAAAGACTCACTAAACCTTTTGCCTCGAATTATATAACCTTCAAATGCTAACTAAAATATTTTAGACAGATTATTTTACAAGTATCAATACTCTTAAGTAAGTATCGATACACCATAATAAGATATCAATACTCTTATCCGAGTACCAATACTCAAACACTATTTAAAAGACTCGGTATAAACTCGTACCAATATGCTAACCTTTCGTATCGATACTTAGTACCGATATGTAAAACCTCGTATCGATCTCCTTTTCCATATCAGTATACCCACGGTTACATATCCATACTTGGAGTAATCATCAACCAATCAAATTGAGGAGGATTTTGAGCAAAAGAAGGATCATTAAAAGGAGGGTTTCTTCTCGCAAGTTTTAGAATGGGGAATTTGATTTTGGTTTTAATGATTTTTCTATTGCTAGTTTTAATATCCAATATATAATTGGTTGATTAATTAAATTTATTTAATTATAACTATTCTTAATTGATTGATTAATTTAATTTAATTTAATTTAATTAAGATTAAATTAATATAATAGGTAAATAATAGAGAATAAATATATAATTTTATAATTTTTTTAAATTTTAAGTTAATTTAACAAGTTTGATGACCTAATTAATAAATTATTTAGTTCAATGATCGAAATAGATACCTCAAATTATTCAGTGATCACCTGTATAGTTAACCCTATTTTAAAATTTTGTCTGCGTTTAACATTGCGTTCTAAATTAGTTTGAGCCAAAAGTTGGTTTAGAACGCGGAAGCAATGCTAAACAGTTAACTTTTGGAGAAAAAACTATATTTGAAAAGTGTTTTTCAACACAAACACAAAAACTAAAATTTTTAACTTTTGTGGTTGGAAAAATGCTTTTAGGAGTCAGATCACAATTTTAACCTTCATTTACTATGTTTTATTATAATTTAAATTTTACAAATACATAATTATATTTAACATATTTTTTTTCAAAAATTATATATTTATGTCAAATTTCTAGAAAAACACTTTTCTCTAAAAACACATATAACAAATACTTTTTAAAAATAATTTATGTAATCATTTATTAATATTTTTATATTTTATTATAATTTAAGTTAATATTATAATATAAAAAATTTAATTAAATTTTTTACTTATAACATCACGAAGAAGGAAGAGTGATTGGCGGCAGCAAGAAGGAAGAGAAGATCTAAGAGATCGTACATGTTTAAGATTAATTTGTTTCAAGTACCCGCTGCGTGAACCCAGGAACATTAACGGGTTGGGCCTTCCCGGGAAAAAATTAAAAAAAATATCTTCTAATTTATAAATTTAATATATATGTCATGCATATATATCATTATTAAACATGTATATGGGCCAATTAACAGAAATATAAATGAAAAAAATATTTTTAATATATTATTCTGTAATTATTTTTTATTTTAATGATGTTTTTAAAGTAAAATAGAAGTTAATTCAAAAGAATTTAACTATAATCGGGGATTTTAAAAAATATATATAAAAAAAACAAATTCAAAAGAATATGATTTTGCACAGTTAAAGATAGTGTCGTTGTCCTCTACATTCTGCACTTTGCTCATTGCATTCTGTCTTTTGCTTATTTTTTTTAAATTATTGTATATAGCCAGATTCTTTTAAATCCGACTTTTATTTCACCGTAGAAACTTCACTAAAATAAAAAATAATTTTGAGAAAATAATATAATAAAAAATATTTTATTTCATTTATATTTCTGTAAATTTGCATGTTACAATATTTTTTATGGATAATATATGCACTATATTATTATGTATTTATATTATTATGTATTTTTTGTATGAGCATATCATATTATATTAATTATTTGTATGTATATTTATATTATATTCTTTCATACATATTTTATAATATTTTATATTATTTATTATATTAAATTTATTTATTACATGTTATAATATATCATATTTATATATTTATTATTTATATTTTAGTTTTTTAAATTACATGTATATGTATATATTACGTATATATTTTATATAATATGCAGAGTCATCTCTGGGCAATAAAAGCGTTCGTCCAGGGCCCCAGGGTGGCAGACAGGACCTTTGATTAGTTAAATTAAAATAATAATAATTATTAAAATTAAAATTATTTTTTATTATTAAACTATATTAAAAATTAAGTAAGATATACGTTAATAATTTTTTTATTAAAAAAATAAGAACGACTAAAGTATAACAATAGTTTATAATTAAAATTAAGGTGGCCCCTTCACTATAATTATATTTTTAAAATTAATTGTATTATTAAATAAACTTTAAAATTTATTGTTAAAAAATTGATAACTTTTATAATTAATTATAAAGTTGCCGGTATCTAATTAGTTTAGGTATTAATATATTATAGAGTAATATTAAGATTATAATAATATTTTTTGATTTTAAAATAAAAAAATTATATATACTTACAAATAATATTTTCATTATTCTTGTTATTCAAAATTTAATTTCTCATCACATCATCTCTTTTTATGTTATTTTCTTATAATTTTTAAATATTTTATTTATAATTTCTAATTCGATATTTTAAGAAGATAATGATTCATTTATTCAAAAATATTATAGTTTATGTTATAACTAAGTCTAAAATAAAGCTTCAACGACAAAAACTCAAGTATTATTACTCTATATTTTTTATAAGTTTTATTATATAATATTTACGCGAAAAATGCTTCAACAATAAAAACTCAAGTACTATTACGCGAAAAAAGCTTCAACGACAAAATGCTTGTAGAAGTTTTCCATTCGATAATTATTGAGTGTAATAAAAAATAATTTATAAATAACTTAATTTATTTTTATACACTTTAAATTTATTTTTCTAATATTTATTATTAGGGACCCTATTTTTAGATTTGCCCATGGGCCACCAAAATCTCAAAAATGACTCTGATAATATACATGTTATTTTGTTTTATGTATCTATCATGTGTGTTTTATTAGTATTTATAATATTTTATATATTGTTTTATTTTGTATTATATAGTATACGTGTATTGCACGCAGGGACGAATCTAAAAAACTATCATCGGTTGGGCCGATTTAATTAGTAATGCAAAATTTTAATATAACTTATGTATGGTTTTAAAATTTTAAAAAAAATTTTGTTTCATAATTTTAATTTTTTTATTATTATATTCACGAAAATCTTTTATTATCTATATATTTATTTAAATAAAATTAAAGTATTTCTTTAAAAATAAACTTTTATGTATAATTTAATTAATTTATAAAAATATGAATTTAAATATACTTATTTAAAATTAATTAATTTCAAAAAAATTAACAAAAAATATATTACATTTTTATTCTTTTTAAACTTATTTTTATAAAAATATTATATATGAATTATAGGCTTTTACTAAAAATATATATTTTAAATTTAAATTTTGATTTTAATTTTAATTATGTTTTATTATTTATATTTTATGATTATTATATACTAGATTAAAACCTTAACAATGCTTGAAAATAAATTATATTTTTAAATATATTTAATCAATTAGTAACCAAAATATATTTAAATCATTTTTTAAAACTAATTATATAATGTTTATAAAATATAATAAAAATATAAATAATCTCATTATTTTATTTTTATTTATTATTTTAATTTAATTTTATTTGTTAAATTGTTTCAAGGCTTAAAACTTTTATACTAGGTTATTTCTTTTATTCTTTATATTTAAAATCTAATTTACTCTAATAATAAAACATAAAATTAATAACATTTATTTAGGCATGGGTGGGCCAAGGTCTAGGCCCAGATTCGTCCCTCATTGCATGTAAATTATTTAAGATATTGTATGTATTTTTAATTTTTATATACTTTATGTGTACGTGTTATATGTTATATCTTAATTCTGATTTTGTTATTTATAGAGTCTAATTTATTCTTTTAAGTAATCGGTGACGATTCTTAATTAATTTTTAACCCTGTTTAATTTTAAAATATAAGTTTTTTTTTTAAAAAATAATTTTTAATAAGATAAGACACATAATAATTAAATGAAAATCTTTTGAGCAATATCATATAAATCACAAACTCAATACAATACACTCAATTATAATCATCAAGAGAATAGGCAAGTTTCCTAGAACTCCTAATTATAATAATCAATTTTTTTAAAATTTTATTTTAAAATATGATTAATTTTGTGTTGAATCTTTAAAATTTTAATAATTATTTAATATATATTAAAAAATTTAATAATACTCAATGGTTTATCACACTAATAGTGCTGAATGGTGTATGCCGCAATTTAATTTTTTCTTAAATAAAATATAAGTTTCCAAACGAGAAAAAAATGTAAACATATATAATTTATTTTATTCCCACCATTAATCATATTTAAATAGTTCATCTCATGTTTATTACATATTTTTTGTATTTATTTGACTTATTTTAATATTGTATCATATGGTTTATCATATCACAATTTATAATTTATACTAATATTTAAACATATTTAAAGGATCCATCATAAAATAGTGGTACTTGACCAATCATACGTGTCATTGTTCAAACTAATATTAAAATATTAATATCTCTAAATTCTTATAACTAAACATAAACAAATCAACAATAATTTTAATTAATAAATAATAATTCAAACTAAACCAAAATAGAAAAATTTTATGAGGCCGACCTTTGTACTAAAATGGAATATATTTTAATATCCTGACAATAAATAAAACAGTGAAGCCATAAATTATATATCCAAATTTTATAATAATAAAGCAGTGACGATAGCACTGACGAGTAATTAAGATTAAGACAGCAAGGATTAATCTACACTTAGTTAATAATAGACAAAATATATATACCAAACTGATGTTTAATTATTTGTTTTCTTAAATGTTGTTTTGGATGATTAAGTGTTTAGCTTGCTAACTTGTTAGGCTGTAATTTAAATTATTACCAAATTAAACATGTTTTGTTTTAAACTGTTAAAAATACCTAATCACTGAAAGTTGATGTTTTATTTTTGGTTCGGTTGGTAATGTCTGCTTTACTTTCTTCACTGTTCTTCCTATATCCGACAGATTGTGGAAATTTGTATAATCCATTATTATATTATATAAATTGCGAATTCGATCTATACTCTAATTTAATTTATTTATTTTATTTTTAAATTTTAATATTAATCCAAATAACTAAGGATAAAGGAAATAAATATAAAATCGGTAAAAGAAAAGTAATAAATTATACCAAATCACTCATACGAGCATATTGTCATTTAATGTCTAAACTGAAGTAACATGATGTTTTTAACCAATGACGAGACAGAATCTAAAAAGAAGATAAAAAAATCAAATAACAAAAAAAAAAACCTTCGTCTTTTTATTAATAAAAAATAGTCAATATTAAAAGAAATATAAAAATACAAAATAATAATAGAAGAACGATGAGAGAAAATATTTTATACTCTTTGTCATATATATGTTTCATTATCCTCCTCCTATACCTCGCCTATATGACATGCTAGAAGAATTAAGTGGAGCAAACATCTTTTTAAAGATTAATTTTAAAATCAATTATCACCAAATCCTAAGAGGAGAAAGAGATAAATAGAAGACATTTAAAGCACTAAGCCATGATTATATGAGTGGACAATACTATCATATTGTTTGACCAACACCCTCGGTACTTTCACAAGGTTAATGAATCATTTTCTTCTACCTTACACTGATAAATTTTGTATTCTTTATTTCAGTGATATTTTAATCTATAGCTAATCATTACAGGAACATTAACAGGGTAAAAAACATGTATTAATACATGTTTTGGTGTAATGATTTTATATGGTGTATTCTTTCATGTTTTATTTAAAAAATAAAAATTAAATTTTTAATCCTAACCCTTATTTTTTATATTCTAAACCCTAAATTTTACACTTTAAAAAATAAACCCTACCCCTAATTTCTTAAACTCTTACCACAACCCTAAATCCTAAACTCTAATCCTTTGATTTAAAATGGAGGCATGAAAAAGAGGTAGATGATTTCTGTCACATTAACAACATTTGAGGTATGTTCTAAATGAGTAAAAATCGTCTACCTCTTTATCATACATCTTTTTATACCTCTTTTGAATATTTCTAAAAAATAAATTTTAAACCCTAACCCTTATTTTCGATATCCTAAACCCTACACCTCAAAAAAATACACTCTACCCCTAATTCTCTAACCCCTAACCATGAACTTTAAACCTTAAATCTTAACTCTTCAATTTATGACAGAAACATAAATAAAAATATGAGAAAAAGATAAACGATTTGTACTCGTCTAAATACCTTAAAGAAAAGAACAATTATATGGTAATATCAATAAATATGTGTTCTGCACAGATAAACTCTTTTTTCTAGGATTAGAGGTTAGAGGCATTTTTGGTTTAAAGCTAAAAAAATAAAATAATAAGGGTGAACAAAAGTCAAAGAATGATTGAATCTTTCAAATAAAAAATGAACATGAACTCAATTTCACAAAAATAAAAAATACAAATCATATTTTAAATTTTAAAATAGTACAAGAAGCGGTAAACTATTTTTATTTCAACCTACAAGAAAGGATCCTATGGTCATATAATAAATTTATTAAATAAATACCGAGTTGTATATTACTTGTGAGAGCTACTGGCTTCTTTTAATCATTTTATATTTCCACAGATCGTAATTTTCTTGAGAAATATTATATCTGTACAGCACACAGTGATCAACTTGCTTCAGCAAAGGATTTTATTTTATTTTTGTTCTTATTTTGTCAAATCTGTTATTATCGTTAGTTATGCTGTCCATTCAGACCATTTTCTTATGAAGTTGTAGTTTCTGTTCTCAGTTTACCTCTGATAATCAAGTTTGGTTGACGAAGAAGATTTGACTGAGTCAGTCTGAGTCCAGAAGTTACCGAGATAAAGCTACCACCAAATATAGTAGTACGAGATTCATCTAAGTATATACGGATGCAAATCCTCGGCTTATCTTTATGTCTCCATTTATGTCTCACTTTAAATTAGAGAGTTTAGGGTTTAGTATTTATGGTTTTAAGTTAGAGATTTTAGTTAGAGTTTAAAGAATTAGGAGTAGGGTATATTTTTTAGGGTATAGGATTTAAGATTTAAGATATAAAAAATAAGGGTTTAGAGTTTAAAATTGATTTTTTTAAAAAAAAAATTAAAAGAGACATAAAATAGACACAAAATTTTTATTCCGTAAATACTGATATTGGATTTGTGTCATTTATGAAAGATATAAAGTTAAAGGATTAAATAGTGATTTTTACTTTTTTATTTTTAAAATGAATTCAATTTTAATATTTTATTTTCAGTTAAAATAATTATTTTAGGAATAAAAATTATTAATAAACCATGGTAAATAGTTTAAAATAATTTAATAAAATGATTTGTTAGAAGAAAAAGTATTTTATGTTTTATAAAATTTTATAAAAATATTTTTTGATTGATGTGTCACTGTGTAAAGCCGGTATATTTGTCTATAGGCATAAAGATAATTTTAGCCCTTATCTTTTATGATTTTTATCATTTTGACCCTCATTCTTTTTTTACGATAAATTTAGTCCTTAACCTATATCTTTTTGACAAATATCTCATTTTTTAACTAGCATAATCATTAGATAGTTAAAAAAATTAACGAAAACGGTATGTCTTATATATGCAGAATGATATTTAAGATTTGAGAATAATTAGTAGTCTTTTATTTTATATTTAATTAATTTTTAATATTTTATTTGAATTTTAATTATTTTATATTTTATGTTAGAATAAAATTATATTTTATATGTATATATTTGTCATTATCATAAAATATTAACGATAATGACACACACACACATATATATATATATAATGATGCTAGATGTCATGTTATTTAAAATATATTATCACATATATAACATGTTAATATCGTTACATTTTTAACGATCTAATCATTATGTTAGTTAAAAAATAAGTTATTTATCAAAAAGATATAGATTAAGGGTTAAAATTTATCTCAAAAAAAGAATGAGGGTCAAAATGATAAAAATTATAAACGTTAAGAGTTAAAATTATCTTTATGACTTGTCTATATGACTCTACTAATACAGTAAGAATTATCATATAGGTTTTTCACGTCATTTCAAGTTATTTATCGTCAATTGACTAATAACATTTATCCGTAAATGGATCATTTTGACCCAAAATAAAATAATATAAATTAAATTGATTCAAAAAATATATAGACCAAAATAATTATTCAATAAAATGTAAGTTGTATTTTTTAGGCATTATGCTTTTATTAAAATGAAACTTTATTTTTAAATATTAAATACCTATTGACTTATATTTTATGTGATAGGCCAATTTTTAATGAAGAATAAGTTTAATTGAACTCAAACTTATGAAGTGCAACATCATTTATTTATTTATATGTTTTACCACTAATTATATTGGCGTTATACAGTCATTTATATTGGGCTTTTTTGCGCTTAATTATAGCAAATTATATTACCAGGATAGTTAATTATATTAGTTGATTTTATTAATAAATTATATTAATTTATTTTATAAAAATATTTATTAAAATTAATTGATATTTAATAGTTATTTGATTATTTAAAAAATAAAATAGTATATAAAGATATAATTATATTTAATATATGTTTGAACAGTTTAGTAGTTATTAATATATATATATATATTAATATTAATTATATTATAAAAATTAATTTTTCTTATGTAGAATTACTAAGCATATTTAAAGAATTAATATATTAATTTATCATTTATAAAAAATATTTTTAATAAAATTTAATTATTTATTAAATTTAAATGATATCATAAACATATATATTAATGTCATATATTTGAAAAAAGAATTATTAAAATTATATATGATATTTTTTTAATTTAAAAATATATTTGAGTTATTTAAATATAAATGTAAATTTGTAAGGAAAAATAGCTTATAATTTTTATCATATAAATTAAAATAGAAACGGTTAAATTTAAATTATTTAAAGATTTTTTTTTAATCTTTATAACTTATATTTCAAAACCTTTACTCTCAAAAGGCTACTATTAGTAGTTTTCTTCAAAATCATAGGTTTTAATTCAATTTACTAATACAATTTGATATCCATCAAACATTTAAAATAATAAATTTAATTGATTAAACATTTAATTTTAGCTTAAACTTTTGATTTTAATATAATTATTTTAATATAATTAAATTGATTTATTAAATATAAATGATATTTGAAGTATATGTATTAATATCATATATTTTAAGAAAAGTAATTATTATAATTATATATTAGAGTATATTTTACTTAAAAAAATGTTAAATGTGTAAGAGTAAATAGCAGAAGAAAACAAAAAACATTAGCTTATAAACATCACCATGTAAATTAAAATAAAACGATTAAATTTAAGTTATTTAATTTTTTTAATAATTATTAATGATAAAAATATATTTATGACTATTATGTCAAAATCTTTAATTTCAAAAAAAATCCTATTAGAAATTCCATCTCAATATGTTATTATAATCTGTTATTCACTAAATATTTACATTTATAAATTTAATTGATTAAATTTTTAATTTTAATTTAAATATTTAATTTGAATCTAAAATATTGTTTCCCAAACATGATCATTATGTAATTTTTTTATTACAATATCAGGCAAATAGTTTTTTTAAAATAAAAAATCGAAAAAGATAAGATAATATTATATTGTACTGATTTATGGTTAGAAATATAGGGTAGAAAGAACTTGTTTAATTTAATATATATTTTTTTTTATCAATTTAACTATTAGAATGTTCGTAAAGTAAACGTTAATTTACTTTCTTTTAAGAATTAGCCAATTAATAGTACTCGTAGACTGTGATGACAATGGGATGGTACAAGTTTTTAATCATTATTAGGTTGAGCAAAACTCGATTAGAAAAAAATTAAATAATTTGACTCGATTCGAGGCGAAAATATTTAATTTGTTTAGATTTAACTCGAATTTTTATAGATTCGACTCAACTTAAAAAAATTCAAATAAAGTTTGAGTTATAAAATGGAAGTTCGAATAACTCAAAATTTTTAGTAATTAAAGGATTTATTTTTAAGTTTGAGATGAGTCTCTCAACTTCTTATGATATATATATATATTGATATATAAAAATATAAAAAAATATTACTATATATAAAAAATTATACATACACATCTTATATGATTAAAGGAAGTCATTTAAATTAGAATTAAGTCGTACTATAACATGATAAATAATTATAATTAAATATTATAGGAACTCGAAAATTCAACTCAATTTGATCGACTCGAATTTCTTAAACTCGACTCGAACTGAAAAAATTTCAAATAAAGTTTGAGTTGTAAAATATGACTCGTCAACTCAAATAACTCAAAATTTCAAATAAAATTTAGACATAAAGATAATTTTCACCCTTAACGTTTATATTTTTTTGTCATTTGGCCCTTATTTGAGATAAATTTAGCCTTTGATCTATGTCTTTTTAACAAATAACTCATTTTTTAACTCCATGATAACTGAATCGTTAAAAATTTAATAATGGTAATATATCATATATGTGATAATATATTTTAAATAACATAAAATCTAACCTATTAAATATATATAGAATATAATTTTATTCCAGTATAAAATATAAAACAATTAAAATTTAAATAAATTATTAAAAATTAATTAAATCCGAAACAAAAATTTACTAAATATTCTCAACCCTAACTAAACTAAAATATCTTTATAAAACCCTAAAACTCCGATTTAGATTAAAATTAAAATACTTAAATTCTAAACTAAAATAATAATAATCCAATTGATTATTATCAAAATTATTTATCTTTGATTCACCGGTAACAAACTATACAAAACCCTTTCTTTTTAAATTATGTTCATACCCTTTTAACTAAAATTTTGATTTTACTATAGTTAAGGTTGAGAATGTTTAGTAGCCTTTTGTTTTATATTTAATTAATTTCTAATAAATAAAAAATTAATTTTTAATATTTTATTTTAATTTTAATTGTTTTATATTTTTAGATTGGAATAAAACTATATTCCGCGTGTATGTATTTGATATACTAGATGTTAAGTCATTTAAAATATATTATTACATATATATAACATGTCATCATTATTAAATTTTTAACGGTTCAGTTATCATGGTAGTTAAAAATGAGTTATTTGTCTAAAAGACATAGGTCAATAGCTAAATCTATCTAAAAAAAGAATAAGGATCAAAATAATAAAAATTATAAACGTTAAGGGTGAAAATTATCTTTATACCTAAAATTTAAGTTATACGGAGTAAAGTTCTTTTTTACCATCCCAGTAGCAGGTAAACCTTGGAAAGTTGCACAACGATACGTGACACGACAAACTGAGAATACAAAGAAATTTATACAGTTTCATTATTATGTATGATACGAGAACACAGAAATTTAACCTTAAAAACATCATTCTTTTTTCCTGGAAAAACTAGAGTTTCAAAACCTAAACACAAACCACATTCATCTGTCTGAAACACTTATTTTGCAGTGAAATTCCGACAGAAAAATATGTTTCAAATCCATATTCTGCTAATTTCCCATGGGAGAGGATTGAAGTTATCATCCCATGAGAGAAATGAATCCCATTGCTTTAAAGAATCGTTTTCTTCCACTGAAAACCAAGAATCAAATTCCAACATTTCGTAATCCTTAAACAAGTCATTCGTTTTGTCACCACCCACTTCAATTTCTTCACCCTCCTTGCATGGAACATCCTCGGAACTTTCATCTTGTCTTTGATTTCCCACGATTTTCTCGACAGGCTTGTGTGTCACGGGGTCTACACCAAGAAGCTTCAACTTCTTCTTGATCTTGGTATTCCAATGGTTCTTGATCTCGTTGTCGGTTCGACCAGGAAAATGAGAAGCAATCTTTGACCACCTAAATAAATAAAGTACAAATCGAATTTAAATCTCGATATCTATAGTATTCACGAACATGGTGATGTATCATGTTTTTTTTTTTAGTTTGTACCTGTTTCCCAGATTCGAATGAAGTCGAATAATCTCATCTTCTTCGGATTCTGTAAAGGACCCTCTCTTAAGATCAGGTCTAAGATAATTTATCCATCTTAATCTGCAACTTTTCCCACATCGTAAAAGGCCTGCATCCAACCATACAAAAAAACACAACATTTTCAGACCACACACACACACAAAAAGAAACATAACCACAGGCACTTGATATGCCAGAAGAAGAACACTACCGGCAAGCTTGGGGACATTTCTCCAGCAAGGAATAGCTCCATTGCTGAATATAAAATTCACCAGCTTATGATCTTCCTCGATCGACCATGGACCTCGTTTTAACCCAACTTTATCACAACAAGGTTTTCGTCCCATTTTAAAAAAACACTAGAAATCTATGCTAGCCGATGTTGTCTGAAAGCAGGAAGGGTTTACTAGTATAAAAATGGCTCCCTTATTGAGACAATAGAAATGGTCCTCCATATATATATATACACACACATATATGAACTAAACGTGGGTCGTTTTCGTTGACAAATTTTATTCGTGCAAGTAGCCTTTGGCCTCTTTGGTTGTTAATTAATTTATACTAAAACCAAAGGAAGTTTCGGGACAGTTTCTGGGATTTATTTTTCTGGTGCCTTATTGATGATGGAGAGATTCCTTCACCTCATATCCCAAGTGCACTCAAATTCCAACCATGGAGTTACTTGATTTACATAATTCTTTTTACTAGTCTTTATGTTTGTTTAAGTGAGATGGATATGCACTTTAATTTCAGATAATTTTGACTATAGGTGATTTTTTACCGGTAGAAATCTTCTACCTGTATGTCATGTCGTATCCTATTAAAAATTTTAAAAAAATTAATTTTAAACTCTAACCCTTATTTTATATATCCTAAGCCTTAAACCTTAACCCTATCCCTAATTCCCTAAACCCTAACCACAACCCTTAGCTTTGAACCCTAAACCCTCTAATTTAAAACGGAGACACAAATGGAGGCATAAGAAGAGACAAACAATTTGCAATCTTTTATGAGAAACTATTATTTGCAATCTTTTATATATAAATATTATTTTAATTTTAATTTAATTAGTTATTCAATCGAATAATGATATGCGTAAAAAAATCTAAAAAATAAAAGTAAAAATATAAGCCATCCCATTACCGATGCATCAATACATTCATATTAACACAAATTATTGACGTTAGAGAAAAAAAAATATTAAGAAAAGATTCAAATCCGGATCGTTTGGGGTATGTAAAAGTATACAAATTACTTAATTAAGTTAACTCTTTTAGTAAAAAATTAAAAATATTTTAAATATATTTAAAAAAATTAAAATGAACGTATTTATAATTTTTATGTTTTTAAATTAAATTAAATAAATTTTCTTTCTCACCTTTATTTTTTTCTGTTAATATTTTTTAATGACGATTTATTAAAATAAAATAATTTAATAAGTTTAATGATCTGATTGATGAGCTATTTAATTTAGTGGTAAAAATATGTAAATTCAAATAGTTTGGTGACAATCAAAATAATTTAAGTTTTTCATATTTATCGTGTAACCGCAATCATGTTTAAATTACGAAAATAAAAGTTAGATATCACTTTATGTTAGTTTGACTAATCGATATTTCAAAAAGAAAATTAAACCGAAAAGTTAGATATCAATAGGAGTGATAATCGTGTGTGAAATAATTAAAAATTATAAGAATAATCGAAATGTTTATTTAAAAAGAGAATAACAAAAACTTTATCACGAAGCTTTAATGAAGATGATGATAAGGATTGTTGTATCTGAATCGCGGGATAACGGAATCATACCCGTATAAATAACCATGAAGATTCTCAAAAAATATATACACGGAGATCTTAATATTTTATAAAATTATATGACCATAAAGGTAATTTACTTTCTTTTAACAAAAATCTAATATCTCATAATCTGAATATGAATGATTGGATTAAATTTAAAAATTCTCTGTAAATTTTATTAAATAATTAGAAATTAGTATATCTATCGATGTAAACATAATTCAGTCTAGTTGTATTTAATATAAACAATGATAATTTTGATAAGTATTTTAAAAAATATAAATATTTGAATATTGAAAGTTCATGAATATTTAACAATAGATTTCTTAAAAATAATTTTGGCTATGAATTTGAAAAAAATCACCAAAAATTCTACATATAAATTAAGAATTTAACTTATATTTCTATAACCATGCATAAGGCTAGATTCGTTTTAAAAAAAATAATATATTTTTATAATCATGAAGTTATATATTAAGAGAAATTAATTTTTGAATGAGTCAATGTTAAAAGAAAAGACTATAAATTATTTTTAAAAATAAAAATAATGAATTTATTATAAATCTTAATAATAAAAGTAGAAAAAGGTAATTTATATGGTTAGAAATTTCCTTTAGAATAAAAGGATCATAATTTAGAACTATAGATTATTAACTCGATATTTTCTTTTAAAAATAGTGCATGTTATTCTAATATTTAATATTTTAATCATGGTTTATAATTTAAAAATGACTTTTTTGTTGTTGGTAGCATTTAATTTATCATTATTATTTATAATTTTAAAATTTTATATTCAATATTTTTAATACATTAAGTTTTATTTGTTTTTTAATTATGAGAATAAATAAATTACGAGAATCTGAAAAAATATATATTTATAAAAACTAGAGAGAAAATAAATAATATAAAATCGTCCCGACCTATAATCACTTTATGTTAGCATTTCGCAGTCAAAGTTTAGGTTATCAATTTACAATCTTTTGGTTGGAAAACAAAATAAAAAACTAAACTCCCTCGTGTTTTGTTTTTTTAATCCAACTAATGATGTTTCTACTGAAGCATTTATGTCCTGTTTCTCTTGTCTTTTTAACTTTAATACAAATAAATTTCCACTGTTTCGAAGGTTAAAAGACTTTTAAGCTCTAACTAATCAAAACTTTGGATTAACCATTACTTGTCAATTTATAGTACAGTTGAACACCAATGAATCTGCTCAATTTTTTCACAAGAAACTTAAAGGAAGGGATAAGTCATATTTTTGGTACTTGTACAATTTTCACATGTCAGTTCCTAACTTTTTTGTTTATTTGCCAACTAAAATTATATTGTGTCACACAGTACCAATATTTTTAATTGTGTTATATCGTGATGACTCACTAAAAATTAAATTTAACCACAGTTACGTTATAAATGTAAAGAATAAGTGCTTGAACTACATATTTTTTCTGAAATAGGTGCCTAATGTTTTTTTGGGTTAAAATAGGTGCCTAAAATTTCATTCCGTTTGTGTTTTAAGGTAACACCGTTAAAAATTTGTTATTTTTTTAAATTTCTATTGAAAATATATATTTAAATAATATATATTTTTTATCTTATTAAAATTATCACACGTTAATATTTTTTTGAATTTTTTAAATTTTAATATCTTATTATTTAAAATAAATTAAATAGATTTTAAATATAAATTTTATAAATTTTTATTTATTAAATTATTTAAAAATTGCGATTAAAGTTAAAAAAAGTTATTTCACTTTAATTCCGGTTAAAGTTAAAAAAATTATTTAACTTTAATTCCGATTAAAGTTAAAAAAATAAATTCCCGTTTGAGTTTTTTAAATTATATATTAAAATATTCGTTAATACTAATATTTTAAGATCAACTGGTTTTACTGTAATTGATTTTTTGATTGATGTCGTATAAACATGATTTTGCTTGTTAGTATTTTTTAAAAAAATTATCCATTATAAATACCAAATACAATAAATAATATTTTTATTATAAAAAATATTAATATTATTTTTATAATATTATAATAATTTAGTTAATATCGTTTATGTCAAGATTAATATTAAAATATTATTTTTATAATTTAATAGAAATTTTAAATATTATTTTTATATTATTATAATATTATAATAATTTAGTTAATATCTTTTCAATAGAAATTTAAAAAAAAATAATAAATTTTTAACAGTGTTACCTTAAAACACAAACGGAATGAAACTTTAGGCACCTATTTCAGCCCCAAAAAATATTAGACACCTATTTCAGAAAAATATGTAGTTCAGACACTTATTTTAGCCGAAAAAAATATTAGGTACCTATTTCAGAAAAAGTGTATAGTTTAAGCACTTATTTTTGAGTTAAGCCTTTTAATTACTAAATCAATCGATGAATCTTAATTTCTCCGACTCTTTAATTAGTTTGAGCACCAACTTTTGATACTCTACTACTTCGAATCCTTTGTTTCTCACTCTCTTCGGATTTGATAAATGACTAAAGCAGAATTTCCAAAGACTATAAGAACCTTGATCTTCCTTTCTATTGTTGCTCATAATCCTATAATACAAGCAGAAAAACTTCAAACGGTTAGTAAAGCGATAATGATCAGGTTCCAACGAGAGCAAGATTTCCCCAAGGTCGTGACACAAGGCGTAAGAGGTTCCATCAAAATTAGGGACCCACGAATTAGTGGAGCTAACTTCTTCGATTATGATGCATATCAAGTATTCGTCAGGAAAGTCAAAGTTTAAGGCTTCATAATACTTCAGACGGAACTTGCCAAAAGTTTGCTAGGAACTTTAGGGTTTAGGGTTTAGAAAATTAGGGTTAAGGTATAAAATTTAATATTTTAAATTTTTTAACAAGTGACATGAAAAGAGACTATTAAAAGGAAGAAGATTTCTACTCGAGGATAATCCGACTATTGAATCCTTTAGTTTCAACATATCCGATGAGAAGGAAACACAGTGATCAATAGAATGGCAAAATTGGCCGTGATGGTGCTTTAAAAGCAACTTGTTGGTTAACCCCTTTGAATAAAATTCTTTAGTCTTTACATGAGGATCTTGGTTGTGATATCGTTATTAATTCTTAACATTCCTTATTTATAAAAAATGAAAAACTAAAACTAAAATAAAAAATTATTAAAAGTAATCAAATGATACAATTTTTTGTAAAATATTAAAAATAAAATGTTAATATTTCCGAGTGAATACGTGACGCAATTTCATAACACCCCATCCTCACACCTTAACATTTGTTACACAAAATGAACAGAATTGTGACAGAATACAAATTTAGGTACTAATATGGCAAAAACAAAGTTTTAGGTAACAATAGGAGAAGGACTAACAATTTAAGGGACCAAAATGCGAGCAAAACAAAGTTTAGGTACTAATATGGGGAAAACAGTGACTTTTCACAGTGACCCTTTCTCTTTATAAATTCGATTGTCGTCTTTATTATTTCATAATTAAATCGTAATCTGATTATAAAATGACATACATAATATAGTCAATTAAAAAGTTGATGATATTTTAATATCAAATTTTGATGAAAATTTGATTGCTTTTTATCCATTACATTTGTTTTTAAGACAAGAAATCTTCTTGACATTTCGAACTTTTATTGTTTAGTACCAAACTAAATAAAAAAAAAACATTACCTTGTTTTAAAAAAATAATAATAAATATCTCTATCTTGAGTAGGGAGGTTTGAAAATAATTCGGAATTAAAGTAATAAAAAAAAATACTACCATTCTTTCTACCTAACTTAACATTATGTCATGAGCATAGGTGTAAACTTGAAAATGATATTTTTAATATAAAATAAAATAAAATTTTAATTCATTTTTCTCACTTCCTATTAGTGCACATGGTTGAATCCATTGATTTTTTTTTAATTTAATTAGCATTATTTTAAGAGAATGATTTTTAACTATTAAATTTAGTGAAAGTGGTATATTAAATTAAATGTAAAAAATTTAAAATAATAACTAAGCCGACCCTTATTTTAATTATATTTTAAAAAATATATGTTTAATTAATTAATCAATATATATTTGTAGGGTATACCCTCCAACTCTTTTGTCTTTGTTCAATTGCGCATCCCTCCACTAGTCATTAATCCATCAAAAACAAACAAATTTTCCTAACAATTCTGGTTCATCAAGCTAAAATGACTACCTTCATTTTCTAATTTGTAATTTTTTTTAATTTCCTTTTTCCCCAAGAAAAAAAAAATTCATTTTCATAATAAATAAATATAGTACAAACTTATTAATTTTTTTATTTTTTTTCTTTTATTACTTATTTACCATTATTATTTCGAATAATATTTTTTGAATATGCTAGTGTGATTATAAATTAATATCTATTTTTTAATAACACACACCGTACATACATAGTGTTTGAACTCGGATCACCTGAATAAATTATATCATCTTTTACTATTAAGATTACTCTACGAGTTCTTCGACCGATAAATTTAATGATTTTGAAACTCGAAAAAATGAACATTTCACTTTGAAGCATGATGGCTTCCTTATATGATTGCTATTGTTTTGACACTGTTTTAATAATATTTACGTACCTAACATTATCATTTAATTTATTTTTTTAATGTATAAAATGGATAATTGATTTCTTAATTATTTTATTTCATATTCAAAACAGTAGACATGACACAAATTCAATACGTATATAAAAACTACAGTAACTAAGAAACATGAAATAAAAACAAAGAAATATATATTTTAATTTGCATTAGCTATGTTATTTCAAGTAAGACTTGTTTGGCATGTATTAAAAACAATGTGATTAAGAGTATATGTATCAATATTTTATTTATTATTAATTATGTTAAACAACTAATACACGTGTAATTGTGATTAAAATTTATATGAAAAATAAATTTTAGTCAACCTTCGGTGTAAGGAATGATATTTAGGTCTATCAAATAAGATTTAAAATTTAAATTTTGATATTGTAATTAAAATAAATTAGTTAAAAGTGTATTATATTAGAATTTAAAATTTTTAGAGATACAAAATTAGATCATCAATCTAAAATATTCAAGAATTTAAAAAATTATAAGACTATGATTTCCCCTAACACTCCCCTTAGTTCATCCATGTCACTCTAGATCAAGTATATATAGTACATGATCTGAATTAATTGGCTAATAAATTAAACATCAATGATTATACCAAAAAGGTTTAACTACAAAATAAGTATCCTAAATCTAATACATCATTAAAAACTCTAAAATATCATTTATATCAAAACATAGTCGTCTAACAAAGTTCAAAAGTTCAACCCTTATCCAAAATAAACAAATAAATCTTGAAATTCAAATAAATGTCCAAACAATAAAATCCCAAAAGTTGTTTACAATAATAGTAATCCGAAATATAAATATAAAATTCAGAAATCTAAAAACCATAATGAGTAGTGGATAATTTTGAATCAAGAGTCCTCCGAGTACCATAGTCTAAGTCTGAGAATCTGAAACAGAAACTAAAAAGGTGTAAACTAGGGAGCTTAGTGTGTTTCTAAAGTGTAGACGTAACATATGACATAAAAGTCCGAGCATCAGACGTAGATCAACAAGTATTCAAATATGCATACGTTCAAGAGTACATATGATGAAATCAGAATGCCATGCATTCATCTCTAACACCGTCCGAAAAGTAGGTTTTCCAAAATCACTCTAACTACCACATCATTATCTGAAATGAAAAATTGACACGTAGATGAAGTCACTGATCCGAAATGGAGTTCATCCTAGAGGATGAAACCACTGAACTTCCTCGTACAATATAACCCAACCCAATGATATGTCATGTTTCGATTTCAAAGTCTGAATGCATTCCTTATAATTAATTATCAGGAGGCATGCATAATAATTTTGAAAACAACATAAGTTGAGATTTTAATAAATTCCGATTTTGATGTATATATATCATATGGCATCTAATCATATAATTCATTTCAGAAGTTATATACTCAATCATATTAACAGAGATGCACGTACGCATATAATATCAAACAAACATATATGTAACACAAGGAGAGACACACCTTAAGAAACTAAAACTTAACATCGAGAATGACGTCTCCTAGGCTCAATCTTAGCACTAGGTAGAATAAATGTAGAACCTATGAATAAAATTCACATAAGTAAACTACTACTATGTCACAACACTAAAATTATCAAATTTAAATAGTTTCGATAACTCACATGCAGGTTTTGAAGTTTGAGCAACAAGAGGTTGTCCAAGAAAAGAAAGAGAAAAGAATTATGTATCCGAGCCAATGTCACCTAAACTAAACAATTAAACCGATTTAGCCTTTGATAAAATCAAACTTTTAATTAAGTAATCGTACAAAAATATCTCAAAAACAATACTTCAGATTCAAATTTAAAAAAACGAATAGTATCATCAGACTCTGAACGTTAAAAAACATATAATGAACTCGGGTAAAAATTGTCAATGTTGACGTTAACAAAAAATCAACATTATCGTCAGTCAAAAAGTCAATCATGTTATTTACTTTAGTGTATCAACACACACTCAAGCCGTATTGATACACCTGTACGAAAATACAGATCTGATTTAGAATTTTACCAAAAATCCATGCTCAATCTACATTTTTCTACAAGTTATAAAGATAATTTAAGGTGTGTTTCTATTCATTTTACATCAATTTAACCAACGATTCCAAAGTTACCATTAGAGGGGCTCAAACAATCTATACCAAGTAATAACACCAAATCATGTATCAAGACCTAATTTCATGATATCTATGAAACAATGAGAATTAACGGTGTACTAATTTTGTGCAAAATAAACTAAAAACAGAGATCTCACTATCCTCAAGTTTTCTCTTTACTAAGGGACTTTGATGACTCTTTAATCTCTTTCTCTATAAGAAAAAGTATTAAAAATAAACTAAACACTATCACGGAGGATTTTGGAACATAAAAACACTAACCAACTTGAATCGTGCTCCCAAAACCTCATTCACATTCTTGTCTCAACCCTTCCTCATAAATCATTTTCCTCACCAAACCAATACATTTTTATCTTGTCTTATAGATCAATTAATGCTCAACAATTTTTTCTCAACTAAAAAAACGTGATTTTACCTTTTTTTTAGCCAAGATAAAACCTTGCATTCAAGCTTTTGAATGAGGGAGTATGGATGGAGAATATAGGACAGGGTGACTTCACTTTTACTTTTTCTTTTTTTAAAAAATAACTCCCTCTTTTTTTTTTCACCCAAAACCTTAAATTACGCTAATAGTCCCTTTCCAAGCCCCCTTAGCCCAGCAACATAAAACTCATAAACCTAAGGCACGAAAAAGACCTAAACGTTTGAAGCTCAAATATTTTGGATTAACTCGATTTTCGGATCAAAAATTTAGATCGTATAAAATTTTTTATATTTGTCTTGGTCTATATTATTATTGCTTTAATTATTTCAACACGTACAAAATCTCTAACAAATTTTAATTATTCAAAACTCACCTCATATATATTTTCATTAAATGAAATAAAGAGCGATGATATGTCAATGAACGAGTTGTTAGTTGAGATGATTTTGGTTTAATTTTGTATGAAATGATATGTGGATGAATAAATCCTAAGCTACATAATATTTTATGTTGAATGATTAGATTTTTGGCTATAAATAAAGCACCATTTTATTCAGAAAAACTGAGAAAATGTAGTTAAATTTATTTTTTTTGTTAATCCATGTCTACTTATTTTAAGAAAAAAAATACATTGATTAAAAAGTAAAGAGTAAATTGTCCAAAATTTAAGATACACGATGCTGGTAATATAAGATAATAGTTTCTTTATATAGGTAATTATATCATACACAAGTAGTGAAAATAAAAATAAAAACCATAAGATACTTTAATTTTAGGGTTAAATGATTCAATTTATGGTTAAATATTTAAGGTTTATAATTTTAAGTCTATGAGTATTACGGATTATACGTATAAACCTTATAAACCGGCTTGTTTAAATATTTTGTTTCCGTCGCCCGGATATTTTGTTTTTCTTATAATATCGACGAACTAAACACCATGTTCATACACTTGAATTTTTACTCTAGAATTCATGTTTGTGCTCGGGTCGGGATTGAATGGAGATATTGAATTTTTGGGTCAGGTACAAATCGACAAAACCCCGACCCGACACAACTCATGGTCATCCGTACCTCGCTTATCTACCTTCAGAAATGTTTTTATCTTCCAAAAGAGAACAGAACAGGGCATAGGACAAACCTGCAAACTGAGGTGCAGACCCGATGATCGGATTAGCATGAAAGAACAAATTCAATTCATTGTCTGAATACTTTGTACGGCATCCCTGTATAATTATCTTTCTCAAAACCGAATAAACAGAAAAAGGATGCCAGTGGATGATGATCAGACTCATATTCTACATTTGAAACCTCCCAGGCCAGTTAATATGAGAACTCGTGACCTCGCAATGAGATGTATTTCTTAACCCATATGGCAATGTCCTCGGCACATGCCACGGCCTGAGGAGTCTTTAGAAGCATGTCAAGGGTTGCAAATTCGTGAACTGCATCTTTATACTCGAGAACAGGTGCATCCACGTTTACCTTCCGAAGCGCCTCTGAGTAAGCAATCGCCCGATCCCTCATCCAGTCATGTTCTGCTACAACGGTCAGTGTGGGAGGCATGAGTTTCAGAGGCTGGCCCCTGTCTGGGATCAGTGGATTGGCGGCTGGGTGGTCCAGGCTGAACTCTTCCTCGGTAAGAAAGAGTTTCCAAGCTTGTAGGCACATTGCCTTGTCATAGAAGTATGAGTTTGCCAACTTTATTTCGGACTGTGTGGGAACATTTCCGATGAAGAATGGGTACATTAGGACCTGTGCTACAACCTTGACAGGATCCAGAAGCTTGCCTGCCTCGACAGCTTTGCGAGCCACATAATCTGCAATATTTGCTCCACAACTCACCCCAAGTAGAACACATCTGTTTAATGGATATTAGAATGAAACATCAGGCAAAATACAAAGAGAAGATCTATTTATATAGAGAGAAAATTGCATGATTTGCAAACATTTAATCCCACCCAAATGTCAGGGAGATCGAAGTTCAGATAGATTCTTCTCTGACCAGAATTCTACCTCACTTGAGTTTTATTTCCATGTTGACTCGATATTTTTTGCAAGCTTTTGTTCCTCATGACAATCCTATACTCGATTAATAATGGAGATTATAATCCAAAAGACTGATGAACATACTTAAAGACACAACAACGGACACATGATACAATCAAAATCGTCAACCAGACATTAAGTGCCGACTCAAAGTCTAACTACATACCGTCTCAAAGGCCTTTGATCAACACAACATGACAATAAAAATAAGAAAACTCAGGGCATAAGTTAATTGATAGGAAGAACTAAAACTCATGTTCAATAAATCTATATATAAGAATACACCACAATCTGAGAACTCCTAAATCCATTAAAAGTATGAGACGATAAAAACATGAATGCATAGTAGACATCATGTATACTAATAAATGTCACCTAAACATATGTAAGATACAAATCCGGACATAAGTTAATACTAGATTCTTAGATTTTCTCTTTCCGATGCTTTGGTTCAACGAGATAAATCAAGATACAGCAAGAAAATAGGGCAGGAAAAATAAAAACATTTTGTATCCTCAAATAGTATATAAATTGATGAATGCAAATGTTTTGACCATCTAAGATGTCAATAAGGAACCTACAAGCACAAACCTAAATCAAAACTATAAATAGGTAGACAGAAGCTAAAAACAAGGGCAACCATGAACAAGATGTATATATCTGAAGGACATCTTAGTATATACAATCATATCCAAAACAGAAATGCTCGAGATATACATTTTTTTTTATTTCGCTGTTGAGAGAAAAGGTGATATTACAAAAAACGCAAACAAAATTAAAATATAAAACCGTGTTTGATGAAGAGGGCGTCGTGCACCAAGAGACAAAAGACTAGCCAAAGAAACTCACCTGAAAAATTTAGGGTTTGAGATCTATTAATATATGTTTCCAAAAGTATATCATATAATAGAACATAGAACAAAAGCTCTCAAAGCATCGAATATGGAAAGAGCAATCAGATTTGAGAGACTTTGCTATCCAATTATACAATTCAGTTTAGAGCATAACCAGAAGTTATACAAGCTAAACCTCATTCAAAAGTATGCAGTCAACCCATATCTATGTAATCACAAACCATACATATTCAACCTTACAAGTTGCATCTCCCTAATCGAAATCACTTCCAATCTCAACAAAATAAAATTCATAGCAAATCTACAGTCAATCACCGAAACAAGCTTAAACAAATTAACAAATTTAATCTTACAACATCAAAATTCATGAATCAAATTGCACTTTCTAGCCCCTATCCATAACAAATCAACAACAACAAAAAAAAAAAAAACAATGCAGATCAGTGGTAGGAAGATTCTAACAAAAACAACAAATGAAATCAAGGCTGCAACATTGCATTCATGCTGCAAATCAATTACAGTTAACCAACTTCAACCTTTTAAACCAAATAAATTCAGCAACAAAAAATAAATGTAATGAAGATCAAAACTTTCATATAGGAATAACAACCTTGATGGATCTCCATGAGCAGCCAACCATGGTTCAACCATTGAAGCTCCAAAAGCATCCACAAAATGTCTTTGAAATTCAGCATTGGTGAACTCTGATCCAACCCCACGTGCCCCATTTCCCAACGACTTACTACACTCAGCTAAATTGGCTTGCTTTGCTAACCAGTTTAAAACCTTCAATCCATCCTCAAATGCCGCCGGATACTTATTCTCTGGCGCCAACCTATAACCGACGGCGACCACAATAACATCACACAATTTAGCTAACCTCCGACAAAAATAATCGTTAGCTACCGAATCATTGCTCCCACTCACCCAACCTCCGCCGTGAAACTGCAACATTATCGGTAATTTTCGACAATTTTGAGGCGACGGTGAATAACCTCGATAAGCATTGTTGTCGGATCTTACGTTTAACCCCTCGAGACTGCTTCTTCTCGAATCATTTCTCCGGGATCCGGTATTGAGCGGGCGATAACTACTCCGGCGAAGATTATAAGAATTGAGATCATCTTTCTTTGACGATCTGAGTTTGGGTTTCGAATCGGGTAGTTCAGGAGGGGAAAGGGAGGAATCAGGGAGGAAGATCCGAATCGAAAGGGCAGTGAATGGATCGATGTGGATATCTTTAGTAGCGACACCATCGGTGAATGAAGGGTTTGAGGCAGAAACGGATTCTTCGGGTCGGGTCGTTACACCGTACGGACCGGAGGATTCGTCATTAGAGGATTGGATCAAGCTCTGCAAACGGTGTTTGAAGACAAACTTGAAGAATACACTATATAACTTCAACGCTACGCTTGGCATTTCCCTTAGATATTCTTTTCTTACCCAAGATATTAAGAAAAGAAAATCCTTTTATGATTTTCTTGCTCAAAATAACCTCTGGTTTTTTGATTTTCTGGGATTTTCTTGATGGGTTTACAGAGACCAGAAATAAAGATAAAGCCTTTTTTTATTCTTTCTTTTAGCTTCAGAGTCAGGTTTTGTTTTGTTCTTATGGGGTTAAGGTAAAGGTAAATCCATGGCTGGAGTGGACAGGGGCCAAGTGGAGTTCAAATGGTTACTAAAGAATGAAATTTCAGAGGGGATCTGGGTAATTACTAATTAGGGTTTTTAAATCCTGGGGACTGGGGAGTTTTAATTCAAACAAGAAACTCCATTGTTGGACGATGATGACGTCTTACATTTTTATCCTTAATATTTATATTTTTCTCAATTTAATACCTAACGAGCTGATGTATCCGTTACTCAAATCACCCAAAATACTTAATGCAGTTTATTTTGAAAAATAGAGTAATAATATAACACGTCATCACCTTATACATATTTATTTTCCAGGTGATATTTAATAAATAGTGTTGAAAAGTTAAATAAAAAATATAACCGGCTTTAATAAAAATAAATAAATGATATTTCAAGTCATTCAAGTTTTCTTATTTGTTCGATTTAGTCCTCATAGATTTTTTTACGTTTTAAAGTTTCTTCTCCCAAAATAGGGATTCAAAATATCTATAATTGTTATAACAATCGTTATTTAACTGTAACGATATCGACCAAAATCATTAATAACATAAATAATAGTGAGATTTAAAATCACATCAATAATAGTTGATAACAATCGTAATTTAACGGTTAACAGTCAATAATAGTAAATTATTTATGTTATTTCAAAAACTACCGAAAATATAAATCATCAACAAATTTTGTTACCAAAAGTTAAAAATAAATATATATATTTATTATATTTATATCTAAGGATGCTTATCACACGAGTCGATCACGAGTTGAACATTGCTTAAGTCGTGCTCGTTAAAAAAAATTGTTGTTCAACTTGTTGTTTGTTAAGCTCACTAAAAAAACTTATTTTTAACTAAATGTAAAATTTAATAATACTAAATAAGGCTTAATATTCGTGTTAATGGAATATTCGTGTTAATGCTTTAGTTACGACTATTCAGGAACTTCTTAATTGTGAATGGAATATTCGTGCTCGTCATATATTTAGAGAAGATAATAGAGTGGCCGATAGACTCGCTGCCTTGAGCCGTGGTGCACCCATTGGTACTTTGGAGTTTACTACCGCACCGGATATGATAGTAGACTTGGTGAATGTAGAAGTTGATATTAATCATTAGCTTCGCTCTCAAATCTGTATTAGCAAAAAAAATAAGGCTTAATATTAACATAAATTAATAAATTTAACAAAAAATATCAAAAGAGTGTATAAAACACTTTTAAAGTCTAAATTTGAAAGTAACAATCTATAAATACATCTAACTAACATATTAAAATTAAAGTAACAATTCAAAAATTAATAATTAATATTTAGATTTATTTTTTTTGAAAGAAACAATTTTAAAATAATTATAAAAAACATTTTAAAAAATAAACGAGCTATTCGCGAACTTATTAAATCAAGTTAGATTTTGCTTGATTCAACTCGTTAAGATATTAAGTCGAATTCAAGTTTAAGTCGAACCAATCATAATAAAAAATTTATCAATTTTTGACCGGATCAAGTTCGAACAACTCACGAGCTGCTCAACTCGTTAAGCACTCTTATTTATATCTATTACCCTCTTTGTTTCAATATTACTGTCACTTTTGAATTTTTTAAATTGTTGCACTCAAAGTGTCATTAAAAACTAAATCATTTTTTTAATATAATTTTTATAGTTTTTCAAAAAAATCATATTTTTTTTTAAAAATTTTAAAAAATCAATATTTGTTTTGAGTGACTTAATAAATGGATAAAAAAGTATGATTTATAACAATTTGTACGAATTTATTTTTTTTATGATAATAAAACTCATAATAATCATAATATCGATCATTATATTTGCAAATTGCAATCGGGACCATAAATACTTTTTAAATCTTTGTTCCCAAATACCGCACTTTTCCCTTCTCCGACCACCACCTTTGTCAAAATTCCCCCTCTTCACTCTACCAGTTGTGATTCTTGCTTCAATCACTAATCGTTTCACCTTTTTCTTTGCTTCAATCAATTCATGGGTCCCCTTTGTTCACGATTCCCAGTTTAAAACTTTCCCAACCCAGATATTTCTCCATTTTCACACTTTTTAAAGGGACATTCTTGACGATAGTCGGAGGATGTTGGCAACGATTTTTGAAAGAAACAGACGGTGGTTGTGGGGGTCGGAGAAGGGGAAGAAAGTGGCGACGATTGAGATTAGCAGAGGCAATGGCCAGGGTTGATTTGGGAGAGAAGAAGACTTCAAAAGTACAAAAGTAAATAGGGACAGATTTACTTATTAAATTTCAGTCGAAAAATAAAATATATAGAAGGGTAATGACGTGGTATCATATTATTGGTGTAATATTATCTTGTACTTTTTCCCTAATTATGACATGCTTTTCTTTTCATAATATACTTATAATCGAAAATTATGAGCTGATTGCGAATGAATTTATGATTAAATTTATAAATGTTAAGGTTTGAACGCTTCATTTTTCAGATTATTAGTTGAAATTAAATTAATATTTAAGTTATTAATTATTCAGTTCGATTGATTTTTAATATATTGAGTATTGCTATTATTACAATAATTAATAATTTAAAAGTAGTTCGTTCAAGAATCAAATACATAATTTAACTATCCTATAAAATTATATTAATTCAGTTAACTGGTAGTGTTTTTTAAAATATTATACATAATGTACTAAATCAATGAAATCATGTAACCCAAACCAAGTTTACAGACACCACAGAAGGATGGAATGCACAAGCCCTAGCAAAGTTTGCCGCTTGAAATCCTTTGCTTTGATTTTTTTTTTTTTTGGGTCCAGGGTAACAACGAGCCGTTCCCGAACTATTAGGTTCGGCTCAGCTCGAAAATAATATTATTGGGTTTGATTCAGGCTCGAAACTCACCAGGCTCATCTCGAAAATAATATTATTGGGTTCGCTTCAAACTCGAAGCTCATCAAGCTCGGCTCGACTAAAAATAAAATTTTTTATTATATTATTTTATAAAGATAGGATCTGGTTAAAAACTTTTCTTCATAACCAACATTGAGGGTCCGTTTGTTTCACTAAACAATTTCTGTAAAATAAATTCTGAAAAATGAACTACATTTTTTTGAAAATTAATTACAGAAGTCATTATCATGTGTTTGGATGAAACTGTGTAAATCATTTTTCGTTGTTTGGTAAATTTTATTAAAAAAAATTTAAAAATTTATTTTTTAATGAAACAAACAAGATTTTACATTAAAAATTTATTTATTTTATTGAATTATTTTTATTATTTTAAAAAATTATATTTTATAAAGACTTACACTAATATATATCCAGCCTAATAACCAATAATAAATTATAAAGATTTACGTAAGTCTTTATAATTTTTCCTTCGTCCAAATACCCTCACTGAAATTAGTAGCGTTGTATCAAATTGTTGACAACAGTAAAAAAAAATTCAATTTTATGGCTCATTTTCTAAACAAATATTCTTAGATATTGATCTTATTTTAAAAGTTTAAAGACATTAAAAAAGAAATTTAAAATAAAACCCATTATAATTAAAAAAATATTAAAATATAAAATAAATTAAAACAATGAATTACGGTTAAAAAGAAAAAAATTAAAATATAAATATAAATAAATATTAAAATATTAAAATAAAAATAAAAATAAATATTAAAACATTAAAGTAAAAAAAATAAATTAAAATATAATTAGAATGGAAGATTAAAATATAAATAAGTTAGAAATTTTCTTCATTTGTAGAGAGAACAAAATAAAGGAAAATAACTTACCAGAATGAATGGGTAAGTCATTTTACATAGAAACAAGGATTTTTTCATTGACGATAATTGATTTACCAAACAACGAAAAGTTAAAAAAATATTTTTCGTAAAACCATTTACACGAAACAAATAACCCTAAAACCAAATTTAATATTGAGAAAGGGGGAGAAGTATCCAATTTATTTTAGTTAATTTATTTTTATTTGATTTTTCTTATTTGATTTTCTTATTTTTCTTTTGCTATAAAGATTACTTTTAGTGTAGATACACCGTATATATAATATTATTATTTCGAGAATGTTCATGAGTTTTTCGAGCCAAGTTGAACTTGGGTAGGTTCAGCTTGGCTCGTTAAGACCTCGAGTCAAACTCGAGCTCAAATCAAGTTCACTTAAACTAAATTTTAACCAAATCGAACTCGAATAACTTGCGAATCAATCGAGTTAAAACAAAGTGCAACACAAGTTCAGTTTCGGAATAAACAAGTTCTGCCTCTCAGAATTTAGAATATCTTTGGACCAAAGGATGCCACGTGTACTTTTGGGGGCAAAAATGGAAACTTAGTTTGCTTAAGCTGATATCCAAAATTGATTTGGATCTTGGGTGGAAACTGATGTAAAAAAATGGTTTGAGCTTTTGGGTTGGGTTTATACTTGTAAAATAAATTTTGGATATATGTAATGAATATTTGAGTATATTATGGATTATTTAATATTATTTATTTATTATTTATTATTATTATTTTATTTTTTGAAACCCGAATAAAATACGAGTATTACAAGTAAAAATAATATTTATAGTTATTTTTGGATGATTTCTTTTGAATGCTTATTACCTAGCATGAACGCTTGGTAGGGATTTAACAACTAATAGCTAGTTGGTATGATACTTACATAATGTTTGTGTAAGTTTAGATTGAGATAAAATATCATATATTTGGTTAAGAGGTCATTACATGTTTTTTTTTTTGTACCGATATATGTATCCAAAAATCAGTACACGAGATCCATAATGATTATAGGAGTAAAAATTTGTACAAGATAACTACCGAATCGATACACCCTTAAAAAATACAATTGATTCTGATACATAGGTTACAATACCAATGTCCCATTGTAATTTAAACCAGGGTACACAGTAGGGGTGTTCAAAAATACTCGACCAGGTTGACCTGATCCGATTACTCGAACGTAAATCATCGAGTACTTATTCAGAATTTTTTTTGTTCAAAAATACCCGTCATTTTCCGGGTTGGGTCTGGGTCACAAAATTAAAAATTTCAGGTACCAGGTTATTTTCAGATACCCAATTTCTATTTTTTAAAACTTTTTTTAGATATATTAATATATATTATGTAAAATAAATTTTATGCACCATTCGTATTTATAGGACATGCTTCTCCATAATACAGTAAAATTATTTTATTTTTTGCATTTTAGTTACAGTATTATTTTCATTATCTCATATTTTTTATGATAATAATAAAAATAGACAAATTGTTATCAACCACTTTAAACTACATAAAAAATTCAGACTAAAACATTTTAATTTTTTATGTATTTCATTCTTGGTTCGTTAAATTAATTATAAATTAAGATTTGAAATAAGCTCCATAAGTGAAGTTAGGTAAGTAGCATAAACTATATTTTAATAATTAATAATTATAATTTAGGATAAATATTAAAATTATATATCAAACTTGTCAAATGTATATTGTGATACATAAATTTTAATTTAATAATATGTATGAAACTTTAATTTAATTTATATTTAAATAATAAGTTATATAATTCAATTTTTTTAATTTATGCATTTTTTTTATAATTGAATTTAAAATTTATAAAAAAATAAAAAACCGACAATTACTTAAATTTTTGGGTACCCGAATATTCGAGTACCCGAAGTACCGGGTATCCGAAAAACCTGAATCGAAATATGGACCGCGTTTTCTATTACCCGAAACTTCGGATACTCGAGACTTCGGTTACCCAAATATCCAAGTACCTGGATTTAAACACCTCTAATACACAGGGCATAATACTATACACATTTTAGTTATTAGAGTCCTCTGTTTTCAACACTCGACGTAAGGGATCAATACTCGGGCCATTGTATTAGTATAATGTTAATATTATTTAGCTTGGGGATCGGCACAGGGTAAGCTATACTAATACACCTTCGTTGAAAGGTTCGTATTAGTATGAGATTGTATCGATATACGAATCATTAATTTAGATACTCGTTTGTTATAAAATATTATTATTTATGTCTCACTTATGATGTCTATTATTGATTTTTTAAAGTTAATATTTTTAAAGTTTTACTCTATTTTGTATTAAATATTTTAAATGATTAATTTGAATAAGATATATATTTAAATATATTTTTTATAAAATCAATAATAAATATTAAACTTGAGACGAAAAGAATATCTTTTTTAACTGGTCATTGTTTCAATCTATGTTCAATTGATGATATTTTTATGATCGATATTTATAGAATTTTACACTAAAAGATATAATATGATTAATTAAATATTGCTAATGTTAAAATGGGTTTCGAGTTTCAAATTTCAATAATTTATATTTTGGTCTCAAAATATATTAATTCCACAACTTAATGCCCAAGTTGAGTTTATGCGAGATGTTGACCATTTTCGCTAGTATTTATTAAGTTTTTTTTTTTAATTAGTTACAGTGTTATGATAGTAGTATATGTTTTAGAGTACATTCTTAATCATTAAACATTGATCGCTCAAATACTATACTGACATTACTGGTGTTCGAACCCGTGACCTCTAAAAATAACAACTGTTCCTTAAACCCCTGTGATTAGATGGTTCGTGCATTTGCAAAATATTTAACTTAATAAACATTTAAACAAGATAAAAAAAATAAAATAAACTAGTTATAATTAGATTGAGTTTGGATTTGCTTCGACAAACCTAATATAACGTTCATCCTACATTTTTTTTTTGTTTATATTGGATAAGGAGTTACATAAATAGCTTGGGGATAGAATTTTTTTTTAGGCTAAATTAGGTTAGAAATTTTAAGAAAAATTTAAATAAAAGTTTGAGCTTATAATTCATATATGACATTTGAGTTTAAGGTGTTACAACGAACCAAAACATTTTAATTCAACAATGTCACTTTATAACTTTCCTTCACCTATGAGGCAAGTGTTAGTACCTACGAACACATATGACCGCGACTGATAATATAATAAGCTTATATTATCACTTAACATGGACGAAACTATATAGAAGTGGGGAGATACAATCGTCCTCTCATCTTCGAAGAAAATTTTTATTCTTGTTTCCTTATTTAAATTTTTTTAAAATTAATTTTTTTTATAAATTTGCTTCCCTACTTTTAAACATTTATGTTTTGCTCTCTCAATCTAAAATCTTGTCTATGTCCTGTCACTTAATACCAAGTCCTACCACAATGACTGACCCTTATTATTTTTATCGGTCAACAAATTCTAAAGGCCAAACTACCAAAGTGCATAGGTGTATTTGCAAATTATAATGCAACAAGTGGTACAAAGTCCAAGTTGGAGCAATGTAATTTATTACAAGCAACACAAGATGCTTTTCGGTAACAATCTCACCGTTGGCCAAGACATTTCTTACCTTTATTCTTCATGAATAAGAAGAGAAAGAAAAAAAATGATTTGTATAGTGAGATCAGACACACAAGATCTTTAAAATTATTTTAAAACTTCGATATACGATGTTTTAAATAAAATAAATTGAGAAGATTTTTCCCATAAAAAAATTGTGTTATATTTAATTTAAATTAATTAAGCAATAGATTGAATATCTATGGCTATAAAAAAGTAAGAGAATAAGAACTTCCATTTTGCCCTTGAATTATGGATCAATTAATCACTGAGGTTCAAATAATATTTAATTAGGCTTATATAATATAAAAAACCTAAAGTATATTAATTTTTCATTTAGTTACTTAAAATATTTTCTGGTTAAAGTACATAACTAAAGTATATTTTTAGGTTAAAATAAATATTAAAATAATTTTAATCAATACGGCATGTTAACTTTTTAGGATCTAGATAAAAAGGTATTTTTGATATTTATTTTGATAAAAAATATTTCAATTACATGCTTTAACAAAAAAATATATACTTTAACAAATTATTTTGACAAAAATACTTCAAAAACTTAAATAAAAAAATCAATATACTTTAAATAAGCCATTTAGTTATTATTACTTAAAAATAGCGAACATATCATTTGTTTTGCATTATTTTGGTTTAGGTCTTTTTGGTTTTGATTACAATCGATTTAAATTTGGTTCAAATCGATTTAAATTTGGCTCAAATCGATTCAGGTATAGTTTAAATCTTTTGTTTTAGTTCGGGTCTATGTTGATTTCAATTCAGGTATCGAGTCAGGTCGATTGATTTTTGACTCGATTAATATTGATTAAGTTGTTTTGGGTCAATTGATTTTGAATCGGATTAATATCGAGTTAGCAAGAGATTGATCGGATTCAATTGAGTTTTTAGGCCGAGTTAGATTTTTACACCCTATACATCACATTCTATATAGTATGTATGTTTGGCTTTTGATGAATTATGTGACAATTTACATCTATTTTTATTTATTTTAATATATTTTTTTAATTTCGGGTTATCATCAGTTAGGGTAAAAATCAATTCAGGTCCATTCATTTTTGTTGAAAATTGGTTTGAGTCTATATTTAGCTCAATTAGAATTCAGATCGATCTCAGTTTACTTCTGATTTTGGATGAAAATTATATCATCACATTTTAATTAATTTCAGATCTTTATTTGAATAAATCGATTCGATTTTCGGATCTCGAATAAGTTTACCGAGTCTACCATTACTAATGCGTCCCGGGATGGTAGAATTTGATGTTTGTACTACAATGAAGTTCCGCGGTTAGATTTAAGGAATCTTCTTATGATATATTATTAAATATTACATAAATGATATTAAATTAATTTCAATCCCATGATGTTTTATCTGCCGATTAACTCATCAAAGATTTAGGAGTAGGAAATGGTGGTTTCCAGCTTGCCACAATGTCACTGCTATGGTCGGAGCTGGTCTGCTCAGCCTTCCATATGCCATGGCAGAGCTCAGATGGTATGCACAGAAAGTTCACATCATATAAAAAGGATGTTTGGCTTCCTCAGCAACTTGGCTGATATAGCTTTGTTGGAGATCCAAGCTACACCCCAAAAGCCGTCGATGCGGATATAATCACCGCCTTGTGCTACTTCCCGGTTGCCTTAATCGGGTGGAGAAACCAGCATTTGGAGGATCTTATCATTGTATGTGAACGAAGGTTGAGAAAAATGTATGTGGGCCTGGGGCTATTAGTGCTAAGTCTGCTACCATACAAGGAGAATCAACTACCTACTCCCTTTCATATACAAAAAAAGCCAATAAAATATTCACCTAATCAAACAAGGAAACTGCAATCTGTGATTATCTATGGACCTACTTTGATTATTATAATTAATGCAATGCTCTATTCGGCAATAATTTTAAATACCCTTTAAATCGTTCAACAGTAGCTGGAAAAAACTGTCAATAATTTGTAAAGTTTTGATGTTCTTAGTAACTGACAGAACGTTAAGGAAATTATGAACATGTTTCTTCATTTGTTAATTTGCCGTTTGTTTATTTTAACCTATGAAATTCAATTTCTGTTGAATATACGTTAGAAATATGATGTGTAGACATGGAAAGTCTTTAAATGTGAAGATATTTAACATTTCATTGGAATTTTGTACCATTTTAGAACAGTGGTGTTTGGAACTGGACAAAACATCAGAATCAAACGTTGGCTGTCGTAACATTTTTCTGAATTTGTCTTGGCGGAGTTAGCTTTACATTGGTTGTCATTTTCAAGATTTTCCTTCTTCGAAAGTATCAATCAAATATATATTTCGTTGCTTTCCTTGTCTGTTTCATGATTGCTTCATAATCATATCTTCTCTTCTGCTTTTCCTACATAGTTTCCGGCACTGCGTACGCTTCTGTTCCAACAATGGGGACTCAATCTCCTCCTCATCAAAAGCTGGAAAATGATACTCCAACCCTCGTAAGATGAATGAAATTGTGTTTCCAGAATTCAATTTGAGAGGGAAAAGATTAATGATATTTTGTTATCAAAATTTCAGGTAGATGAAGACAAACTTAGGAAGCAGAAGGAGATTGATGACTGGCTTCCAATCACTTCTTCAAGAAATGCAAAATGGTGGTATGCTGCATTCCACAATGTCACGGCTATGGTTGGGGCAGGAGTCCTCAGTCTTCCTTATGCCATGGCACATCTCGGATGGTATGTCTCGATTAACTTATTATCCGTCGGTGTCTCAAGGGATCAATCCTTTTTTACTAGATTGATATACACATGTATCCATAGTTTAAAACTAACAGGTTTTCATGCATAGGCTATGAAGAAATACTATTATTTGATTATACATATATATGTGTGTGAAGGGGTCCTGGTGTTGTTATTATGATCCTATCGTGGTTGATCACCCTATACACTCTGTGGCAAATGGTTGAAATGCATGAGATGGTTCCTGGGAAAAGGTTCGATCGATACCACGAACTCGGCCAGCACGCCTTTGGTGAAAAGCTTGGCCTGTACATAGTGGTGCCTCAACAACTGATCTGTGAAGTCGGTGTCGACATAGTTTACATGGTCACTGGAGGAAAATCGCTGGAGAAAGTCTATCATTTGGTCTGCCACAATCCCTGCAAGCACATCAAAACCACATATTTTATCATGATTTTTGCCTCAGTCCATTTCGTGCTCGCCCACCTCCCGAATTTCAACTCCATTTCTGGGGTCTCTTTGGCTGCTGCTGTCATGTCTCTCACGTATGTATTTCCTTTTCATATAAACACTGAACAAAATTGCCGGATTTTATTGATATTTTAATTTGTTTTATGCAGTTACTCTACGATAGCCTGGACTGCATCTGTCCACAAGGGTGTCCAACCCGATGTGCAATACGGATACAAAGCCACCACAACAACCGGAACCACCTTTAATTTCCTTACCGCATTAGGTGATGTAGCATTTGCATATGCTGGACACAATGTGGTGTTGGAGATTCAAGCAACAATCCCTTCTACTCCAGAGAAGCCTTCAAAGAGTCCAATGTGGAGAGGTGTGGTCGTTGCATACATTGTTGTGGCATTGTGTTATTTCCCCGTTGCATTCATTGGATTCTACATGTTCGGCAACAATGTTGAAGACAACATTCTTATTTCATTGGAGAAACCGACATGGCTTATCGTTGCAGCTAACATGTTCGTCGTAATCCATGTCATTGGAAGCTATCAGGTTTTGAAACATGCTTGGTCTTTTTCAGCTTATTGTTCTCTTGTCTCGACAAGAATACAGTTTTCACACTAGTATCTTTTATGTTTGGTAACTGCAGCTATATGCCATGCCTGTTTTCGACATGATCGAAACTGTGATGGTAAAGAAATGGCACTTTCGACCGACTCAAACGCTTCGATTCTTCGTCCGCAACTTTTATGTTGGTAAGTAAAGTAATTTCCCATGTCCGAAGTATACAACTCGACAATCCGAGGTTAATGTCCCGATATCTGCAATCTCTACTTTTATGTTGTTTGTTTTAGCTGCTACAATGTTTGTTGCCATTACGTTTCCATTCTTTGGGGGTCTTCTTGGATTCTTTGGAGGATTTGCTTTTGCACCAACAACATATTTTGTAAGTCTCCAAACCATTCCTCCAATCTTGATTCAATTGGATTTCTACCGCCATGTATATATATAACGTTTGCTGTAATTGCAGCTTCCTTGCATCATGTGGCTTGCTATCTATAAACCGAGGAAGTTCAGTTTATCTTGGTGTACAAACTGGGTATATCATCCTCAAGTTTCATGTTATTTGGAATTAACATATGTTTCATCTATTTTTTTTTTACCATAATCTGATATTTTTTTTCACTTTGTTATTCAGATCTGTATCATTCTGGGACTTCTTCTTATGATTCTCTCACCCATTGGAGGTTTGAGGAACATCATTCTCAGTGCAAAAAATTATCATTTCTACAATTAAATAATTACTTGGACTGCGATATATATGAAATAAATTTATATGGCTGTAGCCATCGCCACTAGTTGGCCAAAGATTATGATTTCTACATTAGTTTGTATTGCTTGCTTAACTTTAGTTTCGGTTTTATCTGTGTCTGTAAGTCATTTGTGTGTTTTGTGATGCAAACACACTCAAAAATCAATTTTCTTTTTAAGATTGTTATTTCGGTTTAGATTTATAGACATAAGTGCCTTCAAAGCTTATAATTTCATAATAATTATTGATCATAATTTTATAAAATTAAATTTCAAGTTAATTATTTAAAATCAAATGTAAGCAGCAACAACTTCAATGAGTTTGAATCTGCAATAAAATAAAAAAAAGAAATGATATTTGCTCGACCAATATAAGACAATTATTTTTAGATTTTCAAGTTTTTATTTATTATTTTGGAAACTTTAAGGTATTTGGGGAATGAATAAACTCTTGTTCTAGTTACTTTCGTTTATTTCTATTACACTTTTAGTTACCGAATTTGAAAAACAACCATTAAGGTCATTATCGTTTTTACGGTATAAAGTTTTGGTTACTCAAATATTAAGTGTCATTAAATATTACTGAAAAGATGATTTGACACATTAAAAAATGATAAATTACTTAAATAGTTCTTAAAATTTTAAAACTTTAAATTTTATCATCTTCTTGGAAAACTCTAACTCTAAAAACCTTATCTCATACCCCAAAATTCTCACCTAATAACCATTTCCTTTTCAACTAAAATCACTCTGAAAGTTTATACGAATATTTTTAATATCATATTGTTAATATTCCGATCACAATTTGCATTAAGAAAATAAATTTTTATGAAATTTATGAAATTAAAAGTTAAAAGGCTGAAGCTTATTTAATATTCACAACAGATAGACGAGAGGCAAGCCAAAATACATGCGGATATTTCTGATGGCATAAAAATAATTTTAAACCTTAATATTTATAATTTTATCGTTTTAGTCCTTATTCCTTTTTTAGATAAATTTAGCCCTTGACTTATTTTTTTTAAATAGCTTATTTTTTAACAATTATTATAACTGGATCGTTAAAAATCTAACAATGATGACATGTCATATGCATATGATAATATATTTTAAATAACATGACATCTAACCTATCAAATACATATATATAGAATATAATTTTATTCTAATATAAAATATAAAACAATTAAAGTTTAAATAAAATATTAAAAATTAATTAATTCTAAATAAAATACTATTAAACATTCTCAACCATAACTACGATAGAATCAAAATCCTATCTTAAAAAAATTAATTAATTTCGAATTGTGTTCATATTTGTCTAAGATAGGACTTTGATTGTATCGTAGCTAGAGTTAAAAATGTTTATTAGCATTTTATTTTAGAATTAATTATTTTTTAATATTTTATTTAAATTTTAATTTTTTAATATTTTATATTGAAATAAAAATATATCTCATATATATATATATATGTATGTATTTGATAGGTTAGATGTCATGTCATTTAAAATATATTATCATAGGCATATGACATGTCCTCATCGTTAAATTTTTAACGGTCCAGTTATCATGGTAATTAAAAAATAAGTTATTTGTCAAAAAGATATAGGTTAAGGGTTAAATTTATATAAAAAAAATGCCAAAATAATCAAAATTATAAACGCTAAACGTTAAAATTATGTTTATGACTTTCTGATTTTGTTCTTTTTGGTGGGGTATTTGCTTAAAGTACTTTCATGTAAAGGTTGATTTATGGTAAACTGATTTCTTAAATAGCTTTATATAGAACACTCTTGCTAGAAATCCATCAGATTTTTTCACTGTAGATGCTAAAAACAGTGGGAGGTAATAAACAATCTTATCCAAAATATATGTAGGAGGTAGTAAACAATCTGGTTTAAACCCGTCAGGTTTAGTTTTTTTGATGCATGGAGTCTCCTATTTCTAACTGATAAGGTCTATTTTGTTTTTTTCAAAGGAAGGTTAAAAAAGATGATTATGGCAGCTTGTGTGAAAGTGATCCTAGGCTCACTTGCCTTTGCAATCTTCTGGGTATTGACAGTTTTCCATGTTGTGCCATGTCTGCCTATTGGAAGAATGGTAGGATCCCTCTTGAGAGCTACCTTGATGGTTATATTCCAAGTATTGATCGTCGATATAAATTAATAGATCTTTCGATCCTTGTTTTTCTCTACGAAACGATGGTGGTTAGTGTTTATCTAGAGAGAGTCGATGCGTCTAAGTATCTGGGTAAGTTGTTGACATGGAATAGCAAAGCTGCAAAGGATTTGATCCTCAGGATCTGCTTGGTTTTTGCTGTTTCGAGTGCTTTGTTCACCTATGACACATCTTGTATAGTGTTGAACAAGTTTATGTTAAAAATTATTAGACAAAATAATCCGTCACCTATGCCTTTCTTGCTTGCACTTGCTTCAAGTGCGAATATCGGATCAACCGTAACCCATATTAGTAACCCCCCAAATCTGGTGATAGTCATTCAAAGTGGGGTTCCTTTCAGGGAATTCGTACCTGAGATTCTCCCTACAACTATTTTGGACTTTTTTCAATGCATTGTTGATTATATTCATATAAGGTGACTCGTTATCGGTTAAGAAAAATCAAGAGAATTCAAATGTTGGATTTGTAAATGGTAAGTCTGTTGATTGAAGGAGGCTCTAGAGTTCTATTGGTTCCACCTTTGTCATATTATAGTATTTAAGATGTCGGTCCCACGAGAACTGTATCGATTCTACTACTTCTTATAACTGCACTAAGAAATTAAAAACATAAATAATTGGATTGAATTTAATTGGATTAACTAAACTATATTAAATTATAAAAAATAATAATGAGAAAAACGAGGCTAGATTGAATGCTTTGTAGAAGAGAATCCAGTTATATTGTTAATCCACTTATTAATGCAATAGGGGTGAACAGCCACCTCGACGGATTGCACAAAGGGTCTCCGCAGCTACCTAGGCGGGGTTATGCCTTGTCGACAATTCAACTTTCCATAGTTCGACAAAGCAACCGTATATGTTTCTTCCGTATCCTTAAACGAAGAAAACTATTGAAATCTCCGTATCTTGATGATACCTCCCGGCGTTAATCAAGGGTAGATCACAACCTCACATGCGTCTTGTTAGTCGCTGAAATCCGACTCGGATTAGTCAATGCCCGCAAGCAAAGACCGTATTCTCTCGTTTCATAAGCCTAACTCTCCCAATATTAGATAAATAAATATTTCTTTATATACTTATCATCTCGAGCTCATATGTAAAGAAACTTAAGTACCCAGAAAGATTAAACTATGAAATAAGAATTGCATTAATAAATATCAATAATAACGTAACCTTCCTCTCCATCTACTCCACAACAATCTAAACCTCCAAGGGAGTTTAGAACATAGTGTGATCGGCGGCTAAGGATAAGTTATGTGTGTAAACCGACTTCTTCTCCTCTAAACATAAACCTAATGAGTGTCTTATATAGGCCAAGTCCTAAGTTGATCTTTCCATGCAAGGAAAAAATTCTAAACAGAAGAGAAGTCTAATTCCTAATTAAATTATCTTAAATAAATCTTAATTCCTAAAATGTCTCTTCTCGCGGTTTGACTTGGGTTCGACTTCCTAACTGAGTTGTTCTTCTTTCTTTGTCTTTTGGTATCTTTTTCTCTTCCTGTTAAGTATCACTTGTCGTCTTTCTATGCTGCCACGACAGTCTTCAGAACGCTTCTACAGCATATGCTTCATCTGTAACTCAGCATCTATTTTCTTCTTTAGCTCTTTCTGTGATCTAGTTTCCCGTCTAAGAAATAAAACTATCAAACATATTTGTTTTATGCCAAATAATGGATAAATTCATAATAATAGTATTCGAATGCTGAGATGTGGAAAATAATCGGAAATATTTATTATTGCATTTAATTATGTCTTTATTAGCAGTAAATGAGTAGAAAAATAATGTGAAAATAGAGAACTTTTAGGCACTCATCATACCCACAAACTCGAACTATTGTTTGTCCTCAAACAATGCAAAAGATAGATTTAAGTAAGGAATTTTAAAGTGATATACCATACTGTCTACCGCGGCAGAATTCCTTTCTTGACTCGGCCTTTTCTAAGTTCTAGGAATTCCTCGAAACTGGACTATGAGTCTTGGTGAGTGTGTGCATAGCTGTGTCAAAGCTGATTTTCTAAGTTCTAATATTTTTTCTAGCTCAAGACTTTCGACTAAGATTTCTTAATTCTTTTGTTTTTCTTTCTCCCTAAAATTGATGTATAATTATATATTTCTATATAGTTATACTTGCTTGAGTCATTCATGGGCACCTCAAGTGCTTTAGCATATTCTCACTAGAGCCAGTGGTAGGCACCTCTAGTAAGTGGAAGATTTCTAAGTCCTAGAGCCAGTCATGGGCACCTCTACGGACTAACTAGAGCCAGTGATAGACACCTATAGTTTAAAAATCTAAGCCTAAGTCCTTATTGCTTTTCAAAGAAAAGATCTTTTAAAATCAACTAAGACTAGCAGTGTTTATGTATTTTCAGGCTCATAGTCTAATCCTAAGTACTAATCCTAGCAAACCCTTCAGAATTCAAGTCTGGTGAATGATGCAAACTACAGCGGTGGCTGAAGAATTATATCACTGCCGAGGCAGTTCCAATAAAATTCAACAGACTTAAAAAAATTCTACGGTAATACTTAAGTAACTACGATAATATTTAAAGCATTAATGAGATACTTCGGTTACTTCCATACTTTGCATTTACATATTACAAAATAGACAAATGCTCCCCAAACTCAAGGGATGCATTTTCTCAATACATGTACATGGACATAATCGAAAAAGAAAAGAAAAAGAAAAAGAAAAAGAAAAAGAAAAAACATAAAAGGAAAAGAAAAATAAATAAAGCTATCGCCCTTAAAAAGATTGGAAGATCCGAATGAATCCTCAGAATCACTGTCGATTATCAGCTTTCGACGAGTGTTCGGTGCCTGCTGGGTAGGTTGCTTCGACGGTTGTTAGGCTGCTGCCTTTGGCGGGTGAGAAATCCTAAAAAAATATCAAAGGATTATACTTAATATATAGTAATACCTAATATAGTAAGTGAAGAATAAGGAGTTAATGCATAATAGGAGAGGATGTAAGTCCGTCTTCTAATATGATTATTTCCTTGAATTCTTGGGAGTTTAGTCCTTTGTATAATTTGAGACGTTGTCCGTTCACTTGAAAATCATGTTCGCCTTTCTGTGATCTGATTGCTACTGCTTCGTTTGAGTGTGTCTCGACTACATCAAATGGCCCTGACCATCTGGATTTTAATTTCCAGGGAAGAGCTTTAATCGAGAATTGTATAGTAAGACTTGCTGCCCTGACAGGATCTGTCGTGACAGTAGTTTTTGGTCATGCCATGTTTTTTTTCTTTGTATATTTTGACATTTTCGTATGCTGAAGTTCTGAATTCATCAATTTTGTTAAGATCCAATAATCTTTTCTGTCTTGCTTTTTCTCAATCCATGTTGACTATTCGTATTGCCCAGTATGCCTTGTGTTCTATCTCTACCAGTAAATGACATGATTTGACATAGACCAGTTGGTATGGGGACATTTTCAGTGCGGTTTTGAATGTTGTTCTGTATACACATAGTGCGTCATCCAATCTTATGGACCAATCTTTTCTTGATGGATTGACTACTTTCTCCAGTATTGTTTTGAATTCTCTATTTGACACCTCTGCTTGGTCGTTTGTTTAGGGATGATATGCTGTGACTATCTTGTGTGTTACTCCAAATTTCTTTAAGGTTGCGATAACTGGTCTGTTGTCAAAATGTTTACCTCTATCGCTTATTATGGCACGTGGTATACCGACGCGGGTAAAGATATTTTTCTTTAGGAATTTCTGTATCGTCTTAGCATCATTCCTTACCGTTGCTATTGCTTCTATCCATTTCGATATATAATCTACTACCAATATGATATAGAGGTTATCGTATGATGATGAAAATGATCCCATGAAGTCAATCCCCCATACATCAAACAATTCCACTTCAAGAATATTTTGTAGAGGCATTTCATTCCTTCTTGATACATTTCCCATCCTTTGACATCGATCACATCTTTGACAATATTCTTGTGCATCTTTATATAAACTCAGACAATATAGTCCTGATTGTAACACTTTAGCTATCGTTCTGTTGTCGCCGAAGTACATGCCATAAGGGGATGTGTGGCAGTCTGCTAGTATATTTTCTTGTTCTTCTTTCGGAATGCATCACCTTGTGATTTGATCTGCGTATTGTTTAAATAGAAATAGATCATCCCAAAGATAATGCTTTGCCTCATGTTTGAACCTTTTCTTTCCTTGATTGTTAAGGTGATGTGGTAGAATGTCGCAAGTGATAAAATTTACAATATCAACATACCAGGGTGTTGTATTTGCGGCCAAGGCAGTGTGATGGATGTATTCATATAGTGTTTTCACAATTTTGTCTAATGTGATTTCAGGGTTCTCTGCTGATATTTTCCATATAGCTGTTGTGGCGGTAAGTAATTTCTCATCAGGGAAATTATCTTTGATTTCATGCTCTGATTTTGTTGTTTCGTTTCCTTCTAGGCGGGATAGATAATCGGCCACTGGGTTTTTCATTCCCTTCCTATCCTTTATTTCAACCTCGAATTCTTGTAGTAGTAGTATCCACCGTATTAGACGAGGTTTTGCATCCTTTTTTGCCAACAAGTATTTTATAACAAAGTGATCTGTATGTATAATAACCTTGCTGCCGATGAGATACGATCTAAACTTATCGAATACAAAAATTACATCTAATAACTCTTTTTCTATTGTGGTGTAATTAACTTGGGAACCGTTCAAGGTTTTACTTGCATAATGTATTACATACAAAAATTAAATTTCTTTATAAGAGTGTTATTCAGTTTAAAATTCTAGAATTAAATGGCTTCAAAGATTGTAATTTCATAATAATTGTTGAACGTAATTTTTATAGAAATAAATTTCAAGTTAATTTTTTAAAATAAAATGTAAGTAGCAAAAACTTCACTGTCAATAGAATCTAAATCTGCAATAATAATATTAATGATATCTGATCGGCCAATATAAGACAATTTTTTTTAGATATTCAGGTTATTATTTATTATTTTGGAAACTTTAAGATATTTAGGATATTTATATTTTTCATATATTTAAGCATTTTTATATGGTTTTGTTTCAGAGACTTTTAAGTACTATTTAAATTTTTTTTATAATATTTAAGTATTTTTTATTATAAAATATTTATTTAATCACTATGATTTTATTATATAAATAAAATTATAAGTTTTAAAATTTGTTTTCTTGAGGGTAATGATTTAACTTTTTAGATTTGACTCATTATTTAGGTTTCAGGTTTAGGAGTTACATTTATTGATATCAAAGCTAAATTTAACCCTCGAACTTTGAGGCTCATAATAATTTTTTTTTAAAATATTTTTTCTATTTACATTTGAAATATTTTTGGGATTAAAGAGAATTTAAAAAAAAACTATTATGATTTTATTCAAAATTTACTTTATTATTTTATTAATGTATTTTAAATCCGAGACTCTAATACGAAATCTTATTCTAGTTTACTACCTTTTGTTCAAAGATTACTACATCACCACATAGGATCTCTAAATTAGTAATTGATCGTGATAATGCATATTCCAACAAATTTTAAATAAAAATATCTCTACGAACTCTTTGTTGTCGTACGTTACCTAGTCTTAAATGGTATTTTAAGTGTCTCTCTAAACATCCGTGCTTCTGAAAATCAATTGCTAAGTCTGAAAAATTTTGAGAAAAAAATTTCTTTAAGGGTGAAAGAATTTGTAACATCCCAAAAATAATTCCTAATTTTAAAACCCCTAATTACAAACCCTAGTTTTCATATTTTTAACTTTTGAAACCCTAATTTTTTGAGATTTTAAATTGATTTTCTAAATTCAAAGGAAATTTTTTTGGATAAGATTATAAATTTTTAGAAGTTAAAGGTGTGAGTTCAATGTTTAAAGGTTAAAGTGATCTTTTGAAAATCTTAAAGAGATCGATGGTTAAATATGTAATTTACTCTTTTTTAATGTTTTTTTTCTTGTTTTTCAACGTGATATATTTTTTAAATTTTTAAATGAAATTACTTTATTATTTATTATTTTAATATATGTTTAAATATTTGAAAACACTTGGATTATCAAAATAAAATTGGATTCCATTTTTCATTGAAATTAGATGTTTTTATTAAAAGTATTCTTTTAACAAAAGATTTCAAATCTAAATAATCATATAAAAGGAATTCACAAATAAGCACTTTTGTGCTAACACAAGATCGAGCCTCGCATATGCAATGATCATATTAGTGGTTAACGATAAGTACCGCGTATGCACCATCCCATTAGTGGTTAACGATAGGTATCGCGTATGCATCATCCCACTATATTCACGTAATAAGCATATTTATGCTAACACAAGATCGAACACCGGATATGTAATAATCACTTTGTCTACTATCCTCATGAAAACGTTTGGTGTGAATCTAGATCACTTGACCACCCTGTCTACTTTATCCATTGAGACGCTGGGTGTAATGCTAGACCACCCTACCTACTCTATCCATGTAAGTGTTTGGTATAGAATAGAATATCTTGTCTGCTTTAACCAAGGAAGCGCCTAGTGTAAGCTCAACAATATCATCCTACCATGCCTATTCTTTTCACTAAAGCACTTGGCATAAGAATAAATATTCACAGGAACACCATCTATATAACCAACAAGGTACTTTTCTCAATCACCTAGCCCAAGAGCCACGCTCTGATACCAACTATAATGTTTGAAGAATTACAAACTGATATCTGCAATCTTTACTTACATATATATATATATAATGTTTATTGTAATTGTAGCTTCTTTGAATCATGTGGCTTTCTATTTATAAACCGAGGAGGTTCAACTTATCTTGGTGTACAAATTGGGTATATTATCCTCAAGTTTTTATGTTACTCGAAATTAATATATGTTTCATCAATTTTCTTGAAAATAATCTGATATTTTTTTATTTCAGATTCAGATCTATATCATACTGAGACTTCTACTAATGATTCTCTCACCCATTAGAGGTTTGAGGAACATCATTCTTGGTACTAAAAATTGTTATTTTTAAAATTAAATCATTTTCGAAAATATGATACATATGAAATAAAGTTTGTATGATTGTAGCCAATACCACTGGTTGGCCAAAGATTATGATTTTTAAACCCTAAATCTTACACAGTATTTATGACATGTTCAACTCTAGTTTCAGTTTTATCTGTGTCTGTCATCCATTTGTGGGTTTTGGGATGCTGACACACTCAAAATTCAGTTCCTTTTTAGATTGTTATTTCATTTTAGATTTCTGGACATAAATACCTTATAAGCTTATAATTTCATAATAATTATTGAATATAACTTTTATAGAAATTAATTTCAAGTTAATTATTTAAAAACAAATATAAGCAGCAACAAATTCACTATCAGCAGAGTCTGAATCTGCAATAATAATACCAAAGGAAATGACATCTAACCTACCAATGTAAGAAAAGTTAGCACTGAACATAATTTTAGGAAATTTTAGTGATAAAAAGTCAACTTGAATAATATTAGCAACTGTTAATTATCTTGTTCGTATATAACTTATATTAAATTCTCAGTCGCTTATATAATATCTTAAAATTTTTAATTCTATACACGATAATTTATGTCATTAACGATTTTTTCCAGTTTTTATCACAATATGAGTCTCTGTAAAATCAAACATATTTAAAGAAATGAGTCAAATTAATATATAAATCACAATATATAAAATATATACTCTTAGATGGCATAATGTAATGTAATAACAATACAATAACCAATAGTTTAGTCTTAGAATTGACTAAGTTTTAATTCTGATACCACAAATATAATACTTTTGTCTCGACTTGATAGAGAATCGGGTTGAAAAGTACTATCGAAAAATATTTTAATAGTCAATATAATGTTTCAGACTTAAATTTAGGTTTTGATGAAGATTCGATAAATAATACAATACAATAATATCATGGTAGGATTACCTCACATTCACGTATTAATATCTTTACAAAACAAGATCATTTTAAAAAATTTTAATCTCTAGAGAATACTTTGCCATCGAGGTTGTGTTGTTGTATTCAGTAGTTACCGAGCATGGAAGCTTCATGAGTAAATTGCATACTCCAGTTTGGAGGTTTGGGGTTGTATCTTCATACTTGTTAAGTGTTAAACTTATATTAATTTTGATATAATTAAAAATATTTTTAAACATTAAATTATAAAAAATTATAAAGTTATAAAATCAATTTAATTTGTTAAAGGTATGTTCTAAGATTATAAAATTGTTTTCATTCAAATGTAACTTGAACCAAAAGTCTCTAACATCTTTTATAGTCAAAATATTGTTTTAAGTTTCGAAACCTTTTTGATGAAATTAAATTCAGTTTTTCCAATAAGCTTTTAGGTTTTGAAACTCGCCTGGGTCTAGTTTCGAAACCACACTTCCAGCTACTAACAATTTGCTTATGATATTTTTCTAAAATGAAAAATCTAACATAAGAGTGTATTTACTATTAAGTCAATCAATCTAAGTGAATTTTTCTAATTATTTTAAGGATATACTAAAAGGTTACTATTATACAACTAATGTTGTCTTAAAATTTTATTAGATTGGATGAAACAATCAAATTTAATTAGAAGAAAATACAATAGAATAAGGGTAAAATTGCATAAAATAAAAATAGAAAGCAAAATTGATGTAAAAAGGACTAAAATGAAAGAAATGTAAATAGTGGAGTCATAGTGCAAGGTTGATGGAAGTAAGGGGCAAGTCATGTTTGGACACGGATCGATTCGAGTCTCTTATAAAAGCCAAAATTAGGTGTGTGACACTCACTATAATCAGGTGGTGATATAGGTCGATCTAAATTAATGACAAAACTTAGAACCGAGAGGGCATAAAAAATTGAGTTCCTTCACCCATGTAAACACCTAAATTTAACTCATCTGCACCGTTAGTAATTTATTAATAACATTCCAGCTCTAATTGAGAAAGAATCCATATAATACAAGAAACAAGGTCTCATGAATTTTGAAATCAAGCAACAATTGAGAACAATAAGTATCAAGAGTACAAATATTATTCACTCACATTGCAGGGAAGACTGTAAATTATCATCACGAGATGAAGAAAATTAGTATCATTTTATTGAATTCTCAAAGCTCATCTAATCTATTTGTATATTCTCATGAAAACCCATAAATCTCTGATCTTGCATGTGAAAACGTTTCAACATTTTTCCTGATTTTCTGAAACACTTGTTCGCATAAGGGATATGACTGCAGCTGGATCAGGAGCACCAAATACAGAACTCCCAGCGACGATGCAATTTGCTCCTGCTGAAGCTGCCATATCGATAGTTGAAGGCCCTAAACCACCATCCACCTGCGAAACAAAGTCATAAAAGCTTTACACTAGGCCATTTCAACTGAGATACTCGGGCTCGAGCACAATCGTCAGGTACAAATGTTATCCACGTATTTGGGGATCCTTAAAGGGTCATATTTCCATACCTATGTTCATATATGTGTTGGGATCCTTAGAGGGTCATATTTCCATAGCTATGTTCATATATGCGTTGAATGTGAATACTTCAACTAAAAGTCTAAAATAAAGGGTCATTGTAACATAACATTGCAGTAATGAATGAAGATGATGTTCCTAAAAATACATAGTTGATTATTTTGGCGATGAATATGTTATAGAACATTACTACTCACAAGTGAAGAACTTCACTCACCTCTATATCAAGTGATGGGTGCTTGTTCCTTAGTGAGCGCACCTTAAAAGCAAGTAAAAATATGTCATTCAAATAAAATCTAAACATAATATTAAATATAACTCTCAGCGTTTATCGTTTTTCAATTGTGGTCTTAAAATATTTTCTCTAATAATTTAAACCATATTATTTTATCTTTTTTCCAGGAAAAAACTTTTTTGAATGGTCTACTCATCTAAAAGGACTTATTTAAAAAAAATTAAACATTTTGGTTTATATTATCAAAGAAAAAACTTTAAGGCTCAACAATTAAAAAAAAGTGACAAATGTTGAAGGCTCTTTGTTTCATTATACCCAAAATCTAGAAAGTCAGATGGAATTGAACGATGAAAATGATATGAAACCTTATCCATCATTTTTGGCATGAACTTTTGTCCACCAAATCCTGGTTCTACGGTCATCACAAGAACCATTTCCACAGGATTTTCGCTGTCAACCTAAAAGATAACCAACCACCAAAAATAAAAATTCAACCATATTGACGTCAATCTTTGCTTTTCTTTTAAAAGAAGAAGGTATAATAGCAATCAGAACATTATGCTGAACCCCAATCAATTCTAGGCTTTAACAAAAGATTCAAATTCTAAATAATCATACAAAAGTAATTCATACCAGAGGATAAACCTCCTCAATTGGTGTTCCAGGCTTTAACGCCACACCGGGCCTCATGCCTTTTGACTTAATTCTTCCGATGAGTTCTTGCCAGTTTTCTGCATAGGTCGATGTGATACTTTTGCATAATACAAAAGGCAGAAAGATTACAGGAAGTAGAACAAAAATGAAGAGGTAAGACCAGATCACAACCCACCTTTGGATACTTCAACATGGAAAGTGAAACCAGACGCACCAGCTTTACTCATAGGTTCAACATAATCTATCGGATTAGTAACCATAAGGTGGCAATCCAAATATGCCCTGTACGAAAAACAAGAATCCTTGATCTACTTTGAGTTGTCAAACTTGCTAATAAAATTAAAGAGACAAGTTAGTGCCAGGGGATAAAGAAGGGTACTTTGTGTGCTTTCTTAAACTCTCAATTACAGGAGCACCGATGGTTAGATTTGGGACAAAGTGCCTGCATATAAATAAAACATTCACAAGTAATCAATCACCTAGAAGTACTGTATAAGATTAACAAAAAGAGCTTGGTCATTAACATAAAACTGCAAAACTAAATAACTATAACAAATTATAATGAACACAGCTTAAAAATATGAATAATCACATATTGCCAAAATCAATCCAATTCCAAAAGCTAATATAACAACATGGATTGGTCATTAAAAAGCACAAAAAATTTACCCAGATTAAGCAATTAGGATTAATCATTCTTTTCCAATGTTTCTACTTCTTAATAACCTTCCAGGATATTAACAATTAAAGATGGATAGTTCCTGAATTTCATAACATATAATCATTTCCTCAGCCTAAGTACAGATTTCATAAAAAAAATTTGCATGTCAGCCATTGATTCTGATTACTTAAAACTAACTCTTTTACTTATCTAACAAATCATAAAAATTCAAGACAGTTGAGAAGAATGGGAAAAAGAAAGAACCAAAATCCTAAACGGAGAGCCCTTTTATGAAAGCAATGAAACATACCCATCCTGTAGAACAAAACCCAGAACCAAAAAAGGGTAAGATTTTTCTTCTAATTAATTCTCCATTAAAAGAGAAAAGTTAGAGGGTTCTTTTTACCATGATATCCATATGAAGCCAATCAGCTCCAAAGTCAAGCATGCGCTTTGCCTCTGACGCTAAGTTAGCAAAATCCGATGAAAGCATGGATGGAGCAATTTTTGGTGCCACGCCCATATCTGAAATCCGACCCGATTCGGGTTTCCAGATGTTTTCGCACGGCTTTCTGAAAAGATGGTGAACCGCTGGCTAAGGTGGAATGGAAGACGATCGTTGTAGTTGGGAACTTTGTCTAATGGCGTAAACGCCACTGTTTATTCCTCAAATTTCTTGGCGTGCTTACCTACTTTTTTCGGGTAAACTACTCATTTAGTCACTTAACTTTCACTTTGTATCACTTTGGTCGTCTAACTTTGAAAGGTTTCGGTTTTAGCCTACCAAGATTACATGCGAAAGGGATGAGAGCAATATATTATTTTTAAGGCTTATATTATAAATAAGTATTTAAAATGTATTAATTTTTTATTTAAATATTTAAAATATTTTTAGTCAAAACAGGTACTTAAAGTGTATATATATTATTTAGGTTCTTAAAATTTTTATATAAAATTAATTAAAATATATATTAAAGTATATATTTTGACAAATATATATATATTAGGTATTTACTTTGATATGTACTCGATAATAAATATCTTTTTTAAGTATCCTATTTTTTAAGGACGAATCCTCTAACTCAAGCGGTTAACGAAACGGTTGTTATTCCTAGAGGTCACGGGATCCAAGCTACTTACCACTTGGACCAACCCTTGTTGGTACCTTTTTAATATAATAAAAACTTTTTTTTAATTTTTTTAAAGTTTATCAAAAATAATTTTCCCTATCTAAAAAGCTTTGGAACTAAATTAGAGTTTTAAAATTTTATTTTGAAAAATTATTGTACAAAACTTTATACAATCTTTCTCCTCCATTTTCTGTTAAATCTAGAAGGAATTATAACGCTACAGGAGAGAAAAGAGAAACTAGTTCAATTTAGGAACCAAAATCATGTAACAACCCCTATAAGATTTGAAATAAAATTAAATCAAAGATATCACAAAAATAGAAAAATAAATAATGAAATAATCAATTTATATCAAATCATCTCAAAACAAATATAAAAAAATACTCAATACCAAAGAAAATCAATCAATTATCATAAGAAATAGTTTAATTGTCTTATTTTAGATATTATGGATCATTTTGCAAAGCTTTTAAAGTTCAATGATTAAAGTGTATTTTTTTCAAAGATCAAGGATTTGAAAGAAAACATTCACTAAGCTTTCATTTCCAGTAAATTTAGTTTTAGCATAACAAAATCAAGTTAATTATTAATTAAGAGTGTTGACAGAGATGACAATAATATGTATCTACGATGCTTTCAATTTGATCTAATCGTTCGGGACGAGATTTTTAGTATTAAAATTAGGTTTTATAGAGAGGGGTAAATATTTAGAATTTTTGAAGATCAAATCGGGATAAGTTTAAGGTTTAAAATATTTGATATGATCTATTATATTTATGTATATTTAATATTTTTTAGATTAGGTCGGTTTTGGTTGTTTTTATTTAAATCGCAGATACAAGTTAGGATCGGATTATATTTTTTGTTATATCAGGTTGAGTTGGTGTAGGATATATTAAAATCAGAATAAGACAAACTCAAGTATACTAATTTATTTTACGGAACAACTAAAAACATATTTCACTCCGTTGTCATCCCTAGGTCATGATTCACTGTTAGGGACCATTTTGTTAATTTATCATTCTATCAATTTATTTTAAATTGTTTATAGTTAGTTTTCTAACAATTTTTATCTGTAAAAAATTATTTTTAACTCAAAATAAAACATTAAAAAATTAAATTACTCTAAAAATAATATTTCAATAAAATGTTACGATATTTTAAACTTTATGCATTTTTTAATCATAAGATCATTTTTGCAATTTTCTTATAATCAAGACACTTAACAAACGAAATACAATATAATCGGGGGATTAATGTACATTTCCCTTAAGAGATTTTTTTATTTGTTGGAATATAAAGAACATAATTCATCTAATTTTTCCTTTTAGATTTCATCTTTTTGGCTGCAAGAGAAAATGGAGTAAGCGAAGTTGAAATCTCAATTATTTTTTCTCTAGTTTCGAGTTTGTTACAGGATAATCATGTAACCAGAAGAAAATTAAAGAAAGAAATATATTGAGATAGAAAGGAGATTTTTCTTAAAGTTTTCTCATATCTTTTACAATCCGTAATGACAATATTTATAAGCTATTATCCTTCAGAACAAGACAAAATTTGTTAGGGCTTTAGGCATTCTTTTCTCCTCTTTCCTCGACGTTCTCCAGTTGGTGCAGTATTCTTTAGTAGTCCAGAATCTTCTAGTCCGTTAGAGCTTGCGTGGACGTTATCCTTGGCTTGATCATTCATAACATCACCCCCCGCCAAGAAAAGGAACCTTGTCCGCAAGGTTTGGCATTGTATGAATTGGTGTTGGAATGGTTGGATCGACCAATAATGGAAGAGGAGTAATTTGCTGAAGTGGTTGACCAAGACATGGTTTCAATTGTAAAACATGGAAAACAGGATGGATATGTGCCGAGTCAAGCAACTCCAATTTGTATGCAACGATGCCAACTCGTTGAAGAACACGATAAGGGCCAAAGAATTGTTGGCAAAGCTTGTGTTGCTTCTGGAGACGTAAGGATTGTTGTTTGTATGGCTGTAAACGAACAAAGACCCAATCGCCAACTTAAAATTCCAACTCTCGACGATGACGATCAGCTTGGAGTTTCATTCGGTTTTGTGCCTGAGCGAGATTTGCTTTCAATTGCTTTAAGAGAAGATCACGATCTTTCAAATCATGGTCAAGCTGAGTGTTAGAAGTCCTACCATCCATATAACTAACAATTGTTGGAGGTTCTCGACCATATAGTACCTTGAATGGTGTCATGTCAGTCGAGGCTTGATAGGCTGTGTTTTACCAATACTCGGCCCAAGCTAGGTAACTTTCCCATTTTTCTGAATTGATGTCGACCATGCAGCGTAGATACATCTCCAAACATCTATTAAGGACCTCTATTTGTCCATCGGTTTAGGGTGGTAGGTCGAGCTCATTCGTAATCTGGTGTTAGCTTTGTCCATAAGTCACTCACAAAAATTCTATCACGATCACTGGCAATAGAACGGGGAACCCCATGAAGCTTCACAACACCTTGAATCAGTATTTTCGCAATCAATTTACTATCAAAGTGGCTTGGGAAAGGGAAAAATGACCATACTTAGTGAGTCGATCAACAACCACGAGGATTGCCTCCTTGCCATTAGATTTAGGCAGTCCAGTGATGAAATCCATAGAAATATCTTCGAACACTTGATAGGGAATGGGAAGAGGTTACAATAGACCGACCGGAGCAAGACTGTCTGCTTTCATTTGTTGACACACGTGGCAATTTCGGACAAAGGAACGAACATCATTACGCATTCCTTTTCAATAAAAATTAGCCGAGAGACGATGGAATGTACGTGCATTTCCAACATGAACGCCAATGATAGTACTATGAAACTCCCAAAGTAGAATTGTACGCAAGACAGAGTCAGTAGGCACCATAATATGACCCTTGTATAGAATTAAACCATCTCGTAAGGTGTAGTCCGAGTTGAGCAGTGTGCCAACAACAAACTGATCCAAAAGTATCGTTAATGCTGGATCATAATTCATCGCCACACGTATATCAACAAAAATACCAAATAGAGGTTGAGAAAACGCCATTAAACTAGCATGGACCTCCCGAGACAAGGCATCCGCTACTATGTTATGCTTATCGGGTCGATAACGAATCTCAAAATTATACCCAACCAACTTGGAGAGCCATTTTTATTGTCCCGGAGTCTGAATAGTTTGCTGATTCAACTCACGGAGAGACTGTTGATCAGTGATAATCACAAAACATCAGCCTAAAAGGTATTGACGCCACTTGCCGACAGCCTGAGTGTTGACATACATCTCCCTATGGTAAGTGGAAGCTCCCTACATTCTCGGACTCAATTTTTTATTGTAATACGCCAGATGGAGATTCTCTTGTTGCAATATGGCTCTAATTCCCACTCCAGATGCATCAATTTCAATGGTAAATTCCTTATCAAAATCGGGAAGAACCAATATAGGGGTGGAACAGAGTTTTTGTTTAAGCAAATTGAAAGGATCTTGTGCTATACTATTTTATTCAATGTAGTCTCCAGCACGAAATAGATCAGTTAAAAGAGCAACCAATGTCGCAAAGCCCTTAATAAAGCGACGTTAATGTCCAGCGAGGTCGAGAAAGCCGCGTATGTCCTTAACTGTTGATAGAACAGGCCAAGCATGTATCGCAACCACCTTACCAGGATCCACAGCTAACCCATCTTTAGACACAATGTGGCCTAAATATTTGACAGAAGTTTGGCCAAACATACATTTAGATCGTTTTGCCACAAAACCTTGTGCTTGAAGCACTGTCAGGACCTGACAGACATGGTGTAAATGTGTAGGCCAATCGCGTCTGAAGACGAGAATATCATCGAGAAAAATCAAGACAAACTTGCATAAGAATGGTCAAAAAATCTCGTTCATAGTAGCTTGGAAAGTGGATGGCGCATTCGTTAAACCGAAGGGCATTACACGAAATTCATAGTGGGTCTTCATGAGTGTGAAAGGCTATTTTGTATACATCATGTGGTTGGACACGAATTTGGTGATAGCCGGCTAGTAAATCGAACTTGAAAAAAAATGTGAACCACCCAACTCATCTGCAGTTGGAATTGGAAACTTGTCATTGATGGTAATGGCGTTCAAAGCGCGATAATCAACACAAAAGCGCCACGTGCCATCCTTTTTCTTTACCAAAAGCAACGGAGAAGAAAATGGACTATGATTGTGCTCGATTAATTGATCGACAAGCATTTGTCGAACTTGTCGTTCAATTTCGTCCTTTCGTAAATGAGGATAGCGATATGGACGAACATTCACCGGTGTAGCATTAGGTGACAAATGGATGGAGTGATCAGTTACGCGTGGTGGTGGCAAATTTCTAGGAGGTGCAAACACCCCAGCAAACTCATGCAGTAATTGTTCCATATTAGCAGGTACCGATATATCAGTCTGGCCAAGAAGACTTTTCATATGCAACTAATAACAATAAGCTACAGAACCAGTGGCTTTCATACGACGTAGTGATTGAAAATGTATGGGAAGTGGTATGATATCTGTGTCTCCTTGCCAACAATGAGAAGTGTCATGGAGTTGAAATGCCAAAGTAAGACTAGAGAAATCCATTGTGACCGGTCCGAGCGTAGCCAACCATGCAACTCCCAAAACCATTCCAGTGCCCTAAAGAGATCAAACGTAAAAATCGATGGGGAAAATAGTATTCTGAACATGTACTTGAAGATTGCGAATGTATCCTTCGATTCTTAGGTTCTCACCATTACCCACTAAAAACCGAAAATTTGGGGTGGCTGTAACATGTAGCCCCAAGTGATGAGCTACGCGAGATTAAACGAAGTTGTGGGTACTACCATCATCTATCAAAATCCGAACAGTACGACCTTTAATAACGCTGATGACTCTCAAAGTATTTGGTGTATAACATCCGACCAAAGCATTAAGAGATACCAAAGAGTGATCTAGAACGTGTAGAGTACCGGTTTCCATAGTAGAATCATTGCCGAATTCGTCATGCGAGGTTTCCTCAACAACATCATCCAATAAGAAAAATTGTGGATCCTTACAATGACGACCCGACACAAACTTAGCATCACAATAGTAACACCTATATTGCACGGGGACGGCATATATACCACGTCTCAAGTACCCGATACGTCCCAGGTATGGGGACGGCACAGGGACGCTTGGGGGACGGCCGGTGATCAAGAGGTACGGCTGACTTTAATTGGGGACGTTGTTTGACTTTCTGGGGACATTTCGGGGACGCATGTGACCTGCACATGCCGTCCCCAGGGTTAATTTTGACATTTTAAATTAAAAAAAATTAAAAATCCTAAAATAAACCTAATTTCATTCTATCGACACTTTCCGAGACCCCATTTTTGCCTCTGTTACGTTTTCTTTCTCCAGTCTTGAGAGTGGCTGGTCGCACTCGTCAGTTGCTGCCGGTGTGAAATCAAATATTTTGCTATCCCACAAGAGCTATATCAGAGGAGGTAATTTTAGCTTTGTTTTTTAATTTTCGTAAGTCATATTGGATTAGGGATTGTTTAAAGTGAGAGGAAGAGAAACCCATGGACTGTTTTAATTTCCGTATAAATGATACTAGAATTAGAAACCATTTAGAGATAGGTTTTGTATGTAATGATTCAGGTAATTTGTTGGTTTCATTACTGATGCACTAGTTTTAATCTAGTAGCATGTGGAATTTGAACATGGTTGCTGCAATGTTTTGTGTTTGTTTTTGTAGTTCTTGTTAAGGTCATATCCTCGATTTGAAGCATGCTAATACTGGGTTTAGATCACCTTATGGTTCTACATCCCTGTAGTTTTATCTCGTATTTTTGTTCCAATAGTATCTTCTTTTTTTAATTCCAAAAGGTTCATATGATGTGCATTAACTTTTGATAGAAGTGCAAATGATTACCAAAAATGGGAAAATATATTCAAATAAACTAACTGTTAATTTCCTAGATTCATGGGTTTAGTGAAGAAGGAATCTGCCTGTAGTACCAAAGTTTATAAGCCAATGGAGTAAAGATGAAATCATTGAAGGAACAGTTACCAAATTTCAATTATTGCTACACTACACTTCATTTGTTTCATATAATATTTGAGAAGAATTTGGCTTGTTTAGTCAACTAACTTCTCTCATTGATCATGCTGTTTATTCTAGTTGTATTGTCTCTTTTGGAGTTCCTTTAGTTAAAATTTATGAGTGTATGTTCTTAATTGGTTATATCATTATTTCTTGTCATTATTTAGAAATTTAATTAATACGTCTTTTATTTAATGTAAACAGATTAATTATGGCATCTCAAAATAATAGTGGGACTGGAAGTGGGAGTGGGAGTGGATCAATTGCATCATCCCAAAATGAGAATTTGTCTCCATTGTGGAATTATGTAACAAAGTTAGAAAAACGGGGGACTACCGGAGGAACATGGAATTTTCGATGCAACATTTGTGGTGAAACTCGTAGTGAAAGCTTTACTAGGATAAAAACACATTTGCTTCAAATTTTCGGGGAAGGAATTGCAACTTGTAAAAAGGTAACTAAAAGTCAAAGGCTTGAAATGGTAAGACTGATAGAGGAGTTGGAGAAGAGAAAGAAAGAAGAGGTAACTAAAGAAGTTTCTTTGCCATGTCAATCTCAAGCTGGAGTTGATATTGAATCTTCATCTAAGAAAAGAAAATCTAGCTTGTCACCTCTTGCTAGATCATTCGACATGAATACTAGAGCTCAATTAGATGAAGAAATTGCAAGAATGTTCTATACCGGTGGTTTGCCTTTTAATCTTGCTAGAAATCCTCATTATCACAGGGCTTTCACTTTTGTTGCAACTCACAATATATCTAGTTATGTGCCCCCTAGTTATAACAAATTGAGAACGACATTGCTTCAACAAGAAAAAAACAATGTTGAGAAGCTCTTGCAACCGATTAAGGCAACATGGAAAGAAAAGGGGTTGACTATTGTGTGTGATGGTTGGAGCGATCCAACAAGGAAGCCTCTCATTAATTTCATGGCTACTTCTGGAAATGGGCCTATGTTTCTTAAAGCTGTGAATTGCTTCGGTGAAGTCAAAGATAAGTTTTTCATTGCCAATTTGATGAAAGAAGTGATTGATGAGGTAGGTCATCAAAATGTGGTGCAGATTATTACTGATAATGCAGCTAATTGCAAGGGAGCTGGAGAGATTATTGAGAGCATGTATCCTCATATTTATTGGACCCCGTGTGTTGTCCATACACTTAATCTTGCATTGAAGAATATTTGTTCGGCAAAAAATATTGAGGGTAATGAGGAAACATATGACTTGTGTCGTTGGATTACTGAAATCCATGAGGATGTCGTATAAATCAAGAATCTCATCATGAACCATAACATGAGATTGGTAATCTTTCAAAGATTTAGTCCTCTCAAGTTACTTTCAGTTGCGGATACTCGTTTTGCATCTATCATTGTGATGCTTAAGAGATTTAAGCTCATCAAGCATGGACTTCAAGCAATGGTCATAAGTGATGAATGGAATTCCTATAGAGAGGATGACATGGGGAAAGCAAAATTTGTGAAGGAGAAACTTGTGAGTGATGATTGGTGGGATAAAATTGCCTACATCATTAATTTTACAAAACCCATCTATGACATGCTTAGAGTATGTGACACTGATAAGCCATGTCTTTATTTGGTATACGAGATGTGGGATTCAATGATTGAGAAAGTGAAGTATGAAATTTACAAGCAGGAAAAACGTTCTCTTTCAGACTTCAGTTCTTTTTATCATGTTGTTTATGAGATTCTTATAGCTCGTTGGACAAAGAGTTATACTCCAGTTCATTGTCTAGCTCACTCACTAAATCCAAGGTACATAACTTTGTTAGTTTTGAATTTATATTTTTAAAACTGAGTTTTTATATATATATGTGTGTTTTTTATTATGTTGAAGGTTTTATAGCGATGGTTGGCTGTCTGAGGATCCTAGTAGAGTTGCTCCTCATAGAGATGGTGAAATATCTCGAGAGAGAATGAAGTGCTTTCGTAGGTTATTTCCAAATGTTGATGATTATGATAAAGTCTTGGATGAATATGCTTGTTTCTCACTTAAGAGTGGGCCTTTTGAAGATTTGACTTCTCTTACAAAGAGATATTCTTCGGATCCGAAAAATTGGTGGGCAAACTTTGGTGCTGAAACTCCATTGCTCCAATCTTTGGCTTTCAAAGTGCTTGGACAACCTACTTCATCCTCTTGTTGTGAAAGAAATTGGAGTACATATTCTTTCATTCACTCACTTAGGAGGAATAAGTTAAATCCGAGTCGTGCCGAAGATTTAGTTTACATCCACTATAATCTTCGTCTTTTATCAAGGAGTTCTAGTCAATACGAGGATGAGAAAACCAAGATGTGGGATGTTGGTGGAGATGCTTTTGATTCATTAGAAGATGTTGGATATTTAGAGTTTGCCGAACTTTCGATGAGCCAAATTTAGAGAGCGAGTTAATTTTGGAAGATGTTAACAATGTGTAATTAGTGTTGTTTAATATTACTCTAGACTTAATATTATGGTTTGTTTATGGATTGTATTATTCTAGACTTTATTGTGGTTTGAATCTTGAGATTTGACAATCTAATATTGTGGTTTGTTTATGAATTTTATTATTCTAGACTTATTATTGTTGTTTTAATCTTGGGATTTGTTTATGGTTTATCTATGTAGAGTGGGTTGATCTCAAGAGATATTAACAATGTTTGATTTTTGTTGTTTGATATTGTTTTAGACTTGATTTATTATTTGAATTTTGAGATTTGATACTCTAATGTTGTGATTTATTTATGTATTTTATTTTCTAATTTCTATGAAGTATAGATTTTTATTTATGATTTTTTACATATATTTATAATTTTAATGTTATATATGTCGTACCCTTGCCGTCCCCGTACCCTGTAATTTTTAGAATTGTCGTTTTCCGTCCCCGTATCCGTCCCCTTATCCGTATCGGTGCAACATAGAGTAACACAACCCTTTGGCACAACGATCATGAGATTCTACGGCCGACAATTTACTTGGTTGGGGAAAAGTAGAAGGTTTAGGTGACGGATCCAACGGAGGTGGTCGACCCGGTAATTGAGAGGGGTTGATCAGTGGATTGGATGGTGTGGGTAGAAGAGGAGACGATTTGGTCCCAAAGCCATGATGCAAAATACGCTTCATTTCGTTCAATCAAGCTTCATGAAATCGAGCTAAGGCCACAACCTCATGCATGGAAGTAACCCGAGCAGACAACACCTCATTCTTTATCTCCGAGCAGAGACCGAAAATAAAGCACTGAGTTAAAAACAACTTTTGTAGATTGGTTGTGCGGAGAACTAAGTCTTCAAAATGAGTCTAATATTCGGCCACGGTTGCGGTCTGCGTGAGATTGGTGAGTTGGCCCTTTATCGACTCAAGCTCGGTCATAGCAAACCGCCTAGGAATCGCATCAATCAAGTGATCCCAACTGGCTAATTAGCGTTGGCGCTGCATCCAACAAAACCATTTTTTGGCTGGGAATCCATCCTAAATGACGCCATTGTCACCCGATGATGATCTTTAGTACCATAAAAATCAAAAAAAAAATCTTAGGCAGAAGCAATCCATTTTTCAGGGTCTTGATCGATGAAAAGAGGCAGCTCCACCGAAACTGGTTTTGGGGAGAATGGAAATCCATCATCCAACTCATCCTGAAAGTTTACCTTTGCCACGACGAAAGCGAGTTGCACTCGAGTCATCTTGAACAATCGTTGATGAAGACGACTGGACAAACTTCGCTGAGAGTGTTGTTAACTGACGAAATACATCCTGAAGCGTTTGCTTGTTTTCAGAAGCAACAGCTTGGTGATCTATCAAAGCTTGCTCATGGCGATTAGAAGCCTCTTGGAGAGTCTTGCTCATGGCGATTAGAAGCCTCTTGGAGAGTTTTGATGGCTTCAGCGTTATTGACCATCATTGCACAAGAAAATCAATGAAAGCACTAATTTGTTACAGGATAATCACGTAACCAGAAGAAAGTTGAAGAAAGAAATATATTAAGATATAAAGGATATTTTTCTTAAGTTTTCTCATATCTTCTACAATCCGTAATGACAATATTTATAAGTTACTATCCTTCGAACAAGACAAAATATGTTAGGGTTTTAAGCATTCTTTTCTCCCGCTTTCCTCGACGTTCTCCGGCTGGTGTAGCATTTTTTAGTTTTCCAGAATCTTCTAGTCCGTTAGAGCTGGGTGGACATTATCCTTGGCTTGATCATTGATAACAGAATTCTATAAGCAATTATTTTTAAAATGACAGAGACAACCTCCATAGATTACGTTATGGAGAAGGCATCGGGCCCTCACTTCTCCGCCCTCCGTACTCCGATCGCCAACTCTTTTTCAAACGCATACTCTGACGCCAACGGCCCTCGTCAACCTTTTGTCATCGGTATTCCTCGCTTACTTTTGAAGCAAACAAAGAAAAAAAAATGTTCTTTAGTACCTTCAAACATTTTTCTGAATAGTAGCTGAATTTCTCGCTTTTTCTCGTTTATTTTGAGAAAACCAGTAGATCTGCTGTTTTTGTTTGCCTGTCTTTAACTTTTCTTTCATTTCTTAAAATAAAAAAAAAAAAAGATGCTTTTTAATAAAAATCAGCAAAATTTGATTTTTCTGGTAAATAACCAGGGGTTTCGGGGAGGCACGGCTTCTGGTAAAACGACAGTATGTGACATGATCATCCAACAGCTTCATGATCACCGCGTTGTTCTTGTAAATCAGGTTCAGATTCCAGTTAATTTATTGCTGTGATTCCCTGAAATTTATCCAACTTTTAGCTCACATTTCTTTTGTATGAATGCAGGATTCCTTTTATAGCGGTTTAAATTCAGAGGAGTTGAAACGTGTTCATGAGTATAATTTTGATCATCCTGGTATTTAAATTTGATGTTCACTGGTTTTGTTGTCTCTTGTTATTATTCTATGGCATTTGTTGATTGTGCAGCGTTTTCTTTGTTTGGAAATTGTAATAGATGCATTTGATACTGAACAGCTTCTGGATTGTGTTCAGAAGCTTAAAAGTGGGCAATCTGTTCAAGTCCCGATTTATGATTTTAAGCTTCATCATCGATCTTCTGATAGTTTCCGACAGGTACTTCGTTAATTGTTGAACTTTGTTTAATAATTCTGGCCTCTGGGAGACGCTCAGCATATTCAGTTAAAAACTAATGATCAGTGTTTTGGGCACTAGTATTATACTTTTTCTTTCTCCTTTCAGTTATTCAGCTCTTCACCTTTCTGCTGAATATCTATCAAAATTCATTGATGATAATTCATTAGCTGTCATTTTGAAATTTATTAGGATCCGTCCCTGTTTAATACATTGTCAGGTGAATGCTTCTGATGTCATAATTTTGGAAGGAATTCTTGTTTTCCATGACCAGCACGTCAGGAACCTAATGAATATGAAGATCTTTGTCGATGCAGGTTTTACTTTTATCTAATTTCTTACCATCATAACGTCTCCAGTGATATTATTTTTTGGAATAGAGCATGTATGATGCGATGTTTGTGGTTGTTCCTCGTTCAGGCTGGTTCTTTATGGGTTGCATGGGTATATAAGTATCTGTTGAGAGGCCAATCTATTTGGCAAGTTTGCTTGAAATCAAGACAAAGCTGGGCTTGGAGGAAAATATTAAAGTTGAGAATTGATTTCATGACAGTGAGAAATTTTTCAGGGAAGGTTATCACTTGGGTGGTTTGGGAGAAAATAAGGCACAAACAGGTTATTGTCTCTTGGCATAGACTTCTTTGGAGTGGATTAGTTATCCCTAGATATTCTTTCATATCATGGCTTATGATGCTAGATAGGTTGCCTACAAAATATCGCATGAGACGATGGGGTTGTCTTGTAGACACTATGTGTTTGTTATGTGGGACAGGTATAGAAAACAGGGACCATTTGTTCGGTAGTTGCAAGTTTTCTTCTCACCTTTGGAAGTTAATATTGTTAGAGTGGGGTATGATTAGCTCTCATGGTTGTTGGGGAGACATGTTCAACTGGGTCATACAAATTAATAAGGGAAAATCCTTGAAAGCAATCACCATTCGGTTTGTTTGGACAGGTTTCAACTATTATGTATGGTAAGAGCGGAATCGAAGGTTGCATGAGAAAAATCCAAGAGTAGAAGAAGTTCTTTTTACTATTATTAAAAATGACGTGAGAGCGAAAATTCTTAAAAATAAGAATACAACTATATAGCGGGTTTTATTCTGTATAGGGTTTTTGGGAATAGAGAGTGATAATTTGTATGATTTCTTTTTGTGTTCTTGGATGAAATGAAATTTCACTTATAAAAAAAAAAAAAAGTCTCCAGTGATTGATTTAGACGTTACATTTACATTCCTTTACTTAAAATCTATTATCACGCATAGCTGTCAAAGTTAAACAATTCACAACTATTACCAACCGCTAAAAACAAAAATCATGACTGAGTTTCACTCAAATGAAGTATAAGATTGATTGATAGAAACAAAAATATAACTAAATGTATATCTAGAAAAGGTTACTGATATGAAAACCCATGTATAGAACATATTCAAAGTCATTGTGAATTAATTACTCACTATGGACTGTTTTATGTTTTAAATATCTTGTGGACTTCCAGTCGGCAAAAGAGGAATTCTTAGCTACAGTTGTTTTCTGAAAGCCAGCCGAATCACTTTTAGAAATTTTAGTTTTGCGTTCTTTGATCCCAGGGGATTTGTCACCGACAAATCACGCTAGTTGAATGAGTTTGCATGCATTTCTGTGTGGCTTGAGTTTGTATTTCCTATAGTGTATCTGTTTTTCTTTTCTTTTTTTACTTGGAGCATGTTTTCTTCTTTCTTGCTCTCAGGGGTTGTAATTGTTGCCAATGTGTTGTAGATGCTGATGTGAGGCTTGCTCGTAGAATAAGACGAGATACAGTTGAAAGGGGTAGGGACGTAAATTCTGTTCTTGAACAAGCAAGCCTATCTGTACACAATTTCCTTTCTAATTTAATACTTTGAGAAAATATTCCTGAAAGAGAATAGATCCATGGTGTTAGATATTTATACCTACATATGCAACATACTTTTGCTTATTTTTTTCAAGCATTTTGATAATTACATTGCAACGCTGTGTTATTTCTGCAGTATGCGAAGTTTGTCAAGCCTGCATTTGATGATTTTGTTCTGCCATCAAAGAAGTATGCTGATGTCATTATCCCTCGAGTAGGTGACAATCATGTTGCCATTGATTTAATTGTGCAACATATCCGCACTAAGCTAGGTCAGCATGATCTCTGCAAAATATATACATGCAAAATTAGGCACCCGGCTTGGATCATTGTACTTCATCAAGCATCTTGAAATAAGTCACAACGATCCCAAGATCTTTTATTTTGGTTTCATGCTACCGAAATTGCTCGATTTTCGAGTTCGGATAGAAGGCTAGTCAGACAAAAGTGAATAAGAGTGTTTAAAAACTGTAAAACCTTATGCATACCAATTGTATGTCAGTTGATATAAAGACAATTCCTGCTAATTCTTGTTCTTTGAAGCTGTTACATTTGAAGGGGCATTAGCATTATATATTTTTATAATTGATTTCAAATTAAAATATTGAATGGCAAAAGCAAAACCTATAAAAATATATTTCTGGATCTTTAATCAAATGGAACTTTATTTATTATTTGACTGGAATTTAATACAAAAAGAATAGATGGTGGTTGATCTTCTGCTATAAAATGTAAAGTGCAAAATTGAGAAGAAAAATATGGTTCAAACTTAAATCAAATTAACCTATTTTTACTTTCATAATGAGACATTAATTAATTATGTTTTCCTTGCTCTTTGTGACTTGCCAGATGAGGAAAGGCAGTTAAAATGTTGTATGCCCTTAAGTCCTGCCTTGTCAGGATCCCAACTACAGCAGGCACCTGCAAATGAACCATGGCATTGTCTTAGAAAATCGGAACAAAAATGGCTGAATAAGCAGAGATTCTATTTAGGACATTTGGGAAACGTAAACTCACCCCGGCGCCTTGATATTTCGGCACGATGAGCATATGCCGGAGTCCAACTTCTCGGAACAGAACCATGGCTTTGGCTACTGACATGCTTTCCACAACTGTGTAAGGTGTTGTATTGGTGAGGGGATGTAAATCGACATACATCTCCATTTCTTGACGGGTCACGGCCACCTGCTCGATTTTCAGTTCCCTTTCGGATAATTCGACCCAGTTGAATTTCTCCCTCACTTCCCAGTCCACGGTTCTTCGTTTCTCGGTTTGGAACCATTTCTTCTTCAGGGCTTGTACCAGGTGAGCTCTAAGGATCAGTCCATGCAATTCTGTTGCACCAGTGGCCACAGTGCCTGGCACCAGTACATCCTCATCCAAGACAGGGAATGCGTTATGCTCAGTGTTTTTCAATACATCGACAATACGGGACACCTTTTCGATCCCACAGAGTGTGACCACTGGTGGCTTGGCATCAGCAAGTTCACCGACGGTGAGATTTCTCATCCAGGGTTCAGGATTTGCATCCAGGAAAGGAAGGCCTTTAAGTTCAAGTATAATGTCGTAGATGCTCGGGTTGAAACTGTCGCCGACGGTCTTCGCAATGAGAAGGACTATCATTGTTATTGGTAGCAAAAGAAGGTTGTTTGTGAGCTCTAGGAAGATCACACAAAGCGAAACCGTCATTCTCATCGAGCCAGACATAAGAGAGGCTGCACCGAGAACAGCATAAAGCCCTTGATCTAAGTTTGTATATGATCCCATGAGCATACCGAGAAGTCGGCCATAACCCGATCCCATGAGGATGATAGGGAGGAAGAGACCAGAGGGAACTGCAATGCCAAAAGTAATGAGTCCCAAGATGCAGTAGAGTGCAAAAAAGATTAATATTGAGGTAGGGTGGAATTCTGAAGAAGTGTTGCTAGAGAAAATGTTTCGAACAGCGTCGTCATTCGTAGTGAGGAGGAGGGTAGCTAGATCATTGTATTGTCCAGCTGGACAGTTGAACTGCTTGAAGTTCCCGGCCCGATCATTCGTCGGACAAGCCTCCGAAAAAGAGGGGTCACAAGGTCTGCATTGGGCTAGAAATGGGAGGCAGTATTGGCAAACCGAGGTAAAGAGGGAGACGCCGAGAGCTAGAAGTAGTTTATGTAGTTTCCCTTTCCTGCAACGAAACATAACAAAAATATGTCACCACTTACCAAGAAATAAGATCAGATTATCGGTTTCGGATTTGCTTATGAACTTACTGGTTAATGAGATTGTAGAGCCTAAGAACCTTATGGAGAACATGATTATATAAGCTTCCCAAAAGTCCTCCAATAATTCCAATGATTATCACAGGGATTAAATCCATGGCATGGTAACTCACTTTAACATCACTAACATCAAATATGATCAACCCTCCCGTTCCAAAAAGGCCACATTTCCCGGAATTGCAGATTTCGATGAACGCCCTAAGCACCACCACCACAACCGCTGTACTAAAGAAAGTTCTCCAGAGAAGGGCACTCCTCCACCATGTTGCAACCTCTTCAAGAGCGAACAGAACACCTCCCACCGGAGCACGGAAAGCTGCACAAACACCCGACGAAGAACCACAGGTGATAATATCCCTGCGGTCACGATCATTGTTGAAGTAACGAAGCCAACGCCACTTAAGACGGTAGTTGTCTGGACCGCCTTGTGCTAGTAAAGAAGCGATGCAACTTGAGATGTGCACTAAAGGCCCTTCTTTCCCCAGATCTAGACCAGCAGAAACTGCTCCAATGCTGCCAAAAATCTACAATTATTGAAAATTCATCAGCATTGCAGTTTATAATAAACAAAATAAAGTGAAAATTGTCTCATGCTTTATGTAACAGCTTGTTTGTCAATGTTCTTGTCTTCATTGTCAACCGGATCCAGCTCCAGATATGTCCTAATATTAACAAATGCTATTACTAAACTCTTGGGACAACTCAACACAAGAATAAAAAAACTGCAATTGAAAAGAACACTAAAAAACGTCTTCACATATCAGACTGATCATCGACCAAATTCCGAATCCAATCGATCTCTATTCTCTACAACCGGTCCTTTAATTCTATTGAATTTTAAAGCTGAAAGGCAGATATGAAGTCAAAGCTTCATTTTTATTATTGAAACGTAAGCTGAAAACTCGAAATCTACCCCCTGAAATATGTACCCTGGTGCCAACCATAACAAAATTTCTTGCCTGATATGAATCCTTTGATCATGCATGTAAATAGAAAGCTAACCAACCTTGACAAGCAATGTGTTAGCACCAAACATGTTCGGCGTGTCGACTCCATTGAGATAAGCCTTGATTTCTGGAATTCCAGGACCGGCTGCAGTGGGGGCGAAACACACACACAAAACTGCAGCAGTGAAGGTCAATAAAAAATTGACAGCAGTGAAAAAAGCCAGCCCGGTTAAGTACCTGCATCAATTCACAGATAGTTTCAACATAAGGCTAAAGCTTCATTGTTTTAAACTGTATAGTATTAAGATTTAAGAGCTTTTACCTTTCCTCCTGTATGAAAGCGACAATGGCAAGAAGCTTGTATCCAGCAATGTTCTCAATAGCAAGATTGATGAGAGTGGCAATTAATCCTGTTAGCAGTCCAACAAGGAAAGCCAGTAACCATTTGAGGAATATGTATTGAAGAACTTGTACTCTGGATCTGCTTCTCCAGTCATGCTTGAAAAGATCATTCTCATTTATCCTGCAACAACCAAACAACAGATGAATCAAAGTTCAAACTTGAGCATGGAAAATAAAAGAAAAGAAAGAGATTAGTACTCATAATCCAAGCTTTCTATATGGGAAACAGTGGCTCCAACCAAGGCTAATGGATTGGTAGAAAGGGTTCTGTTTCTCTTCAGAAGTGGCTGATTCAGAGAATTGCTTTCAGGGTCTCTTTCTTCTTCATCAGCTTCCATGGCGGTGGTGGTGGTGGTGAGCTTGGGATTTTCTGGTTTTGCCAAATCATCCTCCATTGTAACCAAACAGAAAAGTTTGTATTTTTTATATACCAAAAGAGAAATACTGCAGATTCTGTTTCTTTTTTCTTTTCTTTTCCTTTTGAGATTTCTCAAGGGATGATGTGTGTGTTTACATAAAGCTGGGAACTCTGGAGTTTTTTACTTCATCATGCACCTTAAGGCTTAAACATCTCTCTTACCCGATCTATTACGTAACAAAGTCTGGTAAACAAAAGTCCAGTTTGTTATTTCTTTTACGGGATCGGAATTATTTTTTTAAATAATTATTAAACTATTTTAAGATAATTTTTTTGATATTATTGAGCGAAAAATCATATTATAGGTCATTGTCATCACGTTATCTATAGATCAACCAATTAAATATTTTATTTTATTAATATTTTTATTTTATTTTTTATCAAATAAATCTTCACTCGATAAAAAATGTTTTTAATTTTATTTTAGAGTAAATATTTGTGAAAATTCACTTAGTAAAAGGATGAGGTAAAAAAATTTAATAAAATAAATTTATTTGATTGATTGGTTTCATGATTGATATGACGAAAATGACCTATGATATAATTTCTTTTAATGGATAATTCGTCGCGGAAGCTATTCGAAATTTTCATTAGCTAAGGTATCACAATTTTACACGTAATTAAATTTTTATAAAATAAAATAATATTTTTAATCATTTAGTCGATTAATAAATCTCAAAACAATTCAAATTTTGTAGTAGTTTGAGTGAGATTATAATTGGGAATGCATTTGCTAATTCCATAATAAAAGATGTTTAAGAAATAATTTTAAAATTTGTGGTCATTTTTTATATAGATTAATTAGTGTTGATAAATTTTCTTATGAATAGTATTTTAATACATAGATTATATTAATTTTAATTTATATAAACATGTTTATTTTAAGAATTAGGGATTTATTTAAGGTTTATGTCTAAAATTTTAACTTTAGAATTTAAAGAATATATTTTTTATGATTTAGGCATTAAAATTTTAAATTTTAAGATATTGACTTAAAACATATAGATTATGATTCATGTATTTTTTATGATAAATCTCAATTTTAATTTTTATTATTCTTTTGGTTTCCAGGTTTTATCCTAATTAATCTGAACCGGCCCGCGTCGCACACCTAACTTTGGTGGGTGAGTCTTTTAGTAGAGATTTTTTACGTACGCAACGTCTCGTATCTGAGACTTAAGCGGAATTAAATTACTTTACACTTAGAACGACTTCTGTTAATAATCTCAATTTTAAATTTAATCCTGTTTAAAGGACAAAATGAGAACTTCAAGAAATGAGATACTTTTAGTAGTTCTAAAACTTATAAATTAAGAGAATATAAAAAATATAAATAATTTGATCAACCAACTAAATAATATGTCTAAATAAAAAAAACTAAATAATTCGTATATCAAATATATTTTTTAACTCTTAACTCTTAAAATAAATATAAAAAAATCATAAAATAAGCAGACTTGGAATGCATTTTAGCACAATAATTCATTTCTCTTTATGTGGAGTAAGTACGAAAGGTGAAAAAAATGAATTGTTATTAGTGTCGGGATAAACTATAATAGAGATCATTCAATTATAAGTAAAATTATATTTAAGTTATTAAATTATTAAAAATTATATTTAGATTATTTAATTATTAAATTTATATTTAGATCATTCAATTATTTAAAGTTACACTTGGGTCACTTAATTATTGATAAAGTTATGTTTGGGTCACCCTTCATATTTAAAAAATATATATCAATCTGTATATTAGATTAATTAATGATTTCAAATAAAATACTCTAATATTAACAAGAGTGTACAAATGATTTAGAAAAAAATAACTTAATTGATAAACTTTTTAAAATATTAAGGATAAATATAACTTTGCTTATAATTAAATGATCTGAACGTAATATTTAATAATTGAATAACTTAAATATAATTTTACCTATAATTAAATTACTTGTATTATAATTTACTCTTATTGTTGTGTGAATTATTGTTGTGTGATGAAGAAAAGCGAGAATGAAAGGGAGGTTTGTTTGTTTTAGAAATACTATAAAAGTTGGAGTTTTGGATATAAATGATTGAACCACTCGACTAAGGACCACCATAAAACTAGTAATTTATATATATATTAATTATAGTGATTATAGTAGTTGATTTAAAAAAATTGACAACTGATGTATAAAAAATAAATTAAAAATTAAAAGTATAATACTTGAGTATATTTTTATTTTTTAAAATAATTTAATTTTTAATGTATTATTTTAAATTAAAATAATCCTTTTATAGATAAAATCTTCAACTTATGGTATATAGCTTAAAATGATGTGAGAATTTTATATAGTGGTATACGTCGTCGTCGTAGTGTCAGATAGACAAATATAGTCTTTATAAAATGATACATCAATTAAAAAATAATTATAATATATATATATTGTCTAAAATATTTTTTTCTTCGAATATATCATTATACCAAGTCATTTCAAGTTATTTATAAGAATAGACCCAAAATTTTATATAAAAAATTTTAAACTATCAAAAAAATATATTAAAAATATCGACGATATAAAATTATAAAAGTTTAAGAGGTATATAATTAAATTATAAGTTCATTGTATTAGAAATTTGTTAAATGTTGATTCAGCAAAAACAACTTTATTAATAAATAAATAATCATAAAAAAAGCTATTTGTAGATATTTCTAGCTTTATTCAATTTGGTTTTTACTTCCACTTGGCACATGTTTTCTTTGCTTCAATTATGCATAATTTACTTGGAAGATTTGATTAAATAATTCAATTTGATAGGGATATAAATTATTTTTCAAAATTATTTAAAATAAAAGAAATTCAAATTATAATAAGTATTTGGGTATACAATGAAAAAATTATAAATTATTTTTTTTCTTATTAAAAAAATAAAAAATATACATACACGATTTCTTCTATTTTTAAAATTTTTGATTAACTGATTTAGATTTTACTCTTTTTATTTACTATATATAAAAATATTTATTAATTTTTTATAAATATTTATGCATCTAAATATCTTTATAAATCAATAAATAAATTCTTACTATTTTTATAAATAATTTTGTTTGCCTATTTTAATAACTCTCACATTAAAATTTCCCATTTGTGTAAAAAAAATAGGATGACAGATAAGCACGAAACTAAAAGACCATTAATGATCTGCCACGTGTAACTCAAACACGGATTTGATTATAAAAATCGACGACGGGGAAAATTCCGACCCTTCCGGCAACTGAAGGCTAACCTTATCCAAAATTATTTGTTTCTTCGGAAATAGGATCCAAATTATTACATAAACAACAAAATCTTCAAAATTAGAAATAAAATATTATTCTAAAAAATTGAAATAAAATATAAATAACACAAAACTTTTAAACCCTATTTTAAATAATTATTATAAATAATTTTTAAACAACAAAAATATAAAAACTCTGTAAAAGAAAAAAATATTTTTTTATGAAATACAAAAAAATATTTTTTGTTTAAATAAAATAATTTTTTATATGAATTAATTTTGTTTCCCTCATGGGACTAAATAATTGTAAAACATCGTTGTGTAATTATTGAGACCATGAACCGTAGGTCTGTCCTTTTTGGTCCCCCACAAGTTCAGTTTCTCACTGATCTGTCCCTCCAATCAACACATAATTTTAAATGAATTAAATTATAAAAAATATTTTTTATATTAAAAGATTATAATATTGATGGATCTCCTTCGAAGAAAAAAAATATAATAATAATTTATTCGTATTATTAGAAAAAACAGAAGAGAAAAAGGAATGAGGATTAAATAAAATTAAAATCCACGTGGAGCATGTTTTTGTATTTTTGGATTTATCAAGTAGGCCAATTGGGATCGGGGAGTCTTGGAGCATGTTTTGTCTTTTTGGATGGATCTATTTGTAGTAAGAAAGATTTTTAAAATAAAAAATTTATTTAAGTTATGATTATGTTTCTCATAATTGATAAAAGTCTGTATTAGATTAAATTTAATTTATTAAAATAATTTTTTTATAATAAAAGATAAAGTATTATTGATTAATTAATTCATGTTTATAATATTAGTATTAATATCGTCATATAATAAGGTTAAAATTTTATCTGAAGAAAAATAAATACTTATCATAAATATCTTGAGAAAATAACATAGATATCCTATCGGTAATCATATTTGTTTTACGAGGTATATGAATAAATTTTTTTATAGATATTGGAAAAGACGGCTGTGTTGAAGAAGTGTAGAGTATAAGCTTATTGATACCAGATTATTTAATAATCGAATCGCCTATGAACTATCAAACTTTACTATGATAAAATCAACTTTCAAATTAGCGTCACATTTAAACCCCTCATAGTAACATCTCGAACAACTCCTCCACAAGAGGTTACAACATTTGTTGTTCTTTTTGCACTATATTCATTCACCTTCAATAATTCTTCCTTAAGTTGAATACACACAACTCAGTTTTTTTTAACAATTTTGGTTAGAACTCCATGACATCACACGAGCTAAAATTCGTGAACCGTAAAATAATCTCAAATTGCACCCTAAAGCAGTATCACGTTGAAATAATATCATGTTCAAAGTTCAAACACACTTTTTTTTTCTGCAAACTGTCATAAATTTATTTTATTTGATAAATTAATAAAATATATTTTTCAAAGTCTTTATATATAAATTTATGATTCTTTTAATTTTATAAAATAATAATATAACTAAGATAATTTAATAAAATGCGATTTTATTATTATACTTTAACTAATTTTTAAATGAAAAATTTCATCTATTTACTGTTATAAATCTTTTTGAGTACATGTGCAGTGTTTTTTTATACTCATATAATGTTTTATTTATTTGATCCGTCATGGTTTATTTTTGACTATCTTTTAGATGTAAAATTGATTGATTAATTTAGATTTAGATCGATTAATTAAAAATATTTGATATTATTTATATAATAATCTTGATAATCATTTCAATCGTATAATCTTGGATGTTGTTTCTGATCAGATTCAACTTTTGCTTCGGTATGATAGGGTCGACCCTCTTTATCATCGTTTTTGTCGTTCTTCTCATACCGAGTTGCTTTAATCTTATGTATATCTTACTTTGATCGTTTTTTAACGAGGCGTGAGGTGGCATCTTCATTCTTAATCAAAAGAAAATTAATACATGATCATAATATTATTAATTTATAAAAAAATAATCATAATAAAAAACATAACGAGAGAGGATGAAATTTGAGACAAAAGAAAACATTTTCCAGACGCCACTTTATTAGAAAAATTATAAAGGAATCACCCCAACCAAACAACTAATAAATGTACATATCGCTCGAATCACTTAGTTTCAGTAGTTAAGGGAATGATTGTTGTTTTTAAAAATTATGGGTTCGAGCATCAGCACAGTGTTTGAACGATCAATATCTAATGGTTTAGAGTATACTTTAAAACAAATACTACTGTAACGCTGTAACTGATTCAAAATATATATCAAAAATAATTTAGCTCACAAATATCGTGGAAGAGAAATTATATTATAGACCTTTTTTATCATATTATCTATAGTTTTAATTAATTATATATATTTATTTTATTTTTTAGATTGAATCATTATCTCTTTTCAGTATGTTATTAATGTGTGGGTAGTTATTAAAAATAAATGGACCTAATTGCTTGGACCATAGAAAAATATGGTGAACAAGAAAAATTATATCATGAGTTATTTTTACTATATTAATCATAGGATCAACCAATTAAATAAATTCATTTAATTAATTTTATCACCTTATTTTTTACCAAATGAATATTCATTTGATAAAAATTACTTTTATAATTAATTTAAGGTAAATATTAATGAAAATTCGCTTGATAAAATGATGAGGTGACAAAATTGATTAAATAGAATTATTTAATTGGTTGATCCCATGAAAAACATGGAAGCAATAATCCATGATATATTTTTTCGATGAACATGATTTATTATACAATTTCTTACCGTAGTGAAAAAAAACTCATCCTCCGCACAAAGTCTAAATATACTCCATTCATCTCATAAATAATATTTTTTATTAATTTTTAAAAGTTATTTAAAAAATAAATATAGATTAAAAATTAAAAGTATTTATTATATCTTTTAATTTTAAAAAATAATTGAGGGGTACAATCCCCCTTAAGAATTTAGTATGTTTTAAAACACTAATCAGTGGGCCGGCGGCCGGAGATGAGAGTAGGGATATTAAATGAATTGAGGAATTTAAGTTTAATTCAATATTTTTTATTAAGAATGAAGGTGTCACTTTATTCTTCGTTAAAAAAATTTTAATTTAAATAAAAAAATAATATGTTTAACAATAAGATATACATTAGATTAAAACAACTCGGTATAAAAGGAATAACAAAAGCGATGATAAGGAGGACCGACCCTATCATCGAAGCAATGGTTGAATCTGGCTATAAGCATCATCCAAGATTGTAAGATTGAAATGTCTATTGCCCGGTAATTTAGCCATACAGTCTACGACCATATTCACTTCTCGCCGAATCCACTGAAAATCTAACAACCAATCATCAGAATGAAAAGAAACAATGGAATGAACAAGTTGCAAGTTGTTTGTCATAGCATTAGGGTCACTAATGAGCCTTATTGCTGTGGAGCAATCTGATTGAACAGTCAAACGATTAATACCAAGAGAAGAAGCAATTTAATTTAATTTAGATTCGAATTTAATTTGAGATTTGATCAAACCGAACGAATATATAGTTCATTAATTTTGTTTTAATATATTAGTTTGATGCATTTATAAATTGGTAATTTGAAGTTTAGATCTGAGAATTGCTTTACACATTAATTTTGTATATGATTTTATAAATTTGCTAATTTATCTCGATACTAAGTTCTATAAGATATTATTAGATTATATATATTAAATAAAACGTAAAAATTATATCAATGAATCGAGTTAAACAATAAATTTTTTAACGAATACAAATCGAATAAAAATTTATTATCACTTTCCTTAACTTTACTCACAAGCACGGAAGGTCGGTGCATAGTTTATAAGAATTTTTTTGAAAGAAAAAATTTAAAATTAATTAGAAGGAAGACTCCGACCAAAACACAAGAATTGCCATGCCGCAAGGTTCATGTGCATGAGACATGGGTCATGCAATTGGATAATTTATTTGTGATCCTTTTATTTTATTTATGGATAATTATATAAATAATCATTAAATTTTAAAAATAATTCTATTAAAATTAAAAATTCAAGTTTGAATATTGGATAAAAGTATACACCAAATGTCAACATATTGGACTTTCGAAAAAAATTTTCATGCATGAAGAAGTATCTACACATATCTATTCTCGAGTACACTTATTGATTCCATATGATTGAGGATTGTTATTACAGGAATTTTAGACGGGGTGATGAGCATGATAACGATGGTAACAAGTGTGTAGAGTTGGTTGATGATGTTAACGAGTCCCCAACCATTGTTGTACATCTTATAGATTGGTCTATGGAGGTGGAGGATCAGAGGTGGTTCAAAGATTTTAAGGTCAATTGTGCAGTTTATTAAAATATGGTCCTTGAAAGTTATTGTCTATAATCCTCGTTGGTTCTATAAAATGTGGTTCTTAGAGGCAATTATTCTTTTTAGGGACTATTGTGCAGTCATTTCAGTTACGCCTGTCCAGAACCTTAAGATTTTATAATAATTATCATATTTAGGACATAATTATAACTCATATTTTTTAAGAGCATTTTAAAATTTTTACAATGAATTTTGAGATTAACGTCAATTAATGACTAAAATTTATAAAAATATTGGAGCTTTTTTCAGGAGACCCTGTGCAGTTGCTCTATTGTACCTGTCCAGAACCCTATTATTGATCGTTGAGGGCGTTGGTTGTCCTTTGGCGGATGTTGCACAAGATTAGGAAGTGTTACGTGATATTCCTCGGATAAGGTTTAATGTAGTTCCAGAAATGGCGAAAGGTAGAAGACGGCCAAGAAAAAATACGATGGTATAGATACTTGTTAATGATCCTGTTTCGAACTCAAAGACTATGCTTGTGCATGAGGCTTGCGCAACTTTATAGGTGGGGGTATCGATCAGTAGAAAAGTAGAAAACATCATAATAGATATTGTTAAAATACTGATAAATATTGTTGAGAATGGATGTGGCAAAGATATGTTTGTTTTTTTCTTCTGGATTGTGTTGTTTGAATTTGGTTGTTGGGATGCTTGTTGGTGTGGTTTGGGTTGTTATTATTGTGATGATTTTTGTTGTACGTAAACATCTTCGACTTGAATATCATATTTGAGTTTTAAGTCCAAACTATATTTAAAGCGCACTATCAGAAATATAGATAAATAATATAAAATTTTTTAATTTAAATTAAAAATTATTGAACGTACAATTTAATTAATATAATTTTTAAAATAAGAATTATAGCCTTTATCACATAAGATCCTATAAATATATAACCCACTAAATAAAAGTATTGTACTCTGAAAACCTTTGCATACTAGAATGTTATATTAATAGTTCTCTATGATCCCGCGATTTAATGTTTAACCTATGCATAAAAATAATAATTGTGAGCGTCGAGTTTATAAATCCCAGTGACCATAAACATAGACCTGCAAGCTGCAAGTTAATATAAACGATAAAAAAAGATGAATAAACACTTGGCGTTACCATTAATCACTTAAAAACATACTCCCGTAAACATAACAAGAATCATACATGACCCACAAGGTCTAATTATACTTGAGATCTCATGAATCATCCAAGAAAAACATATATATCATACCACAAACCTGGAATGATGTATGCATCCATTTTTCAGTTTTATTGGACTCGAACCAAGTATGTGTCCCCGAAATTTGGTTCTTACAGGGTTTAATATACGGACTATTAGATTCATTTATTTAATATTATATAAACAAATTAACAATGGTACTAGATTTCGAACTTCAATTGAGTTTGATTCGAGTTTTAACTGAATTTGAATTTAATAATTTTAAGTTTATAATTTTTTGATTCAAGTTAAATTTATCTTAAATTTTCCGAGTTCAAATCGAGTTCGATGATATTCAAATTCGATTCGACTCATTTACACCCTAACACAAATCACCTAATCAATTAAATACTATTAATTTTGTTCATACTTGAAGCTTAGATTAGAGAGAATAGTAAATTCTCTCTGATTTCATATTATTATTAAAAGAGTATGGAAAAGGAAAATTTCTTGCTTTGTTTAACAAATGGCTGAGTAATTTGGATGGTTACTTGTGAATATAAATACTGTTTTGCAGAGTATGGGAATAAGTGATTTAATTGAGCGTAAATCATCTACTTCTTAATAATATATTCGTTGGTGTTTTTACTTTAAATTAGTAAGTTTAGGGTTTAGGGTTTAAGGTTAGAGGTTGTGGTTAGAGTTTAGGAAATTAGGGGTAGGATATATTTTGTAGGGTGTAGGGTATAGGGTTTAGATTTAAAAAATAAGGGTTAAGATTTAAAATTTAATTTTCTAAAATTTTTAAGTAGAAAACATGAAAGAAAATAATAAAGAGATAAAAGATTTCTTTTCGATTTAATTATTTGATACTTGCACTTGTTTATATCTTTATGACGTCTTAAATTTCCAATTTTAATACCCTAAACTGATATTTAACTCAATTTTCTTTGTTTTAAATAGAACATTCCGAATTAAATTACTTAAAAATTATAGCAATTATTTCGTCAAACGTTATGTGTATTTTTTGACATATTTTGATAGAATTGAATGAAAATTTTGTCTTAGTTATGTTTACATGTTTTATTTTATAATTTTGTTTTAAATTTAATTTTTATCAAATCGAGTCAAATCTATTATTGAAGAATTATTTTATAAAAATTTCTTGTATAAGTAAACCTAAAAATAGATCTGCATATCTTACTCTCCATCGCTTACCTTTGATAACTACGCTGTCTTCGTTTGGAGATATTATTAGGTGAATCATGTTCACGTCATCTATAGTCCAAGCAATTAAGACCATTCATTTTTAAATAACTACTTAATAACTGCTCACCTATTAATTATAAAAGAGGTGAACCACCACCTCTTTCCGAAAAAATTATTAGGTGAACCATGTTCACCGCGTTATCTGTGGTCCCAATTAAGCAGGACCGTTCATCTTAATTTTTTCCAAGGTGAATCATCACCTCTTTCCTACATATAATTAGTAGATGAACAATTATTAAGTAGTTATTCAAAAATAAATGATCTTAATTGACTCATAAATGACGTGATTCACCTAATAATCTCTCTGCACCTAATAATTTTTCCTTCATTTGGTTAAACAACATTGTCGAATCCTCTTTTTCAATAAAAAAAATCTATGTAATTATATTAATCAATTTAAAATCTATGGTCTAATCTTTTAGATTGTAGAAAAAGTAGATTTATTACTAATTAGATTATACTTTAACAATAAACCTCTTTTAGCAAATGACATGTGAAAGTAAAACAAGACCCACGAAAGCATCGAAACAGACCCACGAAAGCATCAAGCAATATCTAGTTTTTCAGCTGTCTTGTTTTAACATAACTGAACTGATTACCTTCCTGTATAGCTCTGGGGAAACATGGTATTGCACAAACTGCATTGTTTGGAATAGATTACAGAGTGAAAATATCTCCTTCATACACATAAAACTTACACTGCAAGTAAAGTGGCAAGGTTCATTGTTATGCAACTTAGAAGAGAAAATGGCCCTAAAGGCTAAAGAATCAAAGATAGAGATTGGAAATTTAAAAGGCATGGCAAAATGTGATCAATAGGGCATGTCTCCATCTGGCATGTCCCAGTTATCTCCATCATCTTCTTCCCTCTTCTTTGCAGATTCTTCTTGTTTGGTTGGTTGTGAGAATCTTGCTTGAGGACGCCTGAGAGAAGATACCCATTCAAACCAGATATAACCAACTAAAGATGAACACAAGGTGCCTCTGGAATTGGCATTGACTTGAAGAAACATCATTTTAAACAAAGAATACAGCACAGGGAAGACAAGGACACTCAAAAAGTAAGATGAACAAGATTGAATGTTGATCCTAAACTCAACAAGAACAAGAAATATGCACAGACATACAATGTCGATGTCTCTGTGATATGCACATGTTGGTCAGAAAACATGCTTTTCTTGAGAATAGCTACTCTACATGTTCAAATTTGATGTCTTCATTCTATGTCTGGATTTGGAAGACGAATAGCCCAACTCAATCAAAGAAAACTACACAAGCTTCAATTTTTATGGCCATGACACAAATACCGCAACAAAATCCAAACATTCAAAGCTAAAAGAAAGGAAGGCCAGTGCTACTGAATTGAATAAAAACCCAAACTTTACCTTCTACGATTACGCTTAGCAGCCTCTCGTGACTTTCGTTTCTTCTCATCTTGCTTATTCTCAAAGAACTTTCTTCTCTTACACTCTTGAATAACACCCGCTCTCATTACCTCTCTTCTGAACCTGTTCAGCAGCCTCTCTTCGGGCTCATTATCATCCACAATAACCTGAACATTGTAAGCTGATTTGAAGAAAAGGGTGTTTGCATATGCAAGAGATGGGGATATAACAGATGACAATTCAGTGGATAATGACGCCGATCGATCCTCTTGAGCTGACAGTGAAAGTAGAGTGTTTCTGGGTTTTGTGGAAGAGAGTGAAAGGTTGGTGAAAGGAGTAGCTTTCGACGGTGGAGGTGTAGTCCAAGGTAAGAGGAAGGAGATGAAGTTAGAGATTGAAGCAGCCATTGTTTAGGACAGGATGAGCTTCAGTTTGTGGATAGGAGAGTTTCGTTGCCATTGCTTTGCTTTTGTTTGCAACCCTTGAGGCTGTTAGGTTTTGGGCCAAAAGTTTTGATTGGATCAATTTAGGGGTCCAAAAGATTTTGGGATTAGGCGTTTTGGGGACTAAAATTGAAGTTTTTCAATTATATTCTTCAACCAGTGCAACATCTCGAAATATAAACTTGAATAATTCGTAATTTATCATTTGTTTCGTAAACTCTTTTGGTTATTGCTCCGTATTCGATGAGCTTTGACTTGATTTTATACCGTTAGATTATTTTAAAAAATCGAATTTAAATTGTGTTGACTTATAATTTTATAACTTATAATTTAAATTTAAAATTTATAACTTATAATTTTACGATTTAAAATTAAGGGTTATGGTTTAAAACTTAAGTTTAATGTTGAATTTTATAGATTTAAAGGCGTGTAATATTTTCATTGCATAAACTCTTGTATCAAAATATAATTTAAATAAAAATTTGAATTAATATTAAAATATATTTAATTAAATATGAGAATAAAATGAAATTATTTTTTTATCCCTTGCCTCAACTTTTGTATATTTTTATAATATTAAAGTAATATCATTAAAAATATGAACCAAGTCGGGGTTTGATGCGGTAGTTAGGTCGACCCATAAGATTGTAGCAGACTGATCCCAGTCCTTTCTAGTTCGGGTCCAGATTCTGGCCCGGGTTTTGATGATTGGTAAATGGGAAAAAACTGAACCAGGGAGAGAAAAAGAAGGAATCGGGAGAGAGAAGAGACGAACTCTGTGTAGCTGCTGGTCTTGGAAAGGCAAAAACGCTTAAATCTCTTCACTCTTTCGTAAGATTATTTCTTTTTCCTTTTCAATTTAACGTTTAAAATTCTCTCTATTATCCTTAATGTCAGAATGTAATTCAAATTCTTCATTTCTTGCACTTTTCATCTTTGTTTCTTCTTAATTTTCTCTCTGTTGTATATTCAGAAGTTTTTTGGGGATAAGATTTAGTTCTGATTCAGCGCCTTTAGGAGATTTTTGCACAATTAGGGCTTTCTTGGTGGGTTTAGGTACCCTTAAGGGTTGACATCAAAAGGTTTGGTTTTGAAGGGAAATCTTGATTCTCTGGGTGTTCTTGGTTAGTGGATATTTGCTGAGATAGTTTGTAATTTACTTTGTTGCGGGATGTTTTAGATCTTGGTGGATATTTGATACTTCGGGTGAATTAGATTAGTGATGTCGATGAATGGGAATAATCCCCAAAAAGGGCCTGGAGCGTCTTCGTCATCCTTTGGTAACACGGGGATGGTACCTCCTTCTATGCCTGGAAACCCTGGTTTCTCACAAGCGCAACTTGGTGCTGGTTTTCAAGCTCAGTATCAGCTATCCCAAGCTCAGGCCCTTGCGCAGGCTCAGGCTCAGGCTCAACTCCAAGCACACTTACAAGCTCAAGGTTTGTCCCGTAACCTGGTTCAGATTGCCGGCATTGGGAATTTAGGTTCGTCTTCACCATCCATGTCTACTCCTGGCAATGGAAGTGCAAAGAGGATCCTTCAAAAGCCGCCCATGCGCCCTCCTGGTGCCCCTATGATGAACACTATGTCACCTTTGAGAACAATGGAACTTATTCCTGCTGCTCATAGAAAGAAAGAAAAGCTTCCTGACAAACAACTACAAGATCGAGTGGCGGCTATTCTTCCCGAATCTGCTTTGTATACCCAGCTTCTTGAGTTTGAGGCACGTGTTGATACTGCATTAGCTAGGAAAAAGGTTGACGTTCAGGAAGCACTTAAAAATCCACCTTGTGTTAAGAAAACTCTTCGATTATATGTTTTCAACACATTTGCTAATCAGATTAAGACTATTCCACAGAAGCCTAATACAGATCCTCCAACGTGGACCCTTAAGATTATTGGGAGAATCCTGGAAGATGGAGTAGATCCAGATCAACCTGGGTTTGTTCATAAAACAAACCCTTCCCCAAAGTTTTCATCGTTCTTCAAGAGAGTGACCATTTCCTTGGACCAGAGACTATATCCAGATAATCATATCATTATATGGGAGCATGCTCGATCACCTACACCTAATGAAGGTTTTGAGGTGAAGAGAAAAGGGGATAAAGAGTTCACTGTGAATATACGGTTGGAAATGAATTATGTGCCTGAGAAGTTCAAGCTTTCTTCAGCTTTGATGGAAATCCTTGGTATTGAGGTTGACACGCGCCCCAGAATTATTGCTGCAATTTGGCATTATGTGAAGGCTAGAAAACTTCAAAACCCAATTGACCCATCTTTCTTTAATTGTGACGCACAACTTCTTAAAGTTTTTGGGGAAGAAAAGGTGAAATTTACCATGGTTCCACAAAAGATATCCCAGCATTTGTCTCCTCCACTTCCGATACATTTGGAGCATAAGATCAAGCTTTCTGGGAATAATCCTGTTGGGACTGCATGCTATGATGTGTTAGTGGATGTGCCTTTTCCCGTACAGAGGGAACTCTCTGCTCTTTTGTCAAATGCAGAGAAGAGCAAAGAGATTGAGGCTTGTGATGAAGCAATATGTGGTGCCATAAGGAAAATTCATGAGCACCGTAGAAGGCGTGCATTCTTTCTAGGTTTCAGTCAATCACCAGTGGAGTTTACTAATGCATTAATCGAGTCTCAGAGCCTAGATGTGAAAATGGTAGCTGGGGTAGGTAGTAGAAATGCTGAAAAAGAGCGACACTCAGATTTCTTCAACCAACCATGGTAAGCTCATTTTTCTGTTTAGATGAAGTTGTACTTGTTGAATTTTGGATCATTGGCCTCAATTTTAAAACCTAGCCTATCACTTTAAGATCTTCAGTAAATTTCACTGATAAAAAATAATATATTGCATCGTGATTGATCTGTTAGAAACCAGTCTTTGATTGACCCGTTGACCTTATGGCATCTTCTTTGTAATTGCGGTGTAGTAGTGATACTATTCCTGATTTTTTTTTTTTGCTGGAGGAGACAGCTGACAAACCCAGTCATCTGTGTTGTATGTATTACGCATGCTTTGATTGGATTATTTTCACATGCTCTCTAAATTAATTTCTTATAGAAAGCCTATTAAAAACAATAATGGTGATAATAGTATTTGTGAAGGATTAAGATTAATCAAGGTTCTCTTTTGGTGACTCCAACAGGGTTGAAGATGCTGTTATCCGTTATTTGAATCGCAAGCCTGCTGCTGGAAGTGATGCACCTGGAAGCACTTGAATCATGGTTCCGAAGCTATAGCTGGCACCTGGTATGTTCTCACATTGACTGATTTGAATTCATGGATCAACAGTAGACCCATTCCTTCTAATGGGAACAGAATTGTCTATTGTTGGATTGGATGGCAAGAGAGGGATGTAGAAAAGGAAGTAGCTTGTTTAGGCATAAATATCATCAAACTTTATCCCCCCCCCCCAAAAAAAAAAATAGTAGAAATTAGCAAGAAAGTTTTTATTTTGTCAAAATTGTAATTATTCATGGCTGCTTTCTTGGTTTGACTTCAATGTTCCTGGTTTATATCATAGAAATGCAGTGTTTATCAAAGCAAAAGCGTTGAGGGTGACTGAAACTAGAGCTTGTCTTTTTGTATTAAAGTCAATAATTTAGGTCCTCCGAAATGTTCGCATATAACACTTTGTATGAAATCATGCAATATTTAGAAGGAATCATGTTGCAAAGCTTTTATGTTTCCTTGAAAACACATAAGATCCCATTTAAACAAAACAAACGATATGGTGTCAGCTACATATTTCAGGGTGCTAGCCAAGTTATTAGACTGCCCGTAGGGTTCGTTTTACATATTTGAGTGGCCAACATGAACATGAACTCGGTGCCATGAAGTGTTCAGAATACCTCTTAGGTTCCAGATATCTTGCACCTTTTCAGGTTGGACGTTTGCAGCTGAATCTACCTGCAAGTTAAGAAAAAGAAAGAGACGCATGCATCAACGAAAAGCACCAGGTATTAACACCAATAGATTGGCTATGAGGTGCCTATCTGGTAAAGTTAACTTCAGAGGCAAGAGATTTTTTGAGGACAGTAAATGTGTTGTATGGTAATGTCAGTGTAAAATGGCCAGTTTGAATTCCAATGATCAAACAATAACCGGCTCATTCTGCAACCTTATGTGGTGAAAATCTTTCGGAAAGAGCGATGTCGTAAGTCGCTTACGGCTTTGGCCACAATCTCAGTACTATGTGGGATATCAACTGTGATCTCAAAAAGCACCCATGCCCATTTGTCACTGCTTATGTGATCTACTATGTAAGGGATACCGGTTATCTGAAATCTATTGGCTTCCATCCAGGTCTTGCCACCATCAATAGATACATCTACTCGTTCGATTCCACGGTCACCACCTGCTACTGCATATCCACTAATTGTTACCTGCATCACATTTTCACACCTTATAACCTTGTTTACAAACACATGAAATTTATAAAGCTACGATTGCAAAGGGAACAAACCTTTCCCGGTTTCATTGGCTGCACATCTTCCAAAGAACAAATCACAGACTGCCAACAATGATTCAAGCAAATTCAGTTTGTATGATAATCGGAAGGTAGAGAACCACAGGATTAAAGACAGGTTCTTGATGCATAACAATTGAAACTAATATGTAAAATAAGCTTTTTGGAACCTTAATGTGTGTGTCTTAAGACATTAACATACAATTTAAGAGTAAATCAGTGTAAGCAAAATCTAGTGAACAACCCACCTGAACTGGGAAATCCATTTGTGGCTTCCTTGTATTCCAGTCGATGTTATCCCAATCCACAGATGGTGGGAACATCTTGTAGTCCTTTTGCATGAAAAAGCCCTGCAAGGTTGTCAATGGAAATCAATCAGATGGCAATATGGAGCAATAAATCAATTTTAACATGGAGTTGAAACATCCGGCAACCTGGCATTCTTCTGCTATTATATTGATAGAATCCAGCCACTTGACAGAACGAGCACCTATAACACCAGGCACAATTACTCTCAACGGGTAACCATGATCCCTGTTGAGAAGCTTTGGCATGATGGAAAAAAATAAACAAGTTGCATTGTAAGGAATCTAACTGAAATAAAGAAGTTGCATCATCATCAAAAGTATATTGTAGAAAAGAATATCATCGTATAAGGGAAGTTAACTCACTTCTCCATTCATCTCATAAGCAAGTAAAACATCTGCTTCAGGGTTTGTGGCCTGACTAAGTGGGATCGATGCCTCGTATGGACCACCATTCTCCTCCTACATTTATTTTAAAGAAAAGAGGCAGAATATGAAGTGATGTTCTTGCTTTGACAGAAACAGCCGTTGAATTGCAGAAAAGTTGACAATGAATTTCAAGAGGCCAAAGTTACTACCTTACACTTATCAATGCTCACAAATTCAACGTGTTTCCCTCCTGATTGAGTGCTACTTGTTAACTTTGGTACCCCAATGAGTTCAAGAACATCAGCCAATTTGGCACCACCCCAGACAGCTGAAAGGTCATAAAGATGTTATGAATACAAAAAATTAGACAACCTAGATGGAAATTTTCATGGATTTTAGGAGGAAGTCAAAAGAAATCATGAAGAAATAAAGCTGTCTCTAGTTCATTCTTAATTCTGTATGCAAGTCACTACACAAGTGCATACAGATGAAATGTAAATTTGACAAGCTCATTACAAGTTTGAGATGGATAAAACAAACCGTTTCCAATAGCAGAGACATCCCAGCCAACACCCCTCACTTCTCTGGTTTTGCTCATGGCAGTCCTCCTATTACCAGCACACTGAATAAATGACCAAAGCCATATCAGTGAACAAATGCAAAGATGATAGTGCTACATAGTCCAACAACATCTATGGAACAAAGCATACCTGTAAAGTGGCAGTGACATTGTATTTTGGCAGCATCCTGTTAGTGACAAACAAAAACATTAATTTCATTGTTCCAAAAACGGACTAACATATCGAACAGTATAATTGAGGAAGAAACATACACTGAATTGATGCAGTCAGCAACACTATCACTCACCTGACATCTCTCATATAAAGCTTTTTGGGAGTATCAATCAAACCACTTATATCCACACAATATCTGCTTTTCAAACACAAGTGCTTGAAATTGGTAACAATCCCCAAGAGAAGTAACCAAAATCAAAAGTTCAAACAAGTGATTTCATGGAAGAAGGAATTAGTATATAACCTCTCTATGTCATCAACTACAGGGATTGGCCCATGGTTTCTCTTGAAAAACAACTCTACTGGAGTCACATAAGAGGAAACTAAAGCGGAGCGCGGTGGCTCAGCATTAAAAGGCTCCTGCATCAAACAGGAATTACTCATTGGAAATCTAATCCATGAATAATATAAACCTACAAAGCCATGTTTTTTATGTAGAAATGGAAATTAAAAGGAGGGAAAAGGCAATCCTTTTGGTTTAAAGAGGAATTTTGGACCTTCCCCAAATCAATTCAGTAGGCAAAGAAACAGCTTCATCTAGTTAGCAATTTGGACATCATTTTTTCATGAAAGTATAACATGATGAACCGGGTTTTCACTGGTTATTATCATCAATACTTATCACAGCATCCCATTAACAGAAGACCCTGTTCTCTCTAAGTAAAAAAGATAATGAAATTCAGTGATTAAACAGCACAAAAGAATCAACTTGCCTTGGCGTTGATTTGAAGACAAGGATGGCGGGACGGTTCTAGTGAATAATCAGAAGGGCCACTTAATCCTGGCATGTTCAGTGTTCACTATCCTATCCTTCTACAATGCTCTCGACGATACGAACCAAAGCTATCGAAGTTTACATCTACTGGCTATGGAGTTTGTGCCTGCTGGCTTTATACTGTACTTCCCAATACTGCTTTGATGATGACGAAGCTACAACTACAAAGGGAAGGGACCAATTATCCACCGTAGATCATTGAGTAGGACCCTCTTCAACAAAAAAGACAAACCTTTGATTTTGTTAATTAGCAGTACATAAAAAATCAAAACTGTACAAAACTATTTATTTCAAGTTTTAATGGAAGGATAGTTTTGGAAGGTTTTAAATTTTCAAGGTGCCCATAGAAATAAAGTAACGCCCCTTGTTTTCCGAGATCGATGTTATTTTATCAAATAAGAGTAGGAATTGTCTAATTTTTTTTATAAAATTAAATTTAAGATTTATTAATAAAATTTAAAAAATTACGAGTATAATATATTTTTAAAATTTAAGATTTAATATCTAATTTTAATATTAGAGTTTAAAACGTAGAGTTAAAATTTTATTGATCAAATATAGATTATAATTTGATTAAATTTATTTTTTTCCCTCCACCAGATTAAAGAAAAAAAAAATAAAAACAACCACTTTTGCTCACAATGGGAATAAAACCTAAGTTCCCAACAAGAAAGACAAATAGCATAACCACTAAGTCATGTACAATTCATTGATATAATATACTAACATTTCCTATACATTTATCGTCTGGAATAATTGTTTTTTATTTTAAATATTCGAATAAAAGTTTTTAGATATTCAAATAAAAATATATAAATATTCGAATAAAAAATTTAAATATTTTTAAATTCAAATATTCGAATAAAAAATATTTTGATTTTAAATTTTTGAATAAAAATATTTTAATTTTAAATCTTCGAATAAAAAATATTTGGATATTAAAATAAAAATCATAAATATTTTTATTCAAACACACGAATAAAAATCATAAGTATTCAAATATTTATTATACGAATATTTTTATTCGTATATTTATTATTAGAATATTTTTATGTGAATATCCAAATTTTTTATTCGAATATTTAAAATCAAAATATTTTATTCAAATATTTATGATTTTTATTCGAATATTTATTATAAAAATATTTTTATTCTTATATTTATTATTTTAATGTTTTATTCGAATATCCAAATTTTTTTATTCAAATATTTAAAATCTAAATATTTTATTCGAATATTTTTAAATCCAAATATTCGAATATTTATTATACGAATATTTTTATTCGTATAAGTATTATTCAAATATTTTTATTTGAATATACAAAATTTTTTATTCGAATATTTAAAATAAAGAAACAATTATCGCAGAGAATAAATATATAGAAAATGTTAGTACTTTATATTAATAGATTGTGATTGACAAAGTGGCTGACACGTGTCACCACCTGATTGGAGGGAAAAATAAATTTAATAAATTAAAAATATATAAATAATGTCATCCACTAAGGTGGTGACACGTGTCACCACTTAATTAAACAATTATATTATTTTATTATATTAAAATTAGGATTAAATTAAAAAAATGTATGAATGACAGAGAGTAAATGTGTAATTACTTCATTTTATTTTTAACTGTCACGTCACTAGATCCGTTAGTTTTTAACGGTCGGTGGCTATTTTGATACCATTTTAATAGTTCACCGGTGTATTTGACGTTTTTTAAAGCATTGCGGCCAGTTCAATACTAACCTTATAGTATTATGGTTATCCGTGTAATTTACCCTAAAATTTAAAACGTAGAGTTAAAATTTTATCGATCAAATAAAGATTATAATTTAAAATTTTGTTACACTAAAAGCATAAAAATTTAGATAAATTACACATGAGATTAATAATAGATTTGATAATAAATATATTATTATTTTAAAAAAATATAAACATATTATTTTTTTTTAATTTTTGCATGTTTTTGGTAACTTAGTGGTGTGCCCAAAGAAGGCAAAGGCTTCCCCTGAGCCCACTCATGGATCCTAATTGCCCACAGTCGTCTGCTGTAATCAAAACCCAAGCAGTGGCTGGAAAATAAAAGTGCCCAATGTACCCATGTGCCAAACATAAACTCGACTAACAGTCCACGTTTATTAGGATAAACAGGTACTTGCACCGACGGTATTCATAACACTAGAGATTTTCCATTAAGGACGCTTTGAATTCTCCTCTACGAGAAGTTATATTATGAATAAGTTTTATCACGTGTTCATAAAATAAATGGTTAAAAATTATTTATTTAATCAATTTTTTTATTTTATATTTTTTTCAAGTAAATCTTTACTTGAAAAATCTGTTTTTAAAATAATTTAACAGTAAATATGAATGAAGATTCACTTAGGAGAATATGATATGAAAAAATGATGATATAGATGGTTTTTAGTAGTTGATCCATGACGTTGTGAGATTTGTTAGAATTAAAATATATTCGATATGGATATAAACCCAAGATCTATACATGTCAAATCATCAAGAACAATAAAATAAATAAACTGAATGCGGAAGCGTACCTGAATTAATCGATAGAGTTTTTCCAAAGGGTTTGATCTTCCAAGAAGTTAGGTTTTCGAATGCGTTGACCTAATTCTTGGGGACCATAACCCTTTATATAGTTGATTTAATAACCAATTAGTAGTTGATTTAATAACCAACTCTGAAGTATTTATAACTCTACCCTCATCAAATTATAAATACACCTTATGGTATCTACACTTTTAATTCCATGATAATTTAATACCTATAACACGTGTAACATAATTAATCACTTAATTACATGTTAAATTTTATAATAACAATATACATTATACATATGTGTCCACTATTATTGGATTTTAATCCAACAAGACTTACTTATGATATAATTGCTCATCCTCTAGGGAATATAACTCGATGCAAATTAATATTTGACGTATTAAACAATTCCTATCCGGAGAGAGTGAATGAAAATTTTGTTCATAGTAGGTTTAGATATTACAACCTAGGAAGAAAATGTGTCAATTAAGAGTTTTAACCACTGATACTGGAGTTTATTGACAACATCTAATATATTTAGTATATTTAATACTCAATTGCTTTTTAATAAAGATTCACTAATTTCATTGAACAAAAATATATTTAAAATTACAATGAAAATTTACTCATAGTAAACAAAACATCTAAATCCAAACATATATCCAGTAAATAAAATTAGCGTCAGAAGATCATAATAGGATCAAATAAGGAAAAGATAAAATCTAATCCAAAAACTCGAAAAAAGAAAGATACAAACATCACCCGTATCAATGATTATAGGTAAAATCATCAACAAACAACATAAAAATACATATTACAATGAAGGTACGTTGACAACAAGGACATTACCACCACTCGATCGTAATAAATAATTAATGGTAGACACAATCGCATATCTAAATTTATTTCGAGGGCCTGATATAGGAAGATCAACGGCATAATGGATGGAGCGTCATCTTGATCAGTTGTGACATCGTCGGATTTAACCCTAATAAAAAACTAAACAAAAAACGTATCAAGAGGTGGAGTGAAATCATGCCACAAGAGCAGAATAATTTATTAAAAATAAAACAAACAAAATAATAAAAATCAGCGATCAGCGACCAGTATTAAAATCGGTGTCGCCGCCGGCATACGAAGAAAATAAGAATCAAGGCCACCAAGGTTGGAGAAATGAAGAGAGGCGCTGGGAAAGAAGGATTTTAGTTTTTTTTTTTTTAGCTTTAATACTCAATTGTTTGACATGTAACTAATATAATTTACATAATACGCTTCATGCTAAGAATAGTGTTACATTTTGGAATGTGTTTATATTTATATGATTGAAGTGGAAAAAAATATGAATCACTATATACACAAATTGCCATACTCAATTGTACACATTCTTCTTTTATTTATCATATACTATAAAATCAAGACTTATTTTTTAAATATATTTTTAGATTATTAATTAACTTTTAGTTATTATTTTTGTGAAAAAAGTCAACTCATTTTATATTAATCTATATTATTTCTACATGCATTGGGTGTTTTAAGCATTTGAAGTGAATGAAGAAGAAGAGATACACAATATATTTTATGGGTCAAACATTTGGTACTAGGCATGGTGTAATATAATTGAAGTTTGTGAAAGGGATATGGAGTATGGACCAAGCAAACACAAACTAAGTTTGCTTAATTTCAACCATTAGAAGATAATGTAAAAAAAATGTAAGGGGCGCTATTTTTAGTGCAAATTGCTACATAATTAGCATTTATAACATATTGCCCTAGACTTTTTTGGGACAGTTTTTATTAAGGGAGGGAAATTTACTTTTAATATTGGAACTTACGATTTAGAGGAGATAAAGTGTTAACCGGGAGTTTTTAATTATTTGTTCTAACGATTATATTGTATGAGTAAAATTTTTTTACCTCTTTTTTATATATCCTTTTGTGACTTCTGTTAAAATTTTCGAAAATATTAAATTTTAAACCCTAACCCTGATTTTCTATATCCTAAACCTTACACCCTAAAAAATATACCCTACCCCTAATTTCCTAAACCCTAAACCATATACTCTAAATCCTCTAATTTAAAGCGGAAACACAAACAGATGTATAGAAAAAAAGTAGACGATTTGCACCCATATTATATTGACGTGGACTTAGATAGATTACTTTAGTAAAAGACCTTTTCAAACCTTATATGATAAATAATGATCTTTAACTAATTCTAATCTGTGTTATTAATAAAATCACCCCTCATCATGTATAATTAAATATGATAGATAAAATGGTAAGAATGAGTCCCACAATTCAATTTCTTAAGGAATGAAAAGAAGAGATTTTGTCAAAAGAAGAAACAGTCCTATGAGACATGCTTCCAGTTCCAAACATTATATATATTATGACTTGGAATTTGATAAGAGAGAAATATTTTACTTATTCGAGTTAATTGTATCATACATATAATGCTAGTTTTAAATTAGTCTCAAAAATTTTAAACATTTCAATTTTAACATTAAATTATGATTTTTCTTTTAAATTGATTCTAAAACTTTAAATATTTTAATTTCATCTCCAAATTAGTTATAACTCTCATTCTTTGTAATACTGAGCTTGATAAATTAGCGAATGACCTAGATAGAAATTGTACAAATAAAAAACGAGACCGTTGTTTACTTTTTTTTAAAAAAAAATTACGAATTAATTTAAAATAAGAGTTATAGTTTAAGGACACGTGAAACCAATTAATTCTATTTATTCTTTTAATAATTCAAAGATGGTGAACAAGTCATGTGTACGACCTAAGCAAACATTAACCAAGTGTGAATGACATTTATATTTATATCCTACATTTGAAACATTATACACTCTTCTAAGATATTGATTTGTTGCCAAGTCCCTTTCGTACATATGTAATAACTTGTACGAAATTAATATAAGGTTGTTTTCAAAATGTCTCAGCCCTCGTGTATGAAAAAAATCAAAGTGGTGAGAGTGGCACCACTATACAAATAAAATGAAGAATTCAAATAAGGTAAAGTATGAGCGAAGAAAAGGGACGTTTATTGAGTGAGTCAATCGCGAGTTAAATATTTTGATGTTAGACTCAAATAATTGTTCGTTAAGCTCGATATAGTTTTATTCGATTTGTGCTCGTTAAAAATTCTCATTGCTCAATGCAACTCGTTTCTCGTTAAGCTTACCAGAATTTTTATTTTATTTTTATCTGATGATACCGTAAGAATTTAATATAAATATAGAAATTTAGAAAAATATGAGGTCTGTGGAGATAAATAAACGAGCCTATCATGACCTTCCTAGTTAGAGAAGAAATCGATATTCGAGTGTGGGACTCCATTTGAATTTTAGTATTGAAGTGTAGAAAAAGGTATCGAAAAGGGTAGATGATTTTTATCCGGTGGCAATAGAATTCATGGACCCTTTTTCAGTACCCCTATGTATGTACACTACCATAAAATATTAAGTTTAGGATTTAAGATTAATGTTAAGATTTAGAGAATTTAGGGTAAGGTACTTTTAGGGGTTTAGAATTTATAATTTAGGGTTAGAATTTAGAACTTATGTTTTAGTGTTGGGGCACAGAAAGAGACACTAAGAAGGAAAAAAGGATTTTTATTCGGTGGAAATAGAAATTATACGCCCCTCTTCAAAGTCTCTATATGCCCTCACACTAAAAAATTACATTACATTTAAGATTCACCATTAAAGTTAATGTTTAAGGAATAGAAGTATGATGTATTTTTTAGGGTTTAGAGTTTAAGATTTAAAATTCAGAATTAAAGCTTAAAATTTATTTTTTAGTATCGGGATAAAGAGACCGAAAAGAGTAGAGGACTTAAAAGGTGGATTAGATATAATAGCAAGAAAAATGGTAAATTAATTAAAGCATATTGTCACGGGGCTAGAGTCTTGACCTAGCTGAACCGCGCGGCCTTAGTCGATGTTCTTAGACAAACGACTAAGTCAGCCTGAAAACTCGCTCCGGAAGATCAAACTTCCCAAGGCACTAAGAACGCTGAATCGTTCTGGCGGAAAGCAAACTATGAGTATGGCTACTCAAGAACGAAAAGAAGAACGCGAAGAACACAAAGAACAATTGAGAGAGTTTTTTAGAGTGAATGCCACTTGATTACTCAAAGATGAGATGATACAAATGAGACTAGGGAGGTCTCTATTTATAGTTGATTCCCCTTACATCCGACGGTTCCCACTGATTTACATCGATGGCTAGGATCATTTCCTACCAACCACATTGGCACAATCCTAAGAATATTCCATGTTAACTAAGGAAACAAATCCTAAGAATACAAGGAAAGTTTACAAGGCCAAAATGGCTATCTTCTAGAATCCTCCATGGAACGGGCTAAGTCTGGTGGTACCTTTAGGCCCAAAATCTCCCTAAGAACCTCTTGGGCAGCAATATGCGCATGTGGCACGGGCTCGAACTGACGGCCCGTGACAATATGTAAAGCTCGTGGAAATTTTAACATGCTTGGACCAAGTAGCATGCATGCCTAAGCAAACATTTTCTTATTACAAGTTGAAGTCTTGTTGTATAGTATATAATAGTTGTCACACTTGCAGTTTTGAACTTGACAGAAAAATGGAGCTAGTAAGGACATGGGTGATGATTTTATTGGTTTTAGTGATAGTGCAGAGAGGAGAAGGGCAGTTGTCAGAAGATTTTTACGCCAATTCTTGTCCGAATGTGGAATCCATAGTGAGTGAAGCAGTGTCAACCAAGTTCAGTCAAACCTTCGTTACCATCCCTTCAACTCTCCGCTTGTTTTTCCATGACTGCTTCGTTGAGGTTTGTGTCCTTGACAAGACACAGATTTTGCTCTTAATTCTATAACATGTTTCCAGAAATACTTTTGTCTTCTTGAGGGATTTCTTCAACTTTGATGCAATAGTTTGAGTTTGTGTTATCTGTGTTAAAAATGGGTATGAAATGAATCCATTTGTTTTATAGGGTTGTGATGCATCAGTGATAATTCAATCGCCAAATGGAGATGCCGAAAAGGATGCTCAAGATAATCTGTCCCTGGCAGGCGATGGATTCGACACAGTAATCAAGGCCAAACAGGCTGTTGAAGCACAATGCCCTGGTGTTGTGTCTTGTGCTGATGTCTTGGCTCTAGCTGCCCGGGATGTTGTCGTCCTCGTAAGAAATACTAAACCATTTACCTCCGTCTTATGCTATTGCTATTTGAATATTTGAAAACGTCGTTGAATCATGTAATCTTAGGCTGGAGGTCCCTCATGGGGTGTGGAATTGGGACGTCGAGACGGCCTTATATCCCAAGCATCCAGAGTAGCAGGAAACCTACCAGAGCCTGATTTCAATCTCATTCAACTAAACACCATTTTTGCTCGAAACAACCTTACTCAATTCGACATGATTGCACTATCGGGGGCTCATACGCTAGGCTTCTCGCACTGCGACCGCTTTTCGGATCGTATATATTCGTCTCCTATGGATCCTACATTGGACCCGAACTATGCACAAGAACTGAGACAAGCTTGCCCTCCAAATGTAGACCCTAGCATTGCCATCAACATGGATCCTGAAACCCCACGAACTTTCGACAATGTGTATTACCAGAATTTAATAGAAGGGAAAGGGCTGTTCACTTCGGATCAAGTGCTGGAAACTGATCCAAATTCTGAACCGACAGTGAGTGATTTCGCTACCAACCCTGGTAACTTCAATGCAGCTTTTATCACTGCAATGAGGAAACTGGGGAGGGTGGGTGTCAAAACTGGCAGTGAAGGAGAAATAAGAATAGACTGCACAAGATTTAACTCATGAAATGGGGATGAGACAGGACTAAACAGTGGCCCAAGTTCTTCCTTTGTTTTTGTATTTTCTTTCTGGTTTGACAAAGGTGTTAAAAGATCATTACCAAATAACTATTCAGAATAGGATTTCCTTGCAATTAATTTTCTTCTTTGTGATGCTTGCCATTGAATCTGTAAATCATATCAATAAAATGAATTCAGTGCCACGCTGTCTGCCAAGTAATAACCTTGAAAATGTCAATCATATTGTTGTGTTGTTGGATACATGAAGAGAAAAAGGCTGATTCAGGTCAACGGGAAAAAATAATATTGTTGGTTGCTTGGTCGCTGAGTTAATAAATATTATACGATTAGCTTCTTTATATGCAGTCAGTCAGTAACGATAGTCTGAAATCAGAAGACAAGTCGTAAAGCTTGTTCCTAGTTTGCATGATAATGCCAAGGGGACATGGACAATTATCTGAGACATTTTACAATACTAGTTGTCCGATTAAACAGACATTCGCCACAATACCTGCCACTCTGCGTTTGTTCTTCCATGATTGCTTTGTTGAGGTTGGATATTGGATTCTTATTTCCCTTTCCTTTAATTGCTTTATATCTTACAACACGTGAACTTCCGTAACAGTTCTGATTTCTTTTTGCAGGGTTGTGATGCGTCGGTGATGATAGCTTCTCCGAATGGAGATGCCGAGAAGGATGCTCGGAGATGGATTTGATACAGTAATAAAGGCTAAGGCAGCTGTCCAAAAAAGTTGTCCGCGAGTAGTCTCGTGCGCCGACATATTGACTATTGCTACAAGGGATGTTATGGAACTGGTAGGGAGTAATACCAGATAGTATACAGTGGTTTGATTCATTGTTACAGTTATGGCTAACAATAACTCGTGTGTCCTAATTGTAGGCTGGAGGCCCTTCATTCAAAGTAGAATTGAGACGACGTGTGTCCTTATTTCAATGGCATCCAGGGTAGCAGGAAATCTACCAGAGACTATTACTCTACTCAACCCCATTTTCGCCAAGAACAACTAAATCAGACCGACATGATTGAACTCTCAGGATCTCATACTTTAGGCTTCGCTCACTGAAGTCGCTTTGCCAATCGGTTCAATTCGATTTCTCCACGTCTCCTGTAGATCCGGATCTCAAAGCCACCTATGCACAACTGTAACCCCTTAATTTTTACTTGAGAGGTGTACAGTAAGTTAAAATTATTTTAAAACTTTAACGCCACGTAAACGTTTAAAGTAATTCAAAATAAAAATTTATAAACCAAACATTAAATAAATAGTTTAAAAATAATTATTCTGATTAAAAATAGAAAAAATTAGATAAAAAGATTTTATGCATTAAGTTTAAAAAACATTTTGATCCCTAATAATCCTAAAATAATTGAAGTAAAAATGTTTGTAAATAACCATACTGAAAACATAATGAAAACGTTGATCGATAGAGATCTTCGAGTACCAACTCCTAAGATTAAATATCTGAAAAATAAAATAAAAGAATAAGCTACAAAGTCTAGTGTGTCACTAAAGTACAACCAAAAATCACAATATCATTCAAATCACAATCACAATTATAACATAATTTTCGTAGTAAATAAACAAAAACGGTAATGAATGCAATGTCACAGAGAATGATATGTCATAGAGAATGCAATGTCACAGAGAATGCAGTCCCATACTCCGAACGCCAAACACAGTGGTGGCAAAGCCAACCGATCACAGAAGAGGTAGTTCCCCAGAACCCATCACCTCTTATTTCGCCAAAACGCAGTGTGGTAAAACCACATTACTCTGTACAATCTACCCCATGCACATGTATTGCAATAAGTGCAAATGATCTCAAATGTCACATCTCAATCAATCGTAAAAATACAAAACACACAGTTCAAATAGATCGATCACAATATCATAGAGTATTCCAAAATCACAATATCATAATGAACAATTAGTCACGGAACACAAGAATCTAGCAGAGGAAAAGAACACACATTTAAATTCATTTAACAGTAACACAAGAAGAAACACACATTTACCACAAGAAGAGTACACACATTTGAATTCATTTAACAATAACACAAAAAGAAACACATATTTAGCATAAAAAGAAAAAACACATTTGAATTTATTTAACAATAGCACGAAGAAAGAAAAAAAATACACATTTAACATAATAAGAAATAAGTTAAATTTAAGGAGTTAACATTAAAAATTTTACCTCATAACAAATTTAATTTATATTATTCATAATAACCGTGAAATATTTAAATACTTAATAATTCGTCAAAATCAAAAGTTAAAATTATAACTAAAATTTGATAATTTAAAAATAGCTAAAATTCTCAAAATACATTATCTCAAAAACTTATTAAAAATAATATTATAGTCTAATGGTTCAAATAAAATATTCGAATGTAAGAAAAATATTTATATATACTGAAATAACTATAATTCCCAAATGCATCAAAATTTCTAAAATAATAATAATGATTTGAATAATTAAAAGTTAGTTTCATATTAAAGGCACAAAGATAATTTTCACCCTTAACGTTTATAATTTTTATCATTTTAGCCCTCATTCTTTTTTTGGATAAATTTAGCTTTAACCTATGTTTTTTTAACAAATATCTTATATTTTTTAACTATCATGATAACTGAACCGTTAAAAATTTAATAATGATGACATATCATATATAAGTGATAATATATTTCAAATGACTTAACATCTAGTATATCAAATACATAAACGTAAAATATAGTTTTATTCTAATATAAAATATAAAACAATTAAAATTCGAATGAAATATTAAAAAAATTTATTCATTAAAATTTAATTAAATCTAAAACAAAAGACTAATAAACATTTTTATCACTAACTATGGTAGAATTAAAATTTTATCTAAAAAAGTATAAACATAATCTGAAAAGGAAGGATTTTGTAGAGTTTATTACCGGTGAATCAAAGATAAAGGATTTTGATACTAATCAATTAGGTTTTTATTATTTTATTTTAGAATTTAGGTATTTTAGTGTTTAATCTAAATTGGAGATTTAGGATTTTTATAAAGATCTTTTAGTTTAGTTAGGATTGAGAATATTTAGTAATCTTTTGTTTTGGATTTAATTAATTTTTAATATTTTATTTAAATTTTAATTGTTTTATATCATATATTGGGATAAAATTATATTCTATATATGTATATATTTAATAGGTTAGATTATATTTTATTTAAAATACATTATCACATATATATGATATATTATCATTATTAAATTTTTAACGATTCAATTATCATGGTAGTTAAAAAAATGACATATTTGTCAAAAAGACATTGCTTAAGAGCTAAATTTATCTCCAAAAAGAATAAGGGCCAAAATGATAAAAATTATAAACGTTAAGAGTGAAAATTATCTTTATTCCTATATTAAATAGTAAAATAACCAGATAGAATATGAGATTATTTAGGTATCGTACTGCTAAAGCCCAAAAATTTTTAAGAGGAAACTAAGATGGAGTAACCTAAAGAATTTAGCGTATCTTTAATGTATAGATAAAAACAATATTTAAAATCATAATTACTCGCAAAAGTGTGAGATTTCAAAATCAAAAAAGTTTTATATATTTCTAAAATCACAATATTAATCATGACACAGAAAAATATATTTTTTTAGAAAAACACATATAGTACTAGTAAGAGAACACACCTTAGCCAAAGCGACTCAAATTATTGAATAACATGGTTTTGAACTCGAACAAAAATAAAGAATGAGAATAAAGGCTTTAGAGAATCTTGATGAAAGAAAATAATGTAGGGTTTTCTCTTAGATCATAATATATATTTATAAAGAAAAAAAATAACTGATTTCAATTAGAATTAAAGTTCTATTAGATCATATTATAAATAGAATAAATATAAAAAAAATAAAGTTGTATAATTTTAAAGGGACTTCTTTCTTTTATATAATATATAATATTAAATAAAGAGTTTTGATAAAATATTAATTAGAATAAAATAACATTTTTAATAAAAAGATTGATTGTAGATAAATTTTTAATAAAATAATAAAAAATAATCTCAGTAAAAATAAAATTCAATTTAAAAACAAATTGTTTATCCAAAAGTCATCAAATTTCAAAATATTACTCTAACTTTTAATCTTTAAATTCACATTTAAAACTTTCAAAACTTTATAATCTTATCTCAAAAATTTTCCCTTAAATTTAGAAAATCAATTTAAAACCTCAAAAAATAGGGTTTCAGAAATTAGGAATCTAAAAATTATGATTTTTAATTAAAAATTTTAAAATTAGAGTTTTAAAACTAGATATATTTTTTTGGGTATTACACTAATGCAAGCTTGCCCTTGAAATGTCGACCCTCAAATATCCATTAACATGGACCCTATTACCACGAACGTTCGATAACACGTATTTTAAGTAGGGATGTAAAAAGCTGACCCGACCTAGAAACTCGCATGAATCCTATTCGAGTCAGAACTTGGTTTGACCTGGGGATGTAATGACCCGAACCTAATCTATATCCGACTGTTGTTGACCCGAACCCGAGTTGGACTTGTTACTGTAATAACCGAACCCGAACTATATCCGACCAAGAATGACCTGAACTCGATTTCAACTTGTTACTGTAGACCTGAAATCCGACCTGTACCTGACTAAAACGAACCCGAACCCTAGTTTGACCTGGCAAATAACTTATATTACTTGACTGAATCGACCCGAGACCTGATTTTACCCGATTTATTTTGAACCCGACCTGATAAATGATCTGACTTGTTTTGTATCCGACTTGTTATTGACCTGAACTAATATTAAGAAAACTTAATATTTACATGACATAATTAAATATACTATAATTTGCTGAATTTAAAATATTGGTAAATATAATTAGGCTTAAAGAATAGAATTAGACAAGAGAATTAATTTAGGATTAATATTTAAATATAGCATTACATATTTAATTAAATTAATTTATTTATTATTTTATTTAGTTTTAATGTATTTAATTTTAATTATAATTTTAAATTAAATACATACATTATATTAGTAATATACATACATTAACTCATAAACAAATTAATATATATTAGTATACATTTAAGTATATATAATATATATTATATATTAAAATATATTATATATATTATAAATATATTATATATTACGTATAATACATTAATACATAAAATATAATATGTATAAGTATATCATATATATTTAAGTATATTATATACATATATTAATATATACATCTAGTATATATACATATAATAATATATATATATATATCATAATAAATAAATATATATTTTTACTAAGTGCTTCAAGTTAAATTGATTTGACTTTTGAAGTAAATTTAAAATTAAAATTTTGGGGGAATTATTTTGGTTTTAGTGGGGGGATTTTTGATTTCAACGTGGGGGGATTTTGAATTTTGGGGTGATTTCAACGTGGGGGGATTTTGAATTTTGGGGGAGGGGAATTTTTTATTTTAACCGGGTGGGAAGATTTTTTGATTTTAGCTTTTAGGTGGGGTTGATTTTAGGGGGGATTTGAGGGGATTTTTGATTTTATGGAAGGTATAGAATATATACTTCACAATATATACTATAATACATATTATAGTATATACTATAAGCATACATATATATATATATAATATGTTATATAATATATACGTATTTATATACATGTAATATATGTTATATATGTATATTATATATATAATATATGTATAATACATATCATATATGTATATTATATATGTATATATAGTATATGTATAATACATATTATATATATGTATAATATAATACATATCTATATACATTAAAAATAAATATATATGTATGATATATATAATGTATATATGTATAATACATATACATATAAAATACATATATATTACTATATATAACATTACATATTTATATTATTAACATACATATGTATATATATGTATAATGTACTAATACATACTAACACATATGACATATTAAGTTATTAACATACATATATATATAATACATGTACTAAACTACTAATACTATATATTAATACATATATTAAAAATTAATATATATGTTAACAGGTTTGATATATGTATAATATATATTATATATACATATAACATACATATATAATACATATACATATAGATTATAGCATACATGATATATATATATATATACATGTACTATATACAATTATACATATACATATACATATATTGAATTATTGATATATATATTAATGTACTATGTATAATACTATTACTATTATTAAATACTAATCTAATATCACTATGTATACATATAACATACATTGATACATATATTATATATGAATGTTAGAATGTACTTATGTAGTTATGTATAATTAATAATTGTATACATTATAAATATATTATACATACATTATACATATAATATATCTAATTACTAGACATCTAATTATCGATATATATTATATAAATATTTATATTAGTTATTAAATTATTAATATATTATATATATAGCGTAATGTATATCATACTTTAATATATATTATAATTTTATTTTCCATATATATATAGTATTAATTCATTTATAGTATTATTTTATTTGCAAAAATAGTATTATTACATAAATCGTATTATGCCATAAATAATATTATTTTTTATTCTAGTATTATTTTACTTCCAAAAATAGTATTATTTCATATATATTATTAATACATATATAGTATTATTCTATTTCCAAAAATAATATTAGTCCATTTATAGTATTACTCCATATATAGTATATTTTATACATATAGTATAAATTTTTTATATAGTATTAATTTTATATATACTATTATTCCATTTATAGTATAAATTCTATATATTGTCTAATTTTTTTTAATTTTTGAAATATATTAAACTATAATATAATTATAAATTTATAATGTATTAAAGATTAATTTTTATTACTTTTAATTATTATTAAGTTATAATTTTTGTAATTTAGTCCTTATAACTTACTAGTTAATTTTTTTGAATCGATTACTACTGATTTTTCTAATTTATTTTAACATTTCTAATTTTTAATTTTTGTAATTGAGTCCTTACAAGTTAATGTTGATTTTTTTAAAATTTTAAAATTTAATTTTTAACTTTATGGTCTAATATTTATTCGTTTTTTACGTATTTATACAAAATCAAAATTAATAATTTAAATTACTATAAATATAAAATCAAAATTAATTCGACATGAAACAAAATCGACTTGAAATGAACCCGACCTGAAATAAAACTGTTAATTATCCGATTTGGACCCGAACCGTTTGAACCCGACCTGAAATGGATCCGATCTGAAACGGACCCGACCTGAAATGGACCTGCACCCGACCCGAATCGAGTCAAAACATCAAATCAACTTGAAATGATTTGTATCCGATTTATCCAACCTGACAGTACCCGACTTGAAACCCATCCGACTAACTGTTTTTACGTACCTAATTTTAAGAATCCAGTTAACACGATGGGGTTGTTCACTTCAGATGAAGTGCTCTTCACCAATAAAGCATCTCAAGCCACTTCAATTGGTTTTGCTAGTAACCCTGGTAATTTTAATGGAGCTTTCATTGCAGCAATGAGAAAACTTGGAAGGTTTGGAATTAAGACCGGTCAAGCAGGACAGATAAGGCTTGACTACACAGCCTTCAATTCTTGAAGGAGCAAACTTGACGAAGATGAGACCAAACCATCATGAAATTGAAGAATCGACTTTCATACAATAATGACAGCATATGTCAAGTTGTCCTTAACGAAGATGTTCTTTATTTGGTAGCTTGGCGCTTATCTCTTTTAATCGAAAGATTTTTCTCATCCTTGTACTAAATTTGAACCATGGACGGACAGAGACAGACAGAACTTCAGTTAACACTGCATTTCCTGTCCTGATTCGAGAACAACCAATCCGGACTCGATGCAATATGTCAGAAAACATAAACAAATTTCCATAATCAAGAGATGAAAGCATTATCCAGAATGAAGAGAACCTATAACGGACAGTGCTGAAGACTTGCATCAGTTCAAATCAAACTCAGTTAAAATAAGGAGTCAGATATACACCAGTTGAACAATGAAAGCAAAGTCTATTTCACAAATAAATGGAATCACGGAAGTAGATTACAAAGCTAAGACTAGAATCTAAATGTGTGTTGGTTTACAAACATGCACTGCACATTTATTTGGCAACATTAACATCACAAATTCAAGGAAATCTCCTGTAGTCTCAGTTTTCGAGCAAAAACACCACCGTAGAAAGGATGAAATATCATAAAAAGACACTCCTAGATCTCATCCTTGAAGTCAAGTGCGTGATTTTCCGTAAATGTTAGCATAAACAGTCTTGGTACGATACACGAGTATCGAACTTAAAACAGCTGCAATGATGCAGAATCCTGACATGATCATAGAAGTCAGAAAGAAGCATATAGAACCGTCACATTTAAGTGGTTCATCCACGGAAAACATCCCTGACAAAATTGAACCGGATATATGAGTGGGGACATGATGTTGCTGAGCTTGTTTTTCTGCTTCATGGTCATAAATACTGCTAGCAATTACACCTGAGAAGACCAGCGAACCTGCAGGATTTGCCAGTGTGAGGAAATTGTAAAGAGCCCCAAACTTTTTCAAGCCGAACAACTCAGAGGCAGCAGCTGGTACTATTGCCCAGTGGGCACCATAGCCAACCCCTATCAACAGAGTACCAATGAGCATTGCTCCTGGCCATCCCATAGCAAAGAAGACATGGCCAACAGCCATAACAAGCTGGGCCATGGCCATAGATATCGGCCTTGGATAAGCATAATCCCTATACAGTGATATGATTAGAGAAAAGGTAAGAAAAATGAATCAGAAGTTCAAAACCATTATTAAAGTCTAATGGATTTGGCAATTTTTCATACGGTTGAAAATGATATCCGTACATACCTAACAATAATCTCCGAGAAGTAACCCCCACCAACACGACCAAGGAAGTTCCAAATGCTAATCATGGATACAAAAATATGAGTATTATCATACCCTAGAGACTGGCTCATCTGACCAAGGTTATCTATCACTGTCAATCCCGATCCCGAACCTAACAACAGAGAGAAAAAGATAAGCCAAAAGTCCGCTTTGATCAAAGCCTCCATCAAGGTGAAGTCCTCCCCTCGACGAGGACCCCTCCTTCTTTTCACCCTCACTGCTCCATCAGCGGCGGCTTGGAACAATTTTGCTTGCAAATGAGCAATTCTTTTGCGTCTTTCCGGAGCCGGAAGCAAGTCCACATCCTTTGGTTTCTCATCTTCAACCTCACTGAATATTACTTCATCCTGCTTGGATTTTCCTGTTGCTTGTTGCTCAGGCTTTGGTAAAAGAGGCTCTTCAACCGGATCTCCAGGCTCATCGCAGAAGCTCAGTTTAATGGGAATAGCAATGGGAATGAGAATAAGAAAGAACAATATCACTGTAAAAATTATGACAATAGTGTGGCTCAAATCAACAAGATCCTCCAAAAGCATCACTCCCATCAAGTAAGGAGCCAATAGGAGGCACACACTGTATATAAATGTAAAACTTAAACCATCAGATGGCCTCACTTGTCTATGACCTCCAACAGGTCTGATTATGAACATTAGAGCAATCACTACCATCGCTGGCCCGACTGCAACCATGAATATCAAAGCCGATTGATCCGGGAAATTAATCATTGTGTATATCTGAGTCAAAATCGCACCACTCAGACCGGCAAAGCCCTTGAGAATTCCTACAACAGGACCTCGGCTTCTCGGAAAGTTTTGCACACAAGAAACCAAAGAAGCTGTGTTGAAGTAGGTTTCTCCATTGTTTCCCACAAATATCAAGATGCACATCTGCATACTGAGATGGATTAACAGTCTAAACATAATGAGATGTTAATATTACAAGCACTTTCTGTAGATACAATCTTTATCAGAAATGAAGTAAGCAATCAAATACTAAAACCTTAAAATGAACAAGTTATGGCGCAACAGTCAGCAAACATGGCAACAATTTCATATGGAGAAATAGAGGATCAAACAGACTGAATTAATTGAAGAAATCAACAATATAGACTTCCAACATAGACAAACCGATTGAAAAACAAGAGAAAAATCGAAATTTCATCTACAAAATCGATACTTACAGCCCACAAAGGCAAAACTGGAGCTCTCCCACAAACAATCAACCAAACCCAACCATAACCAATGAGATTCTGCAAAGCACCAACAAGCAATGCACCCCATAAAGGCAATATCTCAGATAAGCTTCCAGCTAAGAACCCAACACTATCGCCAAGATCTTTAGCCACACCCAGCTTGGAAAGCTGCCTTTGATTATAATTCAAAGAACTCTTTATCACAGGTGATATGCTGCCAAACACATACCCAACCCCAGCACAAGATTGTATCCACATTGCAGCCACGAATACCAGCCATCGATTATTCACAAAAGCTTGAACCTTTTCTTTCATTTTCCCCATTACCAAAGAAGAAGAAGATATTGGATTCAACTCAAGGAACGTCAAGCCAAGTCTAAGGAAACATGGTCTTTTTAATGAAACAACACATCTTTTTAAAGGCGGAAACTTTGTGGGTTAGACATGTTTGTCGCAAAACGACAAGAGGGAAAATGATTCTTACCGTAGTTTGATTTCTTTGGGATCACCGGTCATTGGGGTTAAACAGTTAAGTTTTGATGTCCGGTGTCTCATGATTTTGTTACCGTAATATCTTTCGAGAGAGACAAATGTCTGAAACTGGTATTTAACATGTGGTATATCATATATAGTAAGTAGTGATAAATATGTTGTACATTTGTACGGTGAATTCAAGTCCAACCTCATATTCTCTTACCATTATCTTCTTTTTTCTGAGAACACCAGCAATTATTACCGACATTCGATGATTGTAGTGGTCGGCATTCATCTTTTTTTCTCTCTTTTATATAAAAAAGAATTTTCCCATATTTTTCCAGGTTAAAATTCATACGGACCATGATTTCCAGTTTTTTATCTTAATTCTACTTTAGTCCTTAACATTTAAATTGTTACATTCACATCCTAAACTTCAATAATTAACCCCTCTTCATGTACAATCTTAACATCTTCCTTGCTCCATCATTTTATCTAATATTTAAATTACGTTTTAAACTTAGAATTTTGGTGCAAAACTTAATTTGTCTAATATTTAAAATTATAGGAACTTAATTATTATTAAATTAAATTAAGATCATAAATCAGACGATTACTTCTTCTCACCCATGTATCTTCGTTCAGACTCATATATCCTTTAGTAATAATTACCGAGGACTGCAAAAGAAAGTAACAAACAGGGAATTTAAAAATTATTTATTAAGGGTTTAAAGGTTAAATTAGTCGTCAACAAAAAATTAATTAAATTCTTATAATTTTTATTTAATTTATTCTTCATAATTCAAATTTTAATCGACCATATTATCAAAAAAAAATTAAAAATATATTTAAAAATAAAAAAAATATTTTATTATGACTTTCCGTTTAAACATCCTAAGTGCTTATCGAGCGAGTCGATTGCGAGTTGGGCATTACTCAATTTATTGCTCGACTCGATTCGTTGCTCGTTAAGCTTGTTAAATCGAATCATATCAACCCAAACTGAACCGAAACCGAATATAATAAAAAACGAACTTGACTCAAATGAAAGTAGCAATTTTGTTAAGACTTTCCATTAAATGAAAGGCTTAAAAGACCTCAATGGTCCCTAAAGTATAATTTTTTATTGAGGTAACGCCTAAAAAATTCCAAAATTTTTTATCCCTTAAAACTTTAAGTTAGTCTATTTTTTCTCTAATTTTTGTAAACTAGTCCAACATTTTTAATATCACGCTTTTCATGTTCAATTAGTCTTCCAAATCTTTATTTAATTTGAAATTGAGCCCAATTACTTTATAATTTTTATATTTTTATCCAATAATTTAAATATAATTTTATTTTTTTTCAATTTTATCCTAAAAGTGTATATTTAACCCAAAATTTATATTTACATTTTTTTATTTTTTATAATTTAATCTAAAATTTTTGTTAAATTTAATCCTATAAATTATTATCCAACTCTAAATGATAAGCCTAAAATATTAAATATTTTTAATGTTTTTTATTCCTTATTTTCACTTGAATATTATTAATTTGTTTCTTTTGGGGCCTATTTATGTCTAGGAACTTGATTAGAATATACTAGCCCAAAAACCATGTTAAAAAGCTGAATCTAGCAGATTTTAAATTGAAATCATCTTATAGATTAATTCTTGGAGATAAAGACGAGATTATCTAGAAAATAAAATAAAATTTAATCGGAATCACATAATTCAAAATAATTCAAATTAATTATTTATATATCTTTTGTGATAATTCCTTTAAATTTAGTTAACTAGTTTAAAATAATTACCTCTTATTTTATCGTAATCTAAAATATTTAATATCTTACTTAATTTATGCTTAATTAAATTTTTATTTACCTTAAATTTTTGATGATTCAATTTTAATCGTGAAAATTGAGTTGTATCCCACAAACTAGGAGTGACATTAACTTAGTACTCGTAGATATATTATATATATTTAAAATAATAATTTTAATCATGAGAAAAATAAATATTTTATTTCTTGTATCTTATATATTTATTTATTAATCGTTGTCAACGTTTGAATTAAAATAATATATTTCATCAACTGTAAGATGTGGTTGATTATAGAAAACTTATCAACAAAAGAAAATATGAAACGTAGAATTTTAGGTCGGAATGGATGTGAAGTGAATATTAAAATAATATATTTATTTATTAACCTTAAAAAATTTCACGTATGTTCATTTGTAAAAATTAACCTTATGTTGCCGCACCATGTTTTTACACAATGATATTATAGGTCGGAATGGATGTGAAGTGAATAGATTTTTGGTTAAGGCAGCTTATTAGCTGGAATGTTGATGTAGATAATGTTTGGAAGGTTATTCATAAAAATTGAGGTTTACAATGTATTCGAATTTTTTTTTGGTTTGTGAGCTTGAATAAAATTATGACAAATGTTGAGTGTAGTAGGCGTTATTTGACCACTGATATTCTTTGTCCGGTATGTTTTGTTGGTCTAAAAAATGTAAATCATGTTCTTCGTTCTTGTGCTGCCACAGTTGCAACATGGTGCTCCCTTATTAAATCTGATAAAATTATGAAATTCTTTGATTTGAGTATACGTGAGTGGATTGTTTTCAATCTTACTAGGCAAGACTACTTTGTTTTTAACGAACCGAATTGGGATATTCTCTTTAGTATACTTTTGTGAAACTTTTAGAGGTTTCGTAATGTATTCGTGTTAAACAATCAATTTTAAGATTTTGGATTTGTAATTGAGTGAAAAAATAAAAGATTTTAAAATATAAAAACAGTACCGTGCCCATTCTATTATACATGTATTTTGAGAGAAAAAAAAGGTAATAATAATTTTGTTTCAAATGGTATGAAAGTTGCTATTTAGAAAAAAAAAGAGAGATTTAAAAAATACATGGACCAAGTTAGGATTGAACCTTGGTAAAATTTAAAAACTTTACACATGGACGGAGTTAGGATTATATTTATTTGATCAAAATTTTGTATATTTTATTTAGGCATAAAGATAATTTTAACCCTTAACGTTTATATTTTTTTGTCGTGTTGGTCCTTATTTTTTTTTGAGATAAATTTAGCCCTTAACCTATATCTTTTTAACAAATAGCTTATTTTTTAACACTAAAATAAACTGGACCGTTAAAAATCTAACAATGATGACATGTATGGAAATGATAATATATTTTAATGACATGGCATCTAACCTATCAAATACATATATATAATATAATTTTATTCTAATATAAAATATAAAATAATTAAAATTCAAATAAAATATTAAAAATAATTAATTCTAAATTAATTAATTTCGAACTGTATTATTTGAATTTTAATGATTTTATATTTTATATTAGAATAAAATTATATTATATATATTTGACAGGTTAGATGCCATATTTTTAAAATATATTATCATATGCATATAACATGTCATTATTGTTAGATTTTTAACGGTCCAGTTACCATGGTGTTAAAAAATAAGCTATTTCTTAAAAAGATATAGGTTAAGGGCTAAATTTATCCTAAAAAAAGAATAAGGGCCAAAACGATAAAAATTATAAACGTTAAGGGTTAAAATTATCTTTATGCCTTCTATTTACTATAGAAGTTCCGAGGGAGTTCATTAAAGGAATGTTTCCAATAAAATTGTTCGTTCTTGCATATCCTTACTGGTTTTCTAAATTAATCCTGCAGATACATATAATTCAGAAGAATATGTGAGTGATTCATATACAACATCCCTTTCTTTTATCAACGGTTCCACCAATCGATATGTTTCCACAAATAATTAAAATTCAATTTCTTGATCTGTATCTTCAATTTTTGGAAACTTATAAAGTTCTTCTGTTAAGCCCCGATCCATGAACCCACAAAATCCTTCAAATTGTATCTGATTCAACCCAGGTATTGTAGACATTTCCCTATTTTCATCTCTGAACATTTTGAATTTCCCGCTTATCAAAAAATTATATTCTTTTCTCATTCTTCATCGAATTATATGAATCGATCTAATAATGATGAAATTGAATTTCTATTCTGTTTACTGAATCACATGAAATTTTATCCAACTCCATATAATATATATGGAATGTGTGAAATATGAAATGCGTATTAACGGAAGAAGAAAAATTATACTCAAATTTGAATTTATATTTATAACTATAACAAACAGATACATAAAAGAATTGATAAATACCATTTAGCCGTATGGAGTTTTGTCTAGAATATAAAAGAAAATAATAATTCAATTTCTATCATTATTATGATATTACATATTCCAATCCGATTGAATACCATAAAAATGAAAAGAATTCCTGATTTAAAATATATAAGAGTTTATTAAGTATTTAAACTCAAAATTTATGGGACTGAGTCTATTTTGTCTAATATTTAACCTATAAGACCTAAATTATTATTAAATAAAAAATTAAGGATACATGTTCATTCTTTTGTAATTTGATCCCTAATTAATTATATGTTTTATAAATTCTTATATTTTTAAATGTATATATTTATTTTTACAAGGACCAAATTGTTATTTGACCAAAATATTATCTTTACAGAAATTAAATTATTATTTAAATCAAATTTTAGAACTGGGGCTAGGGAGCCCTTAAGTCCAAGGAAATTAACAATAAAAAAATATAAAATTTATTAAAAAATATAAAAATAATTAAGTTTTACGTTAGTATATCCTAACCATATGTATTTTATATATGGCTTGAAAGTAATGTTTAGACTTTTGTATATGAATGAAGCTCCTCCAGACTCCAGTGCCAGAGTTGATGAAACTATTGAAGAATCAAACAAGCATAAACGGAAGAAAAAGGCTTCTGATGCTCATTTCTTTATGGTGACTTTAAGTCAAGTACAGAGGGAATGAGAATCACAGAAAGCTAAAACATAAGAAAAGTAAAGATGGGATTAGCCAATCAAGCAAATTTAGGTATAAATAGTCTATTTTTTTTTAATTTTATTTTTATTAGTGTCGCACTTTAAAACAGTGGTGTTAGGGTTTAAGATTAAGGATTATGATCAGGTTTTAGGAAATTAAGTATGAGATATATTTTTTAGGGCGTAAAGTTTAAGATATAAAAATTAAGATTAAAGAAATAAATACAATATTTTTCCAAGCACAGTAGCAATTTTTAATTTTACCATTTTTATGTAATTTGGAGAGTGACAAGTGATTAAACCAAAGGGCACCATAAATATATGAAAGGCCCTCATTAACTATCAAGCTAAACCTACTCCCATTTCCATTCATCCAGCCATGGACAAAACTTAATCTAATGGCTCACATCACATGGAATCAAGAGTCAGCACCGACCCCATATCCCAACTCTATCTTGTTCTTAAAAATGGTTCTCGGCATTTAGTACCTTGAAAGTAACTCATCTTCTCCCACATTTCACCTTATCTGTTGGAACTGGTTTCTGAACCTCTTCAGGCCTGGTTGAGTCTAGATTTGAAGTACAGAAGGAGCTCTCTTGTAAATTTTAATGGCAGATTGGGCACCTGTACTCGTTGGGGTTGTGTTATTTGTGCTGCTATCACCTGGACTTTTGTTTTCATTCCCCGGGAACAACAAGCAGCTGGAGTTTGGGAGCATGAAGACTAATGGCAAGGCTATTGCTATCCACACTCTTCTTTTCTTCGCCATCTATGCTGTTTTGATCATAGTTGTCCGCCTCCATATCTACACTGGTTGAGTCCTCTGGTGAGATTCAAGATCTGTGTTCCTTTATCAATCTTTTTAGTTATAGTTAAAATCGAAGTAATTCGATAGTTGAATCATTATTTTTTAATTTTATTAACTAAAATTGTAGTAGTAAGAAAGTTGATTGATAAAATGTATAATTTACCTTATCATTTAAAATGTTTGAGTGAAGTTTTTAGGGAAGTTTCTTCGATCCCAGTCGAGTTTAAAAAATTTGAGTCGAGTCGAGTCGATTTTCGAATTATTATAAAAATTTAATTTTAATTATTTATCATGTTATAATATAATTATACATTTAAAATCGATAAATGCTGAATATTAAAATTTGTTTTTATAATTTAGCAGACTTAAATTTTTAAACAATAATTTTCAATTACTTTCCTAATTTTCTAAAAAACCAAGAGCGAGAACTTGTGATATTATCATGGTAGGTTAAACGTACCTTTTAATTTTAATGGTCAGTTAATCGTTATAATGGTTATTAAATTTTGTTAATCGTAACCTAATCATTAACAAACGGTTAATTCTAATGATTAATTGTTAAGATGCAATTAACCAACAATTTAATTATAGGTTAACCGGTAACCTATTATAATTTTTTTTCACGTGTTCGTTATTTTTACAAAATAATATGAATACTTACATGAAAAAAATATATTTTAAAATTTAAAAAGTTTACAACACATAACAGTGTAGTAATGCACCATCAAAATTCAAAACATAAAAATCATTATCAAAGTTTTAAAGACAAATGTTTAACTAGCATATAATAATTAAAGTTTAATACATAAAAAATCACGATCAAAGTTTAAAATGTTATTTATATTTTTAAATATATATAAAACGGTTAACATATAGGTTAACCATTAGTCAAAATTTGTAATCTTAACCGTAACCGTTAATCATTATTTTAATGGTTTGATTAACCAAAATCATTTAATTTTAACGGTTCGATTAATTAACCTATAAAATATGACGGTTATACTGGTTAACGGTTATGATTAACGGTTACGATTAATTATGCACACCCCGAATTATTGTATATTATGTGCAAAAATATTTTATTTACTCTCAATAATTATTAAGATTTTTAAAATTTTATTTCAAAAGAAAAAGAAATAAGTAGAACTTATGACATTATTAATCTATGTTACATGCAAAACTAGTTTCTTTATTCTTAATATATTTTATGATTTTAATTAAAAGACTAAAAATAATAAATTCATAGCTTCATGTTTTAAAAATAAATTTAAAAATAAAATTAAATATTATTAGTGTCACCCGAAAATCATTATTTTGTATTGATTTTGTCCAAACATTATAATTGTGTAATCCTTGTATTCGATTATAATGAATCGAAGCTAAATTTGGGCTCAATTGATGTTTAAAGGACTTTTCTATAACTCTTGGAAGTCGTTTTGTGACCAAGTTGTGAAATTTGAAAGTTGAAAGCCAAAAGTACAAACTCTAAAAAGTTGAGGGACTAACCCATAATTAAATCATTTTGTTGATGAATCACCCCTTTTACTCGGCCAATTCACGCGAAGATGGAAGGAAATTATAATAAAATAGAGAAGTTATATCATGGGTTTTGGAAAAATTATTATACGAAACCTTTTCATCACTTAAAATATGATCTCAACTAATTAAATTAAGACATAATATATTTTTTCATATCAAATTTACACATAAGCATTGACCAAATCATCTAATTTAATATTTTTTATATATGGGTTTTGGAAAAATTATTATACGAAACATTTCTATCACTTAAGATATGATCTCAACTAATTAAATTAAGACATAATATATTTTTTCATATCAAATTTACACATAAGCATTGACCAAATCATCTAATTTAATATTTTTGACTTAAAAAAGAAAAAAAATATTATCAAAAATTTCTAGTGTCATCTTTCTCTTTGTTCTTTAAAATTTTTCTAATTAATTTTTTATATAGAATTGGGGTTTAGGATTTAGAGTTTAGGGATTAGTGGTTTAGGTTTAGGGTTTAGGGTTTACGTGGTTTAGGTTTAAGGTTTAGGGTTAGAGTTAGGCTTTAGGGTTATATGTTATTGTTTAGGTTAGGGTTAGGGTTTAGGGTTAAGGTTAGGGCTTAGGACTTAGTGTTTATGTTTATGGTTTAGGGTTAATGTTTAGGGTTTAGGATTTAGTGCTTAGGGTTTAGGGTTAAGGTTAGGATTTAGGGTTTAGGGTTAAGGTTAGGGTTAGGATTTAAGGTTTAGGATTTAGGTTTATAGTTTAGGATTTAGAATTTAGGATTTAGGGTTAGGGTTTAGGTTTTAGGGTTAGGGATTAGAAAAAATTAATTTAAAAAATTGAACAATAAAGAGGAAGACAATATAAAAAATCTTTGGTAATATTTTTTTCTATTTTTAAATCAAATGCATTAAAGTGGATGATTTGGATGATGCTTCTGTGTAAATATGATATGAAAAAATATATTATGTATCTTATTTTAATTGGTTGAGACTATATCCTAGGTGGTGAAAAGGGTTCATGTAATAATTTCTCCATGGGTTTGGCTTATCATATCAGCTATGGTATTATTTAATTATATATATTTACTTCATCATTATCTTTCAAGTTATTTTTCTAACCAATGAACCTCTATTCATTTTTATATTATTTAAAAATATAATTTTTGAAAGTTAGATTAATGACATGGATGATTAATGGTGAAATAGATGATTTTTATTGGTTAAAAATTACGAATGATGTGATGAGTCGGACCTGTGATACAATCTCTTCTTAACATGATAATACAAAATTAAGGGTTTTTAAGGAAAATTTAATAGTTTTATAAGTTTCCTTCCACCGAGGAAAACATTTTGATTAGTTGAGTTGGAGGTAGGGGTGATAATTAGTCTGACCGGCTCGCGAGTTATTCGGGTCCGGTTCGGTCATAGCTTAATCAAAGCTCGGTTCGAGTGAGTTTGACTCTAGTTCGGATTCGGCTCGAAACTTTAACGAGCCGAGTTGAGTCTACCCAAGTTTGGCTCGAAAAGCTCGTGAACATGCTCGGAATAATCATATTATATATATGTTATATATACAATAAAAATAATCTCTTTAGTAAAAAAACGCAATAAAATAAAATAAGAGATATCCACTAAAAATAAATTAACTAAATTAAATTGGGCATTTTTTTCTTTCTCCATATTGAATTTTGTTTCGGTGTTGATTATGAAAAGAGTTTTTAACAAGCTCTTATCATTTATAAAAAAATATAATAAAATTATTAATTTTGAGTCGAACTGAGCCGAGCCTGACGAGTCCGAACCAAGCCTAATAAAATTATTTTCAAACCGAGCTCAAACCTAAAATTTTGAGTTCGCCGAACTTAAACCGAACCCAATAACAATGTTTCCGAATCGAGCCGAGCCAGATTAGGCTCGAACTTAACTCGTTATCACCCCTAGTCAGAGGCATCATTATTACATCTAATCCTACACGGTTAAGAAAAGAATGGACTTTTATAAGCTTTCTCTAAAACAAGGCTTGAAAACTGCAAACCGAGAGTGATAACAAATTCCAAAAACATTTTATTTATTTTTTTCTAATTTTTCAAGATGTCATCTGTTAGGTGTTAAATTGTGTTGTTTTAATATCAATTTTACTCATATTTATTGTTATATTTAAACACTTAATTAGTTGTGTTTTAATATTTTCATGCATTTTCATTAGTTGTCACCTTATGTCTTTAATTGGTTGATTTTTGGTAAAAAAAAGATATTATTGTGGTTTGTTTCTATATTTTGCAGGAAGTAATCTTTGATGAAGAGCTATCCATAAAAAAAAATAATGAAAGATAAGGTCAATGAAGGGAAAAATGGAAAGCTTGGATGATTGGAGCGAAGAAGGAAACAAATGATTTGAATAAAATATAAATTGGATAATTATTTCAAAGTTATTTTCATTTATATTTTATTCTATCATCATGATTGATCATCAACTCCATATAAGGAGCATTCCGTCCACATCAAGGGAGGAGGCTAGATCGAGAAAGAGAGAGTGGAAGTAAGTGATAGTTGTTTTCTTCATCTTTATTTTGTCTTATTCGAGTGATGAGAGGAATGTTTGTTGGATACTTTTGTCCAACCATGAACTAATTCTAAGTTCGTTTGGGTTATTCTATTTTATGGATTGATTTAGTTTAATTTCTATCTAAGTTTGTGCGTGTTCTTAATTAAGGTTTGCATATTCTTGGTACTTATTTTGTTTGCGAGAGAATTGGGAAAGGACCTCGATAAACAACTTATTTATCTAGATTCGGGAGAATTGATTCACGAAACGAATAGGCATGGTTCGATCTAAGTGCAAGAGAACTAATCCGACTTAGGGATAAGTGTAGGATTTCAACGGCTAAAAGAAGCGCAAGAAAGTTGTTGCACACCCTTGATTAACGCAGGGATGTATCATTAAGGGTTGGGCAATTAACGTCTCAAGTTAGGGATAACGGGGACCATTGAAGAATGCTTTACCGAACCTTAAGGATAGTTGCTCAACTTGCCCGAGCAATTCCCTTAGTTGCAATTGTCCAAGCATTCGAATGAACTGACTAGGCAATCCGACTAAGCCCAATTGCCGAAATAATTGAGTGGTGTGAGCACCCACTTACGAAGAAGAAGTCATTCAACAGTCATTCCATAATTTGGAATAACTCAGTCTTATTTCTCTTATTGATTATCTCGATTTACTTTACTTGCTTATTTATTATTTAATTTTATTTCAAATCAATTCTCTAAACAATTTGTGTTTTTATTTCAGTGCAAGAGATTAGATTCTAGAAGGCGCACCAATTCTTGTGGATACGATAACTCTTATACTATAACTTGAAAACGTATACACTTCCACGTAATTACGAACACTGAAAACACGCAACACCGTCACCATTACTATATTCCTCACCAAGTTTACTGAGTACTTTAATCTATTTGTTGGAGTTGTTAAGATAAAAATATTATAATCATGTTGTTGATGCCTATGACTGATTATGCAAACTTGGATATATATGAATTAAATGTGAAATTGGTTATTTTTATGTTAAATGGAGCTAAGATTCAATATTGTTACGATATGTTATATGAATTGGACTACGAGTAAAAATTTAGATATTATGTATATGTTATTAATTTTTTGGAAATTGATAAGTATCGGATACAATTGGTATGCTATAGTATATTCAAACTCACATAGAAGGGATTTCAATTACAATCCGATTACGACTATATTAGGGATAAAAAAGATGAATTATTTAAGGGGTTATTAGAGTTACGACTTAAGGCTAAGGTCTACATGATATGGTGCATAGAGGATTTGCGTATCCAAAGATTGTTACGTCCAAGAGAACATATAAATTGACATGTTCATGTTATGATTCATGTGAAAAATGTTAAATAGACTTGATGTGTTTTGATATCTACGTTGAAAGCATGGTATTAATATTTAAAATATCATGAGATCATGATACAATACCACACATGCCATATTAAAATTATTGTACATTGTTTATAACTATCTCACTAGATTACATAAACGTAACGCATATTTTTAAACTTTTAATAAGGTGACATAAACTTAAATAAATTTGTTTTGATGATTTTGCTATGGTTATAATGGTTGAGAGTGTTTGGATGTTAATTGACCCTGAGTGGTATGTTTGGTAAATGGCTAAACTACCAAAAAATGGACGATTTAGCTAAAAAGGTGAAAACATGGTAAATATGCTTAAATGGATTAAAAACTTGTATATTGTTAGATTTATGTGTTTAAAGATTGTCCGTAAAATTCGGTTGAATTTGAAATTTATCTGATAGATTAAATTGATTAAAAACTAATAAAATGTTATTATAAATCTAGACATTTCGATACAGCAAATTTAACTTCTAAGTATTATGCAGGTCGTATTGAAACGGTGAAGGAGTGTTTTGATATGACCATAGGATGTATCAAAACAATTGATCAAAATTAAATTAAAGATTTTCAAATCGATGTTAACGTTTTGAGATAGCATTTGGATATATCAAAACGAAATCAAAGGTACTAACTACCTTAGCAAGTGTATCAAAATAATTATTAGGTGTTTCGATATAGTTAACCTTCCAAAAACACTTTGACCTTGACCAAAAGCAAAGTGTATCGGAACATAGGAGATATGTTTTAATACGGGCTGTCTGAGCAAAGCAACATAACTACCTCTCACCGTAGGCGTATCGGAACAAGATGGGTGCGTTTCAATGTAGTGGGGTTGTTAAAAATCTATTAAATTACTTAAAAATAAAAAATTGAGTCATTATAATTTAATCACGAATAACTAAAAATAAAATTGAGTAGGTAAATGAACTCGGTTTCTAATAAAATTTTACATGATTGAAATTTGTAGGTTTAAGTACACATTGGCAAGATAATTATCAGACAAGGTTCTAAAATTGTAAAAAATTATATTTTAATCCCTAAGCTTGTAAAAATTTAAAATTAACCTCAAATCCTATAAATTAATTAAAGCGAGGATCGATAGACCTTGTAAGTTAAAAATGGTTAGTAAAGTACATTTTAATAAGATTAAAAAAACATATTAAGGAAACGAATATAACCCTAACTGATTGATTGTTTTGCTAGTAATACAGTTCGACTCGATTTCTTACGGACCAAGAAGAGGATGTTACAATTAATGTTTGTATGTATGGTAGGAAAGGGAGTCGGTTTTGAGGCAGTTTATTGATAATTATGACGATTTTAAAGTAGTAATTTTTTCATCGGTAATTTATTTTTTCTGTAGTGCTAGAAAATAACATATTCCATGTCTCCGACCGTGATCCTATGATTTTGTTGCACAAGGAACTACATGTATGATTTCATACGAGGCCTAACCATCGATTGAGCCCCATCAACATAAATAGTTGTTCCAGTCATATATCGTGAACCGTCGCTGATTAAATAGATGACAGTGGAAGCTAAGTCGTTTTTAACATCCAACCATCTCTGCAATGGTGCTGCTCGTCCGACCAATTGCTTTGCCCTGTCCTGTCCGACCGACCGGGGGAATTCATCATCCAAGTGTAGACCGCGAGCGATCGCATTTACCCTGATCTTGTGTTTCCCTATCTCCAATGCTGATGCCTGATAATAGACACCATGTAAAGATATAACAAAACAAGGGAAGTTAATGGATTTAGTTCACTTACTCTAACTAATTGCAGGACTCCTCCCATGCATGAACTATATGCAGCAGCTCCTGGATAGAGTCCTCGTTCAGCACCGAGGAACGTAGTCATGAAGACGATGGAACCGCCGGATTTACAGTCTCGCATTCTCCGACCAACAGCTTTCAACAGAAACCATGCGGCCATGAAGTTTATTTGTACGGTTTTACTGAACTCTTCTTCGGATAATTGCAGAAGGTCTTGCATCTTCCCTGTTTGAAATCATTAGGCACGGTTAGCCGTGTTAGTAAGATAACTCATGCATATATATACATATACCTTTTCTGTATCGTTTCGATTTTATCGGATGTCGCCTAGATATATGGACATGTACATACATACATACCTTCATATGCATAACAATTGACAAATGCATCGATGTGTCCGAACACTTTCCAAGCCTTCTCTACTGCCTCATCAAAATCTGCTTCTCTGCCCTCTTCCATAGCCAATCCAACCACCTCTACTGACACCATATTGTTTGTTGAATCCATTATCTTCTTCCTCACACTCCTCAGACAGTGTTCATTTCCCATCAAAACCAACCTACTCACATGTCAACAACATCAACTGTGTCTGTAATAAACCCTGGAAATAAACAACCAAGTCCAAGCCTATGAAAAAGATAAACTTTGACCTGCAACCACGTTTGGCTAACTGCAAAGCGATGTTCACTGAAATCTCATCTCCATTCGAAGTGAGCAGTACTTTTTTTGATCGATTCTCCATTATCAAATCCAAACTGCCCATCAACAAAAAACCCAGAAAACATGAAAATCAAGCAAAACCCAGAAATAAAACAGAAGAAGGGTTCATTAATCTTTTACCTATGTTAGTGGTGCTGCCTGCTGGTGATTGGTGAAATGAAAAGGCTTGAGATTTCAGCTTTATATAGATATATGAAGGTAGTTTAGCCCATGACATGGTTAGCTATGGATTCATACAGGGAATAAATAGCTATAAAGAGATTTGAAGAATTAATTTTTCGCTTTTTGAGTCTTTTGCCTGCATTCCCTGCAACTGCAAAAATGCTGTTTTAACTTCAACATCATCCTCACCTGCATGTTAAGCTGGTCGGTACATCATATTATAGAGAGTTAGGATCTCGGTAAAATTCAATTAGTTTTACATTAATTTATGATTATTAGATAAATTAAATAGATAAATAAGATTAAAAATTTAAGAATAAATAAATTTTAAGAGGAAAAGACATGGTATTTTTTATTAAATGAAGATGTATTATATTTTTTTGATATTTAAACTTATACAAGATAATACGAAAGATATAGTTTTTATCTTAGTGTAAAAAAGAGTTTTAAAATCTCCAAAATTTTTGAAGGTTTAATTTACATTTTCTTCAAAAATTTTAGGATCTAATTAAATTTTATAAAATTTAAAAAGGATTAATTACAACTTTAAAAAATATATAAGATGAGATTTAACTAAAAAAATCAAAGGTTTTAAAGATTAATATAAACTTTTTAAAATTTTAATGAGGCCAAATTATATTTTTTAAAAATTTAAGAGACTGAGTTTTAATTTTTAAAATATAGTGAGATCATAAATTAGTGTAAAATTATTTGAGCTTCTAGATAGTGAAATAATAATAAAACTTGGTGAAAGAGTTTAAAAAACTGATTATTTATAAAATATAGGTTTAAACTAAAATCCCAATTTTTTTAGGTTTAGTTTATATTTAAAAAAAAATGAGATCTAATTAAAATTTTAAAAAATAAAAAATATATATAAATTTTTAAAATTATAAAAGGAAATTTAATTAAAAAATAATATAAAATTTTAACGAATCCAAATTAATTTTATGAAAAAATATAAAAGATTAAATTTTATTTTTTTTAATCTAGTGAGAGATATTCTCTAACTAGTTCTCACTAGCTTCTGTGGTGGTAGTAGAAGATTCTATTTTACAATAAATTATTTTATTCACCCTTCTCAGTACGTCATTTATAATCCATAATTAATACTATAATGTCAGCAGTTTAAATGTCATTAAAAATTAATCCAACTAACCATTAATATCTATTCCACCATGTCACCTTCTCCTTCCGGATATTTTTTTTCTTTTTCTTGCAAATATGAAAATTAAATTTATATTTTTAAATAGTTTCAATACCTTCAAAAATTATCAGAGTAAAAGTTTTAAAATAAAAAATAAATAAGTTTAACTTAAAATTATTAAATAAATCATGTTTATCGTGTTATATAGGGGCTTATCCTCGATAAAAAAAATCTTTCATATTTTTTTAGGGTAAATTTTATTTTTTTACATGTCAATTGTTTGAAAGTTACGTTGAAATAAATGAATCTTATTAGATAGATTATAAATAACATGATAAAAAAAAATTCGTCTAATAATTTTTCAATATGAAGGGTCATAAAATATTTTTTTATTTCTTGTATATATATTTTTTGTTAAAAAATGTATTCTTAATAAGTTTTGAACCTACAATTAAAAAAATATCAACCGAAAACTTTAACTATTTACTTTAAAATTTTCATCTTACATCATGCTAACAATAAAAAGTAACCAACAAACTTATTCTATCAAAAGCTTTCATCTTACGTCTTGTTGAATTATAATAAAAAAAAATTCTCCTGATCTGAGATACTTATCATACAACCTCGAAAGACTTTTTATCAATATAATATTTATTAAAAAATTAATTTCATTATTTTCAAAAAAAAATAATAAACATATAAAGAATTTAATATATTACAGAATCAGACCATTAATAAGGATTAATCTTTAACGGTTAAAACGATTAAACATATTTAAAAGGATGAGTCTACCACGTGCGATGAACATCGCTGAACACTACTATTGTTGAATATTTTTGAACACTATTAAATTAGTTAATAAAAATTAAAAATTTGAAGGACTCAATATACAATTAATAGTTATTTTTAAAAAATCAATTAAATTAAATTTATTTCCATATATGTTAAAATTTAAATTTTTTAAAATAAGAATAAATTATATACTTAGTATCTCAGTTATTTTTGTATTTTTATTTTGGTACTCAAACTAATTTTTTTAATAGAATAATACCTAACGATACATATTATTTTTATTTTGATACCCTAATTATTAAAATTAAAAAGAAATATAATATTGTTTGGTCAAATAACAATTTTAGACCCTAAAACTTATACAATGTATCAATTTATTTTACAATGCTATCAATTTAAATATTATTTTTAATTTTTAGATTAAAAATATAAATTCTCTCTTCTTCTTCTATTCAAATTATAAAATATTAGATATCGAACAACTTCTTTGTTGTCAATATGATTTTTTGTAAAATTTTATCTATTTTTTAATTTGTCCAAAAATAATACTGACTTTAATAACAATAAAAGAGTAAAATATGAAAAAGTAAAATTCAACTAAACGAAATTAAAAAATAATAGCGGTTCCACAATGATGTTGGATTTTTTTGAAATTAAAATTAAATTAAATTAATCTTCGTTTTTTAATTAAAAAATATTCTTTGCGTTAAGAGTTAAACGAAAATAACTTTTTTCCTAAAAAAATTTTAAACAAATGATATTTCTATATATTTGATCATTGTTTTACTCTGAAATTTTTTAACCAACCAAAATTTATTGTTTGATTTTGTTTTTTAATGGGTTAAACTTATTTTGGTTTGTGATAGCTTTGAATTTTTTAATAATTATTTTTTTTCTTTTTTGGTTTTACATTATTTTATTTTGTTCCAAGGTCAAGGTTTTGGTTACAAGTTCTTTGATAATGTGCTGAAAACAAAAAGATACTCTTTGGTGATTGTAGGTCTTTGTCAAGGCTCAGAAAATCAAGGCATACTTCAACCAAAAATTAAAAATGATGTTTAAATCGAATAAAGTGATAGGTTGTATAAATTTTAGGGACTAAAATTGTTATTTGTTCAAGCAACATCTTTGTTTTCATTTATTTTTAATAGTTAAGGTACCAAAATAACAATAATGTGTAACGTTAGTTACCATTTTATTAAAGAAATTAATTTGAGTACCAAAATAGAAATACAAAAATAAGTGATATACTAAATGTATAGTTCCCTTATTTAAAAAAAATAAATTTTAATATATATGAAAATAAATTTAATTTAATTGATTTTTTAAAATAATTAATAATTATATGTTGAGTCCTTCAAATTTTTATTTATTATTAATTAATTTAATATGTTCATCGATGTTTAGTGACGACCGTGGTAGAATTTTCCTATTTAAAATCATTAGAACTATTAAATTACAATTTAATAGTTGTTTAAGCTAAACGGTAAATTTAAGACCAATATTTAATTTTTAGCCACGTTTTTCCCAGCTTACACCGACACCTATGTCTCCTCACTTGCCAACTTGCAGAAAATTACAGGTCAATGTTTATTAGCCGGGTATAAGTTTATTTCAGGTCGGGTCAATGGTTTGTACCTGAATCAGATATTTATTAAATTAATTCAAGTTTAAATGAATTTCAGATTGAGTTTATTTTAGACGGGTAATTTTAAGTCGATTCTATTTTTGATGATTAATTTGGATTTTAAATTTGTATTAACTATAGGTTTGACACAATTAGATGAGACTTTAAGTTGAATCGTTTCCAGTGAATTATTTAACGTCTTTCATGAACACGAATAATATTAAAAATAAATATAAGGTATTAAAATAAACAAAAATACCATCATATCATATGATTCATATCTAAAATATTAGAATAAATTATAAAAAATATAAATCAATAAGTGTCCATTTTAGTAAAATTATAGGACTAACATAAATAAAAATATTATCATATTTAAAATATTAGATTAAATTATAAAAATAAATATGAGTAATTTAGAATAAAAATAGATTTTTAGAAACTATTATAATCATTAATTTTATCTAGAGTTGTAAACCCGTTTTTAATTTTTGTTTCTTTTATAAATAATGGGATTTAGTTTAATTACTAGTATTCGCAAAAGGCAAAAATAAAAAATAAAAAATTATTAGCTTTTGTCTTCTTTTTTTTCGGTTATTACCCTTTACTTTTATTTTATTATATTAAAAAAATATGTTATATCTATGTTATTATTTTTGTTTTGGTTATATATTTTCTACTTTATCTTAAAAAAAAGGGTTTACATCGTGATTTTCTTTTTCCATTGTTTTTATACATGTATATATATACTTACTATTTAGCTTTTATTTTTCTTTATTCGGCTTGATTTTGCACATATTTTTTTATTTATTAATTTCTTTTTCTCGATTAATAGTTTTATTATTTTTATTATTATACTTATTATTATTACTATCCATAGTTGTTATTTTTACTATTCTTAATAATTTTATTTCGATTTATTATTATTATCAGATTATTAATTATTATATACTATTATTATATTATTATTATCAGGGACGGAGCCACATTATAGTTAGATGGGACAATCGTCCCCCGAAGTTTTTTTTTACTTCTGTTTCATTATTTAAATTCTTTTAAAAATTGTTTTTTCATGAATTTGCTCCCCTACTTTTAAACATTTATGTTTTGCCCCCTAAACTCTAAATCCTAACTCCGTCCATGATTATTATAATTATTATATAAACAAATATTATAAATTAAAAGCCCTAATATTAAAATAAACAATCCCAAGATTTTTTAAAAGTCAATTTACAATTAAAACCCAAAAAATATTTTAAGTACATGTCTGGCCCGTAAGCCCAAATAAATTTTAAACCAATCTACCCTACTCTGCCTAACCAGGAAACCCTAAAGCAACTTCCTTTCCTTTCCGCAACTATTTTGTGGTCGTTAGATTTACATCAGATTTAACTGTCACGAACAAAGCGGATAAAAGCTTTCAGATTTTTATGCTCCCCAACACGCGGTGTTTCATGTCTTTTACGTGAATCCTGAACTTATATTTTTATTTGAATTTTTAGTTTTGTACTGTCCGACTTACTTTAATGGTTAATAACGACTTCGATCTATTTTGAAACCATATTTAAAAATGACTCCAACTTTGTTTTCTAACCATTTTTAGTTTTCATTAAAAATAGTTTTTTATTTTGTACGAACCATCTAACCTCATCGGTTAAAAGAACTATTATTGTTCCTAGAGATAACGGGTTCGAGCATCAGTACTATCAGCACAGTATACTCTAGAATAGATACTATTGTAATCATTGTAGCTAAATAAAAAAAAATTATTTTTTTTATTTTAGTCTACTTTCGAAATTTTACGCTTTCAAATTTTTTCAATTTTCAAAAATATACATTTAAATTTTGAATTTATTTTTATTTTTAAAAAAATATCTACATTGTTTTTATTTATAAATTTTAAAATTATAATAAAAAATTATTTAAGGTTTATTAAATTACTTTTTATTATAAATTTTAAAAAATAATTTATTATATAAAAATTATTTAATTAATATTTTAATTAAATTAATATAAATATAGAAAACAATAGTACATATATATATATATATATTTATGTTAGTATTTATAGTATAAAATTGAGCTTAGTGTAGGTATTATTTTGGTTTTCTCCTCAAAAGTGTTCATCCAATAAAATGGTTAATAATCAAGTTATCTTATTAAAATTAAATTATGACCAAATTAAAAAGAATGCGTAATCATATCATTTTTTTTATCACGTTATTTTTTTTAATATTTTTTAATGGTAGGTGATTATATTAGAACCATTTTATTAATTATTTGATATATTTATTAAAATTAAAAGTATGATGGTCATATCGACATCAACCCCATAGTTGAGTGTTCATATACACAATTTATCTTAATTTATATTAAAGAGTTAGTATTAAGCATATTAAATTATTAATAAACATTAAATTATTTAATAAAATTTTAAATTCAATAGTATTAAATGATTATCTATAATCTTTTATTTTTATATTTTTAATTAATTATATTTAATTGAAGTTTATTATATATTACAATAATAATTTTCGTCCAAAGTTTATTATACGTTAAATACTATTTTAAACCTTAAAAAATTCTATTTTTTATTATATGTTACAATAATGCAATACATTTAGTATTAACTCATTCAAAAAATGAGAAATGGGATATTATTATTACTATAATATATAATAAATTTTGATTAAAATATGAAATTATATGTTATAGTAATAATTTAATATGTTTAATTCTAAGCCAATCAAAGTTTATTATATGTTATAATAATAATAATAATAAATTAATAATGTTCTCCCAAAAGAGAAAAATTCTAAAATTTTAGGTGATTTATTTTTAATTTTTTTTAAAATTTTGAGTGACTTATATCTCTTCAAAATTTTTAGACTAAAAATAAATTAATCTTAACTCTAAAAATGAATGACTTTTTTTAAAAAAAAATTCTTTTTTCTCTTTTTTTTATCAATTGTGTTTTCTTTTATTAACAAATATTTTAGTTTAATTCAATTGAGTCATAATTTAGATTAATTTAATTAAAATTCTACATTTAGTTTTAGATTTTTTTTAACTATGTATGTGATCTTTACTTTTAAATTTTAATTTATCTCAATCAGATTCTAAATTTAATAAGTTAATTCAATTCTGATATTAATATTATAACATAAAATAAACTTTGATTAAATATAATTATATACAAATTTTTGATATGGATGTAAAAATATAATTGTATACATGATGACATGAACATAGAAGTTAAAACTTTAATCTAGTTCAAACTTAGACTTTACTTGACAAATAATTCATATTGGATGAGATCATTGATTGACGTAGTGATTAAGAATTCTTATATTATCCTATCTTATATGCATTCGAATCTCAAAATAAGAATGTAATCTTTATTTAATTAAGGCTTAAGGGTTCAATAAGCCCTTAAATTTTTGCAAAAAAATCAATTAAGCCCTTAAACTTTTTTTATACCCAATAAAGCCCTCAAACTCAAGAGAAAAAATCAATTTAGCCCTTAAACTTTTATAAAAAATTAATTAAGCCCTCAAACTTTTTTTGCATCCAATTAAGCCCTTAAAGTCAAGAAAAAAATCAATTTAGCCCTTTGACCGTTAATTTTAACGTTTTTTTTTAATTTTTTGACATTTGTCACAATAAGATAATATCACTTATCTTTTTTAAGAAATTTTAAAATTTAAACATATCTAAAAAAATCTAAAAAAATTGATTTTTTTTTTGAAAATTCTAAAATTAATTTAAAATAAAAAAATATTTTTTATAATTGTATACTAATATTTAATATTTTTATTTTTTTAGCTTTTAATCTTTTTAAAAAATTATTATCTATCATTTTAAATTAAATTTCAGAATTAAAAATATTTTATATTTTAAAAATATTTTTCAGGATTTTTATATAATTTTAAAATTAAAAATTAAAATTTTGGAATTAAAAATATTTTATATAATTTTTATATAATTTTAAAGCAGTGTTATTTTGTTGCAACACGTGTTAAAAAAGTTAAAGTTAACAGTCAAAGTTAGTTAAAGGGTCAAATTGTTTTTTTTTTCCTTGAGTTTGAGGGTTTAATTGAGTGTTAAAAAAGTTTAAGGTTTTAATTGATTTTTTTTCTTAAGTTTGAGGGCTTAATTGAGTCTAAAAAAGTTTAAGGGCTTAATTGATTTTTTTCAAAAGTTTGAGGACTTATTAAACCATTAAACCTTTACTTAATAAATAATAATTTATATTAAATGAGTTAATAATAACCGTATTGAATTATTATAAGTATTAAATTGATTAACAAAATTCAAAACTTTATAGCGTAAAATGAATATATAATTTGTTTATATATTTTTAATTATATATGTATAAATAATCAAAAGATTGTTTAACACTTTAAGTTGTTAAAAAATTAATAATTTGTATTTATCGATACTTAATACTATATATTTACCAACAAAGATTTTTCATGGATATTATTTGTGATTTATTTCCTAAAAGTTTGGAACCCTTAAAATTATTTCTGAGAATATTATAAATCATTATATAAATAAGAAAACATGTTTTTAACCGTCTTCAAATAATATTTTAATAAAATAATTAACACCAGACGGGTGAAAAATAACTCGTCTTCAAACAGTAAATTGATACACATCAGTGTTTAAATTTAAAAATTTATTGTTTGAAGACAGGTTGCTTTTCACCCGTCTTTAAACATTGTCATTATTTTATTAAAACATTGTTTGAAGATAAGTTAAAAATAATTTGTTTTTTGATTTGTATTATGATTTACAATATTCTTAGAAATAATTTGAAGGGTTACATACTTTTGTAAAAAAAATTCACAAACAATATCCATAGAAATACTCTTTTATTAAGACTTTAAATTCGTCAAATCATTCTTAATTTTATGTTTGTTAAATATCAAATCAAATCAATATTAATTCAAGTCAATAAATCATGTCAATTAATAGGTTGAGTTTAAAATAGGTCGAGTTTAAAATATGTTGGGTTAATCGAATCTCGGGTCGATTCAGCTAGATAGTCTCGATTATCTATCAGGTCAGGCTCAAGTAGGGGCTCATTTCAATCGAATGTAGGCCGGGTTTTGAGTTTACAATAACAGGTTCACTTTGGGTTCGAGTCGTTCTCTGTGAGACAATGGTTTGTTTCGATTATTATAATAACATGTCCAACTTAAAGTCAAGTCAACAACAAACTAATTATAAATTAATTTTAGATTATTTTATGCCTATATTAAATCAGATTTTAACTCGAATAAATTTTAATCAAAATTTTAAGTCGGATCAACTTTTCTATATCCTAATAGCTGGTTTCAAAGTCTGTTAAACGTTCTTCCAGAATGATATCAAAACTATTGAAATGATTTCTCAACTTTTTGACCCGAAATTTTGAAACTAAACTTAGAAGACAAACTTTCAATTTCTTAAGCCACGAGCAACTACCAATTGACTTCCTGAGAGATGATGACAAATGAATTATTCGGATCGAATTCAGTTAAGATCATTTTAATTTATGTCATATTTAATTTTAATTATACTTAATCTCAACAAAGTTTGAATCAAATATGTTCTAATAAAATTTAATTAAAATTTATAATAATTTGAGTTAGGTTTCAGACTTAATCATGTCACATCAATTTAAATGATTTTAAACATTTCGAATCAGATATAATTTGATGATCTTGAGTAAAAATTGGTATAGTATTATTATTTTAAGTATGTTCTGTATGAGCTTTTGTGGTAACCCCAAAAGGTTGACTAAGTATGTCTCACAATATAACTTCCTCACGAACCCCTCTTAGGAAGAGAGAAGAGAAACAATGTATTTAAAAGTTAGTGGGGTTCTGGACATACGTAGTAAAAGCGATCGCACGGGGTCTTAAAAACGAGGGTCCAAAATTTCTATAAATTGCATTCATTAAATAATGTTAATCTCGAAAATCATTGTAAGAATTTTGAAAATGCTCTTAAGAAAGATAAGTTATGATTCTTAAAACGTTATAATTATATCCTAAATGTGATAATTGATTATAAAATCTTATTGATTATTCCTATTACCATTGTTTTAGTAGAAGTAGTGAGATTTTGAAAAGACATAATAGAAACAATTGTCAGAGGCCCCTAAAAAGGGTAATTGCTTCTAAAGGTTACATTTTAGAACTAGTGTAATTATGAACAATTACGAACATATTTTAATAAATCGTACATGCCCTCCAAAATCTTTGAATCGTCCCTGTTAAGAAAAAAAAATATTATTTATTTTAAGAAAATTGAGTTTAATTTGCTTTATTTACGATTAGTGTGACACATTAAAATATTAAAAAAAATATCAACATATATTACTTTATAATTGTTTTAAATTTCTTTCGGGCCTTATATGCTTTGAGAGTCAAAATAATTTTTGGGAACCAAAATAATATATAGCATATAACGTTTTAAGTTGAAAGTACTTTTCAATTTAAGTTTAAAAATATTTTTTAAAAGCTGAATTTAATTTATTTTTTTAAAAAAATATCGAATTTTTTAAAAATAACGTTAAACAAGAATAAAAATCTTTTATCTCTTTTTTGTGCTTCATTTTAGGCCTTCTTTAAAATTTTTGAAAATATTTAATTGTAAACCTTAAACTTTTATTTTTTATATCCTAAATTTTAAACACTATACCCTAAAAAATGAGGGCATAAATAGAATCACAGAGAAAGACATAAGATTTGCATCCGTCAAACAACACAAGTCATAGACTAATAATTTTTTGGCATAAAGATAATTTTCACCCTTAACGTTTATAATTTTTGTTATTTTGGTCCTTATTCTTTTTTTTTGAGGTAAATTTAGCCCTTAACCTATGTCTTTTTAACAAATAACTCATTTTTTAACTACCATTATAAATGAACCGTTAAAAATTTAATAATGGTAACTTGTCATGATAATATATTTTAAATGACATAGAATATAACCTATTAAACATATACATATATATAGAATATAATTTTATTCTAATCTAAAAATATAAAATAATTAAAATTCAAATTCAAATGAAATATTAAAAATTAATTTTTATTCATTAAAAATTAATTAAATCTAAAATAAAAGACTACTAAATATTTTCAACCTTAACTATAGTAATCAAAATTTTATCTAAAAAAGTATGAACATAATCGGAAAAGAAAGGGTTTTGTATAGTTTGTTACCGGTGGATCAAAGATAAATGATTTTGATAATAATCAATTGGATTATTATTATTTTAGTTTAGAATTTAAGTATTTTAGTTTTAATCTAAATCGGATTTTTAGGGTTTTATAAAGATATTTTAGTCTAGTTAGGGTTGAGAACATTTATTAATTTTTTGTTTTGGATTTAATTAATTTTTAATATTTTATTTAAATTTTAATTATTCATATTTTATGTTGGAATAAAATTATATATTATATATGTATATATTTAATAGGTTTGATTCTATGTCATTTAACATATATTAGTATCACATATATATATATGATAAGTTATCATTATTAAATTTTTAACGGTTCAGTTATCATGGTAGTTAAAAAATAAGTATTTGTTAAAAAGACATAGGTTAAGGGCTAAATTTATCTAAAAAAAAATAAGGGTCAAAATGACAAAAATTATAAATGTTAAGGGTGAAAACTATCTTAATGCCTAATTTTTTTTTCACTAAGTGTTATTTTCGTAATTAAGATCAAACTACATGGTCAATTGGTATCATACCTATAAAGGGTTTCCTTTTCCCAATAAAACTGGAAATGCCAGGTCTCGCTCAACCGATCTAGCGTTTGGCAGCAAGAGAGGCGAATCCTTGAGGAATCAAAAACTTCAACTTCTCTTGCTTCCATTTCTCAATTTTTCTTCATTTTTTCTTTACGGCCATGGCTTCCATCTCGGATTCTTCCAAACAATCCCTTCTTCCAAGCTTCCTTTACTCTTCGCCCAACTCTTTCGCCCTCGATCGGCTCCTCAATGCCAGCAACCCTGCCTTCGGCGCTTCGAACTGCTCTACGTTTGAATCTCCAGCCGCATCATCCTCGCCGTCGATCAAGTCGAGGACGTTCATGATACCCGCGCCGAATGAGCCTGGTAAGAGAATCGAGATGTACTCGCCTCAATTCTACGCTGCTTGTACTTTCGGCGGTATCCTTAGCTGTGGTCTGACACATATGACGGTTACTCCTCTGGACCTCGTCAAGTGTAATATGCAGGTAAATATGTAGATCTGGGTATCCTTTTTACCTTCTTTCGAACTTTGTACTTGCTTTTAAGATTAGATCTGTGCTAACCTTGTTGTTCACTTGAGTATTTTGATTGATGATTGTTGCGTTTAGATCTGTTCCGGTTTCCTCTACTATTTCAGTTCGATTTTTATGACTTAAGTTTTTACTGCCACATTTCTAGATATCCGGAACTGTAAAGGAGGATCACTTTGATTGTACCCCAGATTTGATTTTTTCTGTCAAAGTCTCCAGGTCTTCATCTCGTAATAGATTCTTTTGTTTGCTTTTCCTTTGTCATAGTGTTATTCTCTAGAATTTAATTTTATTTGTGTATGCTTGCACTCCCTGTTCATCCAGTTGTATTGTGGAAGGATGTCCTGAACCTAAGTTGGTATGTTTTGTCATATGAATCAAGGTCATTAGTACCGTCCCCCGAGTTTATTCTCGAGGGAAACCAATTTATATGCCTCACTTTTGAACTTCGATTTCAAAATTTGGGCTTCTAAAGTCCAAGTTCCCAAACACTGCCTTAAAGCATTTCTTTGGTCTGATCCTCCTATTTTATGCATATATACAATCAAAACCTAGTTATTTGGTATCGATTTAGTGTTGGAACAGTATGTATCAGCCAGTATCCATAGAAATATCAATCACCATGATATGAATACTTGTGTTATCTGTTGCTGTTAATCTGTTATCATTTTTCATTGTAATGCATTTTATTTGATTCAATATACCGTAGATCTTACATTATGGATTTGTTTCAGTTAGCCAGCTGATTTTTTAATATGACGGATGTTCTAAGTTGACATCTGGATTGTTGTTTTGCAAGATTGACCCTGCAAAATACAAGAGCATCTCATCTGGTTTTGGAGTCCTACTGAAAGAGCAAGGATTTAGAGGCTTCTTCCGTGGCTGGGTTCCTACTCTTCTTGGTTATAGTGCTCAAGGTGCTTGCAAGTTTGGGTTTTATGAGTTTTTCAAGAAGTACTATTCTGACCTTGCTGGACCTGAATATTTTGCCAAGTACAAGACCCTCATATATCTTGCTGGCTCTGCATCTGCTGAGGTGATTGCTGATATTGCACTCTGCCCCTTTGAGGCAGTCAAGGTCAGGGTTCAAACCCAGCCGGGTTTTGCTAAGGGTATGTCAGACGGATTTCCCAAGTTCATCAAATCCGAAGGTGCTGCTGGGTAAGCTTCTTAGAATTGCTGAATGTTCTTTGTAAGTAATACTGCAAAACATTTGTTCAATTTTGTAACTATTTGCTCTGCAGATTGTACAAGGGTATCGTTCCTCTTTGGGGCCGTCAGATTCCATGTAAGTTTGGCATATCCATTTTTCATGGATAATTACTGGGTTTAGTACATCCCTTCAATTTTTATTTTATCCTTCCTTTTTTTCCCTTTTAACACTCCATTTGGCATTTAGTTCTCCTTTCTTTTTAACGAACTGTAAGATAACATTCATCCTTATTTTTAACAGTGTAAGATTATTTAGAAATTCATCCTTTCTTTCAGATACCATGATGAAGTTTGCTTCTTTTGAAACCATTGTTGAGATGATCTACAAGTACGGTATTCCCACACCAAAAGAACAATGCAGCAAATCTTTACAGCTTGGTGTTAGTTTTGCCGGTGGTTATGTTGCTGGGGTCTTCTGTGCTATTGTTTCTCATCCTGCTGACAACCTTGTTTCTTTCCTCAACAATGCCAAAGGGGCAACTGTTGGTGATGTAAGTTCTTGAAGCCTCAATCATTTTTGAGCTTTAGTAATTTCAGCGATGAACCATTTTTACTATGCCTGTTGTCTTTTGATTGTGCAGGCTGTTCAGAAGCTTGGTTTGTGGGGTCTGTTTACCCGTGGGCTTCCCCTCCGTATTGTAATGATTGGAACCCTAACCGGAGCTCAGTGGGGTATCTATGATGCTTTCAAAGTGTTTGTGGGACTGTAAGTCATTCCTATCATGGCTCTATAAAGCATTGGTGTCTTGTTTTCAAGTGATTATAGTGAATGCTTATGAGATTTCTTGTAATCTTTCAGGCCAACCACTGGTGGTGTTGCTCCAGCTGCTGGCACACAGCCTGCAAAGGCGTAATAGAATATTTCCAGGTCAACTTAATATTTTAATAGTCCTGGGAAACCAATTTCCTAGGAATAAATAAAATTGCAACACAGGAGTGCTGGAAATTTGCTTGAATTAGTTCTTTTTGCGTTTGGAACTTTTGTCAACTCATTTTTGTTTTTTGTGAGAGGATGGTTTTGTTCTCATCCACTAAACTTTGTGAGATTATTTTTTGTAGTTAGCTCATATACCATGAAATTTCATTTTAAGATCAATACCCCCTGTAGCTTCCACCAGAACTCTTTGAGCAGATTGAGATGGGTACGTTCGTCAGCAAGAGATTCTATATGCCGAGAAATTTTATTGTTGCATTGGTTCATTTTGTTTTGTATGATTTTTAGGCTCTAAGCAGACATCTTTTGTTGGGTACAACCTAATCCATGTTTGAAAGTTTAATTTTAAACATTATCCTTTTTACGTATATGTTTTTCAAAGTAGAAATATAATTGAATGAAATGATAATTTAAGTTAGTAACATAAAATCAAAGTTAGAGTTCATTCAATTTCATGATTTCTTTCATCTTCTATTGAAGGATGAAAATGGTTATGTTTTTCTTCTGGATATTATTATTCACACTACATATACGAAAATTGTAAACCAAAATGAAACAACAAAAACCTGTGTCAAAATTCCAGAATCGCAAACAAGATGTAGACTTGTTTGCCAGATTTGGGAAGATCATATAGAACAAATTCCTGGTCAACTAAATTTAGGGAAATGCTTGTTAATGTCATTTTTTTTGGTTAGGATCCATTGATATTGCGTAAAAATCCAACATTCTAAAAAGTTGTAAAACTCAAGTTTTATATAGGGTAAAAGGATTTTATTTCTATATCAACACACATGCGTGCACATAGAGAGGTAGGATTTACTTACATAGAAGGTAAAATTCATAATTGTACACGTTTTTTTTTATCGTACACATATATAAAGGTATAAAATCTACTTACACAAAATATAAAACCTATATTTTTATACATTTTTTTATCGTACACGTATATAAAAAATGATCCACTTATATACAATGTAAAACTCATAGTTTTACATACTTTTGATCATTAGATGGATAAAATAGATAGTTAAGATTAACTCTTTATTTTTTTTACAAGTGATAATCTTCATATAATCTACTGTTTGTGTTAGTTATCCACTTCACCTATCTTATCACCTATCTTATAACCGTGACGACTATTTTTTAATAAACGTTTAAGGGATTTTGTAAAAAAAATCATAATTTAGGAAAACTGAAAGTCACCACCGATAGTTTTAAAAAGGGATAGATTGGACACCAACAAAAACAAAAACATAGAAAAATTGGATCCAAGAACTGATTTACGTATGTGAAAAGATTAACACCCCCAACATCCAAAATTTATATCGTAGTTATTAAAGAAAATAAAAATTTAACTTCATTTAAATTTTTATCTAAATTCCGAATATTAAATTTATATTTTATCTAAAATTTAATGATTAAATTAATATTGTATTCAAGATTTAAAAATCAAATTAAAAAATAATATTAGTTTTCAAAACATTATTTTTAAAAGTTAATTAGTAAAACTTATGGAATAAAAGTGACCATTGCATGGTTTACCCAGAAAAATATTAAGCTATTAAACAAGAAAAATAAAAATAAATAAAGTCCACTGAGAGAATAAAACACCCTAAAATTACGATCTTTGCGATTGCAGCACACCCTCAAAAGAGGGCTGCTCACCAAACGAAATCCCAGCTTACCGTAGAATGGCCGAAACACAGAGTCCCCGCGAACCTGCATTGCCTGCAAAACGCAAACCCAACCTCATCTCCCAGGATCACGACGCACAACAAAATGTCCCCCTTAAATCCCCTAAACTCCAAACACAAGATGAAACCATCCTACCAAGCAAAGATGATCACGCTATCCACCCTTCTGGAAACAGCAATTCCTCTGTTCCTGAACCCAGACCCGAGAACGAAGATCCTGGAGTCTACTCCGAAGAAGGAGACGATGAAGATGACTATGAAGACGACGATGAGGACGAGGAGAATGGAAGTACCCCAGTGGACCGGAAAGGGAAAGGGATTTTGATTGAGGAGGAAAATGATAGTGACGATGAAGACGAAAACGATGATTCAAGTGATGTCGAGAATGAATCTGAGTGTGAGAGTGATTTATCTACTGATCCGTTGGCGGAGGTTGACTTGGACAATATCTTACCTTTCAGGACGCGGCGGCAAGTGGTGCGTCATGGGGTTCATATTGCGAAAGAAGTCGGAAACATGGGTGAAGCCGATGATGGTGATGACAGTGACTCTTAATTTTGGTAAAGATTGTATTTTCAGAGATTTTTTGTAGTTTAATTTGGAGGTTAGTGGAATTTATTTATTTATTAGTGTTAGTTAATACTATGAGATTATATATTACTACTCTGTGTTGTAAACTCAAAATTTTAAACTTTCCTAGAATTTCTACATTCCCAATCTTAGAGCTTTCCTCTTTCCTCGTTCATTTGTTTGTTTCCTGTTTTTGAAACGCCATAGAGATGAGACTGAACTAGGGGAGGAATCTGCTAAACCAAGTAAAAATTATGGAAATCATATCCCTTTGCAGTTGATTTTAATGTACACATGAATAAGAAGGCCCTTTATGCATTTTAACTTGTGGAAGCATCCTTAAAACGTTAGGAAGAGAGTGAACAATGTGGATGGAAAACAGGTGTGGCATTGGTATTTTTTTACTTGAAGATATTTGTCAATCTTAGCTTGAAACCTATCAGCATGTTGCTTTTCTGTTTCGTCATTGAGAACATGTTCTTCTTGTTTAGGAGCGTGTAACTTCTGATTATGCCTACCCTTGTCTTTAAAGTATACGTTGGCTAATCATGGCTTGGCATAGTTTTTGTTAATTTGAAAATATTGCTTGCTATTGCTCCCATCTTAAGATGATTTAGGCATAAATTCATACGAGCTCTTATGCGGCTAGCTAGAATGCATCTGGAGTGGATATAATGATAAATTTCTTTGAAAAAGTGCCAGTGCTCTTTTAATATTCTAGAAATATGATTTGCCTGCTGCTGATTATGTAGTTAAGGATCCGTATCAGGAAACTAGATACCAGGTCTTACCACAGAAGCACCAGCATCGGCTCATTGACCACAATATGGAGGGAATCTTCTTGCATGTCTTGGCTTGTTGCTGATCCTGCATGTTCAATATTCATTTCGGTTTTATTTATATCATCAGTTATCCCATTGCATAGGAACTCTGCCGAAATTTTGCTTCAAAGAGCTCCAAGGGCTCAGGAGCAGGGTTTGAAGAAGGCCACAAGTGATACTACAAACATGGAAGGGATATGTCGTGTTCAGAACTTTCATGTATGGAGCTTTACAAACTCAGATGCCATTGGAACAGTCCACCTTCATATAGCATCCGAAACTGACAAGGCTGCTATGAAAACACGTGTGTCACAGATCTTACATGATGCCGGAATCAAGGATTTGAACGTGCGAAACAACAGTGACCAATCTTAGGTTGCAGTGTTGAGAATATAGACTAGCTGCTTCATTTTAGGACTGAATCTAATCATGATTGAAGGCAACAGATAGCTCCAGTTGTGATAGGCTGTTGTCAAGTTATGCGGCTTTCTCGGTTCAATCTTGGAGAGTTCAGCATCCATGTTTTCTATAAAAGAATAGAAAAAACGTAAATGTTTATGTTTGGTACACATGGGATCAGTAGCAGTGTGTTCGGAGCTGAAGTACAATTTATTTTTATTATTAATTAAAGAGATATTATGTTTTATATCAGAATTCGTGCTTATTTTAATCATTAAATTAATTAATAAATCTCGATTTCTATACTCTTTTGTTCGGTATTTGTCCTAACTTATTTTAAAGTAAAATTAATTAATAAATACTAGTTGGGTGGAATCTAGATCCCATCCTTACAGCACAAAGATAATATTCTCCATTGATTCCTTTTAATAATATGTTTAAAACCATATTATCAATTATTGCATTTAACATAAATTATAACAATAATAATAGATTAATTAATCTTTTAAGTGATAATGCAAATCCAAAATGTAAACATGTAGGAAGGCATCAATCTAGGTTAGTTTCAATGTAAACCATCCTTCAAAAAAATCAGTAGCATTGTTAAAGCGAATATATATTTTTGAGTCAAGATTTATACTATTATGACTGAAAATAAATAATTATTTAAATTTTTAAAAAATTAAATATATTTCATTTATTTTTCCGTAAAAATCTTCTATTTTTATCGTCAATTCTATTTATTATTTTTATTATCCAACTATTAAAAAATTCTTATTTTTTCTTATTGGTGTATTGGGATGAGACATTAGATGTCTTCTAAATAAAATATTAAATTAATTTTTTTTTATATTAAATATTTATAAATTGATTAATATAGCCGAAACCAGTGGTTAAAAAATTATCAAATGTAATAGTGTATATTTTTTAATGGCAATGGAGCGGTTGAAACCACCGAGCCTGCCAAATTTTGATTTTAGTTTACCCTTTGCGCCTACGGAGCAGCTGAAGCAGTTGTAAATTGAAACTGCGGCAGACAGCACCGGATTTGGTCTGAACAAAGTTGGTTAAATTGTCACTCAACTATAACTCAAATCCGTTGAACTCCTTTCACTGTCCAAAATAAAATCCCAAATTTGAACTGGAAAACCAGTCTCTTTTCTTTAACTAAAGATCCAGTTCAGAGGATCTAGGGTTTTTGAAAATGGAGACTTCAGAGCAGAAAGTGGTTGCTGTTATCATGGTTGGTGGACCTACCAAAGGTAAACGGCCTCTGCCTTTGCTTTCTTGCTTGGTTCATACAATTTCAGGCGATTTTCTTGTTGGGTTTTGATCTTGATTGGTGATTGTTGTTTTCCGCCATAGGGACTAGATTTAGGCCTTTATCGTTCAATACTCCAAAACCTTTAGTCCCTTTAGCAGGCCAGCCTATGGTTCATCACCCAATTGCTGCTTGTAAACGGGTACCTTTTTCACCACCCTTTTATTGATTTTATGCATATATTTCAAAGCTAATTGTCACATTCTGGTATTCTTTGTTATTTTAATCTTATGTCCCATGATTCAAAGAGTTCATAACTATAAGTGCACATATATTTAGACATGGGCACTAGAGTATGATTCTCTAAATGTATGAAAAGAACTTGAGGTCGGACATTTGTTATCTGATATCAGATTCAATACGTAGTCCAAATAACATAGAGTTTTGCTTTTGTTGTTGTTGTAGTTCCAATCATAATGTTCTTATTCATTGATTTCCCATACCTCTGTTTTGTTTGCTGCATAGATATCAAACTTGGCTCAAATTTTTCTAATTGGATTTTACGAGGAGAGGGAGTTTACTCTATACGTCTCTTCGATCTCTAATGAGTTAAAAATACCAGTGAGGTGATTAGTCCACCATTTTTTTTTCATTTCAAGCCTTTTATTCGGAGGTGGATTTCACTCGTATATTTTTACCTTCCCTTCTCAAATTGCTTGAGTTAGATACTTGAAAGAGGATAAACCCCATGGTTCAGCTGGTGGCCTCCATTACTTCAGAAATATTATCATGGAAGACAACCCGGTTTGTACTCTGCATTTCTTTTTCGTACTCATTCGTGCTCATTTTTCATTTAGTTTTGTGTTATTATTTCCTCTTCCCTTCAAAGTTCCGAGTCTCGGTCCTCTATAACTTCTCAAACAATGCTAAATCAATATGCAGGTGCTATGAATTACTTCTCATATCATTTTCCTTTTGTACAGTCACATATCTTCCTGCTAAATTGCGATGTTTGTTGTAGTTTTCCGTTGACAGACATGCTTGGTAACTTTCCTGTTCTTATGTAATTATGTGTTTCTGAGTCTGCTTCCCCGAGCATTAATTAGATGCTTGTTGCTGCAGAGGCTCACAAAAGATACGGTGGGATGGGAACGGTGTTAGTAATCAAGGAAAGTTCCTTTTTTTTTCAAACATTTATTATTTGTAGATTGATTTTATAGTTTACCTTAGTTGCAAAAACTTTAGTCCTTGTGGTGGTCATCTTTTGATGTTTTCTTCTTGTTTCCCGTGCAGGTTTCTGCTGAAACAGCTAACCAATTTGGTGAGTTGGTTGCTGACCCAATTACGAAAGAGCTACTGCACTACACTGAGAAACCTGAGACTTTTGTAAGTTCATGGTGCAATTTTAACCTTCCACTTACAGTGTATGAGGAATTTATAGCATGGTTAATAGTGCTAAGTCGGCCTTTTCTCTTTGCTTTTTACATTTGATGGATTGCAGGTAAGCGATTTAATTAACTGCGGAGTTTACATATTTACTCCCGATATCTTCACTGCCATTCATGATGTCTCCACACATCGAGAAGAATTAGGTTGTCTTTTTATTTGTAATTACAAATTTTGATGCCTTAACGAGCATAATGTAATCTTTGTATGGTCTTGTAAAAGATATGAATAAACATCATTGAATATCGTCTTTTTCTTTTTGGCTACCTGCAGCTAATTTAGGCCATTTGTCCTCCTTTGAAGCGCTTCAGTCTCCAACAAGGTTGTCTCTTTCACTTGTCTCGCTGTGTCTAAACAGTTACCTTTCACTGATTTACTTTCAAATATTTAGGACTATAGATGACAAACATGTCTTTATAATTTTGCTTTTGAATACTTGATGTTATTCCTAACTTTAGGATGGTTTTTTTACTGTAAGAGAAGACATACTTCTGCACATAATCCTCAGGGTGCACAATCAATCTGAAACATTCTCTCTTAAACATCTCTCAATGTGCTTACATTTTTCGTAATAAGTTCGATATTAAATGATTGTCTTTGATACATTTTTATGGTCTCTGCTCCTTGGAAAATGTTCGATATCAATATCCTTGTCTTTTTGGGTGCAGTTATTTGTTGTGAAATGCCTGCAGTTCTAATCATAATGCTGCTATCTATTTCCTCTAGGTCTTTTCCCCTCGATTTTGTTAGATTGGATCAAGATATTTTGTCCCCGTTTGCGGGAAAGAAGCAGTTATTTACATATGAAACCATGGATTTCTGGGAACAAATCAAGACTCCGGGGTAAAATGTTTTGGATTGATGTTGCCCTTTTTTTCAATGAGTTATCATTGATTCTGCTCCATATTTAAACCTAACATTATCCATACAGGATGTCTTTAAAATGTTCTGGTCTTTATCTTTCTCAATTTCGGTTTACCTCCCCTGATCTATTGGCTAGTGGAGATGGAACTAAAAGTACTTTGATTGTTGGAGATGTTTATGTGCATCCCTCAGCCAAAGTACATCCGACCGCAAAGGTAGTTCTGCTAGTCTATTTTATTTGAGCAGTTCTCTATTATGTCTGTTTCTCAATTGTGGAACCATATGCTAAGTTGCTTTCATGAGCAGATTGGCCCCAATGTCTCTATTTCGGCAAATGTTCGTATTGGAGCTGGGGCAAGGCTTATAAATTGTATCGTCTTGGATGACGTTGAAGTTCAGGTAAGGAAGTTCATGCTTGGGGAAAATCACAATTTTCATTGTGTTGAACCTGTGTTTATTCATTCGAGAAAAATATAATTTGTTGTATTTTCTCCCGTCAGGAAAACGCTGTTGTTATTAATTCTATTCTCGGATGGAAGTCGTCTGTAGGGAAATGGTCTCGTGTCCAGGCAAGTTTTTGCATCGATACAATATTTATTCTATTGTGGGATGGAAATCGTAGCATGCACAAACTGTTTCATGGGTGGGTATAGATCTTGATTGATGATTGTCCGGAAACAACTGGATAAAAAATTTAGTGAGAAATTACCAAATTTTGCTTTAACGAAAGATTATGCTCGAAGATCAGTACATAAGACAGATTATTTTACTTAGCTGGCTGATGATGTTCAACCTTATTTTTCCAGGCTAGTGGAGACTACAATGCAAAGCTCGGAATTACTATCCTCGGTACTTTTCCGTAAGAAATTTCTAGAATATTTGGTAAAATATATTTTTAACCGAAAAAAAATGCAGACGTACTTGAAGAAAGGTTTAGCTTCAGTTTAATTTATGTTGCAGGGGAGGCTGTAATGGTAGAAGATGAAGTTGTTGTGATCAATAGTATTGTTCTTCCGAATAAGACCCTTAACTTAAGCGTGCACGATGAGATCATTTTGTGACAGTGGAAAGGTCCTGCGAGCTTTTTCTCTCACAGAAGTCCGAATTTTCGGCCTACGGAACAGAAGAAAGACCATCTAAGAATATTTTCAATGGCAATGGTAACTGGTAAGTACGACCATAGCCGAGATTGAATTACTGCTGTGGAATAGTTTTACTACGAAAACCTTGAGATGGAAGATGAATAGTTTATAATTATGAAATTGATGTTTAGAAGTTCCCTTATTCAGACTGTGCAAGAACTCTTTCTGATTGAGTTTAGTTTGCTTCTCTGTTTTGCTGCTTTCTTGACTGGAATAAGATGGCATCCGGAAAACTTTACTCCTTTCAATACCAGATTTTATGATATTTGAGTAGGGATGGGCACGGAACCCGAATTCGACGGGTTCCGACTCGGTCCGATTGGATCAGATTTTTTGGTAAAAAATTCGGGTTCGGGTTTAGGGTGAAAAAATTTGACCCGACCCGATACTAATAATGTAATTCTCATATATATTTTAGGGATATTTGCAAAAATGACCGCTCTTTATATATATTTTATATAAGTAGATCACTAAAATTAATTTTTTTATAATTAGGTCACTAAAATTAAAATTTTTACAATTAGATCCCTGAATTTTATTTTTTTACAGTTTAGTCCCTAAAATTTTAATTTTTAATGATTCGGGTCAGGTCGGATTTTAAAGATTAAAAATCGGGTCAGGTTGGATTTTTTTTTCCACCCTAAATCCGGGTCGGGTCGAGTGACGGGTAGAGGGTGTGATTTTTTGGGTCGGGTGCGGGTGGGTCGAAAATCCGACCCGACCTGACCCGTGCCCATCCCTATATTTGAGGTTCGGTTCTTTGACCTTATCATGTTTAGATGTGAAATCAGGTAATCGAATGGGTTTTAGTTAGGTAATGTCAAATCAGATAAAATTGAGTACGAGTTAAGTCGATTCAATGGTTCAATTTGAGTCGGGTTGAGTTTAGATCGACTCAGATTCTGGTTTTTTGTTGGATTGATTTTAAATCAAGTTGAGTTTGGGTCTTGGTTGGGTTAATTTCAAGTTAGGTAAGTTTTGGTTGGTCCGAAATAGTTAATTAAGGAGTTAATTCAGGTTTAGATCGACTTTAGGTTAGGCCACATTCAGGTTAGATTAGGTCATTGGCCGATAGAAAACAGTTCAAGTAATAAATATTATTTTTGGTTGAATTTCAAGTCAGCTCTTATCATGTACAAATAGACTTTAGGCCTGATAATTGTGGGTCAATTTTGAATAAAAATATTATTTTAGGAATTACTAGGAATCGATTTATCCCTTAGGATGTCGATATGTTACATTTTTTATAAAAATAATTGTGATTAAATTAAATTAAAACTTAAATTAGGACTAAATAAAAAATCTTAAATGGATAATAAATATATAACTTAAAAAATATGTGGGAAAATAATTATTTATTTAATTTAAAAATTAAATTAAAATGGTTAAATTGTAATTTTGACTTGGTATTTGGACTTTGGAGGAAAGATCCCATATGTTCTTTTAGGTTGGAAGAAATTCAAGTTTTAGTCCTTTTGACTTTAGAAGTTTTTCATTTATGTCTTAAATTTTTATTTTTAAGTCTTAATTTAATTCAATCGAGTCCTAATTTAGGTTATAATTGAAATCTGAGCTTATTTTTAGAACTAGAAATAAACAAGGTTCAATTTTGGATAAAAGTATAATTTTATGGACTAAAATGAACAAAAAATACCATCTTTTAATTTTTTTAAAGACTAAAATAAACCAAAATATCATTATATTAAAAATATCAAGTTAAATTACACAATTGAAAATAAATAAAGATCAATTTTTGTTTAAATATAGATTTATAGGGATTTAATTGAACATTAGACTTTTAAACCTTAAATTCATCCCCAAAACCTAAACTAATCATAGAAACCTATAGACATAACACGTTTGAGACATATTCACATTACACGTATCAATTTTAGTCCCTAAAATTATTATATTATATCAGATTAATTCCAATAGAATATAACTCATCAAATATTTGAACTAAACTCAATTTTTTTTTCTTATAATATTACTTTAAAAAATTAATTTGTCAACTCTCTTTGTTACTCTTGCGTCTTTGAGCAATTTATTAAATTTTAGATTATGTAAAATCACTTTAATTTTATGATTTATTCTTTTAAAATTCAATCTAGTTTCTTTAACTTTTTCCAAACAACTAGTATATATATTTTCTATTTTTTATTTTTATCGGATCTATAAAAAAATTTGATTTATCAATTCACATAAAAGTTTATATAGATCAATAGTCATAAAATCTTTAACATATAAATATAGATCAATTCGATGCATGTCGTAAAATTTTTCTTGGGATTAAATAAAATTTGGTTTCACTTAAATTTTCATTGAACAACTTAACTTTTCGATCTTCATATGGATACTCCTACAACTTCACACAAATTTGGCATCAATGATTTTTCAGATGTCGGAACACAACCTTCTTTGAACTGAAAAAAATTATTCGATAAAAACGTCATCCTGATTCGAAGAAAAAAAACTATTCTTTTAACATAGATTTTAAAAGAATAAATTATAAAATTAAAATAATTTTTTATAATCTGAAACTTAATAAGTTATTCAAAGACACAAGGGAAAAAAGAGAGTTGACAAATTAATTTTTAAAGTAGCGTTGCAAGAGGAAGAAGAAGGATGAAAAAAATTGAGGTTTAGTTAAAAAATTTGATGAGTTATTTTTATTTGGATTAATTTGATATAATGTAATAATTTGAGGGACTAAAATTATTATTAAACCATACCATATCATAGTCTCTGTTAAATATTTAACAATTGATGATCAAAATATAACAAAATAAAATTTTAATGATGATTTTGATGAAAAAATTAATTGGGTGGCCAACACAAGAAAAGAATGATAGTTGGATGACCATCCATATTATTAAACCATGTCATCTCACAATTTTTGTTAAATATTTAACAGTCGATGACCAAAATAATAATGAAATAAAATGTTAACAATGATTTTGATGAAAAAATTAGTTTGGTAACCAACCTAAAAATAAGTGATAGTTGGATGATCATTTGTGCAGTTTTCCTTATAGAAAGTAATTTATGAAATTTTATTTTAAATATTTATTAATTATATATTGAGTCTTTAAAATTTTTAATGTTTATTAATTAGTTCAATGATATTCAACAATGTTAATTGTTAGTGATGTTTAATAATTTTCGACACTCGTTGTAGAATTTTCATAACGATATACATGAATACAGGGGATTATAAGTGTATACCTTATAGGACACCATCGAGTCTTGTTAACACCAAACTCAAAATTTGTCTTTGCCTTTAGGCTTAGAGTGCTCTCACACGTCCTTGGCTATAACAAATATTGTAAAATGAATTACAACACCACTAAGAGAAAAAAAAATAACAAAAGGGAATTCTTAACTACAAAATAGATTAAAACCCCTAATCTTATTCACCCAACCTCCACCAAGATTGTTGATATATACTTCAAAATATAGATCTTTAGAAGGTTAACCACTTACCCTTGACTTCGATTTTCAGATTATAACTCACCAAACTTTCTCTACTAAGAATGAGAAAGAGGATGAAAGAAAAATGAGGAGACAAAATGAAATTACTTTTTTTTTTCTTTTGACAATCTAATTAATTTCGGATCAACCAATCCCATTCAAATGGATATTTTGTCAAAATTACCCTTTTATCATCTTATATACTTTTTCATAAGCCCCAAAAAACTCACTAAGGCCCAAGAATTTGGCCCAAACACGAGGTTCAAACTTCGATTTGACTCAACCCTCAGATAATCCAGGTTGTTATGTAGAGATTCTTTGGGAATGTACCTCGTATACGTGCAATGTCAATTGTTGAAAAGTATATCAAAGACGCTCCACCCCCATCATTGTCTTGTCCCATGATAGGGTGAAGAACTCGCTAGTTATCTTGGTGAAGCCTAGCTTCCTCCGAATGAAGCCTTGCTGGATGACAAACCTTTGCAAGTGGACATGACGAATAGTTGACAACTCAGGGTAACCCTTGAATGTATGTAATGAAAAGTTGTTGTCTCATCTTCTTTACATTCTTTTGGTCGAGAGCCGAAAGAAAGGCTTGCATGGAGGCTATGACACCTTTGAAGTTTGTTTTCATCATTAATTCAACCGTTTATTTTTTTAAACCCTACCAACATACTAAATACCAATCTGTAATGTTCCAGAACTCAAAAGATACAAAATGCAAAGAGAGTGTTTCCGGCACTGAGGTTCGGATTCAAGACTCCAAAACTAACTCTATATCCATGGCCAACGAAAATGCACCCATCGTTAACTGACATCCCACCAAAAACAGTTGCCCCGGTGTTATATGACCATAAAATTTCACCACTCGTAGCATCCATAGCATATATCGGTCCGTCTTGGTATGTGGAACCACCAAAAAGAACACCATTAGCCACTGTTACAGGCCCACTGGCGGTACCATTGTTGGGGTCACCTGTCGACCAAAGGATTTGTCCGTTTTTAGCATCCATTGTCACCCATCCACCGGCAGTGGTGTTTCTTGTAGATGGTTTCAAAGTGAAGTTTCTGCCATTAGAATTAACTATGTTTGTGTAAACCCTCTCTTCATCTGTGGCGGCACCCCATGTTCCGCCTCCAGTGATACCACCAGGTCCAGCTTCCTGCACCAATCAATGGGTAATTAAATCATTATTTTAATCTAGAATCATTAATTTGGTCCAGTGATCAATGATACTAGTGAGATCGAGTCATGGCAGTTGATTGTTCAATGTCTGTCCCATAACGTCCAAAATTTAGTACCTAGTTAGGTTGATGTAGAAGGGGTTGGATACCTTACCGTAGACCATATAATATTGCCATCGTCACGATCCAATGCCCATGCAAATCCGCTTTTTTGGACTGCAACAACGATGTCTGTCTCAGTTCCATTCACGTCTATGCTTAGCATCATCGGTGCTTCCCCGAAATCAGCGTCAGGATTTGGTCCCGGAGGACAATCTGGAACTGAAAGATTATTACATGCAATATAAAAAACATCATAGCCCCCAAACTGATGGAACCACTTGATGTTTCCAGTGTCCAAATCAATGGCTAGGAATGAATCTGAGTGGTTATCAGGCTCGACACACTCGTCCGAATGAGTGGGAGGACCTTGGGTTTGATTGTTTTGTCTCTCCTGACACTCGGTTATGTTTTGGGGAGCCGAGTAGAGGTTCCCAGTGGCAATGTAGACGAGGTTCCTAGCGACGTCGATTGCCGGGCTGCTGCCCCAAATGGCAGCCCCAGAATATTGGCCACGGTTACCGAAGTTGTCAGGTAACACGAAGGTTTGCCATAAGATCTTGCCAGTTGTTGCGTTTAGTTTGACGAAGCTTCCTCGAAAAGTGCAGCATTCTTCGGTACTTAACGTTTCTTCTAGTGAAGATGTGCCCACGTAAAACATCCTGAGTTTAAATCAAATGAACCAGATAAATATTTTAGGTTTTGTTACAAATGTATATACATCTGACAATGTTGATTTTGATCCCAAATTTTAAGAGAAATTCGTTATCCCCCAAAAATGTATTTTATATTGTTTAAATTTAAGTCTTTATATAAATTGAGTCCGGAGTAATCTTAGTAGAGGATGATGTATTTTTTTCATATAATTCAGATTAAAATATCATGTATGCACAGTATTTTATAATAGTTTACTGTTTCTTTTCTTTATACTCTGTAACTTAGCGACGGGTAAAGTCCTTCGAGAATTTTTAAAAATAATTTTCAAAGATTTATATTAATTAAAGGATTGTAATCATCTATCAAGAAGAAGTTCGATTTAGGAGATGACGTTGGGATTTTTAAGAAACCGCATGCAAAATTTAGATATCGTATATGGAGAAAATCGTTTCAAAAACGATTTTCTCAATAATAAATTTTTATAAAATTTAATTTAAATTAATTAATTAATAAAATTAATATAAATGATTAAATAAAAAATATAATACATTTTAATAAGTGTCTGACACATTTATAAAAAGGTAAAGCACTCAAATAACTAAACTATCCCTAAAAATATAAAATAATTAAATTTTTAAAAATTATATAATAATCAACAAACTATAATTTTTATAAAATGATTTTTAGGATGTTAACAATCATTAACTACTCGACGTGACAAAAATTTATATAATAATATATTTAATTTTAATATATACATATTTAATTAATTTAGATATTAGTAATAAGTGCGATATTAAGAGTAAGTTGATTTAAAATGTTAATATGGAAAATTAAATATTATATTATTTAGATTTTTATAGCTTTCATTTTATCTAATTAATGACAATTCATGGCATAACAAATATTTTATAACAATAGAAATTGTTTAATGTCTACCATATAACATTTAAAAGTTTAATAATTATTTTATATTTTAAAATTAATTTAGAGATTATTTATATTTAAAATAATACAAGGATTTTGAGGTTAGCCAAAACAAATAATATATAGCCGTAAATTTGACTTTCTGATTATTATCAAAATACACTTTGTAATTTATTTTAATCAAGGCGGTTCAAACATTTAAAAGATTATTTTAATTTACTAAAATAGACCTTTTATTTATAATATGAGAAATGTCTAAGGTGCTTTTTCAAATGATTTTTTTAATAAAGAATGTTACATATTTTATTATTAATATAAAAATAAATTTAAAATATATAAAAGTCTGATATTTTGTCTAAAAAATATATTTTCTTATATATTTTAAAATAAAATAATCTATAATTTTTTAATATCAATATTTTACGAAAAACACACCTACTGAACATGTATAAATCCACTTAATATTTGTGTGTTGTAATCAGATACAAATTATTTTTTTATTATTATGTTTTTATTAATGTTTTTATTTTAAAATAATAAATTTAAAGTTTAAGATTAAATAATGTAGTTAGATTTAGAGAATTAAAGGTAAAATATATTTTTTAAGTTTAAGTTTAGTGTTTAAGATATGATAAATTAGATTTAAATTTTAAAATTTATTTTTTTTAATTATTTTTAGTATAAAACATAAAAATATGATTAAAGATAATTTTTTTTTATTCTTGTTAACCATATTTATATGTATATATTCTTTAAATTTGACTGGAAAACGTTCTATAAAGAATGAAGTATCCAATGACTAACCCGTTGTAGTACGTTCCTGACATGGTTATGACAGCATATGGGTTTTCATCCAGCAGGGTGGACCAAACAAGCTCACCATTGGATCGCTTCACTCCGACAACAGAAGCCGGTCCACTGATGCCAATGATCAGCAAATCATCAGCAACGGCGGGCGTGGTTCGTGAAGCCGTCACACTCACATTGGATATAACTCCGGTAGAGTTAATCCCAGTCAACTGTTGCAGATTCTGTTTCCAAATAAGAAATCCATCGGATTCGTTCAAAGCATAAAGATATCCATCCCAACTCGGGAAATAAACTGCTCCATCGGAAACAGACGGTGTCGCAGTGATGTCTCTTCCGGCATTGAATCTCCATTTCAACCTCAGGTTTGAAACTGTTTCTGGGCTGATCTTGGTTTCCTTGTCTGCAAATCTTCTGTTCAGTATGTTTCCTCCATGGCTCAACCAGTCCGCTGAAGGTGTCGAAACCAGCAAAGAAACAAGGCATAGTAAGAGAATGAACTCCATTGAAGTTGAATTCTGTCCTGTGTTGCTTGTATCATCAAAATCTTTAAACAGATTATATGATTTATAGTGAAATAATGGAAGACTAGAGGGAATTCAAGCATTCATATACTGATGTAACTACGAAGACTTTCATTTATTTATTAGTATTTTTTTCATTATATAATATTAAAAAAATGAAAGTTGACTTCACAATATGATGAAAATCTACGCAAAATTCATCTCTATATTTATAGTTAGGATCCACTTATAAGTGCTATTTTTTTTACGCAAATTTTAAAATTTTGGATGGGAAAATAGCCGAGATTAACTATTTATTTTTTAAATGATAATTTTTACATATTCTATTATTAATTTTAGAAAAAATCTACAATATGCGTTGAATACTGTTGAACATTACTAATATTGAACATTGCTGAACACTATTAAATTAATTAATAGAGATTTAAAATCTTAAGGACACAACATATAATTATAAACTATTTAAAATAAAATTTTAATTAAATTAATTATATATTGAGTTTTTGATATTCTTATTCTTTATTATCAATTTAACGGTGTTCAACTGCGTTCAAACATTAGTAAAGTTCAATATTGTTCTACGCACGTGGTAGACTCATCTTTATTCTTATTCATTTATTTCACTTATATAACGATCCAAAAAAATGCGTAAATTTTAATAACTTTTATATTGTGTAACTATATATTATATCATTATAAAATTTGTACGATAAATGTCATGTACCATAATTTATCGCAGTGTACCATTAACTGTTTTAATTAGCTTTGTCTTAAAGACCAAAAGCATTAGTATCCCCTTTTATAATAAAATCTTAAAAATATTTTTATAATTTAATTTATTTTTAAATTCAAAAAATAATTAAACTTTTATTATTACAATAATTTTTACCTTCAGTTTAATTCAAGGGTAAAATTCACAAATAGTCACTAAACTCTATCAATTATTCAATTCCTTAATCCCTAAATTCTCAAACCAAATTATTATGCTCTAACCTACGAGCCAAATTATCCCAAATGATCATTGTTTAGGAATGTCCAAATGCTCAAAATACATGTAAGATTAGAGTTTTTTCAATGATCTTGTATAGGTTTTGAGTTAAATTAACATTAATTAATATCGTGATTACTTTTCAAATTAAATGTCATCTAATTAACTAAACATTAAGTTGCGCTCATTGATAAAATCAAACATTTATTCTATTTTTTCAAAGCTTATCCATGCGTCGACAGTTTTAATAATATAAACAACCTATGACATAAGATCAGCATTTACCAAGTGGTTAAGTTAGCCGACTGAGGACCAGTTCTCGCAGCAACTTGTTTAATTTTGTAAGACGTGGAGTTAACAAAAATCATTTGTCTCGTAATAATGTCATTTTTATATCTTATCTTAAAAAATATATAAAAATTAAATTATAAATTTTACACTTTAAAAATATATTCATAACCTTAATTCTTTAAACCTTAACTATAATACTTAATTTTGAATCCTAAACCCTAAACATACAATTTAAAATAAAAAAATATAAAAACACAATAAAAAACGGTCGAATTCTCCGATTTTAATAAAAAATGTTTCCGCTTAGCCAATAATAATAATAGCAACCTGAAACTTATTATAATAGACAGTATTTTTTTATTTCCTAGTACATTCATTGGGGTGGAGTTTGGTGATTAATTATTTGTTTTTTTTGTTGGTTTATATAGAGTCAAATGCTATAAGCCTATAATTGTCTTGACTTTGGTGAATGTATGCTACAATTTTCTGTTTGAAGAAACCCGAAATTATACTATCTGATATATTAGGAGATCCGATATTAGGAATATATATTTTTCTTTTAGATTTATTATGATCAAGAACTGTAAATTTCGAATCCTAACCCTATTTGATGAAAAATTATTATATGAACCCTTTTCACTATTTAGGATATGGTTCCAACCAATTAAATTAAGACACATAATATATTTTTTCCATATCAAATTTACACATAAGCATTGGCCAAATCATCTAATTTAATGTCTTTGATTTAAAAAAGGAAAAATAGGCATAAAGATAATTTTCACCCTTAACGTTTATAATTTTTGTCATTTTAGCCCATATTCTTTTTTTGGGATAAATTTAGCCCTTAATCTATGTTTTTTTTAACAAATAACTCATTTTTTAACTACTATGATAACTAAACCGTTAAAAATTAAATAATGGTAACATATCATATATATATATATATATGATAATATATTTTAAATGACATATAATCTAAAGTATTAAATATATACATATATATAGAATATAATTTTATTCCAGTATAAAATAAAAAAATAAAATAAAATTTAAATAAAATATTAAAAATAATTAAATAAAAAATAAAAATTTACTAAATATTCTCAACCCTAACTAAACTAAAATATCTTTATAAAACCCTAAAACTCCGATTTAGATTAAAACTAAAATACCTAAATTCTAAATTAAAATAATAAAAATCCAATTGATTATTATCAAAAATTTTTATCTTTGATTCACCGGTAACAAACTATACAAAACACTTTCTTCTCAGATTATGTTCATACCTTTTTAGATAAAATTTTGATTTTACTATAGTTAAGGTTGAAAATATTTAGTAGCCTTTTGTTTTAGATTTAATTAATTTTTAATAAATAAAAAAAATGATTTTTAATATTTTATTTAAATTTTAATTGTTTTATATTTTTAGATTGGAATAAAACTATATCTCGCGTTTATGTATTTGATATACTAGATGTTAAGTCATTTAAAATGTATTATTGAATATATATGACATGCCATCATTATTAAATATTTAACGGTTTAGTTATCATGGTAGTTAAAAAATGAGTTATTTGTTAAAAAGATAAAGGTCAAGGGCTAAATTTATTCAAAAAAAGAATAGGGGATAAAATGACTAAAATTATAAATGTTAAGGGTGAAAACTATCTTTATGCCAAAAAAATATTATCAAAGATTTCTTGTGTTATCTTTCTTTTTGTATTTTAAATTTTCCTAATTATTTTTATATAGATTTGGGGTTTAGGATTTAGAGTTTAGGGTTTAAGGTTAGGGATTAGTGGTTTAGGGTTTATGTGGTTTAGGTTTAGGGTTTAGGGTTTATGTAGTTTAGGTTTAAGGTTTAGGGTTGTTATTTAGGTAGGGTTTAGGGTTAAGTTTAGGGTTAGGGTTTAAGGTTTAAGATTTAGGGTTAAGGGTTAAGGTTAGGGTTTAGAGTTATGATTAAGGTTTAGGGTTTAGTTTTAGGGTTTAGGGTTAGTGTTTAGTGTTTAGGGTTAGGGATTAAAAAATTAATTAAAAAAATTAAACAATAAATAGGAAGACAACATAAAAAATCTTTAGTAATATTTTTTTTCCATTTTTAAATCAAATGCATTAAAGTGAATGATTTGGATGATGCTTATGTGTAAATATAATATGAAAAAAATATATTATGTGTATTATTTTAATTGGTTGGGACCATATCCTAAATAGTGAAAAGGGTTCATGTAATAATTTCTCCTATGTGATCGATTGAAGTAAGCCTTTGGATGTTATCCTCAAGAACAATTATGACCATTATTTGTCGACTTTAGCATACCAAATCAAAAAAAATCTTTTAAATTTGAATGGAAAAAGTTATATAAAGGAATAAGTTTAAAGTGAGTGACTAACCCTATCTTTTTATGTTCGTGGAAAATTTTTATTTTATTTATGTTCTGGTAAGTATTCAAAAGTCTTATTTTATAGGCCCTTTTTACTTTAATATTGTTACTGTTCGGGTTATTTAAGTGGCAATATTAATTATTTCTGTAAATTTTTTACAATTCAATATTAATATACAAAAATATAGAGTTTATGCAATACTTGATAGAAAAAGTATTGTTGTTGTTTTTATTTTATGACATGTAAATATGCCGCACGAGCAGCTCTCTGGTGTGACAGAATAAGAAGACAATTGCAGTCTAAAATCACCAGATGTTATCAAGATGTTAAACTGAGAAATAAACAGATCGAACTTGATCAAGAGAACTGTCTTGATGCAGTTCAAGTCAAGACAAAGCAGAAATTCGCCAAGGCGGTACATTTTTTAAGACAAGCGGCATAAAAATCAGAGCTGAGAAACACATGGAAAGTCAAAATCAAATCTACGTGAGAAAAGAATCGTAATAGGAATAAACTAAAAAATAAAATAAAAATCTTTTATTTATATACTCAAGTTGTATTTTATTTCAAGTTGAAATCCTATTTTGAAAAAATTTCCCTATGCCAAGCCAATAAATACCATAGTTTATGTAGAGAGCAAATCATCTCGAATTTAAAAATTCATAGAAAACCATAAACTTTTTCATCACCCCTTGGGCTTAAGTTAGTTTATTTGTTCTTGGTTCATACTTTTCTTGCAAACGAGTTCGGAAGATAAGTTTACGAGGAAAAATATATTTGTCTAGACTAAGGATAGTAATTAGGCTTACGAAACAAGTGAATACGGTCTTTACTCTTAGGGTATTGACTAATCCAGCTTAGAGATAAGCCAACTAAGATTTCGACGACTAAAAAAAAACGTATCATCGGTTATTGCTCACCCTTTGATTCACGTCGGGGTATTATCAAGACATACTCATCAATAGTACTCCGAATTAGGAATAAAGAGGAGTCAATAAAGGATATTCTGTCGAACTATAAGTTATTGATTTGCTGACAAAACATAACCCATCGAAACAGTTAAAGCGACCCTTTAACGATCCGCTGAGTCAATACTTCAACAGTTTCAATTGTTACGTTTGCTTTATTCTTCAACGACGATTGCTTAAATTTTCAATTGTGTACCTAAATTATTAGGAATAAAATGAATTTTCATCCGTTATATTGGTCGAACATTTTTTTTAAATAGAGAGAATTCTGCCAATTCTCAGTGTGAAAATGAATTGTAGCCCTAAAATGTTATTAGATAAATGAGGCTTTGATTCTCATTTAAGGTAAGGGTTTATTAATCGCTATAAGTATCGAAACGATTAAAAAATCTTAAAAAATTTAAAATATTACTAGTTAAATCAAAAGTATTATATTTTTTTGATAAATGTTACTGAATTTTTATTAAATCCATAGAAAATTATAATTATAACGTAATTAAGAAGCAAAATAATTGGATTAAAAAATCCGAAAATTCTTACAACCCAAGAACAACAAAAAATAAAATTCCTATGAAAATAAGTATAACAATAAAATTCAGCAGCTTCCTGAATCTCCTTGTCTCTGTCCAAACGAGACACATAATGAAGAAAGAAGGAGTTGTAGGCGATTCAAATGTACTGCTACTCAGGACTGATTTTATCGGCAAACAACCATCAACTGAGTGGGGGATTTGTCTTTCCAAGTGACCACCGACAAAACAATAAATCAGAAAACTAGCATCGATTGAATCTCTGTGCGAACAACAACCGATCGTTAGGGTATGCTACAACATGCCATAAGGACAGACGAATCAAACCTCAAAACAAAAATAAAAACATGTCATAAGGACAGAGAAAAACGTATCACAAAGACAGAAAAAAGAGATTTTTATTAAAATAAAATAAGAAAAAGAGATAGATCCAGTGGTCGACAACTAACACTAAAATTAATTATCGATCACCGATCAAAAGAAACGATCAGAACGAAAAAACGAAAAAGATAGAATTTGAGAAAAAAACAATGACAGAAGATTAGAGAGAATAACAACCGTACTTTTTATCAAAAATATTATATTAATTAATAAAGATATAGATACTTTGTTGATGAATTCTAATACATGAGGCTTCAATCTAATATATTATATACTTTTCTTATTTTTATTATTTTAACGTATAATTTTATTCATCCAACACATTATACAATAAGTTTCAGTACTGCTTTATTTGTTCCAATACTTACTCCATAACACATGTATTGTTAAAAGTTTTTTCAAAGGTTAGTAATTTACATATTTCTCTATAAGTTCCGGTACATGTATTAAAGTTCTGAAACCCTAGGTTAAATATCACACGTTAATACTAAAATGTTAATTTTATTATAGAAAGTTTCGATACCGTATATCAAATTCTTATATCTCTTCTATTAACATTTATTGTCACAAGTTTTATTAACAATTTAGGTTTATGCAGGGACGAAACTATATGGGAGTAGGGAGTGGGGAGGGAAAATCACCCTTCTCACTCCAAAAAATTCTCTTTTTTTTTTCTTTCTCTTTTTAAATTCTTTTAAAATTTATTTTTATAAATTTTCTCTCATACTTCTAAACGTTTAAATTTTACCCCCTCAACCCAAATCGTGATTCCGTCCCTGAGTTTATGCATTTCTCTACAGGTTTCTAGACATTTTTTAAAGTTTCGAAACTTTGCCTACTCACCGTGAATATTGTGTTTAATCGTAACATTCTAGGTTACAACAAGAAATGTTATCGACATCAAGTTTTAATGTTATTTTTTAAAATTTATTAACAACAACATCTTTTCGATTCAATAAGTTTCCTTTTGAACCTCATAATAAAATTAAGAGTTTTAAAAAATCGCTCATCTAACAATTTGTCTATTAGTCGTATCCTAGCAACTTTTTTTAGAATCGTCCTTTTATTTATAGCACAAAAAGAGAGAATATATGATAACATATTTCCCTCATACCTATGCTATTCTACTTTTAAATCCTGTGCATTAAATTTTCACCAACATTTGCAAAGATTCTAAGTTCTTACAAGAAATTGTACATTCATTTTACAGCTCCAGCAGCCTTTTTAGATTCATAAACTGAATGGGAATCCCCTTTCTTGAAATCCAATGCCATCGTTACCAGAAGAACCACCAAATGGGAACTCACCATTGCCATCATAAAGCAGCCTACTAAACTCTTCATCATCTCTATAACTTCCTGGTTGTTGGCTCTTTGGACCATCGTCTGTATCACTACTACTACCTCCGTCTTCGTACGTGACATTTGCATTCTTTTCGACAAGTTCTCGGAATATCGAAGATCGAAATAGCAGATCAAGTGCAGTAGGTGATGAAGATAGTGAAGAAGTAGAAGACCTGTATGAGTTTAATGGGATTTTGTTTTCGGAAACCTCTTGCTTTTCTGGAGATTTCAAGTAATGCTCTGATGCTAAATAGTGGTAAAATGAAGGCTTAGATTCAGGTTCCGCCATTTCCATTAATTCATTCGCAGAAACTAGATTATTTGTTCCTGGTTTTAACCATCTGAAGTATGTGCTCAAATCGAAGTTGGTCACTGCATTTATTCCTCTATATTCAATTGCTGCAATGTCATAAGCCCGAGCAGCCTCCTCTTGGGTGCCTGCAATGTCATAAAGACTACTGTGTAAGTGTCGGATACGAATATATTTGTGTCAAAATTCAATACCGGACATGACGGTTTCAAAAGAATCGGAATAACAGTATATAAATATACACTTACTGTAAGTGCCAAGGTAGAGATATTTGTTCCCAAAGACTCTCCCTATTCTTGCTTCCCATCTTCCATTGTGATGGTGCCTGCATGATTCATCCAAAGAAATCTTAGAATTTTTTGTGTTTTTGCTTAAAATGTGAAAATATTCATCATTTATATTATTCGAACTTTTCGATCTCGGGTAACATAGTTAATAACCAGAGATTCTCAAGAAAAGTACCTTGCAACTCCCCTATACTTGGATACACCTCTTGAAAACCCACTGCTCTTTCTGAAACATAGAAATTCAGATTGGCATACATTACTTGGTAACAATATCCTTTAGAATTTAGACAAGTATATAAATTTGTGATTTGATTTACATATCATAAAGATTTTACCTTCTTAATGAGGCCAAGTACTCTTCTTTTGTCACAGTTTGCATGATTTCAATCTCTTTTACATAGTCTGATATCTGCAGGAATCATTAAAGGGAGTTTGAGATTCAAATCTCCGTATCTGCAACTCGGAAGAAAGCTAGTAGAACGTGCTAGTTACCGGACAATTGGTGAAAGTCGATGTCCCCCAATACTTAAGTGCAGCTAAATCATATGCTCTTGCAGCAGCTTCTTCGTCATCATAAGCTCCTGAAAAATTAGGAAAAAGAAAAGTACATTTGTTCATTTCTTTGTGTCATAGAAAGAGATGTTTTATTTAAGAAAAAACAAACTTCACTTTTAACAATGATCGAGTCCGAGATGCACTCACCAAGATAAACTGCAGGATCCCCAAGAGTCAATTCCACAGCAGGATTCAATGGAGGAACATAAAATCATACAAAAAATACATAAGCATCTCTAATTCGAAAACGATGATATGGTAAACCCGGAAAAAGAAGAGAAATGAAGCAGAGAATGAAAGATTACCTTGTTTCCCTTTCTTCTTCTGTGTAACATTCCATGAAAGCTTATCCCACAAGTGAGCTTCATATCTCCCAGTCCATCTATGCCTGTTCATTTTCACATCAATAAAAGTTGGCCAAATTCAAGAAAATCAAAAGTCACGGTTACTATTTTGTGGTTTAGAAAGGTCTGGTTCCACACCTGCTAACACCACGGAACCTGGAGCTTCTTTTCACTGTGGTAGCAGCAATGGTTTGTGGATCATTTTGTTGCTGGGGTTGAACCAGGCCTTGATTTCCATCAAAACCAACTGAAACCGAAGCCGGACTTCTTCTCCGTCTCTTAACACACCTCACGGCTTGAATCTCACCTTCGACGGCTGAGCTTAACCGGCGCCTACGGCTTCCTAGGCATTGTTGATCGGCAACCATCATCATTTCCATCTCTTGTCTCCTTGATATTCTTTCTTCTCTCTTTTGCAGATTTTCTCTTCAACTGCTGCTTGACTCCAAGTAAAGAGTTTATATATATAGTGTGATTATCAAATTTGGAGTTATTCGTGTTTCCTTATGGTTGTGAAAACTGTTTGTTTAGTACAAAACAAGTGTGTCGATGATCTCCATGAAGAAAGAAGACAAATTTGCAATGTCCAGACAAATTTTAGATGTCCCTGTTATGTTCACCTACCCCAATATATACTTTGAATGACTAAAACCAGTTGCAGACAAAAATAGTGGACTGACTGCATGATGTTGAACAGTTAACAACCATGAAATTATGCTTCGTTTAAGTGTTCTTTTCCCACTAAATCCAGAGGGAATTTCTTGCACTTTCCCCCAACCTAAATTAAATAATAAATTCAAGAATATTTTGCTCCTTGATTCCATAGGAAACTCAGTCGTTTACAGACTCAACCCTGTCCAAGGAATGAGGTACCGACAGCCAGCCAGCCAGCCAGCCAGTCAGTTCAAAACAAAACAAACATTATAACGGAGAATCCGAAGGCAAAAGTACTGTTGAAGAGTGCACTAATTAAGTACCAAATTTTGTTTTCAACAGGTTGACAGCAAATGATGTTTAATTCTTTCATGCAAAACAAAAAAGCTCAAAGGAATTCCCGGACAATTTCTTGTAAATATAGCGTATGCAGTTTTTTTATACATACATTTGTAATGTTATGTCATGTCTGAAATAGTTACCTTAAAGTATTCATTGGTTTAGAGAGATGAGCTGTAAGTTATATGAACCATGGAAGAATCAATGGAATGAAGTTATGAATATCTGTTGGGGTTTGCGTTTTTCATGGTTAATCAGAAGTCTAAAACTTGTTGCGGTAAAAGACTTGGCTTCTCTCATGATTGCTGCAATCTGTTCGACTGTTACTTATGATCATGATAAGTTAGATGATCGCTGGGAGTAAAAATTGTTTGATTCACTGATAGAAAACTAGGATATAAAAGAAACGTTCTTTGTTAGTCACAATCTAAATATTGTTCCATTAATTCTGGTTCAGGTTTCATCCATTTTTACTATAGTTCTCGTTAAAAGCAGTAAAATTGATCCGAGACTCGAACTAATTTATTCAAACCAAAATTCGGAATCAACCCAAACACAATGAATCAATGAATCAAATATGATATAAATCCAGAAATAAATCGAACCAAAACCAAAACCTAACTAAATTTTAGTTGAACTTAAAATAGATACGAATGAATTTTCAATCGAACAATAAATTCGAACCAATTGTTAATCAAACCTAATACAAAACAAAAATAAATAAATAATTTTAAAATAAAAAGAAAGATGAGATGTTAACTGCCGCACAAATCATTAGAAAATCAAATATATTAACTATATAAAGTCATTGAGTTTGGTACGAGTCCTCTAGCCCAAGCAGTTAATGGAATGGTTGTTGTTTCTAGAGGTCACGGGTTCGAACACTAGCGAACTTAGTATCGTGATTGAACGATCAATGTCAAATGATGAAAATTATATACTAGAATAGATAAGTATCATAATATTATTTCTCAATTATTACCTTCTTAAATTCTCTGAAAATAAAAAACAGTCATGAATCAATTAATTCATTTAATAGTAAATTTCATCTGTTACTATGAAATGGATGCATAAGGAAATGGATATGCAACAAAATATATAAATTTCATTATTCAATTTTATTTTTATTCCTTTTCTATTTATTAAATTTATTTTTTTTAATTTAACCACTCAACTTTAATATTATTTTTGTTTTAATTATTTCATAATTAAATATAAAATGATACGATAACGTAGTTTATTTTATTAATATTTTATAATAGCATATATTATTTTACTGATATTTATTCCACATAAACATTAATTAAAAAATTACAATTAAAAAAATTTAATATCCCTCAGCACCATCAACTAAGAAGTAAGAACCACTGGCATTCAATCATCTATTCGAATAACTAAGTAATTAAGACTTTAAACATGGTTAGATGATATTTTAAATATTCATTTAGGATATTTTATACATTCAAATTTATTAAATATTGTAATTATAAATTCATGTACTTTGATATTAAAGTAAATTTATAAAAAATAAAAATTAATAAAATATCCTATCAAACATAAGTAGAGAACCATGTTATCACAAAATTCATGGGAAAAAAACATGTTAACGTAACTTTTTAAACGCAAATTTTAAACCCCGCCAACGTCATTGCAGGAGGAAAGAAAGGAAGCTACAGATAATGGTGTTCGACCGTCTTCTTCAGTCGTTGTAGCCGCATCCAATACCGATGAGTTCATCAAACCTCTTCCACTAACAGTCGTGATCTACTGTCAGATAGCCTATTCTTTTCCTCAAATAGGATTCCCCCACCCGACCCAATGTTCCGATACCCACATCCTATCTTGCCCTGAAACCAAAATCACAACATTGTCAATGGCCTTCACGTCGCCACGGAATCCACATAGAATTCTCGAATGGTCACCATTTGAGTGTGGATTGATGCAGGGGCGAGATCAGTGGCGGAGAACATATATGTTGAGTTGAGTCTGTTGCTCTTTTTCTCTGCTTAAAGCATAAAGCTTAACTTTAATGGAGGAAATGAAGTAAAGGTGGTGAGTTCGAACCAAACCAAGATCTGGGTATTGGAAAGACATGGTTTTTAAATCTGGTTTTGAAATTTTGTGAGATCTGGGTGCATTTCAGCCTGGGAAATTTGGAGTGAAGGATAAAACTATGCCATTAGAGAAAGAAATTTTGTGATTGGGATTACAACATATACAATATATGGTATATTTCAGTTATCTATGCCGCCGGGAATCACATCCTTGTCTTGCTTGCTGCGAACAAAAAATTATATTAGAAATCATTTTCGTCCTAAATAAATTATTGTGCTCTCCCTAGATTTTTTTTCGAGAATCCTTGAAAATAAACTACATGACTCCCACCGGCGGATCCACCCTTGGTATACAGTGGGCCCGTGCCCCAAAATTTACATATTTATCTTTAATTTTTATAAATTAATCTTTAATTTTTTAATATTTAAGGTTTGTGTTTACTCTAAAATTTAAAAAAATTATGTGTCCGTACTCAAATAAATTTCTACATCCATCACCGATAACTCCCGTTCTTTATAATTGTTGGTGTAATTCAATTTTGCTAAAAAATCAATTTAAAGGTATTATTTTCTCAAATAATACAAATACAATTTTGATTTTGGTTTTGTGGGATTGTTAATTAGCGCAAAGTATTGATTAAACATTCATAATATTTTATGCAAATGATTTAATATTTTTAAATTTGATTTATTTATATGATTTTATATTTTTAGGCAATTATAAAACTTAAAATCATATTAGTTTTAAATCTGTAGAGTGATGTCAATAATAAAAAATAATATATTTCATTCAAGCGGTCCGGATTTAAACAGTGTATATATGATATATGTATTACTAAAAAATTAAAAAAATTAAACATCTATTATATTATCTTTTAATTACACTAACATATTAAAAAAAATTATTTCCACACACTATCAAATTATATAAAGCTCTCGTTTATACATTCTATTAGCCCCTTAAATCGGCACATACATGTTTTAAATGCTCAACTTAAGATATAAAGCATAAAAAGATTGAAATCACAATGCTTTGCATTCTATTACACACTATAACTAACTTAACTAACTCATATTTACATTATAGTAACAACGGTGGAACATTAGTGTTTTGGGGTACGATCTCCCCTATTTTTGTTTTTATATATTACATAGAGTAAAAAAAATTAAAAATATAATTTATTTTAAAAATTATTTTTTATCTTTATCGATAAAAAATTAAAATATACATTTTGGTCCTTTTATATAAAAAATTAGCTTCGTCCCGATAGTACACACTTTTAACTACAAATGAATTGAAAAATAAATTTTCTTCTTTGCTTTATTTTTTATGTATTTAAATAATTTTATTTTATTTAATTAGATGAAATATATCGTCACTTAATTAAAAGAGAAAAATAATTTTATTAAACAAAATAAAAATACTATTTTTTTAGTTAAATGGAGATACATGTTGTCATTTAGTTAAATAATTAATTTTTTAAATTAAGTTAAAATTAAATAGTTAGAATACGTAAACAACGTGATTGGATGTAAACCCAGAACGTTAATTCCTTTAGCATCTTTCTTCCGGTCTCCTTATGCATAGAATTTGACTTCCGGCTGAGTCGGGTGAACTTGCAGCAAGGCTCAACTATTTCAAAGATCCTTCACCGCTGCTAGACAAAACCATGATTATTAGATGAAGGGAAAATCACAATTTAATAGACCATGATACACGAATATGCTTTATTCAAACCTAACCTAATAAAAATGAGGTCAATTCCATGCTCAACCCTAAGCATAACTATTTGTGTTCACGTGCAGATTAGAATTTTAAAATGAATTAAATTAATAAGAAAGTAATTATATTCACAAACTAATCCGATTTAACTCGAAATTAATATAATAAAGAATAATGTTAAGAGTTATAAATCTACAACCTTTAGATGATTGAGGAACAACAACCAGGTGCAGGGTGGAATTGTTGGAAGGAAGGTGCAATGGAAGTGGATACAGCTTGCCGTTCCAAGGGTTTCGCGAGCAAATGGTAACCTCACCATCCACACCTGCCTCAGCCTTCAACATCTTCTTCAAATCCTCAAACCTACTGCCTATAAAGATGAAGCTTCGTTCACCGATTGTCGCATTAACGTAACCATTTTCATCAACTACCTCGTACTTGATGACCCGGCCTCCAATTGTTTCAGGTGAACTTTCTGTTTGGCTATCAGGCTACATGTAAAAATATAATATTCAGACAGAAGTGTTTGTCCGGTTCTCAACGTACATAGACTCAGTAATCAAACAAAATCCATGTTTATCAGATTACCTCAGGCGTAGATTCTCTAGGTCCCCTGAGTGAGATCTCTGAAGATGGACTATGATCATCGGAATTTGCATCGATATCGCTGTCATTAATACGAGGTTGCGACGACGACGATGCCTCCACAGGGGGAGTCAGAAGACGCGGCGAAGCTTCTTGTTGCCGATGTTCTAAAACCTCAACGTTCCAAAGAATCCATTCTTGTGTCGCGGATCGTATCGGGACATCATGCGTAATGTTACCCCTCCACGGTGGGAACTTGCCATTGGCACGCAAATACTGACCATAAGGCGTCCTGAACCTCACCTGAACGCCTTCTATAATGGGCTCCCATTCAACGAGAGATGTTAGCCGTCTCGGCAAAGTTTGCAACACCTTTTTCCCTCGCATTCCTATGAGAAACGGCATATTTGAAGCCGTCAAGTATTTTCCGTGACAGCTTTTGAGACGAATATGGTCCGAGCTTGATTCAGGAAACTCCACTGTCCAGCGCGCATTCCTTGACGACCCGTCCCGGTCTTGGCCGACGGTTTCCTGATCATCGTTGGCTACTAAGAATTTGTCATGGTGGCTACATAAACGAACAACGCTAGCTTTCTGGAAGATTTCCATGGCCACCACTATACATCAAAACAAAAATGCAATACGATTGATGAATATAAAAGGGGATTGTAAGCCAATGCAGAATTACAATTTTTATATTTTCAGGCCGAAATTTGAGCACCCAAATTTAAATGATTAATAGGCAAAGGAAAATCAATATCCAACAATGCTACTCCTTATGCGCTCATTTGTGTGTAATGTTTTAAGAAAATAGCTTCTCATGTCTCTTACGTGTCCAGTATTTTCGGTACATGTCTTTATAGCATATTATGCATTTTAAAAGCCAATCAGATAAAGAATAAAAATATTTTACTCTCTAATTATGTTTTTATATCATACCTTAAAAAACTAAAATTAAAATTTAAATCTTAACCCTAATTTTATATCCTAAACCCTATATTTTAATCTTAATTTTCCAAACCTAATAACAACCTTTAACCTTAAACCCATTACTAATTATTATTTATCCTGCTTACCTTCCCTGTGTGATAAGGGTTTAAAAATAAAAAATGGCGACTAATTTTTTTTTAAAAAATGAAAATCGGAAGAAAAGTAGTATAAAGTTCAAAAGGGGAAAATTTAAAAAAAATCTAGTAATTTTTTAAATAAAGGGGTAAAATAGAAAAGGTAAAAATATATAACTTTCACAAAATAATTATTATCGATCACTTTGATAAATCGGACACTATTAAAAATAATACATAAAAGTATGAATTTAATGTTATGAATAAAATAAAGAACTAGAATAGATGAATGAAGAGGAGAGAAAAGAGAGAGATATTATTGTATTCTCAAAGTTGAGTTGTGTACAAAGCTTTCTCCAAAAGTCTATATTTATAGGCATAAGATGAAAACCCTAATTTCATGGGTATTAAATCCTAATTATAAAGCCCATTAAACCTTTCTCTAATACATGGATATTCACCATAAATAAAATATTCTTAACACTCCCCCTTGAATATCCATGAAGATAAAACCTTACTAAGATAAAACCCTGTGGGAAAAATGCTTAGTGAAGGAAAAAGAGTACATATATCTTTAATACACAAAATATGTTGCCTCATTAAAAACCTTTTCCAGGAAAATCCAATGGGACAAAACCTTGGATAAAGAAAAGAGTACAACGTGTATTTGACTCCCCCTCATAAATACATCAGACAAGATCTCTGACACGATGCAATCCAATATTGTAAGTTAGCTTCTCAAATGGAGCAGTATGGAGCGTCTTAGTAAATAGATCTGCCAAATTATCACATGAATGAATCTGTTACACATCAATGTCTCCATTCTTTTGTAGATCATGAGTGAAGAAGAATTTTGGTGAGATGTGTTTTGTTCTATCACCCTTTATATATCCTTCCTTAAGTTGAGCGATACATGCTGTATTATCCTCATATAAGACTGTTAGAGAGATTTTTCAAGAGAGTAAACCACAATTTTCTCGAATATGTTGGGTTATAGACTTTAACCACACACATTCACGATTAGCCTCATGGATAGCCAAAATCTCAGTATGATTAGAAGAAGTGGCGGTAATAGTTTGTTTCATTGAACGCTAAGAAATTGTTGTACCACCGTATGTAAATACATAACCAGTTTGTGATCGAGCATTATGAGGATCAGACAAGTATCCTGCATCAGCAAAACCGACCAATTCGATTTTGGATATATTGGGGAAAAATAATCCTATGTCTTTCGTACCTTGAAGATAACGGAATATGTGTTTAACCCCATTCTAGTGTCTTCGGGTTGGGCATGAGCTAAATCTTGCCAACAAATTGACAGCGAATGATATATCAGGTCGCGTGTGACTAGAAAGATACATCAATGCACCAATAGCACTTAAGTATGGTACTTTTGGACCAAGAATGTCCTCATTCTTCTCTCGAGGACGAAATGATCTTTGTTAACATCAAGTGACCTAACAACCATGGGGGTGCTCAACGGATGTGCGTTATGCATGTAAAACCTCTTTAGCATTTTTTCAATGTATGTTGATTGATGCACAAGGATTCCATCCTTTAAGTGCTCAATATGTAATCCAAGACAAAATCTTGTTTTTCCGAGATCTTTCATTTCAAATTCTTTCTTTAAATATTCAACTATCAATGAGATCTCTTCAGGAGTTCCAATGATATTCAAATCATCAATATACACGACAATAATGACGAATCCGGAACTAAACCTTTTAATAAAAATGCACGGGGAAATTGGATTATTCTTATAGCCTTCCGCTAATAAGTACTCACTGAGGCGATTATACCACATACGCCCGGATTGTTTTAATCCATAAAGGGATCTATTCAATTTAATTGAATAATAATGTTCTCGAGAACTTGAATTGACTTCTTCAGGTAGTTTAAATCCTTCCAGAAGTTTCATATAAATGTCATTATAAATAGGCTGTAACCATATCCATTAAGCGGAAATGAAGTCTTTCTTTTACTGCCAGACTAATCAAAAATCGAAAAGTGGTTGCATTCACCACTGGGGAATATATTTCTTCATAATCAATTCCAGGTCTTTGTGAAAATCCTTGTGCAACCAAACGAGCTTTATATCTCGCAATTTCCCCTTTTTCATTTCTCTTTCTCATAAAAACCCATTTATACCCCACGGGTTTTACACCTTCTGGTGTACGGACTATAGGCCCAAAGACTTCTCTTTTTGAAAGAGATTTGAGTTCCGCTTCAATTGCCTCTTTTCATTTTGGCCAATCATCTCTTTTCTTACATTGTCCAATTGACAATGGTTCATAATCCACATTATCATCCAAAATCTCTATTGCTATATTGCATGCAAAAGTATTATCAACATCAATTTTATTTCGGTTCTATTTGTTACCAGACATGACATAATTTATAGAGATCTCATCATTATCAGGTACCTGAGTTATGTCTAATGTCTCTGCTGGAGACTTTTCAATCTCTTCTCGAGATATTTCATGATTCATTGACTCCACAACCGGACCATCAGAAGATATAGCTCCTTTTCTTTTCCGTGGAATCTTATCTTTGGAACCTATTGGTCTACCACGCTTTAAGCATGCATTTGACTCATTATCAACTAGATTTTGTCCTTTTAGGACTTCAATATTAACCAGAGCATTCACAACTAGAATATGTGACTTAGTCACTCTTTTAGGGTCAGCAAAAGCATCTGGCAATTGATTTGCTAATTTTTGCAAATGAATTATCCTTTGAACTTCTAGATCACATTGTTGGTTACGTGGATCAAAGTGTGATAATGATAATTCATTCCAACTTATTTGGTTTCCCAGCTGTTTATTTTCTCCCCTAATGTTGGGAAAATCGATTCATTAAAATGACAATCGACAAATCTAGCTGTAAATAAATTCCCCGTTAAAGGCTCAAGATATTTAATTATCTAGGGAGATTCAAATCTAACATATATTTCCAACCTCCTTTGAGGACCCATATTTGTGCGTTGTGGTAGAGCAATCGGAACATAAACCGTACACCCAAATATTCTAAGATGGAAAATATTTGGTTCCTGACCAAAAACCATTTGTAATGAGGAGAAATTATTATAACTTATTGGCCTGATGCGAATCAGTGATGCTGCATGTAAAATTTCATGTCCCCAAGCAGAAATTGGTAGTTTGGATTTCATCAATAACGGTCTTGCAATTAATTGAAGTCGTTTGATAAATGATTCTGTAAGACCATTTTATGTATGAACATGAGCTATAGGATGTTCAACACTAATTCCAATCGACATGCAAAAATCATCAAAAGCCTTAGAAGTAAATTCACCAGCATTATCAAGACGAATTGTCTTTATGGGAGAATCTGGAAAATGTGCTCGTAGTTTTATTAATTGAGCAAGTAACTCGCAAATGCTAAGTTGCGGGTTAATAACAAGGATACATTTGACCATCTAGTCGATGCATCAATTAAAACCATAAAATATCTAAATGGTCCACAAGAAGGGTGTATGGGCCCACATATATCACCCTGTATCCGTTCCAGAAAGTTAATAGATTCATAATCTATTTTAGCTGGTGATGGTCGAATAATTAATTTGCCTTGAGAGCAAGCATCACATAAAAGGGCATTACTTTGAACAATCTCTTGGTTCTTCAATGAGTGACCACATGAATTTTCAATAATTTTTCGCATCATAGTCGATCCGAGATGGCCTAACCGGTCGTGCTAAATAATAAAGTTATCAGTAAACTTATAGTTTACAATAGCATGTGCTTCAATTGTACTGATTCTTGTGTAGTACAATCTGGCTGACAGTGCATGTAATTTTTCTAGCACTTTCTTATTGCCTTGAGTTACACTCGTAATATAGAGATATTCAACATCCCCTTGACTAATACTCTCAATATGATATCCATTTTTGCGAATATCTTTGAAACTTAATAAGTTTCTTTCCGACTTTGGAGAGTATAGCGCATCTTGAATATGGAATAAAGTTCCATTTGGCAATAACATATGCGCTCTTCCGGAGCCTTGTATGATATTAGCACTTCCGGATATAGTACTCACATTATTCCCTTGCATTGTTAAATGGGAAAAAATTTCTTATGCTTAAGTATTGTATGAGTACTTGAACTGTCAGCTAAGCATAAGTCGTCATCATATTTTGCAGATTGTATTTGTGCCGTAATCATATTCTTCAAAGAATAAATAAATAAATGTTACAAAAATATTTAAAATAAATAATTAAATAACATCAATTATTTTAATAAAGTAAACATGATATTTATTCTTGAAAAAAAAATTCATGATAAAAAGACAATAGTTTCCTAATAACATAAAGTGAATACGAAAATAATTAAAAATGCATCAATTATTTCTCTCAGGAGATATGAGAAAATCATCAACTTCTATGTTTGTAATGCCATAATTGTCCTAGCCACTGCCGGAAATTCCATAATCATCTTTGTGAAGGCCATAATCATCTTTGTCATCGATATAAACAAAATTTGTTTCAATTCTTTTTCCTTTACCACTTATTGATTGTTGGTATAGGTCTACAAGATATTTTGGCGTACGGCAAGCACGAACCCAATGATTTGTGCTTCCACATTGATGACACATAGATTCCTCTTTCTTAGATTGATCTTTTGCACCATTGTCATCCTTATTGTTCCACTTGCGATGGGTATAGTTACTTTTAAAACGACCACCTCGCCTATGTCCTCGACTATGGCTATGATCACGCCCACGCCCATAGTTATGACCACGATTATGGGTGTAGCCTTTATTTTTTCTGCTATATAATATCGCATTCGCTTCAGGGAATGGAGCGGAGCCTGTTGGGCGATATTCATGATTTTTCATGAGCAACTCATTATTTTGCTCAGCCACAAGAAGGCAAGAAATTAACTCATAATATTTCTTAAAGCCTTTTTCACGAAATTGTGTCTGAAGCACAACATTGTTGGCATGAAAAGTTGAGTATATTTTTTCTAACATATCCTCCTCAGTAATATTTTGACCACATAACTTCAATTGTGAAGTAATTCGAAACATAGCAGAGTTATACTCGCTTACTGATTTAAAATCTTACAATCTCAGATGCAACCAATCATATCGAGCTTTAGGCAAAATAACGGTTTTCTGGTGGTCACATCGTTCCTTTAGATTATTCCAAAGAATAAGAGGATCTTTCACCATTAAATATTCAGATTTCAACCCCTCATGGAGGTGACGGTGAAGAAGTATCATGGCTCTGGCCTTATTTTGTGCAGATTCTGCATTCCTCTCTTTAATAGTATTTCCCAGGCCATTTGCATCTAGATGAATTTCGGCATCTAAGATCTAAGACAAATAATTCTTTCCAGAAATATCAAGAGTCGCAAACTCAATTTTTGCAAAATTTGTCATTGATATACTATAAAAGACAAATAAAAAAAATTAGATCAATTATATCTTAAATATATATATATATACAAACAAACAAAGATTTAATCCTCATACGCGACGTTGTTAAACCAGTCCACAAGGTCTTTTTAATAAAAGTACCTCCTTTGAGACCAATAGCCTTGTAGAACGAGATGTCCAGCCAATATACTCGGATTAAATAAACAAAACAAATAACATATTAATTAACAAATATATATATATATATATATATTCATGGCATGAAATAAACATATAATAATATTAGACAAAACAAGAATCTACACAAAAAGAAATTAAACACAGTTATTTTTGTTTTAAATTATAATCACCATCATATATATTATTTTATAGATTAAAATATATAAGATGAAGAAAAAAAACGTACCGGGTAAATCTTTGAAGAAACTTGTAATAAAATTCTTTTGAGCAAACTCGTGCTGATAACGTGTTATGAATAAAATAAAGAACTAGAATAGATGAATGAAGAGGAGAGAAAAGAGAGATATTATTGTATTCTCAAAGTTGAGTTGTGTACAAAGCTTTCTCCAAAATTCTATATTTATAGGCATGAGATAAAAACCCTAATTTCATGAGTATTAAACCCTAATTATAAAGCCCATTAAACCTTCCTCTAATACATGGATATTCACCATAAATAAAATATTCTTAACATTTAAAAATTAATTACATATAAAAAAAATTAACAGTCTCATTATATCTAAAAATTGATGCCAAATCAATAACTATTTTTATTAATATCAAAATCTATACCTATTATATAAAATACATAATAACCATAATATAGGCTAGCTCTCTCTCAGCCGAGACAAGCTCAATCTTATGGGTTCATCGGCGATCAAATCTCGGTGGGAACCGTTTTCGAGGGATATTTTTCCCCGAACGGTAAGTGTTTCGAATCCTTTTCATTATTTTTAAAATAAATAAAAATCAAAAAATTTTAAAACTTTTTTCTCTGAGAACCTCTTTCGATTTTGATTTAAAATAATATTTATCTAAAAATAGAAAATCTTAATTTTTGTTCAATCTGACAATATTTACAATACTCTCAAGTTAAAGAGACATGATAATGAAACAAATAATTTATATTTTTCCAAGTTAAAAGCCCGAACTTTTACCAGTGAGCCAACTTGATCTTTTGAAAACAAATTACACCTTTATTTATAATATTTAATACAGTAAATATTAGGAGAATAAGTAACAAAAACTAATCCTAATGCTACAGTGATCATGCAAAGGGGAACTAAAGGTAATAACAAAATCTGGGCCTTGTTCTATAATCACAAGTCCTTGGGTATTGTATGCGATTCCAGACCATCCAACAAGATTTTTTTAAAATTTTTACGATCCGGAAACAATGATAAAAAAAGATTTTTATAAAGATAAGCATACCAATAAAATTTAGAAGCTTCTTGAATCTCTTTGTTTTTGTCCAAACGAGATTAAGAAAGGAAGAAGGAGTTGTACGTGATCCAAACTGTCTTGCAAAAAGTATCGCTACCCAGGACTGATTTCATCGGTAAACAAACCATCAACCGAGTGGGGATATAACTTTCCAAGTGACCACCAATAAAACATAAATTAGCGTCGATTAAATTGTTGTACGAACAACAATCGATTGCTAGAGGTATGCTGAGAACATGCCATATAGACAAATAAATTAAAACGTAAAACAAAATAAAAAACGTGTCATAAAGACAGAAGAAAAATGTGTCATAAGGACAGAAAAACGTGCTATAGAAACAAAGATTCTTATTAAAATTAAAAACAAAAACAAAAAAAATAAATTTTTTGATCGACAACCAATATTAAAATTGATTGTCAACCATCAATTAAAATGATTGAACAAAATAAATAACTATTATGAATTTTTTTTTAAGAAAAATGCTGCTAGGGTTTGTATTGAGAGAAAAATCCTAAGAATTTTTAATCATAATCTATTTCTAAATTACTGTTGCTATACATTTAAAAGTGTTGTTTTAGCTTTTGTTTTGGTACTTGCGAAATATAAATCAGTTAGAAGGTATGAATCAAATCCAATTGTCCAGGCACTCATCTCTTTCCATTGCAAACGACACTGCTGCTCCTCCAATGGTCACCCGGCAACGCAATACTTGGCCTTGGCTCCATTGATGGTACTTTGTACAGTGTCAAGATAATCGCTCGGGGACGATTTAACTAGGTACAATCTATATTAATAAAAGTAGGATAAAAATATCTTACCTCTTTATTATGCCTGTATTTATTCTTTCTATTAAAAATTTCTAAAAAAATAAATTTTAAACTATAACCATTATTTTTTATATCATAAACTTAAAAATACACCTAACCTTAATTCCATAAACCCTAACCATAACACCTAACCTTAAACCTTAAACCCTAAAAATGCACCATACACCTAATTCCCTAAACTCTAACCACAACTTCTAACATTGAACCCTAAACCTCTAATTTAAAATAGAGGCACAAATTGAGACATGAGAAAGATGTAGACGATTTGCACTCGTAAATGTTGACACAGTAGTAAGTAGTGGTGATAATGAGCCTAGCCGACTCGCGAGCTACTCGGACTCGGCTCGAGTGAATAAGCTCAAAACAATTATATATAAACATACATATATATATATATACATTAAAAATAATTTATTTAGCAAATAAAAATAATAAAATAATTGAGAGTAAATTCACTAAAAATAAATTAAATAAAATAATTTAAATATTATCAATTAAAACAAATTTACAAAATAAAAAAATAAAGTATAAATAAACAATAAAATACAATAATATAGAAAATTATTTATTTTGAGCCAAATCGAGTTGAGCCTGACGAGTTTTGAGCCCGAGCCGAGTTCAGTAATATCATTTTCGAGCTGAGTTCGAGCCTAAAATTTCGAGCTTGGCGAGCCTCAAGCCGAACCGAGCCTGGCCTGGCTCGGGCTCGACTCGGCTCGTTATCGCCCCTAGTAGTAAGTACTTGAGTTTTTAACCAGGGTTTGCTAAGTTAATATTCCCTTTTAATTTTCCTTTAACTAAGTAGTAATATGTGTCATTAAATTAAAATAAATATATTAAATATTAAACAAATTATTTTAAAAATAAAATAAATTTATTCAATTGAGTGACACCTATCACCATAGAATAAGTGTTATGACATGTTGTCATTCAATTGATTGATTAATATTATTTAATTAAATTAAAATTAAGACCAAATCAATATATTATGTGACTAAGAGGGACCAAATGCATAATAATAAAAACAATTCTTTAATTGTCACCTATAATTTAACTACGGGATCAAAATAAGAGCAATTAAATTTCATTTTTTTTAGTTGGGTGATAGACGAATAATTAAATGATCGTCTAGTTAATTTACCCTAAAATTAATGATTAAGTTGTTAAAAAACTATAGTGACTATAGGTAGTTTACTAAAAATAGTATAACCAAACTTCAAAAAATGAGATTGAGATTCCTTTAGAAGATCATAGTGTTTAGAAATTGATAAATCAAACAGTTTTTCAGAGAAGTTGTTTCTATTCGTTGAAGGCTTGCAATCTTGATTTATTTGATCTCCAAAAGAAATTGAGGTTAGAATTTACTTGAAAACTCGTAGCTCTAACAATGTTGTGATTTTTCATTGTCTTTTTTATAAAAAAAGAAAAGTGTAATGTCCAGATCAGTAGATTTGATACTGGGTTATGTTCAAGTTTGTGTTTGATCCCAAACAAAATAGGTATAAAATAGATTTGATTGTGAATTTGTTATGCATTATTTGTAATTGCAATAAGTAGGCGAATTAATTTAACCTCAGATCATGATTAGCGAAATCAAACTTTCTTCTCTGTAAAACTGGTTTATTTGACGTGTAGTAGCTTCATGCTTATCTTCCTTCTTTGTTGTTTAAGTTCATGTCCAATCTGGATATGTGGTTTTGGTTCAATTTCAAGATGAATTTGTTGTTCATTTCTGTCATGAATGTTTTATTTTATTATGATCTTGAATTTTACTTGTAAGGATTTTGATATAGTTGAGAGATCCAATACACTTTTGTTGCTGATTTGCGGGACGAACAGTGTAGCATGTTGATCCACCATGTTCCAGTTTGTGAATCCGTCAGATTTTGAGCCAAGGTCAATTCTCATCATTTGTGGTTTTGGATAAATTTTATGTTGAATTTGTTGTTGATTTCTTAAACGAATATATTTGATTATGGTGGTAATGGGATTGAGAAGAGGTCTGCTAAATTTTGTTGTTTACTTGCAGAACAAGCAACAAAACAAGAAGATGGAACATGAGAAAAAATGGAGTGATCTTCCAGATTTGCTGCTATGGGTAATCAGAACAAAGCTTAGTTTCATAGACTCTGTGAGGTTCGGTGCTGTTTGCAAGAATTGGCAATATGCCTCTGTAAGTTTTCCTAAACACCTTCAATCCGAACGGATTGACGTGTCGCCATGGTTGATGGTTAACAACATCAAGAATCCCAACAGCTCGAAACGTCTCTTTATCAGCGTCTCCCCGAATGGAAAGCTCACGCATTGCAAGATGAAGAGAAAAGCCTTTAAATCAACTCTTCTTCTTGGCTCAGCTAAAGGGTGGTTACTCTTAGCCAAGGTGAAAAATGGTGCCACTGACCCTGATAACGGCATTGAATTCGATACCTCGAATCCTATATTCTTGTTCAATCCTTTTACAGTCAAAACAATTAAGATGCCATTCTTTGTCGTTGATGATTCATCTCCCCCCCTATGGGGTGGAATTTCGATTCAAAACAATGTTCCTCATCAGGTTGTTCTTTCAAAGGCGAGTCATATTAGTTTAGAAGTATGGATTGCTCAACCAGGAGATGAGACATGGAATCACTTCTCTTATGACACTTTTGTACTAAGGGTTGCATTTGATGCTAACAGTCATTACCGAGGCCTCGTAGCGAATCGGTTTTGCTGCGTCGATTTTAATCATCGTCTCATCACTTTCGATTTGGAAAATCATAAATGGGAGAATTCGGTGTGGAAGAAATTTGATGATGAAGCATTGTGTAACATCTTTGGCGTTACCGACGGCGACGATACAACGAGATGGATCAAGTTTGATAGGAAAGACATTGAGAGTATAAGTGATTGCTTGGAGTGTCAAAATTCCTTTGTGATTTGCAGCAGCAACAGCAACAACAACAACAACAGGACAAAAGTTTATCATTGTGATTACCAGAGTTTCGGTGAAAGCAGATGTTCAGTTAGTGTTGAAAACTTGGTTGATGGTAGCCATCAAAACATCCCAGTTCGTTCATTGAGAAAATATGAAGTGGGGAATTGGGTTGATTTGGGATGAACAGTTGCTGCAGCCTGCAAGGGATATGCGGCTTCAACTTAACACCGGCGAACCTGTTTAGTCAAGACCACAGCCCGCAGGTAGGTCAGTTTCCTTTCTTTCGCTAAGGTTGATGATTTTCTTAGACATTTGCTGGTAATTAATGTTTGAATTGGACTTTGTTTTTCGTTTCTTCCTCTCAACATTGGAAACTTTTGTGGAACAAATTATCTTCTCAAATTTAGACAAATAATTTTATAAACGATTTAAGATGATAATGAGTATCATATTATTTTATTTTTTAAAAATATTTTGTCATTATTTTAAATTTAGACAAAAGTTATAAGATATTTATAGATAATGTTAATTATTTAAGGCATAAAGATAATTTTCACTCTTAACGTTTATAATTTTTATCATTTTGGCCTTTATTCTTTTTTTTGGGATAAATTTAGCCTTTGGTCTGTCTTTTTAACAAATAACTCATTTTTTAACTATCATGATAACTGGACCATTAAAAATTTAATAATAATAATAACATGTCATATATATGTGATAATATGTTTTAAATGGCATATAGTCTAACCTATTAAATATATACATATATAAAATATAATTTTATTCTAGTATAAAATATAAAATAATTAAAATTTAAATAAAATATTAAAAATTAATTAAATTCAAAACAAAAATTTACTAAATATTTTCAACCCTAAGTAAAATATCTTTATAAAACCCTAAAACACTAATTTAGATTAAAACTAAAATACTTAAATTTTAAACTAAAATAATAAAAATCTAATTGATTATTATCAAAATCCTTTATTTTTGATTCACCGATAACAAGTTATACAAAGCCCTTTCTTTTGAGATTATGTTCATACCTTTTTAGATAAAATTTTGATTTTACTATAATTAAAATTGAGAATGTTTAGTAGAATTTTGTTTTAGATTTAATTAATTTTTAATAAATAATTTTTTTAATATTTTATTTGAATTTTAATTTTTTTATATTTTTAGATTGAAATAAAAATATATTTCGCGTGTATGTATTTGATATATTAGATGTTAAGTCATTTAAAATATATTATTATATATATATAACACGTCATCATTATTAAATTTTTAACGGTTCAGTTATCATGATAGTTAAAAATGAGTTATTTGTTAAAAAGACATAGGTCAAGGGCTAAATTTATCCAAAAAAATAGGGACCAAAATGACAAAAACTATAAACGTTAAGGGTGAAAATTATCTTTATGCCATTATTTAATAATGAGAATATACCTTTTAAACAAAACGATTTAAACTTATAGCTTTAAAGATAAATATTATTATTTTTTCGCTGAGGCTTTTGTTGTCTTCTATCATTAAAATTATATATTTTATTAATTTATTATAATTTTAATTAAATTTTGTAAATTTAACACTTGTCACAAGTGATAACAATTTCATAAAGCTTGCTTACCATGAAATTTGATTTTGGGATGTGTAAGGTGTAATGCATAAACCACAACCATTAAACCAAGTCTATTTTCTAAAAGAAAGTTTATAATAAGTTTTATTTAAGGAAAGAAACTACTAAGGGTCTGACCCTTAAAAATAAGTTTTTGAGGGGATAAAATTTTATATGTTAAATTATTATATTTAAAGATATTTAATAATAATTTATTAATATTTTATAAAAATATTAAAAATTTGAATTTATATTTTTAAAAGAGATAGTTGAGTTTTATTAAAAATGATGGAAGCTTCGACAAATATAATGTTGTTATGAATAATATTTATCTATGTGGATGTCTATCATAATAAGAACTCTATCATTATGAATATTATCTTCATTAATTAGATTTTAATATATTATGTACTTCTTATGCCAATAAATAGATGAGTTTGTGAAGGCATTGTACACAAGTCAATATTGTGAAGGCATTGTACACAAGTCAATATTGTGAATAATACAAATATCTCTCTTTATATCTTCTCTTTGTTCTTTCATTCTTGTTCATTATTCTTGTTTTAGTTCTTCTTTACTTTATTCACAACACGTTATCAGTACGAGACTCTAACCAACGGAGGTATTTGTTGTTCGAATCTTGATGGAGTTTTTAAAAAGAATTTGTTAATGGAATAAATCAAAGATAAGTTCTTCTCCCTCAATTATATTTTAATTATCGATTATTTTATTTCTTGATCTTTAACTTGATTTTTAATTTTTTAAAAAAATCTTTGGTTGTTTGGTATTTTTGTAGCGATAAAGTGACTCAATTACCGTGGTTCTTGTCGATAATTCCAAAGCTATCAAGTTTGGCAAAGGATAAAAACCGATCACTATGGTAAAAGTCAATTATATTCTAATTAATTAATATATTCTTTGTTATGTTGGTTTAATCCGAGTATATTGGCTGGACATCCCGTTCTGCGAGGCTACTAGTCTCAAAGGGGGTTCTTTTTAAAGTACCTTGTGGACTTGTTTAACAATGCCGCGTATAAGGATTAAATTTTTGTTCCTTATTATTTATATGTATTGGTTGATCAATTACTATTTAGTAGTATGAATATTATAAAATCTATATTTGCTTGAAAGCAATATTTTTACGTTGAAAAATCGACTATAGACTTCTCCCAAGTTCAAGTTACGAAAATCGTCTTGATCCAAGAATTTTTATGGGAGGCATTCCCTAAAGCGAATGTATGCATGATGATTATTCCATGCAATTATTGGATTTATGACATTCCTTGAAATGAATGCAAGCATGATGATTATTCCATGCAATTATTGGATTTATGACATTCCTTGAAGTGAATGCAAGCATGATGTTTATTCCATGCGATTATTGAAGTTGTTTCATTCCTTGAAGTGAATGCAAACGTGATAATTTACTATATGGTTAGTGAATAAAACTCAATTATGTGACAGAGTATCATTGATGAGGATATGTTAGAAAAACATACTCCACTTTTCATACATTAATGTTGTCTTACAGACACAATATCATACAAGAGTTTTGAATACCTATCAGTCTCCACTCCATTCCCTAAAGTGAATGTGATATTTTATAGCGGAAAGAATAAATGTCACATTAGTAATTGTGGTCATGATTGAGATCATAAAATAGACATGGATAAGATGATTATTTTGAGAATGCTTATATCTACAAGAAGTGGAATCATAAAGATGTCAAGAACGATAGAGATCATATCAAAATCTTTATGTTATCAATGTGATGGTACAAACCATTGACCTCGTACTTGTCAAACGCCAAAGTATTATGGACTTTATCCATAATCATGAATGATAAATTAAAGAAAATATAAACAAATTTTCTTTGTGGCAAAAATTATGGCGTTGTTGGTCCAACTCAATTGGATATTATTAATTTTCTCATAATCCTTCAAGAGAATAAATTCGTCATTTATTTTAATTTATTCTATTTATGCTTGGTAGACAGCGCAAGTATTCATACAATACTTAAGCATAAGAAATATTTTCCCATTTAAATACAAGGGAAAATGTGAGTACTATATCTCAAAGTAATGAAATATCAATGCTTTGGAAGATCTTTTGAGAGTTTATCTTTTATAGATAACTGATTTGATATAATGTGCTATATTTAATATTTTGTCATTCCCCGAAGTGAATGGTACAAAGCACATATTTTTTATTTCCCGAAGTGAATGAAATAAGCACATATTAAAGGTACATGATTATGCATATTTTCCCATTTTAAATTCAAGAGAATAATGTGAGAATTATATCCGGAAGTACTAATATCACAGAAAGCTCCGACTGAGCATCGTTGAGAAAATATGTTATTACCAAATAAGACTTTATCTCATATTTACAATGCATTATGTTGAGTTGATCAATCTTAGAGTATGGCCAAGAGGGGGTGAATTGGCAATAAAAATTTGAGATGGAAATTTTTTGGTGAAATTGCTAGAATTTGAAGGACATGAGATTTATAGTGGTTCAAGCTTCGAACAAGCTCTACATCCACTACCTTAGTTACCACTAAGGATTTTGAAACCAATTCACTAATGAATTCAACCTTTTTCTCGGTTCAATGGATAACCGTTACAATTCGAATCAATTCTTCTACCCAAGAATTGACTCAATCCTCACAAGAAAATACAAAGGATAAGTAGGCAAATAAAGGTTCTCTCAACAGAAATATATTGCCCCAATTACAGATAAACTCTCCCCAAACTCAGATTACAAAAGATCAAAGTGAAAATTTACAAGAGTTGGGAGCAAGAATATGCAATGAAGTGCTTTGAGTTGGATTTGGTGCTTGGATGTTGCTTGAGGATCAATCCTTTTTGAATGCTTTTGAAAATGCTTCTTTTATACCTTCTCATTGATTTCTAACTGTTAAAGTTGTTAGGAAAGTAAATATAGATGTTGGAGCTTCATCTTTCTATCATAAATACACTCTGCAGCAGGTGGTATCGAAACACGAGATACCTGTTTCGAAACATGCCAAGAAAAGAAAGAGTCGTTGTGCATTTAATAAGGGGTGTATCGATACCTGTTTCGATATAAAAAGTTTCTGTGATGCCCGGTATCGAATCCTATTTCGATACAGGCTAACCATCATTTAAAATTTAACTAACACCAACGGTCGACTCATTAAATGCTTGAAAACAGCCGTTGTTAAAAATAAAAGTAATTTGAAATCTTCCCAAGCTTTTTCGATACCAGTATCGAAACATGGATTGGTAGAAAGTTTTGGTATCGAACATTGTTTTGATACCTGTTCTTAATCTCAAGAACAAGCCTTAAAAATCCTAGGTGTATCGATACCTGTCCTTATGGTATCGATACCCTCGTGTAAAATTGACTTGTAAGAGTATTTTAAGGTTCTTGGTTTTGACTTAGAGATCAAGCTTTGACTTAAGGACCAAAAAGTTATTTCAAAAGTGATCCTTACATTTATTTGTTATATCAAAATCAATTTTGGTTTTACAATCTCCCCCTTTTTGATATAACAAAGCCATTTAAAAATTTAAGTTTTGAAATACAATTTGGTTGAAAGACTCCCCCTTAATATGTGTCACTTTTAAAAACAATTTTAATAAGTGATGGTTCGAAACTTAAACTTAAACTTTCTCCCCCTTTTTGTTAGATCAAAATCAATGATAACCAAAGGTAATAAAATAAAGCAATCATATCATTAAGGATAATAGAAGCTCATAATTCATAGCAAGCAAAGTATCCAAAATAAAATAATCCAATAACAATAAAGACGAAACATAGGGAAATAAAAAGTGCATAAGTTCTAATATGAATGCATCATAACCAGTTCTAATAGCTAAAAGGCAAAGCATAAGAGAGATCAAAAGGATCAATCATCGGCCATGTCATCACCATCAAGGTCGTCATCATCATCCTTATCTTCTTCATCTTCATCTTGATCTTGATGACCATCATTATTAAGTCTTTGACTTTGACGAAGAGCTTTAAGAGATACTCTCAAGGAGTGTCCTTGAGTCTCTAGACTCGTTATCCTAGTGTTGATGGCATCGAAACCCGAAGTGAATTGAGTGGAAAGAGTGTCAAGCTTTTCATCCATGGAATCCAAGCGGGCGTTGAGAGAGCCAAACTTTTTCGTGAGAAAGGTCAACATATCGAATTGATGAATAGATTCCGGATCAATAGGAGCATGAGGAGGAGAGGGAGGAGCACCTCGAGTCCACTCACCATTAGAGATATAGACAAAGTGAGCACGATTGAGTGAAGTTTCTCCAATTAGCTCTTTCAAGGATCCCACCTTGTCATAAGAGCAATCTATTTCCAAATGCAAGAAGATGGTGCTTAGAATGCACGCATAGGGAAACGATTGAACAAGAGGGGTAGCACGGTTTTGGATATGCCACATAATGTCCGAGAAAACAATTCGAGCAAGATTTGGTTGAATGCCATCACGGAAACATGTGATCCAAAAACTATCAACTTGACGGATCCGAGAGTATCTCCCATTTGATGGACGAATCTACCAAGAGATGATAAGATGGAGAAAGCGGTCGTGGGCGTCAAGAGATGTAACCGATCCGGTGAAAGGAGCAAGAGAATCTTCATCGTCTACACCCTTATCCTCAAGACCAAAAACATCAAGAAAAGTAGAGACATTAATCATGAAGGACTTTCCCATAAGATAGGATTCAATAGCCATTACTTTACTCTTGTCCGGAGATAAGATACATTTAGCATTGGTGTAAAAGATAAGGACAAGAGTTGGAAATAACTTGCCGATATGGGTGAGAAACCTCAAGAATTTCCACTCAATGAGTCGATCATAGTATTTAAAAGGAAACTTGTATGAAGTGATGAATTGAATGCCCACACATCTTTCCTTTTTTAGAGGGTAACTCCGGAAAAGATTGTAGTTGTTCAATCTACAATTATTTTCTAGACTCTTGGCAAAGACTTTTTCAAAATCAACTTGTAACCCCCTAGACTGGCCTATGCGAAAAGCCCGACCTAAAGTAGTCACATTTTTTTTCCAAACGAATATAAAACAAAATACAAGTTTAACCAAAATCGAGATAACCTGTAAGAATGACAACTCTATCAAAATCATAGTTTCAACCATAAACCTATGTGATCATATAAGATCATCAATCTCAAGTAAAGTGTACTTAGAACATTGTTTATAAAACACCCCATGTCACAACAATAAAACAGGATAAGTTAAAACTAATCAATTACAAAATATAGGCATATCAGTTTACAAAATAAAGGCACATGTCACCCTAACTGAAACCCGGAAAATATAAGTATTACATCAAAAGGTAATCTGGAAGGTGTAGATCCTCCGAGTGCCAAATCTGGGATGCCTATCTACGGTTATCTGAAAGGGGGAAGAAAACAAGTATGAGCTATGGAGCCCAGTGTGTTCCAACAGTGCATAAAAATCACAGGTATAACAAATGTATAATGATATCGGAAAACAATGTATGAGATGCATGGCATGATATACTACCCTCCAACCGATCTTCAAGATACGGTTCCCCAGAACAGTATCTAATACAGGCATTAACCTAAGCCCGATGGGGCAAAGGTACCGGCCTAAGGAATCACCCTAGGTAACAGGCGGAATTACCCCGGCTGTAGCATGGGAACCGATATCAGGACAAAATTACCCTAATCGTAGCTAGGAACCGTAAACAGGACATAATTACTAGTTGGATCAAGGCTGAACTGAATAACAGGCACTACACATCATCCCAAACCCAAAGTGACAGGCATGCAGTAATAGCAGGTATAATGATGGCAGTGACAGTAATTAATCAGATATCATGAAATGCTAAATCAGGACATGTCGTACAAAATATATCAGGCATACAGTAAACAGAATATGATCAGGTTCAACATATGTGTCTAGGTAAAATCCGGAAAATAGTCATGTACACATGCTTGGTTTCTACAAACGGAAAACAATAATATACAACATATAGCACGTAAGGAAACACACCTCAAAAGAGTAGAAGCAAACATGTGGTCTACTAGGAGGCTGAGCCTCGCTCTGCAGTAGTACTGGACCCTACAGGTACACGATAAAATTTTATATCAATACAGGAATCTAGATACTGAGTTTATTCACTAGAGATGAGAATACATACGGGTCACGGTCAGATCACGAGTCGGGTCGAATCGGGAGGAACCAGACTGGGTCAGTACTCGATTGGGAGGACTATGAGATCCTACAAGTAAACAGGTATCGATGTTAGACCCAGATTAAAACTCTGAACTTAACTTAACTTAGAAGAAAAGTTTGACTCAAGACTTTAAGGTCCAATTTGGAGGCTTTCGGGATTGAATTTCGAAAAACGGACTTCACGGATGGACTCAGGACGTCGAAAAACATAAAATAGGGTTTTTTGAAAATTTTAACTTTTTGGTCAAAGTCAACGCTGACGTCAGCAAAGTCAACGCTAACGTCAGCTGTCACGTCAGCAGCCAATGCTGATGTCAGCTGCCACGTCAGTAGTCAACGCTGACGTCAGCAGTCACATTAGCAGTCAACGCTAACGTCACTGGTCAACGGGTCGGGTCTGGTCTGACCGGTTCGGTTCGGGTTGGATCGGTTCAGTTTGACCGGTTCAAGGCCGGTTTGACTCGGGTTGATCGGTTTAGACCGGTTTGACTCGGGCAGCCGTCCACGGTGGCCGGGAATCGACAGTGACAGTGCATGGAGCCCACACGTGGCTTAAAACGGCCGAAAATTGTCCTCTGAACTCGGAAAAAGGCCCCAAATACCACCAAACACATATTTTTAGCCAAAACAGGTAACAAACTCACTGAAATGGTTCAAAACTCACCGGATTTAACAAATCGGAACGAAACTTCGATGATGGCTTGAACGGCGTCGGAGAGAGGCGGTCACGGAGGGGTTTTGGTCGCCTTCCCACGCTGGTCACGGTGAAGCAGTCGACGCGCCAGAAGAACGTCGACGGTGGTCGGAGACAAGCAAAAAGCGAAAGGGTTTAACCCTAAACCCCCGGCGAATCTTCCAGCTTCGATTCGCGTCGGAGACGACGGCGAACGCGCGCATCGGGTGAGGGGTTCGGCTCAGGGTGCAACGGCGAGCACTCCGGTGGTGGTGGTGCACGGCACGGCACGGCGGTGGGTGAGCAGGGCGGTGGCCGAAGAGTTTGGTGAGACAGAGGGTTTATTTCGAAGGGTACAGGTATTTTTTTGATCTAAAATGGTTCTAACATGAACCAACAATTATATTCAAAACTATTATTATTTTTATTATTTAACCAGAACAGGAAATGATTAAAAGCTAGACGAGGGATATAATTTCCTAAGAGCTAACTAGCTTAGATGGTTGGGTCACAAGTTAAACAGGCTGAGGGTTGTGGGTTTGAAACCCCACAACCCCATTTCCATTCTTTTTTTTTACTTAGGTGTTACAACTCTCCCCCTCTAAAAAGAAATTTCGTCCTCGAAATTTACTTGAACTGAACAAATGCGGGAACTTCTCCCTCATAGACTCCCCGATCTCCCAGGTGGCATCAGAAGGGTTACGGTTCCTCCACTGAACTTTAACCATAGGGATACGTCTCCTTCTCAGAACTCTCTCATCAAACTCTAAGATCTGAACAGGTTCCTCCTCATAAGACAGGTCTGGTCGTAACTTAACATCCTGAACCTGGATGATGTGACTTGGATCTGGATGGTACTGTCTCAACATGGATACATGAAACACATCATGAATACGGCTAAGCTGAGGAGGTAACTCTAGCTTATAAGCAACAGGCCCGATTCTTTTCAGAATACGGTATGGTCTAATATATTTCGGGCTCAACTTGCCTTTACGCCCAAATCTCAGAACTTTCTTCCATGGAGAGACTTTCAAGAAAACCTGATCACCAACCTCAAACTCGATATCCTTCCTCCTCCGATCAGCGTACGATTTCTTTCTATTAAAAGCTTCCTTCAAGCGATCTCGGATCAATCTGACAGTCTCCTCAGTTTCCTGAATCAACTCGGGACCCAGAGTCTTCCGATCATACAACTCTGTCCAACAGATGGGGGTGCGACACTTACGACCATACAAAGCCTCGTAAGGTGTCATACGGATGCTAGCCTGATAACTGTTATTATAAGTAAACTCTGCCAGAGGTAAGAAATCTTCCCAACTGCCTCGGAAGTCTAAAACACAACCCCGTAACATATCCTCTAGGATCTGTATCACTCTCTCAGACTGACCATCCGTCTGAGGATGAAAGGATGTACTGAAATTCAGACGAGTACCCAAAGTAGACTGTAAAGCTGTCCAGAAATGGGAAGTAAACCTCGGATCTCGGTCAGAAATGATAGACATGGGTACCCCATGCAATCTGACAATCTCTGAAATATACAGTCTAGCCAGCTTTTCTAGAGAATAAGTGACCCGGACAGGAATAAAGTGAGCCAAATTTGTAAGTCTATCAACAACAACCCAGACAGAATCTTTCTTAGATGGGGTCAGAGGCAAACCAGTAACAAAATCCATCGTGATTCGCTCCCATTTCCATTCTGGAATCTTGATAGGTTGCAAGAGACCAGAAGGATGCTGATGTTTCGCTTTCACCTACTGACATGTCAAGCATCTGGATACATAGTCTGAGATATCCTTTTTCATACCTACCCAACGGTATCTCTGTTTCAAGTTCTGATACATCTTATCCCCTCCGAGATGCATAGCATAAGGACTACTATGAGCCTCTCTGAGAATGGTCTGTCTCAACTCAGTATCGTTGGGTACACAGTATCGACTGTTAAAACAAAGGACTCCATCCTGGTCAAAAGAATAAACAGAGGTGGATCCTTGCCCAACTTGCTGCATAACAGGAAGTAAGGAGTCATCTAACCGCTGCTTGGCCTTGATCTGCTCGGCCAAGGTCGGTTTGACCTGTAACTCAGCCAGTAGGCTACCATCATCATATACACTCATCCTGGCAAACAGGGATCTCAGGTCCGATATGGTCTTACGACTCAAAGCGTCAGCCACAACATTAGCTTTCTCCGGATGATACTCAATCTCGCAGTCATAATCCTTAAGAAGCTCCAACCAACGACGCTGTCTCAGATTAAGCTCCTTCTGAGTAAGGAGGTACTTCAGGCTCTTATGATCGATAAAGATATAACACTTCTCTCCGTAGAGATAGTGTCTCCAGATTTTCAGAGCAAAAACCACTGCAGCAAACTCAAGATCATGGGTGGGGTAGTTACACTCATGTGGTCTCAATTGGCGTGATGCATAAGCGATCACCTTGCCATTCTGCATCAAAACACATCCAAGTCCAGAATGCGAGGCATCACTATAAACTGTAAAGTCCTTTCCTGACTCAGGTTGTGCTAAAACTGGAGCTTGAGTCAAGGCTGATTTCAACTGGTCAAGACTAGATTGCTGGGCCTCAGACCACACAAAAGGAACATCTTTCCTCAGAAGCTTTGTCAAAGGGGCAGCAATGATGGAAAAACCCTCGACAAAGCGTCGGTAAAACCCAGCTAAGCCCAGAAAACTACGGATCTCAGACACGTTTCTAGGAGACTTCAAACTAGTGATTGCATCAATTTTACTCGGATCCACTTAGATACCCTTAGCTGAAACAACATGTCCCAGAAAAGCCACCTCACTAAGCCAAAACTCACACTTACTTAGCTTGGCATATAACCGATGCTCCCTAAGAGTCTGTAGCACTACTCTCAGATGCCCAACATGCTCGTCCTCAGAGCGAGAGTAAACCAGGATATCATCAATGAACACTACAACAAACTGGTCCAGATAGGGTCAGAAGACACGGTTCATTAGGTCCATGAAGGCAGAAAGAGCATTAGTCAACCCGAAGGGCATCACTAAAAACTCGTAATGCTCATACCTGGTGCGGATAGCAGTCTTAGCAACATCGGAGCCCTTAACCTTCAACTGATAGTACCCAGATCGAAGATCATTCTTCAAGAAGACTGTAGCTCCCCGAAACTGGTCAACCAAGTCATCAATCCTGGGTAAAGGGTACTTGTTTTTCACCGTTAGCTTATTCAGCTTTCGTTAGTTGATGCACAACCGAAGGGAACCATCCTTCTTTTTAATAAAGATTATTGGAGCTCCCCAGGGGGAAGAGCTAGGTTGGATGAACCCTCGGTCAAGCAGTTCCTGTAACTGAACTTTCAACTCCTTCAACTCTTTCAGAGCCATACGATACGGGGCCATGGAAACTGGTGCTGATCCGGGATAAGTCTCAATCTCGAACTCAACCTCCCTGTCTGGAGGGAGACCCGGTAGCTCCTCAGGAAAAATATCAGGAAACTCGCTAATAGTGCGAATATCTTCGATCTTAGATAGAGACCCCTTTGTGTTAAGGAAACAGGCAATAAAGGTCTCATATCCCTTACAGATCATCCTGTCAGCAGTCAAAACTGATACAACATTGGTCAGATAGCCTCGACGTTCACCAATCAACACTACGGATCGTCCATCCTGAGTCCTTAAAGTGGCCCTTTTGGCCTCACAGTCCAGACTAACACGATGCTCAGATAACCAATCCATCCCCAGGATGAGATCGAACTCCTGTAAAGGAAGTTCCATAAGATCCGCAAGAAACACTTCCCCTTCCAAAACGAGGGGACATCTCCGAAACATCTTATTCATAGATAAGGATTGTCCCACGGGGCTCATAACGGTAACAACACTCTCGGTGTCCTCAACAGAGATCGAAAGATCACCAGATACTAACTTAGATATATAGGAGTGGGTGGAATCATTGTCAAGCAAGGCAAAGTACGGGACAGAAAGGATGGTAAAAGTACCTGCGATAACATCTGGCTTATCACGGTCATCTCGACATCTGGTGGCATAAACTAGCGCTGGCTGACGAGCCTCAAAAACAAGTGGTCCACCACTCTGGTGGCCTCGGCCCCGGGTATCGGATCTAGCAATAGACCCAGAAGCTCTACCCTGAAAACGCCCCGTAGCAGGTGTTTGAACAGATGTCTGAGATCGGGAAGGAGTCTGAGTGTGCACAGAGGTATGGGTCGATGGTCGACCAGCAAAAGGTGGATGTGGACAGTCTCTCAGAAAGTGCTCGGAAGAACCACATCGAAAACATGCTCCAGTCTTCTTCCTACACTCGCCCTTATGCAGGTTGCCACAGAAGTCACATGCTGATATAGTCGGGAACCAGATGAGCCACCTCGGCTAACAGCAGAATCTTGAGGTGCCGCAGGCCGATGATAGGAGCCACCTCTCTGACTCGGTGCAGATCGAGCCCTCTTATCAGGGCGACTATAGGACTCACCATGGCCGTGTCCCCCAGATCGGTTACGGTCCTTCCTGCGATCCCTATCCCTATCTCTACCCCTATCCCTATCCTGATCCCTGATAATCTGACTATCAGAAAGCTTCTCCAAGTCCTCAGCTGTCTTTGCACGGTTCATAAGATCCTTAAATATTGTATCATGGTGCGTGGCTACTCTGTCTCTGATACCAATACGGAGACCCTCAAGAAACTTGTCGCACCTATCCTTCTCTGTAGCCACTAACCCAACATTATACCTCATCAGATCTAGAAACTGTAACTCATACTCGGCCACTGTCATGGTACCCTAAATCAAATCCTTGAAGGCCTGACGCCTCTCTCTCAGATATTGCTCACCTAGGAAACGGTTCCTGAACCGCTCCTTGAAGAAGTCCCAAGTCAACATATCAGGGGATACACTACTCACCATAGACTCTCACCAGACGTGGGCACTACCATCGGGCATAGACACAGCTCCTAAATATCTCTTAGCTGGCTCCAAACCCAGTTGATCCATACGTCTCTTAGTATCATACAACCATGAATCAGCCTCAGAAGGTGCACCTGTCAGGGATCCAGAAAAAGTCCTCACTCCATTGACGATCAGGATCTGAGAGATAGGAGTATCTGGCGTAGCACCTGAAGCTCTGACAGCTCCCTGTATCAGCAAAAGGAACTGTCTACTAAGGGTCTCATCTGTCACTGTAGTAGCAGGCTCGGTGCTCAGTACTGGTGCCCCTCTAACCGGGGTAGACATACCTATACCCGTAGGAGGATGTGGGCCAGGCGGTACAGTGGTGCTAGCAGGAATGGGAGGGTCTACAGGAGTGATGGGCGGAGGGCCACTGATAAGCTCCTCTACAGGATCGACGAAGCTAGTCGCACGACCACGCCCTCGGGTGGTCCGGCGAGCTCTACGGACACTCATGAGTCTCAGGTAATCTATAAGAATAGTATTTATGGGATTAGAATTGGCACTGGAGAATCATACACAATACAAAAAGATATAGGTGATATTATCTTTCAGATATTAATTAAAAACGGTTTAACAGAAAACATTTTATTTAAAACCCATCACAGTCCGAGAATCTTAAAACCAAAAGCTCTGATACCAACTAAATGTAACCCCCTAGACCGGCCTATGCGAAAAGCCCGACCTAAAGTAGTCACATTTTTTTCCCAAATGAATATAAAACAAAATACAAGTTTAACCAAAATCGAGATAACCTGTAAGAATGACAACTCTATCAAAATCATAGTTTCAACCATAAACCTAATTGATCATATAAGATCATCAATCTCAAGTAAAGTGTGCTTAGAACGTTGTTTATAAAACACCCCATGTCACAACAATAAAACAGGATAAGTTAAAACTAATCAGTTACATAATATATGCATATCAATTTACAAAATAAAGGCACATGTCACCCTAACTGAAACCCGGAAAATATAAGTATTATATCAAAAGGTAATTTGGAAGGTGTAGATCCTCCGAGTGCCAAATCTGGGATGCCTATCTACGGTTATCTGAAAGGAAAAAAAAAACAGTTATGAGCTATGGAGCCCAGTGTGTTCCAACAGTGCATAAAAATCACAAGTATAACAAATGTATAATGATATCAGAAAAGAATGCATGAGATGCATGGCATAATATACTACCCTCCAACCGATCTCTAGGATACGGTTTCCCAAAACAGTATCTAATACAGGCATTAACCTAAGCCCGATGGCGCAAAGGTACAGGCCTAAGGAATCACCCTAGGTAACAGGCGGTATTACCCTGGCTGTAGCACGGGAACTGATATCAGGAGGGAATTACCCTAACCGTAGCTAAGAACCGTAAACAGGACGAAATTACCAGCTGGATCAAGGCTGAACTGAATAACAGGCACTACACATCATCCCAAACCCAAAGTGACAGGCATGCAGTAATAGCAGGTATAATGATGGCAGTGACAGTAATTAATCAGATATCATGAAATGCTAAATCAGGACATGTCATACAAAATATATCAGGCATACAGTAAACAGAATATGATCAGGTTCAACATATGTGTCTAGGTAAAATCTGAAAAATAGTCATGTACACATGCTTGGTTTGTAAAAACGGAAAACAATAATATACAACATATAGCACGTAAGGAAACACACCTCAAAAGAGTAGAAGCAAACAGGTGGTCTATTGGGCGGCTGAGCCTCGCTCTGCAGCAGTACTGGACCCTATAGTTACACGATAAAATTTTATATCAATACAGGAATCTAGATACTGAGTTTATTCACTAGAGATGAGAATAAAAACGGGTCACGATCGGATCACGAGTCGGGTCAAATAGGGAGAAACCAGGCTGGGTCGATACTCGATCGGGAGGACTATGAGATCCTACAAGTAAACAGGTATCGATATTAGACCCAGATTAAAACTCTGAACTTAACTTAGAAGAAAAGTTTAACTCAAGACTTTAAGGTCCAATTTGGAGGCTTTCGGGATTGAATTTCAAAAAACGGACTTCACGGATGGACTCAAGACGTCGAAAAACATAAAATAGGGGTTTTTGAAAATTTTAACTTTTTGGTCAAAGTCCACGCTGACGTCAGCTGCCACGTCAACAGTCCACGCTGACTTCAACTGCCACGTCAGCAGTCCACGCTGACGTCAGTTGCCACGTCAACTTCCATGTCAGCAGTCAACGCTTACGTTAGCAGCCACATCAGCAGTCAACGCTGACGTCACTGGTCAACGGGTCGGTCATCGGGTCGGGTCGGGTTTGACCAGTTCGGTTCGGGTTGGCCGGTTCAAGGCCGGTTTGACTCGTGTTGACCGGTTCAGACCGGTTTGACTCGGGTAGCCGTCCACGGTGGCCGAGAATCGACAGTGACGGCGCGTGAAGCCCACGCGCAGCCTAAAACGGCTGGAAACGATCCTCTGAACTCGGAAAAAGGCCCCTGATACCACCAAACACATATTTTTAGCCAAAACAGGTATCAAACTCACTGAAACGGTTCAAAACTCACCGGATTTAACAAATCGGAACGAAACTCCGGTGATGGCTTGAACAGCGTCGGAGGGAGGCGGTCACGGAGGGGTTTTGGTCGCCTTCTCACGCTGGTCACGGTGAAGCAGTCGACGCGCCAGAAGAACGTCGACGGTGGTCGGTGACAAGCAAAAAGCGAAAGGATTTAACCCTAAACCCCCGGCGAAGCTTCCAGCTTCGATTCGCGGCGGAGACGACGGCGAACGTGCGCGTCGGGTGAGGGGTTCGGCTCAGAGTGTGACGACGAGCATTCCGGTGGTGGCGGTGTACGACACGGCACAGCGGTGGTCGAGCATGGCGGTGGCCAGAGAGTTTGGTGAGAGAGAGGGTTTATTTCGAAGGGTACAAATATTTTTTTGATCTAAAATGGTTCTAACATGAACCAACAATTATATTCGAAACTATTATTATTTTTATTATTTAACCAGAATAGGAAATGGTTAAAAGCTAGACGAGGGATATAATTTCCTAAGAGCTAACTAACTTAGATGGTTGGGTCACAGGTTAAACAGGCTGAGGGTTGTGGGTTTGAAACCCCACAACCCCATTTCCATTCTTTTTTTTTTACTCAGGTGTTACAACTCTCCCCCTCTAAAAAGAAATTTCGTCCTCGAAATTTACTTGAACTAAACAAATGCGAGAACTTCTCCCTCATAGAATCCTCGATCTCCCAGGTGGCATCAGAAGGGTTACGGTTCCTCCACCGAACTTTAACTATAGGGATACGTCTCCTTCTCAGAACTCTCTCATCAAACTCTAAGATCTGAACAGGTTCCTCCTCATAAGACAGGTCTGGTCATAACTTAACATCCTGAACCTGGATGATGTGACTCGGATCTGGATGGTACTGTCTCAACATGGATACATGAAACGCATCATGAATACGGCTTCGGTACGAGATCGCTTCTTTGGTGCCATAATCTAGGATAGATATAAAGATTTGAATTAGTTTAAAAACAATATGTATGCTTATATATAATCCAATTCAATCTTATGTGGTAATCTAACAATTCAAGATATTAAAGAATTTTTATCAAAATTTTTTTTTTGAAAAACCATTGAAAACTTATACGAACAAAGATTTATATTTGATTAAAAAAAATTGGGATTTTGAAACAATTTCGTAGGAGTATTAAAACCTATACAATAGGCATTTAAAATATGTTCAAAATCTAATTTTTAACAAACTAAATCCAAAAGAAATTAAGGTTTTTCGAAAATATACCTTGAGTGTAGATTAGGATGAATTGAGTGATGTTGAAGCACGGATTGATGATATAGTGTTGAAGTAGATGATTGGAATCAAAACCCTCAAAGAATTCGTTGAGATTTTGAGTGAAGATCAGCGAAATTGAGAGGATTTTATAGGAGGGGCCGACTAGGGTTTATGAAAAAAAAAATTGGAAGTGTTTTAATGAGTTTAAAATTAGGTTTAAAGTGTTTTAATACGACTTCCGTCCTCGAGTATTGATACTGGTATCGAAACACCCTGTTTCGATGCTAGTATCGAAACAGAGGTATCGATGCAAGCATCGATGCCTGTTCTTCCCAACCAAAAACCCATATGGGCTGATGAATAGGTATCGAAACAGGGATTAACTGTATCGATACCTTTGACCTTTGCTTTGTATTTAGGCTACTAAAGGTACTAGAAATGAGTCTCTAAAGCCCCTAGAAGCATATAATGACATGTTTGTTATGCATAAACAAGTTCATACTCCCCCTAGCAACATGCATGGAAACATCAAGACACAAAAAGCAACATAAGTATGATTTAAAACAAGATTCAAGCATGATAAGCAAAAACATAACACTTAGAAGGTCAAGGTAGGCTAGTTAGACCTAACTCTCTCCTAAGGGTCCAAAAACGCTCCTTATCCAAAGGTTTAGTAAAAATGTCCGCTAATTGATTCAAGATGTCAACGAACTCTAAGCAACATCATTTTTAGACACATGATCTCTAATAAAGTGGTGTCTAATTTCTATGTGTTTAGTTCTAGAGTGTTGAATGGGGTTTTTGGTAAGACATATGACACTAGTATTATCACACTTGAGAGGTATGGTTTTAACCTTAATGTCATAATCTAAGAGTTGTTGCTTCATGCATAACACTTGTGCACAACAACTCCCTAAGGATATGTACTCCGCCTCGGTGGTAGATAGAGCTACACTATTTTGTTTCTTAGAGAACCAAGATATGAGCATACTACCTAGGAATTGACAAGTTCCGAAAGTACTTTTCCTATCTATCTTACAACCTCCATAATCCGTATCCGAATAGACATGAAGATCAAAAGAAGAAGCTTTAGGATACCAAAGACCTAAACAAGGTGTATCTCTAAGGTACCTAAAGATTCTCTTAATGGCTACAAGGTGTGATTCTCTAGGACTAGCTTGAAACCTAGCACACAAGCAAACACTAAACATAATATCCGGTCTACTCGCGGTAAGGTAAAGCAAAGAACCTATCATGGATCAATAGAATTTAGAATCAATACACTTACCTCCTTCATCCTTGTCAAGCTTAGTAGAAGAGCTCAGAGGAGTGGCTTGAGGTTTGACATGCTCTAAGTCAAACTTCTTGAGCATATCTTTGATGTACTTGGCTTGATTGATGAAGGTGTCATCGTTCTTTTGTTTGATTTGGAGTCCCAAAAAGAATGAGAGTTCTCCCATCATGCTCATCTCGAATTCACCTTGCATAAGCTTAGAAAATTCTTGACAATAACATTCATTAGTAGATCCAAAAATTATATCATCAACATAAATTTGAACTACTAAAATGTCATCTTTAAATCCTTTTATAAAAAGTGTAGTATCCACCTTTCCTTTTTCAAAACCCTTTTTTATCAAAAAGTTTGAAAGCCTTTCATACCAAGCTCTAGGAGCTTGTTTTAAACCATATAAAGCTTTTGTTAGTTTAAAAACATGGTTTGGAAACTTTGGATTTTCAAACCCCGGTGGTTGTTCAACATACACTTCTTCATTTATAAAACTATTTAAGAAAGCGCTTTTGACATCCATTTGAAAAAGCTTGAAATCATGATAACATGCAAATGTAAGTAGCATCCTAATGGCTTCCATTCTAGCTACGAGTGCATAAGTTTCATCGAAATCTATTCCCTCCTCTTGAGTGTAACCTTGAGCAACTAATCTAGCTTTGTTTCTCACTATGTTACCAATCTCATCTAGTTTGTTTCTAAAAACCCATTTAGTCCCTATAGTAGATTTATTACTAGGCCTATCAACTAATGTTCATACAATACTTCTCTCAAATTGGTTTAATTTCTCTTGCATAGCCAAAATCCAATAATCATCATCTAAGGCTTCATTTACATTTTTGGGCTCTATGCATGAGATAAATGCAAAATGATTTATTAATATAAGAGAAGAACGAGTAGTTACCCCCTTGGATGGATCACCCAAGATTTCACCATTTTTGACATAGTTGAACTCCCTTGGGTAGCTCACTTCCTTTTCTTCAAGCTTTACATTTCCTAAAGCTCCTATTGGAGGATCTTGTGCTTCCTCATTGCTTGGAACCTCATCCACCTTTGATGCTTGTCCATCATCAATAGTTTCAATGATTCCTACATCATCATCATCACAAGAATCCTTCCTAGGAAAGAGGTTATCATCGAAAACCACATGTATAGACTCTTCTACAACTAAGGTTCTTTTGTTGGAAACTATATAAGCCTTAGAATTTTAAGAATAACCTAGAAAAATAGCTTCATCACTTTTTGCATCAAATTTACCTAAATTATCTTTTCCATTATTTAAAACAAAACACTTGCATTCAAAAGGATGAAAATAGCTAATGTTAGGCCTTTTCGATTTTAAAATCTCATAAGGAGTTTTCTTTAAAATAGGCCTAATCATTACTCGATTTATAATATAACAAGAAGTGTTTGTGGCTTCCACCCAAAAATACTTAGGTAAATTGTTTTCACAAAGCATAGTTCTAGCCATTTCTTCTAGAGTTCTATTCTTCCTCTCAACTACCCCATTTTTTTGAGGAGTGCGAGGAGCCGAAAAATTATGGCTAATTCCATTTTCATTACAAAAATTCTCAAAACCAATATTTTGAAATTCCGTTCCATGATCACTTCTAATATGAGAAATTCTTTGATCAAGATCATTTTGAGAAATGTTTGAAAATGTGATGAATTTTTCTAAGGCTTCATCTTTAGTACTCAAAAATAGAACCCAAGTGTATCTAGAGTAATCATCAACAATAACAAAAGTATATGATTTTCCACCCAAGCTAGTAGTCCTAATAGGTCCAAAGAGTTTCATATGGATCAATTGTAATACTCTACTAGTTGAAACATCATTAATGGATTTAAAAGAAACTCTATTTTGTTTACCCTTAGCACATGCATCACAAAATTTATCTAAGGAAAACTTGAGCTTAGGTAAACCTTTAACTAGATTTTGGGAGGCTAGTTTCTCTAGAACACTTATGCTAGCATGCCCTAATTTTCTATGACATAACCATGCATCATTTTCATCATTAGTAACCAAGCATGCATGAGAAAAATTAATGTCATCTAGATGCATCATGTAAATATTTCCTATGCGATGACCTATGAGCATTATTCTATTGGATTCTATGTCAATTGTTTTGCAACCACTCTTATCAAAAGAGACATAGAAACCTTTATCACACAATTGAATAATGCTCAACAAATTATGTTTAAGACCATCAACAAGCAAGACATTTTCAATGAAAATAGAGGAGTGATTACCAATCGAGCCAATACCCTTGATTTGGCCTTTGGAGTTGTCACCAGAAGTCACTACTCCACCCTTTTTAAGCTCTAACTCCTTAAATCGTCCTTTGTCTCCGGTCATATGCCTTGAGCATCCACTATCAAGGTACCACATGTTTTGACTTGAAGCTTTGGCCTTGAAGCAATGCTCAACCTACAAACAAAGATTTAATGTTTGATTTTTGGTACCCAAACCATTTTGGGTCCATTAGTGTTAGTTCCTAAAATCTTGGTTCCCTTGGGAATCCAAGAAGCAATGACATTCACATTATTTGAGACAATGAGTTCCTTAGGAATCCAAACACTTCTAACCTTTCTATGCCTAGAATGCCTTTGAAAATTTCTTTGTTTGTGTTCAAGAAAATTCTTTTTCACATGGTTGACTTTTGAAGAGCTTACTTTTTCAAAAGTTGAACTCCCAACCATTTTGATTTGTTCCTTAAGCTCATTCACCACCTTGTGGTGATTTTCATTCAAGCTAGAAATAAGGTTGTTCAAATCAACATTTTCTTTTTGAAAAAATTTTAAATCATCATTTAAATCAACAACCTTTACTTCCAAAACCAAAATTGTTTTTGTCAAAGAATCGTTTTTCATTTCTAAATCGGAAATAGTTTTCTTACTTTTCAAAATTGATTCTTTAAACTTTAAAACCAACTCATCATACACATCTTGTAATTCATCATAAGCATCATAAAGTTCATCATAAGATAAATCATTACAAGATGGTTGAAGGGTTACCTTAGGCTCTTCAAGAGCCATGAGACATAAGTTGGACACTTCGTTGTCCTCATCGGATGATGATTCCTCATCACTCCAAGTTGCAACGTGAGCCCTTTGTTTCTTCTTCTTCTTCTCAAAACCCTTCTTTTTGTATAAGGGGCAATCGGTCCTAATGTGACCGGGCTTTTTGCATTCATAGCAAATGATTTGATCTTTCTCCAATTCTTTGCCCTTTGTCTTGAAGTCTCTTTTTCTTTGGAATCTTCTATTTCTATTTGCCCTCATAAGCCTAGTGAATTTTTTGGCCACCGTGGCTAATTCCTCTAGCTCTTCTTCTTCACTAGTATCCATTTCTTCTTGTGAATATGAAGCTTTAAGAGCAATCTCTTGTTTCTTTTTCTCAACTTCCCTCTTTTCGATCTTCACCTCTTCCTTCTTTTTCTCCTCTTCTCTTTCTTTCTTCATGATCTCATGGGTGAGAAGAGATCCCACAAGAGCATCAAGTTTGAGAGTCTTTAGGTCCTTGGCTTCTATGATGGTCGTCCTCTTGCTATCACAAGACTCGGGAAGAGAGTAGATAAGCTTCCGAACAAGCTTTTCTTCCGGAATGATCTCACTGAAACCCTTGAGACCATTAACAATCATCGAGAATCTATCAAACATTTTGGTGATGTCTTCATCCGGCTCCATCTTGAAGTTCTCATAACTTAGATTGAGTAGACCAATTTTGGTTTCCTTGAAATCATTGGTTCCTTCATATGTAGTCTCCAAAGAATCCCAAACTTCTTTGGCACTTGCACATGAAGACATCTTTGAGTAGATGTCGGGACCTAATGCACAAAAGAGGATATGGAGAGCTTTATCATTTGTGGACATCCTTCTTCTTTCTTCATCGGTCATCTCACTTCTTCTGTTCGGTACTTGTCGGTCTCCTTCTTGTTTCATTGGGATTGAGGGTCCATCTTCAATTATATCCCAAAGTACATAGTCGTTTGAGTTAATGAATAGCCTCATCCTATTCTTCCAATAAGGGTAGTTGTCTCCATTGAAGAAGGGCAGCTTAGTGATGGAGTGTGATTTATTCCAAGAACCGAAGGTGGAGGCCATTGAATTTAGATTTGTAGACTTGATCAACCGCCTTGGATCTTATTTGGTAGATGTGAATCTCTTCAAAGATTAGGCTCTGATACTAATTGTTGAGTTGATCAATCTTAGAGTATGTCCAAGAGGGGGTGAATTGACAATAAAAATTTGAGATGGAAAATTTTCGGTGAAATTGCTAGAATTTGAAGGACAAGAGGTTTATAGTGGTTAAAGCTTCGAACAAGCTTTACATCCACTACCTTAGTTCCCACTAAAGATTTTGAAACCAATTCACTAATGAATTCAACCTTTTTTCTCGGTTCAAAGGATAACCGTTACAATTCGAATCAATTCTTCTACCCAAGAATTGACTCAATCCTCACAAGAAAATACAAAGGATAAGTAGGCAAATAAAAGTTCTCTCAATAGAAATATATTACCCCAATTATAGATAAACTCTCCCGAAACTCAGATTACAAAAGACCAAAGTGAAAATTTACAAGACTTGGGAGCAAGAATATGCAATGAAGTGTTTTGAGTTGGATTTGGTGCTTGGATGTTGCTTGATGATCAATCCTTTTTGAATGCTTTTGAAAATGCTTCTTTTTATACCTTCTCATTGATTTCTAACCGTTGAAGTTGTTGGGAAAGTAAATATAGACGTTGGAGGTTCATCTTTCCATCATAAATACACTCTACAGCAGGTGGTATCGAAACACAGGGTACTTGTTTCGAAACATGCCAAGAAAAGAAAGAGCCGTTGTGTATTTAATAAGGGGTGTATCGATACTTGTTTCGATACAAAAAGTTTTTGTGATGCCCGGTATCGAACCCTGTTTCGATACAGGCTAACCATCATTTAAAATTTAACTGACACCAACGGTCGACTAATTAAATGCTTGAAAATAGTCGTTGGGGATTAAGGGTGTATCGATACCTGTATCGATACCAGGAGTTGTATGTTTAAAAATAAAAGTAATTTGAAATCTTCCCAAGCTGTTTCGATACTAGTATCGAAACATGAATTAGCAGAAAGTTTTGGTATCGAACCTTGTTTCGATACATGTTCTTAATCTCAAGAACAAGCCTTAAAAAATCCCAAGTGTATCGATACCTGTCCTAATGATATCGATACCCTCGTGTAAAATTGACTTGTAAGAGTATTTTAAGGTTATTGGTTTTGACTTATAGATCAAGCTTTGACTTAAGGACCAAAAAATTATTTCAAAAGTGATCCTTAAATTTATTTGTTATATCAAAATCAATTTTGGTTTTACACATTATACTCGTCAAAGTCGCAAAGAGACTTATTGAATTTTAAAGATATTTGCAGAAATATATTGAGAATATTAGTCAAGGGGATGCTGACTATCTCAATATTACGAGTATAACTAAAGACAATAATGAAATATTGGCAAAATTACATCCACTGCCATCCATATTGTACTACATAAGAATTAGTACAAATTGAAGCTCATGCTATTGTAAACTAGATGTTTACTGATTATTTGGCATGAACGGTTAGACCATTCAGGTTCAATTATGATGCAAAAATTTGTTAACACTTTTATGTGGTCACTTATTGAAGAACTAAGATTTTCTTCAAGGTAATTTTCATGTGATACTTGCTATGAAAGCAATTTGATTATTCAATCATGAACAGTTAATATAGAGTGCAACTTTATTAATTTTCTAGAACGGATACAAGGTGATATATATGGGCCCATACACCTTTCTTAAAGAACATCTAGATATTTTATGATTTTTATTGATAAATCGACTAGATGGTTATGTGTATCCTTGTTATTAACCCGCAACTATGTGTTTGCGAGGCTACTTGCCCAGTTGATAAAATTACGAGCACATTTTCTAGATTATTTTCTAAAGACAATCAGTCTTGATAATGTTGATGATATGTAATTTTACATGTAGTATCACAAATTCGCATCAAGCCAACAAATGATCATAAGTTCTCCCCATTACAAATGTTTTTTTGGTCAGGAACCAAATATTTCTCATCTTAGATTTTTGTGTTCGATATATGTTCTAATTGATCCACCACAACGCAAAAAGATGAGTTTTATTGGGAATATGTATCAGATTTAAATATCTTGAGCTTCTGATAGGGAATTTATTTATAACCTTATTTATTGACTATCATTTTGATGATTCAATTTATCCAACATTAGGGTGACAAAATAAATAATTGATGAAAGAAATAAGTTGGAATGAATTATTATTTTCTCTTTTTGATCCACGTACTACATGAACTATAAGTTCAATGGATAATTCATTTAGCAAATCAATTACAAGATAATTTTGCTGACCCTAAAAGAGTGATTAAGTCACGTATACCAACTATGAATGCTCTGATTAAATTTGATGTAATGGATTGAGAAACTCTAGTTGCTAATGAGTCTAACTTACGCTTGAAGCGCAGTAGACAAGTAAGTTCCAAAGAAATTCTCGAAAAAGAAAAGAAACTATATTTTATGATGGTCTGATCGAGGAATCAATGATTATAAAAATCTCTATAAGAGATTAAATGGTCTCCAACAGAGACATTGACATGACCCAGGTACCTGATAATAAAGAGATCTCAATATATTATGTCATGTCTGTTATAAGTGATACTGAAATTAAATCAACGTCGTTTATATATTTGCATGCAATATAGCATTAGAGATTTTATTTGATGATGTGGATCATGAATCATTGTCAATTGGAAAATGTAAATAAAGAAATGATTGGCCAACATGGAGAGGCAATTGAGGCGAAACTAAAATCTCTTTCAAAAGAGAAGTATTTGGGTCGATAGCCCATACATTGAAATGTGTAAAACTCATGGATATAAACGAGTCTTTGTGAGAAAGAGAAATCAAAAGGGAAATCATGAGATATAATCTCACTTGATTGCACAAGGATTCTCACAAATATATGAAATTAAATGAGGAAAATATATTCCTCTGTGGTGGATGCAATTATTTTTAGATACTCTAGAAATAAATGAAATGACTTAGTTTCTTCTAATGAATGTTGTTACATCTTATTTATGTGAGCTTTTTGATAACAACATTTACATGAAGCTTCTAAAAGGATTTAGACTGCCATAAGCAGTTAATTCAAGTTCTCGAGAACATTATTCAATCATATTGAATATATCTTTTTATGGCTTGAAACAATTTTGGCGTATTTGGTATGATCGCCTCATTGAATACTTATTAGCATAATTCTATATGAATTATTTCCCCGAGTATTTTTATTAAAAGGTTTAGCTCTGAATTTTTATTGTTGTGTATGTCGATGATTTGAATATCGTTGAGACTCGTGAAGAGATCTTCTTAAATCCTTGTGTATCAATCGATATACAGAAAAATATTGAAAGAGACTTTACATGCATAACGCATATTCATTAATCATCCTTATGATTGCTAGGTCTCTCAATGTAAACAAAGATTCTTTCTGCCTCAAGAAAAGGGTAATGATATTCTTGATCTAAAAGCACAATATATACATTATTTGATCTAGAAGCATCGTATCTTAGCTAGTCCAGAAATATTATTTAAGTGCTATGAGATCATTACCTTTAAATAATTGTTATGCATGAGGAAAAGCCGAAATATGTATTTGGCTAAACATATCCTAAAGATATGTGAATATTTTTGCAAGATAAGATGCAAGCTATCTTGTACAAAGATAATAAAAAATTTATATCTCAAGGTGGATGTATCAAATATGATAAAACGAAATATATTTCTTCAAGTTTCGTCCCTCATGATTTTCAGATGAATAATATTCAATGAATCATTTCAAGCAATGATTTGAAAGATTTATCCACTAGTGCATGATCTTCTTCAACATTTGAAGATCATATTCAATATTGAATTATGAAGATTCAAAGATCTTATGTGATATTTTCATGAGGGGAGTAAATACGCGTTGCACTCTTTTTCCCTTAACCGAGGTTTTGTCCCAATGGGTTTTCCTAGTAAGGTTTTTAATGAGGCAACATGTTATGCGTATCAAAGATGTGTGTACTCTTTTTCCTTCACTAAGAATTTTTTTTCCCATAGGGTTTTTATCTTAGTAAGGTTTTAACGAGACACATTATCTTCATAGACATCCAAGGAGGAGTGTTATGAATAATATTTATCTATGTAGATGTCTATCATAATAAGAACTCTATCATTATGAATATTATCTTCATTAATTAGAGTTTAATATATTATGTACTTCTTATGCCTATAAATAGATGAGTTTGTGAAGGCATTGTACACAAGTCAATATTGAGAATAATACAAATATCTCTTTATATCTTCTCTTTGTTCTTTCATTATTGTTCCTTATTCTTGTTTTAGTTCTTCTTTACTTTATTCACAACAAATGTATCTAAGTATCATGAATTATTTGAATATTAATTTAAAGAAAATTATGTAGATAAAATAAAATACAATTAAAACAATAAAGAACTTCGAAATTTTCTCGACACCATAAAAATTTCACAATCATGAATATGAATCAATAATCAGCGTTAATACTGATATCATTGTTGGCCAAACAAAAGAAAAAAAAAGCAAACAACGTTTGGGTTGCTCGGGAAGTGTAAAGAGAAATAAATTAAGAAAATTGTCGATAGATTAAGAATGTTAATAAATTTTGGATTTGACTCAAATCTATAGATCTAAATCTGTTTTGTAGGATTTGAATCTTAAAATTTTAGATTTGATGAATTCAGGTCAGATTTGGATTTTCTTATTATAGTACGAATCTGGATCCGGATCTGATACTAAGATCCGAACCTAAACCCAGACCCTTTTATCTATTTATTAAAAAAATTACCATTAATTTTAAAATATATATAAATATGTAATACTAGATTTTATATTTTATATTATTCTCTAATATAATTTTTATTTATTTATGAAAAAGAGATTTTTTGAAGGAATACATGCATATTCTACTATTAATGAAGATTATAATAATAATACGAAAATGGTGAATATTATTGACATGTTATATAAGAAAGTTATTATATTACATAACCTTAATATTAATATTTAAATTTCACAAATATTATTTATATAAAACAAAATTTTCTCTTTGGTTGATTGATTCTTGTTTGTTTTAGAATGTTTATGATTTAAGTAGTGATGAACACTAGCACTCTAAGCGGCAAAAGTACGGTACTCAGTTTAGGACAATGAAATATTTTATGATATATATTTATTAATGTTTGTTATTTAAAAGATATTTGTATAATTGTTGATTTTTTTATGATTTTAGTTTATCGTTTTTTATCGGTACTAGTTAATTGAAATTAATTTTTCCTCCATTGAATTTGTGACATGAAATTAATTAATGACAATTTTATTATGTTAAAAAATAGGTCAAACGATCATTTTTTAATAGATCCGTTTTGGATTCGTTTTGATTCAGATCCGTAAGATCCATTGGATTTGGGTCTCAATTTTCTAGACCCACATATCTCAGGCCTATCTGAATCCAAAATATAAAAATGAATATGGATCTGGATTTAGCTGGATCCAATGATCCAATCCAGATTCTACCTGTTGTCATCCCTATGATAGATACGACTACAAAGAGAAAGACAAGTTATCTATTTTGACGTGAGTAGAAATTTTGTGTTCTTTAATTGTGTTTTATATTTATTGTTAAAAATTTTAAAATTTTGATTTTAAAATTTTAATCTTATTTTTTTATATTTTTTTATTTAGCTACAATGGTTACAGTAGTATTTGTTTTAGAGTATATACTCTCAACCATTGGACATTGATCGCTCAATCACTGTGCTTTAATCCTAATTTTTTATATTCTAAACCTTAGAAAATATACATTGCCTATAATTTTTTAAATCTTAATCATAACGCTTAAATTTAAACCCTAAGCCTTTTTAAACTTAATAATTTAAAATGAAAACTTCATTAAAAACATGATTAAATGAACAGACGATTTACACCCTTTTTGATGTACGTGTCAAAATCTTTATAAAGAGATCAACTCTGTTTTGATGTGATCACAGTATGAATAAATACTTGATGTCATCACTACCAAATTTGGTCTACAATTGCCATACCGATGCCGATTCATTCAATGTTTTGTTGGTTTCTTGTAGTGAAGAATGTATTCTCGTTTCCCATTTTGTTTCCATCATCCATGGCCAGAACATGATGCTCAAGTACTAAAGATTGAATAGGAACAAATTTTGTGCGAGATGATATTATAAGAAAACATTATTGCTGTAGCCACATTGCTCCCAAAATATGTTGAAATGGGCGAGAGATCAATACTCTGGAGATGGGCAGACCAGAGGTTTGGATGGGAGATGTAGAATTTTGTTCGTTTATAACCTGCCAGAAAATATTCATGTTAAAAGTCTTTGGAATATCTTTCATAATCACGGTGAAGTTCATACCTTTAAAATATTATATTATTATAAAAATTTAAAAATCACAAATTAAAAAAATTCACAAAAACTTTAAATTCTAAAATTTGAAATCCATCGTTCATATTGTTAATGGTTTATGATTTTAGGGTTTGATGTTTATAAATTTATAAGTAAGTTATAGTTTAGGGTTTGTAGTTTAGGGTTAGGGTTTAAAATTTAAAATTTCGATGGATTTTGGGTTTTATATTTTGGAAATTTTAGTGATTTTAGAAAAAATAGTTTTTAAAACATTATATTATCTATTTATATTTTAATATATATTTTTTTATTTATATATAAATGCTTTATTTATTATTTATATATATTAAGATATTATTTTATATTAATATTATTTTTAATACAAATATATTTATATAAAATAATATTTTTTATAAAATAGTTAGTTGATATAGTGGTTTGGAGTTTTTTTTTTTTGTATTTTAAGGTTTAAGGTTTAAGGTTTAAATCTTCATTGAGTTTTATAATATTGATATTGAGCGATCATACTTGTACAAATTCACGTATTCTTGTATATTATATCAATAATATATTAACTTAGTTAAATCCAATCGATAAAACTCAATATTTTAAATTAAAATATAATAATTAAATTTAAAATAACAACGTGGGAAATGTATAACCTTTAGAATACAATATTCACTCTGCTAGCATCTGAAATATTGTATCCAATGATGGTGTCGAAGAGGCACTGATGAAGGATTCCTCGAAAAGTTAAGGATTAGTAATCTGTTTTAGAAATCGAATGGGTTTGATCTTATACATACGCGAGGAAGGTAATCAAAAAAAAGAAAGAAGATAAGTTCTTCTTTACTTTTATCACTTAGGAGCCGTGCAAGATGAAAGTATCATGCACGATTTTGAATGAGAGAAAGAAGTGAAGAATCCTCTTTTCGACTCTGATTCTCTCACTCCAATCGTTGCTTTTCTTTCAGTTACTTCAAAAGTAGCTGCTTCGGCTTCAGCCACTCGAATTTTCGATATTCCTTTTTATTTCTCATCAAACTCTATTTGTAAAATTTTCTTAACAACCTTCTTGAGAGTCGGTTGGAGGGTTGATTTGGTCCTTATGTTCCCCACCCTCTCGCATTTAGGGACAACTGGGTTATTAGGGCTTGGAACAGAGAGTACACAACTACATTTCGTTTGCTTCATAATAGTAATGAACTTTGAGAAAAATGTTACATAAATATTGAATGGTATCTTTTTCTTTTTGTTTGTGTACTTTTTGCCTTCTTGTACATAAAAATTGGGTACAACTTTCCAAATATATCTAAAAATAAAAATAAATGCATTGAATAGTTTTGGTAGAAAAGAGAGCGATATTACGTATTACAAATATATCCTTTTTAATTTAGTCGACAAGTCGTATTGTACTTAAAAGAGATGTTATCTAGACAAATCAACCTTTTTAATAATTCATTTGTTCTTCAAATTCTCAATTTCTTACTTGTTTTTCTTTTCCTCTCTTGTAGGTGTTCACTGGTTGACTTAAGACCGAAGTTTTGCTCTCGCATGATCTTCCTTTTTCGAAGAAATCTTTTATCCATTATAAAAAAAATATATTTTATTTTGAGTAATATTCTCTAGACTCGATCCCTTTTATATATGATATGCATGATGCAAGGAATAAATATGTAAAACAACAAAAGATTAGCATAAAAATAAAAATAAAGAGGTCCAAAATAATTTTATTGTATGAATATTAACTGGACAGCATATCCCAACATTTTTGGAATTGTCTCCACAGATTATTTTTATGAAATTATTTTGACCAAATTCTAGCTCTAAGATTTTTCCACATGGCTCTAATGGGGTGAGCTCCTAGATTCACATATTATTTGGTTCTAAAAAGGTCCCCAAGATGTCCTCGTTGTCCCCTACTAAGGGTAGCAAAGCCCTTGATTCTCACCCATTATAGGCTTTCAACGAATCAAGTTCAACTCAAGAGGACTCATTTTCCTAGGTCTATGTGAAGGATGAATATCCTTACGAAGACTTGGGACATATGAGCCCCAAAGGTATTTACTAGGCCCATGCGGAAAATTAAATTCTCACGAGAGCAATAGTGTGTTCCCTTCACTTAAACGATCGGGACAAAGCTCGGGTATAAAGCTTAAAAATAAGTTTTAAATGCGTAAAATAGAATCAAATTCATATATAGACGATTAAGTTAAATTTTATATAAACTTGCAAATTCCTAACATTAAAACATGTTGTAATCGCTTGTGACTTGACTCTCTTTTTTATATAAAAAAATAAAAGTCCCCAACGGAGTCGTCAAGCTGTCGCAACCCCATTTTTAAGTGGTTCAACGATTATTTCTTTTAAAAAATAAAAACAATGGAGTCACCACCAATCTTTTTTTAAGGTGTGATTGGATCACCTAAAACCCGGTAGTTTTAATAAAATTATTTTGTTTTATTAAAACAATGATTTTGCTCTACAAAAAATACAAAAACGGGTTCAGGGGTACATGTGGGGAAGGGCTAGCACCCTCACAATGCCTAAAAAATGGTACCTAGCCGATTATAAAATGTTTTAATGACAGAATTCGTAAGTTCTTGTAAAATCTATGTTATTGTTCATTTATGAATATAATTTCATTTTAACGACCTCATTGCCAAGAGAATAAACTTTAATCACCACCAACATATCTAGTGTTAACCCGTTACATCTCTTTAGTAGAACACCGCATTAATTAAGTTTCACTTTTTTAATCAAGCAAACAAAGAAATTTAGGTGTGTTGAAACTTTTATTTAATTTATGTCAATTATTAGTTCTAAAAATATCTAAGGGAATTTTACCTACCTATTAGGGTTAAGTGTAGTTAAGTGTATTTTATAAATTTGGGTGTGAAGAGAATTTTAATAATCTTTAAGGTACTAACTAAGGCTTTCAAGATCTTAATCTTAAGGGTTTTACCTAAATTAATATCTTATTTAAAAACACAAGGTTAAAGATTAAAAAATATACAAAGATAAAAATAATTTAAATTAATTCAATTAGTTTAGTTTGTTTTAACATGTGAATAGAAGACCAAAAAATATCATATTTTAAATCTATTAAAGAAAATGAATCAAAACACCTCTTTTAAAGTAACGCACGTGTTCATCAATTATTCATAAGAAAAAAAATAAAATGAGAAGAATAAGAGTTTTTATAACTAAAAAGGATTAGAATTACTCTAATCGTAATTATAAAAGAAATAAAGAAAGAATAAAAGATCAAGAGTAAAATATCTAAAACAAAACTTTTGTTCTTGTATTTCACAAAAATTCAATATAAAGTGATAAGTGATGGAATAAAATGAGAATTAGAGGATGAGTTGTGTTTTTTGAGTTGTATTGTGTTGTGTGTGATTTAAAAGTGATGGGGAGAGATTTTTATAGTGGTTTTGAATCCACAAATACATAAAAGTTCAACCAAAAAAATCTCAAAATTTGGATAAAAATATTACATAAAATATCTTAATTTTATTTTTCACTGAATTTGATCGATTCTGCCCAAATTTTAGTTGTTTTATTCTCTTTTTGCTTCTTTCACAAATTATGAATGATTTTCTTTTGATTTTTTTATATCCAATTTAATATTCTACCTTTTTTTTCTTTGATTCTAATTTGGAATTGATCTTGAGATAATAATTTTTCATATTTTTTTCAAATTCGATTTGACTAAAAATCTATGTCAACACTCTTTCTCTACGGGAAATGTTTTTCTATGTTTAAAATACATGTAACCTACAAAAGTTTAATTTTATAATTAACCTTTCACATTTGTCTAAATCGTTAAGAAACTTCAAGTGCTTAATAGAGACATTGAAACTCTTAACCAATTAAACTAAGAAACTTCCTTATTTGAATCGGAGTTGATCTATCTTACTTTTTAACTTGACAACTTGAGTTTTTTTATTTCATTTACAGCTGATGACCCAAAAGATAAATATCTTTATATATGCCATGCCTTATTGTCTTAGTGTGGTGACACTAAAAAATTTCTATCCATTGCTGAAGATGTCAATTTGGATAACTTAACATCATGGTTGAATAATTATTAATGACCCAAAATTTTTTAAATTATATGTTGTAATTTTGTCTTGTGTAGACGATCAAAAAAATCTTTTCTAAGATTGATCTCTTCAAAAAGAAAGTCAAAGGTTCATATCTTTATTTTCGCAAGAATGTGACTGAAATCTTTGTTATTCTATGTTGGATCAACTTCTTCAATTTTGAAGTTGTAGATTAAAATCTATTGATCTTGGAGGTGCTCGATGAATAACCGATATAGTTTTCCAAGTGATGGAGAATTGGCTAATTTGGGTGTTTGTGGTGGAAGCAAAAAATATAAGAGTTGAACACAAGGATTTATAGTGGTTCGGCCACGCCTACATCCACTACCTTAGCATCCCACTAAGGATTACAAACTATGATTCAAACCGAATCAAGCATCCAAAGTTCACAACCCGAACTTTGGGAATCCTCTCAAAAAAGAGATAAACTTAAGCAAACTTTGATAATCTTTGTAACAAGGCTAATTGTTTTCAACTAAGCTCTCACCCAATCCTAAGACACTTGAGCATACATAAACATTAAGCTCACATGTGTTGTCTACCGAAAATAATGAGAATTATGCTATAAGAAAATTCTTGAATCATAATGTTGTTTACATTGAAGCATTAGTCTTCTCTTGATACTTGATGCTTCCTTTTATCATCCCAAATGAGCTTCTAGCCGTTTATGACCGTTGGGGATGTTTTGGGGCCGTTTGGAGCTGATTTCAAGGCATATTTCTTCTTCTGGTGTAGGAGCTATCGGTACTGATGCGTGATAGATATGCGCAATTTAGTGCAAGTGAATACGTCGTCAAGTAATAAAGTGATGAGTATCAAGTATCGTATCCACAGGAATTGGTCTACTTAATATGCTTCCTTTGATCTTCTTGCTCTGTAAAGGAAATAAAATAAAGACACAAGTAGTTGAGTTTTAATTAAACTAATTAAAGCAATTAAAGAAAGCTAAATAGAATGAGATCAAATTGAGAAAGAGGGCAGGATCTAGTTGTGTTGTATAGTGGATTTGATTGATCTGTTGCTATCCAATGCAATTGCACTACACTATCTTGGCAGTACTGCAGATTACTGTCTCGGCAGTGATAGTGTTTTCTGCCGCGGCAATCCCTTACTCTTGGGTAGATTTTACCAAAGTTCGGCAAAGTGTCCTTTGATGGTTTCGCTTATCCCTAAGTCGAAAAACTGTTGATGACTAGTCCTTGATGATACCTCCCGGTGTTAATCAATTATAACCAACAACCAATCCTACACTTATTTTAGCCGTTGAAACTCCAATCTATCCCTAGGCCGAGTTAGTATTTTCCAATCAAGTTAAATACCGTACTTACTCCTTTCGTAAATCTAACTCTCCCGAATCTAGATAAATAGACTACTCACAAACTTCACTCCCGAGCTTGGATGCAAAAGTAAAGAATGGCAAAGAGTAATCAAACTTTGATATTTTATTGCATTAAAAACAAGAAACAAGATACAATCTCTTCTCACTAATACTCAACAACCTTCACCTAAAACCTAAGGAAGCTTAGAACATGATGGAAAGAAGAACAATAATGATTCCTAGGGTGAACTCTCTCAATTCGACTCTCTTTTCCCTTGGACGGCTATGCCTTATATAGGCTTGGCCTAGGGCAAACCTTTTCTAATTAGAATAAAACTTGGAGTATGGAACAAGTCATGTACATAGGCAAATATTTCCAAGTTTAATTCTTCTAGAAGGCTTTCTCGCGTGGCCTTGTCTTTGGTCTTTCCTTGGGCTATTCAGCTTCGATCCTTGAGCTTCTTGTCCAGCAACGTTCTCCTTATTTTTCTCCTCAGTTTGCCTGCCATGTTGCTCTTTGTCCTCTGCTGCCTCGGCATCAGGTCCTACCTCGACCATAGTTTGCTGCAGCGGTAATACTTTTTCCTGCACGGACATAAAAATACAGTAAAATATGCCTTTTTTATAAATATTATCTTTAATAGCATATCCCTAAATATATCACATTAAGTATATGCATTGGTCCAAGTAAGTGTAAAATTGATGATAAATGCCCATGAAAAATGTAAAAAGTGATAGTGAGTTGAGCAGTTATAACACCCCCAAACTCGAACTATTGTTTGTCCTCAAGCAATAAAAACCATCAATTTGTTAAACTCTATTCTTTCTTGAGCCAATTTCGGGTACCTCAAGGATTATGTTTTCTCCTTCTTATTTTTTTCTATTCTTTTAAGCATACTATAGCCAATTTCGGGCACCTCTAGCATGAAGAAGAGTGTTTCCTAGAGCCAGTTATAGACACCTCTAGACACCTTTCCAAAGATCTAAGTCTTTATCACCTAAGTTCATTAAAAGAATTCCTATAGACAAACAAGTCCCAAAAGTGTTTTTACGTTCAACCTTATAGTAAGCTTCTAAGTTTTTCTCCTTAAGTATCCTAGAATTAAGCCTTCAAAACAGAACTTAACTATGGTAAGGAGAAAAATTTCTATTGCTTTAAAAGAATAAACTAAAACAATACTGATGATGGGGAGTGCAAAAGTGTAGGCAACAGATTCAAGTAAAGTGATGAACATGAAAACAAAAATTTATCACTAAAAACTCCCTTTTCATGGTAAGGCCTCGGCAGTAGATTGCCTCGGCAGTGGCTCTACACCCCCAAATTCAAATCAAGCATTATCCTCATTGCTTCAATTAGGGGCAAGTAATAGGTAACAAAATATAAAAAGGAAACAATTATAAAAGCAACATAAAAATTATAAGGACTCTGAAGAGCTATCCTCAATAATTAATTTTCTGGATCTTGTTGCTTATTGCTTCTTCCTTGGTGATGGTGATGGCTTTGCTCGTATTGGTGCCTAAAATCTTGTGGGTGTTGTTCGTTGCATGAGAGCGTTCACCTTTTCTTCTCCTTCATCTTCGGTCTCTATTATATCAGTCCCCCCATCGTTCTCTAGATCTACCCCGGCATTGTGAATGCTTTGCTCGGCAGCGTCTGAGCTCTGATATACATAGTCATCTATCTTAGCTGATAGACTGCCCATTGGGATTGGGGATTTTGGGGGAGTTCTGAAGACTACCCTCCTCTTGGAAGGTCTTCTGCTGGCAGATGATGCCGCGGCAGAATCTGCTACCTTAGATGGGCCAGCAGCATGAAATTGTTGCTGAGGGCGTGTGAGGAAGAATGGTCTCGGTCCTCCTAGATCTGGTGTTGTCTCTGTGTAGGGTGTAGCTGTCACGAACATGTTGGTTGGTAATTCTGGAAACTGCACCCCTTGGTCTAGAAAGTTGTGGAGCATCATTTGAGCAAGTGTGTTGTTGAAGTTTCTTTGATACTCTATGTATCTCTGCTGTCTTATATCCATGGCTGCCATCCTTTGTAGAATCTCCTGGTATGGGTCTACTATGGTAGTGGTATGGGCAACGTCAGGCATGTTTGTCGTGTACTATGCCCCGACAGTAGTGTCGGCAGTAAAGGGTTGTGGTGTTGCCTGGACAGGTTCTACCTGAGTGATCTACATGATCTTGTGGCAGAATTCTCTGGTTCATCCTTTTCTTTGGGGGTTTGAATTCATCTATCTCGGCAGTGGGTACACCTGCAGTATTACAAATACCAATGATTAAAGAAGGGAAATATAAAGGGCCTTTATCTTTCTTATCGTATTCGTAAATTTCTCCAATGTTGATACTTCTTTTGTTGATGATCGACTGTATGAGAACCAATCTCTTTCGTTCCACCGTGCTATTATTAGAGGTTGGGATGAGGCGTCTTTTTACAAAAGTGTTCCAAAGTTTGGCCTTTGGTTTCAAACTTTGCCTTGCTAAGGATCTTTTGTGGGAACCGGTCTCCCATGGGGTATTGCCGCAGAGGTCGTCCTTTATCAGCTCGTAGTCTTAAGTGGTGACATCCTCCATAAATTTTGCATGGATATCACGTATAGGGACAATTCCATAAAAATTGTTGATTATCTCGGCATCGAGCCTGATAGGCCTGCCTCGGTAGTGGAAAAAGAGAGAGTCCTTGCTTGGCCCGTGCGTATAAAATTTCGCACGATGGTGGCATTAGCCTGGGAAGGTTGTAGGAAGAAAATCTTTCATTCTTGATATTTTATCTTGTCGAACAAGTATTGTTTGATGTCGAAATCCTCTTCTTTTGAATGTTGGAACCCTTGTTCCTCCCATAATTGCCGAGCAATGAACAGTCTGTTGAATCGATCTTCAACAGTTGTTGGGGCAAAGCGTTTATAGATGGCCATGAGTGAGTGTTGTGAGAGTTGATGTTCAAGGAGAATTTCTTGAAGAGTTACTGAAAATTGTGAGAGGGTAAGTAGGCAGAGAGTATTGTGAGAGCAAGATTAGCAAAGAAGTAAAGATAAGAAGAATACAAGAGTGAATAGTTCAAGAGGGAGAGATTACTTATATAGGCCTCGAAAGTATGACCGTTTTAATTCACTATCCGTTTTTTAGCCGTTTAACTTTTACTTCCATTTTTATTTACTGTTGCAGCGGGAATTTCGGCAAATAGCCGTTACACTATTTCTGCCCATTAGGACTGTTGCGGCTCTGACACTGTTTACTGCATCGGTAGAATTACTGTTGTGAACTATTTCTCCTTTATTCTTGCTTATTGTCCTAAAAAAATTTAAACAAAAACAAGAAAATTAATTAAAGATAAAAATAATTATAAAAGGTAAATCTAAACTAAACTATTCCTAATATAATAAGAAAAGTAGAAGAGAAGAGATTATGTCACTGGTGGAGTACATGCAAATGCATCTCCCAATCTGATTATCTCTTGTTGGCCAGAGTTATCCTTTAAGTGTTGGTCATTGGCTTTAGGTTCATCCCTTCTTGTTCTGATCTTCACTGCACCTTGTTTGTCTGTTATTCTGTTGGTTTCTTTCATATCTGCCTTAATTTTCCTGCCAAAAATTCTTCCATAACAAATATCTAATTTTCTGCCGAGCATGCTGTCCAGGCAGTTACTGTTGAAGCATGATACCTTTGTGTCTACATCTTTGGTGTGAAGGATTTTTCACTCTTCTACATCATTATACCTTTTTAGATTGCGGAAGGCATTGAGTTTAACTTGTTGGTCATTGACTCTCATAGTCAACTCTCATTTTTCCACATCAATTAGTGTTCTTCCAGTGACAAGGAAAGGTCTCTCAAGGTTGATCGGTGCATTCTCATCTGCTTCACAATTAAGGAAAAGAAAATCAGCAGAAAAAATAAATTTATCTACTCTTACCAATATGTCCTCGATTTTTCCTTCGGGTTGTACGTATGATCGATCCGCAAGTTGGAGCATCACAGTAGTAGGTTTTGCCCTTCCAATTTCAAGCTTTTGGAAGATAGATTTGGGCATTAGATTGATGCTTGCTCGAAGGTCGCATAAGGCCTTACCTTCATAGTGGTTACCAATCGCACAAGGTATTGTAAAGCATCCAGGATCTTTCAATTTTGGTGGTATGCGATTGTGTAGCATTACCATACATCCTTCAATTGCTGCCACTATTTCAAACTCATCAAGCGTTTTTCTTTTAGACACAATGTCTTTCAAGAATTTAGTATAATTAGGCATTTGTTCAATTGCCTCAACAAAAGGTAAGCTGATGTGGACTTGCTTTAAGATGTCTAGAAATTTTTTGAATTGATGGTCATGTTTTTGCTTTTTCAACCTTTGTGGGAAAGGTGTTGTTGGTCTTATTTCTTCCAGGGTCTCATTGGTTTGGAATTTCATATCTGACACCACTGGGTTTATCATTGTCTCGGCAGCTTGCTGAGGTACTGCCGAGCTCTCTGTTGGAGCAGTATTTTCTTCTATGACATGATCAACCTCCAAGTCCTCCTTGTCTGATTCCTCTTTTATTGCTAGTGGGACTTTGTTTGTTGAACTGATTAATGTCTCTTTAAGTTGTAGGCCATTTCTTGTAGTGATTGCTTTGCATTTTTTATGGCCTATTCCCTTGGCAACTTCAGTATTGCTGGGTAGTCCCTCTTGTGGTCTAGTATTCTGTCTTTGAGTAAACTGAACAACTTGGGTTTCCAGTGATTTAATCGCTACCTCTTGGTTTTGCACCCTCATCTCAGTTTTATTCATGAAGTCATCAGTTCTTTTTATAAAATTGTTGTTCTCAGCCATATATGATTTTGTTTTCATCATGAAGGCCTTAAGAGAATTTTCTAATGAATTCATGGGTTACTGCTGATGCATCTGTTGCTGCGGCATTAACTGCTGATCCTGCGGCGGCGACAAATGTTGCATTTGTTGTTGGAAACCTAAGGATTGAGTTATTGGTTTCAAGGCATTATTAGGATTACTCCATGAAAAATTTGGATGCCTTTTCCATGATGGGTTATATGCGTTGGACATCATATTATTTCTATTGTAATTTCCAACATATAGGCTAGATTCCTCATCTTGCATATATTCAGAAGAATATATTGCCTTAACCTCATATGTGTTATGGTTCTTTTGCATGTTCTGAACCATCTTGGTTAAAGAGGCCAATTGTACTTCCACCGAGTTGGTAGTTTCTTGTTCAATCACTGTGGCTTGGCGTCTCACTCCTTCTCGCTTAGAAGTAGGGAATTGAAAATCGTTCCTTGCGAGTTTGTTCAGAATTACAATAACTTCTTCCGGAACTTTGTCAAGGAGTGTTCCATTTGCCGAGTCATCTAACATCATCCTTGTCGGGGCATTGGTGGCATTATAGAACATGGTCACTTGTGTCCATAGTGGAAATCCATGCAATGGACACTTGTACAGTAACTCTCTATAGCACTCCCATGCCTCGTATAGAGGTTTGTCATCAGCTTGTCAAAAAGAGGTAATTTTATTACGAATTCGATCATATAAGTTGGTAGAATTAAAACACGTAATGAGTTCTCGGCAGAGTTCACTCTAAGATCCTATAGATCCTGCCAGAATACTATATAACAAGGTCTTAGCCCTATCCCTTAGTGAATAGGGAAAAAGTTTTAATATCAGAATATCTTCATGGACTCCTTGAATTTTGAATGAGTTACAAACTTCCATGAAAGACTTGAGATGTTGCCTGACATCTTCAGTTGCAAACCCACTAAATTGTCCAATAATATTAAGTATATTGAACATCACAGGTTTCAGTTCAAAGTGGTTCACTTCTATTTCTGGTGTAACAACTCCAGGGTTCAATCCGTTCAGATCTTCCACCAGGAAATATCTAACATTGAGCTGCCACGGTAGTGGTGGCTGTGGAATGCCTACATTGCCGGCAGGTAAGTTCTGATTTCCTTGATTTATGTCATGGCTCCTTGGATCTGTCTCCATAACCCTTGATAGGTACGTTCGACTTCTAGATCTAACGCGTACAAAAGATTGGTAGGGTTGGCCTTAGTCATACACCAAAAATAAACCAAGTAAAATAAAAATTAAAAATAAAATAACTAAAAAGCAAGAAAATAGAGAAAACAAAATTTAGTTGTCAATCCCCAACAACGACGCCAAAAACTTGATGCATGCTAGATATGCGCAATTTAGTGCAAGTGAAAACGTCGTCAAGTATTGTATCCACAGGGATTGGTCTACTTAATATGCTCCCTTTGATCTTCTTGCTCTATAAAGGAAATAAAATAAAGACACAAGTAGTTGAGTTTTAATCAAACTAATTAAAGCAATTAAAGAAAGCTAAATAGAATGAGATCAAATTGAGAAAAAGGGCAAGATCTAGTTGTGTTGTATAGTGGATTTGATTGATCTGTTTCTGTCCAATGCAATTGCACTACACTATCTCGGCAGTACTGCATATTACTGTCTCAGCAACGATAATGTTTTCAGCCGTGGCAATCTCTTGCTCTTGGGCAAATTTACCAAAGTTCGGCAAAGTGTCCTTTAATGGTTTCGGCTATCCCTAAGTCGAAACACTGTTGATGACTAGTCCTTGATGATACCTCCCGGCGTTAATCAATTATAACCAACAACCAATCCCACATTTCTTTTAGCCGCTGAAACTCCAACCTATCCTTAGGCTGAGTTAGTATTTTACAATCAATTCAAATATCGTACTTACTCCTTTCGTGAATCTAACTCTCTCGAGTCTAGATAAATAGATTACTCACAAACTTCTCTCCCGAGCTTGAATGCAAGAATAAAGATTCGATATCGGTATTGATACCGCTCCTAAACGTTGGAAGTTTTCAGAAAATCGTTTATGACCGTTGGGGGTGTTTAGAAATCGGTATAGAAATTAGTATAGATACCGGTATAGAAATTGGTATAGATACCGATATAGAAATAGGTGGTATAGATACCGGTATAGAAATAGGTGGTATAGACACCGGTATAGAAACATGTGGTATAGATATCGGTATAGATACAGGTGGTATAGATATCGGTATAAAAACTGGTATTGAAACCAAACATCACAGTGGCGAAAGGGTATCGATACTGATATCGACACCGCAATGATTTTGCCTATGAAAACATAACGGTATCCAAACTGGTATAGATACCGATTTCCAAATCGGTATCTAAACGCTTGAGTTAAAATCACTTCTCAAAAACTTCTCAAATATATTTTTAAGTTGTTTGGACATAAAAAACATTTTTAAAGTCTTTTCAAATTAGTCCAAAACTATATTTCAATTATTATATCAAAATATTAGTTCTACAAAATATTTATTTTATTTAGCTAATATTTCTCGAAGTTTTAGATTGAGACTTTTACTTGTTCTTTGTTGATTTTGCATATTCCTTCTACAATATGCAAAATACTTTGAATGTATGAGATAACATGATCTTATCTTATGTATAATTATTTTTAATTTAAAACCACTTGGTGAACTTTCTGATGAGTGCCTAAAAGTCCTATTTTTTATGTCATTTTCCCACACGATTATTGTCAATCAAGGACAGATTTAAGGATAATAATGGATAATTCTGCTCATTTTCCATAATTCAGTATACAATTACATAATTTATGAATTTATCTATTATTTAGTATAAAACAGATGCATTTGATGGTTTTCTTAGATAGAAAATACATCATAAGAATAACCAGATAAGAGGATTGATATTGAAATGTAGAGGAGCACCCGCCATGGCAGCACTTTGGAGGAAGCGGCAACAGAATAAAGATAACAACTGGTGCTCGATAGAAAGAGAAAAAGATGCCGATCTTAAAGGACATAAAGCAAGGGAAAGACAGAACCAATCTGAAGGGTCAAGTTTCGATCAAAGGTCAACACAGAAAGAAGAGATATTTTAGGAAATAGAATAAAGTGTCCTAGTTTAATTATGAGTTGAATTCTTTTCCTTGTATAATTCTTTCCTTATGTGGAAGACTTTAACCAAGTGCTTGACCTATATAAGACATACATTAGGTTTAGGTTAAAGGAGTCGAGTCGGATTCTCAATAGCATATATTCTTAGCCGCCGACTACACCATGTTCTAAACTCATTCGGAGGTTTAGGTTTTTTGTTGATTAGTTGGAGAAGAAGGTTGTTTTATCTTTGATATTTATTAATGCAAAACTTATTTCATAGTTTATTCTCTCTTGGCAATTACTTTTCTTTGTATATGAGCTCGAGATGATAGTATGTGAAGAAAAATCTATTTGTCTAATATCGTGAGAGTTAGGCTCACGAAATGAGAGAATACGATCTTTGCTCAAGGGCATTGACTAATCCGTTTTAGAGATAAATCGCCCAAGATTTTATCGACTAATAAGACGCATATGTTAGGTTGTTGTTTATCCTTTATTCACATCGGGAGGTATCATCAAGACGTGGACTTCAACATTTCTCTTCGTTTAGGGATAAGGAAGAGATATAGAAGGATGCTCTGTTGAACTATGAAAAGTTGATTTATCGACAAGGCATAACCCCGCCTAGGCAACTGCGACGACCCTTAGTATGACCCACCAAGGCGGCAAATCAACACATTGTGTTAATAAGTGGATCAATAGTACAACTGGATTCTCCTCTAAAAAGAACTCAACCTGGCCTCAGTTCCATTATATTTATTCTTTTATTTTAGTTTAGTTTTCAAGTAGTGAATTTAGTTATCTCAACTCCATAAATTACTTGTGTTTTTATTTTTAATAGTGCAGGTTTAAGTATTAGTAAGATCGACACAGTTCCTGTGGGTTCGACATCTCAAATACTATAATTTGGCGAAAGGTGGAATTAATAGGAATTTTAAGCCTTCACCAGATTTGACATCGTTTCTGGGGATTGACGCTCTATTTTACTACTAATTATTTCTTCACCTTTTTTCTTTTATTTTATTTAGTTTTAGTTTTAGTTTATTTCTTTAACTTACTAGGGTTGTTCTGTGTATGACCAGGTTCAATCTATCGATTGATCAATACCCTTATGATCTAGAAATCGAAAGAACAACACAAAATCTATAACGTAGGGTATGCGAAAGAATGAACGCAGCACCTGGCCAGCAGAACAACGCTGCATGAATGCCGCCGAGGCAGACAATCGCGGCGCATTTGTAGTTGTTAACCCAGCAAACCTTACAAGACAGGAACACGCACGAACCGTTCTTGATTATCTAGAGGAAGATTTGGATGGATTAACTCCTGCTGTTGTGATGCCTAATACAGAGCCAAAAACTTTGAGTTAAAACCGGTCATATTCAACATGATCAATACCTTGTCAAGTTTGGGGGTTCGACTAACGAAGATTCTCAGCAACATCTTAAGTCGTTTTTGGAAATTTGTAATTCGTTTAAACTATCAGGAGTCTCAGCTGACATCTTTAAGCTGAAATCATTCCCCAATTCACTAAGGGATAGGGCAAAGTCATGGTTAAACAACCTCTAGCTGGGATCGTTGAATTCATGGACAGAACTATGTCGAAATTTTCTTGCTCGTCTCAGTTATACTAATATGACTAAAAAGCTCAGAAACGATATCACATCCTTTAGGTAAGAAGAAGACGAATCTATGTATGAGGCTTGAGAAAGATACAAAGAACTATACAGAAAATACCTCATGCATGGTTTACCCGAGTGGACTCAAGTATCAATCTTTTACAATGCAGTAAACACCCCTACAAGAATGATGCTTTATGCTTCCGCCAATGTCACCCTACTAGATCGATCACCCCATGAGAGTCTAGAGATTCTGGACAGATTGGCAAAGAATGATTATCAACACCCAACAACCAGACGCGGTATAACAAGGCAAGGTATGACAAATCCCGACTCTTCGGAATCTTTCTTAGCACAACTATCAGCTTTGACAAATATGGTTAAGGATTTGCACAAACCAAGCCATGTTCGAGAAGCAAAAGCAATCATGGTCTTTTGCGAAACATGTGGTGACAACCACAACTCGAACGACTTCCCGTAAAACCTAGAATCTTCCTTCTATGTTGGAAATTTTAATAGAAATAATATGTCCAACAACTATAATCCATCATGGAGGAAACACCTAAATTTCTCATGGAGTAATCCCAACAATGCACTAAACCCGTAACATCAACCTGTGCAAAATACTATATTGCATCAGAATAACATAATGATTCAGCAGCAGATGTCGCAGCAAGCGTTGTCGTCTCCTTAGCAGATAGATGTCCAGACCTTGAAAAACACGCGAAAGACATTCATGGCTCAGACTGGTGCTTATATAGCAAACACTAATAAATTCATCCAGAAAGCTGACACTTTTATGGACAGAGCCGAGATGAGAATGCAGAACAATGAAGCTGCACTCAAAATGTTGGAAGTTGTAGTAGGACAGATGGCACAGGAGATGAAAAATCGACCTATAGGAGGTCTTCCCAACGTTACTGAAGTCGCTAAAACTGGTCCATATGAACAATGTAAAGTCATATCTACCAGAAGTAGTTTACAACTGAAGGACCTTGAAATTCCTGTTAGAACACTAGGTAAGACCCCTAAGATAGTAGCCCCAAAAAAAGCTATTAAAGAAAAATTTGAGGCTAAGGAACCAGCAGACATTATCGACAATGATGTCGTAGCAGAAGATGTCACAGCCGCACCACAAATAAGATTCTAATGCAACGAAAAGATTGAGGATCTGCGTTTACCACCACCTTTCCTACAAAGGTTGAAACGGCAAAAACAAGAGTACCAATTTAAGAAATTCCTCGACAGACTTAAACAGGTACATATAAATATACCTTTGGTGGAGGCAATCAAGGAAATACCCAACTACGCTAAGTTCCTTAAGGATATTATATCCAAAATGAAAAAAAATTGGGGAATTTAAAATAGTTTTCACAATAGAACAGTGTGTGGCAATGCTGCACAGTAAGGCCACAACCAAAAGAAAAGATCCTGGTAGCTTCACCATACTTTGCTCTATCGGTGATCAATACGTTGGCAAGGCATTATGTGACTTAGGTGTTAGTATCAACCTCATGCCTAAGTATTTCAAAAGCTAGGCATCGGGCAGGTAAAACAAACAACGGTGATGCTACAATTGACATACCGTTCTTACGTACAACCGAAAGAAAAAATTGAAGATATACTGGTAAGAGTAGATAAATTTATATTTTTTTGCTGACTTTTTAATTCTTGATTGTGAAGCAGATGAACATGCTCTGATCATATTGAGAAGGTCATTTCTAGCCACAGACAGAGCATTGATCGACTGCGAGAAAGACGAATTGGTCATAAGAGTCAATGACCAACAAGTGAAGATCAATGTATTCAAGACTCTAAGGCATCCGGATGAACCAGATGAATGTCAAGGAATTAAGGTTAAAACTAAATTTAAATTCAATGTAGAGACAGATTTCCTGAACAAGACCTGCCGAGGCAACACTCCCTTTGAACAGAAATACATCCCAAAAAAAATACCTGACGAGGAGACAACAACAGGGACATCCGCTTCTCCTTCACTCAAAAAGGTAAAGATGGTTGTTGCTGGAGATGCAATTTATTGCACTCCACCAGTAACCTAATTTTTATCTCACTATTCTTTATTTATTTTTATGTTTTAGGAATTAGATTTAAATTTTTCGCAATTTAAGTTTTCAGAATTTTTAATATTTTCACAGTTGTAATTATCTTATTTGCAGTTATTTTAGGAATAATAAAATAAATGGAGATGATCAAGCTCAAATGCGGCCCAACCCAAGAAGAAAATATATCGGTGGGAAACTTACCGTCCAAGTTCGAATATCTATCGTCTTTGCTGTCAGTGCAGGCCAGCTGAACTTGTGTCGCGTGCACGGCAAGTATAATGATGTCATTGCTGCCTTCGCCTATAAATACACAAGCAAGGTTCATCTCTTTCACACTTCTTTTCTACTACCATTACGTTGCACAAATTTCTTCCCCTCTTCTTCACAAGCAAAAATGAAAACCCCACAACCAACCTCTGTCGGAGAAGTAAAGTTCAAACATTTTTCTACACCAAAAGTCGAGCATGATTATGACAGAAACTTCAAAAACCAAAAATTATGGGAGGAGCAAGGCTTCCACTACACCGATGATGACGATCTGTGCATAGAAGCATTCATACTATCAAAGATCACTTTTCATAGGTGGCAAAAATTTGCGAAGCAACCAGATCCTTCAAATATCGAACGGGTATGCGAATTTTATGCCCATCGTCCAGTGCCTAATAATCTATACACCTACCTGAGAGGACAGGCAATTCTAGTGGTCGATATCACTATCAACGCCTATTTCGACCTTCACATCGAAAATGATGAACACGTCACACTCACTGCCGCATTGACAGCCGAAGATTATGAGATGATGAAGACGGAGCTCGATATACCTGGAACAGAATGGAACACGGGAAAGATCATGGTTCCGTCAACTATCGTGACCTTCGACCAGAGGAAAAGCTCTAGAATACATTCATGAAAAGGAATTTAATGTCGACTTCTCAAAATCAAACTGTCTATCAATCGAGGCTGACGCTCATTCATTTGATTATTCATAACAGGCTCATAGACGTTGGTCTCATAATCAGCAAACAAATATTCGAGTGTGCCACCAAAGAGAGAGGTATGCTCTATTTCCCATGCATCATTACATCATTGGGAATACTGGAACGAGTTCCCATACTACCAATCAACACATTCACACTCGAAAGGAAATGATGGACTAGGGAGGTCTACATGAAAAGGATACAAGTGGAGGAAGCCACTCCACAATCATACATCCCTCCTGCTGTAGAGGCAGCACCTGCTGAGGCCACACCACGGGAAGACCCAACTGAGCATATACTAAACGCACCAACAGGAGTTCTGGAGATCCTAGAGACAATGGAGAGAAGGTAATTGGGCATCATGACATACATCTAGGAGGTCAACAACGCCATCATTGACATTATACATGATGCACTCCTAGCCTACTCGACCATTTCCCCAAACCTCCCAATCGAGCTCTCCATGCCTCAGTCTCCCCCTTCTGCACCTGCTAATTCAGCACCCGCTTTTGCAATAGTTCCTATCTCTCCCGCCGCGTCGATTGTCGCCGCGGTAGCTACAAAAGCTCTCTCGGTAGACTCCGTAGCTGAATTTCTTCGACTAAACTCCACTAACAAAGGAGTCACTCCAGAACACTCTACCACTTTCACTTGGAGTGACTCGGAGGAGGACCTGACCAGCCAACTCAAGGTCGTCGAGGAACTGCTAACCGCAGCATAAGGAGGCAGAAGAGAAAAGTAGTATCCTCATCTCCGATCAACCTGGATATGGAGGAAAAACCAGCCACAAACCTCACTCCCGTTCAAGTCTAATCCCTACGCTCGGCCAAAAAGTCAATGGTGAGCCCATCAAAGGCAGCACCGAGCAACCACCGAAGACACATCGTAAACTCTTAATCGATAGTGACTCGGAGAATTCCTTCGAATCCATCGAATTTTAAAAGGGGCGGTAATCTTCCTTTTATCTTTTGTTTTTATGTTTCTTTTATTTTCAGTTTTCTTTAATTTTTTCTGTTTTTTTATGCATTGAGGACAATGCATCCCTCGAGTTTGGGGGAGTATTAGTCCTATTTTATAAATTTAATATCTGCAATGTATGGAAATTTTTTTAATTGCCTTTATTATTGTACTTTTAATTCTACCTTAGCAACAATCTTTTATATGCAATTTTTTTTAAGTCTATTGAATTTTATTAAAACTGTCTCGATAGTAATATATTTTTCAGTTGTCGCCTTAGTCTATACTATTCAACAGACTTGAAGTCTGAAAGGTTTGCTAGGATTAATACTTAGGATTAGACTATGAGCCTAAAATTATTCAAACACTGCTAGTCTTAGTTGATTTTAAAAGTTTCTTTTCTTGAAAAGCAATAAGGACTAAGGCTTAAGTTTTAAACTAGAGGTGCCCATCACCGGCTCTAGTTAGTCCATAGAGGTGACCATCACTGACTCTAGGACTTAGACTTTCTCCCACTTACTAGAGGTGCCCGAAACTGGCTCTGGTAAGAATAATTATACACTTGAGGTGCCCGAAACTGGCTTTAGTAAGAATAACTACACACTTGAGGTGCCCGATACTGGCTCAAGCAGTATAAATATATAGCAATATATATTTATATACAATTAGGGTGAAAGAGAAAAAGAAGATTCGAATAAAAAATTTTAAGTAGAAAGTCTTGAGCTAGAAAAAGGATTAGAACTTAAAAAATCAGCTTTGACACAGCTACGCACCCACCCACTAAGACTCATAGTCTAGTTCCTAGAAATTCCTAGAACCTAAAAGAGGCCGAGTCAATAAAAGATTTATATCGCGGCAGGCAGAACGGTATATTACTTTAAAATTCCTTACTTAAATTTATCTTTTGCATTGCTTAAGGACAAACAATAGTTTGAGTTTGGGGGGTATTTGATGAGTACCTAAAATTTTTATTTTTTATATCATTTTCCCACTCGATTATTGTCAATCAAAGACAAATTTAAGGACAATAATGAGCAATTTTGTTTATTTTCCATAATTCAGTATCCAATTATATAATTTATGAATTTATCTATTATTTGGCATAAAACATCTGTATTTAATGGTTTTCTTTCTTAGACAGAAAATACATCACAAGAATAGCCAGATAAGAGGATTGATACTAAATTGCAGAGGAGCACCCGCCATGGCAGCACTTTGGAGGCCGCGACATTAGAATATAGATAACAACTGGTGCTCGACAGAAAGAGAAAAAGACACCGATATTAAAGGACATAAAGCAAGGGAAAGACGGAACCAATCTGAAGGGTCAAGCCTCGATCAAAGGTCAACACGAAAAGAAGAGTTATTTTAGAAAATAGAATAAAGTGTTCTAGTTTAATTATGAGTTAAATTTTTTTCCTTGTACAATTCTTTCTTTATATGAAAGACTTTAACCTAAGATTTGACCTATATAAGGCACACATTAGGTTTAGGTTAAGGGAGTCGAGTCAGATTCTCTATAACATATATTTTTAGATGTCGACTATACCATGTTCTAAACTCATTCGGACGTTTAGGTTGTTTGTGGAGTAGTTGGAGAAGAAGGTTGTATTATCTTTGGTATTTATTAATGCAAAACTTATTTCATAGTTTATTCTCTCTTGGCAATTACTCTTCTTTGCCTATGAGCTCGAGATGATAGTATGTGAAGAAAAATCTATTTGTCTAATATCAGGAGAGTTAGGCTCACGAAATGAGAGAATACGGTCTTTGCTCAAGGGAATTGACTAATTCGGTTTAGAGATAAACCGTCCAGGATTTTAGCGACTAATAAGACGCATGTGTTTGGTTGTTGTTCATCCTTGATTTACGCAAGGAGGTATCATCAAGACGTGGACTTCAATTGTTCTCTTCGCTTAGGGACAAGGAAGAGATATACAAGGATGCTCTGTCGAACTATGAAAAGTTGATTTATCGACAAGGCATAATCTCGTCTAGGCAGCTATAGCGACCCTTAGTGTGACCCGCCGAGACGACAAATCAACCCATTGTGTTAATAAATGGATCAATAATACAACTGGATTCTCCTCTACAAAACACTCAACCTGGCCTCACTTCCATTATATTTATTCTCTTCTTTTATTTTAGTTTTCAAGTAGTTAATTTAGTTATCTCAACTCCACAAATTATTTGTCTTTTTATTTTTATTAGTGTAGGTTTAAGCAATAGTAAGGTCGACACAATACCTGTAGGTTCGACATCTCAAAAACTATAATTTGGCGAAAGGTGGAATTAACAGGGCTTTCGAGCCTTCACCACTTTCATATTTAAGGAAGCTCAAGATTTTTTTACTCTATTTTTACCTAAACCTATTTTATTAATAAAGTAACATATCTCACACTCGGATATAATCTCCAAGAGCTCTACATCTTTTGTTCTAAAACATTTTTTCAAATTTTTCCTTTAGATTATTTTTTCAAAGAACTATTTCAAATTTTTACTTTATTTTTTTTTTCAAGGTGTTGTTTTGAGTTTTCACTCTAATTATTGTTTTTTTTTTCTTTTCCTTTCATTTTCCCTTCTTTCTTTTTTCTTTTACTTTTTTCATTTTTTATTTTTCTTTCCTTCAATGATGTTTTTTCTTTATTTCAAATGAAATTTATTCTTATCTTTGATGATCCAGCACATAAACCTATATCTTACCATGCGTTTCACAAAACTCAAATACTAAAGCTAAGTCTTTTAGAAAATTACTCTTCTAATTTTCCATTCAACATTTTGATAAGATTCTAGTTGCAATATTGTCGCAAAAGATGATTTATTTGTTTTGCCTAAAGATTATTTGTATCACTTTCTTGTAGTTTTTGTTCACTGATACTAGAGATTATATACTTTTCTCGTCATACTTTTTATATAGTATAGAAATACTCATAAAATCATTTACTTTTTTTTGTATATAATCAATTTATTTGTAATGTGTTTGTTATTTTTTGGGGTTAATTACAACGGAGGTCATGTTTGTTTGCCTTCAATACAAATTTAGTCACCGATTTTGAAAATAAAGCAATATAGTCACATACGTTTTCGGACTGTAAACTTATGGCCACTGAGACGTTTGTTGCCGTTAAACTTTAACGGAAAGCTGATCTGTTATAATAAAAAAATGATAAACTACTTAAATAGTCCCTAAATTATTCTTTTACTTATGTTTTATCTTAATTTGACCCTTAAGATTTTAAATCTTTATATTTTCACCATCTTCTCAAACAATAAATTTGTAGAGTAAGGTAATTTTCACACGAGCTACTGGTGGTAATTGATACTTAGCAATTATATTGGAAAATCCCCTTTTCGTTTTCGCTTGTTGTTGGATACGTGTCAAACTCTCGAACTCAACCGTTTCCTAATAAACCATTCATATTATGATACCGTGATCCTCCTGAAACTGTATCAAGAGCAATGCCAATTGAAACCTGCAGGTTCAGGAGATGGTGAAAGTGTTGACTGTTGAGTTTATGCAGGGGGATAATATGCAGGATAGAACTTTGCGATCTCCGGATATTCTCGATTGTCGGAGTAGTGCAGCTAAAATGTATGAATGAGAGGTCAGTTTACCTATGTATCTTTTGAGATATAAGCGGATCGTGAAATTTTAATGTAGAAATGTAGCACCCTGTGAGCAATGGAACCAAACACCCTACAAACTATGTACTTATACACGAAACTGAAGCGAAAGTACGAGCAAAATGGTTATTCGAACTTAACAAGTTTTGCAATTTTGTTTAAACAGAAAAAAATTGTCTCTTCTTTAAAAACAAGAGGAAAGGTTGAATGAAGGTGACTACTACAGCTGCCTCTGCCTTCACATTTGCCTCAAGAACCCTTCCAAGTAATGGTAAGGGTCGATTCAGATCCACGGTCGTGGTCAGGGATCTCTACCCTTACACCACTATAAATCAGCAACAATGCAGTACCTTTGTAAGCAGTTAATACAAGGATCTCTACCCTTGCACCACTATAAAATGACTTCACTCCCTCAGTTTTCAATACTTGTTCGATCGCATGATGTGTACTCTTATACTTAACATCTCCTCCACCCGAACTCGTTGTCATCATCCTTCTGCTCACTGTATCAAATGGGTAACAAGCCACGAAGGGACAAATAAGAAACACAAGTTCTACCAAATGCCTCAACAAATCATTGTTCTGCAAAATCAGAACCATGTCATTTAGATTGCATCTGAAAAACAACATTACAGGTTCTTAAAGATCTCATCTATTATAGACTGACCTGAAAAGGAAAGAATAATGTTGTTCCCATGGTTTTAAATCAGCAGATATTGACATGAACATACCAAGTTCAGAAATAAAGATACTAAATCCATGGTACGGTTCAGTAATGCCATCTGATTTCAAAGTTTTCCTGAAGATATCATTGAATATACCATTAAACTGCCTATTGTTCATGTTATGGATAGTCTCTGACATCGGTTGCCATGCGTGTTCCAGCATACTTAATTGGATAAACAAGCAATGGAGTTACAACTACAGTAGCATAAGCAAACACCAGTAGCAGCTCGTGTGAAAATTACCTTAGTTGAAAAATGTCCAATGATCAATGCAAATTTATTGTTTGAGAAGATGGTGAAAATATAAAGATTTAAAATCTTGAGGGTCAAATTAAAGATAAAACATAAGTAAAAGAATAATTTAAGGACTATTTAAGTAGTTTATCATTTTCTTATTATGACAGATCAGCTCCCCGTTAAAGTTTAATGGCAACAAACGTCTCAATGACCATAAGTTTACAGCCCGAAAACGTATGTGACTATATTGCTCGATTTTCAAAATCGGTGACTAAATTTGTACTAGAGGTAAACAAACATGACCTTCACTGTAATTAACCTTTTTTTGAAAAGAAACCAAATATATATTATTAATCAAATATAGCATCGTCCAACAGTAGATGTTCAATACATAAAGGAATCTTAAAAGAAAAATAAAAAAGATGATCCAATTCTAGCGCCCATTTAGCAAGTCTATGAACAACCCTATTTGTCTTTCGGTTTATATGAGTAACTTGTATCGAAGGACATGAATGAAGAAAGTCATGCACTTTTTAAAGATAACATGCAACAGAAAGATCGAGCATATTAGCTTTCAATTTATTTATTATAGTCATAGAATCTCACTCAATTGTAGCTTCTTCCCATGCATTATCCTTTGTCATTTTAATACCAGCAGCAAAAGCACAAACTTCAGTAATTTCAGCCTTGTGAGTTCCATGAAGCTTAAATTCTCATCCATTAATCATTAGGCCATCTTTATTCCTCGGAATAACTTCAATTACTGATTGTTCAGTCGTTGGAATGAAAGCAACATCAACATTTACTTTCACCACCTGTCTACAGGTTTTGAGAAAATTAAATAATTTAAAAAGTCATGATAAAAAAGAGAAAACTAAACTAAAATTATGCCCTCAAGTGTCAAGAGTAACATGACCTTTGATCCAAATTAGCTAAGAAGATCAACTCAAATGTGACTCCTTTTAAATTATTGCACTTTGGAGAGAAATATTTCTCATATACTTTATTTTATTTAAGTGACACTTATTATCTCACTAACTTATCATGCTCAATAGTTCTTTCTTATGTGATCTTGATTAGGAATTAAAAGCTTAAAAATCTTTGAAGAAAAGTTAATCATGATAAACGAGATGTTTCGTAGACAAATTATTCTTGCTCTAATACCCTTATATAATTGTAATGGTCTTTTGAAGCTTGTAATATTCATAGTTATAGAAGAAAGAATATATGGGTTCGAATGGGTAAAAATCATTTGTCTCTTTTTTATGTCTCCTTTAAATTTTTTTTGAAAAATTCAATTTTTAACCCTAACCCATATTTTCTACATCCTAAACCCTAAAACCTAAAAATACACTACATCCCTAATTCCTAAACCCTAAGCACAACCTCTAACCTTGAACCCTAAACTCTAAACCCTAAACCCTCTAATTTGAAACTGATACATAAAAGGATGCATGAGAAAGAGGTAGCGATTCAAATAAGTATTTAAGTTTGATAAAATCAATGATCATTTCTTCAAGTGAAATACTTTTTTCACCTTATAATCCGAATATATTCGGATAAAATACTTTTTTTTTCATTTTTTATGGATCGCTTTAAATTACCCATTTCTGAATTTTCATCCTTAAAGTTTATTTCCCTTCCTCGAATTTAATGATTATCAATCCTTCATGCTCCATTAAATAGAGATTTATTCAAATGAAAAATCTCATATATATATATATATATATGTATATGTATATATATATATCCTCGCACATTTTCACTCCCTATGCACATGCTGAAGGCGAACGACCCACAGCCGCGTTCATAACTCATCCAGGAGTAAAAGCAAAGTGGAGTAACCACGACGAATTCAAATAACACATCTTTAAGGCTAGCTATTCGTATCCGTTCTGAATCCACCACAAGACACTATCCTTTACTAGCAGTGGAATCGGTAACAGGTACAGAACTTGAGACTTAACACCCAAATTATATATCTACAGTATCCATTACTAATCACAGAGTTAAGGGATCGGCAGAGCCTTCCCCCTCCTTGATAATATAAGCATAAAATGACAGATTAATTCATTTAAACCCTCTTAAATACAATTTATTTCTTTGTCATCAATATTAATCGTACACATAAATAAAAAATTGAAGGATCGTAACATCGACGATCGAGCTGTGATAGATAGCTATTTAAATCCACCCTCCCCTTCTCTCTCCTCGAGTTTAATGCAACTGTTGAGTGCTGTCATCTTTTTGACTCTTTGGAGTGGGAGTTGGAACATGGCAGCAGTGCAGGGCCACCCTTTCTCCACATTTTTAGTCGCCATCCTCTCTGTCTTACACGCTCATTTCTATATATGTAACACCCGCAACATCAACTTCATCCTTTGTCTTAAGGTTAAATCCCCCAAGTTCGTAACCTAAAGAAAAAACAAGCTGATCATGGGAAGACAACCTTGTTGTGACAAAGTTGGTGTTAAGAAAGGGTCATGGACTCCCGAAGAAGATATCATCTTGGTGTCTTACATTCAAGAACATGGTCCTGGGAATTGGAGGGCTGTTCCCACCAAAACAGGTTTCTCCCATTTCTGCTACATTTTAACACAACCGGTTCTTGTTCTGTTCTGGGTTATTTTAGTTTGGTATTTGTTCTTAAATGAAATGCAATCGTGCTTTTCCAGGGTTGCTTAGATGTAGCAAGAGTTGCAGACTTAGATGGACAAATTACTTGAGGCCTGGGATTAAAAGGGGTAACTTCACAGAAAATGAAGAAAAAATGATAATCCATCTTCAAGCTCTTTTAGGCAACAGGTAAGTTTTTCTTTCTTCTTAGTTGAATATGATAATTAACTAGTCTTGAATAAGTTGGTGTTGACAAAGGGGTGTAATAAATGTTGGACATTTAATGTTGCTGCAGATGGGCTGCAATATCTTCTTACCTTCCTCAAAGAACAGACAATGACATTAAAAACTACTGGAACACACATTTGAAGAAGAAGCTGAAGAAACTCCAAGGCATTGAAGGTTATTCTAGAGATGGGTTTCCATCATCAGCATCGTCATGCCAGATTTCTAGAGGTCTATGGGAGAGGAAGCTTCAGACTGATATCCACATGGCTAAAAAAGCTTTATCTGATGCATTATCCCCGGAGAAACCATGTGGTTTAGTAGAGTTTGATCCCTTCCACGGCCACACAACGTATGCAAAACCAAGTGGCTATGCTTCAAGCACTGAAAACATAGCTAAATTGTTGAAAGGGTGGATGAGAAGTCCCATGAAAATGGCTGATTCTGCAGAGTCTACTGAAGAAGGGACTTACCCAATGAAAGAAGACAAAAGTAGTGAGGAAAGGGCTGAGGGGTTTCAATCAGTTTTAGGGTTTAAATCTTTAGATTCTTCCATTTCTAACATCTCCCGATCTATGTCACCAGAGGCAAGCCTATCACAAGACGAGAGTCAGCCAAATCTTAATGCCCAAACCCAGCTTTCATTGCTTGAGGAATGGCTTTTTGATGAAGCCAAAGAGTACCAACTTTGTGATTTGGCCTTGGATGGAAAATGTTAAATATTTCTAGAGGGGAAGTTCTTTGTTGTAATGGCTTCCTTGGGATACTACTTCTCATCTTGGTTTTTTATGTTTTTTTGGGTTTAAGTTTTGTTAAATGAAGAAATTATTAAGGGACTGCTCACCCCTTTAATGGCAGAAATTATTAAGGGACGGGTCACCCCTTTAATTGTAGAATTAATTCAATGTATAACATCTAAAGTGTTAAATTTAATTCGAATCAATTAATTTAATTCAATATTTAATATAATTTATATACGGTGATTCAATTTATTTTAAAACTCAAACTATCCGATTGTCGCATCTAATAAGTAATAAGACCTATTATTGTTTGGATAATGATACTAATTATAAAACAGGCTCGACTTAAGGCCTGGCAATGCATTTGAAAATTCCTCGATCTATAACCTAAGTAGAAATGGTAAATAGGTCATTCAATTTAAGTTATTTCAGTTCTGATTATAATTTATTTAAATTAGATTTAGATTGATTTTAGTATGATTTAAATTTTTGTTATTACTTTCGGTCTACATTGATTTCAGTTAGGGTATTGGTTGAGTTAGTTGATTTTCGATTCGGTTGAGTTTCTGTCTAGTTAATATTAATTTTGTTATTTTCAGATCGATTTATTTCAGATCGAGTCAATATCGGGTTAGCAATTGATTGATCAGTTTCAGTCGATTTTTTAGGTTGAGTTAAATTTTTACACCCTATGTAATGTATATTTGCTTTTTGTGTGAATTGTGTGATAATTCACATCCCAACTTTCTTTTTTTATTTTAATATATATATATATATATTTTTATTTTGGGTTGACTTTGGTTGAAAATCAATTTGGATCTATTTTTCGTTTAACTAAAATTCATATCGATTTTTGTTCGTTTCGAATTTTGGCCATCGCATTCGGATTAATTCCGAATCTCGATTTAAATAAATCAATTCAGGTCTCGAATTAAATTTTTCATGTCTAAACCTAACCGAACAGAAACTCATGAACAGGTAATATTTCTTAAAATTACTAATCATATTAAACTCTGCAATGAAAAAGTATGATACAAAAAACAATTGATTACTTTCGTTTAATACATTATTATTATTATTATTATTTATTATCAGTAAACTGTTAATCAGTTTTATAAAAGTTTCCTAAGTGAAGTAGCTGAAATATCAAAACTTATTATTAATAGCAAGTCCAATTTATTGAAGAATTAAAAGATTGACTTACTTTCTTGTGAGGCTTTTCATCCCATGACCCAGTGTTAATAAAAGGAAATCAACTACCAATCTTTTAATTGTTTTATCAGATTTAAATTGAAGTAATGGTAGCACTAGGTAGGCAGGCAGGCTAGACAAACATAATAATAAGTATGAGAAAGATTTTATTGCACATGTGATAACTTATGAAAATTGTTACCTAAAATTCATAGGAAAGGGTAAATTGCAATAAAGGTATCTCAATTATGGGTGTAGTTATATTTGGGTCACTTAATTGTTGGAAGTTATATTTGGGTCACTTATTTATGGGTAAAGTTATACTTGGATCACCCAATTATTAAAGGCTATATTTGAGTCACTCAATTATAGGTAAGGTTATATTTTGATCATCATTCATATTTGAAATATACATCAATTTAGTCATTTTTTTAATTTACTTATATACCTTGTTAATATTAGAGTATTTTATTTGAAATCATTAATTAATGTAATATACAAATTTATAAACTTTTTTTTAAAATACGAAGGGTGACCCAAAAGTAACCTTATCTATAATTGAGTGATCTAAATGTAACCTTTAATAATTGGGCGACTCAAATGTAACCTTACCCATAATTAAATGAGTCAAACATAACTTTCAATAATTAAGTGACCTAAATATAACCTTACTCATAAATGAGTGAACTCCATTACAGTTTACCCCATAGAAAAATAATAAAATAGTGATTTTCTAATTAGAAAATAATACATAAATGTTACTTCTAGTTTTTTAATAGGTTAAAATTAATTATTTTATTTTTATATATTTCGATTAGTGGGTTAAGCATTTTATTTTTTTATTATTTTACGTTTTTTTATTAATTAATATATTAAAAGTATTATAAAATTAATATATGACGTACGAGAGGAAGAAGATGATTAATAAATCTTAATTTATAAGAAAATACTACTACATATAAAAAATAAAGATGATGTGACTTTATTTAATTGGGTAGGACCATAGATGATGTACTTGATAATGAAGAAATTATTTTGTGGACTCTTTCCACCACGGATGGCGTGGTCTCATCCAATAAAATTCAGCTACATTTTTTTATGTCATTAATCCATTTATAATAATTTTTTTTGTAATCATCCGCTCCCTATTTACATGGCTTAAAAAATGAAGATTCATCTTTAGAAGAAAAAAAGACATAAAGATAATTTTAACCTTTAATGTTCCTATATCTTTTTGACAAATATATTATCTTTTAACTAACATAATGACTAAACCTTTAAAAATTTAATAATATTGACATGTCATATATATGTGATAATATATTTTAAATAACATGACATCTAGCCTCATTATACATATATAAGACATGTCATTATCACTAAATGTATTACGATAATGACAAATATATACATGTAAAATATAATTTTATTCTAACATAAAATATAAAACAATTAAAATTCAAATAAAATATTAAAAATTAATTAAATCTAAAATAAAAGGCTACTAAGCATTATCTAATATTAAATATCATTTTACAAACATATGACATATCATTATCGTTAATTTTTTAACTATCTAATCCTCACGCTAGTTAAAAAATAAGTTATTTGTTAAAAAATATAGGTTAAGGGTTAAATTTATCCTAAAATAGGATGAGGAACAAAACGATAAAAATCATAAACTTTAAGGGTTAAAATTATCTTTATACCAAAAAAATAACATAAGAAAAATTAGGTGACTAAATTTTAGTGGACGAGATCACAAATGACGTGGTGAAAAGAATTTATAATATAATTTTTCAAAAACGACACATAAATCACAATTTTAATCTATTTTCTTTATTTTTTAATAATTAACATCCAATAATAATATTCAAACCCAAGATGATGGAAGAAAATGTATTCGTTAAATCTATATTTGTTTTTAATATAATGAGACTAGATTATAAATAAATAAGCTTTTAATAATTTGTAAGATATTTAATTTTATTTATAAATCGATAAGTATTCGAACTCAAATAAGTTTTAAAGTTATTATTTTTCAATTCTTTTATCTTTAAATATTTTGGTACTCAAATCACTAATATAAATAGTGGATTTGTGAAAAATCCTAAGTGTATATTGTAATAACCCATTTGTCTGGGTATTAAACCCACGTACAAACCAACATCAAACCCTTAACCACAGTCCAACAAATTAAAAAACAACAGCCCAACAAATAAACCCATTATCCAATCAAGAAACCCTAACCAGAAAAATAACCATAACTAAACCTAATTATACATTGAAAATATCATGATCATATTTTTGACTATTGCATTGCACGAGTGATAAGTGCTCAATTCACTATCACTTTTTACACCTTTCATGAACAATAATCACTCAATCTACACCTACTTGGACTAATGCATGTGCTTAATGTCAGATATTTAGATATTCTGCTTTTGTAACATATAAAGATGATATTTACAGAAAAGGCAAGCTTTATACATTTTTATACATTTACAGGAATATTTATTGTTGCGACAGTAATTGAGGCCGAGGCAGAACCTGAGGCCACGACAGCACTTGAAAGACAAGTATCGATATTGTAGGCGAGCTGAAAAAAAATGAGGTGGATGTTTCTGGACAAGCATCACAAGGATCGGAGCTGGGAAGCGAGTAGAAAGCCAAGTCAAAGGCCATGCGGGAAAAGAATTCTAGTGGGAATAAACGTGGAAATAAAGCAAATATTATTATTTATGTACTTGACTTGTGTTTTACTCCAAGTTGTATTCCTACTTAGGAAAGGTTTGCCCTAGGTCAAGCCTATATAAACCATAAGCCGCCCAAGGAAGAGAGCACTTAGCACAATCGACATAGGAGACTAGAGAGACGGATTCACCTTAGATTTTAGAGTTTTCTTTACTTTTCATTATGTTCTAATTTTCTTTAGGCTTAGGTGAAAGTTGTAGAGTATTAGTGATAAGAGATTGAACTTTGTTTCTTGTTTCAATGCAATAAAATATCAAGGTTTTCTTATTCTTTGTCATTCTTTGTTCTTACATTCAAGCTCGGGAGAGAAGTTTGTGAGTAATCCATTTATCTAATATCAGGAGACTTAGATTCACGAAAGGAATAAGTACGGTATTTCAATCGGGAAATACTAACTCGACCTTGGGATAGGTTAGAGTTTCAGCGGCTAAAAGAAGTGTGGGATTGGTTGATGATTATAATTGATTCACGTCGGAAGGTATCATCAAGGACTTGTCATCAACAGTACTTCGACTTAAAGATAAACGGAGTCATCAAATGACACTTTGCCAAAATTTGTTAAAGTCCACCCAAGAGCAAGGGATTGTCGCGGCGGACGAAGTTCATCACTATCGAGGCAGTAGATTACAGTTCTGTCGAGGCAGTGTTGTGCAATTGCATTGGATAGAAACAAATCAATCGAATCCACTATACAACACAACTGGATCCTGACCACTTTCTTTATCTGATTATTTTCTTAATTAGTTTTCAAGTTATTTAGTTTACTCAACCCAAAATCATCTATGTTCTTTATTTTATTTCTTTTATAGAGCAAGAAGACGAAAGAATGCATATTAAGTAGACCAATCTATGTGGAGACGATATCTGATAATGCTTATCACTTTTATTACTTGCGACGTGTTCACTTGCACTACTTGCGCACTTTAGACACGCAACAAGTTTTTGGCGCCGTTGTCGGCGATTGGCAACTAAATTTTGTTTTCTTTATTTTCTTGTTTTTAGTTATTTTTATTTTACTTTGGGTTTTTTTTTGTGTATGACCAGGTCAACCCCAAGCAACCCTTTGTACGAGTTAGATCTAGAGATTGAATGCACACATCAAAGGTTGAGAAGACAGATTGAAGCAGCTATGGTAGATAATCAAGCTGAATAGAAGTTACCTGCAGGCAATGGAGGCGTTCTGCAGCCACCACTACCGCGGCAGCTCACTGTTAGAGATTTCCTAGAAGAGAATTTGAATGGGTTAAGTCCTAGAGTGGTTACACCAGAAATAGAAGCATTCCACTTTGAACTAAAACCTGTCATGTTCAATATACTCAACACTATTGGACAATTTGGTGGGTCTATGACAGAAGATTCCAGACAACATCTCAATTCATTCATGGAGATTTGTAATTCCTTCAAAATCCGAGGAGTCCATGAAGATGTCTTGAGATTGAAACTATTTCCCTATTCACTAAGGGATAGGGCAAAAACCTGGTTAAATAGCATTCCAGCAAGATCTATAGGATCTTGGAGTGAACTTTGCCGTGATTTCATAACAAGTTTTAATCCTACTAACTTATATGATCGTATTCGTAATGAAATTACATCTTTTGGTAAGCAGATGATGAACATATGTATGAGGCATGAGAGCGCTATAGGGAGCTACTACACAAGTGTCCTTTGCATGGATTTCCATTGTGGACACAAGTGACCATATTTTATAGTGCTACCAATTCCCCAACAAGAATAATGTTAGACGCCTCTGCCAATGGAACACTCCTTGACAAAGCACTTGAGGAAGCTATTGAAATTTTGAACAAACTCGCAAAGAACGATTTTCAATTCCCTACATCTAGGCGAGGAAGAGTAAGATGCCAAGCTACGGTGAATGAGTTAGAAACATCCAATTCGGTGGCAGCACAATGTGCCTATCTTACTAAGATGGTGCAAAATATGCAAATGCATCACAATACCCATGAGGTTAAGGCAATAGATTCTTTCTTCAATTTATGTGGAGGTAACCATAGTTCTTCTGAATGTATGCAGAATCAAGAGTCTAGCCTTTATGTTGGAAACTACAATAGGAACAACATGATGTCCAACACATACAACCCATCATGGAAAAGGCAGCCCAACTTCTCATGGAGTAATCCTAACAATGCCTTGAATCCAACTATTCAACCCTCAGGTTTCCAGCAACCAATGCAACATCTACCGCCGTCGCAGGTCCAGCAACCATTACCGCAGCAATAGATGTATCAACAACAACCTACAAGTTCACTGGAAAATTCTCTTAAGGCTTTTATGATGAAAACAAAATCATACATGGTAGAGAATAGCAACTTCATCAAAAAAATTGATGCATTCATAAATAGAATTGAGATGAGGTTGCAGAACCAAGAGGCAGTTATCAAATCACTAGAAACTTAGGTTGGGAAATTTGCTCAAAACCTGAATACTAGACCACAAGGAGGATTACCCAGCAACACTGAAGTTACAAAGGTAATGGGCCATGAACAATGCAAGGCAATTACTACTAGGAGTGGTCTACAACTTAAGGAGATGTTAGGAAACTTAGCAGAAAAAGTCCCACCAGTAGAACAAGAAGAATCAGACAAAGAGGACTTGGATGCTGAACCAAGAGATCATGCCACAAAAATCTCAGAAAAAAGCATTGCCCTAGCAGAGAAATCGACAATACCTCAACAAGCTACCGAGACAGCAAAAGACCCAGTGGTGCCAGATATTAAATTCCAAACTAATAAGACCCTAAAGGAAATGCGACCACCACCACCTTTCCCACAAAGTTTAAAAAAGCAGAAACAGGACTACCAATTTAAAAAATTCTTAGATATATTGAAACAAGTTCACATCAACTTGTCCTTTGTTGAGGCAATAGAATAGATGCCAAACTATGACAAATTCTTAAAAGATATTGTGTCTAAGAGAAAAAGGCTTGGTGAGTTTGAAATAATGGCTACAACTGAAGGATGCAAGGCAATGCTGCATAATCCCGTGCCTCCAAAATTGAAGGATCTTGGATGCTTTACCATACCTTGTGCTATAGAAAATCACTACGAAGGAAAGGCCTTATGTGAACTTGGAGCAAACATAAACTTGATGCCTAAATCTGTCTCTAAAAGCTTGGAATAGGAAGGGCAAAACTACAACAATGATGCTCCAACTAGCGGATAGATCGCATGTGCAATCTAAAGGAAAAATCAAGGACATATTGGTAAGAGTGGATAAATTTATTTTTCCCGCTGACTTTCTTGTTTTTGATTGTGAAGCAGATGATAATGCACCGATAATCTTGGAGAGACTTTTCCTAGCCACTGGACGCACACTCATAGATATGGAAAAAAGAGAGTTGACAATGAGGGTTAACGACCAACAAGTCAAACTCAATGATTTTCATAATTTAAAAAGGCATGATGATCTAGAGGAGTGCAAGGTTATCCATACCAAAGATGTAGGCAGTAAAATATTCTGTCTCAGCAACCACTACCTTGTCAATATGCTCGGCATAATTGATGTTTGTTACAGCAGAGTACTGGAAAGTACTGAACATCAAAGGTGGAGGAAACCAATAGGACAACACACTCTCTAGGAACATTCAGGTCCAAATGGTCAGAACCACGTGGTGCAGTAAAGATCAAATCAAAAAGGGATGAGCATGAATCCAAAGTGAATGGCCAACGGTTGAAGCACTATTCTAGCCAACACGAGATGAGAACTATAGAGACCATCACTTTAGTAGATGCACTTACATACATTCTTATCGTGAATTAATTCTTTCATCTTATCTTTATTTTATTGCACTTTAGGATTAGTTTTAGTTTAGACTTTTATTATTAATCTTTTCTTGTTGTTTATTTTAGAATAAAGAATCAAAGATAAAGGTGAAGTCGCTCATAACAGCAAGACCACGAAAACTAATTGTCGACAGCAGCTCTTCGGAGTCTCTTTAATTTTTACATATTTATGCTACTTTTATATATCTTTACTTGTTTCATTTTCTTATTTTGTTTCCTGTTGTGTGCTATTAATATTAGCATTGAGGATAATGTTTAGTTCGATTTTGAGGGTGTAGATCCACTGTTGAGGCAATTCACTATCGCGGTCTTGCCATGAAATGAAGTATTTAAGTGGTTTTCAAATTTTTTATATTCATCACCTTACTTGAATTATTGTTCATACTTTTGCACTGCTCTTTATCAGTATTGCCTTAGTTTATTCTTTTGAGGCTATAGAAATCTTTCTCCTTACCATGGTTAGGTCCTGTTTAAAAGGCTTAACTTTAGGATACTTAGGTCCCGTTTAGCATTGCTTGTCAAACCAGCTTTGGGGTCAAAAGCTGGTTTGAAATGCAGAAGTAATACTAAACAGTTAGCTTTTGAAAAAAATTGCATTTGGAAAGTGTTTTTAGGAGTCATATTATAATTTTAACCTTCATTTATTATATTTTATTATAATCTAATTTTTACAAATACATAATTATATTTAACATAAATTATTTTTTTAATTTAAAAATTATATATATTCATACAAAATTATATATTTTCTCAAAAGCACTTTTTAAAAATAATTTATTTATTTATTAATATTTTTATATTTTATCATAATCTAAGTTAATATTATAATATAAAATAATTTTATTATCATTTCAATATATATTTTTAACTTATAACATCATGTCTAACATAGTCATTTATTTTCTCAAAAGCACTTTTTGACAGCAATACTAAACACATATTTTTCAAACTAAAAATTCCAAAAGAACTTTTTCACTATACTTTCTTACCACACTTTTCTACCGCACTTTTCAAAAGCAATGCAAAACTGACCCTTAAGGAAGAAAATTTAGAAGCTTGCTATAATATTGAACCTAAAAACACTTTTGGGACTTGTTTGACTATAAGAATTCTTTTAATGAACTTAGGTGATAAAGACTTAGATTTTTGGAAATGTGACTAGAGGTGCCTATCACCGACTCTAAGAATCACTCTTCTTCATGCTAGAGGTACCCGAAATTGGCTCTAGTATGCTTAAAAAATGAACAAATAAAAAGAAGGAAATATTGATGAGAAAACACAATCCTTGAGGTGCCCGAAATTGGCTCAAAATATTGTTATTTTAAGAAGAGTACATTAAATCCAATTCTACTTGTCTTGAACTTAGAGTTTATCTAAGAAAACCTTTAATCAAACTTGTTCACAAAAACGCATACACTCACAAAATCTAAAGCTTGATTCCGGGTAAATCCTTGGGCAATCGAAAGTTTAAGGCTTAAGAATATGAATAGTTATGGTGGGGAGAATAGATAAAAATGTAAGACTAAAAGAGAGTAAGGTTTGGCAAATTGATGGCTTGCATTGCATGAGGACAAGAAATAGTTTGAGTTTGGGGGTATGATAAGTGATCAATTCACTACCACTTCTTACACCTTTCATGAACAATAATCACTCAATCTACACCTACTTGGACTAATGCATGTGCTTAATGTGAGATATTTAGATATTCTGCTTTTTATAACATATAAAGATGATATTTACAGAAAAAGCAAGCTTTACTACATTTTTATACATTTTTAGGAATATTTATTGCCGCGAAAGCAATTGAGGCCGAGGCAGAACCTGAAGCCGCGACAGCACTTCAAAGACAAATATCGATATTGTAGGTGAGCTGAAAAGAAAAATGAGGTGGATGTTTCTGGACAAGCATCACAAGGATCGGAGCTGGGAAGCGAGTAGAAAGCCCAAGCCAAAGGTCAAGCGGGAAAAGAATCCTAGTGGGAATAAACTTGGAAATAAAGTAAATATTATTATTTATGTACTTGACTTGTGTTTTACTCCAAGTTGTATTCCTACTTAGGAAAGGTTTGCCCTAGGCCAAGCCTATATAAACCATAAGCCGCCCAAGGAAGAGAGCACTTAGCACAATCAACATAGGAGACTAGAGAGCCGAATTCACCTTAGATTTTAGAGTTTTCTTTACATTTAATTATGTTCTAATTTTCTTTAGGCTTAGGTAAAAGTTGTAAAATATTAGTGATAAGAGATTGAACTTTGTTTCTTGTTTCAATGCAATAAAATATCAAGTTTTTCTTATTCTTTGCCATTTTTGTTCTTGTATTCAAGCTCGGGAGAGAAGTTTGTGAGTAATCCATTTATCTATATCGGGAGAGTTAGATTCACAAAATGAATAAGTAAGGTATTTCAATCGGGAAATACTAACTCGACCTAGGGATAGGTTAGAGTTTCAGCGGCTAAAAGAAGTGTGGGATTGGTTGATGATTATAATTGATTCACGCCGGGAGGTATCATCAAGGATTGTTCATCAACAGTACTTCGACTTAGGGATAAGCAGAGTCATCAAAGGATACTTTGCCGAAATTTGGTAAAGTTCACCCAAGAGCAAGGGATTGTCGCGGCGGACGAAGTTCATCACTATCGAGGCAGTAGACTACAGTTCTGTCGAGGCAGTGTTGTGCAATTGCATTGGATAGAAATAAATCAATCGAATCCACTATACAAAACAATTGGATCCTGGCCACTTTCTTTATATGATTATTTTCTTATTTAGTTTACTCAACCCAAAATCATCTGTGTTCTTTATTTATTTCTTTTATAGAGCAAGAAGACGAAAGAAGGCATATTAAGAAGACCAATCCCTGTGAAGGCGATATCTGATAATATTTATCACTTTTATTACTTGCGACGTGTTCACTTGCACTACTTGCGCACTTTTGACACGCAACAACGAGCATGAAGTATTGATTCACAATTGGTGCTTAAATTGAAATGTATCTGGAAAAAATCTAGAACCATAGATATCAATTCAACATTCAAAGTTGTGAGTAAATCTTGTGAATTTAATATTATGGACACAAGAACCATTTTTGAATCAGTATCTTCATATCTAGGGCATGCATCTTGTATTTACATGCATACATTTCAAATTTTAAAATCGATCTTGGGATATCCCATGCCAACAGTATTAGTTGAAGCAAAAGCTAGTCAGTTTAACCCCACAGTGAAGACATGTGAAACCTCAAATGTATGAGCATTATTGAAAATGACCTCTATATTATATCTATCTTTACAAGACTCCACGACCAGGGGCATTTTTCAACAGATTTCAAAAGTTAAAATTTTACTAAACCAGACTCATATATACTGAGAGACTGCACCAACATGCGAACCTGACTGAAGGGCAATATGACACACTCATGAGGATAGTAAGAGCCATACGAGAAAAAAAAACATTTAAGTTTCAATCCAGATCTACCAGAAGCAGTCTCAGTCGAAGACGTTGAAGCATACTTCCTGAAATGTGGACTCAAAATGAATGAACCCAATGGAAGATTTGGGCATCATTAGACCGAACATTGACCAGACTAGTATAGTCTAGGGCATCCCTTTAAGATGAAAAATCATGTCATATTCATGCAAACATTGAAGTCATTTTTCATTTAGGTTTATGCATACATTAAAGACATCATGCATTTAGATTAAGCATGCATAAATTAGGGGTACCCTTTGAAAAAACAAAAAACCATGTCATTCATGCATTTAGACATTTTGCATTTATATACAATGCATTTAGACTTAACATGCATCGAGCATCAAGTCAAGAGCATTTATAATGCATATATTTTTGCTTGTACATACAAAATAGGTACAGGGAAGAGACCGAACGACCTCAATCATGGGGGCAACAACGTGATGACCAATCTTTGACCCCTAGAAGGCTAAATAAGCATAAAAGCACAAAATTTTTAGGTAATAACTCTAAAATTTTGAACAGTAATTAACGAAGGTTTTATTTTGCTTTAAGGTCATGACTACCCATTATGGAGTAGCAGAAATAAATTTTTTCCTAATGTCACATCCATCAATGGTGGTGGGTCAATTTTGTTAGAACCTTGCCCTTCTAACAGCTATGTCGAGAATTAAATCTTTATGCAGATCTCATTTTTTTCATATTTTTACTGGTGGTACATGTGAATCAAAAATCTTTTGAGAGAAAAAAACAAATGAAAAAATAAAAAAAAATAAAAAAATAAAAAAATGAAAAACAAAATGAAAAGATCGATAAAGACATGCGGATACAAGATAATGGACAATTCAAATGTCCTTCAAAAATCCATTTTCGCAGTTGGTCAAAGGAAAGTAAACCCTTTGGAAAAATCCAATCTTGTGATTAGTACAAACGGATTGTACCCAGAGTAATGGTACAGCTAGCCCGGAGCAAACGACTACCGGTAAAAGGCAAAATAAATCCTTTAATCCTTGTGTATTCGGGAAAAATGTATTGATAAGGACCATTCAAACGTAAATTGAAATTCATTTTTATAAATGGTTAAGGAATTAAATCCGTGGTACCAACTAATTGTACCCAGAGTAATGGTACAGCTAGCCCGGAGTAAACGGCTACCGGTAAAGGCAAATCAAATTCGTTGATCCTTTTGAATCAGATATTAAAATATTTTATTCTTTTATCTTGTTCCCGTTGATGGTGTGGGTAGTTCTAAATCATTGAAGTTCAATCTTGCTCCTCCGTTGATGGTGTAGTATGATCCAAATTGCTAAAATTTAATCTCGTCCCCGTTGACGGTGTAGCCAGATCCAACCCAATCATGCTTCTCCGTTGATGGCGTAGTATGATCCAGACTTGATCTTATCCCTCTGTTGATGGAGTGGATAGATCCAACTCAGTCCTACTTCACTGTTGATGGCGTAGAAGGATCCAAATTACTGAGATTTGATCTCGTACCATTTGATGGTGTGTGTAACATCCCCAAAATGGGCTTATATGTTATTAAGGTCGGATCAAGGGTTCGGTTGAACCGGTCAAGCCAATTAGCCTAAATCCGGGAATTTAATTTTTATAAATGGTTTTCAAAGGAAATAAAATATGTAAAAATACTCTAAAATTATTATTTGGATTCTATTTAAATATGGTAAACCCAATTTTTTAAAATTACACTATGAACCTAGACATTTTGGAAAATAGTGATTATTTTGTAAAAATGACTATTTTAGTGACTAAAATGTAATTTGGTTAAAACTTAGAATCTTTAAGGGGCTATTTATCCAATCTTTCTTATTAGATCTAACCTTCTAAAAATCACTTTATAAAATTCTTTTAATCACCAATTAGATTTAATTGATGCACATTTCCCATTTTTCACCAAAAATCACAATTTCTTGTAACTTCCCATTTTCTCTCAACTTCTCCCAATTTTCTTCGTTTCCAATCAGAATTCTCTTCAATTTTATCAATTTAAATCACATCTTTTTTATTTAATTTCGTTCATATTATTTTCTCATTTTTCTTCAATTTCCATACATTTTATAACTTGTTTTTCATGGGTTTTTCAAATGGAAGGAGGTTGGACCTTGTTTGGAGGTAAGAAATCATTCAAACCTCTGAAATTTGATTTTTTTACTGAAATTCCCAAGTTTTTGATCTATTGCATTGATTTCTTGATTTGTTTTATGGTTTTAATTGATGATTTTCAGTTTTTATTGGTTAATTTTGATTGAATTGATGCAATCCCGTAATAAGGTGATACCTAATGGTTTTCAATGGTTAAATCAATGAATTTTGATTTTTTTTAACATGGAATTAATGGTTCTTGGATGGGTAAACCCGAATCTTAGGTTTTGGTGATGTTAATTGGCTTAGATCTTCGGTTTATGGCTTATTTGGGTGGTTGAATGTTTGTTTTTGGTTTAGGGTGATTAGATCATGGTTCTTGATTGTGTTTTTTTGTTGAGAGGTTATGGTTTTTGTTGGCTAAGGGCTGGAGGTTATTCGGATGAGTTTCAGATGAGTCAGATGCGTTTTTGGTTTTCTTAAGTACAGTTTTTGGGGCTGTTTGTTTGGAAAGTGTTGAAGGTTGATTGAATGCATTAATATGCATTAATACCTCTATTTTTATATGTTAAAAACAAGCCAAGATAATAAGCTAAGTTTTGAAGGTGTTTCAGAAAAGGCGAGAATGTCGGTTGACTTCGGCAAGCTAGTTTCGGACAAGTGGTGAGTAGGCTGCCATATCGGCAAGGTTTTACTTATTTTATCACTGGTTTGGGGGTGTAGGGATGGTTTGAAAAAACTCCCCACACTCGAAAGTAAGTTAAATGGTTTCGCTCTCTTAACGGTTCCCGTATCGTTCCATAATTGCCATATTTTAGACATGCTTTTAATGTAGTTTTTACATATATAATTTATGCATGTGAAATGATAAGTGTTTTGTCCAAAGGATATTTTTATTATTGTCCATTGATATCGGATATATTTTGACAATTGAATACTTCATGAGTTTTATTAATTTCTATACTTTGGTAACATATCCAATGATTGATAATGTTGCATTGGTTTTATGAGAGATGCATACGAAGAAATGGTTTCCAATGCATAAATTGAATTTGGAAATGATGCATGCATGCGTTAGCTGCTGTATATGCATGGTTAATGATGGTTTTCATTACTTTTAAAGCATGAGAATGATTTGGATTAAAGTATGGTTATTTTTCTCTTTCCCGAATAAAGCCGTTGAGCATGATTTGGTTCACTTTGATGAACATATGTTGAGTGCATTATAAAACAGAAAGCTACCATGCATGATAAGAATGATATTGGCTTAGTGACATTATTTAAGACCATGAATACAAATGACATGTCATTAGGATTAAGTGTACTATAAAGATTATGAGAATAATGATGTTGCCTATACGTAAATAATGGTGACTTTGTGTCCGACCGTGCATGTAGAGTTTGCCTATATGTAGACAAGGGTTACTTTGTGTCCGACCGTGCATATAATTGACCCATACGTAAACAAGGGTGAATTTGTGTTTGATCGTGCATTGTGGGGGTAACATGTATACAAGGGTGACTTCGTGTCTAACCGATGCATGTTGAGACCAAGTGTCTCTAGATAAGGAATAAGGAATCCGTGTATTTGATGGGTATATGGTTTGAACAAAGTTAGTCACTTAGTTGCCAATATGCATGAATTATGATTGAGATTTTTGTGAATTGTAAACCATGAGATTGTGGAACATGTTGATTTAAAATTGTATAGAAAATGTAATATTTTAAAGTCATGAGTTTCTAAAGCATGTGTTCTTGATCAAGTTTTGTGCATAAAGATGCATATGCATTTAAAAGGCCATATGTTTTGTTGTTTTGAAAGCCTGAAAGTCTTGAGAATTTTAGTTTTGTATAGCAAGAGATAATGGAAACTTGGGAATGAAATTGTTTTGGTTTTGTAAATATTCTTGAGACATTTTTATTGAGCATGATATGGCATGATTTAAAGTGTTTTATTAATGGACTTATGGGTTGCATTGCAAAGGTGGTATCTTTATGTTTTACCCTTCACTAAGCTTACGCTTACCCTCTCTTTTACCTTGCAATGCAGAGATAATAACCGAGGTAGCCAAGGAAAGCAAAATTCCAAGTGTGTGTCGATGAAAAGCTCAAGTATGTGTTCTAAAATGTAGTAGTAGTAATAGTAGTAAGAGAGCAATGAGGGTCTAGATTCTTGTTGCAAGATTCGGTTTTTGGCTGATAAGTTTTACTTTGGTTATACGAACTTTGGTATGTATTGAATGTTGAAAAATTTGAATATTGATGCAATGTTGTGTTTCCTTGAAGTATGTTTGACTATGAATGGTCTATGGTATTGAGTCAAAGTTAGGGTGTATGCCTATAGATGCTATGGGGTGTTGATGGTTGTAATCGAGTGATTAAATAGCTCATTATGTTTAGGAGTTATGTCTATTGCTGATAATGATCTTTGATTAAGTTTCGGATGGAAGAAATCCACTCAAAGTGTCCGAATTTTATTCTGGGCACAGGGGGTATCGAAACCCCTAGAACTGATATCGATACCCAGGCAAAATTTGGGTGATTATGACCATGGTTCGATGCTTAAACCTCACTTAACGCCCGAGTATCGATATTGTCAAGGGCAATATCGATACCCCTGAGCTTTGGTAGGTAATTTGGTTACTGCCATGTCACAGTATTGATACAGGACTTGGCTTTATCGATACCACTGACTAAATAATGAGCTTTAGGTGTAAAAATTATATGCTAGTCTTGGATATCTTCCTATATTTAATTATGGTAGCTACTGATATTATTTTCAGTTGAAATTTCATATGGATGCATAAAGTTGACTTAATTTCAAGTTGGATAACTTAATTTGGAAGGAGTCCTTAGAATTTTAAAGATTTACATTTTGGTCCCTAATTAGTGAAGCATGAAATTGATGATGCTAGAATGCTCTGATTGGTCTGAAATTTATCATGAGTGCTATTTGTATGTTTAATTTAAATTTTATGAAATGAATTTTTACCTTAACAATAAAATTTAAGAGATTTACATTTTAGTCCCTGAATCTTGTAAATGAAATTAAATAAGTTGTAGACATCGTTTCGAGTTGAGATTTGATATGCAAGCATGTAATAGAATTAATTAACGATTGGTAATACTAATTTAATTTTTGGACACTTAAATTTGGGGAATTTACAATTTTTTCCTTTTTACTTAAATGTCCAAATTAAGGCTCGTTTCACTTTCGTTTTTGTTACAATTGGACACAGTCTATGTATGAACTTGTAAGAATTAAGTGAAGTATTTATATAAGATAAAAGAAAAAATAGGGTCGTTCATCGGGTTAAACCTTTACGGGTTTAGCTCGGTATTCCCCGTGTAACCCGTTAGTGTCGTTTTCGTCTAGACCGGGCTAAGGGGGTTAGAGTGTAGCCAGATCCAACCCAATAATGTTTCTCTATTGATGGCGTAGTATGATCCAGACTTGATCTTACCCTTCCGTTGATGGAGTAGATAGATCCAACTCAGTCCTGTTTCTCCGTTGATGGCGTAGTAAGATCCAAATTGTTGAGATTTGATCTCGTCCCGGTTGATTGTATGGGCAGATCCAACCCAATCATGCTTCTCCGTTGATGGCGTAGTATGCTCCAGACTTAATCTTACCCCTCCATTGATGGAGTAGATAGATCCAACTCAATCCTGCTTCTCCGTTGATGGCGTAGTAGGATCTAAATTGCTGAAATTTTATCTTATCCTTGTTGATGGTGTGGCCAGATCCAACCCAATCATGCTTCTCCGTTGATGGCGTAGTATGATCTAGACTTGATATTACCCCTCCGTTGATGGATTGGATAGATCCAACTCAGTCCTACTTCTCCGTTGATGGCATAGTAGGATCTAAATTGCTGAAATTTGATCTCGTCCCCGTTGATGGTGTGGCCAGATCCAACCCAATCATGCTTCTTCGTTGATGGCGTAGTATGATCCAGACATGATCTTACCCCTTCCGTTAATGGATTTGATAGATCCAACTCAGTCTTGCTTCTCCGTTGATGGAGTAGTAAGATCTAAATTGTTGAAATTTAATCTCGTCCCCGTTGATGGTGTGGCTAGATCCAACCTAATTATGCTTCTCCGTTGATGGCGTAGTGATGCATGTAATAAAAGCGTAATTAAGTGCAAGTGTACACGTCACAAATAAAAAAGTGATAAGTATATTGTGTATCGTCTCCACAGGGATTGGTGTACTTAATATGTCTCCCCTTATTCCCTTGCTCCTGAAAGATAAAGTAAAAACACAGATAAGTGGATTTGTTTAACTAAATAAATAATTAAATAACAAAACATAAAATAAAAGATTGAGAACGATATAGAGAAAGTGAGTAGGATCCAGCTACGTCAATTAGTGGATTCGATTGATCTTCTTCTTGCCGAATACAATTACACATCACTGCTTCGGCAGTACTGCAGATACAACCTCGGCAACGTTAGTGTTCTCTGCCGCGGCAATCTCTTAATCTTGGGCAGATGCATCAAAGTTCAGCAAAGTGTCCGTATTTGACTCCGTTTATCTCTAAGTCAGAGCATTGTTGATGACTGGTCCTTGACGATACCTCTCAGCGTAAATCAACGATAATCACCAACCAATCCAACACTTCTTTTAGCTGCTGAAACTCTTAACCTATCTCTAGGCCGAGTTAGTGTCTACAACACCATACTTATCCCTTTCGTCAATCTGTACCTCCCGATGCTAGATAAATATATTACTTACAAACTTCTCTCTCGAGCTTGAATGCAAAAACAAGGAATGGTAATAGGATAAGCAAACTTTGACATTATTATTGTATTAGAACAAAGAAACAAGAAACAATCTCCTCTCACTAATATCTACAACCTTCACCTATCCCTAAGAAATTTAGAACATAATGTCAATAAGTACAATTCTTAGGGGAAGGGTTTCTCTAAAATCGGCTCTTTAAACAATGAGGGCGGCTAGGCTATATATAGTCTTAACCTAGAGAAAACCTTTCCTAAATAGACTCTAACTTGGAGTAAGGAACAAGTCTTCTTCAAGAGATCTGATATTTCCAAGTTTGCCTCCTTCTAGAAGGATTTTCCCGTTTGGTCTTTGACTTGGGCTTTTAGTGCGCTAGCCTGGTCCAATTGGTGCGCTGCATCTTTCAGAATGTTCTTTATATTTTTATCTTTCATTGCGCCTACAATATTGATGATGCCACTCTAGATGCTGCCGCGACCTTGTCCCCTGCCTCGGCCTCAACACTGCTTCACTGCTGCCTCGGCCCTGGATATTCTTGTATGTACAGAATATGTAATAATATCTGCATTCTCTATAAATATTGACTTTGTAAGTAGTGATAACGGAATATCCAATATTGTGCAAAGAATTCATATTTCAGCTCAAGTTAGTGTACAATAGATGCAAAAAGTATCATAAGAAGGGTAGTAAATAACTGCCTTTTAGGCACTCATCACGTAGTATGATCCAGACTTGATCTTACCCCTCCGTTGATAGAATGGATAGATCCAACTTGGTCTTGTTTCTCCTTTATGGCGTAATAGGATTCAAATCGCTGAAATTTGATCTTGTCATCATTAATGGTGTGGCTAGATCCAATCCAATCTTACTTCTCCGTTGATGGTATAGTAGGATCCAAAGTGTTGAAATTTGATCTTACCCCTCCATTGATGGTGTGGATAGATCCAACTTTATACTGTAGTTCCTGCTCTTTCGACTAAGCCAAACAAGTTCTCCTTTTTCCATTGATCGCATAACCATATCATATTTTGACTGGTCTTGTTTTACCGTTGATGGTATAACTAGACCAAATTTTATATTGACTAATATTATATCTTTGCTAGAAAAAAAAAAGATGAAAAAGAAAAATGAGAAAAGATAAAAGATAAAGAATAAAAGAATAAAAGAGAAATATATATGTCAGATCATGCTTCTTCATCGGATGCAGCTTGATCAAGTTTTGCAGACCTTACCTCTTTGTCAATGTTGTAGCTAGATCAAGTTTTCTCCAGAGATAGCAACATCATGAGTGTCGCTGTAGATCAAGCATATTTTGTCTTCTACAACAAACCAAGCTTATTTTGTTTCCTCCAACGGATCAACCTCAACTTTTGTTCTCTTTAATGAATATTCTCATTTTGAATATTTTGCAAACAATAACGGTGGAGTAGATCAAGTCAAAGCTCCAACAGAAGAAACGGTGGCCAAAAGAACCCCTTATCTTACGAAAAGAACCACAACCTTACGACAAAAACACCTATTTTACAAAAAGAATCCCTATCTTACCAAAGATAAACCCCTAAACCATACTAAATGAAATGGGTTGTTCTTTATCTTTGTTCTATTATTGTTACACAACAATGAGCAAAGAGGGGCAACTGTAATAACTCATTTATCTAGGTATTAAACCCACATACAAACCAACATCAAACCCTTAACCATAGCCCAACAAATTAAAATCTAACAACCCAACAAATAAACCCATTAGTGACCCAATATCCCTTATCCAATCAAGAAACCCTAACCAGAAAAACAACCGTAAATAAACCTAATTATCATTACCAACAAGACAGTCGTCGCCATCCATATGTCTTCTAGTAGAGCGTGCGTGGCTGCCACGCGCGACTATTCGGATCGCGCGTGGCAGTCACGCGCTCACTCGATTGGTTCCCAAGATCGGCCATTGCCCCACCGCCTCAGCTCTACTCCACTGCCCTGCAAAACCAGAGGGAAATAATTAGGATTTTGTATGTTTTTTTAATGTAAACAAAGGGTTATAAAAACCCAAAAATCAGATCTGTAATGGTTACGAGATTTGAATCGAAAAAATAGATATTCAAAACAAAATAGCAACCATCAAACATACCAAAACCAAAAAAAAATAGAAGTGCGAATCTGAAACTAAATCGGAAAAAGAAGAAGGTAAAAAGTTCGAATCTTATCTTCAGATCTACGCGTATCTAGCAGTTTTCTTGAAAATCTAAGCTCGGATTTACACTCTCCACGTAGAGGAGCATCGAAAAGGTTAATAATTTTTCGATTTCAGCCGCCGACGCAGTGGCCAGCGGTGATGAGCGGCATCGTTTTGCGCTGATGTTGATGGAGATAGAGACTGGAACAGAGAGCTTTCACCAGCTCTTAGCCTCTCTCACTTGGAAGAAGAAACAAATGAAGCTTATCACAAAAAATGGGTATTTATACTAGAACCAAAACGGCGGCGTCTTGGTACTGGTTATTGAAAGCCAAAACAGCGTCGTTTCATATCCTGTCCCGTATATTTGACCCCGGATCCAACTTGGATCTGCGTTTAACCCGACAAAGAGGGAAAATCACGTCTGTGGTCCCTACTTTTCTAGTGGCCTTGCACTTTTGTTCTTCAGTTTGCATATCTTCTCAAATTGGTCATTGTTTTCACTAATTTGGTCACATAACTTTCTGTTTTAATATTTCAGTCCCTAATATTGCCATTTTGAGCCTAATATTTTCTGCAGTATTTTTATCATTATTATTATTATTTGTTTTTGTTTACATTATATTACTTTGGTTATCTAATGTTTTTTATTTTGCAGATAATATTTAAAAATTAAGGGATGACAACGGTAATTTTAATGAACCGAATCTATAATTTCGATCATATAAAATACTTTGTAACCGATAGGTGCTAATTTTGGGCGTTGTGGGGGTGTTCACCCTTCTCCATGCATAACATACTCCTGGATCCAGTTCTGGTTCGCAGATTTAATATTTGGTGTTCCAATCATACCGTAAAAATGATTGGTAGCGACTCCCCAGACCAAAAACAGTGATTACATATATAGTTAAGGCAGTTAATGTAGACCTTATTTGAAGTTTGAATTACTATAAACACTTGTGTTAATTTTCTTTTATTTTTTGATTTGCTTTCTTTTTTTAATTTGTTTTTATCATATTTTAAATTATCAACTCACCTTTAGTCATCTTCGTTGATTGATCAATTCAATAGTTTTATACATAAATATACTTTGTCTTAACCCGACATAATAAAAAGTATGACCTAATCTAAAAAACTTTAAAAAAAAAACTTGACTTGTCCCCAAAATAATTTAAAGTATTAAATATAATATATAGTCTACAAATTTTCACCCTAAACACAAATACACTCCACCTCGACTTGATATTTTTCAAAACCCACCCTACCTTTTTTAACCCGATTAGGATCCGACATGACGAATTATTCTATCATCCTAATATTAATCGATTGTAAGCTCTAGGATTGAAAGATTGTAAATAGTACTATGATTTTGTTTAATTAAATTAAGTAATAATCAATACAAAATAATAAGTTTAATTTAATTCAAATAGAAAATCTATTTCAACACTACTATGGCTTTACCAAATTAAATATTTTTAATTATTTCTACTCTTATTATTCAATTAAAATATTATTTTCTAAGATCAAATTATTAACATAATGTACCATGTTTAAGACATACTTTAATATCATATATTTGTGTCATATAAGTTTCGATGCATGTGTCATATATGTTACAATTATATCATATAATTATTTGGAATTTAATTTTTTCAGTATCACGACGACAAGACATTGCTAATAATTTTCTAATTATAATTATTTGGTGTCTATTTTCAAGGGCAAGATATCAATTTGCAAGTGTCTTAGGGGACTGGTCTTAAATGCAGACAGCCTTTTTCATTTCATTGTCGTTTTCGGAGATTACATTATAGGTCTAGTTTATTATATTATTTATGATTTTTAATTAATAAAAATATTTATTTTATTATTAATCATTTATATCATTGATCTAATTTTTAGAAAATATATTTTTTAAATAACATAAAAAAGTGAGTAAAAATTTATTAGTTAAAAAAATATTCGACTGTTTGTGTTCTTCTGTTGATCAGTTTTATAAATTTTTAATTATTTCGTATCAGAGAGCTTGTAATATTATATGTTACACAATTATATGATGCAAATTATTATCCTGTCCATATGTGCATAAATATAAAATATAAAATATTTTAATTTGATTAAATAAAAGATATATCAATAGAATGCAGATATACGAATATATCGTAGGCAAAGAAAATCTTCCAGACAGAATCATATTGAAGTCTACAATGCATTTAAGTCCAGCATGTGGAAATATATGGACCTAGTTTTGCTTCGACGTATTCAAACCTACCAGTAATATTTAAGGTGAAATTTCTCAATACAATATATTCTCCAATATTGTTTTTTTAAAATTGAAATAAACTTTAACATTCAATCAATTCAAATTACCTTTAATATTTATTTTTTTAATAAAAATAATTCGTGAAATATTATGATATTAGGAGTGAGATATACGAAACTTATATCAGTTAGAGTGTTTATTGTCGGATATCGAATCAGATCAGATTTTTTCGAATATTCAGGTCTTAAGATCGGTAATATAGTAATCCGTATCCGATCTATTTTTTATATTTGATTTTTTTGATAATCTATAATCGGATTAGATATTCGGATATCCAAAAATATATTTTAATTTAATTATTTTTTGTTTTAAAGGTAAGATTTATGAAGATTTTAAAATTTTGAATATAAAAAGTAATAAATAATTAAATATAATAAGCTTCACATCTATAAAAAAATTATTTATTTTAATTTTTAGATATAATCGGTATCAAATTATTAAAATAAAAAATTAATAATATTAAAAAATTTTGGATATTCAAATTCTCAGATAATCCGAAACTAAAAATATTATAATTCGTATCCGATCCAAAAAATTTAAAATTGAATCGGATATTTAATCCGAAAATAAATATCAAATCAGATCAACGAATGTCGAATCGATCAGATCGAATATTTTTAAACATCCCTAATATAGCATACAAAAGTTGTCCCCATAACAATATTATGTCTGAATTTGATTTTTTTTTCTCAGCCAAATGATTTTATCGATTAAGATTTAAGAGTCAACCACCTCAGAATAGTCATTTATTTGTTTACTTAGCACATTTAATTACTCTTTGCACATTTTCCAGCAAGGCTAACCAGCTAAACATAGTCACTAAAGCACATCAAACAAGCCTCTCTTAAACCCGTCATCATATGCAATAAACAAGCAGTAGCATTAAGGTTCCTACTAATGAACCATTTATTTACAATTAGGAAACCCACATTATCTGGTCTATTGGGTTATCACAAGGTTATTGCCCAATTAGGGTACAATTGTACCTAATAATCTTAGGGGAAGTTTTCTCGTTTCCTCCGCACGTGGATAGTTAGTCATTTTCACAATATAAAGACTTTTTATCTTCAACTAGGCCTGGTGATGCTTGTACGAGGGTTGGGTAATGTGGTTCGAGGTGACTCGAAACAAGCCAAATTATCCTTAACATTCTCTACGGGTTTCGAAACTGGATTCTTATTTTAAAATTTTTAGGAAAAAAAAGTACAGATTATCTGTTTTTTTATTGTTTTTATTGATGTCTTTACTTTAAAATAATAGGTTTAAAATTTAGGGTTTAAGGTTTAATATTATGGGTTGTGGTTAGGGTTTAAAGAATTATGGGTAAATTAGGGTAGTTACACGTTGCTGACCATCGTGCACCGTCAACATTATCAATGGATCTTCTTACTCCATTCCTTCAATTATTTTTATGCTTCTGTGATGCAGTTGTAGATCGACTTTGTTCTTGTCTTGATGCTCTTATAGGTCCAGAGATCTATTGGCTCTCACTGCTGTTGTCTTTTTGATTTGTTTTGTTGTTGTTTGGCTTGGTTTCCGCACTTGTGTTGGTTGCCCTTTGTTCTGGCGCTGTTTATAGGGTCGAAGTCAAGATTTTAAGTTAAAGTCAAAACATAATATTTAAAAGGGAGGGACAAAATTAGAAATAAATTATTTTTTTAAAATTTAAATTAAACAGAAAAAATAAATCTTCGGGACAAGGGCAATTATTCCAAGCCATTGTCCCACACCTCTATATACATCCGCCGTTGCATATTATCCTATTTATGTATTATTTTTCGTAATATATAGTATTAGAAATATATATAAATACAAAAAAGAGATCGTATTATATTAGTTTAAAACTGAATAAATTCCGTATATTTTTATTATATGATTGATATTTTAATAAATCAATTATTAAATAGTATATTCTAATTGCTCAAACTATGTTAAATTTTGAATAAATTAAATATATAATTAATTATTTTATTCAAAAACTTTGTAATTGTTAAATATATATTAATAAAATCATTACTTTATATGAATATAAAAGAAATATTAGTTTGATTATAAAATTTACATGGATAATAAATACAATAATATCAATAAATTACATTTAATCTTTTAAAATAGTAATTGTAAAAGATTATGTATATATAATATACACACAAAGAACCGATGTAACGACTGAATTTGGATCTTTTTGTCTGATTGGTGCAATCTGTGTCATCCTCCACGTTGAAAAAGAAAGAAAATATAAAAATTAAAACACTTATATGAATTCAGATTCAAAGTCTCATCAAGAAATTTAATAGGATAATACTTGTTTATAAAATTATTTAGTTATATAGTTATAAAAATTATTTAATTGTATATAAAATGTGTTTTGATCATATAGTTATAAAATACTATAAAAATTGAGGCAATTTTATTATGGGTTATTATATCATGGATATGATTTTTTTCATAAACGTATCGAAATTCACTTTAAAATTAAGTTTTAAATTTTTGTTTTTAAAACCCTAAATTTTATCCTTTTAAATTATAACCATAAACCCTAATTTTTAAAATTTTAAATTAATCTCTAAACTCTAAATTCAACATAATTATAAAATATACCTTTACAGGCCTTTTATTATTTCTTTGATTCCCAGATTTTCCACTAAACATTTAATTTACCAAATCTTGGAGAGATTGAGTGGTTACAACAGTGGAGGCTCGATGAAGTGTTTGACTGTTGCTGGGTGAGTATTTAATCGAGTTGAGTTGAGTCAAAAATTTTTGAGTTATTTGAGTTTATAAGTTATATTTTACAACTCAAACTTTATTTGAATTTTTTTCAAGTCGAATTTAAGAAATTCTAGTCGAGTCGAGTTTTCAAGTTTTCGAGTTCCTATAAATATTTAATTGTAATTATTTATCATGTTATAGTATGATTTAATTCTAATTTAAACGACTTTCTTTAATCATATAAGATATGCATATATATAGCATATATATTTCATATGTAATAATATTTCTTTATATTTTTATATATCAATATATATCATAAAAAATTGAAAGATTCGTCTAAAACTTAAAAATTAATCCTTTAATTACTAAAATTTTCGAGTTATTTAAGTTATTTGAATTTTCATTTTACAACTCGAACTTTATTTGAAATTTTTTGAGTCTAGTCTATAAAATTTTAAATTGAATCAAAAGGAATTGAATATTTTTATCTTAATTCGAGTCAAATTATTTATTTTTTTTAATCGAGTCGAATTTAACTCATCCCTAACTGCCGTAATGATTTCTATGCTGTCCCCTCACATTCCCGGGACATATAGACAAGAGTTATCAACATGTTTCATCAAAGTCAAACACATATGTTCATAGTCTACACTCACTGTAATTAAAACGAGTTGATACACTGGGTAAACCAGGATTTAGATAATCAAATGGATCTCTTAGTCCACGTGGCTCACTCCAATTAGTTCAAAGGGTTTGCAATCTTGTTGTAAAAGTAACTTTATTTTGTTGTTCTTCAAGGACACGTTCTTAACGATTTCCATACTGAAAAAACAATGAGCCGACTCTACTGGACTGTTCAGACACTTAATTTGATTAATGGTTTAATTTTAATCGAATCAATATTTTAAATTAATTAAGTTAAATAAATTTTGATTAATTTAATTAATTTTTGAGATAACCGAAATTTATCAATTTTCCTTTAATCAAATTATTACACAATAAAAATTTTTACAAGTACTAATTTGTAAATTTAAACAATATTTAAATATTGATAAAAATATCAAAATTTTGGGTAAAATACATAAAAATATTAATATATATGTTTTTATTCTTATATTTATTATTTTACATTCACATATATAATCATATATTTGTTTTTTAATTTAACAAAAATATTAATTAAATTATTACATATAATAAATTAAAGATTTAAAATTATAATAAAAATCATTTAATAAACCTAAAAACCTAAAAATTTATAAACACTAACCTTAAACGTTAACCCTTAACCCTAAAAATTTTAAGTCATAATCCCTAAAAATTTATAATAAATTATGGATTCAAGGTTTATGGTTTATAAAATGTTAGGGTTTAGGGTTTATAAAATTTTAGTTTTTAAGGTTGGTTTTTAGGGTTTATAATTTATCTTTGATTTTTTATATAATTTATCTAAAATTTTATATCAAATATTAAATTATTTATTTGCGTTAGAAGTGGGTGTTAGAATCTTAATGGGCATGAGCTTCATACGTATAATATATTTAATTTTAGTTAATTTGATTAATTAATCAATTTTAAATTAAATTAACCAATAATTAACTTTAAATAATTCTTTAACCATTCATTACCTATAGAAGTTCCATGACCTTTTGTTTAATTGAACTAATTCGATGTAGTTAGTTAATTTATTTTAACCTTAACAGGTAAAATTTACTCTGACATTATTTTAGGTTAATAATTATTAACTTAAAATAAAAGTTTTAACTCACTAATTATTTTTTTTTATTTTTTTGTTTAAAAGATTGAAATCTAATTAATGTGGTGTCTTATCAAAAAGAGATAACAAATACGTGTTATGAACTTAGATAACAAAGGTTAAAAATAAGTGCTAAAGATAAATTTTACTGATAGAAAGAAAATATTCATAACAAAGAAAGGGAATAAGGAGAAGAACAAGAGGATAGGGAGAATTAGCCGCAGCCAATGTTTAACAATTTTCATGACCTTTCCCTAGAGTCTCTTTGACTTATTTATACCGATAATATTACCATCTAAAAACTAACTAATTTGAGTGGTCCCCACTGCATAATATTTTTTTCGGTTCATAACATTACCCCCACCTTCAACAGAACCTTGTCCTCAAGGTTCTAACATAAGTTTACTGTCTGCTGAATCACTCAATAGATGGTGAAGATAGCTCCCGAGATGGTTGGAAGAATTTTATGGACTTGATAACCATTTACATAAGAACTCGACCAAGATAAATTGATGCTCACAAAACACCTTGTCATGTGAAAATACTTGTGACAAAGCAAACTGTATATATGTATGGCCTTGGGAGTCACCCTCATGTATTCTTTTTCTCCATATGCATAATAAGCATCAAAATCCTCCAAGATGCGAGGGTTGCCAAAATCAACAGATGATTGTAAAATTTCTGCTCGAAATCTGTATAATCTTTTGATCATTTGTTGACTGATTTGGTACTTCAAAATAACTTTCGATTGTCTTGCAGTAGTCGTAGTGTCCAACAAGAAAGGTTAAAGTGACACATGTTCACATAACTTTACAAATTCACATGTAAACTGAGGTATTCTTTCATTCCCTAAATTTACAGCATATGTTTGCTGCACATCATAATTTCAAGCATTACAGTACGAGGCATCACTGTTAGTTGACAAATTATATCTTCCTTCATAACCGAAGAAGTGCGATTGTTCTTTGAAATCAGCTTTATAAGAACGTGTTTGTTTCTTCTTCTTTAATTCTGTTTCAACCATTTGAATAAGTATTTTCTCTGTTTCAATTTTGACAACCTGAACATTTTCATGTGGATCCCTCTCAAGCATCAATTGCTCTTGAATAGCTTGAGGTAAGAAATCAAAAAGCTTTAGAGACTGATCAATAAGTTTCTTTTTCCATAGACCATCTTCATCAACAGTATCATGTGTCATAATTTTATTTAGTTCAATAATAAGCTGTTAGACCTCAGGAATGAAGTTAATAAGACCCTCTAGAATGAGAATAACACTACAATTGTAACCTAGTTCAGCATGTTTGCATATAACGTCAACCATGTAGTCTGTTACATTTTTAAGTGTCAACTTCTTGGTAGCAACCTCTTCTCCGATAATAATAATGTTAGGATGAGTCTGCAAAGCACACTCCAAAGTAATGTGTGAAGCTGCACGTCTCATGTATCGTACAAAGTGATAATATTTTTCAGTTGATCGTGCATCAATTATTACATTCCCAATCATTTCAGCATATATCTTGTAGGCAGTATCAAACCCAAAACTTGTCGAAATCTCTTTGTATTTCAAATCACCATCGATGGTTTTTGGGCATCCAATCACTCGAGTTTTCAAATTTTTACCCCTGAAGTATTCAGCAAGGAGGCAAGCATTTATGTTTGAGTCATCCCACCAATAATAACAACAACAATGAGACCTTTAAGGTAGCTTTGTTCCATTTGATGCACAATGTAAATAAGAACAAGACACTTAGCTACCATAAGCAGTGATTTAGACATGTCCAATGAAACGAAAAGAATTAAGTTCTTTGAATTGTCATCAGCTGAAACTTTCAACTGTAAATCCATTTCTGTTTAAAATAAGGAAGATAAGAAATGAAGTTTGTGCCTGCTATGCACTTGAATCAGTTCCTTCATCCTTCTCTCTATCACCAATAATCGAAACATGTAGGGGTCATTCACTTTGAGAACATCATTTGTCTTGAACTCTTTCTCTAGCAATATATCTAAATAAGATATGAATATAGAATTACTTATGGAATTTATTAGTAGTATTTCAAGACCACCCATACTAGTCATCTCCATCACTTCAGTAATTTTTTATGCTTTAGAGGTTCAACCACAGAAGGCATCAGATCGGTAAGGTTTCGTTCCTCATGTTTTCCAAAATTGAACACATTGGTGATGAGCAACAGTATTACTATTTTTTCAGAATCAACCTGAATCATTCCTATATCATCTTGAAATTCACTTATCCTATTGTAATGAGTAGGTTGATCGACAATTGCAAAGTTAGTTGGTATAAAGAATTTGTCGAATACCTGGTGGATTTCTGTTATTGGGTCATTCCGCTTTAACCCAACTGTAGCCATCTCATCATAAGCAGGGGTTATTAGAGATGTTAATCTCAATTTTAACGAGATAACAGCCAATTGAACGTTTTATATCCTGAAGCGTCTGAGAGTTCTCCGTCACAGTACTTTGAAGCGTAAACAAAGCTTGATCTCGGCGCGTTGAAGCTTCTTGAAGATTTCGAATAGCCTCCGTATTGTTCATCATAGCTCCTCTCAATGAAAGCACCAATGTTATGAACTTAGATAACAAAGGTTAAAAATAAGTGCTCAAAGATAGATTTCACTGATAGAAAGAAAATATTCAGAATAAAGAAAGGGAGTAAGGAGAAGAACAAGAAGATAGAGAGAATTAGCAGCAGCCAATGTTTAACAATTTTCATGACCTTTTCCTAGAGTCTCTTTGACTTATTTATACCGATAATATTACCATCTAAAAACTAACTAATTTGAGTGGTCCCCACGGCATAATATTTTTTTCGGTTCATAACAATACATCAATAGTATTGGCGGTGATTAAAGTTTAGTCTCTGGATGGTAATACCGTTAAAATGGAATTGTATTAAAAATAAACAAGTTAAATTTTATACAAACTAACAAATTCCTACATTAAAGCGTTATGTAATCGGCTAGGTACTAATTTTTGGGCGTTGAAAGGGTGTTAACTCTTTCCACGCATAATCGACTCTTGAACTGGTTTTTATGTTTTTCACAGATAAAAATTGTTGTTTTAATAAAATAAAATAATTTTTTAAAGTAATCCAATCATACATTTAAAAAACATTGGTGACAACTCTATTATTTTTGTTTATTTTTAAAATGTTAAGCTCGAGAAAAAATGATTACGACAAGCTCCTCTCTTTTTTTCGATATGGTGTCTCGATTTTTCTATTCTATTTTTTTTGTGTGTGTGCTTTGGTTTTATTCAGTGGGGTATAGGCAGACACAAAAAGAACGATTGTACACAGCCCAAAAAAGTGTGACTCAAAATAAAGAAATTAAATTAATTCAAAAATATATATATAATAAATATATAATCTATATATAACAATATTTAAAACTTAAAACATAAAAAATGAACATCACTTTTTAAATGAAAAACTAAAAAAGTTTGATTTTTAGAAGCTTAATATTTAATTTTTTATTGTTTAAGAGAATAATCTAATAATATTTTTTTATTAAGATAATTTAAAAAAACTTTATAAATATTACAGATTATAAAATAAATATCTTATTTTAATAAAATATATAAAAACTCAACTTTTAAACTTGTCCCTGATTTTGTTCATGCATGTATTCTGTTGTTCTTTCTTTGTATCTCTCTATTTATTTCCTCTGCTTGTATCTCTTTGTTTTTATGTTAACTTATTGTTTTTCGATAAAAAAAAACTTTTTTGTAATAATAAATTATTGATTAATAAAGTTGTGATTAAGGATAAGTTAGGGATGTTGATCAAAAATTATTTATTGATTATGACTCGTCTTTTTCGATTCATTTAGTTTCTTTTTCATGCTAGCTATCAGCCTTAGTGTCGTCTTTGCCCAAATTCCATCTTCTTGTTTGAAATATAATTTTTCTCGTAAATCATCGATGGGATCCTAGCACTGCCTCACATTTGGTACTAAGGTTAAAACTAAGGATGGTAACGGGTCGGATCTGAATCGATTCAGATCTAAATCTATTTTTATATCATGAACCTAGATTTGTCTCAGATTCGTAGGTTTAGAAAATTAAAACTCAGATCCAGATTCAATGGATCTTACGAATCCGAGTTCAAAATAAGTCCAAAACGGATCAATTAAAAAATGACTATTCGATCTATTTTTTAACGTAATAAAACTATCATTAATTAATTTCACATCACAACTTTAACGGAAAAAAATTAATTTCAATTAACTAGTATCAGAATAAAAAACGATAAATTAAAATCTTTAAAAAATCAACAATTACACAAATATCTTTTAAATAATACAAACATTAAAAAATGTAGATCATGAAATATTCCATTGTCGCAAATTGAGTATTGTACTTCTACCTCTTAGAGTGCTAGTCTTAATCACCACTAAATCATAAACATCCTAAAACAAACAAGAAACATCCGATCAAAGAAAAAAAATATTTATCAAAATAATATTTGTGAAGTTTAAATATTAATATTAAGGTTATTTAATATAATGATTTTTTTATATAACATGTCAATAATATTTATCATTTTTGCATCATCATCATCACAATCTTCATTAATTGTGGAATAAACATATATCCTTCAAAAAGTTTTTTGTCATAAATAAATAAAAATTACATTAGAGAATAATATAAAATATAAAATATACTATTATATATTTTTATATATTTTAAAACCAAAGGTGGGTTTTTTAATAAATATGTAAACAGTTTTGAGTTTAGGTTTGGATCTTAGTATTAGATCCGAATTTAGATTCGGATTTAGATTCATACTTTAATCAGAAGATCCAGATTCGATTCAGATTCGTCAGGTCTAAAATTTTAGGATCCAGATCTTATAAAATGGATCTATATCTACGGATTGAGGTCGGGTCCAAAAATTCATTGTCATCCCTAGTTAAAACTATTAAATATCAAAACGAAAAAAGATGATAGTTTAGGAAGTCCAATCTTCATGATATTAAACTATAGGATAAAAATCGATGGGTAAGCTATATAAATGGTTTCTCGATTATGATTTAATTCTATTGAGTTTTCTAACTATAAAAAGTTACAAATAGATTATTGGACTAATCACGACTAATAAATCAATTTAATTCTATTAAAAAATAAATAATTAATGATGTGATAGTTAATATAATCTATATAATAAGATTTTAATCCTTAACCTCTATATTTTATTTTAATTTGATCCTAAATTTAAAATTTTAATTCTTAATATTTAAATATTATAAAATTTTAGTTTCTTAAAATTTAAATTTTATCTTTTTTTTCTTCTAAAAATAAAAGGTATACATTCCTTTTGTGGGTAATTCATCTAGATGACTACCGTAAATATGAATGGAGGTTTTTGATTCTCCAACGATTTTCTACTACTTATACAAATAAGATTGCAGGTGGTTATTGTTAACACTAATGGAGGTTTATCTTTTTAGAAGGGAAGATGATGTTTAGGATTTAAGAGATTAAAATATTATAATATTTAAATATCGAAAAATAAAATTTTAAATTTAAGATTAAATTAAAATAAAATATAAAAGTTAAGGGTTAAATATGTTATTATATAAATTTTATACGTCATCAATATTTATTTATTTTTTAATATTATTGGACTAATTATTAGTCGGAAAACTTATTTATAGTTTCTCATAGTTAGAGAAGTCAACAAAAATTAGGTCATGGTCGATAAAATATTTATATAGTTTATCCTAGATGATAATACTTTAAATTTGAATGTTTTTAACTTGATTGATATCATTATTTTGATAATAATTTATAGGATACGAATGAAACACGTTTAAAACCATAATTTCTCTTCATTTGTGGTTTGAAGGAATATAAAATGGGGATTTTGAAAGGGGAAAAAGTGATGTACAGACAGGCAGAACCATTACCAAACGTATCCCACACAATCTTGATGACGACAGAACAGTTGACGAAAATGGTAAAAGGGATTGATCAACTTAGGAGATGAGAAATCATTTTTATTTTTAACTGAAAAATCAAAGTTAGATATGCGTCATATATTTATATCGAGATAAAATTAAGTTATACAATATAAAATTTTTAAAATTTATATATTTTTTAGATTGTGCGATGACTTAAACAGATGTCAGATTAATTCTTTATTTTTTTTTCAAGTGATAATCTTCACATAACCGACTATTAATTTAACCAGTGAGGGTTCTGGACAGGCGCAATAAGAGCGACATAAGGCCCCTAAAAAAGAGGAGCCAAAATTTGATAAATTATATTCATTAATTGATATCAATCTCAAAATTCGTTGTAAAAAATTTATAAATACTCTTAAAAAAGATGAGTTATAATTGTTAAAACGTTATAATTATGTTTTAAATGTGACAATTGATTATAGAATCTTATTGATTATTTCTATTATTATTGCTTCTATAGATATAATGAGGTTCTAACAGACGCAATACAAACAATTGCACAGGGCTCCTTAAAATAGACAATTGCTTTTAAAAGTCACATTTTTAGAGGGTTATGGACAATTGTTTCTAAGGGCCGCATTTTAATAAACTGTACAGGGTCCCAAAATTTTTGAACCGACCCTGAATTTAAGTCATTCTTTTTTATCATCCAACAATCTAAAAACGTGTAAAACTTAAAGAGTTTTATAATCCGTAATTTGATCCGATCTCATTTATATTCTATTTCACTGTGTGATTGTGGTCCGGAAGTATTCTATTTTCTCTGTTTTGAAGGGTTTCCTTTCCTTTTGCATGCATGAAGGACCTGTAGGGTTTACCAACTTTCTACTTTGATATTTTAACCTCCATTATTGGAAATAGTATTATCGATCAAAACTGGCACTGTGTTTTTAGTTGTGTAATAAAAAGGTGATTTCCAAACCTAAGATGATTTTGTCCATCACCTAAAAAGCCGAAATGAATAGGCTGCTTCTTCTTTTTCTTACAGTAGACATCACTAGTTGAGTTGAGTTGGGCTAGGTAGGTAAGGGGCAAAAGAGGTCTCATATGGTCATGTCCTGATTAAAACACAATCATACACTTCAGTCTCTATCAACAACCTCTAGTTATTGATTGATTGTATTGGTACAATCTTAGTTTTAGTGATTAGGAATTATATCCTATACAAAATTCGTTAATTTTATTTGGAATATATATTGTGCGAATAAAAAGAGTATCGGATAAAATTTAAAGTTCAATTATATACGAGAAATTATTTTATGTACAAGTAATAAAAAGATTATATAAATGTTTAATTTTGGGGCTATAATTTAGAGTTTATTATTAGAATTTAGATTTTAGGGTTAAAGGTTAGAATATAGAATTTATGATTTAAAGACTATGGTTTAAGTTTAGGATAATACAATTAGGAATTTATGTTTAGATTTTAATCGATAGACTCGAAATTCTAACCTTAAATTCTAACTGTAACCCTTAAATTATAAACTCGTAAACTTTTAGTAAATCCATTAATCATAAAACTAAAACTTCCGTGTTTTTTATTTATTTCAGTGTTAATACATGGTATAATTACCCTATATTTATGTTTCATTTAGTGTGCTTTCTTTTATTTTCAAAAAAAAATATTTATGTTCGACTCCTTAGTATTCAATTTATACGATATATAGACGTAGGTTCGAGGGTGTGACAATTTAAATAATTAATTTTTTTGATAATATGTATATTCATTTTATAGTTTATATATGGGATAAGAATTTGCCCCTCCTAATATAATAATATTAGTTCTAAAATTTAAATTTATACTTTCGTATAAAAGCACAGTGTATAATTAGAGTTGTAAATGAGATAAAATAGATTATAAATTATTCAAGTTAGACTCGTATAATGTTCGATTCGATTGGACGCGACTCCAGCTTGAACTCTACTCGAGTTCTTAACGAGCCAAACCAAGTTAATTGATATTTAACTCCAAAAGCTCGTGAGTTACTCAAAAATATAATATATTAATTATTTTTTATTTTTATAATTTAAAATATAATATTTTAAACTTAAACCCCTAAAATATAAACCCTAAATATATATCTAACCCCTAGAATCTAAATCCCAAACTCTAAACCTAACAACCTAAATCTCTAAAAACTAAACTAACACCTTATACCTTAAAATTAACAAGCTTGAGTTTACACAAATTGTGTATCAATATTTCTTCATCATAAGACTTTAAATGAGACGTGATAGATGATGAGTTACTCGAATCCAATATGATCAAAGATCATACAACACTTAACTCGATTGGACTCAAATCAAGCTCAAACTCAACTTGAGTTCTTAACGAGCCAAGTCAAACTCAGATTTCTCAAGCTCGTTAAAAAATTACTCAAGCTCGAATTCGACTTAAAATCTTAACAAATCGAATCGAGTTCAACACTACTAAAATTCAACTCGACTCGTTTACCCCTTATAATATCCTTTAAAACTAAATAAGATCTACTAAAAAAACCTAAATAATATAGAGTTCGCTAGATAAGGGAAATGACAAAATTTGGCTGGGCATTGGCGCAGTGCAACATTGTATACTCTGCTCTCCCATCAATATCTCATACGGCATTACCTAACCAAGTGTCGAATGTTTTGTCACGGAAACATGGGAAACTAATTAGTTTAATAAATGTAGAATTTTTAATATTTTTATAAATAAATTGGGCTTATCAACTAGCCAAAATTCATACCCCGTTGGGGGAAGGAATATGAAAAATATTTTTTGGAAGAAATAAAAAAATTAAACTCAAAATTGTAAAAGTATTTTTAAGACATTTTTGTTATTATTAAAACAAAAGTTTAATCGAGTTTGAACATAAAACTTTTAAAAATTTAAATAAAATTCAACCGGACTTCACTTTATGTCAAAGAATAACATAGGTGGAACAAAACAAAATTCTGTCCTAGAAGAAAATGACCCAACAAAATATCTCTTGGATTTGGTAAATAACATTAAAATCACCAAACAGCAAAGAAAAATATCTTGAAAAACCCTCTTTAAAAGTACAACAAAGATATTAAGTTCGGTGAATAACAATGAAGAAGAACACATGAAAATGTTAGCATCAAATCCATGTGTTTCCACCTTCAAAAAACTAGTCCAATGAAGGCTGCTGAAACCTAAACACATTTAAACACTATGCACAGACCTTGTACACATGATGAAGCTCAATTAGAGCGAGGCGTAAATCTGCGGATTTAATATTCGAATTTCAAGTTTGAATTCATAGTTTTGAAAAAATCGAATTATAAAAAGAAAGAAAAAGGTAATCGTGAGTGACGTGGAACGATATGTATTCGAAATTTATATATACGAGAATTAAATATACAAGTTTTTTTTCATAGAGGTTTGGGAAAGCTTATTGCAATTTGCAAGCAAAGATGGATCACGTTTTTAGGGTTTATCTTCGCTTAATGCTAACAGCTTTATTTTGTATCTATACATATAACACTAAACTCTAATGAGTTGTTAAGGCAGTTTAGATAATCATTTTACAACGACCATTTTAGGGTTTACTATTGAGAAATTAAATTAAATTAAAAAAAATCCAAAAAATAAATAAATATGACATTCTCGAGTATAAATATGAGCTTTAGGGTTAGGGCTTTGCTTGACACTAGACTTAAAGCTTTCCCTTTCTTTGTAGTATTCTTAGATTTCTCTTAATCTTTCCTCCTTTTCTTGTTCTTGTTTCATGCCTCTTTATTACTACTGATTGAGTTTCAGTTTTACAAGTATTACAGGGAAGGATTAGGGGATCGATCGCTGAAATGAGGAAGCGACAAGTGGTCGTGAGAAGGGAGGAAGCTCCGAGAAGCAGCGCTAATTCATCGATGACAATTAGAGGCGTGAGATACGGGGAGTGCCAAAAGAATCATGCTGCCGGGGTCGGAGGTTATGCCGTCGACGGATGCCGGGAATTCATGGCTAGCGGAGAAGAAGGAACGTCTGCTGCCCTTACTTGTGCTGCTTGTGGCTGCCACAGGAATTTCCATAGAAGGGAAGTTGAAACTGAGGTAGCTTGTGACTGTTCTTCACCTCCTTCCAACGGAGCCTAAATATACATATACATACATATATATATATATATATATATGGTTTTATTAAATAAATCACCACTCATGTTTGTATTAAATGGAAGGTTTTATCATGTAATCCCTCTATATTTGCTGTAATAGGTTTCCTTTAACTGCTTGCTCATGTGCTTGTGTCTCGAAGGAATGGATTTTTTCCTTGGCTTGATTTTCTATGCTATGAAGAGATAAAAATATATATATTTGTATTATGCTGTTGATGGAGGAATTAATGGGATTTTCTTCTTCTTATGATTGACGATCCATGGTTAACCTAGCTTGGCAATTTATTTAAGTTCATAAATTAGGTTATTTAAAAAAAAAATCATAGAAAGTTAATTACTTGACGGGGAGAAAAATCATTCAACAAAATTTTTCTATCTCTGGCTCACAATAAAAAATATAGCCTAAAAATACACCCTACCTCTAAATTTTACCTCATAAACCTTAAAACTTATACCTTAAAAATACACTCTACCCATAATTTCATAAACCCTAACCATAACTCCTGACCTTAAACCCTAAATCTTAAACCCTCTATTTTAAAGTAAAGACATCAATAAAGCATAATGAAAAGGTAAACGATTTCCCCCTAAAATCACTTATTTTTTTTCAAGGCACTAGAATTCAAGTGAAACTCTTACCATTAACTGACTGCTTAGTTGACCTGTGGTAGCAAATTGGTAAGTCTGAATTTCACTTATCAAATTAAGTGAATGAATTCCAAAGTTTCATGCTTACTTACCAGATATATATGTATATTAATGGGTTTTGCACACCCACCATTTAACAACATTATCTTGAGAAGTTTAGGGGAAATTTTCCTTGTATGATAATTAGATTACTTTGTAATTAAGCCGAACGACCCCACATATCTAATCACTAATGGAATATTTACTAATGTGGTCTAATCTGCTGGTTGTTAATGATGGGAAAGTGTGTTGGTGATGTACTTAAAAGGCAACTAACCACTTGGGTCTGAACCAAAAGCTTGGTCTTTTGAGTTAAAACATCTTTATTAAATGTGTAATATCCCTGTGTCCCTTGTCTAACCCACTATGTTTGAAAAAACAAACATTTGTAATGAAGAATATGATTTCATTACTGTGGTTGAATAGTTTTCATTGATCTCAACACCAAAAGAAAAAAGATTGGAATTTCAAAAAAAAATAAAAAATCAACCGTCTTTAACGGAAAATTATTTAACATTTCCGTTGTAAGAATTTAAAGTTTAAATCTTTACATTTGCGACACGTTTATAATAAATTAAAACGGATATAAATACATGTCTAAACTCTTTTTCGGTCATCGAAAGGACATAGATATTTAGCATGTGAGGTGAGTTGGCAGGTTTATGTTCTTCCTTCAAGTTAAGCATTGGGTATACGGAGGGAACAATCCTTCGGGTATACGTAGAATTCCGTCGGGTAGATGTCCAAACTCTCATCTTTTTTTGTTTATATACTCTTAAAAAGGGAAATTAGGTTACTCAATAACTCCTCTTTTTCTGCAAGAATGGAAATTAGGGAAATTTTGATCATCAAAATAGAAAAACCATAAACAAAATAGGATTTTAATTCTAATTTGTATATTCATGTTAAATTTTTAAAAAGACACTTTTAAAAAATAATTTTTTAAAAAACGCTTTTTAAAAATAATTTATGTATCCATTTATTAATATTTTTATATTTTATCATAATTTAAGTTAATATTATAATACGAAAGAATTTGACTATCATTTGAATATATATTTTTAACTTATAAAATATTGTCTAAAATAGTTATTTACTTTCTCAAAAAGCACTTTTTGACAACAATACTGAACGCATATATCTCAAACTAAAAATTCTAAAAAAAATTTTCCACTACACTTTTTTACCGTACTTTTCAAAGGCAATGCTAAACTAACCCTTAGTATTCTATAGGTATTAGGATTATAAACGAACCAAACAAACACGAATGAGGATATGTTTATGTTCGCTCGTTTAATATTAACTGAACAAATGAATGGAAATGAACATAAACGAACACAAATTTTTCCGTTCGTGTTTGTTAGTTAAAATAATAATCAAACACAAACATATATAATGTGTTAAATATTTAATATTTTTAGGTCATTTTGATTGATTCAGTTAATTAACAATTCTAAACCGAATTAATCAATAATTAAAATTTGAAAAAACTCTTAATTATTAGTTGAAACTTAAAATTATCTACTAGTTGAACCGATCAATGAACAATACTAAAAATATGTGAATAGATTTAAATAAACATAAACGAAACGACTTAAATGAACATAAAGAAATAGACATAAATGAAATTAAATGAACAGGTTATTGAACGTTCACGAACATAAATAAATGAACAAATTCCGTATTCGTGATCATTTAATTAAACAAAAAAAATTATTATATTCGTTTATTCAATAAATAAATAAACATAAACTAACTACCTACCGAATGATTCAGGATTTGTTCGTTTATGGTCCTAATGGATACCCTTTTCTAGTTCCTACTGGGTTTCAGAAAGTTAACCTTTTTTGATCTGTTTTTTTTCTTTTCTGTTTTAAATTAGAATTTCGGTCACTCACACCTGTCCATGGACAGCCGGTCCACATAGGGTAAAGGATTTTAGCCCATATATATCAAGTTCTGAGTAAATTCAAAGGATTTAAACATGTTTTTATTTAAATTCAATTAAAATAGAAATATATATTAATATAAGTTATATTCTTAATGCCTTATTATTTTTTAAATAATAAAATAAAAATTGGATAAAATGTATACAAGTAGGGGTGTTCATTGTCGGATATTCGGTTTTCGGGTACCCGATTCGTTCAAGTACCTCAATCATCGGCCCATGTCCCGGCCCATTAATTTTGAATATTAATTTTGGGTACTCGGGATTTTGGGTATCCGCTAATTTTTAGATTTTTTTATAAATATATTATATATTTGAATGACATAATTAATAATACTAAACTACACTAATACGAAGTTTAAGATCAAAATTATTAAAAACAATTTTAAAATTACCCGCTAATAAGAGTATTATTGTAATTGGATTTAACTTTTTTATTTTTAATTAATAAATATATATTTAATTATTATAAAATAAAATATTATATTTAACTGGGTCGTCGGGTACCCGACATATATTGATTTTGTGGCCCAAACCCGACCTATATACCCAGAAAATTCACCGGGTCGGGTACCCGACCTAGTAAAAAATAAAAATTTAAAAAATACCCGTCTATTTTAAACCGAGTAATCGGGTATTTGGGCCGAGTCAATCGGGTAGGATAATTTTAAACACCCTTAACCACAAATCATTTAATTATAAGTTTAATAATAAATATAATATTTTTCTTTTAAAAGTATAATTAGTTACCAATTATAAGTTTGGTAATAAATATATATATTTTTTACTAAAAATAATAATTTAGTTTTTTAATCAAAATTATGTGATAAACATGTCATTTATTGTATAGGTTTAATAATAAACATATATTTTTTTTTATAAAAATAACAATTTAATTATTTAATTAAAAATTGTGACAATCATCTCACTATGTCATTAAAATTAAAATATACCTCTTAATATAATAAAAAAATAGTTTTCGAACATATACAATCTACTAATTCCAACTAATTTAACAAATTAAATATTTATATTTTTAAATTTTTATTAGTGAAGCAACTATTCTTATTATCATATGGCATTACAGTCGTAATTAGTATATTTTATTAGTCTACCAGTTGTCCATGTTTTTCTTATCTAGTATTTTATTAGTATATTTTATATTTTTAAATTTTTATTAGTGAAAATCATGTTATTTTTTCCTTTGTCCAGTATGAAGGTGAACCGTGAATATGTCTGTGAAGCTATCTTTTCTGTCGATTATCGAAAAGAGAGACAATTACATAAAGTCATCAAAGGATTCAATGTAAAATTTTCTTTAAATAAGAAGAATTAAATGAATTAATTTATTTTTGAATTACGATCAATTTGATAGAATGTATAAATTTTAGAGACTAAAACATCTTTTTATACTAGATCATGTTTTAATTTTAATCAAAAAGTGATCTATTTATCGTAAAACTTTGATTAAAAAATTAAATTATTATTTTTTAAAGAAAAAATAACATAATTTTCATGAAATTAATTGAATCACTAATTATTACATTAATATTTACGCTAATAGTTAACAATAAGTATTTTGATTAATATTGTTAATAATTTAGTGATATAATCATTCCTTTCGTCCCATAAATATTATCTTTTATTAATTTTTTAAAAATGATTTTTTAAAATTTTAACTATAATCGTATTAAATATTTTAAATAATTAAATTTATAAAATTTATCTTTAAACCCTACTCAATTAAAAAATTTAAAATATTTTTTATATTTTTATCAATAATAAATTTTAAATAATTATAAGTTAAAATTTAAAAATTAATTAAAAAATCAATAAAAAATAATATTTATGAGATAATGAAGTAATAAAATTTTAGCTATCAAAATATAATCGAGTAATTTACTCAACGCTATATTTTTTATCAAAAATTATATTATACTTATATTTTAACCGCTATTATATCATTCTAACAATGATAGAATCGATAGAATGTAATTAATAAATATCCAATATATCATAAAATCCGATGGATGAGTTTATCACGTGCGTTAAACATTGTTGAACACCACTAACGATGAACATCGTTGAAAACTATTAAATAAATTAATAAAAATTAAAATTTTAAGGACTAAACATATAATTTTAAATTATTTAAAATAAAAATTTTAAAATATATATTATTTTATTTTTTAAAATTATTTATTTAAATTATTTTTAATTTAAAAATAAAAATATTAAATCAAAAATTTAAATCCCTAAAGTCAAAGGCCTAAAATATTAAACCTTAAACCCTAAAATCCAAAACACTAAATCATAAACTCTAAACCTTAAAACAATAAAACCCTAAATCCTAAAATCTAAAATATAACCCAAACCCTAAAATAAAAAATATGAAACTCTAAAAACATAAACCCAAAATTCAAAATCCAAAATTAGTTTAAAATTTTAGGTCTAGGATTTTAGTTATTTTAGTATTTAGTATTTAATTGAACTAAATTAATAATTCATTAACAAAATTTTCAGTAATAAATACTTAAAATAAGATCGTGTGCTATCGAAAACGACAACAATAAATTGTTTTTGGAGTTGAAATTTAAAAAAAATATATATGTTTTGAATGTGTAAAACCGGATTCGTTGAACCAGGTTTTGCTTAAAAAATAATACATTGAACAAAGTTGGCTCTGACTCTGAGGCGGCTTTACCGTCTCATCAACCGGTAATAAATTATTAGGTAACAAATCATTTTTCTCATTACCGGGGATTTTGCAGTTTTTTGGCCCATTGATTAGATTATTCATTTAAAATAAGAACAATATTAAAAACAATCAGGATTGTTATAAAAAAAATGAAGAAAAAAAAATAGGAGAATAAAGATGAAAGATAAAAGAGAGACTTTTATTATATTTTTAAAGTAGGGTTGTATATAATGTTTTGTCCAAAAGTCTATATTTATAGGCATAATATGAAAACCCTAATTCCAATGGATATTAAACCTTAATAATAAAGTTCATTAAACTTTAACTTAATATATGAAGATCCACCATGAATAAATATATTCATAACACTCCTCCTAGGATATCCATGAAGATAATATGCCTAATTAAAACCTTACTAAGATAAAAAACCTGTGGGAAAAAAATTTCTTAGTAAAGAAAAAAGAGTACACACATCTTTGATACGCATAACATGTTGCCTCATTAAAAACCTTACTAGGAAAGCCCATTGGGACAAAACCTCAGTTAAGAGAAAAAGAGTGCAATGTGTATTTACTCCCCCTCATGAAAATATCACATAAGACCTTTGAATCTTCATAATTCAATATTGAATACAATCTTCAAATGTTGAAGTAGATCACGCACTAGTGGATAAATCTTCTAAATCATTGCTTGAAATGATTCATTGAATAATATTCATATGAAAATCATGAGGGACGAAACTTGAAGAAATATGTTTTGTTTTATCATATTTGATATATCCATATTGAGATATAAATTTTGTATCATCTCTTTACAAGATAGTTTGCATCTTATCTTGTGGAAAAACATTCATATATCTTCAGGATATATTTAGCCAAACACATATTTCGGCTTTGCCTCATGCATAACAGTTATTTAAAGGTAATGATCTCGTAGCACGTAAATAATATTTCTGGACCAGATAAGATACGATGCTTCCAGATCAAATAATGTGTATATTGTGTTTTAGACTAAGAATATCATTACCCTTTTCTTGAGGTAGAAAGAACCTTTGTTTACATTAAGAGACCTAGCAACCATAAGATTGATCAATGAATATGCATTATTCATGTAAAGTCTCTTTTATATTTTTCTTTATGAAGATTGATGCATAAGGATTTGAGGAGATCTCTTCACAAAGTCTCAACGATATTCAAATCATCGACATACACAACAATAAAAATTCAGAGCTAAACCTCTTAGTAAAAATACTCGGAGAAATAATTCATATAGCATTATGCTAATAAGTATTCAATGAGGCGATCATACCAAATACGCCTAAATTGTTTCAAGCCATAAAAAGATATATTCAATATGATTGAATAATGTTCTCGAGAACTTGAATGAACTGCTTATGGCAATCTAAATCTTTCCTGAAGTTTCATGTAAATGTTACTGTCAAGAGGCCCATTCAAATATGATGTAACAATATCCATTAAGCAAAAATCGAGTAATTTTATTTATTGTCAGACTGATCAAAATCTAAAAGTAGTTGCATCCACCACCAAGGAATATATTTTCCTCATAATCAATTTCATGTCTTTGTGAGAATCCTTGTACAACCAAATGAGCTTACATCTCATGATTTACCCTTTTGATTTTTCTTTCTCATAAAAGCTCGTTTATATCCACGAGCTGTATACATTTCAATGTACGGGTTATAGATCCAAATATTTCTCCTTTCAAAAGAGATTTTAGTTTCGCCTCAATTTCCTCTTTCATGTTGGCCAATCATTTCTTTGTTTACCTTGCCCAATTGAAAATGATTCATGATCCACATCATCAAATAAAATCTCTAGTGCTATATTGCATGCAAATATATTAACGATATCGATTTAATTTCAGTTTCATTTATTACCATACATGACATAATCTATTGAGATCTCTTTATTGTCAGGTACCTGAGTCATGTCAATTCTCTGTTGAAGACCATTTAGTCTCTTCTAGAGATTTTCATAATCATTGATCCCTCGATCAGACCATCATAAAATATAACTTTTTTTCTTTTTTCGAGGATCTCTTATCTTTGGATCTTACTTGTCTACTACACTTTAAGCATAAGTTAGACTCATTAGGAACTAGATTTTGTCCTTCCATGACATCAAATTTAATCGGAGTATTCATAGCTGGTATACGTGACTTAGTTACTCTTTTAGAGTCAGTAAAATCATTTGGCAATTGATTTGCTAAATGAATTATCCATTGAACTTATAGTTCACATTATGTAACACGTAGATCAAAAAGAGAAAATGATAATTCATTCTAACTTATTTCTTTCTTCAGCTATTTATTTTCTCCCCCTAATGTTGGATAAATTGACTCATTAAAATGATAGTCAATAAATCAGGTTGTAAATTCCCTATCAGAAGCTCAAGATATTTAAATTTGATACATATTCACAACAAAACTCATCTTTGTAAGTTGTGGTGGAGCAATTAGAACATATATTGCATACAAAAAAATCTAAGGTGAGAAATATTTGGTGCCTGACCAAAAACCATTTGTAATGGGGAGAACTTATGATCATTTGTTGGCTTGATACGAATTATGATACTATATATAAAATTACATGTCATCAACATATCAAGACTGATTGTCTTTATAAAATAATCTGGAACATGTGCTCGTAATTTTATCAACTGAGCAAGTAGCCTTGCAAATACCAAGTTGCGGGTTAATAACAAGGATACATATAATCATCTAGTCGATGCATCGATAAAAATCGTAAAATATCTAGATGGTCTTTAAGAAAGGTGTATGGGCCCATATATATCACCTTGTATCCGTTCCAGAAAATTAATAACACTCCATCTTAGATGTTGATGATTGAATAATCAAATTGCTTTCATAGCAAGTATCACGTGAAATATTACCATGAAGAAAATCTTAGTTCTTCAATAAATGACCACATGAAAGTGTCAGCAATTTTTCGCATCATAATTGAACCAGGATGGTCTATCCGGTCATGCCAAATAAAATAATCAGTAAACATCTAGCTTACAATAGCACGAGCATCATTTGTACTAATTCTTATGTAGTACAATATGTATGACAGTGCATGTAATTTTGTCAAAATTTCATTATTGCCTTGAGTTATACTCGTAATATTGAGATAGTCATCATCCATTTAACTAATATTCTCAATATATTTCTATAAATATCTTTAAAACTCAATGTCTCTTTGCGACTTTGACGAGTATAATGCACTTTAAGTATGAAATAAAGTTCCATTTGACAATAACATATTTGCTCAACGAGCATAATGCACTCTAAATATGAGATAAAGTCTCATTTGGCAAATAACATATTTGCTCAGTCGAAGCTTTCTGTGATATTAGTATTTCCGGATATAATACTCATATTATTCCCTTGCATTTAAAATGGAAAAATATGCATAATTATGCACCTTTTAGTACGTGTTTTATTTCATTCACTTCGGGAAATGAAAAATATGTGTTTTGTACCATTCACTTCGGGGAATGGAAAAATATTAAAAAAATAGCACATCATATCAAATCGGATCAAAGATAAGCTCTCAAGAGCTCTTCCGAAGCATTGATATTTTAGTACTTTGAGACATAGTACTCATATTTTCCTTATATTTAAATGAGAAAATATTTCTTATGCTTAAGTATTGTATGAGTATTTGTACTTTCTGCTAAGCTTAAATCGTAATAAATTATTGCATATTTTATTTTGGAAGTAATCATATTCTTTTAAGGAAAAAAATTAACATAAAAAGATAAATAAATAATATATAAAGTAAGTTAACATAAATAAATAATAAATAAAAATAAATTAATATAAAATAAAATAAAATAAAAGATCTAAAGAAAATAAAATAAATAACGGATTATTCTCTTGAAGGATTATGAGAAAATTATCAATATCCAATTGAGTTGGATCAATAACGCTATTATTTTCGTCACAAAGAAAATTTGTTTATATTTTCTTTAATTTCATTCATGATTATGGATAAAGTCCATAATACTCCGGCGTTTGACAAATACGAGATTAATAGTTTGTACCATTGTATTGATAACATAAAGATTTTAATATGATCTTTATCATTCTTGTCATCTTTATAATTTCACTTCTTGTGGATATAAGTATTCTCAAATAATCACCTTATCCATGTCTATTTTATGATCTCAATCATGATCACAATTACTAATGTGACATTTATTCTTTCCTCTATAAAATATCACATTCACTTCAGGGAATGAAGCGGAAACTGATAGGTATTTAAAACCCTTGTATGATATTGTGTCTGTAAGACAACATTAATATGTGAAAAATGGAGTATATTTTTCTAACATATCCTCATTAGTGATATTGTAGCACATAATTGAGTTTTATTCACTAACCATATAGTGAATTATCACGTTTGCATTTACTTCAAGGAATGAAACAAATTCAATAATCGCATGAAATAAATATCATGCTTGTATAATTACATGGAATAAACATCATGCTTGCATAATCGCATGGAATAAACATCATGCTTGCATTCACTTCAAGGAATGACATAGATTCGATAATTGCATGTAATAATCATCATGCTTGCATTCACTTCAAGGAATATCATAAATCCAATAATCGCATGGAATAATCATCATGCTTGCATTCACTTTAAGGAATGTCATAAATTCAATAATTGCATGGAATAAGCATCATGCATGCATTCACTTTAGGGAATGCCTCCCATAAAAATTCTTTGATCAAGACGTTTTCGTAACTTGAACTTAAGAGAAGTTTATAGTCGAGTTTTTTTTCGATATAAAATTAGTATTGCTTTCAAGCAAATATAAACTTTATAATATTCATACTATTAAATAGTAATTGATCAACAAATATATATACAATACATACAATGAACAAAAATTTAATCCTTATACGTGGCGTTGTTAAACCAGTCCACAAGGTCCTTTAAAAAGAACCTCCTTTGAGACTAGTAGCCTCGCAGAACGGGATGTTCAACCAATATACTCGGATTAAATCAACATAACAAAGAACATATTAATTAATTAAAGATTTAATATTTGTTCTAATATCATGTAATACTTTAAACATGATTAAAAACATAAACTTTTATCGTAATAATAAAATAAACAAATATTGGTTATAATAAAGACAAAAATCTCAAATTAAATAAATAAAACATACCAGACTTTTTTACTAACTTGAATATATGGTAGATTTAGTTACCAATATTGTGTTAAAATCTTTTTCGGTAATTGTCGACAAGAACCACGATAATTGAGTCACTTTATCGCTATACAAACACCAAATAACAAAAGATTTTTAATAAATTAAAAATCAAATCAAAGATAAAAAGATAAAAATAACTGATAATTAAAATATAATTGAGGGAGAAGAACTTATCTTTGATTTATGCTAGTAACAAATTCTTTTCAATAATTTCTTCAAGAATCGAACGAAAACCCCACCCACATCACCATTCAAGATTTAAAGATGAGAGACAAAAGAGAGACTTTTACTATATTCTCAAAGCAGGGTTGTATACAATGCTTTGTCCAAAAGTCTATATTTATAGGCATAATATGAAAACCCTAATTCCAATGGGTATTAAACCCTAATAATAAACTCATTAAACTTTAACTTAATATATGGATATCCACCATGAATAAATATATTCATAACAAGGATATTATTTTAGAAAAACTATATTTAAGTACTTTTCTTCACCAAGAAACCCTAGCCACTCTTCGGGTTTTTTCATAACCGTTCTTTATTTTATTTGATTCTTTTGATCGGTGGTTGATAATTAATCTTAATATTAGTTGTTGACCATTGAAATTATTATTTTTTTAATTTTAATAAGAATCTCTACTTCTATGACACGTTTTTTATGTCCTTGTGACACGTTCTACTTCTGTCTTTATGACATGTTTTTTTTATTTTGTTTTACGTTTTGATTCATCTATCTTTGTGGCATGTTTCAGCATATCCTAGCGGTCATTTGTTGTTCACGCAGAGATTCAATCAACGTTAGTTTCTGATTTATGTTTTTATCGGTGGCCACTTGGAAAGTTTTATTCCTACTCGTTTGATGGTTTATTTGCTGATGAAATCAGTCCTAGGTAGCGATACTTTTTTCATAATAATTTGGACCGTGTACAACTCCTTCCTTCTTTATGCGTCTAGTTTGGACAAAGACAAGGAGATTTAGGAAACCTATGAATTTTTTTGGGATATTTATCTCCATAGAAATCTTCTTTTTTTCATTGTTTTTGGATTGTAAGATTTTTTGGGTTGTTTAAACTAATTATTTTATTTCTTAAATATAATGTAATGATGATTTTTCTATGGATTTAATAAAAATTCGGTGGCATTTATAAAAAAACTATTTTTAATATCACTTATATTTTATTATTAATTTTTCTTTATAAAATTAAACTGGGCTCATTTTAAATAAACATGGTCGATTCAAAGATTTTGGGATCTTGTATAATTTATTAAAATAAGAATTTTATTTTATCAAAAATATTATTACTTTCAAAGATTTTGAGGGGCCTATATAATTTATTTGAAGATATATATAAGTTTTTTTATTCAAAAATTTATCTTAATAAAAAATATTATTAGATTATTCTTTTAAACGGTAAAAAAATAAATATTAATCATATTAAAAACCAACATTTTCGATTTTCATCAAAAAAATATATATTCTTTTTATATTTTAAGTTTTAGATAATTATATACATAAATATAATTATATATTTATACTTTTATAAAATATTTAATTTCTTTTTACTTTGTACCTTCTCTTGAAGGGACCTTATACGGCCATTCCTATTACATTTATACAGAATCCTATTATAAATATGGATCACATAATTAATCATTAAACCGTGTTAATAATTTGAGTAAATTTTATCAAAATTAATATTTAAATTACACAATAACACCACTAAAATTATTTATATGACTATTTATTTAAAAAAGTTAATATTAAAATATTATAATCATTGATTTTCCATATTTATTTTGTATACAATATAAATTTTAAACTATTTAAAAATAATTATTTAGATTTAAATTTATTATTTTAATTTTTATACTATATAACACACTATTATAAAAAATAAATAACTATTTTTCTACATTAGTAGTCATCTGTTCCTTTTCTAAGTTCGAGACAAAATGTATTACATCGACAAATAATTTAAATGAGTGTTATTTTGCTGATTAATTTAATAAGATGGCATGTATGGGTAAAAATCCCAACTTGACGACCTCACTCATATAAGCTATTAATGGGGAACAGGGTAAACATTTTTGGAGCTTACCTTCCACTAAATTAACATTTTTTATGTTGATGTGCATCTCCAACTATATTTATATATTAATTTAGTTAATTATACATACACTGATGTAAATATTTTATATATAATATAAATTTTAAATATTTCTAGATAATTAATATGAATCTTTAGAATAAATAAAAAATTAACCTCTAAATAATATATTTTTATATAAAAATATGTTATAATACTAATAATTTAAAAATAATATTTTATCTTTTTAAAATTATTTTTAACAACAATATTAAATATTTATAATTAACTTTTTATATTCTCTTTTAAGTTCACTTTTTAAGTATATGGAAAATAAAAGAAGATAAGGTTTCATATAGATTGAGATGTCTTATTCTTTTGTTTTGAACAAGTTAATAGTAACTACAGTAGTATCTGTTTTAGAATATAATCTCCACCATTTGGTATTGATCGCTCAATCACTCTGTTAGCATCGTTGGTGCTCAAAACCGTGACCTCTAGGAACAACAGTCGTTCCTTTAACCATTTGGGCTAGAGGGCTCATACATTGGGATGCCTTATTCTCTGTCTAGAGTTTAATATATATAGACTTAGTCTAAATAATAATAATAAAAAAAGAATGTACGATGATTTTGACAAGGATAGAAAGTATAGGATTCGCTACTCGGGACGAAGGAGACGACCAAAAAGCTCTGTTAAGGTCAGTTTAGTATTGCCTTTGAAAAGTACGGTAGAAAAGTGTAGTAAAAAAGTGTAACAAAAAAGTTTTTTTTTTAAAATTTTTTTTATTTAAAATATATGTGTTTAGTATGCTATCAAAAAGTACTTTTAAGAAAATAGATGACTATTTTAGATATTAATGTTATAAGTTAAAAAATATATTTAAATGATAATCAAATTCTTTTATATTATACTATTAACTTAAATTATAATAAAATATAAAAATATTAATAAATGAATACATAAATTATTTCTGAAAAGTGATTTTAAGAAAAATGTTTTTTCAAAAGTGCTTCTTTAAAAATTTGACATGATATATATACTTTTTAAACTAAAAAAATAATTTATTTTAAATATAATTATATATTTGTAAAAATTAAATTATAATAAAATATAGTAAACGAAGATTAAAATTATAATCTGACTTGTAAAAGCACTTTTCCAACCACAAAATCTAAAAATTTTAACTTTTGCGTTTGAGTTGAAAAACACTTTTTAAACATATTTTTTCTCCAAAAGTTAACTGTTTAGTATTGTTTTTACGTTTTACACCAGTTTTGATCTAAATGTTGAACACAATACTAAACACAACCTAATCATAGCTAATTAGTGGGTTGAATGAGTTGGGTCCACCAAAAATTTTAAGTAAAACGTTTGAAATGTTGGAGGATCCGAAAACCGACCCGATTGTCTCATGGAATATCCACGGCAATCGCTTCATCGTTTAAGATTTTCATGAATTCTCCGTAAATATGCTTCCCTAATACTTCAAGCACAATAATTTCCTCAGCTTTATTTGCCAATCTAACTCATGTAAATATTTTTTTTTTCTGTTCTCCTTATTTTCTTTTGCTTCGATTGATATTTTATATAGTAAAATAATAAAATTTAAGAGTACACATATTAAAAATAATTTAAAGGATAAATTAAAAAATAAATAAAATTTAAAAGATAAAAGCATATTAAGAAAAAATGATAAATAAAAAAAGAAAAAAAAATATAAGAACCGAATTTGAGAATATGCTCAAATTAGTAAATCTAAAACCCAAATAAATGTTTGTTGTGAAAAATAGGATTAGGTATTTAACACAAATAAGTTAAGAAAATGAAAAGATTGATGAGGAAAATTCTATATATAATGATATTTCCATAAATATTTTAAAAAATTAATGTAAATAAATTAGATCGATCAAATCAAAATTTTTGAAATTTAATCTTGAATTCGTCCCGTTCAATTTATTTCTTATTAAAAGCTTATCTGATCTGTATTTAAAATTTATTTTTATAAAATTAGATCGAATTAAAATTCATCAAATTCGAATTAAATTATTATCTCCAATCCAATCACTGTCTATCCACGACGCTAGCAAGTTCACTAAAATCCACAAAACCCTAAATCTAACCCGAGTTAAAAAGGAAAATCAACTCATAAAAACACGATAAAACGGCAACGAAACTCGCGTATTTAGCCATTTCTATTTTAAGGTAGTGCTGAGGACTGAGGAGCCTTTCTCGGAGAAGTCGCGGAAGGAAACGGAGAAAAAAGCTTCCCTTTTGGTAAAAGAAACAAATGGCGGTCTCATCATCTGCATTTACTCCTAGGGTTTTTAATGCTTACCCTTCATTTGACTGCCGTCCGGATCCCGACTTCTCTGGGGCGTCGATCGGGGACAAGCCTCGTGTTGCGTCTACCAGAAGGGTGACGACGTCGTCGCTTTATTCCGGAGGTATCGGTAGCCGTGGTTTGTCGTCCCTGATCTTTCGTTTCCCGCCGAATTTCGTGCGCCAGCTCAGCATCAAGGCTCGACGCAACTGTAGCAATATCGGTGTTGCCCAAATCGTCGCTGCTTCGTGGTCGAATGGGCCCGCCTCTGATGTTCCCTCCCCGACGGCGGCTGCTTCTGCTCAGGCAGCTGCATCCGCCGTCACCGTCAACGTCAATGATGACGTGACGGGTGTAAAAGGTTGTAATGACAACGTTAGTGTACAGATTGGAGGTTCAGATAATTCAACGGCAGCGTTTTTGAGCTCTGATGGGAGCATCGCTGTTCATGCTGGTAATTGAATCATTTTTTTATTTCACTGAAATTTAAAATATATTTAGCTTATTTATATTATTTTTGAAACAGTAAGGAGAATAAGAGAAATCGATATATGAGGCTCAACTTAGATTCATGTATTGGAGATAATTAATAATTTAATAATTACAATAATTTGTATATGTTACTAAATTAGTTAAGATTCATTTCCAGTTTCCTCTTATTTTCTCTCATTAGATACTTACATTTTCGAGCTAATAGGTATCTAAATAGATTTTACTTCTATTTTTGTTTTGCAGGTGAAAGATTAGGTCGCGGTATTGTTACCGATGCAATTACCACTCCAGTGGTTAATACTTCTGCTTACTTCTTTAAGAAAACTCAGGAGCTTATTGACTTCAAGGTATAAATAATAATAGCATTAATATATCTGTTTTCGTGGCGTTTATTGTTTGCTTTGTTCAATTAGTTTACTTGTTACTGTTTATATTTTAATAACTTTATTGGTTCAGAATACAAGTAGCCATTGTCATGGTCAGAGTACCATGGGTTTAAATTTGCCAAAATGCAATGCAAACAGACTCTTTTTGCTTATTCAGTTAATGCATAATCTACAGATGAAAGGTCAAGTTCTTAGAAGCATTTGATGTATATGAATTCTAGTGGATTAATGTTCTATGTGATCTTGCTGCAGGAGAAACGCCATGAAAGTTTTGAATATGGGCGGTATGGAAATCCAACCACAGTTGTTGCAGAGGAGAAGATAAGGTTTGGCTGCCTCTTTTTTATCATCTTTTTTATTTTACTTTTTGGCAGTTCAAATGGAGTTGAGACATTCATGAGGTGGTCTTCTTTTGTTTCAGTGCACTTGAGGGGGCTGAATCGACCCTGATTATGGCATCTGGTATGTGTGCTAGCACAGTCATGCTGATGGCATTAGTCCCTGCTGGGGGCCATATGGTGACAACAACAGATTGCTACCGGAAAACTAGGGTATTCATTGAGAACTTTCTGCCTAAAATGGGAATCTCGGTATGGCTTCAATTTTGTTCTTGTTTCTTTTCTTTCATTCCCTTGTTTTGTAAGGATCTTTGTGAGTGAAATACCAGGGTTTTGTATCATTCTTGTTTTATAGAAGGCAGTGATGTTGAAATTGCTTCTCCCAATTTTTATATATAATTTTTTAAACATTATGACAATACCAGAAGTGCAGTAAAAGTTATATTCACAGGAATTCTGTAACTGGATTTTTGATATACATGAGAATATTGAGAAGTGCAGTAAGAACATAATGTTGTATGCAGTCAACTAACAATATTAATGCTTGACTTGTTGGAATATCTAATTGAGTTTCGGTTATCATCAATATGCAGGTTACTGTTATTGACCCCGCAGATGTGGATGGCCTGGAGGCTGCACTCAACAATAATAAAGTCAGTGGGATAGAAAGTGATTCCTTTGTTTTCTAGATTTGTCTTTTATGTTAGCTTTGAAAATGATAGCTCATCCTGAATTGAGAGTGAATTATGGTTCCGTGCAGGTTTCTCTTTTCTTTACTGAGTCTCCCACAAATCCTTTCCTCAGATGTGTTGACATAGAAAAAGTTTCAAATCTGTGTCACAGCAAAGGAGCACTTGTCTGCATTGATGGTACCTTCGCTACACCTCTTAACCAGAAAGCCCTGACCCTTGGTGCTGATCTTGTTTTGCACTCTGCGACAAAATTCATTGGGGGGCACAATGATGTAAGTGCTTGCTCTTGTTAATTTAGTCAGTTTGAAATCCATTCTTTCTGTCAATTATCATTAATTCAAACAATAAATAAGTGTAATTCTACATTTCACAGGTTCTTGCTGGTTGCATAAGTGGTTCAAAGAAGTTGGTTACTGAAATTCGTACTTTGCATCATGTTTTGGGTGGTACTCTCAACCCGGTGAGGTGTTCTTACCTGAATCTTGATCAAGTAGTTTCAATGTCTCATGTTTTTGCCAAACATACATACTTTGTAATTATATTCTGTGGAGAGTGTTGGATCTAAAGGTGGTAGGTTGGGTTTCTTGTCTAAGAAGAATGTGTTGTGCTATTTTAAGGATGATGCTTTAATGACTTTCACCTTATTCTTCTAAGATTTTTGTTCCCTAGTAGTTTCCATTATTTGTTTCAAGGTTCACAAAGTAATATGTTTTTTGCTACCTATAAACAGAATGCTGCATACCTAATCATCAGAGGCATGAAGACGCTGCATCTTCGTGTACAGCAACAAAATTCAACAGCATTAAGGATGGCCAAAGTTTTAGAGGCACATCCTAGGGTATGTATTACTATGACATTCCCTTTCTCAGTTCTTGTTTATGTACATTCCATTTAATGCAACCCAAATTAAGAACCACAAACGGGCAAAAAATTCTATAGAAACTGAAGTCGATTTTTTTAAAAAAAGTGAAGATGAGCATGTGAACCTAGTTGGTACACTTTCAATGATTGTTTCCAACTTTTTGTGCAATCTTATGTATGTTTAAATTTTCTGGAATGATTTGGTATGCTTTCAATAGACGTGATAGTGTCATTGAATCTGGTTCCCAGCTGCAATATGCCTCATCTATTGGATGGATGTTTTTGCATGACATAACTGGTTGAATGACCACCTAGCTTTTGGTGGTGGTGTATTTTATAACCATGTATTTATCCGATTTATCACTTATGACCTTTTCAATTTGGAATAATTTTCTATTCTCATGGCTTATTAAATATCAATGGCAGGTGAGACGTGTGTATTATCCAGGCTTGCCAAGTCATCCAGAACATGAAATTGCCAAGAAACAAATGACTGGCTTTGGTGGTGTGGTCAGTTTTGAGGTTTGTTTTCTTTAACTTTGTACCTTTGAAATTCATCTTTAATATCTTTTTACTTCCATTTGGTATTATTCATGCAAAATTTTTTTGAAGTTGATGTCTTCTAAACCATTCAGGTGGATGGAGATTTGATGACCACCATCAAATTTGTTGATGCATTGAAGATTCCATACATTGCTCCATCCTTTGGTGGCTGTGAGAGCATTGTTGATCAGCCGGCTATTATGTCCTATTGGTATGGCTCAATTTCTCTTTTATGCATAGAATCGTACTGCTCTGAGTTTATATCCCTCTAGGCAATGGCTAAACTGTTTATGAACTTAGATTGAGGAGACGAATATCATGAAATACACTGAGACTGTAATGGACTCGATATTTAATGCATTATATGCTTAGTGCTGATCGATGTCATTTTATGTTCCTATTAAATAGGATTGTTACGTATTTGGTAGACTTTGGACTTGGATGGAGATCAGTATTGTCTTTGTGTTTTCTTTTACATTATGCATATGTTGTGAAACAGGGATCTCAGCCAATCCGAGAGGCGCAAGTACGGGATCGAGGATAACTTGGTTCGATTCAGCTTCGGAGTTGAAGACTTTGAAGATTTGAAGGCAGATGTATTTCAGGCACTGGGTAGCATTTGAAGTTTGATGGGGTGTCTCAGTTTTTTGAAGCCCCATGAATACTTTGGAACCTTGTTTTTGTAAATCCTATCAGTGGGGGATTGAGTTTCTATATTATGAATGTTTGTGTCCGAGGGGATTAAGGAACAGTTTAGCTTTTGAAAACGTCAGACTTCTCTTTGAAAACATCATTCTAGATTTTTAAATTTAAGATTTAAGTGTTTCATTATAAAATATATTTTAAAAAAATAAATAATTATTTTAGATATAATATATAACTTTATATATGATATATAATTTATGCTTATAAGCAAACAGAGGTGATTGGCATATATAACTTTATATATGATATATAATTTATGTTTATATATGCCAATCACCTTTGTTTGCTCGATCGTTATTTTTAAAAATTATGGGTTTAAACATCAATAATATTAATACAGTAATTAAAAATATATATTACGATAATATTGTAATTGATTAAAAAAATAATTTATATAATTTAATGAGATCCTAACAAGCAAACAACACCGAAACATTATAGAAGAAAAAAATTAATAAAATATTTTTTTCAAGAATTGTCCTATTAAATATAAAGGAATATATATACATATATACACACACCACATATTTATCCCATTTCCATTAGATTTCAAATTCCTGCTTACGCTTAAGATTCTCATTTAGAAGAAAAGATTAATCTTGTTCTATTTTTGGATAAATATTCTATTTTCTTCATTACTCTACTCTAACACTTTGAAACAAAATCCCATCGGAATTGTCGAAGAACCTGCAGTTCTCAAATGAAATTTGGTAAAGAATTCAAGACCCATCTAGAGGAGACTCTGCCCGAGTGGAGGGACAAATTCCTTTGTTACAAACCCCTCAAAAAGCTACTAAAAAACATCCCTTCAAACCCATCAGTTGATCCCGATCTCCCCAATGATCAACGGACTGTATTTGCCGACGCAACCAACACCGTTGTCCCAGACGTCGAGTCTGACCATCAACAGCCTCCGCTTGATTCGCAGGATTGGTTCGTTAGGATTCTGAATGAAGAGCTTGAAAAATTCAATGATTTTTATGTCGATAAAGAAGAAGAGTTCGTTATTCGCTTTCAGGTTTCAACCCTTTTTTACCCAATTTTTTATCATAATTTTTTTGGCTAATTCACATTATCTTGTGTTCTTGTGTTATCAATGAGTAAATGGTTAGTGTCTTTCATATTTTTTTTCGTTTAATGTGAAATTTTTTCTTGTTAGGAATAACAATGAAGTTAAAAAATTTGCTTTTAGGTGTAAATCTTTTTGCCTTTCTTTATATATCATTGGATTATTGCTAATTTTGAACTAGAACAGTTGTTTGCCTCAAGTAAAGTTGAATTGTCGATTTGAACATGAAGACTCTGATTATTGGCATAGTAAAATGGTTTTGGAATGTTAGATTTCTAATTTCCATGTCAATGTTTTCAATGGCCTTGATTCCTCTGTGTTTTGTAATTTTCTTTCCAAATTTGTGCTCAAAGTTCCTATATTGCTTGAAATTTTTGGAAAAGCTCATTGTTTTGGGAATTGCTCAAGATAAGTTCCTATATTGCTTGCTTGATTCCTCTTTGTGCTCATTGTTTAGCAATCCAGAACCAGTATTCGACAGGGGTTAATAAGATATCTGTGGGAGATTTTAACTATATAATGTTGTTTGCAATGATGTCAAATCGGTTTAGTCCTTCGAATCTAGTGAAATCGTTCCAGAAATCTAAATTGGTCAATATATTTTCATATGCTACATGCTTATTGAATCTGTTTTAATCTCTTTCTCGTCATCACCATGGTCTTCGTATTCACACCTATTAAATGGCTAGCTATTATTTTCATTCTATTTTAACTTTCTGTTGAGCATAATGTGATTTTTTCCTTTCATGTTCTATTCAGCATCTATTACATTAAAAACAAAAGATGGAAATCTTGTGACATGGTATGAAAGAATACTAATCTCATTTTAATGTTTCACTGTAGTTTATTTGATTCCCTTTATATTTAAAAAAGAAAAGAAAACATTCTACTTTAGGCCGTGGTGCCTGAGAGCAAAGTTACTCGAATATGGATGTAAGTGTTAAACATGTGTATATGTCCAACTTGGGTATTTTCTATTTTGCTAATTTCCATGTATTTGGAGAGTCCTTGGACGGTCATATTCCCGTACTAATGTCTGAGAATATGTTGAGCACCAGTACTTAAGCTTAAAATGAAAAGTTTTAGTAGCATACCTTGAGAGTATGAATCTTTTAAATCTTATACTGATTTTTTTTAAAGATTCTTAATCCAATATTCTCCATTGGAGGTATTGCAAGTCATTATTGTTGGATTTCTACTTTTTTATGCAATTATGACTTATAACAGGAGTTGAAGGAAAGAATTGAACAAATTAAGGAGAGCAGTGGGAAAGGTGGAGTTTTAGCATCAGAGAGTGAATTTAGTGAGGAAATGATGGATATCCGCAAGGATCTAGTCACCATTCATGGGGAGATGGTGCTTCTAAAAAATTACAGTGCCCTCAATTTTGCAGGTAAAGAAATTACATCGTCAATGTATTTATACTATATGTTGTGTGCAAGTTTCTAAATCATTTCCATATTTTTGCTTCAATAGGGATTGTTAAAATCTTAAAGAAGTTTGATAAACGAACCGGGGGATTGTTGCGACTACAATTCACTCAGCTTGTCCTTCACCAGCCTTTCTTTACTACAGAATCTCTTACAAGGCTAGTTCATGAGTGTGAAGCCAATCTCGAGCTTCTCTTTCCAGTAGAAGCTGAAGTCATTGAATCTACTCCACAAGGAGAACTGAACCCACTGTCACATAACACCGCAAATCGCACAGAGGAAGCTTCGTCGTCAACTCTGGGAGAAGGAACAATGGATATATACCGTAGCACTCTGGCTGCAATGAAAGCAATCCGTGGCCTTCAAAAGGCAAGCTCCACGTATAATCCTTTATCGTTCTCGGCTTTCCACAAGAACCAGGATGATGACAGTGGTGCTGTAACAGCTGAAAATTCTGCTTCAAACTCTACAGCCACTTTGCAAAAAGGTAAGGAGTCTGATAAAGAGGATGCACAATCTGTACAACAACACTAGGTTTTCAGATTTCCCAGGTACTTCTTATATTTTACTTACTTTTTGCTTCTTCAAACCACTGGCAAACTAATAAAGTTTTTGGAGCTGTGTTTCGCAATCATTTTCATCGTGAGTTAGCTGGGTTCGAGGTTGTAACATTACTGATAACTGTTGGTTTTGACTGTTTTACAATTTTTGATTTTGGAATAAATTTTAACTTCAAATCTTTACCCTTCCCAATGGTTAAAAATATAGTTAGATCTGTGACTATTTTGGAATAAATTTTAACTTCAAATCTTTACCCTTCCCAATGGTTAAAAATATAGTTAGATCTCTAAGTCACACCAGTTTAATTGGACGAACCGAATGGTTCTGTGATGTCAACTTTCGACCTAGTAGTGATGGTGTTATTGGTTATGGTCATAGAGAGGAATCTACCTATAAATATTGCATCAGTTGTGTACTATAGTTCAACTGTCTACCCACACAGTCTTCAACCTATGAGGTGTCTTTTGTGGATAAAACCGCAAGGTTAAAGTGAAGAATACCTTCTAGGTTCGTGTGGATTGTGACATTTAAGATTAGAACCGGCTCAAAGGTAGTAACAAATGTATGATCAAGAACAATGAGCCTTGGATGGAGTGTTAAAAGCCCTGAATCTTCATATAGGTTAAGAGTTCGACCTTGACCTTATAGGTTAGTGTTTTCTCCATTTGAACTTGTGATGCCCGATGTCTGGACCCGATTATACCCTGTAGGCTGGCTTGCATCTTGATTGTTAGGCTTGGGAAGTGATTATATGAACCAATTAGATTGCACACGTTTTTCTATTAATTCTTTAACTTTGCAACCGTGTGAAGCATCAGAAAATTGTTTTAGGAAGAAGGTGTTTCTCTGTTCACCCTGTATTAATGCGATTTGGAAGTGATGGTGTCTTGGGGTTTACTCAATTCATTGAAAATCATGCACAATTCATAATCACAGGCACGACCTTTAAGGCATCTACGGCTTCACTCGCCGCTAGCTTAGCGGTGGAACTAGGATTTTTCGTATAAGAAGATTAGAGTAGCAGATGAGGTGGTTTACTCCGAATATGAGTAACCAAAGAGGTTGAAATAATGATGAGTATGTATGTATATATATATATAGTTATCACTATGAGTAATGTTTGTGAATGTTACATAAGAATCCAAAAAATCTGTACATATCGGGTTAATCGAATATGTTATTCTACATATCGGGTTAATTTAATATGTTATTCTCTAACACATACTCGTACATTGATTTTAATCTTCATGTCAAAAGTAATATTTTATTATCGAACAACTATACATAAGTCTTAAACACATTATTATTGTTCGTGTCCACAAAGACACTTGACTAAAAATATTTATGAATAACTATGTTATTCTAGCGATTTTATTAGAATATAACTTATTTATAAATGCACAATAATAATTGAAATAAACACCGGAGAATGAATAGCAATCAAATAATAATTAAGTGTTCTCAATAAAGATGAAAAATTGAGTATAATTTTAAATCTGATCTTATGAAAATTTTGGATTAATTTTCTTTACGCTTCATTATTGTTTGGAGTTTTTTTTTTATATCTTTTAAATTTTTTAACCGTCGTGAGATTTTGGAGAGACTCTATAATCATCGGAAGCTATTAAAACCAAATATTTATCTTTTACTTATATAAAGTTTTTAAAATCATCCACTTAAATTTCATTCAAAATATAGTTTTGTTGAAGGTAGATTTCGAAACCGGACCTAAGGTTCTAAGTTTCGAAACCATAAAACTTACTCGAAAACTAAGTTCAAATTCATAAAAAAGTTTTTCGAAACCTTGAAAGGATTTTTGAAACTTCACTACGTAAAATCAAAACTTTGACTTTATTTTTTACTTTAAATGATATTAGAAACATTTGGTTCAAATTATATTTGAATGAAAAGGTTTTTATAAGCTTAGAACAGTTTTTGGACAAATTAAATCGATTTCATAATTTTAATTTTTTTACGATTTGATCTTTAAAAACAATTTCTGCAATATATCAAAAACAATTTTTAATTATGAAGAGTGATTATACCTAAATTAAATTTATTTAATTATAAATTTAATTATTCTTTAGTAATTTCATATTTTAATAAAATAAAAATTATAGTCAATTTTCTTATAATATTTAGGGTAAACTAGAACAATGATCACCTAATTATGGGATCATTTTTATTTTGACCACCGTACTAATAATTCTGTCAACCAGATCATCAAATTATTAAAATGTCCTTATTTTGATAATTGGATGTTAAAATATACGAAAGAAATAACGTGATAATTAACAAAAATTTATATAATTATTCTTTTAATTTTTATTATTTATATATTATATCATTTTAATCATAATTAACTTAATTTAAAAAATTTAATTATCTTATCATACGATGATATGTGTCACCACCTATTATTGATAAAACAAAATATAGTGTAAGGGATTTTAATAAAATAATAAAAATGTTGTTTAATAGTTGGACTAGAGTTAATATCAGATTAAAGATGATAAAATATAATCTACTAATAATATGTTATTAAATAAAATATTAATAATAATATTACTACTTAATACTGGTAATAAGATTGGCATCATTCAGAAATTGAATGTTTTATATAATATATTTTATTTGTTTAAAATTTGGTTATTAAAATTTACCTATACAAATTAATTAAGTACGTTGTTGTTTTCATTTTATATGCTGTTAATAATATTTTAATAAAAAATAATTCAAATTTATTAAATATTGTTTCGTCTACTTATAATATGTCTTCAATTGTAATTAAATATTAACTATGGTCCAACGATTAATTATTATTAAAATCGAATTCCCTTCTTACATTATATTTAATTTAAAGTATTCATGAGTGTTTATTGAACGAGTGGATCGCAAGTTGGGCATTATTCGATTCTTGCTCGTTAAAAAAATTTATTGTTCAACTTGAACCGTTTCTCGTTAAGCTCGTTAAAATTATGTTCGACTCGTGCTCGTTAAATATTTTGTTGCTCAACTCAACTTGTTGCTCGTTAAGCTCGACTTGTTGCTTATTAAGTTCATTAAAAATTTATCTTACTTTAACTAAAAGTAAAACGTAATAATATTATATGATGCTTAATATTAACGTAAATTAATAACTTTAGCCAAAAAAATATTAAAAGAATATATAAAACACTTTTAAAGTCTAAATTTTAAACTAATAATCCATAAATACATCAAACTAGCATGTTAAAATTAAAGTAACAACACACAAATTAATAATTATTATTTAGATTTATTTTTAAATGAAATAATTTTAATGTAATTACTAAAAAAATATTTTAATTTTTTTAAAATGCTCGCAAACTTATCGAGTTGAGTTAGACCTTATTCAATTCAACATTAAGATCTCTAGTGAAATTTGAGTACGAATTGAGTCTCTCTAAATTAAATATTTACGAATTTTGATCAAATCAAATTTAAATAACTTATGACAACTCAACTCGTTAAACAATCATAAATTTATTTAATTTTCATAGAGAATATTACTCTAAATAAACAATATTACAAAACCTTTACGAATGTAAAGTAATAGTTTAGTTGTTTTGGTGTTTGCTTTCTAACTCGTTGACATGGCTTCAAATCTGTCTTAATTTTTTTTTTGTTTTTATTTGTTTTTTACTTGTTTTTATTTAATTTTTTATTTATCACTAATCAAGTAATAATACATGTCATTATCTAATTGGTAAAAAAAATTAATTAATTAAATTTAAATTTTTTCAATAAGGTGATATAATCAACGTTTTTGGTCCAGGGAGTCGCCACCAATCATTTTACGGTGCGATTGGAACACCAAAATTAAGTTTGCGAACCAGAGTTGAGTCCGAGAGTCTGTTACGCGTAGGGAAGGATGAGCACCCCTACAACGCCCAAAATTGGCACCTATCGGTTACAAAATATTTTATATGATCGAAAAATATAAATTCAAAATTAATTTTATGATCCCATAAATTTTAACGTACAAAATAAATAAAATAAGTTAAATAACGAAAATAATCGAGTTAAATAAAATAATAATAATAATAAAACATATAATAATAATAATAATAATAATAATAATAATAATAATATAACATAGAATAATTAATATTATAATTTACATACATATATAATTACTATACATGTAATGATAATTACCTAATCTATATTTATATGAAAACATATATTAGCTTTAATATAAAGTCAAAGTTATAATAGAATAACATATATTAACCGAAACATATATAGTAAAAAAATAAATAAATATGAACATATGGTAATATATTAATTAAGGTATATAGTAAAAGTCAAACAAAATATGTATGATAATAATAATAAGAAAGTAATAAACATGATAATAAATAAAATAATAAGGTTGATAGCAATAATAAACATAATATTAGCATTAATAATAATAAAATGATAATAATAATTATTATAATATTAATATGGGTCACCCTGCAATAAAAACAAAACTAAGAGGTTAAAAATATACAAAATAGTGACTAAAATTGAATAAAATCTGAATATTAGAGTCAAAATTAACAAAAAGGGAACCAAAATTAAATAAAATGCAAACTGTGAGGCCAAAATGCAGGCGCACTGAGAGTATGAGGATTACAACAACAATTTTCCCACTTTCGCGGGTTACAGACAGGTTCGGGTCGGATGTGCGGGATTACTCTATGGGTCATGAGCCAAAACAACGTCGTTTTGGGTCTTAAGAACTGACACCAAAACGACATCGTTTTGGTTATCTCTTAAATATTCCTTTTTAACACAAAAAAACTCATTTGGTCCATAATTTCTCCAAAAAAATATAGAGCATAGGTCATATACTCTCAACTCTCCGTCGGTCAGAGATCCATCACCACCTGCCACCGTGAGTTGCCGCTCGCCGCCGCCGGCGGCACCGTGCACCGTCGCCAGAAATGGAAAAGTTTGATACTTTTCGAAACGTCTCAACGTGAGGAAGATAGATCCGGTGTTGGATTTTCGAGAAAAGGCTGGGATCGGAGTAGATCTGAGGAAAACAAATAAGTTTCGAATGTTTTTTTTTTATTTCGAATATGGTTTGCTTCGAATATTGATGGTGTTTGGTTCCGGATTTTGCTTCAAATCTCTTGTTTTTTCATTCAAAATCCTCTCTTTTACATCGTTTTAATTTCGAGATTTATACCCGATTTTACACCATTAAAAACATAAAGTAATCTGATTTTTATCAGATTTAAGATCTAATACAATCTCCTTTTTCTTTTTGTTTGCAGATCTAAATGACAAGGGCAATGGGGCGGTGACCGATCATGGTAATGAATAGAAGAGCGCATGTATTACATGCGCGCAGATGAATGGTCAGTGGTGCGACGACGGCTAAGGTTTGGGAGTGGTGGCTGTTAGGATTTGATAACATTAGGGTTAAGATTAATTTTTCAGATTTGGGTTATTGGGTTAAATGTATATTGGGCTTATAATATGGGTTTGTGAATGGGTTATTACAGTTGTCCCTCTTTGCTCATTGTTGTATAACGATAATAGAGCAAAGAATAAGAATACCCTATTTCACTTGGTATGGTTTAAGGGTTCATCTTGGTAAGGCGAGGGTTCTTCTTTTAGGTAAGGTTAGGGTACTTTTGGTAAGGTTAGGGTTCTTCTGGTAAGGTTGTGGTTCTTTTGCTAAGGTTAAGGTTCTTCTTGGTAAGGTTGAGATTCCTCTTGGGCACCGCTTTTTTCTTCTGGAGCTTTGACTTGTTATACTCCACCGCTCTTGTTTGCAAAATCTTCAAAATGAGGAGATTCGTTGAAGAGAACAAAAGTTACAACTGAACCGTTGGAAGAGACAAAATAAGCTTGACTTGTTACGACACTAATGCCATTGCAAAGAGGCAAGGTCTACAAAATTTGATCCGATTACATCCGAAGAAGAAGCATAATCTGACGTATTTTTTTCTTTCTTTTTCTCTTCATTTTTTGTTGTAAAGATATAATATCCATAGATACAAATTTTGGTCAAGTTACACCATCAACGGTAAAACGAGACCAGTCAAACATGATATGCTTACGCTATCAATGACAAAATGAAATTGAACTCTGGTCGAAGAGGCAGGACTTAGAGTGTAAGGTTGAACCTTATCCACACCATCATCGGAGGGGTAAGATAAAATTTTAGCAACTTGGATCCTACTCCACCATCAATAGAGAAGCAAGATTGAAGCAGGATTGAACTTTGGTGATTTAGATCTGGCTACACTATCAACAGGGACAAGATCGGATTTCAGCAACTTAGGTCCTACTCCGCCATCAACGGAGGAGCAAGATTGAACTTCTGTGATTTAGATCTGGCCACACCATCAACGGGGACAAGATCAAATTTCAGCAATTTGTACCCTATTACGCCATCAACTGAGAAACATGACCGAGTTGGATCTATCCACTCCATCAACGGAGGGGGGTAAGATCAAGTCTGGATCATACTACACCATCAACGAAGAAGCATGATTGAATGAGATCTGGCCACACCATCAAAAGGGACGAGATCAAGTCTGTGATTTAGATCCTACTGTGCCATCAACGGAGAAGCAGGACGGAATAAGATCTATATATTCCATCAACGGAGAGGTAAGATCAAGTCTGGATCATACTGCGCTGTAACACCCAACCCGGATGTCACATTGGGCCTCCGGCCCAAAACCCGTGTTTCAAAATTTCCTTTAAAAGTCCAAAAATAAAATCACGTAGAGTCCAAAACCAATTTCATAAGTCCACTTAAATTAAAACAAACCCAAAATAATTCAAAGTAATTCGGAGCTCCAAAATATTTTACAAACCATTTAAAAACATTCGACCCAATAAAAATAACAGAGTTACAATACATATAGGGTCCGACATAATACTATGCTTACTACATCTAATAATTGTACTCTGACAACTCGGTTGATGCTGAAAGTTCAAACCTTGATGGTGCTCCACGAAACCCGTTTCTCCTAACCTACGCACGAAAACAGATTTCGAACGCTAAGCCACACGAGCTTAGTGGCTACGCCAAACTCGGCCAACATCATGCATATCAAAGCAGTAAAGCATGACATATAAATCTCATGCATGGTATGATGGTCTAGCATGCTTGCCTATCTCATGGAATAAAAGAATGTATACTATCGCACACAGCATATACAATCACACAAGTCAACACACAAGAGTGAGTCCCGCGTCCACACAGCATCGAGACCCTACACTCAGGATTGAGGCCGCCCTCAAATCCTATGCCCGAAATGTTACATCGGACATCTTCGAACGAGACCGCCCAACATTCAAAAAGGGTGGAGGCTGCCCAACCAACCCTATGCTCGGAATGTTACATCGAACTTCTTCGAGTGAGGCCGCCCAACACTCGGAATAAAAGTCTTCAATCATCACCCGACATGTTACATCGGATAGCCTTCAACGTGTTGCAACACTTATGGATATCCGGATTTCCAATATTCAAGGACTCAAATCATATAAACGATCCACCTAGGATCTTATCACGACAAGACGTATAAAACCTTACCTCAAATAGTCTTTCGGATTTATAACCTCAATCTTAGTTCGACAATTCATTATATAGCTTTTAGAATTAAGTATTTATTTATTACAATCATCGAGCTCAAAATTGAACTCAACTTACACAAAATACACAAGGGTATCGATACCCTCAGTAGGGTATCGGAACACCCTATATCGATACCCACCCAAAAAGGGTATCGAAACACACAGGTATCGATACCAGTATCGATACCACTAGACCAAAGTCAAAGTCAACAAAAAGGGAAGAACCTGTTTCGATACAGGTATTGATACAAAAAGTTTCTGGAACCCTTGGGTATCGAAACCTGTTTCGATACCCTTGAACAACAAGCCAAAATGCTCTCATGGGTATCGATACCGGTAGCCCGAGTATCGATACCCCTTGCACTAAGGACAGGTCTACACTTAGAAATTCTAGAGTTTTACCCCGAAACCTCACCTAAACGACTCCAAAGTTTTCCTACTCATTTTTAAGTGTATTTAGGATGTTTTAACATCAATTTCCAGCTATTTAACACATAAACTCGGATTTCACCATTAATGACCCATTTTCAAGCAAACCAAGCAAGACAACACATATACATGATTTTTCTATATGCTATGCATTTTTACCATGAATGGATGATGAAGAAAGAGTTGGGAGTACCAACCTCTTAGCAGAACAACAACAAAACATCCTCTTAACCACTCTTCAAGCTTTCTCCTTGCCACCCCTAAGGGAAGAAGCTCCAACCTCCTTCTCTACAAGAAGAGTTAAAACCATCCATTAGACTAAGCTTAGGAAGGTTCTAAAGTTGAAAACTTGCTCAAAAACGAAGAAAGGACTCCTCAAAACCCAAAACTCGGATTGAACCATAAACCCTTACTAAAACCTTACCTCCACCAAAACTATCCATTTTTACCTTGTTTTAAAGATCCTTGACAACCCCACAAAACTTCCTCTAACACCAAAACAGGATTACAATACTACACTTGAAAGATCTTACCTTTACTCTCCCCCTTTTTTGCTTCAAAGATAGTGGAGGATGAAGAAAAGAGAGAAAAGATGAAGTCATTCTCTGCAAGAGAATTAAAACCTCATCCCTCTTGTCTTCACCTTTAGACATTTACAAAAATGCCCCCACAACCAAAGCCCAACAAGCCTATGGCCCAACAAGGCCCAAACCACACAAACTTGAGCCCAAACCCGAGGCCCAACTCAATGGGTTAACCCAACACTCGGATACGGGAAATTCGGGTCGTTACAACTCTCCCCTCCTAAAAGAAACCATTGTCCTTGAAATTTACCTGCCAAGAAGATATGAGGGTACTGAGCTCTCATGTCCTTCTCTGGCTCCCATATAGCCTCTTCGATCCCATGGTTCCTCTACAAAACTTTTACCAAAGGTATACTCTTATTTTGAAGCTCTTTGACTCATCTATCAACGATTCCGATGGGTCTCTCCTCATAAGTCAAATCCATATTGACTTTGATTTTCTCAAGCTGAACCACGTGTAAGGGATCAGATCGGTAACGTCTCAACATAGACACGTGGAACACATCATGTATACGTGCCAACTCCAGAGGCAAAGCTAGTCGATAAGCTACCGGTCCAACCCTCTGAAGCACCTCATACGACCCGATATACCTTGGGCTCAACTTTCCCTTGTGACCAAACCGGATGATACCCTTCCATGGAGATACCTTGAGAAACACCTTCTCACCAAGCTCATACTCGATGTGCTTACACTTCTTATCCGCATAAGCCTTCTGTTTGTCAAAAGCTGCTTGTAACCTTTCCTTGATGATCTGAACTTTTTTCTCGATTTCCTTAACAAGTTCCGAACCCACTATCTTTCTCTCGTTGAGTTCTATCTAACACAAAGGTGTCCTACACCTGCGTCCATACAAGGCCTCAAAAGGAGCCATCCTGATGCTCGACTGATAACTGTGGTTGTAAGCAAACTCTACCAACGGTAACTACTCCTCCCAACTACGAGCAAAGTCTACCGCACAACACCGAAGCATATCCTCCAAGATCTGGATAACTCTCTCAGACTGTCCGTCGGTCTGAGGATGAAAAGCTGTACTGAAGTGCAACTTGGTGTCTAGAGCCTCATGGATAGACCTCCACAACCTCGCTGTGAACCTCAGATCCCTATCCGATATGATCGATGAAGGTACACCATGTAACCTCACGATCTCCTTGATGTACAACTGAGCCAACTTTTCCAAACTGAAGTCCATCCTTACGGGTAAGAAGTGAGCTGACTTGGTTAACCGATCAACTATGACCCATATAACATCATGTTTCCTCAACATCATCGGTAACCCGGTGAAAAAGTCCATGGTCACACGATCCCACTTCCACTATGGAATCTGGATAGGTTGAAGCAAACCTGAAGGAACCTGGTGTTCTGCTTTCACTTGCTGACACGCCAAACACCTTGTCACAAACTCTGACACATCTCTCTTCATACACGGCCACCAAAAGAAAGGACGAAGATCCTGATACATCTTATTAATACCCGGATAAACAAAAAACAGACTACGATGAGCTTCCCTCAAGATACGATCCCTCAGATCCTCCAAGGTGAGAACACACAACCGACCCTGAAAGTACAAGAAATCATCATCTCGTACTTTAAAGTCTGACGGCTTACCCCTCTGGACAGCCTCTAACTGAGCTACCAACTCCTCGTCTAACACTTGTGCTCTCTTTATCTCCTGGACAAGCGTGAGCTCCACGCGTAACTCAGTCAAAAGACCTCCATCATCGGTCATCCTCAACCGAGCAAACAAAGCTCTCAAGTCCGACATGGATTTCCTATTCAAAGCATCAGCGACCACGTTCGCCTTGCCGGGATGATACTCTATGACATAGTCATAGTCCTTTAACAACTCTATCCACCGCTACTGTCTCAGATTCAACTCTTTTTGGGTAAGCAGATACTTCAAACTCTTGTGGTCGATGTAGATGTAGCATTTCTCCCCCATAGAGATAATGCCTCCATATCTTAAAAGCGAAGATAACTATCGCAAGCTCAAGATCATGTGTAGGATAATTCCTCTCATGGGGTTTCAACTACCTCGAGGCGTAAGCAACCACCTTACCCTCTTGCATGAGCACACAACCTAACCCATTCAAGGAAGCATCACTAAACACCACATAATCCTTTCCCGTTCCGGTTGCATCAAGACCGGTGCCTCTGTCAGATAAGCTTTTAACTGCTTAAAACTCTATTGTCTTTTCTCATTCCACACGAATGGAACTCCTTTCTGAAGCAACTTGGTCAAAGGTGCAGCTATGATCGAAAAACCCTTAACGAACCTCCTATAGTATCCAGCAAGTCCAAGGAAGCTACGGACTTCCGATACATTCCTCGATGGTTTCCACTCCACCACAGCTTGGATCTTCTGGAGATCTACTCGGATACAATCCGCTGCAACTATGTGGCCAAAGAATGCCACCTTTGACAACCAAAACTCACACTTACTGAACTTGGCGTACAGACGCCTATCTCTCAACACTTGAAGAACAACTCTAAGGTGATAGTCATGCTCCTCCTCCGAGCGTGAATACACCAAGATGTCATCGATGAATACAACTACAAACTGGTCTAGATACGGCTGAAAGATCCGGTTCATCAAGTCCATAAAAGTTGCAGGTGCATTCGTGAACCCAAACGGCATCACTAGAAACTCATAGTGTCCGTACCGTGTCCTAAAAGCGGTCTTTTAGACATCCTCCTCTACCATCTTTAACTGATAGTACCTTGACCTTAGGTCTATCTTAGAAAACACACGGGCACCCCTCAACTGATCAAAGAGATCATCGATCCTAGGCAAAGGATACCGATTCTTGATTGTGACCTTATTGAGCTGACAGTAGTCGATGCACATCCTCATCGATCCGTTTTTCTTCTTAATAAACAAAACCGGTGCTCCCCACGGTGACACACTCGGTTTGATAAAACCTCTCTCAAGCAACTCTTGGATCTGTTGTTTCAACTCTCTCATCTCTGTTGGTGCTATACGATATGGTGCTATGGACACCGGTGCCGTACCAGACAACACCTCTATCCAAAACTTCAACTTACGGTCGGGAGGCAAAACAGGTAACTCCTCTGAGAAAACGTCGAGATACTCGCAGACTGTCCTCAAGTTCTCTAAAGCTGGGCTGCCAAAACTCGTATCCACCACGTGAGCTAAGAAAGCCTTGCAACCCTGCTGGATCAACCTCTAAGCTGTCAATGCTGACACCATATTTGGTAAACACGGGTTTTTTTCACCCCCCACAACAAGCTTAGAACCATCTGCCACTCTGAGCTTCAAACTCTTAGTTCTACACCCCCAAACTTTTATCGTGTTCGAACAACCAATTCATCCCTAGGATTGGGTCAAACTCCTGAAACGGTAAGACCATAAGATCGGCCGGGAAGATAGATCCTTGTACTTCGATCGGACACCTCCGATACACCTTATCCACCAACACATCCAACCCTAAAGGGCTTGTCACAAGGACCCTTATCTCAAGATCCTCCGCTGGTAACCCCCACTGTTGAGATATCCCATTACAGATATACGAGTGGGTAGACCCTGAGTCCACAAGAGCAACTATAGGTACAGAAAATAAACTGAACGTACCTAAGATCACATCGGTAGCAGTATAGTCCTCTTGTGCCCTCACAGCATACTATCTCGTTGGTGCTCTAGCAGTGGACTGAAAAGTGTCTCCTGATGCATGGCTAGCTCCGCCACGCGAAAACCCGCGGCCCCTCTGAGCCTGAAACACAGTCCTCTGATCCTGACCCGGTGGTGACGTCACAACCTAAGGGCAATCCCTAACAAGGTGATCCTAGGATCCACACTAAAAACAAGCTCTAGCATTACCCCAGCATTCTCCTCGATAGCTCCGACCATAACGCCTGCAAGCTTGAATATTGAAACTAGCACTCCTCTGTAAACTCTCTGGACCCCCAGCAGAAGAAGACACAGATTACCTCCTACGTCCCGCAGACTCTGACCTCTGATCTGACCTCAAACTCTGATTCGATGCTCCTTTGTTCTGGTTCCAACGGTTCCTACTCCTAATAGAGTGGTACTGAGAGTTACCCGCACGACTCTAGATGGCTCCCCCGGAGACTCCCTAGCCAACAGACGACCTATAGGTCAAACCCTGTACCTGCTCCAACGACTTAGCACTGGCAGCTAACTCAGAAAACACTGTAGGTGGTCTAGCAGTGAGATAAGTCTGAATCTCCTTCCTCAGACCTCTCAAGAACCTCTTGTATCTCATCTTCTCGGGAGCAACAAGCTCCGGGGCATACCGGCTCAATTGAAGAAACTCCTGCTCATAAGCGAAGACTGAACGATTCCCCTGAACCAGATGGGTAAACCGCTCCATTAGGGTGTCGATGTGAGTCTCACCCACATACTTGCTCTCAAACTCCTCAAGAAAGTCCTCCCACTTAGGATGATGGGGATACCAACCCTGCTCAACAGTCTCCCACCATTCTCTCACGTGGCCCTTGAGAAGAGATAACACACACGATAGTTTATCCTTTGATCTCAGCCTTATCTGTCTCATGATCCACCTTGTGTCGTGCAACCACTGATCTGCCTATACGGGATTATCTTGTCCCGTGCCAAAAAAGTCGACAGCTCTCTATCTTTGCACCCTCTCAACCAGTGCCTCACGAGGCATAGAAGACGGCCTCGGTATAACTCTCACTATCCTGCACAGAGTACGATTCAACTGAGCAAAGTAGTTGGCCCCTTGACCAATAGCATCATCCGATGGTACCTTCTCATCGGGCTCATACTAATCCTGTGCCCGGAATATTACATCGGACATCTTCGAACGAGGCCGTCCAACATTCAGAAAGGGTGGAGGCCGCCCAACCAACCCTATGCTCGAAATGTTACATCGAAACATCTTCGAGTGAGGCTGCCCAACACTCGGAATAAAAATCTTCAATCATCACCCGGCATGTTACATCGTATGACCTTCAACGTGTTGCAACACTTATGGATATCCGGATTTCCAACATTCAAGGACTCAAACCACATAAACGATTCACCTAGGATCTTATCACGACAAGACGTATAAAACCTTGCCTCAAATAGTCTTTCGGATTTATAACCTCAATCTTAGTTCGACAATTCATTACATAACTTTTAGATTTAAGTATTTATTTATTACAATCACCGAGCCTAAAACTCTACTCAACTTACCCAAAATACACAGGGGGATCGATACCCTTAGTAGGGTATCGGAACACCCTGTATCGATACCCACCCAAAGAGGGTATCTTAACACACAGATAGCGATACCAGTATCGATACCACTAGACCAAAGTTAAAGTCAACAAAAAGGGAAGAACTCGTTTTGGTACAGGTATCGATACAAAAAGTTTCTAGAATCCCTAGGTATCGAAACAGGTTTCGATACTCCTGAACAACAAGCTAAAATGCTCTCATGGGTATCGATACCGGTAACCCGAGTATCGATACCCCCTACACTAAGGACGAGTCTACACTTAGAAATTCTAGAGTTTCACCCCCAAACCTCACCTAAACGACTCCAAAGTTTTCCTACTCATTTTTAAGTGTATTTAGGATGTTTTAACATCAATTTCCAGCCATTTAACATATAAACTCGGATTTACCATTAATGACCCATTTTCAAGCAAACCAAGCAAGACAACACACATACATGATTTTTCTATATGCTATGCATTTTACCATGAATGGATGATGAAGAAAGAGTTAGGAGTACCAACCTCTTAGCAGAACAACAACAAAACGTCCTCTTAACCACTCTTTAAGCTTTCTCCTTGCCACCCCTAAGGGAAGAAGCTTCAACCTCCTTCTCTACAAGAAGAGTTAAAACCATCCATTAGACTAAGCTTATAAAGGTTCTAAAACTGAAAACTTGCTCAAAAACGAAGAAAGGACTCCTCAAAACCCAAAACTCATATTGAACCATAAACCCTCACTAAAAACTTACCTCCACCAAAATTATCCATTCTTACCTTGTTTCAAAGATCCTTGACAGCCCCACAAAACTTCCTCTAACGCCAAAATGGGATTACAACACTAAACTTGAAAGATTTTACCTTTATTCTCCACTTTTTTTTGCTTCAAAGATAGTGGAGGATGAAGAAAAGAGAGAAAAGATGAAGTCATTCTCTGCAAGAGAATTAAAACCCATCCCTCTTGTCTTCACCTTTAGACATTTATAAAAATGCCCCCACAACCAAAGCCCAACAAGCCTATGGCCCATTAAGGCCCAAACCACATAAACCCGAGCCCAAACCCGAGGCCCAACACCACGGGTTAACCCGACACTCGGATACGGGAAATCTGGGTCATTACATGCGCCATCAACGACGAAGAATGATTGAATGGGATCTGGCCGCATCATCAACGGGGACGAGATCAAGTCTGTGATTTGGATCCTACTGTACCATCAACGGAAAAGCAGGACTGTATTAGGATCTATCTACTCCATCAATAGAGGGGTAAGATCAATTCTAGATCATACTACGCCATCAACGGCGAAGCATGATTTAAAGGGATCTGGCCACACCATCAACGGGGACAAGATCAAGTCTTTGATTTGGATCCTACTGTGCCATCAACGGAGAAGCATGACTAAATTGGGATCTATCCACTCCATTAATGGAGGGGTAAGATCAAGTCTGGATCATACTACACCATCAACGGAGAAGCATGATTGAATTGGATATGGCCGCACCATTATCAGGGACGAGATCGAGTCTATAATTTGGATCCTACTGTGCCATCAAAGGAGAAGCGGGACTGAGCTGGATCTATCCACTCCATCAACGGAGAGGTAAGATCGAATTTCAGCAATTTGGTTCCTATTATACCATCAACGGAGAAACAGGATCGAACTTCAATGATTTGGATCTAGCGACACCATCAACGGGGATAAGATCGAGGCATGAAATATTTGAATATCTGATTCAAAAGTGTCTTCAATTGATATCATGTATCTTCTTTGCATTTTTCCCAAATGCACAGGGATCAACGAATTTGATATGCCTTTACCGGTAGCCGTTTGCTCCGAGCTAGTTGTACCGTTACTCTGGGTACAATCATTTGGTACCAAGGGTTTAATTCTTTGACCATTTATAACAATAGATTTTAATGGACGTTTGAATAGTCCTTATCAATGCATTTTTCTCAAATGCACAAATATACAAGGATTAACGGATTTTTTTTGCCTTTATCGGTAGCCGTTTGCTCTGGGCTAGCTATACCATTACCCTAGGTACAATCAGTTTGTACCAATCACAAGATTGGATTTTTCTAAAGGAATCGATTTCTTTCGACCATTTGCGAAAATGGATTTTGAAGGACATTTAAATTGTCCATTATCTTGTTTTTACATGTCTTTGTCGTTCATTTTTTTTTCATTTCATTTTTTCAACATCATTTCATCTTTCATCTCTTTTCATTTACATTTTTCATCATTCATCATTCATCATTTTTTTGTTTTTTCTTTTCACTTTTCATTTTTTCATTTTTTATTCACATGTACTATTTGTACAAATATGTAAAAACGAGATTTGCATGAAGATCTAACCCTCAACATATCCACCGAAATGGAAAAGTTCTGACAAAATTAACCTACCACCATTGATGGAGGCAACATTGGGAAAAATTTGTTTCTATTACTCCATAATGGGTAGTTAGGACCTTCTCGAGGTTAAAGGTTGGTCATCGTATTGTTGCCCCCCTGATTAAGATCTTTCGGTCTCTTCTCTGGACCTGTTTATATGTACAAGCAAAACATGTGCATCATGAATACTCCTATGGTGTGTAAATGCAAAATGTCTAAATGCATGCATGATATGATTTTTCTTTTTCAAAGGATGTCCCTAATTTATGCTCGATGCATGTTTAATCTAAATGCATGGTTTATAAATACAAAAGCTTGAATACATGAATGTCATGATTTTTCTTTTTAAAGGATACCCCTAACTCCACTGGTCATAATGGGTTCTAGATCTTTCATGTGCAATGATGCCCAAACCTCTTTAATTTGACCATCTTTATTGGAATCTCTTTTCCTGGATGGATGCATGATGTGAGCCTAATCTAAAGGCATGATGTTTTTAATGTATGCATGAACCTAGATGCAAAATGATTTTAATGCATGCATGTATGTGACATGATTTTTTCAACAAGGATGCCCCAAACTATGCTGGTCTGTGCAATATTCGGTCTCATGATGCCCAAATCTTCCCTTGTGTTCGATCATTTTTGAGTCGAAATTTTAGGAGGTATGCTTCAACTTCTTCATCTAAGACTGCTTCTAGTAGATCTGAATTTAGCCTTAGATGTATATCTTTCCTTGTAGGGCTCTTACTATCCTCACGAATGTGTCACGTTGCTCCTCAGTCAGGTTCACATGATGGTGCAGTCTATCGGGATATATAAGTCTGGTTGAGTAGTGAAATTTCACATTTTGAAATTCATCTAAAAATTCCCCTAGACTGGGTTTCACATGTGTTTGTCGTGGAGTGAGACTGTTCGGCCTTTGCTTCATCTGATATTGTTGGCGTGGGACATCCTATATGATTGACTTCAAAATCTAAAATGTATGCATGTAAATGCAAGATGCATGTCCTAAATATGAAGATACTGATTCAAAAATAGTTTGTGTCCATTTTTTAATTCACGTGATTTATTCACAACTTTGAATGTTGTATTAATATCTAAGATGCTAGATTTTTTCTCGATATATTTAATTTTAAAACCAATCTTGAATCAACACTTCATGCTCGTAAAATGCAAAAAATTTAAAACGTGTTCATGGTGCTTTACAATTAATGCAAAATGCATGATTATGATATGTCATGATATAATCAAAAGGAACGAAAAAGGTTAGTTCGAATTAAAATAATTGAATAAATTAAAATAGATAAGAAAACTATACATAAATAGTAGATAAAGACACTCAAGCCTAAAAGGGTTATTGCTAAACGGGCAGAGTTTCGCATGGCTTTAAGGGTAGGCTTCTATGTCTCATTATATGTGGTTCGGTTCTAGAAGGTACCCGAATAATACTTATTACCCTACTAAGGATAATAAGCATGATTCAGGGGGATACGTTTCTCTAAGTCTATGCGGAGACGTAGGTCTCACGAAGACAGAGGGAAAAATATCCTGAAAGTAATTCCCCATCCTACATGGAGGCAAAACCTCACGAAGGAGTGGTTTCATGCTCCCACTTAAATGGACGGAGCCCGGGTTGAGAGCTCATGAAATGGATAACCCTGAAAAAAACATTTAAAAATATTAGTGAATATTTTAAAATAAATAAAATAAAATAAAATAAAGGATCACAAAATTAAAATAAATTAAATATAAATTTTCGATCATTAAATAAAATATAACCGATTTTAGGCTCGACTCAAAAAGTTTCCCAGCGGAGTCGTCAACTGTAATCATCGTTTTTGGTCCGGGGAGTCGCCACCAATCATTTTACGATGCGATTGGAACACCAAAATTAAGTCTGCAAACCAGAGTTGAGTCTAAGAGTTTGTTACGCGTAAGGAAGGATGAGCACCCCTACAACACCCAAAATTGGCACCTATCGGTTATAAAATATTTTATATGATCGAAAAATATAAATTCGAAGTTAATTTTATGATCCATAATTTTTAACCTGTAAAATAAATAAAATAAGTTAAATAACGAAAATAATTGGGTTAAATAAAATAATAATAATAATAATAAAACATATAATAATAATAATAATATAACATACAATAATTAATATTATAATTTACATACATATATAATTACTGTACATGTAATGATAATTACCTAATCTATATTTATATGGAAACATATATTAGCTTTAATATAAAGTCAAAGTTATAATAGAATAACGTATATTAACCGAAACATATATAGTAATAATAAAACGATAATAATAATTATTATAATATTAATATGTATGATAATAATAAGAAGAAAGTAATAAACATGGTAATAAATAAAATAATAAGATTGATAGCAATAATAAACATAATATTAGCATTAATAATAATAAAACGATAATAATAATTATTATAATATTAATATGGGTCACCCTGCAATAAAAACAAAATTAAGTGGTTAAAAATATACAAAATAATGACTAAAATTGAATAAAAATTGAATATTAGAGTCAAAATTAACAAAAAAAGGGACCAAAATTAAATAGAATGCAAACTGTGAGGCCAAAATGTAGGCGCACTGAGAGTACGAGAATTGCAATAACAATTTTCCTACTTTCACGGGTTACAGGCGAGTTCGGATCGGATGTGCGGGTTTGCTCCATGGATCATGAGCCAAAATGACGTCGTTTTGGGTCTTAAGAATTGACACCAAAACGATGTCGTTTTGGTTATCTCTTAAATATTCCTTTTTAACACAAAAAAACTCATTTGGCCCATAATTTCTCCAAAAAAAATATAGAGCATAGATCATATACTCTCAACTCTCCGTCGTTCAGAGATCCATCACCATCGGTCACCGTGAGTTGTCGCTCGCCAGCGGCGGCGCCACCGTACACCGTCGTAAGAAATGAAAAAGTTTGATACTTTTCGAAACGTCTCAACATGAGGAAGATAGATCCGGTGTTGGATTTTCGAGAAAAGACTGGGATCGGAGTAGATTTGAGGAAAACAGATAAGTTTTGAATGTTTTTTTTTTTATTTCGAATATGGTTTGCTTCGAATATTGATGGTGTTTGGTTCCGGATTTTGCTTCAAATCTCTTGTTTTTTCATTCAAAATCCTCTCTTTTACATCGTTTTAGTTTCGGGATTTATACCCGATTTTACACCATTAAAAAAACATAAAGTAATCTGATTTTTATCAGATTTAAGATTTAATACAATCTTTTTTTTCTTTTTTATTTACAGATCTGAATGACAAGGACGGTGGGGCGGTGGCCGACCATGGCAACGAATAGAAGAGCTCGTGTATTACATGCGCGCAGATGAATGGTCAGTGGTGCGGCGACGACTAGGGTTTGAGAGTTGTGGCTGTTAGTGTTTGATAACAATAGGGTTAGGATTAATTTTTCAGATTTGGGTTATTGGGTTAAATGTATATTAGGCTTATAATATGAGTTTGTGAATAGGTTATTACAAGTGATAACACATATCATTATAAAATTGAATAATTAATTTTTTTAATTAAATTAAAATTATAATCAAATTATATAAATTTTTATTAACTATCATACAAATATTAAATATTTTAATATTTAATTTTAACGATCGATATTAAAATAAAAATACTTTAATAATTTGACAATCCGATTGACGAGCTTGTTATTTTAACCTAATATTTTTTTTTATAGGGGCCCATTGTTTCAAAGTTGTTCACCACATGTAATCTCTCCACAAGTATATGTAACAAAAAATAGGATATATATATGAGATATATGCTTATCTCTCACTCTCGTAATCAATCACCACCAAAATTTATTAACCACAATCTTGGCTTTCTTTGTCTTTACTCTGCAAACCCAGAATTTCGAAAAGGAAATTCCGACAATGAGTGAAGCTGTTGTTTCGGGTTTTGTTGCTTCATTTCAACACAAGTATTTCGTTTCTAGAGCTGAGAATTTCAGAAATGGAAGATGGCAAGTGAAGCTCAAACCCGTATTCCAATGCCATGCAAATACCAAGGTGAAAGCACACAAATATTTGGTCAGAAACGAGTTGGCTGCTACATATTCTGCAAGAATTTCCACTGATATTCCTCTATATGAGATTCCCGGGGTATCCCCATTAACTCATTTCTTGTTTTTATTTTATGAAATGGGTATTAATTGATTGCTGTTGGTGAGAATGTGAGTTGTGGTTGATTTCTTGAACAGGCTTTGTTCGATGATTATTTGGAGGATAAACCCAGAATTTTTAAGGCAATGTTTCCTGACATTAATAGAAGTCATCAACTTAATCAGGTTCTGGGCTTTCTTCTTTAATTTTCATTTCTCTTTGGTACAGATTTCAAGCAATATATGTTGAAATGTCTGCTTATTTGATATACTGTGACAGTGCAATATATCTGTTTCTTTTTCAAAATGGTTCATTTTATTTGTGCATTAAGGTTTACTGCGTTTCCACATTGAGGAATAAGCTATTTTACTGCAAATTTTAATTTTTCTTGAACGTATATATATGTACCTGGGCATGGTTATGTGTATATGACCCTCTAAGTATATGAAAAAAACTTAGAAAAAGTAGAGAATACTGTGTCAGACACATACCTCCTCCGACACTTATACCCGAGCCAAGTTTGAGTAACATGGAGAATGAGGGTTTATTATCTTGTCATGTTTCTTGGTCTTGTTTGCCATGGTGGTGGGAGGATATAAACCAGAATGCAAGTTCATTTGTTTAGAATCCGTGTTTTATCGTAGGGTGAAGATCTAATACTATTTTCTAATTCGGGAAGTGATGGGGAGAAGACTATGGAGGTATAGAACTCGTAATGTTAACAGAAATGAAGAACAACTATATAGATAACTTGAGTCACTTGAGCAGTAATGTTTTGTTAGTATCTGACATCTTATTCAAATTCTAGTAAAAGCATGCTCATCTTATTCTGCTAAAGGTGATTATTTTGCTTCAATGATCAACAAGCAGTAAAATCCACATGTTCTTGGAGCTAATATGTTTGTTTAAATTAGGCAAATGCTTAATTTGAAAGTAATTGTCTGATTTATAGTGACTGATCTGTTCATGTAGCTTTAGACCATTAAAAATTGTTATTTCTGAGGACTATAATATATGAGGGCTGCACAAATAGAATGGAGAACACATGATTTCTAAGAAAATTTGACCATAAAGCTAAACAGGGTTAGCATGGAGTTAATAGATTTTATAGTTGCTGCATTTACATTATTTCCCAGTTCAAGCTTGGTTTTGGAGGTTCATTGCTTGCTTAAATACGGAATATACACTTGCAGTTTACTAAATTGAACTGAAAATGGTGTTTAGACTTTAAGATTCATGATTATGATAAGATGGGCATCTTCGCAGATTCAGTTCCACGAATTGCCCCATGTTCGACATGGGCTTTCTCTCACATGTAGTTGTGATTGTTAAACTTGTGCAGGATGAATGGAGAATTCAGATGTTACCTCTGCAATTATTGGTTCTAACCGTCTGGCCAGTAGTGGACTTGAGATTGAGATGCAAATCAGGAGGTAGGGATTACCCACCAGAAGTCCCTCGTGATGTCACGAAAGTTCTCGAGCTTGACATTGTAAGCAGCAAAAGAAAAACAATCGAAGCTTTCCACATTGCACCAATTTTTTTAATGTAAATCATTCCTCTTATATGATCCAAAGCTCTCATCTTGCAGGCAAGATGGGAACTCCAAGGGCTTAAAAATGTTGTTGATCCATCTCATTTCACACTCAATGTAAAAGGAACATTATACCCTGATAGAGCAAGAAGTAGAACCCGGCTCAGGGGTCATTTAGAGATGCATGTTACATTTGTGCTTCCTCCTACACTCGCATTGATCCCCGAAAATGTTCGGAACAGCCTTGGAAATGGGGTCAGAACATCAAAATTCCCTGTGTACCATATTGTTTCATAGATATCTGTATTCCTCGAATTCAATATATTGTGCATGATCTAACTAACTATTCCAGAAGTTGTTCTATTGAATGCTGACAGGTGATGACAAGGTTGGTTGAGAACATGAAGCAGAAAGTAGATGGTAGCTTGCTTGCGGATTATAGCAAATTCAAGAGGGAAAGATCCAGTAAACGTGTGTAGGCAGGATTTGCGACATCTTCATGGAACTTCGAAGTAAAAGAGTAACACTGTTGCATTGATATGTATTGTCATTTTATGATGACAAAAGTAGGGTTAGAGAGAAAGAGACTAAGATAATTTAGCATCATCCGATTTAACATTCCTTTGAATATCTGAAAAGCTGTTCTTCCAAAGTTGCAAATACAGTTTTGAAAAAGGGTATCATTTATTTTCCTTTGAATGCGAATACAATGCAACTGACTGTGTTTCTGAATTGTTTTATGACTACAAAAACAAATCGGGACAAAAATTAGAGATGCGGGGGATCGAACCCCGTGCCTTTCGCATGCAAAGCGAGCGCTCTACCATTTGAGCTACATCACCCGTTGATATATCTGTTTCAAAGAAATTTATAATTCCTTGACTGTTAAAGAAGAAGTCTATCGTCCCCGCTACTGACTTTTAAAAGGAGATCAAAACCTTTGAATATTGGTATTATATTTTTGTTTTGACGATGGGAAAATGAGGACAAAATATATAGAATATACCCATGTTGCATTCAGGGGATAGAGAGAGCAACATCTTTGACAATTACATCATTTAAATTTTTAATGCTTTGTTTCATTACTTGTTTCTTTCAATGTCATATTATTGGTCATGATCACCAGAAATCACAAGAACATGATCCCCCTTAAAACAATGAACCCTTCAATATCGGACTAGATTTCCCAATCATAGATCTTCGAAACAATACTAATGGCACCATGACAGTCATGGCATATTCGTAGGGTCTTGACAATATACAGAGGCTTACCATCATTTCATGGCATATTCGTAGGGTCTTGACAATATACAGAGGTTTACCATCATCTCATGGCATATTCGTAGGGTCTTGACAATATACAGAGGTTTACCATCATCTTCCCTGCCAATGCTTGCATGTTTGAAAGCAGGATATGAGACTCGGTGTTATGAGGATCCATCCGAATCAGCTTTTGCCAATTGTAGCTTTCCATGTGAACTGCAGGATCCTAAAAGAGATCCCAACACCACCTCATTTGGCATTGGAGATATTGGCATTTGGTTTATCAATGTCTCAGCTTCCTCCAAACGACCAGCCTTCCAAGTAGATCCAACATACAAGCATAGTGATCGATCTTAGGCGTTATACAATTACCAGATTGGATATAAATGGTTACCTCTAAAAATAGCATGCAGAATTCCAAATCCATCCAAAGAAAACAGAAATCTCAAAACACTCACAATCAATCACAATTGCAAGTCAGGAGATGAAACTGAAATGATAAAAATGAAAATACAGAGTCTTTTGAATTATTGGCACTCAAAATGGGCAAGCTCGCAAGGACAGAATAAAAATTCGACTCACAGAAGAAACCCACAAACCAAGACAGGACCAATAGATGGAAGATGCAATTAATTGACTATTTAACAAGTTTGAAGTACAAAACAATGGCGATAGCAATGACAAGGACCACAATAATGACGCCAATGATCCACTTGTTCCTGCTCATCCTCCTAGACATAGATGTCAAAATTCTTTTGCTCTTGCCAATGTTATCATCTACTCCATGAAGCTACAATTGAAGGGGAAACACAACTTTAAATAGATACCGAAAAGGTTTAAAATGTTGAAGTCGTATTACCATAAAAGCTTTAGACATAGCATGTTCATGCAAATGGAAAGGTTTGAAATTAACCATTATATCTTAATATGTGAAAATTTGAAGTCTGACAATCGTATAATAAGCCTTTGGTAGAGCGAGCTTTAATCAAATTACAACCAAGATAAGAGAAAAGTAAAGTAGCAATGAGCATAGGTACCGTGTTATTGGCATGTAAGAGAGCCTGTCGTTGTGAATGCAAATCCTGAAGAATTGAAACCCCAAGTTCTTCAGTTTCTATCATGGTTCTTCTGCTATCCTTAATTCTTCCACTGCTCTGATTCAAACGCTCTGTGGTAGTCATTAATCTTGATCTTTGATCAGCTGAGGCCTATCATATAGTCACATATTATATAAATAATCAAAAGTTAATTGAAAGTAAAGTAGACCAGTGATAAAACTATAACGTTTTAAAAGAAAGGCAGAAGAACTAAAACATACCGTGAGGGCATCAGCCATTCCAGACTCCAACAACTCATCTCGAGCAGCTGCATTCAAATTACCAGATGCAATTCTCTTAACTTCACTTTTCACATTGTTAAGATCTGATTTATATTCCCTTAACTTAGCAAGAAGTACAGCCTTAACATTTGGCTGCAAACTTCTGGCCTCAAGGTCCATCTTCCGAATCTGAAAAAAGAAGATAGCAACATCAAGTTCAAAACCCAAAACAACAGAAAAATTAAAAATGATTAATTGAAACAGGCAATGAACCAGGTACCAGAGCTTCTGCATCTTCCAATCCAGCTCTTATATCAGAAAGCTTTTGTTTCTTCTGCTCTGCACATCAGAAAACAATAATGAAACGTGAAGAACAATTGGCTCATTATAGAGAATGCTGCTTGAACAAACAGAAAAGTATTTTATCAAACACATCTAATTAATTAACAAATTCACAATTGAAAGAGAAGATGCAAAGTTGAGGACAATCGTTCTTCCTTAAAATCGAGTAAAGAATTGGAACTCCTATTCCCAAGTAGAGATGCATTTAACCATTTTGTTTCCCTTAAATAGGGTACTCTAAACCTAGTTGATTGGACTCAGACTTTAATGAGTGATACATGTATGCATCCGATACCTGTATGCTTAATTTAATCTAAATTTTCCCATATATTCAGAGGGTCATATCCTTATACCTATTTTGATGAAGGTACTTTAAGGAAAATGAAGACTTGGATGAATATTGCTCTAAGCAGTTGTTTACACTTTACAAAGGTAGCCATTATCAATTAACATAAATTCACAATTTTGGATCACTTTCTTTGCTGATTCAGAAATTCACATGAAACATGCACCTAATACACCCATTTGAAGATTCTAAGTACAATATAAAATCAATAGCGCTCTTAAAGCTATGTCAAAGCACACCAATATGATACAAATTCTTAGCTTAGATATATTAAACTTAAAGTTCGGAAATCAAGTGGCATAGATTTTTTTTCTTTTGCCTAACCTGCATCAATATACCTTACAGATAAAAATAAATAAATAATTTAAGCTGAAAATAGACACCACGGAAATCATGATTATTAACTAATTAGATTGAAATCAAAATTAAAACAACAACAACATAGTATAGATAAATAAGATCCGATCTTCTTTTCTTCATCTCCATATCTCCCAATTAAATATTCTAATAACAGAGAATAACAAAAGAATCCTTACGCTATATTAGAAAGAAAAGAACCGATCAAACAAATTAACAATACATATACAATGATTTGAATTCCAACCTCCATCGAGAGAACCAGCAGACGTACATTTTCTGGAAAGATTCGCCGATAGCTCACAATACTGCCGTTCATATCCTTCGAAAACTCCACTCATCTTTTAATTTCTTTTTTACAGAAGAAAACCTTCTCCTTAAATCTAACAGAAAATTAGTAAAATAATAATAAAAAATAGCTAAATCATTGATCTAAAAAACGAAAAAAATATGGAGAGAGGGGAAAAACCTGAGATGAAGATCGATGCTCAACAGTGGCCTTCGAAAATTCTCCTTTACCTTTTACGTCAAAGGCCTTTGAGACGACACTGCTTTGGATCTTTTATTATGGTTATTGGTTTCTTTTTCTATTGCCCGGGGTAATGATAAAGACACGCTCAAAATGGAGAAATTATATTATAGGTCAGTTTTATCATGTGTTTATGAATTAACTATTAAAAATTATTTATATCATTAATTTTATATGTTATATTTTTTTAAAATAAATAATTTTAAAAATTTACATTAAACATGAGTGAAAATTTATTTAAAAAATATGACATATATAAAAAATATGATATAAGTGATTTTTAATGATTAGTTTCGTAGATGACGTGATAAGACTGACCCGTAATATATTTTTTTCCTGAAAATAGAATTACTTTCAGGAGTTTCGAGGTCTGTGACTGACACGTGTATAAGCTTGTTGTCATTATGGATCTCGGTTATAGTTTTTTTTAACTACTGCAGTATGATTAGTGTTTGCACTAATAAAAGAGGTGTTGAAATCATTTGTTTTTATCATTTCAAACGACTTATTGAAATTGTGTTTAAATGTGTTCATCCATCTCATTTTATATAGGTTCAAATTTTGGTATAAAAAAATTAATCTTTATTTAATCAAAAAAGTCTTCAACATTTCAGTTTTTTAATTATAATTTATAACTTATTTTAAATTTATATTTAAATTTTAAAAGTTTTAATCGTAACACCTTCAACCTATATGTCACATTTAGATTTCAAATTCAAAACTCTTACGATAAATTATGTTTTCAAGAACACAAAACACAATTCATTTAACAAATATAAGTCTATTCATTCAAAAATGATATAAATCCAAGTAATTAAAATAGTGTAAATAGAGCTCTTTCTATTATAAATTTTGAAAACATTCTATTTAAACCCAAATATCAAAATAAGAGTTGCAATTTACATATATAGGGTTGTACAAAATACATAGCCCTGTATATCTAATAATTATACTCAAATACTACGTCGATGTTGAAAATTCAACCCTTATAGTGTCTAAGCCACGCAACCAAAAAAGAAACATGCAAATAGAAACAACTCTGAAAGTTAAACTCCGCCAGCGATGACCGAAGAAATCGAAACCTTTTTTTTTCGCCCTTCGAAATCAAAACCAAAAAAACAACTCTTTTCTTTTTAAATCAGAAACCGAAAATCAAAAGAAGCTTATTTTTTTTATTAAAACTCAAAACAAAATCCTTATTTCAAAATCAAGAACGATAGAGAAGTGTTTTCTTTTTTAAAAAAACGATAACACAAGAAATGAGGGGTTCTTCCTTAGCTCGGCTCACCAACAACTACCCGAAGGTGTGAGGATTATCGCCGACGATGAAAGAAACCACCAAGAATCTGAAAGAAGGTAACAAAGCTAAATTCTAACTATTTTTGTTCCCTTTTTATTACATGCGAGACCAAGAGAGGTTTTACCTCTAAAAAATCTTTGTATTCCTTTGAATAGATAAGGGGAACCCTTTAGACTATTGAGTTCTTCGGTTTTTATAACCGGATTTACATGGGAAAAGAGAAAAGAAAATGTCTAATTTTTTTATTGATTCTCTGATTGAATTTAGATGTATTCATGTGCTCATTTGAATTTTTTTAAATTTTCTGATATTTGTGTTGGTGTAGCCTCTGATTTTCTGATATTTGGTCGAAACTCGTCTAGAAATTGTGACCGAATTTGTACTGGAATTCGTTTGCATAATAGCTGTTAATTATTGTACAAATCTCTGACAATGTTTTTTGTTTGTTTTGCATGGACTGGTGGTTGGAGAAACGTCGGGGAGCAATTGAACGACGATCGAACGACGGAGCAATCGAATGGGTGCGCGTGTGTCACATGCGGAAGTCGAGGGGACGATTACCAGTCGAACGGGCGTGCGTTGGGAGCTTCAACAGGCGTGCGTGAGCTTCTTCCAGAAGCTTTCTCGGTTTTTATCTGGACCGTTGGATCTAGATCAGATTCAACAGTCACCAAGCGGCTGCGTATGGACAAGAGGCATCAATTAGGGTTTTAGTGTTATTTGGACAGATCAGGCTTAAATGTGGGCTCGAAATGGGCTATGTATTATTATTTTATTATTGGATAGTAAATGATAATAAAAACCGAGCTTTTATATTTGTAATGGATTTGTTAATAAAAGGTTTGAATTATTATTTATATTGGGTTTTTATTTTAGAATCTAATATTAATTAATTTAATAATAAAATAATAATAATAATTATAATAAAAAAGCGAATGGTAAAATAATAGTAATAAAATAATAATAATAATGAAAATAAAAATAAAATTTAAAAAAAAATAAGTAAAAGCGTGAATTAAAAAAGAAATAATAAATAACATTTTTTGATTTTTTTCTTTTATATATTTTTAACAAAGAAGAAAAAACTATATACACAAATATAAATATAATGTATGAATATATATTTTTTGGATTTTAATTTTTTCAAAGGAAACAATATTTAACAAAGATAAAACAATGTAATTAAAGACTGAATTTTAAAAATAAGCCCGTTATTCGAACAAAAGTAAAAAAATTAAAAACGAATTATTAACCTCAGATAAAATTAATGATTACAGTATCGAGATCCAAACTCATGAGATTGAGGCTCGCGTCCACGTAGCATCAAGATCCTCAATCCAAGCTTGGATTATACCGTCAAGCATATTTGAATAAGGCCCGCTTTTATATAGCATTGAAATTTATCATTTAAAATTTTTTAAGGTGTTACAATACTAATCTTTGGGTATTTAAGTCCTGCCAAATAAAGAGTCAACATCTAGGTAACCTATCAACACACAACAATGCTCCTAGCTACCACACATTACAAACAATCTATCAAGAACTCCTATGAGTTTCTATCACATATATATCACCCAATTATTTACCAAACCATTAGCTATTTATTTTTCATTCAGGGTTGGATTCTCAGTTTCTATGTTTTAACGTTCATTTTATATTTTAGAACCTTTTGTTTCGAATTATAGAGCCCTCGAATGCAAACGCAAATTTCTTGGGTAGAATGCTTATCAAGTACTGATACGTCTATATGGTTATCACGTCCATGAAGTATTAGAATCCTCATGGTTGAGAAGACTGATCTTGATTTCCTTTACTTTGTTGATACCTTCATGAGTGACTTCAAGATTACTCTAAATCTTCTTGGTATTTAAACAAGAGAAGACTCATCCATATTCATCCAAATCAAGTGCACAAAAAAATATGTTTGACCTTGACATTTATTTGAAATTTCTTGTTCTCTGCATCAAGTTAATCTTTCATCTCGAAAGTTAAAGTGGTGTAGCCTTCCATAATGCTCATCCATGTCCAAGATCACTTAGTTTGTACAAATAGTCAGATTCTATTTTTCCAATAAGAATAGTGTGCTCCACTAAAGAACAATGGCTTATTTATCGGATGAGAATTCTTAATGTAGTAAGCACCAAAAGTAGAGGTTATGATAGTCTAAGGATAGAGACCTCACTATATATGATAGTAATTGTTAGGTTCAAATATCGTCAACTGAATTTTCAAAAGTGTATAAATTAAATCTTTGAAGCGGTGAATGAAAACCTAAGAAATAAAAATATTGAGACAAAAATTTAGAGTGATTCAACTTATAAATCAACTCTATTTTCATCACTTTATCTATCCAATTTTCAACAATAACAACAAAAAACTTATCTATCCATATTAAGTATTTGCTTTCTTTTGAGGACAAAGAGTAACCTTACAATCCCTTAAGGTAGCAGTATTCAATTGATCGATTCAATTAATCAATTAAATCGAACTATCAAAAATTTATTAATTAATTTTTCTTTCTATTAATCGTTAATCAAATCATTTTTTGAAAATTTTAGCTGAAACAAAAAGTTTGGTTAATGGGTTGATTTTTTAATTAAACGAAATTCATTATGAATTTTTTAGATAATTTATACAAATGATCATTAAATTATGTTAAAATGATTTTTAGCTACTGAACTTTAAAAGTTATAAAACAACCATTAACTTTATTAAATTATTACAAAATGATCATTGATTTATTGTATATTATAAATTATTGATAAATATTAACAAATTTAAAGATTATTTTTTAATAATTTAAAAAATTAATGATCATTTTGTGTTGATTTGATAAAGTTTAATGACTATTTTATAATATATTAAAAAATTAATAATTATTTTATAATTATTAAAAAGTTCATTAACCAAGAATAAATATATAGAATATATAATATATATAAATTTTGATTAATTAACTAATTTTGAATCTAATTAACCAATAATTAAAGTTTAAAATATTATTAATTATTAACCGACCTATTAATAAAAAAATTATGTTTAATAAGTTAATTTGGTTAAAATTAAAGTTTGAACACTCATACCTTAAGGTTTATACCCAAAACAGACCATACTATCTCAAAAAATTACAAATGAAAGAAATTGAAAAAACATCATTTAAACTATTTATTTGTACTTTGAAGCACTCACCCTAAACTAAACATGTGAACATTTATAACAATTTAGTTCAACAAGTGTTTTCTACGAGAAATATAACGATATAAGTTTTAAAAGAATTTATCTATATAATTAAATATAGGTAAATATTATAGTTACTTCTATGGATACTTGGAAACTTCTTTTAAATGCTCTAAGGATCTTATGATTGTTACTAGTCATTGTGGTTGGTTAACTTAGTTTAGAATAGTCGGAGATATAATTTAAAACAATAAATGTTCTTATGGTGCAGAGGGTATTAGTCTATCTTTAAATAGAAAGAGTTAGACATAAAATCATAAGAGGTATCGATGCTTATTGGGCTATAATCATGGTATCGGTACTCACCCTTTCGTATTTGATGAGTACTTAAAACTTCTCATTTTTATATTTTTTTACCACTCGTTTATTGCTAATGAAGATAGATTTAAAAGCGATAATGGATATTTTCGGTTATTTTCCATACTTCAGCATCCGAACACTGATTTTATGAATTTATCTATTATTTAGCATAAAACATATGTGTTTGATAGTTTTCTTTCTTAGACAGGAAACTATATCATAGAATAAAATATTATAGTTAATTAGAATTTATATTTATTTACCCTTTAGGACTCTTTCGTTGCATGAAAACTTTAACTTAGGGCTTGACCTATATAAAATACTTATTAGGTTTAGGTTTAAGAGAGTCGAGTCGGATTCTCTCTTTCACAAACCTTTAGCCGTCGACTACATCATGTTCTAAACCTTTCGGATGTTTAGGTTGTTCGTGAAGTAGTAGGAGAAGAAGATTGTATTATTATTGATATTTATTAATGCAAGAATTTATTTCATAGTTTATTCTCTCTTGGTATTTATTCTTCTTTGCATATGAGCTCGGGATGATAGTATATGAAGAAAAATACATTTGTCTAGCATCGGGAGATGTAGGTTCATGAAACGAGAGAATACAGCCTTTGTTCTTGGGCATTGACTAACTCGGTTGAGAGATCAACTATCCATGATTTCAGCGACTAATAAGACCCATGTGTTTGGTTGTCATTCACCCTTGATTCACGTCGGGAGGTATCATCAAGACGTGAGTTTCAACAGTTCTCTTCGCTTAGGGATAAGGAAGAAGACATACAAGGATGCTCTGTCGAACTATGAAAAGTTGAATTGTCGACAAGGCATAACCCCGCCTAGGCAGCTGCGGCGACCCTTAGTGCGATCCGCCGAGGCGACAGTTCAATCCATTGTATTAATAAGTAGATAAATAATACAACTGAATCCTCCTCTATGAAGCATTCAACCTAACCTCACTTTTATTATATTTATCTTTCGTTATTTAGTTAATTGAGTAGTTAATCTTAGTATTCTAATTTTACAAAATACTTGTGTTCTTATTTTCTGTAGTGCAGTTCTAAGAAGTAATGAAGTCGACACAGTCCCTGTAGGTTTAACAACCTAAAGTATTACAATCTGACAAAGATGGAATCAAAAGGACTTTCGAGCCTCCATCAGTATTGATATTAAAGGTCAGTACACATAAAAAGTTTAAGTGAAAAAATATAACATAATAGTATTCGACTTAGTCGTACTGGTATGGGTCAGGGATCTTGTTTTTCTACTTTTAAAACCCTTTAAAAAATTTATTCACGTTAAAAACTCTCCAAAAACATTTCAAACATATTTTTAATTAAGTGATTAAAAAATAGAGAAGCATATTTGAAGAGTAAAAAAGTTACAAATAACCAAAACTTAAACTTTCCATGTCCAAGAAAAAACAGCAAATAGGAAAACTAAAAATACATAAAATTTAAATTAGAAAACCTACGCAAAATTGTAAATCTGAAATTTAAATCAGTGTTTATTGTGACAGATGGTTGAGCCTTTGAGAATTTTGACCTTAAAATTGCTATCAGAGAAACCCCCAGAATCATGTATTATCAGAGATAAAGAAGTTTTGGATGTGTCAAGGAAAATGAAAAACAAAATTAAGATGTGGATGAAGAAAAGAAGAGAACAAAAGGATACAAATTTCTAAAAACAACATTGTCTACATAAGATTTAATAGAGTTGAAACCTATCGGAATCAAACCAAATTATTATTCTTATATTCATGATAGAAATTCGAGTTAGTCGAGTAAATTTTTTTGAGTTATTCGAGATGAGTCATATTTTATAACTTGAACTTCTGTTGAAATTTTTTCGAGTTAAGTCGATTTTAACGAGTCTGAGTCGATTCGATTTTTGAGTTTATGTACAAATTTTAATTTTACTATTTATAATACTGTGATATAATTTGATTGTAATTTAAACGATTTTCTCTTTCTATGTATATATTTCTTCATGTTACTTTTTACATGTGTAAATAAAATTTTAAATTATTATGATTATGATTATTTTATTATTATCATCAAATAGTTTATGTATGAATATGTCGTTTTATTAAGTTGCATGCTTCGCTAAAACCATTCTGCTTAACTAAAACCAAGACTAGACAAAAAATAGTGATAAATTAAATATAATAAATTAAATACGAAAATTAAAAATATAAAATAAATAACATAATATAAAAGATGTAAATAAATTATTTTATTTATTATTTTATTATTATCATCAAATAGTTTTGGTATAGATATGTTATTTTATTAAATTGCATGCTTCGTTAAAATCATTCTTCTTAACTAAGGTCAGCAAGACTAGACAAAAAAATAATGATAAATTAAATATAATAAATTAAATATGAAAATTAAAAAATATAAAATAAATAACATAATATAAAAGATATAGATAAAATTATATAAAATAAAATAAAATAAATCTAAAAGTGACTAGATTATTAAGAAAAGAAAATAAAAAGGTAAAAAGAAAAAAGAAGAGATTAAAAATAAAATTATAAGGGTTAAATATATAATTAGTCTCTATAATTATTAAAAATTTTGAGTTATTTAATTTTATTTTTAACTTGAATTTTATTTGATATTTTTTCGAGTCGAGTCCAATCTATAAAATTTTGAGTCAAGTCAAAACGAATCAATTTTTTTCTCTTCGAATCAAATAATAAAATTTAATTTTTCAAATCGAATCAAATTTTATTCATCCTTATCTATACCTACCTTTAAAGCATCAAACTTTCTTTCCCTTTCTTGAGGGTGAATTGATTAATTTCTCGAATCTGAATAAAATCATTTTCTTATAATAATAATAATAATAATAATAATAATAATAAAAAGTAGTAGTAGTACTAATTTGTATACATCGACATCCATGAGCTTTAGACGTTGGCCAACTTTTTTGATGTGACTCTTTTAATTGTCTGTAATTAAGGAATTTGAGAGTTGCCGCCCGCTGTGACGGGAAAGTTCTACAAATGACGATTTTAAAAAAAATTAAAAATGATGGTATCATTTTTCTTATAAAAATTATAAAAAATTTAGTATATATTTTTTGATATATATAAAAATTTTTATAATTTTTGTAAAAAAACGATATATACCGAAATCTTTATACTTTTTGTAAAAAATTCGGTATATACATTTTTTTTATAAAAATTATAAAAATTTCGGTATATATTATGTATCAAATTTCTTATAACTTTTATAAAAAAAATTGATATATCATTTTTTAAATTTTTTTTAAAGACGTATTTTTTTGGAATCACCCGACCAACGGACTGACTGATCAAGTCTCGGAATTTCTGGTAATTTCATATTCAAAACTGACTCTATAACTTTCCTCCACGTGGATGCAGCCCAAATGGTCATTTGACATTTATCACTTATAGATATTAATATCTAAGAATGTTTTTAATATTGTTTAAATGATTTGTATTATTATTGATAGAGTAAATTATCATCATTTAATTATTTGACTATTGAATATGATTTATTTTAGTCATTGAATTAAAAAATAATTATTTAATTAGACTTATTTTAAGCATTATCATTAAAAAAACTGGGAAAAATAGCATAACAATTAGTGAAAAATTATATATTAATCCTTATATTTATTATATAAATTTGATTATATTTTAATTTAATTAAAAAATTAACTAAACAATTTGTTATACATGTCATCACCTAATTTGATAAATTTATTTTAATTTATTTTATTTAATATTTAATATATTTTTTATTCCAATCAAATGATAACATATGTCGCTATCTTATTAAAGAAAAATTCAATAATAAAGAAGAATATTTGGCGTAAGGTTTAAACCCATAATCTTAGAAGAGAAAACTCTCTATTTTTATCACTGTTCTAAGACAACTTTATCGATATAAATTATATAATTTAATATATATCTTATAATATAATAAATATTAAAGAATACAAATAAAAATAATTAAAAGAAAACTTGAATATTTAACATTTTAAATTGAATATTAAATCTAATATTTTAAACATCTGAGTGTTTTAAATCAAGTATTTGGTGTAAATATTTGAATATTCAATTTAATATTCTATTTAAATACTTATTTAATATTAAATTTAAATATTTAAATATTTGATATCAACTAATGCACTGAACTATCAGTTATCAACTAATGTAAGTCGATATCAATTATCCGTTATTCATTGATAGAAATAAAAAACCTTAAAATAAAATTTTAGTATTTATCGAAAAAATAAAACAAATAACAATAAAATAATCGATTATGTCGTGATACAATTATTATCTTAAAAATAAATTTATCTCGATAAATATAATCGTTATAGCATACACGTGCATACAACTATAACATCAAAGCATTCCGCAGGAATGAGAACAAATATTAAAAAATAAATGTCTGTTGATATCGGTTAAAAATATTAAAATATCAAAAAAAACGATTGCAAATTTTGTAAAATCTACCCCAGAAAACAAGATATTTTCTTAAATTTAATTACAATCTCTTATATCTAACAAATTTCCCCTAAACTTTTTGATCACTTGCAATGCTCAACAGAATCTGCTAATCTCTCTCTAAGAGCATTACAATGCTTAGCAGAAAATACTAATCTATCTCTCAGAATATTAGTAGAATACTAACAGAAAATGCTAATCTATCTTACTAGACATGTTATAGTACATAACAGAAGAGGCTAATCTGTCTTAAACCAGTAATCAGAATGCTTATATACGATCTCAAACCATTAATTTTACATTATTAACTAAATTATTTTTATTGGGTTGTAATTACTAATTATAGGGCATTATAACTAAATACTAAATGATTGGGGACTTGTTCAATTCAAAGATTCTATTCTTTCCATTTTTTCAGTACTTATATAGTAACTATTTTAAAGTCAATCTAATATCTAAGATTTGAACAAGGAAAGCCCCCACTAAAATCATTGAATTCAATAACCAAGGTAAGAAGAAGCATCTGAGACATTCAAACCTCAAATTCCCTTTGACTGGACCATCCCTCCTCTCATATAAATTCAGACCAACAAACCAAATCATCTGTCAATTCCCACACCTGAAACAGAGCAACACTTGCTTGATATCCCTTGTCCGAACCAAAAATACCATGGCTAGGAAAAGAAAGGCTGCTGAAGCTGCTTATGAAACCCAACAAACAATAGGAGGAGCAAGGAGAAGAAGGAGAGGATTTTTGGGCGTGAGGCAAAGGCCATCAGGAAGATGGGGTGCTGAGATTAAAGGTACCATACACAAGGTAAGGGTATGGTTAGGCACTTATGATACCGCCGAGGAAGCTGCCATGGCATACGATGAAGCTGCTTGCTTGCTTCGTGGTCCCAATACAAAGACAAACTTCTCCCCATGTTCTAATCCAAATCCAGCTCTTTCTTCAAAGATTTCTAATCTTGTTCTCCAGAGACTTAAATCAAACACTTCATCTGCTCCTTTGCCCGTTTCTGACTCGAAAGAAGAAACCTCGGATTTCTTGGATACCCAGTCTCCGGATTCTCTCAAGGATCAGTGTTTCATCTCAAATGATGACATCAAAAGCACAACCGATAACGAAGAAGAAAGGCAAGAAATGGATTTGAAGTTCGTCGATAACATTGGATCATTGTGCTACTACTCACCTTTCCAGATTGCAGAAGTGATTGAAACGGCCATGGGGGAAGAGAGTTTCTGGGATGAACCTTGGATGATTAGTGGTGCTAGTGCAATGAAGAGAATGGCGTATGAACGTAAAATCTCAGCTTCTCTGTATGCTTTCAATGGGATAACAGAGTTGTTGAGGCTAAAGTTTGGACATACAAGTGTGAGGATATCTGAAGAGTTGACACAACTTGAAAATGCATGTAAGAACTGAGGGGAAGAAGATGATAAAGAAATTGTGTGGGACAAGCGGAATGACATCCCACAATCTTCACTGGACTCTTCCGGGTGGAATTTGAGCGAGGGTGAACCTCTTTGGAGCTCGCTTCATCTACAACTCATCTACCTTGTGAACTCATAATATTAAACTTTTTCCACAACATTAAAACTGAGGATCTCTATGGGGTACAGAGGGACAATCACTCTCGCTCCGAATATATATATTTTTTTATCTTCTTGTATAATTTATTTATAAATTTACTATTATTTTTAAATATTTATATTTTGTCTATTAAACATCAATTTTTTAAAGGGCACCTAAATTGTGTTGAAAAATTTAAAAACATATGATTAAACCTACTTGTGTTGGACACATGCATACATCCGAGGCTCGCAGATACTTGACAATGGTTAATAGTGAGAACTTAATATATTCCCACAACTTTACAAGAAATGGTGCAATAAAAAACAGTAACAACCGAAAAGCAAAACTCCAACTGATCGACCTTCAGTCCAGATTTTTGAAATTAAGTATTCAATGTGCTCTCTTTTTCTTACCTTCATTTGTATAAAATCAAGCCCTAACTTTTTCTACAAGTTAGGGAATAACGTACCTCGGCAGTGATGTACGAGGAGCTCATGCTCTAACCTCAGAAAAATAAGTTGATGAGACAGCCAACCCCTCCGCATCGTAAGTTCGAACCAGTCTCTGTCTCTTACCAGGAGCCTCTAACCAACAGAACTCCAAATGGAATGATCTGGATTCAGCTACACTCTTTGCGATATCAGTAGGGTATCCCATATACATACCCCCAGGTAATAATGTTAGCTGGTATGCCCCTTCAAATTCAACCAAGTTATTTGTGATTGTACCCGTCCAATGCACGTTAGTCCTTACATCTCGTCCACCACCCTTGGAAGTAACATCCTGATCGTTTATTTCAAAACACAAAGGGAGAAAAACATGAAAACTGACAATACTGAGTGTTCAGCACAGACAAAACTGACAATACCACCTGCATAATTTAAGCTTGAAGTGGCATTTAGAATATCAAGACCGAAACAGAAATAAGAAAAATTGAAGACAGAATTTTCCGTATTTTAGAACTCTGTAAAAGACATTAGCAGAAAAAAAGGTAGCCCTTTCCTCTTTATATACAACACAATGCTACGATTTTCAGACTCGAGTGTCAGATACTGTTCTGGGTCAGAAGTGTGTTATCAAATTTTTCAGTTTTTACAGATAATTAGAGATTCATACTCCCATATCCATACCTGAATATGTATTAAATATGAGTGCTGGACATGAGTACTTTAGAAAAAATAAAGTGCCACGGCAATATAGAAAAAATGAACAAGATCTTATCACTAACTTCATGGAACTAATCCCTTGTGTCATCATAAATGTAGTCCAAGAGATATAAATCAATTCCACTTCAAGCTTGCATGACTCTTAACTTTTTAAGAGATTGAGTATTGCTCTTGAAACATTTAGAGAAACAAACATACCTGAATGAGCTTATTCTTATCCATTTCAAGTAAAGCAACTGTATCAGCTTCTGCCATCGTTGATCCATAAACACCACTGCGTTTTGTTAAAGAACGACCTTCCCACTTGCCCAAAAATGGTAAAATCCGATCCTGTTCATCCTACAATCCATAAAATAATATATTACATGCATAGATCTTATAAAAGTAAGTTAGAAATATCAGCTTAAACAAAGTGGTTGAAGATCATTTACCACAATATTGCCAAGTGATGGGTGAATAAGTGGCCCATCTCCTCTATCCTCCAAGAAGATTATAAGCATATCTACGAAACCTCTCGGGTCCATGATATGAAAAGCTCGTGCTCGTCTATCCTTCTCTTGAGAATATATGCAATTTTCACAAACAAGGGAAGGCCGGCGAGAAGGAAGCTTAAGATTTCTGTAAAATAGAACAAATAGTTAGCTCTTTTAATTGAATGCAGCCACCTGTGCATGTGCAGGTCAGACAATAGAAGAAAATGCTGCTAAAAATTTCAAAAAAAATATTGATATTTTTCTCTGGAAAGCATACTCATCATTTTAGAAACTGGGTCATTGTGACATAAATCATTGACTGAATTAGCTAATCAGTATTGTCCAGTGATCCACTTATCCATGCAAATTCAATACTCAAAGAGTACCAGTTTTAAATATTCTTCTCAACAACCAAACAGAATGGAGATTCCAGTTTTTGCAACTATTGAAACAATTCATGAGAGGAAAACTAATCCTCCCCCTCTTCTGTCCACCACTATGTCCAAGCAAACCAACCCCCGTCCCACCCTGCCCTCCTGAAAACACTAAGAGTAAAATAAGTCAACTTGCAACTATAGTAGAAAAGTTTTTTTTTTCTTTTTCATATATGGGTAATGGTTGTCCAGGGATCAAACCCGAGATGGGTGTTAATTGAAGAGTTGAACACAAGTCCTTTGCCAAACCATTGTGGTCCAGTTGACCATGCAGAAAAGCTTGAAACTGTAAAATAGGGGCAGCAAGATGGTTGTACGGAGACATAAGGAAATATAGAAGGTGGACTACCCAATAATCTAACCAATCAAAGATATCAAAATCAACTTTTAATAATTTGACAGATTTATAAGATGCTTTCTCAAATGGTTACAAGAAAACTTCTTTAAATAGGTGCTATTCATGCCACACATCATGCATTATATATTAAAGTTAGGTTTGAGCATACCAGCCATCAGAACAAATTCACACATCATTACAACAACAACAACAAAAACAAGGAGCACAAAACCACAATTGGATTTGAATTTGTATACAACTAAGCTAGTATCAAAACTATTCAGACTCCTTTTCCAGGTATATATCATTCAATTGATAAGCTGAATGCCTTCTAAGAGAAAAAGAGCTTACTTAGGTGATTCCTCCCCAGTATCATCTTCTCCTAATACCCCTTGCCTTAACACAGTCTCCAACATGCCAGCAGTCTGGTACCTTAATGAAAAAGCTCTCTCCTTGGGGAAAAATCCAATCTGCAGACTAAACATAATTTATAATTGTAAGAGAAAATAAAGGAGTTTAAAAGCTAAGATACAATGAAAAGAATGTACATAAAAAATCAAACAATTTCAGATCCTGATTGAGAAAAACTCTACCTCCTGATATTTGTCCACAGTGAACATATTTGTTTCTTTTATTTTGTATTCTGCCCAGTCAGTTTCCTCCTGAAGTCCAGAAATTGAAGTGCTTGATTGAGGCTGCTCAATGTACAACCTAAAAACAACTTTGTCAACCAACTTCCATAGGAGAAATATAAAAACCATAAGCATCTACTAGCTATAATGACTAATTCACTTAAATATATGATTTTTCTTGTTTATCAACTCTCATAAATAAGAAATAAAAATTAAAAAATACTAAAAGAAATAAATCATATATACTTCAAAAAGATAAAAGAATCTAAAAATTTCACCCAAAAAATAAACTTCTACAAAATAAAATACTAATGGTAATAGAAATTGAAAGCTTACGTTTGAATGAGACTGATAAGATCATCTTCTCCATACGAACTAGCCGAAAGCCTCGTATTTAATTTTTGCAACAAATTTCCATTTCCATCAAATTGCTACAAATTAAGAATAAACATTTAAAAGAAAAATTATTGATAAAACGAAGAAAATTAAAAGTGATTAAGGAATAAGTAATTACGTGGAAAGATCCGGTCCATTTTCCGGAATTAAGATGGAAAAACTGCCGGAGATTATCGATACTCATGTAATGATCTTCTTGGACAGGAGCAGAGTTGGAAGCTCGGATTTTGGAGCTCCGAAAGGAGGAAGGGAAGGGGTTCGGGTTGCGAAGTCGTGAGAGGAAAGGAAAGGGTCTGTTGTTTGAATAGAGGGAAGTGGAGATAGTTGAGTAACAGGTTGAAGCCATTGCCGTTGCCGTTGCCATTGAGATTGTTGTTTGGATTGAGTGGGAAAGGTTGCTCTTTTTCTATGTCTTATCCGTTCCGGATTGATTTTTTCCCTCGGTTATTAAAGGGTTTTTTTAAGGCAAATATTACCTTTTTAATTTAAATTTTAGGATATAAGTTATGGGCGAAATTGGTTGAATATTTTAGTTTTTTTATTTAAAAAATTATTATACATACCCAAAGATCCATAACAGTTTGAATTGTGTTATTTTTAAGATTAGTTGGAAAGGAATCTGACTTAAAAATTAAAAAATAAAGTTGGTTGGATTATAATTCGATTTTATAAAAATATAATATAAAATGTTGAGGTCGGTTGGATTATAATCGACGTCATAAAAAATTATAAAAAAAATTTGAAGGCTACTTTCTTTCGACCACACCTCATTAAGAAATAATAAAAAATTAAAAAAATCATGTAATCCTCTTTTCCTCAATTATTTCTCACTTTTATAATTTTTTATAAAGTCGGATTGTAATTCAACCAATCTCTAAATAAATTTATCTATGTGAGATATATAGCATCAGTTTGAGCCATGAACATGTTTAGTGTGTTGTCCAAAGTTTTGATATTTGTAGGTTGTTGTTGCGGAATGGTCTACTATAGTGGCATTTGTTGTTGAAGTGGTTAAATATTCTGCTGAAAACCTGTGGGTTACATATTTTGTATTGACGGGTTTAACGCATTATTGGGGTTACTCAATAAGAAGTTGAGATGTTTTCTCCATATTGAATTATATGTGTTTGAAATAATGTTTCTATTAAAATTTTCAACATAAAAACTGAATTCTGGATTTTGGGTCACTCAGAGAAATCATAGTTGTCACTTCATAATTCACAACATGCGTTGATTGCCTTAACCTCTTAAATATTACTTAGCTTTTGAAGATCCTTGACTATATTTGTCAAAGCTAATAATTGGGCTAGAATTCAATCTAAAGAGTCTAAATTTGTCGCCCCGCACCTAACTATTTCTCTCCTTGTTGTCAAATGTTGGTAATCGTTCTTTGTGAGTCTGTCCAAAATCTCTAAACTTTCATGAGGTGATTGATTCAAAAGTATACCATTTACCGAGGCATCAAATATCATCCTCATAGGTGTATTCGCCAAGTTATAGAAGTTGGATACTTGTGTCCACTCAGGTAATCCATACATTGGGCACTTGCAATATAATTCCCTGTATCTTTCTCATAATCTCGTACATGGATTCATCGTCATCTTGCTTGAATGAGGTAATATCTTTTTGATTTTTTCAGTTATATTAGTGTAACTGAATTAGACAAGAAAGCTACGATACAACTCTTTCTAAGAATTAAGCAAGCCTGGTTGTAGATTATTTAACCATGATTTGGTCATATCCCATAGTGAATAAAAAATAATTGTAACACAAACTTAAGAATAAACCAGTTTAGTCGCCGAAACCTGAATTCATCCTAAGCCAGTTTAGTCTAAACTTAAGAATAAAGACCGTATTCATTTGTTTCATGAGTTTAACTCTCTCGAGTTCAGACAAATAGATTTTTTCTCACAAACTTTTCTTCTGAGCTTGAGTGCAAAAAATAGTACGAACCAAAAGCAAATAAATTATGAAACAAAACTTGCATTAATAAAAATTTAAACAAAGTACATTCTTTTTCCATAACTACTCTATAAAATAACCTAGGCACTATGAAAAAAATTAGAATATGATGGTGAAGTTGTCGGCTAAGTTTTTATTCAAGACTTCTGGATTGATTTCTTCTATTCTTAAGGTATGGTATTTATAAGCTAAACCTAGGTCAAACCTTTTCAATATGAATTAAACTTGGAACAAAATACAACTTTCGTACATAATAAAATATATTTTATTTCTTAGTTTATTCCTATTAAAAAAAATTTTCCTCCTAGTTTTGATTAAAGTTTTTTCGTTCTTCTTTGCTTTATTTTTTTTAGACTTGTCTTAAAAGATTCAATTCTTTTTATCGCATTTCATTTATGATCGTCGAAATCCGCCTTGACGAGTGTATTAGAATACTTTAACTGAATTACAATCTGTTATGAATTCAGTTCTTTTGTTAACAAAAAGTTATTTTGGATCTTTGAGTAGTTCAGTAGGCTATATATATATATGAGCTAGTCATATTGGACTGAGGCATTCAATTCTCTCTTGTTTGTATTACTCATTGTGTATTCACGATACTATTGAATATACTTTTCTTATCTCTTTCTTTGCTTTTACTTTACTCTTCTTCTTTATTCATTTGTATTTCATTCTCTCTATTTCAGATCACTGTCGAGTGATCTCTGATAGAGTGCTGCTCTGCATCTTATCTTGTTCTGGTTCGATCTGTATCTTTTTCTACGCAACATCTCTTCGGCAATATCTAATGTTTAGGTGGCATAATTTCTATCAAAGAAAGAAAATTTAAACAACACTAGGGATGAGCACGGAATCCGAACCCGACCTGATCCGAACGGGTCAGATTTTTTTGAAGAAAATTCAGATTCGGGTCGAGTTTTTTAAAGGGTAATTTCGAGTCAGGTTTAGGGTGAAAAAATTCGACCCGGTCCAAGACTAATAATGTAATTTTTCCACATATGTTTTTGAGATATTTGTAATAATGATCTCTCTTTATATATATTTTATACAATTATGTTACTAAAATTATTTTTTTTATAATTAGCTCACTGATTTTTTTTACAATTAGATCCCTAATTTCTTTTACAGTTAATTCTCTAATATTTAAAATTTTTAACGATTCGGGTCGAGTCGGATCAAATTTTAAAGTTTAAAAATCGGGTCGGGTCAAGTCGATTTTTTTCACCCTAAACTCGGTTTGGGTGACAGGTGGAGGGTATGTATTTTTGGGTCAGGTGCGGCTGGGCCGAAAATCCGACCCAGCCTGACCCGTGCTCATCTCTAAACAACATCTATTTTTTACCGAATATTACATAAAATCAATAAATATTTGTATGGATGCTGAAATGTAAAAAATGTACAGAATTGTCTATAATTGACATTTAAAAATTTTATTAAATACAAACAATAATCAAAATAAAAGTGATATAAATTATAGGACTATTATATACTTATTACGATGCAAGTGTGTTTGCGCATACTGGTATGCTCTCATTAGCAATCCTATGTTCATCAAATTGCACCTGAAGTACAACTGCAACAACAATGTATGTGTCCTTCTCAAGCGCAGCCTTCCAACGTGCTTAGGAGAGAAAGAAAATATGCTGTCGTTGTTCTGCATCAACGATTTCTCTTTTTTTAAATTTAGATGTTGATTTGTCCTTATACAAGGAGCAGTGCTTACAGCTTTTAGGTCATTGTGATGGCATTATCTGCCTTTCAAATTACAGAGATGATATAGTTCTATAAATGTAACCCTGCAACTAGGGTTTGGTTATGATGCTAAAACCCATCACTGCAAAGTTGTTAGGATTGTTTCTTACAACCTTAAGACCCAAGAACTCAAGGATCTTCCGATTTATGGGGTTATAATTTTGAAGTACAACGTTCCATGATCTCCATGGTGAATATCTTGCCAAAATAAACATCAAGACTTTATTAGATGACAATACAAAATGACCAGAGGATTGCAGCATTGGCTGATTTCACTCTAGATGGTCATGTGGTCTGATTGACATAAACAAGGCAGCATATTGCATCAACCGGTAATCCTGGCTGTTTCCGTTTGGCGCCGAAGAAATCATCGGACCTTTAGTCTTTGTTCTGTATCGCCTCCAGGAGAATTGTATGTTCACTGCCGCCCATGTTCGCCAATTGGATGAATAGTACCTTGCTGTTCTTTTGAGCCTCTCGTTGGCAAATTTGTACCTGAAGTGATCTGTGAGGTATCTGAGATGGTTTGCATCGAGACCGAATGCTTCAATCGGCTCTATGCAAACAAATGTTGCAGAAGAAGCCGGAAGACGATCCATAAATGGGCGACGAAGACACCATGACAGCAGCTCATCACCGAAAAACCCTCCCGGTTCGATTGTACTTGTTGTGACTATGCCTTTGCTAAGGCTTTGGTTACGTCTCATCCGACCACGAACTATGAACACCATTCTTTGCACTGGATCTCCTTCTCTGGTTATCTGTGTTCCATGGGAACATGGACAAGTTAAACAACCTTGTACAGTTTCGTAACAGAGTGTGAAATAACATGAACTTCATATGTTCATACCTTTTCATCTCTAGAGAAAACAAGTGGCTTAACCCGATCGCAGATGTTATCGATAATCAGATCATCCAAGTTGTGGAACAGCGGAACCTGAGGAAAAGAAATCGGAATTGAACTGTTAATTGGTCTTTGTTTGAAATTATAACCCCATAGGTTAGTACCTTTTTAATAAGGTCAAGGCATAGGTAACGCTTGATATCCCTCCTAAGGCCTTCAGGCAAGTCTTTGATTATGTCCATTTCATCTTCTCCTCCCAAAGTAGCCCATTTCTGTCGTTCGAAGTGGCGAACTCTTTGTCTCAAACGGGACGGCAACTGTCGACGCTTCATCCACCATTCAATGTCTCGACATCTCAGCTGCATTTTTCTCTTCTTCGCCATGACTGCATGCAAGAAGACCTTGATCACGAAAGGTGATCAATCCAGTGTCAGATACCGAAAACTTGAAGAAATTAAACAATTCCATTATAAAAAGAAGAGTTATCCATTGATGACCTGGATGTTTCCAATCAACAAAGTGAAGAGTAGCAATCCAGCAAGCACAATGCATATACTGAAGATCACTTCTAGCCAGTGACTTGTTGGTTCAAGATCATTTCCAAAGGTGCTGCAAAATTCAAATCGATATACATGAAAGTTGAACCATCAAAATCACAAAGAGAAATGAAAGAAGTTAGAAGTTATGGTACCTGAAAGACATTAAGCCCCAAAATATTGGATAAAAGATCTTAACAGCAAGAGAATTGCTAGAAACAACAGGAAGAGCCGACTGATAAATCCCATAATTGAAAGGTCCATCAACATCTAAACACAATGGTTTGCCTACAAGTTTTGTCGAGTTCCCACCACATGCATTGCCAACAGCATCAGCAGCAGGGAACAAACCCTGGTAACACACCTTATCCGAGCAAGACAACGATAGCTTGCACTGCTCGTTTCTCCCACACTGTTTCCGGAGGCACAATGCCACGCGTTGTATCGCTAGTACATACCAGCACCCTCCAGCAACCTTAGCACACAAAAAAAATCAAAAATGGAAGAGAAATTAATCCCATTTTTACATAGAGCTTGTGAAAATGCCAGTTAAATTATAGCTTACATGAGAGGCTATGAAGTAGGCAATGAGGTTAAGGCCAAACCCCCACCAAATGGTGCCGAAGATGTAGCCTGTGACCTTTTGCATCCTTCTCATTAAGTAAATGTTGTGGTAAACTTTTGGGAGGAATTGGAACAAGAAGATTAGTATCAGTATTGTCAATATAAGCTTGATTTGCTCTTCCTTGATTAGTTTTGGCACAACTAACCAGAACACTGCCTGCACAAGAATTGGCAAGTAGGAGGGCCCCTCAGACATGGATTAATGTGATACTAACAGGAAAAACTTGCGAGCAATAGTTTTTAAATTCAAATATATTAAACTTTTTTTATCATGCGAATTAGCGGTGGGTAAGACCGGGTACCCGACCAATTTGAATAGAATTGGTCTCGGTCCCGGTAACCATACTAATCCTAGTTACACCGGATCCTAAACTTTAAGAACTGGTCTTGTTAACGGTGGGTACCGGTTCCAATATCGGGTACCCGGTCAATTAGTTTATTCTTAATTTTTTTTATTATTTTTTTAAAAAATTCAACCACCAATAATAATATTAAATAATAAAATCAGAATATTGTAGACTTGAAAAATTAAAGTTTTTAAAACTAGTTATATTCATAATATTCATACATAAAGACAGTTTTATAAGAAAAATAAACAAAAGAAAATCAATACTGGATTTTTGATATTGATCCCGGTCTTACTGGGTACCTATCGGTACCGGGTCCAAAAAATCAAGATCCATACCTAAATTTTATATTCAATCCCGGTCTCACCAAAACTAATACCAGATAAAAATCTATTGAATCTTCCAAATTCGAGATCAAAATCGAATAATTAGGTTTTTTACCTACCCCTGTGGTCGTTGAATATCAGTGACAGAAACCCAAAAAAGCAAAACAAACTGTTTTTAAAAGTGGGATTTGTGGCACCCACCTAATATTCTTCACGTTTTTGTGCCTCATCACATAATTTTGAATTAAACGATCAATCTTCAAAAACATTTTTTTTGTTAATTTGGAGCTGCTCCAAAAGCAATATATCGTGGGGTATTTATCAAATCATTCGATTGCGAATTGAATAATACTTGATTCGTATTTGTTAAACAATTATTTTATTTATTAGATTTGATAATTTTTATTTGACTTATATTCATTAAAAATTTTATTGTTCGATTCAATTCGTTAATCATTAAACTCGCCAAAATTTTTACCTTATTTTTTTAATATAAGTAAAATCTAGTAATATTATTAGAGTTTAAACATAAAAATTTACAAAAATAGGAGGTCTAAAGATATAAATAAATAAACCTATTATGACTATTAGAAATGAAGTCGATATTCAAGTGTGAGATACCTTTTAATTTCATAATAATCTTAGATGAATTACAAATGAAATAATACCTTAAAAATTTTAGGGTTTTAAATTTTGATTATATTTTTATACAAAAATTTAAAACTAAATATTTTTATTTTATTTTTTTACACATAAAGTAATACCAATAAAAGAAAAAGTAAAGACTTTAATAAAAAAATAAAAACATCATTATAATTTAATTTTTTATTAATACAATTTTTAATTCTCAAAATTAAAAAAAATGTTTTAAAAAATTGAAAACTAAATTTTATGGATAAATTATCTAGTAATTTAATTTTATCGAGTTTTTACCTAGTATTTAAATTTTTTAGAACATAACTTTTTTAACGATCATAAATTTTTTAAAAATAATTTATAAAATAATAATGAGCTATTCGCAAACTTATCAAGTTGAGTAAAGCCTTGCTCTACTTGATTTAATAAAATCTGAAATCGAGTTTAATTTCAAAACGAATCAATTCGAGTTGAACGTTAATCTAATTTTGACCGAACTTTAAACCTTTAGTTTAATTGTTTACAGGTTGCACAACTATCCCTAAATGTAACTAACTTATCAAGAACTCTAAACATCTCTGACATGTTTAACATTTATAATGTAATTACAACTTAATTTTTTGTCATATTTAATCGTACAAAACATAATTATATAATTAAATTTTAAATAATATTAATTAGGATTACTATAAATATATATCCTTGAATACTAAAAATATTACATAAACATTTAAACAAATTTGTGACAATAAAGTTACTAACAAAAATAAAAATTGCTAGGTTCAAGGCTTGGCGTTTCAGGTTTGAGTTACATTTTATATGGATTTTATAAGTAGATTTTTTTTAATTTAATCTTATTTTACAATAATTAATTTATATGATAATTATTTATATTTGAAATTAAGATTGTAATTGTACTTAAAAATATTAAAATAAAAAAAAAAAAGGAAGGAGCAAACCTGAGGGACTGGGAGTATGACAAAGGCATCAAACCAGAAACCTTTAATGGAGCGAATATAATGAGAAGCAATGGCACGCGGATCCCACACGAGTTTACCACAACCAACGACGAGGGACTCCTTCGACACGTACGCCACCCTAAACTGAAGCCAAAGATGGAACAAGTGGACGGCGTCGACCACGGTTCGAAGGACGGTTACAACGGCGGCGAGGCCACCATCCATGTACAAACAAGGCGAACCGCCTCTGCCTATCGATAGAGAATAAAAGAACAGAGGGTCAATCGCCAAGGCCATGCCACGGGCTAGCAGGAACGCTCGGTTCCATCTATGCACACGCTTGCTCCTCGGATCAAGCAGAGTCCCGAACGGACCAGAGGGTTGCGAAACAGCGGCTCCAGTGGTCTTCTTTCTGTGATGAATAGGGACGAGAGATGAGCCGGCAGAGGCTTCCCATTCCGGGGGATGAGCTTGGTCACAGCTGGAGGAATGGAAAACGGGAACGCCGACTTGAGTGCAAGCGTGGCAATCTATAGTGCTGGAAACTGAGTTGTCATTGTTGGTGTCTCCGCCATTATCAAACCTCTCCCGGTTACAGTTTCGAAGCTGACAAAATCCAATCCACCTGTTACAGAATCAGCAACAACAAAAACAAAATCTTTGTTCATAATATATTCCATGAAAAACCTGAATCTTAATGTTGATAGTTGAACATTTTTCCCCTTGTTAATGAAAGGAAAGAGAGGTGGAAAGAGGGGAGACCTGGAGAGGAAAGGCGGAACCATGGGAGAGAGAAAGAGAAGTAAAAGGAATAGGAGAGGAAGGGGGCGATGGTGGAGTTATTTGAGGCATGAAGCAAACACGAGCAGCTGAAAGTAGGGGAGCATATCTACCAGAGTTAAAAATTTTTGAGTTATTCTAGTTTAAGAAATTCGAATCGAGTCGAATTGAAAAATTCTTATAAAATTTAGTTTTAACTATTTATATATATTAATATATATATCATAAAAAATTAAAGATTCATCTCGAACTTAAAAATAATTTTTTTAATTGCTAAAAATTTTGAGTTATCCGAGTTATTCGAATTTCTATTTTATAACTTAAACTTTATTTAAAATTTTTCGATTAGAGTCAAATTTATTAAACTTTGAGTCAAATTAAAACGAACTAAGTATTTTTATCTCGAGTCAAATCAAATTATTTTATTTTTTAAATTGAATCGAGTTTCATTCACCGGAGGAGGAGCGGTCTGTGACGTTGCACGTGATATGAGCAAGGGAAAGAAAAACTAACTCAGAAAGTAGTTTGATTCTTGTGTTTATTTAAACTATTTAAGATAAGATTTACTAACATTTATACCTACAAAACAAAATTTAAATGCTAATTTATCATCTTTAATGAATTAATGAAATAATCTTTTAGTTTATAAATTAATATTTGATATATTTTATGATTTTTTGTAATTACATCTTATTTGCATTCACCCCTTTTGAAATATTATTTCAGAATTTACTTTTTAATTGATAGGCATAAAAATTCATTGAACAGTATAGATATGAATATAGGTTTAGGTGGCAGTCAAGTTATAGGGTCCATCGATGTGGAAAGATATGAACCATCGCTATATCTTTGTCAATGTCCGATTATACCTCACTTGTAAACTAGTAGAAAAGGAAAGGATAACTAGACTTGAAAAAATAAAAATAAAAATTGTTAAAAAAGAAAGAATAATTTTAAATCATAATTAAATTATTTGCATTGTATTAAAAGTGTACGTTGATAGAGGCTCGGAAGTCCTTTTGATTCCACCTTTGTCAGCGTTCGAAATGTGTTTTCGTGCGTAGGTTATGTGGAGCCGGTTCTTGTAGAGCACTATCGAGGTTTGGATTTCAGCATCGACTTTGTATCAGAGTACAGTGATAGATGTAGTGGGCTAGTACTTTGTCAGACCCTATATGTATTTTTGTAACTCTATTATTTAATTGGGTCAAATGTTTTAAATGGGTTTGTAGTAATTTGGAGCTTCGGTCACTTTAAATTATTTTGAACTTTTGTTTTAAATTAAATGGATTTTATGGATCGTATTTGGATTTGAATTAACTTTATTATTAGACTTTCAAAGAAAATTTTGAAATACGGGTTTTGGGTCGGAGGCCCAATGTGACATCTGGGGCGGAGTGTTACACTAGTAGTCATGAGAACTGTTACAAGAATCATCAAACAGATTACTTTCAAGACTCTCAATAGCTCAACAAAAGAATCAAGTTGATTGTTGCGTGTTTAAAGTGTTTCGCAATAGGTGCAAGCATACACGTTTCAAGTTATAATATAGATAGTTATCGTCTCCACAAGGATTGATGCTCTTTCTGGAATCTAATTTCTTGTACTGAAAATTAAGACACAAATTGTTTATAGAATTGATATTTAAATAAAGTGAAATAAAAAACAAGCAATTAAAGTAAATTGGAGTAATCAATAAGAGAGATGAGGCTAGGTTATCTTGAATTATGGAATGATGGACGAGTAAATTCTTCCTTGTAAGTTAGTGCTCGCGCCGCTCAATTGTTCCTGCAATTGGTTTAATCAGATTGTATAGTCAGTTCATCAAATGCTTTGCAATTGCAATTAAAGGAATTACTCGGTAATTTGGGCGACTATTCTCAAGGTTCGGCAAAGCGTTATTCATTGGTCTACGTTATCCCTAATGCGAAACTTTGTTAATCGTACAATCTTTGATGATAGATCACTACGTTAATCAAAGGTGTACAATCAATCTTGCGTTTTTGTTAGCCGTTGAAATCCTACACTTATTCCTAAGCCAGATTAGTTCTCATGCACTTGGTTTGAACTATACTTATTCGTTTCATGAATCTAATTCTCCCGAATCTAGATAAATGTATTGTTTAAAGAGATCATTTTCTAATTCTCTCGCAAACCAATTAAAATACCAAGAATAAAAGCAAACCTTGATTAAGAACATATGAAATACGTAGATAGAATTCAAACTAAATCAATCCATGAAATAAAATTAACCCAAACCAACTTAATTTAATACATGACTGAGCAAAATATCAAACAAGTAAATCCTCCCATCTCCCGAATAAACAAAGAAAGACAAGAAGAAATCAGCAGCCTTTGCTTCAATCTCTCTCAATCTCGTCTCACCTTGTGTTTAACGATATGCTTCTACTTTTAAGAGATTTTTTTGGACTTAGATGATAGGATAAAGTTTGAATTGAAAATAATCATAAAAGAATATTTTTTTTTCTCACTTGATTCTTATAAAGTCTTTTCATCTTTGCTTCAACCTTCTTAATCTTTCCTTGCTTTAAAAATTGGCTTTATCTCCTTAAAATTTCTTCTCAGTTGTTAGCCTATTATCATCAAGGGATTGATTTATGCAAATAAGAAAATACACCAAAGCAGTATCTTTTTTCACGGATATTAACCAAAACCCGAATTAAATGTCACAACCAAAAAAAATATGTAAAAATGTATAAATGACTAATAATGCAATTAATAATATACCTAAATCTAATAATAATATAAGTAAAAATGGATAATAAAAAAATACTTTTAGACAATTAACATTGATTCAAGGTATCAAGGAAACAACAAAATCTTTAAGGATTATTCTTCTTTTCAGATGATCGCTATTTCGATTTACACTTGTGAAATTCTAGAGAATTCTAAGATTGTGCTGATGAGGGTACATCATACTTTTATACTTGTACCCTCCAAGTTAAGTAGGAAATTATGCAACTTCCTAGTTTAAAGAGATAATTCAAAATAAACTGATCAATAAATGATGATAAAGAAAGTATGTTTCATAAAAATGATATGTCTAAAAATAAATAAAAAATTCTTTATATCGAGACACTTATAACCCTTATGTTGTGTGTTGTAACCAAAAAATACATATTTTTATGATCAAAATTTCAATTTATGATGATTAATTGATTTGAGATATAAAAAACAAATACAACCAGACTCAATAATCGGTTAGGATTATAATCGATTTAAATTTAATTTTAATTGTTTCACTTATGGTTAATATTTTTTGTTTTAGTTTGGGTCTACATTGATTTTAGTTTGGTTTGATTTTCGATTCAATTAAATTTTAATTCGATTTAAATTTGATTTTGGTTCAGGGTAATATCAGGTTAGCAAGAGATCGATCATTTCTAGTCAGTTTTTTAGTCCGAATTAGTTTTTTATACTTTATATATCACTCTGTATAATATATATATTTGATTTTTGTCAATTGTACGACAATTCACATCATATCTTTCTTTGTTTTAATATATTTTTTATTTCAGATTGTCTTTAATTTGATTAATATATTTATTTTAATATATTTCTTTGTTTTATTTCAGATTCAATTAAATTCGGATTGGATATTATAGAGATTTATGATGAGGCAACTCTTTTAACCTGTTCGTTTCATTCACAATATTATGATTCGAATTTTTGATTTTATTTAAAAAATCTAACATATCATCCTACTAAATAAATCAGTTGTTGATAAAATAATAATTGTCCTTTTAATTTATTATTTTATTTGTTAAGTAGTTTTGTTTAATATGGAGCCATGGAGTTTGAGGAAACAAGGTTGGTCCGGGGGAAGGAATTGATGTAAATTGACAAGGAAGGCTCAGTTTTTTGTCTACAACTATACGGTTTATGTCTTTCAGTTTCTTTAATTCCTTTGTATATTTAATTGTACGAATAAAAGTTTATTACATGGTACGTAACTTGCAAACAAATTTTGTCCCAAAAAAGCATTAATTTATTTTAATTACTACGAGACAAATTTATATGCTTCTATAATTTATAGTCACTAACGACTGCATGACGTCATAAAATTAAGAAATAAATATAAAGTTTTAGATAAATAAAATTTATATTTTAAGAAACTTATATGTACAATTACAGATATTATTACAAACAATATACATTCTTCATTAATATGTTATAAATGAATGATAGGTAATCTCATAAAAATAATAAAATATTTGTTACACATATTAATATATTTCTATTTTTTTAAATCTATTAACGTTTTTATATTTCTATTATTACACAGATATTCTAATATATTATTAATATATTTATATGATTATAGATATTCTAATATTATTACAGATATTCTATTAATATATTTCTATTTTTTAGTATATTACTATTAACGTTTTTATATAAACGCTTGAGGAGTTTTTGTTTATTCCACTGACAGTGCACAGAGTAAATTATACATATAAATTTATCATTTTTTTAAACGATATGATTTCATTCAACACATGGATGTATTAACATATATATCTCTAAAAAATAAATTTAGAAAAAAAAAAATATACATGCTAATAACTAGGAACGACTAGAAGGAGAGTATCTTGAATGATCGCTTAGAGTTTAGAAATTCTTAAATTTAATTATTTATATTTTTAATTTTTATAATTTATTAAATAAATTAATTAATTGAATAATAAAAGATAATTTTTTATCAATAAATAAATTTAACCATGAAAATATTTCAAAATATTAAATTAATTATTTAAATTAATAAGATGAATAAAAATACATTTTTATTGTTATTTTTTTATGTTCAACACTAAAAAAATTAAATTTTAGCCTTAACCCTAAATTTTAAATTATAAATTATAAACTCTATATCAATACCTTATTCTAATTTTAAAATCATAATTCTAAACTTTAAGCTTTTTCTCACTCTTGGTTCATAAATAAGGATACCTAAAGGGACTTAGAATTTTTATTCTTAATGAAATATGCTTTGTTATATAAATGACTAATTTAATTTTTCCCCAAGACTCAAAAATTTTCGAGACGAGTCTACTAATAACTAAAAAAATTCACAGAAAAACAGGATAGAAATTCATTAAGAAAACTAACTATGAGAAACATCGAGCGAAAATCTTATGCCTCTTTTTTGTGCCTCCTTTTATGCTTCCTTTTAAATTTACTAAAAAATTAAATTTTAAACCCTAACTCTTATTTTTTATATCCTAAACCTTATACCCAAAAAAATACACTCTACCCCTAATTCCCTATACCCTAACCAAAATCCCTAAACTAAAACCCTAAACCTCTAATTTGATGTGGATACATAAATAAAGACATAGAAAAAGATAGACGATTTGCTCCCAGAAACATCATCCAATACTAAAGGAGTAATCCAACCTGTTGGCATATCATGATATAAAGGCTCGAAACAATTTAAACTTGCGCTTCACGCTAAAACCCTGATCGTGTCCAAGCCATCCAATTCAAGAATAACGTACCTGAACCCGGCCTCTCAAGCAAACACTAATCCAAAGTAAGCACAACGAAAGCTCTGCATCTAACACCAAACAAATGCCAATAAATTAATTTCGTGAAACCGCAGCATCAATCTCTTGAACAGTCACGAGCTAAGCCATCACACGAAGCATGTCCATCAACCTCGTGTCGAGTCCCATCGGTTTTGATCTTCAGCCAAACACATTACCACTGCTCAAATCAATGTGCATCGGGCTAACACACGACTCTCCTCCATTAATAAAACTGTCAAAAACTTTGGCGTTACAGTCGAACAAGTTCCAAAAAAACATGCCCAAACAGTAGATCCCAGTTGAGATTAGGGCCTAACAGCAATCGAACCTGACAAATTAGTTCTTATCTAATCAATTAGATCCATGTCCAAGAAGAACACCAATTCGTTCGGCTGAATTAGGTCACTCCACACTTTGAACGCTAGAGGGACACGGCGAAGCACATGGTAACTGTCCTCAACCAGGTTCAGGGAGACCCTAAACTTGTGTACGATGGACCAAATAGGATCGTTAAGGCCGTTCAAAGCTCCATAATGCAAGAAATAAGCCGAGTTGAGAGTAAATGTCCGGTCCTGGGATCCCTTCCAACCAACCAAATCATTAGCTAGTCGTGAATTTGTCCCCTTAACCACTGCAATCTTTAGGAGTACGTATAGGAAAGGAGATGTTCGAATAGATGCCACTATCACTCGCCTATATTGTTTGCCATATATGCTACCGAAGTGTGCCCAATAGCTGTAACACCCTAAACTCGGCTTAAGAGTAAACCGAGTCTAAAGTGTTAAAACTAAACAAACAACTAACTTGAAATTCAAGTTAGTATTCGAACATGGCTAATAAATTTAACTTGCAACACAAGCAAACATTCTATCTTCACATTTCCTAACTTTTTAGACTAGTTGGAATAATTTTAACTCTTACGGGGTGATTTACTAACATAATGCATGATTAAGATAAAAAATCTTAGCTTGAAATTTTGTTTAAGTAAAAAATCTTTTCAAAAATTTTTCAAACATATTTTTTCAAGTTGTTTAGACCTTCAAATATTTTCGGACTTAACAAATATATTTGTAATTATTTTTAAACAAAAAATAAAGATAATATACTATATAATTAACTGAATTATATATAATTAACTCTTAAAACTAAACTCAAGCTGGATCTTAATTACTTGTTCATATATATAATATTTATATAAGTTGGAGAATTAAAAGAAAAAGAAAACTATTTTGTAAAACGATACTAGCCTTAAAACATGAATTCAATTATATAAAAATATATTAGAGCTTGTATTTGGTGCATCATTATTAGTGATATATACACTAGCTTTGAACCATATTATTGAGTGTTACAATCGATCGAAAAATGTCAAGAGGGGGGTGAATTGAATTTTTAAAAATTTGGTGGACACTAATTGCAAAGGAAGGAAATTGCAAGGTGATTTATAGTGGTTCAACTTTCTCAACGAAGTCTACATCCACTACCTTAGTGACCACACTAAGGATTTTCCACAAATTCACTAATTTGTCTTTCCTTTAAGGATAAGGAGTAACCTTACACAATTCAATATACTTATACCCCAAAGTCTATTGAATCAATCCCCAAATTTGAGTACAAAGAAGCAAACAAGGAAATCCTCACAAAGGTAAGTGTTTGTACAAATTAAGCTCTCTCACACACCCAATTAAACACTAGTAAAAGATTACAAATGAAGAACACACTAGTGTTTTTGCAAGAATGGTTGGAAGCACAACTTGAATCTATGAATTGCTTGAATCTTTGGATAGACTTTCTTGTTGTTCCAATATGTTTTTCAGACCTCTTTTGTATGCTCTTAATTGATTCTAACCGTTTGTAGCCGTTAGAAATACTTTGGAGTCGTTGGTTGTCATTAAGATTGAGCATTTAATGTTCACCTGCACAGAAGTTTCGAAACCTTTACCAGAGGTTTCAAAACCTTTAAGAATTTTAAATAAAGTAGCCGTTACAGGATGAAAGTTTCGAAACCTTTAAACAAGGTTTCGAAACCTTGCCAGGGTTTTAAAAAGCAGGTCATTTTAAAAATATTTTCAATATAGATAAAAAGTCAAACATTTTGTAACCCATCGAGTTTTTGAAAATTGAGAAAAATATTTTACAAATTTTTACAAATTAGTCCTTTGAAAATTTATTTTAAGTTATATCAAAATAAGTCTAACAATCTTCCCCTTTTTGATATAACAAAACCTTTTGTAAAAATTTATTTTTTGAGAAAATTTTCAATGTAAAAAAAAAATCTCTTTAAGCTCCCCCTTAATAAAAGTCCTTATACATTCTTTGAGAACAAAAAGTTTTTGAGACAACAAAAACAAATTATTTGATTTCTCTCCCCCTTTTTGTTATAGCAAAAAGTATAAAAGGCTACAAAGAGAAACAAATATCATTAGAGCAATAAGTCATAAGATAATCCATAACATAGCATGTAAAACATTCAAGGCATAAGCATATCATAACATAACTTTTATCATAAATCATCATGTAAACCAAAATAATTCAAAACAAGATCCATCATAAAGTCTTAACAAAGTAGATAAAGCATGTAGTTCTAAGTCTCAAAATAAGTCTCACAATATGTCATAATATAGTCATAAAAGTATGCATGAAATCTAAACATCCGGTGTGTCATGAGGCGGAGGAGGCGGAAAAAGATGACTACGAATGTCATGCATATCATGCTCTAAGGAAGATACACGTCCATCCAAGCCATGTAGCAAGCCGATGGTCTCTTCATGAGAACTATGGAGGAAAGTATCCATGTTGTCGAAACGAGTGATCATAGTAGCATACATGGAATCCATAGTGATAGGAACCATGGGAGGTGGTGCATCCTCGTCTACCGGAACCTTGGGAGTATCCTCATCGACTTCCTCTACAATCCCTCTATGAACCCATCCATGAGCACCATGATACCATTGAGCTTTGTGACAAGATTTGATATCAATCAAACTCTTGTTCTTAACATGTTCATCTAGGGAGATATTAATGTCGAGTTTCCTAAAGATGTGACTAAGGACACATGCAAAAGGAAGAGAGAAGGATGTAGGATTAGAGATGACTTTGATAAGGTTCAAAAAGATGATGTTTGCTATATCGAGACAAGCTCTATCACGATATTGTCTAAGCCACCAATAGTCTATGACTCGCATACTAGCGGCTTTTCCGCCGGAAGAGCAAAAGAACCACATAGTAAGGAGATGGAAAAGACGCTCCTCTAAAGGGAGATGGGTAGGACGATGGTCGGGAAAAAGTTCAATATAATAAGCTTCATATTCATTTGATTTTCCACCAAGAGGAACACCTAGGTATTGAGCGATAGACTCGGGTGTTAACACGAAGGTTTTACCCATCAGAAAATATTGAATGCCGGTAATGGGATTAGTTCCTTTATTAGATCGGATAAACTCGACATTAGCATAAAAGGCACGAATTAATCTACGGTGAGTATAAGGAGGAATGCTCAAGTACTCTATCCAACCCCACTCGGTGAACAACTCAAAAAGATCAAAGTTATAAACCGGAGACATAAGGAAATCTAGATTAATGTTTCGCTCTAGCCTTATTTCCTTACGATGATAGACATTAAAGTATCTATTTCTATGAACACCATCACTAAAGCATAAATCCTCAAAGGTAGGATTCGGGTTAGGATCGGGATAGGGATTGGGATTAGGTTCATTGGAATCGGAAGGTTGACCCCTTTCAACACGAGCACGTTTAGCTCTAGCAGGCCTAGTTCTAGGAGGCATTATTTTGGGCAAGGATAAGAGTTTTGACTCAAAAAAGTTGGTTGAAGAATTTTATCAAACACTTTGTGGGTACAAGATTTTGAAAAAATTTCAAGAGTTCAAGATCAAAATGGGTGATACCTTATGCAATAAAAACAATATTTTAATAGATAAATATGCAATCCAAGGCATTAATTCAAGTATCAAAATCATATTTTCTTCAAAAAATTCGAAACCCTAAAAGATAAAGAGATTTTTGAAAAAATTGATTTTTGGTTTAAAAACATGAGTTTTGTCAAAATCATGTTTAACAATGTGAATAAGTAAGAATGAACATGATTTGAAGCGTTTCTTAAGCATTAAAAATAATTTTCTAAGACATAATCCCATAAGTTCCAAAAATAATTAAAAACAAAGAAAATGAAAACAAGAGAGAAATTACCTCAAGATTTTGGTGTAGATGATGTTAATCCCAAAAGATTTGAAGAAATTTGCAATGAAATCGTAAGATTTTGAAGGGAAAAACGTTTTAGGAGGTTTTGAAACTATCTTAGGTTTTAAAGAAAATGAAAAAGAGGGGTTTTGTGTTTTAAAAATGTGCCCAGTAGAGATCTGATACGAAAGGTTTCGAAACCTTGTGAAAGGTTTCGAGACTTTTCATCAAAAGTTCCGAAACTTTTTAGAAAAAGTTTCGAAACTTCAATTCCAATAACCTACCTTTTGAGATAGCCCGAAAGGTTTTGAAACCTTGAAAGAGGTTTCGAAACTATTTAACAAAAGTTCTGAAACTTTTTGGAAAAAGTTTCGAAACCTTCATTCCAATAACCTTAGTTTTAGAGACACACGAGAGGTTTCGAAACTTTGCTGAAGAGTTTCAAAACTATTGAAAGAAAGTTTCCAAACCTTGTTTAGAGGTTTCGAAACTTGTGGTCCTAAAACTCTAAGAAGCCTCAAAATAACCCAGAAATGCATTCTAGCATACTTATGATATATTATAGGCATTTAAGAGCAAATAAAATAATCATTTTAAGTTATTTAAGCATGTGTCATCAAACATATAAGCACACAATTCATGCAATCAATAAATTAACATACTTTGAAATATATAAGCATAGAAAGCAACATGATTTCATACTTTGCATGAAAAATAGAAATTTACCAATATGATCAAAAATTTCAATTTGTACTTTATCCACTTCAAGTGCCTTTCCTTCTAGTGTGTCTAGAGCTTTCAAATTTCTTCATTTTGTTCATCATGGCTCCAACACACCTACAAAAAGGAACTCATACATATTTTGGTATCCAAACTCTTTTGGGTCCATAAGGATTAGTTCCTAAAATTCTAGTTCCTTTTGGAATCCATTTTGATAAAAGATCATATTCTTTGTTAGCAATGAGTCCTTTAAGAACCCAAATACTTTTAACCATCTTTTTATTATATGATCTTTGGGGACCTCTATAAAAAATTTCATTGAAGTTTTTTCTAAAGTAGTTGGATTTTGAATTTTCACCTTTTTCAAAAAATTTTGTTCCAACTTTATCAAAAGAAGCTTTAAGCTCACAAATTTTCTTCTCATGATCATCATGAGCTTTTGAAAGCAAATTATGTAAATCTTGATTTTTTTTTTCAAAATCGACTATTTTATTTTCCAACTCTTTAATTTTGCTTTCAAATCCTTTATTAACTTTGGAAAGAGAATCATTTTCATTTTTCAATTTTAAAACAATTTTTCTATGTTTTAGAATGGAATTTTATATTCCAAAGCCAACTCATCATATGCCTCTTGTAATTCATAAAAAATATAATCAATTGAAATAGATGAATTAGAGGTTACCTTAAAATCTTCTTCGAATGCCATGAGACACAAATTTGCTACTTCATCCTCATCATCTGATGTTTCGTCATCGCTCCAAGTAGCTACATGAGCTTTGTGCTTTTTCTTCTCAAAGCTCTTTTTCTTCAATTGAGGACATTTAAACTTGATATGTCTCGGCTTTTTGCACTCATAGCAAATGATGGCATCTTTATCCCTTGGTTCACTCTTGAAGCCCTCTTCTCTTTGAAATCTTCTACCTTTATTGGTCATCATGAATCTTTTAAATCTTTTGGCAAACATAGTCATCTCTTTCTCTTCATCATCATCACTAGAATCACTCTCTTCTTTTGTTGATTTGAGAGCAACTTCAAATTTCTTGATTTCAACTTCTTTCTTCTTTTCTTCCTTTCCTTTGGACATCATCTCATGAGTAAGCAATGAACCAATAAGCTCATCTAACTTGAGAGTCTTAAGGTTCTTTGCTTCTATTATTGTCGTCCTCTTTGATTCCCAAGAATCTGGGAGGGAGTAGATCATCTTTCTCACAAGTTTATCTTCGGGAATAACTTCTCCATAGACTTTCAATCCATTCACAATCACCAAAAATTGATCGGACATGGATTTAATGTCTTCTTTGGGATCCATTTTGAAGTTCTCATAGTTGAGGTTGAGAAGCCCGATTTTGGTCTCCTTCACTTTATTTGTTCCTTCATGTGTGACTTCAAGTTTATCCCAAATTTCTTTAGCATTAGAACATGATGATACTTTTCCATATTCATCCGGACCAAGAGCACAAAATAGAAGATGCGTTGCCTTGACATTAGTAGAAAATTTCTTATTTTCTTTATTGTTCCATGTCTCCATGCCACTAGTTGGTGCGGTGTAGCCACTAATGATTATCTTCCAAGCTTCTAGATCATAAGCTTGAATGAATAATCTCATTCGATTCTTCCAATAGGCATAGTTGACTCCATTGAAGAAAGGAGGCTTGTTGGTGGGTTGAGAGTCTCCTCAAGCTTCAATAGTGGAGGTGGAAGCCATGGATGATTTTGTAGATGATTGAACACTTCTTGGATCTTCTCAAGAGGTTGTTAGACCTTCTAATGAGCCTCGCTCTGATACCAATTATTGAGTGTTGCAATCGATCGAAAAATGTCAAGATGGGGGTGAATTGGATTTTTAAAAATTTGGTGGACACTAATTGCAAAGGAAGGAAATTGCAAGGTGATTTATAGTGGTTCAACTTCCTCAACGAAGTCTACATCCACTACCTTAGTGACGATACTAAGGATTTTCCATAAATTCACTAATTTGTCTTTCCTTTAAGGATAAGGAGTAACCTTACACAATTCAATAGACTTATACCCCAAAGTCTATTGAATCAATCCCCAAATTTGAGTACAAAGAAGCAAACAAGGAAATCCTCACAAAGGTAAGTGTTTGCACAAATTAAGCTCTCTCACACACCCAATTAAACACTAGTAAAAGATTACAAATGAAGAACACACTAGTGTTTTTGCAAGAATGGTTGGAAATGAAGCACAACTTGAATCTATGAATTGCTTGAATCTTTGGATAGGCTTTCTTGTTGTTCCAATATGTTTTTCAGACCTCTTTTGTATGCTCTTAATTGATTCTAGCCGTTTGTAGCCGTTGAAAGTACTTTGGAGTCGTTGGTTGTCATTAAGATTGAGCATTTAATGCTCACCTACACAGAAATTTCGAAACCTTTACCAAAGGTTTCGAAACCTTTAAGAATTTTAAATAAAGTAGCCGTTACAGGATGAAAGTTTCGAAACCTTTAAACAAGGTTTCGAAACCTTGCCAGGGTTTCAAAAAGTAGGTCATTTTAAAAATATTTTCAATATAGATAAAAAGTCAAACATTCTGTAACCCATCGAGTTTTTGAAAATTTCATTTCGAGAAAAATATTTTACAAATTTTTACAAATTAGTCCTTTGAAAATTTATTTTAAGTTATATCAAAATAAGTCTAACACATATATTACCGAAGTATTTTTAATTAAAAAATATATCTATTGGTAGAAATTTTGAGAGAAAAAAAATGTGCAAGGAGTAAGATTTTGCTTGAATTGTGCTAGATATAGTTTAAAATGAACCATATGTTACTTTTAACCAGGGACGAAGTTAGATGAGACTGAGAAAAAATATAAATGATTAAAGATGGGTGATAAATTCATGAATAAATCAAATTTTAAAAAAATTTAAGTATGAGAAAAAGTAAAAAAAAAATCTTTACGGTGGGAAGTTATGATATATATTTACGCTAGCATTATTTTAAGATTATAATTGAATTATATTAAAAATAAATATTAGCATTTTTTTAATAGTAAATGCTAGCATTATTTTATGATCATAACTTATTATTAAATCCAAAAGATCAAAATCAAACTTGAACAATTCTTTTGAATAGGTCAAATTCAAGCTTTGAACAAGTGTTTTTATCTATTTAGATCGAATGTTAGATTAGTGTGTGTATGGGGTTTATGTTGAAAGTACAGAATTTTATATAGGTTTTTCTTGTACACCAAATTTATAGGACGGTTTAGACGAATAAAAGTTATTTATAAAACATGAATCAACTAATCTCATTGGTTAAACGGTAGTTGTTTCTAGAGGTTACGAGCTCAAGCACTAGTAATGTCAACATAATGATTGAGATTGAGCGATCAATTTTCAATGGCTGAAAGACAGATGTTATTGTAAAGTAAAAATCTTCTACCTCTTTATTATGTCTCCTGTCAAATTTTTTTAAAAAATTGAATTTTAAACCCTAACTCTTATTTTCTATATCCTAAACCCTAAACCCTACACCATACCCATAATTCCCTAAACCCTAACCACAACCCCTAAACTAAAACCTTAAACCCTATACCCTAAAATATCTAATTTGAAACAAAAACATAAATGAGAGCATGAGAAAAAAAATAGACGATTTGCGCCCACTATTGTAACTATTATAACTGAGTTAAAAATAATATTTATAAAAAAAATCTTATAGTCACCTTTTCTAACCACTAAAGAGCATCAGTTTTGTATAACAATTAATAAAACGTTTTTACTTTTATTTTACTTTTTTAAGTAAAGGAAACTTATCAGTCCATACTTTTTTGTTCTTGTTTTGACAAAGTAAAGCATGCATTTGATGTTTTATTGGTCCCAACCGCAGTCTTTGATCTTTGTCTTGTCTTCTTCCTCGTCAAGTGTACTGGTATGCTTGTTGTGTTGGGTTCTGCTACTTCCTTCCATGTCTTTACCGATAATGGTCGACAGAGTGCAGCAGTTGTCAACCGAACACTTTTTCCATTTTCTCATCTTAAATATCATATTCCCCACTTAACAAAAACAATCTCTTTATGTTGATGCATTCAATTATTGGAACAGATGCAACATAATAATTATATTCAAGATTACATGTGATGTGATATATTTTGTATTTTTTTATAATGAGCAATTATATGATACAACCACGGATAAGGTGAACAAAACTCGACTCGACTCGAAAAAATCGAATGATTTAACTCGACTCAAGGTGAAAATATTCGACTCGTTTTAACTCGACTCGAAAAAATCAAATAACTTGACTTGACTCTAGGCGAAAATATTCGAGTCGTTTTGACTCGACTCGAAATTTCATAAACTCGACTCAAAAAAATTTCAAACAAAGTTCGAGTTATAAAATGAAATTTTGAATAATTAGAATAACTCAAAAAATTTAAGATTAATTTTTAAGTTCGGGATGAGACTACCAATTTTTTATGATATATACATTGATATATAAAAATATAAAGAAATATTGTTACATATGAATATATATACATATCTTATATGATTAGAGAAAGTTGTTTAAATTAGAATCAAACCATACTTTAACATGATAAATAATTATAATTAAATATTTATAGAAACTCAAAAACTTGAACCGATTGGATTTAACTCGAATTTCTTAAACTCGACTTGAACAGAAAAATTTCAAATAAAGTTTGAGTTGTAAAATACGACTCGTCAACTCGAATAACTCAGAATTTTTAGACTTGACTCGATCGAATACTCACCTTCTCCCACCAACGAAAAATAATAATTTTGAATGATAAAATGGGACGAAGTATAATAAATATTTATCAAAATAATTTCATTTTCTTAAATAAACAATAAATTTATTATCTAAATCGTAATTAGGTGATATATCAGTTACTGAATTTTAATTTATTTTATAAAAAATTCAACTCCATTTGAAAGAAATTGTGGCGACACCCAGTGTTTAAGATTCTGTTATTCCTGCGAGAAACCTTTTTAATTATTTATATTACTTTTCAATTACACGTTTTTCACGTGTGTTTTTGGACAAACATGCCAGCAAGGACAAATGAGACATGCAAACCTAGTTTTGTTTTGTTGATCTTTTTCGAGAACTGTTCCTTTGCTTTATCCCTTTATAGATTAGTCTTGGAATCAGATACTTCAATTAGAAAAAATTATTAAGTGAATCTTATTTAATTCGTTATTCGTAATTTTAATTAATCAAGATTGTTTATTTTATTTTTTTAAGATGAATTATTATTTTTTTTTACGTATAATTAATAGATAAATAGTTACTTTAATAATAAACGATCTTAATTATTTGAACTATAAATAACGTGATGAACAGAGTTTACCTAATAATCTCTTTTCGATCAGACTATCTGATTTTCTTAAAGTGTTCATATTTATTAACACAAAAATTAGAATACAATTATTACAAACATAAATTTTCATTTGCTTTCAAAGAGTTGGTTTCACACAGTGCATATGGTTTGGTTTTAGTATTTTTTTAATGGATAAAAATATAAAGGTTTAAGGTTTATGTTTTTGTATTTAAGTCATAAAATATAAACCTTAAACTCCTAACTGATTAAATTTTAGACATTAAATTCTAAATTTTAATTATAATCTTTAATTTTTAATTTTGATTTCAAAAAGTTTAAATTTGTATATTTTTTAAAATTAGAGATTTTACGTCAGTTTATTCAAATTAACGGATTTAATCGTTTAAATTCTAATTTTAACACAAACTTTATTTTTGGTTCAAATCGTTGTTTACCGAACAAAACTTTAAACTATTCTATTTTAATTATTCACTCTCGTCTATTTACATTGTGATATTTATAAATTAATATTTTATTGTTTTTTCTTTTTATTCTTGTACATTTATATTTACACTATATTTAATATTAAATTATATTAAAAATAATTATATAAATAATAAATCAATATATAAATTTTTTAAATATATTTATCAATGTTATTTAAAAATAATTAAACAACAATCAATTATTAAAATATTTTATCAACCACTTATATAAAATCCATTATCATTAATAAATTAACTATTACAATTAAATATAAATTAATATAATTCATTTATATAATACCTACGACAAAATATATTAAAAAAACAAGAGACAGATGGAATCGTTGGCCGGTCAACGCTCACAATTACCTAGAATCTGCTTTTTTTTCTTCGGGCGGGAAATTTTCTTTTAATTTTTTTAAGTATGAGAAAGTCTAAAAAAACTCACTTAAAAAAAAACTTAAAAAGATCTCCTAATAATAAGACATTAGATTGATAAGGGTTTTATTTCAACCGTCCGATTGGTTTGAAAATCAAGTGGATAACCGGTCTCAATGTTTTTCAACATGTCACCCAATTGTTTCTTAAATAAAAATGGGTAAATTACACTAGTGATCACCCAACTAATCAAGAATACTTATTTTAGTCACTCAACTAAAAAATTCGTCAATTAGGTCACCCAATTTTAAATTAATATAATAAAAATTAGAATAAAAATATTCGTATAATAAATATTTGAACAAAAATATTCAAATAAAAAATATAAAAATAAAAATATTCATACAATAAAAATTCGAATAAAAATATTCATATAATAAATATTTAAATAAAAATATTCAAATAAAAAATATATAAAAAAATATTCGTATAATAAACATTTGAATAAAAATATTTATATAATAAATATTCGAATAAAAAATATATGAATAAAAAATATTCGTATAATAAATATTAGAATAAAAATATTCACATAATAAATATTCGAATAAAAAATATACGAATAAAAATATTCGTATAATAAATATTCATATAATAAATATTAGAATTAAAATATTAGAATAAAAAATATATAAATAAAAATATTTGTATAATAAATATTCGAATAAAAATATTCATATAATAAATATTCAAATAAAAATATTCATATAATAAATATTAGCATAAAAATATTAGAATAAAAATATTAAAATAAATAATATATGAAAAATATTTGTATAATAAATATTCAAATAAAAATATTTATATAATAAATATTCAAATAAAAATATTCATATAATAAATATTTGAATAAAAATATTCGAATAAAATATATAAAAATAAAAATGTTCATATATAAATATTCGAATAAAAATATTTATATAATAAATATTCAAATAAAAATTTTTGAATAAAATATTCAAATAAAATATATACTAATAAAAATATTCGTATAATAAATATTCGAATAAAAATATTCATATATTAAATATTTAAATAAAAATATTCGAATAAAATATATACAAATAAAATATATAAAAATAAAAATATTCGAATAAAAATATTCAAATAATGATATTGTACACAAATCCCTATAATGTATACACAAATGGTTTCAAAGTCGTAAGGATTTGTGTACATACCTTATTCCTTACGGTTTTCGTAAGCCGTTGTGTATACTTGGTAAGGAATTGTGTACATACACAAATCCTCACTATTTTTGTTGCATATTATGTATACTCGTAGCCAATTGTGTATGTACACAAATCCTTACCCTTAGATGATCTCCTTTAGCTCATAGTTTCGAAGTCGTAAGGATTTGTGTATATACCTTTTTTCCTTACGTTTTTCAGAAGTCGTTGTGTATATTTTGTAAAAAATTGTGTACATACACAAATCCTTACCATTTTTGTTGCGTATTATGTATACTCGTAGCCAATTGTATATGTACACAAATCTTTACCCTTGGATGACCTCTTTTAACTCATGGTTTTGAAGTCATAAAGATTTGTGTACATACGTTTTTCCTTACGTTTTTTGTAAACTATCGTGTATACTTTGTAAGAAATTGTGTACATACACAAATCCTTACCATTTTTGTTCCATATTATGTATTATCGTAGCCAATTGTGTATGTACACAAATCCTTACCCTTAGATGGCCTCATTTAGCTCATTGTTTCGAAGTCGTAAGAATTTGTGTACATACCTTTTTCCTTACGATTTTAGTAAGTCATTGTGTATACTTTGTAAGAAATTGTGTACATACACAAATCCTTACCATTTTTATGCCATGTTAGGTATACTCGTAGCCAATTATGTATGTACACAAATCCTTACCATTGGATGACCTCCTTTAACTCATGATAAGAAGTTGTAAGGATTTGTGTTTATACCTTTTTCCTTACGTTTTTCGTAAGCCGTTGTGTATACTTTGTAAGGAATTGTATACATATACAAATCCTTACCATTTTTGTGTCATATTATGTATACTCGTAGCCAATTGTATATGTACACAAATCCTTACCCTTGGATGACCTCTTTTAGATCATGGTTTTAAAGTCGCAAGGATTTGTGTACATACTTTTTTCCTTACGGTTTTTATAATCATTTGTATATACTTTGTAGGGATTTGTGTATATACACAAATCCTTACAATATTTGTACCAATTTATGTATAATCGTAGCCAATTGTGTATGTACATAAATCCTTACGTTATAACATTTTATGTATATATCGTTTTTTCTTACAATATTTGTAAGGATTTATGTATATACATAAATCCTTACGTTTGTAACAATTTATGTATATATCGTTTTTCTTACAGTTTCCGTAAGAAATTGTATACATAGTTCGTAACTATTTATGTATAAAAATGACCGGGTAAATCGATCAGACCTTTTTTAGGCTTCTTTTGAAGAGCTTTTCCTAGAATCACCCATAAAGTATAATCCTGTATATGTTATTAAAAAATTAAATAAAAAATGTTATCTTATTATATTTAATTTAAAAGAATATTGACTTTCAAAATTAGGTATAATTTATGGTTTGTTTCGTTGAAACTTGTCTTTGAAAATAAGTATAATTTATAGTGTGTTTGGTATATAGTTTTTTGAGTTAAAATTAAAGAATTAGATATTTTTAAAGATTCAATCAGTTAAATCTGTTAATTTAAGTACTTAATAAATATAAGATTATAATAGCGGATTGAGTTAGATGATTGGATAAAAAGCTTGTAAAAACTATTTTATCCTTAAAAATTATAAAAAAATCTCTAAAAATATAAATTTAATTAAATGATAAAATTTAAAAAAATCATAAATAATATAAAGTTGACATAAAACTCATTTATTTTTATATTAATCTATGGTCACTGAATGAGTGAAATGGATAAATGAGATTAACAGTAAAAAAGTATGAAGATTATCATTTTTAAGAAAATAAGAAAATATTTTTAGATATTTATTATCATCATCTAATAGTCTAAAATTAGTATAAAATTAAACGAGTTTTATACTATATAAGTAGATTATAACCATAAATTAATAAATATATATAAAAATTTAATAATTTATAAAATTATATTCAAAATATAATTTATAGATAATCACTAAAATTAATAGATTTAATCATTATTAAAATTAAATGAAAAGATATCTTCAGAGAGAGAAAAGTAATACGTAAACTCTCATATATGTTGCTTAATAATATTAAAAAATATTTTTTTAATCCGTCACTCACTACTAACTATCTACTGATTGTCAAATAAAACCGTTGATATTTTGAAAATATTATTTTTTTATTATTTGAATAATTATGTGTAAAATATTTTTCGTTATTTGACATTTTAAATCATTTTTATCGGTGAAAAACACACAACATAAATATCAGTGACATTTTCTTCATGATTTAATTTGTTATTATTTTTTTCTTTATATGTATTATGTAAAACTTTAATATTCAGTTTTGTTTCATAATTTAAATACAAATTTAGTTTATTTGATTCAGTTAATAAAACTAAAGATTTTTGTTTAAAAGTGTTTTTTAGATAAATAAAATATTTATTTCAGATCTTCTATTTTTAAATTAAAAATAATAATAATAATTATTTTTTAATATTATAATTGTAACATCCAAACTTAGCCTAGAAATTAAGATCGATTTCAAAATATTATCTAACAAAAATAGTAATGTTACGTGATTTTGAGAAACACGATGTCTATGTGAGCACAGGTAAAATAAGAATTCATTGACATTGGGTATGTATGTTGCATGTTTGTGTATGTATGTTGTGTAGAGGATAGATAATGACTTGTATATCCTAAGACTAAGCGATTTAGGGTATGATATATATCTCGTTGGGTTGTGTGTACTCTCAGTAATTTAATGGGTTATGTGACCTCTAGTATGGTAAGTCTTATATGGCATATGATCTTCTTATATTAAGATGTCTTGAGATAGGTGACTTGTGAACTCGAGCTAGGATACACTAGAAGACGATCCTTAGTTTGAAAGTTTTTTTGTGTACTCTTGAATACATTATCATGCATGATTGATTTATGATATTCATGAATCACAGTAGAGTAGAGATGTATCACTGAGTTTTGTTAGTTTAGCATGCAAAATTTTGGTGTTTTCGTGTATATGTTGACACGTTACTTCAGAGGAGCACATTATAAAGGACTTTCCAACATCGAACTAGTTTTAAAGTATAGTATTTGATATTTTAGTTTGAACAGATTAAAATCTTAGGATCTTACCACAATCGAGTATGTAACTTAATTTGAATTATATTTATTGGTCAAACGGAATAATTGAAACTGAAGCTCCATTTTGTAAACTTTATTATTATTATTATTATTTATCTATGTGGATTTATTAAAAAGGATTTGGGAGACTCAAATAATAATGCCTTAGATTCGAATCAAGATTGGAGTATTATAATGTGTATGTTGTGTGCGAAATCATATATCATATCTTGTAGCATTCTTTTTATTTATGATTTGGATGAAGCCTGGTTTAGTGGTTGTATATCCATTGAGCATTGCTAGCTCAACATTCAAAATCGTTATTTTTGTTCGTAGGTTAATAGGTTTGACTCGATTGTTTGGAGGAACACCAATAGTGAAAGATTCCAACGTCTCGTCTTTCCTAAGTCAATACTTAGGTCTTTGAGCTATATATTTATAAAAACTTATCGTCTATTATAACTTGTATTTTAGACTTTTAAAATGATCGAGTCAAATATTATTTTTGAAATTTTAAAGGTTTTGTATTGCATATGATTCATATATTTATTATGCTATATTGGATTAAAGTTAAATGAGTGAAGAATTAATTTGTTGATTGGGCTAAATCAAGTAAAAAAAAAAAAAATTATGGTAATGATTTAGATTTAAGGTCCAAATTTAATATCCGGGTTGAGACGTTATATATGTATTCATAGAAAATTATGAATTATTAAGTCTATAAACTCTATTTAAAATATTATTTTGGTATTTGGCGTTTTAAATTTGAAACTCTCTTTTAACCAAAATGTTTTTAAATGATGTCTAAATTTATGATTTTATATATATATATATAATTAATGGGTCAATTTTGATCATCATTCCTTTTAACCATCATAATAACCATAAGACACAAAAATATATTCTCAATAGTACCAATAATCTTTCACATTATTAGAAAGTAAGCCCTACTATGCCCTTTCCTTAAAACTAGTGTTGTAGTGTTAGAAACTCGATTCAAGGCCTTTATACAAATATCAGAAGAATAGACTTTAACAGTAAATTTGTACTAATTTATTTGAATATTTAAGACAAACGACTTAAGTCAATCTAAATCATCACTGAAAGATTAAATTTTCAAAGCACAAAAAACAAATGTTAATTTAAGCTAAAGCTAATTGTAAGATCGAATACAAAGAATTCTAAAAAACACGAAGAACAAAACAAAAACATGATTTTAAATAGGATAAAATCCAACAATGACCACTTTTATTTAATCCAGTACAGTTTTAACTACTGATTTTAAAAAACAATCAATAAAATCACTTACGTTTTTGTGATATAAATTTTTAGTTACTCTAACATTAATTGTCGTTAAACGTGAATGTAAGAATAATCTGACATAATAAATAAAGGATAAATTACTTAAATAGTTTCTAAATTATTATTTTATTTTTATTTTATCTTTAATTTTACTCTTAAAGTTTTAAAAGTTTATACTTCTATCTTTAACCAAATCTTGAATTCCTCTTTTTCTTTATCCTTAAAAATCTTTGTTTAACCCCTTTTATTTACTTTTTGATTCGATGATAATTGCATTCATTTCGTGCTAAAGATTTATTACCATCTTGACAAAATTGATCGAATTCAGAATCATGCAAACGGCTCTCTAAACTTTAGGATGACCACCATCAGAATGACGATCGAAGACAGAATTTTGAAAAGAAAAACGTTTCAGAATATTTTGCTTTTAAGGACAGAGACATTTTATTAAAAACAAAACATCAAAAATACAAATAATGAAGAAAAAAAATATTGGAAAACTAAGTCTCAGTGACAAATAAAACCACTAAATGGTTTAAATACAAAACCTAAAAACAAATAATAGAAAAACTTGATGTTCGTGTATGTGTGAAATTATCTAAACATTTTCAATGGTTTTGCAAGTATTAATTTTTATTCACATTTTTTGTATATTTTTGTTTTCAAATGTTTTTTTTTTTGTATTTATATTTGTAAGGGGATTGTGTTATTTTCTTTACTTTCTATTAAATACCTTTTTTGGCAACTTGGTTTAATATGGTTTGGCAAAAACACTTACTTATATATATTTGATTTTTATAAATTTTACAGTTTTTCTTTTAAAAATTTTGTCTTTGACTATCATTTCTGAATGTATATTGTTAAGATTTAAAGAGTTGTTCATAAAATCTCAAATTTGACTAATGTTGTTGATATAATGGTAAGTTTTTCGAAGGTAATGAATAAAATTATCATCGGATAAAAAGAGAAAGAAAAAGGATTAAACAAATATTTTTAGAGGTAAAGAAAAAAATATAAAATTTTAAAAATCTGAGGATACAATTAAGAATAAAATAAAAGTAAACTAATAACTTAAGAACTATTTAAATAATTTATTTTTTATTTATTATGTCAAATCATCTTTTTATCTACGTTTAACAACAATTAATGTGAGAGTAATACAAAAATTATACCTTAAAAATGTAAAAAACTTTACTGGCTATTTTTTAAAATTGGTGACCAAAATTATACTAAGATTAAACGAAAGTGTCTATTAAAGTAACCAACTCTTTTAAATACTTTTGTTTACTTAAATACTAAACGCTTCCTATTGCTTCAATCTATGTTATTTTTGGTTTACTTCTATTTTACTCATTCTTTCGACATGAATACAACATCCATGTCTTTCTCTTTACATCCACAATAATTATTTAGTTGATAAAACAGATGCTCAGCGTCTAAATATTTGAAATGAAGTATGATGACCATGTACCTCAAGTATTATTTGATAGAATTAAAAAATATATTCGATACGAATATAAACCCAAGATCTATATGTCAAATCATCAAGAACAATAAAATAAATAAACTGAATGCGAAAACGTACCTGAATTAATCGATAGAGTTTTTTCAGAAGGTTTGATCTTCCAAGAAGTTAGGTTTTCTCTTGCGGTACAACTCTCGGACAGTGAAAAGAGATATGCAAGTTGACCTAATTCTTAGGGACCATAACCTATTTATATAGTTGATTTAATAACCAACTATTAAATATTTATAACTTTGCCTCTCATCAAATAATAAATACACGTTATAGTATTTACACTTTTAATTTCATGATAATTTAATACTTATAACACATATAACATAATTGGTCACTTAATTACGTTAATCGTATAAATTCAAAACAACAAGACCCGTTCAACATAGGAACATCAGTCCAATATTCCCCTCAATTTTCTGCCGGGTATCAAGCAAGAACTTAAATTTGTCAATAAAATACACATGAAATTTAACTCAGATTTCAATGTATCATCCTTTCACAATACACATGAAACTCTAATCCAGATATCTAGTCCAGTTAGTGTTAAAATGACGTAAGGCACACTAAGATGATAGAGATCCCATAATCAAGGCGTTAGGTGTTAAGTGAAAGACGAGCGCCTTATTAAAGTAAGATGCCTCTTTTCAAAATTAAAAATATATAAATTATACGACTTACACCAGTATAAATTTTGTAATTTATTATTTAGTTATTAGATTGGATACATCGAAAGTTTGAATGCAAAAAAAGATTTTAAAGACTTACACCAATATAAGTCTTTGTAATTCTTATAAAACAATAAAATATAAAAATCATTGGTTAATTCTGCAAAATAGTATCTAAGGACACATAAAACTAAAATAAGTACTTAATCTCACCAGATGACATACCTATCCAATGAAAATTTAAAACTTCAATAAGGATTACATGTTTAACAAAAGCTCATAATTTCATTAGTTACTTTTTTAATTTTTTAATCAAACAGAGTAATATTATAACATTTTGTAATGCACTATCAATTTTTTATATGTAAATAAGCAAAGTTAGATAGGTAGGTAATAATCTCAAAAGGATATAAGATAATATGATATCATATACAATCATATTCCTCTACCAAATTTTTCTCGAAATCATCTTCATCAAAAGAATGATAAGTCTTTGTCGTCTTCCTTATGTTCATCGTCATCGCCATCTTCATCTTCTTTTCTAAAAGATTGACTTGAATTATCATTTCTTCCCCCTTATGTGTTTTCTCTTGATCTCAAATTAGATCGTTCTTCATAAACTCCGATAGCAGTTACAATGTGTCCCCAAGTAAAACATTCATCCTCTTTGAATACAAACTCATTTTGAACATCTTCCTCTGGCCTTTCAGTCAACCGTTGATGTTTGTATATGATGTGATATGGTCTAAGTTTACATTACGTGTTATTTTTGTATAATCTCTACTTTTGACACAAGGTTCATATATAAAACATAATAAAAAAAGGTAAACTATTATGATAGTCATTTTCATTTACCCCTAATACATTTTTAGTCACTGATTTTGAAAATTATATGTAAGATCACTATCATTTTCGGAGTGTAAAATGTTGGTCACTCTGACGTTAAGTGTCGTTAAATATTAACAAAAAGATGATATAACAATAAAAAATGATAAACTACTTAAATAGTTCTTAAACTATAATTATCCTTTGATTCATCTTTAATTTCTCTCTAAAAATTTAAAACTTTATATTTTACCATCTTTCCTAAAAAACCTAACGGTAACCCTGGTTTGTTCATACCGATAAAGACTTAGACGAGACTGGCCAATTGAACTAGAACCAATGGTCTACGACTCCACAAGGACTAGTATTATCATTAAACCGGGTGTTTGTCAAACAAGAAAAAAATTGAACCATTAAACCCCCTAAAATTGCAAATGCCAAAAACGCATTACATTTTTTTATTGTAATGATGTCCGTGGAGATGCAAACCTTTAGTAAAAAAATCTTTAAAAATACTATTTAGTCAAATAAGTAGTTTTATTAAATATTTAATAATCAGTGTTTAAAAGGGCGCCAATGAAGCGCGCCTAGGAGCTAAGGCAAGAGTAAAGTGCCTAATTGGCGTTAGGCGAGGCGAATTAATATGTAATTTAAGCTTAAAACATATTACACTATATATACAAACATTAATGGTTGATTGGAAGGACATATGAAAATGCTCAAAATGAGTTTATATTCAAAAATGATAAAGATCTTACTTGAGGACACGTTGCGGTTGCTGTAGAAGTTAATAAAGAACGATTTAATTAGAGATAAAGAGAAAACACACAAGGACCATATTTTGCAGAATAAACTTATATTTTTGAACATGTAAGCCTTTTTGAAGTTCTCATTAGATAGGCATGCCGTTATATAGTGAGATCAAGTACCTATTTTATAAAAATTATAAAAATTATCTAGTCTAATAACCAATAACAAATTATAAAAATTATATTTGTGTAAGTCTTGTAATCTGTATACTTTTAATTTTATAAAGAGATGTTTTACCTCAATAAGGCACTCGTCATTCGCCTAGTGCCTAGCACCTCGATTATGAGATCTCTATCACCTTAGTGTATCTTATGCCATTTTTAACATTGTTTAATACTTACTCAATGCAACCGATCTGTTCAACCAGAAATAGACTATCTCACCAGTTTGATCTTTAATCAGATTTTTTAAACATTGCAGATAGTAAGACATCAACCTTAATGTAATGCAGGCAATAAGGAAAATATATTAACTTCATAAATCGCCCCACATGTTTATCAGTCATTTTGATATTATCAACTTATTATCTTGCGTGAATAAGGATATACCTCGAGTGAAGAGTGATAAAGTTCCTCTTCAACATACTTTTGTATAGTTGATTTCCAGGAGATAGCATTAATCTCAGCTTGTTCATCAGTATTTATGTAAAAATTTATGTCTCTGTCCAACAAAGGTTCTCCATCTCCGGTAGGCAAACCTGAAAGTGATTGCCATCCAAGGGGACCCTGCAACATTGTACAAAGTAAATCGAACGGAAAAAGTAAATGCCAAAAGAACAAGTGAATATAAGGAATTTGGCATATAAAGGACAAAAATCTGTCAAAAGAAACATAAAACAACATTAATACAAGCATGATAAAGCCATAGGATCACAGCTTACCTAGTAACACGTCCGCGCGCCGCCGACTGTTACCACCGCTTCACCCAACTGCTCCGCCGCCTGACATCTGCTCCACCGCCCTGCAAAAAGTAAAAACAAATATTATTTGGTCTAGACTTTAATCTTAAAGGCTAAAATATGTACTCAAAAGGGGGTATAAAACCCTGTTTCTCATATATAAGGGTGATCGGATTTTCGGGGGAAAAAAAAGAAAGTGTTCGAACAAAATTCCAGATTCAAACTTCAAAAGCAAGAATAAAAGCAAAGGTATAACATTTTTCTCTTGTTTAAATCCAGTGACAAAATAATAAGAAAAACGAGAAGTATCTGATCTTACCTTGGTTCATTTCGAGCCGCCGCCGTCGTCCATAACCGAGGAAGGCCGTCGTTATTCGAATCTTGATACTTGAGTAAAGAAAAACAGGAATACAGAGAAATATAGGGAGAGGCGGCTGACAAGAAAAAAAACTGGAAATTTGAACCGCCTCATGGGTTAAATCGTCATAGGGTTCTTTAATGTTTTTATTTCCTCTCAATTTCACCCTTATTTTCTCTTAATTTGGTCACTAAGCTTTGGTTATTATTCAATTTAGTCTAATAAATTAATTAAAACTGATCAGTAAATAGAATAATAAAGACCTTCTCCCTAAACTATTCATCTCCGTAGCCACTATAGTTTTTTAAAAAATTAATTCAATACTTTATTTGCTTTAATTTTACTCCCTAAGATGTTTTCTTTCTTTTTACTCCCTAATACATATTAATTATAAAATTATTATAATAAACTTATTATTTTTATTGTTATTATTATTAAAAATATTATTATCATGCTACTGGTATTATTATATTTTTTATAAAATTATATTATATTATATTATATTATATTATTACGTTATTATTATATTTTTATTACTATTATATTTTATTATCGGATTTTAATGATTTTGATTATTAATTTTTTTATTTAAAACTAATTTAGAATTTTTTTTTTTAATTTAGATTGGGTTCGAGACCCAAATATTACACTCAAAATCGAAGATAGTACACCATAAAACAAAATATTTTGGATAAATTATTTGCAGAGAAGAGAAAAGACTTGGAAAGGGAGAGACATTGAAGCTTCTGTCAATAATCCATGCATTGGCAACTCATTTGTGTGAAAAGCAAAATCACATTGTTTATTGTGGACGAAATCAGAATGTAGAATTAAGAGATAAAACATAAATGTTTGAAAATAGAGAGTAAATTTAAAAATAAATTAATATTTTAAAAATTTATATAATAAGACAAAAGTAAAAAAAATTTGCGGGAGACGATTATCCCTCCCATCCTATTTACATGTATCATTATTGTTTATGATGTTTCGTTATTCTATGTATAGAGTTGGTTCGAAGATTTATAAGTTTTGTTTAATTTGTTAAAATATAATTATTAATTTATGTATGCAACAAAATAAAACCAAATCTTAAATAAATATTTAAAATTTAAAAAATTTAAAAAATTTTAAAAAAATCAAATAAATCTAAAATGGATAATCTTAAAAAAAAAATTAAAAAAATAAATTTTAATAAATTAAAAAAATCCTAAAATTCAAAAAAAAAATATAAAAATCTAGAATGATCTTTTAAAAAAATCTGAAAATAATCAAAAATCAAAAATATTCTTCTTCTCCAAGTTTAAAAATAACCAACTCCTATTTTTAGAGTTTAACCCTCCTAATACTCTAGTTTTTAAGCTATAAATACCTCAAACCCTTTAGGAAAATCACACAGCAAAATACAAGCAAAAAAAAGAAAAGCAAAGTAAAGCAAAGATACAAAAAAACTTACGAGTTTTGAAGGGGTTCGAAAAGCGATCGAATTTGATATCTCTCAAGGAAATTTAATCCAACAACAAATTTACGATTTTAAAAAAGATATGCTTTTAGATTTTATTTTATTCGAATTAATTCAAATATATTTTTTTAATTAATTTAAACTGATAATAAAATAATTTATGTTGGAAATTGGGTCAAAGAAGGAGATAGACGGCAAGTCGGTATTTCAAAATAGAAATTGAAATCAATTGCTGCAGACTTCCTTAATAATTATGAAAAATTACTTCAGAGGCCATTCAATGTTCAAGTACTTCACTTTAAATATTTAATTTTTGTTTTCTTTTAATTTTTATTTTAGGTTTAGATTTATTTTAATTAGATTTATATTCATGAAATTATTTAATAATTGAATCAATAAATTTGTTTAGATTTGATCTAATAATTAGTTGATTCTATTAAATTAATTAATTTGTGAATGAAATTCTAATTAGATTTTTATTTGAATAATAAAGTAAAAATTAGGTTATATATCATTCTTTTTTTTTAATTTAAGTAATTTGATTTCTATGATTTATTTTAATTTAATTCTATGTCTGGATTATTTTTTGCACGTCTTTATATTATTTTCTCTAATTTTTTATAGTTAATTTTTATATAGTAGTGCTATTAATCATCTTTCAAGCTTGGTAGACACCATGACCCCTTTTAGGTACCAATTTTGGGTGTTGTGGGGTGTTATAACCTTTCCTACACGTAACTGACTCCCGAACCCGGTGATAAACGCGGACTAGTTTTATAGGTTTTAGTCGTACCTATTTAAAACGATTGATGACGACTCCAATTATTGACCAGACTTTGAAAGCCCAATTAACTTCGACCCATACCAAAAACGGTGTCGACAGCTTGGCGACTTCGCTGGGGACTTCTCAAAAGGGTCAAGCCGCAAAAAAGGGTACATTTTGTGTTGTATCATTCTATGAACTTTCTACCCGAGCTTAGTCCTAATTAAGTGGGGGTAAAACGCTGCTCCTTCGTGAGGTGTACCTCCGTGTAGGATAGTAGTCACCTCCGGGTTACATGTGATCTATGACTTTGTAAGGTTAACCTTCGCATAGTCATAGGGAAGTGCATCCTCTCGAGTTGAACTTGGTTCTATGATCCTATAATAGGAGAGGACCAAGGGTCTTACTAGCCTTAGTAGGCGACAATAAGGACAATTCGGATACCCTATCTAGAACCATAACCTCATATAATGAACCGTAGGGACCTACCCTATTTAGAGCCATGATAAACTTAAACCTTAGTATGTTACCCGTTAATAATATGTGTTGTATTTTTTTTCATTTATTTATTTACTTTGCTTTGTTTTATTTTATCTAATCAAGCATGTGTTATATTTTCCATGTTATATTTCGTTTATTAACCGTTTTTTCTTTTTTGTTTATGTTTGTATGCATGTGCATCATCAATATTTAGTTGCATTTATTTTTGCATTCATCATTGCATATTACATTCACAATGTATACATCTAATGTGCATTGACACTAAATAAAGAAACTAATTTGTGGGAGTTCAATATCAGTAATATTGAAAATAAAGGACGATCATATCAATCATCCTCACAACACGCGATTCAAGGCTAGAAGGATGGAAGAAAGACTTCAGAAGTTAGAAAAATCTCAAGAATAAATTACTCAAGATATCAAGGGCTTAAGAGAGGACATATCGAACAATCAAGAGAATCTTCTAAGCAAATTAGAGCATAAACTATCGCAACTATTGTCTAAGTCAATAAGTGTTGAGAAAGGAAAAGCTCATAAAACTCATGAAGAGGATTCTCCATCTTTACATTTTGGAACAAAGGAAACATATCCTCAATTTGTGTTCTCTGCTAGTGGGTTACAATCTAATATCCACAAACAAGCAAATCCTCATGGTGTTTCTGCTTCGAACATATGGGCTGGATTATTTAAACCAGAAGTTCCAAATTTCGATAAATCGGTTGAGTTGGAAAAATTGAAGAAATTTCAACCCAAATCTTCTGAGACAAATGATGATAAGTTCAAATTCTTAGAAAAAAGAATCAAAGCTATGGAAGGTATTGATGCCTTCAGTGGAACTGATATTATGGAGCTAAGCTTAGTCCCTGATCTAATTTTGCCTCCAAAATTTAAAGTACCAGAATTTGAGAAATTTGATGGCACAAGCTGCCCCAATGCCCATCTTACCATGTTTTGCCGCAAAATGACAAGGTATGAAAATGATGATAAGCTGTTAATTCATTGTTTTCAGGATAGTTTAGCTGGGTCTGTCATACGATGGTACAATCAGCTAAATAGAGCCCAAATAAGCACATAGAGAGACTTAGCAAAAGCTTTCAAAGAACAATACAAACATGTTTTAGACATAGTTCCTGATCGTCTAACATTACAAAATATGGAAAAAAGGCATAATGAAAATTTTCGACAATATGCCCAACGATGGAGAGACATGGCTACACAAGTTCAACCGTCATTACTTGAGAAAGAAACAATTACTCTTTTCATCAATTCCTTGGAATTCATATACTATGAGAAGCTTATTGGTAGCACCACTAGAGACTTTGCTGATCTACTGACAGCAGGTGAAGCAATTGAGCGTGCCCTTAAAAATGGGAAACTTAACAGTCTCGAGGCTTCTAAAAAGCGATATGCCAAAAAGAAAGAGAATGAAGTTAATTTTGCGGGAAATGATGGACATCCATATCTCAAATATCATTCTCCACCATAATTCGTGTATCCAACAGGATATTCGAAACCCAATACAAACCCTTCAAGCCAAGAAAAACAATCACAAGGTGGGCCCAAACAGTAGAGGACTAGCACGGAAAGACAGTATTTCACCCCTATTACAATTTCCTACAAGAAGTTGTATGCTAAACTGTTTGAAGAAAGGTTGGTATCTCCCATTTTCCTCACACCACTACAACCACCCTACCCAAAATGGTATGACCCTTCTGCACATTGCGAATTCCATGCCGGAATCCTTGGACATACAATAGAAAATTATACAGCTCTCAAAAGAAGGGTTTATAGTTTGATTAATCAAAACATTCTTCAATTCAACATGTCAGAGGGACTCAGTTTCTAACAATCTTTTGCCAACACATGAAGAACCGAGGATTAATGTTGTGATGAATAATAATACGTTTAAAGTTAAAACAAGCTTATCTGAAGTACAATCACCGCTAAAATGGGTATGGAAGAAAATGGTTGAAAGAGGAATGTTGAATCCTAACCATGATGTGGTTATAAGTAATAGAAAGAGATTTTATGAATTTCATGGGGAAGTGGGCCATGAAATACAATATTGTGACGAGTTTAAAAATATTGTCCAGGATCTGATGGATAACAAAGAAATCAAGTTCTTTGAACGGACTCACGAGGTTAGTGAAGTTTTTACAATAGATGAACAATTGTCCAAAAATGATGGTGAAGGTAGTCGACCTTTCGTGATTAACTGGCCATAGATGTATGATGAAGGATTACAAAAGCCTCCACCATGAATGGTAATCGAGGATCCTACACGTTTCCCATACAGGAGTAACCGACAAGTACCATGGATTTATGGTTGTAACATGATTGTTATAGGGAATGATGATTTTAAAACCATATCTGCAGAGATTAGTGGAGTTGGGAACTTTACTTGAACTGGAAGGTATTATTCCCCCGACATCTCAAAACCAATGGAAACAGTAGGCACTAAGCCAAAAGATAAGTTTTCGTTAAGTGGAGAAAAATCAGAAATTAACGAACCTGTAAACGAAGAGGAAGCACGATAATTCTTGAAATTTATCAAACACAACGAGTATAGTGTGGTTGAGCAACTACATAAACAACCAGATCGTATTTCCATATTATCTTTGTTATTAAGTTCGAAGACTCATAGGAATGCTTTACTAAAAGTGTTAAACCAAACATTTGTCCCAAATGATGCTTCAATAGACAAGCTGGATAGATTGGTGAACAACTTACATGCTGATAGTTTTATCTCTTTTAGTGAAGATAAAATTTCTCCTGATGGCATGGGATCCGTCAAAGCATTGCATATAACTACCCACTATAATGGATATATATTACCTTATGAATTAGTTGCCAATGGATCTGCTTTGAATGTCATGCTCATGACAACACTGAATAGATTTCTAGTGGATAAGACTCACATGAAGCCTTGTCATACAACCGTAAGGACATTTGATGGAACCAGAAGGGATGTCGTAGGGAAAATTGATATCCCATTTTTGATTGGTCCAGCTATGTATAACGTAGAATTTATCGTTATGGACATTATACCGACTTATAATTGTTTATTAGGATGTCCCTGGATTCATGCTGCTGGGGCAGTACCATCAACACTTCATCAAAAGGTTAAGTTTGTGATTGATGGATGCCTTATAAGTGTTGGCGCTGAAGATGATATTATTGCATCTGCATTAACTGATGCTCCGTACATAGACGTAGATGAAAATGCAATTGAATGTATATTTCGATCACTTGAATATGTAAATGCTACTTTTGTTGCTGAAGTAAAAAAGATTCCAAAACTTAAACTCTCCAAAAATACTATGATGGGAATAAGGCTCACTGTTGGGAAGGGAGCTAAATCAGGAAAAGAACTTGGAAAGTTTTTACAAGGAATGCACACGGCGATACAATCATTCTTGAAATATGATCGGGGTGGTATGAGATTCAAGCCTAACCTACAAAGGAAGACAAAACACGTGTTGAGAAAGAGAACACAAAAAATAGCTGGACTGACCGATACAGGTATTGAGAGAAAAATGACGGTACTTCCTCGTATTACTTAAACCTTTGTGTTTGGGGGGCACATTCATTCTAGGAAGGAAAGAGAGATTCTAATATCACCACAAGAGAAATTTGAAGATATGAGCATAAATGCAATAGAGGAAGAAAGTGAAATTGAAAAGAATCGATCAGAGATCGGCCCATGTCCTCCAGGCTGTGTCTTAAATAATTGGACCGCTATTGAACTTCCAATTGTTTTTAAATCTTTATCAGAGTAATGCTCGAAACTTAACTCATTACTTGAGCCCTAAAGTAGTGAGAATTTATTGTAAGGGCCCCCATTTAGGCATTCAGTTTATCAATTCAATAAATGAACACATTTCTCTTTCCCATTTGGTCTCATTTCTGTTTTTCTTCCATCATATCTTTTATCAAGCCTTGTATATATATATATATATATATATATATATATATATATATCTTCTTATTTATTTACTAGCGAAACAAATTGGAAGATGAATTTTGATGGGTTTTCAAATGCACTCGGGTGTGGAATCGGAGCAATTTTAATATCTCCCAAAGGAAATTATTATCTTTTCACTGGGTGACTAAATTTTGAATGTACCAATAATATGACATAATATGAAACATGTATAATGGGACTTCGTGCTGCAATTGAACGAAAAATCGAATACCTTAAAGTATATGGTGATTCGTCATTGGTGATTTATCAACTTCATGGAGAGTGGGAAACAAAAGATGTCAAACTGATCGAATATCGTAAGCTCATTCTCGAATTAATGAAAAGTTTTAAGAAGATTTCTTTCTATTATCTTCCACGAGAAGATAATCAATTGGCTGATGCATTGACAACTTTGGTTTCCATGTTTAAAGCAAATAGAGAAATCGAAATAATGCCCATACAAATGAGTATCTTCAAGTCACCTGCCAGTTGTTATGTCATCGAGGAAGAGGTAGATGATCACCCCTGGTATTATGATATTTTACAGTATCTTAAGTATCAAAAGTATCTCGAGGGAGAAACTGATGTTAATAAAAAAAACTATTCGAAGAATGGCTATAGGATATGTTCTTGACGGAGAAATCTTATACAAAAGAGGAAGTGACCAAACGTTACTCAGATGCATAAAAAGTCATGAGGCAAAAAAGATAATTGAGGAGGTTCATGAAGGAATTTATGAAATTCAAGCGAATGGTCACAATATGGCAAGGCAAATTATGAGGTTGGGTTATTTCTGGACATCTATGATAGAAGATTACATCAATTTTACTCAAATATGTCATAAATGTCAGATTTATGAAGATAAAATACATACAACCTCATCACTCCTTCATATTATAACTGCTCCGTGGCCGTTCGCAACATGGGGCATGGATGTAATTGGACCGATTACGCCAAAAACATCAAATGGACATTACTTCATCTTTATAATGATTGATTATTTTACCAAATGGGTAGAAGTTTCTTCGTATACAAATGTAACTAGATCGACAGTATACAAATTCCTCAAAAGAGAAATGATTTTTCGATATAGTCTACCATAAAGGATTATTTCTGATAATGCTTTAAATCTGAATAAACGAATGGTGACAAAAATTTGTGAATAGTTTAAGATAAAACATCATAAGTCAACACTCTATCGCCCAAAAATGCTGTCGAAGTAGCTAATAAAAATATCAAGAGGATTATTGAGAAGATGGCGATAACATATAAAGATTGACATGAAAAATTACCTTTTGCATTATTGGCATATCGTACATCTGTACGAACATCTACAGAGGCAACTTCTTATTCTTTAGTATATAGAACAGAAGTTGTATTACCAATTGAAGTTGAGATTCCATCACACCGTGTCTTAATGGAACTTAAATTAGATGGAGCTGAGTGGGCTCGAATTAGATATGATCAATTAAATTTGATAGAAGAAAATAAATTGAAAACGATTTGTCATGGGCAAATGTATCAAAAATGAATGATTCGGGCTCATGATAAGAAAGTCTGATCAAGATCTTTTTCATGAAGGGATTTGGTTTTGAAAAAGGTTCTGCCTATGCAAAAGGATTTTCAAGGAAAATGGATGCCAAACTAGGAAGGACCATTTGTTGTGAAAAAAATCTTCTCGGGTGGAGCATTAATCTTAACCGAGATGGACGAAAATGAGTTATCAAATTCGGTGAACTCGGATTTTGTGAAAAAATATTATGCTTGATTGCATGACAACACCAATAGGTGAAAACCCGAAAGGGCCCTATTGGTAAAAAAAGAAAAAAGAAAAAGAACCATCAATAGGTGAAAACCCGAGAGGGCCCTATTGGTAAAAAAAAAGAAGAAAAAGAAAAAGAACCATCAGTAGATGAAAACCCGAGAGGGCTCTACTGGTAAAAAAGGAAAAAAAAGGAGAATTCAAGGTGAAAACTCGCAAAGGGTGTCTTGAAATCATGGGGAGATTCAATTTATGAGTTTAAAAATGGTCCATGAAGAAAGTTCATTTGTCTTCAGACATTGGTTAATAACTTAAGCTCTACTAAGCAGAAGTCACATGCAAAAAAAGTTCTTGAGCGAGATAGCAGCGAAGTCCTTGTAATTGATATCTTAGGGTTTTATTATTATTATCATCATTTTTACCTCTTTCTTTTTGTTTGATATTGTATCAAATATTCGACTACCACCTTTCAAGGCCTAGGCTGTTTTTATTCAATAAGAAAATTCAATAATCTCGTTACCTTGTGCTTCTTTATCATCTGAATATCTGTGCATTTCTTCGATGAATTTATTGCTTTACTAAACGGAGGTCTATAATATATTTTTATATTCGATGCATTACATGAATAAATGGTTTAAAACAAAATGATGCTCAATGGAAAGTTCTTTTAAGAGGCACGACATGGAGTGAAGAAGATGAAGTACATTGATCGTGGTCTGAGTAAATATAAACAAATTCAAAATAAAATGTAATATCCATGCATTTAAAGTATTTGAACATCTTGCATATAAGACAAGTGCATTAGAAACATGTGCATTTTTTGACAGGATTGGCCTCTAAGAGGAGGTGCTTTTAGGATGAAGTATCATTATTTATTTTCAAGAATAAACATCATCAATCACCTCCGAGATAGAGTGTCATCACCACCGAGATGGAGTATCATCATTAAGCTTCCATGAAAGAATGCCATCAACTACCTCCGAGATAGAGTGTTATCACTAAAGCTTCCAAGAAGGAATGCCATCAATCACCTCCGAGATGGAGTGCCATCACTAAGCTTCCATGAAGGAATGCCATCAATCATCTCCGAGATGGAGTGTCATCATTAAGCTTCCATGAAGGAATGCTATCAACTACCTTCGAGATGGAGTGTCATCACTAAAGCTTCCAAAAAGGAATACCATTAATCACCTCCGAGATGGAGTGTCATCATTAAGCTTCTATGAAGGAATGCCATCAATCACCTCTGAGATAGAGTGTCAATATTAAGCTTCCATGAAGGAATGCCATCAACTACCTCCAAGATGGAGTGTCATCATTGAGCTTTCAAAATGAAATACCATCAACCACCTCCGAGATGGAGTGTCATCATTAAAGATTCCGATGATGAATAACATCGTTTATCTCACTACCTACCTCTAAAATAAAGTATCCTCACTACTAGGTTGTTTCTCATTGGAAATTTGTTGCTTCTAGTCTTTGCTCACTTCCTTTGTTTGAGTAATGAGCAAAGAGGGGGAGCTGTATGCAACAAAATTAAACCAAATCTTAAATAATCTTAAATAAATATTTAAAATTTAAAAAATATCAAAAAATATCAAAAATTCAAAAAAAATCAAATAAATCTAAAATGGATAATCTTAAAAAAATTAAAAAAAAAAGATAAATTTTAATAAATTAAAAAAAATCCAAAAATTCAAAAAAATATATAAAAATCTAGAATAATCTTTTTAAAAAATCTGAAAATAATAAAAAATCAAAAATATTCTTCTTCTCCAAGTTTAAAAATAACCAACTCCTATTTTTAGAGTTTAACCCTCCTAAAACTCTAGTTTCTAAGCTATAAATACCCCCAAACTCTTTAGAAAAATCACATAGCAAAATACAAGCAAAAGGCAGGAAAAGCAAAGTAAAGCAAAGATACAAAAAAGCTTACTAGTTTTAAAGCAGTAGAGGGGTTCGAAAAGCGATCGGATTTGATATCTCCCAAGGAAATTTAATCCAACAACGAATTTACGATTTTGAGAAAGGTACGGCTCTTTACTTAAATTTTATTTTGTTTGAATTAATTCAAATATATTTTTTATAATTAATTTGAACTAATAATAAAATAATTTATGTTGAAAATTGGGTCAAAGAAGGAGATAGACGGCATGTCGGTATTTCAAAATTGAAATTGAAATCAATTGCGACAGACTTCCTTAATAATTATGAAAAATTACTTTACAGGCCATCCAATGTTTAAGTACTTCACTTTAAATATTTAATTTTTTTTTTTATTTTAGGTTTAGATTTATTTTAATTAGATTTATACTTATAAAATTATTTAATAATTGAATCAATAAATTTGTTTAGATTTGATCTAATAATTAGTTGATTTTATTAAATTAATTAATTTATGAATGAAATTCTAATTAGATTTTTATTTGAATAATAAAGTAAAAAATTAGGTTACATATCATTCTTTTTTTTTAATTTAAGTAATTTAATTATATGTCTGGATTATTTTTGGTACGTCTTTATATTATTTTCTCCAATTTTTTTATAGTTAATTTTATATAATAGTGCTATTAATCATCTTTCAAGCTTGGTAGACAACACGACCCCTTTTAGGTACCAATTTTGGACGTTGTGGGGATGCTATAACCTTCCCCACACGTAATTGACTCCCGAACCCGATGATGAACGCAGACCAATTTTATAGGCGACTCCAATTATTGACGAGACTTTGAAAGCCCAACCAACTTCGACCCAGACAAAAAACATTGTCGACAATTTATAATACAAAAGAAATATAATGTGTTTTTAAAAATATCCTCCGAATACGAAAAAAAATATTATTCCCTTGATCAACATAAAATTGACCTACAAACATAAAAATCTAACATTCTTATTTAAAAGTTTTGTTCTTCATGTATTTTTTTTAAGAAAAAACTTTTACAACGCTTCAATATCATTTTCTTTTAAAAAATTGTTCTCGGATGCCATCAAAACTAGTTTATTTAACTTTTCTTTTGCGACATAACTATTTATGGATATAATTTCACAAATTTTAATTTTAAAACTTTTGTTCTATAAAAACAATAATAAAAATAATAAATAATATGCAAAAGTCACATTTGAAAAGTTATGAAGAATAATCATAATCAAAATTAATGTTTGAATTAATTTTTTTTAAAAAACTATTATATATGCTATCCGGTATTTTTCAAAAATCTCATTTGAGCTTTATATTCAAAGTCTTGTGTGATCGAACCTATTGAGCATGTCCAGAACTAACCGGCCCACAGAGGACACAAGATTAAATCCAACAATAATGAAGTTTTCTAACAAACAACAGAAAGATGGTAAATATTATTCAATATAAATGTATGGTGCAACAAAGAACCGTTTACTGTCTTCACTATGATGGTAAAATTCCAACTCTGCTGGCTACCATGGTGAAGGGGAAGCAAGGAACTGATAAAACGTGTTGAAAAGAAAAATTGGGAAGTAAAGAATCGAACTGAAAGCCCCAAACTTTAATCCGTAGATATGGAACTTAAGCATCTATGACCCTTGCATGCATCACATTTTATGCCACTGCAGGCATGTCTTTCAGCCATGCATCCAGTGGCTTACCGATCGAGTAGACTATGAAACCGATCTCCCTCAGCTGCTCCGCCTTCACGATGTTCCGACCATCAAAGAAAAAAGCTGGCTTTTGCATGTTGTCATATATCTTCTTGTAGTCGAGAGTCTTGAATTCATCCCACTCGGTCAGAATGCAAATTCCATGAGCATCTTTTGTTGCCTCGTAAGCATCCCAAACACAAGTGACTTGCTTCACAGTTGTGGGACTCATTGGCTGCAAGTGAAGGGGATGGTCCCAGTCAAACTTGTTCATGGTAAGGTCCCTCTGGATCTGGTCTTCCGTGACCTGTGGGTCGTATATGCTCAACCGAGCTTTGTCTCCCAAAAGCCCCTTGCATACATCAATGGCTGGGGTCTCCCTAGTATCACCGGTATCCTTCTTGAAAGCAAACCCTAAAATAGCAATCTTCTTGTTTGAAACCGTGTTAAACATCGAGGAAACAACACGGTTAACGAAACGGTTCTTTTGATAGTCGTTAATTTTAATGACTTGTCTCCAATACTCAGCCACCTCTGGAAGGCCATTGCACTCACAGATGTAAACCAGATTCAGAATGTCCTTCTGGAAGCAGGATCCACCAAAACCAACACTAGCATTCAAAAACTTGGGTCCAATCCTTGTATCCTTACCAACAGCATACGACACTTGTGTAACATTGGCTCCGGTTGCCTCACAAAGAGCAGACATGGCATTTACAGAAGAGATCCTCTGAGCCAAGAAAGCATTGGCAGCAAGCTTGGAAAGCTCTGCAGACCAAAGATTGGTAGTGAGAATTCGGTCTTCCAGGACCCAGTGAGCATAAACATCCTTCAATGCTTGGACAGCCTTGTTGCCTTCTGGGGTCTCCCGGCCTCCAATGAGAACACGGTCAGGGTTAAAAAGATCTTGAATCGCAGTTCCCTCTGCAAGAAACTCCGGGTTTGAAAGAATTTGGAATTTGATTCCCTTGCTGTTGTGGGTGAGAATCTTTTCAATTGCCTCAGCAGTTTTGACAGGGACTGTTGATTTCTCAACCACAATCTTGTCAGATTTCGATACATCAGCGATCATCCGAGCAGCACTTTCCCAATATGTAAGGTCTGCAGCCTTGCCAGCTCCAAGTCCTCGGGTCTTGGTCGGAGTGTTGACAGAAACAAAGACTATATCAGCCTCGCGCACGTGTTTCTCAACATCGGTGCTGAAGAAAAGGTTCTTTCCACGACATTGCTTCACAACATCATCAAGACTAGGCTCATAGATAGGAAGTTGATCACTGTTCCATGCGTTAATCCGAGGAACAGAGATATCAACAACAGCCACTTCAATAGATGGACATTTAAGTGCAATGACAGCCATTGTTGGCCCACCAACATAACCGGCTCCAATGCAACAGATCTTCACCATTTTGTTCTTATATTATTACCTAAACCAAGAAAAAGTATACAATTAGAAGACAAACACAATAGTGAAAAACATTACTCGAATCACCCCGAAAAAACAAAATCAAACTGTAAATCCAGAAGAAACTTAATATGAATGTCATTCTGTAAATACAACAAGATCCATATTTGTATGTGGCAAGGCTTTGAACAGGTCATATCACAACACAAAAACATGAAACAAAAACGACACACCACATTGCATAAACACAAAAAATGTTGTGTTTTATAACAACAACACATCATATTCAATAAATTTCTGTTGTCTTAACTCTTATGTTCAGAAACGCCATGGAAAAAAGGCTGACATGACATGCATGCACGAATTCTCAGCATAAAATAGAAAACAGTAATTACAGGAAAAACATATTCTCAGATCTGACCAAGGCATCGCAGCACAGACTAAGATTTGACTTACAAACTTACATATTAACCGACAAATAATAAACTGGTAGATCCAAAATACAAAACACAGGCAAATGGAAATTAAATCAATTCTATTCAGAATTCAGATCCATAGACAATTAGATTGATTCAAAGTTGTAGTTCAAGATTCATAAACACACAAAAAGGTTTTGAATCTTGTGGAATAGAGACTCAGATCAAGAGCTACCATTCAAAAAGATTCAAAATTTAAAAGGGTCTAGTTGACCATTGATATAACATTTCCTAGAGAAACAAACAACTACCCAATTTAATACATGAAAAATCCAGGTGAGAAAAGTAAAGAAATTCTGAATCTTGTCAAATGCAGAAGCAGATCAAGAAGAAATAACTTTAAAAAACTCATTGTTCAAGCAACAAAAAAAACTGTCCAGAAGATGAAAGAAACCCAAATCACAAAAGTGAAAACTCAAATCAAAGGAGAGAAAAGGGATTAAAAATGGAATAACTTGGATTCGTATACCTCAAGAATTTCTCCTCAAATCGAGACAGTTTCAGTTCAGAGAAGGAGAAGAAGGGAGCAGGTCTGCCTTAACGACATGAAATCAGAAGAGCGGGGTTGTTGTTTTATACTAATTTCAGTTCCAAATTTACCCTTCTCATTTTCACGAGAATTCTGGTTTCTGACAATAAACGACGGAGGGTGAACATGTAATGTGATTTACCGACTGAAATTCTTGTCAACTGAAACGAAATTATAAAAATTGTAAAAGTTTCTATAGTCGGTTAATCAAAATTATCATTTATTTTTATTTTTTATTAGATTTTAAGATTTAAAATTTAATAAAAATATATTTTTTTAATTTTTTTATCTTTCGCCGAGTATAATTAAAACTAGATTTTATAAAATATATATATTTTTTCTTTATGATGGCTTGAAATCGAAAGATTCTTCTTGTATATAAAATATCTTAAAAAATAATTTGAAGTTAATTTTTTTAGTTTGTATTACATTAAAATTTGAGATTTAATATTCCTACTTAAATATAATATAATATAATATAATATAATATAATAATTTATTAGTTTAATTTAGTTAATATTATAGTTGGTATAAACTGTGTACCTCAATTATATGCCCAGAAAATCTTGTTAGGTGTGGGTTGACAACAACCTTACCATTTATTAAATGTTACTTAAAATTCAGACCATCTTTGTCAATATTTAAATAACCCAAAGGAGAATACTCATTACAACGTACCTACGATGTTGGATTTTGATAATATTAATGTTGTATAAAATTATGTATATTAGTTGTTAGGGACGAATTTAAGTTATAATGTTGTAGAAAATTATGTATATTATTTGTCAATATTAATGTTGTATATTATTTTATTTTTTAATTACGTTGTAAATATAATTTTTTATAGATTTAATAAAAATTCAGTAGTATTTGTCAAAAAAATATTTAAGTTATAAGATGCGGTGATAATTCAAAATGTCTTATTTTAGCTATTTTTTTTAATGATTTTTGACTAGTGATAAAAAGTTATAAAACTACACTTTTTAGTTCGAATGAAATTGGTTGGATTTTAAGAATAAAAATGATTTTTTATTATCGCGGTCGAATTTGAATGATTATTATCGGGGATAAGTATTAGTCGAGTGAAAAAAAATAAATTAATCGAGTTAAAAAATTATATTTTATCATTTTAATATAATTTGAATTTTTCTATGAATCGAGTCAACAATAAAAAACTTGACAATTCACGTTAAGAGGCCTATTTAAAATTTTCAAAAATTTAGATGTCTAAATTAAATTTCTTTTAAATACTTTGAATGGTTTAATTTTATTTTTTTAAAAATTAAGGGTTTAACTAAAATTTTAGACTACGAGGCTTAATGGTTTTTTAAAATTTGAGAAACGTAATTAAAATATTTAAAAGTTTTAGAATGTAATGATATTTTAAAAAAAATTAAGCTGTCAAATTAAAAATTTTAAAATTCTTAAAAGACTAAAAGTTAGTTTGAGGGGTTAAGATCCCAACTCTAATTTTTGACTCTATTCTTGATCATAGGAGTTCGTTTTACGAGTCTAATCAAATAAATTTAATTGATTTAAATTTTAAAAAAAATAATCAAGTTAATCGTCAATAATATGACTAAATTTAAAGTTAGAGAACATAAATTTAGACCGTATAGATTTAACTCTCTTAAAGCAAAATAACATAAAAAAAATCTTAAGATTTGATAATCTATTTGCTTAAAGTCTGGAATTTATAATTTTTGAAAAAAATTTAATTTTTGATTAACAATTTTATAGATTTTTGAATAATTTTATGAAATATATATTGTTTTTTATATTTTCAATTTTTTTATGTAAACATAAAAAATTCAACATAAACATAAAAAATATACACATAATTAAACATAAAAAAGTTCAAACATTTTTTTTTGATTTCAGGGATTTTCTTGGATGTAAGAATTTTGAGTGTTTTTTAAAAAATTCAAGCAATAATAAACATTCTCTTTAAAAAATATACGACGAGCATCAAAATTAGTATCATCGAAAAGATTAAAACTTCGAATATTTATATAAATTTTTATTAGTTTGAGGGTGTTCTATGAAAAGCTAATTCAAAAAAAAGAAAAGTATATATTGATCTTGTCGAAAATATTTATCAGTGACGAGAGACGATTAACTTGTAAATACTATCGAAGAAGTTGACAGTTTTTTTTTTAAAAAATGGGGAAGAAACAACTTCATTACTCTATTAACTATTTAATGACCTAATGACAAAATTAATATAAAATTAAAATGTTTTAAAATTTAATGACCCAATCAATATAATATCTAAAGTTCACAAAACACACTTTTATCTTTCAAAAGAGGAAATAATGAAAATTGAAATTGTGCAGTATTCAAAACTTTTAAAAATTTAATCAAAATCAATAGTAACAATTAAAATTATTTGACCTTAAATAAGTTCCACTAATTTTAATCGCTTCCATTTTTAAAGTTTCAAAATTTGTATTTTACAATATTTTATTTTATTTATTTTTATTAAGGTGATTTAAAATAAAACTTTGTTCAATTCCAACAATTACATGTGATCTAAAATAAAAAAATATTTATTTGAATTAAAAATAATTATTGTATCTGATTTCCATGTGCCAGCAATCTTGTTGCAGTTGGAGTAGGAAATCTTGAAAACCAAGACTACATGAAGTTGCTTCAAGACTCGGCAAAGCGAAACAGGGGAAAGGAATTTATAGAAAAACAGAGGGAAAAGAAAATAGAATCAAAAAGAAAATCCTTCAGAATTGCGTTTGCCGGGAGTCGAACCCGGGTCTATTGCTTGGAAGGCAATTATCCTAACCGTTGGACTACAAACACTATATGTTTCAATGCTTTAAATTAGTTTTAATATTTATAATAGCGCTACCACAGCAGCAGCCAGCAAGCATACGTTTCCAAAGGGTCGAAGCAACTTAGAACTTGTATTATTATGTGGTGCGGGGATTTATAATGACGTTTAAGGCTATTTTAATTTTTAAAAATTTAAATTATTTTTTTAAATAAAAAATTTAATTTTAAATTTTCAAAAAGGTATAACTAATTTTTATATCAGAATTTATTAAGAGTAATGTCGATAGTTTATTGAGCACACATTTTAAATATTGTTTTTATTTAAATTGTTATATTAGTTAGGTAGATGATCTGATGAGTGTTTATAGTTTTTTTTTCAAGTGAGGGTTTTGCCACCTTCCTCCGTACAAATCCACCCCATGCACATGCTATGCAATCAATGCCAATGATCTCAAATGTCTCATCACAGATATTCGTATAGTATACGAATCACAAAGTTCAAAAAATCTGATTGCAATCTCACAGTGTAACACAAGGTTTACAATATCATATAGCATGTTAATATACCATAAATTCTCAGTAACGGATAAGCATAATACACAGAAAATCTAGCACAAGAAGAGAACACATTTAAATTCATTTAACAATAATACAAGAAGAAACACACATTTATCACAAGAAGAGTACACACATTTGAATTCATTTAACAATAGCACAAAAAAAACACATATTTAGCACAAGAAGAAAACACACATTTGAATTTATTTAACAATAGCACGAAAAGAAATATACATTTAACACAATAAGAAATAAGTTAAATTTAAGAAGTTAGCGTTAAAAACTTTACACTCATAACCAATTTAATTTATATTACTTCATAATAACTATAAAATATTTATACTTAATAATTCATCAAAACCAAAAATTAAAATTATAACTAAAATTAGGTAATTTAAAAATAGTTAAAATTCTTAAAATACATTATCTCAAAAACTTATTAAAAATAATATTATAATCTGATAGTTCAAATAAAATATTTGAATGTAAGAATAAATATTTATGTATATTAAAAATAACCTTAATTCTCAATTACATTAAAGTTTCTAAAATAATAATAATAATAATTTGAATAACCAAAAGTTAGTTTTATGTTGACTGATAAAATAACCAGATAAAATATGAGATTCTTCAGGTACCGCATTGCCTAAAGTCCAATTATTTGTAAGAGGAAACTAAAAGAGAGTAACCTAATGAACTTAGCGTATCTCTAAGTTGTATATAAAAATAACAAAACATGGTTTATAAAATTATTTCTCAAGAGTAATATTTTAGAAAAACAATGCAAAACATGAGGTATACACAACACAAATCACAACTACATACTTCAATCTCAGTTCAATCCAAAATCATAATTTATTCGAAATCTTAATTTATCCGAAAATACAAATTCACTAGATCTAAAATCATAATTACTCGCAAAAGTGCGAAAATTTGTATATATTTATAAAATCACAATATTAAACATGACACATAAAATATATTTTTTAAAAAAAAACACATATAACACCAGTAAAAGAATACACCTTAGTCAAAACGACTCAAATTACCGAATAACATGGTTTTGAACTCGAACAAAAATAATGAAAACAGAGGCTTTAGAGAATCTTGATGAAAGAAAATAATATAGTGTTTTCTCTTAGACCATAATATGTATTTATAGAGAAAAATAATTGATTTTAATTAGAATTAAAATTCTATTAGATCACATTATAAATATAATAAAAAAGTTGTATAATTTCAAAAGGATTTCTTTTCTATATCTGAGACTTTATATAAATATATATTATAATAGTAAATAAAGAGTTTTGATAAAATAATAATTAAAATAAAATAATATTTTTTAATAAAAAGATTGATTGTAGAAGAGCTTTTAATAAAAAATAATTAATCTCAATAAAAATATAATTCAATTTAAAATCAAATTAGTTATCCAAAAGTCATCAAATTTCAGAATATCACTTTAACTTTTAATCTTTAAATTCACATTTAAAACTTTCAAAACTTTATAATCTTATCTCCAAATTTTTTCCTTAAATTTAGAAAATCAATTTAAAACATAAAAAATTAGGGTTTCAGAAATTAGAAATCTAAAAATTAGGATTTTTAATTAGGGATCTCAAAATTAGGGTTTTATAATTAGAAATAATTTTTGGGTATTACAACATCTATATGTTGTATCGATACGCTTGTGTATTGATATATAATGCAATAGTGGTACCGATACGCCTCCGCGTACTGGTACCAAAAAACGTTACTATAATTTAAAATAAACGAGGGATATTGATACGCTCCCTAGCGTACCGATACACCTCTCCTAGCAAGCCCCCTTATTTACACTAGTGTAACGATACACTCCTAGTTGCACTGGTGCACGCGTCTAAAAATACAATTATGGGTTTGTGATTCACCAAGAACCACAATTTAACATATATGGTTAAGCCCCAAATTACTCTTACAAGTTATTGGGATAGTATGAGGTGTGTTTATACCGATTTTAAGCCATTAACAACCCAAAACCACAAGTTGCTATTAAAGGGGTCTCTAAGCATTCAAACAACCAAGCAAGCCATCAACATGCAATATAGTCTAATTTCATGAGATGTAAGATGACATAAGAGTTAGTAGAGTACCAACCTCGATGTAAACAAGCTAAAATCACTGATTCCACAATCTTCAAGCCTTCTCTTTTTCAAATGCTCTTCAAGGATTTCCATCCTCTTTCTCTACAAGAAGAAGTTAGATCAATGATTAAACGATGCTAGGGATGTTTGTAATAAAACTAGTAAAGAAACCCAACAACATCCCTTTCTTGTTCTTGCCCCTTCAAACTCACCAAAAGCTTCTTCCATCAAACTATAACATATTTATCTTGTTTTGAAGATCCTTTACTGCTCTACAACTTCATGTCAACCTCTAAAACGAGATTTAGAGCTCATACCTTAAACACGATATCTTAAACTTAAGATTTGAATGAGAAAAATATAAAAAAAGAAGGAGACAAGGTGACTTCATCTTCTAAATTTTCTATAGAGACACATAACTCTCTTTTTTCTCTTTGTCATCCAATAGGTGAAAATACCTATTTTCACTCACTTACCATATCTTGACCCACTAACAAACCAAAACACATAGGCCCAAGGCCTAACAATCATCCCAATAAGACCTTTAAAGTCCAAACTTTGGGTTAACTCAACTCTTGGATTCTGAAATTTGAGTTATTACACTCACCCCCATCAAATATCTCACTTTGATAATAGGAATAAGCTCACCCCTAAATCCTACACCTTATGCATGTCATCAATAGACTCACCTATATTGAGTATACAATTAGACTCACCCCTAATGTGTAGCCAAAGAATTTATCTTACATACGAATTTTATATATATTATAGTGAATTTTATTCTATGTTTGACTAATTATAACAATAACAATTATAAGTCTCGTCACTTGCTAATGTACACTTTAAAATCATATTAACTTGTTGTTTCAAATGCATCATCTAAAAACTAAGATTTCATCCCAAAATCTCATGCATAAACCATGCAAATTTCTTAAGATATCTCAATGCTACAATGATATTATAAAATGTCATTCTAATAGGATATTTTATGTGCATTTTATAATCTCAAAACACAATTAGCAACAAATAACAAATCAAATATAAAACATGAGCATGAAAATATTAAACTATGAAAAAAGTCAATAATAAAGAGTATTTGATTTCTTCAGCTACTTCCAAGTATAGAATATTTTTTAACATCAATTCTACACTCTCAAACCTTTTCTTCAACTGTAATAACCCAAAAACACGAGTCAAAATCCCCAAATTGAAAGTCAAAATTCCTAATCAAACCCTAATAATTTTGGGATTAAAATTTCTGAAATTAAGGACTTAATTGAAAAATTCTGAAACTTTGAGGGTCACATCTTAAATTCTGAAAAGTCCAAACCCTTGAAGGGTAGTTATACCATTTTCCAGTGGTGTCGTTTGGTAGTGGTTTAGAACTGTCTTTTGGTTAGAAATCGATCGGGTATTTTTGTTTGAGTTGTGGGGGGAATGTTTTATACTCGGTTGAATATGTTGGGAGAGAAAAAGAATGATTTAAGTGTGGTTTTTGGTTCGATTTAAGTATTGTTCATGTTAGAGTTGTTTAGGAGTTGTTTCGGATAAATTTTGGGATTGAATCGAGCCAATAGGGGTTTAAATTCGAATATAAACATGTTTGGCTTCCGAGAAAAATCTGGAAATTTTCCAGATTTTCCCGAAAAATCTGGAATTTCCAGATTTTCCTGGGATCCAAACAGGGCGAACCGGACCCAGGAAACCGGTCCAGCTGAACCGACCGGCCCAGACCGCCCGACCTACTCAAACCGGCCCAGAACCAAACTGCTCCTAGCCCAGAACCGAATCGCAACCCGACCCGAACCCAGATATGACCCGACCGTGACCCGACCCGACCCGATCTCCGACCCGGCTGACGGCATCGCTGACGTCACTGCTGACGTCAGCGTTGACCAGTGCTGACGTCAGCAGTTGACTTTTTTTGACCCGGGCCCACTTTATGTTTTTCGACGTCCTGAATCCAATGGCGCTGTCCGTTTTTCGAAATTCGAACCCGAAGTGTCATTTTAGGGGGTTTTATGTTCGATAAGTTATTTGGAAAATTTCTATAAAAGTTTCTGAATACGTTTCTGTTTGCTTCAGGTGACGAGGATTCCGACCCCGAGCAGTTACCTCCTCCTCCTCTTGTACGAGGACCGATACATCCACATTCGGGACCTTCACGTGAGTATTGATTAAATTCTGTTTAGTTTATTTTACTGTAGTGTGGCATAGTAGAAAGTTTAACGTAATTCTGTAAATTGTAGACTCTACTCCTGCTCAGCCCGGTGGTAGAGCCGAGTCCAATAGACGTCAGGGTCGTCGTTGAGTCTTCTGATACAGGTGTGTTCTCTCCCGTTCAGCCTGTAAATTCTGTTGTTCTGTATGTTCGATTCTGTTATCCGTATGATCATGCATCATTCTGTTATATCATATCTGTTTCTGTTATCTGTCATGCTTGCCTCCTGTTAGATAATAAGGCATGCATTCTGATTCTGTATCTGCATTTATCATGGCATCTGGGATATTATCTGTGTACGGAGAAGTTAGTGATTTTATCACTTCTGTTCAGTGGCTCCACCTTCGGGTCGAGATACCACTTCTGTTGGTGTGATGGTGTTAGAGTGGTCTGGGGACCAACTCTTCTGTGGTGTTCGGAGATGGGTGCATATCATGCATACTATGTCTGTTCTGCATATTCTGTTCTGTATTCTGCTTATCTGTTTTAGAGACACACTAGGCTCCCCAGCTTACACCCTCTCAGGTTCTTGTTTCAGATCTCAGACTTAGACTCGGTACGGTACTTGGAGGTTCCTGTTCCAGTATCTGATTTATAGTATGTAATCATTTTCGGATTCTAGATTATTTATAGTATTTGAACAATATTTCTGTAATTAAATGTTTATCGGTTTTTGTTACATTTACTGTTTATAAATTATGGGTTGAACTTTATTTTGTAAATGTTTAATTTTATTATCATTTTAAATTATTATTTATTCAATAATTTATCTGAATATTTTTATTTTATTTTTAATAAAAACCCTAACGTGAGAAACAAGTTTTCAAGCCGTAAACCCTAACTTGTAATCTAAGAAATTAGGTTAATTTTAGAGGTTACATCAACCAATGATAAGCAATATAAACATTTTCACTCACCAACTTTGATTAGCTTGATTTACCTAATCGATTTCAAGCCTTCAACGATAAAGCCGACCATTCATTCACTTGTCGTAATGTTTCCCCTGCTTTTAGCCATTAAGAATAGAGACATTAATGCATAAATAGCATCAAATACCTTCTACATCTCTCCTAGCCATAACACAAAATAATTCATTTTTCGACATCAACACATCATTGAAAAACCAATGATTTTTATATACACAACTACATCCCAAAACAACAAGATTAACATTCAAACTCTATCCTAACACACTCAAAAACCCTTTCTCAAACAACATATACCACCAGCACATGCACAACCCCTAAAACAACTCCAAAACACAAAGATTTCAACCTAGAAATTAAGGAAATTACCTAATTTTAGGATTACATTAATATAACCCAATTATTAAATATTCAATTGATCCAAAACCATGTTTACAATCATTATAATCCTTCTCAAAATAGATCAATCCAAAAAATATCTCAAGATCAATTTAGGTTTACCAAATAACCCATCAAAATCAATTGTTAATTTAATTATAAAAACACAATAAAAATCATTGATTTTATAAAGAATCAATAATTTAGAAATTTCAATAAAAATTTGAGTTAAGAGATAGAGAATGAATCTTTACCTCTAAAAATGGATTTCTCCTTTAAGGCATGATAAAACACATGAAAACAAATTCCAATTAATGAGAATCGGATAAATCTTTAAAAAACCATAAAGATACAATAAAAGATTAAAAATAATTAAGTAATTTTATGAAAATAGATAAAAATAGGTTATCTTAATTCTGTCTTCTAATTAAATAGTTATTATCTAATAATTAAAAAGTATTTAATTGAAGGGAGAAATCCAATTTAAAAATTTGGATTATTATTTCTTAAAGATTCAAAGTTTTGATTTTTTACGTAGTCATAAAATTAAGCAATTTTAAAATTTTACATTTTAGTCATTATTTTCCAAAATGTTCACCTTTCCAAATTTATTTTCTAAAATTGATTCAACCAAAGTTAAATATAAATAAAATAATAATTTTAAACTAATTTATTATATTTTTATCTTGACCGAAAATGTTTATTTTAAATTATTTCCCAAAATTAGTCTAACTCACTTAATCCAGTTCAACCAAACTGTTAACCCACTTAGCTAACTTCTAGGTCCAAAATTTGGGGCGTTATACTTTTTTTTTATTTATGCAATGGTAATATGATTCTTCTGTTTGTCCGTAGAATATAGAGTCTAGCTTTTACATTGAAAACTATAGCCGAAACAACAATGCATTGTCCAACACCTATAATCTAACCTAAAAGTTTTTTATAGAGTAATCCAAACAATGCCTCAATCAAAACAATCACACTATACAAACATTGAGATTCTAACAAAACATACCGCGATAACAAATGTCACAATAATCGACATTATCTAATTCTCTGTAAAACTCTCTTAATGCTTTTATATTAAAAATCTAATCTTTAATTAAATTTAATAATTAATAAAAAATTGATACTTTTATTTAACTGAGATGAGATCGTAGAACTAAAAATAATATAAAATTATTGCAGACTCAAATGATTTAAATTAAAAGATTGAGTTCATCTTAAAAAAGATATTAATGGACAGAATTTTAAGGATTCCTAAAACCTATTTAACCAATTTAAATTATATTTTTAATTAAAATAAATATTAATATAAATTAAACACCTATTTTAATAAAAAAGATATTTTGAATACGTTACGAAAAATAGACCAAGGCAAATTCTTTTTTGTTAAGCCTTTTTAAAATGAAATTTCTGTAGTTATTTTCGAGGCAGAAAGAATTTACGGCCGCTGACCGGAGAGTTGAAGCACAACAATTTCCAGATATTGTCTGAGAGGTCTATGGCGGGAACCACACAATCCCTTATTTTGACGCTTCCTCCCGCCGCCAGCACGCCATTTCCTCGCCGGAGAACTTGTCTCTTCAGCCGTTCCCTCAAATTCAATCCTCCTCGTCGTTCCATTTCAACACTTATCAGATCCTGTAAACCGCCCGATGAGGTTACCTTAGAAATTAAGCTTCTACTCTTATTCTCATTCTCACTATTTCTTTTGACGTTTTATCCTTTTGCACCTTACGAAGTTTGAATTGAGTCGCAGATTCATGGTTCAGATTTGGCCAATGGATTAAAATGGACACAGCCTTTGATAAATTTTGCTTCCAATAATTTTCTTCCCCTAGGTAATGAAGGTTTTTTTTTTTCCATTGGCAATGTTAGTGCTCTGATTTTGCTTTTTATAGTTTTTGTTCTTTGACAACTTAACATATGTTTCCCCTAGTTTTATTACCTAAGTGAAGAAAATTTTGCTCAAAATATGAACTAAAAAAACTTGAACCAGTCCTCACAATTTAGTAATAAAGTCTCCAGCACTGATTATAGCAGGTTGATAAAAATATGCACTTCTCGTTCCTTCTAATGACTGATGATGATTCATGTTATTGAAAGGTGACTTGAACCCGTAGAGGAAAATGTGAATATGTTAAGTTTTTATTTTCTTATAATCGTGGACATTTTCCCTTGGCTTTATAATTTTCTTTCTTATGCCTCTTTTTGTAAGATGATTGTTTTCTTTCTTCCAAATAAGAATAATTTTGTTGTGTTTGTAATGTTACAAACAGCACTCACTAGTGGAGTAGCATTTGGACTTGCAAATCCTACCGTTGGCTGTCTTGCTGATAAATATCATTTGTCAAAATTTAGCACATTTGGCATATTCGTTGTCTCAGGTAAGATTGTAGCATTTCTGCTTTCTGTCTAATGGTAATGATATTGTTTTAAGATGCACATCTCTAATACGCCACCAATTATTCAGGTTTGACTCTACGCAGTGATGCAATTGGTGCTGCTGCCAAAGCGTGGCCTGTAGGACTTTTTGGGCTAGTATGATCTCAAATTTCTTATGTTCCATTGTTCATTTTGTAGGTTCATTTCTCATTTTGTGTTCCACTCTTCTCTCTTTCATGTATATTAGTTTTTTTAGGGGGGATATGCAATTATCTCAGTTAATTAGACCAGAATTCTGATTTTTAATTTGAGTTACTATACCGTCTACACCATGTCTCAAATAAAAGGAAATATGACTCGTGACTAAATAAAAATCAAAGGAAAGGATAAATTTCTTTGTCTGAGTGATAAAAATAAAAGGAAGGGAGTCGAAAACTCAGAGGGGAAACTCATTATCTATTTTAACCACCTAAAGCTGCCTTAGTTGAGAAAAACCTGCTTTTGTTTGGAGCTTCCTCAGAGTTCTGGAATGGGCTAGATAGTTGTACTTCTCTTTTGGTGAGAGGTTTATTTCAATGTTTTGCATTATAATATAGCATTAATAGAATGAGTAAGGCCGGTTCTTTTCCTTTTCTTTCATCCAAAATAATAATAAGAAGAAACAGTTGTTTAAATACTTACTGCCTTTATTATTGCAGTGCTCCATCCTATTGTTTACTCCATACTTTTCTAGGTTTATACTGCTAATTCCGCTTCAACCCAAGGAGTTTGTCACAGGTTTGAATTTTGATGATAAAACTTCATCTTATATCTTGTTCAAGGGTGATTTCTTTATTTTTTCTTAATTGTGGGCCTCAAGATTAGTTTATATCTTGTTCAAGTGTTATAGAAGAACACTGCCAAATATATAACACTTTTCCTTTGTATTTACAACTTGGATTTGAAACCTTTAGGCCCACAATCCATTCCAGAAGGTCTTTATACTTTCTTCATAGGTTTGAGAAGTGATTAGTCTCGCCCAATAAAGAATGAAAAATGGATAAGATCTCAGGCTTTTTATGTCTGTGTTCTTGCTTGATCGTAGAGTCCCATGAAAATTGGTTTGTTGTTCCAAGGAGGCAAAATCCAACCATGAACTGTAAAGGGTAAAATATTATTTTGAATTATTGTTATATTATAAACTAATCTTATATTTTATTTTAACTACAGGACTTGCTATATTTACTTGTATGCCAACAACATTATCAAGTGGAGTTGCACTTACTCAGGCATGTAGATTGCTCTTTATTGTCTAAACCAATCCCTTGATGTCTTTGGCTTTGTGTTTGAAGAAGGCCTTAATTTTTTATCTGCAGCTTGCTGGAGGGAACACGGCAATCGCTCTTGCAATGACAGTGGTATCTAATATGCTGGGAATCTTGATTGTAAGTTGCATAGGAAAAGGTGTATGGTTAATTTCCTTTTAAATTTTAAACTTTGCTACTGGAATTGATTGGATGTTTGATATAACCTTTCTCCCCTTTTAAATCTTGATGGACGTTTTGCCAGTGAATGATATGCTGATTTTTAGTGTTGTCTATGTCTGATAATTTATTTTTCTGCTCTTTTGAAGTTTATCATTATTGTCTGATGTGTCCATTCCATATACATAATTTGAATGCATCAATTACCCTCTTTATATATACACACATAGTTATGAATCTATATTATTTATTTAGGAGAAATACAGTGGAAAAATGTAATGGCAAAGCAAATATATTTCTAGTTATATCAAGTGAATTTGGTAATGTCTAGAAGTATTATCATTTACCATCAATTAAACTCAAGCGGATGTCTTTCATATTAGAGTTGAACTATTGAGGAATAATATCAGTAGGATCTGGATTGACAAGGGTGCAAGGTGCACTTTAGACATTGGAACCATTATATTGCTCAAGACGTAATATGCAAAAATGTGCTCACTAAGCAAGGTGCGAGAGGTATGTGTGTTTTTGTATGCAGGTGTGTCTATAAAGATGACGATGATGATGACTTTTATGCTTTATTGTTGGTGTTAAGTGTATGATAGATTTTATTGAAGTTTACGTTTATGGTTTATATGCTTTGCAGATTCCATTTTCCATCTCAAAATTCATTGCTGATGGAGTTGGTGTGCATGTTCCTACTGCACAACTGCTTAGAAATCTTCTTCTCACGCTTTTGGTTCCTTTGATCTTGGGGAAGGTAATATTTCCGATGAGTATGGAAAGAAGAAAAATATTCTGGCATCACCGCTTTAGAAAGAACTTGGTTTTACTTGTTTTTTTTAAACTTCAGCAACATACAAAATGACCGTCTTGTGATGTATAAAAATGCCATTTATCCAAGAATGGATAAGTTAATGCTATAAAAACTGATCCTTCAAATTGTATTAGAATAACTTTTCTTTAGGCATTTATAGTTTTCTAACTGTAATGCTTGCTGCCCAATTACAGGTTTTACGAGAATCTTTCAGAGGTGAGCCTCTCTGTCATGGGATATTCCCCTTTCCTTGTAAGCAGGTTCTACATAACATTTATGTGAAGGCATGCAAATGCACCAGCTTTGATACCTCCCTCATATCATAATGTTTCGACTGCATGAAATAATAGGATGGCTGATTGAAATAAATAGCCAAAATAGAGATTGTCTTCTATATCATAATGTTTCAACTGCATGAAATAATAGGATGGCTGATTGAAATAAATAGCTAATGTAGAGATAGTCTTTTTGTTAAGTTAGCAATTATTGTCAGTACTTCCTGATACCTTTAATTCTGGTATAAGTTCCTTATTTGATATACATCTTGTCTAAAATGCAAAACATGAAATGCAAAAGGTTAGGTTTTCGGAACCATCAAGAATCAAATTCTCTCGACAAAAATGGGAGCCCATCACTACTATAGAATCTTTAAGATTAGTTTAATGAAAGAATAGAGGTTATCAATCTTTACGTTTCATAGTTTTACATTCCTATCCTCTAGCATTCTTTTACTTTCTTCCAAGCGTCAAAAACAGTGTACCATGCAACAAAAACTATCATTGATCTCCTGTGGCTACTTTGTTACTTACAACAATCACGGAGTTCTTGTTCCACATACTGCACCAACTAGGAAGTTCTCAGCCATGTTATTTACTAACACAGTCTGAAACACGAGTAAATGTGTAATACAGGGTTGGCAAACTTCGTTGATCAAAATCGTAAACTTTTTTCGAAGATCAGTGCAGTATTCCTGAGCTTAGTAAGGCCTGAAATTTCATCTTTCCAGTTCTATTTTACATATAATGTTCTAATATCAAATAATTTTAACTTCAATTATGATGAAACAAATTCTCTTTCTTCTTTTGAATTTATATCAGCAGTTCAGAAGTTCTGTTGCATTTTCTACATTCTGTTCTCTATACTGAAATTTGGAACTTTGAATCCTTTAATTTATGTTTGTGAATAGCTTCAAAACATTCTAGTTCATAAATTACACTTGTCATGTGTATTTCTATGCCTATCAATGGTTTCAGAAAAAAGAATGATTGTTTCTTTGTTATGGTCCTTGTTCCTGACTATAAACAATCAATCCAAGGCAGGATGCTATAGCCGGTGAGATAACAAACAAACTGGTCAGCAGTCAGCACCATGACCTTTGCGAATTAAATAGTTACCCCAGATTTCATTGATTCATTGAGTTATCCTGCATAGATCTGATTTCATAGGGGGTAATCCTAGTACTACTCGCGTAAGATTCCTATTTATCAGAACCATTTGTCCCACTTATACTGAATTCAACTAGTTGCGGCTCTATGTAGACTTCCCATCAGTTGGACTGTGTTCTAAATGCAGTGATAACTTTTTATATCATTTTCTCAAGAATCTCTAGTAGATTATTTTATTTTATTTTTCTCAAGGACCATGTCTGGTATTTTTACATTTTTATCTGTGTTTTAAAGTTTGGCTTATTATTAATACCCAAACTTGAGTGAAAAAACATATCATGACTTTAGTATGATGATACGTCCATGAAGTTTATATGGTTTAAATGCTATTTAGAGTCTATGCTTATTTTGTTTGCTTAAAACTGAAGCTATATAGAAATCAAAGTTATTTGGATGGTATCATTTCAATGGCAATTTTACTTGTCATTGTTGAAATGTGGGGTTTATTGGATACTAAGCTATATGTTTGTGAAAAACTTTAGAAGCATAGCGCTAGCACAGTCATATAGCTTAGTATCCAACAAAATAAAGAAGTTATGGTTCTAAAGGGGCTATGCTCATCCGATTAACTTATTTTTCATAATTATGATTGATGCAGGTGCCTTGGATGCAAGTGAGCAGGTCAAGGTCACTACTTCTGATGGTTAAACCTGCAGCTTTTATTGTATCTATTGGGATGGGAATGTATGTTCATTCTTTATTCTGTTACTCCGGTTTAGTAGTGACAGTAATTTACTAAATAATTGTTAGAGCTGTCTTTAATGGGTCCATGATCTTAGATCTTGGTGCAAAATAAATTGATCATAGTCCGAATGGTGTGGAAACTACTTGTAGTTTAACTATCACCATAGAGCCTTGATGTTCCAACCAGGGACCATCCTTGCATGCAAGGTGATTTTAAACTTCTGTGGTTTAGAATTATTTCCTTCCTATTGCTTTCTTCTAAGTCTCAATTGAGTTGGTCCTTGGCCTTTCGCTAGCAAGAACTTTTCATGTAGTTTGAAACTGTGAGCATTTTATTATTGACCTAGAGTATACAGTAGGCTTGTTGACCTTGGTTTACCAATTGCAATGCCTACCATAACTAATATTCCAATCTATTGTGATTTCCAGTTTGTTATAGCCAATCATACTGTAGACAGAGTTTAAATATTCCCTATTGATCATTTTATTTACAAAAAATAAGTCTACTTATAGACTTTGTACAAGAGTTTTACATTTAGTAGTTAACATCTAGGTTAGGACTCTTATCGTTTACAAAGATAAGAGTTAGATTACAGCTAAACTACTAGTAAGGATAGGATCACAACTCCTAGATAGGATTTTAAACTCCTAATCGACTCATACTAACTTACACATACAAGTGCTGCATATTCTGTTGGGCTCGTATTTAGAGTTGGTAAAAGAGAAAAAAAAAAAAAAAAACGACCTATCATGTATAATTTTCGTATTGATTGTATCTTATACACTGCCGGGGTCGCATCTATTCAAGAATGAATTCCATAATTTGTTCCAGGCTTTTACACCTCATTTTGTTAGCTTTTAATACACTCGCTATAAGGAACCTATCAGCTGTCTCTGGTGGTGGTAAATCAATTTTTGCCGAGAAAGAAAATGCTGTAGCAGCATTACTTGTTGCAAGTCAGGTGGTTATCTTGAACTATCTATAAGTCACACAGTTTTATCCTCTAAAACCTGGTTTCATCATCTGCTTGGTAAACATTCTGAAGCTCCCTTCAATTATGGCTGATTGTTTTTTTCCTTTAAATGTACAATTTTTTGTAGAAAACTCTGCCTGTAATGGTAGCAGTTGTGGAGCAGCTGGGTGGTGCATTCGGTGAATCTGGTTTACTGGTTCTACCCTGTGTTGCTGCACATTTAAGTCAGGTTATTATCAGTTATTCTTCAACTTCTCTTGTGACAGCCATTGTTTTCAACATCTAATTACTCCTTTTTTTCCAGATTATCTTGGATTCCTTCCTTGTTAACTTCTGGCTTCGAAGGGATCTCTCATCAAACACCGTCAAGGCAGCCTGAGCGGTAAGGCACTTCAATATTCCCGGTAGACACTTCTTTTATGCTGTCGAGCAGTTTAAACGTGGGTTCTGGGTCTATGTTAGAAAGACGGATTGTTTTCAATTAAATTACATCATGTTTGCATTATGAGTTTGTTTTTTAGATTTATTTAACGAGAGTTAACATGATGAACTAATTTAATAATGATAAGATTATCGATGATTCAGTTGATTTGTATACTATATAAAAAAATTATGTTAAGTTTAGAGATCATATGTGGAAATTAGTTGAGATAATGACTAGTTTTGGGTTTCAGTAGCTCTAGGAGAAGCTGGGCTTAAAATTCCGTAAAAAAGATTGAGGATTGGGAGGAGAATAGACAGCTAGGATCAAACATAGCGAGGGACAAAGATTTATCAAGTCTTTAAACCTAAAATTTGAGAGAGTTAAATTTTTTATTTTATTACTATTTAAATTAAGAAGTACCTTGAATATAATTATATCAAAAAAATTGAGGAGAAGAATCCTTTCTACAATAAACATGGCTCCGTCACTGAGAAAGAGCATGCTCAAGAATGAAATGAGGATTTTTTTTTCTTTTGTAGATCTTGAATTTTTAAAATCAGAATTTTTTAGTGTGCTTAGCCTTAGTTTTTGGGTAACATTTGTCGTCGTTTGATTTAGTGATAGATGCACATACAATCGAGGGTGGACACGAACCTTTTAAAATTTTATATATTTTTTGATTTTTAAAATTTTTATGAATTAATCTTTAATTTTTTATAATTTTATTCACTCTGAAATTTTAAGATTTTATAATTCATGCTTATCTTAAAAAAATATTTTGATTTGTGCCCACCCTCACATATATTTTTAGATCCGTTACTAATTTGATTGGATAAAAATTTTATTAAAATAAATACATAAAGATATAAAAATTTTATTAAAATAAATACATAAAGATTAAGAGTAAAATCCTTTAATTAGATGATATGTGTAACTAATATAAAGCAAATGTATAATTATATAATTTTTGTTATTTTTTATTCTTTTTAACGATTATTAAGTAAGTGAGGGAGAAAAGGACTTTTGTTTTTATTAGGTTTTGAATTTATAACTTAAAAATTGGGAGAATATTAACCAAGAGAGTGTTAATTCAAAGCTTTAATTACTTATTTTAAATAATATTGTCTTTTTATTTAATTTTAATTATATGTAATTTAATTAACATCATTTAAATAAACTAAATAATTTAATCGATTAATGGATCAATGATCAAACTAAAACATCATCATAATTGGGTAGTTATTTATGTAGTCCACTTTATATTCTTTTCATGATCCAATTCTTTACTAATTTTTTGAAATGACCTAAGTACTTAATATTAAGTCATATTTATTAAAATTAAATGTTTAAATTATAAAAATATCTTATTATAAATTCTTAAATTGTATATTTTATTAATTTTAGATATATAAATTATTATTTACTAAAATAAATATCTAACGTTTATTTAGTTAAAATTAGGTCTCCGATAATTAATCATCGTTAAAAAATTTATTGATCAATCAAAATTTAATACAGAAAATATTTTAATTTATAATATATTTTAATTATTTTTGGTTTTTAATATTTCAAATTTTCTTTAAAAAATCTTGAAATTAAAAAATTTAAAATACTCTTAAAATCTTCAAATCTCACAGCTGCCGCTATTGATCATTATCGTTGATCACCCTTTTGGTCACCTGATTCAGCTGGTCATTTTCTTTAACGTCATCGAAAATTGATTAATGAAGTTTCGGCCAAACATTGAATGAAAAATGTCAAATAATCATTTGATTAGTATATTGTTAACGGTTTTCGATGAGGAAACATTGGTGATTTAATTGATTGGGTTCTATGATCGAAAGAATGATGCCAAAAAAGGTGGTGCTATGAGGATTAGAAGTTTTGTTATTTGTAGAGATTTGATATCTGATTTAAAGATTTTTAAAATTTTGAAACTTTTATAAAAAATTAAACTTTAAAGATTTTTTAAAAATAAAATTATTGTTGTGATGTGTTAAACAATTATTAGATAATTTATTTTTAAAAAATCAAACACTTAAAATTATAATAAAAGAATATAGTTTTGATACTGGATACATGTAAAGTTTGTATCGATATATACCCGTATAAAAATAGATTGAAATTATTCCGAAATAGGCCATTTCAAAACACCTATAAGGGCGTATCAAAACGTACGGCTGCAAAAGTGTTTAAAACCCTTAAAAAACTAATTTTACTCTAATTAAAACATTTCCAAAGTTTTCCTTCTAACCCTATCCGAAATCCCTATTCAAACACCCCTCAATACACCAATTTTTCTCACAAAAGCTCAAAGTTTTTTTAGGATTTTCAATCAAACAATCAAGGCTAAGGGTATATCAAGTTCTTGTGCTCCAAAAACCATAAATTCTCTCCTTATCCATAATTAAGCTAATTTTCGAAAATCCTTAATTTCATTTGGTTTTAAGTTGTTAAAATTAAGTTTTTGTATGAGTTTTCAAAATTTCATAAAAGTTTTTCAAAAATTAATTTTTTTCTTTTGAATATAAAATATTTTACTTGTATTTTTTAATCATTGTTTTTCAATTTCTTTTCAAAATTTTATTTTTAAATTTTGTTTTTAATTTTTAAAACACTTGAGTTATTGATTAATAAGATTGGATAAGTTTTATTATGCATATATGATTTTAACGTGCTTAACTAATTCTAAACGTTTTATCCTTGGATCATAACACCTAAAAAACGATAAAAAATCAAGGGAGCAAGTTCATCCAACGCTGCAGCAAATCCTACTTGAACTGACCTTCATTAACTTCGTCAAGAATATTTTGAAGATCGAACCAAGTTTGATCACTTACGGCAATATCAGAACCACAAGCTTAAGAAAAAGTATTGTGTAGATGTTAGCTTCATGAATTCAGACAAGTTCCAATTTCGCTATCTACATCTCTTTCGTCGGTGGAAGTTCATAAATTTTCTATCTTTACTCGACAAGTTCTTTCCTACCCTAGTTCTCATCTTTTATGTCAATGCCACATGTATTATCACTAAAGATAAATCTACTATGGTGGCTCTTAAGTCCTATTTAATAGGACAACATTTTTGTGTGAACGTCAAAGACATTTGTAATGCTTTCGGACTCGAAGATAAAGGCATTGAAGATGAGAACTCCCTTGACACAATCCGTCATAAATCTTGACGTTTATGATCGATTTTTACACTTAATCGTATATTGGTGGATTCATCCCTTAAATGACAAATATTCATGTATCCGTCAAGTTGATAGATTTTAGATCAATTGCTTCCTTCAAGGTAAACGTCCCAATCTCGCCAAAATCATTTTTACCGATCTTGTATGACAAGTTCAAAACTGTCACACTCCGCAGGTTCAATCATTCCCTTATGTTTGTGCTTTAAGTGCTCTATTTGTGCATTTGAGGATCGATTGCTCTTATGACCTTGTGGAGTCGATTAAGGAGCCAATAAGTGAGATCTCCCTAAACTGTTCTCACTCTCAATTCATTGGAGGCCAATAGATTCGTGGAGAAAAACCTCATTCTCAACCTATTTTGACCTTGAACTCGTCAACCAAATTTCTCCCATTGTCAAGCTTATGGCTTTTCTCACTCTCAATTTGCAAGCTTGAGAAATCAAATGAACATCATTTTGATGCCATCAACAATCGTTTCAACACAATGGATAATCGTCTTGACTTGATAGACACTCGCTTGACCAATATTGAAACTCAACATCTCTCTTTGAGGATGACTCTTGGAGTTTTCCATGATGAATGACGTCATTCTAATGCTACCCAAGATGTTGATGAAAGAGATTAATGTTATGGTTTATATTTGAATTCTATGTTTCTTGCTTCGTTCTTTCTCTATATTTTTATTTCATTGATTTTAATCTAACAAAAAGGGGAGAAGTTTTTAAAACATTTTTTTTCAAACTTATGCAAATATTTAGGGAGAGTTTTGAAAATTTTAACTTAAAAATTTATTTTGGTTTTGTTATATCTAACAGAGGGAGGTTGTAAAAGTAAAATTAATTTTGATATAACAAAGAAGTTAAAGGATCAATTTGAAATAAATTTTTAAGTTCTTGCTAAATTAAAAAGTCAAACAAATAACTTTAAGTCAAACCAAAAACATAAAAACATTTTTTAAGTGTTTTTCAAAGTCAAACTTGTATTTTTGTTACATGCGTTTCAATACACTTGAAACTGGTTTTGATACGGCTTGTAAAATTATAACTAAGTTCTTCAAGTTTTAACAGGCGTTTCGATACAGTTTTGGACCATTTCAATACGATTTGAATCTATGAAAAATTATATCGAAACATGCGTTTTGATACAGACATTGGTTGTTTCGATACCGTCTTGTATTGTATGAAATTAATTAAAAATTCAAGACATTTCGATACGCCACATCAACGTTTCGATACCAGGTCAATTTTCCCAACGAATCTTTAAGTTTTAAATGTTTTTAACCGTTGTTTGACAAAGTAAATTTTAAAAGTTTACTAACCCGTTTCGAAATGGCCCTATGGGCGTTTTGGTATCATTTTTAATAGTCCCAAAACGTTTTGATACAGCTTTGTAGTTGTTTTGATACTCCTCTTATTTTAAAGATAGATCATTTTGATACGTTTACATAGTATTTCGATATCCCATTAAATGCACACGTCTCTTTTTATTTTTGGTATTGTTTCGATACAAGTAGCTCATATTTCGATATCGGTAATTACAAAAGTGTATTTATTGGTGAGAAGATGAAGGTATAACGTCTAAATTTATGATTCTAACAACTCCAACAGTTAGAATTCAATGAGAAGGTATAAAAACAAGCAATTCAAGCAACAGTAACAACTATTGAGAGAAACTTGTATGGTCATTCTTTATATTTGTAATCCTTGTGTGGTGTAAGTTAATTTTTATGTAAAAAGATTAACTTATTTGTAAAATTATCTTTTGAACCTAAAAAATAGTTGAACTCAATAGTGAATTAGTTAGAATATCCGAGAGCTAAGGTAATGGATGGAGAGCTTGTTTCGAAGCTTGAACTACTATAAATCTTGCGTCTTCAATCTTTTCAACTTTTCCAATCTTCCACCCAAAATTTTAAATTACCAATTCATCTCTCTTGGCTAATTTCATTGATTGATCCACTCAACACAAGTCAATCTTTCTACCCAAAGATTAACTTAAACCTCAAACTATTTCTCTCGCAAAAAGATTTGCAAAAAATAATAATTTCACTCCCCAAACTCATAAAATAAAATTATAATAAAGATTGAATGAATTGGGTGTTAAAGATTTGAAACTGAGATGTGAGATAAACCATAAGCTTGGCATTGAGAGGAACTTTATGAACCGGCTGCGAATCAATGGGTTGAGGATAAAGTTCCTCTTCACGAACTCATTCATCTCCAAAAAATTAAAAGCGAGAAAGGTCTCACAAGGTTAAGGACTATTATTAGTTTGAAATAGTTTAGATTAACTCCAATTCCTATCCCTCATTAGATAAAGCTAAGGACATTTGTAATTTAAACCCTTGTAACAATTCTATATTTCTATTTAGAATAAAAGACTCGTCTTGTATTCTTTTAAGACAAGTAAATTTATAGAGAGAACATTTTATCTTCGTATCAAATACCTTATTCTACGCAGTATTTCACGAAATCAATCAACAGAAGAAGAAGAAATTCCCCATATGAATTACCATCATTCATAGCAGAGCAAGTCTTAATATAATATGCTTAAATTCAGAGGTCAGCGTTTTATAAATTGTTGTGTATTTTACCAACTACAATTTCCAAGCAATTTGATTGTTTTAAATTATAGACCTAGTTTTCTGTCGTTAGTTTCATCCAAAAAAATTACTATATCTTACTTTTGAACAAAGTATGGGATGGCATATACAGAGGGACGAAACTATATGGGTGGGTGCAGCAATCGCCCTCACCCTCAAAATTATTTTTTTTGTCCTCAAAACTTCAAATCTAGACTCTATCCCTGCGTATACATATATTCCAAGAAAACGAAAATGTCTATATGCCACGTCACCATTACAGATTGACTATTGTAGTAGATGAGGTGACACGACCTACACAATTTTGACCAAAACCAGAAAATATAGCATACAACTGAACAAACCAAGGCTTTCAAATTTCTTGTAAACCATAATAAAAAGAGAAGCACTCAAGGTTGCTTTGCATCATAGCAATGTCACAAACAACCATAAAAGAAACATGGAATAGTAACTTGAAAACATCAATCCCAAACTGCAGAAATTCCTTCAAAAGAAACTACTAATACTCAACTTGCACACTAGTACAATTGAGATTCATGGGCAAAAAAACTGATAACCCCACTGCTTATCAAAAATTCATTATTAATTGAGTATCCTAACCTCGTTCATCACCGTGGACTGGTAAGCATCGACTTACGATCGCTTCCTACAGAAAAGATAGACCACAGCAGTCGTGATGACGATGGCACCGGCAGTTCCTGCTGACACAAGTGGCGTCATGCTGAGACAGTTCCCTTCACTCCCGGCAGTCCCTACAATATCCCTAGACTTGCCAATGATACCCTCGGCAGTGTTTTTCTCCACCTCCTCCTTCAATTCCAACAACCTCATCTGCAACCCTGCGGCCTTCTCATCGGATTCTCGTTTTTCTTCCTTAGTCGTCTCAAGTTCAACCCTTGTTCTCGCCAAATCTGCTTCGAGTTCCGTAACTTTATCCTTCAATTCATTAATCTTATCCTTCGTTTCTTCTTCGATCCTAACACTGTTGCTCCTCTCCTCCGTTTCCTTCACTTCTAAAACCCTTAATTTCCTCTCCAACTCCCTCTCTCTCTTCTCGCCCTCAACTTTCTCTGTTTTCAATTCAGTGATTTCCCTGTCCAATCTCTCGATCAGCGACCCTTTCTCTTCCAACTGTCCCTTTAACTCAATCAACTCCCTGTTCGCATCATCAATTTCACTCATCGAAGTTATCAGATCATGTTGAAGCCTAGCAACCTCGGTTTCAAGACTAGCCGACCTCGCGGTGACTGATTCCAGAACCCTCTTATCTTCGTCCCACTGATCCATTTCTTGCCGCATCTCTGCTTCCTTGTTCCGTAGTTGATCGAGTTCCAAGGTCACCTTCTTGATCCTCTCCTTCAACTCATGGTTCTGGTTGCTCAGGTCCAACTTCTCACTTTCAAGCATTTCGATTTTGGTATCCAGTTGGACCAGTTTGGTATCATCGGCGTCGACGAAATTTTCCGCCGTCTGATCCTCCACTTCGCCATTGATGACCGTAGGATCCGCCATTTTCTTTGATCGCTGTTCGGCTGCGAAGCAAATAACACACAAGAAAAGTTAAAAACAAGTTTAGAAGTTTCTTTATTATTGTGAAAGTGTAAGAGCCATAGTCAAAGAATCCTTGAAAATGTGAGGAAAAGAACAGCGAAAGAAGCGGCACCTTTGTTTTGTGATGATTCGATTAGGGTTTTCCTTTTTACGTAATATTCCTTTTTATAATCAGCAGATCACAGGAGAAAAGGAACGTTGTGGATTGGAGAAACGGACGGTTAAGATAAAGACTGTGGCACTTTCCTTCGGCAGTGAGGACCGGAAGGGGACGGGCCTCGGGCTTCTAAAACTCGGTAAGGGGTCTTCCAAAACTCACTCGTGGGCCGTGGCGTGAACGGGATTGGATTATTGTATTTCGATATCTATTGCTATTAATTCTTCGTGAAATTCGACTAAAAATTAATTCTTTTATTTTTTATACTGTTCAGAGATGGAGTTAAAGACGCGTGGGACGGAATTAATTTTTTTATTTTGTTCTTTATTTAAATTTTTTTTAATTATTTTTTTATAAATTTGTCCCCTTACTTTTAAACATTCATGTTTTGCTCCCTCAACCACAAATCTTGGCTTCGTCCCTGATGGTATTTAAATTCATTTAAATTATTGAGTAGATTTTTAAGTTTGAATTAAATTTAATTTTTTATAAATATTTTTGTTTAAAATAAATTATATTATTAGGGTTTAATACATATTATCTTATACTTGTAAATATATATTTTTTTTATTATTCTTCTGGTTTCAGAGTTTATCTCCAATTAATCCAGACCGACTTGGGTCGCACACTAGCTTTGGTGGGTGAGTCTTCCAATCTTTTTTATACACAATATCTCAAACCTAAAACTTATTTAAACGGGATCAAACTGTCTACCATTTAAACTAACACTTATTGGTCTGTAAATATAAATTTTGACTAAATTACTAACACAAATCTACGAAGAAATAATACGAGTCTTTATCCCAGTCTCTCATTTTGCTCTTGTTCACGTCTTTTATTTTCTAACTTCTTTACATTATTACAACACATTACCGGACTGAAACTTTAACAAACTATGGTGTTTATCGTTCGAATCTTTAAAAAATCACTGAAAAATTTGATGTTAACATAAATCAAAGATAAATTATTTTCCTTATTTCTTTTCGTTTATTAATTATCTTTGTCATGATCTTTTTATTTCTTTTGAAATTAATATAACCAATGGCGATAATTTCATTAAAATAAATCTTTTATTATTATTTACTAATTACCTTTCTCACGATTGTTTTAGAATTTATTAGAGAAATATCTTTCTGATGATTAATCAGGTGAAAGATGTATATGATTTGTGCTTGATGATTAACCAAATATATCAAGTAGTTTGTTATTTGTTGCGGTCAATTATGCTATGAAAATCCAAACCTTCAAATTTGCATCGATGTTCATTTTCTCGTAAAAGTTTCAATAAAAAAATGTTTTGAGGATTATATTCCCTCATGTTTTATTATAAAATTTTTAGTTAATTATATTAATTTAATATTTAAAGAATGTTCTTTGATTTAACAATTGATTTAATATATGTCTTTGTTTTGTTGGTTTAATCAAAATATATTGGTTAGACGTCTCATTTTGTGGGGCTATTAATTTTAAAAAGTCCTTGTGAATTAGCTTAATAATATTTCGTACGAAGATTAAATTTTATTTGCTCAAAAACAATAATTAATTTTTGTGTGTCAAAAATTTGATTATAGACTTCTCTCAAGTTCAAGTTACGAAAATTCGTCTTGATCCAAAAATTTTACAGAAAATATTCCCTAAAGTGAATACAAGAATGATGATTATTCCATATGATTATTGGGTATGTTTCATTACTTAAGTGAATGCAAACATCATAATTCATTCTATAATTAGTAAATAGAACTCAACTATATAAATATTTTAAATTAAATTAAAAAATGTGTTGTTAGAATATCACCGATGGGGATATTTTAAAAAAAGCATACTCTAATTTTTACACAAATAATATTATCATTTATACATAATATTGTGAAAAAATTTTAAAAATGTATTGACTTCGCTCTATTCCTTTAAGTGAATATGACATTTTAAAGAGTAAAAAATAAATGCCGCATTAATAATTATGGTCATAATTGAGATCATGAACATAGACATAGATAAAATGATCATTTTAAGAATGCTTATAATCACGGGAAGTTACATTATAAAAATGACAAGAATATATTAAGAAAATAAAATCTTTATGTTATTAATGTGATGGTATTAAATCATTGATCTCGTACTTGTTATACACTAAAATATTATGAATTTTTTTATCCATTATCATGAACAATAATAAATATAAATAAATTTTGTTTATAAAAATGAAAAAAATAATTATAGCATTGTTCCTCCAACTCAATTAGATATTATTGATTTTCTCATAATGCTTGAAAGAAATAATTCATCGTTTATTTTATTTCGTTATAATTTCTAAAAGGAATAATTGATTTTTTATTTTATGTTAAGTTATTTTTATATTTTTATGTTATATATTTATTTATATTAAAATATATATTTGTTTTTTTATGTTAATTTGTTTTATATTATATATTTAAATACATTAATTGGTTTTTACGTATTATCTTTTGGCATGAAATTTTAAGGAGTTTGAAAGAAATTATATTGAGAAGTAAACTGTATGAAATTTGTAACGTCTTTATTTGTATCTTTTATTTTTCGAAAATCAAAAAGATCTTTTCAAGTTTGAAATTGTTTATTTGAAATTAGGGTTCTTCTATTTCATTTTTATTTACTTATTTATAATTTTTTCTTTTTATTTATTTTTATTTTATTTTTATTATGAGAGTGGGTCATTCAAGCATATTAAAATAGATATTTCTATGCTGTTATATTCTATTTAGAATTAAAAATGAATGTAATCGAGACCCTATTTACCTCTTTTTTTCTTCTATTGAATTAAAAAATAAATAGTTTTTGCTAATTATAAATATTTAATTTATAGTTTGTTATTTTTAATAGATAAATTAAAGTAGTTTAGTTTAAAGTTTAACTTTATCATATTAGTTAGGAGTTGTTTTTATTTTTACTTATCAAGTAGTTAAATTTAACTTTTATCTTTGTAAAAGATAAGAGTCTTATCTACTTGATTTGAGCACCTTGTACAAAGTCTATAAAATAGACTTCTTTTCATTAATGAGAAGTATCTCATAGAGTTAATTAACACTCTGTTTCTCAAAAAAAAAAAAAATTCTATGAGAAAACACACTATTTTTATCAGATTTCAAATGTATCAATTTAGGTGTGTCGATCCCTATCATAAAATCGAGAACTCATAGTCATGATTGATCTTTTCTCTTCTTTGAGCATCTCTAGTTCTAACCTTGCCATAACAACCCATGAAGGTACAAAAGGGATTTTTTTTCTTTTACAGTATTAGTAGCTAATACAGCTGCACCAACATAGATTATATACTTTGAAGCCTCTAATCACATGACTAACAAAAAAGAGTTATTTCAGACTTTTCATAATGCATCTCCTAGATTCTCTATAAGAACAGCGGATGGTTCTTTATCTTCTATTATAGGAAGTGGTTCTGTTGTTATCAATAAAGACATTGTATTACATAAGTTCTTTATGTGCCCAATTTAGCTTGTAATCTTCTTTCTATCAGTAAGCTATTTAAGGACTTGAAATATATCATTAAGTTTATTTTTGATACTTGTGAATTGCAGGAAATGGGTGCAGGAAATGGACTCAGGAAGGAGATTAATAATGTTAGGCTGTATGGTGGGCTCTATGTGATTCTTGGAGAGTAATATCATTTTTCTACGACAAAATTTTAGTAGGCTTCCTTCTTTCTTAGTTTCAAAATGATGTTACGCTCTGGTATTATAAGTTAGGCCATTCCAATTTTTACTACCTCGCCAAATTATTTTCAACGTTATTTGTTCATAAAAAGCCTCAATTTTTTCATTGTGTTATTTGCCAATTAATTAAGTATACTAAATCATCATAATTTTCATGCCCTTCTAAGGTAAAGAATCCTAATGATCGTAGGTGGTTCATAACTATTATTGATGATCATACTCGTACAACAGAAACTTATTTAATAAAAGAAAATTCTAAAGTAGAATAAAACTTTAGGAGATTCCACAACATGGTTGGAACTCAATTTAAGAGTCGTATTCAGATTTTTTACTATGATATTAGGGAGAGTATTTTACTAGAACTTTGGGCTTTTTTCTGAAAGAAGGGAATTATCAGAGCGGAAAAATCGGCACTTGTTAAAAGTGACTAGGTCTTTGTTATTTTCTCAGAATGTTCTAAAATATTTCTAGGGTTGGGCTCTTTTAACAGCAACCTACTTAATAAACAATATGCCTAATAAAGTCTTAGGCTTCTAAACACCAAGTTCAGTTTTTCTTGATATACATCATTTGTCATTTCTTTGAAAATTTTTGGGTGTACTGTCTTTTTTCACAATAATAGTTTATCTCGTGTTTAAATTAGATCTTACATCTATCAAATGTATATTTTTAGGATATTTTACCCTAAAAAAAGGCTACAAATGTTACTTTCCTATCACACATAAAACATATGTCTTTGTGGATGTTACATTCTTTGAACAGATTCTATATTTTCCCAAGTCTGCAATTTAGGGTAGACCTTAAGTGAATTTCAGCATTCATCTTTTTTATAAAATGAGCCGATTTTCTATAGAGTTTCCTTGAACTCTATCTCTCGATCTTTTGCTACCAACTGTACAAAATACTTCTACAAATCCTACTACACCTCTAGCGAATCCTATCACATCTCCAGCAAGTTCTACATCTCCTGTAATAATTTCTCAAACTATTCAAACTCATCTTCTTGAAAAAAAAAATTGAGTGTGTACAAAAAAAGAAAAATCATTCCAGAGATCATTATACAGTTCGACATTTGTCGAGAGTTGCAACTGAGTTCGATTGCCTCTAAAAGTAAGAAAGGTAATGAGATAATAGAGGTAATGAAATATCTCAAGTTGATTTACCATTCTATACAAAGATTTGTAGTATGGGAAATTAATGCTTTCTTTTAAAGATTTTACAGCCAGCTTAGATCAAGGGTAAATTCCAAGAAATATAGAGGAGGCTTTCGAGAATTCTAGATGGAAGAAAGCAATAGATGAGAAAATTGAAGCATTGAGGAAGAATGGGACATGGACCATGGTTGATTTTCCATAAAGAAAGAAGCTTGTGGGATGTAAATAGGTGTTTACAGTCAAATCTAATTCTGATGTAAGCATTGAAAGATACAAGGTCAGACTTGTGGACAAGGGTTTTACTCAAACATATGGGATTGACTATAAGAAATTTTTTGCTCCAATAGCTAAACTCAACACTATGAGGGTTTGCTGAGCTTGGCTAGCCATCAATGAAGGATGGGGACTTCATCAACTAGACATAAAAAATACATTCTTAAATGAAAGTCTAGAAGAAGAACTACATGAAGGTTCCTCTAGGCATGGAGAAAGATATGAAAGACAAAAGAGTATGCAAGCTACAAAATTTCTCTATGGTCTAAAACAATCGCAAATGGCCTGGTTTGAGAGATTCACCAAAGTTATTGTGAAAGATGGCTATATTTAGTGTCAAGCTGATCATACATTATTCATTAAGGTAATACATTCTAAGATATTATTATCACGGGTTATGACCTTAGTGAAATTGACAACTTAAAAAAAATTGAGCAGTGAATTCGAGACAAAAGACTTAGGGAGTCTAAGATATTTCCTTGGCATGGAGGTTGCTAGATCAAGCAAAAAACTTATAATTTAATCAAAGAAAATATGCCTTAAACCTACTATCCAAGACTGGAATGTTGGGATACAAGCATGCAAAACCCCCAATGAAAACAAACTTGAAACTCAACAAAGAGAAAATTGGAGTCTGAGTTGATAGAGAACAATACCAAAGATTGGTTAAAAAACTTATATATCTGTCATTAACAAGACCAGATATAGATTTTTTTGTTAGCATTATAAGTCAACACATGACAGACTCAAGACAAGAGCATCTTGAGTCTGCTTACAGTATACTAAGATATTTGAAAATGACTTCGGAACATGAATTAATCTTCAGGAAAATTAAAGACAGAACAGTGAAGGTCTTCACAGATTCAAGTTGGACTGGTAAGTTGGTTAATAGAAGATCTACCTGTGGCTACTACTCATTCGTATGAGAAAATTTAGTAACTTGAAGATGTAAGAAACAATCTGTTGTTTCTAGAAGTAATGTTGAGGCCGAGTATAGAGGTTTAGCATTAGGATTATGCGGGGGGATTTGGCTACAAAGACTGCTAAAAGAGTTGAAGCTAAATCAAGGTAAAAAGTTTGAGATCCTATGTGATAATCAATTTGCTATTAAAATTGCTAAAATTTTAGTCCATCATGATCAAACAAAACATGTGAACATTGATAGACACTTCATATCGAAGAAGGTAAATGGTGGAGTAGCTGATTTATCCTATATATCTTCTCAAGATCAACTAGCTGACATACTTACCAAGGCACTTTTAAAAGCAAGATTTGATGGTTTACATCCAAATTAGGACTATACAATGTATACTCACTAGCTTGAGGGAGAGTGTTAATTATAAATCTTTAATTTATAGTTTGTTATTTTTAATAGATAAACTAAAGTAGTTTAGTTTAAAGTTTAACTCTATCCTATTAGTTAGGAGTTGTTTTTATCTTTATTTAACAAGTAGTTTAAATTTAATTTTTATCTTTATAAAGAATAAGAGTCTTATCCTACTTGATTTGAACACCATGTACAAAGTTTATAAATAAACTCCTTTTTATTAATGAGAGATATCTCATAGAGTTAATTAACACTCTATTTCTCAAAAGAAAAATATTCTCTGAAAATGGTCAAGAGCAGGTGAATTAGTAAATTAAAAATTTAAAGGATGCAAGAAAAATATAGAAAAAAGGACTAAGAATTTTGAGTGGCTCAAGCTTTTAAATAAGCTTTACATCCACTACTTCATCACCCTACTGAGGATTTCAACAATTCATTAACTAAAATTTGTCTTCTTTTCTTTGATTAAGAGAAAAATCTTACAACCGATCAAACTTCTTACCTAAAGTTTGATAAAAAATATCACACTTTACAAGAAGAGAAATGATAAACTTAAGATGACTTCAAAAAAATTGGATTTGTTTACTTTAATACAGAATAACACTCTTCAAACTTGAAATTAAAGATTACAATGAACTATAACAAGTTAGGTATAATAGAATATTTCAATAGAGTACAAAAGAATGATTTTTTTTTTTCAGATTTCTTGTACCGTTGTTTATTGTTTATTGTTGCTTTAAAGACTTGTGTTTATACCCTTTCAATGATTTTTAACGGTTTGAAAAGTTGGCTGCATTAATCTAGTCATTGAGCTACAAATCTACTCCATTAAATGTCCACTTGCAACCTACCATATCGATACGCGGGTAGACGTATCAAAATGGGCCTAAAAAAGAGTCATTATGCATATAAAAGTAGAGGTGTATCGAAACAGACCAAGCTGTATCAAAATAAATTAGTTCATAAACGTTACTGGTAAAAAACCGTTTCGAGGCGTACCGATATAGGTTAACTGAATTTTAAAGATTTTAATTTTCAGTAACTGACGGGGTTAACGTTCGAATAATAAATACAAATATTATGAAAAACTAAAAACTTGTATTGAAACAATTAATTACCGCATCAAAACGATACGAAGAGCATGTTTCGAAACCTAAAGAACATGTATCGAAATGGTTGAAAATCGTATCGAAATAGATTCTTTTAGTAGCGTTTTTAGTTAAGACCGTATCGAAACATCCTTCAAATGTATCGAAACGTCTTTATGAAAATCTTAAGATGAACTTGATAACACTTAGAAAGATTTGTGGGATTTAAGTTTTGATTTAGAAATATTTTTAGTTATAAAACCTTGTCATTTTGTGAGACTTTAGAATGTTTAAAACATTTATTATAATTTTCAATTTGATTCATAAATTTTTTATTATATCAAAATCAAAATTTAATGTTACAGATAATAAGAATGATTTTTTAGATTAAAAAATTTAAATTATCTTTAAATATAAAATAGAAATAAAATCAAAATCATTTATAATGGGAGACTCTTAATCATTTATTTTCATTTATAAAGGAGAAAGCTAAGACGAAAAAAAGTTAATATTTATAATAGCGTTAACCATTTTTATGATTATTTAAAATTATTAAAAATAATAATAGAACTGAATATTGAATTATTATTTTACATAAAAATAAAGATTTATTATCTGTTTAAATTTAAAAAATAAAAGGACACAAGTTATATATATTTGAATCAATTACGGTAGATATAATATCTCTTTTTGAATATATTCTCAATCATTAAATGTTTAACTCCTTAATCAGGGATGGAGCCAGAATTTGGAGTTAAGGGACAAAACATAAATGTTTAGAAGTAGGGGGGTAAATTCATAAAAAAAATATTTTTAAAAGAATTTAAATAGAGGAACAAAAATAAAAAAAAATCTTCGGTCACTCCATACTGCTTCGTCTCTGCCCTTAATCTTTATATTGTAAATATTGATGTTTAAACTCATCACCTCTAAAATAATTGTTACCTTATTGAAATGTCCTAAAATATCACTCTACACCCCCCAAATTCCAACACCTTAATGACTCCATCCGATAATAGTTCAAGTATTACATTAAACATTTTATCAGTATAAACTCCACGTTAAATATTTTAGGTATCAAATTGAACATTTTTAAAAGTATAATACCATATTCGTTATTTTATCAAAATGCAGGACTAAATATGACATTGTCACTTCCATGTTTCATTCTCAGTTTCGGATCAAACTCGGAATTTTGACCAAATCGAAGAAAATTGAAAACAAAATAACATTAAAATTCGTCTCGTCTTCAACTGCTACACCTAAACCTAAAGTTCAATCGGAAGCTCGGCACCGGAAACAATGGCATCGTCCGCGAAGAAATTCATAACCTCTTCTTTCTTTGGGTTGACACTTCTGGTCGCTCTCATCGCTTTCCTCCTTAACTTTAAATCTTCACAGGTCCTCCGTCTTCCCTTCCATCCTATTTTTCCGTTTTTTCTTTGCTTTGGAAACTTGAAATATTTTCTCTTTTTTACTGCAGAAATTGTTCTCTGCTGAAGAGCTGGCACTGTATAATGGAACTGATGATTCATTACCCATTCTCTTAGGAATTCTGGGGTACTTTCTTTTGCCTTATTCGTCAGATTATTATGTAAAAAATTGTTCTGAATGCTAATCAAAATTTAATACTTTGTGATTAGATCCGTATTTGATGTTACAAAGGGAAAGTCTCACTATGGTGTTGGAGGAGGTTACCATCATTTTGCTGGAAGGTTGGTTTCTTTTCGTTAATTGGAATTTGGGATATTCAAGTAGTTTGTATTAATTATCTGTATTTGTTTCTTTTCAGATGTATGTTTACACATACTATCTGTTGATTAGTTGCTATTACTAGTTCAAATTCAAGTAGTTTGTTCATTGTGGGTTATCTTCCTATGCCAATTGCATGCTTTTACTATATTGCCATACTTGCAAACTGATTTCACTTTTTCTGTATGTTCTTGATGATTCAGAGATGCCTCCCGTGCATTTGTTTCTGGAAATTTTACAGGTAAGCTTTGTGATCCTTAGGCTTAATTTTCAGGATGGTTTTGAGGGTTTTCAGTTTTAGTGAAAATGACTTAAAAAGCTGTTTAGAAAATCAATGTGTGGGAGTAAACAAGGGAAAATGTAGTACAGTGACTGTCTCTTGTGAACTAAGTCTGATCATATATGTGTGGAATATTAAGTCTTTTCTCAAGCTATAGAAAATAGGGAAATGGCTAATTATGGTTCTTCATTGAGTGAATCAAATGACTGAATCGATGTACTTTTATTCCTAAGCTTCAGCATGAAATAAAACAGAAACCAATTTGAAGGAATTGATATTTACATATTCTTGCTAGACAGTCATGGAAGGCTTGACGGTTAGTTAACTTTCACATTCAACTGAGGAAAAAATGTCTTAAATGATAAACTCTAAATTTACAACCATCTCTAGAATATTCAGGATATCAATGTTGCTTTCATAATGCTTGTGTCAATGACCATCTTCCATTAGGGTCATGAGAAACATAAGAGGGTTACAATCATATAGAGCCAACAGCCTTTAATGCAAATAAAAAAGATATCAGTAAAAGTCAGGATTGGATTCTAAGAAAATCCTGAATCAGACTGATTTATGAGTTATGATATAATAGATATGAAAATTGAGCACATTTAAGCACGTGCTAGATATATGCCTATTTTCTTCTTAATTCTTGTTAAGTTCTGTATGCTCGACAAATTTAAATGTTTTATTCATACCACATAGTTTAACCTCAGGTTATGATGCTAAATACAAACAGAACAGTAAGGTTTTGAAAAGTAATGAAAGTATGCGCATACATAGTGCATCCCTTTGGTATCCATATTGACAAAATATACAAATTGTGTATGAAGTAATTCTCTTCTAGAAAATATTACATATCTAAGAGCTGCTATAGAACATTTCATATTTTTCATGTTATAAATATATTTTATCTCTTGTTTATTCTTTTAAACAGGAGATGGACTTACAGATTCTTTGCAAGGTTTATCCAGCACTGAGGTAATGATGTATTTCCTCTTCCTTTTTAAAGATATATTGTTGTATGTGTGCCCTTTCCTTTAACCTACCTTTGATCTATCAGCAAGTTAATGGAGGTTAACCATTAGTCAGAAGCAAAAGGGAAACTACACTTCTCCTCTGCCATTTAGACTTGTTTCTTTTTCTTACAAATGCATTTAGCTGGCATCTTTTTCGCACAGTTATTACGTGTATAGATTCATGTTTCTTCACTGATTATCATGCTAGTAAATTATTTTGTTTTCAGTTCTGTATCACTAATTTTGTACTTTTGAAAGATATAAATACAAGGTGGTCTCTTTGGTGTTTTTTACACGTTTCTTGTCTAATTCCATATATTAAAGTTTATCTGCCTCATTCAGTTATTTATGTTTGTAGGTCCATAGTGTTGTTGGATGGCGAGACTTCTACTTCAGAAGTTACAAGTGAGTCAAATTAATTCTTCAATGTACACTTTTTTGTCCTGATTTCTTTGTAAACTCTAGGACATTGATAATTTTGAATTCTAACCTTTCGAGAAGAAAACACGTCTAACATGTCCCATAGATGCTTGAGTTCTAAAACCACTAAAGAACTAGTGTTTCTACTTCATTTTTTTGAGTATCCAGTTCAGAGCTTTGGGTTTGAGTGAATTTATTTGTCTTATGTATTTTAATGCGGGGAGAAATATAAACAACACTTTAAAAACTTGACTATATTACTTAGACTTAACATTTTAGTTCCATCCCCATGTTGACACAAATAGACTTTGACAATGACATGAGAAATGAATCAGATTAGTTGGATAGAGATGGGGAACTTTACATCCAATTGAACGGAATTAATGCCCCAACCGAAAGTTTTCTTTACCTTCTTTCTCACCTTACTGCATCAATTTCCTTCTCAATTAATTATAATCTTTATCCATAATTCAAGTAATTCATAAAGCCACTGATTACTGCCAAATATTATTAAAGAACTAGGAAGAACAATTACATCAGTGAAATTAAAAAATTATGAAAAAAGATAACTGAAAGGAGACAAGAGTAGTGCTGAGATAACAGATGGAGGAACATTATAGAACTAAAAAGCAAAAGGGGAAGCCAATAATAAAGATCAGCACTGGAAAATCCTGGGGAAAAGAAACACCGAAAGGAGGAAATGAATCAGTCACAAACCTTATACCCTTGTTAGAGTCAAGTCATGACGACATAGGTGCACTACTGAAAAGCTGACCAAGGCTCATAGCGCAAATCTGTTTCTTACTTCTATTTTGGATTGTATATGATTCTAGTTCCTTAGATGTATTTGGTGTAGATTCATTTTTTTTCTCATTCGCCCCATATTCTTTTCCTGTGTAAGTGTTTTTGGTCCACATTTTGTATTTTATCATGTGAAAGTAAACTAACCAGCTTTTCAGAAATTATCAAAATGATCTGTAATGTGCTTGATTCTGGATTGCAGATTTGTTGGAAGGCTTGTGGGTCGCTACTATGATAGCCAAGGAAATCCAACAAAGTATCTAAAGGGAGCAGAAGCGAAGGCTGCTAGAGGAGCACAACTCATGGAGAAACAAAAAGAAATCGAAGCTAAACAACCCAGTTGCAATTCAAGGTGGAGTCAAGATGATGTTGGAGAGGTATGTGCCTTCACTGCTTTGAATTGAGCTGGAAAACCTTCCAATTTAACTTTAGTAAAGCTCAGTAACCTACTGAAAGTTGCACCCTGCTCATACCTGCCAACGAAATGGTTAATTTCCTGAAAATACTTTTTGTTTCTTCTATACCATATGTAATGTGGAAAGATGAATGAGTTAACCAACTAATTTGTGTCTATAAGCATGTCATAGAAGCATCAATAACGTGCAAGCCAATATCCCTAAAGCTCCAATGGCTCCTTGCCCTTTTTTAAAACTAATAATTTCGTGGACCTCTCACATATAGTAAATATAGCTAAAAGCTATGATCAGAGGTATCAAAGACAAACAAACATAATGGAGCTTGCTAACATATGGTTGTTGATTTCATAATATTATAAATAATTATTTCCATGATGCTTCTTACTTTTGGTTTGAGCATACGGTACTGGTATCATCACATGATTTTAAGTTATTATCGAGGTTCCAGAAATGGTCAAGGCACACTTGTTCACATAAATACTTCAAACCACACATGCACACAGTATTATGTTTACATGTTCATATCATCCTCCATTATGCAGTTATATTTGGCCTCTCTGTATTCCTTTCTCCCTAATGAGTAGGTCTAATATCCTCTCCCCCTAGTTTATGTTTTCCTTTTATTAATGGCATCTGTAACTATGAGCAGGTAGTTGAATTGTTACCCTAATGGCGAAACATTTAGAAGTATCTCTAAGTATCCTTGTGCTTTTTTTTTTTGTATGATTTTGATCAGGTTTGGTGCGATAATGGCTTCCCAAGGTTGGTTCAGAGACCTTTAGAAATTGCATTGACGGGAAAGATGAGCAAGCGGTGTGCCTGCTATAATGAAGATCAACTTGGCCAGCCGGGGTTGGAGGTCTATAGCGGATGTGATTACCTTGCTAAGAGATGCCGAGTTTAAATGACAAAACTTGAAGAAGTAATTTCTATAGTCAAAGTTTCGACTCCCTTAATTGCCAGCCAACTCCTTGAAGATATCCAATTGGCGATAAGAGCAATATAGCCATCTTCTTTTGTAGCAGATTGTTTGTTACTCTTAGTGCCAGATTAACATTGCTTTTCTTTTGTAGCAGATTGTTTGTTACTCTTAGTGCCAGATTAACATTGCTTTTGAAAAGTGCGGTAGAAAAGTGTGGTGAGAAAGTATAGTAGAAAAGTTCTTTTGGAATTTTTAGTTTGAAAAATATGTGTTTAGTATTGATGTCAAAAAGTACTTTTGAGAAAATAAATGATTATTTTAGACATGATGTTATAAGTTAAAAATATATATTTAAATGATAATAAAATTATTTTATATTATAATATTAACTTAACTTATAATAAAATATAAAAATATTAATAAATAAATAAATTATTTTTTAAAAAATGTTTTTTAGAAGTACTTTTGAGAAAATATATAATTTTGTATGAATATATATAATTTTTAAATTAAAAAAAATTATGTTAAATATAATTATGTATTTGTAAAAATTAGATTATAATAAAATATAATAAATGAAGGTTAAAACTGTAATTTGACTCTTAAAAGCACTTTCTAAATACGAAAGCTAAAAATTTTAGTCTTTGTGTTTGGGTTGAAAATCACTTTGCAAATGCAGTTTCTTTTTCAAAAGCCAACTGTTTAGCATTGTTTCTGCGTTTCAAACCAACTTTTGACCCAAAAGCTGGTTTGAAAAGCAATGCTAAACGGGGCCTTAGTTTTACTGAATCATCTTAGGCATGTACGTTTTGAGTAAAATTGAAGAGTTTATATAACAAAATAGATGTAGACTGAATCGACAAAAAGAACTGTAACTAACTAGAACATAATAAAAAAATTTTATTAAAAGGGAGAAGATATTGAAGAGTAAAGATAGAAGAGAAAAAAAAAATAGGGGTGAATAATTTGATTCATTTTACTCGATAGCATTCAATTTGCATAAAAATCTATAGCCCTCATAAAATATTTAGTTTTATCTAACTACAAAATGAGGTCAAAACGCATTGTTTCATTAACTCTTAAACATAATGTACATGACTAATTAAAAGGCTATTGTTTCTTCTCTTTTGTCTTTAACACGTCCTTATCCTCAAGGACTAAATTCATGAAATTGATGTTTCAGTTTGTACCAGACCTCCCATGTTGCATCTTTAGGAAATGTATTAGTCCATTCTACCAATACTTTATAAATGTCCTTGTTCTCCTTCTTTATAATTTTCTATCAATGATCTTCCATAGCTCTTTATTGATTCCTCCATCAACATCCATGATTGGGAGTTCATTCTATTTTTTTCAAATATGTTTTTTAAGCTAAAACAGAAGAAAAACAAGATGGAACTTCAATCCATCAAGTGACATTAGTTTGTATGCATCCTTCCTGACCTTCTTTATTGAACACCGGTCGGTTCGGTTAACCGACCGAACCGAACTTTCAAGTTTTCGTTAATTGAATTTTTTTTCGTATTAACCGTTAACTGAACCGAAAATTTTCAAAAATTTTTAATTGAACCAAAAAAGTTCGATTAATCCGATCGATTAATTCAGTTAACCGAACTTTTAAAAAAATTGAATAAATTACAAAAATGGTCACTAAACTATGTTAAAATATTTTTTTTGGCAGTAAACTTTCAAAAAATATAAAAAAACATTAGACTTATTGAATTATTACATGGATTAATCGTACGTTATAAATTATTAATAAATATTAAAAATTTAATTATTATTTTTTTAATTTAATAAATTTATGTAATACTTGAATTTCGTCCGGGTTCGAATATAAAATAAGACCTAAGTAAATAAATATTAAATAATATAAATATATAAATAAATAATATATAAATAAAATAATAAATGAAATTAGAAAAAAAGAATGGATAAGGTTGGCATTTCGGTTACCAGAATAAGGGAATGGCAGTTTGATGTGGTTTTATGGGAGGTTAATCAGTTTAAGGAGGGGAGATCCCTAGAGGTGGTTCACGTAAAAGAAATGGGGGGAGGGATTCTGGGTTCTAACCAGAGGGAGCCAAGCCCTGCAAATTGGAGTTTGCAACTCAAGTATGCCAAAGCCGACAATTTGAAAGAGAAATCAATTGTTTAGGGACGGTGGTTCTCCGGGGGCTGCTCTCACAACAAGAGAACTGAAGGAATTAAATAGAGAGAGATCGGTTGAAACTTGAAACCGAGATATTCTGCATTCAACACATCAAACAATGGGTGATGTTTGGGAGGAAGAGATTAGTCGAGATGCAAGATGATGAAGCAGTTGATGCGGCTGTCTCCAATAGAAATGCTTCGAAGGTAACCTCAAATGGGAACCATTCTAGGTGCGTGCTGTGGGGGATGATTTGAGTACCAAAAAAATGGGCAGGAGACCCATGTTTCAAGGGTTTCAACAGTGAAGCATGACAATTTCATTGGGTTGCAAATGTCGAAGGAAATCAATGCATGCATGCGTGAGAATTTGCAACAATGGAATCTTTGCATGACGTATTGCATGGAAGAAAGAGTGTTCAAAGAGCGATCGAATCCAAAATCCATGCACAGACAAAGCAATTTCACTTATATTTAACCGAATCGGGAGGCTTTGGTAAGATATTATAGACCAATACTTACGCATTTTCTTTCCTTGAATTATGAAAACATTATCATGTGTAGTTCTGGAGAAAACCCACTAAAAAAAGCCTAAAATAAGCTTTAACCGGTTTACCCGGTCACATTGTGCACATAAAATTGTATACACAATTTCTTACAAAAACTGTAAGAAAAACTGTACATACATAAATTAGCACAAAAATAGTAAGGATTTGTGTTTGTACACAATTCCTTACAAAGTATACACAACTGCTTACGAAAACCGTAAGAAAAAAAGTATGTACACAAATCCTTACCACTTCAAAACCATGAGCTCAAGGAGGCTTCCAAGGGTAAGGATTTGTGAAATGGTAAGGATTTGTGTTTGTACACAAATCCTTACAAAGTATACACAACGGCTTACGAAAACCGTAAGAAAAAAAGTATGTACACAAATCCTTACCACTTCAAAACCATGAGCTCAAGGAGGCTTCCAAGGGTAAGGATTTGTGTACATACACAATTTCCTACAAGAATACACAATATGGCACAAAAACGGTAAGGATTTGTGTTTGTACACAAATTCTTACAAAGTATATACAACGGCTTACGAAAACCATAAGAAAAAAGGTATGTACACAAATCCTTACCACTTCAAAACCATGAGCTCAAGGAGGCTTCCAAGGGTAAGGATTTATGTATATACACAATTTCCTACAATAATACACAATATTGCACGAAAACGGTAAGGATTTGTGTTTGTACACAAATCCTTAGAAAGTATACACAACGGCTTACGAAAACCGTAAGAAAAAAAGTATGTACACAAATCCTTACCACTTCAAAACCATGAGCTCAAGGAGGCTTCCAAGGGTAAGGATTTGTGTATATACACAATTTCCTACAAGAATACACAATATGACACGAAAACAGTAAGGATTTGTGTTTGTACACAAATCCTTACAAAGTATACACAACGGCTTACGGAAACCGTAAAAAAAAAAGGTATGTACACAAATCCTTACCACTTCAAAACCATGAGCTCAAGGAGGCTTCCAAGGGTAAGGATTTGTGTATATACACAATTTCCTACAACAATACAAAATATGACACGAAAACGGTAAGGATTTGTGTTTGTACACAAATCCTTACAAAGTATACACAACGACTTACGAAAACCGTAAGAAAAAAAGGTATGTACACAAATCCTTATCACTTCAAAATCATGAGCTCAAGGAGGCTTCCAAGGGTAAGGATTTGTGTATATACACAATTTCCTACAAGAATACACAATATGACACGAAAATGGTAAGGATTTGTGTTTGTACACAAATCCTTACAAAGTATACACAACGGCTTACGAAAATCTTAGTAAATTGTGTATGTACACAAAACCTTACCTTTGGATGGCTTCTTTAGCTCATGGTGAGAAGTTGTAGGAATTGTGTATATAACTTTTTCCTTACGATTTTTGTAAGCCATTGTGTATACTTTGTAAGGAATTGTGTACAATATTTATTCGTATATTTTTATTCGAATATTTTTATTTGAATATTTATTATACGAATATTTTTATTCGAATATTTTTATTCGAGTATTTTTATTCGAATATTTTTATATGAATATTTATTATATGAATATTTTTATGCGAATATTTATTATATGAATATTTTTATTCGTATTATTCGAATATTTATTATATAAATATTTTTATTCGAATATTTATTATATAAATATTTTTATTTGAATATTTATTATACGAACATTTTTATTCGAATATTTATTATATAAATATTTTTATTCGTATATTTTTTATTCGAATATATAAAAATAAATTGAGTATCCATTATTTAAAAAAAAACAAACAGGTTTACATTGGAACCGGTTGTTAACCGGTTCCCCATTGCCCTTAATGAAGGGCTTCTTTTAGGCTCCATATAAGGGGCTTTTTTTAGAACCTCCCCATTATCATATATTTTAATATTAATTTATGATGCTTGTTTTCATATTTTAAACTCGTATAGGATATTAGTTTAGGAGAACACTTATATTTATATAATTAAATTAGAGCCTTATAGGATTAGTTGTTTTAATTAAGTAATTAATCTTAATAGGGAGATAATTATAGTAACGATGACATTTTAATCATATACCTCGGATACACTAAGCGGTCAATATTTTGACGTAACATTATGTTGACCAAGAGAGTGTACTTTGATATCGCATTAGGCGTGTCATCGAAACTTTAAAAATAAAAAATAATTTAGGATTAGAATTAAATAAAATTAATTAGGTAAATAACTAGAAGTATCATTAGTAATTATTAATTTTATTTAGTGTCAAGATGGTAGTGTCCAATCGTTTGGATGTTATCGTAATACATTTGGTAAATTAATAATTTAATAGGATTTTAAATATTAAATTGATGAAATCTTATAAGTTAGAGCTTAAAATTGACAAGATAATAATCGGTTATGCATTTAAAACCTTATGGGGCAAAATTTATATTTCTTTAAATACAAGTTAAGGTTTTCTATCTAGAGGACGTCTTATTCAAGCTCGTATTTAAAAGAAATATATTTTTTTTATCCAAAAGGATATTCTCACTCGAACGATATTCATTTGATAATGACAAATTAAATTTATATTATTATTCGAAATGCCAAAATGTCACGTGTAATTAATAAGGTACCGATCTCGGGTGCTCATAAGGTTCGCCCTTACGCGTAACCGACTCCCGAACCCAAATGTTTTAAAAAATGAATCTTTGGTTTGTTTTATGGTGTTTGGCCTACCAAAGTGGCCGATGACGACTCCAAATTATTTTTTAAAATTCAAATTAAAATGTAAAAAATATGTAGAATTATCTATTATTGCCGTTCAATTTTATCAATTACAAGTAAATAGTACGTTAAATAATTTTTTTAAATGACATGAAAAAACAAGAAAGATTCATTGGTTGAAAAAAAATGACATGAAAAATAATTGTGAAATAAGGGTTTATAATTTGATTAGACCATAACAGATGTGATAAATTAAACTTATAATATAATTTCTCGTTTACGGTTGACATGTACCGTAACTAAACTAATAACATCGTTAAATTAGAAAATAAACCTGACTTCTTTTCCCAAGTTCATTATTGAGGTGATGATATGTATCATTGTCTTATTAATTAAAAAATATTATAATGATACTATGTGGTCTCCATATTAGGAGAAAGAAAAGAGAAAATAATTGTATGTAAGATTTTAGCGTTAGTTTAAATACGTACATAGATAAATATTAAAATGTAGTTATCTCTACGGTTTAAAAGTTTAAATAACTAAATTTGTATAGTTAAGGGGTCAAAAAAGTATTTTGCCTATTTAATATTAAGCCCAAAGGTTTAGAAAACCTTCTATTTTTTCCCTTAAAAATCCATGAAAGACTCTAATCATATGAAAAATTACTAAACGAATCTCATGAATCAACAATAATCCTTTTCTCTCAATCAATCATCAGTCTTCTTGGTTTCAAAATCTCGTATTATTCAACAGTTAACCAAAATGAAAACCAGAATACATAAATTATATTAAAAAAAGAGACTACATTGTAGCAGCCAGCAGGTAGTCTCATGCTGGAGTAACCAAGTCGGCCTCCACGTTGGCTGATTGCCTCAAGCGATCAGCAGCTTTTTCTACCTAAAAAACACAACCGGAATCTCATGTTTCAATCTTATGTTCTTGAATCAAATGTTGGATAATACAAAGTTAAATACCTCCTTGTTCCAATTGGTTCTGGCTGTTAGAATAATGAGAGTTGCTGTCTGTAGAAACACTCCAATCAGCATCCCCCACCAAAGCCCCTGAATTGTTTCAAATTTGTACACCCAAATTAGTGTTAATGGGAGGAAGAAAAATGAAACAGGCATAAGAGATTTGCAGAGAATCAACTCACAGCTACTCCCAAACTGGTTTTGAAGCCAAGAACACATCCAATTGGGAGACCAATAATGTAGTATGTTGCCAGGTTTACATAAGCCACAATAGCTTGCCTGCCACTCCCTATTGCCACACCTGAAACTCCATAAACAAGCACATGAGCAGAAATGTTGCAGTTTCATGATGAAATGTTGCAGGGATCGATCACGATTTTCAAAGGAATATGTTTGTTTCACCTGAGAGTATAGGCTGGATGCCATTAAGGAAAACAGACATGGCAAGCAGTGGAGTCAAGTCTGAAACGGCTTCAATAACGTAGGAGTCGCTGGTGAATGCTTTGCTCAACGCAACCCGGAATACCAAAACGATTACGCTGAAAACTGTACTGATCAATATGCTTGTCCCATTCACCACCAGAACTGAAAATTTTGCTACCCTTGGATGGCCTGCTCCCAGCTCATTACTCACTCGGACACTGCCAAAGTAATGCACAATATAAAGTTATTTCAGGTGCCAAAAGTATTGAAATTGAAATCATCCAGTTTTAAGCTTTGGTTCGTTTGCAAACCTGGCAGCTGCACTGAGGCCTAACATAAACTCCATGTCCCAGTTCAAATAGTTCATGCTGAGAACAAATGAACCAAATTAGAAATTTTACCGAGTTTTTGAAGCGAAAATGAGAGTGAAACATGAGGGGCATTGGGGTACCAGATTGAAATGGAATCCAATGCGATTGATGGATTAGTAAGGAGCCCTGATATCAGCACTAATCCTTGGCTGAACCAAATCTCCAAACTACATCATTTAATTAAGAAAACTGAGTTTAAATTAGATCTTCAAAATCAATCGATTCGTTCAATCAACGAGTTGAATTTAAATTATAGGACAAAAGAGACACATACCAGAGCATGATAGCAGAAGCAACAGTGAGCTTGAAATAAGGCCAAATTCCAGTGAAGGCTTGAATGGATAAGCCACTCCAAGTCTTCTTGCAAGAAGGGCTAAAAACAATATAAAGTCCATTTATAATGACAAGTAACCACCAAGAGAGGCTGAGAGTAAGAGCTGCTCCGATTAGGCCATAGTCCAACACGAAGACGACAATCCAAGTGAGAAGAATGTGCACCAGAAACACCCCAACCGCCATATAGGCCAAAGGGTTCACAATATTCTGTGCCTGCAAGAACCTCTGCATCGGGCAACTTAGGGCAAAGGCATAAATTTGAGGGATCAAACCTCGAGTAAAGACTTGGCCTTTCTGAGCTATGCTCTCCTCTTGGCCTATTGCTTGGAGGACATCCCCAGAGTACCAGTACAGAAAGGATAAAGCAACTGCTGCTCCCAAGTGCAAGATTATTGCTCTTTGGCAAATGATTCCCATTGCTGAATATTGCTTAGCCCCTTAGGCTTGTCCACACACGGTTTGCACTGCACTGGTCATGCCTAACTGTAAGAAAAAAAGAGTGGAAATGCTTAGGGATAATATATGATATTAACTGGCAACTTTTGGAAAATGAAGACTACCATGATCCCATAGGCAAGACCCTGTATACCAACACTGGCAATGGAAGCACCGGCAAGTTCTAAAGCACCCAAACGTCCGGTGAACATTAAGGTGGCAAAGCTGAGCATATAATTGAAAATGGAAACTACTATGGAAGAACCGGATAGAAGCCAAAGAAGTCTCGACTCCCACGCCACAAGCCTCGGCCACCATCGAAGTGCTACCGGCCTGTGCTGCAGGAACTCTTCGATCGCGTCGGATGACAAATTGGGTATCCGAGAATGTGATTCGACTTCGAGACCGAGTAGCGGTGGTTGATACTCCGCAGCAGCTGAACCCATCGTGAGACCACAGCAACTAAGCAAAGAATCTAGTAAAGATTTTTTTCCCCTGAAGTTCGACGCCTTGAAACATATTACACCAGTAGACGTAAAAGTCAATATATAATGCTTTGCAGCATAGTAATTAAGGTCACGAGAGCGGAGGTTTTGGATAGGCACGATAAAAGTGATCTTACAGAGTTTCTTAAAAAATAGTGACCTTAAAATTTATTATAAAAGTCTTACAAATATTCTTAGAAAATATAAATTATAATTGGTAAAACATTATAATTGTTTTCTAAATGTGATAATTGATTGTAGAACATTATTAATTATTCCTATTACTATTGTTTCTGTAAAATCAATGAGGTTCTAAACAGCCGTAATAAAAATGATCGGACATGATCCAGTAAAAAAGAAAATTGCTTCAAAGGGCCAAATATTTAGAAACAGAGAGATGATAAACAATTACTTTTAAGGGACACATTTTAATAAATTACACAAAACCCATAAAATTTTTGAACCGTCCCTGATTAATGTAGTTAACTACCATTTTCTTTGTACAAGAACACATATGACAATTACGTTCTTCAAAATATATTCTATAATGTCAAAAATATTTTTTAAAATATATTTTAACAAAATATATTCTTTAATGTCAAAAATATTTTTTAAAATATATTTTAACAAAGTATTCTTGAATATCTCAATTATAAAGAAAATAAAAAATACTCCAATTATTGATAAAACTAAACACATAATTGGTGTGTATTGGTCCTTCAATAATGCCTACTCCTTGGGGTAAAGTTTTTCTATAATAATCTGTGTATTGATTTATCATATTTAGAAACACCATTAAATTAGAAAGTATTAAAACATGCGAAAGAGGCTTATTAAGGATGGATTTGAGGATTACTAATGACTTAAGTACATGATGATGTTTTTAAATGTTGAAAAATGAGTCACACTCTGCCACTCAACTACCCAAACCAAACCAATTAATTAGGTTTATACTTAATACACAAATCGTAAAAACGAAATCTTTATAATCATTTTAAATCTAGTGTCTATAGTTAGAATTTATATTTTATAAATTATAATTATAATTATAATTTAGAGTTTAGAGTTTAGAATTTAGAATTTAGAGTTAAATGTTTATAGTTACCCTAAATCATAAATTCTAACCAGAACCGATCAATTCCAAACTACTAAACCAAAATTTCTAAACGCTGACACTAATAAGCTTGTAAAAATATATATTTTTTCGTTTATGTATGAAATATTACCGAAGAAAATATCAAAAACATAAATAACCATGGGCAGAGCGAAATTCCATAATACTCAAAATATTTCAAAAATATATATTATTCATAAATTTTATATAAAAAATTAAAAATAAAATTTGCAACATTAATATAAAAAATTTAAAATTTCAACACGATAATTTAATTTTTTTAATCGTCTAATTATAACACAATTAAAATACACAAAAACGAAAAATTCGAACGGATAGGTCTCTTTCTCTAACCACATTTCTTTTAAAAGAAGAATTATAATTCACCAAAACAAGCTATTAATTTCTTATCACGATAAGCCAATAACTAAGATTAAAAATGGAAATCTTTCTATGAAAATAGAAAGTTTCCTTTGTTTGCTGCAATTTGACTTAAAAAAAGAGTTTCCCATTTTTAAGCTATATTTCCCCCCTATTACATTACTTGTCGTTCTATTCAAAAAGCATCTCTGCCTTCGAATGAGAGAATATATTATAGGTCCGGTTTGATACGTCAATCATAGTTTCTAATAAATAAAAACTATCATTTTCACCACTATTCATCCATGTTATTAGTATAAATTTTAGAAACTATATTTTTTAAATGACAGAAAAATAAGTGAAAATCTATTAATTGAAAAAATAACTTGAAAGATAATAGTAAAATGGGTGATTATAATTGGATGAGACCATAACTTATGTGATAAGTCAAGTCAATGATATAATTTCTCATTTGAAACCCTCCGAATTATTACAATTTCTTTTTCATTTTGGAAAAAAAACAACATTTTGATCTATTATTACTTAGAGCCAAATCATCTAATAAATTGCCAAAGAAGTTTAAAAATATCATAAGCAGGTTTAATACTATTGTTATCAGCATGTTATGAGATTTTGGTGATCTTAAATGAATTTAAACTCGAATTTTTAATGAGCGAAGACTAGTTACTCGATACTTTAAAAATTTGCTAACAACTCAAAAATATATTATAATATATTGATTAGTTACGATTTAATTTTGGGTTTCGGGGTTAATTCGATATGCATAGTATTCTTTGTAATTTATGGCTATGGTAGGCTAACAATGGATGATAGATTTTGGGGAAGAAAAAAATAAAAAAATAGGTTTAATTTGAACTTAAGCTCTATTTTTTTTTTTTGTTTTTGAGTTTAATTTAAATTTGATAATTTTGAGCTCACGATCTTTTAAGTCGAACTTAAATTCGATATAATACAAAATATATTTATTTATATTTGCTTAAAAAAATTTAACGAGACCCTGTTATATTTCAAAAATAAATTGTTTATGTTTAGTTAAACAATGAACCATATAAGTTTTAACTTTCATCTAAATCAAATATGTAAGTAGATAAGCCATTTGTTATATACTATTTTTTAAACAATGAAAAGTATAGTAATTTAATTTACAACTTTTCTATTCGATTATAATATATATATATATATATATAAATTTTAAATTTTTTAATAATACATACATACATACCTTACAAACAAAGAGATTGAACTTGCTTATCTATTTCTCTTCTATTACATTTTAAAAAATACATAGTATGATGTATTTTTAATATTTATATTAACATAAAGTATATAATACAAGAAATATAAAATAATAAATCTTTTAAATTAATCCCCTTATTAATTTTCATTGCACAATTAAGTGCAGTAGAAAATTAAATTTAAGTGATTTTTTTAATACCCTCGACCCAGTGTCACATTTGGTCTCCGACTCAAAACCAGTATTTCAAAATTTCTTTTCAAAGTCCAACAATAAAATGACTCAGGTCCAAATACGATCCATAAAATCCATTGAATTTAAAACAAAAGCCTAAAATAGTTTAAAGTAACCAAAGCTCCAAAATATTATAAAACCATTAAACATTCGACCAAATTAAATAAACAGAGTTACAAAATTACATATAGGGTTCAACATAGTACTATGCCCACTACATCTAATAAGTTTACTCTTACAACACGGTTGATGCTGAGATCTGAACCTCGATGGTGCTCCACGGAATCCGCTTCACCTACCTACGCACGAAAACACATTTTTAACGCTGAGCCACAAAAGCTCAATGGATACGCTGAACTCGGTCAACATCATGCATATCATAATCAGTAAAGCATGGTATATAAATCTCCTACATGGTATGATGGTCTAGCATGCTTGCCTATCACATGGCATAAATGAGATGTATATTAACGCACACAACATATACAAATCAACAAATCACACAAGGTAGTGAGGCCCGTGTCCATACAATATCGGGATCCTACTCTACGAGTAAGGACCGCGTCCACACAACATCGGGATCCCATACTCAAGGATGAGGCCCGCGCCCACACAGCATTGAGATTCTACATCCGGGATTGAGGCCCGTGTCCACACAATATCGAGATCCTCCAAATTCATACTCGGAGTATTGCATTGAGTATCTTCGAATGAGGCCTGCGTCCATATAACATCGGGATCCTACATTCGGGATGGTCGTTAAATCATCACCCAAAATGTTACATCGGATGATCTTCGACGTGTTACAGTACTTTTGGATATCCGGATTCCATCACACAAGGACTCAACCACGCAAACGATCCACCTAAGATCTTAGTACAACAAGACATCTTAAGATTATCTCAATTTAGTCTTTCAGGGTTAAAAAATCATCAATCTTAGTTTAATAATTTCTTTCATCGTTTAAGATTCATTAGAACTCTTAATTAACATTATTGAGCCCTAATCTCAACTTATCGTGGTGAAGTTACGTAGGGGTATCGATACCCTTATATGGGGTATCGAAACAGGCTGCATCGATACCCACCCAAAGAGGGTATCAAAACATGAGTATCGATACTGGCATCGATACCCTTTGACCAACTTAAAGGTCAACCACGAGGGCCCTCCCGATTCGATACCAGCATCGAACCAAAGATGCCACTAGAGGATACGGTATCGAACCATGGTTCGATACCCTTAGCCAAGAAGCCAAATTTTCCCTCAAGGGTATCGATACCCCCTGCAAGAAACTATAAATTTTGCCTGAAATTTCTAAGGATCATCTCCTAAACTTAATCAAATCGATCGTAAAGTGTTCCTACTCAATATTAATGATGTTTAGAGTGTTTTAACATCAATTTCCAGCCCTTAATCATATTAACACAAATTTCACCATTAATGGCCTCTTTCAAGCAATCCAAGCATACATACATGAAATCCTACATGCTATGCATTCTACCATGAAATTCATGATGTAATAACCCATTTAACCAAGCCTAGATCCAACAAAATACCCAACAATCTAGACCCAAATAAAATTAAAAACCGTAGCCCTTAATCAACCTTATCCCTTTCAGCATTGTTGCAGCCGCCAACCACCAAATCACCACCCTTCAACCACCTTGTTGCCACGTGTCCTTGCCTCATAGGATCCTTTGGACGGTCACCGCCCCACCGCCTGAAGTCACTGCCTTAGTCACTTCAGATCTATAAACAAAAGGAGAAAAAATCATTAGTTTTTATATTATAATATATGTAAAATAGGATATATAAATCCCATTCGAAATTGATGTAAGGACTACGAATTTTAAATGAAAAAAGTGTGATTCCAAGCAAAAAAAAATATCAAGAGCAATCCATCCAACACCTATAAACCAAAACGAAAAAAAGGAGACTGAGAGTAAATCGGAACAAAAATAAAGGCAAAACAAAAATTTATATTTGAAACTTGTCTCTCAGATCTACTAGCGTGTGAAGGTCTTTTCGAAAAATCGACTTCAGATCCTTACTCCTTGTGTTGAAATGCTTCAGAAAGTATCAAACTTTTCGGTTTCCAAAAATCGGGAGAGGCGGCATCGACACTGGTGACCGACAGACTAGGGCAGCGACGGTGGTCGACCACTAGCACAGAGGTGGAAATAAAGAGAGTTGGGAGAGTTTCTCTCCTTCTTAATTTGAATCTGAAATATGAAATGAAGAGGATGGGTGATTTGTTATGAAAATGGGTATTTATTATACCACCAAAACGACGTCGTTTTGGTGCCATCCTTTAAAGGCAAAACGACGTCGTTTTGGATATCTAAACCCGGCTCCAAACCCACTGAATTGAACCCGACCCGCATATAACTCGTCAAACATGGAAAATTACTCCCGCGGTCCTTGCATTTCCTGTGGGCTTACGATTGGACCATCTGGTTTGCATTCACTTCAATTTTGATCCTTGTTGTCACTATTTTGACCTTATATTTTAGTTTTATTTAATTTCAGTCACTTATTTTCTTTTATTTTTGCCTAAGGATTTCGTTTTTCTTTTTGCAGAATAATCCTTATTATTATTTTAGTATTATTATTATTTTATTTAATCCGATTATTTTCGTTATTTAACTTATTTTATTTATTTTGCAGGTTAAAAATTACGGGATCATAAAATTAACATCAAATTTATATTTTTCGATCATATAAAATATTTTATAGTCGATAGGTGCCAATTTTGGGCGTTTTGTGGGTGCTTACCCTTCCCCACACGTAACAGACTCCCGTATCCAACTCTGGTTCGCAGACCTTGATTTTGGTGTTCCAATCGCACCGTAAAAATGATTGGGGGCGACTCCTCGGATCCAAAATGGTGATTACAGCTGGCGACTCTGCTGGGGACATTTTTTGAGAGTCGAGCCTAAAATCGGTTACATTTTATTTAATGATCAAAAATTTAAATTCGATTTATTTTAATTTTGTGATCCTCTATTTATTTTAATATATTTATTAATTTTTTAAAATGTTTTTTCATGTTTCCTTATTTCATGATCTCTCAACCCAGGCTCCGTCCATTTAAGTGGGGAGCATGAAACCACTCCTTCGTGAAGTTTTGCCTCCATGTAGGATGGGGAATTGCTTTCGGGATATTTTTCCTCTGTCTTCGTGAGACCTATGTCTTTGCATACACTTAGAGAAACGTATCCCCCTGAATCATGCTTATTATCCTTAGCAGGGTAATAAGTATTGTTCGAGTACCTTCTAGAACCGAACCACATATAGTGAGACCTAGAAGCCCATCCTTAGAGCCATGCGAAACTCGGCTCGTTTAGCAATAACCCTTTAGACTTTGTTGCCTTTATTTACAACTTTATTATTTATTGTTGTTATATTTATAATTTAAATTAGTTATTTACTTTAATGTGAATTAATTTCGTTTCTTTTTGAAGGCATTATAACATTTTATAATCATCCATTTTGCATCAATTACTATGATCACGTTTTAATTTTTGTATTTCACGAGCATAAAATATTGATTCACGATTGGTTCTTAACTTAAAATATATCGGGAGAAAATCTAGCATCCTAGATATTAATACTACATTCAAAGTTGTGAACAAATCCCGTACACATAAAATGGTGGACCCGAGAATCATTTTTTAAATCGATACTTTAACGTTTAAGTCATGCATCATGCATTCACATGCATTCATATTAGTACTATTGTTTGGGGTCCCCTGTCTCAGCAATACTAGACCAGACAACAATTCAGCATCCCTACGGAACTCGACTCAAGACGAAGAAGATGAACAAGGATAGATTGGATAAGATTGAGCCGACTCAAAAGAATCTACATGATGATTTAACACGAAAAATGGAAGACCAATTAGCCAAGGCTCGACAAGAAATGAAAGAACAGATTGCAAGATCTCAACAAGAAATGCTCGATAAACTAACCCAAATGCTCGGATTCAAACAAGAAGAAGTTTTTATCGTCGACCCAGGGGCATATCCCGTGGACATGATTGAAGATCCCATATACCCTTCAGGTTTTACTCCTCTTCAAACTAAGATACCTTCGGAGGCTCATCCCTAGGTGGTTTTTTCTAAAGGAAAGCTACCATTGCATCCGACTAACACATATGGTCCTAAGAACATACCCTCTATATCAGAAGCCAAACTGGAGGGCAATCAAGCAGAAAACTTTGTCTCAGAACTTGATCAACTGATCGAACCAAAGATTGAGACTTCAAAAGAAATTGAAGAGCGTTGCAAATGACTTGAAGAAAAGATGGAAGCTATGGAGATTGAAGACACCTTCATCAGATTCAATGCCAACGAACTCAACCTCGTCCAAGATCTGATGTTACCCCCGAAATTCAAAGTCTTAGAATTTAAAAGATATGACGGGACTAGTTGCCCTCGAGCCCATCTTACTATGTTTTGCCGAAGAATGATAGGGTACGATAGGGATGACAAGTTACTAATACACTATTTTCAAGATAGTTTAACGGGATCTGCCACTAAATGGTATAATCAATTGAATCATTATCAGATAAAGTCATGGGAAAACTTGACTAAGGCATTTCTGGAGCAATATAAGCATGTTAGCGATATGGTACCAAACCGCTTGACTTTGCAACACATGAAACAAAGATCTAACGAAAGCTTTAGAAAATAAGCACAACGTTGGAGAGATGTAGCAACACAAGTCCAACCTCCTCTTAGTGAAAAAAAGACGATGGTTATATTCATCCAAACTTTGGAAGGCCCAATCCTGGATCGCCTCATAGGCAATGCAACCACCAATTTCTCTGATCTGGTGTTATCTGGTGAGCTCATTGACAATGCCATCAAGAGTGACAAAATTGATGCCGGTGGAAGTTCGGCCCAGAGAAGGTCAACACATGGGAAGAAGGATAATAAAGTGAATTCTTCAAGAATATATAGTGTCAATTATTCCAAGCCTGTAACGGTGACACAACCTGCAACCACAGGTACTTTTAACTCCTCAACCCAAGATTTCAGTCAGAGAAAGAATGTTGAAAAGAAAGAATTTACTCAATTACCAATGTCTTGTGGGGAGCTACACAAATAGTTGTATGATAAGCACGTGGTTTCGCCTTTTTATCAAGCCCTGGTATAACCCCTTTTCCCAAAATGGTATGATGCCAATGCAAGATGCGATTATCATGCAGGACAAGTGGGGCATTCAATTGAAAATTGTCCAGGTTTCAAAAAGCTAGTGGAAAAGCTCATCAAACTCGGAGTGATAAGATTCAATGACTCAATTGAAAGGACCACGAAGACGGTTCTTTTACCGAAGTATGAAGACGCTAAATAAGAATAAAAATGTTGTTTTTGAGTTTTACAAAAGTAAATTATGCCTACTAGGCTAAGACATTGCTCTACCTTGACCATAGTAGGTTACTTGTAGTTTTCATCTCTTCCAATGAGATGTTTTTTTTGAACATTCTCGCTAGCCTAAGCTCATTAGCAGCGAAAGTCTTTTGTAAGGGCCCAAAACTACAAGTTGCAATGAAATATATTTTGGTGCAATACTCTGAGGTTGAATGTTGTGCAAACCAACTTTAGAAGATAAAGACAACCCAGCTGGGCGACATGACCATAGGAATTCTCACACTTTAAGGGTTCAGACTGTTAAAAAAAAATTGGGGCATCCATTTTGAGAAAAGGTTCCGAGAAAGGAAGCCAAATCAGAGAAGCTCATGCAGAGTCCATTATGATTGATGGAACCAGGGGCACCTCTAGAAAAATCATGGTATTCATACATTCAAGCGTTTTGTATTTACAAACCATACATTTAGATTAAACAAGCATTGAGCATAAATTAGGGACATCCTTTGAAAACAGAAAAATCATGTCATTCATGCATTCATATATTTTACATTTAGACATCATACATTCAGACTTGACATATATTGAGCATTCATGATACACATATTTTTGCTAGTACATATAAACAGGTCTAGAGAAGGGACCGAAAAAACTTAATCAAGGGGGAAATAACACGATGGCCAACCTTTGACCCCGAGAAGGCTAAAATAACACAGATTTTTCAAGTAATGACTCCAAAATTTTGAACAATAACTAACGAATATTTTATTTTGCTTTTAGGTCACGATTACCCATCATGGAATAGCAGAAACAACTTTTTCTCAGTGTCACCTCCGTTAGTGGTGGGGAATCAATTTTGATAGAATCATGCTCCTCTGATAATTATGTTACGGATCAAGCTTCAATGCGGATTTTACTTTTTCCATATTTGTATTGATAGTACATGTGAATCAAAGTTGTTTTGCAAAAAATAAAAAATGAAATAAAAAATCGAAAAAGATATGCAAAAATAAGACATTAGACAATTCAAATGTCCTTCAAAAATCTATTTTTGTGAATGGTCGAAGGAAGATAAATCCTTTAAAAAAATCCAATCTTGTGGTTGGTGCAAACTGATTGTACCTAGGGGAATGATACAACTAGCCCGGAGCAAACGACTACCGATAAAGGCAAAACAAATTCGTTAATCCCTGTACATTTGAGAAAAATGCATTAATAAAGACCATTCAAATGTTCATTGAAATCCATATTCATGAATGGTCAAGGAATTAAATCCTTGGTACCAACTGATTGTACCCAGAGTAATGGTACAACTAGCCCGGAGTAAACGGCTACCGGTAAAAGCATATCAAATCCATTGATCCCTGTGCATTTGGGAAAAATTCAAAGAAGATACATAATGTCAATTTAAGACCTTTCGAATCAGATATTCAAAACTTTCATGCTTTGATCTTGTCCCCGTTGATGGTGTGGCCAGATTAGAATCACTAAACTCACTCCTACAGCTCCGTTGATGGTGTAGTGAGATTCAAATTGCTGATATTCGATCTTACCCCTCTGTTGATGATGTGGACAGATCTAACTCGGTTCTGTTTCTTCGTTGATGGCATAATAGGACCCAAATTACTGAAATTCAATCTTGTCCCTATTGATGGTGTGGCTAGATCCAAATCATTATACTTTAGCCCTGTTTCTCCGTTGATGGCGTAGTAGGATTTAAATTACAAACTTGATCTCGTCCCCGTTGATGGTGTGGCCAGATCCAACCCAATCATGCTTCTCCATTGACGGTGTAGTATGATCCAGACTTGATCTTACCCCCCGTTGATGGAGTGGATAGATCCAACTTAGTCCTGCTTCTCCATTGATGGCGCAGTAGGATCTAAATCATAGACTTGATATTGTCCCCGTTGATGGTGCGACCAGATCCCATTCAATCATGCTTCGGCGTTGAAGGCGCAGTATGATCCAGACTTGATCTTACCCCTCCGTTGATAGATTGGATAGGTCCAACTGAGTCTTGATTCTCCATTGATGATGCAGTAAGATCCAAAATATAGACTTGATCTCGTCCCTGTTGATGGTGTGACCAGATCCCATTCAATTATGTTTCTCCGTTGATGGCTTAGTATGCTCCAGACTTGATCTTATCCCTCCGTTGATAGAGTAGATAGATCCGACTAGGTCCTGTTTCTCCGTTGATGGCGTAATAGGGTCTAAATTGCTGAAACTTGATTTTATCCCCGTTGATGGTGTGGCCAGATCTGAATCACTGAAGTTCAATCCTACTTCTCCGTTGATGACGGAGTAGGATCCAAATTGATGAAATTTGATCTTGTCCCCGTTGATGGTGTAGCCAGATCTAAATCACCAAAGTTCAATCCGGCTTCAACCCTGCTTCTCCGTTGATGGCAGAGTAAGATCCAAGTTGCTGAAATTTTATCTTATCCCTCCGTTGATGGTGCGGATAAAGTCGAACTTTAAACTTTAGACCTTATGTCATCAAGGTCATAGCAAGACAAGCTTATTTTGTCTCATCCAACAGTTCAGCTGCAATTTTTGTTCTCCTCGACGAATCTCCTCATTTTAAAGATTTTACTGACAATGGCGGTGGAGTAGATCAAGTCAAAGTTCCAGCAGAAGAAGCGATGGCCAAAAGAACCATAATTTTACAAGAAGAACCTCAACCTTACCAAGAAGAACCTCAACCATACCAAAAAAGAACTTCAACCTTACTAAAGAACAACCCTCGTCTTACCAAGATTAACCCATTTACCCAACAATGAAATGGATTATTCTTTATCCTTGCTCTATTGTCGTTACACAACAATGAGCAAAGAGGGGCAACTGTAATAACCCATTTACCCAAGCCTAGATCCAACAAAATATCCAACAATCTAAACCCAAATAAAATTAAAAAATCCTAACCCATAATCAACCTTATCCCCTTCAGCATTGCTGCAGCCGCCAACCACCAAATCACCACCCTTCAACCACCTTGTTGCCACCTGGATAGCCACCATCCCACCGCCTTAGTCACTTCAGATCTACAAACAAAAGGATAAAAAATTATTAGTTTTTATATTATAATATATGTAAAATGGGATATATAAATCCCATTCAAAATTGATGTAAGGACTACGAATTTTGAATGAAAAAAATTGTGATTCCAAGCAAAAAAAAATCAAGAGCAATTCATCCAACATCCATAAACCAAAACGATAAAAGGAGACTGAGAGAAAATCGGAACAAAAATAAAGGTGGAATTTTTTTTAGATTTGAAACTTGTCTTTCAGATCTACTCGCGTGTGAAGTTTTTTTCGAAAAACCGATTTCAGATCCTTACTCCTTGTGTTGAAACGCAGCACCGACGCCGGTGACCGGCAGACCATGGCGCGACGGTGGCCGTCCACCAGCACAGAGGCGGAAACAAAGAGAGTTGGGAGAGTTTCTCTCATTCTTAATTTGAGTCTAAAATATGAAATGAAGAGGATGGATGATTTGTTATGAAAATGGGTATTTATTATACCACCAAAACGATGCCGTTTTAGTGTCATCCTTTAAAGGCAAAAACGACATCGTTTTGGATATCCAAACCCGGCTACAAACCCACTAAACTGAACCCGACCCACATGTAACCCGTCAAACATGGAAAATTACTCCCGTGGTCCTTGCGTTTCCCGTGGGCTTGCGATTGGACCTTCTGGTTTGCATTCACTTCGATTTTGGTCCTTGTTGTCATTATTTTGACCTTATATTTTAGTTTTATTTAATTTCAATCACTTATATTCTTGTATTTTGGCATAAGGATTTCATGTTTTTTTTTTGCAAAATGATCCTTATTATTATTTTCGCATTATTATTATTTTATTTAATCCGATTATTTTCGTTATTTGACTTATTTTATTTATTTTGCAGGTTAAAAATTCTGGAATCATAAAATTAACATCGAATTTATATTTTTCGATCATATAAAATATTTTGTAACCGATAGGTGCCAATTTTGGGTGTTGTGGGGTTCTCACCCTTCCCCATACGTAACAGACTCCTGGATCCAACTCTGGTTCGCAGACCTTGATTTTGGTGTTCCAATCGTACCATAAAAATGATTGGTGGTGACTCCCCGGACCAAAAACGCTGAACAAAATTGATGAAAACAGAGTTGGGAGTACCAACCTTGAGCTAAAACAACAACCAAAACGAGCTCCATTCCTTCTTAAGCTTTCTTCTTCCCAAGACTTGTAGAAGATTCTCCAAATTTTCTCTCTACAAGGAGATGTTAAACTAAGCATTAGATACCACTTGAGAAGGTTCTTAGAACAACAAAGTCATAAGAAACTAAGATTTAAGCCCTTAAAAACTCATTCATGTTTTTCCCTCAACTCATACTAAAAAATCTTCTTCCTCACCAACTAACACATTTTTTACCATTTTGGATAGATCTCAAACCACTCTAGAACTTACTCTTCACCTTAAAAACGTGATTCACAAGCCTCAAAGCAAAGTTCTCTCCTTTAACTATTCTTCTCTTCTTGCAAAGTTAGGAAGATGAAGGAAGAAAAAGATAAAAATGGGGTGATCTCACTCTGCAGAAAAACTCCTTAAACCCCTCTTTTTCTTCCTTTTAGATATTTACCAAAATGCCCAAACTCCAAACTCACAAGCCCAACACCTATAAGACCCAACAATCCTAAAGCCTAACACAAACTAGCAGCCCAACAAGGCCCACAAACTCTCAACTCGGGGCCTAAAATCAAAGCCCAAACTCTCGTGTTAACCTGACAATCAGATCCGAATCCGGATCATTATATTTTTTTCAGACGATCTACAATTTAAAACATAAAAAGAATGTTATTTTTTAGGTAAAAACCGAAAAACATAAAAAAGAGTGTCATTTTTAAGGTGAAAATTGAAAATATTTGAGTTTTAGATGTTTAATATTATTTTTTTGTTTCGATAATCTAATAATATTTTTTATTACAATAATTAGTTTGAAAAAAAACTTACATATCTTTAAATAAATTGTACGGGATCCCAAAATCTTTGAAACTAATAACAGTTTCGATAAAATAAAAAATTTTGTTTTAATAAATTACACAAACTCCTCAAAATTTTTAAACCGTCCATGATAACATAAATATGTGACAAGAGATTCTATATTTACTCAAACGTATGAACCTCTTATGTGTTCTAACTGAGAATATTTGGAAACACAAAAGTTTAAGAGATTTATTTTGTGTTTCCATTATGACCAATTGATGTAACAAGTATTGAAAAAAATATGTGACTCCCCAAAAGTAGAGAAATATAATGAAAAAATTAGTCCTTAATGTTGACATATTTTTATTTTAGCCCTTATAATTCTTTAGCTAAATTTAAAACTTATTATTTTAAAACGAGTAAGAAATCAATTATTGTAAACATAAATATTATCTGAAATGATAAATATTTTTACACAGAACCCATAAAATCTTTTAAGGGAAAAATAGCGAGGATGATATACAATTACTTTTAAGGGACACATTTTAATAAATTACACAGAACTCATAAAATCTTTGAGCCGCCCCTGATTAAGGTAGTTAACTACCATTCTCTTTGTACAAGAACACATACAAAATTACGTTCTTCAAAATATATTCTTTAATGTCAAATATATTCTTTAAAATATATTTTAACAAAGTATTCCTGATTTTGTTGAATATCTCAATTACAAAGAAAATAAAAATACTCCAATTATTGATAAAACTAATCACATAATTGGTGTGTATTGGTCCTTCAATATTGCCTACTACCTGGGGTAAAGTTTTTCTATAATAATATATGCATTGATTTATCATATTTAGAAACACCATTAAATTAGAAAGTATTAAAACATGCGAAAGAGGCTTATTAAGGATGGATTTTAGGATTGCTAATGACTTAAGTACATGATGATGTTTTTAAATGTTGAAAAATGAGTCACCCTCTGCCACTCAACTACCTAACCCAAACCAATTAAAGAGGTCCACAGGCAAAAATAAAGTATAGTGTTTGATTTTAGCTTTTTAGGTAGGAGATTATGAAAAATATAAATATAAAAATATAATATCAAAATTATGTTATGTGACTTTAAAAATGAACACCAACATAATACAAATATGTGATCAAATTTAAATTAAAAACCAATAAAAAGTAAAATAATAAAATATTATAAAAATTACATATTTTTAACATTATAAAAAAATAAAGATACATACTTAATACACAAATTGTGAAAACGAAATCTTTATAATCATTTTAAATTTAGTGTTTATAGTTAGAATTTATATTTTATAAATTATAATTATAATTTAGGGTTTAGAGCTTAGAATTTAAGATTTAGAGTTAAATGTTTATAGTTATCCTAAACCATAAATTCTAACCAGAACCGATCAATTCTAAACTACTAAACCAAAACTTCTAAACTATGACACTAATAAGCTTGTAAAAATATATATTTTTTCGTTTATGTATGAAATATTATTGAAGCAAATATCAAAAACATAAATAACCTTGGGCAGAGCGAAATTCTATAATACTCAAAATATTTCAAAAATATATATTATTCATAAATTTTATATAAAAACATTAAAAATAAAATTTGCAAAATTAATGTAAAAAATTTAAAATTTCAGCATAATAATTTAATTTTTTTAATCATCTAATTATAAAACAATTAAAATACTCAAACACGAAAAATCCGAACCGATAGGTCTCTTTCTCTAACCACATTTCTTTTAAAAAAAGAATTATAATTCACCAAAGCGAGCTATTAATTTCTTATCACGATAAGCCAATAACTAAGATTAAAAATGGAAATCTTTCTATGAAAATAGAAAGTTCCCTCCGTTTGCTGCTATTTGACTGAAAAAAGGAGTTTCCCATTTTTAAGCTATATTTCCCCCCTATTACATTACTTGTCGTTCTATTCAAAAAGCATCTCTGCCTTCGAATGAGAGAATATATTATAGGTCCGGTTTGATACATCAGTCGTGGTCTCTAACAAATGAAAACTATCATTTTCATCACTATTCATCCATGTTATTTTTATAATTTTTAGAAACTATATTTTTTAAATTGTAACACCCTAAAAATTATACCTAATTTTTGAACCCTAATTTTTTTGAGGTTTTCTTAAATTGATTTTCGAAATCTGAGAGAAAATTTTTGAGATGAAATTATAAAGTTTTGAAAATTTTAAATTTGAACTTAAAGATTAAAAGTTATAGTGAATTGATAACTTTTGGATAAGCAATTTGTTTTTAAATTGAATTTTATTTTAACTGAGATTAATTGTTATTTTTTTTGAAAAAGATTATCTATAATCAATCCTTTTTTTATTTTTATTTTTATTAATTTTTATGGTTCAATAGAATTCTAATTCTAATTAGAATTAGTTATTTTTCTCTATAAATACATATTTTGGTCTAAGAGAAAATCATCAATTATTTTCTTCCATCAAGATTCTCTAAAGCGGTAAAGCCTATATTTTTATTCTTTATTTCTGTTCGAGTTAAAGATGGTGAATGTGTGTTCTCTTACTTGTGCTATATATGTTTTCCTAAAATATAGTTTTTGTGTGACATGCTTAATATTTTGTGTTTTGAAAAATAATCGTGTTTTGCTAGCATGTCTAATTTTTGTACTGTGACTTTGATTGTGCATTTGTGTTATTATGCATACATGTCATTTTGATTTGAGAAATATTAAAGTTTTCAGATTTGAGATTTTATACTTTTGAAGTAAATATGATTTTTTTATATCCTGTGAATTCGTGTTTTCGGATAAATTGAGATTTCAGACAAATTGTGATTTCAGATTGAATTGTGATTGTTTTCGGATTTTCAAATCATGTTACATCATATTGTGTGCATGGGATGGGATTATGTATGGAGGAGGTCGTGGCAGCTTTCCGGAAGCCTAAGACTACCCTGAGATTTTGGTGACATTGTAGGTGAGGATTCTGGGGAACTTCTCCACTCAGATTGGTGACGCTGTAGTTGGGATTTGTGTTATGCGTATGATGTCATTCATACATCATGATTTGCATTTTCCAAAATATTATTCTTGACAAAATTATTTATGTGAACCGTATTTTATTTTTATTTTTTTAAAATATTACTTTTGAGAAATAATTTTGTAAACATTATTTTGTTTTTATCTGCACTTTAGAGACACATTAAGCTTTTTGGCTTACCCCCTCTTAGCTTTTCTCTTACAGATCTTTGAACTTTAAGCGATGCGGTACTTGGAGGATCTCAAATTTTATTCAGTTATTTAATTATTCAAGCGAAACTATTTTTAGTTATTCAGGTTATTATTTATTATTTTGTAAACTTTGAGACATTTGGAATATTTATATTATTATTATCATAGTTTTATTTTAAATTAAAGTATATATTTTTTAAAATTGGTTTATTGATGGTAAAGTTTTCAAACGTAACTTTTTAGATTCGATCTATTTATTTTAGGTCGGATTTAGGGGTTACATTTTTTGTATCAGAGTTAAGTTCAACCTTCGGACCGTGAGGCTCACAACAATTGGTTTTGAAAATTTACTTTCAATTCTAAAAAATTTCGATGACGAAATTTCTTTTAAGGGTGGGAGAGTTGTAACACCCTAAAAATTATTCATAATTTTTTAATCCTATTTTTTTTGAGGTTTTCTTAAATTGATTTTCGAAATCTGAGAGAAAATTTTTGAGATAAGATTATAAAGTTTTGAAAGTTTGAAATTTGAACTTAAAGATTAAAAGTTAAAGTGAATTGACAACTTTTGGATAAGCAATTTGTTTTTAAATTGAATTTTATTTTAACTGAGATTAATTGTTATTTTTTTTGAAAAAGTTTATCCATAATCAATCTTTTTTTTATTTTTATTAATTTTTATGATTTAATAGAATTCTAATTCTAATTAGAATTTGTTATTTTTCTCTATATATACATATTTTGGTCTAAGAGAAAACCATCAATTATTTTCTTCCATCAAGATTCTCTAAAGCGGTAAAGCCTATATTTTCAGTCTTTATTTCTGTTCGAGTTAAAGATGGTGAATGTGTGTTCTCTTACTCGTGCTATATATGTTTTCCGAAAATATAGTTTTTGTGTGACATGCTTAATATTTTGTGTTTTAAAAAATAATCGTGTTTTTCTAGCATGTCTAATTTTTTTACTGTGACTTTGATTGTGCATTTGTATTATTATGCATATATGTCATTTTGATTTGAGAAATATTAAAGTTTTTAGATTTGAGATTTCACACTATTGAAGTAAATATGATTTTTTTTATATTCTGTGAATTCGTGTTTTTGGATAAATTGAGATTTCAGACAAATTATAATTTCGGATTGAATTGTGATTATTTTCGAATTTTCAAATCATGTTACATAATATTGTGTGCATGAGATAAGGTTATGTACGGAGGAAGTCGTAGCAGCTCTCCGGAAGCCTAAGACCATCCTGAGATTTTAGTGACGTTGTAGGTGAGGGTTCTGGGAAACTCCTCTACTCAGATTGGTGACGCTGTAGTTGGTATTTGTGTTGTGCGTATGATATTATTCATACATCATGATTTGTATTTTTTTAAAACTTTATACTTGACAAAATTATTTATGTGAAATTTATTTTATTTTTATTTTTTTTGAAATATTACTTTTGAGAAATAATTTTTTAAACAATATTTTGTTTTTATCTGCACTTTAGAGACATATTAAACTTTCTAGCTTACGCCCTCTTAGATTTTGTCTTACAGATCTTTGAACTTTAGGCGATGCAGTACTTGGAGGATCTCAAATTTTATTCAGCTATTTAATTATTTAAGCGAAACTATTTTTAGTTATTCAGGTTATTTTTTATTATTTTTTAAACTTTGAGAGATTTGGAATATTTATATTATTATTATTATTATTATAGTTTTATTTTAAATTAAAGTATATATTTTTTAAAATTGGTTTATTAAGCGTAAAGTTTTTAAACATAACATTTTAGATTCGACCTATTTATTTTAGGTCGGGTTTAAGGGTTATATTTTTGGTATCAGAGCTAAGTTCAACCCTCGGACTGTGAGGCTCCCAATAATTTTTTTTGAAAATTTACTTTCAATTTTGAAAAATTTCGAGGACGAGATTTCTTTTAAGGGTGGGAGAGTTGTAACACCTAAAAATTATTCCTAATTTTTATCCCTAATTTATTTGAGTTTTTTTAAAATTGATTTTCAAAATTTGAGAGAAAATTTTTGAGATAAGATTATATAGTTTTGAAAGTTTTAAATTTGAACTTAAAGATTAAAAGTTAAAGTGATTTGATAACTTTTGGATAAAAAATTTGTTTTTAAATTAAATTTTATTTTTATTGAGATTAATTATTTTTTTTTGAAAAAGTTTATCTACAATCAATCTTTTTATTATTTTTATTAATTTTTATGGTTTAATAGAATTTTAATTCTAATTGGAATTAGTTATTTTTCTCTATATATACATATTTTGGTCTAAGAGAAAACCATCAATTATTTTTTTCCATCAAGATTCTCTAAAACGGTAAAGCCTATATTTTCATTCTTTATTTCTGTTCGAGTTCAAGATGGTGATGACGTGTTCTCTTACTTGTGCTATATATGTTTTCCGAAAATATAGTTTTTGTGTGATATGCTTAATATTTTATATTTTGAAAAATAATCGTGTTTTGCTAGTATGTCTAAATTTTGTACTGTGACTTTGATTGTGTATTTGTGTTATCATGCATACATATCATTATGATTTGAGAAATATTAAAGTTTTCAGATTTGAGATTTCACACTTTTGAAGTAAATATGTTTTTTTTATATCCTGTGAATTCTTGTTTTCAGTTAAATTGAGATTTCAAACAAATTATGATTTCAGATTAAATTATGATTGTTTTCGGATTTTCAAATCATGTTACATCATATTGTGTGCATGGGATGGGATTATGTACGGAGGAAGTCGTGATAGCTTTCTGGAAGCCTAATACCACCATGAGATTTTGGTAACGTTGTAGGTGAGGGTTCTGGAGAACTCCTCCACTCAGATTGGTGACACTGTAGTTGGGATTTGTGTTATGCGCATGACATCATTCATACATCATGATTTGCATTTTTCCAAAACTTTATTCTTGACAAAATTATTTATGTGAACCATATTTTATTTTTATTTTTTTGAAATATTACTTTTGGGAAATAATTTTGTAAACAATATGTTTTTATCTGCACTTTATAGACACATTAAGCTTTTTAGCTTACCCCTTCTTAGCTTTTCTCTTATAGATCTTTGAACTTTAGGCGATACGGTACTTGGAGGATCTCAAATTTTATTCAATTATTTAATTATTTAAGCGAAACTATTTTTATTTATTCATGTTATTATTTATTATTTTGTAAACTTTGAGACATTTGTGATATTTATATTATTATTATTATTATTATAATTTTATTTTAAATTAAAGTATATATTTTTAAAATTGGTTTATTAAGGGTAAAGTTTTTAAACGTAACTTTTTAGATTCGACATATTTATTTTAGGTCGGGTTTAGGGGTTACATAAATGACATGGAAAAATAATTAAAAATCTTTTGATTGAAAAAATAAATTGAAAGATAATAATATTGTTTGTGATTTTTTAGTTACGATTTAATTTTGGGTTTCGGGGTTAATTCGATATGCATAGTATTGTTTGTAATTTATGGGTAGGGTAGGCTAACGATGGATGATAGATTTTGGGGAAGAAAAAAAATACAAAATTAGGGTTTAATTCGAACTTGAGCTCTATTTTTTTTGTTTTCGAGTTTAATTTAAATTTGATAATTTTGAGCTCACGAGCTTTTAATTCGAGCTTAAATTCGATATAATACAAAATATATTTATTTATGTTTGCTTAAAAAAATTTAATGAGACCTTGTTATCTTTCAAAAATAAATTGTTTATGTTTGGTTAAACAATGAACCATGTAAGTTTTAACTTTCATCTTTTATCTAAATCAAATATGTAAGTAGATAAGCCATTTGGTTAAACGAGACCTTGTTTGTAATTTTTTAGTTACGATTTAATTTTGGGTTTCGGGGTTAATTCGATATGCATAGTATTGTTTGTAATTTATGGGTAGGGTAGGTTAACGATGGATGATAGATTTTGGGGAAGAAAAAAAATACAAAATTAGGGTTTAATTCGAACTTGAGCTCTATTTTTTTTGTTTTTGAGTTTAATTTAAATTTGATAATTTTGAGCTCACGAACTTTTAAGTCGAACTTAAATTTGATATAATAAAAAATATATTTATTTATGTTTGCTTAAAAAAATTTAACGAGACCTTGTTATCTTTAAAAATAAATTGTTTATGTTTGGTTAAACAATGAACCATGTAAGTTTTAACTTTTATCTTTTATCTAAATCAAATATGTAAGTAGATAAGCCATTTGTCACATATTATTTTTTAAACAATAAAAAGTATAGTATTTTTTAATTTACAACTTTTCTATTCGATTATAATATATATATATATATATATATATAATTTTTTTAATAATATATACACACCTTATAAACAAAGAGATTGGACTTGCTTATCTATTTCTTTTCTATTACATTTTAAAAAATACATTATACTAACATAAAGTATATAATACAAGAAATATAAAATAATAAATCTTTTAAATTAATCCCCTTATTAATTTTCATTGCACAATTAAGAGCAGTAGAAAATTAAATGCTAGTGTTTTTTTGTAACACCCTCGACCCGGTGCCACAATGGGCCTCCTACCCAAAACAAGTATTTTAAAATTTCTTTCCAAAGCTCAAAAATAAAACGAATCAGGTCCAAATATGATCCATAAAATTCATTGAATTTAAAACAAAAGTTCAAAATAGTTTAAAGTAACCGGAGCTCTAAAATATTACAAAACCATTAGACATTTGACCCAATTAAATAAACAGAGTTACAAAATTACATATAGGGTTCAAAATAGTACTATGCCCACTACATCTAATAAGTTTACTTTGACAACACGGTCGATGCTGAGATCTGAACCTCGATGGTGCTCCACGGAACCCGGTTTACCTAACCTACGCACAAAAATATATTTTGAACGCTGAGACACAAAAGCTCAGTGGATATGTCGAACTCGGCCAACATCATGCATATCATAATCAGTAAAGCATGACATATAAATCTCGTGCATGGTATGATGATCTAGCTTGCTTGCCTATCACATGACATAAATGAGATGTATATTATCGCATACAACATATACAAATCAACAGATAAAACAAGGTAGTGAGGCCCGCATCCACACAGCATCAAGATCCTACATTCAGGATTGAGGTCCGCGTCCATACAACATCGGGATCCTTCAAATCCCATACTCGGAATATCGCATCGAGTATCTTCGAATGAGGCCCAAAAGAAAGAGATCTCAAAATAAAGAAATTAAATATTTATAAAAACATATAATTATTTGTATATATAATAATGATCTAAAATTTAAAACATAAAAAGAATGTTATTTTTTAGGTAAAAACCGAAAAACATAAAAAATGTCATTTTTTAGGTGAAAACTGAAAATATTTGAGTTTTAGATGTTTAATATTAATTTTTTGTTTCGATAATCTAATAATATTTTTTACTACAATAAATAGTTTGAAAAAAAACTTACATATCTTTAAATAAATTGTACGGAATCCCCAAAATCTTTGAAACTAATAACAGTTTCGATAAAATAAAAAACTTTATTTTAATAAATTACACAAACTCCTCAAAATCTTTAAACCATCCATGATAACATAAATGACACAAGATATAATTTCTTCCCTAAAACCTTCTTTGATCGGTAAAGATTAGACTAAAAAGCAAAGAAAAGTATAAAAGAAAGGAGATTCTATTTTTACTCATATGTATGGCCCTCTTATGTGTTCCAACTGAGAATATTTGGGAACACAAAAGTTTAAGAGATTTATTTTGTGTTTCTATTGGGACCAATTGATGTAACAAGCATTGAAAAAAATATGTGACTCCCCAAAAGTAGAGAAATATAATGAAAAAAATTAGTCCTTAATGTTGACATATTTTTATTTTAGCCCTTATAATTCTTTAGCTAAATTTAAAACTTGTTATTTTAAAACGAGTATGAAATCAATTATTGTAAACATGTTGTGAATAAAATAAAGAACAAGAATAGATGAATAAAGATGAGAGAAAAGAGAGAGATTTTATTGTATTCTCAAAGGTGAGTTGTGTACGAAGTTTTCTCCAAAAGTCTATATTTATAGGCACAAGATGAAAACCCTAATTCCAATGGGTATTAAACTTTAATTATAACGCATATTAAGCCTTCCTCTAATACATGGATATTCACCATAAATAAAATATTCTTAACACTCACCCTTAAATATCCATGAAGATATTGTGCATCGTTAAAACCTTACTAAGATGAAAACCTTGTGGGAAAAAAAAATGCTTAGTGAATGAAAAAGAGTATACATATCTTTAATACACAAAATATGTTGCCAAGTTAAAAACCTTTTTCAGGAAAACCCAATGGGACAAAACCTTGAATAAGGAAAAGAGTACGTGTATTTTAATCCCACTCATAAATATATCAGATAAGTTCTCTAACACGATGCAATCCAATATTGTAAGTTAGCTTCTCAAATGGAGCAGTAGGGAGCGCCTTAATAAATAGATCTGCCAAATTATCACATGAATGAATCTATTGCACATCAATGTCTCCATTCTTTTGTAGATCAATGTCTCCTTCCTTAAGTTGGGCGATACATGCTGTATTATCCTCATATAAGACTGTTGGAGAGATTTTTCGAGAGAGTAAAACATAATTTTCTCGAATATGTTAGGTTACAGACCTTAACCATACACATTCACGACTAGCCTCATGGATAGCCAAAATCTCAGCATGATTAGAAGAAGTGGCGGTAATAGTTTGTTTCATTGAACACCAAGAAATTGTTGTACCACCGTATGTAAATACATAATCAGTCTGTGATCGAGCATTATGAGGATCAGACAAGTATCCTGCATCAGCAAAACCGACCAATTCGGTTTTGGATATATCAGGGAAAAATAATCTCATGTATTTCGTACCTTGAAGATACCGAAATATGTGTTTAACCCCATTACAGTGTTTTCGGGTTGGGCATGAGCTAAATCTTGGCAACAAATTGACAGCGAATGATATGTCAGGTCTTGTGTGACTAGAAAGATACATCAATGCACCAATAGCACTTAAGTATGATACTTTTGGACCAAGAATGTTCTCATTCTTCTCTCGAGGACGGAATGGATCTTTGTTAACATCAAGTGACCTAACAACCATTGGGGTGCTCAACGGATGTGCGTTATTCATGTAAATCCTCTTTAGCATTTTTTTCTATGTATGTTGATTGATGCACAAGGATTCCATCTTTTAAGTACTCAATATGTAATCCAAGACAAAATCTTGTTTTTCCGAGATCTTTCATTTCAAATTCTTTCTTTAAATATTCAACTGTTAATGAGATCTCTTCAGGAGTTCCAATGATATTCAAATCATCATCATACACGACAATAATGACGAATCCGGAGCTAAACTTCTTAATAAAAATGCACGGAAAAATTGGATCATTCTTATAGCCTTCCGCTAATAAGTATTCACTAAGACGATTATACCACATACTCCTAGATTGTTTTAATCCATAAAGGGATTTATTCAATTTAATTGAATAATGTTCTCGAGAACTTGAATTGACTGCTTTTGGCAGTTTAAATCCTTTCGGAAGTTTCATATAAATATCATTATCAAGAGGCCCATATAGATAGGTTGTAACCACATCCATTAAGCGGAAATGAAGTCTTTCTTTTACTGCCAGACTAATCAAAAATCGAAAAGTGGTTGCATCCACCACTGGAAATATGTTTCTTCATAATCAATTCCAGGTCTTTGTGAAAATCCTTGTGCAACCAAACGAGCTTTATATCCTGCAATTTCCCCGTTATCATTTCTCTTTCTCACAAAGACCCATTTATACCCCACTGGTTTTACACCTTCTGGTGTACAGACTACAGGCCCAAAGACTTCCCTTTCTGAGAGAGATTTAAGTTCCACTTCAATTGCCTCTTTCCATTTTGGTCAATCATCTCTTTTCTTACATTTTCCAATTGACAATGGTTCATGATCCACATTATCATCCAAAATCTCTAGTGCTATATTGCATGCAAAAATATTATCAACATCGATTTTATTTCGGTTTCATTTGTTACCAGACATGACATAATTTATAGAGATCTCATCATTATCAGGTACCTGAGTCATGTCTAATGTCTCTGCTGGAGAACTTTCAATCTCTTCTTGAGATATTTCATTATTTGTTGACTCCACAATCGGACCATCATAAGATATAGCTCATTTTCTTTTCCGTAGAATCTTATCTTTGGAACCTATTAGTCTACTACGCTTTAAGCATGCGTTTGACTCATTAGCAACTAGAGTTTGTCCTTCTAGGACTTCAATATTAATCGCATTCACAGCTGAAATATGTGACTTAGTCACTCTTTTAGGGTCAGCAAAAGCATTTGGCAATTGATTTGCTAATTTTTGCAAATGAATTATCCTTTTAACTTCTAGATCACATTGTTGGGTATGTGGATCAAAGTGTGATAACGATAATTCATTCTAACTTATTTGATTTCCCAGCTGTTTATTTTCTCCCCCTAATGTTGAGAAAACCGATTTATTAAAATGACAATTGGCAAATCTAGCTGTAAATAAATTCTTCGTTAAAGGCTCAAGATATTTAATTATCAAGGGAGATTCAAATCTGACATATATTCCTAACCTCCTTTGAGGACCCATCTTTATGCGTTGTGGTGGAGCAATCGGAACATAAATCGCACACCCAAAAATTCTAGGATGGGAAATATTTGGTTCCTAACCAAAAACCATTTGTAATGGGAAGAAATTATGATAACTTACTGGCCTGATGCGAATCAGTGATGCCGCATATAAAGTTGCATGTCCCCAAGCAGAAATTGGTAGTTTGGACTTCATCAATAACGGTCTTGCAATTAATTGAAGTCTTTTGATAAATGATTCTACAAGACCATTTTGTGTATGAACATGAGCTACAGGATGTTCAACACTAATTCCAATCGACGTGCAAAAATAATCAAAAGCCTTAGAAGTAAATTCACAAAAATAATCAAAAGACGAATTGTCTTTATGGGAGAATCTGGAAAATGTGCTCGTAGTTTTATTAATTGAGCAAGTAACCTCGCAAATGCTAAGTTGCGGGTTGATAACAAGGATATATTTGACCATCTAGTCAATGCATTAATTAAAACCATAAAACATCTAAATGATCCATAAGAAGGGTGTATGGGCATACATATATCACCCTGTATCCGTTCCAGCAAGTTAATAGATTCATAGTCTATTTTAGCTGATGATGGTCGAGTAATTAATTTGCCTTAAGAGCAAGCATCATATAAAAGGACATTACTTTGAAGAATCTCTTGGTTCTTCAATGAGTGACCACATGAATTCTCAATAATTTTTCACATCATAATCGATTCGGGATGGCCTAACCGGTCGTGCCAAATAATAAAGTTATTAGTAAACTTATAGTTTACAATAGCATGTGCTTCAATTATACTAATTCTTGTGTAGTGCAATCCGGATGACAGTGCATGTAATTTTTCTAGCACTTTCTTATTGCCTTGAGTTATACTCGTAATATAGAGATATTCAGCATCTCCCTGACTAATACTCTTAATATGATATCCATTTTTGCGAATATCTTTCAAACTTAATAAGTTTCTTTCCGAATTTGGAGAGTATAACGCATCTTGAATATGTAATAAAGTTTCAATTGGCAATAACATATGCACTCTTCCGGAGCCTTCTATGATATTAGCACTTTCGGATATAGTACTCACATTATTTCCTTGCATTGTTAAATGGGAAAAAATTTTCTTATGCTTAAGTATTGTATGAGTACTTGCATTGTCCGCTAAGCATAAGTCGTCACCATATTTTGCAGATTGTATTTGTGACGTAATCATATTCTTCAAAGAATAAATAAATAAATGTTAAAATAATATTTAAAATAAATTTTTAAATAAATAACATCAATTATTTTAATAAAATAAACATAATATTTATTCTTAAAAAAAATCCATGATAAAATGACAATATTTTCCAACTAACATAAAGTAAATACGAAATTAATTAAAAGACATCAAATATTTCTCTCAGGGGATATGAGAAAATCATCAACTTCTATGTTTGTAATGCCATAATTGTCCCGACCATTGCCGGAAATGCCATAATCATCTTTGTCTTCGATATAAATAAAATTTGTTTCAATTCTTTTTCCTTTACCACTTATTGATTGTTGGTAAAGGTCCACAAGATGTTTTGGCGTACGGCAAGCACGAGCCCAACAATCTTTTGCACCATTGTCATCCTTATTGTTCCACTTGCGGTGGGTATAATTACTTTTAAAACGACCACCTCGCCTATGTCCTCAACTGTGGCTATGACCACGCCCACGCCCATAGCTATGGCCACAATTATGAGTGTAGCCTTTATTTTCTCCGCTATAAAATGTCGTATTCGCTTCAGGAAATGGAGCGGATACTGTTGGGCGATATTCATGATTTTTCATCAGCAACTCATTATTTTTCTCAGCCACAAAAAGGCAAGAAATTAACTTAGAATATTTCTTAAAGCCTTTTTCACGATATTGTGTCTGAAGGACAATATTTTTGGCATGAAAAGTGGAATGTAAAATATTTTAACTTAAAATATTTCTTAAAGCCTTTTTCACGATATTTCTTAAAGCAACTCTTTAAAATATATTTTAACAAATTATTCCTGATTTTGTTGAATATCTCAATTATAAAGAAAGTAAAAATACTCCAATTATTGATAAAACTAATCACATAATTGGTGTGTATTGGTCCTTCAATAATGCATACTACTTGGGGTAAAGTTTTTCTATAATAATATGTGTATTGATTATTCATATCTACAAACACCATTAAAGTAGAAAGCACTAAAACATGCGAAAGAGGCTTATTAAGGATGGATTTGAGGATTGCTAATGACTTAAGTACATGATGATGTTTTTAAATGTTGAAAAATGAGTCACACTCTGCCACTCAACTACCCAAACCAAACCAATTAAAGAGGTCTACAGGCAAAAATAAATTATAGTGTTTGATTTTAGCTTTTAGGTAGGAGATTATGAAAAATATAAATATAAAAATATAATATCAAAATTATGTTATGTGACTTTAAAAATGAACACCAACATAATACAAATATGTGATCAAATTTGAATTAAAAACCAATAAAATGTAAAATAATAAAATATTATAAAAATGTACATATTTTTAACATTATAAAAAAATAAAGATTTATACTTAATACACAAATTGTGAAAACGAAATCTTTATAATCATTTTAAATTTAGTGTTTATAGTTAGAATTTATATTTTATAAATTATAATTATAATTTTAGGGTTTAGAGTTTAGAATTTAGGATTTAGAGTTAAATGTTTATAGTTATCCTAAACCATAAATTTTAACCAGAACCTATCAATTCTAAACTACTAAACTAAAAATTTTAAACTCTGAACACTAATAAGCTTGTAAAAATATATATATTTTCGTTTATGTATGGAATATTACCGAAGAAAATATCAAAAACATAAATAATCATGGGCAGAGAGAAATTCCATAATACTCAAAATATTTCAAAAACTTTATATAAAAACATTAAAAATAAAATTTGCAACATTAATGTAAAATATTTTAACGAGACCCTATTATGTTTAAAAATAAATTGGTTATGTTTGGTTAAACAATAAACCATATAAGTTTTAACTTTTATCTAAATCAAATATGTAAGTAGATAAACCATCTATCATATACTATTTTTTGGACAGTGAAAAGTATGGTATTTTTTAATTTACAACTTTTTTATTTAATTATAATATAATATATATTTATAAATTTTAAATTTTTTAATAATATATACATACCTTATAAACAAAAAAGATTGAACTTACTTATCTATTTCTCTTCTATTTCATTTTTAAAAATACATAGCATTATGTATTATTAATATTTATATTAACATAAAGTATATAATACAAGAAATATAAAATAATAACTCTTTTAAACTAATCTCCTTATTAGTTTTATTGCACAATTAAGAGCAGTAGAAAATTAAATGCAAGTGATTTTTTTCGGACGATCAAACCCAATTTTGTTTTCTCATGATATTTGAGATAAACCCCGCAATAAATCAAATCAATTTTAAATTAAAATTATTATTAAATTAATATAATATCATAATTTAGAGACTAAAATTATTATTAAATCATATAATGATATAATCTTATTAAATATTTAATGTTTGATTATCAAAACAATAAAAAATAAAATATTAATGACAATTTTGATAAAAAAAATTAATTGAGTGAAAAAAGAGTGACAATTGGGTGACTACTCTTGTAATTTTCCCGATAAAAATAATTTAATTAAAATTTTATTTTAAATAGTTATAATTATATGTTGAGTCTTTAGAAATTTTAATTTTTTTTATCTTTATTAAATTGATAAAAAATTTTCTATCAGATAGTCACATTTAATTATTGATGTCTTTTACCATTTTGGTTTAAAGAGCAGCTAAGAGATTAGGGGTTAGAGATTATTCTCGATCTTACAGACCTCAACTGTCCGAAAAGTATATAAAATATTTTAAATGTTTTTAAAACTTTTTAAAAATTCAATTACGTCCTTATATATAATACTCAATTGATTTTTAATCAATTTTAATAATTAACCCTTCCAGAATAACAATAACCTGCTCATGCTCAGTACTAACACTTCCAGAGGTATTAAGTGTATCACAAATGAGTTTGATTTTAACAAGAAACTCACCCACAGATATATTTCCTTTCTTTTGCGAATGTAAACTATATATGACGAAGAGCAGATATTTTAGCAGTCGACCTAGCACCAAACAACCTAGTAATCGCAGTTAAATAGCTCGTGAAAAAGTAAGACCGGTTAAATGAGGTAAAACATCAGCATGAACTGTAGACAAAATCCACAAAACAAGCAATTTATCTTGTTGATTAAAGAGCAAAAAATCAGGATTTTCAACTTGTTGAGCTTCCTCATTTATGATAAAAGAACTAGGAGGTATCAATTTATCAGAGAGATATTACAATAAATTATAACCATCGATAATTAAAAGAACTTGATGCTTCCAAATAATAAACGTAATCTCAGTCAATTTAACTGTATCATGCTTACGAAAGTGTTGAACATGATCGACTTTAAGCACAAACTGAGAATTAGAACTAAGTGCATTTGTAGGTGAAGAAGATTGAGATCTGTTCACATTTACAGGTGAAACAACAGTAGCATGTATAGGAGATGCATCTGTAGCCATAGATCACAGATAACAGAAATAAACCACAAAGATCTTGACTGAAGCCTTAACACAAACAGTTGATGTGTGTAATCACTAATTTTATCCGGGGTGAAAATCCGATTTTAATTTGCGATTTTATTTGAATAGCGGGATTGTAATTATTAAACAAAAATTTAAAAATATTAATCATGTGTGGTCATCTTCATTGTGTGCTTAAAATATATCATATCATAGTATCATCTTTTCTTATATATATTACTTTTTTATTTTATTTTCGGTCAGTTCCTTTTTATCAACATATATATTTTTGAAAATCCAAAAATATTATAAGTGTAAATATCATTATTTTGATGCACCCTTACGTTTATTCTTTAATGTATATATATTATAGATATCTTTTTAATATTTTTATATGATTAAATTATGTACATAAATAAACATATTAGTATTTTCTTCCATTTCATACATATGTACATATTTATTTATTTTTCATCATTTTCGGTAATTTAGTTTCTTAACTATTATTATTTACTTTATTATTTTTATTTTAAATTATTATTATTTTTCTTATTCGATTCTTATATTATTAGTTATTATAATATTATTATTATTATTTATAACTAAATAATTAAACTCAAATATAAATAAATAAACCCAAGTCTTTATATTAATATAACAGTCCATTAGCAAAAAGAATTTTATTACAAGCTCAATTTGAATTACAACTGGCCCAATCTTTAGCCTTAACCTGGTTTAAGCCCAACCAGACCAGCCCAAACCTAATGTTATAACAAAAACCCTAATTCTCATCTTATTCCCATGTGCAGCTGATCTGTAGCCGTCCGATCAAGGCGATGATCAACGGTCAAGATCACATCCGAGGAAGGTTCAGGATACTTCATGCTCCCACGTGCGACCTTTGGAGAGCCTTCACGCGCACGTGCATTGCATGCGGGAGACCTTTTGACCTCCAATCCGACTCTCCAGCTCCCCTCGCCGTCGCCATCGCCATCGCCGGTTGTCCCCTCGTTGATTCCAGCCACTTACATGCAAAATAAACAAAAAATCAGATTCGTACAACAATAAGGGGACCAAAAACGCAAAAATCAGAGGCAAACAATTTTTCGGAGACAAATCGACAAGATTATCATGAGATATCAAATAATTTCAGTACGATTCCAACATCCATATCAGAAATTTCAAAGGCGATTTCAGAGGATAGCAAGATACAAACAAAATTTCCAGTAGCAAGTCACAATGGAGAGCATTTTCTTTTTGCTAATTTTCATTTGTAATTTTTCGGCTATAAGAGTAGAGAGCCGAAACCAATGTAAGGGTTTCCCCCAAGCTTTTCGAATCAATACAAAGAAAAACCTTCAGAGGTAGATCCTCATCTTATTTTTTGCGGTGAACTGAGAGGCAAGGGAGACTGAGCTCTCGTTTTTCTCTTTGAAACGAACCAAAAGAGGTTCTCTTCGTTTCCGTTTTCTTCTAAAAGAGAAGAGTCTTGCTTTGTTTTTTATGAAACCAAGGGTTTAGAACGGAGAAGATCTCGAAAAGAAAGGTTTCTAGTGGTTTTTGGGTTCGTCAACCACCGCTCGCGGTGGCCAGAATCTGAAAAATGTGGTGTTGTTCTTCAAGTGATGAAGAACATCTTTATTTCTGGGTTTTGATTGAAGAAAAAAACAGAGAAAAGTTATTTTTCTCTTTGTTTTTTCGGATGGAGAATGATGAAAAGGGGGTATATTTTTATTATATTTATGTTATATAGTGAGGGACCAAAATAAAATTGATTTTATTACCTCATTAAATCCCTCTGTCCCGTGGTAACTACACCCGCTGTCCTCTGTTTTTCTTTATGCCTTACGATTTGGTCACTAATCCGGCCATAATCATCGTTTTTAAATGGTTTAATTATTTTAAGACCATTCCATGTTTATGTGATTACTTTTAAGCCATTTCCCGAGTCAAAATAATGATTCGAGGGTCTGATTATTTTCTTTTTTTTTCAATCGAGTCCTTTTCCAGTGGTTATATGTCTTGTTTATAGTCTTATTATTTTCTTTATTTTATTTACCATATGCTTACTTGTTTATTTATGCCTCCTTTTATTCATTTATTTGTACATGTATCTAGTTTGGTATACTTTTGGTACATACTTTTGTTTTCATTTTTGTTACGTTTTCATTCCTATGTTATTTGCACACTTTATTTTATTATTCACATGCATGTTTTATCTTTGCTACAAATTTATTTTATTATGTCATGCATTTGCTTTTATTTAGTTTATCTTTATTTTATGCTTGCTTCATTTATGTCATGTATTTATATTATTGCATTTCATTGTTGTAAATATTGTAACACGTATTTATTTTGGCTATAGTGTAACATTTATTTCCTTTTCGCTCAAGCTCACATTTCACACCACTCCATTAATTAATGAGTCTAATTTCAAACGTGTTTATTCGGTCGTAACAGGCTCGTGTTCCGACGTATTGATCGCGGTGTATGCGTTGCCTTCGAATAAAGACATGTTAAAAATAAAATTGAATTTGAATATTTAAACAAATAATAATTTAAATGTCACTTTAAAACGGAAAATACAAAATCAATTAAGTGGTTACTTTGATAGAGGTGCCAATTTTAGGCGGTTTTAAACCATAAACCCGTTTTTAACCGTAACCAACTCTCGAACCCAAATCATTTTGAATCTCTGGTTTTTTACGGTGTCCGACCTACCAAAGTGGTCGGTGGCGACTCCAACTTTTTTAAAAAAACCTAATTCCACTTCTTTAAAACAAAATTCCCAATTCTTAAATTCTTCTTTTTTTTATCCCTAATTTTTAATTAAAACCTCTTATTTTTATTTCCTTAAATCCCTAATTTTTTGAATCCCTAATTCCAATTTTCAATTTGAAACCCCAATTTACTTTCCGTTTTTCCCTTTTCAAATCTTAGGTCAAATGTCTCAATTCTAATTTTCAAATTTCTCATTTTCACTCTTTCACTAGTGACACCTTTTTACTACCCATATTATTTTAAGAAATTTAGAGTCGCTATAATATGCACAAAAAAGGAGAAGACACAATTTTGCGGAGGTAATTCAAGCTATCGCACTGTACTCAAAAATCTTTAAACAACAAATTTATGAAGACTCAAACACTCGATCAAAAGAATATGAAAATTGATCACTCATTTTGTTCTACTCACAAAAACAAACCAGAGAACAAAGATCCACATGACCTTACCACATATCCTTGAAACTGAAGATCTAATGTTGACGCATGAATTAGACTATGATAAATAGAGAAATCAACGTATATCAGAGCTGTAAAGTATCTTCTGAATTGCAGGTAATCGAAAAACAGCAATAGAAGTACTCAGGAAAAACAGAAATCACACGTATACGAGATACACTGTATCAACAAGTTTCAAAATTCTGAAAGTGCGATAGTTACGAATCAGAAAGAAACACCTGACAGAGAAGAAGAAGAAGCATGAAACAACTGAGAAGTAGCAGCAACAATCAGGCAAGAAGTTGACCCGATAGCAGGACTTTTTTGGCGATTGATACCATGTTGAATAGCAAACAAACAGAAGGAGAGAATTGGTACTCTCATTTATTTTATTAATTGTGCTGTAATATTCTCAATAGAGAACCAACCTTTTATACAAAGTTGAAGGGCTGATCATAATCAGTTAACACAAACGACCATCTAACAACATTCTTAATCGTTGATAACCAACTATGACAACTAAGCTTACAATGAAACCATTCACCTACATTTATATCCTAATAGCGTGTGTGATTAATTTTCAGGCAAAGAGTGATTAATTTTCAGGCAAAGAATAATGCGTTATTGAAAAAATGAGGTTGGGGATTCACAAAGGAAAAACCGTCACTTTGGAGCAAGGTAATTGACTCTAAGTATGGTTTTTCACAGGTGCGGGAACCCCCTTGAGGAATCTATTTCTTAGATTATATCGTGAGTTCTACCAGAAAAGAGTGGTGGTTGCAAATATGATAGAAAATGGAGCTTTTAGTGCGATTAATTGGACACTGTGGTTCTTAAGCCTTTGCTAGATTGTAAGAAGTATCAGTTGTTGGACATTAAGAAGATGATTCAAGATGTGAAGCTGATCCTTTAGGTGAAGGATAAAATAGTTTGGATTTACGATAGAGCTGGGATGTTTTTTGTTCAAAAATTATCATATTTATTAACCAATATTGAATTGATTGATCCATATTTTAACTTTGATATTTTATGGAACTTGAAAGTTCCTCCAAAAGTTAGGAGCTTTCTGCGGATGTTCAAAATAGACAGAATTCTAACGAATATCTCTTTGCGAAGCAGGGGGATAACTTAGAAGAAAATCATTGTATTTGTGGTATGTGTAACTTTGGACTAGAAGACTCTGCATATGTTTCTTTCGTGGAGTTTTTTGGAATAATTTTGACGATATTGATTTTTATATTCGGAACTTCCATGTCGTAGAATTAAGCTATCCTTTTAAAGTTGAAACTAGAAAAAAATCATGACAATAATATTAAGACATTGGGTTTCCATATAATAGAGCATCATAATGTATGTCTGTATAGTTCATAGTAGATTCACATATGGTACATCGATATATTTACGAAATGAGCTTATCAGAGCGGAAGTGTTGTTTAGGCAGTGGGGTAGGATGCTTGCATTGCTATGCCCCAAAGACCTTCCTTTGCATCCGGATGTAGCCTTGTTCACCCCAGCTAGTGCCCCAAGAGTTTTTCACCAACCAATACTTAGTCCCATCATCATCTTCTCCGTATCCAACAGCCGTCACTCCACGATCCAGTTCCGTGCCACAGGATCCCGTAAATACACCACTAGAGTAGAATTGAAACTCGAACCCGCTGGCATCAGTGGCAACTGAAACAGGTTGGTTCGCAACTGCCTTCTGCAGTGCATCTTCACTATTGACAGGTACATCTTGGAAGCCATTTATGGTAGCTGCATGGTTGGCTTCCTCATTGGCATTACATGTGCCATCAACTCTAGTTTAGGGGTAGTTTAATGCTTTTGTTCTTCTGGATGAATTAGAAGGCATCACCCATTAAACCACCTTGGCAGCCTTGATCCTCACCTTTGGTGTCGAAGTCCACCAGTTCTTGCTCAAACAAGGAAATCAACGTACTTGTTGTTAGCTTGGTTACCCCTTCCATGGCTGCCACAGCTGAAAACACCCAACAACATCCTGTGATAGTTTCAGCGTTAGAATTAGTACTATATTTACAAACAAAAGTTTAAGAAGCTACATGATATTTGAAGAGCATACCACATTGAAAATGTTGAAACGCTTGTGTCTCTCATTGTTGTCACTGTAAACTCGTCCAAATTTGGACATCCATTTTCGATGTCTCTCGTAAATCGATGTATTTTTGTAACACTCCAAAAATAGGCTTAGATGTTATCATGGTCGGATTAAGTGTTCGATTGAACCGATCAAGCTAATTAGCCTAGATTTGGAATTTAACTTTTATAAATTGTTTTTAAAGGAAATAAAATATGGAAAAATACTCTAAAATTCTTATTTGGACTATATTTCAGTTTGGTCAAATAAATTTTATAAAATTTCACTTGGAACCTTGACATTTTGGAAAATAGCGATTATTTTGTAAAAATGTAAAACTGGACTATTTTAGTGACTAAAATATAATTGGGTCAAAACTTAGAATATTTAAAAGTCTATTTATCCAATCTTTCTCAGTTGATCTAACATTACAAAAATCACTTTTATAACTTCTTTTAATCATCAATTAAGATTTAACTGAGGCATATTTCCCATTTTTCACCAAAATCACAATTTCACGTAACTATACATTTTCTCTCAACTTCTCCCAATTTTCTTGGTTTCCAATCAGACTTATCTTCAATTTTTCAAGGTAAATCATATCCTTTTGATTCAATTTCGTTCACATTAATTTCTCCTTGTTTCTCTTCAATTTTCTTATACTTTACAACTTGTTTTCATGGGTTTTACAATTGTAAGGAGGTTGGATCATGTTTACAGGTAAAAAATCATTCAAAACTATTAACTTTGAGTTCTTTATTGAAATTACCAAGTATTTGATCCATTACATGGATTTCTTGATTTGTTTTATGGTTTTAATTGATGATTTTCGAATTTTATCGGTTGATTTTGATTGAATTAATGCAATCCCGTAGTAAGGTGATACCTGATGGTTTTCAATGGTTAAATCAATAAATTTTGATTTATTTTAACATGGAATTAAAGGCTCTTAGATGGGTAAACCCGGATCTTAGGTTTTGGTGGTGTTAATTGGATTAGATCCTCGGTTTTTGGTTTGTTTGGGTGGCTGAATATTTTTCGTTGGTTAGGATGGTTAGATCATGGTTCTTGGATGTGTTTTGTTGTTGATAAGTTATGGTTTTCGTTGGCTAAAGGCTGGAGATCGTTCGGATGAGTTTCAAATATGTTTTCGGTTTTCTTAAGTGTAGTTTTTTGGGGCTGTTTGTTTGGGAATTGTGGGAGGTTGATTGAATGCATTAATATGAATTAATCCCTTTATTATTTTTGTGTTAAAGTAGGGTAATGTGTTGATCTAAGTGTTGGAAGTATTTCAGAAAATGCGAAAGTGTTGGTTGCCTTAGGCAAAAAAGTTTCGAACAAGTGGTTATTGGGTTGTTGTGTCAGTAAAGTTTTACTTGTTTTATCAAAGGTTTAGGGGTGTAGGGATGGTGTGAAAAAACTCTCTACACTTAGAAGTAAGTTAAAAGGTTTTGCTCTCTTAATGATTCCCATATCACTCCATATTTGTCATGTTTTAGTCATGCTCTTAATGTAGTTTTTACATATGTGATTTATGCATGAGAAATGATAAGTTTTTTGGCTACAAGTTGTGTTCATTGTTTTTCGTTGGTATCGGATAAGTTTTAGCAATTAAACATTCCATGAGTTTTATTAATTTCTATGATTTTGATAACATATCCAATGATTTGATAATGTTGCATTAGTTTTATGAAAGAATATGCTTATGAAGAAAAGGTTTTCAATTCATGAATTGAATTTGATAATGATGCATTCATGTGTTAGTTGTTGTATATGTATGGTTTATGATGGTTTTTATGACTTATAAAGCATGAGAATGATTTGGATTAAAGTATGGTTATTACCTTTTCACCGAATAAAGTCGTTGAACATAATTTGGTTCTCTTTAATGAACATATGGTGAGTCTATTGTAAACCAACAAGCTTTCATGCATAATGAGAATGATATTGGCTTAGTGACATTATTTTAAGACCGCGAATACAAATGACATATCGTTAGTATTAAGTGCACTATAATATTGAGTTAGTATGTTGTATTGCTTACACATAAACAAGTGTAACTTTGTGTCCGACCGTGCGTGTAGAGCTTGCCTATATGTAAAAAAGGGTGACTTTGTGTCTGACCATGCATATAGTTGACCCATATGTAAACAAGAGTGACTTTGTGTTCGACCGTACGTAGTGGGGGTAACATGTATACAAGGGTGACTTCATGTCCAACCGATGCATGTTGAGACCATGTGTCTCTAGATAAGGAATAAGGAATTCAGGTATTCGATGGGTATAAGGTTTGAACAAAACTAGTCATTTAGTTGCCAATATGCATGGTTTATGATTTGAGACTTTTGTGTATTGAAAAGCATGAGATTGTGCCACATTTTGATATAGAATTGTTTAGAGAATGTAATGTTTTAAGGTAACGAATTTCACAAGCATGTGTTTTAATTAAGTTTTGTACAAGGATATGAGAGCGAGACGATGGCCTAAGCGTAGCTAGGTGTTTAGCATATAAAACTTGTGATTTTTAAATTAAAGTGCGCATAGTTTAAGCTTTTCTAGGAGAATAACATGTAAGACTTTAGACTAATGCATAGAGATGAATGTGTATAAAAAGGCCATCAACTTTGTTGTTTAAAGCATAAGAGTCTTGAGAGTTTAACTTTGAAATACATGAGATAAATGATACTTGATAAGAAAATTGTTTGATTTTGTAAACCATGTTTGAGACACTTTTAATGAGTATGATATGGTATGATTTAAAGTGTTTTATTGATTGATATATGAGCTGCAATGAGGGTATAGTTTCATTGTTGCAAGAGTTGACTTTTGGTTGACGATGATGACTTTGGTTATTTGAACTTGAGCTTGTATTGGATGTTGAACAATGTTGATGTCTTGTAATTATACGCATCTAAAGAAAGTGTGTTGAATGCCTTGAATCTTATGTTGATATTAGGTTGTGATGCATTTATCTTGGATGCCAAATGATTAAGTTTAAGCATGGTAATTTGGTTGATGATGCGTGCTCTTTGGGTTTAATTATATTTGGTTGATGTTAAGCATGTTTAACAATCTTTGTGAATGTGTTTGGAGTGCCTTTGAGGCTATTTTTTGGAAAAATTACCCAATGGTATCAAAACAGGGGAGTATTGTTTCGATACACGGGCTTGAAAAGGGTGAATCGAGTTAAAAATGACCTAGCTATCGATACTGTTTCCCTTGGTATTGATACTACCCCTTGCATTTTTGGCCTAAGTATCGATACCGTTTCTCATGGTATTGATACCATTATTGTCAGTTTCAAAAGGTTATCGATACCATCCTTGGTGGTATCGATACTCTTATCAATTATGGTAGTTAAAGGCTGAAATGTAAGCTCACATTCCACTTTCGTTTTTGTTACGATTCTACAAAAGCTATGTATGTGATGAGTACATAAAAGTTATCTATTTTCACATCATTTCTCCACTCATTTATTGCTTATAAAGACTGAATTATAAGCAATAATAGATATTTCTGATTATTTTCCACATCTCAGCATCCGAATACTGTTATTATGAATTTATCTATTATTTGGGATAAAACAGATATGTTTTATAGTTTTCTTTTCTAGACAGAAGACTAGATCACAGAAAAGTTCCAAAGAAGAAAATAGATATTGAATTGCAATGAAGCATCCACCGAGACAACATTCTGAAGATTGTCGCGACAGCGTAAAAAGATAAAAGGTGATGCTCAACAGGAAGAGGAAAGGATGCCGAAAGAAAAAGAAAGAAGAACAACTCAGTTAGGAAGTCGAACCCAAGCCAAACCGCGGGAAGAGACATTTTAGGAATTAAGATTTATTTAATATAATTTAATTAGGAATTAGACTTCTCTTCTGTTTAGAACTTTTTCCTTGCATGGAAAGATCAGCTTAGGACTTGGCCTATATAAGGCATCCATTAGGTTTAGGTTTAGACGAGAAGAAGTCAGTTTACACACATAACTTATCCTTAGCCGCCGAGCACACTATGTTCTAAACTCCTTTGGAGGTTTAGATTGTTGTGGAGTAGAAAGAGAGGAAGGTTACATTATTATTGATATTTAATAATGCAAGTCTTATTTCATAGTTCATTCTTTCTGTGTACTTAACTTTCTTTGCAAATGAGCTCGAGATGCTAAGTATGTGAAGAAATATCCATTTGTCTAATATCGGGAGAGTTAGGCTCATGAAACGAGAAAATACGGTCTTTGCTCAAGGGCATTGACTAACATGGGTCGAATTTCAGCGACTAAAAAGATGCATGTGAGGTTGTTATCTACCCTTGATTAACGCTGGGAGGTATCATCAAGACAAGAGGATTTCAACAACTTTCTTCGCTTAGGGATAATGAAGAAACATATACGGCTGCTCTGTCAAACTATAGAAAGTTAAATTATCGACAAGGCATAACCCCGGCGAGGCAGCTGTGGCGACTCTTTGTGCGATCCGCCGAGGCGACAGTTCAACCCTATTGCATTAATAAGTGGATTAACAATATAAATGGATTCTCCTCTACAAATCATTCAATCTAGCCTCATTCTTCTCAATTATTTCTTTTCCATAATTTAATATCGTTTAGTTAATGCAATTAGATTCAATCCAATTATTTGTTTTTTTAATTTCTTAGTGCAATTATAAGTAGTAGAATTGACACAGTTCTCGTGGGACCGACATCTTAATTACTACAATCTGACAAAGTTGGAACCAATAGGAATCTAGAACCTTCATCAGGGGAAGAGCAATACTTATAGCAGACGTTTTTATCAATGTTTACTTCGACCTCCAACAACAAACATTGAATGGGTACGAGAATTCTACACACACAGTCTTGTGGCGAAAAATCCATACATCTACCTCAGGGGAAGAGCAATAATTATAGCAGACGTTTTTATCAATGTCTACTTCGCCCTCGACATCGAAACTGATGAACACGCTGCGTTTGAAGCCGCCTTGAAGATAGAAGATTACAAGGCAATGAAAGCCGAACTCTGCATGCCTAGAATCAAATGGAATAAGGAAAACATTTTGGTTCGGTTAGCCGCAAAGATTTGCAATCGGAAGCCATATTGTGGAACACATTTGTAAAAAGGAATCTACTGCCAACATCTCATAATCAGAAAGTAGATCGACTACGCCTGACACTAATTCATTCAATCATTCACAATCGAAGGATAGACATAGGTCACATCATCAGTGAGAAAATCTTCGAGCATGAAAAAAAGACAAAGGTATACCCATTTTTCTATGCTTAATAACTTCCTTAGCTAGGCTTGAAAGTGTATCGACCATACCCTTCGGCACATACACACTGGAGTGAAAGGGATGGACCAAAGATGTGTGCATCAAAAGAATACAAGTAGAGGAAGCTATCCCACAAGCATTCATTTCTTCCGCCACAAAGTCCGTAGACGCCTCACAACCAACAGGCGCAGAAGAAGAATCCATACCAACACCAGGGGATGTCATGAACACTCTGCTACGGATAGAGAAAAGGCAACTGATATTCATGAATTATGTCAAAGAATTCAACAATGCCATAATAGCCACAATCGTAAACGAACTTCCAACATGCGAAACGATCTTCCCAGAATTCAACGTAGATATCTCAAACCCACAACATTACACATCTGCTCTTTTCCAAACAAACAATGCCTCCGCCACAGTACCAGTATCTCCTATAGCCACCACTGAGGCTGCCGCAACAGAACCATTCTCCGCCACCTCAACAGTTGTAGACTCTGTTCAAAAAGCTGTCTCACTAGCAGATTCTAGTTCACTAGACTAGAGTAGCTCATCAGATGACATGAAATCCTTCATGCAAACCATAAAGGAGAATGTTTCTCCCAAAGCAGCACAAGAAGGGCAGAAGAGAAAGGAAACATCTTCCTCCCCAATCGACTTAGATCCAAAAGAGGAGCAGACACTAACCCAACTCCCATCAGAGTCCAGCCACACCGATATGCCAAGAAGTCGATGGTGAGGCCGTCAAAGGTAGCAGCCCAGCAACTGCCGAAGCAACCTACCCAGCAGACACCAAACACTCGTTGAAAGCTGATAATCGATAGTGATTCTGAGGATACATTCGGATCCTCCAAATCTTTTTAAGGGCGATAGCTTTCTTTATATTTCTCTTTTTAATTTTTTTTCTTTTTTTCTTTTTCTTTTTTTCTTTTCTTTTCGGTTATGTACATGTACATGCATTGAGGATAATACATCCTTTGAGTTTGGGAGAGCATTTGTCTATTTTGTAATCTGTAAATGCAATGTATGGAAGTAATAGAAGTATCTAATTAATGCTTTAAATATTGTCATAGTTACTTAAGTATTACTGCAAAAAAAATTTAAGTCGGTTAAATTTTATTGAAACTCCCTCGGTAGTGATATAATTCTCCAGCCGTCGTCACACTATGCACCATTACTTGAAATCAGAAAGGTGTTTGAGGATTAGTACTTAGGATTAGACTATGAGCCTGAAAATACATAAACATTGCTAGTCTTAGTTAATTTTAAAAGTTCTTTTCTTTGAAAAGCAATAAAGACTTAGGCTTAGATTTTAAACTAGAGGTGCCTATCACTGGCACTAGTTAGTCCATAGAGGTGCCCATGATTGTCTCTAATACTTAGAATTCTCCCACTTACTTGAGGTGTCTATCACTGACTCTAGTAAGAAATAGCTAATTACCTGAGGTGCCCATGACTGGCTCAAGCAAGTATAACTATATAGAAATATATAATTATACATCAATTTCAGGGAGAAAGTAAGTAAAAGAATTAAGAAATCTTAACCGAAAGTCTTGACCTAGAAAAATGTTAGAACTTAGAAAATCAGCTACGCACGCACACACTAAGACTCATAGTCCAGTTCCGAGGAATTCCTAGAACCAAAAGGAGGCTGAGTTAAGAAAGGAATTCTGCCGTGGCAGACAGGACGGTGTATCGCTTTAAAATTCCCTACTTAAATTTATCTTTTGCATTGCTTGAGGAAAAGAAATAGTTTGAGTTTCAAGGTGTGATGAGTACCTAAAAGTTATCTATTTTCATATCATTTCTCCACTCATTTATTGCTAATAAAGACAGAATTAAAAGAAATAATAGATATTTCTGATTATTTTGCACATCTCAGCATCCAAACATTGTATTATGAATTTATTCATTATTTGGCATAAAACATATATGTTATATAGTTTTCTTTCTTAGAGAGGAGACTAGATCAAAGAAAAGAGCCAAAGAAGAAAATATATGTTGAATTACAATGAAGCATCCTCCACGGCATTGTTCTGAAGACTACCGCGGCAGCGTAAAAAGATGACAAGTGATGCTCAACAGGAAGAAGAAAGGATGCCAAAAGACAAAGAAAGAAGAACAACTCAGTTAGGAAGTCAAACCCAAGCTAAACTGCGAGAAGAGACATTTTAGGAATTAAGGTTTATTTTATATAATTTAATTAGGAATTAGACTTCTCTTTTGTTTAGAACTCTTTCCTTGCATGAAAAGATCAACTTAGGACTTGGCCTATATAAGGCATCCATTAGGTTTAGGTTTAGAAGAGAAAAAGTCGGTTTACACACATAACTTATACTTAGCTGTCGACCATATTATGTTCTAAACTCCTTTGGAGGTGTAGCGACCCTTTAAAATGTTTAATATTAAGTATAAATGAAAATAGGGGTCACTAGTCTGAAAAGTAGGAATTAGGCTAAGAAAATGGAATTTTAAATTTAAGGTTTAAAATTTGGGAATTAGGGTTTGGAAAGCCTAAAAAGGAAATTGAAAATTTTATTAAAAATTAGGGATTTGAAAAATGTTTGGAATGTTTAAAAATGTTGGAGTCGTCACCGGTTACTTTTGGGTAGACCGGACACCGGAAAACCAGAGATTCAAAGTGTTTGGGTTCGAGAGTCAGTTACGGTTTAAAAACGGGTTTAGGGTTTAAAAACTGCCCAAAAATTGGCACCTTTAAAATAAATTACCGCTTAATTAATTTTAGATTTCTTGGATTAAAGTGGCATTTAAATTAGTCTTTTGTTTAAAGATTCGAATCAATTTTATTTTTTACCGTGTCTTTATTCGAAGGCAACGCATACACCGCGACCATTGCATTGGAACACGGGCCCGTTACGACCGAATAAAGATATTTAAAATTAAATTCATTAATTAGTAGGTATGAAGTGTGATTCTTGAACAAAAATTAGAGGTGAACAAAATTGAATATATGTACAACCAAATATGGATGACGTAAAGCATGATATAAATGATAAAACGGAATGCTTAACGAAAAGATAAAAACATAATTTAACTAAAAACATGACAAACTAAAACATAATATGTGACAAAGGCATGACTAAAGTATAACTAAATAGACAAGGGACAAAAGATATGCATGACATAATGTGACATTAAATTAAATACAAATGCAAAGCAATCATATAAAAAAAACTAACAAAATATGCTCCGTACCACAAAATAAAAGGCAATATTAACAATAAAAAGACAACATATAACGGGAAAGAAAAGTAAAAGATTGTAAATTAACAATATAACACCAAGTATGTAGATGAAAAGAAAGGATGTGGATGCAAATAATCAAACTAAAATAAAAGGAAGTGTAATATGTGATACTGTAAATGACCAAATTAAAAGAAAAATGAGATTTTGAAGTCAAATTGGCAAAATAAGAGAGTAATATTCGAAATAGTGACCAAAATAAAATAAAGAAAGAAAATCCAGACCCTCAAAACGCCATTTTGAGGTGAGGGAGGGTTGGAAAGTAACATTCCAAGCACGGGGGGACTTGGTTTAAATAAAACCAATTTTTAAAGGGGATTTCATCCAAAATTGTGACTAAAATAAAAGAAAGAACAAGGTTTGAAGGACCTGGGGCCTTATTTCACAGACACGGAGGGTTTTAATCAGGCAATTAACCCGTTTTCAATTTAGTCCCCAAGTATAAATGATAACTTTTCATCCTAAAATCATTTTTAACAAACCAAACTTTAAAGAGAAAGCAAAGTTCTCTCGTTTGTTCTTCTGGAAATCCAGAAACATCAAGAACACGATGGTGTTCTTCTGGATTTCTCAGAAAAGCAAACGCCGGCCACCGTACTCCGCCGTGCCGGAGAAAACAAAACGTCCTTTCCTCTATTTTTCAAAGCCAAAAACGCATCCTTCCTCCTTTTGTAAAAACAGATCCAAAAACATTTGCTTACTACCCAAAAAGACGTTAAACCCCCCCTCTTTTCGACTTTGAAAACCGAGAGGAAAATGGTTTTCTCCTTCGGTTTCGAGGAAAGGGGAAAAGAAACACACTCTCGTCCGATTCTGGTTCACCCACAACGGCGCGAAGGCCAAGGTTCATCACCGACGAGAGAAAAACAAAGAGGAGACTCGATCCATATCCATAAAAGGTAACAGCGACATCCCTACTTTTTTGTATATGCATGCAAAAAACGAAAAAGGAAAAAAATACCTCTAAAACACTCGGCTTCTATTTCTTAAAAAAAATGAGGGGATCCTCTACAAAGTGTTTTTCTTTTGGTTTTATATCCGATTGCCGAAAATGGAAAATGAAAACCCTATATTCTATTGGTTGCTTCTCTCGTTTGGATGCATGTGTGTGTTCTGATTTTTTTCTGATTTTGCCGGTCGAAAATCCTCTGAGAATGGCTGCCTTTTTGCCCTGAAATCTCTGCCCTTGTTTGTCCTTTTGCTTTGGTGTAATCGATTTCTGATTTCTGCAATTGTTGGCTCTGTGATGTACGAATTCTGACGTTTCTTTGTTTTTTTGTGTACGTGGCGATCGAAACAATGAGGGAGATCACCGGCGTTCGGACAGCGAGGGAAACGAAAGATCGATTGGAAGCCGAACAGTTCGGGGCGTGCAGCTCACGCGCGCGTGGGGAGTCCAACAGCCGGCGCGTGGCGCGTGCGGGGACTGAGCGGTTATCCTCCCTTTAATCTGGACCGTTGGATCTCGGTTAGATCCAACGGTCACACCGCAGCTGCGCATGGGAAAAGAAATCAAATTAGGGTTATTTTGTATCCGGGTTGGATTAGGGTCAACCCGATTTGGGTTCATCAGACCCGGGCTTATAGTTTGGGCTTGGTATTGGGCTTTGTGATATTTAGTATTGGGTCATGTATTAATAGTTATTCAGATTTTAGGCTGATTATAACTGTAAATGGACTCTGATAATTAAAAAAGTTTGGACTTTATTTATTTTGGGTTTTATAATTATTAGTTTGGGTTTAAGTTTTATTTTATTTATTTACTAAATATAATAATAATACTAATATATATATTATAACAATAAAATCAGATAACAATATAAATATAATAATAATAATAACAATAATAATAATAATATTAAAAATAATAATAATAATAAAAAAAAATAATAATAATAATAAAATATGTATGACATAAAAGGTAGATGTAATATCAAACACAAAGGAAAAAGAGAAACTTTAAACAAAATGAAAAATAATAAAAGTAAAAATAATAATAAAATAAAATAAAATAAAATAAATAAATAAAAATATATATTAAAAATAAACTATAGGTATGTATTATTTACAAAATAACAAAATAATTGTAATATCTACTCTTGTTTTTTGTTTCAATAAAATTAAAGTAATACAAGATTTAAAAGGTGAATAAGTGCTATTTTTTTGTATTTTTGATTACCGAATGCAAGCCCCTTATTCGAATTGAAACTAAAATTAAAACACAAGTTTAGACCGGATAAAATTAGTGATTACAGTTGCCCCTCTTTCCTTATCGTTGTAAAACAATGATAAAGCAAAGATAGAAAAACACTAATTTTATCCGACTTTCCTGTTTGAAGACTGTTTTAGGAGCCCCTTTTCCTTGATTCTGATAGCCCTTTTATCCCCTGATCCCCTAATCTACTTTGCCATGAATAACATCCCAACTCAAGACCACCTGCACACATAAAAAGATTTCAGAAGTCAATTTTGATCCCGTTATTTAGACACTTTGAACAAATTAAAAGATTCTGAGCCGCGGGTTTCCCCTCTACGGGACTTTAGCCCTGAACTGTTGAAGAAGTTGATCCTTCCTATATAGAACCAACTTTTAAAACTTCGAGTCTTTCCTATATATCTCTTCGGAATAGTCTTCGATCCGAGTTTCTCCTATATGAAACCCTAAATCTAGAATTCTAACGACGTTGATCCCTTCTCCGTAGAATCCACATCTTCGAGATGCTCCAGTTTCTGATCATCACAGCATCTGACGGTCCCTCTCTTTGAGCTTATACCGTAGTGGGCGAGCAATGAAGTGCTAGCGTTCTTCTTTCCTGTAAATGCATATGATATGACATGGTATGGGTTAACATATTCCTATTCTACATGATGCATGTTCGGGTCACAACCAAAAGTTGTTCGGATCTAGTCTCTTTGATTTCTCGTCTTTTCTGCAATCGCTCCCTATGTTAGGACCCAAGCCATCTTCTGACATTGTTTTCTGCCTCCAACAACGGGATTCCTAAATTTACTTCTTTCGGGGCACCTGTTTGCGGATTTTCACTTTGATGACTTTTCCTTCCCCCTTTTTCTTCTTCTTCTTTTTCCTTTTTCTTTCTTTTCCCTTCTCTTTTTTTTTAGGCGCCCTGTCGGGTTTTCACCTTGTAGAATTGAATCTTCGATGATCTCTATTGGTTACTGCGGATCGATTTGGACTTCGCTCCTCTCCGACCTGTAGCTGATGGGATAAATCATAGCAACTTCAAAAAACTTTGTTCATTGACGTTCCGGGTTGATTTATTTATGAATATACCAAAAAGGAATGAATATGATGCAATAAGAAATATCTAATATAGCTATTATATTCCAAAAGTTATGGCAAACACGACATATGCAAGAAAATGAGGAGAATTAAACTCTAACAGACTTCACAATATTGAAGGTATGAATGATACGAGAACTCATCAACCGCATCAAAGATCTCACTTCCCGACTTGATCATAGTAGCCTCCGAGAGAGTTGATGAAGTGCCGGACCTTGCAAATATTTGAGCCGCCCTTTCGGGTTTTCAACTCAAAATCTCCTTCGGTTCTAAGGCGTCCTTTTCGGATTTTCACCTTAAACCCTCCTATGGTCCTAAGGTGCCCTTTTCGGGTTTTCACCCTGGACCCTCCATTTTTCTTCTTTTTTTTCTTTTTTCTTTTTCTTTTTTTTTCTTTTTTTCCTTCTTCTTCTTTTTTCTTTTTTTTTTCTTTTTTTTTCAAGAATAATACCTCTTGATCCAATCAGAATTCACAGGTTTACTCAACTCATTCTCGTCCATTTCTGTCATAATGACAGCTCCCCCTGAAAAGACCTTCTTCACAACGTACGGCCCTTCCCAATTAGGCATCCATTTTCCTCGGAAATCCTTTTGGATAGGTAGAACCCTTTTTAGCATCATATCCCCTTCCTGGAACTCACGAGGCCTAACCTTCTTATTATAGGCTCGCATCATTCTTTTCTGATACATCTGGCCATGATAGATGGCGTTCAGCCTTTTTTCCTCTATCAGATTCAAATTGTCCATCCTGACTTGTATCCATTCAGCATCTTCCAATTTAGATTCACTCAGGATTCGGAGAGAAGGTATTTCAACTTCGAGTGGTAGGACTGCTTTCATACCGTAAACCAATGAGTATGGGGTTACTCCGGTCGAGGTTCGTATTGAGGTTCGATAAGCAAACAACGCAAAAGGCAACTTCTCATGCTAATCCTTGAAAGTATCTGTAGTTTTCGCTATGATCCTCTTAATGTTCTTATTAGCAGCCTCAACTGCTCCGTTCATCTTGGGTCGGTATGCGGTAGAGTTATGATGCATAATCTTAAACTGTTCACACACCTCCGAAATCGTCTTGTTGTTCAGATTTGTGGCGTTATCCGTAATGATTCTTTCTGGCAAACCATAACGACAGATGATCTCTCTTTTCAAAAACCTACAAACCGTGGCTCGCGTGATGTTGGCGTAGGAGGCGGCCTCTACCTATTTAATGAAATAATCAATCACTACTAAAATGAAACGGTGTCCGTTAGATGCCTTAGGATAAATCTGTCCGATGACATCTATCCCCCAGGCGGCAAAGGGCCACGGTGCGTTCAAAGTATGTAACGGAAATGGTGGGGAATGAATTTTATCCGCATAAATCTGACATTTGTGACATCTTTTGGCATGATTAATACAGTCTCCTTCCATCGTTGACCAATAATAGCCACATCTCATGATTTTTCTAGCCATTGCAAAACCATTAGCATGAGTCCCGCATATGCCTTCGTGTATTTCTGTCACTATGGTTTTAGCTTCTTGGGCACCAACACATCTCATTAGCACCTGATCACTCCCTCTTTTGTACAAGATATCCCCATCGAGGACATACCCTGCTGCCATTCTCCTAATAGTCCTTTTATCAATATCTGTGGCTCCCTCAGGATAAACTTGAGATTTGATGTACTGCAGAATATCGTGATACCAAGGATTCTCATCTTTCTCCTCTTCCACCCCATAACAATGGGCGGGCAATTCGATGCTTTGCATCTCTAGTGACCTCATTTGAGCCTTCGTGTTTGTCTTGAAAGTCGCGGCCAGAGTGGCCAAAGCATCAGCCATTTGGTTATCCTCCCTCGGTAAATATTCAAAACTGATTCTTTCAAAATTCTGAATCAATCCTGAATCAGATTATAATACTTGATCAACTTAGGGTCCTTGGTTTCTCACTCTTGCCGTAACTGATAAATGACTAGCGAAGAGTCTCCAAACACCTGAAGGACCCGAACCTTCCGTTCGAGTGCTGCATGCAAACCCATAATACAGGCTTCATATTCTGCCATATTATTAGTGCAAAAGAAATTCAATCTGCTCGTGAGCGGATAATGAACTTTTTCCGGAGAGACCAACATTGCCCCTATGCCGTGCTCGAGGGCATTAGAAGCCCCATCAAAATATAATTTCCATGGTAATGCAGTCTCGGTTATTCCACCCTCGGCTATGGCGGATACTAAATCCTCATCTGGGAAATCAAAGTTCAGGGGTTCATAATTCTTTACGACCCGACTTGCTAAGAAATCGGCCACCGCACTGCCCTTTACGGATTTTTGATTCACATACACAATATCAAATTCAGACAAAAGCATCTGCTATCGAGCCATTTTTCCTGTCAACGTCGGTGCTTCTATTAGGGCTTTTAAGGGATCAGACCGTGATATCAGATAAGTGGTATGATACAACATATATTGTCTCAACCTTTTAGTTGCCCAAACCAGGGCACAACACAACTTTTGAGTTTACGGATATCGAGATTCGCCTTCTGTGAAATTCTTACTCAAATAGTAAATTGCTCTTTCCTTCCTCCCTGACTCGTCTTGTTGGCCTAACACACAGCCCATTGAGTTCTCGAAAACCGTTAGGTATAAAATCAATGGTCGGTCAGGCACAAGGGCCACTAAAACTGGGGCTTTAGTTAGATAATCCTTAACCTTCTCAAACGCTGCCTGACAATCTTCATCCAAGGTTCCTGGGTTATTTTTACGGAGAAGTCTAAAAATAGGGTCACACTTATCCGTTAACTGAGATATGAAACGGGAGATATAATTCAGCCTCCCTAGAAAACCTCGAACTTCTTTTTGGGTTTGCGGTGGCGGGAGGTCCCTTATGGCTTTGACTTTATCTGGATCAATTTCTATCCCCCTTCGGCTGACTACGAACCCGAGGAGCTTTCCGGACGTTACTCCGAAGGTACATTTGGCGGGATTGAGCTTCAACTGATACTTTCTTAACCTCAGGAACAACTTTTGTAGATTCTGAATATGTTCATTCTCTGTCTTGGATTTGGCGATCATGTCATCCACATACACTTCAATTTCTTTGTGCATCATGTCGTGAAAAAGAGTCACCATTGCTCTTTAATACGTGGCCCCGACGTTCTTCAATCCGAAAGGCATTACTTTATAGCAGAACGTGCCCCACAGTGTCACGAAGGTGGTTTTTTCCATATCATCTGGGCACATCTTGATCTGATTATAACCCAAAACACCGTCCATGAAAGAAAACCATGAGTGCCCCGCAGTATTATCAACAAGGGTGTCAATATGCGGGAGAGGAAAATTGTCTTTGGGACTGGCCTTATTGAGATCACGATAATCTACGCACATGCGTACTTTCCCATCCTTTTTGGGCACCGACACGATATTCGCAACCCACTCGGGGTACTTTGCTACTCTCAAAAACCCGGTCTCGAACTGCTTTCTTACTTCTTCTCTAATTTTCAGCAACATATCCGTTCTTAACCTTCGGAGCTTTTGTTGGACGAGCTTATTCTCCAGTCGTGTGGGTAGCTTGTGTACAACAATATTTGTATTTAGACCTGGCATATCTTGATACGTCCAGGCAAAAACATCTTTAAACTCTGAAAGCAACCCAATTAATTTTTCCCTTGAGTCTGATGCTAAAGTGGTGCCTATTTTTACTTCTCTTCTTTCTTCTTCAGATCCCAAATTTATTATCTCCAGATCCTCCTGATGAGGCAGTATCTGCTTTTCTTCACTGGCCATCAACCTTATTAACTCATCGGGGATCTCTAACTCCTCTTCCTCTTCTTCGGCTTCTGCGACAAGTACGGGTTGTTCGAAATTCAGTACAGGATTAAGTTCAGTATCATTCATACAATCGATATTATCGGACCTACAAGAATTTAAATTTCCTATGTTGGGAAATAGTATACATATTTTACAAATAAAGAATAAAGAGATAAAAAATGCAAGGAACAAAATGTATGAAAAGAAGATTGTTTGCCATTTGAGAAAAAGAGCATGAAGCCCTCTGTTTTCATTGAAATGCAGATTAACATAGATGCCCTTTACAAAGAAATCCCATTGCTTTGGGGCAAAAGCGAATGGGAGGTGTTTTTTAGACATTACTTTGATTCATTCTTAACAACTACAGGCAGATCGACGCTTGTCCAATTGTTGAGCTTTTCATCCGGGAGACATGGACGAATGGCAAACATAGCAGACTTTCCCTTGACATTCTGAGAGATCATATTTACATCCATCATTTCGAAAATTTCACTCATGAGCTCGGCCTCATAAAACTTCTTTCCTTCTAAATTGGCTTGGTGCACTTTCTCCCAAGAATTCTCAATCCCTCCGAAGGTGAAACTATTCTTGAGATCAGTTTTGACTATTGGTTTCCATGGGATGTCTTCTCCCCTGAGTTGGGCTCTTCTTTCCTCTTCCCTCCTCTTTCTTTCTTGTTTCTTTTGCAGATAAGTAGGGTGAAAGCCTAACCCAAACCTGTCCCTCTTGTCAATAACACTTCTGACTTTCAGACATCCTTGCAAGTTCTTTCCTAGTCCTCTCCCTTTCCTAGTCCCTTTTCTAACAGTCTCAATCACCACCATCTTAGTGCAATTCGAGTATCTCGGGGTTGGAATCCGACTTCCCTCCGCCACAAAAGTAGCGTTGATGAATTCCAAGGCTCGAAAGGAACATTCTAGGGCATTTTTAGCAGGGGGCACATAGGGAAAATCTGAAGTTACAGCAGCAATAACGTCTTCTTCCACGTTAACTGTCACGAGTTTTCCTTCCATCACATATTTCAGCTTTTGATGAAGTGAAGAAGGGACAGCCCCGACTGCATGAATCCACGGCCTCCCTAATAAGCAATTGTACGACGGTCGGATATCCATAACCACGAACTCTATGACATATTCAACTGGGCCTATAAGTAGGGGTATCTCAATCTTCCCGGCCACTTCCCTCTGAGTACCATCAAATGCCCGGACAGTGTTCTGACAAAACTTCATATGGGAGTTATCAATAGGCAGTCGTTGTAAAGTGGCCATAGGCATAACATTAAGGGCGGACCCGTTATCGATAAGCACTCCTAGCAAAACATGCCCCTTGCAGTGAGTTGTGATATTGAGGGCTTTAGTTGAACCTCTTCCTTCCTCTGGGATTTCATCATCACTGAAAGTGATGTAATTATCGGCAGCTATGTGATTCACAATCTGATCAAGCTTCTTGACAGTGATGTCTTGTTCTACAAAAGTTTGATTCAATACCTTTAACAATGCTTCTCGGTGTTTTTCCGAATTTAGTAACAGGTCGAGCACCGTGATTCTGGCCGGTTGCTTTCGAAGTGGATCAACCACATTGTACTCACTGTGCTTCAGGAACCTTAAAAACTCTTGGGCCTGAGCCTCAGTCACGGGCTCGAGGATCTTCGAGGAAGGATCATCCCCGAATACTTTTACTGCCTCTGGCTCAACAAGTTTGCCCTTACCCTTTTGTTCGTCGGGTTTCTTCTCCTCCTGAGGGGAATAACATCTCCCTCTCCTTGTAAAGTGCCCTACTTCATTCACTATTTCAGAATTCTACCCCAATGCATCACCCTCCTGAACTGACCTCCCTTCTTCCGGTGTAACGGCTTCTTGTGTTCCCAGATTTCCGGGTGTAGTGATATTGGCGGCGTAATTCCAAGGCACCCTCTGTGTGCTTTTAAAAGGAAAGGTCGAGGGAGGAGAAATTATGAGTCTCAGAGCATTTTGGCTAGAAGACCCCTCCTCGTCCACCCTACGACTGATGATAAAGGGTCTCTGAGCTGTGTATTTATTGCTTGGAATATCTGTCATATAGATTTCTGGCTTTTCCTCCTCACATTTTGCAAAGAACTCAATTTCCTTGGTATCCATGAGTGCTTGCACCTTACCCCGGAATTCTGCACAAACCTGGATGTCATGATCACTAGACTGATGGTATTCGCAGTATCGGCCACATCCCTCTTTTACAATTACCATCCCTCGGTCTATCAAACGTGCCATGCATAAATGTCGGAACACCCATCTTAAAGGGGATTGTATCTCTGACACCATAGAGATGGCCTTTTTAGGGGATTCTTTTTCAATACTATTAATCCCCTGATTCCCGTGGTTAGGAAGCGGGTTACTAGTGGTACTTGGTTCTCCCAATTGTAAGACTCCCGTATTCAACAAATTCTGAACAAGCTTCTTGAAGGCTATACAGTTCTCAATGTTATGACCAGGAACGCCGGCATGATATTCGCAACGTGCTTTTGCATCATACCATGCGGGGTATGGTGGACTGAAAGGAGTCACATGGAAAGGTCGTACCAAATCGGCTTTGTGTAACTGAGCATACAACTCCTTGTACGGGATTGGGATAGGTGTGAAGGTCGTCTTCTCAAATTCCTTCTTCAGCTTCCTATCATCTCTTCTACCGCCTCCTTGAGTATTGCTGGCCGGTTGTGGTTGCGATATTGTTAAATTCTGACATGTTTCGAAAGCATTTACCTCATGCTCCTTTCTCTTAAATTGCTTTTTGAGCGATTCACCTCCCTCAATCCTACCACTTTTGATGGCGGCCTCAATGTGCTCTCCGGTCATGACTAATTCGGCAAAGTTACTTATCGGATTGCTGATGAGTCGGTCGTACAACACTCCTCTCAAAGTATCCACAAACATAGGAGCGATTTCGTTTTCTCGAAGCGACGGTTGTACTTGTGCCGCAAGATCTCGCCATCGCTGAGCATATTCGCGAAGGCTTTCACTTTTCTTCTGTTCTAAATTCTGCAGTATAAGTCTGTTAGGAATCATATCAGTGACATGCTTGTACTGATCAATGAAAGCTTTTGCTAAGTCTTTCCATGACTTAATCTGTGCGCGGGTCAACTGATTATACCACCTCGCCGCAGATCCTATCAAGCTGTCCTGGAAGCAATGAATGAGAAGCTTTTCATTGCTAGTAAATCCTGCCATCTTCCGACAAAACATGGTCACATGTGCAGTGGGACATGTTGTGCCGTCATACTTTTCGAACTCGGGTGTTCTGAATTTCGGGGGAATTTCTATATCGGGGACTAGGCTAAGGTCTCCCGCGTTCAAACCAAGAGAATCCTCTTCTACTTCTCTAACCCGGAGCTTTTCTTCAAGGTCTTTCCTAGTCTCCTCAAGCTGTTTAGAGAATTCTGCCTTTACTCTACTAAACTTCTCGAGTTCATCCAAATCAGGCACATTTTCGCCCGTATTCTCATCACTTTCAGCCGTCCCAAATAATGGATTCTGAATCGACGTTCCGGCTTGGAAACTAAACGTTGCTCCCTTTTGTGGGACAGGGGCTGAGCCAATAACAATGGGGGAATATGCCGGTTTTATCCCGGTTTGAAGTGGATTCTCCACCTTTCCTTTTCCTTTCGCATCATCTGATGGCTTAAGTCCTAACATTTGGGTGAGTTGTTCCAACATATCTTGCTGAGCTTTCAACATGGTTTCTTTTAGTTCCAACTGCGATCTTTCTATCTGGGCTCTCAGATCTTCTTCTAACTTACTGAATTGTTCCTCCATCTTCCTCACTTGAGATCGAGTGCAATATTGATGCGGAATGATTGCAAGTTCTGTTTTACAACATTTCCTTAAGTTAATTTAATTGTATACATGATTAATGCATATAAAATGCATGAATGCATGCAAATGATGAAATGCTTCAATAAGTTAAGCAATGCAAATAAAGGTGTTGACTCATTGAGTGATCGTCCTTGAACCAACTTTCATTAAATTCTAAAAAGTCTTCATTACAAAGGGAAATAGAAACTATAGATAGGCATCAGCCCTAGTTCCTAAATCTTGAATTGCTTTGAGTAGCTGAGCGAAACGGGCTGCTTCTTTCATGTCCTGTGTCACAAAGGATGTCAAGGCTTCAGCTTCCGCGGCTAGGTTTTTCACATATTGGGCCACTTCTTGTACTTGCACCATTAGAGTAGTGTTATAATCATCTCGATCTTGTATCATGCGAGTGGCATCACGAAGGCGACGCAACCAATAACTGTCTCCTCCTTGAGCAGCCCCCTCGAGGACAACTAGTCGTCCCAAATAGTCTTGAACCTTGGCTTCTAACTCTCCTATCCGCGCTTGAAGCGATGCGTTCTCTTGTTGACTGAGCTGTAATTCCAAAAACCCATTTCTGGCCACATATTTCCCTAAAGAATGGTCCAAATCCTCAACCTTGCGTTCCAACAGAGCATTCCGAGCTTGACACTGTTTCAGAGTTTCAGAAGTAGAGACATACAGATCTTGCATCTCACAAAAACGATTCTTATTTTCCTGAGCTCTTCTCTTCCACGCATTAGTATTTTCCCTTTCCCATACTACAGTTTGTTTTCCTTTCTCTTTCTCTTCCCGGTACCTTTCCCTCTCTTGACTGATTGCTCTCCTAGTATCCCTCTTTTCTTTCTCCATTTCGGCCTCTCGGATCTCTATTTCCTTATTCATGGCCTGTTTACCCCTTTCCTTTTCTTCTTCTAGGATACGAATCCCGTTCATCCTTTCCCTTTCCACGGCAAGAAATTTCTTCCGGTTAGCAGTTTGCACTTGAGTATACAGCTTGATGGTATCTTTCTGATAGAGGGCATTTTTCATACTCAAATCTTCATTAGCCTTCTTTAGCTGTTTAATCGTACCATCCTTGACATCGAGATCCAAGCTTACTTTGTATAGTTCTTCCGCATACTGGGCCTTCATCTCCTCCATCTGTTTCCTGACTTCATCCATCTCACTTCTTAGTATATCGGCTTCAGAAGGGACAATGCGCATGTGTTCTTCCAATATCATCGTAGGCTCGTGGTCGGATATCGGGATTTTGTCATTAACTCTGACACGTCTCCAAAGATTATAGTCCGGTGTGGTCATTCCTTGATTACTTCCTTCTACTCGAATACGGTAACAGTAACCCCACGCCCTTGTTATCTTCTGAACCTTAGGTCGATACTCGTTCTTAAAAGGGAACTCAACTTCACTCAAACCAGCCGTGAAAGGAATAAATTGACGAGATCCAAACTGTCTAGGTACCAGAAGGGGTGCACAGGCAATTCCTCCGTGTAAGCCAATCATCATGACCCAATTGTAGTCTCCGATTCTGTAAAGAAAATGAAACTCATGACCCATCCACGGAACTCTCCATACAATATCATCATCCCGCAGATTCCTGAAGATTTCTGACCATTTTCTTTTATCGAGGTCCTCTCGCCATTCTCTAGCTAAATACTCTCGCATCGGGGAGAAACTCCCCTGAAATATGCTAGACAAGACATGAGTTGGCTCCTTCCAAAAGTGACTCTGTATCCATATCTGAAGAAGCTGTGCACAACCTCTAAAACGTCCTTCTTCATGCTTCCGACAAGCATTTAAAGAAATGAAGGTTTCTGTCAATATGGCCATTATCGGATTAACCTTCTTCTTTAAACGATCGAACAAATCGAGAATGGCCACATCTATGTTGCCCAACACTCGAGGAAAAATCACCAACCCATATATGCCTATGGCAAACAAATCCATCTTCATTTCCTCATCTGGATGCACTGGTATTATATCCCGGATGCTCTCCCATGAAAATGCAATACTTTCTCCCCGAACCTGAGTTATTCCTTTAGCCCACGCATCACTCATTCCGGCTAGAGAACTCAACTTCGAATGGTAGTTCTGAGACATAGGAGGCTTCGAGTAGATCCAATCTTTGTTGACATTTCTTCTATTTATCAAAGCTGTGTATTTTTCTATTGTTGGCATCAAATCGTTTCCATTGAAGGTGAAACAGCAAAAAGCGGGATTCTAGAACTGAAAAGCAGCTCTGAGCAAAGGCTGATTAATTCTGACATATATTAACTGAGCTATATCCCCATAATTTTCACGGAACAAGTTTTGTACTCTCGCTTCCCAACTTTCCCATATCTCTTTTAGCTCATATAAATCATTCTTTTGTAAACTGACATACGTGTAACCGGGCACAATGCACTCACTTGGTTGACTGTCTCCAAAGGCCTTTTGGTTGACTTCGGACCAATGTCGAATTGCTGAGTTCTTATCTTGGTCACCTAGAAGACTTTTATCCATAATGAAAGCTCTCAAAGCGGGCAAACCACTCGAATCAACACCTTTCAAAAAAAAATGCAAAAAGAATGCAAGAAAAGGAAGAAAACAAAACAAACAAAAGAAAAAGGGAAGCGTGTTAGTAAGGATGCCATAAATACCAAAAGCATAAATAAATGACATAAACAAAAGACATAGAAGAAGAGCAAGATAAACAAAATCTAGATATCATACCTAATTCACCTAGGTTATCCGCATGGCTCTAATGGGGTGGGTTTACTAGTTCTCTAAATGCAATTTTGGTTCTAGGAGGTACCCGAATTGTCCTTGCTGTCCTCTTCTAAGAGTAGCAAGGCCCCCGATCATCACCCATTATAGGCTCATCTCAATCGAGTTCAATTCGAGAGGACCCTTTCGCTATGCCCATACGAGGAAACAATATTCCTACGAAGACATAGGGTAATCGAGCCCCGAAGGTACTTTACTAGGCCCCTACGAAGAAACAATATCCTTACGAAAGCCTTAGTATTTTCCCCCCACTTAAAGAGACGGGTTAAAATGATATAACTTCGAATGAATAAATAAATGATAATTTAATTGCCACCTTAATTCAAAATTCCCAAAATTAATTAAGCGGTGTTTAAAAATAAGGCTTGACTCGTTTGAAAAATTAGTCCCCAGCGGAGTCGCCAACTGTAGCGACCCTTTAAAATGTTTAATATTAAGTATAAATGAAAATAGGGGTCACTAGTCTGAAAAGTAGGAATTAGGCTAAGAAAATGGAATTTTAAATTTAAGGTTTAAAATTTGGGAATTAGGGTTTGGAAAGCCTAAAAAGGAAATTGAAAATTTTATTAAAAATTAGGGATTTGAAAAATGTTTGGAATGTTTAAAAATGTTGGAGTCGTCACCGGTTACTTTTGGGTAGACCGGACACCGGAAAACCAGAGATTCAAAGTGTTTGGGTTCGAGAGTCAGTTACGGTTTAAAAACGGGTTTAGGGTTTAAAAACTGCCCAAAAATTGGCACCTTTAAAATAAATTACCGCTTAATTAATTTTAGATTTTTTGGATTAAAGTGGCATTTAAATTAGTCTTTTGTTTAAAGATTCGAATCAATTTTATTTTTTACCGTGTCTTTATTCGAAGGCAACGCATACACCGCGACCATTGCATTGGAACACGGGCCCGTTACGACCGAATAAAGATATTTAAAATTAAATTCATTAATTAGTAGGTATGAAGTGTGATTCTTGAACAAAAATTAGAGGTGAACAAAATTGAATATATGTACAACCAAATATGGATGACGTAAAGCATGATATAAATGATAAAACGGAATGCTTAACGAAAAGATAAAAACATAATTTAACTAAAAACATGACAAACTAAAACATAATATGTGACAAAGGCATGACTAAAGTATAACTAAATAGACAAGGGACAAAAGATATGCATGACATAATGTGACATTAAATTAAATACAAATGCAAAGCAATCATATAAAAAAAACTAACAAAATATGCTCCGTACCACAAAATAAAAGGCAATATTAACAATAAAAAGACAACATATAACGGGAAAGAAAAGTAAAAGATTGTAAATTAACAATATAACACCAAGTATGTAGATGAAAAGAAAGGATGTGGATGCAAATAATCAAACTAAAATAAAAGGAAGTGTAATATGTGATACTGTAAATGACCAAATTAAAAGAAAAATGAGATTTTGAAGTCAAATTGGCAAAATAAGAGAGTAATATTCGAAATAGTGACCAAAATAAAATAAAGAAAGAAAATCCAGACCCTCAAAACGCCATTTTGAGGTGAGGGAGGGTTGGAAAGTAACATTCCAAGCACGGGGGGACTTGGTTTAAATAAAACCAATTTTTAAAGGGGATTTCATCCAAAATTGTGACTAAAATAAAAGAAAGAACAAGGTTTGAAGGACCTGGGGCCTTATTTCACAGACACGGAGGGTTTTAATCAGGCAATTAACCCGTTTTCAATTTAGTCCCCAAGTATAAATGATAACTTTTCATCCTAAAATCATTTTTAACAAACCAAACTTTAAAGAGAAAGCAAAGTTCTCTCGTTTGTTCTTCTGGAAATCCAGAAACATCAAGAACACGATGGTGTTCTTCTGGATTTCTCAGAAAAGCAAACGCCGGCCACCGTACTCCGCCGTGCCGGAGAAAACAAAACGTCCTTTCCTCTATTTTTCAAAGCCAAAAACGCATCCTTCCTCCTTTTATAAAAACAGATCCAAAAACATTTGCTTACTACCCAAAAAGACGTTAAACCCCCCCTCTTTTCGACTTTGAAAACCGAGAGGAAAATGGTTTTCTCCTTCGGTTTCGAGGAAAGGGGAAAAGAAACACACTCTCGTCCGATTCTGGTTCACCCACAACGGCGCGAAGGCCAAGGTTCATCACCGACGAGAGAAAAACAAAGAGGAGACTCGATCCATATCCATAAAAGGTAACAGCGACATCCTTACTTTTTTGTATATGCATGCAAAAAACGAAAAAGGAAAAAAATACCTCTAAAACACTCGGCTTCTATTTCTTAAAAAAAATGAGGGGATCCTCTACAAAGTGTTTTTCTTTTGGTTTTATATCCGATTGCCGAAAATGGAAAATGAAAACCCTATATTCTATTGGTTGCTTCTCTCGTTTGGATGCATGTGTGTGTTCTGATTTTTTTTTGATTTTGCCGGTCGAAAATCCTCTGAGAAACGAAAGATCGATTGGAAGCCGAACAGTTCGGGGCGTGCAGCTCACGCGCGCGTGGGGAGTCCAACAGCCGGCGCGTGGCGCGTGCGGGGACTGAGCGGTTATCCTCCCTTTAATCTGGACCGTTGGATCTCGGTTAGATCCAACGGTCACACCGCAGCTGCGCATGGGAAAAGAAATCAAATTAGGGTTATTTTGTATCCGGGTTGGATTAGGGTCAACCCGATTTGGGTTCATCAGACCCGGGCTTATAGTTTGGGCTTGGTATTGGGCTTTGTGATATTTAGTATTGGGTCATGTATTAATAGTTATTCAGATTTTAGGCTGATTATAACTGTAAATGGACTCTGATAATTAAAAAAGTTTGGACTTTATTTATTTTGGGTTTTATAATTATTAGTTTGGGTTTAAGTTTTATTTTATTTATTTACTAAATATAATAATAATACTAATATATATATTATAACAATAAAATCAGATAACAATATAAATATAATAATAATAATAACAATAATAATAATAATAATATTAAAAATAATAATAATAATAAAAAATAATAATAATAATAATAAAATATGTATGACATAAAAGGTAGATGTAATATCAAACACAAAGGAAAAAGAGAAACTTTAAACAAAATGAAAAATAATAAAAGTAAAAATAATAATAAAATAAAATAAAATAAATAAAATATATATTAAAAATAAACTATAGGTATGTATTATTTACAAAATAACAAAATAATTGTAATATCTACTCTTGTTTTTTGTTTCAATAAAATTGAAGTAATACAAGATTTAAAAGGTGAATAAGTGCTATTTTTTTGTATTTTTGATTACCGAATGCAAGCCCCTTATTCGAATTGAAACTAAAATTAAAACACAAGTTTAGACCGGATAAAATTAGTGATTACAGGAGGTTTAGATTATTGTGGAGTAGATGGAGAGAAATGTTATATTGTTATTGATATTTATTAATGCAAGTCTTATTTCATAGTTTATTCTTTCTGTGTACTTAACTTTCTTTGTATATGAGCTCGAGATGTTAAGTATGTGAAGAAATATCCATTTGTCTAATATCGGGAGAGTTAGGCTAATGAAACGATAGAATATGGTCTTTGCTCAAGGATATTGACTAATCCGGGTTGGATTTCAGTGACTAACAAGACGCATGTAAGGTTGTTATCTACCCTTGATTAATGTCGGGAGGTATCATCAAGACACAGGGATTTCAACAGCTTTCTTCGCTTAGGGATAAGGAAGAAACATATATGGTTGCTTTGTCAAACTATGGAAAGTTGAATTATCGATAAGGAATAACCCCACTTAGGCAGCTGCGGTGACCCTTTGTGCGATCCGCCGAGGCGGCAGTTCAACCTTATTGCATTAATAAGTGGATTAACAATATAACTAGATTCTCCTCTACAAAGCATTCAATCTAGACTCGTTCTTCTCAATTATTTCTTTTCCATAATTTAATATCGTTTAGTTAATGCAATTAGATTCAATCCAATTATTTGTGTTTTTAATTTCTTAGTGCAGTTATAAGAAGTAGTAGAATCGAAACAGTCCTCGTGGGACCGACATCTTAATTACTACAATCTAACAAAGGTGAAACCTATAGGACTCTAGAACCTAAACACGCAGGAATGAAGTGAAGCATTTAGATAAGATAAAAGAAAAAAAAATATAGGGTTGTTTATCGGATTGAGACTTTACGGGTTTATCTCGGTATTCCCTTGTAACCCGTTAGTGTCGGTTTCGTCTAGATCGGACTAAGGGGGTTATAATCTTCAAGACTTGTGAATGAGGTGGCTCCACATTTACATACTAAATTTGCACCCACTAATACAATCAAGTCCAAATATGTGACTAGTTGTTGCATTTAGTTTTTTGAACCCTTTCGGAGAATAAGAGTTTGCTGGGATTGGGAGAATGGATGGATGGATGAGAACAAGGGTGATGAATGCTTCCACTTATATACTCCAATATCTTTCCTTTCTACGTGCCCTGCAAACTCGTCTGATTCATAGTTGTCTTTATCATTTAACACATTTGATCAGGCACGTCGACAATGATGATTATATAGTGCAAAACTTGGGTCTGAACTAGAATTTGACCTAAAATAAAATATTTAGAGTTGAATTATTAAAAAAATAAAGGTCAATGAAATTATTTTGTCAAATGTTGGTTGGGTATATTTTTTTACTTTAGAGCAAAAGAAAATGTACTTTGCTAAAGATGTTAATTTTTTAATTAAACAATTTATATAAGATAATTTTAAAATATAAAAAATACATATTAAGTGAGATAAAATAATGAGCCATGGTGCAAGTACAAACTCTATCTCTCTTGGATATCCATGTAACCTATCATATTCAATCTCTTACAATTATCTCTTTCATGTTTCTAATTTACGGACACATTCTTTTATGATGGTCAAGTGTTTTTGAAATTCTAAATATCTTAGAGAAAATTTCAAAACGTACGATGCATATCATTGCATATTATTAATGTAATACATCGTAATACATAATTAAATTTTTAATAAGTATTAAACAAAAATTAATAATATACAAAATACGTGTCGTCTTTTTTTTCAATAAATTAATTTACTGGTTATGTTTTTACCAAAAATCTTCAGTAGAGATCAACTATTATATACAAAAAATACTAATGAGTTGGTTTTGAAACTATCTAACAGCTTTAACCATTTCTATACCAACCTCAGTGAGGAAACCATGTGTGGTGCAATATATATAATCCTATTTGCACTCACACAACTATATTTGACTACACATTCATACACATATTCCTAATATTCCCCTTGCAACGCTAATTTCTTGAAGAAAAGAATCAACTGCAAGAAAAAAAAACATAATAATACACAATCCACCTGTCGATGGTCATTCTTCAAGTTGATCGGTTGAAGCTGATATAGTCAATGGGTCTGTCGAAATTGAATCAGTCATGCGATGTATGAGAACAATAGAAAGCTTGATTCGATGTCTATGAAAAGCCGTTATTGAGAGGGGCTTAGTAAGAGCATCTGCCACTTATTCATAAGCAGGTATTTCATTTACTTGTAACCTACCAGATCCAACTTGTTCTTGAACAAAAAAATAAATCTAACTTCACATGTTTAAACTTGAATGCAGCACTGATTTGCAAAAACAACCACCGCACTTGTCATACCATAGCTTTGGAACCCCATCAAAGATGACATAATTCAGCCAACAAAGAACGCAACCACATGGTTTCAGTTGCAGCACATGCCACACTCCGGTATTCAGCCTCTACTGTGAATTGAGCAACCACTTGTTGCTTACGTGACCCCCAAGACACAAGGTTTCCACAAAAGAAAATACAAAATCCTATGATAGATCGTCGATCATCAGAATCATTATCTTAATTTGCTTCAACAAATCCTGTAATGCTCATATGATTATGAGGAGAAAATCGTAAACCATATTCAAGTTTCTTTTGAGATACCTAAGAATTTGTTTTACTGCATTTAGATGTATGTCATGAGATATTTGCATAAATTGACATACCTTGTTGACAGCAAAAGCTATGTCTGGACGTGTAATTACAATGTATTGAAGAATACTTACAGCAATTCGAAATTCAGTAACATTTTTTATCGGGCTCCCATCATGTATTGACAACTTACAATTTATAACCATAGGTGTGGGAAGGCTATTAGCATTATCAAACCACATCTCTACAATAAATCCAACACATACTTTCTTTGACTAAGTAGGATACCTCCTCTAGCGTCATAATGAACTTCAATTCCAAAAAAATATCTAAAAAGTCTTAAATCTTTAAGTGAAAACACAACATTCAGTCTGGTTACTACCTCTTGAATTTTAGTATTATCATTCCCTGTGATGATTATATCATCTACATACATAAGTAAATCAAGAGACTTTTAAGATCATTTATCTACCGGGTAAATCATCTGCCTCTTCTTCATTCATTATGTTTTTTAAAAAAATTTAGAAAATTCAATTTTTAATTTTATTCCTTACTTTTTATATCATAAATTCTAAAGCTACACCCTAAAAAATACATTTGATCCTTAATTCTCTAAACTCTATTCTTAATCTTAATCTTGTACCTTAAACCCTAAATGTTTTAAATTGAAACGGAAACACGAGGAAAAAAATGATTTCCACCCTCTACTAGACATCTTCCTTAGTGTTGAACTCTGACACTACACTAATTCCCACTTTTTATTTTCTTATTTTAATCATGAATATCCAAATTCGTACAGCCAATAGAAAATTACTTAATTTTGGAACTCCATATCAAAAAGGAATACCCTTCATCAGAAATATAAGTATGATAAAAGTAGGTTTCTTCAACTATTATAAAGAGCTCATGCTCTGCCATTCTAATTGTTAGAAACAATTCCCTTAAGAATTTATTAAAAAAGAAATAAAAAAGCAAAGAAGATGGGTGTTTTAAAGGGTTGCCCTTCTTTCATGTTACTCGCAGATACGGCAAATGTTGTGGTTGCCTACAAGGAACTAGGGTTGGAGGATGTTGAAGACAAGCTGATGACTGAAGACCCTAACAACAATAAGCCTTTTGCAGTCTCCGACAGCCATGTTGAAGATGAACAACCTAAAACCCTAATTGTTGATGATCTGTCGATGCCTAACACGTCTACATCTATCGCAATATTTGGAACTGATATAATCTGTAAGGAGGAATCCAAAACCGACCTACAAGTCCCATGTTCAAAGAAAGAAGAAGAAAGGGTTGATGATCTGTAACACCCGACCCGGATGTCACATTGAGCCTCTGGCCTAAAACCCATATTTCAAAATTTCCTTTAAAAGTCCAACAAATAAACAAATCCAAGTCCAACATAATTCATAAAATTCAAAAAGAATTAAAACATAAGTCCAAAATAGTTTAAGAAATCGGAACTCCAAAATATTACAGACCATTTAAAAACATTCAACCCAAATTAAAATAACAGAGTTACAAATTACAAATAGGATTCAACATAGTACTAGCCCATTATCTAATAAATGTACTCTGACAACACAGTCGATGCTGAAATCTAAACCTCAATGGTGCTCCATGGAACTGGCTTCACCTAACATACGCACGAAAGCACATTTCAAACGCTAAGCCATACAAGCTCAATGAATACGCCGAACTCGACCAACATCATGCATGGATATCCGCCCAACCAACCCCATACTCAGAATGTTACATCGAACATCTTCGAGTGAGGTCGCCCAACACTCGGAATAAAAGTCTTCAATCATCACCCGACATATTACATCATATGGCCTTTAACGTGTTGCAAAACTTATGGATATCCGGACTCCAACACACAAGGACTCAGACCACACAAAAGATCCACCTAGGATCTTATTACAACAAGATATATATTAAACCTTATCATACTTAAGCCTTTCGAGGTTATGATTATCAATCTTAGTTTAATAACACGTTTCTTAGCTTTTTAGATTAATGAATTTATTTATTAGGACCATTGGGCCCCAAATCCCTACCCAAACTTGGCCAAAATACACAGGGATATCGATACCCTTAGGTAGGGTATCTAAACACCCAACATCTATGCCCACCCAAAGAGGGTATCGAAACAAGGGTATCGATACCATTGACCAATTCAAACGCCAAAAAAAGGGGAGGGACTGTTTCGCTACAAGTATCGATACAAAAAGTTACTAGAAGACTCGGTATCAAGAAAACATAAAGGAAATTCGTAAAACCTCATTCCCGGATTAAACCTTAAACCCCTACCAAAACCTTACCCCCACCAAAACTATATATTCTTACCTTGTTTTAAAGATCCTTGACAACCCTATAACTTACCATTAAGCTTCACAACGTGATTCTAGACCAAAATCTGATAGTTTACACCTTTCTCTGGTGATTTGGGTGAAGAAGAGAAGCAAGAACAAAAGAAGAAACTTGGTGACTTCACTCTGATTTTCCTGCAGAGAAAATCACCCTCATTCCCTCTCTCTTTGTTCTCAATTAGAGGCTTACCAAAAAACCCTTACTAACCAAGCCCAACACTCAACCCAAACAAGCTAAAGGCCCAACAAGGCCCAAACTAAACAAACTTGATCCCAAAACTGAAGCCCAATACTACAGGTTAACCCGACACTCGGATATGGGAAATCCGGGTCATTACAACTCTCCCCTCCTTAGAGAAAATTTTGTCCTCGAAATTTACCTATCAGGAAGAGATGAGGATACTGGGATCTCATGTCCTTCTCTGCCTCCCACGTGGCCTTTTCGATCCCATGGTTCCTCCACAAAACCTTTACCAAAGGTATACTCTTATTCTGAAGTTCCTTAACTCCTCTATCCATGATTCCGATGGGCCTTTCCTCGTAAGTCAAATTCATATTGACTTCAATTTCCTCAAGTTGAAACACATGTGAGGGATCGAAATGGTAACGTCTCAACATAAATACGTGGAACACATTGTGTATTCATGCCAAATTTGGAGGCAAGGCTAGCCGATAAGACACCGTTCCAACCCTCTAAAGAACCTCATACGGCCCGATATACCTTGGACTCAACTTTACCTTGCGACCAAACCGGATGATACCTTTCCATGGAGATACTTTGAGAAACACCTTCTCACCAAGCTCATACTCGATGTGCTTACGTTTCTTATCCGTATAAGCCTTATGTTTGTCAAAAGCTGCTTGTAATCTTTCCTTGATGATCTGAACTTTCTCTTCGGTTTCCTTAACCAACTTTGAACCAACAATCTTCCGCTCATTGAGTTCTGTCCAACAAAAAGGTGTCTTATACCTACGCCCGTACAAAGCCTCAAAGGAGACATCTTGATGCTCGACTGGTAACTGTTGTTGTAAGCAAACTCTACCAACGGTAATTGCTCCTCCTAACTACGAGCAAAGTCTACCACACAAAACCGAAGCATATCCTTTAAGATCTATATAACTCTCTCAAACTGTCCATTGGTCTGAGGATAAAAGAATAAACTGAAGTGCAACTTGGTGTCTAGAGCCTCGTGGATAGATCTTCACAACCTCGCTGTGAACCTCGAATCCCTATCCGATATGATCGATAAAGGTACACCATGCAACCTCACGATCTCCTTGATGTAAAAACAACCTAATTTTTCCAAACTGAAGTCTATCCTCACTGGTAAGAAGTGAGCCGACTTGGTCAACCGGTCAACTATGACCCATATAGCATCATGTTTCCTCAATGTCATCGGTAACCCGGTGAAAAAGTCTATGGTCGCGCGATTCCACTTCCACTATGGAATCTGGATAGGCTGAAGCAATCCTGAAGGAACCTGATTTTCCGCCTTCACTTGCTGACATGTCAAACACTTTGTCAAAAACTCTGACACATCTCTTTTCATCTACGGACACCAAAAGAAAGGACAAAGATAATGGTACATCTTGTTACTAACCGGATGAACAGAAAATAAACTACGGTGAGCTTCCCTCAATATACGATCCCTCAGGTCCTCTAAGGCGGGAACACACAACTGACCCTGAAGTACAAGAAACCACAATCTCGCACTTCAAAGTCTGACGACTCACCTCTCTGAACAGCCTCTAACTGAGCTACCAACTCCTCATCTAACACATGAGCTCTCTTTATCTCCTGAACAAGCGTGGTCTCCACGCGCAACTCAGCCAACAAACCACCATCATCGGTCATCCTCAAACGAGCAAACAAAGCTCTCAATTCTGACATAGACTTCCTACTCAAAGCATCAACGACCACGTTCGCCTTGCCGGGATGATACTCTATGACACAGTCATATTCCTTTAACAATTCTATTCACCGACGTTGTCTCAGATTCAACTCTTTCTAGGTAAGCAGATACTTCAAAGTTTTGTGGTTGGTGTAGATGTAGCATTTCTCCCCATAGAGATAATGCCTCCATATCTTCAAAGCAAAGATAATTGCTGCAAGCTCAAGATCATGTGTAGGATAATTCCTCTCATGGGGTTTCAACTGCCTCGAGGCGTAAGCAACCACCTTACCCTCTTGCATAAGCATACAACCTAGCTTATTCAAGGAAGTATCTCTAAACACCACATAATCCTTTCTCGGTTTCGGTTGTGTCAAGACCAGTGCCTCTGTCAGATAAGCTTTCAACTCCTCAAAACTCTATTGTCTCCTCTCGTTCCACACAAACGATACTCCCTTCTGAAGAAACTTAGTCAAAGGTGCCGCTATGATTGAAAAACCCTTAACAAACCTCCTATAGTATCCGGCAAGTCCGAGAAAGCTACGGACTTCCGATACATTCCTCGATGGTTTCCACTCAACCACAGCTTGGATCTTCTGGGGATCTACTCGGATATCATCCGCTGTAACTATGTGGCTAAGAAACGCCACCTCCGACAACCAAAACTCGCACTTACTAAACTTGGCGTATAGACGCCTAACCCTTAACACCTGAAGAACCACTCTTAGGTGATAATCATGCTCCTCCTCTGAGCGTGAATACACCAAGATGTCATCGATGAACACAACCAAAAACTGATCTAGATACGGCTGAAAAATCCGGTTCATCAAGTCCATAAAAGCTGCAGGTGCATTCGTGAGCCCAAACGATATCACTAGAAACTCATAATGTCCGTACCGCGTCCTAAAAGCGGTCTTTTGGACATCCTCATCCACCACCTTTAACTGATAGTACCCAGACCTCAGATCTATCTTAGAAAACACACGAGCACTCCTCAACTGATCAAACAGATCATCGATCCTAGGCAAAGGATAACGATTCTTGATCATAACCTTATTGAGCTGGCGGTAGTTGATGCATATCCTCATCGATCCGTCCTTCTTCTTGACAAATAAAACCGATGCTCCCCACGGTGACACACTCGGTCTGATAAAACCTCTCTCAAGCAACTCCTGGATCTGTTGTTTTAACTCTCTCATTTCCGATGGTGCCATACGATACGGTGCTATAGACACCAGTATCGTTCCCGGTAACACCTCTATCTGGAACTCCAACTCACATCGGGAGGTAACCTAAGCAACTTCTCCAGAAATACATCGAGATACTCACAAACTATCCTCAAGCTCTCAAACACTGGACTCTCAATGCTCACATCCACCACGTGAGCTAAGAAAGCCTCACAACCCTGTTGGATCAACCTTTGAGCTGTCAACGCTGACACCATATTCGGTAAACACGGGTTTCTCTCACCCCTCACCACAACCTTAGAATCATCTGCTACTATGTACTTCAAACTCTTAGTTCTGCACCCGAAACTTGCATCGTGTTTGAACAATTAATCCATCCCAAGGATTACGTCGAACTCCTGAAACGGCAAGACCATAAGATTGGCCGGGATGATAGATCCTTACACCTCGGTCGGAAAACTTCCGATAAACCTTATCCACCAACACATCCAACCCCAACGTGCTTGTCACACAAACCCCTATCTCAAGATCCTCCGCTGATAACCCCCACAGTTGAGATATCCCACTACGGATATACGAGTGGGTAGACCCCAAGTCCATAAGAACAACTATGAGTACAGAAAACAAACTAAACGTACCTGAGATCACATCGGTAGCAGCACAATCCTTCTGTGCCCTCACAACATATTGTCTCATCGGGGCTCTAGCAGTAGACTGAAAGGTGCCTCCTAAAGCATGGCTAGCTCCGCCACGAGAGAACCCACGACCCCTCTGATCTAGAAACACATTCCTCTAAGCCTAACTGGGAGGAGACGTCACAACCTCAGGACCGTCCCTCGCATGGTGATCCAAAAACCCACACTAAAAACAAAATCTGGCATTACCCCAACACTCTCCTTGGTGGTTCCGACTACAACGCCTGCAAGTCTGAACACTAACACTAACACTCCTCTGTAAACTCTCTAGATCCCTAGAAGAAGAAGACACAGAATGCCTCCTACACCCACAGAATCTGACCCCTGATCTGACCCCGAACCTGATTCGATGCTCCTTTGTTCTGGTTCTAACGGTTCCTACTCCTACTAGAGTGGGACTGAGAGTTACCCGCACGACTCTGACTGGGTCCACCAGAGACTCCTTGGATAACAGAAAACCCATAGGTCAAACCCTGAACCTACTCAAGTGATTTAGCACTGACAGCTAACTCTAAAAACACCATAGGTGGTCTAGCAGTGAGATAAGTTTGGATCTCCTTCTTCAGACCTCTCAAGAACCTCATACATCTCATCTTCTCGGTAGCAAAAAGTTCTGGGGTATACCGGCTCAACTGAAGTAACTCTTGCTCATAAGCAAAGACCAAAAGGTTCCCTTGGACCAAATGGGTAAACCGCTCCCTTAGGGTGTCGATGTGGGTCTCACCCACATACTTGCTCTCGAACTTCTCAAGAAAGTCCTCCCACTTGGGGCGGTAAGGATACCAGCCCTGCTCCACTGTTTCCCACCACTCTCTCGCGTTTCCCTTCAGAAACGACAACACACACGATAGCTTATCCTCTGATCTCAGCCTCATCTGTCTCATGATCCACCTTGTGTCGAGCAACCACTGATCTGTATGTACGGGATTATCATATCCCGTACCAAAGAAGTCAACAACACCCTATCTCCGCACCCTCTCAATCGGTGCCTCATGTGGCATAGAAGACAGACTCGGTATAGCTCTCACTATCCGGCGCAAGGTCCAATTCAGCAGAGCAAAGTAGTTGGCCCCCTGACCAACTACATCATCCGATGGCACCTCCTCATAGGGCTCATACTCATAGTCGGAATCTCCTCCTCGAGAACCCCGACAGTCCTCCTGATCTCTCACGCGTCTAGGCATGCTTAACAGCTTCTGCACAACAACAACCAAAACCAGGATTATACCATCGAAATTTCAGCTTTAAAAGAAGTACTATATCGACTCGTGGGCAAGTACTAGTCTAACACCTATATAACACACTAGAATCCCCCGGAGACTCTTAGAACCGACTCAACCTGGGCACTGATACCACTAAATGTAACACCTGACCCGGATGTCACATTGGGCCTCCGACCCAAAACCCGTATTTCAAAATTTCCTTTAAAAGTCCAACAAGTAAACAAATCCCAGTCCAACTTAATTCATAAAATTCAAAACGAGTTAAAACACAAGCCCAAAATAGTTTAAGAAATCGGAGCTCCAAAATATTACAGACCATTTAAAAACATTAGACCCAAATTAAAAAAATAGAGTTACAAATTATAAATAGGGTTCAATATAGTACTAGCCCACTATCTAATAAATATAATCTGAAAACACGGTCGATGCTGAAATCCAAACCTCGATGGTGCTCCACAGAACCGGCTTCACCTAACCTACGCACAAAAACACATTTCGAACGCTGAGCCACACAAGCTCAGTGGATACGCCGAACTTGGCCAACATCATGCATATCAAAAGCATTAAAGCATGTCATATAAATCTCGTGCATGATATGTTGGTCTAGCATGATTACCTATCTCATAGCATAAATGAATGTATACTATCGCACACAGCATATACAATCACACAAGTCAACACACAAGAGTGAGGCCCGCGTCCACACAGCATCTGGATCCTATATTCAGGATTGAGGCCGCTCTCAAATCCTATGCCCAAAATGTTACATCAGACGTCTTAGAACAAGGCCGCCCAACGTTCCGAAAAGGGTGGAGGCCGCCCAACCAACCCCATACTCGAACTGTTACATCGAATATCTTCGAGTGAGGCCTCCCAACTCTCGGAATAAGTCTTTAATCATCACTCGGCATGTTACATCGGATGGCCTTCAAAGTGTTGCAACACTTATGGATATCCGGATTCCAACACACAAGGACTTAGACCACACAAACGATCTACCTATGATCTTATCACAACAAGATATATATTAAACCTTATCATACTTAAGCCTTTCGAGATTATGATTATCAATCTTAGTTTAAAAACTCGTTTCATAGCTTTTTAGATTATTGGATTTATTTATTAGGATCACCGAGCCCCAAATCCCTACCCAAACTTGGCCAAAATACACAGGGCCAGTATCGATACCGTTTGACCAATTCAAAAGTCAACAAAAGGGGAAGGACCATTTTGATACAAGTATCAATACAAAAAGTTACTGGAGGACTCGGTATCAAACCATAGTTCGATACCCTTGCTCTTCAAGCCTAAAATACACTCATATGTATCGATATCGGTAGCCTGTGTATCGATTCCCCTGCACGAAATGCAGGTCTGCACTTCAAATTTCTAGAGTTTCAGCCCAAAACTTAATCTAATCCATTTCAAGGTCTTCCTACTCGTTTTTAAGAGTGCTTAGGGTGTTTTAACATCATTTTTCAACCCTTTAACAAAAAGATACAAATTTCACCATTAAAACATGTCAAGCTCAAACCAAGCACACACATACACCAAACTATATGAATGCTTCCTACCATGATATGCATAATGATTAGATGAGTTGAGAGTACCAACCTTAGCAAGCAATAGCAAAAAACTCGAGCTCCTCTTCCATACAAGCTTTCACCTTCCCAAGCTTGAAGATAGGTCCTCCACTTGTTTCTCTACAAGGGAGAGGTTAAACCAACACTTAGACTCATCCATGAGTATCTCTAACTCTTAAGAACTTCAAGAAAACATAAAGGAAACTCGTAAAACCTCATTCCCGGATTAAATCTTAACCCCCACCAAAACCTTACCTCCACCAAAACTATCCATTCTTACCTTTTTTTAAAGATCCTTGACAACCCTATAGCTTACCCTTAAGCTTCACAACGTGATTCTTGACCAAACTCTGAAAGTTTACACCTTTCTCTAGTGATTTGGGTGAAGAAGAGGAGGAAGAACAAAGGAAATCCGGGTCGTTACATGATCTTAAGCGTTGTTTGGAGTCAAGTGAATCATGTACTCCAAAGAAGCCGAAAACGCAAGTTACTTGTTGTCGTCAACTGCTACCCCCCGGTTGGCCTGAAACGTTTAAAGAGATGATCCAATGCATGGACGGAAGTGGTGAGAAACTAATACTACAAAAGACATTGGAAATTACTGATTTGAGCAAGCATCATGATCGTCTCTCCGTCCCCCTGAATCAAGTGATGACCGAGTTTCTTACCGATGAAGAGAAAAATGTGTTGGAACAAGGTAGCAAGCGGGGTATAGAAGCGTTGGTTATTGATCCGGGTTTAAAAAAGAGGGATGAGTTTGAAACGGTTGGAGATGAAGAAGAAAAACGAGAAACCTAGCTCAGTAATCTCTGTCATGACAAGCGGGTGGTTTCAATTGTAAAAGACAATGGCCTCAAGGAGACTGATTCAATTCAAGTATGGTCCTTTGGAGCAAACGCTAAATTATGTTTTGCTTTAGTCATTGTTGATCCAAATCTAGTTTGAGAAGGAAGATGGTGCAAGAAATAACTTGTATCCTTTGCCATTCTTTTGTTTGGATAGAACTGTTTTGCGACTTCGGTTTCCCTGCTTAAACTTTCTCATTATTTTCATGTCTATTCAAATTGTTTTAATGAGAAAAAATATCTTACTTGCCACTGGGACACTTTGTAGGAAGATGCTGACCTGAAGTTACGTTGAATGTTTCTAGTTTTTTTTATATATAAATTTTGTGTGCAACAAAGTTTTTTCTCATTATCGTTATAATTTTTAGTAATATTTTTCTTAATAATAATTTTATATATAAAGTTTTGAACTCGAGACATACTTAAATAATATTAAACTATTTATCTCTTTGCCAAATCTATTGGTATACAAAATAATATATTACCGCCTCGATATATAAATATAAGAATGTATTAAAATCTTATATATTTTGACTTTTATGAGTAATATTTTAAAGTAAAAATCTCGTATCCCTAATCATACATCTTTTCATATCTTTCATTAAAAAATCTTAAAATTTTAATTCTAAACCATAATCCTAATTTCTTATATCTTAAACCCTAAACCATATAACCTTAAAAAACATCTTACACTTAATTCCTTAAACCCTAACCCCAACTCCTAACCTTCAACCTTTAATTATTCATCGTTTGTTTTGTTTAGGTCACCAACCTAAAAGCAAAAAAAAATCTTTAGGTCAGGTCAGATTTAAAGTATTTATTTTCATATCAAATCGGATTGATTTAAAAAAAATATATTTGGGTCAGATTGGGTAAAATCTGTTTAATATCGTTAAAAAAACAATTTGAGCTTTTCTGTACTTGGTTCTCGGCGATTGTTCAAAGCATAAATCAATAACTTCGCATATCTTTTGAAAGTTGATGAACTGGCTGTGCATCTTTGAATTCATAGGCAATAACTAGAAGCCACAGTTCCAACGTCCAAGGCTCATTAGTGTTAAATGTAACAGTAGACAGATGATCTTGAGGGTTTCATTGTATTGAACTCAAGCTTATACTTTTAATACAAAAGTAACCCTAAAACAAATTTATTACATCAAAAGGGAACAACTTAACTATCCTTGGTCATGCCTTTGAGATGCTTAATAAGTTCACAGTCTCCTAGAAGTGCTCTAAAATATCCCCACCAACAAAAGCCAAAAAGAAAAGAAAAAAAAAAGAGAGACGAATTAACTAAAAGAAGGTGAGATGATGGGAACATAGAGATAGAGAGTGCGAAATTATACCAAAATATATTATAATTTTAAATTGAATGTTTCAATATTTTAGAGGAAATGTAGCTTAGATGATAGAGTGACTGCTTAATATACGAAAGGTACAGGGATTGATATCATACATCTCTTATATCCCATGACTAACAGAAGAAGCGGAATAAAAATTCGTTTAAAATCGATTTAAGTTTGAATTGATTGTGATTTGAGATGATGATGATTTAAATACAATCCGAATTTAACTTGATGTTGATTGAACTCGAGTTGGACCATGAATATTTTAGACCCAAACCCAAATTAAACATATTAATGTGTTAACTGAACCTGACTTGATATAAACTCAAATTAAAATATAATCTAACAAATATTTACACATAGTAGGTCTTTTGTAGTTTTAATCTCTTCCAATGTGTTGTTTTGTGAACTATCTCACTGGCTTAGGCCCAATGGCGATGAGAATCTTTTGTAAGGGATTAAAACTACAAATTGCAATGAAAATATATTTTGTTCTCATTCAAGTTTTGTGTAAGACTTTGAGGTTGAATTTTGAGCCGATTAAATTCGGAGGATAAGAGTAACCTAATTTGACCACGTGAATAATATGAATTCTTGCACCTTAAGATTCAGATTATTTGGGACATCCATTTTGAAAAGAGATTTCGAGAAAGGAGGTCAAACTAAAGAATTTCGGCCATCATTACGCACGAAAGACCAAGAATCCATTATGACCAATAGAATCAGGGGTATCCCTTAAAAAATCATGTCACTCATGCATTCAAGTATTTTGTATTTAGAAAATATGAAGTTAGATTTGGCATGCATCGAGCATAAAGAGAGGGGTATTCATGATGCACATATTTTTTTCTGTACATACAAATAGATCCAGTGACCTCAATTTTGGGGCATCAATGCGATGACCAACCTTTGTCTCCAAGAAGGCTAAATATGAAGAAAATAAAAAATATTCAAGTAATAACCACGAAATTTTGAATAACTACTAATTAATATTTTATTTCACTTTTAGGTCATAACTACCCATCATGAAGTAGTAGAAACAACTTTTTTCTCAATGTTGCTTCCGTTAGTGGTGATGGGATAATTTTGTTAGAACTTTGCTCTTCCGACGGCTATGTTGAGGATTAAATCTTCTTGTAGATCTTATTTTTTCATATTTTTACTAACGGTATATATGAATCAAAGCTATTTTGAGAGAAAAACAAATGAAAAAAAATCAAAAAATTAAAAAATTAAAAATTAAAAAAATAAAAAATGAAATGAAAGAAACCCAACAAAGATATGCAAAAAACAAGATAATGGACAATTCAAGTGTCCTTCAAAAATTCATTTTTCATGAATGGTCAAAGGAAAATAATTCCTTTGAAAAAAAAATCCAATCTCATGATTGATACAAACTAATTGTACCCAAGGGAATGATACAACTAACCTGGAGCAAACAACTACCGTAAGGGCAAATCAATTCTGGTGATCCTTGTGCATTTAGGAAAAATGCAAAGACAACATATGATCTCAATTGAAGATATTTTTTGTATCAAATATTCAAATCTTTCATGCTCTGATCTTACCCCTCCGTTGATGGTGTAGATAGATCCTACCGTAAAAATTAGGTCATGCGTCTTCGTTAGTGTCGTAGTTGGGACAAATTTACTGAACATGGATCCTGCCTTTTCGTCAGTGTTGTAGCTGGATCACCCTTACAAACTTGAAACCATGCTTCTTTATCAGTGTTACAGCTTGGTCAAATCTTTGATCTTGCCTCTTCGTTAGTGTTGTAGCTAGATCATCCCTACAAATTTTAGACCATGTCTCTTCGTCGTTGTTGTAGCTTAGTTAAATCTTTGGTTCTACCTCTTCGTCGGTATTGTAGCTAAACCAAATTTACATAATTCTAGGTCTTGCCTCTTCATCAGTGTCGTAGCTTGGAAAAACCATTCTTTTGATCTTGCCTCTTCGTCGGTGTTGTAGCTGGATCAACCTTACAAATTTTAGACCATGCCTCTTCGCCGGTGTTGTAGCTTGGTCAAATCTTTAGTCCTGCCTCTTCTTCAGTGTTGTAGTTGAACCAAAATTATGTAACTTTAGGTTCTGCCTCTTCGTCAGTGTTGTAGCTGGGCCAAACCATTCTTTTGATCCTATCTCTTTGTCGGTGTTGTAGTTTGATCAACCTTATTGACTTTAGACCCTGCCTCTTTGTCGGTGTTGTAACTGGGTCTAACCTTACTAACTTTCGATTATGCCTCTTCGTCGATGTTGTAGCCAAACAAAAATTACTAACTGAAAGTCCTGCCACTTTGTCGATGTTGTAGTTAAGCCAAACCATTCTTTTTGATCCTATCTCTTCGTCGGTATTTTAGTTAGATCAACTTTACTGAATTTAGACCTTACCTCTTCGTCGGTGTGGTAGTTAGGTAAAATTTCACCAAACTTTAGGTTTTGACTATTCGTTAGTGTCGTAGCTGGACCAAATCCAACAAGATCTCATTCTGTCATTGAGGGCGTAAGTATATCTCAGTGTTGATTAGTCTCATTTTCCCGTTGATGGCACAACTAGACCAAGTTTCTTACTTACGGATACTACATCTTTATTAGAAAAATCAAAAAAAAAAGAAGAAGAAAAAAAGAAAAAAAGAGAAAGATAAATAGAAAAGAAAAAAGAGAAAAAAAGAAGAAAGAAAAAAAGAAAAAAAATATGGTAGATCATGCTTCTTCATCGATATTGCAGATAGATCAAATATTAAAACTTTAGCTCTTCGATCTTGCATCTTCGTCAGTGTTACAGTTGGATCATACATCAGAGCCTTTATCATTCAATTCTGTCTCTTCGTTAGTGTTGTAGTTGGATCAAATATTAGAATTTTAATTATTCGATCTTGTCTCATCGCCGATGATGCAGCTAGATCTAATGTCAGAACCTCACTCTTCAATCTTGTCTACTCGTCGGTGTTGCAGATGGAACTTACAGACCTTGTCTCTTCGTCAGTGTTGCAGCTAGGTCAAATTTTAGGTTTCCAAAGTCATCATCATCCTACGTGGAAAGTTGACCAGGAAGGGGATATATGTCTTTAAAAAAATCCACGTTACTATAACCATTAAGTTTAAACAACGGGTATTAAAACCATAGGTTAGAAAAATGAACACTAAAATAAATGTGGTACTAAATATGTAGTTATCCATTTAAACTATTTCTAACTAATGAGACTTTAACAAATATCACTGCCTCAACAATAAAAATAAATCCCACAAATAAGAAAGCGAGAACTTAAACCCGTAACTTTTAAGAAAAAACATAGGTTAGATAACCACTATACTAAATTTATTCAATGATTATATTTTTTAAAATTATTTTAACTTAAAAACGCAAACCCTAAAAGCCAAAGAAAAATTAAATGCAATGATTCAAGCTTGGCTATCGGTGAAAAAATCTCTGGTTATATTTACCGCTTCAAGGCTACCGGTGAAGTAATCTCCGACGATTCCCTCCCAAAATCAAGCTTGGTTTGTTTTTAACGGATATCGAGTACACATTCCACGTTTTATTTCTCATGTCTCAAAGGTTTATGTGAATGCACAATTGAACTTTGTCGCGCGTAGGAAGACTTACATTTTTTGGTACAAGTACACACCTTTGTCAAATTATAATATTGTCAACACGAATATTTTTTTACGTTATATATAATAATTAATAAATAAATAATAATATATAATAATAATAATATTAAAATATTTTAAAAAAATCAAAAATAATCGTGGAATCGTGAAAGAAACAGAAACAGGGGGATTTGTAGCCGAATTTGTAGGGGATAGGATTTGAGGAGTTTGTTTAGGGATTAGATTTAGATTAGGAGAGTTTGAGTATATGAAGGACTTTGATTCAAGTCCTTTAAAAAGACTTGAATCGGCTGAATGGAGGAGGCATTCGATTGGAGAGAAAACGGGAGAAAGGTTTGAATCGGCAGTCAAGGAGATTGGAAGCAAGTTTGAATCATTCGGAGTCAAGCTTTGAGGTAAATCTTTTCGGTTTTTGTATGCATCTTCCTTGGTTTGATTGAAGCTTGGGGTTAGGGTTGAGTTTCGGTTAGATTGTTGAGCATCTAGAGGGTTTTTTTGGGGTTTTAGGTGTTAGATTAGTGAAAATATAAGTTCCTAGGTGTTTCCGGCGTGTTTTAAGGCTCCCGGTGACCTCACCGGCGTCGGAAACGGACACCAAAGGTTTTCTGGACGATGGCCGGCGTGTTTCGCGGTAGTCGGCGAACACGCCGGATTAGAAGAGTTTGAGTATTTTAAGGACTTTGATTCAAGTCCTTTAAAAAGACTTGAATCGGCTGAATGGAAGAGGCATTCGATTGGAGAGAAAACGGGAGAAAGGTTTGAATCGGCAGTCAAGGAGATTGGAAGCAATTTTGAATCATTCGGAGTCAAGCTTTGAGGTTAATCTTTTCGGTTTTTGTATGCATTTTTCTTGCTTTGATTGAAGCTTGGGGTTAGGGTTGAGTTTCGGTTAGATTGTTGAGCTTTTAGAGTTTTTTTTTGGGGTTTTAGGTGTTAGATTAGTGAAAATCTAAGTTCCTAGGTGTTTTCGGCGTGTTTTAAGGCTCCCGGTGATCTCACCGGCGCCGAAAATGGACACTGTAGGTTTTCTGGACGACGTCCGGCGTGTTTCACGGTGGTCGGCGAACACGCCGGATTGGCACCGGACGGTGGTGGAGGGGATCACACGGCGGTGCATGCGGTGGTTTGGATGAATGTTCTTGGTGTTCTTCATGTTCTTCCAAGAACATGAAGAACACCATCCTAAAAGCCATGTTTTGATCCGATTTGTTCAAAGTTTCTGGGCATGAGGTGTTTCTCTCAGAGAAACTGAGTCACACCGAGTTGGTCTCGGTCCAAATGACCGAGCCAACTCGGCCTAAGCCCCTTTTGTTAGGCAGCAAAATGCTACCGTTTTGGCAACCGAATTGAAGCGGGTTGGATCCGGGTTGAACCCGGATCCACGCTTTTTAAAACATATGGGTTAATCACCCGTTAGGTCCCCCGAGTTTAAGCTGTAATACTTTTTAGCCCCAAACCCTTAGATTTAATCCAATTTAGTCCCTAAAACCCCTATTTAGCCCTTAGAGATTTAGAATTGATACAATTAGGTCCCTAGAAACCTTCAATTAGGCCCTAAAATCCTAATTAAATCCCTAAATAAACTATTAGGATTAAATTAAATTTATTTTAGACTTAATTTAGGTTTTAAAATTAATTTTAAGGACTTAAAAAATTAATTAGGTTCTAGATTTGAATTAAATTTAATTTTTAAGAAACTTTAAAATTCATTTAATATAATTAAATCTAATTTAAAATTAATTTGATTCCAAAACTTAAAAATTAGACTCTAATTAGGTTTAATTTAATTCTTAAAAATTAGAAAATAATTTTAATTAATTATTTTAATTAATTTTAATTAATTTCTAAAAATGTAAAGTTTTAAAGTTAAACTCTTTAATTAGGTCTAGTTAGCCTTAAACCCTAAAACACTCACTAAATTAGACTTTAATTAGGTTTTTTAATCTTTAAAATTAGAAGATAATTTTAATTAATTATTATAATTAATTTTAATTAATTTCTAAAAGATAAGATTTAAAACTAATTAAGTCTAATTAACCCTAATTTCACCACACCAAACTTTAATTAGGTTTAATTAAAATTCTTAAAATTTAGAAGTTACTTTAATTAAGACTCTTAATTAATTTAAAATTTCTAAGATAATGTTTAAAAATTAACCTAATTAAGTTTAACCCAACCCAAATTAAACATTTGGACTTAAAATTCACCAAGATAGATTTAAATTAGGTTTTAATTAAAATTTGAAGTTAAGAAAATTTAATTAATTAATTTAATTAAAAGTTTCTAAAACTTTAAAATTAATTTCACACTTAATAAATCTAATCAATCTTTCAAGGTTTGTTCTCGATTCCCTTGTAATCTCTTTTTTTTTTTCTTACAAGTCCCTTTTGTACTCATGAAATTTTGATGTAATTTTGTATGCCCATGATTCTAATAAAAATGTTGAGTTCCTTTATTTTGTTTATGCTTTACTTTATGTTGTCTTGCATAACATATTTTAGGAAGGTCATTTAATAAACTTAAGTTAAATAATTTAGAGCTTTTTAGGGCTAGTCACTTAAATTAATTAATTTAATTAGGGAGAAAATTTAGTAACGTAGCATGTGAATCTTATGTCTCGGATACACTAAAGAGATTGGTGTTTTGACGTACCATGATGCTGACCTAGAGAGTGTACCTTGGAATCGAATTCATGTGTTATTAAAACCTAGAATTTTGACAAAAACTTAGGTTTAGAATTAAATAAAATGGATAGGTAAATAACTAGTAGCACTAGTAACTTAGGTTTTAAAAACTTAAGCAATGGAGCCTTTTTTAGGATTAGAACTTAAAATGGACAAGATAAAAATAATCATGCATTTTACTTTAGCCTTTTGAGGCGGAAGTTAAATTCCTTTAAATTTGGGTGAGGTTTCCTATCTAGAGGACGTCTTGTTCAACTCAAGTTTCAAGGTGGTGTAACTTCTAAATCAAAAGGATATCCAAATTTAAATAATGTTTACTTAACAATAAAAAAATTAAATTAATATCTATCTTCAAAGTGTCAATGCCACGTAATATTTTTCAAGGTACCAATTGTTTTGGCGTTTGTAAGGGTCGTCCTTACATGTAACCGACTCCCGAACCCAACATTTTTTTTAAATGAATCTCTGGTTTATTTTTATGGTGTCTGGCCTACCTAAGTGGCCGGTGGCGACTCCAAATCAATTTTTCAAAATTAAATTATAGATTTTTCTAAAATTTGGATTTTTCAATATTAAAATTAATAAAATCCATATTTTTCAAAACCAATCGTCGAACACTTTTTCACCTAAAATCGTGTTTTTTAAAGAGGTCGCGACAAATATTTAAGATATCGATTTCGTAGGTACTGGATAACTACGCAGCTTATCGCTCATGCACTAAATAAGCTCTCGACCCGAGCTTTAACCCTTAAGTGGGACTTAGATATTATCCGACGTGATGCTTTCCAGCTCTGAGTTTCAGATTTTTATCTGCTTCCAATATACTAACCTTACGCATCGTGGGGTCTTCACCTCCGTTGTAAGGGAACTATACCACTGAATCGATATCTTATCGTTGTAGTAGACGGTAACGACAGTTTGGGAACCAGTGTCTAGACCAAAAACCCGCATATAGAGTAGAAACCAACCCCTTCTAGAGCCAGACAAGAACCATAAGATAAGGCGGTATGTTGCCGAAATGCCGCCGAACTTAGGATTTCTCTGTTAACATGCTCTCTAGTTATTTTGTGTATTTTAGCACGTTCTATGGTTATTTTACGCATTTTATCTTGTTCTCCGGTTAACTTTATTTGCATTTTTTAACTGCTCTATGGTTTTTTTCCAGCACCTTCTTGTTGTTTTATCTTCGTATTTATCCTACTAACACTTTTCTTTTTTTTTCTTTGGTCCTTTATGCATTTATTTTTACTTGGCATATTTGCATGGGTATTAATTTGGAAAACAATAAAGTTAGAAGTGTCCAATAATGTCAGAAGTGATCATTATAGGCGAAGATAACACGGAAGTCTGGACTTGGTCCGAATCAGTTCAGCATGAGAAGGGTGACAGTTTGCCAACAGGGAGTGTCTCTACACTAAATTAGTATGTCAGAATGAGCACCAATCAGAGTCCTTGTCTCTCTGAGGTCCAAGAGGTATGGGAACAGTGGAGTGACTATATGAAAGATCAGTTCAAGAAGGAGTTTGGGGATATTACGTTGTTAGTGAAGGTCCCTATTGATAGGCACCTAATGAGGGCAATGGCGCAATTCTGGAATCCTGCTTACAATTGTTTCACCTTTGGGAAGATAGACATGACACCTACGCTAGAGGAATACGAGGTCCTGATCAACTGCCCAACAATCAAGAATGATAGGATATATGTCAAGCCCAACAACACTTCGGGCTTCAAGAAGAAATTGATGCAAATCAACGGTAAGGACAAAGAATTTTGGGACAGGAAAGTAACGGGTCACGAGGATACAAGCGAGGAGAGACAGAGAGTGAGTTGGAAGGTCTTTAAGGATTTGATAGCTTCGAGCAGCGAGGAGCCCACTAAAGCAAGAAGGATGTACGCCCTTTGCATATATGGGTTAGAGCTATTTCCTAGAACTCCCGAGTACATTGACCCATCCACGGTTGGTTTATTCGAGAAGTGGTCCAAGGGAGTAAATCTGGCTCCAGTCATACTAACCGAGACCTATAGATCACTCACCGCATGCAAAAGGGCCAGTGAAGAAAGATTTTGGGGATGTGCACAGCTTTTGGAGGCTTGGTTCAGAGGCCACCGTTGGAGCTCTCCGTATAGCGCCCTGAGGTTCAGGACTACCTACTCACCTATTGAAGAGCATTTAAAGAGTTTTGTTGTGGAGAAGAAGACTGAAGCCTAGTGGAGTGAGCTTTTCCGAGATTTGACTGATTTGGATATCGTTTAGAAGGCCTGTTGGTTGAATAGAGGAACAACTTTTCGGTATCGATGCGGGGACTGCAATTGGATCCCATTAGCGGGTATATAGGGTGGAACGGCTTACTTCCCTCTATTATTCTCAAGGCAATTTGGTTCGAGACAGTTTATTCCAGCCACAGTGGGGATGGCCAGTTTCAGTTTTTCACACCAGAGCGAGGGGTACAGATCCAAGTTAGCCCAGATTGTGAAGACTTGAGACTCACCTAGGAGGGTTCAGCCCTATCGAGAGTTTGAGATCATGGCCCGATATGACGAGTGGAGAGAGCAAAGGGAGAATGATGGAGTTTTTCAAGGAGTACCGAGGGATGAGGGACCGTCTTCAAGCAAGGTAACCTTAGAAGCACCGTCAGCGTTAGAAAAGCTCAAGGAGGACCGGGACTTGGATTTCCAGAGGCAAGATAAGAAGATCTATGAACTCACACAGGAGTTGAACCTTGCGAAGTACCAAGTACAGAATCATGAGAGGAGAGAAAAGGATATGGCACTTCAGATCGAGAGGCTACGTCGATATTTGAGGGAGGCGCAAGCAATACCAATATCTGAGGGGCATAAAAGGAAAAGGGAAAGGGAAAACAAGAGTGTCGGGGACAGTTCTGACCGCTTGAACAAGGCTTTAAAGGAAAAGGAGAAATACAAGAAGCTCTACGAAAAGAAATACCGTGAAGCGAGAGAAGCAAGTTCCAAAGCCAAGAAGACATCAGAAAAAGATCGAGCGATGATCCGTGAGTTGACAACCCAAGTAACACAGTTAGAAGAACTGGTGGCTAAGTATCACAACGAAGACAAGGCCAAAATGGAAGAAGAGAAGGAGGGGCTTCAACAAAGATTATCTCGCTCGAGGGCCAAGTACAAGAGTTACAAGAAAAGTTAGCCGACTTCGAGGGAGCTTTGAGTCAGAATGTCGGAGAAGCATGGAAGACTAAGTATGAGGCAGCACAACGCACAGTCCAGAGTCAGAACAGTGAGTTGGTCAACTTCAAGGGACGAGTCAGAAGTATTGCATCGTATGTACAGATATTGTCAAGAGAAGCGACAACTCTTCTGGACCAGCCAAACGTCGAGGAAATGCATGGAGCAACCATCGTCCGCATACTACATGAATTGACCAACTTAGGGATTAGGGCCAACAGTTTTCTGTAGATTATCTTTAAAGTTGTAGTGAATCCTTTTTGGATAGACGGATATTTTTAAGAGATTGTTTTTTGAATTTAATACCCCCTTACAATCATACATTCATACATCATGTGCATTATTATTAATTAAAAATAAATTTTAATAAAGGTTTTATGGCAATGACTTTTTAGAATAGCAAACATACTATACACGTATTCAACGCGTTCGCGCACCAAGAGACTAGCGATGGAAGAAAGACTACAAAGATTAAAGGATCATCAGGCCATATTCGTAAATCGCTTAGATGCGATAGAAAATGGCATGAAAGATGGCTTCACCAAAATTCAGACGGATATTATCAGTCAGATAACCGCTCTGTTAGGACCGAGGCAGGATGACAAAGGTAAAGCATCGATGGGTGGGGGAGATGAAGCTGAAGGACAGGCAGACACGGTAACTAGGAGGCAACCGGAAGTGCATTCAATCCTAGGGAGAGTACAGTTTAATGCAGTAGGGGCATCCACGAGTCACCCCGTGGAAGTTGAATATTTTTCTCTGAATACCGATGAAGTCCCAGATCTCAACTTTATGAGTGAAGTAGAGAAAATGAGACAGGACATGGAGAAGAAGTACGCTGATCACTTTAAGGCACTTGAAGCCAAAATCCAAGAAATTCAAGCCCAAGGGTCGGTTGATAAAAGCATCGATGCATTCGAGCTCAGCTTAGTTTCTGATTTGGTCCTACTACTGAAGTTCAAAATGCCTGACTTCGAGAAGTACGATGGGACGTCGTGTCCAAGCGTCCATATGACGATGTATTGTCGGAAGATGTCCGCTTTTAGCAAGGATGAGAAGCTGTTTATCCATTGCTTCCAAGATAGTCTGACGGGTTCTGTTATCCGGTGGTACACATAACTCAGTCGGGAGAGTATAAAATCATGGAAGGACCTATATCGCGCCTTCATGGACAATTACAAACATGTAACGGAAATAGGGCCTACTAGAGTCATGTTACAGCAAATGGGGCAAAAGTCTAACGAAACATTCCGACAATATGCCCATAGGTGGAGAGATCTGGCCTCTCAGGTGCAGCCTCCGTTGATCGAGCGGAAGATGACTCACATGTTTGTAGAGATATTGAAGGGGCCGATGTATGAACGTCTCTTCACAATCACATCCATGCAAAGCTTCTCTCAAATAGTTGCCACCGGAGAGTTGGTGGAGGCAGCTATCAAAAGTGGGAGAATCGAAGGATCTGACAGCTCGAAGAAGAATTCTAAGAATAAAGACAATGAGGTAAACAACGTTGTGATGTATGAATCCTCGAGGAATATGACGATTTCCAAACCCGGGTCAGGGGCAGGTAGCTCACAGGGTTCAAACAAGGACTCAAGGTGGGAAAAGCCAAATTTCTCACCAATCCCAGTTACGTATGTTGAGTTGTACACTCAGCTACATGATGCTGATATGATTCGCCCGTATTTCATCATTCCGCTCAAACCCCCTTATTCACACTGGTATGACCCGAAGGCTCAGTGTGTTTATCATGCTAACGTTCATGGATATAGCATCGAGAACTGCATGGCTTTTAAGAAGATTGTCCAAAACATGATAAATGTTGGGGTTTTGAAATTTGATGAACCCAGTGTCTCAACAAACCCAATCCCGAATCATGGCGGTCGGGGTGTAAATGCAATTGAAGAGGATCAAGCGAGACAAGTTAAAATGAGAGTGTCGGAAATCCGGTCACCCTTAAAGTGGGTTTTTCAACAACTGTTTGATAACGGGCTCATCTGTCAAGGGATGCAAGTGAAAGAATCTACCGAGGAAGGCCCGTATTGCGAATTCCACCAAGAGCACGGGCATACAGTTCAACAGTGTGATGACTTCAGAAACTTATTACAAGGAATGATGGATAACAAAGAGGTGGAATTCTTTACCAAAGAAGGTGGCCAAAAAATGATGGACGTATGCGCGTTAGAAAATACCGGGCCAAAATACAGTGCAAGCAGGCCACTAGTCATTTCAGCCCGACCAAGGGGCAACAATCCAGTTGCGTCGACAAATGCTCCTCGCATAGTAATTACCCCTCCAGCTCCCTTCCCGTTTAAGGATACGCAAAGGGTGCCATGGAATTACACCGCAAGTGTGGCTGGGCCGAGTAGTTCGAAGCCCGTCGAGGAGATACAGTCAGGAAAACCGGGAGTCATTGAAAAAGTGGGAACAGAACTAGTGAATGAAGTGGGTCATTTTACAAGGAGCGGGAGATGTTACTCACCGGCTCAGGAAGAGGACCAAACAAAGCTTGCAGAGAAGAAGAAGATCTTCGCAGATCCAACTTCGAAGATGAATGAGCCTATCACCGAGGAGCAAGCCCATGAGTTTCTACGATTTTTAAAACACAGTGAATATAGTATAGTGGAGCAGTTGAAAAAATAGCCCGCTAGAATCTCTATCTTGGATTTTTTGTTGAGTTCGGAAGGGCACCGTGACGCTCTTTTGAAAGTGTTAAATTAGACTTTTGTCTTGAAGGACATATCGGTAAACAAGTTGGACCGAATCGTTAACCATATTATAGCAGATAACTACATAATGTTCACCGATGATGAGATCTCTGATGGAGGAATGGGGACTATCAAAGCCTTAAACATCACGACCCACTACAAGGGTTATGTGGTGCCGGGAGTTTTAATCGATAACGGTTCAGATTTGAACGTGTTACCCATGGAAACTTTGCAAAGGTTGCCCATAGATGTTGCGCACGTGAAGAGTTACCAGAATATGGTCAGAGCGTTCGATGGAACCACAAGGGATGTTTTAGGAAGAATTGAAGTCCCGTTGCTGACTGGGCCATCCGTGTACAACATTGATTTTGTTGTAATGGATATTAGGCCCACCTACAATTGCTTACTAGGCAGACCTTGGATACATTCTACCGGGGCAGTACCATCATCACTATATCAGAAACTGAAATTCGTAGTAGATGGCAAGCTCGTATGTGTCGGGGCGGAGGAAGAAATCATTGCATCCGTTTCCACGGATACACCCTACGTTCAAGATAATGAAGATACGCTAGAATGTTTTTTCCGGGCCTTAGAATTTATCAATGCTGCATTCGTAGCTGAAGGTGCGACATTCTCATGTCCAAAGCTGTCAAACTGCACCGAAATGACCGTCAAGCAAACCCTTGGCAAAGGAGCCAAAGCCGGAAGAGGGCTAGGAAGGAGGTTACAGGGGAGCTTACACCCAAAGCCTAGGGTCATGAAGAAAGGGCGAGTCGGGTTAGGCTTCTCAATTGAAGCATATTAGAATAGGTATGGAAGGACTATAGCCAAGAAGCCAACTTCATTAAGTGAAAAGATCGACTTCATCTCCCACGGGTTTGTAAACGTCACAGAACAGGCGGAGAAGAATCGCTTGGAAGCTATCAGGTTGCAAGAGGAAGAGATCTTAGGAGAAGCTTTCGAAGGTCTGATGGTAGGAGGGATTTCTGAAGGTCCAAGGATGAATCTACTGAATAAAATTCGTCCATGCCTCCCTAGCGAGACTCTGAATAACTGGACTATAGAGGATTTACCTGTAGTTTACAAAACAGAGTAATGCCATAAACCACCCTATACTTTTGCCCGCGAGTGTAGTAGATTTTCTGTAAAGGACTTTTTCATGTTTTTTTATTAGCAAATAAAGATGCTTTTTCCCTTTCATCAATGGTAAAAATTCTTCTTTTCTTTCATTCGTTTCATTCATTTCATCCTTATTCATCTATTATTCCCATCCAACTATACAAATTCTTCTTCGCAGGTTCCCGAACAATGATCACATGTATGATTCCGGGCCTAAACCCGAAATAGATTTGAAAAGGATCTCTTGTCTAATGGAAATCAATGAGTATGAAGACAATGCAGACTACGAGATTCTTGAAGAATTGTTAAGGTTGGTAGATCAAGAGGATAAGCAAATCATGCCCCTCAAAGAAGAAATAGAAACTCTGAATCTGGGTACAGAAGAAGAGAAAAAGGAAGTCATGATCGGAGCAGCATTCCCGCTAGGGGCAAAATAAAATTTGATAGACTTGTTGTGAGAATTCAAAGACGTCTTCACATGGTCTTATCAAGATATTCCATGCTTAAATACCGACATCGTGGTCCATAAGTTGCCTATCAGACCAGATTGCAAGCCTATACAACAGAAGCTCAGAAGGCTGAGGCCGGAAATGTTGTTGAAAATTAAGGAAGAAGTGCAGAAGCAAATCGATGCAGGCTTCCTACAGGTGGCAGCATACCCAGAATGGGTAGCAAACATAGTCCCCGTGCCTAAGAAGGATGGGAAAGTTCGGATGTATGTGGATTATAGGGATTTGAACAGGGCAAGCCCGAAAGATAATTTCCCTCTGCCCCATATCGATGTCCTAGTGGATAATACCTCGGGGCATTCATGGTTCTCCTTCATGAATGGGTTCTCAGGTTACAACCAGATCAAGATGAATTCGAAAGACATGGAGAAGACGACTTTTACCATACTCTGGGGCACGTTCTGCTATAAAGTCATGCCTTTTGGGTTGAAAAATGTTGGGGCCACATACCAGAGAGCTATGGTGACACTCTTTCATGACATGATGCACAAAGAAATCGAAGTTTATGTGGACGATATGATAGCCAAGTCCCAAACAGAAGATGGACATGTGCAGGATTTGAAAAAGTTGTTCCAAAGGCTACGAAAGTATCAACTAAAGCTTAACCCTAATAAATGTACATTTGGGGTTACGTCTGGCAAACTACTTGGTTACATTGTCAGTCAAAGGGGCATCGAAATCGATCCCGATAAGGTCAAGGCAATTCAAAATCTGCCACCCCCAAAAACAAAGAAAGAAGTTCGGGGCTTTCATGGAAGATTGAACTACGTGTCTCGGTTTATTTCTCAGTTAACCAATAGGTGTGATCCCGTTTTTAAACTGCTTCGAAAGAACAACCCAGGTGAGTGGAATGACGAATGTCAGGAAACTTTGGACAAGATCAAACAATATTTGTCCAACGCGCCAATATTGGTGGCACCTTTTCCTGGGAGACCATTAATCCTTTACTTGACGGTGTTCGAGAACTCTATGGGATGCGTACTGGGGCAACATGATGATACTGGAAAGAAAAAAAGAGCAATCTATTACCTGAGTAAGAAATTCACTGAATGGGAGGCACGATACCCATTTATCCAAAAGATGTGCTGTGAGCTTGTTTGGGTTACTCGTCGACTCAGGCAATATTTGTTGTACCACACCACGTGGTTGATCTCAAAACTCGATCCATTAAAGTTTCTGATGGAAGCACCCGCATTGATTGGGAGGTTAGCCCGATGGCAAATGTTGTTGTCCGAATTTGACATATTATATGTAAGCCAGTAGACAATCAAGGGAAGTGCCATAGCGGACTTTCTCGCGAGTAGAGCCTCGGATGATTATGAGCCTCTAAGCTTTGATTTTCCTGACGAGGATGTGATGACTATTTCCGTTGAAGAAAATGAAGAAACAGAAAATTGGAAATTATATTTCTACGGGGCAGCCAACGCTCTTGGACGGGGAATCGAAGCTGTATTGATATCTCCTGATGGTGTACATTATCCTCTCACGAGCAAGTTGGAATTCTTGTGCACTAATAATATGGATGAATACGAAGCATGTGTCATGGGATTGAAGGCTGCAATAGAACGAAAAATAAAAACCTTGAAGGTATACGGAGATTCAACTTTAGTTATTTATCAGCTACGTGGAGAATGGGAAACCAAAGACACGAAGTTGATAGAATATCGAAAATTGATATTAGAGCTAATTGAAGAATTTGAAGAGATAACATTTGTATACCTTCCTAGAGAGGACAACAAAATGGCAGATGCCTTAGCTACACTAGCCTCGGTATTCCAAGCAAATAGACCGGAGGATATGATGTTAATACGGATGTAGAGCTATGAAACATATGCTCATTGCTGCAACTTGGAGGAAGAGGACGAAAATCCTTGGTATTTTGACATTCTACAATACGTCAAGTTCCAAGCTTACCCATTTGGAGCTAATGACGTTGAAAAGAGAACAATCAGAAGAATGGTTGCTGCATACGTACTGAATGGTGACATCTTGTATAGAAAGAGCAGAGATCAAGTATTGTTAAGATGTGTCAACGCTAGTGAGGCTAGAAGTATTTTGGAAGAGGTGCATGATGGAATTTGCGGAACGCATGTCAATGGTTTCTCGATGGCTCGGAAAATAATGAGATATGGATACTAATGGTCTACTATGGAAGGGGATTGCATAGAATATGCCAAAAAGTGTCATAAATGCCAAATCTACGCAGATAAAATCAATTCTCCGCCAGTACCGTTACATATAATGAATTCGCCTTGGCCTTTTGCTGTTTGGGGATTAGATGTAATCGGGAAGATTCACCCCAAGGCTTCAAATAGGCATCGCTTTATCTTAGTGGCCATCGATTACTTCACTAAGTGGATAGAAGTTGTCTCCTATGCTAACATCACAAGAACAACAGTTTGCAAGTTCTTGAAGAAAGAGATTATTTGTCGGTATGGTCTACCAGAGCGAATCATCACGGATAATGCTACCAATTTTAACAACATGTTGATAGCAGAAACCTATGAGCAGTTTAAAATAATTCATCATAATTTGGTGGCATACCAACCAAAGATGAACGGAGCCGTTGAGGCGGCAAACAAGAACATTAAGAAGATCATATCCAAGATGACTAAAACCTACAAATATTGGTATGAAAGGCTTCATTTTTCCTTATTTGCATACCGGACTTTGATCAGAACTTCTATCGGGGCAACACCATATTTCCTAGTATACGGTACCGAAGTCGTGTTACCTCTAGAAGTTGAAATCCCATCTCTTTGGGTATTATCAGAGGTGAAGCTGAATGATGCAGAGTGGATACAGATTCGTTTGGATAAGTTGAATCTAATTGAAGAAAAGCGGTTGAAAGCTATCTGTCATAGCCAAATGTATCAGAAGCGGATGATTCGAGCTTATGACAAGAAAGTTCGACCACGAGTATTCCGAGAAAGGGATCTAGTGTTTAAAAAGATCTTGCCCATACACCGAGATTTCCGGGGGAAATGGATGCCGAATTGGGAAGGGCCTTATGTTGTTAAAAAGGCTTTCTCCGGAGGCGCATTTATCTTGACTGAAATAGACGGACAAGAATTAAGCAAACTAGTGAATTCTGATTCAGTTAAGAGATATTACGCTTGAAGAAAAAGAAAAAAGAGATAAAAAAAAGAAAAAAGAGAAAAGAGAAAAGAAAAAGAAAATGAAGCGAAAACCCAAAAGGGCGCTTCACGAAAAATGATGAATAAAAGAAAGGAGGGGTCGAGATGAAAACCCGTAAAGGGCGTCTCGATACCAACGGAGGGTTTGGGTCGAAAACCAGGAATGATGGCCTAGATGAATGAAAATAGGCATCTGATGATTCGTGCTTCTCAGTTACCAAGCAATACGGAAGGATCTTCACGTTTGCAAAGTTGGATCCTCATTTGAAGAATGGCTAGACGAGTAGCTCATTTTGAATCTATATCTCGGGAAAAGGCCTGGATGAACGCATGTGATGAGCGTTTGGGAACTTACATTTTGTTCCTTTCCTTTCCCTTTGAATTGTTTTGCCTTGTTTGTTTTATATGTTGAATCTATGAGAAGCTTTAATAAAGATACTCATTCCCTTCATTTGAGCCTTCAATTTTATCCAAAGCATCATGCTAATGAACTAACATGAATGAATTAATACGGAAGATCTTTTGGCATTATTATGTTATTAGATTACAGGTAAGATCTATTTTTCCGGATTAAGATAACGGAATATAAACAAACATGTTCTGATATTCAGACGAAATTTGTCTTGAAAGAACGCCTCAGAACAGCTTTATAAAGAGGATAATCATGAAGAGTTGCCCTCGCTATGTGAAATGAAAAACCTCGAATGCAGAAAAAAGGGAGAAAAGTCAATCAGTCCCTTCAGAGTGGCAAACTGACTGATAATACTTGCCTTTCAAGGCCATACTCATGCATCATAATAGGAATATTTGCATTTAGAAGCATGCTAACAATGCATGATATTTCTGTTAAACAGGATTAAAGAAATCAACAATAACAATTTTATCGGCAACCTTTTGGCGTGAGTCCAGAAAGAAGTGGTGTAACGAGAGGAATTTCGAAGTGAGAAGAACATCCTCAAGTTTCACCGCTTACGTCTGAAGAATTTCGAAGTGAGAAGAACAGCTTCAGACTCTTTAGTGGAGATAGAGAATTTCGAAGTGAGAAGAACAACTCCATATTCCATTGTTAAACATTATCGGCAGCCTTTTGACGTGAGTCCAGAAAGAAGTGGTGTAACGCGAGGAATTTCGAAGTGAGAAAAACATCCTCAAGTTTCACCGCTTACGTTTGAAGAATTTCGAAGTGAGAAGAACAGCTTCAGACTCTTTAGTAGAGATGGAGAATTTCGAAGTGAGAAGAACAACTCCATATTCCATTGTTAAACATTATCGACAGCCTTTTGGCGTGAGTCCAGAAAGAAATGGTGTAACGCGAGAAATTTCGAAGTGAGAAGAACAACCTCAAGATTCATCACTTACGTCTGAAGAATTTCGAAGTGAGAAGAACAGCTTCAGACTCTTCAGTGGAGATAGAGAATTTCGAAGTGAGAAGAAAAACTCCATATTCCATTATTAAATCCTCCGAGTCATCAGTAAATCCTCTGGGCATGATGTTAAATCCTTCGGGTCGTTAGTAAGTCCTCCGGGTATGATGTTAAATCCTCCGGGTCACCAGTAAGTCATCCAGGCATGATGTTAAGTTTGGAGAATTTCGAAGTGAGAAGAACAGCTCCATACTCCATTGTTAAATCCCTCAGGTCATCAGTAAGTCCTCCGGGCATGATGTTAAATCCTCCGGGTCATCAGTAAGTCCTCCGGGCACGATATTAAGTTTGAGGAATTTTGAAGTGAGAAGAACAGCCTCAAGCTCTATCATTCGACGAGTCTAAGGAATTCCTTCTGAAGAATTTCGAAGTGAGAAGAACAACTTCAGACACTGGATAAGAAGAATAGCTCCAGTTATTCCAAAGATGAAGAATTTCAGAGGGAAGAGCAATCTCAAGTTGCGTCACAAGCTTCAAGGTTTACAAAATTCGTATTTTTCAGTCTTTGGCCATCTCCTGCTCCGCAGCATTGAGCAAAGAGGGGCAGCTGTCAACACAAATATTTTTTATGTTATATATAATAATTAATATATAAATAATAATAATATATAATAATAATATTAAAATATTTAAAAAAATCAAAAATAATTGTGGAATCGTGAAAGAAACAGAAACAGGGGGATTTGTAGGGGATAGGATTTGAGGAGTTTGTTTAGGGATTAGATTTAGATTAGGAGAGTTTGAGTATGTGAAGGACTTTGATTCAAGTCCATTAAAAATACTTGAATTGGCTGAATGGAGGAGGCATTCGATTGGAGAGAAAACGGGAGAAAGGTTTGAATCGACAATCAAGGAGATTGGAAGCAAGTTCGAATTATTCGGAGTCAAGCTTTGAGGTAAATCTTTTCGGTTTTTGTATGCATCTTCCTTGTTTTGATTGAAGCTTGGGGTTAGGGTTAAGTTTCGGTTAGATTGTTGAGCATTTAGAGGGTTTTTTTTGGGGTTTTAGGTGTTAGATTAGTGAAAATCTAAGTTCCTAGGTGTTTCCAGCGTGTTTTAAGGCTCCCGGTGACCTCACCGGTGCCGGAAATGGCCACCAGAGGTTTTCTGAACGACGGCCGGCGTGTTTCGCGGTGGTCGGCGAACACGCCGGAGTGGCACCGAACGGTGGTGGAGGAGATCACACGGCGGTGCATGCGGTGGTTTGGATGAGTGTTCTTGGTGTTCTTCATGTTCTTCCAAGAACATGAAGAACACCATCCTAAAAGCCATGTTTTGATCCGATTTCTTCAAAGTTTCTGGGCATGAGGTGTTTCTCTCAGAGAAACTGAGTCACACCGAGTTGGTCTCGGTCCAAATGACCGAGTCAACTCGGCCTAAGCCCCGTTTTGGTAGCCGAATTGGAGCGGGTCGGATCCGGGTTTAAGCTGTAATACTTTTTAGCCCCAAACCCTTAGATTTAATCCAATTTAGTCCCTAAAACCCCTATTTAGCCCCTAGAGATTTAGAATTGATGCAATTAGGTCCCTAGAAACCTTCAATTAGGCCCTAAAATCCTAATTAAATCCCTAAATAAACTATTAGGATTAAATTAAATTTATTTTAGACTTAATTTAGGTCTTAAAATTAATTTTAAGGACTTCAAAAATTAATTAGGTTCTAGATTTGAATTTAATTTAATTTTTAAGAAACTTTAAAATTCATTTAATCTAATTAAATCTAATTTAAAATTAATTTGATTCCAAAACTTAAAAATTAGACTCTAATTAGGTTTAATTTAATTCTTAAAAATTAGAAAATAATTTTAATTAATTATTTTAATTAATTTTAATTAATTTCTAAAAAAGTAAAGTTTTAAAGTTAAACTCTTTAATTAGGTCTAGTTAGCCTTAAACCCTAAAACACTCACTAAATTAGACTTTAATTAGGTTTTTTAATCCTTAAAATTAGAAGATAATTTTAATTAATTATTATAATTAATTTTAATTAATTTCTAAAAGATAAGATTTAAAACTAATTAAGTCTAATTAACCCTAATTTCACCACACCAAACTTTAATTAGGTTTAATTAAAATTCTTAAAATTTAGAAGTTACTTTAATTAAGACTCTTAATTAATTTAAAATTTCTAAGATAAGGTTTAAAAATTAACCTAATTAAGTTTAATCCAACCCAAATTAAACCTTTGGATTTAAAATTCACCAAGATAGATTTAAATTAGGTTTTAATTAAAATTTGAAGTTAAGAAAATTTAATTAATTAATTTAATTAAAAGTTTCTAAAACTTTAAAATTAATTTCACACTTAATAAATCTAATCAATCTTTCAAGGTTTGTTCTCGATTCCCTTGTAATCTCTTTTTTTTTCTTACAAGTCCCTTTTGTACTCATGAAATTTTGATGTAATTTTGTGTACCCATGATTCTAATAAAAATGTTAAGTTCCTTTATTTTGTTTATGCTTTACTTTATGTTGTCTTGAATAGAATATTTTAGGAAGGTCATTTAATAAACTTAAGTTAAATAATTTAGAGCTTTTTAGGGCTAGTCACTTAAATTAATTAATTTAATTAGGGAGAAAATTTAGTAACGTAGCATGTGAATCTTATGTCTCGGATACACTAAAGAGATTGGTGTTTTGACGTACCATGATGCTGACCTAGAGAGTGTACCTTGGAATCGAATTCATGTGTTATTAAAACCTAGAATTTTGACAAAAACTTAGGTTTAGAATTAAATAAATGGATAGGTAAATAACTAGTAGCACTAGTAACTTAGGTTTTAAAAACTTAAGCAATGGAGCCTTTTTTAGGATTAGAACTTAAAATGGACAAGATAAAAATAATCATGCATTTTACTTTAGCCTTTTGAGGCGGAAGTTACATTCCTTTAAATTTGGGTGAGGTTTCCTATCTAGAGGACGTCTCGTTCAACTCAAGTTTCAAGGTGGTGTAACTTCTAAATCAAAAGGATATCCAAATTCAAATAATGTTCATTTAACAATAAAAAAATTAAATTAATATATATCTTCAAAGTGTCAATGCCACGTAATGTTTTTCAAGGTACCAATTTTTGGGGCATTTGTAAGGGTCGTCCTTACACGTAACCGACTCCTGAACCCAACATTTTTTTAAATAAATCTTTGGTTTATTTTTATGGTGTCTGGCCTACCTAAGTGGCCGGTGGCGACTCCAAATCAATTTTTCAAAATTAAATTATAGATTTTTCTAAAATTTGGATTTTTCAAGATTAAAATTAATAAAATCCATATTTTTCAAAACCAATCGTCGAACACTTTTTCACCTAAAATTGCGTTTTTTAAAGAGGTCGCGACAAATATTTAAGATATCGATTTCGTAGGTACTGGATAACTACGCAGCTTATCGCTCATGCACTAAATAAAAGTAAAAACACAAATAATTTATTGAATTATGAATAACTAAAACCAATAATTAGAATTTAAGATATGATGAGAAGGTTATGTTAGATTGCTTCGTAGTGTGGAATCTAATTGTACAATATTCTTGTCTTATTAATGCAAAAGGTTGAAATGTCGCCTTAGTGGGTTGCTGAAGGATTGTCTTAGTTGTCTCAACGAATTATACTTCTACGGCAAGTCAACAACTTATAGTTTAACAGAGCATCCGTTATTGACTACTCCTTATCCCTAATTCGTAGTGCTATTAAGGGTCATGTCATGATAATACCTCCTAGCGTGAATCAAGGATGAAAATAATTGATGATGTGCTCCTTTTAGTCATTGAAACTCAAACTTATTCCTAAGGCAGATTAGTCAATGCCTAAGAGCAAAGACTGTATTCACTCATTTCGTGTGTCTAACTATCCCTAGTCTAGACAAATATGTTTTTCCTCATAAACTTATCTTCTCAGCTCACGTGTAAGAAAGAGTAATAACCCAGAGTTAATAAAATATGAATTATAAAACTTACATTAATAAAACTCAAATAATAATATAGTCTTCTTCCACTGCACAAAATAACCTAAGCATATGGAAGAATTAGTGCATAATGATGATGGTGGCGGCTAGGGTAAGGAAAGCCTTGAATTCTAATATGTTTTTTCTCGTTTGCATAGGGGTCGGTATATATAGGCCAAGCCTAGGTCAAAACCTTTCAAAAGTAAGAGTACTAATTAGAATAAAATATAACTTTATATTAAATACAAGATCTTTATTTTATTTTCTAGTTATACTCCTCTTGAACTCCTTAATCTCGTAGCTTTGACAATGGTTTGTCTTGCTTTTCTTTTCTCTGTTTTTTTCTCTAACTAATCTTAACAGCTTCGGTTCTTTATTTTTTTTCTATCACACACCAAATGTCTTTGTCATTTTTTTCTGCGGCGAGCAAGTTATTGTCCTAACGGGTGTTTCACTACTTCTCATTAGATCTGTATTTCTTATTTATTATCTATTAATAATATCTAGTGTCATTGGGTGGTTTATTCTTTGTCTAAGAAACAAAACTGTAATTGTACTCATTTTTTATAAAATATTGTATAAAAACAATATTTAAGTGCTTAGATGCTGGAATGTAAAAAATATGTAAAATTATCTATTATTATCATCCAATTCTATTGATTACAAGTAATCAGTAAGTTAAATAAAATATTAAGTATAAAACTTTTATGTATTTATCAAACTTGCATATGGTTTGTAGATATTGGCATATGCGATGATGAGTGCGGGATCATCCGCATCGGTTGTGACTAATTTGAACCAAATCGGGATCCAACACACCGCGTTGCCCAATTTCTGCAAATCATTGGATATATAGCTTCTGCGACCATGTGGTGATGTCGATATCCTTCACTTTCTTCAGTTGTGTGATATACACCGGTACAACTGTTCATGATGTAATCTGGTTGTCCAACCATCGAAACATTAGTTGATGTATAAGTACAACTACAGGGTTGATTAGGAAGTTTACAAGTTAAAAGAGTAAATATAGACATACAACATTGTTATTTTGGAATGTTAAATATATGTGTTTTCTAGGTTAATTCAATCAGATTTCTTGTCTCATCAGATAATTGTTTACGGTTGATATGTACCACAACTAAACTAATAACATCATCAATCTTAAAAACAAGCCTAATTTCTTTTCTTAAGTTCATTATTCAGGTAATAACATGTATTATTGTTTTATTAATTAAAAAAATATTATAATAATATTTTAACTAAGAGAAAGAAATAAAAATTATGTCAGTTTTTAACGTTAGTTTAATCACGAACATAGATAAATATTAAAAATGTAATTATCTTTACAATTTAAGATTTAAATGACTAAATTTGTATAATTAAGCTGTCAAAAAAGTATTTGCCTATTTAATATTAAGCCTAAGGGTTTAAAAGGCCTTCTATTTTCCTCTAAAAATCCATGAAAGAAATGACTAAATTTGTATAATTAAGCAGTCTTCTTGGTTTCAAAATCTCGTATTATTCAACAGTTAACCAAAATGAAAACCAGAATACATAAATTATATTAAAAAAAGAGACTACATTGTAGCAGCCAGCAGGTAGTCTCATGCTGGAGTAACCAAGTCTGCCTCCACGTTGGCTGATTTCCTCAAGCGATCAGCAGCTTTTCCTACCTAAAAAACACAACCGGAATCTCATGTTTCAATCATATGTTCTTGAATCAAATGTTGGATAATACAAAGTTAAATACCTCCTTGTTCCAATTGGTTCTGGCTGTTAGAATAATGAGAGTTGCTGTCTGTAGAAACACTCCAATCAGCATCCCCCACCAAAGCCCCTGAATTGTTTCAAATTTGTACACCCAAATTAGTGTTAATGGGAGGAAGAAAAAAGGAACAAGCATAAGAGATTTGCAGAGAATCAACTCACAGCTACTCCCAAACTGGTTTTGAAGCCAAGAACACATCCAATTGGGAGACCAATAATGTAGTATGTTGCCAAATTTACATAAGACACAATAGCTTGCCAGCCACTCCCTATTGCCACACCTGAAACTCCATAAACAAGCACATGAGCAGAAATGTTGCAGTTTCATGATGAAATGTTGCATGGATCGATCATGATTTTCGAAGGAATATGTTTGTTTCACCTGAGAGTATAGGCTGGATGCCATTAAGGAAAACAGACATGGCAAGCAGTGGAGTCAAGTCTGAAACGGCTTCAATAACGTCGGAGTCGCTGGTGAATGCTTTGCTCAACGCAACCCGGAATACCAAAACAATTACGCTGAAAACTGTACTGATCAATATGCTTGTCCCATTCACCACCAGAACTGAAAATTTTGCTACCCTTGGATGGCCTGCTCCCAGCTCATTACTCACTCGGACACTGCCAAAGTAATGCACAATATAAAGTTATTTCAGGTGCCAAAAGTATTGAAATTGAAATCATCCAGTTTTAAGCTTTGGTTCGTTTGCAAACCTGGCAGCTGCACTGAGGCCTAACATAAACTCCATGTCCCAGTTCAAATAGTTCATGCTGAGAACAAATGAACCAAATTAGAAATTTTACCGAGTTTTTGAAGCGAAAATGAGAGTGAAACATGAGGGGCATTGGCGTACCAGATTGAAATGGAATCCAATGCGATTGATGGTTTAGTAAGGAGCCCTGATATCAGCACTAATCCTTGGCTGAACCAAATCTCCAAACTACATCATTTAATTAAGAAAACTGAGTTTAAATTAGATCTTCAAAATCAATCGATTCGTTCAATCAACGAGTTGAATTTAAATTATAGGACAAAAGAGACACATACCAGAGCATGATAGCAGAAGCAACAGTGAGCTTGAAATAAGGCCAAATTCCAGTGAAGGCTTGAATGGATAAGCCACTCCAAGTCTTCTTGCAAGAAGGGCTAAAAACAATATAAAGTCCATTTATAATGACAAGTAACCACCAAGAGAGGCTGAGAGTAAGAGCTGCTCCGATTAGGCCATAGTCCAACACGAAGACGACAATCCAAGTGAGAAGAATGTGCACCAGAAACACCCCAACCGCCATATAGGCCAAAGGGTTCACAATATTCTGTGCCTGCAAGAACCTCTGCATCGGGCAACTTAGGGCAATGGCATAAATTTGAGGGATCAAACCTCGAGTAAAGACTTGGCCTTTCTGAGCTATGCTCTCCTCTTGGCCTATTGCTTGGAGGACATCCCCAGAGTACCAGTACAGAAAGGATAAAGCAACTGCTGCTCCCAAGTGCAAGATTATTGCTCTTTGGCAAATGATTCCCATTGCTGAATATTGCTTAGCCCCATAGGCTTGTCCACACACGGTTTGCACTGCACTGGTCATGCCTAACTGTAAGAAAAAAAGAGTGGAAATGCTTAGGGATAATATATGATATTAACTGGCAACTGTTGGAAAACGAAGATTACCATGATCCCATAGGCAAGACCCTGTATACCAACACTGGCAATGGAAGCACCGGCAAGTTCTAGAGCACCCAAATGTCCGGTGAACATTAAGGTGGCGAAGCTGAGAATATAATTGAAAATGGAAACTACTATGGAAGAACCGGATAGAAGCCAAAGAAGTCTCGACTCCCACACCACAAGCCTCGGCCACCATCGAAGTGCTACCAGCCTGTGCTGCAGGAACTCTTCTATCGCGTCGGTTGACAAATCCGGTATCCGAGAATGTGATTCGAGACCGAGTAGCAATGGTTGATACTCAGCAGCAGCTGAACCCATTGTGAGACCACAGCAACTAAGCGAAAAATCTAGTAAAGATTTTTTTTTTCTGAAGTTCGACGCCTAGAAACATATTACACCAGTAGAAATAAAAGTCAATATATTAGGCTTTGTAGCATAATAATTAAAGGTAGTTAACTACCATTCTCTTTGGATAGAATGTTGTCGAGGAATCGGTTCCTTGTTCAGGTTCTGAGATTTTCGTTGTCAAATTAAACGGTGATGAGTTAGGTGGTAACGACTAGGGATGTAAAAACAGTTACTCGGATAAGTTTCGGGTCGAATATTGTCAGCTCGGAATCGGATAAAATCGGATATAGGTTATTTCAGGTTGATTTGATGTTTTGATTCAATTCGGGTCGGGTGCGGGTCCATTTCAGGTCAGGTCCATTTTAGTTCAGTCCATTTCAGGTCGGGTTCAAATGGTTCGGGTCCAAATCAGATAATTGACAGTTTCGTTTCAGGTCGAATAGATTTCAGGTCGAGTCCATTTCAGGTCGGTTGCATTTCAGGTCGGGTTCATTTCAAGTTGGGTTCATTACAAGTCGGTTTTGTTTCAGGTCAAATTAATTTTAGTTTTAAATGATTAATAATTTAAATTATTAATTTTGATTTTGTATAAATACGTAAAAAACGAATAAATATTGGACTATAAAGTTAAAGATTAAATTTGAAATTTAAAAAATCAACATTAACTTGTAAGAACTAAATTACAAAAATTAAAAATTAGAAACCTTAAAGTAAATCAGAAAAATTAGTAATAATCAATTTTAAAAAAATTAACTTGAAAGTTATAAGGACTACATTACAAAAATTATTAATTAATAATAATTAAAAGTATTGAAAATTTAACTTTAATATACTTTAATACATTATAAATTTATAATTTATATTTATATTATAGTTTAATATATTTTAAAAATAAAAATAAGAAAATAAAATTTAGACAATATATAAAATTTATGTTGTAAATGAAATAATCTTATATATAAAATTAATATTATATAAGAAATTTATACTATACGTAGAATTATTTTATATATGAAATAATACTATAAATGGTCTAGTACTATTTTTTGAAATAGAAAAAATATATATATGGAATAATAATATATATGAAATAATACTATAAATAAATTAATACTATATATGAAAAATAAAATTATAATATATATTAAAATATGGAATACATAATATTATATATATAATACATTAATAATTTAATAACTAATATAAGTATTTATATAATATATATTGATAATTAGATGTATAGTGATTAGATATGTATAATATATTTATAATGTATAAAATTATTAATTATACATAGTACATAAGTACATTCATATATATGTATGTTATATGTATACATAGACATAGTAGTAGTATACATAGTACATTAATATATTAAGAATATATATATTATGTATGTTATATTTATATGTATATATAGTAATTAGTAAATGTATATTATATAATATGTATATGTAACATATGTATATGTATAATTTTATATAGTAATTAGTAATTAGTATATGTATACATATGAATATATATATATATATACATAGTATATAGTACATTTATATATTAATATATATGTATCATGTATATATATATTATATATATGTATGTTATATGTATATATAATATATTATACATATATCACACATGTTAAGTGTTAACATGTATATTAATTTTTAATATATGTATTAGTATATAGTAGTAGTACATGTATAGATATATATATATGTTAATATGTATTAGTATTTAGTACATGTATATAATATACTATATATTCTATATATGTATTATATATAAGTATGTATATACATTCTATATATATTATATATTTTATATATATAGTATGTATATGTATAATACATTTATATATATATATATATATATATTAATGTATTAGATGTATATAATATATAAATATGTATGTAGGTATATGTATAATAATTTATTAATGTATGTATAATTAGGGGTGTTCATAATCGGATACTCGGGATTTCGAGTACCAAAATGTCGGCCCATGACCCGGACCATAAAAACCGGGTACTCGCAAAATTCGGATACCCGTAAATCGGGTATCGGGTATCCGGTTTAATTTTTTATATTTTTTAAATTTATTTTTATAAAAAAATATATAAAAAATACTTAAAATTTCATGATATATTTCAAACATAAAATTATTGATTTGAGATAGGTTTTAAAAATAAATATTTCGATATATATGCATATATTAAAGTTTATCGATAAAAGAATTTATTATTCTCGATCATAATTTTTCTTTCAAATCTCATATTGAAAAATTAATATAAACATTTATGAAAAATTCAAAAGTTAAAAGTATATAATACAAGTATAAAAAGAAGTTAAGGATTTAAAATTAATTTTAGAGAAAAATAATAAAAAAATATATAATAAAAATATAATTTAAAATTTAAAAAATATATATTTATTAAAATTACCGGGTCAGGTCGGGTACCTGGTTCATAAAAAATTTTGGCCCTGACTCGGCCCAACTACCCAGAAAAATACGATTCGGGTACTTCATTATAAATACCTGATAATTTTTAATCGAGTAGACAAGTCAACGGACGGGTAATTCAGGTCGGGTATTTTTGAACACCCCTATGTATAATGCATGTATAATATATAACATATAAGTATAATATATTTATATATATAATATATAAGTATGTATGTATATGTATAATACATTATATATATATGTGCATATAATATACATTACATGTCAATATTAATATATGTATATTTATATACTATATAAATTATAATATGCATTAATATATTCTTATATGTGTTATATGTCTGTATACATATTAGATGGTGGACACTTTCTCACCAAATTCAATTTTAGTGTTACTTCAATGAAAAAAATGGCAGACACTTTTTCACCAAATTCAACTTTCATATTTTGCATCAATCAAAAAAATGGTGAACATTTTTCCATCAAATTTCATTCTTTTCAACTTTTATATTTTATACACTTTTCTATTTCAACACACGTATATACCACCACCCGTCACCATTCACTTTCATCGGTGACCGTCAGAATTCAAATCAAAAGATATTTTTTTCGTTATTATTTTACCCATCATTTCAAAAATTATTTTCTTTTTCACTTTTTAATTTTTAGAACTTAAATATGTATACATTAAAATATATATTTTAATATGTATATATTTTTTATTAAGTAGAGATAATATAATTTTTTTCATACAAGGATTCTAACCCATACAAGATAGAGCATGATAAGAATCCTTAACCACTAATATATATCCATATATATTAATGTATACGTATATAATATATAATAATATATACTTAAATATAATATATACTTTAATATATTAAAATTTTTCTAGTATATATTTTAATATATAATATATAGTAATAATATATACTTTAATTTATACTTTAATATATACTTAAAGGATAATAATATTCCTCTAAAATTTATTATTACTCTTTTCTTCAAAATTTTAACTTTTCTCTTTTTTTATATATAATAATAAAAGTTTATTTGTAATTCCTTAATTTATTTTCTTCCAAAATTTTATTTTCCATTTCCCTTCCAATATAAGAGTAATATAAGATAAGTTTATTATATAATTTAAAATTAACAAGTATTTTATATATAAGATTATTACATATTTGTAATAAGCAAATTAGTAATAAATAGAAATATAAGTATGTTATATAAATTATTATGTATTTATGTTGATATTAAAAATATAATATAAGTATGTTATAAGTATGTTATATAAATTATTTATATAAATATTATGTCCATATTAGTTCAGGTTAATAACAGGTCGGGTCATTTATCAGGTCGAGTTCAAAATAGGTCGGGTAAAATCAGGTCTCGGGTCAATCAGTCGGTTAATATCAGTTATTTGCCAAGTCAGATTCGAGTTCGGATTCATTTCAGTCGGATACAGGTCGGGTTTCAAGTCCACAGTAACAGGTTAAAATCGGTTTTGGGTCATTATCGGTTGGATACCGTTCGGGTTCGGTTACTACAGTAACAAGTCCAACTCGAGTTCGAGTCTACAACAATCGAATACAGATCAGGTTCGAGTCATTACATCCTGGGTCAAAACAAATTCTTACTCGAATAGGTTTTAGGCGGGTTTCTAGGTCGGGTCAACTTTTTATATCCCTATAGTAACGACAACACATGCACCTAATGATATACTCATAGTGTTTCACATCTGTGCGCTTAGAGCCTTAGACCACATTTATAATAGGAAAATTCTACGACGAGCGTTGAACAATGCTAACACCATTAATGTTGAATATTGTTGAACACTATTAAATTAATTAATAAAATTTTTAAATCTCAATGACTCAATATATAATTAATAAAAGAGTGATAAACTCGGCATATAATTAATAATTGTATGATTAGTCCTTTAGATTTTGATTTTTTACAAATTAATTTAATAATGCTCAATGGTGTTCAACATTAATAATGTTCAGCGGTGTTTAACATTAACAATGTTCAGCGGTATTCGACGCATGTTGTAGACTCATCCTTTATAATATGCCTTAACCAACGGTTGCCTCCAACAATTACAGCCAGACGCCGGTCACTTTCCAGATCTTCTTTGCTATGATTTGGGAACTCAATTAGGGGTGAGCGGTACGCGACTCGATTCGAAAAAATTGAATAATTCAACTCGATTTGAAGTAAAAATACTCGACTCATTTTGACTAGTTTCCAAATTTTATAAACTTGACTAGACTCGAAAAACTTCAAATAAGGTTTGAGTTGTTGTAAAATAAAATTTTGAATAACTCAAAATTTTTAGTAATTAAAGAATTTATTTTTAACTTCGAGATGAGTCTCTCAATTTTGTATGATATATATATATATATATATATATATATATTGATATATGAAAATATGAAGAAATATTACCACATATAAAGAAATATATAAATACATATTTTGTAGGATTAGAAAAAATCGTTTAAATTAGAATTAAATTATACTATAACATAATAAATAATAAAAATTAAATTTTATAAGAACTCAAAAATTCGACTCAATTCGACTCGACTCAAAAAAATTTAAATAAAGTTTGAATAATAAAATATAACTCGAAAAACTTAAAAAACTTTTTATTCGACTCAACTTGAACGAGTACTCACCCCCTAAACTAAATTACAAGATGCTTCCAGACTCATAGTACAATATTTGGACGACCTACGTTGATAAAAATCTTATTATGTCCGATACTAAAAATTTAAAGGGTAAATTACCCCAGTGATCACCCAACTATTTGGGGATACCTATTTTGGCCACCCAACTAAAGAACTCATTAATTAGACCACCCAACTTTGAAACCCTACCTATTTGAGTCACTGCCGTTAAAATTTTTACAGAAAAGTTAACGGTGATGACATGGCAGTGATTAATTTTATTTATTAATTCATTTTTAGGATTAAATTAAAATAATAAATAAAATACAAGGATTAAATGTGTAATTATATAAACTTTATTTAACTGTCACGTCACTACCGTTACTTTTTTTGTTAGAATTTTGACGGTGGTGACTCAAATAGGTAGGTTTTAAAGTTAGGTGGCCTGATTGATGAGTTCTTTAGTTGGGTGGCCAAAATAGATATCCTCAATTAGTTCGATGGTCACTGGGGTAGTTTACCCAAATTTAAATTATAAGCTATAATCTTAAGTTTTAAATCTTATAACATAAACTCTAAATAACACAGTACTCCACTTATAATTTCTTAAATCCTAACCCAAACTCTAACCTTAAAAATTAATCATAAAACATAAATCTATTCTTTGATGTGTGATATCAGTGACCGATCCAAAAAAATATTTAAGGGTGAACACAACTCATAAATGTTAAAAAAAAAATTAAGGATCAACTTATACAATTTTAAAAAAAAATTAAGACAAATGTATGAACCTTAAAAAGTTTAAAGTGGACCTATACCCGCCCTACACTATACATACATCTGCGACTTTATAATACAAAAAGAGATAAAAAAAAGAGAGAGAGAGATTTCTATTCACCTACGTGATCACTTTTCGATCTTTCATTCTTTTTTCGTTCTTTTTTCGTTCTTTTTATATGTTCAAATATTAAAAAATAAATTTTAAATATAAATATAAATTTTAAATCTTAAACATTAAGCTTTAAACCTTAAAATATAATATATTTATAGTTTTAAACCGTAACTTTAAACCTTGATTATAAACCTATTTAGACGCCGATTCTTTTCACACCCTACACCATCGATCAATGTTAATGCCCACATATTCCTTTTCTAATGGTCGGACGAAAATTGAGTACGAAGACACGTGGAATTAGACCAAATATTTTCCTATTTAAAGAAATAATATGATAGATCTACGTGTAAAAGTTGTGAATCCTCCTTGCTAGCAAAGATACAATTGATGAGTGATCGACACATCTAATACTAACTAAACTATTTTTTAAGTAAAATTTCATCACGTACATCAAACATTATTAAATATCATTAATATTACGTATAAAGATAATTTTAACTCTTAACGTCTATAATTTTTATTATTTTAGTCCTCATCCTTTTTAGGATAAATCTAACTCTTAACCTATATTTTTTTTTACAAATAACTCATTTTTTAACTAGCATAATGATTAAATAGTTAAAAAATTAACGATAATGATATATCATATATATGTAGAGTGATATAAAAGATTTGAGAATGCTTAAATGTTTAGTAGCCTTTTATTTTAGATTTAATTAATTTTTAATATTTTATTTGAATTTTAATTGTTTTATATTTTATGTTAGAATAAAATTATATTTTACATGTATATATTTGTCATTATCGTAAAAAATTTATCAATAATGACATATTATATATACGTAGAAAGAGGCTATATGCCATATTATTTAAAATATATTCACATATATATGTCATGTCAATATCTTTAAATTTTTAACGGTCTAATCATTATGTTAGTTAAAAAAATAAGTTATTTGTCAAAAAGATATAGGTTAGGGTTAAATTTATCTCAAAAAAGAATAAGGCCAAAATAATAAAAATTATAAACATTAAGAGTTAAAATTATCTTTATGCCTTAATATTATAAATCATTAATGTTATATATTATCAAAAATTTTAAAGATTCAACGTATAATTATAAATTATTTAAAACAAAATTTTAATTAAACTATTATATATTGAATTCTTAAAAATTTTAATCTTTATTAATCAATTTAACGATATTCAACGGTGTTTAGCGTTAGTGATGTACAACGTTGGTCGACGCACGTAGTAGACTCATTCTTATTACAGTAAATATAGATAGCTATGATGTAAAAACTGTTGGAAAATAGTGAGCAAATGACCATCTTTGAAGCATTTTTTGAAAGTGTAAAGATGAGGATTCGAATAAGGAATTATTGATTTCTATTCTACTCCGTGAAATCTTTACAACGGTAGCTCATATGCTCAAATTGTTGAGTGGTGAATGAGAAATTGATGCTCAAAGAAAGAAGGTTGGAATAAAGTAAGGAATAAAAAACTCCATTATCCCATATTAATGGGATAGATAAAGTGGAAAGTGTTTATATACACCTACCCACATAATTGTCATTGAATGACTTAACTCTTGGGTTGGGGTGTACAACAAGGGCAATGCAAATGTCTGGACCGGTTGGGCCCTTTTTGGGCTTGCGGATATTTTACCTGTTGTGGATAATTTTCTTTAATTTATTTTATTTTTAAATATCCTAAAAGAGTTTGTTATCAGTTATAACTGCTCAGGATATTTTTAGATAATGGAAGATATAATGACTATTTTTAGTTTAAATTTGAATTTAATTCAATTTTAAACTCTAAATAATTAGCATTATCTCTTAGGATTTGAATTTTAATTCATTTCAAATTGCTCACTGTTGCCCTAATTTCCACTATAAATATGAGGTTGATTTCTCATTTTTAAACACATCAAAAACACTCAACATCTCTTAAAATATTTTCTCTCCTGGTTTTTCTTCTGGTGACTGGCGAAGGAAAGAACGGTTCGGGAACTTAGCAAATGTGCTATTGTTGAAGTTCCTCTTGTTGTATCTTGGGAGACAGACTACCAACAAACTCAGCACCATCGGAGTGACAGAAAATTGTCTTAAGAAAACTGCGATTGAATTAAACTTGAATTTAATTCAATTTTAAACTTTAGATAATTAGCATTATCTCTTAAGATTTGAATTTTAATTCATTTCAAATTGCTCATTGTTGCCCTAATTTCCACTATAAATATGAGGTTGATTTCTCATTTTTAAACACATCAAAAACACTTAACATCTCTCAAAATATTTTCTCTCCTAGTGACTGGCGAAGGCAAGAACGGTTCGGGAACTCAGCAAATGTGCTATTGTTGGAGTTCCTCTTGTTGTTGTATCTTGGGAGACAGACTACCAACAAACTCAGCACCATCGAAGTGGCAGAAAATCTGTCTTAAGGAAACTGCGATTGGGCAGGCTTCAACACGATTCCGGTTTATCATTTTCAAAATGGGTTTGATCTAAAATTTTATCTATTTTATTTCATATCATTTGGGTTTTATTTTGTTCATTTAAATAATAATAATTTATATTATCTTATTTTATTATTATTTTCTTGGATTAACCACTTATTCTCCAACAATATTTAAGACAAATTTTTTAGTTTAATCCAAGACGAAAGAGAAAAGATCAAACATATTCGGCCAAAGAAATCATGTTCATCAAGATGCCGTATTTGATTACCCTTGAGGCATAAAAACCTATTTTATATGTTTATGCCGTGCTTGATTATCAGATTGGAAATTCTTATGGAAAGAGAATCTGTGGTACTCGAAAGTTTGAATCGAATATATGGAAAAGTGGTTTTACTTCCCAAACGTGGTGGTTATGTCTCCAAGGTAGTGGGGAAAGGTAAATTAAATTTTAATTTACTTTTATCCTTTCTTTAATAATAATTATTAATTATTATAATTATTATTATTTTATTTCATACTAATAATTTCTTTTGAGAAATTTTATAGAGACGAACAAGATACTCGAATAATTAAATCGAGTTTGGTGAATTTATTCTTCGGAATAAAATGAGAAAGCAAACAATTTGTTTCAGGAATTATCCTACCGTTTTTAAACGGGTTTGATAAAAGTCTCCAATTGGGACAAATCTGTTCGACAGAAATTGTCGTGAAAAGTAACTGAGGTTACAGATTTGGTAAAATACCAAAATTGAATAAACAGAAATTTAATTTTTTGATTTATTAGAATTATAATTAATTTTGGGTTTTTTTCCTTTATTAAAAGAGAAACAATGGATATGGTAAATTTAATTTTACCTTATATGAATACATGATTGCATGTATTGATAAAACCTTATTCATGTGAATAAAGGTTTGTCTTTAGACAATATTGTCTATTGATCAAATAAAGCATTTATTCAATATAGAATTAAATTGTTTATTTGATATAAAATATGGTAATATCAAAACCATATATTTAAATTTAAGGTAATCGTGAATTCCTTAAATAAGTGTTATGGTATCTTTGTGATTATACCATATATGCGAATATTTCATTAATATTCCTTAATGAAATAATAAATACATGTATGCATGTATTATGATAATTATAATATCATAAATTATGATATTAATTCGATAATAATATTTTGATATTATTATGTTTAAGGTAATTTATTTATTTCAAAAATAATATTGACCTTAATGTTATATGGCATAAAAAGGAATATCCTTTTATTTGAAATAATAATTATTTAGATAATTATTATTTGTGTTTGGAAATACTTTGGATTATTATTTTTAAATAATAATTTTTAAATAATAATTTTCCTCGATAATAATAATTCGTTTTGGGAATTATTTTTTATCGTTTTAACGGATTTACTTGATCTTCCAAACAATAATCAAAGAAATTAAAAAAAAGACTAATTCTTTTTGAAGAATTATTTGAGAATCCTTTCATGATTCTAACTTAGAAAAAAACAGATAATTTATTTCATGTGAATATTGAAAATTGAGATACGGTAAATAAATATGTTTTCAGGAATTTAACTTCTGCCGTTACAACGGATTTACTAAATATCTTTTTAAATAAAGTGAACAAATATGTTTTAACAAAATTTGTTAGTAAAAGTAACATTGGTTACTAATTTTACAATGTTGATTCGACCAAGGTCTTGAATCAAAGCATAGAATATTTCTATGTTAAAAATTCTTAAAGCCTATTCTGATGTATGTTATGAAATACACAGTGTTTAAAAATTGGCTTAAGAATTATGATGGTCATTGGACCGTATATGGAAGATGTTGGTTCTAAGAAATTCTTAGTTATTGATTCTAAATGATAATGAATCAAAGATAGTGACTTAATTGATCATTCAAACTTGAATGATTTCAAGAACTTCCATAGACAGGTGATTGAAAGAAAATTTGAAAGTGCATGTCTAGGATTGGTTCTTTGAAAAGACTTGGTTCTTAAGTTTGCCTAATGCACCACCTCTCTTATCATAAGTTACCTACCTAGTGCACTGTTTATTATTATTCTTTCAATTAAAACCTTTGGGACTTTTGTTTTAGGATTTTAGTTTACTAAAATCGTATCCTCTAACAAAAGTTGGAAATTATAATTTTGCTTCTGATTTTTAGTCTTTGACTAAATTTCTGATGTTTAACAAATTTATAATATTTTGATTGTTACTATGTTACACAATCAATGAAATTCATGAGGAAGAATTTCAAAATATGACAACAAAGATGTTTTAAATTTTAAACTTGATCAAAAAGAAAATTCTCCTAGTTGCTAAGCAAATATTACTATGAAAATATTGCTAGAGCAAATATATTGAAAGTCAAAAAAATGACTTCAAGCCGCAATGTAGGCGGTATATCTCAAGAAGCTAAATTTTATGAGAAAATACTTCAATTTTATGAGATATGGAATAAGTCTTTGGATTATATTTCCAAATGAAATCAATATTATGATAAATTCTGTCATAATAATTGATATGACGATCAATTGTTTGAAGGTAATTTTATTACCTTCATGATAGAACAATTCAATTTTGCTTAAAAGCAAAGTTGATATAAGGAAATTATTCCTTAGAAGAAGGATGTTGAAACCAAATTGATTAATTTGAGGAGAAACTCTATATGAGTAATGTTGCAACATCCAAAGGTACAATGATTTTGAAGATAACTTCTTCAGAATGTGTCTAACATATGGGGGAGTTGTTCTATCAACTAAATGCGAGACACCATATGAGTTATGGAAGGAAATAAAGCCTTCCTACAATTACATAAAATGTGAGAGTGTCACGCCAAGATAATATTCCATTACCAAAGAAAATGGAAATAAGTGGACTATATTAGCTATGTGAAACATAGCAACGAATATTAATTTTGTAGAAAAATATGATAATGAAAAAGAATGATTCATTCTTTAAATGCACTTCCTAGAGAAGTTGATCCAATTTTCCTAAAACGAACTATGGATATGGAAAAATGTTCACATATTCAACAAATGGTTGAACAAAGATATTATCATGATGACAAGTAAGTGTGACAAAGGATGATTTGTCAAACCAACTAGGATATATGATCTTATGTTGATGAAATGATAAATATACCAAAGACCTATCAATTAAAGATTGATACGGTAAATATGAGATTGATAGATTTGATTCTGGATATCCAAATCAAACAATCACTTAAAGGTCTCATATTGATAAAGTCACACTACATGGACAAAGAAGTTTGGCCAGGGTGTTTCCGACATAGCCAAAACTCAAAATACGAGCCAATACCAGTTGAAATGGAATATGCAAATGTCATATACAATCTAAGTGAGTTGTATTAGACTAACTAGTGCTTTCATTATGAGCAGTTTAAGCAATTTCACAAAAAACAATCCAAGGTCAAACCCTGGATAATAATTGTGAAAATTTTGAGATATCTCAAGAGATACTAAAAACTGTAAAGCATTATTCCATAAAGATTCTTCGATATAAGTGAATATTTTCACATCGAATGAATGGGTTATGTCATGTATTTTCTCAAAGACAAACATTTACAATTAGATTCAAAATAGAATCTAAGTTTGAGATCCAGACAATTCTAGAAAAAGTCAAATGACTTTAAAATATCTTGAAGAATACTCATGATTGGCCTGAGGATGTGCCAACAATGTTTATTGGTAGAGCACATGATTTTATGAGCAACGGTAATTTGAGACATTTGGGTCATCAATATAATATCGTTAAACAATTGATCTCAAAAAGAGTTATCGCTACTGATTTGATAAAATCAAAGGATAACATTGTGGATCCACTAACCTAAGGGTTAAATTGAGATCAAGTTGAGAAAACATCTAAAGGAATGTGACTAAGCCCATGAAAATTAAAGGCGCTATGTGAAGAAAAAACCCTACCTAGCTGACTGGAGATCCTAAGAACTAGGTTCAAAGGGATAACCTAATTCCATAGACCTGTGCGGTCACTGTGGGGTTCCTCTCCCAAATATATTCCTATGATGTGAACAGTGACAAGAATTTGGTAAAGGTTAAGCAAAAGCTTTTAATGACCATTGTATGCTTCGGTGAGCCGAGCAACATAAGTCACATATGTTAGAGTGAAGTGGGGTCGCTTCAAGAAGACTATTGGGCATAGTTCTTTTATACTCTCTCAGAACAAAGAGATGCCCACGACCATAAGGGCATAACCATGAGAGTTTTATCTCTTGTCAGAGAGATAGGTGTGTGAAGTATGTCATCGTTTACACCAACGGCTGACAGTTCAAGGACATCACGTCTACTGATTAGCTAGTAAAGTAAATATACTTTCACAAGGGAAGGTTCAAAGGTGGACACTTACCTATCCTATGCATCTATCAATCGTAGAGCCTAACACCACATTGTGCTAAAATATTTTGATAAAAATATCAATTTCATTCATATGGGGGATTGTTGGAAAATAATGAGCAAATAACCATCTTTGAAGCATTTTTTGAAAGTGTAAAGATGAGGATTCGAATAAGGAATTGTTGATTCCTATTCTATTCCGTGAAATCTTTACAACGGTAGCTCATATGCTCAAATTGTTGAGTGGTGAATGAGAAATTAATGCTCAAAGAAAGAAGGTTGGAATAAAGTAAGGAATGAGAAACCCTATTACCTCATATTAATGGAATAGATAAAGTGGGAAGTGTTTATATACACCTACCCACATAGTTGTCATTGAATGACTTAACTCTTGGGTTGGGGTGCACGACGAGGGCGATGCAAATGTCCGGACCGGTCGGGCCCTTTTTGGGCTTGCGGATATTTTACCCGTTTTGGATAACTTTACTTAATTTATTTTATTTTTAAATATCCTAAAAAATTTTGTTATCAGTTATAACTGCTCAGGATATTTTTAGATAATGGAAGATATAATGACTATTTTTAGTTTAAAGTTGAATTTAATTTAATTTTAAACTCTAGATAATTAACATTATCTCTTAAGATTTGAATTTTAATTCATTTCAAATTGCTCATTGTTGCCCTAATTTCCACTATAAATATGAGATTGATTTCTCATTTTTAAACACATCAAAAACACTCAACATCTCTCAAAATATTTTCTCTCCTGGTTTTTCTTCTGGTAACTAGCGAAGGCAAGAATGGTTCGGGAACTCAGCAAATATGCTATTGTTGGAGTTCCTCTTGTTGTTGTATCTTGGGAGACAGACTACCAACAAACTCAGCACTATCGGAGTGACAGAAGATCTGTCTTAAGGAAACTGCGATTGGACAGGTCTCAACACGATTCCGGTTTATCGTTTCTAAAATGGGTTTGATCTAAAATTTTATCTATTTTATTTCATATCATTTGGGTTGTTCGTTTAAATAATAATAATTTAGATTATTTTATTTTATTATTATTTTCTTGGATTAACCACTTATTCTCCAACAAAAACCTAACTCGGTCTAAAACGCTGACTGAAATCGATCGATCACTTGCTAACCCGATATTGACCGATTTGAAATAAATCGACCCCAAATTCATGTCTGGTTCAACTTTTGATGATGTTAGCATTAACCGATTCGTTTCCAATTTTTCCAAATTTGAACCTGATCGTTTTACTTTTTATATTTAATTATATGTAGTATTTTAAAAAATTGTGTATTAAGTACGTAAAAGTATTACTCCCTCTGTCCCATATATGGTGTTCATTATTGGGTTTTTAAAAGTCAAACTTTTTTAACTTTGACCATAGTTATTTTAAATATTTTAATTTATTAAATTTTATAAAAAATATATTTTTAAACTAATTGATTAAAGATTTTTAAAAAACATTTTTTATATTTTATCAATAATATATTTAAATTTATAATGAGTCAAAGTTGAAAAAGTTTGACTAAAAAAAGTCAATAATGGACAAAAATAGTGGGACGGAGGGAGTATATTTTTATATTTTTTTACTGAGTTATTGTTAAACTTAGATTCATTCTAATTGTATTATTAGGTATTTACGCATAATTTTCTAATTTCTTTTGTCGTTAAGCTTAATTATTCAATTTGATCGATTTTGTGAAAAATGTATTGTCGATTTGTGTGTTTTGGTGTGCAAGATTTAACTTTCGAAACAAGCATGTAATTGTCGAAGCAATGAGGAGTTAACGTTGATGATAACTGAGACAATCTATTAATTCGAGAAATTAAAAAACAAGGATAAATCTTTAAAAATTTAAAATTTCACACAAGCATTTAATGAAGATTCAAATTCTGATTTGCGAGGAGTTTTTTTTAATAAAGTCTATTATTTCTTTATTTATTCAATTTAATTCCAAATCAAACTTCTACTTGTCTACAAAGACTTTGACCTAGTCATCTTATGTACAAAAAAGTCAAGGCATAGCCTCTATTATCTTTGAATCCAAAGAGAAAATACTCGGGTTGATAGCTTTTGTTTTGTTTTGTTTTGTTTTAATTAGATTCATGTTAAGGTGATTATCTCTTGTTGTTATTTTGCACCTATCTATGAACTAAACTTAATTGACATGGGTTATTAAGTTTTTGTGATTTTAAGATTGAATTTGGTTAGGTGTTTGAGTTTGCAATTTAGTTTTAAAGTTTGTTCATTCTTGGTTCTTAATTTTGATTGCGAGTGAATTGGGAGAGGATCTCGTGAATTCATTGAATTATCTAATATCGAGAGAGTTAGATTCAAAAAAGAATAAGCATGATTTTTATAAAATTATGATGTTGAAGACTAATTTGACTTAAGGATAAATTGTTAATTTCAACGGCTAAAAGGAGCGCAAGATTGGTTACTATCTACCCTTGGTTCACGCAAGGATGTATTATTAAGACATTTATAATTACCAATATTTCGAGTTAGAGATAATGAGAAACCATTAAAAAATGCTTTGACGAACTTTAAAGATTATCGCCCAATTGTTCAGGCAACCATTCTATTCTCAATTGCCCAAGCAATCACCAAATTGCTCGGGAAATTCGATTGGATCCAATTAACAAAACATTTGAGTTAGCTCAAAACTCAATTACCACGACAGTATATTTAATTATTACTCCATGACTCACAATAACTTAGTATATTCTCTCTTATTCAATTATATCTCTCTTTTATTTAATTACTCTTTACTTTATTCGCTTATTCAAATTTCTATTATCAAAATTTGTGTTTTCTTTTTAGTGCGAGGAATTTGAATCCAGAAATAGCAACAATTTCTGTGGAGACGATATTTAAATTATACTATTACTTGCGACATGTATACTTGAATCGTTTGCGAAGCACTCTAAACACGCAATATTATATATATCAAAATCTAATTCGACTATTATTATGTTTGAGTAACGTCGATTAGGAGATTGAGATTGTTCCTTCGCCTTCACCTATAGAATCTTAAACTACACAACCTGCTAGATTCACACTTGAGTATAGTTTCATTTAATGTTTATGTTAGATGTGACATAGTAGTGGTTTCTAATATAGTAAATTTTATCGTAGTTATTGACTTTATCCAATCTCTATACTTGAGAGACGTCATTTTCCATGTTGAGTTACTGTGACATAGTAGTGATTTCTAATATAGTAAATTTTATCGTAGTTGTTGACTTTATCCGACCTCTAGACTTGAGAAACGTCGTTCTCTACGTTGAGTTACTAACTATCTAAGGTGTGTCTCTTATTGTATGAATGTATGAATGAAATAAATCGTGAACTGTGACATGTTTTATATGATGATATATCATGCGTCATATATCAAATTAGATTAAACTTGTTGGAAAATAGTGAGCAAATGACCATCTTTGAAGCATTTTTTGGAAATGTAAGATGAGTATTCGAATAAGGAATTATTGATTCCTATTCTACTCCGTGAGATCTTTACAACGGTAGCTCATATGCTCAAAATTCTTGAGTGGTGAATGAGAAATTGATGCTCAAAGAAAGAAGGTTGAAATAAAATAAGGAATGAGAAACCCTATTATCCCATATTGATGGGATAAATGAAGTGGGAAGTGTTTATATATACTTACCCACATAATTATCATTGAATGACTTAACTCTTGAGTTGGGGTGTATGATGTGGGTGATGCAAATGTTTGGACTAATTAGACTTTTTTTGGGCTTGCGGATATTTTACCCGTTGTGAATAATTTTTCCTTAATTTATTTTATTTTAAATATCCAAAAAGAGTTTGTTTTCAGTTATAACTGCTCAGGATATTTTTAGATAATGAAAGATATAATAGCTATTTTTAGTTTAAATTTAAATTTAATTCAATTTTAAACTCTAGATAATTAGCATTATCTCTTAAGATTTAAATTTTAATTCATTTCAAATTGCTCATTGTTGCCCTAATTTCCACTATAAATATAAGGTTGATTTCTCATTTTTAAACACATCAAAAATATCTCACATCTCTCAAAATATTTTTCTCTGTTGTTTTTTCTTCTGGTGACTGGCGATGGCAATAATGGTTCGGGAACTCAGCAAATGTGTTATTGTTGGAGTTCCTCTTGTTATTGTATCTTGGGAGATAGACTACCAACAAACTCAGTGGCAGAAAATATGTCTTAAGGAAACTGCGATTAGCAAGGCTTCAACACGATTCCAATTTATCAAAAGCAAAATGGGTTTGATCTAAAATATTTCATTTATTTTATTTTATATCTTTTGGGTTTTAGTTCTGTTCGTTAAATAATAATTTTATTTGATTTTATTATTATTTATTTTTTTGGATTAATCACCTATTGTCCAACAATCTTAAGATAGATTTTGATTGTTTAATCCGAAGTGAACAGATGATCATACGATTCATACAATATTACTGATCTTTTAAAGATTTCGGTCATAAAACCCTGCCTTATGCACAGATGTATTGTGCGATCAAAAGGGAGACCTTGGTTGATTGGTTACCCATGTACAGTGAAAAACATTGAATATGAATTTAATTTCAACATTTCCTCAATTGCAATGTCTTATGCGCTGGCTGTCGAAGACCAAGAGATGCTTCGGGCTCCGGAAAATATGGCATGAATCTCGGTTGCAATCCTATATGGTTATGATGCGCATCACTTCATGTCCGGTTATTAAAAGTTCCATGAACTTTAAACATGCCATACTGGATTGCGTGATCCAAACTATTTGGATATACTTGAATTTTTTTTCAAGATAATGCTGCATGTGTGGCAGCATGCAAGTCCCCAACAAAATGAATTTTATGTGGAAATTTATTTTGTTTATGAAATTTTAAATTTCATATATTTTGTGTCATTATTATTGAACGTGACAATTGCTTGATGTGATCTCTTACTAACAATTTATTTTAAGAAATTTTAGGAGACGAAAAAGATATTCGAACGATTAAACCGATTTGATTAATTTATTCTTCGGAATAAAATTAAGAAAATAAACAATTTATTTCAGGAATTATTTTACCGTTCTTAAACGGGTTTGCAAAATTCTCAAATTGGGACAAATCTGTTCGACAAAAATTGTCATGAAAAGTAACCGAGGTTACGGATTTTGTAAAATACCAAAATCAAATAGACGAAAATTTAATTTTTAATTTCTTGGAATTATAATTAAGTCCGGATTTGTTTCCTTTATTAAAAGAGAAACAATGAATATGGTAAATTTAATTTTTACCTTATGTGAATACATAATTGCATGTATTGATAAAACCTTATTCATGGGAACAAAAGGTTTGGCTTTAGACAATATTGTCTATTGATCAAATAAAGTATTTATTTAATATAGAATTAAATTGCTTATTTGATATAAAATATGGTAATATTAAAACCATATATTTAAATTTAAGATAATCGTGCATTCCTTAAATAAGTGTTATGGAATTTTTGTGATCATATCATATATGCGAATTAAGGTAATATTCCTTAATGATTTAAATACATGTGTGCATGTATTATAATAATTTTAATATCATAAATTATGATATTAATTCGATAATAATATTTTGATATTATTATCTTTAAGGCAATTTATTTATTTCAAAAATAATATTGACCTTAATGTTATATGACATGAAAAGGAATATCCTTTTTATATAAAATAATAATTATTGAGATAATTATTATTTGTGTTTAGAAACACTTTGGATTATTATTTAATAATTTTTCTTGGGAAAGTGTAAACACAAAGAATTTCTTGATTGTTTTGGAAACAAAGATCTCGTAAATAATTTGTTTCGGGAATTATTTCCTACCGTTTTAACAGATTTACTTGATCTTTCAAACAATAATCAAAGAAATTTTAAAAACAAAGGACTAATTCTTTTTGAAGAACTAAGTTGTTTTGATATCTTTATTTGGCGTTTTTAATCCCAATATTTTAAATCAATAAATTTATTTCTTTGAGAGAATCTTGCATTGATTCTAATTTTGAAAGGAAAATAAATCACAAATTTATTTTCTAAAAAAATTTATTATTAGATTTATTTGAGAATCTTTCATGATTCTAACTTAGAAATAAATCAGTGAATTTATTTCATATGAATGTTGGAAATTGAGATACAGTAAAATAACGGATTTACTTTATCTATTTTTTCTAACAAAATGAACAAATCTGTTTTTTACAGAATTTGTTAGTAGAAGTAACATTGATTACTAATTCTACAACGTTGATTCGACCAAGGTCTTGAATCAAAGCATAGAAGATTTCTATGTTAAAATTTCTTAAAGCCTATTCTAATGTATGTTATGAAATACATAGTGTTTAAAATTGGCTTAAGAATTATGATGGTCATTGAACCATAAATGGAAGATGTTGGTGCTAAGAAATTCTTAGTGATTGATTCTAAATTATGGTGAATCAAAGGTAGTGACTTAAACTTCCATAAATGGGTGATTGAAAGAAAATTTGAAAGTGCATATCTAGGATTGGTTCTTTGAAAAGACTTGATTTTTAAGTGTGTCTAGCACCACCTCTCTTATCATAAGTTATCTACCTGGTGCATTGTTTATTATTATTCTTTCAATTAAAACCTTGTAAATTTTTGTTTTAGGGTTCTAGTTTACTAAAACCCTACCATTGAACAAAAGTTAGAGATTATAATTTTGTTTATGATTTTTAGTCTTTGACTAAATTTTTGATATTTAACAAATTTATAATATTTTGATTGTAACTATGTGACACAATCAGTGAAATTCATGTGGAAGAATTTTAAAATATGATAACAAAGATGTAAACTTGATCATGATAAACTTGATCAAAAAGAAAATTCTCTTAGTGCTAGAGAGAATGAGGTAAATATGATTATCATATTTTACTAAGCAAATATTACTATGAAAATATTGCTAGAGTAAATATATTGGAAGTCAAAAATGACTTTAGGTCGCAAAGTAGACGGTATATCTCAAGAAGCTAAATTTTATGATAAAATACTTTAATTTTATGAGATATAGAATAAGTCTTTGGACTATATTTCTAAATGAAATCAATATTATGATAAGTTTTGTTATAATAATTGATATGACGAACAACTGTTTGAAGGTAATTACCTTCGTGATAGAACAATTTAGTTTTGCTTAAAAGCAAAGTTGACATAAGGAAATTATTCCTTATAAGAGGATGTTGAAACCCAAATTGATTAATTTGAGGAAAAACTCTTTGTGAGTATTGTTGCAACATCCAAAGGTACAATAATTTTGAAGATATTTTCTTCAGAATGTGCCTAACATGTGGGAAAGTTGTTCTATCAACTAAGTGCGAGACACCATATGAGTTATAAAGCCTTCCTAAAACTACATAAAAATATGGGGTGTCATGCCAAGGTAATATTCCATTACCAAAGAAAATAAAAATAAGTGGATTGTATTAGCTATGTGAAACATAGCAACGAATATCAATTTTATAGAAAAATATGATAATAAAAAAGAATGATTCATTCTTTAAATGCACTTCCTAGAAAAGTTGATCCAAGTTTCGTAAAACGAACTATGGATATGAGAAAAAGTTCACATGTTCAACAAACGGTTGAAACAAAGATATTATCATGATGGCAAGTAAGTTAAGTGTGACAAAGTATATATGATCCTATGTTGATGACATATAATAAAATGGTAATATACCAAAGACCTATCAATTGAAGATTGATAAGATTTGATTCTGGATATCCAAATCAAACAATCACTTGAAGGTCTCATATTGACAAAATCACACTACATGGAAAAAGAAGTTTGGCCAGGATGTTTCCGGCATATCTAAAACTCCAAATACGAGCCAATATTTGTTGAAATAGAATATGCAAATGTCATATAAAATTTAAGTGAATTGTATTACACAAAGTAGTGCTTTCACTGTGAGCAGTTTAAGCAAGTTCACAAAATAATCTAAGGTTAAACCTTGGATAATAATTGTGAGAATTTTGAGATATCTCAGAGATAGTAAGGATTGTAAAGCATTATTCCATAAAGATTCTTTGATATAAGTGGATATGTTCATATCGAATGAATAAGTTATTTCATGTGTTTTCTCAAGACAAACGTTTATAACCAGATTCAAAATAGAATCTAAGTTTGAGATCCAGACAATTTTGAAAAAAGTCAAATGACTTTAAAATGTCTTTAAGGATACTCATGAATGGCCTGAGCATGTACCAACAATGTTTATTGGTGGAGCACATAGTTTTATGAGCAACGGTAATTTGGGTCTTCAATATAATATCGTTAAACAACTGATCTCAAATAGAGTTATCGCTATTGATTTAATAAAATCAAAGGATAACATTGTAGATCCAATAACCTAAAAGGTTAAATTGAGATCAAGTTGAGAAAACATCTAAAGGAATGTGACTAAGCCCATGAAATTAAAGGCGCTATGTGAAGGAAAAACCCTACCTAGCTGACTGGAGATCCCAAGAACTAGGTTCAAAGGGACAACCTAATTGCATAGACCTGTGCGGTCACTGTGGGGGGTTCCTTCCCCAAGTTCATTCCTATGATATAAACAGTGATAAGAATTTGGTAAAGGTTAAGTAAAAGCTTTTAATGACCATTGTGTGCTTCGGTGAGCCGAGCAACATAAGTCACTTATATTAGAGTGAAGTGAGGTCGTTTCAAGAAGACTATTGGACATAGTTCTTCTATACTCTCGCAGAACCAAGAGATGCCCACGGCCATAAGGGCATAACCATGAGAGTTGTATCTCTTGTCAGAGAGATAGGTGTGTGAAGTATGCCATCGTTTACATCAACGGTTGACAGTTCAAGGACATCGCGTCTACTGATTAGCTAGTAAAGTAAATATACTTTCACAAGGGAAGGTTCAAAGGTGGACACCTACCTATCCTATGCATCTATCAATCGTGGAGCCTATCATCATATTGTGCCAAAATGTTTTGATAAAAACATCAATTTCATTCATGTGGGGGATTGTTGGAAAATAGTAAGCAAATGACCATCTTTGAAGCATTTTTTGGAAGTGTAAAGATGAGGATTCGAATAAGGAATTATTGATTCCTATTCTACTCCGTGAGATCTTTACAACGTTAGCTCATATGCTCAAAATTGTTGAGTGGTGAATGAGAAATTGATGCTCAAAGAAAGAAGGTTGGAATAAAGTAAGGAATGAGAAACTCCTATCCCATATTGATGGGATAAATAAAGTGGAAAGTGTTTATATATACTTACCCACATAGTTGTCATTGAATGACTTAACTCTTGGGTTGGGGTGCATGACAAGGGCGATCCAAATATCCAGACCGGTCGGGCCCTTTTTGGGCTTGCGAATATTTTACCCATTGTGAATAATTTTTCCTTAATTTATTTTATTTAAATATCCAAAAAGAGTTTGTTTTCAGTTATAACTGATCAGGATATTTTTAGATAATGGAAGATATAATAGCTATTTTTAGTTTAAATTTGAATTTAATTCAATTTTAAACTCTAGATAATTAACATTATCTCTTAAGATTTGAATTTTAATTCATTTCAAATTGCTCACTGTTGCCCTAATTTCCGCTATAAATATAAGGTTGATTTCTCATTTTTAAACACATCAAAAATATCTCACATCTCTCAAAATATTTTTCTCTCTTGTTTTTTCTTCTGGTGATTGACGACGGCAAGAATGGTTCGGGAACTCAGCAAATATGTTATTGTTGGAGTTTCTCTTGTTGTTGTATCTTGGGAGACAGACTACCAACAAACTCAGCACCATCGGAGTGGCAGAAAATATGTCTTAAGGAAACTTCGATTGGACGGGCCTCAACAAGATTCCAATTTATCAAAAGCAAAATGGGTTTGATTTAAAATATTTCATTTATTTTATTTCATATCTTTTGGGTTTTAGTTTTGTTCGTTAAATAATAATTTTATTTGATTTTATTATTATTTATTTTCTTGAATTAACCACCTATTGTCCAACAAAACTCTACGGATATTTTGTACATGCATCTTGAATAATTAAACAAGAATGCATTTACATAAACATGTTATACCTTCAGGTTGAATTTTACTTTGGATCAATAACTTCACTTTTAGGGTAAGTTTCACTTCGGATGGTGACAATATAATTAGAGTGGTTCTAAGAAACCTTATTCTTTGAAAAATGTATAAAGATAGGTGCATGACATTATATTTTTACATCAATTTATATATATATATATATATATATATATCAGAATATTTGATGAGTTTGTACATGATGATTGAATTTTTTTTAATATTTTATCTACACTTTAAAGACATATTGAGGTTATAACTTACTCTTCTTAGTTCTTATATATTTAGACTTCTGTGTACAATATTTAAGGACCTTATTTAGACTTTATTATATTATTTTGTATTATTGTATATTGAACTTTGAAATTTTTACTCTTCTTAGTTCTCATATATTTAGACTTCTGTGTACAATATTTAAGGACCTTATTTCTTAAGATTTATCCATATTTATCAAATATGGATAATCAGACGTGAACTTTATTATATTATTTTGTATTATTGTATATTGAACTTTGAACTTTATCATATTATTTTGTATTATTATGTATTGAACTTTGGACATTAGTATTTGGAGATTTATTAATTTAGCATGCGACACGAGATATTTTTAATATTATATTAACTTTTGAAATTATATTAAACGAATATATTTATGTATTTACATATCTTTAATAGATAACTATGATTTAATTACGAAACCTAAAGACTTTTCTTGAGTGACAAATTTCCTAAGATTCAACCTAGGAAATTTGGTTGAATTTAGAGGTTTACAAGCGAATTAAAAAATGATAATGCCATAAAAACAGCAGACGATATAAAAGTAAACAATATTGTTGAACACAGTGCAATTACCATCCATAATAAAACTTCTGCTCTTAATGTCAAGTTACAGAGGTTTCCTGTTATAATTTACACTGAGTAGATTTTCACAGCACAAGCTTTAACATAAAAAACAGGTACAACATTCATTCAGTTCAGAGAATTCGGCCTTGAGGAGCATTTACCTCCACCATCCAACAGTCCCATACACGGTATTCCATTTACCAGAACTTCCGTAACTCCTGTCCGCTAACACAGTCGTTGCAGCTATTGGTGGTGGGAAAGCCTTTGGCTGGGGTCGGAGGGGGCAGGATTCGAGCATTCTTTCCCCATTTGTACTTCAAGTGGAGAAAGTATCTTGATATACCATACATTGTTCACGAATTCCCTGATTATCATGATACATTTAATGGGAAAAAAATAAGCCACCAAAACCAAGAGTTCACAAATTCCCTGATTAGGATAAAAAAATTGAACAAAAACATTTCTCTCCTACTTGTCTGAAACTTGCATCTTAAAGTGAAGCTGTCGGACAATTATTCAAAAATAAATGAAGGGTGGTTTGGAACTTACTGCCAAGGGTCATCTCCAAGGAGAAGAATATCATTCTCCCTGTCAACAAATACAAGCTGCCAGCCTGATCTCTGAGGGTCCTCTAGTTGGCCTTCAAGACCAAACATTCGAGCGAGCTCACATCGCAGCTCATTATAGCTGCTGAACTTGGAAATATCCAATGAGCGCCCAAAAGACCCCGACTTGTGAACCTATAAACAAGAAAGTGATCAAAACCATGAGAATTGCAGGACATTAGAGAAACAAGACATGATCTTGTAATTAGCTTTTGAACTAAATAGAAAGCCTCCAATACAATACCGTAATGCACAACACTCCATTAATTATACATGTTCCACAGACAAATAAACCAGTTGAAGTTTCAGCCAAAATAGCAAAAGAACAGTAGCCTCTATGAGCAACAACAGCCTCCGAAGGCCTTGTTTTACTGAATAAAGAACTACAGTTGATAAATCAGAGATTTGTTAAAAGTGATCCATGAGTCCACATGACCATTCTTTGCCTAGTCTAATGTGAGCCTAAAAGTGATCTATTCTTCTTCACAACCAGCTAAGATAACTCCTACATTTTTCACCTTCTATAAATAATCAAAGAAATTTGTAAAGATAAAGAGAAGTACTATCACCTTAACAAAGGTTCCAGTTGGAGGATTTACTTGGTCCACATATCCAGAAGACTGCAAGTAACCTGATTCATCCACACAACTTGAGGTAGTCATGTCTGAATTAAGAGGAAAATCTGTGCCAGAAGCACTTGTGAAATTGGAAACAGCATATGGCAGAGACAATGAATCATTTTCATTTCCAATATTTTTCAGGTTTGTCATCCCTTGCTGGAGCATAAAAGATGAGGAATCAATGCTAACCCCAAACAAAAAATTGTTTTGTGGATCAGTGGAACTGTGGTAAGCAGAATACTCTCTTCCTGGAAATGGAGGTGATAAGTTAGAAAGTACACTTGACTGTGCAGTTCCTAGTTGTCCAACTTGGGGCAGTACATAGTTAGCAGGTTCAGATGAAAGCTGGGGTTCATTAGCTACTGGCTTGGACAACAAAGAAGAAGAGATAATTGGGTTTGATCCATTCAAGTAGAGTAAATGGGAAGCTCCAGCATGGGATAAAGAACCTAAGATACTTTGCATTGACGAGACATCGGGTGTGGCAAGAGAGCTTCCAAGATGATCTGAAAATGTCTGCTGCTGACATTGTGAAGCAACAGCTGGCAGAGATGAAGACTGAGCCAAGCTGGTTGGTGCTTTAGGGAAATTGGGGATTACATTAGAAATCTGTTGTTGATCAAACAACTGTGGTGGTTGAAGTGTTTGTTGAGACTGTTGCTGCTGTTGCCGCTGATCATTGTATGAATTGGAACGCTGCAACTGCTGCAGAAGCTGAACATGAGAAGCAGCCTGATTCTCCTGAAAACCATGAAGAAAAGCATTTTGTGTTTGAGACTGCTGCAAAATCTGCTTCTGAATTAGAGCAGACAACCCATTGGATGTGCTCTGTGGTTGATGGAGTTGCAACCCATTGGATGTGCTCTGTGGTTGATGTAATTGCAACCCATTGGACGTGCTCTGTGGTTGCTGGAATTGCAAGAGAGATTGAGAGCCTGTTTTTGATGAATCAACTGCCCTCATTTCCTGAAATGCGGCAGCAGCCATTGCTTGGTAAAGATCAGGTTGGACACCTGGTATTGAAGACATATCGAGTCTTGGCTGCATCCAGGGTGAAACTCCAAAACCTTGGAAGTTTAAAGACTGAATCCCTTGATCTCCAACCCCTCCTTGAAGCCACATCAGATGGGAATTGATGTTCATATCACCATCTTTGAAAGCTGGCAACAAACTAAACTCATTCAGAACAGAAGAGGAAAAGTCTTATTTTCAGGTAAAGAAGAGGTGTAATTCGAAGCAAACTCGGCAATGATTCTAGCATACCATGCAAAGAAGGTAGTGCAGACGGCCATGGTCGCTTTAGACGCAGGGGGAAGGATGATGAATACATAGGAAAGGTTGTTAATGGTTCAATCTCCCACAAGGACACTCTCGGCTGCTTCTCTCCTGCAGTGAATTCATCCCAGCCAACCTGGGAAGAAAAGTAACTCTTTCATGTCAGATACTATCGAACACGTTGCCTATTTAAGGGGTAAAAGGAGGAGAAATATAATATTGGGAACTAAAATCATGCACACAGAAACTTCAAACAAACCTTAACAGAGCGCCAATGCGAATTTGGCCAGCGAACAGGATCTAAGTCACTAATGCCGGTTATTGTACCCATATATCTGATAAACACCCAAATTAACAGGTGAATTAATTTGACAATGGTGCTACAGTCAATTGACTGATAAAATATAAGTATTAGCTTGATTTTTTATTAAATAAAACATACTTTCGGAAGGAAACACCATAAAATTAAGCAGTTATATAGAAGAAAGAAAACATTTAGAGAAGACTCACCGGCGGACGCTTGACTCTTCCGTCTCAAATAGCATTCTAAACCGCATGCCCACAGAAACCCGGGTGTAATAAACTGCTTTAACATATTTGGCAAGAGGGATGACAAACTCTGAAGGACTAGCCCTGTAATGAAGCTACTGTAAATGAGAAAGCTCTTATGTCAGAATAGGATCAGTATTTTTCAATTAGTATTAAGCAGTTGACCTTGGGTTATAGAAGATAGTGAAACGGCTATTGGTTGCGGCTGCATGAGCTGCTGCAGCAAGAAGACCAATGTGCATGCTATCACTTGATAAAACAGAAGATGGCATAACAGTCTGAGGACGATGTGCTCTGCGGATACCCAGCAATAATTGATTCTTCTCATTCCTGATAGAAGAAAACACGCAAAAATTAAAATAGAAAGATTACATACAGATTAGCAAGCTCACTGATTAGTAGCAAAACGAGAAAAAAAAAGCAGTAAAACTCAAAAACCAGTCTAAACCAAGCTCAAATCAACCTGATTTGATCAAGAGAAGTCACCTGAATGATGCAAATTAAATTGGTTTGACTTCAAAACTTAATGTTGATCAAAATGACCAAACCCGAGTGATAAACCCAAATGACCAGAACTTGATGCAACCCAAACCAAATATTGACCCCAATTTTCTCAATCCAGTGCAACTGAATCCACCCAACTGCCACCTCTACTACACACAGGGAGGATGCATACCAATAGGTTCATCCCTTTACATATGAAAATAGAATTGAATAGCTTTATTGTAGCAGATATATTCATATACCAAGAAAATGCCCTTCACAGAATTTTTGCTGCCAAACCATCTATGCAGGAAGATTTCACAATAATGTTTCAAACTGCATCACGGATTTGACAGCTATTAGCAGGATACTTCTCCAGCCAAACACAGAGAATGTATTTTGATTACCAAACAAAGTAATCATAAATTATACATGGAAGACAGAAAACCCAATTTACCATATAAAAAGGACTGAGTCACCAGCAACAAGTCTCTTTGCACTAACGAAAACACTCCACCCAGTTGTAAGAAGGTGTCTTTTTGGCTGGCCTGCATATGAGAGAGAATACATAAATTGGTAAGTGGTATTTTACACCCATAGAAATTCAAAACCTTTTCATCATACAAGAAAGCATACATATCCCTCGATATAAAAGCAATTTACCTACAGCAGCTCCCAGTGTCCTACAGAAAATGCTACATTCCAAGCATTGAATCTGAACATATTCCTAAGCAGAATTATTAAAAAACTGAAGTGATCTAGGTCTTTCTTAAACGAGTATTAAGGTTTTAATCTCCATGAGTCTAAATTATCATTCAGGATAGGGTGCTCTAGACATCAAGAGAAGACTATTGACTTTGGCTTCACTGTCAATTGCCTTTGGGACATGATCCATGCATAGTTAAAGGAAGAGCAAACTGTTATGGAATCCATGATAGAGGCCAAGTTTATCAATCTAAAAAGCCACATACATAACTACCTTCAGCAAAAGGCTGCAAATTCAGGAACAAATGAAAACCCTAATTTCCGAATTTGGTAAATCAACAATTGGGAATGGGGATGGTGAAACAAGCAGTAATACAATCCAATTAAACCGAATGCCTCTCCCGGAAATTGCTGGAGATAGTGACACAATCAGTGAGTAGGGTCGTTCTTCTAGTTGGAAAGTGCTCCCAAGTACACAAAATTAGATTTTCCTACTTTAAATAGGTTGGGAGATCCCCTGATTTGCCTGCATTGATGTGAACAGTTCTTCGGAAACCAAGAGATTTGGTTAATTTGAAACAGTCAGCTATTGTAGAATTCTATCAACACAGTTTCAAGAATTGGGCTATTCATGACTAGATAGATGATTCCATTCGATTGGATGTTAAAATTCACAAACCCTTAAAGCCATAGCTATGAGCCTCGGAACAAAAGCAGCAATTGCTATATGTCAGAAATAATCAATTAATCATAGAGGAACTTGGCAAGGTAATGAGGGCAGTTTCAATTCCCTTGTGAATATGACAATCGTGGCAGCATTACTGAAACAAATTCAGTAAATTCATCTACGGCCCTTTTATAAAAGAGTTATCAAGTGTAGAAATGGCAAAAAAAAAATGGTGAAAGATATATATGATAATTGCAATGAATTGCATACAGTTAGGTATCAAAGTATGAAGCTATTTTTGCTAGAATTAGCGTATCAGAATGATCCAGAACCAGAAATTGATGTTGATATTGAATTGAGTTTATTATATCGTCAACCATCCTAATTCAAGATTGAGGTCACTTTTTCCAAGGAGGGGGTATTATTGTGGATGCTTAGTTGAAGTTGTTTGGTAGGCCTCTTAGAATAAAAGTTCATGTGTGTGTTAGGACTTGGAATAGAATTTGCTTTTGACATATTTCTTTAATTATTGTCATAAGCAATTTTAACTTAAAAGGGGAATATAGAATAATAAAACTTGAGAAAATTTTCATGAAAAATCCTACAGAGATCCGGATTTATCTCTCTAACGAATCCTAAGATTTCAATCACCCTATGACACATCCTATTCATGTATTCTAGCAGCATCACTCCAGTTCCATTCCATACAACATTTGATCCTCATGAATGTATGCATACTGGAAATATTACTATTAACCCATAAGTCTTCAAACGTCTTTCTTATAGAATTACTACTAGATGAATTGACCATCATTAGCCAATAGATAAGCTTAATTTAACTGTTTTCACCAAAAAGTCTTACAGCTAATTAGTATCACTCTTCACAATCCCCTCACAGTTCCCAAGAGAGGAAAAGGACATAAGCACATCAAATGCACAACATGAAAGACTTAAAGACAATTGACCTTGCTAAATTGCCAAAGACATAGACTATTCCTATCAGACAAACGTATCCACTGTATTTAAAGCATACATCAAGAAAGGGAGCACTTGGGTTTTATTTCACAATTCGTTCACAGAAACATGAACCAAAATTTGATATGACCTAGAAAAAACTAAGCATTTGTGAGGTGAGAAGCAACACACTACCAAACAAATAGCTACTCTCATGCAATGAAATTTAAAAGAAAAAATAAAACCAACAAAGGAAGCAAAAAGAATCAACTGTAATATCTAATTAAACAATCCTATTTCAATTTTTTCTTATCCATCATAAATAACTAAATTCACTTTGTAAGACTTGCATGTTAGCCATGCTCTAAAATATTATCTAAACCCCAGATCCAAAGGCTCTTAACCACAATATAATCAGACCAATAACTGATGCAGAATATAGAAAGGATATGTCTGACTTCATCTTCGGGTACAATAATATTTGAAAGGAGACAGATAATGAGTCAAACAACAAAATCATGATAATTTGAAGCTTCTCTTAAAGATATTGTGGAACATGATATTGAACAAAGTTGTTTTGATCACTCACCGCGAAATACATGCCTAAATTTCCACTCATTTTCATGAAGATCCCTGGCAATTAACTCCTGAGCAGGAGGTTGCAGGGTGTAATCCTGAAGGTACAATAATATTTGAAAGGAGACAGATAATGAGTCTAACTAATTCAATTAAAACCAGATGCCATTGAATTGAATAGCTTGTAACCTACGGAAACATACCAGAGGAGGAAAGACTTTTTCAGCAGCCCGACGAGGAACAGAAAACCCACCGTGAGTGCTTGTGTCACTTGCTGTCAGTATTTTACAAAAATAATTGGTTGGTTGTTTGCTGGGAGTACCCAGTTCTGCAGGCAGTAGGTACACATTCTTTTGCTCTTGCTACAACAAAGCTTTCAAGTCAAGAAGGGAAAAATGAAAAGACTAGCAAGCACTAAATATCTAAACAAGGTCAAGTTCTCATACTGGACTCAGAGGCTGCAAGGTCATTTGAGCATACACTTCATCTGTTTCAACATCGGCCTGTACTTGAACAAACGCCTTGATAAGCAACCAACTAAAAAGTTCCATAAACAGAAAGTAGTCTATGCAGCTATTTAACATACGTGCATAGTAACATTGTGAAGCTGACAGATAAGCTGTGGGGGTAAGCTCGGATAGTTTGGTATATGAGCATCTACTTCCTTGTTGGTTGAAGCAGCAACCTGCAGAGGGAACCATAAACACCAACAGCACAATGAAATAACAGAAATGAAGTATACAGTTCCTCATAGAACACTCTTATAACTTAGGAGCTTCCGCTGTTCACTCATCAATTCATCCATTAACAACTAGACTACAATGAAGAAATTCAGCAGAATTGAAATGGCAGCTTGGGAGTTCTATTACTACATGTTGCCATGAAAAGGTCTGATATCCTTATCATAGCTTCAAATTCTACATTGTCCTTAAAACTTGCAATAATTGAACCATTTTCTAGAGGACAAATAGAGAGATATAACCAAATCTGTAAGAAAGCATGAGAAACGAGAGAGATGTGGTTACCTGTTCACTATGACCTTGGGGAAAATATACAACACGATTTCCAACAGGTGGAAGAGACACCAGAGGACCCGCACATGCATGCCACAGTTCAGAATTCAAACATTTCTTCTCCCCTATACAAAAAGTTCACTAAATAATTTCGAAAATTTATCTCCTAGTGCAACTTTATACTTCAAGGAAAATATTTTTTAAAAAAGAAAGAGAACTAAAAACAGTTACCTTCCTCAGTTTGCTGAATAAACCCTGATGAAGAGTGTTTCATTCTTCAAATCTCAAAACAGAAAAAAAGGGGTTCCTTCTTTCTCAAAGAATACCAAAGAGAAAAAGAGTGGTTGAAACGGAAAACACAAATCACCCTTGTTACTGAAGTATACTGGGGAGTCGTGCAACAGCCATAGCTACAAGAAAAAAGAGAACTTACCCACCCCCACCCCTTTTTCTCCACCAGATACTTCTCAACCTAAGTTGAAATCAACATCTAAAATGAACAGGGAACAACCCTTTACTCAGCACGGCCTCATGGAACTCAGATCTTGCTTCTTTTTCACATTCAAAAACACCCAAAGCCTCTGAAGCTAAACTAAACCCTACCTTTCTTCTTCACTCAGATCTCCGCATTACAAAGCTTTTACAAAAGTGAACTAGTATCTTACCCCACCCAAAGTGTCCCTCTGCCAGTCTGCCTCTTATTACAGGAGTTTTTCTTTTCTTTTCTTTTCGAAACTCTTATTACAGGAGTTCCTCAGTTGAGTTCGGGAACTAGAAAATTACACTTTCTAGTTACTTGTTTTTGGAGGTATTTTAGAGAGAGGGGGCAAGAGAGGTGAAGGCTGGACAGAAGAAGGAAAAGGAGTCAGGGTGCCTACCCTTATTCTTTTATGGGTAAACTACATAAATGATCCCTCTATTATACCTCAGTTACTTTTGTATCCTTTGATTATTAAAAATTATAAATTGATTCACTGACTACCTTTTTGTCACAAAGTAATTCTCTGTCATTAAAAAAATAATGATGTGGACGTTAAAATACTGAATTATAAGTTTATGTGGTATCCCAATCTGTTTAATTCTAACACTCTAAAAAATTAAAATTCAAAAACTCTAATTTTAAAAATCTCTAAAATCTTCTGTAACTTAATTCAGTTTTTGTTGTTTATGAAGGACGTCACAGAATTCGATTATGTTTTTGTTTTTTATGAAGGCTTCTGCAATTTAAAACAGGTTTTGATTCATGATCTAGTTTTACTTTCCCCTTTTGTTATAGCTTGTTAATCTCATTTTTTTTCTATTTGCTTTCTTGGAAAGCGAAGGAAAATCAAAAATTGGAAAGCTGGTCTTTCCCTGCATGCTCAATTTAGCTATACCTACATTGCAAATAACAATTGATTAAACATTTCAAATATCAAATTTTAATATCTTGCAGGTGGATCTCAAACTTATTATATGCAGAGGTTCTTCAATTTTTAAAATTTTAGTGAGAGAAGCAAAATCTTATTTTGTAGCAAAGCTTATAGTTGGAATTACGGTCAAAATCTATAAACTTCGATCATCGATATCGGTGGTTAAGTATTGTGCTAAGAAACCAAGAATTGTTCTATTCTTGCTGTTAATAATGGCAAAGTTGTGTTTTAGGGAGAGGGTTCTCTAGGGATGTAACGGTCTAAAATTATTAGTTTAGTTAAACGGTAAGTTTTGAATCATGTTTAAGGATAAAATAGTCTTTTCTCTATGAGGATAGGGCTTTATCTTTTCTGTCAATGTTGGATGTTATTATCGAATGAAATACAGTGTTGTCCTCTATCTTCTTGAACCCCATTTCTTTTCTTCTTGAATCTCATTTCTTCTCTTCTTGAATCTTGTTAACAATTCTTGCTTCTTTATTATTTGTTCTGTTACAAAGGTATCAGAGTCCAGCTTGAATCTTTTCAAATGACGGTGAATCAGTTACACTCAGAGTTCAATCGTCTGAAAATTTTCATCGATCGGATGTTCAACGAGTTTCAAGCAAGATTTTTGGCGGATGCAAAAAAGTTATTCGAGAAGGTTTTTGACAAAAAAATCGAACTCCCTGATGATTTTTCACAAAGTTGTAACAAATCGGATGTGTCATCTATGGTGGCTGGTTTCACAGATTCGAGTAAAGAACAGGTACTTGATCAAATGTCTTTTGCCTTATCAATTTTAGGAGTAAAAAAAATTGAGAAAATAGTGTCAGTTGAAAAGGTGTCTAGTGATGTTATTGTTGATGAAAAGGTTACTGATACAGAAAATACAGCAAGTAAGGAGTTGAAATTTAAAATATTATTAGATATTAGTCGTGAGCTTGGGATACAATCGGCTATGATACATAATTAGTATGAAGTTTTTACTGTCGGGACAAACACAGTAAAATCAATGAAGTTAATTATGAAGAATGATCGAATTCAATCTAGTTTCACAAAGAGTATTACGGAGAGGAACAAGAAATTGAAGATTACAGATCGGAGAATTTGGAATTGGACTCGAAAGAAAGTGGTGTTTCTCAGAACTGGGTGAGCAGGAATGAGTTTCTTGAAGAATCTGAATAACCCGATTTACAAAGTGAAAGTTATGTCTCGTAATTTATTTGTGTTTACCCCATTGCTACCAAGTGTTACATGTGGTAAAGTAGAAGCCCGTAGCATGGCTGAGCCAATTCACAACATCATCAGAAAGAAAAATGTTGACATCAGAGTTTCTAAAGTTGAATGTGTTAAGATAAATCCTCAAAATAAGAAAATTTACTGTCGTGCTACTATAGATAGCCATTCAAAGGGAAAAGAAGAGTTTACAGTAGACTATGACTACCTTATTATAACCGTAGGAGCTCAGGTTATCACCTTTAATACTTCTGGTGTCATGGAAAATTGCCATTTTTTAAAGAAAATTGACAATACTCAGAAGATTCATGAGAATGTTACTGAGTCATTTGAGAAGGCATGCTTAATAAGCTTTAGTGACAAGGAGAGAGAAAATCCTTCACTTTGTGATTGTTGGCAGTGGCCCTGCAGGTGTAGAATTTGCTGTAGAACTTCATGACTTCGTCAAGGAGGATGTGGTCCAACTATACTCAAAGGTCAAAGACTTGGTGAAAATAACACTTCTTGAAGCTACAGATCATATATTGAACATGTTCGACAAAAGAATCACAAATGTTGCTGAAAAAAAATTTGGAAGAGAGGGTATTGATGTGAAATTTGGGTCAATGGTCACAGTAATAAGTGAAAATGAAATTTCCACGAAAATCAGAGATAATGACAAAACAACTTTTACACCATATGGAATGATTCTCTAGTCAACTAGCATCGAGCTTTGTCTTCTCATAAAGGAGTTCATGAGGCAAATTGGTCAGGGTAATAGGCGTGCTCTAGCAACCGATGAATGGCTACGAGTTGAGGGAATCGATAATGTTTATGCTCTCGGCAACTATGCCACTATTAACCAGTGGAAAGTCATGGGAGAAGCTCTCTCTGAAGTTAATTCTCAGATGAATAATCTTCCTACAACAACACAAGTTGCTAAACAACAAGTGGTCCATATTGTGTTTGTGAAGGAAATTTTAAAACAAGAAGTTTCATATGAAGATGATGGTAAAGGGCAAAAAGGTGAGCCAATTATCTATTTTTTTTGGAAGATGATAGTTGAGGATGCTGAAGATGAACAAGGGGTAGTTGAGAATGGGTATTAATGGATCTTAGAACATGATAATGCAATTGTGATTATATCTTGAAGGAAAATGTACCTTTCGGTGCTTGGAGCATATAAATGGTCAGAGAATAATCCACTCCCTTCGGAAGTATGGCTATGTCCTTGCTTTCTTCCGTTTCATCCAGGAAAAATAGTATCATTGTCGAATGGTTTACTCGATAATAAATTTCTTTGCTCTTATAAGTCGTTATGCTAGTGGAAGAGGAGCTATTGGTGCTTCTCGGGAGTTCAAAGACATGGTTAAAGCCTTGTATGGTGCTGGAATTAAGGAGATCTTGGATGTCATTTATAATCACATTAACGAAGCTGATGATAAGCATCCTTATACCACTTCATTTCTTGGCATAGATAACAAGGTTTATTACATGGTGGACTTAAACAACAAAGCTCAACTGCTAAACTTCTCTGGATGTGGGAATACATTGAACTGTAATCATCTTGTTATTATGAAGCTCGTACTTGACAGCTTAAGACACTAGTCGGTTAAATATCACGTAGATGGATTTCGGGGTGACAGTTACTGTGGACATTCTGTTTTGAATAAGTTCAAAAGAGCATGGGGACATGTTTGGTCCAATCACCGGAAAAAGAAAATCAAGTTCAAATCCTTGAGGACAAGGATTCTTTTCGAGAAGGGAGTATTGTAACGGTCTAAAATTATTAGCTTAGTTAAACGGTGAGTTTTAAATCATGTTTACGAATAAAATAGTCTTTTCTTTATGAGGATAGGGCTTTATCTTTTCTGTCAATGTTGGATGTTATTATCGAATGAAATACAGTATTATCCTCTGTCTTCTTGAACCTCATTTCTTCTCTTCTTGAATCTTGTTAATAATTCTTGCCTCTTTACTATTTGTTCTGTTACAAGGGATCACCTTTGGTTCTCAAGGTAATGAATTTGTTTTGCCTGTCATGTTCTTGGTTTGCATATAAGATTTTATTGTATTTTAAAAAAAATCTTTGCGTTGTTTTTTTATAGAAAATGAAGATCAAAAACGAAATAGCTTCCTTAACGTGCTTCACCGACAAGAACATTAAACAATAGCTCGAAAGTACTAAACGAAAGAATAGACAATGTTGAAACCAAAATGAATTCTGATGAATCCAAGGACAAAAGGTTCCGCCAGGGGAAGAAGATTTTAAGAATTTCTAAAACTAGGGTGTTTGAATTTCAATTCTTCAGACTATTGAGATTAAAGAAATGGGATACCACATAGACTCGCAACTCAACATTTTAACATCCACGTCAGACTCCCGTTATTTTTTAACGGTAGAGAACCATTTTGTGACAAAAAGATAACCAATGAACTAATTTATAACTTTTAATAGTTAGAGGATATAAAAAATAATTGAGATATAATTGAGAGACCGTTTTTGTAGTTTACTCTTTTTTATTTAGGTTCAGATTAACATAATTTGTGTGTTTGTTTTCATTGTCTAATAAAAAAACTATTAAACGTTTTAATTTTTGTGTTATTTTATTTATTATTTTATTAATTTATTTTATTTTATATTAAATTTAACTTCAAACGCAATTAATAGAGAAACTTAAATTTATTGTTTCTAATTAAAATGTAATTTCTCTAATTATTCCAATTTTCTAACAATTCCGTCGACGGAATTTTAATACATTTAGAAAATTTTTATATTCATCACTAGAAATTATTGCACGGTCAAAATAAATTAAAAGGGTTATTAATAGCCTTATAAATGAATCAAAGGAATACAATTCGTTTATTTTTAATCAAATAAATGAATATAAATTATTAAATGAACATAATTTTTTGTATGTATATGTTTAATTTATTAAGCAATGTAGCTTGTTTGTCTTCGTTCATGTTCATTCATTAAAATGATAAATGAACGTAAATGAATACAATTGAATGAACATAAAAAGATATATGTGAATAAATTTAACCGAATATAAATAAACATACATATATAATAAATTTATTTTTTAAAACAAATGCTTTTGTTATGAAAAATAATAAATATAGATGGATATATGAGAAAAAATTTAAACGAATATAATGAACGGATTATCGAATATTCACGAACGTAAATGAACAAGCGAGTCATCTATTCTTATTCATTCAGTTAATTAAACAAACAAAAATTTTTATTCATATTCGCTCGTTTAGTAAATAAATTAACTTCCAGCCAAACGGTTCACAAATGGTTCGTCAAACGTTTAGTTCGCTTACGGTTTTAGTTCGCTTACAGTCTTACGTATTGGTCAAATATGTACTCAAAATATATCACTTTTCAAATAAATACTTAAAGTATATGTCAAATGAGTGTCTAATGTTTTCTTTTGTAACCCGTTTAAGCTTTTATTGTGATGAACGTTATTTTTTCTAATACTTGACACTGATTATTATTTTCTAAAATTAAAATTTAAAAATAAAAAAATATTACCTAACAATCTTTATTTTTCTAAAAAATTAAACTTTAACTCTAAATTCATAAATTTATTCACTTTAATCATTGATTCAACCACCACCGTTCACCGTTAAAAATTCAACCCCCGCCCTAAACCATCTTTTTCTAAAATGTCACTTTTTTAGACTAATATCAAATTTTTAAGTGTTTACTTACAAAATTCATGTTCCTAAAAGGATGTCAAATCAATTTAAATTCATAACTTTTAATTTATTAAGGCAAAGAGTAATTAATTTGTGGTTATACTTTTTAATAAAACAAAATTTTCATCCTCAATGAAGACTCATTTTGTAACGATTAAAAAAATTGTACCACTCAAAAAAGATAAGTTTAATATTTGAAAAATATTTAAAAATAATGAAATTATCGTCAATCACTTAGGCTGCATTTAGTAATGCTTTTTAAATCAGTTTTTGGGCCAAAAGCTGATTTAGAACGCATAAGCAATGCTAAATAGTTAATTTTTGAAGAAAAAATGCGTTTGAAAAGTGTTTTTCAACTCAAACACAAAAGCTAAATTTTTTAGCTTTTGCGGTTGGAAAAGTGCTTTTAAGAGTCAAATTACAATTTTAACCTTCATTTATTATATTTTAATATAATTTAATTTTTATAAATACATAATTATATTTAACATAAATTATTTTTTATTTTAAAAATTATATATATTTATATATTTTTTCAAAAGCACTTTTGAAAAGAACTTTTCAAAAATAATTTATGTATTATTTATTAATATTTTTATATTTTATCATAATTTAAATTAATATTGTAATATGAAAGAATTTGATTATCATTTAAATATATATTATTTAACTTATAACATCATGTTTAAAATAGTCATTTATTTTTTCAAAAGCACTTTTTGACAGCAATACTAAACATATATATCTCAAACTAAAAATTTCAAAAGAACTTTTCCACTACACTTTTTCACGACACTTTTCAAAATCAATGCTAAACTGGCCCTTAGATAAGGTTAAGCGAACATCAAAAAGCTAACTAAAGAAAATCAAGATTCAAGAGTTGATTACGAGTAAAAAAAGTTTTGCACCACACCACACTCGAAATCAGAACCTAGTCGATTATTTGTTACCTTAATATTAAAACTTGCGAGTTTGAGTTTAATTTAATTCAATATCCATTTATGGCAAAAAGTCGTTATTCAAAAATAAACAAAAAGTCGCCACCAATTGCTTTGACGATAACAAAGTTTACCCTAAAATAATAAATATCGTATTAACAATTAATAAGTTCGAATACAACATATCATAACATGGCAAACATAAAGGTATAATACATAAATAAATGCTAAAATTTAAAGGTTAGTGAGGGATTAGTTAGTTAGCTAAATTAGATCTCATAAATAATATGAATCATACTTTGTTGTGGGTCATTATAAGATCGTAAATGAATTGTGTTCGAACTAAAATTAAAAGTGCAATAATTAAAGATATATATGCATTATCATATGGTTCAAACATAAAACATCTCTTAACCTACGGTGCCTTAAATAACAAGAACACTAATAAAAAAACAAGGCAAATGAAGGTGAAATTGAAGAAATTATATTTTGAGTTATTTTCGATATGTCATTTATAATATCAATTAATAAATAAATTTATTTTGTTAATTTTTTTATCTTATCGTTTTTATAATGTGAATCATCACTTGGTAAAAATTGTTTTTAAATTTAATTTATAATAAATATTAATAAAGATTCACTTGGTAAAAAAATTTAAAAAAAATAATAAAATGAATTTATTTGATTGATTGATTAGTATCATATATGACTTGGTAAGAATGATTTATAATATAATCTCTAATTAATAAAATTGATGTATTTTATTGGTTGGTCCATGAATAACGTACCAGAATAACGTATGATATAATTTCTTAACGTTAGGCCACATAAATCATAAGGTTTTCTGCATAATTACTTGTTTAGCACTTAACTTTTTATTCCTTATTATTATGACCACACATCTTTGATTAGTTACTTATTTAGTTAACTTTCTATTCCTTATTAAATACTTGGGTTCAGAAGTGGATTAAATTGAAATTTGATTATACTTGTTTAGTCACTTAACTTTCTATTCCTTATACCGTTCAAAATTAGTACAAAAAATCATTTCTTTGTTAATATTGTATTTTACGAGTTAAATAATGATTAAATTAAAATTTGATTATACGTACGAATAAATTTTAAAGGCTCTAGTGTTTGAGGAATAAATAAAAATCAACATCTACTTCTCAAACTGCTAACCTAGTTTATCCTAAAAAAAGTACCACGTTAACGGTTTATGTCTAGGTATGCAACTTAACAAAATATGTCAAAATTATACGAGAAATTATATCATGGGTAAGTCCCACCACGTTATCCATGGGACCAACCACTAAAAACATTCATCTCATCATTTTTTCATGTCATATTTTCCTAAGTGAATCTTCACTCATAATTACTGTTAATTCATTTTAAAAATATTTTTTTCAAGTGAAGATTCACTTGAAAAGAAAATATGACATGAAAAAATTGATGAGGTATATGATTTTTTGTGGTTGGTCTCATAGACACATGATGAGACTTACCCGTAATATAATTTCTCAAATTATACATAAACAAATATAACAATATATGAATATTAGCAAAAATAAATAAATAGCATAAACAAATTAACAAATATATATACGTAGAGGCGTTGTTATAATACGAAACAAATCTAATTCACAAAGTATCTTATATATAGATATAAATAAGCAGAGTATATTTACGCATAACTTAATATATACATAATACATAATATAATGTATTATATAAAATAATATACACATAAATATATATTATTAGAAACATACATATATATATATATATTCATATACAAACTTATACATACATCTAAACAAATTAATAAGTAGTAAGAAAAACAAATATATAAGTAATAAAAACACTTATCAAATAATAACTAAATATGCGAAAAAACAACAAAGCAAAAGATACAAACAAGAAAATATTAAAAAAAAAAAAATATATATATATATATATATATATATAAAACTTAAGTAACATATTTTTCCTTTGCTTTGTGGCAAGTTTTTTTTTTTTTTCCATGGGATACCTTTTTATCTATTTCTTTTAGATTTATGTTGTTAGTGATCTTCAGTAATTTGATTTTTTTAGGTTCAATTATCAATATAATTAAATATGTTTTACGAAATAACCTGTATAATTATTGGTTTCGATAATCACTTTTATTTCGAATCTTAGACGCGTAGTTAGATAGAAACAAATTTTTATTTTTAATATTTTTGTTAGATAGAAACAAATTTTTATTTTTAATATTTTTATCTCATCTCAATTATTATAGCTCACTAGACATGTTTTGTTAGTCTGATATTTCGTTTTCTAGGGTTTTTGTCTCCCTTTCTTTTATTTTATTTTTGTTACGTTTCATTTCAATTATAATGTTTATTTAATCTTTAACATTAATCTCTGATATCTATTTATAAATATAGTTATTAGATTATAAAAAAAACTTACATAATAATAAATCTACTCAAACTAGATTTTATAATTTTTAATCAATTTAAAATTAAAAAAAAAACTATTAAAAAATATTCTTTTAAACTAAATTTTAATTCTAAGCATTTGGTAATGATTAATAGTACCCACTGAAACTACACTGTAAGTGCAAAGCTTCAACATTTGAATTTGTTACACTGTAAGTGCAAAGCTTCGTGGGTGATTGTTCTCAACAAAGGGAAGATGATAAAAAGTTGTGTTTTAGACATGAAAAGTTTCAACATCTGAATTTGTTCAGGACATTACAACTTGACGAGAAATTATTACATGAACCCGTTTCACCACCTATGATATGGTTCCAACCAATTAAATTAAGATACATATTATATTTTTTTCATATCATATTCACACGTAAACATCATCCAAATCATCTTGTAATAATTTCTCCAACTTGGCATTCGAGCCAGACACGATTGAGACATAACAATTTTATTGCTAATGCAGGAATCCCTGTGCTAAAACTGTGAACATCCTGTATGCAGATATACTAGCAAAAGAACAAGATGAACCTGTGCCGAAGTTTCACCAGAGTGCTCTCCTGTTTCACTAATTCTTTTAGGGAGAGGTTGAAGATGCAGATTTGAAATGACACTTGCCACTCATGAAACCTACTTTAGTAAACCATCAACAAATCACTTCTCTGCAACAGGAAGTATTCGTATCTGAAACATATTCGAACATGGTACAATCCTCCAACTATTTCAAAAGAAATTGGGCATATTTATATAGACAAGCACCAGTATCTAACACTAATCCCCAGTTCGAATAATATGGTTATAAATGAAAAGTTCCAGATAAAAAGAAGTAAATGGTTTGAGAATATGAACTTTATATAGAGGATTTGTAGTCAAACTCAAATACTGCCAATAGTAATTGACAGCAAAAATATTTACCACTGTAGTTTGACACACCAACAGTGAAGTGAACAGCCTTCACTAGGCCCTTCTCAACAGCATCACCGACACCACCAAGAATTTAAGATACACTGGAAAATGGTTTTTCAATGACTCAGCTTCTAATCAACACCATGGGGCTGCATAAACATCCAACTGTGCCGGGAACATAAACTTAGTTCTTTCATAAAATGGTGGCTGTGCAAACAACCTTCATTTCCGCATTAGGGATGGCAAAGGCAGGGCGAGATTTTGGCCTCCCCATATATTAACCCCTTTATCTGATCACAATTTGAAATAAAATATTAATTTACCCGACTCGACATACTTCAGCCGTATCAAAAAATGCTCAAATAGCAATCAATATAATCGTCTATCCAACAATGACAAGGAGTAAACTTTTTAAAGATCACTCTTGCTTAGTGGACATATACTTTCTTTTATGGGAAAATATTGAAAGCTAGAGCTAATCTGAGAAAAAATATTCAGCATTTAACAGTAAATTAATATTCTCTCAGTTTGACACGCAAATTAATAATTTTATCAGCATTGACGATAATACTTCGTAGTCTGAAGTGACAACTAACAAGATATAGTCATACAAGTAAGAGTAAGCTTCATGACCATCAACTTAATTCAACTACATATAAGCCTAACACTGTCTACAAATACTTATATAATATCCTCCCGAGATCCTTGACAAACGCCTCTAACATCCCATGATGTCACTAGCCAGTTACGCTGCAGGTGCTACATCAGCTCCATCATCATCATCATCGTCATCATCTCCATCATTTTCCATGTAAATAAATAGACGAGTCACAAACAGGTGGTCAGTGTTGAACAGCTTGGAGAGGCCTGCTGCAGATGACTCGGCGGTATGGACTAGAACCATTGTAGTTGTTCAGTAACTGTCCTCTAGAACAAGAAGAAACTGCTTTCAAGGGAAGTATTAAGAGAGACTGTTGTGTGCTGAAAAGAAACCACCTGCTCTCCTATTTATAACCGGAAAAAAGTAGTACTGGCATTGTTCTGGATTGTAATTACGGACGTAATTACCGGTGTCAAGAACGTGAATCGGATAGTGTACGGATGAAATACAACGCATCCGGTGCATAACAGCCTCATGTTAGAAATACGTGTGGTGCACATAAGAGTTGAGGTAAAAACATGTGGTAGCTTTGCATACATTTTCTTACATGGCAACCTGCGGTCCCTCGCATGAGCCATTCTCATGTAGGATTGTTGCCCACTTGTGGAAATATTGCGCCTACACACTTTTGAGCTACATTGCCACATGCAACTTATATCTATTTGGAAAAACACAGCTGTAGCGAATATTTGTCTGCTAAGAAAAAAATAATAAAATTTTTAAAGATGTATTCATTTTTTATTTAAAAACTAATTAAAAAGGGGATTTTAGTGAAAGTTAGTATTTTAGAAAATGTAAAATCGTTACCGGTCACTTTGATAGGCCGAACACCGTAAAAATAAAATCAGAGATTCAAAACTAGAGTTCGAGAGTTGGTTACAAATAGGAAAGGATTAGCATCCCACATCACCTAAAATTGGTACCTATTTAAATATTGAACTTTACGGGTTAAAGTGATGATTGAATTAAAACTTGATTATAATTGCGAGTGAATTTTAAGAGCTTTGGTGTTCAACGAATAAATAAAAACTATCATCCACACCTTGCTATTGTCGAAAAAATAAACGTCATGTTAACAAATGATATACCGATATGCAACTTAATTAAAACAAATTTAAAATACATATATATAACAAAAAATAAATACGCATATGTTACACATATATTATACGTAAAAAAAAATAAGATACGTATTACACAAAAAAACATATATCCACACACACGTGACAAAGTCTATACATTAAAGCATTATAGACTATTTTACATACCAAAATTAAAAGAACAAAATAATTTATATATGTATAGATTTATAAAATTTAAAAAGGAAAGATTTGCTTTTTAAATATGATTAAAGAAGTCAAAACAATGGATAAGGAAATAAACAAGGAAATAACAAGGAAATAAATTAATAAAAATAAAATTATAGTATATATATGTACTATATGATTTAAATAAAGTAAATATATTTTTAATATTATATAATATTATGATGAAGAAAATAAAAGAGAAATATAAACTAAAAGAGAAATAAATTAAAAAGACAAAAACGCATAGTCAATATAAAATAAAAAAACAAGACAAAATTAAATGTACATTAAGAATAAAAAGGAAATACAATTAAAACATTACATGTCAAAATATTAAAAAAGGAATCAATTAGGATGAAAAAAAAAAAAACAACTTATGGAATATATGTCATAAGAAAAATAAAATATAAGTAAAATACAATCAGGAAACGTGAATAAATATAAAAAGCAAAAAACAAGATTTTAGTGCCAAATAGAATATTAAGATGGAAAGAAAATAAACATTGATTTGTTACTAAAAATAAAGTAATAATAAATTTTACATTTAAAGAAATATATCGAAGTATTAATGAAAATATGTGAAAAAGATACATATCTTTTAAGGGTAAGTAATTCTCTAGAGGTTAAATTAAAGTAATTCATAAAACCATGCAATGTATATGAATAGATGTGAATTGAATTCACAAAGATAAAAATAATCTAACTGACAAAATGAATTTTGAAAGAAAATATTTGTATTGAACTGAATTGCTGATAATTTTTGGTTTGGATATGCGTTATCGTAATTTAAGGGTGAGTATTCGATTGAGTCGAGTTAAATGAAGTTCTTTTGAGTTTTTCGAGTTTATGAGTCATATTTTGTCATTCAAAATTTATTTGAATTTTTTTTTGATTTGAGTCATGTTTAAAAATTTTAAGTTGAGTTGAGTTTTCAAAATTTATTTGAATTTTTTTTTGATTTGAGTCATGTTTAAAAATTTTGAGTTGAGTTGAGTTTTCATGTTTAATTTTTTTTTTGATTTTAAGTTCTTATAAAAATTTAATTTTAGTTATTTACCATGTTATAGTACAATTTAACTCTAATTTAAACGACTTTCTCTAATCATACAAGATATATATATATATATATAATTTTTTCATATGTGACAATATTTCTTCATATTTTCATATATCAATATATATATCATAAAAAATTGAGAGACTCATATTGAACTTAAAAATAAATTTTTTTAATTATAAAAAGTTTCGAGTGATTCGAACTTTAATTTTACAACTCGAACTTTATTTGTTTATAAAATTTCGAATTGAATCAAAACGAGACGAATATTTTAGCTTTAAATCGAATCAAATTATTTAATTTTTCAAATAGATTTTTATCGACTCATATCGTAACTTATACATGCAAAGCAAGATTTATTCATCCCCAAAAGCTATTGTAATCATCTAAAGATGGTCCTTGGCAGACACCAGCGGATATTTTATTTGGACTATTATCACCTTTTCTATACACAAATAAATCCAATTTGTTTTCATGCCTTTAACATAAATTATCATTACTGGTCCAAAGGAAAGATATTATTATTTTGTTGGTTCACTTTGTTTCTGCGCATACTCATAAGTTTAAGATAATTTATTCTAGCTTTTTCCCCACTTGGTCTCTGAACCAAATGAAATTCATCTATTTATGAACCAAACTTACTTGAGTGCCTTGCATATATATTTCATTTTAACCCCTACTAGTTAAAACAGTAAACAAAAACTACAGACGGATCCTTTAATAGTAAAACTCCTTGAGAAAACATATGCTCTGAAGTACATACAGGCAAGAAAGTTCCAGCACTGTTGACAAAATTTTCAGTTATGAATGTCTGGCATTCAAGAAGGTCAAGTATTTACATGAAACCAATTATATCAGGCATGGAAGATTCGAGTGATAGAATTTTTAATGATGAATATTATGGTTTATGTAATTTATAGTCGGTGATTTTGATGTATGTTTTTGTAGTGATGATTAGCGGTGATTAAAGATCAAAATTAAAGGTGAAACTTTTTTCTCTCCGCTTCTTGTTAAATGTAGAAATTAAAGGGTCAATTTAAAGTTTGTGAAAAAGTAAAAGAGTCAAACTAATCATTTGATCATTACTTAAATTAATTTAATTTAAATGTCATCTAAATTAATTAATTTGAAAGGATAAAAAAGAGCAGTTTTTGCATAACAACTTACGTTAGTTTTTGATAACCATAGAAAAACTGTTTTTCTTTTGGTTTTATCTTCTTTTCACGACAGTAAAGAAATTTTCTTTGATCAAGTTCTGCATCATCAAGGACGAATAAAAACAAAGTGAAAAATGAGGGAAATAACATCAAAGAGAAACAACAATGAAGAACAATAAGTTTTCTTCCTTTTCTTTTATAAATAGCATTAAATTTGTTTAACGTGTTTACTCATAAATCTATTAACGATTGATTGTTTTTTCCGCATTATAGTATATTCATGATTATAGTATAAGTAAATCTAACAATTGGTACCAGAGTCAGGTTTATGAGTTTCACGTTAACTAAAGTTACAATTTTTTTTAAAGTAGACTGTTAGACACCAAAGTGGCCTGATTTGTATGATTCAATCACAATTTACAGTAGAATAATTGTTCATTAATAAAGGCAATCAAAACATGTTTCTGTTTACTTGTCTGCATTTTTATTACCCTTATATCTAATGATAGTGAAGGCATAGAATGAACAATTATGATCATGGATAGTCAATTCTATGAGGTAACCCAAAGGTAGATCGTACTACTATATATGAAAATTATAGAGACAAACTAACTAGTTTAGTTACTATATAAGAATATTCAAAGATATCTTATATACTAGTTTTAAACTAGTTTAATAGTTTGCTGCATGTGAATTACTTTATGATGCAATGTATATGGTCTTTTATGTTTAAAAATCATCCAAAGATGAACTTAAATATAAAGCTACAATTTATGTTTGAATCTATTAACTTTACTCAACGTGTTTAATGAGTGAGGTAATTAAATTTGCAACAAAAGCAAAAATTATAGGTGGTGCTGAGGCAATTAGATTTAACGAACTCAACTATGCTGAATGGTATGAATATGTCAACTTTCATGCTAGAATTTATGGACTTCAAGAAGTATTGGTTAATGACAAACTATCAGAGTTGACAAAGGACAACTCTCAAGCTGATAAGGATTATTATGCAGCTTGGGATGATGCGAACAATACTCTGTTGAAATTCATGAAGATGACTATGGATTCTACCATATGGCCTTCAATGCCCACCATCAATGTGGCGAAAGAGTCCGTGCAACAACTTATGTAGTGTGCTAGCACTAAAGGTGCAAATAAGGCAATGGCTAGCACATTGATGACAGAGCTGACAACCAAGAAATTTAATTGGAGTAAGTCGATGCATGACCATATCACTAACATAGTCAATTTATCAGCAAAATTAAAGAATCTTGTTGAGTTGATCGGTATTGGATAATGGCCAAGAGGGGGGTGAATTGGATATTAAAAGTTTTGTAGGAGAAATTTGGTAAATATCGAAAAATGAAGAACACAAAGATTTATAGTGGTTCAAGCTTCGAACAAGCTCTACATCCACTACCTTAGCTCCCACTAAGGATTTTGAAAACAATTCACTATTGAATTCGGCCTTTTTCTAGGTTTAAGGGATAACCTTTACAAACAAATCAATTTTCTACCCAAAATTGGTTTAACCCTCACAAGGTTTTACAAGAAGTTTGAATTGGCTAAAATGATTCTCTCACAAGAAATAATAGCCCCTAATACAAACAAACTCTCCCCAAACTTAGTTTACAACAGATCAAAGTGAAAAATACAAGTTGGGAGGATAAAATATTCAATGAAGTGCTTTGAGTTAGATTTGTGAGCTTGAATGTTGATTGATGTTCAATTGTCTTGATATGCTTTTGAAAATGCTTCTTTTTATACCTTCTCATTGATTTCTAACCGTTGAAGTTGTTGGGAAAGTAAATATGGACGTTGGAGCTTTATTTTTCCATCATAAATGCACTCTGCAGTAGGTGGTATCGAAACACGGGTACCTGTTTCGAAACAAGCCAAGAAAAGAAAGAGTCGTTGTGCATTTAATAGGGGGTGTATCGATACCTATTTCGATACAAAAACTTTCTGTGATGCCTGGTATCGAACCTTGTTTCGATACAGGCTAACCATCATTAAAAAATTAACTAACACCAACGGTCGACTTATTTAAATCTTGAAAATAGCCGTTGGAGATTAAGGGTGTATCGATACCTGTATCGATATCAAGAGTCATATTTTTAAAATTAAAAAATAATTTTGAAAATTAACCAAGATATTTCGATATCGGTATCGAAACATGGGTTGGCAGAAAGTTTTGGTATCGAAACTTGTTTCGATACCTGTTCTTGATCTCAAGAACAAGCCTTGAAAATTCCAAGTGTATCGATACCTATCCCCATGGTATCGATACCCTCGTGTAAAAAAGACTTGTAAGAGTATTTCAAAGTTCTTGGTTTTGACTTAGAGATCAAGCTTTGACTTAAGGACCAAAAAATTATTTCAAAATTAGTCCTTACATTTATTTGTTATATCAAAATCAATTTTAGTTTTACAATCTCCCCCTTTTTGATATAACAAAACCAAAAGGAATTTTAAGTTTTGAAATAATTTTGGTTGAAAGACTCTCCCTTAATATGTGCCCCCCAAAAATTTAAAATTGTTGATGGTTTCGAAAACTTAAAACTTAGAACTTTCTCCTCCTTTTTGTTAGATCAAAATCAATGAAGCATAAATAAGCAAGGTAAAAGAATAAAGCATAATCCATAGCATTTAAATATAAAAGTTCATATGAAGCATAAACCATAACAAGCAAAGTATCCAAAACATAATCCAACAATAATAAAGACCAAAACATAGGGAAATAAAGATAGGTGCATAAGTTCTAATATGAATGCATCATAACTAGTCTTAATAACTAAAAAGAAAAGCATAAGAAAGATCAACACGATCAATCATCGGCCATGTCAACACCGTCATCATCATCATCCTCATCATCTTCCTCTTCCTCTTGATCTTGATTAAGCTTTTGGCTTTGACGGAGAGCTTCAAGAGATACTCTCAAGGAGTGTCCTTGAGTCTCTAGGCTTGTCATCCCAGTGTTGATAGCATCAAAACCCGAAGTGAATTGGGTGGAAAGAGTGTCAAGCTTGCTATCCATGGAATCCAAGCGGGCGTTGAGAGAATCAAACTTAGATGTGAGTAAGGTCAACATGTCAAACTGATGAATAGGTTCCGGATCAACCAGAGCATGAGGAGGAGAAGGAGGATCACCTCGAGTCCACACACCATTGGAAGCATAGACAAAGTGAGCACGGTTGAGTGAAGTCTCTCCAATAGGCTCTTTCAAAGATCCCACCTTGTCATAAGAGCAATCAATGTCCAAATGCAAAAAGATGGTGCTTAGAATGCCGCATATGGAAAAGATTGAACAAAGGGGGTAACACGGTTTTGAATGTGCCACACAATATCCGAGAAGACAGTCCGAGCAAGGTTGGGTTGGATGTTATCACGGAAACATGTGATCCAAAAACTATCAACTTGACAGATCCTAGAATATCTCCCATTAGAAGGACGAATCCATCAAGAGATGATAAGATGGAGAAAACGGTCATGTGCGTCAAGGGATGTAACCGACCCGGTGAAAGGAGCAAGAGAGTCTTCATCATCATTACCCTTATCCTCAAGACCAAAAATATCAAGGAAAGTAGAGACATTAATCTTGAAAGATTTTCCTATAAGATACGATTCAATGGATACTACTTTACTCTTGTCCGGGGATAAAATACATTTAGCATTAGTGTAAAAGATAACGACGAGAGTTGGAAAGAACTTGCCGGTATGAGTGAGAAAATGCAAGAACTTCCACTCGACGAGTTGGTCATAGTAATGAAAAGGAAATCTATGGGACGTGATGAATTGAATGTCCACACATCTTTCCTTTTTGAGAGGGTAGCTTCGGAAAAGGTTGTAATTGTCCAATCTACGATCATTGTCTAGACTCTTAGTATAGACCTTATCAAAATCAACTCGTGCAACACGAGATGATGAAGAGGATCCGGCTTCGGTACGAGATCGCTTCTTTGATGCCATGATCTAGGATTGGATTAAAATTTTTTTGGATTAGTTAAGAATAATATGTATGCTTGTATATATAATCCAATTCAATCCTATAAATCATCTAACAATTCAAGGTATTTAAGGATTAAAAGTTTTGAAAAACCATCGAAAAACTTATTCAAACAAAAATTTATATTCGATTAAAACAAGTTGGAATTTTGAGACAAAATCATAGGTTTATTGAAACCCATAAGATAGACATTTAAATCATTCTCAAAAACTGATTTTTAACAAACTAAAAACAAACGAAATTAAGATTTTTCGAAAATATACCTTGAGTGTAGATTAGGATGAATTATGTGATTATGAAGCACCGTTTGTTGATATGATGAAGTCTTTGATGCGTAGATCAAAATCCCTCAAAGAAATCGTGTTAAGAGAGGCGAAATTGATGGGGTTTTAAAGGGAGGCCGGCTAGGGTTTTGGGTTTTAAATTTGGAAGTGTTTTAATGAGATTAAAATTAGGTTTAGAGTGTTTTAAACAGCTTCCGTCCTCGTGTATTGATACTGGTATCGAAACACCCTGTTTCGAAGCTGGTATCAAAACAGAGGTATCGATGCAAGCATCGATGCCTGTTCTTCTTGACAAAAAACCCAGATGGGCTGATGAACAGGTATCGAAACAGGGGTTAGCTGTATCGATACCTTCGACTTTTGCTTTGCATTTTGGCTACTAAAAGTACTAGAAATGAGTCTCTAAAGCCCCTAGAAGCATGCATATGATGTAATGACATGTTTATTATGCATAAAAAAGTTCATACTCCCCCTAGCAACATGCATGGAGTCATCAAGATACAAGATCATCATAAGCATGATTTAATTCAAGATTCAAGCAAAATAAGCAAAAAGATGACACTTAGCAAGTCAAGATAGGCTAGTTAGACCTAACTCTCTCCTAAGGGTCCAAAAACGCTCCTTATCCAAAGGTTTAGTAAAGATGTCCACTAATTGATTTAAGGTGTCAACAAACTCTAAAACATCATTTTTAGACACATGATCTCTAATGAAATGGTGTCTAATTTCTATGTGTTTGGTTCTAGAGTGTTGAATGAGGTTTTTGGTAAGACATATGGCACTAGTATTATCACACTTAAGAGGTATAGTGTCTACCTTAATGCCATAATCTAAGAGTTGTTGCTTCATCCATAACACTTGTGCACAACAACTCCCTAGGGATATGTACTCCGCCTCGGTGGTAGATAGAGCTACACTATTTTGTTTCTTAGAGAACCAAGATATGAGCATACTACCTAGGAATTGACAAGTTCTGGAAGTACTTTTCATATCTATCTTACAACCTCCATATTCCGCATCCGAATAGGCATGAAGATTAAAGGAAGAAGCTTTAAGATACCAAAGACCTAAACAAGGTGTATCTCTAAGGGACCTAAAAATTCTCTTAATGGCTATAAGGTTTGATTCTCTAGGACTAGCTTGAAACCTAGCACACAAACAAACATTAAACATAATATCCGGTCTACTTGCGGTAAGGTAAAGCAAAGAACCTATCATTGATCTATATAATTTAGAATCAACACACTTACCTCCTTCATCCTTGTCAAGCTTTGTAGATGAGCTCATTGGTGTGGCTTGAGGTTTCACATTTTCCAAGCCAAACTTTTTGAGCATATCCTTGATGTATTTTGCTTGATTGATGAAGGTGTCATCCTTCCTTTGCTTGATTTGGAGTCCCAAGAAGAATGAGAGCCATGAGACACAAGTTGGCTACTTCATTGTCCTTATCGGATGATGAATCCTCATCACTCCAAGTGGCAACATGAGCTTTTTGTTTCTTCTTCTTCTCAAAACCCTTCTTTTTGTATAGTGGGCAATCGGTCCTAATGTGACCGGGCTTCTTGCATTCATAGCAAATGATTTGATCTTTCTCTTCTTCTTTGCTCTTTGCTTTGAAGTCCCTCTTTCGTTGGAATCTTCGATTCCTATTTGCCCTCATAAGCCTTGTGAATCTTTTGGCCACCATGTCCAATTCCTCTAGCTCTTCTTCTTCACTAGTGTCCACTTCTTCTTGTGACAATGAAGCTTTAAGAGCAATTCCTTGCTTCTTTTTCTCTACTTCCCTCTTCTCTATCTTTACCTCTTCTTTCTTTTTCTCTTCTTCTCTTCCTTTCTTCATGATCTCATGGGTAAGAAGGGATCCTACAAGAGCATCTAGCTTTAGAGTTTTCAAGTCCTTGGCTTCAATGATAGCCGTCCTTTTGCTATCCCAAGACTCGAGAAGAGAGTAGATAAGTTTCCTCACGAGCTTCTCTTCCGGAATGATCTCAACAAAACCTTTGAGACCATTGACAATCACGGAAAATCTATCGAACATTTTGGTGATGTTTTCATCCGGCTCCATCTTGAAGTTTTCATAGTTTAGGTTGAGAAGACCAATCTTTGTTTCCTTCACATCATTGGTGCCCTCATAAGTTGTCTCCAAGGAGTCCCAAACTTCTTTAGCACTTGTGCATGAAGACATCTTAGAGTAGATGTCGGGGCCTAGAGCACAAAAGAGAATGTGAAGAGCTTTATCATTAGTGGACATTCTCCTTCTTTCTTCATCGGTCATCTCGTTCCTCTTCTTAGGCACTTGCCGATCTCCTTCTTGCTTCATAGGGATAGAGGGTCCATCTTCGATTATATCCCAAAGGACATAGTCATTGGAGTTGATGAATAACCTTATCCTATTCTTCCAATAAGGATAGTTGTCCCCATTGAAGAAGGGTGGCTTGGTGATGGAGTGAGACTTGTTCCACGAATCGGAGGTGGAGGCCATTTGATTTTTGTTGTGGAGATGATCAACAACCTTTGGATCTTCTTTGGTGGAAGTGAATCCCTTCAAAGATCTAGCTATGATACCAATTGTTGAGTTGATCGATATTGGGTAATGGCCAAGAGGGGGGTGAATTGGATATTAAAAGTTTTGTAGGAGAAATTTGGTAAATATTGAAAAATGAAGAACACAAAGATTTATAGTGGTTCAAGCTTCGAACAAGCTCTACATCCACTACCTTAGCTCCCACTAAGGATTTTGAAAACAATTCACTATTGAATTCGGCCTTTTTCTAGGTTCAAGGGATAACCTTTATAAACAAATCAATTTTTTACCCAAAATTGATTTAACCCTCACAAGGTTTTACAAGAAGTTTGAATTGGCTAAAAGGATTCTCTCACAAGAAATAATAGCCCCTAATACAAACAAACTCTCCCCAAACTTAGTTTACAACAGATCAAAGTGAAAAATACAAGTTGGGAGGACAAAGTATTCAATGAAGTGCTTTGAGTTGGATTTGTGAGCTTGAATGTTGCTTGATGTTCAATTGTCTTGATATGCTTTTGAAAATGCTTCTTTTTATACCTTCTCATTGATTTCTAACCGTTGAAGTTGTTGGGAAAGTAAATATGGACGTTGGAGCTTCATCTTTCCATCATAAATGCACTCTGCAGCATGTGGTATCGAAACACGGGGTACCTATTTCGAAACAAGCCAAGAAAAGAAAGAGCCATTGTGCATTTAATAGGGGGTGCATCGATACCTGTTTCGATACAAAAACTTTTTGTGATGCCTGGTATCGAACCTTGTTTTGATACAGGCTAACCATCATTAAAAAATTAACTAACACCAACGGTCGACTTATTTAAATCTTGAAAATAGCCGTTGGAGATTAAGGGTGTATCGATACCTGTATCGATACCAGGAGTCATATTTTTAAAATTAAAAAATAATTTTGAAAATTAACCAAGATGTTTCGATACCGGTATCGAAACATGGGTTGGCAAAAAGTTTTTGTATCGAACCTTGTTTCGATACCTGTTCTTGATCTCAAGAACAAGCCTTGAAAATTCCCAGGTGTATCGATACCTATCCTCATGGTATCGATACCCTCGTATAAAAAAGACTTGTAAGAGTATTTCAAAGTTCTTGGTTTTGACTTAGAGATCAAGATTTGACTTAAAGACCAAAAAATTATTTCAAAATTAGTCCTTACATTTATTTGTTATATCAAAATCAATTTTAATTTTACAAATCTGAAAGTGGAAGTTAGTGAGGAATGGATGGTAAAACTGATCATCAAGTCGCTTCCGACTGATTTTGGATCTTTTATGGTTAGTTACAATAAACTAAAAAAGAAATGGACCCTTCTTGAATTAAAGGTTAAAGTTATTCAGGAAGAAGTGATGAGTGACTAAAAGTCCTCAATTTTTACATCATTTCTTCATTCATTTATTGCTAATAAAGACAAAATTAAATGCAATAACAGATATTTCTGATTATTTTCCATATTTCAGCATTCAAATACTATTTTTTATGAATTTATCTATTAATTGGTATAAAATAGATATGTTTGACAATTGTCTTTCTAATACAGGAAACTAGATTACAGAAAGAACCAAAGAAGAAAATGGATGCTGAATTGTAGAAGAAGCATCCTCCAAGACAGCGTTCTAAAGACTATCGCGACAGCATGAAAAACGATAAGTGATGCTCAACAGGAAGAGGAAAAGATACCGAAAGACAAAGAGCAAAAGAAAGAAGACAACTCAATTAGGAGATTGAGCCTAAGCCAAACCGCGGAAACAAATATTTTAGGAAATAAGATTTATTTAATATAATTTAATTAGGAATTAGATTTCTTTTTTGTTTAGAACTCTTTCCTTGTATGGAAAGATCAACTTAGGGCTTGACCTATATAAGGCACTTATTAGATTTAGAGGAGAAAAGTCGGTTTTTACACACATAACATATCATTAGCCGCCTATCACAATATGTTCTAACTCCCTTGAAGGTTTAGATTGTTGTGGAGTAGATGGAGAGGAATGTTACATTGTTATTGATATTTATAAATTCAAAACTTATTTCATAGTTTATTCTTTATAGGTATTTAACTTTCTTTACATATGAGCTCGAGATGATAAGTATGTGAAGAAATATTCATTCGTCTAATATTGGGAGAGTTAGGCTCATGAAACGAGAGAATACGATCTTTGCTCAAGGGCATTGACTAATCCGGGTCGAATTTCAGCGACTAACAAGACGCATGTGAGGTTGTTATCTACTCTTGATTAACGCCGGGAGGTATCATCAACACATGGGGATTTCAACAGTTTTCTTCGCTTAGGGATAAGGAAGAAACATATAAGATTGCTCTGTCCAACTATGAAAAGTTGAATTGTCGACAAGGCATAACCCCGCCTAGGCAGTTGCGGCAACCCTTTGTGTGATCTGCCGAGGCAGCAATTCAACCCATTACATTAATAAGTGGATTAACAATATAAATAGATTCTCCTCTACAAAGCATTCAATCTAACCTTGTTCTTCTTCTTATTATTATCTTTCTATAATTTAATTTAGTTTAGTTAATGCAATTAAATCAATCCAATTACTTGTGCTTTTAAATTCCATCCCCCAAAACCATATTTTGATTTGCCTCAACTATATTAACTGTACTTGAACTGTTAGATAATTATAGTCGATGATAACATCACTGTTTCCATCGCTAGTCCAAAATCGTACATGAGATTTTCACCTCATACGGCTCCTCTGGGTCACAAATAAATTTAAGGACCGAATCAATATTATTTATCTTCATATGGTTGTAGAATAGATAGAGAAAAGATGGATTGGAAGGTCCAAAATTATGCTAAAGGAATTCTGTTTGCTATATTCTTCAGAATAAAAAAAATGCTTCTGAATTGATCTCGCCCGTTTATAATTTCAACTTCGATTTGTTGAGTAATAACTTAAGCCTTCAATAAAATACTTCTTGTATAATATCAATAGATATTTCAACCCATTGTTTTTTATTACGAAAAAAAATAAAACATTACATTAGCTCATAAATCATGACACGAATTAGAGCTCTCTATCTATGAAAGATTCTTAAGTGCAGTTATAAGAAGTAGTAGAATCAACTCAGTCTTCGTGGGATCGATATCTTAAATATTACAATCTGGAAAAGGTGGAATTTAACAAGGACTCCATAGCCTCCATCAAGAAGCGAGATTAAAGAAAGAAAGAAAAGCCAACATTGATCATGTTACGGTTCACTCCTCTCAAGCTAGAAGCAATAAGATTAAGCCAAACAAGAAGAAAAAGGGTCCTTTGAAAGCGATAGAAGAATCAATCTAAAAGATGAAAAAGTGTTTCTTCTGCAATAAAGTTGGACACTTAAAGAGGGACTGTCTCAAGAGGAATGCATGGTTCGAAAAAAGAGGTATGTATTATATTTTTGTCCATTTTGAATCAAATTTACTTGGGGTATCTAAAAATACTTGATGGCTTGATGGTAGTGTCATAACTCATGTTTCTTGTATTTCTTAGGAATTTAGTACAATCTAGCCCATAACAAGAAATGAAAACTTTCTTTATATGAGAAATAAATCAAAGACGCATATTGAGGGTATTGACAATTATAGATTAGTCCTGGATAACAGAAATCATCTAGAATTTAGAAGGTTGCCTTTATGTTCCTGAGTGTGCGAGAAATTTAGTTTCAGTTTCTAAGTTGGATTGTTTAGAATTTAAATTTAAGATTGGACATAACAACTTTTCTTTGTTTAAACATAAGTAATTTTATGATAGTGGTATTTTGTGTGATAATTTATATCGTTTCAATCTTAATGAAAAGTTCTTTGATTCCATGTTTTATGTTGAATGCAATTATGGTATGAAACGTATGCATCTCTATGGCATAATAGGTTAGGTCATATATCCAAAGTAAGGATAATGAAACTGGTAAATAATGAAATTTTGCCTCAATTAGATTTTACTAACTAGAATGATGTACGTTTAGATTATATTAAAGGTAAGCAAACTAAACATATAGTGAAGAACACTATCACTAGAGCTACACACCGACATATGTGGCCCATTTAATGTTGCATCCTAGAATAGTGAAAGGTATTTCATCACTTTCATAGATGACTATTCTATGTATTGTTACTTGCATCTATTGTCTAAAAAGTCTTAAGCAGTGAATATTTTGGAAATTTTTGTCACTAAAGTTGAAAGACAAATAGATCGAAAGTTTAAGGTGGTCAAATCAGATAGAGATGGTGAATATTATGACAACACTAATGAAGGTGGACAATGTCCTGGTCCTTTTGCGAGATTCCTTGAAAGTAAAGGCATATGTACACAATACACAATGCCTGGTACACTACAACAAAATGGTGTAGCTGAAAGGTAGAAACGTACTCTCATGGAAATGGTTAGAAGTATTTTGTATAACAACTCTATACATATCTTTTTGTGGATGTACGCATTACAGACAGCTACGTATTTACTAAATAGGGTTCCTAGTAAGTCAATTCTTAAGACTCCTTATGAACTGTGGATAGGAAGAAAACCTAGTTTAAGGCACTTATACGTTTGAGGATGTCCAGTGGAAGTGAGAGTGTATAATCCACATGAAAGAAATCTAAATTCTAGAACCGTTAATGGATTCTTCTTAGGATATCTAGAAAAATCAAAGAAGTACAAATTCTATTGTCCCAACAATAGCACGATAATAATTGAGTCTGGAAATGCTTGTTTCATTGAGAATGGCGGAATCAGTCGGAGTGATGAAATAAAAAAATTGGATATTAGAGTGTAAACCCTAAATTTAACCTAATTTCTTATATTAAAACTTAGGGATTAAGCTAGTAAAACTTGTTTCGTAAGTTAGGGTTTTAAATAAAATAATAATAAAATTCCTGATAAATAATTCAATCGAAAAACTAAAAATTAACATTTAAAATAACTGAAAGTTCAACCTAAAATTATAATAAACTTTACAGTTCTGAAAATCGATTAAATATCCAAAATCCATAGTTTATTACAGAAATACTGAATATTTGAATTAAAAGTTATTAAACTGAACTCTATAAATCATACTTAGAATTTTTGAAAATCAGGATCCTCCAAGTACCGATGCCTAGATCTGAGTATCTGAAACAAAAACTGTGTGGGTGTAAGCTTGAGAGTTTAGTGTGTCTCTAATGTGTAGATAAATATATTTATAATACAGAGAAACATAACACAGAACATAATAGCATATTTCAGAACAGAACAAAACATGAGATGTATGTATGTATGATATGCTATGCACCCAACACCGAACACCATCAGAAGAGAAGGTTCTCCTGAACCACTCTAACTTCGTCACACCAACAGAAGTGGAAACTTGACCCGTAGGTGGAGCCATTGAACAAAAGTGGTACCTCGAGCCGTAGGTGGAGCCACTGAACAGAAGTGATACTCACCATTAGGTGATATCACTGAACTTCCCCGTAACACATTAACCAACCGATGCAATGAAAGGAACAGTTAACAGAGTCTGAATGCTTGCCTGAAAACTAACAGAAGGCATGCATAATACTTTTAGAAATAGCAAAATCAAAGTTTCCGTAATTTCCAAAACAGATGTAACTTAGAGCATAACAATGTTCATCTAAAATTCAGAGATCAAATAAGTATAGCAATCAACATATATAATTTCACAGAGGTCACCAAATTTGCACACAGAAGTAATATAAAAATATCGGGAGAGATACACCTTAAGCAATTGAAGCTCTAACTCTGAGATAGACGGGTCTCATGTTCCGGTTTAGGTGACGATCTCAAAGAACATACCCGATCGGTCCAAATAACAGAAGGTAACCCAGAGGCCTCAAAAACATTAATACCTGAACAGAAGAAGATTCTGAATTAGATACTCTTAAATCACTTTTTAGACTCTAAGAACAAACTCAGGTGAAAAACACTAAAACGGAGCTTTCGGGTTTGAATTTGAAAAAACAGACAACAGATTCAGACTCAAAACATCGAAAAAAGTCAAGGAAAAAGTTTTCGAAAAAGTCAACTCTAGTCAAAGTCAACTTTAACTTGACTGGTTAAAAGTCAACTATGGTCAACTCAAAAGTCAAAGTCAACTTTGATTGGTTAAAGGTAAAAGTAAAAGATGGTCAAACGTCAAAACGGGGTCGGGTCAGTCAACTCAGGTTAACAACCATAAGATCCTCTCTAAATAGATCCAGTTCACAAGATTCAATTCATTCATGATGATTCAAAACACCAAACTTGATTAGCTTACACAAAAGGTTTTACAAGATTTCAAGACACATGGACCCCCACAAAACATATACACTGTCAAACTCTTCAACTTATATACGTGGCTAAATAGACTTTAAAAACTCCATTACATAGAGATCCCACACCAAAACATCATCAACTAAACAATTCTGTAAACCAATCATGTGGGTTTCTATCTAAATTAGAAAACCATGAACCAATAAAACACTTGAATTCTAATTTGCTAAAATGTAAGCCCCACCAAAAGCAAATCTCAAAACTCCATAAAACAAACCTTGCTACAACAACCCAACTGATATTAAAATAAGAAAACAGTGACGATACAAGAAATAAAGGAATCCAACGAAAATATAAACAAAACCCCACTCTTTCAATAGCAATCTTATCAAAAATTTTCCTAACCAAACTCATAGCAAAACTGGAACAAAGCTTGAAAGATAAACCATGCTAACATATATCCAAAAGGTGAGAAGGCTTACCACCACAAAAACAACCTTGGATCGAAGGGTTCTTCTCAGGTTAACCAAACAAAGGACAGAAAGGAGAAGATTATCTCAAAGATCACGGACGACACTGATGATTGGATTGCGTAAACCACGGAAGAAGATGACCCGAAACAAGAAAGGTTCTTAAGGAAATGTGGTTTTGTAGTAGATGGACGAGAGAAGCAAGAGATCTGGGGAGAGAGAGACGAAAGGCTACTTTAAAAATGTTTCTCAGCCGAAACAGATTCAAAATGGTAAAAGATTAACTTTTACCCTAAGAAAAAGGGTAAAATACATATAAGATCCCCCTGACTTATTTGAAACTTGCAAAGCAGACTTAAAACTTTACTTTTAAATGAATAAATCACTGGAATTTAGATAACTTCACAAAACTCAAATAGAGGTTTCCAACCAAATTTTCTCAAATATTTAAGGTTTTAGGAATAGGGATTTCAAAATTTAATTTCCGAATTAGGGAAAATTCGGGATGTTACATGGAGAGACTGTGATAGAACAGACAATAACAAAGTCTAAGAATGCTATTGTAATATTATAGCGTAATAAAAGACTAGAATAAGAAGAAGAAGAAATAAGAGATTCACTCCTACTTGATATTGACGTTAACAATGAAATAACGGCTAATGAACAAACTCATGATATTCAAGTGAATTCAGAACAATTTACACTGAGAAGGTCTATAAGGGAGCGTAGATCTACAATTTCTGATGATTATATGATTTATTCACTTTAACATGAATATGACTTGAGTATTGATAAAGATTCAGTCTCTTTTCAAGAAGCCATGAAAAGTAACAATTCAAATGAACAGTTCAATGCCTTTAAAGATAAATTAGAATCGATGGATAAGAATCAAGTTTATGAACTTGTAGATTTACCTACATGGTATAAAAAGGTTGTCTATAAGCGAGTCTTCAAGACCAAACTTGACTCAAAAGATAATATCGAAAGGTATAAGGCCAAACTTGTATCCAAAGATTTTACTCAAAAGGATGACATTGATTATAAAAAGATGTTCTCTCTAGTATCAAAGAAAGACTTTTTGAGAATCGTTATGGTTTTGGTAGCTCATTATGATTTGGAGCTTTACCGAATGAATGTAAAAACCGTTTTTCTAAATGTGAAACTTGAAGAGGAAGTATATATGGCTCAACCTAAGAGTTTTGAGGCCATGGGAAAGGAAAATATAGTGTGTAAGTTAAAAAAAAGTCGATTTATGGATTAAAACAAGCTTTAAGACAGTGGTACTTAAAGTTCAATGATACTATTATATTGTATGGATTTGTAGAGAACACTGTTGATAAGTGTATCTACATGAAGGTTAGTGGGAGCAAGTTTGCAATTCTAGTTCTTTATGTCGATGATATCTTGTTAGCCATAAATGATCTTGGTTTGTTGCACGATATAAAGAGTTTTCTTTCTGAGAACTTTAAAATGAAAGATATAGGAGAAACATCCTATGTGATAGGAATAAAAATATTCCGCGATAGATCACAAGGATTTTTGGGACTTTCTAAGAAAAATTATATCTGAAAAGTTCTAGAAAGATTTAGAATGGAAAACAACCACCCTATTCTAGTTCCAATTCATAAAGGAGAAAAATTTAGCAACTCACAGTGTTCTAAAAATGAATTGGAATGTAAGGACATGAAAAAAAAATTCTTATACTTCAGTGGTTGAGAGCTTAATGTATGTCATGACATGTACTCGACTAGATATCAGTTATGTTGTTGGTATGCTTGGTCGATATCAATCGAATACTAGTATAAATCATTGGAAAGCTACAAAAAAAATATTTACAAGGAACCCAAAACCTTATGCTCACGTTCAGGAAAATGAGTAACCTGGAGGTTATAGGTTATTCAAACTCAGATTATACCAGATGTGTTGAAACGAGAAAATCTACTTTTGGCTATGTGCTCCTGTTGGCTGGAGGAATAATATCATGGAAGAGTAGTAAGTAATCTGTTATTTCTAATTCTATTATAGAGGTTGTATTTGTGGCATGCTTGAAGCCACGATTCAAGGATTATGGTTGTGGAATTATATTTCAGAGTTAAGAATTGTAAATAGTATATCTAGACTATTGAGAATTTATTATGACAACTCTGCAGTAGTGTTCTTCTCGAAAAATGAAAGATATAATAAAGGAGCCAAACATATGGATTTAAATTATTTGTTAGTAAAAGAGGATGTGCATAAACAAACGGTGTCGATTGAGCATATATGGATCGATGAAATGATAGTGAATCCATTAACGAAAGCTCTACCAATACAAATTTTTAAAAGACATGTATACAATATGGGTTTGGTAGAGGACACCTTGTAGTATGATTTTTTGGTAAGGTATATACATTATAGTTTTTATGCTTATTACTGTTATGACATTATTGGATATGAGTTATATTTGTTTCTTGTACATTTATTTTTGTTATCTATTTAAGCAGGCATGATTATTTATTTGATAACGAAGTGGGATACTAAAACAAGATTTCATATATTAAGAATTAAAGTATTTTTTAATAATTAAAGAATGATTTAAAGAATTATTGGATTAAAATAATTGTGATACATGGAAGGAATCAGATTGACTTATTTGTCTGTGACCGCTGTGATTCAATTAGCTTGATTCATGTATGGATGATGTGTTATGTAGAAAATGAATTGAAGTGTAAAATTAAAAGTTTCATTACACTACAATCATCATATAAACCAAGTAGGAGAATGATAGAATTTTTAATAATGAATATTATGGTTTATGTAACTTATAGTCGACGATTTCGATGTATGTTTTCATAGTGATGATTATCGGTAATTAAAGATCGAAATTAAAAGTGAAATTCTTTTTTCCTCTGCTCTTTGTTAAACGTAGAAATTAATGGGTCAATTTAAAGTTTATGAGAAAGTAAAAGGGTCAAACTAATTATTTGATCATTACCTAAATTAATTTAATTTAAAGGTCATTTAAATTAATTAATTTGAAAGGATAAAAGAGAGCGATTTTTCTTTTGGTTTCATCTTCTTTTGACACAGTGAAGAAATTTTTTTTGATCAAGTCCTGCATCATCAAGGACGAATAAAAAAAAGTGAAGAAGAAGGGAAATAACATCAAAGAGAAACAACAATAGAGAACAATATGTTCTTCATTTTCTTTTCTAATTAGCATTAAATTTGTTTAACGTGATTGCTCATGAATCTATTAATGATTGATTATTTTTCCGCATTATAGTATATTTATGATTATAGTATAAGTAAATCTAACATGGAGATCCAAACATTCACTGTCAGGTACTTCCATTGCAATGATGGATGCCATTACTATGAGTGTCTTTCCGCTTAGCGCTTAGATTATTCAAGCCCTACATCCGAATCGTCCGGTCATCGCTGGTTGATGCCAACACGTTAGGGTTTGTTGGATTTCAACTAACACAATTAATTGATCCAGAATGGCCTGGTAATGTTTCTATAAGCTCTTCTGTGCCCTACGCCAAATATAGACCTAAACATACAAAAGAAACAAAATTGATAATGAGAACGCGGTTAGTGTTTGATCCTCTTCAATAAATCTCTCAACTTTGCTTCCCTGTCAAGTAATAAAATTGATGTTTCCCTGTATATATATATTTATAGTCTGCTTTCCATCACTTGTTATTTCCAAATCAGAAAGTTTTAGAATGCGTTGGCCTTTCCAGCATTCTAGCTCTTTCCCATCCAATTCTCACACGCTGATACTCTTATCATTAACACCAGAAAATATCCATTTGCCATCAGGAGACCATACACTTGAAACCATGCCAAGACCAGCTTTTTCATAAACATGGAGGCATTCTCCGGAAGAAATGTCCCACATCCTTACAACCTCCTCTACACCACATGTGAGAAACTGATAGTCATTAGGCTCCATGAAACTGAAGAGATAGGTTTCTGGTGACTGATTTCAAGGCTTATAAGGACGAAAACATAGTTGATTTTAAGGGTGGGAAAAAAATCTGATTATCCGGTCCCGATTCCAGACTCGGTAAGACTAGGTACATTTTTATCTGGTATTGATTTTAGTGGGACCGAGATTGGATTAAAAATTTAGGTCCTGGTCATAACTGAGACTAGAATTAGATCTTGATTTTTTTAGACCCAGTACATGGTGGGTACCCAATAGGACCGAGACCAATACCAAATACCTGATATTGGTTTCTTTTTGTTTATTTTTCTTATCAAACTTTCTTTTTGTGTATGAATATTATGAGTATGACTAGTTTTAAACTTTAATTTTCAAACCTAAAATATTCTAATTTTATTATTTAATATTATTATTGATGGATGAATTTTTTCTCTAATTACTCAATTTTTTTTAAGAATAAACTAATTGATCGGGTACTCGATATTAGAACCGGTTCAACCAGTAACAAAAACAGTTATTAAAATTTAGAACCCAATATGACCGGGACAAGAACCGGTTTCAATTTTCAGAAATCGATAGTTACCAAGATCAGAACCAATTCTATTTAAATTGGTTGGGTACCCAAACTTACTCTCCCTAATTGATTCATAGTGATATAAGAATACTCGCACGCTGATACAACCCGGACATGCTTAAAAAATTAGATTTCAGCCTATAGAAAGTCTAAATTTCACCAGCACCCTAGGATTATTGCAGAAAATTTTGCAAAAGAGAAAAAGGGTAAAGAGTCTCAAGTGTTTGAAAGTATTAAAAACATGCCAAAAACAAGAGGAAAAAAAAGAGAATTGAATGGTAAAGTGTTTAGATATTGAAGTTAGATCGAAATGTTCCATAAATTGCTTAAATTTGTAGAAAATAAAACCTCTACAGTGTTAAATATTTCAAGAAAATAAATGAACAATTATGTTTTTCACTACTAAGGAAGACAAGCTCAGGAAGTCCATTAAAAGGATAAGGAATAGCAAAGCATTTCAGCTTGTCGATTATTGTCCCAGTGTCTTCACTTTTGTTTCGATATTTCTAGCATGTCGACGCAGAAATCGTCGATTATTGTAAGCTGGTCTTAGGACAGATTAGGGCTGATGGAGAGTGATATTAATTAGGGACTTACTGTATTTTCCACCTAGGTGGTCGTGGTCGTGGTCGTGGTCATGGTCACACGTGTCTTCGACAAGTTCGCGCGCGTACTATCTTTTTAGAGAAAATTTGTAAGAATTTTTCTCTTTATTTTTGTGAAAAATGCGAAAGGTTTATTTCTTTCTGTCACACTGCTTTCATAGGCTGTGCGGGGTGTTGTTCTGTTTGATTTAAAATTCTTAGAATTTTAAATAAATAACCAAAGAGTTTAATCTGAGATTTTATTGGATAAACTGAGATTTCGTCGGTTAACAGAACGGATTTAATAACAGATAATTCAGAGTTTAAATTGAATTATATCTGTTATTTATAGTAAATTTCAAATTTAAATCATTTAAATTTGAAAACCGAATGAGATAAAATCGGCGTGTTGGGACGATTTTACCCTCACGTCCAACCTATAAATATGTTTCATATTTCTCAGTTTCAATCATCCCATTCAATTTCGACTGTCTAAACATTGAGAGATTTGAGAGCTTCTCCTGACGAGCCTGACGAGCGTTTCCTTCTCCGTCCACTCCAGAACTTTGGGTGTACATTGTTTTGGAGGACCATGCTAACCTTCGGGGGACATCCGCCTAACGTAGCGATTACACACATCGGGTCGATTTGTTTCTAAGGCAGTGGCCTCCATACCACGACACGGTCTTACGTATTTCGGTTTATTATTTTTTCCAGTCAGTGTTGACGCCCTGTTTTGCAGAATTTATTTCCCAACAATTTAGAAATAAATCATTTCTACAAAATGTCTGTCTCTTCCGATAAGTTGGTTCCAGATCTGTCCAAATTAGATGCACTCGACGGGAATAATTATCGTAGATGGTCCTAGCGCATCATGATTTTCTTCGAGCAACTAGATCTCGACTACATCCTCGACAACCCTTCTTCGATAGATGATCCAGAAGGTGCCGCCGGAATTGATACCGTCGCGGACATGAATAAATACGTCAAGGAAAATAAAACAGTGCGAGGTCATCTCTTGAGTCACATGTCAAACAAAATATTCAACATGTTTCTCAAAGAGAAAAGTGCAAAAAGGATTTGGGATACTCTCGAAATGAAGTATGGAGCTGATGACGCTGGAATCAAAAAATATGTAGTAGGTGAATGGCTACAATTTCAGATGTCCGATGACAAACCGATAATGGAACAAGTCCATGATTATGAGAAGCTAGTTTCGGACATTTTAGCTGAAGGTATGAAAATGTGCGAGGTCCTTCAAGCAAATGTTTTGATCGAAAAATTGCCGAAGTCCTGGTCCGATTATCGCAACTCCCTTAAGCACAAAAAAAGGGATATTCCGTTGGTGGAGCTTGTAAGCCATATGAAGATCGAGGAAGCCAACCGTTTGAAAGATAAGGTTTTCAACTCTAATGGTCAATTTAATTTTAAGGCTAACTTGGTTGAATCTGGTGGTGCCTCAGGATCCAAGACCAAAAGGGTTATGAAAAGGGGTTATCAAAAGAATCCCACCAGACCTCAAAAGTCCACGAACTTCAAGAAGTCAACCAACGTGAAGGCCCAAGGAAAGTCCACCAAATGCTATGTGTGCGGACAAGTCGGACACAAAGCCTACCAGTGCCCACGCCGTTCAGACCGCTTGAATGACAACAGACCACAAGCGAATGTTGCAGAGGATAACGATGATGTCATTGCAGCAGTCGTCTCAGAAGTCAATCTAGTGGAAAATTCTGCTGAATGGGTGGTTGACACTGGTGCTTCCAGACATTTCTGCGCTAAAAAGGAGTTGTTCGCCGAGTTCGAGGATGAGAACAAAGGAGAACAAGTGTACATGAGAAACTCTAGCAGTTCAGAGGTGCTAGGTAAAGGCAAAGTTTTACTTAAGCTGACGTCCGGTAAAACTTTATCCTTAAATAATGTTTTGTATGTACCTGCCCTGCGTAGAAATCTGATTAGTGGTGGTTTGTTAAATAAGGCAGGCGTTAAACTTGTTTTCGAGGCAGATAAACTTATACTTTCCCGTAATGGTGATTATGTTGGGAAAGGATTTTTAAGTGGGGGTTTATTTGTAATTGAAACTGAGTTTAATGAGAATAAAGCCACCACTTCTGCTTATACCGTTGAATCTTTTGATATGTGGCATGCTAGATTAGGTCATGTGAATACTCTCTCTTTAAAGAAGCTCATTAAGATGAAGCTATTACCTAATCTAGATGAAAGTGGCTTTAATAAATGTGAAGTTTGCGTAGAAGCCAAGCATACTAAACCTTCCTTTAAGACTGTTACTAAGAGGAAAACTGAATTGTTAGAACTTATTCACACAGATCTAGCAGACTTTAGAAACTTTGAGAGTAAGGGAGGAAAACACTACTACATCACCTTTGTAGATGATTACTCTAGATATACAAAGGTTTATCTTCTTAGAACTAAAGATGAAGCTAAAAACTTTTTCCTAATCTATAAAGCAGAAGTTGAAAATCAACTTAATAAGAAGATAAAACGTGTTAGATCCGATAGAGGTGGTGAATATGGATCTAATTTTCTTAAAGAGGTATGTGAGACGAATGGCATAATTCATGAAACCTCTGCCCCTTATTTTCCTCAGCAAAACGGTGTAGCCGAGAGGAAAAACAGAACTTTAAAAGAGATGATGAATTCATTGTTGATAAGCTTTGGGTTATCTGATAACATGTGGGGGGGGAAGCCATTCTATCGGCGAATTATATTTTAAACCGAGTACCTCATAAGAAATTAGATTCAACCCCATACAACTTATGGAGAGGTTATGCACCTAACTTGCAATACCTAAAAGTGTGGGGGTGTCTGGCTAAAATTGGTTTGCCTGACTTTAAGCAGTCCACCATCGGTCCCAAAACCGTTGATGCAGTATTCATAGGGTATGCTACCAACAGTGTCGCATATAGGTTCATGTTACTACATGACTTTTCTATATGTGAATCTAGGGATGTTGTTTTCTTTGAAAATATCTTTCCTTTAAAGAAACCTAGATTAATAGAAAGAACACATATAGAAAATGTACCATCCACTTCTTCTAACATATCTGCCGAAAATGCTCTAGAGTTTGAGTTAGAGCCTAGAAGAAGTAAGAGGAAAAGAACAGAAACTTCTTTTGGACCAGATTTTGTTACTTCCTTTATTTGTGAGATAAATGATTTAGACACACTATCAGACCACGTAGCTCAAGTTTTCCTGTTAGATGATGATCCTAAAACTTATGAAGAAGCTATGAGGTCCATTGACGCTAGTTTTTGAAGAAGCGCTATTAATGATTAACTAGAGTCAATAATGTCTAATCATACTTGGGAATTGGTAGATTTGCCCAGGGGATTCAAACCTATCAGGAACAAATGGGTTTTTAGGAAAAAACTCAGGCCAGATGGGTCAATCCAAAGATATAAAGCTAGACTAGTAGTCAAAGGGTTCACTCAAAAATTTGGAACAAACTTCTTTGATACATACTCTCCCGTAACAAAAATCTCAACGATCCGTGCATTATTTGCACTAGCCTCCATTCATAAATTGCAAGTACATCAAATGGATGTAAAAACTGTATTTTTAAATGGAGATCTAGATGAGGAGATCTATATGGAGCAACCACCAGGTTTTGAGACACCTGGCATGGAAGGCAAAGTATGTAGACTTAAAAAGTCTTTATATGGTCTTAAATAAGCTCCTAAACAGTGATATGAGAAATTTCATAAAACTATTCTCAGTTTTGGCTTTATTGTAAATGGCGCAGATGCATGCGTGTATTCAAGAATGTTTGATACTGATTGTGTTATCATTAGCTTATATGTTGATATTCAGTACTAACTTAGATGCCATTAATAAAACCAAAAATTTCTTATCCACTCGTTTTGAGATGACGGATTTGGGAGAAGTAGATATAATCTTAGGTGTCAAAGTTACCAAATTTAGCAAAGGATTCTCTTTGGATCAAACACATTATATTGAGAAAGTGTTAAAGAGATTTGACAGTTGGGATGTCATCCCTGCACGAACTCCTTTTGACTCTAGTACTCATCTCGCTAAAAATAAAGGAAGCGTTGTTTCTCAGGGTGAATATGCTAAAATCATTGGAAGCCTAATGTTCTTAATGAACTATACTCGACCTGATATTGCCTATGCTGTGAGTAGATTAAGTAGATATACCCATAATCCAAGTGATGAACACTGGACAGCTCTTAGACGCTTACTAAAGTACCTTAAGGGTACTATGGACTGGAAACTTGATTTTGTTGGCTATCCTGCTACACTAGAAGGATATTGTGACGCCAACTGGATTTCTGACAGTGATGAAGTAAGCTCTACGAGTGGATATATCTTCACCTTTGGAGGAGCCGCAATCTCGTAGAAGTCTGCCAAGCAGACTTGTATTGCACGCTCCATCATGAAGTCAGAGTTCATAGCTCTAGACTTAGCAGGGCAAGAAGCCGAGTGGCTTAGAAATCTTTTAGCAGAGATAACTTTATATGGAAAACCGACTTCTCCAATATCTTTATTGTGCGATTCGCAATCTGCTATACATGTGGCCTTGAATCAAGCTTATAATGGTAAGAAAAGGCACATCCGCATAAGACACGAATCTATAAGGCACCTAATAAAGAATGGAGTACTTGCTTTAGAGTATGTGAAGTCGGAAATGAACTTGGCTGATCCTCTTACCAAAGGATTGAGCAGGAAACGAATTCTGGATTCGTCGAGGGGGATGGGTCTTAAGCCCATTTGTTGAGAGATTCATGGTGGATACCCAACTTAGTTCTCTAAGTTCAATGTGGTTAAACGAAACCATGAAAGAGACTCATAGTGTACATGTCCATTTACCTAATCCCTATGACGTTTCATGCACATGCCTAGGTTGAGCTTAAATGCTCTTAATAAATTTATAGCCCAAGTTTGGGTGGTCTTAGTGAGAAAGACTTGATGAATTTACCGATTTTGGTTGAATAACTACTCTTAATAAGTTCTTAGACCTATTGCGAAGGACTAATTAAACTTACCGCTCGGAAGGATGAGTTTATTTTTAAACTCTTAATAAATTCTACCCAAAGAGGTTGGATTGTTCTATTGAGAAGAACATTATTGAATTTACCGAACAATGAGGTTGAGTTTTTATTCTTAATGATTTCTTAGCCCAGAGTTTGGGTGGTTCATTTAATATGAACTTGAAGAAAATCACCTTATTTTCTTGTGAGGTTGAGCTTTATACAAAGCTCTTAATTATTTCATAGCCCAAAATTGGATGGTTTATGTTGAGATAAACTTGATGAAATAACCTATGTAAGTGAGAAGAGTTAGCCGCCTTCTATGAAAAACGATGGACCGTTTTTCTAGTACACTTACTAAAATCCCGAAGTAAGATGGCTACAAATTATATATACTCTTAAGTATATACACATCTTCACATCGCGGACTGTGAAGGATGAAGAGATTGGTTATGTGTTATGAGTTCACCCCGATCTTAGAAAGTTCAAGACTAGTTTCACTTATCTAAGAGGAAGATTACTCATCATCACTACGTACTAGTTCAAGACTCGTTCACTATGTACTTAAGTAATTAATCTCGCAAATGCTCGTCTAGTGTTAGTCAAACTTGGTGACATTGTGAGGATTCTTTCGCATTAGTGGGGGATTGTGGGATATGTTGTAATGCTTGAATCCTACATTGGTAGCAAATACCCTTGGGGAAGGGTATTTATTAAGCCTTTACCCCACTTCCTTGTTGAGTGATAGAGAACAAGGGACTCCCTCGCGCACCGTCGCCGCCGCCGTCCTTCCGGGTCGGGTCGGGTCGTGGTCGTGGTCGTGGTCGTGGTCGTGGTAACACGTGTCTTCGACACGTCCGCGCGCGTACTATCTTTTTAGAGAAAATTTGTAAGAACTTTTCTCTTTATTTTTGTGAAAAATACGAAAGGTTTATTTCTTTCTGTCACACTGCTTTTATAGGCTGTGCGGGGTGTTGTTCTGTTTGATTTAAAATTCTTAGAATTTTAAATAAATAACCGAAGAGTTTAATCCGAGATTTTATTGGATAAACTGAGATTTTGTCGGTTAACAGAACGGATTTAATAACAGATAATTCAGAGTTTAAATTGAATTATATCTGTTATTTATAGTAAATTTCAAATTTAAATCATTTAAATTTGAAAACCGAATGAGATAAAATCGGCATGTTGGGACGATTTTACCCTCACGTCCAGCCTATAAATATGCTTCATATTTCTCAGTTTCAATCATCCCATTCAGTTTCGACTGTCTAAACATTAATAGATTTGAGAGCTTCTCCTGACGAGCCTGACGAGCGTTTCCTTCTCTGTCCACTCCAGAACTTTGGGTGTATATTGTTTTAGAGGACCGTGCTAACCTTCGAGGGGCATCCGCCTAACGTAGTGATTACACACATTGGGGCGATTTGTTTCTAAGGCAGTGGCCTCCATACCACGACACGGTCATACGTATTTCGGTTTATTATTTTTTCCAGTCAGTGCTGACACCCTGTTTTGCAGAATTTATTTCCCAACAATTATAAATAACCCTTATAGTATGTTGACAAAATGATCGTTATCACGATTTAATCATGAACGGGAGATTATAATTATGATAATATATTTAAATTTAATCAGAAGATCCAAAGTAGGAAAGATTTACAACATAATAAATAACATTATCTAGATTAGTGACTGTGATATCAAATTTATTTCTAAGAAAATATAAAATAAAAAATAATCAAACAATTAAGAAAGAAGAAAAAAATATCAAAAGGAGAGAAAATATGCCAAAAAAAAAAAGAAAACAACTCGATCACGAATAAAAAATTATAATTGTAAACACGTATTCAAATTTAATATAAAAATTTAAAGTAGAGAAGATCAACAAAATAACAAATGAACGTCATTTTGATTGGTTATAACATTATCAAATATATTCCTAAAAAATATAAAATAAAAAAATAATTAAACGATAAAAAAGAAGACAAATATGTCCAAAAAAGAGAAAAATGTACCACAAAACCAAAGTAATTGTTATTAAAGTTTTAAAAAATAAAAATATGATAAAACAAAGAAAAAAAAGAATATTGATTGTCAATGATATATACTAACATTAATGTTGTTGTCGATTAAATAAAATAAAAATAATTATTTTTTATATAAATAATAGAATATCATGATTACAACGCATCCAAGAAAAATAATAATATAATTAAAAAGACATAAAGATAATTTTAACCATTAACGTTTATAATTTTTATCATTTTGACCTTTATTTTTTTTAGATAAATTTAGCCCTTAACTTATATCTTTTTGATAAATAACTCATTTTTTTAACTATCATGATAACTGAATCATTAAAAATTTAACAATGATGTCATGTCATATGCATATGATAATATATAAAGATAATTTTCACCCTTAACGTTTATATTTTTTGTCATTTTGACCCTCATTCTTTTTTTTTGGATAAATTTAGCCCTTGACCTATGTCTTTTTAACAAATAACTCATTTTTTAACTATCATGATAACTGAACCGTTAAAAATTTAATAATGATAACATGTCATATATATGTAATAATATATTTTAAATGATTTAATATCTAGTATATAAAATAATATACGCGGAATATAATTTTATTCCAATCTAAAAATATAAAACAATTAATATTCAAATAGAATATTAAAAATTAATTTTTTATTCATTAAAAAATAATTAAATCTAAAACAAAAAGCTACTAAATATTCTCGACCTTAACTATAGTAAAATCAAAATTTTATCTAAAAAGGTATAGTTCTAATCTGAAAAGAAAGGGTTTTGTATAGTTTGTTACCGGTGAATCAAAGATAAAGAATTTTGATAATAATCAATTGGATTTTTATTATTTTAATTTAGAATTTAGGTATTTTAGTTTTAATCTAAATCAGAGTTTTAGAGTTCTATAAATATATTTTAGTTTAGTTAGGATCAAGAATATTTAGTAAATTTTTGTTTTGGATTTAATTAATTTTTAATATTTTATTTAAATTTTAATTGTTTATATTTTATACTGGAATAAAATTATATTCTATATATATGTATATATTTACTATGTTAGATTCTATGTCATTTAAAATATATTATCATGTATATATGACATATTATCATTATTAAATTTTTAACGATTCAGTTATCATGGTAGTTAAAAAATGAGTTATTTGTTAAAAATACATAGGTTAAGGGCTAAATTTATACCAAAAAAGAATATGGGCCAAAATGATAAAAAAGTATAAACGTTAAGGGTGAAAATTATCTTTATGCCTAAATGAAATGGCATCTAACCTAACAAATACATATATATAATATAATTTTATTCCAATATTAAATATAAAATAATTAAAATTAAAATAAAGTATTAAAAATTAATTAATTCTAAAATAAAATGGTACTAACCATTCTTAACCCTAACTATGATATAATCAAAATCTTATCTTAAAAAAATTAATTAATTTCGAATTGTGTTCATATTTTTTTAAGATAAGACTTTTATTCAATCGTAATTTGGGTTGAAAATGTTTAGTAGCCTTTTACTTTAGAATTAATTAATTTTTAATATTTTATTTGAATTCTAATTATTTTATATTATAATAAAATTATATTATATATATTTGATAGGTTAAATGCCATATTATTTAAAATATATTATCATATCATGTGACATGTCATCATTGTTAGATTTTTAACTATCCAGTTATCATGGTAGTTAAAAAATAAACTATTTATCAAAAAGATATAGGTTAAGGGCTAAATTTATCCTAAAAAAAGAATAAGGGTCAAAACGATAAAAATTATAAACATTACGGGTTAAAATCATCTTTATGCCAATTAAAAACAAAAAAATAAATTTTTTATAGACATAAATATACCATCAAAATAAATAAGTTTTTTAAATCTTTTTGTCTCTTTCCAATCAGACGCGTAACGAGTAAAAATGAGTGATGAGCGATTCAAATTATCAGATAAAATTCTTCAATACCTAAGATTAATTACATCATCAAAAAAAAAGTATCAACCAATTGAGGATTTAAACTTTTCATGATCGTCAACAAAATTATAATAATAAAATAGCAATTTCAAAATCTTTGTGCAAGCAATGAATATTAGGGTATACTGAAATCATCCTACAAAGAAAAATAAAACGAACCATAAAATTAAAAATATATACATATATCACAAAGATAGGAAAACATATTCTAAAAAGACATAATTTTTTATTAAAATACAAAAAATATAATAGATTATGTGATTAACAATCAATATTAAGATTAATAGTCGATCACTAATTAAAAAATAAATAAATTTCAAACGATAGAATTTTCGAAATAGAATATTTTTTTCTTTAATATCATAATAAATTTATATTAAATAAACCAAAAAATAACATTTCATAAACATGTTAAGTAATTTTTTTATAATATTATTTTTAGAGATAATACTGCATTTTTTAATGAAATGTCCTTGAAAAGTATAGTGTAGGGATGTTACAAGTTCTGCAAAGATGTTGGGCTGAAGTCGACTACGGTCCAACTGATCAGACATTGCACTATTTTCATGAAAAAAAAAGAATTTAATGTGATATTTGATACACAAGAAAAGAAAACTAATTATTACATGATTTAATATATGAATTTAGAATTTTTTTTTTCTAATCATTAAATGAATTTCAATTAAAGCCCGTCTTAAAAACATTCTCACGGGCATTAAATTATCGGGCAAAAATTGTAGTAAAAACATCGATTCTAAATTGGGGGGAAAATGGTTGCTACGAATGTAATTAATTAACTACAAATATTAAATTAAATTGATAAAATAACTCGTTTTTACTTTCAATAAATTTTTCAATATTTAATACAATGTGAAACTTGCTAGGAATGAAAAATATATTGATAGTAAGAGTTAGTCTTATAATAAAAATAATAATAACTAAAAATAGTATCGAATTTAATATTTTTTCTCAATCAAGCATATTTGATAGGTTAGTTAAGTCAAGCATATTTGATAGGTTACTTAAGTTATTCATTTTTGTTCTCTTATATTTTTATATGTCACGGGTTTTAAACCCACTAAGAAATATTCATTCTTCCTTTCTCTTTCATCCCTTTAAATAAAATTAAGATTAGAATTAAGATTTATCTGGAGGAAAACTTTTTACAAATAATATAAAAGTTGATACTTTTAAAACTATATAGATTTTAATAAGTAATATATTTTAGTTAAAACTTACATGGTTAAAAAATAATTTCGTAAGAAAAGTTAATGCGTATAACTCACTATTAATTCTGAAGAGATGTTAACATACAACACTCATCGAAATCTATTAATTGATCTAATAACTAAGAAAATTTATACGGTTTTATTTTGTTTAAGTTTAAATCTCAATGTAAGAATATAATGTTTTTTTATTTAATAAAAAATATAAATTTTGTTTACACCTTACAAAACGAACAACTTGATCTCGAGTTTTTTTTCTTACAGAAAAATTCTTTTAAATATAATCCAAATTTATACTGTAACTTCCTGGAAAACAATAATTAGTTTTACTCTAATCCTAATTTATCCCATATTAATTTTTTCATCCATCTAAACATATTGTCAAGTGTCTCATTAAAAAACCCTCCTAAACCTAAATGAGGGAAAAAGAACACACCAGATAATAATTACAAAATGATAAAAGAAACACCTAAGTAAACATTAAAGACCCACATCCACATTGGGTGACAAGTCATCATGTACTAAAATCAAAACTACATCCAGTGAAAACACGAAGATACAAGATGAGAAGTCTAGTTCTCCAAATGAAAGAACATCACCAGATTGAGTCATTTTAGCTAAACCATCAGCAACCTTATTCGCTGTCCGAAATTTGATCTTCCAAGACTGATCAATTAATGAACAACCAACGAAACCAAATCACCTCTTACAGTCCGTTTTTGTAGAATACTAAACACATCCGTACTGTCCACTTCAAGTATAACCTTTCTGAAACCTCTTGCCCAAACCAGATGAAGACCTTCAATAACCCCCAAAGTTCAGCTTCAATAATCGAACAAATACCCACACACTTCGTGAACCCAAATAACCACTCCCCGATGTTATTCTTTATCACCCTACCACAAATAACAAAACCCGTAAAAGCTATCCGAGATCCTACTAATCACAACGCCCTTATCAATCTCTCCATTGATCCTACTAACCAAATCATCCGAATCTTCTCTTACTTGTGACAGATTAGAGTCTCCTAACCATATTTGATTGATTGTGATATGGTAACTGTATTGAATCAAGTAATAATCTTCATTAAAACAAACCAAAAAGCTTCATTGGGACGGGTTAGTGAAGAGTAGGTAAGGGCATGTGCAGGGCACAACAAGCAAGATTTGTCACAATCTTATGGTGACTAGAGGTTATTTTGTCACAGTTGTTAAGGTTTTTTAAATAATTTATATATATAATTATTGATATAATTAATTTGTGACAAATTTTTATATACTCATTATTAAATGATTAATTATATCGGTTTAAGTTTTGTAATTAAATTACATTATAATTATATAATTGGTTAAATTTTATTTTGTCACTAATAAAAACCATAGTAACAGATGATGTATTTATTTTGTGAAAAAATATTTTAATACTTTTTTTCTTGTGATTACATGTAATATAGGAAATTAAGCTCACCCATTTTTTACAAGTGAAAATATTTTTTAAAAATTTTAACTGCAATTTTTTAAGTTATTTAAAAAATAAAATTTTATAAAATTTATATTTAAAATCTATTTTATTTATTTTAAATAATAAGATATCAAAATTAAAAATTTCACAAAAAAAAATATTAAGGTGTAATAATTTTAATAAGATAAAAAATATATTATTTAAACATATCTTTTTAATATAAATTTTAAAAAATATTTTTTTAACGGTGTTACCTTAAAACACTAATGGAATAAAACTTTATGCATCTATTTCATCCAAAACAAACATTAGACACTTATTTCAGAAAAGATATATAGTTCATGCACTTATTTTAGTCAAAAAAAATATTAAGCACCTATTTTAGAAAAAATATATAATTTAGGCACTTATTTCTGAGTTAAGCCAATATTTTATGCTTTGGAACGTAGAAGAAGTCCAATCAATTTGTTGTGATTTTTTCTTTAATTTTCAGTATTTAATTTATTAATTAATTAATTTAAATTAAATATTATATAAATTTATTATAAAACTGTTTTTTAATTTAATTATATTATTTATAATATTATAATTACACCTTTGATTTCATGTAAACCAATTAATTATTGGTAATTTACTATAAAACTTAGACATATAGGTTAGAATTAATAACTTATACAATAGTACAAATTATCTAACCTTAGTGGTTAAAGGAACGATTATTGTTCCTAGAGATCATGAGATCGAACACCAATAATGCTAGCACAGTAATTGAACGATCAATGTTCAATGATTGAGAGTATACTATAAAACAGATACTATTATAACATTGTAATTGATTAAAATAATAATAATAATAATAATAATAATTTATACAATATTACTACTTTGAAGGAATTGTTTAATATTCATTGCAACAACATTTTTTTAGTCCAATTATAAAACATTTGTTGATCTGAATTCTTCCAACCCATTTGATTTCTCCATGTTAGAGAACATCTCTGACAGGACCACCTCTTCCCATTCTGTTTTCTTACACACAAAGCAATGCTCACCCACTGAACATGTCTTTCCTTATTCCACCATAAACAAAACACATCAATGGTTATAGGAAGTTGGGAAGAAACATGAATTTGCCAAATTTCAACTTCAATTTGTTGGGATTCTTACACTCCAAGCTTAGATCTATGAAGATTTGGGATGACAGGTGAGAAATGAAACAACATGGAATCTTGACTTCATGCCCCACCATCAATAAAATAAACCCTACCAGGCCCTTGGTTAATGGTCAAAAGATCATAATCCCATTCCCACCTCTCTTTTATGGACACATGCAATGGAATGTTAGCATGAACATGCCTTGAGGTTGCTCAAAAGTATGACTTTTTTTAAAACTATTTTCAAAATTTCCCTCTTCATTGTTCCATTCATATGGATCAAGAGAATGGTAAAGGGTAGTCATATTTTTAAAAAAATTAAATTCTGATATATTTTTTAAATTTTTATTATAATTTTTATTAATAATTTAATCTCACGTCCTTAGATTTTAAAATTCCTATGTAATTAAGTATAAAAGTTCGCACCCGAACATAAAATCTTGTATCTATCCCCGCTTTCAATACACTATGGTTCAATCTACCAAGATTGGATTGGTCTACACAGGGGAGGTTCAAAAATTTTATGCCCCTATATATTTTTTCTTCAAAAATTTACTTTAATAAAAAATATTATTAGATTATCCTCTTAAGTAAAAAAAAATATTAAATATTTAAAACCAAATACTTTCAGATTTCACTTAAAAATGATATTTTTTTTTATATTTTAAGCTATAGATATATTATATATATACACACATAATCATGTATTTATATTTTTATAAATATTTAATTTTATTATTTTTAGGGTCTCTCTCTTGAGTCCCTGTACAATCGCTTTTATTGTGTCTGTCCAGAATTCTATTGAATCTAGAAAACTTGTTTTACGTGTATAAAAAATATTATAAGTTAAAAATAAAAGGAGAATTATCAATGGTTGATCTAAAATTTAAGATTAATAGTCGCATGAAATAATGACTACCCTCCAAATTGATTCACATGATTTATAAAAGCTTAAAGCGTCAGTGAGTGGGTACATTCATGTGCCAATAAAGGTTCACTTGGTAAGGTAAACCAGGTTCTAGGTTTAGAGTAGTTTCTATATATTTTTACATGACTAATTTGCTAATACATAAAATTTCAGACCCCAGACCGTATATTCTCGTGAACTTCAAACTTTATTTTAATTATTCTTTGGTCCCTGGTTGATGAAGTGTAGGCATCATCCTTCACGTGATTCTCCAACTTTATGCACGTGGTTTTGCGCCCAACTTCCTTATCTTCTATTTCTGACTGGAATGGAATAGAATACTATGATTCTGAAACCAAAACCATTCCTCAACGTCTGCTAGTATTGCCGATTAATATAAGCAGAATTGATTGGGAATAAAATAATATCAGATTTAAATTCCATTTATTTAAATACAAAAATACTTGTTATTGAACGCGTATTTTAGTATTTTTTAAGTATAATTGATTTATACGAGAGCTGTATTTGGTGTATTTGTTTTTTGACGGTCCATAATTCTATACACCTCATTATATCAAATAATGTCATATTGAAGTTAACTAAATTTAGTTTTAATTCTAATAGATCCAACTAGTTCCAACATGTGTAGAGGAATTATTTATCTTAAATTATTGACAGAAAATTAATTATTTTTTTTTTCTTTCTCGATTCCTGTGATAAGAGGTTTATGAGTTAAAAAACTCTTTTATTTTTTTATTTTAATGATTTCATTCATTAATATATTAAAATAAATCTATGAGACATAAGGAAAAAATAATGATTTATAACTTTTAATTTATAAAAAATATTATATGGAAAATAGAGATGATAGGGCTTTTTATTAATTGGGTAGAATATAAATGATACGATGATAATGTTTCATGGAATTTTTTTAATTTTATTTTAAAATATAATTAATTATTTGTCGATTATTTAAGATTTTTAATAATTAAAAATTAACGATGTTTAATGGTGCATTATAATAATAAAATTTAGCGGTGTATGTTCCCGTTCTAGACTCATTATTTATTAAGGTAGAGACTTTAATTTATAATTCATAAGAAATATATTTTTAAAAAATACTTTAGTATAAAAGTATTTAATTATTATATTCAACAATAAAAATTCACTTATAAATATTTTAAAAAACTAACATTTTTTCTTAAAAAGTGTCACTTATTTTATATGTTTTTAAAGTAAAACTATTTATAATATTTTTAAAATATATTTTTTTCTAAAAATCATTCTCATATGTCATAAAAACAAGTTCATTTAACATTTATTGCGATATAATTGCCCATAAGTATATTTTTAATATTTATTGTACATAAGCAACAACAATATAAACAATAATAAGATTATATAAATAATTGTCTCGTTTTAAAAGCAATTAAAATATTTTAAAAATCTTAATAAATCTATTTTCAATAATTTCATTTCAATAAATAAAATATTTTCATCATCTTCAGATAACTCATATTTCTTAAAAATATTTTTAAAATTATTATAATGAGTTTTAAGATTAACACCGTCTAACAAAACTAATTTAACGTAGTGAAACAATAAACTAAAAGTATTTTTATATAATTAATATTATTTAAATCTTTTATTAAGAAATAATAACGTGATCAACCATATATAAAAGAAACATTTGATTTTAAATGACTCATTATATATTGATGTTTGTATTTTACTATTAGTTTGAAAAAAATAAAAGTTATTCACAAATTATTAATTATTAAATATAAAAGATTATAAATATTTAATTAATATTTTTAAAATTTTGTTTTTATAGTTTTATCTAATCTTTTTATTGTGCATGTCTGGAAGTCGTTAATTGTTATTAAACTTTAGTACTTCTGTTTCCCAATACGAGATCGGATGCTATTCTTTGGCCATCCCATCAAAGTTTCCACCTTTCCCTTTGTAATATCAAGTGATTGCCATCCGACAGCGATAGGATTAAGTGTTCACGTTGTCTGAAAATACTCTGTACTGTGTGGATGTTTTCCTACCACAGCTTATGTTCCATCAAACGTACGAAACCACATGCATATGGAGCAGCTGCCGACGACATCTGTTCAGTAGCAAATTTCATGAATCTTACGAGCAAGACAATGGGGTGGACGTCCGGATAGAGAGATTATCAAGTGAATCATGTTCACCACGTCATTTATGATCCAAGCAATCAGGTTTGTTGATCTTTAAATAATTACCTAATAATTATTTATCCACTAAGTCCATGTAGCAAAGAAGTGATGATTCACTTAAAAAAATTAATATCAACGTTCTTGATTGCTTAAAACCATGGATGACTAATTCAGTGACCTATTGTGCTGTGATTAACCCAAAATTTATAACGAACTTTAGTTAATTCAAAAATCGACCGAATTAATCAAATTGATTGATTAATTCAGTTATGGATAATTCAATTCGGTTAATAGTTAAAGTTTCAACAAATTTAATTAATTCGATTATAATTAATTTAGTTTGATCATTAATCAAATTAACTGAATTTTAGTTAATTTTAGTTATGGTATTTAAACTCTATTTTTCAAAAAGATTTTATCTAATCTAACTTTTAGATTAAATAAAAATTAAAATTGAAAGAGTTTAAATATATAATAAAATATCAATTAAATATTAATTCGATTAACATTATTATTATTGTAATTAGGAGTGAGTATTCGATCGAGTCAAGTAGAATCAAATCAAAAATTTTGAGTTATTTGAGTTGACGAGTCATATTTAACTCAAACTTTATTTGAAATTTTTTCAAGTCGAACCGAGTCGAGTTTTTGAGTTTTTATAAATATTTAATTATTATTATTTATCATATTATATTATAGTACGGTTTGATTCTAATTTAAAAGACTTTTTTAATTATATAAGATATGTATATATATATTTTTTTTCATATGTAGTAATATTTCTTTATATTTTTATATATCAATGTATATATATCATAAAAAAATTTAGAGATTCATCTCAAACTTAAAAATAAATCATTTAATTATTAAAATTTTTTGAGTTATTCAAGTTATTTGAATTTTTATTTTACAACTCTAACTTTATTTAAAAAAATTTCGAGTCTAGTCGAGTTTATAAAATTTCGAGCCGAGTTAAAACGAGCAGAGTATTTTTGTCTCTAGTCGAATTGAATTATTTAGTTTTTTTGAGTTAAGTCGAATTTCGCTCACCCCTAATCGTAATATTTAAGAGTTCTTGAGTTTGAATATTTTAATTTTGAATTAAAGAGTGCAATTAAAGGTACACAATTACAGTACGCTCTTCTATTCTTATTTATGAAATTCGACACATTATGCTGTCTAAATATAACCATACATAAAAAGAAATAATATGCACCATAAGCATCCTTAAATTGCTAAATTTAAAAATATATTACTTCATATTCTTATATATATATATATATATGACATAACTAAAAGACTGAAGTCGTACTTAAAAAATAATTTATTAATTATTAAAAATTTTAAAATATTTTAATTATTCGCTTTTAAATTGTTTGAATCAATTTCTTGTATAAAATTAAAAATTAAATAATTTTATATTAAATATAGTTAAATAATTTAAATTTTTTAATCAAATTTTATTAATATCGTAATTATGAGGCAAGTACTGTAATTTGTACCTTGTTAGGTCAAAATCCACTGCAAAAAGAAAGTTAAAAACAGCTGAGGGCTATGAAAAAGTGTGTCTGCTTCTCCTTCTTTGTTCTTATGAGTTGTAGTTTGTTGGTAATCTCTGACAGACTCCACATGCAGAAGGAGGAGAGGTCCACATTCCAACTGCACACAGACCCACCACACACATTATTTTCTCCACATGGAACTCAGACATCTATTTATTTACTAACCCACCTAGGACCCACAAACTACAACTTCAACTCTCTTGTTCACAGACAATTATTTAATACCTTCCCAGTCATATATAATATATTAAATTGAGTTTTAGTTTCATTAATATAGATTCAAATATATCATGAATTAGTAATAATAGATGAATATGTGATAGGGTAAGACTAGGTACGCGCATGGGTCGAGTCGGGTGGAATTTTAGTTTATCCGTACTCGATTTAAAAAACTATACCCTCCATCCATCACTTGATCCGATCCGAATTTAGGGTGAAAAAATCTAACCCGATCTAACTCAACCCGAATCATTAAAATAATTAAAATTTTAAGGACTAAACTGTAAAAAAAATAAAATTTAGGGATACAATTATAAAAATATTTAATTTTAGTGACGTAATTGTTAAAAAAATAATTTTAGTGATCTAATTGTATAAAATATATATAAAGAGGGGTCATTATTGCAAATATCCCTAAAATATATATGGGAAAATTACACGATTAGTCTCGGGTCGGGTCAGATTTTTCCACCCTAAACCCGAACCCGACCCGACCCAAACCTGCATTTTTCACCAAAAAATTCGACCCGATCGAAACGGGTCGGATCGGAACCCGTCGAGTTCGGGTTCCGTGCCAATCCCTACGTAAGACGAGTAAAAATCTTTTGTCCCTAATCATGTCTCTTTTCATATTCGGGTGCAAATCGTCTACTTCTTTTCTATGTCTCCGCTTTAAATTAAAGGGTTTAGGGTTAGGAATTGTGTTTAGAGTTTAAGGAATTAGGAGTAGGGTCTATTTTTTAGAGTGTAGGATTTAGAGTTTAGGATATAAAAAATAAGGGTTAGGGTTGAAAATTCTTTTTTTTTAGAAAATTTTTAAAAGAGGCATGAGAGGATGCATAATAGAGAGGCAGATGATTTTTACTCTTCATACTCTACCTTAAAAATATATTTTTATAATTAATTTCGAAACCCTGACCCTACTTTTTATATCCTGAACTATAAATCTCAAAAATACATCCTATTCATAATTCCTTAAACTCTAACTACAACCCCTAACTTTAAAATTTAAAGTCACTAATTTAAAGTAAAACATTTAAGAAAACACGCTAAAAAAAAACGATTTATAGTCGAGTTAAACACTTCAAAAAAAAATTTCATGACAGATTATATTAAAGGTGGCAGTACAGCTTCTAATTCTTTGTCACAAGCTAAGATTATCACATTTTCATGGCTGGCTCTACAGTCTACCCTCTACATCTATTATAAAGTATAAACCACTAACATAGCATCCCCAGCTATATTCTCATAGGAGAGATCCAAAGCACAAAACTGTTCCTTTTTTCTTCTCTCAGGAAACCAAAAACCAACATCTCTTCTTGGGGTGTGCCTACTGGGGTCGATACTCGTTGTTGGGTCCTCTCGTCACTTTCTCTTTTGGCTTTTTCTGAGCCTAGAAAACGTTTTATCTTATTGCAGAGGGAGGGAAGAGGAATGTGGGGTTCAGTCCATCTTTATTTTTATCTTTAAATCTATCCCTCCTTTCCTGTTATTTTACTCTGAAAATTCTCAGCTATGGAAAAAACACAGAACCCAAACAAATAAGTATCTCAGTGAGTTAACATCAGCGTTCAGATTTCAGAATCCTGACATCTGATGGCTAACTAGGAATGGGATACACTTAGAATTCACTTTTTTCATGGTTTCTTCCAATGCATGTATAGGTCGATATAGTGTGTTCTTAGGGGTAAAAAAGAGACGGTGAACTTGAAACTACCCAGAGATTTGTTTGGAAGCTGAGAAAGTTGAGTTTAGATTTTGCTTCTTTCTTTCTTTTTGTTGTTGAGGAGAGAAAGTGAACATGTCTGCAAAGTTTGTATACTCCTTATCAGATGAAAACCCAGATCTGCAGAAGCAAATTGGGTGCATGAATGGACTGTTTCAGCTCTTTGACCGACACCATTTCCTTGGCCGTGGCCGCATTGACAGTCCCAACCACAAAAGTCTTCCAGACCAAGGTATTTTCTTCTAAGTTTTTATTTCGTTTTCTTTCAAGAAAATTAGCTACGGTCCCATAAGGAAGTTAAAGCTCTATGCTCTATCTTTTTTCAACAGCCATTGAATTGAAGGCTTTAGTTAAGAAGGCTTCACAATTCTGAAATTTGCAGATTCTTCTTTTAGTTTATCAATTCTGGGAAATTTGATTTTGTTTCAATGCCACTCTTTTAATGCAATAATTAACTTCTTGTTGTTTCAACTGTTACCATCAAAATATATATATATATATATATATATATATATTTGCCATTTCTGCAACCTTCCATGGTTGACATTCAATGTTACTGTAGGTCAAAATAGCAAGCATGGCACAAAGCCCAAGATTGCTTCAGAAAAGATGCAAGTAAGGAATAATATCACTTAACTTTCAATTACTAGATTTGTTGAGGAATTGACAGAAATAAGTTGAAGCTAATGGAGCTTACTTTGCAGGAGGTCCGGGAAAATAATATGAAGTCTGTGAAGGATAAACAAAGATTCTCCTTTGAATCACCAAGAACCTCGTTTTCATCTTCATCTTGTTCATCTAGCTTTTCATCTGCTGACTGCAGCAAAGCATCACAAATCGACCGGTCGTCTAGGAGCCTAACCACCTTCCCCAAGACCGCTAGGCCGGAAATAGCCAATTGTCAATCAAATGCTTCTTTGCACTCAAGACAATACTCCCTTGATCTCCGTGATGTGGTAAAAGACTCCATCTACAGAGAAGTCAATGGATTAGCAGTTAAACCAGCATCCAAAGTGGGAGCAGGGCACCATCGGACGTATACATACGTAGACTCACCGAGGCCCTTGCTGTCACCGAAACATGCAAAGGCCAGGAACATCAATCTCAATGAATCGAGTCCGGTCCATCCTAAGCTTCGAAATGCTCCTGCCATGTCCTACGAATGCACACCAAGGGATGCTCGTCGGTTCTCTTACGATGAGAGGGGTTCGCAGGATGCACTTAACATTAAGCTCAAAGATCTCCCAAGGCTATCATTAGATAGTAGGGAGAGCTCGATAAAGGGTTCTATGGATGGTGTGAAATTGAATTCTAATCTCGGAGAGCAGCAGAAAAGTAGCCAACCGAAAGAACCTGGAACCTACAGTGGACAGTCTAGTATTGTAGCCAAGTTAATGGGGTTGGAAGTATTTCCAAGCCCCATGATAACCAATGTGAATCAATGTCGACTGATCAATACTAGTCAAGACTTGAAAGATGATCTCCTCTCATCCTCGTCGAGAATTTACGAGAACAAGAAGAACTGGATTTCTAGTTTGCCAAGAAGTTCGAAAACAGAACCAAATTCACCCCATTTGACTAATACCATCTCAAAGAAACCGGCTGCAATTAAATGTCCAATTGAACCTGCACCATGGAAGCAGCAGGAAGGAAGCAAGGGTCAAACGTCTGTTTCGAGGTGTCGAGAAACTCCAATGAAAGCCACAAACTCATCTCTAACTGTTTATGGAGAAATCGAGAAGAGGTTGGCAGAACTCGAGTTCAAGAAGTCGGGAAAGGATCTCAGAGCCCTGAAACAAATACTTGAAGCAATGAAGAAGCATAAACAGATGTTAGAGACCAGAGAAGAAGGACAAGCTTCAAATTTTGTATCTCATACAAACAGCATCGTTGGTGTGAGCTCAGAAGCACCAAATTTGAGAAAGCTACAAAGTACCAATGCAGTTTCAACAACAGTTAAGGGAACTAGTTCTCCAACACGCCTTAAAACCCCTATCTCCGTAGTAAAACCAGACAAAACAACGGAAAATGCCAGCAATTGTACTTCACCGGTACGCAAGTTAAGAAAGCTTCGCTCAATTACCCCTGCAGATAACAGAAACGGAACGGTTGACAAGAGGTCATGTAACGATTTGACTCCAAGACCAAATTATCCTAGGGAGCCTTCCGGTCGACTCCATTTGATGGATAAGAGTACTTCCAGAAGTCTAAAATTCAACCAAACTTCAAAAGAGCCGTCTCCTACTGGTCAAGAAAATCCTAAGCTGGCAATGAGTTCAGAAATCGCGTGCCTCAAACTGCAAAAGAAGAGGTTTGAATTGGAAAGGCAGTCTCATTGCTCCAGTCCAGCATCGGATAAGGGCAGAAGCAGAAGGCAACCAAGCAGGCTACAGTCAGAACCAGCCTTGCCACATCGAAAACCCAGGTCTAAATCTCGCAATTTGCCGAGAAGGGAAGACCAATTGAGTGATATCAGTAGTGAAATCAGAGATTCGAGTCAGCAAGGAGATACAAATTCAATGAGTGCAGGCTCCTTTGGTGACAATGAAGTTACAAGTGCTGACAGATCCAAAAAACATGAAAAAAGGCAGAATGTAAGTGTTCTTCCTTCCTTTTCATTCATATTAGTACTTTGATCGTTCCTAAACAGCTTATATTTCTATCATTCAGAATACAACAGCAAGGTCTAGTAAAGGTGATTCAACAGCAGAACCTCCAAGAACTGTGCCGGAACAACCTAGTCCGGTCTCTGTTTTAGACGTCACGTTTTATAGAGACGAATCGCCCTCTCCTGTGAAGAAAAAAACAAATGTTTTTAATGGTGAAGCACCTATATCCCTTATGACTCAATCGTGTTTACTAGTATCACAAGATATAAAGCATAACATACACAACTTATGAATTTCGCATACCTGTTAAAGGAAGCCACTTGCTATTTGTTACAAGCGGCTCGGGCAGTTAATAAAATTAAGTCTTTCATCACTTCCTTTTATGACAGATGATGAGGGTCTTATCCCTGATGGAGTAGAGTGGAGTCCTACCAGTCTCAGGTTCAAGACAGATTCCGGGAAAGTAGAAAACACGCAGCACTTGGTTCAGAAAGTTGTGAACTTGGATTCTATCCGTGAGTGGTCAATTATCAATGAAAGTGTACCTGTTTGTAATAGTCCAAATGCAGACCATAAATACATTGTAGAAGTACTGTTGGCATCAGGTCTCCTCGACGAACTGGACTCCAGCTTCATAGCCTACCACCATCATCCATCGGATCATCTGATCAATCCCAACTTGTTTGCTTCCCTAGAGAAAACCAAGGCAAGCATTAGGCTTCTAGAGGGAAAGCACAATGGCAGAAAGGTCAAACAGTCAGAGCTCGTTGAGAAGAACCACAGGAAGCTTATATTAGATGCAGTTAACGAAATCCTACTCAGAAAATTTGTGAAGGAAGGCTCTTACAAGCAGTGGCTCTCACCAACACAGGATAGAAGAACGACAAGACAGCAGCTTGTGAGAGACTTATGTTCGGAAATAGACAAAATAAAAACTGCACCAACTATAAGCTTGGAAGATGATGACGATGACACTCTGAAAAACATCTTATGGGGAGAATTGACACTTGGATCAACGGAGTGGACCGAATACAGAAGTGAAATTCCATGTGTGGTTCTAGATATGGAGAGGTTGATCTTCAAAGACTTAATATGTGAAGTTATAAGTGGTGAAGCAGGAAACCCACAAGTGCACCCTGGTGGGCATTGCAGACGTCTGTTGTTGAACTAGAACTTCGGGTAATGTTTTATAATTTTTGGGATGAAGGGGAAACAGCAGATAGGATCAGAATGTACTTCAAAATTAATCACTTTTTCTTCTTTTCTAATAATTTTAGCCAATAGTGCATAAAAACTTTGAATGAAACTTGCTTTAATGACACCTTGTAAATTAAGAAGCCTGTGAAATACAACTGAATTGCCATCTTATGTCTTTAGTAACATATGTATTCATTCCTCTCCATCTTTAACTCTTCGTTTTAGGTGTACATGGTACTATCTAGAGACCAAGCATTACCATAGAAGACAACTTGCTTTTCAAAAATCTCAAAAATGAAGTGATTAAAGAATTTAATGATCTTTGAGTGGTGAGAGTTGATCCAACGGTACATCACGTATAGTTGATTCAGTGACTTGATAGATGCATTGCCCTGTTTACCATTTGGACCAAACGGACAATTCATAATCACCCTCTGTTTACCATTTAGACCAAACAGACAATTTAAAGTCACCAATTTGAGTGGATATGCAACTATTCGATGTTAAATAAGATTTGTTAAACCATAGTAAAATGAGTGCGTAACCTCTGCCAATGGTCCATTAAACTAAATTAGCATAGATGAAATTGTACATAATGCTGAAAAATTTAGTCTCAGAAACCATCGTATTACATTAATGTCATGGACCGCTAGTTCAAGTCTGTGTTATACGTACACATGATTTCTTAAAAAGTTTTTGTAAGAAAGCAATGAAGGAAAGGAAGCAATGGATAGAACTCTTCTTCATCTCATTAAAGAAATACAAACAGGTTTATATACAAGTGTTGAAACTTCAGCTGAAGCAAACCTAACTAACCCTAACGACCATAACTGCCTCTAACGGCTTTCTTGAATACAACCAAGACTTCTAGAAGTTTATCTCAGAAGCTACAGCTAACATATCTCTCGTCCTTTATTTCTTCCCTTCTTTTTTTTAAAAAAAAAACAAAGAATTATTCTTTGAAGACAACAAGACTAGCCTCTTGAAGACGCAACTCGTCCTTCGAAAACACCTTCAACTGTTCACGGAGTCTAACAAAGAACGAAGCCGACAAAGGCTTTGTTAGAACGTCTGCAATCTGTTTTGCAGTAGTTACATAGTTCACAAGAAATGAACCTTCCATAACCTTCTCCCTTACAAAGCTTAAGTCTAACTCCACATGTTTCAACTTGGCATGATGAACGGGGTTTGCTGAATGAGCAATGGCTGACGTATTGTCACACCAAATAACAGGAACGGACTCCAGACATACTCCAACTTCAGTTAACAAAGACTTGATCCACATTGCTTCACACATAGCGTTAGCAAGCCTTCTAAACTCAACCTCTGTGGAGGACCTAGCAACAACACTTTGCTTTTTAGAGCTTCATGCAACCAGATTGTTTCCAAGATACAAACAGTGCCCAGCTGTTGATCTTCTGTCAACGGATTTGGCTCCCCAATCAGAATCTGAGTATCCAACAAGAGTTGTAACAGTAGGAGACATGTCAAAAAACAAGCCATGATCAATCGTGCCTTTAAGATATCTAAGCAATCTCTTCACTACTGCCCAATGAACTTCAGAAGGCACTTGCATGAACTGTGAGACTTTATTAACAGCAAATTGAATGTTAGGTCGAGTGGTGCAAATATGTTGAAGTGAGCCAACAACTCTTCTGTAAAGAGTGACATCATGAAAAAGAGAGTCATCCTGAGAAGAAACCAAAGGTGGTGAAGTAACCATTGGAGTTGGAGCTGCAGTAGCTTCCAGCATAGAAGTACTTTCGAGCAACTCAAATATATGCTTCTTTTGAGTAAGTAGAATCCCTTTGTTAACATGTTGTACAATCATCCCAAGAAAGAAGTTAAGTTGACCTAAATCTTTTAGAGAAAAAACAGTGTTAATAGCGTTGACAACACCATCAGTGACTTGAGGATCCTCTCCTGTGACCACAACATCATCAATGTATACCATCACATAAGTTTTGATTCCATCCTTATCTCGAATATAAAGTGATGCATCTTCCAGTGAAGGAGTGAAGTGTAGTTCATTGACCAGGTGAGATTTAAACTTATCAAACCAAGCTCTTGGAGCTTGCTTAAGCCCATATAGAGACTTCTTAAGTTTGCACACCAACAAGCTACCATCAGAATCGAACTGCTCAAAGCCAGGAGGCTGCTCCATGTAAACCTCCTCCTGAAGGTCACCATTAAGGAATGCATTGTCTACATCAATCTGTCGAAGAGTCCAACCCTTGCTAAGAGCTAGACTGAGCATGACTCGCACAGTCACAGGCTTGATAACTGGGCTATAAGTTTCATTGAAATCGAAACCAGGCTGCTGTGAGTAACCCTTGGCAACTAACCTTGCCTTATAACGAGCAATACTACCATCAACATTCTTCTTGATTTTAAACAGCCACTTACAACCAACAAACTTCCTATCTTTAGGCAAAGGCACCAAATCTCAAGTTCCCTTATTAACAAGGGCTTCTATCTCATTCTGAATAGTAGTTTTCTATTCATGAAACTGCATTGCTTGATGTATATCTTTGGGCTCAGCTGGAACTGATGGCATCTCAGCTAAATAGACTTTAGGCTTAAAGATACCGGCCTTCGATCTGGTAACCATCTGATGAGTCCCAAGCCTTGAATTGACTCTGGAAGAAGTAGAGTCTTGAATAAGACTCGAGCTAGAGACCTCAGGTAAAGCAGTGGTGACCACATCAGGTACAGCAACAGAAGTAGCAGACAACTCCTCACTGGGACTAGGTACAACACCTGAAGAGGAATGATCATCACCAGGAGCCCCATTGCCAGCAGGTGAAGTCACAGGCACACGATTGTGTGCTGTTGACGAACCTGAGCAACCAACAGATTGACTCAAAGGAAAAGAAACCGTCCTATCTGAGCTGACCATTCGAGTAGAAGTCAAATCTGTATATTTCTTAACACTTCTGGGGTGCACAAACTTAGGTAAAGATTTTTCACTTAAGTCTTTAAATTTGAAAGGAAAACAACTCTCATTAAACTTTACATGTCTAGAAACATATAGCCTGCCATCTTCACTTAAACATTTATAACCATGCTGCTGTGAGCTATATCCAAGAAATATACAAGGCTTAGACCTATATTGCATTTTATGCTGATTATATAGACTAATAAGAGGAAAGCATTGTACACCAAATACTCGAAGAAAACTGTAATTAGGCTTCCTTTTAAACAACTTCTCATGTGGAGAAGCATCATGCAAAACTTTAGTAGGTAGCCTGTTAATTAAATATACAGAAGTATAAAAGGCATCTGACCAATACTTAGCAGGAACACCTGCCTAAGCCATCAAGGTGAGACCAAGCTCGACTATGTGTCTGTGCTTGCGCTCCACCATCCCATTTTGCTCCGAGGTGTAAGGACATGTGTGTTGGAAAAGAATACCATGTTGCTTAAAGTAAGTTTGCAAAGGTAGAAACTCTGAGCCACAATCTGACTGCATAACCTTGAGCTTACAATTCAATGTCTTTCAGCCATAGTGTGAAAAGCAATAACAGTTTTATATACATCAGATTTACGAGCAAGAAAGTACACCCAGGTGTACCTAGAATAAGCATCTATAAAACTAATGTAATAGCTAGAATTATTGGAGATTATTGGTGCTGGTCCTCATAAATCAACTTGAACAAGTTGTAAGGGACTGTCATATACCACATTCGAATTCTGAAAGGAAAGTTTATGGCTTTTACCAAGCTGACATGCATCACAAAAACCAGCTTTATTATCATTCACAAAAGGTACATTACAAGATTTAAGTAGTTTTACAAGAACATCATTCGAAGGGTGACCAACTCTTCTATGCCATATTTCTAATACATTCTTAGCATTGTCATAGGTGTGCAAACAATCAAAAGAAGTAGAAGTAGAGTTGACAGTAGATGGAATGTCAGAAGTAAACTTGTAGAGACCATCATTTTCCACTCCTTGCAAGATCACCTCCTGTGTTTTCAAATCCTTCACAGCACAAAAGTCAGGAAAGAATTCTAAAGACACACCATTGTCTTTGGTAAACTTAGAAACAGATAACAAATTTTTCTCAATGGCAGGAACATGCAATAAATTATGCAAGAGTAAAGGCCTAAATGAGGAGGGCAAAGAACCACTCCCAACACTAACAATGGCAGTAGTCATACCATTAGCAACTGAAACCTTTCCTGAACCAGAATAAGCTCTAGAGCTAAGAACCATACCTGCATCAGGTGTGATGTGAGTAGTGGCTCCTGAATCAGGATACCACACAGCATCATATCCAGACACGCTGATTTCATCAACTAGGCCAACATTGTTGGCCACATTATTGTTATCTTCAAGGTGAGGTTGATCTTCCAAAGGCTCCTCATCATAAGTGCACAGATTCACAGCATTGTTATACGACTGATCGTATCGAAAATAACATTTGTTAGCCAGATGACCAATTTTCCCACATATTTGACACTGGGGACGAGAACGACCCCCATAGCTTCGTCCTCCTCGAGCACTTCGATTATACGAAGGGACTTGAAATTAGAGAAGGTTTGTCCACCAGGCTGAAAATTTTGACCAGCAGCAGGCCTAAAGCCAACATTCCGAGTAGCTCCATAGAAACCTGAACCACCTCTAGGAAAGAAGACCCCTCCTTGATGACCAGAACCTTGATGAAAAATACCTCCTTGATGACTAGGCCCTTGAGCCATATTCACAGAGAAAGTCTGAGTCACAAACTCTTGCTGTCTAGCTTCTGTATCTAACAAAACATTGCATACACCATCAAGCTTATATGGCTGTTGCTGTTGTCTGGACGTAATAACTGCAATTACAGGCTCATATTCTGGTGGAAGCCCAGACAAGATTGCTGAGATATGCATCGTTTCAGTAAGGGGATTACCACACGCTGCAAGATTATCATAGATGGCTTGAATCTGGGCCAAGTGTTCTCTCATCGGTTGATCACGCTTCCTCAGACTCTTCAAAGAACAATGTAAATGCATAACCTTTGTCGTAGAAGAAACAGAAAACAAATGGTTAACCTTTTCCCAGATTTTAATAGCGGACTTACAGCTCACCAAAGAAGGCAAAACAGAAGCACTGATGGAAGAAAGAAGCCAAGAACACAAGGCAGTATCCTGCTGCCTATAAGCAAGAAACTCTGGGTTAGGAACTTTCATGTTTCCATCACCAAGAATTTGACGAGCCGAAACTTGCACCGTTCCATCAATGTGATCCAACAAAGATAAGCTCTCGATCGCAAAAAGAACTTGCTGCTTCCAGAGCATATAATTGGTGTCATCAAGTCGAATAGAGATGGTTTTGTTGGTGAAAGGCTTCGAACCAGTTTATACCATGAAACCCAAAAGAAGAAAAACGAGAGTTCTTTGAGAGAATTCTTTTAGAGATGAACCTCTGATACCATGTAAGAAAGCAATGAAGGAAAGGAAGCAATGGATAGAACTCTTCTTCATCTCATTAAAGAAATACAAACAGGTTTATATACAAGTGCTGAAACTTCAGCTGAAGCAAACCTAACTAACCCTAACGACCATAACTGCCTCTAACGGCTTTCTTGAATACAACCAAGACTTCTAGAAGTTTATCTCAGAAGCTACAGCTAACAGTTTTAAAGAAGATTTTGGGCTCGAAGAAACAAATAGAACAAGTCTAATTCCTAGAGGACTGTAGAAGATAATTACACCGACTTATGCAAAGTTTTCTTATAAACATAATTTTCATAGTTAACAGAGAATATTCTTATAATTATATCATTTTAGTTAATAGGAATCAATCCTAGCTATCGATATAAATTAATGAAAATTGTCAGATGTATGGAGAATCAACTATAAATAGAGCCTTGCACAGCCTCATTTGTATCATCTCATCTTTGAGCAATTAAGGCATATCGATACACATATAAGCATGTCGATCCCGAGAGGATCGTATCAATACACATATAGGCATGTTGATCCCTAATGTTTTAAATCTCTAATGACTAGTTTTATGTAGGCGTAACAATCTTCCTATTGATTTACTGTATCAATCCACCGTATTGATATAGACACGTAGAGGTTAGAGTGCATACAACGATTATTTTTTAAAGTAGAAGTGTACCTAAAAATTAATTAAGAGCATAAAAAAGACCCTTAAAACACCAACGACAACTAATGCTTGAATTGTCAACATATCAATGATAAAAAAAATTGTTTTGGTGCTTAATTTTTATTTCTTGTATAGACAAACATTTGTAAGCTTAAATGTTTATATATACTCAAGTATTTTAGGTTTTGAGTGAGTACTTAAAGAGTGCAAACACATACCTTGTAGAGAAATTTCTTGCTTTTATTTGTTTTTTGGATCCAGAAGCTTGATTTGTAAGCTTTGGGGCCTAGATTTGATAATTGAGTATAGGTTGTAAAGATTACCTCTTTATCCTCGAAAAAAATAAACTTTATAGTGAATTTAAAAAAATTTAATAAAAAAATTAAGGTCATAGATATAAGATTTAATTAGGACTCTCAACCACTCTAAATTTTTTTTTAATTTTTTTTTCTTTGCTTAACACTCTAAATCACACATAAATCAATTTGTCTACTTGATCAAAAGGGTTCAAGGAATCGAGCCCATCAAAAAGGTCTTGAAAATAAATGTATAGACACACACTACATTCTATCAAATGTCTTTTTTTCGAAAATGATAATAACCTATCACCACAACGACGACTCCTGTTATTAGTGGTGTTCAAATTTTGATTTTAACTAAATTGATCGATTAAGTTTTTTGATTAATCGGTCGATAATTTTAAATTCGATTAGTTAACGGTTAATGATTTTTTCACACTTCGGTTATCAATGAATTCAATTTAAAATTAATTCATTAACCAAATTAACCAAAATTTATTTATTTTATATATTATATAGATTTATTTTTGGTCATTGAACTTTTAAAATTTATAAAATAATTATTAAATTTTTTATACATAATAAAATGGTGTTTAAACTTTATCAAATTTGTACAAAATAATCATTAAATTTATTTAATTATTAAAAAATAATTATTAAAATTTTCAATATTTATCACTAATTTATAACGTATAATGAATCAATAATCATTTTGTAATAATTCAAAATTTTTAATGATTTTTTATCTTTTGAAAGTTCAATAGTTCAAAAAGATTGTTTTAACATAATTTAGTGATATTTATATAATTCACCCAAAATTTTATGAAAAAATTGTTAATTAAAATTCGACTGAATTAACCAATTTTTATATAATTAAAAATAATAAAAAATAATTCAATTAAAAATTAATAAAAAAGTTGATTAATAAATTTTGGATAATTTGATTTGATTTGATCGGTTAATCGAACGAATCGATTAAACACCCCTAACTATTACGGCATCCAACTCTTGAATGAAACATTGTATCTTAAAAAATATAACTGTTGTGTGCCTTGTTTAGAAAATTCATTTTTCCTGGTTCTCTTTTAACTGTTCACTGTTTATTTATGATGTAGGCAGACTTGTAATCTCAAGGCCTATTACAGTAGAACTGATCCCAACCTCTTCTCAAAGGTAGCCTGCATGAAATAATAATTGCCCGACGCAAAATGCTGCAAATTTAGCCACTCCTACAAATTAATTATTCAATCTAACCACTTTAACTCTTTAATTAAATGAAAAACTTTCAATTTTTCAATTTTGGTCCCTACAAAAATTTAGTAATTTAATTTAGACCGTTTTAATACATTTCTTTTGGCTTGCACCCTAAACGTTTTATATTATCTCGACATTTCGATAAAAAAATTCATGACTTCACTTAAAAAAGCCAGCTGACCTATGAACAGCTTTAACTTAGCCTTTGGTCTCACTCAATAATATGTGGAGTTAGGGTAAGGACATTAGGATCAGGTTATGTTAAATTACATAAAGTATTATAAAATTATAAAAACAGTTAGTACTAAATTGCATAAATTAAAACATGAAAAACACAAATTTAATAGGTTTATATAATGTTGTAGCCCTAAAAATTGAAACAAATTTGTGAAATATTATTGTTTTGAATGAAATTTAGTGAAATAGAGGCGAGTGAAGTAAAAAACTTGTCATGTAAGAAAATTTTTCACATATTTTAATAGTTTCTTCTTTGATTTGATCTTATAATAATGATAATTCTTTTAATATTTCTTTTAATGAACGACTCATGTAGATGAAGTTCTTTATATATATGGACAGAATACCACATGAAGGAAAAGTTTTATTAACAAGCTTGAATGTGATACATAAAATTTTTTCTATAGGCAGGGACAGAATTAGGATTTGGGATTAAAGAGGACAAAACATAAATATTTGAAAGTATGAGATAAATTCAAAAAAAGTTAAAAAATTAAATAGGAGGAGAAAAATAAAAAAAACTCAGAATAGTAGGCGATTATTCATTTCCATCCCCGTACAGTTTCGTCCATACATGTGATGTTTATTAAAAAAAATATTATCATATTATAAAAACTGACGTAAAAATCAAAATAAATTTCACTTTTAACTTTATTTCTCTGATTTTCATTCAAAACAATAATATTCTCGTAATTTTCCCAAAAACTGAATTGCGACGTCAGAATTCAAAAGGATTAAATCTGGAAAAGACGGTGATGGAATTTAATACGTTTACGTGGTAGTAATTTTTTTTTTTAATATTTTATATAAAATTTATATAACCAATATTTCTGAAATATTTTTAAGGTGTCAGTAATATAAATGTCCCCATGGTTTTATGTAGGGATATTAAAAAAATATCTGATCTAATTGATTTGATTTGATTATCTGTTAATCTGGTTTAAAATTTTAAATATTTAATTTAATTTTTATTTTTAAATTAGATATTTAATCTAATTTTAAATTTTTTAGATCAAATACGGATTATAATATTTTAAGTTTTAAATTATTCAAAATTTTAAATTTTTATGATGCTTGTTATTGATTCATATCTTGTTATATTTAACAATTTATTAGTTGATATATTTAAATTTTTAAAATTTTCATAAATATAATTTTAAATTAAAAATAAAATAAAATATAGTGTAACGAAGAAGATCACGACACGAAGGAACGTATCAAAACATTTTACATCTGACTAGACCGTGTTAGGAAGCTATAACCGTACTTTGAATTGTCCTGATCATGTTTCGTGCTGTAAGAAATCTTCTGTAAGGTTGCTCATTGGAATGAGACATTTCATTTCCACCAAAGACATTGACATCTGCAACTAAAGTGGTTGCTCAAGTACACAATCTTCAGAGGACTTTCACAGGGGCAGTAGGTTGGACATTATTTGGTAAATTTCTGTTGTTTCAATGCCTTGTAATGTGTATTGACTGGTATCATTCCATGACATGCATTTTATCTTCTTATGATGTGAAATGTGGAACTTTGGCTCCCATGGGATGGTTGGATTCTTTGATGACCTGTAACATAACAAAAAACACATAAAATGCTACTCCTACTTGGTCTGAATAAACATGAATAACATGTTGTATCCGACTCTTGTCCTTGGTCCGAATAGCATAGCTTTTGAATCGAATCAAATAAAATATTTGAAGCTGTACCAAGGATCTTTTACCTTCTGGGGATAAAAGGCCTGTCAAAGTAAGGCATAGGCTGTGCTTTTGGAACGAGCTCCTTCCTAAGCCTCTTTATCTCTTCTTCCTCTGCCATCTGCACACAGAAAAAGAACAATTTAGATTATCACTGAAGTCAAAAACCTTCAATTATGCATATGTATTGCATTTACCTTTTGCTGTCTCTCCCTTTCCATTTTATATTGCTCTATTAGACTCATCTTCTCAGCCACCTGGAAATACACAGGAAAAGAATGATTTTCCAAACGTGTTATCTATATATGCATTTCAGACATCAATGCCACCAAAATATGTGCTACCAATCGGACAGTAGTAATTAAAATGAACCTGGAGATCAAACTCTGCACGGTCCCCCGCACGTATATCACTATGGAGTCTTAGGTCTACTGGCCTTGTGCTCTCTTTAACAGGAGGTTTGATCAATACCTGCATTAAACACCCTTGAATTCATTAGAAAGACCTGTGCAACTGTTACTATTTTCAATTAATTTGAACTGTATAGAAGGTGGTCTTGGACCTCCGGATCGTCGGTTGTCCATGGGAGGCCTTGAGCAATCGGAATCCGCTGCTTCTCTTGCTCTTTCATCATTTCTTGAATCTTCTTCATGAACTCTTCTTCCTTCATCTTACCTCTTTGCTGTAATAGTAACAAGTAAACGAAGATTATAGCATAAGAATCACTTCAAACAAGGATGGCGTATAAACAGAAACTCTAGTCAAAATGACTCTGTACCTCAGTTCTTAGCTTGAATGGTTTTAGGGAAGTGGGTTTGAGCTGCTTTTTCCGTCTCCTCCCACCAACTGTCCCGACAGAGTCAGAGCTCTAAAATGCAATAGGAAATCTATAAGCCAAAATGCAGATGTTTCTACATGTGATCCATGTTCTAAGCAGTAAGAATGGTTACTTACATTTCTTCGGCTTCTTCGACCTCCATTAGAAGTTCTGGTTGAAACACTGCAAAATAAAGGAACAATGTAACAGAGAACCAATAATCAAACAGTAAATATGTTTGCAGGCGGGCAAAATAATCAATCAGTTGCTTCTCTGACCTTCCTTGGCTACTATCCCACGAAGAAGAAACTGAGAAACTCTGATCCAAACCCAGATTCTCAGCAGTCAAAACATAATCTGATGGACACAATGATGTCTCATCATCATTTCCAGTGTCACCCACGGTCATGTTTGATGGTTGCAATCCAGGTAACGCCCATTTCAGTGGCTTCTTCTTATTATTGTAATTATCAATCTTCTCTTCTTTCGGTTCCTTTTCATCTTCTCCTTCCTTATCTTCCCCCTTTCGATCCGGTATTGAAAGAAGGCTCTCAAAGGCCTTAACCAGATGCAAAACTTTCCCACATTCAGGCACACTATTCCTTGCTTCTTCCATCAACTTATCTCTCCTTCTCTTAATAATAATAGTAGAACTGCCTGCTTCGCTCGAGTTTTCGATATCTTCATGATTATCTGATCCATACCCTTCAACCAAATCACCCGTCTCTTTATCCTCTTCTTCAGCATCAATTTCAGCTTTGTTCTTGAAAAACTCTTCTTGAGATGCTCTCAGATTCTCATAAGCAACACATAGACATTTCTTTGAATTCCCACCAAGCTTCCCTTTGCATTTGCAATTAACCCCATCCGTCGTTGGATTTGAATCGGACTTTACTTTCTTCGAGTTCTTCTTGGCCACCACGAACTTCCTCTCCCTAAGCTTGTTACTCGGTGAATAAATTATTGGATTCTTGGAAGATTGTTTCTGGGATTTTGAAGATTTTGTTAATGGAGAACATGAATCAGAAATGTTTGGATTTGAATTCTCAGAAAATTTCGAATCCTTTGGTGTTTTCGACCGAGAATAACCATCTGGGTCTTTCACAGGAGTCCTCAGTTTTGAATTCTTCGCAACCTCCATTGACGAAATACTGAGGAAATCTTTCAAGGAATGGACCGAAATTGAAAATAAAAACTGGGTATTGGTGTATGATTGAAGTCGAGAAAGGAAAATTCCAGGAAAATGGGAAAATCGGTGAAGTCTTTGATTTTTGGTGAAAGAAGTTAATGGGAAGAAAATAATAAAGCAAAGCAAAGAAGAAAAATATGACCGTTGTAAGCCTGGCGACGCTCTGTAACGGCTAGTTTTGGGGGATTATTTTGAGACCGTAAGATTAATTGTTTGAAAAATGTGGATTTTATTTATAAACCGTTAGATTAAGAGAAACAATTGGGATTTGCTTTGATCGTTAACCGTTATGGATGGGGAAGAGCGGAATGGATCATATAGATACGAAAATACCCTTGATTGTTTGAGAAAATTACAATGGAATCCATTTGGATTGGATTTGGATTTCAACGAGAAATTATATTATGAGTAAGCTTTACTATGTATTTATGGGATTAATTATTAAAATTATTAATTTTATTAATTTTTATATGTAATTTTTTTAAAATATGAGAGAATATTCACTTAAAAAAATATGACATAAAAAAATAATAAAATTAATGATTTTAGTGGTTGGTCTCATGGATTATACGGAGAGATTTACCTATAATCTAATTTTTTGTTTTAGTGGGATGTTAATAATAACTTGAATTAATATATGATACTAAAAATATTAATAACGGTTAAACAAGATGAAAATGATTTTAATTTTTTATTTTGATCATTCTAGTGTGTCTTTACTACATTTGATATTCTCTGATTTGAATTCAATTCTATAATTTTGATTTTAAATGACGATATCGTTTAAAATAAAAATATTATCTTTGACTTTTGCTATCTAACATAAATATCTTGATTTATGGTTTAAAAATATTTATTGTATACTGATTTTTGACATTTTGATATTATTAACATTATTTTATTTGATTCTGGACAGTCTGAGACTATTGTTATTGTTTTCACTTACTAATCGGGTATTATCGGATACGGTGGGATTTTTTGGATAAGCGTAATAAGAGTAACTGTACAGGGTCTTTAAAAGAGGAATTCAAAATTTTGATAAACTAAATTCATTATATGATACTAATCTTAAAATTCTACGTTATAATTATGTCCTAAATCTGTTAATTGATTATAGAATCTTATTAATTATTCATATTCCTATTGTTTCTATAGAACTAGTAAGGTTCTGGACAAACGCAATAGAAACGATCGCACATGAGCCATAAAAAGGACACTTACTTTTAAGAGTCGCATTATTAGAACTAATGGAAGTTATGAACAATTGCTTCTAAGAGACACATTTTAATAAATTGTAGAGAGCCCCTAAAATATTTAATCCGCCCCTGCTAGGATATGGAAGGAAGTTTATACAAGTTTGGTGTTGGTAATTTTTGTTATAGAGTAATTAATTTAGGATGATTTAGATGGAATAAAATATAATAAAAAGAATGAATTTAAAACAATAACCTTAAAATTAAACCGGAATAAAGTTGAGATGTTAAGGCATGCGGAAGCAATTTTCTTAAGATAGTTTTTAACCACTCCAGGATATTTGAGTTTTTTAATCGTTTGTCTATCATAATATAACAACAAGATCTTCAATAAAAACACAGACTGCAAAGATCTCAAACTTGTACTCTTATCTTTGTAATCGCCGAAATAAAATACGAGAGATGAAAAAAAAAATTCCAATTGTTTGAAAACTAAAAATTTTATTCACACTTATACGAAAAAATTAGGTCAAACGTGTAAGAAAAATATTTAAATATTACCAAAAAGGGTTAAATTGATTTGGACATTCATATGACCCAAGTCATGCAGATACACCCTAAACCTAGGTGTGATTGAATTTGCAATTCTTTAGCTTGTGAGAAACAAATTCATTTCGGTCATCAAGTAATAATAATATGGGTAAGTGTATATAAACACTTATCACTTTATTTATCCTATTTGTAATAACCCATATCCAACATTAAACCCAGAACCCAAATGTATTACAAGCCCATTGCACTAAAACCCAACAATAAGCCCATTTCCTAAATTAAACCCAACCTAACAGAAACCCTAAATGAAACTTGAACAAAACCCTAGACCTCTGCTTGCAGCCGCCTCATGTATCCTCTCCCGCGCGTGGCCGCCACGCGCGCGCGTGGTGGTCACGCGCCCTTTGGTTGGTTCTCTTGGTCGGCCACCGCCTTGACCACGTGAAGAAGTGCGGTCACCGCCCTTGTCCGTTTCACCTGCAAAAAAGAGAAATACATGATTAATCCTAAGTTTAGATCTAAAATAGGATGAAATTCCTATTATTTTCACTATATTATATGTTATAAATATGGGTATAAATACCCATTTCAGTCGATGTAACAACCGGTTAGAACCGGCCGGAAAAATCAATCCAAAAAAACGTTTCGAGCAAAATATTGAGCCTAATATCCATTCGAATACTCAAACACTCGAAAAAAAGAAGAGAGGAAAAGTAGAGCAATCGGAACCATATCAAGAAAAAAAATAAAGTAAAAAAGGAATTTTGTTCGAAGAACTTATCTGTAGATCTACGTGTGTGTGAGCGTTTTTTCAAAAATCCGACTCCATATTTGGATTTACCACGACGAGGGCGCGACGGCCGGTGACTCCCACGGCGGTCGGACGTCCAAAGCCCAGAGAGCCTTCAATGGCTCTGTAACTATTGTTACATGAGAAAGAAGACAAAGTGAAGTTTAAGCTAAAAGGAGGAGTCATTATATGAAGCCCATATGACGTTGTTTAGGCCCTTCACAACCCGGCTCTGAACCTGTAACCAGACCCGACCCGTGCTTAACCCGAGACAATGGGGAAATCACGCCACAAGTCCCTGCGTTCCTGGCCCATTCACAGTTCGGCAACCCAGTTTGCTCAACATTCAATTTCAGTCACTTTTTTCTCTTAATTAAGCTTTTTTCTTTTATTTTCTTTCAACTTCATCCTTAATATTATTATTTTAATCTTCTAATGTTTTTTATTTTACAGATTTGGTCCCTACTCCCTTTTTTATTATTATTATTATTATTTTTAATTATATTACATGTTCTATTCTTATTATATATTTTATTATTATTATTATTATTATTATTATTATTATTATTATTATTATTATTATTATACGTTTTATTATTTTATTATTATGCTACCTATTATTATTTTTATTAATACGTTACTTAGTTTGTATTATTATTATTATTATTATTACTACTACTACTACTACGTTACTTTTGTTATTATCATTATAATCATTGTTACATTTATTATTATTATGACATTTTTCACTATTATTATTACTATTATATATTTTTATGTCTTATTATTATTATCATTATTTTATTAATATTACTATTATTATTTGGCATTATTATCATCATTACGTTATTTAACTCTGTTCTTTTTTACTTAACCTCTTTTATTTTGCAGATCAAATTACGGGATCACGAAATTAACATTAAATCTCTATTTTCGATCATATGAAATATTTTATAACCGACAAGTGCCGATTTCGGGCGTTGTAGGGGTGCTCACCCTTCCCTACGCGTAACAGACTCCTGGACTCAATTCTGGTTCCGCAGACCTTAATTTTTGGTGTTCCAATCGCACCGGGAAAAGATTGGTGGCGACTCCCCGGACCAAAAACGGTGATTACAGCTGGCGACTCCGCTGGGGACTTTTCGAGAGTCGAGCCTAAAATCGGTTACATTTTATTTAATGATCGAAAATTTAAATTCGATTTATTTTGATTTTGTGATCCTTTATTTTATTTATTTTAAAATATTCACTAATATTTTTTAAATGTTTTTTTTCAGGTCTCCTCATTTCATGAGCTCTCAACCCGGGCTCTGTCCCTGTAAGTGGGAGCATGAAACCACTCCTTCGTGAGGTTATGCCTCCGTGTAGGATGGGGAATTGCTTTCGGGATATTTTTTCCTCTGTCTTCGTGAGATTTATGTCTCTGCATAGACTTAGAGAAACGTATCCCCCTGAATCATGTTTATTATCCTTAGTAGGGTAATAAGTATTGTTCGGGTACCTTCTAGAATCGAACCTTATATAGTGAGACCTAGAAGCCCACCCTTTAGAGCCATCAAGCCGAACCTTTGCCCGTTTAGCGATAACCCTTTTAGGCTCAAGTGCCTTTATCTGTTTTATGTACAGTTTTCTAATCTATTTTAATTTATTCAATTATTTTAATCTAAACTAACTCTTTTTCTTTCCTTTTGATTGCATCATGACATATCATAATCATGCATTTTGCATTAATTGTAACACACCATGAACATGTTTTAAATTTTTGCATTTTACGAGCATGAAGTGTTGATTCAAGATTGGTTTTGATATTAAATATATCGGGAGAAAATCTAGCATCCTAGATATCAATACAACATTCAAAGTTGTGAACAAATCCCGTAAGTTAAAAAAATAGACACAAGAACTATTTTTGAATCAGTATCTTCACATTTAGGACATGCATCTTGCATTTACATGCATACATTTCATATTTTGAAGTCGATCCTAGGGACGTCCTGTACCAACAATAGAAGCAAAGATTGATCGGTCTAATTCTACAGTGGACACATGTAAAACCTTCGTTCAGGGGTATTTTTGACATTTACGTCTACATCATGCTTAATAAGATTCCACGATTAGGGGCATTTTTCGACGAATTTCAGAAGGTAAGAATTTGTTGCCGAGCCAGACTTTTATGTCCCAAAGAGACTGCACCAACATACGAACCTGACCGAGGGGTAACATAACATATCCACGAGGATAGTAAGAGCTCTATGAGAAAGACATGCATTTAAGGTTGAATTCAGATCTACCAGAAGTAGTCTCAGATGAAGACGTTGAGGTATACTTCCTGAAATATGGACTTAAATATGATCGAATCCAAAGGAAGATTTGGGCATCACTAGACCGAGAATTGCTCAGGCCAGCATAGTTTGGGGCATCCCTTTTGAGACAAAAAAAAATCATGTCACATACATGCATCTAAAATATCATGCCTTTAGATTAGGCTCACATCATGCATCCATCCAAGAAAGAGATTCCAATAAAGATGGTCAAATCAAAGAAGTTCGGGCATCGTTGCACATGAAAGATCTAGAACCCATTATGACCAGTAGAGTTAGGGGCATCCTTTAAAAAGAAAAATTATGCATTCAAGCATTTTGCATTTACAAACCATGCATTTAGATTAAACATGCATCAAGCATAAATTAGGACATCCTTTGAAAACAAAAAAATCATTTTGCATTTAGACATCATGCATTCAGACCTAGCATACATTAAGCATTTATGATGCACATATTTTGCTTGTATATATGAACAGGTCTAGAGAAGAGACCGAACAACCTCAATCATGGGGACAACAACATGATGACCAACCTTTAGCCCTGAGAAGGCTAAAATAACACAGATTTTTCAGGTAATAACTCCAGAATTTTGAACTGTAACTAACAAAGGTTTTATTTTGCTTTCAGGTCCTAACTACCCATCATGGGTCACCATAAACAACTTTTTCCCAATGTCGCCTCCATCAATGGTGGTAGGTCAATTTTTGTCAGAACTTTGCCCTTTCGGTGGCTATGTTGAGGGTTAGATCTTCATGCATATCTTGTTTGTAAAATTTGTACAGACGGTACATATGAGTTAAAATTATTTTGAAAGAAAAAATGAAAAATGAAAGAATGAACAATGCAGGAAAAAATGAAAAAATGAAAAATGAAAAATAAAAAAATGAAAGAATGAAAGAATGAACAATGCAAGAAAAAATGGAAAAATGAAAAGAAAAATTGAAAAGACATGCATGAACAAGATATTGGACAATTCAAATGTCCTTCAAAATCCATTTTCGCGAATGGTCGAAGGAAATCCATTCCTTTGAAAAAATCTAATTTTGTGATTGGTGCAAACTGATTGTACCCAGGGTAATGGTACAACTAGTCCGGAGCAAACGGCTACCGGTAAAGGCATATCAAATCCGTTAATCCCTGTGCATTTGGGAAAAATGCATTGATAAGGACCATTCAAATGTCCAGTGAAATCCATTTTTACGAATGGTCAAGGAAATTAAATCCTTGAAACCAAATAATTGTACCCAGAGTAATGGTACAGCTAGCCCGGAGCAAACGGCTACCGGTAAAGGCATATCAAATCCGTTGATCCCTGTGCATTTGGGAAAAATGCAAAGAATATATATGACATCAATTGAATCAGATATTTAGATCTTCCAAGCTTGATCTTACCCCTCCGTTGATGGAGCGGATAAATCCAACTCAGTCCTGCTTCTCCGTTGATGGTGTAGTAAGATCCAAACACAGACTTGATCTCGTCCTCGTTGATGGTGTGGCCAGATCCCATTCAATCATGCTTCTCCGTTGATGGTGCAGTATGATCCAGACTTGATCTTACCCCTCTGTTGATGGAGCGGATAGATCCAACTCAGTCCTGCTTCTCCGTTGATGGTGCAGTAGGATCTAAACACAGACTTGATCTCGTCCCCGTTGATGGTGTGGCCAGATCCCATTCAATCATGCTTCTCCGTTGATGGTGCAGTATGATCCAGACTTGATCTTACCCCTCCGTTGATGGAGCGGATAGATCCCAACTCGTTCCTGTTTCTCCGTTGATGGCGTAAGAGGATTCGAACTACAGACTTGATCTCGTCCCCGTTGATGGTGTGGCCAGATCCCATTCAATCATGCTTCTCCGTTGATGGTGCAGTATGATCCAGACTTGATCTTACCCCTCCGTTGATGGAGTGGATAGATCCCAACCCGGTCTTGTTTCTCCGTTGATGGCGTAATAGGATTTGAATTACAGACTTGATCTCGTCCCTATTGATGGTGTGGCCAGATCCCATTCAATCATGCTTCTCCGTTGATGGCGCAGTATGATCCAGACTTGATCTTACCCCTCCGTTGATAGAGTGGATAGATCCAACTCGGTCCTGTTTTTCCGTTGATGGCGTAAGAGGATTCGAATTACAGACTTGATCTCGTCCCCGTTGATGGTGTGGCCAGATCCCATGCTTCTCCGTTGATGGAGCAGTATGATCCAGACTTGATCTTACCCTTCTGTTGATGGAGTGGATAGATCCCAACCCGGTCTTGTTTCTCCGTTGATGGCGTAATAGGATTCGAATTACAGACTTGATCTCGTCCCCGTTGATGGTGTGGCCAGATCCCATTCAATCATACTTCTCTGTTGATGGCGCAGTATGATACAGACTTGATCTTACCCCTCCGTTGATGGAGTGGATAGATCCGACTCAGTCCTGCTTCTCCGTTGATGGCGCAGTAGGATCCAAATTGCAGACTTGATCTCATCCCTGTTGATGGTGTGGCCAGATCCTATTCAATCATGCTTCTTCGTTGATGGTGCAGTATGATACAAACTTAATCTTACCCCTCCGTTGATGGAGTGGATAGATCCAACCTGATCCTGTTTCTCCGTTGATGGCGTAATAGGGTCTAAATTGCTAAAATTTGATCTTGTCCTCGTTGATGGTGTGACCAGATTTGAATCACTGAAGTTCAATCCTGCTTCTCCGTTGCTGGCGGAGTAGGGTCCAAGTTACTGAAATGTTATCTTACCTCTCCGTTGATGGTGCAGATAAGATACAACATTTTACTTCAAGTCTTGCCTCCTCGATCTAACAAGTTCTCATTCTGCCAGTCTCGTTTTACCGTTGATGGTATAATTAGACCAAATTTTGTATTTGCGGATATTACATTTACAAGAAAAAGAAAAAAGAAAAAGAAGAAGAAGAAGAAGAAGAAGAAGAATATATGTCAGATCATGCTTCTTCATCGGATGCAGCTGAATCCAGCCTGGCAGCTCTTGGCTATGTTACAGCTAGATCAAGTTTTTTTCGAAGATGACAACATCAGGAATATCGTAGCAAGTCAAGCTTATTTTGTCTCCTTCAACGGTTCAGCCGCAACTTTTGGATCTCCTCATTATGAATATTTTGTAAACAAGAGCGGTGGAGTAGATCAAGCAAGTTCCAGTAGAAAGAAGCGGTGGCCAGAAAAACCCCAACCTTACCATTAGAACCACAACTTTATTAAAAGAACCTCAACCTTACAAGAGGAACCTCCACCTTACCAAAAGAACCTCCACCTTACCAAAAAGAATTCTTACCATTCCAAAGATGAGCCCTGAAGCTGAACCAGATGAAATGGGTTATTATTTATCTTTTCCCTATTATCGTTACACAACAATGAGCAAAGAGGGGCAGCTGTAATAACCCATATCCAACATTAAACCCAGAACCCAAATGTATTACAAGCCCATTGCACTAAAACCCAACAATAAGCCCATTTCCTGAATTAAACCCAACCTAACAGAAACCCTAAATGAAACTTGAACAAAACCCTAGACCCCTGCTTGCAGCCGCCTCATATTTCCACTCCCGCGCGTGGCCGTCACGCGCGCGCGTGATGGTCACGCGCCCTTTGGTTGGTTATCTTGGCCGGCCACCGCCTTGACCACGTGAAGAAGTGCGGCCACCGCCCTTGTCCGTTTCACCTGCAAAAAAGAGAAATACATGATTAATCCTAAGTTTAGATCTAAAATAGGATGAAATTCCTATTATTTTTACTATATTATATGTTATAAATATGGGTATAAATACCCATTCCAGTTGATGTAACAACCGGTTAGAACCGGCTGGAAAAATCAATCCAAAAAAACGTTTCGAGCAAAATATTGAGCCTAATATCCATTCGAATACTCAAACACTCGAAAAAAAGAAGAGAGAAAAAGTAGAGCAATCGGAACCATATCAAGCAAAAAAAAAAGTAAAAAAGGAATTTTGTTCGAAGAACTTATCTGTAGATCTACGTGTGTGAGAGCGTTTTTTCAAAAATTCGACTCCATATTTGGATTCACCACGACGAGACGCTTCGGAAAGCATATTCTTTTTTCGATTTCGGCCGTCGTGCCGGCGGCCGGCGCGGCGACCGGTGACTCCCACGGCGGTCGGACGTCCAAAGCCCAGAGAGCCTTCAATGGCTCTGTAACTATTGTTACATGAGAAAGAAGACAAAGTGAAGCTTAAGCTAAAAGGAGGAGTCTTTATATGAAGCCCATACGACGTCGTTTAGGCCCTTCAGAACCCGGCTCCGAACCTGTAACCCGACCCGACCCGTGCTTAACCCGAGACAATGGGGAAATCACGCCACAAGTCCCTGCGTTCCTGGCCCATTCACAGTTCGGCAACCCAGTTTGCTCAACATTCAATTTCAGTCACTTTTTTCTCTTAATTAAGCTTTTTTCTTTTATTTTATTTCAATTTCATCCTTAATATTATTATTTTAATCTTCTAATGTTTTTTATTTTACAGATTTGGTCCCTACTCCCTTTTTTATTATTATTATTATTTTTAATTATATTACATGTTCTATTCTTATTATATATTTTATTATTATTATTATTATTATTATTATTATTATATGTTTTATTATTTTATTATTATGCTACTTATTATTATTTTTATTAATACGTTACTTAGTTTATATTATTATTATTATTATTATTATTATTATTATTATTATTATTATTATTATTATTACTACGTTACTTTTGTTATTATCATTATAATCATTGTTACATTTATTATTATTATGACATTTTTCACTATTATTATTACTATTATATATTTTTATATGTCTTATTATTATTATTATTATTTTATTAATATTACTATTATTATTTGGCATTATTATCATCATTACGTTATTTAACTCTGTTCTTTTTACTTAACCTCTTTTATTTTGCAGATCAAATTACGGGATCACGAAATTAACATTGAATCTCTATTTTCGATCATATGAAATATTTTATAACCGATAGGTGCCGATTTCGGGCGTTGTAGGTGTGCTCACCCTTCCCTACGCGTAACAGACTCCCGGACTCAACTCTGGTTCCGCAGACCTTAATTTTTGGTGTTCCAATCGCACCGGGAAAAGATTGGTGGCGACTTCCCTGACCAAAAACGGTGATTACACTATTCATGTGGGATAATGGGTTTTAATCCTTACTCTATTCATAACTTTTTTACTTTGAGTATCAATTTTTCATTCATCATTCAACATTTTTGAGCATATGAGATACATTTATAAAGATCTCATAAAGTATAATAAGAGTCAATAAATTTTTTATTCGAATCTTTATCTTTATTATTCTAAAATATGGCTCAAAGTTATATATTTCTCATTGTTTTTTTTTTTTCAATAATTTTTTATGAACTCAAAGTATCTCTTTAGATAAGCTTCGACACTTTAACTCGGTTAATTCTTTATAAACCTAAAGCAACCTCTTAAGATGACTTTAGTACACATCTGACCTATGATAACTTCTTATTACAATTCTAATAAACTACATATCGAAGTGAAGGATAGTTAAGACTCTTAATTAATCTATTTCTTTTTATTTTCTGAATTATATCTTATTAAATTAAATCAATATGGCCTTAAATTATATGTATTCTGCTCTTCATACCTATGGAAATACCCCCATTCCATGACTCAACCTTTAATATTTATCTCACCTTCTGAATCTATCGGACTATAAATTATTATACCCTCATTCTAAATTTTCTATACCAAATAAAATCGATACCACGATCACTACAATAGTTTTATACTTATCTTGTACCGTATGTTGCATCTATCATCCTTTGGTAATTTTGTATTATTGAATTTTTTTAACTTATGTTATTTTTATCATCGCAGGTTAATAAAATATGATCATAGTTAAACAATCGACATCAGTTATGAGAGTTTTCTCGATATTGTTCGTAGAGTATAGTACTGATTTAGTCGGAGATATGTAGGGATGATAATGGATCTTGGTTGAATTCTAAAATTTAATAGGGTCTGAATCTGAAAATTTTAGATCTGATGAATCTAGGTTGAGTATGAATCTTTTAATTAAAGTATGAATTTAAGTCTGAATCTGAGACTAAGATATAAATCTAGATTCAGACTCGTTTACCTATTTATTAAAAAATTATCTTTACTTTTAAAAATATATATAAATATATAATAATGGTTTTATATTTCATATTATTTATAATATAATTTTTTTTATTTATGACAAAGAGACTTTTTAAAGAAATACATGTTTGTTTTAATATTAACGAAGATTGTGATGATGATGCAATAATGATGAATATCATTGATATGGTATATAAGAAAATTATTATGTTGTATAATCTTAATCTTAATATTTAAATTTCACAAATATTATTTAATAAAATAATTTTTTTCTTTTGGGTTGGTTGTTTATTGTTTGCTTTAAGATGTTTATGATTTAAATGGTGATAAAACTAACACTCTAAGAGGTAGAAATATGATACTTGACTTGCGATAGTGGAATATTTTATGATCTACATTTTTAATGTTTGTGTTATTCAAAAAATATTTGTATAATTGTTGATATTTTTTGAGATTTTAGTTTCTCGTTTTTTATTCTGATACTAATTAATTGAAATTAAGTTTTCCTCCATTGAAGTTGTAACGTGAAATTAATCAATGACAATTTTATTACGTTAAAAAATATAATTATATTTTAATAGATTCGTTTTGAACCCGTTTTAGACCCGAATCTGTGAGATCCATTAAATCTGAATCTGAGTCTTAATTTTCTAAACCTATAAATATGGGTCGGATCAAGATCTATAATATAAAACTAATCTGAATTCAGATCTGACCCGTTGCCATCTCTAGAAACATGTATGTTGTATCATATTTTATATGAGAGCATATATTTTTTTTCTGAATTACTGATTATATATATATATATATTAATGATCTTTTAAGTAGTGTTTTTAATTGAATTCGTTTTACAGATTTATATGTAAAAATTACTTGATTTTTTTACTGTGGCTTGCATCTGCGAATCTAAATGTGGCTCCTCATATTGGATCAGGCCACTTATATTAATCTTAGGTGTTACATAATTTACGTATAAAATAATATATTGTATTAAATTCATCTCTACTAAATGCACTTATAAAATTAAGTTTCATGATTAAAACATAGTAAATAATACAACATATCAATTACAACCCAACCAAAGGAGGTGTTAATTTTATAAATTTCACAGAAATTTTAATCGGATAATGTAGCTGAGAATTTTATTTTATAAAATAAAATGGGTGATTTTCTATTTTACTAACTAGATAAATTTTTACAATACAAATGAAAATCGTAAAAAAGATCCCAAATCATGAAAAAGAAATCGAGAAAACAAAAATCATAAAAAAATATATATATTTTTTCTTCTTTATTTTTTATACACACCACACAACGTTTTGGTGAAATAAGGGGTAAAGGGTTTGGGGGAACTACCTCCACAGCGATCGGTTAGTTTAGCCACCACTATATTTGGGGTTCGGAGAATGGGATTCCATTCTCTGTGACATTATATTTTTTGTGACATTGCATTCATCAGTATTTTCGTTTAATTACCATGAAAAGTTGACTATTGTGATTGTGAATTGAGTGACATTGTGATGTTTGACTGCACTTTAGAGACACACTAGAGACACACTGGGCTTTGTAGCTCATTTCTTTAATCTATTTTTCAGATATCTAGCATAAGAGTTGGTACTTGGAAATCTTTATCGAACAACATTTTATTTTTCAGTACGATTATTTACAAACATTTTTATTTCAGTTATTTTGGAATTATTAGAGATCTAAGATGTTTTTAAAATTCATGCATAAAATCATTTTATCCAATTTTTCTATTTTTAATCAGAATAATTACTTTAAAATTATTTACTTAATGTTTGGTTTATAAATTTTTATTTTGAATTACTTTAAGCGTTTACGTGATGTTAAAATTTTAAAATATTGATTTTAACCTACCGTACACCTGAAATAAAAGAAAGAAAAAGTACAAGAAAATAATCAAAGTCATTATTGTTAATGTTTAGAAACAATACCAAAATTTATTGCGTGATTTAAGTGCTTCGCAAATAGTGCAAGTATACAAGCCGCAAGTGATTATAGTAAAGATGTCTTCACATGGATTGGTGTTACTTCAAGATTCTAATTTCTCGCACTGATAAGAAAAACACAAATTATAATAATATGATTTTGAATGAACGATTAAAGAAAAAAATCAATTAAATAAAAGATAGATGTAATTGAATAAAAGAGAGTAGCCAATTATCATGAGTCATGGAATGATAATTGAATGGACCATCATGATAAGTAAATACATAAATAACTCAATTGTTTCGTTAATTGAATCCAATCGGATTGCCTGGGCAATTCTGTGATTGCTTTAGCAATTGAGAATGGAATGATTGTCTGAGAAATTGGGAGATAACCTTTAAAGTTGGGTGAAGCATTCTTCAATGGTTTCTTATTATCCCCAACTCAAAATATTATTAATTGTGTAGGCCTTGATAATACATCCCTGCATGAATCAAGGATGAACAATAATCAATCTTGCGCTCTTTTTAGTCGTTGAAATTCATAACTTATTCTTAAGTCGAATTAGTCTTCCCCATTGGTTGATTATATAAAAAATTATACTCATTTATTTCTTGAATTTCTTGAATCTAACTCTCATGATATTAGATAAATAGATGAATTCACGAGATCCTCTCTTAATTTACTCGTAATCAAAATTAAGAACCAAGAATGAACAAATTTTGAAATTAAATTATAAACTCAAAACCCTAAACAAATCCAATCATTCTCACAACCATAAAAACACAATAACCCAAGTCAATTAAATTTAGTTCTCTCCTTAACATGAATATAATCGAAACAAAGAGGAAGACGAAGATGTCGATGAGCAACCCTCTTGAATTCTCTCTCCCAAACTCCATACGTCTAGAGGCTACGATTTGATCTTTTATTTATAAGAGATTTTTCGATCAGCTTTGATGTTGACTAAGATAGAGTTTGATTTGAATTTCATTGGGATAAAGACTTTATTTGATCAAGTTGTAGATTGTTGATGAGGATGAGTTTAAGTTGGAATAAATTGGATAAAAAATAATTAATATCTTTCATATTTTTCTCCAAGACCTCAACAATAATTGGAGTTTTTATCTCCATCAAATTCTTCTTGTAAATCTGGATTTTAAGGGTTTATCCTTGAATTTTGACTTTATCTAGAAATTGGGAGAAATTTATCCCGATTTGTCAAAGCAAGTAAGTTCGACATGTTCTTTAGAATTAACCTCAATTGCCTTGACAAGTAGTAGTTGCCTAGGAAATTCTAACATGTAGAAAATAAGCATCAAAGCAACCACTTTTCCACGAAAAACAATAAAAATAAAATATCAAGCTCATGGCAAAGGAAACTATAAAATAATACATGAATTCCTATTAATGCAACTAAAATGGGTTTAAGTCTAACAATAGTATGAATAAAAAGAAAAAAAATAATGTTTTTGCACACTCATCAATAAGTACACTATATCAAACCTAAAATTCTGAATTTGTGTCAGCTATGCGTATCGGTGCAAGCTTAACCATTTAAATAGCCATGATAGGTATACTGGTATGATTTAGACTATATTGATATAGAAAAAATTACTAGAATCCTTGAATATTAATATTGTGTCAAGTGTATCGACATATAAGTCATATGTCGTTACGAACCTTCTATCCATAATTAATTTGTCGAAAAATCATTAGTTTTTATGTTGGTTTTTTAGTGGCTACATTGCATTCAAGGAGTTCATTGAAGTAAGATCTTTAATTCATTAATATGATCAAGATTATACTATTTAAGTATTTTGGGCAATATATTCATAGGATCCTTGATTTATGTTTGTAACTCTATTAAAATTTATTAATCATATCGAATGATTTTAATTATCTTGTTTTAAATTAAAACTTATAATGCAAACGATTTTACAATTTTATATTAACTCTCTTATAAATATTGTTGGATTTACGAGAAGGTTTGTGATTTGGGTCAAATCTAGTTAAAAAAATTATGGATGTTTTATTCTTACGGTACAATGTGACGTTGGGTTTGGGAAGTTACAATATATGTCTCTTAATCTGATATAAAAGCTCTTCCACCCATCCCAACGATTAGAGCCGTAAACAAACCGAACGATCAGTAAACTGTTTGTTAATCGTTTGGCGGGAAGTTCGTTTATGTTCATTTATTTATTAAATGAATGAACACGAACAAAATTTTGTGTTCGTTTAATTAAACAGACAAAGACGAATAAAAGACTCGTTCGTTTATTTATGTTCGTGAACTTTCAATAATCTGTACGTTAATGTTCGTTCTTTTAAATTTATTCATATATGTCTAAGGGTGAGCATTAAATCAAGTCAAGTCGAGTTAAAAAATTGAGTTACTCAAGTTGAGAAGTCTTATTTTATGACTCGTTAAAAACTCCCTTCTTATAGGCTAGGGGTGTTCATTATTTTGTTAAAACGAACTAACAGATCAAACCAAAACAAAATTGGTTAAACAATTAAATTTTAGATTTCATCTAATGATTAAAAGATTTTTTAATTTTAATTATCGATTAATTCGGCTTAAAATCAGTTAATTAGTTGAATTAATCGAATTAGTCCAAAATATTAAATATAATATAAATGTTATTTATGTTCGTTTATTTACATTCATTTATGTTAGTTTGTTTACATTCATTTATGTTTATTCATTTACGTTTGTTCGTTTACGTTTGTTTATCAATTAAACGAATGAATGTAAACGAACATGAACAAGTTATAATCTTTAACGAACGAACATGAACAAGAAATTTTGTGTTCGTTTATGTTCATGTTCGTTCATTTATTCAATTAAAATTAAATGAACGAACATAAACACACTGACATTGGGTTCGTTTACGGGTCAATAGTCTGCCTTGCACGGTTGGGTGATGCCTACCACTTCATTTTGGAGTTCATAATGTTTTCTCCGTAATTCTAGGATTACTACCTTGTTTATTTCATCTTTTTTCACTTTCAACATCTTTTTAGATGACTGCACAGTGGGATGAATGGAAACTTGTATAATCGAATTACAGACGTTAATGTGTTTGTTGGGTTCATTGAATCTTGAGGTAAGCTTTGTGGTTCGTATGTCTTCTGTTAGTTTCGTTGAGAGTTTAATCATAAGCAGAGACGGAACTATATTTATGTGGGAATCGTCTCTCAACCTTCGAAGATATTTTTATTTTTGTTCTCATATTTAAATTCTTTTAAAAATTGTATTTTATGAATTTATCCCCTACTTCTAAACATTTATGTTTTGTCTCATCAATGACAAATTTTGACTCCGTTAATATCATAAAATCCCTCTTTATGTTTAAAAAAAAACATTGTTATCGAGAGTCTAATCTTTTTGCAATTTTATACACTTGGTTTTGTTATTTTTTTAGACTCATTGATATAGATCGACACATAATTTTATATTAGTGATAAATTTATTAAATTTTTGATAAAAAAACTCTAAAGACAAAAATAAAAAATTATATAAAATTTTAAATTATATATGAATTTATTTAGAATTGAACTAATTTTGTTGATGAAGATTAACTCGACTTAAATTTATTTGGATTTAATTATAAAATATTTAATATAAAAATCTAAGTCACTATGTTGGTTGGAGTTGTGTATTATTCAAAATTGTCCCTACCTGAAAATGGTAATTTCATATCCTTGAGCCTTGGACTTTTCCTCTCCTTTTTTGATGAAAAATGTATATTTTTGTGACAATGGGGAGATGGGTTAGGTACCTTGCATTAATTCACCTATTAATAATATCTTATCGATTAACCCTCATTAATTAATACAAGTACAAATGGATTCATATTGCCGAACATATGGATATCTAACCACAAGAAAGAGAAATTATATTATAGGCAAGTCTTACTGTGTGTCCCTGGGATCAATCATTAAAAATCATATATCTTATCGATTTTTTCATGTCATATTTTTTTAAAATGAATCTTCACTTGAAAAATTATTTTTAAAATAAATTAACACAGTAAATATGAGTGAAGATTCACTTAGGAAAATATGACATGGAAAAAATGATGAGATAGATAGTTTTTAGTGGTTGGTCTCATGGATGACGTGGTGAGACTTACTCATGATATAATTTCTCCACAAGAAAGGATATTTGACTAAAACTTTGATCCAAATTTAAAGTATACATCACAATCGAACGGTTTAAAGATTTTTGGGGTCATATGCAGTTTATTAAAATATGACCCTTAAAAGTAATTGTCTATAACCCCATTAATTTTAAAAATATGATTCTTAAAAGCAAATATCTTTTTTATGAGTCTTATACAATTGTTTTTATTGTGAATGTCCAGAACCTGACTTTAGTTCTACAGAAGCCATAATAATAAGAATAATCAATAAAATTCTATAATCAATTGTTACATTTAGAAAATTAATTATAACGTTTTAGTAATTATAACCCATCTTTCTTAAGAGTATTTTCAATATTTTTATAATGAATTTCGAGATTAACATCATCTATTGAATGTAATTTATCAAAATTTTAGGCTCCTTTTTTTAGAGACCCCTGTGCGGTCGCTCTTATTACGTATGTCTAGAACCACACTAAACACAACATATGGATATCTAATATATAAATTTTATTAAATAGAGATGTTATATTTTTATGTCGGGTTTAAAAATTTAAATTTGTATAAGATAAGACAAGACAAACATCATTGACCACTCAATTAATTAATTAATTCTCGAGAGAAATTCTTTCATACAATGACAATGCCAAAAAAAATCACATATGGATTAGATTTATAGGTTAGGAAGATATTTTAAAGTTTAGTGGTTATGGAGTTAAAATTTAAAGATCAAAATTAGAACTTAAGGTTTAGGGTTTATGAGTTAAGTTATATGATTTATGATAGTAAAATTAAAGGTTTAAATTATAAACTTATATTTAAATTTAGAACACAAGTTCTAAATTCTAATCATAAAGTTTAAATTATAAACTCCTAAATGCAAAACTTTAAATTATCTCTCTGGCCTAATTCAAATCGTTTATAATATTTCTTTACCGTTAATATATTAAATAATAATTTTAATAATACTCTAAATTAAATATAAAATTTTAAACTCAAAATCAAACATTTTCATTTGAAATAAATAAAGTTGTGTACTTTAAGTTTTACAAAATGTATTTATAGAAATATAATTTTATAATTTTTTTAATAAAAATAAATTTTCAATCTTAATTATTTGATTTTATATTTTTAGAATTCTAGATTTCATTTATAAAATTAAAATTCTATTACTAATATATCAAATATATATATCTTGAAAGAATTAGTTGTTATATATGGCAAATCATGAGTAATTAATTATTTCATCTTCTCTTCTTTTTGCTCCATCCATTTATCCTCTCTTCTTTATTTCTTTATATTTTCAATTTAGAAAATCATATTTCTCTAGGGGTGTTTAATCGATTTATTTAATTAACAGATTAAATTAAATTATCTAAAATTTATTAACTAAAATAAAATATTTTTTAGAAATTTAAAATTGAATAAAATATTTGGTTAATTTGATTAATTTTTTAACTAATTTAAATTTATTATAAAATTTTAGATAGATTACATAAATGAACATTAAATTATGTTAAAAATATTTTTTAGTCCGTTAACTTTTAAAAAATTAAAAAAATAAAAGAATTATTAAACTATTATAAAATGGTAATCGACTTATTACACGTAAATTATTGATAAATTTTAAATTTTTTAAAGATTATTTTATAATAATTCAGTTAATTCGATAAAATTTATTGATTATTCTATAATATATAAAAAATCTAATGATATTTTATAATTTTAAAAATTTAATGACTAAAAATAAATATATGTAATAAATAATACTTAATATATAATAATTTTAGTTATTTTTATTAATCGATAAATTTCTAATTAAATTAACTAATAACCAAAATTAAAAAAAATTTAACCATTAATCGATTATACTTAAATTTAATCGATAAATCAATTTAAAATTTTTTATTTGATTGATTAATCCGATTAAAACGAACTTTTAACTCTCCATATATTTATCCTTACTGAACAAGCTTAGTAGAATGAGTGAGAAGGGCAGAAGGTTATATTCGTCATTTTCATACCCAAACTTCTCTATGTAAATCTCCACATCCCACCAACCAAACCAACCAAACTCAGGATAAGGAAGGAAATACAAACGCTTTAGCTTAAGCGGTTAACGGGACGGTTGTTATTTTTAAAAATTATAAATTCGGTTAATAAAGTGATTGAGCGATTAATATTAAGATGATAAAAATTATATTCTAAAATAAATATTACTATAATCGTTGTAAGCTTGTTAAAAAAATAGATCTGATTGAAGATAAGAAAAGGAAAAGATGAAAAATCTCGGATGTGGGTCCCACAGGCACATGACATTGTTGTTGACAAACATCTACAAGGTAAAATCTGAATAATTTTACCTTGAATCACGAAAAATGAAAAAAAAAGATAGAAAATGTCAAGGTAGTAAAGTACTATAGTCACATGCAAATATCAAGTTTTAAAAAAAATACCGATTTTTTTTAATGAAAACTCTAAATTCGAATCTTATAAATAATAAGTTTATGGGTAAATTATAATAGGGGTCATTTAATTATAGGTATAGTTATATTTATATTATTTAATTATTAAAAATTATATTTAGGTCACTTATTTATGTGTAAGGTTATATTTGAGTTACTCAATTTTTAAAGATTATATTTGGGTCATTTAATTATAGGTAAATTTATGACTGAGTCACCATTCATAGTTAAAAAATTATATCAATTTGGTAATTTTTTTTCTAAACCACTTGTATATCATCGTTAACATTAAAGTGTTTCATTTGAAATCATTAGTTACTAATATACGAATTGATAAACTTTTTTTAAAACATGAAGAGTGATTTAAATGTAACTCTACTTATAATTGAGTGATCCAAATATAACCCAAATACAATTTTACTCATAATTAAGTGACTTAAATATAAGTTTTAATAATTAAATAACCTAAATATAACTCTACTCATGATTCAATAGCTTACGTTATAGTTTACCCTAAATTTATTTTCATCTGAAAAGCTAGTCGCTATTTCGGTTCCCTCTTAATTATAGCCGTTTTTTATTGTTTAGTCGGTGTTACATAATTTTTATATTCATTATCGACCATTGATAATTAATAGTTTAATTATTTATTTGGTATATTTTATTATGTTTTTTTAATATTTTTATGATGTATCTCTTTGTTTTTAATTATAATTATTTAATATATTATAATATAGTTTGATTTTAATTTTAATGATTTTTTAATTATACTAAATATATATTATTATATTTTTTATATATGACCTATATTTTTTGATATTTATTTATATTGATATATATAAATATCATAAAAAATTAAAGGGTTCAGCTCAAATTTAAAAATTAATTCATTAATTATTGAAATTTTGAGTTACATGAAATTTTATTTAAAATTTTTAATCGTTTATATAATTTTGAGTTGAGTTAAAACAAGTTAAGCTTTTTTATCTCGAGTTGAGTCAAAAATTCTATTTTTTTAAATCGAATCACATTTTGCTCACTATAATAAAAATTATAATTTATATTTTAAAAATTAAAAATTATATTTAAGATTTAAAAATTTAATTTTTAAATTTTATAATAAAATTAATCCTACTCGTAAAAAAATCATTAGAACATAAAATAATATCAATTCTAAAATTAGAAATCTTTATTTAAAAAGTTGAATTAATTAATTATTTTCAACTATTAAAATTTACTCCCTTTATCCTAAGCAATATATTTATATTATTGACTTTCTAAAATTAAAACTTTTACCTAAATAATAAGTTTTAAATATTTTAATAAATTAAAATTGATAAAAATTATATATTTAAATTACATTATTTAACGTTTATAAAATCTATTTTATATATTTTATTAATAATAAATTTAAAATTATAATGAATTAAAATTTAATAATTATAACTCATAAAAAACATTATATTAAACGTATTAAATAAGAAGAATAAAATACTTAAAAATATAATTTAATTCAATATCAAAATATAATCGAAACCAACCCATTATACCTAAAAGGTAAAGTAGGAAACATTACCCAAATGCACTCTTTTCACTACCTTTTTTTGTCCAATTAAAAATAGTAAAAAATAAAATTTTATATTTATTTTAAAAATATGTTATGCTTTAAATTTTGATTTTAATATAAAAATAAATAAAAAATTATTCTTAAAAGAATAAAAAATAAAATAATTTTTTTATTAATTAAGATTATAAATGATACAATAAATAAAATTTTCCAATATTTTTTAGAGGGAGAGAGTTATTATTATTGGTCAATAGTCATCGTTTCACCACGTGGCCTTCCCAATCAGCTGACAAAACACTACTCTTATTTACTGTACTCGACTGTTATCTCCATCCCCACATCCATTCCCATTAGCCAGTTTAGTGTTTATCCAAACTTTTTCTTTTGTAGAAAAGAAAATGGCATTTTTAAGCAGAAAACCAAACCCTTCTCATCTCCCCCAAGTTTCCAATCATTAAAACACAAAAGAAAAGAAGCAGAGATCTTGGTTTTGGATCTCCTTCTCCACTCTCATCATAGAATCTATATTCAAACACCGATGGAAACCACCAACATCCACGACGTACCAGATGTTATTCTGCTCAACATCTTCGCTTCAATCTCCGACACACGAACACGCAACTCCCTATCCCTCGTCAGCCGAAAGTTCATGCTTATAGACAGGGCCACGCGCTTATCACTCACGCTCCGAGGCAACGCCAACGACCTCTACATGATCCCCACCTGTTTCAGATCCGTCACTCACTTGGACCTATCCTTTCTCTCCCCTTGGGGTCACTCCCTTCTCTCATCTTCTCCGCTCTTTGATCCTCTGCTTTTGGCTCATCGACTCCGTGTCGCGTTCCCTGCCGTTGCCTCCTTGACGGTTTATGCTAGATCGCCGTCAACGGTCGAGGTTTTGGTCCAACAGTGGCCTGGGTTGAAGCGTGTGAAGCTGGTGAGGTGGCATCAGCGGCTTGCCTCCTGGCCTATAGGACAAGATTTTGTTTGTCTGTTCGAGCAGTGCCGGAATCTGAATTGGCTCGATTTGTCCAGCTTTTATTACTGGACCGAAGATCTACCACCGGTTCTTCGAGATTTCCCCGAGGTATCATCCTCGTTAGTCCACTTGAATTTGCTAACGACGTCTTTTGCTGAAGGGTTTAAGTCTCAGGAGATTAAGGAAATCACCGCCGCTTGTCCTAACTTGAAGAACTTTTCGGTGGTTTGTAATTTTGATCCTAGGTACATTGGGTTCGTCGGAGATGAGACCTTGTTAGCCGTGGCTACTAACTGTCCTAAATTAACGCATTTGCATTTGGCTGATACGGCATCGTTGGCTGATGTTCGAGGTGATCCGGACAACGAAGGATTTACTTCCGAGGATGCTATGATTACTAGAGCAACGCTGGTGGAATTCTTCTGCGGCTTACCGTTGCTTCAAGAGCTCGTTCTTGATGTTGGCAGGAACGTGAGGGATGCTTCGATGGCATTGGAGATGTTGAACTCTAAATGCAAGGATTTGAGAGTGCTGAAGCTGGGGCAGTTTCATGGGATATGTCTGGCGATCGAATCTCAGCTTGACGGGATTGCCTTGTGTTCGAGGCTGCAAGAGCTGTCCATTAAGAATTGTGGAGATTTGACGGACATGGGATTGATTGAGATCGGTAGAGGGTGTTGTAAGCTGTCTAGCTTTGAAGTTCTAGGATGTAAAAGGATTACTGAGAAGGGACTCAGGACAATGGTTTGCTTGTTGAGAAATACCTTGGTTAAAGTCAAGATTTCTTGTTGCAAGAATCTTGACGCTGCAGCTTCCTTGAGAGCTGTAGTGCCAATCCGTGATCGGATTCAGTGGCTGCATATTGATTGTGTCTGGAATGGATTGGATGAGATTGGGAATCCCGAGCACAGTTTTCAGCTCGATCAACTGGAAATGGGAAGCAGCAGCAGCGACATGATGAGCAGGAAGAGATGTAAATACTCCTATGACTCCAGTGAATTTCACATCATGGGAAACAATGGGTTTTGGTGCCAGAAATGGGAAAAGTTGCAATACCTTTCGCTTTGGATCGGTGTTGGTGAGCTTCTCACTCCATTGCCAACAGCAGGTCTTTTGGACTGCCCTAGCCTGGAGGAGATTCGAATAAAGGTGGAAGGGGACTGCAGGGGACGCCACAAACCAGCTGAAAGTGCATTCGGATTGAGCTCCCTTGCAATCTACCCTCGGCTTTCAAAGATGCAACTAGACTGTAGTGAAACCATAGGGTATGCACTCACCGCCCCGTCAGGCCAAATGGATCTGAGTTTGTGGGAAAGGTTCTACCTTAATGGCATCCGCGAGTTGAGTCTAAGTGAACTAGACTACTGGCCTCCGCAAGACAGGGATGTCAACCACAGGAGCCTCTCACTCCCTGCAGCTGGATTGCTGTCGGGATGTCTTGATCTTAGGAAGTTGTTTATCCACGGGACGGCTCACGAGCACTTCATGATGTTCCTCCTTAAAATCCCTAACCTCAGAGATGTGCAATTGAGAGAGGACTACTATCCAGCACCGGAGAACGACATGAGTACAGAAATGAGAGCAGGCTCGTGTAGTCGCTTCGAAGCTGCTCTCAACAGGCGGATCATCCTCGATTGAAATGAAGGATCCTAGCCAGGTTAGATTAGAACATATTTGTGCTCAATAAGAACAGAAGGGGGGTCACTTTTTTTTAAAGAACATTAAGAGAAGAAATCATAAAAGGTTCCTACACGCTCTGCATTTCATTTACATGCAATCTCATCCACCTTGGGCATAATTTTGTATGAGAGTTGCCGTGTGCTGCATCGAACAACATTTTACAAATTAAGGCTTCTTTTTTTCATTGTCATTACTAAAACATCAAGAGGATTCGAATAAACCAATGTAGGAGACAGACCACCGTATAATCGAGAGACGAAAAATTAAAACAAATTGGTTTGAAATAGATCGAATAACAGCATATTGAATATACCTTTTCTGGTGATACACCTTCCCAGGGTCTGTTTACAGTAGAGAGCTCCCACATTATCAACCAAGGCTAAAAATGTCGCACTTCTCGCTGAAGGGTTCGTTACGTATGAGTTCAGGAGCCATCCATTCGGGCGTGCTTGCAGCTGCAGAATCTTTCATGGGTCGGGTGTTCATTATTCTCGAGAGCCCGAATCATATATCTTCACAGTCCGGTGTGCAATTAGCACTTTTTAGGTCAAGATGAACTATGTTCATCCGGTGTATACACCTCAACCCCCAATATATACACAAGAGATAAATCTAGACAGTGTGCTCGAAGTCCGTTTATCATGTCTTACATATACAAGTTCAAAGCTGGAATTTAAAAATAAAACCCAACTGAATAACCGGTTCGATTAAAAGAGGTATACACTTGGTAATCGGTTCCAATATGGAATAACCGGTTACCCAATATCTTGATACTCGAAATCCCCCCCATCTTTTTCGTGGTTATTCTTCCCAAACCCTAACCCCCCTCATTTTCGTCAGCCGTTTTTCTCCCCACAGTCAACCCAACTGAAGAAGCCTCCATTGTTATTTCTTGGTGTAAGAGCACTCTCTACATTGAAAGGTAGACCTAATTTCAGGTAACTTTCACCCTTTCTTTTTCAAATCTTGTAAATAGATTCATTTTTTTGGGTTTAGGGTTAGTTTATTGTTCAACATTTTGGGTTTAATATTTGATTTTCTGGTGTTATTATAATTTATTTGTCTTATTCGTTAATGTTCTTCCCCAATCTTTGTAGAAACTACCATTGTTCTTGATTAAATTAGGGGTTCCGCCGTTCCAACGCTTACCGAATTTCTGGTAAGTTTTCTATTTTTATTTTTGTTTGAAAATCTTCTAAGTATAGCTTATTTTTTCTGCTTTCGTGTTATTTTAGGGTTTCATGTGTTCGATTGCATTTTTGTGTAATGTTTTTTTTTGCTTAGTGTTTCTATTTTGAAAGCATATTTGGAAGAGTTTATGTATCTTAAGAATTTAGATGATATCCCCTTATTTTGAAGTTCTTATGCTCCCAAGATTGGTATACTTATGACATACTTATGTCTCTTATCAACAATACTGATCTCACAACTTAATAATTGACTTTTTTCCAATTTTAAGGGCTTTAGAAATAGTTTTTACATAGCTAAGCTAGTAGAAAGAATTTGAAAAATGAATAGCTCCATATTTAGTAAACTCCTCTTTAAAATTGATGGCCTTTCTAACAACAGTCCAATATCCAATCTTAAGTTTTTTTAGTAACTCAAATACCAGTTTTGGGTATTGAATTTCGTCCAATGCCCTTCAACTTATCCGATAGAGCATAGGCAAATTGAATCATGATTCATACTAAATAATTCTCATTGTTTAAACACTTGTGTATATGCTGAATTCTATTGCAAAGCCAAGGTTGAATGATCTTCTGTATTTAATAGGTCCAAAAATATGAATTCTATCATACTAACTTTATTTTTTTTGTTGTTGTAGAATTTGATTTTTCGTTAGAAAACAATGAGAATTTATAGATTTGTATGAGTAATTTATTTTCTTTATTTTGCAATTTTCATTTCATTTAGACTTGTTATAATTTATTCAAATTACATCATTAACTTCTATTATTAATAAAGTCACTTATATTAAGTCCTTAACATTATTATAATCTTGTATATATGAATTATAATTATATTATTGCTTGAGTTCTCTCGTTATTGTTTAGTAGAGTAACGTTCTTCCTTAACTTGTGATTAAATTATTTGAAATTGAATTTATAGACCAACCTAAAAGTAGATGGCTCCTCGTGGCGATGGCGATCTAGATAGTGTAGAGGAGACACACAAAATCTTATCACCATATTTGCAGTTCTAGTAAGTTAAATTTCAATGACATGACATCTTTGAGCTTATTATTTTGTTCCTGTATTTTTTCTATACTTTAACTCTAAAATTATTCTTGTATAGCATCAATGAATGTTCACGACTAAAAGAGGAGAAGAAGAAAATCAACAATGCTGTAAGTATCTTAAAATGAAAACGAGCTTGTGTTCTTTTTAATTTCTTATGTTTACTTGTCCTTTGAAATTAATAATTGTTTGATTGGTAAAGGTGAGGAAAGCCCTTGGTTTACAGTGGGCTTCAATGAGTGATATTGAGAATAAGCCATATATTGATAAATATCATGAGCAGAAGCTTGCTCATGAGAAAAGGATATCCAAAGGCAAGTTGAAGGATTCCGAAGCGAAGAAAGAAGACAAAAAGGTATGTGAATGTATATTCCTCATGATTTAAAGATTGTTTTGTGTTGATATATGTCTTAACATGAAATATTTTAGTGTAAGGAACTTTTATTTTTGGTTTTATTGAATATTGTAGGATCTGTCGTCAAGGTGTAGTTTGAAAAAATTGTCTTCTGTTGAAAGAGATGCATAAGCTTAAGCTCAACATTGTTGTTAAAGATTTAGGCTTCGGCCCTTTACTCGACTTGAAATCCCGTACAATTCATCGGGATTTGTGTCGCAATTTAGTCGAAAATTTTGATATTGATGTATCTACAATAGACTTTAACGGACACAAGATTCCGGTTATGTTAGAAGATGTCGAGGCTGTGTTAGGAATAAAGAATGAAGGGTTGAATGTAGAGAAGACCATAGAAAAATTGGATGGTAGAGAACAAACTAAGAAGTTCAAAATTAGTTTGAAGGTAACGTATCAAGAAATTTTGGGTGAGATAATTAGTGGAGCTTTTCAAGGAGATGACCTGAAAGCTCGAGTTCTTCTATACATTGTAGGAGTTTTCTTGTGCCCTAATTCCAACCTTGTTCCCTCCGTTGAACATTTTAAATTATTGTGTGACTTTGGGTTGAGGGGCCAATTGAATTGGTGTAAATATTCGTATGAGAGATTACTAGATGGAGTAGCCAAGTGTCAATTTCGTCATGGCTTGGCCTATATGACTGGTTGCATTGGTATCCTTGAGGTCACTGATTATAAACTTATTCTTCATTTATAGTGTATTACTTAATAGATTTTATTATTGCAAGCTTGATTTAGTTTCTAATCTTATTATTTATGTTCATTACAGGTTCAGTTATTTGACTATTGGAGCGGCATTCCAAGTAGAGGATATGCTTTGTCCGATGGTTGTGGCCGAATTCATGCTTGGGGGACGAAGGAGGTGGCAAAGATTCTCAACCGATTTAAGGGAGAAAGACCCTCCAAAAAACTGAAAGTAAGTCTCCACCTAAATTGAAAGAGTATATAGTGTTTTAAATGTCTCGAATTGAAATATTTTGAACGTTTCTAGGTACTTGCTTTCGATGAGGAATGTTCTGAGGATAAAAATCAAGGTGAAAGGAAGGAGGGTAGTACAAATCGTGTTATGGAGCTGTTGGAGAAGTTAATTTCTGAAATGGGTGAGATGAAAGACACTCTCAACTATCGTTTTGAGAAGGAAAATAAAATTGAAGAGAGTTTAAAGGATCTCACTGCTAAATGTAAGGGCCTTATTGATCAAGTTGCCGGGTTGAATGCCAATATGATATACATCAAGAGGGCGTTGCGAATCATAGATGCAAAGTTTGACCTCGGCCTTGATAAAGAAGAATCGATGGAGGATAAGGAAGAATTTGAGGAGTCGAAGCCAGAAAATACAATTAGTGGTGATTGTTTACAATTGGTGGAGGTGGTTGTTATCCCATCTAAAGAAGACGACAGTGTTCATGGGTTGAAGCCGAAAAAGGTAAAAGAATGAAAAGTATTACATTTGGATTAATATATGAATACACGTTAACCTTCATCAACTTAAAACCTTACTTATATTACTTACTAACTTGTAGGTTCAGACAAAAGTGGAAGCGATGTAGAAGGTTAGTGGCAAAGGGATTCCAGTTGTTCGAATGAGAACTAGAAACATGAAATAAGTAACCATTTACTGGAACTGTCCTGTGAACCTTTAAATGTGCTTGGTTTAAGTCTTTCAAACAAAAACTTCTGTGCTTGTATTATGAACTTGTCCACTTTGAATATTCGTAAGCCGTTTGATTATGACTTCATCTATATATTGATCATTTACTTTCCAATTATTCTTCTTATACTTTATTTATGCTGAATCGTTTGCAATTGTAATTGAGTTGGTTAGAATTTGTAATACTATATAAGTGATTAAGCATTACAGATATTACCGTATGTTGAAATAGTTGACGGAGTAGGTCCGACAGCCAAATCAACATGTGATTACATATGGAATACCGCTTTGCCAGAAAGGTAAGCAATATATGTAATGATTTAAGCTCAATGTTATATGTTGAGCTTAAGTTTTAAAAGGTTAGTATGTATGCAGCGAAATACTCGTAGATTTTGGACATATGTATATGACCATTAATGATGCTGATACCTTAAGACCTGGAAGTTGGGTAGGCTCGATGGTTATCGATGCTGTTGGATGGTCAATTACTGTTGAAGATGCTAGGGCTTCATGTACCAAAAGAAGAGGGTACCTACCGTGTGCATTAATTGTACGTTAACTTACGTCTAAGTCGCTTTGTATTAACCAAAGCTTGTGTTGCAATATTGATTGATCCAATTCTAATTCTATATTATTGTAGTATCAACTTGTACGCGGAGTGTTAAATGGTTCACAGCTGGCGGATTACTGGCGTGGTACTTTCAGTTTTTATGGTAAATTCGGAGATTGGCAAACGGTATAACAAGAATCCTTGTAATTTGATACACATTTTATCTATGCACTTGGGACTATTAGTATATAACTATTATTGATCTAAATGATTGTTGTAGATCTTTGTCCCCATCAATGACAAAGGAAACCATTGGTTCCTATGTGTATTGGATTTTGAGCATGGGGAAGCTAAGATACTTGACAGCTTACCGTTAACTAGAGGGAATAATTCAAGGGTATCGATAGTGAAAAAATGGTACAATTTAACACTTAAAACTACTCAACATTGTATGTTTATGTTTAACATAATTTAAAATTCTTACAAAAAGCTGTATGCAGCTCAATGTTCTAGGTGAATGTCTTTTTTATGCCAAGTTTGTCCAAGTGTTTGGCTCACCACCTCGGCCTTTAACCGAACTCCGTGTGACAGTGGTTAAAGGGAAACATCAAGATAATGGGTATGTACGCCTTTAACCTTTCTTATTGATGTTGTTAGCTTGTACAATTGGGTTACTCCTCATACATAATCCAATTTCTCGTAATCGTTTTGATCAATAGAGATGATTGTGGTATGTTTTGCATTAAGTGGATGCAATGTTGGAGTAGTAAACGTGCAGAGGAAGTGGTATGTGAATCCTTCTATATGTATCATCAATGTATTTCTAACACCTCATTTTAGAAATTATTGCTTTTTGTAATCCGTTGTTATCAATTCTTGAAATAGAGTGTTGGGCAATAGGATCGAATGTTTGTTTTGTATGATCTGGTCAATAACGATAAGAATACAAGGAGGAGAGAAATTAATACTGTTGTGAAGGCACATGTTTCACATTTGAAATCACGTCCGTTTATACCTCGTCTAAGCATCCGTCGTCCAGAGTGGTATGTATATATGGATATAGTTTAAAAATCTTTTAAATTTTGGTATTTCATTTGCTGTCACATATGTAGCATGATTTCTGTTACTCTGGTGGATTTAATGGCACTTGCAATTTCTTTGTATGAAACAGATGTGAACCGGCCCAATGGCAAGTGTCAACATTCTTTCTAGGATTCTACATACCGATCTGTGCAATTTTTTTATTGGTTTACTGATAGATGTTAACCGATATCAATGTCGCTGCTCTATTTTTGGAACGTGCAGCAACAATTCGATCTTGTATAATATGAATGCTCCTTCTTTACAGAGATAGTGATTTGGTGTATATACCAAAAATGTTAATTCTCTTTTTGGGGTAATTCCACTATCAATATGTAAAGCTGATCAGTTACTACGAATAGAGACATGATGTTTAAAATTTCTTGGGTTAGATGTCTACATAGTATGCCATTTTCAGTAGAATTTACAAAATGAAGAGTCACTGTGATACAAAACCTGAATATTGTGATCAAAAAGTTATATCCTAATACTGTTAGTTGCTTTCATTGGAAAATCATGGCATCTACAAGTAAATCATGTTATATGGTGAAATTGAGAATCAAGTAAGACACTAAACTATCTTGAAACGAATGTGAAACAAATATAACTGACTCACCGATGGTTCCTGCCAGAACCCGTTGTACAAGTCTTCACTTTTATACGCTATTTCTTCTTCGAATACATGCGACGTTGTATAAATGTTGAGGTTGGAAGTTGTAAGCGCAAATGTGGGCATGTGTTTTTATTGTGTCCCTCAACACTGCAAAATGAGCACCGATAGGTTCTGGACGTTTGGACTTGATTTTGAATTTTTTGTTTCCTTTTCAAATCTTTCTTCAGCTGGTCTCGAACAATGTTCTTTCTTTCTGTCTTGGAGGATGAGTCATTATAAAAAAAATTAGATTGATCCAATTCAGCTATCAACCTAAGTATCTCATCCTTTGTGGTTTTATAGGTTTCGTCAGTTTGAGAGGCCAAATAGCACATTCGCGAAGACAATGATCTAAGAGATACGAACCTAGACATTTGGGTTAATTCCGGAGGTAGGTTGAATCCTATGAACGATGGAGCTGCCACCTTTGCATTTTTGGTCCACCGAGGAAGTATTAAAGAACTTGGGATTTCAACTAAGTCTTCCAACTTGAGAACGTGTAGTTGATGACGACATGGAAGTCCTATTGTCTCAAATTTCTTACACGAACATGTTAAGCTTTGCGTAGCGACATCAAACACCACCTCGTAGATTTTGTTTGGATCTCTATATTTCGTTAAACGATATATACGAGATCCACCCACTTCCATAATTGGATGTATAGCACGATACAGTGTCTCATGTTTAAGTTCTGTCTAAACTACTTAGAATGAGGCACGGGTGTACAAGTTACCCAAATGCACTTCAAGGTCATTCAATTTTGTCAAAGGAAAAGGCTTCGATTGTGAGTTAAAGAAATCTTCCTTCAACTCTTTAATTCGCATCTGATTAATCCCATTTTCAATTACCCGAACAAAATCTAGATAGGTCTTCTTACATTTCAATAAAATTGCGAGTGCAGCATTCATAGATTCAGACCTTTGTGTTGAACGTACATTGGCGAAGAAATGTCCAGTAAGGTAGGCCTGGGCCCACATATGCACATTTTGGTCCTTCTCTACAACCCAAGGATGCTTTTCGACATTAAATTGCTGAGTAACTGATCTCCAATTTTCATCAAATTCATCTGTTGTCCACCAAGCTGACATGCATCTAGTAAACGCAGAGGTGAAGTTCTTATCACCTATGTTTGCTTGAGCATTTCGAGATAGATGCCATGAACAAATTCGGTGTCGAGCACGCGGGAACACCGCTTTTATAGCCCTATACATGGCACGATCACCATCTGTTACGACCGACACTGGATCCTTTTTATACATACAATCTAAAAATGAATTCAAAACCCATTCAAAAGTATCTGCAGTCTCGTCAGCTAGAAGTGCAACACCAAAGATAATGGTTTGATGGTGGTGATTCACACCAACTATAGGCATTACAGGTCGCCCATACGCATTTGCTTTGTACGTTGTGTCAAATACAATTACATCCCCGAAGCATGCATAATCAGACCTCGAAGTTGAATCAGAGCAAAATAGATTATGCAATCTGTCCAAGTCATCAACATTATACTGCATGTATAACCCGACATCTTGTTCTTTCTTGAATTCAAAGTAGTTGAGGAGGGAATTTACATCATCGGACATAATTTCATCATTCGTGCATTTTTGTAATCCGTTGTACAAGTCTTTTCTTATGAAACCAATGTTATGGAAGACACCTGATTGTTGCGTGAAAAAATCCATAACTTGTGATGTTTTCACCCCGACATTTTTCAGTGCTCGTGCTTCAACAATATCATCTTCAGTCACTTGTCTATTCGATCTGAGAAATGGTTGTAAAACAGACGGACATAAAGAGTGATTATGTTCACTTTTAAAAAATAATATCCTCCATTTACCAACAGTTGTGAGTTTGACAACTACTTTCGTCTTACAGCCGATACGTGTTATTGCATGAGGTGTACGTTTCTGTTCTATATCATGCACATTTGAGTTTCGAAAACCGGCTTGGGAACAACAAAATCTCTTTTCGTTCACATTACCATGTTGATCATGCCTAGTTGAGGAGCGACACACACTGAACCCAATACTCGTGGCATATTCCTTATAAAACTTCCAGACATCGTTACGAGAATCGAAGACCATGCCTATTTCAATTTCAATTGGCCCCACATTTTCATTACTTGTGGACATTTGAATAGCATTCCCTTGAATATCATTTTCGGTGTTATCCCCAATTTTCTTACGGTTCCTTATAAGGGAAATCCTAGGCAAAGACATGACATAGATTCAAAAAATTGAAAAAAGCAAGGTCTTCAGAATGTATATAACAAGTACAACAACAGCTGTACTATCATTTCCTTAAACTTGTTGGAAAAAGAATGTAAGGTTCTTCAAATCCAAGGCTTGAGTCACACTGTGAACTTCTTTGATAACTTAGTATCTTTTGGTCTGATTTGAACTTTGCCAAACGTTTAAACTCATAAGTAAAGGCACACTGGAAGGTAGGTGTGGCATGTAAAGGAAGCAATAAATACGTCCTTGTGGTAGTTGCAGCAATAAATGTCTTGTAGATATTATGGCGGTTTCGATACACGTTTCAACCGTATCAGAACGAGTGAGCCGGTGAAGCACATGGGTTTCGAAACACATTTATATACGTTCCGATACGTATTGAGCCAGTGAGGTTAGGTTTCGAAACAATACGAACCCATTCCGAAACAATTTGAAACTATCATTTCTGGTTTCGAAACCATTTATATACCTTCCGATACTTATTGGACCAGTGAAGTTCCGTTTCGAAATAGATCCCACAGGGTTTTGAAACGTTTTTAATCTGTCAATTTAGGTTTCAGAACTCCTGTTGCCAGTTTCGAAACCTTGCATTCTTAGAATTACTTTTTAACTCTATTAACCGCCCAATTGGTCCCTACTCGCATCCTTCTAGTAACGGTTGTTGCCTAAACCTTACCTCCTAAAATGTTCGTTTGGTTTCGAAACCATTTATATTCGTTCTGGAACGGAAACTCTCAGTGAAGTTTCGTTTTGAAACAATTTATTATGCGTTTCGAAACGTTTTTAATCTACCTATTTAGGTTTTGGAGCTCGTGGTATACGTTTCGGAACTCCTCAACACTTATAATTACTCTTCAACTCTATTAACCGCCCCAAAACTTCCATAAAGCATGATTTCTCTTACAACAGTTGTTTCCTAAAACCACTTCCGATTCACTTTGTAGCCTCTTCATCTTAAAAGCAGGGCTTCAGCATCCACGATTCCTTTTGCATCGCAACATCAGATTCCACTTCAAGCTCTTATCAAGGTAAATTTCTCGCGTCGCCCAATTTTAGGATAGTTATTAGAAGATCCCAGAATCCTACCCGGTTTCTCTCTAATGTTCTTTTCTTGACAAGTTTCCTAAATATAACAACAATTTCGATTAAAAGTCTTACATTTTGCTTTGATTTTTGGTGATGTGAATGTGGTACAAGTATTGTGTGGTTTCTAGGTTAGAATCCGAAATGTATCTCTCTTGTACGTTCTTTTCTTTACGAGTAACCTAAATCTAAGAACAATTTTGATTAAAAGTCCTATATTTTGAGAAAATTCACCATGATGTGAATGTGGGTTAGGTTTTGTGTGGTTTGTCTTTGTACGATTTGAGTCCCTTGTCTATTCAACGTAATTTAGAAACCGATTTGTTTTTCATGGAATTTTATGCTCCAAGATCTATCAACAATAAATGTAACGCTGTCTAACATCTCTCCTATTTTCTTATGTAGCTCATGGCACCTAAGAAAAGACAAAGAAAAGAGGTGGGTAGTTCATCCAAGGTGGTCGAGAATTCTCGTCATCCGAATATGGATTATATATATCAAAAATCATTTATGGATGAGGGATCGTACGAGAATTATAACCAATATCGCAACCATAAGCTTAAGAGGGAGCGTTGTGTAGACATAACCTTCATAGACTTTGAAAAATTTCAATTCAAATATCCTCCTTTATTTGAACGTTGTAAGTTCATGAAGTTTCTGGCCTTGCCCGGTAAATTCTATCCCAATCTTGTCCTCATCTTTTATGCTAACGCCACTTTCATTCTCTCTAAAGATAAAAGTAAAGTGTTGGCTATCGAATCCTTTCTCATGGGAAAACGATTTCGAGTAGACGTGAAAGTTCTTTGTGAGGCTTTTGGCCTTGAGGATGAGAGGATTGAAGATGAAAATACTATAAATCATAACCTCACCGGCTCCGTCACCAACCTTGATACACATGATCGCTTTCTACACTTGATCATCGGTTGGTGGATCCGTCCTTCGAATGGAAAATACTCTTGGGTTAGACATGTGGATAGTTTTTGGATTACTTGCTTTCATCAAGAGAAGCGTTCAAATCTTGTGAAGATAATCTTTGCGGAACTAGTTTGGCAAGTTCAGAATCGTAACACAAACCAATGTTTATCGTTCTCCTATGCTTGTGCCTTAAGTTCTCTTTTTGTGCACTTGAGGATAGATTGCTCGCACGATACTCCGGAATCGGTTTCGGAACCGATAGGTGAGACCTCCCTTAATCGGGCACACTTTCAATATAGCTTAAAAGAGGGATGAATTCGTAGAGAGGAAACTCCGCCTCAAACTATTCAACCCGAGGCGATTCCTCCAGTGGCTGGTAATGATGCTCTTATGGCATTCCTCAACGAAAAATTCACTAGGCTAAACAACAATCTCAATATCCGATTTGACACACTTGAAGGTTAACTTGTTGCATTAAATACTCGTGTGACAAACCTTGAAGCAAAACATCATTCCATGTCTATGTCCATTGGAGTATTTCATGACGATTGGCACCGTTCTACAGCTCCAAATATTGCCGCTGCTGATGATGATGACGACGATGGGGCGGACGAGTAGCTATGTCATCTGATGGGGTTACTACAATATCATGTTATGGTTGCAAAACTTACTCAACTTTGTATATATAAGTACTTTCTTTACATTCTAGTTGGATACTCATTTCATGTTTAAGTACTTTTTCTTTATTTTGTATTGGGATAGTAATTTCATCTTTAATGATATGGATTATGCTTCTCATTAGAAAGTTATTCACAGTGGTGGTGCTATGATCTTGCTTAAGAGATCGAATGCTTACCCTACTACACTTGGGGTAATTCTCTGTATATATCGTTGTAATGATTTACGCAGTGTTAAACTAAGATTTTTTTCATAATTTTTAAATAAAAGCCAAATTAATTATTAAAGACTCGACAAATTTTTTTAAGTAAAAAAAGTAACCCGCGAGACAAATCCTTAAGCACGACTAAGGCTTCAACAATTTTCGCTGGTTACATAAATCCTTACCCTTTTGTTGCCATATTGTGTATTCTTGTAGGAAATTGTGTATGTACACAAATCCTTACCCTTGCAAGCATCCTTTATCTTTTGGTTTTGAAGTGGTAATAATTTGTGTTTATACCGTTTTTTTTTACGATTTTCGTAAGCCATTGTGTATACCTTGTAAGGAATTGTGTACAAACACAAATCCTTACCCTTTTGGTGCCATATTGTGTATTCTTGTAGGAAATTGTGTATGTACACAAAATCTTACACTTAGATGTCTCCTTTATCTCATGGTTTTGAAGTGGTAAGGATTTGTTTTTATACCGTTTTTCTTACGATTTTCGTAAGCCATTGTGTATACCTTGTAAGGAATTGTGTACAAACACAAATCCTTATCCTTTTGGTGCCATATTGTGTATTCTTGTAGGAAATTGTGTATGTACACAAATCCTTACCCTTGCAAGCCTCCTTTATCTTTTTGTTTTGTAGTGGTAAGGATTTGTGTTTATACCGTTTTTCTTACGGTTTTCGTAAGTCGTTGTGTATACCTTGTAAGGAATTGCGTACAAACATAATTCCTTACCCTTTTGGTGCCATATTATGTACTCTTGTAGAAAATTGTGTATGTACACAAATCCTTACCCTTGGAAGCCTCCTTTATCATTTGGTTTTGAACTAGTAAGGATTTGTGTTTGTACCGTTTTTCTTACGTTTTTGTAAGCCGTTGTGTATACCTTATAAGGAATTGTGTACAAACACAAATCCTTACCCTTTTGGTGCCATATTGTGTATTCTTGTAGGAAATTGTGTATGTACACAAATCCTTACCCTTGCAAGCCTTCTTTATCTCATGGTTTTTAAGTGGTAAGGATTTGTGTTTATACCGTTTCTCTTACGGTTTTCGTAAGCCGCTGTGTATACTTTATATGGATTTGTGTAAAAACACAAATCCTTACCATTTTGTTACCATATTGTGTATTCTTGTAGGAATTTGTGTATGTATACAAATCCTTACCCTTGCAAGCTTCTTTTATCTTTTGGTTTTGAAGTGGTAAGGATTTGTGTTTATACCGTTTTTCTTACGGTTTTCGTAAGCCATCGTGTACACTTTGTATGGATTTGTGTAAAAACACAAATCCTTACCATTTTCTTGCCATATTGTGTATTCTTGTAGGAATTTGTGTATGTACACAAATCCTTACACTTGGATGCCTCCTTTATCTTTTGGTTTTGAAGTGGTAAGGATTTGTGTACATACCGTTTTTCTTACGGTTTTCGTAAGTCGTTGTGTATACTTTGTATGGATTTGTGTAAAAACACAAATCCTTACCGTTTTGTTGCCATATTGTGTATTCTTGTAGGAAATTGTGTATGTACACAAATCCTTACCCTTGCAAGCCTCCTTTATCTTTCGGTTTTGAACTGATAAGAATTTGTGTTTGTACCGTTTTTCTTATGATTTTCGTTAGCCGTTGTGTATACCTTGTAAGGAATTGTGTACAAACATAAATCCTTATCCTTTTGGTGCCATATTGTGTATTCTTGTAGGAAATTGTGTATGTACACAAATCCTTACACTTGCGTGTCTCCTTTATCTTTTGTTTTTGAACTGGTAAGGATTTGTGTACAAACACAAATCCTTACCGTTTTGTTGCCATATTGTGTATTCTTGTAGGAAATTATGTATGTACACAAAACCTTACACTTGGATGTCTCCTTTATCTCATGGTTTTGAAGTGGTAAGGATTTATGTTTATACCATTTTTCTTACGGTTTTCGTAAGCCGTTGTGTATACCTTGTAAGGAATTATGTACAAACACAAATCCTTACCGTTTTGTTGCCATATTGTGTATTCTTGTAGGAAATTGTGTATGTACACAAATCCTTACACTTGGATGCCTTATTTATCTTTTGGTTTTGAACTGGTAAGGATTTGTGATTATTCTGTTTTTCTTACGGTTTTCGTAAGCCGTTGTGTATACCTTGTAAGGAATTATGTACAAACACAAATCCTTACCGTTTTGTTGCCATATTGTGTATTCTTATAGGAAATTGTGTATGTACACAAACCCTTACCCTTGCAAGCCTCCTTTATCTCATGGTTTTGAAGTAGTAAGGATTTGTGTTTATACCGTTTTTCTTACGGTTTTCATAAGCCGTTGTATATACCTTGTAAGGAATTGCGTACAAACACAAATCCTTACCGTTTTGTTGCCATATTGTGTATTCTTTTAGGAAATTGCGTATGTGCACAAATCCTTACCCGTGCAAGCCTCCTTTATCTCATGGTTTTGAAGTGGTAAGGATTTGCGTTTATACCGTTTTTCTTACGATTTCCGTAAGCCGCTGTGTATACCTTGTAAAGAATTGTGTACAAACACAAATCCTTACCCTTTTGTTGCCATATAGTGTATTCTTGTAGGAAATTGTGTATATACACAAATCATTACCCTTGCAAGCATCCTTTATCTTTTGGTTTTGAAGTGGTAAGGATTTCTGTACATACCGTTTTTCTTACGGTTTTCGTAAGCCTTTGTGTATACCTTGTAAGGAATTGTGTACAAACACAAATCCTTACCCTTTTGGTGCCATATTGTGTATTCTTGTAGGAAATTGTGTATGTACACAAAGCCTTACACTTGAATATCTCCTTTATCTCATGGTTTTGAAGTGGTAAGGATTTATGTTTATACCGTTTTTCTTACGGTTTTCGTAAGCCGTTGTGTATACCTTGTAAGGAATTATGTACAAACACAAATCCTTACCGTTTTGTTGCCATATTGTGTATTCTTGTAGGAAATTATGTATGTACACAAATCCTTATACTTGGATTCTCCTTTATTTTTTGGTTTTGAACTGGTAAGGATTTGTGTTTATACTGTTTTTCTTACGGTTTTCGTAAGCCGTTGTGTATACCTTGTAAGGAATTATGTACAAACACAAACCCTTACCGTTTTGTTACCATATTGTGTATTCTTGTAGAAAATTGTGTATGTACACAAATCCATACACTTGCGCCTCTTTTATCTCATGGTTTTGAAGTGGTAAGGATTTTTGTTTATACCGTTTTTCTTACGGTTTTCGTAAGCCGCTGTGTATACCTTGTAAGAAATTGTGTACAAATACAAATCTTTACCGTTTTGTTTCCATATTGTGTATTCTTGTAGGAAATTGCGTATGTACACAAATCCTTACCCTTGCAAGCCTCCTTTATCTCATGGTTTTGAAGTGGTAAGGATTTGTATTTATATTGTTTTTCTTACGGTTTTCGTAAGCCTTTTTGTATACCTTGTAAAGAATTATGTACAAACATAAATCCTTACCCTTTTGTTGCCATATAATGTATTCTTGTAGGAAATTATGTATGTACACAAATCCTTACCCTTGTAAGCCTCCTTTATATTTTGGTTTTGAAGTGGTAAGGATTTTTGTTTATACCGTTTTTCTTACGATTTTCGTAAGCCGTTGTGTATACCTTGTAAGGAATTGTATACAAACACAAATCCTTACCCTTTTGGTGCCATATTGTGTATTCTTGTAGGAAATTGTGTATGTACACAAATCCTTACCCTTGCAAGCCTTCTTTATCTCATGGTTTTGAAGTGATAAAGATTTTTGTTTATACCATTTCTCTTACGGTTTTCGTAAGCCGTTGTGTATACCTTGTAAGGAATTGTGTACAAACACAAATCCTTACCCTTTTGTTGCCATATTGTGTATTCTTGTAGGAAATTGTGTATGTACATAAATCCTTACCCTTGTAATCCTCCTTTATCTTTTGGTTTTGAACTCGTAAGGATTTGTGTACATACCATTTTTCTTACGGTTTTCGTAAGCCTTTGTGTATACCTTGTAAGGAATTGTGTACAAACACAAATCCTTACTCTTTTGGTGCCATATTTTGTATTCTTGTAGGAAATTGTGTATGTACACAAATCCTTACACTTGGATGCCTCCTTTATCTTTTGGTTTTGAAGTGGTAAGGATTTGTGTTCATACCGTTTTTCTTACGGTTTTCGTAAGCCGTTGTGTATACATTATATGGATTTGTGTACAAACACAAATCCTTACCGTTTTGTTGCCATATTGTGTATTCTTGTAGGAAATTGTGTATGTACACAAATCCTTACCCTTGCAAGCCTACTTTATCTTTTGGTTTTCAAGTAGTAAGGGTTTGTGTTTATACCGTTTTTCTTACGGTTTTAATAAGCTGGTGTGTATACGTTGTAAAGAATTGTTTACAAACACAAATCCTTACCGTTTTGTTGCCATATTGTGTATTCTTGTAGGAAATTGTGTATGTACACAAATCCTTACTCTTCCAAGCCTCCTTTATCTTTTGGTTTTGAAGTGGTAAGGATTTGTGTACATACCGTTTTTCTTACGGTTTTCGTAAGCCTTTGTGTATACCTTGTAAGGAATTGTGTACAAACACAAATCCTTACCCTTTTGGTCCCATATTATGTATTCTTGTAGGAAATTGTGTATGTACACAAATCTTTACACTTGGGTGCCTCCTTTATCTTTTGGTTTGAAGTGGTTAGGATTTGTGTACATACCATTTTTCTTACGGTTTTCGTAAGCCGTTATGTATACTTTGTATGGATTTGTGTAAAAACATAAATCCTTACCGTTTTGTTGCCATATTGTGTATTCTTGTAGGAAATTGTGTATATACTCAAATCCTTACACTTGGGTGCCTCCTTTATCATTTGGTTTGAAGTGGTAAGGAGTTGTTTACATACCATTTTTCTTACGGTTTTCGTAAGCGGTTGTGTATACTTTGTAAGGATTTGTGTACAAACACAAATCCTTACCGTTTTGTTGCCATATTGTGTATTCTTGTAGGAAATTGTGTATGTATACAAAACCTTACACTTGAATGTCTCCTTTATCTCATGGTTTTGAAGTGGTAAGGATTTATGTTTATACCGTTTTTCTTACGGTTTTCGTAAGTCGTTGTGTATACCTTGTAAGGAATTATGTACAAACACAAATCCTTACCGTTTTGTTGCCATATTGTGTATTCTTGTAGGAAATTATGTATGTACACAAATCCTTACACTTGGATTCTCCTTTATTTTTTGGTTTTGAACTGGTAAGAATTTGTGTTTATACTGTTTTTCTTACGGTTTTCGTAAGCCGTTGTGTATACCTTGTAAGGAATTGTGTACAAACACAAATCCTTACCGTTTTGTTACCATATTGTGTATTCTTGTAGGAAATTTTGTATGTACAGAAATCCTTACCCTTGCAAGCCTCCATTAATTATCTCATGGTTTTGAAGTGGTAAGGATTTGTGTTTATACCGTTTTTCTTACGGTTTTCGTAAGTCGTTGTGTATACCTTGTAAGGAATTGTGTACAAACACAAATCCTTACCGTTTTGTTGCCATATTGTGTATTCTTTTAGGAAATTGCGTATGTACACAAATCCTTACCCTTGCAAGCCTCCTTTATCTTTTTGTTTTGAAGTGGTAAGGATTTGTGTTTATACCGTTTTTCTTACGGTTTTAGTAAGTTGATGTGTATACGTTGTAAGGAATTGTGTACAAACACAAATCCTTACCGTTTTGTTTCCATATTGTGTATTTTTGTAGAAAATTGTGTATGTACACAAATCCTTACCCTTGCAAGCCTCCTTTATCTTTTGGTTTTGAACTGGTAAGGATTTGTGTTTGTACCGTTTTTCTTACGATTTTCGTAAACCGTTGTGTATACCTTGTGAGGAATTGTGTACAAACACAAATCCTTACCCTTTTGGTGCCATATTGTGTATTCTTGTAGGAAATTGTGTATGTACACAAATCCTTACCCTTGCAAGCCTTCTTTATCTCATGGTTTTTAAGTGGTAAGGATTTGTGTTTATACCGTTTCTCTTACGATTTTCGTAAGCCGTTGTGTATACTTTATATGGATTTGTGTAAAAACACAAATCCTTACCATTTTGTTACCATATTGTGTATTCTTGTAGGAATTTGTGTATGTATACAAATCCTTACCCTTGCAAGCCTCTTTTATCTTTTGGTTTTGAAGTGGTAAGTATTTGTGTTTATACCGTTTTTCTTACGGTTTTAGTAAGCTGGTGTGTATACGTTGTTAGGAATTGTGTACAAACACAAATCCTTACCGTTTTGTTGTCATATTGTGTATTCTTGTAGGAAATTGTGTATGTGCACAAATCCTTACTCTTGCAAGCCTCCTTTATCTTTTGGTTTTGAAGTGGTAAGGATTTTTGTATATATCGTTTTTCTTACGGTTTTCGTAAGCCTTTGTGTATACTTTGTAAGGAATTGTGTACAAACACAAATCCTTACCTTTTTTGTGCCATATTGTGTATTCTTGCAGGAAATTGTGTATGTACACAAATCCTTACACTTGAGTGCCTGCTTTATCTTTTGGTTTTAAAGTGGTAAGGATTTGTGTACATACCGTTTTTCTTACGGTTTTCGTAAGTCGTTGTGTATACTTTGTAAGTATTTGTGTACAAACACAAATCCTTACCGTTTTGTTGCCATGTTGTGTATTCTTGTAGGAAATTGTGTATGTACACAAATCCTTACCCTTGCAAGCCTCCTTTATCTTTTTGTTTTGTAGTGGTAAGGATTTGTGTTTATACCGTTTTTCTTACGGTTTTCGTAAGTCGTTGTGTATACCTTGTAAGGAATTGCGTACAAACATAATTCCTTACCCTTTTGGTGCCATATTATGTACTCTTGTAGGAAATTGTGTATGTACACAAATCCTTACCCTTGGAAGCCTCCTTTAGCTCATTGTTTGGAAGTGGTAAGGATTTGTGTTTATACCTTTTTCCTTACGGGTTTTGTAAGTATTTGTGTATACTTTGTAGGGATTTATGTATATTCAAAAATACTTACAATATTTGTAGCAATTTGTGTATAATCGTAGGCAATTGTGTATGTAAATAAATCCTTATGGTGTAACATTTTAGGTTTATACCGTTTTTCTTACAATATTTTTAAGAATTTATGTATATACCGTTTTACTTACAGTTTCTTTAAGAAATTGTGTATCCAAATTTCAAACTTACTATGTAGTAAATTGACCGGGTAATCTGGTAAGGCCTTTTTTAGGCTTTTTTTTATGGGCCTTCTCTAGAATCACCCAACAGAGAGGGTATTAGACAGGAAATCATTAATTCTAATAGAAAAGATAAAAAAGCAAAATTTATTTCTCTCTTTAACAAGGCAATATCCTAATGTACCAAGTGCCAACATGAAGGGCTAGAAAGAAAGATTTGCTAAAGTGCAGAACATTCTATGAAGATAAAAGTTAAATTTCTGATTAAGTGAAAACATACATTTTTCTGAAGATCAGGACTCTCATTCATATCAGTTAAATAACCATTTAACAGAATGTATTCCCCTCATGCAGAAAAAAAGATCCAAAAAATTTCATACATGCACTTTGATATCTAAACTGTATGTTTTATACGATTAGTAGAGTTATTGTAAATTAAATCTTATCCTAGATCTAGATAACAAGAGATAGAAGTTGTAGATAGTTAGAATTCCTACTTGTAATTAAACTCTTGGACTAAAGCTTAGTTTTAAAAAGCGCGATTAAGACGCTCAACACATAGAGGAACCAAAAATTACACCATCATCATTAAAGGCAGTGTCGTTTCTGAGATTTTGATGGCCCAAGGGCAAATTTAAAAATAGGACCCCTAATAATAAGTATTAAAAAATAAACTTAAAAAGTAAAAAAGTAAATTAATTTATTTGTAAATTATTTTTTATTACACTCAATAATTATAAAATAAAAAATATCAATAAATTTTATTAAATACCAAACAAATTACACAAAACAACTTCTACGAGCATTTTTAGATGCAAAATCACTAATAATAGTATCTACATCAATGCAATGTAACATATTTTTTTAAATACATAAAATGGCTAGACCATTCAACCTTTCTTGTGGCATTGATGATCTCAAATAAGTTTTCAATAATTTTAACTTGGAAAAACTTCTTTCAGCAGATGCAACTGTCACCGGCATAGTTAAGAGAATTCGATAAACTATTGAAGTATTTGGATAACAATCTGCAACTTTGACGAACTTGAGAATTTCTAATGTCGACATCAACTCATTTGGAAAATTCACTTGTAATACTTTTAATTTTGAAAAAAGATCATATGCATCAATATCAGACAAAACATTATGAGAAAATACAATCTTAAAGTTTATGCAAGATTTTTTTAATTCATCATTATCTAAAGATTTTAATATTTTAGAATCAAATAAAAATCCAAAAATATTATCAAATGACTCTAATTATTCAAATCTATTTTTTAAAGAAGTTATAGCCAAATCAACAACCATAAGAAAATAATTAATTCTAAAAGATTCCTCGGGTGATTGTACTTCTTCTCCACCATTATTCATCAAATTATTTTTTTTCTAAAAATATGACGTTTTATTGGTAGCATTGGTTCTATATCCATATCAAATGCAAGACTTTTGGAAATATCTAGGCAAGATTCAAACCCTTCACTTCTATATTTTTCAAAGAATAACATTAAACTTTTTACTTCACTAATTATAGTTCTAATGCACACAAGTTTAGATTGTAATTTCTTACTCACCTTGTTAATAATAAATAAAATCTTATACCAAATCACCAAGCTAAGTAGGAATTCAAAACTTGCAAGAGAATTAGTTAAACTTTCCGCTTCACTTCTTGTTTTGACATCTTCACCACGAGAATTATACAATGCCAATAAAGTTAATTTTATTTGAGGTGCTTGAAATCTAATAACTTTAACACTTCTAATCCGACTTTCCCATCGAGTTGTAGCGACCTTTTTTTAAAAAAAATAATTTAAAAATATGTTTAAAACGTTTTGGCGCGGGTGATTTTAAAAATTCGGTATCTGAAGATGACACCTGAAGAACAGGATGCCACTTCTAGTGGAATACCGTTAAAATTTGAAAATTCGTTGAGTTTGAGTCGCCATCGGTCACTTTGGTAGACCGGACACCATTAAAAATTAACCAAAGATTCAAAACGTTTGGGTTCGAGAGTTGATTACGTTTGGGGAAGGATTAGCATCCCATAACGCCTAGAAATTAGCACCTAAATGTTCGCATCATAGGTTTAAAAAATATAAAATTCAAATTAATTTAATTTTTAATCTTGAAAATACAAATTTAAAACCTATATCCACGATAATTCAAAGAAGTTAATACTCGGAGACCAGGATGCTACTCCCAGCAGAATATATCGAGATAATAAGGTCTCGCAAAAATAACGAACAAAAATAGCGTACGATGATAAATAATAATAATAATAATAATAATAATAGTAATAATATAACATAGAATAATTAATATTATAATTTACATACATATATAATTACTATACATGTAATGATAATTACCTAATATATATTTATATGGAAACATATATTAGTTTTAATATAAAGTCAAAGTTATAATAGAATAACATATATTAACTGAAACATATATAGTAAAAAAAAATATAAACATATGGTAATATATTAAATAAGGTATATAGTAAAAGTCAAACAAAATATATATGATAATAATAATAAGAAAGTAATAAACATGGTAATAAATAAAATAATAAGATTGATAGTAATAATAAATATAATATTAACATTAATAATAATAAAATGATAATAATAATTATAATAATATTAATATGGGTCACCTTGCAAGAAAAACAAAACTAAGAGGTTAAAAATATATAAAATAGTGACTAAAATTGAATAAAAACTGAATATTAGAGAGTCAAAATTAACAAAAAGGGGACCAAAATTAAATAAAATACAAACTGTGAGGCCAAAATGCAGGCGCACTTAGAGTACGAGAACTTCAGCAACAATTTTCCCACTTTTCTGGATAAAGATGCGGGTCGGGTCTGAATCCAGGTCATCTATGGAGCTCCATGCATGATACAACGTCGTTTTGGGGTTAGGATGACCAAAACCAAAACAACATGTTTTGACATGCTATATATATTCCTTTTATAACAAAAAAAAACCATTTGTATCATATTCTCAAAAAAATTTCAAATGCTCTCAAATTCTCTCTGAACATTCTCTGCCTCCCTCACCACCAGCCATCGTGAGTCACCGTTAGTCGGCGACGGCGCCGCCGTCGCCCGTCACCAAAAGTTGAAAAGTTTTATACTTTCCGAAGCATGTCAACATGCTGAAGCCAACTATGGAATTGGATTTTCGAAAGAAGACTCATGTGCGAGTAGATCTGAAGATAAGTGAACCCGATTCAAATATTTTTTACCTTTTCGTTCTATATTTTTCCTTCTCTGATCTCCCTTCTCTTTTTATTTTTATTTTGGTTCTGACTTGGTGGTGTTCTGATTTTTTGTTTGAATGCTCTCTATTTTTTTCATTCAAATCTCATACCCATTACAAATTTTTAATACGGTTTTTATAACTAGATTTTTACACATTTAAAATAAAATATCATTGCTTTGATATGAAATCTAATTATGCTTATCCTCTATTTTTTGCAAGTTCAAACGTGATATGGGCGGTGGGGCGGTGGCCGGTCGTGAGGGCCAATGAGAGAGCGCGTGACCATCATGCGCAAAACGAAGTGTCGCACGTGGTCGTCATGCGCCGGTGATCGAAAAGCGAAAGGTCAGAGTCGGCCGGTGACAATGGCGGCCATGGTTAGTATGGTTAAGGTTTTCTTTTATCAAATTAGGATTTTGTTTAGGTTATTGGATCTGGGCTTAGTTGGGTTTAATTGTTGGGTACTGGGTTTGATTGTTTTGGGCTTGTAATGTGTTATAGGTTAAAGGTGAAATGGGTTATTACACGAGTATTACAGAAAAATTTTACTGTAAAACCTTTAACATTATATACTAAAATCTTTCATTTTTTTGGTAGAACCTGCAAATAAAATATATATGCGTTGCACAATTCCAAAAAAAATAGCTTTCACACAAGAATGTGTCATATCCGATATAGTGAGATTAAGACTATGACAAGCACATGTCATATATAATTCCCTTCGATTTATTTCAAATAATCTCTTTTGAACTCCTTGGTGTTTTCCTTTTATATTTGAACCATCGTCATAACCTTGACCTCTAATATCATTAATATCTAAATCAAGTGACTTACATACACCTAATAATTTATTAAAAAGGCCCAATCTAGAAGTATCATTTATATTTAAAAACTCTAAAAAGAACTCATCTATTTTTATTTCATTACTTGTCACATTAATACATCGAACTATCAAACTCATTTGTTCTTGATGGCTCACATCTGGGGTACAATCAAGAATGATCGAAAAATATTTTGCCTCTTTAATGATTTTTATTATGGAAGTTCTAACACCATGAGACAAAAGAGAAATCAACTCATTTTGAATTGTATGCCCAAGATAGTGATAATGAATTTCTTGATTTTTGATTCGTCTAATATGATCTTGCATTATTAAAACTTGTCTCCAATGTTTCTTTTCTTTTGAAATTCCTTGTAAATCTTTATCAATGCCTTTATTTTTTTTAATCTAATTCTTGTTTCATTCCAAGTATTCATATTAGCCATATGTTCAACACTATTTTCATGTTGTTTAAGTCTCTCACTCAAATGTTTTCAATTATCCAATCCATCATTTGTTAAGACTTTTATTATTTAAAAAAAATGAACAATTTATAACAAAAACAATATACTTTCTTCATATGTCTAGAATAAACTAACCATTTTCTATCTAAAGTTTCTCCATTGCTTAATTTTTTAGAATAATATGAGTATGAAAAATGCCTAGAAAGACCATCCTTAAAGAATGTGAGATTCAATTCTCTAATGGGTCATTTTTCAATCAAAATGTCTCTAGTTTTAGTATTAAGAACATCCCAATTTCTTGGATCATAGATATCGAAAGATGAAATTATATATCCATTGACATCAATATTTGACTCATCAAGTACATTATTATGGTCGTTATTCAAATTAATATTATCATTATTAATCAAATTAGTATTATTGTCATTGAGATAATTATCATCACTCAAATTTTTATTATTCAAATTTTCATTAGAATGTTCAATATTATCCTCATTTATTTCTAACACATCAATCATCTAAAGGTTCTTCTACTCGTTTCGAAAAATTTATCTAAAGCTCCTTTTTGTGATTCTACTAATTCTTGTGTTTGTTTTCTTTTTTTTTTTCCTACCGAAAGCATATTTTTACGTAAACATTATTCAATAAAAATTATAAAGAAAAAAGTATAGAGTGATAGCACCTCAGTTTTATTGTTGAAGCTTTGCCTCAAACTTGATTATAGCACATCAACAATAAACGATGATCTTTTTGAATAAACGAATCTTTACCTTCTTGGAATATCGAATCAAAAATTATAAATAAAAATTTCAGAATAAATTGGAAGAAAACAACATAAGAAAGAGATGATGTGATAAAAATATGAGAAGTGAAAAACAAAACCAATGAAAATATTATTTATAGATGTATATGAATTTTTTATTCTTAATTTAAAATTTAAAAATATTATTTTAATATTAATTATGACCTATAATAGACTAATACCTAGCTAATTAGATACTAATATTTTATAATTAATAATAAATTCTATAAATAATAGTTTTTAAAGTTTATTTAATAATAAAAATATAATTAAAAAAAGTGACCTTTAATTTCTAATGGTAAGATGGTTATATTTTCAAAAAAAAAATTAAAAGTAAAACAATCTAATTTTAAGTTTCAAGAATCAGTTTTATCGTTGTACATTAAATGCTTTCAGTTGCCTTATTGTCCAGCTACTTTTAGTAAAGCAATCTAATTTCTAGTTGCTTTAACGGTAAAAAATTATTTTAATATTTTAATAATTATTATTATTTTATTATAATAATTATTAGGTTTAGCTGTCCTGGACCCCTGGGCCATCGTCCTTATTGCCCAGGCCCAGGGTCGGCTCTGATTAAAGGTGCAACAAAATATTAAGGCTTAGACAAACGTACACCTTTCGGAAAAGCATTAGACGCGACGCTTCAGAGCCTTTAGGAAGAAAGAAAAAAGTATAAGCCATTTTTTGTTTTTGTTTTTTTTTTCTGTATTTTTTAATTTTTATCTTGTTTTATAGTATTTTTTTTATCATTAAGTTGAATGAGAAAGGAAGAGTTTTTTGTCATTATCCTTTATAATATTTTTAAAATTATTTAATTTTCTTAGACATTTTAATTGTGATACTGCTGGTTAGATATTTTTTTTAATAACACATTTAAGAAAAATGCGTTTTACTTTAATTATTTAATTTATTTTTAGAGTTAACTATTGCGTAAGTCACTTTTATTTATTCTCAGTATATTTTTATTCATCAATTTTGAAAAACGACCAATAACACCACTTATGTTTTTGTATGTAAATTTTCGGTCACTTTGATTAAGTTTCGTTAAACGTTAACAAAAAATATTTGACTACCGACAAAAATAATCATTCTTTATTGTTAGGGAACCCCACGAAAAAGATATGAAATTTTCAAGGATCAAATTAACTCGTTGATTATAACGATAATTGGATAGGTTACTATTTATTATTATCTTCTTTTATTTCTTCCTCTACTGAAAAAAATAGAATTAAAAAAAAAATCTAACATTTTCAGTTAGAAAATTTCTAACATTAAAGTGATTCTGAAAACAAAAATAAAGAACAATATTTTGATTCACAAGTATAACACTTTTCGGATGATAATTTCATTTAAATTACAATAATAAATGGGTAATTTATTATTAACCGTTTTTTTAAGATCGTTGTTTTTAGAACTTCCTCTCTTTCCTCGATTTCCTATGAGTTCTTCTTGTTGGTCACTCAGCAGCTGGCTACCGCCTGCCTATGCTGACTCGGTAGTCATCGGTGGCCTAAATCCAGATGTGGACAATAGATTCAGCTGCAGCCAATCTACGGTTAAATCATTTAAAAATCCAATTAAAACGTTTTGGAGCGAGGGAGGCAAGAATTTCCATAAGCCGACACGTGCACAACTTAGTCTCTACACTCAAGTTAGGTTGGTGTACTGCGCAGAATCTAGATACTTGGACCGAGTGGCTCTCCTGTTGACACATCAGCAGTTCACCTTCCACGCCTGAATTTCCTCAATTTTTTCTATTAATCCAACAAATATTATTTAATAATAAAAGCAGTAATCACAAGGCTTCTTTTTCCGTCTGTTTGTCACTTTGTCCGTCTCTTCCATCTTCCTCTGTTTCTGTTTTTAACACAAAAAAAATACTAAGAAATTTGCATGCAGCAATGGCTAAGCTATTCTCTCCTGTATGTACAGATGCTCTGAAATTCCATAACCCATCTTTAAACATGAGCAGAAGATGCTCGTTGAAGGCCATGGACAAGCGTGGAGCTTCATGGAGCTTGAAGGGTCACGGACACGGTGGTCCAAGGAGAGGTTGCGGCAGAGTCAAGGCCACTACTACTGTAAACACTTCTTCTACTGATTCTCTTGCAGATGATTACTATGCTGTTCTTGGTCTGGTAATTCCTTTCATAATTTTTTCATTTGGTTTGATTTCATTTTGAGATTAGTGATTCTTGTTTGTTTCTTTTAAATTTATTCAACTGTTGGTGGGAGATCTGGTTGCTAAATTGCTATTTTTTGCATGTTTTTTTCATAGCTTCCGGATGCCACAGCAGAGGAGATTAAAAGGGCCTATTATAATTGCATGAAGGAGTGTCATCCAGACTTAAGCGGCAATGATCCAGAGACTACAAATTTCTGCATGTTCATCAACGAGGTCTACGGGGTGTGTTCCCATTCGGAATGATCTTATATGTATTATGTGAATCAGTGAATGCTTATTCTTCTGCTGCGATAATGCAACTGTTTCTTTGCAGGTTCTCAGTGATCCTGTACAGCGCATGGTGTATGATGAAATTCATGGCTATGCATTGACTGCAATCAATCCTTTCATGGATGATTACGCCCCCAAAGACCATGTATTCGTCGACGAATTTAGTTGCATAGGTATGATTCCACCCCCAAGCATCTTATATCATTCCCCGGTGTATAAAATGATGATAGTCTCCTTTGAACTTCCATGTAAAAATTTTGGCCTTTCTAAATGCATATAGTTTGTACATAAGGAACTCGAGCAAGAAGTGTGTACCGATTTCCAGCCAATCCCAATTGAGGTTATGCCTTGCTTTATGTTATCCCAACTTCTCATTTTCACTCCTGTGTATTTATTTGTCTCGTATTCATACATTTGTATGAGGGTATTGTCATATTTGAGAAGAGGTGGGTATTAATCTCACATTGAAAGAAAAGAAAAAATATTGTGAGATATAAACGGTAGCGTTGCACATCCTATCAGACATGTGCTTCGGGAAGGGGAATGGTCTCGTGACAGTATCATCTCCTAAATACACGAAAGAATTTAGCAAAGCTTGAGCATTCACGCCAGATGCACTCGTAATTAACACTTATAGTGTGGGTAACATAGGTCAAGTTAACTACAACCTAGTAGAGGTGAATATAAACTACTTGCTATTGGAAGGAAGTGACAACTAAAGCAAAGCTTCTACCACTATCTGTAACCTCTTATGAGCTACATTTTTTCCTTCACAGGCTGCAAAAACTGTGCTAATGTCGCCTGCAATGTGTTTAGGATTGAGGAAGACTTTGGACGAGCCAGAGTTCATGGTCAGTTTGGGAATCCTGAATTAGTGCAACAGGCAATAGACAGTTGGTAGGTATTTGCTACAGTTGTATCTTATTCGCAGTAACTTTCCAGCATTTTCAAGCTCTAGCTTTAAACTGTACGTTTTTTATATTGAACAACTCTAATAGTAGTTAGATGTTCATTACGAAGGATAAAGAAAATGACGGGAAGTCGTGAGCACAAAATTCAAACCATCAAATTTGATATTACGTGGGAATCTTTATGAAGGTTATTCATGAGGAATTTTCAGACCTCCACTTTACATCAATTGGTTTATTATATTGTTCCCATAACCCTTACAATATCAGATATGAGTGATTCTGGAAAGATAAAGTTGTCAACAATGGTTTGTTATATTGATTACAACGGTTATATAAGTAGTCTCTGGTTAAATACAATCAATTATTAATCAATTAATTGAAACATGTGTAAAACTAAAATTCGACTTTACACTGCTTGTAGTAAAAGTTAAATGGTTTACATGATTTTCATGATATGATTGCTGAATAACATTTTCTTCTGTTATTTAGCCCAGTTGATTGCATCCATTGGACGTCTGCAGCACAATTATCGTTGCTTGAAGATGAAATGCGCAGGATTGAAAGAGTTAATGTAAGTAATAAACGCAGTCATTCTACAGTTCTTTTCTCCTATGATGATTAACATTGATAAACTTGGAGCAATTTAGAAGCCATCTAAGTTTAGAAACCTCAAAAGGATTGAAAGATCGAATAATAATCAAACTGATGATCAACTGTGGGTTTAGATACATACAACATCTTTTACATTGAAACCTCGAAAAAAGAATAAAGTTGTGTTAGTCTTTCAGTGATACAATTCATTAATCTATCTTATATTCAAGCTAGTTGTTCTGTTTGCTAGAAGTGTGAGCTTTTTGAATGGATGATCAGGTGGCATTGATGCTTTCGGGAATGGGATCATCGTCAGATGTATTCAGAATGGTAAAACCGACACTTGGCTTATCTGCCGATGCCATTTGAATTTCTGGTTTAACACTTAGACTATCTATTGACCTCTACTTGTTTGGCAGGAAAGTTCTAGATGGGAAAAGAGGCAGGCAAAAGTTTTGGTAGGAATTTTATTGCATCGATATTCTCAAATACATCCGCCGAATTTTCTTTCTATTACATTTATGACTTCTAAGAAAATTTATTTTAATTTTTATTTTACATTGTCATGTTTAAGGCTATCAGGTCTAGTTGGTTCGAAAACATGCTTTGTAGATGTCGCATATTAGATGCTGATAGTTTAACAAAATTTTATGGCTTTAGCATTCTGCTAAGTTCTTCTGTAAGTCTTTTCACTGCCATGATTTTCTGTATTTATTCGATTTTATTCGTTAAATACCTTTTTCTAAGAGAAATACCCTAAACTGAACACTGGACTTATGAAGTACAAGCAACACTGCAGAAACCTCTACTAGTTGTTTAATTGTTGGCGTGAAGGCTTTGTTTAAGAGGCTCTGCACTGCAGATGCTATATGAAGTCGTATTGAAATGACTTGAAACTTTTATTTCTCGTTCTTCTTTATCAGGAACAAGCTAAAGTAAGGATGATGCAGCAGAAAGATGCTGGTGAAACTGATTCATACTGGACCAACCTTTGGGGCAAGCCTAGAGAATACAAGAAATCAGGTCAGTAGGAGAATTTTGACCATTGTTTCTTTCAAGCATTTATGACCTCTAGTTGCAACAATAGGACATCACTCTCTTTGGTAGAAATTTGTTGGTATCTTCAGATTTTAAGTTGAAAGTTGTTCGCAGAGGAGGAAGTGAAAGAGAGGGCAGGACGGGCTGCAGCAGCTGCAAGAAGATGGAGGGAGTATTCAAGAAGGGGTGTGGACAAGGTTCCTACTGTTAAACTTCCAGAGGTTCTCTCCAACAGGGATAATTAATTTAACCCACCACTAATCTAGTTTTACCATCCCCAAAGCTCAAAAATCAAATTTATTTACTGTGTACCATGCACTAGGTTTCCATTGAACATGTCTCATCATCTAGAATAAGCACTATAATCCGTTTGAACCCTTTCAACAGTGTATATAAACTTCATTGAATTACGTATATAAACATAATGAATATGGTGTATTGGACATGATGCAAGGTCGTGCTTTATTCTAATATTGTATTTGAATTAACCTATGAAGAAATTATTGCACAAATTCAACTTCACCCTGCATTTTTCTGGCAGATTTTACTAGTAGTAACAAATATGGTCAAGGGAAGTAAAGCAAACCGGGAGCAGGAACTAAGAATATGCTATTAGCGAATGTAACATGAACTAATCCATCACTGGTGTGGTGAGATCAAATCTACTTGCTCATGGTTGATGATAAGTAAAAGTTCCAAAATATGGATCATGTGGACATGAAAGAGAGACCACTCTGTCAACCACCAAACATATTTCACAAGCATGTAATCGTAATCCCCATTATTAGTGGATTACTGAAATTGCTGAATCTGTTAAGTTGTTGAATTTGTTAGGATTGTTAGTTAAGTAATTGAATTTGTTAGGATTGTTAGCGTTGAATTTGTTAGAGTTGATAATGTCAGTTATCAAAGAGCTTTGCTATCCATGAATCCTATAAATAGTGATGTATTACAGTAGCTTAATCACCCATCTTGTTCAATGAAATATAAAGTTTTCTCTATAAGTTTCTTGTATAGTTGATATGGTATTAGTCGTCATTTTCGTCTTGGTGCTCTAAATCCTCTTCCTCTGTGCTTCTAACTACTGTGATCTTTCCTTAGTCATTGCCATGCAGTTTGCTTAAGATAATGCCACTGAAGAATCTAGTCAGGGCTTCTCCAACAAACAAATTAGTGTGAAACTCGATGATAATAATTTTCTTTTATGGAGGCTACAAGTTCTCCTGATGATTCGCGGGCAAGGATTGCAGCATCATCTTGATAGTATGTATACACTGCCGGAGAAATTCTTGTTGAACACTGATGGGTCAAAAGCACCGAATCCAGCATATCAACGATTTTTTAAGCAAGATAGCTCTCTGGCTTTCTGGTTGTTATCGACAGTAAGTTTGTCGATCCTTCCTCATCTTGTAGGTTCAGAATCGTCTTCTTCGATTTGGAGTACACTGGTTTTACGCTACTCAAAATTATCAACCACTAAAGTCATGCATTTACATTGCAGACTGCGCACACTAAAGAAAGGAAATCTCTCAGTTCATGATTACGCCACAAAAATCAAAGAGATTTGCGATCTTCTTGCCATCTGTGGCAGACCCGTATTTCAAGTTGAACAAGTTGCAACTATTCTGAATAGCCTACCTTCAGATTTTGAATCTGTCGTAACTGTAATCACGGCCAGTAAAGAGCCATATATATTTGATGGAGTAGTGTCTTTGATTGTCGATACAGAAACTCGCTTGAAAGATCCATTGCGTTTTTCAGCTGGGGTTAATAATACTATTATTTCCCAACAACCATCAGTGCAAGATTCGCGACAAGAATATTCGTACACTCTTGCTTCTCGTGGAGGTCGCTCATGCCCAATAGGAAGATTTCATGGTAGGACCACATTACAATGCTAGATTTGTGGGAAGCTTGGTCATTTGTTTGATCGTTGCTGGCACCGATTTGATCAAGGGTATCAAAGTTAGCCGAAAAATTCTAACACAACGGAGAATCGCATACCCATGCTCATGCTCATACCTGTTGTTGTGCTCACGATCCACCAGAAAGTAGTTATGTTTCCTTTGTACCAACCGAATCTCCAGTAATCGCTACTGATGAAACTCCTCAGATTAATACCTTGGTTGCCTCATCTTCGATCTGGTATCCGGACTCCAGGGCCACACATCATGTCACGAATGCTTCTCCATAAATGCTCGATATCCAGCAATACACAAGTCTGGGAAAAGTCTTTATCGGTGATGGTTCTTTTGTTCCCATTAGTCACATTGGTCAGTTTTGTATTTCTACTACAACTCGATCTTTGATGATTAATAAGCTTTTACATGTTCCTAGTATAACTCATAATCTTATGTCCGTTTCGAAATTCACTGCTAACAATCCTAACAAATTCAACAACTTAACAGATTCAGCAATTTCAGTTATCTTCTAATACTCATCAGTTATTATCTTTTAAGAATGGGTATAAATCGTTTATCTCCTATCCCACCAGTTATTATCTTTTAAGAAAGGGTTATAAATCGTCTATCTCCTAGTGCATCTATTAGTGCCTCCACATTAAACTAGTGAGTTTAGGGTTTAAAATTTAAGGTTTAAGATTAAGGGTTGTAGTTAGAGTTTAGGGAATTAGGAGCAAGGTTTATTTTTTAGGATTTAGGGTTTAGAATGTAAAAAATTAGGGTTAGAGTTTAAAATTTTATTTTTTAAGATTTTAGTAAGATGCATGAGAAGAGACACAATTAGGAGATAGAAAATTTTTACTCTCAACAATAAGTCGTAATGCTCTTGAGTAAAAATCATTTGCCTCTTTATCACGCCTTCTTTCATGCCTCATGTTGAAAATTTCTAAAAAAATTGAATTTTAAACCCTAACCCTTATTTTCTATATCATAAAACCTAAACCTTACACCCTAAAAAATACACTCTGTAACATCCAAAAAATAGGCTTAGAAGTTTGTGAACTAATTTTGTCGGTTTAGTCTAGTTCGTGATTAAATACTTAAAAATTGGTTTTTGATGAAAATAAATCTTAAAAAAATATCCTAAAATTCTTATTTGAAGTATATTTGACTTCAGTCACTCCAATTTCGAAAATTGACCATTGAATGCCTAAAATTTTGAAATTAGTGACTATTTTGTAAAAATTACAAACTTGAAGATAATTTTATAAACTAAGCCAAAAATTTGAATCTTAAGGGGATTTGATCCAATCATAATTTTAGTTGATTTAAACCTTCCAATGGGCTTATTTAATAACCCTTAATTATGTGTTTTTAATTAAATTAACCTAAGTTACCCAATTTTAATCCCCAAAACTATTTTATGTTAGAAACAAAACCTTTTTTCTTATATTTTTCTTTTTATCTCTTCTCAAGGCAGAGAAACATCATCTTTTCAAAGGTAAATCTTAATCTTTTCAATAATTTTTGTTGGTTTGATTATTCTTAATATTTTTCCTTCAAAATTCTTGGTTTTCACTTGTTTTCTTCTTTAAAAAACTTGGAAGTAGGTTGGATAAAATTTAGAGGTTAGAAAACATTCAAACCTCTAAATTTAAGAGTTTTTTGTTGAAATTTCCAAGTTATTAGCTTGGTACAATTGATTTTAATGTTTTGATTAAGAAAAAACTAAAATTTTCTGGTCAAATTCATGATTTTCGTTTAAGGGTTTTATTCTTCTGATTTTAATGTATTAGGATGTTTATAACATGTCTTTAATTTATCTAATCCCGTACTTAAGTTTTAGGCAAAGTTTGGAGAGTTTTGAGAAGTTTTTAGTTAAGGTTTTTATGGGTTTAAGGGATTACTGTATAGGGATCTAAATTAGGGATTATTTGAGTGCGTTTAGAAGCACTAAATTCTTTGATTTTGATGCTCGAAATAGGACAAGTGTTAGGAAACCAATTTTGAAGAAGATCGGTTCCTGTTAGTGTCTTGTCGATCAAGAAATGATTATTAGTGAGTGAATTTTGATAGTGGGTTGCTACAAAAATGTTTTACTTTAATTTTTAAAGGTTTTTGAGTGTATGAAAGGTGTGAGAAACCTCCTTATAATCGGAAGTAAGTAAAGTTTTAGCTTTCACAAAGGTTTTCATATTACCTTGTATTTTTACTATGATATTTGTCATGCTCGTGCGATGTTTTTTCATATGTGATTATGCATGTATTTAAATGCTCATGAGATTGTTTTACAGAGGTGTTATATACATTCGATGTACCCATAATTTTGTTTTGAAAATCAAATAAAAGTGATTTTATTGATTTTTGTAAGTGATGCATGGAATAGTGGGATACATGTGGTTTAAATTCTATTTTGAATTAAATATTGAGCATTTGCTTTTATTATTATATTCTCTAGCTAAGTGATGAATGTAATGGGATAAGTTAATTGATCAATAGGGTCTAGAGTGCACTATAAATTTGTACGTATGAAAATTCCTTAAGTGTTACATTTTGGTATATAGCCTAATGTTGTGTGATAGGGGTAGTATTGTCATATCCGGGTAGATAGGGGTAGTATTGTCACTGGAGCCCAAGGTGAGACTTATTATATTGGGGGTAGTACCAACATGCGCATGCTCTAGGGGTAGTACCAACATGCACATATTCTGGGGGTAGTACTATCATGTGATTTCTCGTTTATCCTAACGATTTGGTGTAATACAAAACGGATCACTAGCAATAATATATGTTTTGACTTTTGTAATTGCAACTGTAATGTTTTTATTAGGCTTTGCTAGATACATAGCATGTTAGCTTTGAAATTTGCTTAATAAGCATGCGATATGTCTTAAACAGTTTGTTAGACTTATTTTGATATAACTTAAAATAAATTTTCAAAGGACTAATTTGTAAATATTTGTAAAATATTTTTTCTCGAAATAAAATTTTTAAAAACTCGATTTAAAGTTGTCAAAATGGTTTATAAAATGTTTGACTTTTTATCCACATCGAATATACTTTTAAAAGTCAACAAAATGGTCAAAAGTGTTTTCCAAAGCTAAAAGTCTCGAAACCTTGTTGAAAGGTTTCGAAACTTTCAACCAGTAACAGCTAGTTTTATTTAAAATTCTTAAAGGTTTCGAAATCTCTGGTAAAGGTTTCGAAACTTCTATGCAGGTGAACATTAAATGCTCAATATTAATGACAATCAATGGCTCCAAAGTACTCCCAACGGCTACAAACGGTTAGAAACAATTAAGAGCATGAAAAAGAGGTCTGAAAAACATATTGGAACAACAACAAAGTCTATCCAAAGATTCAAGCATTCATAGATTCAAGTTGTGCTTCATTTCCAACCTTTCTTACAAAAACACTAGTGTGTTCTTCATTTGTAATCTTTTACTAATGTTTAATTGGGTGTGTGAGAGAGCTTAATTTGTGTAAACATCTACCTTGTGAGGATTTTCTTGTTTGCTTCTTTGTACTCAAATTTGGGGATTGATTTAATAGACTTTGGGGTATAAGTCTATTGAATTATGTAAGGTTACTCCTTATCCTTAAAGGAAAGTCAAATTAGTGAATTTATGGAAAATCCTTAGTGTGGTCACTAAGGTAGTGGATGTAGACTTTATTGAGGAATTTGAACCACTCTAAACTACCTTGTAATTTCCTACCTTTGCAATTAGTGTCCATCAAATTTTAAAAATCTAATTCACCCCCCCTCTTGGCGTTTTTCGATCGGTTGCAACACTCGACAATTGGTATTAGAGCGAGGCTCATTGGAAGGTCTAACAACCTCTTGAGAAGATCCAATAAGTGTTCAATCATCTATAAGGTCATCCATAGCTTCCTCCTCCACTATTGAAGCTTGGGGAGACTCTCAACCTACCAATAAGCCTCCTTTCTTCAATGGAGTCAACTATGCCTATTGGAAGAATCGAATGAGGTTATTCATTCAAGCTTATGATCTAGAAGCTTGAAAGATAATCATAAGTGGCTACACCGCACCAACTAGTGGCATGGAGACATGGAACAATGAAGAAAATAAGAAATTTTCTACTAATGCCAAGGCAATGCATCTTCTATTTTTTGCTCTTGGTCCGAATGAATATGGAAGAGTATCATCATGTTCTAATGCTAAAGAAATTTATGATAAACTTGAAGTCACACATGAAGGAACAAATGAAGTGAAGGAGACCAAAATCGGGCTTCTCAACCTCAACTATGAGAACTTCAAAATGGATCCCGAAGAAGACATTAAATCCATGTCCGATCGATTCTCGGTGATTGTGAATGGATTGAAGGGCTATGGAGAAGTTATTCCCGAAGATAAACTTGTGAGAAAGATGATCTACTCTCTCCCGAATTCTTGGGAATCAAAGAGGACGGCAATAATAGAAGCAAAGAACCTTAAGACTCTCAAGTTAGATGAGCTTATTGGTTCATTGCTTACTCATGAGATAATGTCCAAAGGAAAGGAAGAAAAGAAGAAAGAAGTTGAAACCAAGAAATTTGGAGTTGCTCTCAAATCAACAAAAAAAGAGAGTGATTCTATTGATGATAATGAAGAGAAAGAGATGGCTATGTTTGCCAAAAGATTTAGAAGATTCATGAGGTCTAACAAAGGTAGAAGATTTCAAAGAGAAGAGGGCTTCAAAAGTGAACCAAGGGATAAAGATGCCATCATTTGCTATGAGTGCAAAAAGCCGGGACATATCAAGTTTGAATGTCCCCATTTGAAGAAAAAGAGCTTTGAGAAGAAAAAGCATAAAGCTCATGTAGCTACTTGGAGCGATGAAGAAACATCGAATGATGAGGATGAAGTAGCAAATTTGTGTCTCATGGCATTCGAAGAAGACTCTAAGGTAACCTCTAATTCATCTATTTCAATTGATTATACTTTTGATGAATTACAAGAGGCATATGATGAGTTGGCTTTGGAATATGAAGATTCCATTTTAAAAAATAGAAAAATTGTTTTAAAATTGAAAAATGAAAATGATTCTCTTTCCAAAGCTAATAAAGAATTTGAAAGTAAAATTAAAGAGTTAGAAAATAAAATAATTGATTTTGAAAAGAAAAATCAAGATTTATATAATTTACTTTCTAAAGCTCATGATGATCATGAGAAGATTATTTGTGAGCTTAAAGATTCTTTTGATAAAGTTGGAACAAAATCCTTTGAAAAAGGTGAAAATTCTAAATCCAACTACTTTAGAAAGAACTTCAATGAAAATCTTTATAGAGGTCCCCAAAGGTCATATAATAGAAGGATAGTTAAAAGTATTTGGGTTCCTAAAGGACTCATTGCTAACAAAGAATATGATCTTTTATCAAAATGGATACCAAAAGGGACTAGAATTTTAGGAACTAATCCTTATGGACCCAAAAGAGTTTATGTATCAAAATATGTATGAGTTCCTTTTTGTAGGTGTGCTGGAGCCATGAGAGTAAAATGAAGAAATTTGAAAGCTCTAGACACACTAGAAGGAAAGGCACTTGAAATGGATAAAGAGCAATTGAAATTTTTGATCAAATTGGTAACTTTCTATTCTTCATGCAAAATATGAAATCATGTTGCTTTCTATGTTTATATCTTTCAAAGTATGTTAAATTGTTGATTGCATGAATTGTGTGCTTATATGTCATGTTATCTTAGTTGTTTGGTGACACATGTTTAAATGACTTTAAATGGTTATTTTTCTTGCTCTTAAATGCCTATAATATATCAGAAGTATGCTAAAATGCATTTCTGGGTCAATTTGAGGCTTCTTAGAGTTTTAGGACCACAAGTTTTGAAACTTCTAAACAAGGTTTGGAAACTTTCTTCAAATCGTTTCGAAACCTTTCAGCAAGGTTTCGAAACCTTGTTGAAAGGTTTCGAAACCATAGTTACTGGAATGAAGGTTTCGAAACTTTTTCCAAAAAGTTTCAAAACTTTCGTTAAATAGTCTTGAAACCTTAAGCAAGGTTTCAAAACCTTTCGAGCTATCTCAAAATATTAGTTACTGAAATTGAAGTTTCGAAACTTTTTCCAAAAAGTTTTAGAACTTTGGATGAAAAGTCTCGAAACCTTTCACAAGGTTTCAAAACCTTTCGTATCAGATCTCATCTGGGCACGTTATAAAACACAAAAACCCCTCTTTTTCATATTTTTTTAACCCTAAGAAAGTTTCAAAACCTCCCAAAACGATTTTCCTCTCAAAATCTTGCAATTTCGTTACAAAATTCACCAAACCCTTTGAGATTAACATCATCTACACCAACATCTTGAGGTAATTTTTCCTTTGAGTTCATTCTTTATGCTTTCAATTATTTTCGGATTTCATGATAATATGCCTCAAAAATTTGTTTTTCATGCTTAAAATTCTAATAAATCATGTTCATTCTTACTTATTCATATTTTTAAACATGATTTTGATAAAACCATGTTGGTTTTAAACCAAAAATTAAATTTTCCGGAAATTTCATTATCTTTTAGGGTTTCGGATTTTTTGAAGAAAATATGATATTGATACTTGAATTAATGCTTTAGATTGTATATTTATGTATCAAATTTTGTTTCTATTGTAGGAGGTATCACCCATTTTGATCTTGAACTCTTGAAATTTTTTTAAAATCTTGTGCCCACAAAGTGTTTGATAAAATTCTCCAACCAACTTTTTGAGTCAAAACTCTTATCCTTGTTCGAAATCATGCCTCCTAGAACCAAGCCCGCTAGAGCTAAACGTGCTCGTGTCGAAAGGGGTCAACCTTCCGATTTCAATGAACCTAATCCTAATCCCGATCCTACCTTTGAGGAAGTATGCTTTAGTGATGGTGTTCATAGAAATAGATATTTTAATCTCTATCATCATAAGGAAACTAGACTAGAGCGAAACATTGATCTAGACTTCCTTATGTCTCCCGTTTATGACTTTGATCTTTTTGAGTTGTTTATCGAATGAGGTTGGATTGAATACTTGAGCAATCCTGCATATTCTCACCGTAGATTAGTTTGTGCCTTTTATGCTAATGCCGAGTTTATCCTATCTAATAGAGGAACTAATCCCATTACCGATATTCAATCTTTTTGGATGGGTACCACCTTCGTTTTAACACCCGAGTCTATCGCTCAATTCCTAGGTATCCCTCTTGGTGGAAAATCAAATGAATATGAAGCTTATTATATTGAACCTTTTCTGGACCATCGTCCTACCCATCTCCCCTTAGAGGAGCGTCTTTTCTATCTCCTTACTATATGGTTCTTTCGCTCTTCCGACAGAAAAGCCGCTAGTATGCGAGTCATAGACTATTGGTGGCTTAGACAATATCGTGATAGAGCCCGTCCCGATATAACTAATATCATCTTTTTGAACCTTATCAAAGTCATCTCTAATCCTACATCCTTCTCTCTAATCCCACATCTTTAGGAAACTCAACATTGATACCTCCCTAGATGAAAATTTTAAGAACAAGAGTTTGATTGACATCAAATCTTTTCACAAAGCCCAATGGTATCATGGTGCTCATGGATGGATTCATAGAGGGATTGTAGAGGAAGTCGATGAGGATGCTCCCAAGGTTCCGGTAGACGATGATGCACCATCTCCCATGGTTCCTATCACCATGGATTCCATGTATGCTACTATGATCACTCGTTCCGACAACATGGATGCTTTCCTCCGTAGTTCTCATAAGGAGATCACCAGCATGTTTCATAGCTTGGATGGACGTGTATCTTCTTTAGAGCATGATATGCGTGACATTCGTAGTCATTTTTTTCCGCCTTCTCCGCCTCATGATGCACCGGATGTTTAGATTTCATGCATACTTTTATGACTATATTATGATATTTTGAGACTTATTTTGATATGCTTTGAACTACATGCTTTATCTACTTTGTTAAGACTTTATGATGGATCTTGTTTGGATCATCTTGGTTTACATGATGAATTATAATAAATGTTATGTTATGATATGCTTATGCATTATGCTATGAGGTTTGAATGTTTTACATGCTATGTTATGGATTATCTTATGACTTATTGCTCTGATGATACTTGTTTCTCTTTGTAACCTTTTATACTTTTTGCTATAACAAAAAAGGGGAGAGAAATCAAACAATTTGTTTTTTTGTCTTTAAAATTGTATTTAAAACTTTTGGTTCTAAAAAATGTATAAGGACATTTATTAAGAGGGAGCTTAAATGGATTTTTAACAAGTTTGAAAATTTTCTCAGAAAAATTTTTTTACAAAAGGTTTTGTTATATCAAAAAGGGGGAGATTGTTAGACTTATTTTGATATAATTTAAAATAAATTTTCAAAGGACTAATTTGTAAAACTTTATAAAATATTTTTTCTCGAAATAAAATTTTCAAAAACTCAATTTAAAGTTGTCAAAATGGTTTATAAAATGTTTGACTTTTTATCCACATCGAATATACTTTTAAAAGTCAATAAAATGGTCAAAAGTGTTTTCCAAAGCTAAAATTCTCGAAACCTTATTGAAAGGTTTCGAAACTTTCAGGACAGAATGACCTGTTTTTGAAATCCTGGCAAGGTTTCGAAACCTTTTTGAAAGGTTTCGAAACTTTTAACCTGTAACGGCTAGTTTTATTTAAAATTCTTAAAGGTTTCGAAACCTTTGGTAAAGGTTTAGAAATTTCTGTGCAGGTGAGCATTAAATGCTCAATCTTAATGACAACCAACGGCTCCAAAGTACTCCCAACGGCTACAAACGGTTAGAAACAATTAAGAGCATAAAAAAGAGGTCTGAAAAACATATTAGAATAACAAGAAAGCCTATCCAAAGATTCAAGCATTCATAGATTCAAGTTGTGCTTCATTTCCAACCTTTCTTGTAAAAACACTAGTGTGTTCTTCATTTGTAATCTTTTACTAGTGTTTAATTGGGTGTGTGAGAGAACATAATTTGTGCAAATATCTGCCTTGTGAGGATTTTCTTGTTTGCTTCTTTGTACTCAAATTTGGGGATTGATTCAATAGACTTTGGGGTATAAGTCTATTGGCTTGTGTAAGGTTACTCCTTATCCTTAAAGGAAAGACAAATTAGTGAATTTGTGGAAAATCTTTAGTGTGCTCACTAAGGTAGTGGATGTAGACTTCATTGAGGAAGTTGAACCACTCTAAATCACCTTGCAATTTCCTACCTTTGCAATTAGTGTCCATCAAATTTTAAAAATCCAATTCTCCTCCCTCTTGGCGTTTTTTGACCGATTGCAACACTCAACAAAGTTTTTACTGAGATTTATGATGGCTTGATAGACCATGATTGATAACACTTATTGGATTTACTATTGGCATTATTGACCATGTTTTTTTACTTGATTTATAGATAGTATGATATGTTTTACTTCGACAAAACTTAGTTAACGTGGGATGTATTGCAAGTGATGTTTTAAATTGTTTTTATACCCTGACTAAGCCTTGTGCTTAGTCACTCTCTTTCCTTGCAATGCAGAGAAGTAAGTGGCAGAAGCAACCGAAAAACAAAGGAGTCCTACGTGTCTATTTTATATTTTATTATCTCAAGTATGTTATTTTTAAAGTTTTGAACTTTAGGTAGTTGAGAGAAAATGAGATATTGAACCTATGTATTTTTGGTTATTTTGGCCTTTGAACTTCATATTTGGTATACTTTTGTGTTAATGAAAGTAATTTGAGATTCAATTAATGATTATTTCAAGTTATGTTAATCCATATTTCCGATGTTGAGGTATGCATATGTAAGATATGTTTTGCTTATGGAGCTAGGTGATATTGCATCTAGAAAGGTTGTTATTATATGTGCTTTATTCCCTTAAGTGAAAATATGCATCTAGAGAGACTTTGAAATTCGTTTAAGGCATGAAACCTGAAAAATCTACAGTGTAACACCATAATTTCCCCCCTAAATTTAAACCCTAAACTCAATTAAAATCCCTAATTTGAAACCCTAGAATTTAGGGATTTTTAGTGGCTTAATTGCAATTTTAGGAAGTTTGAGGGTTTGGTTGTATAAGTACAAAAATTCAGACCCTTTTTTGGTGTTTTCACCATTTCTTATTTGGAAACAATTTTCCCTCCTTTCCGTTTCAAATTTAATTCGGGAGATCTAATTTCTCTATTAATTCCTGTTTTAATCCTTTTAATCACTCACTCCTTACCTGTAAACACCAAACTGAGAAACACTCTTTCATTCTCTCTGAGTTACCTCAAATCAATCTTCCGAGTTGCTAGTAAGTTTCTTCTTTTTCCTTTCATTTTCTGTTGTGTTGTGAATGGAAGTATAAGTTTTGTTTTGTTTGTTTTGAAGGAAGATTTAAATGGTTTGTTTGATTCGATATTTAAGTGTTTGAATCGAGTTAAACCGAACACATGAGGGGTTTAATCAAAATTTTAGAAGGATTAAAATATGGAGAAAACTAGAATTTTGGGAATTTTCTGGAATTTCGAGATTTTCTCGGGAAATTCCTGGGAAACCCGACAAACCCAACCCGACCTGTGATCCAACTACTGACATCATCTACTGACGCAAGTATTTACCTGTTGACATCAACATTGACCAATGCTGACATCAGCATTGATTAGTGCTGACGTCAGCGTTGACTTTTTTTGACCCGATCTAATTTTATGTTTTTTGACATCCTGAGTTCGATGGTTCGGTTCGTTTTTTAAAATTCAAACCCGAAATTCATCTTTAAGGCTTTTTAGTTCGATTGCTTAATTAGAAGTTGTCTTTAATAGAATCTGAATTTGATTTACCATTTGGTTCAGGTGACGTGGATTCGGACCCCCGAGTTTCTTCCTCTTCCTCCTCCTCTTGCAAAACCTCTTGCTTCTCAAACTTCGAGACACGCATGTCAGTTTTTTGGTTTATTTCTGTTTCGTGTACTTTCTTGTATAGTGGCATAATAGTGTGTCTTACGGTTTGGTTACTCGTAGGTTCTACACTTACTCGACCTAGTGCTAGAGATGAGTCCAATAGACGTTCTTCTCGATGTTGAGCTATATGCTTCAGGTGTGTCTCTCCCGATAACTTTGTTACTACTTTGTGTGCAAATTCTATTATTTTTGTATGATCATGTTGATAACATCATTTTTGTGGTTTTTCTGAAATAATGCATAATGTCATATTTTGAGTTATATAATTGCATATCGGTATCCAAAATTATCATGCATGCCTCCTGTGTAACCTTCTCGACCCGGTTTAGATACCACCCGACTCAAACAAATTATACTGGAAATACCGAGGCTAATCTAGAGACTCGTCCCAGTAAATAACCCTAAATTATTCTCCTTTATCTTTTCTAAATGTATTGATTAGATCCTACATGTTCATGCAAGGACCGCGTTTATTTACAGTGGAAATTAGTGAGAAAAAAGTACTAATTAAACCGAACAAGTTTTAGGGACCTAATTGCAATTTTCTAGAAATTCGTGATTCAACATGCTTAGGCACAATCAATATATAAATCAAATCCAAAAATACTTCATTAACATAAAAGAAAATATACCAATGTGCAAGATTCAATATTCAAATAATTGACTTATATGTCATAAGGTTCCTTTTCACCATTGCTTCCTAAACTACCTAAGATTCAAAATATAAAACCAACAAACTAGATCTATAATATGAATTCAAAATCACTAAGAGTTTTCCTTGCTTTCGCGGATAACTAACTCACTTTTTATCTACATTGCAAGGAAAAGAGAGAGGTTAAACTTACACTTAATGAGTGAATTATAAAATAATTTAAATACATGTAATACATCCCATATTATATGAAAAAATAGTTTAAAAACAATTCATGCTCAAGTAAACCATTTATGACTATCAAGTCAATAGTATAAAAATCAACAAGTGTTTAACACATGGTATACGCCACAAAACAAGTCTTACATGCTTAACAAGCATTGATCCAAAACCTTTGAGCTCTTTTATAAAACACATGCAATTTACAAATTGCACAAAAATCAATAAAATGTTTACACTTGCGTTTTTCACATGTTGGTTAAGTGACACGAATGGAGTTACCTCAAAACGTTGGAATAAACGGACACATACAAATAACATTATTCACCAATTCACACAGATTGACTATCACAATCTAAAGATCCCACATACGAATGACATCGTTCACCAATTCACACAGATTGACTATCATAATCTAAAGATCCCACCTTGGTATCCGGGATAGTTCGCCATACTCGAATGTTATAAGGTAACAGTTATATCACACAACACTAGGCTAACCTCTAATGCATCACTCAAGGAATTTATACACGTACGAATTTGTATTTATAGTGCACTGTACATCCTATTGATCGATCTACTTATCCCATAAACATCATCTTAATGCCCAACACACACAAAAAACATAATGCTCAAGTTTTAAGTTAAAACCAATATTTTAACCACATGCATCCCACTATCTCATGCATCGATTTTAAAACCGTTAAAAACCACTTTTCTCATCTTTTCAAAATAAAACCGTGGGAGCATCATAAGTATATAAAAACTTTTGTAAAAATATCTCATGATCATTAAAAACATGCATAATCACATATGCATAATACAATAAGAGCATGACAAATAACGTTGTAAAAACAAGACATAATATGAGAACCTTTAAGAAAACAATACTTTAAACTTACTTCGAAGTATAGGGAGGTTTTTCACACCATCCCTACACCCCAAACCTTTGAAAACACATTTAAAAGCATGCCGAATTGTCTTCCCTCATAATTCATTCACCGATTTACCGAAACTTGCTCAATAAGTCACCTAAAAACACGATTCGACTTTCTGATCTCCCTCAAACTTGTTCCTCTACCTATTGATCTAATTCAATCATCAAAACTATAGGTTTTAGTGCATTAAAACACACCCAAACATCCCTCAAGTCGGACTAATACATGGAAGCCCCTAAAAACACTATAAAACTTGACCGAAACTCACCGAAAACCTCTCTAAACACCCCTAAACCTTAGGTCCGGGATTAGATACTTAAAATTCATCCTAATTACATCTAAAAACTTTAAAAATAATGTATATAATCATAAAAAACAGCCATGTAAAACCCCTAAATGAAAATCAAGAAAAAAATGGAATTTTTATCAAGAAAACCGATTTTATTGATTCAAGACTTTAAATATTATTTCAATCAGCTAAGAACCTAGGAATTTCTTTAAAGAACTTTAATTTTCATACGTTTTAATTATTCTTACATCCAAAATTGATCTCACCCCTCCAACGGTTTAAAAACTAGAGAACCTGTAGAAAAACGACGAGATTTTGATGAAGAAAAATATAAAGAATTCATCAAACGAATTTTTGTTGAAAAGATTGGTGTTTAACCATGAAAAGATGATGGAGAATGTCTTGAGAAGTAAGAAAATGAAATCTTGGATAAGGGTTTAAAGCTTGATACAAAAATTGAGTTTTTCAAGTAAAACCGAAGAAAAACAAAGAGAATTTGAGGAAGAAAAAATATAGAAAAATCAATCAACGGAATTTTATTAAAAGGAATTGATATTTATCTTGAAAAGATGATAAAGAGTCTGCCTTGGAGAAGAAGAAACAAAAATTTAAAGAAGATATATTTTTAAAAAGTGAATTTTTGGGTTTTAGGTCAAAATTAGAGAACTTTGATTACTTAGGTTAAAACAAGGGATTAAAGGTTGTTTATATAGTCTATTGGAAAGCATAGACTAATTAGGATTAGAATTATATCAAATTAATTTAAAGGTTCAAAGTTTTGGTTTAGTTTATAAAATTGTCCTCATGTTTTTAATTTTTACAACATAGTCACTAATTTCAAAATCTTAAGAATTAAAGGGTCAATTTTCTAAATTGATTTTACCTAAGTCAAATATAATTCAAGTAAGAATTTTGAATATTTTTTCATAATTTATTTTCATTAAAAACCAATTTTTAAGAATTTAATCCCGAACAAGGTTAAATCGACAAAACCGGTCTATTGGGCCTTTAGACCGGCCACAAAACTTCTAGGCCCAATTTTTGGGTGTTACATCCTTTTTGTTTTTAAGGTACGCATTCAGACTTTATAATTTGTTCATCTAATTGTATTGATTGGATTATATGTACGGGGAAGCTCAATGATATCACCTACTTGTGAGTATCACTTCTGTTTAGTGGCTCCACCTTCAGGTCGAGTTTCCATTTCTGTTATATGATGGAGTTAGAGTGGTTTAGAAGAACCTACTCTTCTGATGGCATTCAATATTGGATACATATCATGCATACAATACATCATATATTCTGCTCTGTACCATGATCATGTTTATTTACACGCTAAACACACTAGGCTCCCTAACTTACACCCTCTCAATTTCTATTACAGATTCTCAGACCTAGGCTAAGGTACTTGGAGGATCATGATTTTCAAAACTTTTACATATGTTTTTTAGATTTCAGAATAATACTATATATTTCGGATACTTAATTATTTTCGTATTAAAATTTGGACTTGGGACATTTATTCGATTTTCAGAACAATTTTTGTTTATTATTTATGGTTTGAGACTTTAATTAATTATAAGTTAAGTTTTTTTTTATTTCTTCATTATTATTTATTTAATAATATAATCAGAATATTATATTTAATTCATATAAACCCTAACTTACAAAAGAAGTTTTAATAACGTAAACCCTAAGTTTTAATATAAGAAACTATGTTAAATTTAAGAGTTATATCCAGTGATATCAGAGCCAGTTCAACCCTCGAACTATGATGTCCAAAATGATTTTTGACCTAAACATGATTTTGGTAAATCTTATTTGATAATCTTGATTTTTAATTTGACTCGTATTTAAATTTTTCTAAAATATTTTGAATAGTACTCTAAATATCAGTTCTAATGTAGAATTTGTCTATTCTTCTATAGATATACTACTATACTACCCTGTAGGAGTACACGTCTTACGACCGAGAGACGCCATGGCCGAGGGCGTTCTGCTATTTCTACAAGTGATTTCTCACCTCCTGTGGATCTGCCACAAGAATAGAGTTTAGCTCATGATATAAGAGGGGAGGAACAACATGAGGTACAGACTGAGGCTCAACAAGCCGAAGTTAATCAACTAGTCAAGAGTGAGGGACCATATGTTTCTAGGGATAGTGAGTCTGTAGGATTAAATTCTGTCACCATTCAGAGAGACAGTCTGAGGGTCTTAGGAAATCCATATCTACAGAGTTTTTAGCTGCCGACATGACTATGTTTGATGATAAGATCGGTACAGACCAAGTAGATACAGAGTATTGGTTGAAGAAGCTGCAACGATTGTTCATTGAGATGTAGTATCCTTCAGATAAGAAATTCAGGGTAGCTGTATCCTTACTAAAGGGGGAAACCCTTAATTGATGGGAGGATGAGGAGAGAGTTACTGATGTTGATCAGATCTCTTGGGAGTTTTTCCGTCAGGCTTTTGAGGATCGATATGTGGGTCCTGAGTTTGATCATCAGAGTTCTTCATGGGCACCACCAACACTAGTACAACACAGTCAGGGATACCAGTCCAGTAAGAGGGGCAAAGATGAGTTTGATCATCAAAGTTCTTCACGGGCTAGACTAACAGTGTCTGTTGCTCCGGTTTCTAGTGGTGCTGGTTCCACCAATACTCATACATTACCATAATGTTCTTTCTGTAAAAAGTGATATTCTGGAGAGTGCATGATGAGGAGTAGAGCTTGCTTCCGTTGTGGATCTTATGAGCATCATCTTAGAGATTGCCCACTCTCACCATAGTCAGCTTATGCTCCGGGCTAATCTTAGGCATCAGTCCAGACCCCTGCTGGGGGAAGAGATCAGAGTAGATCTAATACATCTGATACCAATGATAGAGGTAGAACTAATCAGTTTAGAGGATCAGCCAGATCAGGGACATCTCAGACCAGGTTAGTGTATGCTACTAGGAGGCATGGAGATTAAGATGAGCTAGATGTCATCGCTGGTACTTTTTCTGTTTATGCTATTTCTTTTTTTGCACTACTAGATAATAGGTCTACTCACTCATATGTTTCTAGCTCAGTATCTGGTTACATGGAAATTCCTATAGAGAATACAAGTAGTTCAGTCTTAGTTTATAGTCCTGTAGGTGATTGTAATCACTAATTTTATCTGAGGTAAACCCATTTTTATTTTTTATTTTATTTTTGTCTTAAATAATGAACTTTATTTAATTTTAGAATTTATAACAAAAGATCAAAAGAAAAAAAAATATAATAATGGGTTTATTTTTTAATATTTATTTAGTTCTTTTATTTATAAAAATACATTTAAAAAATTAAAAAGATTATATGCATATATTAAACTAAAAATTATTACTTATTTACTCTACCTTGTTCTTTGTTACAACGTGTCCTATTTTGATATTATTTTTATTAGTATTATGTTTGTTTTTATAGCATATTATTATTGTTACCATTATTATATTTTAATTTTATTTAGCTTTTGTTTTTGTTTTTGTCAGTACTTATTATTATTATTATCACACTTTCTATTAAATAAATCTTGTTATTTACTTTTTTAATCTTTTTTATTTTCTCTTTATTATCTTTTTTAAATATTATATTACTATTATTATTATATTTTTGTTATTTAAAATCAAGAATAAAAAAATATTATTTTCCCTTTTTCTATTTTTAATCTTTTACCACCATTTCCTTTCGTTTTTGTTTTACCATCATCATCATCATCATCATTATTATTATTATAATATGTCATATATTTAAATAAATAAGAACCCAAAATAATAAAATCCAATATGAAATGAACTAAATAGTCCACTACAATATTACAAGCCCAAGTTATTAACTACATCAACTAATTAACTAAAGCCCGAACTAATTAAACCCATCTGATAACAAGAAACCCCAATCCCATTTATTTCTTTGTAGCCGTCAAGCCCCGGGATGACGGACCTTCTGGAATCACACGCTCCGCACGCGCCAATGGTTGAACTCCACCACGCGCAAGTTGTGGTCACGCGCGTTGATTCATCTGCAATGCTGACCCTTAATCTCCCTCGCCGGACACGTTGCCAGTGGTCCTTGTCTCCGACAACCACGTCTAGATGCATCCAAGGAAAACAAAGGACGATGTCAGAGAATTATACAACCAAAATGCAGAAATAAGAATCAAAATACATCCTATTTGCAGAGCCAAATCAACCAACAAACCGACAATTTCAGAAGCACATATCAATCCAATCGAATTTTACAAATCAAATATAACATATAGATTAGGGATAAATGTTATTCTTTTTTTTTCTCTAATCAATGTAATTAAAAAGGGCTATAAAGAAAGCAAAGCCCTAACATTGTATTCATTCGGGAACCACTAGAGAAATCAAAAACAAAAACCTTTCGAAGGTAATAGCTTTTCATCTTTTTTGCATGTGAGAAAAGAATACGAGATAGACTTTAGATCTTACCTTCGTCGAGACATTCGTTAGTAATCCCTCTTCTTTCTCCGGTAATAAACTTAGGCCCTTTTGTCGCTTTGGTGAACCGAGAGAAGAAAGGGACTTGGTTTTCAACGCATGGTTGAGGCCTTCGTCGTCGTTCAAACTTGAAACAAAAGTTTTTTTTTATTCAATTTTTGAACAAAATTAAGGAAGGGTCTCGTTTTTGAATTGCTTTCAAGAGAGGATCGATCTTAAAACAAAGAGTTTCGTTTCGGGTTTTGAAAATAAAGAAAAAGAGGATTTTAAAAGTTTGGTTTTAAGATCGCCGGCCACCGTGAGTGGTGGTCGGAATCTGGGAAACGCGACCGTCTTCTGGGTTTTACGCGGTGGTTTCTGGGCGAAGGGATGAACATTCATCATGTTCATCCTTTTCTGGATGAACCAAACAAAGGTTTTGGGGGGAATGATTCTTTGGGTTGAAAAATGAAGATAAAGGGGTATTTTAAATTTTTTGGTTATCTTTTATACTTGGTCCCCGTTTTAAAAATAGGTTATTTCTGTTTTAAAACCCTTCGTGTCTTGTAAATTACTTTCCCAATCCCTGTGGTTTTGCAACGTTTTTTAATCCGAACCTGATCTGGCCTTAATCGGCTATTTTCGGAATGGTATTATCAATCTAAGGTCCCTCCGTATTCCGGGATTCTCCTTTTAAGCCATTCCGCATTTTTAAACCACCCCCGTAGCGCTCAGTTTTCTTTATCAGTATTCATTTTGGTCACTATTTCGAAACCAGATTTTTTCCCTCTAATTCGATCCTTTAGTTTTAGTTTTCTTTACTTTTGGTAATGTTTCCAGTGACTAAATCATTTTTTAAAACCTCAAATTTTGTCTTTTTCATTTAATCCCTAAACCCAGGAGTCCTGTGCTTTAATTTTTTTTTTTAATTCTAGTCCGTTTAAATATTCGTTTATTTATTTACTTTGGTTAGCTATTTTCATGTGACGTGCATCATTTATTTACCATTTAAATATACTTTGTTCATACTTTTTTTAATTCTTTTTGCTTGTTTAAATAATTGTTGTTGTTCTTATCTCATGAATATCATGTTATCTTGACCTTGTTAATCTGTATGTTTATCTCTTTGGATGGAAATATTTGAATCATCTTATTGCATCATTCTTTTCGTAAATGGTTAGCACGTTTTCCATTGTTGTTTCTTTGTTATGCATTTTTTTTTATGTATATAGCTGATTTGTATTTTCAGTTATTAGGTGTTTTGTGTACTGCATATTGTTTTATGTATATAGCTTATGTGTATTTTCAGTTATTAGGTGTTTTGTGTACATGTTTTTATTGTTTATGTCTTTCCGATTAGTCGTGTATACATAGGTCTTTATTTTGCATAACTTTATATGTTTAACTTGATCTTTGTTCATTTATTTGTTTTATGTGACATAATATATTTGCCTTGGTATAACTAGCTTTGGCACATGCATGTGTTTTTCGCTCATGATTGGTTATTTATTTATTTTAATAATATTATCTTGCTTATCATATGAACATAAGACTTTATTTTTACCTTTACACATGTATTGATATGGTAGCATGTTCCTTCTTGCATATATTTTATGTTTTCACTTTGAGTCTTGTTTTTATGTAACATAGTTGCCAACTTCTGATATAATTTGTTTTCTTGTTTCTTATTTCACGTCTCGTGTTTTTACCATTTACTTACATATCATATTGTGCTTCACATGTCAACTTTGGTGATGAGAACATTAACGTGCTTCTAGTGTTGAACTCAAGTAAATAATTATTTGTTGCTTTTTAGCATAGGATTCTTTTGTTGTTTAGTTTAGCTTGCATGTTAATAATCTTTTATGATAAAGGTATTATTTAAGGTTTTTGCCAATGTAAGCTTTTGTACTATGTATATTGTATCCTTTTTGCTCATCCTACAGTCCCGGTTTTATAATTATTTCATATGCTATATTTGTTACATTTCCGTCGTATTATGGCGTGTCTTTTATATCTATAGCTAGTTAGTCATGAATGCATTGTTTATCTATCTTTATCCTTTTTATTTTGTGTATATCTTGTTAATTATTTGTTTGTATGTATTTATTTATTTACTTTCATGTTATGTTGTATTTATTTTTATGCACTTTATATGAATCGAAATCACAACCAACTCTTTAATTAATGAATTAATAATTTCTTTACTCGGTCGTAGCGGGCCCGTCACCAAGCGAAATGGTGGCGGTGTATGCGTCTATCTTTGAGTAAAGTGACGTTAAAAAATACCCGAGTTTCTAAATAAATAATCGATTTAACACAACTTCAAATCAGAAATTCAAAAATTAATTAAGAGATAATTTTTATTAAAGGTACTAATTTTGGGCGGTTCAAAATGTCATCCCCATTTTAACCGTAACCGACTCTCGAACCCTTTTAATTCCGAATCTTTGGTTTTACAGTATTCGATCTACCCAAAAGTGATTGGTGACGATTCCACCTTTTTAACCGCTTTTTTCCCCAAATCATTTTTTAAAAAAGCCCTAATTTTAAATTCACATATTCAAATCAATTCTCGACTTTAAGATTTTCAAATTTTTTCCATTCCCAATTTTTATTTCCAATTTCCCAATTTTAAATCCAAAATCCCTAATTTTCAACCATAATTTTTCAATCCTAGTTTCTAAACTTCTAAACCTAATTTTTTATTCAAATTTAATTTCCCCAATTTTCTAATTTCATTTCAAATCCCTAAATTTCTAAATCTTTTCAAACCCTAAATTATGAATTTTCACCTTTCCCAATTAAATTCCTTTTTAAAATCAAAACTCTAATTTTCATTATTTCACTAATAACCTTCTACCACACTTATGGTTTTTAAAAGGGAGGGTTGCTACACTGATAAGTGTATAAAGTTCCTATTTTTCATATCATTTTTCCACTCGTTTATTGTTAATAAAGGACAAATTTAAGGATAATATTGGATAATTCTGCTTATTTTCCATATTTCAGTATCCAAATACGTAATTCATGAATTTATCTATTATTTGGCATTAAACAGATGCATTTTTGATAGTTTTCTTTTTTAGACATGAAACACATCATAGGAATGGCCAAATAAGAGAATGGATGCTGGAATGCAGATTAGCACCCGCCAAGACAACACTTTGGAGGCCACGACAGTAGAATAAAGATAACAACTGGTGCTCGACGGAGATAGAAAAAGATGCCGATCATAACGAACATAAAGCGAGAGAAAGACAAAACTGATTAAAGGAGTCAAGCCTTGGTTAAAGGTCAACGCGGGAATAAAGGGTTATTTTAGGAAATAGAATAAAATGTCATATTTTAATTATGAGTTGTATACTTTTCTTTGTATAACTCTTTCCTTATGTGGAAGACTTTAACCTAAGGCTTGGCTTATATATGCCACCCACTAGGTCTAATTCGAGGGGGAGTCGAGTCGGATTTTCTATAGCATAAACTCTTAAGCCGTCGACTACACCATACCCTAAAAACTTCTCGAGGTTTACTAGGATTAGTACTTAAGATTAGACTATGTGAAGAAAAAGATTCAAAGAAAAATCTAAGTCGAAAGTCTTGATCTAGAAAAGGGATTAGAACTTAGAAAATCAATTTTGACAAAGCTACGCACACACCCACTAAGACTCATAGTCCAATTTCGAGGAATTCCTAGAACCTAGAAGAGGCCGAGTCAAGAAAGGAATTCTGCCGTAACAAGAAGGACGGTATATTATTTTAAAATTCTTAACTTAAATCTATCTTTTGCATTGCTTGAGGACAAATAATAGTTCGAGTTTGGGGGTATTTGATAAGTGTATAGAAGTCCTATTTTTCATATCAATTTTCCACTCATTTATTGCTAATAAATGACAGATTTAAGGATAATATTAGATAATTCTGCTTATTTTCTATATTTCAGTATCCAAATACGTAATTCATAAATTTATCAATTACTTGACATAAATCAGACGCATTTGATGGTTTTCTTTCTTAGACAGGAAACATATTATAAGAATGGCCAAATAAGAGGATGGATGCTGGAATACAAATTAGTACCCACCATGGAAGTACTTTGGAGGCCACGATAGCAGAATTAAGATAACAACTGATGCTCGAAAGAGAGAGAAAAAGATGTCGATCATAACGAATATAAAGTGAGAGAAAGACGGAGCTGATTAAAGGAGTCAAGCCTTGGTCAAAGGTCAACGCGGGAATAAATAGTTATTTTAGAAAATAGAATAAAGTGTCCTAGTTTAATTATGAGTTGTATTCTTTTTCTTGTATAACTCTTCCCTTATGTGAAAGACTTTAACCTAGGGATTGACCTATATAATTCACCCATTAGGTCTACGTCGAGGAGGAGTAGAGTCGGATTTTCCATAGTATAAAATTTTAAGCCGCCGACTACACCATGTTCTAAAACGCTCTTGAGGTTTAGGTTGTTTGTGGAGTAGTTGGGGAAGAAAGTTTTTTATCTTTGATATTTATTAATGCAAACCTATTTTCATAGTTTATTCACTCTTGGTATTTACTCTTCTTTGCATATGAGCTTGAGATGATATATTTGTGAAGAAAAATATATTTGTCTAATATCGGGAGAGTTAGGCTCACGAAACGAGAGAATACAATCTTTGCTCAAGGGCATTGACTAATCCGGTTTAGAGATAAACCGCCTAGGATTTCAGCGACTGAAAGGAAGCATACAATCGGTTGTTATTCACCCCTTATTCACGCTGGGAGGTATTATCAAGACATGGGTTTCAATAGTGCTATTCGCTTAGGGATAAGGAGGAGACATACAAGGATGCTCTATAGAATTATGAAAAGTTGAATTGTCGACAAGGCATAACCCCGCCTAGGCAACTACGGTGACCCTTAATACGAACCGTCGAGACGGTAAATCAACCTATTGCATTAATAAGTGGATAAATAATACAATTGGATTCCCCTCTACAAAGCACTCAACCTGGCCTCACTTTTTTTATTCTTATTCTCTTCTTTTATTTAGTTTTTAAGTATTTAATTTAGCTACTTCAACCAATCCAATTACTTATGTTTTTATTTTTATAAGTGCAAGTTTAAGAAGTAGTAAAGTCGACACAGTCCCTGTGAGTTCGACAACCTCAAATACTACAATTTGGCGAAAGGTGGAAAATATAGGACTTTCAAGCCTTCACCAGTAGGTAATCCTGTTGAGGTTACCAAAGTGTATAAAGATTGTCCTCTTGAGGTCTAAGGGGAATTCTTTTCGGCTAATCTGATGGAGTTACCATTTGTGGAGTTTGATTTGATTCTCGGTATAGATTGACTATCAACTCATTGTGCTAAAATGGATTGTGAGCGTAAAAGGGCAACTCTAAGGACTTTTGAGGATCGTAAGGTGACCCTTATCGGTGAACGTAGTGGATATCTGTCTAATATTGTTTCTAATCTAAAAGCTAAAAAGATAATCAGAAAAGGGTCAATGGCCTATCTTGCTTATATCCTTGACCCGAGGCAGTCTGATTATAAAATGAAAAAAAATCGTTTTATGAAAGAATTTCTAGATGTAGTTTGGGAAGGTTTATCGAGAGTACCCCTAAGCGGAAAGATGTGGAATTCAGTATCGAGTTATATCCGGGGATTACTCCAGTATCTATGGCATCGTATTAGATGACTCCGAAAAAGCTTAAGGAGCTCAAACTTCAGTTATAAGAACTTTTAGATAAAGGATTTATTCGACCCAGTGTTTCTCTGTGGGTAGCCCTTATTTTGTTTATTAAAAAGAAAGATAGGTCGCTTCGTCTGTGTATTGACTACCAGAAGTTGAAAAAGTTGACAATCAAGAATAAATACCCTCTTCCCCGTATCGATGACCTCTTTGACTAGTTTCAAGGAGCTTCTGTCTTTTCTAAGATAGACTTGAGATCTGGTTATTATCAACTGGAGGTTAAGGATTCTAACATGTTTAAAATAACTTTTTGGACATGATATGGTCACTACGAGTTTCTGATGATATCTTTCGGTCTTACTAATGCCCCTACAACATTCATAGATATGATGAATAGGGTGTTTCGACCCATTCTGGATCAGTTTTTGGTGGTCTTTATTGACGATATCCTGGTTCATTCTAAAACTGAGGTTGAGTATGAGCAACATCTCCGTATTATGTTACAGACTTTGAGAAAGAAACAACTCTATGAAAAATTCAGTAAATGTGAATTCTGGCTATCTGAGGTTGTGTTCTTGGTTCATGTTGTTTCAACTAAGGGTATTTAGGTTGACCCGAAGAAAATTAAAGCTATTATGGAATGAAAGCAACCTAAGAATGTGACAGAGATCCGTAGTTTTCTAGGATTGGCCAGATATTATCAGAGATTTGTGGAGGGCTTTTCTTCTATTGTCGCTTCGTTGACTAAACTTCTGAGAAAAGATGTTCCCTTTACTTGGTTTGAGGCTCGATAGGGTAGTTTTGAGAAACTTAAGTCTGTTTTGACATAGGCACCAGTTCTAACACAACCAGAGTCGAGGAAACCTTATATGGTATATAATGATGCTTCATACACTGGTTTGGGTTGTTTTTGATGCAGGATGAGAAGGTAGTGGCTTATGCTTCTCGACAGTTGAAACTATATGAGTGTACCCATATTCTCAAGTTAACATCAGTGATATTTGCTTTGAAAATATGAAGACAATATCTCTATTGAGAGAAGTGTTATATCTTTACAGATCATAAAAGTCTGAAGTACCTCCTCACTCAGAAAGAGCTTAATCTAAGACAACATCATTGGATAGAGCTTCTTAAGGATTATGATTGTGAGATTGATTATCATCCTGGTAAGGCTAATATCGTTGCGGATGCTTTGAGTCACAATGTCATTTTAGATTTGAGAGCTTTGTTCGCTCGGATGAGTTTGTTTGAGGATGGTAGTTTGTTGGGGAGATTCGTGTTGTTCCTACTCTGATATCTAATATTTGGAATGAGTAACCGAGTGATCCTTTCTTGGCTCATCGTATTGTAGAGGTCAAAGAAGGAACTTCTAAATATTTCTCTATTGATCATGATGGATTTTTGTGTTTTCTAGGCCGATACTGTATTCCAAGGAACTTTGAATTAAAATAGGTTATTGTTCGGGAAACTCATGATAGTACCTATTTTATGCACCTTGGTGGGGATAAGATGTATAAGAATCTCTGAGAGAAATATTGGTGGAAAGGTCTCAAGAGGATGTTATCAGTTTTGTGTCCAAGTGTTTGCCTTGTAAGAAAGTCAAAGCAGAGCATCAATATCCATTTGGGCTTCTTCAGCATATTGAGATCCCTCAATGGAAATGAGAGCATATGACTATTGATTTTTTTCAGCGGTTTACCTTTGAATTCGTTAAAGAAGGATTCTATCTGGGTCATCGTTGATCGGTTGACTAAGTTTGTGCCCTTCATTCCGGTTCGAACTACTTATCCATTAAGTAAGTTAGTCCGGTTGTATATCAATGAGATTGTTCGGTTACATGGGGTGCCTCTATCTATTATTTTTGATCGGGATACGAGGTTTATGTCAAAGTTTGGGGGTTCTCTTCATTCTGCTCTAGGTACTCGGTTGAACTTTAGTACGTCGTATCACCCTCAGACCGATGATCTGTCTGAGCGAGTGATTTATATCTTAAAGAATATGTTGAGAGGATGTATTCTGGATTTCAGAGGCAGTTAAGAGGATTTCCTACCGCTTGTAGAGTCTGTATTCAATAATAGTTATCAGGCCAATATTAAGATGGCACCTTATAAGGTTTTCTATGGGCGTAAGTGTCGCACCTCTATTGGATGGATTGAGCTTAATGAGCATCGGTTATTGGGACTAGATCTCGTGCAAGAGGCTGAGAAGACTGTAAGGTTTATTCGGGATCGACTTAAGGCTGTTTTTGATAGACATAAATCATACGCTGATTTGAGGCGTAAAGATCTTAAGTTTGAGGTAGGTGATGAGGTTTTCTTGAAAGTATCTCCGTGGAGGAAGGTACTTCGTTTTGTTCGTAAAGGTAATCTCAGTCCCCGTTATATTGGACCATATCGAATTATCAAATGAGTTGGACCTATAGCATATCAGCTTGAGTTACCGTCAGAGCTTAAACGTATTCACGATGTCTTCTATGTTTCTGTACTGAGACGATATCGGGTTGATCCCTCTCATGTTCTGTCAGTTGAGGATTTTGAGATTCGTCCAGACTTATGTTATGAAGAGGAACAAATTGATATCATTGCTCAGGACCAAAAATTCCTTCGGACGAAAACCATTAAGATGATTAAGGTTCTATAGCGTAATCGAGGTTATGATGAGGTTACGTAGGAGCCCAAATATGTTATCAAAGCCCAATATCCGCACATTTTATCTAGTTAAATTTCGAGGATGAAATTTCTATAAGAGAAGAGAGTTAAAACACCCCAAACTTCCCCTAAATTTAAACCTTAAACTCAATTAAAATCCCTAATTCAAAACCCTAAAATTTAGGGATTTTCAGTGGCTTAATTGCAATTTCAGGAAGTTTGAGGGTTTGGTTGTATAAGTACAAAAGTTTAGGCCCTTGTTTAGTGTTTTCACCATTTCTTATTTGGAAACAATTTTCCTTCCTCCTTTCCATTTCAGATTTAATTCAAGAGATTTAATTCCTCTATTAATTCTTGTTTTAATCCTTCTAATCACTCGTTCCTTACCTGTGAAAACCAAACCGAGAAACACCCTTTTATTCTCTCTGAGTTACTTCGAAACAATCTTTCAAGTTGCTGGTAAGTTTCTCCTTTTTTCTTTCGTTTTCTGTTGTGTTGTGAAGGGGAGTATAAGTGTTGTTTTGTTTGTTTTGAAGGAAGATTTAAGTGATTTGTTTGATTCGGGCTTTAAGTGTTTGAATCGAGCTAAACCGAACACATGGGGTTTAATCAAAATTTTAGAAGGATTGAAATCTGGAGAAAACCAGAATTCTGAGAATTTTCTGAAATTTCTGATTTTTCCTGGAAAATCTGGGAATTTTAAATTTTCCTGGGAAAATCCTAGGAAACCCAATAAACCCAGTCGACCCGAGACCTGACCTGACCCATAACCCGACTTGACCTGCTGACGTTTATGCTGACATCACTGTTGATGATTGCATTGACTAGTGTTGACGTCAACATTGACGAATGTTGACGTCAGCGTTGAGTTTTTCCAACTCGATCCCACTTTATGTTTTTCGACGTCATGAGTTCGATGACGCAATCTATTTTTCAAAATTCGAATCTGAAGTGCCATTTTAAGGCTTTTTTATTGCTTAATCAAAAGTTGTCTTTATCGGAATCTGAATTTGGTTTACTATTTGGCTCAAATGATATGGATTCGGATCTCGAGTTTTTTCTTCCTCCTCCTCTTGGACAACCTCTTGCTCCTCAAACTTCGGGACATGCACCTTAGTTTTTTAGTTTGTTTCGATTTTGTGTACTTTCTTGTATAGTGACATAGTAGTGTGTCTTATGGTTTTGTTACTTGTAGGTTCTACACCTACTAGACCTAGTGCTAGAGCTAATTCCAATAGATGTCCTTTTTGACGTTGAGCTATTTGCTTTAGGTGTATCTTTCCCGATAACTTTGTTACTACTGTGTATGCAGATTCTGTTATTTTTGTATGATCATGTTGATAGCATCATTTCTTTGGTTTTTCTGAAATAATGCATAATGCCATGCTTTGAGTTATATAACTGCATATTTGATTTTGAAATTATCATGCATGAATCTTAGTTTTTAAGGCACTCATTTCGGCTTTATAATTTGTTCATGTCATTGCATTGGTTGGATTATATGTACGGGGAAGCTCAGTGATATCACCTACTAGTGAGTATCACTTCTATTTAATGGCTTCACCTTCGGGTCAAGTTTTCACTTCTGTTGGTGTGATGGAGTTAGAGTGGTTCCGGGGAACCTACTCTTCTGATGGCGTTAGGTGTTTGGTGCATATCATGCATATACTACATCATATGTTTTGCTTTGTACTGTGATCATTTTATCTGTAAACTAGAGACACGCTAGGCTTACTAGTTATACCCTCTCAGTTTTTGTTACAGATTCTCAAACCCAGGTTACGGTACTTGGAGGATCTTGATTTTTAGAAATTTTACGTATGTTTTTTAGATTTCAGAATAATACTGTATATTTTAGATAGTTAATTATTTTGTATTAAACTTTGGACTTGGGACATTTATTCAATTTTCATTACAGTTTTTGTTTATTATTTATGGTTTGAGACTTTAATTAATTATAAGTTAAGTTTTCTATATTTCTTTATTATTATTATTTATTTAATAGTATAATCAGAATATTATATTTAATTCATATAAACCCTAACTTGCAAAAGAAGTTTTAATAGCGTAAACCCTAAGATTTAATTTAAGAAATTAGGTTAAATTTATGGGTTACATACAGTTTCTGAGTAGAGGGTTTCGATACACCTCCATAGGGTATCGACATGCAGGCATAAATATGAAGGAAATCTGGGAAATTTAGTCTGGGTATCGATACCATATGAATTTGTTTCGAAAAAAGGACATGAACACGTGCAGGTGTATCGATAAACTTGATCATGGTTTTGATACTGGATTTTACAGTAAAAATGGTATCGATACGTAGTCTCGACGTTTCGAAACGAGACCTTGCGAGTATCGATACCGGTAGCCATTAAAGTTAGTTATAGACTAAAATAGAGTTTTAAATCTTTACGTTTTAATCACTAAATCTTGAGCATGCAATTAGATGAATTGTAGATATTTTTTAAGCGGAAAAATTAGACTTAAGCATATAATGAATTTAATTAAGGATTGATAAATTTAATTTCATGATTAGTCTTTGAATTTATGGAAAATTACAATTAGGACTTGTTTCTTATCTATTTCTTGTACAATTGAACTCAGTCTTGGCATGAACTTGTAGGATCTAAATAAAGCATCTAGTTAAGATAAAAGAAAAAAAACTTAGGGTCGTTTATCGGGGTCAATCTCTAGATTAGCCTCAGTATTCCTCGTGTAGCTCGTTTGAGTCAGGTGATATCTAAATTGAGTCGAGGAGGTTACACACCCTACCTGTAATTCCTTAAACACTAACCACAAACCTTAACCTTGAACCCTAAACCCTCTAATTTAAAATGGAGGCATAGAAAGAGACAAGATACAGATGAGTTATATCCAATACTTTTGGATATGTAATGGCACTATATGATCTAAAAGGTAACTCTCTAAACTAAAATAACATAAAGGATGTATTTAGGGTGTCATGATATTTTTAAATTAGGTAAAATAGTCTGGAAATTATTATTTTTAAATGAAATTTTATTATTTAATTTATTTAATCTTAAAATTAGAATTTTCATGTTAATTTAGGTCTTACAACTTAATTAAGAAATCAATTCTTTCTCTTTTATTTAATCTTGAAAATAATTTAGAATTGTTATCGGTCATTTGGTAGACCGGACACCTTAAAAATAATTATAGATCTATTTTATAAAATTTAATTTGAAAATTAATTATGTGTGGAGAAGGATTAACACTCACAAACGTGCATTATTAGTATCCTAAATTTTATATAACATATTGACATATCGAATAATATTTTAAATTTAATTTAACCCTTAATTATTAACTCGATTTGAAATACAAGTGGAGATATTCACTTTTATAAATATATATATCTTTTATTTAAATATGTGATTGAAAATGCGCTTTTACGCAACACCCCATTCATATTCAAAATATATATTTCCAACATAAAAGGTTTAAATGCGCTTTGAGTCTAATACCATATTTAGGAAATATAAAAAGAAAAAACAAGGTCATGTTGTGAATAAAGTAAAGAATAAGAACAAAATAGAAGAACAAATATGAGAGACAAAAGATAGAGACTTTTATTATATTCTCAAAGTAGGGTTGTGTACAAAGCTTTGGCCAAAACTCTATATTTATAGGCATAAGATGAAAACCCTAATTCCAATGGGTATTAAACCCTAATAATAAATCCCATTAAACTTTAACTTAATATATGGATATCCACCATGAATAAATATATTCATAACACTCCCCCTTGGATATCCATGAAGATAATATGCCTCGTTAAAAACCTTACTAAGATAAAAACCCAGCGGGAAAAAAATTTCTTAGTGAAGGAAAAAGAGTACACACATCTTTGATACGCAAAACATGTTGCCTCATTAAAAACCTTACCAGGAAAACCCATTGGGAAAAAACCTCGGTTAAGGGAAAAAGAGTGCAACGCGTATTTACTCTCCCTCATGAAAATATCACATAAGATCTTTGAATCTTCATAATTCAATATTGAATACAAACTTCAAATATTGAAGTAGTGCACTAGTGGACAAATCTTCCAAATCATTGCTTGAAATGATTCATTGAATAATATTCATCTAAAAATCATGAGGGACGAAACTTGAATAAATATGTTTCGTTTTATCATATTTGATATATCCACCTTGAGATATAAATTTTGTATTATCTCTTTACAAGATAGCTTGCAGCTTATCTTGTGAAAAACATTCACATATCTTTAGGATATGTTTAGCCAAACACATATTTCAGCTTTGCCTCGTGATTATTTAAAGGTAATGATCTCGTAGCACTTAACTAATATTTTTGGACCAGTTAAGATACGATGCTTCTAGATCAAATAATTTATATATTGTGCTTTTAGACCAAGAATATCATTACCCTTTTCTTGAGGCAGAAAGAATATTTGTTTACACTAAAAGACCTAACAACCATAAGGGTGATCAATGAATATGTTTTATTCATATAAAGTCTCTTTCAACATTTTTCTATATGTCGATTGATGCACAAAGATTTGAGGAGATCTCTTCACGAGTCTCAACTATTTTCAAATCAACGACAACAATAAAAGTTCAGAACTAATCCAATTAATCAAAATGCTCGGGGAAATTAAACAATTCATATAGCATTATGCTAATAAGTATTCAATGAGGCGATTATACCAAATACGCCTAAATTGTTTCAAGCCATAAAAATATATTTAATATAATATTCTCGAGAACTTGAATGAATTGCTTATGGCAATCAAAATCTTTCCGGAAGTTTCATGTAAATATTATTGTCAAGAGGCCCATTCAAATATGATGTAACAACATCCATTAGGCAGAAACCGAGTAATTTTATTTATTGCCAGACTGATCAAAATCTAAAAGTAGTTGCATCCACCACCGAGGAATATATTTTCCTCATAATCAATTTCATGTCTTTGTGAGAATCCTTGTGCAACCAAATCAGCTTATATCTCATGATTTCCCCTTTTGATTTCTCTTTCTCACAAAGGCTCGTTTATATCTACGAGCTTTACACATTTCAATGTACGAGCTATAGGCTCAAATACTTCTCTTTTCAAAAGAGATTTTAGTTTCGCCTCAATTGCCTCTTTGATGTTGGCCAATCATTTCTTTGTTTACATTGCTCAATTGACAATGATTCATGATCCACATCATCAAATAAAATCTCTAGTGCTATATTGCATGCAAATATATTAACGACGTCGATTTAATTTCAGTTCCATTTATTACCAGACATGACATAATCTATTGAGATCTCTTTATTGTCAGGTACCTGAGTCATATCAATGTCTCTGTTGGAGACCATTTAATCTCTTCTAAAGATTTTCATAATCATTGATTTCTCGATCAGATCATCATAAAATATAGCTCCTTTTTCCTTTTCGAGGATCTCTTATCTTTGGAACTTACTTGTCTACTACGCTTTAAGCGTAAGTTAGACTCATTAGCAACTAGAGTTTGTCCTTTCATGACATCAAATTTAATCGGAACATACATAGCTGGTATACGTGACTTAGTCACTCTTTTAGGGTCAGCAAAACCATCTGGCAATTGATTTGCTAAATGAATTATCCATTGAACTTATAGTTCACATTGTGTATTACGTTGATCAAAAAGAAAAAAAATAATAATCCATTCCAACTTATTTCTTTCCCCAACTATTTATTTTCTCCCCCTAATGTTGGGTAAATTGACTCATTAAAATGATAGTCAATAAATCCTCTATCCGAAGCTCTTATATATTCTCAACAAAACTCATCTTTGTGCGTTCTGGTGGAGCAATTAGAATATATATCGCACACCCAAAAATTTGAGATGAGAAATATTTGGTTCCTGACCAAAAACCATTTATAATGGGGAGAACTTATAATCATTTGTTGACTTGATGCGAATTAGTGATACTACATATAAAATGATATGTTATCAACATTATCAAGACCATTGTCTTTATAAGATAATCTGGAAAATATGCTCATAATTTTATCAATTGAGCAAGTAGCCTCGCAAACACCAAGTTACGGGTTAATAACAAGGATACATATAACCATCTAGTCGATGTATCGATAAAAATCATAAAATATCTAGATGGACTGTATGGAAGGTGTATGGGCCCATATATATCACCTTGTATCCGTTCCAGAAAATAGATTTGCACTCTATCATAGTTGTTGATGATTAAATAATCAAAATACTTTCATAGCAAGTATCACAAGAAAAATTACCTTGAAGAAACTCCTAGTTCTTCAATAAATGACCACATGAAAGTGTCAACAATTTTTCGCATCATAATTGAACCGGGATGGTCTAACCAGTCATGCCAAATAAAATAATTAGTAAACATCTAGTTTACAATAGCATGAGCTTCAATTTGTACTAATTCTTATATAGTATAATATGGATGAAAGTGCATATAATTTTGCCAAAATTTCATTGTTGCCTTGAGTTATACTCGTAATATTGAGATAGTCATCATCCATTTAACTGATATTCTCAATATATTTCTATAAATATATTTAAAACTCAATATTTTTTTGCGATTTTGACGAGCATAATGCATTGTAAATATGGAATAAAGTTCCATTTGACAATAACATATTTGCTCAACGAGCATAATGCACTGTAAATATGAGATAAAGTCTCATTTGGCAAATAACATATTTGCTCAATTGGAGCTTTCTGTGATATTAGTACTTCCGGATATAATACTCATATTATTCTCTTGCATTTAAAATGGGAAAATATGCATAATTATGCACCTTTTAATGCGTGCTTTATTTCATTCACTTCGGAAAATGAAAAATATGTGCTTTGTACCATTCACTTTGGGGAATGGAAAAATATTTAAAAAAATAGCACATCATATCAAATCAGATCAAAGATAAGCTCTCAAGAGCTCTTCCGAAGCATTGATATTTTAGTACTTTGAGATATAGTACTCATATTTCCCTTGTATTTAAATGGTAAAATATTTCTTATGCTTAAGTATTGTATGAGTACTTACACTTTCTGCTAAGCATAAATTGCCATAAATTATTGCATATTTTATTCTGAAAGTAATCATATTCTTTTAAGGAAAAAATAACATAAAAGATAAATAAATAATATATAAAGTAAATTAACATAAATAATAAATGAAAATAAATTAACATAAAATAAATAAAAGATCTAAGAAAAATAAAATAAATGGCGGATTATTCTCTTGAAGGATTATGAGAAAATTATCAATATCCAATTGAGTTGGATCAATAACGCCATTATTTTCGCCACAAAGAAAATCTGTTGATATTTTCTTTAATTTATCATTCATGATTATGGATAAAGTTCATAATACTTCGCGTTTGACAAATACGAGATCAATGGTTTGTACCATCGTATTGATAACATAAAGATTTTAATATAATCTCTATCATTCTTGTCATCTTTATAATTCCACTTCTTGTGGATATAAATATTCTTAAAATAATCATCTTATCCATGTCTATTTTATGATCTCAATCATGATCACAATTACTAATGTGACATTTATTCTTTCCGCTATAAAATATCACATTCACTTCAGGGAATGGAGCGGAGATTGATAGGTATTTAAAACCCTTGTATGATATTGTATCTGTAAGACAACATTAGTGTGTGAAAAGTGGAGTATGTTTTTCTAACATATCCTCATCAATGATACTCTGTCACATAATTGAGTTTTATTCATTAATTATATAGTGAATTATCACATTTGCATTCACTTCAAGGAATGAAACAAATTCAAAAATCGCATGGAATAAACATCATACTTGTATAATTGCATAAAATAAACATCATGCTTGATTCACTTCAAAGAATAACATAAATCCAATAATCGCATGGAATAATCATCATGCTTGCATTCACTTCAAGGAATAACATAAATCCAATAATCGCATGGAATAATCATCATGCTTGCATCCACTTCAAGGAATATCATAAATCCAATAATCGCATGGAATAATCATCATGCTTGCATTCACTTTAAGGAATGTCATAAATTCAATAATTGCATGGAATAAGCATCATGCATGTATTCACTTTAGGGAATGTCTCCCATAAAAATTATTTGATCAAGACGATTTTCGTAACTTGAACTTGGGAGAAGTCTATAGTCGAGTTTTTCGATCCCAAAAAAATTGCTTTCAAGCAAATATAGACTTTATAATATTCATAATATTAAATAATAATTTATCAACCAATATATTTACAATATATACAAGGAACAAAAAAATTTAATCCTTATACGCGGCGTTGTTAAACCAGTCCACAAGGTCCTTTAAAAAGAACCTCCTTTGAGACTAGTAGCCTCGTAGAACGGGATGTTCAACCAATATACTCGAATTAAACCAACATAACAAAAAACATATTAATTAGTTAAAGGTTTAATATTTGTTCCAATATCATGTAATACTTTGAACATGATTAAAAACATAAACTTTCATCGTAATAATAAAAAAAACAAATATTAGTTATAAACAAAAATAAAAAAAATCTCAAATTAAATAAATAAAATATACCGAACTTTCCACTAATTTTGAATATATGGTAGATTTAATTACCAATATCTTCTTAAAATCTTTTTCGGGAATTGTCGACAAGAACCACGGTATTTGAGCCACTTTATCGCTATACAAATATCAAACAACCAAAGATTTTAATAAATTAAAAATCAAATCAAAGATCAAGAGAGAAAAATAACCGATAATTAAAATATAATTGAGGGAGAAGAACTTATTTTTGATTTATGCTAGTAACAAATTCTTTTCAATAATTCCTTCAAGATTCGAACGACAAACACCTCCATTGGTTAGAGTCTCGTGCTGATAACGTGTTATGAATAAAGTAAAGAATACGAACAAAATAGAAGAACAAATATGAGAGACAAAAGAGAGAGACTTTTATTATATTCTCAAAGTAGGGTTGTGTACAAACCTTTGGCCAAAAGTCTATATTTATAAGCATAAGATGAAAACCCTAATTCCAATGGGTATTAAACCCTAATAATAAAGCCCATTAAACTTTAACTTAATATATAGATATCCACCATGAATAAATATATTCATAATAGGTCATACTTTGTTAAATTTCATTAACTTGATTTTTGTTTAGACCAGATAAAAGGATTACATACATCTCATTAAAATCTTATATATATTTTAATTGTAAGTATTTTGTATCATTAATAATAAAAATCCTTTACCCAACACACACCCTTTCGAAACTCTTCATCTATGAGAAATTATATCATGAGCTTGACTTATCACATCAGCTATGGTCCCATTCAACTATAACTATCCACTTCACGACTATCTTCCAAGTTATTTTTTCCAACCAATGAATCTTCACTCATCTTTTCCATGTCATTTGAAAAATATATTTTTTGAAAATTATATTAAAGACATAAATGATTAATGGTGAAATAGATGGTTTTCATTGGTTAGGGATCAGGACTAACGTGCGAAGCCGAGACTATGATATAATCTCTCCTTCACCTACACACCTAGGTAAAATCAAAGCAACAATGAAAAACAAACTGAACCATGTCACCATCTATACATGAACTATGAACAAAATCATCTTATGTCCATATAACATTTCGAAACTAACCAAACAGAAATAATCTTCAACCCCCAACAAGATCTGAAAAAAATCCCAAAACTAAATCAAAACAAAACTACCAACACAAAGATAAGATAAATCACCCCAAGAAACTCTCAATATGACCTCCATACCCTCCAAGACTACAACCAAAGTAACGTTGCAAATAAGCCAAGAATCTCCTAAAACGAACATTGTCAAATAATATTACATATAGTACCAACAAAGATTTGGAAGCTAATTTAATCAACAGAAACCACGTATACTAGTACTGTATCGCGGTGGAAGAGACGAAAATACTAATCCTACATGAAAAAAATTGGAAATAGAGACATTATTCACCTTACAAGCAAAAAATTATTATATGGTTTCGACTTTTCACGTCTATGGTCTTATCCAATGAGATTAATCTATTTATTGGTATATGTCGTAACACTTTGTTCAAGTGGTTTGATGATTTTTTCTTAAAAAACTAAAACAACAGAGTCGTCACCAATCTTTTTAAAGGTGTGATTGGATCACTTAAAAACGGTCATTTTAATAAAATTATTTTATTTTATTAAAATAACAATTTTGATCTGTGAAAAAAAATAGTTTCGGGAGTCGGTTACGTGTGGGGAAGAGTTAACACCCCACAACACCAAAAAATTGGTACTTAAGCCGATTATAGAACGTTTTCACGTCGAAATTTACAAGTTCGTATAAAATTTAAATTATTGTTTATTTATGAATTTGATTTCATTTTAACGGCCTCATATCCAGGAGAGTAAACTTTAATCATAGACAACATTTCTGACAGTAACCCGTTACATTCCTTTGGTGGAATACCGAATTAATTAAGTTTCATTTTTTAATCAATCAAGCAAAAAAACTAGGTGTGTTGAATGCTTTTATTATTTTAAGTTAGTTATTATTAACTCAAAGAAATGTCTAAGTAAATTTTATCTATTATGATTAAAATTGATTTAAGTATGTTTTACGAATTTGGAGTGAAGAGAATTTTAATCTCAACTTCAGAGGCTCTAAACTAAGGCTCTAAAATTAGAGAACTTAAATCTAGAGGTTTTACCTAAACTAATATAACAAATACATACAATAAGTTTAACAATTTAAATTAAAAATAAGAAGGATAAGATGGTTAAAATATGAATAAATGATAGAGTAAAAATTAATAGTTAGATTAAAAGTAAGCAAAAATATATAAATTTAAAAGATATTTATAAAATATTTTATGGAATAAAAATAGTATGAATTAAAGTAACCCACTTTATTAAAAATGGGTATAAGAACCAAAACACTATTTACTAACCTTCATTAAAAAAAATAGACCAGAACACTTTTATTAAAAAAATCAATCACTCGTGTTCATCAATTATTCGTAAGAAAAAAAAATAAGAATAAGGTTTTTTATAACTAAAAAGTTTAAAATTGCTCTAATTATAATTTTATTCGTAATAAAAAAATAATAATAAATCAAAATTTTCTTATTTTATTTCACAAAAATTCCAATACAATGTGATAATGGTAAGAGAAATGTTGAATTACAAGAGTGGAAGAATGATGTGATCCTAACTAGCCTCATCATTTCACATATACTTCTCATACCTTGGACGTTTTTCCTAAATGATTCAAAAGAGTTCTACCATATTTCGTTCTTTACTTACTCATTTATGCACTATATCTTATAATTCAATTGCATGATTTTTACTTGTGCATAACTTTCCATGAATTTTATTAGTTGCATGACATTAAATTGCATGAACAAATAAGGATACTACTTTATTCAAACATGTATTTGAATTAGGTTCATTTAAGCATGTATTTAAGCATAAGTTCATTTAAGCATGTAATTCATTTAATTATACACTTCTTTAAGTTAGTTCATTCAATAAATTTGATTTATTAATTAAAGTAGTTCATTCATTTTACTAGTTCATTAACCAAACTATATCTTAAGTTAAGTAAATAAAGGAGATGAATAGTTAAATTATATGCAAGAATATGATTCATCTTGATCTCCATTTTTGAACTGGATCTGGATAGATTTAAGTCTTGAAATCTCCTTCAAGTTTATTCATTTGTCTCTTAAATTTTCAACTCCTTTTGAATCACCTTAATCTGATATTGAGAGTTTAAGATACGATCGATATACTAAAAATAATATAAACTAAAAATTTCATTACGAGAATTTAGTGTAAAGTATAATTTGGAAGAGTTTGAGCCAAAAAAGATTTCTTTCATCTTCATCCCAAAAACAAACCATTGAAGGCCTTATTTATTCATATTTTCAAGGCAATTCAAAGCTGTTTTGGGGCACTCAGTTGATAATTGTAAAGAAAAGTCAAGAGAGGTAGATGTGGTTACTTCTGGTAGTACTGATCCAGATGTTCAATCTGGTAGTAATGATTTTGGTTTTGTTAACGTTGTTCATAGTCTTGATGTTGCTCCCAAGAATGAATGTGTTAGCCCGAAGTTTGGTATTAATATTGCTGGTCTTGATAGGGTTCAATTAAAATCTAGTGGTATTTCTAATTTATCTGGTGAGGATACCAATATGTTTAAAGTTTTGCATGCTGCAAATGAGTGTGTAGAAATTACGACTGGTACTAATTTAGATGATGGTGTCACAGTTGCAAATAAGACTATAGAATCTGATGTTGTTTCTACTTTCTTCAAGGAAGATCGACCAATGCGGCTAGCTGTAGGGGGTGTTGCTGACCTTATGAAAAAAATTAAAACATAAGAACAATGGAAATAAAAACAAAGTGAAAGATAGAGGAGCGGATAAAGGGAGAGGTTTATCTCATTCTTTTTGATGTCTTGTTTGGAATATTAGGGGGTTTAATGACCCCTTAAAGCAAAAAGAAGTTTTAGGGATTATTTGTAGGTTTGATGTTGAAGTTCTTTGTCTTTTGAAAACTAGAGTGAAGGTTTATAATTTTGTTGCTCTTGTATAGGTAGGTTTGATGAATGACGGTTTTATAATAATTATTCTCTTTCTACTAATGGTAGAATTTGGGTTTTTATTCGAGGTAATTGGTGTTTGGAAGAGTTGAGTTTTACTTCTCAAGTGTTTTTTTGCTGCTTGCGTAAGGGCCTTATTTGTTTTTATAGTTTATTTGTGTATGAGTGTAATGGTAGGGATGATCGACTTCCTTTATGGGAGAGCTTGCTTGAATTCCGGGCTAGAGTGGGTGGTCACCCTTGGTTTCTGGCTGGGGATTTTAGTATTATCCTTCAGCCACAACAGAGTTCTGATTATGATGAATCGCAAGGAATATCTGGTGCAATGCAAGATTTTATTAATTGTACGAAAGCATTGGATGTTGTCATACTTTTACTGGTTCTTTTTTTACTTGGTGTAATCGAAGGGAAGATGGTTTTTTATCTAGAAAGCTTGATAGAGTTTTGGTCAATCAATGTTGGTTTAATTCCTTTCCTAATGCTTCTGTTAAGTTTCTTGGGCCTTCTTGTTCAGATCATTGTTATAGTCATATGGTTTTGAAGGATTCGTTTCATTTCCCTAACAAAACTTTCAAGTTTTATAGTTTTGGGACAGATCACTTTAATTTTCTTTAGGTGGTAGAGGACTCCTAGAAATTACATGTGTCCAACAATCCTTTATATTTCCTTTCTATGAAGTTAAAAAGATTGAAGGGTCTACTAAGAGATTTCAATCGACAGGATTTTGGTGGTATTTTTCAAAGAGTTCAAGAATTATGGTAAAACTTGAGCATATTCAAAAAACACTTTTCACTTCGCCTTCTATTGATAGCGTCAAACGAGAGAAGATACTAAGAGATTAGTTGCGGGATCTAGAGAGGGCTGAGGAAAAATTCTATAAGCAGAAATCAGGGGCTCAATTTTTGCAAGAAGGAGATCAAAATTCTGGTTATTTTTTTAGAAAAGTTGCAGTAAGGAATAAAAAGAATAATGTGCAGGTTTTGAAGGATAGTTTTGTTCAGATACTTGAGACTTATGAGTCTATCTCGTATGAGCTTGTAAGGTATTTTCAGGCACCTTTGGTGTTGCAGATTTAAATTTGGAGGGTATCTCAGATGCATTGCTTGGTGAAATTCTTGGTTGTGATTTGAATGTGAGAGATAGGGAAAATTTGGTTGTTCCCGTGTCTAGAGATGAAATTATAGTTGTTATATTTGGTATGAAACGTAATAAGGCTCATGGACTTGATGGTTATCCTGCTGATTTCTTTTAGTTGTCCTGGAGTGTTGTTGGCAATGATGTTATTAGTGTTGTGCAATATTTTTTCTCATCCTTTTATTTACCTCACGGTTTTAATTCTACCATATTTACTCTGGTTTGAAAAGTGGATGTCCCTCTATATGCCACTGATTTTAGGTCAATTGCTTGTTGTTCTACCATTTATAAATATATCACAAAGATCTTGACTAATCGTTTGAATCCTTGTCTTACTTATATCATTGTTCTCAACCAGAGTGTTTTTCTTCCTGGGAGAGATCTTGTTGATAATGTATTGTTGGCACAAGAGATTATTAATGGCTATAGAAGGCAACACATCTCTCCTCGATGTGAGATGAAGCTGGATATTAGAAAGGATTTTGACTCTCTGTGTTAGAACTTTATTTTACAAGTGTTGAAGGTTTTAGGAGTACCTACTTTTTTTCGAAATTGGATTGAGGCTTGCATTATGCAACCTAGGTTTTTATTGGTCTTAATGGTGGGCTTGTGGGTTTTTTCCCTGGTGCTAAAAGAGTTAGACAAGGGGACCCTCTGTCTCCCTACTTATTCATTCTTTGTATGAATGTTCTATCCTGCCTCTTAAACCTTGCTGCAGTTCATGGAGTTTTTTATTTTCACCCTAAATGTAAGAGAGTGGGTCTCACTCATTTATGCTTTGCTGATGATCTCCTTGTTTTTATAAAATGTGATGTTGGCATTGTTTTTGGAGTTTAAAGAGTTTTGGATGTTTTTTATTTAATATTTGGGTTACAATCGAATGCAGCTAAGAGTGATTTATTTTATGTTGTCCTATCCTTAGCCGAAGAGCAAGATTTGGCTACAAGCTCAGAACTCAATCTAGGGCGTTTGCTTGTACCATATCTTGGATTCCCTCTTGTGACTCGTAATTTAAATAGAGTTGATTCTGAAAACTTGGTAAGTAAGATTACAAAGAAAATTTCTAGTTGACCTTATCAATCTCTCGCTTTTGCTGAAAGGTTACAACTTATTCAAGCGGTTATTTTCAGCATACAAAACTTTTGGGGGCGAATCTTTCTTCTTCCTTCAAGAGTGGTAAAAAAAGTTGAGTCTCTTTGTGATTTTTTTATGGAAAAGAAAGTGTACATCTTCTCATGGCTTGAGGGTTAGTTGGGTGCAGTTGTTTCACCCAAACAGCGAAGGAGGTTTGGGTCTTAAGGACTTGTATACGTGGAACAAAGCTTGTCTCATAAGATGTTTGTGGTTGATTCTTGTTTGTTCTAGCTCGTTGTGGGTTGCTTGGATAAATTCTTATATGCTCAAAGGCTCTTTGATGGAGGCTCGGAAGTCCTTTTGATTCCACCTTTGTCAGATTATAATATTTGAGGTTGTCGTACCCACAGGGACTATGTCGATATCATTACTTCTTAAAATTTTACTATAAAAATAAAAACACGAGTATTTTTTGGGTAGAGATAACTAATTAACTACTTGAAAACTAAATAACGAAAGAATAAATATGATGAAGGCGAGGCTAAGTTGAGTGCTTCGTAGAGAAGGATCCAATTATATTATTTATCCACTTATTAATGCAATGGGTTGAACTGCCGCCTCTACGGATCGCACAAAGGGTCGCTGCAGCTGCCTAGGCGGAGTTATGGTTTGTCGACAATTCAACTTTTCATAGTTCGACAGAGCATTCTTGTATGTCTTCTTCCTTATCCCTAAGCAAAGAGAATTGTTAAAATCCATGTCTTGTACCTCCCAGCGTGAATCAAGGGTGAACAACAACCAAACACATGCATTTTCTTAGTCGCTGAAATCCTGGGCGGTTAATCTCTCAACCGGATTAGTCAATGCCTTTGAGCAAAGACCGTATTCTCTCGTTTTATGAGCCTAACTCTCCCGATATTAGACAAATAGATTTTTCTAGACATACTATCATCTCGAGCTCATATGCAAAGAAGAGTAAATGCCAAGAGAGAATAAACTATGAAATAAGTTTTTGCATTAATAAGTATCAAGAATAGCAAAACCTTCTTCTCCAACTACTCTACAAACAACCTAAACTCCGAAGAAGTTTAGAACATGGTGTAGTCGGTGGCTAAGGGTATATGAGATAGAAAATCCGAATTTCTTAAACCTAACCTAATATGTGCCTTATATAGGCCTAGCCCTAGGTTAAAGTCTTCCACATATGGAAAGAATTATACAAGGAAAAAAATTCAACTCATAATTAAACTAAGACTCTTTATTCTATTTTCTAAAATATATTTTCTTTTCTGTGTTGACTTTTGACCAAGGCTTGACTCTTTAATCGGCTCCGTCTTTCTCTCGCTCTTTTTCTGTTATTTTTTTCGACTTTATCTCTCTATCGAGCATCATGTGTTATCTTTATACTATTATCGCAACCTCCAAAGTGCTACCGTGGCGGGTGCTATTCTGCAATCCAGCATCCATCTTCTTATTTGGCTCTTCCTATGATGTATTTCTTGTCTAAGAAAGAAAATTATCAAATACATCTATTTTATGCCAAACAATAGATAAATTCATAAAATCAGTATTTGGATGCTGAAATATGGAAAATAAGAAGAAATATCTATTATTGCTCTTAGATCTATCATTTATTAGCAATAAACGAGTGAAAAATGGTATGAAGGTACTTATCACTCTTTGTTATGGGATGTGCAAACAAAAAATCTCCATAGTTGGGCTTGGAAAAAATTTTAAAACTAAGGTTGTTGCGGTTGCAATTGTTTGTGGCTGTGCAACCTCAGAGTTGTTTCAAGGTGAGAAAGCTCTGGATGGAACTTCGACACAAGCTGGAGAAGATACCATGGTCTAGGATTGTGTGAGGCAGCCCCTCTATTCTCAGGTATTCTTTTATTACTTGGTTAGTAGTCTTGGATAGGTTGCCTACTAAGACTCGCATCCTTTCTTGGGGTTGTGAGATTGATCGCCTCTGTCTACTTTCTGGAGTGGCCATAGAAACTAGGGATCACATATTTTTTTAGTGTAGTTTTCTTAGGCAGCTAATGGTGTTGGTTTTGGACACTATGGCATGCAATTTACGCACAGAGGGTAGATTGATCCCTGTTTTTGGATGCAATCACGGGCAAAAACTAAGAGTTTGGTCGTTGATATCTTGAGGTTTTCTTGGTGTTGTGTCAACTATTTTGTTTGGCATGAAAGGAACTTATGTCTACATGGGAATATCCTTCGCACGGTTGAAGTTTTATTTTGGGGTATCAAAAAAGATACTAATGTCAAATTTTTAGGTTTTTCTAGGCTTGTTAGAAAATTGGGAGCTTTGATATTTCTTGTTTTAAGGTGGTAATGTTATTGTTTTTTGTGGTTCTTGGATGAATAAATAACATTTATAAAAAATGATGTTTTATTCATGCAATTGAAGGCCATAAGTATTCAAATAATCAAGGCATTCGAGTCACTTTTTCATCATCTTTGGAAGGCTATTTGTATTCTAGACAAATAAAAAAAGACATACATGTCCTCTTAATGTATAATATTATGACATTTAAGAAGGTTAATTTGCTTGAGGATCAGTACAGAATAGGAAGAGATACTCCCCTTTTGCTACCAAAGTGTCTACATACATCCAATGTTCATTTTCATCCTCTTTTCTCTATGAAAGAGCAAGACAAGATAGCCTAAGAGTCATTCTTTAATTTGGACGAAATTAAGTTTATATTCAACCTAAATTAAGTCCATACTCATCAAAAATAACCTTGAACATTCAGGCACTTAAAAATAGAACAAAAAACAAAGCATTCTTTAGCATTCATCACCATAAAGATGAAACATTTATTTCTTGTTGTAATACTCGTCATATGGTGCTTATGAAGACTATAAATAAGAACCTTTCCTTCATCTATATCAGACCACTTTAATATAAGAAAACACTTTTTGAAAGGTTGCTTTCAACTTTGCTCTTGCGAGAACTCTATCGGCTTCAAGTTAGGCTTGTAGTCTTCATCTATTCCATTTTATTATCGTGTTGATTTTTAATTTCTTATAGATAGTGGATGACGTGCCATACTCTTATCACACCGAATCCATCATATTATATTTTTGGTTCTTAGCTTCATATAACTAGTGGGCCACAATTCATTTATCCCTTAAAGCTACATACTCACACCATCACCACTACACATACCTACCTTTCTTTCATTTCATATAACCAGAACCATCACACTTTAATATTCTCCAAACCACTTCCATAAATTTTATTTCATCATTTTATTATTAATATTCTCATTTCATTCTTACGCTTTATATTTATACAATTACAACATACTAATTCTTGTGGAATCTATTCTTACTAGAATCACGATCGAGTAACACAACATATATGACTCGGATTATACTACCGAGTTTATATCAAGGATGAATGATGAATGTGAATTGTGGAGTTGTGTGTATGTATTACAAGTGATGGGAGGGCTTTATATAGTGGTTTTGAACCCATAAATACATAGAAAAAATCAAAATAAATAACCTAAATCACTATTTTTTGGGTAAAAAAATCATCCAAAAATCATCTTGATTTGATTTCTCTCCAAATTTTTATAGAATCTGTTTAAATTTAAATCATCTCCTTCCCTTTTTTTACATTTGATCGATTTTAAATGATTTGTGAAAGATTTTTTCTTTGTTTTTGTCATATCCGAATTGACATATTTTTCTTTTTTATTTGATTCTGATTTGGAGGTTATACCTTTCAATAATTTGTATTGAATTTGATTTTGGTTAAAAATCAGTGTCAACAATATAGAGGAAAAAAAGGGTAAGAATTCACTTTGCACAAAATAAAAGCAGTAAAGATTCGCTTTTAAAAAATAAGATAAATTTTTTTTATTGATTAAAACCATGAATAACATGATAAATTAATCTCATCTAAAAATTTTTCCTCACAAGCCATCTAGCATTAGTCATCTTCATTAATTAAGAAACCACTATTATTATTTACTTCCTTAATTATACTAATCGTTTATTATTATGATTGTTTACATCTCGAAGATATATAAAATAAAATAATTAGATTTTTTATGACTTCATTATTCATTTTCTCTAAATTAAATTTAGATAAAGTAAGTTCACTTTAAATTCAAATTCGATTTAACCTAAATTTAAAATAAATACTATTATTATTTACTTCCTTAATTATACTGATAGTTTATTATTATGATTGTTTATATTTTGAAGATATATAAAATAAAATAATTAGATTTTTTTATGACTTCATTATTCATTTTCTCTAAATTAAATTTAGGTAAGGTAAGTTCACTTCAAATTCAGATTCGATTTATCCCAAATTTAAAATAAATAATGTCTATAATAATAAAGGTAACTCAAAATAATTAACCATGTTAATCCAATGAATATTCTTAGTTCAGAAAAATGTTTTCAAAATTTTGAGCTTATTTTTTAAAAATATATTTAGATATTTATACTATATGAAACTTAAATAATATTATTATTTATTACCCATTTTGTAATAATTTTTAGTACTTTTAGAATGATCTATTCAATTTTAATTTTTAATGTAACTCCCGTAAAACTATTTATTTTAGGTAAGGATAGACCCAGAAAGGGACTGGAGGGGAAAATATTCCTTTTAAATTTTCTAAATTTATATAGGATTTAAAATGTTTTTAGAATTTTTTTTTATTAAAATTGTGTTTCTCGATTTATTATAACTTTTTAAAAACAACTGAATTTATTTATGAAAGTATGGTATTTGTAGTAATCCTTGGTGAACCCGTAGCCCTGTGTTCAAGCTAGAAGAAGAGTCACCTTCATCAGCCATGGGCAGTTCCACCATCATTGAGAGATGGACGTGGTTCGTAACGTTTTTTGCAAGCTTCATGGTGGTTCTCATTTTGTTCCTCAACCACATCCCAGGCAGTAACAATATATCTCTGTTTCAGAATCTAACGATTCCTGTTACCGGCTCAGCTTCCAATGGCTTCCCCATACAGTCTCCGGTGCTCCCAAGCGTTGTCGAGAATCAGAAACAAGCTAAACCTTCTAGTATTCAACCTTGCGTACAACCAACCACACCGTCCCGCCTTTCTTTTCCGGGTTTGCAAGATGAAAAACCATTAGATTTGAGTGATAAAATAGAAGCAAACGCTGGATATTCTTCTCCGGTTCATGTGTTGAAGGGGAAAAGTCGAGAACAACAATCTAAGGACAATGGTAATGAGGACGAAGGAAGAAAATGCAACATCTTCGAAGGAAAATGGGTTTATGATCCTGTCGGGAGTCCTCTGTACGATTCGGCAATGTGTCCGTTTCTTAGCAATACGGTGAGCTGTCGACGGAATGGACGACCGGACAAGGAATACGAGAAATGGAGGTGGAAGGCTAATGAGTGCAGGATTCCCCGGTAAGCAATCGATATTCGACTCAGCTTTCCCTTTTAATGGCAGCATTTTGTTTATTGTTTCCCTGTTAAAAGGTTTAATGCCAAGGACATGTTGGAGAGGCTTAGAGGGAAGAGAATTGTGATTGTTGGGGACTCCATCAACCATAGCCAATTCGAATCTCTTGTTTGCCTTTTGTATTCTGCTATACCCGACCGATCTTACGTCGATGCTCGGAAACGGATCTTCAGGTCAGAGGTAAGGCGCGGCACCGGCGTCACAAACGTCGTATAGTATATTTATTTCTGATAACTTGCATTAGTTTGTTCTGTTCTCACAAGAATATGTTTAATGTTGCAGTCTTATAACTTGGATATTGAGTTTCACTGGGCTGAATTTCTTGTGGAAGTATTGGTTAACAAGACAGATGGTAAAAAGACTTTGAAACTCGACTCCCTCGTCCCCACCGCTAAGAAATGGAAAAATGCAGATATCATGGTGTTCAACACCGGTCACTGGTGGGCAAACCGCCGAAGGTAAAAGCATGAATCAATGTTCATACGTAAGTATATGTATGTCTGTGTGGATTTATAATGAAAAGTGGTGAAAATTTTGCAGGTGGGACATGTTCCGATACAAACGGAATGTGTTTGCAGATATGAAGGTCGAAACAGCATTCAAGGTTGCAATGAGGAGTTGGTCTCGTTGGATAGATAGAAACGTCGACACTACCAGAACAACGGTGTACTTCAGGGGACTGTCCCCGCCGCATTTCGGGAAAAACTGGTGCTACAAATTAACCTGGCCCGTCATGGACAAGCCGTACCAAATGACGTTCGGTAAATCGCTGAAAGAAATCGTTGAGAAAACGCTTGAACGCATGAGGAAACCGGTGAAGTACTTGAACATTACAAGGTTGAGCGAGTACCGACCCGACGCTCATTCCTCCATTTACGGAACAAAGCAAGGGAAGCTGCTGGTTGCAACCAAGCAGAAACCTCCACAACTGGTGGCGGATTGCAGCCACTGGTGTTTGCCTGGTGTTCCCGACACATGGAATCACTTGCTCTATGCCTCTTTAGTCTTAGACAGCTCCTCTAATGGCATTTCTAATACATGAACTGTTCATTGTTTTGGCAAATTTATCATAAATGGGGGATTTGCTTTGGTCAGAGAATCAATTATAATTATACGAAGCTGACAGATAAACCCTTTGAATTCCAGCAGTTGATGCTAATTTTGGGCTGGTTTCCGGTTCCTGCTTCACCATATTAATTCCAATTTTACGTCAGCCTTTTGAGGGTTGCCTGTTTCTTAGGGTTAGAGTTTTATGGTATGTTGCAAACAGCTACTTTCACCTGAAAAAATTTTTTTTTGTCTCTTTATCATGTTTATAATAATAATGTCATTCGTTAAAATTTTTTAAAAAATTAAATTTTAAACCTTAATCTTTATTTTCTGTATTTTAAACTCTACACTCTAAAAAATATATCATATCCTTAATTTCCTAAACACTAACTACAACCCCTAACTTTGAATTTTAACCCCTAATTAAACTCTCAATTTAAAATGAAGGCATAAATGGAGGCAAAGGAAAAAGAGTCAGGTGATTTTGACCCTACTCTCTATGCCTTGTGACATAGTAAAAATCATTTGCCTTTTTATAGTGCATCCTTTTATGCCTCATTTGAAAATTTTTAAAAACTTTAAATTTTAACTCTTATTTTTATATCCTAAGACCTAAACTCTACATTCTAAAAGATATTTTGTACCCCTAATTTTTTTGAACCCTAATCTTAAACCCTAAACATTTTAATTTAAAACGAAAACAAGAAAAACACATAAAAAAAATAAACGATTTTCACCCTTGCCACAAATCTAAATTCATATATATAGTGCTTTTGACATTTATAATACATTTTTCATTAACTACACCTTATACCATTCAATTATGGTTGACTCGAAAATATTATTAAATTTTTTAAAATTTAAAATTAACATTAAACTTTAATTTAATACTCTAAAATACCACTTTGTCGTTAACAATAACACCATATTGAATCATACGGCGTTGTTTTACTGAAAGAAAAATATTAAAACTATGTACTTGAAAAGGTTTGAGCCCATAACCTTTAAATATTTTGAATTCACCAATTAAATTAAGTTTATCTAATTAAAATCAATTTTAAAAAGGGATTTTAAAGAAAAATATTTTTGATACCAATTTTTTTTTTTGAAGGATTGATATCGATTTTTAGGCGTGATGAGGTGTTACTCTTTTTTTACACGTAACCAACTCACAGACTCTTTTGAAATAAATTTTTAATTTTATAGTATTCGATCTACCTAAACGGCTGATGATGACTCCAATTTTATTATTTTCAAAAGAACTAATATTTTTAAATCCATGTCAGTTTGTTCGATAATCAATATTTTTTTTAGAAATGGTTTAGGAAAAATTGTAGCATTATGACCTTTTACCCAAAACCACTCACTAGTAAATAAATTTTCCTTTTTAGTCTTTTGACTTCAAAAAAAATCGCTACAAAAGTCTCTTGAAATCAATTGAAAAAGAAATTAAAGTATAAATTGTTATAATCAATCATTTTATAATAATTAAAAAATCATTGAATTTTTAAAAGATAAATTAATAAATAATTGTTTAATTTTGATTAATTTTTAATTTAATAATTAAATTATTAATTATTTTAATAATATTATTAAATCTTTAATTTTGTTCTAATTTAATCATTAATCTATTAATTATCATTGAAAAAGTAACATGATAATTAAAAATAAAGGAGATTATACTTTTCCCGTTTGTAGTTTTGGAAGCATTGGATATTTAGTATTGCATCGATAAGGAAAGCTTTACAAAATTAGTGTGCGAAAACGTGGTATGTAACTTTAATAAGGTTTGGAAGTTATTTTGGGAGTTCAGATAGTGTCCGCCAAATTTATCTAAGTTTGAAAGTATTAGTGATTTGCTCTCAACTCTTCGCTTTGACAATTTTGATTTACAAATGCATAATACACTATTGTTACCTATTGTTTATATGCAGAATTTGATAAATGGTTTAAATGGTCATACTTTTATGATTAATTATATTTTTAACGATAAATTTTATGGTGCTTAATTGATTGTTTTCATGTGTTATCTGTACAATAATTCAACTCTAAAAGATTCCTTAAAATTGGCCAAAGTATGTTATTTTTCTAAATTCAATGCTGGATTAATGAGCATAAATTCAGGCATGAAAAATCTCGCTTGGCTAACCTTCTAGAAGATGATGTCGATAGCGCAGATAGCTAACCACTCACCAGGTAGCTTATTCGAATGACTGATAACTTATTGCTTTGACTTTTGAATTTTAAATTAGAATATTATTTTTCAAGATTTAATTCAAATTATCTAGGATTTATCGTTTGTAATTAAATTTGAATTATATTATCATTTTACAGTCTTTTTAAGGTTTTAAAAGATTATAAATATCTCAAATGAGGAAAGAAAAAATCATCTTCCATTTTACTTTTTTATGTTTACTTTGAATTGTTTTAGCTTTGGAATTTTAATATTTTTTTATTTTTTCTTTACAATGTTAAGTGTGATTTTTCCATAATCATGCTTATATAAATTTTCCGTAACCAAGGGCTAAAGTAATAACTAGTTCTATTTGTGAGAATTTAAAAACACTTCATAACCATTTGGGTTATATTTTTCAGTTTTCGGGAATTTAAGTTCGATAATCGGCTGACCTTTTATAATCAAAGCGATTTTAATTTTAAAAAATCGATATTGAAATAAATTTCGGTTTCGATTAATAGTTGAGAGGAAGGATCGACTTGTAGCAAATTCGACTTCTAGTGAATACAATGACACGCGTCGTACAGTGTCAAAATTAAAACACCTTATTCTCAAATAGAATCAATCCCAAAAGGATGAAGGAACTTCCTAATTATAGTTATTCAATCGTTGATCCAAAAAGAGAGTTGAATGATATTTGAGTTAAAAAAAAAGGGGTTATCGAATAAAACTAAGCAATCATAGAAAGTAAAAAAAAAGATGATTAAATATAATAAAATCTAGCCTTAGCCTTGTAGCAAAACTTGCAAACCGGATACCCTATTGTTATCTTTGATATTGGTTTCATAGATTGATCCACTAACACAATGTTTATAGATAAAAGCTTCTCATAAAGTCAAATTCACTTCAATAGTTGATTCTTCCTCCCATACAAATGATTAAAACAACATCCTGATCAAAGTCATTCTTTGGTTTTTGAAATCGTCTTAATTTTAGAAATAAGCTTAGAAAATTGAAAGAAATAAATTCAAAGTTGATGAAGCGATTTTTAATCTCACGGTTGGATCAAGTCAATACTTAAGCCCTTGGTTATAAAAATTTAACTGGGCATGATTATACTATAGAAAGAATCAAGCTCGACATAATAAAAATAAAATAAAAAGACTTAAGAAAAAGAATGAAAAGAAAAAGTTTTATAAAAGTTCAATAAAGCTAGAACAAACATAAAATGAGAGATGAAAGATGTTTTTTCAAGGCTTATCCAAGGTGAGTATTTATAATCTCCTAAAACCCTAAAAATAACAAAAAATAAACCCTAAATAGTAAAATAAATCTAAAAATATTTAAATTAAAATAAAAAAGATAATTCAAAATTTTAAAATTCCAGTTTCGACTGATAAGTTATCTGGAACACAGATGATAAGTTATCAAGTGTTGCTGACGTCATCTTCTAGAAGTTGTTGTCTAAATATCACATCAGCCCTCATGCCCAAAGTCATGCCCATTATTTCAGCCTCGATCCAGAAAATAAAAACAAAACTTCAAGACTCTTCCATCTAAATGCAATTCCTAATATTCGTAGTGTTGAATTAATAAAACGATTGGCGTAATTAATTCACAAAAGAATTGAGATCTAAAAATTGATTTTAAATTCTTAATTCATTTGAAAAATAAGTTACAGGGGTTATGCCCTATGGACTATAACCGTCATGAGTCCAATAGTAAAATCCTATTCAAGGATCGAATAGAATTGATAAAAAAGTTCTATCACAAGGCTGAATTTTATAGTTGAATTTTAAAACTCTTTATTTAAATTGCTTTATTTAATTTTTAAATTACATTTTAATTTTATTATTTTTCGAACACCCGCATTTACCATCTAAATTCGTCACAATCAAAATCAAACACATAAATATTGGAAGCTTTTTAGTCTCTATGGATCAAACTTACTTTTTCTATACTATTTAAATTTTTATTATTTATTTGAGAATTACGAATATTTTATTTGAGAGTTACGATGCTTGTAAGAATCGAAATACAAATGGTTTACATATAAATAATATTATATGAGCGAAATATGAACAAATCAAATTTGATACTAAAAGTTTTTTATTTAATTTATAAAGTAAATTATAAACTCATGGAACGAAAGTAATCATTATCATAGTTTACACAAGAATAAAAATACGAGCGAATCTTTTTTATTTTGAGATTGATTTGTTTGTTAATTTTTTTATGAGATTCCTTTGAATGAATAAAATTTAATCATTTATTAAAAAAATACGAGCTAATCGATTTTGATACTAGAAATTTTTTACGTTACAATTTTCATAAAATTGGACTTGAAAACATGAACCCAACCCAATGAATTTCCATAGAAAAAACATCATCCGAGCCAATATTGTGATTTTATGATTATACTATAATGAACGCCTTGAAGTGCTTCCATAGCTGGTAAGATGTAGTTTTTAAATTTATAAAATTTATATTTATTTTGATATAATAAATTTTAAAAGGATTATTTTGTAAATAAAATTTTAAGTTTATGAATTAATTGACAAGTTAAAATATTTTACTAAGTCAAAAATTAACCCAAAAATAATCTCTATGTTTTTCAAAGATAAAACGTTGAAAATAACTCAGGCATTTCGATACACTCCTTGGATGTTTCGATACAACTGTAATTTTAAAGGGTAAATTATTAAGGCATTTTGATACGACCCTTTTCCGTTTCGATACATTTTGAAACTGTGATTTTTTGTTTTGTAACAGAAAGTATGCGTATCGAAACGTTTCGATACAGCCTTTGTCTGTTTCGATACGTCCTTGTATTTAAATTGAATATTTTATTGAGGCGTTTCGATACATGCCTTAAGTTTTTCGATACAATAGGTTAAATTTCCAAAAATTAAGCATTTAATTTTATGCTCGTTAGTTGTCAGTTATTGAGAACCAAAATTTTAAAAGTTTGTTAGAGTGTTTCGATACACCCTTATATGTGTTTCGATAGAGGTTTTGACAATATCAAAACGTTTCGATATAACTCAAAATTGTTTCGATATTCCCATTTTTAAAGGCTATCCATTTTGATACAACTGCTAAGCGTATCGATATACCCCTATTAATGCACATAATGGATCTTTATTTCTTTTAGTATCTTTTCGATACAAGGATTTTGTGTATTGATACAACTAATTGCAAAAGTGAATTTATGGTAGGAAGAAAGTCTCTCAATAATTATTTTGACGATCCCAATCACGCAAACGGTTAAATTTGAATGAGAGGGTATAAATACAAGCCTACAAAGCTCAAGTAACAACTATTGAATCTTCAAGTAAAAATCTAAGCAATCAATCCAACTCAAGTACTTCGTTGTCGAATTTTTCGCACTCAATTCAAGGTGTTTTTTATTGTAATTTTTATTTTTTTAGTTTGGGGAGTGTTCATTTGTAATTCGGAAATATTTATCTTATGAGAGATTTTAAATTGTCAATTTCCTTTCCTTGTAACAAAGTGAGTGTTAAGTCAATCTTTGGGTAGAAAGATTGACTTGTTACAACGTTTCTCCTAATCCGAGAAAAGGGGACATTCTTTAGTGAAGGTTGGTTAAAAATCCTTAGTGGGAGCTAAAGTAGTGGATGTAAAACTTGTTCGAAGCTTAAACCACTATCAGTCCTTGTGTCTTTATTTTTTAATCTTTCAATTTTCTCCCTTTAATTTTAAAAAACTAATTCACCCTTCTCTTGAAAAATATCGATCTTACAATCTACTCAACAATTAGTATCAGAGTATAACTCTTTGAAGGTTTAATATCTACAAGAAACAATCCTTAAAGTTCTTGAAGGTTCACCCACCTCTTTTTCTACAAAGAGAAGTTAAAACCATCAATTAGAAATTGCTAGGGATATTTTTAGGTACTAAAAACATTAATAAAAATGAGAGTGAAGCTGAACATCACCCTTTATGTTCTTGTCTTTTAACACCACAAAAACCTTCACCAAACTAAAATGTATTTATCTTGTTTTATAGATCTCCTAAGTCTCTACAACCTTCCCTCAAATTATAAGATGTGATTTTCAGTTGAATACTCAAAGTTTACCTGTTTATTTCCATGCTTTGAAGATGACTTATGAAAGGATGAAGAAGAAGAGCAACAAGAAGGACAAGGGGGTGATATCACCCTTATAAAGAGAAAGAATTAAACCTCTTTTCCTCTGTTTCATCCAATTAGGAGATTATTCAAATACCCCTTGATAACTACCTTAGCCCAACAGTAACCCACAACGCACAATCTCAAGGCCTAACAACTGGCTTAAAAGATCTTCTAAGTTCAAACAACAAAGCTTAACGCTTTGGGTTAACTCAATTTTTAGATCTAAAATTTAGATCATTATATTTTTATTTATTTTTAATTTATTTTTATATTTAAATCATTTTATTTAATTTTAGAGGATGGATATTTTTAAAAATTAATAATTTCAGTCATTTTAAAAAATGGTTTTCTTCGTTGACCTTTAAAAATCTTGTCAATATTTCTATAGCCGAAATTATGGGTTACGGATTGATGTTATGAAAATTTAGTTACAAATGAAATTGTGAAACTACTTGAATTGCTAATTTTCTAAGTTGTTTATAGTTATATTTTTGAGTAGTTAGTGTGATCTGAGTTTGTTAGAAGTATTAAGTTAATTTTTTAACTAATTAATAGTGATTACAGTAATATCTATTTTAGAATATAATCTCTACCATTTAACATTGATCGCTCGATCACTCTACTGACATCATTGGTGCTCGAACCTGTAACCTCTAGGAATAACAACCGTTCTTTTAACCACTTGAGATATATGATATAAATAAAATAAGGGAGATTATAATTTTTTATATCGTTATTGTTAATTTATGGGTTATTTGAGTGATAATATTGATTATTTCTATATATATATATTTTATAGCTCAACATTAATGCACTTAAATACATAATTTATGTGATATTTAGTAGAAAATATATTATTTTTGCTTTTATTCTATAACAGGTAAATATGCCTCCTAGATAACTTTCTACCGTGGCAGAATAAGAAGACAACTACAAAGTCACCAGATGTTACCAATATGTTAAGTTGAGAAATAAGCAGATCGAACATGACAAAAAGAACTGTATTGATGTAGTTCAAGTCAAGACAAAGCAGAAATCCGTCGAGGCGACACTCGAAAAGAATATTGATATGGTAGGCGATCTAAAGAGAAACACAAGGTGGATTTTTTTAAGACAAACAACATAGAAATCGAAGTTGAGAAATACATGTTAAAATCAAACTCGAAGCCATGTGGTAAAAGAATCCTAATAGAAATAAATTAAGAAATAAAATAAAGATCTTTTATTTATATACTTAGGTTGTATTTTGGCATAAAGATACTTTTAACCCTAAAGTTTATAATTTTTATCGTTTTGGCCCTTATTTTTTTGGGATAAATTTAGCCCTTAACCTATATCTTTTTGACAAATAGCTTATTTTTTAACTATCATGATAACTGGATCGTTAAAAATCTAACAGTGAGGACATGTCATATGCATATGATAATATATTTTAAATAACATGACATCTAACTTATCAAATATATATATATGTGAAATATAATTTTGTTTTAATATTAAATATAAAATATAAAACAATTAAAATTCAAATAAAATACTAAAAAATTAATTAATTCTAAAATAAAATACTACTAAACATTCTCAACCCTAACTATGATAGAATCAAAATCCCACCTTAAAAAATTAATTAATTTCGAACTGTGTTCATATTTTTTAAGATGGACTTTGATTCTATCGTAGTTATGATTGAGAAAGTTTAGTAGCTTTTTATTTTAGAATTAATTAATTTTTAATATTTTATTTAAATTTTATTTATTTTATATTTTATATTAAAATAAAATTACATTTCATATATATATATATGTACTGATAGGTTATATGCCATTTCAATTAAAATATATTATCATATACATATGACATATTATTGTTAGATTTTAATGGTTCAGTTATCATGATAGTTAAAAAATAAGCTATTTGTCAAAAAGATATAAGTTAAGGGCTAAATTTATCCAAAAAAAATGATAAGGGTCAAAACGATAAAAATTATAAACGTTAAGGATTAAAAATATCTTTATACCTTGTATTTTATTCTAGTTGAATTCTTACTTCGAAAAAGTTTGCCATAGGTTTATCGTGCACTGGAATTGCTTTGGCCAACAAGAAAAGCAGGGCTATCTCGGAGAGGCGTCAACATGAGCTCTTACTCATGGACTCATCTTCTACCTTTACAACTTCAGTAGTTTCTAAAACGATAATCTTGTAAGTTAGTAGCTCCTCCTATTGTTTTAGTTGTATTTAAAGTGTTTTATTAACAAAACAACGAAAATAATAATTTGTTAATGAAATATTAAATTAATTATTCAAAGAAATGAAATATACTTTAGATATTCATTAATTTTAATTTTGGTTCAGGATTTCGAAAATTTTCGAGACGCCTATGAAAAAGAGTGATCAAGGTCGTTCCTGGGACTGGGTAATAAGGACGACCGCCCAGGGCCCCAAAGCGGCAGACAGAGCTTTCGATTAATTAAATTAAATTAATAATAATTATTAAAATAATTTAAAATTATTTTATTATTATTAAACTATAATGAAAATTAAGATATATGTTAAATTTTTTTACTAAAAAAATAAGAGTGACTAAAGTATAACAATAATTTATAATTAAAATTAAGATGAGTCCCTTCACTATAATTATGTTGTTTAAAATTAATTATATTATTATTATATTATTAAATAAACTATAAAAATTATTGTTAAAAGATTGATAATTTTTATAATTAATTATAAAGTTGTCGATATCTAATTAGTTTAGGTATTAATATATTATAGAGTTATAATTAAGATTATAATAATATTTTTTATTTTAAAATAAAAAATATATACACCTATAAATATTATTCTTGTTATTTCAAATCTTAATTTCTCATCACATCACCTTTTTTATGTTATTTTCTTACAATTTATTTTAAATATTTTATTTATAATTTTTAATTCGATATTTTAAGAAGACAATGGTTCATTTATTCAAAAATATTATAATTTATGAGATTTATTATTAATATGCTATAACTAAGTCTAAAATAAAGCTTCAACGACAAAAACTCAGGTACTATTACTCTATATTTTTTTATAACTTTTATTATATAATATTTACGCGAAAAATGCTTGTAGAAGTTGTTTTGTGTAAGTTTAATGTTTAATAAATTTTTTTGATGTTTTTCATTCAATAATTATTGAGTGTAATAAAAAATAATTTATAAATAATTTAATTTATTTTTATACTCTTTAAGTTTATTTTTCTAATATTTATTATTAGGGGGCCTATTTTTAGATTTACCTATGGGCCACCAAAATCTTATAAACGGCTCTGAGAGTGATTGTGATCGGGAGATTTTTCATTTGCTGGGCATGGTTCTTGTTCAAATATCTGTTTCTGGATTTGGTTTTTAATGTTTGTGTACTTTGCTGGTTGTAAACGTGTTGTTGTTGTGTGTTCTTAAACTATATAGAGCTGTTGAAATAGTTTGGGTTTGCATGGAACATTATTAAACAGGTTTGATATGCCTGAAATGGTGTTCTGTAGCTTTGGCTGAATGGATTTTACGTAATGTACTTTTTATTTGTATGAATAAACTTAAATAATGTGGTTAGGGATGGGTACGGGTCGGGTCGGGTCGGATCAGATTTTTGGTTTACCCGCACCCGACTCGAAAAATTATACTCTCCATCCGTCACCCGACCCGACCTGAGTTTAGAGTGAAAAAAATCTGACCCGACCTGATTTTTAAGCTTTAAAATTTGATCCGACCCGATCCGAATCATTAAAAAATTAAATTTTTATGGACTAAACTATAAAAAAATAAAATTTAAGGATCTAATTGTAAAAATATTTAATTTTAATGACCTAATTGTAAAAAAATAATTTTAATGATCTAATTATATAAAAAATATATAAAGAGAGGTTATTATTGTAAATATCCCTAAAATATATATGGAAAAACTACATTATTAGTCCCGAGTCGGGTCAGGTCGGATTTTTTTCACCATAAAACCGAACCCGACCCGAACCCGAATTTTTTATCAAAAAATTCGACCCGATCGAACCGGGTTAGGTCGGAACCCGTCGGGTTCGAGTTCCGTGCCCATCCCTAAATGTTGTACCTTTTCCGGTAGGTTTCATAAGTAAGGTGGGAGTTCGAATCCTAGCCTTGTGAAGCTAGAAAATTAGGTTGAGAGGATCAATCTCAGATCATATATATATATATGCCCGTTAGAATTGATTCCAGAGTTGATATATATGTTAGAGAATTCAGACGCCCCTCATATCAAAAGTAAAGCAAAAAGTGATAAACGAAAAATTGAAAATTTCCAAATCTACATGATTAAACCAAGAATAAGAATAAATGATTTATTTGAAGCAAAATTTCAGCCCTTGAAAGGCAATACATTTCAGACAATTAAAATGGAAAAAGTATGCATGAGAGGATGAACTACACTGGAATTTCAACCAGTGTTCTGCATGCCAGCAGCGATACCCTTCATGGTCAAAATAAGGGTGTCTTCAAGACCAGGAGCATACTCGCTCTTCGGATTAAGATTCACAAGTTCTGCAGCAGGCTTGCTCGGTGTATCCTTGGATAAGTCAGGCCTCACCTTACAGTGATAATCGGGGTCTCGGATCCTCTTCAATGTGTATGCTTGGCACACATTAAGCGTCGTGATGTAAGCATCACGAAGACGGAGTCTCTGCTTCAGGTACGGGTCTCCTTCAAGAAGATCTTTGTGTCCAGCAGCCTAACAATGCCAATGGAAGAAAGTACATTATGGTTTTAGCCTATTAAGAAAATAAGCCATATTATTATTACCTGGAGAATGAGATTTTTGGTCTCTTCATAGTTTGTTCTCAATTTTTGTCCGAAGGACCAAAGATCCTGTGATACTAGTAGCTTGTCATATAAGGCAGCGATCCCAGGGTCTCCCTTGGAAAACACCATTTCAATTAAGTCCATTGTGACCCTAAAGAAAGGCCATTGATTGTACATGTCTTGAAGAATTTGGAGATTCTTTTTATCCTTGTCAATGACATGTTTAAAAGCAGCCCCAAAGCCAAGCCACACTGGCAAATGGAATCTCGTTTGAGTCCATGCAAAGATCCATGGGATTGCACGGAGTGATTCAATGCCTCCACTTGGCTTTCGTTTTGATGGACGACTGCCGATATTCATCCTACCATACTCCAATTCCGGCGTCACCTGCAACCAGTCAATACACATTCAGTTTTGTCAACCAACTCCATATGCTTATAGATATAGGTAATAAGTTTGTAGAATTTAATAATGGGGAAATACTTACTAGGCGGAAGTATTCGACGAATCGAGGCTCCTGAAATACTATAGAACGGTATTCCTTTGTTGCAACGGTCGCCATTTCATCCATGAGTGCACGCCATTCTGGTTTTGGTGAAACAGGGGGATGCATTCCGTGCTCAAGTGTAGCAGCGGTAAAACGCTGAAGTGCCCTGAAGCACAAGTGCTCCTCTCCGAATGACTGTTCAATAACTTCACCTTGAACTGTTACGCGAAGTGATCCATTAATCGTGTCTGGTGGTTGAGACAGTATAGCAAGATGGGTTGGTCCTCCTCCACGTCCAACCGTCCCTCCTCGGCCATGGAACATCGTAAGCTTAACCCCATACTGCTTTGCCACCTTTACGAGTTCCTCTTGAGCCTTGTATAGCTGCCAAGCAGCAGAGAGACGACCAGCATCCTTTCCTGAATCCGAGTAACCTATCATTACTTCTTGTTTTCCATTGATGTGGTTTTTGTACCAATCTATTGAGAAGAGACGAGACATGGCAGCGGGAGCAGCATCTAGATCATCGAGTTTTTCGAACAATGGAACCACCCGTAATGGGTGCTTCACATGGCATTCACGTTGTAAAAGTTCAACAGCGAGCACATCCGATGGGGTCGTTGCCATTGAGATTATGTAGGCACCAAAGTTGTCTGGCGGCAGTTCCGAAATGACATGGAATGTGTTCAACACATCAGCAACTTCTTCTGTTTTGGGAAGATCAGGGCCGAATAGAGGGCGCTTGCCTCTAAGTTCAGATAAGAGCCACTCCTGTCTACGTTCCTCGGGCCATTCTTTATAAGATCCGATATCTAGGTGCTTCGTGATAGTGTCGAGGACATCAGTATGCCTGTCAGATTCTTGCCGGATATCAAGTTTTACAAATGAAAGTCCAAATGTGGAAACTTGCCGTAAGAAATCAAGAAGGCTTCCCTCTGCTATTGATCGATCGCCAGAAGCACAGAGTGATCGGTAGCAGAGCTCAAGAGGCTCTAGAAGCTACAGAACGCAAGAAGGAACCAGTCCATATTCAGAAAGAACTTAAGTCTACATTCTACAGAAAGAAAAGGAAAGGAAGTTGATTCAAGTGATGTTTAAAAGAAGAGACCTGCACCACATTGGTGCAATTTGCTTCTTCAGGAATTTCTGACCACCCGTCGGATAGCAGGTTACGAGCACGTTCACGTGTGTTGTACATCTTGTCCCTCAAGTCACTGAGAATTACACGATAGGGTTCATTCGGAGGAACTCGTTTCCAAAATTCTGTGCGCATAAAACATTTCTTATTATTAATCTACAACCATATCAAGCTTATATATTTTTCAGGAAGCATTATTAAAACACATCTTAAAGATGAATCTTAGAACCTATGTAATGCTTTGCCTCTTTTTTTGAAGCCCTAAGAAGTTCATCTGCACGAGCACGGAGTTCGTCGGTGCACCGCCACATCGATAACTAAAAATAAACAAACAAGAAGAATCAATCAAAAACGTAATAAATCATGAACTAAACACTCTAACCAGAGGGAAGACGAATAGTTTTTAATACCTCAAACATAAGATCCTCTATTTGGGAGAAGTACAAGTTAGCAGCCATCATTCTAGTCAACAAGCATACATCTCTTGTAACTTCAGGAGTTACCCTGGGATTTCCTGCACACCACATACAATTAGACCTCTTACACTTACAGGTCTTAGAGTTAAAAGTTGTATGTCGAAAAGAAGCATACCGTCACGATCCCCTCCCATCCATGAAGAGAATTGAATGAGGGGGGCATTGTAGGGGACACGTTCGTTTATCCCTATGTTCTTCAAAGCCGTATCGATACGACGCAGAAACATCGGTACACCTCTCCAGATGGTTTCATGAAAGTAGCTCATTCCTGCTCTCATCTCATCTTGTGGTGTGGGAGGATTTCTTCGAATCTCATCTGTTCGAAAGGCAGCTTGAATCTATATGAAAAAAAAAAACATTATAAGAGTCATTGTTTTACAAGGTTCGCAGTTACTTGCCGGACAAGCTTTCGTTGAAATAACCAGTATGGGCATATTCATACCTCCCTTTGTAATGCCTCATCGAGTTCCTGCTTATCGTCCGGCGTAATGTCATTAGCATACAACTGAGTCAAACAATTACGGATCCTGGAAGATCAAAATAAATAAGATCATAAATTGTTACGACAGTCAACAGAGGGAGCAAAATGAATCCTACAAACCGGAAAACATACCTTCCGTGCTTCTGAAGTAACGATCTTCGAACAGACTGAGTAGGATGGGCGGTGAATACCAAATCCACAGTCTGGTTCTTGAGAGCATTGAAAACTTCTTGAGGGGACTTCTTCAATTCCCCCACAAGCCTCTTCAGGGTCTCCTCGATGTTAGACTCGGTCGTTGCCGAACTCTCATCAGCAAAGTCTCCCTTCTTCAACTTGATCCTCCTTCGGTACGCAATCTGAACCTCCTCAGCCAGATTCGCCAAGTTAAGCATGTGGGAGAATGATTTCGTTACGACAATCGAATCCCCAGGATCCAAACTTGTTATTACATTCCCAATCTCATCCAATATTTTGGGGTCATGCTTTCCTTCGTACTCTGCCGAAAGCTCATAGCATTCTTGAACCTAACATCAACAACATTGGCATCAAGATTAATGTACTGAGAAATAGAATGAATGGAAGAATGGTTGGTACCGTTCCTCTGATCTCCGTCCCATGCAGATCTTGAAGAATATCGAGGAAACGATCCAACAGCAAAGCATCATACTCGACCAACTTGTCATCTTCCGAGACTTTAGCTGGTGCCAACAGCCTCAGCTGCGCATCTATTGACGTCAACTTCTCTACTTTCCTACTCGTCATTCCCTCTCTCCTTTTCCCCCTACAAACTATACTTTTTTGTCTGATTTGCTTTAGATTTTGCTTTATTATCAGATTTGTTTTGAATCTGAAACCAGAAACTGGAAGGAACAATGGAGAAGGAGACAGACATACACTCAGAAAACACATGCAGAAAAATGAGAGTTTTTTTCTGTTTCCCTTATTAAACTGTCGATCAATATAACTGAAACACCCTTCCCTCGCTCTCCGTGGTTACTTATAAGCAACTGCTTTTCATTTTTTCTATCAACAAACTCCTTTTTATATATAAAAATGACTTTACTAAAAATAACTCGTATTTACTTATTTTATCTGATAATTTTATTAATCAGAGAAGTATTGTATTTTATAAAAAAGATGATGTGATAATATAAAGGTATAAAGATAATTTCAACTCTTAATGTTTATGATTTTTATCATTTTGGTCATCATCCTTTTTTGGATAAATTTAGCCCTTATATTTTTTTGACAAATATCTTATTTTTTAACTAGATGATTAGATAGTTAAAAAATTAACGATAATGATATGTCATATATATATACAATAATATTTAAGATTTGAGAATGCTTAGTAGCCTTTCATTTTAGATTTAATTAATTTTTAATATTTTATTAAAATTTTAATTGTTTTATAGTTTATGTTAGAATAAAATTATATTTTACATGTAAATATTTATCATTATCATAAAATATTTAACGATAATAACATGTCATATATATTTAGAATGAGGCTAGATGACATATTATTTAAAATATATTATCAAATATATATGACATGTCAATATTGTTAAATTTTTAACGGCTTAGTCACAATTTTAGTTAAAAAAATAAGATATTTGTCAAAAAGGCATAGGTTAAGGGCTATTTTATCCCAAAAAATGAGGTCCAAAATGATAAAAATTATAAACGTTAAGGGTTAAAATTATCTTTATACTTAATATAAATATCTTTAGTCATTAAATCAAAACAAATTTAACGAATTGAATATATTTTATTCATAGTAATTTTAATTTTAAATATTAAAATATTTATATAATATTATTCTAATATTATAATTTTCAATATTTTTATATATAATCATATACATTATAATTATATATATGATTTTATTAATATATAAAAATATTAATAGAATTAATACTATTTATTATTTTCACCAAAATATTAATTAATATTACACTGCTTTATCACTGAAAATATTATTATTTAGTAATAAGTATAATTAGTAATATTTTAATTTCAAAAATTAATAATTATTTTATCAACATAAATAATATTTACTAATTATCATAATATTTTAAAAATAAAGAATTTTAATAATGGGCAATATTATATAATGTATTTAATATTAATATCATATTCTAATATCATTTTTAAAAAATACATTAATTATTGAAATATTTAAAATATATCTATTAACACGAGATTCCTCCATGTTGCATACAAATAACATTAGGTTTTCTGAAAGTGAAAAAATAAATTAAAAATGTTATATTTTTAATATACTGATATAATTACAAGTTAATATATGTTCAATTTTTTAGTCCTTTAATAATATACACATCGTACACATGATGTTTGAACTCGAATCACTTCAAAAAATTAAGTCATCCTTTATCACATATACCGATAGATTTACTTAGGGAGTTTTTATTTGAATTTCAAATATATATATATTTTTTTTTGTATTTCTCTATATATATTTTCATACTTTTGTAAGAATAAGGGTAGACATTTTAAATATTAAAATTATTGTGAGGTTTTCTCTCCATAATTCTTTTTATAAATATTTCTTACATTTTAAATCTGTACTTATGTGATACTTTGGATTCTTAAATTTATAAGCGAGTCTAAGTCTTTTAATATTAAACATATAAGTTTCAAATTTATATTTTTTAATATAAGTTCTTCCTTTTTCTTTGTTTTTAATTTAACTTAACCGGATTTTCATAATTTCATTTTCCACTATTCTCATCCTGTCCGAGCATTCATCTTTAATCTCTTGTCATTCCAAATTTTCAACAACATAATTTCACTATTTCTTTATCCTTTCTTCACTTATTATTTTTTTTTTGTTATTTTTGTCTTAAATCATCATCATGATTTCAACGACATCCATTTTGTTTTCATGATATTCTATAGAAGAATTGCTTACTTTATTTCTAGATTCGTTACAATCAAAAGGAGTCTTGTTTAACAGGGTTGCCTTTTATTAATGTGTTTAGGCGATTACGGTAACGTTAATGCTTTATACCATATTGTCATATCTCATATAGTATGTACATGGTTATAATTCATTTGAAGTACAATCAATAGGTTGTGTATCCACTGAGTTTTTGTAGCTCAACGTTTCGGAATGTATTTCTGTACGTAGGTAAGTAGTAGGACAGACATAGCGAAACACTATCATCGCGAACCTTCAATATTGACCAGTTAATAGAGTACAATTGCTAGATTTAGTGTGCTATGTATTTGTAGGATCTCTTATTGTAATTGTAACTGTATTTATTTAATTTGTATTGGTCAAATGTTTGGGTGGATTATATTTAGAGCTCATAACTATTTTGGATTGTTAAACTACTTTTGATATTTAATATCGCTTTAATTATATGTCGTGATTGATGGTATGAATTGGATTTGACTTGAAATGAATTTTATGGTAATGGGTTGAACTTGTGGCCCAAATGTTATATCCGGGTTCGTGGTGTTATACAAAAAAATAAAAAAATTATTGTTAATAAATTTTGAAAAACCCTTAGTGTGAAAGCTAAGGTAGAATACGATAAGCATAGTTAAAAATTTGAATCACTATAAATTATCGTATTCAACTCTTATCTTAATTGTTTTCGTCACCAATAACCAATATTTAATTTTTCCACAATCTTAACATGTGTACAATTGAATAATTCGATCCTAACAATTAACATCAGAGTTATGATCAATCGAGAGGCTTTATAACCTATTAAAAAGATTCTGAAAAAATCCTACCGTTAACTTTCGTTAGAAGTTATAATTATTCTTAATAAAAAGTGGATAAATTATAAGAATCATCATTTAATTTTCTTTTTTACTTTTATTTTGATCATTAAAATATATTTATTTTTAATTCGATAACTTAAATTTTAAATTATTAATATTTTGTTCAATAAATTATAAAAGTCATTGCGAATTGTTATTCTTAATAGTCTATATTGCGACATTTTTCATACATTTAGCAGCATAATTATTTTTTTATTAGTATTGCTATTAACCTCTTTATTTCATCGACATAAGATTGTTTTATAGGTTTTTGGTTTTATCAACCTTAAAACGATTAATGACGATTCTAAATAAATAATTATTTTTTAAAAGTTTAATTTATTTAGTCTCGGACGAAAATGACACCGATAATATTTATGTTTATATTTTGCATTAAACATGTTACAATAATAATGTATGATTGAGTTTTATAAGTTTCTCGTTCAAAATTGTTGTTACTGTTCATAGATTAAAAATGTTAGCATTAACGAAGTAGGACTTGATCATTGTCTCGTTATAATACAATATTTAAATTTATTTGGTTATGTATTCGTAGAACCTAATTATTTTGTATTTAAACTTGTATTTTAGATTTGTAACAATAACATTGAGTCAAACATTTTTTTTTGTAATTTAAATGAAACTCCTTTATAAAGGTTTCCAAATACTTATCTATACTTAAAAATATTCAAACTTCATAGATTTTCAAAAATTGTAAATTTGGGCAAAACTAAGCTGAAATTTTATAGTTGCACCTTGGGTCTGGGCACTGACATTTAAATTGAGAATATATTTTAATAAATAAATTATTTAATTTATTTTACTTTAAAAGATACATATTTTTATGATTAACATAAAAATGCTCATCTCTATGGAATCAAGTCCCTGCAGACTACAGACAAATGAAGGCCAACCATCAAAAATGCTAAAATGGCACTTCAATAAACCACCTCAACATATCAAATCCAATATTGCCACTCATACCCCAATAACATTGAAAGTGAAAAAGTAAGAAATGAGCACGAACCATCTAGCCTCAGTGGTTAAAGGAACGATTGTTCTTTTTAGAGGTCACGGGTACCAGTACAATGATTGCTCGATCAATATCTAATGATTGAGAGTATATTCTAAAACAGATACTACGATATATATATACATATATATATATATATATGCATCATCCAACAAATGTAATTTTAGCTTTCCAACTAACTAAGCATGAATTCTGAAAAAATGCCTTTTTTTATGATATCACAATTCACACTGAAGAAGGATACAAGTTTCTTATTTGATTTCATTTTGCCTACTTGACAGTAGGTCAGTGTTGCACAACTGATTTGTTTTTAATGACATTCTATTTTCTTATGGTAAAAAGAAGGGAAAAAAACTCCTATAAACAATAGTTGAAGTACCAAATACAACAGTCATTTTCCACATGGCACATCGACTTGATTCACAGTTTAACCTAGTTATATAGACTTGATTCTTAATTCAAGTATTCAACCTATTTCATTTTAATCATCAGGGCTTTAAGTATTTTGCACCTGAATTCGAAGCCATCCAGGAAGTGACCACGTCCACGAGATTGTCTACATCCTTCGAGATTTGTGCACGAAGAACAGGTGCGTCTACACCTAATGTATTGCTGACTTCTTTGGCAACAACCTCCCACGGTGTTCCTGCACTCAGATTTGCCAAAAGCTCGCTTCCACGATTTACTGCATCTGCCATTGCTGGTGGAACATCAGGTAGAGCCTGCAACATAAATGTATTATGAAAACTGCTTGCCATTACCAGAGAGAAGAAATCACAAGCCCAATTGCTATCTGGAATTTTTTAAAATCAGAAACACATTATTATTAATTCCCTGAGATGATAATAAATGCACCCTTCATTCATGCAAAAGGAATTTGTAACAAGCATACTTGTTGTAGAGGAAGACCATGATCTCCTGGCAAAGATCGAATTGACATGTCTAGCATTGAGCTGATGGCTGCCTCTGAACTTAGCACCTGAGCCAAGCTTGGAGTTTCATCGATTGTATCATCCTTGAACTTTATTAGAAGATTCCTTGAAATGCCATAGTACGACTTTATCTGAAATATGTGCAGAATCAAATAACAGAAGTATACAAATTAGCATCTGATCAGCTATGCCTCTTACCACTCTACTTCGCCCTTAAACTTCAGAAATAATGGAGAGGAGCAACATAAATACGCACAATACTTTTTAGAAACAGAAATGCTGATTCTTCTAGGGTGTTCTCCTTTTCCCCCTCCAAGCATTGCATAAATCTCAGATGCTTTCATTTTCGTGTTATGACAAATGTTGAACAGGTTTAAATAGTTTCTACTCCCTCTGTCTCAATCATGGTGTTAATTGTTGACTTTTCACGTAGTTTTAAGAAGAAAAATTGTGTAAGAAATATGATGTAAAATAATTGAAAAAACAATTTTATCCTAAAAAAGTGAAATTTTGTTTTGTTGGAAAACTAAAGGGTAGAAAGGGAAATATACCTTGTAAAAGTTGATTTTTTCAATGAGATTCTAAGTGGGACTATTTTAAAACGCAAAAGGCACATCTTAAATGGCACAAAGGGAGTATCATTCTTTCTTTTCAGGACTTATAACATATACCGAGAGGGGTTGGGTAGACCAATTTCAGAATATGGATCCACAAGGAGAGGCTCTCAACAAGAGTATTTCAATGAAAAAACCCAGGAACAAAAGAGTTAGAGATTTTACATACAAGTCGTCGAGTTTCTTCTGGTTTTGGAGAAAAATCTTCTCTTCCCTTGACCAAGTCCATGTACAAGGGAGGAAGTTGCTCAACTAATGGAAGAACCTGCTTCATAATGGGAGGACTAAGGCTCTCTATTTGCTTTAGTGTCATCTCAGCCTGCAAGCAGTTTGTTTAAAATAAGATGCATCATTCTCACTCGTTCCAGAACCACACATAATGAATAAACTCAAGTTTGAGAAAACAAAATGAAGTGTGCCAAAGTGTACGAAAAGTAAATTTTCTACGAATCGTATCAAATAATAAAGGTATAATGGTAACAATTAAAGTATTCCAAGAAGGATAGGACCATCCCAAAAACAAATAATGTTTCCAAAAAGTCACTTATAGTCAACAAAACCATGTATTTAACAGGTCTTGATTCTCCTAATCATAATCAGGGCCAAACTGTAAGGCCAAAATTTTATCCTAAACATAATAAACATTTGATATCATAAGTTAAATGTAGTTATCATGATTAAAAGACGCAAGGGTAAGCTGTGTGAATTAGAAAACATTATTTGCATCTTCGCATGTAAAGCAGGAAAGAAACACGAATTTTGCTTTTACCCCCATACGAATTGTGGGCATTGATGCAATTTGTGATAGAAAGGGTCCAATGCTTTGGGCCATCGGCACAAGAACAGGTGAGAACAATGGGATAGCTATGCTTGCTTCCTGCAGGATTATAAAACAAGTCTTATTTCCCAGTAGGAGTTATATGGTAGCTATCTTAGAACAATATATAAGCTGTAAAAAAACTCATGAGATCTACTGATCAGTTTCAGCCTTAAGGGAAATGAGAAATACGCAAAGTGAAGGAGATCAATCTCATTTAAGTGCTTCATCTGAGATTGTAGATTACAGTAAAGAAAAAGGGTTTGCTATGTCATTTAGTTTTTAACTTTTCTCCAAATCAGCTTCATATTCAATTTGTAAGGTGACATCTTTTCGATGGACCAATGTGATTTGAGAATATGTAAATACCTCCATAATCAAAATATCCTGCCCTACTTTTCAGTAACTTTAGAAATGCATAACGAGAAGTTCAAGTACCTTGTTGTTGAATGCCATTAACACATTGCCGCTTCTTTGCACAGCATATCTTGAACCTGTACAATGAATTCATTAGTCAAATATCTTGAAACAAAAACAGGGTCATCCTTGGGATACAAGAAGATCTAGTAATACCAATCAACAGGTGGATGACAGAACCCAAAGAATGGCCAATACCAAAGGTAGGAACATCATTCACCTGTGCCATGAGCATAAAGTCACCTTTTTAATTCCTTTCAAACATGAATTAGGCAATGGGGGAGGGATTTCAATTGTAAGATGATAGTAAGAACTCACTGTCTCTTGTAAAAACCGTAAACACCTATCAAATTTGAACTGGACTTCATCAGCGATGAAGAAGTAATCAAATCCACTTGCATACGGAGTTGCGATTACCAAAACTCCCCTTGATCACAAAAAAGGATTAAATAGTGAATTCCCTTGATCCTCGGATTATATTGAAGATTAGGTCAAAAGGCATACAAACAAGAAAATGAATCTACCGTATTACAATTTAAATACTACCACATCAACACTGTAAACTATTTGGCAAGCAATACTGGGTGAATAATAAAAATAACATATACTTTTCAGCTAGACGCTCCAGAAACAAACGATAGGTAAGCTGAGGAGCGGCTCCGACAAATATACCACCAATAAAATGAACAACTGATTTAGGTTTAGATCCTTTCGGTTTGAGAACCCATGACCCCTGTATGCGTCAAAAGCAAGCAATAAGTTCAGATGCTGAACATGAAGAAGTTAGAAAGAGAGCTAATAACTCAAATACATAATTACTATATATATTCATTGCTCTCTGTCTTTCCTCGGAGTTCTTTAATCAACAAAAACACGATGCCCAGTTCAAAACTTTCAAAATTAGAAACAACAAATCATAAATGGATAATTTGACAAAGTAGGTTAAATAAAAAAAAATGTAAAAAAAATAAAATCAAAATGAAGAAAGAACCTCGATTTGGCTCCAATCATCGGAACCTCCCCAAGCACCTTGCGATTGCCTTACGGTGTCCGTAATTAATCTTGAAAAAGACACGAGGAGAAAGAAAATTACGAATCGAGGACTGGAAGAAGGTAGAGGACGATAATCGTGTTACTTTACCTCTCGATATCGCGATAGAGCTGAACAGAAGTTGACTGTGTCCTGTTGTTTCGATCGGAATCATCGTAGCTACAACAGATTCTGGTAGTATTAAAACGATGCCGAATAGAGGCAGCCTGCAGAGGGAACTTGAGAGGTGATTTGGTGAAGCATCTGACGAATCGGGTCCTGTGGGAATTGAACTGAATTGGGGTCGGAGTCAAAACGCCATGAGCCATATCCTTGGAGGATGTAGGTTGTCAGCTTTTCTTCTTTGTTGTCAGTTTTTTAAATTGTTTTGTTACACGTGGAGAATGTAGACATTACTGTTACTTACAAGAAACAAAAACATTATTTACTATTTGATCCTTCAATTATATTTGTTTTCTGCTTTTGACGATTAAACTTTTCTTTCTCTAGTTTTAGTACACACAAAGCAAATGATATCAATACACTGTAACACCTTAAAAATTATTCATAATTTTTGAAACCCTAATTTTTTTTTGAGGTTTTTAAATTGATTTTCGAAATCTTAGAAAATTTTTTTGAGATAATTATAAAGTTTTGAAAGTTTTAAATTTGAATTTAAAGATTAAAAATTAAAGTGATTTGATGAGTTTTGGATAAACAATTTGTTTTTAAATTGAATTTTATTTTTACTGAGATTAATTTTTTTAAAAGTTTATCTATAATCAGTCTTTTTATTATTTTTATTAAATTTTTATGGTTTAGTAGAATTCTAATTCTAATTGGAATTAGTTATTTTTCTCTATATATACATATTTTGGTCTAAGAGAAAATCATCAATTATTTTCTTCCATTAAGATTCTCTAAAGCGGTAAAACCTATATTTTCATTCTTTATTTCTGTTCGAATTCAAGATGGCGAAGGTGTGTTCTCTTACTGGTGCTATATATGTTTTCCAAAAATATAGTTTTTGTGTGACATGCTTAATATTTTGGGTTTCGAAAAATAATCGTGTTTTGCTAGTATGTCTAATTTTTGTACTGTGACTTTGATTGTATATTTTTGTTATCATGCATACATGTCATTATGATTTGAGAAATATTAAAGTTTTCAGATTTGAGATTTCATACTTTTGAAGTAAATATGATTTTTTTATATCCCATAAATTTGTGTTTTCGGAAAAATTGAGATTTCAGATAAATTATGATTTCGGGTTGAATTGTGATTGTTTTTGAATTTTTAAATCATGTTACATCATATTGTGTGCATGGGATAGGATTGTATACGGAGGAAGTCGTGGCAGCTTTCCGGAAGCCTAAGACCACCCTGAGATTTTGGTGACGTTGTAGGTGAGGGTTCTGGGAAACTACTCCACTCGGATTGGTGACGTTGTAATTGAGATTCGTGTTGTGCGTATGATATCATTCATACATCATGATTTGCATTTTTTTTCCAAAACTTTACTCTCGATAAAATTGTTTATGTGAACTGTATTTTAGTTTTTGAAATATTAATCTTGAAAATAATTTTATGAATCGTGTTTTGTTTTTATCTGCACTTTAGAGACACATTAAGCTCTTTAGCTTACCCCCTCTTAGCTTTTTCTCTTACAAATCTTTGAACTTTAGGCGATGCGGTACTTGGAGGATCTCAAATTTTATTCAGTTATTTAATTATTCAAGCGAAACTATATTTAGATATTTAGGTTATTATTTATTATTTTGTAAACTTTGAGACATTTGGGATATTTATATTATTATTATAGTTTTATTTTAAATTAATATATATATACTTTTTAAAATTAGTTTCTTGAGGGTAAAGTTTTCAAACGTAACTTTTTAGATTCGACCTATTTATTTTAGGTCGGGTTTAAGAGGGTTACATACACAAAGCCACCCAACACTGAAGCTTGAAACAAATGAATGAAAACAACAACAACGAGATTGATTTAATATGGTTTATATACTGCTGATAATACGGGGATGTGCTTCTCAAGTCCTGGAACTCCTTTTGGTCCCACCATCGTGGTCCCTGGGTGGCACAGAACTTGGCTTCCACCGATGACTCGCACCCATCGATGTGGAACCTCTGCTATGCACGGGGGTTTGGATCAGTCGGTCTTCTCCAGTCCACCCATCGTGTCCCAATCATTGGCATTCCACAAACTGGAGTATAACTTCATCGGCTATTTGAATGGAAATTTTACCCTGAAATCTTTGTAGTTCTTAAACACTCTCTAGATACGCCATCCATAAAGAATCTGTCCTATATGTTTCAAAGACATTAGTTTAGGAAAAGATTAAACACAAAGTGGAACAAAAGTTCATTTCTAGTTAAAATGTATTAAAGTAAGTCAAGGATTATGTATAAGACTTGCACAATATGGGAGAGGTTTCTAGAGCACAGAGTATAAGTGGTAGTCTTTGGTGGGGTCGAACCAAAGATAAATCTTTTGTTTCCTGACACCCTTTCCTCCGATGAACACTTTGGTCTGCAAATGTATGGCTGCTCCGTCGCCAGGAACTCAAAATCTATCTCATCATGCTCCGAGTTTACAGTACCAGCAGAATCTCCGGGAACAAGCTTTATTTGCTTGCTAAAATGCACAAACAAGTAAGACTCTTTTGACTCGAAACCAATACCTTTCACAACACAAAAAAACATGAGAGAAGAAAGACAAACAAATATAAAAAAACTAGTTGGCATGATTATATTCATACCAATATATTTGTCAAGGTAAAGCTAAATCTTGATTTTGGGAGCCTCCGTGGTGGTACTTGATATGATCAAAAGCCCAAGCAGGGACGTAGTTCCTTCCGAATAGGACTGCTACAGGCCTTTTAGGGGGAATTCCCATTATTCCAGACACCATAAACAACACATCCACCAACAAAATCCATGGCCATGAGGTATGAACCATATTTCTGCACAACATCAGTTTAACATTTAGATAAAAACTAATACAAAAAGACAAAGATAATAGAAAAAGAAAAGTAGTCGGACATGTTGCATACCCGAGAGAGAAGAGGATGAGAATTAGTTGAAGGATGAAGCAAAATTGGTTAAGGTTTTGGAGTCTTGTATTTATGAAATAAAGCTTTTCCACCTAATACCAAGTTGTAATATTTTAGATTATCGATCCTAGAGGTACTGATTTACCTACACAGCACGTTATTCTCGCATTTAGAATAAAAAAGAACACAAGTATTTGTTTGGGGAGTGATTGAAGTAAAAGAAAATAAATAATTGAAATTAAGTTATAAGAAGTAAGGCCAGACAAATTGTTTTGTAGAGTGAATCCAGTTGCAATATATTATCATCTTATTAACGTATAATGTTGAACTGCCGCCTCAGCGGGTCACTGAAGGGTCGCCTTAGTTGCCTCAGTGAGGGCCTTGTCGATAATTCAACTTCTCATAATTCATCAAAGCATCTTAATTAATTGCCTCCTCTTTATCCCTAATTCAGAGTACTATTGAAGGCTACGTCTCGATAATACCTCTCACGTGAATCAAGGGTGAACAAAAACCAATGATATGCTTCCTTTTAGTCACTGAAATCCTAGTTTTCTTATCTTTAAGCCGGAATAGCCAATGCCCAAGAGCAAAGATCGTATTCTCTTGTTTCGTGAGCCTAACTATCCTTAGTCTAGACAACTATGTTTTTCCTCGCAAACTTATCTTTCGAGCTCGTATACAAGAAAAAGTGAGAACCAAGAGAAAATAAACTATAAACACTTTATTGCATTAATAAGGATCAATTACAACCTTCTTCCCCAAATACTCCACAATTAGCCTAAGTCTCGAGGGAAAATTAAAACATGATATACTTGTCGGTGGTTAAGGATTTGTTCTATGAAAATCGGCTTACTTTTCTAAACCTAAAAGCTTGTTTTATATAGGCTAAGCCTAGGTTAAAGTCTCCCATAATTATTAGAAGTTCTAAAAGGAAAAGAATACATATCCATATTGAATTACACATCTTTATTTTATTTCTTAATTTTACTCCTCTTTGGATTCTTGATCTTTCGTTGACTTTGACCATAACTTGACTTTCTTTTCTCGCTTCTGTTTCTTCTTCGATTATGCTCACTGAAATCGGTACTTTATTCTCTGTCTATCGAGTACCAATTGTCACCTTTATTCTTCTATCTAGGCAACCAATGTGCCAGCGAGACGGGTGTCTATCTGCGATTCAACTTCCAGCATCTATCGATATTATCTGACATTACTTGTAGGTTTATTTCTTGTCTAAGAAAGAAAACAATTAACCGTACCTGCTTTACACCAAATAATATATAAAAGAATGATTTAAGTGCTTGGATTCTAGAGTATAGAAAATATGCAGAATTATCCAATAGTGTCATTAAATCTGTTTATTACTAACAATAATTGAGTGGAGAAATGATACAAATAATAAACTTTTATGGACTTATCAAATACCCCCAAACTCTAATTATTGCTTGTCCTCAAGCAATACAATAATATCCTTATGTATGAAATTTTATAGTAATATACTTTTCTGCCTGTCGTGACAGAGTTCCTTTCTTGACTCGACTTCTTGTAGGTTTTAGGATTTCCTTGAAACTAGACTATAAGTCTTTGTAAGTATGTGCGTTGTTATGTCAAAGTTGATTTTCTAAGTCTACACATCTTTCTAGATCAAGACTCTCGACTTAGATTTTATTCCATATTTTCTTTTATTCTTATTTTGTATATAAATATATATATATGTGAATATATACTTATACTGCTTGAGCCGGTTTTGGGCACCTCAAGTATGTAACTACTCTTACTAAAGCCAATTTCGGCACCTTTAATAAGTGGGAAAAGATCTAAGTCTTAGAGCTAGTGATGAGTACCTTTATGGACTATACTAAAGTCGATGATAAACACTTCTAGCTATAATCTAAAGTTTAAGTCTTTATTGCTTTTTCAAAGGAAAGAACTTCTAAAATCAACTAAGTCCAGCAGTGTTTATGTATTTTCGGGCTTATAGTCTAATCCTAAATATCATTCCTACGATACCTTTCTGATTCAAGTCTGGTAAATGGTGCACACGGCTTCGGTAGATGGATGGTATATTGCTACCAAGGCAGACTCTATAAAATTAAAAACTTAAAAATTTTGCATCAAAATCCAAAGACAGAGTTTAAGGCAATAATTATATAATTTATATTTTTTTTCATACATTGCAGATTTACATTAACAAAATGGATTAATGCTCCCCAAACTCGAGGGATGCATTGACCTCAATGCATAAAAAATATATAAGAGAAAAAAATTTAGTCCAATAATAAAAATAAAAACAAAAGAAGAAAAATATAAAATGTTTACCACCTTAGAATTGGAAGATTCAAAGGAATCCTCGAAGTCGCTTTTGATGACTAGCTTGCGGTGGTTCTTAGGTGGTGGATGTGCTACCTTCAACGGGCTGATAGCAGTTTTCTTATCCGATCTAGGTGGTTGAACATGAATGGGAGTTGGTTGGTTGCTGACCTCCTCTTCGGAGTCAATGTTTATGGTGGTTGTGGCAGAAGTAGAGACCTTCCTTTTCTTGCTAGTTTGTATTGCCTCTTTATATTCCTTCATTGTTTGTAGCGAGAATTCCATATCGCCTAATGAGATACTTTAATCAAAAGGATTAGAATCCTCTTATGTGGCTTCACGATTGGTGGAGTCCATCCTTAGAAATTTTTCTACAATGTCTACAGAGAAGGGTTTTGTAGTAGCGATAAAAGTGGTGATAACAGGCGAAGTATGCAATGGAACGATGGCTGAGGTAGATGCCGACTTAGCAGGGCTGGTGAAAGCTATTGTGGCATGAAAATATCAATTGTGAAGGTTGGGAAGATAGTCGAATAGTTGGGGAATCTTTCCCGAATTGTTGCTACAACGACGTTGTTGAAGTCTTGGACATAATTCATGAAGGCCAATTTCCTTCTTTCTATGTGTTGTAGTAATAGAATGATATTTCCTTCTGTTGCTGCTGTGGGTGTGGTTATTTGTGTTGGCTCTTCTGCTTCTACAGGTTCTGCTGCAGCATCTAGGGCTACGAAGGCGTAAGGGATAACACCTTGGATTTTTATTTTTTTTCATATACACTTCCCTAATCCAGCCCTTCCTTTCCGGTGTGTACAAGTTGATGGGCAACGTAGGCACTCTCTCCAAATATACCAAAGATTTGATCAAACATGGGAAATACAACATACCTCTATTATTGGTTGCACACTCAAAAATTTGTTTACTGATGATGCGACTAACATCAATTATGTGGTTGTGTATGATTGAGTAAATGAGTACCAGTCATAGCTGATCGATTGTCTGATTGTGGGAAGTTGGCAACGTATTTCTTTTAAGGAAAGTATTCCATAGCTTCGTCTCTGGTCGGAGGTCTCGACAACTGACAGAACTACAACGATTTTCAGTGTTCCACTCTGCTCCTAGTACGTAGAGTTCTACTTTCATCATCTCGAAATCGTCGATAGATAAAGCAGCGACGAACTCAACATGTTCATCATTCTCTATGTGTAAGTCGAAGTGTATGTTGGTTGTTATGTCGGCCACTAGAATCCCCAACCTCTGAGATGGATGTTTGAGTTGTTGGGCATTGGTTGATGAGCATAGAATTCCCTCACTCATACTATGTTGGCCGGCTCTAGTTGTTGTTTTGCAAATTTCTACCACCACTACAATGTTATTTAAAGTTGCAGATCGACGTAATGTTTGAGGGAATGACATAATTATTGTCGGGATGACGTGCACACGATGCAACCTCAGTTGACAGTCATTAGCAACAAAATCAACATTAATTCAAACTTTGGGCAGCATAATTCCAACCCATATTTTTGTTGTCTCTTTGTTGGGGTGGATAATTAATTTCCTTACTTCTAGTATTGGTTTCTGCGGCATCTCATTGCGCTTAGAGATATTGTCCGTTCTTTGGCATCGGTCACAATTCTTGCAATAAAGTTGAGCAATTTTGAAGAATGTAGGCCAATAAAGGCCTGATTAAATCACTTTAGTTGTTGTTCTGTTTCCTCCAAAATATCCTCCACAAGGTGAATCATGACAATGCCGAAGCACTTCTTGTTGTTCATCTTCCGAAATATATCTTCTTATAACTTGATCTGCATATTGCTTAAATAAAAGAGGTTCGTCCCAGAAATAATGATTTGCATTATGTTGAAACCTCCTCTTTTCGTTATAGTTAAGGTTATAAGGGATAACGCCACTAGATAAATAATTAACAAGATCGGCATACCAGGGAGTGGTTGTTACTGCAGCAAGATCTTCTATCATGGTTGCCGAGATGTATTTAGTTAATGCCTCGGCCGCACGGCCATACACTTTTGTGGCTACTGCCTCGGCAGTGTCATCGGCAATTGCCGCGATATGCATTATTTGTTCATCTGGGAAGACATCTTGTATTTCTTTCAGTGCATTGTTATTATCTTCGTTTTCTAGTCTAGAAAGGTGATCGGTTACCTGATTATCGGTACTTTTTCTATCCTTGATTTCCACATCAAATTCTTGTAAAAGAAGGAATCATCTAATCAGTCTTGGTTTGGCATCCTTCTTCGAGAATAGATACTTAATTGCCGAGTGGTTAGTATGGATAGCCACTTTTGTTTCGATAAGATATGATCAGAATTTGTCAAAAGCAAATACTACTGCTAGTAATTCCTTCTCTGTTGTGGCATAATTGATTTGATCATCATTGAGTGTTTTACTAGCATAGTAAATGACATGGAACAGATTGTTCTTTCTCTGCCCAAGTGTTGCCCCAGCTACATGATCACTTGTATCACACATTATTTTGAAGGCCAGGGACCACTATTAGTGTTGTGATCAGCTTCTCCTTTAGGGCTTCAAATGCTTCAGTACATTCTTTGTCAAATTCGAATTTTATGTCTTGTTCAAGCAGGTTACAAAGAGGTTTGCAAATTTTAGAAAAATTAGAAATAAACCTTCTATAGAAACTTGCATGGTCCAAGAAGCTGCGAACTTCTTTCATAAGAATTGATGGAGACAAATTCTTTATCACATGAATCTTGGCTTTATCAACTTCAATTTCTTCTGATGATATTTTGTGTCCCAATACTATACCCTCATTTACCATAAAGTGACATTTTTCCCAATTAAGGACTAAATTAGATTCTTCACATCTTTGTAGTACTTTTTCCAAATTACCGAGGCAATAATCAAAGCTATCTCCAAAGAATGAAAAATCATCCATGAATGTTTCTAGAAATTCCTCTATCATGTTAGAAAAAATTGGTATCATGCATCTATGAAAAGTTGTTGGGGCATTGTAGAGGCCGAACGACATTCTTCTAAATGTATATGTTCCATATGGGCAGGTGAAGGTGGTTTTTTCCTGGTCTTCTCGATCAATGGCATTTTGATTATATCCTAAATAACTATCAAGGAAACAATAGTAAGGTTTACTAGCAAGTCTATCAAGCATTTCATCAATAAAGGGTAAAGGGTAAAGGGAAGTGATCCTTCTTTGTTGCCTTATTCAACTTGCGATAATCCATACAAACCCTCCAGTAGGTCAAAGTCCTGGTTGGGATCAACTCGTTGTTCTCGTTGGTTATGACAATCATACCACCTTTCTTGAGTACACATTGTACCGGGCTTACCATTGCACTATCAGAAATAGGATAGATAATTCCAGCATCAAGCCATTTGATTATTTCTTTACATACTACCTCCTTCATGGCATGGTTAAGTCTCCTTTGGGCCTCAACAGTGGGTTTATGGTCTCCTTCTAAGAGGATTTTATGCATACATACTACTGAGCTTATTCCCTTCAAATCATCAATAGACCACCCAATTACCTTCTTGTGCTGCCGCAACATATTGGTCAAGCTTTGTTCCTGTTTTAGATGTAACTTAGAGGAAATAATTATGGGCATTGTGTGGTTGGCTCCCAAATAAGCATATTTTAGTTTTTTAGGTAAGGGTTTAATTCGATAACTAAAGGTTCTTTTATAGATTTTTCGGTCTTACCTGGGTAATCTAAGGGTTCGAAATACTTACCTGGAAGATGTGTTCTCCAGTTAGCTTCTTCATTTTCTGGTGTTTTCACAGTGTCCAAGATACTGCTATAACAGTCATCAATTATACTGCCGAGGCAGACCTGTGGTGTGTCATTAAGACTGTTGCCGAGGTAGTTGTTGCTGAGACTGGGTATTGTGCTGACTACATCTGTATTGTCTAGCATCTGACATTCTTCTGGATCATCATTTCTCTTCAGGATTTTGAAAATATTGAGTTTGACTTGTTGATCATTGATCCTTATTGCCAACTCTTCTTTTTCCACATCAATTAATGTTCATTCAGTAGCAAGGAAAGGTCTCCCAAGGATGATCAGTGTATTCTCATCTGCTTCACAATCAAGGACAAGAAAATCAACAGAAAAAATAAATTTGTCTACTCTTACCAATATGTCTTCGATTTTTCCTTCGGGTTATACGTATAATCGATCCGCAAGTTGGAGCATCACAGTAGTAGGTTTTATCCTTCCAATTCCAATCTTTTGGAAGACAGAATTTGGTATTAAATTGATGCTTGCTCCAAGGTCGCATAAGGCCTTACCTTCATAGTGGTTACCAATAGTACAAGGTATAGTAAAACATCTAGGATCCTTCAATTTTGGTGGCATACGGTTGTGTAGCATTGCCATGCATCCTTCAGTTGCTTCCACTATTTCAAACTCACCAAGCCTCTTTCTTTTAGACACAATGTGTTTTAGAAATTTAGCATAGTTGAGAATTTTTTCAATTGCCTCAACAAAGGGTAAGTTGATGTGGACTTACTTTAAAATGTCTAGAAATTTCTTAAATTGGTGGTTTTGTTTTTGCTTTTTCAACCTTTGTGGCAAAGGTGGTGGTGGTCCCATCACTTCTAGGGTCTCATTGGTTTGAAATTTAATATCTGGAACCACTATATTATTTATTATTGTCTCGGTAGTATGTTTAGGTACTATCGAGCTCTCTATTAGGGCAGTATTCTCATGATTAGTTTGTTCAGCATCCTCCTTGTCTGATTCCTCTTGTATTGCTCGTGGGACTTTGTTTGCTGAACTGCCCAATGTCTCTTTAAGTTGTAGGCCACTTCTTCTAGTGATTGCTTTGCATTGTTCATGGCCCATTCCCTTAGCAACTTCAGTATTGCTAGGTGTCCTCCATGTGGTCTAGTATTCTGTCTTTGAGCAAATTGACCAACTTGGGTTTCTAGTGATTTAATTGTTGCCTCTTGATTTTGTAGCCTCATCTCAGTTCTATTCATGAAGTCATCAGTTCTCTTCATAAAACTATTGTTCTCAGCCATATATGATTCTGTTTTCATTATGAAAGCCTTGAGAGTGTTTTCTAATGAATTCATGGGGTGTTGCTGATGCAATTGCTGCTGCAGCAATGAATGTTGTACCTACTGCCGCGGTAGTGAATTCTGATAACTCGAGGCCTGTTTAGTGGGGTTCAAGGCATTATTAGGATTACTCCATGAAAAATTTAGGTGCCTCTTCCATGCTGGATTGTATGTGTTGGACATCATATTGTTGTTCTGGTTATAGTTTCCCACATAGAAACCAGATTCCTCATCTTGCATATACTCAGGAGAATTGATCGCTTTTACCTCATGAGTATTTGTTGCAATTGCTTGTTCTGAACCACATTGGTTAAAGAGGCCAATTGTGCTACTAATGAGTTGGTAGTTTCTAGTTCATTTATTGTGGCTTGGCGTCTTACTCCTCCTCGCCTAGAAGTAGGGAATTGAAAACCGTTCCTTGCGAGTTTGTTCAGAATCTCAATAGATTCTTTCGGAGCCTTGTCAAGGAGTGTTCCATTTTCCGAGGCATCTAACATCATCCTTGTCGGGGCATTAGTGGAATTGTAGAACATGGTCACTTGTGTCCATAGTGGAAATCCATGCAATGGACACTTATTCAGTAACTCTTTGTAGCGCTCCCATGCCTCGTACATAGGTTCGTCATCAGCCTGTCGAAAAGAAGTGATTTCATTGCGGATTCTATCATATAAGTTGGTAGGATTAAAACACATAATGAATTATCGACAGAGTTTACTCCAAGATCCTATAGATCCTTTCAGAATGTTATTTAACCAGGTCTTGGCCCTATCCTTCAATCAATAGGGAAAAGTTTTAATCTCAAGATATCTTCATGTACTCCTTGAATTTTGAATGAGTTGCACACTTCCATGAAGGACTTGAGATGTTGTCTGGCATCTTCAGTTGCAGACCCACTAAATTGTCCAATAGTATTAAGCATATTGAACATCACATGTTTGAGTTCAAAGTGGGTTGCTTGTATCTCTGGTGTAACAACTTCAGGGTTCAATCCATTCAGATCTTCCACCAGAAAATCTTTAACAGTTAACTGTCAAGGCAGAGGTTGCAGCAGTGGTTGTTGTTGAAAGCCTCCATTGTCGGCAGGTAAGTTCTAGTTTCCTTGATTTGCTGCCATGGCTCTTTGGATCTGTCTTCTCAACCCTTTATAGGTTCGTTCGATTTCTGGATGAATTTCGTATAATGGATTGCTTGGGTTGACCCTGATCATACACCAAAATAATAAATAAATCATGTAATAATAATTAAAAATAAAAGCAAGAAAATAAAGAAAACAAAATTTAATTGTTAATCCCGGCAACGACGCCAAAAATTTGATGCATGTCAAATATGTACAATTAGTGCAAGTGAACACGTCACAAGTAATAAGTATTATCGAGTATCGTCTCGACAGGGATTGATGTACGTAATATGTCTTCTTCGGTCTTCTTGCTCTATAAAAATAAAAAAACAAATAAATGAGTTATTGACTAAATAATATAAAGTAAGGAAAACTAAGTAAAAGGAGATCAAATTGAGAAAGAGGGCAGGATCTAGTTGTGTTGTATAGTGGATTTGATTGATCTGTCTCTTTCCAATACAATTGCATTACACTGCCTCGGCAGTACTACAGTTACTGTCTTCGGCAGAGATAGTGTTTTCTGCCGCAACAATCCCTTGCTCTTGGGCAGATTTTACCAAAGTTCGGCAAAGTGCCCTTTGATGACTCCGCTTATCCTTAAGTTGAAACACTGTTGATGATTAATCCTTGATGATACCTCCCGGCTTTAATCAATTATAACCAACAACCAATCTCACACTTGTTTTAGCCTCTGAAACTCTAACCTATCCCTAGGCCGAGTTAGTATTCTCCAATCAAGTCGAATACCGTACTTACTCCTTTCGTGAGTCTAACTCTCCCGAGTCTAGACAAATAGATTACTTATAAACTTCCCTCCCGAGCTTGGATGTAAGAACAAAGAATGACAAAGAGTAAGCAAACTTTGATATTTTATTGCATTGAAACAAGAAACAATATACAGTCTCTTCTCACTAATACCTAACAACCTTCACCTAAACCCTAAGAAAACTTTGATATTTTAAGTCACTAGTACCTGAGCTTTCTTAGGGTTTAGGTGAAAGTTATTGAGTATTAGTGAGATGAGATTGTATTTTGTTTCTTGTTTCAATGCAATAAAATATCAAAGTTTGCTTACTCTTTGTCATTCTTTGTTCTTGTATCCAAGCCCGGGAGGGAAGTTTGTAAGTAATCTATTTGTCTAGACTCGGGAGAGTTAGACTCACAAAAGGAGTAAGTGTGGTATTCAACTTGATTGGAGGATACTAACTCAGCCTAGGGATAGGTTAGAGTTTCAGCGGCTAAAAGAAGTGTGAGATTGGTTGTTGGTTATAATTGATTAACTCCGGAAGGTATCATCAAAGACTGACCATCAATAGTATTTCGACTTAGGGATAAGCGGAGCCATTCAAGGACATTTTGTTGAACTTTAGTAAATCTGCCAAAAAGCAAGGGATTGCTGCGGTAGAGAATATTGTCACTGTCGAAGACAGTAATTTACAGTACTGCCGAGGCAGTGTAGTGCAATTGCATTGGACAGAAACAGATCAATCAAATCCACTATACAAAACAACTGGATCCTGCCCTCTTTCTTAATTTTGATCTCATCCTCTTTAATTTCCTTTAATTATTTTATTTAGTTTAATCAATACCCAAATTTACTTGTATTTTTACTTTTGTTTTACAGAGCAAGAAGATCAAAGGAAACATATTAAGTATAACAATCCCTGAGGAGACTATAACTCGATAATATTTATCACTTTATTACTTGACGTGTACACTTGCACTCCAATTGCGCATATTTAGCATGCATCATTCAGTGAGGAATGCACTTAAGCATTCGAAGCCCTCAAAGATAAGCTGATCACTAAACCAATAGTAGTCCCACTAAATTGGTCCCTGCCATTCGAATTAATATGCGACGCAAGTGATCATGCTGTCGGGGCAGCACTTGGGAAGAAAAAGAACAATTTGTTATATGTCATCTACTATGCTAGTAAAACGCGTAATGATGCCCAAATTAATTGCACCACAACAGAGAAAGAATTACTAGCAATAGTATTTTCCTTTGATAAATTTCGATCATATCTTATCGGAACAAAAGTGACTGTCTAGACTGACCATTTGGCAATTAAGTACCTATTCTCAAAAAAGAATGCCAAGCCCAGACTGATTAGATGGATCTTTTTTTGCAAGAATTTGGTGTTGAAATTAAGGATAGAAGAGGCACAGAAAATCAGGTAGCTGATCATCTCATCAGATTAGAGGCCAAAGATAATAGCAACTCAATCGAACAAATACAAGATGTATTCCCAAATGAACACATCTTGTATATTGCAACAACTACAGAGGATACTGCCGAGATAGAGTTTGCGACAGTATATAACTATGCTGCTTAGGCATTGATTGAGTATATTTCGACAACATTGATAGAAGATCTTGCTACAGTAACAGCCACCCCCTGGTATGCTGATCTTGTTAATTATTTAGCTAGTGGTGTTCTCCCTTATAACCTTAACTATAATGAAAAGAAGAGGTTTCAGCATAATACAAAGCATTATTTTTGGGACGACCCTTTTTTGTTCAAGCAATATGCAGATCATGTTATAAGAAGATATGTTCAAGAGGATGAGCAACAAGAAGTGCTTTAGCACTGTCACGATTCACCTTGTGGAGGATATTTTGGAGGAAACAGAACAACAAATAAAGTGCTTCAATCAGGCCTTTATTGGCCCACACTCTTCAAAGATGCCCAACTCTATTGCAAGAACTGTGATCGATGCCAAAAAACGGGAAATATCTCTAGGCGCAATAAGATGCCACAACAACCCATATTGGAAGTAGAATTATTTGATGTTTGGAGTATAGACTTCATAGGACCATTCTCATCATCTCAAGGCAATCTCTACATCCTAGTAGCGATGGATTATGTATCAAAATGGGTCGAAGCAATTGCCACACATCACAATGACTCCAAGACAGTACAAAAATTCCTCAAGAAGAATATCTTCACCAGATTTAGAGTCCTTAGAATAATAATTAGCGATGAAGGTAAACAATTCGACAATAAACTTATTGTCGTAGCCCTAAAGAAACTAGGTGTCACTCATAGAATTGTCACGGCCTACAATCCACAGACAAATGGGCAAGATGAAATATCAAACAGGAAATTAAAATAAATCCTTAAAAATATGGTAAACCCATCTAGAAAGGATTAGTCTTATCGCCTCGACGATGATCTATGGGCATATAGAACAACCTACAAGACCCTATTAGGAACATCTCCATACAGGCTTGTATTTGGAAAAGCATACCATTTTCCAGTGGAAATTGAGCACAAAGCCTATTGGGCAGTAAAGAATTTGAACATGAAACGGGAGAAAGCTGACCAAAAACGACTGCTAGACCTTAATGAGATAGAGAAATTCAGAGCAGCAACCTATGATAATGCCAAGATCTATAAGGAAAATACTAAACGATGGCATGACAGTAAGCTACTACTATGGCAATTCTTGCCAGGGCAGTAAGTCCTCCTTTTAACTTCTAGACTCAAACTGTTCCTAGGCAAACTCAAATCCAAATGTTCAGGCCCATTTGAAGTTGTTCAGGTTTATTCACATGGTGCAATAATGATCAAATTGAAAAAAGATGGGCATGGATTCAAAGTTAATCGTCAACGGTTGAAGCACTATTCTGGTCAACAAGAGATGAGAACTATAAAGACCATCATTTTCGGAAATGCACTTACATGTATTCCTATCGTGAACTAATTCTATCATCTTATTTTTATTGTACTTTAGGATTAGTTTTAGTTTAGACTTTTATTATTAATATTTTCTTGTTGTTTATTTTAGGATAAAGGATCAAGGGTGAAGTCGCTCTTAACATCAAGACCCAGAAAATTAATTGTCGACAGCAGCTCTTCAGAGTCCCTTTAAAATTTGTTTAATGTTGCTTTTATATAATTACTTATTTCCTTTTCAAATTTGTTACCTACTATGTGCCCCTAATATAAGCATTGAGGACAATACTTGGTTCGAGTTTGGTGTAGAGCCACTGCCGAGGCATCCACTTTCGCGGCCTTACCATGCAAGGAAGTATTTAAGTGATTTTTCAAAAAAAATTTTGTCCACCACCTTACTTGAATTACTGCCCATACTTTTGCACTGCTCTTCATCAGTATTGCCTTACCTTATTCTTTTAAGGCATAGAAATCTTTCTCCTTACCATGGTTAAGTCCTGTTTAGAAGCCTTAACTCTAGGATACTTAAGGAAAACAACTAGAAGCTTACTATAAGGTTGATCTTAAAATCACTTTTGGGACTTGTTTGACTATAAGAATTCTTTTAATAAACTTAGGTGATAAAGACTTAGATTTTTGGAAAAGTAACTAGAGGTGCCTATCACCAACTCTAGGAATTACTCTTCTTCATACTAGAGGTGCCCGAAATTGGCTCTAGTATGCTTAAAATAATAGCAAAAGAAATAAGGAAATATTAAGGAGAAAACATAATCCTTGAGGTGCACGAAATTGGCTCAAGAATTAGTTGTTTTAAGAAGATTACACTAAATCCAAATCTATTTGTCTTGAACCTAGAGTTTGTCTAAGAAGGCCTTTAATCAAACTTGTCCACAAAAACGCACACACTCACAAAATCTTATAGTTTGTTTTCTAGGTAAACCATTGGGTAACCGAAAGGTTAAGTCTAAAGAATAGGCATAGTTATGGTGGAGAGAATAGATGGAAATATAATACGAAGAGAGAATAGTGTTTGGCAAATTGATGGTTTGCATTGCTTGAGGACAAACAATAGTTCGAGTTTGGGAGTGTGATAAGTGCTCAACTCACTATCACTTTTTACACCTTTTATGGGCATTAATCACCAAATCTACACATACTTGGACCAATGAATATACTTAATGTGAGATATTTAGAGATTATAATGTTAAAGATGATATTTATAGAAAAAGAAAATTTTACTGCATTTTTGTATCTTTGCAGGAAAAACTATTACCGCGGTAGCAACTAAGACCGAGGCAGGACCTGATGCCGGGGAAACAGAGGGCAAGTAGTGATATTGTAGGCAAGCTGAGAAGAAAAATAAGGAGAACGTTGATGGACAAGAATCTCAAGGATCGGAGTTGGATGGCATGTGGAAAGCCCAAGACAAAGGCCACGTGGGAAAGCCTCCTAATTGGAATAAACTTGAAAATATTTTATTTATGTACTTGACTTGTTCCCTACTCCAAGTTGTATTCCTACTTAGGAAAGGTTTGCCCTAGGCAAAGCCTATATAAACCATAGCCTTCCAAGGAGAAGGGGGCATAATTAGGAGATAGAGAGCTTAGACCTAGCCGACTTCATCTTTTAGTTTTCTTTCCTGTACATTATGTTTTAGTTTTCTTTAGGCTTAGGTGAAGGTTGTAGAGTATTAGTGTGAAGATATTAAACTTTGTTTCTTATCTCAATGCAATAAAGTATTGAAGTTTGCTTATTCTTTGTCATTCTTTGTTCTTACATTCAAGCTTGGGAGAGAAGTTTGTAAGTAATCCATTTATCTAATATCGAGAGAGTTAGATTCACGAAAGAAATAAGTACGGTAGTAGATTCGATCAACTCATTTCTGTCCAATGCAATTGTACAACACTGCCTCGACAGTATTGTAGATTAATGCCTTGACAATGAAGATACTCGCCTACCGCGACAATCCCTTGCTCTTGGGTAAACTTTACCAAAGTTCGGCAAAGTATCCTTAAATGACTCCGCATATCCTTAAGTCGAAGTACTGTTGATGACCAATCCTTGATGATACCTCCCGACGTGAATCAATTATAATCACCAACCAATCTCACACTTCTATTAGCCGCTGAAACTCTAAACCTATCTATAGGCCGAGTTAGTATTCCATGGTAGAAACACCGTACTTATTCCTTTCGTGAATCTAACTCTCCTGATATTAGATAAATGAATGACTTACAAACTTCTCTCCCGAGCTTGAATGTAAGAACAAGGAATGACAAAGAATAAGCAAACTTTGATATTTTATTGCATTGGAAATAAGAAACAAGTTTGACTTCCTCACACTAATACTTTACAACTTTCTCCTAAGCCTAAACAAAACTAGAACATAATGTAGAAAAGGAAAACTAAAGCTAATTCTATATTCTAAGCTATGAATCTAATGTGTGTGTATTCCCTTGGACGGCTATGCCTTATATAGGCTTGACCTAGGGCAAACCTTTCCTAAGTAGAATACAACTTGGAGTAGGGAACAAGTCATGTACATAAATCAAATATTCCAAGTTTATTTCTTCTAGAAGGTTTTTCCGCGTGGCCTTATCTTTGGGCTTTCTTCAGACTATTCAGCTCTGATCCTTGGGCTTCTTGTCCAACAACGTTCTCCTCATTTTCTCCTCAGCTTGCCCACCATATTGATATTTGTCCTCTGCTACCTCGGCATCAAGTCCTGCCTCAGCCATAGTTTGCTGCCGCGACAATGCTTCTTCATGCACAAATATAAAAATGCAATAAAGCTTGTCTTTTGTGTAAATATTATCTTTAACAACATAATCCCTAAATATATCACATTAAGTATATGTATTGGTTTAAGTAGGTGTAGAATTGATGATTAATGCCCATAAAAAATGTAGAAAGTGATAGTGAGTTGAGCACTTATCATATTTGATAAGTTAAAGTTGTTAACAAGCCCTGCCCTCAACTAGGGTTCCACCTAGATCAACCAAGAAGGTGTTGGACCAAACGATCAAGCTGTGACATTCCTTAATCTAAAAATTATAAATTTTAAAGTAAATTATAAATAAAAATTTCAATTTTAATATTTTAATTATAAAAAATATATAAATAAAAAATATTATTTTAATTATAAAAATTATATATTTAGTTTCGTGTTAGACCAGATTAGATATTTTATATTATAAACTTAAACTTAATCTCGCCCGATTTTTCTCTTAATAAACAGTTAACTTAAATCAAGCTAAATATAATTTTTTATTAAAAAATCTAATACGATCAAATCAGATAAAATACACATCACAACTTCTAGCACACCAACTTTTCATTGGTTTTTGGGCACTTACACATAAGGCCCTATATTTTAAGTATTGGACCTTGACTAAAAACCATCGACTCATTTCACACATATACATTTTTTAAAATTGTGTATTATTATTTGTTAAAAAGAGATTTTATTTGTGACGACAAAAATGTTTAATTAAATAAAATAGAACCTAATTTTATATTAATATATTATGATAATTTTCAAAATATTAACATTTGGATCTTGACTAAAAATAGGAAGATTAAAATTTTAATGATTTATTTAATGAGTAAAAATATTTTAATGAGTAGAAAAATCTTTTGCAAAAATCAAGAATAAACACAGATTAAGAGGATCCCCTTGTTGGAGGCCACGTGTTGGGATAAAGGATTCACCATTCATACCATTTAGATGCACCGAATACGAGACTAAAATAAACAACACAAAATAAGAGAAACCCAAATCGAATCAAAACCTATTTTTAAAAGCATTTGATGCAGAAAATTCCAATTTACTCTATCACAAGCTTTACCCATATCTAATTTTTAGAGCAAAGGAACCAATTTTTTTGCATCTCTTAATTTTTCATGGAATGTAGAAGCTCATAAGCAATAAGAATATTGTAGATCAATCTATCCGGAATAAGAATACTCTGAGCTTGATAAATAGACACATCAAGAATTTTGTGAAAACGGTCTGTAATAACCTTCGCCAAGATTTTGTAAAGGATAGAACATAGAACATAGACTAATCTGGATCCCCTGAAGGAGAAAATCCTGGTGATAAGTTACTAGTGCGTGATCTTTTTAATCCTTCAACTCCATCCACTGGAATATCCTCTCCAGCTTGATGCATTCTTATGTCAGACCCAGACATGTAGCTCTTAATCGGTGCATTAAAATTCCCTTGATTGTGACTTCGACAAAGACCAAAATGGAATGCTCCTAAATTATTATCCTTAGAAAAAATTTCTTTAAATGGAGGCGAAAATTGGGGGAAGAAAGCTGGATAGATCAGCTAGAATCTCCTTGATTGAAAGAGCGAATTTCCATTGCTTCCCTGAGTCATATACTAGTCGGTTGTACCTCCGTCAGGAAGGAGCATGAAGTGAAATGTCCTAACCATGGTTACTAGTACCAAGACCATGGATCACTTGCAATGGGCAAAAGCTTTCATCATGACCTAAACGCCCACAAATAAAATAGAAGATTGTTAAACGCTCATATTCAAAGCGAACGCAGTGACGATGTCCATTATTTAATTTAACCTTTTCTCGACGTTTCAATGGTTGAGTAACATCCAAACGAACCCAAATGCGCATGAGTCTCTTATATCATAATGAAATTGTCGATGAGTCATAACTGATGAAAGATCCAATAAAATTTTCTAGAGATTTAGCAACAACCGTGGAGAGAAAACCATATAGGATATCATGAACTAAGATCCAAAAATCTACATGTGTTAGAGGAACAGGCATGGAATCTTCACCTGGACATAATCTATGGATAATGAGAAGATGGGAATTGAAATTCCAAGGCCATCGATCTGAAATACGATCCGCAGCCACTTTGTTGTATAATCGAAACAAGAAACGACCACTACCAAGATCAGAGATTAAAATTCCCCCGATTAGATACCAAACATTAGCTAGTGTTGCACGCATTGAATTGAAGTTGATAACACTGGTTATTAAGAAAATCCCCACATAACACTGATCATATGAGATCCGTTCAGATTGAACAGATGGATCCAATTGAAGAAAATCATCCTCCCTTTCAGAGATTGTCAGCCTAGCAAGATCTGAAGTGGCATTGGTCATAAGAACATGTTTGGATAACAAAAGAGAAGTGTGTTAAAAAGCAGAGAAAAGTGTGCTAAGAAGCAGAGAAAACTTGTTTTTTCTTATTGATAAATTATTTTAACAAATTTACTTTTGAGAATTAAGATGATAAAATGTAAATACTATTTTGTAAAGTAAAAAAAAATATATAACTAATATCTATATAAATTTAGTAATAGAGGTATATGGGATAGGGAGGTAGAATCGCCTCTCATCCCCGAATATTTTTTATTTAATTTTTTAAAAATTTAATTTATTTATTCCCCTCTTTTAATAATTTATATTTTTTCTCTCAATCTAAAATCCTGAATCTGTCCTTATATATTATTAAATAAATTATAATGCAAGTATAAAACATAAGGAAAATTCTATAACGGGCGTCGAACATTGTTGAACATTGTTAATGTTGAATACCGCTGAACACTATTAAATTCATTAATAAAGTTTAAAGATTTAAAGGATACAACGTATAATTAACAATTATTTAAATTAAAATTTTAACTAAATTATTTTTTAGAGGGAAAACTATATTAGTGGTTATCCAGCTATCAACCCTTTTTGTTTTGGGCACCTAATTAATTTTTTTATCAAAATCGACATTGGCATTTCATTTCATTATCGTTTTGGTCATCAGTCATTAAATATTTAATAAGATTGTACCATGACAAAGTTTAATAACAATTTTAATTCTTAAAATTATGATATTATATCAGTTTAATCCTAATTAAAAGTAACTTATCAAATATTTGGATTAAACTCCAAATTCCTCGTCCATTTTTTTCTTCTCCACAACACTACTTTGAAAAACACTTATTTTTAAGTGTTAGAAATACAATAATAGAATATCATCTTTTTCGTATCTCACTACTTTTTTTTAAAATATTTTTAAGTTAAAAAATACAAAAACTAAAGGTAAACGTTCTGTTAAAATAAAAGAAAAAGAAAAAGAAAAAGAAAAATTTAGAAGAAACTAAAGGTAAATATATTATCAGTTGCGAAAGTCTTGAGTTGTTCAAGAACAGAGAGCGAAAAGCCTCGAAGAGAATGATTCTTTCGTCTTCATTAATGGTGTTGAATTGAATAATTTCACATCCAACTCCATCAATTCTCTGAACTAAACCTTTCTTTAGACGATAAAATTTTAAAAAGGCCTTCATTTACTATTGAGAAAGAGAATAAATCCGAAAAAAGAAGCCAAAAGTGATGAATAAGAATTGATCAACAAACGCTCTCATTTAACACCGAAAAGAATTGAAGAAACCACCATTGTTATGATTAAAAAACACTCAAAGTTCACTACCCAAAAACTTAAATTAAAGGACAAAACAAATCATGAATTTAAATGAGATTTTTTTCCTCCTCTAAAAAAACAAATGAAAAGATTTCAGGGAAAGGGATGGACTTGGTTTAATGGGTATGAAAAAATAGACAGAAAATAATATTTGACTGGTCGGGTCAATTTAAGCTCTATTTTTGATAAAAAAAAATATGAAATTCGAAGATTAGTTTATGGCCTAAAAATGCAGGATTGGTGACAGAAGAAAGAAAACATATTCTAAATTGGTTTTGTGAAATATGTTTGGGTGATGAAACACTCATTTTATTCATATTTCTTTATTTTTTGTCCTTTTCGTTGGGATAAAGTCACCTCTCCATACTCCTATGCCTCTAAATCCTTTAAGGATTTTAGTTATCTTTACGATTCCTTAATTTTTAAACTGATTTTATAAAAAAAAAAGTAGTTATAAGTTGAACTTTATTAAAATTTAGAAGAAAAAGGGTGAAAATTTTAAGGTTTAATATAAATATTTAATTATTTATTTATTATTAGGATTAAATTGATATACTGTAATAATTTTATGGACTAGAATTATTATTAAATCATATCATGTCATGATTTTCATTAAATATTTAATAGACGGTGATCAAAATAATAATAAAATAAAATATTGGTTATAATTATTATTAAAAATTTAGTTGGGTGACCAACACAGAAAAATAATAATAGTTGAGTGATCAATTTGGTAGTTTTTTTATGAAAAATAATTTAATTAAAATTTTATTTTAAATAACTAATAATTATATGTTGAGTCCTTATAATTTTTAATTTTTATTACTCATTTAACGGTGTTCAGCAATGTTCAACGTTAATGGTGTTTAGCGGTGCTCGACGCACGTGGTAGACTCATCCAAAACATAATTCATGAAAACTTAAGAAAATTATTTGAAACATATACCGTAAATATAAATGAAAAATTCATGTAAATCTTTTTAATACTAATTTAGGTATATGAAATATAAATTTCAAAAAAAATAATATAAATCTCGGTGAATAAACAATTAGAATAAAGTTCTTGATTTTAAAAAAAAAAAAGTTATGGAAACGATAATTTAATATTATTAATACCATTTAAGAATCTCAGATACCATTTAAGAATCTCAAAGAATATGTTCATAAAAAATAAAACAAATAGTCGTAATAAAAAGTATTATTGTTTTAAAATATTTAAATTTAAATAATTTTATCTATAATATATTTTTATTTCTTTTATTAAGAATTTAAAAAACTAAACACTAGTGGTAAACTCATTTGGAGTAATTTATTATTTTAAGAATTTTTATGAATCAATTACAGTGGTTATAGTATATTTGTCTAGAATCGAAATATTATATTATGGGTAAAGCTTTACCACGTCATCCATGAGATCAACCATTAAAAATCATCCATCTCATCATTTTTATGTCATATTTTTTAAGTGAATCTTCACTCATATTTATTATTAATTAATTTTAAAAATAATTTTTTGAGGATTCACTTGGAAAAAAAATATGATATGGAAAAATTAATGAGATGAGTGATTTTGTTTGGTTGGTCTCATGGACAGGTGGTGAGACTTATCTATAATATAATTTTTCGCTATAGAATATACTTTCAACCATTATACATTGACCGTTCAATCACTATGTTGTAATATTGATGTACAAATTCATAATCCTTAAAAATATTAATCATTCTTTGCCACTAAAGTAAAATAATTCGTATTTTTAAGTAAATTTTTTTATTGTGTGTGGACGTATCAATATTTTATAAAAACAGAAAAATTCAGCTTTTGATAAATCAATGTTTGAGGGGCTAAAATAGTGAACAAACTAATGTTTGAAGACCATTTTTTTAATATTTTTATTTTTTGGATAAAAAATTAATTTAACCTTCTAAATACAATAAAAAATAATATCTTAATCAAAAATTATTTTAATAAGACATGATTAAATTTTAAATTTTTTATTCGAGAAAATTTGAAACACGTATAAATTCTCATATATTTTCTATATATGTTGTCTCGATTCTATCTTTTCTATTATCACATTTTTTAATTGTTTCGCATATTTTCATTTAATGTATTCAACTCTTACTTCATACCATTTATCATAATTATTTATTTTCTTTTAAAATTTATTAGTTTTAAATTAAATAATTTAACCCGTAAAGTTATCTCAATAATAAAAAATAATATAACTTATCCGGATAATACAGGTTCAATCATCATATGAGTACGATATATGTGCTTTATCACAGAGCTAAAAAAAATAAATATACCTTATAATCACATTAATATATTAAAAAAATTAAACAATTACGGTTATCATACAATATAATAAATCATCATTATGTAGTAGGAATGAACTTTAGAGTACCGAAGATACAACTACACCTTTAAAATTTTAAATTATTCTATATTTTATAAATATTTTTTATATTTTATATTAATAATTTAATTTTATATTTTTTAAATTTTATATTTTTTATAGTTTTATATTTTTAATATAACTTTTTAATAAATTATACTAATTCTAAATTCGTTCATATTTAGTAGGTTTGTTCACCAAAGCACGTGTGTTTCCGGGTCAAACGTTGATTGTTCGTTTATTACTCTATCTTTGTAATCGGAATTAGAAACACATCACATCATTATGCGCACGATTGAAAATTTCCCCCACGTCATAGAAAATTAGAGATTATCTACTCAATTACTTTTTTAATTATATAACAAAATTGACATTTACCCTAAATTATTTACGAATATAATTTTGATAATGTGCAACGTCAATCCATTTGGATTAGGAATATAAAAACAATTAATCGGATGGGTTACAGGTCGAATATTGTCAGATCGGATAAAATCAGATATAAATCATTTCAGGTTGATTTGATTTTTGACTCGATTCGAGTTCGTTGGTTAAATAAAATGCAAAACAGGACGTCAGCACTGATAGATAATAGTAATAATAATAATAATATAAACAAGAAGAAAAAATAAATCATGTCGTGGTATGGAAGTCATTGCCATAAAAACAATTCGACTCGATGTGTATAATCGATGCAAACGATGTGCTCCCAAAGATTGAAGTGGACTACGACGGTAGTGATCGTATAATCTAAAAGGAAGAACTCAACATCTATTAATAAAACTCTCAAATTTCACAAAGAAAGCATAAAGCTTTTCTAACTGATGATTGAAAAATAAGAAGTGAAACCTCTTATTTATAGGTTAAAAGCATGGGCAAATCTTTTCGAGAATCGGATAAAATCTGATTTAAATTTTAAATTTAATAACATATTATATTCAATCAAATCTCGAATAATATCAGATAATATGTATTTAAAATCTTGTATAATATCAGATAACATCTATTCAAAATTATATTTAATAATAGATAATATCAAATTAAACTTTTGATATTTATTAATTCTAATAGGTTATACATTTAAAATTTAAAAGGAATTTTAAAATAAGTGAATTGCTCCCATGTCTTCTATAAATACAAAGTATGGGATTCGAGCATTACCCACAATCCCCCACTAATGCGAAGGAATCCTCCTAAAAATAATCATAGAGTTCGACCAATACAAGAAGAACACTAGCAAGATTAGTTACTTAAGTACGTAGTGAATGAATCTTGAACTAGTACGTAGTGATGATGAGTAATCCTCCTCTTAGATAAGTGAAACTAGTCTTGAACTCTAAGATCGAGGCGAAATCATAACAAAAAATTAATCTCTTTATCCACCAAAGTCTGCGATGTGAAGATATTTATATACATGTAATATATATTTAGCCATCTTACCTCGGGATTTTATTAAGTGTACTACAAAAATGACCCATTGTTTTTCATAGAAGGCGGTTAACCCTTCTCACTTACATAGTTTATTTTATCAGGTTTATCTCAATATAAATCATTCAAAATCGGGTTATGAAATAATTAAGAGCTTTGTATAAAGCTCAACCTCTTAAAAAAATAAGGTAATTTTTTCAAGTTCATATTAAATGAACCACCCAAACTCTGGGCTAATAAATCATTAAGAATAAAAACTTAACCTCTTGTTCGGTAAATTCAATATTATTTTTCTCAATAGAACAATCAAACCTCTTTTGATGAAATTTATTAATAGTTAAAATAAATTCATCATTCGGAGCGGTAAGTTCAATTAATCTTCGCAATAGGTATAAGATCTTATTAAGAGTAAATATTCAACCAAAATCGATAAATTCATCAAGTCTTTCTCACTAAGATCACCAAGAACTTGGGCTATAAATTTATTATGAGCTTTAAACTCAACTTGTGTATGTACATGAAATGTCATAGGAATTATGTAGATGGAAATGTACACTATGAGTCGTTCTATGGTTTCGTTTGACCACATTGAACATAGATAACTAAGTTGAGTATCCACCATGAATCACTCAACCAATGGGCTTAAGACCTATCCCCTCGAAGAATCCAGAATTTGTTTCATGCTCAATCCTTTGGTAGGAGGATCAGCCAAATTCATCTCTGACTTAACATACTCTAAGGCGAGTATTTTGTTCTTTATTAGGTGTCTCACATATTCGTACCTTATGTGAATGTGTCTCTTCTTACCATTGTAAACTTGATTTAGGGCTACATATATTGTAAATTATGAATCGCACAATAAAAATATCGGAGGAGTTAGTTTTCTTCATAAGAGAATCTCTACTAAAAGATTCCTTAGCCACTCGGTTTCTTACCTAGTTAAGTTTAGATCTATAAACTCTGACTCTATGGTAGAGCTTGTAACACAAGTCTACTTGGCAGGCTTCTAATAGATTACAACTCCAATTAAAGTGAAAACACATCAATTCGTAGAGCTTATCTCATCACTATCAGAAACCTAGTTGGCGTCACAACGTCCTTCTAAAAATATGATAGCCAACAAAATTAAGTTTTTAATCTATAGTACCCTTAAGGTGCTTTAGTAAGCGTCTAAGAGTCATCCAATGTTCAACACTTAGATTATGAGTATATCAACTCAATCTACTTATAACATAGGAAATATCGGGTTGAGTATAATTCATTAAGAAAATTAGGCTTTCAATAATTTTAGCATATTCAACTTGGGAAACACAAGTTCCTTTATTTTTTTTAACGAGATCAGTTCTAGAGTCAAAAAGGGTTCGAGTAGAGATGACATCCCAACTCTTAAAGCTCTTTAATATTTTTGAGTGAAACCTATGACTACTAACCTAGCCTTATAACTCTGGATTGACCCATTTGGCATGAATTTCTTCCTAAAAACTCATTTATTGCTGATAGGTTTAAATCCTCTAGACGATCTACCAATTTCTAAGTATAACTTAGACATTATTGACTCTAGTTCATCATTAACAACGCTTCTCCAAAAACTAGTGTGAATAGATATCATAGCTTCTTCATAAGTTTTAGGATCCTCATCTAATAATAAAACTTAAGCTATAGGATCTGATAAATTATCTAAATCATTTATCTCAAAAATAAAGGAAGTAACAAAGTCTTGTCAAAAAAAGTTTTATATCCTTTTCCTCTTACTTCTTCTAGGATCTAACTCAAACTCTAGAGCATACCATGCGACATTTTGGTAGCATACTCAATAAATACTATATCAACGGTTTGGGGACCGATGATGGACTTCTTAAATTCATAAAAAACTATTTTAGCCAGGCACCCTCACACTTTTAGGTATTGTAAGTTAGGGGCATAACCTTTCCATAGTTCGTATGAGGTTGAGTCTAATTTTTATAAGGTACTCAGTTTAAGATATGATTTATCTATAGAATGACTTCCTTTCATATGTTATCTGCTAATCCAAAACTTATCAACAATGAATTCATCATTGCTTTTAAAGTTTTGTTTTTCCTCTCGGCTATACCGTTCTTATAAGTAGAGGAAAGTAAGTTGAAAAGTTTCATTAACTATGTCATTCGTCTCATATACCTCTTTAAGAAAATTATATCTAAACTCACCACCTCTATCGGAGCTAATACTTTTCATCTTTTTCATAAAGAGAACTTTAATGGAGATTTCTGTACACTCCTAGTACAAATCTTTTCTTCTTTCTTAATACTCTAAAGAAAAGAGCTCAAATAGATTTAATATTTATAAAAATCTTTTAGTAGCATTAATGTCTATCATTTTCTCTTTATCTTAGAAAAAGTCATTGCCTTAAAAAACCACTAGAAATATTCATCTACTATGACCAAAAGATATCTTAGAGATTTATTAAGATTATTATTCTAACGTTTGCACTAAGTATAGAATATTTATTTCGTCATATTATTTTATAAATTGGAATAATGAGCATAGTAATACAACATGTAGGTTTAGAAAGAGAGGTGGTGCATAAAGCACACTTAAATACCAAGTCTTTTAACGAACCAATCCTAGACATGCATTTTTTAAAATATCTCACTACTTTTCAATTAATCTCTTATGAATATTTTTCTTCTTCATTTAGGTCTTTTAAAAATCATGCTTAATATATATTACCAATAAAAAAATTATTAAACATACTCAAGATAAGTTTTCTACTTAAAAAATTCATCTAGCCTTCTTTTATAACCTAGTCTTAAAGATACTCACTAAGCTTACAGACTAGGTAAAGGCTTAATATAAATTCATGTATTATAAATCATGAATTAAATAATCCGACCTTATAAGTAAAAACAAAATTCATGTAGACATTGTCTATTTTGACCATACCTTCAGCTTCAATCCTTGTATCATGATTCCCAAATTCATCGAGACTGATATTTCACATAGATTTTGAATCTACAAAATTCAAATAAAAATTATACATGGTCAGTTACGAAAATAATTTACTAACAGTAATAAGAATAATTCATCGATAATAAAAGATCCTTATCTTTAGGATTTTGATTTTTATCCTCAACTTCATCACCATTTATAATAGTTGACTTGTCGAGTGCATCAAGCTTAAACAAAACCAAAATCGTCAGGACGATAATGTCATTTTTCAGTATAAATGTTTCTAAATTTTTGGTTATATAGGCTACAAAACAGGGCATCAGCACTGACATGTAATAATAATAAATAAACAAGAACAAAAAATAAACATTTCCATGGTATGGAGGCCACTGCCTTAGAAACAATTCGCCCCGATGTGTGTAATCGTTGCTTTAGGCAGTTGTCCCTCGAAGGTGAATACGGTCACTCCAAACGATGTACACCCAAAGTTTGGAGTGGATTAAGACGGTAGTGATCGTCTAATCTAAAATAAAGAACTCAACCTCTATGAATAAAACTCTCAAATTTCACAAAGAAACATAAAGTTTTTCTAACTAATGATTGAAAAATGAGAAGTGAAACCTTTTATGTATAGGTTGAAAGCAGGAATAAATCTGTCCAAGAATCAAATAAAATCTTATTTAAATCTTAAATTTAATAACAAATTATATCCAATCAAATCTTGAATAATATCAAATAATATCCATTAAAAATCTTGGATAATATCAGATGATATCGATTCAAAATTAGATTTAATAACATATAATATCAAATCAAATCTCTGATATTTATTAAATTTACTCAGTTACACATTTAAAATTCAAAATGAATTTTAAATTAACAGTACTGTTCGCATGTCTTCTATAAATACAGGGTGTGAGATTCGAGCATTACCCATAGGGTTAAGTACAAGTCAGTTTTAGGTCGGGTCTATTTCATGCCGGGTTCATTTCAGGTCGGGTTCAAATGATTTGAGTCAAAATTAGATAATTGACAGGTTCGTTTCAGGTCGAGTATATTTCTTATCGGTTTTATTTCAGTTCGATTACATTTCAGGTCAGGTTAATTCGGTTTTTAAATTCATATTAAGTTTGAATTTGGTACAAATAGTCAAATGATTTTGGGTTGATCATTCATTTTAAATTAATTATTTAACATCTAACGTCTTTCACAAACATGAATCACATTAAAAATAAATATTACTCACTAAAATAAAAATAAAAAATATTATCAAATGATTCATATCTTAAATATTAGACTAAATTAAAAAATTTAGAAATTAATAAATTCAAATTTCAAAGATAAATAAAAATATCATGATATTAAAAATACTAGACTAAATTACAAAAAAAAATGAATTAGAATATAGTTTTAAAGACTATAATTAACAAAATATAAAATTAAAATAATAAATATTAGAATAAATTAAAAAAGAGAGAGAATGAGTTCAATTTCAACTAAAAATAAAGTTTTAGAGAATAAAAAGAATAAATCAATTAAAAAATAAAAATTAATAAAGAATAAATTTAAGTTTAAAATTTTAAAATAAATAAATAAAATAAAATATCGTCTTATTAAAAATACTAGACTAAATTAAAAAAGTTATAAATTAATAATGGTAAAATTCAGTGAAAATCTAAACTTTCAGGGACTAATATAAATAAAAATATAGTTAAGTTTTAGTATGTATGTATAATATATTTTAATACATTATACATATACAATATACTATATATAGAAATTAAAATATAAATGTATATACTTTAATATATATTATATATAGAATGCATATTATATATAGAATAAAATATTATAGAATGAAAAATTGTATAAGGACATATATACAACTGAATATCATTAATAAAATATATGGTTAAACATTATTAACTTTTTAACAATTTTTAAATAATTATTAAAAATTTTCAAAGGCTCTATTTTCAATTAATCATATTTTAAAATAAAATTTAAAAAATTATTTCATGAACCATTCTCATAGTCTTATTCATGATCTTACCCAATTAAATAAACTCATATTATCTATAGTTACCACATAATATTTTTATAAACTAAAATTTTATAAATTATCGTCTTCTTCCTTATACCTCATATATTTGTTCTAATATGTTAACGTAAGAAATTATTAAAATAAAAAATACTAAAAAATTCAACCCACAAATCAAAAGAAAATTTATTATTAATTAAAACACTATATTTCAATCTCAGTTACATTTGCCGAGAAAAAAATAAATTATTAATAATAATAATATTACTACATTCTAATCTCAATCTAATTATTGATAAAATTAGTATATATAATTTTTTTAATTTGGTAAGAATTTTCTCGTTGAAGAGAAAAATTTATGTCGCTAGAAAAATAAAAGATAAGTTTTTAAAATATATTATATACACTTTCATAGCAACTGAGAAAGATATCGTGATTTTTTAGTGTATTGTAATAAATCTATTAGTGAAATTGTAAAGGAGATCAAATTAAATATTCCGATGAATTATAAAGATCACAACCTAATCATGTCTTTCACCGGTCACGTACTCAATAAATTTTTTTTTAGATAATAATCGATAAATCCACTTATATAAAATGAGGATAAATACAATTATTTTACCGATTGAGTTAGATCGAAATATAGTGATTTTTTAAATAATAATTTTATTTTTTCATTTTTTATTCATGAGTTAAGTTGTTTGATATTTTTTATTTGAAGTTTTTTTTTCATTAACTTATTAAAATAAATGTAGCGACCTTTTTCAAAATTTAAAAAATTAAGTTGATACGATAAAGTATTTATTTCATTTTTAAAAAATTAATTTGGATAGGCTAAAGTAAACCTGAAGGAACTTGATGTTTCGCTTTCACAAGTTGTCATCCAAACACCTCGTCACGACTCAGAAACATCTCTTTTCATGCAAGGTCACCAAAAGAAAGAGCGAAGATCTTGGTACATCTTGTTACTGTCTGGATGAACTGAAACGAACTATGGTGAGCTTATTTAAAGATAAGGTCTCTTAGATCCTCTAAATCAGGGACACACAAACGACCCTTGAAGTACAAGAATCGACTATCTTGTACCTCAAATTTTGTTGCCTCATCTCTCTAAACCGCCTCCATCGGAGCTACCAACTCCTCATCAAGCATTTATGTCCTTTTTATCTCTTGAACTAGCGTGGACTCCACACACAACTTCGCCAAAAGACCTTCATCCTCTTTTATCCTCAACTAAGCAAACATGGCTCAAGTCTGATATATACTTCCGACTCAAAGCATTGATGACCACACTCGCCTTATCGGGGTGATACACTATGAAGTAGTCATATTCCTTTAACAACTCTATACACTATCGTTGACTCAGATTCAACTCTTTCTGTGTAATTCGGTACTTGAAACTCTTATGATTGGTGTTGATGTAACATTTCTCCCCATACAGATAGTGTCTCCATAAGATAGGCCTTTAATTGCTCAAAACTCTATTATCTTCTTTCATTCCATACAAACAAAACTTCTTTATGGAGAAACTTGATCAATAGTGTCTCTATGATTGATAAGCCCTTAACAAACCCCCGGTAGCATCCGACAAATATAAGAAAATTATGAACTTCTAACACATTTCTCGGTGGTTTTTATTCCACCATAGCTTGGATTTTCTGAAGGCCCATACGGATTTTATCCACTTCAACTATACGACTAAGAAATGCCACCTCTGACAACCAAAACTCATACATTTTTTAAACTTGGCATAAAGATTTCTATCCCTCAAAACCTGGAAAGCTAATCTTAAGTGAAAGTCATACATATCCTCTAAGCGTGAGTATAACAACATGTCATCGATAGAAAGCCCCATTAACTAAGCCAAGCATGGCTTTGCGATCCGATTCATCAAGTCCATAAAAATTGCAGGTGCATTTGTAAGCCCAAAAGACAATACCGAGAATTCATAATGCTCGTACCATATTCTAAAAGCGGTCTTTTGGACATCCTCTTCCACTACCTAGAATTGGTAGTACCCCGACCTTAATTCGATCTTAGAGAACACACGTGCAACCCTCAACTAATCAAACAAGTCATTGATTCTTGGCAACGAATAACAGTTCTTAATCATGATTTTTTTGAGCTAACGGTAGTCAATGCACATTTACATTGACCCGTCTTTCTTTTTAACAAACAACATCGGTGCTCTCCAAAATGATATACTTGATCGTATAAAACCTCTCTTGAGCAACACTTGAATTTACTGCTCCAACTCTTTCATCTCCACTGGTTCCATACGATATAGCTCTATAGACACCGATGACGTCCCTGAAATCACATCTATCTGAAACCCTAACTCACGGTTGAGAGGTAAACTGGGTAACTCTTCTGAAAGCACATCAACATACTCAAAACTTGTCCTCAAACTCTCCAACACTGGACTCTCAACCCTCACATCCACCATGCAAGCTAAGAAAGCCTTACAATCTTGCTGGATTAACTACCGAGTTAAAAATTCTAACACCACGTTCAGTCAACATGACTATTCTATCCTCTTACAACAATCTTAGATCCATCCGTATCACAAAACTTCAAACCCTTATACCTATGCCTCAACTCGCGTCTTATTTGAATAAACAATTTATTCCTAGGATTGCGTAAACTTACACATACAGATCCCTCAAGGTTTCAATATGGGTCCCACCCACATTTTTCTTATCAACATACTTCTATTCTTAAGCAAACAAACGAGGTCACACCATCGAATTTTTAGCATTAAAGCAAGTAGACTTTGACTCATGGATATGTATTTATCTGACACCTATATACCATATTAAACTCCCCCAAGGACTTCCTAGAACCAACTAAACCGACCCAAAACTCGTATTTCAAAATTTTGTTTTAAAATCCCATCGACACATTTAAATCCATTAAGAGTTCACTCATTTCATATTCATACAAAGTCAAATACCAGTAAATCAAAATGGTTTTGAGCTCCAATTAATACAACACATTAAAACATTTGATTCGATCTAAATTAAATAAAAGTTACAATTACATATAGGGTCCTACAATTAAATAACCCGCTACATCTAGTAAAAGTAATCTAAAAACAAGTCGATACTGAAATCAACCACGATAATGCTCCTCATATACAAGGATACTCTACTAACCAGTTCACATCTTACATATCATAATTAAGCATATGAAACATAAATAATAACATGGCATGAGTAAAATGACGCTACCATATTCTCCTAAACACAATGTATCATGCATGCATATTATCAACACACATCATATGCATATTAAGAGAAGTCAACACTGTATCTCATAATCCATATATCTCATATATATATATATATAAGTAGTTCGACTTATAAACACTAAGCATTAGGATCATACACTACGAGCAAGGTCTGCGTCCACTAAGTATTAGGATCCCATACTCTAGGATGAGGCTCGCGTCCACAAAACATCGGGATCCTACATCCAGGGATTGAGGCCTACGTCCATACAGCATCGGAATCCTCTAGATCTCATGCTCGAAATATTACATCGAGCATCTTTGAATAAGGCTCACGTCCACACAACATCAGGATCCTTTATTTGAAAAAGTCTTTAATACATCACTCATAATCTCACATCAGATGGCCTTCATCGTGTTGCAACACTATGATCATATGTATATATAGGGTACCCGAACCCACTACATAATATTATAACACTAGGCGACCCATCAACAGTAAGCAAAATCTCTAGCTTACCATATCACACAATTATATTACCAATATTCATTTTGTTTTCCATCACAATTTATTTACATACTGATTTCCATATGATTAGACAAATATCTCCTAAAAGGGTTAAAATATCAATTTCTCAATTTTAGTATTCATTTTACACCTTAAGAGACCCCTAAGACCTGATAACTTCGTAAAAAAACTATATTTAAAGCCTTTTTACTTACGTTATTGAGTGTCTTTGAGTGCATATAGGAACATTTAGGATCATAACATTTCATGTAGTGGTTAGTGAGGCCTTAGCATTTATGGTGTGGCAATAGGTTCTATTTTACGGGAAAGGTCGTGTTTTTGGCCGATGTTGTACAGGTAAAACAAAGATGGGAGCAAAGGAAATTTATCATGACATTTGCAGAAAGATAGAAATTGGAAAATGTTATGGCAAATGTGGAGACCTCCTTTGTTGTACAAAAAGACAAGAAGATATTTTGCAAAGGAGTGTCAGCTGGTGCTATACAGGTTGGTTCTAAGCTATCTAAGCATTCAACCAAATCACATACATGCAACAAATGAAAAATCTATGAAATGCATGATGTTTAAGAGTAGGAGGAGTACCAACCTTAGACAAAAATCAATAGCAACCACTTTTTCTCTTCTCCTCAAGCTTTTTTCTTCCCAAGGCTCCTTTAAGGTTCTTTAACCTTTTTCTCTACAAGGGGAGATAAATCAACAAATAGACATAGTTAGGAGTGATTCTAGGATCTAAAATCATCAACAAAACTGAGAAAGGTGCTTAACATCACCAATTCTCGTTCTTGGCTCTTCAACCGTACTAAAACCCTTCTTCCACCAAACTCAACCTTATTTACCTTGTTTTAGATCCCCTCAAGCTTTACACACTTCCCTCAACAAAAAAACGTAATGTAGTATAGAACTTCCAAAGAAGGAGCCTTTAGCTATCATTTTTTAAAAATAGCGGAAGAAAAAAACCAATGACTTCACCTTATCCTTTTTTGCAGAGACCCACTCCTCTCCCCCCTTCTCTTGTCCTCAATGGTTAAAAGTACACATGCTCTCACAAAACAAGCCTTAACCCATTACAAACATAACTCTTAAAGGCCCAAAGCCCAACAACTAACCCTAACACAAACCCGAGGCCCAAACGAGACCCAAACATAGAAGCCCAACGCTCTGGATTAACCCGATACTCAAATCCAAAATCCGGGTCGTTATAATATACAACTTATAAAAAATCACACATGATATATATACCAAATAGTCCCGTAGATCTGAGGATGGATGGGTGAAATTAATGTAATAATCAAATTGAAATTTTGATTTTGAAAATATAATTTTTTATTTTAAAAATTAAAATTTTAAATATAAAAAGTTAAAAATGAAATAAATACGAAGGCAATAATTTTTGAACAAAGAGAACTTTGATATTGAATTCTGGAAATTTTTGAGCGTGTCCCTTACATTCATTTTGGAGCGGTTTTATAGAGGGCTCTGTCCTCTTTACAACATTATTTGAGGAATCTTTACTATTCCTCTATTTTGGATTTTTATCTGTGGGAATCTCATAGGCTAGCACTATTTTCTTGCTAACACTATTACAAGCATTATTGGTAGCACTACATTGTTGCATCTAGCACTACATTACTATTACAAGCATTATTGGTAGCACTACATTATTGCATCTAGCACTACTTTACTATTACAAGCATTATTGCTTTTTTCCCGTGGAGTATGGTCTTTTCTTGTTTTGGCATCTTGGAAGGCTGACACCATGTTTTCCATGTACATTTCATTTTGGTCTTTACTTCTTTTTTGTTTTGATAATTGTGACAGAGGTGTTGTCTTCTGCCAGGTCGATAGTCTTTATTGAAGATGATTGAGAAGCTTTGTCTTTGTCTTCTTCTTCTGATTCGGAGCTCATTAAATTTAGTATTTCTGCCATCAATTTTTTTTATTCTTTTTTACTTGTAGCTTGAGCTAAGACTGCACTTGCATTTGATTTTGCTTATAAGAATCTTGATGTGTCCTTGTCTGAAATAAGTGTTTTGCAAAGGTTTGGATTTTTGATGAAGAAACCGTCCAAGTATTTGAAGTCATATTTTTCTTCATTGAATTTGTCCCACCATTTGGTCTTGAAAGTTCTAATCAACCAACGGAGATTTGTTTCTTCATCATCTTCATAATTGTATCCCCAAGAAACAATCCAAGAAATACATAATTTTGAGAAAAAATGAAGGATAAGGGATATGTATTTTTGGTCTGGTTCGGGTTGAAATTTTTCAACAAAGTTTTGCCAAAGGGATTGGATTTTGGGTGGTAATATTTTAATAGTTGGTCCAAAAAATCTCCACCATTCATGAAACCAGTTGGGAAATTTGTAGGTCGAACCAAATTTAAAATATATGAGCCAAGAATGTCTCATATGTGGGTTGTTCATAAGAAAGGCAGAGTTCCAGGCTGTTTGGTAATCCCAATATGAGAAATGTGTGCAATGGGTAATTTTTTCAGAAAATGAGGTTGGAAATTTCATCAAAGTCATTGGGTTTTCACCCCAATCTCTTGGTTTAAGGATTCTGAGAATTTGGGCGGTGAAATGGGTTATAAAATTTAGATCTTTAGGATCAGTATAATGTTTAAAAGATACGGATCTCGTTTGAATTAAAATATTCATATAATATTCTTGTGTTTTTCCTGAGGATGTCATAAAATGACAACCATTAAAAAGATGTTTGATTAAAATATGTGGAGGCTTATCAGGAAAATCATCCTCCAATGGTACAATGTATCCAACATTTTCATTTTGAAAATATTGTGAAGTTTTTTGAGTAGATGTCTGTGACAATACTACTTGTTTTGGAAAAACATGTTGGATAGATTGTAGTTTTGAAGTATTTGCGAGAGATTTTGGTTTATGTAAAACAATCTCTCTATTTTTTGAAATCTTTATTGCTTTTTCAGCAATTTGTTTGAGGGGACTTTCATCCTTCATTTGAGAAAATGCCATGGCAATTTGTGGAGATTGAGAAAGTGACTCAATCCATTTTTTGACTTCAGGCGAGATTTCATTTGGATCTTGGGCATCTTGGAGTGATGCATTGGATGATGATCTTGATGAAGCATTTTCTTCATTTTGTTCTAATTCGAATATTTCTGCCCATGATTTGATGGGTTTTGCTGATATTGTATCTTGTAACTTGCCTTTTCCTTTATCTCTCAATTTCGGGGGCATTTTGTAAGAACTCTCTGGTAAGGAAATTGGGTAGAGAATTAGATTCTCCTTTGATAAATTCAATATCAAAATCAAATATGCTTAAAATTGCTTGCCATCTTGCAAAAATTTGTTTTGAGGTTATATTTTTAACATCTTTTTGTAAAACCTCTTTTGCCGATTTACAATCAATTCGTAAAAGAAATTTTTGATTTAGTAAATCGCTTTGAAATTTTGTAATACATAAAACAATAGATAAAATTTCTTTTTTGATAGTACTATAATTTTGTTGAGCTGGATTCCAATATCCTGAAGTAAATTTGACTATTTGTTCTTTTCCTTCTTTTACTTGCTTTAGAATCCCACCATATCCTATTTCAGAGGCATCTGTCTCTACTATTTTTGGACTCGATGGGTCTACTAAATAGAGACAAGGTAATCTAGTGATATATTTTTTAATTTGTACAACCACATTTGTATGTGTGTCAGTCCATGGTTTTGGATTTTTCTTTAGTCTTTCGTATAAAGGTTTACATAATTTACTTAGACACGGGTAAAAATCTATCACATAATTTAAGCTACCTAAAAACCTTTGTAATTGAACTTTGTCAAGGATTTGATTTGGAAATTTGCTAGCAAATTCTATGGATCTTTCGATTGGGGTGATTGTTCCTTGTGTAATATAATGACCTAAAAATCGAACTTTGATTTGGAATAGGCTTATCTTGGGTTTAGAAACTACTAGACCATTATTTTTTATTATTTTGATAAAAATTGATAGATGTTTAAAATGTTTTTCTAAGTTTTCTGAAAATATTAAGACATCATTAATGTAAACAATCGCAAATTGGGAGTATGGATTAAAAATTCCGTTCATAATTCTTTAAAATTCTGAAGGAGCATTTTTTAATCCAAATGGCATTACATTCCATTCGTATTGTCCAAATGGAACAGTAAAGGTTGTTTTATATCTTTCTTCTTCTTTGATTTGAATTTGCCAAAACCCAGATTTTATATCAAATTTTGAAAAAATATTTGCATTGCATAGTTTTTGCAATAGATCTTTTTTATTAGGAATAGGATATCTTATCCATTTTAAGGCTTGATTTAATGACTTGTAATTTATTATCAATCTTGATGTTCCTCTTTCTAGTTCTACATTTTTTATCACATAAAATGCTGAACAGCTCCATGGAGAACTACTTTTTCTAATTAATTTTTTATCGAGAAGATCTTGTATTTCTTTTTTACAGAATTCTTCCATTTCACTATTCATTTGAATCGGTCTAGCCTTTGTGGGAATTTGTCTTTCGTCAAAATTATTCTCATAAGGTAGTGTTACTTCATGTTTCTTTCTATTCCAAAAGGCATTTGGAATATCAAAACATATGGTTGATTCAATTTGTATTTTCATATGATTTATTTTTTCTTGTATTTTTGTTTGTCATAATTGTTCTTTTATTCTTTTAAAGCATATTTCTTCTTTCAGAAAAGAGATTTGTTTTTGTTTATGACTGATTATATTATTGATTTGTTTATTTTGAATTACAATTTTGGTCTGCTCCAGTATCAAAAAGGGCTATTGTTTCTAAAGAGAATTCATTATTTATTAATAAATTAATTCTTATCAAATATCTTTGTATTGAAACTTCGGTGAGAACCATCATATAATTTTTTATTGTTTCTTCGGTTTCAGGTTCATCTTCTGAAGAGGACTCTTGGAGGCTATTATGACCTAATCCTTGTATATAGTTTTTCATATCTTGCTGATCATTTTTTAATTGTAAAAGTTCCTTTTTTATTTCTTTTATTTCTGCTTGTAATTCTAAATTTGTGACTTGTTTAGGTTTTGCCTGTTCATATCTGTCAAAGATTATATCTTGTAAATTATACATTTGTGAAGGATTAGAGATTATTTCTTTCCCTTTTTCCTGCTTATTTTTTAATGAATCTTTAAGCTTTAATAAATATTCCTTTTTTAATTTTGGATCTTGAATTTTATCAATGACATCTATTATGAATTCTTGATCTTTTGTTAGCATATTGATTACAGCTTCTTCTTCTTTAGAAGACTCTGATGTAGTATGTAATTCATCAATTTGTAATTCTTCTATTTCTGTTGAAGTGTCTGATTCAGTATTTGTAGTCTCAAAAAGGATTTCATTAATTTTTTGTTCAATTTCTTCATCTAGGTTTAAGTTATTAATCTTTCTTTTAATCTTACAATATTTTGAAATATGTCCTGTCTTTCCACACCTATAACATTTTATTGTTTTATCAAATTTATTATTTGGTTTAGATTGTTTTTTCTCTTTTCTAAATCTTTTATATTTTGGTTTTTTATAATATTCGGGGATATGCTTGGTTTTTCTTTTTTCTTTCGGGCAACAATTTTTTAAAAAAGAATATTCTTCTTTTATGTCAAATTGTTGGCAGAAGGATCCTAATTCTTTTTTACAGATATATCTTTATTTCTTTAGTTGTTTTTGTAGTTTTAAATCTTGACAAATTTTTAATCCTTCTTTTTGGGTAAAACTAATTAATTCACCATATGTGAGTTTTTCATAAGGAATTATTCCTTTATGATTTTCTCTAATTTGATTTCTAACTTTTTCACCTAAAAGGTTTGGTAGTCCTGCTAAAAACTTTTCTTTCCAAAAATGTTGTTGATTATCAGATCTTTGCATGACTCTAGTCATAAAAACATCCTTATACCATTTGAAATCTGTTAATTTTTTGCACTTTAAATTTGATAACAATTCTAAATTTCTATCTTTGAGGTGAGATGGGTCACCTATGAAATGTTTTGAAATTGAGAAAATAAGGGTTGCAACAGCATCTTGGATTTCTCTCTCCTGTTCATCTAATATAATTCTTCCTTGGTCATCTTTTTTAGTAGCTCTTAAAATTTCCTCCTGTTGAGCTTTGGTGAGCGCATGGTCCCACCATCCTTTTAATTGGCCAGTAAACCCAGCGATTAAAAGGTTGGCTATAGCTTGATCACTAATTAAGCCATTTTGATTTGGGGTTTTATAAACATTTGACACCATCGTCATTTGTTGTAATAGGCTAAGAATATTGTATTCAGACATACCATCTATATTCCATTCATAAATGGTATTTGCATTGTATTTATTTTGGAAGACTGGTTTTTCTTCAATATTTAAATCTGGTGCAGTAATTTTTGGATAATATAATTTTTTAGGTTCTCTCCAATTCATTTTATTGATGTGATAATCTTCCGATGACTGTTCTGAATCATAATTTTTATTTAGAGTATTTATTGAATGTTGTGTGGGTATAGGAGTGTCAGGGGATATAAGCTCGGATTCTAATTTATTAAGCCTATCTTGTATTTCGGATAAAAATGTTTTTTGATAATTTTTTAGAATTTTATAAGGTGTAAAAATTGGTTCCATAGAATTTTTTTCTTCTTTTATTTCTTTCTTAGGATAAATTTCTACTAAATTTTCAATATAGTCTAATTGTTTTCCTATGGTATGAAGGCTAAGATTTGTATAATTATTTTGTTCAACAATCATTTTAATATCTTTCGAAGATATTTGTTCTCCTGCATCAGGGTTTCTTATTCTCAAAGGACTTGCTTTTATGCCTATATGTTTATGAAGGTAGGAAATTTCTATTAAAGGAGGATGTTGAGATTCAACTTCTCCTCTTCTTGTTTGCCATTTCGTACAATTTTTTATTGTATTAATTGAAAAATATTCTTCGAACCATGTAAAGAACTTTATATGAATTTTATGAATATTCATAAATTCATAATATTCTTGAAGGATTTCGTCCTTTTCTTCTTCATGGTCTTTAAAATATTTTTCTCTTTTCTCTTTGTTTTTATCGGAATAGAAATGTTTTCTGCACCATTCTTTGTTGATTTCAAAAGGATTTTCTAAAACATATATTTCAGAATTTTCATTTCCTCTATTATTAGTCATGGAAGAATATGTTGGAGACATGTTTGGTGAATTTTCTGGGCTCTCAACTTGTCTAGCATAAATAGGTTGAACAATATTTGAGGAATTATCTATCCCTTGTAAATTGGTTCTTAATGTATTTGAGACAGAAGAAGTAGAGGCTCTAGCTGTCCTAAAATCATTACTTGATTCTGTGATATTTAATCTTTGAAAAGCAGTACTTGTACTTGCCATATCAAATGAATATCTTGGGGGTAATCTTTTTGGTTTATCAAAAATTAATTCGACTGTTCCAGTACTATCTTGGGTAATTTCTCTTAAGGAGTTGTTTCTAATGGGATTCGCTTCTACTGGAGGTGTGGCTCCTTCTAATTTCCATATATTAGGAAGGCTAATTTCATGCCACTGAATAGTCTTTGGTATTGTGGTGTGAGATCTAGTTGTATCTGTTTCTATTAGGAGGGTTTCTCCTTTTAGACTTTGGAATAAAGCTTTAGTATTTACTACAGAGTACATTGCTTTGTAATGCAACTTATAAACTAAAGTCAAAACTTCAAATCCAGGAAGCATTTTATAATTATGAGTATGAATTTGGAGAGTTAATGATTTTAGAATATTTTTATCTGTTAGAGAGACCATAAAATTTGGATAACAATTAAAATGTATTGGTCCTGTACAAAAACTTGTTTCTATTGTTCCTAATAAAGAATCATTAAACATAATATGTCTTTGATCTCTTAAAACCACTAATATGGATGTATTTTTAGTGACTTCTACACTAAGAGGTTTAATTTCCACTTGGACAAGTCCAAAATGGATATATTTATATTTTTGATCTCTAAGTCTTTTCATAGCAGATTCATCTAGTAATTGAAAGGTTTGGTACTCTTTTTGGATAGGTAAACTTTTTTCTTTTATTTTGATAATATAGTTACAAAAGGCATTAAAGTTTTCAAAAGTTGTCTTTTTATAAATTTGATTAACTGGAACGATTGGAATATTCCAATCATCAATTTTTTGAGAAATATTTTCATAATTTATTTCTTGTTCATTGACGGTTCTATTTGAGGATTGATCAGAATCCTGGGATCTGTTGGAAACAAAGCTTGCAGAAGAATTAGTTCTTCTAAGAAATAGAAACATCTATCTGATTTTAAAATCCTACAAAGAGGGTTCTACTATCAATTTTCTTTGGATTATTAAGGTTGCCTACAGGGATACTATAACCTTGACACACCTAACCCATGGTATTAGCGGCCACTGTATCAAAACTCAGCAATAATAATAATACATTGAAAAAGATAGTTAAACCAGAACTCAAAAATTTAAAACCAAAATTGATGTTTGTAAAATTTTAAAATACCTGTTCTCCTTGGCTCGGATACCAAATAGTCTCGTATATATATTAAATTCACTCTGCTTATTAAAAATATTAAAGTTTATAAAAACCTAACGAACATGACATTTAACAAAAACAAGTATAAGATATTATACACCAAAATTATCTAATAAAAATTTAACCAAATCAACAAGTTCACATCCCACTCTTAGAGCTAATATAAATTATAAGTACTAATGTATTATCTATTTTTCAGTTTTTAGGAATAATATATTATTATATATCATATAATTGGACAGATCGATTAATCATTATTTTTCAAAATTGTGAACCATAATAATTTTTAAAAAATGACCCGTATTAAAACTAAATTTTCAGCTCAATTAATCGAGTTCTCAAATTTATTTTTTTATTTTTGAATTCAATTTGGATTTATCAATTATATTACACAATCCTAATTATAATTAATCAATTAATGATTTAGATACCAAATTATTGATAATTATGAAAAAACTTAAAATTATATATCTAATCTATACTTCTTTTGAATTTTGAACCTCTCTAATAATTTTTTACTAAAAATAGGTGTATAAAGTTTAGTCCGTTAGCACTCAATAATTACCTACAGTTGAAAAAAATGTTAATCAATAATTGCTTGAACGTGAAAATAATTTATAATTTATAATTATTTTTAAAAAAGATATTTTTAATATTTTAGATAACCCTAAATTTTTATGTTTTTTTAAATTATTCCTCAAACTCCTGAAATTTTTAAAATGAAAACTTTTAAATCATAAAAGCTTTCACGATTGATCTTACTTAGGTCCTGTTTGTGAGTGCTTATAAAATTGCTTTTAGGTGAAAATTCCGTTTTATACGCACAAACAACCAAAAACACTTGAAAATTATAAAAGCTTTTCCGGTAGAAATTATTTATTTATCCTTAATTTTGGTTTTTGAAATCTTGGTCTATAAAAACTAGATTTTTTAACTTTTGTAAAACCTTGTTTTGTAAAATCTCCATCCCAAACCAAGCTTTTTAAACACAACATCAAACTAAACTTTAATCCTTTTCCCTAGCATGAAGTCGTTAAGAATGATAAACGGCACATCAAATTGTGTGTATATTTCACGTTTCATATTTAATTGACATATTATTTATCATTTTTAATGATAACGTGTTTAGAGAAATGATCAATTAGGTCCAACGTCCGAAAAGATATTCTCAGAAAAACGATCGATGGAGAAAGTTAGCATTGATTTAGGATTCAAAATTTCGAAAGTTGTAAAGATTTAAGATTATTTTATAAAAATAAAAGAATTTTAAAATTTTTTAAAATCTTAAAATTTTTACTATAAATTATTTCAAAAAATTTTAATTTTATAAAAAATAAAAATAAAAAACATATCATATTTTAATAAAATAGTAATTATTTGATAATAATAATTATTAAATGATTAAAATTATAATATGTAAACATTAAGTACTTATTTTTTAAGGAAAGATCTTTTAGGCACAATCTTGTTAGTAAAATTAAAAATTTAAAAAATTTAAATTATAATTAATAATTATATATTGAGTCTATTATTCTTGTATGAATTATATGTTAAATTTTTTAAATTTTTAATTTTTATTAATTAATTTAATAATATAATAATATTTAACGTTAATAATATTGAGCGTTGTTCCACCCGTTGTAAAATTTTCCCTAGTTAGGTGGGTTGGAAGAGGAGGCGGGATCCGATTCGAAAATCAAAAGCACAGTGAGAGGAAATTATGGGATCCAATCCAATTGGCGTTTCAGTCAAAACACAGCACTGTCAAAGTCAAACTTTGAGAAAACAAAATCTAAACAAATCCAAAAGGTAAAGTAAGATGGGCGAAAGACAAGGGTTCCACGACTCTACAGCTCTCGAATATTAATACCCTCACTTAGACTACACGCTATTGCAAAGTTCAACAATCTAAATCCTCTGCAATTTGTTTTCTGAATCCATGAAAAGAATCTGAAAAACAAAGGAAAAAATGGGTATCAACAAGCTCTTGAATCTCAACACAATTCCATGGTGTTTCCACTTGTTGGGAAACCACATATCCTGCCTCAACCTGCGGCGGACGGAACCGACGATTTCTACCATCAAGCTCGTCAAATCTGATGGGGCTGTCGAGATATACGACCGTCCCATCAATGTTTCCGACCTCATGAAGGAGTTTCCAAAACACATGGTGTGCCGTTCCGATTCGTTTTACATCGGGCAGAAGATCCCGCCTCTCTCCATCCACGATCAGCTCCAGCTCGGTCACGACTACTTCCTCCTCCCTAAACGTTTTTTCCAGTCCGTGTTGTCTTTTGTCACCATCTCCTCCTTCGCCAACGATGCTCAGTCGAGGAATGCGGTGTTGAAGAAAGCCGCCGCTTGCCAACCTTTCGTCATCCAGAAGAGTTCGTCGGGGTGTTTAAGGATACGCGTGTCCGATGATTTTATACGGCAGTTGATGGAAGAAGGGAGAATGAAAGAGGAAACCGCAGAAGAGAGCAGCGGGAGTAATAGCAGAGTATGCAGCACCCCGCAGTTGCAGAAGCAGTACACGCAGCTGGTAGGTTCGTGGCGCCATTGGAAACCAAAGCTGGAGACGATAATTGAGACGACGGAGAAGAAGAAGAAGAGTCAGATGTCACCATCTTTCGGGATGAGAATCAGGAAGAAGAAATCACATAATTCGCAGTCTAAGAACAACATCGTAAAGGGTTCTACTTCTTGTCATAGATCTGGCGTACTTCCCCGTGCCAATATCCCTCCATCTAAACCCAAGATTAGGATCATTAAACCATCAAGAAAATGATAGGAAAAAGAGAATCACTATGTTTGATTTGTATTTTGTTTAGAAACATCATAATTAATCGTAGTAGAATCATGAATCATTCTGATACGTACAGTAACAGACAGACATCCCAGGTGATGGATGAGCATAGAATCCATGTACCAGCTGAATCAGATATAGTTTGTAATAAAAAATTAATAAAACACTTTATGAATTTTTATATTCCAAGGAAAGGTAAGAGTTGATTTGTTGGAGTCTTCAAAGTACAAAAATATATTTAATAAAATCTTAAAATAAAAAATATTATCGTATAATCATGTTAAAATATATATTTTTATTGGTGCGTAGGGTAGGGTGACAAGTTTGGGCAGCGTTGTTTCTGGTCAGAGAATAGTGGCTTTGACCTATGCACCCCTTGTGGGTACTGCAGTAATTTTGCACGTGTCTTCTCCTTGTAAATGACAAAGTAGTCGTCAAACAAAGTCACTGCTGTGTTCCTCTATAATTCTATTTTTCACGTGCTCCTTCTCACCTCTTTATCACGGAATGGTTGTATGAGTCGAATTCACATGCACTGTATTTCCAAAGACAGAATAGGTGTTCAATTTTGGAAACAAGAGTCGAAAATCATGAATATAAACAGTGAAACAAATATATAATAATAATAATAATAATAATTACAAACTAATTAACGAATATGAAATAAATAGGATAATTTTGGCTTATTTGGGTTAATAGTTTCTTTTTATTTTTAATTACAAAAATCACATCTTTCGAATAAGATTTAGAAGAATTTCTTTCTTTTGCATACGTAGACAAAATTTACGTTTTGTAAAATGCGTATTACTGTTTCGCATTTGATAGAACGCGAATTACATCTGACGTGGATTATAATATTTGTTAATTGAATAATTTAACATTTATATTGTTTTAGTGTCTTGCAAGACGTGAACTACCCCTTTATTTAAAATGAATTGATGCGATTTTCATGAGGTTGGGGGATGAATTCTCGTTATACTAGACGCTAATTACATGGGTGCAACCTTTTAAACATGGCTTGATACGTATGTGTTAAGTGAATCGAACAATCGAAAATGGCTAAGAGAAGATGAAATTGACACTTTTAAAATTTTATGAAAGAATTGGAAAATAGTAAAAATATGAATACAAAGACTTATAGTGGTTCAAGTTTCGAACAAGCTCTACATCCACTACCTTAGTTCCTATTGAGGATTTTCTAACCAATTCACTAACAAATTCGACATTTTTATTGCTTCAAGAGATATTCGTTACAACAAGTCAATCTTTCTAATAAAAAATTTACTTAACCTCACAAGGTTATAAGAAATTGAAAGGATGACAAATGTTTGTTTCTCTCACAGAAAAATATTTCCCCAATTACAAGTTGAACACTCCCTAAACTCAATTGCAAAAGATATAAATGAAGTACAATAGTTGAGTGTAAGATTTGACAATTTGAGTGCTTGGAGTTAGATTGAATGCTTGGATGTTTGCTTGAAGATCAATAGTTGTTGCTGATGCATTTGGGACTTATTTTTATACCCTCTCACTAAATTCTAACCATTTGGGTGGTTAGGATCATCAATATATTCGTTGAGACACCTTCTTTCCACCATAAATGCATTTATGTAACTGTGGTATCGATACTCGAAAAATATGTATCGAAACTCTACTAAAATAGAAAAAGTCGTTATGTGCATTTAATAAGGGGTATCGATACACGAGGTCATGGTATCAATACGAGTTAGTCTTTAAAGCAGGAGAATATCAAAAAGCTACAGAGTTGTATCAAAACGATTTGGTTCTGCCAAAACTGTATCGAAACGCCTTGAGGGGTATATCAATACTGGTCAACTAACTTTTAAAGATTATCTGACAAGTAACGGTCAAAAAATTTATTGCTTAAAAATCCTTAAAAAAATAACTCAAGTATCTAAATGCCTATGTGTTGTATCGATACTCTTTAAATATTTCATTTATCTTAAAATGTAGGACGATATCAAAACAATCAAAGATTATACAAAACGCTTGTATCGATACCAATTTAAAAAAGTTTCAAAACTAAATTTCACAGTTTCAAATGGTATCGAAATGTTCCAAGAACGTATCGAAACGCTTGGAAAAGCTTAAGAACATTCATCAAAAATAAGAAAACAGTATCGATACCAATAAGAGTAGTAGCGAAACGCCTGAGAAAATATGAATATTTTGGCTTTGAAAATGCTTAAGAAAAATGGTTTTATGTTATCGTTTTGACTTGAAAAAAATCTTTTACTTATCAATTTGGTATGATATTAATTACAAAATGGTCATTCTACTTCTTTGTTATATCAAAATCAATTTTAATTTTACAGTCTCCCACTTTTGATATAACAAAACCAATAATAAAATTTTAAGCAAAACTCTCCCTTAATATATGCATAGGTTTAAAAATTGAGTTTTAAAGTCTTCTTTCCCTTTTTATTAGATCAAAATCAAAGAGATAAACAAAAGGCAAGAAACAAGATATAAAACATAAATTTCATAATCCATAACATTAAACTTTAAAAGAAAGTAATCCAACAATAAAATCAAAGCATAATACTTAAACATAATAAAGGTGTATAAGTCTTAAATCCTAAATCATGACATGATATGAAAATTCAAACTAATCCTAAGAGCCAAAGCAAAACATCCTAAAAGCCAACAAAACTACTCCACCACTTTTAAGCTTTAGCTCCTTAAATCGTCTCTTGGCTTCGATCATATGGCTTGAGTATCCACTATCAAGGTTAACACATTTTGACTTGAAGCTTTGGTCTTGTAGCAATGCTCAATTTACAAATATGAAATTAAGTTTTGACTTTTAGTATCCAAACTTTTTTGAGTCCATATGAATTAGTTCCCAATAACTTGGTTCCTTTAGGAAGCCATGTAGCAATAACAATAGCACAAATATCATTATTGTGCATAGAGAATTTTCTATGTCTATAGTTATAAAAAGTCTTTCTAGCATAATTAGTTCTAGATAATTCACCTTTAACATATTATTGGAACTAATCTTGCTTAGAGAACTTTTTAAGTCACCAATTTCTTTTTGGTTACCTTCCTTCATCCTAGATAATAAATTATGCATGTTAAGATTTTTAGATTTTAGTTCCTGGAATTTCTCATGCATTTCCTTTGATTTATTTTCTAGTTCTAAATTAGTCTTAGCTAAGGAATCATTTTTATTCTCCATCGAACATTTTAAATATATCGTACACATGTAAACGTGATGAGTGCAACATGTTTCTCTCATCACAAGTATCGTTTTACGATTATTGAATTTTTATGACTGTTTGAAGGAATATCGCAGAACAATTATATTGTTAATCTACAAGAGAGAGCATGCGATTGCGGCGTATTTCAGACATTCATGTATCCGCGTGTGCACATCTTTGTTGTATGTGCATCCATTCATTTCAATGCAATGATATTCGTTGATCTTTGTTGTATGTGCATCCATTCATTTCAATGCAATGATATTCGTTGATCTAGTATACCGACTTGAAAAATATATTTAAGGTATACCGTTTCGAGTTTTACCCAATCGAAAACGAACGAGATCATAATTTGGTCAATGATGAACCTAAGATAAAAACAGATGAATGCCTACGACACAACAAAAAAAGGTCGTCCAAAGTCAACTATGATTCACTATGTTGAGTATATGGTTCCACAAGAACGGAACAAACAACGTAAGTTATGTAGTAATTGCAGAAACCCTGGATATGACATCAAAAAATATCCTCATAGAAACCACCTTGATTGAACTAATTGTACTTCTAACTGCATTGTTGTATTTATAATTATCATAAACAAAAGTATAAACTACGATTTTTTGTTTTTATAAAATTTTTAACAAGATTTTTAACCCCTTTACGCTCCTATTTCTTAGTCACTGTAAACATGTGTTCTCATATAACGATGTCAAAATTAAATAAGAAGAAAAAAAATATCTACGAACGTACTAAAAATCCACTTTAACATGAACGTGCCATGTTCCTAGTTTTTTAAGGATTTTGAACATGACTAAATACGTTTTAAATAAGTTTTCTTCGCTTTTTAGGATGATTTATATGCTCCGATTTTTTTGAATCTTATTTGGACAATGTCATTTTTCTAATTAAAAAATTAAAAGGGAATAGTGATCCAAATAAGTCATAGTTTTGAGGTGTGCGAAATACATTTCTAAAATTTTCAACTTGTATAAAGATATGCTTTTAATATTATAGATGAACTAAATTGGGATAAGATTATTTTTATGGTTTATGTGTATTTAAATTAGTATAATTAATTAATAAATTAGATATTAATAGTTATAAAAAACTATTATATGTAGTGGTTGTAAAACTTTTGACTTTCACAAGTGATTCTAATTTAAAGTTTAAATTTCAGTTAAGTACATTCAATCGGTTGACCAAGTTATTTATTTTTGTTTTTTAATTTTTTTAGATTATGAGTTTAAACTTATTAAGAGAAAAATCATTAGATGAGTCTGACTCAATATATCAGATGAAGATTCATTTAAAAAAATAAAATAAAAATTTATTATTAAATCAAATCATAAATAACGTGATAAACCAAAATCATATAATAATTTTTTTTTTATCAAAAGCATTCTTTCCTGTGTTTAAATTCCCTCTATCTATTTTCCTCTAAATAAGATTAGATGTGAATTCTAAAAATATATTTTTAAGGAATTCAAATTTTTTAAAGTTACGGTTTAAGGTATAAATATAATTTTAAAACAGTCTATATATACTTCACGAACAAATGTATCTTACAATAATTGTCGTTTGTGATATATAAATCTGTACCGTCTATATATACTACCGACAATCTCTAACTAGTTTAAATCGTTTTGGTTGTTGATAATTTTTTTTATAAATATTAATATTTAATTTATTTTAATTAATTTAGATTCAATATTATATAAATTTATTATGGGGTGATCTTTTTAATCTAATCTATTTGAGTTATAATTAAGATTAAATTTATTATATAAATATAATTTACAATCGTCCCCCACCCCTGAAGATTTTTTTTCTCACTTTTGTCCTCTTATTTAAATTCTTTTAGAAAATGAATTTTTTAGGAATTTATCCCCCTACTTCTAAATATTTATGTTTTGCCCCCCTCAATTTCAAATCCTGATTCCGTCCCTGCGAGTGGTCTTAACAGAAATGGTGACATTTATCTTAGGAGACTCGAGTTTGAATAACTTTATCTTTAAAGTACGTGTACCTTATCAAAAGATAAAAATTATGAACAAATATTAACGTTTAATTACCTTAAAAATATTCAAAAGTATTACGATATTCAAATTTTATAAATAACCGATTTTTATGAATCAAATCACGGGCCGATATTCGGGTATCCGGATATTAACACCTAGCTTTGACAATAGTTTTCTAGTATAATATTTGCTGGTACACGGCACGTGTTAAACGCCACTGTTTTTGGGATAGGTTTAAGTAGGAAACAACTTTTACCTAACTCCAGTTCAAAATTAAAGTTATTAAATTAAAAGTTAGGTGTCACGTATTGGTGTTTAATAATAGGGTTTAAATTAGGAGTTTGGTAAATTGGTGTCATATTTATTAGATTATGTCACACTAATTATATGAATGAAATGAAAATATTTAATGTAATATATATAACAGTATTAAAAAAATGATTTTTTATATCCTTTTGGAAATTAGTTGAGAGCAAACGGTGATTAGATTTTTAAACTCGAACATAATTTTGAAATAAATTATTTAAATTAAGATTATTTAGATGAAACATTATCTTTTAGCATTGGACTGCTTCTTAAATTCATTTTAAAAATTATATTTGATCATAAATAATACTTGATTATAATTTTAGTGATACCTTCTTTTTTTCACACTAAAATAAGTATTTAAAGAAATATTTTACGACGGACGTTGAAAACTGTTGAACATTATTATCGTTAAATATTATTAAATTAATTAATAAAAATTAAAAATTTAAGAATTTAACGTATAATTAATAATTATTTAAAATAAAATTTTAATTAAATTATTTTTCATGAGAAAAATTATATTAGTGGTCACCTAACTAACATACCTTTTTTGTTTTGGTCACTCAATTAATTTTTTGTTAAAATTGTCATTAATTTTTCATTTTGCTATCATGGTCACCAAACATTAAATATTTAATGAGATTATATCGTGACATGATTTAATAACAATTTTAGTTCATAAAATTATGATATTATATTAATTTAATCGTAATAAAAAAATCATCAAATATTTAGATTAAACCCTAAATTTCCATCAAATATTTAATAAAAACTTTAGAAAGATCAAATATCTCGATTCCATGCATATGATCGAAAAAGCCTTCTAGAATACTCTCTATACCACAATTCGAAAGCCATGCATATGCTTGAAAAAGCTTTCTGAAATACTTTTTATGTCACAATCAGACAACAAGACTGTGAGCTTCGAACACTTTAAGGGTGACATTTCCAAGGGTATATGCAACGACCCATTCTTCATCAATGAAACTTTTTCCAAATCCTAGTTCCATTATATCAGTTTAATACATTTACATCCATAAATGTATTTTTTGAAATTAATTTTTATAGAAAAATAATTATGAGTTGAATTTTGATTAAAATTCGAAAGAAACTAATATTCAATTATTGTTTTATAAGTTTGGTATTAAAAGAGTATTTAAAGAGCCTTTGAATTGCAGGAATAATTTCACATCAACGTTGTTTCACCTTATATTTTTTATTTTAATATTTCAATGAAATATTAAAAAAAATTAAATTTGAATAAAATTAATGTATTCGAGTAGTTTGAGGAATATAAGAAGTTAAATTAGATTTCAAAAGAACAAATCATAAAATTAAAGTAGTCTTTTATATTTTAGAACTTAATAAGTTGCTCAAAGACGAAACATAAATAAAAAATGAGTTGAAAAATTAATTTCTAGAGTAGTGTTACAAAGTAAGAATAAAAGGAATAGAAAATTTAGGGTTTAATCCAAATATTTGATGATTTATTTTTTATTAAAATTAAATTAATATAATGTAATAATTTTTGAGACTAAAAATTATTATTAAATCATGCCATGTCATAAATTTAGTTAAATATTTAATGGATGATGATCAAAATGATAATTAAAAAATATTAGTGACTGTTATTACTAAAAGTTTAGTTGAGTGACAAACAAAAAATAGAGATCGTTGGGTGATCGCTTGTGTAGTTTTATTATATAGAAAATAATTTAATTAAAATTTTATTTTAAATAATTATTAATTATATATTGAGTCCTTAAGATTTTAAATTTTTATTAATTAATTTAATGGTGTTCAACAATATTCAACGTTAGTATTGTTCAATAGTGTTCGAGCACATGATACACTCATCCTTAATTGATATATGTTTTCCTAGATAGGTGTTTTTTTATTGAAATAAATACTCAATTTTTTTTTAATCAAAATAAATGTTTAAAAGATTTTAAAATAGCCAAAAATAAAAATAGTAAGCACCGATTTCAACTATAATAGGGAAAACATAGAATATATGATTCCGACAATGGATTGGATTTGGATCTAATATTATAAAGTTTAAGTTCAATCTAATTAATAATCAAAATTTTAAAATATTTTAATCCATACATATCCAAGTTTAATTACACAAATTCAAGTTTGATCCAATAAAATATTTAAAATCCAAATTCAAAAGTACATACCAATTATATTTTCCTTTTAAAGCAACAATTCAAACAAATATCTTTATATAAAAAATAGTTTTCATCGAACAAATATATTTAAATACATAACACAAACAAATCTTAACAAATATTACTATTAAATATAAAATAAATTAAAGTAATAACTTAGACTTCAACTAAAAAAAATTCAAGACCAAATAAATTATTCTTACATAAACTATTATTGTTCTACTAAACTGATAAATACTTTCCAAATCACAACTATAAAATGTTTAATAAATATTACAATCTAATAAAAAAATTAAAAATATAATTAAAATATACAACTATTTATCTTTGACATAGAGAAAAAAATTCTAATCATCAGGTTTCTATTGTTTCAATAAATCCCAAGTTAAACATTTTAATTATATTTTTAATTTGCAAAGAGTTTTATTATGTATTTATATTGAGATAATCTCAATTCAATTTAATTAGAATTTTAATATATATTTATATTTTTAAATTTGATTTTTTAATATTTTTGATCGGATTCATATATGAATCTGGCTTTAATCAGATATAAACTCAAATCAAATTTTGATCGAAGCATGTTAATGTCCATATCTAATCCACCTCCTATTAGGAATCAAACTTTTTTAAAACCAAATTTGATCTTTTTTCAATTAGATTTAAATATTTTTTATTCAAATCAAATCAAATTCGAATTATATTATCATTCATTCCTTCAAACACACTCACATTAATCTATACCAACATAAAAAAAAATCATGAAATCTTTGAGAGAAAAAAATTGTTATGAAAATAGAGATTATAATGACCTTAAAACCCTAATAGATAAAAGTGAAACCTACACCCTAAAGCATATGTTTGCTAGTATTTAAACACTTCCAACATACATAACCTTAGAAAGCTTCTCTCTCCTACAATACCCCAAGGGATTATTTGATTTGACACAAAATTATTTCTTAATGTCTTAAATTTGACCTTGAAAGATAACCCTTTGGGCACTCTGTCCATTACGTTGCACAACATATCAGTTTGGATTGAATCAATATAATGCTTAATTATAATATAAGTTAAATACAACTACAAGTCTCATTTAAGAAAAGGTAATTATTTACTCCTACAATTATAATCTAAAATCACTCCTTTCAGTCGGCCTAAAAGACAGTTTTCTGCAGTCACAGTTTCATTTGACAATCTAACATTGTGTAGAATGTCTACCAAATGTAATGAAATGAAATCAATAATAATTGCACATCTCTTACAAATCAATAGTAGTCCAATAGTTTAGAAATTTGGTGAGAAAAGAATCAGGGTAACCAGAAAGACTAACCTACAAATGCTGTAATCAGGGTCCTTCCATTCACTATACAGAAACAATCTGGTAAAACATAGAGAAAGTTCCATCATACGATCTGCCACTCATCTTCGTTACTGTTCTCATCCGTGTTACCTGTACACATTCCAACAGAATCATCTGATCGAACCTTGCCTGCATCAACCATAGTATTGACATGGTGAATTCGCTTAGAAGCATTGTGTGTTGGAGCAACAGTGAACAAAGGGGCGCCGTTTGATTCCTCTGCTAGTTTGGATGCTCGGGAACAAAAATCGTCAAAGTCATCTGTCAAAAGAACAATGATAGAACAAGCTCATTTCATTGTCGATGAGTAACCTGGTCCGGACATATGCTGTAATGTAATAAATACCTACAAAATAAACAACAAACCTTTGTCTCGGCAGAAAAACCCAATTGCCAGGGATGGATCAATTGAATCCAGAGGAATGTGCCGTATGGTACTGTATATCATAAAAATGGACATAAAATTAAGGGCAAAAGAACCAATGCATGGAAAACATTCAAGTAAATTAATCGGATAAAGGAACTTACTCGCAGTGATAAGATGATGTATCCGCCTCCAGATTATCCGGACTAAGATTTACTACCTGATAAAAGAAGAATTTTAGTGTCACTACAACTACCATTTACACCGAACTTTGAATTTTGACCCAACTAAAGATACCCTGTACATGAATTGAAAAGTAAAGAATGTGTTGTTTCTTTAAGTAATTATTGTTAAAATATACCAAAACATAAATTATGGTGAAGTTCGATTTTAAGATTTTACATGATATAACTTCTAGATTTTCTAAAAAGAGTTCAAACTAAAAATTAAAAAATAAATTATATTTTCATTTTAATGAAAATATCTAAATAATAAAAGGGTAATTGTCATTCAAAATAAATCCAAAGGGGATTTGTACATGACATCTTCGAAATTGTGTTCGGCCTTCGGATTGCTCCAAAAGTGCCATCAAAAGGGAATTATAGAGCAAAAACAGTAAATTTTTGGCATGGCATTTGGGACATAGCACCTTTTGGCATCGCAAATGTGCTTCCAAATACCACCTTAGCCAAAAGGGATGGCAAGAGGATGTAAATCTTACTCCAAACATGACAGGAGTATTCTTTTTTGAAGAAGATAAAAGAACAGCAGAAAGAAATGTCCATTAGACCTCTCTTCAAATATCAAAATGGATAGAAATATTGTTAGATAAATGTCCAACTTAAACTGATGCTAAATTTTCTAAGGTTCCATTAAAAGCCACTGCTAAATACAGATTTGGGCTTCAATCAATATGAACAGTCTGCTCTTAATATCTCAACCAAATGTCATGCAAACCAAGGAATTGGATCACTCCACGTGATACCAATGGACAAAGCAAGGATATATAAATACAAGTACTGGCCACAAAGAAAACAAAAAGGAAAAGGTTATTACCTTCTTGTTTTGTTATTAGCCCTTACGTCTAGCTAAGCTAGACAATCTTGACACTATTTGAGTTCTGTTACACTTGATCTGCTCTACATTAATTGAAAATCTTTGAGGAGATTCAGAATCATCATTAAAAGTCAGACGATGGCATTCTACATCATTTCGATAAATGAGTAACATTCTACATTGTTTATGAAACTATAACAATCATTAAGCAACGTTTTAAAGTTGGATATGTTAATACTTCAGAATTTTATTCTCTCGCCTCCTATATCAATTTTTTACCCTTGGTTCAGTTTTTTCTACTACAGCGTTACATCAGCAAATGGGTAGTAGAGATCTAAAGAATTATGCTTCAGAATTTCACTATCATGCCAGAGGATGATAGTAGGAATTATAGAAATATATTCTATAAATTTTGTAAATATCTTTTATTATTATAATCCCTTATTCTATTTCTTAAATAAGAAAATACAGAGAAAGGCTTGTTATCTCTAGAAAATATCTTTTTCATTCTCTTCAAACATCAAATCCCTTACCACCATCATTCATTGTATCTCCAGCTACTATGACCCCTTTCTCACATGATATCAGAGGCAATAAAGATCTTTATTTCGTCACCATTGCTGCTATCTCTAATAAAAAATAAATCGACGATCTAATTTTTCAGATAAATGCTTTTATTTTCTACTGCTGTCATTAAACCAAACTCGTTTCTTGGCTTCTCCCTCGTTGGAATCTTACATCTCTAGTGAAATTTCTTCTCGTTTAATTTTGTTTTTTTACTCACTATTTAATGTTTCTACCTTAACCAATCACAAAGATAGATAAAAAGGATTATAGTTTAACCTTAAAAACTATTTGATGCTATTTTAACACTCCGTTAAGAAAGATAAGAGAAAAAGGCTATAGTTTAGCCTTAAAAAATTATATGGTTTTATCTTAATCATCAATTGTGAAATATAGTGAAAGATTATAGTTTAGCCTTAAAAAATTATATGGTTCAATTTAGTCATGCATTATAAAAGATAGGAGAAGAGGTTCAAATTTTAGCCCTTAAGAAAAACTAGATAATATTTTTGAAGGGATTCTACGTCAAATATCCAAGCTGAGACTTTGATATGTATACCTACAATCTTAAGGGGGGAGTGTGAATTCTTGTGACCACTATTCGATGATGACAGATTTCAGCTAAAAAATTATGAGAAAACCTAGCTATGCCTACATATTTTGCATCAAAAATTTCATTCAGGAACTACTTTAATTTTCAATAATTGATACATTTGTCTCAAATATACCATAAGTTAAATGGCAGCAACTATTCCTAGACCGTGAATGAAAGAGAAAAGCTGAAAGACATCTCAAGAGGGATGTAAAGAGATACTGAAACTGACAACAAAAGTTGCATTTGATCAAACAATGGTTGCACAAGAACATGTTTTTCCTGATTGTTACCAAAACGGGGAACATTTTTCTCTATGAAACAACACATGAAATTTGAATTGTTGTCTAAGAGACTAATTCCAGCAAAGATGCTGATTTATTTGCATTTGAATGTAAAATCTCAAACCTTCATCTCAGAGAAGATAGGAGCAAATTTCCTCCCACAAAAAAGGCATCATCTAAGATCCAAACTGGTGCTTTACTATGTTTCCTCACCAACTTGAGGGTGAATGTAAGAATTATAGAAATATATTTTTCTGTAAAAATCTTTTATGTTCTGTAAATATCTTTTATTATTACAATTCCTTATTCTATTCCTAAATAAGAAAATATAGAGAAAGACTTGTTCTCTCTAGAAAATATCTTCTTCGTTCTCTTCAAACATTAAATCCCTAATCACCGTCATTTATTGTATCTAAATCCACCATGGCCCCTTTCTCACAGATATTACCATGCTTCAGGATTCAAAGTTACCAATCAATTTCCAACTCAAAAATATGTTCAGTTTATATAAAAGTTTACACTACTCCCATATAACTTTTCAAACAAGCGGCCAAAATAAATGATTTCCCAAAGTCCCACTGAAAGAGAGAAGATATTGTCAGCAGCAAATCAAACAAGCAAAAGAAGTTTCACAAATAAGTCTACCGGTCTATGTGCTTATATCACATTTAAAAGAACAAGGGAATGAAACAAGGAATTTACCGGCTGAACATCATGTGGATCAAGGTAGAAAACATTTTCTTCTTGAACGCCAACAATGTAAGTCGAGGCACCAGGTTTCCCACCCAAAATGCCAAGGCATTGTGGAAAGGTAAATGTTGCTTGCAGTGATGGAATATACCTGATAAAAAAAAATAGGAAATTCCAATAGATTAGAAATATGACAATTTGAAAGGGTGATTGTTACTTGCAGTAATGGAATACACCTGGCAAAAAGCTGTAGGGAAGTGTGAGTGATTAGAAATATGGCATTTTGAGTTCAAATTCTTACCGATTACAATAATGCTACTTGATTCTGTGAGGGAAAACAATGAGTACTAATTATCCGATAAGTATTAATGTTGTATTTAATATAAGTTTAGTAGTAAATAGTTTTATTTGAAGGCTACTTCCTAGGAGAACTAGAGTTAACAAATGTAAGTAGGACTCCTAATTATACCACAAGTCCTATTCTAGTCTTTAAATAGTCTGTAACCTATGTAATTTAAAGGTAATTGAAATCAGAATAGAACTCTATTTTTCTTCAAATATAGGAAATGAACATGTTAAATATATATTTTTTACACATATGATATAATTATTGGGGAAGAGGATTCAAGCAAACTTCCATAAACAAGGATAAATACATTTTACCATTAGGCCACATGCCCATTTGCAACACTTTAAATGATTAAATTAAAAAAAAAAAAGAAAAAACTGTTAGAAACCTAATCTTAATCAATCACAAAAAATTATAATTAAGAATAACTTTAATAACCTTCCATTTCATTTAGCACTTTTTTTTTCACAAATCACAACATGAGATACTAAAGATAGCTTTTCACTAAAAACTAAAAAAAAATCATTAATTTCAAATTAATTATACTTTAAAGGAAGATACATATATAAAACTCTTAAAGAAACATTCAGTAATCAACAGTTGACAACTGTCGAATTTTAATCTAAATCTTGAAAAATAAAATTTCAAATTCCACCAACCATTTTCTTTTCCCTTGTAAATTTTCAAATAAACAAGAAAAAGAAACACCAAATTTATCTTTTAGATGTAATTAGAAATCAAGCCTCCAAAATCCTCTAACCATAATATTCATCGTATCCATTTTCCTAAGATTTTGTCCGTTGTTCTTCCTCATTCCATAGGATAATGGCCTATGATCCAACCCAACCAACCATTCTCATACCTTTGGTTTTAAAAGGTGCTGCGAGGCATAAGAAGTCTCTGAAGCCGACGTGTGAGGCACTGGGCGAAGACGCTTGCCTTTCGTAAATGAAGAACCCTATTATTTTAAAAAATTATAAATCAATCATATAATGTAAAAACATAATAATTATATCATAAATGTTAAAATAATAATAAATTATATTATTTAAATATAAAATTTTAATATTTATTTAAATAAATAAATATTTTAAAATAAATTTTATTTTATCATATTATTTTATATTAATAGTAATAGTAATTATTGATCTAAAATAAATATATAAACAATAATAATAAGATTAAGAAAAAAACTTAATTTATTTTAAATAAAAATATTATTTTATTCTTGTAAATCATAAATTATTGTAAAAAATATTAAGATATTTTGATCAAATAAAAAAATAAAATCGGTTCTTTTTTAAATATGAAAGGACAATATTAGAGTTATATATCAAATAAAAAAATAAAAACGGTTCATTTTTAAATATGAAAGGACAATATTAGACTTATATATTTAATAAGAAATACTTCCTCACAAAGAGTTATTTTTATCCATTACTTAAATTTAAAGGTCCAGTTTTCAAAGTAATTTCCGGCACATGATAGATAAAAAGTTAAAATAAATTTTAAAATATTATTTTTTGTTTTTCATAACTTTTCCTGTTCATCATCTTCTTCGTCACTTCTCTTCTTCTTCTTTTTCTTCTTAACTTTTACTGTTCTTCTTCTTCAACAAAACTTCAAACCAAACAACACATCTTTTTCCTTTTCTTCGTATTTCTGTATTAACTACCAAAGGCGCAAAAGCGATCGCCTTACTCTTCAAGTGAAAAGCCCCAAGGCGCACGCCTCTTGTATCTCACCCCACTCGCCCTTAGTTGTGAAAAGCGCGCCTCAAGCGCTAGGATGCGCGAGACGACGTGAGGCGACCAGAAATTCGCCTCTTTCATCCAAGGCGAAGCGAAATCCAAGAGGCGAGCGCCTCTGAGCGCCTCAGCAGAAGCGACAGGCGAGCGCCTCCCTCGCCTCGTGTGGACGAGGCGGTAAGTTATAAAACACGTGATATTTAAAAAAAAACATGTTTAATAAAACCCTAAAATCCCCGATTGACCCTATCCCTTTTTCTTATTCTGTCGTTCTTTCCTTTTCTATTCAATCTTCAAGAGAACGGCCAAACACTGTCGCCACTCACCACTGGATACTCGCCGACCTGAAAGTTCTCATCGTCGGCCAGCGGCCAGCCTTAGTTGCAGCGAATTCCTCTTTTTGGAGGATTCGAAGTTCTACAAACTACAGAGAGAGACAGACTCGGTACTTTTTTTTCAGTTTATTTTTTTGTATTTTATTTTATTTATAGATTATTTTTTTCGAAGTAACTGTTGTTACACTGTCATGATGTACTTTGAATCATATGCTCACTCTTATGCTCCCTAATTCTTTGTTATATTTGAATCATATACTTCCTAATTAATATTCGAAACTTTGAATCATATGCTCTCTGATTTTTTTCATTTATTTTAGTTACTGTCATTTTTTTTTGCTTACTGTCATGGCAATTTCAATACTTCAAAACTTTAAAATATTATTGCAGATAGAAATAGATTCATTGGTGCGGTTGGCTTTTCTTTTTCTTTCTATTTTTTGAACTAACAATGAAAAGAAATGCATGAAGAAGGGACTGTGGTGTGTGTTCAGGGTATATAGTTCTCTTCAAACAGATTGCATTAATGTAGATGCTGTAAAATTGATTAGTCAAAACACCCAACCAGGCAAATAAATGGTGGAAGTAAACAGCAGCCAACGGTGAAAACATCAGTATAGTGAAATAACAACAACATGACATCAACACACACCTGGAGTAAAATAATGTTTTAGCTCCTTTCTTCTAACTTTTACTTGCTTCAGTAAAGATTAACTCACAATGAACAGAAAAATAATCCCAAAAATAAGCATCGGAAATGGAACGTAAACAAATTCTTGGGCTTCTAGTTTATTGATTTTGTTCAATTATTGATTTTCCATATTTATTGATTTTGTTCAATTATGTTTTTCTATTCTCTTTTCTCTTTTATATTTATATATTTTTTTATTTTTTATTATTTCATTTCAGATATCATAACTCAAATTCAAATAATAGATTTGGGATCAAATTCAACTGGATCATTAATCCCTTTAGATCCAGCAAGAAAATATGGAAAACCAGACCCGTCCAATAGAAATAATTTTCTTTGTGGTTTTTGTGGTAAAGTTACAAAGGGAGGGACATATCGGATGAAGCAACACTTAATTGGAGGATTCAGTAGTGTGGTCAAGTGCTTTCAATGTCCCGAACATGTTAGGGAAGAAGTGAAGTCTTTTATGTTGAAAAAAGAAGAAACAAAGGCTACAAATTTAATGTCATCTCAAAAATTTTCATATGATGTTGATGATCATGATGAAGAAGAAGAACTTGAAATTGCCTCAGGTGGGGATACAGGCAACTCAATTCAAAGGACCGGATCTAAAAAATCAAGAATTAAGAGTCCAATGGATTTCTTTGTTGCTCCTAAAGTTAAAGAAGGGAGTATGCAAGCAGCTTGTGCTAAGCAACTAAGGGAGGATACTTGTAGAAAAGTTACTAGATTCTTTTATGATGCCGGGATTGCTTTCAATGCTGCAAGTTACCCAAGCTTCAAAGAAATGTGCGAAGCTATTGGACAATACGGTGTTGGTTTTAAAGTGCCTAGCGTTCATGAGCTTAGAGTGCCACTTCTTAAGAAAGAAGTAGAGGATACTCAAAATATAATAGAAGAGCACAAAAAAGAGTGGGCACAAAAGGGTTGTTCCATTTTGTCAGATGGGTGGCGTGATTCAGTTGCGCACAAAGATATTATCAATTTTCTTGTCAACTCTCCGAAAGGATCTGTATTCATTAAATCTGTGGATGTTTCAGAAATTGTTAAGGACGCCGACTTGTTATGTCGGATGCTTGATGACATGGTGGAACTTGTTGGTGAAAAAATGTGATTCAATTAGTGACAGATAATGCTTCTAATTACGTCAAAGCCGGTACGAAATTTAATTTTTTTAAATTTTTTTAGTTATTGAAATGTTTTAATTTGATGTGTTATTTTTTTATTTGTAGAAAAATTATTACAAGTAAAGAGGCCACACCTTTATTGGACTCCATGCGCGGCCCATTGTTTCGATTTGATGTTAGAGGATATTGGAAAACTTCCAAGAGTCAAGAATGTGCTAAGAAGGTGCATATTCATGAATGGCTACATATATAGCCATGTCTCCCTTGTGAATATGATGAGGAGGTTCACAAATCAAAAGAATTTGCATAGGCCGGCAATCATAAGATTTGCGATATCTTTTATCACTTTTGCGCAATTCCATAAGCAGAAGAATAATTTGAGGAAGATGGTTACTTCTCAAGAGTGGAGTGAATCCAAATGGCCAAAAGAAGATGGAGGAAAGAAGATTGTAACTTATCTTTTGCAAAAAACTTTTTGGAGGAACATTCTTTATGCTCTCAAGTTAACGGGACCTCTTGTTAAAGTTCTTAAAATGGTTGATGGTGAGAAAAAATTATCTATGGGATGCATTTATGAAGCATGGACAGAGCCAATGAGACTATTTCTAAGAGTTTTTCACTGAAGGAAGAGGAATACAAGAAAGCTTTTGAGTTTATTGATAGAAGGTGGGATTGTCAACTTCACCAACCTTTACATGCTGCTGCTGCTTATTTTTTAAACCCGGAACTCTATTATGATGACCCCGAGAGAGCAAGTGGTGAAAAAGTTATGAATGGTCTACTTGATTGCATTACAAAGTTGACTCCGGATAGTAAAATTGAAGACAAGACCATCACAGAAATAGAGCTTTATCGAAAAGCTAGTGGTCTTTTCGAAAAACAAGCAGCCATTAGACAAAGAAAAACAAGATCTCCAGGTATTAAAAGTTAAATACAATTATGCAAGTTCTTAGTATAATTTATAGACTTTAATGTTATTTAAACCTTATAATATTTTTTTTATATGATAGCGGAGTGGTGCTCTACATTTGGATCTTCAACTCCCAACCTCCAAAAGTTTGCTATACGAGTTCTTAGTCTTACTTGTAGTGCTACTAGTTGTGAGAGAAATTGGAGCATTTTTCAGCTGGTAAGGACTAAGGAACTTGTTCTATATATTATTTATTTTTTATCATAATAAATTATTATTTTTTAATTACTTAATGACATATATTTTTTATTTTTTTTTCAGCTTCATACTAAAAAGAGAAATAGATTAACACAAGATCGACTAAACGATTTGTTTTTTGTAAAATACAATCGTGCCTTGAGACGTCGATTTCAGTTGAAAGACACTGATTCTATTCTTTTGGAGGATGTTGATGAAAGTAATGAATGGTTGATTGGGAGAATGAAGAATAATTCGTCTGACAAGGAAGATAAATTTGTGTTTGATGACGATGATCTGACATGGAGTCAAGTTGGTAGAGCTGCCGGAGCCGATGATCTTATCTATTACACTAGAGCATCAAAGAATCCTTTATCTGCATCTGTTAAAGGAAAAGGTATAGCTACTAGTTCTGCAACCTTTACTCCTAGATCAACTCATGAAGTCCCAATGCATGATGATGAGATAGAAGAGGATATTGGTGAAGATGAAAATTATGGACTTGATGGAGATGAATATTTTGATGATGGTGATGATTTGGAGTGATGGAGTGTTACTCTTTAATGTTTAAGTGCAACTTTATTCATGTGCAACTTTGAAATTTGAACTATATCGGATACTTTGCTTGTTTTTATTTCTTAATTTGAACTATATTTTATTGCTCTCTTATATTATTTTGTTTAATTTGAGATATAAGTACAAATTTAGGTAAAAATATTTTTATTTTTCACATATATAATACAATTACCATGTATTTATGTATGAAATATACTATATATATGTATATACAATTTTTAGGTAAAATGGCGCCTCGCCTACGAAATGCGCTCGCCTTCGCTTCTCGCCTCGCGCCTCGGCTCTATGGACCTTCTACACCTCGGAACGCCTCACGCATTTTAATACTAAGACCTCGCCTCAACCCTTGGGGGCGTTTTTTTTTGTGCTTCGCAGCGCCTCGCGTATAGGCGCGCCTCAAGCGCACTTTTCACAACTAAGCTCATACCTCCTCCACATTGTCACAGCCTCTTTCTCTAAGATTACCAACTCTCAAGTCTGATCTCTCTCAAGAATCAAGAGTAAAAAAAGTGACAATCTTAAAACACATCACCGTGGAAGCGCTATAAGATATGCTATAAGATATCTCTCTCCAAAACATCCACAGCTCAAGTTCAAAAAATTGTGAACAAGGGTAGTTTAAATGAATATTGTTTCTTACCTAGAACTATTTCTCAGTTTATTTTGCTTGAAGCTCGAATTAATAAGATTTTGATTGAATAACTTGGATTTGGATGAGTACTCAGATTTTGGTACGATGATAAATAAACTAATAATAGAGGACGTAGAAGAAATAAATAGTTTCTGTAACATTGCATTATAGCTCCATCATGCCGATATGCATGTAAATCACCGCTTATGCCTCAATTTCAATGAGAGCAACGGTGAAGGATGTCGCTATCACTATATTGAGCATGCTATGCCACAAGGCCAACAATATTTAACATCATGTATCTTCTCTAGTTATATGGTTACCAGGTTAAATCAACTACTTCCTCACTAGTAAACATAACATATTTTTTTCATATAACTTAGTATTTACTTGTTGACCACACAATTGGAAAGTTATAATGACTAATTAAATTTAATCATTCTACTTCAACAGCAAAACAAGCATAAACAATGACATGGAAGAGAAAAATATTCTAATCATATCTTCATTAAAGAAAGATAAAACTAAAGTCAAAAGAGTAAATGATTATTTTTTGGTAAATTGTAGTAAAAAGTAAACTATTTATTTCTCATTATTGCTTCTCAATGTTTGTACAATAGAAAGATGTCATTTATACTCACTTCACTCTGAAGCATAAACATACTAATCTTCACATATAAAGTTTATCTATCATCAATCAAGTTAGGTACCATACAACCAAAGCAGAGCAAATCCCCACTAACCACTTTTTGAGCTCAGATAACATCACAAGAATATCCTAGGATAACCTTTATGTCTCCACTACAGTATTCTTTGATTGTTAAATTTTGGTCAAAGTGACTCAAAAAGATTCCCTGAAACAAATTATTGAAAACTACCAAGAGCAATTAAAATATCTAGTTTGACTGTTTGACACCAAATAGCATAAAACATGAGCTAAAGTGATTCTAGGAAATCATGTAAACCATTCTGTACCCATAAATAATTTTATGATTACATATTGCCTAATTTCTAACTAGGTGCATCAACAGTGGTGGGATTTTACCAATAATTCCACTAACAAAACAAGCACTACAATTAAAAGTTGGCATTTGCATTACACTTTTCTGGGATAAAAGAGATCAATTACTTTATTACAACCAATTATGGAAAATATGTCTAGCATTAAAAGTTAAAAACCCACTCAGACTTTTCAATCCATCTTTTGCAGTAAGCAGAAGAGGGTGTTCAAAAAATGTTCACAGGTTTCCTTTTCTTAAGCTTCTGCTTTGGAAAAAGTGCCTATTCACTCTATAACTCCACTTAATTCCTTCTCTAAATTTCACTAAATCAATCCACTCATTGTCTTCAATATAGTCACAGCTCAGGAGTAGGAGACAACAACCATTTTATGGTAAACTGAACTAGAATTGATCCAATGCTATTACCTAAGAAATTAATAAATATGCTAATTTGATTAATTAGCAACAGCTAGGTGTAAGAAATCCTATTCTCTCACTACTCAGTAGATCATTACAGTATAAAATAATACCTAAAGAGGAGATATAGATTTAAGGAATCATAGGCCTCTTGTAGATTGTACTAGACTGAAGAAAATTTCAGTGATAAAAAACTAATTGTTACAAACATTATAAATCAATTTACGCAAAGTACCATGTTTGATGAATCTATAAAACACGAAACAATAAAATGAAGAAATGTCATAACATCACAAACCTGGGATTTACTTTGTCTAGTCCAAGAACCAAGGGTACAAGTAAAAGAATCGGTGTCCAGTCAGCTTGGTGTTGTGAAAATTCAAAACAATATCTAGAGGCATCTTCAATGCAGACAACTGGGGCTCCTCCTCTCTCACCATCTTCATCACCAGAAACAACATAAACAGCCATAGGAAGTACCTGGTGTTCCAGGTCATTTTCCTTCCTTTTACTGCGAGCAAGAGATTGCCATGAGCGACACATGGCATATGGGCCTACCCATGACCCAGCGGCAAGTCCATAAATCTTTCCAGCTTCAACAAGATTGTGGATGGAGAATGCCGAGGCCTCAGAATCACCAAAGTGATGCAAAATCTCAATATACGCTTGGTCAAACGGCTGCATATGCAACAAGTTGTTAAATAAGGAGACGATTTACTTTTGGTTTCAATTAGAATCTAAATTCCAGACAAGTAAGAAGAGATAGGCAAGACCAGGCATCCTAAATAAATAAAACAACCTTTTGTGAAGGTTTTCGCCAAGATCTCCCCAATCTATGGAAAAGCAATGCCTGCAAGGGATGAAAAACAGTACATGGACTAGATAAAATAAAACCAAGACGACAGATAATGCTAATTTTCATGATGAAAAAGTCATACCATAGTGCTTGTTTGAACAGTCTCAAAAGAAAAATAAAATAAATTTAACCTGTGCAAAAAGCATCTGGCCACTTCGAAGCATGCAACCCCAACCGGCATCACTTGTGATTTTTGTGTCGCCAATAGCATCAAAACCTGTTAACAAACAACTTAATAAACATGTTATCATCATGCATCCTGTGAAGTGTAAACTTGATATATACCTTTACGATATGTAATCAATATCCGTGATGAAAAGTCGTGTTTGAATGCAGCTAATCCATTAGTGGCATCTACATCTCCAGACGACTCCTGTGAAATTTTATAGCACAGGCCTAGAAGCCATATGTCACTAGTTGAGCCAGACATTCCAATCTTGCTCGGCCCCATAACACGCTCGTGAATCCTCCTCATCTTGCCACCGGAGACAACCCTCTTCACAGCTGCTGTCCACCCATTGGTTTTAGAAAATGAGGCCTTCTTTTCACAAGCCGAAGTTGATGACGTAAATGACTCACTAATTGTGTCAAAGGCTGAGAAAGCAGAAGCAAAGAAATTTGACCAAAGAGAAGTCTTTGAGAACTTAGAGTCGCTGGGACCAGGAGCTGATCCAGTTCCAGAGGTAGGTGAGCTATCAGTACAAGTTTTAGAAGAGCATTTCACAAAATCATTCCTCTCATGAAAACCCTTCATTACCTAGTCATGCAGAAAGCTATAATTTCAAGCCGAAATAGGCTCATATCATAGAACCCGATTTTAATACGGCACGGCAGCTCCCTAACTAAACGATACCTGAGAGAAAAAATAAATAAACCAAACAAAAATTGACACAACCATTAGGGAAAGCAGAGATTCCAGAATTCTAATACCGAATTGAATCGCACTATGCAGGACAAGGATTGATAGCGATACAATTCGCAAATTCAAGAAGTTCACATATTCATACGTAGAAGAAAAGAAAGAACTGAAAAATGAATCGGAATCGAAACAAGAAGCAGACATAGAAAGCATCCATCGCAGAGAGAAGAGAACTCACCGGGCTGATTGAAAAGTGATGAGTAAAACCGAAGATTGCGAGCGACAGCGAGAAGGAGAAGCTACGGGTAGAAGATGAAGCGGAAGGGAATAAGAAATGAAATTGAATTGGGAAGAAAATGAACACTTAGGCAACCAACCTGTAGAAGCAAGAGATTGAACCAGCATTATGCCATGGTCTGTCTGACTTTGAAGCTGGCCAAAAGAACAATCGACACGCGATTAGCATGTGGTTGATAGAGGTGTCGGCACGTGAGGATATGGTTGATTTGGGCTTATGGCCATTTCCGTCGTGGATTCAATATTTGCCACGGACCATGATAGAATTTAGAAGTTAAGTGAAAACTAGATGGCGTGTAGATCTGTAATATTCTTATTAAGACGTCATCTTTAGGTGATAAAATCTGTCAGTAATATCATATGCAAATGGTGTTGTGAGGTTAATTTTATAAATATTTAACTTTAGACGTCATCCGAAGGTTTAAGGAGCTGTTCGGGATTTTTTGTTATTTTATTGTTAATTTAAAATAAAATCAAGTTTAAGGAGTTTTGGGTAGATTTGTAGTAAATTTATTTTTGATAAATAAAATTTTATTTATTTAAAAAAACAAATTAAAAAAAAAATTACATCTCAAACCCGAAAGCTTGCGCCTAAGTATAACCACCCCAAGCATCCTAGTTACAACTCAGACCTCATTTTTCAGCTAGACAACTTTCAAATCGAAACCTATTATAATCTAATAATCGAGCTCTAACGCCATACTTTACAGTAATGAGAATCTCAATAATTGAGTGTCCTTGTTTTTTATGTATCCTTTTATTCCTTTCTTGCCAAACATAATAATTAAACTCACACCATGCTAATCGGATAATGGTTGCTTGGAAAGACCAACCATTTTCATGTCTTAAAATCCATTCTAAAAACATAAACCAACCTCGTAAGGCATACATAGACAAACCACAATCTTCAAAATATAATTTTAAATTTGACTAAAAAACAAACAATCACCAAACAAATGATCCCTTGTCTCGTTATCATATTGATATAACTGACAACCAGATCAACTACGCAACCTTATCTAATACAATAAGCCAAGAAAAATGATGAGGGATAAAAAGTTTACTCTAAACGATCTCTACCCATGAAGCTCTTTCTTGTTTATGTCGAACCATCTCACATATTACTTTCGTCTTGAAGACGCATTGTAACCCTCCTATCAGTCCAAGATTATCCCTTAACTTTAGGATCTTCTTCCAAATCCAACTATGACGACTTTTAGCTTGGATAAAAAGTATTGAATTCTCCTTCAATAAATAATGGTGAACCCAAGCAACCCAAAGGGATCCAGCTTGTGTTAACAACAACCATAAACACTTCGCCATACAAGCACGATTCCAGTTTGAAACATTACATATGCCAAGACTTCCATCACCTTTAGCATGACAAACAACATCCCAACTAACCCGAGCACCTATACATCACTACTTGAGTCCTTCCAAAGAAAAACATTACATGCTTGATCAATCCTTTTAATCACCTTTTAAGTTAAAATAAACATTCGACACCAGAAATTTTACACACTAAAAAACACATTCCTTATCAATTGTAACCTCCCTGCAAATGATAAACATTTCGATGACCAACTAGTAAATCTACTAGTAATTTTATCCATGAAACTATTACAATCATTCACCAATTAGTTCTTGGTCCCCAATGAAACTCCCAAATATCGAACAGACAGTTGACAAATGTTGAAACCAGGATGTAGAATTAACATATCTCTAACATCCTCACTAATACCTACAAGGAACATTTCACATTTTGTCTTATTATCTGTAGCCCTGAGAAATTTTAGAAAACTCCAAAAATCTTTTCACTCCCAAAATATACTCGACATTCTCCTTAGTAAAAATCAAAAGATCATTGGCAAAACACGTATGGATAAATTATTTTTTTATATTTTAGGTGGTAATCGAATACCTCACACTGTACAGCTTTGTTTAAAAGGAAAGAGAGAATATGTAGCACTAAAATGAATAGGTAAGGGGATAAGTGATCCCTTGTCAAACTCTCTTTGCTCCAGTAAAATATCCTATCAAACCACCATTTATGTTTATCGAAAACTTAGGATGTATGACATAAAGCCTCAATCCATTTAAAAAATAATGTAGGGAAAACTAGGACTCAAAGAACTTAGACGATACACTCCTAATCTAGATAAGTTTATCAATCTTTCTTTGATAAAAAAGACTATCATGTCCCGCTGTAGATAAACTCCCAATCTACATAAGTTTATTGATCTTTAACGCACAACGGGATGGAAAAGTCTTTCTTTTATAACCATTTACTAGTTCTTTCCCCAATAAGACATTCTCAACAATGCCTCTTCCAACAAGAAATCTACACTGATTTGGTAAGATAAGAAACAACAAATAACCCTTCATGCGATTAAAAATAATCTTTGTAATACAATTGTAAATAGTAGTGCAACAAGAGATTGACTTAAAGTTAACAACTTTCAGAGGAGATACTTTTTTTGGTACCAAAGGAATTGTAAAACTAAAATTGATTTTGATATAACAAAGAAGTTAAAAGACTATTTTAAAATAAATTTTCCCTAAGTCAAACATGTAACTTCAAGTCAAACCAAAACACAAAACAAATTTCTTCCAAGTGTTTTTCAAAGGTAATTTTGTGTTTTTATTATAAGTGTTTCAATTATAGGACCAAATTGTAAACTCTGGAATATCTAAGTCTATTATAGGACCAAATTGTAAACACATGATCTAAGTCTATTATAGGACCAAATTGTAAACTCTGGAATATCTAAGCCCTTGTAGGGGATTGTACCATTTTTTTCAAAATGGTAACTATCTTCTTCACTTATCCGTTTCAGATTTTAATCGAGGGGTTTAATTCCTGGATTAGATCATGTTTTAATGCTGAAATCCTTATCTTTCTACTTGAATCGAATCTTTAAGATATCACATATTTCTTTTCTCTGTGCCTTTGTTTTTGTTGGTGTATGTTCGGTGCCATTCTTTTGAAACCTTCGATTCGTTCAAGTGGTGACGTGGATTCAGACCCCGAGCATTTGCCTCCTCCTCCTCCAGGACGCCCTCTCGTTTATCAGTCTCTGGGACACGCATGTTCTACTCCTGTACATTCTAGTGGTAGAGCCGAGTCTAGTAGACATCGTTCTAGGCGTTGACCTTCTGCTTCAGGTGTGTTCTCTTCTATAAATTCCGTATTATTTTCGTGTCTGCAATTTCTATCATATATAAGCATGTTCATACATCATTATGTCATGCTCTGTTACATTTTTGATCCTGATTATCATGCATGCCTCCTGTTAGAATATAAGGCTTGCATTTTGTATCTGTATCTGCACATAACATTGCATCTGGTTGGATTATATGTGTACGGGAAGTTTAGCGATTAATTCACTTCTGTTCAGTAGTTCTGTAATATACCACTTTTGTTCAGTGGCTCCACCTGCGGGTCGAGTTTCCACTTCTGTTTGGTGTGATGGAGTTAGAGTGGTTCAGGGGAACTCTACTCTTTTGATGGTATTCGGAGATGGGTGCATGTCATGCATACATATCATCATCTATTATACTATTCTCTGTTTCTATAGAACTAATGTTTTGATATAATAATTGAAAAATAGTTTTGGACTAATTTGAAAAGATTTCAAAAATGGTTCTTATGTCCAAACTACTTGAAAATATATTTAAGATGTTTTTGAGTGATTTTAAATATGTTTTAAATGATTTAAAGAAACCAAATAAGTGTTTTTAACCCAGGTGTTTTGATACACTCTTAAGGTGTTTCGATACCTGTTCATCAATACAAGGTTTTCAAAGGCAAAATCACAGTGGTATCGGTACCCTTTCCCACTATGATGTTTGGTTTCTATACCGGTATCTATACCAGTTTCTATATCGGTATCTATATCACCTGTTTCTATACCGATATCTATACCGCCCGTTTCTATATCGGTATCTATACCGCCTATTTCTATACCGGTATCTATACCGTCTGTTTCTATACCGGTATCTATACCTATTTCGATACCGGTATTTATACCTATTTTGATACCAGTTTCTATAACCTTCAATGGTCAAAACGATTTTATAAAAAAACTCAACGGCTAGGAGCGGTATTGATACAGGTATCGATACCAGTTCTTAAATACAGGTCACAACTATTTCCCAAAGAGGGTGTTTCGATACCAGTTCAAGTGGTATCGATACCGCCTGCACCAGAAACAAAAATATGTCTTGTAATCAGCTCCAAAGGGCTCCAAAATATCCCCAACGGTCATAAACGGCTAGAAGCTCATTTGGGATGATAAAAGGAAGTCTCAAGCATCAAGAGAAGACTAATGCTTTATTGTAACAACAATATGATCAAAGGTTTGTCTTAGTGCTTAATTCTCACATTTTTGGGGTAGACAACACTTGTGAGCTTAATTTTCATATATGCTCAAATGTAATTAGGAATTGGGTGAGTGCTTAGATTGCAAACAATAGCTTTATTAGAAGGATTAAACAAGTTTGCTAAGTTTTCTTTTTGTTGAGTGAATTCCCAAAGTTCGGGTTGTGAACTTTGGATGCTAGATTCGGTTTTGAGTCTAGGATTGTAAAGTTATTCCTTTGGCCTCAAAAGGTTAAAATTCTTAGTGAATTTGGAAATCCTTAGTGGGAAGCTAAGGTAGTGGATGTAGGTGCTTGTTCGAAGGCCGAACCACTCTAAACTTATTGTGTTATTTTTGCTTCCACAATTAACACCCAAAGTGACACTTCTCCACCACTTGGCAAGCTTTTAATCGGTTATTCATCGAGCCACTCCAAGCCTAACAATTGGTATCAGAGTGAGGCTCAATCGAGGATGATTAACATCGTATTGAGAAGATCTGGAGAGCTCGACCAATTTATAATTAATCGACATTCCATGGCTCAATCCATTGACAAGCCACCTTTCTTTGATGGGTCCAACTACTCCCAATGGAAGATAAGGATAAAGTATTTCATCAACTCTAGAGACTACAAGCTATGGGATATAGTTGAAGATGGACCATTTGTGCCAAACGGAATAAAGGCGGAATGGAGCATGGAAGATCGCAAGAAGATGGTGCTTAATCACAAAGCCTTGCACATTCTTGTTTGTACATTCCATCCAAGCATCTATGAGAAGATATCTTCTTGTGATAGTTCCAAATAAGTTTGGGACAAGCTAGAAGTCATATACGAAGGAACAAACGAAGTAAAGGAGACCAAGATTGGACTCCTCAACCAAGAATATGAGAACTTCAAGATGAATCCAGAAGAGGATATAGCAAAGATGTTTGATAATTTTTCCATCATCACCAATGGACTTAGAGGATATGGAGAGATCATTCTGGAGGAGAAGCTTGTTCGTAAGCTCATCTATTCCCTTCCCGAGTCATGGGACTCGAAAAGGACCGCCATCATCAAAGCCAAAAATCTAATGACACTCAAGCTTGATGAACTCATGGGGTCACTTATCACACATCAAATTATGATGAAAGGAAGACAAGAGGAGAAGAAGAAAGAAGAGATTAGAGCGATGGGGAAGAAGAAGGTTCAAGAGCTTGGTGTAAATATCAACACCGTTGCTCTAAAATCCTCCAAGTGCATCCACTTTGAAGATTCAAGTGAGGAGGATAGTGAAGAAGATGAAGAGCTTGCCCAACTCTTCATTGACTTTGATCAATTTGTGAGGAACAAAAGTAAGAGATCCTCAAAGCACGAATCAAAGAAGAAGATGAAGGACTCCCATAAGTCTATCAAAAGGGGATCATCTTTGAAGAAGCAAGCATATGTGGCTACATGGAGTGATGATGACTCCACCGAAAATGAAGAAGCCAACCTATGCTTGATAGCCCTCAATGAGGGGGAAGTAACTTCTAACTCATCTATTTCTAATTCATATACTTTTGATGAGTTACAAGAAGCCTAGATAAATTGGCTTTTGAATTTAAAGCTTTATTTTCTAAAAATAAAAAGATGATTTCAAAACTCAAGTTAGAAAATGAGTTGCTTTCAAAAACCAATTTTGAAATTTAAGCAAGGTTAAAAGAATGTGAACTCAAAGTTTTCGATTTACAAAACTTGCTTCAAAAGATTGAAAGATCATCAAATTGCTTTAGATGATCTTAAGAAAGAAAAAGATTTGATTTCCAAAGAGCTTGAAAACAAAAATAATTTGGAAAAATCAAATTTTTACATGAGATAATTTAGTGGCGCTAGATTTATTGATGGAAAATGTTTTAGAAGTGTTTGGGTTCCAAAAAGACTAATCACTTCAACCAAAAAGGATGAAATCGAAAGATGGATTCCTCAAGGGACTAAAATTTGTGCTACTAACGTTAAAGGATCCAAAGCAATTTGGATACCAAAAATTATTTGATTGTCTTGTTTAGGTGTAATGAAGATATGAGCAACAAAGTGCAAGATTAAAGGGAGCTTCATACACACAAGAATGACACTTAAAGAAGGAAGGCTTCACATCCTACCTTTGAGTTCAAGTGTGGTAAAATCTAGTTTTAGCTCTATTTTTGTTTATCTTTTGTTTAAACTAGATTATCATAATTGTTTGACTAACACTTAGTGATGTCTTGAGTAAGGGGGAGTCTTTTATTTTCATAACCAATGTTTTGATATTTAATTTTTCCAACAATTGATATCTTTCAAATTCTCCTATGTTATGAGCTTTAAAGTTTTTCAAACTTGGTTTGAACCATTTTTGATATAACAAAAAGGGTGGAGAATATTATGAAAAATTGTTTTTCAAAGACTTTCAAATGGATAAGAGGAACCTTAAATGATTTGATTCTTTAATTCTCTTATTCAAAGTTTATTTGACAAAGGGGGAGCAATCTCAAAAATAATTTTTCAAGTTAGTTTTATTATATCAAAAAGGGGAAATTGTAGAACTAATATTTTGATATAATAATTGAAAAATAGTTTTGGACTAATTTGAAAAGATTTCAAAAATGGTTCTTATGTCCAAACTACTTGAAAATATATTTAAGATGTTTTTGAGTGATTTTAAATATATTTTAAATGATTTAAAGAAACCAAATAAGTGTTTTTAACCCAGGTGTTTCGATACCTGTTCATCAATGCAAGGTTTTCAAAGGCAAAATCACAGTGGTATCGATATTGGTATCGATACCCTTTCCCACTGTGATGTTTGGTTTTTGTACCGGTATCTATACCAGTTTTTATACCGGTATCCATACCACCTGTTTCTATATCGATATCTATACCGTCTGTTTCTATACCGATATCTATACCGCCTGTTTCTATACTGGTATCTATACATGTTTCTATACCGGTATCTATACCTGTTTCGATACCGGTATCTATACCTGTTTCGATATCGGTTTTTACCCCCAATGGTCAAAACGATTTTATGAAAACCCTCAACGGCTAGGAGCGGTATCGATACTAGTATCGATACCAGTTCTTAAATGCAGGTCAACGACTATTTCCCAAAGAGGGTGTTTCGATACCAGTTCAAGTGATATGGATACCGCCTGCACCAAAAATAGAAATATGCCTTGTAATCAGCTCCAAACGGCTCCAAAACATCTCCAACGATCATAAACGGCTAGAAGCTTATTTGGGATGATAAAAGGAAGTCTCAAGCATCAAGAGAAGACTAATGCTTCATTGTAAAATACAATATGATCAAAGATTTGTCTTAGTGCTTTATTCTCACATTTTTGGGATAGACAATACTTGTGAGCTTAATTGTCATATATACTCAAGTGTAATTAGGAATTGGGTGAATTCTTAGATTGCAAACAATAGCCTTATTAGAAGGATTAAACAAGTTTGCTAAGTTTTCTTTTTGTTGAGTGAATTCTCAAAGTTCGGGTTGTGAACTTTGGATACTAGATTCGGGTTTGAGTCTAGGATTGTAAGGTTATCCCTTTGGCCTCAAAAGGTTGAAATTCTTAGTGAATTTGGAAATCCTTAGTGGGAAGCTAAGGTAGTGGATGTAGGTTCTTGTTCGAAGGCCGAACCACTCTAAAATCATTGTGTTATTTTTCCTTCCACAACTAACACCCAAAGTGCCACTTTATCACCACTTGGCAAGCTTTTAATCGGTTATTCATCGAGCCACTCCAAGCCTAACAGTTTCTGTTTACCTGCACTCTAGAGACACACTAGGTTCCCTAGCTTACACCCTTTCAGTTTCTGTTTTAGATACCCGGTCATAGATCTCGATACTTGGAGGACTATTAAATCTAAATTCTGTTATTCCGTGCGTTTTAATATTCCAGACTTGTATTTAATTTTCAGTCAATAATTTCTGTATCGGACTTTTAATAATTATTTGGATTTGAATTGTTTATTTTAAAATTTGGGTTGAACCTTGAACTGTTTTGTATCAAAGTATTTTCAGCATACTAAATTATTAATTATTTTAATAACTTAACCGAATAATATTATTTTAATTTTATAAAAACCCTAACTTACAAATCAAGTTTCAGTAATGTAAAAACCTAACTTTTATTATAAGAAATTAGGTAAATTTTAGGTGTTACAAAATCTACTATACAGCACAACTGGATCCTGACCACTTTCTTTATTCAATTTTTCTATTTTATTTAGTTTTCCTTATTAGTTTAATCAAACCCAATTCACTTGTGTTCTTTATTTTATTTTATTTTCAGAGCAAGAAGATTAAAGGAAGCATATTGAGTAGACCAATCCCTGTGAAGATGATACACGATTTACTCATCACTTTATTATTTGGCGACGTGTTCACTTACACTAAATTGTGCATATTTGGCACGCATCACATAGCCTTTAGAGAATCTTTGTTGGAAGAAAAATAATTGAGGGTTTTCTCTTAGACCAAAATATGTATTTATAGAGAAAAAAATAACTAATTAGAATTAGAATTAGAATTTGAAAGGGTTTTTCTTTCTTTATTTAAAACTCTTTATAATATATATATATATATAATATAAACTATTAAATAAAGAGTTCTGATAAAACATTAATTAGAATAAAACAATATTTTTAATAAAAAGATTGATTATAGATAAACTTTTAATAAAAAATAATCTTAGTAAAAATAACATTCAATTTAAAAACAAATTATTTATCCAAAAGTCATCAAATCACTTTAACTTTTAATCTTTAAATTCAATTTTAAAACTTTCAAAACTTTATAATCTTATCTAAAAAATTTTCTCTCAAATTTAGAAATCAATTTAAAAACCTCAAGAAAAATTAGGGTTTAAAAATTGAGAATATGAAAACTAGGATTTTTAATTTGGGATTTCAAAAATATGGTTTCAAAAATTAGGAATAATTTTTAGGGTGTTACAAAACGAGAGAGTACGGTCTTTGCTCAAAGGCATTGACTAATCCGGAAGAGTTTCAGTGACTAAAAGGATGCACGTGTTTGGTTGTTGTTCATCCTTGATTCACGCCGAGAGGTATCATCAAGACATGGATTTCAACAGTTCTCCTAGCTTAGGGATAAGGAGGAGACATACAAGGATACTCTGTTGAACTATGAAAAATTGAGTTGTCGACAAGGCATAACCCCGTCTAGGAAGCTGCGGCGACCCTTAGTGCGACCCGCCGAGGCGGCAAGTCAACCTATTACATTAATAAGTGGATAATAAGTACAATTGGATTCCCCTCTATAAAACACTCAACCTAGCCTCACTTTGATTATTATTATTCTAATTCTTTATTTAGTTTTTAATTTAGTTAATTTAGTTATCTCAATCATCCAAATACTTGTGTTTTTATTGTTATAGAGTGCATGTTTAAAAAGTAATAAAGTCGGTTCTATCCCTGTGGGTTCGACAAACTTAAATATTACAATTTGACGAAAGGTGAAAAAACGTAGGACTTCTAAGCCTTCATCAATCGTTAGGGTCGAGCAAATCATCTCTCAAATAAGTAATATTTATTTGTATTTTCCGTACAACCATATACCATTAATTTGAATCATATGTTTGTAAAATGTGAATCCTTTAATGTACGGCTAAAATGCCTAAAATAACTTACTGAATATTATTTTTTCAATAATTACTTTACCTTGCAATGTTATCGCTGAAAATGTTTTGTACTCAAATGTAGTTTCGAGGATAAATACTTGCATTGCTCATAATAGGAATAGTAGCTCATTATATGATTTATCTCATTCACCGTAAACTAACGTTAGTTCCTTTTGCTCGCCATCTACGTCTTACAGTAAGATGAAATATATCCAAGTTGTGTATGGATCAATGCCATCAAGACTATAATGGCAATCCTTAAATTCTTTTCAACCAACTTTATGTAAATGCATATCAAATCGAAGTTAAGATTTATGTAATCCTGTGAGATTAAAGTCATGGTAAATGAATGTTGATTAATGAACCTTTTGAGTTCCCTCATATTCTTTTGTTTTATATACCAAACTCTTATCTTCTAGTTACATTTGTTCTTATAATTCATACACCTTACATAATATGTTCAGTTATCAAATTCAACAACAGAAAATTGCATATGACGTCTAACTTAGTACTCCTTAATTGCTAACTGAGAATCTTTCTTTGTATCGAATTGAGCTTCGAGTTTTAATACTCCATCGATTGAGACTAAGGCTAAATAATAAAAAAATACATGTACCTCATATTCTTGATCCTATATTACAACATAGTCCACCTCATATATATGGACTAAAGGCATATAAGCCAATCTATATCTAGCAGACGCTACTGCCCAAATATTTTTCTCAACATAAAGATCATGGTCCTAAGTAGTAACGATCCTAATAGCATCAATATTATCAAAATCAAGCAACTCGACGTCATTATCTTTTAGATATGATATAACATTATTATTGTTCTTACTGAAATTATCAGTTATTTTGCCTCAATGACCATAAACGTTTTCGGTATTATAATTCATTGTGATATTCGATCACCTCGATGACTCTTTTAATTTACCTAAAACTGTATCTAAAACTCCTTAATCTTGAATTTTATTGAAATGAATAATAAGAGAACAAAAATTCTCAGGTAGCACATGTATATATATCCATATACTAATGGCATCTGTAGATGGTGTTCAAAGCTAAATATTTACAAAATTAGCCTCATGCCATTTGTACATGGTATCGTAGACACATATCGTCACTTTAAGATGATGTCTTAATAGAAATATTACAAACTTGAGTGCCATCAACTCATGACGTCTTGTTGAGTCAGCTTTATTCGGCTGACACAATTGACCACTCTTTCAATGTAATTATTGATTCGTATATTAAATTTTATAATTTAGCTCAAATTACTATAGCTTTTATCATAGATCCTCAATTATAAGATAGTGTGCCTTATATCCCTACAATTTTAACTAGAAGACAATATTTGCCTAAAAGTCTCGGCCTGGTCATCCTCTCTCGTCACATGCACAGAAGCAAGCAAAAAAAGAAGGATGTTAATTTGGACTTTACAATAAAAAATAAATAAATGAAAACAAAATTTCAGCATCCAATAGGAGGGAAATGAATCGAATACGAAGTCATATGCACAACAAGTAAAATGGGGATTTGGGCAGACACAAGAAATTTAGGTTTTCTTCAAATTTTAAGCACGACATTGACAGTAAAAAATAAAAAATAAGGAGAAATCAAGACTTACCTTCGATTTAAGAGTGATCTTCGTTCATCATCGTTCGTTTGAGTTATTTAAAGGTATATTCGAGTTTTAGTTTATTTTAAGCGTTTTATTTCTTGGTTTTTAAGTCAAAAAGGAAATTTTAGGGAATTTAGTATTCATCTAGCTTCTTGCTTTAATTTCCGATCAAAGCTAGTTAGCTGGATGAAGTTATGTCGTGAGTGGTGTAAGGTCTGACCGTCGATGAACAACCATAGCGAGGGTTCTAATTTTATTTTGAAACAAAAGAAAAAAGGAATAGTCTTTTTCTAATTGGGTTCCTAAAATATTGAAATGAAGTCGAGCTTTTATTTTCTTTTTACTACTTTATCTTGTTACACAAATTTTCAGTCAAACACGCTTTTGAGCTACTTGCCATTTGCTTTTCGTTCCTTCTTATGATTCTTTGGTACAAGTTTTTTTATAAAAAAATTGCATTCATTCAAAGTCATAGACAGAAATTGTGGTAGAAAACCAAAAGATGCTCATAAAACAGGTGAAACGAATGGAAAAATAAACCTTCAAATATCATAAATCGTAATATAGATCAAGACACAAAAAACATAGATTATAGAAAAATTAAGCTCAAAGAAAAGGTTGAACTTAAAACTATTCTTAAGCTTTAAATCTTCTCTTGATCTAAGACATAAATAAAACATAGATCGTAACAAAATTGAGTCACCTTCCCCCAATCAAGGACCTTTGTGAGAGCTCTAAACACGAAGGTGGGTTTCCACATTGCACAAGAACAAAGATCTTGTCATTAAAGAGTATGAAAGAGTTTTGTTATATCAATTTTAAATTTTATTTTTTAACAGATTTCTCGAATTGTTTTTTTTTCATTAAAGCACCTTATTCTTTAATCTATAACGATAGAGAATATCTTAAACAAAAACGCTTGTAACGAGTTTTGAAACTTGTCTCTGATTTCGAGACTTACAACATCTAACTTAAAAATTATTATATGCATTGGTAACATTTTAGGTGCAACCAAAAATATTATCCAAGTTTTTAGATTCTAGGTTTCAGCCAAAAATGTTAGATACTATGGCAAGTTTCGATATTTGTTTCGTATTAATATCGTAAAAAAAATATTAATAAGTTTTGAAACTTATCATGTCAATTTAAAATGTTATAGATTTTATAAATATTTAGGTTGGTCGGTAACATTTTAAGTTTTGTATTTTTTATTTTACCAGTTATATATTTTCTTGATCTAACTATCAAATTTATTATTTTTTTAAAGAAAATGTTCATCCAAAAATAATAACACATTATTTATTAACTGTATACCAACACACCTTTCTTTAGACTAATGATTTTGACTCGCAACGAGTCGGTTGAGATTTTTTTGGATTGAGCTCAATAAAAAATCTATTTATATTTATAAAACTCGAAGAATTTGACTCAAAATTTTTAAAATAAAATTTATATATTTAACTAATTTATTTTACTCAACTCAATAGAATGATCAATTCTAACGTTAAATTATTTAAACAAGAAAAAAAATCGCACGGGATTCAAGTCTTATCACTAAATCGACAATGACAAAGTAACTTTTATGTAGGAAAAAAACAAATTATTTTGTATAATGTCATTTTTAGTTTGAATATAAATTGAATAAAATTTTATTTTTTACTTTTAATTTAAATAATTAATTAATTCTTAGCCCCTCATAAATATTTAATCATAGTTTTGTCCATGTAAATCAGAATATCAGATAACTTGGTGAAGTATAAATTGTTTCCTTTTAAATTGATGTGTGTTTTGTGATGCCACTCAACTTTGATGGTTGAATATGAATATTACCCGAGAAGGATATCATTAAAGGTTTGATTAATTTACTAATTTTTGTAATATTTGATTAATTTAATGATTTTTTGCAATCATTTGATAGATTTAATATTTATTATAATAATAATAAATTCAATGGTGATTTTATAACTTTTTGAAAAATAAATTGTCAAAAGGATCATTTCTTATAATATAATGACTACTTGCGTACTCCTATCTCGTTGGTGATTCACTTTTGTCTGCACTAATTCTTGTGGATGCCACGCGAAATTTCTATTTCTTGTTTCCATCCCCTCTTTTTTATTTTATTTTAAACAATGAGAAGAAGTTTATGTGATTAATGAAAAATGCATGGAAATTGAGTTAATATTCTACGCAGAGATGTGTATGGAACCTGAACTCTACGAATTCTGACCCAACTCAGTTTAACCGGATCGGATTTTTAGATAAAAAAGTTAGATTCTAATTAAGTTAGGTCGGATTTTTTTTTCAAGGATGATTTTATGTTGGGTTTGTGTTTAGGATGAAAAAAATCCGACTCAACTCAACCCAAGATTAATAGTGTAATTTATCATATATTTTTAAGAATATTTTCAACAATGATCTCTCCTTATATATATTTTATACAATTAGATCACTATAATTGTTTTATATAATTAAATCTCTAAAATTTAATTTTTTTAATAACTCGGGTCGGGTGACACTTCTCTTAACCCGGTTTAGGTAGGGTAGAGGGTGGAGGATATCAATATTCAAGTCGGATACGGGTAGACTAAAAATCAGATCATATCCTACTCGTGTCCGTCTCTAATTCTATATTTTTTTATTTTAAATTGTGGAACTCAATATTATCTATTAAAGATCCTTTAATATTTTTGAATTAAAGGATCATTGTTAATTATATTTTTTTAATAGATTAAAATATTATTTAATTATTTTCTCAATCTATTTTTTAATCTAAAAATTTTAAACTATATATCATCATTAGTTCATTGACAAAGCATCATATGTATATATAAACATATTTTTTTTAAAGTGATTTTTTAATGTGAGCAAATTCCTACCACCAAGTGCAAACAAAACCTTGATTCAATGGGAATATGGTTGTTGGTGAAGACATGGACCCCCTTGAACACAAAGGAACAGTTGGTCAATCTTAAAACATGTCTAGATTAGTCTAACACTTAAGTATTCTATAGCATACGTCTTTCGCAGTCTATGTCTCTATTATTTGAAATAAATACGAATTTGATAATATTTTTTTAAATAATTTTAAAGTAATTATAAATTAATATTTTTTATTAATATATATTTTATTAAAAAAATATTTAAATTTTTTAATAAATATTATCGATGTTTTATTTATATTATTCGTTGGATTAGAATTTAGTAATCAAGGACGGAATCACGTCATAGTTGGGTGGAACAATCACCCCACCCCTGAAGAAATTTTTATTTTCAGTTCTATCCTCATATTTAATTTTTTAAATTTTAATTTTAAATTTTTAAACTATTTTTTTGAAAAAATAGTAATTAGAGACGAAGCCATCTTATAGTTGGGTAGAGCAATCGCCCTCACCCTTAAAAAAATTTTTATTTTCACTTCTTTCTTCATATTTAAATCTTTTAAAATTTTAACTTATTTATGAATTTATCCTCTCACTTTTAATTAATTTATATTTTATCCTTAAACCTTAAATCCTAACGCGTCAATATTCTAAATACGTAACATTGCATGCTAGGAGTATACGTGCATGTCAAGCTACAGAAATATTTAATCTAACAGTTAATTTATATTATTAGTTTTTATATTATATTTGAATTGAGAAATAACTCTTGTTTTCTGGTTCACAATTACAAGTTCGATTATGATTACATAAAGTATTTAATCCCATAACCTACGAGAAATTGATTATTAAATAATGGATGATTATTGTTTGATTCCTGGTATCTGGTGGGAGAGTTTTTTTTTTAATATCTGACGATGACATGAACTGATTTTTAATCTTGTTCATAATTTCTATATTTTTATATTCTAAATTACTTAAGCCTCTAATACTAGAGAACTTAAATTTAAGAGTTTATTTAAATTAATATTTTAATTAAAGATACATAATTAAAGATTTTAATAAAGAAATAAATTAAATTAACGGTTGATAAAATTTTATAGACTAATTTTTTAGAATGGGAACAAAACTCAAAAACACAATCCATCGACCCTTATTTTAAAACAATGATCAAAACATCTTATTTTAAGGATTTCATCAGATGTTCTATGAAGAAAATAAAATGATAAGAACTAGGTTTTTTGTAATTTTTTTAAATAGAATTATTTTAATTATAATTATATTCAAAAAAATAAAAAATAAAAGATCAAGAGTAAAATATTTAAAGAGACTTTTTTGAAACTTTTATTATGTTATAGTCTAAGTTTATCGTTTAAACTTTTATTAAATTTTTTTTAAGTCGAGTCGAGATTTCTAGTTCTTATAAAAATTAATTGAAATTATTTATTATGTTATAATACGATTTGATTTAATTTAAATGATTTTCACTAATCATATAAGATATGTATATATATTTCTTCATATTTGTTTAATATGTGATGATATTTCTTCATATTTTTGTATATCAATATATATCATAAAAATTTAAGGGACTCGTCTCGAACTTAAAAATAAATCTTCTAATTATTAAAAATTTTAAGTTATTCAAATTTCTATTTTACAATTCAAACTTTATTTGAATTTTTTCGAGTCGAGTTTATGAGATTTTGAGGCAAGTATTTTCATCTCAATTTGATTCTAGTTATTAGATTTTTTCAATTCGATTCAAGTTTACTCACCTCTAAGAATACGGGTTTATATAGGATTTTTCTACCCAAAAATACATAAAAATTCACCCATAAATCCCAAAATTCGGGTAAATTATTCCTCCAAAAATTTTAATTTGCTTTCAATTACCATGTTCTTCAATATAACCAAGATTTACTCTAAATCTGATGATATTTTCCTTTTGATTCCAATTCACATTTCCTCCTTTCTTTCCCGATTCAAAATTAAGTTGTCCCCTCCTTTTTTATCGAAACTAACTCATCTCTTTTTTTCCTTGTATTTTGAGGAAAAAAATGGTGAAAATTTAGTAACAACAATTTACTTATCTTTTTTAATTAGAGAAATTACCAATATACAATAAAAAATGTCAATAATTAAATAAAATATTAAATCTAAAATTTTCTGATCTATTATCAATGTTAACCCTCAGTTCAACTTGATAATAAATTATGTAAATCTTTTAACTAAATGAAACATTTCCATCATAAGAATAAATCGATGAATAAAATCTTATAAAAAATGTTAATTTTTAAAATTGAGATTTTTTTTAAGAATAAAATTTCAATAGAAATGATCGTAATTAAATAAGTAATGATAATATAAATTTTAAAAACTTATTAATCAAAATAAAATATTTTAAAAATTTAGTGACTATTAATGTAATTAATATTTATTCAATCGAAAAAAAACTTGAGGTAGCTAACCTAACCCAAAAGGATTCTCCAAAATTTAGCTGTTCTTTTTTTTCCTTATCCCATCAAATGATTCTCCTTCCTTCTTGTTTAATTTTCAATGTTTCTAGAAGGTTAGCCTGACAAGGACAGGAGATGAGCATCTATGACCAACCATTCCTCTAAAGAAATCCAGGCCGGCCCTTCCTGCCATACTTCCTTTCTAGAATATGGGATGGTTGGTTGAAGGAGGAAAAGGACTTCCATTGGGTTTGTCAAAAAGAATAATCATTGCTTTTACTAACACATAGTATTAGATATATTTTTTATTTCATTTAATTGTGGGTAGTGGGAATAATAGACGCCTGAGAAATTGATACTTCACGGTATTTGAAAGCAACATCAAAAAAAATAATAATAATTTATTCAAACTTATTTTTTTAAAAATATATTAAACGCAAATTAATATAATAATTGACTGATTAAAAATTATACTCATTCTGTCCCATAAATAATGTTTTTTATTGATTTTTGGAAGTTAAAAATTTTAAACTTTGACTATAATTATATTAAATATTTTAAATAATTAGATTTTATAAAATATATATTTGAAATCTATTTGATTAGAGGTTTTAAAAATATATTTTTTTAATATTTTTATCAATAATAAATTTTAACTAATCATTAGTCAAAATTCAAAAAGTTTAACCCAAAAAAAGTCAATAAAGGATACTATTTTTAGGACAGATGGAGTATATAATAAAAGAGTAATTATTTAATAAATTGATGGTGAAAATTAAAAAATTCTATAAGTATTTTAATCTTAAAGTTTAGAGATTTAGTTTAGGGTTCAGAGACTTAGTTTAAAGTATACGGTTTAGATATTTAATTTAGGGTGTAGGTTTAGGTGTATGGATTTAGAATTTAAAGATAATAATTAAAATTTAAGATTTAAAATTAAAATTTAGGGTTTATAGGTTAAAACCTAGATCCTCACCATATTACACTAAAAACTAAACTTTAACCTTTAAAAAACCCTAAAACCTAAATTTTAAATCAACCTTAAAATTAAAATACTTATATTTTTTTTATCACCAATATATTAAATATAAATCTTGATAAAAATTCTATGCTTTATCAAATAGTAATAAATAATAATTTGAAGCAAATAACTTAATTTCATGAGTATTTATGGCAATTGAGCCGGACATGATCTTTTTTCGTCCTTACCCTCATCTTTTATACATGTTAAAATTAATCCCTTTCAAAGATTTAGTAACGGATCCATTGATAGGTAATATTTATATTATCTTAAATAAATTTGAATTTTAATATTTAACTTTTAAAAAATAAAATTTATGTATCTAATCAAAAAATTGTTTGCTTCCATAAATGTAAGTTATTTTATAATTACTCTATATTATTTTATTTCTTTAATTTTCTTATTAATTTTTAAATTTGATGCTAAATATGTACTTATAATTTACTAATATAGTATTTTTATGCATTTATATATAAATAAATAGAATTATTAAAACACAGATTGATACAAATTTTGGGATTTATTCGAAATTTGTCTAAACCAAACTTAATTAGAAAGAGTTACCGGTCTACCGAAATTGACATATGTGAGTGGAGAAGTTGATATGGTCTTCTAGAAGCCTTTTTAAAGATAATAAATAAATATTTTTTAAAAAATAGAAAAGAGTGGAAAGTAAGACTATAGAGGAGAAAGTGTACAGAAAAAGAAGTCTAGTGTCCTTTTGCACAACAACCACAAGTATTTTATAATTTTATAATTTTTGCCCCAAACTTTTGCTATTTCATCACCACCGTCACATTTGTTTTCACTTTTATGTCAAACATGGTTGATGGAGTGTTGATTTTACAAAGAGATTGTCAAGATTAAAAATTTAGAGGGTCTAAAGTTGAAATTTTCCCCTTTTCTTAGATGACAATGGTTACCCTTACTAGGAGGACTAATTTTCTTCTAGATTTGTTCAAATAGTTATGACAATTCACACAAAAACATCAGGAAATGTTTGAAGTTGTTTGTAAGTTTTGGAGAGAATTGAAGTAGACTTTTGGTAAGGATTCAAATATGCAAAGCGGTGCGTTTCATTAAGGGTCGAAAATGTTTATACAATCAATGAAATTGATAAAATCTTTATAGTCAAGTGCCTGGTTACGAGAAAGTAATAATTGTGTCATGATGAGTCTTTTGCATTGTATATTCAAATATGATTGAAGGGTTTGTTATTCTAATACTCGAAACGAGTTTTGATGTGATTTAGAAATAATTCACGTACTAGTATGCACGAGACAAATGTCAAGGAAGGACATAACCTAATTATCGTGATGATATAATAACTAACAAGATTTCTTTCAATGAAGAGGTTCTTTAACCATAAGTTAAACGAGATTTTTTTGAATTATTTTATAATTAGAGTGATTATTATGACAAAAAAGTCATATATAATAAATTTTAAAAATTTCAACATTTTTATTTGCAAGAAGAATGGCAAAAAAGAAAAAAAAACTAAGTGTCGATCTTAAAACAACATTCGCATCGTAAGTATGACCAAATCTAAAATAATTAAATTTCCCAAAGTTGGACTACTAAGGGATAAGAATGGAACAATGGTAGAGAAGCAAAGAAGAAGAATCAAGTGGCACAAAAGGTAAAGTGAAAAGTAGAGCTACCTACCAAATCCAGCACCAACTTAATTGCACCCACTCCTCACCAACTAGGTCAAAAACCTTGGCATATAAACAAAATATCAAAACAAAGAGGGCCCTGATTCAATTGCAGACACACATCTTGTCAGTTTATATTCCCCAAACACTTCCTTTTTCCCCATTCATCTCCTTTAATTCCCACACACAACAACAAGCCCTTTGTTCCTCATGGGGAGATCTCCTTGTTGTGAGAAAGAACACACCAACAAAGGTGCATGGACAAAGGAAGAAGACGACCGACTCATTAACTACATCAAACTTCACGGGGAAGGATGTTGGAGATCTCTCCCCAAAGCTGCTGGTCTGTTCCTTTTCCATATTTGAATTTGCAGTACTGTAGGCTTGTTTTTCTGATTTTTCTGTGAGCTTGTTTTTCTGATTTTTTTGTGTGTATTAATGATTCTTCCAGGTTTGCTTCGATGTGGGAAGAGCTGTAGGCTTAGATGGATAAACTACCTGAGGCCTGATCTCAAGAGAGGAAATTTCACAGAAGAAGAAGATGAACTCATCATCAATCTTCACAGCTTACTTGGTAACAAGTACGTTCTTTTCTCTTTGGACAAATAAAGAATGTTTATGAGTAAATAACATTAAAATCTCAACTGGGTAGCCTTTCTTTATTGATATTGATCATGTTTTTTTTTTTTTGGATTCAGATGGTCTTTGATTGCTGCAAGGTTGCCAGGAAGAACGGATAATGAGATCAAAAACTACTGGAATACTCATATCAAAAGAAAGCTGTACAGCCGAGGGATCGATCCTCAGACCCACCGTCCGCTCGGTTCTGTTTCCAGTACGATGAAAACAAGTAACAACAACAACAACAACAACTGCAGTAACGTTAATAGATTCCAATTAGAAACGAAACAGTCAGTGTTGACATTGATTCAAGTGCCTGCCAACATAGATAATGGAAGCGCTGACTCAGCAGAAGATTCTAATGGAAGCAGTGGATTAAGTAGTGAAGAATTTTTCCCACAAATCAATCTCGACCTCTCTATCGGGCTTCCGTTTCCCTTCCAGCAGTCTCGATTTTCAGCTGTGGACTTAAACCAGTCGCAGCAGCAGCAACAACAACAGCAACGAGCCTCGTACCAGTTGTTTCGGTCTCCGGCAGCGGATGTGTGCTTATGCTACGGCTTAGGGTTCCGGAAAGTCCAGGCTTGTAGCTGCAGTGCCAGTGTGATCACAACGCTGTAGCATGCAGCTGATTTTCTATGCTGCAGATAGATATTACTTAAGAGATTGTGTATATTGCCAAGAGGATTAATGTTTTATGAAGTGTTTTAAATGATTAACATAAGTTCTAAGTTATGTAATTTACATTTGTGTTGAGAAATGAACTCCGGAAAGCGTTTAGTGAGCTTTTCGGATGAAGATAAACGAACCGTTAAAAACTTCTTTAAAGTCCCACTCAATGGCAAGGGAGCGTTAATCAAACCAACACGATTAGCACCGTAAATGAGGCGAGATAGATCGCGAGTTACTCGAGCTCGACTCAGTAAAAACTCGACTCGATTGGACTCAACTCGAACTTAAACTCGACTCGAATTCTTAATGAGTCGAGCCGAGTTACTTGTTACTCGACATAGTGATCAAGTTTTAAATAAAGGTTTTATATAGTGATCAAGTTGAACACATGGAGAAGTTTAAAGGAGTCTTGATGCAATTCCCCCGTTCTGCATGATACAAAGGCAAACATAGTTGATCTAGAGATAGTAATCCCACATTGCACAAATATAAAGGAAGGAGGAGAGAATGGGGCTATAAATAAAATATGGCTTTACCTTACAAAATAATGTTTTTTTTTGCCTTTTGGTTGAAAATAAGTTTAAATATATTTTTATATTAGCTTTCATTGATATTGGAGTTTGAGCTCCGGATGAGTTTAATAATTTAGAACTCAAATCAATTTTAAATATTTGAGATTTTTGAGTTTGAGCTTTTTGAGTTCGAGCTTTTAGAATTTCTCGAGTTCGAGTTTTGAATTTGATTTTGAGCTTAAGTTTGAGATCGATAATTTTAAATAATTTTAAGTTTGCGAGTTTTTGAGTGAGTTGAGCGTAGCTTTGAAGTTTGAACATTTTGAGTTCGAGTCGAGCTCAGTACTAATGGAGGTTATTATCAATGTAACTTAGAATGTAATGTATGCAAGTACAACGAGTAATCATTAATATAATCGGTGACGGAGTCAAAAATTAAAATTATAAAATAAATATAAGATTTAAATGAATGGGTCTAAAAAATCTCATTATATTGTTTTAGTAAAAAAATTTGCACAACTTACGGATAGGTATGTCCTTAACACAAAAAATAATTTAAATACCATTAAAAGCAGTGATACCGCAATCACAATATAAAAACATAGTGATTTTTAGAGAAGAATCACGACGTAACATCTACGACTACAATTTTGTTACTATCAACGAATCACAACTATATAAATACTCAATTACGACCCTCTATAAACATCCTACAAGGCCAAAGCCATTTCGTTGCAGGCTTACTGTGAGAATGCTCTTTGCATCATAGGACAATAAATGTGACCCACGTCAACATCTGAGTCACGATAAACTCAACTTATCAAGATATATGTCAATGATTGACACGTTCCATTATCCTATATAGTCCCTCATAAGGAGTCTTGTATCCTACAACAAGGTTAACCCTAAAAAATTAAGATTTGACCTCTAAAAGCCAAGTTCTCTATCCCCCTAATGACCTAAGAACAACTATTCAAAAGAATTCACATAAGTGTTCAATAATGGTGCAGCGAGTGTGGAGCCTTCCCCCTTTTGGTCTGGTTCTCAAAAAATAACAGAGTGATCCTTGGTAGAAGCATAAATGAAAGAATAGAAAAAGCTAGGAAAAATCAGAAAAAAGTGATGGAGGAAACCTCTATTTATCAAGCCAGAAGCAACTAACTAGTCATTGTGCAGAGTTGACTAGAAATTATAAAGAAATACACTCACACCTTACTAAAGAAATTTCGACGACAATAAGTATATTAAGAGGAAGAAACAACTTCGACCAAAAGTCAATTGCAAGGAAGAGATGGATTGATTTGGTGTGTAGGATGTCCTACACTCACACCTCATTACTAGCAACAATTAAATAGATAAATGATATAAAATATAGGATTTTTATGTGCTTATCAAGAGCCCAACAATATAATCACTTTCCTCCGGAGAAAAGATAGTCGAGATTGGCATTGACAACCTCAACATTCCATCACCTAAAGTTGAGGCACCACCGGCTCCTATATTTGAGACCCTCACCCCTTGCAGAAAAGTAAATAGGAGAGGAGCAAGGAATGTTTCTCTACTTCAAATCGGTGAGGAAGAGAACATAGAGATTGTAGCAGCATCAAAAGAAGCAGGAGAAAAAGATGACATCGACCGAGAAGAAACCTAGACCGCACTACCACCGAGGCTTGCCAAGCAAGTGAAGCACATGGCCACCCGATCAACAAAGAAGTAAGCATCTTTCTTTTTCTTTTACATTTTTATTTTCATATAATTTTCATTTAATTGCATTGAGGATAATGTTATCTTCAAGTTTGGGGTAGAAAAGTCTTGTTAATTTTATTTTCACTTTGCATATATACAATTTTGCTATAGCATTAGATTTAATTTGAGACAACCCTTAGGATGTAATAGATGATTTTTGATGATGAGAATTTTTAATATCTTTGGATTGATAATGTGGAATATTGAGAAGGAATTGAACTGAACTAGGACTTGATGCTTTAAGAATTTAATTGACACGATTATATGATTTTAGAGAACTTATAATCTATGCCTTAATTTGAAAAGAAGAAATTCTTTTCTGCTATAGTATAAAAAAAGAGAAAAAGAAAAAATAGATATGAATAAATGCTTTAACATAAAACTGTAGAAGGGAGCTCCTCTATGTAAAAGATAACTTAGAATCTGAACATAAATAAATAATGCGATAACATATGAGCAAATGAGTTTTCACAGGATGACTCTACTTACTAGCTTGGGGGTGAGATATTTGCTCCATACTCACCTAGAGTTGAGGACGGTAGTTGGGATGAGTTAATTACCCTTCGAAATAGTTTAAAAAAAACTACTAAGCATGAGAGTAATTTTAAGAACTAGGATGTAGTGAAAAAAGGAACCTAAAATTTTTCTAACACTGTTACGCATAGATTAAATACAATCCTGCACAAACATGCAAGATATCTTTTCTAAGTTTGGGTTCTTGATATTCTTAATGTTATTTAGCATTTTACAACATTTATCTTCTGAGTATTGATGTTCTGTCTAAATTGTTGTCAAGAATTAAAAGTTTTGCTATAACATTTTTGTATGCCATTGCTTGAGGACAAGCAATATATTAAGTTTGAAGGGTGTTAACGGTATAAAAAGTGTATATTTTATACCCTTTTACTTAAGATTTTGTTTGATTTTGAGTCCATTTTCATCGTATTTAGTTGTATTTCATTTGCGTTTATATTAGATTAAGTTTGCATGTTTTTATTTTAATTTTAAAAGATATTGCTTGAGAATGATATTTTTTTGGTGGTGTATCGCAGGTTTGCTGGGGCAAATTTGAAGAAAGGAAGAGATGCTATAAAATATCCAATGCTGGATCAGACTCAAGAAATACTATAATATTTTGGACGCACCAAACAGATTTGCAGAAAATACCAAAGTTCAGCCTCATTCCCTTTCACGTGAATATCAAGCCAGTTGTAATTTCTTGCAATTCTTTGCAAAAGTCAGATAATATTCCTTGCATCTTTATGGAACAAAACCCTAGAAGTCTCCTATAAATAGAAAGCATTGCCTTCATCAAAAGAGAGATTGAAGTAGATTAAAAATGAGCCTAAAAGAAAGCAAAAAGAGGTTAGAAAGAAGAAGAAAGATGGCCATTTTCTCATCTTCTACCTGCAACCAAGACATCATTGTTGAGAGCTTCAAGCAAGAGATATTTGTACGACTTTTGAAGAAACGGGAAGCTAGAAGACATCATGATATAGTTGTTTAGAATTTTCTTCTTCACTTTGTTTTATCTCTTTTTATTTATATGAAAATGTATTTTAAGGACGGAAGTGTGAATAGTCTTTTAAACCTAGCCATGAACTGATTTTATTATGGCTAAGGCTTTGTTATGGATGCTTTACAGTTTTAAATAAATATCTTTTACCGTTTTTTTCTGGTTTTATATGTATTTTATTCATGAAAGCTTACATCTTTATCTTTAACCTTAGTTTGTAAGAGCTCTCAGAAGATTGCCATAGCTAAGGGGTTTGATTAACTTAGATCTAGGGATAGGCAAAGCTTAGATCACCATGAACAATGGGTTATTATTGGGAAACGAAATCCTAACTCACCTTAGGGATAAGGTAAGGTTTCAACGACTAAAAGAATAGAACTTTATCAACATTAGAGGTGTTAAGTTTGAGACTAGGAGGTAATGCCTTAACATTTTCGAGTCTTAGGCCTTTAACTGGGGATAGTGGATGCATTTTTAGCAAACTCTGTTGAACATATATTTAAACAAGGAAACAATAAATATTCAAGATAAAAGTAGAGAACTTTACATAATAAGCCTAGATAGTCTTTACCTTGAATATTCCTTCGTGTTTGTGCTCGTGCTGCTTTATCTTGTTACTCATTTCTCAACTTTATTTTGCTACAACATTTTATTGAAAGTTATAATTTTGCTTTAACATATGTCAATATAAAAGATTTTATTATCTTTTATGTGTGTTAATAACTTATGAATTTTTCTACTCAATCCTCATGAGAACGATCTCACTCAATCACTTTATTAGTTGTTCGATGTATATACTTGCACTAGAATCATTCATTTTATAAACATCACATCAACAACTCACCAACATCTAAATTTTTTCTATCATCCTAGTACAAACCTTCTCAACCTTTCTCCTTTTGTTGATATTTGTAGGTCATTCATGAGTAAAAAAACTTAAATGAGTATAGGTGATTTATTTCATTTATTGGTGATTATTCTTGAATAACTTAAACCTTCTTAATAAAGGAAAAATTCAAAGCAAAAACAATCTTCAAAAGGTTTCAAAACATGGTCAAAACTAACATTAAGATTCTCAAGACTAATAATGGCAGTGGATATTTCGCTAGAACCCTAGGCACTTATTTCCAACAATAGAGTATTGTAATTTAAGCTCTTTTGTTGACATTCTTCAACAAAATGGAGTAACAGAATTAAAGAATAGGCATATACTAAAGGTTTCTAGGTCGTTATTATATAATGCTAATGTTCCTAAATATTTTTGGGGTGAAACTATTCTTATTGTCACTTGATTAATAGGACGTCTAGTTAACACTTGATGTTTAGAGTACCTAAAGATGTCTCTCTTGAAAACTTTTCAGATTTTAAACCTTTATCCGTGTCACTTCCTTTAAGGATATTTGGGTGTACTACTTTTTTTTTCACAACACAAATTAACCTAGATCTGAATTAGATTCTCAAGCTATAAAGTATATTTTCTTATGTTATTTCACCAAAAGGGCTACCAATGTTACTCTTCTGTTAGTAAAAAATTTACACTTCCTTTGATATTATATTGTTTGAGAATGAGCCATATTTCATTAATTCTGAAATTAAAGGGAGAGTTCAGACCAATTTTAAAATTTTAACAACTTTTAATCATTAAATCGGCCTTCATTCTTGGTACCTCTGACCTCACCTTTTCTTTATTCTCTTCCTTCAATTTCTATAGCTCCTTTAAACAATTTACCCTCTCTTGAATCTTTCCCCATTTTACCTACTACAACTTGCTCATCCCCATGTCAAAGTTCAACAAAAACACCTTAAATAAACTGAACCCCACCGCTTGAGAAAAAGGAACTTAATGTTTACAATAGAATAAAAAAATATTTTCTAAAGGCCATTATAAAATTTGGATATTGCCGAGAATTGGACCTTAGTCCTACTAGCTTAGAAAGTTTGAATGTTAAGGGATCCTCCTCTTAAAATGAGGTTTTTGCTCCTCTACCTCATATTGATACTGATGACTTTCCTATTGCTCAAACAAAAAGGGTGAGAAAGTGCAGTATTCATTCTATACAAAGGTTTGTTATCTATAACAATCTTATGCCATCCTTTAAGACATTCACTGTAAATGTAGACAGAATTAAAAATCAACAACAATGGAGGAGACTCTTTTGGATCTATATTAGAGAAAAGCAGTAAATGAAGAAGTCAAAGCACTTGAAAGTAATGGGACTTGGGTTCTAACTGATCTACCACAAATGAAGAAACCTATAGACTGCAAGTGTGTGTTCATTGTATAATTCAGATGGCAGTGGAACGATTCAAGGCAAGGCTGGTAACAAAAAACTCACACAATTCTATAGGAATGACTATCAAAAAAATATTTGCTCCTGTTGCAAATTGAACACTATGAAAGTTTTGCTATCCTAGGAGGATAGCAATCGAAAATGACTATAAAAAATTCACACTATCAAAGGACTAGACACTACTAACTGAAAATCAAAAATTTTATTTTGAATAAAAACTTAAAAGGAATATATTTACATGCAAATTCTTACTGGAATAGAAGTTGATCAAGGAAAACATAAGGTTTACAAGTTGATAAAATCCTTATATGGACTTAAACGAGAAACTATTACATGAACCTTTTCCACCATCTAGGATATGGTCCAAACCAATTAAAATAAGACACATAATATATTTTTTCCATATCATATTTACACATAAGCATCATCCAAATCATCCATTTTAATGCATTTAATTTAAAAATAGAAAAAAAATATTACCAAAGATTTTTTATGTTATCTTCCTCTTTATTGTTCAATTTTTTTAATTAATTTTTTCTAATCCCTAACCCTAAACCCTAAACCTTAAACCCTAACCATAAACCCTAAACCCTAAACCTTACACCTTAAACCTTAATTTTAAACCCTAAAACCTAACCATAAATCATAAACCCTAATTCTAAATCCTAAATCCTAAATCCTAAACCCTAACCCTAAACTCTAAATCCTAAACCCTAACCCTAACCCTAAATCCTAAACCATAGACACTAACCTTAACCCTAAACCCTAACCCTAACCATAAACCTTAAACCTAAATCACATAAACCCTAAACCTAAACCACATAAACCCTAAACTCTAAATTTTAAACCCCAAATCTATATAAAAAATTAATTAGGAAAATTTTAAAGAACAAAAATAAGATGACATAAAAAATCTTTGATAATATTTTTTTTCTTTTTTAAATCAAAGACATTAAATTAGATAATTTGGTCAATGCTTATGTGTAAATTTGATATGGAAAAAATATATTATGTGTCTTAATTTAATTGGTTAGGACCATATCCTAGGTGGTGGAAAGGGTTCATGTAATAATTTTTCGACTTAAACAATCTCTAAGGGCCTGATTTAAGAGCTTTACTAAGATAACCATTAAAAATTACTATAAATAGTGTCAAATAGATAGCATTCTATTTATAAAGGTGATATCAGGTAAAAAGAAAACCATTTTAATTGTTTATGTAGATAATATCATAGTTACTAAGGATGACCTTGATGAGATCAACAAATTAAAAGGATCTTTGGCTAAGGAATTCAAAACAAAGAACCTATAAAGTTTGAGATATTTTCTGGTGATAGAGGTCACAAGGTGAATAAATGATATTATTATAAATAAAAAATATATATCTTATTTTACTTTTTATAATAAGAATACTCAACTGTAAACTAGCTGAAACCCTAATAGAAATAAACATAAAATTTGGAGAGGAGATAAAGAGTTTAGTGAAAAAAAAATTTACTAATGGTTGATGAGAAAATTGATTTACTTGTCCCTCGTACGATTTAATATAGCATCAACAATTAAATTTACCAAGAGAAAAACACCTTGAATCCGTTAGTCGAATCTCAAATACTTAAAGATGAACCTTGGTTATGGACTATTTTTCAAAAAATAAAGATAGGTAGGTGAGAATTTATACTAATTCAAGCTAAGATAGAGAGTTGAAAGAGAGGAGGTCCACCAATAGTTAATGTTCATTTGTTTGTGGTAACTTAATAATATAGAGGAACAAGAAATGATATAGTATCTAGAAGCAGTAATGAAGCAGAATATAGAACCCTTGCTCTCTGAATTTGTGAGGGTAAGTGATTGTAAAAACTTTTGATTGAGTTCAAATTCAGTTAAAGTAAAAAATTTGAGTTTCAAAGTGATGTTCAATATGATAGAACCAAACATGTTAAAATGGATAGGCACTTTATTTTAGAAAAGGTAAACAATGAAGTGGTTCTATCTTCTTAATAAAGACCAGCTAGCTAATATTATCACGAAGGCACTATCACAAATCAACTCTGACCTAAGAATAGAATTAAATAAAAACCACTAAGAACTTTTCTTTGCCTTAGTCGTTGCTCTTATCTACCAAAATTTCAACCTTAATCATTTTTCATTTTGATCAATCTTTTTGATCGGTGGTCGACAATTAATCTTAGTATTGATTGTCGACCACCGATTGATTATCGACCACCGAATCTATTACTTTTTTATTTTATTTTAATAAGAATCTTTATTTTTATTTCTTTGTGACAATTGTTTTCTCTCTTTGTGACATTATATTTTTGTTTTAGGGTTTAATTCATCTGTCTTTATGGCATGTTTCAACATATCCTAGTGATCGATTATTGTTCATACAAAGATTCAATCGACTGATGGTTGTTTTTTATTTATGTTTTTGTCGGTGGTCACATGGAAAGATTTATTCTCACTCGGTTGATGGTTGTTTGCCGATGAAATCAGTCTTGGGTAGTGATACTTTTTGCATCATAGTTTAGATCGCCTACAACTCCTATCTTTATGTGTCTCGTTTGAACAGAGACAAGGAGATTCAGGAAGCTTCTGAATTTTTTTGGTATACTTATCTCTATAGAAATTTTAATTTTAATTTTTTTATTGTAAGAATTTTTATATTATTTAATCCAATTATTTTGCTTCTTGATTGCGGTCTAATTATAATTTTTCTATGAATTTAATAAAAATTCAATAACATTTATCAAAAAAAAGAATCACCTTTGATGAATTCAAATACAAGTTGAATAAACTTAAATGGAATATTTAGTGAGTCATAAAATTTAGAAGTTAATGGGGAGTTATAAATTTGAAATGTCAAAAGTTAATATGGGAGTTACTAGTCTTTATGGAATTAAGAGTTATAGGAGTTATGGTTTTTATTAGGTTTTATTATGTAGTAATGTCAAATGTCTATATAAAGACATTGTCTATTGCTTTGTAATGTGTGAGTGCGAGTGTGAGAAAATTATAATGGTTGTTTAGTGAGTGTGGTAGTGAATAGTATGTGTGAAAGCCAAGTGGTTGTAGTGAGTGCGAGAGAAAGAAGACAAAAAAGATTCAGAGGAATAAAATAAAAGTATTTCAAAATAGTATTGTATTTGTCAATTGCTTTAGCAATTTTCCTTTTGTAGGCAATTTTTATTCTAGGGCAATTTCATTCGATTGCTAATTGCTTTAAGTATTCAAATTGGTATAAGAGCTAATGGTGAATATGATGGGTCAAATTCTACTACCATGTCTAACAAAGGCGAATTACGGAAATTGGAGCATTCAAATGAAAGCTCTTCTTGGATCTTAAGATACATGGGAGATAGTCGAAGAAGGTTTGAAGAACCAACAACTACCACGAGATATATGGCGGCTCAAACCAAGGCGTTGAAAGAAGCGCGATGAAAGGATAATGCGGCGCTATACATGATGTTCCGAGCCGTTGACGAAGGTGTTCAAAGGAGCCGACCGAGTTAAGCAAGTGCGTCTCCAAACTCTTCGTGACGAGTTGGAGAGCATGAAGATGGAGTCGAAAAATGTATCCGAATTTATTACCCATGTACGAGCCGTGGCAAACCAACTCATTCATAATGGTGAAATGTTAACCGATGCGCGAATTGTAAAAAAAGATCTTGAGATCATTAATCGATAATTTTGAGAATATTGTGTGCGCGATAAAAGAGTCAAAGGACCTTAGGAATTTCTTAGGACTCTCACAGTTGATGACCTACCGATTCTCTTGAGGCACATGAAAAATGTAAGAAGAAAAAGAAAGAGGAAACACTCGAGCAAGCACTTCAAACTAAGGCGTTAATCAGAGACGAAAAAGTATTTTATTCTTAAAATTTTCGAGGAAGAGGGTATGTCCATAGAGGTCATAGAAATATTCGCAGTGGTCAAACAGAAAGTCATGAAGAATATTATAAGGAGAAGTAACAGTTAAGCCAACAAAATTAGCGTGGAAGAGGACGCAATCGAGGAAGAGGCGACAAATTAAAATATTCCAACATCGAGTGCTACAAGTGTTACAAGTATGGCCACTATGCGAAGGATTACAACTCCAAAAAATGTTATAATTATGGAAAAGTGAGGCATTATGTAAAAGATTGTCGAGCCGATAAAAAGGTAAAAGAGACAACCAACATAACATTGGAAGATGAAGCAAATGAAGGTGTTCTCTTGATAGCTAAAAATGAAGTCAACAACAAAAATAATATATGGTACCTCGACTCGGGCGTAAGCAACCGTATGTGTGGTCATGAGTACTTATACAAAAAGATTCAAAAGATTAAAGTTGGTCATGTGTCGTTTGGTGATGCATCAAAAGTAGAGGTCAAAGGCTGAGGTACAATTTTCTATTTACAAAAGAATGACATGATAGGGTTAATGCAAAATGATTATTATGTTCATGACCTTAAGACCAATATTTTGAGTACGTGGCAACTCATGGAGAAAGATTTCTCAGTATTTTTGAAAGACCGGGTATTACTCTTGTCACACCCCAAATCTTCCCCAATTTAAATCTTTAAATCCCTAGATTTAAAACCCTAAGTCCCTAATTTGAACCCTAAAAATTAGGGATTTAGAATTCTGATTTCAGAGGTTATTATGTAATTTATGAAAGTTTAAGGGTTCAGTTTTAAATTCTTAAAAGTCCAGACCCTTATTTTGTAATTTAACCAAATTACTTTTGTATCGATTTCTTCTTCCTTAACCGATCCTGAATTCAAGTTAATGGAATTAATTTTCCATTTTAATTCCCGTATAAACATCAGTTTATTTCCTTTTGTCTGTTAGTGTGTATCAATCGAGTTTCTTTAGTGGTTTCCTTGTTTTCCATTCGTTTTGAAATTTTGGTAAGTCTCCCTCTTGTTCGTTTCTGTTTCTCTTTAACGAAGGATTATGTTTCTATTTTTAAGCGTTCGAATGGTGTTGTTTAGTTCGTTTCTGTAATGGAAAATTTAGAAGAGAGTTAGAAACGTTTATTAACGGTGTTGCTTGTTTCATGTTTTAATCGGGTTTTATTTGGTTTTGTTTGATTTAAGTTTATGAGATTTAATGTTGCTTTAATTCGAAATCGGTGTTTAAGATGGATCTGAGGATGCTTCGAATCTTTTTTGAATCGAATTAGGGGGAAAATGTATTATATATTTGAAAAATCCGGCCTGGGAAGAATCTGGGTTTTTCCAGATTTTCCCGAGAAAATCTGACGTCATCTGCTGACGTCAGCGTTGACCAATGTTGATGTCAGCATTGACTTTTTCTGACCCGAGCCCATTTTATGTTTTTCAAAGTCCTAAGTTCGAAGGTGTTGTCCGTTTTTCAAAATTCGAACTCAAAGTATCGTTTTTAGGGCTTTTATGTTTGAATGCCTTATTTGGAAGTTTTTTGTTTTGGATTCTGAATCAGTTTCTGTTTGGTTCAGGTAACATAGATTCCGATCCTGAGAAATTGCCTCCTCCTCCTGGACGACTTCTTGTTCCTCAAACATTGGGTCTCGCTCGTGAGTATTCGATTTACTTCTGTTTAGTGTACTACCGGTATAGTGGCATAATAGTGTGTCTAATATTCTGTCTCTCGTAGGTTCTACACCTTCTCATTCTAGTGGTAGAGCTGAGTCCATTAGACGTCAGTATCGACGTTGAGCAACTTGCTTCAGGTGTGTTCTCTTTTGTTAAATTTTGTTATTCTTTGTTTGCAGTTTCTGTTAAATTCTGCATGATCATGCATCATCCTGTAATTACATTTCTGATTCTGAAATTACCATGTATGCTTTTTATTAGATTATAAGGCTTGGATTCTTATTCTTTATCTGCAGTCATTGCATCAGGTTGGATTATATGTATGGTGAAGTTAGTGAAATATTCACTTCTATTTAGTGGCTCCACCTACAGGTCGAGATACCGCTTCTGATCAACGGCTCCACCTACGGGTCGAGTTTCCACTTCTGTTGGTGTGATGGTGTTAGATTGGTTCAAGGGGGACCTACTCTTCTGATAGTGTTCGGTGTTGGGTGTATTCCATACATTCATTATATCATTTGCATTACTCTATTCTGAGATCCTGTTTATCTGCACACTAGAGACACACCAGACTCCCTAGATTACACACTCTCAGCTTCTGTTTCAGATACTCTATCATAGACTACTACGATACTTGGAGGACCCTACTTTCAGACTATTTAGTATGTTTCATAATTTCAGAATAATCACATTTATTTTGGATATTTTGCTACTTTGTAATAAACTTTGGATTTGGGACTTTTATTTTGATTTTCTGGTCTATTAATGTTTATCGACTCCATGGGTTGAATTCAGATATTTAAATGTTAAATTTTTAGTATTTTAATTATTAATTATTTAATAATTTATCTGAATAATATATTTTATGAAATATAGGATTTTTTTATCCTTCTAAAGATACTTTATTATGTCACCTCGTTAGAGTATACGTTTAGCGACCGAGAGAGATCGTAGCCGAGGCCATAGCCGAGGTCGTTTTATTGGATCTACTAGTGATGTTCTGCCTCCTGTGGACCCATCATAGGATCAGAGTTTGGCCCAAGATATAGGAAGGAAGGATTTACCTGAGGTATAGACCGAGGCTCAACAAGTCGAGGTTGATCAGCTGGTCCAAAGTGAGGGATCGTTTGTTTTTGGGGACAGTGAGATTGTTGGTTTGGATTCTGTCACCATGTAGAGAGAACTGCTCCGTTATCTTCGATAGAATGACGGTACTAGGAAACCCATTTCTATAAAGTTTCTAACTACTGCGATGACTATGTTCGATGGTAAGACAGATATAGACACAATTGATGCAGAGTACTGGCTAAAGAAGATTCAGCGTCTATTTGTTGAGATGGAATACCCCTCTGACAGGAAACTAAGGGCAGCCATATCCTTGCTTCAAGGAGAGGCCCTTAACTAGTGGGAGGCAGAGGAGAGAGTTACTGCTTTGGAAAAGATCAACTAAGAGTTTTTCAGGCAAGCATTTGAGGACAAATATGTGGGGTCTGAGTATTTGGCTAAATGTCGAGATGATTTTCTAAATCTGTAACAGAACGACATGTCAGTGAACGACTATGAGATAGAGTTTCTACGACTTCTCCAGTATGCTTCGGGAATTGTTACAACTGAGAAACAGAAGTGTTATCACTTTCTGAAAGGACTTTGGATGTCGCTTAAGATTACAGTTGTCACCCATCACGACACGGAATATAAGATGATTACTCGGCGTATCAGGACAGCCGAGCATAACGAGAGTTTGAGGGTACAACTAGAATCGCAGGTTCAAGATAGAGGTAGACGACAGCCTGCGAAACCTGCACAACATAGTCAGGGTTTTCAATCTCGAAAGAGGGCCCGCAATGAGTTTGAGCCACAGAGTTCTGCACAGGCTAGACCAACTACTTTTGTTATTCCTACTGCTAGTGGAGTTAGATCCACTAGTACTCGAGCCTTGCCTCAGTGTTCATTCTGTAAGAAGTGGCACTCAAGAGAGTTTCGTATACAGAGTGGAGCCTATTTCCGTTGTGGTTCGTATGATCATCGTCTCAGAGACGTCTAGTGTTACCACAGTCTAGTTATACTCCAAGGCAATCTCAGGCATCGGTTCAAAGGATCTTCCTGATTAGGAGGGTCTCAGCCCGGGTTAGTTTATGCCACGAGGAGACAGGAGGACCGGGATAAGCCAGACGTCATTGCTGGTACTTTTTTTATACACGTTATTTCCTTTTTCGCTCTGTTAGATAATGGGTCTTCACGCTCGTATGTTTCTAGCTCTGTATCAGGGTATCTGGAAATTCCTGTAGAGGATGTGGGTAGATCTGTTTCTGTTTATAGTCTTTTAGGTAACCCTGTGGAGGTTACCAAAGTGTATAAAGATTGTCCTCTTGAGGTCCAAGGAGAAATTGATAAGTGCTAAATTCACTATCACTTTTTTACACCTTTCATGAACAATAATCACTCAATCTACATTTACTTGGACTAATGCATGTGCTTAATGTGAGATATTTAGATATTCTGCTTTTGTGATTTATAAAGATGATATTAATAGAAACGACAAGCTTTACTGCACTTTTATGCATTTGCAGGAATATCTATTGCCGCGGCAACAAAGTGTGGCTGAGGCAGAACCTGATACCGAGGCAGCAGCTGAATGAAAAGTATCGATATTATAGGCGAGCTGAAAAGAAAAATGAGGTGGACGTTTCTGGAGAAACAGCACAAGGATCGGAGATGGGTAGCACATGGAAAGCTCAAGTCAAAGGCCACGCGGGAAAAGCCTCCTAGTGGGAATAAACTTGTAAATATTTTATTTATGTTCTTGACTTGTGTCCTACTTCTAATTGTATTTCTACTTAAGAAAGTTTTACCCTAGGCCAAGCCTATATTAGCCATAAGCCGCCCAAGGAAGAAAGCACTTAGCATCTCGAAGACTAGAGAGTCGACTTTATCTTAGATTTAGAGTTTTCTCTTACTTTTCATTATGTTCTAATTTTCTTTAGGCTTAGGTGAAACTTGTAGAGTATTAGTGAGAAAAGATTGACTTTGTTTCTTGTTTCAATGCAATAAAATATCAAGGTTTGCTTATTCTTTGTCATTCTTTGTTCTTACATTCAAGCTCGGGAGAGAAGTTTGTTAGTAATCCATTTATCTAATATCGGGAGAGTTAGATTCACGAAAGAAATAAGTACGGTAATTTAATCGAGAAATACTAACTCAGCCTAGGGATAAGTTATAGTTTCAACGGATAAAAGAAGTGTAAGATTGGTTGATGATTATAATTGATTCACGCCGGGAGGTATCATTAAGGACTGATCATCAACAATACTTCGACTTAGGGTGTAACCCCCAAAATTTATCTAATTTCTTAGAATAAAAGTTAGGGTTCACATTTCTAAAACTTGATTCGCAAGTTAGGTTTTTTTATTAAAACAAAAGATAAGAACAAATTATTTAAAATAATTTATTATCAAACATACTGAAAACTTATCCAAGTTAAATAAGGTTCAACCCAATATTAAATAAAATAAAGTCCAAAAAGTCCGAAATAAAGTTTTGAATCCAAATTTCATTACAAATAATGAAATATCCAAAAATAATATAATAGTCTGAAAACTATGAAACATACGTAATAGTCTAAAAAATAGAAATCTCCAAGTACCGAAGTAGCTTAGGTCAAGGACATGAAACAGGAAGCTGAGAGGGTGTAAGCTAGGGAGCCTAGTGTGTCTCTAGATTACAGATAAGACAGGATTTTAAAAAAGTATATGCAGATGATATGGTGTATGCATAAAATGCACCCATCTCCGAACACCAACAGAAGAGTAGGTTCCCCTGAACCCCTCGAACTCCATCACACCAACAGAAGTGGAAACTCGACCCGAAGGTGGAGGCACTGATCAGAAGTGGTATCTCGACCCGCAGGTGAAGCCATTGAACAGAAGTGATAAATCACTAACTTCCTCGTACACATATTCTACCAGATGTAATGTATATGCATAAACAGTATCAGAATGCATGCATTACAATCTAACAGGAGGCAAGCATATCATGTAGCAATAACAGGAATGTGATGTTAGAATGACGAATGATCATACGGATTTAACAGAAAACGGAACATACTGAAAAAAAGAGTCAACAGAAGAGAACACACTTGAACAAAAAGCTCAACGATGATACTGGCATCGGCTGGACTCGGCTCTACCACTAGAATGCGCAGGAGTATAACCTACGAGTAACAATTATCGTTAGACACTCTACTATGCCACTCTACTGATAAGTACACTAAACAGAAATTAAACCAAACTCACGTACGGGTCCCGTAGACTAATAAACAGGTGGTCATCCAGGAGGAGGAGGAGGCAGATGCTCGGGCTCAGAATCCACGTCACCTGAAGTCAACAGAAACTGATTCAAAATCCACTAAAGATAATTTCCAAATAAGCATTCAAACTTAAAATCCCCAAAAACGAGACTTCGGGTTCGAATTTCGAGAAACAGATAGCGCCATCGGACTCAAGACGTCGAAAAAATCAAGTAGACTCAGGTTGAAAAAGTCAACACTGACGTCAGCAGATGACGTCATCAGGTCAACGTTGACGTCAGCAATGATGTCAGTTGATGACATCAACATGACGTTAGCGGGTCACGGGTCAGGTCAGATTCGCGTCGGATGGGTCGAGTTTCGGGTCGGTCGGGTCAGGTTTCGGGTCGGACACGGGATGGGACGGATTTTTTTGAGAAAATCTAGACTTTCCAGATTTTCCTAGAAAATCTGGAAAAATTCCAGATCTCCCCAGGGTTTGGTTCGGTTAAAAATGATGCTTCCTTCATTGGTTAGATTCGATTGAAAACCAACAACAACACACCCTTAAACTAGATTAGAATCAAAACAAACTTAAACTACTTCCAACCCACAAAACCGATCAAAAGAACAACCGAAACGAAATGAGGGAGACTTACCGAACTCACACACTCGGAGGAAACTGAAACGCGATTACAACTAGAGGGAAAAGCAAGGAAAACGAAAAAGGTCGAAATTAGATTATTTAAATGAACCAGAATCAAATGGGGAAATAAATCCCAGACAAAAATTAGCTCATGATCGGGAAGGAAGGTTTCCAAAAACAAAAAGGGGAAATTGCCCACGAAGGGCCTAAACTTTTAAAAGTTCAAAACGGAGCCTTTAGTTTCTAGAAATTACAAAAAGGTCCCTAATTTCGGTTTTAAATTCCCAAATTTTTAGGATACAAAGTTAGGGATTTTGATTCTAATTGGGGAAAAACATTTGGGGTGTTACAACTCTCCCCCCTTACAGAAATTTCGTCCTCGAAATTTACCTGGATCAAAAAGGTGTGGATACTGGGCTTTGATAACAGACTTGGGCTTCCATGTAGTCTCATCAAGACCTCGATTACGCCAGAGAATCTTAGGGTTTTCCTCCGAAAGACTTTCTGTCTCTGAGCAATAATCTTAACGGGTTTCTCCTCATAACACAGATCTGGACGAATCTCGAAATCTTCCACAGACAGAACATAAGACAGATCAACTTGATAACGTCTCAATATAGAAACATGGAAGACATCATGGATACGCTAAAGTTCTGGTGGTAACTCAAGCTGATAAGCAACAGGACCCACACGTCTGAGAATACGGCAGGGTCCAATATATCTGGGACTGAGCTTGCTCTTACGGTCGCAACAAAGTACCTTCCTCCACGGTGATACTTTTAGAAAAACCTGATCGCCTACCTCAAACTTGAGATCCTTACGCCTCGAATCTGCGTAGGATTTCTGTCTGTCAAAAGCGGTCTTAAGCCGATCCCGAATCAACCTGACTGTCTCCTCAGCCTCATAAACAAGATCTGGACCTAGTAAATGGTGCTCAGTGAGCTCAGTCCAACCAATTGGGGTGCGACACTTATGCTCACTGGCCTGATAACTGATATTATACGTGAACTCTGCCAAAGGTAAGAAATCCTCCCAACTACCTCTGAAATCCAGTATACAACCTCTCAACCTGTCCTCCAGGATCTAAATCACACGTTCAGACTGACCATCGATCTGAGGGTGATAAACAGTGCTGAAGTTCAACCGAGTACCCAAAATAATATGCAGAGATCCCTAGAACTTAGACGTAAATCTCGGATCTCGATCAGATATGATGGATAGAGGCACTCCATGTAACCGAACAATCTTAGAGATGTATAACCGGGCCAACTTACTCAGAGGATAGGTGGTCTTGACAGGAATGAAGTGTGCAGACTTGGTCAACCGATCAACGATGACCCAGACAAAATCTTTCTTTGACGGAGTCAAAGGTAAACCACTGATGAAATCCATAGTTACACGCTCCCATTTCCACTGAGGAATATCGATGTACTGAAGAAGTCCAGATGGACGCTGATGCTCTGCTTTGACTTTCTGACAAGTGAAACACTTGGACACAAAGCTGACAACATCTCTCTTGATACCTTTCCACCAGTACTTCTCCCCGGAGATTCTTATACATCTTATCACCTCCCGGATGCATAGAATATGGACTATCGTAGGCTCCCGAAGAATAACTTGTTTCAACTCAAAGTCCCTTCCTTAACTTCCTTAATTCGATGAGCCAAGAACGGATCATTAGTGTAGGAACCACTCGAAGATCTATTAACAAACTGTCATCCTCAAACAAACTCATCCGGGCAAACAGGGCTCTCAAATCTATAATGACGTTGCGACTCAAGGCATCCACAACGACATTAGCTTTACCCGGGTGATAGTCAATCTCACAGTCATAGTCTTTCAAAAGCTTCAACCAACGTCGTTGTCTCAGGTTGAGCTCTGAGTGAAAAGATACTTAAGGCTCTTATGGTTTGTAAAGATGTAACACTTATCTCTATAGAGATAGTGTCTCTAGATTTTCAGAGCGAAGATTACTACCGCTAACTCCAGGTCATGGGTGGGGTAGTTACACTCATACGGTTTCAACTGTCGAGATGCATAAGCCACTACCTTCCCATCCTACATCAGAACACAACCCAAACCGATGTATGAGGCATCACTGTAAACGGTATAGGGTTTTCCTGATTCTGGCTATATGAAAATTGGTGCTTGTGTCAGAACTGATTTGAGTTTCTCAAAACTCTCCTACTGAGCCTCAGAACAGGTAAACGGAATATCCTTCCGCAGAAGCTTAGTTAGCGGAGCGGCTATCGAAGAAAAGCCTTCTACAAACCGCCGATAATAATCATCTAAACCCAGAAAACTACGAATCTCAACCACATTCTTGGGTTGCTTCTATTCCATAATAGCCCCAATTTTCTTTGGGTCAACCTAGATACCCTTAGCGGAAACAACATGACCCAGAAATACAACCTCCGAAAGCCAGAACTCGTATTTACTAAACTTTGCATAGAGCTGCTTCTTTCTCAGAGTCTGTAAAACAAAACAGAGATGTTGTTCATGCTCCTCAAATTTAGAATAGACCAGAATATCGTCTATGAAGACCACAACAAACTGATCCAGATAGGGTCGAAAGACCCTATTCATCATGTCCATGAATGCTGCAGGGGCATTCGTATGACCGAAGGGCATTACCAAAAACTCGTAGTGACCATAACGAGTCTGGAAGGCTGTTTTGAATACATCAGAATCTTTAACCTTGAGTTGGTAATAACCAGATCTCAGGTCTATCTTAGAGAATACAGAAGCTCCTCGGAACTGGTCAAACATATCGTCGATGCGAGGAAGAGGATACTTATCCTAACTTCCGGTATTCAATACATAACCGCAGAGAACCATCTTTCTTTTTAACAAAGAGGACAGGGGCTCCCCACAGAGAGACACTCAGTCGAATGAAACCTCTATCCAGAAGTTTCTGTAGCTGAACCTTAAGCTCCTTGAGCTCCTTCAGAGCCATCCGATACGGTGCCATCGATACTGGAGTTGCCCCTAGATACAACTCAATACCAAACTCCACCTTCTCCCGCTTAGGGGAACTCCTAGTAACTCTTCTGGAAAAACATCAGGGAACTCGCACACCACACGGATCTTATCTATCCCAAAATTAGATTTCTCGGGTCAAGGATGTAGGCAAGATAGGCCACAGATCCCTTCCTAATCATTTTCTCAGCCTTCAGAGCAGAAATCACGTTGGTTAAAAACCCTCTACGCTCACCGATAAGAGTCACCTCTCGGTCATCAGAAGTTCTCAGGGTGGCCCTCTTACGCTTACAATCCAGTGTAACTCGGTGAGCTGACAACCAATCCATCCCCAGAATCAGATTGAACTCTCCAAACAGTAGTTCCATCATATTAGCGGGAAAGATTTTCCTTTGAACCTCAAGAGGGCAATCTTTATACACCTTGGTAACCACCATAGGGTTACCTACAGGACTATAAATTGAGGCAGAAGATTTCCAGATACCCCGATACAGAACTAGAGACATACGAGTGTGTAGACCCATTATCAAGAAGTGCAAAAAAGGAAAGAGCATGAACAGAAAAACTACCAACAATGACGTTTGGCTCATCCCAGTCCTCTTCTCTCCTCGTAGCATAAACCAAGCCGGGCTAAGACCCTCCTGATCTAGCGGATCCTCTAAACTAACTGGGTCTGCTCCTACTACCGGTACCAGATGTAGCAGGTCTACCCTGACCCCTTTCCGTTGCAGAAGTCTGAACTGATGCCTGTGATTTTCCTTGAGACGGTGATCATAAGAACCACAACGGAAGCAGGCCCCACTCTGTATACGACACTCTCCTGAGTGCCACTTCTTACAGAATGGACACTAGAGTAAGGCTCGGGTATTAGTGGATCCAGCTCCACTAGCAGCAGGGGCAACAAAAGCAGCTGGTCTAGAACGTGTAGAACTTTGCGGCTCAAACTCATCACAGCCCCTCTTCTGGGACTAAAAACCCTGACTATGCTGAGCAGGTGCTGCAGTTTGTCATCTACCTCTATCCTGAACCTAAGACTCCAGCTGAACCCTCAAGCTCTCATTACGCTCGGCTGGCCTGGCACGCCGAGTGATCATCTTATATTCCGTGTCGTGATGAGTGGCAAAAACAATCTTCAACGGTACCCAGAGTCCTTTCAAGAAATGATCGCACTTTTGTTTCTCAGTGAAAACAATATCAGGGGCATACTGAAGCTGTCAGAGGAACTCAATCTTATAATTATTCACTGACATATCGTTCTACTGTAGATTTAGGAAATCGTCTCAGCACTTGGCCAGATACTCAGATCCCACATATCTGTCCTTAAAGGTCTGCCTGAAAAACTCCCAGTTGAGCTTCTCCGAAGCGGTAACTTTCTCCTTAGCCTCCCACCAATTCAGGGCTTCTCCCTGAAGTAACGATATGGCAGCCCTCCATTTCCTATCAGAGGGATATTCCATCTCAAGGAACAAACGCTGAAGCTTTTTCAGCCAGTACTCTGTATCAGCTGGATCTGTACCAGTCTTACCATCGAACATGGTCATCCAGCAGCCAAAAACTCCGTAGATATGGGTTTCCTGGAATCCTCATTCTACCGCAAATATCTGAGCAACTCTTTCTGCATCATCACGGAGTCCAAACCAATAGTCTCACTGTCCCCAAACTCAAATGGTCCCTCACTCTGGATCGGTTGATCAACCTCGGATTACCGAGCCTCGGTCTGAACCTCAGGCTGATCTTCCACTCCTACCTCCTGTGCCAAACTCTGCTTCTGTGGCAGATCCACAAGAGGCGGAACATTATTAGAAGAAGCAGTAGATCAACCTCGGTCATGGCGTCGGCCACGGCTTCTCGCAGTAGCTAAGCGTGTACTCCTACAAGATGGCATAGTAGAGTATCTACAGAATGACATATAGAATTCTATATTAGAATCGGTACTTGGAGTAATATTCAAAATATTTCAGAGAATTTCAAAATACAATTCAAAACAGAAATCCAGATTTTTAAATAATATTGTCAAAATATTTTCAGATCAAAAATCATTTTGGACCTCACAGTCTGTGGGTTGAACCTGGCTCTGATACCACTAAATGTAAACCCCAAAATTTATCTAATTTCTTAGAATAAAATTTAGGATTCACATTACTACAACTTGATTCGCAAGTTAGGTTTTTTTATTAAAACAAAAGATAAGAACAAATTATTTAAAATAATTTATTATCAAATATACTGAAAACTTATCCAAGTTAAATAAGGTTCAACCCTATATTAAATAATATAAAGTCCAAAAAGTCCAAAATAAAGTTCTGAATCCAAAGTACATTACAAATAATGAAATATCCGAAAATAATAAAATAGTCTGAAAACTATGAAACATACATAATAGTCTGAAAAATAGAAATCTCCAAGTACCGAAGTAGCTTAGGTCAAGGACCTGAAACAAAAAGCTGAGAGGGTGTAAGCTAGGGAGTACAGATAAAACAAGATTTTAAAACAATATATGCAGATGATGCGGTGTATGCATGAAACGCACTCATCTCCGAACACCAACAAAAGAGTAGGTTCTCCTAAACCCCTATAACTCCATCACACCAGCAGAAGTGGAAACTCGACCCGAAGGTGGAGGCACTGATCAGAAGTGGTATCTCGACCCGCAGGTGAAGCCACTAAACAGAAGTGATAAATCACTAACTTCCTCTTACACATATTCTACCAGATATAATGTATATGCATAAACAGTATTAGAATGCATGCATTACAATCTAACAGGAGGCAAGCATATCATGTAGCAATAATAGGAATGTGATGTCAGAATGATGCATGATCATACGGATTTAACAGAAAATGGAACATACTGAAAAACAGAGTCAACAGAAGAGAACACACCTGAATAGAAAGCTCAACGACGATACTAGCGTCGGTTGGACTCGGCTCTACCACTAGAATACGCAGGAGTAGAACCTACGAGTAACAATTATCGTTAGACACCCTACTATGCCACTCTACTGATAAGTACACTAAACAGAAATTAAACCGAACTCACGTACGGGTCCCGTAGACTAATAAACAGGTAGTTATCCAGGAGGAGGAGGAGGAGGCAGATGCTCGGGCTCGAAATCCACGTCACCTGAAGTCAACAGAAACTGATTCAGAATCCACTAAAGATATTTTCCAAATAAGCATTCGAACTTAAAAGCCCCAAAAACGAAACTTTGGGTTTGAAATTCAAAAAACGGATAATGCCATCGGACTCAGGACGTCGAAAAACGTGGAGTGGACCCGGGTTGAAAAAGTCAACGCTGACGTCAACATGGTCAACGCTGACGTCGGCAGATGACGTCATCAGGTCAACGCTGACGTCAGCAGTGACGTTAGCTGATAACGTCAGCATGATGTCAGCGGGTCATGGATCGGGTCGGATGGGTCGAGTTTTGGGTTGATCGAGTCAGGTTTCGGGTCAGCCACGGGATGAGACAGATTTTCCCGAGAAAATCTAGACTTTCTAGATTTTCTAGGAAAATCTAGAAAAATTCCAGATGTCCCTATGGTTTGGTTCGGTTAAAAACGATGCTTCCTTCCTTGGTTAGATTCGATTTAAAACCAACAACAACACACCCTTAAACTATATTAGAATCAAAACAAACTTAAACCATTTTCAACCCACAAAACCGATCAAAAGAACAACCGAAACGAAAGGAGGGAGACTTACCGAACTCACACACTCGGAGAAAACTGAAACGCGATTACAACTAGAGGGAAAAGCAAGGAAAATGAAAAAGTTCGAAATTAGATTATTTAAATGAACTAGAATCAAATGGGGAAATAAATCCCAGACGAAAATTGGCTCAAGATCGGGAAGGAAGGTTTCCAAAAACAAAAAAGGGAAATTGCCCACGAAGGGCCTGAACTTTTAAAAGTTTAAAACGGAGCCTTCAATTTCCATAAATTACAAAAAGGTCCCTAATTTCGGTTTTAAATTCCCAAATTTTTAGGACACAAAGTTAGGGATTTTGATTCTAATTGGGGAAAAACATTTGGGGTGTTACATAGGGATAAGCGGAGTCATCAAAGGACACTTTGCCAAACTTTGGTAAAAATTTGCCCAAGAGTAAGGGATTGTCGCGGCGGACGAGCATCATCGTTGTCGAGACAGTAATCTGCAGTACTGCCGAGACAATGTTGTGCAATTGAATTGGACAGAAACAAGTCAATTGAATCCACTATACAACACAACTGGATCCTGACCACTTTCTTTATCTGATTTTCCTATTATATAGTTTTCTTTATTTAGTTCACTCAAACTCAAATGATCTGTGTTCTTTATTTAATTTCTTTTACAGAGCAAGAAGATAAAAGAAGACATATTAAGTATATCAATCCCTGTGGAGACGATATCTGATAATACTCATCACTTTATTGCTTGCGACGTGTTCACTTGCACAATTTGCGTACTTTTGACACGCAACAACTTTTTGGCACTGTTGCTAGGGATTGACAAATAAATTTTGTTTTCTTTATTTTCTTGCACTACTATCTTAGGAAATTAATTTAATTATTTTTGAGTTATTTTTTTCTTAGGAAATAAGTTTAATTATGTTTGATTTATTTTTTTAGGAAGGAATTTCAAGAAGGAGAAGTCATGAAGCATATAAAATGATCTTGAAATCGAGCTCGTCGTCCCGCCCAAGAAGGTTGCCTCGGCTGCAAGTTGCCATGGAGAAAGGTTGCCTCAGCGGAAAAATATGGAGGGTTGGCCACCAAAGAACATATAATGACGGATTTTACGTTCCTAGAACTTAATTTCTCCCGTTTTATTTCATACTTCTTCATTATTGTTTTCCAGTGTAGTTTTTTTGTTTCTTTCTCAACAAACTCCACACAAACTGATGACACTCAAGATACAGAAAAGGCAAAGACGCGACATATAAATATTGATTTATATTTTCCTTGTCTCTTAATTTTTATCTTGTCTTTTATTTTTGCCTTATGATCAGATACATGCATTGAGGACAATGCATCCCTCGAGTTTGAGGGAGTATTGATCCTATTTTCTGCCTTATAAAAATATCTATCATGCATGGAAATTATTCAGATTATTCTACTACTGCCTTAAATTTTGTCTTTATTGTAATCATAGTTTTATGCATGAAAGTTTTTTTTTAGTCTGATGAATTTTATTGAGACTGCCTAGGCAACAATATATTCTCTAGTCGTCGCAACAGTATACACCATTCACCAGACTTGAATTCGAAAAGGTCTATTAGGATTAGTACTTAGGATTGGACTATGAGCTTGAAATCACATAGATACTGCTAGTCTTAGTTGATTTTAAAAAGTTCTTTTCTTTGAAAAGCAATAAGGACTTAGGCTTAGATTTTATACTAGAGGTCCCTATCACTAGCTCTAGTTTAGTCCATAGAGGTACCCATAACTGGCTCTAGGACTTAGTTTTCTCCCACTTACTATAGTTGCCTATCATCGGCTCTTGTAAGAATAACTAAACACTTGAGGTGCCCGAAACTGGCTCAAGCAATATAAATTTATAGCAATATAGATTTATATACCACTGTTGGGAGAAGAAAAGAAAACGAATTAAAGAAAAATCTTAGTAAGAAGTCTTGAGCTAAAAAAGGATTAGAACTTAGAAAATCATCTTTGACATAGCTATGCACACAATCACCAAGACTCATAGTCCAATTCTGAGGAATTCTGAAGAACAAAGAAGAGGCCGAGTCAAGAAAAGAATTCTGCCGCGGCAAGCAGGACGGTATATTATTTTAAAATTCCTTACTTAAAAATCTATCTTTTGTATTGCTTGAGGACAAGCAATAGTTCGAGTTTGGGGGTGTGATAAATGCCCCAAAGTCCTATATTTTATATCATTTTTCCACTCAATTATTGCTAATAAAGACAGAATTAGAGACGATAATAGATATTTCTACGTATTTTCTATATTTCACCATCCGAATACGGATTTCATGAATTTATCTATTATTTGGCATAAAACAGATGCATTTGATGATTTTCTCTCTTAGACAGAAAACTGCATCATAGGAATTACCAAACAAGAAGATGGATGCTGAAAGCTGAAGCTGAAATGTAGAAAAACACCCGCCTCGGTAGCATTTTGAGGCTGCGGCAGTGTCGGAAAAACAAATATTGATATTATAAGCGATCTGAAGAAAAAAATAAGATGGACGTTTTAAGACAAGCGACATAGAAATCGGAGCTGAGAAGCACACGAAAAGTCAAAGTCAAAGGCCACAAGGAAAAAGAATCCTTATAGGAATAAACTAGGAAATAAAATAAATATCTTTTATTTATGTACTTAACTTGTGTTTTAGTCCAAGTTGTATTCCTACTTTGGAAAGGTTTACCCTAGGCCAAGCCTATATAAACCATAGCCTATGTAGAGAGGAGAACACATCCTAGACCTTAGAATCTTCTTTGTTTTTATTAATCTTCTAGGGCTTAGGTGAAAGTTGTCGAGTATTGTAATAACCCATTATTTAAACCAAAACCATTTTATTCCAGATCCAACAAATATAACACATTATAAGCCAATAAACTAAGCCCAAATAATATAACCCAAACCCAAACTCTATCCAACTAAACCTAATCATCTAACCAAACCCTAACAGATAATTAACCAAGCTGCTGGCCGCTGCCCTTCACCCACCTCGGTCAACTGTCGCGTGTGGCCGCCACGTGCGACTCTTCGATGTACGCGTGGTGGTCACGCTCCCTGTGATTCGCCAGATCGAGCGGCCACCGCCCCACCGCCTTGGTCTTTTCCTCCTACAAAATCAAAGAAATAATTAGATCTAAATATTAGACCTGAAAAAAAAAAGTAGATTAGATGTAATATTTTATATATTTTTCATGGGTATAAAACCCAGATGAAGAACCTTGTAATGGTTACACGAGAAGAATAGAAAAGAGCATTATATTCGAATCAAAAAAGGAGTAAATTCGAAGCAAAAAATAGCCACCACCACAATCATCATTTGGATATTAATCGAAAACAGTGAGGAGAGAAATCGGAGCAAAGAATTTCGAAAAAAGGTAAAAATTTTAAAGGGTTTAAAATTCTTATATTTCAGATCTAGCATTGTGTGATTGCTGTTTCGAAAATCCGACTTCACCATCGCGTTTCTTGCGTCGAGAGCTATCGGAAAGTCTCTTCATTTTCGGTTTCCGGCGAACTTCGCGGTGGCCGTCGGCCGTGTGCGGCGAACGGAGGCTGGCCGGCCAGCCCTTGCTTTCAGAGAAACACATGAATATCAAAGGAAGGCTTTGATTAAATGAGGAGCAAATGAAATTTTAAGCCAAAAAAAGGGGTATTTATATTAGATACAGAACGATGTTGTTTTGCCATTGGATACCCACGCCCGATCCGACAACCCAGCCCAGACCCGCGTTCAACACGGATGAAAGGAAAATTATGCAGGAAGTCCCTGCAACCTCCAATATCCTTCATTTCGGCTTCATAGTTTACAGTTTGCTTCAATTTAGTCACTAATTTTATTATTTAATCCTTTATTTTATTTATTTTATGCAATTAGGTCCCTGTTTATATATTTTTAGTCCCTTTAACTCTGTTTTCTTGCAGATTTTCCCCCCTAATATTATTATTATTATTATAATTATATTATTAGTATTAATATTATTATTATTAGTTTTACTAATATTATAATATATTATTCTTATTGTTATTATGGTTGTTAATATTATGTTGTTATTATAATTACTATATTAACTTTATAATTTTATTTATTACTATGTTTATTATTATTATCATATATATTTTACGTGACTTTTACTATATATCTTAATATATTACCATATGTTCATATTTTTTTATATATTTTTTTTAGCGAATATATGTTATTATATTATAACTTTAACTTTTATTATAATATATATTTTCATATAAATATATATTACGTAAGTATTATATGTATAATAACTATATATATTTATGTAAATTATTCTAGGTTATTATAATTTTCTTTATTTTTTGCTTTATTATTACCATGATTGTTTATTAAAAATTATAATATTGTATTTATTTTCATTACTATTTATACTATTATTATATATGGTTTTTTATAATCATAATATAATATTATGTATATATGTATATGTATATTATTATAAATATATTTTACTAATGATAAAGAATATGTTAATACGTTATATATTTCAATATAAACTATTGTTAGTATATTAATATTTATTTCATATTATTAATATTATATTATGTATTATATTACCATTTACATTTTTTTAATTATCTTTTGGTTTCATGCTTTATTACGATAAGTTTTTATTAGGAAATATTATCTCGGAGTGTTCTATTGGGAGTAGCATCCCGTTCTTCGGGTGTTATCTCTCTTGAATCACCGTGGATATTAGGATTTGCATTTTAAATTAAAATTAATTTAATTCAAATTTTTTATTTTCTTAAAAATTATGATGCGAACCTTCAGGTACCAATTTTTGGGCGTTATGGGGGTGCTAATCCTTCCCCAAACGTAACCAACTCTCGAACCCATCTCTGGTTTTGTTTTCTCGGTGTTCGATCCACCTTTTTGAACGATCAATGACAACTCCAACCGATTAACTGACTTTTAAAATTAAAATGGTATTCCAATAGAAGTGGCATCCTGTTCTTCAGGTGTCATCTTCCGGAATACCGAATTTTTAAATATTCTCGCGGATTTTTAAATTTAAATATTTCAATGGGAGTGACATCTTGTTCTTCAGGTGTCGTCTCGGGATATCGAATTTTTAATTCCCACCAAACTTTTGAACCTTTCAACCGTTTTTAAACATTTTCAAAAAAAGGGGTCGCTACAGATGGCGACTCCGCTGGGGAATATTTTTAAAGGAGTTAAGCCTTAGTCCGGTTCGCATCCTAATTTTTAAGAAAATATAAAATTTTAATTAAATTAATTTTTAATTTCCATTTGCATTAGATTAAGAACCCTTTAAGTGAAATGATTACTTCGCTCCGTGGGGTCTTCACCTCCGTATAGTGTCGTAACTCATTTCCAGAATTTTGGTCCTTATATTTCGTGGGGTTCTCACCCCCGTATAATTAAGGGCCATATTCCCCCGAATCGATGTCCTCAGCGACAGTTCGGGTACCACTTACTTTAGAATCAAAAACGCATATAGTGAACCTTAGAAGCCTATTTGATCGAAATTACGATGTTATGCTGCCCATTTAAAATTACCTTTTAAGTCCTCATTTATCTATATTTACCTTGTTATATTGCGTTTTTGTATACATTTATTTACTTGTTTATTATTTAATTTTATTTCTAATTTTTTGAATTAATTATACTAACGCATTTCTTTTTTCTTGTTTATTTTGTTTTCTTTTTCTTTTCTTTTTGCATTCATTTTGCATATCATTTCATACATAGGTGTTTGATTCAAAGGTACATTCAAGAAGACGATCAATTATGGGTGAGAGATTTTGTATCAACAAAAGTGCTAACGCTATAGTATGAGGGTGGTTTGAACGCCTTCAAATGGAAAAAGGAAATAGCTTATCGGATGATCATGCCTCAGAGATTGTGGAGCCCACCTTGATTGTTTCAAAACAAAACAAGATCGATGAATTGAAAGAAATATGGCAAAACTTTGATCTAGATGGAAAAGAAGCATTTCAACAAGAATTCGGCGATATAACACTCCTGTTAAAAGTCAAGACCGACGCCCGTATGTTTCGAGACCTGACTCAGTTTTGGAATCTCAGGTATTGTTGTTTTACTTTTGGAAAGATTGATATGACTCCCACCATTGAAGAATATACAGCTCTTCTTAATTGTCCAAGGCTTAAGACAGAAACAGTTTACCTCAAACCGAGAGATCCTTCATCTTTTGGCGAAAGCTTGATGAAGGTCACCGGAATGAGCAAAGAATGGGTCCGAGGTAAAATTATAAAGAAAGGCAAAACCGATTGCATCGCTTGGATACATATTCATGACCTGGTCCTCCGTCATCCAGGTCTGTCTAAGAAGAGGTATTTGTTAGCTTACGGCATCTATGGTATGGTCATCTTTCCAAAGGTTCTGGGGAACATAGATTATGCAGTAACTGATCTATTTGACAAAATCGGGAAGAATGTCAACCCGGTACCTGCAATTCTGGTCGAAACCTTTCGATCACTGAATGCTTACCGAAAGATGGGTGAAGGTAGGTTTCTGGGATGTGTACCACTGCTTGAGGTTTGGATCATAAGCCATTTATAGAACGTGAAGTTTTCTTATCAGATGTGCCTTACTACCTTTTCACCATTAAAGATGCTTTTGGAAGAATACCAAGCGGAAGCTATGAACGGGGACCAGTGGATAGCGGGATTTCGAGACCTTTAAGACTATACAATCAACTGGAAAGTACCATGGCTGATCATAAGCGAATTTCTTTACCGATGCGGAGAATATGATTGGGTACCTTTGTCAGGCATTTGGGTTGGAATCGGATATTGCCCATTACTCATTTCTCGATAATTCAGATCAATGCAATTTATCCCGGCAACCCAAGGCTTGAAGGAGTCTGACTTTGCATACCAAGGTGATGGTTATAAGAAGGAAATTAGGAAAATGAGTAGGGCCTGGAAGAATTTATACATGGTCGAAATTTATGATGCACCATTCACTTCTAACTATGACCAATGGAGAGTTACCAGAATTAATGATGTTATTCCATGTGGGAACCAGCAGAATGCTCGCTCGATGGATCAACACATGGAAGATGCCCCTTCTGATTTAGAGAAAGCTAGGCGAGCGCATGAGAAAGAGATTCGAGCCTTAGAAAAGCGTATTTCAAAGTTGGAGTCCACAAGTTACCTGGCATCACTCGACGTGGAAAAATATAAACAGAAAGGAAAAGATGTTCTAAAACAAAAGGAGATACTAGAAAAAGATCATGAAGAGTTGAAAGAAGATTGGAAGGAGTTGAAACAGAACCTATGCAGGAACAGTTTGAGTGCCACAGCTAAGGAATTAATGGGGAAACTTTTGAAAGAAAGAAAGAGGGTTGATCACTATGCCCGGAAATATGAAGCAAGTCAAAAATTGGTTGGAGACAAAACTCGGGAATTAGAAGCACTTACTCAGGAATTAACTGCTAGTCAATCCCATAATCAAGAGTTGGTTTCACAGAATGAAGATTATGAAGTTCAAGTCATACGAATGGATGAACTTTTGCAAGGATATTATGACCAGGACTTTGCCGCAACCTTAAGTATCACGCAAAATGAAAATAATTTGCTGAAAAATAAGGTCACTGAGCTCGAGAATACCCTTCAAGACTGTAGAGAGAGATTGGCTTCCTTTGAAGGAGCGCTGCATGGAGATAATAGCCGAATAATATATGGGTTGCAACAAGCTGGACAGCTGATTCGCGATCAACGCCGTGTAATGAGGGAGGTCATGCAGCAAGCGCGAGAAGTGGCTCATTTTATCCAGAACCTTGCAGCAGAAGCTTATGAGCTTAGGGAACATGTCAGTACGGATACTCAACTAGGATTTCGTGTCCACGGGCTACTGCAACAAATAGAGATCTTAAGCATAGAGGCCAACTGCTATCTGTAATTAGTGTTATGACTACTTTTGTAATCGGGACCTCTTTATCTTAATGAAAATCTTCTTGATGTTACTTAAGGATCAACACCTCCATTGCATTCATTGCATCATAACATTAAATGGAATATATTTGAATATATTATTAAAGTGAATTAATTTATCGTGTGCATATCATGACAGAATTTTAATTCAACTCGCAACCATTTCGCACCGTTACGGTACGCGTTTGAAGACTAAGATCATGGAAGATAGAGTGTCCCATTTGGAACAAGGACAAAAGGATCTCGAATCTCGTATTGACCAAGCTGAGCAAAGTATCAATCGAAACATCAGTTAATAGATTTCCCAAGTTCAAACAGCGATCCTGGCTCAAATTACTGCACTATTGCGCAAAGGAAAAGCCGCAGAAGACTTTACCGAGGAACAGGAAGATACCACTACAGCATCTCATATTAAGGTTCAAACTGAAGCATCGACACCTCAGAAGAGGGTATACTTCAATGATATGGGAGCATCTGCTAGCCAGCCGGAAGGAGCGACCATGAAGCATTCGATTGACCTGGATACAGTACAGGATGAGGAAATACCAGACTTAGATTTGGTGGAAAAAATTAGAACTGAAGTGGAAAGTAAAAGCGAAGAAAAGTTTCATCTCTTTGCAGAGCAGCTTAAGGCTTCCTTGGGAATAAGTGAACAGGGAAATGAGGCTAATGACTTAAGCCTCGTGTCAGATCTAATACTCCCACCGAAGTTTAAGACGGTAGATTTTGTCAAGTACGACGGAACTACATGCCCGTCGGCTCATATCACTATGTATTGCAGGAAGATGGCACCATTTATAAAGAATGAAAAATTACTAATCCATTGCTTTCAGGAGAGTTAGACGGGGTCTGCAATGCGATGGTATACACAGCTCAGTCGAGACCATATTAAATCGTGGAAGGACCTTTCTAAAGCTTTCACTGAACATTATAAGCATGTGTCAGACATGAACCCTAGTAGGGCTATGTTGGAAATAATGGAGCAACGTCAGAATGAAACTCTACGCCAGTATGCCCAGAGGTGGCGCAATGTTGCCGCATAGATCCACCCGCCGATCTTGGAATATGAAATTACTCCTTTGTTCGTAAATACTTTAAAGGGGGCACTATTTGATCGTCTGATAAACAATACTGCTTAGTGCTTTGCTGATCTCATCAGGACAGGTGAATCCATTGAGATAGCAATAAAAAGTGGAAGAATTGATGCTGGGGATAACACCCGAAAGTCCTACCGAAGGAAGGATAACGAGGTGAATACTGCAAGTGCTTATAATACCCCCACAAATTTCACCATCACTCAACTGCAGACTTCCACTAGAAACACACAGAATTCGAAGAAGAGAGATGAGAATGCTCCCAAAAGGGAAAGGGATAGGATCTCTTTTACCCCTTTGCTGATACCCTACACTGAGTTGTATGCTCAGTTATATAAAGCAGATCTGGTACGACCATACCACGTTACTCCTTTCAAACCCCCTTTTTCGGCTTGGTATGATGAAAAGGCCCATTGTGATTACCATGCTGGTGTACCGGGGCACTCTACAGAAAATTGCATCGCTTTCAAGAAAGTTGTTCAGAATCTGATTAATACAGGAATTCTGAAATTTGATGACCCAAGTGTAACTTCCAATCCTCTACCGAATCATGGAGGACATGACGTGAATGTAATTGAAGGTGAAAATAACAGAAGAGTTAAAAGAAGTGTGACGGAAATAAAGTCTCCCCTAAAATGGGTCTTTCAACAGTTATGCGAGGCAAATATGATAAAGAGGAGAATGGAAGTAACAAGAGAAGACTATAATCCTTACTGCGAATACCACCAGGAAGTAGGCCATGGAATTCAGAATTGTGAAGAGTTTAAACTGTTGATTCAAAAAATGATGGATAATAAAGAAATTGAATTTTTTGAGAAGACTGGAGAGAGAAAGTTTATTGATGTATGCGCATCTGAAAGTTCAGATAGCAAGTACAGTGCTACAAGACCATTTGTGGCATTAGTAAGAAGAAAGGAAGGCAATACTTCCCACATGGGAAAAGGGAAGTCGTCCGTGTTGATAATCGCGCCTCCTGCCCCTTTTCCATTTAAAAACATGCAAAGAGTCCCGTGGAATTATGCTGCGAATATTTTCACGCCCAAGATACAAGGAGAAGAAGTATCAGGTGGAGGAAACCCCTCGCAGAAAGAGGAGGTTAAAGAAAAAAAAGATGTTAATGATGTGGGGCATTTTACAAAGAGTGGGCGGTGTAACCCAATGGATTCCTTGAGCTCCGCGAAAGCTGAGGTAGGCAAATAAGGAAGTGTTGAGCCTCAGAAAATTTTTGGAGAAGATCCGCCCCAGAAAATAAACGAGCCGGTAACTGAGGCACAAGGGTATGAATTTCTGAAATTTTTGAAACACAGCGAATATAATATTGTGGAACAGCTTCGACGATAGCAAGCAAGAATTTTTGTGTTGGAGTTACTGTTGAACTCAGAAAAGCACCGCGAAGCACTAATGAAAGTGTTAAATGAAATGTTTGTACCTGATGATATTTCTGTGTCTAAATTGGACCGAATTGTTGGCCATATTGCTGCGGATAATTATATCACGTTTAGTGATGATGAAATCCCTGATGGCGGAATGGGCTCTACCAAGGCGCTAAATATTACCACACACTGCAAGGGGCATGTGTTGCCCGGCGTGCTCGTGGATAATGGATCAGCATTGAATGTACTACCATTGGCCACCCTACAGAGACTACCGGTAGATAGTTCACATATAAAGCCATGTCATATTTCAGTGAGAGACTTTGATGGAACTCAAAGGGATGTGGTAGGAAGAATCGAGGAGCCCTTGTTGATAGGGCCAACTGAATATGTAGTTGATTTTGTTGTTATGGACATAAGGTCGACGTATAACTGTTTACTTGGAAGGCCATAGATTCACTCAGCCGGGTCTGTTCCCTCATCGCTACATCAGAAGCTGAAATTTGTTATTGAAGGCAAGTTGGTCAGTATTAATGCTGAAGAAGATATTATCGCCTCTGTAACTGTTGATACTCCATATATTTCACCTGATGAGAGTGCAATGGAATGTTCATTCAGAGCATTAGAATTTGTAAATGCAACCTTCGTTGCAGAAGGGGGTAAGATCTCAACCCCGAGATTATCTAATAGTACTAAGATGGTCGTTCACCAGACTTTGGGACGAGGAGCCAAGACAGGAAGAGGCCTGGGGAAAAATTTACAAGGAACTCTCCACCCAAGAGCGGTTATTTTCAAAAAAGATCGGTACGAAATGGGTTATAAGCACAGTATGTCCTGAACTAACCCTTCTGCTTCTGCCCACAAGCATTAGGGATCTTTTGTAAAAGGGTCACTATGTTAACCTACTCTTATAATGAAAAGTATGTTTTGTATGTACATTAAATGACAAACTTTTCCCAACTCTCACTTTTTGTGCATGTAATTTACCCAATTCTTTTCGCATACAAATAGCATTCATTTTTTGTCAAATATATATATTTGCCTCTTCATATACAGGGATCTTGCAATTGACTATGTGAATGACTCTGGATCCGACCTTGAGGTAGACTTTTCGAAACTCCTGTGTTCGGCAGAAATAGATAGAGACGCAGATTACGAAGTTCCTGATGAACTACTAAGATTGATGGCAAATGAAGAAAAACAGATCTTGCCCCACCAGGAGGAATTGGAGACTCTCAATCTAGGGACTGATGAAAATAAAAGAGAAGTAAAGATCGGCACTACATTCTCGTCTCAGACTAGACATGATTTGATTGCCTTGTTATAGGAGTTCAAGGATGTGTTTGCTTGGACCATCAGGATATGCCTGGATTAAATACCGATATCGTGGTACACAAGTTACCGACGAAGCCTGAATGTAAGCCCGTCCAACAAAAGCTTAGAAGAATGAGGCCTAATATGTTGTTAAAGATCAGGGAAGAAGTGAAGAAACAGTTTGATGCTGGTTTTCTGAAAGTGGCAAAATACCCCGAATAGGTTGCGAATATAGTCCCCGTGCCGAAAAAGAACGGGAAAGTACGTATGTGCGTCGATTACCGAGATCTTAATAAAGCCAGCCCAAAGGACAATTTTCCTTTGCCTCATATTGATACCCTGGTTGATAATACAGCGGGGCATTCTTGGTTCTCATTCATGGATGGTTTTTCAGGATACAACCAGATAAAGATGCATCTGGAAGATATGGAAAAAACAACGTTCGTGACAGAATGGGGAACGTTTTGTTATAAAGTAATGCCCTTTGGACTCAAAAATGCTGGGGCAACTTATCAAAGAGCAATGGTGACCCTCTTTCACGATATGATGCACAAAGAAATAGAGGTGTACGTAGACGATATGATTGCTAAGTCTCGCACAGAAGAGGAGCATATCCAAAACTTACAGAAACTATTCCAGAGATTGAGAAAGTATCAGTTGAAGCTCAATCCCGCCAAGTGCACATTTGCGGTAACATCCGGGAAACTCCTGGGGTTTGTGGTTAGTAGAAGAGGAATAGAGATTGATCCGGATAAAGTAAAAGCAATTCAAGATCTTCCGCCACCTCAAACACAGAAAGAGGTTCGGGGATTCTTAGGGAGATTAAATTACATATCTCGGTTCATTTCTCAATTGACCGACAAATATGATCCCGTTTTTAGACTACTCCGAAAGAATAATCCAGGAGTTTGGAATGAGGAGTGCCAAGAGGCTCTTAACAGGATTAAAAAATATTTAACGAATCCTTCGATCCTAGTGCCACCAGTACCGGGTAGACCCTTGATCTTATACTTGACAATTTATGACAATTCAATGGGATGCGTGCTGGGACAACATGATGAGTCCGGAAAAAAAAGAAAGAGCCATTTATTACTTGAGCAAAAAGTTCACAGATTGTGAAACTCGATACCCACCCATTCAGAAGTTGTGTTGTGCTTTGGTGTGGGCTGCCAAAAGACTCAGGCAATACATGTTATACCATACAACCTGGCTAATATCCAAGCTGGATCCGTTAAAATACTTGATGGAAGCACCAGCGTTAACCGGGAAGATGGCTCATTATCAAATGTTATTATCTGAATTTGATATTGTCTACGTGAGTCAAAAAGCGGTGAAAGGAAGTGTTATCGTTGATTTCCTAGCAAGTCAAGCTTCAGTAGAGTACCAACCGCTGAATTTTAATTTTCCGGACGAGGACCTGATGTATATTGCAACAGAAGAAGAAATCATCCTGGAGGAGGAGTCATGGAAATTATATTTTGACGGAGCATCTAACGCCCTGGGGCACGGAATAGGTGCAATGTTGATATCTCCAGATAATGTTTATTATCCCTTCACAAGCAGACTAGAGTTCTTTTTTACTAATAACATAGCCGAGTATGAAGCCTGTGTTATGGGATTGCATGGAGCCATCGAGAGAAAAGTTAAAATCCTTCAAGTTTTTGGGGATTCATCCCTGGTTATTTATCAACTCCATGAAGAGTGGGAAACAAGAGACCCCAGATTGATCAGATACTACAATTTGATTCAAGAATTAATCAAAAGGTTTGAAAAGATTAGTTTCACTTATCTTTCGAGAGAAGAAAATCAGATGGCAGACGCTCTAGCTACTCTAGTCGCCATGTTTAAAGCTAGTACAAAAGCGGAAATGCAGCCTATAAAAATGCAGACTCTTGAAATGCTAGCTTATTGTTGCACCTTGGAAGAAGAAGTAGATGGTAAACCGTGGTATCATGATATTCTACAGTATGTCAAATGCCAGACTTATCCTGAAGAAATAAGCGAGAATGATAAGAAAACCCTCAGAAGATTCACAGCGGGGTACGTTTTAGATGGAGAAGTTATGTACAAGAGGGGCAAAGATCAGGTGTTGTTAAGATGTGTCGATGCCCAACAAGCTAAGGAGATCCTCGAAGAAGTGCATGATAGTTTATGTGGAACGCATGCCAACGGCTTCGCGATGGCTCGTAAAATTATGAGATACGAGTATTATTGGCTGACTATGGAAGCAGACTGTATCAGCCGCCAAAAAGTGCCATAAGTTCCAGATATATGTTGATAAGATTCATTCTCCCCCGTCACCGTTACACACCATGAATTCACCATGGCCCTTTGCAATGTGGGGAATGGATGTCATTGGGCAGATTCATCCAGCAGCATCCAACAGACACCGCTTCATCCTGGTGGTAATCGATTACTTCACCAAATGGTTAAAGGCAGCCTCTTACCCCAACATCACGAGATCGACAGTTTGCAAGTTTATAAAGAAAGAAATCATTTGCCGATATAGTTTACCGGAGAGAATCATCACCGACAATGCTTCCAATCTGAACAATAAAATGATTACAGAAGTGTGTGAGCAATTCAAGATAACGTATCACAACTTCACCACTTATCTTCCTAAGATGAATGGGGCAGTGGAAGCAGCAAATAAAAATATCAAGAAGATCATAGCGAAGACAACGGAAACTTTTAAAGATTGGTATGAGAAGTTACCGTTTGCTTTATTTGCCTATAGAACGTCGGTACGTACATCGACAGGGGCAACTTCGTACTCTCTGGTGTATGGTACAGAAGCATTATTGCCCATACAAGTAGAGATTCCATCACTCCGGATCTTGAATGAAGTAAAGTTGGATGAAGCTGAATGGGTACAGGCTAGATATGATCAGCTCAACCTCATTGAAGAAAAGAGATTGAGGGCTATCTGTCATGGTCAGATGTATCAGAGGAGGATGATACAGGCCTATAACAAGAAGGTCAGGTCCAGAGAATTTCGAGAGGGGGATCTGTTATTGAAAAAGATCTTGCCCATACAGAAAGACTTCCGTGGGAAGTGGATGCCAAATTGGGAAGGGTCCTATGTAGTTAAAAAGGCCTTTTCCGAAGGAGCGTTAATCCTAGCAAAAATGGATGGACACGAACTGAGTAACCCAATAAATTCAGACTCAGTTAAAAAGTACTACGCTTGAAAAAGAAAATGAAAAAAGGAAAAAAATGAAAACGAAAATTGAAAAAAGAAAAAAAGAAAGAAAAAAAAGAAAAAAAGAAAAAAGAAAAAAGAGATAAAAGAAAGTTCAAGAGGAAAACCCGAAAAGGGCTTCTTGAAACCAACAAAGGAATCGAGTTGAAAACCCGTAAAGGGCGACTCGAATCCATTTTGGAATTGGCATCCAATGGGTAAACCCTGTCAGACTCAGTGAGAGGACCAGAGGCAAGGAATCTATTGTCAACACGGATCCATATGTCATTCATACAGTAAAGTGTTTAAGACTTTGTATCGTTTTTGTCATCTTTTGAAAAACTTCATGTTTGCCATGATATTTTGAATATAATATATTTATATTACATATGTCTTTTTCATGAATTATTATTCGTTTTCCAGGTTAACATGGAATTACATCAAACAAAAGATTTCTTGACATTACTTTGTTATAATTTTAGCCTATAAGGTGCAGGTGGAGAAAGGAAAGAATTAATCACAAGGAGAATCCCATGAAACAGAAAGCATTTACGCGAAAATTCTGAAATGCTTAAAACTGTAGAGTACACCAGAATGGGGCAACAACAGGCCAACACCATTTGAAGACCAACTCGTCAGTGAAAAATAAAAAAAGAAAAAGAAAAGAAAAAAAGAAAAGAAAAGAAAAATGAAAGAGAAGGAAAAAGAAAAAGAAAAAAAGAGAAAAGAGAAAATGGGAAATTTCGAAGATGCTGCCAAAAATAAAAGCTCAAGAAGATACCCAGGAATAAGTTGACGTTTGAAGTTTGAACTCTTAATGTGAGATTATACGACCCTATTATAGAAAAGGAGATTGAAGATGAGAAAACCAAGGTCTGATCAAATGCGAGGATCACAGAAGAATGCAAGGATCAAGAAAGAGATTAAGATATCATCATTCATGCATCATATAGTGTAGGCACCCCTAGGGTTAGGTGCATGCTAACCTGCATTGAGGAATATTTTATGGTTTTCTTTTCCGCAGGGATACAAGAATCAAAAGAGAGTCAAGAGCAGAAATGCAAAGAGCCTACAAAAGCTGTTGAGATTTACATCAGAAAATAAAGCATCGACAAAAAGATTTGCATAGAAGAACTCATGATTGCTAAAGTGAGGTTACAAAAAGAGTTAGAAAACTCAAGATTCAAGAGAAGAATCAACCAGAAGATTCAACACAAGAAGAACCCTTGAAGCAAACAAAAGATTCTCTGGGAGCAAGAATCGACGACAAGAAGGTTCTATATAGGAAGAACTCTTGAAAAGTCAAAATATGAAGATTCTATGAGAGCGAGAATCTCCAACAAAAGGTTCTATATAGGAAGAACTCTTGAAAAGTCAAAACGTGAAGATTCTATGAGAGCAAGAATCTCCAGCGAAAAGGTTCCATATAGGAAGAACTCTTGAAAAGTCAAAACGTGAAGATTCTATGAGAGCAAGAATCTCCAGCGAGAAGTTCTATATAGGAAGAACTCTTGAAATTCAAAACTCGAAAGATTCTATGAGAGAAAGAATCTCTAGTGAAAAGTTCTACGACAAGAAGAACACTTGAATCGAAGACCCAAAAGATTCTATATAGGAAGAATCTACAACGAGAAGTTCATTACAGGAAGAACTCTTGACTTAAGATGCAGAAAGTTCTATATAGGAAGAACTTGTAACGTCAACAGCCGAAGATGAGAAGGCAATGCAGGAAGGATTCGCAACGTAAAGACTTTACCAAAGACAAGCAGGACTCTACAATAGGAAGAATCAGCTCATCCGAGGTACCTGATAGGAGAACAAGAAATGGAAAAGATGTAGGCTCGAAGTCTCAGTTTTGAAGAATTTTATTCTGGAGCAGTAAAGAAGATCAAGAGAAGACCAAGAAGTGGCGGTGGCTGACCAAAACATTACCAGAAGAACCCCGACCTTACCAAAAGAACCTTAACCTTACCAAGATTAAACCTTGAGACCATACCAGACAATGTGGGTTATTCCTTATCTTTGCTTCATTATTGTTACACAACAATGAGCAAAGAGGGGCAGCTGTAATAACCCATTATTTAAACCAAGACCCTTTTATTCCAGATCCAACAAATAGAACACATTATAAGCCCATAAACTAAGCCCAAATAATATAACCCAAACCCAAACTCTATCCAACTAAACCCTAATCATCTAACCAAACCCTAACATATAATTAACCAAGCTACCGGTCGCCGCCCTTCACCCACCTCGGCCAACTGTCGCGCGTGGCCGCCACGCGCGACTCTTCAATGTGCGCGTGGTGGTCATGCGTCCTGTGATTCGCCAGATCGAGCGGCCATCGTCCCACCGCCTTGGTCTTTTCCTCCTGCAAAATCAAAGAAATAATTAGATCTAAATATTAGATCTAAAAAAAAGTATTAGATGTAATATTTTATAGATTTTTCATGGGTATAAAACCCAGATGAAGAACCTTGTAATGGTTACACGAGAAGAATAGAAAAGAGCATTATATTTGAATAAAAAAAGGAGTAAATTCGAAGCAAAAAATAGCCACCACCACAATAATCATTTGGATATTAATCGAAAACAGTGAGGAGAAAAATCGGAGCAAAGAATTTTGAAAAAAGGTAAAAATTTTAAAGGGTTTAAAATACTTATCTTTCAGATCTAGCATTGTGTGATTGTTGTTTCGAAAATCAACCTTCACCATTGCATTCCTTGCGTCGAGAGCTATCGGAAAGTCTCTTCATTTTCGGTTTCCGGCGAACATTGCGGTGGTCGGCGGCCGTGTGCGGCGAACGGAGGCTGGCCGGCCGGCCCTTGCTTCGGAGAAACACATGAACATCAAAGGGAGGCTTTGATAAAATGAGGAGCAAATGAAATTTTAAGCCAAAAAAAGGTATTTATATTAGATACAAAACGACGTCGTTTTGCCGTTGAATATCCACGCCCGATCCAACAACCCGGCCCAAACCCGCGTTCAACCCGGATGAAGGGAAAATTATGCAGGAAGTCCTTGCAACCTCCAATATCCTTCATTTCGGCTTCATAGTTTACAGTTTGCTTCAATTTAGTCACTAATTTCATTATTTAATCCTTTATTTTATTTATTTTATGCAATTAGGTCCTTGTTTATATATTTTTAGTCCCTTTAACTCTGTTTTCTTGCAGATTTCCCCCCCTAATATTATTAGTATTAATATTATTATTATTATTATTTTTACTAATATTATAATATATTATTCTTATTGTTATTATGGTTGTTAATATTATATTGTTATTATAATTACTATATTAACTTTATAATTTTATTTATTACTATGTTTATTATTTATTATCATATATATTTTACTTAACTTTTACTATATATCTTAATTAATATATTACCATATGTTCAAATTTTTTACTATATTTGTTTTAGCGAATATATGTTATTATATTATAACTTTAACTTTTATTATAATATATATTACGTAAGTATTATATGTATAGTAACTATATATATTTATGTAAATTATTCTAGGTTATTATAATTATCTTTATTTTTTGCTTTATTATTACCATGATTGTTTATTAAAAATTATAATATTGTATTTATTTTCATTACTATTTATACTATTATTATATATGGTTTTTTATAATCATAATATAATATTATGTATATATGTATATGTATATTATTATAAATATATTTTACTAAAGATAAAGAATATGTTAATACGTTATATATTTCAATATAAACTATTGTTAGTATATTAATATTTATTTCATATTATTAATTTTATATTATGTATTATATTACCATTTACATTTTTTTAATTATCTTTTGGTTTCGTGCTTTATTACGATAAGTTTTTATTAGGAAATATTATCCCGGAGTATTCTATTGGGAGTAGCATCTCGTTTTTCGGATGTTATCTCTCTTGAATCACCGTGGATATTAGGATTTGTATTTTAAATTAAAATTAATTTAATTCAAATTTTTTATTTTCTTAAAAATTATGATGCGAACCTTTAGGTACCAATTTTTGGGTGTTATGGGGGTGCTAATCCTTCCCCAAACGTAACCAACTCCCGAACCCATCTCTGGTTTTGTTTTCTCGGTGTTCGATCCACCTTTTTGAACGATCGATGGCAACTCCAACCGATTAACTGACTTTTAAAATTAAAATGGTATTCCAATAGAAGTGGCATCCTGTTCTTCAGGTGTCATCTTCCGGAATACCGAATTTTTAAATATTCTCGCGGATTTTTAAATTTAAATATTCCGATGGGAGTGACATCCTGTTCTTCAGGTGTCGTCTCTCGGGATATCGAATTTTTAATTCCCACCAAACTTTTAAACCTTTTAACCGTTTTTAAACATTTTCAAAAAAAAAAGGATCGCTACAAGTATTAGTGAGAAGAGATTGAACCTTGTTTCTTGTTTCAATGCAATAAAATATCAAGGTTTGCTTATTCTTTGTCATTCTTTGTTCTTGCATTCAAGCTTAGGAGAGAAGTTTGTGAGTAATTCATTTATCTAATATCGGGAGAGTTAGATTCACGAAAGGAATAAGTACTGTATTTCAATCGGAAAATACTAATTTAGCCTGAGGATAGGTTAAAGTTTCAGCGGCTAAAAGAAGTGTGGGGTTAGTTGATGATTATAATTTATTCACGTCGGGAGGTATCATCAAGGATTGTTCATTAATAGTACTTCGACTTAGGAATAAGCGGAGTCATCAAAGGATATTTTACCGAACATTGGTAAAGTCCACCCAAGAGCATGAGATCGCTGCGGCGGACGAGCATCATCGTTGTCGAGGCAGTAATCTACAGTACTGCCGAGGCAATGTTATGCAATTTCATTGGACAGAAACAAGTCAATTGAATCCACTATACAACACAACTGGATCCTAGCCACTTAATTTATCTGATTTTCTTATTATTTAGTTTTCTTTATTTAGTTCACTCAAACTCAAATTACCTGTGTTCTTTATTTTATTTCTTTTACAGAGCAAGAAGACAAAAGAAGGCATATTAAGTATACCAATCCCTGTGGAAATGATATCTGATAATACTCATCACTTTATTACTTGCGACATGTTCAATTGAACAATTTGCACACTTTTGACATGTAACACACCTCAAGGATTGTGTTTTCTCATTAATATTTCCTTCTATTTACTTGTTTATTTTGTTAAGCATACTAGAGCCAATTTTGGGCACCTCTAACATTAAAAAGAGTGATTCCTAGAGCCAGTGATAGGCACTTCTAGTCATATTTCCAAAAATTTAAGTCTTTATCACCTAAGCTTATTAAAAGAATTCCTATAATCCAATAAGTCCCCAAAGTGTTTTTAAGAATAGTCTTATAGCAAGCTTCTAAGTTTTCTTCCTTAAGTATCCTAAAGTTAAGCCTTCTAAACATGACCTAACCACGGTAAGGAGAAAGATTTCTATAGCCTTAAAAGAATAAACTAAGGCAGTATTGATGAAAAACATTGCAAAAGTATGGACAATAATTCAAGTAAGGTGGTGGACATAAAACAATTTGAAAAACCACTTAAATACTTCCTTTCATGGCGTGGTCACGGTAGTGAATTGCCTCGGCAATGGATCTACACCCCCAAACTCGAGCCAAGCATTGTCCTCAATGCTTACATTAATGACACGTAGTAGGAAACAAAATAAGAAAATAAAACAAGTAAAGATATATAAAGGCAACATAAAAACTAAAGAGACTCCGAAGAGCTGATGGTAACAATCAATTTTCGTGGCCTTGTTGGTGATTTTTTCATCTTTGGTGATAGTGATGGCTGAGTTTTTGCTTGTCGGGCGGCTGAACTCTTGTTGGTGGTGTTCGTTGCATTGGAGCGTCCACTTCTTCTCCTTCTTATTCTTCGGCAACTTTCTCGGTGACCATAATATTTGTCCCGCCTTCATTCGTTGCATCTACCCAGGTCTGGTGAGTGCTTGGCCCGACAACGATTGAACTTTGATGTACATAGGCCTCTATTTCTGCTGAGAGACTACCACGATGATGTGGGATCCTGGTGGAGTGCTGAAGACTACTCTCTTCTTGGATGGTCTTCTACTGGTAGATGATGCCGCGGCATAGTCTACTTCCCTAGATGGGACAGTAGCATGGAATTGTTGCTGAGGGTCAGTAGTGTGGAATGATCGTGGTCCTGGAGCTGGAGTCGTCTATGTGTAGGGTGCAATTGTGATAAACATATTTATGGGGAATTCTGAAACTGCACACCTTGGCTGGAAAAATTATGGAGAATCATCTAGGCAAGAGTGTTATTGAAGTCCTTCTAGTACTCCATGTACCGTTGCAGTCGAAGATCCATAGATTCCATCCTATGAAGTATCTTCTGGTAGGGGTCTGCTACGGTAGTGGTATGGACAGCATCATGTATGTATGTCGTGTACTGGTCCCTGACAGTGGTGTTAGCAGTGTATTGCTGAGGAGTTGCCTGGACTGGCTCTGCCTGTGTGATTTGCATGATTTTGTGGCAGGATTCCCTAGTCCACCCACGCCTTTAGGCGGTGAATTCATCCGTATCCGCCATTGGTACACATGCAGCATTGCAAATACCCGTAATTAAACAAGGAAAATATAAGGGTCCTTTATCCTTCTTACCAAACTCGTAGGTTTCTCTTAAAATTATCTCTTCAACATTGATGCTTTGTTTGTTGATGATTGATTGAATGAGCATCAATCTTCTTCGGAAGACCGTACTATTGTGGGAAGTTGGGATGAGGCGTCTTTTAACAAAAGTGTTCCATAGCTTGGCCTCAAGCTTAAGACTCTACCTTGCCACCGATCCTCTATGGGCACCAGTTTCCCAATGAGTATTGTCATAGCAAAGGTTGTCTTTGATCAGCTCATAATATTCATTGGTGATGTCCTTCATGAATGCAGTATGGTCATCACAATCAGGGGTTAAGCCGTAGAACAAATTTATTGTCTCGGCATCCAGTTTGACCGACCTGTCTCGACAATGAACGTACAGAGAGTCCTTGCTCGGCCTATGAGCATATAATTTCCGCACGATTGTGGCATTGGCCTGGGTAGGTTGTAAGCAAAAGATTTGCCATTCTTGGTACTTGATCTTGTCGAACAGGTAATGCTTGATATCGTAATTCTCCTCATCAGAGTGTTGAAATCCTTATTCTTCCCACAATTGTCTAGCAATGAAAGACCTGTTGAAACAGTCTTCAACAGTGGCAGGTGCGAATCGGTTGTAAGTGGCCATGGATAAGTAATGGAGAGTTGAATATCTTGGAGATGATCTTGGAGATTTTTTGAAAGTAATAAAGAAGCTTGGAGATAAGTAGAGAGTATTGCAAGAGAGGTAGTAGCAAATAATTCTAAAAAGTTTAAGAGTGTAAAAGTGAATAGTTCAAGAAGGAGAGGGTGCTTATAAAGGCCTCGGCCTTGTAACCGTTTGAATAAACTAGCCGTTAGCCTTTACTGTCGTTGTGGGAATTTCGGCAGACTAGTCGTTACACTATTTTGCCCGTTGGGAACTGCTGCGGCCTTGACACTGTTTACTGCCATGGCAGCGAATTTCCTGCTATGAACTTCTTCACCTTCATTCTTGCTTATTGTCCTAAAAAATTTAAACACCAATAATTAAAAAATTGCAAACCTTGAAATAAAAATAACTAAAAGCAAGAAAATAAAGAAAATAAAATTTAGTTACCAATCCCCGGCAATAGCGCCAAAAACTTTTTGCGTGTCAAAAGTGCGCAAATTGTGCAAGTGAACACGTCGCAAATAATAAAAGTGATACGTATTATTTGATATCGTCTCCACAGGGATTGGTCTACTTAATATTCCTTCTTCTGTCTTCTTACTCTGTAAAAGAAATAAAATAAAAACACAAGTAATTTGGGTTTGAGTGAACTAAATAAAGAAAACTAAATAATAAGAAAATAAGCAAATAAAGAAAGTGACCAAGATCCAATTGTGTTGTATAGTGGATTCGATTGACTTGTTTCTGTCCAATGCAATCACACAAACTGCCTCGACAGTATTGTAGATTATTGCCTCGATAGCGAAGATGCTCGTCCGCCGCGGCAATCACTTGCTCTTAGGTGGACTTTACCAAAGTTCGGTAAAGTGTCCTTTGATGACTCCGCTTATCCCTAAGTCGAAGTATTGTTGATTACCAATCCTTGATGATACCTCCCGGTATGAATCAATTATAATAATCAACCAATCTCACACTTCTTTTAGCTGCTGAAACTCTTAACCTATCTCTAGGACGAATTAGTATTTCCCTATTAAAATACCGTACTTATTCCTTTCGTGAATCTAACTCTCCCGATATTAGATAAATGGATTACTCACAAACTTCTCTCCCGAGCTTGAATGCAAGAATAAAGAATGACAAAGAATAAGCAAACCTTGATATTTTATTGCATTGAAGCAAGAAATAAAGTTCAATCTCTTCTCACTAATACTCTATAACTTTCACCTAAGCCTAAAAGAAATTAAAACTCTAAAACCTAAGGTGAATTCTCTAATCTCTGATCTATATGGTGCTAAGTGCTCTCTTTCTTGGGCGGCTTATGGTTTATATAGACTTGGCCTAGGGTAAACCTTTCCTAAGTAGGAATACAACTTGGAGTAGGACACAAGTCAAGTACATAAATAAAATATTTCCAAGTTTATCCTACGAGGATGTTTTTCCCGTATGGCCTTTGATTTGGGCTTTCTACTTGCTTCTCAGCTCTGATCCTTGTGTTGCTTGTCCAAAAACGTTCACCTTATTTTTCTCTTCATCTCGCCTATAATATCGATACTAGTCCTTCAGGTACTGTCGCGGCCTTAGATTATACCTCGACCTCAATTGCTGTCGCGATAATAGATATTCCTGCAAATACATAAAAGTACAGTAATGCTTGCCTTTTCTATAGATATCATCTTTATAAGTTACACAAGCCGAATATCTAAATGTCTCACATTAAGCACATGCATTGGTCCAAGTAGGTGTAGATTTAGCGATTATTATCCATGAAAGATGAAAAAGTGATAGTGAGTTGAGCACTTATCAACTGCATATCACCCTCATATAGATGGTCAATTTGAGCGTGTGATTCAGATCCTCGAGGATATGTTGAGAGGATGTATTCTGGATTTTAGAGGTAGTTGGGAGGATTTCTTATCGCTTGTAGAGTTCGCGTATAAAAACAGTTATCAGGCCAGTATTAAGATGACATCTTATTAGGCTTTGTATGGGCGTAAGTGTTGCACCTCTATTAGTTGGACTGAGCTTAATGAGCATCGGTTATAGGGTCCTAATATTGTGCACGAGGCTGAGGAGACTGTCAGGTTGATTCTGGATCGGCTCAAGGCCGCTTTTGATAGACAGAAATCTTACGCTGATTTGAGGCGTAAGGATCTTGAGTTTGAGGTAGGCGGTGAGGTTTTCCTGAAAGTATCTCCTTGGAGAAAAGTACTCCGTTTTGTTCGTAAGGGCAAACTCAGTCCCCGTTATATTGGGCTATTCCGTATTATCAGACGAGTTGGACCTGTAGCTTATCAGCTTGAGCTACCATCAAAGCTTAAGCGTATACATAATGTGTTCAATGTTTCTGTACTGAGACGCTATCGAGTTGATCCGTCTCATATTCTGTCAGTTGAAGATTTTGAGAACCGTCTAGATTTGTGTTATGAGGAGGAACTCATTGAGATCATTGCGCAGGACCAGAAAGTCCTTTGGAGGAAAACCATTAAGATGATTAATGTTCTCTAGCGTAATCGAGGTCATGATGAGGCTACTTGGAAGCCCAAATCTGTTATCAAATCTAGTATTCGTATCTCTTTGATCCAAGTAAATTTCGAGGACGAAATTTCTATAAGGGGGGAGAGTTGTCACACGCCAAATCTTCCCTAATTTAAATCTTTAAATCCCTAGATTTAAAACCCTAAATCCCTAATTTGAACCCTAGAAATTGGGGATTTGGAATTCTTATTTCAGGGGTTATTTTGTAATTTATAAAAGTTTGAGGGTTCAGTTTTAAATTCTTAAAAGTCCAAACCCTTATCTTTTAATTTATCCAAATTACTTTTGTATTGGTTTCCTCTTCCTTAACCGATCCTAAATTCAAGTTAAAGGAATTAAATTTCCATTTTAATTTCCGTATAAAAATCAGTTTATTTCCTTTTGTCTGTCAGTGTGTATCAATCGAGTTTCGCTAGTGGTTTCCTTGTTTTCCCTTCATTTTGAAATTCTGGTAAATCTCCCTCTTGTTCGTTTCTGTTTCTCTATAACGAAGCATTATGTTTCTGTTTTTAAGCGTTCGAATGGTGTTGTTTAGTTCGTTTCTGTAATGGAGAAGTTACAAAAGATTTAGAAACGTTTATTAGTGGTGTTGTTTGTTCCATGTTTCAATCGGGTTTTATTTGGTTTTGTTTGATTTAAGTCTATGAGATTTAATGTTGTTTTAATTTGAAATCGGTGTTTAAGATGAATCTGAGGATGCTTCGAATCTGTTTTGAATCAAATCTGGGGGGAAGTTTGTTGAAAATTTGAAAAATCCGACTTGGGAAGAATCTGGGTTTTTCCAGATTTTCCCGGAAAATCTTAAAATTCCAGATTTTCTCGGGAAAATTTAGAAAACCCAAATTTTCTCAGAAAAATCCTGGGAAACCCGAAATCCGACCCGTTGACCTAAAATCTAACCCGAAACCCGATCCGATCTCCAACCCTGCTGGCGTCAGCGTTAACCAGTGTTGACGTCAACGTTAACTTTTTCTGACCCGGGCTCATTTTATGTTTTTTGACGTCCTGAGTCCAATGACACTGTCTGTTTTCCGAAATTCGTACCCAAAGTTTCGTTTTTATGGCTTTTATGTTAGAATGCCTTATTTGGAAGTTTTTTGTTTTGGATTCTAAATCAGTTTCTGTTTGGTTCAGGTGACATAGATTCCGATCCTGAACAATTTCTCCTTCTCCTAGACGACCTTCTGTTCCTCAGACATCGGGGCACGCTCGTGAGTATTCAATTTACTTCTGTTTAGTATACTATCAGTATAGTGGTATAGTAGTGTGTCTATTATTCTGTCTCTCGTAGGTTCTACACCTGCTCATTCTAGTGGTAGAGCCGAGTCTAGTAAACGTCAGTATCGATGTTGAGCAGCTTGCTTCAGGTGTTTTCTCTTCTGTTAAATTATGTTATTCTGTGTTTACAATTTATGTTAAATTCTGCATGATCATGCATCATCCTGTAATTACATTTCTAATTCTGAAATTACCATGCATGCCTCCTATTAGATTATAAGGCTTACATTCTGATTCTGTATTTGTACTCATTGCATCTGGTTGGATTATATGTACGGGGAAGTTAGTGAAATATTCACTTCTATTCAGTGGCTCCACCTACAGGTCGAGATACCATTTTTGATCAGTGGCTCCACCTACAGGTCGAGTTTCCACTTCTGTTGGTGTGATGGTGTTAGAGTGGTTCAGGGTGGGCTGCTCTTCTGATGGTGTTCGGTGTTGGGTGCATTTCATGCATTCGCTATATCATTTGCATTATTCTGTTCTGAGATCTTGTTTATCTGCACACTAAAGACACACTAGGCTCCCTAGCTTACATCCTCTCAGCTTGTATTTCAGATACTCTGTCATAGACTACTACGGTACTTAGAGGTTCTTGCTTTTAGACAATTTACGTATGTTTCATAATTTTAGAATAATCATATTTATTCTGGACATTTTGCTAATTTGTAATAAACTTCGGATTGGAGACTTTTATTTGGATTTTCTGGTCTATTAATTCTTATCGACTCTATGGGTTGAACTCAGATATTTAAATGTTAAATTTTCAGTATTTTAATTATTAATTATTTAATAATTTATCTGAATAATATATTTAATTTTATAAAATCCCTAGCTTGTGAAACAAGTTTTCGTAATGTAAACCCTAACTTGTAATCTAAGAAATTAGGTTAATTTTAAGGGTTACAACTCTTGAAGGACAAGCACGATCGTCTGATTGGTAGAGTTGAAATGGGCAAAAATCGAATGTACAAATTGAATTTGAGAAGTGTGCAAGAAAAATATTTGTGAGTTGATGTAGAAGATAAGGCATCGGTATGACATCTTCGATTTGGTCACCTATATCATGGTGGTCTAAAAGAGCTAACAAATAAGAACATGGTGCACGGATTGTCGAACATAGATTATGATGGCAAATTTTTTAAAGAATGTGTGATTGAAAAGCAAACGAGAACATCGTTTCAAAAGAAGGCAAAATATCGAGCTAAACATCCTCTTGAGTTGATTCATACCAACATATGTAGACCAGTCACCCCAAAATATTTTAACGGTAAAATATATTTCATTTCCTTTATTGATGATTTCTCGCGAAAAACTTGGGTGTATTTTTTGAAAGAAAAATCCGATGCATTTGAGGTGTTCAAAAAGTTCTAAGTGATGGTGGAGAAGGCAATGAGTAGACATATCAAAGTCGTACGATCAGATAGAAGTGGCGAGTATACTTCGAAAGCTTTCATGAAGTACTGCGAGGAACAAGGGATAAGGAATTTTTTAACCGCATCATACTCTCCTCAACAAAATGATGTGGCTAAGAGGAAGAACCGAACCATTCTTGACATGGTTCGATCAATGCTCATGAGCAAGAAATTGCCGAGGTAATTCTAGGCAGAAGCTGTGCAATGTGCCGTCTATATAAAAAATCAATGTCCACATATAAAGTTAGATGATCAAACACCACAAGAAGTATGGAAAGGACAAAAGCCGACAGTTTCTCATCTCAAAGTGTTTGGCAGTGTAGCGTATGCACACGTACCGGATCAACGAAGAACGAAACTTGAAGACAAAAGTAAAAAGTATATTTTTATTGGGTATGATGAGAAGAAAAAAAGGTACAAGTTACTCGATACTATAAGCAAGAATTTGATGATGAGTCGCGATATATGAGTAAATGAAGCAAGTGAGTGAGATTGAAATAATTTAACAGAGATTGTCATGGAAGTTGAAGAATCATCAGTCGTGGCACCAACAAGCATACCAACAAACTCTGAAATTATCGATGATAAAGATGAACCATGACAACCCAAAATGCGAAGCTTGCAAGATTTCTATAATTCGACAAGTGAGGTTCATCTTGTATGTCTTTTGGCAGATGCTGAAAATATTAGCTTTGAAGAGGCATCACGAGACAAGAAATAGCAAATTGTCATGGATGAAGAGATTAAGACAATTGATGTGAAATCAACCTATTGCCAAAAGAAATTGTCGAAAGTGAGTCAACCTATTGGTGAAAAATAGATGTCGCGACCATTTTAAAATCGATTGTGAAAATAAAAATAGCATGACGATTAATTTTGAAAAATCGAATTTTATCATTTTTAATCGCTAATTATGAAAATTGAGGTATTATTAAAAACAAGTGTTATTTTAATTTTAAAATGGATTGAAGTCGCCATCGGCCACTTTGGTAGGCCAGACACCATAAAACAAACCAGAGATTCTTTTAAAATCATTTGGGTTCCGGAGTCGGTTACGCGTAAGGACAATCCTTACGAGCGCCCGAGATTAGTACCTTATTAATTACATGTGGCATTTTGATATTTTGAATAATTGTATTAATTTAGTTCGTCATTATCAGATGAATATCGTCCGGATGAGAATATCCTTTTCGATAAGAAAATATTTTTTTTAAATACTAGCTTGAAATAGATGTCTTATAATAGGAAACCTTAACTCGTATTTAAAGAAATATAAACTCTGTCCCAAAAGGTTTTAAATGCATCACCAGTTATTATCTTGTCAATTTTATGTTCTAACCTATAAGGCTCCATTAATTAAATATTTAAAAATCTATTAAATTATTAATTTACCAAGTGTATTATGATAATAATCAAATGATCGGACACTGCCATCTAGACACTTAATAAAATTAATAATACTATTGGTGTTTCTAATCATTTACCTAATTAATTTTATTTAATTCTAACCTTATATTATTTATCATTTTTTAGGTTTTGATGGCACGTCGAATATGATACCAAAGTACACTCTCTTGGTCAACATAATGTTACGTCAAAACACTGATCGTTTAGTGTATCTGAGGTATAAGATTAAAATGTCACCGTTACTATAATTATCTCTCTATTTAAAATTAATTATTTAATTGAAGTGACTAACCCTAAAATGGCTCTAATTTAATTAACTATGTGTAGATTAAATGTTTTCCTAATAATTATACTACATGAATTTAAAAGAATGCAAGCAAGCATATAAATTAAATAAATAACATCATTAATTAAAAGATACAAGATCCACATTAAATTTCATTTAAAGCAAGGGAGCGCAATTACAAGTAAAAGGGGTCTAAAGTAAAAGAAATAGGAATTACAAGAACCAAAACTATTGTCGTTAACGTTCTCAGCGTAGAGTTCTACCTTGTTCTCTGAAAACTTGAACCGTTTCTGAAAAACTTCATTCCACTCTTCAATCTTTTTTGCCTTTCTTCTGTCTTTTCTTTGAAGACAACCAAACCCCTGGTTTTACCCTCCTCAACCGAGATAAAATGGAACTGTGTCCCCCTTCTGCTCTCAAAACCGATAGATCCCCAGAAAAAGAATCCCCCTATCCAATGAACTATCGGAACCCACTAGTAAAGCCAACTCCTCTCCAATAACCATTGTTTGGTAACCAACTTCCATTGGTAACCGATTTAATTTATTTTTATTTTATTTATTATTTTTTAATGATATTTATTTATTTATTTAATATTTATTTTGGTCTTATTTTTTCGAATACCCGGACAAAATTCGGGTATTACAATGAGTGTTCAAGAAAAAAAAATAAAAGTTCAAGATGAGATAGAGCGGTACAAGGCACAACTTATTGTGAAGAGATACAAGCGAGTCAGGATCAAATTGCGACAAATGTAAGAAGTTGATTGGCATTATGGATGACAAAAACATTTAAATTTACAGAAGAGTTTTGTTGAATAAACTTAAATAAAATATTTAGTGAGTCATAAAATTTAAAAGTTAATGGGAGTTACAAATTTAAAATGTCAAAAGTTAATATGGGAGTTACTAGTCTTTATGGAATTTAATATAGGAGTTATATTAATTATGGTTTTTATTAGGTTGTATTATGTAGTAATATCAAATGTCTATATAAAGAATTTGTCTATTGCTTTACAATGTGTGAGTGAGAGTGTGAGAAAAGGTAATCGTTGTTTGGTGAGTGTGGTAGTGAGTAGTGTGTGTAAAAGCCAAGTGTGGTTGAGTATGGTTGTGGTGAGTGTGAGAGAAAGAAAATAGAAAAGATTCACAAAAATAAAAGAAAAGTATTTTAAAATAGTATTGTATTTGTCAATTTCTTGAGCAATTTTTCTTCTGCGGAAAATTTTATTTTGTGGGCAATTTTTATTTATGAACAATTTTATTTGATTGCTAATTGCTTTAAAGTCTTTAAATCTAATTTTGCTTCTTGATTGCTGTGTAATTATAATGTTTTTATAGATTTAATAAAAATTCAATAACATTTTAAAAAAATCACCGTTGATGAATTCAAATGCAAATTGAGATTCTATAACGTATCTTCGCCAACTTAAGGGGAGTGTGAGTTAGACGTTAGTAAATTAGAGTTGTATTCCTTTTATAACTGTTATTAGTTAAAGGTGTTTTAGATTAACTCTAATACATATCTCTAATCAAATAGAGATAAGGACTCTTGTAGTTTATCTATAATTTAAATTCTTGTAACTAGTCTTCTATAAAAAGACTTGTATTTTTTAATAGAAGAAAATATTAATAGAGAGAACACTTTTTTTGTATCAAATATCCAATTCTACACAAAATAGCTAAGTTTAAATACTTCTATTAGAAGCATATATAAGATGAAGATTTAGACGATGATTTTAGTTTATATCTAAAAACTAAGATAGAAACATACCGAAAAACTTGATCATGACTAGATTGAAGAAAAAATTAAAGTGATAATAGTACAATTAGATTTTTATTAAAATATATATTAGGGTGTATAGATAAATAATATATATTTAAAAATTTTATTAAAATATCATATTTTTGTAGATATTTTTTGGAATCCCCTAGTTATTTACATGATCACTGTTTGGTTATCCCCATGATTTGGATATAACAATTTTATTTTTATCCTTATTTGAGTTTCAATGATAATTTTTTTCTTTTTACCTATGTCATTTTGGGTGAAGATTTAAGTTATTCTTCAACACATTGATTCAGATCACCATAATTATTATACATTTCTCATTCTATTCTCACCTTATATTTTTCTCAACAATATTTCGAAGTATTTCACTTTAAACATCAATTTTTCTTTCGCTATTTAATTAATTTAAGTATATTATATATTGTTTAAAAATTCTTACGAAATATAATATAAATTATAATGATTACTATTCAGAAATACAATTTTATGAATAATTAATAAACCTCAAAGTCACTAATTATCCACATTTATCTAACAATTTTGGTTGATGACATTTTTAAATAGAGTCGGTTTAAGAACCATAAAATTTATATCAATTTAAAGCCTATCAAAAGCAAGGTATGTAGCTCAAATGATAGGGTATCTTGTGTATGCGAAAGGCATGGGTTTGATCCCCAGTATCGCCATTGATTATCCTTAATCCATCTCTACTTTTTAGGATTGTATTTTTTTTTCTTTGTGCCTTTGTGGCCATCCTTTAGTAATTACGCGAGTCTAGTCATATGGATCAAACTCTCCACCATCTTCACAAGGTATGGGCAGCTCGAGCTTTGTTCTTCAATCGGCGATTCCCTCCTCTAAGGATTTCATTTGATAGGATGCAGTTTTGCGAAAGCTAAACTCAAATTCTGGATGGAGGGATTTTTTATTTTGGGATGTTTTAGCCTTTCTTCTTCATATAGAAACCTGTAAGTGTTTCAATTGGACAACATATATTACGTTCCTAGGAACACCATTTCCTGCCGGTATCAGACAAGACAGTAGTATATGTTCCTGCACTCGTTGATAGTAACATAACTGAACAGAACTGAGCTGGAGAGATGGTTGATAATAAGTGCAAAGCCAAGAATGCGGATCTTGCCTTCCTATTGCACAGCAAATCCAACAATAACGCCATAACCTGCAGACAAGTTGAAAGTAAGTGTTTAATAATACAAGAGAAGAACAGAAATGAGAAAATGGCCATTGTATGTATACTGTCTTAGCACCATCATGTGTTTTAGTATATATATTAGTATTGTATTTGTATCGTGTTACTTCAGATAAGGGTGTTAGTTGTTTTGCTTTTGGATAGGAGACCAAATATGGTTTTTTTTGGATTATCATGTGGATTTAAATCAAGTCCACGTTATTTGTAATTTGATTTTTAAAGAGGATGAGATTCCTCTTGTCTCACCTCAACCTTTGGTATATATATTCAGCATATGACAACGGGGAGGCAGCAAATATAGAGTGAGTTGAAACACAATTGGAAGGTCATCTTTCTTCTTTAGAACACAGAAAATGTCTACCTCTCCTTTGAATGTCCAGACGTCTTTCCATGCTCGCTCAAACAGCTTGCCTTCAAGGCAACACCCCATCACTTCTCAAATCGATGAAAATCTGAACCGATTAAGGGCGTCTCAGTTGGCCTCTACATCGTCATCTATAGGACATCAACTATACCATCTTCAAGATTTGTATGACTCAGTTGATATGTTGCTTCAATTGCCCCTATCTCAACAAGCTCTAGCTCAAGAGCAGCAAAAGAAATTGGTTGAACAACTTTTGGATGGATCTCTAATTATCCTGGATGTATGTGGAACTGTGAAAGATGCCTTGTTGCAATTAAAGGAATGCACACAAGAACTTCAATCGGTTTTGCGCAGAAGACGGGGAGTCGAGGGGCTTGCTAATGTGGTTAGTAAATACATAGCCTCTAGGAAGGCAGTGAGAAAGGCAGTCTGCAAGGCCTTGAAGAACTTGAAGTATATGGAGAATAAACTTAGCAAAGATGTTGAGACCGGAGCCATGATTAGCACGTTAAAGCAAGTAGAAGCAGTAACCATCAGCATTCTAGAATCCTTGTTATCGTTTATTTCAGGTCCTGAGGTTGAATCAAAATCGAGATCATGGTCATTAGTTTCAAAGTTAATGCACCAGAAAAAAGTAACCCTTGAGGAAGAAGAACAAAAGACAAATGAAATTGCAAATGCTGAAGCAACATTGCTTTCATTCATTAAATCTGGAAGCATGAAGCATGTTGAGAATGTGCAACAAGAGTTGGAAAACTCTGAGATGTGCATCCAGGATCTAGATGAAGGTCTTGAAAGCTTCTTCAGGAGGTTGATCAAAGCTAGAGTCACCGTTCTCAACATCCTTAACTGTTGAAATCCAATTGTACATAAAGTATAATTTACATGTATTCAATTCTTAACAAAGAAAAAATATGATCCCTTTTCTACAGATTCTCTCTTCTTAGCGTTCAAGAATGGTTATCATGCATTCACATTATTACTAACACTACAGATTTACAGTTAGCTTTATAAAATGCTACCCATCTTACCTTAACAAGTTTAATTATAGAGCCTCCATTATTTCATTTTCTAAACAAGGATTCAAGGTTTATGATAATTTTTACGGATATCTGAGCTGTCTGGATTCCGGTTGCCCAGTTGAAGATATTAAAACACTCTGTTAAGCTTTAATAATTTGATTACTTTGAGCATCACATGATAGATTCAAATCTGTCGTTCACAATATTTTTTTCAGTTGTGTTAGGGGAGAAGGGAGCAAAGGATACGAGAGATGATTCATGAAGTAATCACTCTACAAAACTTTAATGGCATTCACATGGATGCATTAATCATTAAACTCCATCCATTTTCTATAAGTTGGCAAAATAGGTAGATATAGATCTTGCAGATCTTGCCTGACTTCTGCATGACAAGAAATTCTGTACATTATTAAAAAATGATAAACTCAAATCAATCACTTATACTTCTTCATCTGCAAGCTAACTTGATAATTATAGAACAATAATAACTGCATAAATTAATTTCAGATGCAGACTCCTTGTCTCCAAATAATTGAGTCTATACATGATAAAAACTAGTCATTTTCAGTGGAAGCAATTTTAAAACCACTATGCACAGGAATCGATATAAATTATTTCACTAATTAAAAGAACTCTGCTATGAGTTGTAGAGCTGATCTGGAGGGAGACATTGTTTGAACCATGCTGAGACTGTTGTTCAGATTGGTCTCAAGTCCATCTTTCCTTATGGCTGAAATTTGAAAGGGTGAGATTCTCTGTTGTCTTTGTAACTGTTCATAGAATATATATTGGGTACATAGAAGGGAAGAAGGCAAATTTCCAAATTGAATTGAGATAACAACTTCAAAGTTTTATTTCCAGAAGAAAAAAAATAATGGCTACTGTTCCTTCAAAAATACAAACCGATCACCACACTCTATCTAATAGCGTTTCCTCTTGATCACATCATCGTCTTTGAACCACAAACTCAGTAGACTTCAAGATTAACATGATTGCATTTAGAAACTGCTTCAATGCAATTCTTTTCTGTTTCTTCCATGTATACGTACTTCAAATATTGTATATGCACTTTTTATATTTTTGCAGAGAAAAATGAAATATATTATGTTCCAAGGAACACCATTTCCTGCCAGTTTCTGCACTCGTGCAAGTATGTATTTGTTGCATTTGTCTTGTTATACAATGTCAACAGCTAACTCGTGCATGTACAAATTGGATGATATTTTCATTTAACAGTACTAGCTGGTTGAGGGAAGACATTGCATAAACAATGCTGACAGTGTGTTTTAGATCGAGGTTGCAATTAAGTCAAAAACAAAAGAAAAAATAGCTATTAAAGAAGTATCATAGATTCCTTTTGTCTATCTAATCTGATATGTAAGAGCAGAGAGCTGATGCCTATCACTGCATTGCATATAACTATAGTTGTCTTCCCAAGAAAGAAAATGAAGGTGCAAATAGACAAGTACAACGCTTTGCCGCTATGATTATCTTATTCAATTCAAACGTGCAGATCTTGTCATCCCTTTCGCAGAACAAATTCAACAATAATACGGTAACCTGCAGACAAGTTGAAAGCAATTATTTATTAATGAGGGAAGAACAGAAACAAGAAAATGGTCATTTTGTGTATTAGTATATTATTAGTATTTTATTAGTACATATCATGTTTGTTTAAGATAAGTTTTGGTTGTATTTGTTATTTGTTAAAGGGTAATGAGTTGTTTTCATTATGGAAAGGAGACAAAAACATGAACATTTGCAATACTCGTGTAGATCCAGATCAATTTCACGTTACTTGTAATTATATTTAAACATGGTGAGATTCCTCTTGTCTCCCCTCAATCTGTGATATATATTCAACAGATGATAATGAGACACATCAAATAGCTAGAGTTGATTGAAACAGAATTGAAAGGCCTTCTTTGTTCTCTAAAACAAAACAAATGGCTACCTCTCCTTTGAATGTCGAACCCTCTTTTCATTCTCGCTCAAACAGCTTGCCTTCAAGGCAGCACCCCGTCGCTTCACAAATCGATGAAAATTTGAACCGACTGAGAGCATCTCAGTCAGCCTGTACATCGTCATCATCGATAGGACACCAACTCAACTGTCTTCAAGATTTGTATGACTCTGTTGACATGTTGCTTGAATTGCCCCTCTATCAACAAAGTCTAGCACAAGAGCAGCAAAGGAAATTAGTTGAACAACTTTTGGATGGATCTCTCGTGCTCCTCGATGTATGTGGGATGGCTAAAGATGCCTTGTCGCAAACAAAAGAATGCACACAAGAACTCCAATCGATTTTGCGCCGAAGACGAGGAGCCGAAGGGCTTGCTAATGAAGTTAGGAAATACTTAACCTCTAAGAAGGTAGTCAGAAAGACAATCTGCAAGGCCTTAAAGAACTTGAAGCATATGGAGAATAAACCTAGCAAAGATGGTGAGACCGGAGCCGTGATTAGCACCTTAAAGCAAGTAGAAGCAGTAACAATCAACGTTCTAGAATCCTTGTTGTCCTTTATTTCAGGGCCAGAGACTGCACCAAAATCAAGCCCATGGTCACTAGTTTCAAAGTTAATGCACCAGAAAAAAGTAACTTGCGAGGAAGAAGTACAAAAATCAAATGAAATTGCAAATGCTGAAACAAAGTTGCGTTCATTCATTAAATCTGGAAGCATGAAGCATGTTGAGACTGCGCAAAATGAGCTGGAAAACTCTGAGATGTGCATCCAAGATCTTGATGAAGGTCTTGAAAGCTTCTTTAGGAGGTTGATCAAAGCTAGAGTCACCGTTCTCAACATCCTTAACTGTTGAAATCCAATTGTACATAAAGTATAACATACATGTATACAATTGTTTAAAAAATCATAATTATACAATCTTCTTTCCACAAATTCTGTCTTTCTTAGCTTTCAAGAATGTCTACATTAAAGCATCTTAAGCCAAAAGTTAAATGGTTTACTTCTAACATTCACATTATCACTAACACTACAGTTTTACTGTTAATTTTACCAAATGTTATCCATCTTAACGTACAAGGCTGAAATTCCAGAGACACCATTATTATATTTGGATTCAAGATTTATAAGATTTTCTTCTACGAATACCTGAGCTGTCAAGATTCATGTTGTCCAGTTGAAGATATTGGAACCCTTTGAGCATCACATGGCAGTTACAAATCTCATATGCTTTAAGCAAATCTTGTCTGTTCCCTGCATGACAAGAGATTCAAGACATTATTATATTAAAGAACTTGATAAACTGAACCATATTAATTGCATATACATTTTTCATGTACATGCCAATAAAATTGATTAAACAATAGCTAGTGCATAAATATTGAAGCTCTACATAATAAAATCAGCCATTGTCTGTGTAAGCAACTTTAAAACCACTCATACATATGAGTTGTAGGGGTGGTTAAGAGGGGGACCATGCTGAGATAAACATTAACCATAAGAATTTGCTACTTTTTATGCATAGCCTTGCATATAACAAAAACATTTTTAATGAAGTTATAATCATTTATCATATATAAATTTTAATTAAATTGCTTTTTAAAGAAGAAATGCAGCGCATTCAGAGAACCAGGCCGCACTATGTGCTGCGGAGGAGTTGCAAAAGAAGAAATTGACAGAGGAACGACAAGGGGAGAAAGAGGACGACACAGAGATGAAGGATGATCCAATGGCAAAGGCTGAAGCCGAAGTTAATTAACTTGTCACATCGGTATTCTTTAATGAAAGTTAACAAGAAGGATCTTATTAAAAGTGAGATAAAAGTTAGATAACTGTAATACAAGTTTTAAAAATTCAGTAACTAAATAACTAAAATAAAAGTATTCTAAATATTTAGAAACCATTCATGTAGTTTACCTAAACTTAGTGATTGTTTTTCATTCAGAGTGCCCCATATAGGCCATAGAAGAGGTAGGTACTAGCCACAAGTATTTGGTAACTTAGTTGGAAATCTATTTTTTATTAGAAAAAAAAAATCCTCTGAATTTTATATCGTTAAGATTTGAATAATTTTTAATTTAAAAACCAATTAAATACTTTGTAAAATTCAATTAGGGATTTTACAGGTAAAAATCTTGAACTCAATGGTTTTAGGAGGGGATCTGAATACCAAATTCTTTCACTCGATTGTTATTCTAAAAAAATAGACAAACCATTCAAACCATCTTTGATTCTAAGGGCAAGTTCTGAGTACTTTCCCTCAAATTTCTGCAGAGGTTGTGAATTATTTTCAACAAATCTTGGGCACCAGGAATAATGACATCAAAGGTTGTTCTATCTCTTTTCTAAAGGAACTTCTTGGCTCAACTTTTACTGAGGAGGCTACGTTAGCTCTTGGTGGAAGAGTTTTTAGGGATGAGATTCATGCAATTTTATTTAGCCTGAATTTGAATAAAGCTCCTAAACCTGATGGATACATTGTATATTTCTTTAAGTCAGCATGCAGCGTTATTGGGGTTGATTTTATAGATATTGTGGATTATTTCTTTCGATATTTTTATTTATTGTCTGCGTTTAATACTACGACCCTTATCTTGGTACCAAAAGTTCTTAATCATTCTTATAGGAAAGACTTTCGTCCCATGTCATGTTGTAATATGGTTTATAAAAGCATTACCAAGTCATTGTGGTTCGGTTTAAACCTTTTCTATCTAAGATTATTTCTCCTTCATAAATTGCTTTTATTTCAAGAAGAAGTATTTTGAATAACACATTAATGGCTTAGGAGTTGGTTTGTGGTTATAATAGAGCTTTTCTTTCCCCTAGATGTGTATTGGATCTTCAGAAAGCCTTTGACTTAGTGGATTGAAAGTTTATTTTGATTGTTTTAAAAGTTTTGGACATACGTGTTGTTATGGTTAATTGGATAAAGGAATGTATGTGCACAATTAAATTTTTTATTTCTTTCAATGGTAGCTTAGTTGGTACTTCTCTGATAAGAGAGAGCTTCGACAGGGGATCCCCTATTTTCGTATATTTTTATCATTTTAATGAATGTTCTTTCTCGACTTTTTGATAAGACTACTAAATTTGAGATTTTAGATTTCACCCAAAACGCCATATATTTCAATTGACTAATCTGATGATTGATGGTGATTTATTAGTTTTTACAAAGGACACTTTGGACTCTGTCTTAGAGTGGGAGATAATGAAATATTTGTACTCCTTTTTAGGTTTACAATTAAACTTAGCCAAATCTGAAATCTTTGCTTCTAGGATAGATAATGGCGTTCTTGAGGCTATACGTAATCTTATCGGTACAAAAGTTGATAAGTTGCCAGTTAGATATCTTGGTATTTCTTTTATTGTCAGGAGGCTCACGATGATTATGCTCCATTGTTGGAAAAAAATTCTTTGAGACTTCAAAGTTGACAGACTTGATATCTCTCATATGCTGATCAATGTCGATTGATTTTATTGGAAAGGGGAAGATAAAACCATCAAGGGAGCTCGAGTGAATTGGACTAATATTTGTTATCCTAAATCTGAAGGTGATCTTGGGTTGAAAGATATTACAATTTCAAATATAGCTTGTTTTATTTTTTTTATTCGTAAGGTATTGTTAAAAGAAGGCTCAATCTAGGTGGCTTGGATACATGAGTATATTATTAAAGATAAAAAATTTTGGTAGCTTGTGTGCCCACAAAATTGCAGTTGAATATGACGAAACTTGCTTCATTTGCGGGGACATGTTGAATCTTTGCAAGGGCTTCTCGGAGATTCATTCTCCTCAATTAAGAAGATATGACAAGAAGGAAGAAGAAAGATCAAGTGCATTGGGATAGATTGGATTGGCATCCTGACAATATACCCCATCATTCCTTTTGTATCTGGATGGCTATATTAGACAAATTACCCACCAAAGTTAGTTGACTTGGGCTTTATCTTGTTTCAAAGGAAAGACTCTTCCGGCTTTGATTTTCAAATTTGCTTAGAATGGGTGCATTTATATGCTTGGGAAGGAGAGGAATGATAGAAATTTTTTTAAGGTTTTCCGATGCTATACTGAAGTGCCTAGAATGAGGGTTGATATAGGTTTTTGTATTTTTTTTTGTTGTTGTTGGAATACATAGTGTAACACCCCAAATGTTTTCCCCAATTAGAATCAAAATCTCTAATTTTTGTGCCCTAATTATTGGGAATTTTAAAAATCGAGTTAGGGATCTTTTTGCAATTTTTGAAATCTAAAAGCCCTATTTTTAAACTCTGAAAGTTCAGGCCCTTCGAAGGTAATTTTACCTTTTTTGTTTTGGAAACTTTCCTTCCCCAAGTTTTGGTACGAATCTGCTGGGGGAGGGTTTCTTTCCTTTTTGATTTGTTAATCGTTTAAATAGTTTGATTCTTCCCCTTTCCGTTCTTTCATGCTTTACCGTTGTTGTGACTGCGTATTCGACCCCTTCTGAGTGTGAGTGTGTGTTGGGTAAGTTCTTGTGCTTTTTCTCTCTGTTCGTTTGATCGTTGTTGTGGGTTTTGGGTGTTTTAAGCTTTGTTGAATCGAATCTGATTTGGGGTTGTGTTTTGTCGGTTTTAATCGAATCGAACGAGGGGAATAAACTTTGTTTTTTTAGACGAATCAAACCCTGGGGAGATCTGGAATTTTTCTAGATTTTCCTGGAAAATATGGGATTTTTCCAGATTTTCTCGAAAAAATCCATCCCAGCCCGTATCCGACCCGACCGTGACCCACTAACGTCATGTTGATGTCATCAGTTGATGTCACTGTAGACGTCAACATTGACCTGATGACGTCATCTGCTGACGTCAGCGTTGACTTTTTCAATCCGGGCTCACTTTATGTTTTTCGATGTCCTAAGTCTGATGACGCTTTCCGTTTTTCAAAATTCAAACCCGAAGTGTCGTTTTTGGGGCTTTTATGTTCGAATGCTTTTTTGGAATTTATCTTTAGTGGATTTTGAATCAGTTTCTGTTCACTTCAGGTGACGTGGATTTCGAGCATGAGCATCTACCTCCTCCTCCTCCTAGACGACCTCCTATCCAACAGCATCCGGGACCCGCACGTGAGTTTTAGTTAATTCTGGTTTTGTGTAATTATCAGTGAAAATGTATAGTAGAGTGTCTAACGATAATTGTTACACGTAGGTTCTACTCCTGCACACTCTAGTGGTAGAGCCGAGTCCAGCCAACGTCAGTATTGTCGTTGAGCTCTCTATTTAGGTGTGTTCTCTTCTGTTTACTCTGTTTTTCAGTATATTCTGTTTACTGTTAAAATCCGTATGATCATGCATCATTCTGACATCACATTCTTGTTACTTCTATTTGATATGCTTGCCTCTTGTTTCATTGTAATGCATGCATTTTGAAACTGTTTATGCATATACATTACATCTGGTAGAATATGTGTACGGGGAAGTTAGTGATTTATCACTTCTGTTTAGTGGCTCCACTTGTGGGTCGAGATACCACTTCTGATCAGTGGCTCCACCTTCGGATCGAGTTTCCACTTCTGCTGGTGTGATGGAGTTAGAGGGGTTCAGGGGAACCTACTCTTCTGTTGGTGTTCGGAGATGGGTGCATTTCATGCATACACCACATCATCTACATATACTGTTCTAAAATCCTGTTTTATCTGTACTTTAGAGACACATTAGGCTCCCTAGCTTACACCCTCTCAGCTTCCTGTTTCAGGTCCTTGACCTAAGCTACTTCGATACTTGGAGATTTCTATTTTCAGACTATTACGTATGTTTTATGGTTTCCAGACTATCTTATTATTTTCTGGATATTTTATTATTGTAATAATCTTTGGATTTGAAACTTTATTTTGGACTTTGGACTATTATATTATTTATGTTGGGTTGAACCTTATTTTGATTTGGATAAGTTTTTAGTATGTTTGATAATAAACTGATTAATTCAATTCGTTCTTATCTTTTGTTTTAATAAAAAAAACTACCTTGCGAATCAAGTTTTGATATTGTGAACCCTAACTTTTATTCTAAGAAATTAGATAAATTTTGGGGATTACATTTAGTGGTATCAGAGCCTGGTTTAACCCACGGACTGTGAAGTCCGAAATGATTTTTGATCTGAAAATATTGTCAAATTATTTAAAAATCCAGATTTCTGTTTTGACTTGTATTTTGAAAATTTCTGAAATATTCTAAATATTACTCCAAGTACCGATTCTAATGTAGGATTCTGTCTGTCTTTCTGTAGATATTCTACTATGCCACCGCGTTGAAGTACCCGTTTAGCGGCCGGTAAAGGTCGTGGCCGAGGCCGTGGCTGAGGTCGATCTGTTGCATCTTTTAGTGATGTTCCGCCCCCTGTGGACCCGTCAAAGGATCAGAGTCTGACACAGAATCTAGGAGAGGAGGATCAGCCTGAGATACAGACCGAGGCTCAGCAAGCCGAGGTTGATCAGCCGGTCCAGAGTGAGGGACCTTATGTGCCTGATGACTGTGATACTGTCGGTTTGGACTCCGTAACTGTATACAAGGAGTTACTCAGATATCTGTGACAGAATGAGGGTTCTAGGAAACTCATATCTACCGAGCTTTTAGTTGCTGGGATGACCATGTTTGATGGCAAGACCGGTACTGACCCAGCCGAAGCAGAGTACTGGCTGAAGAAACTTCAGCGTCTGTTCGTCGAGATGGAATACCCCTCTAACAGGAAATTGAGGGCAGCTATATCATTGCTACAGGGAGAGGCCTTGAACTGGTGGGAGGCAGAAGAAAAGGTTACTGCTTCTGAAAAGATCAACTGGGAATTCTTCAGACAGAGTTTTGAGGATCGGTATGTGGACCTTGAGTACTTGGCTAAATGCCGAGAGGACTTCCTGAACCTGCAGAAGAACGACATGTTTGTTAAAGATTATGAGATAGAGTTCCTAAGACTGCTTCATTATGCTCCTGGTATTGTGACGATTGAGAAGCAAAAGTGTGATCACTTTCTGAAAGGACTCCGGGTATCACTGAAATTGCAGTTGCCACACATCATGATACGGAGTACAAGATGATCACTCGGCGTGCTAGAACAGCCGAGCGTAATGAGATCTTGAGGGTTCAGATGGAATCCTAAGGTCAGGATAGAGGTAGACGACAGTCTGCCGCACCTGCTCAGTAAAGTCAGGGTTTTCAGTTCTGGAAGAGAGGTCGCGATGAGTATGAGCCTCAGAGTTTGACACGGTCTAGACCTGCAGTATCAGCTGTCCCTGTTGCTAGTGGAGTTGGATCCACTAGTACCCGAGATGTACCTCAGTGTACTTCCTATAAGAAGTGGCACTCCGGAGAGTGTCGCATGCGGAGTGAAGCTTGCTTCCGATGTGGTTCTCTTGATCACTGTCTCAGAAACTGTCTAGTGGCACCATAGTCTGGTTATGCTCCGGGGCAATCACAGGCTTCAGTTTAAACCCCAGCTGGGGGAAGAGGACAGGGTATACCCGCAGCATCAGGTACTGGTAGTAGAGGCAGACCCAGTCAGTTTAGAAGAGCTACCAGATCAGGAGGATCTCAGTTTGGCATGGTATATGCTACGAGGAGACAGAAGGATCGGGATAAGCCAGACGTCATTGCTGGTACTTTTTCTGTACATACTGTTCCTTTCTTCGCATTGTTAGATAATGGGTCAACACATTCGTATGTCGCTAGTTCTGTAGTGGGGTATCTGAAAATTCCAGTAGAAGATACTGGTAGTTCCGTCTTAGTTTTTAGTCCCGTAGGTCACCCTGTGGAGGTTATTGAAGTTTACAGAGATTGTCCTCTTGAGGTTCACGGGGAAATCTTTCCTGCTAATCTGATGCAGTTGTCATTTGTGGACTTTGACTTGATTTTGGGGATGGACTGGTTATCTGCTCACCGAGTTACTCTGGACTGCGAGCGTAAGAGGGCAATTCTAAGAACTTCTGATGGACGAGAGGTAACTCTCATCGGTGAGTGTAGAGGTTACCTGTCCAATCTGATATCTGCCCTGAAAGCTGAAAAGATGATCAGGAAGGGGTGTATAGCCTATCTTGCCTACATTCTTGACCCGAGGCAATCTGATTCTGGAATGGATAAAATCCGAGTACTGTGTGAATTTCCAAATATTTTTCTAGAAGAGCTACCGGGTGTACCCCTAAGCGTGAGAAAGTGGAGTTCAGTATTGAGTTGTACCCAGGGACTACTCTAGTATCTATGGCACCTTATCTGATGGCTCAGAAAGAGCTTAAGAAGCTTAAGATTCAGCTACAGGAACTTCTGGATAGAGGTTTCATACGATACAGTTTCACCGTGGGGAGCCCCTGTTCTGTTTGTTAAAAAGAAAGATGGTTCTCTGCGCTTGTGTATTGACTACCAGAAGTTGAACAAGTTGACCGTCAAGAACAAGTACCCCCTTCCCCGCATCGACGATTTGTTTGATCAGTTTCGAGGAGCTTCTGTTTTCTCTAAGATAGACCTGAGATCTGGTTATTACCAACTCAAGGTTAAAGACTCTGATGTGTTCAAAACAACCTTTCGGACTCATTATGGTCACTATGAGTTTCTGGTAATGCCCTTCGGTCTTACGAATGCCCCTGCAGCATTCATGGACATGATGAATAGGGTGTTTCGACCCTATCTGGATCAGTTTGTTGTGGTCTTCATTGATGACATTTTGGTCTACTCTAAGTCTGAGGAGAAGCATGAGCGACATCTCCGTATTGTTTTATAGACTCAGAGGGAGATCAGCAAATGTGAGTCCTGGCTTTCTGAGGTTGTTTTTCTGGGACACGTGGTATCAGCTAAGGGTATTCAGGTTGATCCGAAGAAAATTGAGGTTATTATGTATTGGTAACAACCCAAGAATATAACAGAGATTCGTAGTTTTCTGGGTCTAGCTGGTTATTACCGGAGGTTTGTGAAGGACTTTTCTTCCATAGCCGCTCCGTTAACTAAGTTTCTGAGGAAAGATGTTCCGTTTACCTGGTCTGAGGCTCAACAACAGAGTTTTGAGAAATTGAAATCCATTCTGACCTAAGCACCAGTTCTAATACAGCCAAAGTTGGGGAAACCCTATACCGTTTACAATGATGCCTCATACACTGGTTTGGGTTGTGTTCTGATGCAGGATAGGAAGGTAGTGGCTTATGCGTCTCGACAGTTGAAACCATATGAGTGTAACTACCCTACCCATGATCTGGAGTTGGCAACAGTGATCTTTGCTCTGAAAATCTGGAGACACTATCTCTATGGAGAGAAGTGTTACATTTTCACTGATCATAAGAGTCTTAAGTACCTTCTCACCCAGAAGGAACTTAATCTGAGACAGCGTCGCTGGTTTGAGCTTCTGAAAGACTATGACTGTGAGATAGAACATCATCCTGGTAAGACTAATGTCGTTGCGGATGCTTTGAGTCGCAACGCCATTTCTGATCTAAGAGCTCTGTTTGCTCGGATAAGTCTGTTAGAGGATGGCAGTCTACTGGCAGAGCTTCGGGTGATTCCTACTCTGATATCTGAGATTCAGGCTGAGCAGCCTAATGATTCGTATTTGGCTCACCGTATTACGGAAGTTCAGGAGGGAACTTCTCAGGATTTTTCTCTGAACCAGGATGGAGTTCTGTGTTTCCGGGGTTGACTTTGTGTTTCGAGGAACTCTGAACTGAAACAGGTTATTCTACGAGAAGCTCATGATATTCCATATTCTATGCACCCTGGTGGTGATAAGATGTACAAGAATTCTTCGAGAAAAGTACTGGTGGAAAGGTCTCAAGCGAGACGTGGTCAATTTTGTATCCAAGTGCTTGACTTGCCAGAAAGTTAAAGCAGAACATCAACGTCCATCTGGGCTTCTTCAGCATATTGAGATTCCTCAGTGGAAATGAGAGCGTGTGACCATGGATTTCGTCAGTGGTTTACCTTTGACTCCGTCAAAGAAAGATTCTTTCTGGGTTATCGTTGATCGGTTGACCAAGTTTGCACACTTCATTCCTGTTAAGACCACTTACCTTCTAAGTAAGTTGGCCCGGTTATACATCTCTGAGATCGTTTGATTATATGAAGTGCCTCTATCCATCATATCTGATCGAGATCCGAGATTTACGTCTAAGTTCTGGGGATCTCTGCATACGGCTTTGGGTACTCGATTGAATTTCAGCACTGCTTATCACCCTCAGACCGATGGTCAGTCTGAGCGTGTGATTCAGATCCTTGAGGACATGTTTAGAGGTTGTATACTGGATTTCAGAGGTAGTTGGGAGGATTTCTTACCTTTGGCAGAGTTCGCGTACAATAACAGTTATTATGCCAGTATTAAGATAGCACCTTACGAGGCTCTGTACGGACGTAAATGTCGCACCCCGATTGGTTGGACTGAGCTCACTAAGGACCGTTTACTGGGTCCAGATCTTGTTCATGAGGCTGAGGATACAGTCAGGTTGATTCGAGATCGGCTCAAAGTCGCTTTTGACAGATATAAATCTTACAAAGATTTGAGGCGTAAGGATCTTGAGTTTGAGGTAGGCGATCAGGTCTTTCTGAAAGTATCTTCGTGGAGGAAGGTACTTCGTTTCGGCCGTAAAGGCAAACTCAGTCCCAGATACATTGGACTTTACCGTATTCTCAGACGTGTTGGTCTTGTTGCTTATCAGCTTGAGTTACCACCTGAACTCAAGAGAATCCATGATATGTTCCATGTTTCTGTATTGAGACGTTATTAACCTGACCCGTCTCATGTCCTATCAGTAGAGGATTTTGATATTCGTCCAGATCTGTGTTATGAGGAGCAACCCGTTGGGATTATTGCTCAGAGACAGAAAGTCCTTCGGAAGAAAACCATTAAGATGGTTAAGGTTCTCTGGCGTAATCGAGGTATTCATGAGACTACTTGGGAGCCCAAGTCTGTTATCAAAGCTCAGTATCCATACCTTTTTGATCCAGGTAAATTTCGAGGACGAAATTTCTGTAAGGGGGGAGAGTTGTAACACCCCAAATTTTTTCCCCAATTAGAATCAAAATCCCTAATTTCTGTGCCCTAATTATTGGGAATTTTAAAAATTGAGTTAGGGACCTTTTTACAATTTCTGAAATCTAAAAGCCATGTTTTTGAACTCTGAAAGTTCAGGCCCTTCGAAGGTAATTTTACCTTTTTTATTTTGGAAACTTTCCTTCCCCGAGTTTTGGTACGAATCTGTTGGGGGAGGGTTTCTTTCCTTTTTGATTTGTTAATCGTTTAAATAGTTCGATTCTTCCCCTTTCCGTTCTTTCTTGCTTTACCGTTGTTGTGACTGCGTATTCGCCCCCCCTCTGAGTGTGAGTGTGTGTTGGGTAAGATCCTGTGCTTTTTCTCTCTGTTCGTTTGATCGTTGTTGTGGGTTTTGGGTGTTTTAAGCTTTGTTGATTCGAATCTGGTTTGGGGTTGTGTTTTGTCGGTTTTAATCGAATCGAACCAGGTGAGTGAACTTTGTTTTTTTAGCCGAATCAAACCCTGGGGAGATCTGGAATTTTTCTAAATTTTCCTAGAAAATCTGAGATTTTTCCAGATTTTCTTGGGAAAATCCGTCCCAGCCCGTGTCTGACCCGAATTCGACCCGACCCGTGACCCGCTGACGTCATGCTGACGTCATCAGCTGACATCACTACTGACGTTATCAGCTGACACCACTGCTGATGTCACTACTGACGTCAGCATTGACCTGATGATGTCATCTACGGATGTCAGTTGACGTTATTAACTGATGTCACTGCTGACGTCAGCATTGACCTGATGACATCAGCGTTGACTTTTTCAATCCGGGCTCACTTTATGTTTTTCGATGTCTTGAGTCCGATGGCGCTTTTCGTTTTTCAAAATTTAAACCCGAAGTGTCGTTTTGGGGGCTTTTATGTTCGAATGCTTTTCTGGAATTTATCTTTAGTGGATTTTGAATCAGTTTCTGTTCACTTCAGGTGACGTGGATTTCGAGTCCGAGCATCTACCTCTTCCTCCTCCTAGACGACCTCCTGTCCAACAGCATCCGGGACCCGCACGTGAGTTTTAGTTAATTCCGATTTTGTGTACTTATCAGTGAAAATGTATAGTATGGTGTCTAACGATAATTGTTACACGTAGGTTCTACTCCTGCGCACTCTAATGGTAGAGCCGAGTCCAGCCGACGTCAGTATCATCGTTGAGCTTTCTGTTCAGGTGTGTTCTCTTCTGTTTACTCTGTTTTTCAATATATTCCATTTTCTGTTAAAATCCGTATGATCATGCATCATTCTGACATCACATTCCTGTTACTGCTATTTGATATGCTTGCCTCTTGTTTCATTGTAATGCATGCATTCTGAAACTGTTTATGCATATACATTACATCTGGTAGAATATTTATACGGGGAAGTTAGTGATTTATCACTTTTGTTCAGTGGCTCCACCTGCGGGTCGAGATACCACTTCTGATCAGTTGCTCTACCTTCGGATCGAGTTTCCACTTCTGCTGGTGTGATGGAGTTAGAGGGGTTCAGGGGAACCTACTCTTCTGTTGGTGTTCGGAGATGGGTGCATTTCATGCATACACCACATCATCTACATATACTGTTCTAAAATCCTGTTTTATCTGTACTTTAGAGACACACTAGGCTCCCTAGCTTACACCCTCTCAGCTTCCTGTTTCAGGTCCTTGACCTAGGCTACTTCGGTATTTGGAGATTTCTATTTTTAGACTATTACGTATGTTTTATGGTTTCTAGACTATCTTATTATTTTCCGGATATTTTATTATTGAAACTTTATTTTGGACTTTGGACTATTATATTATTTATGTTGGGTTGAACCTTATTTTGATTTGGATAAGTTTTCAGTATGTTTGATAATAAACTGATTAATTCAATTCGTTCTTATCTTTTGTTTTAATAAAAAAAACCTACCTTGCGAATCAAGTTTTGATATTGTGAACCCTAACTTTTATTCTAAGAAATTAGATAAATTTTGGGGGTTACACATAAAACACATTCATCTAAATTCAATTAGGGATATTTATGATCGGTTGGTTTGGGTTTTTAGTCAATTTGTACCCAACTTGAAAATATATTATTTTCATCCGAACTCGACTTGATATTTTATTATGTTCTACCTGACTCAAATCGGACCCAAATTGGAGAGTAAAAACTTAAATCCAACTCAATGCGACATAAATAATTTTTTTATTCGAAAAATAAGAAGTTAATAGAAAGAACACAAAAAAGTATCATAATAATTATTTCATTTTTATTAGATAAAATAAGATAAAAAATTTAAATATATATATAAGAGAGACATTATAACAATTACATGAACTTAAAAAATTCTTGAAAGAGGGAAAATAGAAACAAGTTCTAAGATATTAAAATGGAAAGATATGAGTGATGTAAAAATTATTTTTCTGTTTTGATTTAAAAAATCTAAAATTAAATTATAATTTTATCTAAAATTTAAGGATTAAATTAAAATTTAATTACATAAATTTAAAATATTATCTCTCAATGATTAAAACATAATAAACCGATGGAATAAATAATCAAATTATAAAATTAAAACTACAAAAAATAATTTATTATACTTTAAAATAATAGTATTTTATAATTTTGAACCAAGTTAATGTTCGAACTGACTCAAGACACCAAACTCAATCGTAATTTAATTGGAAAATGAAATAGATCATATATATATATATATATATCAATTAAATAAAAATAAAATTTTTTAAATTTCAAATTTTAATTTTATAGAAAGTGCATTAAATGGGTAAAATTACAAGAAATTTTGAAAACAGTTATAATTTAATTTACTATTACAGAAATTTAATTTAAAATATGATTAAAAAATGAAGTAAATTAAAAACGAAATGATAGAAATTCATTCAACTCAAATTCTAACTTTATTTTAAAATATAATTAATTGTATGTCAATTTCATGCAAAATTTTCTAATGTATACATCTTGAATCGTATGATGATTCCTTTGCATTGTTGAACATTGTCCTCCTCCAATGTGAAGACTTTGTGTTCAAGGCAAATGGTGGAAATAAATCAGTGGTTTGGCATCACTTGGCTTTCAAGAAGTGGGTCTATTTGCGTAGCTAAGGTTTTAGCACCAGTTGTTGCACTATGTGCTTGCCCTTGGTGAAGACGGAAGACCATCCATCTCGACCATGGTTCGAAAAGCTAATCGAATTTTTTTATAATAATTAAGTATATTTTTATTAAATTAATTAACGGGTAAATACACGTTCGAAACATATTAACTAAAAAGAACTAGTATATATGTATATATATAAAAAGATTACTTATATACCTTAAATATATAAATTACATACATGAGGTATATCTAACTTTATGGTGATCAAAAAGCCACGAATACAGTGCAAAATGAAACCCTTCGGACGAGGGGAAAGGGAGGAGACGAAAGATGGACCGACTTAATAACACTCTGTAGCCTGTACAGGAAGTAAAGCCATTCCACCACCACCCTCTTTGTCAATCTCCCGCCTTCACATAATAAAAATGGCACCCAACAGATACTCTTTTACATGGAAGCCCGAAGGACCGGAATTAGCTCAAGGAAATGTAAAGGCCAAAGGGGTCGTCAAAAAACCTGGAATGCTATTCTAAGTGCGGCAGGATCTGAACACTCTTTTATGCTAGTAACTGCAGAAACAAAATTATGAACTTAATTATATGCCAATGCCTTAGTACCTGTGTTATCTATATTATCTTCTGCACTCTCGTGATCGTACAAATTAGCTGAGACTGTCAACTCTGTGGATAACATCCAATGCTTTTTCTTTGTACATGAGAAAACCAACAACGGGAACCCCGGAAGGAAGTCTTTTCGTGGTGGCCTTTTCCTTGCTTTCTCTTGGAGGAGAGTGAGTGCTCTTGCTCAGGCGATCATGCTTTCTCAATTTCCTACTCTCATAGTCAAAATCAAGACTTCTGCTAATCCCCCGGATTCCTACTTTCGTAGTTAAATTCTGCAACAACTTCTCTTCTTCTGGCGTTTGAACAGTGATAGACTCAGCTTTGGGCTGCTCATTCTTCTGTGTGGGTGTAATTTGGGTTTTGATAGATGTCTTCAAGCCAAGAGCAACACATGATTTTGATTTGTTGACCAAATAGTGCAGCCACAATAGTTGTTCAAGAATGAAGGTTTCTGTTTTCTCTTTATCGGCATGGTGGAGAGTTTCAATCCGGATCACATCTGCTGGCCCAGTTGAAGGCTTCTTGTTGAGCTCAGAACTTTGTTAAAAGGGAAAAGAAAAGTCAATACCTCCTCTACTATGACTTATTTTGCTGGTTTCTAATCGAAGGTGAAAACTATAGTTACTCACCCTGTGTTTGCCCATTCCCCAACCCAACCAAAACCATGATGGGCTCTGTGTAAGGGCACAATGAAGGAACAAAGATGGTTAGAACTGTTAACAACTAAAAATGATCAAAAAAATTAGGTTGGAAAGTAATTATTTGTGAAATAGCTGATCATTTTGGATCTTGAGAAAACAAAGCATAATCATCTTACTTGGCTGTGTTAGTGGCTAGTGGAACAAGCCAATGCAATGTCTTCTCCATCTCATCTTTGACCTCTTTAACAGTAAGCTGGAGAATTCCATATGAACCGATTAGATTGTAAACAAACATAAAAGGATTACTGTCAAGAAAGCACTGTTTGGTTGGCAAGAAATATAAAGAGAACATCCATATTTTATTTTTATTTTCAAGTATTCTTCTGTTGTTAGAAACAAATTGAATCTCCCCTTCATAAAAGAAATGGGCAAACCATAGAGTACCTCTTCCTTGACATGAAAATATTGTAATTTGGGGCGTATAGATGATTTTATGGAGGGTGGCAAATTCTGGTATAACGCGTCCCTTGTATTTGCAGGAATGGAACTTGATCGGGCTACCTGAAGAACATAAGGATGACAGAAGGAAGCTTTGAAAACATAAATCTATTGAAGCAAAATCAAGAATACTGGATATTTGATTATTCTAGGACAAACTACATAAAATTAGAGCATCGTACACAATAGGTAAAAGACTATCTGATTAAACTATTACTGTAATCCCATTGATAACCAGGTCCAGCAGGGACGATAGCCAGACTATGAATGAAGTGAACCATTAAAACTGACTTGAGATAGCTAGCACAAGATCAAGCTCTTAACATGAATTTATTAAATTTTATGTAGTGTTTTATTTACTAAAACCTATATTAGGAGAATTATTTAATAAGCCGCTTAGGATGTGACGTCTTTCCATACACATTTTTTATCCTTGTGCAATAGCAGGAAAGTACACATGCAAGCATGCACATTAACACGTGTATATGTAGCTATGTAAACATACACATGAATGTTTGTATTTCTCTTACAGCTTAGACGATCTCTCTCCCATGCTTATTTTCCTTTTAATTTTGGTTTGTCTAATTAAGTTAAATATAATATTGGAATGCATGATATGTCATATGTAGCATACACATTGTGTGTAGTTCAATTTATGCAGTCAATAACCTTAAAAATATTGTGCTCAATGCTCTCTTATTTTCAAAAGAAAACTATAACAATAAAAGAAATACGGAAAAATCAATGTCAAACAGGAATACATGCAAGAGAAATCAGAGAAGACAAACTCACAAGAGTATCAATTTGCATAATTATATTTGCATAGTGCAAAGCAAGGCCTGCAGGTCCCAATCTTTGACGACAGCTCACAGATCCTTCGGCTGATATTTGATACTCTATAATATTCCCAATGAAGAGAACAAAAACATTGGAACATCTATATTGATATTTAATCCACAGGGTATTGTTTAAGACACAAAATAGGAACTTAATCAAGTGAATTTTAGATGGTAATTAAAATATGCAGGAAGAAGAAAATCATAAGTATCATGTCTCGTGAGCTACAAGTTTGTAAGTTTATTAACAAAAAATAAAAATTAAACAATTTACTCCATTACGTGGCCTATTCTGTTCCCGAGACCAATAATTATCATAACTATAAAGTTAATGTTTCCTGTGAAATAGCAAGTAGCCTTATTCAGAACAATTGAACATAAAAGACAGTATATATCATTACATGAACAATTAAAAGCTGAACAGCTCACTACATGGCCCAACTGTTCTCACATCTATTCAACTATTGGGTTTCCTTTGACCTATTACCGATTGCTTTTAAGTTGAATTCTTAACAGTAACCAGTCATAAAAATTCCAAGTTCAGTTCACTTCCTTCCTTGCAAAGAGTTGTACAACAATTATTAATCAACTTTTTACCCACGAAAATAACCAGATTTTTAGATGGGCATGCTCTTTGGGAACTTATAGCCAATGCACAAAAGATGAGCACTTGCAACTTATAGCTTTGACAACACTGAACTATTCAAGTATATTAATTGAATGAGTACATACCATTACTAGTACTACCAAAGGCATAGTGGATCTCCAAGATCAAGTAATGGACAATATCCACAAGTTTCTCCATGACCTACAACCAAAAATAATAGGTTGAATGAGTAGCAACATCACATTTTGCTCGACAGTTAACATTTCATGAAACTAACTTATTAGCCAATAGTGTTTTCTACTTTTCAAATAGGAAAAAATATTAATTAAAAAGAGAATGATATATGGGAAAAGGATCATCATGAGAAAATAAAGGTTAATGAAAAAAATAATCTGCAATACCTCTTCCAAGCTTCTGGACCAAAGTGACTTTTTCTTTAAATTTCGTACTTGCTTTCTTTGGCTTTTTAGATCAGCTCTCAAGATAGCGAGGCTATCACCTGCATATTAAATAAAAATTATACAAACTGGATATTTAATAGTTTGCAGAGAAATAGCTCCAGCCCCGTTCAAGCTTCTCCCAAATTCTACATGACTTTTATTTATGCATGTATTTTGGGCGGAAGGGGTGAAGGTAGGTGAAAATAAAGACTAAAAGGAGATATAAGCATGTAAAAGAGTTAAGTGCAGCATAGAAGATTAAGACATTCCCATTAATTAGGAAAAAATCAAAATAACCTAAGAATAAAAGTAATTCATATTTTCATTTTAAAAAAAGATCAATTAAAAGAAATATGTGGCATTCTCCATCTCTAATACAAGCTTTGAATCTGGCATTGATATGCTTATTCTAAAGAAACAAAACATCAGGATTTATTATTTTTGCTACAAAAATTCCAAATACAAAGATAAATATGTTCCTACAAACAAGTTATAGGTCAACTATTTCATTCATCTATCTTTCTCAACTTCTGATTTTTTATGTCAGTTCTCACACCTGAGAAGTCCTAACAACAAAGGAAGCAAGCTTTTACAGAAAACCATGATTAACCCACCTACCTCTACTGACATGTAACTTTTTCAATCATGTCCAAGATTGTGATACATCAGTAAGAACCCCTTTTATTTTTGGCAAGTCCTATCGAAAAGACTAAAACATCATTCTCTTAGCTTGTTCTCAGTATTAATGGCTATCTTTCTAATTGCTGTTCCAAATCATTGTTATGCTACTTCTCACATCTGAAAAGTCCCAACAACAAAGGAACCTAGCTTGGAGGGGAATAAAGAAAGGGAAAACAAAACCAGGGTTGAGTTGACACGCCTTCAACTTGTAGTGACATGTAGTTTTTTGTCAACCATGTCTAAGATTGTGCCACATCAATAAGGAAACTCCTTTATTTTTGACAACTCCTATCTAAAGACTAAAACACCATGCTCTTAGCTTGTTCTCAATTTATGAATGACAATATCTTTTAATTGCCTTTTCTTCTATGACCACAAACTCATTTCAACATGTTTATTTCAGCAGCATTCATCTTATGGACAATTACATAAGGTATATCATCTTTCATGGTCATTTTACAAAAATCTCAAAATGGAAACTCTTATGATCAATACTATCCCTGTAACACTTTTTGCATTATTCATATTTGATTATTTTCTAATTCTATGAATAACTTGATTATGAGGTCTTGCAAATGATTAAACCCAAATTCAGAAAACAACTTCTTGATCGTGAATAGATCAGGTTACAACTAAAGAAACATCTCAAATCAAGAGACTTAAAGAAATTGTATACAAGCATCCAAAGAAATGTAGAAGTCACCTTTCTGGGTGACAGCAGAATTATCTTCCTCTTGACGTTTGCGCAAGTAATCTTGCTCAAATTTGTGCAGAAGCTGCAATTCCTGGTATAGTTCCTGCAGTGCAAAAACGCAGTTCTGTTTATCCTCCTTATTTATAGTTTCCAGTCTACTACAATACTGAAGTCCAAAACAATAATACATTGCACAAAGAACATTGAACAAAAAGTTTCTGTGATATGTTGCCTCCTAGTACACCAAGGTTTACAGTTAAACATGCAATGCAGATCACATTTAAGGACATAAAATATTAAATACAACGGGTTATTTAAAATAAGGACATTATTTAAGGTTGATCTTATTAATATATAATAGATTAGAATGATTATCATTAAGTCTCTTATTTTTTTCAAACTCCTAGTGAACTAGGAAATAGAACATTTTATTTGTTTGAGTTTTTCTGCAATTAAGAGTTGTATTTTCGGCAAATTCCAAATTTGATGTAGTCAGAATCATATGAATATGTTTCAATGCTTTTGTCAGATTAGGTTATACTTAAAATTTTCACATTGTTTGAAAGTCAGCTTCTGAAGTTCCCATGGCCAATCAAGTCCTTACAAGAATATGATAGTTTGAAGTCTTCGAATATGAAAGAAAAACAATAAAATTAAACATATATAGAAATGTATACTTATTATATTAATACTCAGTGACATGTGAAGCATAAAACTTAAAGCTGTATATTGAACTGAAATCATCAAATGCTCAATCACTAATTCTGCTTCTTCCTTCAATTGTTTCTGAGGTAAAAGTTCTCTGCTGATTCTGGAAATGGAAAACAAATGCATCACTCAAAACAAAGCACATTAGCACATGAAAAACAATATTCACTGAACTACTATATAACATGCATACTTTTCAAAACAAAGCACATTAGAACACTGAAAACAATATTCAGTGAAGTATTATATAACATGCATACTTCTCAAAATAGCGTTCCAAACTATGCCATTGACGATCCTTTGAGCGGTTTCCAAAACGAATTACTTCTCCCGAAAAAATTTTCAATTCTTCCCTGAAAATATTGAGTTAAACAGATTAATAACAACAAAATTAAGCATAAGTTCTTGGGTTCTTAAGAAGACCCTTCTTAAACAAACTAAAAACTACAAGGATAGACACAAAAAGGTAAAAATATTAGTTGAAAGTATTATCATGGGTAGTTGATACCATTATACCTTTTGTCAGCTGCAACAATCCCTAAGAGTTCGTCCATATCTTTAGATATTAAATTTTGAACACCATTGGTGGGCAGCACCACCTCTTTTAAATGTCTTATGTTTCTTCTAGAAAGGGATTGCATAAGATTTGAACCCTTAACAATCGTGTTTGCGACCTCAAAGGCTAATATAGAAAGTTCATTGCCTTTAGTTGCTACTCCGGAAGCAAATCCAGCGTTAGGATTTAAACTTGTCATGCTACTCCCTAGAGTATCCAATACCTCCACTGCTTTTCCTAGTCCAACTGATCCAGCTTTGCCTAAACGGGAACTGACCTCTGAAACCTGCAATGTTAAGGGCAGAATAATTGATAAGATTAATGATGAAATTATCATCAATATCTACAATACTTAGGATAAATATGAATTCGCTATGGTTCAATAGAGTTCCTTAAAGGAAAAGAGAAAATCAAAGCTGGCAGATGAATGAAGTTTAATAAATTGACCCAACATCCAAAACATCAAAACCAATATAGAAATTGGAACTCTTGCTTAATCCATCAACAAATGACTGAGCTTTTGTGTACACATGCTCATTTCAATTGAACTTTTAAATGGCATTTATTCATTCATATGTTTATATTGATTTCCACATTTAGTTTTCATTCCACTATTTTCCATCGGAAATGGAAACCTAAGGAATCAACAACCTAAGTATGGTGCCGTCCGAAGCTTAAGCTAATTTAAAACGAAAGTAAAGGGAGAAATTTACAGAAGGGCGGACTTTGAAGATTACCTTCGCAACAGCGGCCTGGGTGGACCTAACTGATCTAGATTTCTGGGACATATCCCTTGTAAAACGGGGAATCCCATCGTAGAAATCATCAGCAGATTCTTCGATTCTCTTCTCCATAATTTCCGTCACTTGGGGTGGATTCATCAAGACATTTACAGGAATATCCTTGCTCTGAAAATGGTTGAGCTTACCACCGCCATAGCCATTTCCACCGCCATCATCTTTGACGCCGCTCCTCGAACAAATCCCGCCCATTGTTCAGCTTCCCCTGATTATTATTATTATTATTATTCCACTTCAGCATTAAAATTATACCCAAAGAAAGAATTAAAAAGGAAAGAGAGATGAGTACGTTATCTTACCAGCATAAACCCAACCAAAGAAGAAACAATAATAATGGAGAAGCTGTGAGAAAGAGTAGAATTTTCAAAGAAAGAAGAAACGAAAGTCCACCCAATTGCCATCCCGCGCCGAGTAATTAATGTATTTTTAATTTAAAATAATGGGAAACTAACGAAAAACATTGTCAGTATTGTACTGTGTCTCTTTCTTCACTGTTCGTCCATTAGCGCAAGGGAGGCAAGCAGGTGGTGGATTAGACTTTGCGAAACCCAGCAGAACGTAAATTAGGCGAATGGGACAAATTGCCATACTCTTTCACTTTTCTTTTCCAAACCTTTTCTGCGTTGACTGAGATCGGATAGGGTGAGCAAAAGTCGACTCGAAAAAATTTAATAATTTGACTCGAATCGAAGTAAAATTATTTGATTTGTTTTGATTCGATTCAAAATTTTATAGACTTGATTTGATTCGAAAAAATTTTAAATAAGGTTTGAGTTGGAAAATAGAAATTCGAATAACTCGATTAAATGAATAATTTTTAAGTTTAAGACAAATCTCTCAATTTTTTATAATATATACATTGATATATGAAAATATAAAGAAATATTGTTACATACGAAAAAAATATATATGTATATCTTAGAGAAATTATTACATGAACCCTTTCCACCACTTAGGATATGGTCCCAACCAATTAAAATAAGACACATAATATATTTTTTTCATATCATATTTACATATTAGCATCATTTAAATCATCCACTCTAATACATTTAATTTAAAAATGGAATAAAATATTACCAAAGATTTTTTATGTTGTCTTCCTCTTTATTATTTAATTTTTTTAATTAATTTTTTCTAATCCCTAACCCTAAATCCTAAACCCTAACCCTAATCCTAAACCCTAAAACCTAAACCCTAATCCTAAGCCATAAATCCTAAACCTTAAACCATAACCCTAAACCCTAAATCCTAACCTTAACATTAACCTTAAACCCTAAACCATAACCCTAAATCCTAAACACTAACCCTAAAACCTAACCCTAACCTAAACCCTAAACCCTAGCCCTAACCCTAACCTAAACAATAACACATAACCCTAAAACCTAACCTTAAACTTAAACCACTTAAACCCTAAACCTAAACCACCTAAACCCTAAACCTAAACCATATAAACCCTAAACCACTAATCCCTAACCCTAAACACTAAACTCTAAATCTTAAACCCTAAATCTATATAAAAAATTAATTAGGAAAATTTTAAAGAACAAAGAGAAAGATGACACAAGAAATATTTGATAATATTTTTTTTCCTTTTTTAAATTAAAGACATTAAATTAGATGATTTGGCCAATGCTTATGTGTAAATTTGATATGGAAAAAATATATTATGTGTTAATTTAATTGGTTGGGACCATATCCTAGGTGGTGGAAAAGGTTCATGTAATAATTTTTCGTATATCTTATATGATTAGAAAAAATCATCTAAACTAGAATCAAATCATATTATAACATCATAAATAATTATAATTAAATATTTATAGGAACTCGAAAACTCGACTCGATTCGAATCGACTCAAATTTTTTAAACTCGACTCGAACCGAAAAATTTCAACTAAAGTTTGAGTTATAAAATATAACTCGTCAATTTGAATAACTTAAAATTTTTTGACTCGAATCGACTTAATCGAATACTCATCCCTAATAGAGACGACTGTTTCATAATTTTTTTTAGATGAAAAAGGAATTATACCATGACCTTATTAAAAAAAAATAGAGAAAAATAATACAGATGGTAGTAATTTATAGTTTAACAAACAAAAAATTAATAATTTGAACACAAAAGAGCGATAAAGAAATGATAACAATTGAGCCATGCGGTCTTTCACCTAGTTATATAGTATAAGAATTAGAAGTAATTATCGAGCGAGTTAATCATGAGTTGAATAGCATTTGATTTGTATTTGTTAAAAAATTTATGTTTGATTCGATTCATTGTTCGTTAAGCTTATTAAAATTGTGCTTGATTCATACTTGTTAAAATATTTTGGTGGTCAACTCAACTCGTTGCTCGTTAAGCTCACTAAAAAATTATCTAAGAGTAAAATTTAACAATACTATAGGAATTTTAATATTAAGATAGATTAATAAATTTAACCAAAAAATATTTAAAGAGTGCATACAACACTTTCAAAGTCTAAATTCTAAACTAACAATCTATAAATATACCAAACTAACATGTTAAAATTAAAGTAGCAATCTACAAATTAATAATTACTTTTTAGATATATTTTTAAATGAAATAATTTTGAAGTAATTACTAATAAAATATTTTAAAAAAATTAACTAGTTGCTCGCGAACTTATTGGGTTGAGTTAGATTTCATTTGATTCAACTTGTTAAGGTCTCGTTTCGAATTCGAATTGAATCAACGCGAATCGAACGTTTATCAAATTTTAATCGAATCAAACTCAAACAACTCATAAACTGCTCAATTTGTTAAACACCCCTAATAACAATAACCACAATAACTCTGGCGGAAGAACAGTCTAACGAACAATCTCAATATCATCAGGCAAACTCAATTTTGCCAATATATCTACAACCTGGTTGACCTGTCGGCGGATATGACGGAACTTAATCACCTAATCATGTCTGCCAAGTTCCTTGATATGCAATAACAAAGGAAACTTTCCTATCCCCGATAGACTACCATGCAAAACACGAAAGACATTCACATTATCAACCTCCACGATCACACGACAAAAATCAAGCTCCCATGCAATAACTAATCCAGTATAAGCGGAGACGTACCAGGATTTACGATTGAGAGGACAAAACATAAATGTTTAAAAGTAGGGGATAAATTCATTAAAAAAACAATTTTAAAAGAATTTAAATAGGGGACAAAAGTGAGAAAAAAAATCGGTGATGGGACGATTGTCCCTTCCCTCCCCTCTTTAACTCCATCCCTGAATATAAGCTCCCCATAACTCAAATATTATTAGTATTTCTTTCTTTTTTTTAATAGAATCTATTAATCGTAAATATGATTAACACTCGAAAAAATATTATTTCATTTATCATAAATCATAAACCCTAAACCATACACTTCAATCACATAAATCCTAATATAACACCCTAAAAACTAACTAGTTAAAAATTGGGTTTCAGGGATCAAAAATCCTACATCGATAAATCAGACCATCACATTGACATTTGGCCAAATGGTCAATTGTACAAGTAATGAAGTCAAGTTGAGTTAATTTATTGATCAAGGACCATATTGGAAAGAGTCAAAATTTAAGGAATATAATTAAGTGACTAAATTGTAGAAATTGAAGCTATTGGGCCAAAAGTACAAAGAGGAAAAAGTTAAGGGACCAATTAGGGTTAAACCCCTCAAGGGATTAATCACCCCATATCTGGTCCTTGGAGAAGTAATTCCTTCATAGTTGGGTTTGCACAATTTAAAATTCCTAAGCTAATGAAAGAATAAAAGCAAATTTATTGGTTAAAATAAAATCAAGCTAGCACCTTTCATCTTCTTCCTCCTATTGAACAAGCAATCACCTCAATTGGAGCTTCATCCAAGCTTCAATTTTCTTTATTCAATTGATTCAAGCTGGTTCCAATCAATCAAGGAAGGTAAACCTATTAATATACTATTGATTCTCATGGGATTTCTAGAGAAATCATGAAATTAAGTTCATTGAACACTAACTAATTCCCATGGATACCAAGCTTAAATTCTTATTATTTTCGTAGCTAAAAGTTGCTATGAGATCAAATATTGCTATTGAAATCATTGTAACCCTTTCTTCATGTCTTTTGTTTTAGCTTAAGACATGTAAGGTGAGGAATCACATAGACCTTATGCATTGTTCAGTCACTTACGTAGTTTTATCATGCCAAGTCCATCTACATTGTTTTTCTCATTGTTTTGTCATCCGCTCGACCTTGGCATTATTTCAGATGGAAATGATCCTGAAACTACAGTGACGATGGTCCAAAATTACTTGAGTTATGGCAGAAGGAATAAAGAATCCTTAGCGGAGCTTTTCATTACTCTATTGACTAAGGTAACGTCTATTCTAGTTATAACTTATAAGATATGTGAGTCAAGGGAAGTCAAAGCCTCTATGTCTGCTTCATATATTAAAACAGCACTTGCCATCAGATGGCACAAGAGATTTCCATTTCTCATAATACATTTAGCATTTCTTACCATTGCTGCAGCTTGCTTCTGTTGAACAACTTTGGCCGAAAGGGCTTTGTGTTAGCTACTGTCTAAAGCTTGAGATTCTGAGTTTTTACACTATTCATGTAAGTTTTCAATTTAATCTTTGTTTGATAGACATGATGTATTTAAGTTGCTGAAATATAACGACAATTTTCGTATCGAAGGTCGAGGATTTCATAGATTAATCTCAAAATGTTGCAAGGGCAGTTGGAATGCTAGGTATTGAAAAAAAATACATAGCTGTTGGATTTCTAGCTCTCAAAGTTCATAAACTTGAGACTAAAACGAGAGAAAAATGAAAGAAAGACTGAAGAAGGTTTTCCTGTGCAGGAAATCAGTACATTTCATTGCAGCATAAACTTTTACATTATAATCTAACAAGTTTCTACCAAACACACCTACTACTAATCATTTCTATTAACCTGCTACATAAGTGACTTGCACACAAAAGATTTTCAGCCAAATCAACCATCAAACACTGACATATCAATGTACAAAAATAACATGCTGATCTAAACAAAATAAAGTAAAAGATATCAGCAGAGTAGTCATTTAGCTTAACACTCCTCCTTGGCTACTTTGCTGTGAACACCGATTTGCATCCTTAAATCTTCAAATCTGATCTTGCTAAGAGGATTAGTTAAAATGTCCGCCAATTGATTTTCAGAACTGCAATGAACCAGTGTAACTTCATTGTTCTGCTCCATTTCTCGCACAAAATAAAACTTTATCTTGAAATGCTTTGTTTTGCCATGAAAGACGGGGTTCTTTGCAATTGCAACATCAAATTGATTGTCACAAAATATCTCTGTTGCTTCCTCTTGCATCAGATTCAAATCAGACAACTTCCTTAGCCAAATGGCTTGGTTAACAGCAGCAGCGGCAACAATATATTCGGCTTCTGCTGTTGATTGAGTAATTGTTTCCTGCTTCCTGGAACTCCATGAAAAAACACCAGAACCAAGTGTAAAAAAGTACCCAGAAGTGCTTTTCATATCATCAATTGATCCAGCCCAATCACTGTCTGTATACCCAACAAAACTCAATTTTTCAGCCTTCTTGAACCATACACCAAAATCGAAAGTGCCTTTTATATATCTCAACACTCGTTTTGCTGCCTTAAAGTGAGAGACATTGCAACAATGCATAAATCTTGATAGTAAACTTACAGCAAACATGATATCCGGTCTGGTTGCTGATAGATACAACAAGCATCCAATGAGACTTCTGTAGCTTTTCTCATCAACTCTTTCAAAGTCTTTTTTGCTGCTAAGTTTTTCACCTTGAGCAATAGGAGTAGTAACATGCTTGCAATTCTCCATACAAAACTTCTTCAAAATCTTCAATGAAAAGCTTTGTTGACTTATGAAAGTGCGTTGTTGGGATTGTTGAACTTCCATCCCAAGAAAGTAAGTCATTTCACCAAGATCCGACATTTCAAACTCGTTTTCCATTTGTTTTTTAAATTCCAGCAACATGTTTTCACTACTTCCAGTCACCAAGAGATCATCAACATACAAGGACACTATCAATGAAGTTTTTTCTTTTGACTTCTTCACATATAAAGTAGGCTCACTCACACTTCTTTCAAAACCGAGCTTCAATAGGTGAGTGTCAATCCTCTCGTACCAGGACCTTAGTGCTTGCTTTAGACCATAAAGAGCCTTCTTGAGGCGGTAGACTTTTGCTTCATTCCCCTCGACAATAAAACCAAGTGGCTGCTTAATGTAGATTTCTTCCTTTAGGAAACCATTCAAGAATGCAGATTTAACATCAAGCTGGTGGATTTTCCATCCCAATTGTGCTGTTAAAGCTAGCAACAATCTAACGGTGTCTAACCTTGCTATTGGTGCAAAGGTTTCAGAATAATCCACTCCAAATTGCTGAGCATATCCCTTCACCACAAGTCTTGCTTTAAGTCGATTGACAGAACCATCAGCATTTAGTTTCGTTCTGAACACCCATTTCACACCTATTACTTTCTTTTGAATTGGCCTACCAACCAACACCCAAGTTTGATTTTTTTGAATCATGGACATCTCATTTTGCATGTCCTTCTTCCAATCTTCTGAGTTGATGGCCTCCTCAAAATCAGCAGGTTCAAAGACCGCTATATTGCATCTTTCATAAACATCAGAAAGTGGTCGAGTACCTCGAACATGATGATCATCATCAGATTCTTCAAAGCCATTTTCATCTTCAACTTGTTCTCGAGACATGTCAGTTTCAATCTGAATTTCTTTAGAAAGCTCAACTTCACATTTGCTCCAGTTCCAAAAAGCATACTCGGAGAACTTAACATCTCTGCTTACAAGCATCTTGTCAGTATAAGGATCAAAAATCTTATACCCTTTCTTTTTACTGTTGTAACCAACAAAGATTCCAAGTTGGGACTTCTTCTCCAGCTTGTCTCTTTTAGTTTCTGGAATGTGAGCATAACATATGCATCCAAACACCCTTAAATGAAGCATTGAAGGCTTGAATCCGAACCAAGCTTGAAATGGTGTTTTTTCTTTCACAGCTTTAGTCGGCAGCCTATTTAGCAGATACACTAATGTGTTTACGGCTTCTGCCCAGAATTTTTTTAGCAAATTTCTTTCAAACAAAAGACATCTCGCCATCTCCATCACGGTTCTATTTTTTCTTTCACTAACCCCATTTTGCTGAGGAGTGTAAATGTTTGTCAATTGGTGTTCAATTCCAGCAACTTCACAAAACTTTTCAAACTTGTCAGATGTGTATTCTGTCCCATTGTCGGATCTAACAATCTTCAGCTTACAACTGGACTGATTTTCCACGAACACTTTGAACTTCCAGAAGACTTGTGCAACCTTTGACTTTTGCTTCAAGAAGTAAACCCAGCAGAATCTGGTACAATCATCAATGAACAGAATAAAATATTTACTTCCATTAAGTGACAATGTCTTCATAGGCCCCCACACATCGGTATGAACGAGATGCAATTTATCCGTTGCTCTCCAAGCTTTATTCACTGAAAATGGCAGCCTGCTTTGCTTCCCCAATTGACACACTTCACATGTTTCATTATGCTTAACAACTTTCGGCAAGTTTAAAACAAAATCACCTTTGTACAAATGACAAAGTATATTGTAATTCACATGCCCCAATCTTTTGTGCCACAAGTTGGTTTCATCAACTATACCAGCATAAGCAATTGAAGCTATATTATTCCAATCTAAAACAAAACTTCTTTCATTCATAGCAACAGTCACGAGTTCGCAGCCAAAGGAATCAATAATCAAGCAATTTTTGTTCTTGAAGACAATTGAATAGTTCCTTTCTAACAGTTGACCAACACTAAGTAGATTCTGATCAATATCAGGAACAAACAAGACATCAGAAACTATTTTAGTACTTGTTGGAGTGTTGACAAATATATCTCTTTTTCCTTTTGCTTCAATAAACTGTCCATTGCCTATTTTGACCCGTGAAATGCTGGTTCCATCAATGTTCTTGAACATACTCTCATCTGAGGCCATGTGGTTTGTACAACCACTGTCTATTAACCAATTTTCTTTGGTTTTGCTGCTGGTTGCATAGCACAATGCAGTGAACATTTGCTCCTCCTCGGATTTATTTCCATCAGCAGCTTGAGCTTGTGCATTTTGTTGTTGTTGGCCTTTGTTCTTGCAAACTTTTTCTATGTGACCAAGTTGCTTGCAGGATCTACATTGTATGTCTGGTCTGAACCAGCAATACTTCTCCAAGTGAGTAGTTTTTTTACAATGTGCACAAGGTGGATATTTTCTTTTTTCATCATCCTTGGCATTATCTTTGTCTCTTCTTTGCTTCTCTCTTCTGTCATTCCAGTTCTTCCTTCCTTTGTTGTTTGAAGAGCTTGCTCTCTGATTACTCTTCATCTGAAATGCAGCCTCTGAGTGTTCCTCTTGCCTGCTTGCTCTCCTTTGCTCTTGAGCATAGAGTGCATTTATCAACTCAGTCAAAGAGATGCTGGAAAGATCTCTTGAGTCTTCAAGAGAAGAGATCTTGGACTCATATTTTTCTGGAAGGGTTGTAATCACCTTCTCCACAATTCTTTTGTCACTAAATTCATCTCCAAGCAGCCTAATGCTATTAACAATAGCCATTATTCTGTCCGAATACTGCTTGACAGTCTCACTTTCTTTCATCTTCAAATTCTCGAAATCCCTTCTTAGGTTTATAAGTTGTTGCTGCCTTGTCTTCTCAGACCCCATAAACTCCTCTTTCAGCTTGTCCCAGGCTTGCTTTGGAGTCTCACAAGCCATAATCCTGGTGAAAATCACGTCAGAAACTCCATTCTGAAGACAAGACATGGCTTTGTGTTTCTTGGCACACTCTTCACTCTGTTGCCTCATTTGAGCAAGCGTAGGATTAGCTCTCAAAGCTGGTGGATCCCTATCCGTCTCAACAACTTCCCACAGATCATAAGCTTGCAGGTAAGTCTTCATCTTCACTGTCCAAATATGATAATTTTCTCCAGCAAAGACAGGAGGTGGTGGAGGAGAAAAGCTGGCTGACGACATGAGAACAACAACAACGAAACCAGAAACCTGTGTTGGTAAACTCTCAAGAACAACAACAAATATTTCAAACCAAAAACCTATGTCGGTAAACTCTCAAGAACAACAACAAATATTTCAGGCCCCCAAAGATTACAGCTCTGATGCCAATTGTTGGATTTTTAGCTCTCAAAGTTCATAAACTTGAGACTAAAACGAGAGAAAAATGAAAGAAAGACTAAAGAAGGTTTTCCTGTGCAAGAAATCAGTACATTTCATTGCAGCATAAACTTTTACATTATAATCTAACAAGTTTCTACCAAACACACCTACTACTAATCATTTCTATTAACCTGCTACATAAGTGACTTGCATACAAAAGATTTTCAGCCAAATCAACCATCAAACACTGACATATCAATGTACAAAAATAACATGCTGATCTAAACAAAATAAAGTAAAAGATATCAGCAGAGTAGTCATTTAGCTTAACAATAGCTCCATCCATCGTTCGTTTCACTATCTTGGGGCTTTCTCAGAAGGCAAAATGTTGGGTCCTAAGCTAAAAGAATTGTTTGGTAGAGATACAAGTCTAGTGTAAGGAATAGTGTTGCTCTAAATCTAGATAAAAGTGCAACCAAGCTCGCCTAAACAGAGCAGAAAACCAGCCCGTTGTAGAGAATAATGTTGCTAACTTGCTATAAATATGGATACAAGTACAATCAAACTCTTTGTCCCCTGTAGCTCCAACCAAATAAAGACCTAAACGGAACTGAAAATCAAAGTAAAAAACAGCTAGTTGTTCACCATGGCTCCCAGAAAACAAAGAAGAGACATTTTACTGGCCTAAATGAAACCAAGGATGTTAAACGGTGGAAAGGAACACGTTTTGGGGACAAGAGGTCAGGAGTGTAGACACCCTAAACCTCTACCTAGCATTCGATCGGAAGGGAAAGATCTAGAGAATATTACGAGGGACTGGTAAAATTGTGGTGAAAATAGGGGTCATTTATCCACTAATCTTGTACCACAATTAAGGGTAAATATTCGATCGAGTCGAGTAAAAAAGTTTCGAGTTATTCGAGTTGACAAGTCATATTTTACGACTCAAACTTTATTTGAGATTTTTCGTTTTGAATCGAGTTTAAGAAATTTGAGCGAGTCGAGTTTTTGAGTTCCTGTAAATATTTAATTGTAATTATTTATCAATTTGATTTTAATTTAAACGACTTTCTCTAATCATATAAGATGTATATATATATATATATATTCATATGTAGCAATATTTTTTTAATATTTTTTATATATCAATGTATATATATCATAAAAATTTGAGAGATTCGTCTCAAACTTAAAAATTAATCATTTAATTACTAAAAATTTTGTGTTATTCGAATTTACATTTTATAGCTAGAACTTTATTTGAAATTTTTTCGAATCGAGTCTATAAAATTTTGAGTCGAATCAAAGCGAGTTGAGTATTTTCGCCTCGAGTCGAGTTTTACGCACCCTAACCTAACCATAAGTCCATAACCACAAGCTAATATTCCTCTTCCTCATAGTTTAGTTAGCTCAACATCCCGTGGTACAGTTATGCGCCCTACCATTTCTGTTCCAAACTTCTCAAGTTTTCAAGGATTACGCAATCCTTTCCCATCACCAGGACGCCTTTTTTCCCTGTTGAATTCTCTAGGTGATGATATTTCACATATTCAGAGCCACCTTCTCCGATACCACCTAATGGACCAACTCATGGTCAACACGCTCAGCATCAGCCACACTCAATGCAAAGGATACTGCGGATATAGTCCCTTTCCATCACACTAAAAAGCCAGTAAGTCTTCCTCCATGGACTTGAGTATGGAGTTTGAGTTTTTGAGTTTTTGGTCCTAATGGGGATAAGGTAGGCATGGGATCAGGGCAATCCCGGAACAGTTTGTTGGGTCTGTTTTCCATGCTAGCAGTTCAGAAGACTATGCAACTGCTGTGCTCTAAGGATCCTCTTTACCTTGTTATTTATAGTTTCCTAGAGAAAAATTATGATTGTAGGATTTCTTACATTTTGTGAACAAGTTAATCATTGTGCAGACTTGATGGCCCGGGAGGCATCCGGAGGTAATGATTTGAAACTTTTGTTGAACTGAATTCATTTATGTAGAATCATAGACAATGATCTTTTAAGAATAGCTAGGCCAAGTGCTTATATTGCTTAACCAGAATTTAGTAATACGTACAAAGGACAAAAAGGAAGGAAAATCAAAATATACAATCATATGTCCAAACAAAGAATATCAACTAGGAACCCCTCACTTTCTCACAACAAATCTTTGGCAGAGTTAATAGGGTGAGATGAACCTGTATTGCTACTGTCTAGAGGATAACGCATGGCTCACCGATTTAACATGAAGAAGGGAATGGCACTTGGCTTGATGAATATTCTTTTGGGCAACAGTTTATGGTTGCCTGGTCTTTAAGGGCAGTCTGGGTTTCGACCCGGACCACCATAGTAAAAGTAGTTGCCCCAACTGCCACCTTTTCCAGTTTGTACATCATAGCAGTTGGATTGCTCGGTAAAAGTGGAAAGGCCTTTAGGAACTCTAAGATTGTTGGATCCATCAACAATTTGAATATTCTTAAAGTAACTAGCTTTGCCAAAACCTTCATTGGGGAAATGACCACTCCCCATCTGTGTGGATGTATGTTGCCCATCTGATTCTGAGTTCACCACCTCTCCTCCCCACTCGATCATGGATGCACTATCTGATAGGTAGGAAAATAGGAAGGCTGGCCAATAGCCCAGCACGTAGTTATTACCAAACTGCAGCCACCAGTTCCCCTCCTTGGGATCCTGCCACATTTTCAGCCATTTGTGCACTTGTTTAAAATCATTTGGAGATAAAAACACATGCACACATCGTACATTTAGAGATAAATACTCATCGTCCATGATCTGTTAGACGATGAGTATTTATCACTGTCATATCATATTGATGATTTCCAATGTTTTGATTTATAAGTAACTTCTTAATTCTTACCTTCCACACAAGTAAGCTTATATCATATTGAGAATTATGATAACCAGAAATAGGGTAGATGCTTGCACCCATTGCTATTTCATTGTTGATCTGAATGAAGCCTGAGCAAAGTAGATTATAGCAACCAGTGGCTTGATATGCATCACTCTGTTTTTCAGTAACATGGGAAACATAGTTAAACAACAGCTGCATCAACAAAAAGGAGTAATGAATTGTAGCATAGACTTTAGTCTTACAGTCCAATAAGTGAAGAGTCTGGTGTGGTTATCTCCATACAAATCTGGGCTAACCTGTTATTAGTTTGTATAAAGAGACAGGCCAATGAGTTAAATATAAAGTCAAAGAAAATAATGTGAAGTTGTTAGGTAAGATGGCAGTACCTGCCAGCCTGCTTCAATGCTATTGAGATCTTCACCAAATGAACCTCCCAATATCCAGATTTGGGACAAGCTGAATTCATTAGACTGCTGAATTTTGGGTTCCCAAACGTTAATGGTTGCCTTTGCTCCATAGTACTTGTCTCCATCAACGTAAGCTATTGCATGCTACGTCCATGGAAAAGGAACATGTGCACAACATACATCGATTTCATGTTCATCAAGATTATAATTATATGAAACAATTATAGTCAATTGCAGTGAATATCGACATTGGGATTGTTTAAATTCCCAAATCTTTCCATGAGAAAGTCTACTACCTGATGACCACTCTGGCTGATGAGGTCAGGATCTGCAGACCTTGGTTGAGGGATGGTTTTGTGCCTCTTTTTCCCAAAGGCTTTGATAGCGCTTGCTCTTAACAAATCATCTTCGCTAGTTCTTCTCATGGGGATAGTTCCTTCCGGACACCTCCCGTTCAAGTGCCACATCTGGTTAACTTTGCTCGACGATCCCGGTTTCGTCTTTGAAGAAACCTTGCTTTCGGCAAAAGCATGTTCCGGGTGAAAGTTTGGGGTCATCTGGAATTTTGAAATAAATGACGAGCTTTAGAAGACAATGAATGGAAGTAAACTCGGAGGTTAAGTAACATTAATAAACCTGGATTTTATGGTTTTTGAATGATGGATGATCAAAAGCAGGTTGGTGTTCAAGTTTGATACAGTCAATTATATCTCCATCTGGGCTCTGTTCAATGCAGGCAGTTGATCAACAAAGGAGAGAGTCATCTTAGATAACAAAATTGACTAGGAACTGAATAGAACAGAAGAAGGGGATTCTAGTTGTTAATCGAATCACATCCTGACCTTTATAGATTTAACAGCAGGCTTATTCAAGAGCTTCAACTGGGTTTGAACATCAAGATTTTGAGTAGACAAGCTGCTTCTGCTGGCAGTGGAGGGTTCTGCTAAGAAGAAAATCAACAAGACCAAGAACCTCCGCATCTTCTTCCTTCTGCTCTGCATCTCCATAGCTAATAGCTAATACCACCAGAAGATAAAAGAATAGGAAAAAAGAGGAGGGTTGAAGGTAGTTGCCCTAGAGGTTAAGGCAAGAAGAAGAAGAAGACAAAATGGAGTTGAGAATGAGAAGAGGTTGAGATTGATATTCCTGCAAAACTCTGCACCAACCTTTCCCTGTTATCATAACGCGCAAGAATCTTTGAAAAGGCAAAAAACAAACAAGGGCCCTTTGCTGTTTCCCCTCGGAAGAAGCCAAGGCAAGTGCCGACGCCTATCCAACTTTTCCCATCAACTACTAGTGGTTGCTAAAACAAAAATGGGGTGAAAAGGAAGGAGATGAAGACGAAGATAGATAAAATGAATTGGCAGATGCTGTTAATGGGAGGAGATACAGATACCCATGGCTTGGATTTATCTTTTATTTTTGAAGTGAAAGTGGTGCGTGAGGTTTGATTCTAAGTGGGAAAACCAGACAAGCTTTTTGTTTCAAAGGGACACCATATTTTGTCCACTAATTCACGTGAATCTACCTATTCCTCTCTTTTTTAAATCAATAACCTACTATTTAGTATTTCCCCCAACTATGACAATGATGACAAAAGATTTCAAACTTTTATACCCTTTATGATTATTATCATTATTATAAAAAATAAATGTTGTTTAGGGTGTTTAAAATTTAAATTTCACAGTGATGTATATTTGAATGTTACTTGATTAGCACGAGTCTTCTAGCCCAAAAGATTAAAGGAATAATTGTTGTTTTTAAAGGTCACGAATTCGAACACCCGATATTAACAGAGTGATTGAACGGTTAATATCAAATAAAGATGATTCATGCTACAAATATTCATTTATTCTTAAAATAAATAATTTATCCTCTAAATGGTCTGTGGGTCAGCCTAGTTGTTTAGGTCAAGTGTGTAACCAATCACTACTTCGGCATGAATGATCTACAGAGACAAGGGACTGACAGTAAACAAAGTACAGCCCACAGCCCCACTTCCAAAGTGCTACCCAACCGGCACTAACTTTCTAGTGCACCAAGACCTACACCACTTATCTAGGGTAGATTTTTAATTTAATTTTATAGTTTATATTTATAACGTTAACATTTAGTCACTAAATTGAATGATTCCTTTCGATTTAATCCCTAAAACAGATTTTATCCGCTTAGTCTCGTGACTTTGGTCTCAAATCATTTTGATATCGTAGTGTTATTTTATTCAGCGACGGATCTAAAATTATTTGAGGGTGAACAATATATGAAATTTTAAAATTTTAATGTGAGCACAACTCATAAAATATTAAAAATGAATAGAGTTTAACTCATAAATTTTAAAAATTTAAAAATAAATGTGTGAATTTTAAAAAATTTAGAATAAACCTGAACCCACCCTATTATACATGTACATCTGTCACTGACTTTATTAATATAAAAATATATCTTTTAAAATATTTAAGTTATAACGTGACATTATGAGGTGGTAACATGTCATTAAGATGTTTAAAAAATCAAGTTTAAAAATCTAGGCATCTAATTAATTTGGATGAATAATTGTGAAGTCTTGAAGATTTTTAAAATACTATCCTGTTAAAAAATTTAATTGGATGAGTATTGAGAAAATTATATATTTTATCATTTGGCTTTTTCTAACTCATATTTTAGTTATTAAAGTTATTTTTTTATTTCATCGTTAAACTTTAGAATTCTTTTGTTTTAGTTGTTATATCGTTAAATAATTAATAACGTTTAAAGTTAGAGAATTTTTGTTTTAAAATTTATGTAAAGGCCCTAAAACTTTTCCATTTTTGTTGAAAAATCATGGTTTAAATTTTATTCCTTTTTTAATTAGCTACGGTAGTTATATTAATATATGTTTTAATTTAAATTCTATTTGATTCTCCAATAGTAGGACATAATCTTTCAAATTCTAACTGTGAGCAGATGGAGAAGTAGGAGATGAGCTATATATCTTGATTCCTCGTTGATCTGAAAATGAAGATCATGGATTAAAATGATTTTTGATTTTGTGAGTAAATAAATTTTACGAGTTTTAAAGAGATTTAAAAAATATACACTTATAAAGGGGAAGGAGACAACAAGGAGAATTTGTTGATGTCCTGAGTGAGAAGAAAAAAATATCAAAGAACAATAATTTTAATATCGACATAACAACTGGATGAAGTTGTAAAAATTTCATCTTTGAAGAAAAATAGAATCAAAAGAAAAAATAATATAGATGACATGTAACAACCACATAAGTAAAACAATAGTCCATACCAGCACATATGATTGTCACATTACCCTCATGTGTATAATTTAACACAGAGTGTCCAAGACAAAAATAATATGAAAAATTTTATGATTAAATTAAAAAATAAATTTACTAGTAAAAAATAAAGTCGAGTGATGAATTTTATATTTAAATTAATTATTTTCTAAAAATATTTAAGTTATTAAAATTTTATGAATTTGAAAAATAATGTGTTTAAAATATTTTATATACTTATAGGTTAGTTCAAGTAATAAAGAATTTGATACTGCTTAAATATGTCTCAAGTTCAAGATCTTAGTACGTAGAAATTCTTAATTGGAACTGTGACCCACCAAAATCAAGTGTGCATTACAAGTCAATCAGAATAAGTCAGGGCAAAGTCTTAAAGAACCGGGAGGTCAACCAAAAAATATTGCATATGGGTATCATTAGAATTTTGAAAATATTTGAATAAATTTAATGATATAAATATATATTATAATTAAAAAAATGATATTTGAAGTTTAAAATTTTTGTTTTATTGTGAGATCAAAGCCTCCTAAATTTTTTATAAGTTGAACCCAACAAGTGATCTAATGGAAAAAATAGATAATGTTTATCTTAAGAGAGTCAAGTTCAATTGATTTATCTGTAAGATATATATGTATTATCAAAATGTTAAAAATATTTATAAACAAATATTAAATTATAATCACCTTTATTCTAAAAAAAAGTTATTATATGTTTTGAAATCTCAATTATTTTAACTCAAACAAGTGAATTCGTTATATAACATGTGAATTAGAATTTAAACTCTGAAGTCCCGATCCTTCCCTATAATCTTCTCTTTCACTCCCTTAGATAAGATTAAGATTAGAATTAAGATTTTACAGCAAAAAATAATAATAAAAAAATTTGATATATAACATGTGTAAAGTAAAATTTAAACATATTTATCAAATTTAGGGGTTAAAAGAGACTAGTTTAGAGTTTATAATTAATATTTAGAGTTAGAGTTTTAAGTTTAGAATTTAAGATATTAGGATTTTATGCTTTATTTTATAGAATACTTGTGTAAATATATATATGTAAAACTAAATTTGATTTTGATATAACAAATAAGTTAAAAGACTATTTTATAAATAACTTTTTAAGGAAAAAACAAATTGATAAGTCAAAGAAAATTTTCTAAGTCAAAACAATAGCCAAAAATTAATTTTCCTTAAGGTTTTTCAAGTTAAAACATTCAAATCTTTAGGCGTTTCGATACCACCTTTAATGATATCAATATCGTGTTCATATTTTCAACGAATATTCTTGAGGTTTTTCAGGCGTATCGATACGGTATAAGACCGTTTCGATACCATTTGAAACTGTGAAAATTGATTTTGACTTTTTCAAAGCAATATTGATACCACTCTATATTTAAAACTAAAAATAAATATTTAAAGCAATATCGATACCACACCTCAGTGTTTCGATTCTTGAGTTATTTTTCAAGAATTTTAAAGTATTAAATATTTTAACCGTTGATTGTCAATTGGTTTTTAAAAAGTTATTGGCCAATATCGATACACCCTATAGGCGTTTCGATACTAATTTTGACAGATTCAAAACATTTCGATACAATTCAAAAGTTGTTTCGACACCCCTTGTTTTAAAGATAAACTAATTTTGATACTATGATCTAAGGTATCGATACCCCTTATTAAATGTACATAATGATTCTTTCTATTTCAGTAGTATTTCGATACGGGTCCCCCGAGTATCGATATTAGTAGTTGAAGAAGTATATTTGTGGTGGGAAGATGAAGTTCTAACGTCTGCATATATGATCTCATCCACTCCAACGATTAGAAATCAATGAGAGGGTACAAAAACAAGCATTCAAAGCAGCAATAACAACTATTGATCTTCAAGCTAACATCCAAGCATCCAATCTAACTCAAAGTGTTCAATTGCTAAATCTTTGTCATCCAACTCTTGTAATCTTCATTGTAATTTTTTTTGAGTTTGAAGATTGTGAAATTTTAATTGGGGTAATATTTTTGTGAGAGAATATTAGATTTGATATTCTTCAATTTTCTTGTAACCTAGTGAGGTTAAGTTAATTTTTGGGTAAAAAGATTGATTTGTTGTAACGGTTATCCCTTGAACCGAGAAAAAATATCAAATTCAATAGTGAATTGGGTTGAAAATTCTTAGTGTAAGCTAAGATATTGGATCTAGAGCTTGCTCGAAACTTGAACCACTATAAATCTTTGTGTTCTTAATTTTCCAATTTTCCAAATCTTTCACAAAATTTAAAAAGTATTAATTCGCTCCCTCTTGATATTTCCAATTGTTCGATACACTCAATAATATATATATATATAATTATGTATCGATATATAACCAAAATTAATTGATGAAAGCTTCGCTTGTTATTTAATCCCTTTCCATAATTAAAGTTCAAACCTAGATAATCTAATATGTAAATTAAGAAGTGTATTATTTTGAAAAAAGAAATTGATCAGGAAAATACGTTTGACGTAATGTACATACTTGAATTCAAGGAAAATACCGCTCCGTCAGCAACTTGGTTGACAAAAATATATAGTGTTTTTACAAGGTTTTTCTTTTTTGCATAAATCTATCTCAAAATTCTATTTCATGAAGGATGAAAATAAAAGAATTTTTTTAATGAAGAACCCAAGAGCATGATTGTAAAATTATATGACACCGGTGAATTTTGACATGATTTTATAAGATTATTTTTTTAAAATTCGAATTTAAATTGAATTAAATTTAAGATTATGATAATTTTTTTATGCAAATTAATAATGTAATTCTATTATATATTAAAACTATTTACTATAATGTGTATTTTTGTATTCTTTCAATTATTTTTTTTTTTGAACAAGCTAATAGTGATTACAGTAGTATCTGTTCTAGAATATAATTTATACCATTTAACATTCATCGCTCAATCACTCTGTTAGTATTGTTGGTGCTCAAACCCGTGACTTTGAGAAACAACAACCGTTTCTTTAATTACTTGGGCTAAAAGACTCGTGCTTTAGTTATTTTATTATTTCTCGAATAAAAACTAAAGAAAAATATGTCTTGTGTTGGGTTGAATAGGAATTTTTTTATTAAAAATTCAAATCATATAAAACATCATCAAACATTCAATCAAGTAAAATATTTATTTTTTAAGTCAAAATAACTAAAAATTAACCCAAGTCAGTCCAATCACACTTTTCCTGCACAAGAGTCCACTTGCAAGTGGGAGATATAAAAGCACAAAATCAGGGCCCAGACATTTATTGCAAATGGGAACGGTGATAATTTTTTTATTCCATACTTATCAAAAATTTAAAGTTAAATTTAAGAGTTTAAATATTAAATATTTAATAATTTTAATTAAAATTTAATATAGTACAATGACTTAATAGTTAAATAAGTATCTAAATTATATTTGTGAATTTTAGTACTTAAACTATTTTTAGTTTTTAAGTTTTAATTTTGGTTTTTTAAATGCATGACCATTAAAGTATTATTTTTATTAAAAAATGATTTTAATTTAATTTATTTTTAACTTAATTTTTTAAAATGATAGTTTTAAGTCTTTATAAAATAATCTTAAATCTCTAATTCAAAATCCTCAGATTATTATCGTTCTCGTCGTTTACTATCTCATCGAAGATCATATCGTCGAATTACTACGATCGTTTTCCTCAATCACCCATCGTGTGTAATCAACTGTATGTGTATCGACGACTTTCTTTTAAAATTTTAGTTTCTTTCAATGTTAAAAAGCCGATTAACACACTTACTACCGGTTATTAATGATGTGTGTTTGAGTCAAATGATCCTGATTGATGCATTCACATTTTTGTTTATTTATCTCAGGCTTTCATGCTTCATCTCACGCATGGGATCAAATAAGAGTTATCTTGCTTATCTTAGTATTTATTACTTTTATATACTTTATAGTAAGCTACTTAAGAGTTATATTAATTAAGCCATAAACTTGAATAGTCATTATAACCACATTATTAAGTTTTAGCTTAGATCTAAACTTATATTAAGTTATTTTAAGTATTTTCATTATTTTCATTATTATATTTTTTTCATAGAACTTATCTACAACTCAAGGAGTAAGTATTAGCTCGGTGTCAGCTCAGAAGAAGCTAAATGGAAGGAAATGCTAGAAACATAAGGAGCAAACTTCAGAATAGCTTGGAAATGCATGGAACACTCCTACAGTACTTAAAGAACTAAAGTCTAGCTCCATAACAATTCACAAATCCCATATGAGCTCAAATGAAGCATAATTCAAAATGATGCCTTAGGAGATTCGGGTCAGATTCAAAACACTCCTCACACTAGAAGAGAATATAAGGAAGTTAATGGACCAACTCACTTTGCTAAAGGAAGCTCGGATTTGCTTCTTTCAGCTTCAAACTTTAGCTAAGTCTTTCAACTAAATAGCTCAATTTAATCCAGCTCATTCCCAACACGATTAGCTCACCTCAACTCCAGTTATCACTTTCATTTCAACACCGAAGGTCACCTATCCTTCACCAAGCATCATGTCTGACCATCATCCACATTAGGCGCCAAGATCATGGAAGAAAAGCAAGTGGGTGCCAAAACAAAGAGATAGCACTCTTCATTTGGCAGATTCATTATGGTCCAATTGTTTTCTATTTTCGAGCAGGATCTAAGTATAACTGGATTTCGGTATCTTCATGAAAGTTGTTCCCCTATCTCTTATCTTTCCAGTTCATGTTGAATCGCATCAATATGATATCGGGAGCTCGAAAAGTTATAACTTTTCTAATAGATTTGGAGGGAGACACCTTTCAAATGAATGATTAACCGAATAGTTAAAGGCCATTTCAGCCAAAAATCTTAGAAAATTATAAATAGGACTTGAATTCATTTGTAAAACACATCTTTGATCAATATAAAAATTCTTTTGTGAGTTTACTCTCAAATTTGTTCTTTTTAGAACTATATCGACTTATCAAATCTATTATATAGGTTTGTGGCGTCTCCTATCTTTTTCATCTATACTTAAGATTCTAGGAACTTATTTCCTAAGGATCTAAGTCCTATACCACCCTCAAAATATACTATAAGTTGGGTTTATGCTTCCATAGCATAAGTTCTACTTTTGTTACCTTTGAATACTATTTTTTACCGCCTTACATACATTCCATCCTAACCATTTCATTCATCACCATAGCTAACTTCCCTGGCCTTCACTATCACCTTTTTTTTATTTATTTTCCTAACCAAAACATCACCCTACCTTCCCTTACCAATTACACATATAACTTACACTTCCGCAGTCCTCTTTACACCACTTCACCATCTCTTCTTCATCAAACAACAAAGAAAGCGTACGAGGATCAAGGCTTGCATGCAATCACGGTTGGGACAATCAAAGCTTCTCTCTACAACAATAATTTGAGAGTTGGAGCGTATCACTGATGGTCTGACAACGACAATGGTGATCTTCGGTGAGATAGTAAACAACGGTAACGATGATAATTTTGGGATTTGAGGTTTTAGGTTAGAGATTTTGGATTATTTTATAAGGATTTAAGATTTTCATTTATTTTAAAAATTTGTATTTTATTTTAAATATAATTAAAAGAAATTAAAAATTAAAATATACCTCTTGTCACATTTTAATTGACTAATGATTTTTTATTAATAGTTAGGCACCTAAAATTATCGAAATTGAAATTTTAGGCACCTATTTAGAGCTAAATTAGTTTAAGCACCAAAAGTGATTTACAAGTATAGTTTGGGTATTTATTTGGATATTAAGCCTAATATAATTAAAGACTTAGATTTTAATTTATAAATTTTAAATTCTAGTTTTAATTTGTAAATTCTAATCACAATTATCAATTCTAAAATGTTAAACCTAAATCTTAAATTATGGTTAAGTGTTATAGTTAGATTTAGGGTTTAGAGATTATAATTTAAAGTTTAGTATAATATGGTTAGGGATTTAAGTTTTAACGTATAAATCCTAAATTCTAATCTCAACATCTAAATTCTAACTATAACCATCAATTCTAAATCGCTAAACCTAAATCCCAAACTAGGGATAATTCAAAGATTTTGGGGTCTATACAATTTATTAAAATGAGATTTTTACTTTATAATCAAGATATATAAGTTTTTTTTCTTTAAAAATATTTTAATAGAAAAATATTGTTAGATTATCTTCAAACAATAAAAAATTAAACATTAAACATCTAGAATAAAATATTTTTAGTTTTCACTTAAAAGTAATATTCTTTATTTCATATTTTAATTTTTAGATAATTGTTATATATACATATAATTATATATTTATATATTTTATAATTTAATTATTTTTTGTTTTAACTCCCTCTTTTGGAAGTCATATACGATCGTTCTTATTGTGTTTGTACAAAATATTCATTGCCCCTATTCTTAAAATCTTAATATTTAATCTTAAATCCTAAAATTAAGGCATTTATGGTTTTTTTTTATTATTATTTCTATCATTTATGTATTGAATAATTATTTTTTAATATCCAAATTGTGCTAATGCATCCAAAAGAAATGGGACCTTTACCTAATAAAAAATTCTACAACGGACATTGGATATTGTTAAACACCACTAGTGTTGAATATTGTTGAACATCATTGAACACCATTAAATTAATTAATAAAAATTTAAAATCTCAAACATTCAATATGTAATTAATAAAAGAGTGATAAACTCAACATATAATTAATAATTGTGTTTTAAGTCCTCAAAAATTTTAATCTTTATTAATTAATTTAACAATATTCAACTGTGTTCGATATTAATAATATTTAACGGTATTCAACGCCTGTTGCAGACTCATCTCAACTAATTCCCACCTTGTGAGGCTCTTCTTCATTTCCTATTCAGACACATTACTCCTTTGGGATTTTTTTCCCTTTGTCGGAGACATCATACATTTACGACAAACATGGCCAACTCTGGCTTTTCTCGTCCATTTTTGCATACATCAACACATGTTTCTATTCATTACAATTAGGCTATTCAGTTGACATGTAATTTTTTGCCTCAATTAAGAACTTATATCAGTCCAATAATTCCGGGAAAAAAAACGAATGATGTTCATTTTAAAAAATTAGAGTTTAAATCGTTTTATTTATAAGATATATATCTGGTCAAAATATTAAAAATGTGCACGAAGAAATAATAGATTATAATTACTAAATACTTCTTAAAAAAATCCAAACCTCCCTCTTTGACTAAAACTCTGTTTTCCCACAACCAAAATGTTGGTTTCCATGTAAACTGTGTGTAGTGTAGCTGTTTTTGTTATATTTTCAAAGGTCTATACTTTGAGAAAAAGTAGGATTCAGACTCTAAGAAACAAACCACTGATTTATGTGATGGATGGGGAAGTTGAGAGAAAATTATGAAATTTTAGAGGAATTAAAGTTAAAGTTTATGTTAAAAGAATTTAAATGTAATAAAAAATTATTTAATCTATTAGGATAAGATATTAGATTTCTTAAGTACTACTAATTTAAAATTTGATTATTTATTTAAAATATTAAAAATACAATTAAATTACTATCAAGTTGAGTCTTATATATAAACATATGCCACTCTTGATAACTCATCAATATGGGATATAGTTTTTTTTTAATTTAATTTACGAGCCTATTTCGAGTATCAATTTCTCTTTCATTACTCACTTATTTTGAGCGTATGAAATATCATTATAAAGGTTTTATATAGTAAATTATTAAAACGTAATTTCATTATTTAAATCTTTATATTTTCCCATTAAAAATATGTCTCAAAGTTTTCACCTTATTATATTTTATCCAACAAAAATATTAGTTATACTTTGATACATAAGTAAAAAATATATATATATATATATTACATAATCCTTCTTTAAAATCTATAATTTAAACCCTAAATTCTACTCTCTAATTTTAAACCCTAAATTTAATGAGTTTATCTATCAAAGTTTATTTTTTTCCAAAAATTAAATAATTATATATAAATATATTTATATTTAAAATGCATAAAGAAAGCACATGTCATTATGTAAAGAGAACCCAACTCACTTGGAATCTTAAGACACAGCCCATAATAGCACACACTCACAGCTCAGAGGCGAGCAGAAACGCAATGGTGACACTAAATTTTCAGAAAATTAAATTGAAACCCTTAAAAATATTAAAAAATTATATTAAAATTTATTTTTTTAATATTTTTATTTAAATCTCTCCCATAATTTTAATAGAATATTATTAAGCCTCTCAAAATTACCCGTCTGCATAAAAATAAATAAATGTACAAGGATCACAAACTTGTATTGAAAAATGACTAATTTACTTTGAAGACTATAACACAGGGACCTACTAGAGAATTTAACCCTCAGAGAATTACTTTTATTGAAAAATGACTAATTTACTTTGAAGACTATAACACAGGGACCTACTAGAGAATTTAACCCTCAGAGAATGAGATGATGTTTCGGAAATCATACAACTTTACGAGGGAGGTGTAGGTCAATGAGTATATGTGAATAAATCAAACGTTGTACAGTATAAGTTGAAAGGGATCAAGATTAGAGCTGTGCAAAAATTTCACAAACCGAAATTGAATTCGAAAATCAAAAAAATCGATCTTAAAATAATTAACTGAATCAAAAAAAAATCAATTTCTTGTATAGGTTATTTTTTTAAAAAAATATTTTCAATTTATTTAATTCGATTTAAGATAAATAAATTAAATTTAAATTTAAACAAAATAATTTATAAACAATTAACCAAACTCAATTTTATACCCCCCTAATCAACCCAAGCTTTTGATTGACTAATCTAGTACACCAGGGAATGTTAGTTATTTGGTTTTGTCCACAATGATTGGTAGGCTGATAATTACTTATCTTAAATTATCACAATCCCATTATATTACTTTAATTCTAAAAAATTATAAATAATTACTCAATAATAATTCCTCAATTCTACAACTTCAATTATTCGAATCATTAATCTATTTTAATATAACATATTTTGGAAGTAGAGCATATTAATTACCTTAACAGTGAAAGATAATTTATATTATTTTATTTTGTATGAACTCGAATTTTAAAATTTATTTTAATAATATAATTATTTTTTTAATTAATAATAAAATTAGGAGGGGTAAATTGATAAATTATGGTTTAAGTATCGATCGATCTTAAATTATTTTTTTAATAATTAATGAATTAATTTTTAACTTAAAACAGGATCCCATAACTTTGTCTGATAATTTGTATATTGTATATGAAAAATATAAAACAATTATAAGTATATCATATATGTAATTATTGAAAATCATTTAAATTAAAACCAAATATTATCGTAATATTATGAATAGATACAATTAAATTAAACTCTATTTGATTCGACTTAAAAAATTTAAAATAAAATTTAAATTATAAAATAAGACTTATAAATACAATTAGCTTGATTATTTTAGGGTAAATTACACGGATAGTCACAATACTATTGGGTTAATATCAATCTAACCATAATGCCTTAAAAAGAATCAAATACACCAATAAACTATTAATTTGGTATTAAAATAGCCATCTGCCGTTAAGGAATTAACAGACTGATGACGTGGCAGTTAAAGATAAAATAGAATAATTATACATTTAGTCCCTATTATTATTTAAATAATAAAATTTTAATAAAAAATCTTTAAACCTAACCATAAACCTAAACCCTAAACCTAACCCTAAATCCTAAATTAATTTTTATTATTATTTAAATAAATCCACTCTTTAAATCCTAAACACCTAAACTCTAAACCCTAATTAAATAATTATATTATTTTATTATAATAAAGTTATGACTAAATTATAAAAATGTATGAATAGCAGGGGCTAAATGTGTAATTATTCTATTTTATCTTTAACTGCCACGTTATCAGTCCGTTAATCCCTTAACGACAAATGACTATTTTAATACCAAATAATAGTTTATCGGTGTATTTGATTCTTTTTAAAGCATTATGGTCAAATCGATACTAACTCCATAATATTGTGGCTATCCGTGTAATTTACCCTATATTTTAGCTCGATCAAATACTCGCTTCTAATATAATGTTTTCACTTTGATCGCGCCCCACCCGTAATTAAACCCTCTTATATGATCCCCTAGTCACTACACCACATTCGTTCTATAGCGACATCCCTAGTGGCGTTTTTAAAACAAACGCCACAAAGAATCAAATTATAGTGGCGTTTATTATACAAACGCTGCAATACTTAAACAATAGTGGCGTTTCTTTAAAAACGCCGTAATATCTAGTGTTTTAGCGGTGTTTTATGTGAAAAACGATGCAAGTGATTGTATATCTGCAGCGTTTTTCCACAAACGCCGCAATAGTGTAAAAAGTTTATGGCGCTTCATTAAAAAACGCCACAATAGTGTCAAAACTTGTGGCGTTTTATTAACAAACGTCGCAATAGTTTCTATGTTTGTGGCGTTTCATTAAAAAACACAACAATATTTAGTGTTTTAGCGGCGTTTGTAAGAACAAACGCCTCTATGTCATCGTTCTTATCCTTGCGTGGTAATCGTTTTAGCCATTTTCACCCAAAATCCCGACCCCAAACTCTCTTTGCCCTAATTTTCGTCCACCGTCGCCCCCTCTCCTATTCGCCATTGTCTCTTCGTCAATCGGTGCGGCCAATTCCCCTGATTCGTCGCCGGTTGTCCTATTACAAGTAAGAAGATATTTGCCCTATTTTTTTCAAATCGAATAAAATTTTGGTTGGTATTTTAGTGAGATTGTGATATGCTGATTAAACCATGCTTTAATTTCTTGAACTCTTGACAATATCTCACTAACATCTATGTAGTCATATCAAATTCATATATGCAATGTTCACGTGCAATGTTTTTTAAGGCATTGCTCTCTGCTGCAAAACCCAAAAGCCTTTTTTTAATCTATTTAAAAAGAACTTTTTGAACCATGAAAGTTTAGTTTTTTGTTTATTGGGTGGGTTTTGGGAAATCATTAAGCTTCTCATTGCCAGCAACACTGCTTTAACAGAACTTATTTTAGTTGTTTTTGATTAATGAGAACTTTTAAACGATTTGATTAGTTAGTTTAATGGGTAAATCCCACATGGGTGATGACTGATGGGACCCTTTACTCCTTGGATTCTTGTAAACCCAAGTTTAAGATATTTCATCGGGTTGCTGTTGGAGAACATTATTGATCTTTTGTTTGATATAACACTGTTCTGCCATTTGTGCTTTAATTGTTTGTAAAAATGTCTCACAGAAGTTTTTTCTTTGTAATAAGTAGAACCTTTGCAGACTTAGTCACTAAACATAAGCAGATAGATTTATTTATAGATGAAAACTAGTATGTACTGGTGGTTTTCAATATGGTATTTAATAACATCAGGTAATACTCATGAGTTAACTGGTGAAGTTGGCTTGTGGATCATATCTACAAATTCAGATTGGTTTCAGTAGTTCTGTATTTACACTTTTTGATGTGCTTTGGTACAATGAATATCATAGTGGATTGTAGTTAGACCTTAGACAATATTGGAGGGATCAAAGTCACCAAGAAAGGAAAATATAAAGCATTAACGTCTAGTATTCTATAACACAATTATTTGAGGTGCTCAAATGGAAGAAGACAAATAACAGAACTTAAAAAGTAAAATAAAAAACTGAACCAAAATAATACTTGTCTCTCAAAATATTGTAGTTCATTTTCTTTAGAAGGGATACACTCCAGAACGTGTTTTATTGGATCAAACTCCTACCATAGATTGAAAAAATAAATATAAAGAAACATAAAAAATAACAACAACAACAATGATAACATGTTTCAGTAGAATATGAATGAGAAACTAAACACTCTCCCTTTCCTTCTTTCTTGTCTTCTTAAGATTTCAAAATCTCATATTGAAAATAAATAGATAAATAAACAAGCAAAAGAAAAAGCACACAGAACATAACAAAACAGTTCTTTGTCATCTCCTTAAAGCACAAAATATACCTTAAAAAATAATTATTATAGACAGAAGGGAAATGATGAAGAAAAAAGACATCAACAATAAAATATTGACAAAATAAAGGTTAAACCAACAAAATAGAAATCAGATCAACTCCTTTATGTTCTGCTCAATTATTTAGATGCTAAGAGAATTTGAATTTATAAATATAACAACACTGATTTTGTATTGCAATATAGACAACAGTTCTTAAATTATAGTTTACATGTCTATAGCACAACTATGCATAAAAATTTAAGAAATACCTCCTCATAGAATTCTTCCTCTATCTCTTCCACTATTTGACTCTGAAGCTTGCTTCCATATATTGACACCAGTTCCTCAGAACTCGATGGAAGACTATATCTCTGACCAGCTGGCAATCCTGAAAGAGCACGAGCAACAGCAGCTGCCGCTGTAGCTCGAGCAAGAACCTGTATAAGATGATAAAAAACATATGATAAAAATTTCACAAATGATGACTTCTTAGATAAACAATTATCTAAGAATCCAATTGTATTTTATGTTCATCAAAATAACCATTTTTCACAGAAGTTACTATTGTTGCTTGTGTCAATCACAGTAGTACTGTTGTCACTAATGACTTTTTTTCGTTTATTATAGGTATTATGCTTAGGAGAAAATTAAATATATTAAATATTGTTCAAGTTCCTCGAATAGAGGAAGAAACAAATGAAGATGATTTGTTTGGTTTGGGATCTTCACAAGTTCCTAAAACGGTTAAAAATATCGAAATAGAAGGTATTTTTTAAAAGTTTATTTGAATTATACCTATCTGTTATTGTTGAAATTATTTTAATAAGTTTTAACTTGATATATGTGATATATAGGTGGAAATGGTCGAAGGCGCAAGACTAGAGGGCGAACGACTTTGACGGAATTATACGATCTCCCAGTTGGAGAACGTGTAAAAGTTTTAAGAAACGATGTCGACCAACCTATTGGGGCAGAAGCAGGTGTTTTGGCAAGTTCTTTAGGCATTGTTGCACGCAATGCTTCAATTTTGCCAATCAATTAGAGTCATGGCATCGGATGTCAAATAGAAACAAAAACTAACTCAATTTCAAGGAAGCTAGAGAAGCTGAGAGAGAAAGGAAAGAAGCTGAGAGAGCCGCAAGAGAAGCAGAGAGAGAAGCAACATATCAGAATCTTCAAAAATAATTCCAAGATATGATGACGATGTTAAAGCAAAACCAATCAAGAAATCCGTCAACTTAGTTGATTTTAGGTTTATTTGGTTTGTACTTGTTACTGAACTGTTATTTCACTTAAACACTGAATTATGTTTCACTTTATTTGATATTAGAATTCAATTTATTTTGATGATTAAGTATTTTTTATATACTAGATAATATTATTTTTTAATTATATTGTTGTTGGATTATTATAGGGTAGTAATAATATTATAAAATTATTTTTTTATGATGCAGTACCTTTAGCGGCGCTTGGGATAAATTTCACTAAAAACAATTAAAAACAATGGCATTTATAAAGAAACGTCACAAAAGTACAGGACAATTGTGACGTTTATGAAGAAAAACGTCGCTATGAAATAGGGAAATTGCGACATTTTTATCTACAAACGCCGCTAAAGAACATGATCTTTGGCATTTTAGAAACCAAACGCTGCTAAAAATCGTGTACTATAGCGGCATTTTTTAAAAATAAACGCCGTTACTTTTTGCGGTGCTTTTTTAACGATGCTAGAACTTTTAGCGACTCTATAAAACGTCACTATATATCTTAAAAAACATCTCTATAAATCTATTTTACTGTACTGAGTATAGTCTCGATCGTCTACCCATTACTTGGCTAAACTCTTCATAAATAAGTTCATCTTTCTTTGTTCTTTTCTTGTCATGAATTTGAGAGTAAATTCTTTTAAGACAAGAGTAAATTAGAGAGTACTGAAATTTATGTAAACCTATAAATAAAGTTTCTCGAAAATATATTCAGTTTTAACCATTAATAAAATTTTATGTATATTGTATAAATAAAATTGTTCAAAACTGATTTTTTATATAAAATACAATATTTTCTTTTTTTACTAAAATCATTTCTTGGAATTTACCTATACTAAATTTGAATATTCCTAGGGATGACAAACGGCTCCCTGTAATCATACTATTTAAAATTTTTATATCCCATTATATACTCATTACACACAGTGAGTACAATTTTCATATTTATACCTGTCTACACGGGTACATTTTTAAATTCATCCCTACACCCATCACTCAAACTGTATGCACTTGTACATACCTACAAACTACAATTAATATTAAATTATATAAAAATAAATCATAGACTTTTATAAAAAGAGTAAAACTTTGTATATTTTATTTATTGATCAAATGTATATATATATATATAATATTTTTACTGATATAAATTTAACTACATCTAACTAATGATAGCAAACTTAACTAAAACATATTTTTATTGGTATAAATTTTAATTAACTACAATTAACTAATTATATATAATTAACTTAGCTAAAAGATATTTATTTATTTTATAAATTCTACTTATCCACACATATTACAAATTTACAAATTGATTAATTCAAATTCGATCCTAAATTATTATTTTTTCAAATTAAATTAATTGAGTTCAACGTCTACAAACTTAAGGATTAGCATAGATTTTAAAACAAATTAATATCTTAGTATATAAAACACCATAATAAAAGACATAGCCAAAATCTACAAAACAAATGGTTTAAAATTTATATGATGAGCGGATATAAAACGGACAGATATGAGACAAATGGATATTGTGCATTTAAGGTCTTAAACTCATCACCTACCCACTACTCGCAATGAATAAATTTTTTTACATCTATACCCCACTTTACCAAATTTATATACTCACTCTAATTAGAACGGATAGGGCAGTTCTACTAAAATCCGCTTAATTGGCGCCTAAAAAAGCCCCGTGATAAGGACAATAGGGAACTGGTTGTTAGTCGGTTCCAATGTAAACCCTTTGTTTTCTTTTTTTTTTATAAATAATGATTATCCAATTTATTTTTATATATTCGAATAAAAAATATATGAATAAAAATATTTATATAATAAATATTCGAATAAAAATATTCGTATAATAAATATTCAAATAAAAATATTCGTATAATAAATATTTGAATAAAAATATTTGTATAATAAATATTCGAATAAAAATATTCATACAATAAATATTTGAATAAATATATATATGAATAAAAATATTCGAATAAAAAATATACAAATAAAAATATTCGTATAATAAATATTCAAATAAAAGTATTCTTATAATAAATATTAGAATAAAAATATTCGTATAATAAATATTCGAATAAAAACATTCGAATAAAAAATATTTGAATAAAAATATTTGAATAAAAAATATTCGTATAATAAATAATCGAATAAAAATATTCATATAATAAATATTGGAATAAAAATATTCAAATAAAAAATATAAAAATAAAAATAATCGTATAGTAAATATTCGAATAAAAAATATTTGAATAAAAATATCCGTATAATAAATATTCGAATAAAAATATTCATATAATAAATATTGGAATAAAAATATTCGAATAAAAAATATGTAAATAAAAATATTCGTATAATAAATATTCGAGTAAAAATTTTTGAATAAAAATATTCGAATAAAAAATATTAAAATAAAAATATCCGTATAATAAATATTCGAATAAAAATATTCATATAATAAATATTGGAATAAAAATATTCTAATAAAAAAATACAAATAAAAATATTCGTATAATAAATATTCGAATAAAAATATTCATATAATAAATATTCGAATAAAAATATTCGAATAAAAAGTATACAAATAAAAATACTTGAATAAAAGTATTTGAATAAAAATATACGAATAAAAATATTCATATAAAAATATTCGAATAAAAATACTCGAATAAAAATATTCGTATAATAAATATTCAAATAAAAATATTCGAATAAAAGATATACGAATAAATATTGTACACAATTCCTTACAAAGTATACACAATGGCTTACAAAAACCGTAAGGAAAAAGGTATGTACACAATTCCTTACAACTTCTCACCATGAGCTAAAGGAGCCATCCAAAGGTAAGGTTTTGTGTACATACACAATTTACTACGATTTTCGTAAGCCGTTGTGTATACTTTGTAAGGATTTGTGTACAAACACAAATCCTTACTGTTTTCGTGCCATATTGTGTATTCTTGTAGGAAATTGTGTATATACACAAATCCTTACCTTGGAAGCCTCCTTGAGCTCATGGTTTTGAAGTGGTAAGGATTTGTGTACATACCTTTTTTCTTACGGTTTTCGTAAGCCGTTGTGTATACTTTGTAAGGATTTGTGTACAAACACAAATCCTTACCGTTTTCGTGCCATATTGTGTATTCTTGTAGGAAATTGTGTATATACACAAATCCTTACCCTTGGAAGCCTCCTTGAGCTCATGGTTTTGAAGTGGTAAGGATTTGTGTACATACCTTTTTTCTTACGGTTTTCGTAAGCCGTTGTGTATACTTTGTAAGGATTTGTGTACAAACACAAATCCTTACCGTTTTCGTGCCATATTGTGTATTCTTGTAGGAAATTGTGTATATACACAAATCCTTGCCCTTGGAAGCCTCCTTGAGCTCATGGTTTTGAAGTGGTAAGGATTTGTGTACATACCTTTTTTCTTACGGTTTTCGTAAGCCGTTGTGTATACTTTGTAAGGATTTGTGTTTGTACACAAATCCTTACCGTTTTCGTGCCATATTGTGTATTCTTGTAAGAAATTGTGTATATACACAAATCCTTACCCTTGGAAGCCTCCTTGAGCTCATGGTTTTGAAGTGGTAAGGATTTGTGTACATACCTTTTTTCTTACGGTTTTCGTAAGCCGTTGTGTATACTTTGTAAGGATTTGTGTACAAACACAAATCCTTACCGTTTTCGTGCCATATTGTGTATTCTTGTAGGAAATTGTGTATATACACAAATCCTTGCCCTTGGAAGCCTCCTTGAGCTCATGGTTTTGAAGTGGTAAGGATTTGTGTACATACCTTTTTTCTTACGGTTTTCGTAAGCCGTTGTGTATACTTTGTAAGGATTTGTGTTTGTACACAAATCCTTACCGTTTTCGTGCCATATTGTGTATTCTTGTAGGAAATTGTGTATATACACAAATCCTTACCCTTGGAAGCCTCCTTGAGCTCATGGTTTTGAAGTGGTAAGGATTTGTGTACATACCTTTTTTCTTACGGTTTTCGTAAGCCGTTGTGTATACTTTGTAAGGATTTGTGTACAAACACAAATCCTTACCGTTTTCGTGCCATATTGTGTATTCTTGTATGAAATTGTGTATATACACAAATCCTTACCCTTGGAAGCCTCCTTGAGCTCATGGTTTTGAAGTGGTAAGGATTTGTGTACATACCTTTTTTCTTACGGTTTTCGTAAGCCGTTGTGTATACTTTGTAAGGATTTGTGTACAAACACAAATCCTTACCGTTTTCGTGCCATATTGTGTATTCTTGTAGGAAATTGTGTATATACACAAATCCTTGCCCTTGGAAGCCTCCTTGAGGCCATGGTTTTGAAGTGGTAAGGATTTGTGTACATACCTTTTTTCTTACGGTTTTCGTAAGCCGTTGTGTATACTTTGTAAGGATTTGTGTTTGTACACAAATCCTTACCGTTTTCGTGCCATATTGTGTATTCTTGTAAGAAATTGTGTATATACACAAATCCTTACCCTTGGAAGCCTCCTTGAGGTCATGGTTTTGAAGTGGTAAGGATTTGTGTACATACCTTTTTTCTTACGGTTTTCGTAAGCCGTTGTGTATACTTTGTAAGGATTTGTGTTTGTACACAAATCCTTACCGTTTTCGTGTCATATTGTGTATTCTTGTAGGAAATTGTGTATATACACAAATCCTTACCCTTTGAAGCCTCTTTGAGCTCATGTTTTTGAAGTGGTAAGAATTTGTGTACATACCTTTTTTCTTACGGTTTTCGTAAGCCGTTGTGTATACTTTGTAAGGATTTGTGTACAAACACAAATCCTTACCGTTTTCGTACTATATTGTGTATTCTTGTAGGAAATTGTGTTTATACACAAATCCTTACCCTTGGAAGCCTCCTTGAGCTCATGGTTTTGAAGTGGTAAGAATTTGTGTACATACCTTTTTTCTTACGTTTTTCGTAAGCCGTTGTGTATACTTTGTAAGGATTTGTGTACAAACACAAATCCTTACTGTTTTCGTGCTATATTGTGTATTCTTGTAGGAAATTGTGTATATACACAAATCCTTACCCTTGGAAGCCTCCTTGAGCTTATGGTTTTGAAGTGGTAAGAATTTGTGTACATACCTTTTTTCTTACGGTTTTCGTAAGCCGTTGTGTATACTTTGTAAGAAATTGTGTACAAACATAAATCCTTACCGTTTTCGTGCTATATTGTGTATTCTTGTAGGAAATTGTGTACAAACACAAATCGTTACTATTTTTGTGCTAATTTATGTATGTACCGTTTTTCTTACAGTTTTTATAAGAAATTGTGTATATAATGTGACCGGGTAAACCGGTTAAGGCTTTTTTTAAGCTTTTATTAGTGGGCTTTCAGCAGAACTACCCAAACGGATACAATCCGAACTCCGGAAAACAATACCCGCCTACCATCCCTAAATATTCCCAGCCAATGGCTATTTCAAATACTCCATAATCCATTCTCGAGCCTCTTTCGGCCCAAAACCATCCACACTATAAACCTTTTAACTTTTAAGTGCCTATTTCAATTTCAAAGACCCTTGCCAAAGGAACAACATTATTTAGGTATAATAATAAAAAATAATTTTTATTGGGTTTATTTTTAGTTAAATTTTACTATTAACTTTTAAATAAATTGATTTGGTTTTTAGATGAAAATATTATCCCGAATATATTATAGAAAACAGTTTTTTTCTTGAATTTTTAAAAATATCACCAGAGTACGACTTTCAATGATCTTTTAAGAAAAATAACGGTAAGTTAAAATTTAATTTGTTTACATAGACGCTCACGTGTATTTCATGTAAATTATAAATTATTTATCTTATATGCCATATTAATAAATGACTGAAAATATTTAAAATTTTAAGAGAAAAACTAAAAAATAGCATATATTACACACACATTTCTTTTGCAGGATTTTATGTCAACATCGTTAAAATTTTAATATTTTAATTATTATTTTTATTTAGAGAAAAATAATTTGACTTATTTTGAAAGAATAAGAGAGAAATTCAATTATTATTTTTTTAAAAAAATAGAGAGCTAAATTTAACATAAAAAACTGAATTATCCAAAGGAATATAAGTAAAAACTAAATTTATTATTATGTAAATTATTTGTTCAAATCATAATTGTATTCATCATATTTCCTTTATATAAATTTTGGCATATTGATCATTTGTATTATTAGATCTTAGTCTATCATTATATTTGTACTATGATTAGTTTTTTACCTCATCATATTTTCCAATTTAATTATTATTAATCATATTTCAATTATTTAATTTATTTCATACTCAAAATTATATTGAGGACCTTGAACTCTCATCATCTTTTGTGTTTGGAGAGAAAATTATATATTCTTCCAAAATATTAAGTAAAGAGTTAAGGGAAAGTAATAGGGTTCAAAATAAATTAGAAATTCAAATTCTAATATTGTAAATGAAAAAAAATAGATTAAGAAATTCAGGAAAGGTACCTAATAGGGACCCATAGGGGCACCCCCTCCCCCAAATTTTAAAAAGTTGAAAAAAGTTTTAAGTAGGGTAATGGTAAAATTGTATTTTTTTGTCTCTAAAATATATTTATATTGATGATCTTTTAAATTTAAATATTTTTAAATAAGCCCTTAATAAATAACGATGAGCTTCCTTACTGGAGAGGATTGTCCCTAATAAACATTTATTGTATATGTTTTGAATTAATTGATTAATGAATCAAATATCGATAGTTATATCAAAAAAAATATTTTTAAAAATCCATATACATAATTGCCTTACTCGAGAAATTTAAAAGCTCATAGAGATAAATGAAATTAGAAGATAAAAAATAATTTACATTTTTCAACCCAAACAACATCAATTCATAAAACTTAAGCTTGATGAAGTCCATATAATTGTTTTATATTACGGCACAGACGATCCAAGACTAAGATGTAAATCAAGACCTAATCCAAGATCAACCTTAGGCCCAACATCATCTTCTCTGAACCGCCTGACTACCGGAAATACTCCGGTATGATCCCGGACGTCACCGGATAAAACAGCTGACATGGTCTCCCTTCCTTTTCCGGTGTATAAACGCGGTCCCTGACCAGAAGCAGGCCCACAAATGTACGTTCCCCCGTGCAACGTATGCAACGGGGCTCCTCCTCCTCCTCTTCCCCTTCCATGTGGCATGTAAAATGAAGGATGATACTGCGGCGGTGCAGCAGCTGTCGGTACCGCGGAGGTGGCAAAGAGCTGCGGCGGACGTGTAAAAGCCGATATCATAGAATTCCTAGTAGCAGCTTGCATTTGAGCACGCTTGAGTAGCTGCCTCTCCTTCTTGTGAGCATTTTGGTGACCTCCTAGGGCTTGAGAGTTTGCAAACTCCCGGAAACAGTACTGGCACTCATATTTACGGGCATCCGTTTCGAGTCCCAGGGATCCTTCTGGAATCTTGGTCGAATCATCGGCGGTGCTTTCGACGATGTTGAAGCCGAAGAGCTTCAAGGATTTAGAGTGGAAATTATCAACATCAGCCATAACCAAAAAAGAAACTAATTCGTGGATTACTGCAAACAAGAGAATTGCTAAGTGTGTTTCATGACCTAAGCCTAAAGCTATATAAGAGAAGTTTACTTGAGAGGGAGTGAAAACGGGCAAGAAAAAGGAGAGGGTTGGTTGGGAAAATAATCTTCAAGAAATAGCTAAAAGAAGATTTTCCCGAGAGCAAGAAAACTAATCATCTCCGCTTCGGGTTTTATATCGAAAAAAATCATAATTTATGCATTTCTTCTAAGATACGTATCGATTAAGTTTAAAATCGAAACATTTATTTCTTAAAGAAAAAAACATGAACTTATAGTCATCTCTCACATTGAAAACTCCATGATGCTCGTGCAATCACTGTGTTCTTCAAGTTCGATTTCTTGGTTTGACATAATAATTGAGATTAAGCATACTTTAAACGTGTTAGGTTAGAAATGACAGAGATATTAATGAAGGAAATTAGTTGAGATTTGAGGCTATGATAATTATATATAGGGTTAGGGTATTTGTCATATTCTAGTGATATAAAATATTATTTTTAATATTAAAAAATATATGATTATATCAAATCAGTATACATGTCTTACCCCACCATTTACTCTTACCAAAATTTTAACGTTAATCTCAGAAGTAGGCATGGGTCCATGGTGACGTAGAGTTGTGCATTATAATTAAAACATGTTTGCGTGATTGACGTAGAAATCAAAGGGTTGTTTTAATTAAGGCAAGATCTTCACGAATCTTACTAACCACCACAAATTTAGGGAGTTTCTCTCTCCAAAATTCATAATCACCTTAATTTCCACGACTTTAACTCATTCATTATTGTACTTCTCATCTTCAACAAGTTAATTTTATGGGTTTTATCTGTTTATTAGTGTACAAATTTGTATTGTAATTTGAATTATTTCGGTGACTAATCATTTAAGATCCGTAGGTTTAGATAGGCATAATACTAATAGTAAGTTTTTAAAACGGTCTGAAAAGCAAACCTTAGATCATAAAGAGACTCTTGTCGTCTCACTTACATTGATAGTATAAAAAATAATTCAATCTATAATTGGCGCTTATACCAGGTTTGGATGTCATTTATAGAAAAAATTATATTATGGGTCTGGCTTACCACACCAGTAATGACTCTATTCAATTATATACACCAGCTTTGTCAATATATTTTGTTGAGTTGATCAAACAATGAAGTTGGCCAAGAGGGAGATGAATTAGCTATTTAAAATTTTGTGGAAGATTTTCGATAAAAATAGAGAAATATTGAGACACAAGATTTATAGTGATTCAAGCTTCAAAACAAGATCTACATCCACTACCTTAGCTCCCACTAAAGATTTTTGAAACAATTCACTAAAGAATTCAACCTTTTTCTCGGTTCAAGGGATAACCGTTACGATTCGAATCAATTCTTCTACCCAAGAATTGATTCAACCTCACAAGATTACTAATGAAAGAAAGAAAAATTTGGATATCTCTCAAAAGACAAATATTGTCCCAATAACAATAAGAACACTCTCCAAACTCAAACAAAGAAATTCAATGAAGATTACAAGAGTTGGGTACAAGGATATGCAATGAAGTGCTTTGAAATTGGATTTGAATACTTGGATGTTGCTTGAGGTTCAATGGTTGTTAATGCTGCTTGAAATGCTTCAATTTATACCTTCTCAATGATTTCTAACCATTGTAGTTGTTGGGAATGTAAATAAAGATGTTAGAGCTTCATCTTCCCACCATAAATGTACCTCTACAACCTATGGTATCGAAACACGAACAACCTGTTTCGAAACAGTCCATAAAAAGAAAGAGACGTTGTGCATTTAATAGGGGTGTATCGAAACAGGTTTTGATACCGAAAGTAAATTGTGATGTTTGATATCGAAATGGGTATTGAAACGAGTTAACCGTCATATAAAGCTTCAACTGCCACCAACGGTCAAAGCATTTAAAGCTCAAAAGAGCCGTTGGGAATTTCCAGGGGTATCTATACTAGTATCGAAACGCTAAGTCATAATTTTAAAATATTTAAAAATTAAAGCCTGGTTCGATACTTGGTTCGAAACATCTGTTGGCAGTGTAGTCTTGGTATCAAAACGAGTATCGATACTTGTTCTAAGTCTCAAGAACATTCTTTAAAAGAAGAAGGTGGTATCGATACCAGTTCTATCGGTATCGAAACGCTCGTATAGAAAATACTTAGAAAAGTATTTTAATGTTCTTGGTTTGACTTAAATCTTAATATTTGACTTAGGAACTTAAAAATTTATTACAAGATAGTCCTTGAATTTAATTGTTATATCAAAATCAATTTTAGTTTTACATATTCCAATTTTTTCGATCAATGAATATCCACTTATTTTTCCATGTCATTTTAAAATGTATTTTCTAGAAGTTAGATTAATGACACGAATGATTAGTGGTGGAATGAATGATTTTTGTTGATTAGAGATCATAGATAACGTATGGAGCAGGACCCAAAATATAACCTCTCTATCTATACGGTATTTAATTATTCAAAAAGAATATTTTATGTTCGATTAAAAGATTAGTCTCAAGGACATAAACTAACACATTCTCTTTTAGTGATCTAAATTTGAATATTATACGTAAAATATTCATGACTCATAAGTTTTATTTAGAGTTAAAAAAACAAAAATTATGATAAGACCCTATTAAAAATACTAAACAAGATATTTTAAATTTTCTCTAAAATTATTTTTTTTTCAAAAATTATCGATGTTAAACAACTTAACTGAATACTTTTTTTTAGAATAATCAGATACTTATTAAATATTCTTTATTTTAATAATTTTTAGCGAGAGAAAAAACTTATTCTTACTAAATCTAAAACCCACATCCTAAAAGGAAGAAAGGTATCAATCTTAATTTTATAATTAACATTTTTAATTATCAATAATTTTTTTTTGCTTGAGAAAGAAATGTACATTTGTTTCAACTTAGTAGATGTTGTCATGCTATGATGAGGGAAAGCATTATGAAAACTCTCCACTTCAATAAGAAATGGATTAAAAGTCGTACCATATATAACCGTCGTCAACAAACAATGTTAACTTCTTTTTATATATCAAATCCTCTATCAACGGTGATTTATAGAAAATTTTATAACATGCATCGAATACTGTCGAATATTATAAATATTAAATTTATTATTAGATTTATTGTTTTATTGGGATTCTTCCTTTAACTTTAGAATTCATTATTTATTTATTTATTATATTATACATGAAAAAAAAATTCAAATTTTATAACTCAATTTTCTTATTATTATTTTGATTTCTAAAATTAAAAAAAATAATTTAATCATTTAACTTTTAAATCACTCATAGTTTGATCACTTTATCATTAAATCACAAATGATGGATGACATAACTTATTTTATTAACTATTACTACGACGTGGATTATTTTTAATGATATTTTATGCCATGTAAGATTTAAAATAAATAAAAAATTAAAATTTTTTAAATTCTAATCTAAAGCCCCATCCGCCGGATAGAAGTCTTTTACTTATTTCTCATGCTTAGGGTTTTTATAGTTTAGGGTTTAAAGTTAGTGGTTATGATTAGGGTTTAGGGAATTAAGGGTAAGATGTATTTTTTAGAGCATAGAGTTTAGAGTTTAGGATATAGAAAATAAATGTTAGAATTAAAAATTAATTTTTTTAAAAAATTTCAAAAGAGGTATAAAAAAGAGACATGAGAAAAATTCGAATGACCAAAATTTCACCAACCCCAACCACCATCTTTCAACTTAAACTCCAAACCATTATCGTCCCAATTCTCACCGATCTCATATTATGGATACCCAGCATCCCAGATGAACCAAAATGGAAAGCACCAGTACCAATTGCAGCAAACTATTGTGGTTACAGAATATGTATCTCCACCGGCTCCACCTATTTATTTTTTGCGAAAGAATATGCAGGTTAAAATTCTTTTATAGCTTTGGAGATTAAGAACATCTTTGTCATCATTAGTGGACTTGATCTATATAGGATTAATAGTTTGATCAGCATGAAGTGCGTTGACAACAATATTGGATATGAGGATTTGGGTTACTAAATTTAAAAATTTGGTCAACATGGTGGAACAAGTAGTTTGGTGAGCATTTTTGGGATTACCGGCCTCCGATGAAGGCAACAGATGGTGGTCGGAGTGATGGCCGGACGATGACCAAAATTTGAGTTTGTTCGGGTCGAGAGAGAAAAGGGAAAAAAAAGAAAATAATAAAGAAAATGAAAAAAAGAAAATAATGACTTTAATAGGGATTAAAAATTAAAAGATTTAAATTGATGTCGTTTTGTTTTAAGCTATCAAGTCATAACATCATTAACTATTTAACGGTGGAGTGACTATAATAAGAATAATTTAAAAGTTAAGTTATTAAATTAAAAAATATTAAACTTTAATAACTAAAATAAAAATGTAAAGAAAACTGAATGATAAAATTTATAATTTATTCTAAATTAAATAAGGATGAGTCTACAACGGACGTCGCACACCGTTGAACACCGTTATCGCTGAACACCACTGAACATTATTAATTTTTTTTAAAAAAATCAAAATCAAAAGGACTTTAATTGTAATTAAAATTATCTGTAAAATAAATAAAAATTAAATTAAATAAACGTTAAATATTCTATTTTATTATTTTCTTAAATAAAATCATAAAAATAAATTGAAAGGCAGCCTCACGTTTGAAAACATTCACGCAACCTATATTCACGACCATCGCCATCATCGTCTTCCTTGTCTTCCACAGAACTCAGCCACAGACAACAACGTTATTTTTTCGGCGAAGAATTTCTCTCGTTCAAATAACCCAACACCGGCGGAGTATTTTTCTGTATAGATCGCTCTCTCTCTTTGAGTTTCATCCATTGCTTCCATCATGGTTCGAGTAGCCGTTCGTCGTCGCTTTCATCATGGTTTGAATCGTTGTTTGATTTCATCTCACGGTGCAGGTAAATATTCTCAATCTTTATGAATCGAATCATCAAATTGGAATATAATTTCATGAATCTTTTATACAAAATTATAAAACCCTAAATTCCCAAATCAGAAATCTTAATTTTAATATTAGCCAAATCAAAATCATAATTTTTCTAATTAAAAAACTTAGATTTAAGCCAATGTTGATTCTGATCGAAGTCTCGCCTACCATCGTCCTTGTTAATTATAAATTCCACCAAAATATTTCTTACCCAATCATGTAAAACTCAATCAGTTATGTTAGAAAGACTTGTATTGAGAGTTTTGTTTTAATATATTGTATTGATATGGATCTAGTTTTACCCCCAGTCATTAGTTTTTCCTTACAATATTAGAAATTAAAGTCATTTGTTTTAACCTTGTTGATCATTTTAGCACAAAGGTAGTATTTGTTACAATTGTCTTTCACACTATGTTTAAATCGAGGAATTCATGTTGGACATGTGTATGTTTTATATAGAAGCAACTAGGATGCTTCTGACTTTATATATTTGCTTAAAATTTACCCCTTCTAATATATTTGCTCACTTTTCTGTTTGTATACGGTTTCTGTTTGGCTTTAAGTACTTGGATTTTGTGTATTTCTATTTTAAGTGATTTATGTTTTAACTGATGTTTATTTGTAGGTTACTTTTTATGTTATTAACTTGTTGGAAATGTCTACTGATTCTCTTCGGCTATTTGTTGACAATTATGTTATCTTTTAATTCTTAATTATTTTTAGATTCAAAAAATGAATATTTACAGCTTTAATATAAACTTATATACATGTTTAGGTTTTTTTATCCTCAAGCTAGGGGTATTCTTTTTTTTTCATTCTTTCTTCAATGCATACTCTCTTTTTGGGTTTTAGTTACTCGATTCATGCATATCTTATTCTGAATATTGTAAGAAATTTAAAATTTTGATTTATTATTTTATTTATTTAGGACTACTATTTTTTTCATCATTTTAATAATTTTATTTTTTTTTATTTTTTTTAAATTATAAAATTTAATAGATATGGTGGATGATCAAGATACCGAAAATAAAAATATTGAGTTGGAATATTATAATCAAGACGAAGGTAGCTATTATCATAATGAAGATGACTACAACAATGAATCAGAGTATGAAACTTATGCCGAAGAACAACAAATTGAATGTAATGGTGATAATGAAAAATATATAGATGATGAGAAGACAATTGATTACTTTATTGACGAGAGTATATGGGACAAGATTGGAAAAGAATTAAAAGATTACGATGAAAATGATATGGATATGCTGAAATGGAATACTTTAGAAGATTGCATTGAGTTTTATTTAACCTATGCAAAAGTGAAAGATTTTGGAGTTCGAATGAGCCAGACAGTGAAAAGTCGAAATGGTGGTCATATAATTTCAAAGAAAATGGTGTGTCGTAAGGAGGAATATAGAGAAGAAAGATGGTCTAACTTGCCAAATAGAAAACATGAACAAAGACCAATCATCAGAGTTGGATGTGAAGCATCTATTAAATTCAAATTGGATGAACGATATAAATATTTGAAAGTTGCTAAATTCTTCTCAGACCACAACCATGAAATGGTTCAACCAACACAAGTTGCTTACATCAGGTTCGTAATTCATCAAAATGTAAATTGTTACATACTGGTATATATCTTATATATGTATATATATATTTATTTAATATTCTATAATAAATTATTTTGCAGGTCATTTCGAAAAATTACCGAGTTAGACAAAATAAAGATTAAGATCATACACAATTCTGGAATTGCTCCAAGTAAAATGATGCAAAATTTCGTAAATGAAGTTGGTTCAATTGAGAATGTTGGATTTTTATCGAAAGATTTGTACAACTATCTACATAGAATCAAACGAGAAGAAGTACAAGATGGTGATGCTGAAACCGTGATGGCATATTTATATGGAAAACAAGAATCTGATTCATTGTGAGGCACACGAGAGATGAACACGAAAACTTAGAGAAATTGTTCTGGTGCGATGGTATATCACGTGCTGATTATAAAGAATTTGGTCATGTACTTGCATTTGATATAACGTACAAGTGCAATACATACAACAAGCCGTTCGTTGTTTTAGTTGGTGTTAATCATCACCGAAATATAGTTCCATTTGGATGTGCATTAGTGGTGAATGAAAAGAAGATACCTATGTGTGGGTGTTACAATAATTGATTGAAGTTGGAGATGGTTATAGACCACTTACTGTGATTACTGATAGAGATAAAGCCATGTCAAATTCCATTTCTCAAGTACTACCCGAAGCAAAACATAGATTGTGTTTATGACATATCATGAGGAATGTACAGTCTAAAGCTCATCACAATTTTTTTGATGAGTTTTTGAGATGCGTTGACAAGTGTAGAACACCATCATATTTTGAAAGGGCTTGAAAAGAATTAGTGTATAAATACAAAGTTGATGGAAAGAAATGGGTGGAAGAATTATATGAAGATAAAGAAAAATGGGCAAAAGCATATTTGCAAGGATATTTTTACATAGATAAAATTATATCAAAATCTACTTATATTTTTAGCTATTTTTACTTATTGCATTTAAAAATTTTATTAAATATTTTAATGTACAAAAATGAGGACTACTCAACGATGCGAGTCAATGAATAGAACATTGGAAACTTGGTTGGACAAAAAGGTGATGTTATATCGATTCATTGAGAACTATCATAAACAACTACAATCTCTAAGATGGGAGGAAGATCATCAAGATTACAAAACAATGGACGAGCAACCTTATTGTGACGGTGTGTTGGCAACTTTAAAAAGGAATGCAGCCCAAGTATATAAGAGATATGCTTTTGCTACATTGTGCAAAGAAATGTCATATGAGGGTTATTATTTGGTCAAGAAAAGGGAAGTACAGAATTAGTACATGTGTTATTGGTTAGATCATGTTGAAAAGGAGAAGTTATATCTTGTAATTAAAGATATCACACATGATACTATGTACTGTTGTTGTATGAAGTTGGAGTCCGTTGGATTTTTATGTCGTCATATGTTTGCCGTGTTAAAATATGAAAAGGCAAAGGAAATACCCGAAGGATGTATAATGAAACGATGGACTATTTATGCGAAGAAAGATGTTGGATTACAGAAGAAGAATGAATATGTCGAAGATAATAATCCAACAATAATTCAAGCCAGGTATTCCACTCTAGCCTCTTATTGTATGACTATTTATCACCGTGCATCACAGACATTTAAAACTTTCAATGAGGTTAAAGATCAATTTGCAAAAATGAGTCTTAAATTGCAAACAGTGAAAGTGAGATGTAAAAAGAGAGAAACTAAAAGAGAAGATATTTTTGGAATTGGCGATCCAATAATTCTTGAAACATGAAGAGAAAAAGCTAAGAGAACTAAGCGCCAAGCTTCAGCGTCCAATCCAACACATGTTTCATATGATGAAGATGTAATGTTGAATTTGCATGCAAACTCTGGATTATCTCCGAATAAGCCTTGTAATCAAGATATGATATATCTGAGGTAATTAAATATAAAATATAATAATAGTTATTTTTTTTATTATTATGTATATTCATATATTTTTTTTTGCAGGTTGCATATACTAATGAATTGAAAAATATGGAAAAAGATCCAACTATTTTGGATTGGCAACCAAATAAGGATTGGTAGTGTGTGCCCTCGTCTACAAAATATACTATTTATTGTAGGTATGTTATTCTAGTTATACCTTTAGTTAGTTTTTTATTCTCATTTATACCTTAAAACTATATATGCATGACAGTTAATATATATGTACAATGCAGAAAATGTATATATATAATATAATATATATATGTAGTACAGTTAATGTATATACAATGCAATTGATATATCGTATTTTTGTATGCTGAACATTTTTATTGAATGATTATTTCAATAAAATTTTAGTATGTTCCAATTCATATATGCTGAATATATATGTTGAACCCTATTATGGTGCTCTAAGGGTTGTATGTTATTATGTTGAATATATATGTTGTTAGTATGTTCCAATCAAGGTTATTGTTTTTATAAATAAATAATAACAAAATTTAAAATGTGATTAACTAAAATTGGATTAATTCTAATATTTTTTATAAATGAAGAAAGAACTTACTATATCCTTTGTAATGTTTTTACGGACTTCATTTACACCGAGAGAATCTAAAACATAATTATGTTGCTCCACAACATCAATAACTAATAGAAACCAATGTTTGAACATATACCTATTAAATCACGTGAGTTAAAAAAATCAACTATATATAAGTAAGTACTAATTTCTAGATATACCTGTTCAACATTAATACTATCAGTAGGTATAAAGTTCTCTATCCACCGGGAATGAAATTTGAAAATGGTAGTAGTATTTTCAATCTTCCGAGTTTGTATAGAATTTTCAAAAATTATACTCTGAGACAAAAAATAAAGATAAAATTGTAAAAAAATCATAAATTTAAAATAATATATTTACTAACCCATAAAATATTTTTTGCCTGAAAGGAGAGTGGCAAATATAATTTCTTTGGCATAGGTTCTTGTCTCAAGTGTAAATCATACACATAAGAATCGATGAACCGTGGAATATTTAAAAACTATATTAGTATTTGTCTTAATATTAAGCAAACAAAAAATATTGAACATATAAACATATTTAATAATTAAACTTATAATACCCAATCAGATAACCATTTTCCTGGAAAAATTGTACAAGCATTACCAACATCCAAAAAATGATTTTTGGACATGTAAAGAGTGTTTGATGTATTCTTCTAAGTAGCAACATTCATACAAACTATACGTTCTTCAGGCGTTACATACTTCAAATATTGTTTGTATGCATCAGTTATCATACTACTTTCTTTGCAAAGTTCTGATAACAAATTACCAGCCTCATATTTTTCCTGCAAGAAAAGTGTATCTCTTATTATTAATAATAATAAAAGTAGCAACATTCATAAAAATGTATTTATATTATACCTTCATTCTTTTACACTTAATATGAGTTTGGGCGAATAAATCTTGTAATTCTGGTTTAATCTCCAAATCATGGATATTGTTCTCTTTTTCAACCTGCATAATCATAAAGTAATTGAACATGCATTCAATTCAAATAAATTATTTTTACAATATTAATTATAATTTTTTATTAAATTATAAAAAAATATTTTCTAATCATGTTATTACCTCATTTTTCTCAGAACGTTCAATCTTCGATTTGTCTCTATAATCATAAATTTTTTTGAATTTTTCCTGTATTTACATATCATATAACCAAAATTAGTTTTAAACAAAAAATAATAATATAAGATATAACATAAAAATAACCAATAAAGAATAATTTACCATTGTATTCACTTTATGAGTTCGAGTTCTCTTTTTCGATGTCATATCTTTCGACTTTGAACCGTCAGCAAATTCAGAACATGTAACTGAACATCTTACACTTTTTTTTATGTCGGAAGTCTTTACTATTTGATAAATTCTTGTGATCATTTGACATTTTAGACCTTATTTTTGTAGTCATTGGAGTATCTTTTATTGTAACTAATTGACTAGGGAATCTCTGATGACTAAACTGAAAGTTAAAAACCTCACTAGAAATTTTTGGAAGACTATAAGTATCAACCTTAGTGTTGTCTTCAAAATTAACTTCAAGTGTTCCTCTATCAATAGGTTCTAATAAGGGATAAGAATAACCAGGATCATAATTTATAAATGGAGACACACTCGAATTTCTAATATGACTCATAGTTTCTTTCTTTATTGATGCTACACTTACTCTTTTTTCCTTATATGATTTATTTTCTAAAACCCCATCTTTCAATGAACTGCTATGTAAAATAGTCTCCTTTAATCTATTATTTAAAGCATCCTCCTTTAATGATCGACTATATAAATCTTTTCCATTCCTTGAATCATCATATAAACTCTCACCATGTGATTTGCTATAACATGCATCCTTAAATGGTTCACTATGTATATCTTTCCCTTCCGATGAAACACCATCTTGTATTGAACTTTTAACATTATTTGATGTTAATATAGTCAATAATTTTTCAAATTGATTATTAAATTTTTCAAATTGACCGGTCATTTTAATAAATTCTTTTTTAATATTTTGCACCGAATGAATGAATATCTCTAACTTTTTTCACTATGATAATGAGTTCTTGTGTTTTCCTCAAGTATAACTTCAACTTTTTCCTATATGTAAATAAAATAAATAAAATGTTAAATAATAATATTAAATATAATAAATAAAATAAAATAAAATAAATTACACAATATTATTAGAATTTGAGTTAATTATAATAATTTACCTCTTTGTTTATCTTCTCTGCATTCATATTTATATGACGTTTACACTCGATCATCTTAACTTGTTTTGAATGAGTTAAGTTTAAATCCATCGACTAGTTCAAAAAATAAAATCTAAGCCTGCATATATTTAAAACGAAATAATTCTAAAATAAACATAAATTTTAAATATGGAAAAATAAAAAGTAAAAATAATTCTAAAATAAACATAACACATATTGAAAGTTCACTATAAAATTTAAAATGACCTACAGACTTTCCTCACTTTACATATACTAGTATGTTATTTTAAGCAAGCCTATAAAAAATTTCAAAAATACCTTCACTTATAAAAAACATAAATTACACATAACTAAAATTTATAATTAATTTTATACAATTATATGTCATTCATAGGAGTTATAATCAAGAGAATTTACACAAAATGTTAAAGAAGAATGACTTGTAGCTTTTAAAAAGACGATTCACTAACTATTAATTTAGATCTCTTAAAAAGATATACAAATGAACTATTAAATACTTTTTAATTTAACGAGGTAACAAAATTATACACATATTCAAAATAATACATGAAATATCAAAAATAACAACAAACCTTATTCCAAAGATAATATAAATTATACAAAAAAAATATGTAATACAAAAGCGAACAATGAATGCTAAGGGAAAAGAATAAATTAGGACTACATAATTGTTGCAACTATTTTACGCCTATCAATTTCAACCATTGAAATATCTTTTATATACACAATCAATTTGAAGCATTCAAACACAAAGTAAATAAAAGATTAGATGTTGACCCGAGAAATAAGACACTCCCTTTTTTATATAATTAATGGATTAGATAAAATGTTATTGAAAAGTATAATCCCAAATCTTATCAGATTAAAACATAATACTTCAATTCTTTGATAAATGACTATTTATTCATGCTCGTCATATGAAAATATAAAGAGAGCAAACATATAGCAGTTAAGAGACAAAGAAATATTTTTTTAAAACTCAATCAAACATGAACTAGATGATTTGCTAAGAGAATTATAAGGCATTTCCAACAAGCTAATATCATAAAAAATATTCTAAAAATAAACATCAGTTAAAATATAAATCACTTAAAATCGAAATGCATGAAATCCAAGTACTTAAAGCCAAACAAAAACCGTATACAAATAGAAAAAAGAGCAAATATATTAAAATAGATAAATTTTAAGCAAATATATTAAAATCAGAAAGCATCTTAGTTGCTTCTATATCATACACATGTCCAACACAAATTCTACAATTTCAACACACTATGAAAGACAATTGCAACACATATCACCTTTGTGCTAAAAGGATCAACAGAGTTGTTTACATCTCCAAGAATTTTCTTTCCCTAACTAAAACAAAAGAAAAAAAATCTAATATTGCAGGAAAAAGCTAATGACTTTAATTTCTAAATCGGGTCAATAGGGATTAAAACCACACCCATATCAATACAATATATTGAAACAAAACACTCAATACAAGTTCTTCTAACATAACCGATTAAGTTTTAAAGATTTGGGTGAAAAATATTTTGGTAGAATTTATAATTGATCAAGGACAATGATGGACGTGACTTTAATCAGAATCAATATTTGAACAATTATGATTTTGATTTGGCTAATATTAAAATTAAGATTTTTAATTTGGGAATTTAGGGTTTTATAATTTTGTATAAAGATTCATGAAATTAAATCACAATTTGATGATTCGATTCATAAAGATTGAGAATATTTATCTTGCACCGTGAGATGAAATCAAACGATGATTCGAACCATGATGAAAGCCACGACGAACGGCTACTCGAACCACGATGGAAGCAATGGATGAAACTCAGAGAGAGAGCGATCTACACAGAAAAAATACTTCGCCGGTGTTGGGTTATTTGAATGAGAGCAAACCTTCGCCGGAAAAATAACATTGTCTGTGACTGTGGAAGATAGGGAAGACAATGACGATGGGCGATGACAGTCTGTAGAGTATAGTATACGGGTGAATGTTTTCAAATGATAAGAAAATAATAAAATAATAAGAAATAATAAAATAGAATATTTAACATTTATTTATTTTACGGATAATTTTAATTACAATTAAAGTCCTTTTGATTTTGATTTTTTTTAAATAATAATAATGTTCAGCGGTGTACGACGCCCGTTGTAGAATTTTCCATTAATCAGTCGAATAATATTTTAACATAATCAAATAAATTTGACTCTAAGTTCGTACATCACATCTACACATACCTCAGGTAACTATAAATTCGAAGTGATCGTGTAAAAGAGTCCCTCATATAAAAGAAAGTAAAAACTTTTGGCGTCAAACCCAAAAACAAAACAGAATTTGCTTACTACTTTGGTGTGTTTATCCAGCGAGATAATTAGTTTTAAGTGGCAATTCACTAAAATTTTCTAGATTTTTTATGAATATTTAAACTTCTTGGGATATAATATTTGAAGTGGTCACCAAAAAATCATAAAATTATATAAATAATTGAATTGCTTATAAACTTACGAATTGAGTTCAACTTCGATCTGTTTTATTCGTTAAGATCTCGAAATAAACTCGATTTCGAATTGAATAAACTCAAATTAAATGTTAATTGAGTTAAACTCAATCGTTTGCTATAACTACTCAACTCAATAAAAACTCCTATTTATAGCCACAATTGATGATTAATCTGTCAAACAGACAAACATCATTTTATCATACGAGGCATTTTGCTCTTGGGCCACACATCAGAGGTTACTCCGGCTTCAGATGCACTGAAACTTAATAATGATTACCAACCACACAATCTATGACGTAGCCGATACCAAAGATTAGAAGAGGTCATTATTAATTTTCAAGATATAAGAATTTAATAAGTATTTAAATTCAAAATTTAAGAGAGTAATGTCTATTTTATCAAGTATATTAATCATTTTTTACTCTTATACATTCCTTGTTTTTTCAGAACTCAGCAACATCGAACCAAGTTTCAAAACCTCACTGCTCTTAGGTTTATCTTCTTCATTGGATGAGTTCACTCGATTTGAGCACTTTTTCACCAAGTGAGGCCCTTTGCATTGATAACATGTCAATTGCTTTAAATCTATCCTTGAATTGACTACAGTGTACTTCATAATCGCGCCAAAATTTTATTCTATTTTTTTACTTGACATCCCATTCGATGATAGCATATAGGAGGCTCTTGTAAAGAAAGTCTTTCATCAAGTGTTAACTATCACAATAGTAGAACTTTACGAGTCCTCGATCTTTCTTTTCTTATGGTTTGACGAGCTTATTAGTCTTGTTGTTACTATCCTTGGATTGATGCTCATCTTCATCTCCCTCACTAATGCCCTTGCTATGTGGATTGGAAATTTTGGACTTCTTAACTTCAAATTGAGCTATGAACTTGATTATGTTCAATTCTTTAAAAATTTTAGACTCCTCTTTACTCTAACACTATTTGGGCCTATCGCTGAATTCATTCGAAAAAAAAAGAAACATCGGCTTAACTCAAGCCCAACATTTAAAGCTTGAGCTCGTGAACCCCCTAACATACTCTAAGAAACTAACTTTATGTTTAAGCTGTTATAACTTTCTTCAAGTCTCATATTGAGTATTATTTGTTAAATTTATTTTTGAAGTTAACTTAAAACTCTTTTATGTTTTAATGGGATTTTTTTACTATCTTCCTAAAAGCATCCGCGTTGCCAAAAAAAATAGTCAAATATATAGAAGCATTATTTAAATTTTTTTTACATCATCATTAATGTTCATGGCTCGAAAATATTGCTCCATGACTTACATGGAGTTCTTAACCTCTTGAGAAGATTTGTTACCCTTGAATTCTTTTGGCCTTGAATGTCATTATGTTGTCGCTAAATTTTTACTATCTTTTCTTTTTATTTATTTTGTTTTATTTTATTATATTAATAATGTATTTAAAAATAAAACCCTAAATAATAATAATAATAAGATGTCAAATTTAATGAAAGAATTCATCTAGGGATCTATTTAGATTTTAAATAAAATTTCATGTCACGTCTCAAATAATAAAAACCTTAACTAATTTATTATTTTTACATGTGCTGACAATTACTAACCGCTGGATTTTATTTAGATACAATAGTCCAAATTTGATTGAAAAAACAGGGATAACACAATGTGTGGTCCTAAGTGCCATGTGTCACGGACAGGCCGTCCGAGCCTGTATTGGTACGTCGTGTGACACTTGAAAAGGAACACATCCTAGAAAAGTCAACCTTCAACACGTCCTTTACCAAGGACTAAACACGGAAGCGTCATCTCAATTTTCATCGGGTAACATAACCAACACATATCATATCTTGTAGGGCCTAGCGAATGCTAGAAGGCAACCCCAGACTATCGATTCATGCGCGATAAGGGGCACTCAGGCCCTAAATCGTCCCTAAGAACACACCCTAGAAAGACATTGTGCCATCCTCTTGCCCCAACTCCCGCACAACTAGGCCCCACATAGGCCTAGAAGAAGATCACTTACACCATGGTAGCTCCACTGCTAGCCTATGGCGAGTGGGATGATGGAGACCCAACACTAGTTCACTTCACCCCAAAGAGAAAATAAAACTTACCAAGAATGAATGGAGTATACTTTGCTTCGTCTGAACCGGGGACACTTTCTGGACAGGGTCTTCAATGCCTTCCAAAAGTATCCAGACTAGCATCCTTACTTGGTTGTTCCTTAGGGATTGCTGATATAAACTCCGAGGTCCGCATCTTCTTGATCTCGAACGGTTTTATCACGGTAGGATCGTGCAAACGAGATGGTCGTGACATTCTCCCTTACTTCCTCTATCGATGTCCATATCTATCTAGTACAAGATGGGTTAACCTTAACAGTATCCCCCACCTTCCTCTTTCGATGTCCTCATCGATGTTGACAATAACTAAACCCTCTAATGTGGCGATACAGACACTTATGGGAACTTATTTTCAAACTTATGGTCCCTCACTTTTACTCTAATTGATGCTTGAGCAAAATATATACAAACCCAATGATCCACTATAACAAGTTCCTTGTAAATTTTTATGCCATTTTGGTCCGACTTTACACCTGGTTGGTAACCATTGCCATATGCCACCACCAATCAAGCTCGCTATTGCTTCCTAGATTTTGGCCTTAGCTTCAATGTTATCCAACAAGATGTTTACAATTCTGGTAGTCTTTCCCACTTTATTAGTCGGATTCCTCGTCGACAAAATATGGCAAGCTTCTTGATTAAGCTCCACTAGAACCAAAAAAAAATTCATTGTGAAAACAGAAAACACATCGCGAATTTACCAACATTCTGAAGGCACCACTGTACCTAAGGAACACATGATCCCATTATGCCAATACAAAAGAGGCACCACTATGCTTTTGAGTCTAAATGCACCATCATGCATCAATAAGTGAAACACCACTTGTGCCACAACGATCACGAAACCACTGTGTTGTAAGCTAGAACCATTTTACCTTCGAGACACCATACACATGTATTAAAACAAGAAGCACCACTGTGCAATATGTCACAAGTGTCACTATGTCAAAATTCGCACCACTATGCAATGTCATAAGCGTCATTGTGCAAGGATAATTATCATGGTTAACGATAGACACCTCTATGTACTGATCTCACTATTATTTCAAAATAAGCACCACCGTGCATTTTTATCAAAAGTGCCACCGCGCTAAAGCAAATACCACGTGCTTTCACAAAAGGAACCTTTAAGTCAAAAAAGTTGAGCACCACCATGCATCAAAAAAGATCAAGCACCACGTATGCATTGATCACACTAGTGGTTAATTATAGACACCACGAGTGAACTAATCTCACTATATTCATAAGTAAGCACCTCTTTGATAACACAAGATCGAGCACCGCGTATACAACGATCAATAAAATATTCCCTTCAGGCACCACGTGTGCACTGAAACACATATTAAGCACGCAACATGCTAAAATCAAGTGAGCACTTTGAGCCACATGCGCCACCGTGCCATAATAATTATAAGGTTACCTTCAAACACCGCGTATGTACTAATTCCAAGATAATTTTCATCAAGCACCATTGTGCTAGAGTATCACATGAGCACCACTGTGCAAAAAAATGGAACACCACTGTGCCAAAATAAAAGCACAAGAACCATTGTACAGCCAACAAGATTCCATTGCGATAATAATCCCGTTGATTCACCCTACCTACTTCATATGATAAAATTCTTGGCATGAATCTGTCCACCCTACCTACTCTATCCATGTGAGACTAGAACACACTGCCTGCTTTAACCAAGGAAGCGCTTGGTGTGAGTTCAACAAACATTATCCTACCCTGCTTACTCTTTTCACTAGAGCGCTTGACGTAAAGATAAATAACTACAAGAACACTATTTGTGTAACCAACGATGGATCTTCTTCGATCACTTGCCCAAGAGCCACGCTTTGATACCAACTATCACGGATAGGCCGTTTGAGACCGGATCAACACACTGTGCGAAATTTGAAAAAGAACACATCCTAGACAAGTTAGCCTTCAATACGTCCTTTACCAAGGAAAAAACACCGAAAGGTCATCTCAATTACCATCAGGTAACATAACCAACACATATCATATCATGCAGGGCCTAGCGAATGCTAGAAGACAACCCTTGACTATCGAATCGTGTGCGATAGGGGAACTCATGCCCCAAACTATCCCTAGGGACACACCCTAGAGAGACATTGTGCCATCCTCTTGGCCCCAATGCCTACAAACCTAGGCCCTACATAGACCTAGGAGGTCACTTACACCATGGTAGCTCCACTGCTAGCCTATGGCGAGGGGGATGGTGGAGACTCAACACTAGTTCACTTCCCCTAAAGAGCAAATAAAACTTACAAAGAATGATGGGAGTAGACGTTGCTTCGTCCCAATCGGGGACACTTTCTGGACAAGGTCTTCAATGCCTTCCAAAAGTATCCCGACTCGCATCCTTCCTCCTAAAAAGTCTAGTCGAATCGAGTAAATTTTTTTGAGTTATTTGAGTTGAGGAGTTATATTTTACAACTTAAATTTTATTTGAAATTTTTTCGGTTAGAGTTGAGTTTAAAAAATTTGATTCGAGTCGAATCTAGTCGAGTTTTCCAGTTTCTATAAATATTTAATTGTAATTATATATCATGTTATAGTACGATTTGATTCAAATTTAAACGACTTTCTCTAATCATATACGATATGTATATTTATATATTTTTTCATATGTAACAATATTTCTTTATATTTTTATATATCAATATATATATCATAAAAAATTGAGAGACTCATCTTAAACTTAACAATAAATCCATTAATTACTAGAAAATTCAAGTTATATGAGTTATTCAAATTTCTATTTTACAACTTTAACTTTATTTGAAATTTTTTTGAGTCGAGCCAAAACTTTTTCGAGTTGAGTTATTCGAGTTTTTTCTAGTCGACTCGAGTTTTCTCACCCTCACCTTCAGCACCTTGCAATGACAAAAAGAAGGAAAGTTTAGGTAATTCGAGCATGGTAAAAAAAAGAGGAAAATCATCTCAGATTTGAATCAAAATTTGAATAAAATTTGTTACAAATTATTTTTGAATCTAAAATGAATGAAAAGGAAAAGAATAAACCCAAAGTTTCCCAAAATTCAATTCACATCTACTCCAAATTAAATCTGAATCTGCATTAAATAGAGAAAAAAATAACCAAAATTAAAATTTTATTTATTCCGTAGTTTTAAAATTTTAGGTCTAAAATTACCTATATAAAGGGTTGAATCCCATTGTAAAAGGGGGATTTTTTGAAAGACATTTTACACTTTAAAGTTATGGGTTAATTTTGAAAAATTTGAAAGAGTTTTTTAAGAGTGTTATAAAGTTTTGAGTTTTGTACTTGAATTTGAAGTTGGAATAAAAGTTTGAAGCATCTGTAAGATATTTATTTTATTATTTTTATATATGTTCTTCTAGTTTAAATGTATATAAATTATTCTTTGTGTGAGTTCAACTACCATTGTAATAACTGAAAATTAAAAAGGAGGGTTTTTTTAATTTTTTTAAAAGAGGAAAACATTTTTTTTGTTTTTTAGAACCCTTAAAAAAGGGTTACGACACCTTAGTTTGGATATCGTGATCGTTGCTCTACTTTTCATGAAAACCTTGAATATAAATAGGTTTTCCTTCATCTTTTTCATCTCTATGTCCGCAACCTACAACTCGGCATCAAGCGTATCATCTTTGCTACCAACTTTTTGAACAAATCGTGCAGAAGTTCCTCCATCGCTTATTCAAGACTATCTCTTTTGTTGTCTTAGTCCTCGAACAAATTGCTCAGAAGTTTTAACTTTTTATACTATTGGATGAAGGTAAATGTATGATTAAAATTAATAGTAAAAAAATGTGAAGATTATCGTAAGAAAAAAGATAAGAAAATAATCTTAACCATTTATTACTCTCATCTAACGACCCAAAAGGGTGTAAAACTAATTAAGTTTTATATGGTGTAAGAGGATCATAACCTACACACACACACACACATATATATGTTAGTAGTGGTGAGTATTCGACAGAATCGAGTTGACAAGTCATATTTTACAACTCAAATTTGATTTGAAATTTTTTCGATTCAATTCGAGTTTAAGAAATTCGGTTCGAGTTGAGTCAAGTCGAGTTTTTGAGTTTCTATAAATATTTAATTGTAATTATTTATCATATTATAGTACGATTTGGTTCCAATTTAAACGATATTCTCTAATCATATAAGATATGTATATATATATTCATATTTTTATATATCAATATATCATAAAAAATTGAGAGACTCGTTCCAAGATTAAAAATAAATCCTTTAATTATTAAAAGTTTTGAGTTATTTGAATTTCCATTTTACAACTCGAACTTTATTTTAAAATTTTTCAAGTCGAGTCGAGTTTATAAAATTTCAAGTTAAATCAAAATGAGTTGAAAATTTTCGCCTCGAGTCGAGTTATTTAGTTTTTTCAATTCGAGTTTTACTCACCCCTATGTGTTAGGATCAACTTACATGGTGTAAAATGATAATATATGACTAAAATTAACTCTTAATCTTTCTTTTTCAAGCGATAATTTTTATATTTTCTATTGTTAATCTCATCTATCCATTTTACTCATCCAATGGGCATCGATTAGTGTAAAACTCTTTTAAGTTTTACACATTTGTTGGATCGTTGGATGATTGAAACAGATGACTTAGATTAACGGTTGGTTATGTGAAAATTATCACTTGTGGAAAATATAAAGAGTTAATTAGAGTCATCCATATCAATCATCAAACAATTCAAAAAACATGTAAACTAAACTTAGTTTTACACTAATTTTGGACGGTTGGATGATAGTAATAAATGGTTACGATTACTTACTTTTTATTTAAGGAATAATCTTCACATTTTCTACTGTTAATCTCATCCATCCATTCTACTCATCCAATGTTATAAATTAATGTAAAAATAAATGAGTTTTTCGATACGTAATTAGATCCATACCCTCTCTTTATATATATATATATATATATATAATATATATATATATATATACTTCTCTTAGATATTTGAATTTTCAAAAACTCAAATGAACAAAGAGCAACAAATACCAAATCCTCAGCACTGTAATAAGATATGTAAATGCTTATTTTTGCTTACTCATATAGCATTTAAAGAATTTTGTAAGGGTTCGAGGAATTTTCATTTTGATATTTGGTTCCTGCAATCTCATCATTATGAATTTTACTTGAGAAGGGAAAAGGAAGGGGAGAGGAAAATGAGGAGAAAGAAAAAGTGCAGCCAAAACCATTACAAATCTAAATCATGTGAATTTTGAAGACTCTATATCAAATAGAGATCGAATGAAATTGCTCAGGAATAAAAATTGTCAACAAAATGAAATTGTCGGTAGAATAAAAATTGCTCGGGCAATTGAAAAATGCAATACTATTTTGAAGAACCTTTCTTTTATTCCTTTGAATCTCTTTTATTTTCTCTCACACTCACCACAGCCACACACAACTACTACTATCACTCATTCACATTCTCACTCACACTTTATAAAGCAATAGACAATACCTTTATATAGACACTAGACATTATTACACAATAAAACCTAATAAAAACCATAACTCTTATAACTCCTATAACTCCTATATTAAACTCCATAACTCTCATATTAACTTTTTGACATTTCAAATTTTTAACTCCCCATTAGATCTAAGTTTTATGACTCACTAAATATTTCATTTAAGTTTATTTCAACAAAACTCCCCCGTAAACTTAAATGTTAGTGCCATCTATCATGTCAATTATCTTCTTGCATTTGTCTTGACCATTCATCTTTTTCTTGAACACCCATTTTACACCAATATGATGACTTTCTTTCGGCAATAGGCTGACTTCCAATCAATTGCCTTAATCTCCTCGTCCATGGCAATTTGCCATTTCTTGTCTCGTGATGCCTCTTCAAAGCTAATATTTTCAGCATCTACCAAAAGACATACAAGATGTACCTCACTTGTCGAATCATATAAATCTTGTAAACTTCACATTTTAGGTTCTCGTGGTTCATCTCCATCATCGGTAGTTTCAGAACTTGCTGGTATGCCTGTTGGTGCAACAACTGATGATTCTCCAACTTCTATGATAATCTCTGTCAAATTATTCCAATCCTATTTGCTCGCTTCATTTACTCGCACATCACGACTCACCATCACCTTCTTGCTTATCAGATCGAGTAGCTTATACCCTTTTGTCTTCTTATCATACCCAATAAAAATAAAGTTTTTACTTTTTTCTTCGAGCTTCGTTCTTCGTTGATCTGGTACATGTGCATACGCTACACTACCAAACACTTTAAGATGAAAAACTGTCGGCTTTTGTCTACTTCATGCCTCTTGTGGTGTTTGATTATCTAACTTTACATGTGGACAACGATTTTGTATATAGATGACACATTGCACAAATTCTGCCCAGAATTGCCTCGACAATTTCTTTCTCTTAAGCATTGATCGAACCATGTCAAGAATGGTCCGATTCTTTCTCTCAGCCACACCATTTTGTTGAAGAGAGTATGGTGCGGTTCGGAATCTCCTTATCCCTTGCTCCTCGCAATATTCCATGAAAGCTTTCGACGTATACTCGCCACCTCTGTCTGATTGTACGGCTTTGATATGCCTACCAGTTGCCTTCTCCACCATCACTTTGAACTTTTTGAACACCTCAAATACATCAGATTTTTCTTTCAAAAAATACACCCAAGTTTTTCGTGAAAAATCATCAATAAACGAAATGAAATATCTTTTACCGCTAAAAGGTTCAGGAGTGATTGGTCCACATATGTCGGTATGAATCAACTCGAGTGGATGTCTAGCTCGATAGTCTGTATTCTTTTGAAATGATGTTCTTGCTTGCTTTCCAATCACACATTCTTCACAAAATTTGCCATCATAACCCATGTTCGGCAATCCGTGCACCATGTTCTTCTTTGCTAACTCCTTTAGAATACTATGATTTAGGTGACCAAATTGGAGATGTCATAGCGATGCCTTATCTTTTACATCAACTTGCAAATATTTTTCTCGCATGCTTCTCAAATTCAATTTGTACATCCGATTTTTGCCCATTTCAGCTCTGGCAATCAAACACCCTTGTTTATCCTTCAAGAGTAGTACTTGGTCTTTCAAAAATATTGAATATCCTTTCTCCATGAGTTGCCCCATACTCAAAATATTTGTCTTAAGGTCAGGAACGTAATACACATCTTGGATTAACCCTATCATGTCATCCTTTTGTAAAAAGCAAATTGTACCTCGACCTTTAACCTCAACTTTTGATGCATCACTAAACGACACATGACCATCTTCAATCTTTTGCATCTCTTTGAATAAGTACTCATGACCGCACATATGGTTACTTGTGCCCGACTCTAGGTACCACACATCATTTTCGTTGTTGACTTCATTTTTAACTATCAAGAGAATATCTTCATTTGCTTCATCTTCCACGGCTATGTTGGTTGTCTCTTCCACCTTTTTATCAGCTTAACAATCTTTTGCATAATGCCCTACTTTTCTACAATTATAACATTTTTCGGAGTTGCAATCTTTCGCGTAATTACCATACTTATAACATTTGTAGCACTCGATGTTGGAATAATTTGATCGTCCGCCTCTTCCTCGATTGTATCCTCTTCTATGCCAATTTGGTTGGCTCGTCTGTCCCTTCTCTTTATAATATCCTTCATGACTATCTCTTTGACCACCATGACCATTTCCACGACCTCCACGACCATGTCCTCTACCTCAAAAATTTTGAGAATAGATTACCTTCTCATCTCTTATTGACGCCTTAGTCTGAAGTGCTTGCTCGAGTGTCTCCTCTTTCTTTTTCTTCTAACGTTGTTCATGTGCCTCAAAAGAACCGGTGAGTTCATCAACTGTGAGAGTTTCAAGGTCCTTTGACTCTTCTATCGCGCACATAATATTCTCAAAATTATCGGTTAATGATCTCAAGATCTTCTCCACAATTCTCGCATCGGTTAAAGTTTCACCATTATGAATGAGTTGGTTTGTCACAGCTTGTACACGAGTAATGAAATCGGATACACTTTTTGATTCCTTTATGTTCATGCTCTCCAACTCGCCACGAAGAGTTTGGAGACGCACTTGCTTAACTCGGTCGACTCTATTGAACACCTTTTTTAAAGTGTCCCACGCTTCTTTTGAAGTAGTTGCCCCAACAATCTTCTCAAAACTTGATTCGTCAATGGCTATGAACATCATGTATAACGCCGCATTATCCTTTGATCGCGCCTTTTTCAACGCCTTGGTTTGAGCCGCCGTATATCCCGCGGTAGTTGTTGGTTCTTCGAATCCTTCTTCGACAACCTCCCATGCATCTTGAGATCCAAGAAGAGCTTTCATTTGAATACTCCAATTTTCGTAATTTGCCTTTGTTAGACATGGTAGCGGCATTTGACCCATCACATTCGTCATTAACTCTGATACCAATTTGAAGACTCTAAATCAAATAGAGTTCGAATGAAATTGCCTAGGAATAAAAATTGTCAACAAAATGAAATCGCCCGCAGAATGAAAATTGCTCGGGCAATTGACAAATGCAATACTATTTTGAAATACTTTTTTTTATTCCTTTGAATCTCTTCTATTTTCTCTCACACTCACCATAGCGACACACAACTACTACTCTCACTCATTCACATTCTCACTCACACTTTATAAAGCAATAGACAATGCCTTATATAGACATTAGACATTATTACACAGTAAAACCTAATAAAACCATAACTCTTGTAACTCCTATAACTCTTATATTAAACTCCATAACTCTCATAACTTTTGACATTTCAAATTTTTAACTCCCCATTAAATCTAAGTTTTATGACTTACTAAATATTTCATTCAAGTTTATTTCAACAAATTTTGTATGTACTGAACTTAGAATTTGCATCTGTAAATTTCTGTGGCAATCTTGAAATGTTGAATCTTCCTGGAATCAGTGTCAAATTCTGCTTTTCAGTATCGTACTTGGCAAATCCAACACAATTGGATAGGTTCTTGAATTATCCCTTTAGTTCGCACGAGAGATTGTCTACTAAGCATGGTAATTATACCTAAAATAATTCTGAATAAAGCTCGCAGATACAATCACAGAATGCTTTGTTTGTTACTAGTTGTTTTTTGGACCAAGTTCTTTAAGCAATTCTATCGATGGTTTATGATAAATTTGAATTTAAGCAATTCTATGGAATGTTCCTCGAACCTTTCAGACCTTAGGTGGGATTTTCTTTGCCAACTTTAGTGTAAAAGAAAAATATCTTAATAGAAGTAATTTTAATAGGAACTGCTATATTTTGGAGTGCAACTTTTAAGACAATCGATTTCCTTACATGTGAATGGGGTATCAACGAGATGGATAAGCAAGTCGTAGATGGTTTTAATTATTATATATTAAAACTTGAGCATTTAGACTGTTGGGTAAGAAGAGTCCATGGCAATGCCACAAACACCTTCTTTATCCTTTATGTTTCGTTGCATCCTGATATATCCTTCTTCACCCCATCCTGTGCCCCACGAGTTCTTGATCAGCCAATAATCAGTACCATCTTCAGAACCATATCCAACGGCTGTAACACCATGGTCTAGATCAGTTCCGCAAGGTCCAGTGAAAATTCCACTCGAGTAGAACTGAAAGGCATAATCTCCAGCATCAATGGAGACTGATACTGGTTGGTTTGCAACAGCCTTCTGTAATGCATGTTCGTTATTTGCAGGAACAACCTCATACCCAGTAATTGTAGCTGCATGGAAAGCCTCCTTTGTTTTGTTGCAAATCCCATCATCACCCTTGTAAGGGTAAGTCGCTTCGGATGCGACGCCATGATTGCGGATTATGAACTTAAATGCATCTTCCATTTCACCACCTTCACATCCCTGATCCATACCTTTATCACAATCAACCAGTTCTTGCTCAGACAAGGAAATTAGTTGTCCTGTACTTAGTTTGTGAATTCCTTCCGTTGCTGCAATAGCCGAGAATGCCCAGCAGCTACCTGTGTTGTAAATGAGTTTTTTCAATACTTTGGTTTATGAGAAACTAAGATTTAGGGTTATGCTCAAACAGTTACATATTGCTTACCACATTGTGCTTGGTCCTTGATGGGCGTAACGGCTCCTTTCTTCCTCCAGTCCATGCTAGCAGGCAAACTTGTAACATTCTCGTACCTAAATGATGTCTGTTCTCTTGTTGTTAGCCTATGTGGACTTATGTATCCATTCCTGTATGCCCTAAACTCATCACTGGTTTGATCTGCAAACTTGTTGATGCTTAGCTTGTAAGATCGATGACCTGCGGCATTAAATGACTCTATAAACTTCACATTGCTTTCGAATATCTTGAATCGCATTTCCTTCTCCGCATCATTCTTATAGACTCGCCCATATTCAACCATCCATTGCTCGTGCCTCTCAGACAAGGATGGCTCGGGCAGGCTACGGCACATGATGTGTGGGATGTAAACAGCTATTACAAGGAAGAATAGCATGCTGCAATCTCTTGGGAAAACCATTGGCGATTGTTTGTTTGATTGGTTGGGGCAGGTAAGGAGGGTTGTTGGATATGCATGGGATTTATTCAAAGCTTCTCCTTTTATAGAGAACAAAAGCATGACCTGGAAATAGAATGTTTGTGTGAATATTTGACATCAATGAACTTGGATTTGCCTTTGCCGGTACACTGAATAGGATTTGGAATTTTGGATTAGAATTGTAATGCACTGTGGACGACGTCTCACAGATTTTTTGGAACTTGAGTGAAAAACTAAAAATAATATTTTATATAAAAAGTATATTTTTTATTATGAATAAAAATTATGTCCCGTTTTAGTGTTTTACTTATGCACCAACAATAAAAAATATAGAGTAAAATTTAAAATTTATAATTTAAAACTTAAGATTAAACTTAAATTTTATTTTTTTAATATTAAACCTAAAGAAATATTTATCTCACTAATTTAATTAATTAATTCAATATATTCCTCTCGCACCCGGTTGTGTGTGCCGTGCAAGCTGTCCCTCTGTTGTTTTGTTGTAGGGATTCTGGAGTTCTAATTTGGCATTGTTGAAAACTACACGAAACATTAGATTGTTCTTGGTCAAACGTTTTACATTGAAAGTTACGTTATTGTTATACTTGAATAATAATAATAATTTCTTTTATAAGTTAAATAATAAAATAAATAAATGTTTATATAAAATATAAAAAAATAATTTTTTAAAAATTTAAGGTGTCAATAAACACTTTATTTTCTCATGTGGCTTTATCTCTAACTAGAATCATACTGAAAAGACTATCGAACATTGTTTAGACCGTTAGAGTCGCCCAAAATTATTGAAAGATATCTCTCTATTCGACCATTCATTTTCTGCAAACAAATCACCGGAAGTGTTAATTTCTAGACAATAATAAAACCAAAAACAGAAGCTTAAAAATAAAATTAGAGTGATCGGAACTTATCTTTAGTCATTAGAATGTTAAAATGACGAAAATGGAGTTGAACAAGAAGGTTTCGGATAAATCTAGTAGAGGTTGGGGGGTCCTACCAAATCGGATAGATCTAGGAGAGGAGCTGAAAATCATCTCACGATGGTCGAAGGTGATAAGTTGGATCAAGGGGTGAAGGCCATGACAGAGTGTGACGAAAAATTTAGTGTTCTTCAAATTCTTGCTGAACTCAAAAAAATACCAAGCCAAAAGGGTTGATTTTGATCCATTTCTAAAAATATCCTGGGTTTGAACGTGTTGTGGGGTGAAAATCATCTATTTTTTTTCATACTTCTTTTTTTGTCTCTATTTCAAATTAAAGGTTTAGGATTTAGTATTTAGAGTTCAAAGTTAGTGATTGTTGTCAGGGTTCATAGAATTATGGGTATGGTATATTTTTTAGGGTTTAAGGTTTAAAAAAATAAGAGTTAGGATTAAAAATTAATTTTTTAATTTTTTTTTAAAAGACAAAAAGATAAGTCATAAAGAGGTAGATGTATTTTACCCATGTTTGTGAGTAGAGAGAGGAGAGAGAATGAGAGGGTAGAGAGAGTGCATGGGTTTTTTAAGTGATTTAACTCGCTTTAGGATTGTAAACTCCTAAAATGCATATCCAACTATGATTATTGCTTGCTTTCATGATCATTTAGCTTGCAATCATTATATAATTTTATGTATTAACATTAATTTATATGAAATGTAATGAATACATGTTAAGATATGCCTGATATATCTTTTAGTGTAGTAGGGTACTGTTGTATGGCACATTGAGATGCTATGAGACAAATTTTTAATTTGATACTTGAGTGACACCTTTGGGCCATGTCTAAAAAACGGCCACTTAAAGTAACGATTAAAAATCGACCGAATGTTTTAGGCCTTTGGATGAACCCAATTTAACATTGACCGTTAAATTAGAAAAAGAAAGTAAAGAGTAACCGGTTCTTCAGGTTTTAATCTGAAAAGATAAATTTGAGTCCCTTAACCTTCGATATATTTGTTTCCTCTCATCACCTTTGTTGTATTTGACGTTTCAGCATCCTTCCTGTGATAGAACAAATGCCAGGCACGTTAGGTCGGCCCACTCCAAGCTTTTGTTTCTGGGGCAATATGTGCTGGAGTTGGCTCTGGTAGAGTTTTTCTTGCAAAGGTATCCGAGGGAGTCGCCGAGGCCGATGAGGGAAAGAGTTTTTGGTTTGATTGGGAAGAGAAATTTGCATAAATGGATTAAAGCTGATAGCTTGCAAAATCTAATCTTTCCTTATGATGATATGGATAAGTATTAAGGATTTGAGGAAGAGAAGAAGAATAGGAGGTTTGAGGAAGAAAAAAGAAATAAGAGAGTAAGCTCAGTAAGTAACGATAAAGAGTCAATTGACTATTAAAAAATAATAGGAGTTTTATTTATACATAATAAAAAAGAAAGAAAGAAGTAAAGAAAATAAAGAACTAATCTTATAACTAACACTAACTAAACAAGAAATATCAATCCTATTAGCCCCCCTCAAGTTGGCGTATAAACATTCTGAATACCAAACTTGACAATAGATCTTGAAAATAATGTAGTTGGAAGAGCTTTAGTAAAACAATCTGCAAGTTGGTTCTGACTTGAAACTGGTAGTAATGTAATTAACTTCTGCTGAATCTTTTCGCGAATCAAATGACAATCAATTTCTATATGCTTCGTTCGCTCATGATGTATAGGATTTTCTGTAATTTTTATAGCAGACAAATTGTCACAATAAACATTAGCAGCAAGAGAAGGAACATGTAAATCAGAAAGTAAATATGTTAACCATTGTATTTCACAAGTTACTGATGCTAAGGCTTTATAATCAGCTTCACTTGATGATCGCGATATAGTTTTTTGTTTTTTACATTTCCAAAAAATAAGAGAGGAACTAAAAAATACACAGAAACCAGTTGTTGATCGTTTGGAGTCAGGGCAGGAAGCCCAATCCGAAGAGGAAAAAGCATTAAGTTTAAGTTCAGTATCTGCAGGAAAAACAAACCTTGTTCAGGACTACTTTTAAAATACCTAAGTACTCTATGTGCAACAACTAAATGTCCACTAATAGGAGCAAAAATAAATTGAGATAGTTGCTGGACTGCAAACAAAATATCAGGTCGGGTATTGGTTAAGTATAACAGCTTGCCAACTAATTTCCTATAATATGTAATGTCTGTAAGGGGATCCCTTTTTGTTGAGACAACCTATTATTAGGAATCAAAGGTGTAGATGCTGGTTTGAAATCTAGAAAACCATATTCATTTAGTAAGCCTAAAGTGTATTTTCGCTGACATAGATTAACACCTCGAGAAGATCTAGCAACATCAAGTCCTAAAAAATTTTAAGTTTCTTAAATCTTTTATTTGAAAGGTATCATGAAAATATTCTTTTATCTTAGATATTCCATGTATATTCGGGCTAGCAAGAATAACATCATCCACATAAACAACTAGAATAAAAAAATTATCTTCAGTTCTTTTAGTAAAAATAGAACTATTAGAGTTTGCCTATTTAAACCTTATTGAATTAAGGCCGAAGATAACCTTTCATTCTATTGTCTACTAGCCTGATTTAAAACATATAAACTTTTATTTAACTTACATACCAGATCAGAAGCAGGAGCAGGAGCAGAAAAATCAAGAGGTAATTGCATGTATACCTCTTCTTGTAAGTAACAATGTAGAAAAGCATTATTTACATCTAATTGATGCAAATGCCAACCTTTTGCAACTGCAACAGCCAATAAAGTTCTAAAAGAGGTTATTTACTGCTAATTGATGCAAATGCCAACCTTTTGCGTATATCCTTTATCTACTACTCTAGCTTTGTACCTTTCTAACGACCCATCAGATTTTAGTTTAGTTTTGTAAACCCATTTGCATCCTATGGTTTGTTTTCTTGGTGGAAGACATACTAAAGTCTAAGTATTATTCTTTTCTAAAGCTTTAATTTCCTCATGCATAGCATTCTTCCATTGTTCATGTAAAATAGCCTGATTATAAGTTTTTGGTTCAGATAAAACTTCCACATTTCCTATATAAGATAAAAACTGAGAAGATATGTTTTTGTAAGATAAAACCTGATTAATGTTGTGGGGATTAGTCTTCGGCTTTGGCAAATCAAGGCGATAGTCTTTAAATTGATGAGGAAGCTTCTTGCTTCTTGTAGGCTGTTGTGTGTAGAAAGAGTTACGCAATTAGTGCAAGTGTAGACTTCGCAAGTAATAAAGTGATAAGTATATAGAGTATCGTCTCCACAAGGATTGGTGTACTTAATATGTTTTCTTTCTTCTTCTCGCTCTGCAAAAGAAATAAAAGACACAAATTAATTTGAGTATTCCGAATTAAACTAAACAACTTGAATAATAAAGAAAACTAGAGAATGAGAATAAAATCAGATTGAGAAAATAGACAAGATCTAGTTGTGTTGTATTGTGGATTCAATTGACTTGTTTCTGTCTAACACAATTACACAATACTGCTTCGGCAGTACTTCAGTTTTACTGCCTCGACAGTGAAGGGTTTCGTCCGCCGCGAACATCCCTTGCTCTTGGGTGGCCTTTACTAAGGTTCGGCAAAGTGTCCTCTGATGACTCCGCTTATCCCTAAGTCGAAGTACTATTGATGACTAGTCCTTGATGATACCTCCCGGCGTGAATCAACTATAATCACCAGCCAATCTTACACTTCTTTTAGCCGCTGAAACTCTAACCTATTCCTAGACCGAGTTAGTATTTTCCGACTAGAAAAATACCGTACTTATCCCTTTCGTGAATCTAACTCTTCCGATATTAGATAAATAGATCTCTCCCAAACTTTTTTCCCGAGATTGAATGCAAGAATAATGAATGGCAAAGAATAAGCGAACCTTGATATTTTATTGCATGAAACAAGAAAACAAAGTACAATCTCTTTTCACAAATACTCGATAACTTTCACCTAAGCCCTAGAAGAGTTTAGAACATAATGAAAACAAAGAAAACTCTAAAGTATATGGTGAACTCTCCTCTCTATCGTCGTGTGTCGGCTATGGTTTATATAGGCTTGGCCTAGGGAAAACCTTTTCAAAGTAGGAATAAAACTTGGAGTAAAACACAAGTTAAGTATATAAATGAAAAATATTTATTTTATTTCCTAGTTTATTCCTATAAGGATTCTTTTCCCGCGTGGTCTTTGACCTTGATTTTTCGTGTGTTTCCCAACTCCGATTTCTATGTCGTTTGTCTTAAAACTTTCACCTTATTTTTCTCTTTAGATCGCCTACAATATCGATATTTGTTCTTCAGGTGCTGCCGTGGCCTCAGGTGCTGCGGTGGCCTCAAGTGCTGTCGCAACATCAGGTCTACCTGCAAATGCGCAAAGGTGCATTAAAACTTACATTTTCTATAAATATCATCTTTATATATCACAAAAGCAAAATATCCAAATATCACATATTAAGTTCGTGCATTAGCCCAAGTAGGTGTAGATTAAGTAATTATTGTCCATGAAAGGTGTAAAAAGTGATAGTCTTTTGAGCACTTATCACACCCCCAAACTCGAACTATTGCTTGTCCTCAAGCAATGCAAACCATCAAATTACCATACCTTTGTGATTTGATTATTACTGCACCATGTGAGTAAGCCTGAACAACTTCAAATGGGCTTGATCATCTGGACCTGAGTTTGCTTGGGAACATTTTGAGCCTAGAATTGAAATGAGGACTTACTACCCCGGTAAAAATTGCCTCGGTAGTAGCTTACGGTCATGCCATCATTTAGTCTTTTCCTTGTAGATCATGGCATTTTCATAGGCTGCTGCTCGGAATTCTTCTATCTCATTAAGGTCTAGCAGTCTTTTCTGGCCAGCTTTTTCCCATTCCATGTTCAAATTCTTTACTGCCCAGTAGGCTTTGTGTTCAATTTCCACGGGCAAATGGCATGTTTTTCCAAATACAAGCCTTTATGGAGTTGTTCCCAATGGGGTCTTGTAAGCTATCCTATATGCCCACAGGGCATCGTCTAGACGATGAGACCAATCCTTTCGAGATGGGTTTAGCACCTTTTCAAGGATTTGCTCTAATTTCCTGTTTGATATTTCATCCTGCCCATTTGTCTGTGGGTGGTAGGCTGTAGCAATTCTGTGTGTGATGCCTAATTTCTTCAGGGTCGCGACAATGAGTCTATTGTCAAATTGTTTACCTTCATCACTAATGATTGCTCTAAGGACTCCCAATCTGGTGAAAATGTTTTTCTTGAGAAATTTCTGAATAGTCTTGGAATCATTATGTGGTGTGGCAATTGCTTCGATCCATTTTGATACATAATCCACCGCTACTAGGATGTAGAGGTTGCCTTAAGATGATGGGAATGGTCCCATGAAGTCTAAGCCCCAAACATCAAATAGTTCTACTTCAAATATAGGTTGCAATGGCATCTCATTACGTATAGAGATGTTGCCCGTTCGTTGGCATCGGTCACAGTTCTTGTAATAAAGTTGGGCATCTTTGAAGAGTGTGGGCCAATAAAGGCCTGATTGAAGCACTTTTGTGGTTGTTCTGTTTCCTCCAAAATTTCCTTCACAAGGTAAATCGTGACAGTGCTGGAGCACTTCTTTTTGCTCATCCTCTGGAACACATCTTCTTATAACCTGATCTGCACATTGCTTGAACAAAAGAGGGTCGTCCCAGAAATACTGCTTTGCATTGTGCTGAAACCTCTTTTTTTCATTATGGTTAAGGCTATAAGGTAGAACACCAATAGCTAAATAATTTACAAGATCAACATACCAGGTAATGGTTGTGACTGCGGCAAGGTCTTCGATCAATGTTGTCGAAATGTACTTAGTTACTACCGCAGCGGCACAATCGTATACTGTCGCAGTCTCTGCCTCGGCAGATCCTTCTCCTACTGTCGATATGTGCAGGATATGTTCGTCTGGGAATACATCTTGTATTTCTTCTTGTGGATTGTTTTTCTCCCCAGTTTCTAATCTGGAAAGATGATTAGCTACCTGGTTTTCTGTACCTTTTTGTCCTTGATGCCTACGTCAAATTCTTACAAAAGAAGGATCCATCTAATCAGTCTGGGCTTCGCATCCTTCTTTGAGAACAGGTACTTGATTGCCGAATGATTAGTGTGGACAATCACTTTTGTTCCGATAAGGTATGATCGGAACTTATCAAAGGCAAAGACCACTACTAGTAATTTCTTCTATGTGGTGGTGTAATTGATCTGAGCATCATTGAGGGTTTTACTAGCATAGTAGATGACATAGAATATGTTGTTCTTTCTCTGCCCGAGTGTTGCCCCGACAGCATGATCACTTGCATCACACATCATTTCAAATGTCAAGGACCAATCTGGTGGGACTACAATTGGTGCGGTGATCAACTTCTCTTTGATAACTTCGAATGCTTTAGTGCATTCCTTGCTAAATTCAAATTTCTTAACCTCTTCAAGCAAATTACACAAAGCTTTAGAAATTTTTGAAAAATTAGAGATAAACCTCCTGTAAAAACCTACAAGACCCAATAAACTTCGGGCTCCTTTGACTGAAATTGGTGGAGGAAAATTCTTTATCACATCTATCTTGGCTTTGTCAACTTCAATTCCCTGTGATGAGATTTTGTGGCCCAAAACTAGGCCTTCATTCACCATAAAGTGGCAATTTTCCCAATTAAGAACTAAATTGGATTCCTCACATCTTTGCAGCACCTTTTCTAGATTGTCGAGGCAATGAGTGAAGTTATCTCCAAAGAATGAAAAATCTTCCATGAATATCTCCAGGAAGTCCTCTATCATGTCCGAAAAAATTGCCATCATGCATCTTTGAAAAGTTGTCGGGGCATTGCAGAGGCCGAACGACATTCTTCTAAATGCATATATCTCATACGGGAAGGTGAAGGTGGTTTTTGCCTGGTCTTCTTGGTCTATGGAAATCTGATTATATCCTGATTAACCATCAAGAAAATAGTAAAAAGGTTTACCAACAATTCTATCAAGCATTTCATCAATAAAGGGTAATGAGAAATGATCTTTCTTTGTTGCCTTATTTAACTTGCGGTAATCCATACAAACCCTCTAACCGGTTATAGTCCTGGTTGGGATTAGCTCATTGTTCTCATTGGTTATTACAGTCATGCCACCTTTCTTGGGTACACATTATATCGGGCTTACCCATGCACTGTCAGAGATAGGGTAGATAATTCCTGCATCAAGCCATTTGGTTATTTCCTTACGTACTACCTCCTTCATGGCATGGTTAAGTCTCCTTTGGGCTTCAACCGTTGGCTTATGATCTTCTTCTAAAAGGATTTTGTGCATGCAAATTGTTGGGCTTATTCCCTTCAAGTCATCAATTGACCATCCGATTGCCTTCTTATGCTGCCGCAGCATCTCTATCAAGCTTTGTTCCTGTTCTGGCTGCAACTCAGAAGAAATAATTACGGGCATTGTGTGGTTGGTTCCCAACTAAGCATATTTTAATTTGTCAGGTAAAGGTTTTAATTCAATAGCCAAGGGTTCCTCATTTGAAGGTTTTTCATCCTTACCTAGGTAATTTAGTGGTTCGAAATACTTACCTGGAAGGTGTGTTGTCCAATTAGCTTCCTCAACCTGTGTTTCAACACTGTCCAAAACTCTGCTGTAACAGTCATCAACGTTACTGCCAAGGCAGATCTGTGGTACATTGTCAAGATTGCTATCGAGGTAGTGGTTGCTGAGACAGGGTATTGCGTTTCCTGCATCTGCGGTGTAAATAACATGACACTCCTCTAGATCATCATGTCTTTTTAGAATCTGGAAAACATTAAGTTTTACTTGCTGGTCGTTGACCCTCATTGTAAATTCTCCTTTTTCCACATCGATAATAGTACGCCCAGTAGCTAGAAAAGGTCTCCCCAGGATGATCGGTGCATTGTCATCTGCTTTACAATCAAGAACAAGAAAGTCAGCTGGAAAAATAAATTTATCCACCCTTACCAATATGTCCTCGATCTTTCATTCAGGGTGCACATACGATCTATCTGCTAATTGGAGCATCATTGTTGTGGGTTTTGCCCTTCCTATTCCAAGCTTTTGGAAGACGGATTTCGGCATCAAATTTATGCTTGCTCCAAGGTCACATAGGGCCTTTCCTTCATAATGGTTTCCTATCGCACATGGTATAGTAAAACATCCAGGATCCTTCAATTTGGGGCCATACGATTATGAAACATTGTCATGCATCTTTCGGTTGCGGCAACAGTTTCAAACTCACCAAGCCTTCTTCTTTTGGACACAATTTTTTTTTAGAATTTGGTATAATTCGACATCTGTTCTATTGCCTCAACTAGTGACAAATTAATGTGGACTTGCTTCAAGATGTCTAGGAACTTTTTAAATTGATAGTCCTACTTCTGCCTTTTCAACCTCTATGGAAAAGGTTGTGGGGGTCGTATTTCCTCTAGTGTCTCATTAATCTGAAATTTAATACCTGGTACCATTGGTTCTCCTGCTGTCTCGGCCGCTTGGCGTGAGACTACCAATTTCTCTGTCGAGGCAGTGCCTTTTGCTGGGATTGTTGTGGCATGATCGCTTAGTTCAACATCTAAATCTTCTCTATCTAATTCTTCTTGTTCCACTAGTGGGACTTTGTCTGCCGAACTACCTAATATCTTCTTAAGTTGTAGGCCACTCCTAGTAGTGATTGCCTTACATTGCTCATGACCTCTTCCCTTTGCAACTTCAATATTGCTGGGTAATCCTCTTTGTGGTCTAGTATTTAGATTTTGAGCAAACTACCCAACTTGAGTTTCTAGTGTTTTAATGGCTGCCTCTTGGTTCTGCAACCTCATCTCAGTTCTGTTTATAAAGGCATCGGTCCTCTTAATAAAATTACTATTCTCAGCCAAGTATTGTTTTGTTTTCATCATAAAGGTCTTAAGAGAATTTTCCAATGAACTTGTAGGCTGCTGCTGATACATCTGCTGCTGCGGCATTGGTTGCTGTAACTGCTGCGGCGGATGTTGCCTTTGCATTGGCTGCTGGAAACCTGAGGGTTGAGTAGTTGGATTTAGAGCATATTTAGGATTACTCCATGAGAAGTTTGGATGCTTTTTTCATGCTGAATTATATGTATTGGACATCATATTGTTGTTCCGATTATAATTTCCCACATAAATACTAGATTCATGACTCTACATACATTTAGAAGAGCTATGGTTACCTCCACATAAATTACAGAAAGAATCTATTGCCTTGAACTCATGGGTATTATTCTATATTTGCATATTCTGAACCATCTTAGTTAGAGAGGCCAATTGTGTCGTCACTGAATTGGATGTTTCCAACTCATTCACTGTAGCTTGGCGTCTTACTCCTCTTCGCCTAGATGTAGGGAATTGAAAGTCATTCTTTGCAAGTTTGTTCAAAATTCTATAGCTTCCTCCGGTGGTTTGTCAAGAAGTGTCCCATTGACAGAGGCGTCTAGCATCATCCTTGTTGGGGCATTGGTTGCATTGTAAAACATAGTCACTTGTGTCCATAATGGAAATCCATGCAAAGGACACTTGTGTAGTAGCTCCCTATATCGCTCCCATGCCTCATACATTGGTTAATCATCTGCCTGCCGAAAAGAAGTAATTTCATTATGTATATGATCGTATAGATTAGTAGGATTGAAATGTGTAATGAAATCATGACATAGTTCAATCCAAGATCCTATAGATCCTGTTGGAATGCTATTTAACTAGGTTTTTGCCTTATCCCTCAGTGAATAGGGAAAAAGTTTCAGTCTCAGAACATCTTCATGGACTCCTTGAATTTTGAATGAATTACAAATCTCCATGAATGATTTGAGATGTTTCCTGACATATTTAGTTAATGACCCACCAAACTGTCAAATGGTATTGAGCATATTAAACATGACAAGTTTTAGTTCAAAGTGGGCTACTTCGATTTCTGGTGTGACAACTTCTAGATTTAACCCATTCAAATCCTCTTCTAAGAAATCTTGAACTCTGAGCTTCCGCAGCAGTGGAGGCGGCAGAAGTCCTCCATTGCCAGCGGGTAAGTTCTGTTCTACTGGGTTATCTGCCATAACTACTCGGATTTGTCTTCTCAACCTTTGACGTGTGCGTTCAATTTCTGGATCTAGCTCGTACAAAGGATTGCTTGAGTTTGCCCTAGTCATACACCAGTAAAAACCGAAGTTTAATAAAAGTAACTAAAAATGAGAAAATAAAGATAACAATTAATTTAGTTGCCAATCCCCGGCAACAGCGCCAAAAACTTGTTGCGTGTAGAAAGAGTTGTGCAATTAGTGCAAGTATACACTTCGCAAGTAATAAAGTGATAAGTATATCGAGTATCGTCTCCACAAGGATTGGTTTACTTAATATGTTTTCTTTCCTCTTTTCGCTCTGCAAAAGAAATAAAAGACACAGATTAATTTGAGTCCGAATTAAACTAAACAACTTGAATAAGAAAGAAAACTAGAGAATAAGAATAAAATCAGATTGAGAAAATGGCCAGGATCTAGTTGTGTTGTATTGTGGATTCAATTGACTTATTTCTGTCCAACACAATTACACAACACTGCTTCGGCAGTACTGCAGTTTTACTACCTCGAGTGAAGGGTTTCGTCCGCCGCGACAATCCATTGCTCTTGGGTGGACTTTACCAAGGTTCGGCAAATTATCCTCTGATGACTCCGCTTATCCCCAAGTCGAAGTACTGTTGATGACTAGTCCTTGATGATACCTTCCGGCGTGAATCAATTATAATCACCAACCAATCTTAAACTTCTTTTAGCTGTTGAAACTCTAACCTATTCCTAGGCCGAGTTAGTATTTTTGACTAGAAAAATACTGTACTTATCTCTTTCGTGATTCTAACTCTCCCGATATTAGATAAATAGATCTCTCACAAACTTCTCTCCTGAGCTTGAATGTAAGAACAATGAATGACAAATAATAAGAAAACCTTGATATTTGATTGCATGAAACAAGAAAACAAAGTACAATCTCCTCTCATAAATACTCGACAACTTTCACTTAATCCCTAGAAGAGTTTAGAACATAACGAAAACAAAGAAAACTCTAAAGTATATGGTGAACTCTCTTCTCTATCATCATGTGTCGGCTATGGTTTATATAGACTTGGCCTAGGTCTAACCTTTCCAAATTAGGAATACAACTTGGACTAGAACACAAGTTAAGTGCATAAATAAAAGATATTTATTTTATTTCCTAGTTTATTCCTATAAGGATTCTTTTCCCGCATGGTCTTTGACCTTGTCTTTTCGTGTGTTTCCTAGCTCCGATTTCTATGTCGTTTGTCTTAAATGTACACCTTATTTTTCTCTATAAATCGCCTATAATATCGATATTTGTTATTCCGGTGCTGTCGTGGCCTCAGGTGCTGCCGTGTGATACATGTCAAATATGCGGGTTGTGTGTGTGTGTATTTTTGTGTTACCTAAGGGTTACCTAAGGGTGTACCTAGAAGACAAACTATAAGGTTTAGTGTGTGTGTGTATTTTTGTGGAAAAGTTTGATTAAGGCCTTCTTAGATAAACTCTAAGTTTAAAACAAATAGACTTGGATTTAGTGTACTCTTCTTAAAACAACAATTTCTTGAGCCAATTTCGGGCACTTCAAGGATTGTGTTTTCTCCTTCTTATTTTCTTATTTCTATTGCTATTTTTTCGAACATAATAGAGCCAATTTTGGGCACCTTTAGCATGAAGAAGAGCATTTCCTAGAGCCGGTTATAGGCACCTCTAGTCACTTTTCTAAATATCTAAGTCTTTATCAACTAAGTTTATTAAAAGAATTCCTATAGCCAAACAAGTCCAAAAAGTGTTTTAACTTCAACCTTATAGTAAGCTTCTAAGTTTTTCTCCTTAAATATCCTAGAATTAAGCCTTCAAAAAAGAACCTAACTATGGAAATGAGAAAGATTTCTATTGCTTTAAAAGAATAGACTAAAACAATACTGATTATGGGCAATGCAAGAGTATGGGCAACAATTTCAAGTAAAGTGGTGGGCATAAAACAAAAAATCTTATCACTAAAAACTCCCTTTTCATGGCAAGGCCGTGGCAGTGGATTACCTCCGTAGTGGCTCTACACCTCCAAACTCAAACCAAGCATTATCCTCAATGCTTAAATTAGGGGCAAACAGTAGGAAATAAAATATAAAGCAACATAAAAAAATCATAAGGACTCCGAAGAATTACTTCTAACTATCTTCTTTCTAGGCCTCCCTGTCGACTCTTTCATTCTAGATCCTTGTGCTGGTGATTGTTGTGTTTTTTCTTGTCGGGGGGGCTAAACTCGACTGAGTGGTGTCCTTTGCAAAGGAGTATTGACTTCTTCCCCTTCTTCGTCGTCGGCAATTTCTTCAGTGATCATTATATTGACCCTCCTGTTTCGACATCTGTTGCTTCTACCGTGGCATGCTGGGTGGTTGGCTCGGCAGTGGACAAACTTTGATAGACGTAGGCATCAATTTCTGCTAAGTGGCTGGCCATAGATCTCAGTGGGGAGCTGAAAACTACCCTTCTCTTTGAAGATCTTTGGCTGGCAGATGATGCCGCGATAATGTCTGCTGCCCTATATAGGCCAACAACATCGAATGGTCTCTATGGTATAGTGGGGAAGAATGGTCTCGGCCCTCCTAGGGCTAGGGTCGTTTTGGTGTAAGGTGCTGCTGTGACGAATATGTTGAGAGGAAAGTTCGGAAACTGCACTCCTTGTTTTGGGAAGTTGTTGTTCATCATCTGGGCTAAGGCAGTGTTAAAGTCCATCTGGTACTCCATGTACCGTTACTGTCGAAGGTCCATGACTGCTACTTTCTGGAGGATCTCCTGGTAGGTCTTTGTTGTGGCAGCAGTGCAGGCAGCACCAGGTGTGTCTGCCGTGTATTGGGCCCTGGCAGAAGTCTCGACATTGTAGGGTTGTGGTGTTGTCTAGACAGGTTCTGCTTGAGTGATTTGCATCACTTTGTGGCAAAAGTCTCTAGTCCATCATTTCTTCTGATTTGTGATTTCATCATTATCTTCTGTTGGTACACCTGCACCAATACACAAACCCGTGACCAAATATGGAAAATATAAGGGTCCTCTTTCTTTCTTACTGCACTAGTATATTTCACGTAGAATGATTTCTCCCACATTGATACTTCTTTTGTTGATGATGGATTGGATTAGAATCAATCTTCTTCGGTCTACCGTGCTATTGTGTGATGTGGGGATGAGGCGTCGCTTGACAAATGTTGTCCACATCTTTGCCTCAAGCTTGAGCTTCTTCCAAGCCACCGATCCTTTATGGGCTTCGGTCTCCCAATTCGTGCCTTCGTAGAAAAGATCATCTTTGATCAATTCGTAGTCTTGGTCCGTTAATTCTTCCATAAATTCAGAGTAGATATCTCGATCAAAAGTTAGGTCGTAGAACTGGTTGATTGTCTCGGCATCAAGGCGGACTAGCCTGCCTCGGCAGTGGACGTAGAGTGAGTCTTTGCTTGGCCAATGTACGTAGAATTCTCGCATAATCGTGGCATTGGCTTGTTCGGGTTGCAGGCAAAAGAGTTTCCATTTTTGATACTTGATTCTATCGAACAAGTAATGTTCAATACCGAAATTCTCCTAATCACTGTGTTAGAACCCTTGTTCCTCTCACAATTGCCTAGAGATGAAGGACTTGTTGAAGCGTTCTTCAACGACGGCAGGGGTGAATCGGGTGTAAGTTGCCATAGATGAGCAGTGGAGATTTTCTTGAAGATTTTGGAGAGAACTTGGAATGTTTCTGAGAAAAATAAGAGAGCTTGAGATTACAAAGAATATAGCAAGAGAGATTAATCAATTCTAAAGAAACAAGATTGCAAGAGTGAATAGTTCAAAAGGAAGAGAGTGCTTATAAAGGCCTCGACAGTGTGACTGTTTTAATCCACTAGCCGTTTTGTAGCCGTTTTACTTTTTCTGCCGTTTGCATTTACTGCCCCGGAAGGAATCTTGGCAGATAGTCGTTATACTATTTCTACCCGTTGGGACTGCTGCGACTTCTGACATTGTTTACTACCTCGACAGAATTCCTGCTGTAAACTATTTCTCCTTTATTCTTGCTTTTATTATCCTAAAAAATAAACAAAACAAGAAAATTAATTAAAGACAAAAAATAATTATAGTAAATAAATCTAAATAAACTAATCCTAATATAATAAGAAAAGTAGAAGGGAAGTGATTATGTCACTGGTGGAGTGCATGTAAATGCATCTCCCAATCTGATTAGATCTTGTTGGCCAGAGTTGTTCTTCAAGTGTTGTCCATTGGCTTTAAGTCCATCCCTTTTTGTTCTGATCTTCACTGCACCTTGTTTGTTTGGACAGTGTGTTGTGCTGTTGGTTTCCTCCACATCTTTCTTAATTTTCTTGCCAAAAATTCTACCAAACAAATATCTAATTTTCTTCCGAGCATGTTTCCCAGGCAGTGGCTGTTGAAACAGGATACCTTTGTGTCTGCATCTGTGGTGTGAAGGACTTTGCACTCTTCTGCATCATCATGCCTTTTTAGATTGTGAAAGGCATTGAGTTTAACTTGTTGGTCATTGACCCTCACAGTTAACTCTCCTTTTTCCACATCAATTAACGTTCGTCCATTGGCAAGGAAAGGTCTCCCAAGGATGATCGGTGCATTATCATTTGCTTCACAATCAAGGAAAAGAAAATCAACAGGAAAAATAAACTTGTCTACCCTTTCCAATAAGTCCTCGATTTTTCCTTTAGGTTGTACGTATGATCAATCTGCAAGTTGGAGCATCACAGTAGTAGGTTTTTCCCTCCAATTCCAAGCTTTTGAAAGACAGATTTGGGCATTAGATTGATGCTTGCTCCAAGGTCGCATAGAGCCTTACCTTCATAGTGGTTACCAATTGCACAAGGTATTGTAAAGCATCTAGGATCCTTCAATTTAGGTGGCATGCGATTGTGTAGCATTGTCATACATCCTTCTGTAGCAGCCACTGTCTCAAAATCACCAAGCCTTTTTCTTTTAGACACAATGTCTTTCAAGAATTTAGCATAGTTGGGCATTTGTTCAATTGCCTCAACAAAGGGTAAGTTAATATGGACTTGCTTTAATATGTCTAGAAATTTTTTGAATTGATGGTCCTGTTTTTGGTTTTTCAACCTTTGTGGGAAAGGTGGTGTTGGTCTCATCTCTTCCAGGGTCTCAATGGTTTGGAATTTAATACCTGGAACTATTTTGTTTATCGATGTCTCGGCAGCTTGCTGAGGTGCCGTCGAGTTCTCTACTGGGGCAGTGTTTTCTTCTATGACATGATCAACCTCCAAGTCCTCCTTGTCTGATTACTCTTGTATTTCTAGTGGGGATTTGTTTGCTGAACTGCCTAATGTCTCTTTAAGTTGTAGGCCACTTGTTGTAGTGATTGCTTTGCATTGTTCATGGCCCGTTCCCTTAGCAACTTCAGTATTGCTGGGTAGTCCTCCTTGTGGTCTAGTATTCTGTCTTTGAGCAAACTGACCAACTTGGGTTTTCCGTGATTTAATCGCTGCCTCTTGATTTTCCAGCCTCATCTCAGTTCTATTCACAAATTCATCAGTTCTTTTCATGAAACTGTTGTTCTCAGTCATATATGATTCTGTTTTCATCATGAAGGCCTTAAGAGAATTTTCTAATGAATTCATGGGTTGTTGCTGATGCATCTGTTGCTGTGGCATTGACTGCTAAACCTGCTGCTGCGGCAGTGGATGCTGATAAGCTAAGTCTTGGTTAGTGGGGTTCAACTCATTATTAAGATTGCTCTATGAAAAATTTGGGTACCTTTTCCATGCCGGATTATATGCGTTGGACAACATATTATTATTCCGGTTTCCCACATAAAAACCAGGTTACTCATCTTGCATATACTCAGAAGAATTGATCGTTTTAACCTCATAAGTATTTCGTTGCAATTGCATATTCTGAACCATCTTGGTTAAAGAGACCAATTGTGCTGCCACCGAGTTGGTAGTTTCTAGTTCATTCACTGTGGCTTGGCGTCTCACTCCTCCTCTCCTAGAAGTAGGGAATTGAAAATCGTTCCTTGCGAGTTTGTTTAGAATCTCAATAGCTTCCTCAGGTGCTTTATCCAGGAGTGTTCCATTTGTCGAGGCATCTAACATCATCCTTGTCGGGGCATTAGTGGCATTATAGAACATGGTTACTTGTTTCCATAGTGGAAATCCATGCAATGGGAACTTATGGAGTAACTCTCTGTAACGCTCCCATGCCTCGTACATAGGTTCGTCATCAGCCTGTCGAAAAGAGGTAATTTCATTATGGATTCGATCATATAAGTTGGTAGGATTAAAACGCGTGATGAATTCTCGACAGAGTTCAATCCAAGATCCTGCCGGAATGCTATTTAACCAGGTCTTAGCCCTATCTCTAAGTGAATAGGGAAAAAGTTTTAATCTCAGAATATCCTCATGGACTCCTTGAATTTTGAATGAGTTGCAAACTTCTATGAAGGACTTGTGATGTTGCCTGGCATCTTTAGTTGCAGACCCACTAAATTGTTCAATAATATTAAGCATATTGAACATCACAGGTTTTAGTTCAAAGTAAGTTGTTTCTATCTCAGGTGTAACAACTCCAGGGTTCAATCCATTCAAATCTTCCACCAGGAAATCTCTAACAGTGAGCTGCCGTGACAGAGGTGGCTGTAGAAGGCCTCCATTGCAGGCAGGTAAATTCTGATTTCCTTGATTTACTACCATGGCTCCTTGGATCTGTCTCCTTAACCCTTGATAAGTACGTTCGATTTTTGGATCTAACACGTACAAAGGATTGGTAGGTTTGACCCTGGTTATACACCAAAATAAACCAAGTAAAATAAAAAATAAAATAACTAAAAAGCAAGAAAATAAAGAAAACAATATTTAGTTGTCAATACGGCGCCAAAAACTTGATGCGTGTCAAATATGCGCAATTTGTGCAAGTGAACACGTCGCAAGTAATAAAGTGATGAGTAAATCAGATATCGTCTCCACAGGGATTGATGTACTTAATATGTCTTCTTTTGTCTTCTTGCTCTGTAAAGGAAATAAAATAAAGAACACAAGTAGTTGAGTTTTAATAAAGATAAATAAAGTAATTAAAGAAAGCTAAATAAAATGAGATCAAATTGAGAAAGAGGGTAGGATACTATTATGTTGTATAGTGGATTTGATTGATCTGTTTATGTCCAATGTAATTGCACTACACTGCCTTGACAGTACTGTAGATTACTGTCTCGGCAGCACTAGTGTTTTCTGCCGCGGCAATCCCTTGCTCTTGGGAAGATTTTACCAAAGTTCGGCAAAGAGTCCTTTGATGGTTTCTCTTATCCCTAAGTCGAAACACTGTTGATGACTAGTCCTTGATGATACCTCCCGACGTTAATCAATTATAACCAACAACCAATCTCACACTTTTTTTAGCCGCTGAAACACCAACCTATCCCTAGGCCGAGTTAGTATTTTCCAATCAAGTCAAATACCGTACTCACTCATTTCGTGAGTCTAACTCTCCCGAGTATAGACAAATAAATTACTCACAAACTTCTCTACCAAGCTTGGATGCAAGAACAAGGAATGACAAAGAGTAAGCAAACTTTGATATTTTATTAAATTGAAAAAAAGAAACAAGATACAATCTCTTCTTACTGATACTCAACAACCTTCACCTAAACCCTAAGAAAGCTTAGAACACAATGGAAAGAAGAACAACAATGATTCCTAGGGTGAACTCTCTCAATTCGGCTCTGTAACATCCCGTTTTTGGGGTTATTATTTTAGGCTTAGTTAGGGGGATTCGGTTCGGGTCGAATCGGATTCTCCGGTTCATTAATTCCGAGAAAAATAAAATAAGAATATTTTAATTAAGAAAAATAATAGTTTTGGAATATGGTTGGAAATATTAAAAAATGTGTTTCAAAATTAAAAGAAAGTAGTTTGGATTTATTTTTTATTTTTAATTATGCTTAATTATGCATAAATGACCAATTTGTAATTTTTGGAAATTTGGAGGACTATTTTGTAATTTTCGGAAAAATCAATGTTTTAGTGACTAAATTGAAAAGCAAGCTAAACTTAGAATCCTTAGAGTGCCATAAACCCATTTCTAATTTTTAATGATGATTTATTCACCAAAATGTATTTTTAACTACTTTAATTAGATTTTTAATCATTTTCTCTCAAAACCATTTTTCTCTCATTTTCTCTCATCTTTTTCTCTCATTTTCTCTCCACTTTCTCTTCATCTTTTCTATTCAATTTCTTGCATATTTTTGCATCTTTTTCAACAAAGATTACATCATTTGTATCATCTTTACATCCTTTACAAAACCTAAGCATCAATTTCATCAAATCTACATCAAATTGCAAGGAATCAAGAAGGGAAAAATTACATATTTTTGGTGAATAGATCTTGAAGGTAATTTTCTAGATTTTTATTCTTTTCTAAGGTTCTTTATTGAAATTCTCAAGTATTAGCTTGCTAATCTTTGAATGAAAACTTAATTCTATGTTTTAATGTTAGATCTAGTGTTTTTGTGGAAGTTTTTGTGAAATCTTTTTGGATCTCATTCAATGCTGGAATTAGATGAATTAAATTATGTTTTTATGTTAATTAAATGATTAATTGAGTCTTGATTTGATAGCACATTAATTTAATCCCAGAATAATGCAATCGGTGTAGTTTTAAGGTGCTTTTCGGTTGTTTTATGGGCTGTTTTAGATGCTTAAATGTTTCTGGAGATATAAGGATGGTTTGGATGTATTTTTGGATCATATTTGAAGTGGATTAGATGTTAGATTCATTAGGTTTTGGGATGATGTTGTTCGAATGCGTTTCGGCTTAGTTTACGATCTTTTCGGCTAAGTTTTCAGTAGTTTAATGGTGATCGGATATGGCTGTTGGTTTGAGCATGTTATGATGTGAGAATGCTCTGTTTTTAATGTTGTAGAAGAGGTACAAGAAGGTGCTTGATTGCTGGTGCGTTGGTGCGATCATTGGATAGTGGCGAAAGCTCGTTTCGCTTGTTGGTGAGTGATTACGGATTTAAAGCGAATCGCATTTGGTACGTTCTATTTTGGGGACTATGGAAGAGTATGAAAACCTTCCATAGTTCAAGAATAAGTAAAGTAAATGTTTTTGATAAACCGATATGAGTTTCGGCTACATTTGGTAAAGGCATTATGTTGGTAATGCAATGAGATTTATGGAAATGCATGAGCATGTTTTGAAATGATGCATACATGAGAATTACTTGCTGAAATGCATAGCTTATTTAGCATCCATGATTATGAAAAATTATGAGAAATGATTTGGAATACAATATGGTTATTTGCCTCATATATAATGGTGCCTTTGGGCATGGCTTTCGGTTCATTTGTTGAACAATTTATGCATGCATTATGAACAACAAGTTATCATGCACATTTGATTATGATATTGACTTAGTGACACTAACTTTAGATGCGAATACGAATGACATGTCATTAGGATTGTCTTAAGTGTACTATAATCAAAACTGAGAATACAAAATATTGCCTACACGTAACAAGGGTGACTTTGTGTCCAATCGTGCGTGGTAGAGCCGCCTACACGTAACAAGGGCGACTATGTGTCCGATCGTGCGTGGTAGAGCCGCCTACACGTAACAAGGGTGACTATGTGTCCGATCGTGCATGGTAGTGCTAATGGTGACTTAGTGTCATGTCAATGGTGACTTCGTGTCATGTCAATGGTGACTTCGTGTCATGTCAATGGTGACTTCGTGTCATGACAAGACAATGGTCTCATGGATCCGTGTATTCGGTGAGCTCAAGGTTCACATTAAAGTGGTCACTAGAATGACAATATACATATATGATTTTGAGAAGAAGTTTGTGCATCATTTATAAATTATTTTGATAAGATTATGTGAACTCAAGGATGCATATGATTTAAAGAACATGAGCATGAGATGTTAGCATGCATGATTTAACAATGTATTACAAACTATGGTTTCATCATGATTTTAAATAGATGCATTGATGATTTGTGTAGAGCTTCCTCACTAAGCATGTTGCTTAAGCTCTCTTTTCATCCATGCAGAGAAATAAAGGCACTTGGAGCTTCGGTCAAGGCAAGGAAACCAAAGGGAAGAATCACTTTGAATTTGGTATGTTTTTGGCAAATAAAATGGGCAAAGCAATGTGTAACACAACCTATGTGAGGAGTGTGTATTTTAGGCTTTGGTTTATGTTGTAATAAGACAATTATTGTATGATGGTTAATTGTGAGCTTTTGGATTGTATGGATTGTTGATGTGTGAACTTGCATGATTGTTATGCTGTTAATCATTCTCTAGGAAGCATGCCTATAGCTTGATTGATGTCCGTGCCGTTGTTGATTACGTGTCATATGTTACTAATTATATTTAGGATTGATGCATTTAGTGGTTCTAATTAATGGTTGAGTATTGAATAGTTGGTGTGCACTTAGTGAAACGAAACTTTTGGCTCCAGACCTAAAGTTTCGAAACCTTTGGGTGAAGGTTCCGAAACCATTGCCAAATAGTTTCGAAATCTTCACAAGGTTTCGAAACCTTGCGGGCAGATTCAATTCTGGGAAGTTACTGGACGCGATAAGTTTCGAAACTTTTCAGGAAAGTTTCGAAACCTTTTTCAAAAAGTTTCGGAACCTCTGAGAAGGTTTCGAAACCTTTGATCACTTAGAATTGAAAGCTGCTGGAAATTATATTTTGGTCCCGGATATCTTCCTTAGTTCGATTAAGGTACTTACAGATGTTATTTTGAAATGAAATTTTGCATGCATGCATAAAGTTGACTTAATATCAAGATGTTTATTCTAATTTGGGTAAATACCTTGTATTTTGGAATATTTATATTTTGGTCCCTAAAATAGAGAAACATGCAATTGATGATGTTAGAACGATCCGTTTGAGTTGAAATTTGCTGTGTAGGATACTTGGGTGTTTAATTTAACATTGATGAAAGGAATTTATACTTTATTAATTGTATTTAAAAGTTTTACGTTTTAGTCCTTAATTCGTGTTAGTGTTAATCGGATGGTTGCTTTTAATTAATGTGTTACATAAAATGCTTTGTATGAGACCTTGACATGTAGGAGTAAGATTTTACATCTAGATAAGGATAATAAAAAAAATATATAACGGTTTTAGGGTTGTTTATCGAATCGGATCCTCGCGGGTTTGTTTTGATATTCCCCGTGTGACCCATTAGTACCGGTTTCGTCTAGGCCGGGCTAAGGGGGTTACAGGCTCTTATCCCCTTGGACGGCTATGTCTTATATAGGCTTGGCCTAGGTCAAACCTTTCCTAAATAGAATACAACTTGGAGTAGGGAACAAGTCATGCACATAGGTCAAATATTTTCAAGTTTAATTCTTCTAGAAGGCTTTCCCGCGTGGCCTTGTCTTTGGGTTTTCCTTGTGTTGTCCAACTCTGATCCTTGGACTTCTTGTCCAGCAACATTCTCCTTATTTTTCTCCTCAATTTGCTTGTCATATTGCTACTTGTCCTCTGCTGCCTCGGCATCAGGTCCTGTTTCGGCCTCAGTTTGCTGCCGCGGCAATACTTTTTCCTGCATAGACATAAAAATGCAGTAAAGTATGCATTTTTTATAAATATTATCTTTAATAGCACAATCTCTAAATATATCACATTAAGTATATGCATTGATCTAAGTAGGTTTAGATTTGATGATTAATTCCCAAGAAAAGTGTAGAAAGTGATAGTGAGTTGAGCACTTATTACCGTGGCCTCAAGTGCTGTCGCGGTATCAGGTCTACCTGCAAATGCGCAAAGGTGTATTAAAACTTACATTTTCTATAAATATCATCTTTATATATCACAAAAGCAAAATATTCAAATATCACACATTAAGTTCATGCATTAGCCCAAGTAGGTGTAGATTAAGTAATTATTGTCCATGAAAAGTGTAAAAAGTGATAGTCTTTTGAGCACTTATCATAGGCTTAATAGAACCAGTAGAAAGATTATGTTCTACAATCTGTTGATCAATAACTGGATGTGCAGCAGAAACCTGTATAGAAGAACTTGCAGAAAGATCAAGTTTTGCTAACGAATTTTCATCCATTGGTATTGTAGAGTCTGAATAAGCTACTGGAAGAGAAGAATCATTGTCAAGTCTAGTACTAACTGGACGAGAAAGTATGTTCTTACCTTTCAAAAAATCATCCATGAGGACATTATTATCATAAGTAGGAAACACTAACTGATCAATATTTGATGGTTTAATTTGTCTAAAAGGAAAATAGTTTCTGAAAAAATAACATCTCTTGATACAAACATTTCATGTATGGTTAGATCAAAAAGTTTATAACCTTTTATATTTTTAGAACAACCAATGAAAACATACCTATAAGCTTTTGAATGTAACTTACTTTTAGGCTTAGGTAAGATAGAAGCATACGCAAGACAACCAAAAATTTTAAAGTGTTTAAATGTAGGCAACTTTTGAAACAACATTTCAAAAGGTGTTTTGTTGTTCAAAACAGGGATAGGAGTGACATTGATCAAGGAAGCAGCATGAAGAACACAATCTATCCAAAAAGGTAAGGGAAGATTAGCTTGAAGTCTTAAAGCTCTAGCAACATTGAGCAGGTGTTGATGTTTTCTTTGCACAACACTATTCTGTTGAGGAGTGTATGTTGCGTGTAAAAAGTGCGCAAATAGTGTAAGTGTACACGTTGCAAGTAATAAAAGTGATAAGTATTATTAGATATCGTCTCCACAGGGATTGGTCTACTCAATATGCCTTCTTTTGTCTTCTTGCTCTATAAAAGAAATAAAAACACATGTAATTTGGGTTTGAGTGAACTAAATAAAGAAAATTACATAATAAGATAATAAGCAGATTAAGAAAGTGTCCAGAATCCAGTTGTTTTGTATAGTGGATTTAATTGACTTGTTATTTTCCAATGCAATCGCACAATACTACCTCAGCAGAACTGCAGTTTTACTGCACCGACAGTGATGATGCTCGTCCGCCGCGACAATCTCTTGCTTTTGGGTGGACTTTACCAAAGTTCGGTAAAGTGTCCTTTGATGACTCCTCTTGTCCCTAAGTTGAAGTACTGTTGATGACCAGTCTTTATTGATACCTCCCGGCGTGAATCAATTATAATCACCAACTAGTCCCACACTTCTTTTAGCCGCTAAAACTCTAACCTATCCCTAGGCCGAGTTAGTATTTCCCAATTGAAAGAACAAACTTATTCCTTTTGTGAATCTAACTCTCCCGATATTAGATAAATGGATTACTCACAAACTTCTCTCCCGAACTTGAATGCAAGAACAAAGAATGACAAAGAATAACCAAACCTTGATATTTTATTGCATTGAAACAAGAAACAAAGTTCAATCGCTTCTCACTAATACTCTACAACTTTCACCTAAGCCTAAAGAAAATTAGAACATAATGAAAAGTAAAGAGAACTCTAAATCTAAGGTGAAGTCGGCTCTCTAATTTCTGATCTCTATGATGCTAAGTGCTTCTCTTCTCCTTGGACGGTTATGGCTTATATAGGCTTGGCCTAGGGCAAACCTCTCCTAAGTAGGAATACAACTTGAAGTACGACACAAGTCAAGTACATTAATAAAATATTAGTTTTATTTCCAAGTTTATTCCCACTAGGATTCTTTTCCCGTTTGGCCTTTGACTTAGGATTTCTACTCGCTTCCCAGCTCCGATCCTTGTGTTGCTTGTCCAAAAAAGTTCACCTTATTTTTCTCTTTAGCTCGCCTACAATATCAGTACTTGTCCTTCAAGTGCTGTCGCGGCCTCAGGTTCCGCCTCGGCCTCAATCACTACCGCGGTAATAGATATTCCTGCAAATGCACAAAGTGTAGTAAAGTTTGTCTTTTCTGTAAATATCATCTTTATAAGCTACAACAGCAGAATATCTAAATATCTCACATTAAGCACATGCATTAGTCCATGTAAGTGTAGATTGAGTGATTATTTTCCATGAAAGGTGTAAAAAGTGATAGTGAATTGAGCACTTATCACACCCCCAAACTCGAACTATTGCTTGTCCTCAAGAAATGTAAACAATTAATTTGCCAAACCTTACTCTCTCTTGGTCTTACGTTTCCATCTATTCTCTCCACCATAACTATGCCTATTCTTAAGCCTTAAACTTTCGGTTACCCAAGGATTTACCCGGAATCAAGCTATAAGATTTTGTGAGTGTGTGCGTTTTTATGGACAAGTTTGATTAAAGGTTTTCTTAGATAAACTCTAAGTTCAAGACAACTAGACTTGGATTTAGTGTACTCTTCTTAAAATAACAATTTCTTGATCCAATTTCGGGCACCTCAAGGATTGAGTTTTCTCATCAATATTTCCTTCTTTTTACTTGTTTATTTTTTAAATCATACTAGAGCCAATTTCGGGCACCTCTAGCATGAAGAAGAGTGATTACTAGAGCCGGTGATAGGCACCTCTAGTCACATTTCCGAAAATCTAAGTCCTTATCACCTATTTTCATTAAAAGAATTCCTATAGTCAAACAAGTCCCAAAATTGTTTTTAGATTCAATGTTATAGAAAACTTCTAAGTTTTCTTCCTTAAGTATCCTAAAGTTAAGCCTTCTAAACAAGACCTAACCATAGTAAGGAGAAAGATTTCTATAGCCTCAAAAGAATAAACTAAGGCAATACTGATGAAGAGCAGTGCAAAAGTATGGACAATAATTCAAGTAAGGTGGTGGACATAAAAAATTTGAAAACCACTTAAATACTTTCTTTCATGGCAAGGCCGCGACAGTAGTGAACTACCTCGGCAGTGGATCTACACCCCTAAACTCGAACCAAGCATTATCCTCAATGCTTATATCAAAGGTACACAGCAAGAAACAAACATGAAAATGAAACAAGTAAGAATATATAAAAGCAGCATAAATATGTAGAAATTAAATAGACTCCGAAGAACTACTATCGAAAATCAATTTTCGTGGCCTTGCTGCTGATTGTTTCATTTTTGGTGATGGTGATGGCTGAGTTTTGGCTTGTAGGGGCAGCTAAACTCTTGTAGGTGGTGTCCGTTGCATTGGAGCGTCTCCTTCTTCCTCTTCGGCAATTTCTTCAGTGGGCAAAATATCTGTCCCGCCTTCATCTTCAACATTCATTGCCTCGGCATATTGAGTGCTTGGGCTGACAGCAGTTAAATATTGATGCACGTAGGCATCTATTTCTGCCGAGAGACTACCAATGATGATGGGGGATCCTGGTGGAGTGCTAAAGATTGCTCTCCTCTTTGATGGTCGTCGGCTGGAAAAAGATGTCGCGGCAGAATCTACTGCTCTAGATGGGCCGGTGAGAAGTGCTTAACTCACTATCACTTTGTACACTTTTCATGGTCATTAATCATCAATTCTACACCTACTTGGACCAATGCATATACTTAATGTGATATATTTAGGGATGATGCTATTAAAGATCATATTTATAGAAAAGGCATACTTCACTGCATTTTTATGTTATGCAGGAAAAAGTATTGCCCGACAGCAAACTAAGGCTGAGGCAGTAGAGGGAAAGTAGCGATATGGTGTACAAGCTGAGAAGAAAAATGAGGAGAACGTTGTTGTACAAGAAGCCCAAGGATCGGAGCTGGAGAGCACAAGGAAAGCCCAAAGACAAGGCCACGCGGGAAAACCTTCTAGAAGAAATAAACTTGGAAATATTTGACCTGTGTACATGACTTGTTCCATACTCCAAGTTGTATTCTACTTAGGGAAGGTTTTCCCTAGGCCAAGCCTATATAAGGCATAGCCGTCCAAGGGTTTGGGAGAGACATTAGACTCATAGCTTAAAGTATAGAATTAGATTTAGATTTTCTTTTCTATGTTCTAATTTTGTTTAGGCTTAGGTGAAGATTGTAAAGTATTAATGTGAGGAAGTGAAACTTTGTTTCTTGTTCCTAATGTAATAAAATATCGAAGTTTGCTTATTCTTTCTCATTCCTTGTTTTTGCATTCAAGCTCGAGAGAGAAGTTTGTGAGTAATCCATTTATCTAATATCGAGAGAGTTAGATTCACGCAAGGAATAAGTACGGTATTTCAATTGGGAAACACTAACTCGGCCTAGATAAGTTAAGAGTTTCAGCGGTTAAGAGAAGTGTGAGATTGGTTGATGATTATAATTGATTCTCGCCGAGAGGTATCATCAAGGACTGGTCATCAACAATATTTCGACTTAGAGATAAGCGCAATCATCAAAGGACACCTTGCCGAAATTTGGTAAAAGTCTACCCAAGAGCAAGAGATTGTCGCGGCAGACGAGTGACACCACTGTCGAGGCAGTAATTTGTAGTCCTGCCGAGGTAGTGTTGTACAATTGCATTGGACAAGAACAAGTTGATCAATTCCACTATATAGCACAATTGGATCCTAGCCATTTTTTTTATCTTATTTTTCTATCTTTATTTAGTTTTTATTATTTAGATAAATCACAACCCCAATTCACTCTTGTTTTTATTTTCTTTTATAGAGCAAGAAGATCAAAGGAAGCATATTAAGTATACCAATCCCTGAGGAGACGATACTTGATACTCATCACTTTATTACTTGATGACGTATTCACTTGTACTAAAATTACGCATATATAGCATGCATCAAGTTTTTAGCGCCGTTCCCGGGGATTGGCAACTAAATTTTGTTTTCTTTATTTTCTTGTTCTTTTATTTTTTTAATTTTTATTTTACTTGGTTTATTTTTGGTGTATGACCAGGGCCAACCCAAGCAATCCATTGCACGAGATTGATCCAGAAATCGAACGAACCTATCAAGGGTTGTGGAGACAGATCCAATGAGCCATGGTAGTAAATCAAGGAAATCAGAACTTACCTGCCGGCATTGGAGGCCTTCCACAGTACCACTGCCACAACCACTACTGCGGCAGTTAACTGTTAGAGATTTTCTGGTGGAAGATCTGAATGGATTGAATCCTGTAGTTGTTACACCAGAGATAAAAACAACCCACTTTGAACTCAAACTTGTGATGTTCAATATGCTTAATACTATTGGACAATTTAGTGGGTCTGCAACTGAAGATGCCAAGCAACATCTCAAGTCCTTCATGGAAGTTTGCAAGTTATTCAAAATTCAAGGAGTCCATGAAGATATCCTGAGATTAAAATTTTTTTCTTATTCACTGAGGGATAGGGCCAAGACCTTGTTAAATAGCATTTCGACAGGATCTATAGGATCTTGGAGTAAACTTTGTCGAGAATTCATTACGCATTTTAATCCTACCAACTTAAATGATCGAATTCGTAATGAAATTATTTCTTTTCGATAGGCTGATGACGAACCTATGTACGAGGCATGGGAGCGCTATAGAGAGTTACTGAACAACTGTCCATTGCATTGACTTCCACTATGGACACAAGTGACCATATTCTACAATGCCATCAATGCCCCGACAGAGATGATGTTAGATGTCTCGGCAAATGAAACACTCCTTGACAAAGCTTCGGAAGAAGCTATTGAGATTCTGAACAAACTATCAAGGAACGATTTTCAATTCCCTACTTCTAGGCGAGGAGGAGTAAGATGCCAAGCCATTGTTAATGAACTAGAAACTATCAATTCGGTGGCAGCACAATTGGCCTCTTTAACCAAGATGGTTCAGAATATGCAAATGCAGTAAAATACTCATGAGGTTAAAACGATCAATTCTTCTGAGTATATGCAAGATGAGGAATCTGGTTTTTATGTGGGAAATTACAACCGGAATAATAATATGATGTCCAACACATATAATACAGCATGGAAAAGGCACCCAAATTTTTTATGGAGCAATCCTAATAATACCTTAAACCCCACTAACCAAACCTCAGGTTATCAGCATACACTGCCGCAGCTGCAGGTACAGCAGTCAATACTGCAGCAACAGATGCATCAAAAGGAACCCATGAATTCATTAGAGAACACTCTCAAGGCCTTCATAAAGAAAACAGAATCATACATGGCTGAGAACAACAGTTTCATGAAGAGAACTGATGATTTCATGAATAGAACTGAGATGAGGCTGTAAAATTAAGAGGCAGCAATTAAATCACTGGAAACCCAAGTTGGTCAATTTGCTCAAAGGCAGAATACTAGACCACAAGGAGGACTACCTAGCAATACTGAAGTTGCTAAGGGAATGGGCCATGAACAATGCAAAGCAATCACTACAAGAAGTGGCCTACAACTTAGAGAGACATTGGGCAGTTCAGCAAACAAAGACCCACTAGCAATACAAGAGGAATCAGACAAGGAGGACTTGGATGCTGAACAAACTGATCATGAGAACACTGCCCCAGCAGAGAGCTCGACAGCACCTGAACAAACTACCGAGATAGTAATAAACACAGTGGTTCCAGGTATTAAATTTCAAACCAAAGAGACCCTGGAAGAGATGCGACCACCAACACCTTTCCCACAAAGGTTAAAAAAGCAAAAGCATGACCATCAATTTAAGAAGTTTCTCGACATCTTAAAGCAAGTCCACATTAACTTACCCTTTGTTGAGGCAATTGAACAAATGCCTAATTATGCTAAATTCTTGAAAGATATTGTGTCTAAAATAAAGAGGCTTGGTGAGTTTGAAACAGTGACAGCAACTGAAGGATGCATGGCAATGCTACATAACCGAATGCCACCAAAGTTGAAGGATCCTGGATGTTTTACCATACCTTGTACGATAGGTAACCACTATGAAGGTAAGGCCCTATGCGACCTTGGAGCAAGCATAAATTTAATGCCCAAGTCTGTCTTCCAAAAGCTTGGAATTGGAAGAGCAAAACCCACTACTGTGATGCTCCAACTTATGGATCGATCATACGTGCAACCCGAAGGAAAAATCGAGGACATATTGGTAAGAGTAGATAAATTTATTTTTCCTGCTGATTTTCTTGTCCTTGATTGTGAAGCAGATGAGAATTCACCGATCATCCTTGGGTGACCTTTCCTTGCCACTGGACAAACACTAATTGATGTGGAAAAATGAGAGTTAACTATGAGGGTCAGTGACCAACAAGTTAAACTCAATGCCTTCCACAATATGAAAAGGTATGATGATGCAGAAGAATGCAAAATCCTTCACACCAAAGATATAGACACAAAGGAATCCTGCTTCAACAATCATTGCCTAGGCAGCATGCTCGGCGGAAAATTAGATATCTGCTATGGTAGGATTTTTGGTAAGAAAAGTGAGGCAAAGGTGAAGGAAACCAACAACACAACATAATGTCTAGACAAACAGGGTGCAGTGAAGATTAGAATAAAAAGGGATGAACTTAAAGCCAATGGCCTACACTTAAAGGATAATCCAGGCCAACAAGAGATAAGCAGATTGGGAAATGCATTTACATGCACTCTACCAGTAACATAATCTCTTTCCTTATCTTTTATTTATTATATTAGGATTAGCTTTAGTTTAGAATTCATGTTTTTATCATCTTATCTTTTTATTTTTGTTTTTTTTATTGTTTATAATTTTTTAAGGACAATAAGAAAGAATAAAGGAGAAATAGTTCACAACAAGAATTCTACCGAGGCAGTAAATATTGTTAGAGCCTCAGCAGTCCTAACGGGCAGAAACAGTGTAACGGTTATCTGCCGATATTCCCGCCGCGATAGTAACTGCTAACGAGCAGTAAAAATCAAAACGGCTACAAAATGGCTAGTGGTTAAAACGATCATACTGCAGAGGCCTTTATAAGCACTTGCTTCCTCTTGAACTATTCACTCTTGCATTCTTGTTTCCTTTAGAATATTTTGATAATTTTGCTCTCACAATACTCTGTCTACTCACAACCTTCTCGCAAATTTCAGAAAACCTTCAAGAAATTCTCCAAGACTCTCAATTTTCAATTGCTCATAGATGGCCACCTACAAAAGATTTGCCCCTTCCGCCGTTGAAGAACGCTTCAACAGGTCCTTTATCTCTCGACAATTATGAGAGAAACAAGGGTTCCAACATTTAGAGGAAGAAGACTTCGGCATCGAACATTACTTGTTCGACAGTGGACAAAGAGAGAGTCCTTGCTTGGCCCGTGTGCATAGAATTCTGGCACGAGCCAAGCAAGGACTCTCTCTTTGTCCACTGCCGAGGCAGGCCTATCAGGATCGATGCCGAGATAATCAACGATTTCTATGGCCTAATCCCTATACGTGATGTCCATGCCGAATTCATGGAGGATGTCACCACTCAAGACTACGAGCTGATAAAGGACGACCTCTACTACGACAATACTCCATAAGAGACCGGTGCCCACAAAGGATCTATAGCAAGGCAAAACTTGAAACCCGAGGCCAAACTTTGGAATACCTTTGTAAAAAGATGCCTCATCCCAAACTCCCATAACATGACGATGGACCGAAAGAGATTGGTGCTCATACAATCAATCATCAACAAAAGAAGCATCAATATTGGAGAAATAATTTTACGAGAAATTTACGAATGCGGTAAAAAGGATAAAGGCCCTTTATACTTCCCTTCTTTAATCACTGGTACTTGTAATGCTGTAGGTGTACCTACTACCGAGATAGATGAATTCACACCCCAAAGAAAAGGGTGGACCAGAGACTTCTACCACAAAGTTATGCAGATCGCTCAAGTCGAACTAGTCTAGACAACTCCGCAGCAGTTTACTACCAACACTACTACCGAGGCCCAGTACACAGCATATATACCTGACGCTGCCCACACCACTGCCGCAGCAGACCCATACCAGGAGATTCTACAAAGGATGGCAGTCATGGACCTTAGGCGACAGAGATACATAGAGTATCAAAGAAACTTCAATAACGCACTTGCTCAAATGGTGCTCCACAACTTTCTAGACCAAGGGATGCAGTTTCCAGAATTTCTAACCAACATGTTCATGACAGCTGCATAATGTGCGTGTGGTATAAGCGCAATTTGAGTGCAAGTGTATACGTCGTCAAGTAATAAAATGATAAGTATATCGTGTATCGTCTCCACAGGGATTGGTATACTTAATATGTCTTCCTTTGCTCGCTTGCTCCTGAAAATAAAGTAAAAACACAAACAAGTTGATTTATTTTATCTAACTAAATAATTAAATAACAAAACATAAAATAAAAAGGTTGAGAACGATTATAGAGAAAGTGGGTAGGATCCACTTGCGTCAATTAATGGATTCAATTGATCTTCTTCTTGTCCAATGCAATCACACAATAATTCTTCGACAGTACTACAAATACTGCCTCGGTAATATTGGTGTTCCTCTGCCGCGGCAATCTCTTGCTCTTGGGCAAAAGCATCAAAGTTCAGCAAAGTGTCCGTAAGTGACTCAGCTCATCTCTGAGTCAGAGTGTTATTGATGACCAGTCCTTGACGATACCTCTCGGCGTAAATCAAAGATAACCACCAACCAATCCAATACTTCTTTTAGCTGCTGAAACTCTTAACCTATCTCTTAGTGCCTCCACAAGAATATAGGCCGAGTTAGTGTCTACAACATCGTACTTATCCCTTTCGTGAATCTATACCTCTCGATGTTAGATAAATAGATTACTTACAAACTTTCCTCTCGGGCTTGAATACAAGAATAAAGAATAGCAATAGGATAAGCAAACTATGATATTATTATTGCATAAGAACAAAGATACAAGAATCAATCTTCTCTCACTAATATCGACAACCTTGACCTATCCCTAAGAAGTTTAGAACATATTATCGTTGAGTACAATTCTTAGGGAGGAAGGGTTTCTATAAAAATCGGCTCTCTTAAACAATATGGTCGGCTAGGGTATTTATAGTCTTAACCTAGGGCAAACCTTTCCTAAATAGATTTCAACTTGGAGTAGGGAACAAGTCTTCTTCAAGGAATCTAATATTTCCAAGTTTGTCGCCTTCTAGAAGGGTTTTCTCGCTTGGTCTCTTACTTGGGATTTTAGCGCGCTAGCCTGGTCCAATTTATGCGCTGAATCTTCCAGAATATTCTCTATATTTTTATCTTTTATTGCGCCTCCATTGTTAGTGCTACCACACTGGATTCTGCCACGGCCATGTCTTCTTCCTCGGCCGCAACACTACTTCTTTGCCGCTTCGGCTCTGGATATTCTTACATGTACAGAATATGTAATAATATTTGTATTCTCTATTAATATTGACTTTTAAGTGATGATACGGAAGATCCAATATTTGAGCAAAGAGTTCATAATTCGGTTCAAGTTGGTGTATAATAGATGCATAAAGTACCATGAGAAGGGTAATAAATAACTGCCTTTTAGGCACTCATCAAATACCCCCAAACTCGAACTATTAGTTGTCCTCAAGCAATGCAAAACATCAAATTGCTAAACCTTACTCCCCTTTGGTCTTACTCTTCCATCTACTCTCCCCACCATGGTCATGTCTATCTCTCCGTTTTAGCCACTAGTTTACCCAAGGAATTTTACTAAGAAATAAGCTATAAGGCTAGGTGAGTGTGTGTTTTATGGACAAGGCTGATTCAAGGCTTTCTTAGATAAACTCTAAGTTCAAGACAAGTAGAATCTTGGACTAAAGTTGTCTCCTTAAAACAACAAGTCTTGAGCTAATTTCGGGCACCTCAAAATATGCGTTTTCTATTTCCTTCTTTTTCTTATTTATTGTTTTTCTTATTAACCACCTATTTAGCATACTAGAGCTAATTTCGGGCACCTCTAGCACGAAGGAGAGCAAAACTAGAGCCGATGATAGGCACCTCTAGTTATTTTTCCAAAAAGTTCTAAGTCTTTATCACCTAAGTTTATTAAAAGAACTCCTAAATCAAACAAGTCCAAAAAGTGTTTATTTTCTTTCTAACCCTAAAGCAAGCTTCTAAGTTTTATTCCATGAGTATCCTATGGTTATCACTTCAAAACAGAACTTGGCCATGGTAAGGAGAAAGATTTCTATAGCCTTAAAGGAGTAAACTAAAGCAAAGCTGACGTAGGGCAGTGCAAGATTACAAACATAAATTCAAGAAAAGGGAATATTAAAAAAAATTTAAGAAAAAAAAATTACTCCCTTTTATGGTAATGCCTCGGTAGTGGGTAGCCTCGGCAGTGCTTCTGCACCTATAATCTCCCCCAAACTCAAACCGAGCATTGTCCTCAATGCTCAAAATATACAACATGCAAAAGAAAATAAGGATAGTAAAACAACAGGGATTAAATAGATTTTGATTGTGATTCAGAAGAGCTACTGGAAATAGCTGCCCTCCTAGGTATTCCTACCGTTGCTTTCAATCTTGATCCTTGTCCTGCTGATTGTTGTGTTTTCGCTTTCCGGGGCGGTTGTACTCTGGTGGGTGTTTATTTCTACAGTGGGGCTATAACTTCATCTTCGTCTTCTTCCTCGTCTGTATGCATCACCTCTGTTGCTCCCGCTGCCTCGGCAGTTGGTATTCTCTCTTAGGTATTCGATGAGCTCTCATGGATATACTCATCAATCTGTCTAGAGAGACTATCTTCAGAAAAATTGCCTATGGGAATAGGGTTCTGTGGTGGAGAGTTGAAAACGGTTCTCCTCTTTGATGTCCGCCTGTTGTTGGATGATGTTGCGGTCGTGCCCACAGGTCTGGATGGGCCGGCAACGTGAAACTGTTGTTGTGGCCTAGCGGTAAAGAATGGTCTAGGCCTTATAACAGGTGTTGTCTCCGTGTAAGGTGCGACAGTGACAAAAACATTGGTAAGGAATTCTGGAAACTGTTTTCCATGGGTGGGAAAATTCTAGATCAGCATGTTGGCAAGAGTTTTGTTGAAATCTCTCTGATATTCCTTGTATCGTTGCTGGCGCAGGTCCATGTCTGACATTATCTGCAAAATCTCCTGATATGGGTCTACTACGGCAGAGGCTTGGGTATTGTCAGGTGTTTCTGCTGTATACTGCCTTCCGGCAATAAAGTCAGCAGTGAATTGTTGAGGTGTTTCCTGCACTGGGTCTGCTTGTGTAATCTGCATCACTCTGTGGCAGAATTATATTGTCCAGCCTTGCCTTTGTGTTGTGTATTCATCGGTTGCTTCTATAGGGACACCTGCGGCAATGCATAGGGCAGAGTTTAAACTAGGGAAATATAATGGACCTCGTTCTTTCTTACCGCAATCATAGATTTCTTGAAGGATGATCTCTCCAACATTGATGGTCCTCTTGTTGATGATTGAATGAATAAGCAGCAATCGTTTTCTATCAACTATGCTATTGTGGGAGGTGGGCATGAGGCGTCGCTTAACAAATGTGCACCAAAGCTTGGCTTCGGGTTTAAGGCTGAGCCTTGTTACACAACCCCTATGGGCACCGGTTTCCCACGGAGTGTTGTCGTAGCAAAGTTCGTCCTTGATAGCCTCGTAATCCTTGATATTGACTGCAAATTCACCATGTTCATCATGTATGGGGATAACGCCGTAGTAATCGTTGATTACCTCAGCGTCTAGCTTTATTGGCTTACCCCGGGAGTAGACAAACAGCGTTTCCTTGTTTGGGCAATGTGCATAGAATTCCCTTACAATTGTTGAATTTTCTATGGGAGGTTGGAGGCAGAATTTTTCCCAATCCTGGTCTTCAATTCTGTCGAACAAGAATTGGTCGATGCCGTAGTTTTCTTCAATGGTGTGCTGGAATCCTTGTTCCTCCCATAACTGTCGTGCAACAACAGATCTTTGGAAACATTCTACTATGTTGCTATTGGCAAATCGTCTGTATGCTGCTATGGATGATTTGAATGTTGATGAGATGTTCTTGAAAATAAGCTGTAAAGTGAAAGACTATGGGTAAGAATGCAGAGAGTATTTGTGAGATTTGAAAGATGGTGAGAGCAAGATTGTTCAAGAAAGTAAAAATAGTACGAATGCAAGAGTAAATAATGCACAGCAATGAGTCTGCTTATATAGGCTATAAAAATATGACTGTTAAAATACTAGCCGTTAGGTATTTACTGCCTTGTTGCACAGTTACTGTTGCAGCGGATTTCTCAGCAGAGAGCCGTTACACTATTTCTTCCCGTTAGGAATTCAGCGGTTCTGACACAGTGTAATGCCGCGGCAGCAAACTTCCTGTTGTGGTATAATTTTTCCTGCATTCATAGCTTTATTTATAAACCAAAAACATAAAATACGTAAATACTAAAGATAAAACATAATAACATAAAATAATGAAAATAAAGAATGCTGAAAATAATATTATATAAGCTAATCCTAATATAATAATTAAAATAGAAGGGAAGAGATTATGTTACTTGTGGAGTGCATGTAAATGCATCTCCTACTTTCTTTCTCTCTTGCTGACCCGTATCTTTCGTCATGAGTTGGCCAGTCCCTTTAGTGTGTTCGGTTTCTCCTTTGGGTTTTATTCTTTTATCGAACAATCTGCCGAGCGTATTGCCCAGGCAGGATGTTTTAGTACCCTTATTCGGTGTATGGATAGCCTTATAATCTGCTGGAGCGTCTGAGTTTGGAAGATTATGGAAAGCGTTCAACTTAACTTGTTGATCATTTATCCGCATTGTGAGCTCGCCATTTTCCATATCAATGATGGTGCATCCAGTAGCAAGGAAAGGTCGACTCAATATGATCGGTGCATTATTGTCGATCTCACAATCAAGGACAAGAAAGTCGGCAGGAAATATAAACTTGTCAACCTTTACCAGAATGTCCTCAATTTTGCCTTCAGGATGCACATAAGACCGATCCGCAAGTTGGAGCAGTATTGTTGTTGGTTTTGCCCATCCTATTCCAAGTTTCTGAAAGACTAATTTGGGCATTAAGTTGATGCTCGCTCCCAAGTCCCATAAGGACTTTCCTTTATAACCATCTCCAATCGCACAAGGGATTGTGAAGCATCCAGGATCTTTTAGTTTAGGTGGCATGCGATTATGCAGCATGGCCATGCAACCTTCAGTGGCTGCCACCGTCTCAAATTCTCCTAACCTTCGTCGTTTGGATACTATGTCCTTTAAAAATTTGGCATAGTTGGGCATTTGTTCAATAGCCTCAACTAGTGACAAGTTGATATGGACCTTTTTCAATATGTCTAGGAACTTCTGAAATTGGTGGTCCTATTTCTGCTTCTTCAACCTCTGTGGGAACGGAGGTGGTGGTCTGATATCCTCTAGGTTTCCGTGGATATTGAGCTTAATACCTAGGGTGAATTTATTTGCAATTGCCTCGGTAGATGGTTCTGATACTGCTGGTTCTGTTGTCGTGGCAGAGCTTTCGGCAGGGTCCTGCTCAGCCTCTGAGTCTTTATGATGTTGCTTTTCTGGTTGGATTCTTTTGGTTGAGGTCCCTTCTTTATTTTTCAATTGTAGGTCACTTCTGGTTGTGATTACCTTGCATTTCTCGTGGCCTAACACATTAGCAACTTCAGTATTGCTAGGTAAACCCCATGGTGGTCGAGTATTTTGTCGTTGGGCAAATTGACCAACCTGAGTTTCTAGAGATTTTATTGCGACCTCCTGGTTCTGTAGTCTCATCTCAGTTCGTTTCATGAAGTCATCAGTATGCTTCATGAAGCGACTATTCTCCATCATGTAGGCATCAGTCTTTAACATAAAAGCCATGAGAGAATCTGCCAATGCATTTAGAGACTGTTGTTGTTGTACTTGCTGTTGTGGCATGGGCTGTTGCGTGTTCTGCTGCGGCAGGTTCTGGCTTTATGCTAGAATCCAGGGGCTTGATTAATCGGATTCAAGGTATTGTTAGGGTTACTCCATAAGAAGTTCGGATGCCTTTTCCAAGAGGGGTTGTAGTTGTTGGACATCATTGGATTGTTTTTGTTATAGTTTCCAACATATAGGTTGGTCTCCTCATCTGGTATGTAATCTGACGAGTTAACTGCCTTAACCTCCTGTATGCTTCTTTGGGTTTGCATATTATGAACCATCTTGGTCAGAGAAGCCAATTGTGCTGCCACCGAACTTGATGTATCTAATTCATGGGTCGTGGTGTGACGTCTCATTCCTCCTCGCCTTGATGTGGGAAATTGGAATCGTTCCTTGCGAGTTTGTTCAGAATTTCAATGGCCTCCGCGGGTGCTCTATCCAAAAGTATCCCATTTGCGGAAACGTCTAGCATCATCCTTGTGGAAGCATTAGTAGCATTATAAAACATTGAGACTTGCGTCCACAAGGGAAAACCATGTAATGGGCATTTGTTTAATAGTTCTCTGTAATGTTCTCATGCCTCATACATCGGTTCATCTTCATCTTGCCGGAATGATGTGATTTCATTACGAATGCGGTCATAAAGATTTTTCGGGTTAAACTTCGTAATGAATTTTTGACAGAGTTCCTCCCAAGATCCTATGGATCCTGTTGGGATACCATTCAACCAGGTTTTCGCCCCCTCAGTGAATAGGGGAACAATTTTAATCGTAGAATATCTTCATGGACTCCTTGAATCTTGAAAGAGTTGCATACTTCCATGAAAGATTTGAGATGCTGTCTTGCATCTTCAGAAGCAGACCCACTAAACTGTCCAATTGTGTTCAACATGTTGAACATCACTGGTTTGAGCTCAAAGTGAGTTACTTCGATTTCTGGGGTGACTACGCCAGGGTTGAGTCTATTTAAATCTTCCACCAGATAGTCTCTAACAGTGGGCTGCCTCGGCAATGGTTGCGGCAGTGGATGTTGCGGCATTGCTGGTGGCAGAACATTATGGTCAACATGAGGAATTTGTCCTCTTGGTGGATTGTCCATGACATGGAACAGATTTCGCCTCAGATGATGTCTTGTTCGTTCAATCTCAAGATCCAACTCGTACAATGGTCCACTCGAATTTGTCCTGGTCATAAACCAAATAAATAAAAGTTAGTAAATAAAATAAATAATTAAAGTTAAGTTAGATAAAGGATAATTAAAGAGTAAGAAAATAAAGAAAAACAAATTTTAGTTGTCAATCCCCGGAAACGGCGCCAAAAACTTGATGTGCGTGTGGTATAAGCGCAATTTGAGTGCAAGTGTACACGTCGTCAAGTAATAAAATGATAAGTATATCGTGTATCGTCTCCACAGGGATTCGTATACTTAATATGTCTTCCTTTGCTCCCTTGCTCCTGAAAATAAAGTAAAAACACAAATAAGTTGATTTATTTTATCTAACTAAATAATTAAATAACAAAACATAAAATAAAAAGGTTGAGAACGATTATAGAGAAAGTGGATAGGATCCAGTTGCGTCAATTAGTGGATTCAATTGATCTTCTTCTTGTCCAATGCAATCACACAACATTGCTTCGATAGTAATGTAGATACTGCCTCGGCAATATTGGTGTTCCTCTGCCGCGACAATCTCTTGCTCTTGGGTAGAAGCATCAAAGTTCAGCAAAGTGTCCGTAAGTGACTCAGCTCATCTCTGAGTCAAAGTGTTATTGATGACCAGTCCTTGACGATACCTCTCGGTGTAAATCAAAGATAACCACCAACCAATCCAACACTTCTTTTAGCTGCTGAAACTCTTAACCTATCTCTTAGTGCCTCCACAAGAGTATAGGCCGAGTTAGTATCTACAACACCGTACTTATCTCTTTCGTGAATCTACACCTCTCGATGCTAGATAAATAGATTACTTGCAAACTTCCCTCTCGGGCTTGAATACAAGGACAAAGAATGGCAATAGGATAAGCAAACTTTGATATTATTATTGCATAAGAACAAAGATACAAGAATCAACCTCCTCTCACTAATATCGACAACCTTCACCTATCCCTAAGAAGTTTAGAACATATTATCGTTGAGTATAATTTTTAGGGAGGAAGGGTTTCTCTAAAAATCGGCTCTCTTAAACAATATGGCCGGCTAGGGTATTTATAGTCTTAACCTAGGGCAAACGTTTCCTAAATAGACTTCAACTTGGAGTAGGGAACAAGTCTTCTTCAAGGAATCTGATATTTTCAAATTTGCCGCCTTCTAGAAGGGTTTTCCCGCTTGGTCTCTTACTTGGGCTTTTAGCGCGCTAGCTTGGTCCAATTTATGCGTTGCATCTTCCAGAATATTCTCTATATTTTTATCTTTTATTGCGCCTCCACTGTAAGTGTTGCCATACTGAATTCTGCGCGGCCATGTCTTCTGCCTCGGCCGCAACACTACTTCTCTACCGCTTCGGCTCTGGATATTCCTACATGTACAGAATATGTAATAATATCTGTATTCTCTATAAATATTGACTTTGTAAGTGATGATACAGAATATCCAATATTTGAGCATAGAGTTTATAATTCAGTTCAAGTTGGTGTATAATAGATGCATAAAGTACCATGAGAAGGGTAGTAAATAACTGCCTTTTAGGCACTTCTCACTGCACCCTACACAGAAACAACCCCAACCCTAGGAGGGCCAAGACCATTCTTCCCTGCTGGACCATAGAGACCGTTTGATGTTGGTGGTCCATCTAGGGCAGCAGACACTGCCGCGGTATCATCTTCCAGCCGAAGAACTTCAAAGAGGAGGGCAGTCTTCAACATTCCCCAAGATCCCCAATCCCAATGGGCAGTCTATCAGTTGAGATAGATACTTATGTAAATCAGAGTTCAGACACTGCCGAGCCAAGTATTCAGAATACCGGGGTAGATCTAGAGAATGAAGGAGGAACAAATATAATGGAGACTGAAGATGAAGGACAAGAAGAGGTGAATGCTCCTATGCAACGAGTAACACCAATAAGAGTTCAGCCACCACGACGAGCAAAGCCATCGCCATCACCAAGGACGCAGCAATCAGCAGCAAAATCAAGAAAACAAATTATGGAAAAAAGCTCTTCAGATTCATTATGATTTTTTTATGTTATTTCTCATATAATTGCTTGTTTTCCTTTTTATATTTTGTTGCCTATCGCTTGTCCCTAAGTTAAGAATTAAGGACAATGCTTGGTTTGAGTTTGGGGGTGTAAAGCCACTACCGAGGCAATCCTCTGTCGCGGCCTTACCATGAAAAAGGGAGTTCTTAGTGATAAATTTTTGCTTATGTCCACCACTTTACTTGAAATTGTTGCCCATACTATTGCACTGACCATCATCAGTATTGTTTTAGTTTATTCTTTAAGGCAATAGAAATCTTTCTCCTTACCATAGTTAGGTTCTGTTTTGAAGGCTTAATTCTAGGATACTTAAGGAGAAAAACTTAGAAGCTTACTATAAGGTTGAACTTAAAACACTTTTGGGACTTGTTTGGCTATAGGAATTCTTTTAATAAACTTAGGTGATAAAGACTTAGATCTTTGGAAAGGTGACTAGAGGTGCCTATAACCGGCTCTAGAAAATACTCTTCTTCATGCTAGAGGTGCCCGAAATTGGCTCTAGTATGCTTAAAAAATAGCAAAAGAAATAAGGAAATAAGAAGGAGAAAACACAATACTTAAGGTGCCCGAAATTGGCTCAAGAAATTGTTGTTTTAAGAAGAGTACACTAAATCCAAGTCTATATGTCTTGAACTTAGAGTTTATCTAAGAAGTCCTTTAAACAAACTTGTCCACAAAAACACACACTCACAATACCTTAGAGTTTATATTTTAAGTACACCCTTATGTAACCGAAAGGTTAAGTCTAAAGAATAAACATAGTTATGGTGGGGAGAATAGATGGAAGTATAAGACCAAGAGGGAATAAAGTTTGACAAATTGATGGTTTGCATTGCTTGAGGACAAGCAATAGTTCGAGTTTGAGGGTGTGATAAGTGCTCAACTCACTATCACTTTCTACACTTTTCATGGGCATTAATCATCAATTCTACACCTACTTGGAAAAATGCATATACTTAATATGATATATTTAGGGATGATGCTATTAAAGATCATATTTATAGAAAAAGCATACTTTATTGCATTTTTATGTTGTGCAGGAAAAAGTATTATCGCGGTAGCAAACTAAGACCGAGGCAGGACCTGATGCCGAGGCAGCAGAGGGCAAGTAGCGATATGGTGGGCAAGCTGAGAAGAAAAATAAGGAGAACGTTGCTGGACAAGAAGCCTAAGGATCGGAGCTGGAGAGCAAAAGGAAAGCCCAAGGACAAGGCCACGCGAGAAAACCTTCTAAAAGAAATAAACTTGGAAATATTTGACCTATGTACATGACTTGTTCCCTACTCCAAGTTGTATTCTACTTAGGAAAGGTTTGCCCTAGGCCAAGCCTATATAAGGCATAGCCGTCCAAGGGTATGGGAGAGACATTAGACTCATAGCTTAGAATATAGAATTAGATTTAGTTTTTATTTTCTATGTTCTAATTTTGTTTAGGCTTAGGTGAAGGTTATAAAGTATTAGTGTGAGGAAGTCAAACTTTTTTCTTATTCCTAATGCAATAAAATATCGAAGTTTGCTTATTCTCTGTCATTCCTTGTTCTTGCATCCAAGATCGAGAGAGAAGTTAGTGATTAATCCATTTATCTAATATCGAGAGAGTTAGATTCATGCAAGAGATAAGTACGGTGTTTCAATCGGGAAACACTAACTCGGCCTAGAGATAGGTTAAGAGTTCCAGCGGCTAAGAGAAGTGTGGGATTGGTTGATGATTATAATTGATTCACGCTAAGAGGTATCATCAAGGACTAGTCATCAACAGTATTTCGACTTAGAGATAAGCGGAGTCATCAAAGGACACTTTGCCGAACTTTGGTAAAAGTCTGACCAAGAGCAAGAGATTATCACGGCAGACGAGTGACACCACTATCGAGGCAGTAATCTGTAGTCCTACCGAGGCAGTGTTTTACAATTGCATTGGACAAGAATAAGTTGATCTATTCTGATGCGTGCCGAATATGAGCAATTGGAGTGCAAGAGTACACGTCAAGTAATAAGTGATAAGTATTTTATCGAGTTATCGTCTCCTCAGGGATTGATATACTTAATATGTTTCCTTTGTTCTTCTTGCTTTTGTAAAATAAATGTAAAAACACAGATAAGTTTGAGTGTTGATTAAACTAAATAAACTAAACTAACTAAAGTGATATCAAATATGAGAGAGAGGGTAGAATCTAGTTGTGTTGTATTATGGATTTGATTGATCTGCTTCTGTTAAATGCAATTGTATTGCACTGCCTCGGCAGTACTGCAGATACTGTCTCGGCAGCGACAATTTTCTCTACGGCGGCAATCCCTTGCTCTTGGGCAGATTTACCAAAGTTCGGTAAAGTGTCCTTGTATGGCTCCGCTTATCCCTAAGTCGAAACACTGTTGAAGGTTAGTCCTTGATGATACCTCCCGAAGTTAATCAATTATAACCAACAACCAATCTCACACTTCTTTTAGCCGCTAAAACTCTTAACATATCCCTAGGCCGAGTTAGTATCCTCCAATAAAGTTGAATATTATACTTACTCCTTTCGTGAGTCTAACTCTCCCGAGTCTAGACAAATAGATTACTTACAAACTTCCCTCCCAGGCTTGGGTGCAAGAACAAAAAATGGCAAAGAGTAAGTAAACCTTGATATTTTATTGCATTGAAACAAGAATCAAAATACAATCTCCTCTCACAAATACTTGACAACCTTCATCAAAACCCTAAGAAAACTTAGAACATGATGGGAAGAATTGTTCCTAAAACTCTCTCTAAATTCGGCTCTTAAGATCTATGGTATATCTTTATCTAACCCCTAGGACGGTTATGCCTTATATAGGCTTGGCCTAGGCAAACCTTTCCTAATTAGAGTATAACTTGGAGTAGGGAACAAGTTATGTACATAGGGTAAATATTTCCAAGTTTGATCTTCTAGAAGGTTTCATCCCGCGTGGCCTTGTCCTTGGGCTTTTCTTGTATTGTTCAGCTCCGATTCTTGGGATTCTTGTTTAACAACGTTCTCCTCATTTTTCTCCTTCAGTTGCCAGCCATATTGCTTTTTTCTTCTCTGCTATCTTGGTATCATGACCTGTCTCGGTCTCATTCTACTGCCTCGGTAGTACTTGTTCCTGCACAGATAAGAGAATGCAGTAAAGTATGTCTTTTCTACAAATATAATCTTTAATGGCATAATCCCTAAATTTATTACATTAAGCCTATGCATTGGTTCAAGTAGGTTTAGAATTGATGATAAGTGCTAATGAAAAGTGTAGAAAGTGATAGTGAGTTGAGCACTTATCAAATTCCACTATACAACACAACTAGATCCTAACTATTTTCTTTATCTTATTTTTCTATCTTTATTTAGTTTTTATTATTTAGATAAATTACAATCCCAATTCACTTATGTTTTTATTTTCTTTTATAGAGCAAGAAGATCAAAGGAAGCATATTAAGTATATCGATCCCTGAGGAGCCGATACTTGATACTCATCACTTTATTACTTGACAACGTATTCACTTGCAATAAAATTGTGCATATATAGCACGCATCAGCCGGCAGCATGGAATTATTGCTGAGGGACAGTAGTGTAGAATGACCTCGGTCCTCTTGGGGCTGGATTCGTCTCAGTGTAGGGTGCAGCTGTGACAAACATGTTGGTGGGGAATTCTGGAAACTACACCCCTTGGCTGGGAAAATTGTGGAACATCATCTAGGCAAGTGTGTTGTTGAAGTCCCTCTGGTATTCCATGTATCTTTGTTGTCATAGATCCATGGTTGTCATCCTCTGAAGTATCTCCTGGTAGGGATCTACTGCGGCAGTGCTCTGGGTAGCGTCAAGTATGTCTTCCGTGAACTGGGCCCCGACAGCTGTATCAGCAGTGTATTGATGTGGAGTTGCCTGGACTGGTTCTGCCTGTATGATTTGCATGATTTTATGGCAGAACTCTCTAGTTCACCCATGCCTTTGGGCGGTGAATTCTTTCGTGTCCGCCATTGGTACACCTGCGGTTACAAATACTTGTAATTAAACAAAAAAAATATAAGGGTCCTTTATCCTTCTTACCGCACTCGTAGATTTCTCTTAAAATTATCTCTCCAACATTGATGCTTAGTTTGTTGATGATTGATTGAATGAGCACCAATCTTCTTTGGTCGACCGTGCTATTATGGAAAGTTGGAATGAGGCATCTTTTGACAAAAGTGTTCCATAGCTTGGCCTCGGGCCTAAGATTCTGCCTTGCCACTGATCCTCTATGGGCACCGGTTTCCTAATTAGTATTGTTGTAACAAAGATCGTCTTTGATCAGCTCATAATCTTCGTTGGTGATATCCTCCATGAATGTAGAATGGTAATCAAGATTAGGAGTTAGGCCATAGAACAAATTTATTATCTTGGCATCAAGTCTGACCGGCCTACCTCGGCAGTGGACATATAGAGAGTTCTTGCTCGGCCCGTGCGCATAAAATTCTCGTACGATTGTGGCATTGGCCTGAGTAGATTGTAGGCAAAAGATTTGTTATTCTTGGTACTTGATCTTGTCAAACAAGTAATGTTCGATGTCGTAATTCTCCTCATCAAAGTGTTGGAATACTTGTTCTTCCCATAATTGTTTAGCAATGAAAGATCTGTTGAAACGGTCTTCAACAGTGGCGGGTGCGAATCAGTTGTAAGTAGCCATAGAGATAGACAATGAAGAGTTTCTGAAAGTCTTGGAGATGATTTTTAAGGTTTTCTGAAATTGTTAAGAGAGCTTGGATATTAGCATAGAGTAATGCAAGAGAGAGCTTAAGTAAAAAATTCTAAATATTCAAGAATGCAAGAGTGAATAGTTCAAGAAGGAGAAGATGCTTATAAAGGCCTTGGCCTTATAGCTGTTTGAATCAACTAGCCGTTAACATTTACTGACGTTAGCTTTTACTATCGCGATGGGAATTTTGGCAGACTCGTCGTTATACTGTTCTGCCCGTTGGGACTGCTACGACCCTAACACTATTTTCTGCCACAGCAGCAAATCTCCTGCTATGAATTTCTTCACCTTCATTCTTGTTTATTGTCCTAAAAAAATTAAACAACAAACAAGAAAATAATTGAATAAAAAATATAATAATAAAAATTAACTCTAAACTAAATTAATCCTAAAAATAAAATAAAATAAGGGAAAGAGATTATGTCACGGGAGGAGTGCATGCAAGTGCATCTCCTAAGGTGATTATCTCTTGTGGGCCAGAATAATGCTTCAAATGTTGGTCATTCTCCTTGGATTCATTCTCATTCCTTCTTGATTTGATCTTTACTGCACCATGTGGTTCTAACCATTTGGACCTGAATGTACCTGGATAACGTGTTGTCCTATTGGCTTCCTCCACCTCTGATGTTTCAGTACTGTCCAGTATTCTGATGTAACAAGCATCAAGTTTTCTACCGAGCATACTACCGAGGCAGTGGTTGCTGAGGCAGGATATTTTGCTACCTGCATCTGTGTTGTGGATAACTTTTCACTCCTCTGGATCATCATGTCTTTTTAAATTATGAAAAACATTGAGTTTGACTTACTGGTCGTTCACCCTCATTGTCAACTCTTCTTTTTACACATCTATGAGCATGCTTCCAGTGGCAAGGAAAGGTTTCCCCAAGATGATCGGTGCATTGTCATCTGCTTTACAATCAAGAACAAGAAAGTCAGCGGGAAAAATAAATTTATCCACTCTTACCAATATGTCCTCGATTTTTCCTTCAGATTGTACATACGATCTATCCACTAGTTGAAGCATCACTGTTGTAGGTTTTGCCCTTCCTATTCCAAGCTTTTGGAAGACAGATTTAGGCATCAAGTTTATGCTTGCTCCAATTTCACATAGGGCCTTTCCTTCATAGTGGTTTCCTATCGTACAAGGTTTGGTAAAGCATCCAGGATCCTTCAATTTAGGAGGCATGAGATTGTGCAGCATTGTCATGCATCCTTCAGTTGCAACCACTGTTTCAAACTCACCAAGCCTTTTTCTTTTAGACACAATGTCTTTTAAGAATTTGGCATAGTTTGGCATTTGTTTAATTGCTTCCACAAATAACAAGTTGATGTGGACTTGCTTCAAGATATCTAAGAATTTTTTAAATTGGTGGTCCTGTTTCTGCTTTTTTAACCTTTGTGGGAAAGGTGATGGTGGTCGCATTTCCTCCAGGTCTCATTAGTTTGGAATTTAATACCTGGCACCACTGGGTCTTTTGCTCTCTCGGCTGCTGGGCGTGGTATTGTCGAGTTCTCTGCTGGGGTAGTTTTTCTGCTGGGATATCTGTGGCATGATCTTTTGGTTCAGCATCCAAGTCCTCTTTGTCTGATTCTTCTTGTTCTACTGGTAGGACTTTTTTTGCTGAGCTTTCTAACATTTCCTTAAGTTGTAGACCACTCCTAGTAGTAATTGCCTTACATTGTTCATGGCCCATTACCTTTGCAACTTCAGTATTGCTAGGTAATCCTCCTTGTGGTCTAGTGTTCAAGTTTTGAGCAAACTGCCCAACCTGATTTTCCAGTGCTTTGATAGTTGTCTCTTGGTTTTGCAACCTCATCTCAGTTCTATTTATGAATACATTTGTTCTTTTAATGAAGTTACTATTCTCTGTCATGTATGATTCTGTTTTCATCATAAAGGCCTTAAGAGAATTTTCCAGTGAGTTTACAGGCTGCTGTTGATGCATCTGTTGCGGAGGCATTGGTTGTTGTACCTGCTGCTACGGTAGATGTTGTATTTGCATCGTTTGCTGGAAACCTGGGGGTTGAGTAGTTGGATTCAAGGCATTGTTGGGGTTACTCTATGAAAAATTTGGATGTCTCTTCCATGATAGGTTGTATGTGTTGGACATCATGTTGTTCCTATTGTAGTTTCCAACATATAGGCTAGATTCCTGATGCTGCATACATTCAGAAGAACTATGGTTACCTCCACATAAATTGTAGAAAGAATATATTGCCTTAACCTCATGGGTATTATGTTGTATTTGCATGTTTTGCATCATCTTAGTAAGAGAGGTCAATTATGCTGCCACTGAGTTGGATGTTTCTAATTCATTCACTGTAGCTTGGCGTCTTACTCCTCCTCGCCTAGATGTAGGGAATTGAAAATCGTTCTTTGCGAGTTTGTTTAGAATTTCAATAGCTTCCTCTGGAGCTTTGTCAAGGAGTGTTCCATTGGTAGAGGCATCTAACATCATCCTTGTTGGGGAATTGGTAGCATTATAAAACATGTTCACTTGTGTCCACAATGGGAATCCATGTAAAGGACACTTGTGCAGTAGCTCCCTATAGTGTTCTCATGCCTCATATATTGGTTCATCATCTGTCTGCCAAAAAGAAGTAATTTCATTACGAATACGATCATATAAATTAGTAGGATTAAAATGTGTAATAAAATCTCGGCAAAGTTCACTCTAAGATCCTATTGATCCTGCTGGAATGCTATTTAACCAGGTTTTTGCTCTATCCCTCAGTGAATAGGGGAATAATTTCAATCTCAAGACATCTTCACAGACTCCTTGGATTTTGAAAGAATTACATATCTCCATGAATGACTTGAGATGTTGCATGGCATCTTCTGTCATTAACCCGCCAAACTGTCCAATAGTATTGAACATATTGAACATGACAGGTTTTAGTTCAAAGCGGGCTGCTTCTATTTCTGGTGTTACCACTCTAGGATTTAACTCATTCAAATCTTCTTCCAGAAAATCTTTGACAGTGAGCTACCGCGGCATTGGTGGCGGCGAAAAGCCTCCATTGTCGGCAGGTAAGTTCTGCTCTCATGGGTTATCTACCATAGCTGCTTGGATTTGTCTCCTCAATCTTTGACGCGTACATTCGATCTTTGGATCTAAATCGTACAAAGGGTTGCTTGGGGTTGCCCTGGTCATACACCAGTAAAAACCGAATAAAAATAAAAATAATTAAAAACAAGAAAATAAAGAAAACAAAATTTAGTTGTCAATCCGCGGCAACGACGCCAAAAACTTGTTACGTGTAAAAAGTGCGCAAATAGTGCAAGTGTACACATCGTAAGTAATAAAAGTGATAAGTATTATCAGATATCGTCTCCACAGGATTGGTCTACTCAATATGCCTTCTTTTGTCTTCATGCTCTATTAAAGAAATAAAATAAAAACACAGGTAATTTGGGTTTGAGTGAACTAAATAAAGAAAATTAAATAATAAGATAATAAGCAGATTAAGAAAGTGTCCAAGATCTAGTTGTATTGTATAGTGGATTCAATTGACTTGTTTTTGTCCAATGCAATCGCACAACACTGCCTCGACAGCACTACGGTTTTACTATCTCGACAGTGGTGATGCTCGTCCGCCGCGGCAATCCCTTGCTTTTGGGTGGACTTTACCAAAGTTCGGCAAAATGTCCTTTGATGACTCCTCTTATCCCTAAGTCGAAGTATTGTTGATGACCAGTCCTTGATGATACCTCTCGGCGTGAATCAATTATAATCACCAACCAATCTCACACTTCTTTTAGTCGTTAAAACTCTAACTTATCCCTAGGCCGAGTTAGTATTTCCCGATTGAAATACCGTACTTATTCTTTTTGTGAATCTAACTCTCCCGATATTAGATAAATGGATTACTCACAAACTTCTCTCCCGAGCTTGAATGCAAGAACAAAGAATGGCAAAGAATAAGCAAACCTTGATATTTTATTACATTGAAACAAGAAACAAAGTTCAATCTCTTCTCACTAATACTCTACAACTTTCACCTAAGCCTAAAGAACATTAGAACATAATGAAAAGTAAACAAAACTCTAAATCTAAGGTGAAGTCGGCTCTCTAGTTTCCAATCTCTATGATGCTAAGTGCTTCTCTTCTCCTTGGACGGCTATGGCTTATATAGGCTTGGCCTAGGACAAACCTTTCCTAAGTAGGAATACAACTTGGAGTAGGACACAAGTCAAGTATATAAATAAAATATTAGTTTTATTTCCAAGTTTATTCCCACTAGGATTCTTTTCCCGTGTGGCCTTTGACTTGAGCTTTCTACTCGCTTCCCAGCTCCGATCTTTGTGCTGCTTGTCCAAAAACGTTCACCTCATTTTTCTCTTCAGCTCGCCTACAATATCAGTACTTGTCCTTTAAGTGCTACCGCGGCCTCAGGTTCTGCCTCGGTCTCAATCACTGTCGCGGCAATAGATATTCCTGCAAATGCACAAAAGTATAGTAAAGCTTGCCTTTTCTGTAAATATCATCTTTATAAGTTACAATAGTAGAATATCTAAATATCTTACATTAAGCACATGCATTAGTCCAAGTAAGTGTAGATTGAGTGATTATTGTCCATGAAAGGTGTAAAAAGTGATAGTGAATTGAGCACTTATCAGTGTACAGACAAATTTTAATGCAAAATGCCTTTAGAGTCATAAAACACACTCATATCAAATTCTTTTGCATTATCAGTCCTTATACACTTGATTTTTCTATTGAATTGAGTTTGTACCTTTTGATAAAAATTGACTATTAAAGTCTTAACTTCAGTTTTAGCTTTCATAGGATAAATCCATAAAAATCGACTTGTCATCCACAATGTCAAAAAATAATAGTGACCATAAAGACTTGAAACAGAATATGGACCCCATACATTCATATGAATCAAATCAAAACAAAAGTCAGTAACAGAACTACTGATAGAAAAAGAAGGTCTCTTTTATTTTGCTATATGACATATATCACAATCAGAATGAAAACCATGAGGAATATCAGAAACTAAAAAAGCAAAATATCTCATTCATTGTTTAGAAGGTTGTCCTAGCCTAAGATACCACAAATTTAAAGCAGAATTGAAAGAGGAATTACAAACAGATTCTTGATGTTCAAGCTGATACAACCCATTGAAAAGCTTAGCTAAACCAATCATCTTCCATAATTTCGTGTCCTATATACAACAAAAATCAGAAATAAAAAAAACAGAAATATTATTTTTCTTAGTTAATTAAGAGACAAAAATTAGATTAAAATTAAAAAGAGAAATATGTAAAACATCAAGCAAAACTAATCCAGATGGAAGATGTACAGTTACCGAATGTTGAACCTCAACTAACTCACCATTCAATAATTTTACAAACTTATTATTGACCTTATGAAAACCTTTAAACATGCATAAAGAAGTAACAATATGGTCTGTTGTACCTAAATCAAGAATCCAGGGAAAAACAGAATTTTGAGAACAAGCAAGAATAGTATCTATTTTTTCAGAAGGCAAGAAAATGGCAGAAAATACTAGCATATTAACTGTTGATGAAGAAGAAAGATTGCTAACTGAATTTCTTTCATTTAACAGACTTAAGATGCTTTCATATTGCTCTTTTGTGAATGCAAAAGGTTGAGAACAGCCAATGGAACCAACATTTATTTCTTCAGGCAAAGAACTCGACTGATTAACCTGTCCAACATTAGATTTCTGCCTATAACCAGGTGGGAAACCATGTTTTCGATAACATCTATCCACCGTATGACCATTCAATCCACAGTATACACAGGAAAGTTTCTTAGACCCAGTATTGAAAGACTTTTTGGTTGGATATTTACTACCCAACTTATCCTAAGATTTTCTAGGATTTTTATCAACTAACAGAACACTAGAATCATGAACCAGAGTAGAACTAACAGAATGTTCATGTTGTATAACAATCGAAAAAAATTCATTTATGGAAGAAAAAGGTTTCATCATTAAAATTTGGGATTTAGGAATAGAAAAGTTTTTATTAAGGCCTTTAAGAAACCTAAGAGCGAAATCTTGTTGCCTATGTTTTACAGCCATACAAGAATAGGAAGAAAAGGGTCTCAGATTGTAGATTTCATCCCAAAGAATTTTCAACTGAGTATGAAAAGAGGTAACCGAGAGAGTATCTTGCTGCAGACTGTAAAAGTCATGCATTAGATCAGACAAACGTACCAAATCACCTTGATTGAACCGATCGAACAAATCATTCCACAATTCATAAGCCATATCAATCCAGAGAACGCTTTGAGCAATGTCGGTATGAATCACACGCTGTAACCAAGACAAGATGAGATTGTTGCATTTCACCCAAGCCGGATATCTTGAATCATCGTCGCTGGGTTCTTGAATCGAACCATTAACAAAGCGAAACTTATTCTTTGATATCAAGGCCATTTTCATAGACCTTGCCCAACTGTGATAATTGGGTCCAGTGAGCAAAGCCGAAGTAAGAACGAGAGTCGGATTCCCGTTTGGATGAATATAAAATTTATCATTAAGATCGTCAGATTTATATACCCAGGCAGATTCCAACGATTGAGAAGCAGAATTCCCTTCTGATACCATATTAGGGATTTGAGGAAGAGGAAAAGAACAGGAGGTTTGAGGAAGAAGAAAAAATAAGAGACTAAGCTTAGTAGGTAACAATAAAGAGTCAATTGATTATTAAGAGATAATAGGAGTTTCATTTATACATAATAAAAGAGGAAGAAATAAGTAAAGAAAATAAAGAACTAATCTTATAACTGACACTAACTAACCAAGAAATACTAATCCTATTAATAAGTTGATTAGGAAAGACCGGGAGCCACCTGTGAAGTGAGTTTTTTTCCTCTGGTTATCATTTGGTGAATAATTTGCTTATTAGATATTAATGTGTAGGATTCATAAATTTTGAAGTTTTATATAACTCGGGTACGTTGGGGCAAGTCAACTATCGGTATTTCTAGTTCCAATATGTTGAATCAGTCTAGCTTTTCATATTGACGATTGGTGCACTTAAGTGTTGCATATATGGGATAAGAGTAAAACTATTAAAGTCCTTTTTGGCTATGCTGTTGGGCATGTCTTTTTGTTGTCTGTTGTTGTTTTTCTTTCCAAGTACTATCAACTATTAAATAGAATTTTAGTTTTTAGAATCCAGGCTAGATTAGCTCAGGACTTACTCCTACGCATTTAATCCGTGTTAGACTCATAACTGCATGGCTCGCATCTGAGTCTAAGTGACATAGCTTTTTAGTTTTTAGTTTTGGTGTTGTGCTTTTTACAAGCCACACATCAATTTGCACTAGGCACATTTCATCTTCTTGGTTCTACTGGTTTTGTATGGCAATGCGGTTTGGAACTGTTATCATGCAACTAAAATAAAACTATCCATGTTTGCTAGGAAAATGATATGTATATAGTTTGAGTTTAGCTGCTTGGTGGTTGCAGCCGAGTGTTCAAATGTATTTCTTGAGTATTAAAAATTGTAGCACAAACTTGCTCAAGCATATCGAATCTTGCACGTGGTAAATCCTGCACTATGTTCGTTGTGTGCTCTAGATAAAATAGAAACTGTATCAAATTGGAAGTATATGACTGGAATTCTGTGCTATTAAGGCGACTGCAGTTGGATTAGACTCCCTTCATTATTATGCATACTCTTTTCTTTTCTGCTAGTGATTGAAGCTGCCATTTTGTTGGCATTATGAATTACTAGACATTCTTTGTGAATTTGAGAAAAGGGTTTTGTTCATTAAGCAGTTCATTGACTATGATCTGTTTGTTAGGAATTATGATGTAAAATATATTGAAGAGATTGTGTCAATTTTCCTACTTTTAACTACAAATGCGTGACTAGAGTAACACCAGGACAGAAAAGATCTAAAAACTCAGAAGTTATGGAACTCTGCTAAATATCAGTCTCAAGAATACAATTAAATGTCAGGGTATGAGTAGGAAAGATGATGGATATCTTGTATTGGATTTGGTGGTTGGTATAAAGTTATATATCCTTGTATTTTAATAGACATGTATGTACAAAATACTTTTGAGCATCTTGAAAGCTCATATCACTTGATGCATAGGTTGGTGGTATCGTGAGATATGTAATTGACAAACTACACACATGTATTGGCTACTAATTTTTGTTCTTCTGGCCAGGTCCGTCTTTTGGGCTTTGTTTGGGGCAATATACTTATGTTTTGGTATGCTGAAAGTGTATCGTATTCTTTTTGAAGTATTTGGAATGGATCCGGAAGCCGAGTACTGCCAGCCACAGTTAAGGAGACAACTTGAAAATATAGATTATGTTTCTGTTGAATTCGAAGGGAATAAGCTCAGTTGACAAGATGTTGCTACTTATAAGGCGAGCTTTGATTTTCTTGCACTTCATTTGTAGATAGCTTATTAGGTAAAATGGAAAGCCTTAACGGAAAGGCAAAATAAAAGAAAATGGAGTAAAGGGATTATGCATTATTTATTGCTATGTTTCTAGGTATGGGAACCTGGGTAAGCATTTCATTAACTTTATAGTACGAAGAAACTCACCTAATTTGTTTTCGTTACAGCCACCTGAAGATGCCCTTTTTGCTCATCCAAGGCTATTTAGGGCTTGTGTTCCACCAGGTATGCATCGGTTTCGGGGAAATATATGGGATTATGACTGCAAACCTCAAGTTATGCAGACCCTGGGGTATCCCTTGGCAGTTAAGGATAGAATTCCCGAAATTACTGAAGCCAGGAACATTGAACTTGGACTACAGGTTATTTAACTGTTTATTGTCATTCTCGAGATCCATATTTACTCATCTTTCTCCTGCTTGATTCCTCATTTTGTTTCACTTATGGTATTACAGCTTTGTTTTATGAATCTATTAAAATACAAGTTTGATCATCCTCGGTTTTGCTTCGAGCGGTTGGAATATGTTGGCCAAAAGATGTCAGCATATTAAACAAGCAAAAACGCAGTGAAAAAGGATTGAAATAAATACTTCCAGTTATTGTCAAAATTTTATGCCAAATGAGATGTGGTTGCACTACCATCGAACTCGTCGGACTACCGTAGTAACTCCTCAAACCACCGTGAAAATTAAAGAACTTGGCTAGAAAAGAACTAAAATATGCCAAGATCTTCTAAGCACTCAAAAACTCCCTAGATGGAATAAGTGATTCTTGTGTTTGATGTTAAAGGACCTTAGGTTAGGTTGGTATTTATAGGGGTTTATCCATCAAGAACCACCAACCAAATGAACAAAAATATCCCTCAACTACACGATATAATGGCCTTAACCGGCAGAACATGGAATTAACCGACAATGTTCATGCACTTTCTTTTCACATTTCTGTTAGCGGAAACGTGCATGGAAATGGTTCAATGAACCACCACTCGGTTGGTTATACAACCAACAAAAGATCCAGGTAATGTTTTTTTTTAGTTTTTGCAATGTTGGACACGTGCTTTGGCCTGCATGTCCTTTTTATTATTCAATATGACACTTCAAAGAAAAAGAATGATATAAGAGTTTGTTATTTTCAGGTAGCTCAGTCCGACAATTGCTCAGTCTTGTTATGGCCGAGAGGTTACTAATGAAACATCTAGATGCCCCTGGAAGATGGTTGCAAGAGAAGCATCGTCTCGTGCTTAAAAACAAGTTATGTGGGAGGTATTTGCGGGAAAAATATCTCCATCGTTTCATCATCTACTCGGAGAAGTTCAAGATACATACGAGCACAATCGAAGACTCCGAAACTCTTCCACAACTGTTGTCAATCAGGCCCTCCATGGTCTTGCATACACAGTCTATGGGAAGCCAGACGTGAGGCGCTTTATGTTTGAGGTTTTCGATTTCAAGCAAATTCAACCTAAATCTGTTTAAATATATGGGGAGTAGTCCAAGAAAGCTTAAATCAATCTATACCCTTAGATCATACAATGAAATGTATCTCAAAGCTGCAAAGTGATGTTCTTCAGGTAAAAATTTTCCTCTCTATTTGTTTGATTTAAGTAGAGGAACATTGGATAGCTGGTCTCGGTTTTAATTTTTGAAAATCATATAAATTTAAATATAATTAGTTTAATTTAAACATAATTATATTATACAACAAGAATTGGATGCAATTAAAAGATGCTTGACCACGATATTAATGATAGAAGCTCTTTTATTTGTATCTTTAACGATCCAAATTAAGATAATTTAGTAATCATTTATATACTTTATCCTGATATTTCTTTTCCAAAATATATGGGTTATGTCCAAGCTTAACCCAGCTCATCTAGCGAAAGCTTAAAGCCCTTAACTACCCTTCGTTTCTCTCCAAAACCAAAGATCCCAAACCTAAGGGCAAGGCTAAAACATGCCTAAAAACTTGGTTGGTGAGAAAGAAAGGAAGAAATAAAAAAGAGGATTTTAGCTTGGGGTTTGAACACAAGTTAAATGCAAGATAAAAATACATGCTAACTACTTGGCTAAGCCATCATTCTTGTAATATAATTGTAGCATAATATATTTAAAATATAGCTTTTGAGAGAATAGAATAAAGTAAAAATAGATTAAGGCGTTTAAATATAATTTTAATAAAAAATAAAAAAATATTTGATATTAAATATACAAATAAAAGTATTTGAATAAAAATCATAAATATTTGAATAAAAAATATATGAATAAAAATATTCGTATAATAAAAATTCGAATAAGAATATTCATATGATAAATATTCGAATAAAAATATTCAAATAAAAATGTTCAAATAAAAATTATACAAATAAAAATATTCGTATAATAAATATTTGAATAATAAATATAGAAATAAAAATATTCATATAATAAATATTTGAATAAAAATATTTGAATATTTTTATTAGAATATTTATTCGTAAATTGGATATTTAATATAAGAATATTTAATATATAAATATTTAATATACGAATGTTAAATAATAGTAAAAATATTCGAGTTTGATTCGAATATTTAAAACATCAAATTTGATTCGAATCAAATTATTTTACATCAAATTTAACATTCGTATATTAAATATCTAATAAATTTGATTCGAATATTAAATGAATGAATATATAAAACATTAAATCACAATATACAGATATTTAATATTCGAATCAAAATATTCAAATATTTTAATATTTGAATCAAAATATCTAATAAATTTGATTTGAATGTTAAATACACAATTATTTTACTTTAAATATTAAATATTGAAATATTTGAATCACAATTATCTCGTAGTAAATTGTGTATATAAACAAATCCTTACACTTAGATGGCCTCATTTAGCTCATGGTGAGTGGGTGTAAATCCTTATACTAAGATGGCCTCATTTGGTTCATGGTGAGAATGTGTAAGGATTTGTGTACATACATTTTTTCCTTACAGTTTTTATAACCATTTGTGTATACTTTGTAGGGATTTATGTACATCCACAAATCCTTACTATTTTTGTGTCATATTATGTATTCTCGTGGTAAATTATGTCTGTCCATAAATCCTTACACTTGGATGGCCACCTTTAACTCATGGTGATAAGGTGTAAGGATTTGTATACATACCTTTTTCCTTACAATTTTCGTAAGCATTTGTGTATACTTTATATGGATTTGTGTACATACACAAATCCTTACTATTTTTGTATCATATTATGTATTCTCGTAGTAAATTATGTATGTACACAAATCCTTACATTTGGATGGCCTCCTTTAGCTCATGGTGAGAAAGTGTAAGGATTTGTGTATATACCTTTTTCATTACACTTTCCGTAACCATTTGTATATACTTTGTAGGGATTTGTATACATACACAAATTCTTACCATTTTTGTATCGTATTATGTATTCTCGTAGTAAATTGTGTATGTACATAAATCCTTACACTTGGATAGTCTCATTTAGCTCATGGTGAGAAAGTGTAAGATTTGTTTACATACTTTTTTCATTAAACTTTCCGTAACCATTTGTGTATACTTTGTAGGGATTTATGAACAAATACAAATTCTTACCATTTTTGTGTTATAATATGTGTTCTCGTAATAAATTGTTTATGTACACAAATCCTTATACTTGGATGACCTCCTTAAGCTCATGATGAGAAAGTGTAAGGATTTGTGCACATACCTTTTTCATTACACTTTTCCGTAACCATTTGTGTATGCTTTGTAGCGATTTGTGTATATACACAAATCCTTACCATTTTTTTGCCTTATTATGTATTCTCGTAGTAAATTATGTAAGGACACAAATCCTTACACTTGAATGGTCTGATCTTTTAGCTCATGGTGAGATAGTGTAAGGATTTTTGTATATACCTTTTTCATTACACTTTCCATAACCATTTGTGTATACTTTGTAGTAATTTGTATATGTACACAAATTCTTACCATTTTTGTGTCATATTATGTATTCTAGTAGTAAATTATGTATGTACACAAATCATTACACTTGGATGATCTCCTTTAGCTCATGGTAGGAAAGTGTAAGGATTTGTGTACATACCTTTTCATTACACTTTCCGTAACCATTTGTGTATATTTGTAGGGATTTATGTATATACACAAATTCTTACCATTTTTGTATCATATTATGTATTCTCGTAGTAAATTGTGTATGTATACAAATCCTTACACTTGGATGGCCTTCTTTAGCTCATGGTCAGAAGTTGTAAGGATTTGTGTGCATACCTTTTTCTTTATAGTTTTCGTAACCATTTATGTATAATTTGTGGGATTTATGTACATACACAAATCCTTACCATTTTTGTGTCAGATTATGTATTCTCGTAGTAAATTGTTTATGTGCACAAATCCTTACACTTGGATGGCCTCCTTTAACTCTTGGTAAGAAGGTGTAAGGATTTGTGTAAATACCTTTTTCCTTACAGTTTTCGTAACCATTTGTGTATACTTTGTATGGTTTTGTGTACATACACAAGTCCTTACTATTTTTGTGACATATTATGTATTCTCGTAGTAAATTGTGTATGTACACAAATTCTTACACTTGGATGGCCTCCTCTAGCTCGTGGTGAGGTGTAAGAATTTATTTACATACCTTTTTCCTTACAGTTTTTATAATCATTTGTGTAGACTTTGTAGGTATTTGTGTACATACACAAATCTTTACCATTTGTGTGTCATATTATGTATTCTCGTAGTAAATTGTGTATGCACACAAATCCTTACACTTGGATGGCCTCCTTTAGCTCATGGTGAGGAGGTGTAAGGATTTGTGTACATACCTTTTTCCTTACAGTTTCTGTAACCATTTGTGTATACTTTGTAGGAATTTGTGTACATACATAAATCCTTACCATTTTTGTACCATATTATGTATTCTCGTAGTAAATTGTGTATGTACACAAATCCTTACACTTGGATGGCCTCCTTTAGCTCATGGTTAGGTGTAAGGATTTGGTTACATACCTTTTCCCTTACAGTTTTCGTAAGTATTTGTGTATACTTTGTAGGATTTGTGTACATACACACTCCTTACAATATTTATACCATATTATGTTTTCTCATAGTAAATTGTGTATGTACACAAATCCTTACGTTGTAACATTTTATGTATATACCGTTTCTCTTACAATATTTGTAAGGATTTATGTATGTACACAAATTCTTATGTTTGTAACAATTTATGTATATTTCATTTTTCTTATCGTTTTTGTAAACAATTGTGTACATATTTCATAATCAATTATGTACAGAAAACGACCAGATAATCCGATCAATTTTTTTTGGCCAACTTTTAAGAGTCTTTTCCTAAAATCACCCGCACCTTAGACTATGGGCTAGTGTTCACTTCATAGCGAGAGCCTAGTGTTGTGGTGTTTGCGGATGTTGATTGAGAAACGACATGGATGATAGGTCAACTTTTATATTAACAGATGTTGATTGAAAAGAAACTATCAATTTCAGGGTTTTGTGTGTTTCTAAAAGGAGTTGATACAGATTCTTCCACACCCTGAATAGGCTGTCCTATCCGCTTGGTGTTTTTGCAAGGAAATAAGAAGAGGACTCACCGCACGGTAGTTTACTGAATCACAGTTGTTAATGTATGAGAAATCTTTGTTACTTTTTAAGTCCAAACATTTTTGAATTTATACAGATATAGGCTTAAGTAATTAATAATTTCTTTTCATGCTGAAGGCATGATTATTGGCTGGAAAAAACTTTGTTGTCCACACATTTGAATATTTCACTCGATCTTAATTGAGTTCTAGGGTACCAACTTAAATGAGAGGAAAGGGATTAGGACAAAACAATGTTAAAATGTTAGGACCAAAACTGCGTTTAGCTTTTGTGTTTTATTGTTTTGCTTCCAAGTCCAAGATAGACAAACACAAAATTTTATATTAGAGGTACATACATTTAAAAGGATATAAAAAATTCAAAAATTCGTAAATAATAAATATTAAAGGTGTAAAATTAGATCACAGATACATAATAAAATATATAAACTATTTATTTTAAAATTTTTAATAAAATAACCATACTTCCGGATATCTCTCTACAATCATTCTTGAGGGAAACATTTTCAAATAATTTAATTCAAAATTAAATTTTTGGATATAAAGAATCATTATCTATATTTTAAAAAGAAGTTATATCATATGTCATTCTTGTTATGTTATTCATAGGACAAATTAATTAAACATATCTATTTAATATTTTTTTTCATTTAATCTTTTTTATTAAAGGAAGATTCACTTGGTAAAGACTGTTTTTAAATTTAATTTATAATAAATATTAGTAAAGATTCACTTGATAAAAAGATAAAGAAAAAAAATTACTTAATTAATTCGATACACTTGATTGGTTGATCTCATAAATGACATAGCAAAAATGACTCATGATATAATTTTTCATATATTTGGTTCTAGCCAATTTCTATAATACACAATAAAATAAGAAAAAATATTTTACAAATAAAGAACACCACTTACAAGTGACAGTCTTCCTCCTAAATCACTATTTGCAGGAAATGTTTTTTAAATATATTATAACTTTTGATTTAAACTTCAAAATAATTTAAAAGAATTTCTAAACAAAATCTTTAAATATCTTATATATTCATTGCTACGTCTTAAATTTCTTTATTCTCATTCTCAGAATATAATATAATAAAAAAAATTATAATTAATTAATTAAAATGTAATGTATTTAATTATTTACAAATAATAAGATAACGGAATCAAAGTGTTATTTAATTAGTTAGTTGATTTTAGTAGGTTGAAGTATGAATGACGTAATAAATTGGGTTTTTATAATATTTTTCTAGCGACCGATGAAATTGGATATTTGTGTATATATTCATTTATTTTTTCGTATTTGAATAATATTTACATTTAAATATCTTGATTATTGTATGCAGATTCGATTACAATTGCATGTAGATGTAAATAGGGTTGAGCATTCGATTAAGTCAAATTAAAATATTTTGAGTTATTGGAGTTGACGAGTTATATTTTACGAATCAAACTTTATTTAATATTTTTATTTGATTAAAATTTAAAAATTTGAGTCAAGTTTTTGAATTTCTATAAGAATTTAATTATAATTATTTATCATGTTATAGTACGATTTGATTCTAATTTAAATGAATTTTATAATCATATAAGATATGTATATATATGTCTTTATATTTTCTTCACATGTGATAATATTTCTTCATATTTTTATATATTAATATATATATCATAAAATATTTAGGGACACATCTCAAACCTAAAAATAAATCCTCTAACAAATAAAAATTTTAAATTATTCGATTTTTCATTTTATAACTCAAACTTTATTTAAATTTTTTCGAATCAAATTAAATTTTACTCGCCCATAATTCAATTTTAATTTTTGTGGCTATCATATTTAAACAAATAGTCTCCTTTTATTTTTGTGAAAAACGAATTCTTTTTATAATCATTATTATTTAATAAATTTAATTAAATATTATAAAAACTTAATAAATTATTTTAACTTAATTTAATATATTTAGAAGTGGATAAGAATTCAAATATTCAGTATCCGTTTTATTTGAAAAATATTTTAAATTTTGTTATACAAATTAAATGTGAATATTTAACGGATTTAGAAATCATATAGATAATTTATTTTTTATATTTCGATAATAATATAAATTCAATATGGGCACTAAATGGATTCAATTTTTTTTAATAAATTTAAATTATAAAAATATAAATACCTGATATGCTATCATATATATCATCTAAACAAAAGATAAAATATATAAATTATATTAAATCTTATATTACGTTGGACTCTTGTTTTGCTCTAATACCATTTGTCATAGGATTAGACTGTTGCTAGTCGGTCCGTGCGGTCTTAGTCATTTTATAGGTCGAAATTCGACTAAATCACCTTGAATATCTCGCACGGGACTAGACTCCCTCTCTTTGAACCGTACGACCTTTAGGCAAAGTCCTCCTAACAAACAACTAAGTCAGTCTGATTCTCGCTTTAAAAATATTAAACTCTCTCAAAGCCCTCGAACTCAAATCATTCTAAGCGAAAATTAAATAAAAGAACAACTGAAAGTGCTTTAAATATTTTTTGTATTAATCAAAGTGATGGATGAATGAGATAAAAGTACAAGAGATGATTTACAAACTAAAAAACGATAGAATTAGGTGAGTATAAGCCTCTATTTATAGTTGAAGCCGCTTACATCCAATGATCCAGTGTAATTTACATCAACGGTTAAGATTAACTTTATTACTTTTTAAATCTCTAATTATCTCAAACATTATTTAAATAATTTATCTTAAATAAACTTAAATAGATAATGTTTTAATCAAATTACCTTCTCAAATTATTTATGGAATTAAATAAGTGTAGTAAAATTGTGGGAATTCTAACATTCTTCAACTGTTGGACTAAATTTGATGGTCTAAACAAGCCTGATATATCATTAAAATCCTTTTTGGTTGATGTCTGTGTTAATGTCTCAGAGCCAAATACGCAGTTCGTGAGAAATACATAAAATCAAATTTTCGAAAGGCAAATCTCGATTTTGTAATCTGGCAATTTAAACTTGAGCTTGTCGACATGGAATTCAGACTCAAATTATGCAAGTTGCGTGGCTGGAAATATAGTGGAACAACTTTAAAGTTTTGCTTTAAGGAACAAATTGAATTTGCAAGCAACCCCATTTAAGAAAGAACAAGTGAACCATCTTGAATTGCAATATGGTATTTCATGTATATATTTCTCAGGAAAAAAAAAGAATTCCTTCTGCAGATCTTACACAGAAGAATTTCCTTCAGACTTACTAACTATTCACATGAGGGAAAAGTTCAGAGCCTCAACATTTCCCAACCAACTTATGCTAGCTACCCTATCCCCCTCTGGTCCTAACAATTGATAGCCGCCGACCCCATTGAATGAATTTACCAAAAATGTCACATGCAAACATGTGCATGAATCCAACACACTATGTTTCACATTAGAATCTAATATAAAATTTGTCATCCCCTTGATTGATCCGTATCTAAAATGGCTTCTGTAGATACGTGAACATGTCCTGCAATGGTGACAACTGTTCCATCTGGTACTGGACTTGGCTCGCAAATGGGTCATCTTGGAACCCACCATCCATGTAACTGAAACCGAAATTGAGGCCATTGTTGCTTAGCTGAAGCTCGTTCCACTTAGGCTGACTCTGGACCTCTTTCTCCCACGTTACTTCAGGGGACAGCACCTGCCCCGAAGAACTTGAATCCGTATGCAACCTGGGGACGGAATCCGAAGCATCCGTTTGTACGAGGTCTTCGTTCATCATCGAAGAAGGTGGTTGTTGCTGGGACAGTGCTGTCATGTGTTGACCGTGCATTAAGATGTTCGGTTTTTGATCTTCCACTTCCGGATAACTCGAGCTCGACCATTTTTGTTCACTTGGGAAATGCTTCTCAATGCTTCCTTTCTTGTTGTATATTCGACACAGTACCCAATCATCAAGCTGTAATAAAAACAAAAGAGCAAACCAGTGTTAGGGGAAAAGTGGAAATGAAGAGCTTATAATTTGGACTTTGTTGGTCAAATAAAGTGGCGTTAGGTGAAATGGAGAACTGATGAAACTACTGAATTGGGTATTCAAAGTTGGCAACTTTCATGTGAAAAAAAAGATAGAGAATTTACCCTCAAGTTGTTGTTCTTTTTGCCGGCGGACCTATCGACATTGGCAAGGCGGTATTCGTGCATGATCCAATTGGTTTTGATACCGTGTGGGGCTTTGCCCGCGTAGAAAACGAGTGCCTTTTTTATGCCCAATGTTTTGGGCTTCCCGATGGGCTTATCCGCTCCGGTTGCCTTCCAGTATCCCGTTCCGGCCGCTCTATTCGGCCGACTTCCATTTGGGTATTTTCTGTCCCTTGGTGAGAAAAAATACCACTCTTTTTCACCGTACAACGCCATATCTATAAATAAAGTGGAAATCACTAATCAGAACTAATTATTCTCCGTCTCAAATCAACCCGATTCCAATTTGGAAAATCAATTGTGAATGGATGAATCACCCAAAAAGCTACTTCAATTTTCACAAAAGAAGAAGAAATACCCAGTGTTCTTAATACTGAAATAAACGGAATCCCGACGAACTTTGAATCAAATCCCAGTACAAAACTCTGTAAAAACCAGAGAAGAAAAAGAAAAAAGTTACCTGGAAGCTGCCATGGATCAAACTTGTAGAGATCGATCTCAGCAATAATAGAGACAGCAATAGACTGAGATGCACATTTCCTACACAAATAGTGATTCACCAACTCATCATCTGTGGGATGGAATCTGAAACCCGGTGGCAACTCCAATTCTCCTTTCATTCTCTGTGAACTTAAAAACTTTGCGTTGATCTTCACTAACTTGTTCAAGCTTCTCTTCAGAAAAAGAAAACACTTTGAATTTATTTTCCTTTTGATCTTCTTTGCTTTCCTTAATCCTTCTCTTGTTGATGCTCTGAGCTTTAGAGCTTTGAACCGAATAGAGCAGGTGAGGGGAAAGGTTTTATAGGGAAAAAAAGCCACGTGCGTTGCGGTGTGTTTCTGATAAACCCAAAACGTGGTTTTAAATCGGCGGTGCGACCGTTTTCTTTTCTAGGTTGACCGCCGCCCCTTAGCGTAAAAAAGTATAGAGAACTGGAGGGGGACACGTGGGGGCGTTAACTCTATAGGTTTAAAGTTTGATTGTGTCATCGCTTCCGTCACGGCATTTGGACGTGTCCTCGGGTGGCATCTCAGACATATCACGTACCGACTTAGGGTTGATCTCATCTAGTCGAGTTAAGTTAATTGAGTCTTATATTTTAAATTTATTTTAAATTAGATTATATTTAAAAAAATTTAAGTTTAATTTATCATTTTTAAAATTTGATTATAAATATTTATAATATTATAATATTAATTAATTTTAACTTAATTAGTTTTTATAATTATATATAATATAAATATAGTTTTTATATTTTTTCATATATCAGACATTAACAAAAAATTTAATTAGAATTTGAAAAATATTCATTTTTTATTAAAATTTTTAATTTAAACATAAATTTTATTTAAAAAAATTTAAATCAAATAAATATTATTTTTTTTCTTAGTAAATTCAGTTTTGTTCATTCTTAATCTCTAAGTTAAAGCTTTTATCTCCTACTTCCTTGTTCCTTACCTCTCATCCTACGCGTGCCTACATGCCAATCCACTGGTGCCATGTCAACATTAGAAAATAATATTATAGTAAATTTTCTGTTTTTAACCTAATGGAAAAAGACGAAAACTACCGTGGTGATCAAGCTGGAATGACAGTGAAATCGTTGATAAAATAAAATGGAATTATTGGAATCATTATCTTCCGTGATAATTATTCTTTCATTTTGAACTTCCCAAATAAAATATATGTTTAAATATTGATGGATAAAATTTGATTTGATTCAATTTAAAAAATTAAATATTTAATTTAATTCAATATAAAAAATGATTAATTTTGACTCGATCCATAATTTATAAATTTGACTCGATTAAAAAATAAATTAAATTTAAATTATAAAATAAATAAAAAAATTATTTTTAAAAAATATTTAAACCGTAAAAGAAAACTTACAAACTCAAATAACTCAAAACAAAAATTAAAATCCATAAAATTGTAGTGACAAAACAGAAGTTATTACTTTTTTTAACACTAAAACTAAAAAAAATTAAGTATGTAACGACCTGGATTCGAATCCGAGTGTCGGGTTAACCCGAGAGTTTGGACCTCAGTTTTGGGCCTCAAGTTTAGTGGTTTTGGGCTTTGTTGGGCCTTAATCTTGTTGGTTATAAGTTGGGCTTAGAAGAGTGATGACTTTTTGGTAAATAATCAAAATAAGTTGGATAGAGAGGGGTGGGGGTTTATTTCTCCTACATTGATGATATCACCTTCCTCTTTTTTATTTTCCCTTTTCCCCATCTCCTTTGTTACAAGAAAATATGGTTTAAAGGTTGGATCTTGTTGGTTTTGCTGAAGAATCACGTTTTGTGTCAGAAGGGTAAGTTTTAGAGTTGTTCTCGATCTACAAAACAAAGAAAGAATTGTTTGGTTTGGTGAAGATGAAGATATGTGTGGGAAATTCGGGTTTTGAGTTTGGGGAGTTCTTTCTCAGTTTTTAATCTAGTTTCAGCTTAAGAAACCTTCTCTGAGTTGGGTTTGATGGTTGGTTTAACTCATTTCTTGTAGAAAAGGGAGTGAGAGCATCATCTCAAGGTTTGGGTAAAGGAAAAAGCTTGGGAGAGTGATTTCGAGTTTGGTTGTTGTGCTTGTTTAGGTTGGTACTCCCAACTCTTTCTTCATCATCTATTCATGGTAGAATGTATAGCATATAGAAAAATCATATATGCGTGTTGTCTTGCTTGGTTTGCTTGAAAATGAGTATCGAACAATGATTCGATACCGAGGGATTCCAGAAATTTTTTGTATCGATACCTGTATCAAAACGGTTCCTTCCCTTTTCTTGACTTTTGAATTGGTCAACGGTATCGATACTGGTATCGATACCTATGTGTTTCAATACCCTCTTTGGATGGGTATCGATACAGGGTGTTTCGATACCCTACCTAAGGGTATCGATACCCCTGTGTAATTTGGCCAAGATGGATAGAGTTTTGGGGCTCAGTGTTTCTTAATAAATAATTACTTTAATCTAAAAGCTACGAAACAAATTATCGAACTAAGATTGATGTTATAACTCCGAAAGACTAATTGAGATAATCTTAAACATCTTGTTGTGATAAGATCCTAGGTGGATCGTTTGTGTGGTTTGAGTCCTTGTGTGTTGGAAATCCAGATATCCATAAGTGTTGTAACTCGTTGAAAACCATCCGATGTAATATTCCGAATGATGATTTGACGATTATCCCGAGTGTAGGATCCCGATGTTATATGGACGCGGGCCTCATTCGAAGATACTCGATGTGACATTTCGAGTATGGGATTTGGAGGATCCCGATGCTGTATGGACGCGGGCCTCATCCTTGATTATGGGATCCCGATGCTATGTGGACGCGGACCCTACTCGTAGTGTAGGATCCTGTTGCTGTGTGGACGCGGGCCTCACTACCTTGTGTGATTTGATTGATTTGTATATGTTGTGTGTGATGATATACATCTCATTTATGCCATTTGTTAGGCAAACATGCTAGACCATCATACAATGCATATGATTTATATGCCATGCTTTACTGCTTTGATATGCATGATGTTGGTCGAGTTCGGCGTATCCACTGAGCTTGTGTGGCTCAGCGTTCGAAATTTGTTTTCGTGCGTAGGTTAGGTGAAGCAGGTCCCGTGGATCACCATCAAGGTTTGGACTTTCAGCATCGACTGAGTTATCAAAGTACATTTATTTGATGTAATGGGCATAGTATTAAGTTAGACCCTATATGTATTGTAACTCTGTTATTTTAATTGGGTCGAATGTTTTTAAATGGTCTGTAATAATTTTGGAGCTCCAAATTACTTTAAATTATTTTGGGTTTATTTTAATTTAAGTGGACTTTATGGAAATCGGTTTTGGACTCTATGTGATTTTATTATTGAACTTTTAAAGGAAATTTTGAAATACGAGTTTTGGGATGGAGGCCCAATGTGACATTCGGGTTGGATGTTACATTTAGTGGTATCAGAGCCCAGGTTGAGTCGGTTCTAGGAGTCCCCGGGGGAGTCTAGTATGTTATATAGGTGTTAGACTAGTACTTGCCCACAAGTCAATAGCGTACATTCCTTAAAGCTGAAATTTCGATGGTGTAATCCTACTTATTGTTGTTGTTGTGTGTGCATGGTGTGGACGAGTCTAAGAGAGGGGTTAGGCAAGGGGGCAGATTATTTTGCCCATTTACACTGTGCTTTGGATCGGATAGTGAAGGCTATTCCGAGGCATGCACCTACCCCCAAGTAAGGTACCTATCGAGAGGGTTCGTAAGTAGGGTGCTACGGATTTTTTATGTTATGGCTAAGATAATCCTGTGAGGGTGGATTAGTGGCTTCGTGATACTCGTTGGATCATAAGACAGATAAGGTTGAGATAAGAGGATGAATTGTCATATGTATTGTCACCTCTGAAGAGTAATGCGAGAGAGTGATGGGGAAACAGTTGAAATGGAGTAGTATTCCGATCAGTCGGCATGGGATGACTTTTTGGATGAGTTTGAAAAAAAAGTATATGGGCGAGATTCACATCGGTCGGTTGAGAGATCAGTTCACCCTTCTTGTGCAAGGTAATCGTACGGTCTTTGAGTACGAGCAGAAGTTCCTACAGCTGAGTAGATATGCACCTGAGTTTGATAGCTACCAAGAAGATAAAGTGTAAGTGGTTTCTGAGAGGTTTGAGGGAAGAGATCCGGACCTATCTGATAGCTAACCCATCGGTAATGTGTTCTGAGTGAGCATGCTAGGATGTTGGATATTCCTTGTGAGACATTAGATATAGGTGTTAGTGTTGCTAATTCTTTAGAGATACCGCAGTGGTCAAAAAGATGTATGGACGATGTCCATTGATGGTTCAGAGGTATGTATTCCCAGTTGATATGATGGAATTTCCATTCTACGGTTGTGATGTTATTTTTGGTATGAACTAACTGACAGAGCATAGGACTAGGATAGACTTTGAGACCAAGAGAATTTATTTGAGGCTAGCAGAAGACCACGAGATGGTGGTTGTAAGTGAGAATGTAAAGTTCTTATTGAATGTTGTTTTAACTCTAGAGGCTCAGAGGTTAGTTGAGTTGGGCTGTAAGGCATACCTAGCACATATGGTGAACCCAAACATGAATGAAGTCAGACCGCAGGATATCAGAACAGTGTGTGATTTTCTTTCGAGCGTGTCGCCAAAAGAGTTTTCTGGTTTACCACCTAACAGAGATGTTGAGTTTGCCATAAAGATGTGTTCAGATTTCGCTCCTTTTTTTTATTGCTCCATATCGTATGGAATCGAAAGAACTGAATGAATTGAAGACTCAATTGCAAGAACTATTAGATAGAGGTTTTTATCTGATCGAGTTTTTCGCCTTAGGGCGCACACGTATTGTTTGTGAAGAAGAAAGACGGTAGTATGAGGATGTGCATTAACTATAAACAATTGAATCAGTTAACAGTGAAGAACAAGTATCCACTGTCGAGAATTGATGATATGTTTAATCAGCTTAGAGGTGTTACCGTGTTTTTCAAGATAGGTTTGAGATTAGAGTACTATCAATTGAAGGTAAAGAAGTCAATGTGCTGAAGATAGTTTTTCGTAAAAGGTAGGGTCACTATAAGTTTCTAGTTATGCCTTTCGGGTTGACTAATGCACCAACTATTTTTCATGGACATAGTGAACAAAATTTTCTGCTAGCACTTGTATTAGTTTGTAGTTATGTTCATTGATGACATATTAGTGTACTCACGTACTAAGGAAGACCGTAACATAAACTTGAGGTTAGTATTACAGACTTTGTTGGATCATCGGTTGTATACTAAGTTGAGCAAGTGGGAGTTCTGGATTAGAGAAGATGTTTTCTTAGGACATGTAGTGTCAGCTGAAGGGATTAAGGTAGAACCTAAGAAGATTGAAGCGATTGTGAGTGAGAAGCGACCGAAATCTGTCACAGAGATTTGTAGTTTCCTAGGCTTAACAGGTTACTATAGGAGGTTTGTGAATGGATTTTCAAAGATAGTGGTTCCTTTGACTAAATTACTTCAGAAGAATGTTCAGTTTGAGTGGTCAGATGCAAGACAACAAGCCTTTGAGAAACTGAAAGAAGTTTTGACAGATGTCCCGATTTTGATACAACTAGTGTTAGGGAAAGAGTATATGATCTACAGTGATGCTTCGTATGTAAGGCTAGGTTGTGTTCTATGAAAGACGGAAGAGTTATAGCTTACGCTTTGAAACAGTTGAAGAACCAAGAGCAAAATTATTCGACCCATGATATAGAACCAGTTGTGGTTGTGTTGGCCTTGAAGGTCTGAAGACATTACTTTTAAGGTGAGAGATGCGTAGTGTACACAGATCACAAGAGTTTAAAGTATCTGATGACATAAAAATTGAATCCGAGGCAGCATAGATGGCTTGAGTTATTGAAGGACTATGATCTCAAGATTTAGTATCATCCGGGTAAAATCAATGTAGTGTAGATGCTTGAGTAGGAAAGCATTCGTTGAGTTGAGAGTTATGTTTGCTAGATTGAACTTATCAGGTGATGGTGGCTTGGTAGCCGGGCTTCAGGTTAGAACTACTTTGAGTCAGTTGGTTAGAGAGAAATAGTTGTCAGATGGATCTTGGGTACCTCACGTACAAGTTACAATTGAAGAAAGATCTACAGAGTACATTTCAGAGATAATGGTGTGTTGTGTATCAGAGATAGAGTGGTTATGCCGAATGAAAATGATTGGAGACGTATGATTCTGACCAAAACGCACAATAGTCTTTTGCTACACGTCCAAGTAGTGCGAAGATATATCGTGGTTTATAGGATGAGTCTTTCTAGCTTGGTCTGAAGATAGATGTTACCGACTATGTGAGTAAGTGTATGATTTGTTAGAGAGTTAAAGCAGAATATCAGTTTCCGTCTGATTTGTTATAGTCGTTGAAGATTTCCGAATAGAAATGAGAAGTGGGAAAATACCGTCATAGATTTTGTATTCGGTTTGCCATTGACCCCTTCGAAGAAGAACATCAGTTTGGGGTTATAATTGATCGCTTCATGAAGTGTGCTCATTTTATTGTTATTCATACGACTTACTTGTTAGGTAAGTTGGTAAAATTGTACGTCAGTGGGATTGTGAGACTGTATGGTGTGCCGAAATCGATTGTGTTTGACAAAGATTTGAGATTCATAACCAGATTTGGGGGAGTGTTTGCACAGTGCGTTGGGTAGCCGTTTGAATTTCAGTACTTTGTATCATCCTCAGTCAGATGGTCAGTCAGAGAGAGTTGTTCAGATTCTTGATGATATGTTGCGATGTTGCATCATTGATTTTTAGGATATTTGAGAGAAACACCTACCGTTGGTTGAGTTTACGTATAACAGCAATTATCAGTCGAGTATTTAGATGGCTCCGTATGAGGCTTTGAATGGTAGAAAGTACATGAATCTGTTTCGTTGGGTTGAAGCATGTTAGAAGTTGATATCGATGTCGGTTATACTTAAGGGGACTACCGAGAAATTGAAGTTGATTTGTGATCGGTTAAAGGCAACTTCAGATAGGCAGAAATCGTATGCAGATTTGAAACTGACAGAAATGGATTATGGAGTGAGAGAAAAAGTGTTCTTGAAAGTATTATCGTGGAAAGGAATCATCCGTTTTGGAAGGAAAGACAAGTTAAATCCAAGGTTTATAGGACTGTATAAGGTTGCTCTTTTCGCACTTGTTTCCCTTAGGTAAATTTCGAGGACTAAATTTTCTTTAAGGAGGGGAGAGTTGTAACGACCCGGATTCGGATCCGAGTGTCGGGTTAACCCGAGAGTTTGGACCTCAGTTTTGGGCCTCAAGTTTAGTGGTTTTGGGCTTTGTTGGGCCTTAATCTTGTTGGGTTATAAGTTGGGCTTAGAATAGTGATGACTTTTTGGTAAATAATCAAAATAAGTTGGATAGAGAGGGGTGGGGGTTTATTTCTCCTACATTGATGATATCACCTTCCTCTTTTTTATTTTCCCTTTTCCCCATCTCCTTTGTTACAAGAAAATATGGTTTAAAGGTTGGATCTTGTTGGTTTTACTGAAGAATCACGTTTTGTGTCAGAAGGGTAAGTTTTAGAGTTGTTCTCGATCTAAAAAACAAGGTAAGAATTGTTTGGTTTGGTGAAGATGAAGGTATGTGTGGGAAATTCGGGTTTTAAGTTTGGGGAGTTCTTTCTCAGTTTTTAATCAAGTTTCAGCTTAAGAAACCTTCCCTGAGTTGGGTTTAATGGTTGGTTTAACTCATTTCTTGTAGAAAAGGGAGTGAGAGCATCATCTCAAGGTTTGGGTAAAGGAAAAAGCTTGGGAGAGTGAGTTCGGGTTTGGTTGTTTTGCTTGCTGAGGTTGGTACTCTCAAATCTTTCTTCATCATCCATTCATGGTAGAATGCATAACATATAGAAAAATCATGTATGTGTGTTGTCTTGTTTGGTTTGCTTGAAAATAGGTCATTAATGGTGAAATCCGAGTTTATGTGTTAAATGGTTGGAAATTGGTGTTAAAACCTCCTAAATACACTTAGAAATGAGTAGGAAAACTTTAGAATCGTTTAGGTGAAATTTGGGGATGAAACTCTAGAATTTCTAAGTGCAGACCTGTCTTTCGTACAGGAGGTATCAATACTCGGGCTACCGGTATCGATACCCATGAGTGTGGTTTAGCCTGTCGATTAGGGGTATCGAAAAATGATTCGATACCGAGGGATTCCAGAAACTTTTTGTATCGATACCTGTATCGAAACGGTTCCTTCCCTTTTGTTGACTTTTGAATTAGTCAACGGTATCGATACTGGTATCGATACTTATGTGTTTTGATACCCTCTTTGGATGTGTATCAATACAAGGTGTTTCGATACCCTACCTAAGGGTATCGATACCCCTGTGTAATTTGGCCAAGATAAGTAGATTTTTGGTGCTCGGTGTTTCTTAGTAAATAATTACTTTAATCTAAAAACTACGAAACGAATTATCGAACTAAGATTGATGTTATAACTCCGTAAGACTAATTGAGATAATCTTAAACATCTTGTTTTGATAAGATCCTAGGTGGATCGTTTGTGTGGTTTGAGTCATTGTGTGTTGAAAATTCGGATATCTATAAGTGTTGCAACATGTAACATTTTGGATGATGATTTGACGACTATCCCGAGTGTAGGATCCCGATGTTATATAGACGCGGACCTCATTCGAAGATACTCGATGTGACATTCCGAGTATGGGATTTGGAGGATCCCGATGCTGTGTAGACGCGGGCCTCAATCCCGGATGTAGGATCCCGATGCTGCGTGGACGCATGATTCATCCTTGATTATGGGATCCCGATGCTGTGTGGACGCGGGCCCTACTCGTAGTGTAGGATCCCGATGCTCTGTGGACGTGGGCCTCACTACCTTGTGTGATTTGATTGATTTGTATATGCTGTGTGCGATGTTATACATCTTATTTATGCCATGTGTTAGGCAAGCATGCTAGACCATCATACCATGCATATGATTTATATGCCATACTTTACTGTTTTGATATGCATGATGTTGGCCGAGTTCGGCGTATCCACTGAGCTTGTGTGGCTCAAAGTTCGAAATCTGTTTTCGTGCGTAGGTTAGGTGAAGCAGGTCCCGTTGAGCGCCATCAAGGTTTGGACTTTCAGCATCGACCGAGTTGTCAGAGTACATTTATTTGATGTAGTGGGCATAGTATTATGTTGGACCCTATATGTATTGTAACTCTGTTATTTTAATTGGGTCGAATATTTTTAAATGATCTGTAATAATTTTGGAGCTCCGAATTACTTTAAATTATTTTGGGTTTGTTTTAATTTAAGTGGACTTTATGGAAATTGGTTTTGGACTCTATGTGATTTTATTATTGGACTTTTAAAGGAAATTTTGAAATACGGGTTTTGGGCCGGAGACCCAATGTGACATCCTGGTTAGGTGTTACAAAGTAGCTATTTTTTAAATAGTCTAAATATAATAATAAAGTAATAATATTTATTTATAGATATTTTTAATCTTTAACGATGTGTCTATTCCTTGTAGACAAAAGGATTTAAACTTGTATATTTTAATATAAACATCATCTTTTTTTTCACTTAAACACTTGTTGGATTTAATCATTTTTAATTAATTAGTTTTTTTGATAATGAGGGATAAAGGTTTATTGATCATTTAATTAATGTTAATAATAATAACATCAAACATCATCATGTAATAAGGTTAAAACCTCCTCAGAAAACAAACAAACAAACAAACATAAATCATAATTTTCTTGAGAAATTAGCTTAAACATCTAATCGACAACTATATTTGCTTCACGAGATATATGAATAAATTTACCCCTTCATAGATATTGGAGAAAGGCAACTATGTGTTAAAAGAGCGTAGAACATAAATTTATTTATATCAGATTATGTAATAGCCGAATCATCTATAAACAATCAGACTCTATTATGATAGTTGGATGATCATTTGGTGACCAACCCCACAAAAGGTGATAGTTGGATGATCATTTGTGTAGTTTTTCTTATAGAAAATAATTTAATTAAAATTTTATTTTAAATATTTATTAATTATATATTAAGTCCTTAAAATTTTTGATATTTATTAATTAATTTAATGACGTTCAGCAATGTTCGTCGTTAGTGGTGTTCAGCAATATTCGACGCACGTTATAGACTTATCCTTAATTTTAATAGTAAACTTTGGTCAGAATAAACGTACAGAACTTTATTTAAATAAAAAAATTAAAAATAAAACAAGCTTATTTAATTAACTAATTTATCAAATTGACCTCACATGTAAAATTATTTTATTGAGTAGCACTCGTGCAATAAACTCGCTATTAGAGGTATTCATGGTTGGATATTAGATTTGATATAATTTAATATTTTTAGATATTTAATTTTTAGATTGAATACACAGATCAATAATATAGTAATTCGTATTTGATTTAATTTTATTGGATATTCGGTTTTTCGGATAATCATATAACTAGATCAAATTTTCAAATATCCGATTATTTAAAATATATTTTAATTTAATTATTTTTTAAATTTAAAAGTTATATTTATTAAAAAATTAAAATTTAAATATAACAAACAACAAGTCGTTAAATATAATAAAATTCTCATCTACAAAAATTTTAATTATTTTAATTTTTGATATAAAAATTATTAAAAAATAAAAAATAATAATATTTATAAAAAAATAATTTTTCTGATTTTTGAAAAATCCAAAACTTAAAATATTATGATTGATATTTAATCTTAAAATTTTAAAATCATATTAGATATTTAATTTATAAATAAAAATAAAATTAAATATCTAAAATTTTAAATTAATAATAATAAAATAAAATAAATTAAATCAAATATTTTTAAACACTATTACTCAACCTATAAACTTAATGTGTTCATGTTTAATATTTTTTAATGTAAACAATAAAAAGCCTAAATGTTAAAGGAAACAAATTTTAATAAAACATGTCACGTAAGTCTAATGATTTCTTTAAAAAAATTAAAATATAATATTGAGTGGTTAATGGAACGGTTGTTGTTCTTAGAGGTCACGTGTTCGAACACCAACGATGTCAGTAGAATGATTGGGCGATCAATATCAAATAATGAAGACTATATTTTAGAACAGATATCACTATAATCACTATTAACTTGTTAAAAAATTAAAATAAAAAATTATTATCTATAACTAACAAATTTACTGTAAAATAGTATATAATGAACTACTTTTGTACAACTGTTCGAATAATAAATATCTTTTAAAATTGTGATATTTGGGTGAAAATCCCTTTTAAAACAAGCATGCATTGAATATTACGTGAAAATAAATAAATAAATAAATAAATATAGAAGATTATTTCTATGGCCATCGTGAGCGATGACCGAAGAAGCGGCGACTGGCGAGTGCCAACAGGAGTGGCGGTGACAATTAGAAAACTTGGAACTTTCAACGGCATGGGTTTTGGTTCTGGATGGAATCCTACGTCACCGGTCAACCCTGATACCACGTAATCAGAACAAACGTCATCTCTCTGATGGCCTCGACTGTCTCCGGGCAATCTGTTTCATTGTAAGTAGAAGAGTTTAGGGTACAATAATTTAACTATAATGAAATTCATTAATAAATTAGATTATAATAAATATTTTCGAGTAATTAAAAATTTACAATCATGATACATAATTACAAATATGAGTATAATTATAGTAAGTTCATGGATGATGTCATAATATTAGACTCAAAGTAATCTAGATTAAATTTTTTGATCGAATTTTTTAAATTAGATTAGAATTAAATTATTTTTTTTTATAAATAAACTTTATTCATCCAAGTTATCTTGAAAAAAATACAATTTAAAATCAGAATGTTACCATCAATGACAAAAAGACTAACTAAGATTCTAATTTTCGGCTATACAAGTATTATGGAGAGTAATCATATGACATCCCAAGATTTTTCATTTTACACTATATTGAATAAGAGCAAAAAGATTCATCTCAGATCTCGGGCTTTTTCCATACAAACGTGCATTGTGTTCTTGCCAGATGTAACAATTAAAACCATTCTATGCTAATCGTATAATCGCAGCATATAGAGATTTACCTCGGCCATCAACTTTAATCCAAGCAAGTAAATCCGACCACTTCTCAAAAATCAATTGAGTTCCACATTTTTCATTACCAATGTCCAAAGGTTCCTTGTGAAACAACACTCCTCAAACAAATGATCTATTGTTTCGCATTCATTACCACACAACAAGCACCAAGAGTCTCCATTATATGCCCATTGTAGTAATCGGCTTCGTGTAGGTAGCCTGTCAAAGACCACAAGCCAGGAAATAAATGAGAATCTTGGAATTGAAGGGACTTCTCAACAACTTTTTTCCAGTATACTCTAGGTTGTTTGTGCCTCAACTCATTCCAAATAATAATAGCCTTATATCTTCCTTGAAAACTCCTAGTAAAGCTAGATTATTCTGTAATCTTAATAATTTTTTTCACGTTCAACTATGATGTTGCTTGATTAAAGCATTCCATATAAAAACACCTTTTAACGTTTTAGAATATATTGAGTTTTGGTCTTTTAATGTTTTATTTTAATGCAAATTGGTCCATAATTTTTTGTATTTTTTATGTTCTAATTTATGCCATTTCATTTTTTACTTATTTATTTTTATTCATTGGTCGTTGATTGTATTTAAATTTGTGTTTATTATTTATTTTATTGTTTTTTATTTTAATTCATAAATTTAACCTAATATATTATAAATTTATTTTATAATTTCGTATCATTTATGATTTCATTCAATAACTACCTTAATTTTATCTTACATTTATTTTATTTTTCGTAGTTATGTATTTATACATATAATACAAATAAATATATTATACCATATTAAGTTTAGTAGATAGATATAATTATAAGTAACTATTATTATTATCATTATTTAATATGCATATTTAAGACATTTATACTTTTATTATCACTTTTAATATATATGTAAGTTAATTTTATTTTTGCACTTATTCCAAGTTACTTGTGTTTATTTATGTTCTCCTTCGTATATATGTGTTTTTTTATTGTATTCGATTTAAACTTTTTTGTTTATTTATGTTATCTTATTGTTTTAATATAAATACTATATATGATACATATTTTTTAAATAATTAAAAATCATAAATGGTTCGATTTAAACTCATATATAGATTAGATTCTGATCAAATTCGACAGATATAAACTTGAATTCAATTCAAACTCGACTTTGACCTAAATTATAATTATTGATGCTTGAAAAAAAACATATCATAAAATTGAATCTAAATTATCTTGTCATTAAACCAGCATTAAAAGTTTAAGAAATTTTTTTTTCATTTAGTCACTGTATCTTTTTTACAAATGAATTTTTACCAATCACTTATTTTTTTTTCTTATATGATCTCATTCAGTGACGGATCTATGCTATAGGAAAGATGAGCCTATATTTATTTTAAATTTTTAAAGTTTATGTATTTATTTTTAATTCTCATAATTTTTATGAATTAATCCTTAAAAACTTTTAATAGTTTAGGTTTGTACCCACTTTAAAATTTTAAAATTTTATATGTATAAACTTTTAAATAAATTTTTAAATCTACCACTAATCTCATTTAAAATCTTTAAATAATATATAACAATATTAAATACGAAAATCGTTATGACTGCATGAAGTAGTGTCCCAAAATCATTTATTATATTTACAACAAGCAATGAGTACGTCTGAATTACGAGAGATTATTTTGTTTTCCACGTCATTTATAATCCAAATAATCAGAATTGTAAATTTTTAAATAATTATTTAATAATTACTCAATCACTAAGTACATATAAAATAAAGATGATAATTCATTTAAAAAATATTTAAATTAACGATCTTAATTAATTAAAACGATAGATAACGTTACCTAATAATTTTTCGTGAATCACGGCTTTTAATGATAAGTATGAATGTCGGTCAGCGTTCAAGATAAGCATTGACTTTAACGACGTGATATTTAATTGATTTTGTTTGATTAATTTGGAATCAGAAGGCATCGCTGGCGAAACTCAGGTTTGTTTGGAAAATATGTTTTAATGTACTAATACAGTAATTAAAATAATTTTTCCGAATTAATAAGTCGGTCTAAGTTATCACTTAAACATATTTTAAATTTAAATAGTTATATATATAAATAACGTAAATTAATTTAAATTAATCGATATAAAATTTTTAAAAATCACAGGTTTCTATGGATAAGCATCCGGTATATTTAAAACGTAAATATTTAAATATAGAGGAGAAAAATTTTTAAAAATAATTTTTTAAAAAATTCATCGAGAAAATGTATGATTACCTGAATTTTTTTTTTATTAAATTGATTCAGTTATTTTATTTTTTTAGTCTCAATTTTTTTTCTAAAATTATGGTCATTTTTATTTTTATTACAATTTATAGAAAATATATGATGTCCTAATAGATTTATAAATCATAATTATAATAATTAATGAAAATTGATTCAAACGTCAACTGTAATTATAACTGATATACTATAAATAAATTAAAAAGTATAATAATTATAATAAATAAATTACGACAACTATAATATTTAATTTCAAAGAGAGATGTTTTTGTTTTCAGCAATGAGATGTTCTTAGTTGGTTGACAAAGACACTACGAACACATTTTTTTATCTATCTAACGTAATATTTTGCTTTAGTTGAGATGCGGATAAAAGACAAAATATTCTCCTTTTCTCCCCAAAATACAGGATAACCTAGATTATTTTTTAAAATATTATAATTTTATAGAGCTTTTAGTCAAATATAGTTTTAATGTTTTTTCATAAAAATCATAATCATTATCATTTTAATTCTTAAAATATTATATTTGTTATAATGGTTTAAAAGTGGAATTCAACTTAATTCAATTATGAAAAACATTTTCCCTAAAAAACTACTAATATGCTCAAAGTCAGTTTTTTGAACCAACTTTTAAAAATATTTATGTATTGTTTAAATTCGAATTCGGCTGAATTAGATTTTCTTAAACTTGATATTTTAACCGTTTTGACTGTCAAGTAATTGAGTAATAAACACAAAAATATAGGGTCATTCAGATTCCTAATCAAATCTTACATCCAAAACATTAGCTTTGCGCTAATGATTTACAAAATTCAGTATAATTTTTTTCCCTTTTTAGGCAAAAGGTGTAACAACCCGAACTTGGATGTTATATTTTGGCCACAAGTTTAAATCGTTCTCATAATTTTTTTTCTCATTTTCAAGTCCAAATAAATCATTTCATAAACATGAAATGAAATCAAACATAATTTCACTTACGAAAGTAGTTAAAACAATCCAAATTAGAAAGGAACTATAAATATAGTTTAGTAAAATATTTGACTGATACAAATTAAATAAATAAAGTTAGAATTACAAAAATTATCCTACAAATAAATAACTCATTATATTTAACAATTATATTATACCAAAAGGTCAAATATTAAATATCCTTGACAATGGTGCTCTACCTCGCTCGAACCTCTTACCTACCTGCGCACGGATACATCACAGGGTGTATCAAAATGACCTGTATTGATACAGTAAAAATCTGTATTGATACATATTCTATCAATAATGAAAATGTAGATTGAAACCCTCAGTTGTATCAAAACAACAAAACTTGTATTTATACAATCACGTTGGAAACAAAAATTTGGTTACTTTAAAACTTTTTGTGACACCCTCGCCCCGGGTTAGGAGACAGGAGTGTCGACCGGACATTTAAATCGAATTTGTATTCATTGTAAAACATTACGAGTTAATTTAAGACAATCTCATGTAATACTTGTCCATTTTTGTGGCCAATTTAAAAATTTTCTCTACTTATTCAATTAAACAATTCGGTTCCTAATTTCCGATTATTTATCAATTATAATTTCAATTAAACTTAGTAAATTACTCTTAATCAGATTCTGCTCATTTAGCCATCATCAATCTTATCATATTATTCAAGTCAATTTCCTTTTTACAAGTTTTAAACCAATATTACTAAGGGTATCGAAGCCAGTATCGGAACAGGTATCGATACCCAGTTCGATACCGGTCAACGGCGTTGACCATTGACTTTTTGACCTTGGGGGCAAGGCATCCTGTTTCGAACCAGGGTTCGATGCATTTTTGCTACTAGAGGCCACAGTATCGAACCATGGTTCGAACTAGGCCTCCTAGGTTGACTCGTTGACTAAGGTGGATAGCCTGGTTCGAAATAGGTATCGAACCAGGGGAGCTCACTGCCAAGCTTGGTACCGAACCATGCTTCGGACCATGTGGCCAATTAACAAGGGGGTATCGATACCGCTAGGATGGGTATCGATACCCTTGCTCGAAAAGAGCAAGTTTCTATCTTTTTGGGCATTTTGACTCTACCAAAAGATCACCTAAGTGGTCCTAAACCATTCCTAACCCTTAGGGGACAATGTAGTATGTTTAGTCAACTTATATCAATCCATTTAGTCCATTTCCTTAGCCTATTTTTGTCTCAAGTCACTAACCATAGACAATAACATTTAAGTTGACTATGTCATGTACTTTACACCTTAGCAACTTGTATACTCATGATGTAGTTTAAGGTATCATATGCTAAGCTACCTAGTTCATGCTTGATATGCCAAGATCATTAGTTTCATACCATTTCCTAAACACCATTGCCTACTATGCAACCATAGGCCAAGAACCCATAACATGCAAGGTTAACCTACCGTGAGCATTATGTCTTATGGCTTACAAACAAGTCAAATAGAAAAACCATAATTATATACAAACCATGAGACATACCCTCAATGCATATGCTAAACAAAATATGTTCACTAATGCCACCAATCTAGGAGTTAACCAAAACACAAGTAACATACTTTAGCTTGCTTTGTATCCTTTCTTGCTATCAATCTCGTTCTAGACCCTTGGCTCGATCACCTGTTGTTTTGAGAAGGAGGAAACAAAACATGGTAAGTACTCACGAAGTACTTAGTGAGGTGATCCTAGTCTAACCATATTAGACATGATGCAAATACAAGATATATCATATTCCAATCAAACAACCGATTTAATTCATGGCAAATGGTCTTTCAATGCGTAATTCAACAATAACCAAATATCATAGCAAATACTTTCATGATTAACATTTATGTCATACGTATCATATCATGGTTTATATGCTCAAACTAGCATAACATTAATGCACCTATCTCATTAGTCATTTTTCAATTCTCAAGCCTTCATTAAGCAATCCATTTCAAGGGCTACATGTATCCATATGAACATTCCCAATATCAATAGTCATTTTACATTCAAGTGCTACACTTAGCATCAGTTACATTTCTATAGTCAATATCAATGCACAATCAAGTGTCAATAATGTTCAAGTCATTACATGTAAGTATAAGCCACATTTAAACTTTTAATCTTTCAATTACATTCGTGTGATGCCTTGGTATAGAAGGACACGGTAACGAGTCAACAAGAGTATCACGAAGACACTAACATGAGTACCACAAAGGCACTAACATGAGTACCACAAAGGTACTAACAAGAGATACCCATGGTATCTAACAATTGGTGACTCACCATCAAATCATGGTACCCATAGTACCAACAAGAGTACTGAAGTACTAAACATGAGTGTCGTAGAACTAAACAATGAGCTTAAGACCCTAGGCATGCTGTACAACCTATGATCGACTACAGACCAAGGCTCAATAACATTTCAATATCCATTTAGGTAATTAAGTTTACATTACCAAGAACAAGTGTCCCTTACATGCTGATACAAGGCAATTATAATACTTCTTTCAATTTGTTTATAGCAATTCAAATCATGTCATCATGTGGGAATATTCCAAGGCAAGTATATCAATCAATACATTACAATTAACATGCATACCATGTTATCAACAATATGTCGCATCACTAATACATGCTCTATGCATGATTTGCGTACCTGGCATCCATAGCCGCGTGCCATACATACTTTGGCATTTCCAAGCAATGCATATGAGCTAAGCTAGTACTAATAATCTAGCAAGCAAGTCATTTAACATTAGCCTCCTTCCCTTTTACCGGATATTTGATTAGTCCATTTACATGATATATATTAATTCAAATAAGAAAAAGGGGTGGTTAGGACCCTAGGTCCTAACCCCAAGGTTTGCCACACTCACTATGTTTCCAAGCTATTAAGGGTTGTAGATCACAACCCCTTTGCCTCTTTTCCTTGATGCTTCGAGCCTCTCTTGCTCCTCGTTAATTTCTTCTCTCGGGGTATCTAACAATTAACATATACATGTACCATTCATCAGGACACACACTCAGTCATTTAATCCAAGCAATATTAGACTTAACAAGGCTAAACATGTGTATTTGTTTGTTACGGACAGTTTTGCTATCCTTTAGCTAAACGGTCATATCTCCTAACTACGATGTCCGTTTTAAGTCCATTTTACCTCATTGGAAAGCTAAAAGAATTATCTACAAATTATAATTAACCTCATATTTTAATCCTTATTCGATTAGCTCCAGATTTCAATCGAAACAGACCTGCCAGATTTCCGGGACTGTTCGGGTAGCCCTACGGCAACGCGTATATCTTTCTCTACTGGACTCGGATTAAGGTCCCGTAAATTTTCACTTAAACTAGGTATTCATGAGTATCATTGTCTAAAATTTCAGCTCCAATTTCCTTAAATTCTGTCCTAGGGAAATTCTCAAAGATAGCTACCCGGAATGGTGTTTCTAGACATTTTCGGCTACTTCTCATTTCATACATTTAATTCTAAAACCTCAAGCTATTTCCATAAATTTCCAGCAACTTAAATATAAGTCTATCATCATTTAAATCACCTTATTCTTCCATTATTGGAATCCTTCAACCCATACACATAGCATTTACAAAAATATAGTTCCAAAACTCCCAATTTGTGTTCATGTTTCAAAGCTTTATAGCCCAACAATTACTATGCTTAATTTAGGTTTCCAATCACCCTAATCTAACACAATGTGTCATACAATATCAAAATCCCTAAATGTTCAAACTCTAATTTTCGGTTTAAGGAGAAGAACTTACCAAAATAGCTAGACTTGCTCTTCTATCACCTTTTCTAACCATGCAAGAACTTAAAATCTCCTTTCCTTTGCTTATGAATATGAAACAATGATGGAGGTGAAGCTCTCCCTCTCCCTTCTTTTCCTTCTTGCCGTGCAAATGGGGGGGGTGGAGAAGGAGACAAATTTTGTCTCTTTTGTTTACTTAATATTAAGGGTGAAAGGACCTCTTTGCCCTTAATGAATTACTTGGCCTAAATATTTACCAAGGGTAGTTTATGGAATTTCTCTTTTTATCATACAACATGTTAATTTCTCAACTAATTCAATTAATTCCCTTACTTTAGTCTAAGTGTTACATGATTCGGTTTAATTCCATAATCAATTCGATTCATTTTACTAGCCCGGTTTCGGGGTGTTACACTTTTTGTACACTTCTTAAACCTCTAAAAAAATTTATAAAACTTATTTTCAAGTTTTTTGAACTTAAGAACCATTTTTGATTTTTTTTAAAATTAGTCCAAAATATTTTTCAAATATTATATCAAAGCCAACATCTCAACAATCTCTTTTTTTAATATAATAAAATCAATTTGAAAAATTGTTTTTTAGATTTCTCCCTCAGTGAAAATAAATTTTGAATAAAAGATTAAAGTTTAAAGTCATTAAATTTCTCATATTCATTTGAAAAATTATTTTTAAAAATATTTTTCTCGCTTTTTGTTATATAAAAAATAGTTGAAACAAAGTTTAAAAAATTTAAATTCCATAACAATTGAGAGTATTAAAACAAGAATTTTTGTCCAAAAGTTTTAAAAACAAATATCAATTATTTTTTAAAAGAAAAATACTCTTCTTACTCAAAGCATCAACTAAATGTTAGTACAATAAATATATGATAAACTAATAGAATTAAAATATATGATAAACTAAAAAACCGAATTCTCTCTCAAATACCCTGGTCTCCGTTCTCCTTTCTCAAATTTCATCTCTTTTAGTTTTTCGTTTTGATCGTTCCTTTTGATCGGTGGTCGACAATCAATTTTAGTGTTTGTTTTCGACAACCAGATCTATTTCTTTTTCTTTTCTATTTTAATAAGGATATCTTTATTATCTTTGTGACACGCTTTTCTTTGTCCTTGTGACTTGTTTTTATTTTTTGGAGGGTTTGATTTGTCTATCTTTATGGCATGTTGTAGCATACCCTAGTGATCGGTTGGTGTTCGCACATAGATTCAATCGATGCTAGTTTTTTGATTTATTGTTTTGTCGGTGGTCACTTGGAAAGACTTATCCCCACTCGGTTGATGATTGTTTGCCGATAAAATTAGTCCCGGGTAGCGGTACTTTTTGCACAACAGTTTGAATCGCCTACAACTCCTTCTTCCTTCACTATGCGTCTCATTTGGACACAGAGAAGGAGATTCAGGAAGTTGCTAAATTTTATCGGTATCCTTATTTCTATAGGAATTTTATTTTTCTTTGTTTTGGGTTTGTAAGAATTTTTGAATTTTTTAATCCAATTATTTTACTTCTTGACTACGTTGTAATTATAATTTTCTATGGATTTAATAAAAATTCAGTAGCATTTGTAAAAAAAGAATATATGATAAACTAATTTTTATGACACTTGAACTGAAGGGATAATGTGAAGCCTTCGTTCTCCGAATGTCCTTTCTTGTGTGTATAAAGATTTCCCTTAATTGATCACTTTGTTGATCAATGCTCCATCACACCCAAATTAAGATAATCATAAATATTTTTGGTATCCAAATTGCTTTAGATCTATAGGCATTAGTAGCACAAAGTTTAGTCCCCTTAAGAATTCATTTTTCAATCATCATTTTTAGTTGAAGTGATTAGTCGTTTTTGTATTCAAACACTACTAAAACATTCTTCATTTACAAATCTAGGGACATTAGATTGTCTCGTATAAAAATTTGATTTTCTTTCAAGCTTTTTGTAAATCAAATTCTTTTCTTTCTTAAGATTATTAACATCCTTTTGATGATCTTTTCCAATGTTTGAAACATATGTTAAAAATTTAAAAACTTTAAATTCAAAATTTTTGATTTTTTGTTTCAAATTCTAAATTGATTTTTAAAAACAAATTATTTTCGATTTTCAATTTTGAAATTAATTTATTATTTTTTAAAATGAAGTCTTAAATTCAAAAACTAATTAATCATTTGCCTAGTATAACTCATCAAAAGTATAAGAATTTAAATTGGACGAGTTAGAAGTTAAATCCTCTCATTTAGGGCCATGAAGCATAAACGGACTACTTCTTCCTCTTCGGTGAAGTCTTCTTTACTCCATGTGACCACATATACTTTCTTTAAAGATTAATAGTTTTTTTTCTTATGGAAATCCTTTATATTTTTCATCAATTCATGTTTGGACTTAGTCATCTCGCTCTTCATGAATCGTGTGAATTTCTTGAAGAGATAGATCATCTCTTCATATTCATCACTATTCTTTTCACTTGATTCTTCTTGGTAGCTTATGGAGAGTGAAAGAAAAATGACATTCACATTGATGCCTTTTTCTTTAATATTGTTCTCATTTTCCCTCTTTAATGGTTGAGACATCATTTCATGAGTAAGAAGTGACCCGATAAGCTCATATAGCTTGAGCTCCTTTAAATTCTTGGCTTCAATAATGGTCATCTTATTGTTTTCCTATGATTTAGAAAGTGAATATATCAACTTTTGAATGATTTTGTCTTTTGAAATCTCTTCTCCAAAGCCTTTAAGTTAATTAACAATTTTGAAGAAATATTTAAACATCTTTGTAATGTCTTCATCCAAGTTTAACTTAAAATTCTCATATTTGTAGTTGAGTAGATCAATCTTCTCTTAACCATCTCGTTTTTACCTTCAAGGAAAACTTCAAGCTTGTCCCAAACTCTTTGGCATTTTCACAAGAAAAAAATTTTGGCATACTCCTCGGTGCCTAAAGCATAAAGTAAAATGTACAAAGCTTTGTAATTAAACTTTATTATCTTGTTGTCAATTGTATTTCATTTTGTCTTATTACTTTTAGAAACGAATGATATATCTTCAAAGATATCCCATTGATGATAATATTTTGCTTTAATGAATAACATCATCATATTCTTCTAATATGCATAATACTCTTCGTTAAAGAATGGTTGTTTTTCAATAGAATGCGCCATTTAATCATCGGGGGATATAATATTGGTCGAGCTCTCTAGATCATCTTAATAGAATGTTAATCCTTCTTGAATGAGTCATGCTCTAATACTAATTTTTAAGCTCGATGCCTCAATCGTTTTAACCACTAAGTGGTGGAGAAGAGGTTGGTTTGGTGAAATATGGTGAAAGCAAAAAGATTGAATAATAAACACAAGGATTTAGAAAATCTCGAATTTCTAACCAAATCCTATAACAACTACCTTAGCTTCCCATTATGAAATTTTTCATATTTGATGCGTTCTAGATATGCGCAATTATAGTGCAAATGAAAACGTCGTCAAGTAATAAAGTGATGAGTATCAAGTATCCTCTCCACAGGGATTGATCTACTTAATATACTTCATTTGATCTTCTTGCTCTGTAAAAGAAAATAAAAATAAAGACACAAGTAGTTGAGTTTTGATTAAACTAATTAAAGTAATTAAACTAAATAGAATGAAATCAAATTAAGAAAGAGGGTAGGATCTAGTTGTGTTGTATAGTGAATTTGATTGATCTGTTTCTGTCCAATACAATTGCACTATACTGTCTCGGCAGTACTGCAGATTACTACCTCAGCAGCGATAGTATTTTCTACCGCGATAACCCCTTGCTCTTGGGCAGATTTTACCAAAGTTCGGTAAAGTGTCTTTTGATGGTTTCGCTTATCCCTAAGTCAAAACACTGTTGATAACTAGTCCTTGATGATACCTCCCGACGTTAATCAATTATAACCAACAACCAATCTCACACTTCTTTTAGCCGCTGAAACTCCAGCCTATCCCTAGGCCGATTTAGCATTTTCAAATCAAGTCAAATACCGTACTTACACCTTGCGTGAATCTAACTCTCCCGAGTCTACATAAATAGATTACTCACAAACTTCTTTCCCGACCTTGGATGCAAGAACAAAGAATGACAAAGAGTAAGCAAAATTTTATATTTTATTGCATTGAAAACAAGAAACAAGAAAAAAGATACAATCTCTTCTCACTAATACTCAACAACCTTCACCTAAACCCTAAAAAAGCTTAGAACATGATGGGAAGAAAAACAACAATGATTCCTAGTGTGAACTCTCTCAATTCGGCTCTCCCCTTCCCTTAGACGGCTATGTCTTATATAGGCTTAGCCTAGAGTAAATCTTTCCTAAGTAGAATACAACTTGGAGTAGGGAACAATTCATGTACATAGGTCAAACATTTCCAAGTTTATTTCTTCTAGAAGCTTCGATCCTTGGGCTTCTTGACCAGCAACATTCTCCTCATTTTTTACTTCAGCTTGTCTTCCATATTGCTACTTGTCTTCTGCTGCCTCGGCATCAAATTTGCTATCGCGACAATACTTTTTACTACACAGACATAAAAATACAGTAAAATATGTCTTTTCTATAAATATTATCTTTAATAGCATAATCCCTAAATATATCATATTAAGTATATGCATTGGTCCAAATAGATATAGAATTGATGATTAATGCTCATGAAAAGTGTAGAAAGTTATAGTGAGTTGAGCACTTATCATCCCCCAAACTCGAACTATTGCTTGTCCTCAAGCAATACAAACCATCAATTTGTCAAACTCTATTCTTTCTTGGTCTTATATTTCCATCTATTCTCCCCACCATAACTATGTCTATTCTTTAGACTTAACCTTTCGGTTACCTAAGGGTTTACCTAGAAGACAAACTATAAGGTTTAATGCGTGTGTGCGTTTTTGTAGACAAGTTTGATTGAGGACCTTCTTAGATAGACTCTAAGTTCAAGACAAATAGACTTGGATTTAGTGTACTCTTCTTAAGACAACAATTTCTTGAGCCAATTTCGGGCACCTCTAGTATGAAGAAGAGTATTTCCTAGAGCCGGTTATAGGCACCTCTAGTCACCTTTCCAAAGATCTAAGTCTTTATCACCTAAGTTTATTAAAAGAATTCCTATAGCTAAACAAGTCCCAAAAGTGTTTTAAGTTCAACCTTATAGTAAGCTTCTAAGTTTTTCTCCTTAAGTATCCTAGAATTAAGCCTTCAAAAAAGAACCTAACTATGATAAGGAGAAAGATTTTTATTGCCTTAAAAGAATAAACTAAAACAATACTGATGATGGGCAGTACAAGAGTATGGGCAACAAATTCAAGTATAGTGGTGGACATAAAAAAATATCACTAAAAACTCCCTTTTCATGGTAAGGCCGCGGTAGTAGATTGCCTCGGCAGCGGCTCTACACCCTCAAACTCAAACCAAGCATTGTCTTTAATGCTTTAACTAGGAGCAAACAGTAGGCAACAAAATATAAAAAAAGAAACAAGCAATTATAAAAGAAACAAAAATAATTATAAGGACTCGGAAGAGCTATCCTCCACAATTAATTTTCTGGATCTTGCTGCCGATTGTTGCATCCTTGGTGATGGCAATGGTTGAGTCTTTGCTTGTCTTGGTGGTTGAACTCTTGTTGGTATCACTCGTTGGATAGGAGCATTCACCTCTTCTTCTCATTCATCTTCGGTCTCCATTATATTAGTCCCTCCATAGTTCTTTGGATCTGCCTTGGCATGGTGAATTATTGGCCCGACAACGTCTGAGCTTTGGTTTACATAGGCATCTATCTCTTCTAATAGACTGCCCATGATGATTAAGGATCTTGGGGGAGTATTGAAGACCGCCCTCATCTTTAAAGGTCTTTTGCTGGCAGATGATGTTGCGGCAGAGTCTGCTACCCTAGATGGGCCAACAGCATGAAACTGTTGCTGAGGGTGTATGGGGAAGAATGGTCTTGGTCCGCCTAGAGCTGGTGTTGTCTTTATGTAGGGTGCAGCTGTCACAAACATGTTGGTTGGGAATTCTGGAAACTACACCCCTTGATTTGGAAAGTTGTGGAGCATCATTTGAGCAAATGTGTTGTTGAAGTCTCTTTGATACTCCATGTATCTCTGCTGTCTGATATCCATGATTGTCATCCTTTGTAAAATCTCCTGGTATGGGTCTGTTGCGGCAGTGGTATGGGTAGTGTCAGGTATGTCTACCGTGTATTGGGCCCCGACAGTAGTGTCGACAGTGAACTGCTGCGGAGTTGCCTGGACTGGTTCTGTCTGCGTAATCTGGATGATCTTGTGGCAGAATTATTTGGTCCATCCTTTTCTTTGGGGTGTGAATTCATCTATCTCGGCAGTGGGTACACCTGCAACATTACAAATATCAGTGATTAAAGAAGGGAAATAGTAAGGGCCTTTATTCTTCTTACCGCATTCGTAAATTTCTTGCAAAATGATTTCTCCAATGTTGATGCTCTTTTAGTTGATGATCGATTGTATGAGCACCAATCTTTTTCGGTCCATAGTGCTATTATGAAAGATTGGGATGAGGCGTCTCTTTATAAAAGTGTTCCAAAGTTTGGCTTCGGGTTTTAAACTTTGCCTTGCTACAGATCCTTTGTGGTTACCGGTCTCCCATGCGGTATTGTCGTAGTAGAGGTCGTCCTTTATCAGCTCGTAGTCTTGAGTGGTGATATCCTCCATAAATTCGGCATAGATATCATGTATAGGGACAAGGCCATAGAAGTCATTGAATGTATCGGCAGCGAGCGTCACAGGCCTACCTCGGCAGTGGACAAAGAGAGAGTCCTTGCTTGGACCGTGCGCATAGAATTCTCGCACGATGGTGACATTGGCCTGGGGAGGTTGTAGGCAAAAAAATCTCATTCCTGATATTTTATCTTGTCGAACAAGTAGTGTTCGATGCCGAAATCTTCTTCTTCTGAATGTTAGAACCCTTGTTCCTCCCATAATTGCCGAGCAATGAACAGTCTGTTGAATCTGTCTTCAACAGTTGCTGGGGCAAAGGGTTTGTAGGTGGCCATGAGTGAGTGTTGTGAGAGTTGATGTTTTTGGAGAATTTCTTGAAGAGGTACTGAAAATTTCTAGAAGGTAAGTAGGCAGAGAGTATTGTGAGAACAAGATTAGAAAAGAAGTAAAGATAACAAGAATGCAAGAGTGAATAGTTCAAGTGGGAGAGATTGCTTATATAGGCCTTGGCAGTGTGACTGTTTTAATCCACTAGCCGTTTTGTAGCCGTTTAACTTTTACTGCCATTTTGAAGTTACTACCGCAGCGGGAATTTCGATAGATAGCCGTTACACTATTTATGCCCGTTGGGACTGTTGTGGCTCTGAAACTGTTTACTGCCTCGGCAGGATTCCTACTGTGAACTATTTCTCCTTTATTCTTACTTATTATTCTAAAAAAATTAAGCAAAAACAAGAAAATTAATTAAAGACAAAAATATTTATAGAAAGTAAATCTAAACTAAACTATTCCTAATATACAAAAAAATATAAGGGAAGAGATTATGTTACAAGTGGAGTGCATGTAAATGCATCTCCCAATCTGATTATCTCTTGTTGGCCAGAGTTATCCTTTAAGTGTTAATCATTGACTTTAAGTCCATCCCTTATTATTCTGATCTTCACTACACCCTGTTTGTCTGGACAATATGTTGTGTTGTTGGTTTCCTTCACATCTGTTTTAATTTTCCTGCCAAAAATTTTACCATAGCAAATATCTATTTTTTTACCGAGCATGCTGCCCAAGCAGTTACTGTTGCATCAAGATACCTTTGTGTCTGCATCTTTTGTGTGAAGGGCTTTGCACTCTTCTGCATCATCATACCTTTTCAGATTGTGGAAGACATTGAGTTTAACTTGTTGGTCATTGACCCTCATAGTCAACTCTCATTTTTCCACATCTATGGGCGTACGTCTAGTGCCAAGGAAAGGTCTCCTAAGTATGATCGGTGCATTATCATCTGCTTCATAATCGAGGACTAAAAAGTCGACAAGAAAAATAAACTTGTCTACCCTTACCAGTATGTCCTCAATTTTTCCTTCTGAATGCACGTATGATCGATCTGCAAGTTGGAGCATCACAGTAGTAGGTTTTGCCCTTCCTATTCCAAGCTTTTGGAAAATAGATTTAGGCATTAAGTTGATGCTTGCTCCTAAATCACATAGGGTCTTTCCTTCATAATGGTTACCTATCGCACAAAGTATGGTAAAACATTCAGGATCCTTCAATTTAAGTGGCATGCGATTGTGTAGCATTGCAATACATCCTTCAGTTGCTGCCACTATTTCAAACTCACCAAGTCTTTTTCTTTTAGACACAATGTCTTTTAAGAATTTAGCATAATTCGACATTTGTTCAATTGCTTCAACAAAAGGCAAGTTGATGTGGACTTTCTTTAAGATGTCTAGAAATTTTTTGAATTGATGGTCCTATTTTTGCTTTTTCAACCTCTTGGTTTTGCAGCCTCATCTCAGTTCTATTCACAAAGTATGGTCCTATTTTTGCTTTTTCAACAAAAGGCAAGTTGATGTGGACTTTCTTTAAGAATTTAGCATAAATCGTTGCCTCTTGGTTTTGCAGCCTCATCTCAGTTCTCTTCATAAAGTCATCAGTTCTCTTCATAAAACTGTTGTTCTCAGCCATATATGATTTTGTTTTCATCGTGAAGGACTTAATAGAATTTTCTAGTGGATTCATGGGTTGCTGCTGATACATCTGCTGCTGCGGCATTGACTGTTGAACCCGCTACTGCGGCAGATGTTGCATTGGTTGTTGGAAACCTGGGGATTGAGTTATTGGATTCAAGGCATTATTAGGATTGCTCCATGAAAAATTTGAATGCCTCTTCCATGATGGATTGTATATGTTCGACATTATATTATTTCTATTGTAATTTCCAACATATAGGCTAGATTCCTCATCTTGTATATATTCAGAAGAATCTATTGCCTTAACCTCATATATGTTCTGTTGGTTTTTCATGTTCTGAACCATCTTGGTTAAAGAGGCCAATTATGCTGCCACCGAGTTAGTAGTTTCTAGTTCATTCACTATGGCTTGGCGTCTCACTCCTCCTCGCCTAGAAGTAGGAAATTGAAAATCATTCCTTGCGAGTTTGTTCAGAATCTCAATAGCTTCTTCCGGAGCTTTGTCCAAGAGTGTTCCATTTGCCGAGACATCTAACATCATCCTTTTCGGGGCATTGGTGGCATTGTAAAACATGATCACTTGTGTCCATAGTGGAAATCCATGCAATGAGCACTTGTGCAATAACTCTCTATAGCGCTCCTATGCCTTGTACACTGGTTCATCATCTGCCTGTCGAAAAGAGATAATTTCATTACGGATTCGAACATATAAGTTGGTAGGATTAAAACGTATAATGAATTCTCGGCAGAGTTCACTCCAAGATCCTATAGATCCTACCAGAATGCTATTTAACCACATCTTAGCCCTATCCCTCAGTGAATAGGAAAAACGTTTTAATCTCAGAATATCTTCATGGACTCCTTGAATTTTGAATGAGTTACAAACTTCCATGAAAGACTTGAGATGTTGTTGGCATCCTCAGTTGCAGACCCACTAAGTTGTCCAATAGTATTAAGCATATTGAACATCACAAGTTTTAGTTCAAAGTGGGTTGCTTCTATTTCTGGTGTAACAACTCCAGGGTTCAATCCATTCAGATCTTCCACTAAGAAATCTCTAACAGTGAGCTGCCGCTGCAGAGGTGGCTGTGAAAGGCCTCCATTGCCTGCAGGTAAGTTCTGATTTCCTTGATTCACTGCCATAGATCCTTAGATCTGTCTCCTCAACCCTTGATAGGTATATTCGATTTCTGGATCTAACGCGTACAAAGGATTTGTAGGGTTGGCCCGGGTCATACACCAAAATAAACCAAAGTAAAACAAAAATAAAATAACTAAAAAGCAAGAAAATAAAGAAAATAAAATTTAGTTATCAATCCCCGACAACGGCGCCAAAAACTTGATGCGTGCTAGATATGCGCAATTATAGTGCAAGTGAACACGTCGTCAAGTAATAAAGTGATGAGTATCAAGTATCGTCTCCACAGGGATTGGTCTACTTAATATGCTTCCTTTGATCTTCTTGCTCTGTAAAAGAAAATAAAAATAAATACAGAAGTAGTTGAGTTTTGATTAAACTAATTAAAGTAATTAAACTAAATAGAATGAGATCAAATTGAGAAAGAGGGCAGGATCTAGTTGTGTTGTATAATGGATTTGATTGATCTGTTTCTGTCCAATGCAATTGCACTATACTGTCTCGGTAGTACTGCAGATTATTGTCTCATCAGCGATAGTGTTTTCTATCGCGGCAATCCCTTGCTCTTGGACAGATTTTACCAAAGTTCGGCAAAGTGTCCTTTGATGGTTTCGCTTATCCCTAAGTCGAAACACTATTGATGACTTGTCCTTGATGATACCTCCCGGCGTTAATCAATTATAACCAACAACCAATCCCACACTTCTTTTAGCTGCTGAAACTCTAACCTATCCCTAGACCGAGTTAGTATTTTCAAATCAAGTCAAATACCTTACTTACTCCTTTCGTGAATCTAACTCTCCCGAATCTAGATAAATAGATTATTCAAAAACTTCTCTCCCGGTCTTGGATGCAAGATATTTTATTGCATTGAGTAAGCAAACTTTGATATTTTATTGCATTGAAAACAAGAAACAAGATACAATATCTTCTCACTAATACTCAACAACCTTCACCTAAACCCTAAGAAAGCTTAGAACATGACGGGAAGAAGTACAACAATGATTCCTAAGGTGAACTCTCTCAATTTAGCTCTCTTCTTCCCTTGGACGGCTATGCCTTATATAGGCTTGGCCTAGGGCAAACCTTTCTTAACTAGAATACAACTTGGAGTAGGGAACAAGTCATGTACATAGGTCAAATATTTCCATGTTTATTTCTTCTAGAAGGTTTTCTCGGGTGGCCTTGTCTTTGGGCTTTCCTTGTGTTATCCAACTTCGATCCTTGGACTTCTTGACCAACAACGTTCTCCTTATTTTTTACTTCATCTGGACTTCCATATTGCTACTTGTCTTCTGTTGCCTCGGTATCAGGTCCTGCCTCGGCCTCAGTTTGCTGTCGCGACAATACTTTTTCTTGCACAGACATAAAAATACAGTAAAATATAACTTTTCTATAAATATTATCTTTAATAGGATAATCCCTAAATATATCACATTAAGTATATGCATTGGTCCAAGTAGGTGTAGAATTGATGATTAATACTCATGAAAAGTATAGAAAGTGATAGTGAGTTGAGCACTTATCAATATTCACTATGAATTTCTTCCTTTTGAGGCCAAATGGGTAACCTTACAACCTAGGTCCAATTAAAAAGTCTAGCATCCAAAGCTTATAACTCAATCTTTGAGAATTCTCTCAAACAAAGCGATAAACAAAGCAAACAAGAAATCCCTCTCACAAGGTATATGTTTGTACTCTTTAACTCACTCACCAAAACCTAAAATACTTGAGCATACGTTAACAATTTGACACATGTGTTAGTCTATGCAAAGAATAGAAATTATGCACTAAGTCTATTTTCCAATCATAATAGATGTTGGCAATAAGATCATTAGCTTCTTTAGGTGCTTAAGGGTCTTTTTAAACTATTAAATGATTTACTATCTGTTGGTGATTATTGGGATTGAATTAGAATCGTTTGGATCATCTTTTAAAAAGTTTGACAAGTTCTACGAGTATTAATAATGTAAGATATGCTTTATACACTCTTAGTATGATGGAAAAGTGTTTTGTTAAGTCATTCCTATGTATTTTGTTATGCTTATAATATGTATGCTATCTTTGATAAGTTTTAAAGAAAAATAACCTATAATGATGCATAGTGTAAGAATAACATAAAGTATATAAAATAAAAAAAAGGTGAAAACGTAGTAAATGAATTCAAAATGAATTAAAAATTTTCATGCTATTAAAACTTAGTAAATGAATTACTAGTAATACTTCATGAGATTTGGACAAGATTTTCAAAGAAAAAAGATAAGAAAACCATACTCAATATGTCATTATAGGTCCTACTATATTAGTACGGATAGGGGTGTATCGGTACATGCCTGCCTAAATTGGATAAGTGATATGCCTTATTGATCACTGAACATGACATATTAGTACGTAAATTACTCTCATGAATTTGAATTTTAAGATCATATCGATACGATCCACAAATGTATTGATACGGTAAGTCAAAGATGAAAGTTGAATTTTGTTCGATCTTTGTGTATCGGTATTGGTACCAGTACGAGATCAATTATTTCAAAGATCAATACATGCATATTGATACATCCCCTATCCATACCAATACTGGTCAACGACTTCAACCCCGTTGACCTTGTTATAACTTTGCATATTAATAGAGCTCCCCTAGCATATCACTATGAATCCTCTGGCACAAACAACTTATTGAACCTAACACCACCGTATCGATACAAACCCTTGGCATACCATTAATGGTGATTTTATATTTGTTAGAAAGAGAATTTGGCTAAATTTAATAATTTTGTATTTTAGTCCCTAAAAGTTGGATATTAAAATTAAAGGGGTAAACAATATCGAAATGATTGAAAATTTGTGGGTGACTTAGTTTAAGGCTTCATTTCATGTTGGTGAAAAAATTTAGGAAAAAGACCAGTAATTTATTAAAATTGTATATATGTCCTTAAAGTTTATAAAAATTTAAAATTAGCCCTATTTTAGATAAGAACTTTATTTGCGACATGTGAATTACAGACTAATATGAAATTGATTAATAATGAACTCAATCTACCATCGAATCACCGAACCCTTATTTTGATTTATCAAACAACCTACCAGTAACATCTTATGACTCGGTTCCCCACCATGCTGGGAAAGAGGTGTTACAGATTTTAATGTCGCATAGGTTAATTAATGGATAATAACTTGATATTTAGTGCATAGCTCACTTGTGTTATTAATCCTTAAGGATCCTTGGTGGATCGGTCAATATCGTGTGATAGTTATGATCTTTAATATGTATGACTGAGATTTCTAGGTTAGTGGCAAAATCTAACGAGAATTTTATGGACGAGTTAGTGGTTATGAGATACTAAATCTTAATTATTAGAGACATAACTTGGGGCATTTGTGATAGGTTGATTAGGTGTCTCTCATATCTTGGTGATGAGTACTCAAAAGTCCTCATTTTTTATATTATTTTTTCACTCGTTTATTGCTAATAAAGACAGATTTAAAGGCGATAATGGATATATCTGGTCATTTTCCATACTTCAGTATCCGAAACTGATTTTATGAATTTATCTTTTATCTGACATAAAACATATGCGTTTGATAGTTTTCTTTCTTATACAAGAAACTACATCACAGATATGGCTAATTTAGAAGATAGATGCTAAATTGTAGATGAAGCACCCGCCACATTAGTACTTTGGAGGCTGCGGTAGCAGCGTGAAGATAATAATTGGTGTTCGACAGAGAGAGAAAAAGATGTTGATCTTAATGGATAGAGAGCGAGAGAAAGATGGAGCTCATTTAAGAAGTTAAGCCCTTGCCAAAGTCAGCCGCGAGAAAGAAGAGTTATTTAGGAAATAAGAATAGAATATTATAGTTAATTAAGAGTTATATATCTTTCTCCTGTAGAATTCTTTCCTTGCACGAAAACTTCAACTTAGGGCTTTACCTATATAAAGCACTTATTAGGTTTAGGTTTAGGGGAGTCTAGTCGGATTCTTTCTTTCACAAACCTTTAGCCATCGACTTCATCATGTTCTAAACCTTTCAGAGGTTTAGGTTATTCGTGAAGTAGTAGTAGAAGAAGGTTGTATTATTATTGATATTTATTAATGCAAGAACTTATTTCATAGTTTATTCTCTCTTGGTATTTACTCTTCTTTCCATATGAGCTCGGAATGATAGTATGTGAAGAAAAATACATTTTCCTAGCATCAGGAGATGTAGTTCCACGAAACGAGAGAATACGGTCTTTGCTCGTGGGCATTGACTAATCCGATTGAGAGATTAACCGCCCAGGATTTCAGTGACTAACAAGATAGAGTTAATTTATATTCCTACCGAATAAATGAAAATATTTATGTAAACTTAAAATTATGCTACATCGATAATATATGAAAAAAAGCAAAAGTTTATATTTTTATAATTATAAATAATTCAAAAATGACATTACACATTTAAACAGGGTTTGTTCTTAAGTTAGATATTAATCCCTTAAACTTAATAGTGAAGTCTCAAAAAGATACCAAAAAATACACATAAAACGGGTGCAAATCATCTATCTATTTCTTATGTTTTTATTGGTGTCTCCTTTAAATTAGAGGTTTAGGGTTTAAGGTTAGGAGTTGTTATTAGGGTGTATTTTTTAGAGTGTAAGGTTTAAGATTAAAAAATAAGGGTTATAGTTCAAATTTTAATTTTTAAATTTTTTTAAAATATAAAAATTATATGATAAAGAGATAGATAATTTTTAATCACATAAAACCCGACATTGTTCGTAAGTTTTTCTTCAAAACATTTTGGTAAGATTTTAATAATTTAAATTTACCATGTTGAAGCTAAATAAATATTTTGCGTCAACATTACAACAAAATCTTCATCATTATTTGTCTTTTCTAAAATAAAATAAAATGAATCGAGAAGTTAAAAACGGCGGCGTCCGCTGTCCTTGGAGAAAGGTTTTAAATAAACAAAGATGCCATGAATATTACTATAAAACATCGTTGTCGTGAACACATGGGTTGGTGAAAGGAAAGGTGGCCCGAGTTCAATGAACAATCCCCTCACTATTTGTACAAATTACATCATAAATTATTTTTGTCATATAATTTTTTATTTTATTTTATTTATCAAATGAGTTTTATTAGTATTTATTATAAATTAAACTTAAAATTAATTTTTATCAAATAAAAATTCATTTGATAAAAAAATAAAATAAATAAAAAATTAAATAAATATATTAATTGATTGATTTTATAAATAGTTTAACGAAAATAAATCATATATTCTTATCTAAACTTTATATCTCGGTTTATCTTCTTGTGTATCCCAAGCTCACTCTTTTTTTCCTTTCTTAGGAAATAAGTTTCTCAAGTGTTAGCGTGAGAATCTTAAAATAAGTTTTCTCAAGTGTTTAAATTATATATTTTAAAATAGTTGTTTAATGATTTTTTTTAGTTAAAATATGTGTTTAAAGTTTTATTCTATTAGTGTTTTAAGATAATATTATTAAAAAATTATTTAAGTCAGAAATAGGTGTTTAAACTGTATATTTTTTTGAGATAGATGTCTAATGATTTTTTAGTTAAAATAGATGTCTAAAATTTTATTTCGATAGTATTTTAAAATAACAATATAAAAAAATTATCAACCAGTTAAAATTTAACATGCGCTAATTTTAATTTTCTTATAAACTAAAATAACAATTTTAAAAAAATCATTTTTTTTAAAAAATGTCTAAAATTTAAAAATTAACACAATTATCGTCATTGATAGTCTCGTTGGATCTCGTCGTTCCCTAAAGTATCGCTCATTTTTTTCAACCATTCATCATCGTTAACCGAACAATGGTATTGTAATCGGATATTGAACAACTAAAGCCTTTCACGTTTGTTATTCAACGTTTGATTAAAATTTCTCGTGTCGTGATGGATGATTGAAGAAAATTGGTGGACCTAAGATGATGATGATCATAGGGTCTGACAAGACTATCAACGACTATAGTGATATTAATTTTAATTTTAAGGTTTAGGGTTTTTAAATATTTAGGGATTATTTTATGATTTAAAAAATAAAATATTTTTAAATTAATTTATTTTATATTTTATTTATTTATTTAAAATAAAAATTATATATTAATTTATTAATAGATGATGATTTTTTTAATAATATTATTTTAAAACATTTGTAGATAAATAGAGTATGTATTGTTTTTCAAATGAGTCCATAAGCGATTAAGTTAATTTTAAGAAAACCCAACACATAAAGCTCATTAAAACAATTAAACAAACTTATTTAGTCTTTTAACTTAGCTGTCCATTAGGTTTCATGTACGTCACATCCTGAGCAATATTCATTCCATAAACCAATGCAATAGAGTAATATATAGTTTAATTCGGTTGATATAATATTGATATAGTATACGAAATCATACAAGTTTAAACATATTTAAGAGTAAGGATGTAAATTATTAGGAAGTTTTATTAAAAATATAGGAGTATAAAATTATAAAATATTAAGAGATGTAAAATATAAAATATTAGGGTATAAATTTTAGATTATCGATAAAATATAAAGAAAATACATAGTTATATGAGAGTTTAAACTTTTTAGGAGTACAACTCTCCCCTTCATTATCCCTCTCACTCCAATAGGGATGAGAACAGGGAGGGTTTCGGCGGTCTTGACCTTAGTCACGAAATTTAAATTATTTGTTCGAATCTTGATTCAATCTGATTCTAATATATTTTATTTCTTTTTTTACCCGATTTTGATATTTTAATAAAAATTTATCTAAACGCAACTAAAAAATTAATATAATATTAAATATAATATATAAATATATAATAAATATATATAAATATATCGAGTTGGATTAGATATTTCAACTCAATCCGACTTGACTCGACCTAAAAATTAAAAAATATTTTTAAAAATCTGATCTTATCAAGTTAGATTGAAACACACCAGATTCAAGTTTTTTCCACCCCTACACTCTATCCGTATTTAAGTGTTTACTTCTTTTTTTTTCAATTTGTGGGTAAAATTAATTTGAACAATATAAAGATTGTATCTAAATAGAAGTTTAAAATTATCGTAATATGCAATAAGCCTTAATTTCCAGCAAATCGAGATGAAAGAAAAAAATAGCAAAGTGGGGAGTAGGAGAGAGCCCTCAATTTCGAGCAAAGAGAGAGGAAAGGGTAAAAAAGCAAAGGGGGAGGGTAAAAGAGACACGTTAGAAATAATACGATAAATTGAAAACTTTGAGGTATATTTTTATGGATTAAGATAAATATTCGAATAATAAAGTTAAAAATTTATATTTTACTGGATGAGGCTTTTATAGATTATATAAATACCATTAAAGATCCCCCTGACTACTTGTATCTCTCTGGGCAAAAGGCTAAATTTGCTTATAGTTAGCATAGAAACACATTTGATTAGTGCAACTGATTTTGTATAATTCTTTTTCCATTTGAGAAAAAAGGTTTCCTATTTATAATTTAAAATCATAAACACAAGATTTAATCATAAAATTTTTAACTAGCTTAATCCAATCCACAATCTACTTTCAAAATTCATTTGATTTCGACCCAATAAACATAAAGAATACTCGAAACATGTACAATGAAGTTTCTTTTAAAATTAAAATTATAAAATATTTGACTCGATCATTTAAAAAATTTAAAAACAAGTTACAATATACAATAGGTTTTTATGAATACATAACTTGAAAGCCCTAAGTATTGTAATGTAGAAAGACAAGGTGTTTGAATTTTTCCTTGATTGATCTCTTTCAAGCGACGTGCCAAACCTACTAACTTACAAACAGAAACAAAAATTTTGAATGTCGAGCTAACTAAGTTTAGTGAATACACTTTCATTCAATCGTGCTTCATGCAAATAATAAATTAGAACATACTACATAATACGATGTCATGACAACATAAACAATGATGTTATCATAATCGCCTAAACACATACTCTCAATTGTAGAAAAACATCATACATGCCCTAGAACGAAACCCGCGTTCACACAACATCAAGATCTGCACTTCGAGTGACGCTTGCATCCACACAACATCATTTTACTCTTGTAGGGGTGAGGCTCGCGTCTATATAATACCAGAATTCTACATTCAAAAACTTTTAAGGGGTTACAACACATATCTCTAGGTATCGAAATTCCACAAGACTCGGCTAAGTGAATGTCCTATCAACATATAGCAAGGACCTCAGTTTCACATGGCATACAACATTAACATGAATGTTAAAACGCACATATCTTTAACATAATTAGCCTAACCTTACAGTTTCTATCAATTATCATGTCACCTTATTGCGCTTACCAATTATTAACAACAGTGGCGGATCCAGTGTATGGTGAGGGTGGGCCTGAAATTTAAATTTGACTTAATAAATATTTATTTTATATGTTAGTGCCCACCCTGGATTAATTGATGCTCATCCCGAATTAATTGGTGTCATTATTTTTATCCAATTCAATATTTAAAATCACCAAGTTGGACCAAAATTAAAGTCTAAAATTTATTTAATTGAGGTCCAAATCAACTTTACACCCAAACCCAATAACTATTCTCATTTCGCAACCCAAATAACAAAAGAAATAGGAGCACAAAATAAACTCAATAACAATATTTTGAGGAATAAGGTATTTCACTCAATTTTTTTTTGAATATACGATGTTACGGGGAAAAATTAGTCAATTACGATAATTTCTATAGTGCCAAGGGGTGAATGTCACTTCCTCTTGGCGTTTTTTATTTTAAATTAATTTATTTTAATTGATAGTCTAATTACCTATAGAGGTAATTTATCAATAAATTGACTTCTCAATGATGATGTAATTACCTACGCAGGTAATTTATCAATAAACTGACTTCTCAATGATGATATAATTACCTATGAAGGTAATTAGTTTAAAATGGAGAACACCAAGAGAAAGTGACGTTCTCCCTTTGGCACTATAGATATTGTTGTAGTTGATTAATTTTTTTCGTAATATCGTATATTTAAAATTTTTTAGGTGAGATACCTTATTTTTATATGGAGGTAATTAGTATTTTTGTCTTTGAAATATGTGTATTAATTTAATTGTACCCACCCTGAAAATTTTTTCTGGATCCGCCACTGATTAACAAGTTAAGAAAGTATATACTAATTTTTTCATTAATTTATCTTATTATTTAAGGTGACTCAACAATATAGGTATCCCTTTAGCATACAACAAAGACCCTAATTACTACACAACATTATTTGATTCATTAAGAACCTATATGGGTATTAGCACAAGCAATTCATCCAATATTTATTAAGTTATTAGCCATTCATTTTATATACGAGATTTAAACCTCAGATTCTCAATTTAATGCATAAAATTTTCTAAAAAAGACATAGATAAATAGAATTTTTAAAATTTATTTTTTTTTATCATAAGTTGAAATTTAATTACTTTTTTAGGTGTTAAATATTTTGAGCTAAAATTCAAAGGAAATGCAAATATTAAGGGAGAGCTTTTTATTCAAAAGATTTTACTTACACTCCATTATAATTTTAAAATTTATATAATTTAATTCATTTTTCATAAAATAAAAAAGAAAAAGATAAATTTGAAAAAATAAATTTCGAAACGAAAAAGGAAGCTTAAATATTTATTAAAAACAATCTCTTTTTTAAAAAATATTTTACTAAGGGAGAGTTTATTGGAATATTTCAAGTAGTTTTATTATTTTAAAAAGGGAAACTATTAAAATTTTATTTTTGATAGAATAATTAAAAAATATTTTTGGAATATTTTAAAAAATATTACAAAAGATTCAAAATCTAAATAACTTAAAAATATACTTAAAATAATTTTAAAATATTATTGACTCTAACAAATGGATTTAACAATTTTTAGAAGTAAAAAAATATCTCCACTGACATCAAATCTCTATTACTGATATTGAAAGAACTATATTGATATTGAGATTTTTGTATTGACATGCGTATTTAAAAAGGTTTCCAAAACCATCTTGGGGTACTGATATTGGGCAACTAATATCATTAATCTTAAGAATGTATTAACACCTCATAGGCGTATCAATACCTTTTCATCTTTTTATATACAACTCTTTATATTTAAATAGGTGATACCTCTTTTACTAAAAAATAATTTTAGCTTGAAAATAATTTTTAATGATTTCAAAACATCCTTAACGATCACCAATAACTAATAGTCCATTTTAAACCATGAATGAATGCGGAAGACACTCGAAGAACAAGAAAATAAACATCCAAGCATAAAGATAAAAAAAAAAAAGAAAAGAAAAGTGTTGAGTGTTTTATTGTAAATTATATATTCTCTTATATTCTTAGTTCAATCCTTATTGAGTTAAAGAGTGTAAACATGCATCTAAAGAGGTATTTATGGTTACAATGTCAAGACCTCCTTATTTGGGGATATATTTTAGTTGATCCTCTAAAATTTAGGGAACGAATTCTATCTTAGCCTATAAAAAATAGTGATCGTTGACTTTATTAATGCTTGGTAATAAATTATATGAAAAGTACAACAAAATAATACCAAGATGAGTCATTATGCGTGAAAGTATATACGGTTATCAGGTAATATAATAGTAAGTTAAATATCATATCTAAAAAGATTAACTAAGAATCTATTTATTTAATATTTTATTTATTAAGAATGATAAAATTAATAGTGTTTTTACTGTAAAAAAGTAAGTCACTTATTGAAAACGAAAGAACATGTGAATTTAAAGAAAATTGTTTAGATGAATAATGAACTTTGGCAAGGAATGCTTAGATTTCACTTTAACTATGTCAACTTTAATAATCTTACGCCTTGGATTTATTGTCATCAAATTTAAAATAGTATTAGTTCTATTGATAATAATACTCTAAGTTTTTTTTTAGGGATACTCTAAGTTAATTATGCAAAAACTCCATATATATATATATATGGAAGCTTTCCATTAATTAACTTGATTAAGTGTTAATATTTACTCTTAAGTGGTAGATTTAATTATGAGGTAAACTTATTTACATGAAGATTTTTTGTTAAAGTTTCTCTCGTTATTATCAGACAATTAATTGTTACCGGAGGTGTTCATATTCGGGCATCCAAAATTTCGGTTACCAAAAATCGATCCAAGACCCGGATCATAAGTATTGGGTACCCGCAAAATTCGGGTACCGGATATCAGTTTAATTTTTATATATTTTTTAAAACATATTCTTTAAAAAATATATATAGGAAACACTTAAAGTTTCATATATAATAAAAAATATATATAATTTTAAAATTAATTTTAGAAAAAATAATAAAAAATATATAATAGAAATATAATTTAAAAATTAAAAATATATAATTATTAAAATTACCAAGTCGGGTCGAGTACCTGGTTCTAAAATTTTTTTGACACTGATCGGGCCGACTACCCGAAAAAAATACGGGTCAGGTACTCGGACCGAAAAACTCAGATATTTCATTATAAATACATGATAATTTTTAATCGAGTAAGCGGATCAATAGATCAAGTAATTCGGGTCGGATATTTTTGAATACCCCTAATTATTACCCCTAAATCTATTAAGATATTAAGTCATAATAACCAAACAATGTCAAGCCTTTTATGGAAAAGAATTTAAGGAAATTAAATGTCAGCCCAATAGAAAATAATATGAAGGCAAAATAATTATTAAAGACTATAACATACTTTTCTTATTAATCTCAAACATCCCTCAACCAACTATGACAGATTAGTTCATAGTTTGAGGGTCCTTCCACAAAATAATATTTTATCTCAACATCATCGAATAAACACAATTAAAACGAAGAGAATGGAAAGAAGGAGATCAGTTGATGCAGCCATTTGATGCTCCAAAGTTTTTAGTCTCTCTCGGTTCAATAATTGTTCTTTCTTTTATAGGCATTTATAGAAATCCTAGGTGGAGTTTTGAATTTGAGTTATCAACCGGTTAAATTTAGTTATTTAATGTCTGACTCAAAAAATTGACGAATTAATTATTAATATAATATATTATTTTTAATCTTCTTAAAATTAAGTTGAACTAAAATCTAATACGCAGGTGTTAGATTTTATAATTATTATTATTACAAATAAGGTTATAAATGAAAAAAATATAGATCGCGAATTATTTAAGTTTAATTTGATTAAATTTTTAACAATGTTTAATTAGATTGAACTCGAATTAAACTTAAAATTAAATTTACATTAAATTTTTAATAAATCGAGTTAAACTAAGTACTACTCAGATTTAACTCACTCATTTACCCAAGAGATTATATTCATGAACTATTTCCACCACGTCATTCGTGGTCTATGCAATCAGGTTCGTTCATCTTTAAGTAACTGTCTGATAACTACCCACTCACTAATTACATGTAAAAAAGAGGTGTTAATTTACCTTAAAACTTATGAGATAAATGAATCTCATTAGTTGAAATCACAGATGACGTGGCGTAAAGGATTCACGATATAATCTCTCCATTTTCCCCCAATTCCCTCTTATAATATAAGTCTTGGACCCGATAGGCCAGAAGACATAATCAATGGTAACAAAAGTCTGAAAACCGGGCCCAACGGCACATTAGTAAAGCTTTCTATTATAAGCTTAGCTATGTTTTCTTTAATTAGAAATAATTTTAATATTATAAATTATAAGTAATAATTTTTTAGCATAAAGATAATTTTAACCTTTAATGTTTATGATTTTTATTATTTTGACCGTCATCTTTTTTTTTTTAGGATAAATTTAGCCTTTAACTTATATATTTTTGACAAATATCTTATTTTTAAATAGCATAATAATTAAATAGTTAAAAAATTAACGATAATGATATGTCATATATATGCAGAATGATATTTAAGATTTACAAATGCTTAGTAACCTTTTATTTTATATTTAATTATTTTTTAATATTTTATTTTAATTTTAATTATTTTATATTTTATGTTAGAATAAAATTATATTTAATATGTATATATTTGTCATTATCGTAAAAAATTTAACGATGATGATATGTTATATATATATAGAATGAGGCTAGATGTCATGTTATTTAAAATATATTATCAAATATATATGACATATCAATATCTTTAAATTTTTAACGGTCTAATCATTTTGTTAGTTAAAAAGTAAGTTATTTGTCAAAAAAACATAGGTTAAGGGTTAAATTTATCCCAAAAAGAATAAGGGCTAAAATGATAAAAAAAAATATATATAAACTTTAAGAGTTAAAATTATCTTTATATCTAATTTTTTTTGAGAGATACACAAATTGATTTAGTGGTTAAAGATATTTATATTATTTTATTTTATATGGATTCGAATCTCGTAATAACTCTTTACATGAAATAAAATATTTTTAAGTTTTTTCAACCAATTCAAAATAAATAGAGAAAAACTTCAATACACAGGTAGCATAAACTTTACTTTACACGAACCTTCTTATTTTAGGAGTTATGAGTATAATTTAAAATTTAGAGTTTGGGATTAGACTTTTAGGTTTAAAATATAAAGATAGTGTTTATAATTTAGATGTTTTTTTAAACAAGCTAATAGTGATTACAGTAGTATCTGTTCTAGAATAGAATCTCCACCATTTGATATTCTATTTGACATTGATCGCTCAATCTCTTTGCTGACATCTAAAAGAACAACCATTCCTAACCACTTGGGCTAGAGGACTCATGCAAATAATAATGTTTTTAGTTATTGAGAAAGTGATTTTAGGTATGAAATTTCAAAACACCCTTATTTAATTATTCACATTCTACCATCAATTTATTGTGCTCGAATATCATCAATCGACTTATCAAAAGGGATGAATTAGCTTGAAATAAAATTAAGTAGAAGCACAAGAAAATAAAAGTTTTGTACAATAATTTATAATGATTCGATTTTATAAAAAAAGTCTATATCTATTATCTCACTTGGTTAAGGATTTTTCACAAATTTACTATTTTTTTTTTCAAAGATCAAGAGTACTCTTTACAAGACCTCAATGCTTTGAGACACTTTCTCAAGAGAAGATTACAAATAAGCAAACAAGAAAAATCTCTGTGCAAATCGTTTACTTAAAAAAAAATAATTTATATATAAATTTTGATTTAGATAGACTCAAATAATTTATAATTTATCTTAGCTAATTTACAATAAAAATAACGAATTACTATAGAAGTAACGGTCAACCCCTCGGAAAAACTCCAATGTAATAATAAAGGTTTGTTTGCCTAACACTGTCGAGAAATTATATTATGTCATATTTTTCTATGTCCATGGACTAACTACTAAAAACCATATGAGTAAAAAATTATTTTAAAAATAATAAAGGTTTGTTCACCATATGTCCATGGGACTAACTACTAAAAATCACACACCTCATCAATTTTTCTATGTCATATTTTTTCATTGAATCTTCACTTAAAAATTATTTTAAAAATAAATTAACAGTAAATATGAGTAAAAAATCACTTAAAAAAACATTACACAAAAAAAATAATGAAAAATATTTTTTAGTAGTTAATCTCATAAATAATATGGTAAAATTTATCCATAATATAATTTCTCCACTGTAACCGAACAAAATGGAAGCCGATGGGTTTAAATGGGTGGGCGTTTTTAGTTTAAGTAAATTATTTACTTGTTATATTAAGGTTTTTTAATTTTTTATTGGATTGAATAATATAATATTACGTGTAGGTTTTATTTAATATCAGTCTAATCGACGTCATGATAAAATAATTATCATTTTCGTGTAAGTGTTGAACATCGGAGCGGCAGTTGGGAAAAAAAATTCATCTTCTCTTTCTCATGCTTCCTTTAATGCTTTTTTTGTTTTTTTTAAAAAAATTAATTTTAAATTTTAAATCTTTATTTTCTATACTTTAAACCTTAAACCCTTATTTTTATATTCTAAACTCTAAATCCTATACCCTAAAAATTATACCTACCCTTAATTTCCTAAACTTTAACTAAAACTCATAATCTAAAACCTTAAACTTTAAACCTTAAATCTTTTAAATAAAAATGGGGGCTTAAATGAAGGTATTAAGAAAAAACAGATGATTTGCGCTCATAGTTGGGGTGGCTTTAGTTGAAGGTTGACCGCTACACTCGAATCAAAGTTTTTAGTATTCCTCAACGGTGCATGTTTCGTTTTCACATTTAATATATTAGACTCGAATGGGCTCATCCATGATTAATTTGTATTTTAGTCAATAAAATATATTTTAGTCAATTAAAGTACTATCATTATGAAAATTAACCAATCAAGTCAAAAGTCATTAATTAGTCGATGAAATTATTGATATAATTTTTTTAAATTTATATAATAATATATTTATTTCTCGTTATTTAAAGGATCTGTCAATTCTTAACGAAACAACCAAGATGATATTAACATTTATGTAAAAGATATTCAACAAAGCCTAATTCCATATAAGTACCTGCTAAAAAGTGAAAGAGTTTCCCATTACAAAAATCTTAAATCTAAATTCATACCGAAATTTTTTTAATTGATCGTATAAAAGTGTTAAATAAAATTAATCAATAATTTATAATTGTTTGTTTATTTGAATAAGCAAAATATATATAATGTGATTATTATATTCATTACTTGTTTGAATTTATTTGTTATAAACATTTAATTTCTATTAATATATAATATTATAAAAAACTATAATCACATCAATAAGAATTTTTGAAAACTTTATATATTATTATATTAAAAATTAAAATATGTTATGAATAATATTTATCTATGTGGATGTCTATCATAATAAGAACTATATCATTATTAATATTATCTTCATTAATTAGAATTTAATATATTATATACTTCTTATGCCTATAAATAGATGAGTTTGTGAAGGCATTGTACACAAGTCAATATTGAGAATAATACAAATATTTCTCTTTCTATCTTCTCTTTGTTCTTTCATTCTTGTTTTTTTATTCTTGTTTTAATTCTTTATTATTTTATTTACAACACGTTATCAGCACGAGATTCTAACCAACGAAGGTGTTTGTCGTTCGAATCTTGAAAGAGTTATTGAAAAGAATTTGTTACTAACATAAATCAAAGATAAGTTCTTCTCCTTAATTATATTTTAATTATCGATTATTTTCTTTCTTGATCTTTAACTTGATTTTTAATTTTAAAAAATCTTTGGTTGTTTGGTGTTTGTGTAGCGATAAAGTGGCTCAATTATCGTAGTTCTTGTCGACAATTCCAAAGCTATTAAGTTAGGCAAAGGGTAAAAACTGATCACTATGGTGAAAGTCAATTATATTCTAATTAATTAATATATTCTTTGTTATGTTGGTTTAATCCGATTATATTGGCTGGACATCCCGTTCTGCGAGGCTACTGGTCTCAAAGGAGGTTCTTTTTAAAGGACCTTGTGGACTAGTTTAACAACGCTACGTATAAGGATTAAATTTTTGTTCTTTGTATGTATTGTATATATATTGGTTGATCAATTACTATTTAATAGTATGAATGTTATAAAGTCTATATTTGCTTGAAAGTAATATTATTTTTATATCGAAAAACTCAACTATAGAATTATCTCAAGTTCAAGTTACAAAAATCATCTTGGTCCAAGAATTTTTATGGATGACATTCTCTAAAGTGAATGCAAGCATGATGTTTATTCCATGCGATTATTATCTCCGCTCTATTCCTGAAGTGAATGCAAACGTGATATTTTATAGCAGAATGAATAAAAGCAATATTAGTAATTGTGGTTCGATTGAGGTCATAAATTAAACATGGATAAGATAATTCTTTTGAGAAAGCTTATATCCACCAGAAGTGAAATTATAAAGATGACAAGAATGATAGAGATCATATCAAAATCTTTATGTTAACAATGCGATGATGCAAACTACTGATCTTGTACTTGTCAAACGCCGAAATATTATGGACTTTATCCATAATCATGAATGATAAATGAAAGAAAATATAAACAAATTTTCTTTATAACGTAAATAATTATGGCGTTGTTGGTCTAACTCAATTGGATATTGTTAATTTTCTCATAATCCTTCAAGAGAATAAATTCATCATTTATTTTAATTTATGTTATTTTTATTTATTATTTATTTATGTTAATATATTTTTTATATTATTTATTTACGTTTTATGTTAATTTACTTTAAATGTTATTTATTTACCCTTTATATTAATTTATCATTTGAAGAATATTATTACTTCCAGAATAAAATATACAATGAATTCTAGCTATTTATGCTTGGCAGACAGTGCAAGTACTCATACAATACTTAAGCATAAGAAATATTTTCCCATTTAAATACAAGGGAAAATGCGAGTACTATATCTCAAAGTACTGAAATATTAATGCTTTGGAAGATCTTTTGAGAGTTTATCTTTTATAGATAATTGATTTGATATAATGTGCTATATTTAATATTTTGTTATTCCCCGAAGTGAATAGTAAAAAACACATATTTTTCATTCCCCGAAGTGAATGAAATAAGCACATATTAAAGGTGCATGATTATGCATATTTTCTCATTTTAAATTCAAGGGAATAATGTGAGTATTATATCCGAAAATACTAATATCACAGAAGGCTCCGACTGAACAAATATGTTATTGCCAAATGAAACTTTATTCCATATTTACAGTGCATTATACTCGTCAAAGTCGCAAAGAGATTTATTGAGTTTTAAAGATATTTATAGAAATATATTGAGAATATCAGTCAACATCAGTCAAAGAGATGTTGACTATCTCAATATTACGAGTATAACTCAAGGCAATAAGAAAATTTTGACAAAATTACATGTACTGTCATTCATATTGTACTACAGAAGAATCTGTACAAATCGAAGCTTATGCTACTGTAAACCAGATGTTTACTGATAATTATTTGACATGACCGGTTAGACCATCCCGGTTCAATTATGATGCGAAAATTTATTGACACTTTTATGTGGTCACTTATTGAAGAACTAAGATTTTCTTCAAGGTAATTTTCATGTGATACTTACTATAAAAGTAATTTGATTATTCAAACATCAACAGTTAATATAGAGTGTAAATCTATTAATTTTCTGGAACAGATACAAGGTGATATATATGGGCCCATACACCTTTATTAAAGACTATCTAGATATTTTATGATTTTTATCGATGCATCGACTAGATGGTTATGTGTATCCTTGTTATTAACCCACAACTTGGTGTTTGCGAAGCTACTTGCTCAGTTAATAAAATTATGAGCATATTTTCCAGATTATTTTCTAAAGACAATCAATCTTGATAATGTTGATGACATGTAACTTTACATGTTGTATCACAAATTTGCATCAAGCCAACAAATGATCATAAGTTCTCCCCATTACAAATGGTTTTTGGTCAGGAACCAAATATTTCTCATCTTAGATTTTATGTGTGATATATGTTCTAATTGCTCCACCACAACACACAAAGATGAGTTTTATTGGGAATATGTATTAGATTTAAATATCTTGAGCTTCTGATAGTGAATTTATTTATAACCCGAGTTATTGACTAACATTTTAATGAGTCAATTTACTCAACATTAGGGGAGAGAAAATAAATAGTTGGTGAAAGAAATAAGTTGGAATGAATATCATTTTCTCTTTTTGATCACTTACTACACAATATGAACTATAAGTTCAATGGATAATTTATTTAGCAAATCAATTGCCAGATGATTTTACTGACCCTAAAAGAGTGACTAAGTCACGTATATCAACTATGAATGCTCCGATTAAATTCGATGACATGTAATGACAAACTCTAGTTACTAATGAGTCTAACTTACGCTTGTAGTAGACAAGAAAGTTCCAAAGAAATCCTCGAAAAAGAAAAGGAGCTATATTTTATGATGGTCTGATCGAGGAATCAATGATTATAAAAATCTCTAGAAGAGATTAAATGGTCTCCAACAAAGAAATTGACCTGACTCAGGTACCTGATAATAAAAAGATCTCAATATATTATGTCATGTCTGTTATAAGTGGAACTAAAATTAAATCGACGTCGTTTATATATTTGCAAGAAATATAGCATTAGAGATTTTATTTGATGATATGGATCATGAATCATTGTCAATCGGGCAATATAAACAAAGAAATGATTGACCAACATGGAAAAAGGTAATTGAGGCGAAACTAAAATCTCTTTCAAAAGAGAAGTATTTGGGCCTATAACTTATATATTGAAATGTGTAAAGCTCATGGATATAAACGAGTCTTTGTGAGAAAGAGAAATCAAAAGGGGAAATCATGAGATATAAGCTCACTTGGTTGCACAAGAATTCTCAGAAATATATGAAATTGAATAAGGAAAATATATTCCTTTGTGTTGGATGCAATTATTTTTATATACTCTGGTAATAAATGAAATTACTTAGTTAGTTTCATTTAATGAATGTTGTTACATCTTATTTATGCGAGCCTCTTGATAACAATATTTACATGAAGCTTCTAAAAGATTTAAACTGTTAGAAGCAGTTAATTCAGGTTCTCGAGAATATTATTCAACCATATTGAATATATCTTTTATGGATTGAAACAATTTATGCGTATTTGATATAATCGCCTCATTGAATACTTATTAGCATAATGCTATATGAATTATTTTACCCGAGTATTTTTTTAAGAGGTTTAGCTCTGATTTTTATTGTGGTGTATGTCGATGATTTGAATATCATTGAGACTCATGAAGAGATCTCCTAAAATCCTTGTGCATCAATTCACATACAGAAAATATGTTTAAAGAGACTTCACATGTATAATGCATATTTATTGATCACCCTTATGGTTGTTGAGTCTCTTAATGTAAATGATCTATTACACCATCGAGAAAAGGGTAATGATGATATTTTTGATCTAAAAGCATCACATATGCATTATTTGATCTGGAAGTATTGTATCTTAGCTGATCCAGAAATATTATTTAAATACTATGAGATCATTACCTTAAATAATTGTTATACATAAAGCAAAGCCGAAATAAGTGTTTGGCTAAACATATCCTGAAGATATGTGAATTGCTTTCACAAGATAAGATGCAAGATATCTTGTGTAGAGATAATATAAAAATTTATATCTCAAGGTGAATATATCAAATGTGATAAAACTAAACATATTTCTTTCAAGTTTCTTCCCTCATGATTTTCATAAGAATAGTATTCGCGATTCATTTCAAGTAATAATTTGAAAGATTTATCCACTAGTGTATAATCTACTTCAACATTTGAAGATTATATTCAATATTGAATTATGCAAATTCAAAGATCTTATATGATATTTTCATGAGGGGGAGTAAATACGCGTTGCACTCTTTTTCCCTTAACCGAGGTTTTGTCCCAATGAGTTTTCCTGGTAAGATTTTTAATAAGGCAACATGTTATGCGTATCAAAGATGTGTGTACTATTTTTCCTTCACTAAGAATTTTTTCCCCCACAGGGTTTTTATCTTAGTAAGGTTTTAACGAGGCATATTATTTTCATAGACATCCAAGGGGGAGTGTTATGAATAATATTTATCTATGTGGATGTCTATTATAATAAGAACTCTATCACTATGAATATTATCTTCATTAATTAGAGTTTAATATATTATGTACTTCTTATGCCTATAAATATATGAGTTTGTGAAGGCATTATACACAAGTCAATATTGAGAATAATAAAAATATCTCTCTTTCTATCTTCTCTTTATTCTTTCATTCTTTTCTTTATTCTTGTTTTAGTTCTTCATTATTTTATTTACAACAAAATATATAATTTAAGATAAAAAAAACACAAATTTTTCAAAATTCCACCCAAAACAAATCCTTGTTACGCAAAACCAAAAATTTTCTAAACTATCGTTGTTGTCATCACCATCATCGGACATCACTATTATCGTCGTTGGAGCCCACTATCTATTTTTCTCAATCATAAAACACCGTCAACCTCAAGCAAGTATGTCAATCGAACAATTTTCAAATAGAACCATTCATGCTCGTTGTCCGATTAGTACATCTCCCGTTGATTTTAGACGATGGGTGGTTGAGAAAAATGAACAAAGAGGTATGGTCATGACGAAGACGGTGGCAACAACGTCGATCCTTTAGAAAATTTATGGTTTTGGGTACTATAGATTTTAGATCGGGGTATTTTAAATTATTTTAAAAAATGACATTTTTTTTTAATTTTTTAAATAAAAATAAAAAATATACTACGTATCACATTCTTATTGAATAATAATTTTTTAAATGATTAGACGCTTAACATCGTAACGGTTTAAATTTTGGGCACATAATTTTATAACAAATACTTTAAACACTTAAAGTTAAAAATATATAATTTCATTGCTTATTTTTTTATTAAGCCTACTTTCTATTAACAACAAAGTCGAACTAGTTTGCCAAGCTCAATTGGCAAAGAATTGAAGTTTGATGTTTCTCAGTCTTCCATGGATACTTGAAGACTTCTTTTAAACCCTCTAATGAGCATGTGACCATTACTAACAGTTGAAATTGATTTGGTAACACCTCGATTTTATCCAGATTTAAAATATTAAATTTTAGTCATCAAAAATTGACCTATCAATAATTTATTCATAATTATAGTCATTTAAATAAGTTATGTAATTAAACAATAAAACGTTTAATATTAAAATAATATTTTAAATAGAGTTACAAACTCAAACGTGGTTAGATTCTATGAATATAGTAACCCAAACTAAAACAAGTATTATACTTTAAAATGAATGAGGTGCTTGGAAATTTTTGTTGATGTACTCTTTTAAAGGATGACTTATCAATCTAGACACGAAAAGACAATACATTTACACATTCAACTAACATCGCTTAATGATACATTTATATTTCACAACAATTTATAATTATTATAAAATAAACGTACAAGATAAAATAATCTAGAGTATAGATAAGACTTTATCATACTTGAGGTCGCACAACTTTGTCATAGTTCCTATATCACCTATCTTAAGCCAACATTAATTCTACAAAAAGTCTTACAAGATCCACACAACTTTGTTATATTCGAGGTCACACAGCTCACCATACCAATACGAGCCATACGGTACTGATATCGAGGATAGGTATCCATACTTAAAGTATATTTTTTACTTTTAAAAAATTTTAGAAATCTTTATTCAAGATAAAAAAAAAACACTTCAAAAATATTTCCAACATATTTTTTAAGTTATTTGTACTTCGAATAAGTTTTATAATATTTAAATTAATATATGACTTTTGAATTTTTCGGGGAATTCGGGTCGGTTCATCTTGTGTCCAAAGATGTAATGCTAAAGAACTTACGGTTTCACAGGTTCTGCACTTTCCTCGTTGATTTCCTCCACTTTATTAATAAAAGACGTCTAAAACAGTGTTTTGTGTGGCCTACAAGCTCTGGGTTTTTTTCTCCCTTGGCCTGCAAGAATAACACGCTTTTTTTTTTACTCGAGTTCACACTTCACTTCAATTTATTTATAAGCGATCCTAGGAGTAAGCCAATAAAATTACTGCAAGTCTGGAACAAGAGAAAGGAAGACAGAAAGAGCAACAAATTCTATTCCAAATGGAAGCTGAAACTCCATGGTAAGTAAATTATGGCTGAACAGATTCTATTCACTTCCCTTTCCAGTTTCCAATTTTGAAAATTCTTTGTCCTTTCTGTCGTTCCTGATTTGAAGTGAAAATAATTTCGAAACCACCGAAATTCTGGCAACATTTCTGGCATCCACGCCATTGTTGGAAGAGGCATGGAAGGCTTGCAGTTTCGCAAACACTAGGTTCCCGGATCCTTACCTCGTTCAGCTGATCGGAAAGGTCGCATACGTATCGTTTTCCGGCAGGCAAGTGGACTGCGGTTTAGAACAGAGCTGCCGAAATCTATTGCCATTGGACGCCGCTGACGGTGGCCTTTTTTCCCCTCTTTATCGGCATAGCCAAGCGGAGGAGCCCATCAGGGTGCATCACGGGATGTTAAAGCTTTTCCTCTCATTCTATTCAGAATTGCAGAACCGGGTTAGTTCTCTATCTTGTACTTTTTACCTTACACTATTTTATTATTACAGCATATATTTTCATGGCTGAATTGAAGATTTAGTTAATTTTGACCTAAATTTGCAAGAGAGAGAGAATTATATTAAAACCGCCAAGCTTGTTCGTCAAAACCTAGAGTAGGTTGTTGAGGGTGAATCCATGGGTCTGGGCCTTTTATTCAAATGGTCACATGATGGGTTTAGAGTATGCATCGAATATCGCTGAATATTATTAACGTTAAATACCGTTAAATATTATTAATATTAATAATGATTAAAATTTTAAAGATTAATACATGATTAATTTAATTAAAATTTTATTTTAAATAGTTTACAATTGTATGTTGGGTTTTTAAAGTTTTTAATTTTTATTAATTATTTTGATGGTGTTTATCACTATTCAACATGAATGATACTCAAATATGTTTGATGCACGTTATAGAATTTTAGGTTTTAGTCATTTTTAATACAAAATTTATATAAACCTTTAATTTTTTTTCTAGAATCATATATCAATGCTTGATTTATGAAAATTTTCTATAGATGTAATACTATATTCTCCATAATATTTTTTTCTTAAATGGTAGAAATGTCATTCTTGTCAATTTTTAGATATTAGACAATTTTATCATTTTGAACTAAAATATCTTTAAAATAATATTTTGTATTTAAAAAATTATTATTTTTTATTTCTCCAACAATATTTTTTTTTGTTTTGATATTTTAAAAATAATTTATTATCTAACCTAAATTGTTGCATAATAAAATACATAAACTACCCTCGTCATTAAGAAAATAATACTAAAATTTTTAAAATTACTTTTTCTCTAATAATAATGTTTTTTATATAGTAAAATATAATTCATTTGTTAACCGAACACTATAATTTTATATTCTATCAAATAAAACAAACAAAATAATATAGTATATAATAATATTAAGTAATAAATTATTTAAAAAATACTATTCTCAAAAATAATATTATAATCCATAAACTAAACATTCCTTGAAAAAAAAATCTCTTTTCAATTTTTTTTTTTTTTTGTATCTTAATTTAAATACTAACAGTAAAAACATCCTATTAAATGTAAATAATGAAATGTCGGTCCATGGAGATTTTTTCTTTGCAAATTGTACCCTTTAATCTTTATGAATGAGTCACCATGACAAAGGATACATCAGCCCCCTGCCAATGCCATTGTCAATGTCAAGATTTTAGCCCTTGATAAATACGTGAGCCAAATCAAGACAATTCACTTACTATCATTAGGTCTAACAAGAGTTTTATTTGTATGAGTTTCTATTATTTGCATTTGAATTTTAGTTTAGATTTTTAATTTTAATCCTATATTTTGATAATAATATTTTTATAACTTAACTACAAAATAGATGTTTAAATATTTTTTATTTATAATAGGTGTTAAAAATAATTTTTATTAAAATATATTTTAAATTTTGTTTTCTTACTATTTTAGGATAATATCATTAAAAAATTATCATTCAATCAGAATTTAACACATGTATTCTATTTTAATTTATTTTTAAAATAATTGAAAACAATACTTTTAAAATAAATTTCAATATTTCTCAAAATCTCTATTTTTTTAAAATCTTTAATTTCTGAAACATAAAATTCTAAAATTAACATTGTTGTCGTAACTGATAATATAATCGGATCCCACCATCATTATTGTTGAAGGCCTCCTCTCATTTTTTTAATGACACATTGTAAATTGTCATACACGAATTTTACCCTAAGGCCTAGGTAAATATATAATAATATATATAAATAATAAAACAGAAAATAAATAAATAAATAATAAAAAAAATAAAAAAAAGAAGGGAGTTAGAGTTGGATAGGGAACAGGGAAGTTACTGGCAGTTTTGAAGGACATGGGTAGGCTAAATTAAGAAAAACTGATCGAAGTGGTGGCATTGGAAACACTAGAACGATTACAGAATTGAAGTGGTCTGGAGGCTTGGAGATTAGGGGAACTGGATCGAAAAGTGGTGGTAGTGATCGGAAAACCATTAAACGAAGGCGGAACTTCTCGAGAGGTAAGTTTTCACTCCTATTGCCTTCATTTTTGTTGGAGTATTGTTTTGAATTAAAGCTCTTAAACGTGAACTCCTAGTTTTAGTTTTGAGTCAAAATTGAGGACCAAAACCGAAAATGTGATGTTTAAGTTTAGGTTGGAGTCAAATATGGAGATTTGAATCTAGTTTAGTTAAGTTTGGTTTAGATTCGGGAAGGTGAGGTTTCATTTTTTCTAAATTCGGATGAAGTCTAGTGTTGTTTAAGTGAAATCACATGTTAAAAGGAGGTTTTTGATGAGTTTCGTTGTTTAGATAAAGGAGAAATAGGTTTTCGGTAAGTTTTTAGGATTTTTTTTAAGATGTCTGATAGGCTCGCCGGCTCCAGAAACGATCACCGGAGCGAAAACGTGGTGGCCGAAAGGTTCTGATAGTGGTCGGAAAATTCATCGGTGCGGTGGTTGACGGGGGCGACGTGAATCTGTGCGGTGGAACTTGCGGCGGTTCTGGGTTTGTTCTTGGTGTTCATCCTTGTTCATGTTGAACAAAGATGAACACCATGCAAAAATCTTGTTTTGATCCAAAATAGGCCCTTTTTATGGGTTTAAAGTGTTAGAGTTGAGAGGTTTTTGGGGTAAGTCAATGATCCGAGTTGAGGGGGAGAATCTTTTGACCGAGTCAACTCGGTTTGAATAGGGTAAGTCAATGGCAAAACTACGTCGTTTTGCATTGGGTATCAGAGCGGGTTGGATTCGGGTTAACCCAGATCCGCGTTTTTTTAAAATAAATGAGAATATTATTTTCATGGTCCCCAGATTTTAAACCGCACTTCGTTTTAGTCCCCATATTCTCAATTTAACCCTTAAAACTTCAAAGTTCATTCAATTTAACCCCTAATTGACCCCAAATTGAACCTTAAACTCAAAATTTAATCAATTTAGATGTTGATTAGGTGTTAATTTAATTTTAAGGCTTAGAAATAATTTAATTAGGTTCTTAATTGAACTTAATTTAATTTCTAAGGTTGAATTTAAAATTAATTTAATCTAAATAAATCTAACTTGGCCCTAAATCGAACCCTAAGATCAAGATTTGATTAATTTAGACTTCAATGAAGGTTAATTTAATTTTAAAGCTTGGAATTAATTTAGTTAGATGCTTAATTGGATTTAATTAAAATTTTCTAAGTTTAAAAATTAATTTATTTTAAATTAATTTAGTCTAAAATTCACCCTTGATCAACTCTTTTGCCTTTTAATTCTTGCCCTTTGCCATGTAAGCCTCTTTATTTCGTGCACTTTCCTTGTCTCTGATCGAAAGTAACTTAGTTCCTTCATCTTTTTATTTACTTTTTTATTTTATTTATTTATTGTTTTATTTAAGTATTTATTATGTTTGCATTTTTAAATCATATAGCATATATGTTTAGGATAACACCTTATTTACACTTAGTTAAATAAATTAGAGTCTCTTTAGGATTAGTCACTTTAATTAAATAATTAATTGAATAGGGAGATAATTTAGTAACGATGACGTTCTAATCATATATCTCGGATACACTAAGTGGTCAGTATTATGAAATGACATTATGTTGGCCAAGAGTGTATTTTGATATCGTATTCGGCGCGTCATCGAAACGTAGAAAATGATAAATAACTTATGGTTAGAATTTAATAAAATTAATTAGGTAAAGATTAGTAGCACCAATAAAATTGTTAATTTTGTTTGGTGTCGAGATGATAGTGTCCGTGCATTCAAATGTTATCATAATACACCCGATAAAATTAATAGTTTAATAGGATTTAAATATTTAAATTGACGGAGCCTTTTTAGGTTAGAACTTAAAATCGATAAAAATATAATCGGTTATGCATTTAAAACCTTTTGGGTCAAAATTTATATTTTTAAATACGAGTCAAGGTTTCCTATTATAGGACGTCTTATTCAAAGTTCGTATTTAAAAGAAATGTATCTTTTTATCCAAAAGGATATTCTTATTCGAACGATATTTATTTGCCAATGATGAATTAAATTAATATTATTATTCGAAATGCTAAAATGCCACGTGTAATTAAAAGGTACCGATCTTGGACACTCGTAAAGGTCGTCCTTACGCGTAACCGACTTCCGAACTCAAATGTTTTCAAAATGAATCTCTGGTTTGTTTTATGGTGTCTGGTTTACCAAAGTGGTTGGTGGCGACTCCAAATCAATTTTAAATTTCAAATGTGTTTCAATAAAATTTGATTTTTCATAAGTAAAAGCAATAAAACCCATTTTTTTCTTAAATCAATTCGCCAGGCTATTTTTCACACTTTTTGGTTTTAAAATGATCGCGATATAAATATTCGACGAGAGGTGTGCTAATCAAACGCCCAATGATTGAAATCATTGCGTTCGTCATTTAACGTCAGATTAAAACGCTTGTCACTAATTATCGATGATAGGTGAATAGAAAAAAGGGCAAAGACCTTTGACGTAAGTGACGATGAGGTCTGACAAGCAACATCTATGTTAATTTTAAGATTTTTGAGTTTTTAATTTAGGAATTATTTTTTTAAAATTTTTATAAATTTTGAAATATTTTGAATTATTATATTTTTAAATTAAAAATTATGTATCATCATACTATAATTGGGTGATCAAATTTTTTTATTAAATTAATTTAAAAAAATCAATATAAAATATTTAATACCTATTTTAACTAAAAATTAAGTATTTATTTTATAGTTAAGGATTCTTTATATTATAATAAAATATTTTAAAATTTTATATAATAATTAAATTTTTATTACTATATCTATTTGAGATTGTTTAATCTTCTTTCACCAAAAAATAAAGCGTTTTTAAAGATGGTAGAAGGCTCAGGGCCGGGACTATTGACTTGTTAAGTCCATATTCAATATTGAAGAATTATACAGACTATTTCAGCAGTCAACCTTCAAAGAATAAAATTAGGGTTATATTTTGAACTGGCCCTTAAACTTTTAGTCATTCCAAGTACAAAATATTACTTTAATTTCAAATTAATTTCAAAATTTTTTAACATTATAATTTTAGAAATTATCAATATATGTTAATTATATCCCATGTTAATAAAATTGTTATAAAAATTATTAATTATCATGTAAATATTGTGAAACTATTATATAATAATATATATAGTATAAATGATAATTTAAAGCCATGTGACACAATTAACTCAAATGATTATTCAATAATTAAACTAAGAAATCCACCAGTTGCCTCGTTTTGTTTGATTACAAGTAAGAATGAGTACGGGTTTGGTCAGGTTTTTAGCAAACTTAAACTCTCCCAAAAATAATTAATCTAAACTTGAACAAGGACCAATCGATCAAAAAATTAATATCCTAAATCTTACCTTGACTCGATATGACTTAACTTATAGAAAAAATAATTCTAGAAATCTAATTATAAAAATAATAACTTTAAAGACTAAATTATAAATAAAAATTAATTTTATGGATTTAATAGTAAAAATACATAAAGAAGGGTATTGTTATAAATTTTCCTATAAAATAAAGAAAACTTACACAATTAATTTAAAATTAGGTTAGATTATTTTTTTTTATCATATATCAGAACCAACCAACCCGATATGACCTCACTCTTTAAAAAAACGATCCAAAAATATTTTACCAAATAAATAAAATACTTATCCCTAATTATAAGATGGTGGAATGAGGTTAACTTTTAAGGAAAACACGCCTCCAGGATGGACAAAAGGGTATTAAAGACGTGTATTTAAAAAAATATTTATTTTATTATTTTATTATTTTATTAATAATTTTATTTTTATTGTAACACCCTACACCTAGATGTCATATTTGAGTCTCAAGCCTAAAATCATTATCATAAAATTTTGTTCTTAAAGCTCAAAACATATTTTATTTCTTAAAAAAAATAACTAATTTATTTGAGAACAAGATAAATTCAAGTATTTCAAAAGTGTAACAGAACTTCAAATAATACAATCTCTTAAAAAGCTTTTGATATAAACTCAATTACAAAATAAGAGTTACAAATTACAAATATATGATCCTACGAAGTACATAGTCAAATACATCTAATAATTGTACCCAAACACTAAATCAATGTTGAAAATCTAACCCCCCAAGGTTCTTATCCAAGCCATACAATAACCTAAGAACCTACAAATAGAAATAATGATTCCGAACGTTGAGCTAACAAAGCTCAGTGAAAATACTGCTAATCAACTATGTATTCGAGCATATCATAAATAAAATCATACAATATGTATAATAATATGACAAAGTAACAATGACGCTACAACAATCTCCTAAATACAAAGCATCATGAATGTATAATTCACACACAACTTATACATATAAATATTAAGTCTACGTAGCATCACACAAATAATAATAGCATGAAATAGTAAAGCTTGTGTCTACATAATATTGAGATCTTACAATACGGGTGGGGCTCGCGTTAACAAAGCATTTCGGGTTCACTCCGATGGTGACCGAGGCTTCCGCACCCACGTTCTTTGGTCCCTCGACGGTGACCGAGTCTCACGCACCTATGGTCCGAGTTCACCCCGATGGTGTCCGAGGCTTCCGCACCCATGTGCCTTGGTCCCTCGATGGTGACCGGGTCTCCCGCACCCATCGTCCTGGTTCTCCCCGATGGTGGCCGAGGCCTCGCAAAGATCTCACATTCGTAGGATTGAGGCTCGCGTTTGTAAAACATCCAGATCCTAAATTCATGCTTAGAATATCTCATAAAGCATCTTCAAATGAGGCTCATATCCACATAACATCGGGATCCTCCATTCAAAAATCTTTGAGGTGTTGCATCACTTACCTTTGGGTATCTAAATCCTCCATTAATCAAGGACTCAAACATCTAGGTAACCCATCAACACATAACAAGTCTCCTAGCAAATCATCTAGGCAATTATCAGTACACCTATATAGGCATCAGTACATCTCTAGCAAGTACCATCACACCTTATTGCGTATTAATACACTATTTAGGTTCGAAAGAATTTAAATCTCTACTTGTACCATTACGCTCAAACCTTGGATCGATACTCAATATCAGTACCTAACTATCTAGTATCGATCCACACTCGTATCGATACCCTTACCCTGTATACCAGTACACCCAATCTTTCTTCAGGCAATGTAATAGTAGTACCGATATGCACCCTCTGTATCGACATACGAAAATGTTACTAAAATTTAAATTAAGCAAGAGGTATCATTTGTTCTAAAAGGCGTGTCTCAGGCGCTCGAAGGTACGAGGTGCAACCAGGCGTCGAAAAAAAGCATCGGACTGCTCAAGTGAAGCGGTTTACAAGAGGCGAGCGCTTCTGACAGCAATCGTTGGAGGCAAGAGGCAAACACCTCAAGCGCTTCTTGCCGATAAAGTTTTTACCCAGAAAATAAAATAAAAAAAATTAAAGAAAAAGATGAACTGATAGATTGGGGGAGTTGGATGAAGAAGAAGAAATGAAGAAGACGTAGGGATGCAAATTACTTTTCTGTTTATTTTAATATTTTATTTTATATTTATTTTAATATTTTATTTATGCTTAGAAAGTTGAACTTTTATATTTTTTTTATTTTTTTTATTAATGACAGGTTGACAGTAGGTTTAAAAAATTGAAGTTATTTTAATTGACTAAAACATTCTTATTTATTTGATCAAAAGATGAGAGAATTATAATTTATAAGGGAGAAATTGTATTTTAATTTAAAATAAATTTATAATTGTTTTCTTGTTATTAATATTTTTATTAATATCTTATTATTATTATTATTGGTTTTATTATTAAAATATTTATTTTAGATAAAAAACTAATATTAATATAAATTTTAATATAAATATGATAAAATATTTTTTTAAATATAAATTTACTTAAATAAAATATTAAAATTATATATTCAAATAACATAATTCATTAATAATTTAATATTTTTATTTTTAATAATTTTAAATTTTATATATAATTGAAATATTTAAATATTTTAGTATCTATAATATAATTATCATGTTTTAAATACAAAATATATTATACAGTTGATTTATAAATTTTTAGAATAATAAAACGTCTCACCTACGAAATGATAGCAACTTCGCCTCACGTCTCACGCCTCGGCTCTAAAGACCTTTTACGCCTCACACTTTTTAAAACTAAAGAGATACCGACATATGAGAACCTATACCGATATGCTCCTCATAAAATGCCTCTTTAATTTACATTAACATACCGATACATCCCATTCCGTACTGGTATGGGTGCTTGAAAATGTAAGCTTAAGTGCAGATTTCACCAGAAATCCCCATTTAACCTAATATGGTTAAATCTAAAATCTTTCCTACAAGTTTTGTCAAAGTTATTAGGTGGTTTGCTATCGGATATATGCTATTTCAACACTAATTATTCAAGTTGCCACTAAAGAGGAATATTGAGCTTTCAAATCATAATCATTCAAACCATGCTTAACAAATTAATTTTATGAGTTGTAACAATCTTTGGGAATTAACAGAGTATCAGACCTCGAGCTAATCAAATTAGAATGATTTTTTTTACCAATTTCAAGTTTTTTCCTTCCCAAAGGATTTAAAAGATTCATACCTCTTTCACTATAAGAAAGAGTTATACCTAAAAATTAAACATAATTATGAGATATTTATGAATTAAAAACATCTTATAAAGTTAAGAATGAAGCCTAAAAAATCTCATTCCCATTCTTCTTTAGTGGTTGGAAAGCATGATATAAGAATGTATTATGTTTTGTTTAGTTACCACAAGAATCTTCTCCTCGACCATTTACATTTACATTTCCTTATCTGAATCTATTTTCATTGAAGCATCCCAATTAATTTATTTTGGTGATGCAGATTGAGGCGTTAGTAGGAAAAGTGAAGTCAATAGTGTTCACAGGTCACTCCATAGGCGGAACAGCAGCCTCTCTTTCTGCACTATGGTTGCTCTGTCATCAGCAGTCCATCATTTCATCTCCAATGTCGGTGCTATGCGTCACATTCGGCTCTCCGTTGCTCGGCAATGAGGCCCTCCATCGATCGATTCTTCGACAAAGATGGAGTGGAAACTTTTGCCATGTCGTTTCCAAGAACGACATAATGCCGAGGCTACTACTCTTTACTGAAATTGTGAACCACATTTCCATAATACAATCCTTGCTGCATTTCTGGCACTGCTGCATGGCTTCTGGTCTTTGTTCTCATCTACCCCAAGATCTACACATTAGTGTTTTCCAAAGTGTTTTAAAGGACTTGGAAGTGTTGGAACAGGCTGAAGATTTGTCGGCCAAGAGTTTGTTTTGGCCATTCGGGGGCTATGTTTTTTGCAGCCTAGAGGGTGCCATTTGTGTCGAAAATGTGGCATCTGTTATTCGGATGATGTATTTGATGCTGGCAATGGCATCACCAAATCGTTGCATCGAGGATCATCTCAAGTATGGAGACTTTGTAGGGAATGTTTCAAAACAGATTTTGAAGACCAAAATCTTTCATGAAAATGGCAATGGCCTACCTGATTCAAGCTCTGAAGCTGGATTGGAACTGGCATTGCAGTCTTCGGATTTAACTGAAAAGGTACTCGGTTCCCTTCCTTACAGGATATAAATCTAAAAACATTCCATTTCTCACATTATGGTTAAGTTTCTAATTTTGGTAATGAACTCGCAGGAACCAGTTCAATTTCAAGACCTTTGCTTTTCCATGCAAAACTCGAACTTGAGAGAAAATGTTGCAAATATGGCCAAGGAGTGCCTACAGATGGGTCAAAGCGATCAAAGGCCATATCTGGCTTTAGCTAACCTAGCAATAAGATTGTCCAAGATAGTGCCTTTCAGAGCAGAAATCGAGTGGTACAAAGCCAAATGCGATGAAGCTGATGACCAATTGGGTTACTACGATTCCTTCAAGCGTCGAACAGGCTCAAAAAAAGAAGCCAGAGTCAACATGAATCGCTTTAAGCTTGCTTCTTTCTGGGATAGTGTAATCGACCTGTATGAAAACAACAAGCTGCCTCATGATTTTGACACGAAGGGGAAATGGATAAACACTTCCCAGTCCTATAAGCTTCTCGTCGAACCACTTGACATCGCAGACTATTACCGGACCGGGATGCATCGTGAACACGGGCACTACATCGAGAATGGAAGGAAATGGAGATATGAAGTATTTGATAAATGGTGGAGGATTAGGAGCCTTCAAATTGAAGAAAAGAAGAGGAGTAAGTTTGCCAGCGTGACACAGGATTCATTGTTTTGGGCAAGGGTAGAGGAAGCCTCGGAATGGGTGGATATTGTAAGAAGTGAAAGTGATGTAACGAAGCTAAACCAGTTGTGGCACAAGATTGACAAGTTTGAGAAACACGCAATGAAGTTAATTGAGAACAAAGAGGTGTCTAAAGATGTGATGTTCAAGAACTCGAGCTTTAGCAGATGGATGGAAAATTGGAATGAATTGAAGCCACATATCCGAATTCTAATCGAAAAAAATTAGCATAATACATGTGTATTAAATTTTAGTGAAAGTGAAGCTTAACAACAAACATTACCACCTTGAAGGAATGATTTATTTACTACAATCATGACCATGTTTTGAGTGAGTACAAATCATCTGCCCCTTCCCATGCCCCTATTTATACCCCCACTTCAAATTAGAGGGTTTAGGATATAGGGTTTAGGGTTTTAGGTTAGGGGTTTAGGTTAGGGTATAGGGAATTAGGGGTAGGGTGTATTTTTTTAGGGTAAGGGTTTAGGGTTTAGGATATAAAAAATATGGGTTAGGGTTTAAAATTTAATTTTTTAGTAAAATAACAAAGGAGGCACAAATGAAGGCATGAGAAAGGGGTAAAAGATTTTTGCTCGTTTTGAGTATACATATGTTGCTCCCTCTATATAGGTTGAGGTGAGAAATTTGGAGATTTCCCAACCCAGAACTACATTTTTCGGGTAGAGGTACCGGTACGGGGTAGGGTTGTGTCAGTACGCTAGGGTATTTATAAGAGGTTATTTGTGAGAGACGTACCGGTACACTGGGAGGAGTACCGACACGGGGAGACGTATCGGTACCATTGTTCCATGAGGTTGAAAATAACTTCTAGTATCGATACACAGAGGGCGTATCAATATGGGTAGTGTATCGGTACGAGGCTTTCACGTATCGGGACTGGATATCGATATGAGGGTTTGGCGTATCAATACGAGTATATATTTAAGTTTTTCAAACCTAGACAACGTATCGGTACCGCAAGGGTTGCTACCGATACTGAGGGTCGTACCGATACCCTAAGGGAGTTTATCGGTACACGCAGAGCAATCTGCCTAAGAATTTGAGTTTGTGTTTGGAGGTTCCATAATTCGATATAAAGGCTCTAATGGGTCTCTAAAGGTGTAAAATGAACTATAAAATTTATAGACTGAGTTTAATATCCTAAGAGTTTAGGGCTGTATGAGCGAGTACGTCTGACGTGTTCACAGGCTATGTGATCTAGATGCGGTTTGAACCTATTCGTGGTGTCGCGACCGTTTTAAAACCGATACGTGCCAAAAATAGCCTGGCGAGTTTGATTTTGGAAAATCCGAATTTTATCGCTCTTAATCTTGAAAAACCCAAATTTTATTAAAAATATATGTTATTTATTTTTTCAAAATGATTTGGAGTCGCCACTGGCCACTTTGGTAGGCCAGACACCATAAAACAAACCAGAGATTCGTTTAAAAAAACATTTGGGTTCGGGAGTCGGTTACGTGTAAGGACGACCCTTACAAACGCCCAAAATTTGGTACCTTATTAATTTTACGTGGCATTTTGATATTTTGAACATAGATATTAATTTAATTCTTCATTATTAATTAAACACTGCTTGAATTGAGGATATCCTTTTGATTAAGAAATTACATCACCTTTAAACTTGGGCTGAATAAGACGTCCTCTAGATAGGAAATCTCACCCAAATTTAAAGGAATATAAATTCTGCCTCAAAAGGGTTAAATGCATGATCATTTTTATCTTGTTCATTTTAAGTTCTAACCTACGAGGGCTTCATTAATTAAATGTTAAAACCTATTTAAATTATTAATGTCACTAGTTATTTACCTATCAATTTTATTTAATTCTAAACCTAAGTTATTTTATCAAAATTCTAGGTTTTAATAGCACATGAATTCGATACAAAGGTACACTCTTTAGGCCAACATCATGGTACGTCAAAACATCAGCCTCTTAGTGTACCCGAGGTATATGATTCAAATACTATTGCTACTAATTGTCTCCCTATTTAATTAATTAATTAAAGCGACTAATACTAGAGGGTTCTAAATTAATTAACTAAATGATTATTAAGTGATCTCCTAAAATATGCCATACGATTTTTTTTAAAAAAAGAAACATAATTAAATAAAATAAATAAACAAAATAAAGGAACTTGACTTTTCATTAGAAACATGGGAGTACAAATTACAACCAAGATAATCAACAAGAGTACAAAGGGACTTACATTGGTAAAGACAAAAAAGACACAAATTCAACCTTCAAGAGATGAACTAGATTTAATTAAAGTGTAATTAATTTTAAAAGCTTAGAGTCTTCAATTAAATTAATAATTTAATTAAATTTTCCCTATGCTCTAAAATTTTAATTAACCCTAATTAAAATCTAATTTGGTGAAATTAAGTTTTAAAGGTTCACTTAGGCTAAATTAGACCTAATTAAGTTGAATTAATTTTAAAACTTATCTTAGAAACTAAATTAAAATTAATTAAGAAAATTAATTAAAATTATTTCTAAGTTTTAAGAATTAAATTAAACCTAATTAAATATCTAATTTTTAGGTTTTGGGGACAAATTAAGTGTAAATTAGATCTAACTAGGTCAAATTAATCTTAAATTACCTTAGAAATTAAATTAAATTCTATTAAGAACCTAATTAGGAAATTTCTAAATCTTAAAATTAATTTAATCCTGATTAGTATCTAAAATTAATTAATTTTAATCCTAGGGGTCAAATTAGGGGTAAATAGGGACCAAATTAGGTGAAATCTAGAGTTTTAGGGGGCTAATTGAGGATCTGGTGACTAAATTACAATGCAGCTCAGAGTTTGGAGGACCTAAAGGGTAATTACTCTTTTTGTTTAAAAAACACGCAGATCCGGGTTAACTCGGATTCGACCCGCATGACCCGAACCCCCTAAATGACATCGTGTAGCAGCCCAACAAAACCCCTCCTACCGAGTTGGCTCGGCCATTTGCACCTAGACCCAACTCGGCTCAACTCACCATCCTAGAAATCCTCTGAAGCTAACACCAATTTTCCAGAACCTAGCCTCAAAAAGGATCAAAAACCTCTGTTCTTCATGGTGTTCTTGGTGTTCTTCGATGAACACGAAGAACACCAACCTAAACCATCGTGGCCGCCGCCCCTAGATCCATTTCTCCGTCGTCCGGTGCCGCTCCGACGTGTTCGCCGGTGATCGTGAACCACGCCGATCGTCGCCCAGAACCTTCTGACTGCCTCAGCCCGTCCTCCGATGGCCGTTTCCAGCGTCGGCGAAGACTACAGGGTCCCTAAAACACTCTAAAAATGCCAGAAATTCCCGCTTCTTAAGATTTAAACACTAAGAACGATCCGAAACCACTCCTGGAAACCTCTAATATTCAATCTAAACACCAAACACCACTAAACACCCTCTTAGTTACTAGAACCAAACTGAAAAACTTCCAAGAGCATCAAGGAACGAAAGAAAGAAAGAAAAAAAAACATGAATCTTACCTGAGATTTCTTCTGCCGTTCCTTTTTTGATTCCAACCTCCTCTATGAATCCGGTGATCCCTAATTTCCAGATTTTCCTCTTTCCATTCCTCCCCCTCACCGATCATAACTCTTCCAATTTAAAGGGCTTGGATCAAAGTCCTAACTCAACCTCAACTCTATCACATCCCCTAAAATCTCTCAACAAATCAACCACCTAATCTAATCCCTTCAAACTCTCCCTCAACAACCGAAATTCTCCCACATCCCATTTTCTGATTTTCGATTTTTTATATTTTATTATTATTATTATTTATTTATTTTTATAATTTTCAGTTATTATTTATTATTTATTTTTTTTATAAATTCATGTTAACACGTGGCTATAATAATCAGGATAAGGAATGTAACTTGATGGGCTGTTTGAGAATCAAGGACTTGATGGGTTATGTGAGCATCAAGCAACTCGAAGGGCTATGTGAACTCGAGTAAACTGATGGGCTATGCGACCTCAAGATCGGACTATTTGTGGCTATGTTGATCTAAATATGTCCAGGACGTATCTGTGATTGTGCTGATCCAGATATGGTCTAAGCCGATGGCTATATGATCACTGGGAGACCTGACAGCTATGTGAGCACATGTATGGTAGAGCTACGTTTGGCCTATAGTTATGGATGTTGTATGCTGTATGTATGTTAAGTTGTTTAGTGGTTTGTGACCTTTATACCATAAGGCTATGTGAGTGGGGTAAGGTACATATAACTGGTGGGTTGTTTGATCTTGAGTAACTCGATGGGTAGTGTGAGACCGAGTAGGTAAGCCTGGTATAACACTTGATCTTCTAAAATGACTTGTCTTGAGATATTAAATTGAGAACTCTTAACCGGTTAAGATGTGAACCTTAGCCTAGAAGCCTTTTTGTGCACTCTTAACTATCTTATCATACTTGCTTATTTTATGATATTCATGAACTGCAGTAGCATAACCCCTAAAATTAACCTAATTTCTTAGATTACAAGTTAGGGTTTACAATCTGAAAACTTGTTTCGCAAGTTAGGGTTTTTACAAAAACTAATATATTATTCAGATAAATTATTAAATAATTAATAATTTAAAATAATAAAAAAAATTAAACATGTAAATAATTAGTTCAATCCATAAATTTCATAAAAATAAACGTCACAGAAACTGATAAAAGTTTGATGTCCTTTATACAGAAATATTATTCAAATATAAAATAGTCCGAAATCCGAAACTGTAAAACATACTATAAATCACAAACTGAATTAGGGTCCTCCAAGTACCGTACTGAGCCTAAGACTGAGATCTGAAACAAGAAGCTAAGAGGGTATAAGCTAGGGAGCCTAGTGTGTCTCTAGAGCAGATAAACGGAATTACAGAACAGTAATATGCAGTAGGTGTAAAGTATGCATGATATGCACCCATCTCCGAACACCATAGAAGAGTAGTTCCCCTGAACCACTCTAACACCATCACACCAACAGAAGTGGTATCTCGACCCGTAAGTGGAGCCACTGAACAGAAGTGATAAATCACTAACTTCCCCGTACACATATAATCTACCAGATATCTTGTTATATGCATATACAGAATCAAAATGCATGTCTTATAGTCTAATAGGAGGCAATCATGACAGATATCAGAATCAGAAATAAAATGACAGAATGATGCATGATCATACGGGTTTAATAGGGATCGAGTATACAGAATAACAGAGTTAACAAGATTAACGGGAGAGAACACACCTGAAGCAGAAGACTCAATGTTGACTCTAACGTCTACTGGACTCGGCTCTACCACCAGATTGAGCAGGTGTAGAGTCTACAAATAACAGAATAAGTTAGACATCCTACTATGCCACTATACCGAAAAGTATACTAAACAGAATTAAATCGTTACTCACGTGAAGGTCCCGAATGCGGATGAATGGGACAGCGTACAGGAGGAGGAGGAGGCAACTGCTCGAGGTCGGAATCCACGTCACCTGAAGCAAACAGAAACTGATTCAGAATCCGATACTGATAACTTCTAGATAACAATTCGAACATAAAAACCCTAAAAATGACACTTCGGGTTCGAATTTCGAAAAACGGATAGCGTCATTGGACTCAAGACGTCGAAAAACATAAAGTGGGCCCAGGTCGAAAAAGTCAACTGTTAACGTCAGTATTGGTCAACGCTGATGTCAGCAGCTAACGTTAGCAGTGACGTCAGCAGTGATGTCGGTAGTGACGTCAGCAGTGACGTCAACGATGACGTCAGCCGGGTCGGTCGGGTCGGGTTCGAGTCTACATGGGTTCTGAAATATTTCCGGGAAAATCTTGAAAATTTCTAGATTTTTTCTCGGGCCCCAAACAAGCAAAAATTCGAATTTAACCACCTTATTCACCCGATTCAACTCCAAAACCATTCGAAATGTATCCTAATCGATTTAGGCATGAAAAAACAACTTAAACCGGATCAAAAACCAACTTAAATCATTCCTTTTTCCTCCAAAACAGATCAAACAACCCAAAACACTTTCCCCTTCTGAATCGAACAAATATTCAACATCAACCCTTTGAACCGAATATAAAACCAAACCGAAACTAACCTTAATCCCCTATGTACAATCTAACTGAAGCAGAAACGGAAAAAGGATTCAAAATAATGATGATTCGAAACTTACCCAAGGAGGAAGAATCTGAAGAACGACGTAGAGAACAATTCAAAAACAAGGCTCAATACTTTAGTTTCTAGCAGATAGAGATATTTCCAACCAGAATCAGATTTAAATCTGAATTTTAATGGAAAATTTAATCCCCATTAAACACCCAATTCGGTTTTGAAGGAGAAAAGAGGAAGGAGACATTACTCTTATGAAATGGGTAAATCACACTACAAAGGTCTGAAGGGTTTCTGAAAATTCAATTTTAGTCCCTGAAATCAAAATTCAAATCCCCAAAGTCTAGGGTTCAATCTAGGGATTTTGACTTTGAATTGGGGATTTTGACTTTGAAATTTTGATTGTTACAACTCTCCCCCCCTTACAGAAATTTCGTCCTCGAAATTTACCTGAATCAAAGAGATACGGATATTGGGCCTTGATAACAGACTTGAGCTCCTACGTAGCCTCATCAGGACCTCGATTACGCCAGAGAACCTTAACCATCTTAATGGTTTTTCTCCGAAGAACTCTCTGGTCCTGAGCAATAATCTCAACGGGTTCCTCCTCATAACACAAATCTGGTCGAATCTTAAAATCCTCAACAGACAGAACATGAGATGGATCTGCTCGATAGCATCTCAGTACAGAAACATGGAACACATCATGGATACGCTTGAGCTCTGGTGATAACTCAAGCTGATATGCTACAGGTCCAATACGTCTGATGATCCGGTAGGGTCCAATATATCTGGGACTGAGCTTGCCTTTACGGCCAAAACGTAGTACCTTTCTCCATGGAGATACTTTCAGAAAAACCTCGTCACCAACCTCAAACTCAAGATCCTTACGCCTCAAATCCGCGTAAGATTTCTGTCTGTCAAAAGCGGCTTTGAGCCAATCCTGAATCAATCTAACAGTCTCCTCAGCCTCATGCACAAGATCTGGACCTAGTAAACGATGCTCAGTGAGCTCAGTCCAACCAATCGGGGTGCGACACTTACGCCCATACAGAGCCTCATAAGGTGCCATCTTAATACTGGCCTGGTAACTGTTATTGTATGCAAACTCTGCCAATGGTAAGAAATCCTTCCAACTACCTCTGAAATCTAGAATACATCCTCTCAACATATCCTCGAGGATCTGAATCACACGCTCAGACTGACCATCTGTCTGAGGGTGATAAGAAGTGTTGAAGTTCAATCAAGTACCCAGAGCAGAATGCAAAGATGCCTAGAATTTTGACGTAAATCTCGGATCTCGATCAGATATAATAGACAAGGGCACCCTATATAACCAAACAATCTCAGAGATGTATAACTTCGCTAGCTTACTCATAGGGTAAGTGGTCTTAATAGGAATGAAGTGTGCAGACTTGGTCAAACGATCAACGATGACCTAGACAGAATCTTTCATTGACGGAGTCATAGGTAAACCACTGACAAAATCCATGGTCACACTCTCCTATTTCCACTGAGGAATCTCAATATGATGAAGAAGCCCAGATGGACGTCGATGTTCTGCTTTAACTTTCTGCCAAGTCAAGCACTTGGATACAAAACTGACAACATCGCGTTTGAGACCTTTCCACCAGTATTTCTTTCGAAGATTCTTATACATCTTATCACCACCAGGATGCATAGAATACGGACTATCATAAGCTTCTCATAGAATAACCTATTTCAGTTCAGAGTTTCTCGGAACACAAAGTCGACCTTGGAAACACAAAACACCATCCTGATTCAGAGAAAAATCCTGAGAAGTTCCCTCCTGAACTTCCGCAATACAGTGAGCCAAGTACGGATCATTAGGCTGTTCAGCCTGAATCTCAAATATCCGAGTAGGAATCACACGAAGCTCTGCTAACAAGCTACCATCCTCAAAAAGACTCATCCGAGCAAACATAACTCTCAAATCAGAAATGGCGTTGCGACTCAAAGCATCCGCAACGACATTTGCTTTACCAGGATGATGATCAATCTCATAGTCATAGTCTTTCAAAAGCTCTAACCAGCGACGCTGTCTCAGATTAAGTTCCTTTTGAGTGAGAAGGTACTTAAGACTCTTATGATCTATGAAGATGTAACACTTCTCTCCATAGAGATAGTGTCTCTAGATTTTCAAAGCAAAGATCACTGCTGCCAACTCCAGATCGTGGGTAGGATAATTACACTCATGCGGTTTCAACTGTCGAGATGCATAAGCCACTACCTTCTCATCCTGCATTAGAACACAACCCAAACCAGTGTATGAGGCATCACTGTAAACGGTATAGGGCTTTCCCGACTCTAGCTGTATCAAAACTGGTGCTTGGGTCAGAATGGATTTCAGTTTCTCAAAACTCTTCTGCTGAGCCTCAGACCAGGTAAACGGAACATCTTTCCTCAGAAGCTTAGTTAACGGAGCGGCTATGGAAGAAAAACCCTCCATAAACCTCCGATAATAACTAGCTAGTCTCAGAAAACTGAGAATCTCTGTTACATTCTTGGGTTGTTTCCAATACATAATAGCCTCAATTTTCTTTGGATCAACCTGAATACCCTTAGCTGAAACCACGTGTCCCAGAAAAACAACCTTAGAAAGCCAGAACTCACATTTGCAGAATTTTGCATATAGTTGTTTCTCCCTAAGAGTCTGTAACACAATACGGAGATGTTGCTCACGCTCATCCTCAGACTTGGAATAGACCAGAATATCATCTATGAAAACCACTACAAACTGATCCATATAGGGTCGAAACACCCTATTCATCATGTCCATGAATGTTGCAGGGGCATTCGTAAGACCGAAAGGGCATTACCAGAAACTCGTAGTGACCATAACGAGTTCGAAAAGCTGTCATGGAAACATCAGAATCCTTAACCTTGAGTTGGTAATAACCAGATCTCAGGTCTATCTTAGAGAAAACAGAAGCTCCTCGAAACTGATCAAACAGATCATCGATGCGGGGAAGAGGGTGCTTGTTCTTGATGGTCAACTTGTTCAACTTCCGATAATCAATACACAAGCGTAGAGAGCCATCTTTCTTTTTAACAAACAGAACAAGGGCTCCCCACGGAGAAACACTGTGTCGTATGAACCCTCTATCCAGAAGTTCCTATAGCTGAACCTTAAGCTCCTTAAGCTCCTTCGGAGCCATCCGATATGGTGCCATAGACACTAGAGTAGTCCCCGGATACAACTCAATATCGAACTCCACCTCCTCATACTTAGGGGGTACTCCTGGTAGTTCTTCTGGAAAAACATCTGGAAATTCACACACCAATCGGATCTTATCCATTCTAGAATCAGATTACCTCGGGTCAAGAATGTAGGCAAGATAGGCTATAGACCTCTTCCTGATCATCTTTTCAGCTTTCAGGGTAGATATCAGATTAGACAGATAACCTCTACACTCACCGATGAGAGTTACCTCTCGGTCATCAGAAGTTCTCAGAGTTGTCATTTTACGCTCGCAGTCTAGGGTAACTCGGTGAGCAGATAACCAATCCATCCCCAAAATCAAGTCAAAGTCTACAAATGGCAACTGCATCAGATTAGCAGGAAATATTTCCCCTTGACCTTAAGAGGACAATCCCTATAAACTTTAGTAACCTCCACCGGGTGACCTACAAGACTATAAACTGAGACAAAACTACCAGTATCTTCTACTGGAATTTCTAGATACCCCGATACAGAACTAGAGACATACGAATGTGTCGACCCATTATCTAACAGTGTGAAGAAAGGAATAGCATGTATAGAAAAATTACCAGCAATGACGTCTGGCTCATCTCGATCCTCCTGTCTCCTCGTAGCATAAACCATGCCAGGCTGAGATCCTCCTGATCTGGCAGCTCCTCTGAACTGACTGGGTCTGCCCCTACTACCAGTACCTGATACTGCGGGTCTACCCTGTCCTCTTCCCCCAGCTGAGGTCTGAACTGACGCTTGTGATTGCCCCGGAGTATAACCAGACTGTGGTGCCACTGGACAGTCTCTAAGACGGTGATCAAGAGAATCACATCGGAAGCAGGCTCCACTTCGCATGCGATACTCTCTGAAGTGCCACTTCTTACAGAAAGTACATTGGGATAAAGCTCGGGTACTAGTGGATCCAGCTCCATTAGTAGCAGGGACAACTAACACTGTTGGTCTAGATCGTGTCGAACTCTGAGGCTCAAACTCATCGCGGCCTCTCTTCCTGGACTGAAAAACCCTGACTATGCTGAGCAAGTGCGGTAGGCTGTCGTCTACCTCTATCCTGACCTTGGGATTCCAGCTGAACCTTCAAAATCTCATTACGTTCGGTTGTCCTGGTACGTTGAGTGATCATCTTGTACTCCGTATCATGATGTATGGTAACTGCAATCTTTAGTGGTACCCGGAGTCCTTTTAGAAAGTGTTCACACTTTTGTTTCTCAGTGGACACAATACTAGGAGCATATTGGAGTAGTCTTAGGAACTATCTCATAATCCTTAACAGACATGTCGTTCTGCTGCAGGTTCAGAAAATCCTCTCGGCATTTAGCCAAATACTCAGGACCTACATACCGATCCTCAAAACTCTGTCTAAAGAATTCCCAGTTGATCTTCACTAAATCAGTAACCTTTTCTTCTGCCTCCCACCAGTTCAGGGCCTCTCCCTGAAGCAATGATACAGCTGCCCTCAATTTCCTGTCAGAGGGGTATTCCATCTCAATGAACAGACGCTGAAGTTTCTTCAGCCAGTACTCTGCATCGGCTGGGTCAGTACTGGTCTTGCCATCAAACATGGTCATCCCAGTAGATAAGAACTCGGTAGATATGGGTTTCATGGAACCTTCATTCTGTCGCAGATATCTGAGTAACTCCCTCTGTACAGTTACAGAGTCCAAACCGACAGTCTCACTGTCATCAGGCACATAAGGTCCCTCACTCTGGAATGGCTGATCAACCTCGGCTTGCTGAGCCTCGGTCTGATCATCCCTTCCTAGATTCTGGGTCTAACTCTGATCCTATGGCGGGTCCATAGGAGACGGAACATCACTAGCAGAAGCAACAGATCGACCTCGGCCACGACCTCTATCGGTCGCTAAACGGGTACTTCGATGCGGTGGCATAGTAGAATATCTACAGAAAGACAGACAGAATCCTATATTAGAATCGGTACTTGGAGTAATATTTAAAATATTTCAGAAATTTTTAAAAATACGAGTCAAAACAGAAATCCGGATTTTCAATTAATTTTGACAAAACATTTTCAGATCAAAAATCATTTCGGACTTCACAGTCTGTGGGTTGAACCGGGCTCTGATACCATTAAATGTAACCCCTAAAATTAACCTAATTTCTTAGATTACAAGTTAGGATTTATAATCTAAAAACTTGTTTCGCAAGCTAGGGTTTTTACAAAAACTAATATATTATTCAAATAAATTATTAAATAAATAATAATTTAAAATAATAATAAAAAAATTAAACATGTAAATAATTAGTTCAACCTATAAATTTCATAAAAATAAACGTCACAAAAACCGATAAAAGTTTGATGTCCTTTATACAGAAATATTATTCAAATATAAAATAGTTTGGAATATGAAACTGTAAAACATACTATAAATCACAAACTGAATCAGGGTCCTCCAAGTACCGTACCGAGCCTAGGAATGAGATCTGAAACAAGAAGCTAAGAGGGTGTAAGCTAGGGAGCCTAGTGTGTCTCTAGAGCAGATAAACGGAATTACAGAACAGTAATATGCAGTAGGTGTAAAGTATGCATGATATGTACCCATCTCCGAACACCACAGAAGTTAGTTCCCCTGAACCACTCTAACACCATCACACCAACAGAAATGGTATCTCGACCCGTAGTTGGAGCCACTGAACAGAGGTGATAAATCACTAACTTCCCCGTACATATATAATCTACCAGATATCATGTTATATGCATATACAGAATCAGAATGCATGCCTTATAGTCTAACAAGAGGCAAATATGACAGATATCAGAATCAGAAATAAAATGACAGAATGATACATGATCATACGGGTTTAATAGGAATCGAGTATACAGAATAACAGAGTTAACAGGATTAACGGGAGAGAACACACCTGAAGCAGAAGACTCAACGTTGACTCTGACGTCTACTGGACTCGGCTCTACCACCAGATTGAACAGGTGTAGAGTCTACAAATAACGGAATAAGTTAGACATCTTATTATGCCACTATATCGAAAAGTATACTAAACAGAATTAAATCGTTACTCACGTGAAGGTCCTGAATGTGGATGAATGTGACAGCGTACAGGAGGAGGAGGAGGAAACTGCTCGGGCTCGGAATCCACGTCACCTAAAACAAACAGAAACTGATTCAGAATCCGATACTAATAAATTCCAAATAACAATTCGAACATAAAACCCCCAAAAACAACACTTCGGGTTCGAATTTCGAAAAACAGACAGCGTCATTGGACTCAGGATATCGAAAAACATAGAGTGAGCCCAGGTTAAAAAAGTCAACTACTGACGTCAGTATTGGTCAACGCTGACATTAGCAGTGACGTCATTAGGTCAATGCTGACGTCAGCAGATGACATCGGCGATGATGTCAGCGATGACGTCAGTAGTGATATCAGCAATAACGTCAGCAGTGACGTCAGCAGATGATGCCAGCGATGACGTCAGCCGGGTCGGTCGGGTCGGATTCGAGTTCATTCAGGTCGGGTTTGGGTTCGGTCGGATCGGGGTCAGGTTCGCTCGGGTCGGGTTCGGGTCTGCATGGGTTCTGAAATATTTTCGGGAAAATCTGGAAAATTTCCAAATTTTTTCTCGGGCCCAAAACAAGCAAAAATTCGACTTTAACCACCCTATTCACCCTGATTCAACTCCAAAACCATTCGAAACGTATCCTAATCGATTTAGGCATGAAACAACAACTTAAACCGGATCAAAAACCAACTTAAATCATTCCTTTTTCCTCCAAAACAGATCAAACAACCCAAAACACTTTCCCCTTCTAAATCGAACAAATATTCAACATTAACCCTTTGAACCGAATATAAAACCAAACCAAAACTAACCTTAATCCCCTATGTACAATCTAACTGAAGTAGAAACGGAAAAAGGATTCAAAATAATGATGATTCGAAACTTACCCAAGGAGGAAGAATCCGAAGAACGACACAGAGAACAATTCAAAAACAAGGCTCAATACTTTAGTTTCTAGCAGATAGAAATATTTCCAACCAGAATCAGATTTAAATCTGAATTTTAATGGAAAATTTAATCCCCATTAAACACCCGATTCGGTTTTGAAGGAGGAAAAAGAAAGGAGACGTTACTCTTATGAAATGGGTAAATCACACTACAAGGGTCTGAAGGGTTTCTGAAAATTCAATTTTAGTCCCTGAAATCAAAATTCAAATCCCCAAAGTCTAGGGTTCAATCTAGGGATTTTGACTTTGAATTGAGGATTTTGACTTTGAAATTTGGATTGTTACAAGTAGAGTACAAATGTACCACTGAGCTTTGTTAGCTTAGCGTGCGGAATTATGGTTTTTCCATTGCGTAGGTGATAGGTAGCTTCGAAGAAGGACATTAAGGAGGACTTCTCACCAATGGAGCTATATTGGAGTATAATACTTGATCTTTATTTTAGACTTATTGTATTCTTGGACCTTACCCTAAATCGAGTCTGTATTTTTTATTTTGAATTTTATTTCGAGTTAGATGATGTATTTTAAAATTGGAGAACAAATTTATGGTCTCCATCGAAGAGTTTATGTCATCAATGAAAGTGTTATTGTAGGAACATTCCAAAACAATCATGAATCAAGGCAATCTATTGCAATACCCAAGGAGCATTGCTTCAATGTCACAGCTCTTTGCTTAGTCGCTGGAAAACTAAGTGGGTTAAATTGCCCAAGCATTACAAGCTAGATTGAGAGGTAACTTGCCTAGTGATACTAAAGTCACCAAGAATCATGTCAAAGAGTTGTGCAATGCACTTACCTTGAGGAGTGGTAAAAAAGCAAATATTATGGATTAGTTCAAAGTAAAAGAAAAAGAAGATACCCCATCCAAGAGCAAAAAGAATCTAAATAGCAAGAAGAAACATCTGCTCAAGAAGAAAATGAAGAAAGTTTAAATACTGAGGCATTTGATGAAAAACTTGCAGATGCTATGAAAAAAGCAGTACCAGTACCACCTTTGGAGGATGTAAGACCCCCTACCATTCCCTTATCGGTTGAAGCAATACAAGAAAGATCTCCAATTTTAGAAATTTGTAAGTATTCTGGGCAAAAATCATATCAACATTTCAACTTTGAGCATGCAATTAAATAACTTGTAGATATTATTTTAAGCTAAAATTTGAGACTTAAGCATGTAATGAACTTAATTAAGGATTGGTAACTTTAATCTCAGGATTAGTCCATAAATTTCTAGAAAATTAAAATTAGGTCCTTTGTCACGACCCGAGTTCGAGACTCGAAGTCGGGTTAATCTGAGGTTGTGGGCTTCGTGTAGGGCTCGTTGGGCCTTGTTAGGCTTAGAGTTAGTTGGGCTTTATTTAGGTGGAGTTGAAGAGGCCTTGGGGGATTTTTGGTAATTGACTAAAAAGATGAAAAGGGTGTTTAGGGACATTTATTTCCTGCATGTTTCAGAAAGTATGATCTCACCCCCTAAAACCCACTTTTCTTCATCCTCTTGTCATTTTAAGAAACCACCAAAGGCAAGATTTTTAGAGTTTGGTTGGTAGAATCCCGTTTTGAGTTAGGAGAGACTTTTGTTCAGCTTTGGGAGATCTTTCTAACAAGGTAAGTTTGGTTTTCTATGGTGGAGGTAAGGTTTTAATGTGGGGTTTTGTGGATGAACGAGATTAGTTTAGGGATGGTTTTAGGACGTCTTAAGGTTGTTTTAGCTTCCTTAAAATATCTAGATAGAGTAGTAATGTTTTGGTTATCTTCCTTGTAGTTGGAGAGCAAGGAGAGACGTTAAGGAGCTTGGGCAAGGAGAAGGTTTGAGGGCTGGTTGTGGAGCTTCTTCAAATCGTTTTGGAGGTTGGTATACTTCCAAATCCTTTGCATTTTCATGTGCATCATTATTTTAGCTTGTTTGATTGTGTGATGGTTTGGCTAGGATAGAGCCTTTGCATGCTACAATGGTGACTTGATTTATGGTTTATGAAAATGAGTAAAAATGGTTAGAAACTCACTTAAACTACTTCATAAATGATTTTGAACGAATTAGGATCGATTGGGTTAGTTTTGGTTAAGATTCTTAAAAATTTAAAGTAACAGACATAAGTTTCGTGTAGGGGGTATTGATACACGGGCTACCGGTATCGATACCCCTGAGAGAATAATAGGCTATGTGGGCAGGGATATCGAACCATGGTTCGATACCGAACCCTCTAGTGGCATCTCGGGTTTGATGTTGGTATCGAGTCGGGAGGGCCTCCTCAGTTGACCTTTTTGGTGGTCAAAGGGTATCGATGCCAGTATCGATACCCATGTTTCGATACCCTCTTTGGGTGGGTATCGATATAGGGTGTTTCGATACCCCATTTAGGAGTATCGATATCCATGTGAACTTTTGTCAAGAGAAATGGTTTTTAAGGTCCGTTAAGGGAAATTAAAGGTTCTAATGAATCTTAAACCAATATTGATAATTTCACCTCGAAAGGCTGAGTTATGATGGATCACGATAAGACTTGATATGAGAAATTATGCTTGCATGTTCGGTGTTGACTTGATTATGGTATTACTATGATGTGGGATCCTAGGTGGATCACCTTGTGTGGTATGAGTCTTTTGATTGTTGGGATCCGGATACCCAGTGAGTGATAGTGTTGCAACACAATGAAGACCATCCAATGTGAGATTTCGGGTGATGACTTTGCTCGATGCGAGATTTTGAGCCCCACTTGATGAGAGATTCCGAGTGAAGACTTGATGCGAGATTCTGAGTATACTAGCTCGATGTGAGATTCCGAGCAGCCTGATGTGAGATTTCGAGCCGAGTGAGTTCCCTAGTATCGGGTTGACAGTGGGCCTCACTCTTGATTGTTACTTTACGCATTTGGTTGCATTTGGCATGTCATATCATCATATTATCTTATCTCACATATCTATAGTTATGATTCACTTGAAAGCACAGTCGATAGGTTGTGTACCCAGTGAGCTTTCATAGCTCAACGTTTTGAGATTTGTTTCCATGCGTAGGTTTGTAGGCGACGATTGTGTGGATGTTGCGTAGCACCATCAACGAAGGACTTCAGCATTGACCGATTGGTAGAGTACAGTCGCTAGATTATTGGGCTATGTATTCGTAAGACCATTTGCTGTAATTGTAACTCTATTTTATGTTTGTCAAGGTTAAATGTTTTATTAAGCCTGTATTTGGAGCTCCGATGATATTTTGGGTTATGAAACCACTTTGAATTTTAATATCGTTTTTAAATTATGTCATATTTCATGAATTGATTTGGAATTTATTTGAAATTTTACGGTTACAGGTTTGGGCTTATGGCCCGAATGTGGCACCCAAGTATGAGGTGTTATATCCTTATAACTTGTTCGGTTAAATTAGGATTCGTTTCTTATCGGTTTTTGCTGTAATTAAATTCAGTCTTTGTATGAACATCTAGGATCTAATTGAAGCATCTAGATTAGACTCGGTATTCCCATGTAGCTCATTCAAGTCAGATGGTGTCTAGACCGAGTCGAGGGGGTTATAATACACCTTCACTCAACCATGATTTATGCAAATCATAATTAAAGATATATAACAAGGTGAAAGAGAATACTTGACACTATCATAATCTCCTAAACACATAGCATTTACATGTTATTATCATAGTAACTCACACGCCCAAGGAGGATCCGATCATCACTAAGACCCGAAACCTACTCTCCTTCATACCTTGAGGGTATTCGGAGGTCACTAAGCATTAGAACTAACACCCTCTCACACAAAGGTCTAGAGTCACACAGTATCGGAGGCCATCCTTAGGGTATCTGAATCCTGTAAAATCATTCTCAAACATATAGTAATAATCAAAATTTATCAAATACGATCTTATATAATATCCCAAGTAGTTTCAAGGTATTTTATCTTAAAGTCGGTATTTAAATTATATATAGAGTCAAAGTTTCTATTTCTCAGTTTTACAATTTATTTTAGGCCTAAGGAGACTCAATAGGGCTACTAACTCGAGTTACTAAACCTCTAAACTTAAAGGCAAAAACTTGAGCAGATTGGCTTGCGAGTACCGATACGCCTGTATGGGGCATCGGTGAGCCCCTAACAAGTATCGATTCTTCTCCAATGATTACAAAGACCCAAAATATACTCAAAAGAATTAATTTAAATTCATATTGATACACTTATTTAGCATATCGATTCCTCAGTACCAGTACGAAGACCCTCTATCCTGATACATGACCTCAATGAAACACTAGTATCGATATACCCCCTACATACTAGTACACCTAAAAGGTTCTAGAATCACTTAAAATGTAAGGTTACCGATACGTGGGAAGCCGTACCAGTAAACCCTTCTGAAAATACATATTTTACCTATAATGAGTATCGATACGGGTACCCTTGTACCGATATACGAGCTTAAATTTCTAGGTCTATAGCTCAAAGAACACCTCTAACCTTACCAATTCCTTCCCAAAAGCCCCAAAGTGATCCTAAATGTTATTTAAGGTGTTGATAGAAATTTATTATATTTTTAAATCATTACAACCACACAAACATTATTCACCATTATCATCCTCAAGGTATCAAACCAAACTCTAACATACACAATCATGCTCAAACAAAAATATTATCAGTTTCATAAACAAAACAGGAATTAGAAGTGTATTTACCTTAATTTTACAGTAGCCAAAATCCTCTAATTCCTTATTTAACTTTTACCCTTCTTCTTCTCTTGCTCATTTGAAAATTGTCCCAAATCGTTTCCTTAAAAAAGATTTGCATCCATTACTCCAACATTGATGAAAGTAGAAGGATCTAAATCAAATTAAAACAATAGGATTTGAACTTTCAAGACCCAAATTCGTTCTTTTTCTTTAAGACCCAATAAGACCTTGCACTCAACCATTTAAATTCATTCTTACCTTAAAATGAAAATCCTCTTAAGCCGGAGAACACTCTTTTCCACAACCAAACAAGATTCCTTCACTAAAACTCAAAATTCACACATTTGTTCAACCTCTTTGAGTGAGATGGTTTTTAGGAGAAGAGAAAAAGATTTGAACATGGGTGATATCACCCTTACCCTTTTCCCCTGCTGAAAATTTAATCTCCCCCTCCTCCCCATTGGCCAACACCATCAAAAAAAATTACCTCTAAGCCCCTCACAACCTTCCTAGCTCAAACTCATAACTAAGTCCAAATAACTCAAACTAAGTTAAGTCCAAATAGTCTATAAAGGCCCAAATACGAGGCTCGTACATGCCTTAATTTAAACTCGACCTTTGGATTTCAATAAAATTCGGGTCGTTACACCCATATTGATACTTGTGGAAATTTGGTATTTTTGTGAGCAATGTTAGTATTGGTATATGTTTGAGAATTAGTATCGATATATGTTTTGATTATTAGTATCCAAGGGTACCGTATCAATACTCATATTTGGGTATTGATTCTCACTAAGAATAATAAACTATAATTCCAGTCAAAAGATAAAAATCTATAAAGAATAATATGAATTGATTTATATCTTAATAAATGATATAATTCATATTAGTAAGATAATTAATAATGTTGATCAATACACTTCTCCATAATGAATTAACAACTTCTTAATGCAGAATAAATAATTTATTAATGTTTAACAGTAATAGGAAAATACTTGGAATTGTGTTGCTTGTATTTTGGGTAGGCATTTGATTGGTAGAGTGTGATTTATGAGATATGAATACCTAGAGAAAATGTGTTGTAATAATATGAATTTTAACATCATGTATGATTTAAATACTAACTTATGGGCTAAATACCTTGTAACAATTTGTAATGTTGTGTAAACTCGTACTTGATACATGTGATTAATATTGTGTGTTATGAGAACGATTATACAGGATCCAGATACCTAAGGCATGGAAAATGATGCTATGTGATTTCGAACTACTGGCGTAAAAAGGTGTTAGATCTGATACTTAGTAACCCCGAACTTCATCTATGGTATGGCGGGGAGTAGGTTCTAAAGCTTAGTGATGAACGGATCCTTCTCGTTTGTGGGGGTTACGATGCTAAGTGACTCTAAACCATACATTTAATATATTTGTTTATTGATGACTCATGAATATTTATTTTATTACCAAGTTAAAGGATATATTAATCTTACGTGTGTAAGTGATTACGGTAGATCCAATCACTTCTCTTTCATCATATCTTGCTGCATACATTTAATTATGATATACGTAAATCATGGTTGAATGGATGTATATCCATTAAGCTTTCATTATCTCAGCATTCGAAATCTTTATTTCTATGCACAGGTTTCTAGGTGACGTTTTGATTCAAGGAGCACCATTTTTAGCAGGTTTCAACATCGATTATGGAGGAGTAAGTCACTTAGTTAGGTTATGTATTCATAGAACCTATTGTTCGTAGTAACTCTTTTAACTAAGTTGCAGTTGATCGAATATTTTAATATTTGAAATTAGAGCTCTTAATTACTTTTGTACTTTTAAATACCTTTTAAACTACAACTTAGTTAAAAGAGTTACAACAAACTGAAAAACAGTTCAATTGTGGTTTCTGGTTTAGCTTAAGGCCTAAGTGTTACATCTGGAACCAAGGGTGTTATAATTGGTATGAGATTTTTTCATGTGGAGATTTCTAGAATATAATACATTTGTTTAGTGGGTTGTGTATTCATAGGATCTTTACATGATTGAGTTTATAACTCGTATTTTAAAATTATATTGATCAAGTTAAATGTATTAAATTAATTTAGATCTCATTTGTAATGATTTAACTATCATTTATATTTTCAATTGTTATATTTAAATTTTTTTAGAGAAACTTTTGTTGGGCCAAACCAATTTTATAAATTTTATAGTAACAAGTTAGGCTTAAGACTAAACTATAATATTCGGGTTTTAGGTGTGACAAACTAAGTTTAGTATTTGATAACTAGAGACTTAAATGAAAAGCCTATTGGCCGAAGATCAGGTTTTGTCTTAATAAACCATCAATAATCATCACTAGATTTGACTCAATCCTATCAAACAAATCTTTCACCCATAAATACTTGTGACCAAAGAGGAACATAAAGCCTAACTCTTTATAAATGAAACATCAGCTTCATTTCTCTTATCATTCTCAATGATTTTCCACTCATACCAGAACGGATAAATTAATATTAATTGTTGTTAACTATCGCCTTTTTATTTATCTTTATTATCGTCTCCAACTCCATACCTAGCGCTCGATCTTCCCGACATAATAACCGTCAACAACCAAACTTGTCTCTCCTCTGATAAAATAATCACCCTCACCATTGATTGGGTTGGGTTGGGTTGACAAACCATCCATGGTGTTCCATGAGCTGGACATCGAGTTTTTATAGAAAATGTTTGTGAGAATGATTTGGATTGGGTATAAGAAATCATGACTGAATTATCAAGAAAATAGTAAGGTGAAATACGGAGATTATATACTCAACCTTAAAAGAAACCACAATGATCATATCGTAAATTTTAGAAGTTTGATGACCAAAGTACAAGGATTTAAAAATTTAATAACTATTTTTGTAATTTACCATTTTAATATATAAGATTAAATAAAATGCATAATATTTTATATTTAGAATTATTTAATCTATATTTGTAATAGATATATATTAAATATTTTCATAATTAAAAAAAGTGATACATGCATTTTATATTATATTCAAAAATAAAAATAAATAAATAAGAAAAGAAACATGCCACTAAGTTTTAAGATATAAAATTTTATTATTAGTCTTCTTCTATGATAAATTATTTATTTAATCTTTATGTGTTAGTTTGATCATTTTTAATTTCAAACTTCTTAGATTTTAAATTTTCAATTTTAAAATTTTTTTAATAGAATTTTAACCTAAATTATTGCAGTTAAAATTTGTTAAATCAAGTACGGCCATTAATATATATACTATGTATAAATAATAAATTTCATTCATGTTTTCAACTTAATCCTTATAATTTATTTATATTGTCATTGTACTACTTAGACTAGGATTAGAATTTTTAAGTATGAAAAATACAAGAACTAAAATTGAATAAAACAATTTAAAATATAATGAGCTAATTGATTGAATCCACATGTTACACATAATACAAGGACCAATGACAAATTTGACCTTTTAAGACAGACTTTGTCAAAATACAGTAAATGAAGAAGAAGAGATTTGAGACTTTATTAAGTATATTGAATGAATACAATGAAGGATAATGACTCCCTTTTATACACAGCTAATGAGCTGAAAGAACCTTAACAGAAATTCAAAACTAACTTTATTAAATATATTGAATGAATACAATGAAGGATAATGACTCCCTTTTATACATAGCTAATGAGCTTAAAGAACCTTAACAGAAATTCAGAACTAACTAACTAAAATGATTAACAAACTAACAGCTTTCAGCTTTTATACACGTGCTGATAAATCACGTGTGCATAGTACATACCATCAACCTTCATCACAGTATACATACTCCAACATTCCTCCTACTTCTGTCAAATTTTTTCTTTCATCAACTGCAACACTCTCCCAAGTTCTCCTGTTTAGTTCATCTGTAGTCACTACCCGAACCTTTTCCCTGAAATCTTCAAAGTACGCTCGCGATAAGGGTTTTGTGAAACCATCAGCCAACTGATGACCAGCTGGAACATAATTCATCTGAAGAAGTCTAGCAGCCACCTTTTCCCTTACAAAATGGATATCAAGATCAACGTGTTTAGATTTGACATAATACACTGGGTTTGCACTCATCGCCACAACACTTGTATTATCCGACCAAATCGTTGGCATTTATCCTTGCTGCACTCCCAAATATTTCAACAAAGCTCCAATCCAAGTGCTTCTATACAAATATGGTTCATGCATAAACTGTGCAACCTTGTTTACACTAAACGATATATCAGGTCTTGTATAGCAAACATATAACAACGCTCCAACAGTACTTCTATACAAATATGGATCAGACGGAAAATTTCCATTATTTTTCGTGAGTTTAGTTGCTGGCAACATAGGTGTAGGAGTTGGCTTAGCATTATTCATGCCAACTTTTTTCAACAATTCTCTAACTTATTTCTTCTGATTAAAAAACAAAATTGTCATTCTTTCGAGTCACTTCTATACCAAGAAAGAAATGTAATTCTCCTAAGTCTTTTAGGGAGAATTTATCATCCAAAGCCATAACAAACTCCTCGATTTCTTTTTCAGAATTTCCAGTCAAGATGATATCATCAACATACACTAGCATGTATGTATGTTTGTCTAGAGAATTCTTTACAAACACAGATGCATCAGCTTTCAAGGCTTGAAAACCTATATTTAACAGATACTCCTTCAGTTTATTATGCCAGTTTTGTGGCGCTTGCTTCAACCCATAGAGAGCTTTTCTCAACCTACAAAACAACTTGCTGCCATTCGCTCCTTGCTTTTCAATTCCTGGAGGTTGTTCTATAAAAACAGCTTCATCCAAATCACCATTAAGAAACGCATTGTTTATATCCACTTGCCTCAGCTTCCATCCCTTTTTCACAGCTAAAGATAACATTATGTTTAGCGTAGTAGCTTTTACCACGGGACTGAATGTTTCTTGATAGTCTTGACCAGGTACTTGTGAGCATCCCCTAGCCATAAGTCGAGCCTTGTAACGATGAATAGACTCATCCGAATTTCGTTTGAGCTTAAACACCCATTTGCAACCAATCACTTGTCTTCCTGGTGGTACTTCCTCAAGTTTCCATGTACCATTTCTCTCAAGAGCTTCTAGTTCATTAGTCACAGCTGCTCTCCAATTAATTGATTCTAAAGCTTGATGAATGTCAATAGGTTCAACTGTATCATCCTCTTGAACAACCACATATGCTTTAGGTTTAAAAATGTCATTTTTGCTTCGAGTAACCATGTTATGCCTATTTGAAGTGACATGAGCAGGTTGAACACCTTGAGTATGTCGTGTCATTTCATTAGCAACACCAGCTACACACCTAGAACTTGTATCTGTTGAGATTGTATCTTGATGTATCCTAGCATCATCACCTTGCGCAAAACCTGATCCCAGTGAAACTGCTTCAGAATCATTATGTGCTTCAGGAATAGAAAACTCACCACCTATTGAACTCTCTGTTGTATGCTGATTGTTCTCATGAAATTGTTGTCCACCTGAATTGACTCCGATTTCTCGAAAACTTTCATTCATAGCAGCAGAAGGTGCTGAAACACCACCATCATTAACTGAACCTACTAGAACGCTATTGACAGGCTCATTCTCACCAGGAGAAACACCACCACCATTAACTGAACCTACTGAAACGATATTGACAAGCTCATTCTCACCAGAAACATTCATGACAGTATTGCTAGCATTAGTGGACTGGTCTCAAGACACAGACTGAGGCACAGGCTGATCAAAATTTTGACCTGTCGAAACTCCTTGTCTTTGAGATACAAATAATGGACTTCTATGTTGTCGAAATACTCTTGGAAAAGAAACACTTTCATTGAACACACTACTTGTGGATGAATGAGTTTTGTATTGTTTATCTACAAAAGAAAAATAAGACTCATCAAATAATACATGTCTGTAATTAAAAATTCTGCCATTAGAGGCCAAACACAGATAGCCTCTGTGATGAGGACTGTTGCCCAAGAATGTACAAGCTTGTGATCTAAACTCCATCTTATGCCTCTGGAAGTCCTTGAGATGTGGAAAACAACGATAGCCAAACACCTTCACAAGACCATAATCCGGCTTTTTCTTATTTAAAACCTCAAATGGAGACTTTCCTTGTAACACCTTTGTACGCAATCGATTGATCAGATAAGCAGTCATAGACATAGCATAGGACTAAAATTCATGGGCAAGGAAGCTTGTGCTTGCAGAACCAATGCCATCTCAATTAAATGCCTATGCTTACGCTCGACAACCCCGTTTTATTCTGATATATGGGACAAGTTAATCTATGAGTGATTCCATCCTTAAGCAACAAAGAAGACAAGCTGCGATACTCACCACCCCAGTCACTTTGCACCTATTTTATTACTCCATTGTAATGTGTTTGAATCAAGTTGTAAATTCATGTATTATTATTACAGATTTTAATTTTACAAGTACAGTTAGATTTTATACATACATTTAATAATTTTATCCTCTTCATGTACATCAATTGTTTCATAACCTTTGCCCTTTGGATCTTCTTTCCAGTTGCAGCACACATTGCAAATACAAACACTTAATATCAAGCAAATGCAAAGAATAGTCCAATGCAGAATCTTTGAAGAGAGAACAAAGAAATGCAAATAAATTTGTTGACTAATCCTCAGTCATATGGCCACCTTTAGATTTGAGAATCTCTCTTTGTAGGAGTTCATGTCCTGAATATGCTTCATAGCACTCGACTCGACTCAAGATACAGAACCCAGAAGTCAATCTCTCGTTTAGGTATACAGTCTCAAACGTGTCGTTATTGGTTGCCGGCACATCGGGCATGATGAAATTGTCACCCCACAATCCTTGCAAGTCTTGAACAACACAAGATAAAACATGACAAGCATATAAAATATTCCATAGAGCAGTGTTAATCTGAAAATTCAGAGTTATTATCATGAAAAGCGCTGCCACAAGAACATGATCCCAACATCTTCCTAGACATGTTTATCTATGATGCTTCATAGCAATTAGTAAGCTTTTTAATTATGAAATTAAGATGATGAAGATGAAACATTACTAACTGCTCATTAGAAGAGATTATCTTTAAATATGTTCCAATGCAGTTACCTAAGAATCTATACCAAAACTGTATTTTTGAATTAGCAATAGAAATCTGAAAACATTATATGATTTGATCAAAATGGACATACCATGTGACCACATCCAAAAGCCATGTCCTTTGGGTTTGTCAGACAGATAGGGCAGACCTTGAAGAAACAAATGCATATCTCAACACCAGCATAGTAATTTGAATGGATATTTTGTGAAAAAATAAAGGAAAAAACTTTATTTGAAAAGTAAAAGAAAAACCTATTACCGGTTCTGCTGCAGAACTTATTACGGGTTCCACAGGGGCTGTTGGCTGCACTATTTCATAGTTTGTCATGTGTGGGATTGATCGGAGGGCATTATCATGATCGATCACTTCTCGTGGAGGTGGAAGTGGTCTTTCATGTCGGCGTTCCAGTTCTAGTTCTCTACTGCATGTTTTAATAGTTTTATGTCTAAAATTGTTCCAAACTGAAATTAGGTATTAACTGAAAGCTGGAATTCTGGCCTTACTTATCAAAACGAATATTCAGGGTAGCTCTGTACTGATATGGAATTTCCATGAGAGCAGCAAGAGCAAAGGCTGTTTCTTTCTTTGATGTTTGCGTGTTCTCAGACATGATTTTCGTGAAGTTGACAAACTGCAAAGAATTGGTGGCACATAACATGTTCAAAGGTTTTACTTACAGTCAAAAAATAAGTTGTAAAAGACAATCCTTTGTAACGAGATCACCAAATGTGAAAATTACATTGTAACTTAACAGCAAAAAGGTTTCTATATGCATATTGATTCAAAGAATTGCTGACATACCTGGAAGTTGTCAAAGGCTCGATGAGGAATATTATCATCAAATTGTTGCATGGAATCCCACGGTCCATCCCCCACTCCAACCAAAATAATCGAGAGAGGATAATGACTGTATATTTGAATACCATGATCAATACAATAAGAACACAATAAAATCGTAATCACTAAAAGTAACAGGTATTTACCTAGCAGCAACAATGGAGTCGATAGTTGCTTGTTCTTGTGGACTAAGCCTTCCACGTGGTACATCGGGATTCCTCGTAACCTATGCAATCGAATAAACATTTAGGAAAGACTGATGCATCGAAGAAGAAACAAATGATTCAAAACTAAGTGCATGAAGCATGTTTTTTAAACCTGTCCATCTGCGATAATGACAAGAACATGGTACTGTCCACTACTTCTATCCACAATGTCAATTGCAGCATTAATAATCGGAGCAAATGAAGTTGGACCTAATAACAAGAAAAGGAAATTATCATATTCAAATCTCTGCAACCATTCTGAAGACACAGATTAAGAGATTAGCTCAAACACCATTGAAAAGAAATCTCCAATGCCATTTTGAGCTTATAACTTTGAACTGAAAATTGAAATGCCAGCTATCAATTCCTAGCTTAGAATTATAATCAAGTGATGATGAGACATGAACTTGTAAACACTCGTTTTTGGAGATGAAGTATTTTTAAAAACGGCCTTACAGAAATGTTTCTCAAATTTTAAACAGAAACTTCTTACTTATATGTTCTTGAACTGAATGAAACAACTATGACCTACACATAGAATCAAGTTATTATTGTTTTATTTTCTATTCCACAAAATTACAGTTTTAATTTTAGATCTTTAAAAGCATATTTTGCTTTTGTAACAATTGTTGAAGTTGATTTGTGTCCCTAGCTCTTATTATATCATGTAATAATGTATAATCTCCCTTAACCTAAACAAAAGTGCTCCTGTCATTCAATCATGGCTCTGTACCGGACCCTACATGATACTTCTTTTTCCACATTTTATACATTAATTATGAGACTCAAACGTGCATAAATTGGTAATTTTATTCCGTTTTTCTGAATTGTACCATTTCACCCCTTTGTTTCAATTAAAATCATTAGTTTCTTTTATGTATCCTTCAGTTAAAAGTAACTTTGGATGCTCTACAGGTTGGGAAACAAAATAACAATATATGCAAAAAGGATAACGTGTGACATCTAAAATAAGAATGTCACATGAGAGAACCATAAATTTCCCATAAAAGGTATTAATCATGGGCATGCCAACAGGGGACGGGGACTGAACAAGTGATGAATGGAAGCACAATGGTACAATGTGGTTTTTATAGCTACTCCACATGAAGGATGTCTTAATTTGTTATTGAGCACATAGGTATCTCAATGTGTGTATTTATTTGTATGACGAAAACATTTGTGAGCAAATTTAGCACAACAATTTCTCTGCCAAAGAAACTAGAAGAATATATATGTAAACTACAATGGTGTATGGTTTACAAAGTGCTTAAATGAAAAGAAGGAAAGATCTTCAAAACCTGCCAACTTTATGTGTGGAACAATCTCTTTATACCGTGCAAGAGCTTCCTCAAAACCATGACAAGGTCGGTGATCAGGATAAAAGCTGAATACATGTTTATCATGCGTTGACGCTACCAAAAACAAAAGCATAATTAGAACACTTATTCAAGCAAGTAAGAAATCACACAGAAAATAATGCTAAATAATTATACTAACCATCACCGAAACCAAAACAAGGTATTAAATTATCTTCATCAAAAGGAGATAAAGTACGACCAATTATAGAGATTGCTTGCTCGTATGGATTCGCAGAGCCACCAATAGCATGAAGGCTTCTTCTGTTGAATGAATATCTCCCTACAGTAAAAAAATGTGAGCTTCTTTCATACTAATTATTTATACAATGTGATGTGATTCATACATTAAGATAAAATTGGGTCGGGGTACCTGTCCACTCATTGCTCTTTGTGAAGTCAATACCAAGTATTAAGTTGGATGATTCAAGTCCTGCCTCTCTCAAAGCTGAAATAACCTAATTAAAGTGTAAATATTTCTTATTACTAAAAGCATTCAATTCAAAACTACATATATTAGATAAAATAACACCATACAACAACATGATAAGCACATCCAAACATAAAGTAACTCATGAAACTCTGAATCTAAAAGATGATATTGAGAGGCCTGAACAATCAACCAAGATGACCAAGAGAGGGTGATTTTTTTTCTGCTTTGTAGGATGAAAAGCTAAACAATAAAAAATATGACACGATGATTTATAGTGGTTCGACTTTTAAATCAAATCTACCTCCACTACCTTAACCATCTACACTAATGATTGAGTATCGATACGGTCGAGGCCGTATCGATACACTACATGGCTACAGGAATTTGGATTTTTGAGGAAACAAAAGGCCGTATCAGTACGGTTAACATTTGTACTGGTACGACTGACTGAGTATCAATACCGAGGAAAGGGTATCAATACTCAAAGCCTGTTTTTAACAATTTGGTTGTTTTGAAAACATTTAAACAAGTAAAATTCCTTTGAAAACATTTCAAACATATTTTCCAAGTTTACGGACTTTTAAAATATTTTTACAAATTTGTTTAAGTCCAAAAACATTTTTCATTTAAATTATATCAAAATCAAATATCCCAACAAGTGAGAAATAGGAAAAAATGCACATTATGACATTTTCTATGATAATTGAACCGCATCACATTTCAATTGCTTGTACATTTTCTAGTGGTATAGTGACCTACAAATTTCAATATATGTTTTTCGTATCTTTAGTCCTCAATGCTATTTTTGAATCTGAAGTGATATTTTAATTATTCTCCACATGGTGTATTACCTGGTACTTATTTAACTCCTAGGGAGGTTATGCTATCACAAAGTATAGTACAAACCTGATCCAATGAGCTGAAATTGTCGGGTATAGATGGGGCTTGCTGTTTGGGGTGATTGTTTCGATCCATTGAAGTTCCAGCTACGGATGAAGGTGCATAAGAAGGTATAAATGGGGCTTGCTCTCTGGGTTGATGGTTTCGATCCATTGAAGTTCCTTCTAGGGATGAAGGTTCATAAGAAGGTTGATGCCTAAAGTCAGAGTGAGAAGTATCATCATATCCTGATTCGGTATTTCCCATACCTGAGTAATTGGTACCTTAATGAAAACATAAACACACCCTTACATCAAATTGAGCTCATGAGAACAAACAAATTTTGCATGCATTGTAAGTTCAACGGAACAAGGCATAACACTTATAGTTTCTATTTCAAGCACTCTCTTTCAGAGCTTCATTCTATAACTTGCTTTTGAAAGTGAACCATTCCAGAATATGTGTTCTGATTAGAAACCAAAATCTTACTTCTATATGGAACATAATTATAATAGCATTTCATCAATGATTTTGCTTTCAACTAAATCGCTTTTACATTATAGAAAACTCTTCTGGAAGTAAAATGCCAATTCAATAAGTAATTTAAGACAAATCAAAATCAAGTCAAGAATCAAGATGATATATATGACCCTTTTCTTCTTGCACTTTAGATCATATGATAACAACTAATGTTTTACAAATTTCACCAAAAGCAAGTAGAAAAAAAAAGAAGAAATGGAAAATCTATCCTAAATCCTACAATTACCATTTAAACGCAGTTCAAAGCTGAATTTATGATTCCAAAATACCCCTTTCTTTAACTTCTTCGATAATCGTCTCCAGCAACCAGCTAGAAATTTATGGTGGAAAAATCAAATTTTCTCTGAGAACAAAACTACTTTATACTCAGTTTCTCTAATTAGACCCGTTTCTGTTTTCCTCTAACTTAGTCCCCAACAATGAAAATACATCTAAATCAGCTCGAATTTCATTCCTTTACTAAAATTAACAAGAAAAAACATATCTAAATCAGAGAAAGGAAGACAGAAACAAATCGAAGTTAATGAATGTAATCCCAGAAAAGCAAACCATTGAAAAAGAAAGAAGAGACAGGAAATCATTTGAATGGAAAGAAAGGGTATTTTGAAGAGAAAGTTACCTTTCTGATTAAGAGAGAGAAAAGAAAAACAAACAGTGCGGAAGATTGAAATGGATTGAAGTCCTTTTGAGTATAAAAATAGATATCCATGGATAACGGCACGTTTGCTGACGATTTTTTGTTTATATTTTCATGCCTTTTTCTTGTCTAGTTCCTTGTCCGAGCGGTTCTTTGTTTGATTTCAGATTTCATTTTCCACAGCCATCGTTCTAGTCGTACAGGTCAATTTTGATCGTCTGCCGTCACAGTTGTAGAATGACCGTTGGATCCATTCTATTTGGCTGTCGTGTTGACTGTTAGCCAACAGTGACCAGAACGTGGACGAGTGATGCGTAAGATTAGTATGTAAAGCAGCTTTTCTTTTTCCTTTTTAATAATGGCAATTAGTGGCAATTGGGTAATTAGGTTCTTGTTAATTAAGCTCGAATTAATTTTTGATTTAGATTATATTTAGGTCGGGTTTATTTCAAATTTAGATTAGGTTTATATAATATCAGATTGATTGACTTGCGGTTAATGTTACTATTAGATTGTTAATTTTTCGAGTTGGATCAAGATTTAATCAATTGGTTTTCGGGTTAGGCCATTGTCGATTCAGTTGATTTTTTGATCAGATCAATATCGAATTGATTTTTGGTTTGGATCAATATCAAATATGTCGGTGCATGATTTTAGTCAATCTTCGGATCTTTAGGTCTATTCGAGTTTAGTTGTGTATATATTTTACTGAATATATATACAAGATTATTAATGTATTTACGTAAAAAAATATATATTTCGTCAATCTTATCATTTAGGCTCAATTTCAACTCTTGATCCTTTAATGTTTCGAATTAAACCATCAGAGAGGATAATTTAACACAAACTCAACCTATAAGGCTTATTAAAGTTTAAATTTTTTTCCGAATTAATTAATAGTGATTATAATAGTATTTGTTTAAAACTTAGAGATAATAACTTAACACAAACTCAACCAATAAGACTTGTTAAACTTAAAAACTTTGAGTTTTTTTTATTGTATTCATTATCGAGTCTGAAATGATTATTTTCTAATTTTAAATTAAAGTTTTGTATAATTTCTAAAAAATGATTTTAAGAAATAAGAATTAGACTATTTGGAAATTATTTAATAAAATATAATTTTATCATATTTCTTTATTTATTATTAAAATTAATTTATGTATGTTTTAGTTATTTGAGATTTAATTGGATACTTCAATTTTTAACTAGAATATTTAATTAATATTATAAATTAAATAAAATACTAAACCAAATAAAAAATTAAAAGTAAAAAATAAAATTATATATGAAAGATTGCTTGAAATAGAGTAACTTTATTTTGTAATCCTTCGTATCAAATATTCTTTTAAATAAAAAATTATCAAATTAAATTGAAAGATTTTCTTTTAAAGTAAACCACTGGATTTTTCTCTAAAGTTGGTTGTTGATCGGCAATATAATAAAAAGGAGAATGTAAAATACATATTTACTGTATATCATAATACTAAAAAAATAAATAAAAATAATTTATCGTTCATTTTGTTTCAATTATCTTGTCAAAAGCAAGTTGATGTTTAATTTAGATTGGATTTAAGAAAATTAAATTTGGGTTATTTTTTTTTTTTTGGATTACTTTCGATTTGAGTTGATTTTCGGTTATGGTATCTTTTAGTTCGGTTACGATTCTTTTCGATTCCATTTTTTTTTCGTTCAAATTGATTTTCGATTCAATAAATTTTGAGTCGGTTTTCGTTCGAGTTCATGTCAAGTTCAGATCGTGACGTTTAGGTTGATATCGAATTTTGGATCTATAAATCAATTCAGATTTTAGATCTCGAGTCAAGTTTGTCAAGTCTAATTAACAAATAGATTTTATTAAAAATTTAAGAAGAAATCATAAACATGACACATTTAAAAACAGAAAACAAAAACGATTATATACAAAATCATAGATCTTTTTTCAAAACGATTAAAGCCCACAATTAATATATATATATATATATATATATAATTAAATTAATAAAATGTTATAAAGGAGGTCCATTTAAAATAAAAATTAACGTTAAATTTGATTAATTCAAGTTACAAAATAATAATTATAAACTCCATCATATAAGGTCATATGAATACATAGTCCAAACTCAAATATCGTACCCTAAAGATCACCATGTGTTAGAACTCTAGTTTGGTAGTGCTTCATAATCTCACGATCCAACATTCAACCTTCATACAAAAACAATAACTCCGAGCACTGAGATTAAAAAGCTTAAGGATACACATCTATTCTACTATCTTTCATGTTAATAATAAACATAAGCATACTAGCTAGTACGAAAAATAGTAAGAGATAAATAAACATGTGACACTATCAGTCAGTGGAGGATGTATTCTATGAATAGAGTGGGCCCGTGCTTACCTGAACTTTTCAAAGTTCACATATTTACCCTTAATTTTTTTTAATTTTTATGAATTAGTCCTTAAGTTTTTATAATATTTAAGCTTTGTGTCCACCCTGAGATTTTAAAATTTTATATGTGTTCACCCTCAAATAAATTTCTGGATCCGCCACTGTTATCAGTTATCTCCTAAACACATACTCTCAATTAATGCAACCATCATGCATGTCCTACAAGGACAAATTCTACTCAGGATGTCATCAGATCATTCGATAAACAACATACAAGTCATACCATAACTTTGGAATAAGGTCCGGTGTCACATAGCGTTAGGAATGCATACTTATAATTAGCGGATGAGAAACAGTGGCAAACAGTATCAAGAATTTACATCCATAATATATATCTAAGTGAGGCTAGTGTTACACGGCATCGAAAACATACACCTACACTCGGTATTTCTCTTCAAGTGTTTTCAAATGAGTCTCAGTACTACACAATATCATGAACTTACATTCAACATCTCTAGCCATGGTCTTGCAATACTTTATTTATGGTTATCTAAATTTCACCAACCAAAGATGACTCGATCCAGTAGATGTCCCATTAACACACAACAAAGACTCTGCTACCATACAACACACAACAATGTTTGATCTACCAAGGATCGTTATGATTTACTATTACAAGCAATCACCTAAGCCTTACCAAATTAATACATTATAGAAGTGTACTTTAAATATCTTTATTTCCTCGTTAATTAAGGAATAAATCAATTTATTACTGTTAAGATATTCATTTTGATATAATAATTGAAAATAGTTTTGGAATAATCTGGAAAAAAAATCAAAAATGAGTTTAAGTTCAAACAAATTGAAAATAAGTTTGAGTATTTTTTAAAAGATTTGTAAGTGTTCAAAATATTTTTAAGCAACAAACTTAAGTTTTCTACAAAGGCAAACCAATATTGTAGACCATATATCGATACTTGTAAGGATTTTAGATAGAGTAATTTTTTAAAACCCCAAAATCATACCGATATAGATAAGGGTATACTTATACGTATATTGACGTACCGATACCCTTTGTTTTAAACCCCTAATGATTATTTTCATGCATGTGTATTGATACACCATATTGATCCCTCATACCGATATAATCCAAGGTATACTAATATTGATGAAGCTAAAAGAGGAAAATCAACATTAAAATTTATACCCGACGACTTTAATCTAATCCCAATGGTTTTCAACGACTAAAAACTCTATTGGGAGTATAAAAAGACCCTTGAAACAACAACAACAACTAATGATCAAATGTCAACATATTTATTATTGTAATTAGAGTCTTTTGCACTAAATTCTTATTTTTTATATAAACAACACTTGTGAGCCAAAATGTTATGTATTCTCAAGTACATTAGGTTTTGAGTGAGAGCTAAAGAGTGCAAACACTTATCTTGTAAGAGGAATTTTTGTTTGCTACCATTTTTCTCTTTGTAAGAAAATATTTGCAAAGCTTAGGTTGAAGCTTTGGATGCTAGGCTTGGTGTATAAGTCTAAGTTGTAAATGTTTTATTCTGATCTTTGAGGAAGAAATTCTTAGTAAATTTGGAAGTCCTTAGTTGAGAGGCTAAGTTAGTGGACGTAGAATTTTGTTAAAAATTTGAATCACTCTAAAAATCTTTGTATCTATTTTTATTTATTTGCTTCTTACTTCAAATTACCTAACAATTATCTTATCCACCACTTGGCGGTTAAAATGTTTGAAGCATCGTGCCTAAGAATTAGTATCAGAGTAAGACATAAACAAAAAACTTTAACCACCTAATGAGATGATTCAGAAGCTTAACCAATTTTTAATCTAACTAGTGATCTATGGCGTAACCAATCGACAAGACACCATTCTTCAACAGGGAGTAATATGCCTATTGAAAGAATATGATGATGTACTTCATCAAAGGCATCTACTTTCATCTTTAGGACATTATTGAATAAGCTTTATTCGTGCCAATAAAAATAAAACAAGATCGGTATGTCAATGGCAAGAAGATGATGATGCTCAATTGTAAAGCCTGCACATCTTGTTTTGTGTATTAGACCCCGACAAATACGTCAAAGTCTCTTCTTATAAAGAAGTTAAGGAATTTTGGGATAAACTTGAATTGATCCATGAAGATAAAAATGAGATGAGGGATACAAAGCTTGGTATAAATAACCATAGCTATGAAAACTTCAAGATAAACCCAAATAAAGACATAAAAGGGATATTTGATCGATCTGTTGCAATCATCAATTAGTTTAAAGGACTTGGAGATGAGATTCCGGAGGAAAAACTCATTTTAAAGTTGATTTATTCACTTTCCGAATCATGGAGAGTAAGAAGAAGGCTATCATTGAAGTCAAGAACTTAAAAAGCTCAAACTTGATGAGCTGATTGTGTCTCTTATTACCTATGAAATGATGTCTCAACCTCTATGAGGTGACATTATGATGGACGAATCAATGATGGATTATTAAGGCACTCTGCGGATTGTTTAGCTTGGAAGTCATTCGATCAAAAGTTTTCAAGTTTTGCGGGAGATCCTTTGATTGATTTTAAGTTCAATTAGTTTGTGGTTGCTACTTTATTTCACTTTTAACATTGAATTTTATTTGACATTAAGGTTCTAGACTTGTAACTTTATTTTTGTTCTTCAGTATTTTTATTTAATGTAACTTTATTTTATATTAATGTTCTAGACTATTAGGTTTTATTTAAGGTATTGTTATTATTTCAGTTTTATATTGGATTGTAATAGAAAAATTTTGTAAGTATAAAATAGAAAAAAAAATTAGGTAATGCAGTACCAACAACGATGTTTAGGCAGTAAAAATCACTAAAAAATAACTCAATAGTGGCGTTTTTGAAAAAACGCCACTAAGATAAGGACACATTGTGACGTTCATAGAACCAAACGCCACTATAATGCATGACAATTGTGGCATTTATTATGTAAAACACCACTGTAGTATATCATCTATAGCAGCATTTCTTAACCAAACGCCACTATAGATAAAAAAAACAGTTTTTGTTGCACAAAATGTCACTATAGGTAATTTACTATAACGACATTTTGTATATCAAACACCGCTATAGAAGATGTACTATAGCGGCGTTTTATAGAAAAAGACCGTGTCATTTGTGGTGCTTGTTTTAGAGGTATTTGTTGAGTTGATCGATTTATGGAATAGCCAAGAGGAAGGTGAATTGGCAATTAAAAATTGGGTGGAAGATTTTTCGGTGAAAAATAGAAAATGAAGAACACAAAGATTTATAGTGGTTCGGTCTTCGAACAAGCACCTACATCTATCTTAGCTCCCATTAAGGATTTTCAACCCAATTCACTATTGAATTTGACCTTTTTCTTGGTTCAAGGGATAACCGTTACAAAACGAGTCATTCTTTCTACCCAAAGATTGATTCAATCTCACAAAGTTACAAGAAGAGAAAAGGCAAATTTAAACTCTCTCTAATAGAAGATTTTGCCCTAATACAATCAAAAACACTCACCAAACTCTGAAACAATATTACAAAGAAAAATCCCAAGAGTTGGGTTACAAGATATTACTATTAAGCTCAAGGTGTTGGATTTAATGCTAGGATATTGTCTTGTGGATCAATAGTCCTCAATGTTGTTGAACATGCTTCATTTTATACCCTCTCATTGATTTTTAACCGTTGTGGTTGTTGGGAATGTAAATAAGGTCCTTGGGACTTCATTTTCCCATCATAAATGCACTCTGCAGCAGGCGGTATTGAAACACGAAAAACCTGTTTCAAAACAGACCAAAATAGAAAGAGTCTTGTGCATTTAATAGAGGGGGTATCGATACATGCTTCGATACCTTTATAAAACTGTAAAGGTCGGTATCGAATCATGTTTCGGAACAGGCTAACCATCATTCAAAGTTTTAACTGCCACCAACGGTCGACTCATTTAATGCTAAAATAACCGTTGGGGTTTAAGGGGTGTATCGATACTGATATCGATACCATGAGTCATAATTTTAAATGATTTTAAAAATAATTAAAATACACAAACTGGTTTTGATACTTGGTTCGAAACAGGTGTTGGCGGTGACGAAAAGGTATTGAACCATGTTTCGATACTTCTTAATTTCAAGAACAAGGCTTTAAAACCTAGGTCTCGATACCTGTTCTTAGGGTATCGATACCCTCGTGCAAAAACACTTAAAAAATTCATTTTAAAGTTCTTGGTTTGACTTGAAAGCAAAAATTTAACTTGAAAACTTAAAAATTTATTGCAAAATAGTCATTATACATAATTGTTATATCAAAATCAATTTTAGTTTTACAGTATTTCTTGTGGCGTTTTCTTTTACGTTTTTGATACTTTTAACGGCATTTATAAACATCGATATAAACCTAAAAAAACGCGCTATAAATTTGTTTTTGTCGAGAGTAATTTACCCATAAAGTAAAAAGGTGTTAGCCTCGTGGTTTGTTCACATGCGTTTCTTGCCTTGCTTAGATACCAACAAATCTTTATAGTTGTCAAATTTGATTTCTTTACCTCTCTTGGAGTCATTTATATCGTGAAGGGCATGATGGTTTCCGACATTTGTATCAAATAATTGATCGATTGGTGTTACAGTTTTTCCTTTTATAAACTACTTTTTACCGTCGCACGTTTTAATTAATATTTAATTATATATCTTTATTTTTTAAAAAAATATTTATCGAATTGAATTTTATATTTTCTTTCACGGTGCATTTATGAGTTTTATACCTATCTTATATTGAATCTAAGGTTACAATATTAAAAAGTTCTTATTAAATTGAATAATAATATATATTAGTTTGAACCCCATATATCTTATATCTTTCAGTTTTAATAGTCTAAATAAAGATTAATTTGTAAAGCTGTATAGAACTACAATAATAACAAAATCTCTCGTCATATATTCAACTATGAATTTAAAAACTACATGTATTTTTCTATAGAATTTAGTCAAAAATAGAATAATAAGCAACAATCTTCGGAATAAGAGAGTATAAATATTAAATATTTTCTTTGGTTGATATTTTTAATTAAGCTATTAAAATTAATAGAGGTAATTATGTATTATTTATAATAAAGGGTTAATGGTTAACCAAGCCGTCATACAATAAAAAAATAATATTTATTTTAAAGATTAAGATTTGAGATTTTTATCTGTAAGGATAATATTCACTTTAAAGAGTGAAGAAATAATAAGTGTAAAAATTTCTTGTCTCATGCATTCTTTTATGTATCCTTTGAATATTTTTTAAAAATTAAATTTTAAATCTTAACTCTTAGAATAAAAATTATCCTTCTCTTTATCATGCATCTTTTTATGTCTCCTTTGAAAATTTTCTAGAAAATAAATTTGTAAACTCTAACCCTTATTTTTAATATCCTAAACCCTAAATCTTACCCTCAAAAAATACACCCTATTCCTAATTTCCTAAACTCTATCGACAACCCTTAACCTTGATCCTTAAACCCTAAACCCTCTAAATTAAAGCGGAGGTACAAATAGAGGCATGAGAAAAAGGTAGACTATTTACGCTCCTTGTTTTCTATATCCTAAATCATATACCCTACACTCTAAAAATACACCCTACCACTAATTCCCTAAACCTTAACCTTGAACCCTAAACTCTAAACCTTAAATCTTCTACTTTAAAACAGAAGCATGAAAAAAGACATAATAAAAAAAAAGACGATTTTCATCCAAATAATAACATATAATATCTTATAATTAGTAAATTGTTAAAAGGAAAGAGAGTGCAAGTTTCATGAATAATGACGTGAGGCATGCATGGTATTGATAAGTATTAAGAAGAAAGTGGACAAGTGTACGTCCTCGAGTCTCATATCGGTTATTCACAACATTTCTCAAATCTCTCTATATACGTTACGTTTTCTTCTCTCGCTACTCACTTCTTTCTTTCTAAGACTTCATAATTCTCTCTCTCTCCAATACGTTCGAGTTCTTCAAACCCTCCCTTCAATTCTTTCCATGAAACCAAAAGATGAAAACACTCCTCATCTTGTAGACCTAAACAAGCTTCAAAAGCAAGACAACATACCCACACAATTCATGTGGCCCAAGGATGACCTGGTAGGCACCGAGGGAGTGTTCAGCGAGCCCCTCATAGACTTGGAAGGGTTCATCAAAGGAGACGAGAACGCCACTGCAAAGGCAATCGAGCTTGTGAGGGCTGCTTGCACAAACCATGGCTTCTTCCAAGTCATCAACCACGGTGTCGACGCAGATCTCATTCAATCTGCGTATCGAGAAATCGATGCGGTTTTTGAGTTGCCCTTTAATAAGAAACTCGGTTTTCGACAAAAGCCTGGTGGTTACACGGGCTTTTCTTCTGCTCATGCTGAACGATTCTCGTCCAGTTTGCCTTGGAAGGAAACATTTAGCTTCAGGTACCGAGGAATGGACTCTGACTCTGATGTGGTAGAATATTTTACGTCTACTTTGGGACAAGAATTTGAGCACGCTGGGTAAGTCTAAATTTATGCACCCATAATTTTTGGGGGGGACAAAAAGTGTTTTATTCGACTAACAAGAATGTTATGTTATGTTTTGATTTTTGGAGGCGGGTTTACCAAAAATATTGTGAAAAGATGAGAGAATTGTCTCTAAGCATCGTGGAGCTTTTGGCACTGAGTTTAAGAGTGGATCGTTCCTACTATCGCAAATTTTTCGAAGATGGTACTTCTATAATGAGGTGCAATTACTATCCCCCGTGCAAGAATCCCGGTGTCACCTTCGGTACCGGCCCTCATACCGATCCTAATTCCATCACGATACTTCACCAAGACCAGGTCGGAGGGCTCGAAATATTGGCCAATGACAAATGGCTGGCGGTTCCGCCTCGGGAGGATGCGCTCGCCATTAACATTGGAGACACTTTCATGGTATATTAATATATAGTATTTATTTTATTTAATGCTATATATAATTCAATATTTGATATCTGAATTCCGAATGTGTATGTTGTAGGCATTTTCTAACGGGATATACAAAAGCTGCATACATCGGGCAATGTTGAACGAGGAGAGGGCGAGGAGATCGTTGGTTTGTTTTGTGAGCCCCAAAGAAGACATGGTGGTGAAACCACCCGAAGATCTGGTGGTCGGCTCAAGCAGGGTTTACCCAGATTTCACCTGGTTCTCTCTGCAGGACTTCACTAATAACCACCGTCGAGCTGACCTTTACAACCTTCAAAAGTTCTTCCCATGGCTTCTCTCTTCTCAACCAAAAGTTCCTACTTAATTATGTTGAGATTCTGCCTTTACATCATGTAATCGCCGTCGCTATTGTGTTCGTTTATGTTTTTGTTTTAAATAAAGCATGTCTGCATGTGTGTTTTTCTTAATAATTATCCATCTCTGTTTCAGTCTCTGACTCTTGTTTGATACTCCAATTTTGTAACTCAACCAATAAGGTGATTTTTCAAACCTTGCTGAGGCCACTGAGGCTCGCGTTCTGGTGCATCTACTGTAGCTTTGTTCATGCAAGCTATAACTTTAAAAGCAAACGATGATCCATTCTTCACGGACCATGGACGTCGTCATCTCACCGGCTCTAACCACCTAGCATGAGCAACGATGGTTAAAACATAAAGACGTCAAAAATCAAAATCACCAAAATATTTACATTAAGGATAACTTATTGTTGTAAATAAAAAAAAAGACGAGATATATGATGACTTACTGCCACGGGTGCAAATCGTTTAACTCTTTCCTATATTTCTTTTTATGCCTCCGTTTTAAATCAGAAGGTTTAGGGTGTATAGTTTGGGGTTAAATGTTAGAATTTAGGGAATTAGGGGTAGGATATATTTTTAATATATAGGGTTTAAGATTTAGGATTTATAAAATAAGGGTTAGGGTTTAACATTTAATATTTTAGAAAATTTCGATAAGAATGAAATATAATAAAGAGACAGACGATTTTCACTCCATGACCATTAGTTTTATAACTCAATTTTTATAATCAAAACAAAAAAAAAAATAACAAAAAACTGAAGGTATTTTATCTCATCTTTTTTTCAAGTACGCAATCATAAATAAATTAACATAAGAAAATAAGAGGAAAGGTTAGAAGTTTATGGATATATTTATTGTTGTAAATATATTTTTTTTGTTTTAATTGAATTTTATTTATTTTTTATTTATGGATATTTATTATTTTATACATGTGGTTATTTTGTGTTCCTTGTTGTTGGTTGATTTATTTTCACAATTTTTGGTTCTTACAAGTGTGCATGCACCTGTACAGATGTGTGTTTCTACATAGTATATACTTATATATTAGGTTATATGTATATAATAAATTATATCATCTGCATGAATATACTAAGCATGCGTGTATACACCTTGTCCTCGTATGTATATTTTTACATATTATATGTTGTTCATGTAATATTATGTATATTTTAGAAAAAGGATTATATGTACTTCTATATCACGTTTATAAGTTTTATGTATGTATATGTATATATTTATGTATTATACTATGTTATATACTAACTATGTACTAATCCTATACTAAGTAATATGTATATGTACACTATGTGTTTTTTTTTTTTTAATATTTGAGTAATATATGTTATATATTTATATATTTTAAAAAAAGTTATATATATTACCATCTATATACTACATTTGAATGTTTATATATAAATGTGTCTGTTTTATTATAATCGTACATTTTTATTTGTTGATATCAACATTTCATGAACTTATGAAAATAATTCAATTAAAACTTTTATTTTGAGATATAAGTGATTCTTACCTGTATTTATAAATCTAGGTCAATTTCTATAGTGCAAGTAAGAGAACGCCACTTGTACATGGCGACTTGGGGAAGAAAGCTATGTATATGCGGCGTTCTTCCTTCAAATCTTGCAAAAAAAAAAAAAGAATGTCACTTACACATGGCGTTCTCCTTCAAATCACCATGTGCAAGTGACATTCTCTTACATGAATTGTAAAAAATTTGGTCTATATCTCAAAATAAACTTTAAATATTTTTTTTTCCAAATAAAATCTTAAAACACCCTATACATCCAAAACTTCCTCAACATTTTGCTCATGCATTTTATTTTACCACATTTATACGTTTAGTTTGTATATCAGTATACAAATTGTCAATACAATACTCCTTTCTAGGATAAATGTGATCAGTACCTAAGAACTAAGCGGTGGTTTTTTCGTTTATTCTTTAAACACTGTAGATTTTTAAATTTTCTCTATTGTATAATCGAATTGTAATTTAATTGTTATTTTAATTCACGAAAGTTTAATATTAATAAAAAATAATAAAAAGAATTTTGGTATTAATTTTAGGTGGTATAAGGTTCTAATCTTTCTTCACCCGTAAATAATTCTTGAACTCAAATAGCTTTTAAAAATTTCTAGAGTAGTTTATAATGTTCAATCTAGCATTTTTAGAACGATCAATACAGATAAAATAATTTAAATTTATAAGTATTATTTATTTTTTTCATTAAATAAGTCTATAACGTGCGTCGAACATTGCTGAACACCACTAACGATGAACATTGCTGAACACCATTAAACTAATTAATAAATATCAAAAATTTCAAGGATTTAATATATAATTAATAAATATTTTAAATAAAATTTTAATTAAATTATTTTCTATAAGAAAAACTACACAAATGATCATCCGACTATCACTCATTTTTTGGGTTGGTCACCAAATTAATTTTTTTATCAAAATCATTATTAACATTTTACTTCATTATTATTTTGGTCATCGACTGTTAAATATTTAACAAAAATTATGGCATAACATGGTTTAATAATAATTTTAGTCCCTAAAATTATTATATTATATCAAATTAATTTAAATAGAATATAACTCGTCAAATATTTGAACTAAACCTCAATTCTTTTTCTTTTTTCTCTTGCAATATTACTTTAAAAATTAATTTTTCAACTCTCTTTATTTCTCTTGAGTCTTTGAATAATTTATTAAATTTTAAATTATATAAAATCACTTTAATTTTATGATTTATTTTTTAAAAAATTAATATAGTTTCTTTAACTTTTCACAAACTATTAATATATATTTTCTATCATTTTTTATGTTTATCGGATCTAAAAAAATCGATTTATCAATTCACATAAAAGTTTATATAGGTTAATTCAACGCATATCGTAAAATTTTTCTTGGGATTAAATAAAATTTGGTTTCACTTCAATTTTCATTGAACAACACAAATTTTCGATCTTTATATGAATACTCCTACAATTTCACACAAATTTGGAATCAGTGACTTTTCATATGTCGGAACACAACCTTCCTTGGACTGAAAAAGAAACTATTCTATGAAAATGTCATCCTGATTCGAAAAAAAAAATATTCTTTTAACTTAGATTTTAAAAGAATAAATTATAAAATTAAAAAGAATTTTTATAATCTGAAACTTAATAAGTTGTTCAAAGACACAAAATAAATAAAGAGAAAGTTGACAAATTAATTTTTAAAGTAGCGTTTGCAAGAGGAAGAAGAAAAAGGATGAAAATTTTGGGGTTTAGTTAAAATATTTGATGCGTTATTTTTTATTTGGATTAATTTACTATAATGTAATAATTTGAAGGACTAAAATTATTATTAAACCATACCATATCATAGTTTTCGTTAAATATTTAACAATTGATGACCAAAATATAATAAAATAAAATTTTAATGATGATTTTGATGAAAAAATTAGTTGGGTGACCAACACAAGAAAAGAATGATAGTTGAATGATCATCCATATTATTAAAACATGTCATGTCATAATTTTTGTTAAATATTTAACAGTCGGTGACTAAAATAATAATGAAATAAAATGTTAACAATGATTTTGATGAAAAAAATTAGTTTGGTGAACAACCTCAAAAATGAGTGATAGTTGGATGACCATTTGTGTAGTTTTCCTTATAGAAAATAATTTAATTAAAATTTTATTTTAAATATTTATTAATTATATATTGAGTCTTTGAAATTTTTAATCTTTATTAATTAGTTTAATGGTGTTCAACAATGTTCATCGTTAATGGTGTTCAGCAACGTTCGACGCCCATTGTAGAATTTTCCTTTTTTCATTACGATACTTGTCGGGTTTTTAAAGATAATTAAAATAAGGAAAATTCTACAACGGGAGTCGAACATTGCTGAACACCGTTAATGATGAACATTGCTGAACACTATTAGATTAATTAATAAAGATTAAAAACTTTAAGGACTCAACATATAATAATAATTATTTAAAATAAATTTTTAATTAATTTATTTTTTATTGGGATAAATATAAGGGTGGTCACTCAATTGTCATATTTTTTTTTGTTTTGATCACTCAATTATTTTTTTTGAACAAAATTATCACTAATATTTTATTTTATTATTGTTTTGGTCATCAAACATTAAATGTTTAATAAGATTGTACCATGACATAGTTTAATAATAACTTTAATCCCTAAATTTATGATATTATATTAATTTAATCTTATTAAAAAAACTCATCAAATAAGTTTTTATATTTTTATATAAACCCGCATAATAATACAAACAATACTTATTCCCGAAAATAGTTCCCTTTCCCATCTTTCAATCACTTCATATTTCTCCTTTTTTGTTATGTCAACTCTTTATCAAAGTTTTGTTATTTCAGTTTCTTTTCTTTAAATTTAAAACCCAACAATCACATTTCTTTCTCTCCATCAATTGACAACGAGCCTCTTTGAAACAGTTAGTTAACAAAAATAAAGATAATAAAAGATAGAAAATCATAACAAAATCTTATGTTTAGCTTTCTGGTTTTACCCATACAATGAAGAGAAAGCATAACAAAACTCTATTAATTTTATATTTTAACCATTTTAAGTTGTTCAAGAAATAACAAGTTATACTGATCTACATTAAATTTATTTTTTAATTGTGGGTGAAAAAATTAAAATAAATGAGTGCATTTTATGTGGTTTAATAGTTTAAATAATATCAATAATATTGTTTGTTTTTACAATATTGTTATGTTGTTATGTAATGTTTTTAAAAAATATTTTCTCTTTAAGTTGTATATTGTTTGTGTGTGGATTTTAATTCATATAATATGTAAAATTGAAACATAGTAATCGGTTACAATCTTATAAATATTTATTAAATAAAATAAAAACATAAATTATACAATAATCACATGAATAAACTGTTTGATTTTATCTATCTAAAAAATTATTTGATTTTCTTACTATTCAATCCCTGTAACTAACATAATTTAATTAAAATATTTAATAAATTTAAAATTATGTTCCGAAATGTTAAAAACTGATTTTTAATAGAAAAATAGTTATGAGTTGAACTTTGATTAAAATTAAGAAGAAACTGATATTCAATTATTGTTTTGTAAGTTTAGTATTAAAAACAATAATTTTGTGTACAATAAATTTGATTGGAATTAGAATAAACGTTTAAAAAATCGTTGAATTGTAGGAATAATTTTTCAATTAATATTGCTTTATTTTAATATTTATATGTTAAATATTAAAATATTTGTACAAATTTGACTCAAAAAATAATGTATAGAGTAACTTAAAGAATCGAAAAAGTTAAATTAGATTTAAAAAAACAAATCATAAAATTAAAATGGTGTTTTATAATTTAAAACTTAATAAGTTGTCCAAAGACACACACACAAAAAAATAAAAAGTGAGTTGGTTAATTAATTTTAAGAGTAGTGTTGTAAAGGAAAAAGAAAATAGATGAAAAATTTAGGGTTTAATCCAAATATTTGATGATTTATTTTCTATTAGGATTAGATTGATATAGTATAATAATTTTAGAAACTAAAATTATTATTAAATCATGTCATTTTATAATTTTTGTTAAAATATATAATGGAAGATGATCAAAATGAGAATAAAATAAAATGTTAGTGATGGTTATCACTAAAAATTTTGTTGGATGACCAACATAAAAAAATGATGATAGTTGAATGATTACCTATGTAATTCTTTCTATAGAAAATAATTTAATTAAAATTTTATTTTAAATAATTACTAATTATACATTGAGGCTTTTAAATTTTTAATTTGTATTAATTAATTTAATAGTGTTCAACAATGTTCAACGTTAGTGGTGTTCGATTCACATGATAGACTTATCCTTAAAATAATTATTTGTAATAACTTTTATTAATAAATAAAAATATTAATTATTGTATTTAACAATCATTTGAAGTTATATTTAAAAGTAATTAAATCATTTATTATAATAAATTTTAATAATTTTTTATTTATTATAGTAACTTTTAAATAAAAAAGTTATATTTAAAAGTAATTGAGATTTTTAAAAGTAATTAATATTCTTAAAGACGATGCACATGCACGTTATTTATTATAATAACTTTTAAATGAACATAAATGGGACCCATCGTATCCTGGCCGCTCCATGATGACCACGTAGCTGCGATTCGTTGATTTTTGTGCTAATTAGGGTTACATCCCACATGGAGAGGAATAATTCAATGGTACAGTCGCAAGCGTGTGAACGTGAGTTTTTCAATGTGATCCGGGTTAAAATAAAATAAAATTAAAATAAAATATATATTTAAAACTATTATAAATATTATAAAAATTTTGATATTAAAATTTTTATATATTTTTAAGAATTTTGATATATTTTAAATTTTTATACTTTCGATAATTTTAAATTTTTATAATAAATTTAGTATATATCAAAATTTTTATATTTTTATAATAAATTTAATATATATAAAATTGGTACTGAAATTTTTACGACTTTTATAATAATTTTGATTATTTTTTAGTTTAGTCTCATTTTAATCGGTTGATAAAAACTTTTAAAAAGTAATTGATATTTTTATTTAAACTATAATTAATATTTATAAGATTAATTTTTAAATAAGTATTTAAATTATATTTTTTAAATAAATAATTTAATTATATTTTAAGTTAAATAGGTGTTTGATATTTTATTTTTAAATTTAAATAAGTGTCTTACTGTAATGAATGTTAATTTTTACTGTTATTTGACTTGTATCGTCTTATTAAATTTTTGAATCTATATTTAAAAATAAATAAAATTAATAAAATATTTCAAAGCATTGAAATTTCCCATATAGTTTTATTGTCCCATTAAATTTCATTAATAGCTCGTATCAAACAACTGATTTTCACTTGAAAAGTCTTTGTTTTAATTTTATCCTAATTCTTTGACTTTTTAAAATATAGTCCGAGCACCTATACGGTAAAGGCGAAAAGGTATAGTTTTAGGATGAGTCTATTACGTACGTTGAATATTGTTAAACACCACTAACGATAAACACCGCTGAACAATATTAAATTAATTAATAAAAATTAAAAATTTCAAGGATTAAACATATAATTTTAAATTATTTAAAATAAAAAATTTTTAAAATTTATTTTTAATTTAAAAATAAAAAATATTAAATTCAAAACCTAAAACCCTAAACTCAAGTTAAAATACTAAACATTAAATCTTAAAATCCAATACACTAAATCATAAACTCTAAACTCTAAAACAATAAAACCATAAACTCTAAAAATATAACCATAACCTAAATCCTAAAATAGAAAATTTGAAACTCTAAAAAGTATAAACCCTAAACTTGAAACCCAAAATTAATTTAAGATTTAGATATAGGGGTTTTGGTCATTCTAGGGTTTAGGATTTTAGGGTTTAAGTTTAGTGTTTATGGTTTAGTATTTTTAGGGTTTAAGTTTAGTGTTTATGGTTTAGTATTTTTAGGGTTTAAGTTTAATGTTTATGGTTTAGTATTTTTAGGGTTTTTGATTTTAGGTTTTAGATTTAGGGTTTTGAGATTTATGTTTATTGATTTAGATTTTGGATTTTGGTTTTAGGGTTTAAGGTTTATGATTTTTTTTATTTTTAAAAATTAATTTAAATTAGTATTTTATTTAATTATTTAAAAAATAAAATAATATATATAAAGTAATTTAATAAAAAAATATTTTAAATAATTTATAATTGTATGTTGAGTCTTTAATTTTTTTAATCTTTATTAATTAGTTTAATAATATTCAGCGGTATTCGACGCCCGTCGTAGAATTTTCTATAGTTTTAACATTTATTTGATGGTTAAGTCTATATATAAAAGGTAATTATTCCACGCACAATTGTTTTCTTTTGTGGAAATTCACAAGTGTCTTAATTTAAGAGTTTAGGGACTTTGTTTAGAGTTAAAGGATTTAGGTCTAGTAGTTTTTATTTAGGGGTTATTTATCGAATTTCGTGTTTATAGTTAAAACTTAAACTTTTAAACACTAAACTTAAAAATTAAATTTAACTATAAATTCTAGACCATAAACCTTAAACTAAAAATAAAGGATTGATTTTGATAAAATTAAACGCATCTTTATGGGAAGATATTGTGCAATTAATCCCCCTCCCTCTCTCTATAAATATAATTTCGGTAACTTACATTATTATTTATTAATTCATATAAGAATCGAAAGTTTTTCGTTGAAGTCCCATAAATATCATGGTTAATATATAGGATAATTGCACCGTATCTCCCCCCCAAAAGGGCTTCTAATGGACTCCCATGGTCAACGACTCAATTTATATATGATATAAATTAAGAAATATATAGGAAAGATATTAAGGGCTTTTTATCCTAAAATTCTTAATGGATTAAGAAATTCGTATATTAAATTAATTGCACCGTATCCTAAAAAAATCCTGTTTAATTTTTTATAGAATCAAACGCATCTTTATGGGAAGATATGCTGCAATTAATCCCCCCCTCTCTCTATAAATATAATTACTGTAAATTACATTAATTATAATTAAGCAATTAATTCCAAAGAAATCGTATTCGTTTAAGAAACAATCCAATTTGATTTTATTACTACATTTGCAGACCTACAAGACTCACTATCTATAGATATCCCTTCACAGAAGACCTAGCAGAGCATCATCACTTCATTGAGTCTCCTTCATCAGCAAGAGGGCAGAGTTTAGGGTTTTACCTTCTAACTCATTCCTGTCTTGTCGGAGTGTATGAAGAAGAAGGAAAAGAGAAGTTGGAGAAACCAGAGACGGAGGCACAAAGGATTATGGGGGGAAACAGATTTGATAGTGGTCGAGTCAGTAACACAACATATCTTATTAGGTAACACGATTTGTTTTTTCATATGAATTCAGTTTTAAAATGTTAGTTTTATTTGTATAATTGTTTTTTTTAATCTTTTGATCTTGTCTGAAAGTTGAATTTATTGATTTTATTATAAACATTTCTTAATAAATTCATAAAATAATACTACTATCGTTGCTGCTATCATTTGTTTTAAAAAACAAAACAGTCTCATCAGAGATAAAATTGTTTTATTGTGAGGGTTAATTTCTTTTTTAAAAAATGATGCGACGATGATATTAGTATAATCAATGTGATTTGATTTTATGAATTTATTAAAAAAATTATAGTAAAATTAATAAATCTTTATTTTTTAGATAAATTAAAAGATTAAAAAATCGATTATATAAATCAAAAGTTACATTTTAAAATTCAACTCTTATGAAAATCAAAATTCTGAGTTATTTAATAACTATAAATGTTACATAATTGACCATAAAAAAATCTATTTCCTTTTTTAATCATTTGTTTCCTTGTCGGAGATGAAAAAATATTTCAGCCTTGGCATCCGTAGACTTAACTTTTGTTAGTCTGATCCATGTAGAAGGTAAAGTTAAATAATTTTATTATTCGTTACTTTATAGGTTTAGAACAAGAGGCTTTCAAATGAGTTTATTATAATTAGTGTATTTTCTTGTCCTATATAAATTAATGTGTGTATTAAATACTAAAATATGTTAGATAAATAATATGATCCCAAAATAGTATTAATTTATTCAAGAATGTATAAATATTTTTTGTGCGAACCAATATATTTCTACTTTAGAGATTAAAAATTTAGTTTATAGTTTGGTTTATAAGGTCTAAAATTAAGGGATTTAGATCTTATTTGTTAAAAAAATAAATGTAAATGTTTATATATTCTTAGAGCTTATACATATGTGTATTAAAATATTCATCAACAAAATATTGCTTTTTTAGGATATAATTCTTTTTATGTTAAATAAAACCATCTTTTGAAATGTTTTTGATTAATTCAATTTTATTCAAGTTTTCAATGCTTCACACTAACTTATTTCAATTTTATTCTTATAATATATAAATTCTATGATTAGTTAATTATATTTAATAAATACTACTTATTTATGATGTTATGAATCAAGGATCGAATTAAGATCTTTACAGCACAATTTTGGGTTTAAAATTTTAAAAAACAAAGACAAGGTTAAAATTGTTATTTTTAAAATTTTTAAAAAGTTTATTTATTTTTAAATAGAGGCTAACATAATTTTAAAAACACTTTATACTTAATGAGAATATTTTAAAATAACTCTACAATTAACTTAATTAAATATATTCAAAAATTTCAAAACATAATGTAATATTTTTAAAGAGGTAACATTATTTTTTAAAAGGATTTTATGCTCTTTTTTTTAATTTTAAAGGATTATACTTAATTTTAAAACATACCTTGTAAAGTAAAGCCGGCAAATTGATAGAAGATTATAATTTTAAAACATACCTTGTAAAGTAAAGCCGGCAAATTGATAGAAGATGATGATAATTTGTATTTGATTTAAAATTTAAAATAAATCAAAATAAAATAAAATTAATCTTCTTTTTAGTTGAAATGATAATATCTTATTTTCAACCGAATTGAATAGACCTAAACTAATTTTTAAATAAATTGAATAGACTCGAACTATTTTATCCGAATCAAAAGTAAATTAAAATAAAAAATATATTAAAAAATTAAAGAAATATTTGATGTCAAATATCGTACAACCAACCAAAAATTTAAATATATTGATTTTATAATTAACCATATATGTGTATAAAAAATAATTCTAGCATAAAAATTCGACTGAAACATATCCATATTCTATTGAATTGATCTTGAACTAATCCGAAATCAATTGACCCCAAAAAATATTAATTGATTGGCCCAACCTTGTATTGACTAGAATTAAAGTCGAACATGGTTAGATCTGACCCGAACTGACCCAAAATTGATTGTAGTCAAAACAAAAACTTAATCAAAACAAAGTCGATAAAATATGTTAAAATATTATAAATTAAAAGAAGTCGCCACCTGCAGATGACGTCTTCACCCAAATTATTATCTGTAGGTGACGATTTTCTCCTAGATTATAATTTTTTTTCGTAGATCCCAAAATATATTCAATGCTCATAATTTTCAAAAAAAATTTGTTTGGATTGCATTATTACCCGAAAGGGTAGTAAAACACTTATAGAATTGTGAATAGATAAATTTAGTATATTGAAATTTTGAAATTAAACCTTCAATACTCTCAACACTCTAAAAAACTTACTACAATTTGAGGCATTGAGGGTGGAAATGTTGGGACTCAAGGCAGAAGTACTGGTTTATCAGGCTGTTATGCGAAACAGTGTGTTAAATCCAACCACACCTAAGCCAATGAAGGACATCCAAAAACCAAAAGAGTTCAAGGAAACCTGGTCGGTGCAAGATGTTGAGAACTTCATTTGGTGTATGAAGCAATACTTTCAGGGAATGAGCATTGATGTTGATGCCAAGAAGGTAAACACTGTTGTTTATTTGACTGATGTTGTCTTGTTATGGTGGTGATGTAGGTGCCTAGATATGAGTAATGGAGGCACGGCTGTGGGAACTTAGACAGAGTTCCAAGCAGAGTTGAAAAAATAGTTTTGTCTGAGTAACACTGGACGAGAAGTCAGATCCAAGTTCAAGAGGCTTTGACATGAAGGATCTATTGCGGATTACATTCAAGAGTTTATCGAGCTACAACTCTTGATTCCCGGCTTGTGTGAGAAAGATTCTTTTTCACATTTATGGATGGATTGAAGCCATGGGCTAAGACCGAGTTAGAGCAGTGGGATGTCAAAGAACTTTCTAAAGCCCTAGCAGTTGCGGAGTCCTTGACCGAGCATGATAGATATAAGTCCATAGAATCCAAGTCTTCCAAGCCCCATGGTAAGGGTATTGGTAGAAGAGACGATGATGTTTTCAGAGATAGTAATGATGATGGCAAGACATTAACCAAGTCCAACCAACGTGAAAAGCCATATGAGTAGATGGATCGAGGTCCAATACGGTGCTACCATTGTGATGGTCCACACGTAGTGAAGGACTGTCCGAACAAGAAGAGCCGCCTAGATGCCATAGACCATCAAGATAACGATTCAGATGGTGAACCTGACAGACTTGGTGCAATAGCCAACGTCAAAGGAGGAAAGCCGAGGGTGGGTCGCAAGTGTTACCGTTGTAAGGGACCGTATTTAGCGCGAGATTGCCTTGATCAAGTTAAGCATTCCAACGAAGACGAGCCCGAGGGTGATGAGGCTGCAAGGCTTGGCTCGATGATTCTGAGTTCTGCCAAGAAGAAAGACAAGAAGTAGAATGGGTTGATGTTTTTCGATATCAACATGGAGGGACGATCGAAGAATGCTTTGGTGGACACTAGGGCAAGCGATCTGTTCATGTCCAAGAAGGCTGCAGTGGAGATTGGTCTTAAAGTTGTGGATTCAATAGACAAGATCAAGACTGTGAATGTCAAGGAAGCTCCTATTATAGGGACAGTGTGAAAGATTGAGCTGCAGATCGGTGATTGGAAGTCTAAGGAAGACTTCAAGGTAATCGAATTAGATGAATTTGATTTTATTTTGGGATTAAACTTCCTTGATCGTGTTCAAGTGATCATCATTCCGTGTGCTAACATCGTGTGAATCTTGGATCCGAGACAATTATATGTTGTACCCGTACGATGAGACATCGGGCAAGGAACCAAGAAGCTGACAGCTATTCATCATGTCGAAGATGCTCCAAGCCAAGGAATCATCGAGTTAGAGGCGACTATTGGGGACATTTCCTTGGATGGGCATGTGTTGCCCGAGCCTATTGACGTGGGAGTCGTCGAGGAGTCATTCATTGATGAGATGGCCGATGCATCGAACTTCAAAGGTGATGAAGTGTCGATGGGTGTTGCATTACCGAGGAGCAATCGGGCGTCAAGCTTTAGTGACGAAGGATTGACGGGTAGAGTAAATGCCGAGTCAATGAGTGAGGCATCTCTTGAACACGAGGATTGTGATCAAGATTTTCCTGGTACGGTTGATATTACATGGCGGTGTGAGTCGAAGCGAGCAGTTCTTATTGAGGGACAACTGAATCAAAGTCCGTTGCTCTTTATGAGAGAACGATCCTTATAGGGGAAATACAAGCCAAACTCCGAGATAGAAGCAAGCCAAGTTGCGCGAGAAGCTCCAGGATCAATCTCAGACTTGTCCGAGTGACACGACGAGGGCGTCGCCAAGTTTGGTGGGGGAGAATGTCACGGGCCGAAGGTTGAGGTTCGAGACATTGGCATCACATGGTGCGACTTGGCCTATCCAAGTAAGTTCAAGGGTGATTTGGGGCTTAAGAAGACCACCAACGTTGGCCAGATCAAAGGAGTGTTCTAGAAGCTTGTTTGAAGCTTGTTCGAACGTAGAGCTTGTTCGAAGCTTGAACCATTATAAATTCTTTTGTCTTTAATTTTTCAATTTTTTTATTTGCTCTAGCGATTTTAAAATGGCCTATTCATCCCCTCTTGTCAATTATCGGTCTAACAATCCATTCAATTTATTATTTTTGAAAAATTTATATATGTTTTACAGAAAAAAAATAAAACAACTAGTAATTGGACAGTCTTTAGATGCTTTTGTTGGTACCATTACACATTAAGATAATTTTATATGTATTGAATTAATTAGTATTATATTATATTTTATTTTTTACATTTTATTATATTTTTTAATTATAGATTATTTGATGATGCCAACAAGCAATATTTATAGACCCGTACAAAATATAATACAATTTTTTAACATGATAATTACTTACGGTACTAATTTTATAATTAAATATTCTTAAAATTATTTAAATGTAATTTATTTTTATATTTTTCTAGGGTCCAAGCAACAATTGATATTCTGATGCTTTTAACTTTCTTCATCGAAATGTGCAACTACTCAAAATTTAATTTAGGTATTTTTTAAACTCAAAATTATAGTATTTATCTTGTTTATTACAAATTTAATTGGTTTTAACTATTTTTTAATATAGACATCTAGTGAATAAAGAATGAATGAATCAAATATGTTTTATGCACACAATTTTAGTTTTACATCAAATATCCAGGTAATATATTATTATGGTATATCATTGAAGAATTTTTATTTTTTCAAGCAATAATTTTATATTTCTATTATTCATAGGAACCTTAAAAATACAGGGAAGGACATCCAATCCAAAACCATAATCATAGATAGTTATTTTATTTCACACACACAAAAATTATATTTATTTCATATTTTATTTTATTTTCACATTGAATTAATTCCTTCTATAAAATGTTATTGGTTCAAGCTATCAATATGGACACATGGATAAAAATGAAATTTATCATTGACTTACATTAATACCTTAAATCTCATTTTATTAGAGTTCTAATTTTTTTTCTCTTGTTTTAATAGTGTTAACTATACAAGATAAGCTAAATATTCTTATGAAAGTCATCTTTTATTTATATTTAAATATTCACACAAATAAACAATATAAATGTTTGATATATATATATATATATCTTTAATTATATAAATTGATCTTTGTATAAATTATAATTGTTATTAGTAGCACAACGATTTAAGATGGACCAACCAACACTATCAAATCTTCTAATTTTTATCGTCACCTCTAAAGATCTTGCCTCAAAACAATTAATAATGTTAAAAGGACCTGTATCATTTTAATTTTAAAAAATAACCAAACAGATAAAATTAAGAAGTTTTATGGTTTGAATAAATCGATTTTTTAGGAACAATTCTATTAAATTATTGTGTTTTACAATAATATAATATCAATAATAAATTGAATAGAACAATAGAAATTTATCACTAATTTAAACATAAAAATAATTTTCATTAATCTCTTCGTCAAGTGCTTTTATAAAAAAATTAAAGTATATTAAGTTGACATCTTACGAAGATCTTGTACAATCTTATCTAAAATAAACCAATAATTACACAAAAACAATTAAGGCATAAAGATAATTTTAACCCTTAACGTTTATAATTTTTGTTAGTTTGGCCCTTATTCTTTTTTTGGGATAAATTTAACCCTTAACCTATATCTTTTTGACAAATAGCTTATTTTTTAACACCATGATAACTGGACCGTTAAAAATCTAAAAAACATATCATATGCATATGATAATATATTTTAAATAACATGGCATCTAACCTATCAAATATATATAATACAATTTTATTCTATTATAAAATATAAAACAATTAAAATTTAAATAAAATATTAAAAAATTAATTAATTCTAAAATAAAATACTATTAAATATTCTTAACCCTAACTACGATAGAATTAAAATCTTACTTAAAAAATTAATTAATTTCGAACTGTGTTCATATTTTTTTAAGATAAGACTTTTATTCTATCATAGTTAGGGTTAAGAATGTTTAATAGCTTTTTATTTTAGAGTTAATTAATTTTTAGTATTTTATTTGAATTTTAATTGTTTTATATTTTATATTAGAATAAAATTATATTATATATATATATGTATTTGATAGGTTATATGCTATGTTATTTAAAATATATTATCATATGCATATAACATGTCATCATTGTTAGATTTTTAAAATAAGAATAAGGGCTAAAACGACAAAAAATATAAAGGCTATTTGTCATCATTGTTAGATTTTTTAAAATATATTTAAAAAATAAGCTATTTGTCAAAAAGATATAGATTAAGGACTAAATTTATCTCAAAAAAAGAATAAGGGCTAAAACGACAAAAAATATAAACGTTAACGGTTAAAATTATCTTTATGCCAACAATTAATAATATATCTTACAAATAAATCATAATCTTCGTATTAAAAAGTCTAATGAATAATTTAGAGTATAATATCATTGATAAAACATACATGAAAATATTATCAATTAGGCTAGTCATAAAATTTCAGAAGTTTATATGTAAGATTACTTCATAAAAATAATAAAAATTGAGAACGGAGAAGAAAACAGAAAAATAAATTTAATAATTCTTATGAAAATATTATTTTCATACATTTTCAATGGAAAGAGAGAAAGCCTAATTATATTCAATTTTCAAGCTAATTGAAACTCTAACTAGATTTAATTTCAAAGTTTACAGAAATCCTTGCTAGATCTAATAAAGTTGAAAGCATATAAATAATAATACTTATTTGAAGTTAATTGAAAATTTTGTTAGATCCAATACTAAAATTTATTAAAAAGATCAAAAAATATACAAAGGGAAGAAAATAATAGAGAATTAAGAAAGAGACAATTAAATGTTTCACTTTTACTTTTTGTTAGTTTATGTTTAATAATTAAAGTTGAAAAAATTAAAGATGACATGAATTATAAAAAAATTAATATGTTTATTATTTAATAATATGTATAATTTTAATTGATTATTGGTAAAAAAAAAGCCTATAATATTAAAACATGATCATATGCATCTTTTTAACACTGTCCTTTATTTCCTTTCCTTTCCTTTCTTCTTGTATTCTACTTCTTCCCATGTTGGTTTCTTGCCACTCGAAATCTCATTATTTATTTGTGGTTTTGTTAAAATGATCATTATTTTATCTAAATTATTATTATATTATAAATGTTATCAGACTCGTCACTAATTATCATTAATTTTGTCTTTTATTTAAAAAAATATTAGTTTTTCTTATATAAAGTTTGAATAACATAATTATCTAAAAAATTTAATATGTACGAATCATCTTGTCTGAATAGTTAAAGGAACAATTATAATTCTTAGAAGTTATGGGTTCAAACACAGTAATACAACACAATAATTAAACAATTAATATTTAATAATTAAAAATATATTTTAGAATATATATTATTATAACTATCGTAATTAATTAAAAAAATCAACATAATTTCCCTTAATTTTTTTTTAAAAAATGAAAATTCATGAAATATGCCTCTATTCTTTCGGTTCAAGTTAGCATAACACTTATCTCACAAAATATAATAATAAATATTTTCACTGTATTTTTATTTGAATTTTTTTAAAAAAATTAAAAAAAACTAAAAAAATCGTAATTACCTCGCCATCTCTCCAACGACAGCAAAGAAGGCCACCACTGCACGCATCGCCACCACTTCCGCCTTTTTCACGACGTCGGTGGCGGATTTGATCCACCCAGTCCTTTTTCTTTTCTTCCTCGCACTAAAATCAGAATCTTGTGTTCTGTATTCTCTAAGAAGAAAATTCCAAAATTCTCACTTTCTCTAAAAGATCAACCCTTCCACGATCATTTGACCCTTTTTTCCTGACAGCTAAACAGCCGAGGAAAAACCTCTGTCAAGTATACTTCCTGTATTTTTTCACTTCTGAATCAGGGTTTCTGTTTTTCTCTACCACTGTTATTCCCAAAGAGGTTTTCAACAGTGAGAGCAATACGGGCAATAGATTAGCGAAGCGCTTCCGAATTCGCTCAGGTGAGAGGGACTTAGGGTTTTCTATATAGGTGTTTAGAAGAGTCTAGTGTGTTGTATTACATTTCAAGACTTTCTACTTGATAATTTGATTTCGATTTCCTAAACTAGAGAGCGAAATTAGGTTTTAGGATGGTTGGTTGGTAACGATGGTAAGGCTTCTAGGACTGAGTCGAAGAGAATCGGATGAGTTACCTCGTGAAATCACCAGCTCGAGGACTCCTCGAACAAGCGAATCAGGTGAAAATGGGTGGCTCATCAGATTTTTTGACTCGGCGTTTTTCTGTGAGTGGATCGCCGTTAGCTATCTTTACAAGCATGATCATGCGGGGGTACGAGATTATCTCTGTAATAGGATGTACACGCTTCCATTATCTGGAATCGAAAGCTATCTCTTCCAGATTTGTTACATGATGGTACATAAGCCAAGCCCTTCATTGGATAAGTTCGTTATCGATATGTGCTCAAAATCACTGAAAATGGCAATGAAGGTGCATTGGTTTTTGTTGGCTGAGTTAGAGGATTCTGATGATAATGAAGGGATTAATAGGATTCAAGAGAAGTGTCAAATTGCAGCTACTTTGATGGGCGAGTGGCCTCCCCTTGTGCGTCCACCCAATGCAGGTTCAAGTCCAGGGAGTAAAAATCAAGTTTTGAATCGATTCCTTTCCTCGAAACAGCTGTTTTTGTCATTGACTTCACCTTCTCCACAGAGATCAATGTCATTGTCCTCCCCCACTTCAGGGAACCATTTGCCTGAAGATGGTAATCAGTTGTTGTCCCCAGAGGAGAATAAAATTTTTAAAAAGTTTATTCCAGGTCCTAAAGTCAGAGATGCCTTCTTGTTTAGGAAGTCAACAGAGAAGGATGAAGAAGAGAACGAAAAGGATGGGTTTTTCAAGAGGATTTTGAGGGACAGCAGAGGGGGAGAGGATGAGGAGTTAACATCGAGCTCAGATGGGTTCTTTAAGAGGCTTTTAAAGGATAGTAAAGGAGAGGAGGAAGAAATGACTTCTAGTTCTGAAGGATTTTTTAAGAAATTGTTTCGAGATAGTAAGAGTGAATCTGATGATAAAACGGTTTCTAAGCCAGTAGAAGATGATGAGAAAGAGGGGTTCTTTAAGAAGTTATTTAAAGATAAATTTGAGGATAAGAAAGATGTAAATGATAGAATTGATGATGTACATATGGTCAACCCTGCAGAAAAAGCTTCAAAATCAGGTGAAGATGACGACAAGGAGGGTTTCTTCCGGAAACTTTTCAAGGATAAATCTGAGGAAAAGAAAGACGGGAATGATAAGAATGATGATGTAAATGATAGAATTGATGATGTGCATATGGTGAACTCTGCAGAAAAAGCTTCTAAATCAGGTGAATATGATGAAAAGGAGGGTTTTTTCCGGAAACTTTTCAAGGATAAATCTGAGGAGAAGAAAGATGTGAATGATAAGGATGATGACGGTGCCGAAGAGGATTCTTCAGATTTCTCACTGTTCAGAAGGCTGTTCAAAGTGCGTCCTGAAGAGAATAAAACTAGTACGGCAAATGAATGCCACAACGGTGACAGTTTGTTTGAAAGCAGTCCAGGGACTGAGAACTTCTTCCGCAAACTCTTTAGGGACAGAGATCGTTCAATCGAGGATTCGGAGCTGTTCAATTCAAAGAAGCAGAAAGAGGTTTGTTCACTTTTTCTGTTGACACTTGTTCTTCATTCTTTGAGGTCTGTTCATTTTTAGTCCTTTGGTTTCCAATATATGCACCCATGATATCAACTTCCATTGTTACATCCTTACCGTTTTTCCAAAATTCCTGTACCACAGGTCCCCATCTGACTGGTGTAAACAATCCTCTCATCATATCATATGGATGGTCATTTATGAACTGTGTTTTTAATTTGATGCAATAGACATTGCTAAACATAAATATCAGATTATTTGTTTTATGTTGGGTCTGCAATTGGAAAATAGAGCTTTTCTGTTCTACAATTTGCTCTCTAGTTTCTAATCACTGCTGAAAATTGTGAAGGAATTAATGCTCTTAATAATTATGAATCTTACCATATGCTTATACTTGAATGGTGCTTCCTAATGTATTACTATTAGTCTTTGTAGTTTTTCAACTGTTTTCCACTCATAATCCCTCGTATTACAAGTCTTCATTCAACCTATTCTAATGTTTTTATGGGCCTTTAAATCTTTCAAGTGGATGCAATTGGAGATCCTTTAGGTTAATAATCACTACAGAGATTTCTTACTTCAGAAACCCCCTTTTTCTTGCATCTAGATATAAATGGCATGAACTTATCCTGCTTTGTTGTTTGATGAGACAGAAAAAGCTGGAAGTTATCTAAAATTTATTTTTTCACATAGCTTTTTAAATGCTCCTTTCCTGTTGTTTAGCTTATTTGCCATTCCAATGGTATGTAATCTAGCAACGTCATCCAATAAACTAAACCTCTTTTAATGTTAGTTAAATCTGTTAACGTCATAAAAGTTAACTATTGCTGTCTGTGTAGCTTTTCTCCTTAAACTTTGCACTGAATGTTAGTTAAATCTGTTCACGCACTGAATTACACGTATTAGTATTGGCACTGTAGAAAATTCTCCACGTGAAGCTATTTTGTCATCCTTAGAACTAGTCTGTCCTTTACTTGGTGTCCTATGAATGGAGGGACAGCATCTGCTAAATTGTGAATTTACCTGGTTTGGTTTGAAATAGGATTATTAATTGGATTCTACCCTTCCCACTGATGTATTTTTCTCATCTTCTGTACTATGGTCTGTCTAAACTTTTAGGATATGATTTATTATATTGTTGTTATCTATTTTTCCTATATTATTTTTCTATTGTTTATGTCTCAAGTACTGGAATCCCCCCCTCTTGACATTGTTATTTTTTCATTAAAAATATTTAAACAAATAACAGCTTCCACTATGTGAGCAACCTTTTTTATATTACGTTAGTTCTAGGACACTTGATTGATCCAGGGAGCATTATTCTCTTGCTCTTCATTCTGTTAATTGTGTCTTTTGGAATTTGCCGGACTTCTGATCCTAATCACCAGGGAGTGAGAAGCTTTATTGACCTTACGAGTGTGGTTTGGTTCATAAATATCTTCCTTGCTTTTCTAAATCAAGGTTTAGGCATAAGATTTTTTGAATGCTATTGGGAATATATTTTGTAATAACCATGAAGATTGTTTTGGAGTTCTGAACACTGAACATACCCCTCTTCCACTAGATCTGCTTTGATATTAAGGGTTTTGATTCTTCCTTTTCTTTTGTTTCCTATTATATTGTTTGGTTATTGGTATCTGTTCCCATGTGCTCGAGTTGCTTTTTTCTTGATTAACACCTTGTAATATGTAATGTTTAGAAAAGGTTGAAAAAACCTTAGGAACATAAGGGATGGATCTGTTTGTTTTGCTTTCTATTCTTTGAAATTGTTGAAAACTTGAAATCTGCATGATGTGACTGGAGATTATTTTGGCTTGGCTGAAGTAACTTATATGCCTACTTAGAACTTGGCGGTAGATTATGCTTTTAATTGAGATCTAGAACACTGGGCTTGATGAAACCGATTCCATTGCTAAGGAATTGAAGTATAATCCCCATGTAGTAATTGATAAACTGAATAACATTGAAGAAGCGCATAAAGTTAAAGAATCCTCACATGTCCAACAAGAGCATTAAAATAAGTTTTTCCATGTATTTTGAGGGTCCTTGGAGGGTTATATCCTCTTACCCATATCCGAATGTGCATTTGACATGTGTGTCGGACATGGATACTTCAAGAAAAATGAGGAAGAGTTGGAGTGAAATAAAATGAACTATTATAATTAAAACGATGAAAAATATCATAAAGGAGATAGAAAGGTTTTTTGATGCTGAGAAAAATTCCTTCGTTTTTTCAGAGAAGGATTTGAAGCACGAGTTTTACTGGTTTCGTGTGATTTTACTGCTCTTTATTTTTAATATTACTGTTTTTGCTGGACTTGCTCGTGGAAATTTATGTTACTTTTTTGTGCCGACGAATTTGCAGAAGCATCCTGGTTCCCCCCCTAAGCAACAGAATGATAGATTGAACTCCAAACCCCCGCTTCCAAATAATTCTGTATCTCAATTACGAAAAGGAGCTTATCATGATTCATTAGATTTTGTACTGTCATTATGTGACACATCATATGGCTTGGTGGATGTTTTTCCAATTGAAGATCGCAAAACTGCTCTTCATGAGGTGGTTTGCTCATTTAAAAGTTAACCAATGGTTCAATTAACTAATTGAATATTCTTCTAGGATTGTTATCTGACATGTTAATTGTTGTCATTTTTGCGTCTTAGTCACTTACAGAGATTAATTCGCATCTATCTGAGGCCCAAAACAACGGAGGTACGTATTTATTTATGTTGAATTTGATCAAAGCAATGGCATTGATTGACATTATTTATTATCTTTATTTAACATTATTTATTATCTTTAATAAGTTTACTTATGATTTAACACAACCCACAAAATCAGGACTCGTGCCAAACAATAATGGGTGACGGATTTTTAATGCATCGATGACCTTAAATAGTAACAAAATGAAACTTCAAATACCAACTTTAGGCAAAGACATAAAAAAGGAATAGTTTGGGCACTTATTTTATATTAAATCCCATATTAACATTGTTAAATAACTATTTCAAGTGAATTTTGTGGTTGGCTATTAGTTTGTAGTTTGGTGACACCAATTGCAAAGTGATATTATGCCATTCGAACTTTTAGGCTTTTTTTGGCTGTGATAAAATTTCCTCAGCATTAATGGTAGTTAGCCTGCACTTCCATTGTTACTTCTGATTTATTGAGTGAATTGGATCTTTGCTTGTAATATATTGCTCCATACCCTTATTTGAGTATCCATGAATACTTTTAGGAGTTTGCTTTCCAATGGGAAAAGGGATGTACCGTGTGGTTCATATTCCTGAAGATGAAGCTGTTCTTTTGAATTCTAGGGAAAAAGCACCTTACCTGATCTGCGTTGAAGTTTTGAAATGTGAATTGTTGAGGTAAGTTTTGAGTTAGTTGTCCATATGACCTATGCAGTTTTTTTCAATTTGCTCCAGGAAACATAACCTAGGGGAACTAAGTGTGGTTTCTGAATCCTTTTCTTGAATCTTATTTTAGCAGTAAAAAGGACACATCGAATGCTCAGAAACTTTCTGGAGGTGGAATCCCTTTAGCAAATGGTGATGCATTACTCCAAAAGCCGCCTCCATGGGCTTATCCTTTATGGACTGCTCAAGAGGCATATCGTAATAGCAGTGATAGGATGTCAAATTCCACTGCACAAGCCATTGACCAAGCAATGACACATAAGTCTGATGCGAAAGTGAAATGTGTCAATGTGAGTTTCTCTGTAGAAAAGCTAGCAATCGGTCATTGCAACTCAAGTGCTGTTTCAGTTCAGGGTGAACAAGAGTTAACTCAAAAAATAGAAGATGTTCATGCTATTGATATGGAGTGGGTAAGGGTGGTATTGACTTCAGAACCTGGGCTCCGAATGGAAGACATTGAGGGACAGGGGCAACCACGTCGGAAGGAGCACCGTCGTGTTCCGAGTACTGTTGCCATAGAGGAAGTAAAGGTGGGCATCTGATTTTAAACACTTGAAGCAGATGCCAACATTCTATCATGGTTAAAATATGAAATCTATAAACTTTTATGTGAATGTGTTTATGTAAATAAGGGTGGGTGTCTTATTTTGTTCAACATTATTTTTGCTAATGGTTAAGGTATTAACTTAGAGTTTTGTGTGTGCCTGGTTAGAGAATTTCCGGTGCTTGTCAATGTACATACCTAGATATCTAAAGTTGATCTGTCTTTGACTGTTCGGTTTTATTAGGTTATGATTGTCTTCTTGTTTCTAGATTCATAGTTAAATCCTTGAAGTCTTAGAAGTGAACAAGATTTTAACTGTAAAATTATTCATAGTTAAGTCCTTGTTTGTCTTCTTGTTTATAGATTCATAGTTGATATTGCATCCTAGTTTTTGACTTGAAAGCATGACCATTTCATCATTGACATGTTTTCTCTTGGAGTATGCTGTATACAATCTTGTTCCTTTACTCCTATCTTTGGGTTTGTTAATTCTCTAGGATATATTGGTTAAGAGTTTCTATGAACTGAAGAATATTTATAAGGTATCCGTAAGTCGTTAAATATGTTATAATATGCATGGCATATGCCAATAGTCTAGAAGGGGATTTTTCTATTCCCATGTGCTGATATCATTATCAAGTTAAATATTGGGAGATATGTTGCATTAGCCTGTAACAATTTAATCAAACGTTGTCAAGGGTGTCTCTACTTATCATCATTATGGTTTCTCTTCTTGTAAAGGATTCTGTAGAGGCTTATTTGCTTTAAAGACCATTTTAAGTTTTCTCAGGAGTATAAATTTTAATAGAGGAGGGAATGTTTTTGATTCAATCTTTTGGCTTATTTTAATTTGAAATGTGTTCCCTTATAAATTTATTTAATTTGTGTCCCATTTTAGATGCTACTACTGAAACATAAAATTGTTGTGCAGGCAGCTGCCGCGAAGGGAGAAGCTCCTCCTGGACTTCCTTTGAAAGGGGCTGGTCAGTATTCATCAGATGCACAACCGAGGGTAGTATTGGTGAAACTGAAGATCTCTCTTTCTCTCTTTTTTTCTTTTCCTTGAAACTTTGTAAATTCCCACTAGGCTAATGGGGGTGTGCCTAAAGCTGGTGATGCATTATCTGGTGAACTTTGGGAGGCGAAGAAGGAGAGAATACGAAAAGCTTCGATATATGGGAAATTACCTGGTTGGGACTTGCGTTCGGTAAGTTCAGCTCATAAGAAATTGCTCATTTTGCTTCTATACTTCCCTTAGCATTGTATTTGTATGTTCCTAATCAGTTGCACAATGGTTTTATTTTTGCATAAACCCCTTGGCAATTTTATTTGTATCATGCCTCCCCTGCAAGACTAACCAAGAACATATATTCATGTCATCACAAAAGATACTAGTGTAACATATGTACGTGTAATCATCTCTACTTATTTGATTGCAAGAAATAATTTATTGGTCCTACAAAAGATACTAGTCATGAAGCTTAAAATCTGGTGCAGTATTATTTCAATTAAATATGTGGGTGAGTCAGTTTACAACAAATTGATTATGGATTTGTGGGTAATTGTTCAACTAATTTTTGCATTATAGTTTTGACATGAACCATTTTTATCCTTTTTCTATGTATTTGGTGAACATTTTGGTGAATGTTATTTAATTATGTACTATTTGTTTCTTCCTGCTATGTGCTATTTAGTTTAATTTAAGTAAATATGCTCCCTTTGCTATTTGTATCATGAAGGTTATTGTAAAGAGTGGGGATGATTGTAGGCAAGAACATCTTGCTGTGCAGCTTATCTCTCATTTTTATGGTATGTCCCTTTTTTACAATTTTTTTGCTTTGATCCCAATATTCGTTACCCGTTTGCTTTCTGTCCAATCTAGTTTCTTTATAAGGTGCAACCTTTGGAGTCAGGTTTTCTTTCTACATCATATGTTATCAGAAACAATACGAGAAAATGTCAAGGCAGTGAATATCATTGAGAATGCATTATGTTGGAATAAACTGTAAAAATTACATTCATAGTAGTATAATGTATATGTGTTTTAAACATGATTTCAAACATTAGGGAACTTAGAACTGAGTTATTGTTTCATTATCGTAGTTGGTTGAAGTGTGTGTTTATGGCTTTTAAACTCCAGATATATTCCAAGAAGCTGGTCTTCCTCTATGGTTGCGCCCTTACGAAGTTTTGGTTACATCTTCTTATACAGCTCTTATTGAAACAATTCCAGATACGGTAACTTAAACTTTTGCTGTTCAACTGACTGGATTGTATCTGTGATGGAAGTTTTGGCTTTTAAAATGGTAATAACTTTGCTGTTTTCTGCAGGCCTCTCTTCATTCTATTAAAAGTAGATATCCCAATCTATTAAGCTTACGCGAATTCTTTGCTGCTAAATATCAGGAATGTTCTCCTAGTTTTAAACTGACACAGGTAATCTAGTAGCAAAGAGGCAGGTCTCTCCTGCTGTTTTGTTTGTTAGGGAAGTTCATTCTTAGGTTTCATATAATTGTCACATTTTACTAAATATTTTGGCTTTATATTTAAGCTTTTAGGAGTGCAGTTGGACCATTAAGAGGAGTCAGAATTTGCTTCTCCTTTTACCCTGGGAAAAATATTTTTCTGTTTAAAAGTACCATGATTGTAATGCTCTAGTAATTGAAAGGAATGTTGTTAAGTAGGAGAATACAGGAACATTCTTTTCCATTTCTATACATTAGAGTTGGACAGCAATTTTGGTTTGTGTTTGTGTCATCATGGACAATTATCCTACTCTTTTTTAAGCTGCAGCTGGATTTACATTTTATGCTATTTTGATTTTTTTTTTTTGAGTTACTTAAGGGTTACTTTCATTCCGGACCAACCATCCCATGGTAACCAGTTCTGTGCGGTTACTGAAAAATCTTGCTAGCCAATGGTAGTTACCTATTAGTATATGTTGATTGCTTGATGTGCCAGCTTCTGTGTTTTTGCAAATTAACTTGATATTTTCAAGTAGATGGATCACTCTTGTTGGTATCTTCCTTTAGTACTAAAATTTGTGATTGCGAGATACTTCTTGATTAACTGCACTGGTCAAATCCAAGCCTTATATGATAATGGGATGTAGGAGCTAGATACGTTAGTTGCAGTGTTCTGTTGGATGCTAATCAATTGCATTTCTTTGGAAAGCTTTAATGTGTGTTTTGTTTTGTTTTTGGAAACATGAACATTCTGTGGTTTGTTGATTTGGTTGAAATTACCCAGAGTTATATGAAGGGTATTCTGTTAACATGCTTTGTTATCTTGTGTGCCTATGTCTTATATTTTATTACATAAAGTTAATGATATACTAGGATTCCTTCTTTTTTTGTGCTATCTGAATGAACTAGAACACGTTTGTAGTTTGCTATTTTTGTTTGTGTGCTTTATTTTTTTATTATTTTTTTGTGTATTTCGTGATTGTGTTTACTTAATGTTTTAATCACTCAAATTATGATGTTATTTTGTTTATAGAAGGTGCTTAGATTTACTTTGGTTGAATGTTTGTATTGCTCACATTAAGGTTATTATTGCAGAGAAACTTTGTTGAAAGTATGGCTGGGTATTCCCTTGTGTGCTATCTTCTTCAGGTATGTATGGTTTTCTCTTGCTCTGTTTTATCAATTCAATGCACAAATTAAGTGGTCATCATGGAATATAACTTTTAAGAGGTTAAAGCAATAAATAAGATCAATTGAACGGGAGATGTTACTTTCTAAATGCCTTTTTATTGTGTTGGTGGTTTTTTTATGTACTGATTACTGAAAGCTTATTATAACAGAATTTGGTGATGTAGTATGTTCTATGCTCTCTTTTCATTTTCCAATTTATCCCATTGTAGGTCAAGGATAGGCATAATGGAAATCTGCTACTGGATGAAGAAGGTCACATAATACATATAGATTTTGGCTTCATGCTCTCCAATTCACCTGGTGGTGTAAATTTTGAGAGTGCACCATTCAAATTAACCCGTGAACTTCTTGAGGTAAGTCTGCTGAACTTGAGATTCTATCTTATAGCTTAATTTTGTCAGTCCAACACTATTTTATCACGTACGTTAGATATACACTTAATGCTTAATCGTCGGGTGTGCTAGGTCATGGATTCTGATGCTGAGGGAGTTCCGAGTGAATTTTTTGACTACTATAAGGTATTTAAGCCCTTTCTGTGTTTAACGCCCTGTGTGGTTTGTTCACTCTTTTACATAAGTGTGTGTCAGTCCTCATGCGCACCAATATATAGAAAATTAGCAGATGTAGTTGTAAGATACTTGCTCACTGAGAATAAATGTTATGAAAACATGAAGTGAGACATAACCAATACTAAAAGACCATTATGTCAAGCTGTATGCAATACTATAATCTTGTCTTATTTCATAGACCTTAAACCAAGTTGGTCTGTACAAACAGAAACTTCAGCTTTTAATTAGAAATGTTCTTGTGCTAAAGCGATGCTGATATCTTTACCCCTTAATTTCAGGTATTATGCATCCAAGGGTTCCTAACCTGCCGTAAGCATGCAGAGCGAATAATTCTTCTTGTTGAAATGTTGCAGGTAACCTGCTATCGTTTATTGCTGGTCATACTATATTTGTTTTCATAACCATAACATGATGAGATCGATTATGGTAGTTCTTTTTGTTAGTTAGTATGTACAGCCGTGTATTGTAAAAGTTTTATATAGAATAGCAGTTGTATTTTATCTTTATTTTCTCTTAACAAGTAGTTTAAATTTTAAACTTTATCTTTGTAAAGGATAAGAGTCTCTTATCTTATAGGTTAACTACTTGATGTAAAACACCTGTGTAAAAGCCTATATAATAGACTTCTCTTTCAATAATGAGAATCAACTCCGAGTACATTAAAACTCTGTTTCTCACACTTACTGATCCTTGAAAGTTTACCAAAGTGACACCTGGTTAATTTGCCTATGCTTGTCACTGTTGTTCTTGTAACAAGTACTTGTAAACCATGATAATTAAAGAATGGAGTCGGGACAGCCTGTATTTCTCCAATGCCGTCAGTCACTTACAGTTCACTGAACCTGTTTTTATCTTGCTGATTAACACACTATATGTAATTACGAAAAAGAAAAGGTTGAGCTGCCTAGAAAGACATATTAGCAATGTGTAAGGCTGGAGAAAGAACGTATATACTCAACATACTTTCATTGTTTGTGTTAGGATTCTGGTTACCCATGCTTCAAAGGTGGTCCTCGAGCAATACTGAATTTACGAAAACGGTTCCACTTAAGTCTGACAGAAGAGGTTTGTTGTCTTAAGCTCTTTACTCATTTTTAATACTACCCTGCATTTAATCTTGATGGTGGTTATCTATTGGTTTGTTGCAGCAATGTGTATCGTTGGTGCTTTCCCTGATAAGCAGCAGTTTAGATGCATGGCGGACGCGGCAGTACGATTATTATCAAAGGGTTTTGAATGGAATATTGTGAATTCAGATTTGATTTGTTGCCCCATTGTTACATGTTTGCTAAAATCAGACTAGTGGAGATTTCCATACGAGAAAGATACTCGTGTTATACAAGGATGGTTCACTATGTCATGACTTCAAAGTTTTTCTACAAGATAAATTTCTTTTAAGAGGGGGAAGGGGTGGTTCATACCAGTCTGTGGCTTGTCTTATCTTGGTTTGAGGAATTTGTAATCGTATCGGCATATATAAACACGGGAAGGCTAGCAGGCAAACTCTTCCATCTCTGAGCTCTCGTGTGTTCTCCGGTTCTTGGTGATTAAATCGCTAGGAGTTTCGACTCAAATGTGTCTACTCATCCTCGGACATGGTATACTGTACAGAATGATTTGGCAAGAGATTGCCTTGAAATTAAGTCTTTACTGCAGGTTGCAACCAACAGCAGTTACTTCAAAACATGCATCAGTAAAGCTGAATACAATGATGGATGGCACTGGCAGTTCATGGTATAAGTACAGATTGTGGTTTCATCAGGGATTAGTTGATGGCGGGTGTAATTTCTCCTGCACATTTATAGTTTCTCAGCAAGTTGATTGTATCATACGAAGTTATTACTCATCAAATTTTATTCACTGTGAGGTTTGTTCATTAGAAACGCATAGCAGGGTTGTTTGCTTGGATATGTTTTGTTTGAGCTGCTTGTTTTCTTCTTCCACTTAGTTTCTAATTTATAATTTTGGATAATATTTCTTTCAAGCAAAAAAAACTCTTATTGAAGCAAAAAATAATCCAATAAAGCCGATACTAAGTATTCAACACCTTTCCAAAGATTTTTGTAACATTTTTATTTGGTAGTATGACTGGATATTGCAAACGGTCGGTATGAGTTATTTTAAGTTTGATTACATTCAGTACAAATTTAGTTTGGGTATTAGATTGGGTTGGTTTGATTTTTTAGGTTGGATTAGAAGATCGATCGATTTTAATCAAATTTTTGAGCAGAGTTAGAGTTTTATGCCTTATATATGATTATATAGTATGTATATTTAGTTCGTTGAAAAATGTTTGGGTTCATTTTTTATTTAACTTAAATTTGGATCGATTTTGGTTTGATTTATTTTGAGTTTCCGATCAAGTTTAGGTCATCTTCGGATAAATCAATTCAAATCTCGACTCTTAGTCAAGTTTGTCGTGTCTAATTATGATTAAATGGTCCATCGACTTGGTAATCCAAAATGTTAAGTTTAGGGATGTATCAATAGAGTGTTGTTGGAAGGGAAGTTGTATGCTTCTTATATAGATTGTGTAACACCTATTTCCGGGCCGATAGAGAATTGGATCTAAATGTGTTACTAAAAACTTATTCAATGGTCAAATTATTGTACAAAATATTTTACTAATGTCTTTATAAGAATTACCAAACTAACTTATTAACAGATTACACAAATTGTGGTTAATTTTAAACTTTTTACACTTAAGGACTGAAATGTAAAATTTATTAATTAGGGGATCTTATTTAAAGTTTGTTTTATTAACATAAAATTAAACCTAACAATTTTAATCAATTAAAGTTTTATCACTAACATAGATCATTTATCTATCTAATTTTAGCTTTGGATATTCAGTGACTGATTTATAATGTTCAGAGAAATTATTTTAAGTTAATTAACTAACTTAACAAACATCTGTACCAATACACCTAGTGTCCATATGGCTAGCCTGACAGATAGATAATTTTGTTGGGACAGAGGGATCGTATCGATATACTTAGTTGAGTGTCAAAGTTAATGATTCTAGATGGTTTACCTATATTGGTACAATCTAGATTGTATCGGTACATCTAGTGTGACTGTTAATACCGTTGGTTCATACCAATCCCAACATTGGTACCCGAAGACCTAACAAAATCTCTAATTCAATTTTGATTTAGTGTACCGATCTGTCCTAAGGCCGTATTGGTACAATAACAAGTTACAAATTATAATGATTATTTTTCGTACGGATAAACATTGTTTAGAATTAGTATAGCCTTTAGTTTTGGAAAAATTATGCATATTCGTACCAATACGTCATCACCCGTATTGATATGGATGAACTTGAAATGGTAAAATTTTATTGGTTTCTTATTAATTTTTACCAACTAATCATTAGCATGTAAAATTTTAACTTATTTCAAATCCATTTTTTTTTTACCTTTTAGTGTAATTAGAGCTTTTTTTAGCTATTTTATCATTTTATAAACATACTAAAACACACATACACCACTTAAAAATATATATGTTTATACACATATCAAAATGAGCAAATTAAACATGTTTATTTCCTATGTCACCATACCATGAGTTTGGAAACAAAAACAAGCATACATGTGATTGAGGATAATGACTTGCAACTTCGATCACAAGATCGAACTTAAAAATTTCTCTAGATCCTAAAATGCATGAAATATATGTTAGGCTTACTTAACCCAATGAGGTATTTACACTTATAATATCCAATTTACCTAGTTACTTATAATATTTATTTGGTCTATTTACTACAGATGCAACATAAACCAAAAAATTAAATGCAATCGCGATTACACCTAACCATTCCTGAGACACAACTACACTCACCTAGTTACTTAAAGCTTTTAAGGTTCTCGAATAACAATCCCTTTACCTTTAGATGAGCTTAGAAGTGGAGATGATGATGATAATTTATCTTCCACTACTTGTACTGATAAAAATTTAAGACATATCATTAGAATCAAAACAAATGATTTAAAAATTTTATTTAAGCTCATTAAAGCTTGTAGACAACATCCAATTTAAAGACCGAAACTTAAACACAAGGGCTTAGTTTGAACTTTCAATACTTTAATTCTTAAAATTAAATTTCAAAAGATTTATAGAATAAAAAAATATTACTTACCAATCCTCAAGCTTTTAATTGATAATTAAAAATCAAACAAAAATAAATATTTGAGAGAAGTGTTTCTTTAAGACAGAGGTTGAAGACAACAATGAAACACTTAGTTTGGCTTAAGGAAATGTTGGATGAAAAAGATGAATTGTGGAATGACTATTTTTGGTGTAATAAATTTTCAGTAACCAGGCTTTCTTTCTTTTATCTCTCCTCCCAAAACGAGTGAAAAGGTTCCCATAATGGTTCCCTCCCAAGCAATCAATTGAAATTTTTTCTAATTTGGGAGGAAACCAACTAAAACTTATTAATTTTTTAATCTTTTCGTCTTTGATTCATCATAATTGTCATAATTTTATGAAAATCCTTTTCACAATCACGTGGAATGAATGGACAGGGAGATGACTTATCCTTACAAATGGTCTAATTATGAGGGTGATCCATCAACTTCATAAAGTTTATATTTTTGCACTTAAAATTTCAATTTATAAGATTTAGTCAATAAAATAACTTTCAAACCTTTCAGAAAGGTCCAACAATACTATTGGCTCAATTAAATTTCATTACGTTATAATTGAATACAATGGTTAAGTAATTGCAACATTTGGACAAATCCAATGCAAAATTTTCAATCACTAGAACCTAATTTTTTGACTAGACAAGTTTTTGGGATGTGACATTATGTATTTTTTTATATTTTTATTTTCTATTGAATCTAAATTTTCACTCCTGAAATGTTTAATTTTATAATTGTAATATCCATTTTTAGCCTAGTTGAGAACCAGGTCGGAGTGTGTTACTAGAAGATAGTTCGATGATTAGTATATTATTCTATTCAATATTCTATATTTCAATAAGGGTTCAATGTTCAATACGATGCAATATTTGCATGGTAAGGTCAAAGGATCCATATGTTAATGGTTTACCAATTTTAGAACAATTTCAAACTTTTCAAGTTTTAGGGGATAACTACAATTTTCATAAATTAAAAGTCCTTAACAGAAATTCCTTTTACCAATAGGAAATTAAATCTATAAAAATATTTCTATACTTTCAATGCATTTAGAGTTCATTTACTTATCCAATTTAATCATTTATTACTAGGGGACCAATATGTAAAATATGTAAGTTCATTTTATAAGCCAATTAACAAAATTAACTACCCCATATTGATACGTCTTATGGCCATATCAATATTTCTTAAAAACTTTTAGTAAGTTTGTTATGGTTAGAAGGGTTGTACTGATACAAGTCTAACCGTATCGATATATTAGGCTCTATATTAATTTTCAAGGATTCTAGTTGCGTTTTACCATACTGGTACGGTCTAAATCGCATTGGTACACTTATTATGAATATTAAAATGGTTGATCCCGTATGATACCAAGCATCGATATGCAAGAACGACATAATTTTAGATTTTTGAGTTCTATAATCATTAATTTTATCCGAGGTTCTAAACCCGGGTTTATTTTTCGTTTTAGTCTCGAATAATGGGCTTGTAGTTATTAAACAAAATACAAAAAAATATTGTTACTATATATATGTTATAATTTGAAAAAAAAATTAAAAATTATGCATATACTATTATATTATTTGGCTTTTTTATTTTGCTTAAAAAATCAAAAAATTCTCAAAAAAATTATTATTATTATTATTATTAATTATATTACTTTAATTTGTTATTTTGTTAAAAAAAATCATACATATATATGTTATATATTATTATTCCTCCTAAAAATAAAAAAAGATTATATAAAATATTTATTTATTTTTCATTATTTTCGGTAACTTAGTCTCTTAATTATTATTATTATTATTATTATTATTATTATTATTATTATTATTACTAATATTATAGTCATTATTACATACTTAAATTAAAAATCCAAAAAATTATATTTTTTTCTTGTTATTACTATTATTAGTTTTATTATCGTTGCTTTCCTCTTTCTATTAGTTAATATTATTATTTTATCTTATATATTATTATTATTATTATTATTACTATTACTGGTTTTATTATTATCAAAATATATATTGCTTTTCTTTTTTGTTACTATTTTTATTATTATGAATATTATATTATTATTTATTATATTTATAATAAATAAATCTGATTATAAATAAACCTATAATAAAAAAAATCATTTATTAATGTCAATCCATTTATAACAAACCCATAAATAAAAATTATAAAACCCATTAAATGAGCTACAAGACCCATAGATTTACATCAGGCCCGGATTATAATTAATTACAATCCCTATATTAATACAAAGCCCACATATCAGACTCGAAGCGGTTAAAATCGGATACCCAAATGGGTAATAGAAACCCTAATCCCCTTTCTTAACCCTTGTGCGCAGCCATATCTGAGCCGTTGGATCAAGCCCTCGATCCAACGGCTATGATCGAAGGACGACCAGCTAGAGGAATCTTCTAGAATCGGTCACGCTTCCACGCGCCGATGATTGAAGTCTCCACACGCGCGTGGAAGACACGCTCGGCTCTTCATCTGTCCAGTCGCCCTTTTGACTTCTCCGATCACCATCCGACGCTCTTCTGGTGATGGTCCCCTCCAGTTCCAACGGCAACCTCGCACATACAAACAAACGAAAATTATCAAATTCGTACAAATCCACAAAGCTAAAACAACGTGGAAATTGTAGAGCATTACAACAAATTTTTGTCAAACGAATAAACACCATATTGCAGTAAATTCAGAGGACAATTCGAACCAATAATAGAAGAATTTTAGAGGCAATACATACATGAATACATCCAAAAAATTGGAGGAACCAATGAGCAAAATAGAATTTTTAGGGCTTCTTGTAATCGGATACTTAAATTGAATTCACTCATTGTAATGGGGCTTTTTTTTCCACTCCCAATCAATACAACAAAAACATTTCGAGAAGTAAATTCTTTGTTTTTTCTTGCATGCAAACTGAAAAGAAAGTTTATTTTTTTTTTATCTTCGACACCTTTTCTTCTTCTTCGTTTCTCCGATGACCCTTTTACCGACAATAATCCCACGAGCCTTCGAGTTATCAGGGTGAGCCATATAAAAGGAAAAGGAGAAAAGACGATTCATTTTTCCTCTCTTTTTCGTTTTAAGATCTGAAATAGAAGGGAGTCTTCGTTTTTTAATCTTATTTTCGGTCTAAAAAGAAGAAAAAAAGGTTTTTTGATTTGTCTTCAAAAATGGGGTTTCGGTAGTTTTTTAAAATCGACGGCCATCATGGGTGGTAGCCGATTTCTGATTTCTTGGTGGCCGGTTTCTGGGCTTTAAGGTGATGTTCTGAAAAATGGAAGAACATCTTGAATGTTCTTGAGAGTCTGGATTTGGATGAACGAAAGCAGAGAGGATTTCTCTCTTCTCTCTTAGTTTTCGGGTAACAAATGGATGAAAAGAGGGACCTTTTCTTTATTTTTGTGTTTTATAGTGGGATAAATAATGAGGATGGACTATTATCTCATTAAACCCCTCCGTCCCTAAGTTATTACACCTGAGGTCCTTCATTGTTTGAGTCGTTTTTTATTCCAGTCACCATTTCGCTTATAACCGTCGATTTTAAAATCGGTTTTATTTTTTCGAAGTCTCTCCGTGTCTGGAGGGTTATTTTTGAGCTCTTCCTTATTCTTAAATAACGTTTCGAGGGCCTCAATATTTTCAAAAGTTTTCAATTCGGTCATTGTTTTCTTCTTTTCCTCTTTGAATTTGCCACAAAATTTTGTTTTTCTTTTATTTAATCATTTACAGTAACCTTCATATTTCTTTTTCTTTGTCATTTTATTTTATTTTATTTTTATGTTTTTTTTATATGTGTTTGCATTTGTAATCTCATTTAATTTTATATTTTTGTCCATGTTGCATATATTTATGTCATTGAGCTTTTATTTTATTTACACCATACATTTGTATTTATTTATTCCTTTAGTTTTTTTTTTTTTGCTATGTTCTTTATTTATATACATCTATTTATTTTTGTTCATGTATTTTTAATTATTACATTTTACTTTGATTTCCATATATCTTGTTTTTTTTTTACTTTTTTTTGCATGCCTATCTTAGTTCTATATATACTTTTTACCATGCCATGTTTTATTTAGAAATTTTATTTTGTTATTCACATTTGCATTTATTATATCATGCGTTTTTCATTTATGTTTTTTTTATATATTTATGTATTTTACTTTAATGTTCATATATGTTGTAAATATTGTTATTTATTTTTGCAAATTACATCACACTCATTAATTAACGAACCTATTTAATTACGTCTTTATTCGGTCGTAACGGGCCCGCCCTCAGACGCAATGTCGGCGGTGTATGCGTTGCCTTCGAATAAAGACACGATAAAAATAAAACTTAATTCGAACCTTAAACAAATTCTAATTTAAATGTCACTTTAAAACAAAATCTCCAAAATTAATTAAGCGGTCGTTTTGATAAAGGTGCTGATTTTGGACGGTTTTAACGTTAACCCGTTTTAAACCATAACCGACTCTCAAACACAAACCTTTCCAAATCTTTGGTTTTTACGGTGTCTGGCCTACCAAAATGGCCGGTGGCGACTCCAACCCTTTTTAAATTATTTTCCCCTTTTTAATTCAGTTTTCAATTTAGGTTTTCAAAACCTAATTCTTAAATTTTATCCCCAATTTCAAACCTAATTTTTCAGTCCCTAATTTTTGAAATTAAACCCTAATTTTCGGACAATTTCAACTTTCCTAATTTTTGAAGTTTTCACTAGTGACCCCTCCTTTTTACTACTTCTTTTATTACACTTCTTAACACTTAAAATTTTTTAAATTAGCGGAAGAATCGCTACAAGTTCGATAGGTGTATCGATAATCACCTAACTGTATCAGTACGATGCTACAATAAAACTCTAGTGTTGATATCCCATATCAATATGCACTATACACTACTAGTATGCGCTTTGGCCTATTTCCAATTATGCAAAGCCCGTATTGATATGTCATCACCTATATCGATACGGTTGGGTATATAATGACAAAAATTATCTAGTTTTTAGCCAAGCTACCCTATCAAATCATATCCAAACTTAGTAAGATTTTATCAACAAGTTATTAATGATCAGTTATAATAGCATGCAAAGTTTCATAATATTTTAAACTTATTTACTATGTTTTTAGCTTTTAAGGCCAATATGTATATTTTGATCACTTTTTTATCAAATTCAAAAATCCATATTAGAAACTAATAGCACACATATCATACATGCATCTATATTTTATAGTACCAAATGTAACTTATACAAAAGCTACGTCATCATTCTAGGAGTATGTAGAATAGATATATGTTATATTAACACTAGGTGACTTGCCCAAAACCTTCCAAAATAGTTTGATCTTCAATCTAAGATTTCTTAACCTGAAAATGCATGAAAGATGAATGCATTAGGTATATTTTACCTAATGAGGTAGTTATAACCAGTACTAATAAAGCGATGTGCATTCAAATTCATGCTTAATCAATAATAATACCATAACACAATATTCAATATGTCCATGATTCATGTTATTCATCAATAATTCAATGATAATATATCATTGTCCAATGGAAGTCAATGTTTAATGACAATAAGTGCTTTCAATATTAACTCTTGGATATATTCAAGATAGTAGATACATGAATTATTATTCCTTTCCAAATCAATAATGGTTTAGTCACTCTATCTTGCCAATTGACCAACACAACATTTGTAAAACTATTGATTTTAATATAATAATTGAAAAATAGTTTTAAACTAATTTGAAAAAGTTTTAAAAATGGTTCTTATGTACAAACAACTTGAAAACACTTTTAAGAAGTTTTTGAGGGGTTTTGGAAGTGTTTAAAATATTTTAAACTAGTTAAACTTTTGCTTTCAACGTATGTGATTCGATACACCCTAGGGGTGTTTCAATACAGTTCAACACTGCCAAAAATTGTTTCGATATGCCAGGCAAGGCGTTTCAATACACATATATGGTATTTCGATACAACCCTAACGATCTTATAAAAAATCCTTAACAAATATTATGAAAAACCCCAACGGCTAAGAGTCGTATCGAAACAGGCATTGATCGTTTCAATACGAGGAGCAAAAGATTACAAGCTTTGGGATATAGTTGAAGATGGTCCATACGTGCCATAACAAAAAAAGGCGGAATGAAGTGTAGATGATCGTAAGAAGATGTAGCTTAATTGCAAGGCTTTGCACATTCTATTTTGTGCATTTATCCCTAACATATATGAGAAGATGTCTTTTTGTGAACATACCAAGAATGTATGAGATAAGCTTGAAGTCATATACGATGGAACAAACGATATAAAGGAGACTAAGATTGGACTCCTGAACCTAGAGTATGAGAACTTCAAGATAGAACTGGAAGAAGACATAAAGATAATGTTCGATAGATTCTCCACTATTACTAATGGACTTAAAGGCTATGGAAAAATCATTCTGAAAATGAAGCTTTTACGAAAGCTTATTTATTTCTTTCCTGAATCATGAGTGATGGAGGCTATGGAGTCCTGTTAATTCCACCTTTGTCAGATTATAGTATTTAAGATGTCGGTCCCACGATGACTGAGTCGACTTTACTTCTTCTTATGACTGCACTAAGAAAACTAAAAACACAAGTAATTTGAAGAGTTGAATTATAACTAAGATAACTATAAAAACATAAAATAACAAAATAATAAGATAATAGAAGCGAGGCTAAATTGAATGCTTTGTAAAGGAGAATCCAGTTATGTTAAGTATCCACTTATTAATGCAATGGGTTGAATTGCCGCCTCGACGGATCGCATAAAGGGTCACCGCAGCTGCCTAGGCGGGGTTATGCCTTGTCAATAATTCAACATTCCATAGTTCGACAGAGCATCCTTGTATGTCTTCTTCTTCTTTATCCCTAAGCGAAGAGAACTGTTGAAATCCACGTCTTGATGATACCTCCCGGCGTGAATCAAGAGCGGACAACAATCAAACACATACGTCTTGTCAGTCGTTGAAATCCTTGGCGGATTAGTCAATGCCCATGAGCAAAGATCGTATTCTCTCGTTTCATGAACCTACATCTCCCGATGCTAGACAAATGAATTTTTCTCACATACTTATCTTTCGAGCTCATATGTAAGAAGAATAACTACCAAGAGAGAATAAACTATGAAATAAGTTTTGTATTAATAAATATCAAACATAATATATCCTTCTTCCTCAACTACTTCACAAACAATTTAAATCTTCGAAAAGATTTAGAACATGATATAGGCGATGGCTAAAGGTATATAAGTGAGAATCCGTCTCAACTCCACACTAAACCTAAACCTAATAAGTGTCTTATATAGGCCAAGCGCTAAGTTAATCTTTCCATGCAAGGAAAGAGTTCTAAAATAAAAAGAAATCTAATTCCTAATTAAACTGTATCAATCTTATTTCCTAAAATATCTCTTATTTCCCGCGGTTGGCTTTGACATGGGCTTGACTCCTAACTGGGTTTCTTCTTTCTTTTGCTCTTTGTCCGTTTTCCTCTTTTTTTCGAGCACCAGTTGTTATCTTTTACGTTGTTGTCGCGACCTCCAAAGTGTTGTCGTGGCGAGTGTTTCGTCTGCAATTCAGCATCTATTTCTCCTTTGGCCATCTTGTGATATAGTTTCCTGTCTATGAGAGAAAACTATCAAACGTATATGTTTTATGCCAAATAATAGATAAATTCATAAAGTTAGTGTTCGGATGCTGAAATATGGAAAATAACCAAAAATATCCATTATCGCCTTTAAATCTGTCTTTATTAGCAATAAACGAGTGAAAATGATATGAAAAATGAGGACTTTTGAGTACTCATCAATGAGACTCAAAGAAGACCATCATCATCGAAGCCAATAATCTTAAAATTCTCAAGCTAGATGAGTTCATAGGGTCTCTCTTCACATACAAAATTATAAAGAAAAAATGAAAAAGGAGAAGAAGAAGAAGGAAGAAAAAAAAGTTGGGGAAGAAGAAAGTCATGGAGCTTGATATAAATGTCAACACTATTGCTTTCAAATCCTCCACTTGCAAGCATCAAAAAGATTCAAATGAGGAGGATAGTGATGAAGATGAAGAGATAGCCCATCTTTTCATGGAATTTGCTTGATTTATGAGGAACGACATGAAGAAATATTCAAAGCATGAATCGAAGAAGAAGATGAAAGATTTTCACAAGAGAGACAAAAAAGGATCATCTTCAAACAAAGCATATGTGACCCCTAGGAGTAATGAAGACTCCACCAAAGAAGAAGAGGTAACCCATCTATGTTTTATGGCCCTCAATGAGGGGAGATAGCTTCTAACTCATAAACTTTAATTTTTTATACATTTGATGAGTTTGCAAGAAGCTTATGATAAATTAATTTTTAAATTTAAAGTATCATTTTTCAAAGAACAAGTTGATTTCAAAGTTAAAAATTGAATGATTTGCTTGTGAAAACCAATTAGAAATTTGAACCAAAAATGAAAGATTTTGAACTCAAGGTTTTTTATTTGCAAATTTTGCTTCAAAATATAAAAAAAAGATCATCAAAAGAAAGTAGATGATCTTAAAATGAAAAAGGCTTGATTTGAAAAGAAAAACAATTTTGGAAAATCAAGCTTTTATCGAAGACAATTTAATGCCTCTAGTTTTTGGATGAAAAATGTTTTAGAAATGTTTGGCTCCAAAAAGGACTAATCACTTCATTTAAAAAGGATAAAATTTAAAAATAAATTATGCAGGGGACTAAAATTTATGCTACTAATGTTAAAGGGTCAAAACAATTTGGATACCAAAAATTACTTGATTATCTTATTTTAGGTGTGATGGAGAATTGATCAACAAAGTACAAGATTAAGGGGGGCTCTATACACACAAGAAATGATACTTGAAGAAGGAATACTTTGCATCTTCCCTTTGGTTTAAGTGTGGTAAAATTATTTGAAATTGTCTTTATTTGTTTAATTTTTTTATTCAACTAGTTAACATATTTGTTTGGCAAACTCTTTGTGATGCTTTGAGTAAGAATGGGTCTATTTTCATTAAAACTAATAATTAATATTTTTTAAAAAATTCAATATTCTTTTGGTTTTTAACAATCTCCATTGTTATGAGCTTTAAAGTTTTTTAAACTTTGTTTGAACTATTTTTTTAATATAACAAAAAGGGGAGAATGTTTTAAAAAATTAAATTTTTAAATGAATAATGGAGAGACTTAATGACTTTGCATCTTTAATTATTTTATTATAAATTTATTTTACAAAAGGGTGAAATCTCAAAAATAATTTTTCAAGTTGGTTTTATTATATCAAAAAGGGGGAGATTGTAGAAATATCGATTTTGATATAATAATTGAAAAATAGTTTTGGACTAATTTGAAAAGGTTTCAAAAATGATTCTTATGTCCAAACAACTTGAAAATATTTTTAAGAAGTTTTTGAGGGTTTTGGAAGTGTTTGAAATGTTTTAAACTAGTCAAACTTGTGCATTCAACGTATGCGTTTCGATACACCCTAGGGGTTTTTCGGTACAGTTCAACACTGCCAAAAAAACGTTTTGATACGCCTGGCAAGGCGTTTTGATACAACCCCAATGGTCTTATGAAAAATCCCCAACGACTAAGAGTTGTATCAAAACAAGCATTGACTGTTTTGACACAATGATCAAGACATTTCGATAAACCTTCAAGGTGTTTCGATAAGGGTCTTTTAATGTACAACGACTCTTTCCCAAAGGGGTTGTATAGAAACAACAAAACCCGTGTTTCGATACACCTGACACCAAAAGGGGAAATTGATCTGAGAATCAACTACAAACGACTCTAATTTGATCCCAACGGTCATCAATGGCTACAAATTCAACTTAGACTATAAAATAGACCTCCAAGTATCAAGAGAAGACTAATGCTTCAAATATATCAATAATATGATGTACTTGTGTCTAAGTGCTTATAATTGTTCATTCTTTCGTAGACAACACTTGTGAGCTTTCATTGTTAAATTTGCTCAAGTGTTTAAGATTTTGGGTGAGTGCTTTAGAGTGCAAACATATACCTTTAAGAGGGTTTTCAATTTGCTTAAGAATTCTCTTTGTGAGAGATTATTCTCAAAGTTCGGTTTATGAACTTTGGATGCTAGATTCGGATAGTGAGTCTAGGTTGTAACGGTTTCCTCCTAGGCCTAGAAAAAGAGGATGAATTCTTAGTGAATTGGTTGAAAATCCTTAATAGTGAGCAAAAGTAGTGGATTTAGGTGCTTGTTAGAAGACCGAACCATTATAAATCCTTATATTTAATTGTCTATCTTTTTGCTCCCACAACAAATCACCCAATCAACCTCTTCTCCATCATTTGGCGATATTTTCGGTTGGTGCATCAAGTCTAACAATATCCCTCCATCCCGCCAATATAAAGACCTTAGTCCACCCGTACCAATGAGCTCATGAATTTTATGATATGTCAATTGTATTCAATTTCTACTATAATCCAAGATTCGATAATTAGGTAAATAATTAATACAATACTAATATCAATCAATAATTATGTCTTATTTAATGATTCGATGAGTTCAATGAAAATATCAATAGACTACCAATGATAATGTTTCAATAATCAATGACAATAACGATGACTATACCAATGCTAGTCCAATGTCCAATGATAAATATTCTAATGATTAATGTCAATAATATTAACTATTTCAATGTTTCAATGTTTCAATACAACAATGGCTTCAATGATCAATATTTCAATAAGATATCTTATTGATGCTTCCCAGTACACCCTCTAAAGGGGTTCGATACAATGACCTTAGGATCAATGTTAGCTATAACATGTGCAAAGGAAAAAAAAAACTGAGAAAGACACATGACTTAATCCTGAGACTTTAACTATACTCACCTTAAAATACAAAACTCTTACGGCTTTAGTATGACAATCCCCTTGCACTTAAACTTTGTTGGAGAAGATGGGCATTTCTCCGACACTTGAGCAAGGCAAAAATTAAGAGAATAGTTAAAATCAAAACTATTGATTCAAAATCAATATTTAAGCTTATAAAAGCTTTTAGACAATGAATTTTCATGGATTCAAGCTTCAACAACATGGGTTCAACTTAATTTTTCAAGATTTTAATCTTGAAATTAAACTTTAGATATCTAAGGATTTTCAAAATTATTTGAGTATTTAACTCATCAATTAAAAGGTTATTAATTAGTGTAGAGAAATCAAAAAAAAAAAAACTCAAGAATCAATAGAACTACTTGCTTGAGCTAGAGGTTGAAGATGACAATGATAGAGTTTCCTTAGTTCAATAAAAAAAATATGAGAAAGAGATGGTAAAGGCTTGGTGAATTTAGCAATTTAAGAAATAGTGTTTTTAAACACTTACTCTAATTCTCAAAAGCATCCGATAGATTTCTTTTCTAAGAATATAAATCGTTATTTTTAATATTTTTATTATTTTTTTCTTCTAATTTAGTGTCGAAATAATCATTATTTAGTTTGTCATCTTTTCGAACTCATCAAGTGTTGCCCCTAAGCTTCCCTAGGAACCAATCATTAGGTTTCTTGGTAATTTTTAGTTCTAACCATTGTTTTGGTATTTTCTTTTGTATTTAAAATCATTTATTCATGCCAATTAAGGATAGATCACGTGAAAAAAAAGAGCAAGAGTCGTACTTCAAAATAGTATAATTATGAGGGCGGTCACTTAACTTTTTAAAGTATATTTTATATTTAAACTTTTAATTTTCATAATTTAGTCATTAAATGACTTTCAATTCATTTAATAAGGTCCAAGCTCAGTTTTGACTCAATTAGGATTCAATATAATATATTTGATACAAAATTAGAGTCAATACAATGTTTGTACCATTCTAATATAAAATCTTGATCATTAGAACCTAATTCTTACTTAGACAGGTTTCCATGGTGTTACAACAATTTTAAAATTTTTAATATAACTCATAAGATTTTTCTAGGGATGGAAACAGAGCAGGGAAAATTTTTGGTTAACCCGTCCCGAAAAAGTAACTTATAATACCCGATCTCACGCTACCCAAAAAATTTACATAACCCGCTTTGACTCGTCCTGCCTCAAAAACATAAGAATCTAAATCCCGATTTTAACCCACCCAAAAATTAAAAGTTATACTTGAACCTGGTTCAACTATAATAATAAAATAATATATAATTAAAAATATATTGTATTGGGACAAAAAAAAATTCACCCTAAACCCGCCCCACCATGGATTTTTTATTTCAATACCTTCCTCACTTAGAAACCTTTTTTTCTTACCAAACCACCTGATTGGATCGGGCTAGGTGTAGAGCTTTTTGTCATCTCTAAGAGTTTGCACTCCTATGCTACTCTCTAATCTTATGAACAACCTTCAAAATATGGGACCTTTCCTTCTTTCTAGGGATAATACCAAAAGATACCCCTAACGTTTGATTAAATAGTCATTTTGGTTCATATTCTTTTTTTTAAGTAATTTAACCTTCAATATTTTATTTTGAACCAAAATGAACCATTCGTAAATAAAAATTATTAGTCAACTGACGTTAAACAATTTAAAATGATTTGACAGAATGACATATCATAAGAAAAAATATTTTATATTTTATATAATTTTATAAAATTATTTTTTGATCGATGTGAAATTTTTTAAAGTAATAATATTTGTTTATATGACGCAGCTATAGAGATGTGTATTGTGATGTAGATTTGTCACGTCATTTGAAGTCATTTTAACGTTCATTGACTTATAGGTATCATCTGCATATGGGCTATTTTGACCTAAAATAAAATGTTATGGGGGCTAAATTACTTAAAAACAAGGACCAAAATAACTATTGAGTCAAACATTAGACGTTATCTAGTCTTTTACCTTTTTTATGTATGTATTTGTTTTTATCTGCAATTCGAAATGGATCGACGAGCTCTTTATTTAGGGATGAAATTAGGGTCTAATGTTGGAAGAGACAAGAATCTATTGAACCTTTAAATTTAAAATTTGGGAGGGACAAAAACCCTTACTTAATATTTAAACTAAAAAAAACTAAAAATATAATTATACTAAAAAATTTGGAGGGACTGTTGCCCCTCCCAGTCCATATATAATATCGTCCCTCCTGTCTGTATTGATCCAACACCTTATCCTTGTTTACGTATCTTGTGTATTTCTACTTTGGGCGTTTTGAAAATTAATCAAATCTTATAAATGATAAATAAAATTTTGAATTTTATGATTTATAGTAGAAGTGAGTATTCGATTTAATCGAATTTTTTTTATTATTATTAAGTAATTTTTAATTATTTTCGAGTCGAGATGAATTTTGTTCCCGACGAAGGATAAATCACAGAATACATCCTACTAGTGTTCACTGGTCTCAACGCTGTTCATGATTTTGTCTGCTTCGTTCCTTACAGGGAGAGACGGGTTCGTTTCTCGCTTTTTTTTCATTGTTCTTGTTTTCTTGCTCCAAACTTTGTTTTGTTGTTTCCATATATGATATAATTTTTTTTCTAGCAGCGGAATGCTTCCAGTTAAAAATGTCAGGTAAAAGTTTGTTCCTTCTCCACAGGATGAATTGGATTTTGTCTTTCCCTTGATTGATGTTGTATGTTTACTATCAAACTAAACTCATTTTCTTCAACAGGGACAATCAAACTGTAACCGATGGCTGTACTCATTTTTACTTGGTCTGTGGATTTGGTCTCAAATGCGGATGTGATCTTCACTTCTGCAACTCAAAATTCGCCACTCAAACAACAGATGTGAACTTCTCTTTGAAGTGCTATACGCATCAGATAACTAGATAGCTTACTTGCAACCAAGAGATTCACCAGTTTCTTTAACAATTCATCCTTAAGTGCTAAAATAGAAATGAATTGTATTCCAATGCTCGAGTTAAAACTTGGTTTGTGTGCTTTTTAAGTACGAAAAACTTGGTTTGTTTCATCGACAACGGCGTCATCAACCAGAATGGCAAGCTTCATCAAATAAATTCCAATCATCCTGAAAGATCTCTGAGATCCTGAGATCCCCTCCAAAATAGTGTTTCTTAAAGTAATGAGAACATCCTCAAATGCAAAGCTAAGTATATTTTTCTTATAGGAGATCAAGAAGTATAAGAATTACCTGAGGTCGTGAAAATCCCTTGTCCTTTGCTTGTTGACTACAAACCTTTGCAGTGAAAAAATGGGAAATGCAACATCCAAGTTGTTTTGAGGAATTTACACTAATGCTATTGAAGTTGGCAATTTATTTTTTGTAACCAATATGAATTCTCAAATATTTTTTTTTAATACAAACAGCCTATGATAATTATATTTATATGGGATTTCCTAACGCGAGATATGTTAAAATGAGACTAAAATGAGATTGTACCAAAATTATTACAAAAGTTGTAAGAAAATTATTACAAAAATCGATAACAAAATTCTTACAACTTTTATGAAAATTTTGATACATCCTCATTTTAGTTTTATTTTAACATGCCTTACCCTATAACTTCCTTAATTATATGCACCTACAAATACATTCCCCTCGCATGTGAGTGTGTGTATATAAAGAAAAAGGAAAATTTCCTATCATAATAAAGTATAGTGAAGACCAAAATATGGTAGAGGAGAACCAAAGCATTTAATATATGTCTACATATATGTATAATCTATCTAATAAAGCACATTAAAATCATGATTGCCTATTATTTGTGTTCTCATCATACATGAAAACTCATTAAAACTGAGAACAAAAAAAGGTGATATTATCTACAATCAAATTCAGGGACAAAATAGGTAAGCTTCACCTATTAGGAGGAAAGGAGTTAAAGAAATTCAATTACCTATATTAACTGCAGCTTTATGCGATGCAACTGTAACTGAGTTATGCATTTAGAACTTCGGGTCAATCAAATAGAAGCAAGGCCGCCACTGATCAAGCTTATATTCGGGGGCATCTTCCATCGGGGTTTAACATATCATAACCACTCAAATGGGGGATCTCAAGAAACTCTGATAATATCATTTTGCAGATGGCAAGACAAATCAAGTCATGCCCATCTTTATATACCCTTTGGACTACATATACACTCGTGGTATGGATTTTCATAGAATGATTCTTCAGTCCTGAAACGTTCTTTCCCTTTGGCTCCTGGTGAAGGACCTTTTCTTTTTCTTGGAGCTCCTTTTCTACAATGTAAACATAAACAATAGCGAAATTCATTAAAAAACAGCAATAAGATACCTTTGACATTTAATCATGTTAGTTTATCCGGTATTTATATTTAGTTTTAAGAGAATTTATCTTAGAGGGTAAGATGTGTTTTAATTAGATTCTAATAAGTAATTTGTAACACCCTAAAACCGGACTAGAAGAATAATTCGAATAATTCGTAAGATCAATTGAATCGAATCCATTTAAATTAAAAGATGGGACTAGATTAAAAGAAATGAGAAAACAAAGAGCAAAATTAGAATGACCTAAATGAAACAAAGATGGAATATGAGTGTTGCATGGTAAATGTAGGGATTCCATGGGTTACCCTCCTAATCAATTTAGTCTAGTTATAATTAAAAGGATAAAATTGATATTTCATATGTCAGAAAAAAAGATGATGGGTGTCATCTTTCTCCCCCTAATTCACGTGAATTAGAAAGAGAAAGGGAAGAGAGAAAGATTCATCTTCTTCCCCCATTTCTCCATAACCAAAAGAAAGAAGAAATTTCAAGAGGGGAAAAAGCTTAAAGTTTGGAGTAATTGAGCATAAGAATTAAGGATTTTGGTGCATAGATTTTGTAGGTAAGGTAATATTTGATTTACCCTCTCTTAAAATGTATATTTGCATGTTGAATTTTGGGGGTTTTGTTGCCATGAGAAATAGGGGTAAATTATGCATGTCTTGTTATGTTAGTTAGGATATTTGAAAGTGTTACATGTGTTAATTGATTCGAGATTAGAAATGCATGAGAATAGTTGCTGAAAAAGGAATTAAACGATGTTAATTTTTTTGTTTGAAATGCTGAAAATTCATGAGAACAAATTCGGGATTAGATTTAAACCCGTGAAATGGAAGGTAGTCAAAATTTTCTTAGAAATGCAATTTCGGATAGCCACTTTGGAAAAATTCCCTAGGACGAATTTATGGGAATTAAAGGCTGAAATTTCACATTCAAATAGCCCCATGTATTTAGTTTAAGTGAAAATTTACGGCACCCCATTTGGAGTTTTGTAGGGGAAGTTATAAACCTTTTCGTAACGGTTGTTCGAGCAGTCTCGAAAATGAACAGAACTGATTTCGAATGAAATCTAGTACTGATTGGTTAGGAATTTAAATGTGAGGTCGACATGGTTGTGTAAAGGATCTTCTTAGCTTTCTAAGGGTATAAAATAAACTGAATTCGGATAAAAGAGCTAGGAGATATGATCAATTTTCTAAAGGATAGCAAAGTTGTCCCTAATGAACAAATGTGAATGTTTACATTTGTTAAGCACATGATCACTTTAATTAAGTGATTTTGATATGTTCTAATGAATGCCTATATGTATATGATTTGCTAGAGAACCCAAGAGAATAAGATATCAAGGAAGAGGAAAGACAAGAGCTAGCCAAGAGGAAGGGCACGAGATCACTCTCTACAATCCTTGATTTGCTCGGAAATACTTGTGAGTGTGGCAAACTTTAGGGTTAGGACCTAGGTCCTAACCACCCTTTTGATATTTGATTTGTCATGTAATTGGACTAATCCTATATTTGGTAAAAAGGGAAGGAGGTTTAATTGTTAAAAAACTTGTGTGATAACATGATGGATTACTAGAGTGTTAAGACTAACTTAGTATACATGCATAGCTCGGAAATGCGGAGGTAAGTTATGACATGCGGTTACAAAATGTCAGGTATGTGAATCATGTATGAAACATTTATATGATGATATGTATGTTACTTTGTTCACATGATATGTATGTTTTGATAGTAGCATGATAAATGTTTTTGTGATAGCATATTATAGACATTTGCTTCTGTAAAAAAAAACTTGGTTAATGTGAATTGAAAGACGATTGAATAAATAATGAAAATTCTATTAAGCCTTGGTCGATATTTGGTCATAGGTAGTACGACATGCCTACGGTTTGAGCTCATTTGTTAGTATTTCGGTACTTTTGTCCAATACTTCGGTACTTCTGTTCGGTACTTTGGGTACCATTGATTGGTGGTTAATCACCATTTGTTAGATACCGTGGGTATCTTTTGTTAGTGCTTTTGTGTTACTTCTGTCAGAGCCTTTGAGGTATTTCTGTTGACTCGCTTACCTAATCTAATTATACCAAGGCATCCTATGAAAATAATTTGAAAGATTTAAGCTTAAGATATAAAAGAAAAAAAAAATTTGCATATAAATTTGCTTATGAAGCATTTGAAATTTGATTATGAATGTGCTAATAAAGCATTTGAAATAGATTGTTGCTATGAGTAGGGGTGAGCATTCGGTTAATTTGGTCGGTGGCCGAACCGAATTAACTAAAACCGAATTAATCGAAATTTCTAAAATCTTAATCGTTAACCGAACCGAATTTTCTTTAACCAAATTAACCGAACTAAAATTATTTTAGTTATTAACCGAATTAACCAAAATTTATTATAAATTTTAGTTAAATTACATAATAGGTCACTAAATTAAGCTAAAATATTTTTTAGTCACTAAAATTTTATTTTATACTAATTTAATACAAAATTTAATGACCATTTTATAATATTTTAAAAGTTAAATGACTAAAAATAAATAAATATAATATATATAATATTTAATATATATAAATTCGGTTAATTCGGTTAACTAATTGATTTCGAACTGAATTAACCGATAATCGAATTATCAAAAAAAAATTAATCGTTAACCGAATTTACCAAAAATTAACCGACCAAATTAACCGAAATAATTTCGGTTTGGCCGGTTAACCGAATTAATCGAACCAAATGCACACCCCTAATTATGAGTAGCATTTGAATATGGAATTGCTAAAGAACATTCGAATGAATATGTGGCGATAATTAGCCTTTGATATGATTTTGACTATGAAAGCTTGAAACATGAAAATTGACTAATGAGTCATATGCATCGAATATATGCTAGTCTGTGTATTAGCATATAGATTGTGAATTTAGTTTGCATGCTAGTGGCATGATAAGCATGACAGCATGATATTAAGACAAGCATGATAAGTATGATACATGAGGAGCAAGATACTTGGTGATTGATACTCTTTACACATTTGATTGAATTGTTACTATGAACTTGATTAACTGTTTATTTGGAGCATGTTATTTTCTTATTTGATTAATGTCTAAAATGGATAGACTTAGAGTTGTCTCACTAAGTAACTAGCAAGTACTTATCACTCGTTTGTTTCTTCCTTCTCCAAAACAACAGGTTATCGAGCCAAGGAGCTAGATTGAGATTGATCGTGGGCAAGAACACCAAATAAGTCAAGTATGGTATGTAACTTTTGTTAACTCCTAGCTTATGATGGCATAGTGATAATACTTAGACTAGTTTATGCATTTGAGATTTGGCTCATGATTTGTATAATGACCTTCATTTTGTGACAAAATTTGGTTAGTAAGCTATGAAACCAAGCATGTGAACATGTTAGCCTTTGATATTTGCATTTAGTATGTAAGCCCTAAGGCTAAATTTTGATTAGGCTAGTTGCCATGATGGATATGCTTATGCTAGTTTCATATATTTGGGGGACTTGGTCCATGGATGGTACCTATTATCTTTGGGGTATTTGTTATGCAAGCTAATGAGCTAGGTAGATTAACATGTGAACCTTAGGGTTGTGTCATGGTTATATTGGTTGCCATAGTGAAAGTACATGGCATAAAGGATAGCTTGAACGATGAATAGCATCATGTTAGCTTGAATGGTCCTTTCGTTAGAAATAATAGAATTGACATGCTTAAACATGTTTAAGACTATCTCATGGAGTTTAGAAATGACTTGGGACTAGATAGAGACCTTTTAGATAGTGTCTAAGTGACTTAGAAGCTTGAAATCTACAAATTCGAGTAGGGGTATCGATGACCTTTTCATGCGTACCAATACCTCCCTTGAAAATCCTAAGTATGGATGACAGGTGTTTCGAAACACCTATCCTCTGTTTCGGTACCCAAACTTTCTGTAACAAAACATATCGAAACCTTTTTGGGGGCGTTTCAATACTTAAAATTCCAGTAGCAAAATTGGTTCGATACCCGTTTCGATACCAAGAAGTTCAGTAAGCTCCCAATTCGATACCTCTTTGTAGGTGTATCGAACCAGGTTATCCCAGCCTTAGGTCAACGAGTCAACGTATCAAAACACTAAGGAAATGTTTTTATACCATCAGTTTCGATACACAATGTAGGTGTTTCGATACTCCTAGCCTTTTTTATTTAACCCTTTTGAGATTAAGTTAAGATTGGTTAACAAAAAATATACCAGAGTTAAATAAATAAAGTCGATTAAAGATCATGAAAATTGTATGTGTCTTGTTTTGATCATGATGGATTAATAAGAAGGAATACCGATATAGGTAATTAATATAAAAGTTTGAATGAAGCAGTAAGTAACCTTACCTACATAGGTAATCAGATTAAAAATTTTAAATTGACCTCGAATTTGATATATACAACCTGAGTTTGGAATGGTAATACATAAGTTTGACTTGAATTGATATATAATATTCGAAATATCTTAGAAATGAATACAAGGTTCGGTTTTGGTACAAGTTTGTAAGTCCGATCGATGCTCCCGTCTCCTAACCCGGAGCGGGAGTGTCACATAATTATATTGAGAGTCAACTACTTAAGAGTTTAGAGTTAGAATTTTAATGTATCTGGGATTCTTAATTTAACTAAAAGTCTTACTCTTAGAAATCTATAAAAGAGTTTGTAAACTCAATTTTAATTAGCAAAAATAAACTGATCAAGTTTACTCAAACTATCATTTATTCACATGGTATCAGTCTAGTTTCGATCTTCTCAAAAAATTCTTTTCATGGAATATTATCCTCAATCAACGTTGAGTGAGTTAAAATCCTCCTCAACCTCCACTGTTAGTATGACAAATTTTTCAAAAGTTACAGGCTCTTCTATTACTAAACAACAAATGTTGAAAATCCAACAACTATTCAGAAAATTCAATGGCATTATTGAAGGAAACCTAGCCTACGTGAAAGATGAAGGTACCCAGAAAAGTCCTCTTCTACTGTTCTTCTTCCACTACAACTATCTAATTGGATTGTTGATTTTGGTGTTTCTGACCACATGACCGGTAACAGAGACCTACTCCTTAATTTTACTTCTTGCTCAAAGAGTTCTATTAAAATAGTTGATGGTTTCATGTCCTCAATTAAAGGCATTGGTCTTGTAATTATTAACAATGATTTAATCCTTGAAGATATTCTCTTTGTGCCTAGTCTGAATTGTAACCTATCGTCTGTGAGCAAGCTTTCTAAGGATCAAAATTGTTCTTTATGTTTCACTAATAAAGAATGTTTTTACAAGCACCGGTTTTAAGGAAGAGGATTGGCAATGCTAGGTTGCAAGGTGGTCTTTATGTCCTTTCCAGCAACAACAAATCTATCAAGCTTCCTTCTCCATCTTGTTTTAATTTTTTAGGACAGATTGGTACTGTTATGTTATGACATTTTAGGTTAGGTCACCCTAACTTTCATTATCTTGCAAAAAACTTTCCACATTTGTTTATTAGTAAAAAACCATTTTCTTTAAATGCTATATTTGTCCACTTTCTAAATAAACAAGAGCTAGTTATCTATCCTAATCTCATAAACCCTCATATCCTTTCATATCCTTTCTCCTTGATTCACGGTAAGGGTTAAGGTCCTTTTCAAGGTAAAGAAAGCTAGTAAGAGTAAATGGTTTGTCACCTTTCTTAACAATCGTAGTTGAATTACTTGGACCTATTTGTTAAGAGAAAAATCAGAAGTGTCTATTGTTTTTCAAAAGTTTTACAATATGATAGAGATTCAGTTTAACAGTAAAATTCAGATTTTTAAATCTGATAATGGGGTGAATTCGTTACACAGTCTTTAAGAAATTTTTTCCTAAAAAAATAAATAGTCTAAATTAGTTCATGTGTTGATACTCCATAGCAAAATGGAGTTGTTGAAAGGAAAAATAGACACCTATTAGAAGTAACTAGAGCCCTAATGTTTACAAGTCATGTACCGAAATACTTGTGGAGTGAAGCTCTGTTAACAGCTAATTACCTAATCAATAAGATGTCTAACAAAGTTCTTAAATTCCGAGCACCTAGAGATGCATTCCTAGAAAGTTTTTTCAATTTTAAACCAATATCTTCTATTCTTCCTTTGAGAGTGTTTGGGTGCACTGTTTTGTACAAAATTTAGAACCCTCTAAGTCTAAACTAGATCCAAAAGTTATCAAATGTGTTTTATTAGGGTATCTTCACTAAAGAAGGGCTATAAATGTTATCATTCACCCACTCGAAAATTATTTATTTCATTAGACCTTACCTTTTTTGAAGATCCTTATTTCCCCAAAGTTGTAACTTAGGAGGAGAATTATATTGATTTCTAGTCGATCCATACTCAGGACCTCAATCGTTTTACCTCTTAGCCAATTTTTATCATCAGATCCACATAGTCCTATTGAAACTCCTTGTACCTCACCTACCTCTCCAAATATCACTTCACCGAAACCTACACAAGTTAATTCACAAGCCTACCTGAATCACCATTACAACCTCCTAAATCTTTGCAAGTTTGTACCAAAGAAAGAAGAAATATTTCTGAGACTATTTTGCAAACTGGTATTTGTCAAGAATTGAACTTCAACCCAGCTACCTATTAAGAAAATAAAGGTAATGACTCAACTAATATTCCCTCTAATTTACTTGAATAGAATGTATGCCTATTAAGGTACAAAGCAAGGTTAGTTGCTAAGTATGTTACTCAGATTTATGGAGTTGACTATAAAAAACTTTTGCTCCAGTAGCTAAACTTAATTCTATTAGAATTTAATCAAGCTTAGCAATAAATTGTAATTGAAATTTACATCAACTTGATATCAAAAATGCTTTTTTCAATAAAAAATTGAAGGAAGAATTTTGAATACAGATTCCACCTGGACTAAAGGATGATGAAAATAACCAGAAGGTGTGCAAGCTTAACAAATTTCTCTACGGCTTAAAGCAGACACCAGAAGAGTTATTTTAATTGTTTACGTGGGTGATATAATTCTAACAAGAGATGATGAGAAGGAGATCTATCAACTAAAGAACATGTTCAGCAAAGAATTCGAGATTAAAGACCTAGGAAAACTCATATTTCCTAGGCATGAAGGTGGTTAGATCAAGCAAGGGACTAGTTATCAATCAAAGAAGATACATTCTGGATTTGCTTGAAGAAACTAGGTTAATGAGTTGTAAACTAGTAGATACTCCTATGGATGAAGGTTTGAGATTCAACAAGGCAGACAAAGGGTTATCCCAAAGACTAGTAGGAAAGTTGATTTATTCATCCTTAACTTGAACAGATATCTCTTTTCCTGTTAATATTGTGAGCCAATACATGATTGATCTAGACAGGAACACATGGAAGCTGCAAGAAGAATACTGAGGTATTTGAAAGGTACACCTGGATATGGTTTGATCTTTGAGAAAAAAAATGACAGAAGTGTAAAGGTATTTCAGACTCAAGTTGGGCCAGTAAACTCATAGATACAATATCTACAAGTGGTTATTGTTCTTTTGTTTGGGGTAACTTAGTGACTTGAAAAAGTAAGAAACAAACAATGGTCTCAAGGAGTAGTGTTGAAGCCGAGTACAGAGGTTTAGCTCTAGGAATATGTGAAAGGATTTGGCTATTGAAACTACTTGAAGAACTTGAAATGTGTCAAGACAAGAAATTTGAAATTTTTTGTGATAATTAATCAACAATCTAGATTGTCAGAAATCCTATACAACATGATCGAACAAAACATATTGAGATAGACAAAAACATTATAGCAGAGAAACTCACTGGTAGAATTACATCTCTATCCTATGTTCCAACAGAGGAACAAGTGGCAAATATATTCACGAAGGCTCTGCCAAAAGCCTCATTCAACAAGTTTATGTTTGGATTATACAATGTATACCCCACCAACTTGAGGGGGAGAGTTTATCCGGTATTTATAGTTAGTTTTTAGAGAGTTTATCTTAGAGAGTAAGATACGTTTAATTAGATTCTAATAAGTAATTATATTTAGAGTCAACTACTTAAGAGTTTAGAGCTAGAATTTTAATATATCTAAGACTTCTAATTTAACTAAAAGTCTTACTCTTAGAAGTCTATAAAAGAGTCTGTAAACTCGGTTTTAATGAGCAGAAATAAACTGATCATGTTTACTCAAACTATCGTTAATTCACAAATCATGCATCCCTTAGCACTTAACTTGTACAAGTTTCCACATCCTAGTTGTGTTAGGGCCATCATAGAGGCATTGTACAAAGGATCCATGATTCATGGAAAACTGATAAATTGCTAGTTGCAACATAGCTACCTGTTTATGTGCATCTGCCGCACAAGTTCCGAGAATGAGGATATTTTTATGTTTCCTCTTTCCAACTCATCAAAGAGCTTGACAAGTCCTTTCCTGTATAAAGTAGTAACAAACTTGAGATAAGAGTGTAAAATGCTTTCAAAAGAATGATGCTTCTTTCGAGGGAAGAAAAACACACAAAAAAATGTTCTTACAATGTGTCCACAATGTAAAGTATTTATAGAAAAGAAGTTAAAAACCATCATTAAAGTTTATATCACCTTGTAGTAAGAGAACTAGACAAACTAACTAACAAGACAAGACCGGACCAATGCTATTTTCCAAGAAAATGTTTTGTTACTGGAACAAAAACAAAGTATCAAACTTCATCCAAAGAGATGAATTCCTCTAAAAGACTCGACTGCTTGCTTCACACATCTTTGTAAATTAAGAGTCAGAAAAATAAATTGGTTGAATGAATTGCATTAAGTCACATCATGGCATAAAATGGTTCTGGGAATACTACATAAAAGCACATGTAGAGGAGATTAATGGTTCATGCCCTTACAGCAAAATTGTTCCTAAAAGAAACCAAATGGTATTCACTATTTGTAACCTGTCTGGGGAGATTGTCTTTCGATGGCCCAAGAATCTGCGGTGCCCCTCAATAGCTCGTGCCATGTTACCTGAATATGATGGAACAAAGACATCGCTTGCCAAAGATACAATGTAATCTAGTGCAGCACTTTGAGTTGCATGCTTAGCAAATGCATTCAACTCTTCCGTTGTTGCCAGTTTCTCCTGTCAGAACAAAAGCACAAAATCATGAAAGCAACACACCCTAATGGCAGATTATGCACATCAAACTATTTATAACAAAGGAAAATAACAATAGCAAACCTTGAAAACTAGATTTGGGAAATACGACTTGAGCTCTGAAAGGCGAGCATCACCACCATAAATTTCACCAGATGCAACATAAATTAGTGTTGATGGAGGATAACCAACAGCTCGAAGAAACATTACCACTTCTTTGGGGGTTAGTGGACACAATCCACCTTTTCTCTGTTCAGTAGGGTTTATATCTTTAACCTTCCAATGTTTTGTGTTCTCCCTGGAAAGATATTTAGAAAAATCAGTATACACTAAGAACAAGCACACACCTAAGCACCCAAAAATTGACTTCTTTTGTGCTCAAATTGGTCAATTTACTCACATTCTTCACCAATTTTTAGTAAATTTAACTAACAACATAATTCAAAGCACATCAAGGATAAGCTGAAAAACGACCCAACTTTTTCTAAAATTTCAAAGAATTTAATACAAAATTATGCTATACACTGAGACTATAATCAGGACAAGTTACTTGGTAATGCATCTTGTTTCCAATAAGACAAATTGGTAATGAAAAGGATTCCTGTTAAGATTGGATGTAAATGCATGAACAAAAAGGATAAGTTCCCACCTCATTATTCTCAGCTCTTCAGATTCTGCATCAGTCAAACCAGATGTACAACCAGTAAAAGCAAGCATGTCTTTCTCATATCTTAAGTGAAGTGCAATGTATTTCCCACTTTGCGTTCTCAGACGATCCACCAGCTCCTGCGGTGTCACCATCATGCATACTCAGAACATAATTTAAAAATGAAGTCTCATACAACACCTCTTAAATCAATAAATTATGAAATAAAGCAAGAACGCTTGTTCTGCTTATTATATACTAGCATTGCACAATGAATTGTTATAAGAACTTAAAACTTTTGCTGCATTTCTAAAGCTTCTTATGCCTTCTATTTCATGTGTGTGGGCAGTAAATAAACAAGGGTATAAACACCAAAGAGTAGCAATTCACCTTTCCTAAGCTCTCAATGGGGGGAGAGAAGCGGAGAGCATGGTACATAGCACGGCATCTCAACCTCTGTATGTCAAGAGGAAGATCATTGTTCCCGAGTCTAGAATCTGATTTAACAACATGGATAACCTGCAAATGTTTATTGATCAGCATCCTTGGATTAAATATAACAATGAATTATATTCTGAAAACGTTAACTCAGACAGATTGCACACCATCATCAGTGCGGATCAATCACATCTAGGAAGGTATCTAAAACAGCCCACAACCAAAAACAAATGCTGCCAACAAGTGTACCTGGTACGCATTCCACAGCTGAGTCATTTCTTTATAGTAACCCATGCTAGACCAGGAAGTAAAGTGCTTTCGAGCACGTGGAACAAGTTCCAGTTCCTTTGGAAGCTGCTTAACAATCCTCACATCTTTTTTTAAAGTTGTTATGAAATGAAGCTCATCAAATATATCAGAAAACACACTGTTCCATTAAAGATTGGAGACCTTAAGTAATTACAGGAAATTTAATAAGACCAAAACAATTAGACTTTGATGGAGTTGAGAGAGAAACAGATGAGAATACCTTGAGTCTTGCCAGAAGGATTGCTTATCCAGCTTTGGAATAACTAAGGTTGCATTCATTATGTGTGCCACAGCCACCATGTCTGATATCTACAAGAGAATGGTTACCAAAGTTTTGGCCAATGAACTGACAATACATCCATGAAACTTGAAAGCAAGCAATAAGGGAGTGTAGAGCTAACAAATCCACCCAATCAAATACAAGAAACTTGAAAGAAAACAACAATGGTTGTACAGCTAATAAATGCACTCAATGGAACAAGTTCACACCAGTCAAATAGGTTACACATCAACAGAAATTTTCTGCGGTGCACGAACTGTTAAAAGCTTAGGACAATGATAGTCATAGACCCAAACCCAACTTAAATGTGTAAAACCCGATATACATATTACTCTTATAGTACTGAGCATCTAGTGCTTAGCTCTGACCTAAAACATATGTCATTCCATATCAGCAATAAAAACTTGTTAATCCTGGGAAAAAGAACTCCACTGGTTTCAACTGAAATTGATCAAATTGTTGTTTCCTATAGGCCTGAGTATAGTAGCATTGTCGTACATTATACAAAGTTAACATGCAAAAAGATGTGCACAATTATGAACTGCATAAATAAATGCTTAATAGGAGGCAAAAACTATCTTAACCACGCAAGCAATTTTCTAATTCTATAAAACCATTAATCATAGAATGCGACCCTGAAAGTAATGATATACGTATATACGGAAAGAACAGGCAAAAGCAAAAACAAAAAGATATATGAAAACTTACACCAGTGCGCATTTGATTCAATCCTCCATTACAGTTTACTGTTAAATACCGGCCAATTCCTTTTGTACCTGCCATAGCATTAAATGGAATTACAGAACCAGAGTTATCGACTACAAACAGATAAACAAAGAAACAACTAAACATTGAATAAAAGAGCAAGCTCTACATAAGAACTGATCCAAAAGAAAAGGGATAGTCTCCCAACAGAGCAAAAACTAAAATTATGCAAGAATTGAGCGCAGGAGTGAGAGAAGAACTAATTTACCTTTATATCTGCGCGTTGGATGGGCACACGGACGTAAGCCACGGGTAGAAGGAGGATCCCAAAGTTCCTCATCAGTTATCTGCATAACTCAAAAACATATTAGAAGCAGTTTCTCCTTGAATTTCCCATTTTGAAAAAAATAAGACTTTCCCAAAATAAACTATACATTTAATAGTAAGAACAATGGTTAGATTGCTGACAATTTGTTCAAATAAATATCTGATAGTGTAAAAAGACAATGACCCATTTTTGAAAAGCCTCAAATATGAGTACCCATTAACAGAAAGAGAAGAAATATTGAATCACAGACCTGGACAGAGATAGGGTTGAATTGTTCTAGTTCAATGTTGTCAGCGTTGAAAACAAAAAAGAAGATCGACAAAGCAAAGAGCAAGAATATGTAAAGAGCAATGGTCCTGGGAGATTGTTTCCTATAGATAGATTTGGTTGTTGAAACGTTTTTCATAAGAGACGATCCTCTATGGTTTACCATCCCAACCAGTAGATCTCCGGCTTCACTTTCTGTATTTCCGCCACCGGAATAATGTGATTTACACTCTGATTAATAAACGGAAAATTCTAAGGAAACAATAAGATACGCTCAATTTAAGGTAAATGAATGGGAGTCATTACCTAAGAGATGGTTCTAAGAAAATTGATAAGAACCGAGAAAATTGCTAACCGGTTAAAGGGTAACTAGAGAGATTCATGTAATGTAAACGAAGGGGGAGGAAGGGAGGTAAAAGTACAATGTCAGTCCTTGTACTATATCTCATATTGCATTTTTAATCCCTCTATTGAAAATGGACAAATTAGTCCTTGTATCTTTTGAAATGGGAAAATTGGCCCCTCGGTTAAAATCCCATCCATTTTAATGATTAATTCTGAATTAACCCTGGCTGACATTAAGGATTTCTATTAATACCTTAGTGAGTGTGCTTGACAAAGAACCTTTTAGGTGTGGCTGATCGATGTTTAATCATGGTTAAAAATATTTATGATAACTTAATTGTATCATTTAGTTTAAATAGTTAACTATCGTTATAACTATTATTAATTATAATATAATCATCGAAAAGGGTTTAGCCATTATGATACATGCACAAAACATGAAACAATGGATTTTAAACAAGACATTGAACCTATTGGAACATTAACAAATGACGGCTTTTTGAATAGGGTACGAAATTTTTTTGATTAACATGTTTTCTTATAATATAATCGTGTATATTTTATTTTTTTAAGGTATCTTAAAACACGTAAATCTAATGTTAGAAACTCAAATTACAGCCAGTTTAATAAAGACATCATATGTAAAAATAATTATTCGGAAATTATAAAGCTCATTAAAATAATTCATGTAAAATTTGATCCAAAAGCAAATCTAAATACTTTAGTTGAATTTACTTAACCCGATCAGGGAGTTTTCACCTTAATTTTATGTTATTTAATTTTAATAATTAAGATTTAGGAGTCGAGATAATTAAATTTATCTTGAACAATCATATTTTCCTACATTATCTTTAGGAAACAAGGTAATTAGTTGATAATTCTAAAGAATATATTAGGAAGTTTGTCTTTTGAGTGAAAGATTAGGATATATTCTACCATTTTAGGAGGTTAAGTCCATGAATATCCTCTCTAAACAAACTATAAAATGGATGATCGTTTTATGTATTATACACTAAGTATTAATTAAGTTTTTAAGTGAAATTAAATTTTTCGTAGGATAATTATTATTGTGTCAATTTAGAAGTGTTCCAACACAATTTTTATACACTTCAGATCATGAAGATAATTAATTTTGGGAAAGTCATTCAACCTATAATAAAGTTTACTTGATAAATCGCAATCAAAAGAATTTTTAAGATATAAATCTATTCTACAATAATTTTTATTTATAGCTAGTCCATGAGTATTTTCAAACAAATTTATTGTCATTTTCATCGTCTTCTTTATATTATCGTCCATTCACTTCAATTAATTTTATTTCCTTGTTTCATTTGATCCTTATTCTGTTGGCATCTTCCATTGTAATGATGCATGCTTAAGAGGAGTGAAATTAGTCATCTTAGATAAAAAAAAACTGAAACTATCTGTGAAGTTTGAAAAGTCAATTAACTTACAATGACTTTCAGGTGGAATCTGAAACATTTTGGGCCATGCGGTTTTCTTATAGATCGATTGGAATTTAAATTTTTTTTAATGTATCTTAAAACACATCAATTGAACATAAAAAACTCAAAATATGCTTTTTTAAAACTATATAATTAAAAATTAGGTATGAGACTAATAACAAAAAATTATAAATTCAACACAAAAGCTAATATATATTTTTTTATGAATTATACTTATTCCACGTCCCTAAAACATATTAGGCCAATTAGATTTTATATTTAAACTAATATAAATCCTATTCTTTCCCGTGGGTTTCCTATAGAGCCTACATTAAGACAAAAAGAAGCTGTATGCTTCTATTCGATAGGCCCTACATTCCTCCACCAGAGAAGCAGGCAGATTTGTAGTTAGTTTAGCTACACAACTGGAATCAGGGTCACAGTGAGCCTGATCAGTTTTCGAATTATTCGAGTTTGGTTCGGTCAAAATTAGTTAAAGCTCGACACTCGAGAGTTTGATTCGGATTTGGGTTCGATTCAAGACTTTAATGAGTTGAGCCGAGCCGATTCAAACTCGGCTCGAAAAGCTCGTGAATACCCTCAGAATAATTATATTATGTATATGCTACAAATACACTAAAAATAATCTCTTTAGCAAAAGAAAAGCAACAAAATAAAATATGAAAAATCTATCGAAGTAAATTAACTAAAATAAATTAGACATTTTTTTAATTTTGAGTCGAGCCGAACCGAGTCGAGCCTGACGAGCTTTGAGTCCGAGTCGAACCCAATAACACTGTTTCCGAGCCGAGCCTGACTAGACTCAGGCTCGACTCGGCTCGTTATCACCAGGCTTGGGCTCGACTCGGCTCGTTATCACCCCTAATTGGAATATATGCGAACATGAATTATATCAATAAAAGGTCTCGATATGGCACACACTAACCTAGCGTAATTTTCTAGATGCCCTTCGGAGGCAGATAATACATGCCTCCTCCGTGTGCCTCTAATGTAATTTTCTAGGTGTTGGAACGGGTGTGGATTATACTGATGCCTTGCAACTGTGACATCCGGGAGAATTGCAAGAGAAATGATGAGGAATATAACAAGGCTGCTCATGGGAACCGAGGATCTCTTTCCCTTTCCGTTCTCCATTGATATCCTCAGCTGTCATAATGCCTGTTTATATACTCCTAAACAAAGGGTTTTAGCTTTTTAAGTCGATTGTTGCGTGTAAATTAAGGTACTAACAACCTTAAAATCCTAATTTTAAAACTTACATTTTGTCTTAAAATCCTTCTTATTTGCTATGTTTTAATACAGACAAGGTGCATGCCTGGATACATTGCAAATGGGGTTTGAAGCATGTAATGGAATTGGGGAAACTGCAGAGCCAGCAGAGATGTTAAATCAGAGGAGATTGCAGACATTCAGATCTTATTTATGATGAAAAACAGACAGTTTCCTGCATGCACTCACAACCAAATGTACTAACTCAAATGATAACATTGGAGGATCAAATACTTGTCTTCAAGAGGAAGAATAAAATCATATTGTAGAGTTTGAAGTACAGAATAAACTAAGAAAATTAAGGGTGGAAAGAAGGTGTACAGCTAAGGGGATAAAGACTAAAGAGCAGAAGAAACTTAAAAGACCATAATCCCACATCGTTAGGAGAAGAGCAAGTTCATCATACCTACGTATATAAATAAAACCCCACATCACGCATTGTTACCTACGCATCCGTGCAGTGAACACATAGCGAACTATTCTTTCGCCTTTTACTAAAGAATACCGTGTGCTCGCTGCCCCAAACGGTATACTCCTATTTTTGGAGGGTCATTCTTTATGGAATTGACCCAACAATTATCAATCTAATATTTTCTTTTCCATTGGTTTTGAGGCTTCGTTATTCGATTGCCTCTAGTATTTGGGAGCGCCCTTTATCAGTCACAGAAACAGACTATTCTTAGTGAGTAGGGTTGAGCTCTCGACTCAATTTTATGTATAGTACAGATTGTTTAATTTAAATGATTTTATTTTGTTGAAGTTGAATATTTCTATTTATATATATTTAAGTCTTAAAATTAATTTACTAATTATTATAAACAATAAAAATTTTAAATAATTTTTTTCTTGAATTTATGAAATTTTGAAATTAGTTTTTTTAATCAAGCCTTTTCAATTTTAAATAATTTTTTTCTTGAATTTATGAAATTTTGAAATTAGTTTTTTTAATCAAGCCTTTTCAATCAAATTTTACTGTCTGTTAAAAGTTTTTCGTAAATTTCGCGATTTCTAATAAATTATTAATATGTTTTAGATTTGCACAATTTCAAGCGACTCGACTATCCGAAACAAAAATGACAGATAATTTAAAAAAAAATATTCGACCGAACCGGTTACTCAACCCGAAAATAATTGGGTAGGGCTTGGGTTGATTTTTCCAATTATCGGGTACCCGACCCGACTAATTTAAAATTATATATTTTTTTAATTTTAAATTATGTTTTTATGGTAAGTTCCTTAATATTTGTACATAAAATTAATTTAAAGATTTAAATTTAATTTTATGTTTGTATTATATACTTTTAATTTTTAAAAATTTTACATATATTTTATTAATTTGTTAATATCGAAAGAAAAAACAATATTAATATTTTTAATATCATTTTAACGATAAACTCTAATAAATATATGTGTATATATACATTAAAATATTTTAAAATTAATTTTGAATCACTAATATTTATGTTTGTTCATATATTATAAAATTTTAAATTTTGTGTTTAATATGTGATTTTTTTTATTTTAAAATAAAAAAATTAAAAATATATACAAGTCGGGTACCCGTTACCCGATTAGTCGGGTACCCGGTTTTTGCGGGTACCCAAAAACGAGTACCCGATATAAACGGGCCGAGACACGGACCAAAAAATCATTACCCGAAACAACGTACCCGAAAAACCAGGTATCCGGTAATGAACACTCCTACATACCATTTCATTAAAATGAATTTGATTAATTTGGTTATTTGAAATTTAATTATTTTTCTTGAATTGTTGAACTAATAATCTAGTAAGAGGGGATATTTTTTAAAAACTCTTTTAATGATAATTTTTTTTTCTTATTTCTCCATTTACTCAATAATTGGTATACTATACACTATCAATTAATACTTAACTTTTAATTTGTAGTATTTTACACTTAAATATAATTTTAAGCTTAGTTTCAAAATTGTTTTTTTATATAACAAAAACGAGAGATACATGAAAATTAAATTTCCAAAAGAAAAAAAAAGGATTTTCAAATATTTTCAAGAATTTTTATTTTCTTTAAAATTAAATTTTTAATGGAAAGCTTTTACAAAATAATTTTTCAGTGATTTTGTTATAGCAAAAAGGAGAAAATTGATGAAATATTGATTTTGATGTAACTTTAAATAAAAATAGTTTTGAACTTAAACTAATTTATAAAAATATTTCAAAAGTCTATGAACTTGAAAAAAAATTTAAAATGTTCTCAAAGATTTTTTTTTACATGTTTAAATGATTTTAAATAGTCAAAGGGTCAAAAATAAGTTCAAAGTATCATACACATATCCTCATATCAATATCCATAGAACTCATATCAATATAAATTTTTACGTATCGATACAACTCTTTGCCTCTAAGTTTGGGCAATTTCCAGTAAAAAAATAAGTATCGATACAAACTGAATTATATTGATACCCTTTAGATCATATTGATACATCTATATTGAGTACTAATACTTTTGTGTTATAAATACTCTAACGACTAGTTTTCTAAGAGTAGGTATAGATTAGTCCTCGTGTATTGATACCGACAAAGTCATAACTATATTTATGTCAAGAAATAAAGTTCTCAACGGTTCTAAATCAACCTCAACACCTAGTAACGACCAAAAACTTGTTAGAGGGTTTATAAGCAAGTTTCAAATAGCCATGCAAGACCAACAAAACAATTGCCAACATTTAATGTATAAGAAAGGTATTTTGTGCTTTTAATTGTCATTTTCTTTGTGGAACATACTTGTGAGCTTAAGTTTTAGATACGCTCAAGTATTAGCATTAGGTTCGATACTTTAACTAAATTAATTGCCAAAGTGGTAGAGAAGTTACAAATTGGGTGAATTTGAGAGAAGAAAAAAAATAAAAAATTAAGTAAAAGAATTTAGAGAGGTTCAACTTTTTAACAAAAGCATATATTCACTACTTAGCTTCCCAAGTAAGGATTTCTTAGATTCACTAATTTTTTTATCGATTCAAGGAATAATCGTTACAATCAATTGACCTATACCTCAAGGCCAAGCAAAAGCCTTCTTACAAAAGGGAAATGAAAAGAAAATAAGGAATCCGTTTTTAGGTAAATATTTGCACTCTTGTTTGCACACTAGATCACTCACCCAAACCTAATACATTTGAGCATGCGTTAATAATTGAGCACACTAGATATTTTTTTATAAAAAAAAGAGAATTTAAAGCACTAAGATTCTTTTATAATCATAATAGATGTCGATAATTTAAACATTAGTTGTTGTTGGTGCTTAAAGGGTTCTAATATTCTTCCAATTGAGTTCTTAATCATTGAATACCATTGGAATTAGATTGGAACCTTCAGTGATAAGTTTTCATGTTGAATTTTTACTTTCATACATTTTGATATCGGTACATGAGATAGTGTATCAGTACATTAATACTTTAGGAAATAAAATCAATGTTTGTCAGGCCTCACACATCAATAAGACTTGAAGCATATCAATATGGTGGATTGGTACGTATCCCCTAGATTAGTACCCTGGATCGGTACACTTGCATGAAACTAGCCATTGAAGGGTTAAAATGTAGGGTATAGGTATATGTACTTACGCATCGATACAATACTCTTAATATCAGTGCGCCTAAGCCTATACCGATACGTTTTCTTTTTATTCTGAAAAATTACTATAACTGAAACCTTAAAAGGTATCGATACAAGGCCTATTGTATCGGTACAGTCATGTTAAAAACTTAAATTTGATTACTTAAAAATATTTTGAAGTCTTCCAAGGCCTATTGTGTGATATGCTACTAGTCTTATTCAAATGATATATGTATACTTGTGATATTGTTGGCGTTCTGAATGGTTACTTGTTTATGGTTACTTCTAGATGCATAATAAGATAAAAAAAAAGTTTAATTGATTTTTAATTATGCCATCATTGACTTGTTTTGGTTGCTTGTTAGTCGTCGAAATCATCTATTAGGGATGATGTAATGCCCTAAAATTAGACCTAGAAGTTTAATGAACCAGTTTTGTCGGTTTAGCCTAGTTTGAGATTAAATACTAAAAAAATGATTTTTGATGAAAATAAATTTTGGAAAAATATCCTAAAATTCTTATTTGAGAAATATTTGACTTAGGTCAACTCAATTTCGAAAAATTGACCCTTGAATCCCTAAGATTTTGAAATTAGTGACTATTTAGTAAAAATTGAAAACTTGAGGACAATTCTATAAACTAAGCCGAAATTTTGAATCTTTAAGGGGATTTGATAAAATCATAATTATATATAATTTAAACCTTTCAAAGGCCTATTTAAATAACCCTTAGCCCAAGTTTTAAAACCCAAAACCCAAAATAACTCAATTTTATTCCTAAAACCTATTTTACTTCAACACACAAACCCTTCTTATTTTCGTTTTCTCTCTTCCCAAGGTAGAGAACCATCATCTTTTCAAGGTAAAACCTTAAAATTTTCAATTAAATTCGTTTAATTTAATCCCCATAACTTTTCTTCTTCAAAAAGTATTGTTTTTCAAATAGTTTTAGGTTGGATCAGATTTAGAGGCTAGGAAACATTCAAACCTCTGAACTAAAGAGTTCTTTAATTAAATTCCCAAGTTATTGGCTGAATAAACATTGTTTTTAACTTTTGGTTTAAGAAAAATCATTTTATGAACAAAAAGCATGATTTTCGTTCAAGGATTTTACATCATTGTTTTTGAATCCTAAATTCATGATTTTTTTTTTGTGTTAGGATGTTCATAACATGTCTTTAAAGTATCTATTCTCGTACTTACAGTTTAAGTGAAGTTGAGAGAGTTTTGGGAAGTTTTCGGTTAAGGTTTTTAAGGGATGTTTATAGGTCCGAGATAAGAGTTGTTTGAGTGCGTTTTGATGCACTAAATCTTCTAGTTTTGATGTTTGAAACAATTCAAAGTATGAGATCAAGTTTGAGGGCTATTGGTTCGTATCGGTGGCTTGTCGAGCAAGTAAGGGTTATTGGTGAATGGATTATGAGAGTAGGTTGATTCTACAGTGTTTTAAATATGTTTTCAAAGGTTTTGGGGGTACAGGGAAGGTATAAAAAACCTCTCAATACTCGGAATTAAGTTTAAATTATTGCTTTCTTAAAGGTTCCCATATTATGCCTTGTTTTACTATGTGTATTAGTCATGCTTTTATTGTGATTTGCATACTTGATTATGCATTTTTTTCAATGCTCATGTGATGTTTTTACAGAGGTTTATATATATAATGCTCCCATGCTTTTGTTTTTTAAAACACGAGAAAAATGATTTTTATCGGTTTTTTGCACTTGATGCGTGAATTAGTGTGATGAATATGAATTACTTACTGATTTTGACTTAAAACTTGAGCATTGTTTTTTTGTTGAATATTAATATGATATTAGTAGGGATAAGTTGATCGATTAATATGATGTATAGTGCACTTTAAATTACAAAAAATTGTAACGTGTATTAAATTGTGATGCATTAGAGGTTAGCCTAGTGCTGTGTGGTATGATGTTCATATTGCATTCGGGTATGACGAACTATTCCGAATACTAAGATGGGATCTTTGTGATTGTGATAGTCAATCATGTGCATGACTTGATGGTACGATGCCATCATAAGTTTCCATTTATCCTAACGATTCGAGGTAAGTCTAATCGGATCACTAATACCAACATGTGAAAAACGTAAGTGTAAGTATTTACTGTTTAGTGCAATTTGAGATTGCATGTATTTTGCTACCGAGATCAAATATTTTCAAGCCTTGCTAAGTGAAGCAAGTAAGTCTTGGTTTTGTAGCCTTATGTCACGTGTTGAAACTGTTGTTGTTTTTTGATATATTAGTGGCATTTTAAGTCACAGGTGATTCCTTATTGCGTATGATTTGGTTTTTAAATTGATGACTTATTATAACATGGGTTGTATTGCAAATAGATATTTGACGCTTAAACCTTCTCTTTTTCTAGTAATGTAGAGAAATAAGTGTGACGATCGTCCAAAGAAGCAAGGAAAGCCATCTTTGTGCCTGATTTTGTATTTATCTCGAGTATATGATTTTAAGTTTGAACCTTAGGTAATTGAGAGAAATGGAGCTATAGAACTTTATAGTATTTGTGTCTTGTTAATGAATTGTGAAACCTATGATATTTGAGTTTTATTGTTGAACTTGTATATTTGGTACTATTTGATATCAATGAAGTATTTTGGATTTTGGTTCATACCTCTTTTATGTTTAATTGTAATGATTTTGGATATGAAAGCATGCACCTACAAGTTATTTTATATTTATGCTAATTAGGTTGGTTTGCCTTTAGAGAACATGCCTTGTTATGTGTTTATGCCCTTTAAGTACTTATATGCATATAAATAAAGTTTAGGGATGTTTTAGGCTTGAAATTTGAGAATCTTTAGCTTTTTGGGCAGAGGGTTTCGATACACCTTCATAGGGTATCAATACGTAGGCACAAATACAAAGAAAATCTGGGAAATTTAGTCTGGGTATCGAAACCACATGAACTAGTATCAAAACGGTAGCATGAACACAAATAGGCGTATCGATACACTTGACCATGGTTTTGATACTGGATTTTACAGTAGCAAATGGTATCGATACATAGTTATGACTATATCGAAACACGACCTTGTTGTGTAGGGTATCGAGCGTAATATCGAAGGCGTATCAAAACACTTGAGCACTATTTCGATATTTGTTTTGATAGATTACTTTGGTATCGAAACAAGGCCAAAGGGTTTCAATATCCCTGACCGTTAAATTTGTTAAAGGCTGAAAATAAGTTTAGAGTATTTACGTTTTAGTCACTAAAACTTTAGCATACAATTAGATGAGTTGCAGATATTATTTTATGCTGAAATTTGTGACTTAAGCATATAATAAACTTAATTATAGATTGGTAACTTTAATTTCATGAATAATCCTTGAAATTATAGAAAATTACAATTAGGTCCTTATATCTTGTTTAGTTAAATTAGGATTCATTTCTTATCGTTTTCTGCTGCAATTGAACTCAGTCCTTGCATGAACATGTAGGACCTAAATAAAATGTCTATATAAGATAAAAAGAAAATTATTTTAGGATCGTTTATCGGGGCGAGTCTTCGAATCGGGTTGTATCTAGAACGGGTCGAGAGGGTTACAAATGAGTTAAGAAAAATTTTAAATTATCTAGGTTTTACTTGTCTTGTTTGTTCCGGTAACGCTCCCAAATCGATTTTCTACTAAATCGGGGAAGGTGTGTTACAACATCAGTCCAATTTCTTCTTAATTTCGCCTTCATTCTTTGTTTTGTTTTCAATTCGACCTTTTCCTTTTTAATATTATTCAATTTCATAAATGTATATATTCCTAGCTTTTATTTTTTGTGTTTATTTGTATTTTTATGCCTTCAACGTTTATCAATTTTTTTTAATTTGTCTTCCTTTGCTAGGATTTGTATTTATGTAATTGATTTTAATTTTTTTTCATTTTTATTGTTTTCGTTTTTTAAAAAATCTAGTTTCCTTTTTTTTATTTTAATACCATATTTGTTGTCTTAAAATTTAGTTTTTATTTTTTTTTATTTCTTATCCTTGTCATAACATATATATTTACCTTATATATATATGATACAAATCAAGTTTTCATAATATATATATATATATATATAAATTAAAAATATGGCTGAATTATCTTTTTTCCAGCAAAAGGCTAGGGTTCATTAGCTTCAGGATGGTGATCAGGGAACCAAATTCTTTCATGCAGCTGTCGCATCAAGGAAAAAGAAAAACACGATTAGGGTTTTGTATGATGACAGTGGGAATTGGTTGGAAAGCTTTGACAGTTTGCTTGAGGAATTGATAAGGTTCTATACGAAGCAAATTGGTTCTGAAGATGATAATGTTTCTGGATGTAGTTTGCAATTACTTCAAGAGCTTTTGGATTTTGCACCTTCTGAGGTGGAGAGTCTAACTAGAGAAGTCACTTTAGAGGAGGTTAAAGGTGCAGTGTTTGGACAAGGAAGGGATAAAGCTCCTGGTCCGGATGGGTATACTGCTGGTTTTTTTCAAGCTGTTTGGACAATTGTGAGGGATGATTATTATGTTGCTGTTAAGTATTTTTTCCTCTCTTCTGAGATGTTACCAGCTTTTAACGCTACCACGATTGCTTTGGTTCCAAAGACTTTGAATGCTTCTCTAGCAAAGGATTTTCGTCCTATTGCTTGTTGCTCAGTTGTGTATAAGTCTATTACAAAGATATTGGTGTCTAGACTTTCGAGGTTGTTCCTGTCATGATAGCTGGGAATCAATCAGCCTTTATTCAAGTTAGGAGTATCATTGATAATACACTGCTTGCTCAAGAACTTGTACGGGGCACAACAAGAGGGGACTTTCACCTCGATATGCTTTAAAAGTGGATCTTCAGAAGGCTTTTGATTCAGTTCATTGGAAATTTCTTTTGCAGGTTTTAGAAGCTTTGGGTTTGCCTTTACAGTTCAGGGAATAGATCAAAGCATGTTTTACTGGATCGAGATTCTCTATCTCGCTTAATGGAAGTTTAGTTGAATACTTTAAAGGGATGAGGGGTGTTCGGCAAGGTGACCCTCTTTCCCCTTACTTGTTTGTTATGGCAATGAATGTGCTATCCAGAATGCTTGATGCTGCGGCGGCTAAGGGTATTTTCCAGTTTCATCCTAAATGTAAGAAGCTTGGCTTAACTCATTTATGCTTCGCGGATGATCTCTTGATATTTTACAAAGGAAAATTGGATTCGGTTTTGGGAGTGAAATGTGTTCTGGAAAAATTTTATGAGATCTCGGGACTGATATTAAATGCTTCCAAGACTGAGATTTTCTTCTCAGGGGTCTCGATCCATAAATTTGAAGAAATGAAGACGGCTACTGAGTTTAGGCTTGGTGTGTTACCTGTGAGGTATTTAGGGCTTCCATTGGTTACAAGAAAGCTTAGTCGAAAGGATTGCGCTATGCTTATTGACAAGATCAAAACACGAATGAATAGCTGGGTAGGGAGGCACTTGAGTTATGCTGGGAGAATGCAACTCATAAGGTCAATGTTATACAGTATGGCTAACTTCTGGTGTGTGCAAGTGGTTCTTCCAAATGGTGTCTTAAAGGAGATTGAGTCATTATGTTGCCGATATTTTTGGAAAGGGTAGAATAAGTCTGCTGCGGGTGCCCGCGTAAGTTGGAAGCACATTTGTCTTCCTAAGAGTGAAAGGGGCTTAGGGCTGAAGAACTTGTATGAGTGGAATATGGCTTGCATGATAGGTTTGATGCAGCAAATTACTTCTGGGAATGATACACTTTGGATTGCTTGGATTAAATTGTATGTAATCAAGCAAGAGGATTTCTGGACTATGGAGAGTAAACAATACTTCAGTTGGTTGTTCAAGAAGCTTCTCAAGTTGAGAAGTGTGGCAGTGTCGCTCTTAATTGCAGGCAAAAGTCTCCCCATAAGGGAAATCTGGAGGGGGATTCGTGAATCCAAGGAAGTAGTAGCATGGCATAAAGTGATATGGTTTGGCATGCATATCCCTAAGCATACGATGATTACGTGGATGACAATTTTGGACAGGCTTCCTACGAGGGTACGGTTGGCTCGAATAGGGATAGTTGATGAGGAAGGTTGTTTTTTATGTAATAGTTCAGTTGAATCTAGAGATCATTTATTCTTTGATTGTCCATTTTCCAAGCAGTTTTGGAGATTGAGTCTATGTTGCTGTGGCATACGTTGGGAGGTCTTGAACTGGCCTGAGGAGCTCTCCTGGGTGGTGTCCAGGTTCAAAGGAAGGTCAGTTGTCGCTTTGATCGGTCGACTTGCATGGCAGGCTTCTATATATTTGATATGGGAAGAACGTAACCGTAGGATTTTTCGAGGAGTACAGAGGTCCTGCACTCAGTTGTTTGATTATCTAAAAGATATTATACGCATTCGTTTACATCATAAAAATATTAGGATATGAAATGTACAGGACGATTTATTAGTTGCTTGAGGGATTAGTTTGTAGATGAGTAGCAGTTTTTACTGCTTTTTTGGATTAATGAATTATAAAGCTTATCCAAAAAAATAAATTAAAAAAAAATATTTTTTTTGCTTATTTATGTTGTTTTTCTAATAATGAATATTGCTATGTGTTTACCATGTATGTATTATAATATCTTTATTTTCCTTTTTAACAATGTTTACATATTTATATTTTTTATATAATATAAATGTATATTTATAGGTTCAAGCTTTCTGATTATATATGTTACTATATTATATTTTATACATTATATTGATTTTATATTTTATTTAAATATATATATATATATATACACGTTTTGTATGTTGCATTTCATGTACATATTATTATTTACAATATATTATTTACTATAGATTATATCTTTGTATTAGGTAGCATATACTTCATCTTACTAGTATGTGTTCATGATATATTATAACAATACTCATATTAATCTTTACATGCTTATATATAATATATTTATATAATATACTATACTTATAATTGTATGTATTCCTAGTATACGATTAGAGTATGTGGTACTCATATATACCGTTCTTTTACGTATTATGTTTATTTATCTAACATAATGTATATGTGTTTTGTCACACTTTAACATTTTGCATGTTATAAATTAATTTTTTTATGTGAGTATATTTTATAAATATTTCAAATTGTACCGGTATAAATATACACGTGACATGCGTGTATTACATGTTTTATCAGATTAATATCTATGTGTGTCTAAATGTTTGGTTATTGCATTGGATTGATCAAAGAGAAATATGAGATGAGGGATGTGAACGGTACACATATAGTACTTATTCCAAAGCATAAGAATGCTTCCAATATGTCTTACAATAGACCTATAAGCCTCTTAATGTTATCTTCAAAATTGTCTCAAAAATATTAACAAATCGTCTACAGGTTGTTATGGATTTTTGTATTGATGATGCGCAGAGTGCTTTTGTCCTAAATCAGTCGATTACTGATAATGTGATTATTGCCTATGAAATTCTTCATTCTTTTTAAAAGAATAGAAATGGAAGAAAAGAAAATTTTGCTCTAAAACTTGATATGAGCAAAGCCTATGATAGAGTGGAATGGAATTTTGTTCAGGCTATTATGCACAGGATGGATTTTTCGACAAATTGGACTTCTTAGATTTATAGATGTATCTCTACAATATCTTATTCAGTGGTGATTAACGGTGATTTAGAAAATTGTTTTCTTCCAACAAGGGGTTTACGTCAAGGGATCATATTAGTCCTTACTTGTTTCTATTATTTAGTGAAGGATTATCGGTGATTCTTTGAGGGGCTCATTCTAGACAACAACTAAGTGGTTTTCGTCTTAATAGATATTCCCCTACGATAACTCATTTGCTTTTTGCGGATGATAGTCTTATTTTTGGTGAAGCATCTCCTACAGAAGCTATTACTCTAAAAAATATACTCCATGTCTATTTTGAAAGCTCGAGTCAATTGATCTACTACGATAAATCAAGATTGTTCTTCTCAACAAATGTTTCTATGGAAAATCATAATGCTCTAAGAAGTATTTTCGAAGTCAGTGATTCTACAAATTCTGAAAAATATTTGGCGCTTCCTACTATTGCTGGTCGTGAAAAAACAAAGGCATTCAGAGGAATACGTGGCAAGATGGAATCGGCAGTAAATATATGGAGTATTAAACCTTTGTCTCAAGGGAAAAAGAAATTTTTATAAAGTGTTTTACAAGTTATTCCTGTGTATACAATGAGTGTTTTTTTACTACCAAAAACTCTTTGTAAAGGCTTAGAGTAAATTATGGAAAATTTCTGGTGGTGAAAACCAGATAGGAGAAAAAGAATTCATTGGTGCGCTTGGACTACTCTTTGTAATTTAAAGGAGGAGGATGGTCTCGGTTTCAGGGACTTTATGAAATTTAATATTTCTCTATTATTAAAACAAAACTGAAGGCTTATTGAAAGACCAAATTCTCTTGTTGGAAGATTTCTGAAAGCTAAATATTTTTCAAACTCTAGTTTTCTATCTGCAAATCTAGGCTCTAGTCCTTCTCTCGTTTAGAAGAGTATTTGGAGTGCAAAGGGACTTCTTGAGAAGGTTTTAAAATGGAAAGTGGGAAACGGTGTCTCCAACAATTTTTGGAATGACTATTGGCTTCCAGGACCTAATTTACAAAGATTGAATCTCCTAATATTTCTTCAGTGACACAAGTTTCTTATTTAATTAATGTAGCAACAAATGAATGGGATGAAGTGTTAATCAATTCTATTTTTTGCAACGAAGATGCAAATAAGATCCTATCTATTCCTCTATCTCATTTCAATCAAGCAGACAAGGTTGTTTGAAATGGGGAAAACTCTGGTTGTTACTCTGTTCAAAGCGGATATAAGCTCTTATTGAATCAATCTCTAGATAATCCGGGAGATAAATCTATTCACAAGAATCTTTGATTGATCAATTTTCCTTCAAAAATTAAGATTCAGGTATAGAAATTTCTACATAACTGTAAAACTAATGTTTTAATATAATAATTGAAAAATAGTTTTGGACTAATTTGAAAAGACTTCAAAAATGTTTCTTATGTCCAAACAACTTGAAAATATATTTAAGATGTTTTTGAAAGTTTTTAAATATGTTTTGAATGATTTAAAGAAACCAAAGAACTGACTTTTACCTAGGTGTTTCGATACACCCTTAAAGTGTTTCGATACCTGTTCATCAATGCAAGATTTTCAAAGGAAAAATCACAGTGGTATCGATACTGGTATCGATACCTTTCACCACTGTGATGTTTTTTTTTGAACCATGTTTCGAAACACCCTAACGGTCAAAACGATTTTATAAAACACCCAACAGCTAGGAGCGGTATCGATATTGGTATCGATACATGTTCATAAATACAGGTCAACGGCTATTTCTCAAAGCAACTGTTTCGAAACAGCCTTTACGTGTTTCAATACCGCCTGCACCAGAAGAGGAAATAAGCCTTGTAATCAACTCTAAATGGATCCAAATCAATCCCAACGGTCACCAACGGTTAGAAGCTCATTTGAGATGATAAAAGGAAGCCTCAAGCATCAAGAGAAGACTAATACTTCATTGTAAATAACAATATGATCAAAGATTTGTCTTAGTGCTTAAATTCCTATTATTTGGGTAGACAAACATTTGTGAGCTTAATTGTCATATATGCTCAAGTGTAATTAGGAATTGGGTGAGTGCTTAGTTGCAAACACTAGCCTTATTAGAAGGATTCAAGTTTGCTAAGTTTTCTTGTTTGAGTGAATTCCCAAAGTTCGGTTGTGAACTTTGGATGCTAGATTCGGGTTGTGAATCTAGGATTCTAAGGTTATCCCTTTGTTTCTCAAAAGGTTGAAATTCTTAGTGAATTTGGGAAATCCTTAGTGGGAAGCTAAGGTAGTGGATGTAGATGCTTGTTCGAAGACCGAACCACTCTAAAATCCTTGTATTCAACTCTTATATTTTTGCTTCCATAACCAACCAACCAAATTGTCACTTCTCCACCACTTGGCGAATTTAATCGGTTATTCATCGAGCCACTCCAAGCCTAACAATAACTTTGTTCCAACAAAGCAAAATTTATATAACAAAAGTATAGCTAATGATCCATGGTGTTTTGAGTGTCCTAATATTCACGAGAGTTTAATTCATGTGACAAGAGATTGTTCTTTTGCAACTTCTGTCTGGAAAAAACTAGGATATGTTAGTCCTGAGTTTTATTATGCTATTGAGTTCAAAGAGTGGTTGATTTGGTTTTTTCTTTATGTATCAGTACAAAAACATTCAAAATTTTTAATTTCTATCTCGGCCATCTGGTTTGCTCGAAACAAAAAATATTATGAAGGAATTGTGAGAACTACAGAAGAACTTAATTCATTCATTCGTTCATTTTGTCTGGAATTTTCTATGGTTGGCTCACAACTTCAAAGTTCAATTCTCGTAAATGATACTAGATGGAATCCTCCTCCACATAACATGATAAAAGTAAACTTTGATGCGAAATTTACATCAAATACTATGATCTCATGGTCTGGTGTTGTAGTAAGAAATCATCTTGGAAAAGTCATGGGATCATATCGACGAAAAGTTCTGCGTGTTCAATCTCCTTTTGCAGCTGAAGCTTGGGCAGCTTTACATGCCATTATGTTCACATCTGATTTGGGATTATCATCAGCCATTATTGAAGGCGATTATCTTTCGATTATTAAAAAAATTCAATCGAAAGAGGAAGATAAGTCAGTAATTAGTACAATCATCTGGAAAATAAAGAAATTAATAAAAATTTTCAGTAGATGTGATTTTACTTTCATACTGAGGCAAGGAAATCGCGTGGCACATGAGATTGCTCAAGATATTTCACAAGGAGATGAAGATCGCTTTTGGGTTGAAGAGGTTCCACCATCAGTTGAGGATTTTGTATCCTCGAATGCTTCATAGAAGCATCTCTCTTCCTTCTTTATGCAAGATCTCTTTTGAATAAAGGCTCTATTTTTTCTTGCTACTTCCTTCTTTGATCATGGTCTACTCATTTTTTCTACTGAAAATTTTCTTTTCCCACAGAGGATGAAGTTGAATCGGTTGCTTTGTGTGTGTTTTTTTTTAGTTTTTTTATTTGTTTTTTCAGGACTTTTGTTTTCACTTTATCTTTTAATAATAGCAACCATGTATATTGTTATCAAAATTTTTTTTGGTTATTTAACCATTGCTATGATATTTTAAAAAATGTTTTGGTTATTTTTTTAATACAGATTTGAAAGCGAAGTTAATGATTAAATATCATCTTTCATATTCACAAGGCCTTCTATCATATTTGGTGTTATAATAAACTTCAAAGTACTAACAGGTGCACCATGGTTCAAGGCAGTGAGTCTATTGGTCACGCCATTATCTTCTCTAAATATACGACAAACACGTAAATTCTGTTTATGGTTAAGAATTTTCTAAATTGTCGTAACTAAAGTATTACCTATAAATTTCTCAGATTCACCATCTAAAATCATGACAACCTCACAACTATCTATTTTCAACTCAATTTATCTAAATCTAAGTATCCACGCATTGGCGAGAGCATCATGTATTTCTTATATGGTATTTTAAAAGCTTGTATGTATTTAAAAGCCTCCACCTAAAATGTTTGGTTATTTATGTATATATTACCTCATACTTTAAAAGCTTGTATGTACTTCATATATAGTATTTTATAAAATAAACTATATTAGCATAGAATATTGTTTTTTGAGAAATTATATCATGGGTAAGTCTCATCATGTTATCCATGGATTAATCACTAAAACCCATCCATTTCATCATTTTTTTCATGTCATATTTTTCTAAGTGAATCTTTACTTATATTTACTGTTAATTTATTTTAAAAACAATTTTTTTTAAGTGAAGATTCATTTGGAAAAAAAAATGTCATGAAAAAATTGATGAGGTAAGTGATTTTTAGTGATTGATCCCACGAACACGTGGTGAGACTTACCCATAAATCATAATATAATTGTTTTTCATATATATTTACGTATACATTTGGTAACTTTTTTATTTTATATTCCTTTTTATGTGTTCAACTTCTATAGAATATAGATATATCCTTTTTTAACTTTGTTATGGTATATCGTATTATTGCATGTACATTTTACTTTATTTATTATTTTGTCACTTCCTTTATTATGTGATATTTTTATATCTCCATATATTGTGTCATTATCTTAAGAAACGCCTATTTCACACAATAATATGAATTTTATTTTATTCGTACACTAATGTTAAATTGTGTTTAGAATTTGTCTTATACTTGTTCATTTTATTCGATGTTTTTTTTAGTTTTCTTTTTACATATTCATTTCTCATTGTTTATCATGCATTTTAAGTATTTGTCATTCATGGAATAATTCTAAATTTTTGCTTAATTAATTTAAACCATGAAAACCGGAGGTATCAATTAGTTTCGATATTCGAGCCATAATAGTTTGTATTATCGGATGTTGACCGAATATTCAAATTAATTATAATCGTCTCAAAGTAATTAAAAATTAAAATTAATAATATTATACCATCGTTCTTTGTTCATCATTCATAAAGGTGATGTACGAAAATCAAGCCATAAACTAATACAATACTCAATATTATTTGATGTCGGTTTAGTCTATTATCCAGGGTATTGTTAATCTTATTAATTAAATGTCTAATTAATTTAGATTCACCAATTAAATTAAACCCATTTAAATAAAAGTTAATTTTAAATTAAGAAAACTAAATTAAAATTAATTTAAATTTCAAAAAGTAAATTTTAAAGGTAAATATATTTTGTATCGATTTTCAGGCATGCTGGGTGTTAATCTTTCCTCACACGTCACCAACTCCTGAACTCTTTCAAATGAATCTTTAATTTTTTGGTATTCGATCTAACTAAGCGACTGGTGACGCTCTTTCAAATGAATCTTTAATTTTTGATGTTCGATCTACCTAAGTGAGCGGTGACGACTCTATTTTAAAAAAATTAAAAGTTTTTAAGAATTTTTATTATTAATATTTTAATAAAACTCCCAACTGTCTTTTCAAAAATAAACCATAATATTTTTTCTTTAAAAGAAATGGTTTAGGGGATACAAATTATATTATCAAGACTTCTTACCCAAAACACTCTATTTATAAATACATTTTCGTTTTAAAGGACTCGAAAAGTTCACTACATCGGTAACACGCTGTGACTTGATCCCCTATCAGACTAGAAAATGGTGTTTGTATTCTTAAATATTTACTCACTTAAACATGGTCATTTTAGCATACATTTCTGGTCCTACCCCTTTGATTACATAAAAAACTACACTCTCTTTCAAGGTTTAGGCTGTTTTTACTTCTAACATTGCCACTGATTACCTCCTGCTTCACTGCAAATGGTATTCACTGTACAGGGTAACTTGGGTTTTGTGGGAAATGGAAGGAAGACTCCAACATAATAATTGAGAACTGGGCCACAATATTGCATTGTATGGAATAGAACCAAATTTGAGATGGATACAATTATTTCTCACTTTTTATATAGGGTAAGATTATTTAGACAGTGTAAAAGCTAAATTGATTTTAGACTATTTAGGCAGTGTGAAAATTAAACTCAGATTATTTAATGAGTCTAATTAAATTTATGGTTAAGTAATAGAAGGATATCGGATTTGGTGAATGCAGTTAGGAAATTCTAGATTCTAATGCTCTTCTGTGAGTTTGTTACGAGGTAGTTGAGCTGTTGAGTGCAGTGACTCATGGTTATTCATGGCCTATATAAAGAACTATTATTCTCCTTGTAAAATACACTGAATTTAATAATATACATTGCTTCTCTTTTGCTGTCATTGTAATATTTTCCTATATTTTAACATGGTATCTTTCGCCATAGATCCTGATGGTTTAAGTTTTCGCATCCAGAAAAAATCAAATCTTTGCACCAACAATCCTTCACGGCTTCGTCTTCATCATCCAGCAACAAGGAAATGGATTTCAGAGTCATGGGTTACGACTCTCCTCTCCTCCGCACCCTCCATCACATGTTGGATTTCAACAAAGACAACAATGACGGAAAGAACCTCAACGCCACATCTCGGGTTTATTCCCGTAATACCAAGGTCATGGTTGCGATTTCACCTTCCGCACGATCGGCTACTGTTAATTTGATTTCTTTGGCAACAAAGTTCCCTCCATACACTTTCTTTAAAGATAGCCTATCAGGAGAGTCGGGTATGTCCACTACTGAATCGATGATTGGAATCAAAAAAAATTGAAGGAAATTACGGAAGAAGTTGTGTCCTTCCGTCAACACCTCCATTATCAACGACGACAAGTCCATCAAGATCTGTAATTTTTTTGGCGAGAAAAAGCGCTTCCACTGCCACCGTTGCTGTCTCCACTGGTGCATTGTTTCTAGATGAAGAAGATGTCGACGACGACGATGAAGTAGTAATTTTCTGTTGTTTGTTTGAAGGCAACAATCTTCGCTTCCGAGAATGCATCACTGGCGAACCTTCCATAGTTCTTGTTTAGCATCAAGTTCGATAATTACAGTCATGTATTGTTCTTTGCAGTTTTCAAGTTTTGGCTCCTAACTTCGTCAGGTACGGGAAAAATACCAGAATTTGCTTCTTCAATCAACTTTGCCTGATTCTTTGCAACTTTTGTAGCCTTGACCAGGTTAGAATCCTCGAAGCAAAGGTAAAAAATCAAGTTAGAATCTTACATCTTGTTTTTGTTGATTAGTGGTCAAATTTCTTCAAAATAGAAATTGATGCAATTATTTTATGATCAAGAGAATTTCGGATGACAAGAAAATTATAAAAACGAAGTGGATTAAGAAGAACGGAAGGATGACGAACACCTTCAATTCTCGGTAAAACCACCAAAAGATAAAAGTGAGTTAAGAAGAACGAAAGGATGAAGAACACCTCCGATTCTTATTGAATCACTAAGAAATACAAATTTTTGATTTGAAGGAGCTCTTTTATCAACGGTCAAGTTCAAGCATCGATATTTTTTATTTTTTGTTCGAGAATCACCAATCCGAAAAGAATTGAGAAGTTTGGCAGAAGTTGATGAAACCGGGAAAATATTAGAAGGATAACGGACTTGGTGAATGCAGTTAGAAAATTCTAGATTCTAATACACTTCTGTGAGTTTGTTACGAGGTAGTTGAGCTGTTGAGTGTAGTGGCTCATGGCTATTCATGGCCTATATAAAGAACTATTCTCCTCCTTGTAAAATACACTGAATTCAATAATATACATTGTTTCTCTTTTACTGTCATTGTAATATTTTCCTATAGTTTAACATTAAGATTTATTTTTTTAAAATTTTTATATCATCAATTTATACTCATTTAATCATTCAAAATTAATATAAAACTAAATAATTTCTGATCCACTCCATATCTATGTGTGTATATATTCCATGTCAATGCAAGCTTTAGGAGGAATACTCAGCATGTTAGACAAAATGTTCTAATAAATTCCAATGTCATCAGGGTAAAATTATGGAGAGGGAAAGATGTTGCAGATGAAGAACAAACAACCCTTCTGTCATCATGAAATAACAATTCCACTATACAAGAAATTCCCAAATTCTATAAATAAAATCCAGATGCAAATTACAAGTAAAATAAGTTACACAGACAAAAATCCCTAGAGAAATCTCTTGCTCTCTTTATAGATGAATGAAGAAGTCAGTCCATTCAGACATTATTACAATTTGGAAGGAGCCCCTGATTCTAAGTCTAACCTAATCTAATCATAGAATCCCCAAATCTGTAAACCCAGAACTTGATCCGGATAGTGAAAATGGCATGGCTAAAAGTTCCAAATTTGAGAAAAAATGTCGGAATTGGGAGAAGAAATGAAAGACCCTGAAAGCAATGCTGAAGGGCTAGACATGAACCCACCTCCATGTATCATCGGGCTCCAATCGTGCCAAGGGGACATCATTCTCGCTTCCGAAGATGGTGTAAAGATTGTCGCCGTCGAAACCGCCTGCAACGTCTCCGGAGTAGGCGAAAGTATCCCTGTCGGCGGTCGAATCAGACCCTCTTCCATCCCACCTTCTCCCATGATCCCCGAGTCCACTATCGTCTCTCTTGGGCTGGGGCTAGCCTTTTCTGTGACTGCCAACCTCGCCGCCGGAGACACGTCGCCGCCTCCAGAGAAGTTGTCGGATGAGAGTCCCGTGTAGCGTTGGACAATGGACATGAAGTCGGATTCTTTGACGTGCATGACTTTGGGCGAAACGGCATAGATGATTACCGGGTGACGTTGTTGATCTGCTGCTGCAGCTGGTAGTTGGGCGGCGGCGTGAGGGGGTGGGTGAGGGGGTTTTCTGATTTTATGGGAGTCTTTGCTGACTTTTAGTGGGGTAGGTCTCGGACCTTGGATTTGCAGCTGGCGCTTTGGGGTTGTGCCTCCATCGGGCAATTGAGAATCCATTGGAGGTGGTGATGATGATCGGCAAAGACAGGTTCTTTTTTCTGGAGACGAGAAAGAGAGGACCAAAATTGTTGGTAGATGAATGGAACCATTTTGAACACAGTCTCAGCCAAAACTAGAAGAAAAAGAAAAGTCAAGGCAATTATTATCTTCTCAGAAATTAATTGTTTCTTAAAATAATAATACAGACTTCAATTACGATTAAACTTTAATCAGTCTAATAGAAAAATAAAAAGTCGATTTTTTAAGAGAGATGAGTCTAAGTAGTTTTATTTATTTATTGTTTATTTGGCTTGAATCAATTTATCTAAGTGTATTTGTTTTAAATTTCAATCTTCAATTATTTTTTATTAGAAGTGAATTAATTTATTTAAATGTATTTATTTCATTGAATTAAGGTATTCAATGCATAACAATAATTATTTTTGACCTTATAATTAAATTATTAATAGTTTAAACATTATAATTACAACATTTATAAAACAACCAATGCTGGGGCAAAACCAAGTGGTTGGAGTGCCATACCCCTTTAATCTCCAGCCCCCTTAAATGGATAAATATCAACTTTAATCTTTTGTGAAGTTCATAATTTTTTAATTAAATAAATATGACATTATATTCTTGTAATAAAATATTTAAATTTAAATATATAAACTGAGTCAATATAATTATTTTTAATTATAAAATATATCATTTTTAATTTTTAAATCAACAAAAAATTCAATTTAATCCCTTAAAAAATCTTATAAATATAAATTAAAACACTAATAACATTACCTTTTAGTTATCCAAAATTTTTAAAATTAATGTTAATATTTTCCCGACTCTCCTAAGCCCATGACGTGAAAATACATAGAATACAATTGATTCAAATGAAATTAAAAGACAGTCTAATCGATAAAATAATTTATTACTTTATTTTATTCCCTCTTTTAACAATGATTGGAATTAATGATCATAACACAATCATACGTGAGTGTTATTTTCTTTTCCGAAGGGAGTCGTTTTTTCTCAACTTACGAGAGAATGTGGACGGTAGGGTAAATAACGAATTAAAAATAATGTTAAATGCGGTTCAGACTCGAAGTTTATCAAGTTTTAGAATTTTGAGATCGAGTTTGAATTGAATAATTTAAACATGGTCCGAATTAGCTCAAATTTGATTTGTTGTTTTTTTAAATTATTTTTAAATATATTTTTTAAAGTTTTAAAAAATGAAATACAAAAATATGTTTGAAAAAAAAAATAATATTCAGGTTAAAGTTCACAGGTAACAATAATATATTTTTTAAATTATATAAATCTAAAGGAAGAAGAAATTTGAAGTATTTAATTATGATAACCCCGTAATAAGTTAATTACATTGACAAACTATAAATATCATCATTATAAATCACTGATATGATGAATGATTCTATAATAAACATCATGTACCATTAATTAAGTGTATTATTATGTATGTCACGAACCGCACATTCGGGTCTGAGAAATTAAAGCAATCATTAGTCAAAGATCTTTTGAGTGATTTTTGGGCTTGTCAAGACTATCAAACTTGGCCCAACAAACAGAGAATGCTAGAAAGTCCATAAGCCCACCAAACTTATCCCATTCCATAGAAGATTCTAGAGGATAATTTGGTCAAAGTATTATCCATTTGAATTTATTTAAGATAAATTATAATGAGTTGGTTTTTCCAGGTCAACATCAGGTGTTGAACTGAGTCGTGGGTCATCAAGTGATTTTGTCTTGTTGGGACTTTTAGATTGATAGTGGGCTTGTTTATTGGTCTTGTGAGTGGGCAAAGATTGAGGGTTGAAAGGGCAAAGTTGTACTTCTCCATGGGTAAGAAGAGGAGGTGCCAACTTTAGTGCTTTCTGTAAAAGTAAAGAGAGAAAAATCATCATTGACTCCATTTTTTCCATACTATCATCTTCATCAAAATACCACCCAACCCAAAAGAAAAAGGGAAACTTTGGTCTTGTTGTAAAGAATCTCGAATCCTTCAGTAAGAGAGGTTTTATTAGCGGTTCGAACCTATTCGTGACTATGATGATCTGGATATGGAATAAAACTTGATGAGCTGTGTGAGTATCTAGCAACTCGAAAGGTTATGTGAACTCTAGTAACTTGATGGGCTATGTGTACTCAAGATCAGACTACTAGTGGATATGTTGATCCAAGTATGTCCCCGGACGTATCTGTGGCTATGTTGACCCAAATATAGTCCAACCCAATGGCTATGTGATCATGGGGAAACTTGACGGCTATGTGAGCACAGGTATGGTAGGTCTACTTTTGGTCAATAGGTATGGATGTTGTATGCATTCAAGTATACTATATAGATCATTAGTTGATTACCTTTATACCTTAAGCTTGTGGGTTGGGCAAGGTACTTATAAGTTGATGGGTTGTTTGATCTCGAGTAACTCGATGGGCTATGTGATACCGAGTAGGTAAGCCTGATATAGCACTTGATCTTTCTATGTAATGTGATTTTAGGATAGAATAAATTGAGAACTCTAGCTAAGGTAGGCTAGAAGATTAAGCTTAGTTTAGAAGTCTTTCTGTGCACTCTTAACTATCTTATCATGCATGTTGTTTTATGATATTCATGAATTGTAGTAGAGTATAAATGTACCACTAAGATTTGTTAACTCTGCGTATAGAATTGTGGTTTTTCCGCTGCGTGGGGGACAAATAGCTTTGGAGGAGCACGTCGAGGAGGACTTCCCAGCATCAAAGCCGTAAAAGAGTACAAATCAAATATGTATCTTTATTTTGATATTTATTAAGTCGTATGATGATGTATTTCAAAATGGAGATCCTATTTGTAAACACTTTATTTTATTTTAATTTACGTGGATTTATGAAACATGATATTTTAGAGATTTTGAAATACACATTTTTAAAGGATTTTGTTATGGGTCGAGTCTTGGGTGACACGAATGAGGCATTTAGGATCGAGATCGGGATCAGTGTGTTACATAAATTATTTAGATAATGATTGAGATAATTAAATATTTGAAAAGATGTAGAGTTAATATCAACCGTCGATGTAATTTAAACTAGACTATTAAATGTAGGGGCTTTAACTATAAATAGAGGCTTACCATTACTTCATTCTACATCATCTTGTACTTGTATCTATTCATCCATCACTTACGGTAATACAAGAAACATTTACTCTAAACTCTTTGAGCATTCTTCGTGTTTTTGAGTGCTCTTTACTATTTTTGGTGACAATCACTTTCAGTTGTTCTTTTGTTCAGCTTTCGCTTAGAAAGATTTTGCGTTCAAGGGCTTTGGAAGATCTTGATCTTCTAAAGTGAGAATTCAGGCTGACTTAGACATCATAAGATCGTATGGTTCAGCTAGAGAGAGTCTAGTCCCATGATGAGAGATTCAAGGTAACTTTGTCGAGTTTCAATTACGAAAGCGACTAAGTCCAAAAATGTCGGCTAGTAGTAATCTAGCTCCATGAAAAGAGGTATTAGAGCGAGACAAAGGAACTTACGTTCAAACAAGCTTGATGTTGCACTCAATAATGGTGAGGATTTGCACTCAAGTTAGTCATAGTGATCAGGCGAGCTCGTGGAAAAAGTGATTGAGATGACACAACGGATAAATGGTGCTTTCACATAGAAAGTCATGGAGCAACGTGGTGGATATATTGGAGGAAACTAACCTTGAACTAGATAAGAGATTATTATGATATTTTTGATGATCAAACTATTTATCTTAAATCCCAGGTAGATGAACTATTTAAATTTGTGTTGTTACTGGCAAAGAGGATTGATAAACTAAAGGAATCCAATAAAATTCAAGGTGTTATGAAATCACATCTTGAAAAGTTAGATCCATAGATAACTAGTTCAATGACGAGACACAACGTATCCTTAACAAGTTAAAGATAGTTCGAGAGAGTTATACTCGTAAAAACGAGATAAAGGCTTTACAGAAAGAGATGAATGAGCTCAGGAGTGAGCTACTTAGTTGTAGGACTGTAATGAGGGAATATGATGTGCTTAAGATCTTTTTAGATGGACTTAGATCGAGGGTGAAGCTCGTAGTGGAGAAAGGAGTTGCCTAGAGACTTTTAGATGTTTTCCTTATTACCGAACCTTTGACCTATCTTGTAGAATACAAGCAAGCCAGTATTGAGTTAACCAAACCCAGGACAAGAGATGATAGGAATGGAGAGTCTAAGTCTGTACCGATTAAGAAGGGAAACAAGAATATGAAATGTTACTTCTGTAATGGTCCACATTTGATAAAAAGATATCTCAAGAAGAATCGTCTTGTTACAATAGTCAAGATAACAAACGAGTCAAATGGAGAAGTAGCAAGATTTGGGACAATTATTTGTATAAATGACTCTAAGCCAAGAGTGGGTTTAACTACAAGTGCCAAACTAGTTAAGAAAAGTATGAGTCCTAGTGCAATAGCAAGTGAGGAAGCTATCAAGCCGAGTGTGAAGAGAAAACAATTAGAGTGTTATCTATGTAAAGGGCCTCACAAGTTGTGGAGATTCCTAGTTCAAGACAAGGGGTCCAAGATAAGAGAAGGGTGAATATGTTCAAGAAGGTTGAAACGGTCTAGTTTTGCCAAGTCCAATGGAGACTGAAAGCAGAAAATGGTGAATATGTTCAAGAAGGTTGGAAAAAATCTTGCCAAGGATGTTCGTGGAAACAACATCGCTTTTAAGATAAATAAAGTGTCGAAATGAGTTAAGCATTGAGTCCATTACAGCCAAGGATACAACACCCTTGGGCAATGATGAGTGCCTAAAAGGCAATTATTTACTACCCTTCTCATGGTACTTTATGCATCTATTATATACCAACTTGAACTAAAATATAGACTCTTTGCACAATATTGGATATTCCGTTATCACTACTTATAAACACGAAATTTATAGAGAATGCAAATATTATTACATATTCTATACATAGAGGAATATCTAGGGCTGAAGCAGCGGTGAAGGAGTGTTGAGTCCGAGGCAGAGACAAGGCGGCGGCAGCATCCAGAGTGGCAACATCAACATTGTAGGCGAATGAAAGACAAAAATATAGAGAACATTATGGAAGATGTAGCGCACCAATTGGACTAGGCTAGCGCACTAAAAGCCCAAGTTAAAGACCAAATGGGAAAATTCTTCTAGAAGGCGACAAACTTGGAAATATCAGATCTCATGAAGAAGACTTGTTCCCTACTCCAAGTTAGTGTAACCCCCTTAGCCCGGCCTAGACGAAACCGACACTAACAGGTTACACGAGAAATATCAAACCAAACCCGCGAAGGTCCGATTCGATAAACAACCCTAAAACTGTTATATTTTTTTTATTTTATCTTTCCTAGATGCATAGTCTTGTTCCTACATATCAAGGTCTCGTTAAAGGCATCAACAGAACGAATCAATTCTAAACAAACATCCGATTAAGCACTTAAGTGAATTAAGGACTAAAACGTAAAAATTTTAAATCCTATTAGTAAAATATAAATTATTTTCATCAAATTTCAATTAAACACTCAAGTGTTCTTCATAGAAAATTTCAACTCAAACGGATCATTCCAACATCATCAATTGCATGTTTCTCTCATTTAGGGACCAAAATGTAAATCTTCCAAAATACAAGGACTTCATCCAAATTAGGTTAACTATCTTGAAATTAAATCAACTTTATGCATGCATGCAAAATTTCAACTCAAAATAACATCTGTAAGTACCTTAATCGAACAAAGGAAAATATCCGGGACTAAAATATAATTTCCAGCAACTTTCAATTCTTGGTGATCAAAGGTTTCGAAATCTTCCCATAGGTTTCGAAACTTTTTGAAAAAGGTTTCAAAACTTTCCTGGAAAGTTTCAAAACTTTTCGTGTCTAGTAGCTTCCCAGAATTGAAACTACCCGCAAGGTTTCGAAACTTCCTGAAGGTTTCGAAACTATTTGACAATGGTTTCGGAACCTTCCCAGAGGTTTCGAAACTTTGGGTCTGGAACCTAAAGTTCCGTTACACTAAGTTAATACTAACAATACGATACACAACTATTAGACACTTCCAACTAAATGCATAATTCTTAGGCAAAATTAGCAACTTATAACACATGATTTACATCGTCACGGACATCATTCAAACTATAGGCATGCTTCCTAGAAGATGATTAAAACATAACAATCATGCAAGTACATGCTTCAACAATCTGAATAATTCCATAGTCCAACAATTAACAATCAAGCAATAATGGTCTTATTACAACATAAACCAAAACCTAAGTACACACTTCTCACATAGGTTGGGTTACACGTTGTCATGCCCAATTTATTTGCCCAAAACATACCAAATTCAAAGTGATTCTTCCCCTTGGTTTCCTTGCCTCGAACGAAGCCCCAAGTGCCTTTATTTTTCTGCAAGGATGAAAAGAGAGCTTAAGCAAACATGCTTAGTGAGGAAGCTCTACACAAAATTATCAATGCATCTATTTAAAACCGTGATGAATCCATAATTTGCAATACATTGTTAAATCATGCATGCTAACATCTCATGCTCATGTTCTTTAAACCATATGCATCATTGAGTTTACATAACCTTATCAAAACAATTTATAAATAATGCACAATGTTCATCTCAAATTCATGTATGTATATTGGCATTCTAGTGACCACTTAATGTGAACCTTGAGTTCACCGAATATACGGATCCATTGTTAGAGACCATTGTCTCGTCATGACACAAAGTCACCATTGACATGACTCAAAGTCACCATTGACATGACACGGAGTCACCATTATAGCACTACCACGCACGATCGGACACATAGTCACTCTTGTTACGTGTAGGCGGCTCTACCACGCACGGTTGGACACAAAGTCACCCTTGTTACGTGTAGGCAATATTCTGTATTCTTAATTTTGTTTATAGTGCACTTAAGAAAATCCTAATGACATGCCATTCGTATTCGAATCTAAAGTTAGTGTCATTAAGCCAATATCATAATCAAATGTGCATGATAACTTGTTGCTCATAATGCATTCATAATATGTTCAACAAATGAACCAAAAGCCATGCCCAAAGGCACCATCGTATATAAGGCAATTAACCATATTATATTCCAAATCATTTCTCATAATTTTTCATAATCATGGATGCTAAATAAGCTATGCATTTTAGCAAGTATTTCTCATGTATGAACCAATTCAAAACATGCTCATGCATTTCCATAAATCTCATTGCATTACCAACATATTGTCTTTGTCGAATGTAGCCAAAACTCATGTTGATTTACCAAAAACATTTACTTTACTTACTCTTGAACTATGGAAGTTTTTCACAGTTTTCCATAGTCCCTAAAATAGAACCGTATCAAACACGATTCACTTTAAATCCGTAATCACTCACCAACAAGCAAAACGAGCTTTCGCCGCTATCCGATGATCGCGCCAACGCACCAGCACTTAAGCACCTTCTTGTACCTCTTCTACAACATTAAAAACAGAGCATTCTCACATCATAACATGCTTAAACCAACAGCCATATCCGATCACTATAAAACTACCAAAAACTTAGCCGAAAAGACCGTAAACTAAGCCGAAACACATCCGAACAACATCAGCCCCAAACCTAATGAATCTAACATCTAATCCACTTCAATTATGAACCAAAAACACATCCAAACCATCCTTATATCTCCAGAAACATTAAAGCATCAAAAACAGGCCCTAAAACAACCGAAAATCACCTTAAAACTACACCGATTGCATTATTCCGAGATTAAATTAATGTGCTATCAAATGAAGACTCAATTAATCATTTAATTAACATAAAAACATAATTGAATCCATCTAATTCCAGCATTTAATGAGATCCAAAAAGATTTCACAAAAACATTCACAAAATCACTAGATCTAACATTAAAAACATCGAATTAAGTTTTTATTCAAAGATTAGCAAGCTAATACTTGGAAATTTCAATAAAGAACCTTAGAAAAGAATTAAAAATCCAGAAAATTACTTTCAAGATCTATTCACCAAAAATATGCAATTTCCCCTTCTTGATTCCTTGCAATTTGATGTTGATTTGATAAAATTGATGGTTAGGTTTTGTAAAGGATGGAAAGATGATTAAAATGATGTAATCTTTGTGGAAAAAGATGTAAAAATCAGCAAGGAGAGAAAAGATGAAGGAAAATGGAGAGAAAATGAGAGAAAAAGATGAGAGAAAAAAGTAGTTTTGAGAGAAAATGATTTATCATCTTTAATTAAAGTAATTAAAAAGCATTTTGATGAATAAATTATTATTAAAAATTAAAATAGGTTTATGGCCCTCTAAGGATTCTAAGTTTAGATTGCTTTTCAATTTAGTCACTAAAACATCAAATTTTCGAAAATTACCAAATTAAGTCCTCTAATTTTCCAAAAATTACAAATTGGTCACTTATTCATAATTAAGCATAATTAAAAATCAATATAAAGTCCAAATTACTTTCTTTTAATTTTGAAACACATTTTTAATATTTTTAAACATATTCCTAAATTATTATTTTTCTTAATTAAAATATTCTTATTTTATTTTTTCTTGGAATAATGAACCGGAGAACCCGATTCGATCCGAATCGAATTCTCCTAACTAAAGCCTAACTAACAACCCCAAAAACGGGATGTTACAGTTAGAGTCTATTTAGGAAAGGTTTACCCTAGGTTAATACTATATATAGCCTAGCCGGCTACATTATTAAGAGAGCCGATTTTAGAGAAACCCTTCCCCTAAGGATTGTACATATCGACATTATGTTCTAAATTTCTTAGGGATAGGTGAAGGTTGTAGATATTAGTGAGAGGAGATTATTTCTTATTTCTTGTTCTAATGTAATAATAAAATCAAAGTTTTCTTATCTTATTGCCATTCCTTGTTCTTGCATTCAAGCTCGAGAGAGAAGTTTGTAAGTAATATATTTATCTATCATCGAGAGGTGTAAATTCACGAAAGGGATAAGTACGGTGTTGTAGACTCTAACTCGGCCTAGAGATAGGTTAAGAGTTTCATCAGCTAAAAGAAGTGTTGGATTGGTTGGTGATTATCATTGATTTACGTTGAGAGGTATCGTCAAGGACCAGTCATCAACAACGCTCTGACTTAGAGATAAGCGGAGTCAACTACGGACACTTTGCTAAACTTTGATGCATCTGCCCAAGAGCAAGAGATTGCCGCAGTAGAAAACACTAACGCTGCCGAGGTTGTATCTGCAGTACTGCCGAAGCAGTGTTGTGTAATTGCATTGGACAAGAAGAAGATCAATCGAATCCACTAATTGACACAGCTGGATCATACCTACTTTCTCTATATCGTTCTTAATCCTTTATTTTATGTTTTGTTATTTAATTATTTAGTTAGTTAAACAAATCCACTTATCTGTGTTTTTAATTTATCTTTCAAGAGAAAGGGAACAAAGAGAGACATATTAAGTATACCAATCCCTGTGGAGACGATACACGATATACTTATCACTTTATTACTTGCAACTTGTACACTACACAGTTGTGCTATTATTACACACAGCAAGTTTTTGGCGTCGTTGCAGGGGAATGACAACTAAATTTTGTCTTCTTTAATTTTCTTGTTTTTGTTTTATTATTTTTACTAACATATTTTTTTTCTTAAAAAAAAAAAAAATATATATATATATATAGGTTTGTTTCAATTTGAAGGCTCAAGATGCAAGAAGAAAGAAAGAAATCTATTCGGGAGTTGATGTTAGAAGATATGAACCGAGCCAATCAAGAATTTCCTAGATTAAATGATGATTATCTATGCCAACCAAGAGCAACCCAACAAGTTTATGCCTGGGCAAATTTTTGTTTTAATTGTGGAGATGATCATTTGGTTAACAATTGCCTTTACAATACTGAAACATATGGCCACAGAGAAGACCATAGATGGAACCAACGACAAAATTCTTCATGGTGTGATCAAAACGCTCAAAATTTTTTGTATCATGATAATCTTGTTGGTGTTACAGATATGCCATGGCAATATAATTTTTCTCAAGAGTATCCAAATTCATTGGAGGAAATATGAAAAGCATCAATGGCTAGAATTGATGAATTCATGATAGAGCAATCAAGGTTCCTGGATGCACATATAGCTAGATTAGATGCGCCCTTGAGGGATTCGGAAAATCAATTGCAGAGATCCGAATATACCCTGGATAACATGACCCAACAATCAATCCTTAGGGATACTGAAATCCTAACACTAGAGGACAAAGAGGAAATTCCGGAACCTCTAAGTCCAGAACATGTTGATGAGAAAGATTGTCAAACAGTGGATGGGTGCACTGCTGAGGCAATTATCGCGGTAGTAGAGAAGCATGAACAGGGCAATGCCATGATACCACTCAACAAGGCCAATGAGAGTAATGCTCTAGAAAATTCTGAGGAGTCTGATTCCTAAGATGTTACGGCAGCAATGATGCAAAAAATGGAATCTGAGGATTATTCACACTCAAAGCTGTTGGGGCAGTTACACGACGACATGCTTGATCAACAAGATGACAATGTCGTGATAATAGAATATGAGATAGTAATGAATGAACCTTTTGAATTCTTTCAAAACTCATATATTCTATTGTAGGTATATTTCGAGGAGTCAATGTTACAAGATTTTCTGAAGTCATCACAAATAGGATATGATTGTTTAGAAGATGATATTTTTATGGTAATTCCATCTAATGTTAGTTTCAAGCCAGAATCTCTACTGATGGAGATTATTGAGAAGCATAAAAAACAATATGGGTTGATTTTTGAAGACTTCGAGAAAGATGATTCTTCACTTGACTTAGACCGAATTTTGGCAAAAGATTGCCACGACAATTGGCTAGCACAACAATGGCTACGACAACGAAGGCTATATCCAACTATGATGGAAGTTAATGGTAATAAGGTAATTAAGTGGTTGAATGTTGATAAAATTTTATCTAACAATTTATTTTTGCCTTCAGAAACAATATCAAGATGGAGGACATACATGGATTACAAGAGAACACGAAAGAAAGACACCTCCACCAAGATAATACAAAGGGGACTATCTGTATTCATTATGGTCCAAACCTTTTTGGGCAGAATTGTAACTCGATGGAGGGTGCAGATAGACTATAAGAAATATCGAAAACGACCCTCCATAAGTTTTCTTTATATTCTTATTTTATATTAATTTTCTCTTTTATTTTATTTGGTATTTTCATGAATTCTCTTATTTATGGTATTTAGGAATAATTATCTTCTCATTATTTGAATGTTTCTTGATGTTTATATTTTTAGGTTAGGATAATAAAGCAGGAATAACAGAGAAGTAGTTCACAGCAGGAAGTCTGCTACCGTGGTAGTGCATAGTGTCAGAGCCGCAACAGTCCCAATGGGTAGAATAGGGTAACAGCTAGTCTGCCGAGATTCTTGTCGCGACAGTAAATGCAAACGACAGTAAAGACCAAACGGCTACATAACCAAGTCCTATATAAGTACATTCTTTCTCTTGAACTATTCACTCTTGCATTCTTGTTTCTTTAGAATTGTTTACTCAATCTCTCTCTTGTTATATTCGTTACAATCTCAAAACTCTCTTATTTTTCTCAGAATCTTTCCAAGAAACTCTCCCTTTACTATCTTTACTTGTTTTATTAATTTTATCTGCTGTGTGATTTGAGCATTGAGGATAATGCTCAATTTGAGTTTGGGGGTATTGTAGGTGCAGAAGCACTGCCGAGGCAACCCACTACCGCGGCATTACCATGAAAAAGAGAGTAATTTTTTGAAATTTTTTTTGGCAATATTCTCTTTTCTTGAATTACTGTTTTTAATCTTCCACTGCTCTATATCAGTTTTGCTTTAGTTTACTCCTTTAAGGCTATAAAAATCTTTCTCCTTACCATGGCCAAGTTCTGTTTTGAAGGGATAACCATAAGATACTCATGGAATAAAACTTAGAAGCTTGCTTTAGGGTTAGAAAGAAAATAAACACTTTTTGGACTTGCTTGATTTAGGAGTTCTTTTAATAAACTTAGGTGATAAAGACTTAGAACCTTTTGGAAAAATAACTAGAGGTGCCTATCACTAGCTCTAGTTTTGCTCTCTTTCATGCTAGAGGTACCCGAAACTGGCTCTAGTATGCTAAATAGGTGTTTAAAAGAAAAAAAATAAGAAAATAGAAAACACATATCTTGAGGTGCCCGAAATTGGCTCAAAACTTGTTGTTTTAAGGAGATAACTTTAATCCAAATTCTACTTATCTTGAAATTAGAGTTTATCAGAGAAAGCCTTGAATCAACCTTGTCCATAAAACGCACACACTCACCTAGCCTTATAGCTTGTTTCTTAGTAAAAGTCCTTGGGTAAACTGGTGGCTAAAACAGAGAGATAGACATGACCACAATGGGGAGAATAGATGGAAAAGTAAGACCAAAGGGGAGTAAGGTTCGGGTTGAGGACAAGCAATAGTTTGAGTTTTGGGGTATTTGATGAGTGCCTAAAAGACAGTTATTTACTACCCTTCTCATGATACTTTATGTATCTATTATACACCAACTTGAACTGAAATATGGACTCTTTGCATAATATTGGATATTCTGTTATCACTACTTACAAAGATGAAATTTATAGAGAATACAAATATTATTACATATTCTGTACATGAAGGAATATCGAGGGTCGAAGCAGCGGTGAAGCAGTGTTGAGGCCGAGGCAGAGACAAGGCGGCGACAGCATCTAGAGTGGCAACATCAACATTGTAGGCGAATGAAAGACAAAAATATAGAGAACATTCTAGTAGATACAACGCACCAATTGGACCAGACTAGTGCATTAAAATTCTTCTAGAAGATGGCAAACTTGGAAATATCAGATCTCATGAAGAAAACTCGTTCCCTACTCCAAGTTAGAGTCTATTTAGGAAAGGTTTGCCCTAGGTTAAAACTATATATAGCCTAGCCGACCACATTGTTAAGAGAGACGATTTTAGAGAAACCCTTCCCCTAAGGATTGTACCCATCGATATTATGTTCTAAATTTCTTAGAGATAGGTGAAGATTGTAGATGTTAGTGAGAGGATATTATTTCTTGTTTCTTGTTCTAATGCAATAATAATATCAAAGTTTGCTTATCCTATTGTCATTCCTTGTTCTTGCATTCAAGCTCGAGAGAGAAGTTTTTAAGTAATATATTTATCTAGCATCGAGAGGTATAGATTCACGAAAAGGATAAGTACGATGTTATAGACGCTAACTCGGCCTAGAGATAGGTTAAGAGTTTCAGCAGCTAAAAGAAGTGTTGGATTGGTTGGTGATTATCGTTGATTTATATTGAGAAGTATCGTCAAGGACCATTCATCAACAACGCTCTGACTTAGAGATAAGCGGAGTCAACTACGGACACTTTGCTGAACTTTGATGCATCTTCCCAAGAGCAAGAGATTGCCGCGGCAGAAAACACTAACGCTGCCGAGGTTGTATCTGCAGTACTGCCGAAATAGTGTTGTGTAATTGCATTGGACAAGAAGAAGATCAATCAAATCCACTAATTGACGCAGCTGGATCCCACCTACTTTATCTATATCATTTTCAATCCTTTATTTTATGTTTTGTTATTTAATTATTTAGTTAGTTAAACAAATCCACTTATCTGTGTTTTTACTTTATCTTTCAGTAGCAAGGGAACAAAGGGAGACATATTAAGTATATCAATCCTTGTGGAGACGATACATGATATACTTATCACTTTATTACTTGTGGCGTGTATACTGCACAGTTACACTATTATTACACGCAGTAGGCAAGATAGAAAATGAGAAAAAAATTGAGGAGTAAGTACCGATGAAAGTGAAAGAACCAAATTTTAAAGAAGGGTTGATGCAAAAGAGTACCAAATTTCACATCAGTAAAGCCAATGCAACAAGTGGCAACAAACTTCGTGGCAGAAGGCCGATGCATTAATAAAACTTTAGTGTGAATGCAAAAGGGGTTAGATTTCAAAGAGAAAGATGGATTGACCTATTTTAGAGTAAATGCAACCGAGGGGAAGGTACATCTCAAACACATCTCTAATGCTTCTGAGTTTGGTTTTTCATCATTTATGAGTGTAGGTCGGGTAAGACTTATCTTTCATTGTGGGAGATACAAAACTTCGAAGGTACCTTTCACGGGTCTAAGGGGCAAGCTAGAGTTATCGATGAATCTAGGAATTCGATCGGTGTGTAATATTGTGACAACTTCCAAGAATTTATCATAGGACCAGGAGGGTCTGAGTCAGGGTAAATAAAGACTTGAAGAGAGATTCCAAAAGAGAGATATATCGAAATGCTTCTTAGCACACGGTATTCAATGATGGTTTAAACCGAGGCAAGCAGTTCATATAAGGAAACCGCAACAAGCTGAGGCATTAATGAGTAAGCAAAATTAACCCAATCTAGGATCATTCGAGTGGAGCGACGAGAGTGTCGTTAAGTTCAGTGGGGAAGAATGTCATAGACCATTTATTGAGGTTCAAGGCATTGACGCAAACATCAACTAAAGAGGTTTTGAGTCATGTATTGAGTTTACCAAGACTATCAAACTTGGCCCAACAAACAAAGAATGATAGAAAGCCCGCAAGCCCATCAAACTTAACTTATTTCATAGAAGATTCTAGAGGATAATTTATTTAAAGCATTATATATTTGAATTTATTTAAGAAATTATTTTGATAATATTTGAGATAATTAGAGATTTGAAAAGATATAGAGTTAATCTCGACTATCGATTTAATTTAAATTGGATCGTCGGATATAGGGGTTTCAACTATAAATAAAGGTTTATCCCTACCTCATTCTACATCTTGTCCTTATATCTCATTCATCCATCACTTTGAGTAATACAAGAAGCGTTTAAACTGAACTCTTTGAGTGTTCTTCATGTTCTTGAGTGTTCTTCATTATTCGTGGTGTTAATCACTTTTAATTGTTTTTTATTCAACTTATGCTTAGAACGATCTTGTTTTCGAGGGCTTTGAAAAAGTTTGATCTTTTGAAGTGAGAATCCAGATTCACTTAGACTTTTATTAGGAGGACTTTACCTAAGGTAGTATGTTTCAACTAAAGGGAGTTTAACCCCGTGAAGAAGGATTCAGAGTAACTTAGTCAAGTTTTGATCAAGAAAGTGACTAAGGCCACACGAACGTCGGCTCACAATAGTCTAGTCTCGTGACATATATCATTAAATATTTTAATTAATTTTGAAATCATAGGGACTGAAAGCATTATTATCTTGTTGAAAATAAAATTTAAAAATATATTATTTTTTAGATTTTTTTTGGGTAAAATACATAAATATTAACAAAAAATTTAATAAATTATTATGATAACCAAACTTTTAATTATTTAATGTTTACTATTAAACTTTTAGTTTTGTTTTAATTAGTCACTAACCCATTAACAAACATTAAAACAATTATGTGGTAGTTAAAATATTTTGTATGTTAATACATTTAATGCACATTTCCACATCTAAATAATTTCATAATAATCCAAAAAAAAATAATAAACTTAACCTTTGTTTTTATATATTATTTTTAATTTAACACTATTTTAATTAAGAAAATTAAGCCCTAAATTTAAATTCATAAATCCTTAAACTCTTAAATTCAACTAACGTGATTGACAAATGATGTTCCAAGCTTGTATATATGGTAATGATTCTAAACGGTGAGACACTATCAGTGAAGAAGATGTGGTCAACCGAAGAGTCTTGTGTGCATTCACCTCTAAAATCAATACAGTAGACTAAGGCCTTGTTTTTGGTTGAGTTTAACTTTTCAAACTAGTTTTTTTCATTAAAAAAATTCTAAAAACAATCAAAAATATTAAATAAAGAGATAGTTTTTGAATGTAAAAACCTTGATTTAAGGCTTTTTTTTTTGGTTCGCGTTGCAACTTGAAAATGAAGTGATTGTTTTACAATAATCTTCTAAACGAAATCTTGAGTTTACTCATTTACGGTGGCAATAAGGGAAGAGTCGACTAGGAGGCTCGTTATGATGTCGTGCTCAGCGTGGTGCATGCTCTTGCATACTTGTAACATGATGGAGTGCCTGCGGTATTGCATGGAGATGTCAAAGCCATAAATGTTTAAGGTTAAGGGTTTATGATTAGGGTTTAAGAATTAGGATTTTGATTTCATGGTTTTCAGTTAATTTTTTAACTAAAGTAATGTACAAATAATGGGGGTTAAAAATATTTTTAAATAAAAGATTAAATATGTTATAAAAAATAATTTAATCACCACATCACCTTTTAAATGGATATTAACAGACCAATAACCTATTTCAAAGTAAAATTACTTTAAAGAAATTTAAAATTTAATGATATAATTGAAGCAAATGAAAGTTCAATTACTAAATTAAATAATTTGTTAAAATTCAATTATACTTTTGTACTTCACCAAAAAAAATATCTGAGAAATTTATATAAAATGTTTTATTTAAATTTTATTCTTAAAAATGTAAATAAAAATACACATAATTAGTAGTATATAGTAATACACATGATTAATAATACATAGCAATACATGATTTGTTTTAATAAAAGTTGCTTCAAGGCCAAAGCTTCAGGTCAAAACATGTGGTACTTTGATAGTGGATGCTCAAGGCATATGATCAGAGACAAGGGACGATTTAAGGAGTTAGAGATCTAAAAGGGTGGAGTAGTGACGTTTGGTGACAACTCCAAAGGCCAAATTGAGGGTATTGGCTCTATTGGTAATCACTCCTCTATTTTAATTGAAAATGTCTTGTTTGTTAATGGTGTAACACCCAAAACCTTTTTCCCCAATTCAAACTAGAATCCCTAATTTTTGTACCCTAAAAATTTGGGGATTTTAGTGTCTGAATTAGAGACCTTTTCGAAAATTCTGAAAACTGAAGGGCCCTTTTTGAACTCTTAAGAGTTTAGGCCCTTCAGGTGCAATTTTACCTTTTTAGTTTTGGAAACCTTCCTTCCTCTGTGTTACGTCCGATCCTGAGTGGGATTTGATTCCAATTTTATTTCCTTACTCTTATAAACGAATCGTTTTCCCTCTTTTTGTTTTTTTCCTTGCCTTCCTTTCAGTGTTGTCGTGATCTCTGTTTCTTCGGTAAGTTCTCATTCTTTTCCTCTTTGTTCGTCTGATCGTTGATGTGGGTGTTTTAAGCTTAGTGTGATTCAAATCTGTTTTAGGGGTATGTTTGTGCTGGTTTAATCGAATCTGGTAAAGGAAGAAGACACTAAAAATGTTTGAATTTAACCCGGGGGAGATCTGGAAATCTTCCAGATTTTCTCGGGAAAATCCATCCCAGCCCGTGTTCGACCTGACCAGACCTGTGACCCGCTGACGTCAGCGTTGACCTAATAACGTCATCTGCTGACGTTAACATTGACTTTTTCAACCCGAGCCCACTTTATGTTTTTCGACGTCCTGAGTCCGATGGTTGTCCGTTTTTCGAAATTCAAACCCGAAGTGTCATTTTTGGGGCTTTTAAGTTCGAATGCTTATCTGGAATTTATCTTTAGTGGATTCTGAATAAGTTTCTATTCACTTCAGGTGACGTGGATTCCAAGCCCGAGCATCTGTCTCCTCCTCCTCCTGGACGACCTCCTGTCCAACAACATCCGGGACCCGTACGTAGGTTTTAGTTAATTCCGGTTTAGTGTACTTATCAATGAAATGGAATAGTAGGGTGTCTAACGATAATTGTTATACGTAGGTTCTACTCCTGTGCACTCTAGTGGTAGAGCCGAGTCCAGCCAACGTCAGTATCGTCGTTGAGCTTTCTGTTTAGGTATGTTCTCTTCTGTTTACTCTGTTTTTCAGTATGTTCTGTTTTCTGTTAAAATCCGTATGATCATGCATCATTCTGACATCACATTCCTGTTACTGCTACATGATATGCTTGCCTCCTATTTTATTGTAATGCGTGCTTTTTGATACTATTTATGCATATACATTACATCTGGTAGAATATGTGTACGGGGAAGTTAGTGATTTATCACTTCTGTTCAGTGGCTTCACTTGCGGGTCGAGATACCACTTCTGATCAGTGGCTCCACCTTCGGGTCGAGTTTCCACTTCTGCTGGTGTGATGGAGTTAGAGGGGTTCAGGGGAACCTACTCTTCTGTTGGTGTTCGGAGATGGGTGCATTTCATGCATACACCGCATCATCTGCATACACTGTTCTAAAATCCCGTTTTATCTGTACTTTAGAGACATTAGGCTCCCTAGCTTACACCCTCTCAGCTTCCTGTTTCAGGTCCTTGACCTAGGCTACTTCGGTACTTGAAGATTACTATTTTTAGACTATTACGTATGTTTCATAGTTTTCAGACTATTTTATTATTTTCGGTTATTTTATTATTTGTAATAAAATTTGGATTCAAAACTTTATTTCGGACTTTTTGGACTTTATAACTATTTAATGTTGGGTTGAACCTTATTTTATTTGGATAATATTTTAGTACGTTTGATAATAAATTATTTTAAACATTTTGTTCTTATCTTTTGTTTTATTAAAAACCTATCTTGTGAATCAAGTTTTAGTAATGTGAACCCTAACTTTTATTCTAAGAAATTAGATAAATTTGGGGGGTTACATTTAGTACTCTCCCCCCTACAGAAATTTCGTCCTCGAAATTTACCTGGATTAAAAAGGTGTGGATACTGAGCTTTGATAACAGACTTGGGCTCCTAAGTAGTCTCATCAAGACCTCGATTATGCTAGAGAACCTTAACCATCTTAATGGTTTTCCTCCGAAGAACTTTCTATCTCTGAGCAATAATCCCAACGGGTTCCTCCTCATAACACAAATCTGGGTGAATCTCGAAATCCTCAACAGACAGAACATGAGACGGATCAGCTTGATAACGTCTCAATATAGAAACATGGAAGACATTGTGGATACGCTCAAGTTCTGGTGGTAACTCAAGCTGATAAGCAACAGGACCCACACGTCTGAGAATACGGTAGGGTCCAATATATCTGGGACTGAGCTTGCCCTTACGGCCGAAACGAAGTACCTTCCTCCACGCAGATACTTTCAGAAAGACCCGATCTCCTACCTCAAACTCAAGATCCTTACGCCTCAAATCTGTGTAGGATTTCTGTCTGTCAAAAGCGGCCTTAAGCCGATCCCGAATCAACCTGACTGTCTCCTCGGCCTCATGAACAAGATCTGGACCCAGTAAACGATGCTCAGTGAGCTCAGTCCAACCAATCGGGGTGAGACACTTACGCCCGTACAGTGCCTCATAAGGTGCCATCTTAATACTGACCAGATAACTGTTATTGTACGTGAACTCTACCAAAGGTAAGAAATCCTCCCAACTAGCTCTGAAATCCAGTATGCAACCTCTCAACATGTCCTCAAGGATCTGAATCACTCGTTCAGACTGACCATCGGTCTGAGGGTGATAAGCAGTGCTAAAGTTCAACTGGGTACCCAAAGCCATATGCAGAGATGCCCAGAACTTAGACGTAAATCTCGGATCTCGATCAGATATGATGGATAGAGGCACTCCATGTAATCGAACGATCTTAGAGATATATAACCGGGACAACTTACTCAGAGGGTAAGTGGTCTTGACAGGAATGAAGTGTGCAGACTTGGTTAACCGATCAACGATGACCCAGACAGAATCTTTCTTTGACGGAGTCAAAGGTAAACCGCTGACAAAATATATAGTCATACGCTCTCATTTCCACAGAGGAATCTCGATATGCTGAAGAAGTCCAGATGGACGCTGATGCTCTACTTTGACTTTCTGACAAGTCAAACACTTGGATACAAAGCTGACAATATCTCTCTTGAGATTCTTATACATCTTATCACCTCCCGGATCCATAGAATACGGACTATCGTGAGCCTCCAAAAGAATAACTTGTTCTAACTCAAAGTTCCTCGGAATACAGTAACGACCCCAAAAACATAAAACACCATCCTGGTTCAGAGAAAAATCCTGAGAAGTCCTTTCCTTAACTTCCGTAATCTGGTGAGCCAAGAACGGATCATTAGGCTGTTTAGCCTGAATTTCATATATCAGTGTAGGAACCACTCGAAGCTCTACTAACAAACTACCATCCTAAAATAAACTGATCCAGATAGGGTCGAAACACCTTATTCATCATGTCCATAAATGCTGCAGGGGAATTCGTAAGACCGAAGGGCATTACCAGAAACTCGTAGTGACTATAACGAGTTTGGAAGGCTGTTTTGAATAAATCAGAATCTTTAACCTTGAGTTGGTAATAACTAGATCTCAGGTCTATCTTAGAGAATACGAAAGCTCCTCGAAACTGGTCAAATAGATCGTCGATACGAGGAAGGGGATATTTATTCTTGATGGTCAACTTGTTCTTCCGATAGTCAATACACAACCGCAGAGAACCATCTTTCTTTTTAACAAAGAGGACAGAGGCTCCCCACGGAGAGACACTCGGTCGAATAAAACCTCTATCCAAAAGTTCCTGTAGCTGAACCTTAATCTCCTTGAGCTCCTTCGGAGCCGTCCGATACGGTGTCATCGATACTGGAGTTGTCCCCAGATATAACTCAATACCAAACTCCACCTCCTCCCACTTAGGGGAACTCCCGGTAACTCTTTTGGAAAGACATCAGGGAACTCGCACACCATATGGATCTTATCTATCCTAGAATCAGATTATCTCGGGTCAAGGTAGGCCACAGATCCCTTCTTGATCATTTTCACAGCCTTCAGAGTAGAAATCACGTTGGTTAAAACCCCTCTACGCTCACCGATAAGAGTTACCTCTCGATCATCAGAAGTTCTCAGGGTGGCCCTCTTACGCTCACAACCCAGTGTAACTCTGTGAGCTGACAGCTAATCCAACCCCAGAATCAAGTTAAACTCTCTAAATGGTAGTTCTATCAGATTAGCGGGAAAGATTTTCCCTTGAACCTCAAGAGGGCAATCTTTATACACCTTAGTAACCACTACAGGGTTACCTACAGGACTATAAACTAAGACAGAACTACCAGTATCCTCTACAGGAATTTTCAGATACCTCGATACAGAACTAGAGACATATGAGTGTGTAGACCCATTATCAAGAAGTGCGAAAAAGGAAAGAGCATGAACAGAAAAAGTACCAACAATGACGTCTGGCTCATCCCGATCCTCCTATCTCCTTGTAGCATAAATCAAGCCGGGCTGAGACCCTCTTGATCTAGCAGATCCTCTAAACTGACTAGGTCTGCCCCTACTACCGGTACCAGATGCAGCAGGTCTACCCTGACCCCTTCCCGCTGCAGAAGTCTGAACTGATGTCTGTGATTATCCTGGAGTATGACCAGACTAGGGTGCCACTGGACAGTCCCTGAGACGGTGATCATAAGAACCACAACGGAAGCAGGCCCCACTCTGCATACGACACTCTCCTGAGTGCCACTTCTTACAGAATGAATATTGAGGTAGGGCTCGGGTATTAGTAGATCCAGCTCCACTAGCAGCAGGGGAAACAAAAGCAGCTGGTCTAGAACATGCAGAACTCTGCGGCTCAAACTCATCGCGGCCCCTCTTCCGAGACTAAAATCCATGACTGTGCTGAGCAGGTACTGCGGGCTGTCGTCTACCTCTATCCTGAACTTGGGACTCTAACTAAACCCTCAAGCTCTCATTACGCTCGACTGTCCTAGCACGTCGAGTGATCATCTTATATTTCGTGTCATGATGAGTGGCAACAACAATCTTCAACGGTACCCGGAGTCCCTTCAAGAAATGATCACACTTTTATTTCTCAGTGGAAACAATACCAAGGGCATACTGGAGCAAGCAGAGGAACTCAATCTCATAGTCATTCACTGACATGTCATTCTGCTGCAGACTCAGGAAATCATCTCGGCACTTGGCCAGATACTCAGGTCCCACATATCTGTCCTCAAATGCCTGTCTGAAAAACTCCCAGTTGAGCTTCTCCGAAGCGGTAACTTTCTCCTCGGTCTCCCACCAATTCAGGGCTTCTCCCTGAAGTAACAATATGATAACCCTCAGTTTCCTATCAGAGGGATAATCCATCTCAACGAACAAACGCTGAAGCTTCTTCAGCCAATATTCAACATCAGTTGGGTCTGTACCAGTCTTACCATCGAACATGGTCATCCCTGCAACCGAAAACTCCGTAGATATGGGTTTCCTGGAACCCTCATTCTGTTGCAAATATCTGAGCAACTCTCTCTGTATCATCATGGAGCCCAAAACGATAGTCTCACTGTCTCCAGACTCAAATGGTCCCTCACTCTGGACCGACTGATCAACCTCGGCTTACTGAGCCTCGGTCTAAACCTCAGGCTGATCCTCCAGTCCTATCTCCTGAGCCAAACTCTGCTCTTGTGGCGGGTCCACAAAAGGCAGAACATTACTAGCAGAAGCAACAGATCGACCTCGTCCATGGCCTCTCCCAGTAGCTAAGCGTGTACTCCTACGAGGTGGCATAGTAGAGTATCTACAGAATGACAGACATAATCCTATATTAGAGTCGGTACTTGGAGTAATATTCAAAATATTTTAGAGAATTCCAAAATACAGTTCAAAATAGAAATCCAAAATTTTAAATAATATTATCAAAATATTTTTAGATCAAAAATCATTTTAGACCTCACAGTCCGTGGGTTGAACCTAGCTCTGATACCATTCAATGTAACCCCCAAAATTTATCTAATTTCTTAGAATAAAAGTTAGGGTTCACATTATTAAAAACCTATCTTGCGAATCAAGTTTTAGTAATATGAACCCTAACTTTTATTCTAAGAAATTAGATAAATTTTGGGGGTTACAAATGGTCTTAAGCATAATTTGTTGAGCATTAGTCAATTGTGTGATAAAGGCTTTTATGTTTCTTTTGGTAAACATGGTTGCAAAATGATAGACATAGAATCCAATAGAACAATGCTCATAGGTCATCTCATAGGAAATATTTATATGGTGCATCTAGATGACATTAAATTTTCTCATGCATGCTTAGTTGCTAGTGATGAAAATGATGCATGGTTATGGCATAGAAAACTAGGTCATGCTAGCATAAGTGTTTTAGAGAAACTAGCCTCCCAAAGTCTAGTTAGAGGTTTACCCAAGCTTAAGTTTTCTTTAGATAAATTTTGTGATGCATGTGCTAAGGGTAAACAAAAGAGAATTTCTTTTAAGTCTATTAATGATGTTTCAACTAGTAGAGTATTACAATTGATCCATATGGATCTCTTTGGACCGATTAGGACTACTAGCTTGGGTGGAAAATCATATGCATTTCTCATTGTGGATGATTACTCTAGATACACTTGGGTTCTATTTTTAAGTACAAAAGATAAAACCTTAGAAAAGTTCAACACATTTTCAAATATTTCTCAAAATGATCTTGGTCAAAGAATTTCTCATATTAGAAGTGATCATGGAACCGAATTTCAAAATTTAGGTTTTAAGAATTTTTGTAATAAAAATGGGATTAGCCATAATTTTTCGTCTCCTTGCACTCCTCAATAAAATGGGGTAGTTGAGAGGAAAAATAGAACTTTAGAAGAAATCTCTAGGACCATGCTTTGTGAAAACAATTTACCTAAGTATTTTTGGGCGGAAGTCACAAACACTTCTTGTTACATTATAAATCGAGTAATGATTAGGCTAATTTTAAAGAAAACTCCTTATGAGATTTTAAAATCCAAAAAGCCTAACATTAGCTATTTTTACCCTTTTGGGTGTAAGTGTTTTGTTTTAAACAATGGGAAAGATAATTTAGGTAAATTTGATGCAAAAAAAGATAAAGCCATTTTTCTTGGATATTCTTTAAATTCAAAGGCTTATAGAGTTTTCAACAAAAGAACCTTAGTTGTAGAAGAGTCTATACATGTGGTTTTCGATGATAACCTCCTTCCTAGGAAGGATTCTTGTGATGATGATGATGTAGGAATCATTGAAACCATTGATGATTGACAAGCATCAAAGGTGGATGGGGTTCCAACCAATGAGGAAACACAAGATCCTCCAATAGAAACTTTAGGAAAAGTAAAGCTTGAAAAAAATAAAGTGAGCTACCCAAGGGAGTTCAACTATGTCAAAAGTGGTGAAATCTTGGGTGATCCATCCAAGGGAGTAACTACCCGTTCTTCTCTTAGATTAATGAATCATATTGCATTTATCTCATGCATAGAGCCTAAAAATATCAAAGAAGTTAGGTGATGATTATTGGATATTGGCTATGCAAGAAGAGTTAAATCAATTTGAGAGAATTAATGTGTGGACATTAGTTGATAGGCCTAGTAATAAATCTACTATAGGAACTAAATGAGTTTTTAGAAACAAACTAGATGAGAGTGGCAATATTATGAGAAATAAAGCTAGATTAATTGCTCAAGGTTACACTCAAGAAGAGGGAATAAATTTTGATGAAACCTATGCACCCGTAGCTAGAATAGAAACTATTAGGATGCTACTTGCATTTTCATGTTATCATGATTTCAAGCTTTTTCAAATGGATGTTAAAAGTGATTTCTTAAATGGTTTTATAAATGAAGAAGTGTATGTTGAACAACCACCGGGTTTCGAAGATCCAAAATTTTCAAACCATGTTTTTAAATTAACAAAAGCTTTATATGGTTTGAAACAAGCTCCTAGATCTTGGTATGAAAGACTTTCAAACTTTTTAATTGAAAAAGGATTTAAAAAAGGAAAGGTGGACACTATACTTTTTATAAAAAGGTTTAAAAATGACATCTTAGTAGCTCAAATTTATGTTGATGATATAATTTTTGGATCTACTAATGAATGCTATTGTCAAGAATTTTCTAAGCTAATGCAAGGTGAATTCGAGATGAGCATGATGAGAGAGCTCTCATTCTTTTTGGGACTCCAAATTAAACAAAGGAGGGATGACACCTTCATCAATCAAGCAAAATACATCAAGGATATGCTCAAGAAGTTTGGATTGGAGAATGTGAAAACTCAAGCCACTCCTATGAGCTCATTTACTAAGCTTGACAAAGATAAAGGAGGTAAGTGTGTTGATTCTAAATTATATAGATCCATGATAGGTTTTTTGCTTTACCTTACGACAAGTAGACCGGATATCATGTTTAGTGTTTGTTTGTGTGCTAGGTTTCAAGCTAGTCCTAGAGAATAGTTTCAATTAAGAGAATTTTTAGGTACCTTAGAGACACACCTTGTTTAGGCCTTTGGTACCCTAAAGTCTTATCCTTTGATTTACATACTTATTCGGATGTGGATTATGGAGGTTGTAAGATTGATAGAAAAAGTACTTTCGGAACATGTCAATTCCTAGGTAGTATGCTCATATCTTGGTTCTTTAAGAAACAAAATAGTGTAGCTCTTTCTACCACCGAAGCGGAGTACATATCCTTAGGGAGTTGTTGTGCTCAAGTTTTATGGATGAAACAACAACTTCTAGATTATGGCATTAAGGTAGAAATCATACCTCTTAAGTGTGATAATACTAGTACCATATGTCTTACTAAGAACTCCATTCAACACTCTAGAACCAAACATATAGAAATTAGACACCATTTTATTAGAGATCATGTGTCTAAAGAGTTTGTTGACACCTTAAACCAATTAGCGGATTTTTTATCAAACCTTTAGATAAAGAGCTCTTTTGGACCCTTAGGAGAGAGTTAGGTCTAACTAGCCTATCTTGACCTCTTAAGTGTTATTTTTTATGCAAAATTGCTTGAATCTTGAATAAAATCATGTCTATGTTTTTCTTGTATCTTGATGCTTCTATGCATGTTGCTAGGGGGAGTATGAACTTGTTCATGCATATTAATCATGTCATAACATCATATGTATGCTTCTAGTAATTTTAGAAGCCTAAAATGCAAAGCAAAGCTCAAGGGTATCGATACAGCTAACACTTGTTTCGATACCTGTTCATCAGTTCATCTAGGAATTTTTACTGGGAAGAACAGGTATTGATCCTTGTTTCGATGCCTGTGGTTCGATACTAACATCGAAACAGGTTTGTTTCGATACCAGTACCGATACTCGAGGACGCAGATTGTTTTAAAACACTTCAAACCTAATTTTACTCCCATTAAAACACTTCCATAATTAAAACTCTCAAACCCTAGCCGACCCTCCTATAAATCCCTTTCAAATTTGTCATTTTTAATAAGAAATCAAGAGATCTTTCTTAGGGTTTTTGCATCCAAACATCAAATTCTTCAAAATATCATCTATCGGTGCTCCACAATCCATAAATTCTTCTTAATCTACACTCAAGGTATTATTTCGAAAAACCTTATTTTCGTTTGATTATAGGTTGTTAAAATTAAGATTTTGAACATATTTTGAATGTCTATTGTATGAGTTTTCATAATCCTACGAAATTTTTTCAAAATAAAAAATTTTCTCAATCGAATATAAATTCTTTTTCGAATATTTTTTTTGGTTTTTCCAAAATCTTTCAAGATTCACAAATACCTTGAATTATTAGATTAATACTTAGGATTGAATTTGATTGTAAGAGCATACATATTTTTTATCAAACTAATCCATATTTGTATAAATCTCTAGATCATGGCACCGAAGAAGCGATCCCGTATCGAGGTTGATTCTTCTTCATCATCTCGTGTATCTCGTGTTGATATCCAAGAGTATTTTGCACGATGTTTGGACACCAATAGTAGGGTTGATAATTTTTATCTTTTCCGTCATCTTCCTCTCAAGAAGGAATGTTGTGTGGATGTTCACTTCATGAACTCACACAAGTTCCCTTTCAAGTACTATAAAAAACTCATCGATCGGAAGTTTTTGAGCTTTCTCACACATTCCGGCAAGTTCTTTCCTACTCTTGTGTTTATCTTTTATACTAATGTCAAATGTGTTTTAGATCCTATAGACAAGAAAAAGGTTGTTGCCATTGAATCTTTTCTCATGGGAAAGTCTTTCTAAATCGATATCTATAATTTTGTTGATGTGTTTGGCCTTGAGGATGAGGGTAATACCAATGAAACCTCTCTTGGCTATTTCATCAAGTCGGTCACCCAACTTGACGTTCATGATCGCTTTCTTTATCTTATCATATCTTGGTGGATTCATCCATCCAATTGTAAGTATTCTCGTATTCGTCAAGTAGATAGTTATTGGATTAAATGTTTTCGTCAAGGCATTCGACCAAATCTTGCATAAATTGTTTTCTCGGACATTGTTTGGCATGTCCAAAATCGTGCTACCCCACTTGTCCATAAAACGCACACACTTACCTAGACTTGAATCAACCTTGTCCATAAAACGCACACACTCACCTAGCCTTATAGCTTGTTTCTTAGTAAAAGTCCTTGGGTAAAATAGTGGCTAAAACGGAGAAATGGTCATGACCATGGTGGGGTGAATAGATGGAAAAGTAAGACCAAAGGAGAGTAAGGTTCGGCAATATGATGTCTTGCATTGCTTAACGACAAGCAATAGTTCGAGTTTGGGGGTATTTAATGAGTGCCCAAAAGGCAGTTATTTACTACCCTTCTCATGGCACTTTATGCATCTACTATACTCCAACTTAAGCTGAAATATGGTCTCTTTGCACAATATTGGATATTCCGTTATCACTACTTAGTCGAAATTTATAGAGAATGCAGATATTATTACATATTCTGTACATATAGGAATATCCAGGACCGAAGTAGCAGTGAAGTAGTGTTGAGGCCGAGGCAGGGACAAGGCCGCGATAACATCTAGAGTGGCAATATCAACATTGTAGGTGAATGAAAGATAAAAATATAGAGAACATTCTGGAAGATGCAGCGCACTAATTGGACCAGGCTAGCACACTAAAAGTCCAAGTCAAAGACCAAACGGGAAAATCTTTCTAGAAGGCTGCAAACTTGGAAACATCATATCTCATGTAGAAGACTTGCTCCCTATTCCAAGTTAGAGTCTATTTAGGAAAGGTTTGACCTAGGTTAAGACTATATATAGCCTAGCCGGCCACATTGTTAGAGAGAGCCGACTTTAGAGAAACCCTTCCCCTAAGATTTGTACTTATTGATATTATATTTTAAATCTCTTAAGGATAGGTGAAGGTTGTAGATATTAGTGAGAGAAGATTGTTTCTTGTTTCTTTATTCTAATGTAATAATAATATCGAAGTTTTCTTATCCTATTGTCATTCCTTGTTCTTACATTCAAGCTCGAGAGAGAAGTTTGTAAGTAATCTATTTATCTAGCATCGAGAGAGTTAGATTCACGAAAGGGATAAGTACGGTGTTGACGACACTAACTCGGTCTAGAAACTAAAAGAAGTGTTGGATTGGTTGGTGATTATCGTTGATTCACACCGAGAGGTATCGTCAAAGACCATTCATCAACAACGCTCTGACTTAGAGATAAGCAGAGTCAACTACGGATACTTTGCTGAACTTTGATGCATCTGCCCAAGAGCAAGAGATTGTTGCGGAAGAGAACACTAATGCTGTCGAGATTGTATCTGCAGTAATGCCGAAGTAGTGTTGTATAATTGTATTAGACGAGAAGAAGATCAATCGAATCCACTAATTGACATAGATGGATCCTTCCCACTTTCTCTATATCGTTCTCCATCCTTTATTTTATGTTTTGTTATTTAGTTACTTAGTTAGACAATTCCACTTATCTGTATTTTTACTTTATTTTTCAGGAGCAAGGGAACAAGGGGAGACATATTAAGTATATCAATCCCTGTGGAGACGATACACGATATACTTATCACTTTATTACTTGCGACGTGTACACTGCATAGTTGCGCTAATATTACACGTATCACTTTCCATATGCATGTATTCTTAGTTCCATCTTTTTGCATTTGGAAATCGATTGCTCTTTCAACAAAGTGGGATCCTTAAAAGAGCTCATTGGTGAGACATCTCTCAACCGTGCTCACTTCCAATATGTCACCAATGGTGAGTGAGTTCGTGGTGCTTCTCCTCCTCCTCGTGCTCCCGTTGATCCGGAACCCCTTCGCCAAGTTGCTCCACATGTTGATATGATGGTTTTTCTCACTATGAGGTTCGACTCTTTGGATGCACAATTTGGTACTTTGAACAATCAATTTGGTACCTTGAGTGCTCGTTTGGATACCATGGATGGTAGACTTGACTCTATGTCCACTCATTTCCAATCTAGCTTTGACTCTATGAGCACTAGATTGACGGGATTAGAGACCCAAGGCCATGCCATGCGTATCTCCATTGAGGCCCTTCGATATAGTCAAAAGCTTGATGAGAAAGATGAGGATGACAATAGAGACAATGAAGAAGACGAGGAAGACGAAGAAGACGAAGATTATGATGATGATGAGATGGGCGATTAGTGTTTTTATCGCTCTATTTTTTATGCTTTGCTAGTGGCCTTTTAGGACTAGTTATGTTTCCTTAAGCATTATGTTGCATTCATGTTAGAACTTATGAACTTTGATATTTTCTTATGCTTTAGTTTTATTATGTTGGATTTGAATTTAAGTATTTTATGCTATGGATTATATTTATGAATTATTTTCCTTTAATGCTTTATCTTGCTTTATCTCTTGCCTTATATTTTCATTGATTTTGATCTAACAAAAAGGGAGAGAATTTTTTGTGTTTTTAAGTTTAGGAAACCATCAACTTTCAATATTTAAAGTCATGCACATATTAAGGGGAAGTCTTCAAAAGTTTTCAAAGTTTTTAAAATCCAAAAATCTTGATTTAAACTTAAAATTTTTCAATGGTTTTGTTATATCAAAAAAGGGGAGCTTGTAAAACTAAATTTGATTTTGATATAACAATTAAGTATAAGGACTAATTTGAAATAAATTTTTAAGTCCCTAAGTCATACTTTTGATTTTAAGTCAAACCAAGAACTTTGAAATAAAAATTCTAAGTGTTTTTGCACGAGGGTATCGATACCCCAAGAACAAGTATCGATACAACTGGGTTTTAAAGCCTTGTTGTTGAGATCAAGAACAAGTATCGAAGCACCATTCGATACCTTTTATTTATTGTTAACCTTTGTTTCGAACCAGGTATCGAAGCACCTCGAAAGTTTTATTAAGTTTTAAAATCATTTAAAAATCAACTCCTGGTATCGATACTGGTATCGATACAACCCTTAATCCCAACTACTATTTTAGCATTAAATGAGTCGATCGTTGGTGGTAGTTATATTTTCAATTGGTGGTTAGCCTGTACCAAAACATGGTTCGATACCCAACCTTACAGTTTCATAAATGTATCGAAGCATGGTTCGATACCCCTTGTATTAAATGCACAACGACTCTTTCTATTCTTGGTCTGTTTCAAAACAGGTAGCCCGTGTTTCGATACCATCTACAGCAGAGTGCATTTATGACTGGTAGATGAAGTCTCAAAGGCCTTATTTACATTCCCAACAACTATAACGGTTATAAATCAATGAGAAGTTATAAAATGAAGCATTTTCAACAGCATTAAGGGCTATTGAACCTCAAGCAACATCCAAGCACATAAATCCAACTCAAAGCACTTCATTTCATATTCTTGCTCTCAACTCTTGTAATTTCACTTTGATCTTTTGTAATCTGAGTTTGGAGAGAGTTTGTTTGTATTTGGGGCAATATATATATTGTGAGAGACTATCCATTTGCCTATTTTCCTTTTTATTACTTTGTGAGGATTGAATCAATTTTTGGTAGAAGAATTGATTCGTATTGTAACGGTTATCCCTTGAACCGAGAAAAAGGTCAAATTTTTTAGTGAATTGGTTTCAAAATCCTTAGTGAGAGCTAAGGTAGTGGATGTAGAGCTTGTTCGAATCTTGAATCACTATAAATCTCTTGTTCTTTAATCTTAGCATTTTTAACCGAAAATTTCCCAATCAAAATTTCAATTGCCAATTCACCCCCTCTTGGCCATACTTCACAACAGAGCTTCTTGTTTTCTTTCGATCATATGTGTTAATTGTCTAAAGTGGTTCCTGCCACTGCTATTAATTTCTGGAATCATTTAACAATTTCAAGTTATGCACTCTATTTTAGATAAATTTCACCTATATCATTACTTCATTTACTTACAAACCGGAAGAATTTTTTCTTAGAAGTGGTGCAAAAGTTTTATAGTTTGGTTTATTGTAGTTCATGTAGCAATATTCAGGATGCATTCTAACTTGCCCATGCTTAAATTAGTTTTGTGCTAAAGTTTAATAGTTTGGTTTTATTGTAGTTTTGTGCTAAAGTTTTAGACTTTACTGTTTATGGAATAACAAGATTTTCGTTTATGTGGTTTCTTGTTTGTGGATCACCACACCTATTGGTAGTTTTGAGTTTTTCCTCGAATATATATTTAGTTTGCCTGTTCCGCGATGCCTTATTGGATTAATCCCAAGAATTGAATAGGGTTCATAAAGACTTCAATCTAGCAGTGTGTTTTGGACATTTTCTTTTTTGTATCTGAAACATGTTTGATTTTGTAGTGAGTACATGACTTACGTCACAGAGGCCCTTCAGCTTGAAGATACAATAAAAATTTTCAAGCATCGCAGTTCAATTGGATGGTCTTTTTTGATGTTCTAGCTGTGTTCCCTGCACCAATAATGTTCAAATATGATGTCATTTCAGGATATATATTTCAAGTTTCAGACCTGTTCGCTCAGGGAAAATGGGAACACTCTTAGATAAAATAGGTAACTAGTGCATTGTTTCCTGATTCGTTGCATTTGTTTGGTTTTGGAAAGAATTTGTTGGTGTTCTCATTTGAATTGATACTCTAAATTATCTGCTGATTAGTTATTTCTAAAGGAAATGTGTTTTATTGTTGGCCTGTCTATATTGTTTTCAACTGTGTTCTGAAACAAAGCATTTTTTATGGTTCTTGAAAATGGGAAAGACCTTTAAGGGATTGATATAACAATTACTGTATCTATAAGGAAAACATGTTTTATAGAAGGTCTTAAACTGTAAATCTTGAATGAAATAATTCTTCTTTTACAGAATTTATTTGGCTATACATCCTAAAGAAACAACTAAAGAGTGCCTTGGCTATTATACTTGGCATCATGTCCATAGCCATCATTTTAACCGAGGTAATTCTCCTATAGCTTTATGTCCAGTTACTCTGATTTTTGCAAAAATTTGAGATAAAAGATGAGAAAAATGTGGTTTGCCCTCTTGATTGCAAGACTGACATTTTACATATGATTTGTGAAAAAGTTTAAAAACCTTGGTTTTCAGTCACTTAACTTCATGGTTGAATACTAATTCTGTAATATTTAAAACTTTTATACTAAAATCAAGACATTTAAACATCAATTTCCTTTTAGCAAAGCATCATAGTGATGGTGCTACTCTTTTAGTTGCAGTATTTCACAATCCTGTCATGTACAATTGTAGTGGGAACCAATCTCAACCAGTTCATCTACATCGACAGGTTTACGGCTGTATCGTTCCAAATGCTTGGCCATATGAAGATCGTTCTTGTCCTAATTCTAGGATTCATTTTATTCGAGAAATAAGGTCTTAACCTACATGTAATTTTGGGTATGACTGTATCGTTCTAATTGTATTTTTGTAGTTGAATTCAGAAACTATAAGTTAGCTTTACATCGGACTATAAATTTTGTAGGTTTGGCTTACAAAAACACAACTTTTTGTATAATTGTTGAGATACCTCGTGTTTGTGGTTTTTGAAAAGCATGTCAAGATGGATCGATTATTTATAATTTATTTATAATTGCAGTGGAAACCAATCTTAGCCAGTTCATCTACCTTGTGTTGGATAAAACACATGAATTGAAAAAATAATTTCTCTCAGAACCTCTAGTTTGAATCAAGTCGTCAAGCTAATAACGTTAAACAAAGCGTTGAATGGGAGACAACCCATTTTCGTTCTTTTTTTATTTTTTTCATTATTTATTTTATTTTTTGTCTATTTTTTAAAATAAATTTGCACATAATTTTTCATAGATTTGAATGGCTTGTTCGTGCATGAAGTTTAAAAATTGCAAATGACCTCAAAAGTCGTCGACAACCAAACTTACCTCAGACACAGGGAGTATCTTTATTCCTTCTCTTATACTTTAATTTTCATATTGAGACAATATACTTAAAGTGAGGGGTAGTGATTATATTTCTCCTTACTTGTTCATGTTAGTTTAAAAGTATAGTTAAGTTCTTATGATTGTTAATTGTCTTGATTGACTTGTTAGTTTTATCATAATTCCTTGTTTACAGGCTTGAATTAATTTTGTTATGCATGGATAATTAACTTGAGTTGATTAGATATTTTGGTAAAAGTTTTTAACCTTGTGGTATAATTGTTATTGTTACTTAAATATGAGTTTGTGCTTGTTTTGCTAATGTTGATGTTATCTTCAGGTTCGTGACTTCTTGTGATGATTTTGAATGATAGATCGTTTGAAAGTGATCAAATTGGAGAATCGGGGCGAGGTGCTTGGGTTTTCATCTCGTTTTTAGTTCAAAGATTGGGTGATGAATCAAGACTAAAGAGTTAGAGTTAATGAGAGAAGCACTAAAAAAGAAAAAAAAAGGAAAAATAATACATTTCGAAAAAAAGATAAAATAATAATAATAATAATAATATTAATAATAATAATAAGCACTTGAAAAAAAGGAAAAAAGGTTATATAAAAGGGGGAAAAATAAAACTCATACTTCACCAATCGTTTATCATGAAGGATCAAAACTTGATTTGATTTCGTCTCATAAGCAAGTGGCAAAAGCTCTCTGCATATCTACCTCTTATTCATTTGGTTAATTATTGTTTATTGAAATATCATGTCGCCTTTGTTTGATTGTCTTGTTTAACTTCTTCAATTCAAGCATGTACATAGGATTTGACCTAAACTTTTTGAGTGAATTTTGATAAGTGATGAAAATGAGAATTTGAGTATGCTTAAGGACAAGAATTTAATAAGTGAGGGGGAATTTGATGAGTGTTCGAATTTATATATATACATTATTGTTAATCATTTCCCCTTGTCGATTTGATATTACTAATTTGATTCTATTTTGATCATTTTTAGTGTACAAACTTATTTTCTTGAACAAACATGTAAAACTAAATTTGATTTTGATATAACATTTAAATAGAAGGACTATTCTTTGAAATAATTTTAAGTCCCTAAGTCAATATTTTTGATTTCAAGTCAAACAAAGATTTTAAAAGAAAATTCTAACTGTTTTTGCATGACAGTATCGAACCATGGTTCGATACCCCTGGATTTTCAAAGTCATGTTCTTATGTTCAAGAACAGGTATCGAACCACCATTCGAAACAAAGGAGCTCACTGCCAGCCTCTGTTTCGAAACATCGTTCGATACCCCTGGATTTTCAAAGCCATATTTTTTGTGTTCAAGAACATGTATCGAACCACCATTCGAAACAAAGGAGCTCACTGTCAGCCTTTGTTTTGAAGCATGGTTCGAAGCACTTTGTGCATTTTTTTAAGTATTTTAAAATCTATCAAAAATAGACCCCTGGTATCGAACTATGGTTCGATACCACCCTTAATCCCAACGGCTATTTTTGCATTAAATATTTTGACCGTTGGTGGTAGTTAATTTTTGATTGGTGGTTAGCCTGTTCCGAAGCATGGTTCGATACCAACCTTCACAGTTTCAAAAAGGTATCGAAGCATGGTTCGATACCCCTTGATTTAATGCATAACGGCTCTTTCTATTCTTGGTCTATTTCGAAACAGGTAGTACGTGTTTCGATACCACCTGCTGCAGAGTGCATTTATGGTGGGAAATTGAAGTCTAAACGGCCATATTTATGTTCCCAACAACCACAACGGATAGAAATCAATGAGATGGTATAAAATGAAGCAATTTCAACAGCATTAAGGACAAATTGAACCTCAAGCAACATCAAGCACACAAATCCAACTCAAAGCACGTCATTGCATATTTTAGCCTCCCAATTTGTGTATTTCACTTTGATCAGTTATAATTTAAGTTTGGGGAGAGTTTGTTTGTATTTGAGGCTATTATTTCTTATGAGAGAATCCTTCTTAGCCAAACCAAATCTCTTGTAACACCTTGTGAGGTCTAAATCAATTTTGGGTTGAAAATTGATTTGTTTGTAAAGGTTATCCCTTGAACCTAGAAAAAGGTTGAATTCAATAGTGAATTGGTTTCAAAATCCTTAGTGGGAGCTAAGGTAATGGATGTAGAGCTTGTTCGAAGCTTAAACCACTATAAATCATTGTGTTCTTTATTTCTCGATTTATATCGAAAATCTCCTACCAAATTTTTTAATATCCAATTCACCCCCTTCTTGGCCATTATTCAACGTCGATCAACTCAAAAATTGGTATCAGAGCTAGATTTTTGAAGGGATTCACCTCCATCAAAGAAGATCCAAGGGTTGTTGATCATCTCTACAACAAAAGTCCAATGGCCTCCACTTCCGGTTCGTGGAACGAGTCTCACTCCATCACCAAGCCACCCTTCTTCAATGTGGACAACTATCCTTATTGGAAGAATAGGATGGGGCTATTCACCAACTCCAATGATTATGTCCTTTGGGATATAATCGAAGATGGACCCTCCATCCCTATGAAGCAAGAAGGAGATCGGCAAGTGCCTAAGAAAAGGAACGAGATGACCGATGAAGAAAGAAGGAGAATGTCCACAAATGATAAGGCTCTTCACATTCTATTTTGTGCTTTTGGCCCCAACATCTACTCCAAGATGTCTTCATGTACAAGTGCCAAAGAAGTTTGGGACTTCTTGGAGACAACTTATGAGGGCACCAACGATGTGAAGGAAACAAAGATTGGTCTTCTCAATTTAAACTATGAAAATTTCAAGATGGAGCTAGATGAAGACATCACCAAAATGTTCAATAGATTTTTCGTGATTGTCAATGGTCTCAAGGGTTTTGGTGAGATTATTCCAGAAGAGAAACTCGTGAGGAAGCTTATCTACTCTCTTCCCGAGTCTTGGGATAGCAAAAGGACGGCTATCATTGAAGCCAAGGACTTGAAGACTCTAAAGCTAGATGCTCTTGTGGGATCTCTTCTTACCCATGAGATCATGAAGAAAGGAAGAGAAGAAGAGAAAAAGAAAGAAGAGGTAAAGATAGAAAAGAGGGAAGTAGAGAAAAAGAAGCAAGGGATTGCTCTTAAAGCTTCATTGTCACAAGAAGAAGTGGACACTAGTGAAGAAGAAGAGCTAGAGGAATTGGTCATGGTGGCCAAAAGATTCAGAAGACTCATGAGGGCAAATAGGAATCAAAGATTCCAACGAAAGAGGGACTTCAAGGCAAAGAGCAAAGAAGATGAGAAAGATCAAATTATTTGCTATGAATGCAAGAAGCCCGATCACATTAGGACCGATTGCCCCTTATACAAAAGGAAAGGTTTTGAGAAGAAGAAGAAGAAACACAAAGCTCATGTTGCCACTTGGAGTGATGAGGAGTCATCATCCGATAAGGACAATGAGGTGGCCAACTTGTGTCTCATGGCTCTTGATGAGCCTAAGGTAAACCTTGAACCATCTTGTAATGATTTATCTTATGATGAACTACAAGATATGTATGATGAGTTGGTTTTAAAATTCAAAAAATCTATTTTGAAAAGCAAGAAAACCATTTCCGATTTAGAAATGAAAAATGATTCTTTGACTAAAATAATTTTGGATTTGGAAGAAAAGGTTATTGATTTAAATGATGATTTAAAATTTTTTCAAAAAGAAAATATTGATTTAAACAATCTTATTTCAAGATTGAGTGAAAATCACCACAAGGTGGTGAATGAGCTTAAAGAACAAATTAAGGTGGTTGGGAGTTTAACTTTTGAAAAAAAGAAACTCTTCAAAACCCAACAATGTCAAAAGGAATTTTCAAAACCACAAACAAAAAGGTTTTCAAAGGCATTCTAGACACAGAAAAATTAGGAGTGTTTGGGTTCCTAAGGAACTCATTGTTTCTAATAATGTAAATGTCATTGCCTCTTGGATTCCTAAGGGAACCAAGCTTTTAGGGACTAACTCTCATGGACCCAAAATGATTTGGGTACCAAAAGTGAAAAACTATATTTTTGTTTGTAGGTTGAGCATTGCTTCAAGGCCAAAGCTTCAAGTCAAAATATGTGGTACCTTGATAGTGGATGCTCAAGGCATATGACCGGAGACAAGGGACGATTTAAAGAGTTAGAGCTCAAAAAGGGTGGAGTAGTGACATTTGGTGACAACTCCAAAGGCCAAATTGAGGGTATTGGCTCTATTGGTAATCACTCCTCTATTCTTATTGAAAATGTCTTACTTGTTAATGGTCTTAAGCATAACTTGTTGAGCATTAGTCAATTGTGTGATAAAGGTTTCTATGTTTCATTTGATAAATATGGTTGCAAAATTATTGACATAGAATCCAATAGAATAATGCTCATAGGTCAACTCATAGGAAATATTTACATTGTGCATCTAGATGACATAAATTTATCTCATACACGCTTAGTTGCTAGTGATGAAAATGATACATGGTTATGGCATAGGAAACTTGGTCATGCTAGCATAAGTGTTTTAGAGAAACTTGCCTCCCAAAATCTAGTTAGAGGTTTACCTAAGCTCAAATTTTTATTGGATAAAATTTGTGATGCATGTGCTAAGGGTAAACAAAAGAGAGTTTCTTTTAAGTCCATTAATGATGTTTCAACTAGTAGAGTATTACAATTGATCCATATGGATCTTTTTTGGACCTATTAGGACTACTAGCTTGGGTGGAAAATCATATACTTTTGTTATTGTTGATGATTACTCTAGATATACTTGGTTTCTATTTTTAAGCTCTAAAGATGAAGCCTTAGAAAAATTCATCACATTTTCAAACATTTCTCAAAATGATCTTGATCAAAGAATTTCTCATATTAGAAGTGATCATGGAACCGAATTTCAAAATTTAGGTTTTGAAAATTTTTATAATGAAAATGGTATTAGCCACAATTTTTCGGCTCCTCACACTCCTCAACAAAATGGGATAGTTGAGAGGAAAAATAAAACTTTAGAGGAAATGGCTAGAACCATGCTGTGAAAAAAAATTTACCTAAGTACATTTGGACGGAAGCCACAAACACTTCTTGTTACATCATAAATCGAGTAATGATTAGGCCTATTTTAAAGAAAACTCCTTATGAGATTTTAAAATCTAAAAAGCCTAACATTAGCTATTTTCACCCTTTTGGGTGCAAGTGTTTTGTTTTGAACAATGAAAAAGACAATTTAGGTAAATTTGATGTAAAAAGTGATGAAGCTATTTTCCTTGGTTATTCTTTAAATTCTAAGGCTTATAGAATTTTCAACAAAAGAACCTTAGTTGTAGAGGAATCTATACATGTGGTCTTCGATGATAACCTCCTTCCTAGGAAGGATTCTTGTGATGATGATGATGTAGGAATCATTGAAACCATTGATGCTTGACAAGCATCAAAGGTGGATGGGATTCCAAGCAATTAGGAAGCACAAGATCCTCCAATAGAAGCTCTTGGAATGTAAAACTTGAAGAAAAGGAAGTGAGCTACCCAAGGGAGTTCAACTATATCAAAAGTGGTGAAATCTTGGGTGATCCATCCAAGGGGGTAACTACTCGTTCTTCTCTTAAATTAATGAATCATATTGCATTTATCTCATGCATAGAGCCTAAAAATATCAAAGAAGCCTTAGGTGATGATTATTGGATTTTGGCTATGCAAGAAGAGTTAAATCAATTTGAGAGAAGTAATGTATGGACATTAGTTGATAGGCCTAGTAATAAGTCTACTATAGGAACTAAATGGGTCTTTAGAAACAAACTAGATGAGAGTGGTAACATTGTAAGAAATAAAGCTAGATTAGTAGCTCAAGGTTACACTCAAGAGGAGGGAATAGATTTCGATGAAACCTATGCACCCGTAGCTAGAATGGAAGCCATTAGGATGCTACTTGCATTTGCATGTTATCATGATTTCATGCTTTTTCAAATGGATGTCAAAAGTGCTTTCTTAAATAGTTTTATAAATGAAGAAGTGTATGTTGAACAACCACCGGGTTTTGAAGACTCAAAATTTCCAAACCATGTTTTTAAATTAACAAAAGCTTTATATGGTTTGAAACAAGCTCCTAGAGCTTGGTATGAAAGGCTTTCAAACTTTCTAATTGAAAAAGGTTTTGAAAAATGGAAGGTGGATACTACACTTTTTATAAAAAGTTTTAAAAATGACATCTTAATAGTTCAAATTTATGTTGATGATATTATCTTTGGATCTACTAATGAGTGTTATTGTCAAGAATTTTCTAAGCTAATGCAAGGTGAATTCGAGATGAGCATGATGGGGGAGCTCTCATTCTTTTTGGGACTCCAAATTAAGCAAAGGAAGGATGACACCTTCATCAATCAAGCAAAATACATCAAGGATATGCTCAAAAAGTTTGGCTTGGAGAATGTGAAACCTCAAGCCACTCCAATGAGCTCATCTACTAAGCTTGACAAGGATGAAGGAGGTAAGTGTGTTGATTCTAAATTGTATAGATCAATGATAGGTTCTTTGCTTTACCTTACAGCAAGTAGACCGAATATTATATTTAGTGTTTGCTTGTTTGCTAGGTTTCAAGCTAGTCCTAGAGAATCACATTTAGTTTCCATTAAGAGAATCTTTAGATACCTTAGAGACACCCCTTGTTTAGGTCTTTGGTATCCTAAAGTCTCATCCTTTGATCTTCATGCCTATTCGGATGCGGATTATGGTGGTTGTAAGATCGATAGGAAAAGTACTTCCGAAACTTGTCAATTTCTAGGTAGTATGCTCATATCTTGGTTCTCAAAGAAATAAAATAGTGTAGCTCTCTCTACCACCGAAGCGGAGTACATATCCTTAGGGAGTTGTTGTGCTCAAGTTTTATGGATGAAGCAATAACTCTTATATTATGGCATTAAGGTAGACACCATACCTCTTAAGTGTGATAATACTAGTGTCATATGTCTTACCAAAAACCCCATTCAACACTCTAGAACTAAGCACATAGAAATTAGACACCACTTCATTAGAGATCATGTGTCTAAAAATGATGTTGTTTTAGAGTTTGTTGACACCTTAAATCAATTAGCGGACATTTTTACGAAACCTTTGGATAAAGAGTGTTTTTGGACCCTTAGGAGAGAGTTAGGTCTAACTAGCCTACCTTGACCACTTAAGTGTTATTTTTATGCATTTTTGCTTGAATATTGATTGACATCATGCTTATGTTTTTCTTTGTATCTTGATGTCTCCATGCTTTTTGCTAGGGGGAGTATGAACTTATTCATGCATTTAATCATGTCATAACATCATATGCATACTTTTAGGAGCTTTAGAAACTCATCTCTAGTACTTTTAGAAGCCTAAATGCAAAGCTTTCCTCGGTGGTATCAAACCTTATTTCGATACCCGTTCATCATCTAATCTGGGAAGTGTCTGGGAAGAACAGGTATCGAACGATGCTTCGATACTTGGTTCGAAACTGGCATCGAAACAAGCCTGTTTCGATACCTGGTTCGAAACACGCGGCGACAGTTTGGTTTAAAACACCCAAAACCTAATTTTAATCACACTAAAAAACTTCCAAAATTAAATCTTCAAACCCTAGCCGGCCCTCTCTTTATAATCCCCTCAAATTCGCCTCTCTTAACACAAAATCTTCACATTTTCTTTGAGGGATTTTAATCTACGCATCAAAGACTTCATCATATCAACAAACGGTGCTTAACAATCATTTGATTCATCCTAATCTACACTCAAGGTATATTTTCGGAAAACCTTATTTTCGTTTGGATTTAGATTGTTAAAAATTAGATTTTGAACATATTTCAATTGTTTATTGTATGGGTTTTCATAATCCTACAATTTCTTTTAAAAATCTAATTTTTTTTCAATCGAATATAATCCCTTTTCGTATTTTTTGGTTTGGTTTTCTAATTTTTTGATAAAATTTTCAAATACCTTGAATTGTTAGATTACTTCATAGGATTGAATTTGATTATATAGCATACATGTTCATCAAACTAATCAAATTATTTTATAATATATCTAGACTATGGCACCAAAGAAATGTTCTCGTACGATGTCCAAGAAGTCCTTACACGATGCTTAGATACACCTCAAAGGGTCAACCAATTCAACCTCTTTCGCCATATCCCTCTTAAACAAGAACGTAGGTTTGATGTTAATTTCATGAACTCCATTAAGTTTCCATTCAGATACTACAATCTTCTTGTTCAATGGAAGTTCTTGTAATTTCTTACCCACTCCGGTAAATTTTTTCCTACTCTCATCCTAATTTTTTACACTAATGCCACATGCCTTCTTGATCCTATGGACGAAACCAAGGTTGTAGCCATCGAGTCTTTTCTTATGGGCAAACTCTTTCAAATCGATGTCTCGACTCTTGAGGAGGTTTTTGGCCTTGAGGATGAGGGTGAAACCGATGAGAAATCTGTAGGATAATTTACCGGAGCCGCATCTACTCTTGACGTACATGATCGTTTTCTTTATCTTATCATCTCGTGATGGATTCGTCCATCCAATGGTAAGTATTCTCGTATACGTCTAGTAGATAGTTTTTGGCTAGAATGTTTTCGTCGACGTGTTAGACCAAATCTCGCCCAAATTGTCTTCTCCAAAATTGTTTGGCATGTTAACAACCGAGCCACCCCTCTTGTCCAATCTTTTCCTTATGCATGTATTTTAAGTTCCATTTTCTTGCATTTGCGAATTGATTATTTTTTTGACCGGGTAAAGTCTTTGAAAGAACTTATTGGTGAGACTTTTCTTCACCGTGCCCACTTTGTTTATTTCGGTAACGGTGAATGGTCTCGTGGTGCTCCTCCTCCTCCTCCCATTGACCCCGAGCCTCTTCATCAAGTTGCTCCGAGTGTTGACATGATGGCCTTCCTTACTACTCGGTTCAATAACTTGGATGCTTAGTTTGGTACTTTGAATGACAACTTTGGTTCATTGAGTGCTCGCTTGGATTCTATGGATGGTTGTCTTGACTCTATGTCCACTCAATTTCAATCTAGTTTTGACTCTATCAATACTAGATTGACGGGACTAGAATCTCAAGGCCATGCATTGTGCATCTCTATCGAAGCCCTTCGGTATACTCAAGAACTTAACGCCCAAGATGCCAATGTTGAGGATGAAGATGACGAGGAAGATGAAGACGAAGAGGACGAAGACAAGGATGATGATGATGAGATGAGCGATTAGAGACCCTTCTTTATGCTTTGCTATTTTGGCTTTTTAGGACTAGCTATGTTTTCTTAAGCTTTTGTTGCATTCATAATTAGACCATATGCACTTATTATTATTATTTCCTTTTTATCTTGTTTACTTTGTTGGATTTGGTTTTTTAATATTTAATGCTATGGATTATGTTTATTAATTTTCTCCTTAATGTCTTATGTTGCTTTATAGTTCATTGATTTTGATCTAACAAAAAGGGGGGAGAATTTTTATGCTTTTAAGTTTAGGATAACCACCATATTTAATGTATTTAAAAATCGTACACATATTAACGGGGAGTCTTTAAAAGTTTTCAAAGTGTTTTTAAATCCAAAAATTTTGACTTAAACTTAAAAATCTTTAAATGGTTTTGTTATATCAAAAAGGGGGAGATTGTAAAACTAAATTTGATTTTGATATAACAATTAAATAGAAGGACTATTCTTTGAAATAATTTTAAGTCCCTAAGTCAATATTTTTGATTTCAAGTCAAACAAAGATTTTAAAAGAAAATTCTAAGTGTTTTTGCACGACGGTATCGAACCATGGTTCGATACCCCTAGATTTTCAAAGTCATGTTCTTATGTTCAAGAACAGGTATCGAACCACCATTCGAAACAAAGGAGCTCACTGTCAGCCTCTGTTTCGAAACACCGTTCGATACCCCTGGATTTTCAAAGCCATATTTTTTGTGTTCAAGAACATGTATCGAACCACCATTCGAAACAAAGGAGCTCACTGCCAGCCTCTGTTTCGAAGCATGGTTCGAAGCACTTCGTGCATTTTTTAAGTATTTTAAAATCTATCAAAAATAGACCCCTGGTATCAAACTATGGTTCGATACCACCCTTAATCCCAACGGCTATTTTTGCATTAAATGTTTTGACCGTTGGTGGTAGTTAATTTTTAATTGGTGGTTAGCCTGTTCCGAAGCATGGTTCGATACCAACCTTCACAGTTTCAAAAAGGTATCGAAGCATGGTTCGATACCCCTTGGTTTAATGCACAACGGCTCTTTCTATTCTTGGTCTGTTTCAAAATAGGTAGTACGTGTTTTGATACCGCCTGCTGCAGAGTGCATTTATGGTGGGAAATTGAAGTCTAAACGGCCATATTTATGTTCTCAACAACCACAACGGATAGAAATCAATGAGATGATATAAAATGAAGCAATTTCAACAGTATTAAGGACAAATTGAACCTCAAGCAACATCCAAGCACACAAATCCAACTCAAAGCACGTCATTGCATATTTTAGCCTCCCAATTTGTGTATTTCACTTTGATCAGTTGTAATTTAAGTTTGGGGAGAGTTTGTTTGTATTTGGGGCTATTATTTCTTGTAAGAGAATCCTTCTTAGCCAAACCAAATCTCTTGTAACACCTTGTGAGGTCTAAATCAATTTTGGGTAGAAAATTGATTTATTTGTAAAGGTTATCCCTTGAACCTAGAAAAAGGTTGAATTCAATAGTGAATTGGTTTCAAAATCCTTAGTGAGAGCTAAGGTAGTGGATGTAGAGCTTGTTCGAAGCTTGAACCACTATAAATCATTGTGTTCTTTATTTCTCGATTTATACCGAAAATCTCCTACCAAATTTTTTAATATTCAATTCACCCCCCTCTTGGCCATTATTCAACGTCGATCAACTCAACAAAACAGAAAAGAGTGAATTTTGCATTTTTTTATCCATCGTGGCTAGAGTCACGAGCTCAATATGGGGCACGACGTTTTTCAACCTGACATATTTAGATCATCTAGTCAACAATAACTTATAGAAGAAAGTCCAGTCAGCATCTTCTAGAAGGATGGATGAAATTATCTTGAGGAATTATCTTAAAAATTTAAGTTTGAAATTTGAATCATTTATTTTTTTTAGATTATCTTTAGGATTTATCTTTTATTTTAAATTTATTTTTTTATATTTTAGGGTTTTAGAACAATATAAATACCCTTGGGGTAAAGCTTGAGATGTACTTCATTTTCACTTTTCCTGTAACCCAATAGAAATTGACTTGAGGTATACGGTAAGTTAAAATTATTATTTTAAAACTTTAATGTCACTTAAACGCTTAAAATAATTCAAAATAAAAAATTGTAAACCAAATATTAAGTAAATAATTTAAAAGTAATTATTCTGATTAAAAATAGAAAAAAATGGATAAAACGGTTTTATGTATAAAGTTTAAAAACATCTTAGATCTTTAATAATCCCAAAATAACTGAAATAAAAATGTTTGTAAATAACCCTTACTGAAAAAAAATGTTATTCAATAGAGATCTCCAAGTACCGACTCCTAGGGTCAGATATCTAATAAAAATAAATTAAAAGAATGAGCTACAAAGCTCAGTGTGTCTTTAATGTGAAGTCAAACATCACAATGTCACTCAATTCACAATCATAATTATAGTCTAACTTTTCGTAGTAAATAAACACAAATACTGATGAATGCAATGTCACAGAGAATGCAATCCCGCAAAGAATGCAATCCCATACTCCGAACGCCAAATATAGTGGTGGCTAAACCAACCGATCGTTGTGGGGGTAGTTCCCAGAACCCCTCACCCCTTATTTCACCAAAACGATGTGTGGTAAAACCACCCTTCTCCATACAATCCCTCCCCATGAACATGCTATGTGTAATCACTAATTTTATCCGAGAAAAACCGGTTTGTTTTTCAAATTTTATTTTTTTCTTTAATAATGGATTTTAGTTAATTTTAGCGTTTATGATGGGAAAAATAAAAAAGGTAATAATAGGTTTATTTTTCAATATTTATTTAGTTCCTTTTATTTATAAAATATATTAAAAAATCAAAAAAAGATTATATATATTAAACTAAAAATTTTCCACCAAAAACATTGTAAATTATTACTTTTTTCAATTTTTTTGTTTAATACGTGTCCAATTTCAATATTATTTTTATAATAGTATGTTTTTTTTATAGCACATTTATATATATTTTAATTTTATTTAGCTTTTGATTTTGTTTTTGTTACTAATTATTTATTATTAGGAAAATTCTACAACAGGCGTCGAACACTGCTGAACACCACTAATGTTAAACATTATTGAATACTATTAAATTAATTAATAAAAATTTTAAATCTCAAGGACTCAATATGTAATTAATAAAAAAATGATAAACTTAACAAATAATTAATAATTGTATGAATAGTCCTTTAGATTTTATTTTTTTACAAATTAATTTAATAATGTTCAACGGTGTTCAACATTAATAATGTTCAGCGGTGTTCGACATCCGTTGTAGACTCATCCTTATTATTATTATCAAACTTTCTAATCTTGTTATTTACCCTTTTTATATATATTTTAATCTTTTATTTTTTCTTTATTATCTTTTAAATATAATATTATTATTATACCTGTGTTATTTAAAAACCAAAAAATACTACATTCTTAATATCTTTTATACAAATAATTGTTTTCTCCCTTCTCGTTTTTTGTCTTTATTATTAATGCTATATTATTATTTTATTACATACTCAAATATAAAAATACAAAAATATTACCTATTATTTCCGTTTTAATTATTATTACTACTACTATTATCGTTATATTATTATTATTTTTATTAATTATTATTATATATTCAATTTAAAAAGTCAAAAAAATATTATAGTACTAATTTTACTTCTTTTTGAATTTCGGTTTCTGTGTTTTATTATTATTATTATTATTATTATTATTATTATTATAAGTATATAAAATATAATTAAATAAAATAAAACCCATAATAACAAACCCATTACTATTAAATAAATATTAACAACCCAATTACAATACATAAACCCAAAAAAAATGAGTCTAAACCAAAATAATTACAAGCCAAATTCGAGCCCAACACTAAAATTAACTAAAGCCCGAACAGGTTTAAATTAAAGAAACCCTAACACCCCTCTTCTTATCCTATGCGTAGCCCATTTGTGACCGTTAGATCTGATCCAAATCTAACGGTCACGATTAAAACGGATGAAGGTTCCAGATCCCCCAACACGCCCATGCGCTGGCGCTTCAGATCTCCACGCGCGCGTGCGTGACACGAGCCCAACGCTTCAAATTCTCTTCGACTTTTCAACTCCCGATCATCGATCGTCGGCCATTCGTCCAGTGGTCCCCTTGATGCTCCGATCACCATGCAAACAAAAAAGGAAATGTGCATCAGAATCGTACCAATTTTCAGTGAAATCAGATAGGCAATTACAATCCAACAAAATCAGAAATAACAGAGCCACAATTAAAATTTTCAGAGGCATTACGGACGATTCCAACATAGATTTTAGAGGCATTAATTCAACAAATCGACATCAACAGAAGCAAGCCAATATAAATTTTTAGAGCTTTTTTCTTTTTCTATTTGCCTTGTAAAATCGGATATAAGAAACCAAAAAGCAAAAGCATTGTATTCATTCATAGCCATTACAATCAATAGAAAAAATTCAGTGGTATTTTCTCGCACCTTTTTCTTTAGCATGCATTCGAAATAAAGAAAAAAGGGTTTTCATTTTCTTACCGTTTTTTGGAGGTTTATTCTCCTTCGCCTCGATAGGAACCATCTTCTCCGGTGACAAGCCTAAGGTCTTTGGCCGTTAAGGGTGAACCGATTGAAGGGTTTGTGAGGTTATCCTGGTGTTTGAATCGAACCACTCTTCTTCGTTTTTTTTTTAAAGGGAAACCCCTTTTCGTTCCTATTTTCTAAAATAGGGGAGTTTCGATCTCTTATTTTGGTCTTATTAAGGGTTAGATCGGGTTTAGGTGGCTAAAAAAGAATTTTTGAAAGTTTTTTATGGTGGTCTTGCTTCGCCGACCGCCGCGAACGATGGCCGTCGCGGCGGTTTTCTGGGAATCTTCTGGGTTTGAGATGAACAAGATGAGTGTTTATCTTCTGTTTGAACCCTTCAGAGAGTTCAAAGCCTTTCCTTTTCGGTTTTGAAAGAATGTCAAAAAAGGGCCTTTTTAAATTTCTAGGTGTGTTTTATAGTGCTCAAAAGTTTTCAAAACGGTCTAATATCACCATAAATCCTCCCGTGTTCATAAACCCTCCCCGAAGCCCTTTAAAGTTTTTGAGACCTTTCGATTTAGTCCCATTTTGGCCTTAATCGCTTTCTTCGAAACGGTCTAACCCTTTAGAGGTCCCTCCGTGTGTTATTGCTAACTTTTCAGCCATTCCTCAGTTTGAAATAGCATTTCAAGGGCTCCAATGTTTTAAATTCTTTTATTTTAGCCACTATTTCGAACTTTGAAAGGTTTTTTATTTTGATTTTATCTTAAAGTTTTGTTTTTATTTTATTTGGTCATTTATAGTAGTCTTTTTATTTTTTTTTGTTGTTCTATTTTATTTATCTAAACATTTATTTTCATTTGCATATTCATATATTTGTTTGTTTATTTAACTTTTTATATTATTTTATTCATATATATGTTTATTTAGTTTGTTACGTTTGTATTCTTTCCTTTATGCTTCTCTTTCTTTGTTCATTTGTATATACATTACATTATAACATTCTTGTCATGTTTTATTGTCATATTTGCCATTTAGATCGTCTATGTTTCATGTTCATACGTATGTTCACTTGTATGTTATATTTCCATGTATATGTCTCAATTTATAGTTTAGTATGTGATGTATCGTTTGCTTGTATTATTTCAATTTATTTCTTTAGCCTATGCGATGCAAGCTCTCCTTTTATTGGTAGATTTATTGAAAGATCATGTCTTAATATTTGTTAATTGTGCATGTTTAGTTCATGTTTCTCATTCGACATGGTCTAAGCTTTTAACTTTTGTATGAATTTTAATATGATTAAATTATATACTTTAAGCATGCCTCTACTTTTGTTTTTTCATTATGCTATGCGTTTTCTACTTAATATTACATCTATATTATTCTCATGTGACTTGTACTCTTAGTCTAATAAAATAATGAAAAGAATCCCACGTCACATGGCCTTTAATGAGGGTGTATTTTGTTCCCTTTCGATAATTCATTTTTGTACCTTTTTATTTCTTTATTCAGGTGCATATTTAGTCTTTACAATTGTTTAATTTATTTGTACGTATTATCTTGCTTATTCACTTGTTTGTAGTTATTTATTTTCTTTATTTTGTTGTATTTATTTATTTATGTATTCCTTTATCGTACAATCGAAATTACAATCAACACCTAATTAATGAATTAATTAATACTTTATTCGGTCGTAGTGGGCCCGTCTTTAGCCGTAGTGTTGGCGGTGTATGCGTCTATCTTCGAGGCGTTTAAATTAAATCCGAATCGATAATTAAATGTCAACTTAAGTGCCACTTTAAATTGGAAGTTTTAATATTAAATAAGCGGTAAATATTTTAAGGTACCAATTTTGGGCAATTTGAAAATGCTAACCCATTTTTAACTATAACCGACTCTCGAATCCTTGTCTTTTAAAATCTCTGGTTTTACAGTGTCCGGTCTACCAAAGTGACTGGTGGCGACTCTAACCCGTTTTTAAGTCATTTGCCAACTTTCTTTTTAAATTAAATTTATTTTCAAATATTCCCAATTTTACAACTTTCCCCAATTCTTTTAACTCTTCTAAAAAATTTTTACTTAGATTTTTGGAATCCCTAATTCCCACCTTTTAAAAAAATTCTTTTCCAAACCCTTTTTATTTTTAAAATCTTTTTAAAATCTTTTTTTAATTTCTTAAACCTATGCAATCAATGTCACAATTCTTAAAAAGTCTCATCACAGATATCAGTATAGTATACGAAACTCACAATTCAAAGATCTGATCACATTCTTACATGATAACTCAAGATCACAGTATCACATAGTATGTCCAATTTTACAGTGTCACAATAAACAGAACACAGAACACATAAAATTTAGCACAGAAAAAGAACACACATTTAACAATAACACAAGAAGAAACTCACATTTATCATAAGAAGAATACACACATTTGAATTCATTTAACAATAGCACAAAAAGAAACGCATATTTAGCACAAGAAGAAAACACACATTTGTATTTATTTAACGATAACAAGGAAAAAAATACACATTTAACACAATAAGAAATAAGTTAAATTTAAAATGTTAACGTTAAAAACTTTACCCTCATAACCAATTTAATTTATATTATTTCATAATAACTGTAAAAATATTTAAATACTTAATAATTCGTCAAAACCAAAAGTTAAAATTATAACTAAAATTTATTAATTTAAAAAGAGTTAAAATTACCAAAATAGATTATCTAAAAAACTTATTAAAAATAATATTATAGTTTATTGGTTCAAATAAAATATCTTAATGTAAGAAAAAATATTTATGTATACTGAAATAACTATTATTCCCAAATGCATTAAAGTTTCGAAAATAATAATAATGATTTGAATAACGAAAAGTTAATTTTATATTAAATAGTAAAATAACAAGATAGAATATGAGATTCTTTAGGTACCATATTGTTTAAAACCCAAAGATTTATAAGAGGAAACTAAGATGGATTAATCTAAAGAACTTAGCGTAACTCTAAGGTGTATATAAAAACAACAAAACATGGTTTATAAAATTATTTCTCAAAAGTAATATTTTAGAAAAACAATGCAAAACATAATATACGCAAAACACAAATCACAACTATATACTCCAATCACAGATCAATCCAAAATCATAATTTATCTGAGAACACAAATTCACAGGATTTAAAATCATAATTACTTACAAAAGTGTGAGATTTCAAAATCCAAAAAGTTTTACGTAACCCCCTAAATTCAACCTATTTTCTTAGATTAGAAGTTAGGATTGACATTACGAAAACTTTATTTACAAGTTAGGTATTAATAAAATAATATTAAAATTTCTGATAAATTATTAAATAATTAATAATTTAAAGACACTGAAAAATATAACATTTATTTAAACCGAGTTCAACCCATAATTTAATACAAATTAACTGTCATAAAATCTGATAAAAAAGTTCAAAGTCCAAAGTTCAATACAATAGAAAATATCAACCGAAATATAATATAATAAATCTGGAGTCTAAATCCGTAAACATATGTAAAATGATTTGATTCATAATCCTCTAAGTACCGTACGTAGCCTAGGTCTGAGATCTAAAACAAGAAACTGAGAAGGTGTAAGCTAGAGAGCCTAGTGTGTCTCTAGTGTGTAGATAAACAGGATCATAGAACAGAATAATGCAGATGATGTAGTGTATGCAAGATATGCACCAAACCTCGAACGTCATCAGAAGAGTATATTCCCCTAAATCACTCTAACTCCGTCACACCAACAGAAGTGGAAACTCGACCCGAAGGAGGAGCCACTGAACAGAACTGATATCTCGACCCGTAGGTGGAGCCACTGATCAGAAGTGATAAAATCACTAAACTTCCCCGTACAGATAATCCAACCAAATGCAATAATATGAGCAGATACAGAACCAAAATGTGTGCCTTCATATTAACAGGAGGCATGCATGATAATAACAAAATCAGATAAGCAATTAACTCAGAGCATGGAAATGTGAGATATTTCAGTAAACACAAGGATGATGCATGAACATACAAAATTTAACAGAATCTGCACACACAAAAATAAATAGAATTGATAGAAGAGAACACACTTGAAACATAAATCTCAACGTCGAGAATGACGTCTACTGGACTCGGCTCACCAATAGATCGAGCGGGTGTAGAATTTACGAGTAACAAAAAAATTAGACACACTACTATGCCACTAAAACGATAAGTACACTAAATAGAATTAAACCAAAACTCATGTGCGTTTCCCGAAGACTGATGAATAGGAGGTCGTCCAGGAGGAGGAAGAGGTAGATGCTCGGGGTCTAAGTCTACATCACTTGAACCAAACGGTAAACCAAATTCAGAATCCGAAATACATAACTTCCAGATAAACATTCAAACTTAAAAGCCTTAAAAACGACACTTCGGGTTCAAATTTTGAAAAAAGAACTACGCCATCGAACTTAGGACGTCGAAAAACATAAAGTGGTACCGGGTTGAAAAAGTCAATGCTGACATTAGAAGATGACACCAGCACAAATGACGTCAGTAGGTCAACATTGACGTCAGCAGTGATGTCATCCGGTTCAAGGGTCGGGTCACGCGTGAGATCGGGTCAAATCTCCAAGATTCCCGAGAAAATCTTCCAGATTTTCCCGAGAAAATTTGGGTTTTCCACATTTTCCGGGAAAATCTGGAAAAATCCCATATTTTCCAGGAAAATCTGGAAAAATCCAAGATTTCTCCCAGGTTTGAATAAGCCTTCAGATTCGATTCGAATTAAAACACAAATCAGAACCCCTTTTTACTCCGATTCAAACTCCTCTAACCCAAAAAGAAATTCATACTACTCCCTCACTACCGGATTCAAATTAAACCAGAACATAAACTCCCTTAAACAAATATTAAAAGCATTCTCCCTGACCCAGAATTGAAACGAACAATACAACCAAAAACCCAGACAAACACAACCTCAACCGAAACCTATAAAAAGAAACGAAAGTAAGGTCTTATTACTTACCTTAACACCAACAGAATCGGAAGATAAAAGAGGGACGAAGAAGTGATTCTCGGATGAAACAAAAATAAGGAAAAAACTCGATTGTTGACACTGATTATGAAGGAATTAAAGAATGAAATAAAAGTGATTAAAGGAGAAATAATATCAAAACTAAAACGGAAAATTGAGAAATGAACTGTTACGAATCAAATTGGTAAAAATACCCTACAAGGGTCTAGGTTTTTCAGAATTCAAAAGTGAACCCTCAACTTTTAAAATTTACAGAAAGGTCACAGAGAAAATCCCCAAATTCCTAGGTTTGAAATTAGGGATTTAGAATGATTTAAATTAGGGGAAAATTGAGGTGTAACATTTTATATATTTCTAAAATCACAATATTACAGATGTCACAGAAAAATATATTTTTTTAGAAAAGCACATATAGAACCAGTAAGAGAACACACATTAATCAAAGCGACTCAAAATTAATGAATAACATGGTTTTGAACTCGAACAGAAATAAAGAGTGAGAACAGAGACTTTAGAGAATCTTGATAAAAGAAAATAATGTAGGGTTTTCTCTTAAATCATAATATGTTTTTATAGGGAAAAAAGCAACTGATTCAAATTAGAATTAAAGTTCTATTAGATCAAAAAAAAATAAAGTTGTATAATTTCAAAGGGATTTCTTTCGTTTATATAATATATATAATATTAAATAAAGAGTTTTGATAAAATATTAACTAGAATAAAATAATATTTTTAATAAAAAGATTGATCATAGAAAAATTCTTAATAAAAAATTAATTAATCTCAATAAAAATAAAATTCAATTTAAAAACAAACTGATTATCCAAAAGTCATCAAATTTCAAAACATCACTTTAACTTTTAATCTTTAAATTCATATTTTAAACTTTCAAAACTTTATAATCTCATCTCAAAAATTTTCCTTTAAATTTAGAAAATCAATTTAAAACCTTAAAAAATTAAGGATCAGAAATTAGGAATCTAAAAATTAGGATTTTTAATTAGGGATTTTAAAATTAGAATTTTAAAATTAGGAATAATTTTTTAGGTATTACATTTCTCGTGGGTTATAAAAGTTCTCTCAAGTTATTTTTTACTTTCTTTGAGTTTTTATTCTTTTTCTTTTTAAAAAATCTAAGTATGATCTCTATCATGCTTAGCTAAAATTTCATTTAGCCAAAAGCTAGTGATGACTCAATCCTTATTGTGAGAATCGTAGAGCACTTCATACCTTCAGATAACATTCTTGATTTTCTAAAATCAAGGATTGACAATTGGCTTTTCTTTTAATGATATCGACACCTTCATTTCAAAAAGTGCACATTGACTTGAAGATTGTTTAGATCAAATGTTGGGAAAAAGAATCAGCTAGTAGCAGATTCGGCTTCCTGTGAACAAACTTAGTGACGATCCACTAAGGGAAATCATGATTGGGTTTTATTTTCTATGAGACGCTATAACTCGGGCTTTTTCAGCACTTAAAGTTGTATTAGCGCTGACAACGATAAACGTGATTAGTCTAACAAAGACCAAATTCCGGACATAGACTTGGGAGTATTGGTTTACCGAAGAGAGAAGTAAGTTACAAGGTTTGGGCCTTGTAAACTGTAACCGACATGAATCTTGAAGTAAAACCTATTTCAATGATCAATTGGGAAATGAGGCGAAGTAAAGCTTGAGGCTACATCCTTCAAATTTATTACTTTTAATATTTATTTTTATTTAATTTCAGTTATAATTAGATTAAGTTTATTTCTACTTTTATAATATCAAACCTTCATTTTTTAATTTATTGTTTTTGTTGGATCAGGATAAATACAATTCAACTATGGAAATTCCTTAGTCCCTGTGGATCGATCCTACTTTCTCTATACTACCTTTCTATTCTTTTATTTATTTATTTAGAGAGTAGGAACTATTTATTTGACAATTTGATGCTTGACTGTATTTAAAAAATTAAAAATTCATGTTGATAAAGAATCAGATTTTTCTATGAAATGTCTACAAATTGATCGAGGAGGTGAATCCACATCACATGAATTTACAAAATTTTGTGATAATATTGGCATTTAAAGACAACTGACATCTTTTATGCCTCAATAAAACGGAGTAGCTGAGCGCAAAAATAGAACCATTATGAATATGGTACGCAACATGCTCTCTATAAAGAAAATCCTAAAAACCTTATGGTTCAATCTCATACATTAGACAATACATATCTTGAATCGAAGTACGACCTTGCTGTCAAAGATCGGACTCCAGAAAAAGCTTGGAGCTGAACCAAGCCCTCATTTAAGTATTTTCGTGTCTTTGGTTACATTTCTCGTGTTCATATATCTTATTATAAAAGAACTAAATTAGATGATAAAAGCATGATCTGTGTATTATTAGGAATTATTGAGGAGTCAAGGCTTACGGACTTTATAATCCTAATTCAAAGAAAATTATAATAAGTAAATTTATCATATTTGAAGAAGAAAAAGCTTGGGATTGGGATGAGAAGCATGAAAAATGCGACTGCATGCGACTTGAAATGGGGAAATCAAGAAAATGGTACAGCTAAAATCAATGAAAATGAAAATTTAGGTGAATATGAAGTTAATGTAGATGTAGAGAATTTCGCCTCAGATGTTTCAATTGGAGATGAGGTTCTAGATACATATGAAGGGAGAAGTAGGGTTTAACCAGCTTGGATGAGAGACTATGAGACAGGAGAAGGGCTTTCCAAAGATGAAAATGAAGCTCATCTTATGATGTCTACAGTTGATGATCTTATGTTGTTTGATAAGGCTATTAAAAGTGAAAAGTGAGCAGAGCAATGGATCCATAAATAAAACCAATACAATAAAATAATACATGAGATTTTAAAAAAATTGCTAAAGAGAGTAAAAAAGATAGGTGTAAAGTGGGTTTATAAGACCAAATTTAATGAGAACAGAGAGGTAGATAAATACAAAACTCGAATCATAGTAAAGAGATACTCACAACCGTATGGATTAGATTATACCGAGGTATTTGCACCAGTTACGCGTATAGAAACAACCTGGATGATTGTGACATTCATAACTCAAAAGAGATAGTCTATTTATCAACTGAATGTGAAATTTGTATTTTTTACATGGTGAATAATTTAAGAAGTCTTTATGAAGCAACCAAGTTGTTACATTCAACAAAAAAAAAATGAGGGAAAAGTGTATAAACTGAAGAAAAAAGACATTTTATGGACTTAAGCAAGCTCTACGTGCTTGGTATAGCCACATAAACGTTTATCTAAGCAAGGAAGGATTTGATAATACGATTATGAACATACTTTGTTCATTAAAAAGCACAAAGAGAAGTTGATAATTCAGTTTATATGTCGATGATCTTATTATTTATGGTAATGATGAGCTGTTGTTGATGAAGTTCAAAATTTTCATAAAAATTAAATTTAGCATAACAATTCTTGGGAGGTTGAGGTATTTTTTTTGTCTTGAAGTTTTTCAAAAATCTGATAGAATTTTTATTAATCAAAATAAATATGCATCAGAACTGTTGAAACGTTTTAGAATGGATAAATGTAACTTTGTTCATAATCCAATTATTTCTGGATTTAAGCCTACGAAGAATGAAGGTAGAATTGTTGTGGATAAGACATGTTACAAGCAAGTTGTTGGTAGTCTCATGTATCTTACTGCAACACGTTCGGATATGATATTTGTAGTTAGTCTTTCTAGTTGAAATATGAAAATCTGCTTCAACTTCATTTGCATACAGTGAAATGAGTGTTGAGATACTTAAATGGACCTATTGAGTTCAAAATTTTCTACACGAAAGGAGGAGGTGATGAACTCGTTGCTTACAAAGATAGTGATTATGTTGGAGGTACAAAAAATAGGAAGAGTACTTTGGGCTATATGTTCTTATTAAGCTTAGGTCTTTTAAAAAGCAACCAGTAGTGAGTTTGTCTACTACAGAGGTTGAGTTTATTGTTGCATCATCGTGTGCATGTCAAGCAGCTTGGTTAAAAAGAGTGCTGTCAAAATTGGACAAGAATTGTAAAATATTAACCCCTATTCTATGTGATAGCAGCTCAGCTTTTCCAAAAATCCAGTAATACACGGTCGCAGTAAGTACATTGATGTGCGTTTTCATTTTCTTCGATAATTAACGAAAGGAGGTAATGTTGAACCGGTGCATTATGATTCACAAGATCAAATGGCAGATGTGATGACGAAACCTCTTAAAGTAGATCAGTTCTGCATGTTAAGAAAACTCATTTCTATAGGGACACTTAGCTGTTAAATTTATTCAAAGTCTTTGCAGAATTGAACTTCTTTTTTCTCAGCTTTTTTATGTTGTACGAATACATAAAGCCATCTTTTCACTTAATAAGCAATGAAAAATCAGTTCTAATTTCTCTATTCTTCTTAAAACTCTCTTTATATCCAGCAAAAACACCCTTTTCTTGCTTTTCCTTTGTTTCATTAATTGTTCCTCAATTTAGATATTGCTTTCGATCTACTCCAGTATTACCTTTTACCGGCAATTGCCGAAGACACCGATAAAGACACATACCTGCAGATATTGGCTCAAAAACGATCTGCATTCCCAAGTGGGACTCAACTTTCATTTTGGCAGCACTAGACTTATAAATGTTGGTACTTTGTAACTTTTCATCAGTTCAAACAATATGGAAATTTTCGTCACATATTTGTAACATTGATCGAATTATCTTGATCTCAGGCATTCATTTAAGTCCCGAAAAGGCCTCTCTTGCAGGAAGCTTCCGTAGATATCGAAAGGCTTAATGAGGGTGCGACCCATCGAAGGAGCTTCACTAAACCATGTACATTAATATCTAAAAGCAGTATTGTACATTTTAGATCCACAACATCAAGTTTTTTCTTGAGTTGAAAATCCAGTTTCATATCTGTAGTACTTCAACAGATATCAAAAGTTTTCTAGAAAGGCTTAAAACTATCTGGTAAGAAACAAGAAACTTTGTCTGCCTATATTTTGCACTCGATTTAGAATAATTGATCTACTTATCGCCATTAGTCCCGAGCTTTACGAGCATATATGAGTTAAAGCTAACACACCTTCAAGCTAAACAGCTTCTAAGTTGCATTTGCCGAGAGGTAACGAATTTAGAAGACAAGATAAAACTGGAAGCTCTGGTTAAAAATCACTATTCCAAGTCGTTAAGAAAATGATTGTAGAGTTTGTCACCGAGAATATGAAGCATTATCCCGAAATGATATGGTTCGCAGACGACAAAGACCGGAACATATTCTTCGAGGCAGCAGCTGAATGCCAAGAAAAGAATTTCATCCTTATATATAAAATGGGTGCCAATAATAGAGGACCAAATATGTAACTCTACAAATTTTCACTAAATGTCATGTCATAATTTTTTCACCATTCCGTTAATTTTTAACGGTGTTGGTCAAAATAGTTTATTTTAATAAGTTTGGTAATATGATTAACGAGTTGTTTAGTTTGATGATAAAATAGTTATCTTTAAATGATTTACTGTTTATCTGTGTTGTTTTACCCAAATATATAATATATTATATAACTTAATATAATTATATAGCATAATATTATATAATATAACTACATAATATATATAAACAACATAAACTAACCGATCTAGGACCAAAATGCAAACAAAATAAAATGTGACTCCAAAATTTAAATAAATAAAATTTAAATAAGTTGCAAATTAAAAGGAAAAAAAAAGACAGGAATTAGAATGGTATTAACCATGATTAAAATGAAAATGGTGGGAAACATTGGGACCAAAGTGACCATTAGACCCTTTATCAAAGTCCGCAGATCTTTCTTTAGATCGGATCACCGTGCGGGTTAAGGGTTGCCCAAACGTTACCGTTAGGTCTGCTTATAAAAGACCAAATACAAAAATCACAACAAAAAAATATGTAATTGATGATAAAACTTTTGAGGGAATTTATGACAGAAATTAAATTTATTAACGAAATTTCTTAAGGAAAAAAAGAGTCAGCAAAAATTTTAAAAAATAATAAAATGAATATATGATATTAATTTAAAGTACCAAAAATAATAATATTTCAAATTATTATATTAATTTAAAAAATCAGATAATAATAATAATAGTAACAAGTTTATATTATATTTTAGTAATGCTTTAAAAAATAATAACATGTGATAAAAATAAAATTTATCATATTAGCTAAGATTCAATATGAATTTACTACGTATATTTTACAATTCAATATTTCTACTAAATATGAATTTATGATGGTACACTATACATGAAAAATATAATATTTAATAATAAAAAAATAAAATAAAAAATTTATGTTTTAAAAATTTGTTATCATTTAAAAATTTTCAAACAACTTAAAAAAATATTAGTAATTAATTAAACATGGTATAATAAACAAAGTAAATATTAAAAAAAGTTACATTGAATAAAAACTAAAACTTACATCGATATTGATAAATTATAGTACCAAAAAATATGAAATTAAGAAAAAAAAATTAATGAGAAAAATAAGTTAACAAGAAGAGATGAAATGAAAAAGAAAAAATTGTGAGAAGAATGGGTTCAGAAAGATTTAAATAGAAAAAAAAAAGAGTAAAAAGAGAGTGAGTTTAAAATTTTATGTCTGAATAAAGGAAATTGAGGAGGGAGGCGGGTAAAAAAACTAAAATTTGTGATGGCCTATTTGGGCCCGTCATAAATTTGTGACGGTATACTTGGATCTGTCAAAAATTTATGACGGGTTGATGCGTGTTGATATACGTAATTGGAGTGCAAGTGTACACGTCAAGTAATAAGTGAAAAATATTATCGAGTTATCGTCTCCTCAGGGATTGATATACTTAATATGCTTTCTCTGGTCTTCTTGCTCTGTAAAACAAAAGTAAAAACACAAATAAGTTTGAATGTTGACTAAACTAAATAAAATAAAATAAAATAAATAAGGTGAGGTCAAATTTGAGAAAGAGGGCAGGATCTAGTTGTGTTGTATAGTGGATTTGATTGTTTTGTTTCTGTCCAATACAATTGCACTGCACTACCTCGGCAGTACCGCAGATACTGTCTTCGGCAGCGATAGTGTTATTTGCCGCGACAATCCCTTGCTCTTGGGCAGAGTTACCAAAGATGGCAAAGTGTCCTTTTATGGCTTCGCTTATCCCTAAGTCAAAACACTGTTGAAGGTCAGTCCTTGATGATACCTCCCGGAGTTAATCAATTATAACCAACAACCAATCTCACACTTCTTTTAGCCGCTGAAACTCTAACTATCCCTAGGCCGAGTTAGTATCCTCCAATCAAGTTGAATACCGTACTTACTTCTTTCGTGAGTCTAATTCTCCCGAATCTAGACAAATAGATTACTTACAAACTTCCCTCCCGGGCTTGGATGCAAGAACAAAGAATGACAAATAGTAAGCAAACTTTGATATTTTATTGCATAGAAACAAGAAACAAGATACAATCTCCTCTCACTAATACTCAACAACTTTCACCTAAACCCTAAGAAAGCTTAGAACATGATAGGAAGAATTGTTCCTAGGGTGAACTCTCTCAAATTCGGCTCTCAAGGTCGACTCTCTTAATCCCTAGGACAGCTATGCCTTATATAGGCTTGGCCTAGGGCAAACCTTTCCTAATTAGAGTACAACTTGGAGTAGGGAACAAGTTATGTACATAGGGTAAATATTTCCAAGTTTAATCTTCTAGAAGGTTTTTTTCCCGCGTGGCCTTATCCTTGGGCTTTTGATATGTTGTTCAGCTCCAATTCTTGGGTTTCTTGTTCAGCAACATTCTCCTTATTTTTCTCTTCAGTTTGCCTGCCATATTGCTTTTTATCCTTGCTACCTCGACATCAGGTCCTGCCTCGGCCTTATTATGTTGCCTCGGTAGTACTTGTTCCTGCACAGATATGAAAATGAAGTAAACTGTGCCTTTTATACAAATATCATCTTAAATGGAATAATCCCTAAATATATCACATTAAGTACATGTATTGGTTCAAGTGGGTATAGAATTGATGATAAGTGCCCATGAAAAGTGTAGAACATGATAGTGAGTTGAGCACTTATCACACCCCCAAACTCGAACTATTGATTGTCCTCAAGCAATGCAAACCATCAATTTGTCAAACTTTAGTCTCTTTTGATCTTATGCTTTCATCTATTCTCCCCACCATAACTATGTTTATTCTTTAGGCTTAACCTTTCGATTACCTAAGGGTGTACCTAGAAGATAAACTATAAGGTTAGTGTGTGTATGCGTTTTTATGGAAAAATTTGATTAAAGGCCTTCTTAGATAAACTCTAAGTTCAAGATAAATAGACTTGGATTTAGTGTACTCTTCTTAAAGCAATAATTTCTTGAGCCAATTTTGGGCACCTCAAGTATTTTGTCTTCTCCTTCTTATCTCCTTATTTCTTTTGCTATTCGTTTATACATACTAGAGCTAATTTCGGGCACCTCTAGCATGAAGAAGAGTATTTCTTAGAGCCGGTTATAAGCATCCCTAGTCATCTTTCCAAAGATCTAATTCTTTATCACCTAAGTTTATTAAAAGAATTCCTATAGCCAAACAAGTCCAAAAAGTGTTTTGAAGTTTGACCTTATAGTAAGCTTCTAAGTTTTTCTCCTCAAGTATCCTAGAATTAAACCTTCAAAAAAGAACCTAACTATGGTAAGGAGAAAGATTTATATTGCCTTCAAGAATAAACTAAGACAATACTAATGATGGGCAGTGTAAGAGTATGACAACAATTTCAAGTAAAGTGGTGGACATAAAGCAAAAAATTTTATCACTAAAAACTTCCTTTTCATGGCAAGACCGCGGTAGTAGATTACCTCGGCAGTGGCTCTACACCCCAAACTCAAACCAAACATTATGCTTAATTTAAGGGCAGGCAGTAGGTAAAAAAATAGCAGGTGAATATAAGAGCATCGAATTCATAAGGACTCTAAAGGGCTGCTGTAGATAATTGGTTGTTATAGATTTGCTGAGTGATTGCTCCTTTGATCCTTGTCTCTTATCCTAAAATAAACAAAAAGAAAAATTACTAAAAATTGTCTAAATTAAAAATATCCTAAAATATAAATGAAGATAAGAGGAAAGAATTAATTCACAATAGGGATGCATGTAAGTGCATCTCCTAAAGTGATGGTCTCTATAGTTTTCATCTCTTGTTGATCTGAATAGTGCTTCAATCGTTGGTCATTCATTTTAAATTCATGCCCATCCCTATGTGATTTGATCGTGACTGCTCCATGTGGATAAACTTGGAAAACTTCAAATGGGCTTGACCATTTTGACTTGAGTTTGCCTGGGAACAATTTAAGTCTGGAGTTGAAAAGGAGAACTTGCTACTCTGGTAGGAACTGCCTCGGCAGTAACTTTCTGTCATGCCATCATTCTGTCTTTTCCGTATAGATCTTGGCATTTTCATAGGCTGCAGTTCTGAATTCGTCTATTTCATTGAGGTCTAGCAGTCGTTTATGGCCAGCTTTCTCTCACTCCATGTTCAAATTCTTTACTGCCCAATAAGCTTTGTGCTTAATTTTCACTGGCAAATGGCATACTTTTCCAAATACCAGCCTGTATGGACATGTTCCCAAAGGGGTTTTATAGGTTGTACTATATGCCCATAGTGCATCATCTAGACGATGAGACCAATCCTTTCTAGATGGATTTACCACCTTTTCAAGGATTTGCTTTAACTCTCTATTCGAAATTTTAGCTTGCCCATTTGTTTGTGGATGGTATGTCGTGGCAAGTTTGTGAGTACACCTAATTTCTTTAATGTCGTGGCAATGAGTCTGTTATCGAAGTGTTTACCTTCATCGCTGATAATGGCTCTAGGGACTCAAAATCTTGTGAAAATGTTTTTCTTGAGATATTTTTGTACAGTCTTGGAGTCATTGTGAGGTGTGGCAATTACTTCGACCCATTTTGACACATAGTCCACTACTACTAAGATGTAGAGATTACCTTGAGAAAAGGGGAATGGCCCCATGAAGTTTATTCCCCAAACATCAAATAATTCTACTTCTAGTATGGGTTATTGTGGCATCTCATTGCGCCTAGAGATATTGCCCGTCCTTTGGCATCGGTCACAATTCTTGCAATAGAATTGAACATCCTTGAATAGTGTGGGCCAATAAAGGCCTGATTGAAGCACCTTAGTTGTTGTTCTGTTTCCTCCAAAATATCCTCCATAAGGCGAATCATGACAATGCCGAAGCACTTCTTCGTTGTTCATCTTCCGGAACACATCTTCTTATAACCTGATCTGCACATTGCTTAAACAAAAAAGGATCGTCCTAGAAATAATGCTTTGCATTATGCTGAAACCTCTTCTTTTCGTTATCGTTAAGGTTATAAGGAATAACACCACTAGCTAAATAATTAACAAGATCAGCATACCAGGGAGTGGTTGTTACTGCAGTCAGATCTTCTATTAAGATTGTCGAGATGTATTCAGTCAATGCCTCGGTCGCACATCATACACTACTATAGTTGTTGTTTCGGCAATATCTTCGGCAGTTACTGCGACATGCAGTATTTGTTCATCTGGGAAGGCATCTTGTATTTCTTCAGTGCATTGTTATTGCCTTCGTTTTCCAGTCTGGAGAGGTGATCGAATACTTGATTCTCTATACCTTTTTTATCCTTTATTTCTATATCAAATTCTTGTAAAAGAAGGATCTATCTTATCAATCTTGGTTTGGCATCCTTTTTCGAGAATAGGTACTTGATTATCGAGTGGTCAGTATGGAAAGTCACTTTTGTTCCAATAAGATATGATCGGAATTTGTCAAAGACAAATACTATTGCTAGTAATTTTTTCTCTGTTGTGGTGTAATTGATTTGAAAATCATTGAGTGTTTTACTAGCATAGTAAATGACATGGAACAGATTATTCTTTCTCTGCCCGAGTGCTGCCCAACAGTATAATCACTTTCATCACACATTAATTCGAAGGATATTGACCAATCTGGTGGGACCACTATTGGTGTTGTTATCAACTTCTCCTTTAGGGCTTCGAATGCTTCAGTACATTCTTTGTTAAATTCAAATTTCCTGTCTTGTTCAAGCAGGTTACAAAGAGGTCTAGAAATTTTAGAGAAGTTAGAGATAAACCTTCTATAGAAACCTGCATGGCCCAAGAAGCTTCGAACTCCTTTCACAGAGATTGGTGGAGGTAAATTTTTATCACATCAATTTTAGCTTTATCAACTCCAATTCCTTCTGATGATATTTTGTATCCCAATACTATGCCTTCATTTACCATAAAGTGACATTTTTCTTAATTGAGGACTAAATTGGATTCTTCACATCTTTGCAGTACTTTTTCCAAATTGCCGAGAGAGTGATCAAAGTTGTCTCTAAAGATTGAAAAATCATCCATGAATATTTTCAGAAAGTCCTCTATCATGTCAAAAAAATTGCCATCATGCATCTCTGAAAGGTTGTCGGGGTATTGCAATGGCCGAACGATATTCTTCTAAATGTATACGTTCCATATGGGCAGTTGAAGGTGTTTTTTGCATGGTATTCTAGATCAATGGCAATTTGATTATATCCTGAATACCCATCAAGGAAACATTAGTAAGGTTTACCAGCAAGTCTATCAAGCATTTAATCAATAAAGGGTAAAGGAAAGTGGTCCTTCTTTGTTGCCTTATTTAACTTGCGATAATCCATACAAACCCTCTAACCGGTCACAGTCCTGGTTGGGATTAACTCGTTGTTCTCGTTGGTTATGACAATCATACTACCTTTCTTGGGTACACATTGTACCGGGCTTACCCATACACTATCAGAAATAGGGTAAATGATTACAGCATCAAGCCATTTGATTATTTCTTTATGTATTACCTCCTTCATGGCATGGTTAAGTCTCTTTTTAGCCTCAACAGTAGGTTTATGATCTTCCTCTAAAATGATTTTATGCATACGCACTGCTGGGCTTATTCCTTTTAAATTATCGATTAACCACCCAAGTGCCTTCTTGTGCTGTCGCAGCATCTCGATCAAGCTTTGTTCCTGTTCTGGCTGCAACTTAGAAGAAATGATTATGGGCATCGTGTGGTTGGCTCCCAAATAAGCATATTTCAGTTTTTCAAGTAAGGGTTTTAACTCATTGACTAAAGGTTCTTTTATAGACTTTTTAGTCTTACCTGGATAATCTAGAGGTTCGAAATACTTACCTGGATGATGTGTTGTCCAGTTAACTTCTTCAATTCCTGGTATTTCTACACTTTCCACGATACTGCTGTAGCAGTCATCACTTATACTACCGAGGCAGACTTGTGGTGTATCGTTAAGGCTGATGCCGAGGCAGTTGTTGCTGAAACAGGGTATTATACTCACTGTATCTGTGTTGTCCAGTATTTGGCATTCTTCTGGATCATCATGCCTCTTTAGGATTTGGAAAATATTGAAGTTGACTTGTTGATCATTAATCCTCATAGTCAATTCTCCTTTTTCACATCTATTAAGTTTCGTCTAGTAGCAAGGAAAGGTTTTCCAAGGATGATCGGTGCATTAACATCTGCTTCACAGTCAAGGATAATGATGTCGGCAAGGAAAATAAACTTGTCTACCCTTACCAATATGTCCTCTATTTTTCCTTTAGAGACACATAAGATCTATCCGCAAGTTGGAGCAGCACTGTCGTAGGTTTTGCCCTTCCTATTCCAAGCTTTTGAAAGACTAATTTGGGCATGAAATTGATGCTTTCTCCTAGGTCACATAATGCATTTCCTTCATAATTATTACCAATCACACAAGGTATGGTAAAGCATCCAGGATCCTTTAGTTTGGGTGGCATGCGATTGTGCAGCATTGCCATACATCCTTCAGTTGATGCCATTGTCTCAAACTCACCTAGCTTATTTCTTTTAGACACAATGTCTTTCAAGAATTTAGCATAGTTGGACATTTGTTCAATTGACTCAACAAGTGGCAAGTTGATGTGGACTTGCTTTAAAATATCCAAGAATTTCTTAAACTGGTGGTCCTGTTTTTGCTTTTTCAACCTTTGTGGGAAAGGTGGTCGTAGTGGTATCATCTCTTCTAGAGTCTCATTGGTTTGGAATTTAATACCTAGAATGACTGTGTGTCTCGCTGTCTCGGCAGGTAGTTCAGGAGCTGTCGAGCTCTCTGCTGGGACAGTATTCTCATGTTCAATCTGTTCAGCATCCAAGTCCTCCTTGTCTGATTCCTCATATGTTATTGGTGGAACTTTGGTTGGTGACTTGCCTATTGTCTCCTTAAGTTGTAGGCCACTTCTTTTAGTTATTGCTTTACATTGTTAATGGCCCATTCCCTTAGCAACTTCAGTATTGCTAGGTAGTCCCCCCCTGTGGTCTAGTATTTTGTCTTTGAGCAAATTGACCAACTTGGGTTTCTAGTGATTTTATAGCAGCTTCCTGGTTTTGCAGCCTCATTTCTGTTCTATTCATGAAGTCATCATTCTCTTCATGAAACTATTGTTCGTAGTCATATATGATTCTGTTTTCATTATGAAGGTCTTGAGAGTATTCTCTAAAGAATTCATAGGTTGTTGCTGCTGCGATAGTGACTGTTGTATTTGCTACTGCAGTGGCAGTATATGTTGATATCCTGAGGTTTGGCTAGTGGGGTTCAAAGCATTATTAAGATTGCTACATGAAAAGTTTGGGTGCCTTTTCCATGTCGGATTGTATGTGTTTGACATCATATTATTGTTCCGGTTGTAATTTCTCACATAGAAACCAGATTCCTCATCTTGCATATATTCAGAGGAATCGAGTGCCTAGAAGTAGTTTGGGTGCCTTTTCCATGCCGGATTGTATGTGTTTGACATCATATTGTTATTCCAGTTGTAATTTCCCATATATTCCGGTTGTACTTGCATGTTATAAACCATCTTGGTTAAAGATGTCAATTGTGCTTCCACTGAATTGGTAGTTTCTAGTTCATTCAATGTGGCTTGGCGTCTTAATCCTCCTCGCCTAGAAGTAGGGAATTGAAAATCGTATCTTGTGAGTTTGTTCAGAATCTCTATAGCTTCTTCCGGAGCCTTGTCAAGGAGTGTTCCATTTGCCAAGGCATTCAACATCATCCTTTTCGGGGTATTGATAGCATTATAGAACATGGTTACTTGCGTCCAAAGTAGAAATCCATGTAGTAGACATTAGTTCAGTAACTCTCTGTAGCGTTCCCAAGCCTCGTACATAGGTTCGTCATCAGCCTGTCTAAAAGAAGTAATTTCATTATGTATTCGATCATATAAATTGATAGGCTTAAATCGCGTAATGAATTCTCGGCAGAGTTTACTCTAAGATCCAATAGTTCCTGCCGGAATACTATTCAACCAGGTTTTGGCCCTATCCCTCAGGGAATAGGGGAAAGGTTTTAATCTCAAAATGTCTTCATGGACTCCTTGAATTTTAAACGACTTGCATACTTCTATGAAGAATTTGAGATGTTGCATGGCATCTTCAATTGCAGACTCACTAAATTGTCCAATAGTATTAAGCATATTGAACATCACTGGTTTAAGTTCAAAGTGGATAGCTTCTATCTCTGGTGTAACAACTCCAAGATTCAATCCATTCAAATCTTCCACTAAAAAATCTATGACATTTAATTGCCTCGGCAGTGGTTGCTGTGGATGGCCTCCATTGCCTGCAGGTAAGTTCTGGTTTCCTTGATTTACTGCCATGGCTCCTTGGATTTGTCTTCTCAATACTTGGTAGGTTCTTTCGATTTCTGGGTCAATCTCGTACAGTGGATTGCTAGGGTTGGCCCTAGTTATACACTAAAAATAAATCAAATAAAAATAAAAATAAAAAATAAAAAATAAAAGCAAGAAAACAAAGAAAAAAAATTTAGTTGCCAATCCCCGGCAACGACGCCAAAAACTTGATGTGTGCTGAATATGCGTAATTGGAGTGCAAGTGTACACATCAAGTAATAAGTGATAAATATTATCGAGTTATAGTCTCCTCAAAAATTGATAAACTTAATATGTTTTCTCTGGTTTTCTTGCTTTACAAAACAAAAGTAAAAACACAAATAAGTTTGAATGTTGACAAAACTAAATAAGGTGAGTTCAAATTTGAGAAAGAGTGCAGGATCCAGTTGTGTTGTATAATGGATTTGATTGATCTGTTTCTGTCCAATGCAATTGCACTACACTACCTCGACAGTACTGCAAATACTATCTTCGACAGCGACAGTGTTATCTTCCGCGACAATCCCTTGTTCTTGGGTAGATTTACTGAAGTTCGGCAAAGTGTCCTTTTATGACTTCGCTTATCCCTAAGTCAAAACACTTTTGAAGTCTAGTCTTTGATGATACCTCCCAGCGTTAATCAATTATAACCAACAACCAATCCCATACTTCTTTTAACAGTTGAAACTCTAACCTATCCCTAGGCCGAGTTAGTATCCTCTAATCAAGTTGAATACTGCACTTACTCCTTTCGTGAGTCTAACTCTCCCGAGTATAGAAAAGTAGATTACTTGTAAACTTCCCTCCCGGGCTTGGATGCAAGAACAAAGAATGACAAAGATTAAGCAAACTTTGATATTTTATTGCATAGAAACAAGAAACAATATACAATCTTCTCTCACTAATACTCAACAACTTTCACCTAAATCCTAAGAAAGCTTAGAACATGATAGGAAGAATTGTTTCTAGGGTGAACTCTCTCAAATTCGGCTCTCAAGTCGACTCTCTCAATCCCTAAGACGGCTATGCCTTATAAAGGCTTGGCCTAAGGCAAACCTTTCCTAATTAGAGTACAACTTGGAGTAGGGAACAAGTTATGCACATAGGGTAAATATTTTTAAGTTTAATCTTCTAGAAGGTTTCTTTCCCGCGTGGCCTTGTTCTTGGGCTTTTGATATGTTGTTCAGCTTCGATTCTTGGGCTTCTTGTTCAGCAACATTTTCCTTATTTTTCTCTTAAGTTTGCCTGTCATATTGCTTTTTATCCTTTGCTGTCTCGGCATCAGGTCCTGCCTCGGTAGTACTTGTTCCTGTACAGATATGAAAATGCAGTAAAGTATATCTTTTATACAAATATCATCTTAAATGGCATAATCCCTAAATATATCACATTAAATACATGCATTGGTTCAAGTGGGTGTAGAATTGATGATAAATGCCCATGAAAAATGTAGAAAATGATAGTGAGTTGAGCACTTATCACAGGTCCACATATTTTGTCACAAAATTGTGATGCTTTCACATATTCTATCACAAATTTAAAATATAAATTTTAAAAAATGATTTATTTTAATTTATCAAATAAAATCCAGTGTAAATGAATGTAAATTTTTATTGTTGAATGTTGAAAAAATTAAGGAAGTGGACGAACAAAAAAGACTAAAATTTGTGATGAAAAATGGGAGTCCGTCACAAATTTATGAAGGATTAAGTGTTTCAATCAGAAATTTACGACTAGCCCACATATTCCGTCATAAAAATTGTGATAGATTCACATATTCTATAAAAAATTTAAAAAATCCATTTAGAAAATGAATTTATTTTAAACTATCAAATAAAATCAAGTAAAAATTATTTTAGAATCCTAAAAAATAATTGTAGGTGTGTTAGTAAGTTTATATTTAACACAATCATATAAAAGAAAGAATTCAATTAAAAAGAATAATTCTATCAACCATTTTTTATAACGAAATTAAAAGATCGTAAAATCAAAATTAAAATACATAATAACAATATAGTAATCAAAACTAAGAATTAAGAAAGAGAAACAAATAAAAAATCAAATGAATTGTTGCTCTTTGAAAATCAAAATAACTTAAAATCCACGATACTAATGAGAAACGATAATTATCCAAAAAATACATATATTTATATTCACTTCTGAAAAGGACATATAAACATAAACAAAAAGGAGAAAAGGAGAAAAATTCATCAAAAGTGAATCACATTCCATAATTTTAACAATCAAAAGTAAAAATCAAATCCATAATTTGAATCCAAATAAAAATAAACTAATATTATCAAATAAATAAGTTTGTCGTCTCTAAAATCCTCTCTAAATTCTATTGAAGAAAAAACGAACTAAAATTGTTGTCTTTTTATTGATAAACAAATAAAATTATAAAAGTATTACAGTTCAAGAAAACATTAGATAATAAATATCTTAATGATAAAATATAAACTTTAGTAGCCAAATTTTGAATCAAATCTTCAACGACCTATAAATAAAGTAAACATAATTCAGATTAATAAACACTAAATTGCAACTCATACTTAACAGAAGTAGCTCATTATATAACAATCAATTAAGAGATCAAAACTAACAAGACAATAAAATTCCTTGATTTTTAACAGAAAATTCAATGATATATCAACATATATCATTTCTTGCAACTAATAATAAAAATTTCAATATATTGATCTTAATAGATAATATTCAAAAATTTTAAATGAAATTAAAAGCTAAAAGTAAATACCATCTGAAATTCAAGATTCATTTTTTCCATTAAATTGTTCTGATGATGGAGGAATCAAATAATAAATTTCGTCTTGATTGGTGGGTGGATGGACTAAAGTTGTCAAAGGTATGCTACCTCTCAGTGGATAAGTTATTTGTGGGTACAAAGGCATCGATGTTGTTAGAAGCATAAGAAGTTGCATACTACTAAATCCTAAATAAAGTGAAAGATGATGCACTAGAGGGTTGAAACCTAAATGCTAATAATTAGTTGAAAATAAATTTATAATTGATAATAATTATAATGATATATATATTTGAATGAAATAGAGTTTAAAACTTGTTTGTCCATTATAGTTTGTTTCGAAAAGAATCTGGAGTATTCTTGTTGTTGCGATTGAAATTATTGTTGTTGTTGTGACATTAACATCACCATTATTGCATCTTGGTATTTTGTGATTTGTCTCAATTGTTCCTTCAATGCATCAATCTCTTGTTGCTCTAGATTTCGTGGTATATACCTTTTTGAAGAACCAGAAGCTTGAGACGTGTTATAGTATATGGGAGCTACAGACCCAACACTAAATACTTGACCTTTTGAGCTTACTCCACCAAAAAGAACCAAAAATATCTTATTTGGGTCAACTGATGTCATAGTATTCTTTCTGAAATGATGATTATGAGGTAAAAATTTACGACGGTTATCAAACCAAGATTGTTTTCTTCCATGATGAAGAGTAAATGCTTCAGATTCTACATGCAATATGGATAAGTCGTTCTTCCAGCTGTACTCCAACTCGATAACATGTTATATGCAAGAAAATCATTGATAGTCTATAACAAGGAAGCATGAAGCATAAAATTTTGCTTGATTGATGAATCATATGTTATATCTCCTATACCCACAAATGTATCAACTTAGTAATTAAGGGTTATATAAATACATCTATATTATATTTTGGATTTTTGGGACCGAAATAGTTATTGACAAAAACATAAACTCATCCTTCATGCAGATAGAAGGAGGCAAATTGTATGATATTACTATAACTGACCATAAAGAATATTGTTTTCAAATTGATAAATTATTGAAAATTATTTATACATACCTAAACCTGACGTTACGAGTCTCATATAAAAATATTGGATGGTCTTAATCAAAATGTTTTCAAACAAAAGAGTCAGAAGGATAACACATAAGATAGACTTCATCAGTTTAATGCTCACCATACCACCTCATATGCTTAGTAGTAGCTTCTAAGGCATACTTTTGTAATCGAAGAGTTAAGGAAAAGTAATATATTTTTTATCTACCTTTCTATTACTAAATCCTTTGTTAGTATTATCTTTATGCCGAAGATGACTGTAAAACTTACATTTGCTCAATTTAGAATCACAATCCTAGTAAATCATACAACTATTTCTATAATAATGAATTTTTTAAATCGAAAAACCCATATAACGAACTAATTTTTGCGTCTCATACATGTTCTTAGGCATGAAATTATCTTTGGGCATTAACCTCTGCATTATCTGATAAAGGTCATCGTAACATGCACTAAAAATTTGATATTTTTTTAAGTGTAATAATTCAGAAACCATTGATAACTTGGACTCATTGCTACGAGTCCATATTAGTTCAGAAGAAGCACCAAGTCTGTTGTACAATATTTGTATCGAACTAATCTGTCATTGATCATCTTTTGTCATATATGCATTTAATTCTGGACCAACAACATCTACCTCATTCTAATCATGATTATTACCACACAGATTATATGCATACTCTAAAATTGGAGTATTAGAACCCGTCATATGGTTATAGACTTATTGATAGTGCAAAAGAATAATTTGATCATAAATATTATTTTTTGTAATAATTTTTTTGTGTGACACTATTAGTATAAGTAAGTGTGTCTCTCCATGATGTACCCAATTGTAATAATACGAAACAAACTCTTCAGTAATCATATGAACTTTAATTGTTTCTAGATCTCGGAAAATTGTATTTCTGCATTTAGGTTAATTATATGGACATCTAATATTTTCTCGATCTGTAAATTTAGGCATACTTAGAGCAAATATAATGAATTTCAACAGTGATCGCTCAAAATCAAGATTAACAATGTGACAATTTATTAGCCTATCAATATTATACATCCAAGATCGATCCATACTGAATATTAAAATCTGTTTTTATACATACAAGATGTAAAACTTAAAAATTATTAAATTATATTACATGCAAATAATTTTTTTAGGTTTTGACCTATTTTGCATTTTTTAGTTAAAAAGGATAATACTAATAAATTAATATTATTATATTTTAAAAAAATCAATTTACCTCACCTTATAAATTTGTTAGAAAATTTCAGAGTTCTGTAAAAGAATAATATTTTAAAAATTATTTTTATTATAAACATAAAAGTAATAGTTATGTTACCAATGCTTACCTCAGCTCTAATATTTAAGTTTGATATACGATCCCAAATATTATTATTAGTGTTAGAATTGTAAAGTTGTATTTATACTATGCGTAAAGAGAAATTTATGCATTAAATTCTCAAATATTCTACTACATTTAACTAAATTTTTACGATTAAATTATAATTGGTGGTCTAAAATATAAAATATCCTCTGATTTTCTCTATATACCATAAACAAGCTATTGCTCTATTGCATACTCCATTGACTATAAAATATTACAAGCCAAAACATTAGGAATCAAGGATAGGTAAGTTTTCAAGTAAAAAAATTAACAACTTTAACATAATATAAAATAAAAATACATAAATAAACCAGTTTAAATTCTAAAAATATATTTACCATAAAAATTAAAAATCTATAAAAAAAATTATAAGAAAAATATGTTATACAAATATATAATGAAAATAAAAAAAATATTAAAAAATAATAATATATGATTCTAGAGTCTCATATCACATCTTTAAGTAGTATTTGTAATGTGATTCAAAAGTGACTAGTACAACTCCAAACAAATAAGTTTTAGGTGCTGAGAAATATCGGTAGTGAGAAGGTGTAAGAAGGGAGGTGGAGAACGGATAAACAGTGTGATGAAAAATTGTATAGAAAGAAGTAAAGTTTTATTAAAATGTTGGTAGGTGATTTGGGGTTGAGATAATAAATAATGTTGAGTTGATCGGTGTTGAATAATGGCCAAGAGGGGGGGTGAATTGGATATTAAAAAATTTGGTAGGAGAAATTCGGTAAAAATCGAGAAATAAAGAACACAATGATTTATAGTGGTTCAAGCTTCGAACAAGCTCTACATCCACTACCTTAGCTCCCACTAAGGATTTTGAAAACAATTCACTATTGAATTCAACCTTTTCTAGGTTCAAGAGATAACCTTTACAAACAAATCAATTTTCTACCCAAAATTGATTTAGACCTCACAAGGTGTTACAAGAAGTTTGATTTGGCTAAGAAGGATTCTCTCACAAGAAATAATAGCCCCTAATACAAACAAACTCTCCCCAAACTTAATTTACAACTGATCAAAGTGAAATACACAAGTTGGGAGGATAAAGTATGCAATGAAGTGCTTTGAGTTGGATTTGTGTGCTTGGATGTTGCTTGAGGTTCAATTCTCTGTGTATGCTTTTGAAAATGCTTCTTTTTATACCTTCTCATTGATTTCTAACCGTTGAAGTTGTTGGGAAAGTAAATATGGATGTTGGAGCTTCATCTTTCCATCATAAATGCACTCTACAGCAGGTGGTATCGAAACACGGGGTACCTGTTTCGAAACATGCCAAGAAAAGAAAGAGTCGTTATGCATTTAATAAGCGGTGTATCGATACCTGTTTCGGTACCCAAAGTTTCTGTGATGCTTGGTATCGATCCCTATTTTGATACAGGCTAACCATCATTCAAAAATTAACTAACACCAACGGTCGACTTATTTAATGCTTGAAAATAGCCGTTGGAGATTAAGGGTGTATCGATACCTGTATCGATACCAAGAGTCATATTTTTAAAATTAAAAATAATTTGAAAAATAACCAAGATGTTTCGATACCAGTATCGAAACATGGGTTGGCAGAAAGTTTTGGTATCGAACCTTGTTTCGATACCTATTCTTGATCTCAAGAACAAGCCTTGAAAAATCCCAGGTGTATCGATACCTGTCCTCATGGTATCGATACCCTCGTGTAAAAATGGCTTGTAAGAGTATTTCAAAGTTCTTGGTTTTGACTTAGAGATCAAGCTTTGACTTAAGGACCAAAAAGTTATTTCAAAATTAGTCCTTACATTTATTTGTTATATCAAAATCAATTTTAGTTTTACAAATAAGTATTAAATATTGGTAAGTGGTTGTTGAGGAAGAGAATTGGATGGTTGTTTTAAATCTATGATGAATTTTTTCATTATTTTTATTATTGATAAAATTATTATTCTTTCACAAATCAAGTAGGTATATTTTTTTATTAAAATAAATATTGCAACGAAATCTTTGTTCCATTATAAATGAAAATAATACTTTTTACAATACTTATCAGAATTTTCGACGAAAAAAATATTATATCATTATTACTTTTAAATATTATGACAATAATTTATTTTTATCGATAAATTATGACGGATTTAAAATCTGTCGAAATATTTTTCTCAATAATTTAATTTCTATTATAGTCACTTTTGAAACCGATTCTTAAAAAGTATAATATTCTCTGAAATTTATAATTGAAACCCTTTGTTTATCCTTTCCTAGATAATTACGTCATAAACATCATCTACTATAACGTTGGCCACCGTTAGCCAGTGTTCTACGATCTCAAAACCATCCAAAAAATTCCTTTTCTAGATCTTATCTAAATTTAACGTGGAATTTTTAAAAATAAACTTTAACTCTCTAAAACTTTTGAAAATCAAGTCCGAAATCTTTTATTTCTTAAAATCTAAGTTGAACTCCATTTTGAAATGAGTTCTAAAAATCAAATAAGAGTAAGGAATCCGTAGAATCCTAAACGATAAAAAATAAAAAGGGGCAATAACAAAATTCCGAACCAAAGGTAAAATCCTAACCTTTTCTCTTTTTTGATTTGAAATAAAAAAAGAGAATACTCTATGAAAAATGCTCTTTTAGTGTCTATATATTGATATTATAACTTGAATATTCTTTTTAAGGTTTACATCTAATTTAGTTTTATATCAAGAATTATTTTAATAAAATGAAAATAAAAATCTAAAAAATTATTAGTTGATTCTGAAATTATTTTGATATTATTCTTGATTTTTTTACTTGCATGTGATTCTGAGGAAGGGATCATTGATGGATTTGGTTGAATACAACAGAGCTGAAGAAAGGATCAATGATATGGTATGACTTCCGACATGATCGATGAAATGGAATAAACGTGAAACTGTTGCGACTGTGACGTGACCAACAATGAAGAGGCACATGAGTTAAAGGGACACTAACAACTAAAGGATGGCTGAATTTGAGTAAAACTCGAATAAAATGTAGTGTTTATAAATGTTCTCTTTGTTCATTGTTTTGAGACAAGAATAGAGAAAAGACAAAAAAATATAAAATTTATCATATTTTCGTATTTGTAGATCGAATCACCAAACATTAAAAGTCCTACTGATGACTCAGAAGATTAATGATCTAACCAACCAAACACTAAAGGTTTTACTGGTGGTTTGAAAGATCAAACATCAAGCATTAATGGTTTATTGATGGTCTCACTAAGGATTTTAGTGCCAAGCACTGAAGATATTATTGAAGATTCGAGAGATAAAAATTTGAGTATTAAAGAACTTATTAATTGCACAAATCATAATGAACAAAATATTTTTCTGATATCGTAAAGAGTTATAATCATTTATCGAAAGTCTTATTGATAGTTTAGTTCATCATGCACTAAAAATCTTATTAAAGGTTTGGAGAAATAAAGTAATACATTGAAAGTCTTACTGACGGTTCGAATAATCATGCATTTAAAGTCTTACTAATATTTCGTAAAATTAAGGTCATACACTAAAGTTTTATTGACGGTCAACGTTGCTATACACTAAAGGTCTTACTAATTTCATAAAAATTAAATTTATGCACGGAAGATTTTACTAACGGTCTGACTCACCATGCATTAGAAGTCTTATTGATGATTAGAAAAATAAAACTCCAACGATGAAGTATTTGTGAATAATTTGGTTCACAAGACAATGAAGGTTTTACTGATGATCAAAAAAATAAAGGTTTAATATTAAAAGATTTATGAACAACCTAGCTCACCATACAATAAAGGTTTTACTAATGGCTAAAAGATGAAGTCAAATACCGAAGGATTTATAGATGATCCGACTCACCATGCAATGGAAGAAGTCCTATTGATGACCAAAAACTAAAGGTCTAATACTAAAGAATTTATGTACAACCTAAAACACTATGCACTAGAGGTCTTATTGATGGGTAAAAAATGAAATTCATGCACAAAAGGATTTACTAACGACCTAACTCACCAAAGGAAACAACTCTTCAAAGTGACTCTATCAAACTCGTAGAACATCTAACTTTGGTCATACTATAATAAACTATGGATTTCGAATCTACTATCTTCAAAAAAATACCTTTAAGAATAATAATGATACTCTCTAAATATCAACAAATACTCTTTTTAAAGTAGAGAAAAATGGTCCACCAACCAATACATATTTCTTGATCAATTCGAGACTAGATTGTCTATAGACATAACATAAACATTTTCCATAAAAAAATATTCTTTGTCGAAAACTCTCACAATGAATCTAAAAACTCCGGAATAACTACAACGCACAATGAAGATACCATTCAGACAATAGAAGAATTACACATCCACAATTCTAGTATGATTCGACTAACTCGCATCTCGATAGTCTAAGGCGACTCCTTCCTTTAGATCACTACCATGACTCACTCAACACTTAACTCGGACCTCTCGGCCAAGATCATAACCATCTTGACGTCGCAACAATGGACGCACTATCACTTGGTGTTTTCTAGAATCGTTTAAACCTAAGCACTTATACTATTAAATATAACACCCTTAAACTAGATGTCACATTTAGGCCTCAAGCTCAAACCCAAAACTATAAATATTTTCAAACTGGATTAATCCAACAAGAAATTGACAAAAACATTTAAAGCCAATAATTTTATATATATATATATATGAATAAATAAAATATTACAAAGAAACTCCAATTTAAATTTAAAATATTTGAATATACGTTTCAAATAATACAATTTCAAAATAATAATTATAAACTCCATCATGTAAGGAACTATAAATACATAGCCCACTAAACTCAATTATCATACTCTAAAGATCACCATGTGTTAGAATCTCGATTTGATGGAGTTTCTAGATCCCATGATCTAGCGTCCAATCTATGCACAAAAACAATGATTCTGAGTGATGAGCTTACAAAACTCAGTGATACATATTTACTTTATTATATTTTATGCTAATCATAAACGTAAGCATATAAGCTATTACGACTAATAAGAAGATATAAATAAATATGTCATGCTACCATAAACGCCTAAACACATATCAAGCATATATGTAACATCTTAAATAACACAAGCAAATTAATATTTTTTTTTTGGAAAATAGTGAGCAATGACCATCTTTGAAGCATTTTTTAGAAGTGTAAAGATGAGGATTCGAATAAGGAAATTATTGATTTCCATTATACTCTGCGAGATCTTTACAACGGTAGCTCATATGCTCAAAATTATTGAGTGATGAATGAGAAATTGATGCTCAAAGTAGGAATGTCAAGAATAAAATAAGAAATAAAGAACTCCTTATCCCACATTGATGGGATAAATGAAGTGGAAAGTGTTTATATACACTTACCCACATAATTGTTATTGATTGTTTGGATTGGTTGAACCCTTTGTGGGCTTGTAAATATTTTACCCATTGTAAATAATTTTCCTTAATTTTTTAATTTTTTTGAAATTACGAATAATTTTCCTTAATTTTCCTTAGTTAACATTCTCCCCTTTCTCCTATGTTGTGATTTAAAACTCATTAGGAGTAATTTTTTTTCCTCTCTTAAATAAAAATTATCCAAAAATATAAGAGAGAAAAAAAATATTTTACAATGGAGAACCCTCAAATGGGAAAGTTGAAGCGATGAAAATAATCGAATCCCTTACGGGAATAATTGTTTTATAAAAATATACTAACTATTAGAAAGTTTAGGAAAATAAGGTTTGAAATTATAAATACTTAGAGAATATAAAATTAAATTATTAATATGAAACATAAAAAATATATCTAAATTATAAAAAAAATTATAAGTGTAACACCAATATCCCTATATCCATCCATAAATCCCTCTCTCAACTTTTGACAAGCCATGCATGTTGCAACTTGCGCCCAATCCTCAAGCAGCTATTGTTTTATAATTCTTTGGCTTAGGGTTGAATAAGCGCTCAAATTTTTATAAAAAATTAATTAAGCCTTATTTTTTTTTTCACCCAATAAAACCTTCAAACTCACTAAAAAATTAATTTATCCCTTAAATTATTGTAAAAAATCAATTAAGCCCTTAATTTTTTTTGCATCCAATTAAACCCTCAAACTCAAGAAAAAAAAATCAATTTGGCCCTTTGATCAACTATGACCGTTAACTTTAACGTTTTTTTTTTAATTTTTCTAACACTTTCCGCGACAAGATAATACCACTTATCGTTTTTAAGAAATTTTAAATTTTAAAATATATATAAAAAAATCTAAAAACTTTATAAAAAATCTTGAAATTTTTAAATTATTTTAAAATATAAAAATATTTTTTATAATTGTAAAGTAATATTTAATATTTTTTAAAAATATTATTTATTAATTTAAATTAAATTTCAAAATTAAGTTTTTTATATTTTAAAAATATTTTTCATGATTTTTATATAATTTTAAAAATTAAATTTTAAAAATTCCTAGAAACGAAAAAGTAGTGTTATTTTGTTGCAACACGTGTTAATTTTTTTTAAAAAAAGTTAACGGTTAAAATTGATAAAAGGATCAAATTGATTTTTTTTCTTGAGTTTAAGGGTTTAATTGGGTGTTAGAAAGTTTAAGGCTCAATTGATTTTTTTTATTTTTTTTTGAGTTTAAAAGTTTAATTGAGTATAAAAAAAAATTAAAGATTTAATTGATTTTTTATAAAAATTTAAAAGATTTATTTGATCCTTAGGCCTAATTCTTTTGTTCGTACACTGTGATTAAGAAATTTAGATTAAGGGTTCGTGCATTCGCCACCTCTACTTTCTAATTTTATACGCTAATTAAAGGTATGAGGGTTGAAATTAGAGTCAGCAAAGCGGCCTCCATTTCAGAAATTGCGGGCACTTTGTCCTGTGTTGTGGATTTCACTCTAATTAACCCTAAAACTGAAGACAATATATTATGGTCTTGTTTTATTATATTAATTATAGTCTTATTTAATTATAATTATTAATTTTATTATTATTTTTTTTAAGTTTTTTTTTCAACCAAAAAAATTTCACATATCTTTTTTATGTCATTTGAAAAAATATATTTTTAAAATTATATTAATAACATAAATAATTAAAGGTGAAATTGATGATTTTCATTGATTAGGAAGCATAATTATCCTTACAAGCCGACCCTATGATATAATCTCTCCTAAAACTGGTTTTATGATCGTTAATGTTCCTTCTCTAGAATCCTTCCCAGCCATGATTCTTTGTTGTATTCTTCTCGAGATTTTATAATATAAAAATAACTTTAATATTTGACGATAATTACTTTAGTTTTTATTTTTTAGAAAAGTATTTTGATCTTTATTATTTTATTTATTCAAAATAACTCCTTTAAGCTACCTAAATAAGAATTAATTTTTAATTAACTAACGATTAACAATAATTTGACCGCATGACATATCAACGCAAAATAATTTTTTATATAATTTTATAAACTATATTTTAATTAAAATATGATTAGAGACGTAAAATGCGCTGCTTTATAATTGAGATCTATAGAAAAAAAATTATAAATAACTTAAAGATGACCATGCAGATAACATCTTTTTAAATTTTTATTAATAAAATTTGAATTTTAATAAATACGTTACATGCCTTATGATATGAATTTATCCTATTAATTCAAGTCAGAAATTTTTTTTACAGTAATTCTTTGCTTGGTTTTAGTTTTTCCTAATAAACACGTACGCCTTTGCTTCCAATGAATTTTGTGTTTCAATATTTCACTAACACGAAATCAATTACCTTCGCTTTACAAACTTCATCAAAAGGGCATAATATGGGTAGTTTTAGTATCATAACTTGATAAACAAGACTGGGAATTAACTCGGAATATCTTCAGCAAATCCCCACACATTTTCCCAACGGAAGCAGAGCAATCGCTTTGCATCACCAACAAAAACTTTCTCATCCCATGGCTATTAGTATTAGCCACAGCTCCTTGCGCTTTCTCGTCACTAAACAAACAGCAAACACACCAGAGGATCCTCACAGACTGCTCCGTCGCTTGGTTAGATACTTTCAACACTTTCTGAACAATCGATTGTAACAATACGGAATCCTGACATATCTCCAACCTACCTTCTTTACAAGACAAGAATGTTTCCAAAAGTTTTAATGAATGCTCGAGTATGGAAACACTCGTGTTGGGGTCGGATAAGTGTGCCTTTAATTCTGGGATGGTTGCGGATTGGATGACTTTGATTTTTGCTCTTTTGGGTGTTGTGATTTCGATCAAACAAGATAAGCTCGCCTCGATCAAGCTCGGATCCTTCTCTTGGCTTAATGATTTAACCAATTCCTCTAGTAGTCCATCTTCATCGGTTATTTTGAGCTTCGACTCTCTGTCGACGGCAATGGACTTCAGTAATCCAATGGATTGGATCTGCGAATCTAAACTTCCTCGTTGTATAACCAGAAGGATCGTCGACAAGGAACTTGATTCCAGCAATGGCTTCTTCTCTAAAATTTTACTTGACATTAAATTCAAAATCCCAACCACTTGTTCAATTAATTTGATATCCGATTCCACATTTCTCAAGAAATCGAACACAGCGCTCAAAAATCCGTCGACACTGACCAGGAATTCGCGGTTCTCCTCCGATTCTCTAGCGAAACAAAAGATCTTTGTCAAAGATGAAAAGAAATTGTTGTTGTCAAGCTGTTTGACCAAGAGATGGATCTGGTCTTGAGAAGGAACAGCTGAATTGGCCGCCGAATCGGTCTCCAGTTGTCGGCGAGCAACTGAGTCGGACCAGATCTGAATGAGTCGTTGTAAATTCCTGTTCGGTACGAAATCCTTGGTTTGGAGAACTTGCATGGTGGCCGGACACGTATTGTTGCCGCTGTCCAGCCACCGTTGGATGCTAGCTCGGTCGTAGGTTACGCCAGTGCACAAGCTCACAGGAGATTTCATAACGTCCAACGATATCGGACAACGAAAAACACTCGGGACAGCAATGTACAAATCGTTTCTTCCCATGTATTTTTCCCCTTGTTTGGGCAGAAAGAAAATGAGATAGAAAAAAAATGAAAATTTCAGAGAGAAAGTGAAAGAAAGGGAAGTGGGAAGATGGGAGAACGGTGCGGGTTTAAAGAAGAGAAAGAGAATTAGTTAGTCAAAGGATAGCTGAGGTCAGAAAATTCACGTTAAATATTCTATTTATTTTTCTTATTCGAGGGAATTGGTCAAAGCAAAGGAGACTAGGAATCTTCACGCGCGTGTAAGTTGAGATTTTGGGATTGACGTTCTGAGCCGTTGATGATTGCTAGAAAATTAATATTTCGGATCAGGATATGAAGTGAACGGTAGAGATTAGATTAGGGGATATATCCGTAGATTAAGGATAGCCCACCAGAGGAATGAATTTGTCTGTCTTGATTTTGCTTCATTTGTAGTTTAAGGAGTAGGGAGATTCCGTGCACCTTTCATTTTGTGGAAGTGATTTATTTTGTTCATTTTACTATTTTTATAAAAGAAATATTATTTCACTTTTTAATTTGTTGGCAAGTGGTTGTAACCTTTATTCAAATCACTTTTGACTTATTTATTTGTATCAAAATGATAAAAAAAATAAAATTTATTGAATACTTATCCAAATATAATTTGTTGCATATCAAAAACAAGATTTATTATAATTAGGAATAATCATTTTACTTAATCTGGTTGAGTTTTGATCTAATGCGATTTAATTGGATTAAATTTTTTAATAAAAAACTAAGAGAAATTATATCATGAACTTAATTATCATATTAGTCATGGTCTCATCCAATTATAACCATTCACTTTACTACTATCTTTTAAGTCATTTTTTTCAACCAATGAATCTTTACTAATTTTTTCATGTCATTTAAAAAATATTATTTCTAAAAATCATATTAATGACGTGGTGAGTCGGGCCTATGATATAATCTCTTAAAAATTAGGGTTAGGTTAGGTTTTTCTAAAAGATAGATCGAGTCGAATTCGGATTTGAGTTTATGATGTAAAATATCTAACTCAATCCGATCCGGAATTAATTATGTAATTTTTTTTAATTTTTAGTATTTTATAATAATATTCTCCTCTCTTTATATTTTTATAATTAAATCCTTAAATTGGATTTTTTTATAATTTAGTCTTTAAAATTATAATTTTTTATAATTAAGTCCCTAAATTTTTTATAGGTTGGATTAAAGTTGGGTTTAGAATATTTATTTTTCAGGCCGGTTTAGATTGGATTTTTTAAGCAAAAAATTTGGTTCAAAGCCGGATTTAGAGTACATGCATTTGAGTGGGCTAAAAACTCGGTTTGATCCAACCTGTATTCATCTTTAATCGTAATTTTTTATTAATTATTTCTTTTTTTAAATTGAAAAAATTATAAAATTGAATTTTTTTAATAAAATATAAAACTATTAAAAATCTTTCCCTATTTTTCATCATTTAGTTAAATTTAACAAATAAAAATTCGAAAACTAAAATGATTTCCTTTGACGTTTAAAGCGCCAAAAATGTTGGACCTTTTTCAACAATGTCATAAAGATGAAACAATGTTGTGGGCTCCGGTTAGGGGAGAGCATTAGTCACTTTAAACCCACGAATTTCACACTCGATTAATTCGGTTCATTTTTAACAATTTGCTTGATTTTATTTTTATTTTTAGGATCAATATTATAATATACCTTAAATATTATATATATAACTTATATATGTAATGTAAATCGATTAAACAATTAAATCGACCAACCATGTAGGTTTAATATTCAAAAGTAATAACTATTTTTTCTCCCTTGTCACACAACTAATTTTACTCGAATCGATAATTATGTGATGCTTATAATACTATTTGCATCAATGGAACTAATACTTAATAGACCATTTGAATATATTCTTTAAAATTACACGAACCCTCTAGCCCAAGTGGTTAAAGAAACGGTTGTTGTTTCTAGACGTCATGGTTCGAGCACCAGTGATACCAGTAGAGTAATTGAGCGACCAATATCAAATGGTGAAAAAATTATATTATAGAACAGATACTATTATAATCACTATTAGCTAATTCAAAAAAATAAGAATATATTCTTTAAATAATCTTGATTTTATCCAGATTATAAGTTTTTAAGGTTTTGATGCTATATTCTTTAAATTTAAATAAAAATTATTTTTTATTATACTTTCAATTTTTTTAGGTTTCGTAGTTTAATTAATCCGAACTATACATATTGCACGACTAATTTTGGTGAATGATTTTTATATATATTTTTAATATAAATATTATTTTAAATTAAAAATTTACTAAAATGATATTTATTTAGTTATCACTTAAATCAACTTATTAATAATACTTCATATTCATTTTTTTCTCAAGGAAAGATAAAAATTTTAGAAAAAATAAATATGAAAATAAAAAATATCCTCAATTATACTTTTTTAATTTTACGCTTTACACTTAAATATAATAAAAAAGTAAATTTCAAATTATAATATTAAATTATTGAACTGTACATTATTTTTAATTCTCAAAACTTCAATTATAAAAATTAATTTTAATCTTAAATTATAAATTTAAACTCACAATTCCCCTAAAAAAAAGATAGCATGTGATGCTAACTGCTTGTGTGTTGCAAACTCTCACACTTTAACGAGAAATTATATCATGAGTCAGTCCTATCACATTATTTATAAGACCAACCACTAAAAACTATCTAACTTCAGTAATTTTTAATTTTTCAAGTGAAAATTCACTTAAAAAAATATGATATGGTAAAATTATTGAAATGGTTAATTTTTAATGGTTAATCCATGAACACGTGATAAGACTGACCTATGATATAATTTTTTCCCAATCACACTCAAAACTGGGACCTCGACATATTTTCAAACGAGTTGGACAATCTAAATCACACGAGTTTATTGACACGTCAAAAATATTTATATCCATTCAAGAGACAAAAGCACGCTCACTTTACGTGCTCATGGTATTTGGTAGGTACGTTTAAAATTGGCGCAATAAATATTTAGTAGCAGCGACCAATGTATAAGTAGTGTGAATAAGTTTATCGTCACTCTTAAAATTTTTAAGATAATATCATTTAAAGTTTTTTAATTTAAATATTATTTAAATAAGTTCTTTGTTTTTTTTTTTAATTTTTAAATTTAAAAATTCAATAGATTTGTTTTTATTTTAATATTTGATCTTAACTCTGTTCCTACCCAACGATTCAATAAATTCATAATACAAGTTAAAAATATAAAAATATATATTAAAATATAATAATAATAATATTATAATATTAATATTAAATTTATTAAATCATTAAATATTCATTGGACTGGTTTTGAACAACCCTAGCATTTAGAGCTATAAACCTAACCTACACAAATATCTGAAAGAAAAGGATGAGATGGATAGTCCAAATGAACTTCTTCCCTCCGATCCTCCTTTAGTAGGACCTTGGATTGGGTGGTTTATATTATTAAGCATGTAAACAAATTTAACAAATATGACAGAAGAAATATTTATATTTATTTGTTTAATTTTAATTGAATAAATAAATAAATATAAATAATTAAATAAATATAATTTTTATTTGTATTTATTTACTAATAAATGTAACTTGTCTTTATTCGTTTATAGTCATTATTTTAAATAATAAACAAATGCAAACAAATAATATAATTTTTTCTTTAAGAAATTTGAAGTGGCACGAATTAAAAATTATTTAATTTTTATTGTATATTTTTAATATATATTATAATATCTGGATTTTATCTGAATATAAATATATATACATATATATTCTCTTAAATAAAAATAGGCATAAAGATAATTTTAACCCTTAACGTTTATAATTTTTATCACTTTGGCCCTTATTTATATTTTGAATAAATTTAGCCCTTAACCTATATATTTTTGACAAATATCTTATTTTTAACTAGCATGCTGACTAGAACGTTAAAAATTTAACGATAATGACATGTCATATGTATATGATAATATATTTTAAATGACATGACATCTAACCTATCAAATACATATATATTTATATATATGGAATATAATTTTATTCCAATATAAAATATAAAACAATTAAAATTCAAATTAAATATTAAAAATTAATTAATTCTAAAATAAAAGACTACTAAACATTCTCAAACCTAACTATGATATAACTAAAATCTTATCTTTAAAAAATATTAACACAGTCCGGAAAGGTAGGGCTTTGTAGAGCTTGCTATCGGTGAATCAAAGGTAAGAGATTTTGACACTAATCAATTAGAGAAATTATTACATGAACCCTTTCTACCACCTAAGATATTGTCTCAACCAATTAAATTAAGACACATAATATATTTTTTCCATATCATATTTACACATAAGCATCATCTACTTTAATGTATTTGATTTAAAAAAGGAAAAAAATATTATCAAAGATTTTTTATGTTGTCTTCCTCTTTATTGTTAAATTTTTTAATTAATTTTTTCTAACCCCTAACCCTAAACTTTAAACCCTAAACCTTAAACACTAACCCTAACTATAACACCAAACCATAATCCTAAACCCTAAATCCTAATCCTAAACTCTAAACATAAACAATAACTCTAACCCTAACCCTTAACTCTAACCCTACACTCTAAACTCTAAACTTTAAACCTAAACCCCAAATCTATATAAAAAATAATTAGAAAAAATTTAAAGAACAAAGAGAAAGATGACACAAGAAATCTTTGGTAATACTTTTTTCCTTTTCTGAATCAAAGACATTAAATTGGATCATTTGGACAATGCTTATGTGTAACTTTGATATGAAAAAATATATTATGTGTCTTAATTTAATTGGTTGGGACCATATCCTAGGTGGTAAAAAGGGTTCATGTAATAATTTCTCAATCAATTGGGTTTTAATAAAATAATAAAATTATATTATATATATATTTATTTGATAGGTTAGATGTCATGTCATTTAAAATATATTATTATATACATATGATATGTCATCATCATTAAATTTTTAACGTTTTAGTCAATATGCTGGTTAAAAATAAAATATTTATAAAAAAATATAGATTAAATACTAAATTTATCCAAAAAATAAAAATTATAATAATAAAAATTATAAATATTAAGTCTTAAAATTATCTTTATGTTATAAAAATAAACAAGTAAATAAATCCAACAAGTCCCTTACATAAAATAAATAGTCCATTTAAATATGTTCAAAGGCCCAATTCGCGGCAGCCTAAAACCTTTATATACAATAAAAACCTATTCTGCATTTTTCTCGCTCAATTTACATCTCAAAAAGCCACGCGGCAAGCGTTCATTGGCTAAAATAAGATGCAACATATTGTGCTTTCTTCATGGGTAGCTCGGAACAACTAAATGCTGATGTCACATGTAGAGCAAACTGTGAATATTTTTTCTATTTTTTTATATTTTCTCTCAAATGTAATATCTTTTAGGAACGTTTTCAGATTCAAACAAAATTTTAGAATTTATTTTTATTATCTGACCATTAGAATATACGAACGTTATAAAGCTATTTTGATTCACGTTATCTGTATATTCCAAAAAATTATAAAATTATAAATCTACATATTTAAAATTCGAATACACTTAAAGATTTTTTTTTAAAAAAATTAAATTTATAGACAAAAATTTCAAATCTACAAACAAATCGAATCTACACAAAAAAATATTATTCGAATAAATCATTTACTTCTAAATATAACAACTGAAATTATATAAAATTATAAATATAAAATATAAAAATTAAGTTCTACATAAGCATAATTAAATTATTAATTATAACTAACAAAAAAAATATAAAAAAAACTTACTAATTTTTAAAAATCTTGTACCCAAAATCTTTCACCCAACTTTTTCCCAAATACCTTCATCTTCCTCCTCTTCTTCTGTTACAAAAAATTTCTTCCTTCACCCTTCACCCTTCACCCTTCGCCCTTCACCCTCTCCTTGAATTTATAAACTTCTTAAACACAAATATATAAAATAAAAAATTACACCCATTCCCCAAATAATAAAATATGATTTCACTAACCCCAAAACCTATTTAAAAACGATATACATGCATGCATGTAAACTTACACATGTAAGCCTGCATACCACTCTGTAACAATGGAAAATATTATTTGAAGTCTAAATTTAATAGTATCGTTTCTAAACAGTATCCGAACCCTATCTTATCAAGTGGATATTTTAAAGTCGAAAGTTTTTAACTCCGTTTCTATCCAAAAGTATAAAAAATACTATTGAAAGTTGGTGTCTAAAACTTCCGACTTCAACTTTACTATTCATTCAATTCACAATATTTCGAAAAAAATTGTTAAAGAAGCAATATAGTGAGATTTTTTTTCCTTGACAATATTCTTGAAAACTTTTCATCAAATCTCTTTTCATTTTCTTAAAAATGTAAACTGGGTTTTGCTCCCAGCAAAATTTGTTTTTGCTGCTTGGAATTTACCTACATGCTTTAAAATTGTATAAAGTAAAGCAGGGTTCGACTCGAGTGTGTATAATTAATTATAATTATTAATTGACATAATTATTGTATTTTGTATGAACTAATTAAACTGTTAAGATTAAAAGGTTTTGATTAAGCCAATCACTAAAATAATAATTAACCATTATAATACGGTTATAATTTTAATAAATAGTATCCTATATGTTAACCATTACTAAATTATTTATATTTTAAAAAAACTTTCAACCAAAAAGTTGAGTCCGTATATCTCTTGGGTTTGTTTTACGTTAATTGAAGATTTATCTTTAAAATTTTAACGGTGTATTTTTGTATCATGAACTTTAATTATGTATTGCTACGTGAACACCGTTAAAAACTTGAAGCTTTAAACTAAGTACCAAGTTTATGTATTTTAAAATTTTGTTGTATGTATGTAATTTTTTAAATTTAGTATGGAGTTGTTTTGAATTCATATTTAAGCATATTTTCAATATTCTCAAATTTCATCAAAAATTTTTCAATTCTTCTCTCTTTATTCCCCTATTCTAAATATTTTTTTCAAATTCTATTTCACTTTCAGCATTATTTTCTAGTTCAACCAAAATATGATCTTGGACTATTGTAAGTCACACAGTGAGTCATAGTGCAACAGCAATGTTGTTCATGTGGACTTTCCCACAGCTCCAATGATTGTAACATGTTGAAATTGGTATTTTTAAATTGCATGAGAAAACTAAGTAAACCATTAGCTTTGTTTAAGAAAAGAGTAAGGAAAAGAGGGGGAGAGGGAGAGGGTGAAAGTGGAGTGGGAAGGCAAAGGTTGTGGATGAGCCATCATAGACAAGATGGTTAAGGAAAGTTTGTAGAATAGGAAAAATTATTATACAAACCCGTTCCATCATCTAGGGTATGATCTTCAATTAATTTAAGATACATAATATATTTTTCCATATCATATTTACACATAAACATTGTCTAAATCATTCAATTTAATTTTTTTGATTTATAAAAGGAAAAAAATATTATCAAAGATTTCTTGTGTTATTTTTCTATTTGTCCTTTAAAATTTTCTTAATTAATTTTTATATAGATTTGGGGTTTAAGGTTTAGAATTTAAGGTTTAGGGTTAGGGTTTAAGTTTAGTGTTTAAATTTAGGGTTTAGGGTTAGAGTTAGGGTTTAGGGTTAGGGTTATTGTTTAGGTTTAGGGTTTAGGGTTAGCGTTAAGGTTTAGAGTTTAGGGTTAAGGGTTATTGTTTAGGTTTAGGGTTTAGGGTTAGCGTTAAGGTTTAGAGTTTAGGGTTAGGGGTTATTGTTTAGGTTTAGGGTTTAGGGTTAGTATTAAGGTTTAGGATTTAAGGGTTAGGGTTAGAGTTTAGGGGTTAGAAAAAATAATTAAAAAACTTGAACAATAAAGAGGAAGACGACATAAAAAAAATCTTTACTAATATCTTTTGCTTTTTTAAATCAAAGTGCATGATTTGGATGATGTTTATGTGTGAATATGATATGAAAAAATATATTATGTATCTTAATTTAATTGGTTTGGACCATATCCTAGGTGATAAAACGAGTCCATATAATAATTTCTTGTAGAATAGGGTACACTGAGGAGAAATGGAACTCGAAATATTTGTTTATCTAACACGATTCAACGTGTGCCGGTTAAATAAGCCTTAATTCGAATATAAAATTGTTGTATGTCATGTAATATAATTATATTAAAATTGTTCATTAGTCTAACTAGTAAACATCCATTAAACCGCTAAAATAAAAATAAAGTAGTGAAATGTTAAATAATTCGACCTCGGGTCGAGTAGGGAAATTGAGTATTATCATACATATTTTTTTCTTATCAATGCACAATCCGGTAAGAATAGTGCACTATATTTGATGCAGGTAAACTTCCAACCAGCGGCCTTCAAACTAGGGAGTAGAAATTTAGAAAAAGCAGTTACACTTCCCTTATTAGAGTGGACCAAACTCCTACCTAACCGTGGAAAGAAAAGGAGATGACATAGCAATAACACTCGCCCTACCGTCCACAAACTTAGGGATGACAACCAAACGAAACAGGAGGGTTTTTGTCTCACTAACAAAAATCAAGTGTACAGATGCCAAGCTGAAATATTTTTTCTTCTCCAACAAGGAAACAAATGATTAAAAAAGGAAATAGATTTTTTATGGTCAATTATGTAACATTTATAGTTATTAAATAACTCATAAATTTAATTCTCATAAGAGTTAAATTTTAAAACATAATTTTTATTTATATAATCATTTTTTTAATCGTTTAATTTATCTAAAAAATAAATATTCATTAATTCAATTATAAAATCTTTAATAAATTCATAAAATGAAATCACATTGATAGTACCAATATCATTGCCGCATCAATTTAGGGGTGTAAATGCACAGGGTGTTCGACGAGCTACTCGTGAACTGTTCGTATAATGTTCGTTTATTATGTTAAATAAACGAGGATGAACAAATATTTTATGTTCGATTAATAAACGAACAAATACGAATATAAGTGCGTTCGGCTCGTTTATGTTCATGAACAAACTCGTTTATGTTCGTTTATAAGCTCGTTTATAGGCTTGTTTATGTTTGTTTATATACTCGTTTATAAGCTTATTTATGTTCGTTTATTAGCTCGTTTATGTTCTTTAATAATCCTAAATTCAAAGTATATAAACGAGCAAACTCACGAACATTAAACCGATATGTTCGTGAACGCTAAATAGATAAGTTGATGAATATATACAAATGAACTCGTTCATGAATGCTTAACGAACATGTTCACGAACGTTAAATGAACAAATTATCGAACATATAAACAAACAAGTTTGTGAACGTTAAACGAACCGAGCCCGAACACGACAAAAAATAAACGAACCAAGCTCGAACATACCATTAAAAATTTAAACGAACACGAACAGAGTTTGAACACCTTAAAAATAAATAAACGAACACGAACACACCCTTTTCCGTTCAAGCTCGGTTCGTTTACACCCCTAGACATCATTCTTTAAAAAAGAAACTAACCCTCACAATAAAACAATTTTATCTCTGATGAGGCTGTTTTGTTTTTCTAAAAAAAGGATGACAACAACAATATTAGTAGATTTTATGATTTTATTAAGACATCTTAGTAATAAAATCAACAAATTTAACTTTCAGATAAGATCAAACGATTAAAAAATTATAATAAAAAAATCTATCGCACACTTTTTGATTTGAAAATATCAAATAAAATGTTAAATATGATACATAAAAATATGATACACATATATTATAAAAAAAAAAATACTAAACTGGGTCAGGAATAAATTTTTTTACTATAAACTTGAATCTGCTTTAACAGTGATTGAATCTTTGACAAAACTATTCCCAAACCTAAACTTAAAAAAAAAAAAAAAACTCGTACGAATTAGATCATGACGAATGTAAACAATTTTTCAAATCCTTATTTTAAAAAAATCAAGAGAAAAAAAAACCAAACTCATACTTTCTCCTCTTCCTTTTCTCTTCTAAGCGTTTTATAACCCAAGTAGTCATAATTTTGAATATTTAAATAGAAGAGATACTTATATTATTTTGAACAAACGATGTATTCATACACTCATTAAAACTAACTTTTAAAAGATCATATAATACGAAATTTAATAACTAATTTTAGTAGAAAAATATATATTTATTTTAAAAGACTCAGATTTTAATTGTTTCACTTCTAAGGTGTATACATGATTAAAATATTAAGAATATATATAAATAAATACTACCTTTCATGTCTCCTTTAAAAATTATATATCTCTTTCTCATACCTCTATTCATGTTTTCTTTGAAAATTTTATAAAAAAATTCAATTTTTAATCATAATCATTATTTTTTATATCTCAAACCCTAAACTCTACTCCCTAAAAAACACCTTACTATTAATTCTCTAAAGCCTAACTACAACCTCTAACTTTGAACCCTAGACCTCTAATTAAAGTTGAAGACATAAAAAAAACATAAAAAATAGATAAATGATTTTCACTCCACTTAAAACTATTCCAAAAATCACATAATACACGTATTAAATATATAATTTTATTTGAAAAGTCGCTCTTTTTATTTTCTCTTTTCTCTAGCCTGTTTATCCTTTTTCTCTTATCAAAGCCCTTAAAAGCACATCTTAATTCCTACTTTTTCTCTCTTCACATATCCCTTTCTCTTTCACTCAATTTCTACCTAGTTTGCTACCCCTTGAGCTCCAACATGATGATGGTTGATTATAGAAGGCAACTGCTTCCACTTGTCTGCTTCTTCATAATTCTCACATTCGTTGTTAACCACTGTCATGGTTCAAGAAGCACCAACCTTCTCAAAATCAACCCGAAATCTCCTTCCGTAGGCAACTTCGTCGGATTCTTGCCTAGACATCTCCCTGTTCCGGCTTCAGGTCCCTCCAGGAAACACAATGGCCTTGGCTTACAAAGCCGGATATCACCATGAGGATCACAGGGGAGTAAACCGCCTCCAACTATCTTGGTCTTCCTCTCCACAACCCTTGTGAAAGAAACCTAATAGCATGGCAGACAATAGTTTTAATTACTGCCCATTACTTTGATTCCTATATCCTTTGTATTAGGAGACATCTTGTGTATATCATTATTAATCCGTGCCAACTTTTCCATTTCCAAATACTCTTGTAAGTTTATATTCGAGGGGAGAATAATTCCAATTATTCGTGCAATTATGTTTGTCAAATCTTATTCGTCTGGTGTAGTCAAAATTGACCAATCTAAACCCCAAAACCAAGGATGTGGTGTGTAATTTATGTGAGGATTGCAATCCAAGAAGAAAGCAACAAATATGGACAATTATTATAACCCAAACTTTTTCTTTTGCATATTTCACATCATATTTGTCATAACAAAATGCACACAACTTGATAGCTTCGATCAATGGTGGGGTTGTTGATGAAAAATTATACAGTGAACCCTGTTTACCACGTCATCCATGGTCCCAAGCAATCAGGACCGTTGATCTTAATTTTTTTCTAAGTGAATCATCACCTCTTTCCTACATGGATTTAGTGGATGGGTAGTTATTAGGTGGTTATTTAAAGATCAACGGTCCTGATTACTTAGACCATGAATAACGTGGTGAATAGGGTTCACCGTATAATCTCTCGTTGTTGATGGAGTGTTTTGGTCATCAGTCAAAGGTTCTATTGGATTCGTATAAACTTTTAAAATTTTTAAATAGTATGGTATTTTTATATATTTTTAATTTAAATATTAAAATTCAAAATCATATAAAGTATATGTAACATGATCTTGATGGGGATCAATTATTGAATTTTAAAATTTTTACTTTTTAATTAATTAAAATAAATATAATATTGCTTAGTGAGAAATTTATAGATAGTTTGATACACAAACTTGTATAAACACAAACATTACCCTAGACCAAAAACTAAAATTAAAAAAATTTATTTAAACTTATACAAGCTTGTATATAAAACTATTTTTCATATATATATATATATTATTCAATAAATTAAATTTTATTAACTAAAATTAACAATCTATACACGTATTAAAATCTCGTTAAAAAAATTCAATCTTAAACGAAAGAAAAAAATTCAACAAGAGCTAAAACATCTCCCTAAGTTTACAATCTTCTTACAAAATACAACTAATAGCATAAGTTCATCTCCGATCCAAGAACCTAAACCACTTCTTTTATGCACTCTCTACCCCTCGTCTACAAACAGTAACAGTAAGCAGACTGCTAAGGCACAAATTCTGGTACAGCCTTCCCTCACCACCAAGCTTTGAAGAATTCAAGGTTGTGTAAAATTAATTTTATAGAATCTTACGTATTTACATTATAAAATTTAAATTTTAAATTCTTAATTTTGACTATAACCCTAAAATTTTATATCCTAAATTTTGAACCTATAATATAAATCCCTAAACAAGTCCTAAACTAAAACCCTAATTCTTAAAACTAAAAGTACTGTGTATCAAAGTTTTTTTTATATATAATTATATTTTATTGCACATATTGTGTAAAAAAATACACAACCCTTTATATTTAAAATATAAAATCTAAAATATAAGTTCCTAACCCTAACATCTAAAGCTTAAACCTTAAATTGTAATCATAAACTCTAAATCTTATATCATATAACTAAACTCTAAAAGCCTAAACTCTAACATAAACCCCTAAATACTTTTCATATTATATATACATATATATTTACACAACTTTTTGTATTTATGCTATAAAATCTAAAACATAAATTTTTGCATAATACCTTAAAATCTAAACATTAAACTATAAATATTAAATTTTAACCATAAATTTTAACGATAAATTTTAAATTCTGTCCCTAAAATATAAACCCTAAACTATAATCTAAGTTTCTAAATTCTAAAATTAAAAAGGTTTATATAAACCTTACGTATATAATTTGTTAAAATCAATGCGATCTTTAATCAAATTGGAAACCACGTATACAAAAATATAATTCCTCACTATCTTCCGTTTGAAAATTTTGGCCTTTAAATCTGCTATTTTTGTTAGTCGGTGGGAAGACAAATCTTTTTAATTTACTTCAACATCTATATTATTTGGTCAATTACGATAATTTATTCACTACCCATGTGATTTTATTGCTTTTTTTTTTCTACCTACTTCTCGAGAAATTATTACAAGGACCCTTTTCACTACGTAATCCGTGGTCCTCTTTACATAAAATAATCCACGTCATTAATTTTTTTAACATATCACTTACACAATTGGTTCTATTTTCCAAATAATATATGTTAAAATAAAAACAATAAATAACAAAATATTTTAAAGATTCTCTAAATCCCCTTTATTTCTTAAAATTAAAAATATGAAAGCACGAGATATTTTAGGGTTCTATAAATCCCCTTGTTCTTCTCCTGTGAATCCTCTTTTCTTCGCCATTGTTGATCTTCCTTGTCGTCCATACACAACCACACCAAGAAAATCGAGTCGAAATCGATGCTTCTTATCTAAAAAGGTTAGTTCTTTAGTAGTTTAATATTTTAAATTAAAATTGGATTTTAACTCTTGTTTGTAATTGTTTAAAATCATTGGAAAGGAGAATTCTGAAGCGTTCTGGGAGATAGGCAATCCGATCGTCTCTCTCTGCTGAAACAATAAGTTTTTTATGAGTTTAGATGAACATAGAAAATAGTTTAATGAAGCTATTGACATTGAAACAGTCTTTTAACTTTGACTTTATAAGGGTAATTTGTTATACAAATGCTGATTTACAGTTTATTCATAATAGACAAGATCAGGATTATAGTATTGACTATACATATAATTATTCATTTAGTAAATTATTATCAATTAGCTACTATTTTGTGACTTGAGACTATTTGAGTGATATATGTTTTAATTTATTTTTTTATGTAATTATATTTATTGATAACTAGAATTGTGTTTGTATATATCGACTATTTAGTTTGATGCAGATATGTCTCATAGCAACGAGGAAAGTTTAACTTTTATAGAAAGGAAAGACACAAATAATATTGATTTTAAAGGGCGTGTGGTAGATAGTGAAGATGCAGCTTATGATTTGTATAACGATTATGGTCACAGAATGAATTTTAGTGTTCGAAAAGGAAAAAACAAATATCTTTCTGGCACAAAATCATCCGTACTAAAGATTTTCATTGTTCTAAACAAGGTTTCAAAGAACTTGAAGGTGCGAGAATATAAAAAAACATAATAAATTGGAAACTAGGATTGAGTGTCCGACAATAATTCGTTTTACGATACAAGATGATCAGTGGACAATCACTCGTTTTGTTTCTGAGCACAATCATAAGTTGGTAACCCCTTCAAAAAGACATTTACTCAGTTCATCTCGATCGATTCCATCAGTCAAAGCTAATGTTATCAGTTCAATGGTTAGTACTGGTATTCGTCCCAAAGATGTTTACTCTTACATGTCCAATGAAGTAGGAGGGGTTGAAAATATTAGATTTACAAGACAAGATTGTTATAATTATGTTAACAAGCAAAAAATGGTGATGATTGAAGTTGGAGATGGCCAAAGTTTACTTAACCATTTCAAAGTCAAAGCAAGTGAAGATCCACTATTTTTCTACACTATTCAAGTGGATCAAGAAAATCGAATGATAGATTTTTTTGGAGAGATGATAGATCAAGAATTGATTATGATTATTTTGGAGATGTTTTGGTTTTTGATATAACTTACCGTACCAATAGATATAATTTGGTATGTGCACCGTTTGTAGGGATTAATCATCATCGACAAACTATTATGTTTGGGTGTGTATTTTTATTAGATGAGACTTCTTCTTCTTTTGTATGGTTGTTCAAGTCTTTCTTGCAATCAATGAGAAATCAGGCATCGAAGACTATCATGACAGATCAAGATCATGCGATTAGCAAAGCAGTCGAAGAAGTCTTTCCTAATTCATGTCACAGATTGTGCTTATGACATATTTCTAAAAATCCCCTTCACATGTTGTTAGTCTCAATACAAATGCTAAATTTTATGTATTGTTTTATAAATGCACGCAAGGTTGTGAATCATAATTAGAATTTGAGGAAACTTAGGAAAAAATGATCGATGATCATAATCTTCAAGATCATTCATGGTTGAAAGACTTATACAAGTGTCTTTAAAAATGGAGTACTAGTTTTAGTATTGATATATTTTCTTCTCAAATTAAATGTTCTTAGAGAGTCGAGGTTACAAATAATTTTTTTCATGGTATGTTTAAAACAACTACTTCTCTTACTGAATTTATCTTTGAATTTAAGAATCTATTGAGAAGATGGTGTTCTTTTGAAGTTGAGAAGGATTTTCAATGCAAAAATGGTTCAATTACTTGCATTATTAAGAGTTCTGGTATTTTGAATCATGCATCAGAAGTTTATACACATCAAAAGATTCACATTTCTGAAGTGATGACAGGTGAAAATAGTTCAAAACTTTGAACAGTCAAGTTTAACAAAACTACCATGGAGATTCATCGTACTTGCAAGAAGTTTAAATTTTTTGGCTACCTTTGCTCTCATGTCTTACGGATTCTTAGTGTGAAAAATATCAAAGAAATTCCTGAATTATATATCTCACGGAGATGGACTAAAGATGCGAAAAAATATGCAAGGAAATAACGTTTCTGAGTTCTTTCAAGAGCAAAATACAGAGACTCAAATTGAATTTTGTAATCGAATGATCCATTTTACTTATGGATTGATTATAAAAAGTCAAAAAATGAAACAACAAGACAAATTTGTCAGAAGATTTTGTACGAAGGAGATATGAAAATTGAGAAAGAATTGACTGTAGAACTAATGTTTTGATATAATAATTGAAAAATAGTTTTGGACTAATTTGAAAAGATTTCAAAAATGCTTCTTATGTCCAAACTAGTTGAAAATATATTTAAGATGTTTTTGAGAGTTTATAAATATGTTTTGAATGATTTAAAGAAATCAAAGAACTGATTTTTATCCAGGTGTTTCGATACACCCTTAAGGTGTTTCGATACCTGTTCTTCAATGACTTGATTTTAAGGGCAAAACCAAAATGGTATCGATACTGGTATCGATATCTTTTCACCACTGTGAGCACCTGTTTCGAACCATGGTTCGAAATACCCCCAACGGTCAAAACGATTTTATGAAAACCCCTAATGGCTAGGAGCTATACCGATACTGGTATCGATACCTGTTCATAAATGTAGGTCAACAACTATTCCCCAAAGCAACTATTTCGAAACAACTTTCACGTGTTTCGATACCGACTGCACCAGAAGAGGAAATAAGCCTTGTAATCAGCTCCAAACAGCTCCAAACCAATCCCAACGGTCATAAACGGCTAGAAGCTCATTTGGGATGATAAAAGGAAGCCTCAAGTATCAAGAGAAGATTAATGCTTCACTTGTAACAACATTATGATCAAGAAATTGTCTTAGTGCTTAATTTCCTATTATTTGGGTAGACAAAAACTTGTGAGCTTAATTGTCAATATATGCTCAAGTGTAATTAGGAATTGGGTGAGTGTTTAGATTGCAAACATTAGCCTTATTAAAAGGATTAAACAAGTTTGCTAAGTTTTCTCTTTGTTGAGTGAATTTCCAAAGTTCGGTTTGTGAACTTTGGATGCTAGATTCGGGTTTGAGTCTAGGATTACAAGGTTATCCCTTTGGCCTCAAAAGGTTGAAATTCTTAGTGAATTTGGAAATCCTTAGGGGGAAGCTAAGGTAGTGGATGTAGGTGCTTGTTCGAAGGCTGAACCACTCTAAAATCATTGTTTTATTTTTGCTTCCACAATAAATCACCCAAAGTGTTCTTTCTCCATCAAATTGACAAGTTAATCGGTTATGCATCAAGCCACTCCAAGCCCAACATTGACAAAGTTGAACATCTCAAAGAATCATGAGCTCAAAGAGAAGGAAATAAATTCAAGAGAAACAACTCTATCAAGTAAGTTATTTATAAAATTATGATTTATGTCATATTTATTCTTTGTCACATATGTGATAATTATCTTCTTTTTTTATTTTTGAATGTAGAAAATTGAGAAGATCTATAATTCAAAAAATATCTGGAGATGATGATGTTAGTGCAAAAGATTGTGAAAATAAAGGTTCTCCAATCTTGAATCTACCATGTGTTAGACCTAAAGGAATCTCTAATGCTAGACTTAAAGGTCATCTTGAGAAAAGAAAGTCAAAAGCATCCAAATTACCTAAGCCTAGTGAGTAATTATATTTCAAAATTATATTTTTTAATATAATTATTTTTATTTTGATAAATATTATATTTTGTATAGAAAAAAGAAAATCAATAATCGAGGAGCAATCAAATATATCAAATGTACACATTGGTTCTACTCAAAGTTATAAGAATTTTATAAGTATAAGATTAATTAATTAATTTATATATTGTAAAAAGGTAAAATTTATTATTATATATAATTTGTATGATATATATTTTTTTTATTGTAGGCAATCCCTTCAGTAATGATGCTTCCAAACAATATTCATGCATTTCCTTATCAAAATGGAATGAAATTTTCCAATACAGTAATCACTAATAATATTTATTTTATATTTTTATATTCTTTAATGTCATACAAATAGAGTAATTTATTTTTTTTAGACATCAAATAACAATTAGTTTTTAAATGGTTCAAATTTATCTCATAATAGTATGCAACAAAGGATCGATGCAACAACTCCAAATTTCTATCAGGTATTACTTTTAAACAAATTTTAATTTTAGTTTTATATTTGAAGACATATAGATAAAAAGTGATGTAGTTATACCTCTATATAAATACAATTGATTGTTAATTAGTTTGATCCATTAATTACAGGAATTATTTGCACGTACTCAAGGACATCCAAATTTTAACTTTTGATCACAGGTTTATTTTATAGTTATATCATTTTATCTTAAATGAGTTATACATGTATATAAAATATTTTTTTGTATTTCTTAAAATTGTGTTCCATAATTTATTTTGAATTTTATCTTTCGAAGGTCATAAACATGCATCATTGGTGAAGCTATTTTAAAGATCAAGAGAGTTATCATGTCTTTTTTGTTTGTAATGTATCACATAGCTACAAGAATTGTTTAAAACAAAAATTTGGTATCTTATAATAGCTTATAATTTATTTTACAATTTATTTAGTTATTATTTGTATATTTTTATTTAACGAATAAATGAATTTCTTTTGATATATATACTTAGTTTTACATAAATAATTTGACTTGAAATTTGTTTGAGCATTAAAGTAATATAAATTAAAAAATAAAAAATAAATAAGATTTTATAAAATTAAGTATAACAAAATACATATTATCAAAATTAGAGACTATTATTTATTTAATCAAATTTAGTTTTAAACTCAAATATATCATATGAGGTATCGAGATCACACCATTAAACGTCAAAATCTATAAAAGAGCATCATAATGCAATTAGGGATGAGCACGGAACCCGACCCGGTCCGAACGGGTCGGATTTTTTAAAAGAAAATTCGAGTTCGGGTCGGGTCAAGTTTTTTTAAGTGTAATTTCAGGTCGGGTTCAGGTTTAGGGTGGAAAAAATCTAACCCGATCCGAGACTAATAGTATAATTTTTCCATATATATTTTAGAGATATTTGTAATTATATCTCACTTTAAATATATTTTATACAATTAGGTCACTGAAATTAATTTTTTTTATAATTAGGTCTAAAAAATTATTTTATTTATAATTAGATCCCTATTTTTTTACAATTAAGTCCCTAAAATTTAAATTTTTTTATTGATTCGAGTCGGGTCGGGTTGGATTTTAAGGTTTAAAAATTGGGTCGGGTCGGGTTGGATTTTTTCACCCTAAATTTGAGTCGAGTCAGGTGGCGGGTGGTGGGTATGTTTTTTCAGGTTGGGTGCGGGTGGGCCGAAAATCCGACCCGACCCATGCCCATTTCTAAATGCAATCTATATATTTACACAATAAATTTATTCACGTAAGTGAAACTTTTTAGCATATTTTAATTCAAAACATCACCTCTAAACATGATAAAAGCGTACGTCAATCTTTTATATGATTTAGAGTTCAACTTAATAAGTTTAGATTTAAACAAATTTAAATTTGATTTTTTAAATTTAAATACTAGTACACGGAGCAATACGAAGTGTACTATCACAGATAATATCTTAAAAGTTATCAAATGTAAACAACAAATAATATAAGCACCTGATAAAATAAATTAATGAAATACATATCTATATTGATATTACTAGCCATGATGCTATAATCCAAAAATAATAGAAATTATTATTTATTTAAACATGATACAAATAAACACATGAAAGAACCAATAAATATAATAACAACCGAGAAGAATACACAATCGAAGCTTTACTTTACTTATTCATACATACAAGTTTGAATCCAATATTCCCGAGGTATGTATCTTCAATTAGACTATGTTTAAGAACCTATAAATACAATTGTTATCAATTACAATCAAGAAAGATGCTCAAAAATTAAAATTAAACTGACAAGGTGTATACCTCTACTTTTTATTTGATATAATTATTGTATGAATTGTATTAAACAATATTATAATAAAATATCATTATAATATAATTATTTATATATTCTGTTTCATTGTTCACACAATTCTATTGTGTTACAACAAACCGAAGCAAGTTATTAATATGTTAATCACAATTCTTGTAAACGAAATTGAAATAAAACATATAAATTTAGAAATACAAAGAACACAGAAACCAAAATAAAATAAAAAAAATGATTCTGAAACTTTAACCGAGGCTAGTGCTATCACAATGTCCTTAAAACAGATTCGTCTCCTCCCGGTTCTGGAGTTACGATAGAATCTGTCTCCCAAGATACAATGGTAGAATACAATAAGGAGAAAAACGCTACCTTACTGCAACAACAAACTTTACAGAAGCAGAACACTATCTGGCTATAGGATATTTGTGTTTTTTTTTCAATGTGTTGAGATAGGAGCAAGAGAGCTCCTTTTATAGTGTTCAGACAGGGGACATGTTTAATTATAGAATTAATCTGTAATTAGAAATTCCTGAAGAGTTACAACTCCCTAAATTCAAAATGATATTTAACAGAGAATTAATCCAAATAAATTAGAGGTTACAACCAGTTAAAGGGTCTGCAACTCCATAAAAGGTGGTTTAATTATATAATATCTGTTAAAAAATCAAGTCAGAAAAGTATAAAAAAAATCTGTCATTTTAGAAATCAAGACCAAAGGACCCAAGGCCCAAGGCCCATCTTTGACTTTTATAAAAGTCAACTAAGGCTCTAGCCCAAGGTGCCTAGGCACACCAGGTTGTCTAGTCCAAGCCTTTGACTTATTTCCAATAATAACATGAAGAGCTTTTATATTAAAAGCTTTCCAAATCTATATTCCCAACAAGTGTAGGATATTCTATTTTTCATCTTATTTTACCAACATCATGGGTGTTACATTGAGTAATAATTTCTCATTCACCCACTGAACATTTTGAGCTTGTAAATGTATAATTCTACCTACTCTTATAGTAGATTAATCATCCACTTAGTCCTAATTAATTTGACTAATAGAACCCATATAAATTTAATCTACAAAATTTTCATTACCATACCATTTTTCCAACATATTGTGTCATTTCGAGTAGAAGAACAACTCTCAAAATAATTTTTTAAATGCGAAATGATCTACTTAAAATGACACAATAAAGTTGTGTGAAAAATGGAACAAAATTTTATAATCCATCTAAACTCATAAATATCGAAGATGTTGGATTAAAATTCAATAATAGTGGGCACATATGTATAATGTATATTGCTATTATAAAATTTAACACGTAATTAAGTGACCAATTATGTTACACGTATTATAGGTATTAAATTATCATGGAATTAAAAGTGTAGATACCATAAGGTGTATTTATAATTTGATGAGGGGCAGAGTTATAAATATTTAAGAGTTGGTTATTAAATCAACTATTAGTTGGTTATTAAATCAACTATATAAAGGGGTTATGGTCCCCAAGAATTAGGTCAACTTGCATATCTCTTTTCCCGTATGAGAGTTGTGCTGCAAGAGAAAACCTAACTTCTTGGAAGATCAAACCCTCTGGAAAAACTCTATCGATTAATTCAGGTACGCTTCCGCATTCAGTTTATTTATTTTATTGTTCTTGATGATTTGACATGTATAGATCTTGGGTTTATATTCGTATTGAATATATTTTAATTCTAGCAAGTGGTATCAGTGCTAGAATTATGTCGAATCATTAAGATCATAAGTTTTTTGTTTTAATTTATTGATATGATCTAAAATTAAATATAATTTTATGGATTATTTACTTAGATATGGTTTTATAATTAATCGTATGAAATTAAATTATATATCTGTCGTATTTTAAGAACAAATCAATTTGATTTATTTTCTATGATTTTATTTTGAGTTTTCGCCAATCCGGTTGTTTTTCATTTTTCAATGGATTAACATTCATTGTTTTACGACGAATATATATTTCTGTGGATTCAGTTTGGTTTTACGTATATGGGTTTGAATCGATTAATTAAGAAATCATAGAAATCAATCTAGATTTATATGAAGATTAGGTTTTGTCTGCATGAAAATTTATTTATTTTTTGTTGCTATTAATTGGAAATTAAATTTTAAGTTTAGATTCCAATTACTTTGATAGTAACATATTTACTTTATTTTTATGAAATATATATTTTAAATATATTTTATTTAAATTATATGTTTAATTTGGTTGAATCAAAATTTTAGTTTTGATCATTGGGTATTAAGTTAAATTCGGTTAGATCAAAATTTTAGTTTTGATCATTGGGTATTAAGTTAAATTCGGGTAGACCAAAATTTTAGTTTTGATCATTGATATTAAGTTAAATTCTATTAGATCAAAATTTTAGTTTTGGTCATTAATAATAAAGAAAAATATAATTAATTTCGGCTTTGTCATAATAAATTTATCATGATTCAAAAAAAAAATTATATTCAGGTTAGGTATTAAAGCTTTATATTCGGTTTATGTCTTTTAAGTTATGATTGAATGATCTTTTGACATGTTACTTTTAAAATATATTGTTACTTTATGTAATTTACTTGGTTAACATATTCAGTATTTAGTTTTGATCATATGTTATTTGGATTATAGAATATATATTTGGTATTGATATATTCAATTCGGTTTGATCAAAAATTTATTTTTGATTATTATATTATTATGATTATATTAAAGTTTCAAGTAATTATTATACGAATTACTCATTTGTATGATATTTTTGTATTTTGCTTTTAGTTAAAGATTAAATGTTTTGATCGAATTTAGTTTTGGTAAAACCATATTTAAGGAATTTTTGAAGAAAAGTCAAAGATTTCGGTTATTTAGATTCTGATAGTCCCATTAAGACAACCTTAATTTGGTTTATTTTAAAAACTCAAGTGTTATCAGAAATTTCAACTTTGCCTGTTATAAATATTAAGTTTGAATATTAGTATATTTATGTTATATATTTTAAGATAAATTAATTGAAGCATTAAGTCACCAAAGTGATCTTTATTGTGGAAATTATTTTATTTTAAAATATAGAAGGTTTTGTACATGTAATTCAGTTTATGCTAATATTAATCGGCCCAAAGGAAGATTAATAATTAGTAATGTTACATGTGCATCTGTGGTAATAAACATGCGATAATTATTCAGTTTTATATGTGAACAATAAATCGGCCCAAAGGAAGATTTTTGTTTAACATATTCTTATTATCAATGTTTGATTACTACATCAAGATATCACTTACAAATTAATATTTTTTTAAAAATATTATTGGAGTGTTCGATATCTTGTGATGAAGTTACATTTATTCAAATTTATTATTACTTTGTTTATCTTTTATCTTGAGTAAAAGATAAAATTAAGAAAAATATTTTGAAACAACTAAATTCATATTTTGGCTTCGGATATCTAATATTTTAATAGATTAATTGAAACATAATGTCACCAAAGTGACCGCTTTTGTGTAGATTAGTTTATTTAAAATATTAAGATAATTATAGGTCTTTGTAATTCATGCGTTTATTAATTGACCCAAAGGAAAATTAATATTTGGCCGAATTACAATGACAACTGTGGCGATAAATGTGTGACAATTATATGGTATTTTATGTGAATAATACGTTAGTCCAAAGATTAATCTATTGTTTGACATAGTTTATTGTCAATATTTGATTGCTACAACAAGAGTACCGCTTACAGTTAATATTACTGTCCAAAGACTTGATATTAATGTTGTGCTTGGTATCTTGAGGGGAACTAGCCATTATTTTGAATTTATTGTTTACTTATAGATATTTATGTGAGCTTGTTTATTTACTTATTTTTGTTCTATCTTTAGATGATTTATTTTTACTATCATAATATCTGTTGAATACATTCTATACTTATGTTTAGTGAAATTAATTTCAAGGAATAGAAAAGACATTTATATATAGTATTTGGTTGTATGAACATAGAACTTTCACTAAGTGAAGAACAACTTGCATCTCTCACGGCGGTAAGCATCCATAAATAGGATTTTGAGAGGCGAGTTCGTTCAAGTCTAATGATCATAATGTATAAATATTTGGGTAAACTACACCAGTGACCACCCAACTATTTGGGGATACCTATTTTGACCACCCAACTAAAGAACTCGTCAATCAGGTACCCAAACTTTGAAACCCTACCTATTTTGGCCATTTCCGTTAAAATTCTGACGGAAAAGTTAACAGTGATGACGTGGCAGTTAATTAAAAGTTGTAAAAATTACACATTTAATCCCTCTAATTTACCCGCATCGGGTGATTAATTTTGTTTATTAATTTATTTTTATAATTAATTAATATATTTTTCTCCCCAATCAGGTGGTGACACATGTCACTACCTGGTTGGTGAGAAAGAAAGGAAGAATGAAAATGTGATTTTAAGACATTAAGGGGATTTGAACCCATGCTCTCTTGCTTATAAAGCAGAGGGCTGAACCACTGAGCCAATATAATATTAATGATATGAAACCCGAAAATACAGTATTAGATGGTTATATCTTAGTATTTGAATTACCCTGACAAAGACCAACCATTCAAACCGATTAATATTTAAATAAAAATATTAAATATTTAGATTTTAATCATTCGAATAAATTAAAATCTAAATATTCGAATAAAAATATTTAGATTTTAATTATTCGAATATTTGAATTTTGTTGTTTAAATATTTTTATATTTTTTGTTCGAATAATTAAAATCTAAATATTTTTATTCGAATATTTTTAATTCAAATATTCGAATATTCATAATTTTTATTTGAATATTTAAAATATAAATATTTTTATTCGAATATTTATTAATTTTCAACTAATATTTTTATTTATATATTTAATATTATTCGAATATTTAATATATGTATTTCAAATATTTAATTATTTTGATTGATTTATTAAATGTTTTATTATTTTAATTCAAATATTTAATGTTTTAATTTAAATATTAATCGACTTGAAATTTTGTTATTCTAGGCTTTTACTAAAACTTGATCACTTAATAACACATGTGAATATACTATAACACAAGAACTAACTTGGTCTAGTGGTTCACACGTTGATTGGTGTTTGTTATGCTTGATGTTGTGGGTTCAAATCCCCTTACATGCAAAAAATTTGTATTTTATTTCTTCTACTAATCATTCACCAATCCGGTGGTGACACGTATCACCACTTGATTGGTGAGGAAAATATATAAAATAATAAATCAAAATAAATTAATAAATAAAATTAATCATCTAATCCGATGGTGACACGTGTCATCAATCGATTGGATGATTAATTTTATTTATTAATTTAAAATTAGGATTAAATTAAAAAAATAAATAAATTAGAGGGATTAAATGTGTAATTTTACCGATTTTAATTAACAGCTACGTCACTGCTGTTAACTGCTGTTAACTTTTCCGTCAGAATTTTAACGGCAGTGGCCAAAATAGGTAGGGTTTCAAAGTTTGGGTACCTGATTGACGAGTTCTTTAGTTGGGTGATCAAAATAGGTATCCCCAAATAGTTGGGTGGTCACTGGTGTAGTTTACCCTAAATATTTTATAAATTTTTAGGAGCACAAATCTAAAAAAAAAATATTCATACTAAGGGTTTCCTTGATAAAAAAAATATTAATTTTTAAAGATTAACATGACATCAGTTTTGGTTTACTTGATGTCTATTAAGTATAAGGATCAAGGAAATGTGAGGGAATATATTATATTGCTTCAAAACTTAAGGCACATAAGATCAAACTTTATAACAATTGTTTGTTCTTACAATTTTAGTATAGCTTCCTATACAGTTTAACTAATTCAAAATTAGTTACAATTATTAAAGGAGAAATGAACTTCAAATGAGATTATTTCTCATTGTGTTAAAGAGGAAGAAAAGTTGAAGCATTATAATTATAAAAATACTCAATCAGTTAGTGCTCTTTGGTTAGTGTCTCTAAGAATAATGACAATAAAATATATATATTAGAATAAAGTTGCTAAGGGTCCTGCTCCAAAGGAATAACAATAAGGTATAAAGTGTTGATTCTTTTGTATAAGCTAGGATACATGTAAAGAAATTAAACTTTAAAAGTAAGCAATTACTTAGGCTATTTTGAGTGATCCATAGGTTGTAAATTTTATGATCCCACAATTAAGATTATTTTAATGAGAGATTTATAACATTTTTAGGATGTTGAGTTTGGAGGGAGAATAAGGTTAGATACATTGTTGTTAAGGAGGAATTGAATATTAATTTAATTCCTACTATCACTTTTCACGATGTTTAGGTTTTCACACCTATCATTAATAAAAAGTGAATCAAGTACATCGGCAAAACAATGTTGAATAACTCTCGTTCAAGATAAGATAATTATTTTTTAGAAGAACAAACTCAACAACCTAAAAAAAATATGTCTTTAAAGATGTCCATGAGAGGAAAGAGAAATACTATTGAGGATTATTATTTAGTATTTCATCAAGAAAATAAAGATAATAATAGAATGATAAAAGACAACTTGATCAGTTTCTTTTATCAAATCATAAATGTTTTAACTCTCAAAAGTGGATTGATGTTATTCAAAAGAGTATAATTTTATACAAGACAATAAAGTTTAAGAACTTGTCGCATTACCTTAAGGTACAAACCAATTGGTTGTAAATTAATATTTAAAACCAAGAGGGATATAAATGATAATGTGGACAAGTATAATGCATGTCTTGTATTTAAAGGATATACTCTAAAAGGAGATATTGATTTTGTGGAGACTTTCTCTTAAGTTATACTGAAAGACTCTTTCAAATAATTTGACACTTATTTCTTTTAATTTTGAGCTACATAAGATGGATGTTAAGCTTGTGTTTTTCAATGACAATATTGAATAAATTAATTATATGGTACAATCATTGATTTGTGTCTAATGATACAAAATTAATGATATGTAAATTAAAGATATCCATATATGAGCTTAAGTTTAACTCTCATTAATAAAATTATAAATTTTATATTGATTATCTCATTTAATTTTGAGATAAATTTGGTTGAAAATTATATGTATTACAAGTTCAGTGGGAGCAAATCAAGTGACACTCATATTACTAAAGAAGATATTTTTTCAGTGCCCTACAAGTAACCTTGAAATTTATAAAATACAAAAGATTCTATAATTTATTGAGAATCTAATTTATGCTTAAGTATGTATGCATTTGGATATTGAGTACATTATTAGAATGTTAGACAGATATTTAAGTAAATCCAATATAAATTATTGGATAGCAGCAAATAGAGTTATGAAATTACTTTAGAGAACAAAATTTATATACTCACATATCGAAGTTCTGGTAAGTTAGAGATCATCAAGTTTACAGGCTTCGATTCTACTAGAATATTGATGTAAAAGACTCTGTCACATGAGCTGTTAATTATAGATTGAATAGAAAGACCACTTCAGTTATTTTGTGACAATAAATATGCATCATTTATTCTATAAACAATAGGAACACTTTAAAATTTTAGTTCCTAATTGTTAAAGAAAATTCAGAGTGTTTGTGTGTCTATAGAACATGTTGGTACAAACTCTATAATTGCTTGCTTATTGAGAAACTATCACCTTAGGTCTTTCATGAGCACACTACTCATATGAGTATAATATTATTTAAGTATATTCAGTTTTAGTGGGAGTTTGTAATTTTGATAAATGCTCATTCGTTTTAGACACAATTTCAGTTACTTTAGTTTAAGGTTAATTTCTGCAGAAATAAAGTTATTTTGGCTTATGCACACTCTGAATTGAGTAAAGTTTGATCTCATTAAAGTTTAGGAGGACCAGTTGGAAATAGGCATGTTCGGTTCACATTTACATGTAATTTCCATGCTACGCATCCATGATTGATCTATGTCATTTGATTATGTTTCTATACGTGACCATTGATGGGCCCAATCATGATTGATATGATGAAGACCGCTTTGATCCTATATGAATATAATTGATGGACGAGATTGTTTTGGAATACCTATTATATGATAGCAAATTTTTTGAGCTCATAAGGTTATACATTTGTCAAGAAACATATGTTGCCCAAGTGGGAGATTGTTGGATTAAAATTCAATAATAGTGGGCACATATGTATAATGTATATTGCTATTATAAAATTTAACACGTAATTAAGTGACCAATTATGTTACACGTGTTATAGGTATTAAATTATCATGGAATTAAAAGTGTAGATACCATAAGGTGTATTTATAATTTGATGAGGGGCAGAGTTATAAATACTTAAGAGTTGGTTATTAAATCAACTACTAGTTGGTTATTAAATCAACTATATAAAGGGGTTATGGTCCCCAAGAATTAGGTCAACTTGCATATCTCTTTTCTCGTATGAGAGTTGTGCTGCAAGAGAAAACCTAACTTCTTGGAAGATCAAACCCTCTGGAAAAACTCTATCGATTAATTCAGGTACGCTTCCGCATTCAGTTTATTTATTTTATTGTTTTTGATGATTTGACATGTATAGATCTTGGGTTTATATTCGTATTGAATATATTTTAATTCTAGCAGAAGATACTTTTGATTTAACAAATTATTTCTTTGATAGTTTTTCCTATTTTTCATCAATTAAACATAAAACTGGGAAAAAGACTAAAAATAAAATATTTTTTGTTTTATATTTCATTACTGAAAATAAAAGTTTGACTTCAAATAATAAAACAAAAAAATGATTTGTCCTTTAACATTCTTACTTCTTGTTGAGATTTAAAATATTGATTTCAGGCAAAAAATAAAAGTAGATTTTAGTTTATAATGTTTAACAAATAAAAAAACTTACTGTTTTAACAGAGAGAGACGATCGTTTGTGTCCTGCTCGCCTGATTGCCTGTCGCACAGAACGCTTCAGATTCTTATAAAGAATTCCCCTTCCAATGATTTCAAACAATTACAAACAAGAGTTAAAATCCAATTTTAATTTAAAATATTGAACTACTAAAGAACTAACCTTTTTAGATAAGAAGCATGGATTTCGACTCGATATTCTTAGTGTGGTTGTGTATGGACGACAAGCAAGATCAGCAACGACGAAGAAAAGAGGATTCACAGGAGAAGAAAAAAGGGATTTACATAACCCTAAAATATCTCGTGCTTTCATATTTTTAATTTTAAGAAATAAAAGGGATTTAGAGAATCTTTGAAATATTCTGTTATTTATTGTTTTTATTTTAACATATATTATTTGAAAAATAAAATTCAACTGTGTAAGTGATGTGTTAAAAAAATTAATGACGATTATTTTATGTAAAGAGGACCACGGATGACGTGGTGGAAAGGGTCCGCATAATAATTTCTCCTATTTCTCGTATAAACTAAATCATGGATCAATTAAGTCTTTCAGATACTTGTTTAAGAATAAGAAAAAAAATCACATATAAATACTATGAGATAAGGTTTGATCCTATTTATGGGATTCCGTAAATATTTCATTCCAAAAATAGAAAGTTCAAAACAATTGAAATCTTTTTGAAGATTGGATGCAGTTAGTAATTCATGATCTGACATGTATAGAATAAAAACTTTATTCTCAATTCTACGATAATTTTTATAAAAGCCTTTCATTTATGCCATACGAATTAGGATCTATTTTTTTTTTATTTTGACAAGAAGAGAAAAGATGTTCGAGATCAAATTCACTTTATAACATAACATCATTAAGGGTTGGGTATAATAATAAAATACATTGCAGTGAAATTTATATTCAAATTTTAGAGACAATAAAATTATACAATAAGGGATTTTAACAATAAAGTTTAGGGCTACTTAAAATTTTTAAATATTTTAAAGATTCAATTTAAAATATTTTAAAATATTAAGAGAGAACTTAATTAAAAATATTAAAAAATTTGAAAACATAATAGAAATGTTTTTTTTTTAATTTAAAGTACTAAATTTTAGTTTTTTTAAAACTTTAAGTCATGAGCCTCAGTCTTGTAACATTTGTTGAGAGAGACTATCATAAATCTAATATTAATAGTATATCTAAATAAGTAATAAGGGATCTAAGATTAGGGGTAAGTATTCGGTCGAGTCGAGTCAAAAAAATGTATCATTCGAATTGACGGGTCATATTTTACAACTCAATCTTTATTTGAAATTTTTTTATTTGATTCAAGTTTAAGAAATTCGAGTCGAGTTTTTGAGTTTCTATAAATATTTAATTGTTACTCCCTCCGTCACAAAAATAATGTCCCTTATTGAATTTTTGAAAGTCAAAATTTTTAAACTTTGACTATAATTATATTAAATATTTTAAATAATTAAATTTTATAAATTATATATCTAAAATCTACTCAATTAGAAGTTTTTAAAATATATTTTTCATATTTTTATCGATAATAAATTTTAAATAATCAATAGTCAAAATTGAAAAAGTTTGACCCCCAAAAAGTCAATAAGAGACAATATTTATGGGACAAAGAGAGTATTATTTATCATATTATAGTATGACTTGATTCTAATTTAAACGATTTTCTCTAATCATATAAAATAGGTATATATATTTCTTCATATTTTTTTATATGTAGAAATATTTCTTTATATTTTTATATATCAATGTATATATCATAAAAATTTGAGAAACTCATCTTAAACTTAAAAATAAATCCTTTAATTATTAAAAATTTTGAGTTATTCGAATTTTTATTTTATAACTCGAACTTTATTTAAATTTTTTTGAGTCAAATTGAGTCGAGTTTATCAAATTTTGAATCGAATCAAAACAAATCGAGTATTTTCGCCTCGATTCAAGTTAAATTATTCGATTTTTCAAGTTGAATCGAGTTTTGCCTCACCCCTATCTAAGACGATAAATATAAGTAATAAAGTAGTCTTTAAAGTTTAAAGAACATAATGTATTTTACTACTTTACCCAATATTTATTGATATTATCCTAACAAAAATTTAGATTTGCTTGGTCTGCTTATATTTATTATATGAGTATAAAAGAATCTAAGACAATTTAAATGCTTGAATAGTAGTACAAATAGAGTTCTTCAAAGTATACGGGATATGGTTACTGAAGGTTTGTATGGTAACATCAATGATATTTCACAGTCTATTTCAAGCGTTAGTATACGAATCTGAAAGCATTAACAAAAACTCCAAGAACAAATGTACAACATGAAATCCGAGGGAAGTATGGTCATGATAGAACGCACGTGCAGCTGCAAATATCTGGTTTGATTATGTTCATTACGGTCTAAAATGATTGTTTTCAAGCCCCTCCACTTCACAGAATACTCGTGCTTGTGCCAACTGCCAACGTCAATTATGATTCGCTTGGTATTGTATGGGGATCTCAGTTGGGCAGGTGAGCATGAAGGGTACACTTCTGACTTCCCTTATTCATTTTCATAATGAACTTTTTATCTTTACTTTCATCCTACGACTTATTGTAAATATAAATTTAAAATTAATGTTGTCATGCAACCCATAAGATTAAAACTATCCCTATACATCATCCACGTAGGCCTTGAAACCAGCCTAATTGTCTTTTTACTCATCTTATGACGTATTCATATAATGTATTTATAAATATTAGTTAAATAAATATAAATCATATTTATTATAAAAATATAAAATATATTATTGAGATTTTTGTTTTGATATAATTATTAAAAATAGTTTTGGACTAATTTAAAAAGATTTTAAAAATTGTTTTAAGTCCAAATAACGTGAAGTTAAGTTTGTGATGTTTTTAAAAGGTTTTGAAAGTGTTTAAAATATTTTAAGATAGATGAACTTATATTTTTTTTGTAACACCCTCGACCCGGTGTCACATTGGGCCTTCAGCCCAAAACTCGTATTTCAAAATTTCTTTCAAAAGCACATTAACCAAAACCAAACTCAAATCCAAATGTAATTTCATAAAACTCATTTCAAGTTAAAAAGTACATTCTAAAAGCATAAGTAGTTTTAGAGCTCCAAATATTAAAAACCATTTAAACATTCAACCTAAATAAATAAACAGAGTTACAATTACATATAGGATTCAACAAAGTCTAGCCCACTAAATCTATAATTGTACCCTGACATGTGGTCGATGTTGAAATCCCAACCTTGATGGTGCTCCACAGGAATCGACTTCACCTAATCTACACAAAAAAAACAATGCTGAGCTACGAAAGCTCAGTGGTTACGCACCACTCGACCCAAAAATCATGCATATCATAATAAGTAAAGCAAGGTATGTAAATATCATGTATGAAGTAATGGCTCTAACATGCTCGTCTAGAGCATGACATAATGGAATGCTTACTAACATACACATCATATACATATCAAACAACTAACACAAGGTAGTGAGGCTTGCGTCCACACATCGGGATCCTATACTATGAGTGAGGTCCGCGTCCACACAACATCATGATCCTACACTCTAGGATGAGGCCCGCATCCACACAACATCGAGATCCTATATCCGGGATTGAGGTCCACGTCCACACAACATTGGGATCCTCCAATCCCAAACTCGGAATGTTACATAGAGTATCTTTAAATGAGGCTTGCATCCTACATTCAGAAAAGGTCTTCAAATACATCACCCAGAATGTTACATCGGATGACCTTCTTTGCGTTGCAACATTTTTGGATATCCGGAGTTCCATCACACAAGGACTCAATTACACAAAAACGATCTACCTAGGATCTTCACATCAGAAGGTACTAAGACTCTCAATATCCTAGTTTATCAGGGTTAAAATTATCATCTCAGTTTTAACAATCCATTTATAGCTTAAAAGATTTATAGGAACCTTTAAATTCAATTACCGAAACCTCAATTTCTACTTTTAACTTGGGTGAAATTACATAGGGGTTTCGATACTCCTATACGGGGTATCGGAAAACCTTGTATCGATACCCTTGCTAGGAGGGTATCGAAACATATGGTATTGATACCTTTATAAAGGGGTTATCGATACGCTTTAACCAACGTCAAGGTCTATTAAGGAGAACCTACCCGTTCGATACACCCTATATGGGGTATCAGAATGGCTCTGCTACTATGAAGCTCATTACCGATACACGGACAAGGCGTTCCAAAACGCCTATCTTTATTGCTAAACTTTTCTCCCTGGGGTATCGATACGCCTACCAAGGGTATCGATACCCCTACACGAAATACAGAAATCAACCAGAATTTTGCTAAGAATCCTACCCAAAACACATCCATTTGATTTTAACTTGTTCCTAAACATTCTTAGAGGTGTTTAGAGCATGTTCCAAACAATTTTAACACATCAAATGTTCTAATGCGAAAATCACCATTAATGGCTTCAATCATGGCAACCAAGCATTCATGCATCAAAACCTACATGTATGCCATCTGACATGATATGAATGATGAGAGGAGGAGTTGAGAGTATCAATCTTAGCAAAATAACAACAAACCCGAGCTCTAAGCAAGCTTAAGCCTTCTCCTTCCCCTAAGCTCTTGAAGGCTCTCCATGCTCCTTCTCTACAAGGGAACGATACGCAACGATTACGAACGACTTGGGAACAATTCTTACAACCTTAAAACACTAAAAAAACTAGGATTTAAAGCTCTCAAAGATTTATTCTCGGACTAAATCTCTAACCCCTTTTTCTTAATCAAAACAAGCAAATTTCACCTTAGATTGTAGATCTCCTTGAGCCTTAGAACTCTCCCTCAACCACAACAACGAAAATCCAAACCAAACTCTTAAAGATTTCACTTTTAACCTTTTTTTCTCTTGTTACAAAGATAAAGGGGGAGTGAAGAAAAGAGAGGAAGATGAGACCACCTTTTGCAAGGGAAGAAAAACCTCTTTCTTCTCTTCCCAATTTGGTATTTACCAAAATACCACCAACATAAACTCCTAAGACCCAAACCATCACAAGACCAACAAGCCTAAGGCCTAAAAAGACCCAAAACCTCGAAACTCGAGGCCTAAAATCGAAGCCTAGATCTTCGGGTTAACCCGACACTTGAATACGAATTTGGGTCGTGATAACTCTCCCCTCCTTAAAGAAAATTTCATCCTCGAAATTTACTTACCAGGAAGAGATGGGGATATTGAGCCCTCATGTTCTTTTACGTTTTCCATGTTGCTTCTTGGATTCCATGGTTCCTTCACAACACTTTTACCAAAGGTATGCACTTATTCCGAAGGTCCCTCACTCCCCTATCTAAGATTTTGATAGGCCTTTCCTCGAAAGTCAAATCTGTATTGACTTTGATTTCCTCAAGCTGAACCACATACGAAGGCTCGAAACGGTAACATCTCAACATAGACACATGAAAGATATTGTGTATACGTGCCAACTTTGGAGGTAAAGCTAGTCGATAGGCCACTGGTCCAACCCTCTGCAGAACCTCATAAGGTCCGATGTACCTTGGACTCAAATTTTCTTTACGATTAAACCGGATGATAACCTTCCACGGAGATAACTTGAGAAACACTTTCTCACCAAGCACATACTCGATGTGCTTAATAGAATGTGGAACGACATCAATGGATTGTGATTTTAAAAGAGATGTTGCCATAGGTTGAAAATACTATGGTCTATTGTGAATTTTTTTTATTAAACTAAATATAAAAAATGGTTTGATCATAAGTTTATAACATTTAGCCTGGAAAAAAACTGTACAATCTCGAAAATAAATTCAGCTAACTCTAAAATTTTGTGGTAATCAATCCATTATATTGTTTTATATTATTAATTTTGTAACTCGATCAAGAAGTTTTTAAATATATATCTTGTAAAAGGGTGTCTTAGTTGGGAAAGGCGAGCACTTTAGCTTAGCACCTCAGTTCTAATAATTTTTTGTGTCTCGAAACGCCTAGCACACTTTAAAACTAAGATCTTGACTTGTTTTGTATCATGCCATATGTGGAGTCCTACGTGATTATAATCTTACCATATGTTTCACGTGAATATTTCTTCTTTCATCTGTCTCTCCTGTTAATGTTCGTTTTAATCCTTCGTCAGATTAATGTTTTGCTGATCTCATTATGTTTCCTTTAATGAAAGAATATACTGATAACTTATCTTCTTGGTTTAATATCAGCTCTCCGCTCAGATTCGCCTGACGAATGAATTGCAAGCTTGGTCATCAAAGTTTCGGGACAGGAAGGTTTAATCATGTTTTTGTGTATTGTCTGAACATATTTCATGCTTTGATATGATGCAGCACATCATAATAATAGTGCACTCTCCAAATTGATTTTATTAACATGGATCCTTCATGGGTTATGTGCACCTCAAGTATTGTTGTCAGTTGCGCATTCCAAAACCTGTGTCGTTTTAGTTGAGTGTTTCCGAAAATTTGGGCAATTTATATAATATTTTTTTAATATTTTATTATACATATATATCCTACTCAACTTCATTTACAAAACAATACCCTTGTCAGCACATGTAAGTTGAAATCGCATTATGTACAAAACAATACCCTAGATTTTGAAAATTGCTTTGTGTACAAAGTAATTATTCTTTAATGAAAATCCCCTTGTCAGTACATGTAAGTTGAAATCGCATTATGTACAAAACAATACCTTAGATTTTGAAAATTGTTTTGTGTACAAAGTAATTATTCTAAAATCGTTTTCTATACAAAGCGATTTTTTTTATTTAATTTAAAAAAAATATTATTTAAATTTTTTATCCTAAACGTAAACATTAAATATTACAGAAATAATATCAAAGGAATTGATGAATTGTTTGTTTTTCTGTCTTCGTAATTTGTAGGCACGTTTAATGTTAAGTTCAATTTTTCAATTCTTTGTTCCATTTGAAGCCTCCAGTTGTTATGTTGTACAATTGTTTCTTTGTTTACAATTCTTTGTTCCATTTGAAGCCTCCAGTTGTTATGTTGTACAATTGTTTCTTTGTTTATTGAATCTGTAGATGTTTGAACTTTGCTTGATGAAGTAGCTTCATTCGTAAATGTTATTGAGATCTCTATAAATTGATACCCAGCACGTGTGTAACATTAAAACATCTTACGAAGGTCTTTTAAACTTGATAATTTTAAAATACAATACGTTTCAAGTCTTGGTTCATCAATTGATATTTTTGTTTTTAAGTACAAGATTTCTTTTATTGTCGACTTCTGAACCTTCGTTAATATTAACTTATACAACTTGTGTTTTATTTTACCATTGAACGAGGTATAAAGATATGTACCGGAGAAGAAAACAACACAATAAAATTTAGCCATTTGCATACAACTGTTGTTGAAAACGTTTTGGTTGAGTATTGGAGTAGGAAATATAGTCTGAATTAAACAGAAAATCCAATATTATATAGTGCATAAGTCTCTTTGTACACGAAGCGAATTATGAAAGAAAATCGCTTTTTGTAGGAAACAATTTTTGAAGTGGTTTAAGTATACTTCAGCTTCGTAGTTGAACCAATTGTCATCTCTAATTTTACAAGTTTCAACCTTCTTCCATACCAATTCTCAATTTGAATTTCAAAAAATAATGTCAAGAAGAATCAATGTTTTAGTGTATTATGACGGACAGATGATTGAAGATGCATCTTTAAGTATGGTCTTTCAGTCATCGATACTGTTACAATTGATCTCCTGTGGAAATTAAGTTATAGGTCATTGATGAAGAAAGTATCAGGGAATGTTTCGTATGCTCGAGGGTAAAAATTGAAGCCTTTAAAATATTGATTACCGACGTCGTTGGAGCCATTATATTATGTAATTTATCATGTTGCAGACAATGGCGATGTGGTATTGATGTTAGAATTGCACTTGTAGTATTCTTTAGGAGGTTTGTTAGAGTTGTTTGTAATATTTTTTGATGATGATGTTACTGGTATCTTAGATTGGCAACATACAAATTTTGACTTCGATCTAAATACTTATAGCCTAACAGCTAATATAAGAGACGACTTCAACTTGTTATCGATACATTGTTCACAGAATGATGGTGATGTTAAATCATCTTCGATTGCAAGGCATTATTGTGTAGCTTCTTTTGACTTCAACCTTAACATACCATCAACCCAGCCATCGTTGGTAGCTCCTTCTGAATTCGACTTTAACTTACCACCAACCCAACATTCGTCCGTAGTTGTTGGTGATGTTGTAGAATTAAAGTTGTTCCAATTTGAGGGTGACCACTCGGACAGAGAATCGATTAGGGAGCCCGACCCTGATGGTGACGAGCAAGGCCCCTTTTATGGCGAACCCAAAGATATTGATGAACCACAGGAAGTGGATGCTCCTAATAGCCAATGGCCATGTTGTTTTACAAGTCACCGTCTCACTTTGCATCAATTGATATGAAAGCCTTCAATGCTCCCGAATTTTTTCAATTCCTCTAGATCGATAAATACAACCAACATGGTTCTTATGAAATATAAAAGAAATATTTTTTCCGACCAAAGAACTTGCGATTGCAACCATCAAGAACTACAATATACGACTAAGTTACGTCCGGTGTGTACAAAAATGCAACTGTCAAGTACATTGTTGAATTTATACACAAGAAGCAGGAATATAAATGGAGGGTTTATGTTTCTCGTCTTAAGAAACTAAACAACTTTTGGCAGATCACCAAGTATGAAGACCCTCACTCATGCACCGTAGGTAGCCTTAATCAGGATCATCGAAACTTAGATGTGTACCCGCTTTGTGAAATATTCCTTCCCTTGGTCAAAGCGAAACCACGTATAATAGTTAGGATTTATATGGCTTCAATCAGCTTGCAATACGAATACACGATCGATTATCATAGATTATGGTATACAAGGTATCATGTTGTTCAAAAATTATACGGCCAATGGGAGGCATCATACAACGAATTGCGATAGTGGCTTTATCTGGTGTAGAAACACATACCTGAGACGGTTGTAAAGCTCGAAATAATACCGGTGTATGAAAATGACTGTGTCATACCCGGTGTGTGTCAATTTGAACGGTTATTCTAGATTTTTTTCGCAATGTGTTAATGTATTCTATCATTGTAAACCGATGATTAAGATCGACGACACTCGGTTGTACGGTAGATACACCTAAATTTTATTGTTGGCAAATACACAAGATGATATTACAAAGATAATTTCAATTGCCTTCGCAATAGTCGAAAAAGAGGATATCCCTTCTTGGAAGTTCTTTCTAAAGAACCTGCGCAGGTATGTTCTATCACCTATTTTATAGGATAGAGATGATGGAATACACGTAATTTTTGACCGAGGTCAAGTGATTATGTATGTAATGCAACGTATGGGTCGATCTTGGCAACTGTCTAATATTTATCATTGGTATTGTTTGAGACACATTACGATGAATTACTTAGCAAAGTTCAAGAGCGTCAATGAACGTATAATGATGCTTCGAATGAGTTAATGTTTTATTATTATTATTATTTGTTAAGTTATCTTCGAATTTATTATCTTTATTTTGAACTTTTCATTTTTTATTGCACAAGTAACACGTATTTAGTGCGTGAAGTCGAAGAGTTATTAGAGGAATTACAACGACGTAATTTAGAGGGTTGTAACTATCTTCTTAATATACCAAGGGATAAATGGCTTCGTTCAGTCGATGGAGACAAAAGATATGGTCACAAGATCACAAACTTAGCAGAGGCAATCAATTCATCATTGAAAAGAGTAAGACACTTACCTATCACTTCTATTATGAAAGCCACATATTATCGGTTGGGTACCCTCGTTGCAACATTGGGTAAACAAGCTTTAGAATATTTGAAAGGTGGTCATATAGTGCATCCAGATCTCATAAATATATTGGAAGCATTTTTACAGCATTTCAATTCATTAAATACGACATGTTTCCCACGAGAAAGACATTTATTCTGTGTCTCGGAGTACTTAATACCATTAGAAGGCATACAACACAATGCATATGTGGTTGATCTAAGGAAAAGAACTTGCGATTGTGGTTCTTCCAAACATTCAAATATTTGTGCTCGCACACCATTGCTGCTTGTTCTATTATCCGGATAAACTATATGACGGTTGTAGATCTAATTTACTTGCTTAAAATCGTATTAAGGTTTACGAGCAAGAATTTCCTACTATTGTAAATGAATGGAATCAAGATGCAGTGAATGATGAACCTACTATATGACCTAATTTTGCACTTAAACGAGAGAAAAAAAAGTCATCCTAGATCAACACGAATATTCTAGGATGAGGATTTGGTCGATCATAGAGAAAGTACTAGGCAATAAAAATTATACATGATTTGTAGGAATCCTAGACACACAAAGATAACATGTCCTAATCGACCTCGTCCACGAATTGAGTGAACATGTCATAGTTGGAACAATTGTTGTACATTTATTTTCCCTTTTTAGTATTTAATTATTCCACAATTAACATATTTAATTATTTGAATGTTAAGTTTAGGTTTTACGGTTACAAACTTTATAAAAAATAGATAATATTCAAAATATTAAATATATAAAACATTCTACATATTAAATAAAATAAAATATTTAAATAGATCACATTTAACCAAAAATTACATTAAAAAACCCTAATGACGTCTATGTCTACCTGTACCGTAACGTGGTGGACGACGATCCTAACACGGATTTCTTCGCTGCAATCTTTCAGTGTCTTCTTCCACATCCTCTTCTTCCTCCTTTCCTTAAAAATTAGCTGCCTCTAAAGTAGAACCACTACCACTAGGACTAGTATAAAATAGGTTCTAAGGTGGAGTTTGGTCTATAATAACGGATCCAAAATATTGATATTGAGAAACAGGAGGAACATATGTTGACGGTGTATAGTAAGAAGACAGTAGTATCAAAATAGTGGAGGCACCCGTAGCAGGCATAAACAAATGCAAGACGTCGGTAAAAAACCTTCGATAGTGACGTAAATTGGGGAAAAAAGGTAGGTTCTTTCATCGAGGTCACTGGTGGCGAGCCTTGAACATTACTTCCTCTTCTATGGGCTGTTCATTTGGTCGATGGACGTTTTCGAGGAGCCACAACTAATTCTTGTTCTCACTCTCGCTCCTCTAGGGTCAAGATATGATGCTTCCCATAAGCAAGGAACCAATTGATGTAATCGAATGATACCCTGCAATTTGTTGACAAATATGTTGTCTCACTCGTCTTTGCGCTCACAATTGAATCTAATTAGAATGTTGATCAGACCAATAAACATTCGTCTTGCCTTGTCTGGTTAAACGATGCAATTCGTCGAAATTTGAGGTTCATCCGGAATGCCTTGGACGTATCCAAACTATCGGAGCACTCTTTTAGTAGGATGCCACTCAATAGTAGAATAGTGGATGATTGGTACAATGGACACCTAGATGTTAGTAGTATCCCATACTTTTGCTTGAATACATTGCTTAACATCTGCTTCATAGTAAGGCATCAAAATAAAATACAAAAAAATATTATTTTAATTAAAAAATAATATTAAAATATATTAAAATATAATAATTGAAATTAATAATTACAAATTTGCAAAAATTATCTGATTAGTCTTGTCAATTAAGAGTCAAAAATCTTGTTGAGTTGTCTGTAATCCGACATGTGTCAATCGATGACAACGCCTATCATTCATAAAATGAAATTATTATTAAAAATATAAAATATATTATTATTAAACAAAATTAAAATTACATTACCTCAGAACTAGTGGAAACTTATACGACTTTTGCTGAAGCAGAGAAGGCCGTAAAAAAAGGAACATGAATCCATGCCCGCGACTGAAGTAACAATAAACATACTCTTATAACATGTTTCTCGGGATCTATATTCCTATACAACTCCAGAAATAAAAAAGCCAAAACGGCCTATCCTCAACTTAAATTACCTGAATCCACAAAGTTACACAGATGACGTAACCAAACCAAATGCATTTTATTGTGGGATTTTTCCGACATCAAAATCCCACTAAGAATACATAAAATATGTGCACGAGCAAAATACTGTAAATTGGAAAAATTAACATAAAAATTCTAATTGATAAAAATTAAATAAATTATATAAAAATAATAAAAAATTATTTAGCTTCTTAGTATTTTCAAAAGTATTCTCCGATAAATTAAAAAATTATGGTCCAACAAAGTTAAATATATTTTTTCTCCTTCAAATTGATTGAGAACAACTCCAAGCAACTCATAGCAAAGACTAACCCAATCACATTTTACGGTACCCATTATAGGAGCACTATCAATACGTAGATCGAGTTGAAAATAAATATCTTGTAAGGTAATAGTAGCCTAACCATACGGAAGATGAAATGTGTGTGTCTCCGACCTTTACCTTTCGAGCAAGGCATTAATCAGTTGCGGATACAATTTACTTCCGCCTATTATATTGCTCATATATCTGAACCCGACTTCAATCAAATACGAAACTATTGATTCATATGGCAATTCCTTGATATGATGACAATAATAATTTAGAACTCTTTCGCAATCCTTCAAAAATTTTTAAATTATAAATAAAAAATAAAAAAATAAAAAATATATAAAAAAATTATCTCATCGTTTCTACGCTAATAGTCAAAATAATGTTTTCCATCCAATCTGCATAAACCCACCATTTTTTTTATTAACTTTGATAAAAGTAACTAAAAAATAATCTAAAGAGAGAAATATTAAAGAAAATCAATAGGAAGCGATTTTGGGGTGACTTTGAATCAAGAAGGGTCGACTATTTATAGGGAGGTCGCGACCCCTTCGAAGAAGGCCCTACTTCATTCCTATAAATAGCCGCTTCGAAGGGGATGCGTCTTCCCTATAATAGTCGACCCTACTTCATTCTAAATCACCCAAAAATTATTTTCTATTGATTTTCTTTAATATTTCTCTCTTTTAGATTGTCTTTTAGTTACTTTTGTCAAAGCTATTAAAAAAATGGCGGGTTTATGCAGATTGGATGAGAATTATTATTCGAATATTGGCGTAAAAACGATGAGGTATTTTTTATATTTTTTATATTATTTATTTACTTTTTATTGTTATTTATAATTTAATTTTTTTTGAAGGGTTATGAAAGAGTTCTGAATTGTTATTGTCATCGGATCACGGAACCGCCACATGAAGCAATAGTTTTGTATTTGATCGAAGTCGAGTTTGGATGTGTGAGTAAAATAATACGCGAAAGTAAATTGTATTCTTAACTGATTAATGCCTTGCTCAAAAGCTGGAAGTCGGAGATACACACATTTCATCTTCAATATGGTGAGGCTATTATCACCTTATAAGATGTTTCTTTTCAACTTGGTTTACGTATTGACGGTGCTCCTATAACGGGTATCACGAAATGTGATTGGTTTAGTTTTTGTTATGAGTTGCTTGGAGTTGTTCCTGACCAATTTGATTGAGGAGAAATATATTTAAGTTGGTTGGAACGCAATTTTTCTAATTTATTGGAGGATGCTTCTAAAGATACTAATAAGGTAAATATATATTTTTTTATTTTTTTGTATAATTTATTTATTTTTTATTAATTACTATTTTATGTTAATTTTTTCAATTTACAGTATTTTACTCGTGTATATATTTTATGTATTCTTGGTGGGATTTTGATATCAGAAAAATCAAGAAATAAAGTGTATTTGGTCTAGTTACGTCATCTGCATAATCTGTAATGTAATTTAATTTAGGGATCGATTATTTTGACTTTTTTATTTCTAGAGTTTTGTAGGAATGTAGATCCCGAGAAACATGTTATAAGAGGATGTTTATTGTTACTTCAGTCGTGAACATGGCTTCGTCGCCTTTTTATGATCTTTTTTACTTCACAAAAGTTATATGAGTTTCCACTAGTTCGGAGGTAATGTAATTTTAAATTAGTTTAATAGTAATATATTTTATATTTTTTAATAATAATTTTATTTTATGAATGATAGGTTGTGTCATCGATTGACACTTGTCGAATTGTCAACAACCTAACAAGATTTTTGACTCTTAATTGATAAGACTCATCAGGTAATTTTTTTTTGAATTTGTAATTATTAATTTCAATTATTTTATTTTAAGATATCTTAATATTATTTTTTTAATTAAAATAATATTTTTCTGTAATTTGTTTGGTTGTATTTCCATGAAGCAGATGTTATATAGTGTATTCCTGCAGAAGTATGAGATATTGCTAACATTTGGGTGTTCATTGTACCACTGTTCCACTATTTTACAGTTAAGTAGCATCTTGTTGATAGAGTGCTTCGACAGTTTTGATATGTCCAAGGCATTCTAGATGAACCTCTAAATTTTGACGAACTGTATCGTTTGACCATACAAGGCAAGACGGATGTTGATTGGTCTGATCGACATTCTAGCTGGATTCAGTTGTGGGCACAAATACGAGTGAGGCGATCGATTTGTCAACAAATTGCAGGGTATAATGTTTTATTCGATTACATCAATTGGTTCCTTGCTTATGACAAGCCTCATATCTTGAACCTAGAGGAGCGAGAACGAGAATTAGTTGTGGCTCCTCGGAGACGTCCATCGACACAACGACCAAGCCGGGGAAGAGGAAGGAATGTTCAAGACTCGCGACCTGTGACCTCGATGGTAGAACCTTTCTTTTCTCCCTAAATTTAATAATATTCAAATAATATTCAAATAAAGATTGAAATCGTAAACCCTAAATTTAATAATATTCAAATAATTAAATATGGTAACTGTGGAATAATTAAATACTAAAAAGGGAGAATAAATTTACAATAATTGTTTCAACTATGATATGTTCACTCAATTCGTAGACCGGATCGATTAGGACATGTTCTCTTTGTGTGTCCAGGATTTCTACAAATCGTCTATAATTTCAGTTGCCCAATATTTTCTCTATGATCGACCAAATCCTCATCACAGAATATTCGTGTTGATTTGAGATACCTTTTTCTCTCGTCTTAGTGCAAAATTAGGTCGTGTAGTAGGTTCATCATTCACTACATATTCATCCCATTCATTTATAGTAGGAGGAAACTCGTGTCCATAAACCTTAAATATGGTTTCAAGTAAGTAAACTAGAATTAAAATCGTCATATAGTTTATTTAGAAAAAAGAACAAGCAACAATGACATACGAGCACGGATATTAGGCGCATTAAATACGTGTTGCCTATGCAATAAAAAATGAAAAGTTTAAAATAAAGATAAATAAATTCGAAGCTAACTTAACAAAGAATAATAATAAAACGCTAACCCATTCGAAGCATCATTATACGTTCATCGACGCTCTTGAACTTCGCCAAGTAATTCGCCGCAATTTGTCTCAAACAATACCAATGATAAATATTAGGCGGTTTTCAAGATTGAGACATACGTTGCATTACATCTATGATCGCTTTGCCTCGATAAAAAATTACGCATATTCCATCATCTCTATCCCATAAAACAAGTGATAGAACATACCTGCCATGTTCTTTATGAAGAAATCCCAAGAAGGGATATCATCCTTTTCGACTATTGCAAAGGTAACTAGAATTGTCTTTCTTTTACCATCTTGTGCAACTTCCAATAATAAAATTTATCTGTATTTATCGTACAACTAAGTATCGTCGATTTGAATCATCGATTTACAATGAAAAAAAATGTATTAACACATTGCGGAAAAGTTCAAAATAACTGTTTAAATTGGCACACACCGGGTATGACACGGTCATTTTCATATGCCGGTACTATTTTGAGCTTCACAGTCGTCCTAGGTATGTGTTTCTACATCAGATAAAGTCAAGATCACAATTCATTGTATGATCCCTCCCACTAGCCGTATAATTTTTAAACGGCACGATACCTTGCATACCATGCTCTATGTTAATTGACCGTGTATCCGTATTGCGAGCTGATTGAAGCCATACAAGTCTTAACTGTTATACGAGGAATTTCTTTGATTAAGGGAAGGAAAGCCTCACAAAGCACATGCACATCCAAGTTTCGATGATCCTGATTAAGGCTACCCATGGTGCATGTGTGAGGGTCTTCATACTTGGTAATCTGCAAAATATTTTTTAGTTTCTTATGACGAGAAATACGAACCCTCTATTTACATCCATACTTCTTGTGTATATATTTAGAAATGTACTTGTCAGTTGTATTTTTGTACACATCGGACGTAATAAAGTATCATATATTGTAGTTTTTGATGGCTAAAATTGCAAGTTCTTTCGTCGAAAAAAAATTCCCTTATATATTTCATGAGAACCATATTGGTTGTATTAATTTATCTAGAGGAATTGAAAATTTTCGGGAGCTTTGAAGGCTTACATATCAATTGATGTAAAGTGGGACGGTGGCTCGTAAAACGACATGGTCATTGAGCTGTTAAGAGAATCCACTTCCTATGGTTCATCAATATCTTCGGATTTGCCATAAAGAGGCCTTGCTCGTCACCATCAGGGTCGGGCTCCCTAATCAGTTCTTCATCCGAGTGGTCACCCTTAAATTGGAACAACTCTAATTCTACAATATCACCACAACTACGGACGAATGCTAGGTTGGTGGTAAGTTAAAGTCAAATTCAGAAGGAGCTATCGATGATGGTTGGGTTGGTGGTAGGTTAAGGTTGAAGTAAAAAGAAGCTATACAAGAATGTCTTGCCATCAAAGACGATGCAAGACCATCATAGTTATGTGAACAATGTGTCGATAACAAGTGATAAGTGCTTAAAAGTTGTATTATTTATATCAATTCTCCACTCAATTATGTTAATAATATATAATTTTGCTTATTTTTCATATTTCAATATCACAACACTTAATTCATAATTTTATCTATTATTTTATATAAAACAAGTACAGTTAATGGTTTCTCTCTTAGACAGGAAACAATCATACAAGTAATGTCAGATAATATGATGGATGCTAGAAACTGAAGATGGAATGTAGATAAGCACCCGCTATGGTAGCATATTGGTGGCCACGACAGTAGAAAAAATATGACAACTGGTGCTCGATAGATAGAGAATAAAGTACCGATTCCAGTTGATATAATGCGAGAAGAAACAGAAGTGAAGATAGAGTCAAGTTTTGGTCAAAGTCAACGGGAAATTAAAGAAAATCCAAAAGGAGTTAAATTAGGAAATAGAATAAAAAATTGTAATTTTATACGAACATGTATTTTTTGTTTTTAGAACTCTTACCTTAATAGAAGATTTTAATCTAGGTTTGGCCTATATAAAGTAATCTCTTAAGTTTAGGAAGAACAAGTCGATTTTCATAGAAAAACCCTAAACCGCCAACAATGCTCATTATGTTCTAAACACCCACCGATGTTTAGGTTGTTTGTGTATTAGTTAAGGAAGAAAGTTGTACCTTATTTGATATTTATTAATATAATTCCTATTTTCATAGTTTACTCTCTTTTGGCTTTTACTTTTCTTTGCATACGAGATCGAAAGATAAGTTTATAAGGAAAAATATATTTGTCTAATATCAGGAGAGTTAGATTCACGAAACGAGAGAGTACGACTTTGCTTATGGGTATTGACTAATCCGAAAGGATTTTAGTGTCTAAAGGAAAGATATCATTGGTTGTTGTTCATTCTTGATTCACGTCGGGAGGTATTACCAAGACATGGATTTTAATTATTCTTCGAATTAGAGATAATGAGAAGATATTTAAGGATACTCTGTCGAATTATGAAAAGTTAAGTTGTCGACAAGGCATAACCCCGCCAAGGTAGCTAAGGCGACCCTTCGTGAGACCTGTCATGGCGGTAAGTCAACCCAATGTATTAATAAGTTGATAATAAGTGCAACTAGATTCCCCTCTACAAAGCAATCAGCCTGATCTTTTTCTTATAAATGAGATTCTCTTTACTTTATTTAGTTTATTATCTTTACTTAAAATATTTTTCGACCAAATTACTTGAGCTCTTTGATTTTACTTAAGTGCGAAAATAATGTGCTACTTATGGTGGTCCAGTCCCTATAGGATCGATATCTTAATTATTACAACTTGGCAAGAGGTGGAAGTTTCACACATAAGCATAAGACTCCAAATCTCAGACCAACAAGTTGAAGTTTTCTCTTATATTGGTCATCGGGCTATAAACATTCAAATAAAAGTTAAAATTTGCACGTCACCAATGTCGGACTCCAATAACATCATCATCAGAAAATATTGCAAACAACTCTAACAATCATCCTAAAGAATACCGCAAGTGCGATTCTAACATTAATTGCATATCGCCATTGTCTGCAACATGGTAAATTGTATAATACAATGGCTCTAACAACGTCGGTAATCGATATTTTAAAGGCTCCAATTTTTGCCCTCGAGCATGTAGAACATTATTTGAAACTTTCTTCATCAATGACTATAACGTAATTTTCGCGGAAGATCGATTATAACAGTATTCGATGATTGTTGCGGCCCTAAAGGTGGTTCTTTTTAAGTGTAATAATGTGCAAGTATAAACATCGAACAAGTAATAAAGTGTGTGAGTGAGATCGTTCCCACGAGGATTGGATAGGTTGTTTCAAAAATATTTAATATACACAAAAGATAAAATAATCCTTTGTATTAACATATACTAAAACAATTCTGCAAGTGTCACCAAAATGCTTTAGCAAAATAAAAATATCCCCAATGGTGCTAGAGCAAAACAAAGATTGTCATGAAAATGAAGTAACAATTAAACATATATTGGAGAAATAAATAAAGCTGCACAAACACAACACAGAGAAGATATTAAGCTTAAGACAGGCTAGGCTTGCTATGGTATGACTTCACTGTTCTCATGAATGCTACTGTTCCTGGTTTACTTGTACTCGACAAAGTTTACTAAAAATGCCTCCATTATCCCTATTCAGAAGGCCTAACACTCGAAAATGCTAAGGCATTACCTCCCGGTCTCAACCCTAACACTTCTAATGTTGATAAAGTGCTACCCCTTTTAGTCGTTGAAACTCTACCTTATCCCTAAGGTAAGTTAGCATTCTGCTCCCGCAGCAACCCCATTGTTCAAGTTGGTTTAGGTTCGTCTATCCTTAGATCTAAGCTTCCCAAACCCCTTGAGCTATGGCTACCTCCCGGTGCTCTTACAAACCAAGGTTTAGATGAAAAGGTGTTAGCTTTCTTGATCAAAACACAAAGTTAAACACTGGAAACAATAAACATCCATTAAAACAATTAAAAATCATCCAAAACAAGCTTAAGCCATACTAGTTTAGTTCATGGCTAGGTAAGAAAAACTATTCAACTTTCGTCATTTGCAATACATTTTCAACAACTTAGAAAAGAGGTAAATAAAGTGAAGAGGAAGGAAGTCTCAAACGCATGTACCGTGACACTTTTCCTAGCTTGACGCTTCTCCCGAAGTCGCGAAAATCCCTTGCTTGAAGCTCTCCAACAATGGTGGCTTGGCTAGAGGTTGAAGATGAAGGAAAATGGTCTTCTTTCTTCTCCCTCGTACTCTCTTAAAGTTCGCTCCTTTTTGGTGGCTCTTTAGCTATTGATTTTTCCTTTCTTTTGCTCAGCATGTTTGTTAAAGGAGGCTTGGCTTTGTATTTGTAGGAGGCTTCTTGGGTTTTGTGCCCTAATGATGCAAAGGAATATTTTCTAACATTTACTGCAGCAGATGGCAGTAAGATATAGGTCTACAGGAGTGATGCAACGCTTGCAAGGAGAGGTGTAGCATCTGCAGAGGAGGTGCAATGCCTGCATGGAAGGTGCACCTGGCCTGAAAAACGCATGAGGACAGTGGGTTGTATGTATGTTATAACATCTCTTTCGTTCTTTCAACTTCGCTTCAATAATCTGCATAACAAAACCAAGAAAATACCCTTCAAAGCATCATCTTTTAAAATAAAAGAGAAAATAAAATAAAAACCTAAACTAAATGCAAATGCACAGGAAATGCAAATAAATGCAATGCAAATGAACTTGAAATCAAACAAAAACTTAAGTAAAAGGGTATAAAATATACGCTTTTTAGAGCGTTAACACCCCCCCAATTTTAAGATATTGCTTGTCCTCAACCAATGACATATAAAAATGTTATGACATCACTTTTAATTCTTGACAGCAGTTTAAGCAGAACTGCTATAGCAATCTACATGATATTGAGAATTCCTTGAACTTGAACTAACTAATACAAGTTACTCTCATGCTTAGTTTTTTTTAACTGCTTAGAAGGGTGTTGATGCGTGCTAAAAGATGCACAATTAAGTGCAAGTGAACACTTTGTCAAGTAATAAAGTGATAAGCATTTATCGAATATCGTCTCCAAAGGGATTGGTATACTTAATATGCTTTCTTCAGTCCTCTTACTTCTATAAAAGAAAAGTAAAAACACAATTTAGTTTGATATTGATTTAACTAATAAACTATTCTAACTAAAGTAATAACAATTATGAGAGAGGGAGTAGGATCCAGTTGTATCGTATTGTGGATTCGATCGATCTTTTTTTTGTCTCAATGCAATTGTACTGCACTGCCTCGACAATACTACAGATACTGTCTCGATAGAGACATTGTCTTCTGCCGCTGCAATCCCTTGCTCTTGGACAGATTTACCAAAATTCGGCAAAGTGTCCTTGTATGGCTCCGCTTATCCCTAAGTCGAAACGTTGTTGAAGGTAAATCTTTGATGATACCTCGCGACGTTATTTAATTATAACCAACAACCAATCCCACACTTCTTTTAGTTGCTGAAACTCTTAACCTATCCCTAGGCCGAGTTAGTATCCTCCAATCAAGTTGAATACTGCACTTACTCCTTTTGTGAGTCTAACTCTCCCGAGTCTAGACAAATAGATTACTTACAAACTTCCCTCTCGGGCTTGGATGTAAGAACAAAGAATGAAAAAGAGTAAGCAAACTTTGATATTTTATTATATTGAAATAAGAATCAAAATACAATCTCCTCTCACAAATACTTAACAACCTTCACCAACACCTTAAGAAAGCTTAGAACATGATGGGAATAATTATTCCTAAGACTCTCTCGAAGTATGTCTAGCTAATTCTCTTTAATTTTCGCCTCTCTTGGTATATCTCTAACCCCTAGGACGTTATGCCTTATAATGGCTTGGCCTAGGACAAACCTTTTCTAATTAGAGTACAACTTGGAGTAGGGAACAAGTTATATACATAGGGTAAATAATTCCAAGTTTGATCTTCTAGAAGGTTTCATCCCGCGTGGCCTTGTCCTTGGGCTTTTCTTGTGTTGTTCAGCTCCGATTCTTGGTCTTCTTGTTCAACAACGTTCTCCTCATTTTTCTCCTTCAGTTTCCAGCCATATTGCCTTTTTCTTCTTTGCTTCCTCGGTATCAGGTCCTGCCTTGGCCTCATTTTGCTGCCTCGACAGTACTTGTTCCTGCATAGAGAAATTGCAGTAAAGTATACCTTTTCTGCAAATATATTCTTTAATGGCATAATCCCTAAATTTATTACATTAAGCTCATGCATTGGTTCAAGTAGGTTTATATTTGATGATAAGGACCCATGAAAAGTGTAGAAAGTGATAGTGAGTTGAGCACTTATCACACCCCAAACTCGAACTATTGCTTGTCCTCAAGCAATGCAAACCATCAATTTGTCAAACTCTATTCTCTCTTGGTCTTATGCTTTCATCTATTCTCCCCACCATAACTATGTCTATTCCTTAGACTTAACCTTTCGGTTTCTCAAGGATATACCTAGAAGACAAATTATAAGGTTAGTGTGTGTGTGTGTTTTTGTGGACAAGTTTGAGTAAAGGCCTTCTTAGATAAACTCTAAGTTCAAGACAAGTAGACTTGGTTTTAGTGTACTCTTCTTATAACAACAATTCTTTGAGCCAATTTCGGGTACCTCAAGTATTGTATTTTCTATTTCTTAACTCTTGATTTCTTTGCTATTATTTTATGCATACTAGAGCCAATTTCGGGCACCTCTAGCATGAAGAAGAGTCTTTTTTAGAGCCGGTCATAGATACCTCTAATCACCTTTCCAAAATCTAAGTCTTTATCACCTAAGTTTATTAAAAGAGTTCCTATAAACAAACAAGTCCCAAAAGTGTTTTTAATATTTAACCCTATAGCAAGCTTCTAAGATTTTCTCCTTAAGTATTGATGCGTCTAATAAAAGCGCAATTGAGTGCAAGTGTACACGTCCTCAAGTAATAAAGTGATAAGTATATCGTGTATCGTCTCCACAGGGATTGGTATACTTAATATGTTTTCCCTTGTTCCCTTTCTCCTAAAAATAAAGTAAAAACAAAAATGAGTTGATTTGTTTAACAAACTAAATAATTAAATAACAAAACATAAAATAAAAGGTTGAGAACGATATAGATAAAGTGGGTAGGATCCAGCTGCATCAATCAGTGGATTCGATTGATCTTCTTTTTGTCCAATACAATCATACAATACTGCTTCGGCAGTACTGCAGATACAACCTCGACAACATTGGTGTTCTCTGTCGCGACAATCTCTTGCTCTTGGGCAGAGGCATCAAAGTTCATCAAAGTGTTCGTAGTTGACTCCGCTTATCTCTATGTCAGAGTGTTGTTGATGACTGGTCCTTGACGATACCTCTCGGCGTAAATCAACGATAACCATCAACCAATCCAACACTTCTTTTAGCTGTTGAAACTTTTAACCTATCTCTAGGCCGAGTTAGTGTCTACAACACCGTACTTATCCCTTTTGTGAATCTATACCTCTCGATACTAGATAAATATATTACTTATAAACTTCTCTCTCGAGCTTAAATGCAAGAACAAGGAATGACAATAAAATAAGCAAACTTTGATATTATTATTGCATAAGAACAAAGAAACAAGAATCAATCTCTTCTCACTAATATCTACAACCGTCACCTATCCCTAAGAAATTTAGAACATAATATCGTTTAAGTATAATTCTTAGGGATAAGGATTTCTCTAAAAATCGGCTCTCCAAACAATGTGGCCAGCTAGGGTATATATAGTCTTAACCTAGGGCAAACCTTTCCTAAATAGACTTTAACTTGGAGTAAGAAACAAGTCTTCTTCAAGGGATCTGATATTTCTAAGTTTGTCGTCTTTTAGAAGGGTTTTTCCGCTTGGTCTTTGACTTGGGCTTTTAGCGCGCTAGCCTGGTCCAATTTGTGCGCTGCGTCTTCTAGAATGTTCTTTATATTTTTATCTTTCATTGCGTCTCCATTGTTGGTGTTGCCACACTGATTCTGCCGCGACCTTTTCTTTTGCCTCGGCCTCAACATTGCTTCACTGCCACTTCTTTCCTGGATATTCCTGTATGTACAAAATATATAATAATATCTGCATTCTCTATAAATATTAACTTTGTAAGCAACGATAATGGAATATCCAATACTTGAGCAAAGAGTCCATATTTCAGTTTAGGTTGGTGTATAATAGATGCATAAAGTACCATGAGAAGAGTAGTAAATAACTGCCTTTTAGGCACTCATAAAATACCCCCAAACTCAAACTATTGCTTGTCCTCAAGCAATGCAAAATATCAAATTGCCGAACCTTACTCCCCTTTGGTCTTACTTTTCCATCTACTCTTTCCACCATGGTCATGTCTATCTTTCCGTTTTAGCCACTAGTTTACCCAAGGACTTTTACTAAGAAAAAATCTATAACGCTAGGTGAGTGTGTGTTGATGAGTGCCTAAAAGGCAGTTATTTACTACCCTTCTCATGGTACTTTATGCATCTATTATACACCAACTTGAATTGAAATATGGACTTTTTGTGCAAGTATTGGATATTCCGTTATCATTACTTACAAAGTCAATATTTATAGAGAATGCATATATTATTACATATTCTATACATGTAGGAATATCCAGGGCAGAAGCGGCAATGAAGTAATGTTGAGGCCGAGGCAGAAGACAAGGCTGCGGCAGAATTCAGTGTGGCAGCACCAACAATGGAGGCGCAATGAAAGATAAAAATATAGAGAACATTCTGGAAGATGCAACGCACAAATTGGACCAGGCTAGCGCGCTAAAAGCCCAAGTCAAAGACCAAGCGGGAAAACCCTTCTAGAAGGCAACAAACTTAGAATTGTACCTAAACGACGATATGTTCTAAACGACGATATGTTCTAAATTTCTTAGGGATAGGTGAAGGTTGTAGATATTAGTGAAAGGAGATTGATTCTTGTTTCTTTGTTCTTATGCAATAATAATATCAAAGTTTGCTTATCCTATTGTCATTCTTTGTTCTTGCATTCAAGCTCGAGAGAGAAGTTTGTAAGTAATCTATTTATCTAGCATCAAGAGGTATAGATTCACGAAAGGGATAAGTAAGGTGTTGTAGACACTAACTCAGCCTAGAGATAGGTTAAGAGTTTCAACAACTAAAAGAAGTGTTGGATTGGTTGGTGGTTATCGTTGATTTACGCCGAGAGGTATCATCAAGGACCAGTCATCAACAACACTCTGACTTAGAGATAAGCGGAGTCAACTACGGACACTTTGCTGAACTTTGATACCTCTGCCCAAGAGCAAGAGATTGTCGCGGCAGAGAACACCAATACTGCCGAGGCTATATCTACAGTATTGTCGAAACAGTGTTGTGTGATTGCATTGGACAAGAAGAAAATCAATTGAACCCACTAATTGATACAACTGGATCCTACCTGCTTTCTCTATATCGTTCTCAACCTTTTACTTTATGTTTTGTTATTTAATTATTTAGTTAGTTAAACAAATCAACTCATCTGTGTTTTTACTTTATTTTCAAGAGCAAGAGAACAAGGGGAGACATATTAAGTATACCAATCCCTGTGGAGACGATACACGATATACTTATCACTTTATTACTTGGCGACGTGTACACTTGCATTCAATTGCGCTTTTATTACATGCATCAAGTTTTTGGCGCCGTCGCCGGGGATTGGCAACTAAATTTTGTTTTTCTTTATTTTCTTGCTCTTTAACTATTCTTTATCTAACTCTAATTATAATTACTTATTTATTTTATTTATTTTATTATTAACTTTGATTTATTTGGTTTATGACCAGGGTAAACCCGAGTGATCCATTATACGAGTTGGATCCTGAGATTGAACGCACAAGACACCATCTGAGATGCAATCTTTTCCATGTCATGGATGATCCACCAAGAGAACAAATTCCACCTGTTGATCATAATGTACTGCCACCAGCAATGCCGCAGCAGCCACTGCCGTAACCATTGCCGAGGCAACCCACTGTTAGAGACTATCTGGTGGAAGATCTAAACGGACTCAACCCTGACGTAGTCACCCCAGAGATCGAAGCAACTAACTTTGAGCTCAAACTAGTGATTTTCAACATGTTGAACACAATTGGACAGTTTAGTGGGTCTGCTACTGAAGATGCAAGGCAGCATCTTAAATCTTTCATGGAAGTGTGCAACTCTTTCAAGATTCAAGGAGTCCATGAAGATATTTTGCAATTAAAATTATTCCCCTATTCACTGAGGGATAGGGCGAAAACCTGGTTAAATGGTATCTCAGCAGGATCCATAGGATCTTGGGAGGAACTCTACCGAGAATTCATTACGAGGTTTAATCCGATAAATCACTATGAACGCATCCGTAATGAAATCACATCATTCCGACAAGATGAAGATGAATCGATGTATGAGGCATGGGAACGTTATAGAAAATTGTTAAACAAATGTCCACTACATGGTTTTCCCTTATGGACGCAAGTCTCCATGTTTTATAATGCTACCAATGCCTCCACACGGATGATGCTAGATGCTTCCGCAAATGGGACCTTTTGGACAGAGCACCCGCGGAGGTAATTGAGATTTTGAACAAACTCGCAAGGAACGATTTCCAATTTCCCACATCAAGGCAAGGAGTAATGAGACGTCATGCCACAGCCTATGAATTAGATATATCCAGTTCGGTGGCAGCACAATTGGCTTCTCTGACCAAGATGGTTCAGAATATGCAAGCCCAGAGGAACATACATGAGGTTAAGGCAGTTAACCCATAGGATTACATGTAAGATGAGGAGACTAGCCTATATGTTGGAAACTATAACAGAAATAATCCAATGATGTCCAACAATTACAACCCATCCTGGAAAAGGCATCCAAACTTTTCATGGAGTAACCCTAACAATGCCTTAAATCCAATTAATCAAGCCACTGGATTCCAGCATCAAAATCAGAACCTGTCGTAGCAGAACACTCAGCAACCCATGCTACAACAACAGGTACAACAACAATAGTCTCTGAATGCATTGGTAGATTCTCTCACAGCTTTTATGTCAAATACTAATGCTTACATGACCGGGAATAGCTGTTTCATGAAGCGTACTGATGACTTCATGAAATGAATAAAGATGAGATTGTAAACCACCAGGGGGTTTACCTAGCAATACTGAAGTTGCTAAGGTGTTAGGCTACGAGTAATGCAAGGTAATCACAACACGAAGTGGCCTACAATTAAAAGATAAAGAAGAGATCTCTACCGATAGAGTCAAACCAAAAAAGAAACATCATGAGGACTCAGAAGCTGAGCAGGATCTTGCCGAAAGCACTACCCCGACAGTAGAACCAGTAGTATCAGAACCATCTGCCGAGACAGCTGCAGATAAAATCACCCCAGGTATTAAACTCAATATCCAAGGAAACTTGGAGGATATCAGACCACCACCTCATTTCCCACAGAGGCTAAAGAAGCACAAACAAGACCACCAATTTCAGAAATTCCTAGACATCTTGAAGCAGGTCCATATCAACTTGCCACTAGTTGAGGCTATTGAACAAATGTCCAACTATGCCATGTTTTTAAAGGACATAGTATCCAAACGATGAAGGCTAGGGGAATTTGAAATGGTGGCAGCCACTGAAGGTTGCATGGCCATTTTGCATAATCGCATGCTAACCAAACTAAAGGATCCTAGATGCTTCAAAATCCCTTGTGCGATTGGGGATAGTTATAAAGGAAAGGCCCTATGCGACTTGGGAGAAAGCATCAACCTTATACCCAAATCAGTTTTTCAAAAACTTGGAATAGGACGGGCAAAACCAATAACAGTAATGCTCCAACTTGCGGATCGGTCCTATGTGCATCCTGAAGGCAAAATTGAGGACATTCTGGTAAAGTTTGACAAGTTTATATTTCCTGCCGACTTTCTTGTCCTTGACTGTGAGGCTGACGATAATGCACCGATCATATTGGGAAAACCTTTCCTTGTTACTGGACGCACCATCATTAATATGGAAAATGGCGAGCTCACAATACGAATAAATGATCAACAAGTCAAGTTGAACGCCTTCCACAATCTTACAAATTCAGAAGCTCCAGTAGAATGTAAGGCTCTCCATACACCGAATCAGGGTAATAAAACATCCTGCCTGGGTAGCACGCTTGGTAACTGTTCAGAAAACGAATAAAACCCAAAGGAGAAACCGAATGCACTGAAGGGACTGGCCAACTCATGAAGAAAGATATGGGCCAGAAAGAGATAATGAAAGAGGGAGATGCATTTACATGCACTCCACAAATAACATAATCTCTTCCCTTCCATTTTAGTTATTATATTAGAATTATTTTATATATTATTATTTTCCGTATTTTATGTTGTTATGTCTTATTTTCAGTATTTCCTATTTTTTTTGTTTTGTTTAGAATAAATAAAGCAACGAATGTAGAAATATTATGCCACAGCAGGAAGTCTGCTGCCGTGGTAGTGCACTATGTCAGAACCGCAAAACTCCTAACGGGCAGAAACAGTGTAACGGCTCTCTGCCAAGAAATCCATCGCGGCAGTAACTGTGCAAAAAGGATTCCAGCACACCATTGAAGAAAACTATGGCATCGGCCCATTCTTGTTTGACAAGATCGAAGACCAAGATTGGGAAAAATTTTATCTCCAACCTCCTATAGCAAATGCCACAATTGTAAGAGAATTCTATGCGCATTGTCCGAATAGGGACACGTTGTTCATCTACTGCCGGGGCAAGCCAGTAAAGCTTGATGCTGAGGCAATCAACAATTACTACGACCTTATCCTCATACGCGATGAACATGATGAATTTGTAGCCAATACCGAGGATTACACGGCAATCAAGGATGAACTTTGCTACGACAATACTCCATGGGAAACCGGTGCCCATAGGGATTATGTAACAAGGCTCAGCCTTAAACCAGAAGCCAAGCTTTGGTGCACATTTTTCAAACGACGCCTCATGCCCACCTCCCACAATAGCAAAGTTGATAGAAGAAGATTGATGCTCATTCATTCAATCATCAACAAAAGGACCATCAATGTTGGAGAGATCATTCTTCAAGAAATTTATGATTGCGGTAAGAAAAAACGAGATCCATTATATTTCCCTAGTTTAATCTTTGCCCTATGCGCCGCTGTAGGTGTCCCTATAGAAGAAACCGATGAATACACAATACAAAGGCAAGGCTGGACAAGAGAATTCTGCCACAGAGTGATGCAGATCACCCAAGCAGACCCAGTGCAAGAAACACCTCAACAATTCACTGCCGACTTACTGCTGGAGGGCAGTATACGACAGAAGCACGTGACAATGCCCAAGAAACTGCCACAGTAGATCCATATCAGGAGATTTTGCAGAGGATGTCAGACATGGACCTGCGCCAGCAAAGATACATGGAATATCAGAGAGATTTCAACAACACTCTTGCCAACATGCTGATCCAGAATTTTTTTGAATGCTGTATATTTTGAGCATTGAGAACAATGCTCGGTTTAAGTTTGGGGAGATTGTAGGTGCAGAAGCACTGCCGAGGCTACCCACTGCCGTGGCATTACCATGAAAAGGGAGTAAAAAATTTTTTTCTGAATTTTTTTTACAATATTCTTTTTTCTTGAATTTTTGTTTGTAATCTTATACTGCCCTACATCAGCTTTGCTTTAGTTTACTCCTTTAAGGCTATAGAAATCTTTCTCCTAACCATGGCCAAGTTCTGCTTTGAAGGGATAACTATAGGATACTCATGTAATAAAACTTAGAAGCTTGCTTTAGGGTTAGAAAGAAAATAAACACTTTTTGGACTTGTTTGATTTAGGAATTCTTTTAATAAACTTAGGTGATAAACACTTAGAACCTTTTGGAAAAATAACTAGAGGTGCCTATCACTACTCTAGTTTTGCTCTCCTTCATGCTAGAGGTGCCCGAAACTGGCTCTGGTATGCTAAATAAGTGGTTAATAAGAAAAAAATAAACAAAAGAAGAAAATAGGAAATGCATATCTTGAGGTGCCCGAAATTGGCTCAAGACTTGTTGTTTTAAGGAGATAACTTTAGTTCAAGATTCTACTTCTCTTGAACTTAGAGTTTATCCAAGAAAGCCTTGAATCAGCCTTGTCCATAAAACGCACACACTCACCTAGCCTTATAGCTTGTTTCTTAGTAAAATTCCTTGGGTAAACTAGTGGCTAAAACGGAAAGAGACATGACCATGGTGGGGAGAATAGATGGAAAAGTAAGACCAAAGGGGAGTAAGGTTCGACAATTTGATGTTTTGCATTGCTTGAGGACAAGCAATAGTTTGAGTTTGGGGGTATTTTATGAGTGCCTAAAAGGCAGTTATTTACTACCCTTCTCATGGTACTTTATGCATCTATTATACACCAACCTAAACTGAAATATGGACTCTTTGTGCAAGTATTGGATATTCCATTATCGTTACTTACAAAGTCAATATTTATAGAGAATGCAGATATTATTACATATTTTGTACATACAGGAATATCCAGGGCAGAAGCGGAGTTGAAGCAATGTTAAAGCCGAGGCAGAAGAAAAGGTCGCGGCAGAAACCAGTGTGGCAGCACCAACAATGGAGGCGCAATGAAAGATAAAAATATAGAGAACATTCTGGAAGATGCAGCGCACAAATTGGACCAGGCTAGCGCGCTAAAAGCCCAAGTCAAAGACCAAGCGGGAAAACCCTTCTAGAAGACGACAAACTTGGAAATATCAGATCTCTTGAAGAAGACTTGTTCCTTACTCCAAGTTGAAGTCTATTTAGGAAAGGTTTGCCCTAGGTTAAGACTATATATGCCCTAGCCGGCCACATTGTTCAGGAGAGCCGATTTTAGAGAAACCTTTCTGCCTAAGAATTGTACCTAAACGACGATATGTTCTAAATTTCTTAGGGATAGGTGAAGGTTGTAGATATTAGTGAGAGGAGATTGATTCTTGTTTCTTTGTTCTTATGCAATAATAATATCAAAGTTTGCTTATCCTATTGTCATTCTTTGTTCTTGCATTCAAGCTCGAGAGAGAAGTTTGTAAGTAATCTATTTATCTAGCATCGAGAGGTGTAGATTCACGAAAGGGATAAGTACGGTATTGTAGACATTAACTCAGCCTAGAGATAGGTTAAGAGTTTCAACAGCTAAAAGAAGTGTTGGATTGGTTGGTGGTTATCGTTGATTTACGCCAAGAGGTATCGTCAAGGACCAGTCATCAACAGCACTCTAACTTAGAGATAAGCGGAGTAAACTATGGACACTTTGCTGAACTTTGATACCTCTATCCAAGAGTAAGAGATTGCCGCGATAGAGAACACCAATACTGTCGAGGCTGTATCTACAGTACTGTCGAAGCAATATTGTGTGATTGCATTGGACAAGAAGAAGATCAATCGAATTCATTGATTGACGCAGCTGGATCCTACCCACTTTCTTTATATTGTTCTCAACTTTTTATTTTATGTTTTTTTAATTAATTATTTAGTTAGTTAAACAAATCAACTCATCTGTGTTTTTACTTTATTTTCAAGAGAAACAGAACAAGGGGAGACATATTAAGTATACCAATCCCTGTGGAGACGATACACGATATACTTATCATTTTATTACTTGGCGACGTGTACACTTGCACTCAATTGCGCTTTTATTACACGCATCATGTGCGTTTTATGGACAAGTTTGATTCAAGGCTTTCTTAGATAAACTCTAAGTTCAAGACAAATAGAATTTTGGACTAAAACTGTCTCCTTAAAACAACAAGTCTTGAGCCAATTTTGGGCACCTCAAGATATGTGTTTTCTATTTTCTTTTTTTTCTTATTTTTTCTTATTAACCACTTATTTAGCATACTAGAATCAGTTTTGGGCACCTCTAGCACGAAGGAGAGCAAAACTAGAGCCAGTGATAGACACCTCTAGTTATTTTTCCAAAGGTTCTAAGTCTTTATCACCTAAGTTTATTAAAAGAACTCCTAAATCAAACAAGTCCAAAAAGTGTTTATTTTTTTCTAACCCTAAAGCAAGCTTCTAAGTTTTATTCCATGAGCATCCTATGGTTATCCCTTCAAAACAGAACTTGGCCATGATAAGGAGAAAGATTTCTATAGCCTTAAAGGAGTAAACTAAAGCAAAGCTGATGTAGGGCAGGACAAGATCACAAACAGAAATTCAATAAAAGAGAATATTGTAAGAAAAAAATCAGAAAAAAAAATTACTCCCTTTTCATGGTAATGTCGTGGTAGTGGGTAGCCTCGGCAGTGCTTCTGCACCTAAAATCTCCCTCAAACTCAAACCGAGCATTATCCTCAATGCTCAAAATATAAGGCAAACAACAATTAAAATATGGAAATAGACAAAAGTAGTAACGGAAATATTTATAATGACTCCGTGGAGCTGCTTGTACAGAGCATTCTCCTAGGCCTTGTTGTTGATGTCTTTCGTCTGGATCCTTGTGCTGGTGATTGCTGTTGTTTGCCCTGCCGATGCGGTTGAACTCTATAGGGTAGTGTGCGGTGCATTGGTGTCGTAACATCATCCCCTTCTTCCACCTCGTCCATATTGTCTGTGTTCATGATTTTCGTTGCGCCGCCTATGTGGCACTGCCGTGGCAGTGGGTATTTCTGATTCATGGGACGAACTGTGGTATTCATCAATCTCGTGAGACAGTGTATCTCTACTGAGACTGGGCATAGGGATTGGTTCCCTTTGGGGAGAGTTAAAGACTGCTCGCCTCTTGGATGGCCTTTGGCTGGTAGATGATACTCGGGCAGACTTTGCTGGCCTGGACGATCCGGCAGCATGAAATTGTTGGTGCAGCCATGGTTGCGGCCCTAGGGTAGGTGTTGTCTCAGTGTAAAGGGCGGCAGTGACAAACATGTTGGCTGAGAACTCGGGAAATTGTGCCCCTTGATGTGGGAAGTTTTGCATCATCATATTGGCTAGCGATGTGTTGAAGTCCCGTTGGTAATACATGTAGCGTTGTTGGTGAAGGTCCATAGCTGCCATCTTCTGCAGAATTTCTTGGTATGGGTCTGTTGCAGCATTTAGCTCGGCAGAGGCTGGTGCTTCTATTGAATACTGCCCTCCGGCGGTGCATTCGGCAATAAACTACTGCGGTGTTGCCTGGACAGGCTCTGCGTACGTGATCTGTATAACTTGGTGGCAGAAATCTCTTGTCCATCCCTACCGAGTTGGCGTATATTCATCCGTTTCTTCGACCGAAACTCCTACATTAATGCACAAGGCAGAGATTAAACATGGGAAATAAAGCGGTCCACGTTCCTTCTTACCACATTCATGAATTTCGTGAAGAATGATCTCTCCAATGTTGATGCTTCTCTTCTTGATGATGGACTGGATTAGCACCAGTCTTTTGCGATCCACTGTGTTGTTATGGGAGGTTGGGATAAGCCGTCTCTTGAAAAAGGTATATCACATCTTGGCCTCGGTTATTAGACTCTGCCTTGTTACCGAACCTTTATGGGCACCGGTTTCCCATGAGGTGTTACTGTAACAAAGCTCATCTTTAATCTCTTCATAGTCTTGGGTGGTGATGCTGTCTACAAATTCTGTATGAACATCACGTATGGGTGTGAGACCATAAAATTCATTGATGACTTTGGCATCAAGTTACACAGGCTTGCCTCGGTAATGGGTAAAGAGGTTGTCCTTGCTCGGTCTATGTGCGTAAAATTCTCTCACAATTGTGGCGTTCGCCGTTGGAGGCTCTAGGCAAAATGCCTCCCAATCTTGATACTGAATCTTGTTGAACAAGTATGATTCAATGCCGAAGTATATCTCATTGGTCTTTTGAAATCCTTGTTCTTCCTATAATTGCCGAGCAACGAATGAGCGGTGGAATCGGTCAACAACAGTGGCAGGGGCGAATCTTATGTAAGAAGCCATTGATTGTTCATGAAAAATGGTTTGAGAAATTCTGGAGTAAGAGAGAGAGTTCTGAAAATTTCAAGAGATTGGAGAGATAGTGAGAGCAAGATTATTCAAGAAAGCAAAAGTAGCAAGAATGCAAGAGTAAATAATGCACAGTAATGAGTTTGCTTATATAGGCTGTAAAAATATGACTGTTAAAAATATAGCCGTTAGGCATTTACTACCTTGATGCACAGTTACTGCCACGACGGGTTTCTCGGTAGAGAGCCGTTACACTGTTTCTGCCCGTTAGAAATTCTACGGCTCTAACACAGTGCACTGCCGCGACAGTAAACTTTCTGTTGTGGCATAATTTTTCTGCATTCGTTGTTTATTTATTCTAAAAAAAACAAGACAGAAAAACATGAAATACTGAAAATACAACATAAAATACTAAAAATAATAAACTAATCCTAATATAATAACTAAAATGGAAGGGAAGAGATTATGTTACTTGTGGAGTGCATGTAAATTCATCTCCCACTTTTATTATCTCTTTCTGGCCCGTATCTTTCTTCATGAGTTGGTCAGTCCCTTCAGTACATTCAACTTCTCCTTTGGGTTTTATTCGTTTACCGAATAGTCTGCCGAGCGTGCTACCCAGGCAGAATGTTTTAGTACCCTGATTTGGTGTATGGAGAGCCTTATATTCTGCTGGAGCATCTGAATTTGTAAGATTCTGAAAGGCGTTCAACTTAACTTGTTGATCATTTATCTGCATTGTGAGCTTGCCATTTTCCACATCGATGATGGTGCGTCCAGTAGCAAGGAAAGGTCGACCCAATATGATTGGTGCATTATCGTCGGCCTCACAGTCAAGGACAAGAAAGTCGGCAGGAAATATAAACTTGTCGACCTTCACCAGAATGTCCTCAATTTTTCCTTCAGGATGCACATAGGACCGATACACAAGTTGGAGCAGTACTGTTGATGATTTTGCCCGTCCTATTCCAAGTTTTTGAAAAACTGATTTGGGCATAAGGTTGATGCTTGCTCTAAGTCGCATAGGGCCTTTCTTTTATAACCATCCCCAATTACACAGGGGATTGTGAAGCATCCAGGATCCTTTAGCTTTGGCGGCATGCGATTATGCAACATGGCCATGCAACCTTCAGTGTCTGCCACTGTTTCAAATTCCCCTAGCATTCATCATTTTTATAACATGTCCTTTAAGAACTTGGCATAGTTGGGCATTTGTTCAATAGCCTCAACTAGTGGCAAGTTGATATTGACTTGCTTTAATATGTCTAGGAATTTCTGAAATTCGTGGTCCTGTTTATGCTTCTTTAACCTCTGCGGGAAAGGAGGTGGTGGTCTTATGTCCTCTAGGTTTCCTTGGATATTGAGTTTAATACCTGGGGTGAACTTATCTGCAGTTGCCTCGGCAGGTGGTTCTGATACTGCTGGTTCTACTGCCGTGGCAGTGCTTTCGGTAGGGTCCTGCTCAGCTTCTGAGTCCTTATGATGTTGCTTTTCTGGTTGGACTCTATCAGTTGAGGTCCATTCTTTATCTTTTAATTTTAGGCCACTTCTTGTTGTAATTACCTTGCATTGCTCGTGGCCTGACACCTTAGCAACTTCAGTATTGCTAGGGAAACCCCCTGGTGGTCGAGTATTTTGTCGTTGGGCAAATTGACCAACTTGGTTTTCTAGAGATTTTATTGCGGCCTCCTAATTCTGCAGTCTTATCTCAGTTCGGTTCATGAAGTCATTAGTACGCTTCATGAAGCGACTATTCTCGATCATGTAAGCATCAGTCTTTATCATAAAAGCCGTGAGAGAATCTGCCAATGCGTTCAGAGACTGTTGCTGTTGTACCTGCTGATGTGGCATGGACTGTTGAATGTGCTATTGCGGCAGGTTCTGAATTTGGTACTGGAATCCAGAGGCTTGATTAATTGGATTTAAGGCATTGTTGGGGTTACTCTATGAAAAGTTTGGATGCCTTTTCCAAGATGGGTTATAATTGTTGGACATTATTTGATTGTTTTTGTTATAGTTTCCAACATATAGGCTGTTTTCCTCATCTTGCATGTAATCAGATGAGTTAACTGCTTTAACCTCATGTATATTTCTCTGGGCTTGCATATTCTGAACCATCTTGGTCAGAGAAGCCAATTTTTCTGCCACCGAACTGGGTGTGTCTAATTCATGGGCTGTGGCATGACGTCTCATTCCTCCTCGCCGTGATGTGAGAAATTGGAAGTCGTTCCTTGCGAGTTTGTTCAGAATCTCAATGGCCTCCGCGGTTGCTCTATCCAAAAGTGTCTCATTTGCGGAAACGTCTAGCATCATCCTTGTGGATGCATTGGTAGCATTATAAAACATGGAGACTTGTGTCCACAAGGGAAAACCATGTAGTGGGCATTTGTTTAACAATTTTCTGTAGCGTTCTCATGCCTCATACATCGGTTCATCATCATCCTGCCGAAATAATGTGATTTCATTACGGATGCGATCATATAGAGATTTTTCGGGTTAAACCTCGTAATGAATTCTCGGTAGAGTTTCTCCCAAGATCCTATGGATCCTGCTGGATTTCCATTTAACCAAGTTTTCGTACACTTCCATGAAAGCTTTGAGATGCTGCCTTGCATCTTCAGTAGCAGACCCACTAAACTGTCCAATTGTGTTCAACATGTTGAACATCACTGGTTTGAGCTCAAAGTGAGTTGCTTCAATTTCTGGGGTGACTACGCCAGGGTTTAGTCTGGTTAGGTCTTCCACCAGAAAGTCTCTAATAGTGGGTTGCCTCAGCAATGGTTGTGGCAGTGGTTGCTGCGGCATTGCTAGTGGCAGTACATTATGGTCAACAGGTGAAATTTGTCCTCTTGGTGGATCATCCATGACTTGAAACAGGTTGCGCCTCAGATGGTTTCCTGTGCGTTCGATTTAAAGGTCCAATTCATACAATGAACCACTCGGGTTTACCTTGGTCATACACCAAATAAATCAAATTTAATAATAAAAAATAAATAATTAAAATTAAAGTTAGATAAAGAATGGTTAAAGAGCAAAAAAATAAAGAAAAACAAAATTTAGTTGCCAATCCCCGGCAACGGCGCCAAAAACTTGATGAGTGTAATAAAAGCGCAATTGAGTGCAAGTGTACACGTCGCCAAGTAATAAAATGATAAGTATATCGTGTATAATCTCCACAGGAATTGGTATACTTAATATGTCTCCCCTTGTTCCCTTGCTCCTGAAAATAAAGTAAAAACACAGATGAGTTTATTTGTTTAACTAACTAAATAATTAAATAACAAAACATAAAATAAAATGTTGAGAACAATATAGAGAAAGTGGGTAGGATCCAGCTGCGTCAATCAGTGGATTCGATTGATCTTCTTCTTGTCCAATGCAATCACACAACACTGCTTCGACAGTACTGCAGATATAACCTCGGCAGCATTGGTGTTCTCTGTCGCGGCAATCTCTTGCTCTTGGGTAGAGGCATCAAAGTTCAGCAAAGTGTCCGTAGTTGAATCCGCTTATCTCTAAGTCAGAGTGTTGTTGATGACTGGTCCTTGATGATACCTCTCGGCGTAAATCAACGATAACCACCAACCAATCCAACACTTCTTTTAGTTGCTGAAACTCTTAACCTATCTCTAGGCCGAGTTAGTGTCTACAACACCGTACTTATCCCTTTTGTGAATCTACACCTCTCGATACTAGATAAATATATTACTTATAAACTTTTCTCTCGAGCTTGAATACAAGAACAAGGAATGGCAATAGGATAAGCAAACTTTGATATTATTATTGCATAAGAACAAAGAAACAAGAATCAATCTCCTCTCACTAATATCTACAACCTTCACCTATCTCTAAGAAATTTAGAACATAATATCATTTAAGTACAATTCTTAGGGAGAAGGATTTCTCTAAAAATCGGCTCTCCAAACAATGTGGTCGGCTAGGGTATATATAGTCTTAGCCTAGGGCAAACCTTTCCTAAATAGACTTCAACTTGGAGTAAGAAACAAGTCTTCTTCAAGGGATCTGATATTTCCAAGTTTGCCGCCTTCAAGAAGGGTTTTCTCGCTTGGTCTTTGACTTGGGCTTTTAGCGCGCTAGCCTGGTCCAATTAGTGCGCTGCATCTTCCAGAATGTTCTCTATATTTTTATCTTTCATTGCGCCTCCAATGTTGGTGTTGTCACTCTGGATTCTACTGTGGCCTTGTCTTCTGCCTCGACCTCAACATTGCTTCACTGCCGCTTCTGCCCTGGATATTCCTGCATGTATAGAATATGTAATAATACATGCATTCTCTATAAATATTGACTTTGTAAGTAATGATAACAGAATATCCAATATTTGCGCAAAGAGTCCATATTTCAGTTCAAGTTGGTGTATAATAGATGCATAAAGTATCATGAGAAGGGTAGTAAATAACTGCCTTTTAGGCACTCATCAAGTATCCTAGAGCCAAGCCTTCAAAACAGATCCTAACTATGGTAAGGAGAAAGATTTTTATTGCCTTTAAGAATAAACTAAGACAATAATGATGAAGAGCAATGCAAAAGTATGGCAACAGTTTTAAGTACAGTGGTGGATATAAAACAAAAAAAAATTATCACTAAAAGCTTCCTTTTCATGGCAAGGCCGCGATAGTAGATAGCCTCAGCAATGGCTCTACACCCCCAAACTCAAACCAAGTATTGTCCTCAATGCTTAATTCAGGGGTAGGCAGTAGGTAAAAATATATAAGCAGAGAAAAATATTAGAAAATAGTTTATATTGACAACAATAAAGAAGAACAATTAATATGATTTGGAAGAACTTTTTTCCACAATCTGTCTTCTCGGTCTGGTTGTTGATGGTTGTGCCCTTGGTGTTGGTGATGGATTTACTCTTCTCGGCGGCTGAAATCTCATTGGTGTGGCACTTTTTATTGTAGCATTGACTTCTTCTCCTCCTTCATCTTCTGTATCCATGATTTCAGTGCTTCTAGCATTTTTCGGATCTGCCCCGGCAGGCTGGATACTGGGCTCGGCAATTGATGCGCTCTGATGAATGTAGGCATCTATCTCAGCTGATAGACTGCCCATTGGTATCGGTGATCTAGGGGGAGTCATGAAAACTCCCCTTCTCTTTGAAGGTCTTCTGCTTTTGGATGATGCCGCGACAGTGTCTGTTGCCCTAGATGGGTTGATGAGTGCCTAAAAGGCAGTTATTTACTACCCTTCTCATGGTACTTTTCACATCTATATTAAACCAACTTGAGCTGAAATATGGACTCTTTGCATAATATAGGATATTCCGTTATCACTACTCACAAAGATGAAATTTATAGAGAATGCAGATATTATTACATATTCTATACATGCAGAAATATCCAGGTCCGAAGCAGCAGTGAAGCAGTGTTGAGGACGAGGCAGGAGACAAAGCCGCGACAGCATCCAGAGTGGCAGCATCAACATTGTAGGCGCAATGAAATATAAAAATATAAAGAACATTCTAGAAGATGCAGAGCACCAATTGGACCAGGCTAGCGCACTAAAAGCCCAAATCAAAGACCAAACAGGAAAATCCTTCTAGAAGGCGGCAAACTTGGAAATATCAGATCTCATGAAGAAGACTTGTTCCTTACTCCAAGTTAGAGTCTATTTAGGAAAGGTTTGCCCTAGGTTAAGGCTATATATAACCTAGCCGGCCACATTGTTTAGAGAGCCGATTTTAGAGAAACTCTTCCCCCTAAGAATTGTACCTATCGACATTATATTCTAAATTTCTTAAGGATAGGTGAAGGTTGTAGATATTAGTGAGAGGAGATTGTTTCTTGTTTCTTGTTCTAATACAATAATAATATCAAAGTTTGCTTATCCTATTGTCATTCCTTGTTCTTGCATTCAAGCTCGAGAGAGAAGTTTGTAAGTAATATATTTATCTAGCATCGAGAGGTGTAGATTCACAAAAGGGATAAGTACGGTGTTGTAGACACTAACTCGGCCTAGTGATAGGTTAAGAGTTTCAGCAGCTAAAAGAAGTGTTGGATTGGTTGGTGGTGTTATCGTTGATTTACACCGAGAGGTATCGTCAGGGACCAGTCATCAACAACACTCTGACTTAGAGATAAACGGAGTCAACTACAGACACTTTGATGAACTTTGATGCCTCTGCCCAAGAGCAAGAGATTGTCGCGATAGAGAATACTAATGCTACCGGGGTTGTATCTGTAGTACTGTTGAAGCAGTGTTGTGTAATTGCATTAGATAAGAAGAAGATCAATCGAATCCACTAATTGACGCAGCTGGATCCTACCCAGTTTCTCTATATCGTTCTCAATCTTTCTTTTATGTTTTGTTATTTAATTATTTAGTTAGTTAAACAAATCCACTTATATGTGTTTTTATTTTTCAGGAGCAAGAGAACAAGGGGAGTCATATTAAGTATACCAATCCCTGTGGAGACCATACACGATATACTTATCACTTTATTACTTAATGACGTGTACACTTGCACTTAATTACGCTTTTATTGCACGCATCAAGTTTTTGGCGCCGTTGCTGGGGATTGGCAACTAAATTTTGTTTTCTTTATTTTATTGCTCTTTAACCATTCTTTATCTAACTTTAATTCTAATTATTTATTTTTCTTATTATTAACTTTGGTTTATTTGGTGTATGACCAGGGTAAACCCGAATGGTCCATTGTATGAATTAGACCCTGAAATCGAATGCACAGGACACCATCTGAGGCGCAACCTGTTTCAAGTCATGGATGATCCACCAAGAGGACAAATTCCACATGTTGACCATAATGTACTGCCACTAGCAATGTCGCAGCAGCCACTGTCGCAACCATTGCTGAGGCAGCCCACTATTAGAGACTTTCTGGTGGAAGACCTAACCGGACTAAACCCTGACGTAGTCACCCCACAAATTGAAGCAACTCACTTTGAGCTCAAACCAGTGATATTTAACATGTTAAACACAATTGGACAGTTTAGTGGGTCTGCTACTGAAGATGCAAGGCAGCATCTCAAATCTTTCATAGAAGTGTGAAAAAACTTGGTTAAATGGAAATCCAGCAGGATCCATAGGATCTTGGGAGAAACTCTACCGAGAATTTATTACGAGGTTTAATCCGAAAAATCTCTATGATCGCATCCGTAATGAAATCACATCATTTCGGCAGGATGATGATGAACCGATGTATGAGGCATGGGAACTCTACAGAGAATTGTTAAACAAATGCCCACTACATGGTTTTCCCTTGTGGAAACAAGTCTCCATGTTTTATAATGCTACCAATGCATCCACAAGGATGATGCTAGATGCTTCCGCAAATGGGACACTTTTGGATAGAGCAACCGCGGAGGCCATTGATATTCTGAACAAACTCGCAAGGAACGACTTCTAATTTCCCATATCAAGGCGAGGAGGAATGAGACGTCATGCCACAGCCCATGAATTAGACACACCCAGTTCGGTGGCAGAAAAATTGGCTTCTCTGACCAAGATGGTTCAGAATATGCAAGCCCAGAGAAATATACACGTGGTTAAAGTAGTTAACTCATCTGATTACATGCAAGATGAGTAAACTAGCCTATATGTTGGAAACTATAACAGGAACAATCAAATAATGTCTAACAATTATAACCCATCTTGGAAAAGGTATCCAAACTTTTCATGGAGTAATCCCAACAATGCCTTAAATCCAATTAATCAAGCCTCTGGATTCTAGCACCAAAGTCAGAACCTGCCGCAGCAGCACATTCAACAGTCCATGCCACAGCAGCAGGTACAACAACAACAGTCTCTGAACGCATTGGCAGATTCTCTCACGGCTTTCATGACAAAGACTGATGCATACATGACAGAGAATAGCCGCTTCATGAAGCGTACTGATGACCTCATGAACCGAACTGAGATGAGACTACAGAACCAGGAGGTTGCGATTATGTCTTTAGAAACCCAAGTTGGTCAATTTGCCCAACGTCAAAACACTCAACCACCAGGGGGTTACCTAGCAATACTGAGGTTGCTAAGGTATTAGGCAACGAGCAATGTAAGATAATTACGACAAGAAGTGGCCTACAATTAAAAGATAAAGAAGGGACCTCAGCCGATAGAGTCCAACCAGAAAAGCAACATCATGATGACTCAAAAGTTGAGAAGGACCCTACCGAAAGCACTACCGCGGCAGCAGAACCAGCAGTACCTGAACAACCTGCCGAGGCAGATGCAGATAAATTCACCCTAGGTATTAAACTCAATATCCAAGGAAACCTGGAGTACATAATACCACCACCTCCTTTCCCGCAGAGGTTAAAAAGCACAAACAGGACCACCAATTTCAGAAATTCTTAGACATCTTAAAGCAGATCCATATCAACTTGCCACTAGTTGAGGCTATTGAAAAAATGTCCAACTATGCCAAGTTCTTAAAGGACATAGTATCCAAACGACGAAGGCTATGGGAATTTAAAACAGTGGCAGCCACTGAAGGTTGCATGGCCATGCTACATTATCGCATACCGCCTAAGCTAAAGGATCCTGGATGCTTTACAATCCCCTGTGCGATTGGGGATGGTTACAAAGGAAATGCCCTATGCGACTTGGGAGCAAGCATCAATCAAATGCCCAAATCAGTTTTTCAAAAACTTGGAATAGGGCGGGCAAAACCAACAACAATACTGCTCCAACTTGTGGATTGGTCCTATGTGCATCCTGAAGGCAAAATTGAGGACATTCTGGTTAAGGTCGACAAGTTTATATTTCTTGACGACTTTCACGTCCTTGATTGTGAGGCCGACGGCAATGCACCGATCATATTGAGTCGACCTTTCCTTGCTACTAGACGCATCATCATCGATATAGAAAATGATGAGCTCACAATGCGGATAAACGATCAACAAGTCAAGATCAATGTTTTTCATACGCTTAAAAATCATGACAATCCAAAAGAATACCAAGTATCAAAGACCTTAGACTAAGACATAATACAACCATGTCTGGAAAATAATTGCCCCGACAGCGTCATCAGCAATTCTAAGCATCACTACCACGACAGTGCAGAGGATGATTGCTATACCCATGCTCTGAACAAAGTACACGAAATCGAGAGCCTTGAAGCACAAGAAATTGAGGAATAAACTGGAAAACCCACTTTCCAGGTACTCATATTACACCTTTGAATTATCCAAGAAAGGATAATGAGCCCACAAGTATGGAGCCAGTAATCACTGAATTAAAACCCTTGCCTGCCAATTTAAAGTATGTTTATTTGGGACCCAACCACACAATGCCTGTAATCATTTCTTCTAAGCTGCAGCTGAAACAGGAACAAAGCTTAATAGAAGTGCTGCGGTAGCATAAGACAACACTAGGGTGGACAACTGATGACATAAAAGGAATAAGCTCAGCCGTTTGTATGCATAAAATCATATTAGATAAAGGTCAAAAAAACCCCGTGGAGGCCCAGAGGGGACTTAACCATACCATGAAGGAGGTAGTTCATAAGGAAATAATTAAGTGGCTTGATGCTTGAATCATTTATCCTATCTCTGACAGTGAATGGGTAAGCCCAGTACAATGTGTGCCCTAAAAAGGTGGCATGACTGTCATAACCAATGAGAACAATGAGTTAATCCCAACAAGAACTGTGATAGGGTGGAGAGTTTGTATGGACTATCGAAAGTTAAACAAAGCAACAAAGAAAGACCATTTTCCTCTACCCTTTATTGATGAGATGCTTGACAGATTGGCTGGTAAATCCTATTATTGTTTCCTTGATGGTTATACAGGATATAACCAAATTTCTATTGCTCTCGAAGACCAAGCAAAAACCACATTCACCTGCCCGTATGGAATATATGCTTTTAGAATAATGTCGTTCGGCCTTTGCAATGCCCCGGCCACTTTCTAGAGATGCATGATGGCAATTTTTTCAGATATGATAGAAGATTTCATGGAAGTATTAATGGATGATTTTTCCGTCTTTGGGGATAACTTTGCTCACTGCCTCGGAAATTTGGAGAAAGTATTATAAAGATGTGAGGAAACCAATTTAGTCCTCAATTGGGAAAAATGTCACTTTATGGTAAACGAGGGCATAGTACTGGGCCATAAAATATCATCAGAAGGAATTGAGGTTGATAAAGCCAAGATTGATGTGATAAAGAATTTACCTTCACCCATCTCTGTGAAAGGCATTCGAAGCTTCTTGGGACATGCAGGTTTTTATAGAAGGTTTATCTCTAACTTTTCTACAATTTTTAAACCTCTTTGTAACCTACTTGAGCAGGATAGAAAATTTGAATTTACCGACGAATGTACTGAAGCATTCGAGACCCTAAAGGAAAAGCTAGTTACATCACCGATAGTGGTCCTACCAGATTGGACCCTACCCTTCGAGTTAATGTGTGATGCAAGTGATCATGCTTTCGGGGAAGCACTTGGACAAAGGAAAAACAATATCTTATATGTTATTTACAACGCTAGCAAGACACTCAATGGTGCTCAGGTAAATTACACTACAACCGAGAAAGAATTACTAGTAATAGTGTTTGCCTTTGATAAGTTTCGTTCATATCTCATTGGGACTAAAGTTACCGTCCATATAGACCACTCGGCGCTTAAATACCTTTTCTCCAAAAAGGAGGCCAAAACAAGATTGATAAGATGGATTCTTCTGCTACAAGAGTTCGATGTGGAGATAAAAGATAGAAAAGGTACTGAGAACAAAGTAGCTGATCATTTATCCAGACTGGAAAATGAAGGCTATAACAATGAACTGGAAGACATACAAGACACCTTTCGAGGTGAACAAATATTGCATATCGTAATAAATGATGATGATACTGCCGCGGCAACACCCACAGCAGTACATGATTATGATTCCCAGACACTACTTGAGTATATTTCAGAATCTATTAAGGAAGACATACAGGCAGTAACGATAATTCCCTGGTACGCTGATCTTTTTAACTTTTTAGTCAGTGGTATAATTCCTTATAACTTAAACTATAATGAAAAAAGAGGTTTCAGCATAATGTCAAGCATTATTTCTGGGACGAACCTCTCTTGTTTCGACAATGTGTAGATCAGGTTATACGACAATGTGTACCAGAAGAGGAACAACAAGCAATTCTTCAACAATGTCACGATCTATCGTGTGGAGGACATTTTGGCGAAAATAAAACAACAATGAAAGTGCTTCAATCAGGATTTTATTGGCCAACGCTTTTCAAAGATGCCCACCTCTATTGCAAGGCTTTTGATCGATGCCAAAGGACGGGCAATATATCTAGACGAAACGAGATGCTACAAAAGCCAATACTAGAAGTAGAATTATTCGATGTATGGGGAATAGATTTTATGGGACCATTTCCTTCATCTCAAGGAAATCTCTACATCCTAGTAGCATTTGATTATGTGTCCAAATGGGTTGAAGCAATCGTCACACCCCATAATGACGCCAAGACAGTACACAAATTTCTCAAGAAGAACATATTCACAAGATTTGGAATACCAAGAGCCATCATTAGCGACGAAGGTAAGCACTTTGACAATAGGCTCATTGCCGAGACACTAAAGAAAATAGGTTTCACTCATAAAATGGCCACGGCATATCATCCACAAATAAATGGCCAAGCTGAACTTGCAAATAGGGAATTGAAACAAATCCTCAAAAAGGTAGTACACACTTCTAGAAAGGATTAGTCTCATCGGCTTGATGATGCTTTGTGGGCGTATAGAATAGCTTACAAAACGCCCTTGGGGATATCGCCCTATAGATTAGTATTTGGAAAAGCTTGTTATTTATCCGTGGAAATTGAGCATAGAGCTTACTGGGAAGTAAAGAATCTAAATATGGAATGGGAAAAAGCTGGCCAAAAACGACTACTGGACCTTAATGAATTAGATGAATTCAGGACGGAAGCCTATGATAACGCCAAGATCTATAAGGAGAAGACAAAACACTGACATGACAACAAATTGCTGTCGCGACAATTCCTACCAGGGCAGCAAGTCCTCCTCTTTAACTTCAGACTCAAGTTATTCCCTGGAAAACTCAAATCCAGATGGTCAGGTCCTTTCGAAGTTGCTAAGGTTTATCCTCATAGAGCAGTTACAATTAAGTCACAAAAAGAAGGTGTTGAATTCAAAATGAATGGAAAACGGTTGAAACATTACTCTGAACATCAAGAGACGAAAACGATGGCAACCATCACTTTAGCCGAAGCATCTAATGACATCCTCCTCTGGTTTAATTTTGAACATTTAATTACTAGTTTTAGTTGTGTTTTTATTTTTTCTTTTTGTTGTGTTTTAGACAGAATCGAGAAACACAAAAGACATCTCCGAGTAGATCTGCAAAGACTGATCCAACAACGCATCTCTCATTTATTTGTTGTTTGCCTTATATTTTGAGCATTGAGGACAATGCTCGGTTTGAGTTTAGGATTATTGTAGGTGCAGAAGCACTGTCGAGGCTACCCACTGCCGCGATATTACCATGAAAATGGAGTAAATTGTTACTGAAATTTTTACAATATTCTCTTTTCTTGAATTACTATTTTTAATCTTACACTGCTCTACATCAGCTTTGCTTTAGTTTACTCCTTTAAGGCTATAGAAATCTTTCTCCTTACCATGGCCAAGTTCTGTTTTGAAGGGATAACCATAGGAAACTCATGGAATAAAACTTAGAAGCTTGCTTTAGGGTTAGAAAGGAAATAAACACTTTTTAGACTTGTTTGATTTAGGAGTTCTTTTAATAAACTTAGGTGATAAAGACTTAGAACCATTTGGAAAAATAACTAGAGGTGCCTATCATTGGCTCTAGTTTTGCTCTCCTTCATGCTAGAGGTGCCCAAAATTGGCTCTAGTATGCTAAATAGGTGATTAAAAGAAAAAAAAGAAGAAAAAGAAGAAAATAGAAAACGCATATCTTGAGGTGCCCAAAATTGGTTCAAGACTTATTGTTTTAAGAAGATAGCTTTAATCCAAATTCTATTTGTCTTGAACTTAGAGTTTATCTAAGAAAGCCTTGAATCAAACTTGTCCATCAAGCGCACACACTCACCTAGCTTTATAGCTTGTTTCTTAGTAAAAGTCCTTGGGTAAACTAGTGGCTAAAATAGAGAGATAGACATGACCATGGTGGGGAGAATAGATGGAAAAGTAAGAACAAAGGGGAGTAAGGTTCGGCAATTTGATGTCTTGCATTGCTTGAGGATAAGCAATAGTTCGAGTTTGAGGGTATTTGATGAGTGCCTAAAAGCAGTTATTTACTACCCTTCTCATAGTACTTTTCGCATCTATTATACACCAACTTGAGCTGAAATATGGACACTTTGCATAATATTGGATATTCCGTTATCACTACTCACAAAGACAAAATTTATAGAGAATGCAGATATTATTACATATTCTATACATGCAGGAATATCCAGGGCCGAAGCAACAGTGAAGTAATGTTGAGGCCGAGGTAGGAGACAAAGCCGGGGTAGCATCTAGAGTGGCGGCATCAATATTGTAGGCGCAATGAAAGATAAAAATATAAAGAACATTTTAGAAGATGCAACGCACCAATTGGACCAGGCTAGCGCACTAAAAGACCAAGTCAAAGACCAAACGGGAAAATCCTTCTAGAAGGCAGCAAACTTGGAAATATCAGATCTCATGAAGAAGACTTGTTCCTTACTCCAAGTTAGAGTCTATTTAGGAAAGGTTTGCCCTAGGTTAAGGCTATATATAGCCTAGCCGATCATATTGTTTAGAGAGTCGATTTTAGAGAAACCCTTCCCCCTAAGAATTGTACCTATCGACATTATGTTCTAAATTTCTTAGGGGTAGGTGAAGGTTGTAGATATTAGTGAGAGGAGATTGTTTCTTGTTTCTTGTTCTAATGTAATAATAATATCAAAGTTTGCTTATCCTATTGTCAATCCTTGTTTTTGCATTCAAGCTCGAGAGAGAAGTTTGTAAGTAATATATTTATCTAGCACCGAGAGGTGTAGATTCACGAAATGGATAAGTACGGTGTTGTAGAAACTAAATCGACCTAAAGATAGGTTAAGAGTTTTATCAGCTAAAAGAAGTATTGGATTGGTTGGTGGTTATCGTTGATTTACGCTGAGAGGTATCGTCAAGGACCAGTCATCAACAGTATTCTGACTTAGAGATAAGCGGAGTCAACTACGGATACTTTGCTGAACTTTGATACATTTGCCCAAGAGCAAGAGATTGCTGCGACAAAGAACACTAATGTTGTCGAGGCTGTATCTGCAGTACTATCATCGAAGCAGTGTTGTGTAATTGCATTGGACAAGAAGAAGATCAATCGAATCCACTAATTGACGCAGCTGGATTCTACCCACTTTCTCTATATCGTTCTCAATCTTTCTTTTATGTTTTGTTATTTAATTATTTAGTTAGTTAAACAAATCCACTTATCTTTGTTTTTATTTTTCAGGAGCAAGGGAACAAGGGGAGACATATTAAGTATACCAATCCCTGTGGAGACGATACATGATATACTTATCACTTTATTACTTGACGACGTGTACACTTTCACTTAATTGCGCTTTTATTGCATGCATTATGGGTTAGCTGCATGGTATTGCTGCTGCGGTCTGGAGGTAAAGAATTGTCTCGGCCCTGGGGCTGGAGTGGTCTTTGTGTAAGGTGCTGCCGTTAAAAATATGTTTGTAGGACATTCTGGAAATTTCACTCCTTGGTTGGGGAAACTCTGCATCATCATCTGGGCGAGCGTAGTGTTGAAGTCTCGTTGGCATTCCATGTATCTTTGTTGGCAAAGGTCCATGGCGTCCATCCTCTGAAGAATTTCCTGGTAGGGATCTGCTGCGGTAGGGGCTTCGACAGTACCAGGCATCTCTGTCGTGTATTGTGCTCCGGTAGTGAAATCAACTGTAACCCCTTAATTTTAACTTAAAGAGTACAGTAGGTTGAAATTGTTGTTTTTAAAACTTTTATGTCAAGAAATTTTAAAAAAAGTGATAGAAAACTAATTTGTAAACCAAAAGATAAAAACATAATTAAAAAGTAAATATTCTGATTTAAAAATTGATAAAATAATTTTATGCATGAGGTTTTAAAACATCTTAGATCTCTGATAATCCCAAAATAACTGAAAAAAATGGTTGTAAATAACCGTACTGAAAAAAAATATTGTCCGGTAGAGATCTCCAAGTACCAACTCTTAGGGCCAGATATCTGAAAAAATAAACTAAAAGAATGAGCTATAAAGCCCAGTGTGTCTCTAAAGTGCAGTAAAAAATCACAATATCACTCAAATCATAATCACAATCACGATTATAATATAACTTCCATAGTAAATAAACACAAAGAGTGATGAATGAAATGTCACAGAAAATGCAATATCACTGAGAATGTAGTCTCATACTCCGAACACCAAACACAATGGTGGTAAAGCCAACCGATCACAGTGGAGGTAGTTCCCCAGAACCCCTCACCCCTTATTTCGCTAAAACACAGTGTGATAAAAACACCTTCCTCCGTACAATCCACCCCATGCACATGTAATGCAATAAATGTCAATGATCTCATGTCACAACACAGATATCCGTATAGTATACGAATCACACAGTTCAGTAAATCTGATCTCAATCTCATAGTGTAACACAATGTTCACAATATCATATAGCATGTCGATATACCGTAAAGTCTCAGTAACGGATAAGTACAATACACAGAAAATCTAGCACATAAAGAGAATGCACATTTAAATTCATTTTACAATAGCACAAGAAGAAACACACATTTAGCACAAGAGGAAAACACACATTTATATTCATTTAACAATAGCACATGGAAACTCACATATTTAATGCAAGAAAAGAATACACATTTAGCACAAGAAGAAAAGACACATTTGAATTTATTCGATAATAACACAGAAAGAAATATATATTCAGCACAAGAAGAAACAAGTCGAATTTAGGAAGTTAACGTTAAAAGTTTTAAACTTAAAACTAATTTAATTTATATTATTTCATAATAACTGTAAAATATTTAAATTCTTAATAATTCATCACATCCGAAGGTTAAAATTATAACTAAGAATTGATAATTTAAGAATAGTTAAAATTCCTAAAATATATTATCTCATAAACTTATTAAATTAATATTATAATCTGATGGTTCAAATTAAATATCTAAATATAAAAAAATATTTATGTATACTGAAAATAATCTTAATTTCTAAATGTATCAAAGTTTCTAGAATAATAATAATAACTTGAAAATCTAATAGTTTGTTTTATATTGAATAATAAAAAAACAGATAAAATATGAGATTCTTCAGGTACCGTATTGTCTAAAGTCCAAAGATTTATAAGAGGAAACTAAGATGGAGTAACCCTAAAGAACTTAGTGTATCTTAAAGATGAAGATAAAAACAATGAAACAAAGTTTATAAAATTATTTCTCAAGAGTAATATTTTAGGAAAAAAAACATTGCAAAAACATGATATACACACAACACAAATCACAACTACATATTTAAATCATAGTTTAATCCAAAATTATAATTTATCTGAAATCTTAATTTATCCAAAAACACAATTTCAAAGGATTTAAAATCATAATTACTCGCAAAAGTATGAGATCTCAAACACAAATACACAATCAAAGTCACAATACAAAAATTAAACATGGCAGCAAAACGCGAATATTTTCAAAGCATATCACAGGAAAGTATATTTAAAAAAAACATATAGAACTAGTAAGAGAACACACCTTAGCCAAAGCGACTCAAATTATTGCATAACATAGTTTTGATCTCGGACAGAAATAAAGAGTGAGAACAGAGACTTTAGAGAATCTTGATGGAGGAAAAATAATGTAGTGATTTCTCTTAGATCACAATATGTATTTATAGTGAGAAAAGTAACTGAGCTTAAATAGAATTAAAATTCTATTAGATCACATTATAAATATAATAATAATAATAAATAAGGTTGTATAATTTCAAATGAGCTTCTTATCTTTATCTGAGACTTTATATAATATATATAATATTAAACAAAGAGTTCTAATAAAATAATAATTAAATAAAATAATATTTTTAATAAAAAGATTGATTGTAGAAAAACTCTTAATAAAAAGATAATTAATCTCAGTTTAAAAGCAAATTAGTTATCCAAAAAGTCATCTAATTTTAAAACATCACTAACTTTTAATCTTTAAATACACATTTAAACTTTCAAAACTTTATAATCTTATCTCAAAAAATTTTCCCTTAAATATAGAAAATCAATTTAAAACCTCAAAAAAATTAGGGTTTCAAAAATTGAGAATCTGAAAAGAGTTTTTAATTAGGGATTTTAAAATTAGGATTTTTAAAATTAGATATAATTTTTGGGGTATTACATCAACAGTAAATTGTTGTGTCGCTGCCTAAAGAGGTTTTGCTTGTGTGATCTGCATCACTCTGTGGCAGAATTCTCTCGTCCATCCTTGCCTTGGTGGTGTGTATTCATCGGTATCTTCTACTGGTACTCCTGCAGCAATGCATAAGGCAGATATTAAACAGGAGAAATATAATGGTCCATGTTCCTTCTTACCATAATCATGAATTTCTCGAAGGATGATTTCTCCAACGTCGATGCTCCTCTTGTTGATGATTAAGTGGATTAGCACCAATCTCTTGCGGTCCACTGTGCTGTTGTGGGAAGTAGGGATGAGGCGTCTCTTGATGAATGTGCACCACATTTTTGCCTCGGGCTTGAGGCTTTACCTTGTCACGGAACCTCTATGGGCACCGGTTTCCTATGGAATGTTGTTGTAACAGAGGTCATCCTTGATTAATTCGTAATCTTGTGTGGTGATGTTGTCTATGAATTCGGCATGTCGATCTTGTCTCGGTGCTAGGCCGTAGAACTTATTAATTGTCTTAGCATCAAGGCGTACAAGTCTGCCCCGACAATGGACATATAGGTTGTCCTTGCTGGGTCCATGTGCATAGAACTTGCATACTATGGTTGCGTTGGCTTGATCAGGTTGAAGGCAGAAGAGTTGCCATTTTTGATGTTGAATTTTGTTGAACAAATAGTGCTCAATGCCGAGATTTTCTTCCTCAGACTGCTGAAATCCTTGTTCTTCCCACAACTGCCGAGCGATAAAAGATATGTTGAATCTTTCTGCAACAGTGACGGGGGAAAATTTGTTGTATGCTGCCATTGATGATTATAGGATTGAGAGTTTTGATTGAGAGTTCTGAAAAATTTCAAGAATAATTGTGAGAGTAGTGTGAGAGCAAGAGTAGAATGCTAAAGAAATCCAAGAATGCAAGAGTGAATAGTTCAAGAGAGGAATGCTGCTTATATAGGCGTCGGCAGTGTGACCGTTTTAATCACTAGCCATTTTGTAGCCGTTTTGAATTTACTGCCCGTTAGCATTTACTAACGCAGTGAAAAACTCGACAGATAACCGTTACACTATATCTGCCCGTTGGGAATTCTGTAACTTCTAACACTGTTTACTGCCCTCAGCAGAGTTTTTGCTCTAAACTATTTCTCTTTTATTCTTATTTTTTCTGTCCTAAAAAGAAAGTTGAAACAAACTTAATAAAATAAAAATAGTAAAATAATAAAAAAATATCACTTAAAAGAAAATAATAAAAATGAAATAAGCATATAGAATAAAACTAATCCTAATATAATAGAATAAAATGGAAGGGAAGAGACTAAGTTACTGGTGGAGTGCATGTAAATACATCTCCCAAATTTCTTGTCTCTTGTTGGCCTGGTTGTTCCTGTAGTTGTTGGCCAATCCTTTGTTTCTTTCTTGCCTCTCCATTGGTCTTAATTTTCTTGCCAAATAATCTATCGAGTGTGCTACCTAGGCAAGATATTTTAGCATCAGCTTCTGTTGTTTGGAGGGCTTTGTACTCTTCTAGACTATCAAATTTTCTTAAATTATGGAATGTATTGAGTTTGACTTGCTGATCATTGACCCTCATTGTCAACTCTCCGTTTTCCACATCTATCAAGATTCGTCCAGTAGCAAGGAAAGGTCTTCCTAGGATGATCGGTACATTTTCATCAATTTCACAATCAAGGACAAGGAAGTCGGCAGAGAAAATAAGCTTGTCAACCCTTACCAAGATGTCCTCAATTTTTTCTTCTAGATGCACATAGGATCTATCCGCGAGTTGGAGCAGCACTATCGTCGGTTTCGCTCTTCCTATACCAAGTTTTTGAAAAACTGATTTAGACATGAGATTTATGATTGCCCCTAGGTTAAAGAGTGCCTTTCTTTCATAGTTGTTACCAATCGCACAAGGTATAGTGAAGCATCCAGGATCCTTCAGTTTGGGTGGCATACGATTGTGCAGCATTATCATGCATCCTTCAATTGCTGCCAGTGTCTCAAACTCACCTAGCTTCTTTCTTTTAGACACATTTTCTTTCAAGAATTTAGCGTAGTTGGGCATCTATTCAATTGCCTCAAAGAATGGTAAGTTGATGTGGACTTGCTTCAGTATATCAAGGAATTTCTTAAACTGGTGGTCTTGTTTCTGTTTTTTCAGCCTTTGTGGGAAAGATGGTGGTCTCATCACATCCAGGGTTTCATTAGATTGGAATTTAATACCTGGGACCACTATTTGTCTTATTGTCTCGGCAGGAAGTCCAAGTGCTGCCGAGCTCTCTGTTAGGGCATCATCTTTGTGCTCAATCTGTTCAGCATCCAAGTCCTCCTTATCTATATCCTCTTGTATTGTTTGTGGAGCCTTGGTTGCTGATTTGCCCATTGTTTGCTTCAGTTGTAGGCTACTTCTTGTTATGATTGCTTTGCACTGTTCATGGCTCATTCCTTTAGCAACTTCAGTATTGCTAGGTAATCCCTCTTGTGGTCTTGTATTTTGTCTTTGAGCGAATTGACCAACTTGGATTTCCAGTGATTTTATAGTAGCTTCTTTGTTTTGCAGCCTCATCTCTGTTTTTTTCATGAAGTCATCAATCCTCTTCATGAAATTACTGTTCTCAGCTATATATGAATTAGTTTTCATAATAAAGGCCTTGAGAATATTCTCCAGTGAATTCATAGGTTGTTGTTGCTGATGCATCTACTGCGGCGGTAGTGACTACTGCGACAGTGAATGATAATTTCCAAGCCGGATTGTATGTATTTGATATCATGTTGTTGTTCCGGTTGTAATTTCCCACATAAAACCCAGTTTCCTCGTCTTGCATATACTCAGAAGAATTTATAGCCTTCACTTCTTGAGTATTCTATTGTACTTGCATGTTCTTAACCATTTTTGTTAAAGATGTCAATTGTGCTGCCACTCAATTGTTGGTTTCTAACTCATTCACCGTGGCATGACGCCTTAATCCTCCTCGCCTAGAAGTAAGAAATTGAAAATCGTTCCTTGCGAGTTTGTTCAGAATCTCTATAGCTTCTTCTGGGGCCTTCTAAAGGAGTGTGCCATTTGCTGGGGCATCCAACATCATCCTTGTCGGGGTATTGGTGGCATTATAGAACATGGTTACTTGCGTCTATAATGAGAATCCATGTAGTGGACATCTGTAGCATTCCTAAGCCTCATACATAAGTTCGTCATCAGCCTGTCTAAACGAAGTAATCTCATTACAGATTCTATCATATAGATTTGTAGGGTTAAATCTCGTAATGAATTCTCGGCAGAGTTCACTCCAATATCCAATTGATCCTGTCGGAATGTTGTTCAACCAGTTTTTGGCCCTATCCCTCAGTGAATAGGGGAAAAGTTTCAGCCTCAAAATATCTCCATGAACTTCTTGGATTTTGAAAGAGTTGCATACTTCCATGAAGGATTTGAGATGTTGCCTGATATCTTCTGTTGCAGACCCACTGAATTATCCAATAGTATTGAGCATATTGAACATTATTGGTTTAAGTTCAAAGTGGGTTGCCTCAATCTCCGGTGTAACAACTCCAGGGTTCAATCCATTTAAATCTTTCAAGAAAAAGTCTCTGACAGTTAGCTGTCGAGGCAGTGGTTGCAACAATGGTTTCTGTTGATGGCCTCCAATGCCTTCAGGTAGGTTCTGATTTCTTGGATTCACTGCCATGGCTCCTTGAATCTGTCTTCTCAGCCTCTGATAAGTCTTTTCGATTTCTGGGTCGATCTCACGCAGTGGATTGCTAGGGTTAGCCCTGGTCATACACCAAGAACCAAATAAAAATAAAAATAAAAAAATTTAAAAATAAAAATAACTAAAAGTAAAAGCAAGAATATAAAAAAATAAAATTTAGTTGTCAATCCCCGATAACGATGCCAAAAACTTGATACGTGCTAAAAGATGCGCAATTAAGTGCAAGTGAACACGTCGTCAAGTAATAAAGTGATAAGCATTTATCGAATATCGTCTCCACAGGGATTGGCATACTTAATATGCTTTCTTCAGTCCTCTTGCTTCTATAAAAGAAAAGTAAATACACAATTTAGTTTGATATTGATTTAACTAATAAATTATTCTAACTAAAGTAATAAATGAGAGAGAGGGAGTAGGATCCAGTTGTGTCGTATTGTGGATTCGATCGATCTACTTCTTGTCCCAATGCAATTGCACTGCACTGCCTCGGTAGTACTTCAGATACCATCTCGGTAGCGACAATGTCTTCTGCCGCGGCAATCCTTTGCTCTTGGACAGATTTACCAAAGTTCTGCAAAGTGTCCTTGTATGGCTCCGCTTATCCCTAAGTCTAAACGTTGTTGAAGGTCAGTCCTTGATGATACCTCCCGACGTTAATCAATTATAACCAACAACCAATCTCACACTTCTTTTAGCCGCTGAAACTCTTAACATATTCCTAGGCCGAGTATCCTCCAATCAAGTTGAATATCGCACTTACTCCTTTCGTGAGTCTAACTCTCCCGAGTCTAGACAAATAGATTACTTACAAATTTCTCTCTCGGGCTTGGATGCAAGAACAAAGAATGGCAAAGAGTAAGCAAACTTTGATATTTATTGCATTAAAATAAGAATCAAAATACAGTCTCCTCTCACAAATGCTTAACAACCTTCACCAACACCCTAAGAAAGCTTAGAACATGATGGGAAGAATTGTTCCTAAGACTCTCTCAAAGTATGTCTAGCTAATTCTCTCTAATTTTCGCCTCTCTTGGTATATCTCTAACCCCTAGGACGGTTATGCCTTATTAGGCTTGGCCTAAGGCAAACCTTTTCTAATTAGAGTACAACTTGAAGTAGGGAACAAATTATGTACATAGTGTAAATATTTCCAAGTTTGATCTTCTCGAAGGTTTCATCCCGTATGGCCTTGTCCTTAGGCTTTTCTTATGTTTTTCAGCTCCGATTCTTGAGCTTCTTGTTCAGCAACGTTCTCCTCATTTTTCTCCTTCAGTTGCCAGCCATATTGCCTTTTTCTTCTTTGCTTCCTCGGCATCAAGTCCTGCCACGGTCTCATTCTGCTGCCTCGACAGTACTTGTTCCTGCACAGAGAAAATGCAGTAAAGTACGCCTTTTCTACAAATATAATCTTTAATGGTATAATCCCTAAATTTATTACATTAAGCCCATGCATTGGTTCAACTAGGTGTAGATTTGATGATAAGGGCCCATGAAAAGTGTAGAAAGTGATAGTGAGTTGAGCACTTATCAGGTGTCAGCTCATCACAACTATCGTCCTTAACTCTAGATGGGTATGGAGCAAATACCTCATCCCCGAGCTAGTAGATAGAGTCATCCCGTAACAACTTTCATTCGTTCATATGCTGTAGCATTTTTTTGTGCAAGCTAGAATTGCACAGAGGAGCTTCCCTCTACAGTTTTATGCTAAAGCATTTATTCATCTCTCTATTTACTCTTTTTTTTATAAGTTTATTTATATACTAAAGCAAAAAAGAGTTCTTCTTTTCGAACTAAGGCATGCTTCTAAGTTCCCTAGAAAATTCCTACCACTCAAGCATAGAAAACATTCAATCGTGTTAAGAATTTCTAAAGGATCAAGTCCTAATTCAGTTCAATTTATTCTGAATATTTCTATGATTCGGTTCAAAAGCATTAAAATTCTCACCATCAGATGTCATATATTTTAACCTAAAAGTTATCTTAAATTCAATCTAATACTATAGCAAATTCATATGTATGTAAAATAAAATGAAAATGCTAAGGCGAAGACTTTTCTACCCCAAACTTGAGGTTAGCATTATCCTCAATGCTATTAAAAATAAAACTATATGCAAAATGAAAAAGAAAAAGGAAAAAGAAAAAAATGCTTACTTCTTCGCAGGTTTCGACTTCCTTGTGGCCATGCGCTTGATGCGCTTCGTTGGCCTCTCTGGTGGTGATGAGTCTGTCTGCGTGATTTCTGCCTTTGGTTGCTCGGGGTCGTTCTTATGCTCTGGGTCATTCTTTGGCTCTTCTACGGCAACAAGAATCGGTTTTTCCTCTTCCGCAAAAGAAGCATGACATCCGGCTATCCGCTTGACCTTTCGGCGAGGGATATGGACATCAAAAGGATCAACAGGAGGTTCCTCAACTCTGGGTGAGTTAAGGTCAAAATCCTCGCTGCTCACTTGAATTGTCCTAGACTCAAAAGATTGTGATTCTGTTGCAAGTGCCTTGCCTTTGTCCTTTTGTGGTGCTGTAACGGAAGTGGCAGGAGATGGTGTAGTTGTTGGTGCAGGTGTTGTTGCGGTCGGCTCTTGTTGTTGTCACGGAAGAGTTTGTTGTTGCTGGGCAGTGGTGTGCTCGTGCACTGGTGGAGTAGGTTGATTGTGCTGCTGCGACGGCGGAGTTTGTTGCTTCAGAGGATACTGTTGTTGTGGGACTGGCTCATCTTGATCAAACAGGTTGTCCCAGCCATACACTGTTAGTTGTCCCGGCCGAGTGTAGTGGACATAAAATTCCTTGACTAGTGAGATGTTGATGGGTTTGTGATAAGTGCTTAACTCACTATCACTTTCTACACTTTTTATAGGCATTTATCATCAATTCTACACCTACTTGAACCAATGCATGGGCTTAATGTGATATATTTAGGGATTATGCCATTAAAGATTATATTTGTAGAAAAGGCGTATTTTACTGTATTTTCTTATCTGTGCAGGAACAAGTACTGTCGAGGCAGCAGAATGAGGCTGGGGCAGGACCTGATGCCAAGGCAGCAGAAAAGAAAAAGGCAATATGGTTGGTAACTCAAAGAGAAAAATGAGGAGAACATTGCTGAACAAGAAGCCCAAGAATCGGAGCTGAACAACACAAGAAAAACCCAAGGACAAGGCCACACGGGATGAAACCTTCTAGAAGATCAAACTTGGAAATATTTACACTATGTACATAACTTGTTTCCTACTCCAAGTTGTACTCTAATTAGGAAATGTTTACCCTAGGCCAAGCCTATATAATGCATAGCCGTCCTAGGGGTTAGAGACGATACACCATAGATCTTAAGAGTTGAATTTTGAGGGAGTCTTAGGAATAATTCTTCCTATCATGTTCTAAGTTCTTAGGGTTTTGATGAAGGTTGTCAAGTATTTGTGAGAGGAGATTGTATTTTGATTCTTATTTCAATACAATAAAATATCAAAGTTTACTTACTCTTTGTCATTCTTTGTTCTTGTAAGTAATCTATTTGTCTAAACTCGAGAGAGTTAGACTCACGAAAGGAGTAAGTGTGGTATTCAACTTGATTGGAGGATACTAACTCAGCCTTGAGATAGGTTAAGAGTTTCAGCGGCTAAAAGAAGTGTGGGATTGATTGTTGGTTATAATTGATTAACGCCGGGATATATCATCAAGGACTGACCATCAACAGTGTTTCGACTTAGGGATAAGCGGAGCCATACAAGGACACTTTGCCGAATTTTGGTAAATCTGCCCAAAAACAAGGGATTACCGCGACAGAGAATATTGTCGCTACCGAGACAGTATCTGCAGTACTGCCGAGGCAGTACAATGCAATTGCATTGAATAGAAGCAAATCAATTAAATCCACAATACAACACAACTGGATCCTACCCTCTCTCTCATATTTAATATCACTTTAGTTAGTTTAGTTTATTTAATTTAATCAACACTAAAACTTATATGTTTTTTTACTTTTATTTTACAGAAGCAAGAAGACAAAAGGAAGGATATTAAGTACATCAATCCCTAAGGAGACGATAACTCGATAAAATACTTATCACTTATTACTTGATGTGTACACTTGCACTCCAGTTGTGCATATTCAGCATGCATCAAGTTTTTGGCACCGTTGTCGGGGATTGGCAACTAAATTTTGTTTTCTTTATTTTTCTTGTTTTTAGTATTAGTTATTTTTATTTTTATTTTTGTTTGATTTAGGTTTTGGTGTATAACCAGGGCCAACCCTAGCAATCTCCTGCACGAGATTGACCCAGAAATCGAAAGAACTTATCAAAGACTGAGAAGACATATCCAAGGAGCCATGGCAATGAATCCAGGAATTCAGAACCTACCTGAAGGCAATGAAGGCCATCAACAGCACCCACTGCCGCGGCAGCTAACTGTCAGAGATTTTCTGGTGGAAGATTTAAATGGATTGAACCCTAGAGTTGTTACACCAGAGATTAAGGCAACCCACTTTGAACTTAAACCTTTGGTGTTCAACATGCTTAGTACTATTGGATAATTCAGTGGGTCTGCAACAGAAGATGTCAGGCAACATCTCAAATCATTCATGGAAGTATGTAACCCTTTCAAAATTCAAGGAGTCCATGAAGACATTTTGAGACTAAAAATTTTCCCCTATTCACTGAGGGATGGGGCCAAAACCTGATTGAATAGCATTCTGACAGGATCAACTGGATCGTGGAGTGAACTCTGCCAAGAATTCATTACGCGATTTAACCCTACAAATTTATATGATCGAATCCGTAATGAGATTACTTCTTTTAGACAGGCTGATGATGAACCTATGTACGAGGCTTGGGAACGCTACAGAGAGTTACTGAACAAATGTTCACTACATGGATTCCCACTATGGACGCAAGTAACCATGTTCTATAATGTCACCAATTCCCCGACAAGGATGATATTGGATGCCTCGGCAAGTGGCGCACTCCTTGACAAAGCTCCGGAAGAAGCTATAGAAATTCTGAACAAACTCACAAGGAACGATTTCCAATTTCCTACTTTTAGGCGAGGAGGACTAAGATGCCAAGCCACAATAAATGAACTAGAAACCAATAATTCAGTGGCAGCACAGTTGACATCTTTAACAAAAATGGTTCAGAACATGCAAGTACAACAAAATACTCATGAGATAAAAGTAATAAATTCTTCTGAGTATATGAAAGACGAGGAAACTGGCTTTTATGTGGGTAACTACAACCGGAACAACAACATGATTTCAAATACATACAATCCGGCATGGAAAAGGCACCCAAACTTTTTATGGAGCAATCCTAACAATGTCTTGAACCCTACCAACCAGGCCTCAAGTTATCAACATTCACTGCCGTAGCAACAAGTTCAGCAGTCACTACCGCAGCAGCAGATACATCAGCAGTAGCATCCTATGAACTCATTAGAGAATACTCTCAAGGCTTTTATCCTGAAAACTGAATCATATATGGCTGAGAACAGCAGTTTCATGAATAGAATAGAGATAAGGCTGCCAAACCAAGAAGCTGCTATAAAATCACTAGAAACCCAAGTAGGTTAGTTTGCTCAAAGACAAAATACTAGACCACATGGGGGATTACCTAGCAATACTGAAGTCGCTGAGGGAATGGGCCATGAACAATGCAAAGCAATCACAACAAGAAGTGGCCTACAATTGAAATAAACAATGGGCAAGTCAGCAACCAAAGTTCCACCAGCAATACAGGAGGACATAGACAAGGAAGACTTGGATGCTGAACAAACTGAAGCTCATTTGTTGGCTTTTTATCCAAAATATCAAATGCTTCTTCTGGCAACTTGTTCATTAGTGTCTCATTTGTTGAAGCATCTAACATCATCCTTGTGGGTGCATTAACTCTATTGTAAAACATCACGATTTGAGTCCAATTTTGAAAACCGTGAATGATACACCTTCTTAGCAAGCTCTTGTACCGATCCCAACCCTCGTACATTGACTCGTCATCCTCTTGTTTGAAGGATGCTATCTCATTTCGGAATTGAGTGTTCATGTTGGGTGGGTTGTACCTTGCCAAAAAGCTTTTGCACAAAGTTGTCCATGACTCCATAGAACCGGCAGGAATTCCATTCAACCATTCTCTCGCTCGGTCTCTCAAAGAGTATGGAAATAGCTTGAGCTTCAACACATCCTCGTGCAATCCTTGTTGGCGGACAAATCACAAACCTCCAAGAAAGCACGGATATGTTGTCGAGCATCCTCGTGAGTAGATCCTCCAAATTGTCCGATCGAGTTGAGCATATTAAACATCACAGGTTTAAGCTCGAAGTGTGCTGCCTGTATCTTAGGTGTCACTATTCTAGAATTGAGGTCATCCAAGATTGGTATCAAGTGATCTAGAATTGCCCTTGGTCTTGCTGCAGCTTCAGGGTTTCCTACAACATTTGCTGCAGCATTTTGATTCTAAAATCCATGAGCATTCAACATGGTTCTTCTTTGCTCTCGCCTCCTTTTGTCTAAAATACCTTTCAATTTCTAGAATGAATGGTTCGAACCCTTCTCTACGATTCACTCTGGGAATCCACTAACCAAAAACCTAAAAAGATAAACAAAGATAACAAAGATTAAACAAAATAAAAATAAAAAGATAGAAAGTATAGAAACTATGATTAAAATAACTGATTGCCTCAATCCCCGGTAACGACGCCAAAAACTTGTTGCGGCCCTGAAGGTGGTTCCTTTTAAGTGCAATAATGTGCAATTATACACATTGAACAAGTAATAAAGTGTGTGAATGAGATTGTTCCCATGAGGATTGGGTAGGTTATTTCAAAAATAGTTAACATACACAAAAGATAAAATAATCCTTTATATTAACATATGCTAAAGCAATTCTGTAAGTGTCATCAAAATGCTTTAGCAAAATAAAAATGTCACCAGTGATGCTAGAGCAAAACAAAGATTGTCAAGAAAATGCAGTAACAATTAAACAGATATTGGAGAAATAAATAAAGCTGTATAAACACAACACAGAGAAGATATTCAAGCTTAAGACAGGCTAGGCTTGCTATGGTATGACTTCACTATTCTCATGAATGCTATTGTTTCTGGTTTACTTGTGCTCGACAGAGTTTACTAAAAATGCCTCCACTATCCCTAGTTAGAAGTTCTAACACTCAAAAATGTTAAGGCATTACCTCTCGGTCTCAACCTTAACACTTCTAATATTAATAAAGTGTTATCCCTTTTAGTCGTTGAAACTCTACCTTATCCCTAATGTGAGTTAAGATTCTGCTCCCGCAGCAACCTTATTGTTCAAGTTGGTCTAGCTTCGTCTATCCCTAGATTTAAGCTTCCTAAACCCCTTGAGCTATGGCTACCTCCCGGTGCTCTTACAAACCAAGGCTTAGATGAAAAGGTGTTAGCTTTCTTGAACAAAACACAAAGTTAAACACTGGAAACAATAAACATCTATTAAAACAAGTAAAAATCATCCAAAACAAACCTAAGTCATACTAGTTTATTTCATGGCTAGGTAAGAAAAAATATTCAACTTTCGTCCTTTGCAATACATTTTCAACAACTTAGAAAAGAAGTAAAAAAAGTGAAGAGGAAGGAAGTCTCAAACGCATATGCCGTGACACTTTTCCTAGCTTGACGCTCCTCCCGAAGTCGCGCAAATCCCTTGTTTGAAGCTCTCCAACAATGGTGGCTTGGGTAGAGGTTGAAGACGAAGGAAAATGGTCTCTTTTCTTCTTTCTTCTCCCTCGTGCTCTCTTAAAGTTCGCTCCTTTTTGGTGACTCTTTAGCTACTGATTTTTCCTTTCTTTTGCTCAGTATGTTTGTTGAAGGAGGCTTGACCTTGTGTTTATAGGAGGCTTCTAGGGTTTTGTTCCCTAATGGTGCAAAGGAATATTCCTTGACATTTGCTGTAGCAGATGGCAGTAGGATGTAGGTCTACAGGAGCGGTGCAACGCTTGCAAGGAGAGGTGCAGCGTCTGTAGAGGAGGTGCAATGCCTGCACCTCCGCTATAGCATTCTTGAAGTCCGATCCAACACTTGAGAAATATGCTATAACATCTCTTCCATTCTTTCAACTTTACTTCAGCAATCTGCACATCAAAACCAAGAAAATACTCTTCAAAGCGGCATCTTTTAAAATAACAGAGAAAATAAAATAAAAACTTAAACTAAATGCAAATGCACAGGAAATGTAACTAAATGCAATGCAAATGAACTTGAAATCAAACAAAACCTTAAGTAAAAGATATAAAATATATGTTTTTTAGAGCGTTAACAATGACTGAAAGACTTTACCTAGATATACATCTCCAACAATCTGCCCATCATAATACACTAAAGCATTGATTCTTCTTGACACTATTGCTTTGAAATAAAAATTGAGAATCGGTATGGAAGAAGGTTGAAACTTGTAAAAATAAAGATGACAATTGGTTCAGCTACGAAGCTAAAGTATTACTTAAACCACTTCAGAAATCGCTTCCTACAAAAAACGATTTCTAAACGTGTCAGATTGGATATCGCCTTTTGCTGGAAGCGATTTTCTTTCACAAATCGCTTCATATAAAAAGCAACTTATGCACTATATAAGATTCGATTCCCTATTCAATTCAGACTATATTTTCTACTAAAACACTCAATCAAAACTTTTTCAGCAACAATTGTATACAAATGTCTAGATTTTCTTGTGTTGTTTTTTTTAGGTACATATCTTTATACTTCGTTCAATAGAAAAAAAACATAATGAGTTGTATGAGTTAATATCAACGGAGGTTCAGAAGTCGACAACAAGAGAAACTTTAAAGCAAAAATATCAATTGATGAACCAAGACCTGAAGCGCATTACTGTTGAAATTGTCAAGTTCGAAAGACTTCCGTAAGATGTTTCGAAGTTACACACATGTTAGGTATCAATTTATCGAGATCTCAATAACATTTACGGATGAAGCTATTTCATCAAGCAACGTTCAAACATCTACAGATTTATTAAACGAATAAGCAATTATACAACGTAACAACAACAGGAGACTTGAAACTGAATAGAGAATTGAATAACTGAACTTAACATCGTACGTGTCTACAGATTATGAAAACACGAAAACAAACGATTCCTCAATTCCTTATATATTATTTCTGTAATATTTGGTGTTTACGTTTAAGATAAGAATTTTAAATAAATATTTTTTAAAAAATTAAATAAGTGGAAAAATCTCTGTGTACAAAGCGATTTTCATTAAAGATAAATCTCTTTGTACAAAAAGCGATTTCCAAGGTTTTAGGTTTTGCCGATTCATAACCTTGTGAAAATCTCTTTGTACACAAAACGATTTCTTTTTCACATTTTATATATTGACTGATGTGTAATGGTATACCAACTCACTCATAAATCTCTCCCAACGCAAAGCGATTACTAAAATCGCTTTCTGCATAAAGTGATTTCAAGTTATGTGTGCTGATAGGGGTTTAGTTTTGTAAATAAAGTTGAATAGGGTATATATGTGTAATAAAATATTAAAAAGGGATATTATTATAAAATTGTTTGGTTTTACTTAGAAATCTCTTTGTTTATTACAATGTTTATTACAATGTTACAAGTAAATATAAATATAAATTTATAAATTCTAATAAATTAAGGTTACATAATTGTTAGTCTAAGACAAAAATTAAATATTATTAAAAATTAAATAGACGAAATTAAATATTTATTACTATAGAATAAAAATCAAAATGAATCAAACCTGATGTATATGTGGACGAATGATAATTGTGAAACAATTACATCTGTAAGGTAACAATACATTTTTTAAAGTTTTTCTAATATATTTAGATTTAAGATATTTAGTTAGAGTTAGTCCCATCAAAGTAAAAGATTAATATTTAATGTCATTGAAGGTAAAATAATCTTTCATATTATAGTTCGAGTTTATTGCTCGGTACTTGAATATCTAACTAAATTTTGTTTGATTCAAAATCTGTTTGATCCGAGGATGTAATGATTAAAATTCAATTTGTTTTTGATTATTATTGATCTCAATCTGAGTTGGATTTGTTACTATTGTAACCGAACCAAACCTGTATCAAACCGAGAACGACCAAAAACCCAATTTGAACATGTTATTTTGAATACAAAACCCGACATACACCCAACTTAAAGAATTAATTTAGGGATTGATATTTAAATTTAAAATTACATGCTTAATTTAATTAATATATTTATTATTTTATTTATTTTTAATGTAGTTAATTTTAATAATAGTTTTAAATTAATATTACATTAAAAATTATAAATTGTTAAATTTAAATTAATATTAATTTAATATTTAAATCATTGTTATTTTAATTAAGTTAAATTAAGATTTATTTTAAAATATTCTCATTAAGTATCAAACGTTTTGAAAATTATAGTTAGCCTCTATTTAAAAATAAATAAATAAATAAACTTTTCAAAAATTTTAAAAATCTTAATTTAGGCATTTTTTTTAAAATCTTAAAGTATTATTTATTCTCATTAAGTTTTTTTTTTTAAATTTTAAAATAAATAAATAAACTTTTCAAAATATTTAAGATCTTAATTTGAGCCTTGATGCATGACCTCATAAATAAGTATTATTTATTCGTTATAATTAATTAATCATAGAATTTATATATAATAAGAATAAAATTGAAATAGAGTTGGTGTGAAGCATTGTAAATTTGAATAAAATTGAATTAATCAAAAATATTTCAAAATATAATTTTATTGAACATAAAACGAATTATATCCTAAAAAGGAAATATTTTTTTGATGAATATTTTTAATACACATATTGTATAAGCTCTAAAAATATATAAACATTTATATTAATTTTTTTTCAAATAAGATCTAAATCCCATAATTTTAGACCTTATAAACCAAACTACAAAATAAATTTTTAATCTCTAAAATAGAAAAATAGACATCAAATGAATTTTTTAATTAATACATTAATTTATAGTGAAAAATAAATATAACCGGAATAAATTAATCAACCATGTGATTTAAATATCAATTTCGATAAAACCTTTTAAAATGAAAGTTGATTTTTTTTTTTTTTTGAATTGGTTCGTACAAAAAAATTATTTTTTACATACTTGAATAAATTAACACTATCAATCATTAAATTATCAAACGTAATTTAAGATATGTTAAGACATTGGGTAAACAACAACAACAATCATTAAATTATTTGTATATTTCTATTTTGGTAATCAAACAATTATCTCTTGCAAAATAACCACCAACGTAAAATCAAGTTTATAGATGCCACAGCTGAAATATTTTTTTCATCTCCGACAAGGAAACAAATGATTAAAAAAGGAAATAGATGTTTTATGGTCAATTCTGTAACATTCATAGCTATTAAATAACTCATAAATTTAATTTTCATGAGAGTTAAATTTTAAAACGTAATTTTTAATTTATATAATAAATTTTTAATCGTTTAACTTATCTAAAAAATAAAGATTTATTAATTCTATTATAAAAAACTTTAATAAACTCATAAAATCAAATCACATTGATAGTACCAATATCATCTACACATCATTCTTTAAAGAAGAAACTAACCTTCACAATAAAACAATTTTATCTCTAATGAGACTGCTTTGTTTTTTAAAACAAATGATGTCAACAATAGTAGTATTATTTTATGAATTTATTAATAAATCTTCGTAATAAAATCAACAAATTAAACTTTCAGATAAGATCAAACGATTTAAAAACAATTGTACAAATAAAACTAACATTTTAAAACTGAATTCATATGAAAAAACAAATCGTGTTACCTAATAAGGTATGTTGTGTTATTGAATCGACCACTATCAAATCTGTTTCCCCCCATAATCCTTTGTGCCTCGTCTCTGGTTTCTCCAACTTCACCTTTGCTTCTTCTTCTTCAAACACTCCGACAAGACAGGAATGAGTTAGAAGATAAAACCCTAAACTCTGCCCTCCAGCTGCAGAAGGAGACTCAATGAAGTGATGATGCTCTGCTAGGTCTTCTGTGAAGGGATATCTATAGATAGTGAGTCTTGTAGGAAGTGTCAGTTGGTCTGCAAATGTAGAAATAAAATCAGATTGGACTGTTTCCTAAACGAATACGATTTCTTTGGAATTAATTGCTTAATTATAATGTAATTTACCTTAATTATATTTATAGAGATAGGGGGATTAATTGCAGCATATCTTCCAGTAAAGATGCGTTTGATTCTATAAAAAATTAAACAAGATTTCTTTAGGATACGGTGCAATTAATCATATATTTATATATAAATTATTATCACATATATAAAGAACGATCTTTTTATGGCATAAAAATAATTTTAACCCTTAACGTTTATAATTTTTATCGTTTTAGTCCTTGTTTTTTTTTGGATGAATTTAACTCTTTAACCTATATCTTTTTGACAAATAGCTTATTTTTTAACTACCATGATAACTAGACTGTTAAAAATTTAACAATGATAACATGTCATATGCATATGATAATATATCTTAAATAACATGGCATCTAACCTATCAAATATATATGAAATATAATTTTATTCTAATATAAAATATAAAATAATTAAAATTTAAATAAAATATTAAAAAAATAATTAACTCTAAATAAAATGATACTAAACATTCTCAACCTTAACTACGATAGAATCAAAGTCCTATCTTAAAAAATATGAACACAATTCGAAATTAATTTTTTAAGATGTGATTTGATTCTATCGTAGTTATGATTGGAATGTTTAGTAAACTTTTACTTTAGAATTAATTATTTTTTAATATTTTATTTGAATTTTAATTGTTTTATATTTTATATTAGAATAAAATTATATTTCATATATATATGTGTATGTATTTGATAGGTTAGAAGCCATGTCATTTAAAATATATTATCATATGCATATGACATGTCATGTTCGTAAAATTTTTAACGGTTCAGTTATCATGGTAGTTAAAAAATAGGCATAAAGATACTTTTAACCCTTAACGTTTATAATTTTTATCGTTTTGGCCCTTATTCTTTTTTTTTTGGATAAATTAAGCCCTTAACCTATATCTTTTTGACAAATAGCTTATTTTTTAACTATCATGGTAACTGGATCATTAAAAATCTAACAATAATAACATGTCATATACATATGATAATATATTTTAAATAAAATTACATCTAACCAATTAAATATATATATATGAAATATAATTTTATTCTAATATAAAATATAAAACAATTAAAATTCAAATAAAATATTAAAAAATAATTAATTCTAAAATAAAATGCTAGTAAACTTTTCCAATCCTAACTACGATAGAATCAAAATCTATCTTAAAAAAATATGAACACAGTTCAAAATTAATTAATTTTTTAAGCTAGGATTTTGATTCTATCGTAGTTAGGGTTAAGAATGTTTATTTAAATTTTAATTATTTTTTATTTTAATTGTTTTTAATATTTTATATTTTATATTACAATAAAATTATATTTCATATTAGAATTAAATTATATTTCACATATATATTTGATAGGTTAATGTTATTTTATTTAAAATATATTATCATATGAGTATGACATGTCATCATTGTTAGATTTTTAACGGTCCAGTTATCATGATAGTTAAAAAATAAGCTATTTGTCAAAAAGATATAGGTTAAGGGCTAAATTTATCCCAAAAAAAGAATAAGGACCAAAACGATAAAAATTATAAACGTTAAGGGTTAAAAGTATCTTTATGTCTAAAGCTACTTGTCAAAATTATATAGGTTAAGGGTTAAATTCATTCAAAAAAAGAATAAGGGCCAAAATGATAAAAATTATAAACGTTAAGGGTTAAAATTATCTTTATGCCTTTTGTATTTCTATAAATGTTTTATTTTTTAGATTTATAGTTTTTGTTTAAGATCTATAGCGTAGTATTTAAAGTTAGCGTTTGTGTAATATGATTAGATATTTGTGTTTTAACTTATAAACATTAAATTTTAACCATAAACATAAAATTCTGTCAATAATTCCTAAATTAAAAACTATTACACTTAAACCGCTAAACACTAAACCTTTAAATTAAAACGTTTGTATAAACAAAATTTCTACAACAACCTTCACCTAAACCTTAAGAAAGCTTAAAACATGATGGAAAGAAGAACAACAATGATTCCTAGGGTAAACTCTCTCAATTCGGCTCTCTCCTTCCCTAAGACGGTTATGCCTTATATAGGCTTGTCCTATGGCAAACCTTTTCTAAGTAGAATACAACTTGGAGTAGGGAACAAGTCTTGTACATAGGTCAAATATTTCCAAGTTTAATTCTTCTAGAAGGCTTTCCCACGTGGCCTTGTCTTTGGGCTTTTCTTGTGTTGTTCAGCTCCAGTCCTTGAGCTTCTTGTTCAGCAACGTTATCCTCATTTTTCTCCTCAGTTTGCCTGCCATATTGCTAATTGTCTTCTGTTGCCTCGGCATTAAGTCCTACCTCAGCCCTAGTTTGCTGTCGCGGCAATACTTTTTCCTGTATAGACATAAAAATGCAGTAAAGTATGCATTTTCTATAAATATTATCTTTAACAGCTCAATCCCTAAATATATCACATTAAGTATATGCATTGGTCTATTTAGGTGTAGAATTGATGATTAATGCTCATGAAAAGTGTAGAAAGTGATCGTGAGTTGAGCACTTATCAATACCTTTTCAAATTATGGAAGACATTGAGTTTGACTTGTTGGTCATTGACCCACATTGTCAACTCTCCTTTTTCCACATCAATTAGTGTTCGTCCAGTAGTAAGGAAAGGTTTCCCCAAGGATGATTGGTGCATTATCATCTACTTCACAATCAAGGACAAGAAAATCAGCCAAAAAAATAAATTTATTCACTCTTACCAGTATGTCCTTGATCTTTCCTTTGGGTTGCACATATGATCGATCCGTAAGTTGGAGCATCACAATTGTGGGTTTTGCCTTTCCTATTTCGAGCTTTCAGAAGACGGATTTAGACATTAGATTGATACTTGCTCCAAGGTCGCATAGGGCTTTTCCTTCGTAATGGTTACCAATTGCACAAGGTATTGTAAAGCATCCAAGATCCTTTAATTTTGGTCACATGCAGTTATGTAGCATTGTCATGCATCCTTATGTAGCAGCCATTGTTTCAAACTCACCTAGCCTCTTTCTCTTAGACACAATGTTTTTTAAGAACTTAGTATAATTAGGCATTTGTTCAATTGCCTCTACAAATGGCAAGTTGATGTGGACTTGCTTTAAGATATCAAGAAATTTCTTAAATTGATGATCCTGTTTTTGCTTTTTCAACCTTTGTAGGAAAGATGGTGGTGGTCTCATCTCTTCCAGGGTTTCTTTGGTTTGGAATTTAATACCTGGAACCACTGTGTTTGTTGCTATCTTGGTAGCTTTTTCAAGTATTGCCGAGCTCTCTGTTGGGGCAGTGTTATCTGCTGTGACATTATCAGTTGATTCTACATCCAAGTCCTCTTTTTTTTGGTTCTATTGGTGGGACTTTGTCTGTTGGGCTTTCTACCTTCTCTTTTAGCTGTAGACCACTTCTGGTAGTGATTGCTTTACACTGTTCATGGCCCATTACCTTAGCAACTTCAGTATTGCTAGGTAATCCTCCTTGTGGTCTAGTGTTTATGTTATGGGCAAATTGCCCAACATGGGTTTTTAGTGCCTTAATTGCGGCTTCTTGGTTCTGTAATCCCATCTCAGTTCTATTTATGAATGCATTTTTTATTTTGATGAAGTTATTGTTCTTTGCCATATATGATTCAGTTTTTGTCATGAATGCTTTCAGGGAATTTGCTAGAGAACTTACAGGCTACTGTTGATGCATCTGCTGCTACGGCAGAGGCTGCTAAACTTGCTGCTACGGCAGATGTTGCATTTTTTATTGGAATCCTGGGGGTTGAGTAGTTGGATTTAAGGCATTGTTTGGATTGCTCCATGAAAAGTTTGGACGCCTCTTCCATGAGGGGTTGTATGTGTTGTACATCATATTGTTTCTATTGTAGTTTCCAATATATATGCTAGACTCTTGATTCTGCATACACTCAGAAGAATTGTGGTTACCTCCACATAAATTGCAATAAGAATCAATGGCCTTAACCTCATGTGTGTTCTGTTGTAGTTGCATGTTTTGCACCATTTTGGTAAGAGATGCCAATTGTGCTACCACTGAATTTGATGTTTCTAATTCATTTACTGTGGCTTGGCGTCTTACTCCTCCTCGCCTTGATGTAGGAAATTGAAAATCGTTCTTTGCGAATTCCTTCAGTATTTCAATAGCTTCCTAAGGTGCTTTATCCAGGAGTGTTCCATTTGCCGAGGCATCTAACATCATCCTTGTTAGAGCATTGATGGTATTGTAAAACATTGTCACTTGTGTCCATAGTGGAAATCCATGCAATGGGCACTTGTGCAATAACTCTCTGTAGTATTCCCATGCCTCGTATATAGGTTCGTCATCAACCTTTCGAAAAGAAGTAATTTCATTATGAATTCTATCATATAAATTGGTAGGATTAAAACGCGTAATGAAATCTCGACAATAATTCACTCCAAGATCCTATTGATCCTGCTGGAATGCTATTTAGTCGGGTTTTTTCCCTATCCCTCAGTGAATAGGGGAACAACTTCAATCTTAATACATCTTCATAAAATCTTTGAATTTTGAAAGAATTATAAATTTCCATGAATCACTTAAGAAGTTGTCTGACATCTTTTGTCATTGACCCACCAAACGATCCAATAGTGTTTAGCATATTGAACATGACTGGTTTTAGCTCAAAGTGCGTCGCTTCTATTTTTGGTGTAACAACTCCAGGATTTAGCCCATTTAAATCTTCCTTCAAGAAGTCTCTGACAGTTAGTTGTCGCGGCAGTGGTGGCGACGGAAGGCCTCCATTGCCGGCAAGTAAGTTTTGATCTGCTTGATTTCCTTGATGGCTTGCCATAGCTTCTTGGATTTGTCTCCTCAACCTTTAATGTGTACTCCGATTTTTGGATTTAACTCGTACAAAGGATAGGTAGGGTTGACCCTGATCATACACCAAAAATAAACCAAAGTAAAATAAAAATAAATTTAAAATAACTAAAATAAAGAAAATAAAATTTAGTTGCTAATCCCCGGCAACGTCGCCAAAAACTTGATGAGTGTTAGATATGTGCAATTTAGTGCAAGTGAATACGTCGCCAAGTAATAAAGTGATAAGTATCAAATATCGTCTCCATAGAGATTGTTCTACTCAATACACGTGCACGTGAGGGTCACACGTGTCGTTTTACTTATAGATCATCCCCTCGTCTTCCTCGTTGCTACGCCATCATCTTTGATCCCCTCCTCATCGTCGTTCAGTCACTATGCAAAAGACAAAAGATTATCAGTACTAATTAAAGACCTTTGGTCTTTTGATAGGTGTTTGGTTCTATTGATCGGGCGTGTACCGTGTAGATAGGACCTTGATCCTTACCTATTTGTATATCTTAGATCTAGATCTGTTCTAAATCCATGAGTTTCAAAAATTAGAATCTAAATATAGCGGATCTGACACATTCTGGTCCAAAATAAGTTTAATAAAAAATATCAATCAACCTATTTCTTAACATAATAAAACAGTTATTAATAATTTCACATCACATCTTCGATGAAGAAAAAATTAATTTTAATACAACTAGTAAGAGAATAAAAACGATAAACTTGAGTCTCAAAAAAACTCTAACATAGTCACACAAATATCTTTTGAATAACACAAGCATTAATAGTGGAACAAACTAGGGGTAAATTCGATTCAGGTTCGGTTTTAGTTCGATAAGTTATTTTAGTAATCATCGATTTTAGGTTGATTAATCTTGGTTTTCAGTTTTTTCATATTAACGTTAATTTATAAAAAAATTTATATTTTATCTTGACAAAATAGTTTTATTTTATGATTTTTAAACATTAAAAGATAAATATTTTTAGATATTTTTCATAAATATTTATTTAAACTTATTTTTTAAGTAAAAAGAAAAAATAAAAATACATTTATAGTATTTTAAGTATAAAATAAATATTTTTATCTTATAAAAATAATTAAAAAATAATTTAAAAAATCAAATTCAGTTTAATTTTTCTAACCGCGGTTAACCACAGTTCGTAAATTTAAGAACCACAATACCTCAGTTCGGTTTAATTTTCAGTTTTACGGTTAACCATACCCAGTCCTAGAACAAACATGTATTCCTTCAAAAAAAATTTATCATAAATAAATAAAAAATATTTTAGAGAATAATGTGAAATATAAAATTAAAGCAAAGAAAAGAAAAATAATATAATTAGTAATAAGAACTCACTTTTAACGATGTCTCCCTCCATTATATCTATTTTAAAACATATTCTATCATTTATATATATTAAAACTTTAAGGTGGATTTTTCTATAAATCGGTGAATGGTCTAGGTATGTATCTTAGTGTTAGATATGGATCAGGATCCGGATCTATACTTCAATTAGAAAATTTAGATTCGTTTCAGATCTATCAAATTTAAAAATTTAAGATTCAGACTAATAAAATGAATTTATATCTATAGATTCGAATCGAATCTAAAATCCATTATCATCACTATGTGTAGGTCTCTAAATAATGTTTGCTTTAGTTCTATTTATTGTGAGACGATTGGGCTTGCTGATGCTTCGGCAAAAGAATAGATATCTCACGACTAAGGCGTTTATCGAGCGAGTCGATCACGATTTGAATATTATTCGATTTGTGCTCGTTAAAAAATTTGTTACTTGATTCGACTCGTTTCTCGTTAAGCTTGTTAAAATTATACTCGACTCGTGCTCGTTAAAATATTTTATTGCTCAACTCGACTCGTTGTTGATTAAGCTCAGTAAAAAACTTACCTTATTTTTAATTAAAAAAAATTTAATAATACTATATGAGACCTAATATTGACATAAATTAACAAATTTAACCAAAAAATCAAAAGAGTGTATAAAACACTTTTAAAGTCTAAATTCGAAAGTAACAATCCATAAATACACTAAACTAACATATTAAAATTAAAGTAGCAATTGACAAATTAATAATTATTATTTAGATTTATTTTTTGAAATAAAAAATTTAAAAATAATTGTTAAAAAATATTTAAAAAAATTAACGAGCTACTCGCGAACTTATTGAGTCAAGTTAAACTTTACTCGATTCAACTCGTTAAGGTATCGAGTCAAATTCAAATTCAAATCAAACTAATTAAAATTGAATATTTATTAAATTTTGACCAAATTAAATTCGAGTAACTCAAAAGTTGTTTAACTCATTAAGTACTCATACTCGCAACGCTGTGCTTCAAGCTTGTTTATGAGTTAAGAACTTAGGATTCCTTTGCTACTGTTTGGGCACATAAGAGTAGGGTTGGGGTATTCGATCGAGTCGAGTTAAAAAATTTTGAGTTATTCGAATTGACATGTCTTATTTTATCATTCAAACTTTATTTGAAAATTTTTCAAGTCGAGATTCGAATATATTTTTTTTTGCATACATAAATAATATCATAAAAATTATTTATTTTATTCATAGTAATTTTTTATTGATAAAAACATGCTATTTCATTAAACTATAAACCTCATTAAAAAACCCTTTCTTATCCAAGTCAAGCGTAGCAAGACTCAAGATAACGAAACGAAGAAAAGAATTCTCAAAAATATATTAATAATTAAACCGAATAAAAATACACTAGAGTTTAAGAAATCTAACAACAACAAAAGATGATACAATATCCCAAACTAATGAAAAATAAAAGTGACAATAGTCCATACTAAAATAGTTTTACATCAACAAACACTAATTAAAATAAAGTACGGAAATAATCTTCCGAAAAGTAAAACATCAATCCAATCACCTAAAAAATCATATAAATGATGCTATTTTAAGTTAACATATATAAAGTAAATTACTTATTAATATAATAACATGAATAAAGAAGAAAGCTTAGAAGACATACATTAAAAGGTCAGATTTTTATTCTTATAGATTATAAAAAAAAGAGTAAACAATACAAAAACAAATTATAATAAACTTTTTCTTTTGAGTTTTTAAATACCTTAAGCATTTTCTTCTTCATGTACCATCGATAACTACAAAAATCTTTTTTGATTTTTCGTTACTTTTAATAAATATAACAAATTTAAAAATAAATAACTTTATAATATAAATGATATAAAATATTAACTTTATTAATCAAAATTAATATTACCATCTTTTATGTCTTGAAGTTTCGCAACATATTCGTCAAGATTAATAGAATCTTTATGCTTTCGAAACCAATCTTGAATGCAAATCAAAGCTTCCACCATCGTCGGAGTCAACGAGCTTCTAAAATCATCTAGAACATGTCCACCCGTATAGAATGCACTTTCGAAGACAACTGTCGAGATAGAAATAGAGAAAACATCTCGAGCCATTTGTGCAAGAACAAGATATCGTGGACTATTCAGTTTTAATCACAATAATATATCAAATGAATTTGTGTTGCTTGTGTCTTCCTCAGACAAATATTTTTTCAACTCAGATTTATTTTTCAAACCAACACGTTGCTTCTTCAACAGTTATTGTTGCACAACCAAATTCGTCTTTGATTGATTTGACTTCATAGATTTAGAAACTTTCGTTGGAATACTTGATTAACCTTCACGGAACCCAACTTTTCTAGATATAAAAGTATATTCATCAAACAAAAATCATAATTGTTTTTCAATCATGTTCACAACCTCATTCTTAACACTAGAAAAAAGCAAGGATACCCCAAATTGGACAAAACCCATTTTACGTCGAGGATCTAAGATTATCACCAAATAAACTAGAAAATTAATGTTTTTTTGTATCACCCCAATACTTATTATACTTGTCTCTCATCTTAAAAGCCATGGATACTATATCTAAATCTTCACAATTTTTCTATTCATTCAATAAACAATGTATATCCATCAACGTCTCAAAAAAGAAATGAGAGGTGACATGCAATGATCCAGATACCTTTAATGCCATGGATACTATTTCTTCTTTGTCCCGACTGTAGAAGTAAACTTTACACTTTCTTGGATAATGAGTTTAATAATGTGTGCAACACATCTTGTATGCATATATTTTCCATTTGCAATACAAGTATTTCGGTGGTTCAATTTCTTTCTCAAATATTCAATACCAACACTATTAGTAGATTCATTATCCACTGTAATATTGAAGACCCTCTCAATCCCCAAATCTTGAATACACTTTTCAAGGGCTTGACTTATGCTTTCACCTCTATGAGCACATATCAGGTAAAAATTGATGATTCTTTTTTGCAACATCCATCCATCGTCTATCCAATGTATTGTTAGAACCATATACGATACCCTTTGCAATGAGGTCCAAGTATCAGTTGTCAAACAAATTTTACTTTATCTTTACTAAAAGAAGTCTTCATTAATTTCTTCATAGAGTTAAATAAATCTAGACAATCTCTTCTAACAGTGTAACACGATGAAAGATAGAATCTTGGGCATGAAATGGATAGAAATAACTTGAAGTCTTCTCCCTCTACAATTCGGAAAGGTAGCTCATCCACGATTATCATATGAATGAATACCTTTCTAATAGCATTTTCATTGAACTTCCATGTTGAAAAAGTTTTCATCTCACTTTTAAGGTCAATTATAGTCTTAACAAATGCTAATTCTATTTATTTAAGATCTGTAGTATTGCCTTGAGGTTTCTTCAAGCATGTCCTCAAATGATTATTTAAATTGGTTGTAGAACCCCTAGTATCCATAAAGTAAGTATTGTCACAATAAATGTATCTTGTCCTATTCATCCCATCTTGTGTTACGAATTTAGTGAAATGTTTCCAACATGATGCTCTTAATTTTTGTTTCTTTCGGATAGTTTTTGTAACCCCCTTAGCTCGGCCTAGACGAAAACGACACAACGGGTTACACAAGGAATACCGAGTTAAACCCGTAAAGTTTAACCCGATAAACGACCCTATTTTTTCTTTTATCTTATATAAATGATTCACTTAAGTCCTACATGTTTTTACATAGCTTGTGTCCAATGGTAACAAATACGAAAGAGAAACGAGTCTTAATTTGAGCATTTAAGTAAAAAGGACCAAATTTGTAAATTTACAAAATTTAAGTGTCCAAAAATTAAATTAGTATTAAAAATATTTAAAGGCTCATAACACCATACTTTCCCATGATTTTTCAATACCCCAAGAGCCTAGATGAAGATAAAAGCACTAGAAAAGGATAAAAGGTTCAAATGTAGATATCGATAAATATCGAGAGAGAAAGAAGAGAGGAATTGATTTGTGTATGCAAAAGAATTTGATTAAGGCTAGGGATGCTTATGTTCTCCCCCTATACTTCACTTATAAGAGAATAATATTTTTAGTATTTGATTTTAAGATAATTAAAATAATTAATAGTATATAATAACATATAATGTTTATCGTAGAATCATCATGGAAAGAATGACATTGTCAAAGTTTTATGTTCAACTAGATAATTGAGTTTTATTTTTTAAATCATTGGATGTTAAAACGAATGACTTAAATTAATTGTTTACTTTTTTTTTTCAAGTGACACTCTTCATATAACCAATTATTAATATGATCCATTTATTTTAATCATCAAATGATTTTAACAGTGTTTAAATCTTAAAAAGTATTATATTATGTAATTTAATCATATCCCTATATATCAATTTACAATTGTTTTTTTATTTAAATTTGATAATTGATTATTTAAAAATGAAAAATAACTTTTTACAAACAAAATTTAACTAAAACATTGAAACTCCAATAATATTAGAAAATAAGAGAACTATAAGAAAGTTTGAAGGAAAATAGTAAACTATCTCTTAAGGTAACTAAATTATTGGTTTGATTCTGTTTTGATTATTAAACTATTTTTTAATTAGATTACTAAATTCTCAATCAAGACACCTGCCATTAATAAATATCAAAATTATTAACATAAAAATTAAATAAATTTATATAATAATATATTTTATCTTCATTACTTACTTATTCATTTAATCGATTACTTTCCAAAGTTAATTAAGAATATTTTAATCTAGAAAGAAATCAATTAAGCAAAAAATAAGACTTAAACCAAATTCAATATTTCATTTATAATTGATAGCATAACTAAGAAAATTATATATAGATTAAATTATATTTGAGACAAAAAAAATTATATTTTTAAACTATAATATTTTCTTTTTAATTTTTATAATTATATATTTAATCATGAAGTTAAATCTTTTAAACTAAATAATAGTTTTAAAATTATATACATAAATACACTTTTACATATATAAAAACATTTTAATTTCTAATTTCATATAAAAATATCGCCTCTGGGCTGGCTGGCTTTTCCCATCACCCTATTGATCCCAAAATGAATTTTGTTTGTTACTAAATTTACCATTTATTATTTTTTATCAAAAATTTTAAATTTTGATATCTTATCACTTAAATTTATTATTGATAAAATTATAAAAAAACTTATATTAAAAACTTTCAGTTAAGTATTTTCTAAAACATATATTATAAAATTTAATTAATTAAAATGTTTAAAATTATTATGATATTTAAAAAAAAACTTTCAAGTAATTTGAACTAAACATTTATAGTATAATAATAAACAAATTCATTCAGTCAATATTTTCTAAAAGGAAAACATAGATTTTCCAGGCAACCAATCACTGTTACCAGCTGGTACCCTCTTTCTGTTTATGTTCCAAATTTATACAATTTAAATGGAAACTATTTTCCTTTAGGAAAGGTCTAAATATCATGATTAAAAGGACCCTTGATGGGTTCAACCACGTGGCATGTTTCAAGACAAACAGCACCACTTGGCTTTCGTTTGGAATAATCATTAGTAGAAACAATTATTGTAGTCTCCCTTTTTGCTTAAAGGAAAGCTTTTATTACAATCGCCTCAACCTCAAGCTTTCTACGTGTAGCTCATCAAAGACATGGATTGGAATCAAAGCATAACAGAAAGTTAGTGTAAATTTTGTGGGAAAATGCGTGTAGATTAATGAAAATGGAAATCTTAGTTAATTACTCTACATTTCTATAATTGTTAGATAAAAATAATTTTAAGTATAATTATAAATAATAGTTGAAATATGGTAAAAATAGATGAATAATGGGGTTAAAAAAAATATTAAGTTATTTGGTAGGTTTAAAAAAATATTTGAGGGAAAATAAACTAAAATGTATGAAATTCAATGGTGGATATAAGTTACGGGAAGGGTGGGAACAAACTTACCCTAAATTTTTTATATAGTGCTCAAAATCCTTGACCGCTAGAAACAACAATCGTTACTTTAATCTTTGATCGTTCAAATCATTTTATTAATATTCATTTTTTAAATATTTTTAAACACACCTACTAATAATCAAATATTTTTTTCTAACCCCACTATTTATCCAAATTTACCGTTGGAATCCATTGAATTCAATTAACAAAAGATTTTGTTTTTTTATGTCAAAAACCCTCACCCGGCGCCACCACCGTCATTTTCTGTACCATCACCTCCCCCCCCCCCCCCTTTTTCCTTATAATCTCTCTCTCCAATTAGATGAGTTGTATTGTATCCTGTTTGTCATCTCCTCCTTTGCTACGTTTCCAGATTTCAACACTCTTATCACTCGTCCTTTCTCTCTCTGGAATTGCCATTTTATTTTTCTGCTTTGCCAGATTACAGAATACACTGTGCTTGTTTCTCAATCCAAACACCCACAATCTTTCTCTCCTTTGCCTTTTTATTTTTCTTAATCATAGTGTTTATATATCTGCTATCAGAGGCTTCTCTTTTACCAGTGGAACTGCGGTTTGGGTTTCGTGCGATGGGAGGTCAAGTCACTTGACTCAAGTGTCCGAAATCCAAATATTTTCCATTTATCGAAGGAAGAGACCGAGTTCTTCTGAGTTGGGTTGTTCTTGGATTTTTGTTGCTGTACTGAGTTATGGATACCGGTGGTCGACTCATTGCTGGTTCTCACAACAGAAATGAGTTTGTCTTGATAAATGCTGATGAAAATGCAAGAGTAAGACATTCCAAATCTCACTCAAAAATATAAATCTATCAGCTTTCTTGGCCCTTTTTTTTGTTAATTTAACGAATCCTATATGCTTGTTTTACTGCTTTACGAGATAGGTTCGATCCTCTTTTCTTTTTTGTGTGTATTCCTAAAAATGTGTAAAGTGGATCTTTTTTTACTTTACTTTATCTGGGTTTAACTAGAAATGTAACAGTTTTTTAAGGTAAAATTTACACGATTTAGTACCTTTGTCTTTCTATTTTGAGCGCTACTTTCTCTAATGTTGTCATTTACTTTTCTGGGTTTCTTCTGTAGGATGAAAACGTTGACTTGTTCTATCTATTGTTACTTGATTTATAAACATTTTCCAGAAAAAATGGTCAATATTTGTTGATTCGGGTGAAGGACAGTTTTCTTTTTTCTTGTTAAATGTACAATTTCTGGTTTTATTAGGTGTGGCCAAGATTTATCTTTTGCATTTAAGATTTTGGTGTTCCTTTTGTATAGATTCTGGAAATTTTGGAACCATTTGGAAGAAAAGAATAAGATTTTATTTCTGGTGTAAATGTTGTCCATGCCAAATTTCGGATTCCTCTGAAATATCCAAATCCTTTGGAATTGACCAATGGATGTTGTGATTTTTTTCTAAATGCTGAGCTCTGCACCCTTTGGTAATATTGATACAAATATTTAATGAAATAGCTAATAACTTTTTAATCTCTTTTTCAGGATCTGTATGCATGTATGGTTTAAGCCATTGTAAAACATGCTAACTAATTCCTGTCTTCTTATCCTCATGTTAATTAATTATGTGCCTTGTTTCTAAGTAAATGGAAATGAAGTTATTAGTTCTCAAAAAAAAAAAAAAAAGATAAAGAAATTATTATTTTTGATCGGTAACTGGTTAGTTTCTACTACTTTCAACTATTTTTGAGATTCACCGAGAACTATTATACTTCAAGGCTGTGGAAGAAGAACATTTGTCAGTTATCTTAATATTGCTGGATTTGTTGTTACACTTGATTGTTTATAAGTATTGATGGCATTCCCTTTATGATTGTGTTTTTTACCAGATAAAGTCCGTGAAAGAATTGAGTGGCCAAACATGTCAGATTTGTGGAGATGAGATTGAGATTACAGTAGACGGGGAGCTCTTTGTTGCATGCAACGAATGTGCTTTCCCAGTTTGCCGAACCTGCTATGAATATGAGAGAAGAGAGGGAAACCAGGCTTGCCCTCAGTGCAAAACTCGATACAAGAGAATCAAAGGTCAGATTTTTACAGAAAGTATTGGTCTGCATTGGCAACCAAGAACTAGTTACCATTGTCCTTGACCAATAATGTAAACTGCAGGCAGTCCTAGAGTTGAAGGCGATGAAGAAGAAGATGACATAGATGATCTGGACAATGAGTTTGACTATGGCACTTTGGATCCACAACAAGTTACAGAGGCTATGCTAACAGCACGCCTTAACATTGGCCGTGATTCCCTCCTTAATGTTTCTGGAATGCCTGCACACTCAGAACTAGATTCTTCTCCTCCTAGCTCTCAAATTCCTCTCTTGACCTATGGTGAGGAGGTTAGTCTCTCGTCTAATCCCTCAATTCTTTCGAATTTCCATATTATGGATGTGGTGTTTTTACACTGTACTGCACAGGTAATAGTTGCATTATGAGAGTGCTTGTGTTGTTGTAGGGTTTGGATATTTCTGCTGATCATCATGCTCTCATTGTATCCTCGTCTATGGCTCATGGAAATAAAGTTCATCCAATGAGTTATGCTGATCCATCCGTACCCTGTAAGTCATTGTCTTGTTTGCCATCAATTCTAAATAAATCCTCTCTAGTTTTGAACCTTAGCATTTACATTGCTGTAGTACAACCTAGACCGATTGTTCCTAAGAAAGATGTAGCAGTATATGGTTATGGAAGTGTCTCATGGAAGGATCGGATGGAGGAGTGGAAGAAAAAGCAGAATGACAAACTTCAGGTTGTTAAGCATGAAGGAGGGAGTGATGGTGGAAACTTTGATGGAGATGAGCTAGATGCTGACTTGCCAATGTGAGTGGCTGTTCACAGTATATGGTTTTAATTTGCTACTAGACTAGTATCTACGGACATTTACAGTTTTAGCGCAGACTTTTCATTTCCCCTGGAATTCTGCAGCATGGTATCCTTTGTTTCTGTGATTTATTGCTTTGTCATTTAAAAAATGGCTTGTCTTTTCAGGATGGATGAAGGCAGGCAACCACTTTCAAGGAAGCTACCGATTCCTTCAAGCAAGATAAATCCATACAGATTGATTATCATCCTTCGTCTTGCAATTCTTTGCCTCTTTTTTCACTATAGACTTTTACACCCAGTCAAAGATGCTTATGGCTTGTGGTTGACTTCTGTAATTTGTGAAATATGGTTTGCCGTTTCATGGATTCTGGATCAATTCCCAAAATGGTGCCCTATAGAGCGTGAAACATACCTTGATCGACTGTCTTTGAGGTTTGTGGTGTTGCCTACTGCTTTCTATGTTTGATGTGTTATGATTATGTGACATGAATTTAGATTTCACATAAATGTTTAATTTTACTTCATTCTATTTTGAATATGATGTTACTTTCTTTGCTAATTTTACCTTTATGCACAGGTATGAAAAAGAAGGGAAATCATCTGAATTAGCTAGTATCGATGTTTTTGTGAGTACAGTGGATCCAATGAAAGAACCTCCACTGATCACAGCAAACACTGTTTTGTCCATCCTCGCTGTTGATTATCCGGTTGATAAAGTTGCATGCTATGTATCAGATGATGGTGCTGCCATGCTCACATTTGAGGCTCTCTCTGAGACATCTGAGTTTGCTAGGAAATGGGTTCCTTTCTGTAAAAAATTCAATATTGAGCCCCGTGCTCCAGAGTGGTATTTTTCTCAGAAGATAGACTATCTAAAAGACAAAGTCCATCCAACATTTGTCAGGGAAAGGCGAGCAATGAAGGTGTGTGATTTCTTGTTATGCATTCTAACTTGTGTTCTGTTTCATTTATTTTGTATTTTGAGTTCTAAAAACATGTGGTTTCTAAGTTCTCACTAATCTGTGGTTGTATTTAGTAACTATTGTTTTTGCTCTTGATCGCATATGATCACGCAGAGAGAGTATGAAGAATTTAAAGTTAGGATTAATGGATTAGTTGCTGCAGCCCAGAAGGTCCCGGAGGATGGTTGGACGATGCAGGATGGAACTCCTTGGCCTGGAAACTGTGTTCGTGACCATCCGGGAATGATTCAGGTGAGACGGTGTTGCATCTGACTTGCTGTAGTGAACAGTGGAACACAACACCATTGATGGTTGCTTGGGAAATTGTTTTTTTTTAATTTTATTGGTGATGTGTCAAAGTAGCTCATAAATCTTCTTTGATTCCTTTTGCGTGCAGGTTTTCCTAGGTCATACAGGTGTTTGCGATGAGGAGGGAAATGAGTTACCTCGCCTAGTTTATGTTTCTCGTGAGAAGAGGCCAGGGTTTGAACATCATAAAAAGGCTGGGGCCATGAATGCTTTGGTAAGGAACAGGTTCATGTTTCATACTCTTTTAGCAGTGAACACTTAACATGGTTTCAAACTTCTGAATTTTCATTTTTGTACTGAAGATACGAGTCTCGGCTGTTCTCTCAAATGCTCCTTATCTTCTGAACGTCGACTGTGATCACTACATTAACAATAGCAAAGCACTTAGAGAAGCTATGTGTTTCATGATGGATCCAACATCAGGAAAAAAAGTTTGTTATGTACAGTTTCCTCAAAGATTTGATGGAATTGATCGACATGATAGATACTCAAATCGGAATGTTGTGTTCTTTGATGTAAGCTTATTTCATTTCTTACCTGCTAGTTTCCTGCCCTTTCTTTCACCTTTCAAAACCTAATTCCGTAAACCTAAACCAGATCAACATGAAAGGATTAGATGGTATACAAGGACCAATATATGTTGGAACAGGGTGCGTTTTCAGAAGGCAGGCACTTTATGGTTATGATGCACCAGCTACCAAGAAGCCTCCTGGCAAGACCTGCAATTGTTTGCCAAAATGGTGCTGCTGTTTCTGCTGTTTTTCTAGAAAGAACAAGAAAACGAAGCAAAAGAAGTCGACAAAGAAATCTAAGCAAAGGGAGGCTTCAAAGCAGATACACGCACTTGAAAACATTGAAGGAGTTTCAGGTAAGGGTTTACTTACGATGGGGTAACTGAGAGTTCCATTATTCTAACTACAGTTCAATAGTGTGTTTTAATATACCATTTTAAACCAGAAATCTTTGTGCCGCTGTCAGAGTCAAACTCTCAGAAGTCATCTGAGACGTCACAAATGAAACTGGAGAAGAAATTTGGTCAGTCTCCTGTTTTCGTGGCTTCCACTCTTCTGGAGAATGGTGGAGTTCCTCGAAATGCAAGCCCTGCATCATTACTGAGTGAAGCAATCCAAGTCATAAGTTGCGGTTATGAAGATAAAACAGAATGGGGGAAGGAAGTAAGTAAAAAATGGAAAGTCTGAGTATATAATATTGGCAAGTTTGTTATATATTATCTCACAATAATCAAAATTTTGTACTTGCAAACCAGGTTGGCTGGATATATGGCTCTGTGACTGAGGATATCCTGACTGGATTTAAGATGCACTGTCACGGTTGGCGATCTGTGTACTGCATACCTAAACGACCTGCTTTTAAGGGTTCAGCTCCTATTAATCTCTCAGATCGTCTACACCAAGTTCTGCGATGGGCTCTTGGATCTGTTGAAATTTTCTTGAGCAAACATTGTCCCATTTGGTATGGCTATGGGGGCGGGTTGAAATGGTTGGAGCGATTTTCCTACATAAACTCGGTCGTATATCCATGGACCTCCATTCCCTTGCTTGTGTACTGTACCCTTCCTGCTATTTGTCTTCTTACTGGGAAATTTATTGTTCCAGAGGTAAGAACTCACTTTCATCTTGCTTTGGTAAGGATATCCATGGACATCCATCATGAAACACATAGAGAACTAGCCTGTCTGTAGTACGTTTTATTTACTCTTTTAAGTAGCATTTTTCACTTGCTAACCTGAAGAATAGAGAACTAGAGCCTTGTCTAAACATTGAGTTTGAACACTTGCAGATAAGCAACTATGCTGGTCTTATATTCATGGCTCTCTTTATATCAATTGCTGCAACTGGTATTCTCGAGATGCAGTGGGGTGGTGTTGGAATCGATGACTGGTGGAGAAATGAGCAGTTCTGGGTGATTGGAGGTGCTTCGTCACATCTTTTTGCCCTCTTCCAGGGTTTACTAAAGGTTCTTGCTGGTGTCAGCACAAGCTTCACCGTGACCTCTAAAGCAGCTGATGATGGTGAGTTCTCTGAGCTCTACCTCTTCAAGTGGACATCCTTGCTCATTCCTCCCACCACCTTACTGATCATAAACATAGTCGGTGTCATAGTCGGAATCTCGGATGCAATCAATAACGGGTATGACTCATGGGGCCCATTGTTCGGGCGACTGTTTTTCGCTCTCTGGGTTATCATCCACCTTTACCCCTTCCTCAAAGGTTTACTCGGGAAGCAAGACCGGATGCCAACCATTATATTGGTATGGTCGATCCTGCTGGCCTCGATCTTGACCCTTTTGTGGGTCCGAATAAACCCATTCGTCTCTAGAGATGGCCCCGTTTTAGAAATTTGTGGTCTGAATTGTGATGACTAGGAAAATTAAGTCAAAAAATAAAGAAGAGCATTATCTCTTCAATCAACCGCACTTGCAGATGCAATGGCTGTTTTCATGGTGAAGAAATCTGAAATTTTGGTACTGCGTTGGGAAAATAATGACTATAGGTTGGTGTGTTGGGGTGTTGTCGATAGTATTATTAATTCTTTTTGGGATGTCCTTCATTTGTTAAAGATAGGATCCCTGGCTGCCAATGGGGTGTCCAAAACTTCATTCTTTTTATGTAGGTAAATGTTTTGTCTCGATGGTTGTAATGTTTGGTCTTGTCCATTGTAAGATAAGATATGCTCACAAATTCAAGTGTTATGGAACTTTATTCTATGTACGTAAAATACTATTATAAAGTTATTAATTTTAATTATTGTAATTTTTTTGAACAAGTTAACCCAATATAAAAACATCATCAAACGATGATGTTTATTGGAGCAGCTTCTGTGGGGTGTATGTGCTTCATTTTAAAAGTGCTGGTATTCTTTAAAAAATACTAGTATTTGTGATTGTCTTATTTGGGTAGACGAGTATTTAAAAAATTGAATATTAGTATTTTATGAATTTTATAAATAATTATAAACTAAAATAAAAAGATATTAAAAGTAAGAAATATAAAAATATACAATTCAGATATTGTCATATTTTACAAATATGTAAATAATTTTAACAATATAAAAATATACATTATAGTTTAAATAAAACGTTAATTTTATTCTAGAGTGGAGATGGATGCTTTAAATGAAACAAGGTAAGAATGAATTCTAGAAAACAACCTATTTTTGTAGGGTTAGAATAAAATATTTAGACTATAAAAATCTCTTTTTATAATCTATCAGTTTTCTTCGTACCTCCTTTAAAAATTTATTAAAAAATAAATTTTAAATCTTAACTCTAATTTTTTATATCCTAAATCCTAAACCTTATACCCTATAAAATATATCCTACTTTTAATTTCCTAAACCTAACCAAAACCCCTAATCCAAAACTCTAAATCCTAAACCCTAAACCTTTAATTTAAAGTGAAGATATAAATAAAGGCATGAGAAAAAGTAGACGATTTGCACCATATATTTTAATGATATATGATATATTTTTAGTTTATTATTAATTTATTTTAGTTATTCTTATAGATCACACAAGACCCTAACTATGTTGAATATGAAAAGATTGTAAAAGATTTTGTCCAATAAATTGGAAAGTTAAATGATGATTAAGAATTTTCATTTTGAACTCATGAAAAATTTTTGGTAGGATCTATGTATTTTTGGGTCATATATCTTTCTAAGAACTAACCGTTTTTAAGTTGTCTTTTCAACACATCTTAAAATACTTCAATTAGATATTAAAAGTTCAAGATGTATTTGTTTTATTGAAAACAACACAAAAAATTGAATACGATAAATAATATTATTATGAGTTTTTAATTAATTTATATATTTTTAATTAAATTTAAATTTTATTTTTTTCTCTGTGTGTTCTAATTAATTTAGGGTTTCATCCTACTCATGTAGATTCCTTGATATCAACCGCACGATGTGATTTTGATTCTGATAAAGATCAACCAAGTGTTATGAAAACGATAAAATGGACTTATCTCCTAAACTAATCAGGTCAATAAAACAAGACAAGTTAGTGAAATGAAATCTCTAGGGAAAAAAAAAAGAAATTTTTTTTTAAAAAAGCTAATAAAAGAGTTATGTGACAATTTAAAATATATAATATAGGTTGGAGCAATTAAATGATGCCTAAAAAAACTAGGGAGGTCGAGAAATTCAAGAAGTCGAACAAGCTTTTTCGAAACTCAAGCCGGAAATTGTCATTAAACTTGAATCATGTTATATTAAATGAATCGAGTTAACAATTATAAATTTAAGTGTTCTCATCTAAGTTAAACACATGCTTTATCTTAAAATAATTAAGAGAAGTTAAAATTAATTCAACTAATTTAACATTAATCCAATTAAGCAATGGACAATTTTAAATTACCTAAATTAATTACAACCAAAACTATATGAAGGTTTCCACTAACCTAATTCTAAAATTTATTTAATTACGCATAATTTAAATTAATTAAATTAAATTTTAAACATAATTCTAACCAAGGCTTCTACTAACCTAAAACCTAAATTTAATCTAATTAATCTAAACTTACACCCTAATAAGCCAAGAGCTTAATTTAGATTAATTAAATTAAAAAAAAAACTAAAACTAATCTAAAAAGCTTAGGCATAAAGATAATTTTAACCCTTAACGTTTATAATTTTTATCATTTTACCCTTATTCTTTTTTTTGATAAATTTAGCCCTTAACCTAAATTTTTTGACAAATAACTTGTTTTTTAACTACCGTGATAATTGAACCATTAAAAATTTAACGATAATGATATGTCATATGATAATATATTTTAAATGACATAACATCTAACCTATAAAATATATATATATATATATATATATGGAATAGAATTTTATTCCAATATAAAATATAAAACAATTAAAATTCAAATAAAATATTAAAAATAATTAATTTTAAAATAAAATGCTATTAAACATTCTAATCTCTAACTACGATAGAATCAAAGTCTTATCTTAAAAAATATGAACGCAACTCAAAATTAATTAATTTTTTAAAATAGGATTTTGATTCTATCGTATTTAGGGTTGAGAATGTTTAGTAGTATTTTATTTTAGAATTAATTGATTTTTTAATATTTTATTTGAATTTTAATTATTTTATATTAGAATAAAACTATATTTCATATATATCGATAGGTTAGATGCCATGTTATTTAAAATATATTATCATATGCACATGATATGTCATCATTGTTAGATTTTTAACGGTCCAGTTATCATGGTAGTTAAAAAATAAGTTATTTGTCAAAAAGATATAAGTTAGGAGCTAAGTTTATCTTAAAAAAAGACCAAAACAATAAAAATTATAAAGGTTGAAAATTATTTTTATGACAAAAGCTTACTACCCAAAACAAACTAAACAAACCGCATACAATAATAAAGAAAACGAACATAAAATAAATATTAAATTGAAAATTAAACAAAATACAAGACAGAAGTTAAACATGAATGTAGTGAAGGAAAAACAAAAACAAATTAGAAAGACAAGGGCTAAAAAGATAATTTTGATACTGAAAAATGAAGCAAATTAAAACAAGACAAAACTTTCAGGGATTTAATCGGGGATTAACCCCTCAAAATTAAATTTAATTGAAACACGGAGATGAATTTGCAATTCCATTAAAAACTCCAGAGAAGGCTAGCATAATTTAATACTGCAAAAGGACTTTAAAAGGAACTTGAAAATACATAGGGACCTTAAGGAAATAAAGCTATTTTATGAAATGAATGGACTAAAATTAAAGATGAAACTGAAAGGATTTAAAAATATTTAGGGACTAGATGTGTTATTTTCAAAAACGAAAAGGTCTGGCTTGCTAATATAATGGGTCAGAGAGTTTTATTAAATAGTAAAACCATTTTTATTTTTTCAAAATCTATAAAAATTGAAAAAATTGAGATGCAATCCCTTCTTTCTTTCTTTTTTAAAATGTTATTTTTGACCTTAATAATCCAACTTCCTTCTTAATCCAAATAGTCAAGAGTTTGAGCGCGTGGGTGCGTGATGTTTCGAAAAGTTGTCTGTGCTTCAATCCTGACCGTTAATTTGTGGTCAAATATAATGGTTTTGACTTGGCTACTCAGAAGACAAAATAGATGAGTATTAGGGTTATAGAATTGTAATTTAGGTTCGTGTTTATTTATTCGGCCCCTATTGGACTTAAAATGTAATAATACAATATTTTTTAATTTGAAAGAGTGTAATTAAACTTTGATTAAGATATTGAAGTTTTGTTTTATTTAATATTGTGTTTTGTGTTTTTTCAATTTAATAATAATAATTGAAAATAATAATAGATATTGGAGCATTATTGGAATGATTTTATAGCCGATGTTGATTATTTCTTTAAATATTTTCATTTATTGCCTGTGTTTATGCTACAGCCCTTATTTTGGTACCAAAAATTTTGAACCCTTTTCGTATGAAAGATTTTCGTCCTATATCCCAATGTAATGTGCTTTATAAGTGCATTATCAAGCTCATTATATTGAAGTAGACATCTGATCCTCCCTGTTCTTGTGATCAAAAGAATCAATCAGTTATCTGCAAGATTTTCTTGAAAATAGGAGGATAAAACTATAAAGGGAGCTCGGATGTGTTCATTTAATATTTGTTATCTTAAATCTAAAGGCGGTCTTAGGTTGAAAGATATTATAACTTGGAGTATAGCTTGTTTCATCCTTCTTATTAGAAAGGTATTGTTAAAAGAAGGCTCAATCTGGGTGGTTTGGTTAAATGAATATATTATTAAAGATAAAATATTATGGTAGTTTGAGTGCTCACAAAATTACAGTTAGACATGGCGAAACTGACTTCATCTGCAAGTACGTGTAGAATCTTTACAAGGGATTCTCAGAGATTCTTTCTCCTCGATTAAGAAGATATGACAGAAAGTAAAAGAGAAAAAGGATTGAGTGCATTGGAAGAGATTGGTTTGGCATTGTGGCAATATACTTTGTTATTTCTTTTGTACCTGGATGGTTCTATTAGACAAATTATCCACCAAAACTAGATTGGCTCGGTTTGGTATTACGAATGATGGACATTGTTTACTTTGTAACATCGATGGATAGACTCGAGATCATCTATTTTTTCTTTTCCCTTATTCTAAACAGGTTTGAGAAAGCATTTTATACGCATATCAGGTCCCTCGAACTTGTTTGCCTTGGGAGCAAGAGTTGACTTAGATTTTATCTCGGTTGAAACGAAAAACTCTTCGGACTTTGATTTTTAAATTTGCTTGGAATGGATGCATTTATATTCTTTGAAATGAGAGGAATAATAGAAATTTTTTGTATGGTTTTTCGATGCTATACTGAAGTGATACAACTTGTAAAGGATTGTGTTAAGCATAAATTACATGACCGTGTACGAAATGCACAAAAATATTTATATAGACCTCTTTGCTTACAATAAGGGCTGATATAAGATTTAGTAGATCTTTTAGTTGGAATATATAAAGCTCATTCATCTAAAATAAACATATATTAATAATAAGTAATGGTATTAATAATTTTATTAATAATAATATAATGTAATCATTTTTTGTTTTGAGTTTTAATAATAATAATAAACACAATTAATAATTATATAATGTAATCATTTATTCGGCCCCTATTGGGCTTAAAATGTAATAATACAATATGTTTGAATTTTAAAGAGTGTAATTAAATTTTGATTAAGATATTGAAGTTTTGTTTTATTTAATATTTTTTTAGTTTTCTGTTTTTCTTAATTTAATAATAACAATTAAAAATAATAAATAATAATAGATATTTGTGATCTCTAATCATAGTAATAGTATTAATAATTTTATTAATAATAATATAATATAATAATCTTTTTGTTTTGAGTTTTAATAAATAATAATAGTAAACATAATTAATAATAATATAACATATAGTAATAACGAAACATTAATAAAAATTAGAATAAATAAACAAAAGTCTATTATCGTAAAATGTTCTAAAACGTAAAAACCATTAACACCTCGCATAAAATTAATAATTACAGACACGAATGAGTTGAAAAGTATAATTCAATGTGAAATTTAAATATTTTTAAAATCTGGTAGTATTTTGGGTCAATGGTAATAATTTAGTGGGATGCAGTTTAGTTTACCATAAAATAAAGGGTAAAGTACACTAATGGTCACCAAACTTTTAAAGTGCATTCAATTTAGTCACCCAACTTTTAAATTTTTCATTGGGTTACTCAAATTTTGTTATACTTTCATTTTGGTGCCTTCCGTTTACTTTCGTTAAAAATGTTGATGTGATACAATTTTTTAACATTTTTTCTTCTTGCATGTTTTTCTCCTTCAAAATAAAAACTTTAAAAAATATGATCTTATTTACCAATTCTTTTTTTATTTATTCCTCTAGTCTTAAGGTTTATCTATGATAACATCTAACATTTCCCCCAAAAATAGGACAATGGATCAAAACAATAAAGTTTAATCTCTACTAATCATTTCTGTACATAGCTCTAAATAATCGATATTTCTCGGTAAAAGGTCAGAAGTTTAATTTTTTTTCAAAATAAATAAATAATTAAATAAATCAAAATCAATATAACAGTCACCTGTGACTTTATATATCAAAAAGTAAACCCATGGTTCCGCACCAACAGATGTTGCAGGGTTCAACATCTTCTTGACATGCTCCAAAATGGAGAATCAAGAATACTGCCAAGAATGCAATGTGTTAGATAATTGCTGGGCATTCAACAAAATATACCACTCAAGGTAAAGTGTATAGGATAAGACAAAACAACAAGCCTAGGCTATACAATGCATCAAAAGTACATTATGGAAGGGTATGTGACGTAAATATTTTTAACGTAAGAGGGATTAAAATGAAAGTGGACTAAAAATTAGGTGACTAGTGAAAATTTAAAAAATTTTAGTGACCAAAATGAATATATCCTAAAAATTTGGTGATCATTGTTATTGTTTACCCTAAAATAAAATAAAATTGAGGACAATGCTGAAGCGACGATGCTTCCTTCGTTGACTTGAGAAAACCATATTGTCAATGCTTCTGAATCATTTTCTAAACCAAAGAAGAAAGGAGATATACAACTTTGACTGATTAACGGTCAAGAAAGGTTTAAATGAAAAAGTAATTTTAAATATTATCTGATAATTTATCTAATTTAATCCTAAATTTATAACTAAACTAAAATTATGAATATATAATATAAAATTACATAAAGAAAGAATATGATGTATTTTAATTTTTATTTAAAAAAATAAAATTTTCAATAAGTTGTTTATTTAGTGGAACAAGATATTCATCTCCTAAGTAATGTAAAATATAGGTTCAACTGGAAGTATTATAGAGTTTTTTTAGTATCCATTTTTATACTCTAATTTTAAATATTAAATTTTAAATTCTAATTTTAAACCATAAAAATATATTTTATTGATCTGAATTTATTGATATTAATTAGATACGGCTAAATCAAATAAAAACATTAGGCTTTGGATTACAAAAATTATATTTTATTTAGGCAAATCATATCATCTTCCTTCAAAACTTCATAGCAAGAACGCGGCAGTTTCATTTTCTTCCTTTTCAGACGTCACACACAACACGAACCTCAATACACGCTCTATGCCTACTCCATTAAAATAGACTTCAAGAGGAAATCAAGCATTGGTTTTGCCGATTTTGCAAAGGTTATTAGTGATGTCTGACTCGGACATGGCAGCAACTACGGCGGAGGCTCAACGGCTTATCCAACTCTGCGATGAAGATAACAAAAATAGCAGCAGCGGCAGCAATGACGATATCGAAAACAACGTTAGAGCAAAGACCAACAGCAAGAGATGTTTGCAACAAAGTCAATATGAGGTAACTTGTGCAATGATCGAAGAGATTTTCGGGAAAGAAGAAAAGGAAGAGGATTCCAGACGGATCAAGAAGCGGAGGTTTCGGTTGCTTGAGAGTATTTACAAGGAGACAAAGCCTGTGAAGGTTAGACATGGCAAGAATTTATGTTTTCTCTGACAAAACATCATGAAGTTTTGGCGGTGTTTTTCTTTAGACATTAAGCAATAACCCATGGCGTTTTTATGTAGTGAATTTTCACGAGAAAAGTGTGTATATTTGACTGCTGAGAAAAGGGTACGTTTCAGATGATTGAGATGAATGTGGAACTCAGTTTGGCATCAATGGCTGCCTTTCCTTTCAACTCCCATTGCATGTGCATTCACCTGATATTCTTTTCTTATATTCAGTAGAACTTTTCACCCTTAACATTGTTACTAATGGTTTAATAGCATCAAGCTAAACTTGTTAAATGAAGATGAAGAATCCAATGTAATGCTTTTGCGTGTGTGTGTTTATTATTTTCTCGAGAAATCTAGCTCAACAACTCAAAGTATGTAGATTTCATTGATCCTCTTCGACCTAACCTTGGAATCACTGCAGATTCACATCTGGTAATTGCTAGGATCTTCAAGGTATAGTACTAAATTATGGATGTTGCGGCGACCTTCAAATCCACTATGATCTTCAAGGACGTTGTATTGCGGCTGCAATTTAATATTATACTTCGAAGATCCTATGAATTACCGAGTTTGAGTCTGCAAATGACTCCAAGGTTAGATCGAAGAGGATCGATGAAAGACTGCTGACTTCTTGGTAATGAGTTATATTTCCCTAGCTTCCCTTGGAATATTCTATGCTTGAGCCATCGTTTTTACACAGGCTTACAAGTCAGAGATTATCGGCTGCCTAAACATCATTTTTGTCTCCTTTGTCTTTTTTGGTCGGTTTTCTGGGCAATTTCTTTGCCGGGCTCCGACACTGTCGAATGGGGGTGGTCATGGTGCGGTTCATGCGTTACGCTATGTTAGCTTAGGTCAGGGGTCTTCATCCTTTGTTTCTTCAATTTCCTCGACAGTACCCGAATCTGCTTGTGTTAAAAACATAACAATGGCAGTGGCGTCTGGCTAGAATATGCTCCTATGTTGGGTTGAAACACGAATAGAATATCATCGGTTCGTGTCAAAGATATAAGGACTCAAATCGTTTTGAATCATTCATCCATACTTAAGAGAAGCTTTGCAGTTTGGAGCATGTAAAAAAACTTGGACAAAAGTTTTACCATTTTATAATCTCGTCGACTCGGTCGAGACACCTACTGATTCGAACGAGTTACGTAGGGATTACCGAAACAAACTGTAAGAATTACCTTGATAAATGAATCTATTTTTTCTAACTTTTCTAGATGCACATAAGTTCATATGTGTGTACAAATTCAACGGAAGCTAACACGTCCAAGACTAATTTTGAATTAAACGTCCAATTAAAGTTATTATGATTTTGGATCTAATTGTAAAATTTACAAAAATTAAGAATTTTATCAAAATTCAAGTTACCAGTTCAAAATTTAGTTCATTAAAGGATCATTGGTAAAATTTTATCGCTAAACAACATCTCAAACTCATGTAGTTGATCATACAAACATTAATGACTAAAATATAATAATTTAGAAATTAAAAATGCAAAACAGACCACATACATGTGTCTCATGTATTTGTTATAACTGGTTCACTAGGTTAAGTAAATCTAACCTACATGTGTCTCATAAATTTTAGGGCCTTAAAGAATTTTCAAGTTCAATCATGTGGTTGAAGTTGGAAGTTACTTTTATCGAACCACGTGTATGCTTAATTTTGTTCTAGACTCTTAGTATGGTGGTATAGAAGATGAACATGTTTAAATTACCCATTTTAATGTGTATAAGTTTATATGCATTTAAGTGGTTTATGTGTTTTTGGTATGTTTGCAAAATGGTAAAATAGCTAAAATTGGCTTAAGTACGTAAAAATATAAAAAGCTAGTAAATGAATTTGAAATGAGTAAACATTTTCTATGCTAATATATATATATATATATGACTAAATATAGATAAATTAATTAAATTTTTTTTTATTAAGGTTTATTTGTAGCAATACAAATGATGATGTATCGGTACAGATATGTATAATTTTACCTAGGTTAAAGATTGCACTGATGTTGAAAATTATGCATCAGTACAGAAAATGGTCATTAAAATTTATTATTTGTTACTGTACTGAAATGACTTGAAAACGTACAAGTATGCTAAGTCAAAATTGAATTAGGGATTTTGATCGGTCTTTACATATTGATATTACAGTACGGGTCAATAATATTAACAGTTATGCCACCCATACCGATACGGCCTAGACCGTATTGATACGGGTAAATCATCCAGATCATTGACTTTGAACTCTTAGCCAAGTGTATTGATACAGGGTGATTGTGAACCAGTACAACTCCTCTGTCCCAATTAAAATATCTATCTGTCAGTTTAGTCGTACCGATACGATCTCTAAGTGTATCGGTACGGGTGTCTATTAAGTTAGTTTATAAGCTTAAAATGAATATTTATAGACTTTACAATTTAATCCTTGATCATTATTTAAAGATAAAATTAGATAGGTAATGGACTCCGTCAATGATGAAACTTTACGAGATTAAAATTGGTAAGTTTAATTTTATATTTGTAATGAAATTCGGATAAAAACCCTTAATTAGTAAATTTACGTTTTAATCCTTAAATATGAAAACAATTTAAAATTGACCCAAAATTAGGTAATCTTATAATAATATCAATTTTGGTATTTCTCATAGGTTATTAAAAAAAATATTCCAAACATTGCTCCAAATTCCGATTCTCTTCTAATATCACATTTCGATTCCATTCGATTCTCTATTAGGTGAGAAAAAGGGTGTTATATCAAGAGTTCAAATTATTGATATATCATTAAAAATATTGATACAATAATCATTATAAAATGTGCATAAAATAATATCATTCTTATATTATTTTCTCAATAAATACTCATTTAAGACGATTATACCATACATATCAAAATAAAAACATTCAAAAGGACATATCTACATAATTTTACTCGAAAGTTTTTAAATTGTTGTAGCATTTTAAATCCTTTAGTGATAAATAGAGATCTACACAATAATTAGACACATATAAAATATTTCATATCTGTCAAAGTAGTTGCATCCATCGTGAAGCAATTAAAATTCTTTATAAATCATAATTCAAGTTCTATTTATATTTCATAATTGTTTATTTTTACCCCGCTTGCGTTACACCATTAGGTGTTTTAACTATTGATCCAAAAGCTTCACTTTTGGATGTTCAAAGCCTCTTTCTACATTGATCAATTTAATATCTATAATTGTAAATAGATATCTATTCAAGATCCTCATTTTCTTTCTTTGTTTTTATAAAAAGTATTCTATGTAAAATTATGATTGATAACTTTTTTTATACAATCTAGATCTTATCGAAATTAAAGGGTCAAATTTAAACTAAGACACAGATCTAGTAATTAGATCTAGTAGACCTTAATTAGGATTACCTCTGTTGTGGGCTAAATTTGGGTGTAAAATAAGGGTTATTATGATAATTGGTAAGAGTTAATGACTTGAGGAATGGGTAGATGAATTTTTTTGTAAAATTTCTTTTTTTCTCTTAGAGTAAGATCTTCATCTCTTCCCCGATAATTTTTCTTTCCCTTATTTCTTTTGGGATGAAGCTAAAGGTAAAAACTCTGAGTTTTAGAGGTAGAATCTCGTTTTGTTGAAGAATGAATAGTTTCTCAACTTAGAGAGATCTTTATTTCAAGGTAAGAATGAGTTTTAATGATGGAAAGGTTTTTTTTGGTAGGATTGAAGAGGAAGAACGTGTTTAGGTTAAGGAAGAACAAACCCTAGTGTTTTAATCTGTTTTAATTCTCTTTTATCTTCATTCTAGAGGTTGTAACTCTTGTCGACTCTTGATGTAGTGAAATCTTTAAAAAAAACTTCAAAGGACCAAGAGAGGAGGAAGGGAAAGCTTGAAGAGTGTTGAGAGTGCTTGGGTTGTTGTTAATTCGAGGTTAATATACTTATAACTCTTTTATGTTTATGGAATTCATAATACTAGTGTTGTAGCTTGGATTGTGCATGATTGAGTTTGGTTTGGTAGCTTAAATATGTTCATGGTGAAATCCGAAATTGAGATTGTAACTTGTTGAAATTGATGATATCCTGTTAATTATGTCTTAGATAACTTGTAAGAGAACTTGGGAGGTTTTAAAATGATTTTGGGTAGATAAAGATATGTCTTTGAGTTCAAGACGTAGAAATATGGATTCGAGTATCGATATGAGTGAGCATTTCTAAGAGGGCATACTGACACGGCTCTCCGTGTATTGGTACCCCCTGTATTTTAAGCTTTTACAGAATTATTTTTGGGTAACAATACGTGGGTGCGTATCGGTACCATTGTTCCATTAGATTCAAGTATCGATACGTGTGGCTCTTGTACCGGTACTCGACGGAAGAGTATCGATATAGGTTAGAGGCGTACTGATACCCTATTAAGGCGTATAGGTACACGCAAACTAATTTGTCCAACTTTTAGCCTTTGAGTTTGGAGGATCAATAATTCATATTAATAACTTAGTGGGTCCATTTAAGCCTAAGATGAATAGTAAAATAGAGAAATAAGAACTTTGACTATGTATATGACCTAAGTAGAGAAATATGAATTAAATGTCTTGAAATAACTTGTATTGCTATATAAACTTGTGTTTGATACTTTTGTTAATTGTTGATGATTACGGGAATATTGGTACGGGATCTAGATATCCAAGAGTGGATTCCGATTATGTGACTCCTGACTACTTGTATGAGAGTGTGTGAGTTTCAATGCTAAGTGGCTCCGGACACACTCAAGGTATAGCGGGGAATGGGTTTTGAGACCTAGTGATGATCGAAATCTTCTCGGATATGGGATTACCGAAGTTGTGTGACCCCGAACCACACATCTAATGTACATATATATATTAATGGTTGAGAATACTATGAAATTACCATGCAAAATATCATGTGTTTAGGTAGTTATTGTAGTGTCAATATTTCTCTTTCATCACAGCCTATTGTATGCACTTAATTATGAATTGCACAAATCATAGTTGAGTGGAGGTATATCCACTAAGATTTCATTAGTTTAGAGTTTAAAATTCTTTATTTTCGTGCACAGGGTTCTAGGTGGCAATTGGTTCGTGGAGTACCATTAACGGTAGTTTTCAGCATCGATTCTTTGGAGGAGTACATTACTTAGATAGATGGGTCATATATTCTAGGACATATTTAAGTTTGTGTAACTTTTGTAAACTCGTTTGTATTTGATTGAATGCTATTGTTTTAAATTGAAGCTCTTTAATACTTTTAAAGTTGAACTCATATATTATATCGGATTTTAATAGATTTGACTAATGGATCTTCTTTTGGATTTGTAAATAATTTAAAATTTTTGGGTTCAGGTTGAACTTAAGACTCAAATGTTACACCCGGAACGAGGGTGTTACATTTCTTTATTGTTCTATTATTTTCTTGTGTCGACATAACTTGTTGAGAATTCTTCCTAATCTTTAGTTTAGGTATCTGAAATTCTTCTAGAGTTTAATTAATAGTTATATCTTGGGTCTCTTTAGGAACATTCGTTCTCTAACATGTGATCATCCCATACTACTTTTCATTTACGAGATATGAGATATGATTACTTAAACTAATTTTAACTATCATTATTCATGCATAATTTACGTCCATTCACTTTAACAATAATTCAAGTTTAGAGCATTTTCAGTTGGTATAGTTGATTATTATTATAAGGTTGGTGACTAAAATAAGAGTTAAAAAAATTGAGTGATGATTATTGTAATTTATCCGTTTTTTATTAAGAAAAATAAAATTTAACGGCAAGTTTTAACAGATTATAATAGTAGGGACCATATTGAATGTAAATTAAAAGTTGGATGACCTCATCGAATGTGAACTAAAAGTTAAGTGATCTTTTCGAATGCAAATTAAAAGTTGGGTGAACTTATCAAATATTTTAAAAATACGATGACCAAAATAAATCTAACCTAAAAATTTAATTACCTTTTATATAGCTTACCCTTAAAATTTTATAAGTTAATCTTTAATTTCTTTTTAAGATTTATCAGTTATACTTATCCTAAAATTTTAAAATTTTATACATCTATTCTCAAATATTTTTCTAACTCTACCACAGTTGAACCATAGTGCATAATGAACTTAGAAAACAATGAAGTTGTATGAATCCCAAACAATAAATTAAATATCTGAAGTTACAAAAGTCCAGCAAAGAAAGATTCATGAAATATACCGTCTTTGATTGGTAAATAGTTAATTCATTCAGGCTTGATTCTGTGACATAGAATAGTTCAATTCACTTTTGTCCGAGTCAAGTTGAGATTCAGCGGATGGAGTGAGCTTAAGGGTTTAAACGATCTGAGTTGAACTCGAATAATACTTAGCTCGCTTGGCTTATTAAGATTTGGAGTTGAATTTGAGTTTGAGTAATTTTAAACGAGCCTAAAAAATTTGAGTTCGGCTCGACTCGTTTAGAACTCGAGTCGAGTTCGAGTTTTTTCGACCCTAATCGAGTCAAGTATTGATTGATCTTTGATAGTGTTAGACTCGAGTAACTCTTATCTCTCGCGTCTTATTTATGCCTAATGGAGAAAAAATTTCGATACACAAGTTGTGTAAACTCAAGCTTATTAATTTTAGGTTTTAGTATGTTAATTTAGGGTTTAAGACTTATGTTTAGGTTTTAAACATTAGGATTTTAAGTTTAGAAATTTAAATTTTAAATTATAAAAAATAAAATATAGTATATTTATATTTTTCAAGTAGCTCGTGAGTTTTTCGAGTCGGATATCATGTAGCTCAGCTCAACTCATTAGAAACTTGAGTTGTTCGAGTTCAACACGAGCCTAATCGAATCGAATTTTGACTAAACTTTGACCAAATCGAACTCAAATGACTTGAGATTTATCTCGTCTCGTTTACGGTATCAAGTTAGATGAATGTTTTATATGTTGGGAGTGGGGGAACTTAGTTCACTTGAGTTGTAATGATTGGACAAATTGAATTGGAGTAGAATTGTTTATGATCTTAATTAACCTTAAAAGAGTTTAGTATCAAGATTGAACTTCAAGGTTATCTTTTACTAGATAAACGAGTTGTAACAATTAGTTTTAATATCAAATTATACATAAACTTCAAATGAAGTTCAAATGAATTCAAATTTCTTATTGATTAAAGAATCAATCCCTTTGATAAGAAGGGCTTAAAACAATGAAAAACTCACATTTAACAACAAAAAAAAACTGCTGAGCTTATTAATTCAAATTAAAATTTAAAACTCACATATATTTTTTTTATAAAAAAATATACATTTTAATTATCGATTATAAATGTGAAGATATAATAATTCAATTTATCAATTTTTTCTTTTAAACTTTTTCGTTAAATAAATAACGAAAGGTGGTATGATTATTTTTTAAATAAATAAAATAATAAATTTAGTCTTTAATTTATATATCATATCTCATAAAAATATAAAATGAGCTTAATAATCTCGAGTTTAAGAAGAAGATAACTTACTAGGAATGTTCAAATCCAGATATTCGGGTACCCGAAGTATTATGTACCTGGACCTTTGAGTAATTAAATTTTCGATCCGTGTTTGACCCGGTATTTTACGTACTCGAATAATCGGGTACCTGAAAATTCAGGTAGTCAGGTACTCGTTTTTTATTTTTTTTATAAATCTTAAATTTAATTTTAAAAAAATATACCTAAATTTAAAATTTTGAATTACATAATCCAACATTGAAATATAAAATTTTAAAACACTAGTTACATGATCTAAACATAAATTTTAAGACCTAATTACATAATCTAATTCGAAACAAAACATAACGTCTAAAGGAGTTTTTTTAAATATTTTTAATTAGTTTATTTATTTTAACATATAAAAATTAATGATTTAAATAGTAAATAATCTTGAGCTGATTTTCGTATTGGTAATCCGTATACAAAAATAATGCATATGTAAACGAGTAAAGTTCAAATTTTATCAACTCCAATTCTTTTTTAAAAATAAAGTTTGTTGGTTCGAGATTTAGAAATTAGATTGTTTGATATGAAAATATAATAAATATAAGTATATTTTTTTAAAATACTAATAATATTTAAAATAAACAAAAAATTAAAACGGGTACCCGAAAGTAATTGGGTACCCGAAAATTTATAACTTTTTGACCCGAACCTAATCAAAAAATGATGGACCAGGTATCCAATTCAGACTAAAAAATTCGAATATACTCAATTTTTATATTTAAATAATCAAAGATTAAGATTGAATATTTTTAAACACCCCTACAATTTATCCCATTTTCACGAGAATAAGCCAAGAAAGGAAACCTGAGTTTCCATAACTTTTTTTATTTAGAGTTGCTGGGATTCACATTAGCTTCCCCATTGATAAACACTAATTTTATGTCTTTCAACCTATTTTTTTTATTATTTAATATTACTATTATTGTTTATTATTAATAGTATAAATAGGCTTTAAAGATAAATAACATATCAATATAAAAGAATGAAAACTCATTTTAATTTAATTAGAAAATAAATCCAAATCAATTTACATTTACATTATATAATACGTACATGACCCGTTAGTTCCAACTGGAACAAAATCCTAAGTTGATTTGAACTCTTTTTGGCGCAGCCAATCCAGAGCTGTTAGATTATATATGATCCAATGGTCCAGATCACGCTTGAGAGCCTCTTCAGATATCGTGTGAGATGTATGCTTGGTCCACTAATCTTTTCTTGTGCACATGCAATACAATCCAAGGAAAAATTATTTTATGCGTCATCCATAATTTTTATCTATTAAAAAATATTTAATTAATTTTTATATTTTTTATATATTTTTAAAAATGATAATTCATTTTTTATTATCATATAAATAAGTAATGGATGGTTAGATAGAGATTGATTAAAAAAAAGTAATATGAAAAATAAAAATCAATTGATTATTTTGTAGTGAATAAAGATCATAGATGATACAATAGAATCGTTTAAAAAAATTATTTTATAGACCGATATTATATTTGTCATCCAAGGTCCTATCTATTAAAAATAATTAATTAAATTTTATATTTTCTATGTTATTTTTTTAAGAGTTAATCTTTATTTTTTATTGTCATGTAAATAGGTAATAAATGGTTAGATAGAGATTAATTAAAGAAATGACATGAAAATAAAAATTAATTGATTATTTTTAGTGAATAAGAATCATAGATAATGTAGTGAATCGGTACATAAAATAATTTCTCACGTCTAAGACCCCTCAACTTTCACATGCCAAGTGGCCTCACTTAATATCGCCATGTCATTATTCAAACCTCATATGGTTTGTCCATCTTTCCGTGAGATCAAATTTGATCCAACTGTTCATACTAAATCTGCTTAAGAAAAAAACCTCTCTTTTTCTTTGATATTGTCACGTACCACGATCAACGATCACCCTTTCGGTACATATCGAGGAATGGTACATTTATCCTCTCACTGTTTCTCTTACGTAAGGATAGCAATGAGACGGAATGGGTTGACTTTTAATCTGATCCAAAAATTTAAAATTTTTATTTAAGCTGATCTAATATAATAAAAATATAATCTGATTATGATCTAATTCTAAAATTTTAATAAACTCAACCAAAAAACTATTAATAAGATATATAAACATATAATAAAACAAATTGTATTACGCAAGTTAGAGAATTTTTATTCTAAACTAAACTCAATTTAAACCGACTTAAATTTTTTTTTTTTTAAATCTAACTCAAATCAAATCAAAAGTATTTTTTTTTAAAATAGATCTACTAAATCTGATCGAAATCCACCCATTTCAAAAAAAATTCCCATCCCTACTCAACCACCATACAAGACAGATAATAGAAAAAAGATTGTCAAGAGTTATAATTACCGACAGCTAGGGTGTTCATTGTTTGGATCGGATCTAATTCTTTTGTTATTCGAGATTTTGGATCGATGATATAGTGATTCGTATCCGATCTGAAAAAACATATATTCGCATATTCGGATATCAAATATTTAGATTGAATAGTCGGATATCTGATTATCCAAAAATACAATTTGATTAAATTAATTTTTTAAATTTGAAGATTGTATTTATAAAAATTTTAGAATTTCAAATATAATAAATAAAAAATTAATAAATACAATAAGATTCACAATTATAAAAGTTTTAATTTTTAAAAATTTTAGATATAACAAACACTAATTTTTTAAATATAACAAGATTGATTTAATGAAAGTTTAAATTTTTAGATTTTCGTATAATCTAAAACTTAAAATATTATGATTCATATTCGATCCAAAAATCTTAAAATCAGATATTTTTGTCACCCCTACCAACAAACAACAATATAACAGTTTAACTAATATAAATAATCAATGATATAAAAATCCATTTGTAATCAGTTTTGGGCCTCAATAAAAAAATTCAGAATGTAGCCTCTCAATTCATCTTACATATTAAGCATAAAAAACAAATGGAGTTCGAATCTACCTTTGAGTCGTTTAAGCTTTCAACCATTCTAGGGTTTTCGATGATGGACGAGCCTCCTTTCGATGGTAAGCCCTATACCTTCGAGATCAATACTGATAAATTTGATGATTAAGGATTGTAAGACACAAAACTAAAAAGAGAATTAAAGGGAGATAAAAGATTAGAAAAAGCATAGAAAGACTCTAGAAAATAGAAAAGAGGAACAAGACACTTATATTCATTCATTTTTTATATACTCGCAAGAAAGGAAAAAACACTCTTTTAGTTTTGTAAACAAAATGCAGCGTTTTAACAATCTAAAAATAACTAATTATGTAATCTAACCCTAAATTTAAAATTATTTATATAAAGTTTCCTGATAAATTTCCTTGCTCGAATTAATCATTAACCTTAAGGATTGAATGCGATTTTTCTCTTTTTTTGATGATTAGACCAAACGTGTCCACATACTCTTCTAGCCTTGGCCGAAAATAAAGTATAAACGAACATAAATTGAACTGGTTTACTTTCCTTTACATCGATTGTCTTAGTCTAACACGATCAATTAAACCACGCTCCCTTTATCTATTTTCAAAAAATATTTATGCGTAAATATTCCTCTACTTTTCTTCCAACCTTCAGTAAATTGTCACGAGTTTAAAACGCCAATAGTGATAGAGTTGCTTGGTCCTCCTTTTGATTCAGAAACTTCCAGCATATGTGCAATTGTACATGAAAATGGAGCATGGGTAGTGAGGGTCTTCACTAAGCTTGAATAGTATCAATTCAATTACGCGCATCTGCTTATCTAGAATGTCAGACATTGACACTAACCTATCATCCTAACCATAAAATTTATTATCCTGTGGAGATACTTTAATATCAGTTTGGGAGTCTTCAATATATGACTTTAAGGTACCCCTTATTTCCCAATTATGCAACCATAAGAGCGATTGAAAATAATTAGCCTTACTTTTGCTCTTGGTTCATCACGTTGAAACTCATAATAAAGCAGAGATGGAGAAATTAAGCAACTGATCTTTATTGATGAAAAATCTGATTACATTGGATACAATTGATACTATTTATAGTTGAATGAACATAAGTATAATATGGAAGTTAGTAGAAACAAGGAGAAGCAATCTGTTAACATTGGCGCCAAATACAACCGAAGCAGTTGCATCTTCTGTTAGGATGTTCAACATTTCCCCAGCTTTCTAGTTTTTGAAAAAAAAAATCAAGTTTGTCAACCACTATGAGTTTTCGTCTATAGGCATCAAATTTGGTCACTACTAAAGGCTTTGTGAGTGTCTGCAATGCTGCCGATAGAGACGGTGAAAAAATAATTTCTTCTTTCAATCACCATTCTTTCGTACGGAGCTCTTTTAGAAAAAATTTTATTTCCTCTTTGGTGGTTTGTTGAAAATCGAAGTTGTTCTTCATTCTTTTGTTCTTCTTTACTCACCTTATTATCCTATAATTTCTTTTCGTTCAGAATTCTTTTAGAAATTAGACGATTTCAGAAAGTTGATATTAAAAAGGAACCATCCAAATTTTAACGCTAGTGATCAACAACAATCCATGATTACCCACGGGTTTCCCAAAAATACTCCATCACAAACGAAGGGAACAAGTAACCAAAGCTTCTCGGTTGTCTTCGATTTCAATACTTGCATTACGCCTATTATTCTCCAAAACAACAATGGACCTTACCCTCTCCTTGCTAAATGTTCTTCTTTTAAGAAACAATTTGAACATGAGTCTTGATTTAGCAGAAGGTTCACAGGAGAAATTCCTTTCACTGATAACCAAAGCTCTTCAATTTTCTTTGGTTTCTTAGGCTCCGTCGAAAGAAATTTCTCAACGATGAAAGGTAGAACACCATCCTGACACGCAGCAGAGAATGTATCAATATTCGTATTCTCAGGCAATATAAACTTGCTCATGATCTTGCAGACACTCCTCTCCATTCTCACGCACTTAGCCCTATTCTTCTCTTTATCACGCTTTCAATCGTTGTTGATCAATAGCATGTTTGTAACCTACACTTGTATGTTGATGTCTTCCGATTTCAGTCCCGGTATGTTGACGAAGAAGATGTAGAGCTTGGGATCTTTCTTAATGTCAGCTAGAGTCGTAACCATGGCCATGGCATTATGGGAATAAATCCGAAACACGACGTTGAGGTTCTTTCCGCCATCATCGTCTTTATGGAAATCCAGCATGTGATGGAGGGTGCAAAGGAGAGGGAAGTCCATTTTCTTGTTGCCAGATGATGAATATGAAGCCATGAAGGATTATTGGTGTAGAAGATTTGATTTTTTCTGAATGTAAAAGCTCAAACCACCAGGATCTATGGCTCTGATACCATGTTGAAACTCATAATAAAACAGAGATGAAGAAATTAAGCAACTGATCTTTATTGATGAAAAACCTGATTACATTGATTACAATTGATACTATTTATAGTTGAATGAATATGAGTATAATACGGAAGCTGATAGAAACAAGGAGAAGCAATCTATTAACATTGGCGTCAAATGTAATCGAAGTAGTTGCATCTTCTGTTAGGATGTTCAACACAACGTCACCATTATCTTCAATATTGAGCTCATTTAATAATTTTTCAAGGATAAGTTCCATGAATTTGAGTATTTCATCAACTGTTCCATAAAAAATCATAATGATCTTATCTAATGTTCTTGTGTTGCACAATAACTGAATTTGAGCTTCTAATTTTGACTAGAAATTACTAATTGTTGAACATCCCTTTCCAAATACAAAACAAGTTGTTGCATTGAAAAAAAAAAAATTGAAATACTTAGGTTTCTCACTATTTTCTATAAACAAATCTTCTATTATCTCCCCATTGTCAATGTCATGTTCATCATCTAGAGATTTTATGTCATAGTAGGAGATTTTACTAAGTCCATTATCAAACAAATGAATGAGGTAATCATCAATGGTAACATGCTATCCGGCATCATTCATCTTGGTATGAGTTTTAATCAAAGCTTTCTCCTTAACATTCTTAATTTCAACATCAATACTCTCCTTAGGCTTTAACTCTTCAAGAATACTATTGAAACTTCCAAAATCAAAAGCAATGAAACTAATCAAAATTCCATGCTCATGTAAACAATGAATTTGCATTTTCCAAAACATAACTGTACTTTTTTATGAATTCAAATCTAGTAGTCTTATCGAGAACAAATGCCTATAAACTAATATCATGATTATCAATTTTAGAAATTAAAACATACCAATCCCGCTTCGAATCTCTCTCTTCCTGTAATAACTTACTCTCCATTATTAGAAGTCGAAATCTATAAAGATCATTTGCTTCAACCAACTCATTCATATAGATAAATAACCAGGAACGGAGTCAGGATCGAACAATGAGAGGGGCAAAGGTCTATTAAGCCTTTAAATATAAAAATTGGGAGGGGTAAAAGCCTTATTTTATTACTATTTAAATTACGAAAGACCTTAAATATAATTATACCAAAAAATTGAGAGGAACAAAGGTCTATTGAGCCTTTAAATCTAAAAATTGGGAGGGGCAAAAACCTTATTTTATTACTATTTAAATTACGAAAGACCTTAAATATAATTATACCAAAAAAATTGGAACGTACAACATGGTTCCGTCCCTGTAAACAACAATGATATTATTTCTTCCAAAGAATTAACGCCCTTATGTGTTTCTTAAAAAATATAACTAAACATTGGATAATTGGAGAATCACTTACCAAATGGACAAAACCTGTAACAATTGACAGTGTTCTTTTGATTCTGACAAGAATTTCTTCGAATACTTGGGATGCATCACCAACACTTAACCTCAATTTTTGTTCTCGTTCCACCAATTTGATCAATGGTACACTGCTGTACAATATACCTTCAATTGGTAAATGTCCTAGTAATCCCTTAGCCATGTCCTCACATCCCTTGAAAATTGGAGTCTAGTTTTGGCACAATTCCAACAACCTTCCAGTCGAGTCATCAAAATCAATTAACTCCACAGTTATCATAAACAATTCATCGAATACCTTATATTCTTTAGAACTTATCAAGAACAAATTTTGTTCTATTTCGACCAATTCGGGGCGATTCTAACGGACTAAATTCCTTCGGTTTTACAAAATCAGTTGTCAAGGAAGACTCATCTAATTCTTCACAGCATTTTTGATCAACCCTAACATTACTTCTTTCTTGGATATCCTTTAAATCGTTTCTAAAATCACTTAGAAACTTGTCGAAAGATGCATTCAATATAGCTTCAACTCCCTAAATCACTTTAATCTAAATTTTTTTAGATTTATCTCCATAATGCTCACCAAAACAAAAGTCATTAGGTTCTTGATACGTTTGTAAGACACAAAACTAATAAGGAGAATTAAAGGGAGATGAAAGATTAAAAGAGTATAGAAAGACCGTAAAAAATAGTAGAGAGGAAGAAACAATTTCATTCATTTATTTTTCATTCAGATACTCGCAAGAAAGGGAAAAAAAACTCTTTTAACCTGGTAAATAAAAAACAGAGTTTCAACAATTTAAAAATAATTAATTACATGATCAAACCCTAAATATAAAATTATCTATAAAGACACAAGATTTAAAAAGGGGCATCAATATCTATTTTTACTTTTGATCCATTTTAATCCTCAGCATTGTTTTTTCATTTCATAAATTTCAGTTCTTTATTATGCTTGCATATATTTATATATTCTATTTATTTGTTCAATAATTTGGTTTTAATTTTGTTTTTGTTAATACTTTTTATACATGTTTATATCTCGTTTATTTTAGTATATTATCTTGTTCATGTATTTTATTTTATTGTTTGGTATAATTTTTGTTCAATATTTTGTTTTTTATTTTATTGTTTGGTATAATATCTTGAGTACCATATATTGTGATATCATTTTATTTTTGAACCGTATGATCATGCATCTATGCATTTTAAGGATTAAATATTAAATTAATTTTTGCTTAGTAAATATAATATGAACTCTTTAAATACTGATTTTTCGAACATGATTAAATATAAAATCTTTTTCATTCATAATCAACTTCAAACCCAAATTATTTTTTATCTCTAATTATTTTTAACATCTAATTTAAAATAATCGTTAACAAATCTAAATCTTATTTTAAAATTTGAGTTTTCTTTCTAAATTCCCATCAAAATATATTTTTAAAAAACAAGGGAACTAACTTCAAAAATTATAATTAATCGCTATATCATTGTTGTTGTATTATCGTATATTTCTTATCCAGTTAGATTATCGCGATTGTATTGTGAGTCTGTGACCGAAGCACTGAGCGATGATATCCGAAGTAGGGATGTAAAAAGCTAACCCGACCTAAAAACTCGACTAAAACTTATTCGAATCAGAACCTGATTTGACCCGAGGATGTAATGACCTAAACCCGATCTGTATTCAACTGTTGTTGATCTGAACCCGAGTTGGACCTGCTACTGTAGTAACAAAACCTGAACTATATCCAATCGAGAATGACCCGAATCCGATTTTAACCTGTTATTGTGGATCTGAAACCCGACATGCATCCGAATGAAACAAACTCGAACCCGAGTCTGACTTGACAGATAACTGATATTACCCGACTGAATTGACTCGAGACCTATTTTACCCGACCTGTTTTGAATCCGACTTGTTTTGAACCCGACCTGTTATTGACCTGAAATAATATTAACAAGACTTAATATTTACATGACATATAATTAAGGGTGAAATCTCATAAACATTGAAGAAAACTTTATTATTTCCAAAAATATTGATCTCCCAGAAATATTTTCGGAACTATTGAAGTTTCTACAGTAACATAGAAGTCAGATTCTACAGAATACGACTATGAACAGTACTTGTGAATTATTAAAAAAGGGCGGGGGGAGTCGGACTCAGCAGAGTCCAACCTATCTTTATTCTGATAGGTAGAAAGCAGGCGGGTGCGCGGGGTGCAGGCCGGCATGCATGCATGCTTTTAAAAATTTTAAGGAAGTGGCAGGGAATTAATTTTGGGGTATTTCTGGGAAAAATATTGTGTGTGAGAAGAAAATTTTGGCTATAAATAGATAGAATGTTAGATAGTTTTGAGATGTTTTGGGAGAGTTAAAGTGTTAGAAGAAATTTAAAATCTGTAAGTATTTTATTTTTTTATTATTTAATTGTATTATTTTTTTATTTAAAGTTGATAGATTTTATTTATTTTATTTTTTTTATTTTTATAGTTTAGTTTAATTTAGTTAAACTATTTTATGATAGTGTAATGTTGATAATTTTTCTATATTTTATTTTGATAGTTTAGTTAAATTTGTTAGATTATATAGTGATAGTTAATTTATTTTGATAGTTTTTTTAAGTATGTTTATTTTTTTATATTCTGAAAGTTGATTTATTTTCAAATTATTTTATGATAGTTTAGTTTAGTTGAATTATTTTATTATAGTGTAAGTTGATAGTTTTTTTTAATTATTTTATGATATTTTATTTTAGTTTGACTTTAATTGAATTCCTATTTTATGATATGGTAAGTTGGTAGTTTATTTTTTTTAGTTTATTTTGATAGTTTAATTAAATTTGTTAGATTATATAGTGATAGTTTAGTTTATTTGGATAGTTTCTTTCAAGTATATTTTTTTATATTCTGTAAGTTGATATTTTTTTTTGAATTATTTTATGATAGTTTATTTAGTTAATGTAGTTATTTATTTTGTTGAATAATTTTTTAATTTTAGATAAATTTTAAAAAAAATTAGGAAAGTCGAACAAATTTAAGTTTATAATTTTTAAATTTCTAATTTAGTAATTATAAAATAAATTTATAATTTTTTTATTATTTGTTTATAAAATAAAATAATTTTTTCTTTAAATTTTTTACAGGATGTTTGAGCAAACACCTTTGTTGTATTTAGATGATCGATACATTTCTAGCCTTACGGTTGCTGAAACGATATATATTTTTTATATAAATTATTTTTTTAATTTTTAATTTTGTAATCATGTTGAATTTTTTTTATTGTAGGATACAATTGAAACATTTAAACATCATCGTTGTATGGTCAAAACTGCACTCGATAATAGAATCTTGAGTTTCTTACCTACCACTGGTTTTTATTATACCATATTTCTTCGTGGGTATAAGTTGATATCAGGATTGGTAACTGCTTTAATCGAGCGGTAGAGACATGAGACTCATACTTTCCACATGCCTTGTGGAGAATGCTCAATCACTTTAGAAGATGTAGTTTATCTTGTAGGAGTCCCGGTTAATAGGAGACATGTGATTGAGCGCAGTGGAGGTTCGACTGCTTCCATTTGTGAAAGGTATCTTGGCAAAGTCCCATATGAAAGTAACGTGAAAGGGTCTCGTGTGAAATTAAGTTGGTTAGAGAGTGAGTTTGAATTGTATGAGTATAGCCCGGTAGAAAAGATTTATCAGGCAAGTCGAGCGTATATTCTAAAGTTGATTGGTGTTATTCTACTTCCTGATAAATCTAGGAATTTAGTTAGTCTTCGATACCTCAAATTTTTTAGTACTCCTTGGTCTGGTAGTAAATACAGTTAGGGATCCACCATTTTAGCGTGTTTGTACGTGAGTTATGCAAAGACGTTTTACTAGAAAAAGGTAAGAAGGTCGGCGGTCTTGGCGGTTGCCTTTTGTTGTTGCAATCTTGGGCTTGGCAGCGTCTGCCATTTTTCACACCAGTTACTCGAATTACTATATAGTTTCCACTTTGTGCGAGGTAATTTAATTTTTTTAGTTAATTTTTGAATTTTATTTTATATTTTTATAAATATTTGTAATTTTTTTATATAGATGGTGCGGTGAAGATCATGATACTAGATTAGCACATGATAATGTAAGAGTATGCAGAACTCTTATTGATTCATATTGTCAAGACCAGGTAAATTATGTTAATTATTTTAGTTTATTTTTTAATCTTATATTTTGATAAATGTTTATAATTTTTCCCCATATTTTTGTTAGAAGGCATATGATGACAACCGAATTTTTGTACCAGATTATCTGATGTTCGATTCACAATTATGGTGTAGTGTAGCACCTTTGATCCATTTCTCTACGGTCGAGTTTCACTTTCTAGCCAGAGTGTTGAGACAATTTGGATTTCACCAGCCTATTCCTGGTATTCCACGCGACCATTACTTTCTTCATGCATATGATGGACGTGGTAAAGCTGATACAGATTGGGAAGTCGTACATGTTGAGTATATTACTTTGTGAAATAATAGAGATCTATCCTTACCAGTACAATACCCAATCGAAGGAGCTGATTTTGATTCTTGAGAGTTCAAAGTACATTCAGTGGTATCGTTGTCATGGGAAACCGCTTTTGACAACTACTGATGGACGGGAAAAATGCCAACGGTATAGGAGAAGATATGGTGGAAAAGGGAAATCTTCAGTTGGAACATCTCGAAGTTCAAATATTTCAATTCAAAACCCGGAGGGTTGGCCAACGACATGGGAGCCAAATATGACTAATGTAATACCATATGCAGTATGGGAGCCAAAACCGACTCCTACATGTGTCTCTCCAACTACGGGTTCCAGTTCTGAATATCATGATCCTATATTTGATGATTCAACTTTATACAAACCTGAGTTTAGTCAGTATCAGTCTCCTACTTTTGTTTATGACGATAACAAGGAATTTCAGGAAATAAAAAATATCCTAAATTCACCAGATTTGGCGGGAGGGAATATTAGTTCTATTTTTATGACACCACCTACTTTTCCCTTTGTGACAGAAGATGATGCTGAAGAGGGTACTGATGAAGAGGATGCTGATGAAGGGGCTGAAGATGATACATCACATAGGCCACAACGGACGAGACGTCCGCCGCGATGTTATCTTTCTACCACACCTCGTCATGGTCAAAAGTTGCATAAGAAGTAATTTATACTTATTTTATTCTGACTTTTAATTTCATTTCCTACTTGTAATTTCCTTTCGTCATGATGTACTTGATATTCCCTTTCGTACTTTTAATTTTGTAGTGCATCCTTTCGTACTTTTAATTATTGTTATTTTTAATCTTACTTCATATTTGTTGTCAAATAAAAATATTTGGACACAAACAAACTTTATTGAAAAATAAAAGTAGAATAGGTACAAATTGGGGCTCATTTGGACATCTATCATGCAGATCCATACTAGTATGGATTCGAGTTGATTTTGGTCTTCCTTTTGGAGTACGACGAAGGGTAGGATCGGGTAACCATCTTTCATTCCCTACTGGTGGCCAATAATTTGAATTAGCAATTGGGGGGAGATTAGTTCTATAAATATTAACTGTCCTCTGCAGATTGAAGCATTCATCGACATAGGAGTATGGATCAACTGTGACAGACATACATGCCATAAATGCATGAGGACAAGGGTATAACCATGCCTGAAATGCTTCACAATCACAGTACCTCCATCGGAAATCTACTCTAAATACATTAGCGTGTGCTGCTTGATTCAAGCGTCTCGGACCAACAAAATAAAATGTATGATTCATTCGATCAAAGCTGTAAACTCTCATTGACGTTGTATTCTTCACATTCTCTTGTATTTTCCTCACGAGGTCTATAGCCCAGTTTTGGCCCCTATTAATTAATGCCGCAATTTCTTTCCCTTTTACGATCCAAACTTTAGCTAACCTGTAGTATGTCTCTTTTACAAGGCTTGCAATCAGAAGATGGAGCGATCCTTTTAGTCCTCCATTGATGCACTCCACAAGGTTGGTTGCCATTTGGTCGTATCGTCTACCAGATTTATCATAACATTGAACCCATTTTTCTCTTTCTATACCGTTTGCCCAATTCCAATGTCGGTCGCTATACCTCATTAGATTCACCATTTTCCTCTCAAAATCAGGATGAGTTAGTTTATATCTTGTTTATAAATATTGTTAGTATATATATACAAATAAAATAAAAAAACATAATCAAATAAGTGATACTTACCCATGCTAACAATTTCACTACAAAAGTATTGATTTTTGAATTGTTCCATACTATTCTTCTCGATATGACGAACACAGTACACGGGGTACGCGTGGGGAGGTGTCCAACGACTTCCTTCTCAGTTAATAGCAGCTTTGATACCTGTCCCTCGATCAGATATAATACAGATACCATCTTCTCGAACGATATGGTCACGTAGATTTGTCAAAAAGAAATTCCAAGCTTCCATCGACTCTTGCTCCACAATTGTGAATGCAATCGAAAAGATATTGTTATCACCATATTGCGCAACAACAATCAACAATATATGAGAGTATCTACCATATAACCACGTATCATCTACTTGGATCATACATTTGCAGTAAGGAAAGCCATCAATGCAAGGCTTGAACGCCTAAAATAGTCGATGGAAAAATTTATAGCCTTGATAAACTTGTCCTTGTTGGTCGTAAGCATCCTTTGTTTGATATCTCACGATGGTGCCTGGGATGAAATGCGTCATTGCAAGCAATAAAGTTGGTAGCTCGTTGTATAACTTATCATAATCACCATAAATAGAGACTAATGCTTTCTCTCTGGCACGCCAACCTTTCTTGTATTTTATTTGATATTGAAATTCTTGAGCAATGATTGCTTGAATCGTTGAAACGGGAACCCTTGGATTTATTTCGACCAGATTCTTCACATGATGACTTATTACAGTCGAATATAATTTTCAGTGATCTTGTGCAATGGAACTTCGTAAACAGGTATGATCTCCACTGTACTTACTGACCTCCCAGAGATTTGACCTCTTATGTCTAGTAATTTGAACCTTCCAATTGCACTCTTACCCATACTTGACACACTTTGCTAAGAATGTTTTCTGACTGGACTCTACTATAATGTAGTCAACATGGTTCTTGATGCTATACTCTTTCACTGCCAATGTAGCTTGATCTTTATCCTCAAATTGAAGGACATTCGATAATTCATCCAAGTCAGTAGAAGTTAATTGGGAAATATCCAGGAATTGAGCAACTCTCATAGCATTAAAATTCAATGACACCATGTGAGTAGGAGGCTCATAAAATGTAATATCTCCTGCGGGTGGAATAAATTCTCTCATACCATAATTAGAGACACTACCAACATCATCAGGAAACAAATCATCATCATCAATATCTTCATCCTCGCTAGAATCGTCAAGAGCTTCTCCCCATCGACCGCGTAGGTTGTTCACATCATTTGTTGAAGTGTCAACTGGATTAAATTCATTAGTTGTACCACCAGAAAACATTGCGAGAAAACTGCCTCCAGTTAGTTCAGTCTCAGTAACGTAATTCATTTGAGAAGATTCTTCAATAAAAGTTCTAAAAGGGTTCGGAACATCAGAAATCTCCACAAATAACTCAATATATCGAGTCTTCACAGATTCATATTCAGCAATCATCATTGCAACATCATCATCATCTTCAAGATTGATTGCACAATATGTTACCAGATTTTAACATGTAAGCCTATGGTAATGCAACCCAAGAATCTCTCTTCCAATCTTTTGAGATATTTTCCTCTTCAACTGTCGAAGCGTGATTTCCTTTTCAAATTGTATTTTTGTGTTATTTTTAGCTTCAAATATAATTTCGGTATTTGTTCTCATAATTTTTCCATTATAATGGATAATTGTCAGAAATTTATTATGATTCATTTTCTGTTTCAAATCAAATTAATAAAATAAATTAATATAAAAAATAAAAGAGATAAAAGATAAAAATTATAACAAACTATAATAAAATAAAATACTCTTAAAATGTACATACATAAAATTAAAAATCAAGTTTTGTATATAAATACATTTAATTTCACTATCATCATAAAATATATCAACTTAAAATTAATCATAAAATTTTAACATCAACTCTATGAACTATAAATTAAAAAAATATATCTAAAATAAAAAATACTAGCATAAAAAAATTAAACACATACCTGGAACAAGTCTTTAAATTTCTTCTGGTTACTCTCCACTAATTCTTTTCCTTACACACTATCTGTTATCAGTTGCCTCAAATTTTTAAGCTGGGCATTGGTATTATATATACCAATTAAAATTTGATTCTTTTAAATCCAATTTCACCCCTTGCAATAACCTGTGCCTACCCCTGCACCCGCTGCACCCTCACCAGCACGCCTGCCCACACCAGCACGCCTGCAATAAAGTGAAGTCGGACTCTGCTGAGTCCGTCTCCCAACCCGCTAAACACGCTACGACCTGCCTGCACGCCTACACCCGCCTACCTGCTCCCTACCATAATAAAGGTCAGTCGGACTCTACTGAGTCCGACTCCCCCCTTTTTTTAATAATTCACAAATATTATTCATAGTCGGATTATACAGAATCCGACTTCTATGTTACTATAGAAACTTCAAAAATTTTGGAAATATTTCTGGGAGATCAACATTTTTGGAAATAATAAAGTTTTCTTCAATATTTCTGAGATTCCACCATTAATTAAATATATCTATAATTTGATGAATTTAAAATATTGATAAATATAATTAGTCTTAAAAAATGGAATTAGAAGTGAGCACTAAATTAGAAATTAATATTTAAATTTAGTATTACATATTTAATTAAATTAATTTATTTACTATTTTATTTAGTTTTAATGTATTTAATTTTAATTATAATTTTAAAATAATATTTGATTAAAAATTATAATTATAAATTAATATTTCATTAAAAATATATTTTTAAACTAATATTTAATTAAGTTAAATTAACTTATTGAACTTAGAATTAATTAATTTAAATTAAAATATAAAAACATAAATTATAAACATAATTAAAAAATTATAAAATCAAATGTAATTTTTTATTAAATTAATCTAAACTCAATTAAATTAAAATAAAATAATTGATAAAAAAAGTGAAAAGACCAAATTTTGGAGGGGAATAAGCCACTTATATTTTAAGTTTGAGACTAATTTATTTTAGTGTAAAAATTTTGGAGGGATATAAGTTACCCAAAATTTTAGAGGAAAATAGAAATAAATTTTGATTATTATATAAAAAGAGTGAAAAAAAAATTTTGAAGGGAAATAAGTCACTCATTTTTTATGTTTGAGATCAATTTACTTTTAGTGTAATAATTTTGGAGGGATATAAGTTACCCAAAATTTTGGAGGGAATTAAAAATAAAATTTGATTATTATATAAAAAATAGTGAAAAAAACAAAATTTTAGAGGAAAATAAGTCACTCATTTTTTAAGTTTAAGATTAATTTACTTTTAGTGTAAAATTTTTGGAGGAATATAAGTTACCCAAAATTTTGGAGGGAATTTTTTTTTTTTTTTATATAAGAAAGAAGATATATATAATATATAAGTATGTATGTAAGTATATGTATAATACTATTATTAATTTATATTTTTTATAATTTAATTCTTACAGCTTTATTATTATTTTAAATTGACTAATATTTTTTAATGATATTTTATTTGTTTTTTAATTTTCCTCCTATCATTTTCTTCTTCGATTTTTAGATTTTCCCTCCTCTTATTTTCCTATTCGATTTTCCTCCTCTCAAGACTCTATTATATTTATATATAATATTTATTATTTTATATAATATATAATATGTATATACATATACATATAATATGATATATATATATATATAATATACATATACATAATACATATATATTAAAAATTAATTTAATATAAATTTATATGAAGTATATTATAATATATACTATAATAGATATATATTAGATGTATTAATATGTACTATGAAGTATATTATAACATATACTATAATATATTATAATATATATGTATATTATTACCAAATAGTCCCATGGATTTGAGGACGGATGGATGAAATTGAAGTTTTGATTTCAAATTAAAATTTTGATTTTGAAAATATAATTTTTTATTTTCAAATTATTATTTAATTATAAAAAGTTAAAATAAAATAAATACGAAGGCAAATAATATTTGAACAAAGAGAATTTTGATATTGAATTCTGGAAATTTTTGAGCGTGCCTCTTATATCAATTTTGGAGCGGTTTTATAGAGGGCTCTATCCTCTTTACAACATTATTTGAGGAATCTTTACTATTCCTCTATTTTGGATTTTTATCCGTGGGAATCTCATAGACTAGCACTACCTTATTGCTAACACTATTACTAGTACAAGCATTATTGGTAGCACTACATTATTGCTTTTTGTGAAAGCTTTCCCGTGGAGTGTGGTCTTTTCTTGTTTTGACATCTTGGAAGGCTGACACCATGTTTTCCATGTGCATTTCACTTTGGTCTTGACATCTTTTTTGTTTTGATAATTGTGACAGAGGTGTTGTCTTCTGCCAGGTCGATAGTCTTCATTGAAGATGACTGGGAAGCTTTGTCTTTGTCTTCTTCCTCTGATTCGGAACTCATTGAACTTAGCATTTCCGCCATCAATTTTTTGTATTCTTTTTTACTTGTAGCTTGAGCTAAGACTTCACTTGCATTTGATTTTGCTTGTAAGAATCTTGATGTGTCCTTATATGAAATAAGTGTTTTGCAAAGGTTCGGATTTTTGATGAAGAAACCGTCTAAGTATTTGAAGTCATATTTTTCTTCATTGAATTTGTCTCACCATTTGGTCTTGAAAGTTCTGATCAACCAACGGAGATTTGTTTCTTCATCATCTTCATAATTGTATCCTCAAGAAACAATCCAGGAAATACATAATTTTGAGAAAAAATGAAGGGTAAGGGATATGTATTTTTGGTCTGGTTCAGGTTGAAATTTTTCAACAAATTTTTGCCGAAGGGATTGGATTTTTTATGGTAATATTTCAGTAGTTGGTACAAAAAATCTCCACCATTCATGAAACCAGTTGAGAAATTTATAGGTCGGACCAAATTTTAAATATATGAGCCAAGAATGTCTCATATGTGGGTTGTTCATAAGAAAGGCAGAGTTCCAGGCTGTTTGATAATCCCAATACGAGAAATATGTACAATGGGTAACTTTTTCAGAAAATGAGATTGAAAATTTCATCAAAGTCATTGGGTTTTCACCCCAATCTCTTGGTCTAAGGATTCTGAGAATTTGGGCGGTGGAATAGGTTATAAAATTTGGATCTTTAGGATCAGTATAATGTTTGAAAGATATGGATCCCTTTTGAATCAAAATATTCATATAATATTCTTGTGTTTTTCTTGAGGATGTCATAAAATAACAACCGTTAAAAAGATGTTTGATTAAAATATGTGGAGGCTTATCAGGAAAATCATCCTCCAATGATACAATGTATCTAACATTTTCATTTTGAAAATATTGTGAAGTTTTTTGAGTAGATGTTTGTAACAAACTACTTGTTTTGGAAAAACATGTTGGATAGATTGTAGTTTTGAAGTATTTGTGAGAGATTTTGGTTTATGTAAAACAACCTCTCTATTTTTTGAAATCTTTATTGCTTTTTCAGCAATTTGTTTGAGGGGACTTTCATCCTTCATTTGTGCAAATGTCATGGCAATTTGTGGAGATTGAGAAAGTGACTCATTTCATTTTTTGACTTCAGGCGAGATTTCATTTGGATCTTGGGCATCTTGGAGTGATGTATTGGATGATGATCTTGATGAAGCATTTTCTTCATTTTGTTCTGATTCGAATATTTCTGCCCATGATTTGATGGGTTTTGCAGATATTGCATCTTGTAACTTGCCTTTTCCTTTATCTCTCAATTTCGAGGGCATTTTGTAAGAACTCTCTGATAAGGAAATCGGGTAGAGAATTAGATTCTCCTTTGATAAATTCAATATCAAAATCAAATATGCTTAAAATTGCTTGCCATCTTGCAAAAATTTACTATGAGGCTATATTTTTAACATCTTTTTGTAAAACTTCTTTTTTCGATTTACAATCAATTCGTAAAAGAAATTTTTGATTTAGTAAATTACTTTGAAATTTTGTAATACATAAAACAATAGATAAAATTTCTTTTTTGGTAGTACTATAATTTTGCTGAGCTGGATTCTAGTGTCCTAAAGTAAATTGGACTATTTGTTCTTTTCCCTCTTTTACTTGCTTTAGAATCCCACCATATCCTATTTCAGAGGCATTTGTCTCTATTATTTTTGGACTTGATGGGTCTGCTAAATGGAGATAAGGTAATCTTTTGATATATTTTTTAATTTGTACAATCATATTTGTATGTGTGTCAGTCCATGGTTTTGAATTTTTTTGAGTCTTTCGTATAAAGGTTTACATAATTTACTTAGACCTGAGTAAAAATCTATTACATAATTTAAGCTACCTAAAAACCTTTGTAATTGAACTTTGTCAAGGATTTGATTTGGAAATTTGCTAGCAAATTCTATGGATCTTTTGATTGGGGTAATTATTCCTTGTGTAATATAATGACCTAAAAATCTAACTTTGATTTGGAATAGGCTTATCTTGGGTTTAGAAACTACTAGAACGTTATTTTTTATTATTTTGATAAAAATTGATAGATGTTTAAAATGTTTTTCTAAGTTTTCTGAAAATATTAAGACATCATCAATGTAAACAATCGCAAATTGGGAGTATGGATTAAAAATTTCATTCATAATTCTTTTAAATTCTAAAGGAGTATTTTTTAATCTCAATGGCATTATATTTCATTCGTATTATCCAAATGGAATGGTAAAGGCTGTTTTATATCTTTCTTCTTCTTTAATTTGAATTTGCCCAAACCCAGATTTCATATCAAATTTTGAAAAAATATTTGTATTGTAGAGTTTTTGTAATAAATCTTTTTTATTAAGAATAGGATATCTTATACATTTTAAGGCTTGATTTAATGGCTTGTAATTTATTATCAATCTTGGTGTTCCTCTTTCTAGTTCTGCATTTTTTATCACATAAAATGCTGAACAGCTCCATGGAGAACTACTTTTTCTAACTAATTTTTTTATCGAGAAGATCTTGTATTTCTTTTTTACAGAATTCTTCCATTTCACTATTCATTTGAATCGGTCTAGCCTTTGTTGGAATTTGTCTTTCGTCAAAATTATTCTCATAAGATAGTGTTACTTCATGTTTCTTTCTATTCCAAAAGGCATTTGAAATATCAGAACATATGGTTGATTCAATTTTTATTTTCATCTGATTTATTTTTTCTTGTATTTTTGTTTGGTGTAATTATTCTTTTATTCTTTTAAAACATATTTCTTCTTTCAGAAAAGAGATTTGTTTTTGTTTATGACTGATTATATTATTAATTTGTTTATTTTGAATGGATAAAGATTTTAATAAATTAAGATTTCTAATTTTAGGCTTCTCAATAAAAGGAAATTCTACTTTAGTATTTAATATCTTCGAAGTTATTGAATGATTTGTCACTTTATAAAGTTTTAGTAAATAAATAAAAGGAGTTCCTAAAATAATGTTTTGCGTAATATCTTTAACCGTTAAAAAGTATGTTTTATATTTTATTCCTTTATTACAAATTTCTGCATTATGATTTTGTAAGTAATTTTGAGTTTTTTACCATTTGCTGCTTTAAGACTTTCAGAAGTTTTATCATAGTATTTTGTTGGAATTATACCTTCTTTTATACAATTTTGGTCTGCTCCAGTATCAAAAAGACTATTGTTTCTAAAGAGAATTCATTATTTATTAATAAATTAATTCTTATAAAATATCTTTGTATTAAAACTTTGGTGAGAACCATCATATAATTTTTTATTGTTTCTTCAGTTTCAGGTTCATCTTCTGAAGAGGACTCTTGAAGACTATTATGACCTAATCCTTGTATATAGTTTTTCATCTCTTGCTGATCATTTTTTAATTGTAAAAGTTCTTTTTTTATTTCTGCTTGTAATTCTAAATTTGTGACTTGCTTAGGCTTTTCCTGTTCATATCTATCAAAGATTATATCTTATAAATTATACATTTGTGAAGGATTAGAGATTATTTCTTTCCCTTTTTCTTGCTTATTTTTTAATGAATATTTAAGTTTTAATAAATATTTCTTTTTTAATTCTGGATCTTGAATTTTATCAATGACATCTATTATGAATTTTTGGTCTTTTGTTAGTATATTGATTATAGCTTCTTCTTCTTTAGAAGACTCTGATGTAGTATGTAATTCATCACTTTGTAATTCTTCTATTTCTGTTGAAGTGTCTGATTCAGTAGTTGTAGTCTCTAAAAGGATTTCATTAATTTTTTGTTCAATTTCTTCATCTAAGTTTAAGCTATTAATATTTCTTTTAATCTTACAATATTTTAAAATATGTCTTGTCTTTCCACACCTATAATATTTTATTATTTTATCAAATTTATTATTTGGTTTATATTATTTTTTCTCTTTTCTAAATCTTTTACATTTTGGTTTTTTATAATATTCGGGGATATGCTTGTTTTTTTTTTTCTTTCGGGCAATAATTTTTTAAAAAAGAATATTCTTCTTTTATGTCAAATTGTTGTCAGAATGACCCTAATTCTTTTTTACAGATATATCTTTCTTTCTTTAGTTGTTTTTTTAGTTTTAAATCTTGACAAATTTTTAATCCTTCTTTTTGGGTAAAACTAATTAATTCACCATATGTGAGTTTTTCATAAGGAATTATTCCTTTATGATTTTCTCTAATTTGGTTTCTAACTTTTTCACCTAAATGATTTGGTAGTCCTACTAAAAATTTTTCTTTCCAAAAAGGTTGTTGATTATCATATTTGCATGACTCTAGTCATAAAAACATCCTTGTACCATTTGAAATTTGTTAATTTTTTGCACTTTAAGTTTGATAATAATTCTGAATTTCTATCTTTAAGGTGAGATGGGTCACCTATGAAATATTTTGAAATTGAGAAAATAAGGATTGCAACAGCATCTTGGATTTCTTTCTCATGCTCGTCTAATATAATTCTTCCTTGGTCATCTTTTTTAGTAGCTTTTAAAATTTCTTCCTATTGAGCGCATGGTGAGCGCATGGTCCCACCAACCTTTTAATTGGCCAGTGAACCCAGCGATTAAAAGATTAGATATAGCTTAAGCACTAATTAAGCCATTTTGATTTTGGGTTTTATAAACATTTGACATGATCGTTATTTGTTGTAATAGGCTAAGAATATTGTATTCAGACATACCATCTATATTCTATTCATAAATGGTATTTGCATTATATTTATTTTGGAAGACTAGTTTTTCTTCAATATTTAAATCTGGTGCGGTAATTTTTGGATAATATAATTTTTTAGGTTCTCTCCAATTCATTTTATTGATGTGATAATCTTCCGACGACTGTTCTGAATCATAATTTTTATTTAGGGTATTTATTGAATGTTGTGTAGGTATAGGAGTGTCAGGAGCTATAAGCTCAGATTCTAATTTATTAAACCTGTCTTTATTTCGGATAAAAATGTTTTTTGATAATTTTTAGGAATTTCATAAGATGTAAAAATTGGTTCCATAGAATTTTTTTCTTCTTTTGTTTCTCACTTAGGATGAATTTTTACTAAATTTTCAATATAGTCTAATCCTATGGTATGAAGGTTAAGATTTGTATAATTATTTTGTTCAACAATCATTTTAAAGGATTTCTGTTAAAGGAGGATTTCTCAAAGGACTTGCTTTTATGCTTATATGTTTATGAAGGTGTGAAATTTCTGTTAAAGGAGGATGTTGAGATCCAACTTCTCCTCTTCCTGTTTGCCATTTCGTACAATTTTTTATTATATTAATTGAAAAATATTCTTCGAACCATGTAAAGAACTTTATATGAATTTTATGAATATTCATAAATTCATAATATTCTTGAAGGATTTCATCCTTTTCTTTTTTATGGTCTTTAAAATATTTTTCTCTTTTCTCTTTGTTTTTATTGGAATAAAAATGTTTCCTGCACCATTCTTTGTTGATTTCAAAAGGATTTTCTAAAACATATATTTCAGAATTTTCATTTCCTCTATTATTAGTCATGGAAGAATATGTTGGAGACATGTTTGGTGAATTTTCTGGGCTCTCAACTTGCCTAGCATAAATAGGTTGAACAATATTTGAGGAATTATCTATCCCTTGTAAATTGGTTCTTAATGTATTTGAGACAGAAAAATAGAGGCTCTAACTGTCCTAAAATCATTACTTGATTCTGCGATATTTAATCTTTGAAAAGCAGTACTTGTACTTGCCATATCAAATGAATATCTTGGGAGTAATCTTTTTAGTCTATCAAAAATTAATTCGACTATTCCAGTACTATCTTGGGTAATTTCTCATAAAGAGTTGTTTCTAATAGGATTCGCTTCCACTGGAGGTGTGGCTCCTTCTAATTTCCATATATCAGGAAGGCTAATTTCATGCCACTGAATAGTTTTTGGTATTGTGGTGTTCAAAAGAGTACCAAACAATATTAATAGGATTCATCTAGTAATTGAAAGGTTTGGTACTCTTTTTGGATAGGTAAACTTTTTTCTTTTATTTTGATAATATAGTTACAAAAGGTATTAAAATTTTTAAAAGTTGTCTTTTCATAAATTTGATTAACTGGAACGATTAAAATATTTCAATCATCAATTTTTTGAGAAATATTTTCATAATTTATTTCTTATTCATTGACGGTTCTATTTGAGGATTGATCAGAATCCTGGGATTTGTTGGAAACAAAGCTTGCAGAAGAATTAGTTCTTCTAAGAAATGGAAATATATATCTGATTTTAAAAATCCTACAAAGAGGGTTCTACTATCAAATCCAAGGTTGCCTACAGGGATACTATGACCTTGACACACCTAACCCATGGTATTAGCGGCCACTGTATCAAAACTCAGCAATAATAATAATATATTGAAAAAGATAGTTAAACCAGAACTCAGAAATTTAAAACCAAAATTGATGTTTACAAAATCTTAAAATACCTGTTCCTTTTTGGCTTGGATACCAAATAGTCCCATGGACGGGTGGATGGATATACATATATATTATAAGCACATATACATATAATATAATATATTATACATATATATTATACATAATTACAAATACATATATTAATGTACTAATGTATATAATAATATAGTCTACTATACTAAATTACTAATGTATATTATATATACATAACATAATACATATATACATCTAGACATCTAGAATATAATACATTATACATTTAGTTATACATACATGGTACATATAATTATTATTTATACATATACTAGTATAGTATATATTAATGTAATATCACTATTATCTATGTATAATATATTAATGTACTACTACTAGTCTAGTCTAATATATATACATCATTAGTCATTTTATCTAATCACTATAATATATATGAATGTACTATGTATATATTATATATATACATGATAATTGATACATCATATTTCTATTTTTGAAATTTATTAAACTATTAATAAATTATAAGATAATATTTTATTTTATTAATGTTTAATTTTTTAATTTAAATTTTTATTCTTTGAATTTATAGTCCAATATTTATTTTTTATTAATTTTTAATTTTTGTAATTTAGCATAATTTTTATTTTTTAAGATATAAATCATTATTTATTATATGATATTTTTGTTAAACCTACTGCGTAATATTTATTTTTAATGAGATTCATGCTAGTGAAAGATGTTAGATATTAAACAATTAATTCAACCTTAATGATCAAACTTATTTACTTATTTTTACAAAATCAAACTTAATAATTTTAATTATTATGAATTTAAAACCAAAATTAATTCGACCTAAAACAAAACTGACTTGAAATGAACCCGAGCTGAAATGCAACCAACCTGAAATCTACCCGACCTGAAATAAAATTGTCAATTATCCGATTTGGACCCGAACCGTTTAAACCTGACCTGAAACGGAACTGAAATGGACCCGCACCCGACCTAAATCGAGTCAAAACATCAAATGAACCTGAAATGACTTGTATTCAATTTTACCCGACCTGATAATACCCGACTTAAAACTCATCCAAGTAACTATTTTTACATCCCTAATCGAAAGTTATTATCCTTTACTAAAACAATGTGTGCAAATTTTACTGTAAATTCCCCTGTAGCTGTTTCGAAAGTATGTTGATTTGTTGATTGTTAAGCATAGTTGGAATTAGAGGTGGAAAAAAATCGATTACCTGATTTTAGTATTAAATTCGGTTAGATTCGAAAATTTTTATCTGGTATTAATTTCAATAGGATCGAGATTAGATTTAAAATTTAAGTCCTTATCATACTAAAATTAAATCTTGATTTTTGACTCGGTATCCGATGGATATTCAATAGAACTGAGATCAATATCAAATACTTAATACTAGTTTTCATACTTATAATAGATAATATTTTTTTTATTTTTTATGTATAAATATTATGAGTGCAAATCATTTTAGAACTTTAATTTTCAAGTCTATAATATTAATAAACTAATTAACTAGATACATGATATTGATATCGATTCTCACTAGTAACATGATTGAATCTTAAAATTTAGGATCTAATGTAACCGAAAAAACTGGATCTAATTTTCAATAACCGATACTTATTAAGACCAAGACCAATTCTAATAAAATTAACTGCATAGCCGATCTTGCCCGCCCCTAGTTCAATCGTATAACATAGGCCATTTCAAAATCATGATATTCCCAAAATATCGGACAGAAATAGGGATATGCAAAACCAGGTTAGATTAATTAGCAAATTATTTCGGTTAATCAATAAATTTGGGTCACCCAATTTCCACCCTAAACCGTAACCATTCAACTGGTTAACCATTTATTCAATTAACCGAAAATTTCTATTCAGATCGGTTCGGGTAACGATTTTTTATTTTATATTAACGATATAAATTTAATAACACGTTAAAAATATATAATTTTTAAAAATAACATATTATATTAATATATTTTTTTTAATATTAACAAGTTAAACACTTAAATTTTATAAAATGAAATTATAATTTTATTTTTTAAAAATTAAAATATAATTTTTTAATATAAAATATTAAAATAATATATAATATAATAAAATATATATTATATAACCGATCGTTTTGGTTAACCGTTTTTTTTTAAATCATAAACTGTAACCAAATCGATTTTTATAAAAAAATGAAAACCTAATCCTAAAATCGATTTTTTCGGTTCGATTAATATTTTTTCGGTTTAGTTTTTTCGGGTTTTGAAATCAGTTTCTATTTACTTTTTTTAACACCCCTAGATAGAAATACATTGCAGTTGGCTAGTTTTTTCCTCATTAACTTTGCTCATAGTACAATAAGTCGGACAAAAGAAACGCCTACGGCAGATAAAACAGACATACTCGAGCGGCAATGGGGCTTTTAGCACCTTGAGCTGTAAGAAATCTTTCGAAACTGCTTGAAAATGCCTCAACAGAGTATTCTACAAATCCCTCCTATCGACACAAGTTGAGCATCTGCTTTAATCATCTGAAGAGTAATGGAGCTGCAAGTGCAAAATTTTCTCCTATGATACCTGGCTCTGATGGGGCGCAACATGAAGGCTCCCAGTGCTTCCCGGTAACAGGAAAATGCAACACACGATGCTCTTGCAATCCAACACCGGCCTTAGAACATCTCTCAACAACTTAAACTAGATCCCGAACAAAACCACCATTAGAGAACCTCGTGAGCCGTCCCGTAATACCTGTTTATAAAAGGAGACTGCAAGAGAGAAACACAACCACAAACAAACTTCAGAAATGTAATACTGTTATATTCTAAATAGAATTAGTAATGGGGAATTACATTACGTGTCACCGACCGTGAAGATATAAATTGAATATTTTGAATCTTAAAGATGATATTGCTCGAGTTGTTACAAATTCAACAAGTAACATGGATATTAAATGAAAATAACCAAGCAATGTTTGCATTATAAGAAACATCATGAACTAAAGGAGTTACAACCACCTATGTTACTCGGACTCTGTTATAGAGGTACGTTTAAACTTTTTCCTAGTTTTTCTATGCATGTGGAGGTCATATCACAATACCCGATTCCAAGTAACATAGGAATTGAACAAAAGGAGTTACAACCACCTACGTTACACAAACAAAAGGATTTGGGAGGGGACAAAGCCAAAGATTAAGGAAGATGCAATAAGGCACGAAACAGAGTATGTAATCCATTTGATTAACCTAGAGAACAACACATTTTATATAATAAACTTAAACCCAGTGTCACCAGGTAAACATATTCAAGCCAATATTAGCATTCACAAATTCAAAGCAGACAATAATATTGATTTTTATCATCAATGAAATGATCCCTGAAATGAAAAGAACTTGACTTATCATGTAGCAAGCTCTAACCAACAAGATTACTACCTAACAAAAATCTGCTCCCATAAAGTACAAATAACTCTGAAAAGTAATCAGTACTCACGAAAATAATTAGCAAAATAAATAATTACACCAGCGGTAAATCATAAAACCTTACCTTCACATTTGATACATCAGGAGCATCCAGATTTTGAACAGGGTAGAACTTGTAAAATCTCATGTTCTCAAATGCTGTCTTAGTTTCCTCACTCATTTCTTCAAGGGCCTTTTTGCGAGCTTCTCTTGCCTGAAGCAATGAATTGCTTGAATTAATTAGCCTAACCAAATATAGGTTTACAAAAGCTCTTGCCTGAAGCAATGAATTGCTTGAATTAATTAGCCTAACCAAATATAGGTTTACAAATCAAGATGCAATGTTGCCGATTAGCTTTCTTTGCTTCTCTAACTTTCTCTTTAACAAACTCCTAAAAATCAAAGGCATGTCAGGCTGATAAGTAGTTATAAATACATGAATCCACAATTAATTGGTGGTTGGTGGATATTCAAAAGAATTTCACCTTGAAGGCATCTTTTTGATCTTTATCTAATTCGTCTTCCTCAATCAGTTTATCAGTGAACTCCTGTAAATTGGTAGATATAGTTTATACACAAATTCCTATGATGAGTATATAACATCCAAAGACAGAAGTCCATGGCAAGAAACTAAAAATGAAAACAAATTCCAAGTTACCCGTTCTAGTAAGTCAAACTTCATTAAAAAAAATCATGGTAATTAGACTGTAACATAAAATGAAAAGAGTTAAAGGCTTACATCAAGTTCATCCAACTCCCAATCAAATTCACAAAATACCTGCAGGGCCAGAAAGGATGTATCAATTTACATAACACTTTGCAGGATAGCTGCTTCAGTTATCCATTTGAAAATGGATACACACAGTTAACCAAGGAGTGCCTAGACACTAAGGCACAACAAAGTCTAGAAAAAAAGAACCTTAGATCCCTCCCAATCAAGGTACTTTATTAAGGTGAAAGGCATGGCTCAAATAAGCTCTCTTTTCGTTAACAAGTATTTTCCTTTAACAAGTATATCTTTTTATATGATGGAGGAACAAGTCATGATTATTAAGAGGAGGAAACTTAGGAAAAGGTGTAAACTTCTAAAATTTTATTAGTGCATTTATTCTAAGTTTACAAACATAAAAGATGCATTAGTACGTGTGGAAACCTTAGACTCCATAAGGCTTGAACTAAACTCCCATTGGAATCACACACACACAAAATACATTACATATGCAAACGTTGTGTTAATAATCATTTTACCAATTAGCTTTTTACTTGCTCAAGGGAACACCTTTATTTGTGCCTTGAGCCCTAAAATAGAGGCTCAACTACAGTTAAGGTAGCAGTTCATTTATAAAAGCATGACAAGCTCAAACCCCAAAATCAACTCCATCCACCCATTGATGTCCAAAAAATCTAGTGTTAATCATAATTGATTTCCTCAGAAGATACAGAAACCATACCGGCTTTGGTTCTGCTGGAAAAATTATTTGAACCTCAGTGCTTTGTTCAAGTTCGTCTTCCTTCAAAGGCTGGTAGAAATCTGTCAATGACTCAATGGATGGTGCCAGACAACATAGCAATAATAAGGGTTACTTTTTCTTATTGGTTTTTAATGTTTTACAGAATATGAGAGACAGAGATATCTAGAGAACTTACAAGGCAAACAATACTCGTATTTCTTAAGACGGTCTATTTTCATTTGTTTCAAAGCAACCCTGCAGAAGGAATTTCAAATAAAAAAAATTAACCAAAATACATGCATGCATTAGGAATTCACATATACTCCACGTTCAGGGAGAGAATATAGACGATCTAGATAAAGAAATGTATAACCCATAAGCTAGCTCAAAAATATTTTTCAATCTATGCAACACAAAAAATTCATAGCAAAATTAAATATTGAATGATGACCTTGGCTCATATGTGAGTGGACAAATTAAACAAAAATTCCAGTAGGAAACCACACATCCAGAAAGATCCAAAAATTATAAATATGCATTGATAACAAAGAGCTGAAGCCTCTATGGATGACCACATGCTCTATTATATTGTTATTTTCAACAAGCATCAGCACTTCATTTGATGAACTGTTTGCAAAAACAAGCAAACCTCATTCCGATACTTGAACTCACCCATTGTCTTTCCAAGGGGTGGAAACCCAATATACAAGTCTAGTTTAATATAGAACCAAGCAAAGCATAAATGACCCAAGTTGACAATCTCATAATGGAATAGTTGAAATATAGATACAGTGATTAATTTACTTCTGTTGACAATCTCATGCTAATAAAAAAATCATTAACAAGAATTATAGGCGTTAGTGTAAGATTATCTGATAGAGCTAGAAGTTAAATGCAAATAGTAGTTTAAATTAAAGTATATTTCCAAAAAGATAGAGTTAAATGTCTTTTGTACATAGGATTCCTAATTGTAACTAAAGTCATATACTTAGTCTATAAATTCACCGTAAAGGGATGTAATTTTTAATTAATTCAACAAACAAAAAACTAAATTCCATTTTTTCTTCATTTTTCATAGAAACTTAAAATTTTGTTCTCTTTTCTGTGTTATTCTGTTTTTTCCTAAACCTGGAAAGTTACTTTTCTACAATTAGCATGCACAACTTTACCTTCTTTGAGTGCAACTTAAGATGAATATTTGAGATTTCAATCTATCAACTTGTCTGTGTCTGTAAAGGAATCAAAACCTACAATCAGCTCAAAATTTAGATTTAAGGTCAATTCAAACTTAAAAGTAAATATAACAAAAAAGAGATAATAGTTCAAGTTATCACCTTGGCAGCTTAGCAATCATATAGATGAATTAAATTAAATAACTCTTCATATAAACTTCAAATTTGATTAAAAATATCATGACTAAGGCCCGTTTTTAGTTGTTGTGGGCTAACCAAGATTTAGGGGCTAAAATGGTGGACAAACCAAACTTTTGGGTGTTTTCGGTTGCCTTGGGAATTTTTTGAGTGGAAAAGTTGGTTTGGCCCCCGAAACACAACCAAAAACAAAGCCTAAGTACCTCTTCTCAAGTGGAATGTATGGAACCCAATCCATTTTCACTTGTTTCATGGGAATAATCTCTTCAGCTTCTCTCTGCACTGAGTTAATCCCAATCTTATCTGAAGGCGGGAAAGGAGAGACAACCTAAAAGAACTGGCCAAAGTCAAGATTATTCAACCTAAAGGAGAGACAACCTCATACACATAAATAATAATGCCGCTACAATCATGGAAAATAACGAACCACAAGTCTACAGCTAAAACATCAAGTATATGTGCTTTATTAACAACAAAAGAACACTAAATTGAAGCAAGTAGTCTTTTAAGTGCCAACATTCTAGACTCTTACTAACTTGATCCAAATTAAATAAGGAAGAACAAGGTAGATTGAAATGGTTCTTCGCAATGTGAAAAGTAAATCATATGGAAAATGAATCATCCCATAACATGTTTGAGATGGTCACAAAAAGTTTAATGTCTAACAAAATCACGTCCCTTCTTATAGTGGTGAAGTGAAAAAAACCATTTATCCAAGAGGCAAAAACATGAAATTCTGATATTCAAAGCTTGACAGCTACACCTCAAAAGAACAGCCCTAGCATTCCATCACAGGAAAATGTTACAATGAGGTGAGCAAAGTGAATATACAACTTCAAAGCCGCATAGAGATACTATTGATTATGCCTTCAACATAAAAGATGTTGCGATCACTTTGTCCATTTATCACAAGATAAAGAAGAAAGAAACATCTTTTGATCAGACATAGCACGAAAAAAATTAAAAGCACTTAACAACCATGTTAGACAACTTATAGCCACAACTACGGGTATACAAATGACTTTGTTTTCTCCCTTGTAAGGGACCAATTGAGCTGCGCAAACGGAAAAAGACTAAAATTAATAAAATGTAATAATGAACATATGTAAGATTACAAATCGAACAAGCAAAATTAACAAGGAAAAGAGAAGAAAAATGGAGACAATCTTTGATTCACATAGCCACAAAACCATTTACAATATTCATGCCTCTCAACCAGAGTACTTCAGCCCTAAAAAGCAAAACAAAAATGTCCAAAAAAACAGATAAAACAAAGGAGACTGAAACGCACTGTTTCACTTAAGCCTATTAATCATAAAATTAATTAAAGGAAAACAGAAATTTAAACCGGCCAACGATCACAGGGATTTGTTTCCTTGCAAAGCCTCCTCCTTCAAATCATCCTTGACCTCAAGAATGGAAATCAGGGAACTGGGTCTGTAACTGATGCATAATCTCCCATGTGGCATCTTCGGGAAATGAGTTGGTCCACTCAACTAACACTTCAGTGACGGCACGATTTCCCTTCCTCTCAATTCGTCTATCAAGGATTCGCAAGGGATCCTTACTAATCCCACCATCTGGACCAATCACTGGCAAATCCTGTTGGCACAATTTACTTCCTATATGCTTCTTCAGCTGGGACACGTGAAATACAAGGTGAACCTTCAAACCCTGCGGTAACTCTAATTCATATGCTACTGAGCCTACCCTGGATTTAATGAGGAAAGGACCAAACCACTTTGGTGAAAATTTTTGACAACTTCATTGTAGGATAGATTGTTGTCGATAGGGCTGTAGCTTGAGATATGCTAACCCACAGCAAATTCACACTTAGACCTTAACCTATCAGCTTGTTGTTTCATTCATTCCTGAGCCCTCCTTCGATGAGATTTGAGCATTTTGAGTGCAGCCTTTCGGTTCAGAAGAGACCTATCTACAGAAGCCACCTTAGAATCAACAGCCATATAAGAGACATGTGTAGAGGGGCTTACCATACAGGGCTTGATAAAGAGAAGTTTGAATGGCTGAATGAAATGTGGTGTTGTGCCACCATTCGGCCAAGTGCAACCACCCACATCATTCTTTGGGTTTTTCACCTGTCATGCATCTTAAATAAGTCTCTAAGCACTTATTTAATCTTTCGGTTTGTCCATCAGATTGGGAATGGTAGGCAATTGATGGGTTAATCTTAACTCCCAAGCCTCTAAACAATTATTGCCAAAATAAACTCAGGAAGATCTTGTCCCTATCACAAACTATTTTGCTTGGCAACCCATGGAGCTTGAAAACTTCCTCCAAGAACACCTGAGCCACATCCTTAGCTGTGAAGGGGTGACATAGAGCCAGGAAGCGACCATATTTGGTCAGTCTGTCGACCACCACCATAATGACATCCTTTTTCTTAGACATTGGAAGACCTTTCACAAAATCCATCCCTACTGAGGACCAAGCATTCTCTAGGATAGGCAGTGGCTGCAGCAACCCTCTTGGATGAGTCAAATCCTCCTTGTTCCTTTAGCAAACTGGACACTCTCGAACTTTTTTCTTCACATCCTTACTTAGCCCTTTCCAGTAAAAATTTTCAGTTATTCTTCTGGTTGTTGCATGTGATCCCGAGTGACCTCCAATGGCACTACTGTGAAAGAATTCCAAAAGATCCCTCCTCAACTCTTCATTGTTTCCAACTACCAATTTCCCCTTCCTATATAATCGCTGACCATCCCAGGTATACTTTCTGTGAATCCTTGTTCCAGGTCCTCCACAATTTTTTTCAACTTAGCATCTTGGCTCCATGTAGCTGCTATTCTTTTTAACATGTCAGTTGATACACTACTAGCTGTCATGTTCAAACATTGTGATTCTCTAGGAACCCTTGATAACCTGTTAGCAACTACATTGTTGATCTTCTTCTTGTAACATACTTCAAAGTCATAACCCATCATCTTCATAACCCACTTCTATTGGGCTGGAGTGATGGCTATGTTTTCTGTGAGGAACCTTAAATTTTGGTGGTCGGTTCTAATGTTAAAATACCTTTCAATGAGGTAACTGGACCATTTTTTTACATCTAACAAGAATGTCGGCATCTCTTTTTCATACACCGAGAGGGTTTGGTGTCTTACCCTTAGGCATTTTCTAAAGAAAGCCAAAGGTTTGGCCTTCTGAATCAGTACTGCCCCACACCAACCTCGGATGCATATGCCTAAACTATAAATTCCTCCTCAAAACTGGCAAGGCTAAGACAGAGGCTGAGCACACTAGTTTCTTCAGGTTTTGGAAAACAGTCTCTTCTTCCTCAGTCCACCTCCATCCTCCTTTCTTCAGTAAGTTTGTCAAGGGCCTTGCCAAGGTTCCATAGTTTTATATGAATTGTCTATAGTACCCTGACAAGCCTAAAAACCCTTAACTCTTTCACATTCTTAGGGGAAGGTCATTCCAAGATTCCCTGAACCTTGCTTTTGTCCATGGTAATGGTCCCCTCGGAAATTAAGTGGCCCAAATGGTCAACCTCTATGGCCCCAAAAGAACATTTACTGAGCTTCACAAATAACTGATGTTCCCTCAAGACTTGTAGAATCTCCTGTAATTGTGTCAGGTGAGTACTCCAATAGGTTGAATACACAAGTATGTCATCAAAAAAACCCAGCACTGATCTCCTTAGCTACCTCTTAAAAACATTGTTTATTAATCCCTGAAATGTAGAGGGTGCATTGGTTAAGCCAAAGGGCATAACCAAAATTCATAATGGCCCTCGTGTGTTCGGAAGGCAATCTTATGGATGTCACTCTCCCACATACTAATCTGATGATAGCCTGATCCCAGGTCCAATTTTGAGAAAAATCGAGCTTTTCAATCCAGCAGTTCTTCGATCAAGGGAATTAGGAACTTATCCTTGACTGTCCATGCATTCAACTTTCTATAGTCCACGCACATCCTCCATGTGCCATCTCTTTTTTTCACCATGACTATGGGGGAAGAGAATGAACTATTGCTATTTCTGATAATCCTAGCTTCCATCATCTCATGTATCATCTTCTCGATTGCATCCTTTTAGGCAGCTAGATACTTGTATGGTTTCATCTTGATAACTACATTCTCATCCTTGAGTGTTATTCTGTGTTCTTGGCCCCTTTTGGAAGGCAGACCATTGGGCTCAGCAAAGACATCATCATACCTCTGCAGCAGTACCTTCAAATCTTCAGGCCAACTTCCTTGTAATTCTGGAACCCTCAGTTGAGCATTCATATATAATAGGGAAGCATTCAAGTAACTTTCATTGACCCTCAAAGCTTTTTCACAACTCTTGGAATTCAATAATGCAAAAGGAGCTGGTTTGCACCCTTCCAGTTTCATCTCTTGTCCTCCACTTTCAAAACTCATCTTTATCATGGAAAAATCCCACTTGATGGCACCCAATGTGGACAACCATTGGATTCTCAAGACCATATCACAGTTTTAGGGGCAAAAGCAAGAAATCTGTCTTAAACTGATACTGATGCACCTCCTATAGCACTGCCATACACTCCCTTAAGGTGTTTATCTGGTTGCATTCTGTCACAGTGACCTTTAATCTATGCTGCATGTGTATGTTCAACCATGCTCTCTTAGCCACAGACAAGCTTTGAAAGTTATATGTACTTCATGAGTCCAATAAGGCCACACAAGAGACTCCCCCAATCTGAACCAGTAATTTCATCGTTTTCACATTTTCAGCACCCCAAATTGCCTGGAAGGAAATGATTGGATTATCAACCTTCTGTTCTTCTAAGTTCAGCCCTTCCATTATCTCCTCACAATCCACAAACTCACTTGGCTCTCCCTCCTCCTCCAACCTTTCCAAAAGTATCTAGAATAGCTGAGTACGAGGGCACTTGTGACCTGGAGAGTACTTGGCTGCACACCAAAAGCACAACCCTTTCTTCCTCCTATCTTCAATTTCTGCAGCTGTCAAAGCCTTGCCATTTCCCTTCTGGTTTCGAGATCCAACAGTTCTACTGGTATTTGGGCTCAGTACACTAGGAGTGGCAATCTTAGATGCAGCCACAAAATTAGACCCAAAGCTAGCCGAATGGGCACTTCTACCAGGATAGAGAGGGGGCTTAGATGGAATGCTTAAAACTGGAAGTGGGGCTGACTTGATAAAGTGTGAGATTATATATATAGTATTGGTAGGAATTTGAGTTAGGATCTATTGCTTAGAGATAATTTTAGTAGAATTAAAAGTCTTAAGTTAATAGGATTAAAAGCCTAAAGTAATTAGGACTCCTAATCATATTCAAAGTCTTATTCTAAAGCTTATAAAAAGGTATTAGTTTGTGTAAACAAAATCATTCATTCAACAACAGAAAATCAATATTTCTTCTTCCGTTTCACAAAAAATTTAATTTTTTTTTTCTTTTTTTCAACATTATTTTATTTTTCCACAAAGTTAGAAGTTGATTTTCTATATGGTATCAGTCTAATATCGATCCTAGTCTGAATTCTTAATGGGATTCCTTTCGACAACCTCTGAAATGTTACCCACAACAAAACAAACGGTTGGATTGGAGTTTTTTCAAGCAATTTCAGGTTCAACAGTAACTTGTGAAACAAATTTAGTTCTCGTGGAGGATAAAGGCATACAAAATATTTATTCTCCTACTGCACTCTTTTCTTCTAAAGGTACATCAACATGGATCATCGACTCTGGAGCACCTGATCACATGACTGGTAACAGAGAATTATTTCTTAATTTTTTAGATTCATCTTCTAGAAGTTCTATTAAAACAGTCGATGGCTCTTTTTCTCCTATTAAAGGAAGTGGCTCGGTCCTCATTAATGATAACTTGTTGCTTGAAGATGTTCTGTTTGTGCCTAATCTTGCCTGCAATCTTATCTCTGTTAGTAAACTCTCCAAGAATTTGAAGTGTTCATTACAGTTTACTGAATATGGTTGTTTTTTACAGGCAATGAATTCGAGGAAAATGCTTGGCAATGCTAGCTTACAAAATGGTCTTTATGTCCTTCTCGGTAATCAACCAACTGCTATACCAAATACTTTTTGTTCCTTTACTTCTTTAGGACAAATTGATAATATAATGTTATGGCATTTTAGGTTAGGGCATCCTAATTTAATTATCTTGCTAAATTATTCCCTAAATTGTTTGTTAATAAAAATCCAAGTTCTTTTAAATATCATATATGTCCTCTTGCTAAACAGACAAAAGCATCTTATTTACCATCTTTCTACAAACCATCTCACCCTTTTTTATTGATTCATAGTGATGTTTGGGGTCCTTCTCGAGTGAAGAATGTAATTGGTAGTAGGTGGTTTGTCACTTTCATTGATGACCATAGTAGAATAACTTGGACATATTTGTTAAGGGAAAAATCTGAAGTAGCCTCTGTTTTTGAGAAATTTTATCATATGGTAGAAACCCAATTTGGATGTAAAATTCAGATATTCAAATCTGATAATGGGAGTGAATATTTTACTAAGTCATTGGGAGAATTTTTTAACAAAAAAAGGATTTTACAAATAAGCACTTGTGTGGATACACCACAACAAAATGGGGTTGTAGAAACCAAAAATAGACATTTGTTAGAGATTACTAGGTCTTTGATGTTCACCAGTAACACTCCTAAGTATTTGTGAGGCGAGGCTTTATTAACTGCGACCTATCTCATTAATCGAATGCCTAGTAAAGTTTTGCAACATAGAACACCTAGAGCTGTTTTTTTAGAGTGTTACCCAAATTTTAAACCATTGTCATCTATTCTTCCTTTTAAAGTTTTTGGTTGCACTGTGTTTGTAAAAGATTCTACTCCCTCTATATCAAAACTAGACCCTAGATCTTTGAAGTGTGTCTTGGTAGGGTATTCTTCAGTTAAGAAGGGCTACAAATGTTACCATCCTCCTTCTCAAAATTTTTTATTTCATTGGATCTTACCTTTTTTGAACATGAACCTTATTTCCACTCGACTGAAAATCAGGGGGAGAATAGTGATATTTTTCAGCCTCTCAGAAATCAGGTTTATTCTTCAGATTTATTTATTAATAATCCTTTGTCATTTGAACCTGATAACTCTTTCACTTCTACACCTACAACTTTTCATCCTTCAGCTATTGTTACTACTCCTCAATTCTCACCTAAACCTCCCTCACAAACTCCTCAACCCTCTAAGCAATTGAAAGTTTACACCAAAAAACAGAAAACTATTTCAGAGACTGTTTTGCAATCTGACACTTCCCAAGAATTGGACTTGAGTTCAGTTGCCAATGAGAATGATGAAGGTAATGTTCAAACTGAGATTCCTTCCTCGTTACATGAGGTTGATGATTTACCAATCGTTAAAAGGAAAGGGATAACAAAATGTACAAAACATCTCATTTAGAGGTATGTTGTTTATGGTAATCTAATGTCATCTTTCAAGGCTTTTACAGCTTGCTTAGATAAAGAACAAATACTTGACACTATTGAGGAGGCTCTAAATGATTCTAAGTAGAGAAGAGCTGTTGAAGAGGAGATTGAAGCACTTGAAAAGAATAATACTTGGAGATCTTCCGCAGGGTAAGAAACCAGTTGGATGCAAGTCGGTGTTCTCCATAAAATGCAACTCTGATGGTAGTATACAAAGGTATAAAGCAAGGTTGGTAGCCAAAGGTTTTACTCAAACCTATGGAATTGATTATAATGAGACTTTTGCTCCTGTAGCTAAGCTAAATACAATTAGAGTTCTCTTAAGTTTGACAGTAAACAAAGACTGAATGCTACATCAACTTGGCATTAAGAATGCTTTTCTTAATGGAAAATTGGAAGAAGAAGTGTACATGAGAGTACCTTCGGGTTTGAAGTCGATAAAAGGTGATCAGAAAGTTTGTAAACTTAATAAATCCATCTATGGTTTAAAACAGTCGCCTAGAGCCTGGTTTGACAGATTCACCAAGGTGATTCTAAAAGCTGGATACAAACAATCCTTAGCAGATCACACACTCTTCATTAAGATAACCTCTAACAATAAAAGGGTTATTTTAATAGTGTATGTGGACGACATAATTCTAACAGGTGATGATGAGGAAAAGATAAGTCACATGAAAAGGTTATTAAATATAGAGTTTGAAACAAAAGACCTAGGAAAACTCAGATACTTTCTAGGCATGGAGGTTGCTAGGTTGATCAAAGGTTTAGTAATAAATCAAAGAAAGTATGTTCTTGATTTACTTAATGAAACTGGGATGCTAGGATGCAAACCAGTTGATATTCCCATGAAAGCAGGATTAAAATTTAGTAAAGATGATTCAAGCCATAAAGTTGATAAGGGTAAATTTCAAAGGTTAGTGGGAAATTTAATTTATTTATCATTAACCAGACCAGATATTGCCTTTCCAGTTAATGATATCAGTCAACACATGACTGATCCAAGGGAGGGTCACATGGAAGCTGCAATTAGAATTTTGAGATACTTGAAAGGGACACCAGGGCATGGACTGCTATTTAAAAAGACTCAAGAAAGTTCTATTCAGATTTTTTTTCATATTCAAGCTGAGCAGGTGAACTAACAGAAAGAAAATCAACTAATGGTTATTGTTCCTTTGTTTGGGGAAATCTAGTGACTTGGAGAAGTAAGAAACAAACAGTTGTATCTAGAAGCAACGCTGAAGCAGAATATAGGGCTTTAGCATTGGGAATGTGTGAAGAAATTTAATTATTAAAGCTACTGAAAGAGCTAGATGTGAACCAAGAGGAAAAGTTCGAGATTTTTTGTGATAATCAGCCTGCCGTACAAATTGCTCGAAATCCAATTCATCATGATAGGACGAAACATGTAGAAATTGATAGACATTTTATCTCAGAAAAGATTACTAATGGGACAGCTTCTTTATCACGTGTTCCTACAGAAAAACAAGTGGCAGACGTGTTTACAAAAGCATTATCAAAAGCTTCATTCGACAAGTTTTTATTCAAGTTGGGAATATACAATATATATTCTCCAACTTGAGAGGGAGTGTGAGATTATATATATAGTATTGGTAGGAATTTGAGTTAGGATCTATTACTTAAAGATAATTTTAGTAGAATTAAAAGTCTTAAGTTAATAGGATTAAAAGTCTAAAGTAATTAGGACTTCTAATCCTATTCAAAGTCTTATTCTGAAGCATATAAAAAGGCATTAGCTTGTGTAAACAAAATCATTCATTCAACAACAGAAAATCAATGTTTCTTCTTCCGTTTCACAAAAAGCTTAAATTTTCTTTTTTCTTTTTTTCAACATTATTTTATTTTTCCACAAAGTTGGAAGTTGATTTTCTACATAAAGTTTGTGGGTGGCTTTTTAGGAGAAGGAAAGAATATACACTCCAACCTCTTAGCCAGATTAAAAGCTTCAATCAGTGTCTTAGGTTCCAACAGCTTCAGATGTTGACTAATTTCAACTCTCAAATGATTTTTGAAGACACTAAGCACATACTTGTCAGGAAGCGAAGCTGTACCTGATTAACGAGGTTGATAAACTCTTCATAGTATTGTTCGACAGTCTCTATCTGATGAAGGGCCAACAACTCCGCAAAAGGATCCTCGAAGTCATCCGGGGCAAACCTCTCACGCAACTTGTTCAAGTACTGGTCCCATGACCATTGAGCCCAGTCTGGAGCACCAGACATCAAAAACTAGTGCCATTACAGTGCCTTCCCTTCGGGGTGAAGCATCACTAATTGAATCCTCGAATCTTCAGGTATGTTTTCAGCTTCAAAGTATTGCTCTACCTAAGAAATCCAGCCTTTGAAATCCGTACCATCAAACCTTGGGCATAGCTTGGTGCCCTTCCGTAGAAACTCGAGGAGAGTCTAGAATCTGCTCCACTGAAGCTCCTTTCTCCACACTGGAGCTACCCTGAGCTGGAATCGAACTTGTTTCCACCACAATCTTCTTCCCCGGAGCAACTTCAAGCAGTTTGTAGAGGTCAGACAACAGTGATGCCCTTAACCCAGCTATCTTATCATCGAACTCCAAGCGAAGCTTGTCAATTTCCTGTTCTTGTTTCCATTCGAGGACCTCAGGTGTCGGTTGAGGCGCCGGCAGTGGAGGTTGATTTGCAACGGCATTGGAAGCCGCCTGTGCAGCAGCAGCACTTCGAGTCATAACTCCGTCAACCATCGTGGAATCGAAGCTGGAAGCTCTGATACCTCTGTAAGATCACAAATCGAACAAGCAAAAATAACAAGGAAAAAAGAAGAAAAATAGAGACAAACTCTGATTCACAGAGCCACAAAACCATTCACAATATTCATGCCTCTCAATCAGAGGAGTTCAGCCCTAAAAAGCAAAACAAAAACGTCCAAAAAACAGATAAAACAAAGGAGACTGAAACGCACCGTTTCACTTAAGTCTAACGGTCATAAAATTAATTATAAGAAAACAGAAATTTAAACCGGCCAACGGTCACAAGGATTTGTTTCCTTGCAACATAAAGGATAAGTTGGAAGAAAATCAAACTTCATTATTCAAAAGGGAAGCTTAGTGGAACTTTGCAAAAAATCAGGAAACTGTGCACAAGCTTTCTTCATTTCTTTCTAAGACAATAAAAAGAAAAAAAATATGATAAATAAAGCATCCCATGGCATAAAAAAAATCCTAAGAGAAACTGAAATTGTCTAAATAAAGATTTAAAATACTAGGACCAAAGTGGTGAACCACTTACGTTCAGTGCAACCAAAAAGAAAAAGTTTCTTTCCATATAGCTTCCCCTCCTCTTCAAATGCATCCTGACCAGAAACAGAACAGTAAAAAAATCCTATTAGCTCTAAATGGGTAAAACAAAAGAAGAAAGAAAGCAACTGAAGATGAGAAAAGAGAAAGCCAAAAAGGAAATAAGTTTTTTCAACTGACTTCTAGATTTGAAAAGTTCCAGTTATATTGATAAACAGTGTCCAACTGATCCCACTGCCACAACAAAAGAAAGACAAACTGGTAAGCAATAGAACTTAAATTCATCAAAAAAGAAAGCCAAACATTCCCAACGCAGAATCCCAACCTCTGTTCCAACGGGAAATGCAGCTTTCCATAAATCCTCCTGCACAATGCAAAATGGCAATTTTCATTAAAAACACAAAAACATTGCAAGACTTTTCCTCACTAACCATCTCAAATAGATAATTATTGTAAGCTCTAAGTTTGCATCCATTTCAGCTTTAGCATGTCACAATTTAAATTTTTAACCGTTGTGTAATCCAGAATTACAGTTCAAAATTCAAATCTGGAAAAGTCAACGGATAACCTAAGCCTTTGGCTTTCAACGTCGCATTTTTTCAGATATCGAATAAACCTAAACAGTGCAGTCATGAAACGCAATCCTATTTAGAAAAATAACAACAATTCAAAACTTTCACCTAAATAAATCACAATATTAAAAAAACGAGGCAAAAAAATCTTATACCAAGTTACGCTTATCTTCAAAATACTCAGGTTCGAGTTGAGGCTCAGAGGTCTTAGCACGCTTAGCTTTGGGAGCAGGTTTATGGTTCTCCTTCTGATTCTCTTGCGAAGCTTTCACTTGCGTATCCTCTTGTTTCTGAGAGGCGGCTTTTCTCTTTGCTCCTTTCCTCATTTTATAATCAAAATAGAACAACAGAAACAAGCAAATAAGAACAAATGCAATGGCTACGGCAAAGAAGATTCAGATGCGTGTTTAAAATAATGAGGAAGAAGGAGCTTTCTGGATTTTTCTTCTTATATGGTGCTGTTTCGAGCGTCAATCCAACGCGGTGTTGGGTAATCAAATTTTGAGGGTTTTATCTGGGAGAGGGGGGAAAGGCGGGGCGGAGATGATGTGTTTTTTTTTTTTTCATGTTATTATTATTATTTATTTATTTAATATATTAAAAATATTTGTATTCGGCATTTTTCTTTGAGTAAATTGTAAATTGATGGATATTTTTTAAAAAAATAATATTTATTGAGTATAATTCGATTAGTATTATTATTTTTATAATATTTTAGGTTGTAAATTTAATTACATTTAAGTGCTTAATTTGAAATTATAAATTATTGTTGTATAAAAAATTATTATTATAAAGAATACAAATATCCTTAAATATATTTATGTTTGTTAAAATAAAAATAGTATTAGTGAATAGTTTTATTTTATCGTCATTATATAAAATATAATTTTAATTAAATATCAATATATAAAATAATAATTTATTTTATAATAGTGAATGAATATATAATTAAAAATTACTCGTAAAGAAAAGTTGATCGTGAATAAAATTTTAATTTATATGTAATTTTATTTTTTTAAAAAAAACATTTAAATATTTTTATAAGCTATATGAGTAGTTAAGATTGTTCCCTAAAATATTAAAATAAAGAGTAAACTATCTCAGTGACCACTCAATTAATTGGGGATACCTATTTCGGCCACTCAATTAAAAAACTCGTCAATCAGATCATCCAACTTTAAAACTCTACCATCTATTTCAGTCACCGCCGTTAAAATTCTAACAGAAAATTTAACGGTGATAACGTAGCAGATAAAAAAATTGGGTGGGGCTAAAAAGAGCCCTCTAATAGAGGAGAATGGGGAACGGGCTGTTAGCCGGTTCCAATTTAACCTTTTTTTAATAAATAATGGTTATCTAATTTATTTTTATATATTCAAATAAAAAATATACGAATAAAAATATTTATATAATAAATATTTGAATAAAAATATTTATAAAATAAATATTCGAATAAAAATATTCATATAATAAATATTCGCATAAAAATATTTGTATAATAAATATTTGAATAAATATATATACGAATATAAATATTCATACAATAAATATTCAAATAAAAATATTCGAATAATAAATATTTGAATAAAATATTCAAATCAAAAGATTTGAATAAAATATATACGAATAAAAATATTCGTATAAAAAGATATTTGAATAAAAATATTCATATAATAAATATTTGAATAAAAATACTCGAATAAAAATATTTGAATAAAAAATATACGAATAAAAATATTCGTATGATAAATATTCAAATAAAAGTATTCTTATAATAAATATTAGAATAAAAATATTCGTATAATAAATATTTGAATAAAAATATTCGTATAATAAATATTAGAATAAAAATATTCATATAATAAATATTGGAATAAAAATATAAAAATAAAAATATTCGTATAATAAATATTCGAATAAAAATTTTTGAATAAAAATATTCGAATAAAGATATCCGTATAATAAATATTAGAATCAAAATATTCATATAATAAATATTGGAATGCAAATATTCGAATAAAAAATATACAAATAAAAATATTCGTATAATAAATATTCGAATAAAATATTTTGAATAAAAATATTCGTATAAAATATATATGAATAAAAATATTCATATAATAAATATTCGAATAGAAATATTCATATAATAAATATTATAATAAAAATATTCGAATAAAAAGTATACGAATAAAAATAATTGAATAAAAATATTTGAATAAAAAATATACAAATAAAAATATTCGTACAATAACTATTCAAATAAAAATATTCGAATAAAAATACTCAAATAAAAATATTCGAATAAAAAATATACAAATAAAAATATTCGTATAATAAATATTCGAATAAAAATTTTTGAATAAAAATATTCCAATAAAATATATTTGACTAAAAATATTCATATAATAAATATTTGAATAAAAATATTCATATAATAAATATTGGAATAAAAATATTTGAATAAAAAATATACAAATAAATATTGTACACAATTCCTTACAAAGTATACACAATGGCTTACAAAAACCGTAAGGAAAAAGGTATGTACACAATTCCTTACAACTTCTCACCATGAGCTAAAGGATCCATCCAAAGGTAAGGATTTGTGTACATACATTTTTTCTTACGGTTTTCGTAAGTCGTTGTGTATACTTTGTAAACACAAATCCTTACCGTTTTCGTGCCATATTGTGTATTTTTATAGGAAATTGTGTATGTACACAAATCCTTACCCTTGGAAAATTCCTTGAGCTCATGTTTTTGAAGTGGTAAGGATTTGTGTACATACCTTTTTTCTTACGGTTTTCGTAAGCCGTTGTATATACTTTGTAAGGATTTGTGTACAAACACAAATCCTTACTGTTTTCGTGTCATATTGTGTATTCTTGTAGGAAATTGTGTACGTACACAAATCCTTACCCTTGGAAGTCTCCTTGAGCTCATGGTTTTGAAGTGGTAAGGATTTGTGTACATACCTTTTTTCTTACGGTTTTCGTAAGCCGTTGTGTATACTTTGTAAGGATTTGTGTATAAACACAAATCCTTACCGTTTGGGTGGCATATTGTGTATTCTTGTAGGAAATTGTGTATGTACACAAATCCTTACCCTTGGAAGCCTCCTTGAGCTCATGGTTTTGAAGTGGTAAGGATTTGTGTACATACATTTTTTCTTACGGTTTTCGTAAGCCGTTGTGTATACTTTGTAAGGATTTGTGTACAAATCCTTACTATTTTTGTGCTAATTTATGTATGTACCGTTTTTCTTACAGTTTTTGTAATAAATTGTGTATATAATTTTATGTGCACAATTTGACCGGGTAAATAGGTTTAGGCTTATTTTAGGCTTTTTTAGGGGGCTTTCTCCAGAACTACCCAAAAAAATTCTATAAAATTATACATTTGAAAAGGATTAAGAATTAAACCCATGACCTTCGGTCATGAAATACAAAGCCCAAAACATCAAAGCTAAAGCCAACCTTAAAGACATGATTCTCAACATATTTTATTTAACTTTGAGTCAGGCTAAAGCCTAAATGTTTGGGAGTTTTGAATCTTTATGTTACGAATAAAATTTAATATTCGATTCAAATTTATTAGATATTTAATATACGAATATTAAATAATAGTTAAAATATTCTAGTTTGATTCGAATATTTGAAATATCAAATTTAACATTTGTATATTAAATATCTAATAAATTTGATTCGAATATTAAATTAACGAATATTTAAAATATTAAAATATTAAATCATAATATATAAATATTTAATAATCGAATTAAAATATTTAATTATTTTAATATTTGAATCAAAATATCTAATAAATTTGATATTTTAAATATTCGAATCAAATTTAACATTAAATAATAGTTAAAATATTAGATATTTAATATATGAATGTTAGTTAAATAATAATTAAAATGATAATAAAAATATTTAAATTTGATTTGAATATTTAAAACATCAAATTTAATATTTGTATATTGAATATATAATAAATTAAATTTGAATGTAAAACTAACGAATATTTAAAATATTAAAATATTAAATCATAATATATGAATATTTAAAATTCGAATTAAAATATTTTAATATTTAAATTTAAATATCTAATAAATTTGATTTAAATGTTAAATACACAATTATTTTATTTTAAATATTAAATATTTAAATATTTTAATTCGAATATCAATCGACTTTAAATTCCGTTAATTCCATTTTATACTCTTTAATGTGATTCCAACAAAGTAATCCTTAAATAAAATGTGTTGCAAAACATAAGTCAAAGTTAGCTTTAGCTTAATGGTTTAAGTGTTGGATTTCATGCTTGAAGATTATGGGTTTAATTCCTAGACTTTTCAAATATTCTGATTTTATTTTTTTTCTCTTATCTCTCATCAACCAGGTAGTGACACGTGTCACCACCTGATTGGAGAGAAATATATAATAAATATTTAATAAAAAGAAATTAATAAATAAAATTAATCATCCAATCGAATGATGAGACGTGTCACCACCGGATTGGATGATTAATTTTATTTATTAATTTAAATTTAAGATTAAATTAAAATAATAAATAAATTAGAGGGATTAAATATGTAATTTTATCGATTTTTTTAACTGCCACATCATCACCATTAACTTTTCTGTTAGAATTTTAACAGCGGTGACTCAAATAGGTAGAGTTTCAAAGTTGAGTGACATGATTGACGAGTTCTTTAGTTGGATGAACAAAATAGGTATCCTCAATTAGTTGGGTGATCACTGTGATAATTTACCCTAAAATAAGATAAACAAAAATTCTGAGCTTTTATGGACTCCAGCTGAAGTTTTACCTTTATTACTCTAATTTTTAGACGGGTGATTTAAATATTATTGATAGAAATAACTGTAATCATTATTAACTAATTCAAAAAAATATTATTGATAGATGCTTTGGGCTCTGCGAACCATTGATGTTTAATTTTATTATTTTGATTATTCATTTATTTTTATTATCATAAAAAAAATGATTTAGAGCATATTTGTTCACTAACTTGTAATACCTATTTTTTAGATGATTTTTTTAACAAGCTAAAGTGATTAGCTAGTAGTATTTATTTTAGAATATAATCTCCTTCACCATTTGACATTGATCGTTTAGTCACTCTACTGAGATCGTTGGTGCTCGAACCCGTAATCTCTAGAAACAACAATCGTTTCTTTAACCACTTGGACTAGAGGGCTTGTGCTTTTTTAGATGATTTTTTATTTGACTTTGTGTTTGAGAATGAATGGTGAGATTTTTCATTATAAAAGTTAAGATTGTTATTGTATGGTTTTAATAATTTTGGTTTTGGTTTTGATTTTGGTGATCTCTGGTAAGTATTTTGATACTTAACTTTTTTCTTACGGTTTTATAAGAAATTATATATAATTTGTAATAATTTTTATACATATTAAAATTCGCATCATTCTTGTAATAAATTAGATTTTATCGTAGGAAAATATGCATGTACAAAAATATTTACCTTAAGTTGACCTCCGTTTGATTTTGGTGACCTCAAATAAGGATTTCGGTAACTACTTTTTTCTTATGATTTCTGTAAAAAAAATTATATATAATTTTTAATAATTCCTAAACCTATTGAAATTCCCATTGTTCTTATAATAAATTAGGTTTATTGTAGGAAAATATGTATGCACATAAATGTTTACCCTAAGTCGAGCTCATTTTGGTTTTAGTGATCTCAAGCAACGATTTCGGTACCTATCTTTTTTCTTACAATTTTTGTAAGAAATATATTTTATAATAATTTTTGTACCTACTAAAATTATCATCATTCTTTTAATAAATTAGGTTCTCTCATAAGAAAATATATATGTATAGAAATGTTTACTCTAAGTTGAACTTATTTTGATTTTGGTTATTTCGGGTAAGAATTTTGGTACCTACCTTTTTTCTTATAATTTTTTGTAAAAAATTAGGTATAATTTGTAATGATTTCTATACCTATTGAAGTTCTTATCATTCTTATAATAAATTAGATTTTCTCATAGAAAAATATGTATGTATAAAAATGCTTACCTTAAATTGAGTATTTTTATTTCTGATGATCTCGTGTAAGAATTTCTATACCTATCTTTTTTCTTAAGGTTTCTACAAGAAATTATGTACAATTTGTAATAATTTTTATACCTAATAAAATTATCATTGTTCTTATAATAAATTAGGTTTTCTCATAGGAAAATATGTATGTACATGAATGTTTACTATAAGTTGAGTGTTGGGACCGCCAGCACACCCTATGATGCAGCGGAACAAAATTACGACGATCTTTCCAATGATCTATGTACGTTTAATCTGAAATCGGGAGGAAGAGATGCGATGACTTACATTAGGTTCATTGATAAGCAACAAAAACAATAATTAGATTTGCTACAATCACGATCGTTTGACAATTTGAATCTTTAGCCTCTATGAATATCGTCTCGGACTCTACTCAGTTCACCCGGTTGAGAGCAAATCTTAAAAAACTATTTTTCATGATTTTAGGGTTTTGAGAATTCGGGATTCTCTAATGTGGCTGCTAGACCCAAAGATCCTTTATATATATGTGAAACCCAAGGTATAAAAATTTTATTCAGAATTTGTTTAGGAAATAATTACTTTTATTATTTCCTAAAATTTCGGAATCTATATTTAATTTGAATTTGAAAAAGGATATAATTACTTTAATTATATCCTTTGTTTAAAATTCGAGATTAAATATAATGTACTTATACATATATATTTTTTGCTCCTTTTCAACCATTGGGTGTAACCCTGTAGGCTCATTGTAACGTTAGTAATAATATTAGAACAATTCTAATATTACAAACAATGAGTGATATCTAGCAATATATCATTGTCATCTAAGTTACAATAGATCATGATTCGATGTATCATGTCTGTAAAACTAAAATTGATTTTGATATAATAATGATTCGATGTATCATGTCATCTAGCAATATATCATTGTTATCTAGAAATATATCATTCTCTTTTAGCATTTAATGAGTCAACCGTTGGTGGCAGTTAAAACTTAAATGATGGTTAACATGTTTCGATACCAACTTTCACAGTTTAATGAAGGTATCGAAACATGGTTCGATACACCCTTATTAAATACACAACGTCTCTTTCTTTTTGTGTTCTATTTCGAAACAGGTAGCTCGTGTTTCGGTACCAATTGCTACAAAATGCATTTATGGTGGGAAGATGAGGCCCTAACGTCTTTATTTCAATTCCCAACAACCATAATGGTTAGAAATCAATGAGAAGGTATAAATGAAGCATTTCAAGCAGCATTAACAACTATTGAACCTCAAGCATCATCCAAGCACAAAAATCCAACTCCCAAGCACCTCATTGAAAATCTTGACTCTCAACTCTTGTATTTCATTTTAATTGTTTGTAATTGAGTTTGGGGAGAATTATTATGTAATTGGGTCATATACTTCTTGTGAGAAAAACCTTTGTGCCTATCTTTCTTTATTTTTATCCTTGTGAGGTTGAATCAATTCTTGGGTAGAAGAATTGATTCGAATTGTAACGGTTATCCCTTGAACCGAGAAAAAGGTTGAATTCTCTTAGTGAATTGGTTTCAAACTCTTAGTGGGAGCTAAGGTAGTGGATGTAGAGCTTGTTTCGAAGCTTGAACAACTATAAATCGTGTGTTCTTCATTTTCAATCTTTTACCAAAAATTTTCCATCAAAATTTTAAATTGTCAATTCACCCCTCTTGACCAACTTTATAGATCGAGCAACTCAACAATTGATATCTAGTTAGAGGTTTACCTAAGCTCAAATTCTCTTTATATAAAATTTGTGATGCATGTGCTAAGGGTAAACAAAAGAGTGTTTCTTTTAAGTCTATTAATGATATTTCAACTAGTAGAGTATTACAATTGATTCATATGGATCTTTTTGGACCTATTAGGACAACTAGCTTGGGTGGATAATCATGTGCATTTGTTATTGTAGATGATTACTCTAGTTACACTTGAGTTCTATTTTTAAGCACAAAAGACGAATCCTTAGAAAAATTAATCACATTTTTAAATATTTCTTAAAATGATCTTGATCAAAGAATTTCTCATATTAGAAGTGATCATGAAACCAAATTTCAAAATCTAGGTTTTAAGAATTTTTGTAATGAAAATGAGATTAGCTATAATTTTTCGACTCCTCGCATTCCTTAAATGGGGTAGTTGAGAGGAAAAATAGAACTTTAGAAGAAAGTCTAGGACCATGCTTTGTGAAAACAATTTACCTAAATATTTTTGGGCGGAAGCCGCAAACACTTCTTGTTATATTATAAATCATGTAATGATTAGGCCAATTTTGAAGAAAACTCCTTATGAGATTTTAAAATCTAAAAAGCCTAACATTAGCTATTTTCACCCTTTTGGGTGCAAGTGTTTTGATTTAAACAATGAAAAAGATAATTTAGGTAAATTTGATGTAAAAAGTGATAAATCAATTTTTCTTGGATATTCTCAACATTCAAAGGCTTATAGAGTTTTTAACAAAAGAATCTTAGTTGTAGAAGAGTCTATACATGTGGTTTTCGATGATAACCTCCTTCATAGAAAGTATTCTTGTGATGATAATGATATAGGAATCATTGAAACCATTGATAAGGGACAAACATCAAAGGTGGATGGGGTTTCAACCAATGAAGAAACACAAGATCCTCCAATAGAAGCTTTAGGAGATGTAAAGCTTGAAGAAAGGGAAGTGAGCTACCCAAGAGAGTTCAACTATGTCAAGAGTGGTGAAATCTTGGGTGATCCATCCAAGGGGGTAACTATTCGTTCTTCTCTTAGATTAATGAACCATATTGCATTTATCTCATGCATAGAGCCTGTAAATATCAATGAAGCTTTAGATGATGATTTTTGGATATTGGCTATGCAAGAAGAGTTAAATCAAAGTAATGTGTGGATATTATTTGATAGGCCTAGTAATAAATCTATTAAAGGAACTAAATGAGTTTTTAGAAACAACCTAGATGAGAGTGGTAATATTGTGAGAAATAAAGCTAGACTAGTTGCCCAAGGTTACACTCAAGAAGAGGGAATAGATTTCGATAAAACTTATGCTCCCGTAGCTAGGATAGAAGCTATTAGGATGTTACTTGCATTTGCATGTTATCATGATTTCAAGCTTTTTGAAATGCATGTCAAAAGTGCTTTTCTAAATGGTTTTATTAATGAAGAAGTGTATGTTGAACAACCACCGGTTTTGAAGATCCAAAGTTTTCAAACCATATTTTTAAATTAGCAAAAGCTTTATATGGTTTGAGACAAGCTCCTAGATCTTGGTATGAAAGACTTTCAAATTTTTTGATTGAAAAAAACTTTGAAAAAGGGAAGGTGGACACTGCACTTTTTATAAAAGTGTTTAAAAATGACATCTTAGTAGTTCAAATGTATGTTGATGATATTATTTTTGGATCTACTAATGAATGTTATTGTCGAGAATTTTCTAAGCTAATGCAAGGTGAATTCGAGATGAGCATGATGAAGGAGCTCTCATTCTTTTTGGAAATCCAATTTAGCAAATGAAGGATGTCATCTTCATCAATCAAGCAAAGTACATCAAGGATATGCTCAAGAAGTTTGACTTGGAGAATGTGAAACCTCAAGCCATTCCTATGAGCTCATCAACTAAGTTTGACAAAGATGAAGGAGGTAAGTGTGTTGACTCTAAAATGAATAGATCCATGATAGTTTCTTTTCTTTACCTTACCGCAACTAGACTAGATATTATATTTAGTGTTTGCTTGTGTGATAGGTTTTAAGTTAGTCTTAGAGAATCACACTTAGTTTCCATTAAGAGAATTTTTAGGTACCTTAGAGACACACCTTGCTTAGGTCTTTGGTATCCTAAAGACTCTTCCTTTAGTCTTCATGCTTATTCGGATGCGGATTATGGGGTTGTAAGATAGATAAGAAAAGTACATCTGAAACATGTCAATTTCTAGATAGTATGCTCATATCTTAGTTCTCTAAGAAACAAAATAGTGTAGCCTTATCTACCACCGAAGCGGAGTACACATCCTTAGGAAGTTATTGTGCTCAAGTACTTTGAATGAAACAACAACTTTTAGATTATGGCATTAAGGTTGAAATTATATCTCTAAAATGTGATAATACTAGTGTCATATGTCTTACTAAGAACCCCATTCAATAATCTAGAACCAAACACATAGAAATTAGACATCACTTCATTAGAGATCATGTGTCTAAAAATGATGATGTTTTAGAGTTTGTTGACACCTTAAACCAATTAGCGGATATTTTTATCAAACCTTTAGATAAAGAGCGTTTTTGGAACCTTAGGAGAGAGTTAGGTCTAACTAACCTATCTTGACCTCTTATGTTTTATTTTTGTGCAAATATATGCTTGAATCTTGATTAAAATAATGCTTATGTTGTTATGCATCTAGTTGCTTCTATGCATGTTGCTAGGGGGTGTATGAACTTGTTCATGTATTCTAATCATGTCATAACATCATATGCATACTTCTAGGGACTTTAGAGACTGGTTTCGATACTTGTTCTTCGTGATCACCTGGGAAGTTTCTGGGTAGGCTTCGTATCGAACCCTACACTGATATCAAGGTTTCAATACATGTTTCGAAACACACGGCGGGAGAATGCCATTAAAACATACAAACCTAATTTTAATCGTATTTAAAACATACCAAAACTCTTCCTCTAAACCCTAGCCGAAATCCTCCTTTAAAAACCTCTCAATCCATCAATTTTTACCATAAAATCAAACGATTTTCTTGAGGGTTTTTCATCAATACATCAAATTCAAGGCTATATCAAAGGTTGGTGCTTCAATAACCATAAATTCATCATAATCCATAATCAAGGTAATTTTTGAAAAACTTTATTTTCGTTGATTTCTAGAATGTTAAAATTTTGATTTTGAATGTTTTCTTAATGCTTATTGTATGGATTTTTATAATCCTACAAAAACTTTTCAAATCAATTTTTTTCATTCGAATATAAATTATTTTTTATCGTATTAGTTTTAATGATTTTTCAATTAATTTTCAAATTTCTCAAAAACCTTGAATTATAGATTAATAGGATTGAATTAGGTATAGAGCATATATGTTTTTAAGTGCCTAAATCTAATCCTAAATTTTTTTAATTCTTAGATTATGGCACCAAAGAAACGTCCACGTACCGAGGGAGGTAGTTAGTCATCCTCTCATGCTTCTAAAGCCGACATCCAAGTAGTTTTCAAAAAAGCTTGGGTAATCATGATAGGATTGACAATTTCCAACAATTTCGCAACTACCCGCTCAAGAAGGAGCCTTGTGTTGATGTGCGGTTCATGAATTCTCTTAGATTCCAATTCTGCTACTTTTGCCTCCTTCGAGATTGGAAATTCTTGGCTTTCCTCACTCATACCGGTAAGTTCTATCATACTCTTGTCCTTCTATTTTATGCTAATACCTCATGCATTCTTTCGAAGGATAAGAGTAAAGTGATTGCCATCGAGTCCTTTCTTATAGGATGCACCTTTAGGATCGATATCGACTCTTTTGTTGATGCTTTCGGGCTTGAGGATGAAGGCATTGGTGATGAGGATTCTCTTGGCACCTTCACCAGCTCGGTTATGTCCCTTGATTTCCATGATCGTTTCTTATACCTTATCATCTTTTGGTGGATTCATCCATCAAATGGTAAGTACTCTCGAATTCGTCAAGTGAATAGTTTTTGGTTAAAGTGCTTCCGTGAAGGTCAACGTCCAAACCTTGCTCAAATTGTCTTATCTGATATTGTTTGGCAAGTAAAGAACCGTCTCACTCCTCACGTTAAACCCTACGTTTGTGTTCTTAGCACTATCTTTGAACGTTTAGGGATTGATTATTCTTATGACAAGGTAGAGTCCGTCAAAGAACCCATCGGTGAAACCTCTCTTAATCGTTCCCATTTTATATATTCAAATGGTGAATGGGTTTGTGGTGCACCTCTTCCTCCTTCTCCCATTGATCCAGAACCGCTTTAATAAGTTGCTCCAAACACCGAGTTAATGGCTTTCCTTACTTCAAGATTTGATCGTTTAGATGCTCGGTTTGATGGTATAGATGAAAGGTTTGATTCTTTAACCACTCACTTCAACTCTCGCTTTGATGTCATAGATATGAGGTTGACGGGTTTGGAAAATCAAAATATTTCCATGCGACTATCTCTTGAAACTCTTCGGCATCTTCACAACACTTCCAATCAAGATGGTAATGACAACGAGGAAGACGATGAAGATGGTGATGAGGATGGTGATGAAGATGATGATGGAGATGGTAATGATGTTGGCGACGAGTAATTCAAATATTTGAATTAAAATATTTTTATTTAAATAGAAATAATCAAGTTTTTAATATTAGAATAAAAATATTTTAATTTAAAAATTTAAATTAAAATATTCAAATATTTAATATTTGAATAAAAATATTTGAACTAGGTTCGAATTATCGTTCAACCATTTTTACTTTTGTTCCTCATATTTATCATTCTATATTATATGTATATAAAATAATACATATTATATCACTAAAAATGGTTAGTCCAGTGGTAAAACCTTTTGTTTTATAACATGAGCTTTTAGGTTCAATTTCCCTCAAAAGTATTCATCCTTTCAAATTTTCCTTCTATTCGGGTGTGACATTGTCATATGATTATATGATTAATTTTATTTATTTTAATTAAAATAAAAACTTTATTAATTTAATAGATAAACAATAAGGACTAAATGTATATATATATATATATATTTTAATTTTTGTTAACTGTTACGTCATCGTTCCGTCATCTCTTCGCTTGAATTTTAATGGTGGTGATCAAAATATGTCAATTTAATAAATCAAATACTTGATTTGAAAAACAATTATCTATGTCATGCATAATATTTCTAAACATATTTAAATTATAATCTCAGATAACAAATCAAGCAAAGTACAAAATAATATTTTACAAATATACACATAGCATAGTATAAACACACAAATATGTGGCAAAGAGAGAGACACACCTTAGATAACGGTAACTTTAATTCTAAGGACACGTCTCACATTCAGGTCTAGTTGAACCAAAACGTACGATTTAAGATAATAGCATTACTATTCAATACTAATAAAAGCCACAAACTAAAACATAATACTAATCTGAAAGCTTTATCCACGTAAAGATCTCGAAAAACATGTTCGATTAGTCTGCATAATTTGAGGCAACTCACTAACCTTAGAAATGTAAACACCTAAACAAAGGAAATATTCTGAATCAAAACCTCATTAAACAATCTCATCAAAACTCTAAGTACAACTTAGTTGCAAATACTGAAAGGGGTATTTGGGTTTGAATTTGACAAAAATACAACAGATTTAGATTCAAGACGTCAAAAAAGATCAAGATGAAGGTTGTTAAAAAATCAATTTTTGATTAAAGTTAAAGTCAACTCTTGGTTAAAGTCAAAGTCAACTTTAACTTGATTGGTCAAAGATCAAAGCTTAAACTATTCAAAGGTTCAATCAACATCCATGTTTAAAGTTAAACTAATCAAACTCGGTCAAAGTTAAACTTTAACTTAACTAGTAAAAGCTGACATCACTATTATCAATGTTGACATTTCTAAGGATAGGTCGATTCACTTTCAAGTCAATGGACTATTAACGAGTGGGTCAAAACCAATCAATGGGTTATAAACAACGTTGGTTTGGATCTCTAATTCAGGTTATAACATTGTGGGTTCAAATAAGGTTACTGATTCAGTCTAAGCCGATTGGTCTGGCAATTCCATAGCTTTGGGCCCACCCAAATTCATACCCACAACATTTACAATCTACTTTCTTTAATCCAACAACCATTGCTCATACCTCAACCTAGTTTACACAGCTCAATACCACAAGGATTCAACCCTTGTACACAACCTACACTCTAGCCATTCACAACGTCACGCACAACAACTAGGGTTTTCAAAACCTTCAACAGTGGTCGTAAGTGGGCTAGATGGAGATGATGTAAGACCGACGATGATACAAGGAGCACAAAAACTTTCTTAAGAACCTAAATAAAAACCCTGTAATACCCCAAAAACTGGTCTAGTCAGAATTATGTCCCGATAAACATAATTTTGTATCAGAAAGTAGTAAATATAATATCGAAACCCTTTTGTACTTAATTATGGTATAATGAAATTTTAATTGAGTTTAATTTTGTCTTAAGGAACTATTTGGAAAGAATAAAGTTGTTTGATGATTAAATTGTAAAAATTGAAAGTTTGAGAACAAAAGTGCAAACTATGAAAAGTTAGGGAATTATTCACGTAATTATCCCTTTTTGAGGATGACTCACCATCCAAATTGATTTTCCTTCATGTTGATAAGGCTATCCTTGTTTCATACACTATGAAAAATTGATGGGAGATCTATTGTGGAATTTTAAATAGAATAAAATAACATTTCTTCATCGAAAGGAAAGCTTTCTATTGGATAGACTATAGGCAAGACATCATAAATTTCTACATGGTTTAAAAAAGATTTAATTGAGGAGTGGAAAAGCTTATACATAGAGAAGAAGCAACCGAGAGTCTTACAAACAAAAGCTAAGCTTTCGTCCATCCAAATTTCCTAAGTAAGAAGCAAGTACCTTTATTGTTGTCTTCAACCTTGGAACAAGCAAGCACTCCTCTCTCATCTTTTTCATTAGGTTGATTTCAAGATACCAAATTGAAGCTTGAAGAGTGGTGAGTAAAACCTCTCTTTTTATTGGTGAATTTCATGGAAGGTTTGAGTTTAATTTCGAGATTTTATCTAAAGGACTTCATGATGGAACTTATGTTTAGAAAACTTTAATCCATGAAATTTATATCATCTCTAAGCTTGTTAAGCTTAAGTATTGTTTCAATCTATTGAAATCACTAGTTATACCTTCCATGAATTTATTAACTAGTTAAAGCTTTGGAAGACTCACCATCAAATTCCACAAGGAAGAAAGATAAAGGATTTGTCATTCAAGAGCCTTAAAAGCTCTACTTATCAAGGTGAGTGTAATAGAGTCATGAGACAAAACTGTGTGCTTTCCATCTCATTTCAATGTTATTGATTGATAAGTAGGATATTATTGGTAAAGAAAATACATGATGCCATATAGGGTCATGGTAAGCTTGGTAAGCTTTCTTTATTACATTGATTATGTTAAAGCATTGATTCATCGAGATATTGATTATTGAACTCATTGAAATGGACCTAACGGTCAAGATCATTGCTATCGATTCATGGAACCTATTGAAATCATCATTGATATTATTATAAATCTAAAATTATATTGGACCTTGGATTTAAGTAGAAATTGGATACAATTGATATATCATAGGATTCATGAGCTCATTGGTACGGGTGGACTACGGTCCTTAGGCTATGACCTATATTTGGCGAGGCGGAGAGATGATTATGTATTGGTTATTTTGGCAAAGTGAAGGGATTAGACCATTTATTTATTTGGAGAGGCGTAGGAGTTCGTATATTCACTATCTTGATCAATTCAAGGATAAATAATGATTTATTAATCTTACTGTAATTCTTATACATCAATGGACTAAATGATGACATAGCATGTAAAATGATTGAATATTATATGTTCATATTATTATTGGCTACCTCACTAGACAAAGTTTGCCTAAAGTCTTTATTTTTTCATGCATTTTTAGGCTAAGGTTTTGATAAGAAAATTTGGATTTCTTTTGCAAGGTTTTGGCAAGATCCCAAGTCACTAACTAGTATGTAAGCTTTATTATAAATACTCTTAGAATGATGACAACATGTTTTGTTAAAACATATGTATGTATTTTGATATGCTAATGATGTATAAGGCTTGACTAGACTTATGTGATGTAAAATGAACTTAATGAAAAAGGGTCTCAGTAGTTGAAAATGCATACTTTAAGCTAAGAGTCTAAAACTTAATAAATGAATTTGGAATGACTTGAAAATTTATATGCTGTTAAATCATACTTAATATAGGTTGTTGGTTAAATTTTATAAGGATTTGATCTCACTTACTAGGTCAAATGGATTATAAACCAACTAAAATGAGATATTATAGGTTAGTTGTATCGAAACGAATTCATAGCGTTTCGATACGTCCTGCTTAGCATTTAGGAAAAATCTGGAAAAATAAGCCTAGTATCGAAATCACTTGAAGGATGTTTCGATACATTTTACCATTGGAATCTCTCATTTCGATACTACAATAAGGTGTATCGAAACTTATACTCAAGTCAAACCCTTGGGACCCTTGGTCGGTCTTTGTGTATTGAAACTATTATTATGTATTGAAACAATTATTTTTTTCCTGACGACGTGGATATTGAGAACGAGTTCGTACCACCGCCTACTCGGATGTTTTGAAAAATTCTACGAGAGTTGCTCAGATTCGCAATTTTGTTCTAATTAGTTAGTTTTAGAATTTGTATTCTAATTTTTAGAAATAATTGTAGGATCGAGAGAAACGTCATCAACGACGCTAGAACTTGTAATTCTAGAGGTGTGTACTCTTTCTGATGCTACATATGAATTTCTAAAAATATAATTTTTGTGACATGACTATTATTTAGTGTTTCTAAGAAAAAAATATGTTTTGCTGGTATATGTAGTTTCGGTATTGATAATCTGAATTGTATGTATCCCTATACATACATGCTCATTGTGATTTGAGATAAATAAATAATTTTTTAAAATTTAAAATCTCGTACTTTAATGAGTATTTATATTTATTGTGATCTGAGAAATTGTTAACTTTATAAAATTGTGAATTTAGACTATGTTTAATTCAAAGCGCATTTTCTTTCTCAATATCAACCAAATCTTAATCACCTCCCCATTGCTAGTATTGAAGGAAAATTAGATGATCGCATACCTTAGGGATAGAGGTGGCAAACGGGTCATTCGATTAGGTTTCGATTTAGATTATTTCGATTTAGTTCATTTTAGGTTTGTTTACATTCGGTTTAGATTCGGTTCGGATCGGTTATGATTTTGATTTCGGTTTTAATTCGGTTATATGATAATTCGGTTCGGTTCGGATAACGGATCGATGATTCGGGTTAATATCGGATCGATTGTTTTCGGGTCGGGTCAATATCGGATCGGATGTTTTCGGGTCGGGTCCATATCGGGTCATTCGGATCGATTCGGATCGGGTCAATCTTTAAATTTTCGGGTTAATTTGGTTTGAGTTGGACTTAAGTATAAATATAATCGTCTATATTATATACAGAATTAATCATATATTCTTGTAAAAATATATCTTTTTTATTTCGTATTGGAATTGTTTTAAAATTTTTTGTCTTAGCTTTTATTCGAGTAAAGTCAGTATTGGTAATTTAAGGGATAATGCCATCTTTTGTAAATACATGGATTCATTAATAACATTTTGGTCAATTTTACAACACCCCAAATTTTAACAAAAAATAATTTGATTTTTAAAGAAAAAAATGTAATATTAAAAATTAAATTATTATCAGATGTAGTGATTAATTAGTATTATCATAATACAAAAAGATAATAAAATATATATTATTTAATTATTTATCATATTGTTAAAAAATAAACAATAGTAAAAATATATTATTCATTCACTTTGACTCAATTATCGGTTAAAATCGGATTGATTTCGGTTTAGATCGATTTTGAGCAAGTTAATTTCGGGTTGTTTTCGGTTCGAGTTACTTTCGGTTCGGGTGAAAATTGATTCGGGTCAAATTGGTTACGGGTTAAATCAGTTATGGGTCTATATCGGTTCTTCTAGAATTCGGATCGGTTTTGGTTTCGTATCACGCTAAATCATCAGTTTTGGTTTCGGTTCGAGTAAATCGGTTCAGTTTTCGATTCTCGGATCAAGTTTGTCAGGTCTACTTAGGGATTTCTAGTCTCTAAATATCAAAATCAGAGAGAATTAGGGGTTAATTTCTAGTTAAATATAGATTTTTAAGATTAAATTAAACAAATATATACTTATATTTAAAATATTAAATTGAATAATAAAAATTATAAAATAATAGAGGTCAATTGTAGATTAAATAAAGATTTTGAGGATTAAATTGAATAAAAATATTAACATATTAATATTAATAGAATAATTTATAAAAAATAGAAGGGGTCAATTTTAAGTTAAAAAAATTTAAAACTAAATTATAATAAATAAAAATTTAATAAACTTAACATGAATTTGTCTCTTTTATTAAAATCAATTGATTTTTTATTTATTAGTAGCATATGGTAATATTTTAATTGATATACAATTTTTTTAACAATAATTAATAATAAAGATATATTGATTGACTTAATAATTAAAGATATTTATCCTGTTTAATTTTATATAAGTTCGAATCTTAATATAAAAAAAAAATTAATAATAAAAAAAGACCCAACAAGATATCGATTTGTAACATAAGGCATAACGTCTTGAAAAATAGTTTAAGAACCGGTTCAGGAAAAAAATATGCTTTAGGGTATTTAAGCCTTAGAAAAATTATATAACGGGTGTTGAACACCGCTGAACATCGTTAATGATGAACACTATTAAACTGATTTATAAATATTAAAAAATTTTAAGGACTCAAAATATAATTATAAATTATTTAAATTAAATTTTTGTTAAGGTATTTTATATTTTATTTTATTTTATTTTATTAATTAAATAAAAAATAATAAACCCTAAAAATTAATTTAAAAAATAAAAAGCTAATCTCTAAACCCTAAAATCAAAATAAAAAATCTAAATCACTAAACATTAATTACAAACCCTAAAATATAATATTAAAATTCTAGATCCAAAACATAAAACCAAAATACAAAAAATACTAAATCATAAACACTAAATCCAAACCACAAAATCCTAAACCCTAAAATAACCAAAACCCTAAACCTAAAATCTTAAACTAATTTTGGGTTTTAAGTTTTGAGTTTATGCTTTTAGAGTTTCATATTTTTTATTTTAGGGTTTGGGTTATATTTTTAGCTTTTATGATTTTGGGTTTTATTGTTTTAAAATTTAGAGTTTATGATTTAGTGTTTTGAATTTTAGGGTTTATGGTTTAATATTTTAGGCCTTTAACTTTAAGGTTTTAAGTTTTTGATTTAATATTTTTATTTTTTAATTTAAAAAATAACTTAAGGAAATAATTTTAAAAATGAAAATAATATATATTTTTAAATTTTTATTTTAAATAATTTAAAATTATATGTTTAGTCCTTAAAATTTTAATATTTATTAATTAATTTAATAATGTTCAACGATGTTCATCTTACTGGTATTTAACCATGTTCGACACACGTGATAGACTCATGTTAAATCAGATAAAAAAAAAATCTAATGTAAAGTAACGCAGTAAGAAAGAATAAAAGACGTTAAAAATTCCTCAAAGCAAAATTTATTGGAATCAGCTGCACGAAGGAGAAAAGGAACAAACGAGATTTCCCTTTTCTCTATATAAGATCCAGTTCCAACTTCCAATCGATTATTTCATTTCCCCTCTGTTTCTCTATTAATCGACAATGAGCAGTCAAGCGGAGGAATTGCCTCTAATGGCTCCCCCATCGATCACCGAGTCCAGCGAGATCGACCTTGAGGCCGGCCCTGCCGATCAAATTCAGTGTAGAATTTGCCTGGAAACCGACGGTATTTTCAACTTCTAAACCCTAATTTACTCAATTTTACTCTCAATTTTTGGCTCAAAATATTTTGTTTCGTCGATTTGCTCTGAATTATGCTCATTTTTGCTTATTTTTACCTGCTCTGGAAAAAAAATTCCGTTTAATTCAATCAATTCTAAGATTTTATGATCCAGTATTACAGGTTCACTGTTTTTATTACTGAATTTGGTGAGAAATAACAGCAATTGTCATTTTGAAGAAACTTTTGAAGAAAAAAATTGTAGGATTAGTGTTCGATAGATCCTGAAAACAAATTGCTATCTAGTGTGATTTTGAAGGAAATTGTGCTAATAATTCAATGTTCATTGCTTTTCCATAGGTAGAGATTTTATTGCTCCTTGCAAGTGCAAAGGAACATCAAAGTTTGTACACCGTGAGTGTTTAGATCATTGGCGAGCTGTGAAGGTACAGATATAACTACCATTTTATTGAATGAGAATTCAAGCGCATTATACTTGACTTTTACTATGGTTTTCTTGGTGGGCCTAGAGATGATATTTTAATGGTTGTTACTTTATTTGATTCGATAAGTTGCATTGTTGGAGTTTGGTTTAGGGACACCAACTCCCCCTCCCCCCTAAATTTTTGTTCTATTACTTTATTCTGCCTTGTCTGCTAACAAAGTGAAAATTAGATAACTTTACAACATAGACAATATTTGTATTAGATACATTTAGTCCTTTGTTCCTATGTTGCACTGATACGGATTCATGTATGGAGTAAGGATACGAAAACGGGGACGAGAAATGATAATTTCTAAAATTATAGAGTACGGGTACAGTAAAAGTACAACAAACATAAAATAAATTTTATATTCTAAAAATATGTAAAAGTAAAAACTCATACAAAAATCATGTGAACATGACATCACACGTACTTATGTACTTATAGTTGATTCATGTGAGTAAAATATTGTCGAAAAGAAACAAGAAAAAGGTAGAAAAGGTTTAAGATGATAGAGGAATAAGAAAAAAAAGAAGATGAAACGCTAGGAAGTACCCAAACCGTACCCAATATTTCCCCGGTATGGGGACGTATTAGGTACATGGTATGGTGTTAGATTGAAGTATCCATGCTTCATTGCTTTGTTCATTGCTGGAGACCAAATAAAAGAACCCCTCTCTTTTGACCAAATAAATTCCAGTTAAATGCTTGTTTACTCAATTTGACTTGGGCTTTCTTTTTCTTTTCCACTTGTTTTTTTTACTTGAACTAGTATCAAGTGATATGTCTTTAATGGAAAGTAAGTCCTCTACAGGGTATTGTACCATGTAATTTGGTTTTATATTTTACTTAAACACTTTTGAATAATGTCCTAGATTGTAAATTGTTCCTAACTAGAATCGGCTAACTTTGTGCTTTACATCCTTAATGGGAGTGGAGTTAATCACGACTCAAAACACTGAATAATAAACTTGAACCATCAAGTATAATTGTTAGTTAGTATGTACAACTGTATATTGTAGGAGTTTTAGATGAAATAGGAATTATAATCTTATCAAGTAATTTAAATTAGGGAATTATATTTCCTAATATCAAGTTGTTGATTTTTAGGGATTTGTAATTGCTGATTTTGTGTGATTTTTCCTTGATTAGACTCTCTTTGTAACCTATAAATAGGTATTGTTTTATCAATAAAATATTAAGCATAACAAAGTACTCTTTTCTCTGTTTCTACTATGTTCTACATGCCATTTCTCACAAAATAATACTTGAAACTTAACCAGTCTACCAAAGAGGAAAAGAATTGTTGGATGCAAGTGGGTGTTCACTGTCGAGTACAATTCAGATGGGAGCATTGAGAGGTATAAAGCAAGGCTGGTGGCTAAAGGGTTTATACAATCTCATGGTGTGGATTATCAAAAAACCTTTGCACCAGTGGACAAGATAAATACCATTAAAGTCTTGTTGTCCATAGCTGTAAATAAGGGCTGAAAGTTACACCAACTAGACATCAAAAATACATTTCTCAATGGAAAGCTCGAGGAGAAAGTATACATGCAAATATTACCTGGTGTAGAAGGTAAAACAACTAGAAATACAGTGTGCAACTGAACAAATCATTGTATGGAAAGAAGTAGTCTCCAAGGGCATGGTTTGAGAGGTTTGCAAAGGCTATGGTGAAGAATGGATTTATACAAAGTTAGGCTGATCACACCCTGTTTAAAAAGGTTGCAGCAACTGGTAAAATAACCTTATTAATTGTGTCTGTTGATGACACGATTGTTACAGGGGTATGATAGTAGAGAAATTGAGAATTTGAAAGATGTCCTTGCTCGAGAGTTTGAAACAAAAGACTTGAGGAGCCTAAGGTATTTTTTGGGTATGGAAGTGGGAAGATAAAGTGAAGGATTAATCACCCATCAAAGCAAGTACATCCTAGACCTTTTTACAGAAACTGGTATGTTTGGATGCAAGCCAGTTGAGACCCCTATGGATCCAAGATTAAGGTTCAACAAAGTAGTTGTTAATCTAGTTGACAAAGAAATCTATCAGAAGTTGGTTGAAAAACTGATTTATCTTTCTCTAACAAGGCCAGACATTGCATACTCAATGAGTATTACAAGTTAACACATGAGTGATCCTTGAGGAGAACATTTAATGGTTGTTAATAGAATTCTAAGGTACCTAAAGTTCACATGGTGTTTCAAGAAGAATCTTGACAGAACAATAAAATTTACACTGATTCAAGTTGGCCTGGTGAGCTTACTAATAGGAGGTCAGTTAGTGGTTATTGTGTGTATGTTTGGGAAAATCTAATTATTTGGAGGAGCAAAAAGCAAATTATGGTGTCAAGGAGCAGTGCCGAGGTAGAATTTAAAGCATTAGCTCTTGGAATATATGAAGGAATATGGATAAAGAGACTTCTCAAAGAACTGAAGTTGGATAAAAAGACTGGTTTTGAAATATATAGTGACAACCAATCAACTATGAGTGTTGCTAAGAATCCAGTGCAACATGACAGAACCAAACACATTGAAATAGATAGGCACTTTATCTATGAGAAAGTGAATGGTGGTATTGCACGACTAATCTATATTCCTACCAGAAGCCAGATTGTTGACATCTCCACTAAGGTACTTCCAAGAGTGAATTTTGATGAATTCACATCTAAACTGGGTATGTATAACATATACACAGTTTGAGAGGAAGTGTTAGTATGTACAACTATATATTGTAGGAGTTTTAGATAAAATAAGAATTATATTTTATCTTTATTTGATCTTATCAATTTATTTAAATTAGGGAATTATATTTTCTAATATTTAGCTTCTGTTTTTTAGGGATTTATAATTGCTGATTTTGTGTGATTTTTCCTTGATTAAACTCTCTTTGTAGCCTATAAATAGGTACTATTTTATCAATAAAATATCAAGCATAACATAGTACTATTTTCTCTGCTTTCTATTATGTTCTACATGTTGTTTTGTAGAAAATAGAGTAAAATAGTCTATTTTCTTATTTTATTACTGAGCCGAATGGCTTCTTATATAGACTCTTGTTGTAAGAGTTTTACAATAACTAAAAATAGGACTCTAATCTCTTAATGAGATAAGAGTTTCAACATACTCATAACTCCTAAAATATAGGAGTTAGTCCTAATTACTTAGTCTTATTAAATAGAACTTTATCCTAATAATAATATTATTATTTTATCTAACACTTATAACTAACACTCCCCCTCAAACTGGAGTATATATATTGTATATATCTAGTTTGAATGAAAGCTCATCGAAGGTAACTCTTGGAAGGGCTTTGGTGAAAATATCTGCCAGTTGCTTTTTAGTAGACACATATTGTAGGTTTGCCACTCCACTATTGACTTTCTCGTGAATGAAGTGTCGATCTATCTCAATGTGCTTCGTTCTATCATGTTGCACTGGGTTCTTTGCTTTACTTATGGCCGATTAACTATCATTGAAAATCTCAAAACTTTTGTCGCCTTCACTTTCCAGTTCTAGTTCTGTAAGTAGTTTTTTAATCCATATCCCTTCACATATTCCAAGGGCCATAGCTCTATATTCTGACTCAGCACTGCTTCGAGAAACCACAGCTTGTTTCTTGCTTCTCCATGTGACAAGATTTCCCCAAACATAGGAATAGTAGCCACTCACTGATCTTCTATCAGTCAATTCTCCTACCCAACTTGCATCAGTGTAGATCTTTACTGAATATAAATCCAGCACCAGGTGTTAACTTCAAGAATCTAAGTATTCTCTTTACTGCTTCCGTGTGTTCTTCCTTTCGATCACTCATATATTGATTGACTATACTAACAGAGTATGCAATGTCTGGTCGTGTTAGAGAGAGATAAATTAGTTTACCAACTAACTTTTGATAGGTTTCTTTGTTTGTTGGATTTTCATTCTTTTCCTTGCTGAACTTTAAGGTTGGATCCATAGAAGTCTCGATTGGTTTGCAGCCTAACATTTCTATTTCTGTAAGAAGGTCTAGCACATATTTTCTTTGATTGATGACAAGTCCTTCTTTGGATCAGGCAACTTCCATACCCAGAAAATATCTCATGTTCCCTAGGTCCTTAGTTTCGAATTCTTTTGCCAAGTTCCCTTTTAATTCTTCTATCTCTTTTTCATTGTTTCCAGTGATAATAATATCATCTACATATACTATTAACAGAGTCATCTTACCATTCGAGTCACCTTTCTTGAATAAAGTGTGATCGGCTTGACTTTGCTTGAATCCTCTTTGTATCATTGCTTTAGCAAATCTATCGAACCATGCTCTAGGTGATTGTTTTAAACCATATAGGGATTTCTCGAGTTTGCAGACAACATTTTTTGTGAATTTTCCTTCTAGTCTCGGTGGTACCTTCATGTAAACATCTTCCAGATTCCCATTTAAAAAGGCATTTTTAATATCCAGCTGATGCAACTTCCAATCCATATTGACAGCTATTGATAACAAAATCCTAATAGTGTTCAACTTTGCAACAGGTGCAAATGTTTCCTGATAATCAATACCATAGGTTTGTAAAAAACCTTTAGCAACCAACCTTGCCTTATACCTTTCTATGCTCTCATCTGATTTGTATTTGATTGTGAAAATCCACTTACACCCAACAACTTTCTTTCCATGTGGTAACTCAGTTAGATTCCATGTGCTATTCTTCTGTAAAGCTTTTATTTCTTCTTCCACTGTTTTCTTCTATTCTGGAATTTGGAGTGCTTCTGCCACATTTTTTGGTATCTTCTTACTATCAATGCTAGCTGTAAATGCCCTAACAGATTGCAATTTTCCATATGCTACATATCTATTTATTGGATGTGCAGTGCATTTTCTTACTCCTTTCCTGATGGCAATAGGAAAATCATCGAGTTCAACAGTTGTAGTATCTCTATTAGTTTCATTTTCAACATTATTGTTCTCGGTTTCAGTACTTCTATCTTTTGTTTCAGTAGTAGGAACAGGGTCTGTTTCAACACTTCTATCTTCTGTTTCAGTGAAAGGAATAGGATCTGTTTCAGCACCAATAATTTCTGTTTCAGTAGCAGAAATCGAGTCTAGTCTTTGGCTAATGTTAGGCTGGTCTGCAGTGGCTTTTTTCCTTTTCGAATAGACATGGATTTGAGATGGTGTATTTTTGGTCGAAGGACTAGGAAGTTAGGATAAAAGAGAGGATAATTCAGTGATTATATCCTCTCGGTTAGTCACATTATTTTTAGTAGGAGCTGAAATAATTGATTGATGAGAAATAGTAGTAGAAAAAGGGAAAATAGGTTGCTCAGGTATATGAACATGCGGAAATTCCTTAGAATTCTCCCCCTGAATTTTTGACCCGGAAAAATATGGTGTATCTTCAAAAAAGGTTACATCAAAAGAAACATAAGTTTTCCTTGTGGATGGAGAATAACATTTGTAGCCTTTTTGACTAGGAGAGTACCCTATGAAGACACATTTGACAGCTTTAGGATCTAATTTGCTGCGATGATGTTGGTGTATATGTACAAAGGCAGTACACCCAAAAACTCTAGGAGGAATGTTTGAATGTAAAGATTTAAAGTGAGGGAAGTGGTCAAGAAGAATCTTACTAGGAATTTTGAACCCCAAAATTTTGCTTGGCATCCTATTTATGAGATAGGTAGCTGTCAGAATTGTCTCCCCCCAAAGGTACTTAGGTGCACAGGCCGAGAAAAGTAGAGACCTTGTAACCTCTAGAATATGTCGGTTTTTTCTCTCTGCCACTCTATTTTGTTGGGGTGTATTGACACATGAAGTAAGATGAACTATTCTTTTTTCTCGAAAGAAAGAACCAAGAGAAGAACTTAAGTATTCACTCCCATTGTCACTTCGAAGTAAAGGGGTTCTTTATCATAAACATTTTTTAATGATTCATTTCTCATTCTTTTGTATGATTTTTATGAATCCATAAAAAAATGTTTATCAATTGAATGAATAAATGAATGAAAGAATATGATTTTTAGAGATCGCAATTTGAGCACCACATCCAACGATTTCAAAAGATTTATGTAATTTGGATAGCTTTGTATTAATCGTTAGGACTTTACGTTTTAAGGATTTATCAAACCAACTAGTATTTTTGTGTCAAACTAGGTTGAAATTTTTTGGTAGAAGTTCTTAAAGATGGTTTCTACTTCAGATTTTTTTTTCATAAAATAGACCCATGTGTTTCGAGAGTGGTCATCAATGAAGGAAATTAACCACCTATATCCAGATACAGTTTTGACAGAGGAAGGACCCTATATGTCACTGTGAATGATTGAAAAAGGTGTTGTGGGTTCATATGTATTTGAGGCATAAGGTTGGCGAGAATGTTTTGCAAGCTGACAAGATTCATAATTGAATAAAGATGGATTTTTATTAACAAATAAGTGTGGTAATATCTTGGATAAATAAAAGAAATTTGGATGTCCTAATCGATAGTGCCATAACAAAACCTCATTTGTGCTAAGAGTGGAGAGAAAAACTTGTTTCCTAAGAAAGGTAGAGAATGTATGATGAGGAGAGATACATCCTTCGAGTATGTATAAGCCCTTTAGTAGTCTACCTTTGCCAATCGCCTTCTTCGAGTCCTGTTCCTGAAAAGTACAACCACCAATGTCAAAAAGAACATTACACTTGGATTCATGAACTAATTTGCTAACAGAAAGCAAATTACATGTAAGCTTAGGAACATAGAGAACATTATGAAGAGTTAAATTATTATTCAAGGTAATTGAACCACTTCCTTCGACTGGAGTAAGGGTACCATCAACAATTCAAATTGCTGAAAGAGTAACAGCACCATAGTTCTCCAAAATAGTAAAATCCCCTGTCATATGGTTTGATGCTCCAGAGTCCACTATCCATTGAATAGTGGATTTGGAAAAAGAGTTACCTGCAGTAGCAGCATGTGCAATGTTGGAAGATTGAGGTATCATATTGTTCAGAAGTTGTTGCAATGTGACAATTTGTTCCTTAGTAAAGGGACTCGACAATGATTCTTGGGTAGCCACATTAGCTTCATTTGGAACTTTGGATCGAGTAGGCTTCCAATCAGTAGGTTTGCCATGGAGTTTCCAGCATTGATCTTTCCAATGGCCAGGCTTTCGACAGTGTTCACACCATGGTCGATTTCTCCTAGTTTGGTTTTTAGGATGAGAATTAGTGACAAGAGCTGCAGCATCTGGTTGAATTGGTGGTGCTATCACTGTTGTTTTTCTACTATCTTCTCTTCGAATTTCTGAAAAAACCTCTTGTACCAATGGAAGAGGTTTAGTTGCCAATATTCTTCCTTTAGTCCCATCAAACTCTTCATTTAATCCAGATAAGAATTGAAAAATTCACCTCTGATTTTTCTGTTGACCATATAAAAGACTATCATCTTGACACTTCTACTCATTGTTTTCGTATAAATCAAGTTACTGCCAATACTTGTTGAGAAGACCATAGTATTGCACAACTGAAAGATTTCCTTGTCGAAGATCTTTGATGAGATTTTCTATCCGAAAGAGTTCTGCAGTATTATCATTATTCGAATAGGCATCACACTTTTTTCTTGTTTCCTATGCCCTGGCTACAATCTCTCATCATGCCATTTTTTTCTTTTTGCAGGAAGGTTTTGCATTTGCTCATTGCACAACCTGTAAAGCTCCTTATTATTTGAGAGTTCATGGTGCCACTGATAGGAAATGGCGAACCTTGAAATTCCGATTTTTTGTAACTAGAGACATTATATCCATATTTCTGGCTGTTCAACTAGTATGTAGTGGGTTCTTGATGCTAGTTGTGGCATTGTTAATTTACTTCTATTATAAATATATTTGTTAGGTGTAATTCTGGGTTCTTTTGCTAATTGTGTTCAGGTCATTGCTTCACTGGCATATTTGGTCTTTGTGGTTGATGGTTACCAGCAGTCATGGCTCCGTCTTACATGGGGTTTTGACAGCGAGCTTAGTTTTTACTACATATGTGGTAAAATCTCAGGAACCTGAAGTTATATCTTTATCATGGGTCTTGCAAATAATATAGTTTGTATTAGTTTCCTTGTTAATTTGTCTTTTGAATTATTGGTTGATATAAGAAGGGAATGCCTTTGGTGTATTTCAATTTGATCACTGATTTTCTTAAATAGTTAATTAATGCAATTTAGCAAGGCAACTTGAGTAATATTTCTGTAACTTTTATTTTCTTACAGGTCATCATTATTGCTTCCTTTAGAAAATTTTAGAATATGGAACACTGTTGCTTCACATCAAGTCCCCTGAATTTATGAAATAGACTTATGTGGTTCGTTGTGTTACTTGTGTATGTATTAATGTGTTAGTTATAAGTATTAGATAAAATAATAATATTATTATTAGGATAAAGTTCTATTTAATAGGACTAAGTCGATTAGGACTAACTCCTATATTTTAGGAGTTATTAGTATGTTGAAACTCTTATCTCATTAAGAGATTAGAGTCCTATTTGTTTAAGAGATTAGAGTCCTATTTGTTTAAGAGATTAGAGTTCTATTTTTAGTTATTGTAAAACTCTTGCAATAAGAGTTTATATAAGAAGCCATTCGGCTCAGTAATAAAATAAGTAACATAGACTATTTCACTCTGTTTTCTACATGGTATCAGGTTAGAGCGATCCTGATTTCTCTCAATTTGAATTCTTGTTTTTTCTTCTCGGATTAGTTTCTCCTCATGACTAATCCAGATCAATCCTCTTCTGAGATTAGTTCTCAGAATAATTCCTCACAATCAGAAAATATATTGTCTGATTCATCCCTTTCTCCGGTAACAATCTACAAATTAAATAGGAATAACTATCTCCCATGGTCCCAATCAGTACGACTATACATCACTGGAAAAAGGAAGATTGAGTACCTCTCTAATTCCATGATCATTCCGACAAAAACAGATCCAAAGTATAGCACCCAGCTGAGTGAAAACACCATGATCATGTCATGGTTGATCAGTTCAATGTTTTCTGAATTTGGGGGGAATTTCATGCTGTATCAAATAGCAGCAGAAATATGGGAAGCAGCAAGGGATACCTATTCGAATAATGATAATACTGCAGAACTCTTTCGGATAGAAAATCTAATCAAAATTTTTCGACAAGGAGATCTTTTAGTTGTGCAATACTATGGTCTTCTCAACAAGTATTGGCAACAACTTGATTTATACGAGAACAATGAGTGGAAGTGTCAAGAGGATAGTCTTTTATATGGTCAACAGAAAAATCAGAGGCGAATTTTCCAGTTCTTATCTGGATTAAATGGAAAGTTTGATGGGACTAAAAGAAGAATATTGACAACTAAACCTCTTCCATTGGTACGAGAGATTTTTCAGAAATTCAAAGAGAAAGTAGAAAAACAACAGTGATAGCACCACCAATTCAACCAGATGCTGCAGCTCTTGTCACTAATTCTCATCTTAAGAACCAAACTAGGAGAAATCGACCATGGTGTGAACACTGTCGAAAGCATGGCCATTGGAAAGATCAATGCTGGAAACTCCATGACAAACCTACTGATTGGAAGCCTACTCGATCCAAAGTTCCAAATGAAGCTAATGTGGCTACCCAAGAATTATTGTCGAGTCCCTTTACTAAGGAACAAATTGTCACATTGTAGCAACTTCTGAACAATATGACACCTCAATCTTATACATACTTAAAGGATGTATCTCTCCTCATCATACCTTTTCTATCTCTCTTAGGAAACAAGTTTTTCTCTCCACTCTTAGCACAAATGAGGTTTTGTTATGGCACTATCGATTAGGACATCCAAATTTTTTTTATTTATCCAAGATGTTACCACACTTAATTGTTAATAAAAATCCATCTTTATTCAATTGTGAATCTTGTCAGCTTGCAAAACATTCTCGCAAACCTTATGCCTCAAATACATATGAACCCACAACACCTTTTTCAATCATTCACAGTGACATATGGGGTCCTTCCTCTGTTAAAACTGTATCTGGATATAGGTGGTTTATTTCCTTCATTGATGACCACTCTCGAAACACCTGGGTCTATCTTATGAAAGACAAATCTGAAGTAGAAACCATCTTTAAGAACTTCTACCAAAAAATTTCAACCCAGTTTGACACAAAAATAAAACTATTTCGAAGTGACAATAGGAGTGAATACTTAAGTTCTTCTCTTAGTTCTTTCTTTCGAGAAAAAAGAATAGTTCATCTTACTTCATGTGTCAATACACCCCAACAAAATGGAGTGGCAGAGAGAAAAAAACTGACATATTCTAGAGGTTACAAGGTCTCTACTTTTCTCGGCCTGTGCACCTAAATACCTTTGGGTGGAGGCAATTCTGATAGCTACCTATCTCATAAATAGGATGTCAAGCAAAATTTTGGGTTCAAAATTTCTAGTAAGATTCTTCTTGACCACTTCCCTCACTTTAAACCTTTACATTCAAATATTCCTCCTAGAGTTTTTGGGTGTACTGCCTTTGTACATATACACTAACATCATCGCAGCAAATTAGATCCTAAAGCTGTCAAATGTGTCTTCATAGGGTACTATCCTAGTCAAAAAGGCTATAAATGTTATTCTCCATCCACAAGGAAAACTTATGTTTCTTTTGATGTAACAGCTTCGGCAGATCGCTTAGCCCCGTTCATCTTCGGCGCAAGAGCGCTCGATCAGTGAGCTATTACGCACTCTTTCAAGGGTGGCTGCTTCTAGGCAAACCTCCTGGCTGTCTCTGCACCCCTACCTCCTTTATCACTGAGCGGTCATTTAGGGGTCTTAGCTGGTGATCCGAGCTGTTTCCCTCTCGACGATGAAGCTTATCCCCCATCGTCTCACTGGCCGACCTCGACCCCTGTTATTTTGAGGTCATATCTTTTTGAAGATACACCATATTTTTCCTGGTCAGAAATTCAGGGGGAGAATTCTAAGGAATTTCAGCATGTTCACATACCTGAGCAACCTATTTTCCCTTTTTCTACTACTATTTCTTATCAGTCAATTATTTCAGCTCCTACTGAATATAATGTGACTAACTGAGAGGATATAATCACTGAATTATCCTCTCCTTCACCCAGCTTCCTAGTCCTTCGACCAAAAATGCACTATCTCAAATCCATGTCTATTCAAGAAGGAAAAAGGTCACTACAGACCAACCTAGCATTAGCCAAAGATTAGACTCGATTCCTGCTACTGAAACAAAAATTATTGGTGCTGAAACAGATCCTATTCCTGTCACTGAAACAGAAGATAAAAGTGTTGAAACCGACCCTGTTCCTACTACTAAAACAGAAGGTAGAAGTGCTGAAACCGAGAACAATAATGTTGAAAATGAAACTAATAGAGATACTACAGCTGTTGAACTCGATGATTTTCCTATTGTCATCAGGAAAGCAGTAAGAAAATACACTGTACATCCAATAAATAGATATGTAGCATATAAAAAATTGCAATATGATTTCAGGGCATTTACGGCTAGCATTGAAGTAAGAAGGTACCAAGAAATGTGGCAGAATCACTCCAAATTCCAGAATGGAGGAAAGCAGTGGAAGAAGAAATAAAAGCTTTACAGAAGAAGAACACATGGAATCTGATTGAGTTACCACATGGAAAGAAAGCTGTTGGGTGTAGGTGGATTTTCACAATCAAATACAAATCAGATGGGAGCATAGAAAGGTATAAGGCAAGGTTGGTTGCTAAAGGTTTTTCACAACCTATGGTATTGATTATCAGGAAACATTTGCACCTGTTGCAAAGTTGAACACTATTAGGATTTTGTTATCAATAGCTATCAATATGGATTGGAAGTTACATCAGTTGGATATTAAAAATGCCTTTTTAAATGAGAATCTAGAAGATGTTTATATGGAGGTACCACCGGGACTAGAAGTGAAATTCACAAAAAATACTGTCTGCAAACTCGAGAAATCCCTATATGGTTTAAAGCAATCACCTAGAGCATGGTTCGATAGATTTGCTAAAGCAATGATACAAGGAGGATTCAAGCAAAGTCAAGCCGATCACACTTTATTCAAGAAAGGTGACTCGAATGGTAAGATGACTCTGTTAATAGTATATGTAGATGATATTATTATCACTGGAAACAATGAAAAAGAGATAGAAGAATTAAAAGGGAACCTGGCAATAGAATTCGAAACTAAGGACCTAGGGACCATGAGGTATTTTCTTGGTATGGAAGTTGCCCGATCCAAAGAAGGACTTGTCATCAATCAAAGAAAATATGTGCTAGACCTTCTTACAGAAATAAGAATGTTAGGCTGCAAACCAATCGAGACTCCTATGGATCCAGCCTTAAAGTTCAACAAGGAAAAGAATGAAAATCCAACAAACAAAGAAACCTATCAAAAGTTAGTTGGTAAACTAATTTATCTCTCTCTAACACGATCAGATATTGCGTACTCTGTTAGTGTCGTCAGTCAATATATGAGTGATCCTAAGGAAGAACACATGGAAGCAGTAAAGAGAATACTTAAATTCTTGAAGTTTACACCTGGTGCTGGACTTATATTCAGGAAAAATCAAGATAGATCAGTAAAGATTTATACTGATGCAAGTTGGGCAGGAGAATTGACTGATAGAAGATCAGTGAGTGGCTACTGTTCCTATGTTTGGGGAAATCTTGTCACATGGAGAAGCAAGAAACAAGCTGTGGTTTCTCGAAGCAGTACTGAGTCAGAATACAGAGCTATGGCCCTTGGAATATGTGAAAGGATATGGATTAAAAATCTACTTACAGAACTAGAACTGGAAAGTGAAGGCGACAAAAGTTTTGAGATTTTCAGTGATAGTCAATCGGCCATAAGTATAGCAAAGAACCCAGTGCAACATGATAGAACGAAACACATTGAGATAGATCGACACTTAATTCACGAGAAAGTCAATAGTGGAGTGACAAACCTACAATATGTGTCTACTAAGAAGCAACTGACAGATATTTTTACCAAAGCCCTTCCAAGAGTTACCTTCGATGAGCTTTCATTCAAACTGGGTATATACAAAATATATACTCCAGTTTGAGGGGGAGTGTTAGTTATAAGTGTTAGATAAAATAATAATATTATTATTAGGATAAAGTTCTATTTAATAGGACTAAGTAATTAGGACTAACTCCTATATTTTAGGAGTTATTAGTATGTTGAAACTCTTATCTCATTAAGAGATTAGAGTCCTATTTTTAGTTATTGTAAAACTCTTGCAACAAGAGTCTATATAAGAAGCCATTCGGCTCAGTAATAAAATAAGTAACAGAGACTATTTCATTCTGTTTTCTACAATTTCATTCACGAGAAAGTCAATAGTGGAGTGACAAACCTACAATATGTGTCTACTAAGAAGCAAATGACAGATATTTTCACCAAAGCCCTTCCAAGAGTTACCTTCGATGAGCTTTCATTCAAACTGGGTATATACAACATATATACTCCAGTTTGAGGGGGGTGTTAGTTATAAGTGTTAGATAAAATAATAATATTATTATTAGGATAAAGTTCTATTTAATAGGACTAAGTCGATTAGGACTAACTCCTATATTTTAGGAGTTATTAGTATGTTGAAACTCTTATCTCATTAAGAGATGAGAGTCCTATTTGTTTAAGATATTAGAGTTCTATTTTTAGCTATTGTAAAACTCTTGCAACAAGAGTCTATATAAGAAGCCATTCGGCTCAGTAATAAAATAAGTAACAGAGACTATTTCACTCTGTTTTCTACATAATGTAGCACCGGAAGGGCTTGTCTCTATGTAGGAGGTTGTTGCATGCTAGATTTTACCTCAGCTTGATAGATTGATGATATTTAAGAGCTAAATCCTTAATTCTGAGCTAAAGCACACAACATTTTTGTTAATCCATACTTCCTTATTTGAAAGTAATTATGAGGTTTTCATCACTATTTAACTTGGTGATAACTTTGTTAATCCATACTTCCTTATTTTTATCTTTGTTAAATTTAAATTTCAAGTCAAATTTTGTTAGTGGTAGCTTTCAGTTAAATGATGTACATTCTAAAACTGCAATATAAAACTATTTGACATGGACCATGCATTATGATCCATTTTCATATGCGCAACTTAATCAATTAAGAATTTTGGTTTTGTTAAGACATGGAATTAATGAAGCAATTAATCATTGTAATTGTAAATTTAAAAGTTTAAATATACTTTTAGCTACAAGGTTTGACTAAAATAATGTGATGTTAAATTAAATTTTTGATTAATGAAGTGAGATGGTATTTTAACCAAATATGTTGTTAGGTTTTTTCATGATTAGATTATTCAGCCGAGTTATTACTTGTGTGAACTGTGAAGAATTTTTTTATCTGTTTTTTACGCTCCAATATTTTTTTGCTTGTGTGAAATACTCATTATCCCAACTTTTATGTTGTTGCTGATGGTTAAACAAAATGATTTCCGACTACAGGAGCGTTACTATTTTTTGCGTTGCTGGGGCTGTCAGGGTGCTTTATTACATGCTATGATCGAAGAGTGCGAAATGATTTGGCTCAGCCATGTCGAGAATTATGCCTCTGTTGCTGTCATCCAGGGTATATCTCTACTTGTAAACTTCGATAGATGTAGAATTGTTCTGTCAGTTCAGTATATTAGTATTCATAATAACTTTCTCTAAAAGGTTGTTGATTACATTTTAGTTTGTTAAAGGATAATGAGTCTGTTATTTAAAAGGTCTACTCCCGTGATTTATCATTGTCTACCTCATCTTCTCTCTCACCCGATCCCTGTCATGGTCTATTTATTTGTTCTCCTTAAGGTTACCGTGCTGATGTAATGATAGCCCAGACTGGTGATATCTGTGGTTATTTGTCAATTGTTATTCTATTGCATCGGCATTTACCTTTCTGTCTTCACCTTGAAACTTTTATCATCCAACTCTTGGTTTACTTTCTTTTAGGTTTGTTATTTATTTACATCTTCCGTCTGAATAGTTAAGAAGAGTTCTCCTGTGCTGCACATCAAGTTTGAATATTATATTGATTTCATTTTTTTTTCATTGTATTGATTTACCTAATTTAAAGCCTACCTCTTCTTCCCCCTCCACTTTCTACTGCTACTGTCATCTGTTAATTCCTGTATAATGGGGATGCCTTTTTTATCACTGCTGATACTGGACTGTGGATTACTAGGGAAATGGGAATATGACTTGAAATGGTCTGAAGAAAAATAAATTAAGTGATGATGCATACTAGGATCTGATTTATTTTAGAGCAGGTTCTATTTGCCTCTCATCTATTTGATATAATTAACTATTGAAATGGGTCTAATTAAGAGGATGGAGCACATAGGATTTTACCGGGGAATTGTAATATAGTTTGTAGCTTCCAAATGGTCTAAAGAAGTTTATGGTATTTGATGGATTCTGGGATCTAATTTATTTTAAGGAAGCTTGCATTTACCTCTTATTTATTTGATTTATTTGATGTGCTAAGCTATTGAAGTGGTGCTAATGATGTGGATGGAGTATAATATGCATATGCATAGTAATATCCATATGTTTATCATTCACTAATTAATATGACTTAAGAATGAGGTATGCAGATTAGATTATTAATTTGTTCATTTTCTAACTTGCAGAATGTGTACAGACTGCCATTTACCTGGCACTCTTTGTATGTGGACTGACTGTACTACATGCTTTGAAAGCTGTGCTAGTGCTGCCTCTGAGTGTGGTTGCCTAGGAGCTGGTGAAGCAGGGTTGCCATTAATGTTAATAATGGCATTGATTGTGCTTGGACTGTTTACTATCATTGGCATATTTTACAGTGTTTTGGTGGCTACAATGGTTGGGCAAAGGATTTGGCAGCGGCACTATCACATACTCGCCAAAAGAATGCTGACAAAAGTGAGTTGAACTGTAAATCTTCAAGTTTGATTCACGTGTTGCTGTATCATTTAACTTTTCTTTGAGGCACTAGGCCAACTAGGGCCAACTAAACTAGTTGAGGAAGCTAATTTTAGGTGCCAGTTTGTTGATTAATAAGACATTTCTACTAGAAGATATGAAACGGAAGGATGGAACATAACCCTTTCTTGTCTGTTTTGTATTTAAAAGTATTTCCCTTGACATAACTTCTATAATGGGGTGGGAAATGCTTCGTTTGATTTTATTTCAGGGTTGCGAGTAAATTTTGTACAATTGTGAGAAGTTCTCTCTTAATTTTGTACTATTGTGAGAAGTTCTCTCTTAATTGTGAGAAGTTCTCTCTTAATATTTTTCCGTACTATAATTACACGTACTAACTTACAAATTTTGATCTTTAAAAGTAAGCATATTAAATGTTGCACAAAGTGGGGAAATATTATATTACATTTCTTTGCACCAGGCAAGGATGTCGTACAATTTAGGTTCTTTTCTGTGAGAAACATACTCGAAATACTCTCTGCTGTATTTTCGATATACAGAAAAGAAGTCTATTTATAGACTTTTACAGCAGTGTTTTACACCAAGTAGTTAACTTCTAGGATAAGTCTCTTATCCTTTACAAAGAGAGAGTTAGATTAAAATTAAAATGCTTGTTAGGATAAGAATACTACTACTACTCTAATTATACTGCCTTAGAACTAATCGTACTAACTTACATTTTCTAAATTTAAATAGTTTCCAAGTTCATGTGTAGTATCCAACAAAGCTTTGAGGTTAAAAGGTGTCGGTTGCCTATGCAGTGTTTTTTGTTGGTTTATTAGTTATTTACAAATAGCTCCCGTAATTATTTAAATAAACTGCAGCCACTCTTTGTTTCTTTGTATCTTTTTCTGATGTTGTGCTTCTAAATTGCTGTACAGTTTTAACATAATTCACTTTTCTGTGTATTTATTAGGAATATGTTGTTGAGGATGTCGATGGTGAAATGACTGGATCTGACTGGTCTCCTCCATCTCTGCCACCTGAGCATATCCAGCAGCTGAAAACACTTGGTCTTCTGTAAGTTTAGAACTGCATTGTCAATTGACAAAAGCATCATATAAATATGGACTGGCTCCGTATTTTGGTATGCCAGTCTTCACAACAGGCTAATGAATCCTCTTTACACCTAAAAAACCAAATTTGAATGTTCGACACAGTGATCAAGCAAGAATTTCTTCAGAGGTTGTCAATATCATTTAGTTAGAATTATGTGAGATTCTTTAATCTTCTTTTTCAGTTTCCATGTTCCTGTTGAAGTTTACCATTAGGTTCACTTCCTTGAGGAAACTAGAACATGGAATATAACCGACATGTTTCAAACATGAATTCCATGTTATTGATTTCCTGCCAAATATTAGCAACCTTTCAGAGATTTTTTCTTTTCCGAAGAGTGGTTTCTTGTATAATCTATTTCACTCAAATTAAGTGCAAGTTTGCCTATCCCTTCTGTGTAATATATACCCTTGATGTATTACTGAAACTTGAATTTGCTTTATATATTTACTGATACCATCTCTTTCTTTTCATTTTGTTTGTACATGGATTCCATTGTGAGTACCGGATGCAGGTATGTGCCTATCACGAGTAAGGTCAAGAAAATTATAGTCGGTGTACATAGGTTGTGTGTGTCCTATATTTCACTGCCTGACATGCTTGTTTGCTAAGACCTGTAATATCTGATCCCTATGTTCTTTCTTTTGCATAAACCGTCACTTTTCAGATTGTACGCACTTTACATATCGATAAATCTGCAACCTAGGCCTCTTTTCATGTTTTCAACTGCCAGAAGAATCTTTTCGACAATAGGTTTGATTTTGAATACTTTCCATTATCTTCTCCCCCCACCTCTACCACAAAAAAAAAATGCAGGCACTAAAATAAGTTGGCAACTGAACCTCACTAGTGTATAGCTATCATATTTGTGTATCATGTCCCGTCATAATCGTATATAAAAGCATTTATATTTCTTTTCCTCTTTGTTTAGGTTAGTAATCTTGTGTATTCGTGTCCTATGTTTTTGTGTTTCATGTCCAAAATTGGATCCGCTTGGTTTGTGTGAAATGTGTTGATTAGTTAGGGTTGAAACTTTGCTGGTGGTACCATGAGAGGATAGGTGAGTTATAATTTGACCTCTTTGAAAATGGAGGTCATGTACGGTATTTATTTGCACATGGCTTTCCTGATGGCTGTATGGTTGTCTTTGGACTTGTACATATAAGATTTGGTTATAATTATATATTAAAAATTCCACGAATTCAACCTGAAATGCAAAATGACCAGGTGAAACTCAATAGTTGTTTAGAACGAGTTGGATCGTAATTGGATAAAAACACAAATGGAATTATGACGAGGCATCACTTGGTTGGCGTGTGCAAACACGGTAATAGTCCATTTTAAGATAATCAAGGATATAATGACAACATGAAAGTTGGATTTATCATCAAATGTTTTATATATTATTGTTTTAGTAAGAGGAAACAAAACATCAACATGAACAATGCTAAATTATTAGTTTATTTTTAATGATTTTTGGAAAAGTAAATGTTAAGTTAATTGTCGTATTTGATCCTCAAATTTATTTGCTTTATTGGTGTTTAAAACACATAAATTACAGAAAAGATAAAGTAAAATGAAGATGGAGCGAATGTATTCCAAAGAATAGGGGTAGAGACAATATCTAAATCATTCATATCTTAGACTGATTTGAACATAAAGAAATCAACCGGACACTACTAAAATAAACGAGAATGTTTTTACGCATTGTAAAAGGCTTGCATCAAATGCTCTCTTCTTCTAAAAAATCTTTATCTTCGATAATTGAAATTAGAAAATCTATTTGTAGTTTAAGAAAAATCTCTTGCGTAGCATCAGTTTGTTCATTCTACAACGTTATGAAAAAGAATTTACTTTTTTTTTTTTTTTTATCATTCTTCTATCTAATATTTTCAAAGATTACTTCAAGATGATACCATCTAATCACAAAAAAGGCAGATCTATTTAATTAGAAGTTGATCTAATGTGTATTTTAAGTCGGAAAACATAAAATGTGAGGTGCACTTTGGATTTCGTTGGTAACTTTAGTTTGCATGCCACCTTTCCTACAATACTTTCAATAAGAAAAGGGCCAAACCATTTAAGGGCAAGACTTTAATTTTTTTTTTCTAACTTGAATAAATTATAGTCGATAGGATAGAAAATTCAAATATACCCAATCTTCCACCAAAAATTGCATGTCATTTGTCCTTTTATTTGTTTGTTTTTTCATTCTTTACTGAACTCATTTCAAATAAAATTTTAGCATTTTGATTGCAACTTTCCTAGCTTGTAGGTAGAGGTGTTCAAAATTAATTGTAACTGTTATCCGTAATCGTTAATCAGTTTAACCGTCATATTTTATAAGTTAATTAACTGAACTGTTAAAATTAAAAGGTTACGGTGGTTAACTGAATTGTTAAAATGATGGTTAATGGTTATGGTTACGGTTATGAATTTTGACTAAGGCTTAATCTATAAATTAATCATTATTGAATTATTTATATATATTTAAAATATAAGATAATTTTTTAAACTTTGGTGGTGGATTTTCAACTTTCAAATATTTTAAGGCTCGTATGTTTTGTCTTGTGTTGAAACTTTTAAAATATCTTTATTTAAGTATTTTTATCAAAATTTTAATAGATTATTTATCATACAAGATAATTATATTATTTTTCTAAAAATTAATGAACATGTGGTAAAAAATTGTAATAGATTAAAGTTAACCTATAATCGAACCGTTGGTTAACCACATCTTAATGGTTAACTGTAGCGGTTAATCATTTTTTTAATGGTTAGGTTATGGTTAGTAAAATTTAATAACCGTTATAATGATTAACCGTCTGTTTAGGTTAAATGATACGATTAACCTACCATGAACACCCCTACTTGTAGGCTCCTATCGACCCATGCAATTATTTATTCATTGATGATAGTCCAAAAGTACTATTTTTACTACCTTTTTACTCTTATTATTGTTATAATTAAGCATAATATTAATTACATTATTAGTCATTCATACATATTTACAGAATTTCCTTAATTGTTATATTTAATTTGTATTTTGGTTAATTTCATAAAAAATGATATTGCTTTGGTGTATTTTTATGTTTGCAGAATTCCTTCCTTGATAAGGAGTTACCGAATTGAAAAGAAATTAATAAAAAGAAGGTCAATGGGAGAAGACATGGAAAGAATTGTAGATTAAAGCAAAGAAGGAAAGAGGTGATGAGAATCAAATGAAGAATGAAAATAATCTTTATGAATATTTTTAATTCAACCTTACCTTATCATCTAAGTCAACCAAGCAAAACCCTTTAAAAAGAGAGCATGAATCTAGAACAACATGAGTCGAATAGGAGTCTCATTTGGGAGTCAATTTCTAGAAATTATTTAGAGAGAATCAATTTGACTTTTTTTGCATATTTGTAGAACCTAATTATGAATTGATATAATTGATTTGGTTATTTTGTTTTGTGATTGTGAGATACAATTTGGATTTTTATCTAAGTATTTAATTGTTCTTAATCAAAGTTTACTTATTCTTGAGAATTATTTGGTTTGCGAGAGAATTGAGAAAGGACCTCGTAAAACGATACATTTATTTAGATTTAGGAGAATTAGATTTATGAAATGAGTAAATATGGTTCGAACCAAGTGCGTGAGAACTAATCTGGTTTAGGGATAAGTGCAGGATTTCAACGGCTAACAGAAGCAATGTTTTGCCAAACTTTGAGGATAGTCGACCAAATTGCCCGAGCAATTCCCAAATTGCATTCAAGAATTGACTAGGCAATCCGACTGAGCCCAATTGCCGAAACGAGTTGAACGGTGCGAGCACTCATCTATAAAGAAGAATTCAATTCGGACATCACTCCACAACTCAGGATAATCTAACCTCTTCTCTCACCTATTCGATTTCATCTATATTTTCTTTTATTATTTATTTTACTTGTTTATTTAAATTCATATTATCAACTTGTGTTTTTAATTTATAGTGTGATAACTTAAGCAAAGTGACTTAAACCAATCCCTGTGGAGACAATATCTAATCTATATTATTACTTGTGACGTGTACACTTGCACAATTTGCGTGTCATTAAAAGCATGCGACATTCACCAACTATGTAAGAAAGGTATATTGTTGGTCTTTGTCCATATAAAGGTTGATATAGGATTGTATTAATAGCTGAATGATGTGATGTATTACATCACTATTAAGCAAATCATAGTAAATTACTATGTTCTCGAGTGTTTTTCTTATCATGCATCTCAAATATGATTTCATATATCTATTGACCACCTCTATCTGACAATCTGTTTTAGGATGGTATGCTATATAAGGTGTCAAAGTTACTTTCAATTTATTGAACGACTCTTTTTAAAAGGTATTCAAAAATATTTTATTTTTGTCACATATTAAAACCTTTGAGGGACCATATGATTTAAACACGTTATTTATGAATAGTTTAGCTATATTTTATATTGTAAGTAAATGTGTCAATGTTATAAAGTAAGTATACTTTATCAATCCATCCACCACCGCAAATATATCTTTATATTTGGACATGGGTAAACTTTCAATAAAGTCTATATTAATAAATTTCTAAACTTTTTCTAAAATAAGTGAAGGTTGTTACAACTCTGACCTAGACTGATTATTATACTAGTTTATTTGACAAACCTTATATTCTCTTATCAATTTTCTCTTCGACTTCTTCATCCTTTTCAATAAGAAAAAGAGGATATTCTTTTATTAGTTATTTATGTCTCTAAATAGCCACCAAAAGAACTATAGTGAAACAATTTAATTAAGTTTTTTTACCCATGAATAAATATATACCAAGTACTATCCTTGAGGTTTTCAAAACCGTAGAACCCTTATAACTAATAAAAGATTCTGAGTCATATTTAAAGTATTTGTAGAATTCTACCACATATTATTCAATCGGTTTGTTACCTTGCTTCAAATACAAAAACAAATTTTTGCGTTCAGTCAAATACTGCTCACTTATGTATTTCTTTTTGAACTCTGCAAAAAGAACTACCATGTAACAAATTCAACATGAGCAGTCAGAGTGGTTGTTTGTCACCATCTTAGAGCTTTATCAGCAAGCAAAGATATAACACACTCTAGCTTGTGCTCATCTGAGCATTGTAGCTGTCTGATCAGAACTTTAGTAGTGCGCTCAAGCCATTTTTCTACCTCCTTTGGATTTTCTTCAATATCTCCAGTGAACATATACGTTCTGAACTGAGCAAGCTTGTCTATAGGTGCTCTGCTAAGTGCAGCTGGCACATCTGAAAAATCTTATTTCAAGCTGGACTTTAATTGATCGAACATCTTCTTCATGCTAAGGAGACATTCTCTCTGCATAGCAAGAATAGCAGAATTTTTCTACTGAGGGGCATTCTGAACAGGAGCTTGTACTAGAAGTTGTTCTGGTCCTCTTTATTGTTCTTGTTGTAGAGGATGATTTATTTTCATCTCCACACTACCCCCAATATTAGAAGAACCCTCAGGACTTTATTCGTCTCGGGCTAAACTCGTATCAGTCATTCTATATTTGTTAAACAATTCAAAAGTTATATAAGCAAAACACAAGCACATATGATATATAACTCATAGGTATCATAGTTCAGACCTACAAAATGCACAAACATTCCAATAATCCTAGAATCATATGCCTATGATCTAATACCACTAATTGTAGCACCCCTAAACCGATTAAGAGTCAGGAATGTTACCAAAAACACATGATAAGGCAAGACAAGCATAAATGGTCATTACTATATTGGTTAATTCGATTTTAAGACCCATTTAAAACCTTTTTTCCAATCCAGTTTGCATATAAGTTTCCTTTATCCTAACATTCAATTTGCAATATTCCATTTAAAATTTCAACATGATCTACCCATTTTGTTCAGAATCAAATATGCATATGAAGTATATTGTAACTCTCTTAACTTTTTTAAAATCTATAACAGTTTATTAATATATATTCTACCACATATCCAAGTCATTTCAATATATCTATTCATCAATCATTCAAACTATCCAAACATGTTTCTTAAGTTCTTTCATATCATAACATATGTCAAATTATATATCTACAACTACCAAGGTAATTTACTTTAATATTTATAACTATGTTCTCAAAAATATCTTATATACAAAATATGTTCTAATCCAGAATGTACAGAAGCTAACTAATAAACGAACTAGCTACCATAACTAGGAGTCAACAAAATCTAAGATACCATACATGATCTTGTAGCAAGTGTTACCTCAGAAATCTCAAGTTAGCTTCTAAAGCTCTAAACCTGCAATTTAGGGCAGTAGGAAATAAACGAGTGATAAGTACAATTTAGTACTTAATGAGGTAGCTCCTATAATTACCCATTTTTTAAACATATATTAATCATACAACATGAATATCAAGAAATATCAGGATTATCAAATCATATACATGCTTTGTTTTGTTACTATTCTAACTAAACATGCTTCTATTTCATGTAATAAAGCAATCAAACATGTTTCCAATCAATTCCAAATAATCGTATATCACATATCATGCTCATATTAGCAAAACATATAACATATAATAAAAAGACATCATTACAGTTCATTTATATCATTTCATTTCATGCTTGATATATCAAGTGAATGACCATCATTAGATGCCAAAATAAGTTCATTTCAATTAATATTTCGATATCATTTAGACCTTGTCTTTTAGTCAGTACTAGGTAATCAGGTCGATAGTATAGTACACAAAGTACCGGGCAACATGATACATAAAGTATCCAGTAAGGTGCCAAACACCACAAGTAGTACACCATTATAATATCAGGGGATACCCTAGGTACTTAACAGTAGAGTGACTAACCACTCGTAATAATAAAATGACTTACCACTTCAAAATAAGATGACTCATCATCTCCATCAGTATGGTACATCAAGTACCGAAACAGTAGAGCTCAATGACCCTAAGACATGTTGTTTTACCTATAGCCAACTAGTTACCTAGGACTTGTAGTTCATTTTAATCTTTCAAGTTCATACATTTCATTATGTATGTATGAATCATATCATTTTAAGTGAATAGGATGTATTCATGCTTACATACTTTAAATTCTAACAATTAGCCTACCAATGTACATGTTTATCAATTCCATTTGATGAAAATATTAACATGCATCCATTTAAACATTTTATCAAGCATAAGCATGCATACATCATTCAAGTAACAAATTAAATAATTATTGTATATCAATCAATTCAAGGATTAATTAATCAAGCTTCCATTCAATTTCTCCTACTTCCCTTTATGATTACCAAGTATATATTTAGTCAATTTTCATGATATTTCAAATAATGCAAGGTTGGTTAGGAACTAATCTCAACCCTAAGTTTGCTACACTCACAAAGAAGTCAAGATGTTCTTCTATCCTCAAATGACAACTCCTTTCTCCCAATCTTTGAAAGACCCGACTTGTAAGTCCTCCAATTGATCCTCTCTTTGATCTTTATTAACATAAAAAAACATATATATATATATTGTATTAGAACCAATTCATCATTTATTGATCTAACCAATAAGCACTAGCATTAAACTTTCAAATCTATTTCAGCAAACTTTCAATTGATTACCCTTCATTAAATCGGACATATCTCATAATCCATAAGTCGGAATTGTGATTGCCATATACCATTGAAAATATATCGAATCCATCTAAATGAACATAATAGACTTGAATTTTATAACCTAGCCAATTAAAGCAATTTATTCAATAAAGTTATATTTTCCAGATTCTCGTAGGTCTTAACTTACCTTCACTAAACTCCTTATATCTCCCTGCTCACAACTCCAAATGATGCACCGTTTTTTAATTAAACTAGACTCATAAGGTTACATTAATACAAATTTTCAAACCCAAATACCTTACACACAATAAATAGGACACGTTCAAACACACTGTCCAAAACAGGGCATTTTGGACAACATGTATATCCTTCATTTCTTGCCTTCATTTGATCACCTAGACCATCATTTTCACTCATTAAAAGCTTCAAACAGATAGTTAACTCATTATAGAACACATCTTGTATACAAAAGCACTTCAAATTCTACCTCTAACAGACCAAATTCGAGCAAAATAGCAGTTTCAATTTTCAGCCCTACCAATGGACTGTTTTGGTTTATACTTCATTTTCTTACATGAAACCACTAATCCAAGCTTACTAAACTACAAATTAATGTTCTTAACACCTTAATCAAGTGTTATAAATTATAAATCAAGCAAAAACTAACCTCAAATATCTAAGAAAATCAAGATAACTTACTATGTTCAAAATACTCCAAAGCTTCTTCTAGCTTGATATATAAGCTCTAATGGCCTCCTTAATCGCTATACCCCTTTGTATTTATGTTCTTATATTTTTTTCATTTATTTTTAATCACTATAATTATATGATAATACCAATTATTTTTTTATTTTCTTTTAATTGTAAGATGACTATTTATTCTCTAGCTTCAATTGAGCAATTAAATTGCTTTCACTAAATTCTTCATTAATTTAATTGAACCTTAAATTCATATTACGCCACTCTTTATTATTTTAATTTATCTTAATTCAAGTCGTAACCGATCTAACATGGCTCAATTTCAAGAAAGTAAACTCAAAACGTCATTTTATAATTCTCTAAGCTTTCAATAGCCTAGCTTAATTTCCAATTGCTCATCGACTTATTTATGCTTCTAACTAGGCACGGTTGAGGATATTACATAACGAGAATGAGTTTTAGGAAGGTGTTAGCGTGATTTAAGGGTTGTTTTAGCTTCCTTAAATCATCTAGATAATGTAGTAATCGTTTGGTCATCTTCCTTGTAGTTAGAGAGCAAGGAGAAGGCTTGAGGGCTTGTTGTGTAGCTTCTTTAGCTCGTTTTAGAGGTTGGTACACTTCCAAATCCTTTGCATTTTCATGTTCATCATCATTTTAAAATGTTTGATTGATTGTATGATGGTTTGGCTAGGATAGAGCCTTTACATGCTTTAATGGTGTCTTGAATTCTAGTTGATTAAATTGAGTAAAATTGATTAGAAACTCACTTAAACTACTTCAATAATGAGTAGGAACGTTTTGAGATCGTTTGGGGAAGTTTTGGTTAGGATTCTTAAGTTTTTCATGTTATAGACCTGCATTTCGTACAGAGGGTATCGATACCTATGGTAAGGGTATCGATATCATAGAGAGGGAAATAGGCTGTTTAAGGAAGACGTTTTGGAACGCTTAGCCCGTGTATCGAAATTGAGTCTTTTAGTAATATTTTGGTTCGATACTCTCTTTGGGGCGTATCGAAACAAGGAGTCGTATCGATACCCCACATAGGTGTATCGATACAGGTTGGTCTCCCTTGGGCTTGAATCATCATCATGGCATATCGAAACACAAGGGAGGCGTTTCGATACTTGGGGGACGTTTCTATACCCCTATATATGTGTATCGATACGCCTGGTAAATTTACCCATGTTTTAAGGGTTGAGTTCGGGAAGTCTCGTAATTCATGATATGGATTCTTATGGGTCGTTTAAGGCATAAAATAATTAATGAAACTGGTAATTGGTATTGTGGACTTTAATATGACGGAGATTGCCTTGCATGTTCGGTTTGACTTGATTATGCTATTGGTTGATATGAGATCCTACGTGGATCACCTTATAGGGTATGAGTCATTGTTTGATGGGATCCGAATACCTAGTGAGTGATAGTGTTGTAACACAATTGAAGATTATCCGATGTGAGATTTTGGGTGTTGACTTTGCTCGATGTAAGATTTTGAGCCCCACTCGATCTGAGATTCTGAGTGTAGACTTGGTGCGAGATTTCAAGTATACTAGCTCGATGTGAGATTCCAAGTATACTAGCTCGATGTGAGATTCCAAGCAATTTGATGTGAGATTCGGGTCGGGTGAGTTCCCTAGTATTGGGTTAGTAGTGGGACTCACTTCTAATTTGTTTACTTTACATTTTTTTGCATTTTGCATTTCATATCATCATATTATATTCTCCTGAAAGTACAATTAATAGGTTGTGTACCCACTAAGCTTTCATAGCTCAACGTTTTGGAATTTGTTTCCATGCGTAGGTAGATAAGCAACGATCGTGTGGCGTGGCGAAGCACCATCTACGTAGGACTTCAACATTGATTGGTTGTTAGATTACAATTGCTAGATTATTAGGCTATGTATTCGTAGGACCATTGCTGTAATTGTAACTCTACTTTATTTTATTTTGTCAATGTCAAATGCTTTTATTAAATTTCTATTTTGGAGCTCCATTAATACTTTTGGATTGCTAAACTTCTTTTAATATTAAATTTCGTTTTAAATTTTATATCGTATTTGATGGTATACATGGTTTGATTTGAGAAATTTTATGGATACGGGTGGGCTTATGACCCAAATGTGGCACCTAGGTTCGGGGTATTACATCTTTCTTCTCTTGGTTAGTCAAATATAAATGAGTCATTTTTCATAAGCATTTAAAGGTCTTAACATTATTACAATATTGGTTAGGACATAGGTCCTAACTCTAGGAAGAGTTACGTTCACAATACTCCAAGCTTAGCAATTTAGTGGCTTTAATAATTATCCCCTTGTTCCTTTAGTTTGTTGTAATTTTTTTTTCTTCTACAAGAACTTCTTCTTGATCCTCAAACATGACATACAAGCATACAATTAATATTAGAATTTATTTAAACCAAACAACCATGTTTTTTATATGTTTACAATGCAAACAATAAAACTGTTTCTATCAGGAAATTTGTGCAATACTCACTAAAATAAATATAACTTTTAATTAGTACATCAAAGTTTTGATTGGTTTATATCATTTTAAATCTAATAAAATCTTATTTAAATTCATATAGGCTATGCGTTTTAGTTCTTAACTAGTTAATACATTAACTAATTAATACAATTTTTAACTTCTTTACAGGGCAATTATAGTTTTCAGACAGCTTGAACTACCTCATTTGATTCATTTCTAAATGTTTGCTCATAACTTTAATTGTTATTTTGTTTTCTCCTAGTTAAAATAAAATATAAAAAATTAGTCAATATAAATTTCAGATCTTAATTTCACTTACACTATTTACGGGGAATTTTCAAAACTAGTGCTCAAAACAGAGCAGGGCAGATTTTACCAATTATATTCCTAAATTCATTTTAACCAATTCTAGCATGATTTTCTTTCAAACAAGATTACAATTTCTTATAAAATAAAATTCCCATCAAATTATTCCTATAACACTTTCTCCATTCATAAATATATTTATATTATTCCTCTTCCATCTCAAGACATCACCTATCTTAACAACCAAATTTATATTCAAACTTCCAACAAGGCCTATGAATTTTCCAGAATTTGGCTTCCTAACAATCCTCCTTCACCGATTCAACAAGATGTCTTTAAAAGGTACGGATGAGAAGGTTAAGTTTATTTGTGCTAAACTTAAGGAAGCTTCGGATAGACAGAAGTCTTATGCCGATTTAAAGCGCAGAAAGATAGAGTATGCTGTTGGAGATAAAGTGTTTCTTAAGGTTCTACGTGGAAAATGTGTTACGGTTGGGACGTAGGGGTAAGTTGAGTCCTCGTTTTATTGGGTTGAATGAGGTGTTAGAGCGAATTGGTCCTGTTGTTTATCGGTTGAGGTTGCCGGTGGAGTTGAGTTGGATGCATTATGTTTTTCATGTATCGATGCTTCGTAAGTATAGTTCTGATCCTTCTCATGTTGTTCTAGTAGAGGAGATTGAGTTAAGAGCGGATATGAGTTATGAGGAGGAACCAGTAAGGATTTTGGATGTGGATACAAAAGTTCTTTGAGGAAGGACCAACGATTTGGTTAAAGTGCTTTGGAAACACCGAGGTGTCGAAGAGGTAACTTGGGAGACAAGGAAAAAAAATATGGAGGAGCAGTTCCTCACTTGTTTACTTCATGTGAGAATTTCGAGGATGAAATTTTCTTAAGAGGGGAAAGTTGTAATATCCCGATTTTGGGGTTATTAGTTTGGGTATTAGTTAGGAGAATTCGATTCGGGTCAAATCGGATTATTCGGTTCGTTATTCTGGGGAAATATAAAATAAAAATATTTTAATTAGAAAAATAATAATTTTGGAATATGGTTTAAAAATATTAAAAAGATGTTTCAAAATTAAAAGAATATAATTTGAACTTTAAATTGATTTTTAATTGTGCCTAATTATGCACTAGTGATCAAATTGTAATTTTTGGAAAAAAAATGGAGGATTTAATTTGTAATTTTCAGAAATTGCTATTTTTACTGATTAAATTGGAAAGCAAGCTATACCTAGAATCCTTAAAGGGCCATAAACCCAATTTAATTTTTAATTAATGATTTACCCACCAAAATGATTTTTTATTAGTTTATTAAAAGATGATAATTTCAATTTCTCATTTAAACACTTATTTTCTCTCATCTTTTTCTCTTATTTTCTCTCCATTTTTCTTCATCTATTTTCTTCAATTCCTTGCTGATTTTTCCATATTTTTCAACAAAAATTACTTCATTTTAATCATCTCTTCATTCTTTACAAAGCCTAATCATCAATTTTACTAAATCAACAATAATTTGCAAGGAATCAAGAAGAGAAATTCTCATCTTTTTGGTGGATAGATCTCAAAGGCAATTTGCTGAATTTTAACTCTTTTTCTAAGGTTCTTTATTGAAATTCCCAAGTATTAGCTTGCTAATCTTTAAATGAAACTTGATTTTATGTTTTCAATGCTAGATCTAATGATTTTATGAATGTTTTTGTGAAATCTTTTTAGATCTCATTTAATACTGTAATTAGATGGATTTAATAATGTTCTTATGTCAATTAAATGATTAATTGAGTCTTCAATTGATGGAACATTAATTTAATCCCGGAATAATGCAATCGATGTTGTTTTAAGGTGATTTTCGGTTGTTTTAGGGGTTGTTTTTGGTGTTTTTATGTTGCTGGAGATATAAGGATGATTTGGATGTGTTTTTGGTTCATAATTGAGGTAGATTAGATGTTAGATTCATTAGGTTTTTGACTGATGTTGTTCGGATGTGTTTCGTCTTAGTTTTTGGTCTTCTCGGCTAAGTTTTCGGTAGTTTTTTGGTGATCGGATATGACTTCTGGTTTGAGCATGTAATGATGTGAATATGCTCTTTTTTTAATGATGTAGAGGTAGTGCAAGAAGGTGCATAAGTGGCTGGTGCATTGGCGTTGCCATCGAAGCATCGGCGAAGGCTCGTTTTATTTGTCGATGAGTATTTTCGGACTTAAAGCGAATCATATTGGTACGATTCTGTTTTGGGGACTATGAAAGAGTGTGAAAACTTTCCATAGTTCAAGAGTAAGTAAAGTAAATGTTTTTGATATATTAACATGAGCTTCGGCTACATTCGGTAAAGGCATTGATGTTGGTAATGCAATGAGATTTTTGGAAATGCATAAACATGATTTTGAATTGGTGTATGCATGAGATAATTGCTCAAAATGCATGGTTTAAAAAGACATACATGGTTAAGGAAAACATGGAAAATGAATCTGGAATATATGTGGTTAAGTGCCTTCAAATTAAAGGTGTCATTGGGCATGACTTTCGGTTCATTAGTTGAGCATATTATGGATGCATTATGAGCTAAAAATGAATTGGAATATTATGTGGTTATTTGCCTTGAAATTGATGGTGCCGTTGGGCATGACATTTGGTTCATTTGTGAACATATTATGCATGCATTATGAGTACCAAATTATCATGCACATTTGATTATGATATTGTCTTAGTGACACTAACTTTAGATTCGAATACGAATGACATGTCATTAGGATTGTCTTAAGTGCACCATAAACATTAGTGAGAATAAAGAATATTGCCTACACGTAACAAGGATGACTTTGTGTCCAATCGTGCATGGTAAAGCCGCCTACACGTAACAAGGGTGACTATGTGTCCAATCGTACGTAGTAGTGCTATAATGGTGACTTCGTGTCATGTCAATGGTGACTTCATGTCATGTCAATGGTGGTTTGGTGTCATGTCAATGGTGACTTTGTGTCATGACGAGACTAATGGTCTCTAACAATGGATCCGTGTATTCGGTGAACTTAAGGTTCACAATAAGTGATCACTAGAAGCCAATATGCATACATGGATTAAAAGAGAACCTTGTGCATCATTCATGAAATGTATTGAAAATGTTGAACATACTCAAGAAAGTGATTTGATATTATAGACATGAACGTGGAATGTGAAGCATGCATGTTTTTAATGATGCATTGCAAACTATGGTTTCGTTATGGTTTTAAATAGATGCATTGATGATCTTGTGTTGAGCTTCCTCACTAAGCATGTTTGCTTAATCTCTTTTTTCATCCTTGCAGAAAAATAAAGACACTCGGGACTATATTCAGAGTAAGGAAACCAAGGGAAAAGGTTACTTCAAATTCGGTATATTTTGACAAATAAGTTGGGGCTTGGCAATGTGTAAACCCAACCTATGTGGGGAGTGTGAACTTTGGCTTTGCTTTATGTTGAAATAAGACCTATTTTGCATGATTGTTAATTGATGGACTATGGTATTGTTTGGATTGTTGAAGCATGTACTTGCATGATCGTTTTGATTTTAATCATGTTCTAGGTAGCATGCCTATAGTTTGCTTGATATTCTTGACGTTGATAATCATGTGTTATATGTTGTTAACTATGCCTAGGACTTATGCATATAGATAATAGTGATTAATGGTTGTGTATTGCGTCGATAATGTTCACTTAGTGTGACGGAACTTTTAGGTTCCAGACCCAAAGTTTTGAAACCTTAGTGAAGGTCTCGAAACCTTTAGGAAGGTCTCGAAATCTTGCGGGCAAACTTGATTCTGGAAAGTTACTAGACGCGAAAGGTTTCGAAACCTTTGGCTGCTAGAAATTGATAGTTGCTGGAAATTGCATTTTAGTCCCGAATATCTTTCTTTATTCAATTAGGGTATTTACAGATGTTATTTTGAGCTGAATTTTCACATGAATGCATAAAGTTGATTTAATTTCAAGATGTCTAACTCAATTTGGAATAAGTCCTTATAGTTTGAAAGATTTACATTTTGGTCCCTAAATTAGTGAAACATGCAATTGATGAAGTTAGAATGCTCCGTTTGACTTGAATTTTTTTGTGAGAGATACTTGTATGTTTAATTGAAATTTGATGAAAAGAATTTCTGCTTTGTTATTAGAATTTAAAAGTTTTATGTTTTAGTCCTTAATTTACTTAAGTGTTTAATCAGATGTTTGTTTATGATCGGATTGTTTCCGTTAATGCCTTGTATGAGATCTTGACATGTAGGAATACAATTATGCATCTAGAAGAAAAGAAAATGTAACAGTTTTAGGGTTGCTTATCGAATCAGACCTTCACGGGTTTGGTTTGATATTCCCCGTGTAATCTATTATTGTCGGTTCCGTCTAGGCCGGGCTAAGGGGGTTACACTACTAATGGAAGAAAAGGTTCCAGTATAATGCAAATCATTATTTTTGGGACGATCTTCTCATGTTTAAATAAAGTGCAGATTAAGTTATAAGATTGATGTATCCTAGAAGAATAACAAGACAAAGTACTTCAACAATGCCACTTATCACCTTACGGAGGACACTTCATAGGGAACTAAACAATAGCAAAAGTATTACAATCAGGATTATATTGGCCCAACCTATACAAATAAAACCATGCATACTACTAGAGCTGTAACAGATGCGAAGGCATGGGAAATATCTTGAAATGGAATGAAATCCATTACAAAATATTCTTGAAGTCGAATTATTTGATGTATGAGGAATTGATTTTATAGGACCATTCTCATCATCTTGTGGGAATCTATATATTTTACTAGTCGTGGATTATTGATAACTCTGCAAAAAGGTTATATTTCAAGCTATTTTACTTAAGTTATTGAGTGTTCTTAAGTTCATTTAGTCTCATTTAGTTGCATTTAGGTTCATATCATTGCATATAGTTTTTAGGTTATGCCTTGCATTTTTAGTATGGTAGCGGGTGCTTTTTCACGAGGAAGGTTATGTTTTTAGTTGTTGTGTGCAGGTAAAACAAAGTGGGAAGTTGAGGAAATTTGTCGTAGCACCCACATAAGGATAAAAATGAGAAAATGCTATGGCAATTTTAGAGACCTCCTTTGCTGAGCTAAATGACAAGAATATATTTTGAGAGAAGTGTCAACTGGTGCCATTACAGCCTGACCACATCCACCACAGTAAAGTACCACTATCACCATGGCAGAAATGCCATCACGTGAATGGGGGCAGAAATGGAAATTTCACCAAACCTTAGGGTTTTTCACCACTTTTTTAAGCCATGGTGACCTACGAAAAAGAAAGCACTTTTAGAGGCCCTTTTTGGGGAGCTAGAACACAAAAAAGAGGCACCTTTGGAGCTATTTGCATTGGAGGAAAGCTTCCACCTTTCTCCTCTAAACTCTATCCGAAGTGTCCTCCATTGATAGCGCTTGAAGGGAGTGGCATGCTAGGCACTCGAGAGGGGCTAGCACGCTAAAGCGTCCCGTGATGGTTGAATAGTTGGTGGCCTATGCAATCGAGGGTGCCTTCTATCCTCCTTCCTTTGCTTTATTTTTTATATATTCTATGAGGACGATTATGGATGTTTAAGGATATATGTGGATGATATTATCTTTAAGTTTCACACCACCATGTGTTGCTTTATTTAGGTGGTTGTTTATATGGATGATTAACTGTTTCTTTTTATTAATATATAGCATTCTATGTATTTGTGTATTTGCTTTGCTCATTATTGTCAATCATTTAAATATTCTAAGAGGCATGAGAGTGTCCCATGTTTAGGTGCATGTTAGGTGTTCGAGAGAAACCTTGTATAGATCCTTAGTGTCTGAAAGGAACTAAGGGAGGATCTAAGTGAGCAATGGGCTTTGGATAGTAACTAGAGCCTAATCTGACCTTAGGTGCTCGAGAGAGACTTAAGTGAAGGTTTTAACAATTAAAAGGAGTGTGCTTTGTCGATAGGCTAGATGACTCTACTGATACAGAGAGGAGATGCCGTGGCATTTTAGACTGTCAAGTTCTTATGAATCGAGAGAGTGGGAATACTTTATAAACCTCTGTCGAGTAAATAGACATCATAACTGCTATATGTTTGTAGGAGTGAGGTTAAAAAGTCCATAGGAACCTCCACCAATCATTCCCACGAGAGCTCATCAATAGAGGGTTAGTACAACATATTGTTTAAACGTGTTCTTGTATCCTGTTTTTCCTTCAACATTTACAAACTGATTTCACTGTTCTCTTACAATCACACTACTATACATTCCACACACCACTTCCATCCATCGATCGTACCATCACCATCCATTCCATTTTGCCTTAGCATATTTTAGTTGCTTGCATTCTGAAATTGTCATAGCATTTCATCATTATACCTTCACCATACATATCCATTTCCACTTATTTATATATTTATCTTTATTTTCCTTTTTAGTTAGTGACACCTTTTTGCCTCGATAAATTTGACTTATAGTTTACCATAGATCCTCGTGAGAATGATACTCACTCACCCTTTATTACTTGTACGACTGTGTATACTTCCACATATGTGATCTGCATAATTTATAGTAGCATAGGATGGTCATCAATTACGTATCGAAATATGTGAAAGCAATAGCCACAACAAAAAACGGATCAAAAACCATCCAAAGAATATGTATCAAAATAGGTGGGAGCAATAGCCACAAAAAAAACGTCCCATCACTATAGTCGCAAGAGCCATCATTAGTATTGGGGAAAACACTTTGATAACAAAAAGTTTGCCATCACATTGAAGAAACTTGACGTCACTCACAAAATTATCACAACATACCACCCACAGACCAATGGTCAAGCTGAGATATCCAATCAGAAATTAAAAACAATACTTAAAAAGGTGGAAAATCCAACTCGAAAGGACTGATCATTACGCTTAGATGATACTCTTTGGTCCTATCGAATAACATTGGAAATACCATTAAAGATGTTCCCATACCAACTTGTGTATCGTAAATTATGTCATTTATCGATATAAATTAAGCACAAGGTGACGTGAAGCTTGAAGTCCTATGTTAATTTCAAGGCTTTCACCTCTTTTGTCAAATTGTAATATTTTAGGTTCTCGAACCCACAGGGACTGGATCAGACTCGACTGCGTATTAATTCTGCACAAGAGAAAATAAAGAACACAAATATTTTGGATTATGATGTTAATAAAGTAAATACTAAATCAACAAATAAATAAAGGAGAGAAATTTTAGTGATAAGAGTAAGACTAAGCTGAATGCTTCGTAGAAGGGAGTCCAGTTGCACTTATTATCCATTTACTAATTAATCGGGTTGAACTTCTACCGCGGCGGGTCGCACTAAGGTTTTCCTTGGTACTTAGGCGGGGTTATGCCTTGTCGACAACTCAACTTTCCATAGTTCGATAGAGCATCCTCGTATGTCTCCTCCTTATTCCTAAGCTCGGAGAACTATTGAAATCCATGTCTTGATGATACCTCCCGGCGTGAATCAAGGATGAATAACAACCAATAACATGCATCCTTTTAGTCGCTGAAACCCTTGGGGATTAGTCGATACCATTGAGCAAAGACCGTACTCTCTCATTTCGTGAGCCTAACTCTCCCGGTATTAGAAAAATAGGTTTTTCTTCATATATTATCATCTCGAACTCATATGCAAAGAAGAGTAAACACCAATAGATAATAAATCATGTCATTAAGGTTTTCATTAATAATTATAAAATAGGTACAACCTTTTCCCCCAACTACTTCACCAACAACCTAAGCCTCGGTGGGGAATTAGAACATAATAGCTTTGTTGGTGGCTAATAACTCCGCAAAAGGCTATATTTTAGGCCTTTTTACTTAATTTATCGAGTGTCCTTAGGCTCATATAGGTTCATTTAGTTGCATTTAGGTTCATAGCATTACATGTAGTTTTATAATTATACCTTGAAATTTTTAGGTTGTAATAGGTGTTATTTCACTAGAAAGGTAGTTCTTTGTAGTTGTGTTGTGCAGGTGAAGCAAAAATGAAAGTTGAGGCAATTTGTCATGGCATTTGCAGAAGGATAGCGATGGAAAAATGTCATGGCAAAGCTAGAGAATTGTTAGGCTGATCTAGATGTAACCCCTTATCCCGGCCTAGGCGGAACCAACACTAACGGGTTACATAGGGAATATCGAACTAAACCCGTGAAGATCCGATTAGATAAACAACCCTAATAACCGATATACTTTTTTTTTCCTTTAACTAGATGCACAATTAAATTCATATGTGTAACGCGTTCAAGCAAAACGAGAACGGAAACATTCAGTCCATAGTTAATCTAGCAATCAACATTTATGCACTTAGGGACTAAATTGTAAATATATTAAATTCAAACCACCAATGAGGTATTCAAGCTACAATAGTCCAATTAGACATGCATAACATACTCTCAATAAATTTCAAGTCAATCGGAGCATCGTAGAATCATCAATTTAATGTTTCAATATTTAGGGACCAAAATGTAAAACACGTAAAACCTAGGTACTACATCCGACTTTGATTAACCGATATGAAATTAATTTAACATCATGCATCACGGTAATTTTTCAACTCAAGATGATATTCATAGCAACCCTATTCGAATACAAGTAAATAACCAGCACCACACGAAAATCCATGCTTAAAATTCTTCCTTTTCGATCATGGTGTTAGAGTATGCCCAAAGACCAATCATATGATGATTGTATGAATATTTTTATTTACCAATTTTATTGAATAAAGACATTGCCATTGTTGTTTTCAGATATATGTGTCAATGTATAAAATAAACTAAGAAACAATAAGGTCCATATAATAATATATGTATTATTGTTAAAAGATCCTTAGTCAAGTATTATTATGGGTGTGGACAATAATTATACGCTTAAGACTAACATGTGATTAATTGATGACAATGAGTTGTCATTGACATAGAGATGTAAGAATTAATAATGAATATACTAGTAGAGAATAATATATTAGATTGACCCACTATGAGCATATATCTTGGATTATTATGTGACGGTCATGATATTGCTCATAGTGACAACTATTTGTATGATCCTTAGACTTGAGATTATTACTATCTCATCATATGTTATTTTATGTCTTGATACAGTTAAACGTGTCTCGTTATTAGTTACACTATAAAAACTGACATTGGACATATTACAATGTATGTAGTGAGATGTGAATGATCAAGATAGGATTTGTCCTTCCTACATAATAGGAAAATATATCAAAGGCCGCTTGATTGAGTGAGACTAGAAATGCATGGCCATGCTTGAATACGTTGATATGAGATATCACAAATTATTCATTAAAAGTACTCCACTCTAGATATCAAGAAACATTAAAATAGGCTATACAAGTGTGACTATTCCAAGACTTGTGCCTATTAAAGATCTAAAACGAAAAAATGATATAATACATTAAAAGAGTTGGTCACGGACATGATACATCAAATCATGATCTCTTGTAACTTAGATGACAATGATATATTACTAGATGTCACTCATTGTTTTTAATATTAGAATTGTTCTAATATTATTACTAACGTTCAATGAGCCTACAAGGTCACACCCAATGGTTGAAACGGTGCAAAAATATATAGAAGTATAAGTAGATTATATTTAATCCCGAATTTTAAATAAAGGATATAATTAAAGTAATTATATCCCTTTTAAATTCGAATTAAATATAGATTCTGAAATTTAAGGATATAATTAAAGTAATTATATCCCTTTTAAATTTGAATTAAATATAGATTCTTAAACTTAAGGAAATAATTAAAGTAATTATTTCCTATAATAAACCAATTCAGAATCAAACTCTTATACCTAGGGTTACACCTATATAAAGGATCAATTGGTCTAGCAGCCATAATATAGAATTTCGAATTCCCAAACCCTAGAATCACAAAAAACTATTTTTCGAGATTTTGCTCTCTCAACTGAGTGAATTGAGTAGAGGTTGAGACGATATTTGTGGAGGCTAAAGATTCGAATTGTCGAATGATCGTGAATGTAGCAAATTCAGTTGTTGTTTTTGCTACTTATCAAGGAACCCAATGTAAATCATCGCTTCTCTTCATCCTGATTTCGGATTAAATGTACATGGATCACTGGAAAGACCGTCGTAATTTTGTTCTGCTGCTCCATAAGGTGTGTCGACGGTCCTAACAGTGGTATCAGAGCCACTTGTACGATCCATAATCGGGTTAAATACTTGGGTGCTGCGATATGTATTAGATGCATGATTTGTTTTACTATATCGATGATATAAATATTGATATTAGTAGTCGATTAGGGATACAATTAATATGTTAATCTGTTCATTACAGTTGCCATATTGCTACAAGTGTTTTACGATAATCATATGTCAATCATTGACATAATGATTGGTGAAAGTGCGATAGCAGATCGCATCAAGGAAAAGTAATAATTATTATTCCGATAAAGAAAAATCTAAGGGAATTTAAAAATCCCAATAACACGATTCTATTGATAAATCTTTTTAAATCGTGATATTTTTTCATAGAAAAATAGTCGCTATTTTTAAAAATTTCTTGCCAGCCGTGCCGGCACAGCTTGTGGCCACAAAGGGGCTCCGCCCCTTGACCCCTTCGTAGGCAACATAGATTGTAGGCCCATTTTAGTAATATAAACGGTTTCGTGATAGCATATATATGATATGTTCGCTTTGCACGGTATTTGACATGCATGATAATAGCCCTTGTTTTTATAAATAGTTGTAAATTTTAAAATACGACCTGCGTGTCGTGTCTTTCTCTATCTATATTGTACTTCTCTTTTCATCTTTCTCCCTCGTATGTAAAACGAGTTTCAATGATTGTAATATTATTCCAAGAAGCAATCGAGACGTTTGGAGCAAATGCGAGAAGATGCTTGGGAAGAAATTTTAGTATAGAATTAGGGTTTTAAGGTTCTTCCATTGGCTTGGGATAGGCCACCTTAGTTCTTTATTTTAGGCTATAACCATTGTAATCTTTTATTTTGTATCTATCATATATGTGATGCAATGTATGATATATATTTTCTACTTGCACATATTGATGAGATCAATAAGGGTCAGATTAAAAAAAATAACGATGAGATATTTAATGTTTTTCCTCAAATTAATCTAAGTTAAAATTAGCCGTCCAATATTTGCCCTCGTTAAGGCCTTGATCGATCTTATGTGGGTTTTGCCAAAGCATTGACAAATAAGTCCATCTTTGTTAAACGCGAATAATAAGCAAGTGATATTCATCGGTCGAAATATTGGTAATAACTTAGTTAGGTTGTTCTAATAGGATTAGAAACCTAAAGGCCAAGTATTTGGTTAAGTCATGAGATGACTGAACAAAAGTTGTTCACCAAATGGAGAAGTTACATGAGATGTAATTGGTAAAGGGTTACTTACCTAAATAACCTCTATCCTAAAAGAAATGCCAAAGCTGATTTAGGAAATTGGTGATTTATGGATCCTTGCTCACTAGAAAAATTTTCGTCGAATTTTTCCAAAATTAAAAACGAGAGGGTTTTTTTTTAATTTTGAACAAAATAGTGGGAGTATTTTATAAACAAAGTCCTATTTATAATATTTCAAATTGGTAAATTTATATTATGTATTTCTATTGTTGTAAATCTAAATGAAAAACAACACTATATCATTACGATCACTCCTTGAGAAGGAGAAACTCAATGGAGTAAACTTCCTTGATTGGTTCTGTAATTTGAGAATTGTTCTCAAACAAGTAAAAAGGAATATGTCATTGAAGAACCTGTTCCAGATGAACCGGCAACTGATGCTTCTAGAGCTGACAAAGACAAGTTTAAGAAACATATGAAAGACATGTTAGATGTCAGATGTCTTATGCTCGCTACCATGACTCCTGATCTTCAGAAGCAACATGTGGACATGGTTGCATAAGATATGATTCAAAACCTCAAAGAAATATATGAGGAGAAAGCACGTCAAGAGAGGTATGAGACCTCTAAAGCTCTATTTCACTGCAAAATGGTAGAGGGATCTCTTGTAGGAGCTCATGTCATTAAGATGATAGGCTATATCCAAACGTTGGAAAAGCTAAGTTTTCCTCTCAAGGATGAATTGGCTACTGATGTTATTCTGCAATCGTTGTCGAATAGCTTCAATCAATTTATCCTTAATTTCAACATGAATAAAATTAAGAAAACTTTGCCACAGTTAGTTGACATGTTACGAACTGCTGAGAAAAATATATCTAAGGGTGGACCTAAGCCCATTCTGATGGTCCGCAAGGACAAAGGAAAGGGAAAGGCAGTGGCAAAGTACAAGGGCAAAGGTAAGTCTATACCCAAAGGACATGATCCACTGAAACCCAAAGGGGGAGTTAGCAAGGAAGGAAAATGTTTCCACTGCAATAAGACCGGACAATGGAAAAAAATTGCCCCATTTAACTTGAAGAGGTCAAGAAGGAAAAAGCAGATGGTGCATCTGTTTCAGGTATTTATGTTATCGATGTAAATCTATCAATATCTTCTTCTTGGGTATGAGATACCGGTTGTGGTTCTCACATTTGTACTTCTATACAGGGAATGCAAAAGAGAAAGAATCTAGCTAAGGGAAACGTAGACCTACGAGTGGGAAATGGAGCAAGAGTTGATGCATTAGATATAAGAATATACGTTTTATCTTTACCTAGTGGACTTGGTTTACATTTAGAAGATTGTTATTTTGTGCCTAGTTTGACTAAAAACATTATTTCTATTTCTTGTTTGGACAAGATTGGCTTTGAGATTATTATTAAGAATAATTGTTGTTCTTTTTATCTCGATAATGTTTTTTATGGTTCGGCACAATTTGTTAATGGCTTATATATTTTAAATCTAGAAAATGCTATTTATAACATAAATACCAAAATCAAAAACAAATGACTCAAATCAAACTTATCTCTAGAATTTTCGTTTAGGCCATATAAGTGAGAAACACATATCAAAACTCCATAAAGATGAATTTTTAGATTCATTTGTTTTCGAACAACTAGATGTATGTGAATCTTGCTTATTAGGAAAAATGAATAAGGCCCCTTTTAATGGTAAAAGTGAGTGAGCAAGTGATTTATTGGGATTAATATATAGTGATGTATGTGGACCAATGAAAACACAAGCTAGAGGTGGATTTTAGTACTTTATCACTTTCACTGATGACTTCAGTCGATATGGTTATATTTACCTTATGCGCCATAAATCTGAGGCTATCGAAAAGTTTAAAGTATTCAAGAATGAGGTACAAAATCAACTAGACAAGAGTATTAAAGCACTTCGATCAGATCGAGGTAGAGAATACTTAAGCATAGAATTTGATGAACTCCTTAAAGAATGTAGGATTGTCTCACAACTTACTCCATCAGGTACACCATTATGGAATAGAGTTTCTGAGAAGAGGAATCGAACCTTGTTAGACATGGTTCGATCAATGATGAGTCATAGTGATCTTCTGACTTCTTTCTAGGGACATGCACTAGAAACAACTGCTTTCAATTTAAATCGTGTCCCGTCTAAATCTATTCAAAAGATACCATATGAGATATAGACTGGAAAACGTCATAGTATGTCTTTTATGAAGATTTGGGGTTGCGAAGCATATGTCAAACATCAGATATCTACAAAGCTCGAACCTAAATCTCATAAGTGTAATTTTATTGGATATCCCAAAGAAACTAAGGGATATTATTTCTTTAACCCTAAAGAGAACAAAGTGTTTGTTGCTCGAACAAGAGTTTTTCTTGAAAGAGAAATTTTCATTAAGAAAGGAAAGGGTAGAGACATTGAACTTGGACAAGTTCAAGAAGAACAATTCACTGAGCTTGAGATTGAACATGTTCCACAAATTGTTGAGGAATAATCAACATATTTAGAAACACAACCACTGTGCAGGTCCATAAGAGAACGCCATGCACCTGAGAGATACGGATTTCTCATTACCACGCATGGAGATGTTCTTATTATGGATCAAGATGAGCCAAGAACTTATCAAGAGGCAGTATCGAGCCCAAACTCTAAGAAATTGCTTGAGGCAATGAAATATGAGATGGAATCCATGTCAGTCAACCAAGTATGGACTTTGGTTGAATCACCCGAAGGGGTAAAACCTATAGGGTTTAAATGGGTTTTCAAGAAGAAAACCGACATGGATGGAAACGTACAAACATACAAGAGGTGACTAATCGCTAAAGGTTTTCGACAAGTTCATGGTATTGACTATGACGAAACTTTCTCCCCTATAGCTATGTTTAAATCTATCCGGATCTTGCTTGCTATAGCTGCATTCCATGATTATGAAATTTGGCAAATGGACGTCAAAACCACTTTCCTTAATGGAAAACTTGAAGAGGATGTGTATATGACACAACCAGAAGGTTTTGTCGATCCAGGAAATGCTAGAAAGGTTTGTAAGCTACAGAGCCGCATTTATGGACTAAAGCAAGCTTCTCGAAGTTGGAATCTTGTTTCAATGATGCGATCAAAGAGTTTGGTTTTATCTAGAATGAAGATGAGCCTTGTGTTTACAAGAAGACTAGTGGGAGCATTGTTTCTTTCCTAATATTGTATGTAGATGACATACTTATCATAGGAAACGACATACCTACCTTATAGTCGGTTAAGACTTGATTAAGTAGTTGTTTCTCTATGAAAGATTTGGGTGAGGTAGCATATATCTTAGGGGTTAAGATCTATAGAGATAGGTCTAGACGACTTCTAGGTCTGAGTCAAAGTACATATATAGACAAAGTTCTGAAAAGATTCAGTATGGAAGAATCCAAGAAAAGATTCTTACCTATGAGACATGGTATGTCTCTTTCGAAGGAAATATGTCCTTCAACTCTACAAGAAAGAGACCAAATGAGTAAGATTCCATATGCTTCGGCTATTGGTTCTATCATGTATGCCATGATATATACTCGACCAGATGTATTGTATGCCTTAAACATGACAAGTCGATATCAGGTAAATCCTGGTGAATGTCACTAGGTAGTAGTCAAAAACATCCTTAAGTACTTGAGAAGAACTAAGGATACATTTCTTGTCTATGGAGGCAAAGAAGAGCTAAGTATAAAAGGTTAGACTGATGCTAGTTTCCAAACAGACAAGGATGACTCAAGATCGCGATCTAGATTTGTGTTTTGCCTTAACGGAGGTGTTGTAAGTTGGAAAAGTTCTAAGCAGGACACAATAGCTGATTCTACAACAGAGGTTGTGTATATTGCATCCAGTGAAGCAGCAAAAGAAGCTGTTTGGATCAAAAAGTTCATATCCGAACTAGGGGTTGTTCCAAGCATATTAGACGCTATAGAACTCCGTTGTGACAACAATGGAGCCATTGCACAAGCAAAGGAACCGAGGTCTCATCAACGATCCAAACATATTCTTAGACACTTCTATCTCATTCGAGAGATCATAGATCGAGGAGATGTGGAGATATATAAAGTACACACGGATGATAACATTGTTGATCCCTTGACGAAGCCTCTGACGCAAAAGAAGCATGATCGTCACACTGAGTCACTCGGTATTAGATATGTGAGTGATTGGTCTTAGTGCTAATGGGAGATTGTTAGAGTATGTCCAAAGACCAATCATATGATGATTGTATAGATATTTTTATTTACCAATTTTATTGAATAAGGGCATTGCCATTGTTGTTTTCAGATATATGTGTCAATGTATAACATAAAGTGAGAAACAATAAGGTCCATATAATAATATATGTATTATTATTAAAAGATCCTTAGTCAAGTATTATTATGAGTATGGACAATAATAACACGCTTAAGACTAACATGTGATTAATTGCTGACAATGAGTTGTCATTGACATAGAGATGTAAGAATTAATACATGAATATATTAGTAGAGAATAATATATTGGATTGACCCACTATGAGCATATATCTTGGATTATTATGTGGCAGTCACGATATTGCTCATAGTGACAGCTATATGTATGATCCTTAGACCTGAAATTATTACTATCTCAAAATATGTTATTTTATGTCTTGATGTAGTTAAATATATCTCGTAATTAGTTACACTATAAAAACTGACATTGGACATATTACAATGTATGTAGTGAGATGTGAATGATCAAGATAAGATTTGTCCTTCCTACATAATAGGAAAATGTATCAAAGGCCGCTTGATTGAGTGAGACTAGAAATGCATGGCCATGCTTGAATACGTTGATATAAGATATCATAAATTATTCATTAAAAGTAGTCCACTCTTGATATCAAGAAACACTAAAATAGGCTATACAAGTGTAACTATTCCAAGTCTTGTGCTATTAAAGATATAAAAGGACAAAAGGATATAATACATTAAAAGAGTTGGTCACGGACATGATACATCGAATCATGATCTCTTGTAACTTAGATGACAATGATATATTGCTAGATGTCACTCATTGTTTTTAATATTAGAATTGTTCTAATATTATTACTAACGTTACAAGGAGCCTACAGGATCACACGCAATGGTTGAAACGGAGCAAAAATATATTTAAGTATAAATAGATTATATTTAATCTTAAATTTTAAATAAAGGACATAACTAAAGTAATTATATCCCTTTTAAATTCGAATTAAATATAGATTTTGAATTTTAAGGATAAAATTAAAGTAATTATATCCCTTTTAAATTCGAATAAAATATAGATTCTGAATTTAAGGAAATAATTATTTCCTATGGTTACACCTATATAAAGGGTCAATTGGTCTAGCAACCATAATACAGAATTCCGAATTCCCAAACCTTAGAATCACGAAAAACTATTTTTCGAGATTTTTCTCTGTCAACCGGGTGAACTGAGTAGAGACCGAGACGATATTCATGGAGGCTAAAGTTTCGAATTGTCGAACGATCATGATTGTAGCAAATCTAGTTGTTGTTTTTGTTGCTTATCAAGGAACCCAATGTAAGTCATCGCTTCTCTTCCTCCCGATTTTGGATTAAACGTATATGGATCATTGAAAAGACCATCGTAATTTTGTTCCGCTGTGCCATGTGGTGTGCCGGCGGTCCCAATAGATGGGTATCGATACCTTCAGGCATGGTATTGATACCATAATGATAATAGGGCTAAACCAGCTTTCGAAAACAAATGGTATCGATACCACCCTGAGTGGTAACGATACCCTGGTACACAGTGGACTAATTGAATCGAGTCATGGTTCGATGCCATCTGTTTTATACCTTTTGGTATCTATACAACCACAGGGTGTTTCGATACCCCCTGTGTACAAAACGTAAATTGAGCAATTAAGATTGATTTAATCTATCCACTCATAACTAAAATCACTAACAACTAGATGCATAACTCCTAGTCACCGTAGGCACTTTAAAACATTCATTCATGGTCATCATATAATCAAAAGAACCTATAGGCATGCTTTCTAAAGATTAACTCAACCAAAAGCCAAACTTAACCAAATACACTTCTAGGAATTTCAACTACACAATACACACCAGAAACAACAAGCAATTTATTTTAACAAATGTCCATTACAGTTCTGTAGCAAAAATCAAAACACACTCTTAGTGAGTCTGGTTTACACAATGCCAAGCCCCCTTCTTATTTTCCAAAACATACCAAAATATGAAATGTCCTCCCCTTGGATCCTCTTGACCAAAATGGTTGTCCGAGTAGACTTTATTTCTCTACATGGATGAGAAAAGAGAGCTTAAGCAAAACATGCTTAGTGAGGTAGGTCTAACAAGTTCATCAATGCAATATTAAAACCTTTTAAAAACCATGCATGCATACTTTGTGACAAATTAAATCATACTTAACCAAGTCATGTTCATCATCACCATAATCAAATCATTCCTTGTATCATGCATATTGGCATACTAGTGACAACTTAATGTGAACTTTAAGCTCACCGAATACACGGATTCCTTATCATAATTAGAGACACTTAGTCTCAACATGCATCGGCCGGACACATAGTCACCCTTGTATAAATGTTACCCCCACTAAGTACGGTCGGACACAAAGTTACCCTTGTTTACGTATGGGTCAACTATATGCACGATCGGACACAAAGTCACCCTTGTTTACATATAGGCAAGCTCTACACGCATGGTCGAACACAAAGTCACCCTTATTTACGTGTAGGCAACATCAATAATCTCATCATTTTTATAACGCACTTTATCCTAATGAAGTGTCATTTGTATTCGAATCTAAAGTTAGTGCCATTAAGCCAATATCAATACAAATCATGCATGTTAACTTGCTTCTCAAAATGCATTCATAATATGTTCATCATATGAACCAAAATCATGTTCAACGGCTCTACCAAGTGTAGGGCAAATAACCTCATATTATACCAATTCATTTTCATACTTCCATAAGCCATGAATGTCTTAATAAACCATGCATTCCCACCAATAAACACATGCATGCATCATCTCAAAATCATAATTATGCATTTCAAAGGTCTCAATAAATTATTTCCATAAAATCCATTTCCGAAATTACCGATACTCAAAGAAAATGCATCAAAGTCATTCAAATCACTTACTATTGAACTATGGAAAGTTTTCACATTATTTCATAGTCCCCAAAACAGAACCAAACCAATGCGGTTCACTTAGAACCCAAAATCACTCACCGACAAGTGAAATGAACCCTCGTCGATGCTCCAACGGCAGTGCCAATGAACCAGCCACTTATGAACCTTCTTGCACTTCCTATACAACATTAAAAGCAGATTATATTCACATCATAACATGCTCAAAATAGAAGCCACATCAGAAGTCCATAAAACTACCGAAAACCTAGCCGAAAAGACCAAAAACTAAGCTAAAACGCATCCGAAACATCATCAGCCCATAACCTAATGAATCTAACCTCTAATCAACCTCAATTATGATCTAAAATAATCTCAAAACCATCCTTATGCTTCCAGAAAAAGAAGAGCACCTAAAACAACCCCTAAAATAACCGAAAACCACCTTAAAACACCACCGATTACATTATTTCAGGATTAATTTGATATTATATCATTTCAAGACCCAATCAATCATTTAATTGACATAATATCATAATTAAATCATCCTAATAACAATATTAATTGATATCTAAAAAGATTTAAGAAAAATCTCTATAAAACCCATAGATCTTGAACTAGAAACATAAATTAAATCTTAATTGTTGATTAGCAAGCCAATACTTGGGAAATTCAATAAAGAACCTTAGAAAAAGATGAGAAATCAAAATTTTACCTTTGAAATTATCTCCACCAAAAAGATGAGAAAATCCTATCTTGATTTCCTTAAAAATGGATGTTGATTTTACAAAATTGATGAGTAGGTTTTGTAGAGAATGAAAGGACGAGTAAAATAAAACAAATATTGTTAAAAATGATGAAGAAATCAACAAATAATTGAAGAAATTTGGATAAGAAGATAGAGAGAAAATTGGAGAGAAAAGGTGAGAAAATGGGAGGTTACAAAAGAAAATAAAATTATCATCTAAATTAAAATTATTTAAAAACTAATTTGATTGATTATATTTAATTAAAAATAAATTGGATTAATGGACCTCTAAGGATTCTAAGTATGGCTTACTTTGCAATTTAGTCACTAAAATCCCAAATTACCGAAAATTCACTTTAAACCCCTAAATTTTCCAAAATTCACAATTTAGTCACTGGTAGAAAATTAAGCTTAATAAAAATCAAATAAAAGCTCAAATAATATTCCTTTAATTTTAAAACATCAATTTAATATTTTTAAAATCTCTTCACAAAAATTATTACTTGTCCGTTTAAAATATTAATATTTTAATTTTCCCAGAATAATGAACCCAAGGAATCCGATTCGATCCGAATCGAACTTCCTCGACTAACCCTCAAACTACAAGACCCAAAATTAAGCTATAGATCCTTAGATCACTCGGAAGAGGCTAAGTGAGGATCTACGTGAGCAATGGGTTCTAGACTAAAAATAGAGCCTAATCTAAACCTAGAGCACTCGAAAGAGGCGTAGGGGAGGGTTTCAATGACTAAAAGGAGTGTGCTTTATCGATAGGCTAAAGTGTTATTCGCATGACAGGCGAAATATCATGGTATTTTAGTTTGTCAGGTTCTTATGACTCGGAAGAGTGGGAACACTTAAGAAACCTCTATCGAGTAGATACGCACCATAGTAGCCTTATGTTAGTGAGAGTGAGGGGTAAGAAGTCTATAAGAGTTTTCCACCCAGTTATTTCCGAGATAGAATTCGTCAATAGAGGGATAGTACAACATATAGCTTAAACGTGTTCTTGCATCCTGCTTTTGCCTCTGCATTTACAAACTGCTTCTTTATTTTACTGGTTATCTTGAAATCACTCCCTTTACACTTCACACATATTTTCCACTCATCTATCCTGCTATCACCATCATTCTCATTTTGCCGTGGCATATTTTAGTTGCTAACATTCTAGAATTACCATAGCATTTCCACAATACACCTTCACAGTACATATCCATCTTATCTTTTTTATATCTTTTCCCTTGTTTTTCCTTCTTATTTAGAGAACCTTTTTGCCTTGACAAATTGACTGTGCACTTTACCGAAATCCTCGTGGGAACGATACTCATTCACCTTATTATTACCTGTATGACTGTGTATACTTGCACATATATGTGAGTTCACATACATTAATTATAGCACTACATAGAACACACCAGCGACTTTAGGTTTTATTATGAGAACGCGACTTGTTTTTCTTAACCCTAATGTATGGCTTATATAGGCCAAGCCTAGGTTAAAGTCTTTTATACAAGGAAATAGTTCTAAAAGGAAAATAATACAACTCTTTATTAATTTTTGACACTTTAATCTATTTCCTAAAATAACTCCTTTATTCCCATGTTGACCATGGACCATGGCTTAACTCCTTGATGCGTGTCAAATATGCGCAATTGGTGCAAGTGAACACATCGCAAGTAATAAGTTATAAGTATTATCGATTATCGTCTCTACATGGATTGGTGTACTTAATATGTCCTCTTCGATCTTCCTATTCTATAAAAAGAAATAAAAACACAAGTAGATGGGTTTGTTGACTAAATAAAGTAATTAAGGAAAACTAAATAAAAGAAGGTCAAATTGAGAAAGAGGGCAAGATCCAGTTGTGTTTATATAGTGGATTTGATTGATCTGTTTCTGTCCAATGCAATTGCACTACACTGCCTCGACAGTACTGCAGATTATTGTCTTCAGCATCGGTAGTCTTGTCTATCGTGATAATCCCTTGCTCTTGGGCAGATTTATCAAAGTTTGGCAAACTGTCCTTGAATGGCTCAGTTTATCCCTAATTCGAAACACTGTTGATGATCAATCCTTGATGATACCTTCCGGCGTTAATCAATTATAATAAATAACCAATCTCACACTTCTTTTAGCCACTGGAACTCCAACCTATCCCTAGGTCTAGTTAGTATTTTCCAATCAAGTCAAATATCGTACTTACTCATTTCGTGAGTCTAACTCTCTTGAGTCTAGACAAATAAATTATTTACAAACTTCTCTCCCGAGCATGGATGTCAGAACAAAGAATGAAAAAGAGTAAGTAAACTTTGATATTTTATTGCATTGAAACAAGAAACAAGATACAATCGCTTCTCACTAATACTTAACAACTTTCACCTATAACCTAAGAAAGCTTGGAACATAATGGGAAGAATTATTCCTAGGGTGAACTCTCTCAAATTCGGCTCTCCTATTCCCTTGGACGGTTATGCCTTATATAGGCTTGGCCTAGGGCAAACCTTTCCTAAATAGAGTACAACTTGGAGTAGGAAACAAGTTATGTACATAGGTTAAATATTTCCAAGTTTAATTCTTCTAGAAGGTTTTTTCCCGCGTGGTCTCATCCTTGGGCTTTCCTTGTGTTGTCCAGCTCCGATCCTTGGGCTTCTTGTCCAACAATGTTCTCCTCATTTTTCTCTTTAGTTTGCCTACCACATTGTTATTTTTCCTCTGCTGCCTCGGCATCAGGTCCTGTCTCGGCCTCAGTCTGCTACCGCGGCAATACTTTTTTCCTACACAGACATAAAAATGCAGTCTGTAAATATTATCTTTTACAGCATATCCCTAAATATATCACGTTAAGCATATGCATTGGTCTAAGTAGGTGTAGAATTGATGATGAGTGCCTATGAAAAGTGTAGAAAGTGATAATGAGTTGAGCACTTATCAAACCCCCAAACTCGAACTATTGCTTGTCCTCAAGCAATGCAAACCATCAATTTGTCAAACTCTATTCTTTCTTGCTCTTATATTTTCATCTATTCTCCTCACCATAACTATGTCTATTCTTTAGACTTAACCTTTTGGTTACCTAAGGGTGTACCTAGAAGACAAACTATAAGGTTGAGTGTGTGTGTCTGGGTTTTTATGGACAAGTTTGATTAAGGGTCTTCTTAGATAAACTCTAAGTTCAAGACAAGTAGATTTGGATGTAGTGTACTCTTCTTAAAACAAAAATTTCTTGAGCCAATTTTGGGCACCTCAAGGATTGTGTTTTCTCCTTCTTATTTTCTTATTTCTTTTGTTATTCTTTTAAGTATGCTAGAGCCAATTTCGGGCACCTCTAGCATGAGGAAGAGTATTTCCTAGAGCCGGTTATAGGAACCTCTAGTCACTTTTCCGAAGATATAATTCTGTATCACCTAAGTTCATTAAAAGAATTCCTATAGCCAAACAAGTCCCAAAAGTGTTTTTAAGTTCAACCTTATAGTAAGCTTCTAAGTTTTTCTCCTTAAGTATCCTAGTAATTAAGCCTCCAAACAGAACCTAACTATGGTAAGGAGAAAGATTTTTATTGCCTTAAAGAATAAGCTAAAACAATACTGATGATGGGTAGTGTAAGAGTATGGGCAACAATTTCAAGTAAAGTGGTGAACATAAAAAAAATTTATCACTAAAAACTTTTTTTTTATGGAAAGACCTCGACAGTGGATTGCCTCGGCAGTGACTCTACACCCCAAACTCAAACCAAGCATTGTCCTCAATGCTTAATTTAGGGGCAAGCAGTAAGCAACAAAATATAAGAAGAAAACAAGTAATAACAACGGCAACAGAAATCATAAGGACTCCGAAGAGCTATCCTCCATAATTAATTTCTTAGATCTTGTTGTCGATTGCTGTGTACTTGGTGATGGCGATGGTTTTGCTCTTCACGTTGGCTGAGCTCGTGTTGGTGTTACTCGTTGCATGGGAGCATTCAACTCTTCTTCTCCTTCATCTTCAGTCTCCATTATATTTGACCCTCTTTCATTCTCTAAATCTGCCCCGGTATTGTGAATGCTTGGCTCAGCAGCGTCTGAGCTTTGGTGTACATAGGCATCTATCTCTTCTGATAGACTGCCCATGATGATTGGGGATCTTTTCGGAGTGCTGAAGACTGCCCTCCTCTTAGAAGGTCTTCTGCTGGCAGATGTTGCCGCGGAAGCATTTGCTGCCCTAGATGGGCCAGCAGCGTGGAACTGTTGTTGAGGGCCTTTGGGGAAGAATGGTATCGATCCTCCTGAAGTTGGTGTGGTATTTGTGTAGGGTGCAGCCGTCACGAACATATTGGTTGGAAATTCTGGAAATTGTACCACTTGGTCTGGAAAGTTGTGGAGCATCATCTGAGCAAGTGTGTTGTTGAAGTTTTGATGCGTACAAAAAGTGTGCAATTAATGCAAGTGTACACGTTGTCAAGTTATAAAGTGATAAGAATTATCGAGTATCGTCTCCACAGAGATTGGTGTACTTAATATGCAACCTTTACTCTTCTCGCTCTGTAATAAAATAAAAGACACAGATTATTGGGTTTCAATTATAACTAAGAAAACTAATTAAAACAATAAAGATAAATGATCACGAAATCAAGGATGAAAAAGTGGGGCAGGATCCAGTTGTGTTGTATTCTGAATTCAATTGACTTGTTTCTGTCTAATGCAATTGTACAACACTGCCTCGGCAGTACTGTAGATTATTTCTTTGGCAGCGACAGTGTTATTTACCGCGGCAATCCCTTGCTCTTGGGCAGATTTACCAACTTTCGGCAAAGAGTCCTTTGATGGCTCCGCTTATCCCTAAGTCAAAAAATTGTTGATGGTCAGTCCTTGATGATACCTTCTGGCTTTAATCATTTGTAACCAACAACCAATCTCATACTTCTTTTAGCCGCTGAAACTCCAACCTATCCCAAGGTCGAGTTAGTATCCTCCAACCAAGTCGAATACAACACTTACTCCCTTCGTGAGTCTAACTCTCCCGAGTCTAGACAAATAGATTACTTACAAACTTTCCTCTAGGGCTTGAATGCAAGAAAAAATAATGGCAAAGAGTAAGCAAACCTTGATATTTTATTGCGTTAAAACAATAAACAAAGTACAATATCCTCTCACAAATACTCGACAAACTTCCCTCCACATGGATTGGTGTACTTAATATGTAACCTTTACTCTTCTCGCTCTGTAATAAAATAAAAGACACAGATTATTGGGTTTGAATTATAACTAAGAAAACTAATTAAAACAATAAAGATAAATAATCAAGAAATCAAGGATGGAACAGTGGGGTAGAATCTAGTTGTGTTGTATGGTGGATTCAATTGACTTGTTTCTGTCTAAAGCAATTGCACAACAATGCCTCGGTAGTACTGCAGATTACTTTCTTCGGCAGTGACAGTGTTATCTGCAGTAGCAATCACTTTTCCTTGGGCAGCTTTACCAAAGTTCGGCAAAGTATCCTTTGATGGATCCGCTTATCCCTAAGTCAAAACACTATTGATGGTCAGTCCTTGATGATACCTCCCGACGTTAATCAATTGTAACCAACAACCAATCCCACACTTCTTTTAGCCAATGAAACTCTAACCTATCTCTAGGCCGAATTAGTATCCTCTGACCAAGTCGAATATCGTACTTATTCCTTTTGTGAGTCTAACTCTCTCGTGTTTAGACAAATAGATTACTTACAAACTTCCCTCTAGGGCTTGGATGCAAGAACAAAGAATGGCAAAGAGTATGCAAACCTTGATATTTTATTGTATTTAGACAAGAAACAAAGTACGATATCCTCTCACAAATACTCTAAAACCTTCACCTAAACCCTAGAGGACGATGGAGGAGTTTAGGATTTTCTATGAACACTTGATTTCAAGATACCCTCCTCTCTATATAGGCTATTGTTTATATAGGCTTGACGTAGGGTAAACCTTTACTAAGTAGGAATACTATATAGAGTAGGATTACAATAATTTCCATAGATAAAATATTTCCAAGTTTATTCCTATAAGGATTTTTTCTCACATGACCTTTTACATTGACTTTTCGTGTGTTTCCCAGCTCCGATTTATATGTCGCTTGTCTTAAAATGTTCACCTTATTTTCTCTTCAATTCGTCTACCATATTAACATTTACCTTTTCGGGTGCTACCGTGGCCTCAGATGTTGTCGCGGTGTCAATGTGCTGCCGAGGCATCAATTTGCTGTCGAGGCGGGTACTTATCTGCAATTCAGCTTCAATTTCAAGCATCCATCTTTTTTGCTTGGAAATTCCTATGATGCAGTTTCCTGTCTTAAGAAAGAAAACCATCAGATGCATCTGTTTTATGCCAAATAATAGATAAATTCATGTATTGAGTATTCGGATGCTGAAATATGGAAAATGACTAGAAATATCCGTTATTGCCATTAAACCTGTTCTTTACTAGCAATAATCGAGTGGGAGAAGTGTATAAAAATAGGACTTTTGAGCACTTATCACACCCCCAAACTCTAACTATTGCTTATCCTCAAGCAATGTAAAAGATAATTAAAAGAAATTAATCGAGTGGGAAAATGATGTAAAAGATGAGGACTTTTAGGCACTCATTACACCCCCAAACTTGAACTATTGTTTGTCCTCAAGCAATGCAAAAGATAAATTTAAGTAAGGAATTTTAAGGTAATATACCGTCTTGCCTGCCGCGGCAGAATTCCTTTCTTGACTCGGCTTCTTCTTGGTTTTTAGGAATTCCTCAGAACTGGACTATAAGTCTTGGTGAGTGTGTGCGTAGCTGTGTCAAAGATGATTTTCTAAGTTCTAATCCTTTTTTTAGCTCAAGACTTCAGACTAAGATTTTTCTTTAATTCTTTTTCTTTTCTTCTCCCAACAGTGGTATATAAATCTATATTGCTATAAATTTATATTGCTTGAGCCAGTTTCGGGAACCTTAAGTATTTTAGCTATTCTTACTAGAGACAGTGATAGGCACCTCTAGTAAGTGGGAGAAACCTAAGTCCTAGAGCTGGTCATGGGCACCTCTATGGACTAAACTAGAGCTGGTGATAGACACCTCCAATATAAAATCTAAGCCTAAGTCCTTATTGCTTTTCAAAGAAAAGAACTTTTAAAATCAACTAGGACTAGTAGTGTTATGTGATTTCAGGCTCATAGTCTAATCCTAAGTACTAATCCTAAGAGACCTTTCCGAATTTAATTCTATTGAATGGTGCAAACTGCTGCGACGGCATGAGAATATATTACTACCGAGGCAGTTTTAATAAAATTCAATAGACTTGAATAAAAAAAAATTTCATCAAATTGAAATTACTATAAAGACAGAAATTAAGACAGTAGTAGGATAATTTGAATAACTTCCATACATAGAATATATTTATAAGGCAAAAAATAGGATCAGTACTCCCCAAAAATCGAGGGATGCATTATCCTCACTTCATGTATCTGAACATAAGGCAACAATTAAAGACAAAATAAAAATTAAGAGACAAAGAAAAGATAAACCAATTTTTTAGATATTGCGTCTGGCCTCTTTTGTATCCTGAGGGTCATCAGTTGGTGTGGAGTTTGTGGAGAATGAAACTAAAAACTGTACTAGAAAACAATAATGAAGAAGTATGAAAAAAACGGGGGAGATGAAGTTCTAGAGACGCAAACCCGCCGTCACTTGCATTTGGGTGGCCAACCACCTTGGCCGTTTCTTAGGTGGGACAATGAGCTTGATTTCAGGGCTGTTTTATGTGATCCATGACTTCTCCTTCTTGGGTTTGCTTCCTAAATAACTGCAAAGAATATTAATAAAAACAGTAAAACTAAATTGCAAAAAGTTTAAAATCTAATTCCTAAACTAAAAACTAAAAACTGATTCCTAAAGCATAAAAATGAATAGGGACAGAGAGATAGAAATTTAGTTTACTGCAGGGGTGCAATAAAATGTATATCCAACAACAACCATCTTCCCCTTTTTGAATGGAGGAGAAGTTGATGTCCCAGTCGCTGTCTCCTTGTTAGGTGGTTCTTCTTGATATATTTCTACTCAAGGGGAGTGCTGCCGCGGCAAAGGTTGCCTCAGCAGGTCTTGTTTAGGCAGTCCATCCAAGTCTTCCTCCAAATAATCATGAATTGTTCGTGCTCTTTTTTGTCTTGAAGAATTTTTGGATCAGCTACTACGAATACGCCGCGGTTGTCTGCCTCGGCGGCATTTATACCAGTGTTGTTCTGTTGGCCAGGTCAAAACAACCCTGATTAGTTTAAGATTTTTTTTAATTTTTTATATAAAACTAAATACGAGAAAATAAAAAAAAATGTAGTTATCAATCCCGGCAACGGCGCCAAAAACTTGATGCGTGTAAAAAGTGCACAATTAGTGAAAGTGTACACATCGTCAAGTAATAAAGTGATAAGCATTATCAAGTATCGTCTCCACAGGGATTGGTGTACTTAATATGCAACCTTTACTCTTCTAGCTCTGTAATAAAATAAAAGACACAGATTATTGGGTTTGAATTATAACTAAGAAAACTAATTAAAACAATAAAGATAAATAATCAAGAAATCAAGGATGGAACAGTGGGGCAGGATCCAATTGTGTTGTATGGTGGATTCAATTGACTTGTTTCTGTCTAATGCAATTGCACAACACTGCCTCGGCAGTACTGCAGATTACTGTCTTCGGCAGCGACAGTGTTATCTGCCGCAACAATCACTTGCCCTTGGGCAGATTTACCAAAGTTCGGCAAAGTATCCTTTGATGGCTCCGCTTATCCCTAAGTCGAAACACTATTGATGTTCAGTCCTTGATGATACCTCCCGACGTTAATCAATTGTAACCAACAACCAATCCTACACTTCTTTTAGCTGATGAAACTCCAACCTATCTCTAGGCCGAATTAGTATCCTCTGACCAAGTCAAATACCGTACTTATTCCTTTTGTGAGTCTAACTCTCCTGAGTTTAGACAAATAGATTACTTACAAACTTCCGTCTAGGGCTTGGATGCAAGAACAAAGAATGGCAAAGAGTATGCAAACCTTGATATTTTACTGTATTGAAACAAGAAACAAAGTACAATATCCTCTCACAAATACTCGAAAATCTTCACCTAAACCCTAGAGGACGATGGAGGAGTTTAGGGTTTTCTATGAATACTTGATTTCAAGATACCCTCATCTCTACATTGGCTATGGTTTATATAGGCTTGGCTTAGGGCAAACCTTTCCTAAGTAGGAATACTACTTGGAGTAGGATTACAATAATTTCCATAAATAAAATATTTCCAAGTTTATTCGCATAAAGATTCTTTTCCCCAATGGCTTTTGACATTGACTTTTTGTGTATTTCCTAGATCCGATTTATATGTCGCTTGTCTTAAAATGTTCACCTTATTTTTCTCTTCAAATCGCCTACCATATTGACATTTGCCTTTTCGGGTGCTGCCGCGGCCTCAGATGTTGCCGCGACGTCAATGTGATGCCGAGGCATCAATGTGCTTTCGAGGCGGGTATTTATCTATAATTCAGCTTCATATTCCAGCTTCCATCTTCTTTGCTTGGCAATTCCTATGATACAGTTTCCTGTCTTAAGAAAGAAAACCATCAGATGTATCTGTTTTATGAAAAATAATAGATAAATTCATGTATTGAATGTTCGGATGTTGAAGTATGGAAAATGACCAGAAATATCCGTTATTGTCATTAAATCTGTTCTTTACTATCAATAATTGAGTGAAAGAATGGTATAAAAATAGGACTTTTAAGCACTTATCAAGTCTCTTTGATACTCCATGTATCTCTGTTGCCTAAGGTACATGGTTGCCATCCTTTATTAGCTCGTAATCTTGAGTGGTGACATCCTCCATAAATTCGACATGGACATCACGGATGGGGATAAGGTCATAGAAATCATTGATTATCTCAACATCGATCTTGAGAGGCCTGCCTCGACAGTGGACAAAGAGAGAGTCCTTGCCTGGCACGTGCACATAGAATTTTCGTTTGATGGTGGCATTGCCCCGGGGAGGTTGTAGGTAGAAAACCTCTCACTCTTGATACTTAATCTTGTCGAACAAGTAATGTTCGATGCCGAAGTTTTCTTCCTCTAAATATTGGAACCGTTGTTCCTCCCATAACTATCGAGAGATAAAGGATTTGTTGAAGCGTTCTTCAACGGCGGCAGTGGCAAATCTTTTATAGATGGCCATAAATGAGCAATTGAAAATTGAGAGTCTTGGAGAATTTCTTGAAGGTTTCTGAAAATTGTAAAAGGGTAAGAAGGTAGAGAGTATTGTGAGAGCAAGATTAGCAAAGATATCAAGAATGCAATAATAAATAGTTCAAGAGGGAGAGATTGCTTATATAGGCTTCGGTAGTATGACCGTTTTAACCACTAGCCGTTTAACTTTTATTACCCATTAGCATTTACTACAGCGGCAGAAATCTTGGCAGATAGTCGTTATAGTGTTTCTGCCTGTTGGGACTACTTCGTCTTCTGACACTGTTTACTACCTCGGCAGAGTGTCTTCTGTAATGAATTTCTTCACTTGCATTCTTGCTTATTATCTTAAAAAATATTATAAATACCAAAAACTAAAAAGATAAAATGATAAAAACATAAATTCTAAACTAAAGTTAATCCTAATATAATAAATAAAAAGATAAGGAAAGAGATTATGTTATTGGTGGAGTGCGCGTATATGCATCTCTCAATCTACTTATCACTTGTTGGCCTGGATTATCCTTTAAGTGTAAGCCATTGGCTTTAATTTCATCACTTTTTATTCTGATTTTCACTGCACCTTGTTTGTCTAAACAGTATGTTGTGCTGTTGGTTTCCTTCATCTTTGCCTTACTTTACCTGCCAAAAATTCGGTCATAGCAGATTTCTAATTTCCTATCAAGCATGTTGCCCAGGTAGTGACTGTAGCAACAAGATTCCATTGTGTCTGCATCTGTGGTGTTGAAGGATTTTGCATTCTTATGCATCATCATACCTTTTCTGATTGTGAAAGGCATTGAGTTTAACTTGTTGGTCATTGACCCTCATAGTTAATTCTCCTTTCTCCACATCAATTAGTGTTCGTCGAGTGGCAAAGAAAGGTCTCCCAAGGATGATCGATGCATTCTCATCTGCTTCACAATCAAGGACAAGAAAGTCAGCAGGAAAAATAAATTTATCAACTCTTAATAGTATGTCCTTGATTTTTCCTTCGGGTTGCACGTATGATCGATCCGCAAGTTGGAGCATCACGGTAGTGGGTTTTGACCTTCCAATTCAAAGATTTTGGAAGACATACTTGGGCACTAGATTGATGCTTTCTCCAAGGTCGCATAGGGCCTTACTTTCATAGTGGTTACCTATTGCACAAGGTATTGTAAGGCATTCAGGATCCTTCAACTTTGGTGGCATACGATTGTGTAGCATTGCCATGCATCCTTCAGTTGCTGCCACTGTTTCAAACTCAACTAGCCTTTTTCTCTTAGACACAATGTCTTTCAAGAATTTAGCATAGTTGAACATCTGTTCAATTTCCTTAAAAAAGGTAAGTTAATGTGAACTTGCTTTAAAATGTCTAGAAATTTCTTGAATTGGTGGTCCTGCTTTTGCTTTTTTAACCTTTGTGGGAAAGGTGGAGGTGGTCTCATTTCTTCTAGGGTCTCATTAGTTTGGAATTTAATACCTTAAACCTCTTTGTTTATTATTGTCTCGGTAGCTTGTTGAGGTGCTGTTGAGCTCTCTGCTGGGGCAATGTTCTCGTGATCAGGTTGTTCAGCATCCAAGTCCTCCTTGTTTGATTCCTCTTGTATTGCTGGTGGAACTTTGTTTGTTGGACTGCCTGATGTTTCTTTAAGTTGTAGGCCACTTCTTATAGTGATTGCTTTGCATTGTTCATGGCTCATTCCCTTAGCAACTTTAGTATTGCTAGGTAGTCCTCCCTGTGGTCTAGTATTTTGTCTTAGAGCAAATTCACCAACTTAGGTTTCCAGTGATTTAATTGCTGCCTCTTGATTTTGCAGCCTCATCTCAGTTCTATTCATGAAGTCATCAGTTCTTTTCATGAAACTGCTATTCTCGGACATATATGATTTTGTTTTCATTATGAAGGCCTTGAGAGTGTTCTCTAGTGAATTTATGGGTTGCGGCTAATGCATCTGCTGCGGCGGCATTGACTGTTGTACTTGTTGCTGCGATAGTGTATGTTGATAACCTGAGGTTTGGTTAGTGGGGTTTAAGGCATTGTTAGGATTGCTCCATGAAAAATTTGGGTGCCTTTTCTATGCCGGATCGTATGTGTTGGACATCATATTGTTATTTCGGTTATAGTTTCCCACATAGAAACCAGATTCCATATCTTGCATATACTCAAAAAAATTGATCGCTTTTACCTCATGAGTATTTTGTTGTAATTGCATGTTCTGAACCATCTTGGTTAAAGAAGCCAATTTTACTACCACCGAGTTGGTAGTTTCTAGTTTATTTACTTTGGCTTGGCGTCTTACTCCTCCTCGCCTAGAAGTAGGGAATTGAAAATCGTTCCTTACGAGTTTGTTCAGAATCTCAACAGCTTCTTCCGGAGCTTTGTCAAAGAGTGTTCCATTTGTCGAGACATCTAACATCAACCTTGTCGGGGCATTGGTGGCATTGTAGAACATGGTCACTTGTGTCTATAGTGTAAATTCATGCAATGGGCACTTGTTCAGTAACTCTCTGTAGCACTCCCATGCCTCGTACATAGGTTCGTCATCAGCCTGTCGAAAAGAAGTAATTTCATTACGGATTTGATCATATAAGTTGGTCGGATTAAAATGCATAATGAATTCTCGGCAGAGTTTACTCCAAGATCCTACAGATCCTGTCGATATGCTATTTAACCAGATCTTGTCCCTATCCCTCAGTGAATAGGGAAAAAGTTTAAATCTCAAAATATCTTCATGGACTCCTTGAATTTTGAATGAGTTGTAAACTTCCATGAAGGACTTTAGATGTTGTCTGGCATCTTCAGTTGCAGACCCACTAAATTGTCTGATAGTATTAAGCATATTGAACATCACAGGTTTGAGTTCAAAGTGGGTTACTTCTATTTCTGGTGTAACAACTCCAGGGTTCAATCCATTCAGATCTTCCACAGAAAATCTCTAACAGTTAACTACCGCGGCAGTGGTTGCTGTGGAAGGCCTCCATTGCCGGCATGTAAGTTCTTATTTCCTTGATTTACTGCCATGGCTCCTTGGATCTGTCTCCTCAACCCTTGGTAGATTCGTTCGATTTCTGGATCAAAATCGTACAATGTATTACTTGGGTTGGCCTTGGTCATACACCAAAAATAAACCAAATAAAATAAAAATTAAATATAAAATAACTAAAAGAACAAGAAAATAAAGAAAACAAAATTTAGTTGCCAATCCCCGACAATGGCGCCAAAAACTTGATGCGTGTCAAATATGCGCAATTAGTGCAAGTGATAAGTAGATGATTTTTTGAATAAATAAAGTAATTAGGGAAAACTAAATAAAAGGAGGTCAAATTAAGAAAGAGGGTTGGATCCAATTATGTTTGTATAGTGGATTTGATTGATATGTTTCTGTCTAATGCAATTATACTACACTGCCTCGGCAGTACTGCATATTACTGTCTTCGGTAGCGGTAGTGTTCTTTGCCGCGATAATCCCTTGCTCTTGGGCAGATTTACCAAAGTTCGGCAAACTATCCTTTGATGACTCCGCTTATCCCTAAGTCGAAACACTGTTGATGATCAGTACTTGATGGATACCTCCCGGCGTTAATCAATTATAATAAACAACCAATCCAACACTTCTTTTAGCTGTTGAAACTCCAACCTATCCCTAGGCCGAGTTAGTATTTTCTAATCAAGTCAAATACCGTACTTACTCCTTTCATGAGTCTAACTCTCTCGAGTCTAGACAAATAAATTACTTACAAACTTCTCTCCCGAGCTTGGATGCAAGAACAAAGAATGGCAAAGAGTAATCAAACTTTGATATTTTATTGCATTGAAACAAGAAACAAGATACAATCCCTTTTCACTAATACTCAACAACTTTTACCTAAACCCCAAGAAAGCTTAGAACATAATGGGAATAATTATTCCTAGGGTGAACTCACTCAAATTCGGCTATCCTATTCCCTTGGACGGCTATGCCTTATATAGGCTTAGCCTAGGGAAAACCTTTCCTAAATAGAGTACAACTTGCAGTAGAGAACAAGTTATGTACATAGGTTAAATATTTCCAAGTTTAATTCTTCTAGAAGGCTTTTTCCCGCTTGGCCTTGTCCTTGGGCTTTCCTTGTGTTGTCCAGCTCCGATCCTTGGGCTTCTTGTCCAGCAACGTTCTCCTCATTTTTATCCTTAGTTTACCTGCCACATTGCTATTTTTCCTCTACTGCCTCGGCATCAGGTCCTGCCTCGGCCTCAGTTTGCTGTCGCGACAATACTTTTTCCTGCACAGACATAAAAATACAGTAAAGTATGCCTTTTCTGTAAATATTATCTTTAACAGTATAATCCCTAAATATATCATATTAAGTATATGCATTGGTCTAAGTAGGTGCAGAATTGATGATAAGTGCCTATGAAAAGTGTAGAAAGTGATAGTGAGTTGAGCACTTATCACTCCTTTTCTCCACTTCGGTTTATTCTCGCTTTGTGTCCGATAGAATCAACATCTTTTTCTCTATCTATCGAGCACCAGTTGTCATTTTCAATCTACTACCGCGGCCTCCAAAGTACTGCCGTGACGGGTGCTTATTTGCAATTCAACCTTAATTTCTAGCATCCTTTATCTTCTCTAGCATTACCTGTGGGGTAGTTTCCTGTCATAGAAAAAAATTATCAAATGTATCTGTTTTATTCCAAATAATAGATAAAATTCATGAAATTGGATCTAAGATGCTGGAATATGGAAAATACTCAAAATTATCTAATATTATGCTTAATTGTGTTCTTTATTTGCAATAATTGAATAGGAAAATGGTATAAAAATTAGGACTAATATGCACTCTTCAAATATCCCCAAACTCGAACTATTGCTTGTCTACAAACAATGAAAAAGATAAATTTAAGTCAAGAATTTTAAAATAATATATTGGCTTGCCTGTCGATGCAAAATTCCTTTCTTGACTCGGCATCTTTAAGGTTATATGAATTCCTCGAAACTAGACTACGAGTCTTAGTGGGTGTGTGCATAGTTGTGTCAAAGTTGAATTTCTAAGATCTAATACGTTTTCTAGCTCAAGACTTCTGACTTAGATTTTTCTCTAATTTTTTTCCTTTCTTTCACCCTAATTGTATATAAATATATATTTCTATATACTTATACTACCTGATCCAATTTCGAGCACCTCAAGTGTTTAGCTATTCTTACTAGAGCCAATTTTGGGCACCTCTAGTAAGTGGAAAAAAGACTAAGTCCTAGAACCAGTGATGGCACCTCTATGGACTAGACTAGATCCGGTGATAGGCATCTTTAGTTAAAATCTAAGCCTAAGTCCTTATTGGTTTTCAAAGAAAGAACTTTTAAAATCAACTAAGACTAGTAGTGTTTATGTAATCGCAAGCTCATAGTCTAATCCTAAGTACTAATCCTAAGAGACCTTTCTGAATTAAAGTCTGGTAAATGGTGCAAACTGCGGTGGCGGTTGGAGAATATATTACTATCGGGGCAGTTTCAATGAAATTCAACGGACTAAAAAAAATTGTATCGAATTTAAATTACTAAAAAAGACCAGAATTAAGAGAGTAATTAGATAGTCCGAATATTTTCATACATAGCAGGTAATTACATATTATAAAATTAGAATCAATACTCTCCTAAACTCGAGAGATGCATTATCCTGAATGTATGTAAAAAAGATAGATAAGAGACAATATATATACCGAAAATATTAGACAAAAGAAATGAAAATTAGAAGTGACTATCACCCTTATAATGTGGAGGATTCAAAGGAATCCTCAGAATTGTTGTCTATTAAGAGCTTGCGGAAGGTCTTGTGCGGTTGTTGTGCTGCTGCCTTTGGCGGGTTGACCATTTGCTTGTGTGGTGATATGAAGAAGACCTAAAATAAAAGAAAGGTTTGAAAACTAATATAATTATTCCTAATGTAATGTAAAAAGGAAAACCTAAAATAAAGAAAAAAATTCAAACTTAATAAAGTTTGAAAACTAAAGTTTAGGTCATAGTAGGAGGATGTTTAGAAACATCCCCTAAAATGACTACTTCCTGGAATTTCTGGATTGTTGGTCCCTTGTATCTTTTAAGGCGTTGTCCATTGACTTAAAATTATTGTCCATCTTGATGAGATTTTATTGTGACTGCTCCATGAGAATGTGTCTGAACAACCATGAATGGGCCTGACCATCACGACTTGAGCTTTCCAGGAAACAACTTTAACCAAGAATTGTAAAGTAAAACTTGTTGCCCAGGCAAAATCTTTTGGGGAAGTAAGTTCTGGTCTTGCCACTTTTTTGTTTTTTCCTTGTAAATTCTGGCATTCTTATATGTTGTTTCTCTGAATTCTTTGATTTCGTTTAGATTTAGTAGTCTTTTCTGCCCTGCTTTTTCCCTGTCCATGTTGACCATTTTTATTGTCCAATAAGCTTTATGTTCTATTTCGAATGACAAATGGTAGGCTTTTCCATAAACTAGTTGATATGAGGACATCTTTAATGGAGTCTTAAACGTCGTTCTGTATGCCCAAAGAGCATCATTTAGTTTTAGGAATCAATCTTTTCGTGTTGGATTTATGACTTTTTCCACTATTGTTTTGAGTTCTCTGTTTGATACTTCGGCTTGGTCGTTGGTCTTTGGGTGGTATGTTGTGGCAATATTGTGTGTGACACCCAATTTCCTTAAGGTCGTGGTAATTGTTTGTTGTCGAAATTCTTACCTCCATCATTAATGATGGCTCGTGGAATACCAAAACGGCTGAATATATTTTTCTTCAAAAATTTTTGAAATGTTTTGGCATCGTTTTTCGTTGTGGCTATTGCTTCTACCTTTTTAGATACATAGTCCACTCTTATGAAATCTATACCCCATACATCAAACAATTCTACTTCGAGAATTTCTGTTAACTTATGTTTTGGATAATTTCATGCATGATTTTTATTCGCCATGGTTGCCTTGAGTTAGCATGTTGATTTATGTTTTGAAGTTATGGTTATGCGGATATTATCTTTGGTTTTGTTTGAACTCTTTTATGTATGAATTCCATGTTTTGTTGCTTGAGCATGATTCGAATGGATGTGTATGAGTTTCAAGCAGGTGTAACCTGATCTTTGAGTTCAAAAAGTCTTATGCATGTTAAGTATGCTTGTATGTGGTTGTTGGGTTAGTCCTTAGCTGTTTTGCTTTAAAAATTTGTCCAGATATGAGGGCTTTCGGTTTCACCTTGTATCGATACGCCAATATCTTTTTGAGCCTTTGGGCTTTCGGTAAGCCCAACAAGGTTGGCTTAGAGCCTGTGTATAGATACGTTGGTCGTTTGGGCTCAGGAAGGCTTTCTAGGGTTGGTTACTGGGGTCAGGTCTTTGGACTTGGCTTCGGTAATCCCTGTGTATCCACCTCAGGTCGGTCTTGCGACTAGGTCAGGTCTAAGGGTTTACAAGCAAAGACTGTACTCTCTTGTTTCATGAGCCTAACTCTCCCGATATTAGACAAATAGGTTTTTCTTCACATACTATTATCTCTATCTCATATATAAAGAAGAGTAAACACCAAGAGAGAATAAACTACGAAAATAAGGTTTGCATTAATAAATATCAAATAGGTACAACCTTCTTCTCCAACTAGTCCACAAGCAACCTAAGCCTCGGTTGGGAATTATAACATAATAGCTTTGTTAGGGGCTTTAGGTTTTATTATAAGAACTCGACTTGTTTTTCCTAACCCTAATGTATGGCTTATATAGGCCAAGCCTAGGTTAAAGTCTTCCATACAAGGAAAGAGCTCTAAAAGGAAAAGAATACAATTCCTTATTAACTTTAGACATGTCATTCTATTTCCTCAAATAACTCTTTTATTCTCGCATTGACCTTTGACCATGGCTTGACTCCTTTTCTCCAGTTCGGTTTCTTCTCGCTTTGTGTCCGATAAAATCGATATCTTTTTCTCTATCTATCGAACATCAGTTGTCATTTTCAATCTGCTACCGCGACCTCCAAAGTGCTACCGTGACGGGTGCTTATTTTCAATTCAACCTTAATTTCCAGCATCCTTTATCTTCTCTAGCATTACCTGTGGGGTAGTTTCCTGTCTAAGAAAAAAAATATCAAATACATCTATTTTATGCCAAATAATAGATAATTTCATAAAATTGGACTTGGGATGTTGGAATGTGGAAAATACTCGGAATTATCTAATATTATGCTTAATTTTGTCCTTTATTTGCAATAACTGAGTGAGAAAATGGTATAAAAATTAGGACTAATATGCACTCATCACAAGGCTTATTGGGCAATTAAGATGATTAACATGAATTGGGAAAAAGTGGGAAAAAAGAGACTTTTGGACTTAAACGAAATTGACTAATTCCGAACTATTATATATGAAAATGCCAAAATCTAAAAAAAAAAGAGACAAAAAGGTGGTACGATTAAAAATTGTTGTCGTAGCAGATAATGTCAGGAAAACAAGTCTTGCTTTACAATTCTATATTGAAGTTGTTCCCTGGGAAGCTCAAATCCCGATGGTTAGGACCATTCAAAATTGTCTAAACATACCCTCATGGTGTCATAACAATAAAATCCATCAAAGATGGACATGAATTTAAGGTTAATGGTCAATGGATAAAACCATACAATGCCGCAATTCCAGAATGAAAAGGAAGTGGTTACTCTAGGAGACGCAACTGATTTCCCTTCTACTGTAACACATTGACTTATGTCCCCTTCTGATGATTTTACATTTATGCTTTAGGAACTAGTTATATTTACATCTTTAGTAATAATAATTTAGATAACTTAATTTTATATTTTCTAAAACTATCATACCACAAGAAAACTGTTGTAAACCCGCTTCGAGCATCACAAGCACCACTAAGGAGTCGCTGAAATCTGGTCATCGATAGTGACTTAGTAGATTCATTTGAATCTCCCTCTATATAGGATGGTAGCTTATTTTTGTTTACCTTTATTTTTCTATTTTATTTTTATTTTGTTTTTATTTTCAGTTATCCTTTTATCTCCATCTATATGTTTTTCATGTAATGAGTACAATGCATCCCTTGAGTTTGGGGGAACATTGGTCTTGTTTTGTACTATGTAAATATATCTGCAATGTAACATCTCAGTCTTGGGGTTGGTAGTTTGAGTGTTAGTTGTAGAAGTTCGATTCGGGTTGAATCAGATTCTTAGGGTTCGTTATTCCGGGAAAAATTAAAATAATAATATTTTAATCGGATAAGTAGTAATTTTTTGAAATGGTTTAGAAATATTAAAATGATGTTTTAAAATTAAAGGAATATTATCTGAAATTTAATTTCATTTTTAATTAAATTTAATTATGTGTGAGTGACCAAATTGTAATTTTGGAAAAGATTTGGGGATTTAATTAGTGATTTTCGAAAATATGGATTATTAGTGACTAAATTGGAAAGCAAGTCATACTTAGAATCCTTAGAGGGCCATAAACCCAATTTATTTTTAATTAATGATTTATCCACCAAAATTGTTTTTAAATAGTTTTATTTAAGATGATAATTTCATTTTCTTTCTTAACCACTTATTTTCTCATCTTTTCTCCCAAAATTTTCTCTTCATCTTCTTCTCTAAATTTCTTCATCATTTTCAACAAGATTTATTTCATTTTACTCATCTTTTTATTTTCTACAAAACCTACTCATCAATTTTGCAAAATCAACATCCATTTTCAAGAAATCAAGGAGAGGATTTCTTATCTTTTTGGTGGAGTAAATCTCAAAGGTAATTTGCTGATTTCTAATCTTTTTCTAAGGTTCTTTATTGAAATTCCCAAGTATTGGCTTCTTAATCAATAATTGAAACTTGATTTTATATTTTTAATACTAGATCTATGGATTTTATGGAGGTTTTTGTGAAATCTTTTTAGATATCAATTAATATTGTAATTAGGTTGATTTAATTATTATATTATGTCAATTAAATGATTATTTGATTCTTTAATTGGTGGCACATAAATTTAATACCGGAATAATGTAATCGGTGGTGTTTTAAGGTGGTTTTCGGTTGTTTTAGGGGCCCTTTTAGGTGTTCTAATGTTGCTGAAGGTATAAGGATGGTTTGAATGTTTTTTTGGTTCATAATTGAGGTGGATTAGATGTTAGATTCATTAGGTTTTGGGCTAATGTTGTTTCAGATGTGTTTCGGCTTAGTTTTCGGTCTTTTCGGCTAGGTTTTCAATAGTTTTGTGGAGGTTTGAAGTGGCTGCTGGTTTAAGCATGTTATGATATGAATATACTCTATTTTTAATGTTGTAGAGTAATTACAAGAAGGTGCTTAAGTGGTTATTGCATTGGTATTGCCGTCGGAGCATCAACGAAGGCTCGTTTCGCTCGACGGTGAGTGATTTTGGGTTACAAATAAATCGCATTGGTTCGGTTCTGTTTTGGGGACTATGAAATAGTGTGAAAATTTTCCATAGTTTAAGAGTAAGTTAAATAAATGATTTTGATACATTTTCTTAAGTATAGGCAATTTCGGTAATGGCTTTGATGAACATGATTTAATGAGATTTTGAAGATGTATAATTATAATTTTGAAATGAAGCATGCATGTGTTAAATTACTAAAAGTGTGTGGTTTATAAAGACATCAATGGATTATGAAAACATGAAAATGAATTGGAATAATATATGGTTATTTGCTTTACAATTAATGGTACCATTGTGCATGACATTCGGTTCATTTGTTGAACATATTATGGATGCATTATGAGCTGAAAATGAATTGGAATAATATTTGGTTATTTGAATTAAAATTAATGGTGCCATTGGGCATGACTTTCAGTTCATTTGTTGAACACATTATGGATGCATTATGAGCAGAAAATTAGCATGCATATTTGAACTTGATATTGGCTTAGTGACACTAACTTTAGACTCGAATACGAATGATATATCATTAGGATTGAATGCGCTATAAAAATAAAGAAAATAATGATGATGCGTACACGTAAACAAGGGTGACTCTGTGTCCGATCGTGCGTGTAGATCTTGTCTATATGTAAATAAGGGTGACTTTGTATCCGATCGTGCATACAGTTGACCCATACGTAAACAAGGGTGACTTTGTGTCCGACCGTACGTAGCGGGGGTAACATGTATACAAGGGTGACTATATGTTTGGTCGATGCATGTTGAGACTAAGAGTCTCCAATTATGTAAAAATGGATTTGTGTATTCAATGAACTAAAAGTTCATATTAAGTGATCACTAGAAAGCTAATATGCATACATGAAGTGAAAAGGTATTCTTGTGCATGACACATGAAATGATTTGACAATGTTGATGAGCATGATTTGGTTTTACTCATTTCAAATAAGCATGAAGGATGCAAACATGACATTTAAAATGATTTTGTTTTATGCATTGATGACCTTATGTAGAGCTTCCTCACTAAGCATGTTTGCTTAAGCTCTCTTTTCATCTTTGTAGAAAAATAAGGGCACTCGGGACTACATTCGGAGCAAGGAAACCAAGGGGAAAGGTTATCTCAAATTTTGGTATATTTTGGCAAATAAGTTGGGGCTTGGCAATGTGTAAACAAACCTATTTGAGGAGTGTGAATTTTGGCTTTGGTTTATGTTGTAACAAGACCTTTGTTGCTTTGATTGTTAATTGATGGATCATGGTATTGTTTGGATTGTTGAAGCATGTTCTTGCTTGAACGTTATGATTTTAATCATGTTCTAGGTAGCATGCCTATAGGTTGTTTGGGGTCCTTGACGTTGATAATCATGTGTTATATGTTGTTATTTATGGTTAGGATTTATGCATATAGTTGGTGGTGATTAACGATTGTGAATTAAGTCGATAACGTCCACTTAGTGCGATGAAATTTTTAGGTTCCAGACCCAAAGTTTCAAAAACTTAGGGAAGGTTTTGAAACCTTGCGAGCAATTTCGATTCTAGAAACTTAATGGACGCGAAAAGTTTCAAAACTTTTAGGGAAGTTTCGAAACCTTTTACATAAAGTTTCGAAACCTTTATGGAAGGTTTCGAAACCTTTGGCCGCTAGAAATCGATAGTTGTTGGAAATTGCATTTTAGTCTCAGATATTTTTGTTTATTCAATTAGGGTTAATTTCAAGATGGCTTACTTAATTTGGACGAATTTCTTATAATTTAAAAGATTTACATTTTGGTCCCTAAATTGACGAAATATGCAATTGATGAGGTTAGAATGCTTCGTTTGATTTGAAATTTACCGTGAGAGATATTTGTATGTTTAATTGAACTTTGAGGGAACGATTTTCTACTTTGTCTTTAGAATTTAAAAATTTTACGTTTTATTTCTTAATTTACTTAAGTGTTTAATTGAATGCTTGTTTGTGATCGGATTGCTTCCGTTAATGCTTTGTATGAGACCTTGACATGTAGGAATATAATTATGCATCTAGAAGAAAAATATATATCGATTTTAGGGTTATTTATCAAATCGGACCTTCGCGGGTTTGGTTTGATATTCCCCGTGTAACCCATTAGTTTCGGTTTCGTCTAGGCCGGGCTATGGGGTTACTTGCAATGTATAAAATTTGTTGTTGATGCGTTTCAAATATGCACAATTTGTGCAAGTGAACACATCGCGAGTAATAAAGTAATGAGTAAATCAGATATCGTATCCACAGGGATTGGTATACTCAATATGCCTTCTTTTGTCTTCTTGCTCTGAAAAGGAATAAAGTAAAAACATAGGTAATTTAGTTGTGATTGAACTAAATAGAGAAAGCTAAATAAAAAGAGAATCATATAAAGAAAGTGGCTAGGATCCAGTTGTATTGTATAGTGAATTCAATTGACTTGTTTCTATTCAATGCAATCGCACATCATTGCCTCGACAGAACTACAGATTACTGCCTCGACAGTGATGATGCTCGCCCGCCGCGACAATCTCTTGCTCTTGGGTGGACTTTATCAAAGTTCGGCAAAGTGTGCTTTCATGACCCCGCTTATCTCTAAGTCGAAATACTATTGTTGACTAGTCCTTGATGATACCTCTCGGCGTGAATCAATTATAATCACCAACCAGTCCAACACTTCTTTTAGCCGCTAAAAATCTAACCTATCTCTAGGCTGAGTTAGTGTTTCCCGATTGAAACACCGTACTTGTTCCTTTCGTGAATCTAACTCTCGATATTAGATTAATGTATTACTCATAAACTTCTCTCTCGAGCTTGAATATAAGAACAAAAATTGGCAAAGAATAAGCAAACCTTGATATTTTATTGCATTGAAACAAGAAATAAAATTCAATCTTTTCACACTACTACTCTACAACCTTCACCTAAGCCAAAAGAAAATTAGAACCTAATGTAAAGAAAAGAAAACTCTAAAAGATGAAGTCGGCCTATGGTCCTAAGTCTAGGTCTAAGTCTATTCTCTCTTCTCCTTGGACGACTATGGCTTATATGGGCTTGGCCTAGGGCAAACCTTTCCTAAGTAGGAATACAACTTGGAGTAGGACAAAAATCGAATACATAAATAAAATATTTCCAAGTTTATTCCCACTATGATGCTTTCCTGCGTGGCCTTTTTCTTGGGCTTTCCACATGATCTCTAGCTCTGATCTTTGGGCTGCTTGTCCAACAACGTTCTCCTCATTTTTCTCCTTAGGTCTTGCCTCGGCCTCAGTTGTTATCGTGGCATTGATTTTTCTTGCAAAGATACAAAAATGCAGTAAAGCTTGCCTTTTTTGTAAATATCATCTTTATAAGCAAAATCTCTAAATATCTCATATTAAGTATATGCATTAGTCTAAGTAGGTGTAGATTTAGTGATTATTGTTCATGAAAGGTGTAAAAAATGATAGTGAGTTGAGCACTTATTACACCATCAAACTCGAACTATTGCTTGTCCTCAAGCAATGCCAACCATCAATTTGCCAAACATTATTCTCTCTTGGTCTTATGTTTTCATCTATTCTCCCCACCATAGCTATGTCTATTCTTTAGACTTAACCTTTTGGTTATCCAAGGGTTTTACCTAGAAAACAAACTATAAGATTTTGTGAGTGTTTGCATTTTTGTGGACAAGTTTGCTCAAAGGCCTTCTTAGACAAACTCTAACTTCAAGACAAACAGACTTGGATTTAGTGTACTCTCCTTAAAACAACAAACTCTTGAGCCAATTTTGGGCACCTCAAGGATTGTGTTTTCTTATCAATATTTCCTTCTTTCTTTTGCTATTCTTTTAAGTATACTAGAGCCAATTTTGGGCACCTCTAGCATGAAGAAGAGTGTTTCCTAGAGCCGGTGATAAGCACCTCTAGTCACATGTCTAAAAATCTAAGTCTTTATCACCTAAGTTCATTAAAAGAATTCTTATAGTCAAACAAGTCCCAAAAGTGTTTTTAAGATCAATGGTGCGTGTAATAAAAGCGTAATTGAGTGCAAGTGTACACGTCGTCAAGTAATAAAATGATAAGTATATCGTGTATCGTCTCCACAGGGATTAGTATACTTAATATGTCTCCCCTTGTTCCCTTGCTCCTAAAAGATAAAGTAAAAACACAGATAAGTGGATTTGCTTAACTAACTAAATAATTAAATAACAAAACATAAAATAAAAGGTTGAGAAAGATATAGAGAAAGTGGGTAGGATCCAGCTACGTCAATTAGTGGATTCGATTGATCTTCTTCTTTTCCAATGCAATTACACAACACCGCTTCGACAATAATGTCGATACTGCCTTGGCAGCATTAATGTTCTCTACCGCGGCAATCTCTTGCTCTTGGGCAGAAGCATCAAAGTTCAACAAAGTGTCCGTAGTTGACTCTGCTTATCTCTAAGTCAGAGCGTTGTTGATGACTGGTCCTTGACGATACCTCTCGGCGTAAATCAACGATAATCACCAATCAATACAACAATTCTTTTAGCTGCTGAAACTCTTAACCTATCTCTAGGCCGAGTTAGTGTCTACAACACCGTACTTATCCCTTTCGTGAATCTACACCTCTCGATGCTAGATAAATATATTACTTACAAACTTCTCTCTTGAGCTTGAATGCAAGAACAAGGAATGACAATAGGATAAGCAAACTTTGATATTATTATTGCATTAGAACAAAGAAACAAGAAACAATCTCCTCTCACTAATATCAACAACCTTCACCTATCCTTAAGAAATTTAGAACATAATATCGTGAGGTACTATTCTTAGGGAGAAGGGTTTTTCTAAAATCGGCTCTCTAAACAATATGGTCGGCTAGGTTATTTATAGTCTTAACCTAGGGCAAACATTTCCTAAATAGACTTTAACTTAGAGTAAGGAACAAGTCTTCTTTCATGAGATCTGATATTTCCAAGTTTGCCGCCTTCTAGAAGGATTTTCCCGCTTGGTCTTTGACTTGGTCTTTTAGTGCGCTAGCCTGGTCCAATTGGTGCGCTGTATCTTCCAGAATATTCTTTATATTTGTATCTTTCATTGCGCCTACAATATTGATGCTGCCACTCTGGATGCTGCCGCGGCTTTTTCTGCTGCCTCGGCTTTTTCTGCTGCCTCGGCCTCAACATTGCTTTACTGCTGTTTCGGTCCTGGATATTCCTACATGTATAGAATATGTAATAATATCTGCATTCTCTACAAATATTGACCTTATAAGTAGTGAAAACGGAATTATCCAATATTGCGCAAAGAGTCCATATTTCAGTTCAAGTTGGTGTATAATAGATGTATAATGTACCATGAGAAGGGTAGTAAATAACTGTCTTTTAAGCACTCATCAAATACCCCGAAACTCGAACTATTGTTTATCCTCAAGCAATGCAAGACATCAAATTGTCGAACCTTACTCCCCTTTGGTCTTACTTTTCCATCTATTCTCCCCACCATGGTCATGTCTATCTGTCCGTTTTAGCCACTAGTTTACCCAAGGACTTTTACTAAGAAACAAACTCTAAGGCTAGGTGAGTGTGTGCATTTTATGGACAAGATTGATTCAAGGCTTTCTTAGATAAACTCTAAGTTCAAGACATGTAGAATTTGGATTAAAGCTATCTCCTTAAAACAACAAGTCTTGATCCAATTTCGGGAACCTCAAGATATGCTTTTTCTATTTTCTTCTTTTTCTTCTTTTTTTCTTTTTTAACCACCTATTTAGCATACTAGAGCCAGTTTCGGGCACCTCCAAAAGGTTCTAAGTCTTTATCACCTAAGTTTATTAAAAGAACTCCTAAATCAAACAGGTCCAAAAAGTGTTTATTTTCTTTCTAACCCTAAAGCAAGCTTCTAAGTTTTATTCCATGAGTATCCTATGGTTATCCCTTCAAAACAGAACTTGTCCATGGTAAGGAGAAAGATTTCTATAACCTTAAAGGAGTAAACTAAAGCAAAGTTGATGTAGAGCAGTGCAAGATTACAAACAGTAATTCAAGAAAAGAGAATATTGCAAAAATTTCAGAAAAAAAAATTTACTCCCTTTTCATGGTAATGCCGCAGCAGTGGGTAGCGTCGGTAGTGCTTCTACACTTATAATACCCCCAAACTCAAACCGGGCATTGTCCTCAATGCTCAAAATATAAGGCAAACAACAATTCCAATAAAAAAATAGACAAAAGCAGTAAATGAAATTATTTATAACGATTCCGAGGAGCTGCTTGTACGGAGCATTCTCCTAGGCCTTGCTATTGATGCCTTTCGTTTAGATCCTTGTGCTGGTGATTGTTGTTGTTTGGCCTGCCGATGCGGCTGAACTCGACTGGGCGGTGTACGGTGCGTTGGTGCAGTAACTTTATCCCCTTCTTCCACTTCGTCCATATTTTTTATGTTCATGATTTCCGTTCTGCCCCCTGCCATGACAGTGGGTATTGCTTATTCATGGGACGAACTATGGTATTCATCAATCTCGCGAGAGAGTGTATCTCTGCTGAGACTGGGCATAGGGATTGGTTCCCTTTGGGGAGGGTTAAAAACAGCTCGCCTCTTGGATGGCCTTTGACTGGTAGATGATACTCTAGCAGACCTAGCTGGCCTGGAAGGTCCGACAGCATGAAACTATTGATGCGGCTGTGGCTGGAAAAATGGTTGCGGCCCTGGGGCAGGTGTTGTCTCGGTATAAGGCGCGGTAGTGACAAATATGTCAGCTGGGAATTTGGGAAATTGTGCCCCTTGATGTGGGAAGCTTTGCAGCATCATGTTGGCAAGAGTGTTGTTGAAATCTCTCTGATATTCCATGTATCGTTGCTGGCGAAGGTCCATGTCTAATATCCTCTACAAAATCTCCTGATATGGATCTGCTGCGGTAGTGGCTTGGGCAGTGCCAGGTGCTTCTACCATATAATGCCCTCCGGCAGTAAAGTCGGAAGAGAATTGTTGAGGTGTTGCATGCACTGGGTCTGCTTGGGTGATCTGCATCACTCTGTGGCAGAATTCTCTTTTCAAGCCTTGCCTTTGTGTTGTGTATTCATTTGTTTCTTCTATAGGTACACCTGCAACAATGCATAGGGCAGAGATTAAACTAGAGAAATATAATGGACCTCGTTCTTTCTTACCGCAATCATAATTTTCTTGAAGAATAATCTCTCCAACATTTATGGTCCTCTTGTTGATGATTGATTGAATGAGCAACAATCTTCTTCTATCAACTGTGCTATTATGGGAGGTGGGCATGAGGCGTCACTTGAAAAATGTGCACCAAAGCTTGGCTTCGGGTTTAAGAATGAGCCTTGTTACACAACCCCTATGAGAACCGGTTTCCCATGGAGTGTTGTCGTAGCAAAGTTCGTCCTTGATGGCCTTGTAATCCTTGTTATTGGCTGCAAATTCACCATGTTCATCGCGTTCATCGCGTGTGGGGATAAGGCCGTAGTAATCATTGATTGCCTCGGCATCAAGCTTTATTGGCTTGCCCCAACAGTAGACGAACAACGTGTCCTTGTTCGGACAATGCGCATAGAATTCTCTTACAATTGTGGCATTTGCTATGGGAGGTTAGAGGCAAAATTTTTCCCAATCTCGGCCTTTGATCTTGTCGAGCAAGAATTGGTCGATTCCATAGTTTTCTTTGATGGTATGCTAGAATCCTTGTTCCTCTCATAACTACCGTGCAATGAAAGACCTTTGGAATCGCTCTGCTACGATGGTATTGGCAAAACGCTTGTATGCTGCCATGGAGGATTCGAATGTTGATGAGATGTTCTTGAAAATAAGCTGTAAAGTACAAGAATGTGGGTAAGACTGCAGAGAGTATTGTGAGGAAGATTTGGCAAGATTAATGAAGAATGCAAAGTGAATAGTTTAAACAAGGAAGTTGCTTATATAGGCCTCGATAGTGTGACCGTTTAAACCACTAGCCGTTTTATAGCCGTTTGGAATTTTCTGCCTGTTGGTATTTAACTGCCTCAAAAGCATAATCGGCTGATAGCCGTTACACTGTTTTTGCCCATTGGGAATTCTACGGCTCTGGCACAGTGCACTGTCGCGACAGCAGACTTCTTGCTGTGAACTACTTTTTTGTTATTCCTGCTGTATTATCCTAACCTAAAAAAACATAAACATCAAGAAATAGTCAAATAATGAGAAGATAATTATTCCTAAATACCATAATTAAGAGAATTCATAAAAATACCAAATAAAATAGAAGAGAAAATTAAAATAAGAATATAAAGAAAACTTATGGAGGGTTATTTCCGACATTTCTTATAGTCCATCTGCACTCTCCATCGAGTTACAATTCTGCCCAAAAAGGTTTGGACCATAAATACGGATAGTCCCCTTTGTATTATCTTGGTGGGGGTGTCTTTCTTTCGTGTTCTCTTGTAATCCATGCATGTCCTCCATCCTGATATTATTTCTAAAGGCAAAAACAAATTGTTAAAAAAAATTATATCAACATCCAACCACTTAATTACCTCATTGCCATTGACTTCCATCATAGTTGGATATAGCCTTCGTTGTCGTGGACATTGTTGTGATAGCCAATTTTCGTGGCAATCTTTTGCCAAAATTCGGTGTACGTCAAGTGAAAAATCATCTTTCTTGAAGTCTTCAAGCATTAACCCACATTATTTTTTATGCTTCTCAGTAATCTCCATCAATAGAGATTCTGGCTTGCAACTAACATTAGATGAAATTACCACAGAAATATCATCTTCCAAATAATAATATCCTATTTGTGATGGCTTCAAATCTTGTAATATTGACTCCTCGAAATATACCTGCAATGGAAAGGATAAGTTTTTAAAGAATTCAAAAGGTTCATTTAGTACCATCTCATTTTCCACTATCACGGCATTAACATCTTGTTGGTCGAACATGTCTTTGTGTAACTGCCCCGACAGTTGTGAGTGTGAGGAATCCTCAGCTTTCTTTTTCAGCATCATTGCTGCCGTAACATCCTGGGAATCAGACTTCTCAGAATTTTCTAGAGCATTACTCTCATCTGCCTCGTTGAATGGTATCGTGACGTTACCCTGTTCAGGCTTCTCTACTGATGCGGCATGACTCTCGGCAGACTCATCCATTGTTTGACAGTCTTTCTCAACAACATATTCTGGACTCAGAGGTTCTGGAATTTCCTCTTTGTCCTCTAGTGTTGGGATTTCAGTATCCCCAAGGATTGATTGTTGCAATTGATATTCTGAATCCCTCAAGGGTGCATCCATTCTAGCTATATATGCATCCATGAACCTTGATTGCTCTGTCATAAATTCTTCAATTCTAGCCAATGATGCTTTCAATGTTTCTTCCAATGAATTTGAATACTCTTGAGAAATATTATATTGCCATGGCATATCTATAATATCTACAAAATTGTTATGATATAAAAAATTTTGAGCGTTTTGATCATACCATGAAGGATTTTGTTGTTGGTTCCATCTATTGTCTTCTCTATGGCCGTATGTTTCAGTATTGTATGGGCAATTGTTAACCAAATGATCATCTCCACAAAAATTTGCCCAGGCATAAACTCGTTAGGTTGCTCTTGGTTGGCATTAATCATCATTTAATCTAGCAAATTCTTGATTGGCTCGGTTCATATCTTCCAACATTAACTCCCGAATAGAGTTCTTTCTTCTTGCATCTTGAGCCTTCAACTTGAAACATACATAATTTTTTTTAAGAAAAAGAAAATATGTTAGTAAAAATAATAAAACAAAAACAAGAAAATTAAAGAAGACAAAATTTAGTTGTCAATCTCCGGCAACGGCACCAAAAACTTGGTGCGTGTAATAAAAGCGCAATTGAGTGCAAGTGTACACGTCGTCAAGTAATAAAATGATAAGTATATCGTGTATCGTCTCCATAGGGATTGGTATACTTAATATGTCTCCTCTTGTTCCCTTGCTCTGGAAAGATAAAGTAAAAACACAGATAAGTGGATTTGTTTAACGAAATAAATAATTAAATAACAAAACATAAAATAAAAGGTTGAGAACGATATATAGAAAGTGGGTAGGTCCAGCTGCGTCAATTAGTGGATTCGATTGAAATTCTTCTTGTCCAATGCAATTACACAACACTGCTTCGATAGTACTACAGATACCGCCTCGGCAGCATTAGTGTTCTCTGCCGCGGCAATCTCTTGCTCTTGGGCAGAAGCATCAAAGTTCAACAAAGTGTCCGTAGTTGACTCCGCTTATCTCTAAGTCAGAGTGTTGTTGATGACTGGTCCTTGACGATACCTCTCAGCGTAAATCAACGATAATCACCAATCAATACAATAATTCTTTTAGCTGCTGAAACTTTTAATCTATCTTTAGGCCGAGTTAGTGTTTACAACACCGTACTTATCCCTTTCATGAATCTACACCTCTTGATGCTAGATAAATATATTACTTACAAACTTCTCTCTCGAGCTTGAATGCAAGAACAAGGAATGACAATAGGATAAGCAAACTTTGATATAATTATTGTATTAGAACAAAGAAACAAGAAACAATCTCCTCTCACTAATATCAACAACCTTCACCTATCCCTAAGAAATTTAGAACATAATATCGTGAGGTACAATTCTTAGGGAGAAGGGTTTCCCTAAAATCGGCTCTCTAAACAATGTGGCCGGCTAGGCTATTTATAGTCTTAACCTAGGGTCAACCTTTCCTAAATAGACTTTAACTTGGAGTAAGGAATAAGTCTTCTATCATGAGATCTGATATTTTCAAGTTTGCCGCCTTCTAGAAGGATTTTTCCGCTTGGTCTTTGACTTGGGCTTTTAGTGCGCTAGCTTGGTCCAATTGGTGCGCTGTATCTTCTAGAATATTCTTTATATTTTTATCTTTCATTGCGCCTACAATATTGATGTTGCCACTCTGGAAGCTGCTGCGACTTTATTTGCTTCCTCGGCCTCAATACTGCTTTATTGCTGCTTCGGCCCTGGATATTCCTGCATGTACAAAATATGTAATAATATCTGCATTCTCTATAAATATTGACCTTATAAGTAATGATAACGGAATTATCCAATATTGCGTAAAGAGTCCATATTTCAGTTCAAGTTGGTGTATAATAGATGCATAAAGTACCATGAGAAGGGTAGTAAATAACTGCCTTTTAGTCACTCATTAATCAACCTTATAGGAAGCTTCTAAGTTTCTTCCTTAAGTATCCTAAAATTAAGCCTTCTAAACAGGACCTAACCATGGTAATGAGAAAGATTTCAATAGCCTTAAAAGAATAGCCTATGGCAATACTAATGAAAAGCAGTGCAAAAGTATGGACAATAATTCAAGTAAGGTGATGGACATATAAAATTTTTTAAAAATCACTTAAGAATACTTCCTTTCATGGGGGTAGGGCTGCGGCAGTGAATTACCTCAGCAGTGGATCTACACCCCCAAACTCGAACCAAGCATTGTCCTCAATGCTTACATTAGAGGCATAAAGTACGCAACAAAATAATAAGATATGAACAAGTAAAGATTTAAAAGAAGCAGAATATATAAAAATTAAAGGGACTCCGAAGAGCTGTTGGTAATAATTAATTTTCTAGGTCGTGTTGTTGATTGCTTCATCTTTGGTGATGGCGATGGCTGAGTTTTTGCATGCCGTGGCGGCTGGACTCTTGTTGGTGGTGTCTATTGCATTTGAGCATCCACTTCTTCTCCTTCTTCGTATTCGACAATTTCCTCGGTGGCTATTATATTTGTTCCTCTATCATCTTCAACATTCATTATATTTTTCTAGGCATGGTGGATGCTTGGCCCGACAATGGTTGAACTTTGGTGTACATAGGCATCTATTTATGCTGAGAGACTGCCCATGATGATGGGGGGTCTTGGTGGGGTGCTGAAGATTGCCCTCCTCTTAGATGGTCGTCTGCTGGTAGAGAATGTAGTGGCAGAGTTTGCTGCCATAGATGGGCCAACAACATAAAATTTTTGCTGAGGGCCAGTTGTGAAGAATGACCTCGGTCCTCCGTGAGATGGGGTCGTTTCTATGTAGGATGCAGCCGTCACAAACATGTTGGTGGGGAATTCTGGAAACTGTACCCCTTGGCTGGGAAAGTTATGGAGCATCATCTGGGCAAGTGTGTTGTTGAATTCCCTTTGATACACCATATATCGTTGCTGACGAAGATCCATAGCTGCCATCTTGATAAGGGTCTACTGCGGTAGTGGTGTGGACAGTGTCAGGCATGTCTGTCGTGTATTATAACCCGGCAGCTATGTCAGCAATGAATTGCTGAGAAGTTGCATGGACTGGCTTTGCCTGTGTGATCTGTATTAGTTTACTGCAGAATTTTCTAGTCCACCCTCGTCTTTGGGCTGTGAATTCGTCCATTTCTGCCATTGGTACACCTAAAGCAATACAAATACTTGTAATTAAACAAGGGAAATATAAAGGTCCTCTATCTTTCTTACTACACTCGTATATTTCTCTTAAAATTATTTCTCCAACATTAATGCTTCGTTTGTTGATGAGGTATTGAATTACAACCAATCTTCTTGATAAGTGCTCAACTCACTATCACTTTTTACACTTTTCATGGGCACTTACCATCAATTCTACACCTACTTGAACCAATGCATGTACTTAATGTAATATATTTAGGGATGATGCTATTAAAGATGATATTTGTATAAAAGGCATAATTTACTGCATTTTCATGTCAGTGCAGGAACAAGTGTTGTCGCGGTAGCAAACTGAGGCCGAGGCAGGACCTGATGCCGAGGCAGCAGAAGATAAAAAGCAATATGGCAGGCAAACTAAGGAGAAAAATGAGGAGAATGTTGCTGGACAAGAAGCCCAAGGATCGGAGCTGAACAACACATCAAAAGCCTAAGGACAAGGCCACGCGGGAAATAAACCTTCTAGTAGAATCAAACTTAGAAATATTTAACCTATGTACATAACTTGTTTCCTACTCCAAGTTGTACTCTATTTAGGAAAGGTTTACCCTAGGCCAAGCCTATATATGGCATAGCCGTCCAAGGGACTAGGGAAAGCCAAATTTGAGAGAGTTTACTGATGAGTGCCTAAAAAGGCTATTATTTACTATTCTTTTCCTAAACAATATGTACTCATTACCTAATAATTTGAGATGATACATATACTTATTATTCAATAACTGGCATTTTGCTGCCACATCATATAAAGATGATATTTGTGAGAAAAGAAGGCTTTATGGTATGTTTTTGTGTAGTTGCAGGAAATACTTGTCGAGACAGCAGCATTGCCGAAGGCAGAACCATTGCCAAGGCAGCAACAGTGCCGAAGGTAGAAGCAATGTCGCAGCAGCAGAAGCTCCAGTACTGATGCTAGGCGATTGAAAGAGAAAAATAAGCTAAGAATTTCTGGACTTAAAGCGTTTGGATTAGAGCAGATTAGCACGTGAAAAGACTAAGTCAAAGGCCACGCAAGAATAGTCTTCTAGATAGAATTAAACTTGGAAATATTATATTTTTATTACTTGTTCCCTGCTCCAAGTTATATTCTACTTAAGAAAAGTTACCCTAGGTCAATACTATAAATACATGAGTCGTCCAATGTATGAGGGAGAGCCAAATTAGAGAGAAAGCTTTACCCTAAGAATTGTGTTATTCTTTTACAATATGTTCTATGTTTTCTTAGGGTTAGGTGAAGGTTGTAGAATATTAGTGCGAGAAGATTGTATTTTGTTTCTTCGTTTCAATACAATAATAATATCAAAGTTTGCTTATCCTATTGTCATTCTTTGTTCTTGCATTTAAACTTGAGAGAGAAGTTTGTAAGTAATTCATTTATCTAATATCGAGAGAGTTAGATTCACGAAAGAGATAAGTGCGGTGTTGTAGATACTAACTCAGCCTAGAGATAGGTTAAGAGTTTCAGCGGCTAAAAGAAGTGTGGGATTGATTGTTGATTATCATTGATTCACGCCGAGAGGTATCATCAAGGATTGGTCATCAACAGTACTTTGACTTAGAGATAAGCGGGACATCTAAAGACACTTTGTCGAACTTTGGTAAATCTATCTAAGAGCAAGAGATTGTCGCGGCAGAGAACACTAACGCTGCCGAGGCAGTATCTGCAGTGTTGCCGAGACAGTGTTGTGCCATTATATTGAACAAGGATAAATCAATCGAATCTACTATATGACACAACTGGATCCTACCCTTTCTCTCTATTCGTTCTCAACCTTTTATTTAAGCTTTTGTTATTTAGTTATTCAACAAATCTTTTTACTTGTGTTTTTATTTTACTAACTTCAAGAGCAAAGAAACAGGATGCATATTAAGTACACTAGTTCTTGTGAAGAATGATATTCGATAAATACTTATCATTATATTAGTTGATGTGTACACTTGCACTTAATTGCGCTTTTATTACACGCATCATTTACCCTTGGAATAATTTTTCCCATCATGTTCTAAGCTTTCTTAGGGTTTAGGTGAAAGTTGTTGAGTACTAGTGAGAGGAGATTGTATTTTGTTTCTTGTTTCAATGCAATAAAATATCAAAGTTTGCTTACTATTTGCCATTCTTTGTTCTTGCATCCAAGCTCGAGAGAGAAGTTTGTAAGTAATCTATTTCTCTAGACTCATGAGAGTTAGACTCACGAAAGGAGTAAGTGCAGTCTTCAACTTGATTGGAGGATACTAACTCGGCCTAGGGATAGGTTGGAGTTTCAGTGGCTAAAAGAAGTGTGGGATTGGTTGTTGGTTATAATTGATTAACACCGGGAGGTATCATCAAGGAATAATCATAAACAGTTTTTCGACTTAGGGTTAAGCGGATCCATCAAAAAATACTTTGCCGAACTTTGGTAAATCTAGCCAAGAGAAAGGGATTGTCGCGACAGAAAACATTACCGCTGCCGAAGATAGTAATCTGCAGTACTGCCAAAGCAATGAAGTGCAATTGCATTGGACAGAAACGGATCAATCAAATCCACTATACAACACAACTGGATCCTGCCCTCTTTGTCAAATTTGATCTCATCCTATTTAGTTTCCTTTAATTCTTTTATTTAGTTTAATCAGCATCCAATTTACTTATGTCTTTACTTTCGGTTTATAGAGCAAGAAAATCAAAGGAAGCATATTAAGTATACCAATCCCTGAGGAGACGATAACTCAATAATACTTATCACTTATTACTTGCGACGTGTTCACTTGTACTAACTGCATATTTGAAAGTCATCAAGTTTTTTACGCCGTTGCTGGGGATTGGAAACTAAATTTTGTTTTCTTTATTTTTTTAGCTTTTAGTTTAGTTATTTTAATTTTTCTTTTATTTTTATTTTTATTTGGTTTATTTTTGGTGTATGACCAGGGTCAACCCTAGTAATCCACTATACGAGATCGATCCAGAAATCGAGAGAACCTACCCAGGGTTGAGAAGACAGATCCAAGGAGCCATGGAAGTAAATCAAGGAAACCATAACCTACCTGCTGGCAATAGAGGCCTTTCACAGCAACCACTATCGCGGCAGCTAACAATTAGAGATTTTCTGGTGGAAGATCTGAATGGATTGAACCTGGAGTTGTTACACTAGAGATAGAAGAAACCCACTTTTAACTCAAACCAATGATGTTCAATATGCTTAATACTATTGGACAATTCAGTGGGTCTGCAACTGAAGATGTCAGGCAACATCTCAAGTCCTTGATGGAAGTCTGTAACTCATTCAAAATTCAAGGAGTCCGTGAAGACATTTTGAGATTAAAACTTTTCCCTATTCACTGAGGGATAGGGCCAAAACCTAGTTAAATAGCATTCCGGCAAGATCTATTGGATCTTAGAGTAAACTCTACCGAGAATTCATTACGCGATTTAACCCTACCAATTTATATGATAGAATCCGTAATGAGATTACTTCTTTTAGACAGGCTGATGACGAACCTACGTACGAGGCTTGGGAACGCTACATAGAGTTACTAAATAAATGTCCTCTGCATGGAATTCCACTATGGACACAAGTAACCATGTTCTACAATGCTACCAATGCCCCGACAAGGATGATGTTAGATGCCTCGGCAAATAGAACACTCCTTGATAAGGCTCCGGAAAAAGCTATTGAGATTCTGAACAAACTCGGAAGGAACGATTTTTAATTTCCTACTTTTAGGCGTGGAGGATTAAGACGCCAAGCCACAGTAAATGAACTAGAATTTACCAATTCAGTGGCAGCACAATTGGCATCTTTAACCAAGATGGTTCAGAACATCCAAGTACAGTAAAATATTCACGAGACAAAAGCAATCAATTCTTCTAAGTATATGCAAGATGAGGAATCTAGTTTCTATGTGGGAAACTACAACCAGAACAATAATATGATGTTCAACACATACAATTTGGCATGGAAAAGGCACCCAAATTCATGGAGTTATCCTAATAATGCCTTGAACCCACTAACCAAGCCTCAAGTTATCAAAATACACTATCGCAGCAGCATGTTCAGCAGCCACTGTCGCAGCAGCAGATGCATCAGCAGCAACCTATGAACTCATTAGAAAATACTCTCAAGGCCTTCATAATGAAAACAGAATCATACATGGCTGAGAACAGCAGTTTCATGAAGAGAACTGATGACTTCATGAATAGAACAGAGATGAGGCTACAAAATCAGGAAGCTGCTAGAAATCCAAGTTGATCAATTTGCACAAAGACAGAATACTAGACCACAAGGGGGACTACCTAGCAATACTGAAGTTGCTAAGGGAATGGGCCATGAACAATGCAAAGCAATCACCACAATAATTGGCCTAAAACTTAAAGAAACAATGGGCAAGCCAACAACCAAAGTTCTACCAGCAACACATGAGAAATCAGACAAGAAGAACTTGGATGCTGAACAAACTGAACATGAGAACACTACCCCAACAGAGAGCTCAGCAACGCCTGACCTAACTGTCGAGACAGTGAGAGACATAGTGGTTCCAGGTATTAAATTCCAAACCAAAGAGACCCTAGAAGAGATGAGACCATCACCACCTTTCCCATGAAGGTTGAAAAAGCAAAAACAGGACCACCAATTCAAAAAGTTTCTGGATATACTAAAGCAAGTCCACATCAACTTGTCGTTTGTTAAGTCAATTGAACAGATTCCTAACTATGCTAAATTCTTGAAACACATTGTGTCTAAAAGAAAGAAGCTAGGTGAGTTTGAAACAGTGGCAGCAACTAAAGGATGCATGGCATTGTTGCACAATCGCATACCGCCCAAACTAAAGGATCCTGGATGCTTTACAATACCTTGTGCGATTGGTAATAATTATGAAGGAAAGGCATTATGTGACCTAGGAGCACGCATCAATCTCATGCCCAAATCAGTCTTTCAAAAGTTTGGAATTGGAAGGGCAAAGCCTACGACAGTGCTGCTACAACTTGCGGATAGATCCTATGTGCATCCTGAAGGAAAAATAGAGAACATACTGATAAGGGTAGACAAATTTATTTTTCTTGCCAACTTCCTTGTCCTTGACTATGAAGTAGATGAGAATGCGCCGATCATCCAGGGAAGACCTTTTCTTGCCACTGGACGAACCTTAATTGATGCGGAAAATAGAGAGTTGACAATGAGGGTCAATGACCAACAAGTTAAACTCAATGCATTCCATAATTTTAAAAAATTGATGATCCAGAAGAGTGCAAAGTCCTCCACACAACAGACGAAGACACCAAGATATCATGCCTTGGTAGCACGCTCGATAGATTATTTGGCAAGAAAATTAAGCCCAAAACGGAGACAGAAAATACGATGAACATAAAACAGAAGGGAAAGGCCAACGCTTGAAGAAAAATCCAGGCCAACAAGAGATAAACAAATTGGGAGATGCATTTACATACAGTCCACCAGTAACATAATCTCTTCCCTTCTACTTTATTATATTAGGATTAGTTTTAGTTTAGGATTTATGTTTTTATCTTTTTAATTTTTGTTATTGATGTTTTTATTTTAAGTTGTTGTTTTTTCTTTGGGACAATAAAAGCAGGAATAAGGGAGAAATAGTTCACAACAGGAATTCTGCCGAGGCAGTAAACAGTGTCAGAAGCCGCAGCAGTCCAAATGGGCAGAAACAGTGTAACGGCTATCTGCCGAGTCTTACGTCACGACAGTAAATGCTAACAGGTAGTAAATTCAAAATGGATACAAAACGGCTAGTAGTTTAAACGGCTACAAGGCCGAGGACTATATAAATAGCATCTTTCTCTTAAACTATTCACTCTTGCAATCTTGATTTCTTTAGAATTCTACTAAATTTTGCTCTCACAATACTCTCTGCCTACTCACAATCATTCTTGAAATTTTCAGAATCTATTCAAGAAAGTCTCAAAGACTCAAAATCTCCATCCATGACAGCATACAATTGATTTGCCCCGCCACTGTTGCTAACCGATTCAACAGATCTTTCGTCGCTCGACAGTTGTGGAAGGAGTAAGGATTCCAACATAGTGAGGAGGAAAACTTCAACATCGAACATTACTTGTTCAACAATATTAAATATCAAGAATGAGAGATTTTCTGCCTACAACCTCCCTAGACAAATACAACCATAGTGCGGGAATTTTATACACATGGGCTGAACAAGGACAATCTTTATGTCCACTACCGAGGCAAGCCTGTCTGCCTTGATGCCGAAACAATCAACGATTTCTATGGCCTTATCCCCATCCGTGATGTTCATGCCGAGTTAATTGAAGATATCACCACCCAGGACTACGAGCTAATCAAAGATGACCTTTGTTACAACAACACTCCTTGGGAAATCGGTGCCCATAAAGGTTCTGTAACAAGGCAAAGTCTAAAGCCTGAGGTTAAGCTATGGTGTACCTTTTTCAAGAGAAGACTCATCCCCACCTCCCATAACAGCACGGTGGAATGCAAAAGATTGGTGCCTATCTAATCCTTCATCAACAAGAGGAGCATCAACGTTGGAGAGATCATCTTACGAAAAATACACGAGTGCGGTAAGAAGGAACGTGGACCTTTATATTTCCCTTGTTTAATCTCTAGTTTGTGAATTGCTGTAGGAGTACTAGTAGAAGAAACGGATGAATACACACCAAACAGGCAAGGATGAACAAAAGAATTCTGCCACAGAGTTATGCAAATCACACAGGCAAAGCCTGTCTAGGCAACCCCTCAGCAGTTCACTGCCGACACTACTGTCGGAGCCTAGTACACGGCAAAGATGCCTGGCACTGCCCAAGCCACTACCGCAGCACACCCCTACCAAGAGATTCTTTAGAGGATGACAGCTATGGAGCTTCACCAACAAAGATACATGGAATATCAGAGAGACTTCAATAACACTCTTGCCCAAATGATGATTCAAAATTTTCCCAGCCAAGGGGTGCAATTTCCAGAATTCACTGGAAACATATTCGTCATAGCAGTGCCTTACACAGAAACTACTCCAGCCCTAGGGCCGAGGCCATTTTTCTCCTCCAGGCCACAACAACAGTTCGACGAAGCTGGCCCATCTAGGGAGCAGATCTTGCCGCATCATCTTCTGCCAGCAAAAGACCTTCCAAGCGAAGGGCAGTCTTTAGCACTCCCCCAAGATCCCCAATCCAAATGGGCAGTCTATCAACTGAGATAGATGCCTATGTCAATCAGAGCTCAGACACTGCCGAGCCAAGCATTCAAAATGTTGGGGTAGATCCAGAGAATTAAGGACGAAAAGAGATAATGGACACTGAAGATGAAGGAGGAGAAGAGGTTAATACTCCCATGCAACGAGCAACACCAACGAGAGTTCAACCACCAAGACGAGCAAAGCCATCGCCATCACCAAGGGTACAATAATCAGCAGCAAGATCGAGAAAACAAATTAAGAAAGAAAGCTCTTCCGAATAATTATAATTTCTCGTCTTTTTTACTTGTCGCTCATATAATTGTTTTTTTACTGCCTATATTTTGTTACCTACTGTTTGCCCCTAAATTAAGCATTGAGGGCAATGCATGGTTTGAGTTTGGGGGTGTAGAGTCACTGCCAAGGCAATCTACTGCCGCAACCTTGCCATGAAAGAAAGTTTTTAGTGATAAAATTTTTTGTTTTATATCCACCACTTTACTTGAAATTGTTGCCTATACTCTTGTACTGCCCATCATTAGTATTGTCTTAGTTTATTCTTTAAGTGAATAGAAATCTTTCTCCTTACCATAGTTAGGTTCTGTGTTGAAGGCTTAATTCTAGGATACTTAAGGACAAAAACTTTTAAGCTCACTATAAGGTTGAACTTTAAAACACTTTTGGGACTTGTTTGGCTATAGGAATTCTTTTAATAAACTTAGATGATAAAGACTTAGATCTTTGGAAAGGTGACTAGAGGTTCTTATCACCGGTTCTAGGAAATACTCTTCTTCATGCTAAAGGTGCTCGAAATTGACTCTAGTATGTTCGAAAGAATAGCAAAGGAAATAAGAAAATAAGGAGAAAATATAATCCTTGAGGTGCCCGAAATTGGCTCAAGAAATTATTGTTTTGAGAAGAGTACACTAAATCCAAATCTATTTTTTCTGAATTATATGAAGCCGGTAAGCAAACAGCAAATCCATGGGTATTTGAGCCCGAATATCCAAGAAAAAGCAGAATATTTGATGGAAGAACGGGGGACCCTTTTGAACAACCTGTTATAATAGGAAAACCTTATATCTTGAAATTAATTCATCAAGTTGATAATAAAATACATGGGGGTTCCAGTATCTTTATTATTTATCATATCATTTTATTTAATTAGTTCGTCGCTAGAGATTTTTTAGTTTATATTTTCTTAAAAGTAAAAGAGAACTCCTTTATTGTAACAAAACTAACTAGTTGTAACTTCATTTCATAGATAAAATTCAACAAAACCAAAAGGAATTCTTTATCATAAACATTTTTTAATGATTCATTTCTCATTCTTTTGTATGATTTTTATGAATCCATAAAAAAATGTTTATAAATTGAATGAATAAATGAATGAAAGAATATGATTTTTAGAGATTGCAATTTGAGCACCACATCCAACGATTTCAAAAGATTTATGTAATTTGCATAGCTTTGTATTAATCGTTAGGCTTTACGTTTTAAGGATTTATCAAACCAACTAGATATTGGGTTGTACACGTTATGTTATATAAAAAGCGTTTCGATTCCTGTCATAATTGTACCAAACTTCAAAAAAGTATTTCAAATTTCTAATTCTAAAAATATATCTTGATTCATCTTCTTATACAAGCATAGGATTTTTTTAGATCACTTAAAATTGATACATTATTTGTATATCCACTAAATTAGAGTTTATCTAAGAAGGCCTTTAATCAAACTTGTCCATAAAAACGCACACACACACTAACCATATAGTTTGTCTTTTAGGTACACCCTTAGGTAACCAAAATGTTAAGTCTAAAGAATAGACATAGCTATGGTGGGGAGAATAGATGGGAACATAAGACCAAGAGAGAATAGAGTTTGATAAATTGATGGTTTGCATTTCTTGAGGACAAGCAATAGTTCGAGTTTGAGGGTATGATAAGTGCTCAACTCACTATCACTTTTTACACTTTTCATGGGCACTTATCATCAATTCTACACCTACTTGAACCAATGCATGTACTTCATGTAATATATTTAGGGATGATGCTATTAAAGATGATATTTGTATAAAAGGCATACTTTACTGCATTTTCATGTCTGTGAAGGAACAAGTGTTGTCGCGGCAGCAAACTGAGGCCGAGGCAGGACCTGATACCGAGGCAACAGAGGATAAAAAGCAATATGGAAGGAAAACTGAGGATAAAAATGAGGAGAATGTTGCTGGACAAGAAGCTCAAGGATCGAAGCTGAACAACACATCAAAAGCCCAAGGACAAGGCCACACGGGAAAGAAACATTCTAGAAGAATTAAACTTGGAAATATTTAACCTATGTACATAACTTATTCTCTACTCTAAGTTGTACTCTATTTAGGAAAGGTTTACCCTAGGCTAAACCTATATAAGTCATAGCCGTCCAAGGGACTAGGGAAAGCCGAATTTGAGAGAGTTTACCCTTGGAACAATTCTTCCCATCATGTTCTAAGCTTTCTTAGGGTTTAGGTGAAAGTTATTAAGTATTAGTGAGAGGAGATTGTATTTTGTTTCTTGTTTCAATGGAATAAAATATCAAAGTTTGCTTACTCTTTTCCATTCTTTGTTTTTGTATCCAAGCTCGGGAGAGAAGTTTGTAAGTAATCTATTTGTCTAGACTCGGGAGAGTTAGACTCACAAAAGGAGTAAGTGCGGTATTCAACTTGATTGAAGGATACTAACTTGACCTAGGGATGGGTTAGAGTTTCAGTGGCTAAAAGAAGTGTGGGATTGGTTGTTGGTTATAATTGATTAATGCCGGGAGGTATCATCAAGGACTGATCATCAACAGTATTTTGACTTAGGGATAAGTAGAGCCATCAAAGGACACTTTGCCGAACTTTGGTAAATCTCCCCAAGAGTAAGGGATTGTCGTGGCAGAAAACACTAGCGCTGCCGAAGATAGTAATCTACAGTACTACCGAGGCAGTGTAGTTCAATTGCATTAGACAAAAACAAATCAATCAAATCCACTATACAACACAACCGGATCCTACCCTCTTTCTCGAATTTGATCTCATCCTATTTAGTTTCCTTTAATTCTTTTATTTAGTTTAATCAACATCCAATTTACTTGTGTCTTTACTTTTGTTTTACAGAGCAAGAAGATCAAAGGAAGCATATTAAGTATACTAATCCCTAAGGAGACGATAACTCGATAATACTTATCACTTATTACTTGCGACGTGTTCACTTGCACTAACTACACATATTTGACACGCATCACTCCTTCGGTCCACCGTGCTACTATGGGAAGTAGGAATGAGGCGTCTTTTGACAAAAGTGTTTCATAGCTTGGCCTCAGGCTTAAGATTTTGCCTTGTTACTGATCCTCTATGGGCACCGATTTCCCAATGAGTATTGTCGTAGCAAAGGTCATCTTTGATCAGCTCATAATCTTCATTGGCGATGTCCTCCATGAAATCAGCATGATCATCACGTTCAGGGGTACAAATAAAGGGAAAAGATTATGTCACTGGTGGAGTGCATGCAAATTCATCTCCTAAGATGATTGTCTCTTATTAGCCAGAATAATGCTTCACATGTTGGCCATTCTTTTTGACTTCATGTCCATCCCTTTTTGTTTTGATCTTCACTGCACCATGTGGTTCTGACCATTTGGATCTTAATGTGCCTGGACATTGTGTTTTTCTACTTGGTGCCTCCACCTCTGGCTTAATCTTACTACCAAATATTCTACCATGACAAGCATTAATTTTTCTATCGAGCATACTAATGAGGCAGTGGTTGCTGAAACTTGATATCTTGGTGCCTGCATCAGTGGTGTGGAGGACTTTGCACTCTTCTGGATCATCATATCTTTTCAAATTGTGGAAGGTATTGAGTTTGACTTGTTGGTCATTAACCCTCATTGTCAATTCTCCTTTTTCCATATCTATGAGTGTGCGTCTAGTGGAAAGGAAAGGTCTCCCAAGGATGATCGATGCATTGTCATATGCTTCACAATCAAGGACAAGAAAGTCAACTGGAAAAATAAATTTATCCAATCTTTCCAATATGTCCTTGATTTTTTCTTCAGGTTGCACATCCGATCTATCCGCAAGTTGGAGCATCATAGTTGTAGGTTTTGCCCTTCCTATTCTAAGCTTTTGGAAAACAGATTTAGGCATCAAGTTTATGCTCGCTCCAAGGTCACATAAGGCCTTTCCTTCGTAGTGATTCCCTATTGCACAAGGTATGGTAAAGTATTTAGGATCCTTCAATTTGGGTGGCATGCGATTGTGCAGCATTACCATGCATCCTTCAGTAGCAGCCACTATTTCGAACTCACCCAGCCTCTTTCTTTTAGACACAATGTCTTTCAAGAACATAGCATAGTTGGGTATTTGTTCAATCGCCTCTACAAATGGTAAGTTGATGTGGACTTGCTTTAAAATATCCAAGAATTTTTTGAATTGATGGTCCTGTTTTTGCTTTTTCAACCTTTTTGGGAAAGGTAGTGATGGTCTCATCTCTTCCAGGGTTTCATTAGTTTGGAATTTAATACCTGACACCACTGGGTCTTTTGCTGTCTCGGCGGTTGTTTATGGTATTGTCGAGCTCTTTGCAGGGGTAGTGCTTTCTGCTGGGATTTCTGTGGCATGATTAGTTTCATTATTTTTATTATCATAAATATGTTATATTGTTATATTAAGTATGAGATTCAAAATTTTAAATATCCAGCATCCAAGTCCTCTTTGTCTGTTTCTTCTTGTTTCACTGGTGAGACTTTGTTTACTAAGCTTCCTAACTTCCTTAAGTTGTAGACCACTCCTAGTAGTGATTGCTTTGCACTGTTCATGGTCCATCACCTTAGCAACTTCAGTATTACTAGGTAATCCTCCTTGTGTTCTAGTGTTTATGTTCTGGGCAAACTTCCCAACCTGAGTGGAAAATAATGGAAAATGATAAGAAAAGGAGTGGAAAATTTACATCACATGTATAGTTCCTTGACTATATGTACGTTTTAGTAGAATCATTTGAATATAAAAATATTGCAAATTAGTCACTAAGTTAATTCTTACCATTTATATCGTTTTAATTTAATTTCCTTCACATTATTCTAACTCTACAAATTTAAACCAACATTTAAATGTTATCTTATTTGGCATTGTTTTTTTAGCTTTTGCTCAAAAAATGATCTTGAAATCATAAGCAATGCCAAACATTTTATTTTGGGAGTCAAAAAACACTTAAAAAATATTTTTCATCTTACCTCAAAAGCTAAAATTTCTTGCTATTTTAGATGTAAAATTATTTTTTACTCTTAGTTATTAACACTAATGTATTAAAATAATATTATATATTAAATATAATAATGATTAAAATAATATTTAAAAAATAAATAGTAAAAAACTCTAATATTATAAAAATATTAAATATAATAATTAATATATTAATATATTAAATTAATATTTTAAAAATTAATAATATTAATAAGTTTTATTTGAACAAATTTAAACACCATTTACATTCATTTATTTTTACTTTACAATGTTATATAAAATAAACATTTTATATTTTCAAAAATAATTTTTGACAACTATATTAAAGACTAAAGTTTTACAATTAACTTTTCAAGACACAAACATTAAATATAAATATTTCGTCTACCTACAGTAAGGTAAAACAAAGAGTCAATCATAGATTTATAAAATTTAGAATCAACAACGTATATTTAAAGATGTCATTGTCATATCTTTTAATGAAAAGTGTAATATTCATCTTGTTTTTTTAAAAAAAAAATCTTTTTAATAAAAAATTTTAAAAATCTTTCATAACAAACTCTAAGAGCTTGTCTTAAACTATATAAAGTTTTTATGAGTTTGAACACGTGATTTAAAAATAGAGGATCTTTAAAACCCGATGAATATTCAGCATATACTACATTTATAGAACCATTTAGAAAAACATATTTTATATACATTTGAAAAGGCTTGAAATTATTAAAACGTACAAATGCAAGAAGCATTTTTTTTAATTCGATAATTTAATTTTCGAGTTTTTTATATTTTGGTTACTTTCGAATGACATGTTTATACACATATAATATTTTGATTAATTCTTAAAAAATATTTTAATTAATTTTTAATTTTATATTATTCAATTATCAGTCTTAAATTGTATCAAATAAATCAAATAATATATTAATTAGTTAATCGAAATATTTAATTCTAAAATATATTTCTCTTTGTTTATTAAAATATCAAATATGATAATACGATAAATTTAATAATTATTCGGTTGTGATATATTATAAAAGCAACTAGAAAGTCAAAATTAAAAGTCCACACCTATTAATTTTACCTAGAGCCAATACATTTTTTAAAAATAAAAATTTTATCAAAATTACTAGATTATAAAATATTATAATACGTAAAATTTAGAAATATTATATATAACAGATAAGATCGTTTAAACAATTTTGTTTAAAATTATGAACCGTAACCTAACTAAAATAATTTATTTCAAAAGTTTATATTAAAATCGTGTTTGATTAATTTTTAAAAAATTATTTTGCATAATTTTCAATTTTAGATTATTTTTAAAAAAATATTTTGCTAATTAAAATAATTTATTTTTAAAAATTTATGCTAAAATCAAATAATTAGAATATTTGATTCAAGTAATATTTTTTTTTACTTTTTATATTAAAATATGAAATATAGTAATATGACAAAAAAATATATTTCTTAAAGGATTAATTGAACTTTTCTTAATTTGCATAGTGATATTCTTTGAGAATGACTAAAATACTATCAATTGAAAAGTTAAGTTATTGAATTAAAAAATTTAAATTTTAGTGATTAAAATAAGAGTGAAAAAAAATTAAGTGATGTTTATTGTAATTTACCTATCTTTTATTAAGAATAAATGAATATTAACGATAACTCCCAACGGAAGTTAACGATTGGGACATAATGTATGTGAAGCAAAAGTTTGATGATCTTTTTGAATGTAAACTAAAATTAGGTAATCTTATCGAATATTTTAGAAAATAATTATCAAAATAAATCCGTCAAAAAAATTTCATGATCATTTATGTAGTTTAGCCTAAATAAAATAAATAATTAAAAGTCTATAATAAAGTGATGAAAAATGCCGCCACAATAAATAATTTATTTAATTAAATTTAAATTTAAATTAAATTGACACAAATTATAATAGATAATAACTAATATGAATCAAATGTACAATTATATAATTTTTTCTTAAATGCTCATGTCATCTATATAACAATACTTAATTTCGAGTGACAAAATTTACGGTTTAAAAACGTGATAATCTTATTAATTGAATTTAAATATCATTATTTAAAACTATATATAAATAACCATTTTAATAATTAATCCTTTTATTTATTCCATGAAAGGCCAGTGTTGTCAGATTCTTCCCAGTTTGTCTAATTATATCGCCAGCTTTTTCCAGCTCCTATTCATCATAATTTACGTAATTTTCTTCATAAAAATATTGACCAAATCATACTATCATTTTGATTTTCAAGTAGAGGTTCGATGAGGGTTCATCCTAAACTCCATACAACATCTTCGAAGTTGACCACGTGTCCCCTGATGCCAACCAAACACACTTGTCGTCCAGGCAAAGGAAATAACACGGATTCTTCCAACACCAACACCCTATTTTTATCAAAATTCCCTCTGAAACTTTCCACGTTGTGGTAGAAGAAGTCAATGTTGAATTTTGGCACACAAATTGGAACATGGTTGTTTTCCAAGTGCAACGGTCACTTGATTTTAATTTATTATTTTTCTTTGGTTCTCTCCTCAATTACCTCCACCAAAACGGCCACCTCCCATCTAATGACATTCTAGAGGGAGCTGGAGAACGTGGTGAAGACTAAAAATTTCAGCAAACCTTAAATATTTGTTTAGATATTAAAATAAATAGATGAAACCTGTTCAAAATTAAATTAATAATTATTTGAGATTATTGTAATATGTAAACAGATATTAAATATAACAATAATTATAAAAAATACCTTAAATTATTAGTTAACTTAAATATATATAATAACTTGTTTTAATAGATGATTTATTAATTTTTTTAAATAATTTAAAGGTGATCAAAGATAGTATTTATTTAAAATTATTTTTAATCAGTTATCAATATGTTTATATTTTATAGAAAATACGATTAAATCAAAATTCTTTAAAATAAATATATTTTTTACTTAAATGACTTGTTGAGTTCTAACTTTTCTAACTTTTTATTATACTGATTTTAAAATCACATTTAAGACGGTATATAATATAATAAAAAAAAAAACAAAGTGTTTTCTTCTTATTTATTTGCCTTTTCCAATAGGCTACATTTTATGTCAATACAAAGTTGATTATATTATATTATATATTAAAAAAATTAAGATTAGAAGTCTATTAAATATTTTAAAAACTTAGGGTCAATGCAAAATATGAATGTTAATATTTTTTATATAAAAAATTAAAAAATGATAATTTTTAAAAGATATTGACATGGCACTTTTTATTTTCTTATATCATAATTTATTTTTTCTTTAATATTATCTATTATAAAAATATTATTTTAGTTCTAATTAATACTAAATTCTGAGATCGATTTCAACCAACCTCTCTCCTCCCTTATTACCTTCTATAAAAATAAAAAAATATACTACAATGAAATGAAATGATGACCACAGTGAGTTTGACAACTGTACTTAAATCCCAGGATTAGACTTGATCAACTCGTTAAAAGTTTCTAAATTTGTACGGTGCTGCATTACAAAATGCTTAACCTTTACTTATAAACTTATATTAAAAAGGATTAAGGGTTTGGGAAGTCACGGAATTGAAGAAGCCATTAATGGGTCGGTTTTCAAACGACAAGTTTATGGCATTGAAGAAAGCATTTCCGTATAAAAAACACCCACACGGGTTGCCACGGTTAGGAGAGTTTAAATGGATAATTTGATCGGTAGTCGAATTAAATTATCAAAAATTAAATTAATCGAACAAAACATATTTCGGTTAATTCTATTGGTAGACGAATCAAATTATCAAAACCCGAATTAATTGAACTTTTTAAATCTTTAACCATTAATCAAACCGAACTTTTTTTGAAATACACTAATCGAACCGAACATATTTCGATTAATTTGGTTAATTGAAATTTATTATAAAATTTTAGTTAAGTTAAACAAATCATCACTCAACAATGTTAAAATAATCTTTCTAGTCAACGACGTTCAAAAATCATAAAACAACCGTTAAACTTATTTAATTATTATAAATTAATCATTAATTATTGTATATTATAAATTATTGATAAATATTAAAAAATTTAATGATTTTTTAAATAATTTAATAAATTTAATTATTATTTTAAATTAATTTGATAAAATTTAATGATCAATTTATAATTTTTAAAAGTTTAGTGAAAAAAATATATAATATAAAATATAAAATTTAGATTAATTCAGTTAATTAACCTATTTTGAACCGAATTAACCGTTAACCAAACTTTTAAAAAGAATTTTAATCATTCACCGACCGAATAAAGTTCAGTGGCCGACCATTTAATCAAATTAATTCGACTTGTTCGGTTAATTCGGTTTTAGCCGACCATTTGAACACCCTTAGCCATGGTCTAAATATGATTGGTTTTATATCTACGTGATCATTTTTTTGAATCAGCTACAGTGATTATGATAGTATATATTTTAAAGTATATTCTCAATCATTATATATTGATCACTCAATCATTGTATTGATATTATTAATATTTGATTTAAACTTATAACCTTTAAAAATAATAACTATTCATTTAACTATTAAGATAAAGATGGTCGGTGTCTACACAGATATATTTGTGCACAAAAGAATCATTCAAAGGGAGGGTAGGAAAGTAATATCACCGACCATTTAGGGAAGTTGTTGAAAAGTTAAACGCGGTGGAACAGTTTGTTAAGGAAAGAAGGCTACCAAAATGGGCCAGTTCCCCTCAAATATTTGCAAGAAAGGGACATTTTACCCACTAAGCAACCGACACACATCCGTGTATTTTGTAATTTATTTAATTAACAAGATAAAAAAATATAAATTAAAAAATTTTCCTCAAAATTTATTTTTACAAATTAAGTTAACAAAGATAAAACCACGTCAAAAATCACAATCTTTGTGGTTAAGTAATATTTTATGCTACTCTAAACGTTAAAAAAATTAATTGATTAAATATAATTCAATTAATATTATTATTAATATACTATAAAAATGTATATAAAATTAAATATATTTAAATATCTAAATTTATAAATAACAAATATAATATTAATATTGTCTTCTAAATGTTAAAAGAGCAAGCTCTTGAGACTCCAGCTCATCGTGTGCTCGACCTGCATGTAAACCCTACATAAAAGACTGTTCTGTTGCATAATTTGATAATAAAAAAGAATATTTATGCATTATTGATTTGATTTTAATAATATTCCCATCTGTTTGTCTGTCATCATCCACTTTCTCCGTCCCTTTTTATATATTCTCTTCCTCCTTTTGAGTTTCATCACTCCAAAAACTCTCTCAAAACAATCTCTGTTTTCAAAGCTTCTTTAAGTGTTCCTTTTCCCTTTCCCCTTTTTCCAATATGAGGTCTACAATGCTCAAGGTTTTGATGATGGTGGGTCTTTTGGCCACCGCTTGCATGGCTCAGGCACCAACATCTCCACCTACGTCCTCGCCCACTGCTCCTCCCACATCCTCACCACCGCCTGCGGCAACTCCAACACCCGCCCCGACACCGTCCCAGACGCCTTCACCAGCTCCTTCAACTGTCCCAACACCATCTCCCACCACTTCCCCTTCTCCCGCTCCAACCGCTTCTTCACCTTCTCCATCCATCTCCTCCCCTCCTGCTCCCACACCAGAAGGCTCAACTGCACCGGCCTCCGAGCCTTCGGCTGACCAAGGCCCTCCGCCTCCCTCCTCCGCCTCTACCAACGGTGTCTTCATCGGTGCAACCGTTGCTGCCACTTTCTTCGCCGCCCTTATGGCTTAAGAAAGTGAATTCCTGCTTTTTCCGGTTGTTCGTGGTTATGTTTCTCGAAGATCTTGTTTCCTTCCTCCCTTTGTTCCTTTGACTTAGATTTTCTCTCTTTCGGTTTTAATTTATTTGTTATGCGTTGTTTTTTTCCTTTTTAATTACGATTCTATTGTTTTGCGTCTTTTGATGGTTTTATTATTTCGATGGGATGACACGTGGTATCATTTGTGAGATCGGACGGTTGTAAAGATTGAGGTGTTGTATATCTATAACGCTGGAATAAAAACAGTTTAGTATTCTTTTCTACACCAAAACGTTGCAATTTCTTATGTCCCGATCTTATAAAGGCTGTAGATATTACCATTTATTTGTGATTTAATTTTTGACAATGCAATAGAAATTATTTATAAAATGGGAAAATTTCAAGAAACGAATCTTAAACAGACAATGAAACGTGAAACAGAACAATAAATATAACAATCAAATTAACAAATATAAAATTTATAAATTAATTTTACTTCAAATATTTCTCAAATACTAATAAATAAACCTAACAAGATTTGTCTAAGTGATAAGCAGTTTGGTTCTACTTAAGTAAGTCTTAAATTTAAAATGTTGTATACGTAAAAATTCCTGTTAAAAGACTCACACATCAAAATTAAATATACGACACAAATTAATTTAAATTAATTGAGGTTAGACACTGAAATCAGGAGCACAATAAAAAATAAAGAAAGAAACACTGACAAAGGAGCTGTAAAGTTGGCATTTAGTAAAAAGAATATGTAACAGCCTAACAGCATGTGCTGGTGGTACTTCGGCCTCTTTTAGTATTATCTGGAAGGAAAGTAATGTTGCGAGTAAAATACTACCCAACTGACTTATAAATATAGTCATTTACTAAAATTTTGGCTAAATTTTTTAATTTTAAAATATGATTATTTAAAAATTATTATTAATAAAAATATAATAAAATATATTTTAAAATTTTCTAATTAAATAAATTTTAAATATATATTTTATAAAATTTAATTATTTAAAATATTTATTATAATCATAATTAAATTATAAAAAATGTTTTCTAAAAATCAATAAAAGACAAAAGGAGTGCTATATTTTAACATTAGAAATGGAATCATGAAACTTAAAAATTGAAATGTGACTTAATTTAATAAGTGGTTTCAACAAAAATGTGGATACTATTTATCTTAAAAGACCTGTTTTTAAATAGTCATGTTTGTAATTTATGTATTGTTAAAGCGTTAAAAAAATAATATTATATAATCATTTTAAAACTATTAAAAGATCGAAGAGGAATCACTTCAACTTGTACATTAATTTAGGCGTAAAATTAAAAATCCTTGATTGAATATTTATTTAATTTTAAATAATTTAATCTTTAACGTTTTATTTTAGGTTAGCGAATATTATTAATCAATTAATAGTAAAGACCTATCAACAGGAAAAATAATTTTGTATTTTATATAAATTTATAAAATCATTTTGATTAATATGACGTTCAACACATTTGTTTGTACGACACTGTCATATACGTTTATTACATCATTTAAAGTCAATTATCATTAGTTGATTAATAATTTTCATTCACAGATAAATTATTATAAAATTTTCAATTGAATATTAATAATTTTGATTAAAATAACTTTTCAATCGAATATTATAAATTTTTTTCTACATTATGCCATTAATTTAACAACTTTCATCATCTTTTGCAACGGGTTTGATCAATTAATAAATCTACCCCAAAGGCGGGGGAGTCTTTCTTGCCAACCAAATTTCCCACATGACATTTGTGAAGGATAATACCCAGGGATACTGTGACCATGTCGATAGACCACAATTTGGAGCCCAAATATGCAAGAAGCCGTTCATGGTTCGCCGTTTGGTCTTGAATGGTGGGGATGGAGTATTTGGGACCACTGAAGGTCCACTAATTGTTCCCAGCCCCACTCTCGTGGTCTTATCTCTTGGATTCTTTTAGTATTCATTCTTCTTTTCGTTAAAACATGATTTAAATATATATTTGATATTTGAATTAGTTAGTTTTTTTTTAGATTAATACTTTTAAAATTGATATTTGAATTAAACATATTCTGTCTATTTTCTTAAACTAAAGAATTTTTATTTTTAAATTATTATTTGAATTACGTCTATTCTTTCAAGTTGATATTAAAATTTATACATTCTATTAATTTGATCATAATTTAAAGTAATTTAATAAATTTTACTCTCTATATTTGAAAATGTTATATTTTTTTATTCACTTTGTTCTTCTCCAATAATTTTTTTATTCACTTTGTTCTCCAATAAATTTTATATCACATTCTTGGTATAAATTTTTTTAATGATAATTTATTATTGTTTTATGATATAATGCAATTATATTATTGATGTTTTGATAAGTTAAATTTGTTTGATTTAACAATATCATAAATGTTGAAAGGGTTAGTTGAGACGGTTTATGAGGTGGTTAAAGAAGTTAGGTTTGTTAAACCTAGCTGAAAGTATGTATAAATAAAGCCACCTTTGGCAGCTCAAATATATGAAAATGTACAAAGTTCTTTTTGAGTCTTCTTCTTCCCTCGTCATTTCTGTGCTTGCCTGAGTTTTCATATCACGTTGGAGCCTTCTTAACATGGTATCAGAGCCACCGCCGACGGCCGTTCTTCTCCGACGTTCACATCTGGGTCGCGAATAACAAATCAAAATTGTCACAGGACTTTGTTCACTTGAAATCTGATGGCAGTTTCCCAAGTACAACTCGATTATTCTCATCAGTTGTACCTTCATCCGTCAGACACGCCAGGAAGTTTGTTGGTTTCTCATCAGCTCACCAGAGTTGCAGACTATAATGTGTGGAGTCGTTCTTTGCGTATAGCATTGCTCGCAAAGAATAAGGTCGGGTTCATCGATGGCACATGTACACGTGAAGGCACTGAGGAAGGATTGAAATCACAATGGGATAGATGCAATGCTTTGGTTTTATCATGGATCTTGAATTCTGTTAGTCGGGATCTTTCAGCAGGAGTTGTGTTTGCGTCGAGTGCAGCTTTGGTCTGGGCAGATCTTAAAGAACGGTTCGATAAGGTGGATGGGTCGCGCATCTTCTTTCTGCATCGAGAGATTGCTACCCAGACACAAGGTACGTCATCAATTGCACTTTATCACACAAAATTAAGACTCTTGTGGGATGAGTATGATGCTATCAGCCCTTCTGCGATTTGTGCTTGCACTGCAACACAGAGGAATACATAAAATTTGAAACAACAAAGGCTTTTCCAATTTCTTATGGGACTTAATGAGTCTTATTCGATGGTTCAAAGCCAGATCTTACTTATGAAACCACTTCCGACTGTTAACCAGGCATATTCAATATTGACACAAGAGGAGGGTCAACGACAAACTGCCAATAGTCAACATATTCTACCAACTGTGCTTTATTCGAACTCAAGGAATGGACAATCGGCTCTTAAAAGGAGGTTTAATGGGATATATGATCATTGCCATGTTAAAGGTCATAAAAGGGAAACTTGTTACAAACTAATAGGTTACCCTACGGATTTCAAATTTACTAAGCGAAAAGGTTACTCGTCTGCACATAATGTGGTTGTTGCCGATGCAGAAAACGATTCTTTACCATCTATTTCCATAGATAACTCTAGTGTATCTCAAGCAGTGCCTCATTTTACCCCTGAACAGTATCAGCAGATTCTAGATTTGCTTGGCAAAGGACCAGATATCAAGGCATATGTGCATATGGCAGGTATTGCTTCTCCTTCTACGTCCAAGACTTGGATCCTTGATACAGGTGCGACAAACCACATGACTTTTGACTTAGAGTGTTTGCATGATCCTGTTAAGTGTGCATCTCCTTTTGTCCAATTGCCTAATGGTAAGCAAACCCAAATTACCCATGTTGGATCCTACAGTATCTCCCCTACACAAACCCTATCAAATGTGCTTTTTGTTCCAGACTTCCACTATAAACTTCTGTCTGTTTCTCAGTTGACAAAACAATTACACTGTTGCATTCTTTTTTATCCACATTTTTGCCTTCTACAAGACCTTTATAGTGGAAAGATGAAGGGGATTGGTAGAGTCGAAGAAAACTTGTACATGCTGCACTTCTCAAATCCAGAAAATAGTCAACCTTTGTTAGTTTCAAGCACCCCGAAAGTAAACTCAAATTCTTATTTAACTTCCAATGTAATACAAAATTCTTCTGTACTTTGGCATGCACGTTTAGGTCATACTTCCTGGTCAACTATGAATAAAATTTTTCACTTGGTTTCCATTGTTGATAATCTTGAGCATGTTAAACAATGTGATGTATGTCCCCTTGCAAAGCAATCACGTTTGCCATTTCCTTCCAGCACAACACGTGAATCTTTATCCTTTTCCCTAATCCATATTGATCTTTGGGAGCCTATCGTGTGTCAACTCATAGTGGGCATCGATATTTCCTTACCATAGTTGATGATCATACTAGAATGACTTGGGTGTATCTTCTTAGACTCAAGAGTGATGCCATTGTTGTCTTAAAACAATTTATTACTTATGTTCATAATCATTTTGAGCATAAATTGCGTATCATTCGTAGTGATAATGGGACTGAGTTCTTTAATAAAGGCAAGAATTTTTTACTTCTCATGGTATTGTGCATCAAAGTTCTTGTGTCTACACACCACAGCAAAATGGTGTGGCTGAACGGAAACATAAACACCTCCTGAATGTAGCTCGAGCTCTTAAATTTCAATTTTCCGTTCCTAACAAATTCTAGGGAGAATGTGTCTTAATAGCTTATTACTTGTTGAATCGATTGCCTACTGCAGTCTTGGGATGGAAAACACCTTTTGAAATGCTTCACAATAAAGTCCCCGATCTTTCCCATTTACGTGTCTTTGGGTGTTTGTGTTATGCTACTATGCTTAACAATCATGATAAGTTTACAGCTAGGGCAATTCATTCGGTGTTTATGGGTTATTCAAATATTCAAAAAGGTTATCTGCTGTTTAATATTGACACTAAAACCTTCTTCATTAGTCGAGATGTAGTTTTCCATGAAACTATATTTCTCTTCCAAAGTCTTACCTCGTCCCAAAGAATGTTCCCACTATCTTCTGTGTCCAATATTTTGGATCATGATTTTTTGCATATACCTGTCATACAAACTACCGACACACCAAGTGCTCCTGATGTTCCAGATGCTTCGCCTCAGGAAAATAGTCCTTCAGTTTCCTCGAATTCTTCTGAGGATGTTTCATGTTCACCTCCTCCACCTGTTTTTGAGTCTCAGTCACAACCTCCACAGACACAAACTGTTCCCACACGGAAATTCACTCGTGTTACTAAACCTCTATCCTAGATGTCCGACTTTGTTTGCTCTGCGAATCCCTCTTCATCAACCACAACAACTGCAGATCTTAATTCTATCTCTAATTCAGTTTCCCTTATTCACTTACCCTTACATACACAAATATATGCCCTTGCTTTATCCTCTATTGTGGAACCTCATACTTATCAAAAGGCAGTTGTTGACAAACGGTGGGTAGATGCCATGCAATAGGAGATTCAAGCTCTTGAGGCAAATGACACATGGACAGTTGTTGACTTACCTCCTGGCAAACGACCTATTGTTTGTAAATGGGTGTATAAAGTGAAATACAATGCTGATGGTTCTGTCGAAAGGTTTAAGGCCCGTCTTGTGGCAAAAGGTTACAATCAGCAAGAAGGAGTTGACTTTCATGATACATTTTCTCCTGTCGCAAAGTTGGTTACGGTCAGGACAGTTATTTCCATGGCCGCAATGCATAGGTGGCCTTTATATCAGATGGATGTTTTTAATGCTTTTCCTTCAGGGTGATCTACAAGAGGAAGTGTACATGGCCTTGCCTGAGGGTTTTCGTAGCCAGGGGGAGTCAAGACCTCAGGTATGTAGGCTACTCAAATCGCTTTATGGGCTTAAGCAAGCCTCACGTTAGTGGAATCTTAAATTGACAGATGCTTTAGTAGTGAATGGATATGTGCAAAGTTTGTATGATTACTCATTGTTCACTAAGAAAGAAGGAGACAAGTTGGTTTTGCTACTCATTTATGTTGATGATCTTCTTATTACTGGGAATGACCAAAGGTTGATTGATGAACTTAAGACCATTCTAAATCAAAGTTTCAAAATGAAGGACCTTGGACAGCTTAAATACTTCCTTGGCATTGAAGTCATTCGATCACAAGAAGGAATAGTGTTACACCAGAGGAAATATGCTCTAGAGTTAATTGCAGACTCAGGTTTAGGGGGAGCAAGATCGGTTTTGACACCACTGGAGCAAAACTAAAAGCTTACCTCGTATGAATATGACCAGCAAGTTGAGGAGATAGTAGCAGCGAATGAAGTTCTGGACGATGTTGGATTATATCAAAGGTTAATTGGAAGGTTGCTCTATCTGACTCATACACGACCAGACATTACGTTTGCCGTTCAATAATTGAGTCAATTCATGCAAGCCCCCAAGAAGATTCATTATGAAGCTGCATTACGAGTGGTAAGATATGTCAGAGCACATCCAGCTCAAGGAATCTTTTTACCAGCTGATTCCAAGCCAGAGTTAAAGGCGTATTGTGATTCAGATTGGGCGAGTTGTCCTATGTCTCGCAAATCAGTCTCAGGGTATTGTATCAAGCTGGGAGAAGGACTAGTATGCTGGAAATCAAAGAAACAGAATACGGTCTCGAGGTCTTCTGCAGAAGCGGAATACAAGTGTATGGCAACAACAGTGGCTGAGCTAGTATGGTTGAAAGGGTTACTCACAGAACTTGGAGCCAAACATGACGTACCAGCAACTTTATTTTGTGATAGCCAAGCTGTATTGCAGATAGCAGGAAATCCAGTGTTCCACGAAAGAACTAAACATATCAAAATAGATTGCCATTTTATACGTGAAAAGATACAAAAAAGAGTTGTTATTACGCAACATATACCAACTAAAGAACAACAGGCAGACATTTTCACAAAGGGGTTGGGAATTTCAAAACATAATTACCTTGTAAGCAAGTTGGGGATGAAAGATATATATCATCCTCCAACTTGAGGGGGAGTGTTGAAAGGGTTAGTTGAGACGGTTTATGAGGTGGTTAAAGAAGTTAGGTTTGTTAAACTTAGCTGAAAGTATGTATAAATAAAGCCACCTTTGGCAGCTCAAATATATGAAAATGTACAAAGTTCTTTTTGAGTCTTCTTCTTCCCTCGTCATTTCTGTGCTTGCCTGAGTTTTCATATCACGTCGGAGCCTTCTTAACAATAAAAAAATAACTAAATTGATAGTGTTTTAGAATATAAATAATTAATTTTAATTAATTATTTTAAATTAAAAATAATTTGATTAAATTATAATTTTAAAAAATAAATATAAAAATAAAAATAATAAAATAACAGATGAAATTAGAATTTTGTTACCAAAATAAAAATTTCCTAAATACTAATTTAAAAAATATTAATTCATGTACCAGCTTAGAAGAAAAACAATAATTACTAACTTGAAAAAAAAGGATCTAGGTTAGATTTAAGCCTTAAAATATTAGACACATAACATAATAAACATAATCTCAGGCTCAGCTCATCTTTTACGGTGTCTTGCAGAGAAACACATGACTCGTGTGAAAATCAAAAGTGGATCACGTGACTCATGAATGAACTGTGCGTTGACGTGTCCCCCGTCGATTTTTATGATAATTTCTTTAGATTAATGTAATGCAGGAAGAGAGTTGTTAATAGTCTGAATATGATGGGCTTTTAGGCTGTTCACCTAAATTAATGTAGAAGGGAGTCGTGGTCGGAAATTATATCATGAGTATAATTTATCATATTAATTATAGTTTTATTTAATAATAATTATTTATTTTATTATTATTTTATAAATTATTTTTTAAATTAATAAATCTTTGCTTATTTTTTATATTATTTTAAAAACATCTTTTTTAAAATTAAATTAATAACATAAATAATTAATTATAAAATAAATAATTTTTATTAATTAAAAATTACGGATAAGTCAGACCCGTAATATATGAAGTGGAATGAAATCTGGTTGACTGTTTCCGGAAGTGATTAACTGGAAGGAAGTTGATAGCATCTCTCGTGTATTAGAACAAACTTCACTTACCAATACGACGTCGTAACTCCTTGTACGCTTCAACCCGCTTTAGGCAATTTGCTTCTTGATTTCTTCCGGAAACGATGACGTCAACCTTTCGGATGAGTGATCCGTGGAGTTAGACCGTGGCAACTTCCCCTTTATTTAAGGACTGATTTCTTCATTAATTTGAATTACCAACTCGTTTTGTTCTTCAGCCCGTTGTGTTGTCCGGAGACTCGACTCGTTGTTGTTGTTGTTCGAGTTCAACTCGGTAATATTTGAGGATGTTTCGACCGGTTCACCTTTGTCACCGGAATCAGAAGTGAGTTTAGCTCGACAAACTGGACAGGTCACGTGATGAGCCAACCAAGCGTCGATACAATCCAGATGAAACACGTGACTGCATTCCGGAATCAAACGCAGCGTTTCTTCGTCTCCGAACTCACTCAAACAGACCGCGCATTCCAGAGCCGCTTTACCAAGTTTAAGGTCTTTAACATAAGAATACATAAAACTGGGGAAACTCTCGGTTACCGCCGGATCAAGACCTTTTGACCGCTCCCCTTGAGCAGAGGAAGCCGCTGCGGCGGTGGCCATAGCGTGAGCTTCGTTACAATGACGGATGCAAACGGAGAGGAAGCCGACCAAGAAGAAAGCGCCGACGAGGACTATAACAACTATGATCATCGACGGGTCGAAATTACTGAAACGACCGTAGAAATCAGCCCTTTGTGGAGCTTTAGGCGTAGGCTGCGCCGTCACAGCAACGACAGTTACTATGTGTAGGGAAGTCCAACGGCTGAGATTAAACATGAGGGATAGGAGGAACGAGATTCTGCAGAGAATGAAATAGAAACGGATAGTGAATTGAAACACTTTGTAACTGAAATTTTGAGGTGGAAGAAACAAATATAAAGAAGAATCAAAACATATGAAAGGGACAAAGATAACGATCCAGATATTGCCGTGACAGGGAAGTAAATATCCTTGCTGTTGCTGACATCATTTTATTCCAATCCCTTAAATCTGGACACGTCCCTTATTAATTATTTTTAACATTTAATTTCACTTAAACTTTTTTATACAGAGAATATAAAAATCTAATATAAAAAATTTAAATTTAAGATTTAAAGTTATAATTTATAATTAAAATTTAATTTTTTAAGTTTATAGTTTAAAATTTATAATTAAAAAAATTAAAATTAATACTTAAGATTTATTTATTTTAATGTTAGTGTATGTAAAAACACACAAAACAGATTCTTAATTTGAATTTCGTAGAACCAATAATATTTTTTATTGGGATCATTCTTTAAATTTTGTATGTGCTTAAATTTTAGTTTCTTTATTTAATATTAAGTTAATTATTTTGGTAAAAAATATTAAAATAATTAATAGAATGATATTAAAGTTTAGTTTTGAAGTATGATTTCATGAGTTAACATTTGATTTGATGTATTGTAAATTATAAAAATATATTTATTTAAATTTCATAATAGAAGATTTAATAAACTTTTAATAATAATAATAACAACAACGAGACTTTTACGTTAAATAGATGTTCAAATTATTTTTTAGTTTGATATTTAAATTATTTTTGAGCTAATTTGATACCTAATGTTATATTACATAATTCGTTTAAGATGTTTTTGTTATTTTTATTGTTAAAGAATGCTAATTATTTTTTAAAATTTCTAAAATTATATCTAAAATAAATATAATTAATAAAGTAAAAATATATCTTAAGAATTTCAAATATTCTTAAAATCATCTTCAAAATTCATAAATTTCAAATTCGGTCACTCTTGCCAAAGTTGCTGCGACAAAATGAAGCGTCCTTTTTGTACCAACCAATTCACATGTCGTTGGTCGTCTATCCTGTAGATGTTCGTCATGAATCGGTCAAAGAAATCATTTGATAATTTTAATATTTTGTATAACATCGATCAATTTTCGATGACAGAATGGTGTGAGAAATTATCATAAAGTTTCGGTGACCGATTTGATGAACGACAATGTGACAATCAATGACAAAATTAACCTAAATCAATATTTAGATTGGGTATTTAGAAATTTTAAAATTTGTTTTTTTAATCTATAAAATTTAGAGATTTTTTTGTAAATTAAGTAATTTTATTTATTTTTAATATAATTTTAAAATTTTTAGAAGATGATATGTATCTTTTTAAGGGTGAGAATTAACGAAAAACCTTAAATGAATTACGGAATGAAATGTTAGACACCTAGTTGATTCAAAAAATAATTTAGAGAACTAACTAAAAAAAAGAAGTATAGTTTAACCACGTATTTGATGATTAAACCTAATAATAATACTATCTAAACATGAAACATGTAAACTTTAACTTCTAATATTAAATTTAAAATTTAAAATTCTAAATTTTTAAAATATAAACATAAAGTTCAAGGTTTAATGTATTTTTTATCTTTTAAATTAATACATGTTAGTTTAATTTACTCTTTAAAACTATTTTTTATATATTGTATCCCTAAACTTTACATTATTTTTTATATTAACTAAAAAATGTAACATTATTAAAAAATAAAAATTTCGACCAATCAATTCAAATCATATAATGTCATTTTTTTTAATTTTTTTGATAAAATAAAATAAAAATAAATGTAGTAAAAAAATTTTACTATTGTAATTTTATTTCCAAAATTGCTCAAAATAGCACCTTCTTCCTCCCCAAATTCGAGCCTCCACCCAGTCTTCTTTTCTTTTTTGCAACTCCTTGCTGAAAATTAAATCAGCAGACTTGAAGATGCAAAATCATGCCTAAATCTCTCGTTCTTCATTCTCATCCAAATACCCCAATCTCCTGTTCGTCAATAGAATAAATTCTTCTAACCTAAAGGAAATCGAGTTTCGATTAAAATTCTCAATCTTACAGCTGGATTTCTTTTCTCTCCTAAAAGGAAAATAAAAAATGAACTGATTAAAACTACAAGAAAAAGAAAATCGTAATATTCTTATAAATTAAATATATATATATTTAATTTAAAGGATAAAAAATACTTTAAATCAAATTTAATTTAAATTTATTTATAAAAAAGTAAAATTTCCCCCGATCATGTATGAAGTATTTTCTCTTTATATATTAATCTTATATTTTTTCTTTTGTAACTTTTTTCTGTTAGTATAAGTTTTAAGTGGAAAATCTATTTGTATAGTAAGTAAACTATAGATTCAGTTGTATTTTGGTCAGTCAACTATAAATTTTAACATTCAAGTCATTTAACAGTTTAAACACTATCAATCAAGCCATTGGCCATAATTGTTAACAAAATATTGATCCAACATCTAAGAATTTTTTTTATAATAATACATTTAGCCTTTTATATTTACACATTCAATTAATTTAGTTATTTTTCAAAAAAATTTAATAAATTTAACTCTCGATATTTATAAATCATTTCGTATTACTTAAAATTTTAATTAGAATTTTTTAATAAATTTAATCAAAAATCAATAAAATAGTAAAATTTATATATTATTTTAATTTAGTGTATATCTGAAAGACTAAATATATTATTATATAAATTTGCTTAGTTATCGCATCAATATTTTTATTATTAGTTAATAATTAATGACTTAATTTAAACTATTTAAATAATTACATGACATAATTGATAAATTTTTAGTTTAATTAGAATAAAACCAACACTATAGTTTGATGACTATAAATGTCGCTTACCATTTAAAGTAGGATAAACTACAAAATAAGTATTCAAATTATGTCTTTTTTGTAATAGGTGCCTAAAGTATTATTTTGTTGAAATAGGTGCCTAAAATGTCACTTGGCTTGTTTTAAAGCTATAAGAACTATATTTGATTTTGATATAACAAAGTGTATAAGGACCTTTTTGCAAACAAATTTTTAAGTATTTAAGTTAATTGACAAGTCAAAATATTTTCTTTAGTCCAAAATTAACACATCAATGATTTTTCTAAGTGTTTTCAAAGTCGAACACTCATACCCATGCGTTTTGATACACCCCTTAGGTGTTTCAATACAACTGGAATTTAAATAGGCAATATTACATGCGTTTTAATATGGCCTTTGGCTGTTTTTGATACAATTTAAAACTATGATTTTTGGTTTCGAAACTAAAAGAAGAAGTATCAAAACAAATATTTCAATACATCCTTTGGCTGTTTGGATACGACCTTGAATTTAAAACTAAATATTTTATTTAAAGTGTTTCGATACTAGACTTAGGCGTTTCGGTATAGTGGGTAAATTTTCAAAATAATAAGTATTTAATTATTTGACCGTTGCTTGTTAGTTATTGAGAATCAAAATTTTCAAAGTTGCTTAACCCGTTTCGATACACCCTTCAAGGTGTTTCGATACGCATTTTGGTAGTGACAAAATGTTTTTATACAACTCCAAGGTTGTTTTGATACACCCCGTTTTAAAGGCCTCCCGTTTTGATACGGCTTATATGCGTATCGACATGTCCCTCTTTAATGTACATAATGACTCTTTTTATTTTAGCACTGTTCAGTATAAGATTTTCGAGTTGAGATGTTATCTAAAATGTCATTTGAAAATTCTAGGGAGGAAGTTGAAAATAGGTTTTTAAAATAGTCAATTGTGATGGCCATGGTGTAACTTTCATTTGATTGCCAAACATTAGTGATGAGTTCATAATAAACCTAATTTTTATATTATTTTTCTACTAAATTATTGTTAATAAAGGATAAAATTAAGCACAATATTGGATAATTCTGAGTATTATCCATATTCCAACATCTCAACACCAATTTCATGAATTTATCTATTATTTGACATAAAACAGTTGCATTTGATATTTTTCTTTCTTAGACAGGAAACTACCTCACAAGAAATGCCAGAAAGAATAGCGGAAGTAGAGAACTAAGGCTAAATTGCAGATAAGCACCCGCCATGGTAGCACTTTAGAGGCTGCGGCAGCAGATTAAAGATAATAACTAGTACTCGATAGATAGAGATAAATATGTCGGTTTGGACAGACGCAATGCTAGAAGAAAGAGAAGCGAAAAAATAGAGTCAAATCATGGTCAAAGTTAAAGCGGAAATAAAGGAGTTATTTTAGGAAATAGAATAAAGTGTTATAGTTTAATAAAGATTTGTATTCTTTTCTTTTAAAAACTCTTTCTTTTTATGAAAGACTTTAACCTAGGCTTGGCCTATATAAGCCATCTATTAGGGTTAGGAGAGAAAAAATCGGGTTCTCATAGTAAAACCTAAAGCAACCGACAAAGCTATCATGTTCTAAATCTCATTGAGGCTTAGGCTGTTTGTGAAGTAGTTGGGGAAGAAGGTTGTATCTATCTATATATTAATGCAAACTTTATTTTCATATTTTATTATCTCTTGGCGTTTACTCTTCTTTGCATATGGGCTCGAGATGATAGTATGTAAAGAAAAACTTATTTTTCTAATATCGGGAGAGTTAGGCTTACGAAACGAGAGAATACTGTCTTTGCTCAAGGGCATCGACTAATTCGCAAGGGTTTCAGCGACTAAAAGGATGTATGTGATCGATTGTTATTCATTCTTGATTCACTCAGAGAGATATCATCAAGATATAGATTTCAATAGTTTTTCGAGCTTAGGGATAAGGATGAGAAATACGAGGATGCCCTGTCAAATTATGGAAAGTTAAGTTATCAACAAGGCATTACCTCTCCTAGACAGCCAAGGCGACCCTTAGTGCGACCCACCACAGTGGGAAGTCAATCCAATGCATTAATAAATGGATAATAAGTACAATTGGACTCCCTTCTACAAAACATTTAGCCTAACCTTACTTTTATCATTGATATATTCATTCTTTATTTAGCTATTTATTTAGTTTATTTAATTATCCTCAATTCAACTCAAAATATTTGTGTTTTTATTTTTCCATGTTGCAAAATTAGAGTGCAATCGAAGGTGATCCAGTCTCTGTGGGTTCAACAACCTTAAATATTATAATTTGACAAAAAAGGTGGAACTCTTTAAATTAAGCATAGGACTCTAAAGTTCATGTCAAATTTGGCGTTGTTGCCGAGAACTAACGTTCAACTTTATTGCAATTTATTTTTGCATACTTTTATTTTTATTTCTTTTATTTAATTAAAATAACTAGGGTTGTTCTGTGCATGACCATGTCCAATCCTTTTATAGACCAATACCCTTACAACCCTGAAATCGAGAGAACAACAAGGCATCTGAGACAAAGAATAAGAGAAAGGATAAACCCTGCACCTGGCCAGCAGAACAACGCTGGCATGAATACCACCGAGGTAGACAACCAAGGCGTATTCGCAGTTGTTGATCCAACCAACCTTCCAAGACAGAAGCGTGTATGCACTGTCCGTGATTATCTAGAGGAGGACCTGGATGGATTAACTCCTGCCGTAGTTATCCCTAATATTGAGGCAAAATATTTTGAACTCAAACCGGTCATGTTCAACATGATCAACATTATAGCTCAGTTTAGGGGAACAACCAATGAAGATGCTCAATATATAATAAAATTAAAACTTTTTCCTATTCACTAAGGGATACGGCAAAATCTTGGCTTAATAACCTTCAATCGGGGTCGCTGAATTCATGGAAAGAACTATGTCGAAGCTTCCTGGCACATTTCAGTTACACTAATATTACAGATAAATTAAGGAACGATATAACGTCATTCAGACATGAAAAAGATGAATCTATGTATGAGGCTTGAGAAATATATAGAGAATTATATAGAAAATGCCCCATGCATGGATTACCCGAGTAGACTTAAGTATCAATTTTCTACAATGCAATGAACACACATACTAGAATCATGCTTGATGCCTCCGTTAACGACACTCTATTAGACCGCCCACCCATGAAAGTCTAAAGATTGTAGAAAGATTAGCAAAGAACGATTATCAACACCCGACCACTAGATGAGGAGTAACAAGGCAGGGTATGAAAAATTTCGACTCTTCAGATTCGACTTTAGCATAACTGACAGCTTTGACAAATATGGTAAAGGATCTACAAAAGCCGAGCCACATTCGAGATGTAAAGGTAGTCGTTTTCTATGAAACATGCAGCGACAATCATGACTCAAATGCATGCCCGCAAAACCTAGAAACATCTTTCTATTTTGAAACTTTAATAAAAACAACATGTCAAACAATTAAAACCCAACAAGGAGAAAGTACCAGAACTTCTCATGTAGTAACCCTAATAATGCACTAAACCCGCAACATCAACCTGTGCAAAATACTGGATTTCAGCAAAATAACAGAATTGTCCAACAGCAGTTGCCGTAGTAGAAAACAACCGATATCTAAAACCTTGGAGAATATGCTACAAACGTTTATGGATCAAACTGATGCTTATATAGCTAACACAAACAAATTCATTCAAAGAGTCGATACATTCATGGATAGAGCAAAGATGAGGATGCAAAACAATGAATCTACTCTCAAAACGCTGGAAATCACAGTAGGAAAGATGGCACAACAGATGAAAAGTTAACCTATAGGAGGTTTACCCAACGATACTGAAGTCGCTAGAACTGGACTACATGAATAGTGTAAGACCATATCTACCAGAAGTGGACTACAACTAAAGAACCCTGAAATATCTGCTAGGACAGTAAGTAATAATCCTAAGACAATAAACCCCAAGGAGATTACTGAAGAAAAAACTGAGGCAAAGGAACCAATAGAAGCTGTCGTCGATGATGCCACAATAGACGATGTCGTAATAGCACCATATATACGATTTCAATGTTTTGAAAAGATTGAAGATCTACGATTACCACCACCGTTCTCACAAAGGTTGAAACAACAAAAACAAGAATATCAGTTTAAGAAATTCCTGGACATCCTTAAATAGGTACACATTAATATACCTGATGCGTGCAATAAAAGTGCAATTGAGTGCAAGTGTATACGTTGTCAAGTAATAAAGTGATAAGTATATCGTGTATCGTCTCCACAGAGATTGGTATAATTAATATCTCCCCTTGTTCCCTTGCTCCTGAAAGATAAAAAAACAAAAATAAGTGGATTTGTTTAACTAACTAAATAATTAAATAACAAAATATAAAATAAAAGGTTGAGAATGATATAGAGAAAGTAGATAGGATCCAGCTGCGTCAATTAGTGGATTCGATTGATCTTCTTCTTATCCAATGCAATTATACAATACTGCTTCGACAGTACTATAAATAAAACCAAAGCAGCATTAGTATTCTCTGCTGCGGCAATCTCTTGCTCTGGGGCAGAGACATCAAAGTTCAGCAAAGTATCCGTAGATGACTTCGCTTATCTCTAAGTCAGAGCGTTGTTGATGACTGGTCCTTGACGATACCTCTCGGTGTAAATCAACGATACCCACCAACCAATCCAACACTTCTTTTAGCTGTTGAAACTCTTAACCTATCTCTAGGCCGAGTTAGTGTCTACAACACCGTACTTATCCTTTTCGTGAATCTACACCTCTCGATGCTAGATAAATATATTACTTACCAACTTCTCTTTCGAGCTTGAATGCAAGAACAAGGAATGTCAATAGGATAAGTAAACTTTGATATTATTATTGCATTAGAACAAAGAAACAAGAAACAATCTCTTCTCATTAATATCTACAACCTTCACCTATCCCTAAGAAATTTAGAACATAATGTCGATAGGTACAATTCTTAGGGAGAAGGGTTTCTCTAAAATTGGCTCTCTAAACAATGTGGCTGGCTAGGGTATATATAACCTAGGGCAAACCTTTCCTAAATAGACTCTAACTTGGAGTAAAGAACAAGTCTTCTACATAAGATCTGATATTTCCAAGTTTGCCGCCTTCTAGAAAGATTTTCCCGCTTGGTCTTTGACTTGGGCTTTTAGTGCGCTAGCCTGGTCCAATTGGTGCGCTGCATCTTCCAGAATGTTCTTTATATTTTTATCTTTTATTGCGTCTATGATATCGGTGCTGTCACTCTGGATGTTGCGTCGGCCTTGTCCTCTGCCTCTGCCTCAACACTTTTATACTGCTACCTCGGCCCTGGATATTCCTGCATGTACAGAATATGTAATAATATCTGCATTCTCTATAAATATTGACTTTGTAAGTAGTGATAACGAAATATCCAATATTGTGCAAAGAGTCCATATTTCAGCTCAAGTTGGTGTATAATAGATGCATAAATTACCATGAGAAGGGTAGTAAATAACTGCCTTTTAGACACTCATCAAATACCCCCAAACTCGAACTATTGCTTGTCCTCAAGCAATGCAAGAAATCAAATTACCGAACCTTACTCCCCTTTGGTCTTACTTTTCCATCTATTCTCCCCACCATGGTTATGTCTATCTCTCCGTTTTAGCCACTAGTTTACCCAAGGACTTTTACTAAGAAACAAGCTATAAGGCTAGGTGAGTATGTGAGTTTTATGGACAAGGTTGATTCAAGGCTTTCTTAGATAAACTCTAAGTTCAAGACAGATAGAATTTTGGATTAAAGTTGTCTCCTTAAAACAACAAGTCTTGAGCCAATTTCGGGCACCTCAAGATATGCATTTTCTATTTTCTTCTTTTTCTTATTTTTTTCTTATTAACCACTTATTTGGCATACTAGAGCCAGTTTCAGGCACCTCTAACATGAAGGAGAGCAAAACTAGAGCCAATGATAGACACCTCTTGTTATTTTTCCAAAAAGCTCTAAGTCCTTATCACCTAAGTTTATTAAAAGAATTCCTAAATCAAGCAAGTCCAAAAAGTGTTTCTTTTCTTTCTAACCCTAAAGCAAGCTTCTAAGTTTTATTCCATGAGTATCCTATGGTTATCCCTTCAAAACAAAACTTGGCCATGGTAAGAATAAATATTTCTATAGCCTTAAAGGAGTAAACTAAAGCAAAGCTGATGTAAAGTAGTGCAAGATTAAAACAATAATTCAAGAAAAGAGAATATTGCAAAAATTTAAAAATTACTCCCTTTTTTATGGTAATGCCACGATAGTGGATTGCCTCGTTAGTGCTTCTGCACCTACAATACCCCCAAACTCAAACCGAGCATTATCTTAAATGCTTAAGATATAAGGAAAACAACAATTGCAATAAGGAAATAGATAAAAGTAGTAAATGAAATTATTTATAACGACTCCGAGGAGATGCTTGTACAGAGCATTCTCCTAGGCCTTGCTGTTGACGCCTTTTGTCTGGATCTTGTGCTGGTGATTATTGTTGTTTGGCCTGCCGATGCGGCTGAACTCGACTAGGCGGTGTTCGGTGCGTTGGTGTAGTAACTTCATCTCCCTCTTCCACTTCGTCCATATTTTCTATGTCCATAATTTTCGTTCTACCCCCTACCGTGGCAGTGGGTATTGCTGATTCATGGGACGAACTATGGTATTCGTCAATCTCATGAGACAACGTATCCCTGCTGAGACTGGCATAGGGATTGGTTCCCTTTGGGGAGAGTTAAAGACAACTCGCCTCTTGGATGGCCTTTTGCTGGTAGATGATATACTCCGGCAGACCTGGCCGGCCTGGAAGGTCCGGCAACATGAAACTGTTGATGCGGCTGTGGCTGGAAAAATGGTTGCGGCCCTAGGGTAGGTGTTGTCTCAGTATAAGGGGCGACAATAACGAACATATTGGCTGGGAACTCGGGGAATTACGCCCCTTGATGTGGGAAACTTTGCATCATCATGTTGGCTAGAGAGGTGTTGAAGTTGCACTGGTACTCCATATACCGTTGTTGGCGAAGGTCTATGGCTACCATTCTTTGCAGAATTTCTTGGTACGGGTCCACTGCGTTAGTTGGCTCGGTAGAGGCTGGTGGTTCTATTGAATACTGCCCTCCGGCAGTGAAGTCGGCAATAAACTGTTGTGGTGTTACCTGGACAGGTTCTACATGCGTGATCTGTATAACTCGGTGGCAGAAGTCTCTTGTCCATCCCTGCCGAGTTGGCGTATATAGATCCGTGTCTTCGATTGAAACTCCTGCATTAATGCACAAGGCAGATATTAAACATGGGAAATAAAGTGGTCCACGTTCCTTCTTACCATATTCATGAATTTCGTGAAGAATGATCTCTCTAATGTTAATGCTTCTCTTATTGATGATAGACTGGACCAGCACCAGTCTTTTACGATCCACTGTGTTGTTATGGGAGGTTGGGATAAGTCGTCTCTTGACAAAAGTATACCATATCTTTGCCTCGGGTTTAAGATTTTGCCTTATTATTGAATTTTTATGGGCACCGGTTTCCCATGAGGTGTTGCTGTAACAAAGCTCATCTTTAATCTCTTCATAGTCTTGAGTGGTGATGCCGTCTACGAATTCGGCATGAGCATCATGTGTGAGGGTGAGACCATAAAAACTCATTGATACTTGCGGCATCAAGTCGAACAGGCTTGCTTCGGTAGTGGACAAATAGGTTGTCCTTGCTCGATCCATGTACGTAAAATTCTCTCACAATGGTGGCGTTTGCCTATGGAGGCTGTAGGCAGAATGCCTCCCAATCTTGATACTGAATCTTGTTGAACAAGTACGATTCAATGCCGAAGTATATCTCATTGGTTTGTTGAAATCCTTACTCTTCCTATAACTGTCGAGCAACGAACAAGCGGTTGAATCAGTCAGCAACAGTGGTCGGAGCGAATCTTGTGTAAGAAGCCATTGATTGTTCGTGGAAGATGATTTGAGAGAAAAATTCTGGAGTAATAGAGAGTTCTGAAAATTTCAAGATATTGGAAAGATAGTGAGAGTAAAATTGTTCAAGAAAGCAAAAGTAGCAAGAATGCAAGAGTAAATAGTGCACAACAATGAGTCTTCTTATATAGGCTGTAAAAATATGACTATTAAAAAGTAGCCGTTAGACATTTACTACCTTGATGCACAATTACTACCGCGGCAGATTTCTCGATAGATATCCGTTACACTGTTTCTGCCCGTTAGGAATTCTGTGGCTCTGACATAGTGCGTTGCCGCAGCAGTAGACTTCCTGCTGTGACATAATTTTTCTAAATTCTTTGCTATATTTATTTTAAAAACAAGACATAAAAACATAAAATACTGAAAATAAAACATAACAACAAAAAATACTGAAAATAACAATATGTTACTTGTGGAGTGCATGTGAATGCATCTCCCACTTTCATTATCTCTTTTTGGCCCGTATCTTCCTTCACGTGTTGGCCAGTCCCTTCATAACATTCGAATTTTTCTTTGGGTTTTATTCATTTATCGAACAGTCTGCCGAGCGTGCTGCCCAGGCAGGACGTTTTAGTACCCTGGTTTGGTGTATGGAGAGCCTTATATTCTACTGGAGCGTCTGAATGTGTAAGATTATGGAAGGTGTTCAACTTGACTTGTTGATCATTTATCCGCATTGTGAGCTCACCATTTTCTACATCGATGATGGTGCGTCCAGTAGCAAGGAAAGGTCGACCCAATATGATCGGTGCATTGTCATTGGCCTCACAGTCAAGGACAAGAAAGTCGGCAGGAAATATAAACTTGTCGACCTTGACCAGAATGTCCTCAACTTTGCCTTCGGGGTGCACATAGGACCGATCTGTAAGTTGGAGCAGTACTGTTGTTGGTTTTGCCTGCCCTATTCCAAGTTTTTGAAAAACTGATTTGGGCATTAGGTTGATGCTTGCTCCCAAGTCACATAGGGCCTTTCCTTTATAACCATCCCCAATCGCACAGGGGATTGTAAAGCATCCAAGATCCTTTAGCTTAGGCGGCATGCGATTATGCAGCATGGCCATGCAACCTTCAGTGGCTGCCACCGTTTCAAATTCCCCTAGCCTCCGTCATTCGAATACTATGTCCTTTAAGAACTTGGCATAGTTGGTCATTTGTTCAATAGCCTCAACTAGTGGCAAGTTGATATGGACTTGCTTCAAGATGTCTAGGAATTTCTGAAATTGGTGCTCCTGTTTGTGCTTTTTTAACCTCTGTAGGAAAGGAGGTGGTGGTCTTATGTCCTCCAGGTTTCCTTGGATATTGAGTTTAATACCTGGGGTAAACTTATCTGTAGTTGCCTCGACAGGTGTTTCTGGTACTGCTGATTCTGTTGGTTCTGTTGCAGTGGCAGTGCTTTCGACAGGGTCCTGCTCAGCTTCTGAGTTCTCATGATGTTGTTTTTCTGGTTGGACTCTATCGGTTGAGGTCCCTTCTTTATCTTTTAATTGTAGGCCACTTCTTGTTGTAATTACCTTGTATTGCTCGTGGCCTAACACCTTAGCAACTTCAGTATTGCTAGGTAAACCCCCTGGTGGTCGAGTGTTTTATCGTTGGGCGAATTGACCAACTTGGGTTTCTAAAAACTTGATCGTAGCCTCCTAGTTCTGCAGTCTCATCTCAGTTCGGTTCATGAAGGCGTCACTATGCTTCATGAAGCGACTATTCTCGGTTATGTATGCTGTGAGAGAATCTGCCAATGCGTTCAGAGACTACTGCTGTTGTACCTGCTGTTGTGGCATGGACTGCTGAGTGTGCTGCTGCGATAGGTTCTGATTTTTGTGCTGGAATCCAGGGGCTTGATTAATTGTATTTAAGGCATTGTTAGGGTTACTTCATGAAAAGTTTGGATACCTTTTCCAGGATGGGTTGTAATTGTTGGATATCATTTGATTGTTCCTGTTATAGTTTCCAACATATAAGCTGGTTTCCTCATCTTGCATGTAATCCGATGAGTTAACTGCCTTAACCTCATGTATGTTTCTCTGGGCTTGCATATTCTGAACCATCTTAGTTAGAGAAGCCAATTGTGCTACCACCGAACTGTGTGTATCTAATTCATGGGCTTTGGCATGACGTCTCATTCCTCCTCGCCTTGATGTGGGAAATTGGAAGTCGTTCCTTGCGATTTTGTTCAGAATTTCAATGGCCTCCGCGGGTACTCTATCCAAAAGTGTCCCATTCGCAGAAGCGTCTAGCATCATCCTTGTGGAGGCATTGGTAGCATTATAAAACATAGAGACTTGCATCCACAAGGGAAAACCATGTAGTGGGCATTTGTTTAACAATTCTCTGTAATGTTCTCATGCCTCATATATTGGTTCATCCTTATCTTGCCGGAATGATATGATTTCATTACGGATACGATCATAGAGATTTGTCGGATTAAACCTCATAATAAATTCTCGGCAGAGTTCCTCCCAAGATCCTATAGATCCTGCTGGGATACCATTCAACCAAGTTTTCTCCCTATCCCTCAGTGAATAGGGGAACAATTTTAATCGTAAAATATCTTCATGGACTCCTTGAATCTTGAAAGAATTGCACACTTCCATGAAATATTTAAGATGTTGCCTTGCATCGTCAGTAGCAGACCTACTAAACTGTCCAATTGTGTTCAACATGTTGAACATTACTGGTTTAAGCTCAAAGTGAGTTGCTTCAATTTCTGGGGTGACTACGCTAGAGTTAAGTCTGTTTAGATCTTCCACCAGATAGTCTCTAGTAGTGGGCTGCCTCGGCAATGGTTGCGGCAGTGGCTGCTGTGGCATTGCAGGTGGCAGTACATTATGATCAACAAGTGGAATTTGTCCTCTTGGTGGATCAACCATGACTTGAAACAGGTTACGCCTCAGATGGTGTCTGGTGCATTCAATTTCAGGATCCAATTCGTACAATAGACCACTCGGGTTTGCCCTGGTCATATACCAAAGAAGTCAAAGTTAATAAAAATTAAATAAATAATTAGAATTAAAGTTAGATAAAGAATGGTTAAAGAGAAAGAAAATAAAGAAAACAAAATTTAATTGTCAATCCCCGACAACGGTGCCAAAAACTTGATGCGTGCAATAAAAGCGCAATTGAGTTGCAAGTGTACACGTCGTCAAGTAATAAAGTGATAAGTATATCGTGTATCGTCTCCACAAGGATTGATATACTTAATATGTCTCCCCTTGTTCCCTTGCTCCTGAAAGATAAAATAGAAACACAAATAAGTGGATTTGTTTAACTAACTAAATAATTAAATAACAAAATTTAAAATAAAAGGTTGAGAACGATATAGAGAAAGTAAATAGGATCCAGCTGCGTCAATCAGTGGATTTGATTGATCTTCTTCTTGTCCAATGCAATTACACAACACTGCTTCGACAGTACTGTAGATACAGCCTCGGCAGCATTAGTGTTCTCTGTCGCGGCAATCTCTTGCTCTTGGGTAGAGGCATCAAAGTTTAGCAAAGTGTCCATAGATGACTCCGTTTATCTCTAAGTCAGAGCGCTATTGATGACTGGTCCTTGACGATACCTCTCAGCGCAAATCAACGATACCCACCAACCAATCCAACACTTATTTTAGCTGCTGAAACTCTTAACCTATCTCTAGGTCGAGTTAGTGTCTATAACACCGTACTTATCCCTTTCGTGAATCTACACCTCTCGATGCTAGATAAATATATTACTTACAAACTTCTCTCTCGAGCTTGAATGCAAGAACAAGGAATGACAATAGGATAAGCAAACTTTGATATTGTTATTGCATTAGAACAAAAAAACAAGAAACAATCTCTTCTCACTAATATCTACAACCTTCACCTATCCCTAAGAAATTTAGAATATAACGTCGATAGGTACAATTCTTAGAATATAACCTTCACCTATCCCCGAATTCACAGTCGACCTTTCAATTCCTCATTAGTATCCATTTGCCCCTGCTTGATCAGCCACAGTCTTTGCCATAGTACCATTATCTCCTGCTGCCATTATTGTCGTTGCTGCAACCGAACCCTTTTTTGCCAACTCAACAACTACAATAATGAGGACTAACTCCGTACATCGAGCTACTACACCAAAGGTCTCTAGTCCTTTAGATTATAGTAGTTCCTCAAATGACATAGAGTCTCCCGTGAAAGTAGTAGAGGACTACCTTACCTCGATGCAAACCAGTAAGAAGAGAAAAGTCACAGCCTCTACCACAACAACCTCCCCAATCAACACGGAGACAGAGGATGAACCAATGCTAGACCTTACTCCCATCTGAGTCCAGCCACCACGCTATGCTAAGAAGACAATGATCAGACTGCCGAAGGTAGTAGCTTCACAGCTACCTAAGACCCACCAAAAGCTTTTAATCGATAGTAATTTTGAGGATTCCTTCGTATCCTCTACATTTTAAGGGCGGTAATATTTTGTAGATTTCTTCTTTTGATTTCTAATCGTATTAGCTTTATATATTTTGTCCCTTATCTATTTTTATACATGCATTGAGGATAATGCATCCTTCGAGTTTGGTGGAGTATTGATCTTAATCTTGTAATATGTAATTATCTCCTATGTATGGAAATATTTAGACTATCTAATTACTATCTTAATTTCTGTCTTTTTCAATAATTTCAAATTGATGCAAATTTTTTTATAGTTTTTTGAATTTTATTGAAACTGCCTTGACAATAATATATTCTCTAGCCGTCGCAGTTTGCACTATTCACTAGACTTGAAGTCAGAAAGGTCTCTTAGGATTAGTACTTAGGATTAGACTTAAGCCTGAAATTATATAAACACTACTAGTCTTAGTTGATTTTAAAAGTTCTTTTCTTTAAAAAGTAATAAGGACTTAGCCTTAGATTTTAAATAGAGGTGCCTATCACTGGCTCTAGTCTAGTCCATAGAGGTGTCCATCACTGGCTCTAGGACTTGATCTCTTTCCCACTTGCTTGAAGTGCCTGAAATTTGCTCTAATAAGAATAGTTAACACCAATTTCATGAAATTATCTATTATTTGGTACAAAACAATTACATTTGATAGTTTTCTTACATAGAAACCACCTCATAGGAAATCTAGAAAGAATAACGAATACAGGGAACTAAGGCTAAATTGTAGATAAGCATCCGCCACGGTAGTACTTTGGAGGCCACGATAGTAGATTAAAGATAATAACTGGTGCTCGATAGATAGAGATAAATATGTCAATTCGGATAAACACAATGCTAGAATAAACAGAAGCGAAAAGATAGAGTCAAGCCATGGTCAAAGTCAAAGCGGAAATATATGAGTTATTTTAGGAAATAAAATAAAGTGTTATTGTTTAATAAGGATTTGTATTCTTTTCCTTTTAGAATTCTTTCCTTTTATGAAAGACTTTAGCCCAGGCTTGGCCTATATAAGCCATTTATTAGGGTAAGTAGAGAACAAGTCGGGTTCTCATAGTAAAACCTAAAGCTGCCGACAAAGCTATCATGTTCTAAATCCCCATCGAGGCTTAGGTTGTTTGTGGAGTAGTTGAAGTAGAATGTTGTATCTATTTGATATTTATTAATACAAACTTTATTTTCATAGTTTATTTTCTCTTGGCGTTCTTCTTTGCATATGAGCTCGATATGATAGTATGTGAAGAAAAACTTATTTGTCTAATATCGGGAGAGTTAGACTCACAAAACGAGAGAATAAAATCATTGCTCAAGGGCATTTGTAGAACTAATATTTTGATATAATAATTGAAAAATAGTTTTGGACTAATCTAAAAAGATTTCAAAAATGGTTCTTATGTCCAAACTACTTGAAAATATATTTAAGATGTTTTTGAGAGATTTTAAATATGTTTTAAATGATTTAAAGAAACCAAAAATGTTTTTTAACCCAGGTGTTTCGATACAGCCATGTTTTCAAAGACAAAATCACAGTGGTATCGATACCTTTTTCGATACCTTTTCACCATTGTGAGGTTTGGTTTCAATACCTGTTTCGATACACCCTCAATGGTCATAAATGATTTTATGAAAAAATACAACAGCTAGGAGCGGTATCGATACTAGTATTGATACCTATTCATAATTGCAGGTTCAACGACTATTTCCCAAAATAGTTGTTTCGATACCGGTTTTAGGGGTATTGATACCTCCTATACTAGAAGAGGAAATATGACTTGAAATCAGCTCCAAATTGATCCCAATGGTCACCGATGGCTAAAAGCTCACTTGGGATGATAAAAGTAAGCCTCAAGCATCAAGAGAAGAAAAATGCTTCATTGGAAACAACATTATGATTCAAGAATTATCTTAGAGCTTAATTCTCACATTTTTGGATAGACAAACACTTGTGAGCTAAATTGTCAATGTATGTTTAAGTGTATTAGTATTGAGTGAGAGCTTTAGATTGCAAACATTAGCCTTGTTAGAAGGATTACAAGTTTCCCTAAGTTTTTCTCTTGTTTGAGAGGGTTCCCAAAGTTTGGGTTGTGAACTTTGGATGCTTGATTCGGTTTTGAATCAAGGTTTGTAAGGTTATCCCTTTAGCCTCAAAAGAACGAAATTCTTAGTGAATTTGAGAAATCCTTAGTAGAAAGCTAAGGTAGTTGATGTAGGCGTGATCGAACTACTATAAATCCTTGTGTTCATTGTCTATCTTTTGCTTCCACCACAAACATCCAAATTACCGATTCTCCATCACTTGGCATGCTTAAATCGGTTGTGAATCAAGCCCCTTCAAGCCCAATAATTGGTATCATATCAAGGCTCAATCGAGGAGGATTAACATCCTATTGAGAAGATCCTGTAAGCTCGACCAATTACCGATCAACCGATATTCCATGGATCAATCCATTGAGAAGCCACCATTCTTTGATGGGTCCAAATACTCCCAATGGAAGATAAGGATGAACTATTTCATCAACTCAAGAGACTACAAGCTATGAGATATAGTTGAAGATAGACCGTTTGTGCCAAAAGGAACGAAGGCGGAATGGAGTATGGAAGACTGCAAGAACATGGTGCTTAATCACAAGGCTTTTCACATTCTTGTTTGTGTATTCCACTCAAGCATATATGAGATGATCTCTTCTTGTGAGAGTGCAAAGAAGTTTGAGAAAAGCTCGAAGTTACATACGAGGGGACAAACGAAGTAAAGGAGACCAAGATTGGACTCCTCAATCAAGAGTATGAGAACTTCAAGATGAATCCTGAAGAGGACATAGTAAAGATGTTCGATAGATTCTCCACCATCACAAATGAACTTAGAGGATATGGAGAAATCATTCCGGAGGAGAAGTTTGTTCGAAAGCTTATCTTTTCCCTTCCCGAGTCATGGGACTCAAAAAGGACTGCCATCATCGAAGCAAAGAATTTGAAGATTCTTAAGCTTGATGAACTCATGGGGTTACTCCTCACACATCAAATATTGATGAATGGAAGATAATAGAAGAAGAAAAAGGAAGAGATTAGATCGATGGGGAAGAAAAAGGTCCAAGATCTTGGTATAAATGTCAACACCATTGCTCTCAAATCCTCCAAATGCATCCACTTTAAAGATTTAAGTGAGGAGGATAGTGAAAAAGATGAAGAGCTTGCCCAACTCTTCATTGACTTCGATAGATTCGTGAGGAACAAAAGTAGAAAATCTTTAAAGCACGAATCAAATAAGAAGATGAAGGATTCCCACAAGTCTATCATGAAGAGATCATCTTCAAAGAAGCAAGCATATGTGGCTACTGGGAGTGATGAGGACTCCACCCAAAATGAATAAGCCAACCTGTGCTTGATGGCCCTCAATGAGGGGAGGTAGCTTCTAACTCTCAAACTTTAAATTCTTATTCATTTGATGAGTTGCAAGAAGCTTATGATAAATTGGTTTTTAATTTCAAAATTACATTTTCAAAGAAAAAAAATTGATTTCAAAGTTGAAAATTGAAAATGATTTACTTTTGAACAGCAATTTGGAATTTGAAGCAAAAATGAAAGATTTTGAACTTAAAATTTTCGATTTACAAAATTTGCTTCAAACAATGAAGAAAGATCATCAAATGGCTTTAGATACACCTTCAAGGTGTTTTGATACAACCATGTTTTCAAAGGAAAAATCACAGTGATATCGATACCTGTTTTGATACCCTTCACCACTGTGAGGTTTAGTTTCGATACTTGTGATGAGTGCCTAAAAGGCAGTTATTTACTACCCTTCCCATGGTACTTTATGCATCTATTATACACCAACTTGAACCGAATGATGAACTCTTTGCTCAAATATTAGATATTCCGTTATCATCAATTACAAAGTTAATATTAATAGAGAATACAAATATTATTATAATTTCTATACATGCAGGAATATCCAGAGCCGAAGCGGCAGAAAAGCAGTATTGAGGCCGCGGTAGAAGCATGGCCGCGGCAGAATCCAGTGTGGCAGCACCAACAATGGAGGCGCAAAGAAAGATAAACATATAGAGAATATTCTGGAAGACACAGCGCATCAATTGGACCAGGCTAGCGTGCTAAAAGCCCAATTCAAAGACCAAGCGGGAAAACCCTTCTAGAAGGCGGCTAAACTTGGAAATATCAGAATCCTTGAAGAAGACTTATTCCCTACTCCAATTTGAAGTCTATTTAGGAAAGGTTTGCCCTAGGTTAAGACTATAAATATCCTAGCTGGCCACATTGTCTATGAGAGCCGATTTGAAGAGAAAACCCTTCCTCCCTAAGAATTGTACTTACACGATAATATGTTCTAAATTCTTAGGGATAGGTGAAGATTGTTGATATTAGTGAGAGGAGATTGATTCTTGTATCTTTGTTCTTATGCAATAAAATCAAAGTTTGCTTATCCTATTGCCATTCTTTGTTCTTGTATCCAAGCCCGAGAGGGAAGTTTGCAAGTAATCTATTTATCTAGCATCGAGAGGTGTAGATTCACGAAATGGATAAGTACGGTGTTGCAGACACTAACTCGGCCTGTACTCCTGTGGATGCACTAGGAGATGGGTTAAGAGTTTCAACAGCTAAAAGAAGTGTTGGATTGGTTGTTGGTTATCTTTGATTTACGCCGAGAGGTATCGTCAAGGACTGGGCATCAACAGTACTTTGACTCAGAGATGAGCGGAGTCACTTACGGACACTTTGCTGAACTTTGATACTTCTATCCACGAGAAAGAGATTGTCGCGGCAGAAGAGCACCAGCGTTGCCAAGGCAGTATCTGCAGTACTATCGAAGCAGTATTGTGCGATTGCATTAGACAAGGAGAAGATCAATTGAATCCACTAATTGACGCAACTGGATCCTACCCACTTTCTCTATAATTGTTCTCAACTCTTTATTTTATGTTTTGTTATTTAGTTAGTTAGTTAGATAAAACAAATCAGCTTATTTGTGTCTTTATTTTATTTTCAGGAGCAAGAGAATGAAGGAAGACATATTAAGTATACTAATCCCTGTGGAGATGATACACGATATACTTATCATTTTATTACTTGACGACGTGTACACTTGCACTCAAAATAACGCTTATACCACGCCTATCATGATTTTGGCGCCGTTGCCGGGGATTGGCAACTGAATTTTGTTTTCTTTAATTTTCTTGCTCTCTAATTATTAGTTTTCTAACTTTAAGTTTAATTTTATCTATTTTATTTTTGTTTTTATTAATTTTTGTTTATTTAGTTTATGACCAGGGCAAATCCGAGTAGACCATTGTACGAGTTGGACCCTGAGATTGAACGAACAAGACATAATCTAAGATGCAATCTGTTCCAAGCTATGGACAATCCACCGAGAGGACAAATGCCATCAATTGATCATAATATACTGCCGCCAGCAATACCGCAACAGCCACTACTGCATCCATTATCGAGGCAGCCTACTGTCAAAGATTATTTGGTGGAAGATTGAAACGAACTTAACCCTGGCGTAGTCACCCCAGAGATTGAAGCAACTCACTTTGAGCTTAAACCAGTAATGTTCAACATGTTGAACACAATCAGACAGTTTGTTGGGTCTGCTACTAAAGATGTGAGGCAGCATCTTAAATCCTTCATGGAAGTGTGCAACTCTTTTAAGATTCAAGGAGTCCATAAAGATATTTTGTGCTTAAAATTGTTCCCCTATTCACTGAGGGATAGAGCGAAGACTTGGTTGAATGGTATCCCAGCAGAATCAATCGGATCTTGGGAGGAACTTTACCGAGAATTTATTACGAAGTTCAATCCAACAAATCTCTATGACCGCATTCGTAATGAAATTACATCATTCCGACAATATGAAGATGAACCGATGTATGAGGCATGGGAACGTTACAGAGAACTATTAAACAAATACCCCTTACATGTTTTCCCTTGTGGACGCAAGTCTCCATGTTCTATAATGCTACTAATACCTCCACAAGGATGATGCTAGACGCTTCCGTAAATGGGACACTTTTAGATAGAGCATCCGCAGAAGCCATTGAAATTCTAAATAAACTCGTAAGAAACGAATTCCAATTTCTCACATCGAGGCGAGGAGGAATGAGACGTCATGCCACAGCCCATGAATTAGACACATCAAGTTTGGTGGCAGCACAATTGGCTTCTCGAACCAAGATGGTTCAGAATATACAAACCCAAAGAAGTGTACATGAGGTTAAGACAGTTAACTCATCAGATTATATGTCAGATGAGGAGACCGATCTATATATTGGAAACTATAACAGAAACAACCCAATGATGTCCAACAATTATAACCCATCTTGGAAAAGACATCCGAACTTCTCATGGAGTAACCCTAACAATGCCTTGAATCCGACTACTCAAGCCCCTGGATTTCAGCATCAAAATCAGAACCTGCCGCAGCAGAACGCGCAGTAACCCATGCCATAGCAGTAGGTACAAAAACAACAGTCTCTGAATGCATTGTTCGATTCTCTCATAGCTTTCATGTCAAAGACTGATGCCTACATGATGGAGAATAGCCGCTTCATGAAGCGTACTGATGACTTCATGAACAGAACTGAGATGAGACTGCAGAACTAGGAGGCTGCAATAAAATCCTTAGAAACCCAGGTTGGTCAAATTGCCCAACGACAAAACACTTGACCACCTAGAGGTTTACCTAGCAATACTGAAGTTACTAAGGTGTTAGGTCATGAGCAATGTAAGATAATCACAACCAGAAGTGGCCTACAGCTAAAAAATAAAGAGGGGACCTCAACTGAAAGAGTCCCACTAGAAAAGCAACATTATGAGGACTCAGAGGCTGAGCAGGACCATGCCGAAAGCTCTGCCACTTAAAAAAAAAACAACAGTATCAAAACTACCTACTGAGGCAGTTGCAGAAAAATTCACCCCAGGTATTAAACTTAATATCCAAGAAAACCTAGAGGATATCAGACCACCACCTCCTTTTCCACAGAGGTTGAAGAAGCAAAAACAGAACCACCAATTTCAAAAGTTCCTAGACATCCTGAAGCAGATCCATATTAACTTGCCCCTAGTTGAGGCGATTGAACAAATGCCCAACTATGCCAAGTTTTTAAAGGACATAGTATCCAAACAGCGAAGGCTAGGAGAATTTGAAACATCAACCACTGAAGGTTGCATGGCAATGCTACATAATCGCATGTCACCCAAACTAAAAGATCCTGGCTACTTCACAATTCCCTGTGCAATTGGAGATGGTTATAAAGGAAAGGCCCTATGCTACTTGGGAGCAAGCATCAACTTAATGCCCAAATCAGTTTTTTAGAAACTCAGAATAGGACAGGAAAAAACAACAACAGTACTGCTCTAACTTGCAGATCAGTCTTACGTGCATCCTGAAGGCAAAATTGAGGATATTTTGGTAAAAGTTGACAAGTTCATATTTCCTATCGACTTTCTTATCCTTGACTATGAAGCCGACGATAATGCACCGATCATATTGGGTCGACCTTTCCTTGCTACTGGACGCACTATCATTGATGTAGAAAATGACGAGCTCACAATGCGGATAAAATGATCAACAAATCAAGTTGAACGCCTTCCACAATCTTCCAAATTCAGACGCTCCAGCAGAATGTAAGACTCTCCATACACCGACTAAGGGTACTAAAACATCTTGCCTAGGCAGCACGCTCGACAGACTGTTCGATAAAAGAATAAAACCCAAAGGAGAAACCGAATGCACCGAAGGGACTGGCCAACTCATGAAGATAGACACGAGCCAGAAAGAGATAACGAAAGTGGGAGATGCATTCACATGCACTCCTCAAGTAACCTAATCTCTTCCCTTCACTTTTAATTATGATATTAGAATTAGTATATATAGTATTATTTTCAACATTCTTTATTTTTAGGTATTTTGTTGTTTTCAGTATTTTGTTACTATGCTTTATTTTCAGTGTTTCTAATTTTTTTTAATAAAGTTATGAATGCAGGAAAAATTTGCCACAGCAGGAAGTCTGCTTCCGCGGCAACACTGTGTCAGAACCACAGAATTCCCGACGGGCAGAAACAGTGTAACGGCTCTTTACCGAGAAACCCGCCGCGGCAGTAACTGTGCATCAAGGCAGTAAATGTCTAACGACTAGTATTTTTAACAGTCATATTTTTACAGCCTATATAAGCAGACTCATTGTTGTGCAATATTTACTTTTGCATTCTTGATATCTTTATTTTCTTTGAACAATCTTGCTCTCACTACATCTTGAACTTTTCAGAACTCTCTACATTCCTACCCACATTCTTACTGTTTACCTCCAAGAATATCTCATCAACATATATGGCAGCATACAAACGATTTGCCAGCTGTAATAACTAATTTTATCTGGTTTAAACTTGTGTTTTAATTTTAGTTTTAATTCGAATAACGGGCTTGTATTTGGTAATCAAAAAATGCAAAAAATGTATAATACTTGTTTACCCTTTAAACCTTGTATTACTTCAATTTTATTAACTTGTTATTTTGTAAATAACACACATATATATAGTTTATTTTTAGTCTTTTTATTATTCTTTTATTTCATTATTATTATTATCTTTACTATTATTATCTTATTATTATTATTACTATTATTGTTTTATCTTTTTTATTATTATTGTTATTGTTATTATTATTATTTTTATTATCATCTCTATTATTTTATTTATTATTACTATTACTATCTTTATTATTTTTTTTATTATTATTATATATTTTATTATTATTATTATTATTATTTTTATTATTATCATTATTTTATTATTCTTATTATTATTATTATTATTGTTTTTAGTATTATTATTATCATATTATAACTAAACCCAAACTCATTTTAAATAAAAAACATTGGAAGCCCGTTCTAATATTATTCTAATCCAACAATAATATATACAAGCCCACACAATACATCACAAGCCCGGTTCGGGCTTAAACCCAAAGCCTGTTAAGCAAAAAAACCCTAATCTGGCTAAAAACCCTAAAACTAATTCCATCTCATCTCCCATGCGCAGCCAACTGTGAGCCGTTGGATCAGATTTGTGATCCAACGACCACGATCACAAGGAGAAGTTTCTGGAGCTTCCACGCGCCCACGCGCGCCGGTTCACCTCACCACACGCGCACGTTAGATCCACGCGCGACTGTTCGAGTATCCAGATGCCCGTCTCCGATCAACATCTCCGATGATCCCTCCCGTCGTCCGATTCATATGCAAGCAAAAAAAAAAGGGAGAAACATCAGAATTCGTACGGAGCCAACAATTACAGGAATCAGAAACCAATCACGCCAAAACAAAAGGACAAATAAGGGCAAAGATTTCAGAGCATAACCGGTCACCCACAACAGAGAAATCAGAGGTCACACATACCAAATGCCCGAAAATAGTCAGAACGTACAAAAGCATAACATCAAGATAAATCCCAGAGAGTAAAAAGGAGAATTCTAAGTTATTTTATTTCCTTGTAAATTCGGCTATATAACCGAAAATGAAAAGAGATATAAAAAACTTTGGAAGGAGAATCAATACAAAAAAATAGAGAATAGTTGAGAGGTAAAAAGCCTAGAACTTTTGCATGCATGTTAAAAACCCTAAAAAAAAAGAAGAGTCTTTTTTACCTTTGGGGGAGTCTCGGTTAAGCTTTCGCCGCACTCCTTCATGTCCGGCAACAAGCCTCGCGGCCCCGATGCCGTCGTTGGTGAGCCGAGGAAAGGAAGGTGGACATCCGGTGCTTAAATCGGACCATTCCTCTTTGTCTTCTTCAAAAAAAAGAGTCTCCTTTGGTAGTTGTTTCTGAAAAGACAAAAGTTTTGTTAGAAAATTTAGTCTCTTTTGAAATCGGATTTTGAAAGTAAAATAAGGAGAGGAGATTTCTTACCGCCGATCATCGTTTCTGGGGTTAAGCTTTCTGGGTTCGGTTGAAACTTCCCTGGGTTTAAAGATGAGTGTTCATCTTTTTTCCAGGTGTTGGTTCAGAGGAAATGGATTTTGGGGTTGAAGAAAAACGTGAGAAATGAATTTCATTTCTATTTTTTATGTTTTATACTCAGGGGTTATTTTGAAAAAGGTTTGTTTACCCTCATAAATGCCCCCGTGTCACCTTAATAACACAAAAGGTCCCTGGACTTTTATTTCGTATTTTAATTTAATCACCGATTGCATCATAATCATTCTTTTCAATTTGGTTTATTTATTTATGAGTCCCTCCTTGTTTTGGTGGTTACTTTCAGGCCATTCCCTGATTTGAAATAACGGTTTGAGGGTCTGAAATTTTTTAAACCTTTTCAATCCAGTCCCTATTCGAGTTTAATTTATTTTATTTATTTTATTTATTTTATTCAAATTATTTTATTCATGTATTATTGCTTATATGCATTCATACTTTGTTCCTTTAAATATGTTTCTGATTTATTATTTATTTCATGAATTGTGTATTCACTTCCGTTTTATTGTTCATGCATGTATTTTAATTATTTTATGTTTAGTGTTATGCACATATCTCATCTACACATGTTATGTTGTCATGAATAATTCACTAAGGCTTCACATATTTAATTTATATTTCATGTTGTATTTTATTTTGCTTCCATCGTTTATTTTGTATATTCTATTTGTTCACATGTATTTGTTTTTCTTGTATTAGTGTATTTATTTGTCATGCCCATCACTTTTCGCTAAGTCATATCCCACGTTCCCATTAATTAATGAATCTAATCCCGAACGTCGTTATTCGATCGTAACGGGCCCGTGTTCCAATGCAATGGTCGCGGTGTATGCGTTGCCTTCGAATAAAGACATGGTAAAAATAAAATTGATTCGAATCTTTAAAAAAAAATAACTTAAATGCTACTTTAATTCAAAAAAAATTCCAAAATTAATTAAGCGATAATTCTTTTTAAAGGTACCAATTTTTTGGGCAGTTTTTAAACACTAAACCTGTTTTTAAACCGTAACCGACTCTCGAACCCAAACACTTCGAATCTCTGGTTTTCCGGTGTCCGGTCTACCAAAAGTGACCGGTGGCGACTCCAACATTTCTAAATAGTCCCAACATTTTTTAAATCCCTAATTTTTTTCAATTTCCTTTTTAGGTTTTCCAACCCCCTAATTCCCAAATTTTAGACCCTAAATTTTAAAGCTCCGTTTTTTAGTTTAATTCCTAATTTTCAAACTAGTGACCCCCATTCTATTATTTACACCTAATATTAATTTTTTTAAAAAGGGATCGCTAGACCAACAGAAACGTAGCAGAACGCTTTCAAAGATCTTTTGTTGCACGATAATTATGGGAGGAACAAGGATTCCAACAAACCATCAAAGAAAACTACGACATCGACCAATTCTTATTCGACAGAATCGAAGACCAGGATTGGGAGAAATTCTGCCTTCAACCTCCCATAGCAAATGCAATAATTGTCAGAGAATTCTATGCACACTGCCCGAACAAAGACACGTTGTTCGTTTTTTGCCGGGGCAAGCCAGTAAAACTTGATGCCGAGGCAATCAATGATCACTACGGAGTGATCCCCATACGTGATAAGCATGGTGAATTTGCAGCCAATATCGAGGAATACGAGGCCATCAAGGATGACCTTTGCTACGACAACACTCCATGGGAAACCAGTGCCCATAGGGGTTGTGTAACAAGGCTCAGCCTTAAACCCGAAGCAAAGCTTTGGTGTACGTTTTTCAAGAGACGCCTCATTCCCACCTCTCATAATAGCACAGTTGATAGAAAAAGATTGTTGCTCATTCATTCAATCATCAACAAAAGAACCATCAATGTTAGAGAGATCATTCTTCAAGAAATCTATGATTGCGGTAAGAAGGAACGAGGTCCATTATATTTCCCTAGTTTAATCTCTCTTCTATGCATTGCTGCATGTGTCTCTATAGAAGCAACTGACGAATACACAACACAAAGGCAAGGCTGGATAAAAGAATTCTGCCACAGAGTGATGTAGATCACCCAAGCAGATCCAGTGCAGGAAACACCTCAACAATTCACTGTTGACTTTACTGCCGGAGGGCAATATACAGTAGAAGCACCTAAAAATACTCAAGCCTCTGCCGCAGCAGATCCATACCAGGAGATTTTGCAGAGGATGGAAGCCATGGACCTCCGCCAACAACGCTACATAGAATATCAGAGAGATTTCAATAACACCCTTGCCAATATGCTAACTCAGAACTTTCCCACCCATGGGATGTAGTTTCCAAATTTCCCTCCCAACATTTTCGTCACTGTCGCACTTTACAAAGACACAACGCCTGCTCCAGGGCCTAGACCATTCTTTACTGCTAGGACACAACAACAGTTTCACACTGCCGGCCCATCCAGACTTGCGGGCACGGCCGCCACATCATCCAGCAGCAGGCGACCATCAAAGAAGAGAGTTGTCTTCAACTCTCCACCACAGAATCCTATCCCCATAGGCAGTTTTTCTAAAGATAGTCTCTCTAGACAAATTGATGAGTATGTTCATGAAAGCTCATTGCATACCCAAGAGAGAATACCAACTGCCGAGTTTGGGGGAGAAACAGAGGTGATGCATACTGACGACGAAGAAGAGGGAGATGAAGTTACAGCCCCGCCGCACCGCACACCGCCCAGCAGAGTGCAGCCGCCCCATCAGGCAAAGACATAGCCATCACCAGGACAAGGATTAAAAATGAAAGAATCGGCAGGAATACCTAGGAGGGCAGCTATTTCCAACAGCTCTTCTGAATCCCAATAAGAATCTATTTAATCCCTGTTGCTATACTATTCTTTTTTTCTTTTGCATGTTGTATGTTTTGAGCATTGAGGACAATACTCGGTTTGAGTTTAGGGGAGATTGAAGGTGCAGAAGAACTACCGAGGCTATCCAATGCCGCGACATTACCATAAATTGGAGTAAATTTACTATTTTTTTTTAATATTTTATTTTCTTGAATTTATGTTTGTAATCTTGTGCCTTATGTCAGCTTTGCTTTAGTTTACTCCTTTAAGGCTATAGAAATTTTTCTCCTTACCATGACCAAGTTCTGTTTTGAAGGGATAACCATAGGATACTCATGGAATAAAACTTAGAAGCTTAATTTAGGGTTAGAAAGAAAATAAAACACTTTTTAGACTTGTTTGATTTAGGAGTTCTTTTAATAAACTTAGGTGATAAAGGCTTAGAGTTTGGTTAGAAAAATTATTAGAGGTACCTATCACCGGCTCTAGTTTTGCTCTCCTTCATGCTAGAGGTGTCCGAAATTGGCTCTAGTATGCTACATAGGTGGTTAATAAGACAAAGAATAAATAAGAAAAAGAAAGAAACAGAAAACACATATCTTGAGGTGCCCGAAATTGGCTCAAGACTTGTTGTTTTAAGGAGATAGCTAATCCAAGATTCTATTTGTCTTGAACTTAGAGTTTATCTAAGAAAGCCTTGAATCAGCCTTGTCCATTAAACGCACATACTCACCTAATCCTATAGTTTGTTTCTTAGTAGAAGTCCTTGGGTAAACTAGTGGCTAAAATGGAGAGATAGACATGACCATAGTGGGGAGAATAGATGAAAGAGTAAGACCAAAGGGGAGTAAGGTTTAGCAATTTGATGTTTGGCAATGCTTGAGGACAAGGAATAATTCGAGTTTGGGGGTATTTGATGAGTGCCTAAAAGGCAGTTATTTACTATCCTTCTCATGGTACTTTATGCATCTATTATACACCAACTTAAACCGAATTATGAACTCTTTGCTTAAATATTGGATATTCCGTTATCATGACTTACAAAGTTAATATTAATAGAGAATGCAGATATTATTACAATTTCTGTACATGTAGGAATATCTAGAGTTGAAGTGGCAGAAAAGCAGTGTTGAGGTCAAGGCAGAAGCATGGCCGCGGCAGAATCCAGTGTGCCAGCACCAACATGGAAGCGCAAAGAAAGATAAAAATATAGAGAATATTCTGGAAGACACGACACGTCAATTAGACCAGGCTAGCATGCTAAAAGCCCTTCAAAGACCAAGCGGGAAAACCCTTCTAGAAGGCGGCTAAACTTGGAAATATCAGAATCCTTGAAGAAGACTTGTTCCCTACTCCAAGTTGAAGTCTCTTTAGAAAAGGTTTGCCCTAGGTTAAGACTATAAGTATCCTAGCCGGCCACATTGTCTATGAGAGCCGATTTGTAGAGAAAATCCTTCCTCCCTAAGAATTATACTTACACGATAATAAGTTCTAAATTTCTTAGGGATAGGTGAAGGTTATTGATATTAGTGAGAGGAGATTGATTCTTGTATCTTTTTTCTTATCCAATAAAATCAAAGTTTGCTTATCCAATTACTATTCTTTGTTCTTGTATCCAAGCCCGAGAGGGAAGTTTGCAAGTAATCTATTTATCTAGCATCGAGAGGTGTAGATTCACGAAAGGGATAAGCACGGTGTTGTGGACACTAACTCGGCCTGTACTCTTGTGGAGGTACTAGGAGATGAGTTAAGAGTTTCAGCAACTAAAAGAAGTGTTGGATTGGTTGGTGGTTATCTTTGATTTACGCCGAGAGGTATCGTCAAGGACTGGGCATCAACAATACTTTGACTCAGAGATGAGCGGAGTCACTTACAGACACTTTGTTGAACTTTGATACTTCTGCCAACGAGAAAGAGATCGTCGTGATAGAAGAGTACCAGCGTTGCCGAGGCAGTATCTGTAGTACTATCGAAGCAGTGTTGTGCGATTGCATTAGACAAGGAGAAGATTAATTGAATCCACTAATTGACGCAACTGGATCCTACTCACTTTCTCTATAATCGTTCTCAAGTCTTTATTTTATGTTTTGCTATTTAGTTAGTTAGTTAGATAAAACAAATCATCTTATTTGTGTCTTTATTTTATTTTCAGGAGCAAGGGAACAAAGGAAAATATATTAAGTATACCAATCCCTGTGGAGACGATACACGATATACTTATCATTTTATTATTTAACGACGTGTACACTTGCACTCAAAATAGCGCTTATATCATGCCTATCAACTTGTTTCTATACACCTCTAACGGTCATAAACGATTTTATTAAAAACCTTAACGGCTAAGAGTGGTACCGATACCACTATCAATACTTGTTCATACTTAAAAAGGCAACGTCTATTTTCCAAAACAGTTTTTTCGATACCAGTTTTAGGGGTATCGATACTTCATGTACCAGAAAAGGAAATATGCCTTGAAATCAGCTTCAAACGGCTCCAAATTGATCCAAACAGTCACCAACGGCTAAAAGCTCACTTGGGATGATAAAAGGAAGTCTCAAGCATCAAGAGAAGAAAAAATGCTTCATTGGAAACAACATTATGTTTCAAGAATTGTCTTAGAGCTTAATTCTCATATTTTTGGGTAGACAAACACTTGTGAGTTAAATTATAAATGTATGCTCAAGTGTATTAGGATTGAGTGAGAGCTTTAGATTATAAACATTAGCCTTATTAGAAGTATTACAAGTTTGCCTAAGTTTTTCTCTTATTTGAGAGGGTTCCCAAAGTTCGGGTTGTGAACTTTGGATGTTTGATTCAGTTTTGAATCAAGATTTATAAGGTTAGCCCTTTAGCCTCAAAAGGACGAAATTCTTAATGAATTTGGGAAACCCTTAGTGGAAACATAAGGTAGTGGATATAGGCGTGACCGAACCACTATAAATCCTTGTGTTTATTTTCTATCTTTTGCTTCCACCACAAACACCCAAATTACCGATTCTCCATCACTTGGCAAGCTTAAATCGGTTGTGAATCGATCCCCTTGAAGCCCAACAACATCGACTAATCCATAAAGGTTTCAACGACTAAAAGGATGCATGTGATCGATTGTTATTCATCCTTGATTCACTCCGGGAAGTATCATCAAGATATAAATTTCATAATTCTCCAAGCTTAGGGATAAGAAGGAGACATACGAAGATGCTCTATCGAATTATGGAAAGATGAGTTACGACAAGGCATAACCCCCTAGACAGCCAAAGCGACCCTTAGTGTGACCCACCGCGACGGTAAGTCAACTCAATGCATTAATAAATAGATAATAAGTGCAACTGGACTCCCCACTTCAAAACATTCAACCTAACCTTACTTTTATCATTGATAATTTTATTCTTTATTTAGCTAGTTATTTAATTTATTTAATTATCCTCAATTCAACTTAAAATATTTGTGTCTTTATTTTCCCAAGTTGCAGAATTAGACTGCAATCGAAGGTGATCCAGTCTCTATAGATTTGACAACCTTAAATATTATAATTTGATAAAATAAGTGGAACGCTATGAATTAAACATAGGACTCTAAATCTCACATCAATTAGTATTGTTAAAGAGACCGAAAATATGATTTTTCCTTCATCTTGCATTTGCTCGAGCATGAAAGAAAGAAGTGTTCTTATAGCTATGGGCTAGCCAATTAGTACGAGCTCATTGAGCCCATTAAATTTCTTGAGCATATAGAATATTATCATGCTGCTCTTTGCATCAACAAAACTTAATTCTTTCGAAGGTGACATGGTTGTGGACACTATTGTTGATGTTTTTATACAAAATATTATCCATTCGTTTAATTTGGTACGTTGAATAGATTGCTAGGAGTCTAGGAAATGAACTATTGTTTGGAGTTTACTTCGATTAGTTTAGTGGTATTTGACCAAGTTTCTTTGACTAAAGATAAACATTCACTATTATTTATCCAATAGTTTTCAAAACAAAATTGTTGTTTGATCCTTTGAAGTCTATAAACTCTTGTAGAATCAATATCCATTAGAATTGAACAATGATCAGAACGTGCTTCGAAGTATGAAGTGACTTTGAGTTGTTGAAATAAAAGAAGACAGTTAGAAGAAGCCAAGAATCTTTCTAGGCATTCTAGAATTGTTGGAGTGTTTAAGCTTGATTTAGTCTATGTGAACAATCCTAATTTACGTTTACAATCAAATAATTCATTTCGTGAAAGACAATCCTTAAATTTGTTTATTTAGGATCGAGTAGGATGACAACCATCTTGTTTTTCACTGTTATATAGTATTTCGTTAAAGTCATGTGTTAAAACCCCATGTGTCTAGCGCATCTTAATAACGTTTGTACCCTTGGTTCGGGGCTTGGAGGCCATGATCTGGTCTTTTTAGGGAAGATGTTGGTTGTGCCACACCCTAGTTTCCTAAGAGGGACTTGGTTTAAGGGTAGGGTTATTGAAGGTGTCGTATAGGCTATGCCTGAGGTGTCAACTACGTTGCACCCTAGGTTGACGATCGTAATCGGTTTGACCAAGCCTTTTAGTTTTGTGATGGTGATAAAATTTGCAATGAAGAGATGGATTTTTAGAGCTCATTTATCAGTTGTTGAGTACTTATAGGTTATGAAAATCTTTCCAATGTTTCCTAACTCCTTGCTTAACTCTTCCTTGTAGAGAAAGAGGTGAGAGGACCTTCAAAGGCTCTTGGGAAGGAAAATGTATAAGCTGGGTTGAAAAAGTATTTTTGATTATTGTAGCTTAAGGTTAGTACACCACTAACTCTCATATCATATTATATCTCATGAAATTAGGTTGCATTACTTGTGTATTGCTTGCTTCGATGTTAGTAGCTTAGAAGCCCTTTAATGGTGCATTGTGGCTTAGGATGGTTAATGGCGTAAAATTTGTAGGAACATAGTTTAAACTATTCCAATAACATTTAAGAACGAATTGGGGATCAACCATATAGTTTGGGTAAGGATTCTTCGTGATTTTCAGTCCAAGACATGTATTTTCCTGTAGGCGTATCGATACGAGTTAGGAGCATATCGATACTCTAGAGTAGAATTAGAGGGAAAATATAATGGGTATATTGGTATGATAACCCGTGTACCGATATCCCTTTCATATTTCAAATTAGTAGCATTTTTTGTTATAGATACACAAGGGCGTATCGAGACCATTGTTGAATTGGTTTACAATAGATAGACGTATCGGTACACTGTATAGATATATCAATACGGGTACGAATCAATACCGATATTGGGGTTAGTCATGTCGGTGCAAGTAGGTGTCTTTGGTATCTTTGAAGGTAAAAATGTATCAGTACATGTTGGAGGCATACTGATACTGGATGATGTACTGATACACCATATAGGCGTATCGATACTTGATGAGTGCCTAAAAGGCAGTAATTTACTACCCTTCTCATGGTACTTTATGTATCTATTATACACCAACTTGAACTGAAATATGGACTCTTTGTGCAAATATTGGATATTCCGTTATCATTACTTACAAAGTTAATATTTATAGAGAATACAGATATTATTACATATTCTGTACATGCAGAAATATCCAGGGCCGAAGCAGTAGTAAAGCAATGTTGAGGCCGAGGTAGAAGACAGGGCCGCGGCAGATCCAGAGTGGCAGCACCAACATCGGAGGCGCAATGGAAGATAAAAATATAGAGAATATTCTAAAAGATGCAGCGCACTAATTGGACCAGGCTAGCGCGCTAAAAGCTCAAGTCAAAGACCAAGCGGGAAAACCCTTCTAGAAGGCGGCAAACTTGGAAATATCAGATCCCTTGAAGAGGACTTGTTCCTTACTCCAAGTTGGAGTCTATTTAGGAAAGGTTTTCCCTAGGTTAAGACTATATATACCCTAGCCGGCCATATTATTTAGGGAGCCAATTTTTAGAGAAACCCTTCTCCCTAAGAATTGTCCTAACGATATTATGTTCTAAATTTCTTAGGGATAGGTGAAGGTTGTGGATATTAGTGAGAGGAGATTGATTCTTGTTTCTTTGTTCTTATGCAATAATAATATCAAAGTTTGTTTATCCTATTGTCGTTCTTTGTTCTTGCATTCAAGCTCGAGAGAGAAGTTTGTAAATAATATATTTATCTAGCATCGAAAGGTGTAGATTCACGAAAGGGATAAGTACGATGTTATAGACACTAACTCGACCTAGAGATAGGTTAAAAGTTTTAGCAGCTAAAAGAAGTGTTGGATTGGTTGATGGTTATCGTTGATTTACGCCGAGAGGTATCATCTAGGACCAGTCATCAATAACACTCTGACTTAGAGATAAGCGGAGTTAACTACAAACACTTTGTTGAACTTTGATGGCTCTACCCAAGAGCAAGAGATTGTCGCGGTAGAGAACACCAATGCTGCCGAGGCTGTATCTGCAGTACTGTCGAAGTAGTGTTGTGTGATTGCATTGGACAAGAAGAAGATCAATTGAATCCATTAATTGACGCAGCTGAATCCTACCCACTTTCTTTATATCGTTCTCACCCTTTTATTTTATGTTTTGTTATTTACTTATTTAGTTAGTTAAACAAATCTACTTATCTGTGTTTTTACTTTATTTTACAGGAGTAAGGGAACAAGGGGAGACATATTAAGTATACCAATCCCTGTAGAGACAATACACGATATACTTATCACTTTATTACTTGGCGACGTGTGCACTTGCACTCAATTGCGCTTTTATTACACGCATCAGTACTCGCTAGGCAATTTGTCCAAAAATTAGTGTTTGAATTAGATACATCTAGTTCGGTGGTAGCACAATTGGCTTCTCTAACGAAGATGGTTCAGCATATGCTAACCCAGAGAAACATACATGAGGTTAAGGCAGTTAACTCATCGGATTATATGCAAGATGAGGAAACCAACCTATATGTTGGATACTATAACAGAAACAATCCAAAGATGTCCAATAACTATAACCCATCCTGGAAAAGGCATCCAAACTTTTCATGGAGTAACCCTAACAATGCCTTAAATCCAATTAACCAAGCCCCTGGATTCCAGCAGCAAAGCCAGAACTTGCCGCAGCAGCACACTCAGCAGCCCATGCCATAGCAGTAGGTACAACAGCAACAGTTTCTGAATACATTGGCAGAGTCTGTCATGGCTTTTATGACAAAGACTGATGCTTACATGACTGAGAATAGCCGCTTCATGAAGCGTACTGTTGACTTTCATGAACCGAACTGAGATGAGATTACAGAACTAGGAGGCTGCAATTAAATCCTTAGAAACCCAAGTTGGTCAATTTGCCCAACAACAAAACACTCGACCACCAAGGGGTTTACCTAGCAATACTGAAGTTGCTAAGGTGTTAGGCCACGAGCAATGCAAGGTAATTACAACAAGAAGTGGCCTACAGTTAAAAGATAAAGAAGGGACCTCAACCGATAGAGTCCAACCAGAAAAGCAACATCATAAGGACTCAAAGCTGAGCAGGATCCTGTCGAAAGCACTGCCACGGCAGCAGAACCAACAGTATCAGAACCACCTGCCGAGGCAACTACAGATAAGTTCACCCCACGTATTAAACTCAATATCCAAGGAAACTTGGAGGACATAAGACCATCACCTCCTTTCTCGCGGAGGTTAAAGAAGCACAAACAGTACCACAAATTTTAGAAATTCCTAAACATATTGAAGCAGGTCCATATCAACTTGCCACTAGTTAAGGCTATTGAACAAATGCCCAACTATGCCAAGTTCATAAAGAACATAGTATCCAAACGACGAAGGCTAGGGGAATTTGAAACGGTGGCAGCCACTGAAGGTTGCATGGCCATGTTGCATAATCGCATGCCGCCAAAGCTAAAGGATACATGATGCTTCACAATCCCCTGTGCGATTGGGGATGGTTATAAAGGAAAGGCCCTATGCGACTTGGGAGCAAGTATCAACCTTATGCCCAAATCAGTTTTTCAAAAACTTGGAATAGGACGGGCAAAACCAACAACAATACTGCTCCAACTTGCGGACCGGTCCTATGTACATCCTGAAGGCAAAATTGAGGATATTCTGGTGAAGGTCGACAAGTTTATATTTCTTGCTGACTTTCTTGTCCTTGATTGTGAGGCCAACGAAAATACACCAATCATATTGGGTCGACCTTTCTTTGCTACTGGACGCACCATCATCGATGTGGAAAATGGCGAGCTCACAATGCGGATAAACGATCAACAAGTCAAGTTGAACGCCTTCCACAATCTTACAAATTCAAACGCTCCAGCAGAATGTAAGGCTCTCCACACACCAAATCAGGGTACTAAAACATCCTACCTGGGCAGCACGCTCGGCAGACTGTTCGGTAAGCGAATAAAACCCAAAGCAGAAGTCGAATGCACTAAAGGGACTGGACAGCTCACAAAGAAAGATACGGGCCAGAAAGAGATAATGAAAGTGGGAGATGCATTCACATGTACTCCACAAGTAACATAATCTATTCCCTTCAATTTTAGTTATTATATTAGGATTAGTTTATATATATTCTTATTTTCAGTATTATGTTTTATTTTTAGTATTTTTATATTTTTAGAATAAATAAAGCAACGAATACAGAAAAATTATGCCACAGCAGGAAGTCTGCTGCCGTGGTAGTGCACTGTGTCAGAGCCGCAGAATTCCTAACGGGCAAAAACAGTGTAACGGTTCTCTACCGAGAAATCCGCCTGCGGCAGTAACTGTGCATCAAGGCAGTAAATGCCTAACGACTACTTTTTAACAGTCATATTTTTACAGCCTATATAAGCAGATTCATTACTGTGCATTATTTACTCTTGCATTCTTGCTACTTTTGCTTTCTTGAACACTCTTGCTCTCACTATTTTTCCAATCTCTTGAAATTTTTAGAACTCTCTCTACTTTTACTTTTTAACAATCAATGGCTTCTTACACAAGATTCACCTCAGCCACTGTTGCTGACCGATTTAACCGCTCATTCGTTGCTCGGTAATTATGGGAAGAACAAGGATTTCAACAGACCAATGAGATATATTTCGGCATTGAATCATACTTGTTTAACAAGATTCAGTATCAAGATTGAGAGACATTCTGCCTACAGCCTCCACCGGCGAACACCACAATTGTGAGAGAATTTTACGCACATGGGCCAAGCAAGGACAACCTCTTTATCCACTGCCGAGGCAAGCATGTGCAACTTGATGCCAAAGTCATCAATGAATTTTATGGTCTCACACTCACATGAGATGTTCATACCAAATTCGTAGACGGCATCACCACTCAAGACTATGAAAAGATTAAAGATGAGCTGTGTTACAGCAACACCTCATGGGAAACCGATGCCCAGAAGGGTTCAGTAACAAGGCAGAGTTTAATACCCGAGGCCAAGATGTGGTATACCTTTGTCAAAAAACGACTTATCCCAACTTCTCATAACAACACAGTGGATCGTAAAAGACTAGTGTTGATCCAGTCTATCATAAAGAAGAGAAGCATCAACATTGGAGAGATCATTCTTCACGAAATTCATGAATATGGTAAGAAGGAACACAGACCGCTTTATTTCTCATGTTTAATCTATGCCTTGTGCATTAATGCAAGAGTTCTGGTCGAAGATACAGATGAATATACGCCAACTCGACAGGGATGGATAAGAGATTTCTGCCACCGAGTTATGCAGATTACGCATGCAGAACCTGTCTAGGCAACACCGCAGCAGTTTATTGCTGACTTCACCACCGAAGGATAGTATTTAATAGAAGCACCAGCCTCTGCCGAGCCAACTACTGCAACAGACCCATACCAAGAAATTTTGCAAAGGATGACAGCCATGGACCTTCGCCAACAACGCTACATGGAGTACCAGCGCGACTTTAACACATGTATAGCCAACATGATGATGCAAAGCTTCCCACATCAAGGGGCGCAGTTCCTCGAATTCCCATCCAACATATTTGTTATTGTCTCCCCTTACACTGAGACAACACTTACCCTAGGGCCGCAACCATTTTTTCAGCCACAACCGCATCAATAGTTTCATGCTGCCGGACCTTCCAGGCCAACAAGGTCTACCGGAGTATCATCTACCAGCCAAAGGCCATCCAAGAGGTGAGCTGTCTTTAACTCTTCCCAAAGGGAACCAATCCCGATGCCATACGCTGTCTTGCGAGATTGATGAATACCACAGTTCGTCCCAGAATCAGCAATACCCACTATCACGGCAGGGGGCGAAACAGAAATTATGGACACAGATAATATGGACGAGGTGGAAGAAGGGGATGAGGTTACGACACCAACGCACCACACACCGCCCAGTAGAGGTCAGCCGCATCGACAGGCCAAACAACAGCAATCTCCAGCGCAAGGATCCAGACGAAAGGCATCAGTAGCAAGGCCTAGGAGAATGCTCTGTACAAGCAGTTCCTCGGAGTCATTATAAATATTTCATTAACTGTTTTTGTCTATTTCCATATTTTAATTGTTGTTTGCCTTATATTTTGAGCATTGAGGATAATACTCAGTTTGAGTTTGGGAGAGATTATAGGTGCAGAAGCACTGCCGAGGCTACCAACTGCCGCGACAATACCATGAAAAAAAGGGAGTAATTTTTTTTTTCTGAAATTTTTTACAATATTCTCTTTTCTTGAATTACTGTTTGTAATCTTGCACTTCCCTACATCAGCTTTGTTTTAGTTTACTCCTTTAAGGCTATAGAAATCTTTCTCCTAACCATGGCCAAGTTCTGTTTTGAAGGGATAACCATAGGATACTCATGGAATAAAACTTAGAAGCTTGCTTTAGGGTTAGAAAGAAAATAAACACTTTTTGGACTTGTTTGATTTAGGAATTCTTTTAATAAACTTAGGTGATAAAGACTTAGAACTTGTTGGAAAAATAACTAGAGGTGTCTATCACTGGCTCTAGTTTTGCTCTCCTTCGTGCTAGAGGTGCCCGAAACTGGCTTTAGTATGCTAAATAGGTGGTTAATAAAGAAAAAAAGAAGCAAAAGAAGAAAATAGAAAATGTATATCTTGAGGTGCCCGAAATTGGCTCAAGACTTGTTGTTTTAAGGAGACAGCTTTAGTCCAAATTCTATTTGTCTTGAACTTAGAGTTTATCTAAGAAAGCCTTGAAATCAACCTTGTCCATAAAACGCACACACTCACCTAGCCTTATAGCTTGTTTCTTAGTAAAAGTCCTTGGGTAAACTAGTGGCTAAAACGGAAATATAGACATGACTATAGTGGGGAGAATAGATGGAAAAGTAAGACCAAAGGGGAGTAAGGTTCGGCAATTTCATGTTTTGCATTGTTTGAGGATAAGAAATAGTTCGAGTTTGAGGGTATTTGATGAGTTCCTAAAAGGCAGTAATTTACTACCCTTTTCATGGTACTTTATGCATCTATTATAAACCAACTTGAACTAAAATATGGACTCTTTGCGCAAATATTGGATATTCCGTTATCATTACTTACAAAGTCAATATTTATAGAGAATGCAGATATTATTACATATTTTGTACATGCAGGAATATCTAGGGCCGAAGCAGCAGTGAAGCAATATTGAGGTCGAGGTAGAAGATAGGGCCGCGGTAGAATCCAGAGTGGCAGTACCAACATCAGAGGCTCAATGGAAGATAAAAATATCGAGAATATTCTAAAAAATACAGCGCACCAATTGGACCAGGCTAGCGCGCTAAAAGCCAAAGTCAAAGACCTAGTGGGAAAACCCTTCTAGAAGGCGGCAAACTTGGAAATATCAGATCCCTTGAAGAAGACTTATTCCTTACTCCAAGTTGGAGTCTATTTAGAAAAGGTTTGCCCTACGTTAAGACTATATATACCCTAGCCGACCACATTGTTTAGGGAGCCAATTTTTAGAGAAACCCTTCTCCCTAAGAATTGTACCTAACGATATTATGTTCTAAATTTCTTAGGGATAGGTGAAGGTTGTAGATATTAGTGAGAGGAGATTGATTCTTGTTTCTTTGTTCTTATGCAATAATAATATCAAAGTTTTCTTATCCTATTTTCATTCTTTGTTCTTACATTCAAGCTCGAGAGAGAAGTTTGTAACTAATATATTTATCTAGCATCAAGAGGTGTAGATTCACAAAAGGGATAAGTACGGTGTTGTAGACACTAACTCGGCCTAGAGACAGGTTAAGAGTTTTAGCAGCTAAAAGAAGTGTTGGATTGGTTGGTGGTTATCGTTGATTTACGCTGAGAGGTATCATCAAGGACCAGTCATCAACAACACTCTGACTTAGAGATAAACGGAGTCAACTACGGACACTTTGCTGAACTTTGATACCTCTGGGCAAGAGCAAGAGATTGTCACGGCAGAGAACACCAATGCTGCTGAGGCTGTATCTGCAGTACTATCGAAGCAGTGTTGTGTGATTGCATTAGACAAGAAGAAGATCAATCGAATCCACTAATTGACGCAGCTGGATTCTACCCACTTTCTGTATATCGTTCTCACCCTTTTATTTTATGTTTTGTTATTTACTTATTTAGTTAGTTAAACAAATCTACTTATCTGTGTTTTTACTTTATTTTACAGGAGCAAGGGAACAAGGGGAGACATATTAAGTATATCAATCCCTGTGGTTACGATACACGATATACTTATCACTTTATTACTTGGCGACATGTACACTTGCACTCAATTGCGCTTTTATTACACACATCAGTACTCGCTAGGCAATCTGTCCAAAAATTAGTGTTTGAGTTTTAGGGCTTTATAATTTGTGATAATGGGTTCTAAGAGTCCCTTATGGTGCAAAATAAATGGTAAAACTGAGAAACTGATAATTTAACCCCGAATATGAGAAATATGACTAAAGACTCAATAAGCTTTGGGTGGTTTAAATGGATGATAGAAACCATAGAGATCCTTGGTGGTTTTTTATGCTATATTTTTATCTAGGCCTTGTTGTGTGCTGATAGGTTGCTTAACTAGTTAAACCTTTGTTTGATGGGAATCTAGATACTCAAGAAATAGTGTTACAACACCATGTAGACATCTCAAATGGAAGATCTGATGTTGTGTGGATGCTAAACTCATTTGAATATACTTGATGTGACATTCCCGAGCATGGGATTTGGAGGATCCCGATACTGTGTGGACACGAGCCTGAATCCCTGAGTGTAGGATTCTAATGCTATGTGGATGCGACTTCAGTCGTAGTGTAGGATCCCGATGCTGTATGGATGCGAGCCTCACTACTTTGTGCTTGATTTAGCTATGTATATGATGTGTGCGATAGTATACATTCATGATGTCATGTGTTTAAGCGATTGTGGTACCACCATCATACCATGCATGATATCACATGTGCTGCATTGCTTTATCATGATATGCGCGAAAAATGGTTGAGTGACGGTATATCCACTAAGCTTTTGTAGCTCAACATTTGGAATGTGTTTCCGTCCGCAGGTTAGGTGACGGCGTGGACCATAAGAGCACCATCATGGTTGGATTTTCAGCATTGACTCGGTGTCATAGTATAAATTACTTGATGTAATGGTTAGACCCTGTATTGTAATTTGTAACTATATTTGATATTTTAATTGTGTCAAATGCTTTTTAGACGGTTGTATTTATTTGGAGCTCTTTTATACTATTTTGAATTATGTTAGATTTTATATCTTTGAAATGGATGAACTCTTATTGGATTTGAATGTGTTAAATGAGTTTTAAAGCGAAATTTTGTAATACGGGTCAATGTGATATTTGGGTCGAGGATGTTACATGCAACATATAAAATTATAATGTATCATATGTTAATAATATTTTTAGAAAATTATTGATATTTAATAATCAAAATTATTTAAGAACTTTATTGATTCAATTTATTAATTCAAGAGTTTAATTGATTTAATTTTTAATTTTTAATTTAAAATTTTAGTTTAATAAAAAATTAAAAACTTAATTTTTTTAAAAAAAATTAAAGATTTCTTATAAGCCTTTATAAGAATTATTCTCTTCAAAGGGAACGAGAGCTAATTAATTTTGCAATACATTGAAAAATTATTTTGTGATTAAAAAATTCCGTGATGACTGATGATCATCGAAGAAAATTAAAATTGGAAAGTGATAACCGGTTCAAAGATCTTCACTTAGCCGTTCTCGCCATAGTTGGCGGTTTCCTGTGCACCCTATATCAATGGGATTCATCTCAAAGCGTTCCTCTCATTTTCTTTTGTCACTTTTGACAATCCATTTCAATCAAAAATGTGAAAAATATTTTTAAACATAATCTGAATTTATTCCGTTACAGGTTCAGATCTGAAACTCTCTGTTTACAAACAAAAATAGAGAGGAGAAATTGGGAGGAAAATGGCAGCAGTATCCCCATTGGCGAAATACAAACTGGTATTCTTAGGCGATCAATCCGTAGGCAAAACCAGCATCATCACACGATTCATGTACGACAAATTCGATACCACATACCAGGTAAACTTTTCCATGATTCTTTTTACATTCGACGTTGTTTTTTCATCGATTAATGAAAATTCAATGGAAGTTTGAGTTTTCCACTATTTCTCGAATTCTTCTGCTTCTTATTTTATTTTAAATTTGATTTAGTTTCCGTATTTGACGTTTTGATCTCTCTGTTCAATATTGATTTCAAATCTTAATCACGAACTTGATATCGTCTTTGCTTGGTTTGTTAATAATGATCCCTATTTTTCAATTTTCCAGAATATCCTAAAACAGATCTTTTTTTTCTTGTTTAAATAATCAGTTTAGATTTCTTTTCTGTAAGATGATTATTTGTAGTTTATTGAATATGGACTTTACTTCTATCGTGTACAGTGAATACTGGAATTGAAGGGTTGTTTATACGAATATTTTCTTAAATAATTGGTATATAAATGCAGGCCACCATTGGAATTGATTTTTTGTCAAAAACAATGTATCTGGAAGATCGAACGGTTCGTTTGCAGCTTTGGTAATATATAGTTTCTTCCTTCATTACCTCAATTGTTGGCAATATAGATCTTGGATACCTATGTTAATAGTTAGTGTATGTTCGATAAGCAAGCAATCAGGCATTCGTATTTCCAGTGAAATTAAGGTGTTGATTGCTTAAATTTTAGACTAGAAAAGATTAGTTTTGTTATAAGCAGTTTTAGTTTGTTGTCAGTGATGGAGCTTTAAAAAGAAAAACATTTCTGTTTGTTGAATTCTGTGTTAGGTCGAGTAAAAAAATTGAGTTAGTCAAGTTTACGAGTATTTTATGATTCAATCTTTATTTGAATTTTTTCGAGTTGATTCGAATTTTCTATACAAATTTAATTAAAATTATTTACAAGTTTATAATATAAATTATTTCCAATTTAAATAATATTTTATATCCATATACAATGTACATATATTTCTTTATATTTTTTCATATATATTATATCAATTGATGTACTTGATTTGAACTTAAAATTCGTTTCACTAATATTAAAATATTTGATTTATTAGAATTTTTATTTTACAACTTCAACAAAAAATCAAGTTTTTTTAAAAAAATTTTAATCAAATTTTGTTCACTTGTAATATCTCCGTAGCGATAATTTTAAGAAATCGAAACTAATTCATTCTATTGTGTACTTTATCCTTTTTTAGTAAATTATCTAAAACCATCAAGGACAAAGTGCTGGTTTTCAATTGAGTACAGCATTACATGCCAAGTAATCAAAATTTCCCAGTGTTTATCTTCTACTGTCTTTCACAGGGATACTGCTGGACAGGAGAGGTTCAGGAGTCTTATTCCAAGTTATATCAGAGATTCTTCGGTTGCAGTAATAGTCTATGATGTAGCTAGTATGTATGAACTTAAAATACTTTCAAATGCGAAACAAAAGCTTATTAAAAACATTTATTTGCGATACCCGATCCGAATTACCTTAAACCATTCCGATTATATATACATTATCTACTATTCTCCTCTCAGATAGGCAATCATTTTTGAATACTTCTAAGTGGGTTGAAGAAGTACGTACGGAACGAGGCAGTGATGTCATTATTGTCCTCGTTGGGAACAAAACTGATCTAGTTGATAAAAGGTTAGTGATGATTAGGAAACTTTATATGAAAACAATAGAGATAAACGAGTTGTTTTTTATTCTTTCATTCTTCATCAGTTGAACTTTCTTACTTAAACAAACACCGCTAACAGGCAGGTTTCTATAGAGGAAGGAGATAACAAAGCTAAAGAACTTGGAGTCATGTTCATAGAAACCAGTGCAAAGGCAGGATTCAATATCAAGGTGAGAAAAGAAAAGAAAAGAAAAGAAACACTATTGGATAGGATATTGGTTATATTATAAAGTATGAGCATTGTTGCTTTGGGTCTCATTACAGTAATGAAATTCTTTTATCTTTATAGGAAAAACATCAACTTTTGGATAAAAATTAAACGAGATTGTTCGTGTAAACATATATTAATCAAACACATAAATAAAAATTTTATCTTTTTTTTGAGGTTCTATTTATGTCCCATATTAAAAAAAATAGTTTAAGATTTAGAGTTAAGGTCTATGATCAGAGTTTAGGAAATTAGATAAATAAATATGGAGGGGCTTTTTTTCCTAACACGCCTATGTTCTAACTCTCATTTGTCCAACCTAATGATACCACATGTGCTGGCTACTCCAATCAGACATCGTCTTCTTCCATATACTCGCACCAACAGGGACGTATGCTTTATTATAACCGGGAGGGGGTCTTGCCTCCCCACACAAGATTTTTTTACCTTTTAATTATTATAATATCTTCATTTTAGATACAAATTGTGTTTGTTAATATTGATCTGCTGGACACCATGTTTTTAGGTTGATGAATTTGTTGGAATCATATTTACTTCTATGAATCTGAAATTTCAGCCTCTATTCCGCAAGATCGCGGCTGCCTTACCGGGGATGGAAACTCTTTCTTCAACGAAACAAGAAGACATGGTTGACGTGAACTTGAAATCCACCGCCAATTCTTCCCAGACAGAGCAACAAGGTGGCGGTTGTCCATGTTAAACACAAATACCTAGTAAAAACAAGCAGTCAAGCAGTGCACCAAATACAAGGTAAACAAAATTTCCCAGAACAAAACCCTTTGTTTTACTCTGCAAATTTACAGTCCGAAAATTTCATTTCAACTATTTCAGGAATTTAGTGTATTGTTATTTTCATCGTAGTTGGAATCTTTTATTTCATGCAACGTAGTGATTAGAGTTCAAGTTATTTTCCAGTGTCATATTTCTCTCACAAAATTGTGATTCAGATCTTTAATGCTCATATTGATTCTTTTATTAAACTGTTTTTATTCCATTTGAAAAAGAATGTATCATTCTGAAAATAACTTTGAGTACCCGAATCTCGAATTGATCCTCATTGAATTCAATTAAATAATAATCAAGTTTAATTGGTCGGAATTATTTTTGCATAACTTTATCTTGTATTTAATTTTAATTCTATTTTGTTTCCATAGAAAAAAAATCATTTCTAATTTTTTTATAGAAAATTGAAATAATACAGTAAAAAGATCTTGCGTTTTGTGTGAACTATTTATCAAATCCACAATATTCTAAGGATTACTATCTTACGCAAAGGTGAAAAATTTTCACAAGCATCTTAATTTTAAGATTTAGGGCTATTTTAGGGCGTAGAGATAAGGATTTATAATTAAGATTAATGATTAGAATTTAAGGTTTACGGTTTAAATTTAAAGTTTAGATGTTAAGTTTTAGTTTTTAGGGTAATATAATAAAGTTTAAATTTTAATATATAAATCCTAAACTATAAATTTTAATCATTATACTTAAATTCAAAACTCATACATCTATCAAGTAGTTATATACAATGAATACTTATTTCATTCCCCGAGAAAGACAATAAATTATAAACTTGTTTAATTTTCATTGGTTAATAAAAAAGGATTTTGAACGTACTTTTTGTTACATTCAAGAAGCTTTATCATCTTAAACATATTCGCTTAATATTTATAAAATAATTTAATTAATTTAGCCAAACTAAACTCAAACACTATTTTAAAGACCCCAACACAAATTAACAAAAAAAAAAACGGAAAAGGTTGTGTTTTTGGGTTGAGGCCCAAATTCGGATCAATGATATTACATTGATATTTTTTTACTTATCATATTTTATGTATATTATCATCAAATAATGCTTAATAGACAATTAAATCGTTTATTCGAATTTTGTAAAAATATTTTTTTTGAATTTATTTGAATAGAATATTTGAAACAATTTTAAAAATATATTTAAATAAATAATATTATTTAATGATGATATAAGAAGAATACGTTAAGTGAAAGTGTTAATTTTAGTTTTTTTTTGTTTAAAATTTTGAAAATATTCATATAAATAATTCATTTTATTAATAAAATGAATTATTTAATTAAATTAATATTTATGTTCTAAATTAAAGTGAGAAATTAAATTCAATAATTTAAAATATAAATTATAAACGTGTTCTATTCATTCCTGTTTGATTCGGAAATGTAGTCATAAAGCGGTAAATAATGGATTGCATTATATTTGGTGGGCGAAAATAGTAATCTTATTTTTATGTCTTTGTTCGTGTTTCAACTTTAATTCAGAGATTTTAAGGTTTAGGTTTAGAATTTAAAGTTAGAGTTTAGGTTTAGGATTCAAAAAATTAGAGGTAGGGTGTATCTTTTAGGATATAGGGTTTAGGGTTTAAGATATAAAAAATAAAGATTAGGGTTTAAAATTAATTTCTTTAGAAATTTTTAACATAAGACATAGATAGAGACATGATAAGGAGACATATTTTTTATCTATATTGGGTTAGTAAAATTGATTCAAATTATTGTTTAATAAAAAATATAATATTATTTTTAAATTTAATTATAAAACATACATCCATTATTCATGAACATAAAATAATATTTTAATAACTTGATATATTTTAGTATTTGGTTTGCAAAGGTGGGGGAGAAAAACCATGTTTACTCTTGACTATTTAATATTATTTAGGAACAAAAATGGTAAAAGTTGATATAGAAAATTAAATGTTCAATAGTAAACATTTTAAATAATATATTTTTTCGTTTATTGTATTTTAAAGTTTAGTTTTATTTAAAAATTAGTAGATTGTTGATAATTAATAGTAATAATTATATTGATTGATTTGACTAACTAATTACATTAATGGATTGTATTCATGCCTTCGACGAACTGATCAACTGTCTTCACTCTCTTCCGAACACTGTTCAATTTTTTTTTCTTCAAAAAGGAAATTGTATTCAGAATGAAAAGAATTGTAAAATAATCACACTACAAATATTATAAATATAATGCAAAAAACAAAATATAATAAGTTTCAAAGGGTATAAAAGACATGAGAAGTATAACCCTTCGTTTTTTAAAAAAATTGTGGTCTTTTAAATGAAATTTAGAATAATAAAATTTGACTCGAGCTCTATAAATCAAGTATACTTTTATTGCGAGTTCTTGACACATTAACAAAGTATTATAAAGGAATAAAAATAAAATATCAATTGTTTTACGATCAGAAACACTTGATAATATTTATTATTTGAACGCTAAATTATTATGATAACGAATAATGTTGTAAAATCTTATAGACAAATAAATGTAATACAAGTAAATGAAAAATATATATATAAAAAATCAGAATGACTCTAATAAAGCAAAATAAGTAAAAATTAAAATAAAAAAAGCACGATTCTTGTTGAGGAAAAGAATCTTATTTATCTACTAGCAATATAAAAGTTAAAAAATTAATAGATGCCATAAAAAACGTTGGAGACGACTTCAATGAAGAGAGAATTTTTGAGTCCGTTGCTGTTGCTGTTGCTGTTGCTATTGCTACTTTTGTTGTAATTATTGTTGGAGGATCCAATTAGTTTTAGTGTGGATATTGACAACTGCAGTGGGAAAACTGTTGGATGAGGCTAAATTTCTTGATTTATTTTAATTTAGAACTAAATTAATGATAAATTATAGTATAAATTTTAAAAATCAAAATTTTTATTATATCAAATTATTACTATTTTTAGCGACTTTTTTAATATTATTTTAATCGACATATAACTTTTAAAAAAAATGATTACACAAAGTGTAGTCTACTCTTAATTTTATGGTAAAAAATGTACTAAAATGGGTAAAAATCAAGAACGTAGTTTATAGTTTTACATTAAATGTTATCTCATTAAAAATTTTGATGATATTGAGTAAAATGAGAACTTAATCTAATCCAATCGACCTGGTAAATAATTACATGAAAACAACCTATTTATACGTTATTTTCAAACCAACATCTTCATATCTGTCATCCCTTCCACCGGTATTGGAAATCGAAGACAAAAGGCGGAAAATAATTACAGCATAGGCGGTTCAAGAAAACTAGTTTGAGTGATTAGAATACCTGTACTCATGGTAAAATCAAACCCCTGTTTTCTCAGCTCTTGTTGTTTGAACCAAGGCTTTCGTACAATAAGATATACCCGTGATCTGTACTACTCGAGTACTCCTGGGCTGACTCGAAAAAAATTTAAACCGCGGACTCGTCAATCATCTCCACATTTTCATCATCAAAAAATAACCGGTGGTTGTGGCTTTTCACCAGGCTAACGTAGTGCCCATGGTTAGGCCCACTTCCCACGTGAACTACTACAGCAAATAGAGAATACTCGGAATCTGCATCTTCTACAGTATTGTTCAGTTTCAGTTCAACTGGGAACACAACTCGGAATGAGAGCTTCTTGTACCGGGCCACCGGCCAAGCTGCTCAATGTACTTGAACCGTTTCAAATGGATAACCAGGATGCGAGGAGGTGTAACAATCGGACACTTAAAGGAATAAGAATGGAGGTTTCAGAATAGAAGATTTAGATATAAGAGGAGAAAATTTTTCATTCACAAAAGACATAGTTGCTCAACAGTGAAAACCGACCTAAATACCCTAGGGTTTCAGGTTGTCATTACATGACCATGCAACTAGCAAACCAACAGAATTAACTAACTAAACATGTCTTAAGTAACATAATTGGTTTATTTAAAACAAAAACAAAAAACACTTAAGCCCTTTTTCCAGCAGTCTTCATTTGGTCTCCAAACGACGTCGTCCCTTCTTACTTTCAATTTGGTCGCGTGCAAAATCAGATAAAAGACCCAATTCAGCTTCCTCGGTCAATTTCCCCCCAATTTGTGCTTCAATCCCTAATTCCTCTCTTCCCTGCCCTAACTCATTCGACTCTCCTGCCCAAATCATGATATTTCCCTCTCCTTCAGCAGATCCTTGTCCCCAAGGATCAAAGTCTGGAAACTGAGCTTTGAGTACACTGTAATCTTCCCACGTTTCACTTTCTATTCCCAGATTCGACTATTAAACGAGTAGCTGGGTGACCGCTCGGTTCTGTTGTTTGACCATGCGTTTATCAAGCACAAGGGTTGGGTAAACCTTCACTTGACCTTCCTCAGTGGTTTCTGGAGGCTCTTGACAGATAATATTCTTAGGCCCCACCTTCTTCTTAAATAGGCTTACGTGAAACACGAGGTGTAGTTTGGAATGTGCAGGTAGATCCAATCGATAGGCTACTGATCTGATTTTGTTTATGACTTTGTAGGGTCCGTAGTACCTCGTTGCCAACTTCAGATTCTTCCTCAAGGACAAGGATGTTTGACGATACGGTTACAATTTAAGGTATACTTCATCTCTCACGGTAAACTGTCTTACTGATCTTTTTTTGTCAGCGTAGTATTTCATCCTCTGTTGGGCCTTGTCCAATTGTTCCTGTAGTATCTTGTTCATTGACTCCCTCCTCAGCTTCTCTTCCTACACACTGTTCATATTAGTATTCTCATTCCATAATAAAATAGGGGGTTTATACCCGTATAGGGCCTCAAATGGGGTTATCCCAAGGGCACTGTGATAGTTTATGTTGTACCATCACTCTGCTTGGGGCAGGTGTTTAACCCAATTACTGGGCTTCAGAAAACACATAGATCTTAGATATTGCTCTAAGCACTGATTCAGCCTCTCGGTCTGCCCATCCGTTTCTGGATGGTAGGTTGTACTGAAGAGGGTAGATGTACCAGATTGCTTCATTAACTCCTTCCAGAACAGACTGGTAAACACCTTATCTCTGTCAGAAATGGCAATCTTAGGGGGACCGTACAACTTATAGATTTGGTTCAAATAGGCTCGAGCCACCTCCATAGTAGTGTAAGGATGAGACAGTCCCACAAAATGGTCATATTTGGTGTATTTATCTATAATCACCAATACACAATTATACTTTTGGGAGTTAGGTAATCCCTCCACAAAGTCTATGGTAACCACTTCCCATGCTTGTTTGAGAATATGAATAGGTTCTAGTAAGTCTGGTTTGGCAAAATGTTCATCCTTGGTCCTTTGGCACACTTCATATTCCTGTACATAATTTTTCACCATCTTTTTTAGTCCAGCCCAGTAAAAACAATTTCTCATTCTCTGGTAGATTGCCTGGATTCTAGAGTGACCTCCTTGTGGGGAGTCATGCAGCTCCACTAACAATTTCTGTCTCAATTCTCCACTTTCTCCAATGTAAACCTATGAGAAAGGGGCCATGGTGGCCGTAGGTGCAACGGAAGGTGATATTTTTCAGAGAGAACAAAGTGTTTCTCTGTATCTTTTTATTATTCTTGAATGTCAAATGATTACAAAATAAACCTTTAAATATGCTAAAATAGAGTTTTAATATAACTAAAATTATATTTTATCTTTAATTTAAATAATATTTATTCTTAATTTAAATAAGACTTCTAATAAATCTAAACTACTAATTAGGAATAAACTCTAATTATATATTAAATAAAAAACTCTAACACTCCCCGTTAATTTAGACTTCTCTTCCAGCTCTAACACTTCTTGGATAACCAACACTCCCCCTCAAGTTGGTGAACAAACATAGTAGAATACCAGCTTGAATCTTGGATGTGATGCCCTACTCTTTTTCTTCTGTTGTTTCTTCGAGAAAAAATGTTCCTTGTTCTCGAGTCAGGAATCTTTGATTGAGAGAATTCCGATACCTTACTCTTTTTTCTTATGTTGTTTCTTCGAGAAAAATGCTACTTATTCTTGAGTCAGGATTCTTTGATTGAGATTCTCCAACATATGGTTCTTGATTAAAAGATTTGATGTGAATAATGTACGAAGTGATCAAAAGAATCTACACTCTCCCTCAAGTTGGTAGTTATACAGACTAGAATTCCAACTTGATCCTTTGATGTAGAATCCTGTAAAAAAAATATTATCTAGTTTTTAAGGCTAAACTATAACCTTTTCATCTATCTTTTTGGATGGTTGGCTAAGATAAAACCAAATAGTTTTTAAGGCTAAACTATAACCTTCTCTCCAATCTTTTCTCCTATCTTTTGAAACGGATGGCTAAGATGGAACCAAATAGTTTTTAAGGCTAAAGTATAACCTTTTCTCCAATATTTTTCCTATCTTTTGAAATGGATGGATAAGATAGAACCAAATAGTTTTTTTAAGGACCTTTTTTGCTATCTTTTTTATTGGCTAAGATAGAACCATTAAATAAAGAACCAACAAAAGTAAACGAGTAGAAATTTCATGTAAAATTCCAACAAGGGAGAAGCCAAGGAACGAGTATGGTCAAATGACATCAGCGGAAAAGAAAAAAATGATGTGTATCTGAAAAATCATATTGTCGATATGTTTCTGATTAGAGATGACAACAATGTTGATGACATCAAGATCGTTGTTGGCTCATGATACCATGTGAGAAAGGGGCCATGGTGGCCGTAGATGCAACGGAAGGTGATATTTTTCAGAGAGAACAAAGTGTTTCTCTGTATCTTTTTATTATTCTTGAATGTCAAATGATTACGGAATAAACCTTTAAATAGGTTAAAATAGAGTTTTAATATAACTAAAATTATATTTTATCTTTAATTTAAATAATATTTATTCTTAATTTAAATAAGTCTTCTAATAAATCTAAACTACTAATTAGGAATAAACTCTAATTATATATTAAATAAAAAAACTCTAACACTCCCCGTTAATTTAGACTTCTCTTCCATCTCTAACACTTCTTGGATAACCAACAAAACCTTATTGTCCTTCCTCAATACCCCTTTGTTCAGGCTCCATCCTTCCTTTGCTTCCTTACCAATGCTCAAGGTAGTGATGAGTTCCTGAGCCATAGGATCCCATGATAACTTTCAGTCACCTCAAGTATCCACCTTGGAATTAATGTAGTTATTGTAATGGCCATTAATTTTGATTCTTCCTCTACCTTCCTTGATAAAGCATCAACCACTAAGTTGGTTCTCCCTTTTCTATATTGGATTGTGTAATCCAGCCCAAGCAACTTAGTCAACCCCTTTTTCTGGATGGTGGTTGTTAGCTTCTGCTCTAGAAGATACTTCAGTGCCTCATGATCAGTTTTAATGATAAATGGGTTTCCTTCTAGGTAATGTCTCCACTTGGTTACAACCATGAGAATAGCCAAGTATTCTTTCTCGTAAATAGACAAGTCTGAATCTCTAGGGCTCAGAGCCTTACTCAAGTAAGCTATGGGTCTCCCCTCCTGTGATAACACAACCCTTATTCCCTCGCCACTAGCGTTTGTTTTCAAACAGAAAACCTTGCTAAAATTTGGCAATGCCAAGACTGGTGCATTACACATAGCCTCCTTTAAGTGCACAAAAGCTCTCCTAGCCTCCTCTGTCCAAACAAAGCCTTCTTTCTTCAGTAAATTGGTCAAAGGCTTGCTGATACCCCCATAGTTTCTGATGAATTTTCGATAATATCCAATCGACCCAAGAAACCCTCTGAGAGATTTTAGGATTTTAGGCAAAGGTTAATTTTTCATTGCCTCAATTTTTTCAAGGTCAGTAGCTACTCCCTGTTCTGAAATCACATGACCAAGGTATTCCACATGCTTCTGTTCGAAAAAACATTTATCTCTCTTAGCAAAAAGCTGATTGTCTCTTAAGATCTTCAAAACCAGCCTTAAGTGCTCTTTGTGTTCCTCCATAGTGGTACTGTATACTAATATGTCATCGAAAAATACCAGCACAAACCTTCTTAGGAAGGCTCAAACATCAATGCTTTGAATGTTGTTGGAGCATTAGTGAGCCCAAAAGGCATCACCCTAAACTCATAATGGCCTTGGTGGGTTCGAAATATAATTTTTGGGATGTCTTCCTTACCCTAATCTGCCAATATTCTGATCTTAGGTCCACTTTAGAGAAATAGCCAACTCCCTTCAATTCATCTAATAGGTCTTCCACTATAGGAATGAGGTCTTTATTCTTTTCTTTGACTGCATTAAGTTGCCTATAATCAACACAGAACCTCCAATTGTCATCCTTCTTCTTGACCATTAAACAAGGGGCTGCAAAGGGACTCTTTGTGATACCCCTATCCCGGTTTAGAAGACATGGAGTGTTACTCAAGCTTTCCAAACAAGGCAAGAATCCTAACAAAGTGACCAACTCGATCTTTCTTGAAAGACAAGTAACTATTTAGTAATTCTTTATGCACAAGTAAACAATTTGGTGATTAATCAAGACAACCTCAATTTATTTTTTTTATACAAACTATTATCTAAATGCAAGACCTATCATTTACCATTTCAAGCAATTCAAAACTAATAGGATCTATCCTTCAAACTAACAATATCTATTATAATTCACATCAAGCAAAAAGAAAATTCTTAGGCCACCACTTTATTTTAACATACATACCAACCAAGTTTAACTAACTAAATAAGATCAAGGCTAGCATAGATAATATTCACCATATTAACTTAGTTTCAAGAACGGCCTTGTTATAACTTTATATGCCAACGAATTTAACAAAATATTTACATACCATCAAAAGAACCAACATATACAAAAAACATAGTTTCAAAATGCATGGCATGCCAACTATGTAACTAAGCCACCAACTCTAGGAGTTACAAAATATATAAAATACCAGACTCCTTTGCTTGTTGCTTGTGCTTGCTTAGATCGATCTTAGCTTGGCTCTTTCGATTGTGGACCTGATGTTTTGGGAGGAAGGAAACAACAGAGTGATAAGTACTTTTTAGGTACTTAGTGAGGTAGTTCCTAGAACTAACCGATTGACAAATATTAAGCATATAATAAAGATACACATAGCAATCATGCTTTCAATTCAAACAAGCAAATTCTAACATGTTATCATTCAAGGCTAATAAATATAGACATGCTTTCAATTTAAAGCAAATAAGACGTATTAAAATTCAAAGTCACATAAGTATACACCTCAAGAGCAAATCGAATTTACCTGAAGGGAACAATTACGGGTATTGTGCTTTCATTGTATCCTCAGGTTCCCAAGTAGCTTCTTCCTTTTTGTGATTCCTCCAAAGGACTTTCACCAAAGGAACGCTCTTCTTGCGAAGCCTTCTAACTTCTCGATCGAGTATCTGAATCGGCTTTTCTTTATAAGATAAATTAGGGTTCAGTTCTACTTCTTCTGGTTTCAGGATATGAGAAGGATCCGATCGGTACCTTCTGAGCATAGATACATGGAATACGTTGTGGATCTTATCAAACTCACTAGGGAGTGCAAGACGATAAGCCACTGGACCAATTCTTTCCATGATATCAAAAGGTCTGATGAATCGAGGACTAAGCTTGCCTTTCTTTCCAAACCGGAACACCTTCTTCCAAGGTGACACCTTCAAGAATACTTTATCACCCACTTGGTACTGAATATCCCTTCTTTTAAAATCTGCATAAGCTTTCCGCCTATCGAAGGCTTGCTTGAGTCTGTCATGTATGATACGGACTTGCTCCTCAGTTTCTCTGAGCAATTGAGGTCCCAACACCTTGTTCTCACCCAATTCAGACCAACATAAAGGAGTCCTGCATCTTCTACCGTATAAAGCCTCAAATGGAGCTATTTGTATCGAGACTTGGTAGCTATTGTTGTATGCAAACTCTACAAGAGGTAGAGATTTTTCTCAGTTCTTTCCGAAGTCGATAACACATGCTCGCAGCATATCTTCGAGTACTTGAATCACCCTTTCAGACTGGCCATCTGACTGAGGATGAAAAGCTATGCTAAGATGTACTTTTGTGCCAAGAGATTTCTGTAGAGATTTCCAGAATTGAGCAACGAAATTCGGGTCTCTATCAGAGATTATAGTTGTCGGAACACCATGCAATCTAACCACTTCCCTAATGTACAATTCTGCTAAGGTTTCAGAATTCATGCTTTTTCAAATAGGAATGAAGTAAGCAGATTTAGTGAGTCTATCCACTATTACCCATATGACATCATTTTTTCTTGGAGAGGAAGGTAGACCAGTAACAAAGTCCATTGTGATTCGATCCCATTTCCATTGAGGTAATTCAATCGGCTGGAGCAATCCCGTAAGGACTTGATGCTCGGCTTTGACCCTTTGACAAGTTAAACACTTTGAAACAAAGTCTGTGAGGGTAGATTTCATACCTGACCACCAATACAAGGCTTTTAAATCTTGATACATCTGTATCGATCCAGGGTGGATCGAGAAAGAACTCTGGTGAGCTTCTTGTAATATTTCTCTCTTTAAGTCATCATTAGTAGGGACACAAACTCTATCTTTAAAGTACAACATCCCATTGGAATGGATTGCAAATCCAAGGTTAGTTTTTGAATCAAGCTTTTGAATGATAGCTTGCAATTCAGGATCAGTCAGCTGGAGTTCTTTAATTCTTGTTATCAAGGTGGATTGAACATGAAATTCTGATAAGAATCCTTGCTTTTGGTATACCCGAAGGTGAGCATTGATAGCATTAGGGGCTGTAAGAGAGATTTCATGAATTTAGTCATGTATTTTCAAGGAAGGCTTTTAAAATTTTATGATTCTAGATTTCTTACCTAAAGTTGGTTTGCGACTGAGAGCGTCTGCAACCACATTGGCCTTTCCAGGATGGTAGTCGATGACTAAGTCGTAATCTTTTAGCAATTCCATCCATATCCTTTGTCTCAAGTTGAGATCATTTTGAGTTAAGAGATATTTGAGACTTTTGTGATCGGTAAACAAGCAACACTTCTCACCATACAGATAATGTCTCCAGATTTTGAGTGCAAATACAATTGCAGCAAGTTCAAGGTCATGAGTAGGGTAGTTAAGCTCATGAGGCTTCAACTGACGTGAGGCATAAGCCACCACCTTCCCTTCTTGCATTAGGACACACCCAAGTCCTAGGTGAGATGCATCACTATACACAGTGAACTTTTTTCCCGACTTTGGTTGAATAAGAATCGGGGCATGAGTAAGAGCTTGTTTAAGTTGATCAAAGCTCCTTTGTTGCTTCTCCGACCATTCATAAGGTTCATCTTTTCGGATTAGTTTAGTTAAGGGTGAAGCAATAGATGAAAACCCCTTAACGAAGCGTCTGTAGTATCCAGCTAAACTGAGGAAACTTCGGATTTCACTAATATTCCTTTGAGGTCTCCAATCAAGAATGGTTTGGATCTTTTTGGCATTCACTTGGATTCCTTTTGTCGAGATAACGTGACCAAGGAATGAGACTTCCGACAACCAGAATTCGCATTTAGAGAACTTTGCATACAATTGATGTTCTCTAAGGGTTTGCAAGACAATTCGAAGGTGTTCAACATGTTCATCCTTATTCCGAGAATAGATAAGTATGTCATCAATAAAGACAACAACAAACTTATCAAGATAAGATTTAAAGACTGTTCATAAGGTCCATGAATGCAGCCGAAGCATTTGTTAGCCCAAATGGCATCACAAGAAACTCAAAGGGATCATAACGAGTCCGAAAAGCAGTTTTGGGTACATCCCCATCTTTCACTTTCATCTGGTAATACCCGGAGCGGAGGTCAATCTTAGAAAACACTGCTGCATCCTTAAGCTGATCAAATAAGTCTTCGATTCTTGGTAAGGGATATTTGTTCTTTATTGTGAGCTTGTTCAATTGTCTATAATCTATACAAAGTCTCATCGTGCCATCTTTTTTCTTCACAAATAAGACTGGAGCACCCCAGGGAGATGAGCTAGGCCTAATGAAGCCTTTATCCTGGAGCTCCTGGAGTTGTTTCTTTAATTCTTTCAACTCGATTGGTGTCATTCTATAGGGAGTAATGGACACCGGATTTGTCCCAGTCTGGACTTCTATACCGAACTCCACTTCTCTGGTGGGAGGAAGACCAGGGAGTTCCTCGGGAAATACATCCACAAATTCAGACACAACAAAGATTTCAAACAAGCCAAATTCGTATTCATCTCGTAGTACCATAGCAACAAAAATGGAAGTAAGCTTCTGATCGATTAGGAGAATTGACTCCTTACCCAAGCCCCTTAGATATAATCTCTTGTTCTGACAATCAATCCAAGCTTCGTGTTTCGCTAACCAGTCTAACCCCAGTACTAGATCAAATTCATAAGCTGGTAGTACAAACAGATCAATTCGAAAAAGAATGTTTCGAATTGTGATCGGAGAATCTTTACAAACAAGATTGATATTCATTAAGCCTCCTATGGGGTTTGATACTACAAGATTCTTAGCAACAATTTCAGGCTTCAAATTAACTTTCATCAACATAGCAGAGCATATAAAAGAGTGAGTTGATCCCGAATCAATCAAAGCATAAGCAGGAGTTGAATCTAACTCAATCATACCTGCGATTACATCAGGAGATTCTTCATCTTCCCTTCCTCGTACATGATAAATCCGAGCTGGTTCCCGAGACTCCTGGTGGGTAGGAGCGTTAGAATATTGCCCTTTGCCTCTACTTTGATTCCCAGATTGAGCTTGTTTAGGGCCTCTACTTCTGTTGGACTGAGGAGAGTTCTGGTTGGTACGAGACTGAACAACAACTTTATTAAGATTGTGGGGGCAATCCTTAATAAAGTGACCCGCTTCACCACAAGCATAACATAATTTGAACTGTGTACGACACTGGCCGTGATGAGGCTTCTGACAGAACTTACAAGTAGGAACTCTTTCAGTTTTCCCCGTGCTTTGAACAGAAGCAACCGGAGTTGAAGATTTATCTACCAGTTGTGGTTTCGGAATATAATAGTCTTTCTGAGCCGAAGTGTTAGTAGCTGAGCTTTCCTGGTGATACTTAGCCTTTTTATTGGACGTCCATTGATGGTTGTCATCCCGTTTCTGTTTCTTATCATCTCGATTACCATTTTTTCTTTTTTCAGCTGCTTTCATTTTAGCCTCCGTTGCAATGGCTCGGTTCACCAGATGCTGAAAATCTTTAATACCCAGAGCTGTAAACATAGGGCTTAGTTCATCACTAAGACCGTCAGTGAACTTACGGCATTTATCTTCCTCGGTCTTTATGTACTCCGAACCATACTTAAAGTACTTACAAAATTCCGCCACGTATTGTTCAATGGGCTTATTGGCTTGCTTCAAGTACAAGAAGCGATTTCTATGCTCGGCTAAGTATTGCTCGCTGATGTATTTCTTCTTAAATTCCTCCACAAAGAATCTCCAAGTAATCGAGTCGGCCGGGGCAGTCAGAGTAGTTGTTTCCCACCAACTCAAAGCCTCATCAGTGAGGAGAGATATGGCACACTCAAGCTAGTGTTCATCTGAACATTGCAACTGTTTTGTCAAGTTCTGCATAGTACGTTCAAGCCAATTTTCTGCCTCTTCGGGTCTTTCAACAATCTCACCAGTAAATGTATAAGCTCTAAATCGAGCAAGCTTATCAATAGGAGCTCTGCTTGGTGTAGCAACAGGGGCAGGATGATCTTGCCTCAGATTCACTATAAGCTGATCGAACATCTCCTTCATGCTAAGGAGACATTCTTGTTGTACATTCCGAATAGCCGGAGCTTCTGGTTGAGGAACAAGTGGTACTGGTGGTTGACGTAGTTGTGGTGGTATTGGAGGTTGAGGTAATTCGGTGGAAGGTTTTGTTGCATCTCTACGCTATCTCCTTCATTCGAGGAGCCCGCAAGACTATCAACATCCCGAGCTAATCTTGTTTCAGACATTTTCTACAATTGTTAAACAATAACTAGTTTAGATAAGCACAAGCATATACGGTATATAACTTATCGGTGGCATAGTTTAATCTTATATGATGCATGAATGTACAAGCAGTCCTAGTATTAAGGCCTAAGCTCTGATACCACAGAATGTGATATCCCTATCCCGGTTTAGGAGACATGGAGTGTTACTCAAGCTTTCCAAATAAGGCAAGAATCCTAATAAAGTGATCAACTCGATATTTCTTGGAAGACAAGTAACTATTTAGTAATTCTTTATGCACAAGTAAACAATTTGGTGATTATTCAAGACAACCTCAATTTATTTTTTTTATACAAACTATTATCTAAATGCAAGACCTATCATTTACCATTTCAAGCAATTCAAAACTAATAGGATCTATCCTTCACACTAACAATATCTATTATAATTCACATCAAGCAGAAAGAAAATTCTTAGGCCACCACTTTATTTTAACATACATACCAACCAAGTTTAACTAACTAAATAAGATCAAGGCTAGCATAGATAATATTCACCATATTAACTTAATTTCAAGAACGGCCTTGTTATAACTTTATATGCCAACGAATTTAACAAAATATTTACATACCATCAAAAGAACCAACATATACAAAAATCATAGTTTCAAAATGCATGGCATGCCAACTATGTAACTAAGCCACCAACTCTAGGAGTTACAAAATATACAAAATACCATACTCCTTTGCTTGTTGCTTGTGCTTGCTTAGATCGATCTTAGCTTGGCTCTTTCGATTGTGGACCTGATGTTTTGGAAGGAAGGAAACAACAAAATGATAAGTACTTTTTAGGTACTTAGTGAGGTAGTTCCTAGAACTAACCGGTTGATAAGTATTAAGCATGTAATAAAGATACACATAGCAATCATGCTTTCAATTCAAACAAGCAAATTCTAACATGTTATCATTCAAGGCTAATAAATATAGACATGCTTTCAATTTAAAGCAAATAAGACGTATTAAAATTCAAAGTCACATAAGTATATACCTCAAGAGCAAATAGTATGTCAAGGGGCACCAAATGCATATTCAAGTTACATAACTTTTTTCACTTATTTGACATCTTTGGTTTTTAGTTAGGACGAAGATAATCGGATTACAAGTGGGTACACAAAGTACCTAACAAGTTGATGCATATAGCATCCAAGAAAGTGTCCATGACACTACAAGATGTACACTAGGTACAAGTACACGAAATACTATCAAGTCGATACAAAAGTATCTAGCAAGAGGAATGATTTACCATCCAAGACAAGTAGGTGACTTACCACCACTAAAGAGCTCAATACACTAGGCATGCCTTTCTACCTAGGACCAACTAGCAACTAAGGATTTGCCATTCTTTTATTATCTTTTCTTTCATAATTTAAGTATTGAACATGGCAATATATGAAGGTAATGTGCATGAGTAAATGATTTACCATACGTACCTTGCAAATAGCATGTTGTACCATGCTTTAATCATTCCAAAATACATGCCAATAAATCATGCAATAATTCAATTTATGCAACAAGCATAACAATAATCATGGCATCTTCTAACATTTAAATTGGCATAGCATCAAACAAGTTTAACACACAATTTACTCCTACCTCCTATGATTTAGCCGAGTAATTAATTAATCCGATTTCATGGCAATATAAACAAAAGGGGTGGTTGGGACCTAGTTCCCAACCCTAAGTTAACCACACTCACTAATGACTCCAAGCAATCAAGGATTGAGGATAGAGATTCCCTTGCCCTTCCTTTTTGCAAGATCCAAATCCTTTTCCTCCTCACGATCTCCTTCGTTTGATTCCTCTAATAACCATACACACATAAACATTCATTAAAATGCATTCAACCATTTAATTCAAACTATTACATGCATCAATAATGCAACAATTCAAATTTGTTCCCTATTGAACGGATTGTTGATCTTTTACTAAAATTTTTATATCTTTTAATCCGTAAGTCGGATTTTTGCTTACTTTATATCGTTAGAAAGCTAACAAAATTTTCTATCTAACCATAATAAGATTGCATTTTAATCCTAAGCCAATTGATACAGTTTTTATTCTAAAGATAACCTATCTTCATTTTCAGATAGTTCCGACATCTCATTTTAACTCGTTTCCAGATTTTGCTACAGGATTCCAAATCGAATTTCGTTTTCTCCAAAGCCTTCTAGACATATGGAAGTTTAATCCCACCAAATTTTAGCTCAAAATACCAACCGTGCTAATCTCGGTGGCCGATCAAAGTCACTGTCCCAGAACAGAATGTTCTGGACAGTTTTAACCACCATATACTAATCACCTTATAACTCTCTCTATCGAACTCGGATTAATGCCCCGTAAATTTTCAATGAAACTAGGTACACATGAGTATCTTAATTCAAATTTTCAGCTCCTAACTCCTCAAATCCTGACCTAGGGAATTTTCTCAAAAGTGCTACCCAAAATAGCATTTCTAAGCGATTTCGGCTAAATTACATTCTATGTGTTCAATGTTTAATTCCCAATTAATTTTATTAATTTTTCAGCATCTCCAATATGAAATCAACCTCATTTAAATTCTTAATTTCCTCATCTTATCATTCAATTAACACATTTAGCACATTCTCAAGAACCTAGAACCCAAGCTTCTTAACCCATGGTTCATGCTTTAAAAGCCAAACTCAAGCAAAAATAATCTTTAAAGCAAGTTTCTAGGAACCTAATTAACTAGAAAATATTATCAATTGTTCAAATCTCAAAAACTAAAAAACCTAAAATTTTCGGTTTAGGGAAAACGAAACTTACCAATGTATTTAGGCTTGATTACCTAATCCAATCTCCCTAACATGCATGGATTTCAAGCTAGATTCTCAATTTTCCATGGATTTCTCCCAAGGCTCTCTCTTCTTTCTTTTCTCTTGTTGTTGGCGTGAAATGGGGATGGAGGAAGCCAATTTTGGCTATTTTTGTTTGGTGAATAAAATGGTGCAAAATGACACTTTTGCCCTTAATGAATTGTCTAGGCTTGTTTTATTCCAATGGTAGTTTATGGAATTCCCTCTTTTATCATGCAATCTCTTATCTTCATTTTATTTTCTTCTAGTCACTTCCATTTAGTCCTTGTTACTCTTAGTTTATTTTAATTTAGTCCCTCAATTACCTAACTTGCCTTTTAATTAGTCAACATGATTACCAACTGATCATACTACCTACTAGGCCCTATTGAGGGTGTTACACTCTTACTGGTCTGGATTACAAAATTGACTAGCATCTCAGTTACCTGTTTTTCAATTTCTGATTTTTGATGATAGAAAAATCTGTAGGGCCTCAAATTAATAGGATTTGTGCCAGGCTTGACAATAATAACATGGTCATGGGTCCTCTTAGGTGGCAACTCTTTTGGCTCTTCAAAAACCTCAGCAAATTCTTCTAGTAGCTTCTGCAGTGGCTGTGGTACCACTGGTTCCTCTCCTGTGCTCAGCAAATATAACTCTCCAAGCATTCTGGTTCCCTGCTAGTTATTTTCCTCATCTTCTTGTCTGAAATTGTTACAAGCACAACACTTGAATGCAACACATCATGCAATTAATAGAAAATTTCACTGCCATCAATTCCATTCAGGATTTACCCAAATTTACTTACTTTCAACCGCTATCAGTGAAGCAAGTGAATCATTTATCAAAACCACTATCAATGGATTACCAGAGAAATGAAACAGCAACCAAAAAGTACAAACCGTGAATACGTGAAAACAAAACAATAATAAACATGTATCAGAATAAATTTTATAAACAAATATTATTAAAAAGAAATTGTTCGAAGCTAAAAATTCAAATATTATTGAACCATAATATTATAAGTAACATAAAGCTATCAAATTCCACATATTTTTAAAAGGGCAAAACATGACAAAAGGAATTAGATTCAAAATTGAATTGTTACTAAATGCAGAAAGTATTAAACAAAAACCTGTTAAACGCTGTTACAGTAGCAAGTGTCGCGGTTCGCCTTCAGGGAACTGATCGCCCAATGCTTTCTCGAGTTTTGAACCCGCAACGCCTATTTATAAAACTTACTTTATCTACAACTCTAATTCAGATCTTCTCCCGATCGATTCAGTCCGCGGTTCTATCTCACCATTTATCATTGCATCTATCTCGCCCTTTTCTTCCGTCCTGATTTGGATTGATTTTAGGGTTTGTTTGGTTGCATTGTGTGTGTTCTTTTATTTGTGGTTTTCTATTTCCGGTTGAAAATGAACGCAAGGAAATCAGGGCTTTGTCTTTGTTTTGTTTTCCTGCTTTGGGGACGGAAGGAGCTAAGGAGAAAAATATAGTATAGAATAGGTAAAATTATCATAGCAGCCCCTGTACTATATCTCATATTACATTTTGAACTTTCTTTTGAAAAAATAGAGAGCAAGCCTTTCCCTCTATCATTCACTTTCATTTTGTTTTCCATGAATCACCAGCTTCTTCTTGATTATCAATTTGCTCATCCGGATTCAAATTGTGAGGACAATAGCAAATAGAGGAATGTGGTAAATGAAGACGTATTAGGGCCATCAATTTGTTGTGAAAAAGGGCAAACATCGTCGTGATCATCATGATTATGATCATGATAACCTTTCATATCCTTTAAAAAGGGAAAAAAGAAGCCTTTCTCAAGATATGTAAATGGAAGCAGAGAGACTTACAGGAGGAAAGTGGGAACGCGTGGAGGTTTTGTCCGAGATAGGGTTGAGAAGGCCGGTGGTAAGAATTAAGATCAGTTACAAAGTGAGCGACTTTGTAATATATTAAATTTATATAATTTAAAATCTAAGTTTAAACCTTAAATTTTAAATCTTAAATTTTAAACTTAACAACCTAAACTTTTAAACTCTAAACTAACACTTTATACCTTTAAATTAATATGCTTGAATTTACACAATTTACTTATTAAAACTTTTTCTGTTGATATGACTTTAAATGAAACGTGACACTCGAGTCCTATATATTCAATGATTAATAAACATTTGACTAGATTAAACTCGAACTTAACTTGAATTCTTAACTAGCTAAGTTAAGCTTAGATTTCATAGACTCATTAAACATTATTCAAAACTTGAAATCTTAATGAACCAAATTTAACACTATTTGAGCTCGACTCGTTTACACCTTTATTTGACATATTTTTTGGTTAGAGGTAACATAATTAAAAATTTTAAAGTTTTAAAGGAATAATTTAAATTTTTTTAAAAAAATAGTACTTAGAGATAATAATTAAAAATTACAAGAGAAAAATTAATAAGAAATATTTTGAGAATATAATAGTAAAAACTAAATTTAAAATTTTGGAGAACGGAATATTATAACTATATTTTTTAGGGGTGAACAAAACTCGATTCGAAAAAATTGAATAATTTGACTCGATTCAAGACGAAAATACTCGATTCAAAATTTTATAGACTCGACTCGAAAAAATTTTAAATAAAATTTGAATTGTAAAATTCGAATAACTCAAAATTTTTAATAATTAAAGGATTTATTCTTAAGTTTGTGATGAGTCTCTCAACTTTTTATGATATATATACATTGATATATAAAAATATAGAGAAATATTACTATAAATGAAAAAATATAGATATACATATCTTATATGATCAGAGAAAGTCGTTTAAATTGGAATCAAGTCGTACTATAACATGATAAATAATTACAATTAAATATTTATACGAACTCAAAAACTCGACTCGAATTGACTCGAATTTCTTAAACTCGACTCGAACCGAAAAAATTTTAAATAAAATTTAAGTTATAAAATATAACTCGTCAGTTCGAATAACTCGAAATTTTTTGACTCGATTTGACTCGATCAAATACTCACCCCTAATATTTTTTATATTTTGGGCCATTACCATTTACCATCCGTCTTATATATGAAATACTTCGGCTCCGTCTAAGATATAATTGTTACAATGAGTACACTGTATTTATATAAACAAGCGATTTCATGGCCCAATGGATAAGGCGCTGGTCTACGGAACCAGACATTCTGGGTTCGATCCCCAGTAAAGTCGTCAGGAAGATTTTCATTTTCGAACAAAAATTGTAGTGTTTTTCTCCTTTGTATTATTTCCCTGCACTGCAATACTTCTTCCAACCATCTTGTCGAATCCTTTCCCTTTCAAAACAGAGTGGAAAAACAAATGTAATTGAAAGAAAGATGAGCAGAGACCGTACATGTAGCCGTGGATTGGAACTGAATATAAATCCCATTTCTCAATAGTATTAAGAATTCAAGTGATTTCCAATGAATCAAATTACAGCTAACTAAGAGTGTGAACGTAAGTGAACTTAAAAAGTTTTGAATTATTTGAATTAAGTTATTATATTTTATTTTTTTAATTTTTTTTATTCGAGTCGATTTGATTCGATTTTTTAAGTATATATAAATTTTAATTATATTATTTATAATATTATAATATTTAATATATTTTGATTTTAATTTAAATAATTTTTTCTTTATATTTTCATACATATTTCTTTATATTATTTTTTATATGTGTAAATAAGATTTTAAATTATTATTATTATTATTATTATTATTATTATTAAATACTTTAAGTATAAATATGTCATTTTATTAAAAACCTCTTTCTTATTTAGATAAGGTCAATACGAGATCAAAAAGAATGATAAATTAAATATAATAAAATAAATAACATAATATAAAAGTTATAAATAAAAATTACATTAAATAAAATAAAAAATAAATATATAAAGTGATCATATTATAGAAAAAAGAAATTTAAAAGGTACAAAAGATAAAAATAAAATAAAACTGAAAATAAAATTATACGGATTAAATGTGCAATTAGACTTTGAAAATTTTTGAGTTATTTAAAAAATCGAATAACTCAAACTTTAAAAATTTAAACTTAACACAAAATCGATTTTTTTTAAATTATTCAATTTGACTCGAATAACTAAACTCGAATAATTTAAAATAAAAAAATCATTTTTTTAACCGAATCGAGTTTTATTCACCCCTAATTATAACGATTGAAGTTTATTCTTTCTATTTGTAAAATTCCAACCAAATAATAATTAAGGAAGATTCCATTAAAGAATAAAAAAAAATAGGCATATTACGTATGAGTTGCACTTTAATTTAAAGAATATAAAAATATTCTACATGCTTTGTTAGATACAAATAGCTATAGGAAAAATGTTATGATTATAACCGGCAGCCGCACCGGTTTTAATATTGATTGCCGATCATCGAATTTATTATTTCGTTTTTTTTCGTTTTCAATAAATATTCTGTTTTTATGGCACGATTTTATTCTACCATTTGGTATATTTTCTCTATCTTTTGTCACGTTTTTTTTATTTTCTATTAGGGTTGGATCAGACGATGCCACAACTGATCAAGATGGCGCTCCTTTCTTTATATTGTTGATCTCCCTATTTTGGATCATCGAACAAGATTTGGATATACAATTCCATCTACCGTTCCTTTTCGCGATTAAATAGTGGTAATATCTTTGTTGTCAACGTGCCTTCATTGTTATATGTATTTTTATGTTGTTTGTTGATGATTTTACCTATCATCATGAATTTTGGTGATGTTTGTATCCTTCTTTTATTTCGAGTCTTTAGATTAGGTTCTTATCTTTTTCTTATTTGGTCCTTTTATGATCTAATGTCCACTAGTTTTGTTTACTAGATATGTCTGTTTTGAAGTGTTTTATTTATTAGATATAAACTTTTATTATAATTTCAGATATATTCTCGTTTAATAAAATTAGTGAATCTCTGTTAAAAAAATGTTATGCCTATAGAAAAATTACAATGAGGAACCCTATGATTAAAAGCATAAATTAAATGATAATAAAACAATAAATGATACGGTAAATTCCTTAGATGCCACCGTATTTTTTTTAAAATTGATTTATGCTTTGGCATCATCATTATTATTATTATTATAATTATAGGTTAATGATTACTAATAAAATATGTTTAATATATTTATTTTATGTATATTTTATGTTATTAAAGCTTTTAAGACTTGATGGTAGATAAAAATAACAAGTTACGCTTATCAAATATTTGAAGTAATGTTCCGATTATTTTATAACTCATAGAATTGTGACATATTATATAACATATGTGTTGACAAATGATCCATATATATATATATATATTGTTTGAATAAAATATGATATGACCTAAATCTATAAGATATGAAAATTGTTAACTAAATGGAAGAATAATTACGTGTATAGGAAAATATGCTATGGTTGTTCAAATCAACTAACAAATTAGTTTAGGAAATTTTTGTTTAATAATATCAAATAATATTATTATTATGATCTAAATCAATTATATGTTTCAACAACTTAATTCATTATCAATCTTCATCAATTAATCATTTAAACCTCAATTATATTTAAAAATCTTGAATCAATCAATAAAAATATATTAGAAATTGAATAAAAATATATAAAGAGTCAAATATTTGAGAATTTCATTAAAAACCCATAATGTAGACTTCTCTACTTAATTTGGCTTGTTTGCTTGAAAATCTTCAAGAAATTGGAAAAGATTTAAAGCAAAAAGATTAGAAAATCAAATACAAATGAAAAGGAAATGAAAAAATATTTGATCTCTGAAAATTTTAGGAGAAAATCTTAATTTGGTTGATGTTGAAATGGGGGGGAGGGGGGAATGGAAGAAAAAAATTTATGCGAAAAAATGAAATTGATTATTAAAATAAATATATTTTAATTCTTCCTAATCTTCCTTTGCAAATCATTTTAAAATAAATAAAATTAAGGAAAATATGATTAAAAATAATGGTTTAATATCTTTCTAAGGATTTTAAGTTGATTTTTTTTAATTTAGTACCAAAATAATTTTAAAGAATTATGTTTTAGTCCAAAATGTCCCAAAATTCAATTTTATATTGTTAAAATGACCCTTCTCAAATATTTAATATAGTAACTAAATATTTTTTAAATATTTATATTAATTTTATTTTAACCGAAAATTACTTATTTCGATTTAATTCTTAAAACCAACTGAATTAACTATCTCGGTTTTCCTAAATTATCTAATCCTACCCTCCAATCATTTATGTCTAAAATTGTAGTGTTACAAAATTAGGTTATAATATTATTGACGAATTTAAGAGATAAAGATCACAATTTAAACCACGAAATGGAAAAATTATACGGTGAACCCTGTTCACCACGTCATTCATGGTCCCAAGCAATCAGTATCGTTGATCTTAATTTTTTTCCAAGTGAATCATCACCTCTTTCCTACATGGATTTAGTGGGTGGGTAGTTATTAGGTGATTATTTAAAGATCAACGGTCCTGATTGCTTGGACTATGGATGACGTGGTGAACAAGGTTCACCGTATAATCTCTCCACGAAATGATTTGAAAAGATTTTACTTTTACTCTTGCATCCACAAAGAAAAAAAATAGGAAGGTTACTCTTGCAACAACAACAAAAAATACTCTTGCCTAAGTTATCTAGCCTCAGTTGTTCCTAAGTTTATGGTTTCAACATCAGTAATATTAGTATAATAATTGAGCGATCAATATCCAATAATTAAAAATATATTGAAACAAATATTATTATAATCACTGTATAACTAAATAAAAAAAGATGATATAAATTTATAAATGAGGGGATATCACCTTTTTATCTTTCAGAAAATTAAAGTTTCACCTCCTTTTTCCCAACAACTTAAGAGGTGAAATTATCGTCTTGCTCTGCAACAATCATGTAGTTCACTAACCATTTAAAAGGTTAAGTCCAACTTTAAGAAAAAGGCCCACAAGACTAACAAAAACTTAAATGTCTATAAATGCGAAACTCATATTTTGAATTAAATCGATCTTTAAAATTTTAAAATTTGAATCATTATATGTAATTAGAGACTGTTCAAAGATTTTAAGGATACTATGCAATCTATTAAAAATGAGTTATTTAATTTGAAATTGCTAAGAGATATAAGTTTTTGTACTACAAAAAAATATTATTAAATTACCTCTTGGGCAAAAAAAATAACTTATATATATCTAAAAATCGAATATTTTCACTTAAAAGTCTTGTTCTTTTTGCATGTTTTGAAACAAAATCAACTACAACTCTTTCAATATCAATTTTTTTCTTGCGATATAGTTATTTGTACATATGACTTTCAATGACTTTAATTTTGAAATGCTCCTTTTTGCAGAAGTAACAATAATAAGAATAAGGAAAATTCTACAACGGGGTCGAACATCGCTGAACACCACTAACGCTAAACATTGTTGAACAACATTAAATTGATTAATAAAGATTAAAAAAATTCAAGTACTCAACATATAATTAATAATTATTTAAAATAAAATTTTAATTAAATTATTTTTATAGGAAAAATTACACGGGTGATCACTCAACTATCATCTTTTTTTTTATTTCGGTCATAATATTAAATTTTTCATCAAAATTGATACTAATATTTCATTCGTTACCGTTTTATTCATCGATCATTAATTTAATGGAAATTATAGCATGACATGATTTAATAACAATTTTAGTCTCTAAAATTGTTTCGTTATATCAATTTAATCCTAATAAAAAATAATTTATCAAATATTAATCTAAACCTTAAATTCTCTATTATTTTTTCTCTACAACAAATGATATTCTTCTTTTTTCTTTCATTTTTCTTAAGAACCAAACAAAGATCTATAACAGTTACCATAACTCGTCAAATTTTGGATCAATTTTTATCTGATTATAAATATTTATGAATTAATTTTTTATCAATTTTTATAGAACACCACCACTTCAAACATTATTCCAATATATATATATATATATAATTGAAAATCGACAGTTTTGGTGTTTTAATCTAAAGTTGTTATTTAATATGTTACGGTAAGAAAACCCAAATCATAGACTACAGTTTGATTAGATTTTTATATTTACACTTTTTCTTGTAAAAACTGAAAATCCATATACCATGGAAGATTTATAACGGTTGTAGGAAACTCAAATTGTATATTCCTGTTCATATTGCAACAGTTCATAACTTTGTTATAGTAAATCTTAGTACTACTGTTACCACTGATTTTTTCAGTTTGATTGATTATTTATTTTAATTCGATTATCAAGAAGTCGATACATATATTATTGGTTCATATATGTTTTTTATTTTTAATGATTATTTTTTTACTGCTAAGTGATATTATAAAAATAATTATATTAATTCTTTAATCTTAAAAAAAATTACAGTTAAAGACTTAAAGTTTAGTTTTTTCTTATTTTTTATTTCGTATATATAAATTGAAATAATGCTTAAATTGACATCGTTTCTTGAAAAAATTAAAAAAAATTATAAATACTTATAAAAATAAGAGTTAATTTAGAACACCATGAGTTGATGGTAATTCTTGTGGATCTTTGTTTGTTTATCGAGGAAAGTAGAATAAAAGAGAATAATATTACGACAAATTTGGAAAAAATATAGCCTTTTTTATTTAATTTTTGTGGTATAGGAAATTTAAAAGATATATTGACAATATAGGCCAATTCGAATAGTAACTTAAGGACCACGCCATCAAGAAGTGCCGAGGTTCACTTTTTCCTCTCTTCATCCGGTTAAGCCGAACTGTTTGGGGCACATGAAGAACACCATGCAGTATTGGCGAGGTCCAGACTTCACCACGCAATACAGTGGTGGTGAGGTTCCTGTTTCAGTCTACATGACAACATTTTCCATGTGCATGTATTGACCGGTGGGTGGTTGGCCAACAACCCGTAGCATAGGTTTAGACCGGTCAACATTTTGCATGTAGTGTTGTAGGTTTGTTGCATGGATATTGGAAATAGCACAACGCCAACACAAGGTGGCGAGGTGGTTCTTTTTTTTTTAATTTTTTACTATTCGTGGGTATATATATATAAGTAGTGTAGTTGGAAAAAAAATTTAGTCTGCATATTAATTCGAAAAGTTTGAGAGTGTAAGCAGAAAATTTGAGATAATTTTATAAAATTGACAGATCGGTGTTTTTTTTTATAGATTCGAAAAGTAAATTTATTTTATTAATTTTATAGATAGGGTTATTGATTTTTTGATTATATTTTCGGGTTAAGTTTTATTTATTATAATAAAAAGTTAAGTTTGGTAGATTATGTTCTTGAATTTTCTGATTATATTATATTTTCGGGTTATTATGTTATTGCCATTGACAAATATTGGTAGATTATCATTTTATGTTAATTACTTTTTTGATTATATTAAAAATTATTAGTAGCATTGGTAAATATATTATATAAATGTTGTATTATAGTTTTAATTTGTTGATGGATTGTTTTAATTAATTTTGGGTTATGTTCTTTATTTTTTGCTTATAGTATGTATTTTTTTATTATGTTCTTTATTTTTCGATTATATTATATTTTTGGGCTATTGTTTTTGCCTTATTAGGTATTTTGTCATTGCCATTGACGAATCAAGTTGTCTTTTATAACATGAGTTCATCAACAATTTATGATACTGAACCTATATGCGGTCGCTGGGGCGAATCTGTTGATGATTTTAGTGAAAATGACAAAAATATTGTTTTGGTTACAGAAGATGATGAGGTGCACTTACTCGATGGTGATGATGTTGAAGTTATGGTGATAAATGTATCTGAGGGTAATGGTGTAAATGTTAAAGATGATGTTTGGGCCACGGCTGTTGCTCGACTCGATTTAAGAAATGAGTTACCTCCAGTTTGGGGTTATGTTAATCAAGATCCCCGACAAGTCGAACCCCTATGTTCACCTTATGTTCCTCCATCCCGCATGTTTGAGGATGATTATGTTGCAATGCAAGATCCGGAACATCAAGCACACGTATTCGGTTCTTCATCTTCTATGAGCTTTGGTGAATTAATATTGAAGGGTCAATTCGAAACAAAAGAAGCTGGGCAACTTGTAATAAAAGAGTATTGTATTCGCAAGCATATATCATTTTGTGTTGCTGAGTCTAATACACAAACCTACTATGTACGGTGTATTAATTGGAGAAATAAATGTACTTGGTGTGTACGAATTTCATACAAGAAATGCAATCAAATGTGGGAGGTTTCATGGTTCATTGAACAACGCACTTGTTCCAATATGGTTTTATCACAAGATCACATTAATTTGGATTCTAATCTTATATGTGCTTACACGAGGTCCTTGGATGAACAAGATCCTCGAATTTCGATTGTAGTTTTGGTTATATTTCAATCCGAACTCAATTTGGATATATTCCATCTTATTATAAGGTATGGATGGAAAAACTGAAGGCTGAGAAGTGTATAAAGTCCTATTTTTCATATCATTTTCTCACTCGTTTATTGCTGATAAAGGACAAATTGAAGGGCAATATTGGATAATTCTATGTATTTTTCATATTTCAGTATCCGAATACTTAATTATAAATTTATCTATTATTTGGTATAAAATAGATGCATTTAATGGTTTTCTTTCTTAGACAAGAAACTACATCATAGAAACTACCAAACAAGAATATGGACGCTGGAACTAAAGTCGGAATGTAGATAAGCATCCGCCACGACAATACTTTGGAGGTCGCGACAACAGAATAAAATGACAACTGGTGCTCGACAGAGAGAGAAAAAGATTCCGATCATAACGGACATAAAGCGAGAGAAAGTCGGAGCAGATGAAAGGAGTCAAGTTTGGTCAAAGGTCAATGCGGGAATAAATAGTTATTTTAGGAAATAGAATAAAGTATCATAGTTTAATAAGAAGTTGTATTCGTTTCGGTGTATAACTCATTCCTTATGTGGAAGACTTTAACCTAGGGTTTGGCCTATATAAGCCACCAATTAGGGTTAGGAAAGAGAGAATCAGATTCCCATAGCAAAATCTAAGCCACCGGCTACACAATATTCTAAAACTCTCTCGAGGTTTAGGTTGTTTATGGAGTAGTTGGGGAAGAAAGTTGTACTATATTTGATATTTATTAATGCAACTCTATTTTCATAGTTTATTCTCTCTTGACATTTACTCTTCTTTGCATATGAGCTCGATAAGATAGTATGTAAAGAAAAACCTATTTGTCTAATATTGAGAGAGTTAGTCTCACAAAACAAGAGAATACGGTCTTTTCTCAAGGGTATTGACTAATCCGGTTTAGAGATAAACCACTCAGGATTTCAGTGACTAAAAGGAAGCATACAATCGGTTGTTATTGACCTATGATTAAGGTCGGGAGATATCATCAAAACTTGAGTTTTAATAGTTCTCTTCGCTTAGGGATAAGAAGGAGACATACAAGGATGCTCTGTCGAACTATGGAAAGTTAAATTGTCGACAAGGCATAGCCCTGCCTAGGTAGTTGCGGCGACCCTTAATGCGACCCACCGAGATGGCAAGTCAACTCATTGCATTAATATGTGAATAATAAGTGTAACTGGATTCCCCTCTACAAAGCATTCAACTTGGCCTCACTTTAATTATTATTATTCTCTTTCTTTATTTAGTTTGTAAGTTAATTTAGTTATCCCAATTCATCCAATTATGTGTGTTCTTATTTTTATAAGTGCAGGTTTAAGAAGGAGTGAAGTTGGTCTAGTCCTCGTGTGTTCGATAATCTTAAATACTACTCCCTCTGTACCAAAAATAATGTCCCTTATTGACTTTTTTGGGGTCAAACTTTTTGAACTTTTATTATTGATTATTTAAAATTTATTATTGATAAAAATATGAAAAATATATTTTAGAAACATCTAATTGAGTAGATTTTAAATATATATTTTATAAAATTTAATTATTTAAAATATTTAGTATAATTATAGTCAAAGTTTAAAAAAATTGACTTTCAAAAAGTCAATAAGAGACATTATTTTTGGGACGAAGGGAGTACAATTTGGTAAAAAGTGAAAAAATATAGGACTTCTGAGCCTTTACTAAAGGCGATGACACAATTATTCGGTGATTGGGATAAATCGTACAACGAACTCCTAACTCTTTTATGAGCGATACAAATATTCAGCCCTGGAATCGTTGTAGAATATGAAACAAAATATGCTTTCAACTTACAAGGTTAGTTAATTCCTAGTAAAATGATTTTTAGTAAATTATTTTAGGCGTTTAATGTATGTATTCAAGGGTTTTCATTCTACAAACGATTGATCCAAGTTGATGGCACCTGGCTGTATGAGAAGTATGGTCATATATTACTTGTGGATGTTGTATAAGATGGAGACAGTAATGTATTTCCAGTCGCATTCGCCATGGTTAAAAAGGAAGACGCGGATGGATGAGAATTTTTTTTAAAGCATCTTCGTAATCATGTAGTAAAAGAAGATGGTATTTGTATAATTTTTGATAGGGGTATATCTCTTTTATCAGTAATCAACAAATATGACTACTTATGGAAGCCTCCTCATGCATATCCCACCTATTGTATACGGTATATAGCGTCAAATGTGAAGACCCGTTTCAGAAACAATCAAATCCGTAAAGAGATTTTAAATGTCGATAATTTTTTATTTAATTTAATTATTAAATTTTAATTGTTCTCTTTCTTGACAAACACATTCTTTTTTTAAAAAGGTTATGAACTTTTTCAACCAAAATTTGATACGATGATAAACCGATTGAAGCGATATGGTGGAAATGTTTTTAATTTTGCAAATGGCATACCTAGAGAAAGATGGTCTCAAGAATACGATGAAGGTCGTCGTTATGGCCATATGACAACTAACCTTTCTGAGGCTACTAATTCAATTCTAAAAGGAACACGACATCTCTCAATTACAAGTATTGTATGAGAGACTTACTTCAAATTGGATAAAGTATGGTCTGACAAAGTTCAACAAGTTAATGCTCAAATATTGAACGGACAAAAATGGTCTCAAGCCCTGCAAAATAGAATGATTGAACTACAAGTTGTTGCCACCTCTATGCGAGTCACCACACTCGATCCACAAGGTTTTCAATTTTTTGTCGAAGCTAAGGTCCAAGGTGAGCAACAAATGTTCACCATAAACCTTTATCCATAGATGGTGTGACTGTGGTGAATTCCAAGCTTTTAGATACCCTTACTCTCATGTACATGCCACATTTATGCATTATCGTTATGATCCTTATAGGTTTTTGGATCAGTGTTATAAATTGGAGACAATGACAAATATATACAGAATTTCGTTCAACACGATCCCGAACCAAGATTATTAGCCTCAAGATCTAATCTATGAAGAATGGTTACCAAATTTAGAGCTTCGTAGAAAGTTGAAGGGTCGACCGACATTCACACGTATCGATACCAATATGGATGACGCGAATTAGAGAGAGCAGGGACTTTTAGTTAGACATTGTACTCTTTGTAGGGGAGCAGGTCACACGAGAAACAAGTGTCCAAACAAATTCAATCTTTCAAATTATCATACCTAACTTTGTCCTGTAATTTTCTAATGTTAGTACGAATATTTTGGATGTTAATACACCATATTTCGAACATTAAAAATATTACAAGTGTATTACAAACATTAAAAATATTTCTTACAAAAAATACTACAAGTTTCGTACAAACATTAAAAATATTACAAGTGTCGTGCCAGTACAAACATTAATGTCTCCGTCATGGTAATTCTTGCCTATGGAAGGATGATGTCTGGTCATAACGTCTCGGTGATTCATGAGCTCTACGTGGCTCCTCTATATTCGGCTCATCATTTTCAAACAATTCATCATTCATTATTTGCATTGTCGGTGGTGTGACATACATATTTTCTTGATCGTATACGAGTGTATTTGGATACTAAAATTGTGAAACGCATTCTTCATCATCCTTATAACCTGATTGAGAATATGAGCTTCTGTATATTAATTTAGATTGGGATTGAACGTGTGGGCAAGACGACATATGATTAAACTACACTTGCCTTGAACAATGAGGATTTTCAAAACACGCATTTGCTTCTTCAAGACATACTATAAAAGGTTTTCCGTTTACTGAAAACCAAGAATAATACTCTGTATTAAATTCGAAATCATTTGCTTCAATTGGACTCAAATTAAGAGGTCACGATATCCATCTTTCCTCCCACTATTCAATAAATTCAGCTTGTTTCAGAATCCAATTTTCATCGAATCGACCTCTACGAAGAGTATGAATTCGTTGAGGTGGAGATTTAGGAATGTATTGATGAAAGTTGAATTGTCCCAATACTCGATCAGCACAATAAAACTCGACGATGAAAAAATGAATCAAAGGCACGATTGCTCCCTAGAATGAGGAACATTGCTTAATTTTGTCAGGTATACAAGCCATGATTGTTTCGTTATTGCATGACTGCCAAATAAATTGAAAAAAAGTATTATTTTATATAAAATACAATTAAAAAATTTAGGAAAAAAATGTATACCCTATTTTTTCCCATTGTTTGGATTTTGATTCTTGTTTCTCTAACAATATTGTGAACCACACCCGTATTTTTTAATTTATGCCTCCATCTGTCAATATTTTATATTTATATTCTAAGTAATCAATAAAATTGTATAATATTCGAATGTAAAAACAATGATACCTTCCAGCAAGCGGAAAATCCATTGTTGCCGGTACATCCAAAATGGGTATTAGATAAGGTAGTCTATACCAGACCCAAGACTGTAATAATATTTGACATCCACCCATATTTGAATTTTTCTTATCACCGTTCATAACTGAGACCCTGCATATTTCATGATACAAAAAAGCTAGTATTGCAAATCCCTAACTATACGTAGCAGTGTTGTCAAAATCAGCCAAGAATGGTAGATATTGAGTGTGAACCATATTTCTAGAGGTATCTGCCATCAATATCCCACCAATGAGTTGTAATATATAAGCTCGAGTGGCAAACTCATGTTCTTGTCCATAATCATCTGTTACAATAAATTCACACTGTAACCATGCTATTCTTAGAAGAAGACCGTCCACACATGATTCTGGAGAAATTTTACCAAGACTTTGCATACAAAGCTCATATGCATTATACTTGTTCTTTGCAACCAACGATTTTTCGTTGATTTGGAGACCCAATTGTATCGCAACATCTTGTAGAGTTATTGTACATTCGCCAAATGAGAAATGAAAGGTGTGAGTCTCCGGTCTCTATCGTTTAATCAATCCAGTAATCAATCCGAGGATAATCTTAAATCTACGGAGAAATGAAGCATAATAGAACCTGACACGCTGTAAGGAATTATTTATTCCGAAGGTTCCTTTATCTTCATTTCTCTACAACGAATGATATGTTCTACACCTTGTAATAATTAATTATTCAATTAATAAATAAAATTCAGTGCATTTTAATATAAATGAATTTAACGAATTTTTTTATATTACATACTTGTTCTTCAGTTAGATGAGACGAAATATGCTCATTGTCACGATACAATAAAACATTTGTAGATGTTATTTTCTATTTAAAAATTTATACAACTAAAGATTAGTTAAAACAGTTTATCAACAAATTAAAACAACAATACAACATTTGTATAAATATATATATGCATAATCAATAACCCGAAATATAATGTAATCAGAAAAATCAATAACATAATCTACTACTACTATATAACCACAATTATTGAATAAAAAATATTTAAACACTACCTCACCACCTTGTGGTGGCGTGGTCTTATTCAACCTTTGACCGGTTCTTTATCCCAAGGTGGTGTGGTTCTATTCTTCGGTTGAATATTGGTCCTTCGATTGATGTATATTGCATGGATATTGAATAAAAAAAATTAAAGATTACCTCGCCACCTTATGGTGGCGTGGTCTTATTTTTTTTATTATTTTTGCATGCTTTGACCGGTGTGTATTGCATGGATATTGAATAAAAAATCAAAGATTATCTCGCCACCTTATGGTGGCGTGGTCTCGTTTTTTTATTATCTCCAACAACTTTTTTGCATGTTTTTACCGGTGTCAGTGCCATGCATTCAGGCCGAATTTTGCATGGTTCAGGCTAAATTCTGCATAGATCAGGTCCTTAAGTTCAGTGTCATGCTTTGATCGGTGTGCCATGCTTTTTTGTTAATTTTCAAGAGCTGGCAACATGTGACTTCGCCAACTTTTTTATAGCAACTATCCATATGCTCCAAACGGTTCAGCTTAGCCGGCTGAAGGGAGGGAAAAGTAAACCTCGCCACCTCTTGGTGGCGTGGTCCTTAAGTTACTGTTCAAATTGGCCTATATTGGCAATATTTCTTTTAACTTTCCTATACCCCAAATATTAAATAAAAAGGCTATATTTGCCCAAATTTGCCTAATATTACTTGTGATGAGTACTCAAAAGTCCTCATTTTTCACATCATTTCTCAATTCGTTTATTGTTAATAAACACATAATTGAATGCAATAATAAATATTTCTGATTATTTTTCATAACTCAACATTAGAGCATTAACTTCATGAATTTATCTATTAATTGACATAAAACATATACGTTTGATAGTTTTCTTTCTTAGACAGGAAAATAAATCATATAAAGAGCCAAAGAAGAAAATAGATGCTGAATTACAGATGAAGCACCCGCCACAACAGCATTCTGAAAGCTGCCTCAACAGCGTTAAAGAAGACAATTAGTGCTCACAGAAAAAGGAAAAGATATTGAAATCAAATAGCAAAAGAAAGAAGAAGACCTAGTTAAGAGGTCAAGCCCAAGTCAAACCACGAGAAAAGAAGAGACTTTTTAGGAATTAAGATTAAATTAATATAGTTTAATTAAGAATTAGATTTCTTTCCTGTTTAGAACTCTTTCCTTGCATGGAAAGATCAACCTAGGGCTTGGCCTATATAAGACACTTATTAGATTTAGGTTTAGTGTGGAGTCAAGATGGATTCTCACATTACTATACCTTTAGCCGCCGCCTCCATCATGTTCTAAATCTTTCGGAGGTTTAGATTATTTGTGGAGTAGTCGGAGATGAAGGTTATATTATGTTTGATATTTATTAATGAAAAAAATATTTCATAGTTTATTCTCTCTTGGTAGTAATTCTTCTTGTATATGAGCTCGAAAGATAAGTATGTGAGAAAAACTCATTTGCCTAGCATCGGGAGATGTACGTTCACTAAACGAGAGAATACGGTCTTTGCTCATGGGCATTGACTAATCCGTCAAGTATTTCAGCGACTAATAGGACGTATGTGTTCGGTTGTTATCCGCCCTTGATTCACGCCGGGAGATATCATCAAGACGTGGGTTTCAACAATTCTCTTTGCTTAGGGATAAGGAAGAAGACAATCAAAGATGCTCTGTCGAACTATGAAATGTTGGATTGTCGACAAGGCATAACCCCGCCTAGGTAGCTGCGAAGATCCTTAGTGCGATCCGCTGAGGCGGCAATTGAACCCATTGCATTAATAAATGGATACTTAACATAACTGAATTCTTCTCTACAAAGCACTCAATCTAGCCTTGCTTTTACCATATTATTTCGTTATTTAATTTTATGCTTTTATAGTTATCTTAATTATCATTCAACCTCTCAAATTACTTATGCTTTTTAGTTTTCTTAGTGTAGTTATAAGAAGTAGTAAAATCGATTCAGTCTTCGTGGGATCGATATCTTAAATATTACAATCTGAAAAAGGTGGAATTAACAAGGACCATAGCCTCCATCAACTTGTTGCATTGGAAGAAAAAAATGAAGTTTTTGCTATTCAAAAATTCATGTTAAAAAATAATCGCAGAAATCCAAACATTTATCTATCCAGCCATAAGGTAGATCGACCGCCACTCCCCCTTCGGAAATAGTTTCTATTTCTATGTTTCTTGCTCACTTTCCCCCCACTTCTGCCGCTTATGAATTTCCTTTCAATTTCTTAGTTAGAATGGGTGAATTTTGGGATTTAATCAAAATATTTGATTAGTTATATTTTTATTAAGATTAAATAGATATAATGTATAATTTTAGGGACTCAAATTATTATTAAATAATATCATTTTATAATTTTCGTTAAATATTTAATGCTTAGTGACCAAAATAAAAATAAAATAAAATATTAGTAATGATTTTGACAAAAAATTTAGTTGGATGATCAAAACAAAAAAAGAGATAGTTGGGTGACCATTTGTATAGTTTTTCTATCTAAAATAATTTAATTAAAATTTTATTTTAAATAATTTTTAATTGTCTATTGAGTCCTTGAGATTTTTAATTTATATTAATCAATTTAATGGTGTTCAACAATGTTCATCGTTAGTGATATTCAACAATGTTTGACGCATGTGGTAGACTCATCTTAAGAATAATTAATAAGATTCTATAAGCAATTGTTAATTTTAAGAAATGATTTTAACATTTTAAAAATCTTAATAAATCTATTGTTCTCAATTTTTTTAGGTAAAAGTTCTCAATTTTTTTAGGTAAAAGTTCTCAAATTTTGGTTCTAACAATTAACTTGTGATTAACATCGGATTAGTCATTTATTTGAAAAGAATTTTTAAAATTTTTTATAATGAATTTCGAGATTAAGATCATTTAAATGAATATAGTTTATCAAAATGTTAAAATTTTTCTTTTTGAAGAGTCTTATGTAATCGATTTTATTATGCATATTCCGACCAATCGTATATAGCAACTTAGAATTTATCCGCCATTGAATGAACACGGTTGCAACATCTCCTTGTACCTTCTTATTTCCCTTGTTCCTAATGTTTCAAAGTAAAACTAGAAGACAATTAATATCATCACCATCAACAACAGGCTACGCCATTTATATCCAATCAAGACATATAACCTTGAAGAGTAGGTGATACTTTCAAGGAATATGAGAATCAAAGCAACATATTTTTCTTTCAATAATCTATAACAATTAATAATAAGTGTATTATTAATTATACAATATACTAAACATCTTTTTTTGTTATTAGTCTAATAATAAACATATTACTTTATTTTTAAAAACAACAATTAATTCATTTAACTCTGTTTTTAAACTCTATATTTAGGAATATTTTTTTATTCTTAAAATAAAAATTCAATCATTTTATTATAGATTTAAGAATAAATCTATTGCACGTAAACACAAAAAACCCTAGCTACTCTCTCCTTTCTCTAAAATTCTTTTGTTCTTAATCGTTCTTTACTTTAATCTTTCCCTTTAACCGGTGGTCGGTGATCAGTCTTGGTATTGGTTTCGACCACCGGATCTATAAATCTATTACTTTTATTTTTAATTTTAATAAGAATCTCTACTTTTATAGCACTTTTTTCTGTCCTTGTGACACGTTTTGTTTTGTCTTTGTAACATGTTTTCGTTTTGTGGTTTGATTCATCTACTCTTGTGGCATGTTGCAGCATACCCTAATGATTGATTGTTGTTTGTCGGTGGTTTGATTTATCTGCTCTTGTGGTTTGATTCAATCGGCGCTAGTTTTTTATTTATATTTCTATCGGTGGTCTTTCGAAAAGTTATATTTATATTTATATTTATATCCTCACTCCGGTTGATGGTTATTTGCTGATGAAATCAGTCTTGGGTAGCAATGCTTTTTACATGACAGTTTGGATCGTATACAACTCATTCTTCCTTCTTTATGTGTCTCATTTGGATAGAGACAACGAGATTCAAGAAGCTTCTGAATTTTATTGGTATGCTTAATTTCATAAGAATTTTATTTTCTCTGTTTTTTTTTGTTTGTAAAATGGTTAGATTGTTTAATCCAATTTTTTCACTTCTTGAAGACGATGTAATTATAATTTTTTATGGATTTAATAAAAATTCAGTAACATTTGTCAATAAAGAATAAATCTATTGCATAATTAAAATTTTATGAAAAAAATTATTTTTTATTGGAATTGAAACAAGAGTTTAATATTATAACCATTTATATATTTTATTAATCTTTATTGAATTGATTTTTTTTAATTTACAAAAGAAGATTGGAATTGATTTTTTAATAAAAATAACATTTTATTTTTAATACAAATTTTGATTGAAAAATATAAATTCTCGTGCAAATTTAGGACAGCTATAAATCTCAAAAACATGGTTAACACGTAGTAAATTATATAGGGTGAGTGTTTAATCGAGTCGAGTTAAAAAATTTGAGTTATTCGAGTTGACGAGTCTAATTGTATCATGCAAATTTTTATTCAAAATAATTTCGAGTCGAGTTTTGAGTTATTATAATGATTTAATTATAATTATTTATTATGTTATAGTATAATTTGATTGTAATTTAAACAATTTTCACTAATCATATAAGCTATATATATATATTCATGTGTAGCAATATTTGTGCATATTTTTATATATAAATATATATTATAAAAATTTGAGAGACTCGTCTCATAATTAAAAATAAATCTTCTAATTATTAAAAAATTCGAGTTATTCAAATTTCTGTTTTACAAATCAAACTTTATTTAATTTTTTTCGAGTTTATTTTTGTTTATGAAATTTCGAATCGAGTCAAAACGAGTCGAATATTTTCGCCTCGATTCGAGTTATTTAATTTTTTTGAGTCGAGTCGAGTTTTACTCACCCCTAAACTTATCAATGAGAGAAAGTATAAGATGAATCTAACACATAATATTATTTGCTGTATCCCTTAATAGAATTCATTAATTTTGAAGTATTTTTTATTGTTTTTTCGTTTTTTAGGGTTTTGTTCTGATTAATTCGATCTGACATGTATAACGTATCTAATTTTGATAGGTGATCTCCTGGAAGAGACTTTTTGCGTACACAACGTCTCGTATCTAAGACTTGCTTAAGTGAAATCAAGCTGCTTATTACTTAAACCAACACCTTGTTGATAATTTTAAAGTAATTCTAATTAATTATTTACTTTTTTATTTATATAGATGAAATTAATGAAAAATTATTTTGAGAAAAAAATAAGATAGATAGGTGATACTAGTTAGAACTACAAATGATATGGTAAATCAAATCTATTTAATTTTTTAATAAAATAAAAAATCAATAAGATAAAAATTATTAAATGAACTCTCATATATGACCTATACAATAAAATTTACCCATAAATTATTTAAATTATTATTCGCTCTTTAATTATATATAAAAAAATATAAAATTATCTTAAAAAATAATTAAAAAAAATTATCAGAGAGAAGGGCAACAAATCCCTTCCTTAACTAAAGAAAATAGCTTGTTGTCCGAGTCAAATCTTGACTGCCTTTCACCCACAAAAACCCACGAAGAAATCGCTTTATTTAGCAAAAAAAAACGAAATAACCGCTTCGTCCCAGCTAATCCTAAATCCTTCCCTACAATCCCATCTCTCGGTCACCGTTGGCAGTTGGTACCTAAACTTCCCTTTCGCACCCCATATCCACAATGGAGGAGCAGGATGCGTATACCGTCGGCGACAATCCTCAGTCGCGACACAATGACGTATCCTCGCAGCTATCTCTCCCTCCTCCTCCGGGCCACCCTCTGTCCTCCGCCTTCGTTGTCCAGGTCCCTAAAGATCAAGTTTATCGCGTCCCTCCACCCGAGCACGCCCAGATCGTAGAGAAACATCGGATCAATGCGGAAGCGAAGAAGACGAAGAGAAAAATTCCGTGTTTGAAATACCTTTTCTGTTTGTTCATAATCTTGCTCGCGATTGCTTTATTAATCGGCGCAGCCGTGGCAGTAGTTTTCTACAGTTTTAAGCCAAAAGCTCCCGCTATCTCCGTTTCAAGTGTCGTGGTCAAGGAAAACAAGGGCAGACCCCCGACGTACGATGTCAGGTTGAAAATCAAGAACCCTAATCCAAAGATGGGGATCAAATACTCATCGGAGGATGACGATTCAAAATTATCTGTAGGGACGAAAACAATTGGTTGGGGGAGGTTTCCTAACTTGGAACATGAAAAAGGTTTTACGGCAGATGTTATAAACATGAAATTTCACGGCGATAGTGGTAAACCGTTGCCAGCAAGTGTTAAGAAGGGTATGAACGACACGAGAACCAAGAATCCGGTATCTTTAACATTGGACATCGAGTCTCCGGTTGTGTTCAACGTTTGGATATTGAAGTTGTGGAGGAAAGACCTAGAAGTGAAGTGCGAGTTTAGGGTTGACACCATGGGCCAAGGAACCAAAATTCTCGACCAAGATTGCAACACCAAACTGTTCTAAACGTTGATATCAAAGGTAATTTGATTTCTACGTGAAATTAGAAATGCATTGCTTTCATTTCTTAATTCAATTCATTTCATTTCATTTCAATATTTCATTCGCTTATTTGCATTCAGAGACGAAAAAAAAGTGATATGTAAGCCAACAAACGCGGCTGATATGCTTCAACCGTTTGCTTTATGGAAATCTCATCATCCCAACTGTATCTGTTCAAGAATCCCGCTGGTTCTCAAGACTTCATTCGAGCTCAGATCGATTTGGATAAATCAATTTGATTGTTTCTAAATAAAACTCAGTACGGCGACGTAGTCGATTTTGGAGGTAGGGTTTGAAGGCTATGGGGTGGTATAGTGCAGAAGTTTGAGTGTTCCAACATGAAATGGTTTGTGGGGTGTTTTGATTTGTGAAATACAAAGGGAATGCAATGCATACTTATCTGCTGCATTCCAAATATGGTTGGGTGGTAGTAGAGTTTTTGTTCTCGTTTTGTATGGGATTTGGTCATTGTTTCGGTTGGGGTTAGGGTTGTTCTCTTTGTAATTGCCTTTGACTGTTGCTTTTGTGTACCGAGAAATGCCGCTTGGATATTGCCACACTTAATTTCCGCTAGCTTTGGTGATTGTTCCTAATAAAATTTCAAAATTGATTTAATACTATGAATGAATTTAGACTTATTTAAGAATCAGATCAAATCTAGCAAAATGTAAATCATGATAGGTTTGATATGATTCGATATTGTTTAATTTTTAATATAAATTGTTCTTTTAAAAAATGTATATCACGAATTAGGTGACAAAAAATTCAATTTGAAAAAATTAAATCCCCCCCCCCCCCCCCAAAAAAAAAAAAAACAAAAAAAAACTAGATTTGTTTACCATTTGATTAATCATGATAGTTGTGAATGGAAATCAAATCGACTTCAAACTCTTTTATCAACGGAAGAAGTTGAGGCCATTCAAACCATCCCTCTTGGCGAGATCCATTGTAAATATGAGATTGTTCGATCCCTTGATGTGTGAGATGCGATGGTGACCTGGAGATTTTGGAGCATTTCTTATTTTTTCTGCCCACATGCATAAGAAGTGGAGAGCTTCAGGCTTTAGCTACCAAACCAATCAAAGAAAGATTCCCGTTTTTTGGAAATGGTGGATTGAGTTGGTGGAATTCTTGAAATCAAATAATCGAGATGATTGTCTAAGTTTTGTGCTTTTATTTGTTGGCTGTTATAGAAAGCTCGAAACAATGTGGTTTTCAATAGATGAGATTGAAACCTGATTGGTACTTGGAATAATGTTTATGATGATCTTGAATTTAAAAAAAATTGTCCTCTTCACAGGTTAAGAGAGAGGAAAACCTTTTCTCCCGAGTCCCTCCTTCGGGAGTTGTCAAAGATAATTGTGATGCTTCCTTGAATATTGTGGGGCTTACTGCAGTGATTCGTGATTCAGATGGAGTTATTGTTGGTGGAGCAAATAAGCCACTGCAAATGCATTAACATGTAGATTGGGACTTATTGCAGCATTATGGCTTGGATGGGATAGGATCCTTGTTGAATCTGACACGGTTGGTTTAATTTTTCGCCTCCAGCTAAGTCTTTCATTCGAGAGATTATATCATTAACCTTGTTCATCACATCATCCGTGGTTCATGCAATTAGGTCCGTTCATCTTTAAGTAACTACCTAATAACTACTCATTCACTAATTACATGGAGGAAAGAGGGATGATTCACCTTAAAAATATATGAGATGGATGAATCTGGTTAATTGAGACCATATATAACGTGATAAAAGGGTTCATGATATAATTTCCTGTCTTTTTCCGGTTGGGAGAGTGCAATAGTGTAATTGGTTATACTTTTTATGCTATAATTTTAAATTGTGTTTTTTGTAACACCCTTTCTCTGTCTTGAAGGGATATAGGTCGGAAAGTATTATTGATAAATAATATGATGATCAGATTAATACTTACAATGACTAGTGCAATAACGATGATACAATAATAATATCAATGCAATACAATGCATGATTGTAATCCCCAAATTTGACCTAATTTCTTAAATCGAAACTTGGAAGTTAAGTCATCAAAAATTTTCCCCCAAGTAAGTATTTTAGGTTTAAATAATTTAAAATTAGAGTTACTTTCATAATTGGGTAAATCTCATTGAGTATTTCATTCTTGTAAACTAAAAGTTTTAAACATTGTTTTAAATAATCAATTAAGTCATTCTAAGATATTTCCGTAAAAACATGCATCCTAATAGTCTTGAATCAAAAGTTTCCAATGTCCGAATTATACAGTATTCCAAATTGAGTAAAATCATTAAACTGGAGTAATTAAAAGAAGTCCATACTAAAATATAAATTCTCTGAGTAATATGTGAGATGCTCCAAGTATCGGTTTTCTTAAACAAGTTTGAGAATCTAAAATAAGACTAAAGAGTGTAAGCTAAAGAGCTTTGTGTGTCTCTAAAAATTACAAAACAAACACAAAAGCAAAAACAATGTTTTATTTTTCTTATAAACCATTTCTGAAAACAAAGTAAATCTGAATCATGATGAAATGATGTCTGATACATGACTTACTATCCGAATATCTGCAAACCCGAAGAGCAAGATTCCCTAAAATCAACTTTCTCCATCGTCACCATCCGAAATTGAACTCATCCCGAAGGGTGGAGCCATTGATCCGAAGCAGAATTCATCCCGTAAGGTGAAATCACTGAATAATCTAAAGTGAAATTCAATCTGAAGACCAAAACCGCTAAACTTCCTCTAATCTGATATACCAACCCATGATTATGATATGATTTGTAAAATCATAAAACTGAACTCTTGCGAGTAACTTATTTTCTGAAAATTCAATGTTTGATTTAAAACATAATTTAATTTTCATGTATGATATTCCAAACATTCTCAAACACAATCCAATAATAAATAAATCAAGTATAGAACCTCATTTCACATATATATATATATATATATATATCACACAGAAATCATAGTAAAATGTAGAACAAGAATAAACACACCTTAGGCAATAATAGCTCTAGTTTTGAGAAAGACGCGTCTTGCATTCCGTTGTAGCTGAAACATGACCTACATGGTGAAATAACTACATTATTATTCAAAACTAGTACTAAGCCATCAACTAAAATATAACTCTAATCCAAAAGCTTACTCACGAGATGATCTCAAAGAACATACCAGATCGGTCTGAACAACTAGAAGTAACTTAGAAGCCTCATATACGTTGTTACCTGAACGGAGGATTATTTTGAATTAAATTCCAAAATTAAAAAACCCTTTAAACTCTAAGATACAACTTAAAAGAAAACACTAAGACGAGGCTTACGGGCTTGAAATTAACAAAGAAGACAACAAATTCAGATTTAAAATGTCAAAAAGGTCAAGGAGAATATTATCCAAAAAGTTAGCTTTTGTTCAATAGTCAAAGTGAACACTGGTAAAAGTTAAACAATCAAAGTCAACGTTGACTTGACTGATCAAAAGTCAATGGTCAACTCAAAAGTCAAAGATAAAGGTCAAATCAAAAGTCAAAATCAACTTTGACTTTGACTTGATTGGTCACATGTCAAGGGTTAAAGTCCATGGTCAAGGTCAAACTCGGTCAAATATCTAAAGTTCATTTGGTCAAAATTGGTCAAATGTCAAAATGGGCCAACTGATCAAACTAGATCAATCCAAGAAATTCGGTTAAATAGGTCATATCAACAAACTTGGGTCGGGTCAAAACCGATTTAATTTTTCCAATTCGGTCACTTAACTAGTGTGATCCAACCCATATTAATGGACTCACTAAAACATTACCCTCACAACACCTTACCAAACCATAAGCCTTGCACTCAGCCCAATTCACAACTCGGCTAGTAACAATAACCCACACATTTAGCCCAACATCTAAACACAAGACAATAGCCCACTCACAAGGATCTAGGGTTTCTAGCAACCCCTATTGATGGTAGGAAGGGGAAAATATTGTCGACAACGATAAAGACGACGGTAGTAGCGAAGAGGGATTGATGGTGATGGTTTTTTTTGGCTAAAGCAATGGTGATAAACTATTGGAAACCTGATTCAAAACTAACCAACACACTTAAACAAGGCATCACTAGAACCGAAACAACCCTCCAATCATTTCAATAAAATCAACCAAACTTAAAAAGACGAGCTTACCCGAAGCTCAAGCAAAGACCGACAATAGTAGCAAGAAAGTAAATCGAATAGTTGTTTGTTGTTTTCCTAAAACAACTATGATGAAGAGGGCTCAAAAAAACCTTGTGCGGATGACGAGGATCTGACCTTAAAGATGATGGCATGAAAAGGAATCGGGTATATCTTTCTCGGATGACAAAAGAAAAACAAACAAGCGGAAAGTTTCACAACACAAAAGAGAAAGGGAGGATGAACGAACTGCTCAACCAAGCAACATGAGGAGGGACGAAGCCTTAGACCAGTGGTGTTCAAACGGTTGGCTAAACCGAATTAACCGACTAAACCGAATTAACTCGGTTAAACGGTCGACCACCGAAGTTTGTTCAGTTAGTGAGTGGTTAAATTTTTTTTTTAAAGTTTGGTTAACAGTTAATTCTCTTCAAAATAGGTTAATTAAACAAAATTTAATATTTTATATATTATATATTTTTGTTTTTAGTCATTAAACTTTAAAAATTATAAAATGATCATTAAATTTTATCAAATTAATATAAAATAATAATTAAATTTATTAAAAATAGTTATTAAAATTATTAATATTTATCAATAATTTATAATATAAAATAAATAAATGATCAATTTATAATAATTTGATAAGTTTAATGGTTATTTTATAATTTTTAAGAGTTCATTGGCTAAAAAACTTATTTTAACATTGTCGAGTTATCATTTGTGTAATTTACTATAATTTTATAACCAACTTACCTACGAGAGTTTTGATACCCGTAGGACCGTAACGATACACCATACTTAACATAAATAGTTTTCAGAATTTTAGCAATGATTAGTCGTACTGATACATATTCAACCGTATCGATATAAGATTTCAATGCATTAGGGATAAATATGCTATATCGATATAATAACCATATTTTTTAAATTTATTTAACACGGGGATCGGTACGAGGTTAGGTGCACAAATAAGCTTATATTTGATCACTAAAATAATTAGTCTCGTTAAGCTCACCATTATCGATATGCATGGTCAACGCCTAGAAGTAAATATAAGGGATCATTATCGATATCGATAGAGTGCTACAATAAATTTTTAGTGATAAAATTTTATATCGATACATTGAATATTTTATCTATATGCCTTGTTGACCAAGTTTAATAATGCATACCCATATCGATATGTAGTCACTCATGCTAGTAAGGATGAACATGTAATGAAAAAATTTGTCTATTTTTATCGATTTAAAGATTAACCTTGTCCAATATTTACTAAATTTGACAAGGAACTTTATAAACTCTAAATCTATATGCATGTCAAGTTTCATGTTTTAAATCCATTTTCTATGATTTCATATATTAATGCGTTTTAGTTCATTTTATCACATTTTATACTCTTTTAACATATCATACTTTTATAACTTTAACCATATCAACATAGTAATATGTACACACAAAATGGAACGAAACTATTATGTCTAAGCATTATGTTAACCTTTGCGACTTGCTACAAAATCTCACCTTGGATTCTCGAACCTTGTCAAAACTTGAAAATGCATGAAAATGAGACACGTTAGGCTTATATAGCCTAGGCAAATAGTTAAAAAATGAAATAAAAACAATCATATCAATAACATGTACACTAATACTGTAAAACTAAAATTGATTTTGATATAACAAATAAATGTAAGGACTATTTTTGAAATAACTTATTGGTCCTTAAGTCAAAGGTTGATCTCTAAGTCAAACCAAGAACTTTGAAATATTCTTACAAGCCAGTTTTACACGAAGGTATCGATACCATGAGGACAGGTATCGATACACCTGAGATTTTTCAAGGCTTGTTCTTAAGATCAAGAACAGGTATCGGAACAAGGTTCGATACGAAAACTTTTTGCCAACTCATGTTTCGATACGAGTATCGAAACAGCTTAGGTAAATTTCAAATCCTTTTTTAATTTTATATATACGACTCCTGGTATCGATACAGGTATCGATACACCCTTAATCCCTAACGGCTATTTTCAAGTATTTAATGAGTCGACCATTGGTGTTAGTTAAATTTTGAATGATGGTTAGCCTGTATCGAAACAGGGTTCGATACCGAGCATCACAGAAACTTTTTGTATCGAAACAGGTATCGATACACCCCTTTTTAAATGCACAACGGCTCTTTCTTTTCTTAGCATGTTTCAAAACAGGTACCCCATGTTTCGATACCACCTGCTGCAAAATGCATTTATGATGGAAAGATGAAGCTCCAACTTTCATATTTACTTTCCCAACAACTTCAACGGTTAGAAATCAATGAGAAGGTATAAAAAGAAGCATTTTCAAAAGCATTAAGCAAGAATTGATCCAAAAAGCAACATCCAAGCATATCAATCCAACTCAAAGCACTTTATTGCATATTCTTGCTCCCAACTCTTGTAATTTCACTTTGATCTTTTATAACCTGAATTTGGGGAGAGTTTGTTTGTAATTGGGGCAATATATTATGGCATTAAAGTTAAAACCATACCTCTCAAGTGTGATAATACTAGTGCCATATGTCTTACTAAAAATCTCATTAACACTCTAGAACCAAACACATAGAAATTAGACATCATTTCATTAGAGATCATGTGTCTAAAAATGATGTTGCTTTAGAGTTCGTTGACACCTTGAATCAATTAGAGGATATCTTTACTAAACCTTTGGATAAGGAGCGTTTTTGGACTCTTAGGAGAGAGTTAGGTCTAACTAGCCTACCTTAACTTCCTAAGTGTTATCCTTTTTGCTTATCTTGCTTGAATCTTAATTTAAATCATGCTTATGTTGTTTTTGTATCTTGATGCTTCTATGCATGTTGCTAGGAGGAGTATGAACTTGTTCATGCATAATAAACACGTCATTATATCATATGCATGCTTCTAGGGGCTTTAGAGACTCATTTCTAGTACTTTTAATAGCCAAAATACAAAGCAAAGGTCGAAGGTATCGATACAGCTAACCCCTGTTTCGATACCTGTTCATCAGCCCATTTGGGTTTTTGGTTGGGAAGAACAGGCATAGATGCTTGCTTCGATACCTCTGTTTCGATACTAGCATCGAAACAGGGTGTTTCGATACCATTATCGATACTCGAGGACGGAAGTTGTTTTAAAACACTTTAAACCTAATTTTAATTTCATTAAAATACTTCTAAATTTATTCCTAAAACCCTAGTTGGCCCCTCCTATAATATCCTCTCAATTTCGTTGCTCTTCACTCAAAATCTCAACGAATTCTTTGGGGTTTTTGATTCCAATCATCAACTCCAACACTATATCATCAATCCGTGCTTCACAATCAATCAATTCATCCTAATCTACACTCAAGGTATATTTTCGAAAAACCTTAATTTCGTTTGGATTTAGTTTATTAAAATTTAGATTTTGAATATAGTTTTAATATCTTTTGTATGGGTTTTGATAATTCTACGAAATTGTTTCAAAATTCCAATTTTTTTAATTGAATATAAATCCTTGTTCATAAAAGTTTTTTGGTTTTTCAAAATTTTTGATAAAATTCTTAAATACCTTGAATTGTTAGATTACCACATAGGATTGAATTGAATTATATAAGCATACATATTGTTTTTAACTAATCCAAATCTTTATATCCATCCTAGATCATGGCACCAAAGAAGCGATCTCGTACCGAAGTCGGATCTTCATCATCATCTCGTGTTGCACGAGTTGATTTTGAGAAAGTCTTTGCCAAGAGTTTGGACAATAATCGTAGATTGGACAACTACAATATTTTCCAAAGTTATCCTCTCAAAAGGAAAAGATGTGTGGACGTTCAATTCATCACTTCTTACAAGTTTCCTTTTAAATACTATGACCGACTCATCGAGTGGAAGTTCTTGAGGTTTCTTACCCATACCGACAAGTTCTTTCCAACTCTTGTCTTTATCTTTTACACCAATGCCAAATACATTTTATCTCTGGACAAGAGCAAAGTAGTGGCTATTGAATTCTATCTCATGGGCAAGTCCTTCACGATTAATGTCTCTACTTTTCTTGATGTTTTTGGTCTTGAGGATAAGGGTGTTAAAGGTGAAGATTCTCTTGTTCTTTTCACCGGATCGGTTACATCTCTTGACGCACACGACCATTTTCTCCATCTTATCATCTCTTGGTGGATTCGTCCATCAAATGGTAGATATTCTCAGATCCATCAAGTTAATAGCTTTTGGATCACATGTTTCCGTAATGGTATTTAACCAAATCTTGCTCGGATTTTCTTCTCGGACATTATGTGGCATATCCAAAATCGTGCTACCCCTCTTATTCAATCTTTTCCCTATGCTTGCATTCTAAGCACCATCTTCTTGCATTTGGAAATAGATTGCTCCTTTGACAAGGTGAGATCCTTGGAAGAACTCATTGAAGAAACATCACTCAACCGTGCTCACTTTGTGTATGTCTTTAATGGTGAGTGGACTCGAGGTGCTCCTCCTCCTCCTCATGCTCCTATTGATCCGGAACCTCTTTATCAATTTGATATGTTGACCTTTCTCACGACGAGGTTCGACTCTCTAAACGCCCGTTTGGATTCCATGGATGGAAAACTTGACACTCTTTCCACTCAATTCAATTCGGGTTTCGATGCCATCAACACTAGGATGACGAGCCTAGAGACTCAAGGATACTCCTTAAGAGTATCTCTTGAAGCTCTTCGTCAAAGCCAAATACTCAATAATGATGGTAATCAAGATCAAGAGGAAGATGAAGAAGATGAGGATGATGATGATGGCCTCGATGGTGATGACATGACCGATGATTGATCTTTTGATCTTTCTTATACTTTGCTTTTAGCTCTTAGGACTAGTTATGATGCATTCATATTAGAACTTATGCACTTATTTCCCTATGTTTTGTCTTTATTATTGTTGGATTATTATTTTTGGATACCTTGCTTGCTATGGATTATGTTTCCTATGAACTTTTATTATCCTTAATGTTATGATTGCTTTATTTATTACCTTGGTTATCATTTATTTTGATCTAACAAAAAGGGGGAGAAAGTTTTATGTCTTTAAGTTTCGAAACCATCGCTTGTTAAAATTGTTTTTAAAGTGGTACATATTAAGGGGGAGTCTTTCAACCAAATCGTATTTCAAAACTTAAATTTTTAAATGGTTTTGTTATATGAAAAAGGGGGAGATTGTAAAACTAAAATTGATTTTGATATAATAAATAAATGTAAGGACCATTTTTGAAATAACTTTTTGGTCCTTAAGTCAAAGGTTGATCTCTAAGTCAAACCAAGAACTTTGAAATATTCTTACAAGCCATTTTTACACGAAGGTATCGATACCATGAGGACAGGTATCGATACATCTAGGATTTTTCAAGGTTTGTTCTTAAGATCAAGAACAAGTATCGAAACAAGGTTCGATACCAAAACTTTCTACCAACCCATGTTTCGATACTCGTATCGAAACAGCTTGGGTAAATTTCAAATCTTTTTTTAATTTTATATATACGACTCCTGGTATCGATACAGGTATCGATACACCCTTAATCCCCAACGGCTATTTTCAAGCATTTAATGAGTCGACCGTTGGTGTTAGTTAAATTTTGAATGATGGTTAGCCTGTATCGAAACAAGGTTCGATACCGAGCATCACAGAAACTTTTTGTATCGAAACAGGTATCGATACACCCCTTTTTAAATGCACAATGGCTCTTTCTTTTCTTAGTGTGTTTCGAAACAGGTACCCCGTGTTTCGATACCACCTGCTGCAGAGTGCATTTATGATGGAAAGATGAAGCTCCAACGTCCATATTTACTTTCCCAACAACTTCAACGGTTAGAAATTAATGAGAAGGTATAAAAAGAAGCATTTTCAAAAGCATTAAGCAAGAATTGATCCAAAAAGCAACATCCAAGCACATCAATCCAACTCAAAGTACTTTATTGCATATTCTTGCTCCCAACTCTTGTAATTTCACTTTGATCTTTTGTAATCTGAGTTTGGGGAGAGTTTGTTTGTAATTGGGGCAATACATTTCTTGTGAGAAAATTTTTATTTGCCTATTTATTTCTTGTATTATCTTGTGAGGATTAAATCAATTCTTGGGTAGAAGAATTGATTTGAATTGTAACGGATATCTCTTGAACCGAGAAAAAGGTTGAATTTATTAGTGAATTGGTTTCAAAATCCTTAATGGGAGCTAAGGTAGTGGATGTAGAGCTTGTTCGAAGCTTGAACCACTATAAATCTCGTGTCCTTTAAATTCTAGCATTTTACCGAAAAATTTCCAACTCAAAATTTTAATTGCCAATTCACCCCTCTTTTGGTCATACTTCAAGATCGATCAACTCAACAAATACAAAGGCATTTATAACCATATTTTAACAACAAATTCAATAGTTTAATCCTTGAATTGATGTGAGATAGTGAATACATGAATTCTCAATCAACAACAAGAATTGCCAATATTCTCTAACATCACCAATAAGATCAATACCAACACATCCCACCAACATAGTTAAATAAAGCCTTAGCTTAAGGATCGTAGTCCACTATATACCAGTTCATTTATTCATATTCATATTCATATTTTAGTATATCCTTTATATATATATATATATATATTTCTATGAATTGAAAAGTGTAACTGCATGATATTATGGACTATTTTAGATGGTATTTGTGTTAACATGTTATAAGTGAGTGAAATGTAAAAATTAATAAAGTTTAGGGTCTATTTTGATAAATCTAATAGATATTTGAATTAAAAGGACTGAAATATAAAATTAATAAGGTTTAGGTTTGTTTCGATAAGCCTAATAGATGTTTGAATAAAAGGATTGAAATGTAAAATTAGTAAGGTTTAGGTTTGTTTTGATAAGCCTGTTAGGTATCTGAATTAAATAGACTAAAATGTAAAAGTATAAAAAGTGAAGGACTAATTGATAAGTCTAATATATAATTGAAATCAAAACTAAGGTTACAAGAAATTAGAATTGAATTAATATATAAGAATAATCAAATTATATTATTTAATTTACATGAAAAATTAACTAAATTCGTATTGATATTTTTAAAATAAAACACCTCAATATTTGTTCAGTTGTAGGGGCTATCTCACTAGGTACATTATGTTCTTATCACTATCGTTTTCGTTCTTCTCAATCCACATGTCTAAATTGATCGATAACAACGTTCATGAGCTAAAAGCAAGACACAAACAAGATTATAGCATATTTTGGTCACCCTTGTATACTCTTAGATGATGAAACATAAAAATACATATATAGATCATGAATTTGATTTGATCTTTATATAAATTAAATTAAAGAACTTGGTCTGTAATAATTAAGATTATATGCTTGCTTTGGTTGTCATGATTGGTATGGTTGATATGATTTGCTAATTGGTTATTAGAGAATTAACATGAAATATGATATATTTGATTAAGATGCATGTTAGATGTTACAAGTTATAGATTAAAGTATGGTTTGATTCTGTGATGACATAATTCAAATATTTTGATAGTAAAACTTATGATAATTGGTTGATAGGTAACTATGATATTAGTTAGATGTTATATGTTATAGTATAAAATATATCTTGATTATATTCAAGCATGACTTCAAATAAAAAATATTTCATATGTAATGAAAATTGATTGCTAGGTAACTTTGATGGTAATATAAGATATCAAGTACATTATATGATAAGTTAAAGTTTATATGAATTAGTATAATTTCAAATGGACTTGTATATCATAGGTTAAGTACATAATTGGTTAGTATGTTTATATGGTTACAAAATGGTAATTAAATGTTAGAATTATAATGGAAAAAAATGAATCGTGTCTAAATAAGTTACTTGGTCTTTAAATAAGACTGTATCATTTACTTAAGTCTTAAGAAAAACCCAAATGATCACTTAAAAATAAACTATAAAGTATGTTAATATGTTCATGGAATTGCATAGGTGATTTAACTAGCAGTACAATAACATGAATGGTTTTGAATGGTTCAGATGCTTATAAGGTTATAGGATTGGTATAGAAATACTTAAATGGTATGGGTTATAAAATAAAACACGTTACAATAGTTACTTGAATCAAATGAAAGACCAAGTTATATACTTGAAATATAAGAAAAACCTGATTGACAACTAGTTATCACTTATAAATGCATTATTATAAGATGTCTCAATAATTGCAAATAGAGCTACTCTAATTATGAAGCTTTCGAATAAAAAACATGTATGAATGATGTGATTTTGAAGATATATAATTTAATGGTAATTGAATAGTATGCTTAATTACATGGTATAACATTGTTTGAATTGGTTTACATGTTAATATGATATGGATATGTTTGATAAGTTCAATATTGAATACTTTACATGTTTATATGGTACGATTGATTGGAATGTTTTACATATTGTATTAAGTGAATTGTTTATATATTTACATGTTTGTATGCTAATAGATTTCTAAACCTATACTTATTTACATGATATGGTCCACCTTAGTATAAAATATTTAACTTGATGATTAAGTAATATGTTAGGTAACAAGATTAAGTTATAAGATAAAAGGTTTGAATTTTTTTTGAATTTTATGATTTATTTGTTTCGGTAATAATCCAATCGATTTACTTCTAAATTAGGTAGGGGTATTACATTCAAATTTCTCCTACAAGTTATGGTGAAGTTATTAGGTTGTTTACTATCAATTTTAAGTTATTTCAACACCAATTATTCAAGTTGTCTTTAAAAATCACTTCAAGATCATCCAAATCATAACCATCAAAATATGTATCAAAGCTTAATTTTATCAATCGTTGAAATTTAAAGGAGTTAATCGTGTACTAACCTCGAGCTAAACCAGATAGAAATAAAGATTTTTATCAACTTCAAGCTTTCTCCATCCAAAGGGATTTGAAATGATCTTTTACCTCTTTAACTATAAAAAAAATTATACCAAAAAATTAGAAATCATTAGTGATGATTTAGAAACTAAAAGAACTAAAAAACTAATAATAGAGCCTTAACAATCTATTCACGTTCTTTTGTCTACACTCTTACTAAAGCCTTTTCCCCACCATTCTAAATTTTTTTTTACCTTCACTTGTAGATCTTTTGTTGTTGAACTAACTTCTCTCAATCACCAAAATTTGATTCTAATCCATATAAGCAAAGATTGAACCTTCAGCTATAACTCTCTTGAGTGTGTGTGGGAAGAGAATGAGAGAAAAAACAAAAGCAATATGACTACACCTCTCTTAAAAATTTGTAAAAAATGAAACCTTTTTCAACCTCTTTGACTTTAATTTATGCTTTTACTCATATTTCCTCCGATGAGAACAATCTTAGCCCAATAACAACCCAACAACTCAAGTCCCAGTCTCAACGACAAGTCAAACAAGGTTATCGAGATCTTACAATGAAGCTCAAACATTTTAGGTTAACTCGACCCATGAATTTCCAAAATTCAGGTCGTTATAAAAATTATTTTACTTCTTTTATGGATTTATTTTATTTCCCTTAACCTGTCACCCATCTTGATCTATTTTCGAAAAAGTCAAATGATATTATTTCTCTATTATTAAGGTAAAACAGTCGTCGTGACTCTTATGTTAAAACTTTTAATTTTAAAAAGCTTTTTGAAGTTTTTTTTTTAAATTAGAAGTTTTACTCCAATTGTTTCTTAATCGAACATTCAAATTAGAGTATTTATTAATCAAACCTCTAATTTTCTATTCAAACCGTTATTTAGTAAACAACGCTTTAATCATTTAAAACTATTCTTGGAGTAATTTATAAGGATAATTTACTAATTTTTACTCCTACATTAATACAACGTCTAGTTAGAATAGAGACTATGAAACTACTGGTAATTGTTAGTTTTTTTCTTTAAAACATGAAGATTGTATTCATGAGAAATTTCTGAATTTGTTTATTTACATCCAGGTGATTTTCATGTTAAGTGTTTATTTTATCTTATATTGTGTCTTGTTTTATTTTTTTTTATAAAAATTTATTTTTTTATTTTTTTTTCAAAGTACAAGTGTAAAATGTGCATTTGGAGTTTATTTTTGTAATATTATCTTTATTATTAGTATTATTATATTGGATGTGTGTTTACTGGTCTTACATAAAACGAGTTAAATAATTATTTATTAAAAATGATTTTCATAATAAAAGTTATTTAAATAAACAAAGGTATATAGATAAAGAGAAGTACATCTAAATACATGTGGCATTGACATTTAAACATCATTATGGTTGATGGAGTCGGTTCGGTATAGCAATTTTGGTAGGCCTTCCACTGTAATACTTGTGCAAGGGTATTGGGTTGGGCCTAGATTAAAAAAAATTAATCCATTTTTTTACATATTTGTTTTATTTATAGGTAATCCTCGCTTGTGGTCCCTTTTGATTAGATTTTATTATATTTTGGTTATTCAAATTTAAAAAATATTATTCTAGCCACTTACGTTCAAAAGCATTTTTCGTTTTTATTAACTAGATTATTAACCTTCGTTAATAAAAAATAATTTAACATCAAATAATTCAAAACTTTATTTTTTATCACCTCCCTCAAAACTTTCAAAAATCTTAATTTTTTATATTCTTTAAAGGGAGCCTAGTTTTAAAGGGTGTTAAGCGTTCCTAGATATAAAGGGTCCTTAGTGACGAAACGCTAGTTGAAAGTGTTAGCCTTCTACAAGCAAGCCACATCTTATATTATATAATATAAATATTTATATTAATTAAAAATAAATAAAACTACAACAAAACTGACTTTTACTGACACTTTTCGAATAAACACTATAAAATTTTTTATCATTAGGCGTTTTCACTAAAAACGGCTATATATAAATTTTTCGTAACGCTTTAGTGACGTTTTCTTAGAAACATTGTGAAAACATAGTTCTTTATTTAAAATGTGGTTGCAAAAACTCAAAACAACCTCATCTCTCTATTTCTCCTCTTTATGTGTTAACCTTTAGGCTAAACGCCCATTTTTGTCTTGTTACATATAGTTGGTTTTGAAGACGAGTTTTAAATTGAATTAAATAAATCCTTTGAACTTTTTCCTATTCATTTTTAGTCTTTCGAAACTGAAAAGAAAGGAGGTTCTAGATCTTTCGCCTAAACCTTTCATCTTGTCTGATTTTTTCCACCATAATCCCTATCGCCGTCGGTTAGTGGTGTGCACCACTGTTCGGTTCTGATTTGCTTATGTATTCAGTGTGAAGAGATGAACAATTCGTCTGTGAATGCCATTGCTTTGCTCTGTATGGTTCATTTACTATTTGATGCTTAATAGTTTGGTAATCGAGAAATATAAAGGTTGAAGATAATTGCATGCTTTTAATGGGATATGTTACCATACTTACTGTTTTTGAAAGTCCAGGTTTCCATTGTTGTGTGAACTTTTGTTCTCCACTGCTTTTAATGAGATTCTACTCAAGTTATTGCATCATTTTCATTGGATTGTTTCTGGCTATGTAATGGGTGATGAAAACAGGAATAAAGAGAAAGCCAGGCTGCGAAAAAGGTAATTTTATTTTTCTTTGTATTCCTGAAGTTCTTAATTTCATAAGTCTTCTAGTTCCACGATTTCACAAATTCAATTTGGTAGATCTATGAATGTGTGTGGACTGCTAAATATCGATTGGTGATATCGGTTTTTTATAATTGATTTTTATCCCCAAATTGGTCTCATCGGGGTGAGAGTTAATTTTAGTTTCTCCGTGGTTTGGTTCAAAATAATATTCTAAATTTTCTCATCGCAATCTCATAATTGCAGTCAACAGTAGTATTTAAATTTTTAAGAGTAAATTATCGGCTTGATTAAGAGGAAATTTTCTGTTTTTAAACTTAATTGTGAATTTGGAAAAGAAAAATCGAGGGTCACCTGACACTCGGACTCTCTAAAACTATCTATGCCTTTAGAAAACCTAAGATCCTTGTTAACTTAATTAGATCGTCGTAGGATGAAGCTCAGCGCTTCTGCTATGGAAACTAAATTGTTGAAGTGGCTATAAAAGTTCTCACTTGTCACTAAAATCAGACAAAAATATATCTGAGGCTGACATGATTCACTTATTCACTCACAGTTAGTATAAAAAACCTGTCAGTTTGACAATACTTATAAAAAGTGCAGTTGAAAAAGTAATTTTAAATATGTGATTAAAAAAATAATTTTAGAAAATTAAGTAGTGTTTGTCATTGATGTAAAAAAGTAATTTTGAAAAGATAAAATGTCTATTTTAGACATGATGTATTAGTGAACTTAAATTATATTAAAAACTTTTAAATTTTTATTAATGTTATGATTATTAAAAAATAAATTTAAATTATAATAAAAAGTAATTTTTTTGTAAAATTTAATTTAAAAATATATACATATTTTAGATTATATGCGAACATAACAATTATAAATTAATAGTAAATTTAAAATAAATTAAAAATAAATTAGTTTTATTCTCAATATAAAATATTATAAAATATATATTATTTTATAATTATATATGTAGAAATATTATTTTAATAAATATATTACAAGGGTAAATAAATAATTTTATTTTTAAATTAGCTTATTCAACTCAAAAGCCAAAAATTTTAGCTTTTTGGTTTGGATGAAAAAACTGATTTGAAAAGCAACTAAAGACAACCAAAAACAACGCAATACTGTCAGAAGCATTTTTTAAGTGCTTTTGGTTGCTTAAAAGCAACCAAAAGCATGAGAGATTATACGGTAAACCTTGTTCACCACGTCATCCATGGTCCAAGTAATCAGGACCGTTGATCTTTAAATAACCACCTAATAACTACCCATCCACTAAATCCATGTAGGAAAGAGGTGATGATTCACTTGAAAAAAATTAAGATCAACGGTCTTGATTGCTTGAGACCATGAATGACGTGATAAACAGGATTCACTGTATAATTTTTCCAAAAACAGGCCTAAGTATATTTTCTACAAGGAAATAGGGATTGTTGACTTATGTCCGATGACTAGTCTAACGATAATGATATTTATTTTATTTCCTCACATTCTTAGTTGAATATTTAATTGAATTCGTGTTACCTTACAATAATAGTAACGAATGGTACTGTAAACAACCCTGTAAAGAACATTTATTGCTTTCTATTTCTTCTTTAGGGTTTAATTATTTTACTATACTCATAGGATGAGCTATTTGGTAAGTTTTTATCTGTCATTGTTTAACTCAAAAGTTTTTATTTGATATTGTCTTTTTCCCTATTTTTTAATTTCTCTGTTTCATTGCAGGATGTGGCATTTGTTGTTGATGGATGGGCGCTTGAAATTAGACCTGGCAAACTTGATTCGAGAATCGAAAATTGAACCGATTTACCCGAACTAAAATTGAAACTAATGATTTAGTGTGATCCGAAACTCGAATCGAAACCGAAACTAAAACCGAAACTGATCCGAATTTTAAAAGAACCGATATAGATCCGTAACTGATTTGACCCGTAACCGATTTGACCCGAATCGATTTTCACCCGAACCGAAAACAACCCGAAATTAACTTGCTCAAAACCGATCTAAACCGAACATCAATCCGATTTTAACCTGAAGTCAAAGTGAATGAATAATATATTTTTACTATTGTTTATTTTTTAACAATATTATAAGTAATTAAATAATATATATTTTATTATCTTTTTATATTATGATAATACTAATTAATCACTATATCTGATAATAATTTAACTTTTAATATTATATTTTCTTCTTTAAAAATCAATTTATTTTTTGTTAAAATTTAGGATGTTATAAAAATGACCAAAATGTTATTAATGAATCCATGTATTTACAAAAAATGACATTATCCCTTAAATTACTAATATTGAATAAAAGCTAATGCAAAAATTTTCAAAACAATTCCAATAAAAAATAGAAAAGATATATTTTTACAAGAATATATGATTAATTCTATATATAATATAGACGATTATATTTATACTTAAGTCCAACTCAAACCAAATTAACCCGAAAATTTAAAGATTGACCCGATCCGAACCGATCCGAATGACCCAACATGGACCCGACCCAAAAAGCATCCGATCCGATATTAACCCGACCCGAAAATAACTGATCCGATATTGACCCGAATCACCGATTCGATATCCAAACCGAACCGAATTATCATATAACCGAATTAAAATCGAAACCGAAACCAGAACCAATCCGAACCAAATCTAAACCGAATGCAAACAAACTCGAAATAAATCGAACCGAAACAATCCGAACCAAACCTGAACCGAATAATCCGATTGCCACCTCTACTTGAAATTGCACTTAAACATTATAAGAAAGCCTTCACAGAATTAGCTATTATAGGAAAGCCTTCACAGAACTTAAGTTACAACTATAAAATTTCCTTGGTATGTTCTCACTCATAGTCATATTTATCTTTACTAAACTTAAATTATTGAACAGTATAGTTGTGGTATGTTAACTGTTATAAAGATTATATTCATTAGTTAATGTATTTTTAGTTATAGGAAAGAGTTTTTATGTGGCTGATAGTCAGTTAAAATATCGATAGTTTACAAGCTTATTAGAATTGTGTTAAGATAGTTGATCGATTATATATAAATGATATATTATTATTTATTATTTTATTTTTTAAAAGAATTGTGTTTTTAGTAATGTTTGTGATTTCAAACACGCTAAAGAGTAGTTTTTTTTGCAACGTTTTTGAATTCAAACACCACTAATGATTTACTCTTTAGCGGCGTTTGCGATCATAAACACCACTAAAGAATAAGTTTTTTGATGTTTTTAAATTCAAACGCCACTAATGATTTACTCTTTAGTGGCATTTGTAATTTCAAACGCCTCCATAGGTTGTAATCTTTTGCGACGTTTTTTACTCAAAACGCCACAAACTGTTGCGATACTGGTTTTAGCGGCTCTTTTCTAAGGTCGGTTAAGCTTTTAGCGATGCCAAAAAATATCATTATAGAACTATAAAAATATCGCTAAAGATCTATTTTGGTGTAGTGTATAAACAAATGAACATGAAAATCAACAATATATATATATATTCTTTATTTAAGGATGCATATGGCTAGTAAATATATATTTGCAATAATATAATTATAAATTAAATAAAATGAAAAGTAAATATAAAATATATATTTATAAATTTGATATGAATGAAACTTTAGTTAATTATAAATTTTAAAAATAATTTAACTATAACTTATTATAATATATTTTGGGAATTTATAATTTATAAGAAAATGAATTTATGAAAAGTTTAAGTTTAATTTTAGGTTTAAAACAATGTAGTTTTGGTTAGTAACTATGAAAGCAGATTAATATACTCCCTCCGTCCTATTTTTTTAGTCCATTATTGACTTTTTTTAGTTAAACTTTTTTAACTTTGACTCATTATAACTTTAAATCTATTATTGATAAAAATATAAAAAAATATGTTTTAAAAATCTTTAATCAAGTAGTTTAAACATATATATTTTATAAAATTTAATAAATTAAAATATTTAAAATAACTATGGTTAAAGTTTTAAAATTTTAACTTTTAAAAAGTCAATATTAGACACCATATATGTAACAGAGGGAGTAATTATTATGGCAAGAAAGTAATAAAAAGAAACAGTATTTTTAGTTGAAAACAACTATTAATTCTTCTTTTTTTTCTTATGCATGACAACTGTCATTAGTTACCATGTGTACACATAAGTTGATGTTAATACAAAGAAAGAAAATAGTATTTTTAGTTCAATACTCTACAATTTAGCCCTTACAGAAAAACAAGATATTATTGTTAATTTGATTCAGTGCAAAACTCATTATTTGAGGGCATGAGTTGACAGAATCATTGCTAAATGAAAGTAAGAACTCCACTTTGCAATCTTGTAGATGAATGTGTAGCTTCCTTGAAGTCTTCTAATAGGAGACTGGTGAGCTGGGAAAAATTCAGTTCATTTCTATTGTTGTAGTTGTAACTGTATTTTCTTTTTGTGCTCTTAAAACGAGTTTTTTTCTTAATTTAAATTCATTTAATTCAGGTTTTTGTTAGTTTTGATGTAAGTTCCAAACATTGCTTCGAGAAACATTCCCTTTCAGTATTTTGAAATAACGAAAAAAATTCTTCAAAAAAACTGATGACAAATTAGAGTGGTGTAGCATGTTGTTTAATAATTTGATTGAAATAATCTATAAAAGATGGTTTTCTTAATGGTTTGATGTTATTCTTGTAGTCGACTCAATGAAAGAAATTAAGCGATAACATAAATTAGAAATTTAGGTATACTTTTATTAAGGGGTGACAAAAATTAAAAGTTTTGAAGATTTAAAAAATAAAGTTTTGATAGTTTTGAGGTTAAAATAATTATTTTTTTATTATCGAAGATTAACGATTTAGATGTCACATTTGTATCTTAAGCTCAAACCAAAACTATAAAATTTCTAAATGGACAAAGTATTTTCAAAATATTTAAAGCAAAAAATTTGAAATAATTGTAAATAAATAAAACATTTTAAAAGAATTATATTTAAAATAGGAATACTGAATATTAAATTTTATAAATACAAATTATATAATAATATTTACAGATTCTATCACGTAAGGTCAGTGTGAGAACTGAACTTGTAAAGCTCAGTGTTACACATCTACTCTACTATACTTCATACTAATCATAAAAATAAGCATGTAAGTTAATATAGACAATAAAAAAAATAAACATACAATGCTATCAATGGTAGCGTAAACACATACTCTCAATTAAATCAAAACATCATACATGACCTATCAGATCTAATCATACTCGGGATCTCACCAAAATGATTGAGAAATGACACACAAATCAACCACAACCCTAGAGTAAGGTCCGATGCCATACAATATTAAAAACATACACTCATATTCTGAATCTCTTATTAAGTATCATAAGGTGAGGCTTGGTGAAGGCCACAGAAGGAGGCCTCAATGTACGTGCATGATCAGATCAAATAGGTAAAGGTGGTGATGATTTATTTTCTTTAGAATTGATGTTTGAAACACAAGTATAAATTATTTTAGATCTAATGCTTAAATTCATAAAATTATTATATATAGATTAAGTTTCAATTAGAAAAACTATTTTTTTTGAATTCGATTTTAGCAAAATGATTAGAGGATTTAAAATCAAGACGTCAAAAAAGGTTAAGATAAAGATTGTTTGAAAAAGTTAATTTTTGTCAATGTCAATGGTTTAAAATCAAAGTTAACTTTAACATCACATGGTTACCGGTCGATTTATTCAAAGGTCCATGGTCAACAGTCAACTCAGTCAAAAGTCCATGATCAACAGTTAAACTAGTCTAGTCGTCAAAAGTTCACATTCAACTTTGTCAAAGATCAAAATTCAATGAAAAGATTTACTAAAATCAATGTCAAAGTTTTTTGTTTGCTTAAATCTCGAGTTAGATATAATAAGGCATCTAATAATTCCTTGCCCTCTTTTGTTTTTGACCCTATCTATAAGATAACTCTTGATAAGAAATTAAACAAGCAATATTTGACTAAGGTAATGAGAAATATCCTAAACTCTATGATTTCATTCATAACTTTTTTCCTTTAAGGATGCTTGGGACATCATTAAGGAAGACTTCATTGCTGCAGCGAAGTTTTTCTGACTCCACATACATGTTGCTAGCTTTTAATGCTACAGTTTTTTTTTTTTTTTATTTCCAAAGTTTCGAATGCATTTAAAGCTAAAGACATCTGTCTAATAGCTTGTTGTTCAGTTGTTTATAAAACTATTACTAAAATCTTTGTCAAAAGGCTTGCTATTTTTTTCTTTTCTGATTACACCCAATCAGCCTGCCTTTGTGCAAGGGAGAAATATCATTGATAACACTCTACATGAACTTATACAAAGCTATTTACGAAAAAAATTTCTTCAAGGTGTGTCCTCATAATAGATATTCATAAAGCCTTCGATTATGTAGACTAAAATTTCCTTCTAGGATATTGAACGCCTAGAGATTCTAAAAAGATTTAGGGGTGGATACAAGCATGTGTGACAAGATCTAGATACTCAATATCCTTCGATGATATGGGTGGTTTCTTCAAAAGGGTAGGTTCCCCTGATAGGGTTTTCCATTGTTTTCATATCTTTTCGTATTGATTATGAACGTTATTTCTTCCCTGCTAAACATCTCAGTCGTGAAGGGTATTTTTAAGCATTACCCAAAATTTAAAAAATTGGCTCTGACCTATCTTCTATTAATCAATGATTTACTCATTTTTTTTACAACGGGGACATTACCTCAGTTTTATGGATCTTAAGTATTTTCGAACAAATATACTCATTTTCTGGTCTCAAGCTAAATGTGAATTATTTTCTTATTGTATAGCTATCAACAAACTATATTCATAATCCTATTCGATATAAACTCGGTAAACTACATGTTCATTACATTGGCTTGCTCCGTGTGATCAGGAACTGACTGAGAAAGACTATTCCCCTTTAATTGATAATTTCAAAGACAAACTTTATTCTTGGTCTAGTAGAAACCTAAGCTATGAAGGTAGACTTCAACACATCAAATTTGTTCTTTTTAGTATTTTCAATTTTTGGTGTCGATAACCTGTTTTACTTTTATCCGTAGTTAATAAAATTAAGCAAATTTATAGCAGATTCTTTTGGAAGGGTGATGACACTACTATTAAAGTTGCTAGAGTTGGTTGGAGTCAACTCTGATCACTAAAATTGGAGAGTCGTTCAGGGTTAAAGAATAATGGGTGTTGGAATAAAGCTAATTTGTTGCTACTGGTGTGGAACATTCTAGCACAAAATTGTTCTTTTTGGATGGCATGGTTGAATACCTAAGTTTTCAAGGATGCAAACTATTAGATAATTAAGTTCAAAGCTCATTTCAACTAGATAAATAAGAAAGCATCTCAAACTCAAAATTAAAGCTATTTGTATTTTCTCCCGGTACAAACCTAGATATAATCAAAGCGATAGGATCAAATAAAAGACAAGAAAATAAATATTTGATGGCATAAACTCGTATGGTATCCATATAATATGTCAAATATTATATTATTTCTTGAATATTTGTTTTAGATAGGCTTCCCACTCTTAAAAGGCTAAAAAAATTTGGTATTACTATGAATGATGACTATTTGATTTACGGGGTAGAATTTTGAAATCATTTGTTTTGGGGTTTTCATCTTTCACGATTAGTGTAAAACCATATCATATAAGAAGTTTTATTGAATAATGTAATAGAAAGATGTTTCATGGGATGGCTGAATTTGAATGGGTTATCGTCCATTTACGAGTTAAGTCTCTGTTGGTGCAACTACTCCAACTTGCTTGGTGTGCATTCATCTATATGACATGGGATTATGTAATTGAAAGATGTTTTTACAAAAGTCAACCAATACTAGCCCAAAGTGCCTAGCGACACCCAGGCTTATTTTCAATAATAACATGAAGAGCTTTTATATATAAAGCTTTCCAAATCTATATTCCCAACAAATGTGGGATATTCTACTTTTCATCTTATTTTTTTAACATCATGGGTGTCACATTGAGCAACAATTTCTTATTCACCCATTGAACATTTTGAGCTTGTAAATATATAGTTCCATCTACTCTTATAGTAGATTAATCATCCACTTAGTCCCAATTAATTTGACTAATGAAACCCACATAAATTTAATCTCCAAAATGTTCATTACCATACCATTTTCCCAACAATCCCCCACATGAATGAAAATTGTCTAGGTTAAGGCTAAGGTTTAATAGTGTTCAATGGTTGAAACCTGTATAGGATAGGTAGGTGTTACCCTTTGAACCTTCCCTTGTAAAGATATACATATTTTACTAGCTGTCCAGTAGACTTGATGTCTTTGAACTGTCCTGCTAACAGTGTAAACGTAAAATTGTACTTTACACAGGAATCTTCCAACTTCTGTTCAGTTCTCATGGGTGTGTTCGTTTTGGCCATGAACACCAGCCTGGTTTTGTGAAAGTTTATAAAGAATTAAGCCCTACACAATTCTTCCTTGAAGCGGCCCCACTTCTCTCTCACATAGGTGATTTTTTAAAGCAACCTGCTTGCTCTATTCTGAATTTTTGACAACTTGGAATCATTAAAGCAAACATTGCTAACCTTCAGATACGAGTATCACTGTTAATTCAAGAATGGGTAGGGTGTGCACCCCACAGTGATCACAATTTATTTATAACTATGTTTTCCTTTTGAACCTAAATCTTGGGATCTCTAGTCAATTATGTTGGGTTTCCATTATAAATTGATCCTCTCAAGGGCTTTAGTCCCATTCCTTTCGATTATTTATCAACCAACTCTCTGTTTAACCCTTTGGTTAACGGATCCGCTATATTATCCTTTGATTTAACATAATCAATAGAAATAACTCCAGTTGAGAGTAGTTGTCTAATGGTATTATGTCTACGACGAATATGTCTAGACTTACCACTATACATGTTTTATGCTCTTCCAATTGCTGACTGACTATTACAGTGTATGCATATTGAAGGCACGAGTTTTTCCTACACTAGAATATCTTCCAAAAACTTTGGCAGCCATTCTGCCTCTTCACCACATTTATCTAATGTAATAAATTCAAATTCCATTGTGGATCTGGCTATAACTGTTTGTTTTGAAGATTTCCATGACACAGCTGCACCTGCTAGTGTAAAAACATATCCACTATTAGATTTAAAGTCTTTTATGTCAGAAATCCAATTAGTATCATTGTATCCTTCTAGAACTGGTGGATATCTCGTATAATGTAACTCATAATCTCAAATGTTTCTCAAATACCTAAGGACTCTAACAAATGCTTTCCAATGACCAGTACTCGGATTACTAGTATATCTGCTTAATCTGCTCACAGCATAAGCAATATCTGGCCTAATACAACTCATTAGATACATCAAACTTCCAATAATTCTAGAGTATTCTACTTGAGAAATACTTTCTCCACGATTTTTGGATAGATGAACACTAGTATCTTAAGGTTTTCTAGCCACTCCTGTATCATCTTTATTAAATTTTTCAAGAATTTTATCTATGTAGTGTGACTGACTTAATATGAGACCATCTGAACTTCGTATAATTTTTATTCCTAAAATTACTTCAGCAAGTCCTATATCTTTCATGTCAAATTTAGAATTTAACATATTTTTGGTAGATTTAACAATTTTGTCATTACTACCAACAATTAACATGTCATCAACATATAAGAATAATATGACATAACCATCTTTTGTGTCCTTTACATAGACACATTTGTAACACTTATTGATTTTAAAACCATTGGTGGTCATTGCTTGGTCAAACTTTTGATGCCATTGTTTTGGAGTTTGTTTCAAACCATACAATGATTTAACCAAATTACAAACTTTCTTTTCTTGACCTGGAATTATAAAACCTTCAGGTTATTCCGTGTAGAATTCTTCATCTAAATCTCCATTTAAGAAAGCTAATTTTACATCCATTTGATGAACTTCTAAATTTTGCAATGCTGCAATTACGGGAATTAATCATATGAAAGTTATTCTTGTCACAAGAGAATATGTATCAAAGTAGTCAAGACCTTTTTGTTTATAACCTTTAATTACAAGTCTAGCTTTGTACTTTTTAATGGAACCATTAGGTTTTATTTTCCTTTTGAATATCCATTTGGATCCTAGAGGTTTACTACCTGGTAGAATGTCTATTAGTTCCCAAGTATGATTCTGTAAAATAGAATCTACTTCGCTTTTAATAGCTTCCTTCAAAAAAGATCCTTTAGAAGAAGTTACTGCTTTTGTAAACGTTTGTGGTTCACTTTCTAACAAGAATGTTAAAAAATCTAGACCAAACATTTTTTCAACTCTTGCTCTTTTACTCCGTCTTGGCTCTAACTCAACTTCTGAATCATCGCTTTTATTCATAGTGTCGTCAAAAACTCGTTTAAACGAGCTTTGTCCTTCTTTAGACTTGCATGAAAATACATCTTCAAAGAATGATGCATTCCTTGATTCCATTATAATATTCTTGTGTATATCTGAATTACAAGATTCATACACCAAAAATCTATAAGCAATTTTGTTATGTGCATAGCCTATGAAAATGCAATCCACTGTTTTTTGGACCAATTTTCATTTTCTTTGGTGTTGGAACAACTACTTTTGCAAGACACCCCCACACTTTTAAATATTTGTAGGATGGTTTCCTACCTTTCCATAACTCATATGGAGTTTTATCTTGGTGTTTCCAGGGTATCTTATTTAAAAGGTAATTGCTTAACAAAATAGCCTCACCCCATAGATTTTGTGGTAGCCCTGAACTTATCAACATCGCATTCATCATTTCTTTTAAAGTGCGATTTTTACGTTCTGCAACACCATTTGATTAAGGTAAATATGATGCAGTTGTCTCATGTACAATTCCATGTTGCCCACAAAATTCTCCAAATTCATACTCACCACCTCTGTCACTTCTAATCACCTTAATTTTCCTATTAAGTTGATTTTCTACTTCATTTTTAAAAAGAATTAATTTCTCTAATGCTTCATCTTTTCTTTTGAGCAAATACACATAACAATATCTTGTGTTATCATCAATAAACATGATAAAGTATTTATTACCACCTCTTGTTTGTGCAAATTTTAAACCGCACAAGTCACTATGAATTAAATCAAGTGGTTTTGTGTTTCTTTCTATTGTTTGGAAAGATGACCTTGTCAATTTTGCTTCTACATAAGTTTCACACTTATGTTTTGAATCAATTTGGAATGATGTTATGTGTTTTAAGTTAATTAACCTACGCAAGGTATCATAATTAACATGTCCTAGTCTATCATGCAATATATTGGAAGACTCAATCAAGTAAGCAGAAGAAGTACTTGCTTTATTATTATTAATTATCATTACATTGAGCTTAAAAAGCCCATTCATAACATACCCCTTTCCTACATACATTCCCGATTTTGACAAGATAAATTTTTCTGACTCAAAGACCAACTTAAACCCATACTTGGTCAAAAAAGATCCAGACACCAAGTTCTCTTGAAACTCAGGCACATACAGAACATTATTGAGAGTCAGCAACTTTCCAGAAGTCATTTTGAGCATCACCTTGCTTACTCCTTCAACAGATGAAGCAGTAGAATTTCCCATGTAGACTTTCTCTCCCGTACTAGCCTCAAAGGTAGAGAACATCTCACGAGTTGAGCAGATGTGGCACCAATGTCTATCCACCACTCCTTAATATTGGACCTTACCAGATTCACTTCAGACACCATAGCAGAAAGATTGATGTCACCCATATCTTCAGCAATACAGTCCACCAAGTTAGCTTGAACATTCTTGTTCTTCTTATTGGAAACTTGCATTCATTTGATTTGTGACCTTCCTTGCCACAATTGAAGCATTTTCCTTTGAACACATGTTTTCCAATTCCACCTTTAGGTCCAAACTTCATTGGTTGCTTCCCTTTCCACTTTTGGGGATCTTGAGCAACTTTGGAACCTTGATCATGCTTCATCCATCATATTTGCCTTGACTATGGGAATATGGCTCCTCCTATCATTAGTTCGATTGTCTTCTTCAATTCTAAGTCTGACAATGAGTTGCTCCATGTTCATCTCTTTTCGCTTATGTTTGAGATAGTTCTTGAAATCCTTCCAGCCAGGAGGTAGCTTTTCAATGGTTACAGCCACTTGGAAGGTTTCACTAATGGACATGCCTTCATCATGAATTTCACCTAAAATTACCTGGAACTCTTGGACTTGACTTATGACAGTCTTGTTGTCCACCATCTTGAAATCTAGAAATTTTCCAATAACAAACTTCTTTACTCTAGCGTCTTCTACTTTGTACTTCTTGTCCAAAGACTCCCATAACTCTTTGGATATTTTCACCTTTTGGTACACATTGTACAAGACATCAACTAAACCACTCAGAATATAATTTTTGCAAAGGAAATCTGAATGCTTCCAAGCTTCAACAACACTGGCAACTTGGAAGTCAGTCTCATCTTCTCCCAACGTTGGAGAATCTTCCATCAAGAATCTCGCAAGATTCAATGTTGTTAAATAGAACAACATCTTTTGTTGCCATCACTTGAAATTCAACCCTATGAATTTCTCTGGCCTTTCAGCAGTATTTGTAGGCACCGAAACAGGCACCTGAAATGATGCAGACCTTAGAAGGGCACTCTTAGATGACCTAGCATCAACGATGTTTGTAGTTACCGCATCATTGACTCCATCAACAACTGGCGGAATCATTCCTTGATCTTTTTTCATTTCACAAGACGAGTCTGTTTTAAGATTGTTACAACAGAACGAAGTAAGTTATTAATATGTTAAACATAATTCTGTAAACGAAATTGAAGTAAAACATATATATTAGAAATGCAAAGATCACAGAAACCAAAATAAAAAAATATGATTCTAAAAATTTAACCGAGGCCTATGCTATCACAGTATCCTTAAAACAGATTCGTCCCCTCCCGATGCTGGAGTTACTATGGAACGTCTGCCTCCCAGGATACAACGGTAGAATACAATAAGGAGAGCAATGCTACCTTAATGCAATAACGAACTTATAGAAGCAGAACACTCTCTGACTACAAGATATTTGTGGTTTTTTTTCAATGTGTTGAGATAGGAGCAAGAGGGTTCCTTTTATAGTGTTCAGGCAGGGGACATGTTTAATTACAAAATTAATCTGTAATTAACAATTCCTGAAGAGTTACAACTCTGTAATTAAGAATTCCTAAAGAGTTACAACTCCCTGAATTCAAAATGGTATTTAACAGAGAATTAATCCAAATAAATTGGAGGTTACAACCAGCTGAAGGGTCTGCAACTCCATAAAAGGTGGTTTAATTCTATAATATCTGTTGAAAAATAAAGTCAAAAAAGTAGAAAAAAATCTGTCATTTTAGAACCCCAACGACCCCAAGGCCCATCTTTTGACTTTTATAAAACTCAATACTAGCCCAAAGTACCTAGCCTATAGCTAGGCACACCCAGGTTTATTTCCAATAATAATATGAAGAGCTTTTATATATAAAGCTTTCTAAATTTATATTCCCAATAAATGTGGGATATTTTACTTTTCATCTTATTTTTTCAACATCATGGGTGTCACATTGAGCAACAATTTCTCATTCACCAATTGAACATTTTGAGCGTGTAAATGTATAATTCCATCTACTTTTATAGTAGATTAATCATCCACTTAGTCCAAATTAATTTGACTAATGGAACCCACATAAATTTAATCTCCAAAATGTTCATTACCATACCATTTTTCCAATAGATGTTTCATGGGATTAGTCGATCTTTTAATAAGTTAACACATTGCATACAAGGTATAGTTAGTGTCAAGATTCGTGGAAAGAACATTAAGTGTATAGATCGAATAAATATTATTCTTTGTATAGGATGAGGCATACTTGTATAAACTTTTTTGATTGTTTGTAACTTTACCGTACGTTAGATGAAATACAACACACATTTTAACCTGAAAAGGTCAAGATTTGACCAACGAGTATAAGGTTAGACTAGTCAACTAGTTCGGTTCCTAAATTGGTTCATAAGGTTTGATTTACGCTATTCAATTTAACATTGGTTTGATTAGGGTTACACTCAACAGAGTTCACAACACCTCAAAATTAGGCTTACAAATATGATTTGGTTAGTTCATACTAGGGGTGAAAAAAAACGATTATTCGGTCCGATTCGAGTCTCGATTAGACCTGATGAATTTTTATTTAGAATTGGTTCCGATGAGTTCGGGATCAAATTCAAAATTTTGGTTCTAATTGCAATTGGGACAAGATTGGATCCTATTTTTGGACCCAATACTTGGTGGGTATCCAATATCTTGAATTTTTTAGTTTATTTTTCTCTTTATATATAAATATTATGAGTATGACTCGTTTTAAAGCTTTAACCTTTAAGTCTACAATATTCTAACTTTGTTATTTAATATTATTATTAGTAGTTAGAATTTTTTTCTTTTATTGTTTAAAATTTTTAATAATAAACTAATTAATTGGGTACCCGTTACTAGAACTAGTTTTCACCAATATCGAAATCAATTCTTAAAATTTAAGATCCGATCTGCTCGAGACTAGTTCTAATTTTCAAAAATTGGTGATTACAGAAACCAATTTTAGATAAATTGACTGGGTAACCGGTCTTGTCCACACTTAGTTCATACGTGTTTCGTCTCTCTTGATTACTCATTCACATGGGGCTTACCACAAACCCCACACAACCCATGCAAACATCTCATAACATATCACAGAAACCCCTTTCAGCAAACCTAATGTTAGGGTTTCCAACATCGGCTACAACGACAACTCAAGAGATTCCAAAAAGGTAGCTCATCGACGGGCACAAATTAAAATCAAAACATCGAAATAACGCATCTAATTAGACCCACACTCATAAATAAAGGTAAGGCAACTGGTACACGAACAACGAATGAATAATTGATGACACAGACTAACAAGGAACTTGAGATAATGGTTCGCCGAAGCCACTCATCAGAGACCATTATGGTCTACACTGATTGGGAAACAAAGAGAATTGAGATTAAAGCCATACCCAAGTCAAAAAAGCGAAATCAAAACTAAAAGGCTTACCCACATACGATCGTGAAAAAGACACGGCAGACGGACAAAGCAAGGAGAGTATGGTGATAAGCGATGGAACAAGCAACTGAGGAGAGGAAGATGTCAATTTTGTAATCACTTATTTTTAACCGGAAAATAAAAATTTTTAATTTATTATAACTTAAATAAGGACCTATTATTAGTATATAATATTTGTCCGCGTGATATAGTAACAATGTTATGTGCATGTACTTATTATGTTATTAGGTGGGTTTTTTATTATCATATTTCATGTGCTAATGTATGTGTGTCAAGTTATGTGTGTATTATTTGTGGTTACTACTATGTGTGTGTTTTAATTATATGTTATATATGTGGTTTGATATCATATTATTATATTAGAATATCATTAATATTTATTATTATTAGTTATATTAGATGGCCTATGATTTAATTAAAAACCCATAAATAAATAAATAAATAAATAAACACCAACAGTTCAAATGTTTACAAAATCGGCCCACTCCTTGACCCAACAATAAAAAACCCTAACCCAAATTGGTTGTTCCTCTTTCAGGTGTAGCCGTCACCCTCGAATTAACCGTTGGATCAACTTGGAGATGAACGACCTAGATTGAGTCTCCTTATATCCCACACGAGCCACACGCGCAGAAGTTTCCAGAATCCACGCGCACGTGGTTTTCACGCGAACTCCTCACTTCCCCACACTAACTTTTCGATTGACCTGATGCTTTGATTGTCGAGCACCACCTTTTCGCTGCCATCATTGCACGACCCGCCGATGACTGTAGAAAGTACCTGCAAAAAGAGAGATACGTCAATATCAAATTTCCAAAATAAGAAAAAGCTAAAGACCGAGAAAAATATGGTAATCACCCAGAAATGTAAAAGAAAAAGGATTATACAAGCAGATAAGAATTAGATGAGCAAAGGAAGACCAAGAACAAGAAATAAGGGAAAAGACAGAGTTGAATTCTTATTCAATTTCATCAATTTTTCGGATGTCCTGTAAGGAAGGGAAAAACACCATTTTTAATCATGTAAACAAAACTTGAGTTTCAACAACCTAAAAATAACTAATTACATGATCAAACCTTCAATTTAGAATTATTTCTAAATTGTCCTGTTATAAATCTCCCTACTCGAAATAATCGTTGACCTCAAGGATTAATTAATGTCGCACGTTAACAAAAGTATCGAAGCTAGATTTTCACTCAAAATAGCCGAAGGAATCCTCTCTAGGAGCCGCCCATTGTGGCATAAGGAGTTTAGACACCACAAGATGAGTCAAAACCATAGCTTGGTCGTAATGTGTAAGAAACTTGTTCAATTGTTCCTTGATCAGCATCTCAAGCTCCTCTCATGCTCTGAGTAGATTTTTTTACCTTAGCTGCTCCACTCTTCTGCTCTTGCCTCCTTATACCATGCACGATACCTTCTTCAATAATAGAAAATATAGCATTCTTGGCATCTTCAATTCGTAGCATACAATCCTCAAATTCAGTCTCTGTTGCAGCCCCACTTTAATAACTTCAACCCCACTTGATAGTTTGACAATTCTTTCAACAAAATCATAAACAAAATTTGTTTCAACAAATTCCTTTAGTTGTGCCACCCTAGCTTGTATCTTATTCTTTAAAGTCGCCTTATCAATGAGTTGAGTTAAATCCATCGACACACACTAAGGGTCAACTCTAGTCAATGTACTAAAATCGAATGATACATCTTGAAATGATGATTGGTTCGACAAACTCTTAATCAAGTTATCACATCCCTCCGTTTCATCAGAAGTTATTGCTACTAGGGGTGTTCAAAATTACCCGACCTGATTGACCCGACCCAAATACTCCATTACCCAGTTTAAAATAGACGAGTATTTTTTAAATTTTTATTTTTTATTAGGTCGAGTACCCAATCCGGTAAATTTCTTGGGTAAATGGGTCAGGCTTGGGCCGCAAAATCCATTTATGTCGGGTACCCAACGACCCAGTTAAATATAATATTTTATAATAATTAAATATATATTTATTAATTCCAAATAAAAAAAAGTTAAATCCAATTACAGTGATAAATATATTTGTCAATATAAATATGATAAAAATATATGCAGTTTATTAGTCTTATGTAGTGTATTTTATACATTTTGTTAGTTTAATGCAGAAAAATATATACAAAAACAGTTTAATGCAGAAAAAAATATATGCAGAAATAGTTTTATACAGAAAAATATATGCAGAAATTAATTTAGTATTATTAATTATATCATTCGAACATATTTTATATTTTTTATAAAAAATCTAAAAATTAATGGGTACTCGGTAACCGAGAACTGGATATCCAAGAACTGGGTACCCAGCAATGAACACCCCTAATTGCTACAACCGCCCCTCTAAACTAGATCAATAGGTCCTTGTTTTTTAGAAGGATCTGTAAAATTTGCAGTCCATGACAATAAAATAATGGTCATCTCGATGGAAAGAAAGCACACATCATCATCAAACAGAGCCACAAATCCAAGGGATAAAGAATCAACAAATAAGTTGTCAAACAACCCAGACAAAATAACGACAAGACCATTGCCAAGAAATATAGCCTTTGAAAATGTTAGTGACAACCATTGTTGCTCGACACTTCTTGTATTATGTTCAGAAACTCCCACTTTCCAACGCCATATTTTTTGGTTGTCAAAGCAGTGAGATGGCTCTTTGTTAATTTCAAATGTATAACCACTATAGTACAATCTCTCGTTCCCTGTAAGAATTGCAACTATGTTCATGTCAACTGTAACAAAACACCCACACTTAAATGAATCCTTGTTCTCAAGGATTAAAGAAAAACTTCCATGGCAACCCCCTTGAAGATCAACCTTGATCATCCTTATTTTCATTAAATGCTTTGATCATATATTCCTCATTGTTCTCTTCGATTGAACTAAACTTGTCATGAGAACTAGCAAGAACGGATTATTTGTGAACAAGCTTCCTATTGGATCAAATATTTCTTGAATTGATTCCACACCATAATACAAATTCACTTCCAAATCAACAACTAATACATTTCTTCTCACAAAATTTATAAATTCAATTGGCATATAACATGCAACACTGGATGTTATTATACTATTCACTCCAACATCAATGTTAATGTAATGCAATTTTCCCCTTTGTTCTAATGTAATTCTCTGTTCGACAAAATCTATGATATTCTCCACGATCGACTTTTACTCCCATCACTAAAAGTCAAAATTTATAGGGATTGTTCACCTGAATAAGCATATTAGCATTCATGAACATACTTCTAATGAAAAAATCCAACATATGTTTTTAATGTGCACAACCTCAACATACTTAAATCGATGTCTATGTTCCACAACACTGAAAATTAATTGAAAATTAACAGCATTCTTCGTTATCGTACTTGCACCTTCATGTCAAATAAATTGAAACGAACCTCTTTGATCTTTAAAGAAATTTGCTAGTGTAGTCTCAAAAATAGAAAAATTGATGATCGTTCTGGATGGATCATCTTCCAATTGAACTTGGAGTTTTGAATCCATGTCCTCCAAACCTTCACTAATCTCTTCACTTTCTATTACTTCGTCTATCACCATTTCATCGAACATTTGGACTTCATTTAATCCCACGTCTCTAGGCATTGTAGGTACTCCCAGCACTACACTTCGAATCAATAATGGTTCCAACATATTGTTACGACTCTCAACCTTTGTTGAAATTTCAGTTGTTGAGATATTTTTCGGCTCAACACAATCCTTCAATCCAGCATCATTATGAAGCTGAATTTCAAGATGGCAACAACCGTCATAATTGTTACGTCCTTGAAGAGAAAGTATGACCGAAATAGCACCATAACCTTGGTATTTGATCATAAATTGAATGCTAAAATAGTTTTAAAATAGAGTAATCTTTTCGACATACCTATAAGGTGAGAAAACTTGATGAAGTACTTCTGGAGTAATAAAAAAATCGCCTGATGAATCGTAACCTGGAGCGTTCAATTTGTAAAATGTAGGTCAAAGACAAATTTCAACTCCTCACTAAACTTGGACAAAAATTGATCATTAGCCATAACCAGAATTGATAGCTTTGATGCCTTTGTAAGGGACAAAACTAAGAAGAAGAATTATACGAGTAAATAAGAAGTAGAGGAGCAAAGGAAGACCAAGAACAAGAATAGGGGAAAAGAAAGAGTTGAATTCTCATTCAATTTAATTAATTTTTCGGATGTCACGTATGGAAGAAAAAACACCATTTTTAATCTTGTAAACAAAACACTGAGTTTCAACAACTTAAAACCAACTAATTACATGATCAAACCTTCTAAATTGTCCCGTTACAAAGAAAAATCAGAGTCATTGTAACCAAAGAAAAAACAGATACAATCAAGCATTATAAACCAGAATCCATATTCAATCGAAAAAGAAAGAAAACTCAATTTTTTTAACTGGTAAAAATCTTCATTATTCTTCCCTTCTTTGCACCCTTGCATTGCATTAACGAAACTAAACAAAATGGTAAATCGAGAAAGCAGAGACTTCCCTTTAGACCTTCGGGTTTGTCGCCGACAAGAAACCTTTTGAGAGTGAGCCAAAGGTGAGCAAAGGAAGCACGGAAGAACCCCTTCCTTTTTTAGTTTCCAAAAAAAGTTGTTTTGAAATCCTACCAGTGAGTGAAGAACATTGATTTCCTTGCCGTAAAGCCGAGCTACAGACTAACGACATGTAAACGCCAACCGAGCTTGGGGTTTGTTATCTCACGTCAGAGAAGAAAAGAACAAAGACAAGCAACTCTTTTTTTCTCACCTTTTACTAAAAGAGAAGATGAAATAATCTTTTTTATTATTATTAATGCAGATTTTTTATAAAAATTTATATTTTCTTTTTCAAAAATTAATTAAATATCTCTGATTAATTATGTTATATTTTCAAAGCTATGTATCTTATTTTATTTTATTTATTTAATCATACAAAAGGCATTTAATTCTTTCTTTATTGTCTTTCTTTTTTTATATATATTGTCAACATCAGTATCTTCTTTCTTTTTCATTTTAATTCCCTTTATTAGAAATTGTATTTATTTACTTGTCTTCCAGTTATAAATATGGTAGAATCATGACTAAGTGATGCCTTGTATATAGTTTTCTTTTTCGTTAATTTCATATATATGTTTGCCTTTTATTATCATTATTTTATTTGTTTAAATCTTATCTAGCTTATTTTTATCTTGTAAAAGTAGATTTCTTTATTTGTCTTCATCTTCTTTATTGAAAGTGCAAGGTATTAACTTCACTGTCAATTAATTTGCTCATGTCACATGTTGGGTATTTTCTTTTAGATTGTACACATGCATATATTTATTTGCCCAAGTACATACTCTTTCTTAAGTATGTTCTTATAATGTTTGCTCCATTTTATACTTGTCGTTTTTATAAGGTGAGATTTCATGGCATTCACACGACACGTGTAGTTTTCTTACATGTCATGTGATATCTTTGTTTTTATATTTTTGTTAAGAAATGCATAATGACACCTTTATTTAATTGTTAATGCGGCCCCTAAATTTAGTAAGGTAAATTTTAGTGTAGTGGTGGTGATTCTAACGCTTACCTTTGGGTTTAGGTGCTTTAAAATAAATACGCATGCTTAGTTAAAAATTAATTCAATTGTCAACTACCCAAAAAATTTAATATTAATAAAGCGGTAATTAAATAAAGTATAATTTTTTGGACGGTGTGGGGTGCTATTCTTTCCCCATTCGTAATCGACTCCCGAACCCCAATTTTCAAAATCTTTGGTTTTACGGTGTCCGATCTACCAAAACGACCGGTTGCGACTTCAATTTTTGAAAAACCATTTTTAAATCGAAAACCCCACGTGGAAGACATTAAATTCTCAAATCGACACGTGACAAATGTTTTCCAACAATGCAAAAAATCGAAAATCGTTTTTAGATCACTACAAATGCGAAGAGAAATCACGAGGTTTCACCCATATTCCTCATGATAGACGGTCAACGTGGGTGATCTAACAGTCGGGGTTTATTCGTGATTTGACGATAAATGATGTGGTGGTAGCGGCATGGGCAGAGCCATGCTTGTGGGTGAGGGGTCAATTGACACCCCAAAGATAGTTAAAAAAATTTACTCTAAAAAAATTATATATATTTTTAAAATGATATCGCTTAAAAAGTATTGACACCATTTATAAATAATTGATAATCTTATAAAAATATTGACACCCCTTAAAAAATAATATAAAATTAAAAACTCACTTAAAAATTAACCAACATGATTCTAAAATATATTTTATATTTAATAATAATAAAATTTAAAAATTTACCACCCATGGCTTATCCACCCCTTTTCCGATGCTTCTTGAATAGGAGACTAATCTTCTTCTTCATTTTACCCATCATATCTTCCTATTTTTTCTCTTTCTAAAATTTTTAAGTTCCTTCACCTTCCATTTACTAATCAATTACTATTTTAGGCTCACAATTGAAGGCATTTGTATAAAGAAGCAAATAAGTTCAAATCTTTGCTTCCAAGACTCAAGGTAAATATATTAAGTTAATTAAATTTATTTATTATCTTTAAATTTGAAATATTCTATTTTTAAGAAAATTAGGCTGAGTTGTGCATTAACTTCAGAATCTAGGTGTAAATTCACTAGTTGCATAATCTTTGAAATTTGAGATCAAAGTTAACCCTTTTTTTGAATGTGAGTTATGGATTATAAATATTAACCAATAACCATGAAAATGTGAGTTAATATGTCATTTATATCTAGATAAATTATGATTCTTTGTAGTTAATGTTAGAAAATAGTGAGCAAATGACCATCTTTGAAGTATTTTTTGGAAATGTAAAGATGAGGAATCGAATAAGAAAATTATTGATTCCTATTCTACTCCGCGAGATCTTTACAACGGTAGCTCATATGCTCAATATTGAGTGATTAATGAGAAATTGATACTCAAAGTTAGAAGGTTAGAATAAAGTAAGGAATGAGAAACCTCATTATCCCATACTGATGGGATAAATGAAGTGGGAAGTGTTTATATACACTTACCCACATAGTTGTCATTGAACGACTTAACATTTTGGTTGGGGTGCATGATGTGGATGATGCAAATATTCAGATCGGTTAGGCTCTTTTTTGGGCTTGCAGATATTTTACCCGTTGTGAATAATTTTTCCATAATTTATTTTATTTTTAAATATCCAAAAAGTGTGTTTTCAATTATAACTGCTCGGGATATTTTTAGATAATGGAAGATATAATGATTATTTTTAATTTAAATTTGAATTTAATTCAATTTTAAACTCTAGATAATTAGTATTATCTCTTAAGATTTGAATTTTAATTCATTTCAAATTGCTCACTGTTGCCCTAATTTCCACTATAAATATGAGGTTGATTTCTCAGTTTTACATCATCTCTCAAACACATCTCATATCTCTCAAAACGTTTTCTCTCCTTGCTTTATTCTGGTAACTATCGAAGGCAAAAAACGATTTGAGAACTCATCAAATGTGTTGTTGTTGGAGTTCCTCTTGTTGTTATATCTTGGGAGACAGACTACCAATAAACTCAGCACCATCGGAGTGACAAAAAATTTGTCTTAAGGAAACTGCGATTGGGCAGGCCTCAACACGATTCTAGTTTATCGTTTCCAAAATCGGTTTGATATAAAATTCTATCTATTTTATTTCATATCTTTGTTTGGTTTTTATTCAATTCGCTAAATAATATTATTATTTTATTTTATTATTATTTATTTTCTTGGATTAACCACCTATTATCCAACAATTACAAATTGATTAATTTGAGGAGAAACTCTTTGTGAGTATAGTTACAACAATTCAAAGGTACAATGATTTTAAAGATAACTTCTAAAAGAATTAAATCTTTAGAATGTGCCTAACATGTGGGGGGTTGTTCTATCAACTAAGTGTGAGAAATCATATGATTTATAGAAGGAAATAAAGCCTTCCTACAACTACGTAAAAATGCGGGGGGTGTCACACCCCAAGGTAATATTTCATTATCAAAGAAAATGAAAATAAGTGGACTGTATTGACTATATGAAACATAGCAACGAATATCAATTTTTGTTAGAAAATATGATAATAAAGAATGACTCATTCTTTAAATGCACTTCCTAAAGAAGTTGATCCAAGTTTCGTAAAACGAACTATAGATATAGAAAATAGTCCACATGTTCAATAATGGTTGGAACAAAGATATTGTCATGATGACAAGTAAGTGTGACAAATGATGGTATGTCAAACCAACTAGGATATATGATCCTATGTTGATGACGTACAATGATATGGTAAATATACCTAAGACCTATCAATTAAAGATTGATATGGTAAATATGAGATTGATTTATTTGATTCTTGGTATCCAAATCAAACAATCACTTGAATGTCTCATATTGACAAAGTCACACTACATAAATAAGAAGTTTTGGCCAGGATGTTTTCGGTATAGCCAAAACTTCAAATACGAGCCAATACTTGCTGAAATGGAATATGCAAATGTTATATACAATCTAAGTATATTGTAGTGCTTTTACTATGAGTAATTTAAGAAGATTCATAAAATAATCCAAAGTCAACACCCTGGATAATAATTGTGAGAATTTTGAGATATCTCAGAGATACTCAAGATTGTAAAACATTATTCCATAAAGATTCTTCGATATAAGTGAATATGTTCAAATCGAATGAATAAGTTATGTTATGTGTTTCTTAAGACAAACATGTACAACCAGATTCATAATAGAATCTGAGTTTTGAGATCCAAATAATTCTGAAAAAAGTCAACTGACTTTAAAATGTCTTGGAGGATACTCATGAATGGCATGAACATGTGTCAACAATGTTTATTGGTAGAGCATATTGTTTTATGAGCAACGGTAATTTGAGACATATGGTTCAGCAATTTAATACCGTTAGACAATTAATCTCAAATAGAGTTATCGCTAATGATTTGATAAAATCAAAGGATAACTGATGCGTGTAATATAAGCACAATTTGAGTGCAAGTGTACACGTCTCCAAGTAATAAAATGATAAGTATACCGTGTATCGTCTCCACAGGGATTGATATACTTAATATGTCTCCCATTGTTCCCTTGCTCTTGTAAAGAAAGTAAAAATACGGATGAGTTGATTTGTTTAACTAATTAAATAATTAAATAACAAAACATAAAATAAAAGGTTAAGAACGATTATAAAGAAAGTGGTTCGGATCCAGCTGCGTCAATTAGTGGATTCAATTGATCTTCTTCTTGCCCAATGCAATCATACAACACTGCTTCGATACTACTGCAGATACAACCTCGACAGTATTAGTGTTCTCTTCCGCGATAATCTCTTGCTCTTGGGCAGAGGCATCAAAGTTCAGCAAAGTGTCCGTAAGTGACTCCGCTCATCTCTGAGTCAGAGTGTTGTTGATGACTGGTCCATAACGATACCTCTCGACGTAAATCAATGATAACCATCAACCAATCCAACACTTCTTTTAGCTGTTGAAACTCTTAACCTATCTCTAGGCCGAGTTAGTGTCTACAACACCTTATTTATCCCTTTCATGAATCTACACCTCTCGATTCTAGATAAATAGATTACTTAAAGACTTCTCTCTCGAGCTTGAATGCAAGAACAAAGAATGACAATAGGATAAGAAAACTTTGATTTTATTATTGCATAAGAACAAAGAAACAAGAATCAATCTCCTCTCACTAATATCTACAACTTTCACCTATTCTTAAGAAGTTTAGAACATATTGTCGTTAAGTACAATTCTTAGGGAGAAGGATTTCTCTAAAAATCGGCTCTCCAAACAATGTGGCCAGCTAGGGTATATATAGTCTTAACCTAGGGAAAACCTTTCCTAAATAGACTTCAACTTGGATTAGGGGACAAGTCTTCTTCAAGGAATATGATATTTCCAAGTTTGCCACCTTCTAGAAGGGTTTTCCCACTTGGTCTTTGACTTGGGCTTTTAGCGTGCTAGCCTGGTCCAATTGGTGCGCTGCATCTTCTAGAATGTTTTCTATATTTTTATCTTTCATTTCTCCTCCATTGTTGGTGCTGTCACACTGAATTCTGCCACGGCCTTCTCTTCTGCATCGGCCTCAACATTGCTTCACTGCCACTTCTGCCCTGGATAATCCTGCATGTATAGAATATGTAATAATATCTACATTCTCTATAAATATTGATATTGCAAGTAATGATAACGGAATATCCAATATTTGCGTAAAGAGTCCATTTTAGTTCAAGTTGGTGTATAATAGATGCTTAAAGTACCATAAGAAGGGTAGTAAATAACTGTCTTTTAGGCACTCATCAAATACCCCCAAACTCGAACTATTTCTTGTCCTCAAGCAATGCAAAATATCAAATTGCCGAACCTTACTCCCCTTTGGTCTTACTCTTCCATCTATTCTCCCCACCATGGTCATGTCTATCTCTCTGTTTTAGTCATTAGTTTACCCAAGGACTTTTACTGAGAAACAAGCTATAAGGCTAGGTGAGTGTGTGCATTTTATGGACAAGGTTGATTCAAGGCTTTCTTAGATAAACTCTAAGTTCAAGACAAATAGAATTTGGATTAAAATTGTCTCCTTAAAACAACAAGCCTTGAGTCAATTTCGGGCACCTCGGGATATGCGTTTTCTATTTCCTTATTTTTCCTATTTTTTTTATTAACCACCTACTTAGCATATTAGAGCCAGTTTCGGGCACCTCTAGCACGAAGGAGAGCAAGACTAGATCCAGTGATAGACACCTCTAGTTATTTTTCCAAAAGGTTTTAAGTCTTTATCACCTAAGTTTATTAAAAGAACTCTTAAATCAAACAAGTCCAAAAAGTGTTTATTTTCTTTCTAACCCTAAAGCAAGCTTCTAAGCTTTATTCCATGAGTATCTTATGGTTATACCTTCAAAATAGAACTTGGTCATGGTAAGGAGAAAGATTTCTATAACCTTAAAGGAGTAAACTAAAGCAAAGCTGATGTAAGGCAGTCCAAGATTACAAACAGAAATTCAAGAAAAGAGAATATTAAAAAAAATCAGAAAAAAAATTACTCCCTTTTCATGGTAATGTTGTGGCAGTGGGTAACCTCGGTAGTGCTTCTACACCTACAATCTCCCCCAAACTCAAACCGAGCATTGTCCTCAATGCTCAAAATATACAGCATGCAAAAGAAAAATGAGAGGTGCGGTGTTGGATCAGTCTTTGCAGATCTACTTGGAGATTTCTTCTATGATTCTCTATTCTGTCTAAAACACAACAAAAAGAAACAGTAAAAATGAAAAAAAAACTAAAACTAATAATTAAATGCTTAAACTTAAATCAGAGGAGGATGTCATGTAGGTGCATCGCCTAAAGTGATGGTTGTCATCGTTTTTGTTTCTTGTTGTTCAGAGTAATGTTTCAACCGTTGGTCATTCACTTTGAATTGAACACCTTCTTTTTGTGACTTGATTGTGATTGCTCCATGGGGATAAACCTTAACAACTTCAAAAGGACCTGACCATCTAGATTTGAGTTTCCCAGAGAATAACTTGAGTCTGGAGTTAAAGAGGAGGACTTGTTGCCCCGGTAGGAACTGTCGCGGCAGTAGTTTACTGTCATACCAGCGTTTCGTCTTCTATTTATAGATCTTGGCATTATCATAAGCTTTCTTCCTGAATTCATCTAATTCATTCAGGTCCAGTAGTCGTTTTTGTCCAGCTTTTTCCTATTCCATGTTTAGATTCTTTACTGCCCAGTAAGCTTTGTGTTCAATTTTCACGGGTAAATGACAAGCTTTGCCAAATACTAATCTATAAGGCGATCCCCCAAAGGAGTTTTGTAAGCTATTCTATACGCTCAGAAAGCATCGTCAAGCTGATGAGACCAATCCTTTCTAGAAGTGTGGACTACCTTCTCGATGATTTGTTTCAGTTCCCTATTTGTAAGTTCAGCCTGGACATTTGTTTGTGGATGATATGTTGTAGCCATTTTATGAGTGACACCTATTTTCTTTAGTGATGCGACAATGAGTCTATTGTCAAAGTACTTACCTTCGTCACTAATGATGGCTCTTGGTACTCCAAATCTTGTGAATATGTTCTTCTTGAGGAATTTGTGTACTGTCTTGACATCATTGTGGAGTGTGGCGATTGCTTCAACCCATTTGGACACGTAATCCACTACTACTAAGACGTAGAGATTTCCTTGAGATGAAGGGAATGGTCCCATAAAGTATATTCCCCATACATCAAATAATTCTACTTCCAATATTGGCTTTTGTGGCATCTCGTTTCGTCTTGATATATTGTCTGTCCTTTGACATCAATCACAAGCCTTGCAATAGAGGTTGACATCTTTGAAGAGCGTCGGACAATAAAGTCCTGATTGAAACACTTTTATTGTTGTTTTGTTTCCGCCAAAATATCCTCCACACGGTAGGTCGTGACATTATTGAAGAATTGCTTGTTGTTCCTCTTCTGGACACATCGTCGTATAACCTGATCTGCACATTGTCGAAACAAGAGAGGTTCATCCCAGAAATAATGCTTGGCATTATGCTGAAACCTCTTTTTTTTCGTTATAATTCAAGTTATAAGGAAATATACCACTGACTAAAAAGTTAACAAGATCTGCATACCAGAGAGTTGTCGTTACTGCCTGTATGTCTTCCTTGATAGATTCTGAAATATATACAAATAGTGTCTGGGCCTCGTAATCATGTACTACTATGGGTGCTGCCTCGGCAGCATGGGCATCTTTTGTTGCGACATGCAATATTTGTTCATCTCGAAAGGTGTCTTGTATGTCCTCAGTTTATAGCCTTTTCATTCTCCAATCTGGATAAATGATCAGCTACTTGGTTTTCAGTACCTTTCCTATCTTTTATCTCCACATCGAACTCTTGTAGCAGAAGAATCTATCTTATCAATCTTGGTTTGGCATCCTTTTTGGAGAAAAGGTACTTAAGTGCCGAGTGGTCTGTATGGACAGTGACTTTAGTTCCAATGAGATAGGAACCAAACTTATTGAAGGCAAACACTACTCCTAGTAATTTTTTCTCGGTTTTAGTGTAATTTATCTGAGCATCATTGAGTGTCTTGCTAGCGTAGTAAATAATATGGAAGATATTGTTTTTCCTCTGTCCGAGTGCTGCCTCGACAGTATGATCACTTGCATCACACATTACCTCGAAGGGCAAGGTCCAATCTAGCGGAACCACTATCCGTGTTGTAACTAACTTTTCCTTTAGGGTCTCGAATGCTTTAGTACATTTATCGGTAAATTCAAATTTTCTATCCTGCTCAAGTAAGTTACAGAGAGGTTTAGAAATTGTAGAAAAGTTCGAGATAAACCTTCTATAGAAACTTGCATGTCCCAAGAAGTTTCGAATTCCTTTCACAGAGATGGGTAGAGGTAGATTCTTTATCACATCAACCTTAGCTTTATCTACCTCAATTCCTTCGGATGATATTTTATGGCCCAGTATTATGTCCTTGTTTACCATAAAGTGGCATTTTTCCTAATTGAGGACTAAATTGGTTTTCTCACATCTTTGTAGTACTTTCTCCAAATTGCTGAGACAATGAGCAAAATTATCTCCAAAGACAGAAAAATCATTCATGAATACTTCCATGAAATCTTCTATCATATCTGAAAAAATTGTCATCATGCATCTCTGGAAGGTGGCCGGGGCATTTCAAAGGCCGAACAACATTTTTTAAAAAGCATATGTTCCATACGGGTAGGTGAATGTGGTTTTTGCTTGATCTTCTGGAGCAATAGCAATTTGATTATATCCAGAATATCCATCAAGGAAACAATAATAGGATTTGCCAGTTAGTCTGTCGAGCATCTCATCAATAAAGGGTAGAGGAAAATGATATTTCTTTGTTGCTTTGTTCAACTTCGGTAGTCCATACAAACTCTCCACCCTGTCACAGTTCTTGTTGGGATTAACTCATTGTTCTTATTGGTTATGACGGTCATGCCACCTTTTTTGGCACACATTGTACTGGGCTTACCCATTCACTGTCAGAGATAGGATAAATGATTCCGGCATCAAGCCACTTGATTATTTCCTTCCAAACTACCTCCTTCATGGCATGGTTAAGTCTCCTCTGGGCCTCCACAGTGGGTTTTTGACCTTCATCTAATATGATTTTATGCATACAAACGGCTGAGCTTATTCCCTTTATGTCATCAATTATCCACCTTATTGTTGTCTTATGCTGCCGCAGCACTTCTATTAAGCTTTGTTCTTGTTTCGGCTGTAGCTTCGAAGAAATGATTACGGGCATTGTATGGTTGGTTCCCAAATAAACACACTTTAAATTAGCAGGCAAGGGTTTTAGTTCAGTGATTATTGATTCCGTACTAGTGGGCTCCTTTCTTGGATAATTCAGAGGTTCAAAGTGCTTACCTGGAAAGTGGGTTGTCCAGTTTGCTTCCTCGATTTCTTTTGCCTCAAGGCTATCAACTTCATGTGCTTTGTTTAGAGCATGGGTATAGCAATCATCCTCAGAACTGCCGAGGCAGTGATGCGTTGAATTGCTGATAGTGCTACCGAGATAGTTGTTTTCCAAACATGGTTGTATCAAGTCCTCATTAAAGTTTTCTGATACTTGGCATTCTTCTGGACTATCATGATTTGTCAGCATACGAAAAACATTAAACTTGATTTGTTGATTATTTATCATCATAGTCAATTCTCTATTTTCCACGTCTATTAGAGTACGACCGATAGCAAGGAAAGGTCGACCCAATATGATAGGTGCATTGTCGTCGGCCTCACAGTCAAGGACAAGAAAGTCGGCAAGAAATATAAACTTGTCGACCTTTACCAGAATGTCCTCAATTTTGCCTTCAGGATGCACATAGGACCGATCCGCAAGTTGTAGCAGTACTATTGTTCATTTTGCCCGTCCTATTCCGATGTTTTGAAAAACTGATTTGGGCATAAGGTTGATGCTCGCTCCCAAGTCGCATAGGGCCTTTCCTTTATAACCATCCCCAATCACACAGGGGATTATGAAGCAGCCAGGATCTTTTAGTTTGGGCGAAATGCAATTATGCAACATGGCCATGCAACCTTCAATGGCTGCCACCGTTTTAAATTCCCCTAGCCTTTTTCGTTTGGATACTATGTCCTTTAAGAACTTGGCATAGTTGGGCATTTGTTCAATAGCCTCAACTAGTGGAAAGTTGACATGGACCTGCTTCAAGATGTTTAGGAATTTCTAAAATTAGTGGTCCTATTTTTGCTTCTTTAGCCTCTGTGGGAAAGGATGTGGTGGTTTGATATCCTCCAGGTTTCCTTGGATATTGAGTTTAATACCTGGGGTAAATTTATCTGCATCTGCCTCGGCAGGTGGTTTTGTTACTTCTGGTTCTGCTATCGTGGCAATGCTCTCGGCAGGGTCCTGCTCAGCTTCTGAGTACTCATGATGTTGCTTTTTTGGTTGGACTCTATCGATTGAGGTCCCTTCTTTATTTCTTAATTGTAGGCCACTTCTGGTTGTAATTACCTTGCATTGCTCGTGGTCTAACACTTTAGCAACTTCAGTATTGCTAGGTAAACCCCCTGGTGGTCGAGTGTTTTGTCGTTGGGCAAATTGACCAACTTGGGTTTCTAAGGATTTTATCGCAGCCTCCTGGTTTTGCAGTCTCATCTTAGTTTGGTTCATGAAGTCATCAGTACGCTTCATGAAGCGGCTATTCTCCATCATGTAAGCATTAGTTTTTGTCATAAAAGCCGTGAGAGAATCTGCCAATGCATTCAAAGACTGTTGTTGTTGTACCTACTGCTGTGGCATATGCTGCTGAGTATTCTGTTGCGGCAGGTTCTGGCTTTGGTGCTAGAATCCTTGGGCTTGATTAATTGGATTTAAGGCATTGTTAGGGTCACTCCATGAAAAGTTTGGATTCCTTTTCCAAGATGGGTTATAATTGTTGGACATCATTGGATTGTTTCTGTTATAGTTTCCAACATATAGGTTGGTTTCCTCATCTTGCATGTAATCCGACGAGTTAACTGTCTTAACCTCATGTATGTTTCTCTGGGTTTGCATATTCTGAACCATCTTGGTCAGAGAAGCCAATTGTGCTGCCACCGAGCTGGATGTATCTAATTCATGGGCTGTGGTATGATGTCTCATTCCTCTTCACCTTGATGTGGGAAATTAAAAATCATTCCTTGCGAGTTTGTTCAGAATCTCAATGGCTTTCGTGGGTGCTCTATCCAAAAGTGTCCTATTTGCGAAAGCGTCTAGCATCATCCTTGTGGAGGCATTGGTAGCATTGTAAAACATGGAGACTTACGTCCACAAGGGAAAACCATGTAGTGGGCATCTGTTTAGCAATTCTTTGTAACGTTCCCATGTCTCATACATCGATTTATCTTCATCTTGTCGGAATGATGTGATTTCATTACGGATACGATTATAGAGATGGTGTCTTGTGCGTTCAATCTCAGGATCCAACTCGTACAATGGACCACTCGGGTTTGCCCTGTCATAAACCAAATAAATCAAAGTTAATAAAAATTAAATAAATAAATAATTAGAATTAAAGTTAGATAAAGAATAGTTAAAGAGCAAGAAAATAAAGAAAATAAAATTTAGTTGTCAATCCCCAGCAACGGCGCCAAAAACTTGATGTGTGTAATATAAGCGCAATTTGAATGCAAGTGTACACGTCGCCAAGTAATAAAATGATAAGTATATCGTGCACCATCTCCACAAGGAATGGTATACTTAATATGTCTCCCTTTGTTCCCTTGCTCCTAAAAAGAAAGTAAAAACAGATGAGTTGATTTGTTTAACTAACTAAATAATTAAATAACAAAACATAAAATAAAAGGTTAAGAACGATTATAGAGAAAGTGGTTAGGATCCAGCTGCGTCAATTAGTGGATTCAATTGATCTTCTTCTTATCCAATGCAATCACACAACACTGTTTCGACAGTACTGCAGATACAGCCTCGGCAGTATTAGTGTTCTCTATCGCGGTAATCTCTTGCTCTTGGGCAGAGGCATCAAAGTTCAGCAAAGTGTCCGTAAGTAACTCCGCTCATCTATGAGTCAGAGTGTTGTTGATGACTGGTCCCTGACGATACCTCTCAGCGTAAATCAACGATAACCACCAACCAATCCAACATTTCTTTTAGCTGCTGAAACTCTTAACTTATCTCTAGGCCGAGTTAGTGTCTACAACACCGTACTTATCCCTTTCGTGAATCTACACCTCTCGATGCTAGATAAATAGATTACTTACAAACTTCTCTCTCGAGCTTGAATGCAAGAACAAAGAATGACAATAGGATAAGCAAACTTTGATTTTATTATTGCATAAGAACAAAGAAACAAGAATCAATCTCCTCTCACTAATATCTACAACCTTCACCTATCCCTAAGAAGTTTAGAACATATTATCGTTAAGTATAATTCTTAGGGAGAATGATTTCTCTAAAAATCGGCTCTCTAAACAATGTGGCCGTCTAGGGTATATATAGTCTTAACCTAGGGCAAACCTTTCCTAAATAGACTTTAACTTGGAGTAGGGAACAAGTCTTCTTCAAGGAATCTGATATTTCCAAGTTTGCCGCCTTCTAAAAGGGTTTTCTCGCTTGGTCTTTGACTTGGGCTTTTAGCGTGCTAGCTTGGTCCAATTGGTGCGTTGTATCTTCCAGAATGTTCTCTATATTTTTATCTTTTATTACGTCTCCATTGTTGATGTTGTCACACTAAATTCTACCGCGGCCTTATCTTCTGCCTCGGCCTCAATATTGCTTTGCCGTTTCTGCCCTGGATAATCCTGCATGTACAAAACATGTAATAATATCTGCATTCTCTATAAATATTGACTTTGTAAGTAATGATAACGAAATATCCAATATTTGCGCAAAGAGTCCATATTTCAGTTCAAGTTGGTGTATAATAGATGCTTAAAGTACCATGAGAAGGATAGTAAATTACTGCCTTTTAGGTACTCATCAATAACATTGTGGATCCAATAACCTAAAAGGTTAAAAATTGAGATCAAGTTGAGAAAACATCTAAAGGAATGAGACTAAATCCCATGAAAAATAAAGGCGCTATGTGAAGGAAAAACTCTACCTAGTTGACTGGAGATCCCAAGATCTAGGTTCAAAGGGACAACCTAATTGCATAGACTTGTGCAGTCACTGTGAGGGGTTCCCTCCCAAGTCCATTTCTTATGATGTGAATAGTGATAAGAATTTGGTAAAGGTTAAGCAAAAGTTTTTAATGACCATTGTGTGTTACGGTGAGCCGAGCAACATGAGTCACCTATGTGAGAGTAAAGTGGGGCCGCTTCAAGGAGACTATTGGGCATAGTTCTTTCATACTCTTGCAGAACCAAGAGATGTCCATGGCCTTAAAGACATAACCATGACAGTTGTATCTCTTGTCAGAAAGATAGGTGTGTGAAGTATGTCATCGTTTACAGCAACGGTTGATAGTTCAAGGACATAATGTCTACCGATTAACTAGTAAAGTAAATATACTTTCACAGGGGAAGGTTCAAAGGAGGAAACCTACCTATCCTATGCATCTATCAATCGTAGAGCCTATCACCACATTGTAACAAAATGTTTTGATAAAAACATCAATTTCATTCATGTGGGGGATTGTTAGAAAATAGTAAGCAAATGACCATCTTTGAATCATTTTTTGGAAATGTAAAGATGATGAGTCGAATAAGGAAATTATTGATTCCTATTCTACTCTGCGAGATCTTTACAACGGTAGCTTATATGCTCAATATTGTTGAGTGATGAATGAGAAATTGATGCTCAAAATAAGAAGGTTGAAATAAAGTAAGGAATGAGAAACCTCATTATCACATATTGATGGGATAAATGAAGTGGGAAGTGTTTATATACACTTACCCACATAGTTGTCATTGAATGACTTAACACTTGGGTTGAGGTGCATGACATGGACGATGCAAATATCCGGACCGATCGAGTCCTTTTTTAGGCTTGCAGATATTTTACCCGTTGTGAATAATTTTTTCTTAATTTATTTTATTTTTAAATATCCAAAAAGAGTTTATTTTCAGTTATAACTGCTCAGGATATTTTTAGATAATGAAAGGTATAATGACTATTTTTAGTTTAAATTTGAATTTAATTCAATTTTAAACTCTAGATAATTAGCATTATCTCTTAAGATTTGAATTTTAATTCATTTCAAATTGCTCACTGTCGCTCTAATTTCCACTATAAATATGAGGTTGATTTCTCAGTTTTACATCATCTCTCAAACACATCTCATATCTCTCAAAACGTTTTCTCTCCTTGTTTTTATTCTGGTGACTAGCGAAGGCAAGAACGGTTCGAGAACTCAGCAAATGTGCTATTGTTAGAGTTCCTTTTGTTGTTGTATCTTGGGAGACAAACTACCAATAAACTCAGCACCATCAAAGTGACAGAAAATTTGTCTTAAGGAAACTGCGATTGGGCAGGCCTCAACATGATTCCGGTTTATCGTTTTCAAAATGGGTTTGATCTAAAATTTTATCTATTTTATTTCATATCTTTGTTTCGGTTTTATTCTGTTCACTAAATAATATTATTATTTTATTTTATTATTATTTATTTTCTTAGATTAACCACCTATTATCCAACAGTTAAAACATAAAATATTAGATGTCATATTATGTCTTTACAATCTAAATTTCTTTTTGTTAATATGTGCTTTATACGTTGAAATCTAGTTAAGCATTTTTACTATGTTTAAACTAAATTTGTATATTTATTCATGCTCAAAATTATATTTGAAACGTTTAAAGTGATAGTTAAATGTCAAATACGTATATTTATACATGCTTAAAATTTTACTTGTAAAAACGTATATGAAAATGTTTAGCAGGAATGGACAGATATTTTAAAAGAAAACCAACTTTTGATGTAGAATAAAAAGAACAAGAAAGCGAACAAGAAAAAATGGTAAATCTTCAAGGCGACAAAAAAATAAATTTAGAGGAAGGTGAAAAAAATCATGTTAAGTTTAGTCTTGATAATCTTTCAACAGATTCAGGATTAAGAATTAAAATTACAGATTATCATCAAAACAATAAAGACCACATAACAAGAGCATATTTACAAAAAGGACCTTTCCAACCTCGTAATCACAATTTTCCCAAAACAACAATTGCAGGAGTGGAGCAAAGATTTCCAACTTCTTGGTATAAAGGTCATAAAAATTAGTTAGAATATAGTATTAAAAAACATGTATTTTGTTTATGTTGCTACCTTTTTGCTGACCAGAACAGAAGAGGTGGTGGTGTATTTGAGATTGATGGATTCAACAATTAAAATAAAAAATAGACTAGAGTTGCATATTGGAGCTATAAATAGTTCTCATAATATAGCCGTGAGAAAGTGTGATAACTTGATGAAGCAAAGACAACATATTGATACGACTTTTTTAAGGCAATCCGATGAAGTTCGTAGTAAGTATCGAACTAGATTAACTGCTTCTATTGATTGTTCTCGATTTCTTTTGAAGCAAGGTCTAGCATTTCGAGGACATGACGAGTCTGTTGATTCTATCAATCAAGGTAACTTTCTTGAACTTCATAAGTTAATTGGTGACCATAATGAGGTTGTGAGAAACATTACTCTAGAAAATGCTCCAAAAAATTATCGCTTAACTCTCCAAATATTTAAAAGGACATTGCACATGTTGCTGCAATAGAAACAATAAATGTCATAATTAAAAATCTTCAAGATGATTTATTTACTTTACTAGTAGATGATTCGCGTGATGTATCAAATAAAAAACAAATGAGAATTATGTTGCAATATGTGAATGAAGAGGGATATGTTTTAGAAAGATATTTAGGGATTGTTCATGTTGGAGAGACATTACTCATTATCACTTAAAGTTAAAATTAATGCATTCTTGACTAAATTTGGATTGAGCATATCAAGAATACGGAGACAAGGTTATGATGGTGTTAGTAACATGCAATGGAGTTTAATGGTTTGAAAAGTTTGATTTTAAGACAAAATCCGCCAGCTTTCTACATTCATTATTTCGTACATCAACATCAAATGGTATTGGTTGCGGTAGCAAAAAATCCTATTCAGATTGTATCTTTCTTTAATTTGATAACTTCTTTGATAAATGTTGTTTTCGGCTCTTGCAAACGACATGACAAGCTTCGTGAATTACAATTTTCTCAAGTTCAAAATACCTTGACCAATTTTGAAATTTGTTTAGGAAGAGGATTAAATCGAGTGAGAACTCTTGTTCGACCAAGAGATACTCGTTGAGGATCATATTATAGTACACTTCTGAGCATAATTATCATGTTTCATTCGATAATTGATGTTCTTGAAATTATCAAAGATGATGGGTTAAGATCCAAACAAAAGACAGAAGCTAATACTTTGTTAGATTTGATACAATCATTTAATTTTTTCTTGCATTTAATGAAATGTGTATTGGGAATTACAAATGAATTGTTAGAAGCACTTCAAAGAAAAGATCAAGATATTGTTAATGTCATGTCTTTGGTAAGAATTTCAAAAGAACAATTACAAATGCTCCACAAAGATGGATGAACTTCATTGTTGTTAGAGGTATCATCATTTTGTCAAAAACATGAGATTAATATCCCTAGCATAGATGATGCATTTATTAGCAAAGGAAGGTTACGGAGAAAAGCTCACAAGGTAACAAATATACACCATTATCGCATTGAGTTATTTTATACTGTTATAGATATGCAACTTCAAGAGCTCAACAACCGTTTTAGTGAAGCAAACACAGAGTTGTTATGTGTATATTGCTTATCTTAGAAGAAAAGTTTTGTAACTTTTGACAAAAAAAAGTTAATTCATCTTGGTGAAATTTATTCTTCCGATTTTTTACTATTGAACTTCTTGCACTTGATAGCCAATTGGATACATACATATATAACATGTGTTCAAACGAAGAGTTCTCAAATTTAAAGGGGAATCAAGACCTTGCTAAGAAGATGGTTGATACAAAGAAGAATATTGTTTATTCATTGGTATATCGTTTGTTCAAGCTTGCATTGATTTTGCCCGTTGTTACGACAAGTGTAGAAAGAACTTTTTTTGCAATGAAGAATGTGAAGAATCGTTTAAGAAATCGAATTGAAAATCAATGGATAAATGATTGTTTGGTTACATATGTTGAGAAAGATATTTTTAATAGCATCGTCATGGAAGAAATCATTCAACAATTTCAAAATATGAAGAATCGTCGTGGACAATTGTAATAGTTTAGTTGTTTACTTTTTATTGTAATAGCTTTATAATAATCTATCAGATATTAATGTTATGTATCATTAATTTGTATTACTTTATATAAATATTTTAATTTTTTAAATTATGACACCCCAAAATAAAATTGTTGGCTCTGCCATGGGTGGTGGTGTGCGACACGGACAACAGTTGAAGGCTGGTTGGAGTTCGACCAAAAAAAAGGATAAGGGTGATGAATTATTTCGAACGGGAACCAAATAAGAGAAAGTGGTTGCTTTCAAATTGGAAGCCAAAAATGGGTTTGAGTTATTATAACTGTTTATAAATACCATAGCCAAAGGTAAATCACATACAAAGTCATCGAACATTTTGAGGCTTTATGGAAAGACTCCAAAAGTTTTACCACTCTACAAAATAACCCTTAAATTCTTAAATTTAAACTAAAAAAGTTAACTTTACTCAATTTAGTCCTCGAACTCAATTAGGATTTCTAAATTAAATTCCCAAAATCAATTTATTGTTTTTAACTCAAATTCTAGGGTTTGGATCAAAAATTCCTAAATTAAATATGGGTTCAAATTAGGGATTCTAGGTGTGTTACAAACTAGATATTAAAAGTGAAGAACAAGCAACGTGAACGAGCAAAGACTTTGGTCTTCATAAGAATAAAACACTTCAATCGATTTTTTACTACTTAAATATGATATATCTAAAGGTGTCTATAACCACTTACATGTCCTGAAGGGTCTAAAGCAGAGGACAAAATAGCAAGAGAACAAAATATCCGCCAACAAAATTGTAGACAAATTCAACCTTAAAATGCTGGCATAAGCAATGCTACAACTTGTATAAGATTAAACTAAATGTTATAAACAAATACACTACAAGCAAGCTTACGAATAAGAACACACAAGGGCTTGCCCTTTATGTGATCAAGCCCACAAAATCTGTCATTCCAGCCCACTACAACTCAATCACTACACAATACCATAATGACCCCCCAAACGCTCTTTGAGTAGGCCCAACCAAGAAATAAATGATTTCTGGTTTCCTCAGTTTAGCTACAAAAAGTTAAAAATAAATGATCCTTAGAGATATGTCGTCTCTCTAAGATATTTGCAATATAGCACATAGGTTACGAAGTAAGCTAATACCTAGAGACCCAATTGGAAAGGCGTAGGCAACTTGGCAATTGGAAAAGATGTTTTATTACACTCTAGTTACTCTCTTTCACAATGTCAATGTCAAAATTAATTACTTGAGTTCCAACTACAAACAACTACATTATAAAGGCCAAAGACATGGTTGGTTGGTCGTTCCAACTTGAACAAACAATGTTCAATTCATTAGGGGCGTGTATTATTCGGTTTTAACCGATCGAACCAAAATTATTTCGATTAATTTGACCGGTTAATTTTTAATAAATTCGGTTAACGGTTTTTTTTTTTGAAAATTCTGTTAACAGTTAATTTATTTTGAAAATTCGGTTAACAGTTAATTCGGTTCGAAATTAATTAATTAGTCGAATTAACCGAAATTCTTATATACTAAATATTATATAATATTATATATTTATTTTTAGTCATTTAACTTTCAAAAAATTATAAAATATTCATTAATTTTTTTATATTATAAAATAGTCACTAAATTTTTATTAAGTTAGCATAAAATAAAAATTTAGTAACTAAAAAATTATTTTAATATAATTTAGGTACCTATTATGTAATTTAACCAAAATTTATAATAAACTTCGATTAATTCGGTTAATTAACAAAAATAACTTCAGTTCGTTTAATTTAGTTAACGGAAATTCGATTCGGTTAACGGTTAAGATTTTTAAAATTTTAGTTAATTCGGTTTGATTACCGACCTAATTAACAGAATGCACACCCCTACGATTCATAACATGCAGCACACCACACTTTGTTTCATCACAAGGATAATTTATAGTACTTCATTTTCATCTGATTATTTTTCTTTTCTATTCGGCTAACATGGAATGCTTAGTGTCTGTTATTTTATGTACAATAGTTTAATTTACAATGGCATAAAGATAATTTTAACTCTTAACGTTTACAGTTTTTGTCGTTTTGGCCCTTATTCTTTTTTTGGGATAGATTTAGCCCTTAACCTATATCTTTTTGACAAATATCTTATTTTTTAACTAGGTTGATGACTAGACCGTTAAAAATTTAACGATGATACATATATATGAGAAATTATTCTATGGACCAGTTCCACTACGTCATCCATGGTCCTTAAGAACAAAAAACAAATCTACGTCATTATTTTTTACACATCATCTGCACACTCATAATTTTAATTTCCAAATCATCTCTCTAAATAAAATATATTAAAATTAAAAAAATGATGACGTGGATTTGTTTTTTATTCTAAACACTAAACCTAACCCTAAACCCTAAATCCTAACACTAACACTAACACTAACCTTAATCCCTAAACTCTAACCCTAAACCCTAACCCTAACCCTTAACCCTAACACTAACACTAACACTAATCCCTAAACTCTAACCCTAAACCCTAACCCTAACTCTAAACCCTAAACCTAAACCCTAAACCCTAAACCCCAAACCCTAATTAAAAAACAAATCCACGTCATCATTTTTTAATTTTAATATATTTTATTTAGAGAGATGATTTGAAAATTAAAATTATGAGTGTGCAAATGATGTGTAAAAAATGATGACGTGGATTTGTTTTTTGTTCTTAAGGACCATGAATGACGTGGTAGAACCGGTCCATAGAATAATTTCTCCATATATATATATATATGGAATATAATTTTAAGTGACATGGCATGTAACATATCAAATGCATATATATAGAATATAATTTTATTCTAATATAAAATATAAAAAAATAAAATTCAAATAAAATATTAAAAATTAATTAATTCTAAAAAATAAGATTATTAAATATTCTTAACCCTAACTACGATAAAATCAAAATCTTATTTGAATTGTGTTTATATTTTTAAGATGATATTTTGATTCTATCGTAGTTAGGGTTAAGAATGTTTAATAATTTTTTATTTTAGAATTAATTAATTTTTAGTATTTTATTTAAATTTTAATTGTTTTATATTTTATATTGGAATAAAATTAAATTCCATATATATGTATTTGATAGGTTACATTCTATATCATTTAAAATTATATTCCATATATATATCATCGTTAAATTTTAACGGTCCAGTCATCAAACTAGTTAAAAAATAAGATATTTGTCAAAAAGATATAGGTTAAATGCTATAATTTATCCCAAAAAAATAAGGGTCAAAACGATAAAAACTGTAAACGTTAAAGATTAAAATTATCTTTATGTCATTTATAATTATAAGCAGTACAATTAAAATGTTATAAAATATAAAATATAAAATGTTACATACGCAACTAAAAATAATATACTTTCTAATAACGTTTTAAGTTGTTGGTAAGTTTTAAAACTTATAGCCAAATTCCAAAATTTGTTATGAAAAAAAATATTCCAGTAACATTTTAAATTATAATCTAAAATATTCTAAAAAAATGAATAGTTTAGTTATGGAAATTATAATTTTAGATTCTGTATTTTTTTAAAATTTTAAATTAAATCATCATACCCTAAAGACGTCGATTCCTTTTTCTTTATTTATATCTTCTCTTTTGTTTCCTCTCTATAGAATCCAACAGAGTTTAAGCACCTTACAGCCATCCAAATTCTTGGATTATAATCAGTAGAAGAATTTGGTGAATATATTCGAGGGACTTAAATTAACATTTTTAAAATATATGTTTAAATTGAAGTTTTCATAAATTTTAACAGGGTGTAATTTATATTTAAAAAATTGAGGTCTAACTGGAATTTTTAAATTTTGAAAGTTTTAATAAGAAGTTTTAAAAATCATTGGAGTAATTTAATTAAAATTTTAAAATTAATACAAATTTTTAAAATTTGTGAAGACCAAATTATATTTTTTGAAAATTTGAGGATTAAATTATAAATTTTTTAAGTTCTTAGTGCGGTCTTATCCCAGTATGTCCTTATGAGTTTTCGCCTATCTTTCTTTATAATAAAATTCGGTGGTTGATCACTTAACCAAATTAATTCAATTTAGTCGGTTAATTCAGTTTAGTCGACCGTTTGAACACCTCTAATCAATCAATAAAATACATATATTTAATTAATTTTTTCATCTTATTTTTTATCAAGTGAATTTTCATTAATATATATTATAAATTAAATTTAAAAATAATATATATCAGATTTATTTAATAAAAAATAAAAAAATTAAATAAATAAATAAATACATCTAATTAATTAATTTCATAAATAATTTGATAAGAATAATCTATAATATTATTTCTTCGTATAAATGACTTCCACCGAAAAATGTTGGCAACAGATCAAACATTAATGAGCTAGGTTCTCTCTCTCTCCGTTTCTTTCTTGTAATTTTCCATCCTATAAAAGAATCCTTACTGATCTAGGTTCGTATAATTCAACTTTTCCTCAGCCTCGAAGGAATCTGGAATAACTTTAGGGATGCCAATTCACTCAGTCACACTGCTTTTTCTCTTCATATTCAATGCTTGAGGCTATTGAAATCTTGTCTATTTTAGTTGCTTTTATTTAAGACTTACAATAAAAATTAAGTTTAGAATTTAGAATTTAAGATTAAAATTTTAAAATTTTAAGACAAAGCATATGTTTTAATATTTAAAATTTTAAATTAAAATTAGAATTTAAAATTTTATTTTTAGGAAATCAAGGAATGATAAAAAAAAAATTGTTTTGATGTTTATATTTTTTTATTGTAAAGAGAATAAAATAGAAGTAATAAAGAAACTGTGGGCAGTGAGGAAGATATGGTTCTTAAGCTTTGTAAGGATTCTAAATGGCCGGAGCAGAGGCTTTCTCCCCTTCCAGTTGTGTGATTTTGTCTTTGCATCTTTACAAGTAGGAGAATAAGAAATTCGAAAAGAATGATATTTTTCGACACCAGCACCGCCTCTATATTCTCTTGTCTGTGGCACCGATGGAAGTTTTTAACGGACATAATAAAAACTACCATAATAATTTGATAAATTATATTTGTTGGATGATATTAATTTTTAAATTTAATTTAAAAATTTTAAAATATTTTTAATAAAAATAAATTATTTATATTGATAAAAATTAGTTATTTGTTGAGTTGGAATTACTGAGAATTTTTTCTTAAAAATTTGAGAGCAAAGAATGTATTAAAATTTTTAAAATGTTATAATTGTTCTTCACATGCGACAATTTATTATAAGATCTTATTGACTATTTTTATTACAATTATTTCTGCATAATAAAGTTTTTCAAAATTAAAATTGTTGAAGTCATACTTATGAACAACTATATCATAATAAAGACTAAATAAACTTGTTTTCATGACTAGGGGTGATAATGAGCCTGACCGGCTCTTTATAAGTTTATTGCTCAAAAGAATAATCTACTGATATCTTTTGTAATACAATAAATTTTTTAAAAAAATTATATTTTTTATCGATTATAAATTAAGGGTATCATTTTAATAAATTGTACAAAGAAAAAAAATTATCGAATATTTAAGATTTATAATTATTTTTCAAGAATAAAGATTTTTTTAAAAATTTTTTGAGGTATTTATAAGAATAAATTCAGTAATTAATTTTTTTGTGTTGTATTGAATTATATAGGAGCCGAACCTAAACACATGTTTTCGAGACCACATTATAGCGTTGAAATTATCAGGTTTAATGTGGCAATGATGGTGTAATGGTCTCTGTATCCCCACATGTCACGCCCACTGCAGATAAGAAAAGGAAATCACAAGAAGTGATTTGGACGATCCCAGAGGCAGATGCTTCCGTTGTTAAAAGGACCGGTCTTCAATTATTCAGCACTACCTCCATCCAATTAGACATTTGAAGGACAAGGGTATGGAGAAAACATGGCAAAAGCAGACAGATTTAAGGGCAAAAACATGTGGAGGAGGAGAATCAAACACCAACACATGCAAAACATTTACATAAAAGATGAAATATGTCATTAATATTCAACTGATGACTAAACTTTACACTGGACCTGTAATAATGCAGCAAAGCATGAACTTGAAGGTCTCCAATGGTCATTGCTAGGATAAAAAGTACCAGCAAGACCAGTCTACAAGGGAGATACCTCTCTTACTCGTACAACATATTAACATTGACATAGATGCTGAACTCAAAACAACTCTGTAGAAACTCTACAAAGGTTAAAAATTTCATTGTAGAGGCTACTGGAGATGTACTAGGAAACCCTAAAGGACACTAGAAAAAAGATTACATGGTAGTAGTATTTTTGTTTTCAAGACTCAAGAGAGTTCCCTGATGGCTTCCCAATCGATTTCAACTGAAGGGAACTTTTCCAAGCTGAAGTTTTCATTGTCTTCCCACTTCGAATCAGAGAAATCCAAGAAAGATATATCTGATTCTGGTGAAGAAGACCCTGCCAATGATTCATTGGATGAAGCTGGTGTTGGCAGTGGATTCTGCACGATGGGATCGGATAAACTTGGAGACTGATCCAACTCCTCGCGCTTTACTTTACGTTTTGAATCGGAAACGGAAGAGGTCTTCCCTTGTTTCCCTAAGCTCTCACAGATGGCTTGCAGCTTTGCATGAACCGAGGAATGGAGAGGTTTGAACCCCCCGAATTCCCCTGAAGCATGAGCTCCATGATGCTTGAGGTGGGGGAAATTGAGCCTGGCGAATTCTCCTCGGAGCATGTAAGCAGCCTTGTCATAAGCCAAAGCTGCTTCTTCAGCCGTATCAAAAGTGCCAAGCCAAAGTCTGGTTCGGTTCCTGGGGAGTCTGATTTCAGCAACCCATTTCCCCCAGTGCCTCTGCCTCACTCCCCTGTAGAGTTTCGCAGGCTTTGGAGGAGTTGAAGACACATGTTTCATAGGGACAGCTTTTGGGGACAGAAAGTTGAGCCTCTGCCTCTGGTTTCCAAGGTAAGTTTTTGGAACCATAGAATCTAGCGGCTGTTGCTGCTGATGATAGATTTGAGTTTGAATTTGAAGGATTTGAGAATGGTTGAGCTGATTAAGACCAATTGAACCTGTTTTCTCAAAATTCATCGGATCGAAATGGTTAAACAACACATGATTAGAAAATCCAAGATCCATGTTAGGTTGTGAAGCAGATAAAAGTTGAGAATATGAGAAAGATAAAGCAGAAGATGGGGAAGAAGAAGAAGATAAAGGAGTAGATGAGGCACTTTTCATAAAAGGTTCAAGTGCTTTCATCAACTCTTCCCTAAAAGGATCTGAAAAAACCGAGTCGCTGCTGCTACTATACAAATCTATAGCTGCTGCCATATCCAAAATCTAAGTTTAAAACCTGTTTCAAAGCCAAAACTAAAAGAACAGGCAATAGTTCGATTAAAAACACAACCTTGAGGGAACAAAAACAAACCCTCTTAGCTGATGAAAACAAAGCCGAAAACTTCGTAATTGGTTTAGAAAAACAGAAACCTGGATCACTATTCTGGATCACCTGGCTTGAAAGACAGACGATGACAGAGAGGGATTCAGAGAAGCGGGGAATTACAGAAAAAAGGGGCTTATGAAAGAAAACAGAAATGATGATCAAATCAAACGCTTGAAAAACATGAAATTTCTCTCAATTTCTTTCTTGGGTGGCCTCACTCTGGTGTTTGAAGGCTCGCCTTATCTCTTCTTATATAATAAAACTCTAGACTCTGTCTCTACCACCCATGTGCTTTCCCTCTCGGAACCCATAGATTTTTCACAGTTTTTAAAAATATTTTATTAATCGTTACTGAATTAATGTTAATTTAATTATCATCCTCTTTCTCGTGAACTTCGAAGATGACATGGGAGTGAATGGCTAATGAGAATTTTGTCGTTTTTTAAAGGGTTTAACCGGCAGGTGTTGGTTTTGAAAAGGTCGTCTTTACGCGTGTTGATTTATTATTGGGTGGAGGATTTGTTGACTGTGATTTAGATAAGTATTGGACATACTTGTTCATTACCTTTTGGAATTTAATGCAAAATTTTGTCCTATCTCATGGTTTTGCGGCATGGCCTGCTTTGCCTGTCCCTACCACTTTGACGCAAATGAATTGAGTAAAAATTTTATGTTATCTAATATGTTTTTTTAATGTTTTATAATAAAAATTATTAAAACATTAAATTATAAATCTTAATTTTATTTTTCACGTCCTAAACTTTAAATTCTATACCTTAAAAAATATATCCTTAATTTATTAAATTTAACTATAACTCCTAACCTTAAATTCTATACTTATTATTTTAAATTAAAAACACTAATGAGGAACAATAAAGAGACAAACGATTTACACCCAAATGAATTAATATTTATCTATAGTGAAAGATAAATTTTCTTTTGCCCTTCAATTTTTAGGTTATTTTGACTAATTCGAATTGATATGTATCACATATATAATTTTATTAAATTTTTCATTGAAAATATTTTGCATATATCAGATTTTAAGTTTAAGATATATTTAAGTAATATGAAGTTACTTTCTATTGGAATCAATTTTGTTGATTATACTGGATGATATTTAAATAATAACAAGCTACTTACAAATTGTGTATATCGAATACGGTAGAGATTGTACCGATATGCATGTACACGTATTGATCCATATGCATTCAAAACCCATAGTAGTTAGTTCCATGCAATGTATCAATCCTCAGTATCGGCTTAGCGTACCAATCCAAGAAGGAGCGCACCGATCTACAATACCAATACTCCACAAGACGTACCAATACGTGAAGCCGATCCGAGCTCAACGATTGTTTTCTTAAGTAAAAGTGTACTGATATGCACACACGCGTATCGATACCTAAACATCTAGAAGTAGAAATTCAGTATGAAAAAGTGTCTCTAACGAATCCAATCCAATTCTAATAGTATCCGGGGGTTAAGAAATCAATTGGGAGTATAAATAAACCCTTGAAGTACCAAAACCAATAAATAATAAAAATCTCAACATGTTTATGATTGTATTAAGAGTCTTTTTGTTCTTAAATTCCTATTTTTTTTTGTATAGATTATACTTATGAGTTAAATTATCAATATAGGCTCAAGTGTATTAAAATTTAGGTGAGAGCTAAAGAGTGCAAACACGTACCTTGCGAGTATATTAAGTTTATCTCTCAAACTTGTCAAAAGAGGTAAAATTCAAAATGGATTTGGTAATTCATTGTAGGAAAGCTAAAATAGTGTATGTAGGTGTTGGTTAAAAGGTCGAACCACTCTAAATTATCATGTTCATTGTTTTATCTTTTTGCTTCTACCACCATCATTCAATTTGCAACTTTTCTATAACTTGATAACACAATTTGATTGAAGGGATCGAGCCCTACAATTGGTATCAGAGTGAGAATCAATTGAGAAAAGTTAACATTTTATTGAGGCAATTTGGCAAGCTCAACCATCAACCATTCAATAGAATATAAATGGCACGATCAATGAACAAGTCATTATTCTTCAACGACGAGAATTATGCCTATTGGAAGAATATGATGATGTACTTTATTAAGACCATCGAGTATCATCTATGAGATTTATTGGAGAATCATCGTTTATACCACAACGAAGAATGCAAAATTAGAGTACAAAATACAAGAAGAAGATGAAGCTGAATTGGAAAGCCTTACACATTCTATTACGTGCATTGAAGATGCCAAACGAGTATGCTAAAGTCTCTTCTTATAAATATGTCAAAGAGTTTTGAGACATACTTGAAGTGATCCATGAAGGTATAAATGTACAAGCCATCATTCTTCAACAACGTGTTTAATGGATTTTAAAAGAAAAATTCGTTCGAAAATTGATCTATTAATTTTTAAAATCATTAGAGAGTAAGAAGACAACTATAATTAAAGTCAAAAACTTAAATGAACTCAAGATTATGAGCCTCTTGAGTCTCTTCTTAACCATGAGTTAATGTCTCAACCGTTGAGAATGAAAACGAGAAGAAAATAAAAGAGTAAAGAATCAAAGATTTTGTTGTTCTTCAATCCTCCGCAAACCATTAAGAAAGATTATATTGATGAGGATATTAAAGGTAATAATGAAAAGATATCCATCTCTTTAAAGAGTTGACTCAATTCATGAAAAATGACATAAAAAAATCTTTAAAGCATTAATCTAAGAAGAAAATAAAAGATTTCCAAAAAGGTTATACATGCAAAAAATAAGTACACAATAAATATGATTACACTTGCTTTAATAAAAGGATATCATCAAAGAAAGAATATGTGATAACATGTACTGATGAAAACTGTACCAGTGAAGATGAGGTAACTCGTCTATGTTTTATGGCCCTCCAAAAGGGTGAGGTAACTTTTAATTTATATTGTGCTAATTTAAATTCTTATATTTTTGATGAGTTATAAAAAAAACCTATGACCATTTAATTTGGAGTTCAATACTTCATTTTTGAAAAATAAAAAGTTGATTTTAAAACTAAAAACCAATAATTTACTTTTGAAAATCAATTTAGAGATCGAAGAAAAACAAAAGATTTTAAACTTAAAATTTAAAACTAATAAAATATGCTTCGAATTTAAAACAGAAGTCATAAAAAAGAAGTAGATGATGTTAAAAAAATTTTAATTTACAATGAGTTAAAATAGAAAAAATATTTGGGAAAATCAAAATTTTATGTAAAAAATATATTTATCCTACATTTTAAAAAAATGTTTTATAAGTATTTGAGTCTTAGTTAAAAAAACTAATTACTTTAATTAAAAAGTAAGAAATTTAAAAATAAATTCTAAGAGATTAAATTATTTGCTATTAATGCTTATGGATTCAAAGCAATTTGAATACTATAAATTTTGTAATTATGTTGATTAGGCGTGATGGAGCATTGATCAACAAATTGAAGAACCATGAAAGCTCTATACAGAAGAAAAATCACTTGAGGAAGGAAGACTTTTAGTTCAAGTGGTAAAATTAGTTGAATTTGTTTATTTTAATTCTTTTATTTATTTTAATTCAACTAGTTAATCATATATTAGTTGAACTAATCATTCTTTGAAGCTTTAAGTAAGGGAAATCTATTTTGTATTTATAATATAATTAATATAATAATTTTTAAAAAAATATATATTTATATACCTTTATTCTCTTTTAATTTTTTTAAACAACAAAATATTAAACGTTTAATAGGTGTAAAATTTTATTTTTATTACATTTGACCATTTATCAAAAAAATTAAAATAAATAAGAAAACAAATATAAAAGTAATAAAAATGATAAAAATAAATTAACCTATTGAATTTTTAAGATAAAACATCATAAATACAATATTATTAAAAATAAATTATTAAATATTATAATATTATTTAAATATGTGTAACACCATTTATATATTAAAATAATATTAAATAAAAATATTTAATAAATTTATATTATAAGTAATTAGTCACTTAATTAAAAATACAAAAAGGATCAACATAAAAATAATTCATTATTATAAGGGTAAAATTATCTAAAGAAAAAAAAATTATATAATACCTAAGGAAACGAAATATAATATTACCACTGAGAATAGGATTCTCCGAATGATTTACTATTACTAAAAATGTTATATTACTTTGTTTGGTTTGTTTGCAAGAATATAAAATTACAGTTTTGATTGATGTATTATAAGATTACCATAATACATATTTAACAAAATTATCCATGTGATATTTTTTTTAAACTAATCAAATTTCTGTAATATTAAAATAAAAATATTTGCATAAAAGTTTTTGAAATATATTTTTATGTTATTTTTAATTTATATAATTTTTTTAATAAAGTTCTTACACAAATAATTGAATATAGTTATTAGTTTTTAATATTATAGTACAATATTATATATTTTAATATTTATAATCTAATATAATTTTATATTTAAAAATATATAAAAAGTAAATTTATGAACTTGTATAATAATCATCATATTCACTATTAAACAAATATACTAATAAATAATTATAAATATTATATTTATATATTTTATACATAATTTAAATTATTTTTAAAATCTAAAATTGTAAATAAATTTTACAATATAATTTAAAATTAAATAAAACAGATTTTACCATATAAATAAAAATATTCTTCTTTAGAGAAGAAATAATACTAAATTTTTTTTAATATTTTGTATTTTTTTAACGAGATTAGTTTATATATTTTATTAACTAATAATTTATTTTAGGTAAAGAATTATTTTAAAATATCTAAACCAAATATTATTTTTAAGATATTTTGATCCAAAGAGATAGAAACTGTTTAATACTTAAGAACAGAGTGAGGATGGCAATTCAATCATTTTAAGAAAAAAAAACTACTATTGAGAATATAATAATTCCCTTTGTAGGAAATTCTTCTAAACCAAACTTGGTTTATAATTTTAAAAAAAATATTCTCCTTGCTAAAATTCTTTTTTGTGAACCAAATATCCCTTAAGGGTTTTTAACTATAATAACTTTTTAGAACCAGAATTACGTACCAATATAGGCTTTACGTACCAATACATTAGAGGTTATATCGGTACGCATGTACATGCATTGATCCTCTATATTTTTAAAACCCTCAACGATTAATTTTATGTAATGTATTGATCCATGTATTGATCCTCAATATCAATCTAGCATACTGATCCACAATATAAATATGTTCCAAGCTATACCACTATGTGAAGCCTGTCACAAGCTCGATAATTATTTTCTTAAGTAAAGGTGTATCGATACGTATAATTACGTACCGATATCAAAACATCTAAAAATAAAAATTTAACATAAAAAAATATTTCAATAGCTCCAATTCAATTCGAATGATCTTCAATAATTTAAGAAGTCACTTAAGAATATAAATGGACTCTTGAAGGACCATTAATAATAAATGATAAAAATATCAACATGTCTATGATTTTATTAATCTTTTGTGCTTAACTTCTCATTCTTTTTATATGCTATATTTGTGAGCTAAATTGTATTAGGATTTAGGTGAGAGTTAAAAAGTGTAAACACATACTTCTGAGATGAATTTTTATTTGCTTGTTTTTCTCTTATAAAAATGGTTCCTAAAATATTTGGTAGAAACTTTAGATGTTAGGCTTGGTGTATACGTTTAGGTCGTAAAGTTTGTTACCTAAATCTATCAAACGGGAAAAAAATTCATAGAGAATTTTAAAATTTTTAGTGAAAAAACTATGATAGTGAATGTAGACTTTGATTAAAAAATCAAACTAATTTAAATAATCGTGTTTGTTATCTTATCATTTTATTTTTACTACTATCCACAATTTACAACTTCTTCACTACTTGACAACACAATTTAGTTGAAGGCATCAAACCCTATACGTTAAAAAAATTATGGTAATAAAACATTTGATTAACTAACGAAATCAATAAAACTATAATTAACATAAAATTTAAAGCAAACTATGTAAACTAATAAATCGTTTCTCATAAAATTATTGATAGTAACAATTGGTCGTTAAATAATAGAAATAAGACCATACAAATGGTTTTCAAAATAAAATAAAAAATTTAAAAAAACGCAAATAAATATAATTATCAATAAGCACCATCGGCATTAACCTAACAATAAAATATGACAATATATTAATAAAAGTCATTTTATCACATCTCTATTAATTATGAATATTTATCAATATAAGAATAGATTAATAAATAAATGTCAATTAAATAGGCAACGATAAATCTAATGTTAAAAAATAAACGAAAAAATAACAAAACACTGCTAGAAATATATACAAATATTTAAAAACTTAAAAATATGAAAAGAAGAAGAAAATGAATAAAAGGCGGAGATATAAATATAAATAGATAAAAAAAATTGAATATCCATCATTAAACCATGGTTAATAATAATCAATTAAATTCGTTATTTTTGAGTGATAAAATAGATCATTATCAAAAAGTAAACACTAAAAATTAAAGGTTAAATATATTCTTTTCTCAAATTATATCTTTTTTTAATTTGTCTTTTTATTTTTTTATTTGTTATATATTTTAAATTTTATAAAATTAGACCAAAATCATCTTTATTTAAAATAAAACTTGAAAATTTTATATAGATAATTTAAAAGATAATTTAATAACAGTGTAAATTTTAAGATAAAAATAAATAATAAATAAATATAATTTTAAAAAACGAATTAAGCCAAAATTACAAAACAAAAGGCAAACCCGTGGGTTAAGGTTGTCCTAACATAAACTACTCCTTAAATGGAAAAACGCGTTCCATAAAAACGATAAAACAAAGGAGAAGGTAACGTCAATTGCGGCGATGGAAGGCTGAAACAGAGGATTGATGGCGCAATGGATTTCTCGACATTTGTGGGGGAGAAGGAACCAACTTTTGGCTTTAAAATATTGTCATATTTATTATAAAAAAATATATAATTGATAACAATTTAATTACTATCAAAATTATTATTGTACAAAAGATTTTAACTTAAAATCATATATATTTATTTTAAAGTATGATATAATTTATAATATTTTTGGTTATAATTAATAATTTTATATATTTATTAAATCTAATAAGTAGTCACCATGCCAATGAGAACTTGGCTGAAAAGACGATGTTAGGACCACGGCACTTTGAGGTCTAAAATCAAGTCATATTTTAGGTAAAATAATTCATATATAGTATGAATTAATTAAAATATAAGTTTATGTACGATAAAACTTAAATTTAATTGTTTAAAATAATGTCGGGTAACAAGAGTTATATAAGCGATAGTTTAAAAGCCGTTTTATCTTTATAATTTTATATATTTTTCAAGTGATAATTAAAAAGTTCATTATTATCTTTTATTTTTTTTATTTTACTTATAGTATTTTTTAGTAAAACAATGAAAACAATATATTTGAATAATGTTTCTATAATTTATTAAGAAAATATCAATGTAATTATTTAAAGTAAAAGAACATATTACCGTTCTATATGTGTCATTTTTAAGTTTTCGCTCAATATCCGAAAATATACGAGACAAATGTGGTTCTAGATCCCAAGAGGTTAATATTGTCATTTTAACGTGAGCCACATCGGTATATTTTTGAGAAAAATATAAGTAGATTAGGGGAAATTGTATTATGGTCGTTCTTCATGAACCAACCAATTAAATATATTTATTTAATTATTTTTGTCTCATATTTTTTATCAAGTGAATCTTAATTAATATTTATTATAAATTTATTTTTAAAAATAATTTTTTACTAAATATTCACTAGATAAAAAAAGGTAAGATAAAAAAATAATTAAATTAATACTTTTAGTTGGTTGATCTTATAAATAACGTTACGAGAATAACCCATGATATAATTTCTCGTAAACTAGAGCATGAAGGCCTAACTAATCGGAGTAAGAAGTAAAGGCCAAAATGTTGTTATTTGTATTTTTATAATTTATATTTAAAATTTAAATAATATGATTTTCTAAAATTTAAATATAAATTTTATCATTAAAAGTATAATATAACTTATTATTATATCAAATAATCGTCGATTAATTTACATTATTTTCTACGGCAACAATAAAATAACGAGTGGCTTATTGAATTTTGAGAGGCCAGAGATCACGTGCCCTTTCAAGTTATTGTTTTGGGGTTTATCCCATCATGTGCCTTTCCGGGTATCTTTTGTCTACAATATTTTGTTTTTTACATCTTTGGCTCCAGAAAGGTCAATGGTCCCTTTTTTATTTCTATTTTTATAGGAATTATTAAAGCATGACAAATTAATTCTCGTGACCACCCATGTGCAACATTTAGATCCAGGCAAATTCTTTAAAAAATCCATTTAACGACAATTTTATCATGGACTTACTATATTTTTAGATTTTAAACATTTTGTAATCTTTATGTATTTTTTATTGTTTTTAAATATTAATAAATTTTGTTTATTTTTTAAAACGCCTAGCTCATGTTTCGATACCCAACATTCCAGTAGCAAATCGTATCGATACCTCATGTTAGGTGTTTCGATACTCAAGTTTCCAGTAGCAAATTATTTCGGTACCTCTTTGGGGTGTATCTAAATGGGATCGTGTATCGATACCCTATATAGGTGTATCAATACGTCTGTATTTCTCTTGGCCTGAAGTCACCATTTTAGCGTATCGAAACGCAGTGGAAGCATTTCGATACCTTTCGTTTCGATACCGTCCTATAGACGTATCAATACCTCTGGGCATTCTGCCAAAGATTCTAAGGACAAAGTTTGGGGGTTTCATAATTTATTCTAGAGGTCCCTAGGGGTGAATTAAGCTACAAAATGAATACTAAAATCAGAAAATGAGCCTTTAGCCCCGGTCATTAGATAAAAGAATAAATGTTGGGCCTTTGGTAAACTAAGTCTGTATGAAAACCAATAAGGGTTTGGTATGATACACTTGAATTATGTGGCTTACTAGAAACCTTGCTTAGCACTAATGAGTTGCCTAGAGTATATTATATAATTATGAGATATGATACCTAGTAACTTTACTTAGTGCTGATGGGTTATTAGAGATGGATATTATATGAAAGGTAAAACTGATAACCTTGCTTAATGTTGATGGGTTATCGGTATTATATTATACAAAAAAGAGCCAGGATCTTGCTTATTGGTGATGGGTTATTGGTATTATATTATGCGGAAGACGAGCTAGGATCTTGCTTAGTGGTGATGGGTTCCTTAGCAAATATTATATGGAGTGATATGCCACGGACCTTGCTTAGTGTTGATTGATTCCCTACCACTATACTATTACGAGGTGATATGGACACCGTATATATATATGTATATATATGAGGTAAAATTACTTGAGATGTTGTGTGAACTTCTCTTGACATGCATATGTATGTGTCGATAATTGTACATGCATAATATCACGTATTTAGGTGGTATGTTAGCGTCATCATACTCATGCCATGTCATCATTCATGTTACTTATGCTTACTTATTTTGTGCATATTATGGACCGGTTGGTAGAGTATCCACTGAGCTTTTATAGCTCAGCGTTTTGAAATATACTTTCGTGCGTAGGTTAAAGAAGCCCGTTCAGACTGTTACTAGATATAGTGTGTTATGTAATTATAGGACCCTATATGTAATTTTAACTATATTTTATTTATTTAAGTCAAATGTTTTTAAATCAGATTTTATGTTTTAACTTGATTTTATATTACTCAGATTTTATGTTTAAATTTGGTTTGGATATTTTGATTTTATGATGAAAATGGGTTTAGACTTATCTTTGATAGGCTTTTGAAGCTGAATTTTGAAATACGAGTTTTGGTCCAGAGACCCAATTCGACACTGGGTTGAGGGTGTTACAAAAATAAAGAAGCTACGCCCTAGACTGTAAGTGACTAGAATGAGTCCTTAGTGTCACTGGGGATAGTCAACTTCCTCTTGGTTGACACCTTCAGTTTCTTGGTTACCCTCAGCGGTTGAACATGAGTGAGAGTAAGGCTCGGCTTGGTTATTTTTCCTTTGAGTCTAGGTGGATGAAGGTTAAGGGTGTTGTTTTCCTCTTTCCGAGCATGGTTTGTTGATGACCGCCTTCATATTGCGCATTATCGACTCGAACTGACCGGATACGTCACTTCAGTCAAATGGGTCAGAAGATTCTTGGGCAAGATCCTTACCTTTGTATGGGTGTCCATCCTTAGAAATTCTGCTACCGAGTCTGTTGTGGTAGAGATAAGCTCTAATGTCGCTACGGTTGCAGTGGCGGTGGAAGAGATGTTGAGGGGCACAATGGTAGAAGCTGATGCAAAACCTGTTAGAGGTGCAGGTGTTGTTGGTACCGCTGCTGCTGGGGCGGAGAGGTCGATGTTGAAGGTAGAGATGATAGTGGTGTAGTCAGGTAATTTCTCTATAATGGTTAGAGCGATTGCATTGTTTAAGTCTCTGGTGTATATCATGAAGGTTATGATGTGATCACATCTATATCTATTCAAGCACACTCTGATCCGAAGGTTTTTCCAGTAGGACCTATTACTCGTTCTAAGGTAAAAAAATTCATGGAAGTTTTTTTCCTTGTGCTAACATTCTTGATTTAATTGATCACGTTCACGCCTTAGAAAATTATGTTCATAATGTGTTGCATGCTGATATGTAATATATTAGACTATACTACTTATTATATATGTTGAAGTATGTATATATACTATTACGTATGTTTTAAGGATTAGTTTGATAGTGTTTGTCATGTTTCTAACTTATTTCTAAGATCATGTGTGTTAATGAATAAGATTACAAGTGTTTACACCTTGTATTTATGTTTCCATTGATTTTATATTATTTTGATGGATTCTTGTGATGTTTACATGTAGGAATATAGGAGAACACTAGCTCAAGAGAATGTATGCAGCTCAAGCGAGTGTATACAACTGAACACCAGCTCAAGTGAGATCTATTCAGCTCAGATAAAGTACAACGGAGCGCACACAACTCACCTTAGCTCGAGACAGCTCAAAAGCTTTTCTCTAAGCTCAAGTCAACTCATAACACTTTTAGCTAGCTCGTTTCAGCTCAACTCCATTTTTAGCTCAACTCAACTCAAGTTGAAGTGACCTACAATAGCTGAACCCTATGTTACACGAAGAGCATGTGTCCTACACATGTGCCATGTATGTGGGACCCACATAGCATCCATTTACACATGTTTGGGCGTGTAAAAGCATGCAAGCCAAACAAGGCCCTTGCTCTTACGTACAAAAACACCCAAATGGATAAGGAAGGTGGTTTTCGTTCAAAATTTAAACATTTAACACATGTTAAATGTGTTTTGTATGCCAAAACAAGTGAATGAAATTAAATGGTGCCTAGGATAGTTATTTTTAATTATTTTCTTTTTGAATTATGGCCATATATTCAAAATTCGGCCAACTTCTTCCTCTCCTACATATTTACTTAATTTTGTAAACATAAGGTTAGACTTTTTGATGAATAAATTCCTTTGTGAGATTTTCTCTCAAACCTGATTCTTTTTAGATCTTTTCCTTGACTATCAATTCTGAATTGTTGTCAAGTTACTTGATACTTTGGGTTCTCAATTGTTCGATAATTGAAGGGTCTAAGCCCGTTTTCGAATAGATTCAATATAAGGTTCGGGTCTGTTCAATAAATTATTCGTGTTCTTCCTTAGAGTTTGTTCAAACTTCAAGAATGTTACTGCCATTGATGAATGCTTGAAGAACTTCATTTTCAACCTTCAAATTTTCCAAAATTTTTCGGCAATTTCTTTCTCCCTCAATTTTGATTTTTTTTATTTTAAGCCTTTTTAACATCTTAACACAACACCATGCTTGTTTTTGCTTCAGAGGAATACTTGTTATAATCCTAGGTCCGTGAATGAACAAGGAATGTTGTTTCTTCACAACCAGCCCCATACCATGTGGTATCAGAGCTTACGTTGGATTTAGCACGTTCTGTACCCAAAAAATCACAAAACATAACAAAAAGAAAATATAAAAAAGCTTCGAATTTATTTCTAGAAAATCCAGTAGTCAAAGTCAACATTTAAACTTCCAAAAGCTAACATTTCAAAATTAAAAAAAAATTAGAAATTCAAAAAAAAGAACAAAAAAAGCTTCGAAGGATGTGTTATTCTTACCTTGAGATGCTTTGTAATCACCTGAAATCAACTTTTCTTTTTATTTTGAAAATACGATGGTGGTAAGCATTTCTACTGCGTAAGTTGCTAATTTCTCAATCTTTTAGCACCTTTTCTTAGATTTCATTTGTTTTCTCTTTTTTAGCCCCTAGTTCTTAACTTCTGTTCTTTGTTTATTCAATTTTTGACCCTTATTTCTTTTTCTAGCATTATTTCCCTTCACCCGTTGTTCTTTCTTGCAATTTGACACATTTACAAAATTAGAACGTTAAAATTAGTTCCTTTAAAGAACTGAGTACAAGAGATTGAGGGAAAATGCAAACTGAGTGTGTGAGATCATAAGGGGAGACGAGTGTTTTGTCGTTGGGCAAATTGACCAACTTGGGTTTGATTTGATTGCAGCCTCCTGGTTCTGCAGTCTCATCTCAGTTCGATTCATATAGTCATCAGTACGCTTCATGAAGCGGCTATTCTTGGCCATGTATGAATCAGTCTTTGACATGAAGGTCGTGAGAGAATCTGCCAGTGCGTTCAGAGACTGTTGTTTTCTCTCAAACCTGGTTCTTTTTAGAACTTTTCCTTGACTATCAATTTTGAATTGTTGTTAAGTTACTTGATACTTTGGATTCTTAATTTTTTAATAATTGAAGGATCCAAGTCCGTTTTCGAACAGATTCAAGATAAGGTTCGGGTCTGTTCAGTAGATTGTTCGGGTTCTTCCTTGGAGTTTGTTCAAACTTCAAGGACATTGTTGCCATTGATGAATGCTTGATGAACTTCATCTTCAACCTTGAAATCTGTTCAAAATTTTCCAGCAACTTCTTTCTCCCTCAATTCTGTTTTTTCCTTTTTATTTTAAGCCTTTTTAACATCCTAACACAACACTATGCTTGTTTTTGCTGCAAAAGAATACTTGCTACAACCCTAGGTCCGTGAATGAACAAGGAATGTTGTTTCTTCACAACCAGCCCCATATCAGGTTAACTGCCTTCTCTCAATTCTCTCCAATTGTCTAGCCAAATTCGTCGGGGTTGTTGACGTATTGGGTTGTACTTGCTGGATAGCTTCCTCCTTAGAGGCTAACACCTTAACAGATGCTTGCGGTGTCGCATTAACAAGTTACATCCATCGTATATACTCTGCTCGAGTCTATTCTTTCCTTAATGGTGTTTTTATGTCTTGAGGTAACAATGGGACCTTTTCGATCTAGAAGAGGCCAATGACGAGGCAAGGAAAATAGAGTATGTCCTTGTCTTTTATACTACACTCGAAGATTTCACCATAAATGATTTTTCTAACGTTGATGCAATAATTGTGGATAATTAAATGAATGAATGTTATCCTTGATTTATTGATTTCTTGATTGTGTGAGGTGGGCAGAATGCATCTCTTTGAAAAGGTATTCCATAACTTGTTATCTGAGCTGTAATCTCGACGGTTAACAGTGTTGTTATGATTCCCAATATTCTATTCCGTGTTAGTAGTGTACAAATAAACTTTGATGGCCTCATAATCATGGATGACGTGATGAACAAGGTTCACCGTATAATCTCTCCATTTTCACGCGAAACCTTCTCACTTTACTTTCATATGGCATCTTCAGAAGGTTCCTTTCGCAAATTGCAATAGTTAAACTCTCGGTACGTTTAAACAATGGCTTTACGTTTATTAGGCCCAATAAGATAAATCATATCTTGTAGGATGATCTTACATTCTCCACAAGACATATGAAATGTATGTATTTCAGGTCCCCAACACTCAAGTAAAGTGGTAATCAACTCGAACACCAACTTGTACCACGGAGGAATGCGGCATGTAAAATCCTGCCAAATAAAAGAAATTTATAATTTTATGGTCTAGGGGTTTGTTTACCATGCACAAATTATATTTAAATGTAACTTATGGTATCCTATGAATAACACATTATTTTAATTTTTTTTTTAAAAATACACATAAGTGACTGATTTCGTAATAAATAAATTTTATAAAATGGTACTAGCTCATCAATCCTAAAGTTAGTAATGTGTTAATCATGTAAATGTAATAAAAGAACTTACTCAAACATCCTACATGACAAGTAAGAAAATATCAATCAGTAAACCGAGGATAATCTACTATATTAAAAATAATAAACATAATCGAATAAAAAATAACCCGGATAATCATACTTAAAACTAACATATCAACTATTTTAATATTTAAAATTTAATTGATAGTGTTAAAAATATATAAGTTTTATAAATGCACATCTTTTAGATTTAATTTAAAAAATTATGATAACCATAAATAAATAACTTATTACTTTTGCAAATATATTGATTCAATTTTATCAATCTTTTTTTCCCTATTACTTCTATAATAAATGAATAATCAACTTAAATTAAAAATTAAATTAAGTATCAATTTATTTTATTTTTTATTAAATAAAAATTACATATTTTTATTATATCGGGATTCAAACACATATAAGATGAAGCAAGATGGGCATCTTTAACCACTAGACCAATCAATAGATCTCAGGATCTACTTATTTTCTAATAAATCATCGTATAACATTTTTTCAGCAACCTATTCAAATAAACTAAATATCTACTTATTATATTTTCTTCTCAAATATCTTCAAACATAAACTAAAAACTTTTTTCTTTTAAATTAAGTGTCTGATTATTTTCGCCAAATATTCAAATAAACTTTCAAAAATTAAAAAAAAAAAATTTATTATAAATAAATAAATCTAATAAACCATAAATTAAACAATATTCTCTTCGACTACTTATAAATAAATCTAAAAAATCAAAAATTAACTATATTTCCTCGAATTATTCAAACATAAAAAATTTAAACATTAAATTAAAAATTAAAAAAATAATAAACTTATATTAAACAATATAATACAAATCTACTTACTATATTTTCTTCTCAATTCTCCACCTGATTAACACAGAATATTCAAATAATAATTTAAAAATTAAACAAATAAAGAACCTAAAATTAACAATAAGTATTACATATCTACTTACTATATTTTCTTCTCAATTCTCCACCTGTTTAACACAGAATATTCAAATAATAATTTAAAAATTAAACAATTAAAGAACCTAAAATTAACAATAAGTATTACATATCTACTTACTATATTTTCTTTAAATTTTATTCTCTTCAATGAACTATTAACACAAAAAATATAAAAATCTGAATTTTCTAATTAAAAAAAACATTACAAATAAAATTATTCAAATAATATTAATACATTACAAACATTAGTTTAATCTAAATAAATTTATATTTTAATCTTCTTTTTCTTCAAAAATTTTCCCTACAATATCTACCTTCAACTCCTATTTTACCTTATAAAAATTAAATCATAATCACTCATATCACCTACCCAATTATATCCCACCATCTATTCATCTATCCCTTATAACCTAAGACGATTGATTTTTTAAACTTTTCATCTAGTCATGCACGTAACCTGTGTTTATCTCAAGTTTAAAATCGAATTCAGTTGAATTTCACTTTGATTATCTCCCAACTCGAACATGACCATCAAGTGGAATTAGTCTATACCATCATACACTATTTAAAATCAAATCTAAGTGAGAAAGATATTAGTATATTTTCTTATTGTTCATAGTCGAATTCTTTTAAATTTGACTTTAAATGTATCGTAGCAAATACAATATTTTGAGAAATAAAATAACTTATGTCACTTGATGTGATATCCAAATATTTTTTAAAAAAATAGATAACTCATTAATTTCTTATTTTTCTCAAATGATAATTTCACATAATCCGTTGTTAATCTCAACCGTCACTTCTACGCATTTAATGATCTAAAAAATATATAAAAATTTACAAAAATACAATGTTTAACTATTCCATATCCCTATAATATACTATTTTAAAGATAAATTATTATTTTAATTATTTTATAATACAATTCTTTTTTTAAATATTAGACATTGATCGCTTAAATACTGTACCGATATAACTGATGTTCGAAATCGTAATTTTTAAAAACAACAACCGTTCCCTTAACCGGTTAAATAGTCCGTGCTTTATAATACAATTCTTACACGTACTTTTTTAAGGCTATGTACCTTTTTAAAGCTATGTAAGAAATTAATAAGAATTAATTTTAAAGGGACGGAGGAAGTACTAATATCAAGTTTGAAATTTATTCTTCTATAAAGATACGCTATTCTAGATTTCTACTATATACCATAGAGTCATTATGCTTGGGACCGGAAAAAAAAAATAGTGATTTCAGATGAAAATAAATACAGGTGAGATTTACCATATAAGGATCCAAACGGAAAAGCTGATTCAATAATCCTACTAAACATATTTTTTCATGTCAACAAATTATTATAAATTAAAATTAAAGAAAAATATATAAAATCTTTTTTACGTTAAATTATTAAAGAAATTAAATTCAATCAAATATATTTTAATTAATTTCTATTATCTTTTGTATCTTATTCTCCACCATTTTTCTAAAGCCGTCAAAGAAAAACTTCAACACACTTCACAAAAGGTTTTTTTTTATCAGCAAGATGTATGATTTTATTAACAAGTAGGGAATCATACATCGTCACATTTACTTTGGCCTCTTTAAAAACCTCCCCTAAGCTTATGTGGGAGAAAAAGAGTACCGAACCAAGCGACACAGAGAGAAAATACCAACCAAATTCAACGAAACACTCATATCCATGACTTACGTCCAACACCCCTTTAGCCAAAACATCTGCTAAACTATTTTCCTCCCGAAAGACATTAGAGAAACATACATTAGACAGTACATGACAACAACGATCAATAGAGTCAAATCAATGTCGCAACCGCCACAGACGTTGTTCCATATTAAGAACCCATGAAACAACAATCCGAGAATCAGACTCCACAATGAAAGAGAGCACCTCCCCCCATGATGCCTCGCTCAACATTAATAACGCATAATGAATAGCGAGTACCTCAGCTTCATTAGAATCCGCTATCCCAATTGACCTAGAAAAGAATGCTCAGATATGATTATCTGAATCATACAAAACTCCCCCACACCCTGCCTCACCCGGTTTACCTATAGTAGCCCCATCCACATTAAACTTTATCACACCTAATGGAGGCGACAACCATTCAACACCAATCTGAGGATCTAGCGAAAGCTTTGTTGACGTGCAAAATTATGGTGAATCCCACCAAGGTACTTCCGCAACAGATTCAATCCCAACCATCTCCCTCACCCAATGAAATGATCTTAATTGCACTAAGAAGTAAATCGTCTGACTCTCATTTTTAACTTCGTTAAAGACAACGTAATTGCGTCCTAATCGAAGTGACCATAACACAGTTGCACAACTAAATAACCAAAAAATTCGCAACTCACCAGAGAAAAAAGCAGTCATGCATTGATGCGCAAACTCCACCACCGAATTGGGAACCATCATTGAAGAAAGAAACTCCATACTTGACACGCTAGCTCACAACATAAAAACACATGATCCGGACAATCCTCGCCCAACCCAAACCAATGGTACCACGGATCTTCAATGAAAATACCCCTATCTGACAACATTCGTAACATTGGAAGGCGATTGACACGCAAAAACCAAATGAAAGTCTGCAACTTAGGCGACAATTTTACCGTCCAAATTCCAAAAAAATTTGGCAACTCTGAAACCTCCATTTTCGACATCAACCCATATAACTGTCGCACCAAAAAATTTCTCACCAAACTTTGCTTCCACAATAGGCGATCTTGCACCAAAGGACACAATGAGAACTGCGATACACAAAATTTAAGCTCTCTCAAGTGTTTCAGCTCGAAAGAATGCAAACCTCGCCGAAACAAATAATATCAATTCTCCAACGATAAAGATAAAACATCACACACAAAAGCTCACTTATCAGATATCAACGAAAATAAACGAGGAAAAATATCGCAAAGTGGTTCTTCCAAACACCAATTATCCTTCCAAAAAAGAATAGACTTACCATTCCCCACCACCGAAAGGAATTGTGACAAACAAAAACTGTTGCACATATTCATCCTCTTGCACTGCCACTATTTGTTCCACATAATAGACATCTTGTTTTTTCTCCTTGTATTTACCCGCTAAATAAGAACAAAAGACCAATATTTTACCACAATGATTCTCTTCCACAAAGACCCATCGAAAATGGCATAACACCAACCCCATTTAACAAATAGAGCAAGGTTCCGAAGATGAAAGTTCACCACTCTCAGCCCTTTAATTTTCTTCGAAGTGCAAGCAACCCTCCAATTCACCCTACTTAACTTCTGCCTCTCCTCCTTACCTCCCCAAAAGAAGTTACGCTTAATTCTATCCAACTTTATCACCACTTTCCTAGGGATCAAAAAGACTCATGTAATACAACGGCAAAGCGGATAGTACTGAATTAACCAACATAAAGTGCCCCGTAAATGACAACGAATCACGTTACCAACCTTGAAAAGTTTGGCGAAAACGTTGCACCAAAGGATCCCAAACCTCCATACACCTCGGATGAACACCCACTGGCAAACCCAAATACTTTAAAGGTAGCTTCCCACTCTGACAACCCAATATTGATGCTATCTCACACATCAAATCATTATCAATACCCACACCATACACACATGATTTTTCGTAATTTATTTGTAGACCTGAAATATATTCAAAACACGTTACAAATTACTAACAATAGAAATCGAACCTTGAAAGAATAATATTTTATCGTCAACAAACTGAAGGTGTGATAACGAGAACCCCTTTGTTAACTCAATGCCATACACCAAACCTTTCCATTTAGCATATACCAATAAAAAATGCAGTAATTCTGTCACCAAGACAAAAAGCAACGGTGACAATGAATCTCCCTAACGAAGCCCCCTACCCATCAGAAATTCCTTTGAAGGGCTACCATTAACAAAGATCGATAACGAGCAGAGCGAACACATTCAGAAATCCAACCTCGCCAACGTTTCCTAAATCCCATGCGAAAAAACACTTGATCTAAACAATCCCACTTGATGCAATCGTAAGCCTTGGCTAAGTCTAATTTTAATATCACACCGCCCACACCATCTGAAGACATGGAATGAATGACTTCATTAGCTAGAAGGATGCCATCAACAATCTGCCGATTTCGAACAAAACCCGACTGAACATCACTCACTAGAGACGGTGCCACCTCCTGTAACCTTTTAGCTAAACACTTGGCCAACACTGTGTAGATCGAATTCAGTAAAAAAATCGAACGAAAGTCCAAAATTAAAAGAGGATTCTCCTTCTTGGGAATAAGAACTACAAAAGTAGAATTCACACCCTGTGACAATTTACCCAAATTATAAAAACCCGACAAAAAAGAGAGCACGTCACCTTTAATAAATCCCAACTATTCTTAAAAAATTCAAAGGTAAAACCATCCGGACCCGGTGCTTTTGAACCTTCCGATGCCCAAATAACCGCTCTAACTTCTTCCTCGAAAAAAGGCTTTTCCAGAGTTAAACTTTGTTCAGATGTTATATGCACAAATTCCACAGTCATAACCATCTCGCCAACCATTTTACAAGCCACAAAATGTTTACCAAACTCTCTAGCAAAAACAAACTTTAAACGTTCTGGTTCAGTCACCCAACAACCGTTAACAAGCAATCCTGTAATCCTGCTACGCATACACCACACCTTTGTTGCCTTATGAAAGAACTTCGTATTACTATCACCTTCCGCAATCCACTTCGAACGAGATTTTTGGCACCAAACTGATTCGCGCAGATGCGCTAGCTTCCATAAGTTATTGTGAAGCTCTCTCTTCTTCACCAACTCGTCATCCATCAACAAACCCGTACATTGTTTCTTCTCTAAGTCGTCAATTGTCTCAACTAAATCCCCAAACTGTTTGTCCACATCTCCAAAATCAGAAATGTTGGGTTATAATGAGTTTATAACTTATCATTGGAGGATACTAGGGAATGACTCAAAAGATGGATTATTTAAGATAGAGAATTATGATGATGCTAAAGTAATTTCTCTTCATATACCGAATAATCGAGTAGTTGAAATTTATTTTGAGCATGATTCAGAATTTGAGTTGGCTCAAAATATGAAAAACGATGAGGATAGTTTCTTTATTGATAGTGAATATGATTTAGATGATGGATTAATTGAGGTTGAAGTTAGCAGTAAGATAGATATGACATCAATCCAAGAATCGAAAGAGAATGATAAATGAAAAAAGAAGCTGATTGAGACAAAATCAACAAGAGAATCACATGTTTCTTTGGAAAATAAGCTAATTTCTAAATTTGATTACTTTTCGGATGTTTCTGACCAATTATATTTAGAATATGCTTCTAGTGATAATGATTTCACAAGAAATAGAAGACATCATGAATTTGATGCGAGCAAAGAGATGAAGAATCCTGGATTTGATGTGGGAATGATATTTAAAGACTTTGATGAATTTAAAAGTGCTCGTCAATAATATTCATTAGTTAATTAGTTGAGAATTAATTTTAAGCATAATGATAAAGACAGGGTGGATGTAAGATGTAAATAAGGTTGTCCTTTTCGTATATGAGATTCAAAAATGACAGATAAAATGACAATTCAAATCAAAAGTATTGTAAATGAGCACAGTTGTAGTAAAGTTTTTTAGAACAAATTTGCGCCTGTTGAATTGTTGGCTTATAAATTTTTGAATGCTTTCCGAGATGATCCTAATATTAAAGTAAACACCTTTTAAGCCAAAGTTAGAAAGGAATTGAAGCTTGAAATAAAGTGGATGAAAGGTTAGCGAACTAAAGTGAAAGCCTTGCAAATTCTTAGGGGGAATGACGAAGATCAATATTCTAAGCTATCAAACATCTGTGGAGAGCTAAGAAAAAGAAATCTCGGATCAAGTACTATTTTGCATTTAGAAAGATTATTGTTTCAAGAAGTTTACATATGCATCAAGGCAATAAAGGATGGGATCTTATCTGGTTGTTGATCAATTATTTCAGTATATGAATGTTGGTTAAAGGGTAAATACGGTGGTTGTTGATAGCAGTTGGTATAGATGCTAATGATTGTATATATCCTATAGCTTAGGCGGTGATTGACAAAGAGAATCGTAATAATTGGGGTTGGTTTTTAAATCTATTAGCCAATGATTTAAATATTGAAAACTTTCATGCTTGGACATTTATGTCGGATAGACAAAAGGTTAGCAACAATTTTAATTATTTTATTTTTTCTTTATTGTTTAATTTTCAATAGATTAATATGTTTGTTTTATTTATAGGGTCTTATATCTATTATGCAGTCTTTATTTTCAGGTTCTGAACATTGTTTTTGTGTGCAACATATGTATCAAAATTTTATCATAAATAATGAGCATAGAGAAAAGGCTCTTAAAGACTATTTATGGGCAGCAACATGAGCTACTTATTCTGGTGAGTTTAATTATTGAATGAACAAAATTGAGAAGACATATGATAGTGTTTACAACTGGTTGAAAAAACCCAACACAAGAATGATCTAGATCACATTTTAGGACTTTTTTTAAATGTGATATGCTTTTGAATAATCCATGCGAGAGTTTCAATAGTTTGACTGAAGATGTGAGGGACAAACCAATCCTTACAATACTTGAAACAATCTATTCAAAGTTAATGAGAAGGATTTACAAGCAAAGAGATGTAATGAAGAGATATATTGAGCCAATTTGTCCTAAGATATAGAAGAAACTTGATAAGTTGAAGATTGAATCTTTTAATTGCATACCAAATTGGTCAGGAGGTTCTACCTTTGAAGTTAGATGTTCATCAACTCAATTTGTAGTTGATTTGAATGAAAAGACATGTTCTTGTAGAAGATGACATTTAAGTGGATTACCCTTTTTACATGCAATTTTTTGTATATTCAATTGAAGAGGGAATCTGAAAGATTATGTAGATGATTGTTACAAGGTTACGGCATTTTTGAAAATTTATGATCATACTGTTAATTCAATTGCTGGTGAAGATCAATGAGATTTTATTCAACATGGAGATGCAATTGTTCCACTTGAATTGTCTAAGTCTAAAAGAGGAAGACATCAAACAAAAGGAAAAAGAGATATTTTTGAAATACATGAAGAGAAGGAAAGAAAAAATAACGTGTCCAAGTTATCTAGAAAAATGCTCAAAATGAGTTGCGGTTTATGTGAACAACAAGGACACAACAAGCGTTTTCATGGTGTTAAAAATATTTCACAGGTATATTTTTAAATAATTTTAATAATTATATGTGAATATTTATTAATATTTTTTTATTACAGGAAAGTGTAAAAATAAATTCAATCGAACCACTCAAAGATTCACAAAAAAATTTTATAGGAGATATTTGATCAGCAATATGAATTTATATTAAATTTTTATTATGGGTATACATTTTACATCTTATAGATTCTTTGATATTATATATTTTATTTTATATATTTAGTATTTTTTTTGAATTTATTTAAATTTTTTCCGTAATATTTCTCGATATGTATCTTATATTTGAATTGACTCAAATTTGTTAGATATGTCCTAAATATCTATACCAAAATACAACACCAACTAGCAATAAACGATGTAAAAAAAATTATTAAATTAGATTCGACTTGACTTGATTTAATCTAATATAAATATTTGGAAAGTTTTTTATTAAATTTGATTCGACTCGATTATAGTCTAACATTATTGTCCCTAATCCACTCCTTTGTTTTATTGCTCGGATTCTTTTTAGACCTTTTCTCGTGCATTCTATGCAAAATGTAGGACTGGTAGGCGAAGCTGAAATCACATGCTTTAGCCCAATTTCACATTCAATTTATTACGAAATGTTGTGTATAAGTTTGAAAGCCAAGGTTTTGTTCATGGTGTGCTAATCCTCTTAGTTTCTTTGCAAGTTTTGGTATTTTCAGTGTTTTACCGTACCATCACTCGACACATGATTCTTCCTTTGAGATCTTATAGCTGCAATTTTTTTCGTCTTCGTCACACATTATTTCATTCGTTCGCTATTCAAAAAAACAAGCCAAATACTTCCTCCTAGTTAGAGAGGTTGGCCTGTTGGAGCGCTTCCACTCTTAGGATCCATGCCTCATGTCACACTAGCCAAACAAAAAATATAGACTTGTAATGTAACTCAAGACTCAAGATGAGGACATGCAACATGGTGGTGGCATCAACTCCGAATGTCGCTTGAGCTTTCCTTAAGACCTTCGACTTAAATTTCTCTAATCGACATATAGTTAACCTAAGAACCCTAGCAAGAACACATCTTCAAGACCTTTTAACACAACGAAAACATATTCCAAAATAAATTAGAGATAAAAATACAGTTTTGTCAAAGCTTTGGTCCATTGAACATGGTTTTGATCTTTGTTTCTGTGCTCTTCAAGAATCTGATATTTACAATATAGTAACAAAGAAGCGATAAGAAGATAAACTTATTGTAATTTTCAGATCGAGTTATGTTTTCTTATGCCGTGAAACAATTAAATAGTTGAATCTCAACAGAAAAAAGACGACCTCTAATTACAATCAAAACTATAAGATAGATTCAAGTGTCAAGATGTCTTCTCATTATAGTTCAGAAGACAAATCATTTTCTACCAAATCAATAAAACGATCAGATTTATCTATAAATATACGTAAATCTAATTTAACAATATTTCACATAGTTCATCCCGAAATAAAAAATAGCAAATAGCGAAAAGATTAACAAAATAAAGTATACACTTTAAAATTTGATTAAATAAAATGAAAAAAAATAACATGAGTTTGTTTGACATTGATAAGAAATTTCTTTTGCGCAGACAGAGCCTTGAGAATTAATTAGCTTAGTCACATCCAACACTTTGCCTTCAATATTCTCTGCAAAAGTCAAAACCCTAACCGTATATTCAATCACTCTTATACGACGCTAGAAAAAATAAAGCTAAACGAATAAAAAATTACTTGAAGAAAAGGAAAAAAGGCATGAATCTTAGGGTTCTTACCAAATAAATAAAAAATTATCTAATTAAAAATTCGATCTCATAAAATTAAATTGCTATTGTTTTTTTTATTTATAACAAAACTAAATTACAATCGATTAGATTTCAAAGTTCTATAAATAAAAATACTTTAAACTTGAGTGCCTTCAAATCTTAAGAACAACAAAAAATTTTGTGAGGTTTGTTGAAATTATTGTTTCAGGGATGAAAAAGAGAAGTGAATAATAAGATAAAAAGAAAGAGAAATTTAGTAAATTGATATTTGATTGAATTGTAATCTTTTAATAATTTGACGTAAAAAAGATTTTAAATATTTTTTTTAATTTTAATTAATATTAACTTGTTGACATGGAAAAATATGTCTAGTAGGATTATTGAGTTAACTTTTTCGTTAAAATAATTAACGGTGTTAGTATGAATGATTTAATTTGTTAATAATAAAAGTTTGATGATTTAATCTGATTAAATCAAAGGTTTGTGACCTATACAAATGTTGAGGGTAAGTTCAATGATTTAAATTGTAAATGACTCCGAACTAAACAAATGAAACTTGGAGTTACAACTCATAGAAACTATGTCGTTTAGGTATCGAATCTTCATATTCTGATCTTTTTATCGCGCATGAATAACCTTTCCTGAATCTGTTATCGGATATTCTTGCTACTTCCACTTTCACCGTAAACAACGAAGAAACAGGCCGATGATCGGAGAATCTTGTCTCACCGCGCACGTACAATAACTGCTCGATGCCGTGACCATGCCATAGGATCCGATCGCACCTGAAATGTTTTCAATTGATCAGATGATTTTATATTTATTGCAATGTACAAAAACACGGATTTGCTCATAGTGACTGAGTACCATGCAGGTGTGCGGCGTTTCCTCTTAGATTTAACAGTTTCGCCGGCGTACAAATCTGAATTCTGCGAATACTTGTATGTCGGAGCGAAGAATATTCTTCCCTCTTTGAATCCATTGAAAACTCTTCCGGCTTCTCTTTCTATGTTTAACTGCACAGGAAACAACATATATGTATAGCTGCATCAACCAGAAGTATATCAATAAACCTTTCTTGTGTATGTGACAATGGCGAATTGTACCTGATCTTTCTCAAGAAGGGCCTCCCAATTATGTTCCTCCAACAGAGTCCTGGTTTTCTCATAGCTCAAGGCTACACGATAATTCAAATCTCCAAACCATATTACTCGGCTGCAATATTGAATATTTTTGTTAAATAAAACACACAACAGAATGTTGTAAAAAAGTGATAGCAGACGTACTCGTGCTCAATAATTCTCTCCGGTGCTCGAGGATTGGAAGCTTTGCACATCTTGGGAAACTGTGTGCTTCTTAGTATCTCGTTAACATCAGCATTCCTCTTGATCTCATCTCCTTCCTTCTCGCCGGAAGCTAAGTGACTGCAGACAAAGCAAAAGCTGGTCTGGTGCAATGTCATGCTTACTGCTATACAGCCCTGCAATTTCCTCATTGTTTATGAAACGAAGTGACCTTATAACAAGGAAGATTCATAGGCTAACCTTGTTGCCAAGACGTCCCAATATTCCTGTTCCTATACAGGAAACTCGTAGATGAGCAATGTATGGCACTAACTCGGTTCGAGCCCATATAGAGAGGAAAATCCCAACCATCTGCTTACTAGCTACGAGTCGGTAACCCAATTGTCCGCTCGAAAAAAAATGAGGAATGTCAGAAAGATCAACCAACTCATCATCATCATCACCACCGCGACGCACGGGAAGAGGACCAAGGTCTAGTTTGTTGGCTAAATCCCTAAGCCTTTTTTGTCCTCGCTTCGTTCCAAGTGTCGATTCGATCGGACAGTTGCATGTCTTGAGAAGGCTGCTTTCTGCCCTGAAATTCTTACTCAGGATTTTGAGCGACGGTTTGTAGAAGAAGTGACTATTGGGAGATTTTGACTCCTTCGTTAAGGTATGGGAATGCGAGAGTTTCAAAGCTTGGCTACAGTCGGGAGATGGATGCGTGAACTCGAACTCGGGCTTGTTAAGTACTTGGTTTATAAGGGCCAGCCATTTTGCGGCAGGCTCGTTGTCTTCAATTACTAGAACATTCCCGGCATTGAGTGGAACAATTTCCTGAAACCTGGGAACTCGATGTTGTAAGTAAGACGAAAATCAAACAAAAGGAAACTTAAGCCTGAGACAATCATACCCGCAGACATAAATATCTGCAGAGTCCTCTGTTAAAAAGAAATCTTCAAGGTTCATGTCAACATTGGGTGCCTTCCCTCCCACATTCCAAGTTGCAACAAAGACCCTGCAAATGCCATATAGTACATTTACTGCTGTAAGCTATAAAAATACGAAAAGCATAACAAGTTATATATGAATACCGGAATTCCCGAGGTTCAGTCTTGGGTGAAGCCATGGAACACCCGAAATCCGAGAGATTCAGCCCTTCGATTAAGCCTCCGGCATCTTCCTCTCTTCCTGGGAGCAGATCATAAAGCCAAAGGGTCTATGTCAGAAGTGAAACGCTTCCACTTATTGTTCCCCTTGTAACATTTTCTTGTTAGGTTAGCTACCAATGTTCTATAGCAGATGAGAAAGAATATAATTTTCATGTTAACTTGATACTTGGCTCATACCTTTTTACCTATAAAATTACTATTGGATGTGTTTTTTTAAAATATAATGTATCTTATCACTATAAATTGAAGTTTTTCAAGAATCGAAATATTTATTTATACTATACAAACGTTTATTTTAATAAAAGGTAGGCTTCCATGAATTCTTTGATGTAATTTTCTATTCCAATTCTACCAAATATACATGTAAAGAACATTAATGTGTTTCAAATAGTCTGAAGGCGGTACCTGTAGGAGAAAATATAAAATCATCATCTGATGAGCCACCTCTACCTCGTCTCTTGTAAGAAAAAATCTTTGGGATAAAGGACTTTATCCCACAACAATAATAACAAATATTAAATGAAAAAATAAACAAAATATAGAAATTACAATCAATTAACAAGACATATTAGTACTGTACCTTCTTTTTCTTGTCATTCTTGACGGAGTTATCAGGAGAGGTGGCGGTTGGGGTGGTGGAGCAGTTGATCCATTGGCCTTGATCATCCCCAAGATGATTCTCATTCATTAGGTTACTTATTAAAATTATTGCAACAAAATTAACTGTTTAATTTTCCAAAAGTGTTGGTATCAATTGGCGAAAAAATCATAACAAAACAATGGTGATATGGAGAAGAAACTCTGGGTATCTGTGTTTATGATTAATGGTGTTTTTTTTATCAATTTTCTTTTAATCACTTTATATATTTTTAGGGTAAAAATAATTGAAAGTTTATATTTTTTATACGATCTGTTTGATAGGATGAGATATTGGCGCCAATTCTTTCGGAGAGGAAAAGAAATCGTTGAGACAAAAAATTATATTATGAGTCTGTCACATTACGTGTTTATAGGACCAACCACTAAAACCTACTTCAACAATTTTACCATGTCATATTTTTTTTTCCAAGTAAATCTTCACTTAAAAAATTAAAAATTGTTAAGATGATAGTTTTTGATGTGGTGGAACTGATCCATAATATAATTTATCCGTTAAGACACAGTTCATAAAATTCACAACAAATTTTAAGATTGCTTTTACTATGGTTGCAGGTCTGTCTGTCTAAAAACTTTACAACACAGCATCCTTATATTTGCTTATCGAGTTCTCAAGATATTTTCTTTTATCATCGATTTTTTTTTAATTTTATCAGAATCATCTAACTTTCGTTTCACATTTATTTTTTTTGTCTTTCACTAAAAAATACTGACGTGGAAGGTTTGATTTTATATTTTTTAATAAAAATATGTAAATTATATATAATCAGCAATTTCTTAAAGTCTAGCTTTAAATCGTAAAAAAAAAAAAAAATTAAAATGTGATGCCTATAGTGAGAAAGGGAAAACCTCAAAAGTTAAACACATGATTAGACCATTAGACTGTTGAGTCATAAGCCATGTTTATTAATGGAAGTTAGTAAGGTAAGATTTAATTGTATGATTTGGTAAAGCTATAAAAAACATATGTTAATTTTTGTCAAATATAAGTTTAGGTTATGGAATGAGCATAAACAGGTTATGATCATATGGATATAAAATCCAAGAGTTTTGTGTATTGAAACCTACAAGGTTACATGTGAAAATTGTAGGAAAGAGATTTGTTTTATTTCTATTTAGAATTATATCGTTTGAATTTTAAAGCATCGTAATCTGCTTGCTTATATCTTCTTTGTTTGAAGAACTATAAATTTTAATTGAAGGTATTAATAATGATTATGATGAGCTTTGGAGTTTCGATCTCACTATGAAATTATATTATTGTACTTCGAAACTTCTAGCTCTTTGTGAAGTTTATGTTTTGGAGTATGTTAAGGCACTTTAGAGCTTAAAGCTCACTTCTAACGCCTTAAAATCTGATATAGTTAGAATTAAGTTTCGACGATCATAAATCTTATATCAAAATATTATATTATTTTTTGATTCAGTTGTTAATTGTTCGATTATTGTATCTTAATTAAGAATCCTTATTGATTAAGGATTTTATTGTAATTTTAAAATTTGGTTAGTGATCAAATTGGGAAACTTGAAATTAATAGGCTTAAAGTATTAAATATAAAAAGTTAAAATTAGTTTCCTTTGCCTAAAGGAGAGCTATTCATGATCGATACTAAATTAAAGAATAAACAAAGAAAACAAAAAGGTAGAAACGTATTGAGCCTTAAAGAAATTGAATGGAATCCAAGCCTTGTTTTTATTTATTTCATAGCTAGTTGTTGCTATGAAAATCATCATAATCTTATTCTATATTGTTTTGTCGGCTCAAGATTTTTGAGGTGAAAAATAGTTTAATCTTCCGGAATCGAACAAATCAAGAAATAAAGGAATCGTTATCTAAATGTCCTAAAAGTTTTAGAAATTTTTGCGAATGTAGTCCGATTTTCGGGACTGGCTAGATATTTTTTTTCGATTTTATTGTTATTAGTTATTACATTGCTAACATATTGTTAAGGTATCATCGTATCAAAATCTCGTTAGAGGTGTTATTGATAACCGTGGGTAAGTATATTACATTAATTCGCTGGTCATCGAATTTTTGACAAAACATAAGAATTCAGGTATCTATTTTATATATTAATTTAAAGATTAAAATATTATCTATATTGATATATGTCATTTATGAGATGCATATATATTAAATTCATTGACATTATTGTTTAAGCATTATACGGGTAAAAATTATGTCTCTCTATGGTGCATCCTTCAATGCCTTATTTGATTTTTTAAAAAATAAATTTTTAATCCTAACCCTTATTTTCTAAATCTTAAACCCTGCATCCTAAATAATACACACTACCCCTAATTCCTTAAACCCTAACCACAACCAGTAACCTTAAATCCTAAACAATAAACCCTAAACCCTCTAATTTGAAACGGAAACATAGAAAGAGACGGGGGAAAGAGGTAGATAATTTCAACCCACATTATACATATGAATCAAGTTTATTACCATATTTTTTGTTATTTCACTAGGCTATATAAATCTAATGTATCCTATTTTTATATATTCTATATTAAAAGATTAAGGTTTGAGGATTAAAATAAGAGTTAACATTGCAAATATTACCGAGTATCTATAATGTGAATTTTACATTTGAACTCCTAAAACAATAATCCTAAATTTTAATGTGTATAATATCCTATATTTTTAGTGTGAAGGTTAATGACTGTATTTTGAGACAGTGAAATAGGTAAAAATGACCTATAATGTTTTTAACATGAAAATCATAGTAAATGAATTTGAAATAAGGTGAAACTTGATCTAAACTTAACTTTGATAAAAATAAATTTGTTCGTAAAATTTTATTAAATTTGGATATTGTTTAAAGAGTTAATTCGCTAATAAATTAGATTAAATATATCATTATAAAATAAGATATATCGATATGAGTAATAATATATCGGTATGTCTATATATTATTGAGCATAATTGTAGGAGCGTTCTAATACGGATAAAGGTGTATTTGTATGAAAATTGATCACTAAATTTTTTATTGAATGGGGTATTAGTACAGATTAGGGAAATATTGATCCCTTTAAGCCTAAAAATGTAAAAAGGTTCTAGAACGAGCTACAAACGTACCTATTTCTTGTGTATAGAACTTTCGTACTGATACTTTGTATCGGTACACTAAAATACTAATGAAATTGATTGATTTTTAAGACAAGCTTTATATATCGATATAAATAGACCCCGTACTGATACAGGTATAATATTCTCAATAGTACTGATATATTATTTTCAATGGTAACAACGGTTATTGTATAGGTGTACTAATATGATCTCTCAAGTATTGATAGCAATACATATAAATTAGTTAAAACTATAAAAAAAAACTATAATTAAGTCACTATATATTGGAATGACTAATTGATCTGGGTAAATGACGTTTAAATAGAATGAAATTTGAATTGCATGTTGTTTGTACATTAAATTTTATATGGGTACGTGTAACACCCTCGATCCAATGTCACATTAGGCTCCAGCCTAAAATTTGTATTTCGAAATTTTCTTTAAAAGTCCAATAATAAAATCAAACTTAAGTCCAAAATACGATCCATAAAACTCATTTAAATTAAAACAAAAGCCCAAAATAGTTTAAAGTAACTGGAGCTCCAAAAATATTAAAACCCATTTAAAGCATTCGACCTAAATTAAAATAACAGAGTTACAATTACATATAGGGTTCAACATAGTACTAGCCCACTACATCTATCACTGTACTCTAACATATAGTTGATGCTGAATCTAAACCTCGATGGTGCTCCACAAGAAACCGGCTTCACCTAACCTACGCACGAAAACACATTTCGAATGTTGAGCTACAAAAGCTCAGTCGATATGCCGAACTCGGCCAACATCATGCATATAATAAGCAATAACGCAAAACATATAAATATCGTGCATGGTATGATGGTCTAACATGCTTTCCTATCACATGGCATAAATGAGATGTATATTATCGCATACAACATATACAAGTAACAACAAGTCAACACACAAGAGTGAGGCCCGCGTCCATACAACATCGAGATCCTACACTCAGGATTGAGGCCACCCTCAAATCCTATGCCCGGAATGTTACATCAGACATCTTCGAACGAGGTCGCCCAACGTTCGAAAAGGGATGGAGGCCGCCTAACCAATCCCATGCTCAGAATGATACATCGAACATCTTTGAGTGAGGCCACCCAACACTCGGAATAAAAGTCTTCAATACATCACCTGACATATTACATCGAATGGCCTTCAACGTGTTGCAACACTTACGGATATCCGGATTTCCAACACACAAGGACTCAAACCACTCAAACGATCCACCTAGGATCTTAGCACAACAAGATATATTAAGATTATCTCACTTTAGTCTTTCGGGATTATAACATCAATCTTAGTTTAATAATTCTTTTCGTAGCTTTTAGAATTCATAAGAACCCTTAATTATCATTACCGAACCTCAAACTTTACTTATTTTGGCAAGATTACACAGGGGTATCGATACCCTTATGTGGGGTATTGAAACAGGCTACATCGATACCCTTTGACCAACTCAAAGGTCAACCACGGAGGCCCTCCAGATTCGATACCAGCATCAAACCGGAGATGCCACTAGAGGATTCAGTATCGAATCATGGTTCGATACTCTTTCTCACCAAGCCAATTTTCTCTCAGGGGTATCGATACACGGGCCACCGATATCGATACCCCCTGCACAAAACTGCAGGTTTCACTTAGAAAATCTTAGGGGTCATTCCTAAATTTAATCCAATCGATCTTAAAGTGTTCCTACTAATTATTAATGAAGTTTAGGGTGTTTTAACATTATTTTTCAGTCTTCAAACACATAAATCCGAAAATCACCATTAATTTCTTCAAGCTCAAAACCAAGCACACATGCATCAAAAATCTATATGTATGCAACTACCATGATATGAGTGATGTAAAGAATGAGTTGGGAGTATCAACCTTGAGCTAAAACAGTAGCAAAACGTCACCCTTCTCCTCCTCAAGCTTTCTCTTTTCCAAGGCTAGTGGAAGACTCTCCTACTTCCCTCTCTACAAGAGATGTTAAACCAAACATTAGACATCCCTTAAGAAGATTCTTAGGACATCAAAGACACAAGAAACTGAGATTTAAACCCCCCAAACCTCATTCCCGTTTTTCTTCCAAACTATACTCATAAACCCACATCTTCACCAGACCAAGACATTCTTACCTTGTTTTAAAGATCCTTGACAGCCCTACAAAAATTCTTCTAACACCAAAGAGAGATTATAACACAAAACTCGAAAGATCTTACATTTACTCTTCCCTTTCCTTGTTACAAAGATGGAGGAGGATGAAGAAAAGAGAGAAAAGATGAAGTCATTCTATGTAGGAGAATTAAAACCCCATCCCTCTTGTCTTCTCCTTTAGGCATTTACAAAAATGCCCCAAGCCCACCACTTAAAAGTCCAACACAACAAGGCCCGACACAACTCGAGGCCCAAAACCGAAGCCCAAACCCCTCAATTTAACTCGACACTCGAATTCGAATCCGGGTCGTTATAGAATGTCTAACTATCGTCATAGACCCTTAATTTACAAAAATTATAGATTAGTCTCTAAATATTAAAAAGAAAATTAAAATGATATTAAGAATAATATTATCGTACTGTATTAATTTATTATTCTCACTGTATCACTTTACTATTATTGAATCATTGAAAGACATCGAATCATAGTACGATATTAAATAATGTTATATTGTTTACCATATCAAACAATGATTGTATTTTTTGATTCGATCCCTACTGGACCGTGAAGGAGATTTTACATCATTCTTGATATAAGATTTTTCTCATACATACAGTAAAACCTCTATAAATTAATGCATTGGGACTCTGAAATTTTATTAATTTAGAGTATATCGATAAATTAATAATTTATTAATTAAAATAAAATTTCTCAATTCAACAAATATAACTTTGATAAAGATATTTTGTGGAAATAAATTGTAAATTATACATAATATTCTAATTAATTAAAAATAAGTAGGTTCATGTATATGTTATTAAATATATTCATATGTCAAATTATTTATATCTAACTAGACTAATTGCATGTAAATTGTACATAATATTCTAATTAATTATGAAGTTGAAGATGATTAAACACCACTTGAACTAGTCATGCGAAAGGAAGCATTGAATACGGTAACAACTCTTCACAATTTTTTATTGCAGTTGGAGACCTCAACGTCGGAACTTATGGTACAATTAAAAAAGTTAGATGAAATTGAATTAGATTTAACTTTTAAAAAACAGAATACAATAGATTTATATTTTAGCAAGTTACCAAAGTAGTAATTGTAATATTTATGAATTATTAATTTATAGTTTTGATGTAACCTTTATATTTATAAAGGAGATCTCCAAAAATAATATTATATTATTATCTTATCGAATTTGATGATTTTTTATATTAACCCAACTTAAGACTGGAAAAATTTATTATTTAATAAAATTTATTAATTTAAAAAACATTAATTTATTGAGGTTTTACTATAATTACAAAGCTTAAAATGCTATAAGTTGTTTAAACAAATGAAAGTCTTTAGACGCATAGACATAATACAGTGATATATTTGAACTACGATCAACAAACTATAGCTTAGCAATGATAATCCCATATATGTGCTATACCTTACGCGAATCAATACAGTTATATATATATACCATTAGATATATAAATCTCATTAAATAAAATTATAAATAACGTGGTGAGCTGGAACGATATAATAACTCCTAAAAAGGACATTAATGTAAAGCAGATTCGTTTTTATTTTAACAATCACAAGAGATTGTATGCTCTGTGCACCAATCATCAAGAAAATGACGGGTGAATTATGGATTGATCACCATCATCATCATGACACTCTAAACTCAAGAAAAAGAAAAGCTAAAACCGGAAGATCAAATATTAAAAGATACTATTTCATTCATCATCCTGCAGTAAACTGCGGAGCAGTTCCTGGCAACCGGCCGCCGAGGTATCCTGGAGGAATCCCATTGCATTTGCATGATGAATGCTGGAAATGGCACCGTTGCTGCGGGTCAGGATAACAGTGGCCTTGTTACGTCTAGTGTCGGGAACTGCGCAGCTTTTAATGGGGCTGCTAACAAGCGTGGCATAGCATATTTGGTCTTGGTGATCATCTTCAACCGTAATGCTATACGTTCCGGTCGCATCCGTCTCTGCCCCAACGCTGAATTTCAGCCTCAAAGTAGTCCTATCATAGCACTTGATTTCGACCCTTGCACCTAAAAACAAAAAGCTTTGATGAGAGACAAAGATTGAAGAAGAAGAATAAAAACAAGACATAAGCCATGGTAAATCATACGAGGTATGTAAGAGCATTTGATTGTCTCGAAACCAGCACGACAGGCGTCACAGTAAACTTTGCCAACGATTTGGAAAGGTTTCCTGTTTGCGGTAACGAGAACAGGGAGAACACAGACGGCAAGCAACAAGAATAACTTGGTAGCCATTGCTTTGATTTGAGATTGAGAGAGCTAAACTCAAAGAGGAAGAGAGAGACTTGTAAATAGGAAATAGAGGGGGAAGGACAGTGATATTTTATAGTGGGATTCTTCCTGTAGGAATAGTTTACTTTGGGGGAACTTCCGCTGGAAGACGGTCACATGCTGAAAAATTATTAGAGTTTTTCGGGTCTCGCGGCGTTTTGTTCTCGGATTTTGCAGCAAATGGCCAGGTTGGGATCAGATCCAAGTTGCCAAATCCTTCGCTTGCGCCATATGCATTCTGCAAAACATAAATGTATTGCGTGAAAGTTTAAATTCTCAAATTCAATACATTAACCCGCAAGTAGTATCTGGCCAGATCTTTGTGGCTACAGTTTCTTAAAGGCTTAATTATGATGTAGTTATATGAATTATATCAATTTTTTTTGAATAATTATATCAAATTTTTAGTTTCACTGGTAATGTTTTAAAATTCTTAATTTTATACACATAGTATTTCTCCATTAAAGGGAAAATTCTGTCAAATAATTTTCCCCATTAAAGGGTTTATTCACTTTTGTAACAGAAGTTGTGACGTATGGACGAATAAAAAAAATTAACTTATGATATATTTTTTAAATAATATCTCCATTAACTTAAGGGATAATAACAAGATTAGATTATATATTTTTTAATTTCATTCTTAAAATTAAAAAAATAGTTTATTTTGAATCAGTAATATTTTTATTTAACATAAGTGGCCAGTTAGTGATTGATACATGCCGAAAGTTTAAAAAAATCCTTAAACATTTAAGTTTAATTTATTACTTTTTAAGTTTTGTGGGGGAAATTTATATAAATATTATCCTCAAAATTTTTCACAAATATTTCATTAATGAGATTATTTCTATAAAGATTATTATTGTTACAGTGAAAGTAAATCTGTATGAGTACAATCTAATTCATTATTTTTTTTATAAATATAACTCTCTAGAATCGGGTAAAGAATAAATCTAATCTAAAAGTCATAATTGAAAACTTTAATCTCAGGAAACCAATTCCATTTATAAAACTGTAAAATAAATGTAAAATAATTAAATGCTTATTAATCTGTCAAAGTCAAAGCATTTAAAATAATAACTATCAATTTTATAAAGTAATATGTTAAAATCATAAACTCTAAATTTAAAATTATATTAAACTTTAAAATTAATACTAAAATTAAATTAAATTGAATAAATAAATAAATAAATAAACTCAATTCCATACTGAAATATAGTAAAATTCAAAAATAAGAGATCCTTAGAGTACCAAGTTGCCTAAAGACCAAATGTAATGATCCGGATTTTGAAATCCGAGTATCGGGTTAACCCGGAACGTTGGGACCCAATGTGCCTCGTTTTTGTGTTTTGGACTGAGTTTGAGCTTTGAGTTTAGGTTACCTTGGACCCAAAGTGTTATTTCAGGGGCTTTTTGTTCCTTTCTCTTCTTGAGGACAAAGGGGGGAGACTTGATTTTCTGCAGAGAAAATCAGGGTGGTGAAGTCATCACCCTTTTCCCTTTTGTTCTTCATCCATTCTTCACCCTAAACCCCCTAAGGAAAGGAGCTATCTGTAACACCTCAAAAATTGTTCATAATTTTGAAATCGTAATTTTAAAATCTCTAATTAGAAGCTCAAGTTTTCATATTCCTAATTTTTGAAACCCTAATTTTTTTCTAAAGTTTTTAAATTGATTTTTTAAATTTAAGGAAAATTTTTGGATAAGTTGTAAAGTTTAGAAAGTTTTAAATGTGAATTTAAAGTTTTAAAGTTAAAGTGATGTTTTGAATTTTGAAAACTCTTGAATATCATGTTTGTTTTTAAATTAAATTATATTCTACTAAAATTAGTTTTTTATTAAAAATATTACTTTATTTTAATTATTTTTTTTATCAAAATTCTTTATTTGTTACTCCATCTGTCCCATAAATATTGTCTCTTATTAACTTTTTTGGATCAAAAATTTTTAATTTTGACTCTTGATTATTTAAAATTTATTATTGATAAAAATATGAAAAATATATTTTAAATACTTCTAATCGAGTAGATTTTAAATATATAGTTTATAAAATTTAATTATTTAAAATATTTAATATAATTATAGTCAAAGTTTAAAAAATTTGACTTTCAAAAGGTCAATAAGGGACATTATTTGTGGGACGGAGGGAGTATAATATATTATATAAAGTTTTAAATAAAGAAAGAAAATCCTTTTGGAATTTTATAACCTTTTATTAATATTTATTATATTTATATTTTGATCTAATAGAATTCTAATTATATTAGGAATCAATTATTTTTCTCTATAAATACATACTTTGGTTTAATAAGAGAAATTCTACATTATTTTATTCTATGAAGATTCTCTAAAGCCTCTGTTTTCATTCTTATTTCTGTTTGAGTTCAAATTCACGTTATTAGTAAATTTCGTCGCTTTGACTAAGGTGTGTTCTCTTACTAGTGTTATATGTGTTTTTCCGAAAAATATATTTTTCTGTGACATGATTAATATTTTGTTTTTTAAAAAATACTCATGTATTGCTATAATGTCTAATTTTTGTATTGTGACTCTGATTGTGCATTTATGTTACCATGCATACATATCATTGTGTTTTGAAAAATATATGAAAATTTTCAGATTTGAGATTTCGCACTTTTGAGAGTAAATATGATTTTTATATCCTGTGAATTTGTATTTTCGGACAAATTGAGATTCCAAATAAATTATGATTTCAGATTGAATTATGATTGTGTACGGAGGAAGTCGTGGCAGCTTTCCGAAAGCCTAAGACCAGTCTCGAGTTTTGGTGACGTTGTAGGTGAAGGTTTTGGGGAACTCCTCCCTAGGACTGGTGACATTGTAATTGGGATTTGTGTTGTGCATATGACATCATTAATACATCATGATTAGTATTTTTTTCAAAACTTTAATCTTGAGAAAATTATTTACGTGAACTATATTTTAATTTTTGAAATATTACTCTTGAAAAATAATTTTATAAACCGTGTTTTGTTTTTTTTATCTGCACTTTAGAGAAACACTAAGCTCTTTAGCTTACTCCCCTTTGTTTTCTCTTACAGATCTTTGAACTTTAGGTTTGCGGTACTTGAAGGATCTCAGATTTTATTCAATTATTTCATTATCAAAATGAAAATATTTTTAGATATTCATGTTATTATTTATTATTTTGAAAATTTTGAGGTATTTGGAATATTTATGTTTATCACTATGGTTTTATTTTAAATTAAAGTATAATTTTTTAAAATTGGTTTTTTGAGGTTAAAGTTTTCAAACGTGACTTCTTAGATTTGACATATTTGTTATTGATCGAGTCTTTGAGGTTATATTTATTGGTATCAGAGCTAAGTTCAACCCTCGAACAGTGAGGCTCACAACATTTGTTTTTAAAATATTTTAATTTCTATCTACATTTAAAATATTTTGGTAATAAAGGGAATTTTTCAAAAAAATAATTTTATTTAAATTTTACTTTATTATTTTTTTATTTTAAATCTGAGACCCCAATACCAAATCTTATTTTAGGTTACTAACTTTTATTGATAGATTACTATATCACTTCATAGGATCTCTAAATTAGTAATAGATTGTGATCATACCCATTTTTATGAATTTTAAAATTAAAGCCTCTCTGAGAATTCTATGTTGTCGTTTCTTACTTGAACCTAAATGCTCTTTTAAATTTTTCTCTGACCATCTGTGCTTTTGAAAATCTACCGCTAATGGAGGGAGAATTGTAACACCCCAAAAATTGTTCATAATTTTGAAACCCTAATTTTGAAATCTCTAATTAGAAACCTGAGTTTTTATTTTCCTGTTTTTTTAAACCCTAATTTTTTTCTAAGGTTTTTAAATTGATTTTCTAAATTTAAGGAAATTTTTTTGCGATAAGTTATAAAGTTTTAAAAGTTTTCAAAGTGAATTTATAGTTTTAAAGTTAAAGTGATGTTTTGAATTTTGACAACTCTAGAATATCATTTTAGTTTTTAAATTAAGTTATGATTCTACTAAATTTTTTTATTAAAAATACTAATTTATTTTAATTATTGTTTTATCAAAACACTTTATTTATTATAATATATTATATATTATATAAAGTTTTAAATAAAAAAAGAAAATCCCTTTGAAATTCTACAACATTTTATTTAATTTATTATATTTATATTTTGATCTTATAGAATTTTAATTCTATTAGGAATCAATTATTTTTCTCTATAAATACATACTTTGGTCTAAGAAAAAACACTACATTATTTTCTTCTATCAAGATTCTCTAAAGCCTTTGTTTCCATTCTTGTTTCTGTTCGAGTTCAAAATCACATTATTAGTAAATTTCTTCACTTTGGCTAAGGTGTGTTCTCTTACTAGTGTTATATGTATTTTCCGAAAATATATTTTTCTGTGATATGATTAATATTTTTTGTTTTAAAAAATAATCGTGTTTTACTAGCATGTCTAATTTTTGTATTATAACTTCGATTGTGCATTTTTGTTACAATGCATACATATCATTGTGTTTTGAGAAATATATGAAAATTTTCAGATTTTAGATCTCACACTTTTGAGACTAAATATGATTTTTATATCTTTGAATTTGTGTTTTCGGACAAATTGAGATTTCGGATAAATTATGATTTCAGATTGAATTGTGATTGTTTTTAGATTTTCAAACCATGTTACATCATATTGTGTGCATGGGATGAGATTGTGTACGGAGGAAGTCTTGGTAGCTTTCTGGAAACCTAAGACCACTCTCGGATTTTGCTAACGTTGTAGGTAAGGGTTTGGGGGAACTCCTCCACTCGGACTGGTGACGTTGTAGTTGGCAGTTGTGTTGTATGTATGAAATCATTCATACATCATGATTTATATTTTTTTCAAAACACTCTTGAGAAAATTATTTACGTGAACTATATTTTAGTTTTTGAAATATTACTCTTGTAATATAATTTTATAAACCTTGTTTTATTTTTTTATCTGCACTTTAGAGACACACTAAGCTCTTTAGCTTACTCCCCCATAGTTTTCTATTAAAGATCTTTGAACTTTAGGAGATTCGGTACTTAGAAGATCTTTGATTTTATTCAGTTATTTTATTATTAAAACAAAATCACGTTTTAGTTATTTAGGTTATTATTTTTAAAAATTTGAGACATTTGGGATATTTATGTTATCATTATGGTTTTATTTTTAATTAAAGTATAATTTTTAAAATTGTTTTTCTTCAGGGTAAATTTTTCAAACGTGAGCTCTTAGATTCGACCTATTTCTTTTGGGTCGGATTTAAGGGGTTAGACTATCTTTTGGTGTTTAAGTGGAAATCACGCTTTGTGTCTGATGGGTAAGTTGTAGGGTTGTTTGTGATCTACAAAATAAGATAAAAATTGTTTGGTTTGATGAAGAAGAAGGGGCGAGTGGGTAATTCGGGATTGGAAGTGATGAGGGTTCTTTATCTGTTTCTTGATGTTTTTAGGAGTTAAAAACATCCCCAAGAAATGTCTAATTGCTTGTTTAATCTTTTTCTTGTAGAGAAGGAAGTTGGAGCATTATCTCAAAGGTTGGGCAAGGAGAAAGCTTGAGAGGAAAGAAGAGACATTTTTCTTGTGCTTTGGTTAAGGTTGCTTCACCCAACTCTCCCTTTCATCATTCATTTCATGATAAATTGCATACATGTTGGTTTTGATGCATGAATGGTTGGTTGCCATCTTTGAAGCCAATAATGGTGATTCTTGTAAATAGTTGAGTTAAGTATAAAGATTCATTGAAATACATCTTAGGCACTCCCATGAACATGTAAGAAAGTTTTCGGATCGAATAGATAAACTTTGGGGAAGGTTCTTAGGATTTTTTAGCTTCAATTCTGCATTTTCGTGCAGGGGTATCGAAACCAACTGAGGACGTATCGATACCATAGAGAGAACTTATGAATTTTAGGAAGGCATATCGATACTCCTGGTACGTGTATCAATACCCTAGAGAGAAAACTTAGGAGAAAAAGGTAGGCATTTCAGAACGCCTAGCCCATGTATCGAAACCAAACCTTCTAGTAACATTTCAGTTTGATACCCCTCAGGGGCGTATCAAAACAGGGGTCTATATCGATACCCTCTTAGAGGTGTATCGATACAGGCTGGTCTCCTTAACCGTAAGTCAACATAGTAGTATATTGATACGCGAGGGAGGCGTATCGATATAGTTGATGTTTCGATACCCTCTTATAGGTGTATCGATACGCCTAGGTAAAACTGCCCAAGTTTTAAGGGTTGTTTAGGGATTTTTATAAATTGCTAAATAGGCCCCTAAGGGTTAATTAAATCTCAAAATGGACACTAAAACATGGAAATTATGATGTGAGATCCTAGGTGGATCATTTGTGTGGTTTGAGTCTTTGTTTGATCGATCCAGATACCCAGTGAGTGGTAGTGTTGAAACACGAAGAAGGTTATTCGATGTAATATTTTGGATGATGTATTGAAGACTTTATTATGAATGTTGAACGGCCTCATTCGAAGATGCTCGATGTAACATTCTGAACATGAGACTAGTTGGACGACCTACATCCCGATTACTTATTTAGAATGTTGGACGACCTCGTTCGAAGATGTGGTAAGCAAGCATGATAGAACCATCACGTCATGCATGATATTTACATGTTTTGCTTTATCTAAATTATGATATGCATGATGTTGGCCGAGTGGTAGCGTACCATTAAGCTTTCGTAGATCAACGTTCGAAATGTATTTTTGTGCTTAAGTTAGGTAAAGCCGATTTCTGTGGAGCACCATCAAGGTTGGGCTTTCAGCATCGACCATGTGTCAGAGTAATGTTATAGATGTAATGGGCTAGTACTTGTTGGAGCCTATGTAATTTGTAACTCTTTTTATTTATTTGGATCGAATGTTTTTAAACAGTTTGTAATATTTGGAGCTCCAAACTACTTATGCTTTTAGAATTTACTTTCTAACTTGAATTGAATATTATGAATCTACTTTGAACTTGAATTCAGATTTACTTTGTTGGGCTTTTGAAAGAAATTTAGAAATACGGGCTTTGGGCTAAAGGCCCAATTTGACATCGAGCCAAGTTGTTATAGTTAATGGTATCAGAGCTTAGGTTTAGTCGGTTCTAAGAAGTCACTGGGAGAGTCTAGTATGGTATATAGATTTTAGACAAGTACATGCCCGCAAGTCGATATCGTACTTCCTTTAAAGATGAAATTTCGATGGTGTAATCTTGTTTGTTGTTGTTGTTAGTGAGAAGTGTTAAGTATGCCAAGGCGTGTAAGAGACCGTGAGGAAAGTCGGGGTTCTCGAGGAAGATACTCCGACTATGATTATAAACCTGATGAGGAGATATCATCGGATGATGCGGTTGGTCAAGGGGCCAACTACTTTGCTTAGTTGAACTGTATCTTACGCAGGATAGTGAGAGCTATACCGAGGCCATCTTCTACGCCTTGTGAGGTACCCGTGGAGAGGGTGCGAAAGCAAGGAGTGGTTGACTTCTTTGGAATGGGATAGGACAATCTTGTACTAGCGGATCAATGATTGCATGATACAAGGTGGATAATGCGACAGATGAGGCTAAGATAGAAAGATAAACTATCGTGTATGTTATCGCTTCTGAAAGGAAACACGAGAGGTGTGGGAGAAGTTGAACAAGATTAGTATCCTCTTTTCCCTACGTGAGAAGACTTGCTTAAGGAGTTTGAGAAGAAGTATGTGGGTGAGACCCACATCGACACCTTGATGGAGAATTTTACCTATCTTGTTTGAGGGAATCATTCAGTCTTGTTGCTATGTCGCGGAGTTTGTTTCTATGAACATGAGTTCCTTCAGTTGAGTCGCTATGCCCCGAAGGTTGTTGCTATAGAAAAGATGTGTTATACGAGGTTCTTGAGGGGTCTAAGGAAGGAGATCCAGACTTACCTCACTGCTACACCATAGTGTTTTTTCTGAGTTAGCTGCTAGTGCTAAATCTCTTAAGCAGGTATAGGGTTTGACCTATGGGTCTTCTTTTGGCCAGGGAGGCTCTGATGGGTCCATTCAGAGTCATACAAGTAACTCTCAATCTCACTACGGTAGGAGTAAGAACCATTGGAACCAGAATAGGTGAACATCGAATCAGAGTTCAAGATCAAACTAGAGGTCTGAGTTAATGGGACGCAGGATGCAATGAATGTATTCTTCTCAGGGACCAAAAGGGTTGCAAAGGAATGTCAGTGTTCAGATGTGTAATCATTGTGGTCGGAGCCACCGAAGAGAGTGTTGGGGTAACACCAAAGCTTGCTTTCAGAGTGAGTCATCAAACCACTTTGATAAGTGTTTGGAATTGTTAATATTTTATGCTTAATTGCTCCTTGATTTGATGAAATATGTTACTGATCTTACTGTTTTTGTATCTTTTTGTGTAGGACTTTGAATTTGGAAAATTCAGTTAAATGGCTGATTTCTGAAGTTTTTTTCATTTTCTGGATCGAGTCTGGATTAGTGCGCACGACTTCGGGCATGAAAATTTGACGCAACATTTTGTCAGTAGCTTCTAAAAGATGACGTCAGCAAGCGCGTGATAGCTTATCAGCGTCTTAGATAACTTATCAGCCGCATTTTGAATTTCAAATTTGAATTTATCTTTTGTAATTTGAATCTAAATATTTTTAGATATATCTAGGATTTATATCTTATTTTTAGGGTTTGTAAAAGACTACAAATACCCACCTTTGGTAATCCTAGAATTCATTCATCCTTTAAGTCCAAACCCTAGAGTTTTATTTCATCTCTTTTCTTTTTTATTTATTTTTTGTTTTTATTTTTGTACTTTATTTTATTTTTATATCGAGCATAATTCTTTCCATAATTATGCTCGGTTAAGTTTTTATTAGCCAAGGACTTAAGCGGTGACTTGATCCAAGGACTTAATCCGAGTCAAAGCGAAAGCCTTAGGCTAGTTTTTATTTTATTAAATCACTTTCTTTATTTTATTTTCTCTTCAATTATTTTGTTTCATTATATTCAACAATCCTTTTTTACTTAAAAACATCATTCAATATTCTTGGATCACCAATCAAACAAGCGTAATCAAGAAGTTTCTAGTCTCTGTGGGATAGAACCTTACTTCTTCTTTACTATATTTAATTTTCTATTATTTATTTGAGAATAAGGAATTTATTTTTGATACTTACGACGCGTGTCACACTTTGTCAGGGACTGTTCAAAGGTTGTGACTTATCCATTAGGCCAGGCTCAGAGGTTTGTGTTTCAGACTTAGAGGGGCCATAGGTTCTCACGTGACAGAGCTAGCCGTGCATCAGGAGACACCTTTTATTCCACTACTAGAGCACCGTCAAGAAAGTAAACGGTGAGGATACAAGAGGATTGTGCTGCAATAGATTTTATCTCAGGTACGTTCAGTTTGTTTTTCAATTCCTATAGTTGCTCTTATGGACTCGGGGTTGACCCACTCGTATATTCGTAGTGGGATATTCTAACAGTGGGGGTTACTAGTAGAAAATCTAGAGATGGGTCCGTGTGACAAGTCCATAGGGATTGGATGTGTTAGTGGATAAGGTGTATCAGAGGTGCAACATTCTATCTTTCCGACCGATCTTATGGTCTTACAGTTTTAGAAGTTCGACACAATCTTAGGGATGGATTGATTGTTCGAACACGATACAAGTTTGAGGTACACTTCTAAGAGTTTGAAGCTTCGGATGGCAGATGGTTCTAAGCTTCTAGTGAAGGGTGAGAGGAACCCGTATTTACCAAATGTTGTGTCACCTTTATCGGCTCAGAGTTAAATCCAGCAGGGTTGTGAGTCTTTCTTAGCTCACATGGTGGATGTAAGTGTTGAGAGTCCAGTGTTAAAGTGTTTGAGGATAGTTTATGAGTATCCGAATGTGTTTCTAGCGGAGTTGTCCAATTTACCTTCCAATTGTAAATTAGAGTTCCATATAGAGGTGTTGCCAGGAACGACACTGGTGTCTATAATACAGTATCGTACGACACTAGTGGATATGAGAGAGTTGAAACAATAGATCCAGAAGTTACGCGAGAGAGGTTTTATTAGACCGAGTGTGTCACCATGAGGAGCATCAGTTTTGTTTGTGAAAAATAAGGATGGGTCAATACAGATATGTATGGATGACCTATTTGATTAGTTAAGGGGTGTCCATGTACTTTCTAAGATCGACCTAAGTTCAAGATACTATCAGTTAAAAGTGGTGGATAGGGATGTCCAAAACACCGCCTTCAGGACACGGTGCGGGCATTATAAGTTCCTAGAGATGTCGATTGGGCTCACGAATACACCTACAACTTTTATGGACTTGATGAATTAAATCTTCTAGCCATATCTGGATCAATTTGTGATTGTATTCATCAATGACATCTTGGTGTATTCACGTTCAAAGGAGAAGCATGATCATCACCTAAGATTAGTTTTTCAGGTATTGAGGGGTAGACGGTTGTATGCCAAGTTCAGTAAGTGTGAGTTCTGGTAGTTTGAGATAGAGTTTATTGGCCATATAGTTGCAGCGGATGGAATCCGAGTTGATCCACAAAAACTCTAAGCTATGGTGGAATGGAAGCCACCTAGGAATGCATCGGAAGTTCATAGCTTTCTTGGATTTGCCGGGTATTATAGGAGATTCTTTAAGGGTTTTTTGATCATAGAAGCACCGTTAACCAAGTTGTTTTCTAAAGGTGTTCCATTTGTGTAGAATGATAGAAAACAACATAGTTTTTAGTAGTTTAAAGCTTATCTTACGGAGGCATCGGTCTTGACATAACCGAAACCGGGAAAAAATTATATGGTGTTTAGTGATGCTTCCTTAAATGTGTTGGGTTGTGTGCTCATGCAAGAGGGTAAGGTGGTTGCTTATGCCTCAAGACAGTTGAAACCCCATGAAAGGAATTATCCCACACATGATCTTAAGCTTGCAGCGGTTATCTTCGATTTAAAGATATGAAGGCGTTATTCGACCATAAGAGTTTGAAGTATCTGCTTACCCCGAAAGAATTGAATTTAAGACACAGTCGATGGATAGGGTTATTGAAGGATTATGACTATGTCATAGAGTATTACCCCGGCAAGGCGAATATGGTCGCTGGTGTCTTGAGTCGGAAGTCTATATCGGACTTAAGAGCTTTGTTTGCTCGATTGAAGATGATCAAGGATAAAGGTCTTTTGGAGGAGTTGCGTGTGGAGCTCACGCTTTTTCAGGAAATGAAGAGAGAACATGTGTTAAACGATGAGTTGGTAGCTTAATTAGAGGTTGTTCAGAGAGGCGAGTTGTGATGCGTGTGGTATAAGCACACTTTGAGTGCAAGTGTACACGTCGTCAAGTAATAAAATGATAAGTATATCGTGTATTGTCTCCACAGGGATTGATATACTTAATATGTTTCCTTTTGTTCCCTTGCTCCTGAAAATAAAGTAAAAATACAAATAAGTTGATTTGTTTTATCTAACTAACTAAATAAATAACAAAACATAAAATAAAAGGTTGAGGACGATATAAAGAAAGTGGTTAGGATCTAGTTGCGTCAATTAGTGGATTCAATTGATCTTCTTCTTGTTCAATGCAATCACACAACACTGTTTCGACAATACTGTAGATACCGCCTCGGCAATATTGGTGTTCCTCTGTCGCGACAATGTCTTGCTCTTGGGAAGAGGTATCAAAGTTCAGCAAAGTATCCGTAAGTGACTCCGCTCATCTCTGAGTCAAAGTGTTGTTGATGACCAGTCTTTGACGATACCTCTCGGCACAAATCAACGATAACCACCAACCAATCCAACACTTCTTTTAGCTGCTGAAACTCTTAACCTATCTCCCGGTGCTTCCAAAAGAGTATAGGCCGAGTTAGTATCTACAACACCGTACATATCCCTTTCGTGAATCTACACCTCTCGATGCTAGATAAATAGATTACTTGCAAACTTCCCTCTCGGGCTTGAATTCAAGAACAAAGAATGACAATAGAACAAGAAACTTTGATTTATTATTGCATAAGAACAAAGATACAAGAATCAACCTCCTCTCACTAATATCGACAACCTTCACCTATCCCTAAGAAGTTTAAAACATATTATTGTTTAGGTACAATTCTTAGGGAGAAGGATCGGTTCTAAGGGTTTCTCTCTAAATTGGCTCTCTAAATCGATTCTCTAAATCTGCTCTCTTAACATTGTGGCCGGCTAGGGTATTTATAGTCTTAACCTAGGGCAAAAATTTCCTAAATAGACTTCAACTTGGAGTAGGGAACAAGTCTTCTTCAAGGAATCTGATATTTCCAAGTTTGCCGCCTTTTAGAAGGGTTTTCCCGCTTGGTCTCTTATTTGGGCTTTTAGCGTGCTAGCCTGGTCCAATTGGTGCGATGTATCTTCCAGAATATTCTCTATATTTTTTTTCTTTCATTGCGCCTCCATTGTTGATGCTGCCACACTGGATTCTGCCGCGGCCTTGTCTTCTGCCTCGGCCGCAACACTGCTTCACTGTCGCTTATGCCTTGGATATTCCTACATGTATAGAATATGTAAAAATATCTGCATTCTCTATAAATATTGACTTTGTAAGTGATGATAACAGTCTATCCAATATTTGAGCAAAGAGTCTATATTTCGGTACAAGTTTGTGTATAATAGATGTTTAAAGTACCATGAGAAGGGTAGTAAATAACTGCCTTTTAGGAACTCATCAAATACCCCCAACCTCGAACTATTGCTTATCCTCAAGCAATGCCAAACATCAAATTACCAAACCTTACCCCCTTTGGTCTTACTCTTCCATCTATTCTCGCCACCATGTTCATGTCTATCTCTCCGTTTTAGCCATTAGTCTACCCAAAGACTTTTACTAAGAAACAAGCTATAAGGCTAGGTGAGTGTGTGCGTTTAATGGACAAGGCTGATTCAAGGCTTTCTTAGATAAACTCTAAGTTCAAGATAATTAGAATCTTGGACGAAAGCTATCTCCTTAAAACAACAAGTCTTGAGCCAATTTCGGGCACCTCAAGATATGCGTTTTCTATTTCCTTATTTTTCTTATTTATTCTTTTTCTTATTAACCACCTATTTAGCATACTAGAGCCAGTTTCAGGCACCTCTAGCATGAAGGAGAGCAAAACTAGAGCCGGTGATAGGTATCTCTAGTTATTTTTCCAACAAGTTCTAAGTCTTTATCACCTAAGTTTATTAAAAGAACTCCTAAATCAAACAAGTCCAAAAAGTGTTTATTTTCTTTCTAACCCTAAAGCAAGCTTCTAAATTTTATTCCATGAGTATCCTATGGTTATCCCTTCAAAACAGAACTTGGCCATGGTAAGGAGAAAGATTTCTATAGCCTTAAAGGAGTAAACTAAAGCAAAGCTGACGTAGGGCAGTGCAAGATTACAAACATAAATTCAAGAAGAGAAAAAAAATTAGAAAAAATTTACTCCCTTTTATGGTAATGCCTCGACAGTGGGTAGCCTCGGCAGTGCTTCTGCACCTATAATCTCCCCCAAACTCAAACCGAGCATTATCCTCAATGCTAAAAAATATAAGGCAAACAAAAGAAAACAAGGAGAGATGTGGTGTTGGATCAGTCTTCGCAGATCTACTCAGAGATTTCTTCTGTGATTCTCTGTCCTGTCTAAAACACAACAAAAAGAAAAAGTGAAACAAAAATAAAACTAAAACTAATAAATAAATTCTTAAACTTAATCCAGAGGAGGATGTCATGTAGGTGCATCGCCTAAAGTGATGGTTGTCATCGTTTTCGTTTTTTGATGTTCAGAGTAATGCTTCAACCGTTGGTCATTCACTTTGAATTCAACACCTTCTTTTTGTGACTTGGTTGCGACTGCTCTATGGGGATAAACCTTAACAACTTCAAAACCATTTGGATTTGAGTTTCCCAGGGAATAACTTGAGTCTGGAGTTAAAGAGAAGGACCTGTTGCCCCGTTAGGAACTATCGTGGCAGCAGTTTACTGTCATGCCAACGTTTTGTCTTTTCTTTATAGATCTTGGCATTATCATAAGCTTCTGTCCTGAATTCATCTAGTTCATTCAGGTCCAGTAGTCGTTTTTTTCCAGCTTTTTCCCATTCCATGTTTAGATTTTTCACTGCCCAGTAAGCTCTGTGCTCAATTTCCACGGGTAAATGACAAGCTTTGCCAAATATTAATCTATAGGGTGATGCCCCCAAAGGCGTTTTGTAAGTTGTTCTATATTCCCATAAAGCATCGTCAAGCCGATGATACCAATCCTTTCTAGAAGTGTGTACTACCTTCTCAAGGATTTGTTTCAATTCCCTATTTGCAAGTTCAGCCTGGTCATTTGTTTGTGGATGATATGCCGTAGTCATTTTATGAGTGACACCTATTTTCTTTAGTGCTACGACAATGAGTCTATTGTCAAAGTGCTTACCTTCATCGCTAATGATGGCTCTTGGTACTCCAAATCTTGTGAATATGTTCTTTTTGAGGAATTTGTGTACTGTCTTGGCGTCATTGTGGGGCGTGGCGATTGCTTCAACCCATTTGGACACATAGTCCACTGCTACTAAGATGTAGAGATTTCCTTGGGATGAAGGGAATGGTCCCATAAAATCTATTCCCCATACATCGAATAATTCTACTTCCAATATAGGCTTTTGTGGCATCTCGTTACGTCTTGATATATTGCCCGTCCTTTGACATCGATTACAAGCCTTGCAATAGAGGTGGGCATCTTTAAAGAGTGTCGGCCAATAAAATCCTGATTGAAGCACTTTTATTATTGTTTTGTTTTCGCCAAAATGTCCTCCACATGGTAGGTCGTGACATTGTTGAAGAATTGCTTGTTGTTCCTCCTCTGGGACACATCATCGAATAACCTGATCTGCACATTATCGAAACAAGAGAGGTTCATCCCAGAAATAATGCTTGGCATTATACTGAAACCTTTTTTTTCGTTATAATTCGAGTTATACGGAAATAGGCCACTAACTAAAAAGTTAACAAGATCTACGTACCAGGGAGTTGTAGTTACTGCCTGTATGTCTTCTTTAATAGATTCTAAAATATATGCAAACAGTGCCTCGGCCTCGTAATTATGTACTACCATAGGTTCTTTCTCGACAGTAAGGACTTCTTTTGTTGCGACATGCAATATTTGTTCATCTTGAAAGGTGTCTTGTACGTCCTCTAGTTTATAGCCTTCATTTTCCAGTATGGATAAATGATCAGCTACTTGGTTCTCAGTACCTTTCCTATCTTTTATCTCCACATCGAACTCTTGTAGCAAAAGAATCCATCTTATCAATCTTGGTTTGGCATCCTTTCTGGAGAAAAGGTACTTGAGTGCCGAGTGGTCTGTATGGACGGTGACTTTAGTGCCAATGAGATAGGAACGGAACTTATCGAAGGCAAACACTACTGCTAGTAATTCTTTCTCGGTTGTAGTGTAATTTATCTGAGCATCATTGAGTGTCTTGCTAGCATAGTAAATAACATGGAAGATATTGTTTTTTTCTCTGTCCAAGTGCTACCCCGATAGCATGATCACTTGCATCACACATTACCTCGAATAGCAGGGTCCAATCTGGTGGAACCACTATCGGTGTTGTCACTAATTTTTCCTTTAGGGTCTCGAATGCTTCAGTACATTCGTCAGTAAATTCAAATTTTCTATCCTGCTCAAGTAAGTTACAGAGAGGTTTAGAAATTGTAGAAAAGTTTGAGATAAACCTTCTATAGAAACCAGCATGTCCCAAGAAGCTTCGAATTCCTTTCACAGAGATGGGTGGAGGTAGATTCTTTATCACATCAATCTTGGCTTTATCTACCTCAATTCCTTCGGATGATATTTTATGGCCCAGTACGAGGCCCTCGTTTTCCATAAAGTGGCATTTTTCCCAATTGAGGACCAAATTGGTTTTCTCACATCTTTGTAGTACCTTCTCCAAATTGCTGAGACAATGAGCAAAGTCTTTCCCAAAGACAGAAAAATCATCCATGAATACATCCATGAAATCTTCTATCATATCTAAAAAGATTGCCATCATACATCTCTAGAAGGTGGTCGGGGCATTGCAAAGGCCGGACGACATTCTTCAAAAAGCATATGTTCCATACGGGTAGGTGAATGTGGTTTTTGCTTGATCTTCTGGAGCAATAGCAATTTGATTATATCCAGAATATCTATCGAGGAAACAATAATAGGATTTCTTAGCCAGTCTGTCGAGCATCTCATCAATAAAGGGTAGAGGAAAATGGTCTTTCTTTGTTGCTTTGTTAAACTTTCGATAGTTCATACAAACTCTCCACCCTGTCACAGTTCTTGTTGGGATTAACTCATTGTTCTCATTGGTTATGACGGTCATGTCACCTTTTTTTGGCACACATTGTACTGGGTTTACCCATTCACTGTCAGAGATAGGATAAATGATTCCGGCATCAAGCCACTTGATTATTTCTTTCTGAACTACCTCCTTCATGGCATGGTTAAGTCTCCTCTGGGCTTCAAAAGTGGGTTTTTGACCTTCATCTAATATGATTTTATGCATACAAATAGCTGAGCTTATTCCCTTTATGTCGTCAATTGTCCACCCTAATGTTGTCTTATGCTACCGCAGTACTTCTATTAAGCTTTGTTCCTGTTTCGGCTGCAGCTTAGAAGAAATAATTACGGGTATCATATGGTTGGGTCCCAAATAAACATACTTTAAATTAGCAGGTAAGGGTTTTAGTTCTGTGATTACTGGTTCAGTACTAGTGGGTTCCTTTCTTGGATAATTCAGAGGTTCAAAGTACTTACCTGGAAAGTGGGTTGTCCAGTTTGCTTCCTCTATTTCTTGTGCCTCTAGGCTATCAACTTCATGTTCTTTGCTCAGGGCATGGGTGTAGCATTCATCCTCTGAGATGTCGAGGCAGTGATGCGTTGAATTGTTGATGGCTCTGCCGAGGTAGTTGTTTTCCAGACATGGTTGTATTAAGTCCTCATCAAATTTTTCTGATTCTTGGTATTCTTCTGGATTATCATGATTTTTCAGCATACGAAAAACATTGAACTTGATTTGTTAATCATTTATCCTCATAGTCAATTTTCTATTTTGCACGTCTATTAGAGTACGACCAGTAGCAAGGAAAGGTTGACCTAATATGATCGGTGCATTATCGTCGGCCTCACATTCAAGGACAAGAAAGTCGACAGGAAATATAAATTTGTCAACCTTCACCGAAATATCCTCAATTTTACCTTTAGGATGCACATAAGATCGATCCGCAAGTTAGAGTAGTATTGTTGTTGGTTTTGCCCGTCCTATTCCGAGTTTCTAAAAAACTGATTCGGGCATTAAGTTGATGCTTGCTCCCAAGTCGCATAGGGCCTTTCCTTTATAACCATCCCCAATCGCACAAGGAATTGTGAAGCAGTCAGGATCTTTTAGTTTGGGCGGCATGCGATTATGCAGCATGGCCATGCAACCTTCAGTGGCTGCCACCGTTTCAAATTCTCCTATCCTTCTTCGTTTGGATACTATGTCCTTCAGGAACTTGTCATAGTTAGGCATTTGTTCAATAGCCTTAACTAGTGGCAAGTTGATATGGACCTGCTTCAAAATGTCTAGGAACTTCTAAAATTGGTGGTCCTGTTTTTACTTCTTCAACCTCTGTGGGAAAGGAGGTGGTGGTCTGATATCCTCCAGGTTTCCTTGAATATTGAGTTCAATACCTGGGGTGAATTTATCTGTAGCTGCCTCGGTAGGTGGTTCTGATACTGCTGGTTCTATTATCGTGATAGAGCTTTCGGCAGGGTCCTGCTCCGCCTCTGAGTCCGCATGATATTGCTTTTCTGGTTGGACTCTATCGGTTGAGGTCCCTTATTTATCTTTCAATTGTAGGCCACTTCTGGTTGTGATTACCTTGCATTGCTCGTGGCCTAACACCTTAGCAACTTTAGTATTGCTAGGTAAACCCCCTAGTGGTCGAGTGTTTTGTCGTTGGGCGAATTGACCAACTTGGGTTTCTAAAGATTTTATTGCGGCCTCATGGTTCTGCAGTCTCATCTCAGTTTGGTTTATGAAGTCATCAGTACGCTTCATGAAGCGGCTATTCTCCATCATGTAAGTATCAGTCTTTGACATAAAAGCCATGAGAGAATCTGCCAATGCATTTAGAGACTGTTGTTGTTGTACCTGCTGCTGTGGCATGGGCTGCTGAGTGTTCTGCTGTGGCAGGTTCTGGCTCTGATGCTGGAATCCAGGAGCTTGAGTAGTTGGATTCAAGGCATTGTTGGGGTTACTACAAGAAAAGTTCGAATGCCTTTTCCAAGATGGGTTATAATTGTTAGACATCATTGGGTTATTTCTGTTATAGTTTCCAACATATAGGGTGGTCTCCTTATCTGGCATGTAATCTGATGAGTTAATTGCCTTAACCTCATGTACGCTTCTTTGGGTTTGCATATTCTGAACCATCTTGGTCAGAGAAGTCAATTGTGCTGCCACCGAACTTGATGTATCTAGTTCATGGGCTGTCACATGACGTTTCATTCCTCCTCGCCTTGATGTAGGAAATTGGAAATCCTTCCTTGCGAGTTTGTTCAGAATTTCAATGGCTTCCGTAGGTGCTCTATCCAAAAGTGTCCCATTTGCGGAAGCATCTAGTATCATCCTTGTGGAGGCATTAGTAGTATTATAGAACATGGAGACTTGCGTCCACAAGGGAAAAACATGTAGTGAGCATTTTTTTAATAGTTCTCTGTAACGTTCCTATGCCTCATACATCGGTTCATCTTCATCTTGCCGGAATGATGTGATTTCATTACGGATGCGATCATAAAGATTTTTCGGGTTAAACCTCGTAATGAATTCTCGGTAGAGTTCCTCCCAAGATCCTATGGATCTTGCTGGGATACCATTCAACCAAGTTTTCGCCCTATCCCTCAGTGAATAGGGGAACAATTTTAATCATAAAATATGTTTATGGACTCCTTGAATCTTGAAAGAATTACACACTTCCATGAAAGATTTGAGATGCTGCCTTGCATCTTCAATAGCAGACCCACTAAACTGTCTAATTGTGTTCAACATGTTGAACATCACTGGTTTGAGTTTAAATTGGGTTGCCTTGGCAATGGTTGCGGCAGTGGTTGTTGCGGCATTGCTGGCGGCAGTACGTTATGATCAACAGATAGAATTTGTCCTCTTAGTGGATCGTCCATGGCTTGTAACAGATTTCGTCTCAGATGGTGTCTTGTACGTTCAATCTCAGGATCCAACTCGTACAACGGACCACTCGGATTTTCCCTAGTCATAAACCAAATAAATAAAAGTTAATAAAAAAATAAAATAAATAATTAAAATTAGAGTTAGATAAAGAATAGTTAAAGAGCAAGAAAATTAAAGAAAACAAAATTTAGTTGCCAATCCCCGGCAACGGCACCAAAAACTTGATGCGTGTGGTATAAGCGCAATTTGAGTGCAAGTGTATACGTCGTCAAGTAATAAAATGATAAGTATATCGTGTATCGTCACCACAGGGATTGATATACTTAATATGTTTCCTCTTGCTCCCTTGCTCCTGAAAATAAAGTAAAAACACAAATAAGTTGATTTGTTTTATCTAACTAAACAAATAAATAACAAAACATAAAATAAAATGTTGAAGACGATATAGAGAAAGTGGGTAAGATCCAGTTACGTCAATTAGTGGATTCAATTGATCTTCTTCTTGTTCAATGCAATCACACAACACTGCTTCGACAATACTGCAGATACCGCCTCGGCAATATTGGTGTTCCTCTGCTGCGGCAATCTCTTGCTCTTGGGTAGAGGTATCAAAGTTCAGCAAAGTGTCCGTAAGTGACTCCACTCATCTCTGAGTCAAAGTGTTGTTGATGACCAGTCCTTGATGATACCTCTCGGCGTAAATCAACGATAACCATCAACCTATAAAACACTTCTTTTAGCTACTGAAACTCTTAACCTATCTCCCGGTGCTTCCAAAAGTGTATAGGCCGAGTTAGTGTCTACAACACCGTACTTATCCCTTTCGGGAATCTACACCTCTCGTTGCTAGATAAATAGATTACTTGCAAACTTCCCTCTCGGGCTTGGATACAAGAACAAAGAATAGCAATAGGATAACCAAACTTTGATTTTATTATTGCATAAGAACAAAGATACAAGAATCAATCTCCTCTTACTAATATCGACAACCTTCACCTATCCCTAAGAAGTTTAGAACATATTATCGTTTAGGTACAATTCTTAGGAAGAAGGATCGATTCTAAGAGAAAAGGATTTCTCTCTAAATCGACTCCCTAAATCGGCTCTCTTAAACAATATGGTCGGTTAGGGTATTTATAGTCTTAACCTAGGGTAAACCTTTCCTAAATAGACTTCAACTTGGAGTAGGGAACAAGTCTTCTTCAAGGAATCTGATATTTCCAAGTTTGCCGCCTTCTAGAAGAGTTTTCCCGCTTGGTCTTTTAATTGTGCTTTTAGCGTGCTAGCCTGGTCCAATTGATGTGTTGTATCTTCTAGAATGTTCTCTATATTTTTATCTTTCAATACGCCTCCATTGTTGGTGCTCCCACACTGGATTCTACCGCGGCCAAGTCTTCTACCTCGGCCTCAATATAGCTTTTCTGCCGCTTCTACTCTGGATATTCCTGCATGTACAGAATATGTAAAAATATCAGCATTCTAGACACCTTCCTTGAATCAGGGGATTGGGTTGGTGGCTCCTTCGTTCCTTGTGTAATCCGGTCAACTAAGCATTCTCCAAGGGAGTTGGCCAGATGGGCTTGAGAAAGGCCCAAGATTTCGGACATAAACACTTGGGCAACTCGCAAGGTATCGAGCTCAGTCCTCAGGTGCGTCTAGGTGGCAAGGACCTCGGACCCCGGGTCCTCCTAAAAGATGCGTGTGCTGGGTTCGCCCCTCGGTTGGATGGTGTGGGCGCTGGTCTTGCCCCTCGGTTGCGCAAGCATAGTGCTGCTGTCGGCTCGCACGGGTGGATGAGTGGTGCGGGTGTTGTGCTCGGCTCCTTGGTGTGCATGTCGGGTGCTGTCCTTGGCTCCATGGTATGCACGTCGGGTGCTGACTTCCGCCCCATGGTGTTGGGTAGGAACTAAAGTGTCCGACTCAGCCCTTAGGTGTGCGACCTCCTCGATCATGTGGTGATGGGCTGTGACATTCTCCTGCACTAAATTGAGCGACACCCTCGTCGCTCGGCTTTGATGGAACTCGGCTATCTTGTCGCTGAATTGCCATAAGTCCTCGGCAAGTTACCAACTACCTTCAGTTTCGGGAAATCCCTTCCAAAGCACAAAGTATTTGTGCCTTGTTCTATGGCCGGGTCGTCGGATAACTCAGTCTGTCAAGATGTCTTGCGCCTCCTTCTCGTAGGAGACCCTGACTCCAACTGGTGCTCGACTGGATATACTCATCTTCGGGTCATCAACATCCTCATGGAAAAGCTTTAGCATGTTGATTTGGAAAACTGGATGGGCTCGAAGCTTTGGCGGTAACTCCAACTTGTAGGCCACCTTGCCTACTCGTTTGACCACCTTGTATGGTCCCTCGTATCTTCTCAAGAGCGCCCTGTGAAAATAAGAATTGCGAAGTGTTAGGTTCAATTTAGCAAGGACTAAGTCTCCTACCTGGAACTCCATGTCTCTGCGCTTTTGATTCGCCCACTTCTTGTTCCTCTTCTGAGCCTTGTGTAAGCAAGCTTCGGCTAAGTCTCGTTGCTCTTGCCAGGCCTTTGTGAAATTAAAGGCTGCGAGATTTGGACCCTCTTACTTGGTCGCAATCGCATCGGGAGTGTGCGGTTGTTGCCCATTTACTATCTCGAATGGTCTCCTATTGGTTGCCTCGGTTCGTTGCAAGTTGTACGAAAATTGGGCCACATCCAATAGCTTTGGCCAGTCCCTTTGCCTAACATTTACATAGTGCCTTAGATAAATCTCGAGCTGTGCATTGACCTCTCCGTTTTCTCGTCCGTTTGCGGATCAAAGGCTGTTGAAAAGTTTAAGTTGGATCCCATCAACTTAAACAACTCGGTCTAAAACCGGCCAGTGAAGCAAGTGTCCTTATCGCTCACGATAGTCTTCGGAATTCCCCAATACTTTACCACGTGCTTGAGGAATAAGCGGGTTGCCTCCTCGGCTGGACAAACTTTGGTTGCTGGTATAAAGGTTGCATACTTTGAGAACCTGTCAACCACAACCATAATACTCGAAAAATCGTTAACATTAGGCAAACCAATGATAAAGTCAAGAGAAATACTCTCCCATGGTTTCTCTGGAACTGGAAGCGGTTGACGTAAGCCCATTGGCTTCTTTGCTTCCACCTTGTCTTGTTGGCACACTAGACAAGTTTTGACATAGGCCTCCACATCATTTCTCATGTGCGGCCAATAGTACCTTTCGGCTAGCAAGGCTAAGGTGCGATGTATTCCCGGATGACCCGCCCATCTCGAATCATGGCACTCCTTCAAGAGTTGCTTGCGTAGATTGTTAAAGTGAGGGATGTAAAGGCGGTTTCCCCTTGTGTAAAGTAAGTCTTCTTCAATCTAGAATCATCAGGACTTACCCTCCTTCGCATATTCGATAAGGCTCTTTGCACTGGGGTCGTGGGAAAGCCCCTCTTTGATGCTCTTGATCAAGGCCCCCTCGGGTTGGCTAATTGCGGCAAACGTTGACCTCTGGCTTAGTATGTCAGCCACGGTATTTACTTTACCTGACTTATGTTCCATGGTAAAGTCGAAATCGGCTAGAAAATCTTGCCGCCTAGCCTGCTTAGGAGACAACTTCTTTTGGGTTAAGAAAAAGCTAATATCACTATTATCGGTATAGACAACAAACCTTGAACCCAAAACATAATGTCTCCAGGTGCGCAAGCAATGAATCACGGTGGTCATCTCCTTCTCTTGGACGGTGTATCGCCTCTCGATCTCGTTTAGCTTTCTACTCTCGAAAGACACTAGATGCCCCTCTTGCATGAGCATCCCACCGATTGTAAAGTCTGAAGCATCGGTGTAAACTTCAAACGCCTTAGTATGGTCAGGAAGAGCCAACACTGGTTCACTTACCATGGTTTGTTTTAGCCCCTCGAATGCCTTTTGATAACTCGGACTCCAATCCCAATCGTTGTTCTTTTTGAGCAGCTCGGTTAGTGGAGTGGCGATGTTGGAGTAACCCTTGACAAACTTGCGGTAATAGTTTGCTAGGCCAAGGAATGAGCGAAGCTCGGTTACCTTGGTCGGAGGATCTCAGTCGTTGATGGCGCGGATCTTACTTTGGTCCATTCGGATTTTGCCTTCTCCGATTATATGCCTCAAGAAAGGAATTTCTCGTTGGGCAAAAGCACACTTCTCCTCTTGATGTCAAGCTCGTTGTCGCGAAGAACCTGCAAAACCTTTCTCAAGTGCCTTATATGCTCCTCAAAAGTATTGCTATAGATGACTATGTCGTCGAGATAAACAACTACAAAACGATCAAGAAAAGGATGCAATACCTTGTTCATTAACGTGCAAAATATGGCGGGAGCGTTGGTAAGACCGAATGGCATGACAAGGAACTCGAACTATCCATACCTTGTCACACAAGCAGTTTTGGGCTCATCTCCTTCGGCAATCCACACTTGGTAGTATCCCGAGCGAAGATCTAGCTTGGTGAACCATCTCGCGCCCCCAAGCTGGTCGAACAAGTCTGCGATCAAAGGAATTGGGTACTTGTTTTCTATGGTGACCTTGTTTAAAGCCCGGTAGTCGATGCACATTCGTAGACTACCATCGTGCTTCCTTTGGAACAACACTGGTGCACCAAATGTTGCCTTGGATGGTCGGATATAGCCCGTATCCAAGAGCTCCTTATGTTTCCTTCGAAGCTCCTCTAACTCCGGTGGTGCCATCCGATATGGGGCCCTTGCTAGTGGTACGCATTCAGATAAAACTCGATCTTGTGATCCACTTCTCGTTTTGGTGGTAGCACCTTCGGTAACTCAGAAGGCATAGTGTCCTTGAACTCTTTAAGGACTTGTCCCACGGCATCGGGGATCTCCATGGTCTTCACGGGTTCATCCTCCTTGAGCACGGCAAGGTAGGATGTCTCATCCTTGCACACGCCCTTGTTGAATTGGATTGCAGATAACACCTTGGCTTGCACACCTGCCTCTCGACTCAACGAGATAACATATTGATGTTGGCGGTCGAGGATACACAAACAATCGGCAAAAGGCAAGAGAAGTAAATTAATCCGATCCAAAAATGATAAACCAATTACCAAATCATAATCGTCTAAGGGAATTACCTTGATGGATTCTTTACCCGTCCAACTCCCAAGTTGAAGCTCTACTCGTTTTGCCACTCCGACAATGGGCTCCTCCTTGGAGTTGACTGTTTTGATCCATCCACTTGCCTTCTCAACATGAAGGCCAAGCTTCTTGGCAGCCCCCTCGGACATGAACAACTCGGATGCTCCGGTGTCCACTAGTGCGCTCAATTGCTTCCCCGCAATTGTTACTTCAACATACATAAGGCCCTTGTTCCTGCGAGTAAACTTAGTTTGAAGGGAACTAATGATGGAACTAAGTTGGACCCTTACCTCGGATGACTCCTCATCCGTTTTGATGGCCAAAAGACTGGCCTTTTTTGGGCAATCCTTGATGTAATGAGGCCCATCACAATGAAAGCACTTGACTAGACCCCGGTCCCTTCTCTCCCATGAACGAACAAACCTGTTGGACTTGTTGTTCGAATGCTTCCAATGTTCACTCAATGGCTTGTCTAAACCACTTTTAGATTGCTTGTCTCGATCCCAACCATTACCTTTTTGTTTTGGTTTTGGCTTGGAAGACTCGCCCCTCTTCTCGAATTTGGCTATGGCTTCGGCCTCGTCCAAAGCCTTGGAAAAATTAGTAACACCACGTCTTTCCAACTCTAAATTGTCCCATCGTTGGAGTCCGTCCATGAAGATTGAAAAACCTTCATATTCTCCCAAGTTCGGGATTTGAAGTTTGACCTCTGTAAACTTCTTAACATACTCTTGGATGATGCCATCATGCTTGAGTTGTCGAAGCTTTGTTCGCAACTCCCTTTGTGCATTTTTGGGATAGAAGGCCTCCTTGAATTCAGCTTGGAGTTCTTCCCATGTCTCGACTGGAGCTTCTTTGCTCTTCTCTTCTGTGCACCTGTGTCTTCACCATAGAAGAGCGGTGTCAGTAAAATAAGCGGATGCAGTATTTACCTTTGTGGACTCTTCCACAATGTTCATGCGGCGGAAATACTGATCCATGCTCCAGATGAAATTCTCTACATCTTGAGCATCTCTCGTTCCCTTAAACACCTTCAGCTTAGGGACATCGGCTAACACCTTGGTTGGGCTAGCCATCACACTATTCGACATGGCACTTTTATACGCAAACAAATCTGACTTCATCACGTCCACGATCTTCTTGAGATCATTCAATTCGGGCTTGAGTGATGCGTTCTGCAACTCTAAGTTCTCCATCGTATCAACGATGAGGCTTTGGAAATCTTTCTTAAGACTGTCCCCCTCGTTCTCCAACTCATTCAGTCGGTCGTCTACCACATCGAGTCACTCCGTTGACTCCCTTGTGGAATTCTCCAAGCGGGTGACTTTGTCTTGCAAAGAAGAAATTGTATCTCTCGAATTAGCCCTCTTGGCTTTGTTCGAATGAGTGTCAATAGTTTTTGCTACAACTTCACCTGGATTCCTCATCTTTTGAACGGATCCTTGCTGGAAAACTTGGCTCGGATACCACTTGTCATGGGGCTAAGGTTCTACTAGCGGAATCGTACGGCCTTAGTCGCTAATCTCTTCGATGGTGCGGCTAAGTCAGCCTGAAAAGCCAAGGGAAAATGCTTGGATGAGCAGCGGAAATAATAGCAAGGAAGAAAATATGAGAGAAAAAGCATTACTCAAACGGTGCCACCTGTATACTCGCTTGGAGCTATTGTTGTATGCAAACTCTACCAAAGACAACTGTTTCTCCCAAAAACCTTAAAACTCAATGCTGCAACACCTCAACATATCCTCCAAAGTCTGACTAACATGTTCAGACTGGCTATCTGTCTGAAGATGATAAGTAGTACTAAACTAAGCCTTGTACCCAAAGCAACCTACAAACTCTTCTCAAGACATAGAGATAAAACACGGATCTCTATCCAATATGATCAACTTAAGCATACTATGCAACTTCACTACCTCAGAAACATATAACTCTACCAACTTATCCATAGAACACGTCGTATGCACGGCAAGAAAATGTGTACACTTTGAAAACCTATCAACAATAACCCATATAAAATCCTTCTTGGAATCCGTCACATCTTTCTTTAAACCAATCCAAAAGTACACACTTATAAGATCCCTATACATCTTCACTCTACCCGGATGCATAGCAAACGGACTAGTATGTGCTTCTGCCAAAATAGCTTACCTCAACTCAACATCATTTGGCGCCACAATCTAACCCCTAAACCACAACATCTCATCATCATCAAAATGATACTCGGTTGGTCTACCCTCAGCAATATCCTCCACAAAAGGCACCAATGTCTCATCCTCTAACTGTTTCACCTTATCATCTCAACTAAGATAGGTTTTACTTACAACTCCCCCACTCAACCACCTTCCTTTGAAATACTCAACTTAGCAAACATCACCCTCAACTCAACTGCCGTCTTATGACTCAAAGATTCACCCATCACATTAGCTTTCCCCGGATGGTATGCAACAAACAACCCACACTTACCCTCTTCGAACAACCAACAGATCCTTTCCTCACACCAAAGCAACAATGCACAACCCACTACACCATCTCAACCTTTACAGAAAACATAACTCAAAAGGAAACCCCATTTCTCTTACCTAAGATTGATAACCAACTTTTGATAACTACAACGGTTTCCATACCACCACCATCGAACTAGCCTGATTTTCGACATCCTCCCACATACCAGGTAACCAACTAAACCTTTCACCAACTTCCACCCACACAATGATGCTCCACCAACAAGCTTCAAACTAACTTTGCACAAAACTGTCAACACTGTCTCATGCAACTCCATCACCACCACCAACTTTATTATGAGTCATATTAACCATATCACAACATCACAACATATCATTCATTTACCTATGAATGATAAAACCCAACATCCAAACGGCAACCTATGTCGGTAAAAAAAAACTCTCAAATCTTAACATATTATAGATACACCACTCATACATCTTTCCAATGGGACTTAGAAACCCAAAAAAACCGTACTCAAACAAACGATTGATCCAACAACCCTCATAAGAAAACTCCATACCATCCATAGAACTTACTACCAAACTTATGATGATTCTTTCCGACTTCACCCTTGTCACCTTTACTACTACTAATAACCCAAAGAAAATTGATACTCACTCTTACCTTATTAGCAAGATAAATATTTACATATGATTCAAACATAATCCAAACAAGCTTAGTCGAAAACACATGTTTCCCTAACTCCTACCACAACACTTACCACCAAACTCATGGAAACAGATTACCCTAAGCCTTGATCAAGATACCATTCCATCTCGGCACTTTTCGAAACAACCATGCGGCTCACCTAACACAAAAAGATTCTCAACACAAAACTAAACCTTGCCAAGAACATATCCTTAACTAGACCCTCAACAAACACCTTGCCACGACTTATCCCCGATCAACTTTACCAAGGTAGAGTCTCGCTCATAGTTCCACCATTTTACTAGGTCTCCCTATAGGTTAACCGAACATCTTCCCTCGTAACTCCACAATAACCCAAACTTACCCCACATAACAAACTCCTATTGCAAGCATCCTTATGTAAGCCAAGTCATCCCTGATATCTAACATTCTAAAAAACATACCATAAAAGAAACTTACCAACTTTGTGTCAAACCCAACATGTACACTTTCCTCCTTTATAGTACAACCAAACCTCTCAAGGTCACAACAATCTATGATTCAAACCCCCGATATCACAACTCCCATACCAATATATATCTCATATTTTACTTCCATCCTGACCATACCAGATCAATCACAACCCCCGATCTAACTGCACACTAACCACACTACAAAGAATTTCATGTAATTTCCACAAAATAATTTCATATCACTCAGAAAAACACCAACCCGTCTTACTCTATAAAACATGCTGCAACCTTGTTACAATCTCCAAATCCTAACTAGAAAGAATCCGCAAAATTCAGCCTTACCTTTAGTAATGACCAACATAAACTAACCATAACTCAGGGTATTTACCTCGGTTTCAAACATTCATAACTCTGAGACCAACCACTCATTCTTTATCCAAGAATATTCTCTAACCAAAAGGGTAGCTTGCCCACTACATATTCAACTCAACACCACAAGAAAGTCCTTTCAACCCCTTTTTTTCCATACCTTCACCTTAAAAGAACCAACCACACTTCACTTACACCCTCAAGGAGCTACTCGCAAGTATGAACAAATGTATGCATGATTCCCTGTATGCCCTCATAAATACCTACGCAAGTGCATGTGCATGTAAATGCAATTTCTAATGTCATGCTCAAGAATACATGCATGTCCTAAATTAACTATAGATATATACATATATATGCTATTACTCTAAGCATGATTATTGTTCACACTCACAAATAATATCCTCAATTCCAACAACTTCAACTACCATCCTTTTGACAACTCACAAGTCAGATTAGCAATAGCCGTACCAGCTTCAGCAGACTAAAACACACCCGAAAGAACGTTGCAACACCCTAAACTGACCTCCCTGCATAACCGGAGGCACACTCAACGAGGAGCAGGAAGAAAGAAATTACTCTTCCCTAGCAGTCGTTTCATCCTCAATCTTGACCATCAATGTTCATACTAACACTACCTCGTGACTTACGTCTCATAAGCATATTCTAAAAACTTTAAACATGCAGTTTAAATTGTAATATTAAAAAAAATAAACTTACATTCGGGCAAGATCCAAGGGAAAACTGAGAGCATCTGAAAATATGTTGGCATTAACAATGTGTAACCGATAACCCCAGTTTAACCATCATTACTCAAAGTACAATCATCAAGAATAGATTTTCACACATCAACAACATATCATGCTCAATCACACATATCATGATCAATCGCACATTTAAACACATAACTTAGCAATCCTACACATGCTTTAACCAACCAACTACACACTTTACAAACCTGGCTCTGATACCACCAACTGTAACCCCCTTAACCCGGCCTAGACGGAACCGACTCTAATGGGTTACACGGGGAATATAAAGCCAAACCCGAGAAGATCCAATTCGATAAACAACCCTAAAACCATTACATTTTCTTTTCTTCTATATGCATAATTGTATTCCTACATGTTAAGGTCTCATACAAGGCATTAACGGAAATAATTCGATCATAAACAAATATCCGATTAAACACTTAAGTAAATTAAGGACTAAAACGTAAAACTTTTAAATTCTAGTAACAAAGTAGAAATTCTTTTCATCAAAGTTCAGTTAAACATACAAGTATCCCTCACGGAAAATTTCAAGTCAAACGGAGCATTCTAACTTCATCAATTGCATGTTTTACTAATTTAGGGACTAAAATGTAAATCTTTTAAACTATAATGAATTCTTCCAAATTGATTTAGCCATCTTGAAATTAAATCAACTTTATGCATCCATGTGAAATTTCAGCTCAAAATAACATATGTAGATACCCTAATTGAACAAAGAAAGATATTCAGGACTAAAATGCAATTTCCAGCAACTATCAATTTCTAGCAGCCAAAGGTTTCGAAACCTTTCATAAAGGTTTCGAAAATTTATGTAAAAGGTTTTGAAATTTCCATGAAGGTTTCGAAACTTTTCGTGTCTAGTAATATTCCAGAATCGAGTTTGCCCGCAAGGTTTTGAAACCTTCACTAAGGTTTCGAAACTTTGGGTTTGAAACCTAAAAGTTCCGTTACACTAAGTGAACATTATCGACTCAATACGCAACCATTAATCACTACCATCTATATGCAAAAGTCCTAGGCATAATTAACAACATATAACACATGATTATCAACGTCAAGAATATCAAGCAAACTATAGGCATACTACCTAGAACATGATTAAAATCATAACGATCATGCAAGTACATGCTTCAACAATCCAAACAATACCATAATCCATCAATTAACAATCATGCAACATAGGTCTTATTTCAACATAAAGCAAAGCCAAAGTTCACACTCCCCACATAGATTGGGTTTATACATTGCCAAGCCCCAACTTATTTGTCAAAACATATCGAATTTGAAGCAACCTTTTCCCTTGGTTTCCTTACTCCGGATGTAGTCCCGAATGCCTTTATTTTTCTGCAAGGATGAAAAGAGAGCTTAAGAAAACATACTTAGTGAGGAAGCTCTAAACAAGATCATCAATGTATCAATTTAAAACCATAATGAAACCATAGTTTGCAATGCATCATTAAAAACATGCATGCTTCACATTCCACGTTCATATCTATAATATCAAATCACTTTCTTGAGTATGTTCAACATTTTCAATACATTTCAAGAATGATGAACAAGGTTCTCTTTTAATCCATGTATGCATATTGGCTTCTAGTGATGACTTATTGTGAACCTTAAGTTCACCGAATACACGGATCCATTGTTAGAGACCATTAGTCTCATCATGACACAAAGTTACCATTGACATGACACTAAGTCACCATTGACATGACATGAAGTCACCATTGATATGACACGAAGTCACCATTATAGCACTACAACGCATGATTGGACACATAGTCTCCCTTGTTACGTGTAGGCGGCTCTACCACGCACGATTGGAAAAAAAGTCACCCTTGTTACGTGTAGGCAATATTCTTTATTCTCAATAATGTTTATAGTGCACTTAAGACAATCCTAATAACATGTCATTCGTATTCGAATCTAAAGTTAGTGTCACTAAGCCAATATCATAATCAAATGTGCATGATAATTTGCTACTCATAATGCATGCATAATATGTTCACAAATGAACCAAATGTCATGCCCAACGGCACCATCAATTTCAAGGCAAATAACCACATAATATTCCAATTTATTTTTAGCTCATAATGCATCCATAATATGCTCAACAAATGAACCAAAAGTCATGCCCAATGGCACCTTTAATTTGAAGGCAAATAACCACATATATTCCAGATTCATTTTCGATGTTTTCCTTAACCATGTATTTCTTTTTAAACCATGCATTTTCAACAATTATCTCATGCATGCACCAATTCAAAATCATGTTTATGGATTTCCAAAAATCTCATTGCATTACCAACATCAATGTCTTTATCGAATGTAGCCGAAGTACATGTTAATATATCAAAAGCATTTACTTTACTTACTCTTGAACTATGGAAAGTTTTCACACTCTTCCATAGTCCCCAAAATAGAACCGTACCAATACGATTCGCTTTAAGTCTGAAAAACACTCACCGACAAGCAAAACGAGCCTTCGTCGGTGCTCCGATGGCAACGCCAATGCGCCAGCCACTTATGCACCTTCTTTCACTACCTATACATCATTAAAATAGAGCATATTCATATCATTACATGCTCAAACCAGCAGTCATATCCGATCACCACAGAACTACCAAAAACTTAGCCGAAAGACCGAAAACTAAGCCGAAACGCATCCAAACAACATCAGCCCAAAACCTAATGAATATAACATCTAATCCACCTCAATTATGAACCAAAAACACATCCAAACCATTCTTATATCTCCAGCAACATAAAAACACCAAAAACAGCCCCTAAAACAACCGAAAATCACCTTAAAACAATATCGATTGCATTATTCCGGGATTAAATTAATGTTCCATCAATTGAAGACTCAATTAATCATTTAATTGATATAATAAAATAATTAAATCCATCTAATTATAGCATTGAATGAGATCTAAAAAGATTTCACAACATTCATAAAATCATTAGATCTAGCATTGAAAACATAAAATCAAGTTTCATTTAAAGATTATCAAGCTAATACTTGCGAATTTCAATAAAGAACCTTAGAAAAAGAGTTAAAATTCAGCAAATTTCCTTTGACATCTATCCACCAAAAAGATGAGAATTTCTCTTCTTGATTCCTTACAAAATATTGTTGATTTAGTAAAATTGATGATTAGGCTTTGTAAACAATGAAGAGATGATTAAAATGAAGTAATTTTTGTTGAAAAAGGTGGAAAAATCAGCAAGGAATTGAAGAAAATAGATGAAGAAAAATGGAGAGAAAATGAGAGAAAAAGATGAGAGAAAATAAGTGGTTAAGTGAGAAAATGAAATTATCATCTTTTAATAAACTAATAAAAAAATTATTTTGGTGGATAAATCATTAATTAAAAATTAAATTGGGTTTATGGTCCTCTAAGGATTCTATGTATAGCTTGCTTTTCAATTTAGTCACTAAAAATAGAAATTTCCGAAAATTACAAATTAAATCCTCCATTTTTTTCCAAAAATTACAATTTGATCACTAGTACATAATTAGGCATAATTAAAAATCAATTTAAATTTCAAATTACATTCTTTTAATTTGAAAACATATTTATAATATTTTTAAACCATATTCCAAAATTATTACTTTTTTAATTAAAATATTTTATTTTATATTTCCCCGGAATAATGAACCGAAGAACCCGATTTGACCCGAATCGAATTCTCCTAACTAATACCCAAACTACTAACCTCGAAATCGGGATGTTACAAATGGTTAAGATTATAAGGTAAAATACCACAAGTAATATAATTAACAATGTTTGCGTACTAGGGTGTAGTGGTTATTGCCAGGGCAGCTGAAGTGATGTATTTCGAGATCATCGTGGAAACTTTGTCAACTATTTTTGTTGGATCCTCTGTCTTGGCTATCTATACAACTGTCGTGGCGGCTATCAACTATTCGTCTAGAAAAGTCTCTTTTATCCCTTGTTCTAGATGATCTTTTTTGTCTTTTTCTAGTATGGAAAGATGTCAGCTACTTGGTTTTCTATTTCTTTCTTGTCTTTGATTTTGAACTCGAATTCTTGTAGCAATAGAATCCAACGAATCAACTTTGGTTTTGTATCTATTTTTAGAGCAAATATTTGATGGTCGAATGATCTATATGAACAATTACCTTGGTTTCAATTAGATAAGACTTGGATTTATCAAATGTGAATATTACTTCTAACAACACTTTTTCTATTTTTGTGTCGTTGACTTGAGCTTCGTTCAAGGTCTTGCTTGCATAATTTATAACATGAAAAATTTTGTTCTTTCGTTGTCCAAGTACTGTTCCAACAAAATAGTTGCTTGTATCACACATCAATTCAAAGAGTAAACTCTATTCTAGTGGTACAAAAATCGATGCTGACACAATATTTTATTTCAATAGCAAAAAGGTTTAGTAATCTTTGAAAAGTTTTCAATAAATCTTCTGTAAAACCCTATATGTCCAAGAAAACTTTGAATTCCTTTTACTGAGGTGGATGGCGACATCTTTTAGGTGACTTCTATTTTGGCTCTATCGACTTCAATGCCTCGGTAGGAAATCTTATGTCCAAGCATGATTCCTTCACCTATCATAAAGCGACATTTTTACTAGTTCAAGATTAGGTTTGATTCCTTACATCTTTGTAGAACTTTGTTCCAATTGGTCGAGGCAATTGTTGAAATCGTCTCCAAAAATTGAAAAATCATCCATGAAGATTTCCATGTAATCATCAATCATATCGGAGAAAAATACCATCATATAACGTTAGAAAGTTCTTGGGGAATTGCAATATGATTAAATCCTTAGTAACCATCAAGAAAATAATAAAAATGTTTCTCTGCTAATATATGAAGCATTTAATCATTAAATGGTAAACGGTAGTGATCCTTTCTAGTTGCTCTATTTAACTTTCGGTAATCCATACAAATCCTCCAACCGGTTATCGTTTTGGTTTGAATTAATTCGTTATTTTCATTGGTTATTATCGTTATCCTATCTTTCTTTGGTACACATTATAGTGGGCTTACTCATGTGTTGTATGTGATAGGATATATCATTCATGAATCAAGCCATTCGATAATCTCTTTTATTACAATTTCTTTCATTGGTTGGTTTATTCCCCTCTAGGTATCAATAGTTGATTTGTGGTCATCCTCTATAAGGATCTTATGCATGCAAACTGCTGGGTTGATTCCCTTTAAATCGAAAATCGTCCAACCTATGACTTTTGTGTATCACCTTAGCATATTTGTCAACTTAGTCTCCTGTTTAGGCTATAACTTAAAATAAATAATTATAGGTAGAGTATCATTGGGAACTAAATAAACATATTTAAGTTGTTCTGGCTGTTGTTTCAATTCTAGAGTGGTTGGTTGCTCTATAGATGATTTTTGTATTTTACTTTCGTTAGAAGAGTAATTTAGTGGTTCGGAGTACTTACAAAGATATGTATTCACCCATTTACCTTCTTCTAGAGTACTTTCGTTAGAGTCAAATTCATGGTTATCGAGGCACTCATCTTCTAAGTAGCAACAACCATGTCAATCTGGGTTGTCGTCGTGGCAAGCTTCGGTTGTTCTATTGAATTGTCTTATTTCCTTACCAAATTTAATTTAATCTTGGCCTAAAGCTATTGACACTCATCTAGATTCTCTGGATGCCTTAATGCTCTGAAAATATTGATCTTTACCTGTTGGTTATTGACTCGAATAATCAATTCTCCTTTTTCACAGTCAATCAATGTTCTCCCTATTGCCAAGAATAGCCTTCCTAGTATGATTGGGGCTTTCTCATCTTCTTCATAATCTAAGATAATAAAGTAGAAAATATGAATTTATCAACTCTGTTGCCCATCAATTTTGCCTTCGGGTTGTACATAAGAGCGATCTACCAGTTACAACATCACTGTTGTTGGCTTAACTTGTCCAATACCTAGCTTCTGGAACACTAACTTAGGCATCGAATTTATGCTTACACCTAAGTCATATAAAGCCTTACCAACATATTGATCCCTAATAGAGAATGATATCATAAAAATACAAAGATCTTTTCTCTTTCTTGTAGCTTGGTTGTGTAGTATTGCCACAAATCCTTCTATCGTAGTGACAGTTTCAAACTCTCATATCCTCCTCTTTGAGATAACGTCTTTGAGGAACTTGTCATAATTGGGCATCTGTTTGATTTCATCTACTAAAGGTATATTGATGTGTACCTGTTTCAAAATGTCCAAAAATTTCTTGAATTGGTACTCCTGATTTTGTTGCTTTAAACTTTGTGGAAATGGTGGTGGCAACCTCAAATCTTCAATCTTTTTAGAATATTGAAATATTATATGTGGTATTACCTCGACATCATCTGTTGTGGCACCAGTTTCTTCCTTGGATTTTGTTTCTGTTTGTTTCTCCTCCATAAATTTCTTAACACTTGAGTCCTTGTTGTTTATTGTCTTAGATTTCTGACCCGCTGACTTGATAGGTAAATCTGTTTTTTTTCGTTGTAATCCACTTATGGTTGTTATTGCTTTGCATTGCTCATGCGAACATGTTCTTGCGACTCCAGTGTTGCTTGGTAGACCTTTAGTAGGTCGGTTATTCAACAACTATGCGAATTGTTTGACTCTGGTTTCTAGTGTTTTTAGAACAACGAAGTTGTTCTTCATCCTCATTTTTGTCTTGTCCATGAATATGTCATCTTGTTGAATAAATTTATCCATATTAGATATGTATGCAGCAGTTTGAGCCATAAACATGTTTAGAGTGTTTTGCAGGGTTTGTATTTCTAAGAGTTGTTGCGGCGTGGCCTATTGTTGCGGCAACAACTGTTGGACTAGTTTGATATTTTGCTAGAATCCTATAGGTTGCACGTTCTTCTATTGCGATAAGTGCGTTGTTTGGGTTTTTCCATGAGAAATTCGGATGCTTCCTCCATGTTGGATTGTATGTATTATATAAATTATTTATGTTGAAGTTTCCAACATAGAAGCTAGATTCTAAATTTTGAGGAAACTCACTTTACTCATGGTTTTTTCCACATAATTAACAAAAGGGATCGATTACCTTAACTTTTTGAATGTTGTTGGACTTTTGCAGATCCTTGACCATGTTTGTTTATGTACATAATTGGTCCAAAATTGAATCTGGAGAGTCTAGATTTGTTATTCCTCGCCTTGATGCTACTCTTTTTGTTGTATGATACTGCTAGTTATTTTTTGCAAGTTGTCTAGAATTTCCAAACTTTTATACGATCAATGGTCTAGAAGAGTACTTACTGTATGCCGAGGCATCAAGCCTCATTCTTGTGGGTATGTTCACTGAATTGTAAAAGATTGATACTGAGTTCAGTCGCAGAATCATACATTGGGAATTTTCGATAGAGTTCTTTGTACCTTCATCATGCCTTATACATCGATTCATCGTCCTCTTGAACGATGGTGTAGCTAAAATGGGAAATAAAACTATGACATAATTCTATCCACAAACTAAGTGAGCCCGATTTTAAGTTGTTTAACCACGATTTTGCCTATCCTTTTGTGAATAGGGAAACAACTAGTTCTAAAACATCGGGAAATACTCCTAGTTTTTTGAACGAATTACAAATTTCAAGAAAGGATTTAAGATGCTGGCGAGTATCCTCGTTGGCTGATCCACCAAATTGCCCAAGTGTGTTTATCATATTAAACATTATCGGTTTTTAAGTTTAAAATAATTGACCTCAATGTTTGGCATGACTAATGTAGATGTAAGTCCATCCAAATCTTCTTCTAGATAGGCATGTATTGTTCTTAATTGTTCTAGTACTAGAAGAACGGTTGGATCTACAATCGCAAATGTTGTCGCGTTGTCTGTGGTGGCGGTATTCATGCCAGCGTTGTTCCCTTGCTGGCCAGGTACTAGATTCATCGTTTCTCGTATCCTTTGTTAAATTCTATACGTTGTTTGCTCGATTTCTGGGTCAAAGGGATATTCTTCAACAGATGGGTTTAACCTGGTCATAAAATGAAACAACCCTGATTATATTGAAAAATAAAAGAATACAAAAATAAACAGAAATAAAAATAATGTTTAAGATTAATAGGTTGAAAAGTTGGAACGTTAGTCCCCAACAACGGCGCCAAAAATTATTGCACGTAGAAAGACCTACACATTTATGGTGCAAGCGCACAACTTGCCAAGTTGTAGTATTTAAGATATCTATCCTACAGGGACTGGATACCTATAAAACTTACTGCTTTTGCACTAAGGAAAAAATAAAAACACAAGTGATTGATTGAAATATGATTAACTAAAATAAATAAAGCAAATAATTAATTCGAATTCAAGAGATGGTGAGAAGGCTAGTTTAGATTGCTTTATAGTGTGTAATTCAATTGTAAAACATTCTCATCTTATTAATGCAAAAAGTTAAAGTGTCATCTCGGCGGATCGCTGAAGGGTCGCCTTAACTGTCTCGACGGGTTATGCTTCGAATACAAGTTAAAAGCTCATAGTTCGATAAAGAATCCTTTATTGGATCATCCTTATCCCTAATTTAAAGTGTTATTGAGAGCCACAAATTGATAATACCTCCCGACATGAATCAATAATGAACAACAACCAATGATATGCTCCTTTTAGTCGTTGAAACCCGGACTTAAGCCAAGTTAGTCAATACCCAAGAGTAAAAATCTCATTCACTCATTTCGTGAGCCTAATAATCCTAGTCTAGATAAATATATTTTTCCTCCCAAACTTATCTTCTGAGCTCGAATGTAAGAAAGAGTAAAAACCCATAGTGAATAAACTATGAATTACAAAATTGTATTAATAAAACTCAAATGAAAATACAATATTTTTCCACAGCTACTCCTAAAAATAACCTAAGCCTATGGAAGAATTAGAACATAATGATGATGGTGGTGGCTAGGGTAAAGGAAGGAAGCTTTGAATTCTAATCAGTGTTTTCTCCTATACCTAAGGTTCGGTATATATAAGTCAAGCATAGGTCAAAACCTCCAAAAAGTAGGCGTACTATTTTGATTAAAATACAAATTTAATATTAAATACAAGACCTTTATTTTATTTCTTAATTTTACACATATTGGACTATTGAATCTCATAGCTTAAATCAGGGCTTGCCTTGTCTTGCTTTCCTTTTATTTGTTTCTTATTTAAATTGTCTCAATAACTTCGACTTTTTATTCTCTTTCTATCGCACTGTAACATCCCAAAAATGGGCCTAAAAGTTGCACTATAGCCTTATTCGGATTAAATACTTAAAAATTATTTTTAACTAAAAATAAATTATGGAAAATATCATGTAATCCTTATATAATATATATTTTAAATTTTATCAATTCAAATTTGAAAATTGACCCTTGAAACCCTAAGATTTTGAAATTAGTGGCTAGTTTGTAAAAATTGAAAACTTGAGGATAATTTTACAAACAAAGCCAAAACTTTGAATCTTTAAGGTGTTTGATCAAATTTTGATCCTATTTGATCTAAGACTTCCGAGACTCTATTTTAATAACTCATAACCCATAATTTAATTTATAACCCAAATAACTTAATATTAATCTTAAAAAACTATTTTTTATGAAAACGTAAACCTATTTTTTAGAATTTCAACTTCTCCTATTTTATGCATCCACCCCATCATCTTTTCAAAGGTAAAAACAAATATTTTTAATAAAAATTTGTTTTGTTAATTCTTTATATTTTTTTTTCTTCAAAATATCTTTCCTTTCTTCGGTTTTACTTGTTTTTAAACCTTAGAAGGAGGTTGAATCAATTTTGTAGGTGAGAAACATTCAAACATCTGAAAACTAAAGTTATTTAATGAAATTCCTAAGTTCTTGGCTGATTGCAAAAATCTTTAAAGTCTTGAATCAATAAAATTTGTTTTCTTGATAAAAATTCTATTGTTTTCTTGATTTTCGTTCAAGTTTTTTATATGGCTGTTTTTTATGCCTAAATACATGAATCTTGGTGTATTTAGATTTAATTAAGATGGCTTTTAAGTATTGAATCCCGGACCTAAGGTTTATATAGTATTTGGAGAGGTTTTTGGTGAGTTTCGGTTAAGTTTTATGGTGTTTTTAGGTGCTGCCATGTATTGGTCCGACTTGAGGGATATTTTGATGCTGAATCAGGTCTTGAAGTAGAGGAACAAGTTTGAAGGAGATTGGAAAGTCGAATCGTGTTTTTAGGTGACTTGTCGAGCAAGTTTCAGTAAATCGATGAGTGGATTATGAGGTCTGCCAATTCGAAAGGGATTTAAATGTGTTTTCAAAAGTTTTGGGTGTAGGGAAGGTGTCAAAAACCTCCCTATACTCTAAAATAAGTTTATAGTTGATGAGTGTCTAAAAGGCAATTATTTACTACCATTCTCATTGTACTTTATGCATATATTATACACCAACTTGAGTTGAAATATAGACTCTTTGCACAATATTGGATATTCTGTTATCACTACTTACAAAGTTAATATTTATAGAGAATGCAGATATTATTACATATTCTGTACATGTAGGAATATCCAGGGTCGAGGCAGCGGTGAAGCAGTATTGAGGCCGAAGCAGGGACAAGGCCGCGGCAGCATCCAAAGTGGCAACATCAACATTGTAGGCGAATGAAAGACAAAAATATAGAGAACATTCTGGAAGATACAACGCACCAATTGGACCAGGCTAGCACACTAAAAGCCCAAGTCAAAGACCAAACGAGAAAAGCTTTCTAGAAGGTTGTAAACTTGGAAATATCCAATCTTATAAAGAAGACTTGTTCCCTACTCCATGTGAGAGTCTATTTAGGAAAGATTTGCCCTAGGTTAAGACTATATATAGCCTAGTCGGCCACATTGTTAAGGGAGCCAATTTTAGAGAAACCTTTCCCTTAAGATTTGTGCGTAACGATATTATGTTCTAAATATCTTAAGGATAAGTGAAGGTTGTGGATATTAGTGAGAGGAGATTGTTTCTTGTTTCTTTGTTCTAATGCAATAATAATATCAAAGTTTGCTTATCCTATTGTCATTCCTTGTTCTTGCATTCAAGCTCGAGAGAGAAGTTTGTAAGTAATATATTTATCTAGCATTGAGAGGTGTAGATTCACGAAAGGAATAAGTATAGTATCGACGACACTAACTCGGCCTAGAGATAGGTTAAGAGTTTCAGAAGCTAAAAGAAGTGTTGAATTAGTTGGTGATTATCATTGATTCACGCTGAAAGGTATCGTCAAGGATCAGTCATCAACAGCGCTCTGACTTAGAGATAAGCGGAGTCAACTACGAACACTTTGCTTAACTTTGACATATTTGCCCAAGAGCAAAAGATTGTCGCGGTAGAAACACTAACGCTGACGAGGTTATATCTACAGTATGGTCGAAGCAGTGTTGTGTAATTGCATTGGACAAGAAGAAGATCAATCGAATCCATTAATTGATGCAGCTAGATCCTACCCACTTTCTCTATATCGTTCTCAATATTTTATTTTATGTTTTGTTATTTAATTATTTAGTTAGTTAAAAAAATCCACTTATCTGTGTTTTACTTTATCTTTCAAGAGCAAGGGTACAAGGAGAGACATATTAAGTATACCAATCCCTGTGGAGACGATACACGATATACTTTATCACTTTATTACTTGCGACGTGTACACTGCACAGTTGCGCTATTATTACACGCATCAATAGTATTTCTTTCTTAAAGGTTTCCATATTATGCCTTGTTTTTACTATGATTAGTCATGCTCGTTTTATACTTGTGCATATGTGAATATGTTTGTGTTTTCGATGCTCATGAGACTATTTTTACAAAGGTTTTTATAATCATATGATGCTGCCACAGTTTTGTTTTAAAAACATGAGAAAAATATTTTTTACCTATTTACGTATTTGATGCATGTATTGGAGGGATGCATGAGTTTATTTCACTATTTTTAACTCAAAACTTGAGCATTGATTTTGTACTTGTATTCGTATTAAAGATGATGGTAACGTAGATAATTTGATCTATCAATAGGATATACAGTGTACTATAAATTATAAAATCCGTACGTGGGTAAATTCTTTGGTGATGCATTAGAGGTTAACCTAGTTTTGTGTGGTATAACTGCACCATGTCACATTCGGGTATTGCGAACTATCCCGGAAACTAAGGTGAGATTTCATGGATTGTGTTAGTCAATCATGGGGATTGGATTGTAATAGTCAATCATGCGCTGAGTCTGTTTATCCTAACAATTAGTGATAGTCTAATCGGGTTCACTAATACCAATACATTTTAAAAGCAGGTGTATGATACCTTGCAACGAGGTTTGCATGTGTATTTGATTTTTGAATAAGTGGTTTTTATTTAAGCTTTACTTTGTACAACATCTAAGTCTTGTGTTATGCTTATAAAGCATATGTTTCCAAAAGGTATTTTAAAAAGGTTTTGTGACTCTTGAACCATGCTACACTTGTTGTTTTTCAAGTAGTGGCATTGATGGTCATGGACGTTATTTTTACTTACAGCATGACTTATTTTTTAAAATTAATTTTGTTATATTATGGCACGTTTACAATGTGTTTTTAAATATGGTTTTATTTCATTCACTAAGTTATTTCTTACCCTCTATTTTACCTTGCAATGAAGAGTAAATAATGTTGAGGCAGCAAAAGAAAGCAAGGATCTAGGTAATTGATGCGTGTAAAAAGTGCGCAATTGGAGTACAAGTGAATATGTCGTCAAGTAATAAAGTGATAAGTAAATCAAGTAATGTTTCCACAGGGATTGGTGCACTTAATACGCTTTCTTTGGTCTTCTTGCTCCTGTAAAATAGAAGTAAAAACACAAATAAGTTGGATATTGATTAAACTAAATAAATAAAGAGAATATGAGAGAGAAATAGGGTAGGACACAGTTATGTTGTATAGTAGATTTGATCGATCTGCTTCTATCCAATGCAATTACACTGAACTGCCTCGTTAGTACTGCAGATACTGTCTCGATAGCGACAATATTCTCTACCACGGCAATCTCTTGCTCTTGGTACGATTTACCAAAGTTTAGCAAAGTGTCCTTTAATGATTCCGCTTATCTCTAAGTCAAAATATTATTGATGACCAATCCTTGATGATACCTCTCGGCGTGAATCAATTATAATCACCAACCAATCCCACACTTCTCTTAGCCGCTGAAACTTTTAACCTATCTCTAGGCCGAGTTAGTGTTTCCCGATTGAAACACCGTACTTATCCCTTTCGTAAATCTAACCCTCTCGATATTAGATAAATGTATTACTCACAAACATCACTATCGAACTTGAATGTAAGAACAAGAAATGGCAAAGAATAAGCAAACTTCGATATTTTATTGCATTAGGAACAAGAAAAAAAGTACAATCTCATCTCACAAATACTCTACAACCTTCACCAAACCCTAGGAGAACTTTAGAACATGATGGGAAGAATTGTCCCTGAAAAATTGTCCCTAAGGTTTAATACCGCGTGGCCTTGTCCTTGGGTTTTTCTTGTGTTCTTCAGCTCCGATTCTTGGGCTTTTTGTTCAGTAACCTTCTCCTCATTTTTCTCCTTTCATTGTCAGTCATATTGCTTATTCTCTTCTGCTGCCTCGGCATTAGGTCCTGCCTCGGCCTCATTCTGCTACCTCGGTAGTACTTGTTCCAGCACAGATAAGAAAATGTAGTAAAATACGCCTTTTCTATAAATATTGTCTTCAATGGTATAATCCCTAAATATCATATTAAGCACATGCATTGGTTCAAGTAGGTGTAGATTTGATGATAAGTGCCCATGAAAAGTGTAAAAAGTGATAGTGAGTTGAGCACTTATCACACCCCAAACTCGAACTATTACTTGTCCTCAAGTAATGCAAACCATAAATTTGTCAAACTCTATTCTCTCTTAGTCTTATGCTTCCATCTATTCTTCCCATCATAATTATGTCTTTTGTTTAGACTTAACCTTTCGGTTCCCTAAGAGTGTACTTAGAAGATGAACTATAAGATTAGTGTGTGTGTGCATTTTTATGGACAAGTTTGAATAAAGGCCTTCCTAGATAAACTCTAAGTTCAAGACAAATACACTTGGATTTAGTGTACTCTTCTTATAACAACAATTCCTTGAGCAAATTTCGAGCACCTCAAGTATTGTGTTTTCTATTTCTTAACTCCTTATTTCTTTTGCTATTCTTTTATGCATACTAGAGCCAATTTCGGGCACCTCTAGCAATAAGAAGAGTTTTTCCTTCAGCCGGTCATAGGCACCTCTAGTCACCTTTCCAAAATCCAAGTCTTTATCACCTAAGTTCATTAAAAGAATTCCTATAGCCAAACAAGTTCAAAAAGTGTTTTAAAGTTCAACCTTATAGCAAGCTTCTAAGTTTTTCTCCTTGAGTATCCTAGAATTAAGCCTTCAAAACAGAACCTAACTATGGTAAGGAGAAAGATTTCTATTGTCGTTAAGAATAAACTAAGACAATACTGATGAAGGGCGGTGCAAAAGTATGGCAACAGTTTCAAGTAAATTGGTGGACATAAAACAAAAAATTTTATCATTAAAAACTTCCTTTTCATGGTAAGGCCGTGGCAGTAGATTGCCTCGATAGTAGCGTTACACCCCCAAAATCAAACCAAGCATTGTCCTCAATGCTTAATTTAGGGGCAGGCAGTAGGTAAACATAAGTAGGTAAAAAAACAGTTTATATAAGCAACAAGAAAAAATCATGATGATTCGGAAGAACTGTCTTCCACAATTTGTGTTTAGTCTAGCTGCTGATGGCTGTGCCCTTGGTGATGGTGATGGCTTTGCTCTTCTCGGTGGCTAAACTCTCGTAGGTGTTTCCCTTTTTATTGGGGCATTGACTTTTTCTCCTCCTTCATCTTCTGTGTCCATGATCTTTGTGTCACCTTCGTTCTCTGGATCTCCCCCGATAAGCTGGATAGTGGGCCTGGCATCAGATAAACCATGGTAGACGTATTCATTGATTTCCCTTGAAAGGCTTCCCATTGGTATTAGGGATCTTGGGGGAGTGTCGAATACTGTCCTTCATTTTGAAGGTCTTCTGCTTGCGGATAATGATGCGGCAGGGTCTGCTGCCATAGATGGGCCAACTGCTTGGAACTTCTGCTACGGTCTGGGGGTGAAAAATAGTCTCGGCCCTGGAACTGGTGTGGTCTCTATGTAAGGTTCTGCCGTTACAAATATGTTTGTAGGGCATTCTGGAAATTGTGCTCCTTGGTTGGGGAAGTTCTGCATCATCATCTGGGCAAGGGTGTTGTTGAAGTCTCTTTGTTATTCCATATATCATTGCTAGCGAAGGTCCATGGCTTCCATCCTCTGAAGAATTTCTTGGTAGGGGTCTGCTACGACAGGGGCTTCGGTAGTGCCAGGCATCTATGTTGTGTATTGAGTGCCGGCAGTGAAGTTAACAGTGAAATGCTATGGTGTTGCCTGGACAGATTCTGCCTACGTGATCTGCATCACTCTGTGGTAAAATTTTCTCGTCCATCCTTGCATCGTTGGTGTGTATTCATCCATGTCTTCAACTGGTACTCTTGCAGCAATACACAAACCAGATATTAAACATGGGAAATATAATGATCCACGTTCCTTCTAACCATAATCATGAATTTCACGTAGAATAATCTCTCTAACATGTATGCTCCTCTTGTTGATGATTTATTGGATCAACACCAATCTTTTGCGGTCCACTGTGCTGTTGTGGGAGGTAGGGATGAGGCGTTTTTTGACGAATGTGCACCACAATTTAGCCTCGGGCTTAAGGCTTTGCCTTGTCACAGAACCTCTATGGGCATCGGTTTCCCATGGAGTGTTGTTGTAATAGAGGTCGTCTTTAATTAGCTCGTAGTCTTGTGTGGTGATGTCGTTCATGAATTCGGCATGCCTATCACTGATGGGGATGAGGCCATAAAATTCATTATTTGCCTCAGCGTCAAGTCAAATAGGCTTGCCTCGGCAGTGGACAAAGAGATTGTCCATGCTCGGCCCATGTGTATAAAATTCCCGCACTATGGTGGCATTTACCTAGGGAGGTTGTAGACAAAATATCTCTCATTCTTGATATTTAATCTTGTCCATCAAGTAATTGTTGATGCCAAAGTTTTCCTCCTTACTGAGTTGGAATCCTTGTTCTTCCCACAATTGTCGAGCAACAAAAGATTTGTTGAATCTTTCTGCAACAGTGGTGGGAGCAAATCTGTTGTATGCTGCTATTGATGATTTATAATGATTGAGATTTTTGGTGAAGTATTCTGAAAATTTCAAGAAGATTTGTGAGAGTAGTGTGAGAGCAAGATTGAGTAAAATGCTAAAGAATTCAAGAATGCAAGAGTGAATAGTTCAAAAGAAGGATGCTCTTTATATAAGCCTCGACAGTATGACCGTTTTAACCACTAGCCGTTTTATAGCCGTTTTGAATTTACTGCCCGTTAACAATTACTGCCACAGTGAAAAACTCGGTAGATAGCCGTTACATTGTTTCTGCCCGTTGGGACTGCTGCAGCTTCTGACACTATTTACTGCCTCGGCAGAGTTTCTTCTCTGAACTAATTCTCTTTTATTCTTGAATTTATTATCCTAAAAAGAAAATTTAACATATTAATAAAAGAAAAATATTAATAAAGAAAATATTACTAAAGAAGAAAAAAATACTTAAAATAAAATAAACACATACATACTAAATTAAAACTAATCCTAATATACTAAATAAAGTAGAAGGGAAGAGATTATATTACTAGTGGAGTGCATGTAAATGCATCTCCCAATTTGCTCATATCTTGCTGGCCTAGATTCTTCTGTAGGTGCTGCCCAGTCCCCTCTGTATTTTTTGCCTCCACTTTGGCCTTAATTCTCTTACCAAATAATCTACCGAACGTGCTACCTAGGCAGGATATTTTGGTATCTACATCTATTGTCTGGAGGGCTTTGCACTCTTCTGGATCATCAAATTTTTCCAAATTATGGAATGCATTGAGTTTAACTTGCTGGTTATTGACCCTCATAGTTAACTCTCCATTCTCCACATCAATTAAGGTTCGTCCAGTAGCAAGGAAAGATCTTCTAAGGATGATCGGTGCATTATCATCAGCTTCACAGTCAAGGACAAGGAAGTCGGCAGGGAAAATAAACTTGTCAACCCTTACCAATACGTCCTCTATCTTTCCTTTAGGATGCACATAGGATCTATCCGCAAGTTGGAGCAACACTTTTTTAGGCTTTGCCCTTCCTATTCCAAGTTTTTGAAAAACTGATTTGGGCATAAGGTTGATGCTTGCTCCTAAATCACACACGGTATTGTGAAGCATCCAGGATCCTTTAGTTTGGGTAGCATGCGATTGTGCAGCATTGCCATGCATCCTTCAGTTGCTGCCACTGTCTCAAACTCACCTAGCTTCTTTCTTTTAGACACAATGTCTTTCAAGAATTTAGCATAGTTGGGCATTTGTTCAATTGCCTCAACAAATGGCAAGTTGATGTGGACTTGCTTTAGAATCTCTAGGAACTTCTTAAACTGGTGGTCCTGTTTCTATTTTTTCAACCTTTGTGGGAAAGATGGTGGTGGTCTCATCTTGTCCAGGGTCTCATTGGTTTGGAATTTAATACCTGGAACCACTGTTTGTCTCGCTGTCTCGGCAAGAAGTGCAGGTGCTACCGAGCTCTCTACTGAGGCATTGTCCTCGTGTTCAGTCTGTTCAGCATCCAAGTCCTCCTTGTCTGTATCCTCCTGTATTGCTGGTAGAACTTTGGTTGCTGACTTACCCATTGTTTCCTTAAGTTGTAGGCCACTTCTTGTTGTGATTGCTTTGCATTGTTCATGGTCCATTCCCTTAGCAACTTTAGTATTGCTAAGTAGTCCCCCATGTGGTCTAGTATTTTTTTCTTTGAGCAAACTGACCAACTTGGGTTTCCAATGATTTTATAGTACCTTCTTCATTTTGAAGCCTTATCTCTATTCTATTCATGAAGTCATTAGTCCTCTTCATGAAATTGCTATTCTCAACCATCTATGATTCAGTTTTCATAATAAAGGCCTTGAGAGTATTCTCTAATGAGTTCATAGGTTGTTCTGCTGATCCATCTGCTACTGCTTCTATTCATGAAGTCATTAATCCTCTTCATGAAATTGCTATTCTCAGCCATCTATGATTCAGTTTTCATAATAAAGGCCTTGAGAGTATTCTCTAATGAGTTCATAGGTTGTTCTGCTGATCCATCTGCTACTGCGCTAGTGACTGCTGTACTTGCTGCTGCAACAGTGAATTTTTGTAACTTGAGGTCTGGTTGGTGGGGTTCAAGGCATTGTTAGGATTGCTTCATGAAAAGTTTGGGTGTCTTTTCCATGCCGGATTGTATGTATTTGACATCATGTTGTTGTTCCGGTTATAATTACCCACATAAAAGCCAATTTCCATGTCTTGCATATACTCAGAAGAATTTATCGTTTTTACCTAATGAGTATTTTGTTGTACTTGCATATTCTGAACCATCTTAGTTAAAGATGCCAACTGTGCTGCCACTGAATTGTTGGTCTCTAGTTTATTCACTGTGACTTGGCGTCTTAGTCCTCCTCGCCTAGAAGTAGGAAATTGGAAATCGTTCCTTGCGAGTTTGTTCAGAATCTCTATAGCTTCTTCCAAAGCTTTGTCATGGAGTGTGCCATTTGCCAAGGCATCCAACATCATCCTTGTTGGGGCATTGGTGGCATTATAGAAAATGGTTACTTGCATCCAAAGTGGAAATCCATGCAATGGGCATCTATTCAGTAACTCTCTGTAGCGTTCCCAAGCCTCGTACATAGGTTCGTCATCAGCCTATCTAAAAGAAGTTATTTCATTACGGATTTGATCATATAAATTGGTAGGGTTAAATAGTATAATGAATTCTCGTCAGAGTTCACTCCAAGATCCAATTGATCCTACCGGAATGCTATTCAACCAGGTTTTGGCTGTATCCTTCAGTGAATAGGAGAAAATTTTAATCTCAAAATATCTTCACGGACTCCTTGAATTTTGAAAGAGTTGTATACTTCCATGAAGGATTTGAGATGTTGCATGGCATCTTCTGTTGCAGACCCACTAAATTGTCCAGTAGTATTAAGCATATTAAACATCACAGGTTTAAGTTCAAAGTGGGTTGCCTCTATCTTTGGTGTAACAACTCTAGGGATCAATCCATTCAAATCTTCCACCAGAAAATCTCTGATAGTTAACTGTCGCGGCAATGGTTGCGGCAGTGGTTGTTGATGAAGGCTTCCATTGCTTGCAAGTAGGTTCTGATTCCCTTGATTTACTATCATGGCTCCTTGAATCTATCTTCTTAGCCTTTGGTAAGTTCTTTCGATTTCTGGGTCTATCTCGTGCAGTGGATTGCTAGGGTTGGCCCTGGTCATACATAAAAACCAAATCAAAAAAAAGAAAAAAGAAAAAGAAAAAGAAAAACTAAAATAAAAGAAAAGAAAAGAAAGAAAATAAAGTAAACAAATTTAATTGTCAATCCCCGGCAACGGCGCCAAAAGCTTGATGCGTGTAAAACGTGCGCAGTTGGAGTGCAAGTGAACATGTTGTCAAGTAATAAAATGATAAGTAAATCAAGTATTGTTTCCACAGGGATTGGTGTACTTAATATTCTTCTTTTGGTCTTCTTGCTTCTGTAAAACAGAAGTAAAAACACAAATAAGTTGGATATTGATTAAACTAAATAAACTAACTAAATAAAGAGAATATGAGATAGAGATAGGGTAGGATCCAGTTGTGTTGTATAGTGGATTTGATTGATCTGCTTCTATCCAATGCAATTGCACTGCACTTCCTCGGCAATACTGTAGATATTGTCTCGACAGTGACAATGTTCTCTACCACGGCAATTCTTGCTTTTGGGCAGATTTACCAAAGTTCGGCAAAGTATCCTTTAATGATTCCGCTTATCTATAAGTCGAAATATTGTTGATGACCAGTCCTTGATGATACCTCTCGGCGTGAATCAATTATAATCACCAACCAATCCCACACTTCTCTTAGCCGTTGAAACTCTTAACTTATCTTTAGGTCGAGTTAGTGTTTCCCGATTGAAACATCATACTTATCCCTTTCGTGAATCTAACTCTCTCGATATTAGATAAATGGATGACTCACAAACTTCTCTCTCGAGCTTGAATGTAAGAATAAGGAATGGCAAAGAATAAGCAAACTTCGATATTTTATTGCATTAGGAACAAGAAACAAAGTACAATCTCATCTCACAAATACTCTACAATCTTCACCAAACCCTAAGAGAACTTTAGAACATGATGGGAAGAATTGTCCCTAAGGTGAAAGTTCTCTCGGTATAGGTGTGTGGGCCGAATCTCATATCTTTCTAACCCTTAGGACGGCTATGCATTATATAGGCTTGGCCTAGGGCAAACCTTTCCTAATTAGAGTACAACTTGTAGGGAACAAGTTATGTACATAAGGTAAATATTTCCAAGTTTGATCTCCTAGAAGGTTTAATACCGCGTGGCTTTGTCCTTGGGTTTTTCTTGTGTTGTACAGTTCTGATTCTTGGATTTCTTGTTCAACAACTTTCTCCTCGTTTTTCTCCTTTCATTTCCAAACATATTGCTTTTTCTCATTTGTTGCCTCGGCATCAGGTCCTGCCTCGATAGTACTTGTTCCTGCACAAATAAGAAAATGCAGTAAAGTACATCTTTTCTCTAAATATTGTCTTCAATGGTATAATCCCTAAATATATCATAATAAGCACATGAATTGGTTCAAGTAGGTCTAGATTTGATGATAAGTTCTCATGAAAAGTGTAGAAAGTGATAGTGAGTTGAGCACTTATCAATAATCGCCAAGTGAAAACTAAAGTATGTCTTTATAATATTAGTAGTAGTGAGAGAGCAATAGAGATGAGTTTATAATATAGTAAATATTGTTTATGCTATGGAAACTTGAAATAGTTGTATGTTATATATATTGATGATATTTAATGTTGATGTTTCTTGAATGAAAGCTTAATGTAAGAATATTTTGAAAGTCATGAGCCTTATGTTGAAATTAGGTTGTAATGCCTTTAGCCGAGATGATATGTTTTGATCAGTCGAGATAATGTTATCCTTGTGACCTGGAATTGAATTGTCTATTGGTATACCTTTAGTTATAATAAAGTTACATTGACTTTGATTCTTGTTATCCCTATGTGTGAATTTGAGTGTTATTATTGAAGCATGACTATTTATGAGTTGAATCAATTATAGCTAACCAAGTTGTAATGTATCCAGTAAGTTATATATGATATATGGATAATGTATATTTAGGACTAAAATTTGAGATGCAAGCATATAACAAACCTAATTAAAAATTGGTAAGATTAATTTTATAATTAGTCCTTTAATTTTTAGAAAATTACATTTTGGTCCCTAAAGCATGTTTGTACGTTTTAGGACTTGTCCTTATTTGTTTTCGCTGCAATTGAATATAATCTATGCATGGATATGTATGATCAAAATAAAGCATCTAGATAAGATAAAAGAAAAAAATAGTCATTTAATTTTTAGGATTGTTTATCGAGACGATTCTCTGGATTAGCCTCGGTATTCCCCGTGTAGCTCGTTCGATTCGGATGGTTTCAAGATCGGGTCGAAGGGGTTACACGCACACCATATGTCTTCGTTACTTCTCTGCCGCGGCATCTGAATCGCTGCCCTGATAGGTCTGCTCTGTATCTAGTGTGCTTAGGCGTTCTATTCCATATCTAAGAGAGAACCATAATCGTACTCATTTTGTATCAAATATTGTATAAAAATAGTAACTAAGTGCTTGGATGTTAGAAATGTAGAAAACAAACAGAATTATCTATTATTACCATCCAATTCTATCAATTACAAGCAATAAATGAGTTAAATATGATATAAAATATAGGAATTTTTATGCACTTACCAATAGCTGAGATTCGATGCTACACATTTCAACAAGTGGCACATTATTAGCTAAATCACAAGATTTTTCCCCTTTCAAGAACTAAGAAAAACATATGTTTTTGAAAGTCTTATTTTTTATTTTAATCCCGGTTAAGCAATCGGCTTTACGATGGGCTTTTAAGAGGATTCAAGTGAGTTGTTTTGCTTTATTTTTCACTTGTTTTTTGAAGTACTAATTGGGGTATTATTTTTTTATGGACTTTAGAACTGCTCCATTTACTAGTTTGATTTTTTTATTTTGACAAGCACAAAAATTTCTTTAAGACTATCTTTAAAATTTTTAAAAGAAGATTTCTTTGAAAATATGTGAAAAAAATAAAATTTTAGGGGTCAAATTAAAGATAAAATAAAAATAAAATAAATATTTAGTGACAATCTAGGTAATTTATCATTTTTTATTGTGCCAAATCATCTTCCGTTAAACCTTAACGACTTTTAACGTCAAAGTGACCATAAGTTTACAGCCCGAAAATATACATGATTGTATGGGTTGATTTTCAAAATTGGTGACTAAATTTGTATTGGATGTAAAGAAATGTGACCTTCACGATAATTAACCATTTTTTTACAATCGGATGACAAGAGTACATGAATAACATCTAGAAAATTATATCTCGAGGGTTGAATTTTGACACGTCTTAAAAATCATTGAAAGTGTAAAATTGAATATTAAATTGATCAACAAGTTTGTAGAGAGGCAGAGACAGAAGACACACACATTCTACTTTTAGTGCGATGAGGCAACTATAACCTTGGAGGACATTGATGAATGCTCAAAAGTCCTCATATTTTATATCATTTTCTAACTCGATTATTGCTAACAAAGACAGAATTAGAGGTGATAATAGATATTTCTGCATATTTTCTATATTTCACCATCCGAATACGGATTTAATGAATTTATCTATTATTTGGCATAAAACAGATGCATTTGATGGTTTTCTTTCTTAGACAGAAAACTATATCATAGGAATTACCAAACAAGAAGATTGATGCTGGAAGCTAAAGCTGAAATGCAAAAAAGCACCCGCCTCGGCAGCATTTTGGGGCCGTGGCAGCATCAGGGAAACAAATATTAATATTATAGGCGATCTGAAGAGAAAAATAAGGTGGAAGTTTTAAGAATCCTTATAGGAATAAACTAGGAAATAAAATAAATATCTTTTATTTATGTACTTAACTTGTGTTTTACTCTAAGTTGTATTCCTACTTTGGAAAGGTTTGCCCTAAGCCAAGCCTATATAAACCATAGCCTATGTAGAGAGGAAGATATAACCCTAAACCTTAGAGTTTTCTTCGTTCTAAATTCTTCTAAGGCTTAGGTGAAAGTTGTCGAGTATTTGTGAGAGGAGACTGTACTTTGTTTTCTTGTTTCAATGCAATAAATATCAAGGTTTGCTTATTCTTTGCCATTCTTTGTCCTTGCATTCAAGCTAGGGAGAGAAGTTTGTGAGTAATCCATTTATCAAATATCGGGAGAGTTAGATTCACGAAAGGAATAAGTACGGTATTTCAATCAGGAAATTCTAACTCGGCCAAGAGATAGGTTAGAGTTTCAGCGGCTATAAGAAGTGTTGGATTGGTTGATGATTATAATTGATTCATGTTAGGAGGTATCATCAAGGACTGGTCATCAACACTACTTCAACTTAGGGATAAGTTGAGTCATTAAAGGACACTTTGCCGAACTTTGGTAAAGTCCACCCAAGAGCAAGGGATTGTCGCGGCGGACGAGCATCATCGCTACCGAGGCAGTAATTTGTAGTACTACCGAGGCAGTGTTATGTGATTGCATTGGATAAAAACAAGTTAATCAAATCCATTATACAACATAACTGGATCTTGGCAACTTTCTTTATCTGATTATCTTATTATTTAGTTTTCTTTACTTAGTTCATTCAAACCCAAATTACTTGTGTCTTTATTTTATTCCTTTTATAGAACAAGAAGACAAAAGAAGACATATTAAGTAGAGCAATCCCTATGGAGACGATATCTGATATACTCATCATTTTATTACTTGTGACATGCTCACTTGCACAATTTACGCACTTTTGACACGCAACAAGATTTTGGCGCCGTTGTCGGGGATTGGCAACTAAATTTTGTTCTTTATTTTCTTGCACTACTATTTTAGGAAATTAGTTCAATTATTTTTAAGTTATTTTTTCGGAAATAAGTTTAATTATGTTTGAGTTATTTTTTTAGGAAAGAATTTCAAGAAGGAGAAGCCATGAAGCATATAAAATGACCCTGAAATCGAGCTTGTCGTCCTGCCTAAGGAGGTTTCCTCGGCGGCAAGTTGCCACGGCGGAAGGTTGCCTCGGCGGAAAAATGTGAAGGAGGACTGGCCACCCAAGAACATATAATGACGGGTTTACGTTCCTAGAACTTAATTTCCCCCGTTTTATATCATACTTCTTCATTATTGTTTTCCAGTGCAGTTTTTTTTAGTTTTTTTTTCAACAAACTCCACACAAACTGATGATCCTCAAGATACAGAAGAGGCAAAGACGCAACTTATAAATATTGGTTTATCTTTTCCTTGTCTCTTAATTTTTATATTATCTTTTATTGTTGCTTTATGTTCAGATATATGCATTGAGGATAATACATCCCTCGAGTTTGGGGGAGTATTGATCCTATTTCTATCTTATAAAAATATCTGTCATGCATGAAAATTATGCAGATTATTCTACTACTGTCTTAATTTCTGTCTTTACAGTAATTACAATTTTATGCATGGAAATTTTTTAAGTCTGTTGAATTTTATTGGGACTACCTTGGCAGTAATATATTCTCCAACCGTCGCAGCAGTATGCACCATTCACCAGACTTGAATTCGGAAAGGTCTCTCAGGATTAGTACTTAGGATTAGACTATGAGCCTAAAATCACAAAAATATTGTTAGTCTTAGTTGATTTTAAAAGTTCTTTTCTTTGAAAAGCAATAAGGACTTAGGCTTAGATTTTATACTAGAGGTGCCTATCACTGGCTCTAGTTTAGTCCATAGAGGTGCCCATGATTGGCTCTAGGAATTAGGTTTCTCCCACTTACTAGAGGTGCCTATCACCGACTCTAGTAAGAATAGCTAAACACTTGAGGTGTCCGAAACTGGCTCAAGCAATATAAATTTATAGCAATATAGATTTATATAATATTGTTGGAAAAGAAAAGAAAAAGAATTAAAGAAAAATCTTAGTCAGAAGTCTTGAGCTAGAAAAAGGATTAGAACTTAGAAAATCGTCTTTGACACAGCTACGCATACACTCACCAAGACTCATAGTCCAGTTCTGAGAAATTCCTAAGAACCAAGAAGAGGCCGAGTTAAGAAAGGAATTCTGTCGAGGCAGGCATGACAGTATATTACTTTAAAATTCCTTACTTAGAAATTTATCTTTTGCATTGCTTGAGGACAAGCAATAGTTCGAGTTTGGGGGTGTGATGAATGCCCAAAAATCCTCATATTTTATATCATTTTCCCACTCGATTATTGCTAATAAACACAGAATTAGAGGCGATAATAGATATTTCTACGTATTTTCTATATTTCACCATCCGAATACGGATTTCATGAATTTATCTATTATTTGTCATAAAACAGATGCACTTGATGGTTTTCTTTCTTAGAAAGGAAACTGCATCATAAGAATTGCCAAACAAGAAGATGGATGCTAGAAGCTAAAGTTGAAATACAAAAAAATACCCGCCTCGGCAACATTTGGGGCAGCGGCAGCGGCGGGAAAACAAATATTGATATTATAGGCGATCTGAAGAGAAAAATAAGGTGGACGTTTTAAGACAAGTGGCATAAAAATCGGAGCTGAAAAAGACACGAAAAGTCAAGGTCAAAATTCACACGGGAAAAGAATCCTTATAGGAATAAACTAGGAAATAAAATAAATATCTTTTATTTATGTACTTAACTTGTATTTTACTCCAAGTTGTATTCCTACTTTGGAAAGGTTTGCCCTAGGCCAAACGAAGTCATCAACGGTAAAGTCCACCCAAGAGCAAGGGATTGCCACGGCGGACGACCATCATCGCTGTCGAGGCAGTAATCTGCAGTACTGCCGAGGTAGTGTTGTGCGATTGTATTGGACAGAAACAAGTCAATCGAATCTACTATACAACATAACTGGATCCTGGCCACTTTCTTTATCTGATTATCTTATTATTTAGTTTTCTTTATTTAGTTCATTCAAACCCAAATTACTTGTGTCTTTATTTTATTCCTTTTACAAAGCAAGAGGACAAAAGAAGGCATATTAAGTAAATCAATCCCTATGAAGACGATATCTGATATACTCATCACTTTATTACTTGTGACGTGTTCACTTACACAATTTGCATACTTTTGGCACGCAACAGACATGTCACATATTTTTGGTTTGCTACTTTTCAGAGAAGTTATTACTAGTCACAACAGTGATGATTGGCATGAACTTTGTTTTGAGTTGGCAGGGGTTGCGTCAAACAAGATACATGTTAGTTTTGTGTTTCTATGATGGTTGCGAGAAAAATTATAACCATTTACTATATGACACGAATGAAGAAGTGATGATGGTAAAGAATAATATTTTTGGTTAATATTAATGAAATAATTATATTTTCACATGTTAATATATTTTTTCCTATTGTAGTTATATGCTCGCATCCATATTCTATAAATAATCGACAAGATATTGGTCCCAACAAATCCCGTAATAAAGTACACATGCATATTGTGGTAGCAACATTTTTTGAATTTTAATGATGTTGATAGATTAAGTTGGGATCGAAGGTACTGACATTTTTATTAGGGAGATGTGCAAGACCACCTATCTAGAAAAGCACGACATTAGGGGTTATCTTTTATTGTTGCAGTTTTGAACGTGTTTCATAATGTTATCTTTACGACTTAAATTGAGTATGTCAAATTCATATATTTTTCCACTACGTAGAAGGTACGATATAAAAGTAAAAATATTTTTTTTAAAAAAAGTATATTTTTTAATAATCCTTTTTTAATATTAGAGTTATGTTTGTTGTTACGTAAGTGTAGCGGTAATTTAATCCATGTTGGTTTGAGCAAAAATCTAAAGGCTTTTAGACTTGATATTGAGAATGAATCAAGGAATTATGTAAATGATAGGATTTTGAATTTAATATTAAATTTGATGTTTTTATTTAAAATTAAGTTGATTAATTTCAATTAAAATTGTATATTGTAAAGTTTTTGGGTTCATTATATGCAAATCCAAGTAACTCCAATGTACTTGTAAGTGTCACAAGCTATGTTTTTGTAGCTATCTTATTTTCATAAAAATTTCAATGAGATTTCTACCAAATTTATTCTCTGATTTCTAAATAAATATAAACATGTGTTCTCATACAACGACGTCAAAGTTAAATAACAAGAAAAAATATTCTCAAACACACTACAAAATCAACTCAAACTAGACTACAATCCATGTACCTATATTTTTAAGGCTTTTGAACATGGCTAGATAGTGTTTTAAACTCCATTTTTATAGTCTTTATGATGCCTTGTATACTTCGATTTTTGAACCATTATAAGCATGTGTTCTCATACAACGACTTGAAAGTTAATTAACAAGGAAAAATAACCCGTAATGTACAACAACATCGACTAAAACATGACTATCGAATCATGTTTTTATGGTCTTCATGTAAAGAAACATGGCAATATAGTGTTTTTAACACGATTTTTATAACCTTTAAAATTAATAATTATATATGTTGATTTTCATACTATTTTCAAGATATGTATCAATATTACATTGTAAAACTGTAAACCTACAAAAATTTATTTTCAATACCATGCAAATTAACCTTAAACTTGCCCATTGAGACTTTTATAAACAATTGTAAGACACAAAACTCACATCCTGTGAGTCACAAGTTCAGCTGAAAACCTCGTCAATTCATTTGAAATAACGTTGATTTATTTGAAAATTACGTAGAACTCGCATTGTGTGGGTCACGAGTTCAATTTATTTCTTAAAGTATTTGAATAACATATATTATAACCCACATTAAACGGAACTTATATTTTATAGAAAGCAAATTTGAAAAACACATCTAGCAATCCTACATGTGCAAAAAAAAGGATATTTTTCCAAATATTTTTTTGGGGATTGTTTTTCACAATAAATTCCGAAAAAGGGATATTAGCCAATATTACCTCAACTTTAGGCTCAACATCTTAAAGTAAGTTGGTATTTTTGTTTGAAATATAGAATTTGATTATTTATTTTATCCATAGTAAATTTTAGATTTAAATTTTTAATTTTTTATAAATGCTTAAAGATTAGAAGAATGAAAATTAAAATTTAGATTGTATTTTTTAAAATATATATATATAATACATAAGTTTGTGTAAACTATACAAGACTTTTAATATTACGGTTTAGAGATTTAAGTTTTGATTTAGACTTTAGGGAGTAGATTGTAGGGTATAAATGTAACACATTAAACCTGATGTCACACTGAGATACAATCTCAAACCCCATATAAAAAAAATCTTATAATTTAGCCCAAACCATAAGTTTCATAAATAAAACCATTGAAAAAGAGTCATGCAAAATATTTAAGCATTGCTTTGGAACTCCAAATCAAAATGTATTGATTTAAGAAATTCGATGTGAATAATAATTTAAAAGGAGTTATAGTCACAAAATATAAGAGTAATATTAATACATTGTCCTATAAATTTAAGTATTATACTCTTCACAAAATGATGAATTGAAGTTCTACTCCAATAAGTTTCTTGTAAAGCACACAAAAACCTAAAGACATGCATAAGGAAATAACAATTCTAGACGTCGAGCTTGAAAGCTTGATGGATACACCTTTATTCTACCATGCTTCATGAAGATCATAAGCATAATCTTATAGTCATAAGATGATTAATGAACCTTAGTCCATTATATACCAATAAGCTCATGAATTCTATAGAATATCAATTGTATCTAATGTTCATTTAGATCCAAGTTTCAATGATTAAGCCAATAACAATAATCAGTTGCAGTATATGTATAACAATATACAATAATCAATATGGTCTTTAATAATTTTTCAAAGATTTTAATGAAAATAAAATGATTCAAAAATAATGTTTAATGATTTACATGTCCTTATTTTAGTGTCTCAAAGAAATCAATGATTCATTAGTTATATTTAGTGTTCATATTATCATTTAACAATATATCAATAATGTATATAATGATATCATGATTCAATGATCAATATAAAAATACAATAGACTTACTGAAGCTTATCGATAATATCTCTTACGAAGTTTTAATGTAACAATACCTTAAAAACAACATTAGTAATGCAATAGACAATACCAACAAAAAGAAGAAGGCACCTAGCTACTTTTTAAACTTTGATTACAGTCACTGATATTCTTAATGTTTTAGGGCTTTCAACTAATTATTCTATTATTCCTTACCTTAGTAGATGCCGATGGAATGGTTGTCTCATTGGTGAAAATATTTTGAGTTATATAAAAACAATAAGAAACAAAGATTACTATACTTATATGAAATCGATATTAAATAAATAATCAATTGTGTAATTAATAAGGATTGAATTTGAATTTTTATGAAAATAATCTATATTCTTTGATTCTTAATCATGAAATCAAACACAATCTAACCATAGAATCGATACACAGGTTGAGGGTTTTTCTTACCAAATCAATGACTACTAGGATTTAAGAATGAAAGAAAAGAAAAGCTTGTATCATTCTCCAAAGGAGGCTCTTGCTTGACAAAACTAAAAGATGAAGATGATATAGATAACAACTTGTAACTAACAAGTTTTTTTTTTTTAATAATTCAATTTGTTAAGTTTTCCTTCTATTGAATGAATACAATATTAACATCCTATATGGGATGAATAATCCTAGAACAAAGAAATCTTCTTTATAGGGATTTCTCATAGAGTGAAAGAATTTTGTCTTTAATTATTAGATATAAAATATAATATATAGTATAATCTTTTGATAAATTTATCATGTTAAAAAGGGTAACAAATGAAGGTGTTTTGTCAAGTAGTACTCAATAGGTGAAATACTCCAAAATAGGTAGAATTTCAACAGACGACGATTAGCCTATCAATTGATGCTATTAATTCTCTAAATCTGATGAAAGAATCAAAAAATAAAAAATTTAAATTTAAGAATTATTAGAGACGCAAAAATCACTTACAGTTATAAGATCAAAGAGAAAAATTCGTACACCCGCTTGATTTATAGATATGATGACCTACAGTTTTCTAGTTATTGATGATGATATCTTTATCACTAATCAAGAAATAATGTATTGCTTAGAAATCAGGAGTGAAAAAGCTCTATTGATAAAAAATATATATTAGATATTTACAAAGAAAGATGTATAATCTAGTTAGAAAGATGTCCCTATTGTGAAGTATTCCTCCATTAGGATATTATTAGTTATTGTAGCACAGTTCAATTCAAAATTAACCGAACTTGATGTATAGATAATTTTCTTGCATGATAATTTAGAGAATGATATTTGTTGACTCAATCAAAAGGATAAAAAAAATGTTAGTAGTAAGAAATAGGTTTGTAAGCTAAACAAATCACCATACAAATTGAAACAATCTTGAGATAATGGTACAAGTGATTTGATAACTTTATTAGGAGGTAGAGGTACACAAAAAATATAGACGGTCATTATGTATATTTGTAAAAACTATAAGATGAATCTTTTATTTATCACATCTTATATGTTAATGATATGTTGATTATTTCAAAGAGATAACATGAGATAAACAAATTTAAGGCTCAACTGAAACAAGAGTTCGAGATGAATGACTTAGATGAAACTAAGAATATTCTCGATATGAAGATAAGTAGAAACAAAAGAAAAGACAAGTTTTGTTTGACTCAAAAAAATCTAAAATGGTATTATAATTTTTGAAAACAAAAAATATGTATCTCACTTGTTTCTCATTTAAAATTTAATTCTTAGTTATCTCCAAAAACTAATAAAGTGAGAGAATATATGATAAAAAATTTATATGCTAATGCATTAAGGAGCTTGAAATATGTGATAATGTGTATGCGAATTAAAATTTTAAAATTCGTAAGAGTATGATTAAGTATATACATGATCCTGAAAAAGGACATTAGGAAGCTATGAAACAAATTATATAGTATCTACAATAAATTGTGGATGTTGTTTTAGTGTTTAAGTATAATGAAATATTTGATCAATTTAAGGTTAGATATATTGATTGCGACTATGTTAGTAATTTGGATAAGTTTTTATTAACAATTAGGTACTTGTTTACTCTAGCAAAAGCCCCGTGAATTAGAGGTATACTTTACAGCTTAGAATGACTTTGTCTAAAATAGAGGCAAAGTACTTTGTGTTTCAAAAGTTGATAAGGAGATTATTTGCCTTACTAAATTGTTAGAGATTTTAGAGTTGTTCAAAATCATATTAGTTTCTATTGTGACAGTTAGAACATTGTAACACTTAACAAAAAATTAAATATATCATTCAAAAATCAAGCACAACGATGTGAGGTTTCATTTTATGCGAGAGATATTTAAAAATAAAAAAAATCTATTTTCAAAAGATTGTGATAGCGTAAAATTCTGCAGATATGTTGACTAAGGTGATAACATCAATCAAGTTCGAACTTGTATATATGTTGATCAAGTTGATAATATAAAACCTAATTTCGACTTATAAGAGTTAACCGAATTTTTAGGGTCAACGAAGAAAATCGTTTTTCAAAATGAATAAAAATGTTGAATGTTTAAAATAATCGTCCTTTCAAAATTCAATAAATAATTTAAAATTAAAATAAAAATTTGATATAAAATCTCAAAATGTTTCAAGTTCAAATATACAATATCTCAAATCAAAACATCATAAAATGAATTGGTAGTTAAAACTGACAATAATAAAACCAAATTGAAAATATAATAATAATCTACAATCTAAGACATTCTCTTTGTACCGAGATGTTTAAGGATCGAAAGTATCTTTAAGAAGAAATACGGGAGAGTGAGTCATGAAACTTAATCTATCTTTAAGGTGTATACCATAAATAGAATGAAGAAAATATGGTTCACATAATTATATTATCAAGTGTAAAAACTCAAAAAAATACAAGTCATGATGCATGAATGGTGTAATGCAAATTATAAATCTCAACTACATCGTCACCAGTTCGAATAGAGGAGTTTCCTAAAACTCACACATATATCCTCACCAAAATTTAAGAACGGTCTTAGGGTTTCTGAACCGGAAGGTTGTCACAACTTCCTCTATACACAAATCTTTTCACATACACAAAATGGTACATCATCATATGAAAATCCGAAACAATCACAACATAATCTAAAATTATAATTAATCTAATCTTAATTTATTTGAAAAATCATAACTTATCTAAAATCTCAATTTCACAAGATACAGAAATCAAAATTATTCACAAAGATACGAGATGTAACCCCCTAGACCGGCCTATGCGAAAAGCCCGACCTAAAGTAGTCACATTTTTTTTTGAAACGAACATAAAACAAATACAAGTTTAACCAAAATCAAAATATCCTGTAAAGATAACAGTTCCATCAAATTCATGAAATCGACCATAATTCATATGATCATAGTAACCTGTTAATCTCAAAGGTAATGTGTGTTCAAAACGTTGTTCATAAAACAATCTGTATCACGGTAATAAAACTTCATGAGTTAAAAACTATCCAGTAACAAAATATAGGCATACTAGTAACAAAATAAAGGCACATGTCACCATAACTAATAACACGGAGAATACAAGCATTACATCAAAATATGATCTGGGAGGTGTAGATCCTCCGAGTGCCAATCCGGGTTGCCTATCTACGAATATCTGAAAGGGGGAAGAAAACAAGTATGAGCTATGGAGCCCAGTATGTTCCAGCAGTGCATAAAAATCATAGGTAAAACAATATACAATGATATCAGAAAAACAATGCATGAGATGCATGACATGATATTCTACCCACATCCGATCACCAGGATACGGTTCCCCAGAACAGTGTCTAGTACAGGCATTAACCTAAGCCCAAAGGGGCAAAGGTACCGTAAACAAGACGGAATTACCCCGGCTATAGCACGGGAACCGATATCAGGACGGAATTACCCCAACCGTAGCTAGAAACCGTAACAGGTCAGAATTACCAGCTGGATCAAGGCTGAACTGAATAACAGGCAATACTCATCATCCCCAAACCTAAAGTGACAGGCATGCAGCAATAACAGGTATAATGATGGCAGTGGCAGTATTTATTCAGATATCATGTAATGCTAAATCAGGACATGTCATGTATAATATATCAGGCATATAGCAAAACAGAATATGATCAAGTTCAACATGTGTGTCAAGGTAAAGTCCAGAGATAGTCAAGTGTACATGCTTGGTTTGTAAAAACAGAATAACAATGATACACAATATATATAGCACGTAAGGGAACACACCTCAAAAGAGTAGAAGCACACAGGTGATCTACTGGGCGGCTGAGCCTCGCTCTGCAGCAGTACTGGACCCTATAGGTACACAATAAAGTTCTATATCAATACAGGAATCTAGATACAGGGTTTATTCACTAGAGAGGAGAATACATACGGGTCACGATCGGATCACGAGTCGGGTCAAACCGGGAAGAACCAGGCTGGGTCGGTACTCGGTCGGGAGGACTATGAGATCCTACAAGTAATCAGGTATCGAAATTAGACCCAGATTAAAACTCAGAACTTAAATTAACTTAGAAGAAAAGTTTCACTCAAGACTTTAAAGTCCAAATTGGAGGCTTTCGGGATTGAATTTCGAAAAACGGACTTCATGGATGGACTCAGGACGTCGAAAAACATAAAATAGGGGTTTTTGAAATTTTTGACTTTTTGGTCAAAGTCAACGCTGACGTCAACAAAGTCAACGCTGACGTCAGCTGCCACGTCAGCAGTCAACGCTGACGTCAGCTGCCACGTCAGCAGCCACGTCAACTACCACGTCATCAGTCAACGCTGACGTCAGTAGCCACGTCAGCAGTCAACGCTGACGTCACTGGTCAACGGGTCGGGTCGGTCAACGGGTCGTTCAACAGGTCAGGTCTGGTCAACGGGTCGGTCAACGGGTCGGGTCTGGTTGGGCCGGTTCGGTTCGGTTCGAGTCAGACCGGTTTGGTTCGGGTTGGACCGGTTCAGACCGGCTGGCTCCCGGCAGCCGTCCACGGTGGCCGGAAATCGCCCGTGACGGCGCGTGGAGCCCACGCGCAGCCTAAAACGGCTGGAAACATCCCTCAAAGTTCGGATTTTCCAGATCTCACCCATAGCAACGGAATCAGGCCAAGAAAAACATATAGCAAAACAGAATGTGATCAAGTTCAACATGTGTGTCAAGGTAAAGTCCAGAGATAGTCAAGTGTACATGCTTGGTTTGTAAAAACAGAATAACAATGATACACAATATATATAGCACGTAAGGGAACACACCTCAAAAGAGTAGAAGCACACAGGTGATCTACTGGGCGGCTGAGCCTCGCTCTGTAGCAGTACTGGACCCTATAGGTACACAATAAAGTTCTATATCAATACAGGAATCTAGATACAGGGTTTATTCACTAGAGAGGAGAATACATACGGGTCACGATCGGATCACGAGTCGGGTCGAACCGGGAGGAACCAGGCTGGGTCGGTACTCGGTCGGGAGGACTATGAGATCCTACAAGTAATCAGGTATCGAAATTAGACCCAGATTAAAACTCAGAACTTAAATTAACTTAGAAGAAAAGTTTGACTCAAGACTTTAAAGTCCAAATTGGAGGCTTTCGGGATTGAATTTCGAAAAATGGACTTCACGGATGGACTCAGGACGTCGAAAAACATAAAATAGGGGTTTTTGAAATTTTTGACTTTTTGGTCAAAGTCAACGCTGACGTCAGCAAAGTCAACGCTGACGTCAGCTGCCACGTCAGCAGTCAATGCTGACGTCAGCTGCCACGTCAACTGCCACGTCAACTGCCACGTCAGCAGTCAACACTGACGTCAGTAGCCACGTCAGCAGTCAACGTTGACGTCACTGGTCAACGGGTCAGGTCGGTCAATGGGTCGGGTCTGGTCAACGGGTCGGTCAACGGGTCTGGTCTGGTCAACGGGTCAGGTCTGGTCAACGGGTCGGGTCTGGTTGGGCCGGTTCGGTTCGGTTCGGGTCGAACCGGTTCAGTTCGGGTTAGACCGGTTTAGACCGGCTGGCTCCCGGCAGCCGTCTACGGTGGCTGGAAATCGCCCGTGACGGCGCGTGGAGCCCACGCGCGGCCTAAAACGACCGGAAACATTCCTCAGAGTTCGGATTTTCCAGATCTCACCCCATAGCAACGGAATCAGGCCAAGAAAAACATAAATCGAACTGTTAAGGGTGTTTAACTTACCCAACTTACTCGAACGGCTTCGGCCTCCAGCAAGGGGCTAAACGACGGCGAACGGGGGCGGTCACGGAGGGGTTTTGGTCGCCCAAGAACGCCGAGCAAGGCGGAGTGGTCGACGCGCCGGACGGATATCAGCGGCGGCCGGAAACGAGCAAAAACAGAAGGGTTTAACCCTAAACCCCCGACGAAGCTTTCAGCTTTGATTCGCGGCGGAGACAACGGCGAACGCACGTGTCGGGTGAGGGGTTCGGCTCGGGGTGCGACGGCGAGCACTCCGGTGGTGGCGGTGCACGACACGGCGCGGCGGTGGGGAAGATTTGCGGCGGCCGGAGGCGGGGGCAGGTGAGGGGTTGAGATGTTTCGAATAGTTGGATTGTTTAGATCTAAAATGGTTCTAACATGAACCAACAGTTTCTATTCGAAACTAATATTATTAATATTCAACCAGAAAGTGAACAGGTTAAGAGCAAGGTTTGGGATAACCTAACTTAAGAGCTAATTAGCTCAGATGGTTAGGCCACTAGATAACAAGTTGAGGGTTGTGGGATCAAAGCCCCACAACCACACTTCTTTATTTTATTTTTATTTTCACCCAGAACCAGGTGTTACACGAGATCTCAAATTCTAAAAGAATTATAAGTTTATCAAATTATAATATTATGTATACATAGTAACACAAATGTATAATTAGATTCTCAATACAAAAAAAAACAAACAGAAATACAGCAAAAGACGGATATTTTTCAAAAATACACATATAGTACCAGTTAAAGAACACACCTCTAAAACTTACAGCTCTAAAGTCGGCTGTGATATGTTGAACAGTCTAATAGATTTGCAACTAACAACATTCTTCTCCAAACTTCTCCCTTCTTCTACTAGCTTCTACGTTATTCTTTTGTTGATAGTCTCCTATAAATTGAGACTTTTGCTTCCATTGTAATCAAGCTTCTTGAATAAAGACGGTTCTTATAATTTTTTCACTTACCACTCTCTAAGAGTTCTAACATGGTATCAGAGCTCGGTTTCGTTCTTGAGTATTTTAGTGTTTCTAAATTTTTTATCTCTTACCCTTCCAATGCCTTCTTCTGCTGAAACTCCTCTGGAAACTCGCTTGAGTATTTTGGTGTTTCTTTTCTGGAAGCAACAGTTGACAAGGGAGAAAAGTAATTATATTTTTGCAACCATGGGTTGTTCTTGTTGGCCATGGAGTTCAAGCAAAAGATTAGAGGAGGCAACCAACGAGAGGAATGATATCAGTGGCAGCAGAAGTAATCCCCATTCTCAAACATAAGTCATTTCAAATGAATCAGAAGACGAGACAGTAATAAGGGAAGAGTCATCTAATCATATTCAATGATCCGAAGATGCAAAGAAGCTTAATTTGAATAATGAGATTTCCAAGGATGGTGAATCGAGCAATCGAACACTATCATTTATATTGGAGGAACTGACAGTCGCAACTGGCAATTTTAATTCTTCTTGTTTCTTGAGTTCAAGAGGATTTAGAAAAGTTTACAAAGGATTATTGTCGATAACCAACCAAGTTGTTGCTATCAATCGGCTTGATCAAAACGAGATTCAGGGAATTAAAGAATTTGTCATTGATGTATGGACCTTAATCATGGTGGAGCACTCGAATCTTGTTAAATAGATCGAGTTTCGTGCCAAGGGTGATCATAGACTACTGGTTTACGAGTACACGCCATTAGGGTCTTTGGAAAATCATTTACATGACCTTTCGCATGACCGAAAACCACTTGATTGGAACACTAGAATGAAAATAGCAGTTGATGCAGCGAAAGGCTTAGAGTATTTACATGTACAATCGGTGTTGGTTTCGATTCAATGATAAAGTCAAGGGCGGTCAATCAAGAAACAATGGACTTCAAGTTGTCCATATCAAACTAAGGTCAAAGTTTGATGCGACTAGTTACTGATGGTCATAGATTATTGTTCATTATAAACGTTGATCACTAGTGTAGTTTGGATGGTTCTGCTAATATTAAAATTTTGAAATCGTTTAATTTCGAAAAGAGTTCTGGATGAAAAGAAATTGTAGGACGATAAGGTGAGAAAAGAAGAAGAAAATGATGAAGAACACCTTCGATTCTCAGTAAACTACCAAAAAAGAAATACAAATTTTATTTCTAAAGAGCTCCGGATGAAAGAATGATGATTGAAGAAATCAATTTTTTGTTTACCGTCTCTATCAACTCACTATGATGGTTCTTTTGTTTTCGATGAAGACAATTCATTGACTATCGGACAACTTGTTGAAGAAGATTGAAGAAATTCAATAACAAAAAAGTTAGAAAGCGAGATAAATGTTGAACAGTCTAACATATTTGCAACTAACAACATTCTTCTCCAAACTTCTCCCTTCTTCTACTAGCTTCTACGTTATTCTTCTGTTGATAGTCTCCTATAAATTGAGACTTTTGCTTCCATTGTAATCAAGCTTCTTGAATAAAGATGATTCTTATGATTTTTTCACTTACCACTCTCTAAGAGTTTTAACGTTTCTCTCAATACGAATTATCTTAGCTCTAATAAGGTTGATCATACGAATTATTTCTAAAATTAAAATAACAAATTCTAACTTAACGATAACAAGGACATAATTTGATAAAACTTACGAGTGTCTTGTGAAAAAAATTTAAAAACGTTCTGAGAAGGTGGTGATATGATCTTGTCCTCAATATCAATGTTTTTTGAAATAAAAAAAATATAATTGAAACAAACACTTTAGGTCCCACAACTAACATCTTCGATTATAGGACTAGGAGAGGGTGCACCTAAAGGGTGTTCACACCGAATCACGCCCACCACCAACTAAACAAATTTGTGTCCGTGAAACAAAGTAATAATTTCCCCAAAAAAAACACGGGTAAAATCCCATATCCAAAATACAACTACCCCCCCTCCAAAATTTGATAACACAGCAACCTTTGCACCACTTTCGAACAGATTGTTTTCTTCCCCTTTTTTTCTTTCAAACATGGATGGCTTAAATGTGATTACTATGTGGAAAAATAAAGTAATTGTGTGGTAACGTAAGGGTAAATTCCAGCATACGAGTCCAAAATTGTGTCGGAAGGAAGACGAGCCTGGTCATTGGAGACTACTGGCTGTTGGCTGGCTGAGAAGAAGCGAAGCAAGCTAGGTTTTTTTCTCGGTTAAGTGAGAAGGAATTTTGTTCTTGTTTTGTGTAATGCGACCATGCAAAAACGACGTGAACCTTGTTTTTTCTCAGCTAACTGCTGCTGTAAATATATTTCACTACTATGGGCAGAGTTCACAAGCATTGCAATAGTTGTCACTTTCACGTACATATAGGTTCAATTCAACAATGTAAAATTTAAGACCCGAATGCAAATTAGTGTTAAATTCAAAGACAATATAAATTAAGACTGAACTTAAAAACTAATTCGAATTATTTATATGCAACAAAAAAGGAATCTTTATAGTTAATACATAGCATCAAAATCCCGGGGAGGTGCAATTAACAATCAACCATAATCGATTAAAATTGTGCTTTAAAGCAGAAATTTAAAAAGTGTTTTTGATTATATCGTTTTTATTACAGTTATGGACATAATTATTGTTATTGAGATCATTGCGGGTGTTGTGGTCATAATTTTTTTAAAATCGCATGATTTATTGTAAATCATAATAAATATAAATATATTAAATGAATTTTTAACTTCTGAAAATAAAATTTGATGGATGATTCTTATTTTTCTAAGAATTTTTAAAATAATAGGACAATAACGAGAATAATGAACCGTGATTGCTACTATCGATATTTAACTGCTAAATTACAACCGTTATGAATTGTTATTAATGTGATTTTAAATTCAATTATTATTTATGATATTAATAATTTTGGTCGATAGTATTACCATTAAATAAGGACTGTTATAATGATTACAAACTATTTTTTGAATTCCTTCTTCAAATACCCCTCCCAAAATATAACTGAAATTACCTGTCATGGCTTATCAAATTCAACAGGGGCACCTAGATTTAATCTTTTTTAACATGACCTAAATTTAATCTTCAGACACCCTGTTACAGGTTATAATATGAATTTAGAACCAACGGCTTTGATTTTCTTTTTTGAAGACTTTACTATAACTATTGTAATGATAATCATCTCAATTAAAATAGGCAAAAGTCGGTTAAAGCAAAAAAATCGGGCGCCCTGAACACCCTGATAAAAAATCTTAAAAATATAATATGCCACGTGGAGTTACATTACTGGTTGAAAATTGAAAATTGTTATTTTGTTGGTGGTTTTTTCAAGGTAAGTTGCCAGTTCCATGGATTATATAGTCAGCTCCCCTCCATGATCACATTACCACCACCAAATACAGAGGCAAACAATTAAGAAATTGTAATAATGCTGCAGAGGGCTGCTAATAATGCATATTCATGGTGGTGGGCTAGTCATATCAGAACAAAGCAGTCCAAATGGATGGAACAAAACCTTCAAGGTACTTTTGTGTTTCTATTTCCCTCATGTTTTTTTTTTGTTGTTGTTATACTTCCATGTCTGTATAAACTTGCAAAAATTTCTGGGTTTTCTGGGAATTTTAATGCATGATTGGAAATCCTGGGGGAAATGCAGATATGGAGGTAAAGGTTAAGGATGTTCTTAAGCTGCTCCAGCAAGATGGAGACTCGTTTGCTAGGAGAGCCGAAATGTACTACAAAAGAAGGCCGGAGTTGATCAATTTTGTCGAAGAAACTTTCAAGGCATATCGAGCCTTAGCCGAAAGATATGATCACTTATCAACCGAGCTACAGAATGCAAACAGCACCATTGCTTCGGTTTTCCCGGAGCAGCTCCCGTTTGCAATTGAGGATGAAGATGAATCCGGATCACCCAAAATGGATCAATCACCCAAATCGGCGAAGAAGTCATGGGAGATCATGAAAGGCGGATACATCCCGTATGTCCCCGAGAACTCGAAAGGCAATTTCCCGGCGGTTCCCAAGGTTCCGAAGCCTACTGTTAAAGATGTGAAGGGACTTGTAGCATCAAGCTCCAAGAGGAAGTCACACAAGATAATATCACCAAAAGGGAGTATTCGTTTGATTCCAAAATCTGGTATGAGTATACCTGAGGGACTTGATGAAATTCATAGGCTTCAGAAACGGATCCTGGAGTTGCAGACGGAGAAAGAGTTCGCTCGGAGTACGCATGAGTGCGCTATGGTGAAGTATTGGGAATTAGATAATGAGATCCAAGAGATTCACAAACAACTTTGTAGTTTGGAAGACGAGTTTGGTGAAGGTACGACGATCGCAGATGATGAGGCTCGAATCGTGATGGAAGTGACAGCTTTGAAATCTTGCAGAGATACGCTGGCTCAACTCGAGGACAAACAGACTAGATCAGCCAACGAAGCTCAAGTTGAGAAGAAAAGGATTGCTGTTTCGAGGAAGAAATTGGATGCCTTGAGGAAGAAGTTTGAGCTCGATCAAGAAGAGTTTAAAAGATTAGAACAAGAAACGGGTGAGGCTGATGTCCAAAAGAGGAAGGAAATAGAATCTCTAAGGGACAAGGTCAAGCAACAGTTTGAGGTTTTCTTCAGTGGATCTTTGAGTGTGGCAGAGATGGCAGAGAAGATCGATGAACTTGTGAACAACGTGATCAACTTAAAAAGTGCAGTAGCGTCTCAGTCAATTCTCGTTGCAAGACTACGAACCGAGATTGATGTGCTTGAAGGTCAGTTTGAGATGTTGGAAGATGATAAGGACACATTGATTGATGGGAAAAATGATGTGAAGAAGAAGATAAGGGAGATGGAGGAGAAGTTGAATGAGATTCTGGACTTGAGTCAGAGTTTTGAAGATAGAAACAACAGTCTCCAAACCCATTTCACTGAAGCACATTGTAGTCTTGATCACCTTTCCGAAAAAGTTCTTAGTATCAAGGAGAAGTTCAAAAAAGAGCAGAGTTCATCCATGGAATCCAAATCATCAAATGAGAAGGCAATCAAAGGTGGCGAAAAGAAGTTCAAGATGGTAAAAACAAGCATGGAACTTAAACATAATTCTCCAACAAACGTCGAACCTGAAAAAGAGTCTGCAGACGAAAAAAACATCAAAGGCAGCAAAGATCTGCAGGCTGCAGAACCAGTAGTTGTCATGGAGTCAACTTCTTTACCAAAAGAGACCGGAGGAAAACTCGATCTCAATGATGGCTTTACAGACCGCAGGGTTGCAAAATTAGAAGGGAGTGACAATGGAAACGACGATGTAAAAGAGTATGAATCTGTTTCTGGTTCTAGAAATGGAAGGGTTATTAGCCATGAAAATTTGAAGCCTTCGGAGAAACGTGAAGAACTCAAAGCAGGGGGCAATGTCAATGCAGGAGCTGGTTCGCCGAAAGCGAACACTGTCAACGAACTTGGATCAAAAGAAGACAAAGAGAAGAATCTGTTGATGCAATACAGTTTAAAGCTTCGGAACAAAGATACTGAGAAGAAGCTCAAAGAAGTCAAAGAAAATAACCAGGATGAGAAGCGTAAGATAATGTTGCAGCTGAAAGAACTTACTAAAAGTAATGCCATGAAAGATGAATTGATTCGATCATTACAAGAGAAACTAAGCCTTCTCCAAGCAGGCCTCGGAGAAAACAACAATGCTGATCAAAATGTTGAACCAAGCCCAGCGATTTCTGAGAAAGTAGTAATTATTGAAACTCAGGATGCAGAAAAGGAAGTAAAAGAAGGCTTCGATTTGAGGATAGAAAAAATGGAAATGTCTGGAACTGCTTCAGAAACCGAAAATAAGTTCCGGGCAGACATTGATGAACTGCTGGAAGAGAACTTGGATTTCTGGTGCCGATTCAGCAACACATACCAAGATGTAAACATGTTTGAAGCTCGAGTGAAAGACTTATCAGCCGAGGTTTTGAAGATTGTAGAAAAAAGAAAGCAAGACGGAAGTAGCAGCTCGGAATGTTCAGCGCAATCCGAAGTGAAACAACTGTCTAAACATCTGAAAGAAGTGCACAATGAACTGACTTCCTGGACGGAGAGTGTCGTGTCGCTAGAAGAAGAACTGAGATCGCTGTTTTCGTCTCTGTGTGAGCTTCAAGAAGAAATAACAATGGCCTTGAGAGCAAGTGCTGAAGATGATGAGTTCAAGTTCACATGTGACCAGGCAGCGAGATTCCGGGGCGAGATCTTGGACATGAAGCAACAGAACATCAGAGTTGCAAATGAACTGCAAGCTGGTTTGGATAATGTAACAGGACTGCAGCTTGAAATCGAGAGGAGCCTGGCAAAGTTGAGTGCAGATGGGAGGGTTTACCGGTCTAAGAACTATCGGAGCGACGGTAAACTGCAACGCTCTGACAGAGAGTCTAGAAAGGTTCCTCTGAGCGCATTCATCTTCGGCGGCAAACTGAAGAAGCAAAAGACATCGATTTTGCATCGGATGAATAGTCGTATGAGCGATGTTTTACTAAGATCGGTGAACAGTAACAAATACTAGCATGAAGAAACTGATCATTTGGTTGTTTCATGCTACTATTTGCTTTATACTGTTTATAAGTTCATTGCTTTATTTTATGAATTCTCAATGTTTCTTACTTCACTTAAACTGGTCTTTAAAAATGTAAACAAGTTTGTTTTATTTTTTTAAAATCTTAAAATCTTTTTAAATTTGAAGCAATAAACTCATACACATCGTACATATAAAATTATTTGAATATAAATCTTTTAAAATATATTTATTTTAACACTAGTGTCACTTGTATGTTTTTAAATTATCTCATTCTTGTTATTTTGTAAAACTCAACTAATTTTTAAACATGAATTTATTTTTTATCCCTTTTTAATTTTCAAACAAAAACAAAAATTAACTTTCTAAGTGTAAGCTTATCATTTTATTTTATACCATACAATTTTTTATTCTTAAAATATCTTGAAAAATCAACATGTGATATAAAAATTAGAACCAAGTTTATCGTTACCGAGTTCCGTAGCTTCATTGTGAGCAATTCATCAATCTTCTCATCTCTGACCAAGATTATCGAAATGAGAAAAACTGCGAGATGTTGTCGGCGACATCCGCACCGTTTATATACCTACTGTCCTTCACTACTGTTATCTCTTAAGATCATATTTTCTTAATCCTCCGTAACATTCTTTTCGCAGACATTTCTCCACTCACATTCAGTCGGATATAAGATGCCATGAACCTCCGGAATCTCTAAACCACTTCATTACGGAAAAACTTCAGTGTTCCGATAAGATTTCTATCAAATCTACTTAGCTTATCTAGGGATTAAGCTAGATGTGTCGGGTACAGCTGCACCCCTTAAATTTTTTAAATTTTTCAATATTTTATATATTTTATTTATATTTTTATAATAATCTAATTTTACTTTTTAAATTTTTATAATTTTTTATATCTTTTTAAATATATAATCTTAATAGTTTATACCCTTATAAGAATTTCTAGGTAGGTCCTGAACTCACTGGCCAACTCTATTAAAAACTAAACCGGTTGTTTGGTTTAGTCGATCACTTCGTTAATTTAAGTAGAAATTAACTAGTTATTCTCTCCTCTTATATGCCTGTTTTATTGTCTATAATTAATATTTGTGGTTGACTGCTTTAGAAATATTATCTTCATAACTTTGAATTTAAATATTTTCTTTGAGTACAATGTGTTTTAAATATTTTCAATTTAATTTTTTTCAATTTTGAATTATTCGAGTAAAATTGAATAATTCAAAAAATTTTAATTTTGAATCAAGTTAAAATTTTCAAAATTTGAGTTATTTTATCTTTTGAATAACTCAAAAATATATCATGTGTCTAATTACACGTTTAATCCCTGTAATTATATTTTCAGTTTTATTTCAGTCCTATCTTTTTTTATTTTTATCTTTTAATTTTCTTTTATTTATAATATAATCACTTTCCAAATTCATTTTTTCATTCTATTTAATTCAATTTTTATTTATATATTTTATATAATTTTATTTAAATTATACTACTTATTTTATATTTTTTATATTTAATTGATCGTATTTAATTTACCATTATTTTTTTCTCACGTTGGGCTTACCTAGATAAGAGAGAAATTTTTAACATGACCCGTAATTTAATAAAATGATATATTTATATATAATGTATTTGATGATGATGATGATGATAATTCAAAATCTTATTTACACATGTAAAGAATAATACAAAGAAATATGTTTAGATATAAAGAGAAAACTATTTAAATTAGAATCAAATTGTACTATATAAAATTTGTACAAAAACTTGAAAAATCGAATCGAACTCGTTAAAATTGACTTGAATCGAAAGTATTTATAAAAAAAAACAAGTTATAAAATATGATGACTCAACTTGAATAACTCAAAATTTTTTACTCTACTCACTCGAACGCTAATCCCTACTTTCATTTGAAATCTATAAGTGTCCTTTTAACTAATATCATATTCAAAATTCAAACTTAACAAATTGTATCGAAAACTTAGCTATAGTTAATCTTTAAGGATATAATGTAGGTTTGAAGAACAATCAATTGGAAGAAATGAAAATTATTTATAGGAGTTATGCATCCATCAACATAGACAAATGCATGGAAAGTAAAAACTCTAGATAATATGTTAATTTATTTCATTTAAATAGTAGACTTACAAATATTTTTACATATTATTGGAGAATTGAATTATACATTATATTTAAAATAAATTTTTAACATAGTGTATTTAAGAAATTATTTCTCATAATATTACGAAAAGAATAGTAAAAATAAAATCGAAATTAGTTGATTTTATTATTTATACAGTGTTTTATCATGTGACAACTCCTTAAACTACTTGGCAGTGTTTAAAGACGAAATCAGATAGCTCGGATTTCAAACAAAGATCAGGACCACATGAAAGTTTCCAGGTGATTGGCATGGATGATGGGCAGGCCGGGCAAGTCTTTGGGCAAGATGATCAGGTGTATTTTCGTAAATTTGAATTTTTTTATTGGGATAGGCAGGTTAGATGAATGTTGGGGATTTAATTAGAGGGTATTAAATATTTAATTGAGGGTAAATTGTTGTTGTTTTCATTTTTAGAGTGATATTTGAATTTTGTGAGTTAATAGAGTAATTTTAGAGAAGAATTGAAGGTAATAATATTTGGTAAATATATATATATATATAATTTGTATTGTGATATTTTCTTAGTTTTTAGATTGATATTTTAATTTTACTTTTATCTTTGTGTAGGAAAGTTACAAGAGAAAAAAAACGGATTTAATGGCATTTTTAATTTTATTTTTTAGTTGATCGTTAATATAAATTATATTTAATATTTTGGTATTTATGTAGAATTATTTTATTGTTAATTTTTTGTGTATATATGATAAATGTCAATGTAGAAATTGGTATAATGAAATAGAATAAGTAGTATTTTGATGTAAAAAATAGTAGAATAAAATTTAAAATGTGGTTGTAAAAATTGATAGAATATTACTATTTTTTTACTATTTTATTGAAATAAAATAAATAAAATTTTTAAAATGTGGACGTAGAGTATAATAGAATTTAAAATATAAAAAATATTTTGCCATTTTTTAATTTTTTTTATTAAACTAGAAATTTAAAAAATAGAATAAATATAATTTATTAATAGAAACTATAGAAAATAGAATAATATGTTATGAATAATATTTATCTATGTGAATGTTTATCATAATAAGAACTCTATCATTAGGAATATTATCTTCATCAATTAGGGTTTAATATATTATGTACTTCTTATGCCTATAAATCGATGAGTTTGTGAAGGCATTGTACACAAGTCAAGATTGAGAATAATACAAATATCACTCTTTATATATTTTTTTTATTCTTGTTCTTTATTATTGTTCTAGTTTTTCATTATTTTATTTAAAACACATTATCTGCCTGAGACTCTAACCAATGGAGGTGTTTGCCGTTTAAATCTTGAAGAAGTTATTGAAACGAATTTGTTACTAACATAAATCAAAGATAAGTTATTCTCCCTCAATTATATTTTAATTACCGATTATTTTTATTTCTTGATCTTTAACTTGATTTTTAATGTTTAAAAAATCTTTGGTTGTTTGGTGTTTGTATAGTGAGAAAGTGACTCAATTACTGTGGTTCTTGTCGACAATTCCAAAGTTATGAAGTTAGGCAAAGGGTAAAAATCGATTACTATGGTAAAAACCAATTATATTCTAATTAATTAATATTTTTTATGTTATTTTGGTTTAATCTGAGTATATTGACTGAACATCTCGTTCTGCGAGGCTATTGGTCTCAAAGGAGGTTCTTTTTAAAGGACTTTGTGGACTGGTTTAACAACGCCCCGTATGAGGATTAATTTTTTTTGTTCTTTATATGTATTGTATATATATTAGTTGAGAAATTACTATTTAATAGTATGGATATTATAAAATCTATATTTGCTTGAAAGTGATGCGTGCTATATATGCGCAATTTTAGTGCAAGTGAACACGTTGTCAAGTAATAAAGTGATAAGTATCAAGTATCGTCTCCTCAGGGATTGGTATACTTAATATGCTTCCTTTGACCTTCTTGCTCTGTAAAAGAAAATAAAAACACAAGTGAATTGGATTGTGATTTAACTAAAAACTAAATAAAGTTAAAATAAGATATAGGAAAAGTGGCCACGATCCAGTTGTGTTGTATAGTGGATTTGCTCAACTTGTTCTTGTTCAATGCAATTGTACAACACTTCCTTGGCAGGACTGCAGATTACTGCTTCGACAGTGGTGTCACTCGTCTGCCGTAAAAATCTCTTGCTCTTGGGCAGACTTTATCAAAGTTCGGTAAAGTATCCTTTAATGATTCCGCTTATCTCTAAGTCGAAATATTGTTGATGACCAGTCCTTAGTGATACCTCTCGGCGTGAATCAATTATAATCATCAAACAATCCCACACTTCTCTTAGCCGCTGAAACTTTTAACCTATCTTTAAGACGAGTTAGTGTTTCCCGATTGAAACATCGTACTTAACCCTTTCATGAATCTAACTTTCTCGATAATAGATAAATGGATTACTCACAAACTTCTCTCTCGAGCTTGAATGCAAGAACAAGAAATGGCAAAGAATAAGCAAACTTCGATATTTTATTGCATTAAAAACAAGAAAAAAAGTTTGACTTCCTCACACTAATATTTTACAACCTTCACCTAAGCCTAAACAAAATTAGAACATGATATAGAAAAGAAAAACTAAATCTAATTCTGTACTCTAAGCTATGAGTCTAATGTGTCTCTCATACCCTTGGACGGCTATGTCTTATATAGGCTTGACCTAGGACAAACCTTTCCTAAGTAGAATACAACTTGGAGTAGGGAACAAGTCATGTACATAGGTCAAATATTTATAAGTTTATTTCTTCTAGAAGGCTTTCCTGCGTGGCCTTGTCTTTGGTCTTTCCTTGTGCTATCCAGCTTCGATCCTTGGGCTTCTTGTCCAACAACGTTCTCCTTATTTTTCTCCTCAATTTACCTGCCATATTGCTATATTTTTCCTTTGTTGTCTCGGCATCAGGTCCTGCCTCGGCCTCAGTTTGCTGCCCCGGCAATACTTTTTCCTGCACAATATAAAAATGCAGTAAAGTATGTCTTTTCTATAAATATGATCTTTAATAACATCATCCCTAAATAATCATATTAAGTATATGCTTCCAAGTAGGTGTAGATTTAATGATTAATGCCCATGAAAAGTGTAGAAAGTGGTAGTAAGTTGAGCACTTATCAAAAAGAAATATTTTTGTGTCGAAAAACTCGATTATAGACTTCTTCCAAGTTCAAGTTACAAAAATCGTCTTGATCCAAGAATTTTATGGGAGGCATTCATCGAAGTGAATGCATGCATGATGATTATTCCATACAATTATTGGATTTATGTCATTCCTTGAAGTGAATGCAAGCATGATGTTTATTCTATGCAATTCTTGAATTTGTTTCATTCCTTAAAGTGAATGTAAACGTGATAATTCACTATATGGTTAGTGAATAAAACTCAATTATATGCTAGAGTATCATTGATGAGGATATGTTAAAAAACATACTCCATTTTTAAATACCTATTAGTCTTTGCTCCATTCCCTGAAGTGAATGTCATATTTTATAGTGGATTGAATAAAAACCACATTAGTAATTGTGGTTGCGATTGAGGTCATAAAATAAATACGGATAAGATAAATTTTTTTAGAAAGCTTATATTCACCAAAAGTGGAATTATAAAGATGATAAGAATGATAGACATCATATCAAAATCTTTATGTTAACAATGCGAAGGTATAAACCATTGATCTTGTACTTGTCAAACGCTGAAGTATTATGGACTTTATCCATAATCATGAATGATAAATGAAAGAAATAAAAACATATTTTTTTTATAGCGAAAATAATTATGGCATTCTTGATCCAACTTGATGCATGCAATAAAAGCGCAATTGAGTACAAGTGTACACATCATCAAGTAATAAAGTGATAAGTATATCGTGTATCTTCTCCACAGGGATTGATATACTTAATATGTCTCCCCTTATTTCCTTGCTCCTGAAAGATAAAGTAAAAACACAGATAAGTAGATTGTTTAACTAACTAAATAATTAATAACAAAACATAAAATAAAAGATTAAGAACGATATAGAGAAAGTGGGTAGGATCCAGTTGCGTCAATTAGTGGATTCGATTGATCTTTTTCTTGTCCAATGCAATTACACAATACTGCTTCGACAGTACTGCAGATACAACCTCGGTAGCGGTAGTGTTCTCTGCCGCGACAATCTCTTGCTCTTGGGCAGAAGCATCAAAGTTCAGCAAAGTGTCCGTAGTTGACTCCGCTTATCTCTAAGTCAGAGTATTGTTGATGACTGGTCCTTGACGATACCTCTCTACGTAAATCAACGATAATCACCAACCAATCCAACACTTCTTTTAGCTGTTGAAACTCTAAACCTATCTCTAGGCCGATTTAGTGTCTACAACACCGCATTTATCCCTTTCGTGAATCTACACCTCTCGATGCTAGATAAATGTATTACTTAAAAACTTCTCTCTCGAGCTTGAATGCAAGAACAAGGAATGACAATAGGATAAGCAAACTTTGATATTATTATTGCATTATAACAAAGAAACAAGAAACAATCTCCTCTCACTAATATCTATAACCTTCACCTATCCCTAAGAAATTTAGAACATAATATCGTTAGGTACAATTCTTAGGGGAAAGGTTTCTCTAAAATCGTCTTCCTAAACAATATGGCCGACTAGGTTATATATAGTCTTAACCTAGGGCAAACCTTTCCTAAATAGAATCTAACTTGGAATAAGGAACAATTGTTCTTCATGAAATTTGATATTTTCAAGTTTGCCACCTTCTAGAAGGATTTTCCTGTTTGGTCTTTGACTTGGGCTTTTAGTATGCTAGCCTGGTCCAATTGGTACGCTGCATCTTCCATAATATTCTTTATATTTTTATCTTTCATTGCGCCTACAATGTTGATGCTGCCACTCTAGATGCTGCCGCAGCTTTGTTCCCTACCTCAGCCTCAACACTGCTTCACTGCTGCTTCAGCCCTGGATATTCCTGCATGTACAGAATATGTAATAATATTTGCATTCTCTATAAATTTCGTCTTTGTAAGTAGTGATAACGAAATATCCAATATTGTGCAAAGAGTCCATATTTTAGCTCAAGTTGGTGTATAATAGATGCAAAAAGTACTATGAGAATGATAGTAAATAACTGCCTTTTAGGCACCCATCACAACTCAATGGGATATTATTAATTTTCTCATAATCCTTGAAGGGAATAATTCTCCATTTATTTTATTTCCTTTATAACCTCTAAAAGGAATAATCGATCTTCTATTTATTTTGTTTTATGTTAATTTATTTTTATTTATTATTTAATTTAACGTTAATTATTTTACATATTATTTATTTATATTTTTGTTAATTTATCTTTTGAAGAATATTATCACTTCCGGAATAAAATCTATAATAAATTGTGGCTATTTATGCCAAGCAAACAGTGCAAGTACTCATACAATACTTGAGCATAAGAAATATTTTCCAATTTAAATACAAATGAAAATAAGGGAATATATGAGTATTATATCTCAAAGTACTGAAATATCAATATTTTCGGAAGAGTTTTTGAGAGTTTATCTTTGATAGATAACCAAATTAAAATAATGTGCTATATTTAATATTTTCATTCCCCGAAGTGAATGGTACAAAACACATATTTTTTATTCCCCAAAGTGAATGAAATAAAGCACATATTAAAAGGTACATAATTATGCATATTTTCTCATTTTAAATTCAAGGGAATAATATGAGTACTATATTCGGAAGTACTAATATCACATAAGACTCTGACTGAGTAAATATGTTATTGCCAAATAGAATTTTATTCCATATTACAGTGCATTATACTCGTCAAAGTCGTAATGAGACTTATTGAGTTTTAAAAATATTTGTAGAAATATATTGGGAATATCATTCAAAGAGATGCTAAATATCTCAATATTACGAGTATAACTCAAGGCAATAAGAAAATTTTTACAAAATTACATGCACTGTCATTCATATTATAATATATAAGAATTAGTACAAATTGAAGCTCATATTATTGTAAACCAGATGTTTTTGATAATTTTATTTGACATGACCGGTTAGACCATCTCGGTTCAATTATGATGTAAAAATTTGTTAACACTTTCAAGTGGTCATTTACTGTAGAACTAAGATTTTCTTCATGGTAATTTTCATGTGATGCTTGTTATGAAAGCAATTTGATTATTCAATCATCAATAGCTAAGATAGAGTGTAAATCTATTAATTTTTCTTAAACAGATATAAGATGATATATATGGGCCCATACACCTTTCTTACAGTCCATCTAGATATTTTACGATTTTAATCGATGCATCGACTAGATGGTTATATGTATCCTTGTTCTTAACTCGCAACTTGGTATTTGCGAGGTTACTTGCTCAGTTGATAAAATTATGAGAATATTTTCCAGATTATCTTATAAAGACAAACGATATTGATAATGTTGATGACATGTTATTTTACATGTAGTATCATCAATTTGCATCAAGCCAACACATGATTATAAGTTCTCCCCATTATAAATGGTTTTTGGTCAGGAACCAAATATTTCTCATCTTATATTTTTTTGGGGTGTGCGACATATGTTCCAATTGCTCCACCACAACGCACAAAGATGAGTTTTGTTGGAAATATATATCAGATTTAACTATCTTGAGCTTCTAATAAGGAAAATTATTTATAGCTCGATTTACTGACTCTCTTTTTAATGAGTTAGTTTACCCGATATTAAAAGGTGAAAAATAAATAACTAGAAAAAGGAAATAAGTTGGAATGAATTAATATTTTTTTGTTTGATCCATAAATTCAACAATGTGAACTATAAGTTCAAACGATAATTTATTTAGCAAATCAATTGTAAGATGATTTTGTTGACTTTGAAAGAGTGACTAAGTCACTCATATTAGCTATGAATACTCCAATTACATTTGAAGTCCTGGAAGGACAAACTCTAGTTGCTAATGAGTTTAACTTACGTTTGAAGCGTAATAGACAAGTTCCAAACATTAAAAAAATCCTCGAAAAAGAAAATGAGCTATATTTTATGATGGTCTAATCGAAGAATCAATGAATTATGAAAATATCAAGAAGAGATTACAAGGTCTCCAACAGAAACATTGACATGACTCAGGTACCTGATAATAAAAAGATCTCAATAGATTATGTCTGGTAATAAGTGGAACTGAAATTAAATCGATATATATATTTGCATGCAATATAGAACTAGAGATTTTATTTGATGATGTGGATCAAGAATCATTGTCAATTGGACAATGTAAACAAAGAAATGATTGGCCAACATGAAAGAGGCAATTAAGGCGAAACTAAAATCTCTTTCAAAAAGAGAAGTATTTGGTCCTATAACCCATACATTAAAATACATAAAGCTCGTGGATATAAACGAGCCTTTGTGAGAAAGAGAAATCAAAAGGAGAAAACATGAGATATAAACTCATTTAGTTTCACAAAGATTCTCACAGAGACATGAAATTGAATGAGGAAAATATATTTCTCGATGGTGGATGCAATTACTTTTAGATATTTTGGCAATAAATGAAATGACTTAGTTTCGTCTAATGGATGTTGTTACATCTTATTTATGTGAGCCTCTTGATAACAACATTTACATGAAGCTTATGAAAGGATTTAAACTGCTAGAAGCAGTTAATTCAAGTTCTCGAGAATATTATTCTACCATATTGAATATATATTTTATGAATTGAAATAATTTATACGTATTTGATATAATCGCCTCATTGAATATTATTATCATGATGTTATATGAATTATTTAATTTCCCCGAGCATTTTTATTAAGAGGTTTAACTCTGAATTTTTATTGTGACGTATGTCGATGATTTAAATATCATTGAGACTCGTGAAGAGATCTCCTCAAATCCTTATACATCAATCAACATACAAAAAAGATGTTTAAAGAGGCTTCACATGCATAATGCATATTTATTTATCACCCTTATGGTTGTTAGTTCTCTTAATGATCTATTTCATCCTCGAGAAAAGGGTAATGATGATATTTTTGATCTAAAAGCATTATATATACATTATTTGATCTGGAAGCATTGTATCTTAGCTCATCCAGAAATATTATTTAAATACTATGAGATCATTACCTTAAATAATTGTTATGCATAAAGCAAAGCCGAAATAAGTGTTTTTCTAAACATATCCTGAAGATATGAGAATTGTTTTCACAAGATAAGATGTAAGCTATCTTGTGTAGAGATAATACAAAATTTATATCTCAAGGTGGATATATCAAATATGATAAAACAAAATATATTTCCTCCAAGTTTAGTCCCTCATGATCTTTATAAGAATAATATTCGCGATTCATTTCAAGTAATAATTTGAAAGATTTATCCACTGGTGCATAATCTACCTCAATATTTGAGGATTATATTTAATATTGAATTATGAAGATTAAAAGATATTATATGATATTTTCATGAGGGGAGTAAATATGCGTTACACTTTTTTTCTCTTAACCAAGGTTTTGTCCCAATGAGTTTTTCTGGTAAAGTTTTTAATGAGGCAACATGTTATGCGTATCAAAGAAGTGTGTAATCTTTTTCCTTCACTAAGATTTTTTTTCCCACAGGGTTTTTATCTTAGTAAGGTTTAACGAGGCACATTATCTTCATAAACATCCAAGGGGGAGTGTTATGAATAATATTTATCTATATGGATGTCTATCATAATATGAACTCTATCATTAGGAATATTATCTTCATTAATTAGAGTTTAATATATTATGTACTTCTTATGCCTATAAATAGATGAGTTTGTGAAGATATTGTACACAAGTCAAGATTGAGAATAATACAAATCTCTCTCTTTATATATTCTTTCATTCTTGTTCTTTACTCTTGTTTTATTTCTTCATTATTTTATTTATAACATAGTATTATTTTTTAATAGAATTAATTTTTGTAATCTTTTATTAAAATATAATAAATAAATAGATTAAACAGAATAGAATTTATTAGTTTTTATAGAATAAATATATTAGAATTGTTTATTTAAAAAATAGAATAAATAGAATTGTTTATGAAATTAGAGAAAATTCTATTATTTTTATAAAGAAACATTTAAATATCATAGAAGCACAGTAGCAAGTCCCTTAGACCATCGAGTCTTGAATTTCTTGAATATTGCTAGATTTTATCATACAACTTTCCTTCGTGCTTACAAAATAGTCATCGCATTGATTACCGCTCTAATCGAGCATTGGAGACCTGAAACACATATATTTCATATGTCGTATGGTGAATGTACGATCATGCTAGAGGATATAGTTTATCTTGTTGGCTTCTTTGTAAACGAGAAGCCATTGATCAAGTGTATTTAGGGTTCAACTGCTGCTATTTGTGAACAGTACGTTAGGAAGGTTTCATACAGAAATAATGTTAAAGGATCGCGTGTGAAATTAAGTCGGTTGAAGAATGAATTTTAAATGAATGAGTGCAATATTGTAACACCCTAAAATTTTGCCCAATTCAAAATTTAAATTTTGAAATCCCTAATTTCTGAAACCCTAACAATTTGGGAAATTTTAGTTTTAATTCAGTGACCATTTTGTTTTATTTGAAAGTTTTGAGGCCATTTCTTGTACTTTGAGAAGTGCAAGGACTAACCTTGCATTTTACCCCTTTTCTTAGGGTAATTTAAAATTTGTTTCCAGAATAGCAAAACTTACTTTTGCTGCAATTCTTTGAAAGACAGTCGCATAACTCCTTTAATTTCTCTCTCTCGTCTTTTGCTTTGTCTTCTTTCTCTTCCGTTCATTCATGCTTCAATCCTCGCCATTGTCTTGTTCTCTCTTAGAGTTGGTATAACCAGTGTGTTTAGCGTCAATCCTTGAGTAAACCGTGGCCACCGGAGTTACCAGCAGCCTTGTTTGTGGTTTTTAGAGGAGATCAAAGAAGAACCATAATGTTCTTTCTCTACTCATCGTTGTTGTTGCACTATTTCCTTGTTATCTTCGATGTTGTTTGAGCTTTGATTCTGAACCATCATCATTTTCTGTTTCGATATCAGTTGGGTAAGTTGTTAAAGTTTAAGTTTTGTTTAGATGATGATTAATTTCAGTTTGATGTTGTTTGGTTGGGTTAGTATGTTGAAAATCAGATTGGTTCATGTTTTAGGTTTTTTTTGGATCACCGTTATTGCCTTACCTTTTGCATCCGTTGTCCTTTTTAGTTTCGGTTCAATTTTTTCGGTGAGTCACTACCGTCGATCTTACTTTTGCCACTAGGTTCTTTGTTGCCACCATTTTTAGTTGCTGGAAACCCTAATCTGAGTTGTGTTTTGGAAGACTTTGGGTTTGCGTTTTTTTAAGTGTGTGGGTTATGTTGTTAGGTGATGTGGTGATTGTTGGGTTGTGATAGTGGACTAAAATCTGGTGGTTTGTTTTGGTTAGATGTTGGGTGTTGTATTTTGGGCCGGTTAGTATGGTAAGATTTGTTGGACTTATGATGTGTGCAAGCATAAGTTTTGTTAGAACCAAAAGTTGATTTGGAACCAAGTATGAGTTTGGTCTTTAACCGACCCGTTTGACTAGGTTTTGACCCATTGACCGGTCTGCTTTGACCAAGTTGACCCGATCCATGTTTGATCGAACCGGTTTTGACCGTTTGACCATATCTGAGTTTGACCTTTGACCAATCAAAGTTTGACTTTGACTTCTGAGTTGACTATTGACTTTTGATCAGTCAAGTCAAAGTTGACTTTGACCAGTTGACTTTGATTTTGACCAGAGTTGACTTTGACTTTTGACCAAAAGTTGACTTTTTCGGACAACCTTCTCCTTGACCTTTTTCGACGTTCTGAGTTCGAATACGCTGTCTGTTTTGTCAAATTCAAACTCAAAAGTCTCGTTTTAAGTGTTTTTCATCTGATCAGTTCTTAGAGTCTGGAAATAGTGTTTTGAGGAATCTAATTCAGAATCTTCTTCCGTTCAGGTGTCAACGTTCTTGAAGCCTCTGGGTTACCTTCATTTGTTCGTACCGATCGGGCACGTTCTTCGAGACCTTCACGTGAGTAAGCTTTTAGTTTAGAGTTTTGTTATAGTTGGTGGCTCAGTATTAGTTTTGAATAGTAATTCAGTTATTTTACCTCGTAGGTCTTGTTTCAGCTAGACCGGTACGCGAGACGCGTCAATCTCAGAGTTAGAGCTTCAGTTGCTTAAGGTGTGTCTCTTCCCGTGCTACATGTTTCTGTGCTTATACTATATTATGATATATTCCGTGTGTATTTTTGAAATATCATCTGTATACTAATTGATTTAATATTTGAGACTGTTATTTTTTTATACATGATATCATCATGCATGATATGTGCATTCTGTTTTAAAATCAAGTATCTAATTTTCTGAAAAATTGTTACTCGTAAGAGTTCTGATTTATGATTTTACGAATCATATTATGTTCTGTCATCTGAAATATTTTCTGGATTTAAAATCTGTAACGTGAGGGAAACCTCCACTCTGGCGAGGGAAACCTCTACTCTGGAGAGGATAATCCTCCACTCTGTATGATTTCTGATATTGGGCCCTCTAATTTTCTGTCATGCATCCGTCATCATAGCATATCATGCTTCAGTTTTTCTTGAACTCAGAAATATTTTCAGAAACTTTTCAGAAATGTAAAACCTATTTTGTTTGTGACTGTTTGCACTTTAGAGACACGCTAAGCTCTTTAGCTTACACCCCTTTAGTCTGCTTTTTAGATTCTCAGACCAATTTAGGTGAACCGGTACTTGGAGCATCTCACTCGATATTCAGATAATTATTATTCAGTACGATTCTGTAATTATATCAGTTTTAATGTTTTTATTTGATATGGAACATTTTATATTTTCGAAACTTATTGATGCATGTTTTTTTTTTGAATTTGTTTTTGTATATTATAAATGTTATTGAGACATTATTTTAAGTAATTGATTTTGTATAACCGAAATCCCTAATCTATTTTCCCAATTTGTTAAAGTAACCCTAATTTTAAAATTATTTAACCTAATTTGATTACTTGAGGGGAAAGTTTTCGTAACTTGATTCCTAAATTTCAATCTAAGAAATTAGGTTCAAATTGGGGTTAAAAATATGAATAAAGAAATTTACGGCCATATATTCTTTAGATCATTAGTAGAGATTTAATGTTGGATAAATCTTATAATCTGATTAGTGTCCGATATCTTAAGTTTATGAGTACCCCTTGGATAATTGATTTTGGGTATAGTTGGGGATATGTCATAGTAGCCTATTTGTCCTGTGATCGAACTTTGCAAAGGTGTTATATTAGAGAAGGGTAAGAAAGTTTACAGTATCGATGGATGTCTTCTATTTTTACAAGCGTGGACTTGACAACGACTCCCTTTCTTTTACATCAGTTATATGGTCATATATACAATTTTCTTTGTGTAAGGTAAATATTATTTTTTTAATTTTTCGTAAAATTAAACTAAATGCAATTTTTTATAAAACTTTATCTTTATTTATGTACAGGTGGTGTGAGAAAAACCACGATATAATGTTAACATATAACAACGTAAGAGTATGTAGATCTATTATTGATTCTTACTATCAAGATCTTCTATAAAAAATTTAAATTATATTTTCTTTGGGTGTAGTGCTTATAATGTTTTTGTACAGTTTATTTAGAAGACTATGATGATGAATAAATATTTATACCCAATTATTTATTGAATGATGCAGTTTTATGATATATTATTGCATCATTGATCTATCTTTTTTACTGTAGAGTTTTAATTTACTGATAGAATATTATGATAATTTGATTTTCAACAACCTGTTCTGCTTATTCTATATGATTATTATTTTCTACATGCCTATGATGGACGTGGTAGAATGGGTATCAATTAAAAGTCATACATGTTGATTATATTTCCTTATAGAATAATAAACTTTATTATTTCCTGAACTCCATCTACTAGAGTCTATTGAATTTAATTTTTAAAACTCCGAGTACATGATTTGACATTGTTGTGAAGTGAAATTATTCTTAACTCCTGTTGGATGAGAAAAATACCTGAGGTATAAAAAAAGTACAATGAAAAAGGTAAATCTCAATTCAATATAGCGATCACATCTAGTTTTAATATTTGGAGTAGAAATTTAGAAGGTTGGCCAACCACATGGGAGCCAAATATGAGTATAGTAATGCCTACAGTTGTCTAAAAAAGAACTACCTCCATAACTGACCCTGAACTCCTCAGATAATTAAGTGTTTGATGATATAATATTTTACAAACCCGAGTTCATTTAGCCATAGTCATCCAATTTTGTCTTTAAAGATAATATCAATTTTTAAGAAATATAAAATTTCTTGAATTCAACAAATATTATGGGAGGACAAATATATTATATGTTCACGATACCTATCCCTTTATCAGTGTCACTAAAAAGAATGTTGAAGAAGAAACGAAAGATGATGAAAATGATGAACTAGACACCTCATAGACCACCAAGTACTTGACGAACGCCACAACGTTATCTTTTGACAATATATCATGGACAAAAATTGAACAAGAAATGAATTTGATTACAAACTTATTTTATTTAATATCAATTTATTTTATTTAATAGTAACTTGTTTCAATTTGATTACAAACTTGTTTTATTGAGATTGTTGAAAAATAGGTATGAATCTTGATTCATTGGAATAACTTGATCTTGAATGTCCTTCAGTCTTACATATTATGTATCTCTTATGTTCTCCATTGTCCTTGTGATGAAGCTACATACTAGTGTATATGCGAATCGATCTAGGTCACTCATTTGAAGTTCTATAGATGGTAGAATCTAATAACTATTTTTCATAGGCAACGGGTGAATAATATTTTGAATTCACTATCGGTGGGAACTTACATCTATAAATATTAAGCATATCATCAACATATATGCATGGGTCAACACTTATATCCATACACATTATAACTGCATGAATGCAAAGATATCACCATGCTTGGAATAATTAACAATCACACCACTGACATCTGAAATTGACTTTAAATACATTTGAATATTGTTCTTGATGTTGCGTTTGGGACCAACAACATCAAATGTTTAGCTCATTCGATCAAAGCTATGAACATTCGACGATATTATATTCGTCACATTATCTTGCATTTTCTTTACAAGTTCGATTGTCTAAATTTTCCATTTATTTATTAATGCCTCGATTTTCTTTTCTTTAACTGGCCAAACTTTAGACAACTTGTAGTATATCGCTTTCACTAGGCTTGCTATTAGAATATGACGCGAGCCTTTAAGTACTCCATTGATGCATTCCACAAGGTTGGTTATCATCTAATTATATCTTCTACCACTTTTATCATAAGACTGGACTTATCTTTTTTGTTCAATACTATTTGCCCAACTCCAAACGACTTCATCATACTTCTTTAAATTCTTGAGTTTACTCTTAAGTTTTGGCAATAATATCATGTTTGTTAAAAAATAATTTATTAAAACTTAAAATATGTACTTATTACATGAGAAAATAATTGAGTTTGAAAGAATATGTTTACCGCGCTTAAAATTTTATTGCGTAGATATTTTTAAACTGCTTGAAGCTGTTCTTCCCTGTATGACGAACATAATATATGGGGTATACGTGCAGAGGTGTCTAATGACCTCCATATCAATTAATTATTGCTTAAATACCAGTACCTCGATAAGATATAATACAAACCTTATCGTCTCGTACGACATGGTCATGTATATTAGTTAAAAAGAAATTTTAAGTTCCCTTCGTCTCTTGCTCTACAATTGTGAATGCAATTAGTAACACATTATTCTCATCATCTTGTGCAACAACAATCAATAAAACATGAGAGTATATACCACACAACTAGGTATCATACACTTTGATCATACATTTACAATAAGGAAATCATTCAATACAAGGTTTTAATGTCTAAAATAATCGATGGAAAATTTTATACCTTTTAAGAAGTTGGCCTTGTTGGTCGTAAGCATCCTTTGTTTGATATTTGAATATGGTACATAGGATAAAATGCCTCATTGTTAATATTAACGTCGATAACTAATTATAAGAATTATCTTAATCACCATAGATCAAGTTTATTGTCTTATCCCTTGTACGCCACCTTTTCTTGTAGTTGATTTGGTATCCAAATTGTTGCACGATGGTTGCTTGAGTTGTGGAAACTGGAACCCTTAGATTAACTTCACCATAGATCAAGCGGAAGATGATGAAAACGTTGCACGATAACTAATTGTTGTACAATGCTCTATGGATGTTTGTACATATAATCACTAATTTTATCTAGGGTTGAAAAACTCGATTTTAATTTTCGTTCTTTTAAATAATGAGCTTTAATTTATCTACTAAAAAAGAAAATCATAAATCAAAAAATATATAATAGTATATTTGTGTTATAGCTCTCGTTATTTCTCTTGTTTTCTTTTTAGGGTTAATTAAATCCAATAAAATAATAGTCTATTAATTTTTAAATAAAATTCATTTAAACCAAATAATAAAAAATCTAACTATATTTTTTTATCTTTACGTGCAGTTAATTATTAACTGTTAGATTCAATTTAGATCCAACAATCCAAATTAGATCCAAAAGGATGACACCTAACGTGGGTCCCATGTTTCATCTCCTTCTCATGTCAATCTTTCCCAGATTCACTGCATTTGAAAGGAAGGAAATATTGCAGGCGGTATTCAAATAGAAAAGAAGATAAAAGTGGTTAGAATATGGAAGGAAAAGAAGGAAAAACCAACATCAAATTTACTCAGATTCGAATCAAAATTAGGATGAAATTAGATCTAAATTACATCCAACTTTGTATCAAATGGAAGGGGAAAGAATCACCCAAAAATCAGATTTTATTTATTCTGAATTTCTTGTATTTTTTTAGAAATTTCACTATAAACCCCTCTCTTCATCATCTTTGTAAAGACACAACTTACACATAATACTTGCACAAGAAAATTCACACGAAAATTTATTAGAGAATACTCCGATTTGTACTTGAATTTGTGTTAGAATAAGAATTTTAAAGTATCTCATTTATTTATTTATTTATTTTGGATTTGATTTTTATTTGTTTATATTGAATGCATATATTAAAAAAACAAAGTTTATATTGTTCAAAGTTTGAAACACTATTCTTATTTTCGGATTTTGAGTAATTTTTTTGGATTTTTTCAATTTAGAGTGGGATTTGTATTTAAAATTTTAAAACAATTTTTTTCATTACCACCATCGGCAGCAGCGGACATGTCAGTGGAAGGAGGTCGGCACGACGGTTCATTCCTGGTGTTCTTCTTTCCTGAAGAACACTATGATTTGAATTTTTTAAAGTGGATTTTTATATTATTTTTTTTGAAATAAAGATTTTGAGTTGTTTAAATTGAGTTTTATACACATATACTTTAAAATGGCTCAATCACTTTTTTTAACTTTTACCATTTACCTTTCCAAGAGTCATTTATAATTTAAATTATTGAACTTACCCTCAACTTTAGTATAGGTCACAAACCTTTGATTTAATCAGATTAAATCATTAAACTTTTATTATTAACAAATTAAATCATTTAAACTAGCATCATTAAATATTTTAATGAAAAAGCTAACTCAAAAATTCTACTAGACATGTTTTTCCATGTCAGCAAGTTAATATTAATTAAAATTAAAGAAAAATATTATTTTTTATATTAAATTATTAATGAAATTTAGTAAATTTATATTGATTGAATTACAATTTTTTAATAATTTAATATAAAAAAGATTTTAAATATTTTTCTTTAATTTTAATTAATATTACCTTGCTGACATGAAAAAATATGTCTAGTAAGATTATTGAATCAACTTTCCTGTTAAAATAATTAACGATGTTAGTATGAATGATTTAATTTGTTAATAATAAAAGTTTAATGATTTGATCTGATTAAATTAAAGATTTGTGACCTATACGAAAATAGAGGGTAAGTTCAATGATTTAAATTTTAAATCTCCCTTTTTCAAATACGACTATCATTTAAAATTTTAACCTTTAATTCTATTTTTTATGACCACTAATAAATATCTTCAATAAATTTTTTAACTTTTATTTTAATTAATTATTTTTTTAAGAAATAAAAGAATAAAGAATAAATTGAAATTTTGATCTTAATATTTTTTTATCTATATATCTTTTTTATTTTTTTATTTTATAATTCTGACTCAAATATAAGTGTTGACCCAATTTAAGAATGATACATTTTTTAAAATAATTTTTTGTATTACTTTTTTTGTTTTATTTTTATTTATTACTATCCGTTGTAACATATGTTATCTTTTATTAGTTTAAATAAAAGTCTTAGAATTAGGTATTTAAATGCTATAGATTTTGCCTTTTTAAAAAATTTTAAAAAAATACTTCTCACTTAAATTATTAAAATACAGTTAATACTCACAACTTTAATTGGTAAAATTTATATAGATTATATTTTAGGTTAATAACTACAAATTTAGAATAAATAAAAACCTTCAAAAAACCCAATTTTTTTTATTTTTCTTGATTAAAAAGTGAAACTTGATTAATGCGGTATTTTACCAAAGGATGTAACAGTTAGCACCAGAAATATTGACGGTGATTAAAGTTTATTCTTCTAGTGGTGGGACCGTTAAAATTGAATCAAATTCATAAATGAACAATAATTTAAATTTTATACGAACTTGCAAATTCTAACTTTAAAATGTTTTTAATCGGCTAGGTACCAATTTTTTGATATTGTGAGAGATTAACCCTTCCCACGCGTAACTGACTCTCAAACTCGTTTTTTGTCTTCATAGACCAAAAAAATTATTGTTTTAATAAAACAAAATAATTTTATTAAAATAACCAATTTTTAAGGTGATCTAATCATATTAAAAAAAAAAGATTGATGACGAGCTGGAAAAATCATGACGAGTATACAGTTCATTGAAAGGATTGAATAAATGGAGGTGGTTTCGAAATTATTTTTTCATGTTCTTACCCTTTTCATGCTTGGACGTAGTTCGGCTAAGTGGTTTATGCACAAGGAAGCTGTTAACATTGCACGCTTCACTTCGCTTCACTCTACCAGTTCATTTTTCTCTAGAAGTGTTTTTTCTTGTATCATAAACATAGAAACGAAGTTAACATCTTTATGGAATTACATGAAGTGTTGGAATGCTTTTGGTGCAAAAGATGTACACTCAAATCACGAGGCTTTGTCGGGACGAATCAACAGCACGGTGTCCTGTTAATATCTCCAGTAGTAGAACTCTGAATGTGAATATATCGCTCTTTCCGTTGACTATCCCAAGCATGAAATACTCTTGAGCTAAATATAGGGATGACAATGGATATTGGATCCGGATCTAGATTTGTTTTATAGGGTATGGATCTTAAAATTTTAGACTTAACAGATCTGGGACGAATCTAGATCTTCTGATTAAGGTACGGATCTGAATTTAGATCTGACACTAAGATCCGAACTTAGACCCGAACCCGTTTACCTATTTATTAAAAAATTCACCTTTAGTTTTAAAATATATATAAGTATGTAATAGTATGTTTTATATTTCATATTATTCTCTAATGTAAGTTTTATTATTTATGACAAAGAGACTTTTTGAAAGAATACATGTTTATTCCACTATTAGTGAAGATTATAATGATATACAAAAATGATAAATATCATCGACATGATATATAAGAAAGTTATTATATAATATTAATATTAATATTCAAAATTTCACAAATATTATTTTTATAAAACAAATTTTTCTCTTTGGCTGGTTGTTTCTTGTTTGTTTTAGGATGATTATTATTTAAGTAGTGATGAAGACTAGCACTCTAAGAGGTAGAAGTACGATACTCAGTTTTCGATAATGAAATATTTCATGATCTACATTTCTTAATATTTGTGTCATTTAAAAGATATTTGTGTAATTGTTGAATTTTTTTAAGATTTTAGTTTATTATTTTTTATTCTAATACTAGTTAATTGAAATCTTTCCTCCATTGAAGTTGTAATATGAAATTAATTAATGACAGTTTATTGAGTTAAAAAATAGGTCGAATAATTATTTTTTAATAGATTTGTTTTGAACCCTTTTTAGATCCAGATCTGTAAGATCCATTGAATCTTGATCTGAGTCTCAATTTTTTAGACCAACGAATCTGGATCTATATATAAAAATAGATATAACTCTTGATCAAGCTAAATCCAGTCCGTTGTACTTGTAGACAATTTCCATACACATTAGCCCCAATGTTATTGACCTTATGAAATGAGCAGTGATGGTAAAATATAAAGTGAATCAGCATGCCTATCCCGAATGTTCCTTCAATAGGATGGACAACATGTTGAGGCCAATTCTCTGGTAGCCACTTTGTTAGGCCAAAATCTGAGATTTGCAATGAGAAGAAGACATCAGTATAGCCGTGTCAGATACATTTATATCGGATCCAAATAACATAATGCAACCCTTAAATTTAACCTAAATTCTTAGAGTAAAACTTAGGTTTCACGTTAAAGAAATTTGTGACTCAAGTTAGGTTTTCAATAATAAAATTACTGAAATTTGATAAATTAATTAAATCGAGAATAACTAAAATATTGAATAATACATAAAACATACTTTAAAAGCTCAACCCAAAATTATAAATAACAATTCCAAAATCCGAATAAATGTTCAAAGTCTGTTACAGAAAATATTAACTTAAATTAAAATAAATTTGAAACATTGTAAATGTACGGATCAACAAAAATTCAGATTCAACAGTCCTCCAAGTAACGAAGCCTAAGACCGAGTATCTAAAACAAAAACTGTGAGGGTGTAAACTAGGGAGCTTAACGTGTCTCTAGTGTGTAGATAAACATGATCATAGTACAAAGCAGAACATAAGATATAATGTATGCATGATATGCACCCATCATCGAATGCCATCAGAAGAGTAGGTTCCCCTGAACCACTCTTACTCCATCACACCATCAGAAGTAGAACTTGACCCGAAGGTGGAGCCATTAAACAGAAGTGGAAACTCGACCCGAAGGTGCAGCCACTAATCAAAAGTGATACTTACCAGTAGGTGATATCACTAAACTTCCCTGTACATATAATCCAACCAATTCAATGACATGAACAGTTTACAGACTCAGAATGCGTGCCTTAAAACTAACATGAGGTATGCATATAAATTTAGAATCTTATATGCATCTAAATGATATCACTACACCATATTTTTCTACAGCGGCGTCCTTAGTAGCGTTTTTATAATAAACGCCACAATTAATCGTATTATAGTGGCGTTTTAAATGCAAACACGGTAAACCTTTTGTTAGTTGTTAATATACACGTGCGTGCTCATCAGTCATGAATGGAAACAACTATAAGGTTAACTAACTAACTAACTAACAGAATTAGTTAGCTTTCTCAACTGAGTTTTATGCTTACTGATCTGTGCATAAATAAGGATGTAAGCTTTCATTGTAAAGTACGTTATCATTGAATATAACTTCTTCTGTTATACTCTTCTTAATATGGTATCAGTCATCGCCAGTCTTGAAATCTAGATTGGTTGTTTGTGCTTCTGGTTTGAGGTTTCCAGTCTCTTTTTGCTCTTCCTGGTTCAAGGTTTTATCTTTCCAAGATATTTTCTGGTTCTTTCTATATCGAGTCATGGCAGGTGCTGAAACTTCAAGGAATGCCAAGATGTTTACCAATAAACGTATCAATGTAGTTCTTGATGAGACAAATTTTTTGTTATGGAAACAACAGATCTTGTTAACTGTCCGTAGTCATCGATTGGAGAAATTGCTTACCGGATTTTCCTAAACCACCCCCAAAAATAGTGACGGACGATGCTGGTGATCAAGTATCGAATGACGATTATGAGGTATTTGCCGCCCAAGATAGTGCTCTTGCTTCTTGGTTGTTGTCCACTATTAGCCCGAGTCTCTTACCATATTTTGTTGGTGCTAAGACTGTTGTTACAGTTTGGAGTACGATTTTTTAGTTCTTCACAAATAAGTCGACTACCAGTGCCATGAGCCTTCATTGCAAATTGAGGCTTTGAGCAAGGGAAAAGAAAGCATGCGAACATACATCACACAGGTTAAAGAAGTGTGTGATGCTTTGGTTGCATGTGGCAGACCAGTGGCTGATATGGATCAGATTGCTACCATACTCAGTGGGTTACCTGCGGAGTATCAGTCTTTTATGGCTGCTATCACCTCCAGTAAGGAACCTTTTTCTTTGGAAAGGGTTAAATCTATCCTTATTGATGCATAAGCTCAGCTTAAGGGCTTCCATACTAATGTTATCTACCTGTGATGGCCAATGTTGCCCAAATTCAAAGTGGTGATGGCAATACTGGGGTCAAGTTTCATGATCATTAACATATTGGTTTTAGATCAGGCTATCAAGGAGGAGGTCGAGGACGAGCACGATTGCAGTGCCAGTTATGTGGGAAGAATGGTCACTCTGTGGATAGGTGCTAAAAACGATTTAACAAAACCTTCCGAGGGGTGTTAGCCAACAATGAAGTTAGCAATGTAAGTGCTAACATATCTGCTCTTGAAAATGAAAACTCATGTTTTACCTGCTGCAGCAATGGTCCAGCGCCAACTGGATCCGAAAACTAGGTCGTCGACTCAGGTGTTACTCATTATGTGACTCTTGATGCCTCCAAGGTGGTCACTGGTTCAGACTATACTGGCCCAAGTAAGTTGGTTGTAGGAAATGGAAATAGTTTGTGTATTCCTAGAACTGGAACTGTTGTTATTCAAGCTTCATCTTGTGCACTCGTTTTAAATGATCTATTTCATGTACCCTCAATTACTAAGAATCTCTTATCTGTGTCAAAGTGTTCTCGAGACAACTCGGTTTATTTTGAGTTTCATGCGAAAGATTGTTTGGTCCGAGATGAGAGCTCAGGGGATGTCTTACTTCGTGGATTCAAGCATCAAGGGTTGTACCAGTTTCCAATCAACACCAAAGGTGCTCGTAATGCTGGTAGAAAGGTTGAAGAAAATGTAGTTAGTAGTGCTCATAATGAGTATGATCTTTGGCACAAGAGGCTTGTTCATCCAGCCCATGCACCTCTTGTACAAGTTTGTAATTCAATGAATTTGAAATTGAATAAAGACACGGTTAGCAATTCATGTGTTCCTTGTAGACTAGGGAAAAGTCACAAAATTCCTTTTACTGCATCCACCATTGTTTATGATGCACATTTTCAAGTTGTTTTTACTGATCTTTGGGGGCCATCTAATTTTGCATCGTGTACTTTTAAATACTATGGTGCCTTTGTTGATGGTTACACGAGGCATACTTGGATATATTGGCTCAAAACAAAAGGACAAGTTGTTCATGCCTTTTAGCTGTTTGAAAGTATGGTCAAGACTTAGTTTAACTCGAACATTAAGGAAGTTAAATTTGATTGGGGAGGAGAATACAGGAGTTTGTCTCCAATTTTGCAGACAATGAGGATCAAGCATAGGCTGATTTGCCCTCACACTTCTGAACAAAGCGGAGTTGTAGAAAGGAAATATAGGCATATTATTGAAATAAAACTAGTCTTGCTTGCTCAAACTTTTCTTCCCTTGACGTACTGGTCGTATGCAGTATGTTTTGCAGTTCATCTTATTAATCGACTTCCCACTCCGGTGCTAGGATGTGTCTCACCCTTTGAAAAGTTGTATGCTAAATTTCCTGATTATGCCACTCTAAGAGTATTTGGCTGCATGTGTTTCCCTCACTTACATGTCTATCAGCCATTTAAGCTTGGTTACAGGTTTAAATAGTGCACCTTTCTTGGTTACTGTGTGAACCATCGAGGGTATCAATGCATGACAACTGATGGTACTATATATGTTTCTCATCATGTTATATTTGATGAGGGTACATTTCCTTTTGCAGATGGATAGGTACGAGGAAGTCTACCAACCAGGCCAGTTCCTCATCATGCAGTTCACCAGTGATTTTCTTGTCATTGATGGAGCTACCAAGGTTTGCTTGGGGAATCCTAGACCACCAATGGGTATGGACGTGATGTCTCAAGCACTAATATTTTAGGTGCTTCTAAGAACATGTCTCGGGTTGAGCATCATGATCGGTTCTCTGAGGAATTAGGTGATGTGCATGGAACATATGATAATAACATTGAAGGAGAAACCTCAGGGTTGAATAGATCATGTGATAATGCATACACAGGAGAGCTACCAGAGTCCAATGAGTCACATGGTGATGATTGTACATGAGAGGTACCAAAGGTACAAGTAGATTGAGTGGCTGATAATGAAAGTCAGTCAGGTTATAAAGCCAGCTTGCCTACTCTAATTTCTGCTCACTCAAATGCAAGTATGAAACAAGGTTTGCCAGAGGATCACTCGGTCAGGGGATCAACTGTCCAACATGTTCCATCCAGAAACACACATCATATGATGACTAGGAGCAAGATGGGAATCTACAAACCGATAATGTACTTGGCATACAGTTCAATTGATGATCAGGAGCCTGCAACAGTTCATGCTGTACTTGAATCTAAAACACTGGAGAGCAGTTGTAATGGCTGAATATGATGCGCTGATAAAGAATGGCACGTGGTCTTTCATCCCCTTACCTCAAGGAAGGAACACATTAGGGTCTAAATGGATTTTTAGAGTTAAAAAGAATATTGATGGCTCTGTCCAAAGATACAAAGCTCGACTCATTGATAAGGGTTATTCACAGGTTCCTGGGTTAGGTTTCAAGGTAACCTTTAGTCCAGGAGTAAAGGAGTCTACTATCAATGTTATGTTGTCACTTGCTATAACTAATTGATGGCCATTAAGACTAATAGATGTCAATAATGCCTTCAAAGTTAGTGGTGTTTTAAGTAAAAAACGTAGCAAATGATTGTCTATATACAGCGTTTCTGAAAAACACCTCAAAAGAGTGAGTTATTAATGGTGTTTTCTTAAAAAACGCCGTAAAAGTGTGAAACACGTTATGATGTTTCATTAAACAATGCTGCAAAAGTGTGTAAATTTTGTGGCGTTTCATTTTAAAACGTCTCAAAATATAGTGTTTTAGCGACATTTTTTTCAAACGCCGCAACTTCATCTTCTTATTATACTCTACTTTCTTTTCAGCCATTTTCACCCAAAAATCCTCAAATCCTGACCCAAAAAATGCTCTGCACCGATTTTCATCCATCGTCGCCACCTCTTCTTGTCGCCGTTATCTCTTTGCCGTTTAGTGAGCCCGATTCCGTCGCCGATCGTCCTAAGGCAGGTAAGATCTCTGCCACGTATCAATGGCAAGATGTTTTCAGATTTTGGAGTTCAACAAAAGAGGAGGTAACATCTATAATTTATAGGAATAACATTATCTCATTACAATTTCAACTTTAAATGTAATAAAAATTGGAAATTAAACAGGAAAGAGAGAGCGTAGGAGTTACTAGTAGACAGAAACAGAAATTTACTCACACAGAAAGGACGAAGAGTTTTACTCGCATTGCTAATAATGATGTATTATTTTTTTTAAATATTATTTTTACTTGTATTAGATTAAAGTTAATATTCATGTTTATTATATTTTGTAGCTCGTGACGACTGGTTCTAGCATTGGACGGGTAAAACTATTCGACATTACTCACATAAAAAAGGATGATTCTCCAATGAATCCTAAAGTTGAAGAAATTTTGGTATATTCATTGCTCTTAAAATTGTGATATTTTGTAAATAATGTTTTCATTTATTATTTTTCATAAATGATTATCAGACGAAAATGAAGAAAAAAAGGATAGAGATGGAAGTAACGACTTCAATTGATGGTTCTGCTAATATTGTTGATATTGAGAATCAATTTTTTGCTGAAGTTTTGTTCCTGAAAGATATGGTCGAGTGTGCTGTCAAGGGTCATTCGTGACACCAATTAAATATTTTGGATCCAAATCGTCTCAGTACATGCCATCACAAAGTCAGTCTTCTTAAGCGAATGTTTAGCGTTTAAAACAACAATTAACTCAATTCTAAGCAGAGATGGAAGCTAAAGAAGCTGAGAGAGCAGCAAGGGAAGCTGAGAGAGAAGCAGTATATCAGAATCTTCTATAACAATTCCAAGATATGATGGCGATGTTAAAGCAGAACCAACCAAGGAATCTGTCACCTTAGATGATTTTAGGTTCATTTGGTTTGTACTTGTTACAAAACTGTTATTTTACTTAGACATTGAATTATTATATTTCACTCTATTTGATATTAGACTTTAATATATTTTGGTGGTTAAGTATTTTGGATTTAGTAGGTATATTGTTTTTTAATTGTATTGTTGTTAAAATATTAATTATAGAAAAGCTTTTGGTAGTAATAATAATTTAAATTTAGTTTTTAAAATGCACTACCTATAGCGACGTTTGAGAAAAACGCCACTAAAAACCCATTAACAATAGTGGCATTTGTTTAAAAATGTCACAAAAGTACAGAACAACTGTGGCATTTTTTTTTATCAAAAACGCCACTATGAAACAAGGCAACAACAACATTTTTAAAATAAATGCCGCTATAGTAAACGATCTTTAGCAGCGTTTTTAAAAACCAAACGCCACTATAGAATGTACATTAGCGTCGTTTGTTTATAAAAACGCCGCTACAGATCGTGTACTATAGCGGCGTTTATTTTAAAAAAAACATCGCTACTTTTAGCGGCACAACTTTTAGCAGTGTTTCTTGTGGTGTTTTTCGTAGCGCCTTGAATACTTTTAGCACCGCTAAAAAACGCCACTATATATCTAAAAAATACCACTATAAACCTATTTTGTTGTAGTGCATAGAACAGGACATTATGATATATATATTTTTAGAGAATTACAAAAACAATGCAATTAACATGCTTATTCAGAATAATAGAATCTACACACAATGGTAAACAAGAAATAGAGTAAGAGACACACTTGAAGCAAATAGCTCAACATCGATAATCACATCTATTGTACTCAACTCTAGAACTAGGACGAGTGGGTGTAGAACCTACGAGTAACAAAAACATAAGACACACTACTATACCACAATACATGAAAAATATACGAAATAGAAGTAATTAGATAACTCACATGTATTTCCAAAAGTCTGAGAAGCAGGAGGTCGTCCAGGATAAGAAGGAGGAAGAAACTCGAGGTCCAAATCCACATCACCTAAACCGAACGGTAAATCAAATTCAAATTCTGATAAAGACAACTTCTGATTAAGCAATCAAACTAAAAAGCCTTAAAATGACACTTCGGGTTCGAATTTTAAAAAATGGACACTACCGTCAGCAGCGATATCAAAATGTCAAAAAACATAAAGTGAGACCAGGTCGGAAAAAGTCAACACTAACATCAGCAGCGATATCAGCAGATGACTTCACCAGGGTTCAGGTTGGGCTGGATGGGTCACAGACCAGGTCGGTTTGGTCGTGGGTCGGTAGGGTTCCAGGATTTTCCCGGGAAAACTTATCAATCTCAGAAAACCCCAAATAATCCAGATTTCAATTCCTTTCTAGATTCGATTTTCCCCTTTTTGATTCGAATCAAAACCAATCTAAAAAACTTTTAAACCCGAAAACAAACTAAAACACTTAAACTAACTCTCAACTGAAATAAATATAAACTAACTCTCTTCATTATACAACCCGGTCAAGATAGATGTAATTCTCAATTAAAAACAAAACAAAACTAACGAGAGCATAGGATTCAAAACATACCTTCACACACCAAAACAAACCAACAAAACAACCCCCTTCAAACCACTTATCAACTGAAACAATAAGGAAGAAAAGAAAAATGACTTACCTTCATACCACAAACAAAACCGAAGAGGATGAGAGAACGAAACAGGGAAAGAATCTTGGTATGTTGACACAAATGAGTAAGGAATTAAACATGAGAAATTGAAACGGTAATTAAATGGGAATTATTTCTCCAAAATAAATTTGAAACGAGAAAGATAGAGAAGAAAATTGTTACCATTCTAAAACTGGTATAAATACCCTACAAGGATCTGAAGCTTTTATAACATTTAAACCGAACCCCAAACTTTCAGATAATCACTAAAAAACCATTGGAAATCCCTAATTTCTAGGTTTTTTAATTAAGAATTTCAATTAAAATCAGGACTAAAGCTTAGGGGGATAATTGGGGTGTTACATATAGGTAAATAGAGATTCTGCACATGAGCTGTGTAATCTTCGGTGAGCAAAATGTAGGAGGCGGTGATTTCTCGCCGTATAATGCGCCTCGAACAGTCGTGATGGAGATATTTCAACCCCTCTACTATCCCAGTCGCCACATTATACCTTGTTTTCCAATCTAGACATTCATCGAAACCTGCAGTGCTTGACATAATTGTAAGCCATTTAAATCCAGTTCTTTGCTTGTGTTACATAGTACAAAATAGCCACAAGCATAATAGTGTACCAAAAAGCACAGAAGAATGTTGCCATAAGGGGTAAACCGAAGGACTAAATGCAAATCCCATCGACACCAAATTCGATCAAGCGAGCTGCATTAGAGTGATTGATGTAAGCAATGATCTGAAGTTCTAACAAGAAATCACCTACTTTATCTTCTTCTTTCTCATCCTTTGTCAGCTTCTTCACCACTACTACTTGACCATCAGTCAATTGCTCTTTGTATACTTTCGCATTTCCCCTATTCCCAACAAATTCCCTACCAGGTTTTGTTGAACAGTTTACGATCATAAACTAAGCCAATATATACTAATAAAGAACTTTTAATTTAGTTTAACTTTTTTTACTAGGGCTAAAATTATCGGTAGGAGCAAAATTCAGAGTAAGAAATGCCTTCCACAATGGCTTAAGCATCGTTATACCGTCGATATTGACAACACCTCTCTCAAACTAAAAAATATTGACCAATTTCCTTCACAAGTTCTGCCTTGAAATCTCGTAGTTATTTGCAGCGAAGGGATAATACAGAAACTTGTTGCTGATTTCTTTTTGATATTTTCAATCACATTCTTCCACTGCAAGGTATAATTTAATTGGTTGTCTAGAAGCCATTGCTATTGGAATCTGACAATAGATCGACATTTCATTGTAATGATTTACTTCTCGAATTAAGCTGGGATTTTGATTCCATTTCTGCATGTGTCATGTTTTTCTCTTCCCTTTGTTGTGTCTCAAACTTTATAAATCAAAGTATGCTCGAAAACTAACTCAGATGGATGATTGAGGAATGTGAAATTGGTGTGAAATCAAGAGAATGAAACCAACTTGCTGATTTGATCACTTAGATAGAAAATAAGAATTGCCAAACTCTATCCCTACCACAAGGCCAACGAGGTGCAAATATGAACATGATTAACAAGGATAAATTTATGTTGGTTACTAGTGTTTTGGTCGAAAGTGTTGAACGATACTTGTTCAGAATACTTAACAAATAATAAATTATTGATGATAGATAAAAATTCAATAGGAAATTTGAATTAAGTTATAAAGGTGTAAAAGATTTAGGTTTTTAATGATGGGGATAACAACATTGTAGTTCATGGATGTATTTTTGCAACATATGGGACAAACAACATTGAGTGTAAGTAAAATTATGTTTGATAGTTTCATTCAATCAAACTTTGGTATCAATGTTTTGATCAAGTGAAGAAATATTTTTTATAGGTTTGTCTTTACATTTTTTGCAACTTCTCTTCAAGTTATTTTCGAAAGAGTCTTGGTGATGATGAGACTCAGTTAATAAGGAGAATTAATTTTTTAAGAGAAAATAATATTCCCTTAATGTTAATTTTATTTATTATGTTGAACTTGAATGGAAAGTCGCACCTTGAGGTCCTCACAAATTATTATCTCTTATGCAACTCATGTATTAGATCATAGTAGGATAATTGAAGGCCATTGGAGAAATATTATGGGTGATAGTAGGATAATTGGAGAAACTACTTTTAAAGTTTTTAAGCAAATATTGTAGCTTTATTGAGACAAAATATCATTTCACATCAGCTTAATTAGTACATTGCTGAACATAAAAAATTTACTATTTAAATTTACTCTTTTAATATAGAGAAATTTTGGAAATCAATTCAAAGATAAATATTTATAATAAAATTGATAAATGATAAGAGTGATGATGAGGAAGTTGAATGTTAAATAATTCATGAGATAAGGGTAAAAAATAAATGAATTTCGTTTGTGGAGGAATTAAAAACTCAAAGTGATATTAAATTGTTGAAGCAAAGATACAAAAATCGATGAGATGTGGATGAGATGTTTAAAGAGACAAAGAAAACGAGACAAAGAAAGCTGAATTAATTTTGAGTCAAATCGATGAGATGTTTTCTAAAAATTTTAAAATGATGTCTACTGTTGAAGCAAAGATACAAAAATTTGAAACAAATATGACAACTCTACGTAAAGAAATTGTTGTGGCATTGACTATTGTTGAAGCTCAAAAATAGGGGCTGAATTTACAAAGACTTATAGATATGGATGTGGGAGAAAATAGTTTTCATTTGAAGGTGGTTGATATCTTTAAAGAGATTGAAGATAATGTGCAATCACTTCCTAAGCTTTTACTACGTCGTTATTTTATGACAGTGTGATGTCAATATTTTATTGAAGTTATTTTATGATAGTGTGATATCAATATTGATTCAAATAGTTGTCTAAGTAAAAAAACGAGATAAAAAAAGCTGAATTAATTTTGAGTTGAAGTAAAAATGTTAAATTGATATCTACTGTTGAAGCAAAATACCAAAATTTGAAAAAAAAATATGACAACTCTAGGTAAAGAAATCGTTGTGGCATTGACTATTGTTGAAGCTCAAAAATAGTGGTTGAATTTACATAGACTTATAGATATGGATGAGGGAGAAAAGTCTATTCATTTGAAGATGGTTGATATCTTTAACAAGATTGATGATAATGTGCAATAACTTCCTAAACTTTTACTACATCGTGTGGATTTAATCCATCTTATGAATTTAAATGAAAGTATTACCATCAAATTATTCATTGTTTTGGTTGAATTGAAAAGAGCAATAGAAAACATTTGGTCAAAGAGAAAAGTAAGGATGATCCGATATTGCTTCTAAGGTTTCTTGGATTTAATATCTTTTCTTTTAATCCTTGAGGTTGAGGATTTCTTAAAGATGGAATCTTTGTCATAGCTGATTTGAATTTATGTTTTGTTTTAATTTTGAGTTATGTTTTAAATCTTAATAGTTGTTGGAGTCTTTTAATGATGTTGTGTTTTTTGTTTCTTTCTTCTTTTGATGAACCAAATATTTTTATTTGGGAAGAATCGAGTTATGTAAGCTACCGAAGGTTTTTAGGGAAAAGTAACGAATGAATGAATGTCTATATTTTCTTCCCTTAATTCTTTTCTCTGTTGTCTCCCTATGCTCTATCTGATTTTTCTCTTTATTTTAATTCTTATACTTTAGTTTTGGAATGTTAAAAAAAGGCAAATTCAACAAACAATTTACCTAATTACATATGAACGTGAAAAAATAATAAAATAAACAAGATTACATGCACTGATCAGTCACACACATATAATCACCATGACCCCGCCTTGAAAAATTAAAAGTATCCTCTCATATTACGAATTAATAAACCGACAGAGGAAAAAGGAAAAATATTATGAATGTATAAAAAAATAAAACGAGGAATACACGAAATTTCAAGAATTCATTACGCTAAAAATCCCTATTGTTAATGAGTGTTCAAAAATACTAGTTTTATTACCTTTTTAATCTTATTATTGTTAGAATTAGGTACATTTTTAGTTGTATTGTTAGTCATTCAAGCATTTTTACATAATTTCTTTAATTTTCGTATTTAATTCGTATTTTGATTAAATTCGTAGAAAGAGATATTTTGTGGTATATTTCCTTGCTTGTAGGATTTAATTCCTTTGAGAACTAGAAGGAAGTTGTTGATTTTGGAGAAAGAATCCTAAATAAATCAATTCAAATTCAAAAGCAAGGAAAGATTCTAGAAGATTGAGTAAAGAATGCAAGATATGATTTGAATTATGTTTGAAAAAAAAATTCTAAAGAAATAATTATCTCTCATTTATTATTTAATTTCGAATCAAACTCTTTCGCATCACATAATTTGACCAATCAAGGCCCTTAAAAAGGAGAATGGCATCAATTACAAGAAAAGTCGAATTGAGGAGTCGAAGAGGAGAGTCGAATTAGAGAGTCAATTTTGGAATATTCTTTGTATATATTTAGAACCCAATCATGAAGTGATTGGTTTGGGTTATTTTGTTTTGTGGTTGTTAGAAACGTTTGAATTTTATTTAAGTAATTGAGTTTGTTCTTAATCAAGATTGGCTTATTCTTGGCAATTTATTTGGTTTGCGAGAGAATTTGGAAATAACCTCGTAAAACAATCCATTTATCTAGATTCAAGAGAATTAGATTTATAAAACTAATAAGCATGGTTCAAACCAAGTGTGTGAGAACTAATCCGACTTAGTGATAAATTGATGATTTCAATAGATAATAGAAGCGCACGATTGATTGTGTTAGGGATAACAAGGACCATCATAGATTTTAAGATTAACAGAGTTTTACGTTAGGGATATCGAGGACCATTGAAGAACGCTTCACCAAACTTTGAGGATATTCCCCCAAATTGTCATACCAATTCCCTCATCGCAATGGCCGAAGCATTTGAAGAACTGACTAAACAATCCAATTGAGCCCAATTACCGAAATGATTGAGCGGTGCGAGAACTCATTTATAAAGAAAAATTTAATTCATACATCACTCCAGAACTTAGAATAATCCAACCTCTTCTATCATATATTCGATTTCAGTCATATTTTCTTTTATTGTTTATTTTACTTGTTTATTTAAACTCCAATTATTTTTAATTGTGTTTTTATTTATTGTGTGATAACTTAAGCAAAGTGGCCAAAACCAATACTTATGGAGACGATATCTAATATATACTATTAATTGCGATGTGTACACTAGCACCGTTTGCATTGTACTAAAATCACACAATAAGTTTTTGGTGTAGTTACCGGAGATTGACAATTGATGTTAGTTGTTTTTGTTATTGCATTTTTATTTTTATTATTATTATTATTAACTTTGTTTTCTTTTAAAAAAAACAAAAAATAGGTGTGCTTGAAGTTGAAGGATCTTCAAGATGCATAAAGAAAGAAAGAAATCTATTCGAGAGTTGATGTTGGAAGATAAGAATCGATCTAATCAAGAATTTCTTACATTAATTGATGATTACCTATATCAACCAAGAGCAATCCAAAAAGTTCATGCCAAGGAAATTGTTTGTTCTTATTGAGTGGAAAATCATTTGTTTAACAATTTCTCGTATAATCCTGAAATATATGACCACATTAAGGACCATAGATTGAACCAACAACAAAATCCTTCATAGTATGATCAAAACGCTTAATTTTTTTACCATAACAATTTTGTTGTTATAGATATGCCATGACATTATAGTTTTTTTCAAGAGCACTCAAATTCCTTTTAGGAAACGCTTCAAGAATCATTGGCTATACTTGATAGATCAATAGATAAGGTTAAAGAGATATCAAAGTCAATGTATGCGAGGATAACTAAATTGGATGCACCTTTGGGCGATTCGGAAGATCAATTAAGGAGATCCACATATGTCATAGATAACATACCTCTATAATCAATTCTCAGAGATACTGAAATCCCAACATTGGAGGATAAAGAGAAACGTTTGGAACCTCAAAATCGAGAGCATATTCATGAGAAATACTGCTTAACATTGGATGAGTCTAAACAAATAATTGTCGCGACAATTGAGAAGCTTGAACATGGCAATCTCACAATAACATTCAACGAGGCCGAGGAGAGTAATGCTACAACAAATTATGAGGAGTCTAACAACAACATTGATGCTGAAGTAGAAATATATGAATTACTCTTATCGACAGTCGTCAGGGTAATTGCATGATGACAAGCTCGATCAACAAGATGGCGATACTTTATTAATGAAATATGAGAAGGTAATGAATGAACCTTTTGAATTCTTTCAAAATTCACCTATTCCATTGCATGTATCTTTTGAGAAATCAATGATACAAGATTTGGAGCCATCAAAGTAAGATATGATTGTTTGAGAGAAAATACTCTATCCTTGGTGATTCTCTCCAATATTATTGCCACTTCAAAATCTCTACTAATGGAGATTTTTGAGAAAGTTAAAGAACACGGTGGGTTGATGCTTGAAGACTTTGAGATAGATAAACCGACACTTAACATACATAAAATTTTGGTAGAAGATTGTCACGATAATTGGCTTGAGCAGCAATTGCCTCGACACCGAAGGCTATATTCAACCATGATGAAGATCGATGGAAATGGGGTAATTAAATGGTTGGATGTTGATATAATTTTTTCTAATAATATATTCATGCCTTGAAAAACAAAAACAAGGTGGAGAGTATGCATGGACTACAATGGAACACGAAAAAAAGACACATCCACCATGAAAACGCAAAGGGGAGTAATCATACTCATGTTGGCCTAACTTTTTTATACAAAATTGTCACTCAATAGAGGGTACGGATGAACTATAAAATATATCGAAAATGAATCTCCATATATTATTTTATTTATTTTAATTGATTTTAGATTTTATATTTTTATCATTTATTTAATTTTATATTTTTATTATTTTATTTATGGAGAGTATGCATGAACTACAATGGAACAAGAAAGAAAGACACCTCCACCATGATAACAAAAGGAGAATAATTGTACCCATGTTAGCCCAACTTTTTTAGGTAGAATTATCACTAGATGGAGGATGTGGATGAACTATAAAAAGTGTCTAAAACGACTATCTCCATATTATTTTATTTATTTTCATGGTTTATAGATTTTATATTTTTATCATTTCTTTAATTTTATCTTTTTTTATCTTTTTATGTTGTTTTAGAAAAAGAACTTTAGGGAAAAAGAGTTAGGTTAAACCAATTTTTTCTCACTTAATTTATCTTTTTTATACTTATTTCCCTTTTTAACTCTTAATTTTTTTTCTTGTTTATTTAGTTTTTCCAATCAAGAACCCACAACAACCTCAAAACCATATCAGAGAAAGTACTTCCCAATCACTCGAGTCTCCTTACTGGCGATTTGCATCTTCACTAATTGAAAAATGGTTTTTAATAAAAAAAAATGTATCATAGGTAAGTAAATTCTATTTTCATGTTTCAAATCAAGATAAACCTTTTGTTTTTATGCAAGATAGAGCAATTCTTGTTGATGCCGCTATCATCAACGCATATTGTAGACTCTATGTTGAAAACGATGAACATGTCGAGTTTTTTGGGACAGGAGAACCAACAAATAAGTCCTCTTCTCTAGACATTGCCCAAACAATGAACATTGTCGCGATAAGAGCACATGTTTTGGCAAGTATTCATGGAATTATTAAAAATCTGTAGTCCTTTGACATAACCTTCAGAAGAGTTATCCTTGAAATCTATCTAGCTCAACATTGCCGCGATAATTACTGCCCACATCAAGATTATAATTGAAATACAATGCTCGATGCCTAGGAAAGTGGAGATGCACTACTCTTTTTATGCGATTCATGAAAGAGTACACCGTAGGTCATACGAGTTCAACCATAGGAACAAGGAAAGAAAATGAAATCCACGGTTAAAAGGAAATTCATTATTCAAGGTGATGAACTTTCTTATTGACTCATTTTCATTTTTATTTTTTTACTTTTTTCTACCTTTTCTTTTTTGCATTGAGGAAAATGCTTCACTCGAGTTTTGGGTGTAATTTTTTAATTAGTTTCATGATAGTTGCATTTATTGATAGTTGTTGAATGTAGATTACATAAATTATTTATCATGTATTCAATTTGATCTAATTACTTTGAATTTGATGGATAACCAATGATGAAACTTTTGTCATTGTACCTAATTCAAATAACATTCGATTAGGATTGCATTGGAAGAACCTAAAGTGTTACTATGATGTTAAATTTTTACACAGTTGTGACTTGTTAATTGATAAAGACTTAGTGAACTTAGGTTGCTAAATTTTTTGGGAGAAATTAAGAATTGAAAGGTAATGTCTTGCTAGAGGAGACCGAACTAGGTCTAGTCTTTGTGATTGAAGGATCACTAGAGTTTTCCGAAACTAGCTCTAGTTGAAAAATTAAAAGAAAAGAAATTACTTGATTGCTAAATATGACCAAAACTGGTTCTAGTAAAATTAAAGATAAATGCCCCGACAATTAATTTGTCAAAAATTGACTATTCATATGGATTCTTGAAAATTGAATTGTACACAACTATGCACACACTTTGTCACGAGCATTATAGTTTTATTTAATTAATTGCTTTGTTCTCCGAAAAATCTTAAAAGTAATCATACGTTTTGCCCGATTATGAGGTTTGAAGTTAAATTTTGAAGCATATGTGTTAAGATTAGATGCCTTGGCAAATAATTGTTAAGTTTGTTTTGCTTGAGTACAAGCAATAGTTTAAGTTCGGGGTGTGATGAGTGTTTAAAAATACTATTTTTATTACCCTTTTTAATCTTATTATTGTTAGAATTAGACACATTTTTAGTTGCATTATTAGCCATTCATGCATTTTCACACAATTTCCTTAATTTTTCTTATTTAATTAGTATTTTTATTAAATTCGTAGAAAGAAATATTTTTGTGGTATATTTTATTGTTTGTAGGCTTCAATTCCTTGGAGAATTAGAAGGAAGTTGCCGATTTTGAAGAAAGAATCCTAAGTAAATTAAGTCAAATTCAAAAGCAAAAAAAGATTCTAGAAGATTGAGTAAAAGATGACAAGATATGATTTGAATTATATTTGAAAAGAAATTTCTAAAAGGATAATTATCTCTTTTATTATTTATTTGCAAATTAAATTCTTTCTCATCACATAATTTGACCAAGCAAGGCCTTTAAAAAAGGAGGATGACGTTAATTACAAGGAGAATCGAATTAGGGAGTCGAAGAGGAGAGTCGAATTAGAGAGTCAAATTAGAGAGTTAATTTGGGAATATTCTTTGTATATCTTTAGAACTCAATCATGAAGTGTTTGGTTTGGGTTATTTTATTTTGTGGTTGTGAGAAACGTTTGAATTTATTTAAGTAATTGAGTTTGTTCTTAATCAAGATTTGCTTATTCTTGGAAATTTATTTGGTCTACGAGAGAATTAAAAAATGACCTCATAAAACGATCTATTTATCTAGATTCAGGAGAATTAGATTCATAAAACGAATAAGCATCGTTGCACTAAAATCACACAACAACTACTTTAGCAATCCATGTCCAAGATTTAATCTTTAATGTTCATAAGGTAACCTGCAAACTTATGAAGATCTTATTGCATCTAATATGACCTGCACAAACATCAAGACCCTTTCTTTTCTTGCTTAACTTTTCCATTGCTAAACTAAATTGCAGAATGATTCAATAATTAACAAATTAAACAAAAATACACAAAGAAAAACACATAAAGGAAACTGTAGAATATTCAAATCCCTTTTAAGATACTATATAGTTAGAAAATAAAACATTAGATTTTCAGAACTTGATTTATCACTGCTTTAAATTTCTAGGATTCAAACTCTTCACACTTAATTAAAAATCTTTTTAATATACATTATAATAATTAATACAAGAATCTTATTGTTGCAATAAAAAATTAAGAAAAATAATTAAAAGGGATGAGAAGAATAAGGAGAGCAAAGGGAGACAATGAATAGAGAGTTTAGAAAAAAGACATAAAAAACAATTTCATTCCAATTTATTGATATTTTGCAACAAGCTAAAAACATAACTTTTAACCTCTCAAAATATATAAAAAGATGAAGTTAAAATAAATGAAACCATTTATTTCTAATAATTTTAACCCATAACAATACTTCCTCGGTCTAAGAAATCCTTGTACCTGAGGATGAGATAACGACTAAATATTGTTCTAATTTTTTTCAAATGATTTAATCAAATTTTAATGAATGTTCTTTTGTCCAAGAACATGAATGGTGAGACATTGTCGAAGAAGAGTCCGCCAAGATCTAAAATATTTCAACCCTTAGAATTATAACTTGTCTAACACTTTTGTTCGTAAAACAGTAGAATCATTTTCCATTACTTTAAAAGCACCTGAAACACCATCCATAGAACCACAATTTGTAAACATGATAATCAATGCATTAATCACACAAACATCAAATAGAAGGTTAAAGTTTCATTGAGCTTGCATCAAAATTCCTAACTTGACATGGGCAAGAAGGAGTATCATGCATACATAACTGATAGCATGAAGTACATTTAATACGAACCGATATTAAATCAATCGAGTCTTTTAAATGATTGAATCAAATATCAATCATTTTCTTTTGTAGCGTGGTCACATTTAGCATAAGAGTCAAAGATGGCTTCATGAAAATAGTATAAACCAATATCCTCCGGGGTTAAATTTTTTCCTTGAACGATATCGTCAAAAAACACAACTTGTAATTGTTGTGAAGATATATAAATATCATGACCAATAAAAACTTTCAATAGTTTAGATACATTAATATTTTTCATAGTCAGTTCAACACTAGTTGACTTCTTACATTTCATATTCAAATTCAATATAATATTTTTAATGCATATAACCTCGACAATAAAACTTATATCCAAAGTTACACACCTTATTCATTTCACCTATATCTATTTTAGCTAAAAACTAACCTCCATCACATGCCGAGACTAAGTTCAAGGCCTTGAACTTGATAGGCATCATCATACTTTGATGTTAGGTATTATAAAGTGGTAGAGCTAAATTGTTCAAAGCTATCTTCATCAACCTCTACACACCACATTGAAATGCTTAGTAATTGTGACATCTTTTTGTAAGCATTTTATCAAACACATTTTTTGTATGTATGGTTTTATTTTCCAAGTTGATTTTTGGTGTGATAACATTCACGGTGTTACAGTTGGCTCTCACTGAACAATTATGTTGAAATAATTGATAATCTTGTTATTAGCAAGGACCATCGTAATACTTTATTTTAATTAAACAGTTGGATACACAGTAAAATTCTTCTAGGGAGTTTGACAGATAGTAAAAGAAGATGTCATTAGAGGCATTCAGTTTGTTCTTCACATCATATTCCTTACCATTAACATTCAACTTAACTGTTATTACTCTAGTCCCTAAAGTTCAAGCGCCCTCTAAAGCTACCGTTTATAGACCTATCTCTTTATGCACTTGATTTATAAATGCATCATAAAGATCATCACAAATCGTTTAAAGAAATGGTTGCGAGATCTAATTTTGCCAAAACAATGAACTTTTTTAACGGGACGAGACATTGTTGATAATGTTTTACTAGCTCAAGAAATTGTGAATGGTTATGGCCGCAAAAATTTATCCCCGAGATGTGCTCTAAAAATTGATCTTAGGAAAGCATTTGACTCCTTAAATTGTTCATTTGTTATGCAAATCCTAAGAGTGATGAATTTTCCGGTAATGTTTCAAAGATGGATTGATGTTTGCATTACAAATTCTAGATTCTCTATAAACCTGAATAGAGGGTTAATTAGCTACTTTGCTAGGGCAAAAGGAGTTAGACAGGGGATCCATTATCTCTTTATCTATTTATCTTGGTTTTGAATGTTTTCTCTTGTCTCTTGAATTGGGATGGAAAGTTAAAAGTGATAGACTACCATCCAAGATGTAGGAAAGTGTCTTTAACACATGTATGTTTTGCGAATGATTTGTTAGTTTTTACAAAAGAGACGTTGGAATCGGTCTTGGCGCCTACAACAAAATGATCAATCAGTGACGTAATTTATGTTTGATGTTATGTATAACGTCACAAAATATACTATAAATGTGACGATTTTTTTTTCGTCTCAGTTTATTTATAATGGTATATTTTATTGATATTTTTCTAAAACATCATTTATTTTCGTCAATATATGTTAGGCGCCTTAAATAAATTTTGGTGGGAAATTTTTTAATGACATTTAAAGAAATTAGTGACGTTATAATATTGTCATAAATAAAATAAAAAAAATAGTGACGAATTATTATTCTAAAAATTCAATATTAATTATTGATGTTATAAATTCATCATAAAAATATTAATTTATGACATTTTTATTCGTCATAATTTAGAAGATAAAAGGGTGATATTTTATTTATATCATAAAAATATTTCATTATGACAAAAAAGTATATTTTGATACTAATTGTTACATGTCTTATATTTTATATTAATTTTAAATATATCACATGAAATTATAATTTAATGGTTGACATCAATAATTATTAAAAAATGATAAAAAAAAATATTAATAATATTCTTTAAAAATTGATCATGTAATTTTTGTTTTACTAAACACTTTAATAAATTTCATGGATTTATATCGATATAATTAAAAAAATATGTATTTATAATTGATAATATAAATATCCATAAAGCACCAATATAGTTAAATACATAAAACATCAACAATTTTAAAATATTCTTTAAATTATGAAACGGTAACTTTGTTTCTTTAAATTTTAATACAAATATAAATTATATATTTTAATATAATAAAATATTTATGAAACGGAAAAATATTTTAATACCCTTGACTAAATATTTACGAAACGGTAACTTTGTTTCTTTAATTATAATATTCTTTAAATTATATACCCTTGACTAAATATTTTAATACAATATTTTAATTATGAAATGTTACCTTTATTCTTTAAATTTTATAATTATAGTACATAAATATAATTTGTATAATTTTAGATAAAAATATAAATATTCTTTTATAATTATGGACAATTATATTTTACAAAAGTCAACCTTTTTTCCTCCGGTTTTTTCGTCCAACTAATATCATATCCCTTATTCATGGCAAGACTTCCATATTTATAGACGTCCATGTTTATATTTTTCACTATTTTTTTAATTTTCTTGGTCACTGCTAGGGCTATTGAAAGTAGCGTAAATGTATTTTTCTTATATTTTTTTATATTTTGTTTTAATATATGATTATACTCAAATTAGGGTTATATGTTCTATTCAGATCTAAGGTATTGTTTAAGACAATATGCACATTTTTTTAGCATTCATATGTTTTATGATAAACGTTTTTGTTTCATTTATTTTATTTGTAGTTAGTATATTTTATTTTTATTATGTCTAACTTCGATTATTCTTTGTTTTTGTTTGAGAATGTTAGTTCAATTTCAAAAAACTGTGTTATGTTTATATTTTATTGTTTGTGATAAATTTTGTTTGCCTCATAAAATATCAAGACTCTAAATAGAGTGGGTAGAAAATAACAATTGAACGGTCCCAGTATAAACACGTATTAATTATACTAGGCTTCTTCTTTAATCAGTACTAAGTAAACTCAATACAATAAACATATATACCCAGCAGCATAGATTTTAAGCACGAATTGACTTTACAGTCTTGCCAAGCAAGCATTTGAACAGTGGATGCCCTAAGAAGTAAGTGGAGTAAAATTAATCAGTACTAAGTAAGTGGATGCCCCCCCCTAAAAAAATATTATTGGTTGTGATAATTTTTTTTGCCTCATACAATATCAGGACTCTGAATAGAGTGGGTAGAAAATAGCAATTGAACGATCACAGTATAAACACGTATTAATTATACTAGGTTTTTTCTTTAATTAGTACTAAGCAAGCATTTGACCAGTATTATGTTTATATTTTATTATTTGCCTCATAAAATATAACATATATGTTTGTGATAATTTTTTTCTCTAAAAATTTAAAAATATAGCAGAATATATTATTTACATTGTGGGTAATTATTAATAATACTAAATTTGATTATCATTGTATATATTAGTATTTATAAAGATTTTATTTGAATTTCAGGATGGCACCAGGTAAACTGTTTAAAAGAGAGACTTGAACTCAATCAACTTGTAATCAAGTTCCAACACCAAAGGTAGACAATCAGTACAAGAACTTCAACAGGTATCTGACGCTCTAAGTCATGTCCAAGAACATGAACCTCAAGAAATTTTCGATGTTCTAAATGAAACAAACAAAGAAATTGATTCAGATAGAACCATTGAACATTCAGGTAACATGTTTTGAAAATGAGCTTAGCAAATTATAATTTATTTTTGTTTGTTATTATTATAAAATTAATATTTTATTTTTTAGAAACAGTTAATATATCACATAAAAGGGTACGAGGACCAAGTCGAGGTAAGGGACTCGAAAATCTAATTAAAGGTAAGAAAAAGTTGTTAGTAGAGATACCAGTGGGCAAGGGTCGACCAATTGATGCAGTTCAATCGGCTAAATTATCTTCTGAAATCGAAATTATATCTCGACAATTTATTTCAATACCGACAAAATGGAAATATATGAAGGACGATGCTAAATTTTATGCCCTTGAGAGACTTAATGTGAGTTTAATCCCTTTATTATTTTTAAATTTTTATTTTTTTTGTTCTTAATTTATATAATTATATATTATTTTATATTTTAGTCAAAGTTTGAGATGAAACTAGATGATGATTATGTGAAGAGTTCTGTTATGTCAATCATGTCAAAATTATCAAGAAATCATCGACACAAGGTACATTTCCACTTTAAAACACTTCCAAATGTTGATGTTGCGCGCCAAAACAAGCCGACAAAATATAACTTGACACAAGAAAATTGGGAGCAACTATGTGGTTTGTTTAGTGATCCTAAATATCAGGTACGAAATATTTTTATTTCTTTGATTGATATAGTATATTTTTATATAATAAATTATAACTTAGTTTTATATTTGTTTATATTTGAAGAGGAGATGCGAAATAAATGCGAGAGTTAGAAGAAGTGTCAAGTTAACACCTAACCAAGGTTCACGGGCTTTTGTCGCAAGTAGATATGCTATGGTAAGTTGTAATTTTTTTTAGATTTATTAAAAAATATTTTTTAAAATTTTAAAACTAATTATTTATTTTGAAATCGTTTAGCGCAAGGATGATCAAGAACCAAATAGGATTGATTTCTTCAAAGCAACTCATTATTCAAATACTAAAGGATGGACAACTGTAGAGGCAAAAACAACATATATACTAATTTTTAAAATAAGTTAAAATATAATTTTAATATAATAATTATTTTATTTATGTATGAATGCTTTGATTTTTAGGAGAAGATGGTAGAGTTATAATCAACTCTAGTAGAAGGAGTAGAGCCTATGATTATTGATGATATAATGGAGGAGGTGCTTGGTACGAGGTTAGGGTACGTTTCGGGACATGGTTATGGGCCCAAGCCTAACAAAAAAATTCAAGTACATATAGAATCGACTTAGAAAAGCGTTTGAAGAATAAGGAAGATGAACTTAATGCTTGTAAGTCGAATTTTGAAATGATTCAAACTCAAATGGATGCTATGAGATCTGCTTTATTAGCCGTCGGAATTCAAGTTCCACCACTTCATTTTTCAGGTAAACAGCATAATTAATCAAATAAATTTGATTGTATAATTTTAATTATAGTAATTAATATGTTAACTATTTTTGTAGATTCAAACAATACATCAAATTCGTTATCGATGGGATCACAACCAACTCAAGATTTAAATTGAGATTCTCACATCTATTCTAGAAGTTATGTTATTGTTATATTATTTTTAAATATTTATGTTTTTATAATATTAATAATCAAACTATTATTATTTTAGTGAATGACATTATTAGTTGATATTAATGTACTATTTGTAGCGTTATCTCTCTCATCATGTATAGGTTGATATTAGGTAACATTATATTATATTATTAAAAATATGGTGTTATCTCTCTCGTCATGTATAGGTTGATACTAATATACTATTTGTGATGATTTAAATTATTAATAATGAAATTTTATATACTTTTATGACGCAAATAATTGTCATTAATTATAAATCAAAAGATAACGTTATATTTTATTGTCATACAAATTATTATTAGGTGACAATTATGTTATTAAATACGTGATTGTATTTTTGATGTCACCAAGAATTAAAAATCAAGGCATTATGCATGACATTGAGATTTATTAATAACGATTTCTTATATGATTTGATGGCGTTATTAGTTGTCATTGAATATAAATTATGAGGTGACATTTAATATTATCGTTATTCATACTATTATTAAGTGACGATATATTATGTCACTAACAATGTGACGCCTTTCTTTCGTCACTTATACAATAAAATTATTATATTTTTAGCGACGATATGAATTATCAATGACCAAATTTTATATCATTGGGTGACGTAATTTAATGTCACTAAATAAAAAATATAAGGTGATATTTTACATTACCGTCACGATATATTCTACAATACGTGACGAAAAACATATATTGTCATATTTGACATTTAGTGACACACCTAACGTGACGAACGCTATGATACCAAATTTTATGTCACAAAATAGAATTTGTGACGTAAATGTAGATTTTAGTGACAATATTTTAAATGTCACTAATATGCAAATTTGTTGTAGTCATGGGTGTCAAACGAATGCTAGAAGAATTTTATTTGATGTCTGGTTTGCAAATCAATGAGTCAAAATGCCAATTATTTGCTGAAGGAATAGATAAGGATGATTTTGATCGAATTCTGACGGACACTGGTTTCTCTGGTGGATCTCTGCCTGTACACTACCTTGGTGTGCCTTTGGTGACAAAGAGATTATCCCCCAAGGACTGTGAGGGATTAGTAATGAAAATTGTTAGTAGAGTAAAGGCTTGGCCATCGAAGATGCTTTCTTTTGCAGTTAGATTACAACTAATTCAAGCTGTGTTGTTTAGTCTTCAGAATTTCTGGTGCAGGATGTTCCTGCTCCCTTCGAAGGTCTTGAAGAAAAAAACTCAGATATGCAATGCTTTTTTATGGAAGAGAGTTGATACAAATGCAAGGGGTGCTCGTGTTGGTTGGGATATAGTTTGTCACCTAAAGAGAGAGGGTGGTTTAGGAGTAAAAAACATAGTTGTTTTGAACAGAGTCTGCATGATCCGATGCCTTTGGTAGTTGCTCATCCTAGCCGGGTCTTTGTGGGTTGCTTGGGTGTTTGCATATTTGTTAAAAGGGACTTCGGTGTGGAATGCCTCAACAAAACAATATCACAGCTGGGTATGGAAGAAGTTGTTAGGCTTAAAGGAAGATCATGCTATGATAGGAAGCATCCAAGGAGGGTACAAAGTTACGATGGTTTGGGAAGCTCTACGGCATAAAAAACCTAAGGTAACCTGATACAAGATCGTTTGGGAGGCCCTATCTATCCCCGTTATTCTTCTGTTTCATGGTTAGTTATTTTGGATAGATTGACGATAAGGAGTCGAATAGTGCGATGGGATATCATGGAGACCTATGATGTTTATTTTGTGGCATCAATTGTGAGACTCGGGACTATTTGTTTGGTGAATGTGTGTATTCAAAGAATCTTTGGGAGATGGTTATGCAAGGATGCGAACTACCTTTATCTTTTGAATGTTGTAGTGATCTCTTCGAATGGACCCAAACAAATGGTAAAGGAAAATCCTTACGTGCTACGATTGTGAGATTGGCTTAGAATATCTTCAACTATCTCTTGTAGCAAGAACAAAATAATAGATTACATGGAAAGGGTCTGAGGTTAGAAACTGAGTTGTTTGCTCATATAAAATTAAATGTGAAATGAAAAATCTCAGGATACAATAGGATTGGATACAATGATATTTGTATAGTTGAGAATTAGGGGATTAACTAGTTTTTTACCTCTTTGGGGGTTTATTTGTTTAGGGTTTATTGATGTAGATACTCTTTTTCTGTATGATGGTTCTTGGATAATAAAATCTCATTTATCCGAAAAGAAAAGATAATCTCGTTATTAGTGTGGCACCCAAAATCCCTTTCAAAGATATCATTTGACCCAACAATTTTTACAACAAAATCTTCAATTCGTAAACCTCAAAACGAACACTATTGATTTTTGTTTGGACCTCTTGAACCTTCTCAATTAGGGCTAGGTTGATTTTTTTTCTCCAATCAAATGGTCATCGTGTTGAATTCTGTATTATGACAAAATTTTATTGAGAAAATGATTTCACACTTTCAATTAATTGTCAGAAGAAATGACTTTAATACTTTTGTTGCAATGCAAAACTAAAAAAAAAGAATTAAAAGGATGAGAAGAATAGAGAGAGCAAAGGAACATAAAAAAATAAAGAATTTAGAGAAAACTAAAGAAAATTATTTTCATTCTAATTCATTTATATTTTATAATAAATTAAAATAAGGTTTTTAACTCCTCAAAAAACATAAAATGACGTAATATTTTTATTGATAAAACTAAAATAATCGATACTATTTATTTTTTATAATTTTAACCCGTAAAACTTATAACTTCAGGTTAATGAGTAAAAGGATAGATAACTAACCTTTGTAACTAACTGTTAGCTATCAGGTGTTACTCAAGAAATTAGGGGTGTTCAAAATTAACTGCAACCGTTATCCGTAACCGTTAATTGATATAAGCGTCATATTTTACAGGTTAATTAACCGAAATATTAAAATTAAAAGGTTACAGTTAATCGAATCGTTAAAAGTGATTGTTAGTGATTACGATTATAATTATGAATTTTGACTAAAGGTTAGCCTATAAGTTAACCGTTATGAAATTATTTATATATATAAGATAAGATGACTTTTCAAACTTTGTTGATGATTTTTATGTATTGAACTTTGATTATTATATATTAGTTAAACATTTATCTTTAAAACTTTATATGACTTTTATATTTTGTACTTAACGGTATATTTCTACAATGTTATATGCTGCAAACTTTTTTAACCTTAAAATATTACGATGCTTGTATGTTGTCTTGTGTTGAAACTTTTTAAAATATCTTTATGTAAGTATTTTTATCAAATTTTTAATTATTTAACATACGAGATAATTACATTATTTTTAAAAAATAATGAACATGTGGTAAAAATTATAATAGATTATAGGTTAACCTATAATCGAATCGTTAATTAACCACATCTTAATGGTTAACCGTAACGATTAACCGTTTCTTAATAGTTAAGTTACGATTAATTAAAATTTAATAATTGTTATAATGATTAACCAACTATTTAAATTAAATTGTACGATTAACCTATCATTAACACCTCTACCTGAAACAATATCCCCTGGTATCAAAACGAATATCAAAATGTGGCTACGTACGACAAGTAGAAAAACTGGCCCAATAAGCCCCAAATTGGCCCAACACTACGTAGAAAAATCGTCAAACCAATATCCCGACTCTTTGATCCTCCCCCCCTTATCCCTCCCCCCAAAATGGCTCTTCTCGGCGACGACGGTCGCGGCTACGACCTAGCTCGGCTGCTGGAGTCATGCGGCGTCTGGAGAGAATGGCTGGGGGAATCATCCTACGCTTCTTTCGTCCAGTTTCTCTCCTCTCCTTTGGCGTGGGAATCGTTCATGCGCGTTGACGACTCACTTTCTAGGGCTCAGATACATCTACAGCTCAGGTGTCGAGCCCTATTGTTTGATAAAGCCACCGTCGCTCTCTTCCTCAGATCGCATCCTACCACCGCCACTAATTCTTCTTCTTCTTCAGTTGCCGTTTCAAAGCTTAATCCAAATTGTAAGATTTGTTTCCCTATAATGAACTAGCTGAAAGTATTTAATTATTTGAAAAAAGGCACTTATTTTTATTTTTATTTTTTCGCTTCGCTTAGATTTACATTTGCACGGTGATGACGTGTACTTTACTTTGGAGGGTTCGTCCCAGGATAGTGGCGCTGCATCTAATTCCGCAGCGTCAAAGGTTTGATTTTTCTTTTACTTCAGTGTTTAGTTTTTCAGTTTCTTGACGAAGTACTTATATTAGTGAATAATGAAAACAAAATTATTGTGTATTTCAAACCACTGAGTAAATGGTGAAAATTAGTTATCACTACGTAATAGTAATTTTTGTATAGAACTAAAATCGTACATTTGCTTTTTGAAAGAAAGGGGGAACTTTTTTTGAAATTTTCATCTTCGAGAAGTTTTGTTTGATTTTACATTCAAATGTTATTGCCCTTTCTTGATGTTTAATAGCAAGTTTATAATTATTCTGTGTTTTTCAGTAAACTTCATTCGATTCTTACATCCAAATGTTGTTGCCCTTTCTTACTGTATGTTTAATTGGAAGTTTCTAATTATTTTATGTTTTCTGGAAATCAGTCAAAGTTGTGTTTTGGTGCTGGATCGAAGTATGGTGAATTGGAATTTGATAGCTTATCCCACAGATATAGGAATGAAGAGTTGCCAGACACTTGGTATAGTCAATTTATTGAGAAATATAAACTTACAAGACCCTATAAGTTGTCTTTTGGGGACCAAGAGTCTGAAAAACGTATGCCAGAGGAAATGACTACATATCTCAGAATGCTTGAGAAGCATAAGCGAAGACAAATGGCATTTCAGGGTGATCAGCATATGGGATATGGAAATACAGGTGTGGATGGCATTAACTCGATCGATGACGATACCCCTTTCTTCCCTGAAACGATGTTTATGATGAACTGTGTACCTGATAGTCCCCTCCCTCCAACAACCAGAGTGCGGGATAAGAAGGCAATAGAGTTCTACGGAGTTCTTGATACTCTACCACAGGTTTCAATCCGAGGTCCTGTTATGATTGAGAGGCTTGGTATAAGGCCTGAGTACCTTAATATGGAACAGGGTGCAAACATAAACCGCGGGAAGACTCCCAAGAAACATCTTGGTCAGGAACAAGCATCACAACTTTCTCGAAAGGTCATAGCACGGTTACTGACTGGTGTTGGGTTCGAAGGTGCCACTGAAGCTCCAGTGGAAGTCTTCGCTCAGTTTCTCAGCTGTCATATTTCTAAACTTGGTCGTAACCTAAAAGTTCTTACTGATAATTACAGAAAACAATGTTCAGCCGTAGAGCTAATCAGAATGTTCCTTCAAACATCTGGATATAGGTAAATTTGAAATTCAGTTTGTTTTACTTTATGAAATTGGTTCTTGTTCACTGTCCTGCTTTGAACTTTCCAAAAACCATTATTTTGGTGCTCTAGTTAGTTGGTCTGGAATACAATAAAAAAGAATGCTGCGTGGAGGCACTGTCATGGAACTATTTTGGCACATTTGGGGGGAGGAAGAACTTTTGAATTTGGCTCCCCTTTAGTTTTAAATTTGAATTCTTTTTAGAGTAGACTATCATAAGTTTATGGTTTGTAGTGAGTGTACAGTGACATCTTTCATCATGACTTGAGATTCATAATTTCAGTATTAAGATACTACTGTATTGATGCCTAATTTAGACAGTTTCTGACAAAAGCGTGTTCATCTTGGATAAGAGCTAAACTATTGGTCTGAAACTCACCTTTCCCTTTGAATTAAGTTGTTATATATATAATGTAAGTATGTATGTCTTTTTGTATGAGTTTTCATATTTTCAACTTTTTGATGTTGCATACATCTGTCTCCTTTCTGCACACTTGGTTTTATCCCCTTCATATAAAGGTTTCTCTCTTCGATTAATTATCAAACGCGTTATTTTAATTGCAGTAACTTTGGGGCTCTAGCTGAACTTGTCAAAGATAGCACTAGGAACTTAGTGCAGCAAACTCAGCAACAAATGCATGCAATTCAGTCTCAATTGCAGCCACAGCACCAAAATGCTCTTCGAATGGCCCAGCAAGTATGTATAATTTTTGTCATTCGACTTGAATTATCATTAGCAAGTTGGATTTTTATGGTTACAACTTGCTTTGATAACTTTATGGTTCTGGATCTTTTTTTTTATTGTTGGCACTATCTTTATGATTTTTTGAATGTGCGGCAATTGGTTTTTGGAGTTATGGATGAAAATTTAGAAGAGATGCAGCTTAATTTAGTTCATCTACTGTATTGTGTTCTTTACCTTTTAATGTAGTCTTTTGCATGTTATGGTCTACTTAATAACATTTGTTTGATAATTTGATGGTGTAGCTTCAGATGACGAGACAAATGCATCCGCAGATGCAGCAAATGGTTCATCAGCAAAACTTAACGTTTCAGCAGCAGCAGCAGTTGGAAAGAATGCTTAGGCGCCATCCATCTACCTCCCGTCCTATTATGGATATGGTGGATAAAGACCGACCATTAGTGCAAGTTAAGCTTGAAAACCCATCGGAGCTGCCCATGGATAACAATGCCTTTAATCCTATCAATGCCCGACATCAGCAAATGCAGTTCCGTCAACAGCAACTCGCTGCAATGTCAAATCTGCATTCTCAATCCAACAATCAATACAGGCAGTTGATGTCTCCACAAATTCCTCAAACACCGTAAGAAAAGCTCAGTTGGAGAATTTAATTTTTATTTAAAAAAAATATACTAACTCAATATTATACTGAATTGAACATCTTTCATATATGCATTCAGGAACATGGGTATTGTTCGAGCTCCTCCGGTGAAGGTTGAAGGTTTCTCAGAATTAATGGGTGGGGATACCACCTTGAAGCACGAATCCGAGGAAAATAAGCTGACCTCGTCATCCACCACCAAGTAAGTACTTCTTGAAGTACAGTTGTCTGAGCAGTTTGTTTCGGCATTATGTGTCTAGCTGAAATGTTTTGTATCACTTCTTAGAAAGATAAGATGCTATGTTTCTATATGCTCTCATTTGTACATTTGTTCGAACAATTGATGAACTTAGAAGTCGGAATTCATTAACTCGAATCTGGTTAATTGCTTTATGATTCAAATTTGTTTAGTACCCGCGTTAAATAGATGGGTACACTACTTGCATGAACCATCTTGTCTCGGTTGTTAAAGGAACGGTTGTTGTTCTTTGAGATTACAGGTTCGAACACTAGTAATGTCAGCACAATGAGCGAGCAATCAATGTCCAATGATTAAGAATATGTCATAAAACAGATATTATTGTAATCATTGTAGTTAATTAAAAAATGGGTATACTACTCCGTTGGTCACCCAATTATTAGCACATTTCTATTTTGGTCATTGAACTATTCTTTGTCACTGTTGTAAAACAATTATCATATTTCGGTCACCTTCGGTTAATAGAATTGTTAACGTTACTCGTTTTTAATTGGCAAAATAGCAATTTAACACTTAATATTTCATATGCTATCAATTTATCCCTAATTATAAATAAGTTAGTGCTCCTGCATTTACGACTATCAGTTTAATCTCCATGCTGTAATAAATGTTTTTTCTGAAAATATATTAAAATATTTTATAACGGTATCAAAAGGATTGATATCCAAAGACGGGATGTCACTAAAAAATAGAGGATAAAAAAATGTGGATAGGAGTCTAGGTCGGATATCGTTAAAAGAAATTAATTAGAGATTTATAATGTTTGAGTCAAGATTTGGCTATGTGTGAAAAAAGATTATTATTCTTATTTTTTCACGTCGTCTAAAATTAGTATCATATTACAAGTGTTGTTTAAAATTACAGTAGTATTTATTCTAATATATAATCTCTATTATTTAACATTAATCGTTCAATAATTTTACTGACATCATTGGTGCTCAGACCATGACCTCAAGAAACAATAATCATTTCTTTAATTACTTGAGCTAGAGAGCTTGTACATTGATAAAGAGATTAAATTTTAAAAGAAACGGAAGCTTTAAAGCTGAAAAGTGGGATGAAAATGAAAAAAAATATAATAGAATGGAAGACAATACAAAGATTCAGAAATGTGGGGATATAAACATAATTTTGCCCTTTTCTTCAAAGTAGCGTGTGTAGTAACCGGGTCGGGTTACAATGCGGATCACGGATAAAATAACGTCATTTTATGATTAGGTTACTACATAGATTAAATTGCGGTATCACGGTCGTAGAACGCTACGGACGTTACGTAACGCGAAATCGTCATATGATCGTGACTAGTTTCAAAAATCACGATCATTCTAAAATATTATAGATATACACATTTTATAATTATATTATATTATTAAAATATTAATATGTTAATTTATGTATTTTATTTATTTTTAAAAATAAAATTAATATAATTTATAGATAAAAAATTATTTAAAATATCGGTTATACAAACATTATAAAGCTAAATAATGAATAAAAATACTTATATTCTAATGAATAATATCATACTAAAAACACATACATGTTGAATAGTATAATATTTTAATACGAAAAATTTTATTTTATATAACTTTAAAAGAAAAAACAGGTGTATAAATATAAAAACTTAATTTCTTATTCACCATCAAATTAAATGGTGCGGAGGTCCAGAGTATCTTTAATTCTATCAGTGCCTTGGGTTCAATCATTTTTATTTTATATGAAAAAAGCATCACATTGCAGGTATCATTAGTAGAAAATATTTGATATATTAAATGATAATCAAACAATTCATAACTTAAAAGCACTGATATAAAATTATAATATTGGTATATATCAATCTTAAAAAAATATATAATACGATAAAAATAAAAGTAATAAAGTTAAATTAATTTTTTAAATGAAAAAATCACCACTATATTTAAAAAGGGTAAAAATTTTATAATTTTTATTTATGTTTTATTGATTAATAAAGTTTTTAAACAGATAAGATAATTGATCTAATAATCGATGTTACTATATTTGTGTAGTTAATTATTAAATTAAAAAAATCGAGTATTCTATTTACGTAATTTTATATTTTAAATCATTTAGAAGTTTATTGCAGTGCAATATATAGTATATTATAGTGTTACGTAACGGTTTTATAACGAAAAAATCGTAATACGATATTTATATTGCGTTGCGTTAATATTAAGTTGCGATGACCTCAAAAAAATTACGATGTTACAGCCGTAATTTAATACTATGGGTTGATACGTCTAAATCAATCCCGTTTAGTGAAACGTATAAACTTCTTGTAAAAAACACATATTTGCACTAGATTTATTTTTAAAAAATATTGAAAACTGTTGTGGTTTCTCTCAATTCCCTTGTCATGGCTTAGTTTATCAGCCAAGGCTCTGTTGCGGACTTTCATACCCCGATTCCCCGACAACAATCGTCGGTTTACGTTGTTACCAAAAATTTGAGAAAGATTATCTTTTCGGTTATACTCGACGCGCTATGTTTAAATCCGACCTCCTATTTTGCTAACAACGGTCTTAGGTGAGAAAATCTACAATACCAAATTGCTTTTTTCTTTACCTTTTTCTTGTTTTCACTGCTTTTTCAATATTCCTTTTTGTGTTCAATTTTGTCTGTATAGATGATTGAAGTAAGAAAGCATTATTTTTAAACTCAAAATCTCTTTCTTTTTTTTAATTTTTGAATCGAATCCCCTTTTACATTATATTATCATGGTTTTTTATGCATGAACCATTTAGTCTCATTGGTTGAAGGAACAGTTGTTATTACTGAATGTCACAGGTTCGAGCACTAATACTATCAGCACAGTGATTGAGCGATCAATGTTTAATGGTTGAGATGTATCTACTTTAGAATAGATACTACTGTAAACATTGTAGCTAAATCAAAAAAAATTAAAGGATAACCCTAAAATATAAATAAAATACATGCAAATTGTGTTATTTTCAGATAGGGATAATATATATATATTTTTTGGCATAAAGATAATTTTAACCCTTAACGTTTATAGCTTTGGTCGTTTTGAATCTTATTTTATCGTAGTTAGGATTAAGAATGTTTAATAATATTTTATTTTAGAATTAATTAATTTTTAATATTTTATTTGAATTTTAATTGTTTTATATTTTTATTTTAGAATTTGTAATCATAGTGTATTGTAATTATTTTTTATTTGAGATGTATGAACAAATAAAAAATAACGGGAATAGTATTATATAAATAAAATATCATAAACTAATATAATATTTCATTTTTTATTATATAACAAATATTTTAAATGTCAAATTCTAGATAATAATTTAAATAATACAAAATCCATCACATTTAATCTTAAATATTACATACAATAAATCAAATTCACGGGAAAAAGGTTTCCATGAGACAATTGTGTCACAATAATTATGTAGAAATTTTAAAAAAATGTTATTTATTTTTTAATTTTAAAATATAATAAAAAAATATAAACACAATTCGAATAAGATTTTGATTTTATCGTAGTTAGAGTTAAGAATGTTTTATAATTTTTATTTTAGAATTAATTAATTTTTAATATTTTATTTGAATTTTAATTGTTTTATATTTTATATTAGAATAAAATTATATTCCATATATATATATATTTGATAGGTTACATTCCATGTCATTTAAAATTATATTTCATATATATATCATCGTTAAATTTTTAACGGTTTAGTCATCAAGCTAGTTAAAAAATAAGCTATTTGTCAAAAAGATATAGGTTAAGGGCTAAATTTATCCCAAAAAAAAGAATAAGGTCCAAAACGACAAAAAGTATAAACGTTAAGGGTTAAAATTATCTTGAGTATAATTTATCATTTATATTTATAATTTTATTGATTTAATATTGAGTATTTATTTAAATATATTGAGTTCTTTGTTATATGAGATTAATCGATAATTATAAAAAAAATATAAAAATTCTCTAAAATGTTTAATAAAAGTTTCTTAAAATTGTACTTATAAATATTAGGAATGAAATAAAAAAAAGTTATTTCATCCACGCCTTTTATTGATTTTACTCTTGATAAAATCCCTTAGCAACAAGACATGCTTTGTAGTACGAAATAGATCCATCAGGATTGTGTTTGACTCGGAATATTCATTTACAGTCAATAGTATGGGCACCATCAGGTAGAGGAACAAGAGACCATGTGCCATTGGCAATAAGAGCGTTATACTCAGCAAGGATAGCCTCAAGTCTTGTGGGAGACTGCATAGCTTGTACTATAAAACTAGAGACAACATCAACATTGGAAATAGCAGAGTATATCTTTGGTTTAAAGATGCCGTATTTTCTTTGTGTGAGCATGGGATGCGCATTGGTCATGCCAACTGTGGCGGCGCTAGTATTAATTTTAACATCGACTGTGACACTAACATTCTCAGGTAATAAAAGCATGCTCATCAAGACCAGTGTCAATCGAGTTAGTGTTAATTGCTTCAGTTGTGCTTCAGGTTAGAGCAACTGAAAAGAGATTTTGCAGGTGGTCGTGCAATGGTGTTATTGGTCGAAGGTGCAGGTGAGACATCACCATTCCGAGGGCTTCTCGAAGTAGGTGTTGGGTTAGAACTAACATCAAGTGTCAGATTTTAGGATTCCTTGACAGGTGAGGATTCATAAGAAAAAACTTGGGTTCGACATACAATGTTTGGGAACACACATAGAGAGGGTGAACTATACACCCTAGAGTTTGGAGCACGGTCATGACCAGATTGAATATTTGTTGCAAACAGAAACACGTTCTCGTCAAACACAATGAGTCTGAATATGACAATTTTTTCTTGCGGCAATAAGCATCGATAACCCCTATGTTGGATACTATAGTCGATGAAGGTGTAGGGCTAAGAGTGAAATTCAAGTTTGTGACTCTAAAATGGTCGAAGATGGGAAAAACATCAACATCCAAAGATACGAAGCAACGTATAATCAAATTTGCATCCATGTAATATCTCATAAGGATTGATGCCATTAAGAGCACGAGTGAGAAGCCGTTTGATTAAATGCACCATAGTCACCACGACATAGGACCAAAAATGTAGAGGCATAAATTCTTGACTGAGTAGAGTTAAAGCAAACTCAATAATATGATGGTGTTTATGTTGAACAACGTTATTCTATTAGGACGTGTGAGGACATGCGAGACTATTTCGAATGTCGGACTCAGTTAACAGTCATAAATGACTACGAAACTTAACACACTAATCACTCTAAGCTTCTTTGATTTTGGCATCAAATTGTGTCAAAACAAATTTAGAGAACAATTTGAAGGCATTCACAGTTTGAGCCTTATCTTTAAGAAGGTATAGCCATGTGTGACGGGTGCAAGCATCAACAAACACGATGTAGTACGAGTAGGTTCCCGATTTTGTATAGTTAGGCCCCCATAAATCCTTAAAAATTAACTAAAAATGTTGATTATACACCGTTTGAGATGCATCGAACCGTAATTTGTGACTTTTCCTTAGATGACAAGCTGAGCAAACACCAATATCACCAATTTCATTAGTTTCATAAGAAAGATTACAGTCGCATAAAATTTTCATCAACGAAGCATGACTAGGGTGAAGTATACACTCTAAAGTTTGGAGCATAATCCTGTCCAGATTAACCGTTTGTTGCAAATAGAAACACGTTGTTGTCAAACATGTGTCTAGAGAGAACAATTTTTCCTTGAGGCAAAAAGCATTGATAACTCCTATGTTGCATACTATAGCCAATGAAGGTGTAGGGTTGAGAGTGAAATTCAAGTTTGTGAATCAAAAACGGTCGGATGTAGGGAAAACATTGACAACCAAAAATACAAAGCAAGGTATAATCAACTTTGCATCCATGTAATATTTCATAAGGAATCATGCCACTAAGAGCACGAGTGGGAAGCCAATTGATTAAATGCACCGTAGTTACCACGACATAGGACCAAAAATATAGAGGTATAGATGCTTGGCTGAGTAGAGTTAAAGAAGACTCAATAATATGATGATGTTTACGTTCAACAATGTCATTCTGTTCGGACGTGTGAGGACACGTAAGACTATGTCAAATATCTGACTTAGTTAACAACCTTAATATACTAAGAAACTCACCACCCCAATGACTCTGACCTTCTTTGATTTCGGCATCAAACTGTGTCAAAATAAATTTGGAGAACAATTTAAAGGCATTCACGGATTGATCCTTATCTTTGAGAAGGTATAGCCATGTATGGCGGGTGCAAGCATTAACGAACGCGACGTAGTACGAGTAGGTTCCTAATTTTGTATGGTTCGAACCCCATAAATCCTTAAAAATTAGCTAAAAAGGTTGCTTGTACATCGTTTGAGATGCATTGAACGATAATTTGTGACTTTTCCCAAGTTGAAACCGACACTAATAGATTACACGGGGAATATCAAACCAAACCCGCGAAGGTCTGATTCGATAAACAACCCTAAAACCGTTATATTTTTTTTTATTTTATGTTTACTAGATGCATAATCTTATTCCTACATGTCAAGGTCTCATACAAGGCATTAACGGAAACAAATCAATCTTAAACGATCGTCCGATTAAACACTTAAGTAAACTAAGGACTAAAACGTAAAACTTTTAAATTCTATTAGTAAAGTATAAATTCTTTTCATTGAAGTTCAATTAAACACTCAAGTATCCTTCACAGTAAATTTCAAATCAAACGGATCATTCTAACATCATCAATTGCATATTTCTCTAATTTAGGGACCAAAATGTAAATCTTCCAAATTACAAGGACTTCATCCAAAATAGATTAACCATCTTGAACTTGAATCAACTTTATGCATACATGCAAAATTTCAGCTCAAAATAACATTTGTAAGTACCCTCAGCGAACAAAGGAAGATATCCGGGATTAAAATATAATTTTCAGCAACTTTCAATTCTTGGTAGTCAAAGGTTTCGAAACCTTCCAGAAGGTTTTGAAACTTATTTTAAAAGGTTCGAAACCTTCCAGAAGGTTTCGAAACTTTTTGTAAAGGGTTCGAAACTTCCCTGAAAGTTTCGAAACTTTTCGCGTCCAGTAATCTTCCAGAATTGAAATTGCCCGCAAGGTTTCAAAATCTTCCTAAAGGTTTCGAAACTATTTGACAAAGGTTTCAGAACCTTCCCAGAGGTTTCAAAACTTTGGGTCTGGAACCAAAAGTTCCGTCACACTAAGTGAACACCAACAATTCAATACACAACCTTTAATCACTTCCAACTATATGCATAATTCCTAAGCATAATTAACAACTTATAACACATGATTAACAACGTCACAGACATCAATCAAACTATAGGCATGCTTCCTAGAAGATGACTAAAAACATAATAATCATGCAAGTACGTGTTTCAACAATCCAAGCTATACCATAGTCCAACAATTAACAATCAAGCAACAAAGGTCTTATTATAACATAAACCAAAGTCTAAGTAACACTCCTCACATAGGTTGGGTTACACATTGTCATGCCCCAATTTATTTTCCAAAAACATACCAAATTGTAGTAATCCTTCCCCTCGGTTTCCTTGCCTCGAACGAAGCCTTAAGTGTCTTTATTTTTCTGCAAGGATGAAAAGAGAGCTTAAGCAAACATGCTTAGTGAGGAAGCTCTACACAAAATCATCAATGCATCACTAAATCATGCATGCTAACATCTCATGATCTTGTTCATCAAACCATATGCATCCTTGAGTTTACATAAACTTATCAAAACAAATTATAAATGATGCACAATGTCCTTCTTAAATTCATGTATGTATATTGGCATTCTAGTGACCACTTAATGTGAATCTTGAGTTCACCGAATACACGGATCCATTGTTAGAGACCATTGTCTCGTCATGACACGAAGTCACCATTGACATGACACCAAGTCACCATTGACATGACACCAAGTCACCATTGACCTGACTCGAAGTCACCATTGACATGACACGAAGTCACCATTATAGCACTACCACGTACGATAGGACACATAGTCACCCTTGTTACGTGTAGGCGACTCTACCACGCACGGTTGGACATATAGTCACCCTTGTTACGTGTAGGCAATTTTCTATATTCTCAACTTTGTTTATAGTACACTTAAGACAATCCTAATGACATGTCATTTGTATTCGAATCTAAAGTTACTGTCACTAAGCCAATATCATAATCAAATGTGCATGATACTTGCTGCTCATAATGTATGCATAATATGTTCAACAAATTAACCAAAAGCCATGCCCAAAGGCACCATCATATATAAGGCAATTAACCATATTGTATTCCAAATCATTTCTCATAATTTTCCATAATCATGGATGCTAAATAAGCTATGCATTTCAGCAAGTATTTCTCATGTATGCATCAATTCAAATCATGTTCATGCATTTCCAAGAATCTCACTGCATTACCAACATAATGCCTTTATCGAATATAGCTGAAACTCATATTGATTTATGAAAAATATTTACTTTACTTACTCTTGAACTATGAAAGGTTTTCACACTCTTCCATAGTCCCCAAAACAGAACCGTACCAAATGCGATTCGATTTAAATCCAAAAACACTCACCAATAAGCGAAACAAGCTTTTGCTGATATCCCGACAATCAAGCCAATGCACCAGCACTCAAGCACCTTCTTGTACCTCTTCTACAATATTAAAAACAGAGCATTCATATATCATAACATGCTCAAATCAGCAGCCATATCCGATCACCATAAAACTACCGAAAACTTAGCCGAAAAGATCGTAAACTAAGCCGAAACGCATCCGAACAACATCAGCCCAAAACCTAATGATTCTAACATCTAATCCACTTCAATTATGAACCAAAAACACATCCAAACCATCCTTATATCTCCAGCAACATATAAGCACCTAAAGCAGCTCCTAAAACAACCGAAAAACACCTTAAAACAACACAGATTGCATTATTCCGAGATTAAATTAATGTGCTATCAAATGAAGACTCAATTAATCATTTAATTAACATAAAAACATAATTGAATTCATCTAATTTCAGCATTGAATGAGATCCAAAAAGATTTCACAAAAACATTTACAAAATCACTAGATCTAACATTGAAAACCTAGAATTAAGTTTTATTCAAAGATTAACAAGCTAATACTTGGGAATTTCAATAAAGAACCTTAGAAAAGAGTTAAAAATCCAGAAAATTACCTTTAAGATCTATTCACTAAAAAGATGCAATTTCCTCTTCTTGATTCCTTGCAATTTGATGTTGATTTGATAAAATTGATGGTTAGGTTTTGTAAAGAATGGAAAGATGATTAAAATGATGTAATTTTTGTGGAAAAAGATACAAAAATAAGCAAGAAATTGAAGAAAAGAGATGAAGGAAAATGGAGAGAAAATGAGAGAAAAAAAGTAGTTTTAAGAGAAAATGATTATCATCTTTAATTAAAGTAATTAAAAAGCATTTTGGTGAATAAATCATTATTAAAAATTAAAAATGGGTTTATGGCCCCCTAAGGATTCTAAGTTTATCTTGCTTTTCAATTTAGTCACTAAAACTTCAAATTTTCGAAAATCATAAATTAAGTCCTCCAATTTTCCAAAAATTACAAATTGGTCACTTATGCATAATTAAGCATAATTAAAAATCAATATAAAGTCCAAATTACTTTATTTTAATATTTAAAACATATTTTAATATTTTTAAACCATATTCCAAAATTATTATTTTTCCTAATTAAAGTATTCTTATTTTATTTTTCTCCGGAATAATGAACCGGAGAACTCGATTCGACCCGAATTGAATTCTCCTAACTAAAGCCCAAACTAACAACCCTAAAAACGGGTTGTTACAACTCTCCCCCTCTTAAGAAAATTTTGTCCTCGAAATTCTCACCTGAAGTAAACAAGTGAGGACCTGCTCCTCCATACTTTTTTTTTGCCTACCAAGTTGCCTCTTCGACACCTCGGTGTTTTCAAATCACTTTATTCAAATCTATGGTCCTTCCTCGAAGAACTTTTATATCCACATCCAAAATCCTCATTGGTTCCTTCTCATAACTCATATCCGTTCTTAACTCAATCTCCTCTACTAGAACAACATGAGAAGGATCTGAACCATACTTACGAAGCATCGTTACATTAAAAACATAATGCATCCAACTCAACTCCACCGGTAACCTCAACCGATAAACAATAAGACCAATTCGCTCTAACACCTCATATGGTCCAAAAAAATGAGGACTCAACTTACCCTTTCGTCCAAACCTCATCACCTTCTTCCACGGAGAGACCTTAAGAAACATTTGTCTCCAACAGCATACTCTATCTCTCTACGCTTTAAATCGGCATAGGACTTCTGCCTATCCGAAACTTTCTTAGGTTTAGCACATATAAACTTAACTTTCTCATCCATATCCTTCAACACTTGAGGAAAAGAAACATACTTCTGTCCAACTTCCTTCCAACACAAAGGTGTACGACATTTACGCCCATATAACGCCTCAAACGGTGCCATCTGTATACTTGTCTGAAAATTATTATTATAAGCAAACTCCACTAACGGCAATTGTTTCTCCCAAGAGGCTTGAAACTCGATGACACAACACCTCAACATATCTTCTAAAGTCTGAATAACACGCTCAGACTGTTCATCCGTCTGTGGATGATAAGCTGTACTAAAGCTAAGTCTCGTACCCAAAGCTGTCTGCAAACTCCTCCAAAACTTAGATGTAAACCGCGAATCTCTATCCGATATGATCGACTTAGGCCCACCATGTAACCTTACCACCTCAAAAACGTACAAATCCGCCAACTTATCCATGGAGTACATCGTATGCACGACAAGAAAATGTACACACTTCGTAAACCTATCAATAATCACCCATATATAATCATTTTTGGACGATGTTAATGGCAACCCCGTCAAAAAATCCATGGTAATCCCTTCCCATTTCCATTCCGGAATTTGAACCGGCTGCAACAATCCTGCAGAAAACTGGTGCTCAATTTTCACCCGCTGATACACCATACAACGAGATACAAACTCCGCCACATCCTTCTTTAAACCAACCCAAAAGTACATACTTTGAGATCTCTATACATCTTCACACTACCCGGATGCATAGCAAACGGACTAGTATGAGCTTCCGCCAAGATAGCGTGCCTCAACTCCTGATCATCCGGCACCACAACTCGACCTCTAAAACACAACACCTCATCATAATCAAAATGATACACGGTTGGTCTACCCTCAGTAATATCCTCCACAAAAGGTACCAACGTCTCATCCTCAAACTATTTCACCTTATCATCTCAACAAAGATAAGTTTTACTTACAACTCCACCACTCAACCACCTTCCTTTGAAATACTCAACTTAAAAAACATCATCCTCAACTCAACTGCCGTCTTACGGCTTAAAGATTCAGCCATTACATTAGCTTTCCCCGGATGGTATACAACAGACAACTCACACTTACCCTCTTCGGACAACCAACAAATTCTTTCCCCACACCAAAGTAACAATGTACAACTTACCACACCATCTCAACCTTTATAGAAAATATAACTCAAAAGGAAACCCCATAAGGTTGATAACCAACTCTTGATAACCGCAACGGTTTCCATACCACCACCATCGAACTAACCTTAAATTTGACATCCTCCCACATATCAGGTAACCAACTAAGCCTTTCACCAACCTCCACTCCACACGACAAACTTCAAACTAATTTGCACAAAACTGTCAACACTGTCTTAAGCAAACTCCACCACCAACAACAACTTCATTATGAGTCATATTAACCATATCACAACATCACAACATACCATCCATTTACCTATGAATGATAAAACCCAACATCCAAACGGCAACCTATGACGGTCTTAAAAACTCTCAAATCTTATCATATTATAGATACACCACTCACACGCCTTTTCAATGGGACTTAGAAACCCAAGAACACCGTACTCAAACAAACGATTGATCCAACAACCCTCATAAGAAAACTCCATACAATCCATAGAACTTACTACTAAACTTATAATGATTCTTTCCGACTTCAACCTTGGCACCTTTAATACTAATAATAACCCGAAGAAAATTGATACTCACTCTTACCTTATCAGCAAGATAAATATTTACATACGATTCAAACATAATCCAAACAAGCTTAGTCAAAAACACATGTTTTCCCCAACTCCTACCATAACACTTACCACCAAACTTATGGAAAAAGATTACCATAAGCCCTGATCAAGATACCATTCCATCTCGGTACTTTTCGAAACAACCATGCGGCTTACCTAACACAAAAAGATTCTCAACACAAAACTAAACCTTGCCAAGAATATATCCTTTACTAGACCCTCAACAACCACCTTGCCACGACTTGTCCCCGATCAACTTTACCAAGGTAGAGTCTCGCTCATAGCTCCACCATTTTACTAGGTCTCCCTATAGGTTAACCGAACATCTTCACTCGTAACTCCACAACAACCCTGGATTACCCCACATAACAAACTCTCAATGCAAGCATCCTTATGTAAGCCAAGTCATCCCTGATTGCTAACATTCTATAAAACATATCATACAAGAAACTTACCAACTTTGTGTCAAACCCAACATCGAACTCATCTCCACGATAATACCTCCAACTTAAGGTTTAGCCACCATAATCAACTCAACACTATATTTCAAACTTTAAGATCCACACATTGTTAAGTGCCTTGACACTTAAACCAAAACTCCTTCCCAATATTAACTCATCGATAAACCACTCTTACCTTAACTATACCACAACAAGATCCAAGCTTGTAGAACTATTTCTTTCACTAGATCCAATATTTCTTATTTTATAACCTTACCAAAGTAGTAACCATATTGATGAAACATCCACAAACATGAACCCACTAAACACAAAACCTTACAACACTTTTTTTCGATAAAAGAAAACCCACAAGACTGAACAACCGATACAAACCATAAATTGTCAAGCGGTCCTCGATACACCACTTCAAATATCATCAGAAACTAACTTTACCCGAGGTAACTCCAACTTAACATCTTGTAAACCCAACATGTACACTTTCATCCTTTATAGTACAACCAAACCTCTCACGGTCACAACAATCTATGATTCAAACACCCGATACCTCAACTCCCATACCAATACATATCTCATATTTTACTTCCATCCTGACCATACCAGATCGTTCACAACCCCTGATCTAACTACACACTAACCACACTACAAAGAATTCCATGTAATTTCCATAAAATAATTTTATATCACTTAGAAAAACACCAACCCGCTTTACTCTACAAAACATGTTGTAACCTTCTTACAACCTCCAAATCCTAACTAGAAAGAATTCGCAAAACTCAGACTTACCTTTAGTAATGACCAACTCAAACTAACCATAACTCAAGGTATTTACCTTGGTTTCAAACATTCACAACTCTGAGACCAACCACTCATTCTTCATCCAAGACTTTTCCCTAACCAAAAAATGTAGCTTGCCCATTACACATTCAGCTCAACACCACAAGAAAGCTCTTTCAACCCTTTTTCTTTTCACACCTTCACCTTAAAAGAACCAAACACACTCCACTTATACCCTCAAGGAGCTAATCGCAACTGTGAACAAATGTATGCATGATTTCTTGTATGCCCACATAAATGCCTATGCAAATGCATGTGCATGTAAATGCAATTTCTAATGTCATGCTCAAGAATGCATGCATGTCCTACATTATCTATAGGTATATACATATATGTGCTCTTACTCTATGCATGATTATTGTTCACACTCACAAATAACATCCTCAATTCCAACAACTTCAACTACCATCTTGTTAACTATACCCAAGTCAGATTAGCAACAGCCGTACCGGCTTCAGCAGACTAAAATACATTTGAAAGAAGGGTGCAACACCCTAAACTGGCCTTCCTGCATAACCGGAGGCACACTCACTAAGGAGGAAGAAATTACTCTTCCCTAGCAGTCATTTCACCCTCAATCTTGACTATCAATGTTCATACCAACACTATCTAGTGACTTACGTCTTAGAAGCATATTCCAAAAACTTGAAACATGCAGTTTAAAACATAATATTAAAATAAAACAAACTTACATTCGGGCAAGATCCAAGGGAAAACTGAGAGCATTTGAAAATATGTTGGCATTGGCAATGTGTAACTGATAACCCCAGTTTAACCACCATTACTCAAAGTACAATCATCATAAATAGATTTTCACACACCAACAACATATCATGCTCAATTATACATATTATGATCAATCGCACATTTAAACACACAACTTAGCAATCCTACACATGCTTTAACTAACCAACTACACACTTTACAAACTTGGCTCTGATACCACCAAATGTAACCCTCTTAGCCCGGCCTAGACGGAATCGACACTAATGGGTTATACGGGGAATATCAAACCAAACTCGCGAAGGTCCGATTCGATAAACAACCCTAAAACCGTTATATTTTATTATTTTATTTTTCCTAGATGCATAATCTTATTCCTACATGTCAAGGTCTCACACAAGGCACTAACGGAAACAAACCAATCTTAAACGATCGTCCGATTAAACACTTAAGTAAACTAAGGACTAAAACGTAAAACTTTTAAATTCTATTAGTAAAGTATAAATTCTTTTCATTGAAGTTCAATTAAACACTAAAGTATCCTTCATTGTAAATTTCAAATCAAACGGATCATTCTAACATCATCAATTGCATATTTCTCTAATTTAGGGACCAAAATGTAAATCTTCCAAATTACAAGGACTTCATCCAAAATAGATTAAACATCTTGAAATTGAATCAACTTTATGCATGCATGCAAAATTTCAGCTTAAAATAACATTTGTAAGTACCTTAATGGAACAAAGGAAGATATCCGGGACTAAAATATAATTTCCAACAACTTTTAATTCTTGGTAGTCAAAGGTTTCGAAACCTTCCAGAAGGTTTTGAAACTTTTTGTAAAAGGTTTCAAAACTTCCCTGAAAGTTTCAAAACTTTTCGCGTCCAGTAACCTTCTAGAATTGAAATTGCCCGCAAGGTTTCGAAACCTTCCTAAAGGTTTCGAAACCTTCCTAAAGGTTTCGAAACTATTTGACAAAGGTTTCAGAATCTTCCCAGAGGTTTCGAAACTTTGGGTCTGGAACCAAAAGTTCCGTCACACTAAGTGAACACCAACAATTCAATACACAACCTTTAATCACTTCCAACTATATGCATAATTCCTAAGCATAATTAACAACTTATAACACAAGATTAACAACGTCACGGACATCAATCAAACTATAGGCATAATTCCTAGAAGATGACTAAAAACATAGTAATAATGTAAGTACGTGTTTCAACAATCCAAGTTATACCATGGTCCAACAATTAACAATTAAGCAACAAAAGTCTTATTACAACAGAAACCAAAGTCTAAGTAACACTCCTCACATAGATTGAGTTACACATTGTCATGCCCCAATTTATTTGCCAAAAACATACCAAATTGTAGTAATCCTTCCCCTTGGTTTCCTTGCCTCGAACGAAGCCCCAAGTGTCTTTATTTTTCTGCAAGGATGAAAAGAGAGCTTAAGCAAACATGTTTAGTGAGGAAGCTCTACACAAAATCATCAATGCATTTATTTAAAACCATAATGAAACCGTAACTTGCAATGCATCACTAAATCACGCATGCTAACATCTCATGCTCTTGTTCATCAAACCATATGCATCCTTGAGTTTACATAACCTTATCAAAAAAATTTATAAAAGATGCACAATATCCTTAAATTCATGTATGTATATTGGCATTCTAGTGACCACTTAATGTGAACCTTAAGTTCACCGAATACACAGATCCATTGTTAGAGACCATTGTCTCGTCATGACACGAAGTCACCATTGACATGACACCAAGTCAAAATTTACATGACTTGAAGTCACCATTGACATGACACCAAGTCAAAATTTACATGACTTGAAGTCACCATTGACATGACACGAAATCATCATTATAGCACTACCACGTACGATCAAATACAGTCACCCTTGTTACGTGTAGGCGACTCTACCACGCACGGTTAGACACAAAGTCACCCTTGTTACGTGTAGGCAATTTTCTGTATTCTCAACTTTGTTTATAGTACATTTAAGACAATCCTAATGACATGTTATTCGTATTCGAATCTAAAATTAGTGTCACTAAGCCAATATCATAATCAAATGTGCATGATACTTGCTGCTCATAATGCATGCATAATATGTTCAACAAATGAACCAAAAGCCATGCCCAAAGGCACCATCATATATAAGGCAATTAACCATATTGTATTTCAAATCATTTCTTATAATTTTCCATAATCATGGATGCTAAATAAGCTATGCATTTCAGCAAGTATTTCTCATGTATGCACCAATTCAAATCATGTTCATACATTTCCAAGAATCTCATTGCATTACCAACATAATGCCTTTATCGAATGTAGCCAAAACTCATATTGATTTATGAAAAACATTTACTTTACTTACTCTTGAACTATGGAAGGTTTTCACACTCTTCCATAGTCCCCAAAACAGAACCGTACCAAACGCTATTCGCTTTAAGTCCGAAAACACTCACCAACAAGCGAAACAAGCTTTCGCCGATATCCCGACGATCACGCCAACGCACCAACACTCAAGCACCTTCTTGTACCTCTTCTACAACATTAGAAACAGAACATTCTTACATCATAACATGCTCAAACCAGCAGCCATATCCGATCACCATAAAACTACCGAAAACTTAGCCGAAAAGATCGTAAACTAAGCCGAAACGCATCCGAACAACATCAGCCCAAAACCTAATGATTCTAACATCTAATCCACTTCAATTATGAACCAAAAACACATCCAAACCATCCTTATATCTCCAGCAACATATAAGCACCTAAAACAACCCCTAAAACAACCGAAAAACACCTTAAAACAACACCGATTGTATTATTCCGGGATTAAATTAATGTGCTATCAAATGAAGACTCAATTAATCATTTAATTAACATAAAAACATAATTGAATTTATCTAATTTCAGCATTGAATGTGATCCAAAAAGATTTCACAAAAACATTCGCAAAATCACTAGATCTAACATTGAAAACCTAGAATTAAGTTTTATTCAAAGATTAGCAAGCTAATACTTGGGAATTTCAATAAAGAACCTTAGTAAAGAGTTAAAAATCCAGAAAATTATCTTTAAGATCTATTCACAAAAAAGATGCAATTTCTTCTTCTTGATTCCTTGTAATTTGATGTTGATTTGATAAAATTGATGGTTAGGTTTTGTAAAGAATGAAAAGATGATTAAAATGATGTAATTTTTGTGGAAAAAGATGCAAAATTCAGCAAGGAATTGAAGAGAAGAGATGAAGGAAAATGGAGAGAAAATGAGAGAAAAAGATGAGAGAAAAAAAGTAGTTTTGAGAGAAATGATTATCATCTTTAATTAAAGTAATTAAAAAGCATTTTGGTGAATAAATCATTATTAAAAATTAAGAATGGTTTTATGTCCCTCTAAGGATTCTAAGTTTAGCTTGTTTTTCAATTTAATCACTAAAACTTCAAATTTTTGAAAATCACAAATTAAGTCCTCCAATTTTCCAAAAATTACAAATTGGTCACTTATGTATAATTAAGCATAATTAAAAATCAATATAAAGTCCAAATTACTTTAATTTAATTTTTGAAACATATTTTAATATTTTTAAACCATATTCGAAAATTATTATTTTTCCTAATTAAAGTATTCTTATTTTATTTTTCCTCGGAATAATGAACCGGAAAATCCAATTCGACCCAAATCGAATTCTCCTAACTAAAGCCCAAACTAACAACCCCAAAAACGGGATGTTACAACATAGGACCAAAAATATAGAGGTATAGATGCTTGGCTGAGTAGAGTTAAAGAAGACTCAATAATATGATGATGTTTACGTTCAACAACGTCATTCTATTTGGACGTGTGAGGACACGTAAGACTATGTCGAATATCTGACTTAGTTAACAACCTTAATATACTACGAAACTCACCACCCCAATGACTCTGACCTTCTTTGATTTCGGCATCAAACTGTGTCAAAATAAATTTAGAGAACAATTTGAAGGCATTCACGGATTGATCCTTATCTTTGAGAAGGTATAGCCATGTATGGCGGGTGTAAGCATTAACGAACGCGACATGGTACGAGTAGGTTCCTAATTTTGTATGGCTCGGACCCCATAAATCCTTAAAAATTAGCTAAAAAGGTTGATTGTACATCGTTTGAGACGCATTGAACGATAATTGTGTGACTTTTCCCAAGTTGACAAGCTAAGCAAACACCAATATCACCAATTTCATTAGTTTCTAAGAAAGATTACAGTCGCATAAAACTTTCATCAACGAAGCACGACTAGGAGTTTGGAGCACAGTCCTGACCAGATTAATCGTTTATTGCAAACAAAAACACGTTGTCGTCAAACAAATTGTGTTTAGAGATAACAAATTTTCCTTGCGGCAATAAGCATTGATAACCCCTATGTTGCATACTATAGCCGAGGAAGGTGTAGGGTTAAGAGTGAAATTCAAGTTTATGAATCTGAAACTGTCGGAGATAGGGAAAACATCGACAACCAAAGATACGAAGCTACGGATAATCAACTTTGCATCCATGTAATATTTCATAAGGACTGATGCCATTAAGAGCACGAGTGGGAAGCCGATTGATTAAATGCACTGCGATTACCACGACATAAGACCAAAAATGTAGAGACATAGATGCTTGGCTGAGTAGAATTAAAAAAGACTCAATAATGTGATGGTGTTTACATTCAACAATGTCATTTTTTTCAGACGTGTGAGGAAACGTGAGACTATGTCGAATGTTTGACTCAGTTAACATTCGTTATAGACTATGACACTCACCACCCCAATCACTCTGAACTTCTTTGATTTCGGCATCAACTTGTGTCAAAATAAATTTGGAGAACAATTTGAAGGCATTCATGACTTGAGCCTTATCTTTGATAAGGTATAACCATGTGTGGCAGGTGCAAGCATCAACGAACGCGACGTAGTACGAGTAGGTTCTCGATTTTTTTTGGGTCGGACCCCATAAATCTGTATAAATTAACTAAAAAGGTTGATTGTACACCATTTGAGACGCATCGAACGATAATTTGTGACTTTTCCTAAGTTAACAAGTAGAGAAAACACCAATATCACCATTTTCATTAGTCTTATAAGACTTTCATCAGCTAAGCATGACTCGGATGGCCTAATCTATGATTCTATACGCTAGACACATTACACTTGGTTTTATTTACAAGAACTTCAATATTATTCACGGATGAAAAGGCGCTATGAAAAGAGTAAAGGCCATCTACATTGGATCCTCGTAGAAGTTCTTCACCAGAAATCTCTTCACGAACAATGCAATATCTAACATGAAACTCAAAGTAAACACGATTGTCTCTTCCACACTTTGAGACAGAAATCAAATTTTTTGTAATGTGAGGAACCTACAACAAATTATGTAAGAGGAGCAATGCGCGAGAGTTAGAATACAAATATGATGTACCAACTTTAATAATATCAAGTCCCTTACCGTCTCTAACAAGGAGCTCACCTGGACCAGAGAAGTCGCTACTTTGATGAACATTAGTGGCTTTAGGGATCACGTGATGATTGGCGACGATGTCCGCAAACCATTGATTAGAGGAGTTGGGTATGTTTGGCATCGAAACATAAAGGCACTAGGGATAGACAATCTTATTTGAACCAAAGGGTTCAACTCTCGAGCTTTCGCACAAAGGTAACACATTATCACCAAGAGAATAAAGTTTAACAATGGGGGACCTTTGGTTTCACGGATTTATACAAGTTGGACGATACACTGACAAAATTTTGATCAAAATGCTTGATGCACCTGTCGACATATGACCCTGCTTTTCACATAGTTAGCACTGAAACCTGTTGCGGTTATGACCACGACCGGTTGGGGGTTGTTGACGATAGGGTCATTGGAACATATTAGAGGCCTAGTTGAAAATAGATCCAATCAAATTTGAGGAGACTTGGACAATGTTGGCACTCATGAGAAGTGAATGATCTTAGTCAAATATGCCTTGTTGTACTTCAGTATCTATGAGAATAATGGTAGCAGTACCGAGAGAGATCGAATGGCCGTTATAACTGTAACAAAGTGTTTGTATTCAAGTGAAAGCCCACTGAGAATCATTGTAATTTGCTCGATTGGTGAGATAGGACTACCACAAGACATAAGTACACTATTAATTTCTTTCACCTTGGCTATGTATGCCTTCATACTGAGATCACCCTTACGAATAGACCGGAGCTTCAAATGTAAGCTCATTATCGTGGTCATAGATCGGATGCTAAAGAAATCACCCAGGATGGACCAGATTTCAACCGACATTTCGGCACTCACTAAGTGGGTTAACAGATGTGGGCTCATGGTTGAAAGAATCCAAGATGCTAGGTCAACATCTTGAATGCCAAACTCATCATAAACATCGTTCTCAACTTCTAACCCATCTTCTTGATGAGGAGTCGACAATAGAGCTTTCCTTAAGCTGGTGAGATATTCTTCGAGACGATGGCTTCATATAGTAAACAAAATTTATTGTTTTCAGACTAGAAAATTCGACCCATCGAGAAGAACATTTATTTTCTTATTGGAAAACCCTTTCTAGATCGTAACGTTGAGTTGGCCTCATCAATGCTAGAGCTTAAAGTTACGGAGTTGGGCATTGTCGAGAAATAAGAACACAAAGGAAGAAGGAAAAAAAATAAGTCGAACGCAGGCAGGACCTTCCCAGCAAATGATACCATGTTGAAAGGAGAAATTAGTAAGAATAGGGGTTATACAAAACCCTAAAGAAACGAAGAAGCCAAGGAATGTTGGTTGAGAATCAATTAATTCTAGCCAGGGTCATAGGCCATATATTTATATAGCCCCATAAATAACGAGATGACTATCGATTAGCCAATCTGTTATAATAACTAGGGAACCTATCGTAACAGAAGAAAAATGGAAACCAAATTTGTTACAGAATGAACAAACTTCGCCAGAAAACTTAACGCCTTTAATACTATGCAACTCCATCACACCAGTATTGTCAACACGGGCCAAAGTCGAGAATTATTACCATCACAGAGAGTGGTAGAAACAATTTCTTCCTATTTATATTTGGCCCGCATTACCCGTTAAATTATTCATCTTAAGATCACAGAAATCAAGACCTCCTTGAATCACTGTTAATTGCATTTCTTTCCACCAGACTAGGCTAACATTGTAGTGATCTGTAGTACTTCCCCAAATAAAACTCCAAATTAATTTTTCAATTTCTAAACAAACCCCTTTAGGAATCTAGGCGACTTGTATAGTGTAACATGGAATCACATATAATTAACGTTAACTATTATATTCAATCTTAAACAAACACTATATAAGAGAAACTGAGTACAAATATTGAGTTTATATGATTTTATGATACAAATGGATAACGGTATTAATTAATGTGTTAGTCTAAATGATAAGTAATTTAATATTATATAAATATATTTCGAATGTGATGATTCACGCGGTAATATTGTATTTCATTAACCTTCGTGGAAGTTTTCCCCTAGTAATTCGGTCTCTTTACCCTGTGTTGAGTCCATTTGATAACGTAAGATTTGATGTATTGATTTCGTATAAAATAATTTTTATATAAATTATTATACAAATACTCATATTTAATTTTTAACTTTAAATTTAATAATAAATTTTAGATCTTAAATCATATAAATTAAACTTATAAACTCTAAATTCGATCTATAAGTTATGTTTTAAAGATTTTATAAACGACAAACTACACTTCAAGTATATTGAATACTATATAACGTTAATCATGATTAATTTAAATGTAACCATTAATTATTTTAAAAGCAACGTTAGGAGAGAGCAAGTTTCATAAAATACTTCTCCTTGTTAACTCATTTATCTAGAGAACGAGTTTTTCTGCGCAGAATTTCTCTGAATTCATCGTATAATAAGAAGAGAGTATATCATGCATTCTGTTTGTCACATCATTTATGATTTTTAACTAATAAAAATTATCTATTTCATTATTAATTATTTATATTATTAATCTAATTTTCAGAAAATATATTTTTAAATGAAATGAGAATAAATGAACATAGATTTATTGGTTGAAAAAAATAACTTGATTATGATTAGATGTGACCATGATTGATGTAGCAAATCAGTAATATAATTTCTCCATAATTAAGTATTTCAATTATATTTGATCTAATAAAATTTAGGCATAAAGATAATTTTAACCCTTAACGTTTATATTTTTTATCGTTTTGACCCTTATTCTTTTTTTTGGATAAATTTAATCCTTAACCTATATGTTTTTGACAAATATCTTATTTTTTAACTATCATGATAACTGGACGGTTAAAAATTAACAATGATGAAATATCATATAATGTATTTTAAATGACATGACATCTAACCTATTAAATACATATATACAATATAATCTTATTCCAATATAAAATATAAAACAAATAAAATTCAAATAAAATATTAAAAATTAATTAACTCTAAAATAAAAGGCTACTAAACATTACCAACCCTAATTACGATAGAATCAAAGTCTTATCTTAAAAAAATATAAATACAGTTCAAAATTAATTAATTTTTTAAGATAGAATTTTGATTCTATCGTAGTTAAGGTTGAAAATGTTTAGTAACATTTTATTTTAGAATTAATTATTTTCTTAATATTTTATTTAAATTTTAATTATTTTATATTTTATATTATAATAAAATTATATTTTATATATATGTATTTGATAGGTTAGATGTCATGTTATTTAAAAATATTATCATATGCATATGACATGTCATCATTGTTAGATTTTTAACGGTCCAATTATCATGATAGTTAAAAAATAAGCTATTTGTCAAAAAGATATAGGTTAAGGCTAAATTTATCAAAAAAAAAAGAATAAGGACCAAAACGATAAAAATTATAAACGTTAAGAGTTAAAATTATCTTTATGCCTAAAATTTTTTAACCATAATAATTATATAAACATAATACTGGTATATGATTTTAGGTAATTATGTCAAATATCTAACTAATGAATTTTAATTTATTTTTAATTTTTCTCTCAATACAAACCCTAGCTGCACTTTTCTCTCAAAATTTTTTCAATAGTCGTTCTTCATATTGTTCAATCCCTTTGATCGGTGGTCGACAATCATTCTTAATATTGGTTGTCGACCATCGAATCTATTATTTTCTTTGTTTTTGTTTTTAATTTTAATAAGAATCTCTGCTTTTATAGCATGTTTTTTCTATCCTTATGATATATTTTTCTTCGGTCTTTATGACATGTTTTTGATTTTGTTTTACGTTTTGATTCATCTGTCTTTGTGTCATGTTCTCAGTATACCTCTAACGATCGATTGTTGTTCGCACAAAGATTCAATCGACGCTAATTTTTTATTTATGTTTTTATCGGTGGTCACTTGAAAAGTTATATCCTCACTCGGTTGATGGTTTGTTTGCCGATGAAATCAATCATGGGTAGCGATACATTTTGCAAGACAATTTGGATCGCATACAACTCCTTCTTCTTTTCTTATGCGTCTCGTTTGGACAGAGACAAGAAGATTCAGGAAGCCTCTTAATTTTGTTGGTATGCTTATGTCCATAGAAATCTTCTTTTTTTCATTGTTTTTGGATTGTAAGAATTTTTGGATTGTTTAATCTAATTATTTTATTTCTCGGATACGATGTAATAATATTTTTTTATGAATTTAATAAAAATTCAGTGACATTTATAAAAAAATATCTAAATTCGAACTGTCAGATTCAAAACACAAAATAAATATAAAAATATAAAAAATTCTTTTAAGAACCAACACCCAAATTAAGCCATGCCAGTTTTCATTTAATCTTGCAACTGAAAGCTTATGTCACGGGTCGCACATTGGGGTTCGAGATATTGGCACCACATGGTGCATTTTGGCCTGCCCAAGTATTTTCAAGAGCGATGTTGGGCTTGCAAAGACCACAAACGTTAGCCCGATCGAAAGAGTGTTCTAGAAGACTTATCCATCCAAGGTGTGTGAACACATTGTATGAAAACAGAAGATACTTCCATAGTTAGACGGGAATATTCCTAGAATTATGCTTTGTGAATGGATAGAGTTGTATCATAGCCGTCGATGTAAATTTATATAGACCGTAGGATCAGGGGGAGTTCAAGTATAAATTGAGGCCTTCCCCCACCTCATTTGATGTACTGAGTTATTTCAACATTTCAAGAAATAAAGGCATTTTCTCTAAATCCTTTGAGTTGTTCTTGTTTCGTTCTTTCTTTGTTCTTAAGCGCTCTTGAGCATTCTTGAAGAGTTATTCCTCGCTATCTCTTTTGATCCGTTTTCGCTTAAAACATTCCGCGTTCGTCAGTGCTTGGGAAGTTTGATCTTCCGTAATTATTGAGGCCTTGCTTAGTTGATTGTCTTGAGGACTCGACTAAGGCCGCACAGTTTAGCTGGTTTAAAAGTCTAGCCCCGTGACACTTAGTACCTGACCCTCTCAGAGTCGTATAGTGCGTTCCGCATGTACCCAACGCAGTGATTCACCTAATCAAATTCCTTGCCCCGCGACTCCAAAGAGATTAACCGACTTATTTTTTCTTCTCTTCCAAATACAAAAATCCTATAATCATCGGAGGGGGCGACAAGGCCCAACGCCGAAGATCATTCCCTTACCGGGACAAGTGTCATTTCATGTTATCTGCCACGCATCATCCATCGGCGGACTTATCGGAAGCTCCTTAGCAGTTGTTTCTCAACTTCGTTGCGACACTAACTCTCGAATACATTACGAAGGATCTATCCGTGGATCGGATCACCGAGTTATGCTGATAGTCGGGTTAAGATCGGTCGATAGACGGTTTAGTTTGGGAGAGGGAAAAGTGTGTGAAGTTTCGTGTGTTCAGGAAGCAATGATCAGGGTCTTCGTGCGCCTGTGGGAAGTGGAAGCAGAGAGAGAGTAGGGAAACGCGTGTGATGGGAGGAAGAAGAAGCTTACTGTGGTGTACTCACTAATACGACACAAATTGGTCTCGTTGTGGGGAAAGGAGGAAAGAATATTGTGAGGATGAGGACAGAGAGTGCAACTAAAATTAAGATTCTGCCGGCGTCGCCATGCGGAAGAACAACTGATCAGTTAATTCAGGTAAGGTCTTATTTCTCAAGAAAGTAAAAGAAAAATTAAAGTCTTTAACAATATACCACAAGCAGTTTTCTTTTTGAGTCGCTTGAACTAAATTTATGGTGGAAACTTCTCTAGTGGTCTTGATATTGTCTGAATCCGTAAAGGTTCGTGCTTAATTGTGCTTGTACTTCCTGTAATTGGATGATGAATACATGAATAAAATTGTAATTAGGTGGAGCAAGACTAGCATTAGGAATTATCTTTGAACTAGATTAATATCACAAGGGCTGAAAGTTCGATTGAGTTAAAAAAGTGAGTTAGTCGAGTTTATGGTTACCATTTTACCATTCAAATTTATTTGAATTTTTTTTAGTCAAGTCTAGTTTATAAAATTTAACTAAAATCGATTCGAATTTTCTACTTTATATATAAATTTAATTTTAGTTATTTATAATGTTATAATACAATCCATTCTAATTTATATGGTTTCTATATCAATAAAAATATACATATACAAATATAGATATTTATTCATATTTTTACATGTGACATGCATAATATACCATACATAATTGAGAGGTTCGACTCAAACTTGAAAACTATTAACTAATTATTAAAATTTTTGAGTTATATAGATTTTTATTTTATAAATTAAACTTTATTTAAAACTTTCGACCTGTGTTGAATTTATGAGATTATGAGTCTAATCAAAATGAGTTGGATTTTTCCCATGTTGATAAGTCAAATAATTTATTTTTTTTCGAGTTCAGTTTTGTCCATCCTGATATAACTTGTCTAATTATTTTTAGTAGTATGGAAGATAACTGGTTGTTCTTTGTCTGTAAAGAAAGCGCTAGTTGTTGTATTGTTAGGTATGAATCTCACTATGTGGGAAACCCAAAATCTTTCTGTCACATTTTTTACTTTAGCCTTAAAGAGTAATCATTTTATGCCTTGGGATTGAGAGAGTGGACAACCTAATATTGCATAGAAAATCAGATTTGATTTTTAGATTTGAGCTCCACATTTTGAGAGGAAAAACAGAGAAGAGAAAACAGTTTTCTAAGCTTGGTGCAGCAATGATCAAGTCTTCGATCGAAGGTTCATTCGTGGTCTGATTGAACTGTTTTTTTGACAGCAACTAGGTGACAAGGTGTTCTTAACTTTGTATGGTCGGATTTTTCATCCGAGTCCTATAGTGTTGGAAATAACCCTTTTACAGTAGCTGCGTTTTGGTGATATTCTTTCATTTTCTCTCATTGTTAAAGACAACTTGTTATTAGCCTTGTTGGAGCTAAATGCTTGTTGTAGGTTGGATATTTTAGTCTTGTACTTGAACATTTGATGATAGTGGAGCTTTTAATCGGACTCTAAAGTCCCGTAATTTTTACCCTTGACTTAGAGGGGTTATCCACATAAAAATATCGGGTGTCTCGTTTTATTTGTTATGGTCGCATTATTACTTGGTGGTTGATTAGTGTTGCTTCGAGAACATATTATGATATTTGTGTTTGCCATAATTATTGACTTAAGTTATAAAAGAGAGAGAACCTCGGTTGTGCTTCCGTTTCGGTTTCGGTTGTTCGGTTTCTTCCGACATGTATCTGGCTATCTTCAAGCTTGCCCATCTATAGATCGAGAGCCAACACCCATGAGTACAAATACTGAGCAACCTTCACGTGGGATCTTCCCTGATTCACCCGAAAACTTTTTTCCACACCTTGGTTCACTTTTGCCACCTATGCTTGCAAATGCCTTTAGAGGTGTTTCACATGTGAACTTTTCATATGTGGTTGCTAATGGAGATTCCAAACTGGATTCAAATGATACACATAAAGTTGTCTTTAGAATGCTTTGTTCCAATGTTGCTTCTGGGGCCAGGGTACCATAGTCAGAGCTTTGCAAAATCAAACAGGAGCTTCTATAATGTTTGAGTCCCCTGAAACCAAGTATCGCGAGCGTGTTGTCACCATTTGTGCATCGGAGGTTAGTCCCAATGCTGATGGCAGAAGTTTTCTTAACTCCAGTAGATTTTATTGACAGCATTACCTGTGCATATCTTTTCTTGTGAAAATGGTTTCGTTTACTGTAGAACCTTGAATCATATCATTCTCATGCACAGAATGCTCTTGTTCTTGTATTTGCAAGATCCGTTGCATCTGACATTGAAAAGGTGTTTTCATCAGGCCTGAATAAGGGCACTGATGCAACTCTTAGGCTTCTAATCACTTCCGACCTTGTCAGCTGCTTGAAGGAGAAAGAAGGTAGGTTACTTTCTTAGATTGTAGAATCACATCTCGACGGGTTTTCGATATAAGTGCAATTTCTTTAAAAATTAAAATTAACAAGTTAACTGATATTGTTTAATCTTTTATTGCAAATAAAAAGAGTGCAACTAGACTTTACGAGATAGGTACAAGTCCAAAATTATCATTGGAGTCCATTGTTGAGCGACTAGCTACTTTTCAAGAAAAGTTTCAAAATCGCACTGAGATCCAACTACAGGAACTAGATAAGCAAATGTCCCAGTTAATTCAAACTGTAGGACGACTAGAATCATAAGAAAAACTCCCCTCCCAAATAGAGTTAAACCCTAAGAAAATGTTAGTGTCATCACTCTTAAAAGTGGGATAATTATTAATCCTGAGGTTCCAAAAGAAATTACTGAACAATTGAAGAAGAAGAAGAAAACGCCACAACCACCTTCTAACACTTGAGATATATCTTCTTCGTCACCTCCTATCCCTACCATTCTTCAAGAGATTGCACCTTCATTTCTATCATGATTGACGAAACGTGACAAAAGAGTTGAGAAAAAAAATTATAGAGGTGCTCAAAAAAATACAAGTTAACATATCTCTGTTTTGGAAGTGATCCGGCAAGTGTCAAGGTATGCTAAACTGAAAATATAAATATAACCCAAATGGGTATTGAGTGTTTTTTAATTTTCACGAATAGAATGAATAATTACTTTAGCCCTTAACTGTGTGAAAAATAATATTTAGTACTGTAAAAAATAAAAATAAGAACACAAGAAAAGAAAATTTTATTGAAAATTCCAAAATTAAAACAAGAGTAAAAATGGAAAAATAAAATGAGAGATGATTTTTACTTAACCAAGTGAGGTATTTAGTCTTTTAAAACTTTAAAAAATTCAAAAGTGATAAGATAATTTAAATTAAATAAAAGGATAAATCTTAAATAATTTAAATTAAATCCTAAAAGATAATATCCTAAATTCAAATTAACAAGCTATCAACCGAGCGGAAAAACTATCAGCAATGTGGATAAACTATTTGTGTTGCTGACGTAATCTTCTAGAAGCTTGCTGACGTGGTGCCACATAGAATTTCTCGTGCAAATATTTAATCCGGTCTTGAATCTGAAAAAATTACAGATTTTCATCATATTGTCATTTCGCTTCTTAACAATGACTTACATAATTCACGCAAGTAGGGATTGTTATTGTCGGATATTGAAATGAATTGGTTTTTCGGATATTCAGGTTTTTAGATTGATGATTCACGATCTGTATGCTTATCCAATCTAGAAAAATCGAATATCAGATATCTAATTATCCGAAAATATAATTTAATTAAACTAATTTTCGAATTAGAAAGTTGTATTTATAAAAATTTTAGAATTTTTAATATAATAAAAAAATTACTAAATATTACAAGATTTATATTTATAAAAGTTTAACTTTTTTTTAAAAAAAATTAATATAAAATGAACAAAATTGTTAAATATAATAATATTAATATTAATAAAAATTTAAATTTTTAAAATTTTGGATAATCCAAAACTTAAAATATTGTGATTCTTATTTGATCTAAAAAATTTAAAATTGGATCGCATATTTACTCCAAAAAATAAAAGCTAGGTCAAATATTTAAATTTTTGAATCAATAAATAATCAAATTAGATATTTTTAAATATCTCTACACACAAGTGATCAACGGTCTGACAACTATGTTGTATGAATTATGTAAACGAAGTTCTTATAATATTATTTACGATGAATCTCAAACGTTGCCTCTTGTCCGTAAGAACACAGTATTGCACTAAATATCAATTTTATATTATAATATATTAAATTCATTTATTATTTTTAAATACTCGAAACTCAGTTCGAAGGGAAACCATTTTATAAGCTATTAATATGGTCTTTTTATGGGGCGGAAATAGGTTTTATAATTATTTAAAATAGTAATTAATTAACATAATAGTAATTAATTTTAATTGATAATATTAAAAATTATCGACTAAATTGACCAAGTGATTGATCTCTTTAACTACGGGATCAGTCCTTTTGGACTTGTAAACTGGAATACAAATTTTGAAAACATTAAAAGATAAAATAATAAAATAGCCTGAGGACCAATACTTGTAAAAGTTTTTAAATTTATTAACTTGTTAATTTTATCAAACTAATATTCTAAATTATTTGAAATTAAAATGTCAATTTATCTAAATTTTAAAAATAAATATAAAAAACAATCCATTAAATTTATCCATAATTAATTATAAAACAAAACAAATCAACAACTAAATGCAAAGCAAAATAAATTTATCTAACTTCTTCTCCTTGGTTCTCTTATTCTCTTGTGGCCCATGTAGCTTTCAATGTTGAATCGATGTTTGTTTTGTATCTTCAGCAGTAGCAGAGCATCGAAACCTCCTTCACTCTCCTTCATGTCTGTGTCATCTTCATGATCAAATCATACAACACGATAGGTTGATTATACTTAGACCAACTGACCTAACAATACTTGAGAAATTGGGTGTAGTGCTTGAATCCTACATTCCGTATTTATAAGTGGCATGAGAGCAGTTCAGTTAATTTAATTTTTTTTTTGAATTTTAAATATGTATTCTATTAAATTTAATAAATATCCGAGATTTGAATGAATATTATCTGTTATTAAATCTAAATATGAATATATGTTAATTGATATTATTCGAGATTTTGAATTGATATTATATGATATTATTCGAGATTTTATCAGATATTATCTATTATTAAATTTAAAATTTAAATCAGATTTTATATGTTATCCATGCTTTCAACCTATAATTAAGAGGTTTCACTTCTCATTTTTTAATAATCAGTTAGAAAATCATTTTGCTTTCTTTGTGAAATTTGAGAGTTTTATTCATAGAGCTTGAGTTCTACCTTTTAAATTTTGAGTGTGCATCGTTTGACGCACTCGATGGGTCAACTATAAAAGATGATGATAAAATTGAAGATAGAAATCAAAATCCTAAAGATAAGAATATTTTACTGTCAGTGAATTATTTTTATTATTGTTAATAAATTATTTCTGTGACTAACCATGCATAATTTTTATTTGAATTTGACAGATTCAATCGGTCACGATAAATTTTGGGGTCATACATGAATTGTGTTTCTACTTATAAGGTTATATTATTTAATTCATGGTTTATAATACATGAATTTATATTAAGTCTTTATCTAGTATGTAAGTTTAATGAGAATGTTTTAGACTAGGTTGTAAAGAAAGACTAGATGACTTTTTTGAGTAAAAAAATCATCTTGAGTATGCTTAAAAAAATTCTTTTATGCTTAATATATATTAAGAATGTTTAAAAAATACATGTCTAGGATTAGTTCTTTGAAAGACTTGGTATTTAAGTGTTCTTTATGCACCACCTCTTTTTTCTAAACCTATTTGGTGTATTACTATGCTCAATATTCTAATTTATAAAATACTATGTTTAAAACTAAAATTGATTTTGATATAACAAATATGTTTAAGGATGAATTATTTTGAACTAAATTTTTAAGTTCTTAAGTCAAATATAATATTTCAAGTCAAACCAAGAACATAAAAATATTTTCTAAGTGTTTTTCAAAACAGACGTTTCAATACCACTTCAACTGGTATCGATACTTGCATTTATTTTTCGAAGAATGTTTTTGAGTTATTACACTTGTTTCGAACCATGTTTCGATACTAAAACTAAACTGTCAAGAAGTGTTTCGAACCATGTATCGAAACTGTGCTTTAATTTTAAAATATTTTAAATTATGACATAGCATTTTGATATTAGTATAGAAACCCTTAAAAATCCCCAACGGCTCTTTTGAGCTTTAAATGTTTTGATAGTTGGTAGCAGTTGAGCTTTAAATGACAGTTAAACCGTTTCGATACCCGTTTCAATACTGAGGAGCACGGTCTACTCCTAGTATTGAAACCTGTTTCGATACCCCTATTAAATGCACAATGTCACTTTCTATTTTTGGACTATTTCAAAATAAGTAGCTCGTATTTTGATACCAACTGTTGTAGAGTGCATTTATGGTTGAAAGATGAAGCCCAATGTTTCTATTTATAATTCCAACAACCCCAATGGCTAGAAATAAATGAAGAGGTATAAAATTAAGCATTTCAAGAAGCATTAATAAATATTGAAACTTCAAGCAACATCCAAGCATTTCCAATCAAACTCAAGCACTTTATTGAAATTTTTTGTCTTTCAACTCTTGTATTTCATTCTATTTTTTTTTTGTATTTGAGTTTAGGGAGAGTAAATCTATAATTGGGGTATCTTTTCTTGTGAGAGAAACTCTTTTGCTCATCTTTCAACTCTTGTAATCTTTGGTGAGGTTTAAGTCAATTTTGGGTAGAAAATTGACTTGTTTGTAAAGGTTAGCCCTTGAACCTAGAAAAATGTTGAATTCATCTAGTGAATTGGTTTGAAAATTCTTAGTGAGAGCTAAGATAGTGGATGTAGAGCTTGTTTTAAAGCTTGAACCACTATATATCTTGTGTCCTTAATTTTCTTCATTTTTACCGAAAATCTTCTAACAAAATTTTAATAGCCAAATTCACTTCCCTTTTGGCCAAAATCATTGTATGATAAACTCAACAATTGGTATCAGAACTAGATCTTTGAAGGCATTAACATCCACCAAAGAAGATCCAAAGATAGTTGATCAACATTTCAAGTTAAATCAAATGGTGTCTATTTTCGAAAGTTGGAACGAGTCTCACTCTATCAACAAGCCACCTTTCTTCAATGGTGAAAACTATCCATATTGAAAGAATAGGATGGGTTTTTTCATCAACTCAAATGATTATATTCTATGGGATATAATCGAAGATGGCCCCTCAATCTCAATAAAGCTAGAAGGAGATAGACAAGTGACAAATAAGAGAAATGAGATGATCGATGGGGAGAGAAAAAGGATGTCTACGAATGATAAAGTCTTACACATTCTCTTTTATTCTCTTGGTCCTGATATCTACTCCAAGATGTCATCTTGCACGAGTGTCAAAGAAGTATGAGACTCATTGGAGACAACATACGAGGGAACCAATGATGTTAAAGAGATAAAGATCGATCTTCTTAATCTCAATTACTAGAACTACAAGATGGAGCCGGATGATAACATCACCAAGATGTTTGATCGGTTTTCGGTAATTGTAAATGGTCTCAAGGGTTTTGGTGAGATCATACCAGAGGAGAAGCTCGTACGGAATCTTATCTACTCTCTTCTTGACTCTTGGGATATCAAGGAAACAACTATCATCGAAGCAAAAGACCTCAAGACTCTTAAGCTTGATGCTCTTATGGGATCTCTTCTCACCCATGAGATTATGAAGAAAGGAAGAGAAGAAGAAAAAAGATTTGAAGCTTGAGAAGAGATAGGTAAAAAAGAAGAAGCAAGGTATTGATCTCAAAGCATCAACATCTCAAGAGGAGGTGGACACTAGTGAAGAAAACGAGCTTGAGGAATTGGCTATGGTAGCCAAAAGATTCACAAGTCTCATGAGAGAAAGCCAGAATAGGAGATTCCAAAGAAAGAAAGAATTTAGAGGAAAGGGAAAAGCGAATGAAAAAGATTAAATTATTTGCTACGAATGCAAGAAACTGGGTCACATAAGGACCGATTGCCCACAATACAAGAAGAAGGGTTTTGAAAATAAGAAGAAACAAAAAACTCACATTGTCACTTGGAGTGGTGAGGAGTCATCATCCGATGAAGAGAATGAAGTGGTCAATTTATGTCTCATGTCTCTTGATGAGCCCAAGTAACCCTTGAAACATCTTGTAATGATTTTACTTATTATGAACTATATGATGCATATGATGAATTACAAGATGCTTATGATTAGTTGGTTTTAAAATTCAAAGAATCAATTTCGAAAAATAAGCAAATTGTTTTTGATTTAAAAGAGAAAAATGATTCTTTGAAAAAAAACAAATTTAGAACTTGAAGAAAAGGTTGTTAGTTTGAAAGATGATTTAAAAATTTTTCGAAAAGAAAATGTTGATTTAAACAAACTTATTCCTAGCTTGAGTGAGGACCACCAAAAAATGATGAATGAACTCAAAGAACAAATCAAAGTGGTTGGTAGCCTAAATTTTGGAAAAGGAAGTTCTTCAAAATCCAACTATATGAAAAAGTATTTTAAAAACCACAAACAAAGAAATTCTTATAAGCATGTTAGACATAGAAAGATTAGGAGTGTATGGGTTCCTAAGGAACTTGTTATTTCTAATAATACTCATGTCATTGCATCTTGGATTTCTAAGAGAACCAAGCTTTTGGGAACTAACTCTCATGGACCCAAGATGATTTGGGTACTAAAACTCAAAAACTAAATCTTTGTTTGTAGGTTTAGCATTGCTTCAAGGCCAAAGCTTGAAATCAAAACATGTGGTACCTTGATAGTGGATGCTTAAGGCATATGATCGGAGAAAATGAACGATTTAAGGAGTTAGAACTCAAAAGTGGAGGAGTTGTGACTTTTGGTGGCAACTTCAAAGGCCAAATTGAGGGTATTGGTTCTATTGGTAATCACTCCTCTATTCTCATTGAAAATGTTCTTGTTAAAGGTCTTAAGCATAATTTGTTGAACATTAGTCAATAATGTGATAAAGGTTTCTATGTCTTCTTTGATAGATATCGTTGCAAAATAATAGAATAGAATCTAATAAAACATTGCTGATAAGTTATAGGTTAGTTGATAATATGTAAGGGGAGTCATTCTATTAGTAAATTATATCTTAAACCGAGTGTCTCATGAGAAATTAGACTCAAACCCATGCGAACTGTGAAAAAGTTATATACCTAACTTTAAGAAGTCTATCATCATTCCTAAAACTGTTGATGTAGTATTTATTGAGTATGCTATCAACAATGTCTCATGAGATGCTCTAAAGTTTGAGTTAGATGACTTTTTTATTTCCTTTATTTATGAGATAGATGACTTTGACAACTTATAAGATCCTACAAATCAAGTTTCTTGTTAGAAGAGGATCCTAAAACTTATGAAGAAGCTACAAGATCTATTGATGCTAGTTTTTGGAGAAACATTGTTAATGATGAACTAGAGTGAATAATGTATAAATCATACTTGAAATTGGTAGACATGCCTAGAGTTTTAAACCTATCAACATCAAATGAGTTTTTAGGAAGAAACTCATGTGAGATGGGTTAATCTAGAGATATAGGGCTAGTAGTCATAAGGTTCACTTGAAAATATTAAAGATAGTTGGAATATCATCTTTTCTCAAACCCCTTTTGAATCTAGCACTCTTCTCGTTAAAAATAAAGGAAGTTGTATTTTCCAGGTTGAATATACTAAAATTATTGAAAAACTAATGTTCTTAATGAACAATACTCGACCCAATATTGCCCATTTTATCAATAGATATACTCATAATCCAAGTGGTGAATATTGAACTACTCTTAGGCGCTTACTAAAGTACCTTAAGGGTACTATGGATTGAAAACTCAATTTTGTTGGCTATCATGTTGCTTTGAAAGGATGTTGTGACGTCAATTAGGTTTCTAACAGTGATGTGTTAAGCTTTACGAATAGATATATTTTCACTTTAGGTAAAGTTGTAATCTTGTAAAAGTCTCTCAAGCATACTTGTATTGCATGCTCCACCATAGAGTCAGAGTTTATAGCTCTAGGCTTAGATTGGAAAGAAGCTGGTGGCTTAGGAATATGTTAGCAAAGGTACCTCTATGGTGAAAACTGACTTCTCTAACATCTTTTAGTAATCTATGATACACATGGCCCTAAATCAAGCTTACAATGGTTAGAAGAGACACATTCGCATAAGGTAAGAATATGTGAGGCACCTAGTAAAGAACGGAGTATTCGCCTTATAGTATGTTAAGTTGGAGATAAATTTGGCTGATCCTCCTACCAAAGGATTGAGCAAGAAACAAATTTTGGATTCGTCAAGGGGATAGGTCTTAAGTCCATTGGTTGTGTGTTCATGGTGGATACCCAACTTAGCTATCTAAGTTCAATATGGTCAAACAAAACCATGAAACGACTCATAATATACATATCCATCTATCCAATCTCTTTAATGTTTCATGTACATGCTTAGAATGAGCTTAATCCTCTTGATAAGTTCAATTTGGTCAAAGGAAACCATGGAAAGACTAGATGAATTTATCAATTTTGATTGAATAACTACTGTTAATACATTCTTAGACCTATTGCGAAGGATTAATTAAAACTTACCGCTTGGAAGGATGAGTTTATTTTAACTCTTAATAAATTCTATCCAAAGAGATTAAATTATTCTATTGAGAAAAACATTATTGAATTTATCAAACAAAGAGGTTGAATTTTTATTTTTAATGATTTCTTATCCCAGAGTTTGGGTGATTCATTTAATATGAACTTGAAGAAAATCACCTTATTTTCTTGTGAGGTTGAGCTTTATACAAGGCTCTTAATTATTTTATAGCTCGATTTTGGGTTGTTTATGTTGAGATAAACTTCATGAAATAACCTATGTAAGTGATAAGGTTTAGCTACCTTCTATGAAAAATGATGGACCGTTTTTCTAGTACGCTTACTAAAATCCCGAGGTAAGATGGCTAAATCTAAACTTCGTGTATATACATATCTTCACATCGCGGACTTTGATGAATGAAAGGGTTAGTTATGTATTATGAGTTCACCGATCTTAAAAAGTTCAAGACTAGTTTCACATATCTAAGAGGAGGATTACTCATCATCACTATGTACTAGTTCAAAATTCGTTCACTATGTACTTAGTAACCAATCTCACTAGTGCTTGTCTTATATTAGACAAACTCTGTGATTTTTTATTTTAGGAGGATTCCTCCACATTAGTGAAAGATTGTAGGTAATGCTTGAATCTCACACTATATTTATAAGAGGCTTGAGAGTAGTTCAGTCAATTTAAAATTCATTTTAAATTTTAAATGTGTAAGCGATTAGATTTAATAAATATCTGAGATTTGAGTGAATAATATTTATTGTTAAATCTAATTTTAAATAGTTATTATATGATATTATCTAATATTTTGAATGAATATTATTTGATATTATTTGAGATTTGATTGGATATTATCTATTGTTAAATTTAAATTTTAAATCAGATTTTATTTGATTCTTAGATTTGTTCATGCTTTCAACCTATAAATAAGAGGTGAGATCTCTCATTTTTCAATAATCTATTAGGAAAACATTTTGCTTTCTTTGTGAAATTTGAGAGTTTTATTCTCAAATCTTGAGTTCTTCCTTTTAAATTAGATGATCACTAGCGCCTTAGTCCACTTCAAACTTTAGGTGTACATCGTTTAGAGCGATCGTATTAACCTTCGTAGGACAACCGCATAAAACATCGATTACACACATCCGGGCAAATTGTTTCTAAGGCAGTGACCTCTATACCACGATACGGTTTATTTTTTTGTTCTTATTTATTTATTTATTATTATTATATGTCAGTATTAACGCCCTGTTTTACAGACTACTTAACCAACAAATATAAGACCTTGTATGGACAATGTCGGACCGAAATGATGTCATGTACTCCATATCATGCTGTTGTGACACATAAATATCTTTAGATCCTTGAACTTGTACTACAGATCGTTGTCCTTGACTACGCCAAATACTAGATCCTTGTCCTTGTACTCAAGGACCCATACGACAGTGTATAAAAGTCAACATCGGTAATGGAGGTTTCATTTTTGGTTTAGGTTTTTTCTGATTTAGCATCATTTCCTAAACATCAACCTCTAACTTCAAATCGACCTCTACCTTTCTTCCCCTCGGATCTATCTCTAGAAAAAACCCACCCAATAATGACTCACTCGATACTTTCTAGGCTGGTAGGTTTTGAAAAAAAAATGAAACACCGGTATACAATCGTCATCCAAATATGGCAACCATTAGAACTGGAATAATTCGTTTATAATAAAAAAATCTATCGCATATAAATTAATTTAATTTTTCAACTACCAATGAATTTTTTTTTTATGTTATCTGATCTTAGTAGTAGTGGTTAATCTTTGTTCTAACTTTGAGGATTAAATTAGCATGCAAAGCCTTCATTCTGTATAATACAAGTAAACATACAACATTCTTTCCTTAAATAACGTTCAAAATAAATATGTAAATTAAAATTATTACCGTGTGGGAATTTATACGAGGCATCATAAAATTGTACCATAAATGGAAGTCCATACCAAACCCATGATTATAGCAGCACACCACACACACCAATCAGAGTTGGCTAATAGCAGGAGTAACCTGAGCGCTTGCTCAAGGCCCTTACTCTCACAGGGCCTTATAAAATGGACACAAATCGCCTAAAATTTGAGCTTTTACACTGGGCCCCATTTTATTATTTGTTGCTGCTAAAATTAATTGTTCTATTGCTTTTTTCATTGGTCATAAACAATTAGATTTTTAAAAAAAATATTATATAAAAAAACATAAATATTTTTTAAAATAAATTAGTTGTATAAAATAGAAAATAATTGTCTGAAACAATTTTTCTACTTAAAATTTTATAACGTGAAACTTCTACTTTTAATGAAATTGTATTATATTGAAAAGCAGTAGCAATTAATTCAAAATGCTTTTAAAAATAAATATTAATATAATTAAAATTGTTTTTTAAAAAAATGTTTTGCAATTTTTATTAATTGAACATTCAAAAAATATTGAGAATAAATGTCTTAAAAATAGTTTAATCATACTAGAATTATTAAAGAAAAAATATTTTCAAACTTCAGTTGTACTTCTCTGATAAACTTAAAATGCAAACTAACACTGAACACCGAAGATTCGGTGTTATATTAGGCCTCTGGTCCAAAACTCGTATTTTAAAATTTTCATTTCAAAAGCTCAAAATAACGAGTTCAAACTCAAATCATAACAAATCCGTTTAAATTCAAATCCAAATCGAAACATAAACCCATGTAAATAAAAATTGTTGGAGCTCCATTTAATACAAACCATAAAATATTTGACTCGATCAAGTTTAAATAAGAGTTACAAATGACAATATAGGGTTCGACAAGTACTAGCCCATTACATTAATTAATTTGTTCTTTGACACTAAATCGATGTTGAAATTCCAACCTTGATGATGCTCCTTCAGTCCTTGACTTCACCTAACCTAAGCACGAAAACACATTTCGAAACGCTGAGCTACAAAAGCTTAGTGGGTACACCGTCACTCGAACAACATCGCACATTGTTAAGATTGAAGGTGCTCGATGAACAACCGGTGAACGTAGCCAAGTGATGAAGAAATGCTAATTTGGTTGATTTGTGGTGGAAGAAAAAAATAAAGAATTTGGACACAAGGATTTAGAGTGGTTCAGAAATCTAACCCAAGTCCTACATTGACCACCTTAACTTTCCACTAAGGATTTCCACAATTCACTAAGAATTCAACCTTTTGAGGAACAAAGGGATAACCTTACAACCTTGATTCACGACTGAATGATGTATCCAAAGTTCACAACCGAACTATGGGAATTCACTCACAAAGAGAAAACTTAGCAAACTTAAATAAGAGAATAAAAGAATCAAAATCATTTAAAGTTTCCTCTTATCCATTTGAAAACATTTGAAAAGTAGTTTTCACAATATTCTCCCCTTTTTGTTATATCAAAAATGGTTCAAAACAAGTTTGAAAATCTTTAAAGCTCATAAGATAAGAGAGTTTAAAATGTCAATTGTTTCAAAATCACCAAAAAGCTTGTTTATTGAAAATAAAAAGGCTCCCCCTAACTGTTAGTTCAACGATTATGATAATCTAGTTGAAATAAATAAAGAAAAATAAGCAAAAAAAAAAAAACAAATTTAACTAGAAATTTTAGCACACTTAAACTCAAGGGAGGATCTGAAGTCTTCCTTCTTCAAGTGTCCTTCTTGTGTGTATGGAGCTCTCCCTTAATGTTGCACTTTGTTGCTTATACCTCCATCACACCTAAACAAAACAATCAAGAAATTTTTAGTATTCAAATTGCTTTGGATCCTTTAGCATTAGAAGCACAAAATTTAGTTCCCTTAGGAATCTATTTTTTAATTTCATCCCTTTTAGTTGAAGTGATTAGTCCTTTTGAGACCAAAACATTTTTAAAACATTTATCATTTTCAAATCTAGGGGTACTAGATTATTTAAAATAAAAGTTTGATTTTCTCAAATTATTTTTCTTCTCAAGATCTTTGGAAATGAAACCTTTTTCTTTCTTAAAATCATCTAAAGAAATTTGATGATTTTTTCCCATCTTTTTGATTTTAGAAAATAAAACTTTAAACTCAAAAGGTAATTTATCATACGCTTCTTGTAACTTATCAAATGAATATGAATTGGAGATAGATGAGAAAGTTACCTCCCTCATTGTGGGTCATCAAGCATAGGTTAGCTTTTTCATTTTCGGTGGAGTCTCCATCACTTAAACTAGTCATATATGCTTGCTTCTTTGAAGATGATCCTTTTATGATTGGCTTGTGGGAATTCTCCATCTTCTTCTTTGATTCGTGCTTTGAAGATTTTTTCATTTTTTTCATCACGAATCGATTGAAGTCCATGAAGAGTTGGGCAAGCTCTTCATATTATTCTCTATCCTCCTTACTTGAATCTTCAATGTGGATGCACTTGGAGGACTTGAGAGCAATGATGTTGACATTTACACCAAACTCTTGAATATTCTTCTTCCCCATCGATCTAATCTCTTTATTCTTATTCTACTTTTCTTTTCTTTTCATCATAATTTAATGTGTGAGGAACAATCCCATGAGTTTATCAAGCTTAAGAGTCTTTAGATTTTTGGCTTCGACGATGAAGGTCCTTTTCGAGTTCCATGACTCAAGAAGGGAATAGATAAGCTTTCGAACAAACTTTTCCTCTAAAATAATCTCTATATCTTTTAAGTCTATTTGTAATGGTGGAGAATCGATCGAACATCTTTACAATGTCCTCTTCTAGATTCATCTTGAAGTTCTCATACTCTTGGTTGAGGAGTCCAATCTGGGTCTCCTTTACTTTATTTATACCCTCGTATGTAACTTTGAGCTTGTACCAAACTTCTTAGGCACTCTCAAAAGAAGACATCTTCTCATAGATGCTAGGATGAAATACACAAAAGAGAATAGACAATGCTTTACAATTTAGCATCATCATTTTACGGTCATCAACGCTCTATTTCGCCTTAAATCCTTTTGGCAAAAATGACTCGTCTTACATTATATCACAAAGTTTGTAGTCTCTTGAATTGATGAAATACCTCATCGTTATCATCCATTAGGAGTAGTTGGACATGTCAAAAAATAGTGGCTTATTAATGGAATGAGCCATAGATTGTCAGTTGATTGGTAAATGGTTGAGCTATCCGGATCTTCTCAATATGATGTTTGGTGTGTTCTGTGTATGCTTATAATTAATGTATGTGAACACACATATATGTGCAAGTATACACAGTCATGCAAGTAATAATATGGTGAGTGAGTATCGTTCCCACGAGAATCTAGATTAAAATATGCAGTCAAATTTGTCAAGGCAAAAAGGGTTGTCACTAAAAGAAAACAAAGATAAAGATAAAAACGCAAGAAAATGGATATGTACGATGAAGGTGTAAGATGGAAATGCTATGACAATTCTAGAGTGTTAGCAACTAAAATTTGCCAAGGCAAAATAGAATGGATGATGATGGCAAGGTGGATATACGAAGGTGGTATGTGAGTGTATGACAGAGTGATGGCAAGATAGCAAGCAAAGTAAAGAAAGTAAATCGTAAATGCGGGGGCAAAAACAGGATGCAAAAACACGTTAAACAATATATTATACTTCTCCTCTATTGATGAACTCTCTAGGAAATGACTGATGGTGGCTTCTATGGTTTCCTACCCCTTACCCCTACCTAACATATAGCTGCTAAGGTGTATACTTACTGGACAGAGGTTTCTAAGTTATTCCCGCTCTCTCGAGTCATAGGAACCTGACAAACTAAAATGCCATGATATTTTCGCTTGTCACGCAAATGACACCCTAGCCTATCGATAAAGTACCCTCATTTTAGTCGTTGAAGCTGATGTGTGTAATAAAAGCGTAATTGAGTGCAAGTGTACACGTTGCCAAGTAATAAAATGATAAGTATATCATGTATCGTCTCCATAGTGATTGATATACTAAATATGTCTCCCTTTGTTCCCTTACTCATGAAAACAAAGAAAAAACACAGATAAATTGATTTGTTTAACTAACTAAATAATTAAATAACAAAACATAAAATAAAAGATTGAGAACGATATAGAGAAAGTGGGTAAGATCCAGCTGCATCAATTAGTGGATTCAATTGATCTTCTTTTTGTCCATTGCAATTACACAACACTGCTTCGACAATACTGCAGATACAACCTCGATAGTATTGGTGTTCTCTGCTGCGACAATCTCTTGCTCTTGGGCAGAGGTATCAAAGTTCAGCAAAGTGTCCATAGTTGACTTCGCTTATCTCTAAGTCAGAGTGCTGTTGATGACCAGTCCTTGATGATACCTTTCAGCGTAAATTAACGATAACTACCAACCAGTCCAACACTTCTTTTAGCTGCTGAAACTCTTAACCTATCTCTAGGCCGAGTTAGTGTCTACAACATCGTACTTATCCCTTTCATGAATCTACACCTCTCGATGCTAGATAAATAGATTACTTACAAACTTCTCTCTCGAGCTTGAATGCAAGAATAAAGAATGACAATAGTATAAGCAAACTTTGATATTATTATTGCAAAAGAACAAAGAAACAAGAATCAATCTCTTGTCACTAATATCGACAACCTTCACCTATCCCTAAGAAATTTAGAACATATTGTCGTTTAGGTACAATTCTTAGGGAGAAAGGTTTTCTCTAAAAATCGGCTCTCTAAACAATGTGTCCGACTAGGATATATATAGTCTTAATCTAGGACAAACCTTTCCTAAATAGACTTCAACTTGGAGTAGGGAACAAGTCTTCTTTAAGGGATCTGATATTTCCAAGTTTGTCGCCTTCTAGAAGGTTTTTCCTGCTTGGTCTTTGACTTGGTCTTTTAGCGTGCTAGCATGGTCCAATTGGTGTGCTGTATCTTCTAGAATGTTCTCTATATTTTTATCTTTTATTGCGCCTCCATTGTTGGTGCTGCCACACTGGATTCTGCCGTGGCCTTGTCTTCTGCCTTGGCCTCAACATTGCTTCGCTGCCACTTCTGCCCTGGATATTCTTGCATGTACAAAATATATAATAATATCTGCATTCTCTATAAATATTGACTTTGTAAGTAATGATAATGGAATATACAATACTTGCGCAAAGAGTCCATATTTTAGTTCAAGTTGGTGTATAATAGATGCATAATGTACCATGAGAAGGATAGTAAATAACTACCTTTTAGGCATTCATCAAATACCCCAAAACTCGAACTATTGCTTGTCCTCAAGCAATGCAAAATATCAAATTGCCGAACCTTACTCCCCTTTGGTCTAACTCTTCCATCTATTCTCCCCACCATGGTCATGTCTATCTCTCTATTTTAGCCATTAGTTTACCCAAGGACTTTTACTAAGAAACAAGCTATAAGGCTAGGTGCGTGTGTGCATTTTATGGACAAGGTTGATTCAAGGCTTTCTTAGATAAACTCTAAGTTCAAGACAAAAAGAATCTTGGACTAAAGATGTCTCCTTAAAACAACAAGTCTTGAGCCAATTTCGGGCACCTCAAGATATGCGTTTTCCATTTTCTTCTTTTGTTTATTATTTTTTTTCTTATTAACCACTTATTTAGCATACTAGAGCCAGTTTCGGGCACCTCTAGTACAAAGGAGAGGAAAACTAGAGCCAATGATAGGCACCTCAAGTTATTTTTCCAAAAGGTTCTAAGTCTTTATCACTTAAGTTTATTAAAAGAATTCCTAAATCAAACAAGTCCAAAAAGTGCTTATTTTCTTTCTAACCCTAAAGCAAGCTTCTAAGTTTTATTCCATAAGTATCCTATGGTTATCCCTTCAAAACAGAACTTGGCCATAGTAAGGAGAAAGATTTCTATAGCCTTAAAGGAGTAAACTAAAGCAAAGCTATAGTAGGCAATACAATATTACAAACAAAAATTCAAGAAAAGAGAATATTGTAAAAAAAATTCAGAAAAAGTTTACTCCCTTTTCATGGTAATGTCGCGGCAGTGGGTAGCGTCGACAGTGCTTCTGCACCTATAATCTCCCCCAAACTCAAACCGAGCATTATCCTCAATGCTCAAAATATACAGTATGAAAAAGAAAACAAGGATAGTAAAGCAGCAAGGATTATAGAGTTTCTGATTGTGATTCAGAAGAGCGGCTAGAAATAACTGCCCTCCTAGGTATTCTTGCCGATGCTTTCTGTCTTGATCCTTGTCCTGATGATTGTTGTGTTTTTGAATACCGGGGCGGCTGTACTCTGGTGAGTGTTTGTTTATGCATTGGGGTTGTAACTTTATCTCCTTCTTCTTTCTCGTCTGTATGCATCACCTCTATCTCTCCCTCTGCCTCGGTAGTTGGTATTCTTTTTTGGGCATGCGATGAGCTCTCATGGACATACTCATCAATCTTTCTAGAGAGACTATCTTAAAAGAAACTGCCTATGGGGATAGGACTCTATGGTGGAGAGTTGAAAACAGCTTACCTTTTTGATGGCCGCCTGCTGTTGGATGATGTGGCGGCCATGCCTGTAGGTTTAGATGGGTCGCCAGCGTGAAACTGTTGTTGTGGCCTAGCGGTAAAGAATGGTCGAGGCCCTGCGGCAGGGGTTGTCTCTATGTATGGTGCGGTAGTAACAAAAATGTTGGGAGGAAAGTCTGGAAACTGCATCCCATGGGTGGGAAAATTCTGGATCAGCATGTTGGCAAGAGTGTTGTTGAAATCTCTTTGATATTCCATGTATCTTTGTTGGCGCAGGTCCATGTATGACATCCTCTGCAAAATTTCCTGATATGGATCTGCTGCGGCAGTGGCTTGGGCATTGTCAGGTGCTTCTTCCGTATACTGCCCTTCGACAGTAAAGTTGGCAGTGAATTGTTGAGGTGTTTCTTGAACTGGGTCTGCATGGGTGATCTGCATCACTCTATGGCAGAATTCTCTTGTCCAACCTTGTCTTTGTGTTGTGTATTCATCGGTTTCTTTTATAGGGACACCTGCAACAATGCATAGGGAAGAGATTAAACTTGGGAAATATAATGGACCTCGTTCTTTCTTATTGCAATCATAAATTTCTTGAAGAATGACCTCTCCAACATTGATGGTCCTTTTGTTGATGATTGAATGAATGAGCAACAATCTTCTATCAACTGTGCTGTTGTGGGAGGTGGGCATGAGGCATCGTTTGAAAAATATGCACCAAATCTTGGCTTCGGGTTTAAGGCTGAGCCTTGTTACATAACCCCTATGGGCACCGGTTTTCCATGGAGTGTTGTCGTAGCAAAGTTCGTCCTTCATGGCCTCGTAATCCTCGGTATTGGCTGCAAATTCACCATGTTCATCGTGTATAGGGATAATGCCGTAGTAATCATTGATTGCCTCAGCATCAAACTTTACTGGCTTACCCCGGTAGTAGACAAATAGCGTGTCCCTGTTTGGACAATGCGCATAAAATTCTCTTACAATTGTGGCATTTGCTACAGGAGGTTGGAGGCAAAATTTTTCTTAATCTTGGTCTTCGATCTTGTCGAACAAGAATGGGTCGATGCCATAGTTTTCTTCAATGGTGTGCTGGAATCCTTGTTCTTTCCATAACTGTCGTGCAACGAAAGATCTTTAGAAACGTTCTGCTGTAATGATATTGGTAAAGCGTTTGTATGCGACCATGAAGGATTCGAATGTTGATGAGATGTTTTTGAAAATAAGCTGTAAGAATGCGGGTAAGAATGCAAAGAGTTCTGAAAATTTTAAGAGATTGAAAAGATAATGAGAGCAAGATTGTTCAAAGAAGCAAAATTAGCAGGAATGCAATAGTAAATAATGCACAGCAATGAGTCTGCTTATATAGGCTGTAAAAATATGACTGTTAAAAATATAGCCGTTAGGCATTTACTGCCTTGTTGCACAATTACTGTCGCGACGGATTTCTCGGCAGAGAGCCGTTTCACTGTTTCTTCCCATTAGGAGTTTTGTGGTTCTGACATAGTGTAATGCCGCGGCAGCAGACTTCCTGCTGTGGCATAATTTTTTTTTGTATTCGTATCTTTATTTATTAAAAGAAACATAAAAACATAAAATACTGAAAATAAAGAATACTGCAAATAATAATATATAAACTAATCCTAATATAATAATTAAAAAGGAATGAAAAAGATTATGTTACTTGTGGAGTGCATGTGAATGCATCTCCCACTTTCATTATCACTTTTCTGGCCCATATCTTTCTTCATGAGTTGGCCATTTCCTTCAGTGCATTCGGCTTCTCCTTTGGGTTTTATTCGTTTACCGAACAGTCTGCCGAGCGTGCTGCCCAGGAAGGATGTTTTAGTATCATGGTTTGGTGTATGGAGAGCCTTATATTCTGCTGGAGCGTCTAAATTTGGAGATTGTGGAAGGCGTTCAACTTGACTTGTTGATCATTTATCCGCATTGTGAGCTCGCCATTTTCTACATCAATGATGGTGCGTCCAGTAGAAAGGAAAGGTCGACCCAATATGATCGGTGCATTATAGTCAGTTTCACAATCAAGGACAAGAAAGTCGGTAAGAAATATAAACTTGTCGACCCAATATAGGCTGGTCTCCTCATCTTGCATGTAATCAGATGAGTTAACTACCTTAACCTCATGCATGTTTCTTTGGGCTTGCATATTCTGAACCATCTTGGTCAGAGAAGCCAATTTTGCTGCCACCGAATTGGATGTATCTAATTCATGGGCTGTGGCATGACGCCTCATTCCTCCTCGCCTTGATGTGGGAAATTGGAAATCGTTCCTTGCGAGTTTGTTCAGAATCTCAATGGCCTCTGCGGGTGCTCTATCCAAAAGTGTCCCATTTGCGGAAGCGTCTAGCATCATTCTTGTGGAAGCATTGGTAGCATTATAAAACATGGAGATTTGTGTCCACAAGGGAAAACCATGTAGTGGGCATTTGTTTAGCAATTCTCTGTAGCGTTCCCATGCCTCATACATTGGTTCATCTTCATCTTACCGGAATGATGTGATTTCATTACAGATGCGATCATAGAGATTTGTCGGGTTAAACCTCGTAATGAATTCTCGACAGAGTTCCTCCCAAGATCCTATTGATCCTGCTGGGATACCATTTAACCAGGTTTTCGCCCTATCCCTCAGTGAATAGGGGAACAATTTTAATCGTAAAATATCTTAATGGACTCCTTGAATCTTGAAAGAGTTGCACACTTCCATGAAAGATTTAAGATGCTGCCTTGCATCTTCAATAGAAGACCCACTAAACTTTCCAATTGTGTTCAACATGTTGAACATCACTGGTTTGAGCCCAAAGTGAGTTGCTTTGATTTATGGGGTGACTACGCCAGGATTGAGTCCGTTTAGATCTTCCACCAGATAGTCTCTAACAGTAGGATGCCTCAGCAATGGTTGCGGCAGTGGCTGCGGCATTTCTTGTGGCAGTACATTATGATCAACAGGTGAAATTTGTCCTCTTCGTGGATTATCCATGACTGGGAACAGATTGCGTCTCAGATGATATCTTGTGCGTTCGATCCCAGGATCCAAATCGTACAATGGTCCACTCGGGTTTGCCCTGGTCATAAACCAAATAAATCAAAGTTAATAAAGAATAAAATAAATTAATAATTAGAATTAAAGTTAGATAAAGAATAGTTAAAGAGAAAGAAAATAAAGAAAAATAAAATTTAGTTGCCAATCCCCGGCAACGATGCCAAAAACTTGATGTGTGTAATAAAAGCGCAATTGAGTACAAGTGTACACGTCACCAAGTAATAAAATGATAAGTATATCGTGTATCGTCTCCACAGGGATTGGTATACTTAATATGTCTCCCTTTGTTTCCTTGCTCCTGAAAACAAAATAAAAAAACAGATAAGTTGATTTGTTTAACTAACTAAATAATTAAATAACAAAACATAAAATAAAAGGTTGAGAACGATATAGAGAAAGTGGGTAGGATCCAACTGCGTCAATTAGTGGATTCAATTGATCTTCTTCTTGTTAAATGCAATTACACAACACGGCTTCGATAGTATTGCAGATACAGCTGATGCGTGTGTTAGAGTATACCCAAAAGACCAATCATATGATGATTGTATGGATACTTTCATTTACCAATTTTATTGAATAAAGGCATTACCATTGTTGTTTTCAGATATATGTGTCACATAAACTGAGAAACAATAAGGTCCATATAATAATATATTTATTATTATTAAAAGATCCTTAGTCAAGTATTATTATGGGTATGGACAATAATAATACGCTTAAGACTAACATGTGATAAATTGATGACAATAAGTTGTCATTGACATAGAGATGTCAGAATTAATACATGAATATATTAGTAGAGAATAATATATTGGATTGACCCACTATGAGCATATATCTTGGATTATTATGTGACAGTCACGATATTGCTCATAGTGACAACTATATGTATAATCCTTAGACTTGAGATTATTACTATCTCAACATATGTTGTTTTATGTTTTGATGCAGTTAAATGTGTTTCGTAATTAGTTACACTATAAAAACTGACATTGGACATATTACAATATATGTAGTGAGATGTGAATAATCAAGATAGGATTTGTTCTTCCTACATAATAGGAAAATATATCAAAGGCCCCTTAATTGAGTGAGACTAAAAATGCATGGCCATGCTTGAATATGTTGATATGAGATATCACAAATTATTCATTAATAGTAGTCCACTCTAGATATCAAGAAACACTAATAATAGGCTATACAAGTGTGACTATTCCAACACTTGTGCCTATTAAAGATATAAAAGGACAAAAGGATATAATACATTAAAAGAGTTGGTCACGGACATGATACATCGAATCATGATCTCTTGTAACTTAGATGACAATGATATATTGCTAGATGTCACTCATTATTTTTAATATTAGAATTGTTCTAATATTATTACTAACGTTACAATGTGCCTACAGGGTCACACCAAATGGTTGAAACAGAGCAAAAATATATAAGTATAAGTAGATTATATTTAATCTCAAATTTTAAATAAAGAATATAATTAAAGTAATTATATCCCTTTTAAATTCGAATTAAATATAGATTCTGATATTTAAGGAATTAATTAAAGTAATTATTTCCTATAAACCAAATCAGAATCAAACTCTTATATCTAGGGTTACACCTATATAAAGGATCAATTGGTCTAGCAGCCAAGATAGAGAATTCCGAATTCCAAACCCTAGAATCATGAGAAATAGTTTTTTCGAGATTTGCTCTCTTAACCGAGTGAACTGAGTAGAGGCCGAGACGATATTCGTGGAGGCTAAAGATTCAAATTGTCGAACAATCGTGATTATCACAAATCTAGTTGCTGTTTTTTCTACTTATCAAGGAACCCAATGTAAGTCATCGTATCTCTTCCTCTTGATTTCGGATTAAACGTACATGGATCACTGGAAAGACCGTCATAATTTTGTTCTGCTACGCTATGGGGTGTGCCGACGGTCCCAACAGCGTGTAATATAAGCGTAATTTGAGAGCAAGTGTACACGTCGCCAAGTAATAAAATGATAAGTATATCGTGTATCGTCTCCATAAGTTTTGGTATACTTAATATGTCTTCCCTATTTCCCTTGCTCCTAAAAAGAAAGTAGAAACACAAATAAGTTGATTTGTTTAACTAACTAACTAACTAACTAACTAAATAACAAAACATAAAATAAAAGGTTGAGAACGATTATAGAGAAAGTGAGTAGGATCTAGCTGCGTCAATTAGTGGATTCAATTGATCTTCTTCTTGTCCAATGCAATCACACAACACTGCTTCGACAGTACTGTAGATACAGTCTCGGCAGTATTGGTGTTCTCTGCCGCGGCAATCTCTTGCTCTTGGGAAGAGGTATCAAAGTTCAACAAAGTGTCCGTAAGTGACTCCGCTCATCTCTGAGTCAAAGTGTTGTTGATGACCAGTCCTTGATGATACCTCTCGGCGTAAATCAACGATAACCATCAACTAATCCAACACTTCTTTTACCTGCTGAAACTCTTAACCTATCTCTAGGCCGATTTAGTGTCTATAGCATCGTACTTATCCCTTTCGTGAATCTACACCTCTCGATTCTAGATAAATAGATTACTTGCAAACTTCCCTCTCGAGCTTGAATGCAAGAACAAAGAATGGCAATAGGATAAGCAAACTTTGATTTTATTATTGCATAAGAACAAAGATACAAGAATCAATCTTCTCTTACTAATATCGACAACCTTCACCTATCCCTAAGAAATTTAGAAGATATTATCGTTTAAGTAGAATTCTTAGGGAAAAAAGTTTTCTCTAAAAATCGCCTCTCTAAACAATGTGGCCGGCTAGGGTATAAATAGTCTTAACCTAGGCTAAACCTTTCCTAAATAGACTTCTACTTGGAGTAAGGAACAAGTCTTCTTCAAGGAATCTGATATTTCCAAGTTTGCCGCCTTCTAGAAGGGTTTTCCCGCTTAGTCTTTGACTTGGGCTTTTAGCGCGCTAGCCTAGTCCAATTTGTGCGCTGCATCTTCTAGAATATTCTCTATATTTTTATCTTTCATTGCGCCTCCATTGTTGGTGCTGCCACACTAGATTCTGCCGCGGCCTTGTCTTCTGCCTCGGCCTCAATATTGCTTCACTGCCCTGGATATTCCTGCATGTACAAAATATGTAATAATATCTGCATTCTCTATAAATATTGAATTTGTAATTAATGATAACGGAATATCTAGTATTTGCGCAAAGTGTTCATAATTAGGTTCAAGTTAGTGTATAATAGATGCAGAAAGTACCATGAGAAGGGTACTAAATAACTGCCTTTTAGGCACTTATCAAATATCCCCAAACTCGAACTATTGCTTGTCCTCAAGCAATGCAAAACATCAAATTGCCGAACCTTACCCCCCTTTGGTCTTACTTTTCCATCTATTCTCCCCACCATAGTCATGTCTATTTCTCCGTTTTAGCCCTTAGTTTACCTAAGGACTTTTACTAAGAAACAAGCTATAAGGCTAGGTGAGTGTGTGCATTTTATGGACAAGGATGATTCAAGGATTTCTTAGATAAACTCTAAGTTCAAGACAAATAGAATCTTCGACTAAAGCTGTCTCCTTAAAACAAGTCTCGAGCCAATTTCGGACACCTCAAGATATGCGTTTTTTATTTTCTTCTTTTTCTTATTTGTTTCTTATTAACCACCTATTTAGCATACTAGAGCCAGTTTCGGGCACCTCTAGCACGAAGGAGAGCAAAACTAGAGCCAGTGATAGGCACCTCTAGTTATTTTTCCAAAAGGTTCGAAGTCTTTATCACATAAGTTTATTAAAAGAACTCCTAAATCAAACAAGTCCAAAAAGTGTTTATTTTCTTCCTAACCCTAAAGCAAACTTCTACGTTTTATTCCATGAGTATCCTATGGTTATCCCTTCAAAACAGAACTTGGCCATGGTAAGGAGAAAGATTTCTATAGCCTTAAAGGAGTAAACTAAAGCAAAGCTGATGTAGGGCAGTGCAAGATTACAAACAGAAATTCAAAAAAAGAGAATATTGTAAAAAATATTTTTAGAAAAAAATTTACTCCCTTTTTTCATGGTAATACCGCGGTAGTGGTAGCTTCGGCAGTACTTCTGTACCTACAATCTCCCCCAAACTCAAACCGAGCATTATCCTCAATGCTCAAAATACACAGTATGCAAAAGAAGACAAGGATAGTAAAGCATAAGGGATTAAATAGATTCAGATTGTGATTCAGAAGAGCTGCTGGAAGTAGCTGCCCTCCTAAGTTTTCCTGCCGATACTTTCTATCGTGATCCTTGTTCTGGTGATTGTTGTGTTTTTGCTTGTTGGGGCGTATGTACTCTGGTGGGTGTTTGTTTCTGCAGTAGGGCTATAACTTCATCTTCTTCTTCTTCTTCGTCTGTATGCATCACCTCTGTTCCTCCCTCTGCCTCGGTAGTTGGTATTCTTTCTTGGGTATGCGATGAGCTCTCATGGACATACTCATCAATCTGTCGAGAAAGACTATCTCTAGAGAAACTGCCAATGGGAATGAGACTCGATGGTGGAGAGTTGAAGATAGCTCTCCTTTTTGATGGCCGCCTACTGCTGGATGATATGGCGGTCGTGCCCGCAGGTCTGGATGGGCCGGCAGCGTGAAATTGGTGTTGTGGCCTAGTGGTAAAGAATGGTCTAGGCCCTGGAGCAGGTGATGTCTCTGTGTAAGGTGCGGCAGTGACGAAAATGTTGGGAGGGAAATCTGGAAACTGCGTCCCATGGGTGGGAAAATTCTAGATTAGCATGTTGGCAAGAGTGTTGTTGAAATCTCTCTGATATTCCATGTATCTTTGCTAGCGCAGGTCCATGTCTGACATCCTCTGCAAATCTCCTGATATGGATATGCTGCGGCAGTGGCTTGGGCATTGTCAGGTGCTTCTGCCGTATACTGTCCTTCGGCAGTAAAGTCGGCAATGAATTATTGAGGTGTTTCCTGCACTGGGTCTGCTTGGGTGATCTCAATCACTTTGTGGCAGAATTCTTTTCTCCAGCCTTGCCTTTGTGTTTTGTATTCATCGGTTTCTTCTATAGGGGACACCTGCAGCAATGCATAGGGCATGGATTAAACTAGGGAAATATAGTGGACCTTGTTCTTTCTGACCGCAATCATAGATTTCTTGAAGAATGATCTCTACAACATTGATGGTCCTTTTGTTGATGATTGAGCGAATAAGCAATAATCTTTTTCTATCAACTGTGCTATTGTGGGAGGTGGGCATGAGGCGTCGTTTGATAAATGTGCACCAAAGCTTGGCTTCGGGTTTAAGGTTGAACCTTGTTACACAACCCCTATGGGCACCGGTTTCCCATAGAGTGTTATCGTAGCAAAGTTCGTCATTGATGGCCTCGTATTCCTCGATATTGGCTACAAATTTACCATGTTCATCGCTTATGGGGATAAGGCCTTAGTAATCGTTGATTGCCTCACCATCAAGCTTTACTGGCTTGCCCAGGTAGTAGACGAACAATGTTTCCTTGTTCGGGCAATGCGCATAGAATTCTCTCTCAATTGTGACATTTTCTATGGGAGGTTGGAGGCAAAATTTTTCCCAATCTTGGTCTTCGATCTTGTCGAACAAGAATTGGTCGATGCCGTAGTTTTCTTCAATGGTGTGCTGGAATCCTTGTTCCTCCCATAATTGTCGTACAACAATAGATCTTTGGAAACGTTTTGCTGTGATGATATTAGCATAGCGTCTGTATGCTGCCATTGATGATTCGAATGTTGATGAGATGTTCTTGAAAATAAGCTATAAGAATGTGGGTAAGAATGCAGAGAGTTCTAAAAATTTCAATAGAATGGAAGTATAGTGAGAGCAAGATTGTTCAAGATAGCAAAATTGGTAAGAATGCAAGAGTAAATAATGCACAGCAATGAGTTTTCTTATATAGGCTGTAAAAATATAACTATTAAAAATAAAGCCGTTAGGCATTTACTGCCTTGATGCACATTTACTATCGTGGCAGGTTTCTCGGCAGAGAGCCGTTACAATGTTTCTGCCCATTGGGAATTCTGCATCTCTGACACAGAGCACTGCCGCGGCAACAACTTTCCTTCTGTAGCATAATATTTCTGCATTCGTTGCTTTATTTATAAAACAAAAACATAAAATATGAAATAATGAAAACAAAGCATAACAACATAAAATACTGAAAATAATAATATATAAACTAATCCTAATATAATAACTAAAATTGAAAGCAAGAGATTATGTTACTTGTGGAGTGCATATGAATGCACCTCCCACTTTTATTCTCTTTTGCTGGCCCGTATCTTTCTTCATGAGTTGACCAGTCCCTTCAGTGCATTCGGAATCTCCTTTGGGTTTTATTCGTTTACCGAATAGTCTGCCGAGCGTGTTGCCCAGGTAGGATGTTTTAGTACCCTTATTCGATGTATGGAGAGCCTTGCATTCTGCTGGAACGTCTGAATTTGGAAGATTGTGGAAGGTATTCAACTTGACTTGTTAATCGTTTATCCGCATTTTGAGCTCGCTATTTTCCACATCGATGATGGTGCGTCTAGTAGTAAGGAAAGGTCGACCCAATATGATCGGTGCATTTTCGTCAGCCTCACAGTCAAGGACAAGAAAGTCGGTAAGAAATATAAACTTGTCGACCTTCACCAGAATATCCTCAATTTTGCCTCTAGGATGCACATAGGACCGATCCACAAGTTGGAGCAGTACTGTTGTTGGTTTTACCCGTCCTATTCCAAGTTTTTGAAAAACTGATTTGGGCATAAGGTTAATGCTTGCTCCCAAGTTGCATAGGGCCTTTCCTTTATAACCATCTCTAATCGCACAGGGGATTGTGAAGCATCCAGGATCCTTTAGTTTGGGCGGCATGCGATTATGCAACATGGCCATGCAACCCTCAATGGCTGCCACCGTTTCAAATTCTGCTAGCCTTCGTCGTTTGGATACTATATCCTTTAAAAACTTGGCATAGTTGGGCATTTGTTCAATAGCCTCGACTAGTGGCAAGTTGATGTGGACCTACTTCAATATGTCTAAGAATTTCTGAAATTGGTGGTCCTGTTTGTGCTTCTTTAGCCTCTATGGAAAAGGAGGTGGTGGTCTGATATCCTCCAGGTTTCCTTGGATGTTGAGTTTAATACCTGTGGTGAACTTATCTGCAGCTGCCTCGGCAGGTGGTTCTGATTCTGCTGGTTCTGCTGCCTTGGCAGTGCTTTCGACAGGGTCCTGCTCAGCTTCTGAGTCCTCGTGATGTTGTTTTTTTGGTTGGATCTATCGGTTGAGCTCCCTTTTTTATTTTTCAATTCTAGGCCACTTTTGGTTGTAATTACCTTGCATTACTCGTGGCCTAACACCTTAGCAACTTCAGTATTGCTAGGTAACCCCCTGGTGGTCGAGTGTTTTGTCGTTGGGCAAATTTACCAACTTGGGTTTCTAAAGATTTTATTGCAGCCTCCTGGTTCTGCAGTCTCATCTCGGTTCGATTCATGAAGTCATTAGTACGCTTCATGAAACGGCTATTCTCCATCATGTAAGCATCATTCTTTTTCATAAAAGCCATGAGATAGTCTTTCAAAGCATTCAGAGACTGTTGTTGTTGTACCTGTTGTTGTGCATGGGCTGCTGAGTGTTCTGCTGCGGCAGGTTCTGGTTTTGATGCTGGAATCCAGGGGCTTGAGTAATTGGATTTAAGGCATTGTTAGGGTTACTCCATGAGAAGTTTGGATGCCTTTTCCAGGATGGGATATAATTATTGGACATCATTGGATTGTTTCTGTTGTCGTTTCCAACATATAGGTTGGTCTCCTCATCTTGCATGTAATTCGATAAGTTAACTGCCTTAACCTCATGTATGTTTCTCTAAGCTTGCATGTTTTGAACCATCTTGGTCAGAGAAGCCAATTGTGCTGCCACCGAACTGGATGTATCTAATTCATGGGCTGTGGCATGATGTCTCATTCCTCATCGCCTTGATGTGGGAAATTGGAAATCGTTCCTTGCGAGTTTGTTCAAAATTTCAATGGCCTCCACGGGTTCTCTATCCAAAAGTGTCCCATTTGCGAGTTTGTTTTTGTAGCGTTCCCATGCCTCATACATCGGTTCATCTTCATCTTGCCGGAATGATGTGATTTCATTACGGATGCGATCATAGAGATTTGTTGGGTTAAACCTCGTAATGAATTCTCGGTAGAGTTCCTCCCAAGATCCTATTGATCCTGCTGAGATACCATTTAACCAGGTTTTCACCCTATCCCTCAGAGAATAGGGGAATAATTTTAATCGTAAAATATCTTAATGGACTCCTTGAATCTTGAAAGAGTTGCACACTTCCATGAAAGATTTAAGATGTTGCCTTGCATCTTCAGTAGCAGACCCACTAAACTGTCCAATTGTGTTCAACATTTTGAACATCACTGGTTTGAGCCCAAAGTGAGTTGTTTCGATTTCTGGGGTGACTACGCCAGGGTTGAGTCCGTTTAGATCTTCCATCAGATAGTCTCTAACAGTAGGATGCCTTAGCAATGGTTGCGGCAGTGGCTGCTGCGGCATTTCTTGTGGCAATATATTATGATCAACAGGTGGAATCTGTCCTCTTCGTGGATTATCCATGACTGGGAACAGATTGCGTCTCAGATGATATCTTGTGCGTTCGATCCCATGATCCAAATCGTACAATGGTCCACTCGGGTTTGCCCTGGTCATAAACCAAATAAATCAAAGTTAATAAAGAATAAAATAAATTAATAATTAGAATTAAAGTTAGATAAAGAATAGTTAAAGAGCAAGAAAATAAAGAAAAATAAAATTTAGTTACCAATCCTCGGCAACGGCAACAAAAACTTGATGTGTGTAATAGAAGCGCAATTGAGTGCAAGTGTACACGTTGACAAGTACTAAAATGATAAGTATATCGGGTATCGTCTCTATAGGGATTGGTATACTTAATATGTCTCCCTTTGTTCCCTTGCTCCTGAAAACAAAGTAAAAACACAGATAAGTTGATTTATTTAACTAACTAAATAATTAAATAACAAAACATAAAATGAAAGGTTGAGAACGATATAGAGAAAGTGGGTAGGATCCAACTGCGTCAATTAGTGGATTCAATTGATCTTCTTCTTGTCCAATGCAATTACACAACACTGATTCGATAGTATTGCAGATACAGCTGATGCGTGTAATATAACCGCAATTTGAGAGCAAGTGTACACGTCGCCAAGCAATAAAATGATAAGTATATCGTGTATCGTCTCCACAAATTTTGGTATACTTAATATGTCTTCCCTATTTCCCTTGCTCCTGAAAAGAAAGTAAAAACACAAATAAGTTGATTTGTTTAACTAACTAAATAAATAAATAACAAAACATAAAATAAAAGTTTGAGAATGATTGTAGAGAAAGTGGGTAGGATCCAGCTACGTCAATTAGTGGATTCAATTGATCTTCTTCTTGTCCAATGCAATCACACAACACTGCTTCGACAGTACTGCAGATACAGTCTCAGCAGTATTGGTGTTCTCTGCCGCGACAATCTCTTGCTCTTAGGCAGAGGTATCAAAGTTCAGCAAAGTGTCCGTAAGTGATTCCGCTCATCTCTAAGTCAAAGTGCTGTTAATGAACAGTCCTTGACGATACCTCTCGGCTTATATCAACGATAACCACCAACTAATCCAACACTTCTTTTAGCTGCTGAAACTTTTAACCTATTTCTAGGCTGAGTTAGTGTCTACAATACCGTACTTATCCCTTTCGTGAATCTACACCTCTCGATGCTAGATAAATAGATTACTTGCAAATTTTCCTCTCGAGCTTGAATGCAAGAATAAAAAATGACAATAGGATAAGCAAACTTTGATTTTATTATTGCATAAGAACAAAGATAAAAGAATCAATCTCCTCTCACTAATATCGACAACCTTCACCTATCCCTAGGAAATTTAGAACATATTATCGTTTAAGTATAATTCTTAGGGAGAAAGGTTTTCTCTAAAAATTGCCTCTCTAAACAATATGGCCGACTAGGGTATAAATAGTCTTAACCTAGGGCAAACCTTTCCTAAATAGACTTCTAGTTGGAGTAAGGAACAAGTCTTATTCAAGGAATTTGATATTTCCAAGTTTATCGCCTTCTAGAAGGGTTTTCTTGCTTGGGCTTTGACTTGGGCTTTTAGCGCGCTAGCCTAGTCCAATTTGTGTGTTGCATCTTCCAAAATGTTCTCTATATTTTTATCTTTCATTGCGCCTCCATTGTTGGTGCTACCACACTGGATTCTGTTGCGGCCTTGTCTTCAGCCTCGGCCTCAACATTGCTTCGCTAACGCTTCTGCCCTAGATATTCCGGCATGTACAGAATATGTATTAATATCTGTATTCTCTATAAATATTGACTTTGTAATTAATGATAACGGAATATCCAGTATTTGCGCAAAGAGTTCATAATTCGGTTCAAGTTGGTGTATAATAGATGCACAAAGTACCATGAAAAGGGTAGTAAATAACTGCCTTTTAGGCACTCATCAACAGCCTCGGCAGTATTGGTGTTCTCTGCTGCGGCAATCTCTTGCTCTTGGGCAGAGGTATCAAAGTTCAGCAAAGTGTCCGTAGTTGACTCCGCTTATCTCTAAGTCAGAGTGTTGTTGATGACTAGTCCTTGACGATACCTCTCGGTGTAAATCAACGATAACCACCAACCAATCCAACACTTCTTTTAGCTACTGAAACTCTTAACCTATCTCTAGGCGGAGTTAGTGTCTATAACATCGTACTTATCCCTTTCGTGAATCTACACCTCTTGATGCTAGATAAATAGATTACTTCTAAACTTCTCTCTCGAGATTGAATGTAAGAACAAAGAATGGCAATAGGATAAGAAAACTTTGATATTATTATTGCATAAGAACAAATAAACAAGAATCAATCTCCTCTCACTAATATCGACAACCTTCATCTATCCCTAAGAAATTTAGAACATATTATCGTTTAGGTACAATTCTTAGGGAGAAAGGTTTTCTCTAAAAATCGACTCTCTAAACAATGTGGTCGGCTAGGGTATATATGGTCTTAACCTAGGGCAAAACTTTCCTAAATAGACTTCAACTTGGAATAGGGAACAAGTCTTCTTCAAGGGATCTGATATTTCCAAGTTTATCGCCTTCTAGAAGGGTTTCCCCGCTTGGTCTTTGACTTGGGCTTTTAGCGCGCTAGCCTGGTCCAATTGGTACGCTACATCTTCTAGAATGTTCTCTATAATTTTATCTCTCATTGCACCTCCATTGTTGGTGCTGCCACACTGGATTCTGCCACAGCCTTGTCTTCTGCCTCAGCCTCAACATTGCTTCACTACCGCTTTTGCCCTAGATATTCCGACATGTACAAAATATGTAATAATATCTACATTCTCTATAAATATTGACTTTTTAAGTAATGATAACGAAATATCCAATACTTGCGCAAAGAGTCCATATTTCAGTTCAAGTTGGTGTATAATAGATGCATAAAGTATCATGAGAAGGGTAGTAAATAACTGCCTTTTAGGCACCCATCAGAAGCCTTCACCTACGCCTCTCTCGAGTGCTCTAGGATCCAACTAGGACCTATTTGCAGTCTAGAACCTATTGCTCACGTAGATCCTCCCTTAGCTCCTCTCGGATGATCTAAGGATCTATAGCTACTCCTCTCTCGAGTGATCTAGCATGTATCTAAACCATGGACACTCTCGTGCCTCTTACAAAGCTTAAATAATTACCAACAATGAGCAAAGCAAATATAAAAACACTTAGCATGAAATATATTAAATAGAAACAAAAGTTAATCATCCATAAAAGCTACCATCGAAACAAGGTTACATGGTGGAGCCAAATGTTAAGAGTAATCAACCACATTAATCTTAAACATTCAAAATTAATCCTCATGAAAATATAACAAAGTAAAGCAAGGAAGGAGGACTAGAAGACACCCTCGGTGTGCACAGCCGCCGGCTCTTCAACCACCATGGTCGCCTTGGTGAGCTAGCCCCTCTCGGGTGCTTAGCTCACCACTCCCTTCGAGTGCTATCAATGGAGGTCCCTTTGGCCAGAAGTTGGAGGAGAAAGGTGAGAGCTTTCGGCCGCAAATACCATCGTAGAGGTCTCTCTTTTTTGTGTTTTCTCTCCCGAAAAAGCCTCTTCTTTGTGTAGGTCCTCATGTCTTTTAAAGAGGGTGAAAACCCTAAAAGATATGTAAAAATTCCTTTCTGCCCTCATTTTTGTCCTGACATTCCTGCAGGACTGGCACAGGTGACAGTGATTCCCTACTGACATGAAATGCATATAGTTCATCTTCTCTGTGGTCCCCCATTGTGGTGGTTGTAGCCTGCTGTAGTGGTCCTGATCAGCTGTGGTAGCACCAGCTGGCACTCTCATCAAAATATCTCTTTGTCGTTTAGCTCAGCCCAAGAGTTCTCTAGCTTTGCCATGGCATTTTCCTTTTTCCATCCTTCTGAGAATGAATTGAAAAATTGCTTCAACTTTCGTTTTGCTTTACCTACACAACACCACTAAAAAGAACTACCTTTCCCATTAAATATCACCTATTACCACCTCAAAATGCCAAGGTATATCTAAATAACTATATGCAATGTCATGAACCTAAATGCAACTAAATGAGTTTATATGAGCCTAAGGACACTCAATAACTTAAGTAAAAGGGCCTAAAATATAGCCTTTTTACGGAGTTATCACACCCCAAACTTAAGCTATTGCTTGTCCCGAAGCAATGGATAGTAGCTAGTAGAGAAAGAATGTCATGACATTGTCAAAATCTAGGTAAGTAATAGGTTAGAGTTTCAGCCCACAGAAAATGTCATGGCATAGACATATAAGACTCGAATAATTTGCAAGAACTTTGCCCTAGGACCAGGTCGGATGCGAGTGCGTGTGTGAGTGAGTGTATCCTTTCCATGCTTAGTTAACTTAGAAAAATTCTAAGGAATATTCATTATTCTAGCAGAGCAGGTCTGTTCATTTAAGAATCTTTTTTTTATATACAAAAATGCCAACAAACTGCTACGAGAGGAGCCAGCCTATCACACTACCTTCTACTCATGCCATATCTATCATTTATTTAAACGCAGTATCCAGGTAATGCCATGACAAGTTAAAAGTGTAGCGTCAGCCTGTGCCTCATTTAGTAACTCATATGCACATGGAAATGCCATGGCATAGCGGAGTATCCTTCTACAGATATGTTCGAGCATTTATTCTTAACTTTTAATACTAAACTATTGGGGGTTTTGTATTTACAATTCACTAAAGCTTGCTAAGCTATTCAAGTTTACATTCTATAAAAATTTTCTAACTTTCCTAAGCATGGAGAATATATACTCGTGTAACAATAAATTAAACACAAACAACCAAATCCCTAGGCATGTTTCATTCAAATCCCAAGTCATGCATATTCAATTTAAGCATTGGCCATATAAGGTATATCATCATCGGGCATCACTAACTATAACATTGAAAACTTAACCTAAACTTTCACAGATGTCATGGCATATTTCTACAACTGTTGCTATCATGCATATGAAAAAAAGTAAAGAACGATATCTCCCCCAAACATGAGAAAAGCATTGTCCTCAATGCAACTAATAAAATGAAACTATATTAAATGCAATGCAATGAAATGAAATGGAATGATATGTACCTTGGCTACTTGGGCGGTGTGGTGGCAATTCGGCGTGATGTTCGACGCTTCGACGGGGGTGGGTTGACATCAGGGTCAGTTTTGGGATCGGCTCTCCGTGATTTGGACTTGCTAGCAGCTGAAGGTGGGGTAGGTTACCTCCCGGATGACATTTTGAGTTTATGGTTGGATTTCTTCCTCGACGGAGAGGGCATTTGTGGTTCAACTGTCAGTGCTGCTGGTTGGTTCTCTTCTTGTTGTTGTGCTGGTGGTGCGGGCGGGTCTTCAAAAAGTGAAGAAATAAAATCAGCTTCTTTTTAAGCGGTAGGGTCTGGTTGATTGTGAGTCTGGGCTTCCTCCTCTAAAAATGTCGCGATATTTTCGGGAGTTTGGTCATGAGTAGGTGACTGCACTCCCTGTGCTTGCTTCTCGGTCTCTGGCTCAGTTGGTCGTGCCTCCTCTAACGGCTCAGCTGGTGATGGTACCTGATTTAGATCAGGTGTTGCTCGCTTGGTCGGTGTTGAAGTAGCTGTAAATGCCGTGGCATCTTCTATTCCAGTGGGCAGTATTGAGTCCAAGAAAGTAGGGAATTCTTGATCGAGCGGAGGAAGTAGTTCTTCTAGGTAAGCTTTGATGACATCGTCTCTTTCCTTCGTGTAAAGGAAGAATTCTTTGAGATCTTTGGACAGGTCATCTACTTTTTCCAGGTCATTCTTGGACAGCTCCAGGGCTTCATCCTTATAGAATGAAGCTCTTCCTCTAGCAGCAGCAGCGTGTGATGATTCTAGCTGCTCATCTATATTTCCCATCAAGGCGATCACCTTCTCAGGGGTTATCCCTTTCATGCCTTCTAAAATTTCATCAAACTGATCCTCCGGGACATTCTTTTTGCGGCACAAAGCCATGATCAAATTTGGGAACATGAGGGTGCTCTTAGGTCTCTTCCAACATGCGTGCGTTTCTTGCACGATAATCCTCCCAACATCTATGGGGCAGCCATAGAGAATAGACTACAACAACATGAGGTGGAGCAAACTTACAGTGGTGTGATACGAAGTAGGCATCAACTTGTATCGAACAAAGTGGCTCCACAACCGGGCGTTGGGAAGCAAATACTCTTAGTTTACCGTGCATCGTGCTGCTTGCTGGCCATTACTTTCTGTCTCGGGCAAACACAAATCCTTCTTCACTCCTTGGTAAGTCTCGTAATCAACCTTTTTTTCTTTCTTGGCGTGACGGTCCACTCCCTGGGGAATCTTGAAGAAGCGATTGATGGCAGTATTGGTGAAATGAATATTTTTGCCCCGGACATAAACAGATTTTTGATCCCAGATATGGATGTTGGCATAAAATTCACGTACTAAGGTGGCGTTGATGGAGCTTGGATGGGCGACGAACTTCTCCCAATGGTGTTGCGCCACCACATCTTTCACCTCTGGTCCCATCTCATCGGAGAGATTGAAGCCGAGTTCAAACAAGATCCTTCGATTCTTGAAGCTTTTAAATCTTTCTTCCGCCTCTTGATTTGCAAAAACGGGAGGAGGTTGTAAGGATCCTGAGGGTCTGGTGCGTACCATGTTTGAGTGAAAAGAAAAGAAAGAAAGTAAGAAAGATTGAAACTTTTCTTTAATGGAGGAGGAGGGTGGTTCTTGGCTATGGAGGTTTTGTGAAGAAGAAGATGAAGGTAAAGTAAAAAGGAAAAAAATAAAGGTGGAACCTTTATTTGTTTCCTAGTGGGGTTTGTGGGCTAGGACGTGTAGAGGGGGTTGATTGGTGGGGGTGTTGACAGTTTTTTAATAGGAGAGAGGGGAGGTTTGAGTTTGAAATTCAAATTAAAAATTTAAAAAGTTCCTCCTTTGTCTTTTTGCCGCCCAAGGCTTCAAGTAGGATTTCTTACTTTTCTCCTTTTTCCTTCAGCCGTCCGCCTCCAAGGGTGTAAAATAATCCTAAAAAATTAAAGGAAAAGATTAAAACAGATTAAAAGCAAATAAAACAAACTTAAAGAATATTTATTTATGAACAAGAGTAAACTGAAAATGCCATGACATTTCAGTATGTCATGCATCTATCAAATATGTTGTAGGTTTATCTCACATCACGTGGCCTCCAATGTAAATCTTCAGACACTGCCCATTAAGTTTGAAAATTGTTCTATCGTCCGGATTCTTGATGTCTACAACTCAATGGGGTACACATGGTGAATCACTAATGGCCCAGACCACCTCGATTTCAGCTTCCCAGGGAAAAGCTTCACCCTTGAGTTGAATAGGAGCACTTGTTGTCCCGCATGAAAATGTCGTGGCAAAATTGCTTGATCATGTCATCACTTGGTTCGCTCCTTGTAGAGTTTCGCATTCTCATAAGCTTGGGTCCTGATTTCCTCCATTTCATTCAACTCTAGAAGTCTTCTCTCACCAGCTAGATTGGCGTCCAAATTGAGTTTCTTGATTGCCCAATAAGCCCTATGTTCTAGTTCGACCGGTAGGTAAAAAGCTTTGCCATAGACTAACTTAAATGGAGACATCCCTGGTGGGGTTTTGAAAGCTGTTCGGTACGCCCACAACACTTCATCAAGCTTTGGTGACCAGTCCTTCCTTCTCAAATTCATCACTTTTTCCAAAATTTGCTTGATTTTACGGTTGGAAACCTCGGCTTGCCCATTGGTTTCGGGATGATATGCCATGGCAATTTTGTGTCGCACCCCATATCTTTGTAATGCCTTGGCAATTAACTTGTTGTCAAAATGGGTGCCTTCATCACTGATGATAGCCCTTGGCACACCAAATCTTGTGAAAATATGCTTATGTAGAAATTTAAGCCCTGTTTTTGCATCTTTCCTTGGTGTTGCGATGGTTTGAACCCATTTACATACGTAGTCTACAGCCAAAGAATGTATAAATATCCAAATGAGGATGAGAATGGTCCCATAAAGTCTATGCCCCATACGTCAAATAACTCGACCTCCAATATGTTTTGTTGTGGCATTTCATGCCGTCTGGAGATGTTCCCAGTTTTCTGACATCGGTCGCAGGATTGGTAAAATGCCAAGGCATCTTTGAATAATATAGGCCAATAAAATCCTGATTGGAGGACTTTTGCAGCTGTCCTCATCCCTCCAAAGTGACCTCCACATGGGCCTGTGTGACAGTGATGCAGGATATCACATTGCTCTTCTTCAGGCATACATCTTCGGATAATTTGATCGATACAACGCTTGAGCAGATACGGTTCATCCCAGAAATATGACCGTGCATCGTGTCTGAATTTCTTCCTTCCTTGGCTAGTCATGTCAAAAGGCAAAACACCACTAACGAGAAAATTAGCAAGGTCAGCATACCACGGAATTACCGTGGCATAAAGAATTTTCTCATTAGGAAATTCATCATGTATATCAATTTTGTCATGACATTCCAGGTTAACTTCTAGCCTAGAAAGATGATCAGCAACTTGGTTCTCGGTTCCCTTCTTATCTACCACTTCTAAATCAAATTCTTACAACAACAGTATCCATCTAATGAGCCTAGGTTTGACATCCTTTTTAGTCACTAAGTACTTAATTGCTGAGTGATCGGTGTGAACAATGATCTTAGTGCCTATCAAGTACGACCTAAACTTGTCAAACGCAAATACTACGACAAGTAGTTCTTTCTCGGTGGTAGTATAGTTAAATTGTGCATCATTTAAGGTACGGCTAGCATAATAAACAACATGAAAAATTTTACCTCGACATTGCCCCAAGACTGCTCCCACGGTGTAGTCGCTCACATCACACATCAGCTTGAACGGTAGTGTCCAATCTGGGCGAACAACGATAGGTGCAGTGGTCAGGCTTTGCTTCAGATCTGTGAAGGCGCCATGACATTTTTGATCAAACAAAAAAGGCTGGTTTAGCCGCAACAACATGAACAAGGACTTGGAGATCTTGGAGAAATCCTTGATGAATCTCCGGCAAAATCCCGCATGTCCAAGAAAACTTCTTATGCCCTTGACAATTGTAGGTGGTGATAGCTTCTCGATCACCTTGATCTTAGCTCTGTCTACCTCAATGCCTTTGTGTGAGATCTTATGGCCCAACACAATGCCTTCTGTCACCATGAAGTGACATTTCTCCCAATTCAGCACAAGGTCAGCCTCTTCACATCGCTTCAGGACCTTTGCTAAATTGCCAAGACATTTCTAGAAACTGTCTCTAGAAACAGAAAAGTCATCCATAAAAATTTCAAGAGAGTCTTCCAACATATCGGAGAAGATAGCTTGCATGCAGCGCTGGAAAATTGTCGGGGCATTACACAATCCAAAGCGCATCCTTCGAAAAGCGTAAGTTCCATAAGGACAAGTGAAAGTGGTCTTCTCTTGGTCCTTTGGTGCGATAACTATTTGATTATACCCCGAATATCCATCCAAGAAACAATAGTAAGCTTTGCCCGCCAAGAGATCTAACATTTGGTCGATGAAGGGTAGAGGAAAGTGGTCCTTCTTCGTAGCCTTGTTGAGCTTAAGATAGTCCATGCAAATCCTCCATCCGGTCACTACTCTCATCGGCAATAGCTCATTGTCCTCATTGCTCACCACGGTCGTGCCTCCTTTCTTTGGCACATACTGAACCGAGCTTACCCACGAATTGTCCGATATTGGGTAAATAATTCCAGCATCAAGCCATTTAAGAATCTCCTCCATAACAACTTGTTTCATGATGGGGTTGAGTCTACGCTGCGGCTCTATAGATTTGTCATTACATTCTTCCAAAAGTATCTTATGCATACAGATGGTAGGACTAATCCCCTTTAAGTCTGCCATGGTCCATCCCATCGCTCATTTATTGTATGAAAAAACAACTAGTAGACTTCTCTCTTGGTCAAAATTCAATTTCGTAGAAATAATAACTGGTAGGGTGTCATTTTCACCCAAATAAGCATATTTCAAATGTCGTGGCAAAATTTTTAGCTCCAGCTTCGATGCATCGAGTAATGAAGGCTTAGGAGGACTGAATTCCTCGAAATCAAGGGGTTCGAAGCTTGAATTGTTTCTAGCTATCAGCAGACTAGAGTGATGTTCCTCCAATGAAGGTTCACTAGCTTCTTCCTCTTTTTTATTCGTGAGCTCTTCATACTCATCCAGCTGAACGGAATTGTTGTGGAAAAATTGATCAGCTTCTGTAGATTGCTCATAATCCGCTTCCAAAATGCTTCAGCATTCTTTAGAGTCATCCATGTACTTGAGAGAATTTTTGATGTTCACGGTCAATCTTTGATTTGCTACACGCATTGTGAGCTCACCCTTCTCACAATCAATGAGAACGCGACCGGTTGCTAGGAAAGGCCTCCCTAATATGATAGGTGTATTAGCATCAGCCTCACAATCAAGTATGAGGAAGTCGACTGGAAAAACGAACTTGTCCACCCTCACCATGACATCTTCGATCTTCCTCCTAGGTCTCACATCGGAACGATCGGCTAGCTGCAAGATTACGGATGTAGGTTTCGCATCTCCCATGCTAAGCTTCACGAAAATTGACTTGGGCATCAGATTAACACTCGATCCAAGATCACAAAGTGCTTTCCCAAAAACTTTTCTCCAATGGCACAAGGAATAATGAAGCTGCCCGGATCCTTCTTCTTTGATGGTAGATTACTCAAGGTAGAGCAATATTCTTTTGCCGTGACAATTGTCTCGAACTTCTCTATTTTACACTTCTTCTTGACTATCTCCTTCAAAAATTTAGCATAAGTGGGCATCTGGTCGATTGCCTCCAATAGCGGGACATTTATGTATAGCTGATCTTGCTTGTGCACAAACTTTTTAAACAGAATTTCATCGTTGTGCTTCTTGAGCCTCTAGGGAAAGGGTGGTGAGGGTCTAACTTCTTCCACTAGTGGTGTAGGAACTGATTTTTCCGTGGCACTTTTGCTCATTCCTTCAGCAGGTTCCTTCGTCAAACCTTCCTCCTAGTCATTTTCCTCGAGATTTTGCTGAGACATTTCTTCTTGCACAGGTTCTGTTAGGGAATCTTCAGACTTCTTCCCCCCAAACTTATCTTGCTGATTAAGTTGAGTACCACTTCTGAGTGTGATTGCACTGTAGTGGTCCTTACCATACGGCTTAGTGACTTCAGTATCATTCGGCAAACGTCCAGGCTGACGCTCCTATAATGCCGTGGCAATTTGGCCCATCTGACTCTCCAGATTTCGCAACGAAGCATTGTGGCTTTACAGTAGAGTACCTTGGTTCTTGATGGTAGTTGTATGCTCTTGAAGCATCACCTTGGTACTTTGAATAAAATCTTGCATAGTTGCCTCCAAAGAACTGGTATAAGATGATGATGCAGCCCCCTTGCTCTGATTATGCTAGGGCATATTCGGTTGAAAATTCTAGGGCTCCTGCTGATTTTGGTTCCGCACTGGGGCATTAGGATTCCTAGGTCCTTGGTTTCCCCATGAAAAATTGGGAGGCTGTCTCCATCATGGATTGTAGGTGTTCGAGTAGGGATTGTTGTTGCTCCTGTTGAAATTGTTCACGTAGTTTGCTGATTCATGGGTCCTTGGGCACTCGCTCTCATGATGATTGCCATGGCATATCAAACATGCTGAACTGGCCATCTTCACTTCCTTCACCTCGTTGGAACGCTGCATGGTCTTCAACATGTTGGTGATAACTAAGAGTTGGGCGGATAGTGAGTCTTTCACATCAAGCTCAAATGTCCCTTGTGCCTTCCTCCCGGTTCCAAGCCTTGTAGAAGGAAATTGATAGTCATTTTTGGCAATTCTATCAAGAATGTCAAATGCCTCCTCGGGTGATTTGTCTAGCAAAGTTCCATTTGCCGAGGCATCTAGCATCATCCTCGTTGGTGCATTGACTCCATTGTAGAACATTAAAACTTAAGTCCAATCTTGAAATCCATGATTTGTACACTTGTGAAGTAGTCCCTTGTATCGATATCAACATTCGCACATTGACTCGTCGTCACCTTGGCGAAAAGAAGCAATATCAATTCGAAGTTGAGTATTGAGTTTCGGAGGATTATACCATAGCAAAAAGCTCTTGCATAGATCAGCCCATTACTCCATCGATACGGATGGTACTCCACTCAACCATCCCCTTGCTCGACCACATAGAGAATAAGGAAATAGTTTGAGTTTCAACACGTCCTCATGAAATCCTTGTTGACGGAATTTGTCACAAACTTCTAAAAATGCCCTGATATGTTGCCTTTCATCTTCATGAGCCATACCTCCAAATTGCCCAATCGAGTTAAACATGTTGAACATGATTGGCTTAAGCTCGAAATGTGTAGCTATAATTTCTGGTGCCACGATGCCAAGATTGAGATCATCCAAGATAGGGTTTAAGTGATCCCTAATAGCTCTCGGCCTAGGTGTAGCAGCGTGCTGATTTTACCCCGACATTTTGAACTAATGGGTCTTAAACATGTGGGTCCATAGTTGTATGCTGAGTACACCTTCTTTAACGAAATAAATGCTCAATTTCAGGCACTATATGATAGAGAGGTCCGTCAGTAGACCGTCTAGACATGCATTGAAAAGAAAAGCAAATAAACAAGTAAAACTGTACTAGAAAAATAAACTAAGCAAATCAAAAATGCCAAAACAAAAATGAAAAAATTCAAATAGATAGATCCCCGGCAACAACGTCAAAAACTTGGTGTGTTTTGTGTAGTGCTTATAATTAATGTATGTGAATACACATATATGTGCAAGTATACACAGTCATGCAAGTAATAATAGGGTGAGTGAGTATCGTTCCCACGAGGATCTAGATTAAAGTGTGCAGTCAAATTTGTCAAGGCAAAAAGGGTTGTCACTAAAAGAAAACAAATATAAAGATAAAAATGCAAGAAAATGGATATGTACGATAAAGGTGTAAGATGGAAATGCTATGACAATTCTAGAGTGTCAGCAACTAAAATTTGCCAAGGTAAAATAGAATGGATGATGATGGCAAGGTGGATATATGAGTGTATGGCAGAGTGATTGAAAGATAGCAAGCAAAGTAAAGAAAGTAAATCATAAATGCGAGGGCAAAAACATGATGCAAAAACACGTTAAACAATATATTGTACTTCTCCACTATTGATGAACTCCCTAGGGAATGACTGATGGTGGCTTCTATGGTTTCCTACCCCTTACCCCTACCTAACATATAGCAGCTAAGGTGTATACTTACTCGACAGAGGTTTCTAAGGTATTCTCGCACTCTCGAGTCATAGGAACCTGAAAAACTAAAATATCATGGTATTTTCGCTTGTCAAGCGAATGACACCCTAGCCTATCGATAAAGTACCCTCCTTTTAGTCGTTGAAGTCTTCACCTACGCCTCTTTTGAGTGCTTTAGGATCCAACTAGGCTCTATTTGTAGTCTAGAACCCATTTCTCACGTAGATCCTCCCTTAGCTCCTCTCGGATGATCTAAGGATCTATAGCTACGCCTCTCTCGAGTGCTCTAGCATGTATCGAAACCATGGACACTCTTGTGCCTCTTACAAAGCTTAAATAATTACCAACAATGAGCAAAGCAAATATACAAACACTTAGCATGCAATATATTAAATAGAAAAAAAAGTTAATCATCCATAAAAGCTACCACCGAAATAAGGTTACATGGTGGAGCCAAATGTTAAGAGTAATCAACCACATTAATCTTAAACATCCAACATTAATCCTCATGAAAATATAACAAAGTAAAGCAAGGAAGGAGGACTAGAAGACACCCTCAGTGTGCACCGCCGCCGGCTCTTCAACCTCCATGGTCGCCTTGGTGAGCTAGACCCTCTCGGGTGCTTAGCTCACCACTCCCTTCGAGTGCTATCAATGGAGGTCCCTTTGGCCGGAAGTTGGAAGAGAAAGGTGGGATCTTTCCACCGCAAAAACCGCCGCAAAGGTCTCTCTTTTCTGTGTTTTCCCTCCCGAAAAAGCCTCTTTTGTGTGTAGGTCACCATGTCTTTTAAAGAGGGCGAAAACCCTAAAAGATATGCAAAATTTCCTTTCTACCCTCATTTTTGTCCTAACATTCCTGCAGGACTGGTAGAGGTGACAGTGGTCCCCTACTGAGTAGAATGCATATAGGTCATCTTCTCCGTGGTCGCCTATTGTGGTGGCTGTAGCCAACTGTAGTGGTCCCGATCGACTGTGGTAGCACCAACTCACACTCTCATCAAAATATCTCTTTTTCGTTTAGCTCAGCCCAGGAGTTCTCTAGCTTTGCCATGGCATTTTCCTTTTGCCATCCTTCTGAGAATGCCATGACAAATTGCCTCAACTTCTATTTTGCTTTACCTACATAACACCACTAAAAAGAACTACCTTTCCCATTAAATAGCACCTATTACCACCTCAAAATGACAAGGCATATCTAATTGACTATATGCAATGTCATGAACCTAAATGCAACTAAATGAGTCTATATGAGCCTAAGGATACTCAATAACTTAAGTAAAAAGGCCTAAAATATAGCCTTTTTACGGAGTTATCAATGTTAATCCTTATCGATTGAACCTTACTCTAATACCATTTTTTATGATTGAAGGTGGTTGATGAACAACCGATGAACTTATCCAAGTGATAGAGAAATGCTAATTTGAGTGATTTGTGGTGGAAGCAAAAAATAAAGAATTTGGCACAAAGATTTTGAGTGGTTTGGATTTCTAACCTAACTCCTACATCCACTACCTTAGATTCCCACTAAGAATTTCCATAATTCAATAAGAATTCAACCTTTTGAGGAACAAAGGGATAATCTTACAACCTTGATTAACAACCCGAATCAAGCATCTAAAGTTCACAACTGATCTTTGGGAACTTAGCAAACTTGTTAATCCTTCTAATTGTTTGCAACTAAGCACTCACATAATCCTAAGACACTTGAGCATACATATACATTAAGCTCACAAGTGTTGTCTACCCAAAAGATGAGAATTATGCACTAAGACATTTCATGATCATAATTTGTTACAATTAAAGCATTAGCCTTCTCTTGATGCTTGAGACTTCTTATCATCAAAATTGAGTTTCTAGCCATTGGTGACCGTTAGGATTGATTTGAATCCGTTTGGAGCTTGTTTCAAGGCTAATTTTTGCTTCTGATGCATATGGTATCAAAATGCGTGGAAGTCGGTTCGATGCTACCTGTTTGGGCAATAGTCGTTGAACCTACATTTAAGAACCGATATCAAAATGCCTACAAGGCGTATCAAAACCCTTAGCTCATGGCATTGAAACGGCTAAAGCTTGTTTCTACAAAGTTGTTAGAGGTGTATCGAAACACCCAAGGTTGGTATCAAAACCAAGATTTCCAATGGAGAAATGCCTAAGGGGCGTATCAAAATGTCTGCATACTTTCTTTTGAAAATAGGCAAGCTATATCGAAACTCTTGAAAAGCGTATCGAAACCCTTAGGACATTTAGTAAACTTTGACTTCTTTAAAACATTTAAAACACATTTGAAAAGCTTATAAAATGTCTCAAAATTATGTTCAAGTTGTTTGGACTTAAAACCATTTTTGAAATGTTTTCAAATTAGTCCAAAACTATTTTTCAATTATTATATCAAAACATTAGTTCTACACACATATCATGAATAAAGCAATGCAATACAAGTAAATATCATACATGATATGATGACGCTACCATAACCGCCTACACATGGTATAATGAGATGCTCACTATTGCACACATCATATGCATCTCAAACCAAACCAAAAAATAGGGTAGTGAGGCCCGCGTTCACACAACATCGGGATCCTCCACTATGAGTAAGGCATGTGTCCACACAGCATCGGGATCCATCACTCCAAGTAGGTCTCGCGTTCACACAACATCAGGATCCCATACTCTAGGATTTGACTCGGGTCCACCTAGCATTAGGATCCTACATCTAAGGATTGAGGCCCGCGTCCACACATAATTGGTATCCTCCAAATCCCAAGTTCGGAATATTACATTGAGCATCTTTGAATGAGGCTCGTGTCCACATAGAATCGGGATCCTCCATTCGAAAAAGTCTTCAATACATCTCCCAGAATTTTACATTGGATGGCCTCTTTTTTGATGCAACACTATTTTTTTGGGGTATCTGGATTTCCATCACACAAGGGTTTATCCTAAACTAAGAAACCTATCAACACACAAGAAGGTTCTAACTACCACAAAGCATCAAAACCATCAAGGATACCGATAGTTTCTACCATTCAATTAATCAACCAAGCTTACCAGCTCTATAGTCCCATTTATTCATATACGAGGTTTAATTTATTAATTTCTTGATTATATTAATTTATTTACACCATAAGAGACCCTTAGAACTCATTATTACAAAATATAGAGCCTCCTAACTCAACCACTAATTATTTGTATAGATTTCCCAAGGGTATCAATACGCCTATATGGGGTATAAAAATGCTCCAATATCAATATGCCCCTGGTGGGTATCAATACGCCTAAATATCGATACGCTTCCTTTGCGTATCGGTACTATAATCCCCTTAGCCCAGCCTAGATGAAACCAACACTAACGGGTTACACGGGGAATATCGAGTTAAACCTGTAAAGGCTCAACCCGATAAACAACCCTATATTTTGTTTTCTTTTATCTTATCTAAATGCTCCACTTAAGTCCTGCATGTTCAAACATAGCTTGTGTCCAATTGTAATAAAAACGAAAGTGAAACAAGTCTTGATTTGAGCATTTAAGTAAAAAGGATCAAATTGTAAATTTCCCAAATTTTAGTGTCCAAAAATAAAATTAGTATTAACAATCTTTAATTAAGTCCATTATAAGCTTGCAAGTAAAATATAAACTCAAAATAATTCCTACAAGTCATCTAATTACCATCACAAGATTCATGGACTAAAACGCAAATCTTTTAAATTCTATTGGCAAGGTAGAAATTCATTCCATCAAATTTCAATTAAACATACAAATAGCACTCGTGATAAATTTCAAACTAAATGGAGAATTCTAACATCATCAATTTTATGCTTCACTAATTAGAGACCAAAATGTAACTCTTTCAAATTCTAAGGACTTCGACCAAATTAAGTTAGCGAACTTGAAATTAAGTCAACTTCATGGATCCATGTGAAATTTCAACTCAAAATAACATTTGTAGCTACCATATTTGAATATAGGAAGATATCCGGGACTAAAATGCAATTTTCGGCAACTAGCAATTCAAAGCAGCCAAAGGTTTCGAAACTTTCCCTAAAGTTTCAAAACTTTTCGTGTCTAGTAAGGTTCTAGAATCAAATTAGCCCACAATGTTTCGAAACCTTCCTAGAGGTTTCGAAAATATTTGACAAAGGTTTCAAAACCTTCCTTGATGGTTTCGAAACTTTTGTGCCCAAAACCTAAACTCAGTCATTTTAAGTGGATTCAACCAATTCAAGACACAACCATTGATCACCATCTACTATATGCATAATTCTTAAACATTAAGAACAAATCATACAATCGATTATAGCTATCATAGACCCCATAACAATTAGAGGCATGCTTCCTAACATTACTCAATTCTAATAGCTAATCAAAACAAACATGTTTCAAGCAAACTCAATATCGCATCGATAAACCAAATCCACAAGCAAAACATGTTCATAGGTTGCTTACACAATTCCATTGCAAACTCAAAACACACTCAGAAAGGAAAGGTTTACACATTGTCAAGTCTTAGTTATTTTGCCAAATCATACAAAAAATGAGTAAGGTTTCTCCCCTTGAACCACTTGCTCCAAATATTATCCGAAAAGCCTTTATTTCTCAGCAAGGATGAAAGCAGAGCTTAAGCAAAGCATGCTTAGTGAGGTAGCTCAAAATAAAAGTTCATCAATGCAACATTTAAAACCAATTTAAAACCTTAACTTGTACTTTTCATGCTAAACCAAAGTATGCTTAATCAAATCATGCTCATGTTCGTACTCGAACCAATTCATGAATCATGCACATTGACCTTCAAGTGATAACTTGTTGTGAACCTTAAGCTCACCGAATACTCGGATTCCTTATACCATAATTAGAGACACATGGTCTCCACATGCATCGGTTGGACACAAAGTCACCCTTGTATACATGTTATCCCACTACGCACGGTCGGATATAAAGTCACCCTTGTCTACATAGGGTCAACTATATGCACGGTCGGACACTAAGTCACCCTTGTTTACATATAGGCAAGCTCTACACGTACGGTCGAACACTTAGTCACCGTTGTTTACATTTAGGCAAGCTCTACACGCACGGTTGGACACATAGTCACCTTTGTTTACGTGTAAGCAACATCAATATTCTCATAATCTTTATAGTGCACTTTATCCTAATGACATATCATTTGTATTCGTAACTATAGTTAGTGTCACTAATCCAATATCATTCTAATCATGCCTGTTAACTTGTTACTCACAATGCATTCATAATATGTTCATCAAGTGAACCAAAATCATTCTTAACGGCTTAATCCAATGTAAGGCAAATAACAAGATATTGTTCTAATTCATTTTCATGGTTACACAAGCCATGAATATCATTCTAAATCATGCATTTACAGCAACTAACACATGCATGCAGCATTTTAAAATCGAAGTTATTCATTCCTAAAATCTCTATGAAAACATCTTCCTCAAGGCCATTGCCAAATAGTTAAAACTTAAAAAAATGCATCATAACCATTGTAATCACTTACTCTTGAACTATGGAAAGCTTTTACACTATTCCATACTCCCCAAAATAGAATTGAACATTTACGAATCGCTTTAAGCCAAAATTCACTCACCGACAAGCAAAACATGCCTTTGCTGAATCTCCAACGATAATGCCAATGCATCAGCTACTCAAGAGCCTTCTTGCACTTCCTCTTTAAGATGCATCCACCAAAATTGACGTAAATTCTCCTCTTGATTTTTGTTGAAATCGGTTGATGATTTTGTAAAACAAATTGAGATGATTTGAAGAGGATGAAATGCTGAATAAAATGAGATGAATTTTGATAAAAATGGAGAAGAATTCAGCAAGTGATTTGAGAAACCATGAAGAGAAAATTTTGACGAAAATAGTAAGAAAATGGAGTGAAAAAAAATAAGATTAACCGTCAATTAAAACAAATTTTGGTAAATGATCTCTAATTAAAACGATTTGGGTTAATGGCCCTCTAAGGATTCTAATCTTTAGCTTAGTTTTTAATTTAGTCACAAAAACTAATTTTTGGCAAAATTAAAATTTTGCCACTAACTTCCCAAAATTTACATTTTTGTCACTAAATTAGAAATTAAGCTTAATCAAACAAATTAAGGCTCAATCAACATTTTATTAGCCTTAAAACATTATTTTAATATTTTTAGAACTTTTTTGAAAATTTACTTTTCACCCGATTAAAATATTAATATTTTAATTACTCAGAATTAATGAACCAAAGAAATCCGATTCGACTCGAATCGAACCTCCCCTACTAGCACCAAAACTTCTAGACCCAAATCCAGGATGTTACAACTCTCTCCCTCTTAAGAAATTTTGTCCTCGAAATTTACCTGAAACAAACAAATGAGGAAACTACTCTTTCATACTTTCTTTTGTCTTCCAAGTAGCTTCTTCATTACCTCGGTGTCTCCAAAGCACTTTCACAAAATCTATGGTCTTTCTTCGAAGAACCTTTGTATCTAAATCTAAGATCCTCACCGGTTCTTCTTCATAAGTCATATCTACTCTTAACTCAATCTCCTCAACTGGAACAATATGTGAAAGATCTGACCTATACTTACGAAGCATCGACATATGAAAAACATCATGCATCCTATCCAATTCCTCTAGAAACCTCAACCGGTGAGCAACAGGGCCAACACGCTCTAACACCTCGTACGGTCCAATGAAACTAGGACTCAACTTATCTTACGTCCAAACCTCATCACTTAATTCCATGGCGATGATAAGTTGAACAACACGGTCCAATGAAACGCAACACCTCAACATATCCTCCAAAGTTTGAACAACACGTTCAGATTGACCATCCATCTGGGGATGATAAGTTGTACTAAAGCTAAGCCTCGTACCCAAAGCTACTTGCAAACTCTTCCAAAACTTAGAGGTAAAACGCGGATCTCTATCCGATATGATCGACTTTGGCACACCATGCAACTTCACCACCTTAGAAACATACAACTCCGCTAGCTTATCCTTTGAATACGTCATATGCATAGCAAGAAAATGCACACACTTTGTAAACTTGTCAACAATCACTCATATAGAATCCTTTTTGGATGGTGTTAACGGTGACCCATCACAAAATCCATAGTAACTCTCTCCCACTTCCATTCCAGAACTTGAACCGGTTGCAACAAACCCACAGGAAACTGATGTTCAGCTTTCACTCGCTAACACACCATACACCGCGCCACAAACTCCGTCACATCCTTTTTCAAACCAACCCAAAAGTACACCCTTTTGAGATCCTTATACATCTTCACACTACCCAGATGCATAGCAAGCAGACTAGTATGAACCTTTGTCAAGATAGTCGGTCTCAACTCGACATCTTCCGGCACCACTATCTGACCCCTAAATCATAGAACCTCATTATCATCAAAATGATACTCGGTTGGTCTACCTTTAGCAATGTCCTCCACAAGAGGCACCAAAGTTTCATCCTCTAACTGCTTCGCTTTTATCACCTCAACCAACACAGGTTTTACTTGCAACTCTGCCACTAGACCACCTTCCTATGAAATACTCAACTTAGCAAACATAGCCCTCAACTCCACCGATGTCTTATGACTCAAAGCATCCACAACCACGTTAGCTTTTCCTGGGTGATACTCGATAGTCAAATCATAGTCTTTGAGCAACTCTATCCATCTTCGTTGCCTAAGGTTTAGATCCTTTTGTGACATGAGATATTTCAAATTCTTGTAATCCGTGTATATGGTACACTTTTCTCCATATAAGTAGTGTCTCCAAACTTTCAAAGCAAAAACTACCCCTGCAAGCTACAAATCATGCATCGGATAATTCTTTTCATGCACTCTTAACTGTCTAGAGGCATAAGCCACAACTTTCCCCTCTTGCATCAAAACACACCCGAGACCAACATAAGATGCATCACTATAAACCATAAATTCCTTACCCGACTCGGGATGAACCAATATTGGAGCACTAGTCAACACCTCTTTTAACTTCTCAAAGCTCTTTTGTTGACTTTCTTCCCATTCAAAAGGAACCTTCTTTTGAAAAAGCTTAGTCATAGGAGCAGAAATGCTCGAAAACCCCTCAATAAACCTACGATAATATCTAGCTAACCCTAGAAAACTCCAATCTTCCGACACTAATTTTGGTTGCTTCCAACCCATAACAACGTCTATCTTTTCGAATCAACACTAATACCCTTTTTTGACACCACATGACCAAGAAACACAACTTCCTTTAGCCAAAACTCACATTTGCTTAGCTTAGCAAACAATTGATGCTCTTTCAACACTTGCAACACAATTCGAAAATGTCGATCATGATCTTCCTCGATACGCGAATACACACAAATATCATCTATGAATACTACCACAAACTGGTCCAAATATTCATGAAACACTTGATTCATCATATCCATAAAAGCAGCAGGGGCATTTGTCAACCTAAACGGCATCACCAAAAACTCATAGTGACCATACCTTATCCGAAAAGCTATTTTCAACACATCCACTTCCTTTACTTTCAATTGGTAATACCCTGATCTTAAATCAATCATCGAGAATACGCTCGCACCTCGAAACTGATCAAACAGATCGTCAATTCTCGATAAAGGATACTTATTCTTTACGGTCAACTTATTCAATTGTCGGTAATCAATGCACATTCTCATAGTGCCATCCTTCTTTTTCACAAATAACACTGGAGCACTCCATGGTGATACGCTCGATCGTATGAACCCGTGGTCAAGCAAATTTTGCAACTGCATTTTTAATTCCTTTAATTCCTTAGGTACCACGCGATAAGGAGCAATAGACACCGGGTTAGTACCAGCATAAGTTTCGATACTAAGCTCAAAACTCCTTCCCAACATCAACTCACCAATAAAGCCACCTCTCACCCCACCTATACCATAACAAAATCCAAGCTTGTAAAACTTCCTTCCACTCACCGAACATCTCTTATTTCACAAACTTTCCAAGGTAATAACCATATTGATAAAACATCCACAGACTTGAACCCACTGAACACAACCTCTCACCACATCTTTAATAAAAGCAAGCCCAAAAGACTGAGTAACTGATATAGGTCATAAACTGTCTAGTGGTCCCCTTCACACAACTCAAACATTATCACAATCTAACTTTAGCCGAGGTAAATCCAACTCAACTCCTCAAAAACATAATATGTGCACTTTCCTCTTTAACAGCGCGACTAAAACCTCAAAAGGTCACAACAAAACCATGATTCAAACTCGTGATACCACAACTCCCATAATGATATATTTCTTATATATATAATTTTTAACTCAATCCGGTACTCTTCAAGGCAAAACAACAGATCGGACACAACCCGGCCTAGTCACACATTAAACCATACTACAAAAGATTCCACTTAGCTTTTCCGCCAACCATGACGCTAAAACAACACCTTTATCACAAAACGAATCCACACCACTCAGAAAAACAAAAAAGCGCCACACAACACATAACATGATACAACCCTCTCACAACCTCCAAACTCTAACCGAAGAGAACTTGCAGAAATCAACCTTACGTTTCTTAATGACCAACTCAAAACTAATCAAAACTCAGGGTATTCCCCTAGGGTTTAAACATTCACAACACCGAGTCCAACTACCCAATCCTCATCTAGGATTATTCCCTAACCAAAAGGGAAATTCGCCCACAACACATCATGCTCAGGACCAACAAAGAAGCTCTTTCAACATACACATTTTTTTAACTCCAAACCTTCACCCAAAAAGAACCAACCACGCACCACTTTCATCTTCAAAGGAGATACTCGCAAGTGTGAACGAATGTATGCATGATTTCCTGTATGCCCTCATAAATGCTTGTACGAGTGCATGTAAATGTAATTTCTAATGTCATGCTCGAGAATGCATACATGTCCTATAATATCTATATATATATAAATATATATGCTCTTACACTATGCATGATTATTGTTCACACCCATAAGTAATATCCTTTACTCCAACAATTCAACTACTAACTTGCAAACCTCTCCCACACATCAACATATAAAACTATCGAAGCCTGGTACTCATAGAGTACCTAAAATACACCCGTCATAGCCCGAACGAACGGTGCACTCTCTAAAATGACAACCCTGTGGAGTCAAAGGCACACCGATGGGTGGAGGAGGAAGTTGCTCTTCCTTAACAGTCGCTTCGCCCCCATTCTGACCATCAGTGATCATACTAGCACAGGCTCGAGTCTTACGACTCGGAGGCATACTCAAAAACTTCAAACATGAATTTAAAGCATATAATCAAAAAATGTTAGACTTACATTCGGGCAAGATCCAAGAGAAACCTGAAAAGCATTCTAAAATGTATTGACATTGGCAATGTGTAACCTTTGACTCTTTCAAATAACCACCACTTAAAACACATTCACCAAACATAATTATCAACATATTGACAACAATACATATCCAATCACACACAATAAATCATGCTATGATACCACCAAATATAACCCCCTTATCCCGACCTAGATGAAACTGATAGTAACAGGTTACACGGGGAATATCGAGCTAAACCCGTATAGGCTCAACTCGATAAACAACCCTATATTTTGCATTCTTTTATCTTATCTAAATGCTCCACTTAAGTCTTGCATGTTCATACATAGCTTGTGTCTAATTGTAATAAAAATGGAAGTGAAACAAGTCTTGATTTGAGCATTTAAGTAAAAAGGATCAAATTGTAAATTTCCCAAATTTCAGTTGCCAAAAATTAAATTAGTATTACCAATCTTTAATTAATTCCATTACAAGCTTGCATGTCAAATATCAACTCAAAATAATGTTTACAACTCATCTAATTACCATTACAAGATTCATGTACTAAACCACAAATCTTTTAAATTCTATTGACAAGGTAGAAATTCATTCCATCAAAGTTTAATTAAACATACAAATAACATTCTTGATAAATTTCAAACTAAACGGAGCATTCTAACATCATTAATTTCATGCTTCACTAATTAGGGACCAAAATGTAAATCTTTCAAATTCTAAGGACTTCGACCAAATTAAGTTAGCCAACTTGAAATTAAGTCAACTTCATGAATCCATGTGAGATTTCAACTCAAAATAAAATTCGTAGCTACCATAATTGAATATAGGAAGATATTCAGGACTAAAATGCAATTTCCGACAACTATCAATTTCTAGCAATCAAAGGTTTTGAAACCTTCAATGAAGGTTTCGAAACTTTCCCTAAAGTTTCAAAACTTTTCGTGTCCAGTAAGGTTCTAGAATCAAATTAGCCCGCAAGGTTTTAAAACCTTCTTAAAGGTTTTGAAACTATTTGACAAAGGTTTCGAAACCTTCCTTAAAGTTTTCGAAACTTTTGTGCCCATAACCTAAAATCAATCATTTTAAGTAGATTCAACCAATTCAAGACACAACCATTGATCACCATCAACTATATGCATAATTCTTAAACATTAAGAACAAATCATACAATCGATTATAGCTATCATAGACCCCGTAACAACTAGAGGCATGCTTCCTAACATTACTCAATTCTAATAGCTAATCAAAACAAACATGCTTCAAGAAAACTCAACATCGCATCAATCAACCAAATCCACAAGCAAAACATGTTCATAGGTTGCTTACACAATTCTATTGCTAACTCAAAACACACTCAAAAAGGAAAGGTTTACACATTGCCAAGTCTTAGTTATTTTTCCAAATCATACAAAAAATGAGAATGGTTTCTCCCCTTGAACCACTTGCTCTCAATGTTGTCCTAAAAGCATTTATTTCTCTGCAAGGATGAAAAGAGAGCTTAAGCAAAACATGCTTAGTGAGGTAGCTCAAAATAAAAGTTCATCAATGCAACATTTAAAACCAATTTAAAACTATAACTTGTACTTTTCATACTAAACCCAAGTATGCTTAATCAAATCATGCTCATGTTCGTACTCAAACCAATTCATGAGTCATGCATATTGACGTTCAAGTGACAACTTGTTGTGAACCTTAAGCTCACCGAATACTCGGATTCCATATACCATAATTAGAGACACATGGTCTACACATGCATCGGTTGGATACAAAGTCACCCTTGTATACATGTTATCCCACTACGCACGGTCGGATACAAACTCACCCTTGTCTACATAGGGTCATCTATATGCACGGTCGGACACTAAGTCACCCTTGTTTACGTATAGGCAAGCTCTACACGCACGGTCAAACACTTAGTTACCCTTGTTTACGTGTAGGCAAACTCTACATGCACGGTCGAACATACAATCACCCTTGTTTACATTTAGGCAACATCAATATTCTCATAATATCTATAGTGCACTTTATCCTAATGACACGTCATTTGTATTCGTAACTATAGTTAGTGTCACTAATCCAATATCATTCCAATCATGCATATTAACTTGTTGCTCACAATGCATTCATAATATGTTCATCAAGTGAACTAAAATCATGCTCAACGGCTTAATCCAATGTAAGGAAAATAACCACATATTGTTCCTATTCATTTTCATGGTTACACAAGCCATGAATATCATTCTAAATCATACATTTACAGCAACTAACACATGCATGCATCATTTCAAAATCGAAGTTATTCATTCGTAAAATCTCTACAAAAACATCTTCCTCAAGACCATTTCCAAATAGTCAGAACATAAGAAAATGCATCATAACCATTGTAATCACTTACTCTTGAACTATGGAAAGCTTTTACATTATTCCATAGTCCCCAAAACAGAACCGAACATTGCGAATCGCTTTAAGCCAAAATTCACTCACCGACAAGCAAAACATGCCTTCATCGAAGCTCCAACGGTAATGCCAATGCATCAGCCACTTAAGAGCGTTCTTGCATTTTCTCTTAAAGATGCATCCACCAAAATTGACGTAAATTCTCCTCTTGATTTTTCTTGAAATCGGTTGATGATTTTTTAAAACAAATTGAGAGGATTTGAAGAGGATAAAATGATGAATAAAATGATATGAATGTTGTTAAAAAAGAAGAATTCAGCAAGTGATTTGAGAAACCATGGAGAAAAAATTTTGAGAGAAAATGGTGAGAAAATGGAGTGAAAAAGAAAATAAGATTAACCTTCAATTAAAACTAATTTTGATGAATGATCTCTAATTAAAATTATTTGGGTTAATGGCCCTCTAAGGATTCTAAGCTTTGACTTACTTTTCAATTTGGTCACAAAAACTAATTTTTTTAGCAAAATTACAATTTTGCCACTAACTTCCCAAAATTTACATTTTAGTCACTAAATTAGAAATTAAGCTTAATCAAACAAATTAAGACTCAATCAACATTTCATTAGCTTTAAAATATTTTTAACATTTTTAGAACTTTTCTAAAAATTTACTGTTCACCCGATTAAAATATTAATATTTTAATTATCCGAAATTAATGAACCAAAGAAATCCGATTCGACCTAAATCTAACCTCCTCAAATAGCACCAAAACTTCTAGACCTAAATTCGGGATATTACAGATACACTGATATGATAGCTTCAAAAAGACCAAGAGAAACATACTCGTATCGATACACCTATATGGGGTATCAATATACCCCAAGTTTTGATACTCTTCCCAGAAGGTATCAAAATGATTTGCTACTAGAATTTTTAGTATCGAAACATGGGATGACATTCTAAAATGCCTGCATCCTTAGCCTTATTTTCCTCTCTAAGGTATCAATACGCGATCACCTGGTATCGTTACGCTTGTACGAAAATATAGGTCCGGACCCAAAAATCGATTAGAAAACTACCCATATCACTCTCATTGATTCTTAAACTATTCCAAAATTTTATTCAAGTATTTAAGGTGAGTTTCTATCAATTCTAAGCCAAGAAACCCCCAAATCTGAAATCCACCATTAAAGCTTCCTAAGCTAACAAACCAAACAAACATGCATATCACAAGCAATATATCCTATTTTCTTGAGATGTATGATAAAAAAATCATTAGACTTTTCCATGGATGATTTTGGAAGATAAAAACATCAACCAACAACTGAGAATTCAACAACAAACTCCATTTTTTATTCTTGTCTCTTCAAGCTCACTCAAAACCTTCCACCACCAAACTTCAACCTTTTTACCTTGCTAGATAGATCACACTCAGGCCAACAACTTTACCTTAAGCTATAAAACAAGATTCCCACTCAAAATAATCAAGCTTTAAGCTTTAACTCCTTTTCTCTTGGTTTGAAGGAGGACGAAGATCAAGAGAAAAAGAAAAAGATGATGAAGCAACTCTCTCCAACCCCCTTATATTTGTCTTCAACAAGGAGATTACCAAAAAGTACCTCAAAACCTCTTTGGTCCAAACATAACCCAAAACCAAGACCCAAAACCAGCCTAACACTCAAACTAGAGACCTAAACATCGAAGCTCAACGCTTCAGGTTAACTCGACACTCATATCCAAAATCCGTGTAGTTACAAACACTTCACGCTATCGATTCTCTAAAGAATTATATTAGTCTCTTATCATTTCTGAAATTATTTAAGCTCAAAATCATGTGTTATTTTTATTCATATCTTTTTAAATTTTTTTTTTGTTTTTCATTACATTTTTAATTTTTACCTACATTTTTAATCATCTAAAAATTAAAACAATATGTTAAAAGTGTTTAATAGAGTTTTTATTTAAATATTACTATTAATATTTTTCCTCAAATATGAAAATACCAAAATTAATTTTAGAAATATTATTATTTCTACAATAACTTAAAAGAAGAATTCAATTGATTTCGACTTTAAATAGTAATTTGAATAAGTCAAATAAAAAATTAAAGATGACACTAGGAGGCTCCAACTTCAGTGTAAAACATTGTTCAAAGTCAGATTACTTTGACTCTGACTTCAATATTTTTAATATGAAAGATTGTTTACTATTTAAAGTCGGATTCTCTTGACCTTGTCTTTAATTTCATTGTGAAAAGTACCATATTTCTAAAAATAAACAAGTATAGACCATATTTTGGATTTCTAAAAATTGATTGTCATATTTTTGAAAAAAAATCATTTAATCGTGTTTTTATGATTAATTAATAATTTAAATAATTAAAATTTATTTTCGACCTATAGGGTCATATTTTCAAATTCTCTCTCAGGACCCCCAAAAATATCTAATAATACGGTCCTAATACCTAAGAGTGTTCAAACGGTTGGTTAAACCGAATTAACCGACCAAACTGAATTAATTCAGTTAAACAGTCGGCAATCGAACTTTGTTCAATCAGTGAGTGATTAATTTTTTAAAAAGGTTCGGTTAACGGTTAATTCGGTTTAAAATAGGTTAAATAACTAAAATTTTATATTTTATATTATATATATTTGTTTTTAGTCACAAAACTTTTAAAATTTATTATAAACATTCATTAAAATTTTTAAAATTTATCAATAAATTATAACATATAATAATTAAATGATCAATTTATAATAATTAGATAAGTTTAATGGTTATTTTATAATTTTTGAAAGTTTGGTGGCTAAAAAAACTATTTTAAAATTAATGAGTGATCATTTGTATAATTTTCTCAAAATTTATAACAAATTTCGGTTAACCGAATTAACCAAAATTTGTTTATTTCGATTAATATATTTCAAAAAAAAATAGATTCGGTTAACAGTTAAAGATTTAAAAAGTTAGGTTAATTCGATTTTTTGTAATTCGATTTGGCCACCGATCAAATTAATCGTTTGAACACCCCCGTTGACATCAATATTGATATTCATGAATCTCACATTAAAGATTTTGAGTCATTATGCTGCATGTTAGAATATGAAGATGCTGAAGATGCATGATAGTATTTCATGCATGCTGGTGAAGGCTCGAAAGTCCTTTTTATTTCTACCTTTCGTCAAATTGTAGTATTTTAGATTGTCGAGCCCACAAGGATTGTGTCGAATTTACTAATGCTTAAACAAGTACATATAAAATGAAAACACAAGTAATTTGTTGGTTTGAAATAACTAAATTATCTACTTAAAAACTAAATAAATCAAGAAGATAAATATGATAGAAGTGAGGCCAGGTTGAGTTCTTTGTAGAGGGGAATCCAATTGTATTATTTATCCACTTATTAATGCAATGGGTTGATTTTCCGCCTCGGTGGGTCGCACTAAGGGTCTCCGCAGCTGTCTAGGCGGGGTTATGTCTTAATCGACAAATCAATTTTCTATAGCTTGATAGAGCATCCTTGTATGTCTCCTTCTTATCCCTAAGTGAAGAGAATTGTTGAAGTCCACGTATTGATGATACCTCCCAGCATGAATCAAGGATGAACAACAACCAAACACATGTTTCTTATTAGTCGCTGAAATCATAGGCGGTTTATCTCTAAATCGGATTAGTCGATGCCCTTGAGCAAAGACCGTATTCTCTCGTTTCGTGAGACTAACTCTCCCGATATTAGACAAATAGATTTTTTTTCATATACTATCATCTCGAGCTCATATGCAAAGAAGAGTAAATGCCAAGAGAGAATAAACTATGAAATAAGTTTTGTATCAATAAATATCAAATATAAAACAACCTTCTTCTCCAACTACTCCATAAAAAACCTAAACCTCCGAAGGGTTTTATAATATGGTGTAGTCAGAGGCTAAAAGTTTATGCTATAGGATTCTCTAATCCGACTCTGACTCCCCTAAACCTAGACCTAATGTGTGCCTTATATAGTCCGAGCCATAGGTTAAAGTTTTCCTCAAAAGGAAAGAGTTATACAAAGAAAAGAATACAACTTATAATTGAACTAGGACGCTTTATTTTATTTCCTAAAATAACTCTTTATTGGTCTTGGAGGTGCTCGATGAATAACCGATTAAACTTGCCAAATGATGGCGAATTGACTAATTTGGGTGTTTGTTGTGGAAGCAAAAGATAGACAATAAAAACACAAGGATTTAGAGTTGTTCAGACTTCTAACCCAAGTCCTACATCCACTACCTTGGCTTCCTACTGAGGATTTACCAAATTCACTAATAATCTCTTCCTTTTGAGGGCAAAGGGCTAACCTTACAAACCTTGATTCAAACCCGAATCAAGCATCCAAAGTTCACAACCCAAACTTTGGGAATCATCTCAACAAAGAGATGAACTTAAGCAAACCTGTTTATTCCTTCTAACAAGACTAATTATTTGCAATCTAAGCTCTCACCCAATCCTAATACACTTGAGCATACATATACACTAAGCTCAAAAGTGTTGTCTACCCAAGATGAGAAATTAAGCTCTAAGACAAATCTTTGATTATAATGTTGTTTACAATGAAACATTAGTCTTCTCTTGATAGACAATAAAAGCAAAAGGATTTAGAATGGTTCAGACTTCTAACCCAAGTCCTACATCCACTACCTTAGCTTCCTATTAAGGATTTACCAAATTCACTAAGAATCTCTTCCTTTTGAGGGCAAACGGCTAACCTTACAAACCTTGATTCAAACCCGAATCAATCATTCAAAGTTCAAAACCCAAACCTTGGGAATTCTCTCAACAAAGATGTAACATCCCATTTTTGGAGTTATTAGTTTAGGCTTTAGTTAGGAGAATTCGATTCGAGTCAAATCGGTTTCTCCGGTTCATTATTCTGGGGAAAAATAAAATAAGAATATTTTTAATTAAGAAAAATAATAATTTTATAATATGGTTTAAAAATATTAAAATATGTTTCAAAAATTAAAAGAAAGTAATTTGGACTTTATATCGATTTTTAATTATACTTAATTATGCATAAGTGACCAATTTGTAATTTTTGGAAAATTGGGGGACTTAGTTGGTGATTTTTGAAAATAGTTATTTTAGTGACTAAATTGAAAAGCAAGCTAAACTTAGAATCCTTAAAGGTCCATAAACTTATTTTAATTTTTAATAATGATTTATTCACCAAAATGCATTTTTATTTACTTTAATTAAAGATTTTAATCATTTTCTCTCACAACTCATCTTTTTCTCTCATTTTCTCTCCATTTTCCTTCATCTCTTTTCTTTAATTCCTTACTGATTTTTGCATCTTTTTTCATAAAGATTACATCATTTTAATCATCTTTCTATTCCTTACAAAACCTAACCATCAATTTTATCAAATCAACACCAAATTGCAAGGAATCAAGAAGAGGAATTTGTGTCTTTTTGGTGAATAGATCTTAAAGGTAAATTTTCTGGATTTTTAACTCTTTTATAAGGTTATTTATTGAAATTCCCAAGTATTAGCTTGCTAATCTTTGAATAAAATTTAATTCTATGTTTTTAATGTTAGATCTAGTGATTTTTTGAATATTTTTGTGAAATCTTTTTGGATCTCATTCAATGCTTAAATTAGATGGATTCGATTATTTTTTTATGTTAATTAAATGACTAATTGAGTCTTCATTTGATAGCACATTAAATTAATCCCGGAATAATGTAATCTATGTTGTTTTAAGGTGTTTTCGGTTGTTTTAGGGGTTGTTTTAGGTGCTTATATGTTGCTGGAGATATGAGGATGGTTTGGATGTGTTATTGGTTCATAATTGAAGTGGATTAGATGTTAGATTCTTTAGGTTTTGGGTTGATGTTGTTTGGATACGTTTCGGCTTAGTTTACGGTCTTTTCGGCTAAGTTTTCGGTACTTTTATGGTGATCGGATATGGCTGTTGGTTTGAGCATGTTATGATGTGAGAATGCTCTGTTTTTAATGTTGTATAAGAGGTACAAGAAGGTGCTTGAGTGCTGGTGCGTTGGCGCGATCATCGGATAGCGGCGAAAGCTCGTTTCGCTTGTTGGTGAATGATTTCGGATTAAAAGTGAATCTTATTGGTTCAGTTCTGTTTTGGGGACTATGGAATAGTGTGAAAAGTTTCCGTAGTTCAAGAGTAAGTGGATTAAATGATTTTGATGTAATTTCTTATGTATCGGCAATTTCGGACATGGCTTTGATAATGATGATTTATTGAGATTTTGGAGATGTATCACTATGGTTTTAATATGATGCATGCATGTGTTAAATTGCTGGAAATTGCATGATTTATAAAGGCCTTCATGGCTTATGGAAGCATGAAAATATATTAGAATATGATGAGGTTATTTGCCCTATAATGATGAAGCCGTTTAGCATGATTTAAGGTTCACTTGATGAACAATATATGAATACATTATGAGTAGCAAGTTAACATGCATGATTGATTTTGATATTGTCTTAGTGACACTAACTTTAGATTCGAATACAAATGACATGTCATTAGGATTGAGTGCATTATAAAATAAAGAGAGTAATGATGTTGCCTACACGTAAACAAGGGTGACTTTGTGTCCGACCGTGCGTGTAGAATTTGCCTATATGTAAACAAGGGTGACTTTGTGTCCGACTGTGCATATAGTTGACCCATACGTAAACAAGGGTGACTTTATGTCCAACTGTGCGTAGTGGGGGTAACATGTGTACAAGGGTGACTAAGTGTCTAACCGATGCATGTTGAGACCTGGAGTCTCCAATTATAAGAAAAGGATCCGTGTATTCGGTGAACTTAGACTTCACATTTGGTGATCACTAGCAAGCCAATATGCACACATGAAGTGAAATGGTATTCTTGTGCATGGTACATGAAAAGATTTGAAAATGTTGATGAGCATGATTTAGTTTTACTTTTTCAATTAGGCATAAAGGATGCAAACATGTCAACAAGAATGATTTACTTTTTATGCATTGATGACTTTTTGTAGAGCTACCTCACTAAGCATGTTTGCTTAAGCTCTACTTTCATCCTTGCAGAAAAATAAAGACACTTGGAGCTTCGTTCGAGGCAAGGAAACCAAGGGGAAGGATTACTTCGAATTTGGTATGTTTTTGGCAAATAAATTGGGAATGACAATGTGTAACCCAACCTCTATGAGGAGTATGTACTTAGACTTTGGTTTAAGTTGTAATAAGACCTTTGTTGCTTGAATGTTAATTGTTGGAATATGGAATTGTTTGGATTGTTGAAGCATGCACTTGCATGATTGTTATGTTTTAAACTTCAACTAGGAAGCATGCTTATAGTGATTGATGCCGTGACATTGTTAATTATGTGTTACAAGCTGTTAATTATGCTTAGGAATTTTGCATATAGTTGGAAGTGAATAATGGTTGTGTGTCGAATTGTTAGTGTTCACGTAGTGTGATGGAACTTTTGGTTCCAGAACCAAAGTTTCGAAACCTTTGGGAAGGTTCCGAAACCATTGCCAAATAGTTTTAAAACCTTTAGGAAGTTTCGAAACCTTGCGGGCAATTTCAATTCTGGAAAGCTATTGGACGCGAAAAGTTTCAAAAACTTCCAGGGAAGTTTCGAAACCTTTCACAAAATGTTTCGAAACCTCTGGAAGGTTTCGAAACCTTTGACCACCAGGAATTGATAATTGCTGGAAATTATACTTTAGTCCCGAATATCTTCCTTTGTTCGATTAGGGTACTTACAGATGTTATTTTGAGTTGAAATTTTGCATGCATGCATAAAGTTGATTTAATTTCAAGATGTTTAACCTAATTTGAATGAAGTCCTTATAATTTGGAAGATTTATATTTTGGTCCCTAAATTAAAGAAACATGAAATTGATGATGTTTGAATGTTCCATTTGACTTGAAATTTATTTTGAAGGACACTTGAGTGTTTAATTAAACTTTGATGAAAAGAATTTAAACTTTACGAATATAATTTAAAAGTTTTACGTTTTAGTCCTTAATTTACTTAAGTGTTTATTCGGATGTTTGTTTATGATTGATTTGTTCCGTTAATGCCTTATACGAAACCTTGACATGTAGGAATAAGATTATGCATCTAGGAAAGATAAAAAAAATATAACGGATTTAGGGTTGTTTATCGAATCGGACCTTCACGGGTTTGGTTTGGTATTCCCCGTGTAACCCGTTAGTGCTGGTTTCGTCTAGGTTGGGCTAAGGGGGTTACATAAGAGATAAACTTAAGCAAACTTGTTTAATCCTTCTAACAAGGCTAATTCTTTGCAATCTAAGCTCTCACCTAATCATAATACACTTGAGCATACATATACATTAAGCTCACAAGTGTTGTCTTACCAAAAGATGAGAAATTAAGCTCTAAGACAAATCTGTGATCATAATGTTGTTTACAATGAAGCATTAGTCTTCTCTTGATGCTTGAGGCTTCCTTTTATCATCCCAGATGAGCTTCTAGCCGTTGGTGACCGTTGGGATTGGTTGGAAGCTGATTTCAAGGCTTATTTCCTCTTTTGGTGCAGGTGATATCGAAACACCTCAGGCCGGTATCGAAACACCTACTTTGGGAAATAACCATTGGCCTGCATTTATGAACAGGTATCGATACCAGTATCGATACTGCTCCTGGCCGTTGGGTTTTTTCATAAATTCGTCTTTTGACTATTGTGGGGTATCGAAACAAGGTTCGAAGCCAGACCTCACAGTGGTGAAAAGGTATCGATACCAGTATCGATACCACTGTGATTTTGCCTTTGAAAACGTGGCATTGATGAACAGGTATCGAAACACCTTAAAGGTGTATCGAAACACCTGGGTTAAAAATATTTATTTGGTTCCTTTAAATCATTTAAAACATATTTAAAATCTCTCAAAAACATATTAAATATATTTTCAAGTAGTTTGGACATAAGAACCATTTTTGAAATCTTTTCAAATTAGTCCAAAACTATTTTTCAATTATTATATCAAAACATTAGTTCTACACTCTTTGATCCTGCGTTTAATTTTGACCAAGACTTGATTCCTTTGATCGGCTCCGTCTTTCATTCGAGCACTAGTTGTTATCTTTATTCTGCTGTCGCAACCTCCAACGTGTTGCCGTGGCAGGTGCTAGTTTGCAATTCAGTATCTATCCTCTTATCTGACTATTCTTATAATGTATTTTCTTTCTAAGAATGAAAACCATCAAATGCATCTGTTTTATACCAAATAATAGATAAATTCATAAATTACATAATTGGATATTGAATTATGAAAATTAAGCAGAATTACCCAGTATTATCCTTAAATCTGTCCTTAATTGGCAACAAACGATTGAGAAAATGATATAAAAATCAGCACTTTTATAAACTTATCAAATACCCTCAAACTCGAACTATTGTTTGTCCTCAAGCAATATGAAAGATAAAATTAAGTCAGGAATTTTAAACTAATATAACGTCCTGCTTGTCGCGACAGAAATCCTTTCTTAACTCGACCTTTTAAGGTTCTAAGAATTCCTCAGAACTGGACTATTAATCTTAGTGGGTAGGTGCATAGTGATAAGTGCTCAATTCACTATCACTTTTTACACCTTTAATGGACAATAATCACTTAATCTATACCTACTTGGACTAATGCATGTGTTTAATGTGAGATATTTAGGTACTTTGCTTTTGTAACATATAAAGATGATATTTATAGAAAATACAAGCTTTACTGCATTTTTTTGCATTTGTAGGAATATCTATTATCGCGACAGCAATTGAGGCCGAGACAGAACCTGAGGCTGCGGTCGCACCTGAAAGAAAAGTATCGATATTGTAGGCGAGCTTAAGAGAAAAAAAAGGTGGAAATTTCTGGACAAGTAGCACAAGGATCAGAGCTGGGAAGCGAGTAGAAAGTCCAAGTCAAAGGCCATGCGGGAAAAGAGTCATAGTGGGAATAAACTTGGAAATAAAACAAATATTAATGTACTTGAATTGTGTTTTACTCCAAGTTGTATTCCTACTTAGGAAAGGTTTGCCCTAGGCGAAGCATATATAAACCATAGCCGTCTAACGGGAAAAGGAGAATCGACATTAGAGACAAGAGAGACGGATTCATCTTAGATTTTAGAGTTTTCTTTACTTTTTATTATGTTCTAATTTACTTCAGGCTTAGGTGAAAGTTGTAAAGTATTATTGAAAAGAGATTGAACTTTGTTTCTTGTTTCAATGCAATAAAATATCAAGGTTGGCTTATTCTTTTTCATTCATTGTTTTTGCATTCAAGCTCGGGAAAGAAGTTTGTGAGTAATCTATTTATCTAATGTCGGGAGAGTTAGATTCACGAAAGGAATAAGTACGGTATTTTTCTATTCAGAAAATACTAACTCGGCCTAGGGATAGGTTAGAGTTTCAGCGGCTAAAAGAAGTGTGGGATTAGTTGGTGATTATAATTGATTCACACTGGGAGGTATCATTAAGGATTGGTCATCAACAGTATATCGACTTAGGGATAAGCGGAGTCGTCAAAGGATACTTTGTCGAATCTTGCTAAAGTCCACCCAAGAGCAAGGGATTACCGCGGCGGACAAAACCCAGCGCTGTCGAGGTAGTAAAACTGTAGTGCTGCCGAGGCAGTGTTGTGTGATTGCATTACCAGAAACAAGTCAATTGAATCCACTATATAATATAACTGGATCCTGGCCACTTTCTTAATCTGCTTATTCTCTTATTATTTAGTTTTCTTTATTCAAGTTATTTAGTTTACTCCGACCTAATTAATCTATGTTTTTATTTCTTTTACAGAGCAAGAAGACAAAAGAAGACATATTAAGTAGATCAATCTCTATGGAGATGATTCACGATAATACTTATCACTTTATTACTTGTGACGTGTACACTTGCATTATTTGCGCACTTTTTACAAGCAACAAGTTTTTGGCACCGTTGTTGGGGATTGACAAGTAAATTTTGTTTTCTTTATTTTCTTTCTTTTAGTTATTTTTATTTTTATTTTACTTTGGATTTTTTTGGTGTATGATTAGGGCAAACCCAAGCAACCATTTGTACGATTTAGACCCATAAATTGAACGTACACGTCAAAGTTTGAGAAGACAAATCCAAGCAGGTATGGCAGATAACCCAGCTGAACAGAACATACCCGCAGGCAGTGGAGGCCTTTCGCCGCCACCACTACTATGACAGCTCACTATCAGAGATTTCTTGGAAGAGGATTTGAATGGTTTAAATCCTGGAGTATTCACCCAAGAAATAGAAGCAACCACTTTGAACTAAAACTTGTCTCGTTCAATATGCTCATATTATTGGACAGTTTGGTGGGTCTTTGACATAAGATGCCAAGCAACATCTTAAGTCATTCATAGAGATCAGTAATTCCTTCAAAATCCAAGGAGTCCATGAAGATGTCTTGAGATTGAAACTATTTCCCTATTCACTGAGGGATAGGGCAAAAAACTGGTTAAATAGCATTCCAGCAGGATCTATAGGATCTTGGAGTGAACTTTATCATGATTTCATTACACGTTTTAATCCTACTAATTTATATGACCGCATACGTAATGAAATTACTTATTTTTGACAGACAAATGATGAACCGATGTATGAAGCATGGGAGCATAGAGAGTTACTGCACAAGTGTCCTTTACATGGATTTCTATTGTGGACACAAGTGACCATGTTTTAAAATGCAACTAATGCCCCAACAAAGATGATGTTAGATGCTTCTTCCAATGGGACACTCCTTGACAAAGCTCCGGAGGAAGCTATAGAGATCTCGAACAAACTTGCAAAGAATGATTTTCAATTCTCTACATCTAGGCGAGGAGTAAGACGCTAAGCTACAGTGAGTGAGTTGGAAACATCCAATTCAGTGGCAGCACAATTGGCCTCTCTTACTATGATGGTGCAAAATATGCAATTACAGCACAATACCCATGAGCTTAAGACAATAGATTCTTCCTGTAATTTATGTGGAGGTAACCATAGTTCTTGTGAATGTATGCATAATCAAGAGTCTAGCCTTTATGTTGGAAACTATAATAGGAACAACATGATGTCCAACACATACAACCCATCACGGAAAAGGCACCGTAACTTCTCATGGAGTAATCCTAACAATGCCTTGAATCCAACTACTCAACCCTCAGGTTTTCAGCAACCAATGCAAATGCAATATCTGCCGCAGCAACAGGTACAACAACCAATGCTACAACAGCAAATGTATCAGTAGCAGCCTGCAAGTTCACTAGAAAATTCTCTTAAGGCCTTTATGATGGAAACAGAATCATACATGGCAAAGAATAGCAACTTCATTAAAAGAATTGATGCATTCATAAATAAAACTGAGATGAGGTCGCAGAATCAAGAGGCAGCTATCAAATCACTGGAAACTCAGGTTGGGCAGTTTGCTCAAAACCTGAATACTAGACAATAAGGAGGATTACCCAGCAGTACTGAAGTTGCAAAGGTAATGGGCCATGAACAATGTAAAGCAGTTACTACTGTGAGTGGTCTACAACTTAAGGAGATGTTAGGAAACTCAACAAACAAAGTATCACCAATAAAACAAGAAGAATCAGACAAAGAGGACTTGGATGCTGAACCAAAAGATCATGCCACAGAAATCCCAGAAAAAAGCACTGCTCCGACAGAGAAATTGGCAGTCCCACGATAAGCTGCCGAGATAGCAAAAGACCTAGTGATGCTAGGTATAAAATTCCAAAGGTTAAAAAGGCATAAATAGTACTATCAATTTAAAAAGTTCCTGGATATCTTGAAGCAAGTCCACATAAACTTGCCATTTGTTGAGGCAATGGAACAAATACCAAACTATGTCAAATTCTTAAAAGATATTGTGTCTAAAAGATAAAGATTTGGTGAGTTTGAACAGTGGTTGTAACTGAAGGATGCATGGCAATGCTTCATAATCGTATGCCTCCTAAATTGAAGGATCCTGGATGTTTTACCATACATTGTGCGATAGGAAACCACTATGAAGGAAAGGCATTATGTGACCTTGGAGCAAGCATAAATTTGATGCCTAAATCTATCTTCCAAAAGCTAGGAATAGGACCGAAAAAACCTACAACAGTGATGCTACAATTAGCGGATAGATCGTATGTGCAACCTGAAGGAAAAATCAAGGACATATTGGTAAGAGTGGATAAATTTATTTTTCTCGTTGACTTTCTTATTCTTGATTGTGAAGTAGATGATAATGCACCGATCATCTTAGGGAGACCTTTCCTAGCCACTGGACGCACTCTTATAGATGTGGAAAAAAGGAGAATTGACAATAAGGGTTAACGATCAGCAAGTCAAACTCAATGCTCTCCATAATCTGAAAAGACATGATGATCCAGAGGAGTGCAAGGTTATCCACACCACAAATTCAAGTAGCAAAATATCTTGTCTCAGCAACCACTGTCCCAGTAGTACGTCCGGCAAGGTTGTTAATGATTGTTACAGCAAAGTCTTGGATAGTGTTAAAACACCAGAGGTGAAGGAAGACAATTACACAGCACACTTTCCAGGAAAACTCAAGTCCATATGTTCAAACCCACATGGTGCAGTAAAAATCAAATCGAAAAGGGATAAGCATGAATTCGAAAATAATGGCCAACATTTGAAGCATTATTCTGGCCAACATGAGACAATTACCTTAGGAGATGCACTTGCATGCACTCCTCCCGTGACATAATCTCTTACCTTATCTTTATTTTATTTTTAGAATTAATTTTAGTTTAGAGTTATTTTTTTGTTTCTTTTTAATTTAATTTTTGTTTGATGTTTAATAAATTTTTTAGGCAAATAAGTAAGAGTGAAGGTGAAAAAGTTCATAGCAGGAAATTTGCTAACGTGGCAGTAAACAACGTCAGGGCCGCAACAGTCCCAACGGGCAGAACAGTGTAACGGCTAGTCTACCGAAATTCTCGCCGCGGTAGTAAGGGCTAACGGGTACAAAACGGCTAGTGGTTCAAAGCGGCTACAAATACAAGGCCTTTATAAGAACACTATCCCTCTTGAACTATTTACTCTTGAATTCTTGAATCTTTAGAATTATTTGCTAATCTCTCTCTTACAATATTCTCTACTTATTTCTAAGCTATCTTTACACTTTTAGAAACTCTCCAAGATTATCTCAAAGATCTTCAGAAACTCTCCACTGCTTCTCCATGGCTACCTACAACAGATTTGCCCCCGCCGCTGTTGAAGAACGCTTCAACAGATCTTTTATTGCAAGGTAATTATGGGAAGAGCAAGGATTCCAGCACTTTGATGAAGAAAACTATGGAATCGAGCATTACTTGTTCGATAGAATCAAGTACCAAGAATGGCAAATCTTTTGCCTACAACCTACCCAAGCCAATGCAACAATAGTGCGGGAATTCTACGCTCATGGGACGAGCAAAGACTCTCTATATGTCCACTGCCGATGTATGCCGGTCCGACTACGAATTAATAAAGGACGACCTCTGCTACGATAATACTAATTGGGAAACCGGGACCCATAGAAGATCGGTGGCAAGGTAGAATCTTAGGCCCGAGGCCAAGCTGTGGAATACTTTCGTCAAAAGACAACTCATCCCAACTCCCCACAATAGCACGGTCGACCGAAGAAGATTGGTGCTTATTCAATCAATCATCAACAAACGAAGCATCAACCTTGGAGAGATAATCTTAAGAGAAATCTACGAGTACGGTAAGAAGGACAAATGACCTTTATATTTTCCTTGTTTAATTACGGGTATTTGCACTGTTGTTGGTATACCAAGGGCGGACACAGATGAATTCACTGCCCAAAGACGTGGGTGGACTAGGGAATTCACTGTTGACACTACTATCGGGTCCTAGTACACGGAAGACATACTTGATGCTGCCCACAGCACTACCGCGGCAGATCCCTACTAGGAACTACTACAAAGGATGGCAGCCATGGACATAAGACAATAAAGATACATGGAATACCAAAGAGACTTCAACAACACACTTTCGCAGATGATGCTACACAATTTTCCCAGCCAAGGGGTACAGTTTCCAGAATTCCCTACCAATATGTTTGTCACAGCTACACCATACACTAAGATGACACCAGCCCCAAGAGGACCACGACCATTCTTTCCTACTGGAACACAACAACCATTCTATGCTGCTGGCCCATCATAGCCAGCAGAGACTATCGCGACATCATCTGCCAGCCGACGACCATCAAAGAGGAGAGTAGTCTTCAGCACTCCACCAGGATCCCCCATCATTATGGGCAGTCTCTCAGCAGAAATAGATGCCTACGTGCATCAATCTTCAACAGTTGTCGAGCCAAGCACTCAATATGTCGAGGCAATGAATGTTGAAGATGATGGAGGGACAGATATAATGCCTACCAAAGAAATTGTCGAAGAAGAAGGAGAACAAGTGGACACTCCAATGCAATGGACACCAGCTACAAGAGTTCAGTTTCCCTGACAAGCCAAAACTCAGCCATCACCATCACCAAAAATGAAAAAGTCAGCAGCAAAGCCACGCAAACTAATTGTTGACAGTAGTTCTTCGGAGTTTATTTAATTTTTACACCTTTATGTTACTTTTATATATCTTTACTTGTTCATTTTCAAATTTTATTTCCTGCTATGTGCCATTGATATAAACATTGAGGATAATGCTTGGTTCGAGTTTTGGGGTGTAGATCCACTACCAAGGCAATTGACTGTCGCGGCCTTGCCATGAAAGGAAGTATTTAAGTGTTTTTTAAAAAAATTATCTCCACCACCTTACTTGAAATATTGTCCATACTTTTGCACTGCATCTACATCAGTATTGCCTTAGTTTATTCTTTTAAGTCTATAGAAATCTTTCTCCTTACTTTGATTAGATCCTATTTAGAAGGCTTAACTTTAGGATACTTAAGGAACAAAACTTAGAAGCTTGCTATAAGATTGATCCTAAAAATACTTTTGGGACTTGTTGGATTATAGGAATTCTTTTAATGAACTTAGATGATAAAGACTTAGATTTTGGAAATGTGACTAGAGGTGCCTATCAACGGCTCTAGGAATCACTCTTCTTCATGCTAGAGGTACCCGAAATTGGCTCTAGTATGCTAAAAAAACTATCAAAAGAAAGAAAAAAATATCAATGAGAAAACACAATCCTTGAGATGCCCAAAATTGGCTCAAGAAATTTTTGCTTTATGAAGAATACACTAAATCCAAGTCACTTGTCTTGAACTTAGAGTTTGTCTAAGAAAGTCTTTAATCAAACTTGTCCACAAAAATGCACACACTCTATCTTATAGCTTGAGTTCGGGTAAATCCTTGGGTAACCGAAAGGTTAAGGCTTAAGAATAGGCATAGTTATGGTAGGGAGAATAGATGAAAATGTAAGACCAAGAGAGAGTAAGATTTGGCAAATTGATGGTTTGCATTGCTTGAGGACAAGAAATAGTTCGAGTTTGGAAGTGTGATAAGTTCTCAATTTACTATCAATTTTTACACCTTTTATGCACAATAATCACTTAATCTATACCTACTTGAACTAATGCATGTGCTTAATGTGAGATATTTAGGTAGTTTGCTTTCGTAACATTAAAAGATGATATTTATAGAAAAGGCAAGCTTTACTGCTCTTTTATGCATTTGCAGGAATATCTATTACCGTGACAGCAATTGAGGCTGAGGCAGAACCTGAGGCCGCGGTAGAACCTGAAGCATAAGTACCGATATTTTAGATGAGCTGAAGAGAAAAATGAGGTGGACATTTTTGGACAAGCAGCACAAAGATCGGAGCTGGGAAGCGAGTAGAAAGCCCAAGTCAAAGATCACGCGGGAAAAGAATCCTAGTGGGAATAAACTTGGAAATAAAACAAATATTATTATTTATGTACTTGACTTGTGTTTTACTCCAAGTTGTATTCCTAGTTAGGAAAGGTTTGGCCTAGGCCAAGCCTATATAAACCATAGCCGTCCAAGGGGAAAAGGAGAATCAACATCGGAGACTAGAGAGACGGATTCATCTTAGATTTTAGAGTTTTCTTTACTTTTTATTATATTCTAATTTACTTTAGGCTTAGGTGAAAGTTTTAGAGTATTAGTGAGAAGAGATTAAACTTTGTTTCTTGTTTCAATGCAATAAAATATCAATGTTTTCTTATTCTTTTCCATTCATTGTTCTTGCATTCAAGCTCGGGAAAGAAGTTTGTGAGTAATCTATTTATCTAATATCGGGAGAGTTAGATTCATGAAAGGAATAAGTATGGTATTTTCTATTCAAAAAATACTAACTCAACCTAGGAATAGTTAGAGTTTTAGAGGCTAAAAGAAGTGTGGGATTGGTTGGTGATTATGATTGATTCATGTCGGGAGGTATCATCAAGGATTAGTCATCAACAGTACTTCGACTTAGGTATAAGCGGAGTCATCTAAGGACACTTTGCCGAATCTTGGTAAAGTCCACCTAAGAGCAAGGGATTGTCGCGATGGACGAAACCCATCTCCGTCGAGGCAGTAAAACTGCAGTGCTACCAAGGCAGTATTGTGTGATTGCATTGGACAGAAACAAGTCAATTGAATCCACTATACAATACAACTGGATCCTAGCCACTTTCTTAATCTGTTTATTCTCTTATTATTAGTTTTCTATATTCAAGTTATTTATTTTACTCCAACCCAATTAATCTGTGTTTTTAATTTTTTTTACAGAGCAAGAAGACAAAAGAAGACATATTGAGTAGACCAATCCTTGTGGAGACGATACACGATAATACTTATCACTTTATTACTTTTGACGTGCACACTTGCACTCTTTGCGCACTTTTTACACGTAACACATAGCTGTGTCAAAGCTGATTTTCTAAGTTCTAATCCTTTTTCTAGCTCAAGACTTTCTACTTAAATTTTTATTCGAATCTTCTTTTTCTCTTTCACCCTAATTGTATATAAATTTATATTGTTATAGATTATACTGCTTAAGCCAGTTTCGGGCATCTCTAGTAAGTGGGAGAAAGTCTAAGTCCTAGAGCCAGTGATGGGAACCTCTATGGACTAACTAGAGCCGATGATAGGCACCTCTAATTAAAATTTAAGCCTAAGTCCTTATTGTTTTTCAAAGAAAAGAACTTTTAAAATCAACTAAGACTAGTAGTGTTTTAATATTTTCAGGCTCATAATCTAATCCTAAGTACTAATCCTAGCAAACCTTTCGGAATTTAAGTCTGGTGAATAGTGCAGACTGCGGCGACGATTGGAAATATATTACTGTTGAGGCAGTTTCAATAAAATTCAGTAGACTTACAATTTTTTTTGCATAAAAGACTGTTGATAAGGCAAAATTTAAGACACAATAATTAATGCAAAATTTAAGGCACAATAATTAAGGCAATTAAGATATTTTCTATACATTGTAGATATTTATATTTACAAAATAGGACCAATACTCTCCCAAACTCGAGGGATGCATTATCCTCAATGCATGGAAAAAGACAAAGAAATAAAAGAAAACCGAAAATATAAGAAACATAAAAAAAACATAAAAGATAAAAGAAAGACCATTGCCCCTTTTAAAATGTGGAGGATCCAAAGGAATCCTCCGAATCGATGTCGACTAGGAGTTTGCGGCGTGTCTTCGGTGGCTGTTGGGCAGCCGTCTTTGGTGGGCTCACTATTGGCTTCTTCGTCGAGCATGGTGGTTGGACTCTGATGGGGGTGGGGTCTCTTGCTGTCTCCTCCTATGTATCCAGGTTGATCGGGGAGATTGTTGTGGAAGAACTAGGAGCCTTCCTCTTTTTGCTGGTTTCAGGAGCGATGGAATCCTTGATTGTTTGCATAAGAGCTTCTATTTCATCTGAGGAGTTGCTCCAATCAAGTGGGCTGGAGACTACTAAAGTAGCACCGTGTTGGGTAGACTCTTGTCTCTTGGTTGCTGCTGTGGAATCGGTAGAGAATGGTTTAGTTGATGCAGCTGCGGTTGTGACAGCAGGAGACAGTGGAACTGTGGTAGAGGCAGAAGTTGTTTGAGCAGGGGCAGGAGCAGGTGGTTATTGTGGCATGGAGAGGTCGACTGTAAGCTTGGGGAATACAGTTGAACAGATTGGGAGTTCTTCTAGGATTGTGGCTATGACTATGCTATTGAACTCCCGAACATAGTTTATGAAGGCCAACTGCCTTCTCTCTATTCGGTGCGAAATGTCCAAAATTTCTGATAATGCCGAGGCAGCTTCATCTGTGGTGTTTTGAGGTTGTGCTGCTTCGACTGACTGAGGTTCATCAGTAGGTGGAATAAAAGCTTGTGGAACAGCTTCCTCCACTTGTATTCTTTTGATGTAGACATCCCTAGTCCATCCTTTCCTCTACGGGGTGTATGTGTCAATAGGTAGTATCGGTACGCCTTCACATCTTGCCAAGGAAGTGATTAAGTATGGGAAAATCAATATACCTCTGTCCTTGACAGTATATTCAAAGATTTGATCATTGATGATGCGGTCGACATCAATCCTTTGGTTGTGGATGATGGAGTGGATGAGTGTCAGTCGTGACCGATCCACCGTTTCAATATGCGATGTGGTTAGTAGATTCCTCTTGATAAAGGTGTTCCAAAACATTGTGATGGAGCTATGGATTCCTATTAATTTCTCCTTTATTGGATTGTAGTATTTAAGATGTCAGTCCCACGAGGACTGAGTCAACCTTGCTACTTCTTATGACTGCACTAATGAAACTAAAAACACAAGTAAATAAATAGGTTGAATTATGACTAAGATAATTATAAAAGCATAAAATCAATTAATGAAATAATAAGATAAAAATGAGGCTAGATTGAGTGCTTTGTAGAGGAGAATCTAGTTATGTTTAGTATCCACTTATTAATGTAATGGGTTGAATTGTCGCCTCGGCAGATTACATAAAGGTTCGTCGCAGCTGCCTAGGCGGGATTATGCCTTGTCGACAATTTAACATTTCATAGTTCAACAGAGCATACTTGAACGTCTTCTTCCTTATCCCTAAGCGAAGAGAACTGTTGAAACCCACGTCTTGATGATACCTCTCGGTGTGAATCAAGGGCGGACAACAACCAAACACATGCGTCCTATTAGTCGCTGAAATCCTAGACGGATTAGTCAATGCCCATGAGTAAAGCCCGTATTCTCTCATTTCGTGAACATACATCTCCCGATGCTAGGCAAATGAGTTTTTCACACATACTTATCTTTCGAGCTCATATGCAAGAAAAGTAACTACAAGAGAAAATAAACTATGAAATAGGTTTTGCATTAATAAATATCAAACATAACATAACCTTCATCTTCGACTACTCAACAAAAAATCTAAACCTCCGAAAGACTTAGAACATGATGGAGGAGACGGCTAAAGGTATAATAATGTGAGAATGCGTCTCGACTCCATGCTAAACCTAAACCTAATAAGTGCCTTATATAGGCCAAGCCCTATGTTGATCTTTCCATAAAAGGAAAAAGTTCTAAAAGGGAAAGAAATCTAATTCCTAATTAAACTATATTAATTTAATCTAAATTCCTAAAATATCTCTTTTTTCCCTGCGATTGGCTTTGATATGGGCTTAACCTCCTAACCGAGTCTTCTTCTTTCATTTGCTCTTTATCCGTTGAGTTTGATATTTTTTCCTCTTTCTGTTGAGCACCAATTGTTATCTATTACGCTAATGTTGTGGCCTTTAGAATGTTGCCGTGGCGGGTGCTTCGTCTGCAATTCAGCATCTATGTTCTTATTTGGCCCTTTTGGTGATCTAGTTTCCTGTCTAAGAGAGAAAACTATCAAACGTATATATTTTATGGCAATTAATAGAAAAATTCATAAAGTTAGTGATCGGATGCTGGGATTTGGAAAATTACCAGAAATATCTATTATTGTATTTAATTATGTCTTTATTGGCAATAAACGAGTGGAGAAATGACATAAAAAATGAGGAATTTTGATTGCTCATCACATTGGTTCCGGTCTTAAGTCTCGGTGGCTGACAGAGCCGCGGTGTTTCCCCATGTTCCATTATGCTCCCGGCATGTAGAGTTTAGCCTTCATCATCTCATAGTCGTTGGCTGTCAGGGCAGCTACGTACATAGAGTGTCCATTAGTTTTGATGTGGAGGCCAAAATAGGCGTTGATGATCACATCAATGATGGGGATTGCCCTTCCTCGGAGGTAAGAGTAGGGATTGTTCGCCACTGGTTTTTGTGCGTAAAATTCCCATACCAATTCATTTATCGTTGAAGGTTGTTTGGTGAACAGTTGCCACCTTTGGAATGTGACTTTGGTTAGGATGAAATTGTCTAGCCCTAGATCTGTATCATTGGTTGAATGGAACCCTTGCTCTTCCCAAATCTGTCGATTTTGGAAGACACGGTGATATTCACACTCAACTACCTTTATGGAGAATCTTTTTTAGATTGTTGCACCGTAAGAGTTTTTTTGTTGGTTCGCCATTAGTTGTTTTGTGTAGAAGAGGAGAAGAAAGTTGTTAGACTTAAAAAATGAAGGATAAGAAATGATTACCTTTGCCCGTTATTTAAAGAGGTAGAACAACACGACATTTGAGGGAGCAGAAGTGATTATTGCCCGATAGCATGCACAAAACGCAACTAACGCTGGTGTCTATTGGCAGCGGAAACAACACAATTTTTGAAATCAGACGTCACAAATCCCGCCCGGCAATTATCCGTTTTCCATGGATTGGGTTGCTAATTTATTAGGCTGATAATCATCTTTTATTCTTCATTATTTTTCCTAAAATAACTGCAAATAATATAAGTAAAAACTGTGAAAATATTAAAAATTTTGAAAACTTAATTTGCAAAAAATTTAAATCTAAATCCTAAAACTAAAAACTAAAATAAATAAAAAATAGTAAGATAAAAATTAGGTGACTGATGAAGTGCAATAAATTGCATCCCCAGCAGCAACCATCTTCCCCTTTTTGAGTGGAGGAGAAGTGGATGTCTCTGTTGTTGTCTCCTTGTCAGGTGGTTTCTTTCTGATGTATTTCTGTTCAAGGGGAGTGTTTCCTCGGTAGTGGTTGCCTCGGCATGTTTTGTTCAGGTAGTCCGTTTCTGCATCGAAGTTAAATTCAGTTTTAAATTCAATTTGTTGACATTCGTCTGTTTCTTCTAGATGCCTTAAAGCTTTAAATATATTGATCTTTACTTGTTGATCATTCACCCGTATGACCAATTCTCCTTTTTCGCAATTGATCAATTTTTTGCCTGTAGCTAGGAACGGCCTTCCTAAGATGATTGGGGTATTCTCATCTACTTTAGAATCTAAAATTAAGAAGTTAGCAGGAAATATAAATTTATTCACTCTTACCAGAATATCCTCAATTTTTCCTTCTAGTTGTAAGTAAGAGCGGTCTACCAATTGCAGCATCATTGTTGTTGGTTTTGTCTACCCGATGACTAGCTTCTGGAATACTGACTTAGGCATTAGATTAATACTAGCATCTATATCGCATAGTGCCTTGCCCACTTATTGATCTCTGATAGAACATGGTATGATAAAATTACCAAGATCTTTTATTTTGGTTATGGCCTTACTGTGCAGCATTACCACACACCCTTCTGTTGCGGCAACAGTTTTAAATTCCCAAATTTTTGTCCTCTTGGATATAATATCCTTAAGGAACTTAGAATAGTTGGGCATTTTTTTAATTGGCTCCACTAATGGTATATTGAAATGTATCTGTCTAAGGATGTTTAAAAATTTCTTAAATTGATACTCCTGCTTTTGTTGTTTTAGTCTTTGTGGGAAAGGTGGTGGTAAATGAAGATCCTCAATCTTTTCATTGAATTGAAATCTTATCTGCGGTGTGACTACGATATCTTCTGATGCAGCATCATCGTCGGCAGTGGCTGCTGGTTCCTTTGCCTCAGGTTTTTCTTCAGTAACCTCGTGTGGCGCTACTGTTTCAGTATTCTTACCTACTGCTCTAGCAGGTATTTCAGGGTCCTTTAGTTGTAAACCACTTCTAGTAGATATGGCTTTACATTGCTCATGTGGGCCTATTCTAGCGACTTCAGTATCGCTGGGTAGACCTTCTATAGGTCGACTTTTCATCTTTTGTGCCATCTGACCTACTGTGATTTCCAGTGTTTAGAGAGCAGACTCATTATTCTGGATTCTCATCTCTTCTCGATCCATGAAAGTGTCAGCTTTCTGGATGAACTTATTGGTGTTGGCTATGTAAGAACCAGTCTGAGCCATGAACGTTTGCAGCGTATTTTCCAATGTTTGGACATCTGATGATTGTGGCGGCGTTAGTGCCTACTGTTGGATCATTCTGTTATTTTGCTGGAATCTAGTATTTTGCACAGGTTGATGTTGCGTGTTTAGTGCATTGTTGGGGTTATCCCATGAGAAGTTTGGGTGTTTCATCCATGATGAATTATAGTTATTTGACATATTGTTTCTATTAAAGTTTTCAACATAGAATGGGGATTTTGGGATTTATAGGTAGTCGTTCGAGTTGTGGTTGTCACCACATGTTTCGCAGAAAACCATGATTGCTTTTACTTCTCGAACATGACTTGGTTTTTGCAAACCTTAACCATGTTTTTCAAAGCTGATAGTTGTGCTAAGATAGATTCTGAAGAGTCAGGATTTGTCATACCTCGCCTTGTTATGTCGCGTCTGGTTGTTGGGTGTTGATAATCATTCTTTGCTAACTTGTTTAAAATCTCTAGACTCTCATGGGGTGGGCAGTCTAGTAGGGTGTCATTGGCGGTAGCATCAAGCATCATTCTTGTATGAGTGTTTACTGCGTTGTAAAAGATTGATACTTGAGGCCACTCGGGTAAACTATGCATGGGGCATTTTCTGTATAATTCTCTGTATCTTTCCTAAGCCTCATACATAGATTCATCTTTTTCTTGCCTAAAGGATGTGATATCATTTTTGAGTTTATCTGTCACATTAGTATAAATGAAACAGGCAAGAAAACTTTGGCATAGTTCTTTTCATGAATTCAACGATCCCGGCTAGAGGTTGTTTAACCAAGATTCTTCCCTATCCCTCAGTGAATAGGGAAATAGTTTCAGCTTAAGGATGTCGGCTGAGATTCCCGGTAGTTTAAATGAATTATAGATTTCCAGAAAGAACTTAAGATGCTGCCGACATCTTCATTGGTTGATCTCTCAAACTGGCCTAAGGTGTTGATCATGATGAACATGACCGGTTTTAACTCAAGTGTTCTGCCTCTATATTAGGCATCACAAAGGCGGGAGTTAATCCATTCAAATCTTCCTCTAAATAATCACGGACGGTACGTGTGCGTTCCTATTTTGGAAGGTTTGTTGGATCAACAACTGCAAATATGCCGTGGCTGTCTACCTTAGTGACATTCATGCCAGCGTTTCTGCTGGTCAGATGCTGCGTTCATTATTTCTCATACCCTATGTTTCAGATTTCGTGTTGTTCTTTCGATTTCTAGGTCATAAAGGTATTGTTCAATCGACGGATTGGACCTAGTCATACACAGAAACAACCCTAGTAAGTTAAATAAAAATTAAAACTAAATAAAAATAAAAAGAATAAAAAGAAAAGGGTGCAAAAATAATTAGTGCAGCGAAACTGATTGCAAAAGAGGGGAAATCGGCCACATTAAAATTACCTTCTGGGGAGGTCCGTTTGATATCCAAAAACTGCAGTAAAATTGAGTGTCACTCCCCGACAACGGCGCCAAATCTAGTGAAGGCTCGGAATTCCTTTTTATTTCCAGCTTTCGCTAAATTATAGTATTTTATATTGTCAAACCCACAGGGACTATGTCGATTTTACTACTGCTTAAACCTGCATATATAAAATGAAAACACAAGTAATTTGTTGGTTTGAAATAACTAAATTAACTACTTAAAAACTAAATAAACGAAAAAGATAAGTATGATAGAAGTGAGGCCAGGTTGAGTGCTTTGTAGAGGGGAATCCAGTTGTATTATTTATCCACTTATTAATGCAATAGGTTGACTTGCCGCCTCGGCGGGTCGCACTAAGGGTCGTCGCAGCTGCCTAGGCGGGGTTATGTCTTGTCGATAAATCAACTTTCAATAGTTCGATAGAGCATCTTTTTATGTCTCCTCTTTATCCCTAAGCAAAGAGAACTGTTAAAGTCCACGTCTTGATGATACCTCCCGGCGTGAATCAAGGACGAACAATAACAAAACACACACATCTTATTAGTCACTGAAATCTTGGACAGTTTATCTCTAAACCAGATTAGTCGATGTCCTTGAGCAAAGATCGTATTCTCTTGTTTCGTGAACCTAACTCTCCTGATATTAGACAAATAGATTTTTCTTCACATACTATCATCTCGAGCTCATATGCAAAGAAGAGTAAATGTCAAGAGAGAATAAACTATTAAATAAGTTATGCATTAATAAATATCAAATATAATACAACCTTCTTCTTCAACTACTCCACAAACAACCTAAACCTCTGAAGGGTTTTAGAATATGGTGTAGTCGTCGGCTAAAAGTTTATGTTATAGTATTCTCTAATCCGACTTCGACTCCCCTTAACCTAGACCTAATATGTGCCTTATATAGGCCAAGCCTTAGGATAAAGTCTTCCTCATAAGGAAAGTGTTATATAAGGAAAAGAATACAACTCATAATTAAACTAAGACACTTTATTCTATTTCCTAAAATAACTCTTTGTTCCCGCATTCACTTTTGACTAGGATTTGACTCCTTTGATCGAATCCTTCTCCCTCTCGCTTTATGTTCGTTAAGATCGACATCTTTTTCTCTTTTTGTCGAGCACCAGTTGTTATCTTTAATTTGCTGTCGTAGTGGGCGCTAGTCTGCAATTCAGTATTTATCCTCTTATCTTGCCATTCCTATGATGTATTTCCTGTCTAAGAAAGAAAACCATCAAATGCATCTATTTTATGCTAAATAATAAATAAATTCATAAATTACGTAATTGGATACTGAATTATGGAAAATAAGCAGAATTACCAGTATTGTCCTTAAATTTATCCTTAATTGACAATAAACAAGTGAGAAAATGATATAAAAATTAGGACTGTTATACACTTATCACATGTCATGCATGCTATGCATACGTGGATGTTGGTTGAATGTTGTTAGGTTAACAACTTTAGTTGGTTGATCTGTCAAGGTTTTTTGTTAAAATAACTATCTTCCTAAACTGTTATATAAAAGCATCATCATTCTTTTGTAATCAACCATTTTTCATTCAATGAATTCATATAAGTTTTCCATTATTCTCTAAGTATTTTGATATGATATCAATCGCCAACGATCAGGGGTAAAATTCTTGTTTTCGTTGTTGATTGTGGGTGAAGTTTTCTTGTTGTAGCCATGTTAAGTACTGTTGAAGGGTTTCAAGGGACAACCAGTGGGGCTCCCGATCAGGGCAAGTGTTTACTAGCAAGAAAGTCAATTTTGTTCTCGATGAAAAGAATTTCTTGTTGTGGAAACAACAGATCCTACTCACTGCATGCAACCATAAACTAGAACCAATGTTTTATGGTAAAGTGTAGGTTCCTTCCAAAATAGTGATTAATTCTGATGGTCGATCTGTCAAGAATACAGATTTTGAGGATTACGTTGCTCAAGACATTGCTCTTGCCTCCTAGCTCTTACCAACTATCAGTCCACATCTTTTTCATCAATTCATGGGTGCTGAGACAACAACTCAGGTATGGGATACTATGGTCTAGATCTTGTCTAATAAATCCACAACTTCAGTGACGAGTCATCATTACAAGTTACGCTTCAACAAGAAAAGTTTGGATGAGAGCATGATGCTTTATCTTTCTTGAATTAAAGAGGTATGTGATGCTCTTGCCAGGTTTGGATGCAAGATTTCACGAGTTGAACACATAGCAAGTATCTTGAATAGTTTAACACGAGAGTTTTAACCATTTATGGCTGTTATAACTGCTAAGAAAGAGTTGTTATCAATTGATAGGATTTTTAATATTTTGATTGGTGTTGAGACTCAGTTAGCATGCTTCAATTCTCAATCTAATTTTTTTTCTATGAGTGCATATGTTGCTACTATGGTTCAAAACAATAAGGTTCCTTCAAATGCTTCGAGACATGTGTATGGTGTACCTTAGAATTCAGTTTATAGGTTCACTCGTCCTCCTTATGATGCTGCTGGTAGATTTGATGGTTGAGGTCGAGGAAGGTCGCGAGTCCAGTGCCAGTTGTGTGGCAAAACTAGTCATCTGGTTTCAAGGTGTTGGTATATATTTGATCAGGGCTTTCCTGTCTTGATGCAGTTTTGATAAATAATTTAGGTCATGCTCAGTACACAGTTTATGCTGATGACAGTGAAGGTACTCCGAGTACACCTACACCGCAAGCACACCTTGTTTCCACATCAAATGTTGTTGGAGATGAGCAATGGATTGTTGACTCTGGAGCCTCTCATCATGTGACTCCTGATATTACGAATGTAGTTAATGGAGGAGCCTATCAAGGTTCAGGTATGTTGGTAGTAGAAAATAAAGTTAGTTTGTCTATTGATAAAACTTGTTATTCTCGTATATATGCCTCTAAACGAACTCTTGTGTTGGATAATTTGTTACATATCTCGTAAGTTACAAGAAATCTCTTTTCAGTATTTAAGTTTGCTAAAGAAAATCAGGTCTATTTTTAATTTCATGCAATGAAATGTATGGATCGTGATGAAAGGACCAACCAAATTATCTTAGAAGGAAGTGAGAGTGGAGGCTTGTACTAGTTTTCTGTTTCAATGGACAAGTGTGCTGAAGGATGTGCTAATGGACCACGAGCTTTTGTCACCACTTATGAAATGATGCATAGGAGGCATGGCCACCCAGCCCATGAAACTTTACTTCAAATTTATAAAGATGCAAACATACAAATTGAGAAACCTTTGAACAAAATGGATGTTTATGTTGCTTGCGAATGGAAAAAGTCATAAACTTCTTTTCTTTGAATCCAATACTGTGTATAATGAGTCTTTTCAGTTGATATTTACTAACTTGTGGGGACCTGATCATATATCGTCTAGCGACTTCAAATTTTATGTGAGTTTTGTAGATGCTTTTACAAGGTATACTTGGGTGTATCTGTTAAAGGATAAGGGTCAGGCTACTGCTACTTTTCAGCAATTTCAGGCTTTGGTTTGAACACAATATAATGGAGTGATAAAGGAGGCTCAAAGTGATTGGGTTAAAAAATATCGTAGCTTGTCTACATTGATTCTTAAAGAGGAGATCAAACATTGATTAACATTCCCAATACTTTAGAGCAAAATGAGGTTGTTGAACGTAAGCATTGACACTTGATCGAGATGGCATTAGTATTGCTTGCTCAAGATTTTTTGCCCTTGCATTTTTGATCGTATGATGTCTCAATGACATCATATTTGATGAATCGCTTGCCTACTAAGGCCTTACGGGAAAGATCACCTATTGAAGTATTGAATGGAAAGAAGCTTGATCATGCTCTTGTTAAAGTTTTTGGGTGTCGATGCTTTCCACATCTGAGGAACTTTCAAAAGCATAAATTGGAGTTTTGATCTCAAGCTTGTACCTTTCTAGGGTTAAGTCCACAGCATCGAGGCTACTTGTGATTGGCTAGTAATGGCAGGATCTTTGTGTCAAAACATGTGCTTTTTGATGAGTCTTGTTTTCCTTCTGCATATAAAAACATGTCAGGCTTGACTCCAGTTTTTATATCCAATGGAGCTGCTGCTGCTTCATTCCCACGAATGCTCAGACGACATGGAAATTGTTCTCTTGGGGATCAGAGACAATGGTTGCATCAAGGGAGGTTTAATCTTACTCCATTAGTGTCTCAGTCGATTGATGCAAGCAGTCATATTATAGGTATTCCTAGAGGAGATGCACCTAGCATGATTGGTGCTAATGATAAAGATGACTTGGCTCATGCTTCATAAGCAACTGAGTCAGCTTCTCTGAAAGAAAAAACTGGTGCTTAGGAGATGAATTTGCCTTCAAAAGAGGAGTTATCTAATGATATTCCAGTAATTGTTGTAGATGTACTCCTAAGTGGGTTTAGTTCTGATTTTGAACAAGTTACTAATGTACATGACTCCAGTCAGGACATAGATATAATACCGACAGATATAGAACCTGGAGACATTAGAGGTTCGCCTATGGGTGAAACACATGAAGCCATTCAGGTTGATTAGCATGTTCGAACAAATAGAGTTACTCAGAATGTTCAACCTGTTCAAAGTATACATCGAGCCCCTATAACCTCAAATCGACATGGAATGATCACTCGAAGAAAAAATGGAATATTTAAGCTCAAAGGATATATAGATGTTATTAAATCTAATTTAAAATAGATATTATTTGATATTATCCGAGATTTTAAATGGATATTATTTGATATTATCTATTATTAAATATAATTTTAAATGGATACTATATGATATTATCTAAGATTTGATTTGATATTATCTGATATTAAATTTAAAATTTAAATTTTAAATCAGATTTTGTTTGATTCCCGGACAGATTTACTCCTATTTTCAACCTATAAATAATAGGCTTCACTTCTAATTTTTCAATCATTAGTTAGGAAAGTTTTATGCTTTCTTTGTCAAATTTGAGATTTTTATTCACAGAGGTTGAGTTCTTCCTTTTAGATTAGACGATCACTATCGCCTTAGTCCACTCCAAAACTTTGAGTGTACATTGTTTGGGGAGACCGTGTCAATCTTCGGCGGAAAACTGCCTAAAGCAGCGATTACACACATCGAGACGAATTTTCTCTAAGACAGTGTAATTTCCTAAACCTAGCTTAGAAGTTAAGCATTAAATAAATTTAATTAAAGCTTAATGAAATCTTGAAATGAGTGGCCAAATTGAACGAAATTGAAAATTGATGACCAAAATTGAAAAGGACCAAAATGTAACCAATTGAGAACTGAGTGTTTTCATGCAAATAATTAATATAATGGTGGCCTTGGATTATACTAGGATTTTTTTGCAAGGATTGAAACGTGTAAGAACTAAATGGTTAGATGTTGAATAGTCTAATTATACTAGGATTTTTTTAATTCAATTAAAATCAAAGAAAAATAAGAGGTAATTATAACAAGTGAGTGGGAGAGAGAAAGCAAAACACTATTCATCATCTTCTTCACTTCACTTGCCGAAAATTGAGAGAGAAATAGAGAGAAATTGGGGCTTGGTCTTGCATGTTGGATTGGAAGAAGGAACTTGAAGAAATTAGACTAAAATTTTAAGTTCGGAGGACTCTTGAAGAAGGTGATGTAATTTTCTTATTAAAATCTAGTTAGGAAATGAGAAATACATGTTTTTAACAAAAATTCCATGGCTGAAATCTTGTTATGATGCTTATGATTAGATTAGATTTAAGTTAGAATCTGAAAATAGGTTGCTGGAAATTGCTATTGTTTGTGATTGATTATGTTTTTGTATTTAGGGATTAAATTGCAAGGATTGAAACGTGTAAGGACTAAATTGTAGCTGTAATTATGAAAGAATGTGATGTTAAGATGCTTAAAATGATCAATTACGGACTGCCCTAGTGTGAAATTAAGTATGAGATTTAATTGGTAAAGATTTAGGTGTTAAATGCATTTTAGGGGGTTGATTTGTAAGAGATGGAAATTTGTAAGGGCTTAAATGATTTAATTGAATTTGGAATTTAGTATAAAATCAGGGGACAATATTAAAGAATGATGGATATTAACTTGAATGAAAAAAAAACTATAATACGAATGAATGAAAAGTGTTAGGAACTAGTATATGCTTTAGCTATCATGTAGGTAACACTTTGAGTACTCCATTAATTGAGTTAATAGCTTAAATAGTATGTATAATTAAGAAGAGTTACATAGGTGAGACATGCTTAAAATTAAGTTTACTAGTGTCTACAAGTGTTAAATGAATTGAAATAGTGATAAAATTTATAGTTCTTAAGTTAGAAATGATGTTAGTGAAATCTGTCCACAACAGTCCTGTTCTGGACAGCCACTTTGAAAAATTCCCTCAGTTAATGTACATGGGGTTTGGGGCTGAAAATGAGCAGTCTAGTACTTTGATATGTCTACTTTAATTGAAAAAAAAATTCACCTCAATTGCATTTGTATATAGGGAGATATAAGGAAAACAAAAAGATTGGTTCAGGCTGGCCTAAAATAGGACTGCCTTATCTTTAACATAAAGCTGGTACTAAATGGTTAGTAACTAAACTTCAATCATTATATGGTCTTAAATATGAATTCATTAGCTTTAAAATGAGTTAAAGTAATCAAAATTTGGACATGTAGATCAAGAGTTATGAATAAATTAGTACGCATTACACAAGCTGCCACGTTGAGCAGCTTCACTGTTTTATTATATTAAAATTGAAATTCATGAAATGTGTAACTTGAATGTGTTTTAATATTGTTTATATGCTTTTTTATGTATTAGAGGATTCTAAGAAAGTTGACAGTGAAAAGGAGATAAAACAAGAGCTTGCCAAGAGAAGGAACAAGGGTCTAATCATACATAACCCCCTAAGAATTTGCTGGACTGTTTGTGAGTGTAACTTTCCTTAGGGTTGGGGCTAGGTCCTAACCAAATATGATTTCTTTGGTTTTTTCTAATGGCCATGTAATGAGACTTAATGTAAACTTGGCTAATTAAGGAAACAGTGGATTGTTAAAATAACTTGTTTGATGTCATGTGAAATGCTTGAATGTTGAATGTTATGAAATGTTTGAATGTAAAACATGTCTTGATTCATTCACATCCTTGCCTTGCTTATACCGAGGTAAGGATGGAATGCTTGAGCTTGGGGTACAAGGTACGTGAACATGCATAAGACCCATGTATTGATAGATTTGATTGCTTATGCATGACATGTTATATGGATTGATACAAAACGATTCTATGTGAGCTAAGGTTCGACGGTCTAAGGGCTTGGTCTATAAGGACCATATTATGGAATGTAAATGAATATTTTGATTGATATGATTAATTTGGATAATCGACAACCTTGGTAGCTAGTTGGATAGATAGGAAGGCATGCCTTAGAATCTAGAACTCAGTGTATCGGGAAGGATTTCGGTCCAGGGCAATTGACCCTTATTGGCGACAGACGGAGGGTACGTATTATGGTCTTTGGCGATAGTAGGAGGGTTGACCAGCACTATAGGTGCACATTGTGGTGGCAGTTGGTTAGAGATTCGATTATCTAGCTAACTAAGTACCAAGGAGGTTGTTAATGATATTAATTAACTAAATTAATATATTAAAGCATATTGAATTCTTATTAATGATTTAATTACAAGCATGATCAATTGTTGTGTAAGCATACTTGAAATGGCCTGAGAATGATAAATGCAACATGTGTTTTATGTTATCTTGCTTGTAACTTTAATTAGACTGATTTGACATATGTTTTGGCATGATAAAATAGTGTGATAAATTAATGTAATGACATTAGTTAATATGAAATGAATACACAATTGCATAATGAAAGGCTCAATTAATGGAGAAACTGTTTTAGTTGAGTAGCTAAACTAATGGTTAGTGGTGTGGGTTCTGTGTAGTGCTTATAATTGATATATGTGAACACACATATATGTGCAAGTATACACAGTCATGCAAGTAATAATAGGGTGAGTGAGTATCGTTCCCACGAGGATCTAGATTAAAGTGTGCAGTCAAAATTGTCAAGGCAAAAAGGGTTGTCACTAAAAGAAAACAAAGATAAAGATATAAACACAAGAAAATGGATATATACGATGAAGGTGTAGGATGGAAATGATATGGCAATTCTAGAATGCAAGCAACTAAAATTTGCCAAGGTAAAATAGAATGGATGATGATGGCAAGGTGGATATATGAAGGTGGTATGTGAGTGTATGGCAGAGTGATTGAAAGATAGCAAGTAAAGTAAAGAAAGTAAATTGTAAATGCGAGGGCAAAAACAGGATGCAAAAACACGTTAAACAATATATTGTACTTCTCCTCTATTGATGAACTCTCTAGGGAACGACCGATGTTGGCTTCTATAGTTTCCTACCCCTTACCCCTACCTAAGATATAGTTGCTATGGTGTATACTTACTCGACAGAGGTTTCTAAGGTATTCCCGCTCTCTCGAGTCGTAGGAACCTGACCAACTAAATTGCCATGGTATTTTCGCCTGTCACGCTAATAACACCCTAGCCTATCGATAAAGTAACCTCCTTTTAGTCGTTGAAGCCTTCACCTACGCCTTTCTCGAGTGCTCTAGGATCCAACTAGGCCCTATTTGCATTCTAGAACCCATTGTTCACGTAGATCCTCCCTTAGCTCCTCTCGAATGATCTAAGGATCTATAGCTACGCCTCTCTCGAGTGCTCTAGCATGTATCTAAACCATGAACACTCTCGTGCCTCTTACAAAACTTAAATAATTACCAACAATGAGCAAAGAAAATATATAAACACTTAGCATGCAATATATATTAAATAGAAACAAAAGTTAATCATCCATAAAAGCTACCACCGAAACAAGGTTACATGGTAGAGCTAAATGCTAAGAGTAATCAACCACATTAATCTTAAACATTCAACATTAATCCTCATGAAAATATAACAAAGTAAAGCAAGGAATGAGAAATAGAAGACACCCTCGATGTGCACCACCACCGGCTCTTCAACCACCATGGTCGTCTTGGTGAGCTAGCCCCTCTCGGGTGCTTAGTTCACCACTCCTTTCGAATGCTATCAATGGAGGTCCTTTTGGCCGGAAGTTGGAGGATAAAGGTGGGAGCTTTTCACCGTAAAGACCACCGCAAAGGTCTCTCTTTTCTGTGTTTTCTCTCCCGAAAAAGCCTCTTCTTTGTGTAGGTAACCAAGTCTTTTAAAGAGGGTGAAAAACCCTAAAAGATATGCAAAAATTCTTTTCTGCTCTCATTTTTGTCCTGACATTCCTGCAGGACTAGCAGAGGTGACAGTGGTCCCCTACTGACATGGAATTCATATAGGCCATATTCTCTATGGTCCCTCATTGAGGTGGCTGTAGCCAGCTATAGTGGTCCCGATCGGATGTGGTAGAACCAGCTGGCACTCTTATCAAAGTATCTCTTTGTCGTTTAGCTCAGCCCAGGAGTTCTCTAGCTTTGCCATGGCATTTTCTTTTTACCATCCTTCTGAGAATGCCATGACAAATTGCCTCAACTTCCGTTTCTGCTTCACCTACACAACACCACTAAAAATAACTACCTTTCCTATTAAATAGCACCTATTACCAACTCAAAATGCCAAAGCATGTTTAAATGACTATATGCAATATCATGAACCTAAATGCAACTAAATGATCCTATATGAGCCTAAGGACATTCAATAACTTAAGTAAAAAGGCCTAAAATATAGCTTTTTTACGGAGTTATCAATTAGATTAGTGTTACCTCACTAAGTATCTTGTATACTTATCACTCTCCTTTCCTTCTTCCCAAAAATTTTCAAGTTTGTTGATCGACAACTTGACCTCGAGCTTGTTAAGGTAGGGCAACGAGTAATACAAGCAAGTTTGGTCTCATTTTGTGTCTCCTAGTGGTTTCTAGTTGTATATATTAGTTAGTAGCATGCATTTTGAGTTGCTAGTATGGTTTGTATATATTTTATAAGTTTGAGCTTTGTTTGTATATAAGTTTAATAACTTGTGTTTTGTTTGCTATGGTTAGATCTTGGTTGATTGCTTGTTATAGATGAAATGAGTTTGATTGAATAGTTATATGGTTTGGATATTGATTAGGTATAACATAAGTTAATTAAATGATTAAGATTAGGAATATAGCATAAAGGGTTTAAGTAGTGATTCATGAAAATTGTAAATGTTGGTTGGGTAGTATAGCTATATTTTGAAAGATTTCTTGTCTATTAAGAAAGACCATACCGTTGCTTGAATCATAAGATATACCAAATGGTTTACTTGAAACATAAGTAAGTTTTAAATGGTAGTTAATGATACATGTATATATAATTGTCATAGTGAATGATGTTAGAGATAATTCAAATTTGGATATTTTCGAGTGCTATATAGGTATGAATTATATAAATTGTTTGATATGGTTTGACTTGATTTGATTACATGATTAAATGACATATGGTTATTTGAATGAACCATTAGGGTTTGAGGTTTCATTCGAATAGTGTATAAGGTGTTAGGGTATGATTTTGTTCGAAGTGGTCTGTATGGTTAATATATTTCAATCTTACATGTTATATGTAGGGTTGTTCAAAAATACCCGACCCGTTGACTCGCCTATCCAACTAAAAATTACCGGGTATTTATAATGAAATACCCAAATTTTTTGGGTCGGGTACCCGATCCATATTTTTTTCCGGGTAGTTGGGCCGGGTTAGGGCTGAAATTTTTTAAGAACCGGGTACCCGACCCGACCCGACCCGATAATTTTAATAAATATATATTTTTAAATTTTAAATTATATTTTTATTATATATTTTTATTATTTTTCTCTAAAATTAATTTTAAATCCTTAACTTTTTTATACTTGTATTATATACTTTTAAGTTTTGAATTTTTATAAATATTTATCTTAATTTTTTAATATTAGATTTAAAAGAAAATTTATGATCGAGAATAATACATTCTTTTATCGATAAACTTTAATATATGTATATATATTCAAATATTTATCTTTAAAACCTATCTCAAATCAATAATTTTGTGTTTGAAATATATATCATGAAATTTAAAATATTTCTTATATATTTTTTTAAAAAATAAAATTAAAAAATATATAAAAAATTAAATCGGGTACCCGATACTCGATTTTGCAGGTATCCAAATTTTACGGATACTCGATTTTTATGGGCCGGGTCATGGGACGATGTTTTGGTACCCGAAAATAGACAAGGTCTATATGAAATGTGTTTCTACTTATAAGGTCAGATTATTTAATTCATGATTTATAATACATGAATTTATATTAAGTCTTTACCTAGTTTGTAAGCTTAGTGAGTATCTTTTGGATTAGGTTTTAAAAGAAGGCTACATGACTTTTTTAAGTAGAAAACTTATCTTGAGTATGTTTAATATTTTTTTGTGGGGAATATATGTATTAAGCATGATTTTTAAAAGATTTAAATGAAGAAAGAAATATTCATAAGATATTAATTGGAAACGAGCGAGATAGTTTAAAAATGCATTTCTAAGATTGGGTCTTTGAAAGACTTGATTTCTAAGTGTGTTTTATGCACCACCTCTCTTTCTAAACCTACCTGGTGCATTACTATGCTCATTATTCTAATTTATAAAATATTATGACTAAATAAATATCCTATACTTAGTGCAGAAGTTATAATAATATTTAAAATCTCTAAGATATCTTTCTTTTGGTCATAGTAGATGAATATTTCTTATGGTCTTTTAAGATAATGATCTTGTCTAAAATAAAGAGAAAATGATAGACAATAATGCTACTAAAAGATATATGTAGCCATTAAATCTCTTTGAGCTCTTTTTTTCAGAGTTTTAAGAAAGAAGAAAAGATTTGTCTATCTTAGGAGTGTGTAGAAATCTCCATGAAAATTCTCTTTATGAAAAGGATAAAAAAATGTTGGTCTGATAGAGGTGGTGAGTTTAAACCTAAATTTCTTAAAGAGGTATATGAGACGAATGAAATAGCTCATGAAACTTCTACCCTTACTTTCCTCAACATAACGACATAGCCAAGAGTAAAAACAAAACTTTAAAAGAGATGATGAATTCATTGTTGATAAGTTCTGGGTTAGCTAATAACATTTTGGGGGAAGTTATTATATCGGTAAATCTTAAATCGAGCACCTCACAAGAAATTAGACTCAACCCTATATGAATTGTTGAAAGGTTTTACACATAACTTTCAATACCTAAAAGTCTGGAGGTGTTTGGCTAAAGTCGGTTTGCCTATTTTTAAGAAGTACACCATCGATCCCTAAACCGTTGATATAGTATTTATTGAGTATGCTACCAATAGTACCATATGAGATGCTCTAGAGTTTGAGTTAGAGCCTAGAAGAAGTAAGAGGCAAAGGATATAAACCTCTTTTGGATCAGACTTTGTTACTTCATTTATTTCAGAGATAAATGATTAAGACAACTTATCAAATCCTATAACTAAAGTTATCTTGTTAGATAAGAATTCTAAAACTTATGAAGAAGCTATGAGATCTATTGACGCTAGTTTTAGGAGAAACGTTGTTAATGATGAACTAGAGTCAATAATGTCTAAATCAAACTTGAGAATTAGTAGACTTTCCTAGAGGATTTAAACATATCAACAACAAATGAGTTTTTAGGAAGAAACTCATGCCAAATGGGTTAATCCAGAGTCTAGGCTATTAGTCATATGGTTCACTCAAAAATATTAAAGAGTTTTTACAGTTGAGATGTCATATCTACTCGAACTCTTTTTGGCTCTAGCACTCATCTCGTTAAAAATAAATGAAGTTGTGTTTCCCAGGTTGAATATGCTAAAATTAATCATCCAATTCGGTGATGACACGTGTCATCAATTGATTGAGGGATTAATTTTATTTATTAATTTAAAATTAGGATTAAATTAAAATAATAAATAAATTACAGAGATTAAATATGTAATTATAAAGATTTTATTTAACTGCTGCGTCTCTGACTTTAACTTTTTCGTTAGAATTTTAACGATAGTGACTCAAATAGGTAGTGTTTCAAAGTTGGGTGACCTGATTGATGAGTTTTTTAGTTGGATGGCCAAAATAGGTATCTCCAATTAGTTCGATAATCACTGGGGTAGTTTACAAAAAAATATCTAAACACTGTTGGACTTACTTGATTTTGGAAGTTCTTTTCTTTGAAAAGAAATAGAGACTTAGACTTTAAATTTTAGCTAGAGGTGCTCATCACCAGCACTAGAGCAGTCTTTAGAGATTCTCATCACTGGCTCTAGGACTTAAAAAGTTTCCCACTTACTAGAGGTACCCACAGTTGACTCTAGTGAGGGTAGTTTAATACTTGAGGTGCTTGAAACCGACTCAAGTAGTATAAATATATACTCATATATATTTATATTTATATACAAAATAGGGAAGAAGGAAAATTAGAGTAAAAATCTAAGTCGAGAGTTTTGAGTTGGAAAAGGGATTAGAACATAGAAAATCAAATTTGATATAGCTACCACACACTCATAAAGACTCATAGCTCAATTCTGAGGAAATCCTAGAACCTAGAAGAGGCCGAGCCAAGAAAGGAGCTTTGCCGCGACAGGCAGGAAGGCATATTACTATAAAAGTTCCTACTTAAAGATACAATTGCATTACTTGAGGACAAGTAATAGTTCGAGTTTGGGGGTATTTGATAAGTGCGTAAATGTCCTATATTTTATATTATTTTTTTACTCAATTATTGCTGGTAATTAATAGATTTAATGGCAATATTGGATAATTCTGCATATTTTCTATATTTCAGCATCCTAGCGCTTAGTTTTCATTTTATATATTATTTGGTAGAAAACATATACGGCTATTTTTTTTCTTGGGCAGGAAATAAACCTAATGATGATACCAAATACCATCGATAAATGCAAGACGCAGAAAAATGCAAAAACAAGGATCATTAGTAGAGAAACACCCGCCAAGGCAACAAATTGGTTGTCGCAGCAGTAGAGTAAAGACAATATATGGTGTACGATAGATGGAGAATAAAGAACCGAGTCCAATAAGCCCAACCGGAGAAGAAACAAAATTAAGGAAAGAAAGTCAAGCCATAGTCAAAGTCACGGAAACTCAAGAGTTCAAAAGGAGTAAAATTAGGAAATAAAATACAGAGTTTGTATTTTAATATAAAATTTTAATTTATTCTTTGTAGAACTCCTATTACCAATAGGAGATTTTGACCTAGGCTTGGCCTATATAAGCCAACCCTTAGACCTAGGAAAAGTAAGTTGGCTTCCCGATTAAAATCTTAGCCGTCGCCACCCGTATTATGTTCTAAATCCCTCTTAAGGCATAGATTAATTGTGGAGTAGTTTTGGAAGAAGGTTGTAACTTTATTCAATTCTTATTTATAAAAATTCAAGATTCATAGTTTATTATCTATTGGGTCATACTTTTTATAACCATTTGTTTAGACTATGACTATTTAGGCTCACAAAATGAGAGAATACAGTCTTTAGTTTTGGGCAATTACTAATCCGGCTTAGAGATAAGCCAATCAGGATTTTAGTGACTAAAAGAAAGCATATCATCGGTTGTTGTTCACCCTTTATTTACATCGGAAGCTATCATAAAGACGTGGCCATCAATAGTACTTCGAATTAGGGATAAGGAGAAGGAAATTAAGGATGCTCTGTCGAACTATTAGTTGTTGAATTTTCGACGAGACATAACCCACCGAGGCATCTAAGGTGACCCTTCAGCGATCCGCCGAGACGACACTTTAACCTTCTTCATTAATAAAAGAATAATATTATGCAGCTGGATTTCACACTACAAAGCAGTCAACCTAGCATTTTCATTTTCATTTCGATTTTAATGAATTACTTAGTTTTTTATTATTTTAATTAATCATACTTAAATCAAATTACTTGTGTTTATTTTATCAGTATAGGAAAGATACACATGGCCGGTATTCATTTCCTATAGGTTCGACATCTAAAATACTACAACCTGGAAAAAGGTGTAGGCTAGTTAAGGTGTAAGACTTCCCAAGCCTCACCATAATCATTAATTTGTTTTTGCTGCCTCAACGTCACATACTCTACATTGCAAGATAAAGAGAGGGGTTAAACATAAAGCTTAGTGAGAGAAATAAAAACATATTTTAAAACACCTTGCAATGCAACCCATAATATGCCAAAATCAATTTTAAATTAAGTCACAAAATAACCATGGCTCACAAGCCACAAAATCTTTCAAAAATACATTTATGAAATCACATACTTTGTAGGCAAAACCAAGTCTTACATGCTACACATACAGAGGTTTATAAATCATTTGAAATCAATATCAAAACACATGCAAACTCAATTTATACTAAAAACAGTAATTACTATACACTTGCGTTTTCACAAGTTGGTTTTAGTGATCCCATTAAACTTAACACTAGTCGTTGGGATAAACGGACAACACATGATGGCATAGTACCGCTAAGTCATGCACATGATTGACTAAACCATGAATCACAATTTCCCACCTTAGTGTCTGAGATAGTTCGCCATACCCGAATGTGATAGGAATATGGTCATACCATACACTACTAGGCTAACCTCTAATGCATCACTAAGGAATTTCACACGTACGAATTTTGTATTTTATAATGTATTATACATCCTATTGATCGATCAGCTTATCTCTATTAACATCATCTCAATATCCAACACAAAACAAAATCAATGCTCAAGTTTCAAGTTAAAAACAGTAATTAACCATATCCCTCCCACTAACTCATGTATTAATTGCATAAACCGGTAAAAATCACTTTTTTATGTTTCAAAACAAAAGCATGAGAGCATCACATATATATATATAAACCTCTTTAAAAACATCTCATGAGTATTGAAACACTTGCATAATCAAGTATGCAAATCACAACACGAGCTTGAATAAATACATAGTAAAACAAGGCATATTATGGGAACTTTTAAGAAAGTAATACTTTAAACTTATTTTTGAGTATAGAGAGGTTTTTCACAACTTGTTCGACAAGTCACCCGAAAACGCGATTCAACTTTCCGATCCCCTTCAAACGTGTTCCTCTACCTTTGGACATGATTCAATTATCAAAACCAGAAGGTTTAGTTCATTAAGAAGCAGCCAAACACCCCTACCAAAACCAATACATGGCATCCCCTAAAAATCTCATAAAACCTAGCTGAAACTCACTAAAACCTCTTCAAACATTACCTAAACCTTAGGTATAGGATTAGATACTTAAAATCTATCTAAATTACATCGAAACACTTCAAGATTCATATATTTAGGCATCAAAAATATCCATATAAAACCCATCAACAAAAATCACAAAAAACAATAAAATTTTTATCAAGAAAATTGATTTTATTGAATCAAGACTTTAAAGATTGTTGTAATCAGCCAAGAAATTGAGAATTTCTTTAAAAAAACTTTTTAATTAGAGGTTTGAATGATTCTCACCTCCAAATCTGATCCAATCTCCTTCCAAATCTGTGTAGGGTTTGATTCAACTATGCAAAGTATTTGCCCCTTTGACCAACTGCATCGTCCGATGTCACCTCCTTATCGAGCTCACAGCCATAATCGGATTTCCCTCCTTGAGAACCCTGACTTTCCTCCCGATCTCTAGCTCACCTGGATAGGATCACACTTCTACACAATAAAAAACAAGATTACACTATCGAAATTTTAGCTTAAAGCAAGTACGACATCGACTCATGGTTAAGTACTCATCTGACACCTATACACCACACTAGAATCTCTTGGGTAATTCCTAGAACCAACTAAATCTAGACTCTGATACCACTAAACATAACACCCTCAACCCGTTGTCATATCGGGCCTCTAGCCTAAAACCTGTATTTCGAAATTTTAACTTCAAGCCCATTTAAAATCGATCCAAGTCCAAATAAAACCATGATAATCCATTAAATTCAAATTCAAATTGTAACATAAACCAAATAGTTTAAATAGTAGGATCTTCATTTAATACAAATCATTTTAAAAGTATTCGATCCAAAATAAATAAGAGTTAAAATTATATAGGGTTCAATAAGTAGTAGCCCAATACATCAATAAATTATAATCTAACACTAAGTCAATCCTAAAATTCCAAATTTGAAGGGCTCTCGGATTCAACTTCATCTAACCTACGCACGAAAACACATTTCAGAACGCTGAGCAACAAAAACTCAGTGGGTACACAATCACTCGACAAACATCTTGTATATCATAAATAAGTAAAGCAAAACATATATTATCATGCATGATATGATGGCTCTACCATACTCGCCTAACACATGGCATAATGAGATGTATACTAACGCACACAACATATACATGTCAACCAAAAACAAAGCACAAGGTAATGAGGCCCACGTCCACATAACATCGGGATCATATACTATGAGCAGGACCTATGTCCATACAACATCGAGATCCCATACTGAAGAATAAGGCTCGCATCGTAAAAGCATCAGGATCCTCCATCCAGGATTGAGGCCCGCATCGTCAAAGCATCAAGATCCTACATCCAGGATTGAGGCACGCGTCCACACAACATTGGGATCCTATAAATCACCTACTCAAAATGTTACATCAAGTATCTTCGAATGAGGCTCGTTTCCACATAGCATCATGATCCTACATTTGAATAGTCTTCAATACATCACTTGGAATATTACATCGGTTGACCTTCTTTGTGTCGCAACACTAATTTGTATATTCGGATTTCCATCATACAAGAATCGACCATACAAAATGATCCACCTAGAATCTTTTCACCAAAACCAAACCAAAGACCAAGACTCCACATTAGCATCACATTGAACTCATTATCACCAAAACCAATTTTAATATTCATCTTGTGTCTTAATTAACTCATTGGAACCTTTATCATAAATTATAGAACCCCAAGCTCATCCCTTAAAGACTTGGGCAAAATTGCCCAAGGGTTTCGATACACCTATATGGGTTATCAAAATGCCCATGTATCGATACACCATAAAAAGGGTGTCGAAACACCTGATATCGATAAGCCTCCTTGGCGTATCTATACATTTTTGCGATTCTTTCAAAAAGACCAAGAGGAAACCTACTCGTTTTGATATACTGTATATGGGGTATCGAAACATTTTGACATTGGAAATTTTGTTATCGAAACATCCTTTTAAGGGTATTGAAATGATTTGCTACTGAAAAATTTAGTATCAAAACACACTCATAGCGTATCAAAACGCTTACCTTAGAAGCCTTAGTTTTCTCTCTATGATATTGATACGTGGTCACCCGATATCGATACGCCTAAACGAAATTGCAGTTATGCACCCAAAAATTCTTAGAACTCTACCTTAACCCCAACCATTCAACTCTAAAGTAATCCTATACATTATTGGAAGTGTTTAAAGTGTTTTGTTATCATTTTTAAGCAATCAAATATCTTATCACGAATTTCACCATTAAAGGTCTCTAAGCTACCAACCAAGTAATCATGAATTCATACACAAGAAATGTAATCTATTCATGATATGTTTGATACAAAAAAGAGTTAGAGGAGTACCAAACTCGAGCAAAGAAAGCTTCAAGACCCAACAACCTCTCCTTCAAGTCTTTTCCTTACCTAGCCTTCTTGAAGGTTCTCCAACTTCTTTCTCTACAAGAAAGAAATTAAAACAATAATTAGACATCACTACGGATATTTTTAGAAGCTAAAAAGACCAAAGAAACAGATAAGAACTCCTTAAAACCCTTCTCTCATTCTTGACTTCTTCAAGCTCTTCAACAACACCCACCACAAAAACACACCCTTTTTACCTTGTTTTGTAGATCACCCACAGCTCTATAACTTACCCCAAAGTCTCAAAATGTGATTTCATCTTCACTCAGAGAAATTTGAAGCTGAAATTTAAAATAAGTAGAAGATTTTGGGGATTTGTTAGATTAGAGTCTTTTAAAGACCAATTTTTAAGAGTTTAGGGATTATAGAGATTATAGAGGCCACGTCGGTATCCAACTCAGCATGTTAACGTCCACATAAGATTTTCGTCTATTTGTTAATAGTACAGGGTCACTACTTTGTATCAAAAAGTTAGTCAATAGACCAATTTGTAACATTTGATAGTCAGGGATTGTGAAAGATAACTGAGGTATAATCAATGGACCATTTATGTAGTTTACCATTTATTCTATTTAATTGTTTGTGTTATGTGTTTTATTTCATTTGTTGGTTGTGATTTATTTTGATTATTTGCTTGTATATTTTTAGGATAGTTTAACTTTTAAATCATACTCTTAACCTGTGTTTAAATTAAGTAAAATAAATTAGGTTTAGGTTTCCAATTTAATTAATTTGAATTATGCTCCTGGCTTATTGGGGTGTAAGTTTAAATTAATTTAATCAAATTTATGTTTAGATTAGTTGAAGCATCTCGAGTTAGAATCAGATTTAAGATTTAATTAAATTAATTTAAATTTCATCGTTTGTTTATTGGAATGTAAGTTTAAATTAGATTTAGATTATTTGAAGCCTTTAGGTAGTTACGGTTCTATTTAATTTAAGTATTTTAAAATTTTCCATAACTTAATTGGACGGGATTTAAATTAGTTAAATTAATTTTAATTTCTTTTAATTATTTTAGGATAAAATATGTATTCTACTTAGATGAAAATAATTGACACGTGTCGTAAAATGTCAAAAATAAATTCTTTATTCTTAAATAAATAATAAAAAATAAAATATAGTAAATGAGAAGTAAGGGTCGATCCCACAGGGACTATAAACTTCCTGATTATAGGTGATCCAAGAAGGTCTATTGAATTGTGTTTGAGTAAGGTTCAATCCTTGAAGCAAGTCTTTCAAACCGAATACCCAAGTGCTATCTTCGATATTGGTTTCATGGATTAATCCACCAACTCTATGTTTGTAGATAAAAATGTTTAAATCTCAAAACCGACTTGGATTATGTTATTTCAATAATAACTGATCCAATCTTAGTTTTCTCTTAGCAATCAATTTGTTAATGTGTTCCTAGGAAGTTGAATTGCTTCAATAGCCGATATTTCCTCCCACATAAATGATCAAATCAACGTCTTAACCAAAGTCAATCTTTAGTTTTGAAATCAATTTGATTTAAAAATAAGTTCAAGAGAAAACTTAAATTAATAAAAATACACAGTTATTAATGTGCGTTTTCAATCCTCACGTTTGGATCGAGTCATTGCTTAAGCCCTTGGCTAATAAAAAATTAGCCGAGCATAATTATGCTCGACATGAAAATAAAATAAAGTAAAACTAAAAACAAGAAAAAAATAAAGAAAGAAGACAAGATATGAAAGAAAACTCTAGAATTTGGAATTAAAGGATGAATGAGTTTTAGGCTTACCCAAGGTAGGTATTTATAGCCTTTTACAAACCCTAAAATAAAGAGATAAATCCTAGATAAATATAAAAATATTTAAATTCAAATTACAAAAATATAAATACTAACTTGAAATTCAAAATGCGGCTGATAAGCTATCTGAAACGCTGATAAGCTATCACGCGCTTGTTGATGTCATCTTCTAGAAGTTGTTGATTGAGTGTCACGTCAGATTTTCATACCCAAAGTCGTGCCACTAATCCAGACTCGATCCAGAAAATAAAAAAAACTTCAGAAATCATTCATTTAAGTATATTTTCCAGATTCAGAGTCCTGCACAAAAACATACGAAAATACTAAGATCAGTAACTTAATTCATCAAATCAATGAGTAATTGAACATAAAATATTAACTATTTTCAGCACTTATCAATAATAAAAATTATAATTATTAATTTGATTCATTTTTAATAGGATCCTTGGCTTAATAAGATGCTAGTTTAAAACTACTCAAATTAGTTATTTTGATTCAAGATAATTCCTAATATATTAGATTTTCTTAGATTTTAGGGTTTAATTAATTTAGCGTTAATATTAGACAAGCTTAGCTAAAAATTTGATCACTAATCAATAGTTTATAATTTAGTTTTTTTAGGTCAGAACTTTAGTGAGCCTGTATTTTATTTCATATCTTTTTATGCCATTCATTTTATTTTTCATTCATATGACCTCATTTTGTTCACTTGGACATGTTATTTTATTACATAACTTAATGAATGTTGACAAAATATTTTATTTAATCCGTCCAAAGGTGAACATTAAAATTTGAGTAGTCATAAAATTATTTATTAACCGTTTACATCATTAAGAAATTCGAATCATAAATTAATATGATAATCAGACTTATTCGATATCAATTTAATCTATAGTCTGACGTATCCCCAAACTTTTTAATTAAAAGTTTAAGTAATTCAATCCACCGATTTGACAAAAAGATTGACTAATTAAGGTTCATATTCAATTAAAAATATTAATTAAATTTAATTTAAATTTAAATATTTTCATCTATAAAAAGCACTATATATTTTTTTACCAATTTTACGGCGTGATGAGGTATTAACTCTTTTTCACAGGTAATCAAAAATTATTTTTAAATGAATCTTTAATTTTATGGTATTCAATCTAGCTAAGTAACTGGTGGTGAACCAAAACTTTTATTTTCAAACACATGATTTTTTAAAATTAATTTCCCATTTTCAAGCATTCTCTGAAAAGCGAAAGGAAAACCGAATAAATACATATTTTTAGCGATTTCAATTTTGATTTTCAAAATTTGCTATATTCATATATTCTATTTACAAAAATTCAACTTTAAAACTAAATTATATATATAATTTTATTTCAAAATTAAATATCTAAACTAAATTAAGTTGTAATTTAAACAAATTATTTTTTCAATTTTAATATTTTAAATATTTAATAGTTTATTTAATTCTTATGATTTAAATTAAATTTTAAATAAGTTAATAATTTTTAATTAAAATCATTTATGCCCCAAAACTCGGTAAAAAAATTATTATATCTTTGAATTTGATTAAAATAATCAATCTAAGCTTTCTTTCACATCATCATCATACATGTACTACCATATCATCATCGTTGATTAACACGTTAGCATCATGGGTTGCTATGTTAGCATTGTTAACTTCACGTCAACACTATAACGGTAACATTGGTCAAAGATTTAATTCGAAGCAAATTGTGAATTGGATGACCTAATTAGGTGCATTTTTCGACGAGAGGTTGAATTAATTTTTTGTTAAACTCGTGGACAAAATTATCTTTTTAGCCTATAACTTTATCGTAAACTATATGCTTTCCGAGCAGAAATGTCTATCCTTTTTAATACCATATCTTTGTCCTACATTAAAATTATAAGGTTTTGAGTCTATGATCGAAGTTAAAAATATAATTTAAGATTTATTTTTAAGTTTAAAGGTTATTGATTTTAAAATTAAGATTAGAGTGTATATTTTAATATTTTCATTATGTGTATAGAGAGGGGTACAAAAGATGGGTTGATGATATTTTCCGCGCTTCACCAAAAATAAATACAAAAATTTTAATACCAAATTTTTGTAATGAGATACTAAAAAATAAAATCATATTTTTTAATTTAAAGGCGTAAAATATCATTGAATTTTTTTAAAATGATAAAATATCTAAATCATCGGTCAATATTATTTTATGACTTGTTTCGGTCATTGAATTTCAAAAACCACCGACTTACTTAAACTTTATAAATTGACCTATTTTAATCAGTCTTGGATAAAATAGATTATTTTATTATTTTGTATTATAATATATATTTTTATTAATATTAAGTGTCAAATATAATTTAAAATTAAAAATAAAAATTTCAAATCTAACTTAAACTTAAACCCTAAATCATAATCCTCATCTTTATCCTCAACCCTCGACGGCCTCACCTTCACACAAAGAGAAGCAAACCCAAACTAGAAGAGGAGCATGAGCAACAGGGGCAATACGGTGAATTAAACAAGTGAAATGATTAAAACTGGTAAAAAAGTAAAATTTTAATTAGACATTTAAGATTTAGTGATCAAAATATATAAATTTTTTAATTAGAGATTTTTTCAAAAAAGGTAAAATTTTAAAATATTTAAGAGGTTATTCTTGCAAAAGTGAATGACTAACTCTTTGAATCTTAATTTATTATTTTTAAAGATATTTATAGTTAACTAATTAAGTTTTAATATGTCATTTGTTAAAAATATCTATCAAACACATTTTACATAACTTTTAAAATTCTTTCAACTTTTCTTCACTTTTTCAGCGATCAAACATTGATTTTTATCATTTTGGGGTATTTTTAAGATTTTTTTATTTTTTAATCCTTAAAGATTTCTTGATGATCTATCACTGAAACCTTGAATTTTTTACATGTTTTCCACTTGAAAAAAAATCTAATTAACGGGAAGAGCTTTAATTAAAAATAAATATATTCTTTCTTAATTCTAATGATCTTTTACCGAAGTTCTCAAGTATTTGACCTTTTATAAATGATTTCAAAGTTGAATTCATGATTCTTTTCATAAATTTCGAGTTAATTAAGGGTTAAAAATGAAATTTCTTTATATTCTCGTTTTGGATTTATTTTGAGGGATTATGATTTGATTTTGATAATTAAAATGATATCATTAGTAATATGTTTAAATTGTTAGAATCTCGAATCAATTAAGATCTCTAAATTTTTAAAGTGTTTAGCAGAGAGATTTGAGTTGTTTATGGGATTGTATGTTGGTTGATGATAAAAGCATGACAAGAGAATGTTTTCGGATGAGTTTTGAGGATTTTCAAGTATTGAAATTCTTAGGTTAGGTCTGGGTAAGGTTCTAGGATGTTTTGATATTAATTTGGATGTTAAGAGGGTTAATTGTAACTATTTGCGAACCGGCGAGAGGCGACTAACACATCGAGGTTTCATCGACCCTGGTGGAATAGATTAGGCGAATTGGAGGACTTATTTGGGTGTATTTTTTTCGAGGAAGGCTTGAATTAATTATTTGGGTCGAACTTAGAGGGGAATATCTTTTAAGTCTATAACTTCTACCATAAATTATATGTTTTCCTAAAATAAATTTTTTATCTTTTTTAATGTCCTTATTTATGTCCTATTAGTTTTATCATAAACTATAATTATTTATTTTTTATAACTAAAGATTTAAAATTTAAAAATTAAGGTCGGGTATGTTTTAACTTTTAGTTTTGTGTATAAGAAAGGTATAAAAAATTGAGAAGATGATATTTGTCCATGTTTTAAAAAAAAAAAAAAATAATAATTTTAATATCAAATTTTGTATTAACACACTAAAAAATATAATCATATTATTTTTATCTTAAGGTGTAATAAGTCATTAAACATTTTAAAAAATGTAAAATACCAATAACTTTGTTCAAATATTTAAATATTTTTATTTTTATATTTATTATTCGAATATTTATTATAAAAAATATTTTTATTCAAATATTTTTATTAAAATATTTATTATACGAATATTTTTATTCGAATTTTTATTATACAAATATTTTTATTCATATTTTTTATTTAAATATTTATATTCAAATATTTTTTATTTTTGTTCATATATTAAATATCTAATTTTATGAATAAATATTCAAATAAAAATATTTAAATAAAAATATACGAATAAAAATATTCAAATAAAAATATTTTAATAAAAATATAAAAATAAAAATATTTAAATATTTTTATTTGAATATTTATATAATATTTATTACATAAATATTTTTATTCATATATTTGTTCCTATATGTATTCCCATTTTAATCTAACGGTTAAAAAATATAGGCTATCATCCAACGGTAATCATTTACCGGCCGATTCTAGCCTTGCCCGAAGAATTGGGGAATAGAGACGACTTAGTTTGTGGCCAAGGTTTGGTACGAACAACAGTTGATCGGTCAAAGAAACTTGGGATTTGGGATTTCATTAAAGATGATAGATTTGATCTGATTTGGAAATTTGGGTGTTTCACGTGTTTAAGTTTTATTTATTTTTTAAAATCACAATTAACATTTAATATTAATAAAAATACATATCATGATAAAATAATAATAAATAATTCATATCATTAATTATTGATTAAGAAAGGTTAACGTAGTGAGGAAATTATTATTTTTAAAGTTTGAAAATCAAAATAAGTCATAAAACAAAATTGATTGATGATTTAAGTATTTTATTTTTAAATGAGATCATAAATATTTTGCACCTAACTAAGCTATTAAACTAAAAAATTGAATTAATTAAGATTTTGGACAATTTTAACCATATAATCTCGATAGTTTTTCTTTAAATATTGTCGATACATAATATACTAAAGTTTTATCACGTTGCAGCTATATTTTTTAAGAAAAATAATATTATTTTAATAATTTTATATTTTTTTAAACTTTTAAAACTTTAAATAATTTCTTAAATAAAATATATTATATCATGTAAAAATAATATGACACAACTGATCACTACATGTACTGTACCAATTTTTTTAAAATCAATTATTAATTTTTTATGATCAAAATTGATAAAAAAAAACTAATTTTGATTCGGTCTCTTTATTAAATACTTACTTAATTTTTTTAAAAAAAATAATTAATTTAATTTTTATTCAAGATCTTAATCGATTCATTTCTTTTATTGAATGACCTGTTCAATGACGACCCTAAACCCCCAATTATTTTAACATTTAGTAACTAACAAAATTTAAAAATCTATGGATAAAATATATTTAGTGGTTTAAATTTTCATCTTTATATTTTCATTTTTTAAATTAGAGTTTTAAATCCACTAAATGATCTATTTTCTCCTTTAGTTTTTTTTTTCATTCTTTTTAGATATGATTTAAATTCTAAATAGAATTTTTCAAATCAGAATTAAAAATGTTATGAAATAAATTCAAATATATTGGTGATCTTGGGGGGGGGGGGGGTCATTAAAATTTGTATACAAAATATTTAAAACATGGAAGAAAGGGAATTTTCTTTCATGAACTACCAAGATTTTTACTTTAAACCTAATGAATTATGATTGTGTGATAACATGATTAGCATCTCTAGCGGTAGCTATGAGCGTTTAAAAATATTAAACCCAATTTATTTGATTTAATTATTTAAGTATAAATAATTTCGTATTTATTTAATTTTATATTAAGTTGAGTATAAAATCTATTAAAATCTATATGTTTGGGTCAGATTTTGGTCTTAAGAATACTTATTTTCGAGTATCAAGTGATTGGATGGTCCGATTTTTTATTTTTTAAATTTTTTATATTTCGAATATAATTATTATTAAAATAAAATAATCTTATATTTAATATATTTTCAAATCAAATAAAGCAATTACATATATAATTTTTAAGAATTATAAAATTTATATTCTAAATTTGTTTGAGTTTAATACTTTTAATCTTAAACTCTATTATTGAAACACAAATAAAAGACTTATACTCCCTCCATCTCAAAATAATGTCCCTTATTAACTTTTTAAAAATCAAATTTTTTAAACTTTAACTATAATTATATTAAATATTTTAAATAATTAAATTTTATAAAATATATATTTGAAATCTACTCTATAAAAAGTTTCTAAAATATATTTTATCAAGAATAAATTTTAAATAATCATTAGTAAAAGTCGAAAAACTTATATTAAAAATAGATATAGTCAAACAGTGATAGAATTTGTTTCTACACCTAAATTTATCGCTTTTAAAGCATTTGTAAATGAAGAAACAATGTTTGTTTTCGAGTTCAATATGATTCTATAACGTGATTATTTTTATAATGAAATTTAATCTTTCTTGACATCTATACCATTTTATCCCATATTATATAATTCAAAATTTTATTAATTATGAATTTTTTATAAATAAAATAAATTATTTAAAAAAATAAATAGTGGGTATTTGTTTCTTAAATTTCAAGAATACTTTGATAACGAATATGCAATTAAAACGGGCTGAGAAACGAGCCAAAAAATCTAATACCAAAATTTTGAGTACGTACTAATACTTTAGGCATCCAAAACCCTAGATACAAACATTAAACACCCTAAACGAGGACTGCACGAATTTTCATACTTATTAATAAAGTAATTAATATTATATAATTAATTAATTTAATAATTAAAATATTAAGATTATTTCATATAAATTTAAAATTTAATATTTATTTTAATAATATAATTATCTTTATTTAATAAAAAATAATGAGTTAATAATTGTTTGAATACCACCAACCTTTTCCTCTAAACATTTGAAAATCACTTTTTCTTATTTGTCGGTTAACGGTTAACCAAGCGTGGAAAATTGGGGCTTTTAACTTTTCATCTATGTATCACACATGCAATGCATTGCATAAGAACAGTAAGAACAATAATAATTGAATAAGAACAGTAAACTGTATCACACATGCACTGCATTGCATAAACAGTGTAAGAAACAACGCTGTCGACTTGGGTGAGAGCATCTCTGACGGTATCGTCGCCACAGTTCCAGACTAAGTAATGACTGAGTTCAGATTGTTTTGCAGCTCAATAATCTTGTCGTATAAACAGTGGAAGTAAAACTTGTTATTTCTGCTCTGTTAGCTGAACAAGACTGTATTCCACGAGGGGAAATTGAGATTTATAATTTTATAAAACTTATTTTTAGAATGGATTGTTTTTATTTGTATAATATGATATGTTATATATAAACATAAAAGAGTGTTATGTGAATGTCTATGAGAATACAGGGGTTTACAAAAGTAAATTTAAATAAAAATTAATGAATTATATTATAGATTAAATTAAATTTTTTATATAACTTTGATATAAAATTAATTTTTTTATAAATTTAAATCATAATATTTGAATTAAAATATTTAATTTTTTTTAATTTAATATTTTAAATCATATTTTTTAAAATATTAAATATTTGATTTAAAATATTTAATCAAAATTCTTCCCCTTTAAATCGAATATTTTAAATCAATTTTTTTTTAAATTGAATTATTTGATTTAATTTGGTGGTTTATGTTATTTTATGCATCCTAAATGATTTAGGTTTGATTTGCCTTTCAATTATTTTTCTCCAACATTTATTGTATTATAAGATATGTATATAAAATGGTATATCTTATACTACCAAGAGTAGGTTGTTATAGTGATAAGGGTGCCGGATAACACCCAATTGGTCTTAAGTTTAGTTTTTCACGTTACATTTCAACCTTCCATAAAAATTTTTTACCAGGTTAGAATACGTGTTATTATCCGATTGAGTGATTTATTTTATTCAATTAAATTAAAATAATGTTTAAATTGATATAAATATATAATTTTATAAAATTTTTGTTAATCGATACATCATCATTTTGTCGCTCTTCTTTTAAGACTTTAACAACAATGATAAAAATAAGTCATTGATAAATTTTATAATTCGATAATTAAAATAAATATTTAATCATTTATATAACTTATCCTTAATTATATTACTATATAGATCGATATATCGGGAGCCAATCACATACTAATATTCCAGTAAAAGCTTTTAAAAGAACCATTTTTTAAATAAAGTATCACATGTTAATATTCCATTAAAAACTTTTAAAAGATAACAATTTTTAAAATAGAGTATCATATAGTTTACTGAAAATTGTATAATTTATTAACATGCAGTTCATTAAGAGCTTTTGAGTAGCTTTTAAAAGATAAAGATTTCTTAAAATATAGTTTTATATAGTTTATTAAAAAGATAATAATTTAATATCAATTAAATATGTCTTAAGTTTAAGATTTTAGATATATAAAATAATTTTGTTGAGAAATCCACTCAAAATATAGATTGATTTAATTTAATCAGAATAAAACTTCAAAAAATTGAAAAGACAATAAAAATATTTAATTTACACATTTTAAATACATTATATATAAATTTAATTTGTTTCATACGCAAATAAATCTGAATCATATATTGTTTCAAAATACGAATGTACAAGTATATCTAAATTCCTGTCGACTTTTAATTTTCATTTTTTGATAAATAGTTTCTGGTAGTTCCGAAGATCCCGGATTCTTGCTTTGCTCACCCAAATCCCAATACGTCAGCAAAGCCTCTAAATCTTTGGCTATAAATAATACTTCCTCCCTCATTTTAACCATCAACCAGAAGAACACGTATTAGTTCTGAACGCTCATTTGCTTTGCTTTGAAACTTGGAAAGAGTTCGAACATTTAAGCGCACGAAAATGGCAAGATTGCCCGAAGAAGAACACCCTAACAAGGCTTTTGGATGAGCAACCAGAGACAGTTCCAGTGTTTTATCTCCTTTCAAGTTTTCCAGAAGGTTTTAGTTTTATCATTAATCCATTATTGAATTGGTTCCCATGTCTGATCTTCTTTTAAGGTGTTTCTTTGTTTGTTTGATAAAAAAATAATGTATATTTGCACATGCAGGGCAACAGGAGAAAAGGATGTAGCTTTCAAGGTGCTTTATTGTGGGATATGTCATACGGATCTTCATATGGTCAAGAATGAATGGGGTTCTTCCGTTTACCCTCTTGTCCCCGGGTATGCTCTTCATCTGTTTGATGTTTTGGCCATTCATTTTCTGATCTTCATATAGATTAGATTGGAACTATTCTTCTTATTGCATGCAGGCATGAGGTTGTTGGCGAAGTGACCGAGGTGGGAAATAAGGTCCAAAACTTCAAAGTTGGGGACAGAGTTGGAGTTGGGTACCTGGTCGGATCATGCCGTTCCTGCAATAGCTGCAAAGACGATCTGGAGAACTACTGCCCCAAAATGTTAATTACCTATGGTGCCAAATACTATGACGAAACTATGACATATGGAGGCTACTCCGACACCATGGTTGCTGATGAACATTTTATCATCCGCATACCTGATAACCTGCCTCTCGATGCGGCAGCTCCATTTCTGTGCGCTGGGATTACAGTGTACAGTCCATTGAGATATTATGGACTGGATAAGCCTGGTTTGCATATTAGTGTGGTTGGACTGGGTGGACTTGGTCATGTTGCAGTGAAATTCGCCAAGGCAATGGGAGTCAAAGTGACAGTGATTAGCACCTCTCCTAATAAAAAGAAGGAAGCTTTGGAGAATCTCGGTGTAGATTCGTTTCTGGTCAGCCAAGACCAGGATCAGCTTCAGGTTTATATTATAATTATTTTCAAATGATTTATGACAAAACATATATAGTTGTTATAAATCCAGTGTTTGGTGTATATATAGGGTGCCAATGGAACATTGGATGGAATCATCGACACAGTATCGGTTCAGCACTCTGTGCTGCCATTGCTTGGGCTGTTGAAGTCTCACGGGAAACTCGTTCTTGTTGGCTTACCGGAGAAACCACTTGAGTTACATGCTTTTCCTTTGGTCCAAGGTAAGAATCCGTTGTTAACATGTCTATATAGAGTGATATATGGGACCTGCAATTCTTCATAGATATCATAAATCGAAGTCATAATTTGGTTGCAGGGAGGAAAGTTGTGGGAGGAAGCATTATTGGGGGCATAAAAGAGACTCAAGAGATGATTGATTTCGCAGCGAAACATAACGTAAAACCAGACATTGAAGTTATAGCAATGGAGTATGTGAATACCGCCGTGGAACGCCTTCTCAAAGCTGACGTTAAATACCGATTTGTGATCGATATTGGAAAAACATTAAAGTATTAGGCATCTGCTTGATGTTTTTCCTCACTTGTTTTACGTCACAAACAGGCACAATATCGGTCCAAATATTATCATGTCGTATTTTTAAGCCAAAACATATTATCATGTCTTGTTTTCTAACAAAAATATATTACCATGTCGTATTGTTACTTTTGTTTTAATTTTGATGATTTTGTAAAATATTGTCGAGGCACTATTATTATGAAACCGATTATTATTAAAATAAAATAAGCTCATAAACTTTTATAAAAAAATTAATTAAGCCCTTACACTGTTTTTACCTAATTAAGCTCTTAAACTCTAAAAAAAATCAATTTAGCCTTTAAATTTTTGTAAAAGGGCTAAATACATTTTTACCCATTAAGTCCTCAAACCCAAGAAAAAAAAATCAATTTCGTCCTTTAACCGTTAACTTTAACTTTTTTTAATTTAAACGTGTCGCAATAAAATAATACTCTTTTCAATTTTAAGAATTTTTAAAAGTACATAAAAGTACAAAAAAATAAAAATTCTAAAAAATTATTTTTAAAATATCAAAACATATTTAATTCTAAAATTTAATTTAAAATGATAAATAATATTATTCAAAAGATTAAAAACTAAAAACTTAAAAATATTAAATATTACGAGTAATATATAATTATAAAAAAGTTAAAAAATATTAAACTATAATAGTTATTTTCGTTTATAAAATAAATTTTATTGTTTAATGTTTTATAATTTATTTATATAATTTTATAATAATATTTAATATTTTGAAAAATTATTATTTTTATTTTCAAATAAAATTTTAAATTAATTTTTTATATTTCAAAATAATTTTAGAATTTTTATTTTTTTCTCTTTATATTTTTTTATATTTTTTAAATTTAAAATTTCTTAAAATCGATAAATAATATTATCTTGTTGTAACACGTGTTAATTGTTTTTTTTTTATAAAAGATCGCTAAAATTAACGATTAAAGGGTCAAATTGATTTTTTATTGAGTTTCAGGGTTTAATTGTGTAAAAAATTTAAAGACTAAATTATTTTTTCTTCTTGAATTTGCAGGTTCAATTAGATAAAAAAAAAATTAAAAGCTCAATTATTTTTTTTTTCAAAAATTTAAGAGCTAACCGAGCCCTTAAGCCAAAAAAATTTATTCATCAAGAAAGCTTCTCTATTTACACTGCTAATCCATTTTCGACCATGGTTACTTCCACTTTTCAACCATTTAAAGAAAAACATTTTTCCTCAATTTTTTATTATGTTTCCTATTCCCCCACCAAAATAAAACCTCCACGGTCAATTTTTAAGGATGATGATTTAATCATAATTTAATAAAATTTAATTCGATTCAATTATGTAAAATAGATTGCTTTTAATATAAAGTTGAGTTTCAGAGCAGGGAATGAGTTCAAGTTTGGGTTAAATTTTGGATTAATTATTAGAATAATTATTTTTATTTTTTTATAAAGATTTTAATAAAAAATTAGATATTGTTATTTAGTTTATTTACGGCTGGTAGTCAGTTATAGGGCTAGTATTTATTATTTTTATTCTATATATAAATATCTCACATGTATAAATTTATTTTAAGTGAAAATAATAAAAACTTTTTTGTTTGTTTTTTCGATAGAAAACTTTCTGTCTTAATCCCCAAATTGCTTCTCTCCTCCTCCTCTCAAAAACTCTACTCCGCTTCTTTTTTTCTCCTTTCTCCTTTCGATTATAAGCACAATCTTCCTTATTTCTTTATAATTAGATAAGTTCAATATGGTATCAAAAGGTTATTTTGATTCTCGATCATCTGTTGAACAATCTGTGTTGAACAAGGATGATCCAAATAATGCTTTTTACATACATTTCAATGAAAATCCCGTGTTGATACTCACATCTTCTCTCTTGAATGATAGTAATTACTATGTCTGGGCACGCTCTATAAAGATTTTATTGATTTCTAAAAGTAAGTTTCAGTATGGAATGATTAAGGCCCCTTTGGTAAGCGGTCCTACATTTTAGGCTTGGGTTAAGTGTAATAATCTAGTCTTGTCTTGATCGTAGAGAGCAATTAATTCGAAGATTTCCCAAAGCGTGATTTAGATCGACAATGCATATAATCTTTGAATGTATCTTTTTGGCCGATTTAATTAAGGTAATTTAGTTCGAATATCAAATTTACTATAAGATTTTCATTCTTTGCAGCAAGATAACCTTTCAGTCACAGTTTTTCATACACAATTAAAGATTCTGTGGGATGAATTATATAACTTGAGATCTATATCATCTTGTGATTGCCATGTTGTGACGTATAGGAAGCAAGATTTTCTGCTTCGATTTCTTAAGGGTTAAATAAAAGTTTTAGCATTCCAAAGTCACAAATTCTGATGATGAAACTGTTGCCTCCTATTAACGAAGCTTTTTGCTATTGTTATACAACATGAGAGGTATTAGTTCAATTCATGTTAGTAGTAATTCTTCTATTTTTCTGATAGACATGAGCAAACAATTGGAGATTCAAGTAACAATTTTAAGATAGATAATAAAAATCAAAATTTTAGTGACAAACGATTTTATTCCAACTTTGAAAATAAAGATCTTATTTATGCATATTGTGGAATATTAGACACACCATTGATAAGTTTTATCATAAGCATGGTTTTCCCTGGTTACAAGAATAAGGTTCAATTTAACAAATCGAATCAAGTTGTTTCTATTGGTTTTAGTCAAATTTTGAGTACTGATGTAGATAAAAATGAGCAAAATCCTATTTTCTTTACTAAAAAACAATATGAAGGGTTGTTAAACTTATTACAAGAAAAGATTTTTTATGAATTTTTCTGCCCTTGTCAGTATGATTTCCTCCGTCAATGTCTTGTCCTTTAGAATTGATGATTGCAATATAGGTAATATTTTATATTGTTTTGCAAAGTTTACATCTTAGATTATTGATTTTAGGGCTATTAGATTATATAACTAGTTCTTTATTTTTTACAAAATAATATCCTGTTTTTAACAAGTTTGTTAAACTTTCTAATAACTAGTTAGTTAAAGTAGAACATATTGGTACTATAAAATTTAATAATTTGGTGTTACATGATGTTTTACATCTTAACAAAAAGATAAAGTGTATAGGCTCATTTTTTCCTTTCCTTTTTGTTACATACAGGAAGTTCTCTTGAAATTAAAAAAAATAAAGAGAAAGATGTAAAAGCTTAGAAAGAACAAGCTTTAGAAAGAAGACTAATATTCCTATGAAGATTAGTTTATAGCTTTTATAGAGAGGACTAAGTATGAACAAGGAAATAATAATTACAAATAAAGAAATAATCCTTAAAAATCAAAAATCAAAAATCAGTAAATCCCTAAGAATCAATGATTAAATCCTTAAGAATTAGTGACTAAAATCTTTCTTTGATCTTAGGGATTCCAACACTCCCCCTCAAGCTGGAGTGTAGATATTTATCAAACCCAGCTTGTCAATAAGTTCTTCAAACATGTTTCTACTCAAGCTTTGGGTTGACAAGTCTGCAACTTGTTGTCTAGTTGGTAGGTAGGTGATGCACACTTCTCCTGAGTTAATTTTTCTTTGATAAAGTGGCGATCAATTTCCACATGTTTGGTGCGATCATGGTTAACAGGATTATGTGCTATACTGACAGGTGCTTGGTTGTCATAATACATCTTTATAGGTTTAGTGTAAGACTTTTGTAGTTCTCCCATTAGTCGTTGTAATCAGATTCCTTTGCATATACCATGGGATAGTGCTCGATATTAAGCCTCTGCACTATTGCGTGCTACAACAGGCTATTTTTTGCTTCTTCATGTCACAAGGTTACCCCAAACATAGCTAGAATAAGCACTTGTAGAACGTCTATCAATAACAAACCCTGACCAGTCTGCATCAGTGTATACTTCCACACTCCGGTTCGTTGCTTTCTTGAAATACAGTCCTTTACCAGGAACCCCTTTTAGATACTTAATATTCTAGATGCAGCTTCCAGGTACTTCTCTTTTGGGGTATGCATGTACTGGCTGATAGCACTTACACTGAAGGCTATGTCTCGACGAGTGTGAGATAGGTAGATAAGTCTCCCTACTAGTCGTTGATATCTCCCCCTGTCGATTTCTTCTCCATATTTATCAGTTCCAAATTTAAGATTACATTCCATAGGACTTTCAGCTGGTTTGCAGCCCAATAAACCGGCTTCTGATGGTAAATCAAGAACATACTTTCTTTGGAAGATGAAAATACCTGTTTTTAACCTCTCTACCTCCATTCCAAGGAAGTATGTAAGATTTCCTAAGTCTTTAAGTTCGAATTTAGCACTAAAAAACTCTTTTAGCCTCTCAATTTCACTTGAATCATCTCCTATTAGTATTATATTGTCCACATAAACAATGAGGATGCAACATTTTCCACTTTCTGAGTGTTTGTAAAACATGGTGTAGTCTGCTTGTCCTTGAATGTAACTTCTATTGATCATAGCTTTGGTAAATCGGCTAAACCACGCCTTTGGAGATTGCTTTAATCCATATAAAAACTTCTTTAATTTATAAACTTGGCCCTTACTTTCTTCAAACCCGGGTGGAAAGTCCATGTACACTTCCTCATTTAATTTTTCATTGAGGAATGCATTCTTTTACATCCAATTGGTTGAAGGGCCAATCCAAGTTGACAACTAGGGATAGAAGAACTCGAATGGTGTTTACTTTTGCAACGGGTGTAAATGTCTCGTCATAATCAATGCCGTAGGTTTGGGTGAAGCCCTTAGCCACAAGCCGTGCCTTGTATCGATCAATACTACCATCGGATTTATATTATGTAGTGAAGATCCATTTGCATCCTACTGTCTTCTTCCCACTCGGTAGATCTAAGACTTCCCAAGTTTCATTGCTTTTGAGAGCTTTCATTTCTTCCATCATAGCCTGCCTCCACTCAGTTGATTTAAGAGCCTCTTCAATATTTTTTGGAGATTCTACAGAATCAACATTAGATACAAAATTTTTGTAAGACTTAGATAAGTTTCCATAAGACACAAACCGAGAAATAAGATGTTGAGCGCAGCTCCTTGTGTCTTTTCAGACAGCAATTGGAAGATACATGGATGGCGATAGAGGTGAGACTTTTGTTTCAAAATAGTCTTCGATTGGGGATGAAATTGGCACTGTTGTATCAGTTTTAGGAGAATGATGTCGTCGAGAGTAAACCCGAAGTTCTGAAGCTTGTTCTTGTTGTCTTCTTGAATTAATTAGTTGTTCCTCTTTAGTGGTGGTATTAATTTCTTGTTGCACAGGGAAAACAATATTTGGAATAACAATGGCACCCTGATTGATAGGCTTGTTTGGTATTAATTAGTTGTTCCTCTTTAGTTTTAGGCTTGTTTGTTTTCATCTTCATTGAGAGTCTCCCCTTGAAGATAAGATGCTGTAAAGTATGGTTCGTTCTAAAAAAAAGTTACATCCCGAGAGACAAACATTCGATGTAAGGTTGGTGAATAACACTTATAACCCTTTTGTGTGGGGGAATAGCTAATGAAGATGCAGGTGTGGGCTCGAGGATAAATTTTGGACTAATTGGGTTGATAATTATGGACAAAGGCTTTACAACTAAATATTTCTGCTGGAAGATTAGGAACACGAAATAAGGGAAAGACATTTTTGAGGGTATTTAGAGGATTTAAAGGTTTAGGACCTTTGATGGTAATCGGTTTATGAGGTAGCAAGCAGTGAGGACAGTCTCTCCTCACAAGTATTTTGGGATATTCATGATGAATATTAGGGCTCGAGCTACATCAATGAGATGTCGATTTTTTTCTCGGAGATACCGTTTTGTTTAGGAGTGTTAGGAAAAGAGCTTTGATGTATGATGCCTTGATCAGAAAGGTAGGGGCTGAGGATAGAGTTAAAATATTCTCTCCCATTTTCAGTCCGAAGTATATGTATGGTAGAGTTAAACTGAGTTCGAACCATTGAGTGAAAATTTTAGAATATTTTGGGTGTTTCAGATTTTTCTTTGAGGAGGTAGACCCAACAGACCCTAGTATGATCATCAATGAAAGTTAGAATCCACCTAACCCCTATAACATTCTTCACTAGGCTAGGTCCCCATAGGTCACTGTGGATTAATAAAATGGTTGATGTTGAATATAGGGTTTTAATTGGTATGGTACATGGGTATGTTTGGATAATTGGCAAATTTCACACTTTAAGGAATTAACATCTTTATTTCCAAATAACAGTAGAAGATATTTCTTCAAATACAAGATGTTTGGATGCCCTAGTCTGCGGTGCCATAACATAATTGTATTCTCTTTTGATGTGGATAGAGCCAAACCTCCTTGTGCATTATCTTTATTCCAAACATAGAGTCCATCATCAATTTTAGCAGTGCCAATCATCCTCCCTAATTTCTGTTCCTGTACCACCCAACCAGTTGCAGAAAATTCAGCAATAGCATCTTCATCCTTAGTAAGTTTACTGATTGAATGTAAATTGTAAGATAAATATGGGATATGTAGGACTTTATTGAGAGAGAAATTTTCTGTTAATTGTACTTTTTTTACTCCAACCATAGGTGAGTAAGAGACATCAGCTATGCGAATTTTGTACTGATCATGTCAGGGTGTATAGGCGTGAAACAAGGCGGAGTTACCTGTCATGTGATCTGAAACACCCGAATCGAGTATCTAAGAGGATTGATTGTTAGATTCAAAGGCAATGTTGAGAGCAGTACCTTGTGTGGCTAGAGATCCATGAGTAGTAGAAGTACCAAGCATCTTATGGAGAGCCTCAAGTTGAGTTTTGGTTAGACGAACCTCGAGAGCATCATTTGCAGTAGTGGAATTAGAGGATAATAATGCAGTCTTGTTATCCTTTTGGTTTTTAACAGGATAACCATGGAGCTTGTAGCACTTTGCCCTTGTATGGCTAGCTCGATTACAGTGATTACACCATGGCCTGGTTAATCCATATTCATTTTTAGCAAAGGGCTTTTGGGGTTAAGATCCTCTAAAGATGAGGGTAGAGTTTTCAGTAGGATGATAACCAATAGTTGTCACAGGTTTAGGTTCTTTGGGTCTCCCATCATGACAGGGCGACGTTTTTCTTCTCTTCTTACTTCAGCAAATGCTTCACCAATGGTTGGAAGAGGGGTTCCACCTAGAATTTGCCCACGAACCTCATCTAAATCACAATTCAGTCCTGTTAAAAACTCATAGAGATGTTCACTATTGAAGTGTGTCATAAATTTGGTGTATTTCACGCCTTCACCCCAGTCTGCCTCATAGTACATATCTAGTTCATGGAACTAAATTTTTAGATTGTTGTAGTAATGAGTTACTTCAAGTGTTCCTTGTCGGATATCTTTTAACTTCAACTTGATCTCAAATACTTGGGAGGCATTTCCAAGATCTGAGTAGTTTTCTTTGATTGCATCCCACATATCTTTTGCAGTTTTGAAAAAAGATAGGTGCGACTTATATGGCTTTCCATAGAATTAATTAGCCAAGCCATTGCAATCGAGTTGTTGAGTTTTCAAGTGACGTAAGTCGGATTTGTTGTAGTTGGTCGAGAAATTTGTCCATTGATGTACCCTAATTTGTCACGAGCACGAATCACCATAATGTCTGATTGGGACCATTGTAAGAATTTTTTTTCATATAATCAATGATCGATGATTATAAGGGAGGAATTAAGGTCACCTTGAGTGGTTCCTTGATTACAATTTTGAGTCATTGATGAAAAAAAATAAAATAAAAAGAATAGAAGGGATGTTCAAGGAAGAAAGATTAAAGACGAAAGGATTATGATCAAATAATTTCTAAAGCTCTGGTACCATCTTGAAATTGAAGAAAATACAGAGAAAGATGTAAAAGCTTAGAAGGAACAAGCTTTAGAAAGAAGATTGATATTCCTATGAAGATTAGTTTACAGCTTTTATAGAGAGGATTAAGTATGAACAAGGAAATAATAATTACAAATAAGGAAATAATCCCTAAAAATAAAAAACAAAAAATCAATAAATCTCTAAGAATTAGTGATTAAATCCAAGAATTAGTGACTAAAATCTTTCCTTGATCTTAGGGATTCCAACAAGTTCAAAGCTGGAGGATGATTAGTTTAGTTAAGGAACAAAATGACCTTTATCATCCTGATGTGCAACAATAGATTTTTCAAAATTCTACATGTAATGTTATCAATAATGATGATTTCTTTCTTTTTTGGTATTCTAGATTAGGACATCTTTTTTTTAGAATGAGACAGTTTGCTAAACTGAACTTTATTATTCATACTTTTATTTCTAATCAAGAGTGTAAAATTTATCATTTGATGAAACATAAGAGACTTTATTTCCTGTTAGTACATCTGTTTCTGAAAATATATTTAATCTTATTCATTTGGATGTGTGAGATCTTTTTCTATTCAAAGTTTATATGACCATTCATATTTTTTGACAATTGTTGATGAAAAAGTAGATTTCTCTTGATGTATCCTATGAAACAATAAACTAAAGTTAGAACTATAATAATAGACTTTTATAATTTGATAGAAACACAATTTTCTAAAAAAATAAAATGTATCCGAAGTACCAATGCCAAAAAATTTGATTATGGAAAAAAGCATCAACACATTCTTAGTGTTGGTAGGGCATTAAGAATACAAGCAGGTTTATCACTTAATTTTTGGATTGATTGCGTTATGCAAGTTGTTCTTTTATCAATGTTACTCTAACATCTTTTTAAAGAATTAAATACCTTTTGAAGTTTTGTTTGGTCAGCTGCTTAAAATTGATCATCTTAGAGTGTTTGGTTGCCTTGCATATGTTTCTGTTTTACATAATGCTTCAACCAAAATTCATGCTCGATCTGTCAAATATATTTTTATTTGATTTCCTAAATATTTTAAGGGATATAAGTTGTTTAATTTAAATTTTGATAGTTTTTGTTTCAAGAGATGTAATTTTTTTCAAAAATATTTTTTTAAAGATAAAATTAATGAGGTTGTTCCTATTATAATTTTACCAAATTATGAAAATAATACTCATTAGATGTCCCTAAAAAAGTTAGTTTTAATGAGGAAGCTTCACACAATAATGAAGATGCTAATAATTTACAGCCTTCAAATTATTCTAATATTTTTTTTATCTCAATGAGATTACTCAAGACATATCTATTTTGCCTACTACCGTTGATAGTGAACAGTTAAATAAATCTCTAATACACTCTTTACTAGATAAAAATATTATCTCTTTAGATTTTTCTAGACCAATCTGATCTATTAGAAATACAAAATTACCATAAAAATATAGGGATTATCAAGTTATTTTATCTAAGATAAAGACTTCTCACTTTATAGCTTAAGTTTTATTTTTATGATCGACTTAGTTCTACTTATAGTTCTTTCATTAACTCTGTTTCTGTTTTAAAAGAACTTAAGTCTTATAAACAAGCTGTCATGCATGAGTGTCGGCAAGATGCTATGAATAAAGAGATTAATACTTTAGAAAGTATTCACACTTGGGATTAGATTCCCCTTTTTCCTAGTAAGCAAACAATTAGTTGTAAATGGGTTTATAAAACAAAATTAAAATATGATGATACTTTGAAAAGGTATAAAGCACAGTTAGTTGCAAAGGGATATACTCAGCAAGCAAGAATTGACTTTATAGATAATTTAAGTCCTGTTGCAAAAATAACTACTGTTAGAACTTTGATTGTTGTGTCTGTAACCCTTTAGACTTAACTTGAAGTGTACGGTAGGTTATAATCGTTATTTTAAAACTTTAACGTCATGTAAACGTATGAGGTAATTCAAAATAAAAAATTATAAACCAAATATTAAGTAAATAATTAAAAGTAATTATTCTGATTAAAAATAGAGAAAATTGGATAAAACAATTTTATGTATGAAGTTTAAAAATACCTTAGATCCCTAATAATCCCAAATAACTGATATAAAAATGTTTGTAAATAACCATACTGAAAAAAAGTTATCCGATAAAGATCTCCAAGTATCAACTCTTAAGGCCAAATATCTGAAAAATAAATTAAAAGAATGAGCTATAAAGCTTAGTGTCCCTAAAGTGCAATCAAACATCACAATGTCACTCAATTCACAATCACAATTATAGCCTAACTTTTCGTGGTAAATAAACATAAATATTGATGAATGCAATGTCACAAGGAATGCAATATCACAAAGCATGCAATCCCATACTCCGAAAGCCAAATATAGTGGTGGCTAAACTAATCGTTTGTTGTGAAGGTAGTTCCCCCAAACCCTCACCCCTTATTTCACCAAAACGTTGTATCGTAAAACAACCTTCCTTCGTACAAGTCCACCCCTTGCACATGCTATGCAACCAATGCTAATAATCTCAAATGTCTCATTACAGATATTCGTATAATATACAAATTACACAGTTCAGATATTCTGATCACAGTATTACAGGGAATCTCAAAACCACAGTATCACAATAAACAGTTAATCACAGAACACGAATCTAACATAAGAAGAGAACACACACCTAAATTCATTTAACAACAGCACAAGAAGAGAACACACATTTATATTCATTTCACAATAGCACATGAAAATACGCACATTTAACGCAAGAAAAGAACACACATTTAGCACAAAAAAAAAATACATTTGAATTTATTCAAAAATAACACAGCAAGAAACACATATTTAGCACAAGAAGAAAATACACATTTGAATTCATTTAACAATAGCATTAAAAGAAAAATACACATTTAACACAATAAGAAATAGATTAAATTTAAGAAGTTAACGTTAAAAATTTTACCCTCAAAACCAATTTAATTTATATTATTTCATAATAATTGTAAAATATTTAAATACTTAATAATTTTTCAAAATCAAAAGTTAAAATTATAACTAAAAATTGGTAACCTAAAAGGAGTTAAAATCCTCAAAATAAATTATCTCAAAAACTTATTAAGAATAATATTGTAGTCTAATGGTTCAAATAAAATATCTGAATATAAGAAAAATATTTATGTATACTAAAAATGACCTTAATTCCCAAATACATCAAAGTCTCTAAAATAATAATAATAATTTTGATAACTAATAGTTTGATTTAAATTGAATAATAAAATAACCTGATAAAATATGAGATTCTTTAGGTACCAGATTGTCTAAAGTCCAAAGATTTGTAAAAGGAAATTAAAAGGGAGTAACCTAAAGAATTTAGTGTCTCTAAGGTGTAAATAAAAATAATAAAACACAGTTTATAAAATTATTTCTCAAGAGTAATATTTTAAAAAAACAATATAAAATATAATGTACGCACAACACAAATCACAATTACATACTCCAATCACAGTTCAATCTAAAATCATAATTTAACCAAAATCATAAATCAGAGTCATAATTTGGTTGCAGGGAGGAAAGTTGTGGGAGGAAGCATGATTAGGGGTATAAAAAAGACTCGAGAGATGATTGATTTCACAGCGAAACAGAACATAAAACCAGACATTGAAGTTATAACAATGGACTATGTGAACACCGCCATGAAACGCCTTCTCAAAGCTGATGTTAAATACCGATTTATGATTGACATTGGAAAAACATAAAAGGATTAGGCATCTGCTTGATGTTTTTCCTCACTTGTATTACCTCACAAACAGGCACAATGTCAGTCCAAATATTATCTTGTCGTATTTTTAAACCAAAATATATTATCATGTCGTATTGTTATTTTTGTTTTAATTTTGATGATTTTGCAAAATATTGCTGAGGCACTGTTATTATGAAACCGATTATTATTAAAATAAAAGAATTATTTGCTTGTCTTATATCAAGAAAGGGAAAAAAATTATATTCTTTTTTAGTCATAAGAAAACATTAAAAAAATTTGGTTTGAGGGTTCAATAACCATTAAACTTATGTAAAAAAATAATTAAGCTTTTATAATTTTTTTACCCGATTAAGTCTTTAAACTCAAGAAGAAATAAATTAATTTAGCTTTTAAACTTTGTAAACGATCAATTTAGCCTTTAAATTTTTTTATCCAATTAAGTTGTCAACCCAAGAAAAAAAATCAATTTATCCCTTTTAACACATCGCAACAAAATGATATCACTTGTCATTTTTAAAACCTTTTGAAAATATATAAAATTCTAAAAATTAAAATTCTGAAAATTATTTTTAAAATATAAAAATATTTTTAATTCTGAAATTTAATTTAAAATTATAAATAATTTTTTTTTAAAAAAGTAAAAACTAAAAAATATTAAATATTACGAGTATATACAATTAAAAAAAGTTAAAAAATATTAAACTATAAAACTTATTTTGGTTTTTAAAATAAATTTTATTTTTTAATATTTTATAATTTTTTATATAATTTTACAATAATATTTATTTTTTTAATCTTTTGAAAAAGTACTATTCTTATTTTCAAATAATTTTTTAAATCAAAAAATATTTTTATATTTTAAATAATTTTAGATTTTTCCTTTTTTACATATTTTTTTGTTTTTTTTTTAATATTTTTAATTTAAAATTTAAAATTTATTAAAATTGATAAGTGATATTATCTTGTTGTTACACGTGTTAAAGAATTTTGGCAAAAAAATCATTAAAGTTAAAGATCAAAGTTGATCAAATGGTCAAAATGATTTTTTTCTTGAGTTTGAGGTTTAATTGTGTGAACAAAATTTAAAAACTTGGTTGATTTTTTTAAAAAATTAAAAACTAAATTATTTCTTTCTTGAATTTGCAGGTTTAATTAGATAAAAAAAATTAAAAGTTGAATTGATTTTTTTAAAAAAATTTTAAGAACTAACTGAGCCCTTAAGCCGGAAAAAAATATTCATCAAGAAAGCCCGTCTATTTACCCTGCAAATCCATTTTCGACCATTGTTACCTCCACTGTTCAACCATTTAAAGGAAAACTTTTTTCCTCAATTTTTTCATTATGTTTCCTATCCCCCACCAAAATAAAACCTCCTCGATCAATTTTTAAGGATGGTGATTTAATCAGGATTTCACAGATTTTAATTTGATTCGATTCTGTAAAATATATTGCTTTTAATATATAGTTGGTTTCAGGTAAAATAGATTGGGTTTTAAAATTTCAGAGTGGGATGAGTTTAAGTTTGGGTTAAAATTTTAGATTAATTATTATAATAGTTATTTTTATTTTTCTCAATAAAAATTTGATCATTAGTTTTATTAATCGATCGATAAAAACCACTTATAATTATGGATCTTCTAAACGATTTTTTACCACCCAAATAAATCACCATTTTGCTCTTTGAATGTACAGCTTCCAAATGAATTTTATCACAAACTTACCCTTCAGCATGAGTCTGGCTCTTGGCCGACCTTCTATCCCGACTCTCCTAAGTTGCAGCCAAACCCATATATATAATACGATCACACAAAGATACCCATATATATACGTATAAATTTTAGTTCCGAGATTTTCAGTACTTTGTTGTCATACTTTGAGGCTACCTGCGACAAGAAGAGAAACCCCCGTCGCAGAAGATAAGTGATTTATATTATAATATATAGTAAAATTATAATTATATTAAGTAATAATTATAACTATAGTGATTTAAATTTATTTATAATGATTTTTAAATTATTTTTTAATGATTAGATTAATAGATTTTTAAAATTAAATGATTAAATTGAATAAAATTTTAAAATTATTTTTTAAGTTATATTTTATAATTTAAATATTATTTGAAATATTTTCGAATCAAATTTATAAAATTTGAATTGAGTTTTTGAGTTTTTATACAAATTTAATTGTGTATATATATGCATATACTTAGGGTTAAACGATGCACATATTAGTTCCAATTTTAATGGCTTTCTATTTGCATATACGAGATACAGATATATTTTTCATATTTATATATGTGATATATATATGTATATAATATGATGCGGAGTTAATAGACTTAAATATGAAAATTGATAAACCAATTACTAAAAATTCGGAGTCATTTGAATTTTAATTCTTTAAATAAAACTTTATTTTGTAAGCTTTAATTGATTTTAAACTTTAATTTAATTTTTTATTTTTTAATTAAATTTATCCAGAGATGTTTCTGGGGAAGTTCCCAATAAATGTTATTTGTCCTTGTTAAAGTTTGACCGTACTCAATAAAATTGTGTTGTTCTTGGGATATTCTCTAACTATTCCCACGTTATCCCTTCTCGGGGACGCATAGAGTAAGGGGACAACCTTAACTAGGCTTCCCCGTGCTTCATATTTTCTGCAACGATCTGACTGGCATCCAGCAAATTCAGGTTAGTTCTAAATTCCTCTTGACTTTACCAAGATTGGAAAACTAGATAGATTGTCCCTAAATCCGCATTTACATGTACTAGGTAGATAAAGGCCTTGCTCTGAGTGGGGCTCCTCTTAGGCATGATAAATGGCTTGAGAAGAAGGGCATAAAGAACACCAACTTTGCCGTGGTGACATGGTCAAATTGGGACTGTCGAACTGCAATGCTCAACATTGTTTGAACCAAATTATCAACAAATTTTAGCACAAGCAATCTAAATAAATTATTCATATACTCATCATGTTCGTATTATATTTTTTTTTATCACATTGTATTCTAATTGTTTTACAATGTGCAATTGTGTTTAGTGATAAGTGCATAAAAGTCCTAATTTTTATATCATTTTCCCACTCAATTATTGCTAATAAAGGACATATTGAATGACAATAATGTATAATTCTACATATTTTCCATATTTCAATATCCCAACACTTAATTCATAAATTTATCTATTATTTGGCATAAAAACAAGTGTGGCTAATGGTTTTTGTTCTTAGACAGGAAACTACCACATAGTTAATGTCAAATAGCATGTTAGATGCTGGAAACTAAAGCTGGAATGCAAATAAGAACCCGCCTCGGTAGCACTTTGGAGGTCGAGGCAGTAGATTAAAGGTGATAACTGGTGCACGATAGATAGAGAAAAATATGTCGACTCTGACAGATACTATGCAAAAAGAAACAGAAGTGGAGGAATAGAGTTAAGCCACGATCAAAGTCAACACGAGATTAAAGGAGTTAATTAAGGAAATAAAATAAAGTATTATAGTTTAATAAGCATATATATTCTTTTCCTTTTAGAACTCTTCCATTTATGAAAGACTTTAACCTAGGCATGCCCTATATAAGGACAACCCCTAGGGTTAGGAAGAGAAGTCGGGTTCTCATACTAAAACCTAAAGTCGCCAACAAGTTCATCATATTCTAAACCCCGAGGCTTAGGTTGTTTTTGGAATAATTGAGAAAGAAAGTTATACTTATTTGATATTTATTAATATAAATATTATTTTCATAGTTTATTCTCTCTTTGCATTTACTCTTCTTTTCATATATAAGATAGTATGTGAAGAAAAATCTATTTGTCTAATATCGAGAGAGTTAGGCTCACAAAATGAGAGAATACGGTCTTTGCTCAAGGACATCGACTAATCCGTAAGGGTTTCAGCGACTACAAGGATGCATATCATTGGTTGTTCATCCTTGATTCACGCTGAGAGGTATTATCAAGACATGAATTTTAATAGTTCTCCAAATTAGGGATATGGAGGAGACATACAAGGATATCTGTCGAACAATGGAAAGTTGAGTTGTCGACAAGGCATAACCCCGCCTAGGTAGCCAAGGCGACCCTTAATGCGACCCCCCGTGGCGGCAATTTGATGAGTGCCTAAAAGTCCTAATTTTTATATCATTTTCCCACTCAATTATTGCCAATAAAGGATAAATTTAAGTATAGTATTAGATAATTCCGATTATTTTACAAATTCCAGCATCTCAACATCGATTTTAGGAGTTTATCTATTTTTTGGCATAAAAAGATGCATTTGATTGTTTTCTTTCTTAGAAAGGAAACTACATCACAAGAGTTGCAAAACAAGAGGATGGATGCTAGAAACCAAAGCTGGAATGCAGATAAGCACCCGCCACGGCATCACTTTGGAGGTCACGGTAACCGATGCCGCGGTAGCACCTGAAGAATAAATACCGATATGATAGGAGATCTAAAGAGAAAAATAAGGTGGACTTTTTAAGACAAGCAACACAGAAATCGAAGATGAGAAATAAACGAAAAGTCAAGGTCAAATGCCACGCGGGAAAAGAATTCTTATAGGAATAAACTAGGAAATAAAATAAAGATCTTTTATTTATGTACTTGTGTTTTACTACAAGTTGTATTCCTACTTTGGAAAGGATTTCCCTAGGCCAAGCCTATATAAACCATAGCCTATGTAGAGAGGAGAGTATCTCGAAATCAAGTGTTCATAGAAAACCCTAAACTCCTCCATCGCCCCCTTGGGGTTTAGGTTAGTTTGTGGAGTAGTTGTGGAAGAAGGTTTGTAATTTGTTTAGTTCTTATTAATGTAATTTCAGAATTCATAGTTTATTCTCTCTTGAAAGTTGCTCTTCTCGCATATGAGCTCGAAAGATAAGTATGTGAGAAAAACCCATTTTGCCTAGCATCGGAAGATGTAGGTTCACGAAACGAGAGAATACGGTCTTTGCTCATGGGCATTGACTAATCCAGTTGAGAGATTAACCGCCTAGGATTTCAGCGACTAACAAGATGCATGTGTTTGGTTGTCATTCACCCTTGATTCACGTCGGGAGGTATCTTCAAGATGTGGGTTTCAACAGTTCTCTTCGCTTAGGGATAAGGAAGAAGACATACAAGGATGCTCTGTCGAACTATGAGTTGTTGAATTGTTGACAAGGCATAACCCCGCCTAAGGCAGCTACGGTGACCCTTAGTGCGACCCGCCGAGGTAGTAGTTCAACCCTATTGTATTATAAGAACGAGACAATTATATTTTGATTTCACACTATGAAGCAATCTAACCTGCCTTACTTTTCCATCCTTGATTTCTTGATCACTTATCTTTATTACTTTAATTAGTTTTCTTAGTTATAATGCAACTCTTCAATTTACTTGTGTGTTTAGTTTTTATAGTGCGGTCATAAGAAGTAGTGAAGTCGACTCAGTCCCTGTGGGTTCGACAACCTAAAGTATTACAATCTGACAAAGGTGGAATTAACAGGACCCTATAACCTCCATCATAATTCAACACATTGCATTAATAAGTAAATAATAAGTGCAACCAGACTCACCTCTACAAAGCAATCGACCTGGTCTTATCTCTATCACTAATATTCCTTATTTTATTTAGTTTATTTACATAGTTTAACTACATTATCTTCAACACCAACCTATTACTTGTGTTTTTACTTTTCCACGTGTAGGATTAACGTGTAGCCAATGGTGATCTAGTCCTTGTTGGATCAACAATCTTTAGTATTACAATTTGACAAAAGAGGTGTAAGCTTTGAAAATAAGTATAGGACTCCAAAGCTCACGCCAAATTTGGCGTCGTTGCTAGGGACTGACGTTCAACCTAACTGTTATTTATTTTGACACTCTTTTTTATTTTTGTTTTTGTTTTTAATTTTTATTCAACAAAACCGGGGTTGTTGTGTTCTATGACCAGGTCTAACCCATCTACAGACTACTATCTTTTTGATCCTAAAATCGAGAGAATCGCAAGGCGTCTACGATAAGGGTTAAGAGAAAGGATGAATCCAGCACATGGCCAGTAGTGTAACAACGCCGGTAAGAATGCCATCGAGGCAGAAAACCAAGGCGCATTCGTAGTTTTCGATCCAACCAACCTTCCTCGACAGGAACATGTATGCATTGTCCATGATTATCTAGAGGAGGATCTGGATGGATTGACACCTGCCGTAGTTATGTCTAACATTAAAGCAGAACATTTTAAACTCAAACCAGTCATGTTCAACATGATCAACATTCTCAGTCAATCTGGGGTATCGACCAATGAAGATGCTCGACAGCATCTTAAATCATTCTTAGAGATCTGTAATTCATTCAAGCTACCGGGAGTCTCTGCCGATTTACTAAAGTTAAAACTTTTCCTCTTTTCACTAAGGGATAGGGCAAAATCCTAGCTCAATAATTTTCAACCTGAATTGTTGAATTCATAGACAGAACTATGTCGTAGCTTCTTGGCCTGTTTCAGCTATACCAATATGACAGATAAGTTAAGAAATGATATAATAACATTCAGGTAGGAAGAAGATGAGTCTATGTATGAGGCATGAGATATATATAGAGAATTATATAGAAAATGTCCCATGTATGGATTGCCTGAGTAGACAAAAGTATCAATCTTTTATAATGCAGTAAACGTATCTACGAGAATGGTGCTTGATGCCTCCGCTAACGACACATTATTAGACCGCTCACCCCATGAGAGTCTAGAGATTTTGGAATTTTCTATGTTGGAATTTTCAAAGGAATAACATGTCCAACAATTATAACCCAACATGGAGAAAACACTTGAACCTCTCATTGAGTAATCCAAATAACGAAATAAAACTACAACATCAAACTGTGTAAAATACTGGATTCCAACAACCCAACAGAACTGTTCAACAGCAGCTGCCGCAGAAGTAACCAATTGATATATGAACCCTGGAGAATACGCTGAATATGTTTATGGCTCAGACTAAAGCTTATATAGCAAACACAGACAAATTCATACAAAGAGTCGATACATTCATGGACATAGTAGAGATAAGAATTCAAAACAATGAAGCTGCTCTGAAGACGTTGTAAATCAAAGTAGGAAAAATAGCACAATAGATGAAAAATCAAACTATTGGAGGTCTACCCAGCGATACTGAAGTCGCTAGAACAGGTTCACATGAACAGTGTAAGGCTATATCCACCAGAAGTAGACTATAATTAAAGGACCCTGAGATACCTTCTAAGACAGTAGGTAAGAATACCGAGACATTAATCCCTAAAGAGGTTACTGAAGAAAAACCTGAGGCGAAAGAACCAACAAAAGTTGTTGAGGATGTCGCATCAGATGATATCGTAGCTGCACCACAGATAAGATTTCAATGTTCTGAAAAGATTGAAGATCTGCCACCATTCCCATAAAGGTTGAAACATAAAAAGCAAGAGCACTAGTTTAAGAAATTCTTAGATATTCTTAAACAAGTACACATTAATATACCTTTAGTGGAGGCAATAAAGAAAATGTCCAATTATGCAAATTCCTTAAAGATATCATATCCAAGAGGAAAAAAAATTAGGAAGGCCGTTCTTAACCACAAGAAGAACATTGATTGATTGTTAAAAAGGAGAATTAGTCATAAGGGTCAATGACAAACAAGTGAAGATCAATGTATTTAAATCTTTAAGGCATCCAAAGGAGCCAGATGAATGTAAACAAATAGAGGTAAAATCTGAATTTAACTTTGATGCAGAAATGAACTGCCTAGACAATAACCGCCAAGGCAACTACTGTCACAGTGGCATACTCCCTGACCAGAAGCATACAAGAAAGAAATCACTTGACAAGGAAACAACAACCGGATCATTAACCTCTCCTCCACTAAAAAGGGGAAGATGGTTACTTCAGGAGATGCATTCAATTGCACTCCTCAAATAACCTAATTTTATTTAAATCTTCATTTTTTGTTTTTATATTTTAGGAATCAGATTTAATTTTCTACAATTTATAGTTTTCAGAAATTTTTAATATTTTCCACAGCTTTTATCAATTTTATTTTTTTGTTATTTAGGTCCAATAAAGAAGAATAAGAGTTAATAACCGGCCAAAAACAATTATCGGTCCAACCTCACGACAACAAAATATTTGGAGGGAATTGTTGCCCTGATTCGAATTTTGCATTAATCCTGTTGCCAATAGACACCAACTATAATTGTGTGGCGTGTACGCCAACAGGTAATAATCATGCCCATCTCGTCAAGGGTCGTGCCGATCTCAGCCTTTCAATATACGACCAAGGGTAACCATTTGTCACTCTTATTTTTCATTTAATTACATAGCTTTCTTCATCTTCTTCTCCACAAAAAAAGTAGGGCAAAACCAAGACGAGACTCTATCGAAGAGGTAACACCTGAATACAGACGATTCACAATAAAAGAAGTGGAACAAGAATATCAGTAAAAGTTCTAGAACTAGCAAATTTGGGAGGAGCAGGGCTTCTACTACACTGATGCCAAAGATCTTGACATCGATACATTCATACTATCCAAAATCTCCTTCCAGCGATGGCAAAAATTCGTAAAACAACTGGTGAGGCCTAAGAAGTCCTATGCTTTTCCATCTTTCGCCAAATTGTAGTATTTTAGGTTGTTGAACCCATAGGGACTAAATCGACCATACTACTCATTAAACCTGCACTTTGTAAAAGTAAAAACACAAGTAGTTGAATGGTTGAGATAACTAAAGTAACTAAATTATGAACTAAATAAAAAATAAGAAGAAGAATAATTGAAGTAAAGCCAGGTTGAGTGCTTTGTAGAGGGGAATCCAGTTGTACATATTATTCATTTATTAATGTAATAGGTTGACTTGCCGCCTCGACGAGTCGCCGTAGCTGCCTAGGCAGGGTTATGCCTTGTCGATAACTCAAATTTTCATAGTTCGACAAAGCATCCTTGTATGTATCTTTCTTATCCTTAAGCTCGAAGAACTATTGAAATCCATGTCTTGACGATACCTCCTGATGTGAATCAATGATGAACAACAACCAAACACATGCATCTTTTTATTCACTGAAACCTTTACGGATTAGTCGATGCATTTAAGCAAAGACCGTACTCTCTCATTTCGTGAGCCTAACTCTCCTGATATTAGACAAATAGGTTTTTATTTACAAACTATCTTATCGAGCTTATATGCAGAGAAGAGTAAACACCAAGAGAGAATAAACTATGAAAATAAGTTTGCATTAATAAATATCAAATAGAATGCAACTTTCTTTCCCAACTACTCCACAATCAACCTAAACCTCGAAAGGGTTTTAGAACATGATGGTGTAGACGGCGGCTCAAGGATCTGGCTATGGGAATGCGACTCTCCTTCTCCTAACCTTAATGGGTGGCTTATATAGGCCAAGCCCTAGGTTAAAGTCTTTCACATAAGGAAAGAGTTATATAAGGAAAAGAATACAACTCCTTATTAAACTATAACACTTTATTCTATTTCCGAAAATAACTCTTTATTATCGCGTTGACCTTTGACCATGGCTTAACTCCTTTAATCTGCTCTGGCTTTCATTCGCTTTATGTCGACATCTTTTTCTCTCTTTATCAAGCACCAGTTGTTATCTTTATTATACTGTCAAGACCTCCAAAATGCTACCGTGACGGGTGCTTATCTGTATTCCAGCTTTAGTTCCAGCATTCATCCTCTTGGTTGGCCATTCCTATGATGTAGTTTCCTCTCTAAGAAAGAAAACCATCAAATGCATCTGTTTTATGCCAAATAATAGATAAATTCATGATTAAAGTATTCAAATACTGAAATATGGAAAATAAGCAGAATTATCTCATATTGCCTTTAAATCTATCCTTTATTAGTAATAAACGGGTAGGAAAATGAGATAAAAATTAGGACTTTTATGCACTTATCAAATACCCCCAATCTCGAACTATTGTTTATCCTCAAGCAATGCAAAAAAATAAATTTAAGTAAGGAATTTTAAAGTAATATACCGTCCTGCCTGCCGCGGCAGAATTCTTTTCTTGACTCGGCCTCTTCTTGGTTCTAGGAATTCCTCAGAATTGGACTATGAGTCTTAGTGGGGGTGTGCGTAGCTGTGTCAAAGTTGATTTTCTAAGTTCTAACCATTTTTCTAGCTCAAGACTTTCGACATGGTATTCTCTTTTTGCCAGTTTTGGGAGCTAGGTAGTCCTTCATTGTTTGCATGAGGGACTCCATTTCACCGAAGGAGCTACTCCAGTCAAGGGATTGGAGGCTTCTGGTGTAACCATTTTCTTTGTGGCATCTACCCTCATGGATGTAGCTACAGAGTTGATAGAAAATGGTTTTGTTGCAGTGGCGGCAGTAATAGCAACAGGGATAGAGGCACAGTGGCTGAAGTAGTGTTTGATTTAGCAGGGACAATAGGGTTCTAATGATACATGGAGAGGTTGAATACGAATTCGGGGAAGACAGTCAAACAAGTTGGGAGTTCTTCCTTGATGGTGGCAATGACGGTACTGTTAAACTCCTAAACATATGTCATGAAGGTCAGTTATCTTCTCTCCATGCGATGTAGAACTTTCAGGATTCCTTCTGGGGTGGGCATTGTTCTTTCTGCCGAGCTTGGAGGCTGTGTTGCTTCGGCAGAAGATGTTTTGGTAGCAGGAGAGATGTATGCTTGTGGAACAACTTTCTCCACTTGTATTCTTTTTATATAGACATCCCTGTTCCAACCCTTTCTCTCTGGTATGTATGAATCGGCTGGCAGCATTGATACTCTTTCTAAATTTGCGAAAGCGAAGATTAAACAAGGGAAATAAAGAGTACCTCTATCCTTTGTTGTACACTCGAAGATTTGCTCACTGGTGATATGGCCAACTTTGATCCTGTGATTGTGAATGATGGAGTGAATAAGCGTCAGGCATGGCCTATCTATCGTTTGATTATGCGAGGTTGGCAGCAGGTTCCTCTTTACGAATTTATTCCATAATATGGCCTAGGTCATAAGTCTCGGTGTCTAACAGAGCCGCGGTGCTTTCCTTTATTTTACTCTACCCCAGGCATGCAGAGTTTTGCCTTCATTAGTTCATAATCATCGACTGTTAGGGTAGCAGCAAACTCAACGCGTTCGTCAGTTTTGATGTGTAGGCCAAAGTGGGCGTTGATAGTGATGTCTGCCACCGGAATTGCCCTTCCTCAAAGGTATGAGTAAGGGTTATTTGCCACTGGTCTATGCGCATAAAACACCCTCACCCATTCAATGTTCGTCGGAGTTGGTTGCTTGACGAACTTTTGCCATCTTTGAAACGTGATCTTGGACAAGATGAATTTATCTAGTCCTAGATCACCATCATTTGTGTAATGGAACCATTGTTCTTTCCAAACTTTGCCGATTCTGAAATACACGTTGATATTCATGCTCGACTCCTTTTGTTTAAAATCTGCGGTACCTTATCACTATTGCAGGGTTTTGTTGTTGGTTTGCCATTTTTGTTTGTGGAGAGGAAGGTGAAAAAAAGTTAAGAGAATAAAAGCCAAAATAAAGAGTGAAAATGGTTTCCATTTTGCTTGTGTATTTAAAGGCGGAGAGCGGCACGATGTTTGAGGAGCTGGCATGATTATTGCCCTTGACGTGCAAGAGACGCGGCTTCCAACTGGCAGCCATTGACAACGAAATTGATGCAATCTTTGAATCCGAGCAGTATAATTCTCGCCCAGAATTTTTCCGCCCCTTGGATTGGGCCGCTAATTAATTGGGCTGATTATTTCCATTTATTCTTCTTTAATGGTAAATAACTGAAAATAATATTAATAAAAACTGTAGAAATATTGAAAATTCTGGAAACTAAATTGAAAAAATGGACATCTAATTCCTAAATTTGAAAACTAAAAATTAATTCCTAATACATAAAAATAAAATAGGGATAGTAAGATAGAAATTAGGTTACTGTGGAGTGTAATAGAATGCAACTCCAGAAGTAACCATCTTCCCCTTTTTAAATGGAGGAGAACATGATTTCTCAGTTGCTATCTCCTCGTCAGGTGTTTTTTTTCTTGTGTACTTTTGATCAGGGGGTATGCTACCTCGTCAGTGGTTGCCTTTGCAGGTCTTGTTTAGGCAGCCCGTTTCTGCATCGAAGTTAAATTTAGTTTTAACTTCGATTTGTTGACATTCGTCTGGTTCTTCTGGATGTCTTAAAGCTTTGAACACATTGATCTTCACTTGTTGGTCATTAAACCGTATGACCAATTCTCCTTTTTCATAGTCGATCAATGTTCTTCCCGTGGCTAGGAACGAACTTCCCAAGATGATTGGGGCATTTTCATCTGCTTCATAATCTAAAATCAAGAAGTTAGCAAGAAATATGAATTTATCTACTCTTACCATGATATCTTCTATTTTCTCTTCTGGTTGTACATAAGAGCGGTCTTCCAATTGTAGCATCACCGTGATTGGTTTTGCCTGCCTAATGCCTAGCTTTTGGAAAATAATTTGGGCATAAGATTGATGTTGACACCTAAGTCATACAATGCTTTACCCACATATAGATCTCCGATATAGCAGCGTATGATAAAGCTACCAGGATCTTTTCGTTTTGTTGTGGGAATGGTGGTGATAATTCTTGCTTAATTGCCTCCACCAAAGGTATATTAATATGTATATGTTTAAGGATTTCTAAGAACTTCTTAAACTGATATTCTTGCTTTTACTGTTTCAACCTTTATGGGAATGGTGGTGGTAATCACAGATCTTCGATCATTTTAGAGTATTGAAATCTAATATGCGGTGCAGCTACGACATCATTGTCAACAGCCTGTACGGGTTCCTTTGCCTCAGTTTTTTCTTCTGTAACTTCTTTTGGGGTTACTATCTCAGGATTCTTACTTACTGTCCTAGCAAGTATTTCAGGGTCCTTCAGTTGTAAGCCACTTCTGGTGGATATAGCTTTACACTGTTCATGTGGATCAGTTCCTGCGACTTCAGTATCGCTGGGTAGACTTCCTATAGATCGACTTTTCATTTTTTGTGCCATCTGTCATACTACGATTTCCAGCCTTTTGGGAGCAGATTCATTGTTTTGCATTCTCATCTCCGCTCTATCCATGAATGTGTCGGCTCTTTGGATGAATTTATTTGTGTTGGCAATGTAAGCACCAGTCTGAGCCATGAACGTTTGCAGCGTATTTTCCAAAGTTTGAATATCTATCATTTACTGCTGCGGCAGCGCCTGCTGCAGCATCAACTGCTGAAAAGTTTTGTTGTTCTGCTGGAATCCAATATTTTGGACTGGGTCAATGTTGCGGGTTTAGTGCATTGTTAGGGTTACTCCATGAGATGTTCGGGTGTTTTCTCCATGCTAGGTTATAATTATTGGACTTATTATTCCGATTAAAATTTCCAACATAGAAAGTGCACTCTGGATTTTGCGGGCATTCGTTCGAGTTATGATTGTCACCACATGTTTAACAAAAAACAATGACTGCTTTTACTTCTCGAATATGACTCGGCTTATGCAGATCCTTTAACATATTTTTCAATACTGACAGTTGAGCTAGGATAGAATCTAAAGAGTCGGGATTTTTCATACCTCGCCTTGTTATTTCTCGTCTAGTGGTTGGTTGTTGATAATCATTCTTTGCTAATCTGTCCCGAATCTCTAGATTCTCATGGGGTGGGCGGTCTAGTAGGGTGTCATTGGCAGAAGCATCAAGAATCATTCTCGTGGGAGTGTTAACTACATTGTAAGAGATTGACACTTGTGTCCATTCGGGCAATCCGTGCATGGGTTATTTCTTTTATTAATTCTCAGTATCTTTCCCAAGCCTCATACATAGAATCATCTTCTTCCTGTCTGAATGATGTTATGTCGTTTCTCAATTTATCTGTCATGTTAGTATAACTGAAACGTGCCAGGAAGCTTCGGCATAGTTCTATCCATGAGTTCAACGATTCAGGCTAGAGGTTATTTAACAAAAAATTTACCCTATCCCTTAGTGTATAGGGAACAATTTTAATTTCAAGATGTCGGAGACTCACGACAGCTTAAATGAGTTAACAAATTTCTAACAAGGACTTAAGATACTATCGAGCATCTTCATTGGCCGATCCCCAAACTGGCCTAGGGTGTTGATCATGTTGAACATGATCAACTTAAGCTCAAAGTGTTATGCCTCGATTTTAAGTTATTTAGTATGCATAGGCCCATATAGGTTTATTTAATTGCATTTAGGTTCATAACATTGCATGTAGTTTTATAATTATGCCTTGGCATTTTCAGGTGGTAATAGGTGCTATTTTACGAGAAAGGTAGTTCTTTTTAGTTGTGTTGTGCAGGTAAAGCAAAAATGGAAGTTGAGGCAATTTGTCATGCCATTCTCAGAAGGACAGCGATGGGAAAGTGCCATGGAAAAGCTAAAGAACTCTTGTACTGAGCTAAACGACAAGGAGATATTTTGATAAGAGTTCCAACTGTTGCCATTACAGCCGGTTGGGACCACTAAAGCCTGGCCACAGCCACCTCAGTAGGGGACCACAGCCAAAATGGCCAGTATACGAGCCACCTTAATAGGGGACCATTGTCACCACTGCCAGCCCTACAGAAATGGCATCACGTGAAGGGGGCAGAAATGGATTTTTGCCTATCTTTTAGGGTTTTTCATCCTCTTTAAAGACATGATGACCTAGAGAAAAAGAGAGACCTTTTTGAGGAGCAAAAACACAACAAAAGAGGAACCTTTAGAGATGTTTGCGGCGGAGGAAAGCTCATACCTTTCTCCTTCAAAATCCAGTTAAGGAGTCCTCCATTGATAGAGCTCAAAGGGAGTTGTGTGCTAAGCACCCAGAAGGGGCTAGCACACCAAGGCGTCTCGTGGTGGTTGAAGAAACCGGTGGTCTGTGCATCAGAGGGTGTCTTCTAGTCCTCCTTCCATTTTCTTTATTTTTCATATTTTTAAGAGGATGATTTGTTGAATGTTTAAGGTTTTATGTGGATGATATTACTTTAACATTTAGCACCACCATGTGAGCTTTGTTTAGGTGGTTGCTTTTGTGGATGATTATCTTTTGCTTTTATTAATATATTGTCTTCTATGTGTTTGTGTACTTGCTTTGCTCATTGTTGATAATCATCTAGGCATTGAAAGAGGCACGATAGTGTCCCGTGTTTAGGTGAATGCTAGAGTAATCGGAAGAGGCGTAGCTATAGATCCTTAGATCACCCGGTAGGGGCTAAGGGAGGATGTATGTGAGCAATGGGTTCTAGACTAAAAATAGAGCCTAATCTAAGCCTAGAGAACTCGGAAGAGGCGTAGGGGAGGGTTTCAACGAATAAAAGGAGTGTGTTTTACCGATAGACTAGTGCTACTCGAGTGACACGAGATGCTATGGCATTTTAGTCTGTCAGGTTCCTATAACTCGAAAGAGCGGGAACACTTAATAAACTTGTTTCGAGTAGATATGCACCATAATAGTCTTATGTTAGTGAGAGTGAGTGTTAATAGGTCCATAGGAGTTTCCACCAGTCATTCCCGAGAGAGTTTATCAATAGAGGGTCAGTACAATATATAGTTTAAACGTGTTCTTGCATCCTGCTTTTGCCTCCGCATTTACAAACTGCTTTCTTTACTTTACTTTACTTGTTATCTTGCAATCACATCGCTTTACACTTCACACATACTTTCACTCATCTATCCTTTCATCACCATCATTATCATTTTGCCTTGGCATATTTTAGTTGCTAGCATTCTAGAATTGTCATAGCATTTCTACATAACACCTCATCTTACATATCCATTTTCTTTTGTTTATATATTTATTTTTGTTTTCTTTTTCTTGTTAGTGACCCCTTTTTGCCTTGACAACTTTACTTGGCACTTTACATGAGATCCTCGTGGGAACGATACTCACTCACCCTATTATTACTTGTATGACTATGTATACTTGTACATATATGCGTTCACATACATTATTTATAGCACTACACAGAACATACCAAGCATCATCCTTGTTAGTGTATTCACCGTATTATAAAATATAGATACTTGAGTCCATTCAGGCAGTCCATGCATCATGCATTTTTTGTAAAGTTCTTGATATCTCTCCCATGCTATGTAAATAGATTCATCGTCTTATTAACTGAACGATGTAATTTTGTTCCTTAGTTTGTTTGTCATGTTTGTATAACTAAAACGATAAAGAAAACTACAACACAATTTCGTCCCTGAGTTTAAGGATCTTGGTTGAAGGTTGTTTAGCCATGACTTTGTCATATCCCTTAGTGAATAGGGGAAGAGTTTGAGCTTAAGGACATTAGTGGATACTCCCGACAGCATGGAACAATTACAAATTTCTAACAAATATTTGAGGTGCTATCGAATATCCTCATTGGTTAATCTTTCAAATTATCCCAGGGTATTGATTATATTAAACATGATCGGTTTAAGCTCAAAATGTTTCACGTCAATATTTTGCATTACGACAACCGGTGTCAGCCCATTCAGATCTTGTTCAAGATAATCAAAAACTGTTCGAACGCGTTCAGGTGCTGAAAGATTGTTTGGATCGACAACTACATATATTTTCAGGTTGACTTCATTGACAACGTTCATGTCAGCGTTGTTCCCCTGCTGGCCAGATGCTTGATTCATCCTTTCTCTTAACCTTTGTCAAAGATTTTGTACAGTTCGCTTGATTTCAAGATCAAAAGGGTAATCGTCAATTGATGGACTTGACCTAATCATGCAACGAAATAACCCAGATTCTGTCTAGGTAATAAAGAGAATATAATAATAAATACATAAGGTGTAGCAGTAATAGCTGGAAGGTTAGAACGCCAGTCCCCAGAAATGACCCAAACTTGGTGAGGGCTTTGGAGTCTTGTATTATGAATGAAGTTTCTATCTAATGCCAAGTTGTAATTCTTTAGATTGTCGATCCCATATGGACTAGATTACCCACGCGACAAATTATTCCTGAACTTAAAATATAAAAAGAACACAAATAATTTGTTTGGAGAATGATTCAATTGAAGGAAAATAAACTAAGTAAAGAATTGGATTCAAGATGATGATGTAAGCCAGACCAATTGCTTTGTAGAGTGAAATCCAGTTGTAATATATTATCCTCTTATTAATGCATAGGGTTGAACTACCGCCTCTACGGGTCGTCGCTAAAAGATCGCCTTAGCTGTCTCGACGAGTTATGCCTTGTCGATAATTATAGTTCGATAGAGCATCCTTAATTGCCTTCTCCTTATCCATAATTTGGAATACTATTGAAGAGCACGTCTTGATAATACCTCCCGACGTAAATCAAGGGTGAACAACAACCTATAACATGCTTTCTTTTAGTCGCTGAAATTCTTTTCGGATTAGTTAATACCCAAGAGCAAAGACCGTATTCTCTCATTTCGTGAGCCTAACTATACCTAGTCTAGACAAATATGTTTTTCCTCGCAAACTTATCTTCCGAGCTCGTATGCAAGAAAGAGTGAGAACCAAGAGAGAACAAACTGTGAAAAACTTTATTGTATTAATAAGGATCAAATAAATTACAACCTTCTTCCTCAACTATTCCACAATTAGTTTAAGCCTTCAAGAAGATTTAGAACATGATGATCTTGTCGGTGGCTAAGGGTTTATTCTATGAAAACTGGATTCCTTTTTTAGACTTAAAGGCTTGTTTTATATAGGCAAAGCCTAGGTCAAAGTCTCTCATAAGTATTAGGAGTTCTAAAAGGAAAAGAATATATATCAATATTAAATTATAACTATTTATTCTATTTTCTAATTTTACTCCTTTTTAGACTCTTGAACTTCTATTGACTTTGACATGGCTTGACTTTATTTCCTCACTTCTGTTTCTTCTCTGATTATGTTCCCTGGAATCAACGCTTTATTCTCTATCTATCGTGCACCAGTTATCATCTTTATTCTACTGCCACAACAACCAATATGTTGTCATGGCGGGTGCTTATCTGCAATTCAGCTTCAAGCATCTATCGACAGTATATGGTATTACCAGTAGGTTTATTTCCTATCTAAGAAAGAAAAGAATTAACCTTACCTGTTTTATACCAAATAATATATGAAATCATCAACTAGGTACTTGGATGTTGGAATGTTGGAAATATACAGATTATCTAATATTATTATTAAATATGTTTATTACTAGAAACAATTGAATGGATAAATGATATAAAATATAGGAATTTTATGCATTTATCTCATTGCACTTTTGTTTCATCACATTGGTAATGTATTGCCTTCTCCTATTCAATAATTTTATCAATTAACTGAACAATGTGACATTCTTTTATGTCATCGACACACTTTAGGACTTTAAAAACATTGAAGGTTATTTTTTGGTCGTTCATCCTCATGTTCAATTCACCTTTGTGAACGTCAATGTATGTCCTTCTCGAGGAAAGGAATGATTTTCTCAATATGACAGAGACTTTTGCATCTGTCTCATACTCAAGTATAATAAAGTCTACAGGGAAGACGAACTTGTCCACTTTGACTAAGAAATCTTCAATTTTCCCTTTAGGATGAGTATATGAATGATCTATCAGTTGGAACATCACCATTGTTGGCCTTGCCTCTCCAATGTTGAGTTTCCTTCATTTTTTATAATTTGGCAATTAAATAACTTTCAAAGAAAATAAAAAGGTCCAAATATTTTGGTTGAGTCCAATTAAACTTTAATTCGATATAATTGAAAGGATGGACTTATTATGAAGCCTCGTAACTTCACGTACAAGGATTTGAATAGGTTCTTCCTCGTATATTCAATCAGAATGAATCTTCACACTCATGATAAAGAATGTGGAAAGTATCATATTGATATTTCCGCAATATAGATATATGAAAAACATTATAAATAAAAAACAACTCCTTAGAGAGAGCTAGTTGGAAGGTAACAGGTACAATTTTCTCTATCACCTCCAAAGGACTGATGAAACAAATGCTAAGCTTTCATTTCTTTATAAAACGAGAAACTTTCTTTCATAGAGATACTTTAAGAAAAGTCTTATTCTCGATCTTATATTGAATATCTCTTCATCTCAAATTAGCGTATGATTTCTTTCGATCAAAAGTGACCTAGAGTCGATCTCAAATAATGATCATAAGCAACCTAACATGTTTCCTTCATTGAGCTTAAATCAAAAGATAAGGTTTATGTGCTTCTTCAACCTTAGAGAGCTTTGTATAGAAGCTTCATAATTATTGTTTTACACAAACTCTAACAATGGTAAGGATTTCCCCCTTATATTGTTAAAGTCAATAACATAAGCTTGAAGCATATCTTCTAGGAACTATAAGAAAGAATCAGAGTTGATATGAATTACTAGTAAATTTATTATCGAAAAAGGATATAAGGTTACTTGGATAACGCTTTCAAATTGGCCATCAATTTAAGGATAAAAAGCCTTGATGAGATGCACTTAGGTTCCTAAAGCCTCATGTAGGGTTTGTCAAAATTAAGATGCAAAATGTAGATCACAATCAGAGATAATAGAGATAGATAATCCATTTAATCAGATAACCTCACTGAGGTACAATTCCACAAGTCTATGTAGACTAAAGTCCATTCTGACAGGGAGTAAAAGAGTAGACACAATGAAACGATCTACAATGACACAAACATCATTCTTTTTTTGATGTCATTGGTAGACCATTTAAGAAATCCATGGTGATATACTCCCATTCTACTGTGGAAGTTCAATAGGGTGTAGCAAGCTGGTTGGCACCTTCTGCTCAGCTTTCACATTTTGGCACATCAAACATCTTACGAAAAAATCGGTAACCTCTCATTTTATACTGAATCACAAATACCTTTATGGTCACTTTGTCTAGTCATTGATAACCAGTGTAGAGATGCATTAATCTATCTTTTTTGTTTACGAACAATACTGATTCTCGTCAAGGTAAGAAATTCGATTAGATGAATCTCTTGAACAATAAATATTTATCATACAATTATTTTATATGGGTATTCAAATATAAATAAATGAAGGTCAAATAAATAAATAAGATAAATAAATAGCCAAAATTAATAATAAAATCAGTCCAATAGCCTAAATTTCCTTTACATACCCAAATTCTATTATACATCTTCCACAAACTATTACAAAGAATCCTAATACACAACAATTTGTGTTTTTCCTCTCAAATCCACCCAAAATCGATAATAATGGCCCAAACAAACAGAAAACGGTTCATTCCTTTATACACAAATTGTGTGCTTGTATGGCGTCATTCTCCACCTTGATCTATTCCTAACTCTAAAAAAATATGATTCAACTCCAAAAAATTCAATTCATGTGATCCTCTAGTAATTCATACACCAACCCATCTTCATTTCGCTCACTAGCCAATCTTGTTTGGAAGGTAGTTTAATTATCTTAAAATCGTTAAATCTAGTAGTACCCTTTATTTATTTATTTATTTATTTCAAAGTTATAATATAATTTTATTTAGTATAAATGCGAAAAATAGGTTCAGTTGCTTTGGCTAAGATGTGTTTTCTTCTGATACTATAAATAAATAATTTTATTTATATGTTCTCTTTTTATACTATATAAATTATTTTAATGTGATGTTGTTAATTTATAATTATTTTACATGAGATGTGTTGTTGCATGAAGAATTTTTATGCATTCGTACTTAATATAGAGATTTATTTTCATAATGGATCTATGAACTATAATCCCAGATTATATTACATGATATTGAACTATAATCTCATATTATATTACATGATTGTGTTGAGATTTGAGAACTATCATTTTATACTGTTGTATGCATAGGTTTGGATTGTACAGTGAGTTCTAGGGAACTTTCCTCTGAGCGATTGGTGAGTTATAGTTGGGTTTATTGCATTGTGATTATAAAATTAAATTGTTTGGGTTGTGAATCATCATTCTTTATGAACTTAAATATCTTTTAATTTTTTTTTGTAATTGTGAATTTTCTTTTATATTAGAGACATATTAAGTTTTATAAATTATTTTCTTATTGTTTTTTTACAGATATATTAGACTTTATGCGACTAAGTACTCAAATAATTTCTTTATTTTTACCAATTCTATTATATCTTTTGTATGGACTTACTTTACTTTCAGAAATATTTTATTATTTTTATTATTAAGATTATTTTGTTCTTTTAATGTAATTTTAGATTTCAAAATTTAAAGGATTATGAATTTGTTATTCTTCGAGCATTAATAAATTTAATTTACATTATGTTATTAAATTATAAGTATTTAATATTTTATAATTAATATAAAAATATATAAATCTAATTTGTTTTCTTGAGGGAAAAATTTTAATTGTGACATTCTAAATTCAGTAACATCTTTTAGGCCGGATTTAGGTGATTACACATGCATAAGTAGTGAGTAATCAATTCATCAAAATAGGTGTATATGATAAGTGTTTAAAATAGTTAATATTTTGTGCTTAACTACTCCTTGGTTTGATGAATATGTTACTGATCTAGTTATTTTTCGTGTCTTTTTGTGCAGGACTCTGAATCTAGAAAATGCACCTAAATGGCTGGTTTCTGAAGTTTTTTTGTATTTTCTAGATCGAGTCTGAATTTGTGGGCACGAATTTGGGCATGAAAATCTGACGTGGCATTTGATCAGCAGTTTCTAGAAGATGACGTCAATAGGAGCGTGATAGCTTATCCGTGTTCTAGATAGCTTATCAGCCTCATTTTGAATTTTAAACTAGAATCTATCGTTTGTAATTTGAATTTAAATATTTTTAAGATTATCTTATATTAATCTCTTTATTTTAGGGTTTGTAGAAAACTATAAATACCCACCTTGGGTAAGCCTAGAACTCATTCCTCTTTTAATTTGAAATTCCTTAGGTTTCTTTCGTCTCTTATTTTCTTTATTTATATTTCTTTTTTTTATTTTTTTACTTTATTTTATTTTTATGTCTAGCATAATTCTTCCCATAATTATGCTCGGCTAAGTTTTTATTAGCCAAGGGCTTAAGCAATGACTCGATCCAAATGTGAGGATTGAAAAAACACATTAATAACTTCGTCTTTTTATTTCTTCAAGTTTTCTTTTAAACTTATTTCAAAATCAAATTGATTTTAAAACTAAAGATTGAATTTGGTCAAGACATTGATTTGATTAATTTTGTGGGAGGAAAGGATACTGAAACTTTATATGATTATTGGGAGCGATTTAAAAAGCTATGTGCAAACTGTCCACAACATGGCTTAACCGAACAAACACTCCTCCAATATTTTTATGAAGGTTTAACGCTTATGGATATGAAGGTAATTGATGCAGCAAGTGCATGAGCACTTGTCAACATGACTCCAACCACAGCTAGAACATTAATATCTACCATGACCACCAATTCACAGCGATTTCATTCTGCAAGTAGTTTCATTGGAAAATAAAATTAATAAATTAGCTGACATTATTCAATTCATTGTTGCAAATAAAAAGACCGCAACTAGACTTTGCGAGATAGGTACATGTCCAAAGTCATCATTAGAGTCCATTATTGAGCGATTAGCAACTTTCCAAGAAAAGTTCCAAAATTGTATTGAGACTCACTTACAGGAACTAGATAAGCAAATGTCCCAATTAGCTCAAACCGTAGAACAGTTAGAATCACAAGGAAAACTCCCCGCCCAAATAGAGTTAAACCCTAGAGAAAACATTAGTGCAATTACCCTCCGAAGTGGCACGGTTGTTAATTCTGAAGTTCCAAAAGAAACTATTGCACAACCAGAAAAGGAGAAGGAAATGCCAACTTTAGAATCTCAAGGTATACCTCCATCACTCCCACCTCCTACCCCTACCATTTCTCAAGAGATTGCACCTCCATTTCTGTCAAGATTGACGAAACGTGATAAAAGAGTTGAGGAAAAAGAAATTATAGAGGTGTTCAAAAAAGTGCAAGTTAACATACCTCTTTTGGAAATGATCCGACAAGTACTAAGGTATGCATATTTTTAAAAGAATTATGCACTGCGAAGATGAAATTGAACGGAAATGAAAAGGTAAATTTTGGAGAAGATGTTTCCGCAATTTTTTAGCGAAAGCTTCTGCCAAAAATGAAAGATCAAGTTATGTTCGCTATTCCTTGTAAGATATGAAATATTTTAATTAATCGTGCAATATGCGATTTAGGACCTTCAATTAACGTTATGCTTTCTTCGGTTTATAAAACGATTACTAATGAGCCTTTGAAGGAAACAAGAGTCACTATACAGTTGGCGGATCGTTCCATCATCTATCCGGGGGGAGTGCTCGAAAATGTTCTGGTAAAAGTGATGTTCTCATTTTTCCTGCTGATTTTTATGTCATCGACATGGAAAGCGATAGAACCAACACTTGTTTTGAAATTCTTTTGGGACGACCATTCTTGAGTACCGCACATACAAAGATTAATGTAAGAAGCGATATCTTAACAATGGAATTTGACGGTGAGGTAGTAGAATTTGATGTTTACAAAGTAATGAAATATCCTGATCAAGTTGAAAAGATTAATTCTATTGATGTTATTGATCCACTTGTTGATACATTTTTAGAAACTATTTTTTTCAATTTTTACAGGGATCATGAAATTCGCTACGAAGAAGATAAAAGGGAGTTGGAAAATATTTTCTTTGTCAATTCTAATTTACCTTTAGCTCCCTCTAAATCTAAACTTTTACCTTCAATTTTTCAGGCACCCGAAGTTGAACTTAAGGAATTACCAGATCACCTGAAATATGCATTTTTAGGAAAAGATAATTCTTCACCGGTAATTATCTCAAGTAAGCTTTCAACAGAAGAGGAAAATAATTTGGTAAGTATACTACGTGAACACAAGCAAGCTATTGAATGGGCCATCGCAGACATCAAAGGACTTAATCCTTCGAGTTAATCCTTCGACTTGTATGCATAAAATAAAAATCGAGGAAGGAGCGAAACCTTCTCGGGAAGGACAACGTCGTTTGAACCCACCAATGATGGAAGTCGTGAAAAAGGAGATACAAAAGATTCTTGATGCCGACATCATCTATCCGATATCAGACAGTAATTGGGTAAGTCCGGTCCATGTGGTTCCAAAGAAAACTGAGTAACGGTAATTAAAAATTTGGAAGGTGAGTTAGTTTTGACACGTGTACAAAATGTATGACGCATATGCATCGATTACAGGAAGTTGAATTCTTTAACTAGAAAGGATCATTTTCCACTTCTGTTTATTGATCAAATGATAAAACGTTTAGCCGGAAAATCTCATTATTGTTGTCTTGATGGCTTTTTAGGTTTCTTTCAAATTTCTATGGCACTTGAAGATCAAGAAAAGACTACCTTTACCTACCCATTCGGCACGTTCGCCTATCGACGAATACCGTTTGGACTATGTAACGCTCCAGCTACATGTCAGAGATGTATGGTAAGCATATTTTTCGACTATGTCAAGAAAAGAATCAAGGTTTTTATGGATGATTTAACGGTTTATGTTAATTCTTTTGATGAATGTTTATTGAATTTAACAAAGGTCTTAAAAAGATGTCTTGATTTTAACCTTGTGTTAAATTATGAAAAATGTCATTTTATGGTTGATAAAGGGTTAATATTATGACATATTGTTTCTTCTGATGGGATTGTTGTAGATAAAGCTAAAATCGATATTATTCGTTCGCTTTCTTACCCCAAAACTATGAAAGACACTCGTTCCTTTTTAAGCCATGCAGGATTCTATCGCCGGTTCATTAAGAGTTTCTCAAAGGTGGCGTAACCCCTGTGCAATTTATTGCAGAAAGATCAAATGTTCAACTTTGATCAAAAATACATGAACGTTTTTTACGAATTAAAAGAAATGCTTGTGTCAGCCCCAATCGTTCAACCGCCAAATTGGAACTACCCCTTTGAACTGATGTGTGACGTGTCGGATATGAGCGTAGGGGTTGTACTTGTACAAAAATTCGGAAAGGGACCCCATATGATACCTATGCGTCCAAAACACTAGATGCCTCTCAACGAAATTACTCGACTATTGAAAAGGAGCATTTTGCTATTATCTTTGCTTTAGAAAAAATTTGTTCATATCTTTTAGGCACTAATATTATTTTTTATTCTGATCATGTAGCATTGAAGTACTTTCTTAATAAAAAAGAGGCGAAACCTCGCTTGATCCGGTGGATTTTACTCTTACAGGAGTTTAATCTTCAAATTAAAGATAAGAAGGGATGTGAGAATTTAGTTGCGGATAACTTAAGTCGACTCCCCATCCCTCAACATGGTGATCTAGTCGAAGAAAAGTTCCTAGAGGAATATTTATATATTGCGCAATCAATGTTGCCATGGTATGCAGACATGGTTAATTATTTAGTCACGGAAGTACTTCCACCCGATTTACCACGTTCTGAGATAAGACGAATTAAGCGAGAATCTAGATGGTATATTTGGGATGATCCATACCTATGGAAACATTGTTCAGATCAGGTAATTCGACGTTGTGTTGCCGAAAGCGAGGTAAATTCGATCCTTCAGTTTTGTCATTCTTATTCTTGTGGGGTACATTTTGGACCCAAGAGAACTGCGCACAAAATACTTGAATATGGATTTTATTGGCCTAATATTTTTCGTGATGCTTATTTATTTTCTAAATCTTGTGATAAATGCCAACGTACCGATATTTAAGTCGTAGAAATGATATGCCTCTTAATCCCATTCATGTTTGTAAATATTTGATGTATGTGGTATCGATTACATGGGTCCGTTCGTTTCATCTTTTGGTAACTATTATATAATTCTAGTTGTTGACTATGTTTCGAAATGGGTAGAAGCTAAGGCTACTCGTAATAATGATGCTAGAATTACTGTCGGATTTCTAAAGTCTTGCATTTTTTTTCCAAGTTTAGCACTCCAAAGGTGATTATTAGTGACCAAGGAACTCATTTTGTCAATCGGATCATTGAAGCGTTAATGAAGAAATATGGTGTCACTCAAAGAATTGTCACAACTTACCATCCTCAAACGATAGACAAGACGAAGTTTTGAATTGAGAGATAAAATCCATCTTGGATAAAATTGTGAAGCCAAATAGAAAAGATTGGAGTCTGAAATTGAACGATGCCTTTTGGGCATATCGAACTGCTTACAAAGGATCAATCGGCATGTCCCCATATCGCCTAGTTTTTGGTAAACCGTTTCATTTACCGTTTGAATTGGAACATAAAGCTTACGGAGCGGTAAAAGAATGTAATATACAAATGGATGCCATCGGCGAAGCCAGAAAACTTCATATTCAAGAACTTGAAGAGATTAGGCACAACGCTTATGAAAGTGCTCAGATTTATAAGGATAAAACAAAAGAATTTCATGATCGCCACATTTCTTTTAAATTTTTTAATATTGGTCAGAAAGTTTTACTTTTTAATTTCGAATTGAAAATTTTTGTAGGAAAATTATTAACAAAGTGGACAAGACCTTTTTATTGTGACTAAAATATTTTCTCATGGTGTAAGTCGAAATTCAAGACAATCCAGGAGTTCGTTTCAAAGTGAATGGGCAACATTTGAAACCATACTATGAAAATGCCTTTGTCGGTTTAATTGAAGAATTCGAATTACCAACGCCTGAAGTCTAAATCAGGTCGTCGAGCTATCGACGTTAAAAAAATATGCTTAATGGGGGACAACCCATTTTTTCTATTTATTTATTTTTAATAAATTTTATTTTTTTTATTTGTTTACTTAGGTTCAGAATAATTAAATAATTTATTTAGACAGTAATAATTTATTTAGATTACGTTTTGTTTTATTCATTCGTATTTTAAATTATTTTATTTAAATCTTTATTTACATTTATGTTTTAAATTATTTTTATCTTGATTCTAATAATTTGGTTTATCTATTTTACAGGTTAGCATAAATTCAAACTCAAGAGATAAGATTTGATGGAATATATTTTCAAATTTAATTGATAATAGCGTGGATCCCACTTCTCACACACAATTCGGCAATTGTGCTGCTAAGCTAGCCTGAGTTTTCAGAACGTCATCGACGTGGCCGTGATCGCGATCGTCATTAGATCGGGGAGTATTCCTTTTCCCTCTCTTTTAATTTTTTATTTATGTTTTGGGACAAAACGGTTTAAGTGAGGAGGAAGGAAAGATTGTATGTCAATTTCACCTTGCTTATTTTATACTTAGGATCTTGTTAATTTGATATTAATATGCTTGAAGTTGTTTGTTGCAATTTATTTAATTTTGTTACATCTCTTGAATTTTCTTGATGAATTTTGATCTTGCTTTGACTGGAACCTAGGATGAATGATAGTTTGTTGGCATGATTAGTTACTTTAGATTAAGATACATTGATGTTCCATTATTGGTTAATTGAAATGTTGCATCTTGATACATTTACCCCTTTTTGTGAGTTTTGAGCCTAATGAGCATATCTTTTCATTCTTGCTCTTTGTTTTATTTGTGTGTACCGAATTGATCTTTAGCATTCTAGAACTTGTGATGCAATGCTTTTTGAGACTACATTCATGAATTTGATCCTTTGGTATGATAGAGGGTTAATTCTAGAACCATTTCACTTCTTAAATAGCCTACCCTTTGTTTTTATCCCTTAGTGAACCATTTTGAGCCTCACCTATTTTTTCACCTTATTAACGCAGCCAAACCGTTCTTTTTCTATTTTCCCATCTTTTTGTACCCTTGTCAAGACATTAGATCATATTTGATTCATGAAAAATAAAGGGAAGAAAAGAAAGAATTTAAAAGAGTTCGAAAAAAAAGAAGAAAAAAAAGAAAGAATTCAAAAAAATAAGAGGGTACCGATGTGTACTTTTCGAAAAGCAGAAAAAATGAAAAAAAAAAGAGAGAAATGTTTCAAAACTCTTGAAAACAAAAAATTTGGTTGCTTGATTTACTTTTTCCATCTCTTTGTGCTTGAATTATATTGTGGATTACTTTTTATGTCTAATATCTTTTATTTTGACACTTAACCCATCACTTTTCGACCTTTTCCCTACCTTCACCCTACCCCGTTACAACCTTGTTTAAAGACCTCTTGACTTTTGCATCATGTTCAAATTTTAGTAGTGGAGATTAGATTTATTTGCAGGCTTATGGTAATGCTTTAATCAGATTCGGCTTGAGCGATTCTCTTGAACCTAAACACTTTGAGCGAAATGAGTGAATCCTTGTGAGGATATCAAGTTTTGCATCATTAAATTATCTAAGAATTCGAATGTCTTGTTTCATTTGAAATTGTTTCTATTTTGCCACTTACTTGATTGTTTCTTAGTTACAATGATTGCTTGATTTTCTTTCATTAAGGAGATTGAGACTTGTAGTGAATTAAAGTTTGGCAACTTGTAATTTCGGTATGTTAGTTGAGGAATACTAGAGGACAAGCATTAAATAAGTAAGGGGGAATTTGATAAGTGTTTAAAATAGTTAATATTTTATGCTTAACTACTCCTTGGTTTGATGAATATGTTACTGATCTTGTTATTTTTCGTGTCTTTTTGTGCAGGACTCTGAATCTGGAAAATGCACCTAAATGGTTGGTTTCTGAAGTTTTTTTTATTTTCTGGATCGAGTCTGGATTTGTGGACATGAATTTGGGCATGAAAATCTAACGTGGCATTTGGCCAACAGTTTTTAGAAGATAACGTCAACAAGCGCGTGATAGTTTATCCATGTTCCAGATAGCCTATCAACCGCATTTTAAATTTTAAACTGAGATTTATCTTTTGTAATTTGAATTTAAATATTTTTAGGATTATCTTATATTTATGTCTTTATTTTAGGGTTTGCACAAGGCTATAAATACCCACCTTGGGTAAGCCTCGAACTCATTCCTCTTTTAATTTGAAATTCCTTGGGTTTTTTTTCATCTCTTTTTTTATTTATTTTTCTTGTTTTTATTTTTTACTTTATTTTATTTTTATGTCGAGCATAATTTTTCCCATAATTATGCTCAGCTAAGTTTTTATTAGCCAAGGGATTAAGCAATGACTCGATCCAAACGTAAGAATTGAAAAAGCACATCAATAACTTCGTCTTTTATTTCTTCAAGTTTTCTTTTAAACTTATTTCTAAATCAAATTGATTTCAAAACTAAAGATTGACTTTGGTCAAAGACATTGATTTGATCAATTTTGTGGGAGAAAAGGTCGGCTATTGAAGCAATTCGACTTCCTGGGAACACATTAGCAAATTGATTGCTAAAAAGAAAATTAAGATTGGATCAGTTATTATTGAAATAACATAATCCAACTCGGTTTTGAGATTTAAATATTTTTATCTACAAACATCGAGTTGGTGGATTAATCCATGAAACCAATATCAAAGATAGCACTTGGGTATTCGGTTTGAAAGATTTGCTTCAAGGATTAAACCTTGAAAGCTAAGTGCCGACGTAAAATCCCGAAGTAAAAATATTTTTCCGATGATCTATTAAAGTCGAGTCAAATCGAAAGCCTAAGACTAGTTTTTATTTTATTAAATTACTTTCTTTGTTTCAACCTCTTCAATTACTTAGTTTATTCAATTTGATAAACCCCCCTTTTACTCAAACACAATTAAATCATCTTCTTGAATCATCAATCGAACGAGCATAATCAGGAAGTTTCTAGTCCTTGTGGGATCGACCCTTACTTCTCCTTTACTATATTATTTTCCTATTTATTATTTGAGAATAAGGAAATAATTTTTGACACTATACGACGCATGTCAGTATGTATTATTTGTCAAATCTAAAAATGAGAGAATAAAACATCTTTACTTACAAGTTTTATTAAACATTTTCAAGCTTACGTTAAACTCCCAATAAACCTTTTAAATTTTTACTTACTTACAAATTTAATTAAACATTTATCATTCGTTAATACGATTGCATAAGATCTTAAGAATACTTCATAGGATAATTTTTTTCTATTGCATTTATTTGATTGATTAGATCGGTTTTATATCCTACGAAACCTTTCAATTTTCATATTAAAAATATGACTTAAATCACATAATTGTCTTCATAATTATGAACTAAAAGGGTGATTAAACCATTTAGCAGTTATATTAAATATGTAGTAAATTGAATGATTTAAATGATATAAATGTTATCTTAAATCTACAATAAATGAATGAGAAATTTTTTGAATTTTTTCCATCAGTATTTTCAAGAACGAAACCAAAATTTTTTTATAGATGAGACTAGAATGTATATTTTAAATTTTTTTCTTGATTAGCGAGACACGCACTCTGTTCCTTCCCTGAGCATTTCTAACAATCTTGTGCCCTTCTATGAGATGGCTAGTTGGACGCGGGCATGGATGAGAGTCTTATCTCTCACATTCCATTCCATTCTCTCATCTTCTTGGCACGTTGCTAAATTTAGGTTTTGGATCCTAATTTTCAAGTTTGTTCGACTCTCTTGGAGGTGCTCAAGGCTCTTTCCCGACGTTTGAGGATTGCTTTACCATGGTTCTTCGGCCTAACTCCTTCTACCTCGACTGTGTTGCATTGACGATTCAAGATTATGACGTGATACTTGTAGATAGCGTGTCTTAATGCATCATCAGTATCGTCTTATCCTACGTTGACCACCGAGTTAACATGCAATTGAAAACGTTTTTGTCGTACTTGTTTCGGTGCTACGGTTTTCTCATGGCTTTGGAAAATAAATTTATTGTCTCCTTTCACAGTGTTTATATAGAAAAATTATTAGGTGAATTCTGTTTACCATGATATCTATGGTCCCAATTGATAAGACCGTTAATCTTGATTTTTTTCAAGTGAATCATTATCTTTTTCTTACATATACTTAGTGAGTGGGTAGTTATTAGGTGATTATTTAAAAATCAACGTTCTTGATTGGTTGGACCATGGATGACGTGGTGAATAGGGTTCACCTAATAATCTCTCGTTTATATAACATGTTTTGGATAATTTAATTTTATTCATTAACTTATTACTTAATTAACCTTATAAATTTCCTTTGATTTTTTATTGCTGTGAGGCGATCCCATGTGAATTTTTAAATCATATATGAATTAAATAGAAAATATATTAATTTTTTTTAAATCATATATAAATTTTAAATTTTTAGTGGACGACCACCCGCTTTGGGTCTATCCATAAATGTACAATAATTTTATTGCGTGCAACGCAAACAGTTTAAGTATACACGTCATGAGTGATAAAATGATGAGTATCAAGTATCATCTCTACGATGATTGGACCAGAGGATCTTTGATTCCTAACTCCTTGGCAATGAAAAGAATAAAAGCAATTAAGTGATAAGATGATAAATAAATTGTATATAAACTAATAGAGATTATAAAGAAAAGTAAACAATTAATTCGTGGACATAAGTAAATTATTGAGACAAGTGGATTATCTTGGCAATTTATACCGTCTGATGTTTGGAGGAGTATTCTTCGAAACCTCCATGCTAAATCTAACTAAGAATTTGATGTTGGTGCATGCTTTGGTGAAACAACTCTGTGTTAACCTTGGGTGGGTCACATCAATCTTTGCACCCTTGTTAGTCGTATCAAATTTGCTCCTAACTTTAAGGCTAAGCTTCCTACATTTCGTCACTTTCTCGAGGGAATTAATTTTCTTTAGCTCTTGTGATGTTAGGGAACCTAGATTCAGTTTTGTATGTTGATTTATATCAACTCTCACAATGTTTGATCACTATCTCTCGGTTAAGAAATCTCCAATAGCTCTCTTAAAACTTGAGTATTTTCTTCCAACCAGCCTCTAGGGATTTTGATTTCCATTTTGTTGTCACCTATTGGGGATATAAGGTCTCACTAGAGACTTTCCTCTCAAGAGTTTATCTCTAAACTATTCAATTTGTATGGAATAGAAATTGATCAATACCTTGTGTAGGGCTGTAAACGAACCGAACGTTCGGTGAATCGTTCGGCGGAAAGTTCGTTTATGTTCGTTTATTTATTAAACGAACGAACATGAATAAGATTTTTCGTTCGATTAGTTAAACGAACGAACATGAACAAAGGGCTAGTTCGTTCATTTATGTTCGTGAACGTTTGGTAATCCGTTCGTTTATGTTCGTTTATGTTCGTTTATTTATGTTCATTTATGTTCGTTTAAATTTATTCACATATATCTAAGGGTGAGCATTAGATCAAGCAAATCGAGTCAAAAAATTTTGAATTACTCGAGTTGATAAGTCTTATTTAATGACTCGTTAAAAAACTTTCTTGTTATTATAGGCTAAGGGTGTTTATTGTTCTGTTAAACCGAGATAATGAATCGAACCAAAACAAAACTAGTTAAATTTTAGGTTTTATCTAATAATTAAGAGTTTTTTTTTAATTTTAATTATCGACTATTTTGATTTAAAATCAGTTGATTAGCTGAATTAATCGAATTAATCTAAAATATTAATTATTTAGCATCTTATACATGTTATTCATGTTTGTTCGTTTACGTTCATTTATGTCCGTTCGTTTACGTTCGTTTATCATTTAAACGAACGAACATAAACAAACATGAAAAAGCTACAATCCTTAACGAACGAACACGAACAAAAAAATTTGTGTTCGTTTAGGTTCGTGTTCGTTCATTTGTTCGGTTAAAGTTAAACAAACGAACATAAACACACCCTCATTTGTGTTCGTTCGATTCGTTTACAACCCTTGTGAATTAATTTAAACCGAAGTAATATCATCCAAATACAAAATGCCTATCAGCCAATAACTCAAGTTATCTAAATTTTGTTCATGGCCAAGTGAAAAGAAAACACAAAGAATAATGATCCTTCCCTCCCAGTTTAGGATTTCACGATATAAAAAGAATTGGATAAACTCCTCCAATCTACATCGGTGGTTTTGCATGATTTTCCATATTAGTTTTCCAGTCAGTCTTTGCTGCTAAACTTCAACAACAGTCAATGTATCAACAACTTTTAAAAAAACACCGATGATCATTGCTCTTATTAGATCTAATATCTGTTTGGATATCCAGTTTGTTAAATCTTCTTGTTCTTTCTCTTCTACTCGTTTCTATTTTAACCCAACACTAGTTCTATCTTGAGAATGTAGTTTCTCAAAAGCATATTTGCTATGGGTTCTCATATTATTTTCATGGCAATCAACAATGATCAAGGTAGATTGCCTCGTTAGATGACTCATGTAGATTATATAAGTTACACCATCAACATCTGAATTAAGACCCCTATCAACCGCATTTTGTAAAGTATCATCTTTAGAAAAAATTTCGCCGCCGATAAATCTTTTCAATTGAAAATCATGATGTTTCGCAGCATAACAAAGTCGGGGATTCATTGTGTCAAGTAGTTGATCAATTGGAAGTCCAAGTTTATTTCCATCATAAACAAAGAGAAGGAGATTAACAATAACAGATGCCAAACAGCCAATAGGAATTGATTCCTCTGATTGTGCTCTGTAGACCTTAAAACTTTCTTCTCTCCATAAAATATTTTCTTCAACTAAAACTTGAGAAAAATCTCTTTCCATAGGCTGTACATGATGTACTTTAAATGAAAATTTCGGAGGGTGGCTATATTGAGATCTTCTTGTTAAAACGATTTCCTTCGAGTACCCAACACTAATTTTGACTGAAAAATCAAGCTCTGAAGTTGGCAATTTTAAACGTGCTACCCAAACTTGTGTAGTTTTTGAATTACTTACAAAAAGTGGTTTCCAACTAAGATCTTCAGTTTTATTAAACTCGCATTCAATGACAACTGTTGATGAACTTACGCTCTCAATAGGTTGATTAAAATAAAGAACAATACAAAATGACCTTAAATCAGAAAGCAGGGTTGTAAAAGGAAAAAAATAAGAACCGTTTTGGCACCTATCTTCCACTAGAAGGACAACAGAACCATAAGCAGGACAAGTTAAAACAAGGAGAGGATGGTCTGTTATAATGTTGTGTCCCAAGTAGGAAACGGCTCAGAACGAAGAAAGTGTTTAAGGAGATAGATAGAGAAAAGATTGAAAAAGAGAAATTAAGTTATTTTATTGTAATTTTTCATACCATAGTCTGTACATTGTCCTTCTCTAATAGTACGTTCAGCAATAACAGAAAATAACAAACATAATAGTAAATGACTAAAATGGGTATCAATATTAAATTGAATTTTCTTCTTTCATGGAAACGGCAACGTTTGGCCTGTTGATTGAAACGACAACATGTGGCTGGGTGCCTTGGTCTGTCTGATGAACCAAAGTTTCCCGCTCGATCACTTTTCCAATTTTTCCACAATTCCCCCAATTCTCTGTCTTTTCCTTTCTCGCTTCAGCTTCTTCGATTAGGGCCATAACATTACCCCCTGCAGTAGATGATCCTTGTCCCCAAGGATCGAACTCCGAAAATTGGGATTGCAAAACGGAAAAGTCCTCCCAACTGGCGCTTTCAAGACCGAGATTCGACCATTGTACGAGAAGTTGAGTAACTGGAAGGTTGTTGCATTTTCACATCCTTTTGTCGAGGACCTTGAGTGGAAAGACGTGAGGTTGTCTATCAGCACCTAGATCAAGTGGATTGTCCACATGTATGACCTTATCTCCCAATCGTTTCTTGAGTAGACTAACGTGGAAGACGGGGTGGATTTTTGATGAAGGTGATAACTGGAGTTCGTATGAAACTGAACCAATTTTGCGGGTGATTTTGTAGGGACCATATAAGCGAGTAGAAAGTTTCAAGTTCTTGCGAAGAGCGAGGGACGACTGTCGATACGGCTGAAGTTTCAGGTACACTTCCTCACTGACTTGAAATGTTCTTTCAGTTTTTTGTTTATCGGCATATTGTTTCATGCGGTTCTGTGCCTGGTGGAGCTTTGCTCGTAGTAACTGAGTAGTGTGGGTTCTCCGTTGAAGGAGGTCGTGAACTGATCCGACCTTTGAGTCGTGTGTCCAAGTCATTGTAGGCGGTTTGTAGCCGTAGAGGGCTTCAAATGGTGTTGTCTTCAGAGTTGTGTGGTAGTTTGTATTGTACCACCACTCTGCGTGAGGCAGCCATTTCCCCTAGTCCTTAGGCTTGTCGAAATAGAAGCTCCTTAAGTATTTCTCCAAACAAGGGTTCAAACGCTCTGTTTGGCCATCTGTTTGGAGATGATAGACAGTGCTAAATAAGGTAGTTGTCCCCAGCTGCTTCATAAATTCCTACCAAAACAAACTTGTAAAACTTTTATCACGATCAGTGATACAAATTTCAGGGGGGCCATGGAGTTTATAGACATTGTCTAAATACGTTCTAGCAACTTGAGTGACTATATAGGGGTGAGCAAGCCCAATAAAATGAGCATATTTAATAAATTTATCCACCACAACAAGGATACAATTGAGCTTCATAGATGTAGGGAGGCCCTCAATGAAGTCCATAGTGATGGTTTGTCAAGCCATTGTAGGGACTGGTATAGGTTGGAGGAGGCCTGATGGGTGGATAGGTTCAATTTTGGTCATTTGGCACACTTCACAGAGTTGCACATAGGTGTGAACCATTTTCTTCATTCCCTACCAGTAGAATGCAGCTTTGAATCTCTGATAAGTACCCTGGATCCTAGAGTGAACTCCCTGGGAGAGTCATGGAAGGTGCGAAGTATTTGGAGGCGTAAGTCATCTTTAGAGCCAACATAAGGTATATCCTTGTAGCGTAGGATACCCTTAGTGTAGGTCCAATAAGAAGTAGCTTTTTTTCGACAATAAGGGCAGGAATTAACTTTTGAGTCAAGGGATCATTTGTGTAGGTTACTTCAATATCCTGAACCCATTTAGGAACAATTATGATAGTAGCCATTGAGAGAGAGCCTTTATCTGAGTCATAGGATTTGGAAAGGGCATCGGCAACCACGTTTGTCTTCTCTTTTCTACATTTAATGACATAATCCAGTCCTAAAAGCTTTGTGAGGCCTTTTTCTGGATTGTAGTGGTTAATTTCTGCTCAAGTAGATGCTTCAAGGGCTCATGGTCAGTCTTTATAACAAATATGTTGCATTCCAAGTAGTGCCTCCATTTGGTGACAGCCATTAATATGACTAAGTATTCCTTCTCATAAATAGATAGATCAGCAGGTTTAGGACCCAAACCTTTGCTTAAATAAGCAATTAGTCTGCCTTCTTGAGAGAAAAAACAGCACCAATACCCCCGAGCTTGCATTAGTCTCCAAATCAAAGGGTTACTAAAGTTGGGAAGGGCAAGGACTGTGGATGTGCACATGATCTCTTTTAGTCTAGTAAAAGCTTCTCTGGTTGTTGGTGTCTACTGGAAACTGTCCTTCTTGAGTATCTGAGTGAGGGGCTTACTAATAGCACAGTAATTTTTGATAAACTTCTTGTAGTAGCTTGAGGCCCAAGAATCCTCGAAGGGATTTGATGGTCTTAGGAATTTTCCATTGGTCCATGGCTTCGATTTTAGTAGGGCCTGTAGCTACAACTAGTGCTGAGATAACAAAAAAACACTTCTTTTGTCTAGCAAAAAGAGTATGTTGCTGTAGGACATGAAGTACCTTTTCGAGATGTAAAAGGTGTTCTTCGAGGGTAGCACTATAGACTAGATTGTCATCGGAAAAAACTAAGACAAATTTTCTCAAATAAGGGCCAAATAAATCATTCATTAGGGTCTGGAATATAGCTGGTGCATTGATAAGGCCAAAAGACATTATCTTAAACTCGAAATGTCCATGATGAGTTCAGAATGCAGTCTTAGGAATATCTTCATTCTTGATATGAATCTGCCAATATCCAGCTCGTAAATCAATTTTAGAAAAATAGGTAACCCTAGTCAACTCATCCAGTAGGTCATCCACTACTGGAATAGGGAATTTGTCTTTGATTATAATGTTGTTAAGTTGTCTGTAATCCACACATAATCTCTATGTCCCATCTTTTTTCTTCACTTGGAGACATGGGAAAGCAAAAGGACTTTTATTGTGTTGGATGATGGATGCTTCCAGTATTTTATTGATTTGTTTTTTCACTTCCATTTTTTGTTGGAATAGAAATTTGTAGGGCCTCAGATTAACTGGTGTTGCTCCTGGTTATAATGTGATGGCATGAACACGAGATCGATTTGGGGGTAGCCCTTTTGGTTCTTCAAATATCCCTCGAAATTTTTCCAAAAGAAGCTTGATTGTTGCTGAAATTTCAGTATGCACTGTTTCAGCAGTGAGCAAGTAGAGTTCCCCCCAAAGTTCAGGGTTCTTATTTGTAAGCTTCAATATTTTTTCTTCTAAGATTATCTTCATAACTAGAATTTTTTATCCCCCTTGTAGTGTCACTTGTTGATCTCCTCTTCTGAAGCTCAATGTCATCTCATTAAAGTTCATAGAACTGGACTATATTTTTTCATCTAGTCTACTCCAAGAACCATGTCACTGCCCCCGTTTGTAAGACCCTAAAGTCATGCTCAAAGTAATGACCTTGCATCTTTCAACCCAATTTGTTACTCTTAGTTGTGCTTTGTAGTTTTTCACCATTAGCTATTGTTATGATCAATGGAATTATATGTACTAATTCCACACCTTCCTTGGCCCATCCAGCAGTCACAAAGCTATGGGTACTCCCACTGTCCACTAGAATGCTCAAGGGTCTGTCTTTTATAGTTTCCTGGATTCTGATTGTGTTGCTCCCAATGCTTCCAGTTAAAGCATTAATAGAGATTTCCAGGTTTCCTTCAGTCATGCCTACCTCTTCCATGTTGTCTTTCTGTTGATCCTATGCCTCTTCCATTTTGTTTATTGTTGGGTCTGAGTGTTGGTCTTCCTCTTCTTCCATCATGTTTAGTTGTTTCAACTTACATGGTGACCAGGTTTAAATCTTTCATCACATTTATAGCACAGCTGATTTACTCTTAGAAACTCCATCACTCCTTGTTTTTGGATGATAGATTGTTCATTCCTTTTTTTGACATGGCCATTGGTGGTGGGCCACTGGCTTTTTGATTGAAATTTTAGTTGGCAAAAGTGCTTGATCGAAAAGATAATTTGAATTTCTTACTTTCAATTTCCAGGGACATTTCATACAATTTGACCTTCCTATAAGCATCAACCAGACTCTGTGGTTCATGAACCTTCACCCTGTGTCTCAATTCTTTCTTCAAGACACTTATGAAGCTTGAAACAAAATAAATTTCTCTCAACTGAAGATTGTGCAGCAACATAAAGGGCTTCAGTTCCTCGAACTTTTCCTGATAATCTTCTACACTGTCCTCTGAAGTATTTTATTGAATTCTTCTATAACATCAGTATACTCCTTATCACTAAATTGATGGCATAAGTCTGACACGAATTCATGCCATGTAGCCCTGTTTTTCTGCATGATGTACCCATCAAACCATATTTTCGTTTTCCCTGTTAAATACATAGTTGCAATCTCTAATTTTTGATCTTTGACCATATTAAAAATAGAGAAATATTTGTTGCATTTTCTGATCCAATCCCTTGGGTTATCCCCTTCAAAATTTTGTAATTCTATTTTTGGTTTAGGACGAAATGCATTTTGCCCCAGATTTATAGCTCTGCCATTTATATCATTGTCTGTGGATATTACATACTCCCCTTTTTTAGCAGGGTTGTCATCCAAGTTTGTTCTAGGTAGGCTACTACTACTGCCAGATTGCCCTTCTCTCTTTGGAAACATTAAGTTAGGTTTATCAGCTAAAACTCCAGGTTCAGTAGGATCAAAAGAATATTTTTCATGCTCATTCAAAATAGTTACTTGCATCAGTTTCTTTTCAGTCTCAGTGGGTTGTTTGATATGTACCTGTGGTGGGTTTCCAAGTGTGTGTACACTGCTAGGGGTCATTTGCCCTACTACATCAACTCCTTTTGATAGTAAGCTCAAGATTCTCTGTAAGTAACCTCAGTTCTCTTCTGTGCTAGCCTCAAGGATGCTAAGTCTCTCTTCTAACTTGACTTCTTTGTTCTTCCACCAAGTTGGAGTGTCTTCTATCACCATTATTGTCTGAGGTGCCACTGTTTTATCGATTTCAGACATTCTCAACCTTCGCTTTGATTTTTTCAGCGTGATGGTGGATCTTTTGATGGCTCTCGATACCACTTGTTGTGTCCCAAATAGGAAACGTCTCGGAACGAAGAAAGGGTTTAAGGAGATAGAGAAAAGATTGAAGAAGAGAAATTAGGTCATTTCATTGTAATTTTTCATACCATAGTCTGTACACTATCCTCCTCTAATAGTATTTTCAGCAACAATAGAAAATAACAAACATAATAGTAAATGACTAAAATGGGTATCAATATTAAATTGAATTTTCTTCTTTCATGGAAACGACAACGTTTGGCCTGCTATTTGAAACGGCAGCGTTTGACCTGCTGACTGAAACGGCAACGTTTGGCTGGGTGCCTTGGCCTGTCTGATGAACCAAAGTTTCCTGCTCGATCAATTTTCCAATTTTTCCACAATTCCCCCAATTCTCTGTCTTTTTCTCTCTCGCTTCAACTTCTTCGATTAGGGTCATAACATATAACTGTCTGGTCTAGAAGCCAAAGATGATAAAACCATCTATTTTAGTCATCAGGGTCCATAAATATAGTTTGGTGTATAAAGTCATACTCTTCTAGCAAGACATTCTCTTTCGAGAGAAATCCTTCAGCCTTTTTCTCAAGTAAAGTAGACAACAATACACTGTGATTATATCATTCCGAGTAGTTGCTAAAATTTGTATAAATCATATCCTCGGTATAATTCAATTCACCCTTTTCAGATCTGTTCATCAACCCTGCAACAAATCTTCTATAATTTCATGCATGAAAATTACGAAATTCTGCAGCAAATGATATCCTCAATAAACTCTCGATATTCATAGTTTTCTTATCGCATACTGCCTCATCTGATTCCTCATGGTTTTGGGCAAGCACCACGGTTGACTTTGTAAGAAAATTCTTACCGTTCCTATTTTGCAACAGGGAACTTGTAACAACACCTATGGTCTGCAGTGACTCCAATGAACCCAATTGTCAAGGTCCCACAACCCTCAAAAATTGATGTAATTTGTTGTAGAATTTCAAACAAATTTTGAGTCTGGTCATCAACCAAGTTTATAATGTCTTGAGATTGCAGTATGAGGTTCCTAAAGTTGGCGCTCGAAGATTTAGCCAATGTCAATAACATTTCGTCAAGTCGTTGGGTTTCACTCAAACCCTTAATCAAATTATCTTTTAACGAGATTGTAGTCGATTCATTAATATCATTGGACTCCTCTTTCATTGACATAGACAATTCGTCGGGCATATTAACTTTATTAGAAACAGTCAACAACATTTTTAGTTTTGTGAAAAAAACATCTATCAGCCTTGTGTCTCAACCAAATTAAATATCGAGCTGGCAACATCCATTATAGATGTAACAATTTTAAAGAGAGTTTCTAGCCTTGATAGCAATCCAAAGCTCTTTGTGTTGGATTAGAAATTGAGAACCATTTGACATGAGTGCAATAATTTTTTTCACCAATCCATACAGTGAGAAACCTCGATGCATCACTTCCTGTAATAAGATAACACATATGGTTGATCGTAACCAGGAGAGTAGTTCCAGTGCCCAAATACTTTTGAGTAGAGATAGCAGATCCTCGTTAAACTTAAAATAAAACAGTCGGTAACTTGTTTCAATGGCCGAGATTGATGGTTGTTATACCTTTGTAGGGATCCAAAATCAAAGAAGAGAATATTTTAAGGGAAAAGAAGATAGAATAGAGTAAGAGAAGAGAAGAATCAAAATATTAGGAAAAAAAAGAACAAAAGAAGAAGACAAAATTTTCAAAGTATTTGATACTCTAAAAACCTATACACTTGGAAATTTAAGTCTTTACAATCAAATTGATAACATAAAAGACATAAAAAAATCATATGAAAATCAGAGATGACGATTCTCTCCATTAAAAATAGTGCTTACTTTCTTTTAAATCGATTCTTTCCAAGATTCACTCTTCCTTTAATATGTTGTTGTGATTGTCTTAAATAGGCGAGGAAAAGAATTTTTTATTTCGTTATCTAAAGATATGGAATTAATTCAAGCTTTATTTCCTTATTTTAGATAAGAAAATAATTCAAGCTTTAATGCATATCCTTTATTTGGGCATGCCCTTTTTTAAAAAATAATTTTACATTAATTCAAAAGATTCTCTCATATAAATCTTCAATGGCCCTTAGTTTTAGCCTAGGATTTAGGGGTGTACAAAATCGGGTTGTTAATCGATAAATTCAGGTAACCCAATTCTCGACCCTAAATTGTAATCATTCAACTGGTTAACCGTTTATTTGATAAATCGAAAACTTCGGTTCGTATCAATTCGGTTAACGGTTTTTTGTTTTATTTATTAAATATATAAATTTTAATAGCATATTAGAAAAAATATATAATTTTAAAAAATGACACATCATATTAGTATAATTTTTTCATATTAACAAGTTAAACACTTAAATTTTATAAAATAAAATTATAATTTTATTTTTTAAAATTAGAAATTGAATTAAAATATAAATTTTTAATATAAAATATTAAAATAATGTATAATATAATAATATATATTATAAACCGGTCGGTTCGGTTAATCGGATTTTCCTAAAATCGTAAATCGTAATCAAACTGGATTTTATAAAAAAATAAAAAAAAAACTATATAAAACTTTTTAGTTCGGTTAATATTTTTTCGGTTTAGTTTTTTAAATTTTGAAATCGATTTTGGTTTATCAATTTTTCTGCACACCCTGCTAGGATTTATCCAATACGATAAGGATTCTTGAAAACTTTTGTACTTATCTCAAAATTTCTCTGACAATCAGCATGACAATTCATAACTGCATACAAGAAACTAAAATAACATTTCCCCTACAAAAATAAGTAATATAACGTCAAGTCCAATAAACGGAAAGACTATAAATTTATGCATGAATTACAATAAGTCAGTCAAAAGGATTCTGAAGAAGTTTTTTAACATAAAAACAACAATGTTGCCAAGGTAATTTATTAACAGCAAACCATGGCTAATTTAAGGCTTCAACTCATCACAACTATATTTCTAGGCTTGAAGATATGATGGAGAAAATAACGACCCCTAGCCTATTGAGTGAAGTCTTTCATTCATTCATGTTAAATCATCTTTCTTACTAGGTTTTGGCCGAACGTACCAGATATGTGTATCAACAGTGTCCTAAGCACATGGTATTTTATTCGACTAGAGCCAAAAATAAACCTCTAGTATAAATCCATTTTTTTTTCAACCCTAAGATCAAGTCACATCAGTGTAATTATTAAGCAAGATCACAGCATTTTTTTTTAAGTTAATTACATTTTAAACCTAAAGTCTAAGGTTTTCTTATCTAAATGTTATGGCAAATAACGCATCATAGGATATTACATTATTTTTTTTATAGTTTAACAAGTAATTGTCATGACAAGTTAACGTATGCAAACTAATATGAGATAAACTAAAATCTAAACAAAACAATGGAAACTAACGTGAGACGATCAAAATAAAAACAATCCCCTCAGACTAGAGAGAAGAATTATCCTCGATACATATAAAATAAAATAAATATAAATGAGTTAATCAGAAAGATCGTTATCTCGAATTTGTATTGATAGAAAAATTATATCATGGATAAATCTTACCACGTCATCCATAGGACCAACTACTAAAAGCCACGCATCTCAACATTTTCTTATGTCATATTTTCCCAAGTGAATATTTACTTATATTTACTATTAATTCATTTTAAAAACATTTTTTCTAAGTGAAGATTCACTTAAAAAATATGACATGAAAAATGATGAGATAAATGATTTTTAGTAGTTGGCCCATAGACATGTGGTGAGATTTTCTCATGATATAATTTCTGGTATCGCTGGGTGTGCAAAAGTTTTCTTCTTTCCTCTAATCTCCCTCCCAAATTGATTACCTTTTTAAATTAAAGCATAAAGATAATTTTAACCTTTAACGTTTATAATTTTTATCATTTTGACCCTTATTCTATTTTTTGGTATAAATTTAACCCTTAACCTATGTCTTTTTGATAAATAATTTATTTTTAACTAACATAATAATTAGACCGTTAAAAATTTAATGATATTGATATGTCATATATATGTGATAATATATTCTAAATAACATGGCATATAGCCTCATTTTTACATATATATATAACATGCCATTATCGTTAAATGTTTTACGATAATGACAAGTATATATGTATAAAATATATATTTTTTTTAATATAAAAAATAAAATAATTAAAATTTAAATAAAATATTATAAATTAATTAAATCTAAAATAAATGGCTACTAAGCATTCTCAAATCTTAAATATCGTTCTACATATATATGACATATCGTTATCATTAATTTTTTAACTATCTAATCATTATACTAGCTAAAAAATAAGATATTTGTCAAAAAGATGTGGATTAAAGGCTAAATTTATCTTAAAAAGAAGAATAAAAATCAAAATCATAAAAATCATAAACGTTAAAGTTTAAAATAATCTTTATACCTTAAATTAATTATTTTTAAGATTGACTTTCTTTTATAACGATAAATTGACTCTGATTTTTATATATTGTTTTGATTTCTTAAATAGGCAAGCATAAGGATTATGAAATTTTTATTTCTTTGTATAAAGATATGGAGTTAATTAAAGAGTTATTTCTTTATTTTGGATAAAAAAAAAAATTCAATCTTTAATTTATATCATTATTTAAGTATCACCCTTTTAAAAAAATAATTCTTTTTAATTCAAAATTTATTTCATCCTCGTCTTCATCTTCAACTTCAAAATAATATTTTTCTCTTAAAAATAACTAAATGTAACGTCACACACAATACACAAAACGACTACGAATTTATGCATTCATTATTGTAAATACTAAATAAGTTTAAATCTAAACAATAATCTAAGTAAAAGGTATAAAATATAATATATTTTTATACTTAACGATTGTGATTTTGTGCTTAAGAATTTAATAGCAGTAGTATTTGAAAAAATAAAATAGTATGATGCGTTTAGACAAAATATATATAAATAAATAATTTATCTTAATTTCTGTTTAAATAATAAGTAATATATTTTTAATGTTAATAAATAATATATATAAAAATTTTAATGTTCAAAGGTGATAAAAAATAAATATTTTACCCTTAAAACAAATTAAATTTGTAGTTGCAGTCAATTGTGTGTTCATACACTCATCCATTGTTTGAACTTTAAATCTAAAGTCATATGCATAACCAACCATTTTAAACATCGTTTTCCTTCCTTTATCATGTGAAAAATAATTGGCTTAATTATCATTTATAAAAATATCATCATAAATATAACTAAAATTCAATAAAACAGTGATTATTTAATTTTATTTATCATTTAAAAATATAAAAACTTTTCACTTAATCAGAAAAAATGGACAAAGCAAGCAAATACACACGTCACATTTGTTATCGACCTGACAAACTTGATTCGAGAATCGAAAATTAAACCGATTTATTTAAATTGAGACTCGATTAAATCTGAACAAGATGATCCTAACGTGATCCGAAATCCGAACCGAAACCGATCCGAATTCTAGAAGAACCGATATAGACCCATAAAAATAAGTAATATTTAGCTGCAAATAATATCAAGTATCTAAACCCAACTATTCTTACATATCAAATTCAATTTCATTGAGAACACGCTAATTAGTTTAAATGATTAATACCAATGATGATTGATTTCGAAAACATTGAACTATTGGAATTAAAGTTAAATAATAATATTATCTAATAAAAAGACATGTTCGATGATAGATTTTACAAATAAAAAAATATTTTTTACTAAAAAATAAAAAGACATATTTTTACAAGAATATATGATTAATTTTATATATAATATACACGATTAAATTTATACTCAAATCCAACTCAAACCAAATTAACCCAAAAATTCAAAGATTGACCCGATCCGAACGACCCGAATCGAAAACATTCGATCCGATATTGACTCGACCCAAAAACAACCTATCCGAATTGACCCAAATTGACTCGAATTATCATATAACCGAATTAAAACTCGAACTAGACCCGAACCGAACTGAACCAAATCTAAACCGAATGCAAACAAACTCGAAATAAATCAAACCGAAACAATCCGAACTAAAACCGAACGACCCGTTTGCCACCTCTACCTATATTCTTTTATAATTATATATGGTTCGTTTTATAAATAATTATTAAAATTAATATTTTAATTAGCTATGGCGGTTATTAGTAATATTTATTTTAGAATATATTCTTAATTATTAGATATTAACCCTTTAATTATTTAGCTATAAATATTGGTGTTCGAACCCCAAAAATTCTAAAAACAAAGATTATTCTCTTAACTAACGAAATAAGATGGTTCGTACAATTTCTTAATTTTTTAAATTTGGATAAAGAGTTTTTGTTCTTTTAAAAATTACATGTGGTTTACAAGTACATGAAATGTCTAGAATTGGAGAAATTATATTATGGGTCATTCTCTCCATATCATCCTTTAGGACTCCCGATGTGAATTAAGCTCAACATCAACCAATATTATGTTCCTATTAGCCGTTGAAATTTGAACTTATCTTTAAGCCGAATTAATCTTTATCGAATTAGATAAAAATCATGTTTATTCATTTCGTGAGTCTAACTTTCTCAATATGTAATAATAGATTTTTCTCATAAACTTCTCTCCGAGATTGAATGCAAGAAGTAATAGAAACAAAAAATAAACAAACCTTAGAATCTTAAAATTGCATTAACAAAGACTTAAACAAAATACAAATGTTTCTCACAACTACTCCGCAACTTAATATTAGCCCTAGAGGAATTTAGAACATTATGATGGGAGGATGATAGGTAAAAATAATTAAATAAATATATTTGATTGGTTGCTCCATGGATAATGTGGTTAAATTCAGAATGACCCATAATATAATTTCTTCTAGATTAGGCAATCGATTAGAATAAAAAATATATATGTACAACCATATAAATTAAAATTTATTTTAATAGTAAAATTAAAGTTTACACAAAATTAAAATTAATTTTTCACATATTTAACCAGAATTAATGAAACGTTTTTGATATTTATCGTTTTTGTAAATTAGTTTTTAAATTTTAAAAATTATGTAGTTTTTAGAATTGTAAAAAAACGGAACTCTTCAGGGAAATTCTGTTGTTTAAAAATTTTATTCAATATTTTTCTTGAATTAGGGGGGAAAAATTAAAGGCAAGCCGATGATCGATATTAATTAATTAATTACTATTTTATTGTCTCGTTTTATCCACGCCTATGAACATGAAAAGATCCTATGAACCAACTTCCTATTTCTTGATTCATTACCGTATAGGTGCAATACACTTTTTATCCGTATCGGTATACGCACCCAAAAATAAATATTTAACTTGAATTTTACTTAAAAATCCTATATAACCTATATGATTAAACATCAAAATATTTCTACAAGTTATTTAAAGTATAGTAAGTGACTTTTTATCAATTTTTCATGATTTCATCCCTTAGTATGAATTCTATAATTCTTAGGGTCCTAAGTTACGAAAACATCAAATCAACATTCTATAAAACAAGACAATCATTTTATGAGGCACAAGAAGACGGAAATGTATTGACCTCAAACAATAAGTTCGGATCAAAACTTCCACCAAACTTTTTTCACCTCCAAACCTTGTCCTTGAGCTTCAAAATCCTTCCTCTACCACCCCAAGAGTATTAAGTTGTTGATCAACTTTTTCTTGTTGTTCATACGGAGATTTTTATTCTATACTAACAAGATTTTAACTTCTATCTCCTTTGAGGAAAGGAAAGAAGAGATGAAGGAGAGATGTAACCCCTAAAGATGTAACCCTTTCTTTCCACTTTTGCAAGAGAAATAAAAGAGATAACAGTCTTTTATTTCTTTTAGGGATAATTACTGAATTACTCCCTCTTAAACTTTCTTTAACCAAAATAACCCAACATTTAAGCGTAACAAGACAAATTCGAGGCTTAATATGATCCAACATGCTCAAACACTTGACCCAATATGACGGTCCATGGTTCGGGTCAACTTCCGACATAGACTTAAAAAAATCGGGTCATTACAAAACGTTTTGATATTTATCGCTTTTGAAAATTAGTTTTTAAATTTTAAAAATTCTGTAGTTTTAAGAATTGAAAAAAAAAAATGAAACTCTTCAGGAAAATTATGTTGTTTAAAAATTTTAATCAATATTTTACCTCAACTAGGAAAAAAAATTGAAGGCAAGCCGATGAGCGATATTAATTAATTAATTAATTACTATTTTATTGTCTCGTTTTATCCACGCCTATGAACATGAAAAGACTATGAACCAACTTCCTATTTCTTGATTCATTACACTGCAGGTCCTTCTAATCGAATATAATCATATATAACAGCTTGGAATGGATTTTGGCTTCTTGTCTGTGAAATAAAGATTGTGTTTTCCCCTCTCTGAAATCTATTCCCAGGCACGTCTATACTATAAAGCCTGTACAATCCATGAATTCCATGTCTCGGTACCACATTGTCGCATCCAATTCTCATCGTTGTAAAATAAGGTCGAATGGCATTCGGATCGTTGAATCGAACCTGTGTTAGAGTGAAAGATGCATTGGTAAATGATGAGTGAGGATGTTCGTTGAAGTTTTTACTATAATTATACCTGAACTTCAGCATATGAAGCTGCTGCCAATGCCAACTGGAGAGTATAATTTCCAGCCTCTTTTACTTCCTGGAGATGGTATCTGATCTGCCATGTGGTTGCATTGTGGGCATTGTTTCCTACATTCCTGTGATTCAAAATATTAGCACCAACCAAAAAAATAATCCACCTTCGTCGATGTATTGGATACAGATTAAGTCAATCTGGATCGAGTCGATTCGGATTTTAAGCCGTTCACTTGCTGATTTGTTGACTTTTATAATTGAATCAGGTTAGATCGAGTTAAAGCTTAGATATGTTGAGGAATTTGTAAGATGAAAATAGCACCTGGGAACGTGAGCGAAGAACCAATCCTTTGAATAATTACTAACACCCACATTGTAGACAAGATCACCGTTCCGGTAAATCTCCGAGTAACGATCCCACAATCCGTATTGTCTAAATCTGTTTCGTCACAAAAACATGTTTTAAAGTTAATGAAATGTTAAGGTGGTAAGTATGAGCAAAGAGCTTACCTGTCGACGTTACTGGTGAGGATTGAGTTAACAAGTGATGGGTTCGGTTCCGGTATGAAGAACTCAGCCGCGGTTCTGTCTGGAATCCCAATTTCCCACAATGTGGGGCCGTTTCTTGGAGGATCATATATAAGTATACCCACGTTGATTTTGCTGCCTGCATGTGAATATCTCCAATATAAGTTTAAATGGTCCAAACGATCAACTTTTTTGAAACCCAAGGAGTCAATAATTGCATTAATTAGGAGTTTAGGATATTTATGTTACCTGATTGGATAGTGATTTCTTGTTCTAATTTATAGTCCCCGATGAAACCATAGACCCATGCATACAAATTATACAACCCTGGTCGGACGTCTTTTATCCTGAATCGGCCAGTTTCGGATGTTTGAGTCCAGAACTGATAGCCCTAGAAATAAAAAAGATGAACATATGGTAAGTAGACCATTGGTACAATAGAAAGTAGTATCTAGCTCAATACTAAATGGGAACGACACAGGTGCGTGGAGGTGGTCGTACCCTTAAAAATATAAAATATTTATATATTTTTTTAAAAAAATATTATTTCCGTCCAACATAAAATGTTTTTTTATTAATTTTTTTAAAATATATTTTTTTAATTTTAACTATAATTACATTAAATATTATAAATAATTAAATTTTATAAAATATATATTTAAAATATGCTCGATTAGAAGTTCTTAAAATATATTTTTTATATTTTTATTAATACTAATTTTTAAATAATCATGAGTGAAAATTAAAAAAAATACCCAAAAAATCAATAAAAAAATTATATGTGGGAGGAGTATGAAGTTTTGCTAGGTCAAATTTGGACGTAATCTCACGGTGCTTGTATCAATTTCTTTGTGATGATATGATCTTGCACCCAGGAAGTTTTAAAATCTTTATATAAAATCGTGCGTCCATCCATGATACTAACCTTTCCTTCCGTTTGCCATGATCCTGCGAATCCAGGCGCAGCCAACCCCACAAAAGCAGATTTCGCCAGCATCAATTTCTTGTCCATGTATCTGAATCGAGAAAATAAAGGCAAAGATAAGCTTAAACAACACTACAAGAGTGAAGTAATTGGATGACGATGACAAAATAGTGGGAAAGGAAAAGACCCATACTGGTCTCGAACTAGTAATTGACCATAAACTTCTCCTCGTCCTTCAGCGTGAGGGAAATCTTCAGAAGCAACGAAACTGTAAGGCCATCTTTTGATTTCTTTCATCATCCGTCTTTTAGCATCATTCCAGAGTGTATTACGGTAACCATGTTTAGGATCGGGAGCAGCGGAGTTGAGATAGATTAAAACAGGGCCGAAAACCTTTTTCCAAGCCTCTCCTTGCTTATATAACACGTCCATCTCGGTGCCCGTATAATGAGTACTCGTAAACATCTACGTCAAGAAAACAAAAGAATTGATTCAAGCTGAAATGGAAGCTGTATAAGATTGTGTGTTGGGTTACTTACGGAGAGTGCAGTGGGGCCGACATGAGAAGTAAGATGCTGCTTATGCGGGCCACCGCTTCGGAACTCATTGCTGGGGTTAATTACCCAGAAACCGACGGCGGTGGCATCTGATATCCACCCATGAAGGTGATTATCTTTGTTCTCTGAGGAATATTGGTACTTGTCGTCGACCTGCATTTAAACTTAGTGTATATTTACCCTTAAAAATCAAAGAGTTTAGGAAAAAAAGATGGAAGACAATACCTGTCCTCTAAATCGTGGATCTGTTGGATTTGTCAAGAGAACAGCTTCTTTAAAGGCAAGAACTTCACAGCGGCGACCTTCCCGATCTTCTGCGGTAGGCATTATGCCTTGTCTCGTGTCTGATATTGCCATGAAATTAAACCTGAATCGAAATGTCACATGGCATCAAACATCGACATTCCTCTCAATGCTTTTAACCATAAAAAGCACAACAGATATTCCATTGTTAATTGTATTTTACTTGTCTTCCTTGAGCTTGAAAGCAATCCTTATTTGATACATACGAGCATCTGGAAAATCTGCTTCACGCTCAAAAATACCATACATATACACCCCAGGAACTCCTCGTCGTACTATATACCTGCACAAGCCCTAAAACATTGAGCACAGAGAAAAAAAAAACGTGTCCTTTCAACCTAGAAGAATGTTTGCAAACCTTTTGTCTATGTTTAAAGGAGCAGATCTTCGACGGTCTGTTTTAGAATTCCATGTTTTGGTAAAGGAAACCTCAACTACCTTATCAGTTTGTGTAATAATCTTCATATGTTGTCCAGCTAATCTGCAGTAGCATGAAATTACACATAAAAACCAGTGTTCATTAACAGATTACCACTAATGTAAAAATCACTAACAACTTACCTGTCATAGGCTTCATTATCCCAGACAACGTCCCAGTACCTAAAGAATCGGCGAAACTCAATTTGAATCCAAACCTAATCGTAACCAAACCTAATCGTAACCAGACATGGGAAAATTTTAAAAAGTGCATATACCCTTTATTGCCGTTGTGGTTTTTGGTTTCAAGCACATTAGGCATGGTCTTGTATTTAATTCCTGACAAATGACCAGAAAGCTCCTCGATGGTGACTTGAATGAGTCCATTATCAATAAAAACCTGGAAAAAAAAAAAGTTACATTTGTAATTAATACTAATACCCATGCATTATTTTTCCTTGTTTCATCAAAATAGTTACTAAAAGAAAGCAAATTGAAGTATACACATTGAGTTCTTACTCTATCATTGTTTCTACGCAACTTGACTTCCTGAAACTTCCTGATTCTATCCTTGCTTTTTCTACAGTACAAACATATATACATACAAGATTAGATATGATCATCCGTATTTTGTTTTACTACTTTATGCAAGGAATAGGCAAAAAGATTATGAACATGGGAATTTTAACTAAAGACAGTAAAAAACCATGCATTCACATGTTCGTTAGAGATAAGTTTTTTACCACCCAAAAAGCATTGCCATAAAGAAAGACGGGTAACTATTACCAACTCTTACTAGAAGTTACTGTCTGGTTTAACAATTTGAGTCTTGTGCCATGTGCAGTAGGGTAAGTCTAAAAAGTGTCAGGGTGTTCAAAAACCAGTAGTTCGAGGAAGATAGTTGAAAGAGCTGAAGAAAACGGATTCAAATTCGAACCCAAACTTTAACTCAATCCGATTCATTCGAGAAAATTCGAAGTTTAAATCCAAATACAACATCGTTTCTCATCGCTTAAAACAATGCAAAACCAGATAAAAACATGGGATAATAAGTATGAAAGGAGAAGAAAGAACCTGAGAGGGATTTCAGCAGAGAAAGATGAGAAAAACAGCAACGAGAACTCAATGGTGAATAATAGCCATACAAGAAGGTGAGTCGAGTGAGTCCTGGTCACCATCTTCTCCATATTTTCTCACTGGACAGGTGCAGTAAATCATCAAACATTTTGAGGGTCATATACTCATCATGATTTTTCTTTATTTTTTTCCTTTTCTTCCTCACAGCATTAATGGGAAAATCCCATGGATTTGGAAAGGAAATCAAAGAGAGAAGTATAGGTTACCATAAATGGAAAGAACCCCAACGGCAACATGACAGACTTCGACGGATTCAGAACAAAAGAGAAAAGAAGAAACCAATGTTTTTCTGGTTACGCCAAGGGGTTTTTGGTGGGATTTTTCGTTCCAAAAAAAATATGGCAAGGGGTTCTTAATGGCTTTCCGAAACGTGCACCAGCCTATATAGGAACTATATATACATGGATATCAATGAATTTGTTATCTGTAATATTCTTAAAATATACATGAAATCAGTTTTAAAATTTGAATTCATTGATTATCCATTAATATATTTTATTGGTATTCAGATTTTGATACTAACTCAATAATATTATTCTTGGATATCCTAGTTTGTTAAAAAATCTTACTAATTAAAATATAAAATAAGAAAAGGAAAAAGAAAAGATTAAACGTTTAAGTTGTAAATTATATTAATTAGAGAAAAGAGAAACTTATTATAACCATTCATGTATTTAACACTAATCCTTTTTTATTCAAATACAATAAATAAATCAAGCTTTAAGTTTTGATGGATTTGATGTTGTTTAATACATTATTCCATTTGAGGTTACTATATTTTTTTTAATTCATTAAAATAAAGTTTTTGTATTTTTTATGGATTTGTATCTTATATATATATATATATGATGAAGACTGAAAGTTTTTACAAGTATCTTAATTTAATTTAGAGTGTAAGATTCATGGATTTAGACATAGGATTTAAAATTTAGGGATAATAACTATAATTTAAGGTTTTGATTTAGAATTTAAGGTTTACGGGTGGAGTTTTGTTTTTAAGATCATTAAAGTCTAGCTTTTAATCTCTAAATCTTAAATTTTAACCAGTATCCTTAAATTTTAGATCCCTACACTCTAAACTAAGAATCTAAACTATAAAATTAAGACGTTTGTAAAGAATTTAATTTTTATCACTAATATATACTAATAGTTGTATTAATTTTATTATTGATATTTAATCTATTAATTAATTAATTAAATACAATAAAGATCCATTTTAAGATATTCTCTAGATTTAATTTATTTTATTGGCAACGTTAATTGAAATAAAGATTTTTATTTAGTATACTAATAAATAAACCTAACCTCAATTTGAAAACAAATTAGCCCATCCCACGCGGCAAGCACTTGGATTGCAAAAGCTGAAAAATAACCGAACGTTCTGCTAGCTCCTAAGTGTCTACAACGCCTTGCGCCGCACTCGAGACTCAGAAGTCAGAAAATATAAATAATATCTACAGTAGTCTATTCTCGTGTTTTTTTAACTATACACATAATAATAATTTTTTATAATTTTCCGCCAATAAAATCATATACTATTACAAAAATAAAATAACTATGGATCATTTAAAATTGGTAAATATATTTTTTTAAATTCAAATAAATAATTATATGTGAATGCATTTTAGCCTTTTTTTTAAAATAATATAATATTAAATAAATTTCTGGAAATAAGATATGTTGATATATATTTTGGGATATACGATAAAAATTATAATATAATGGAAAATAGTTATGTAGAGATGACGACTAAAGTGAAGACGTTAACCGTAAATGATAAATTTTTCTAATTTATATTATTTAAATTTTTTTATCGATTCAAGACGAAGTCAAGAAAAAATCGTTACTTGCAGATGACGTCTTCTCCCAAATCTTCATATGTAGATGACAACTTTCTTTAATACTATAATTTTTACCGTAGATCTCAAAATATATCTCAATATGTTTTATTTAATAAAATATTAAAATTATTTATAATATTTTATCAAAACTAACTGTATTTTTATCCATAAATATTAAAATTATTTAAAATACTCCAGGTAACATGATAGGCAATTGAGGGTATGCATTTTACCCATACGTAAGTTCCTTGGGTAGGACCACAAACCAACAAGAACGAGTGGAGTGAACATGAAGACATGTATGTTTCTTATTTTACTGAAGACTAAATTATTGTAAAGTTTTGAGTATTTTTATACGATGAAAATCGAGGACAACAAACAGGGTTTATTGGGGGCTACCTCCTAGAGTCTATATGTCAAGTATATAAAATAAATTAACCAATCGATTAAAATTTAAATTAAAATTAATATTGAATAGAAAAATTCTTTAACAGTATAGAATATCGTTAAACACTTTTAATATTAGATATTATTAAATATTATTAAATTAATTAATAAAGATTAAAAATCTCAATAACTCAATATACAATTAATAAAACAGTAATAGATTTAACATATAATTATTAATTGTATATTGAGTCCTTAAAATTTTTAATTTTTATTGATTAATTTATTAATATTATACGGTGTTTAACGTTAATGATATTTAGCAATGTTTGATACACGCGATATACTTGTCCTTTTGAATATCAACTATACAATGAACTATTTTTTTTTTTCATATTTCATAACAAAGGCATAAGAGTTGATGTAAGTGGTTAAGTTGTTGCGCAAGATCGGTCGGCGATGGTAGTCCGTAAGTTCGTCTGTTGTGTTATTATTTTATTTCGGATAAAATACACAAAATGTTATTAAATTATTTTTATTGACTCAAAAATATTATTAAATTTTGAAATAAAAAATATTTAAATATAATATTAAATTTTATATTTTATTAATTTTAATATATTTATGTCACACCACTATTAACTCTTAACTGAACAATTAAATTAAAAAACTATCATTTTACTACGATTATTTTAAAGCCTAATTGTGACACCCTCGCCCCGGGATAGGAGACGGGGCATCGACCGAATATTTAATTGGTATTTTTAACCGAATTCACATTCAATTGTAAGACACTTTAATTCATTTGTATGACTTTCGATTTGTTTGTAAGACATTATGAGTTAATCTATTGTATCTCTTATCAATTTGGAGGCCAATTTAAAACTTTTTTTTACAAATTCAATTTGCTCAATAGTTAGTTTCGAACTTATTCTTATTTAACGGTCATAACTAATTAATTCTTGATTTAATGGCCAATTAGAGATCAATATAAGCTTTAATTCGAATTATAGAATCATTAAACAATATGTGAGACTCTCATTCTTTTAACCTTAGAATTTGAGTCACAAGTTCCAATTATTCGAATGGTGATTCAATTATATCTTGAGTTTCTCAATTTCCTAAACCATATCATTCATATTAAGTTCGGATATAATTTAGAGCTTGTCCCAATTCGAGGTACCCTTTGTTCAATTCTAAGTGTATTTCGTTCTTCAAATTCTAACTCAATACAAATGGATGAGCTCAATATGTTAAGAGTATCGAAACACCCTTATGGTGTATCGAAACAGGGGTATCGAATCACGATTCGATACAGGTCAACTATGTTGACCCGTTGACCAAAGTTGAAGACCTAGTTCGAAATAGGTATCAATGCAATTTTGTCACTGGAGGCCCCAGTATCGAACCAGGTATCGATACTAGTTTTCCTCGTTGACTAAGGTTGGGAAGCCTGGTTCGATACTAGTATCGAACCAGGGGGCTCACAAGAAGGCTTGGTATCGAACCAAGCTTCGATGCCTTTATGCCATTGTCAAAGGTGGTACCGATACCCATGGGAATGGTATCAATACCCCTGCTCGAAATGCAAAAATTCTAGCTTTTTAAAGACTTAGACACTATCCAAAGACCATCTATATAGACTCAAGTCATTCCTAAAGCTTAAGGAATGATTCCAACATGTTAGACATCAACAATCATTTACCAATTTACATTTGGCCAAACCATTGCTAATCTAAGGTTCATGAGCTTAACATACTGATTCTAACATTTTTAATCAAATTGCCAATCATCATATCATATGCCACCTAACAATTAGCTAACCTTTATAACATACCTCTTTTTCTAGGCAACTAACATATCCATGGTGTGATTCTAAGGTTTCACATGCTATTCTACTTATTTCTATGTTCACATGCCAAGTCCACTATTTGCCTACTACATGCATAAAACAAGACCAACATTACATACCATGAGCCAATCTCCAAGGGAGATAAGGCTAGCCTAACATATTCAAATGCCTTATGGCTTACATACCGGACGTACGAATGATCATATATACAAACCATGATCCAAATATCAAAATGCATGAGTCATTCTAAGCATACACCCTATGCCACCATAAGCTAGGAGTTACAAAAGTATAAAAATACCATACTTTGGCTTGCTTGGTGTCCTTCCTCCCGATCGAACTCAGCTCAACTCCTTTGCTCGATAACCTGTTGTTTTGGGAAGGAGGAAACAAAGGTGGTAAGTACATACGAAGTACTTAGTGAGGCAGCCCTAAGTCTAACCATTTAGACATTAATCACGTAATAAGTAACATGCTCAAAGTAAGCCATTAATCAAGATCTTATTAACAATTCAAACATATATACACAAAGTGTCATGCCACTAGCAATTTCATATTCAAGCTCAATCGTAGATCATGTTCAAAAGCTTAGTAATAATTTATATTCAGATGTATACTAGCAACCTATAATCAATGCTCAAGGGCAACTTATATTCAAATGCTTGCTAACAACTTACAATCAAATGCTCAATAGCAAGGTTATATCAAATGCTCAATAGCAAGGTCATATCAAATGCTCAATAGCAATTTTATAATTTTAATCTTTCGGATTAGTTTCAAATGATACCTTAGCATAGTTAGACTAGGTAAGCGAGTCAACAGAAGTACCACAAGGTACTGACAGAAGTGCCACAAGGACACTAACAAAAGATACCCATGGTATCTACAAATGGTGACTAACCACCAACAAAGGTACCCATAGTACCAACAGAAGTACCAAAGTACTGATCAGAAGTACTAAAGTAATAACAAATAAGCTCAGACCCTATGTATGTCGTACTACCTATGACCAAATATCGACCAAGGCTCAATCAAGTTCCATATTCATTTAATCTTTCTCTTTGTATTAGATCAGGTTCCGTACCATAGCATTGTTCACATATTACTATCAACTAAAGCATTTATATCAAGCTAACATATCAAAAGCATTGTCATGCTAACATATCAAAAACATAGTCATGCTAACATACCAAAAGCATTATCATGCTAACATATCAAATGCATAGTCATGCTATCATATCAAAAGCATTTAAACAGACTAACTTATCAAATAATCGAACCATCATAGACATATCTTATGCATGACCCACGTACCTGACATCCGTAGTCGTATGCCATTACTTACCTCGGTATTTCTGAGCTATACAAATGTACTAAGATAGTCTAACACCTAGCACTCAAGTATGGCATCTAACAAATCATTTACATTTAATCCTTCTTCCCGTATTACCAATTATTTTATTAATCCGGTTACATTTCAAATTAAAACAAATAACAAAGGTGGTTAGGACCCTAGGTCCCAACCCTAAGGTTTGCCACACTCGTAATTAATTCCGAGCTACTCAAGGGTTGTAGATGGTGATCCCCTTACCTTTATTCCTTGCCAAATCGAGTCTTTTTTCCTCGTTGTCCTCTTTCCTCAGATTCTCTAACAAGCCCTTATGGATCAAATTACAACTTTTTCTACTGAACTCGGATCGAGGTTCTGTAAATTTTTACTTAATTTAGGTATATAGGAGTATCATAATTCAAAAATTCAGCTCCAAATTCCAACAATTCCGACCTAGGGAATTTTCCAAAGATAGTTACCCAAAATGACATTTTCTAGGCCACTTGACTAGTTTTCCTTTTTATGACCTTAATTCATAATCCATCTTAAACTCATGATTTTCAAGCATTCCAAACACAAAATTAAAATCAACAAATCCCCAATTTAATCATCTAATCAAATCAAACATCATAACTAACATATTTACAAATATCCAAATTTCCAAGCTTCTTAATTTGTTGTTGATGCTTCCAGAGCTATACCCAAGCAAATATAATCTTCAATTTTGGTTTCTCTCAACCTAGTTAACTTGAAAATATCATGGAATATTCAAAACCCCAAAAGTTCCAAAACCTTAACATTTTCGGTTTAGGGAAAAGGAAGCTTACCAAGGTATTTAGGCTTGATTCCCTATCTCAATCCCTAATCATGTATGGATTCCAAGCTAGCTCCTCAAATCTCCATGGAAAATCTCTCCCTCTCTTATGTTTCCATTGTTCACGTGAGAAATGGGGAAGAATGAAGCAAATTGTCTACTTGTTTGATATAAATAGGTGGGGAATGACCTTCTTGCCCTTAATGACATATCTAGGCTTGACTTATTGCAAAGGGTAGTTTAAGGAACACTTTTATTTATCATGCAACCTTCCAATTCTTATTTAATTTAATTTGGCCACTTTTATTTAGCCCTTGTTACCGTTCTTTTATTTCAATTAAGTCCCTCACTCTTAATCCAATTATCACATGATTTGGTTTAATCAACAAATGATTCGAGTCATTTTACCAGCCCTATTTCGGGGTGTTACACTAATTCAGACTAAAGCGTTGTCGGTTTGTTGAAAAAGTATAATAAAACCGATGTATTTGAGTGTTTTAACCTAAGACCTTTACATAGAAAAGCCAAGCCTTACCCAATCAGCATGTAATTGGATAATATTTTACCATAAATATTATATATTTTAAATTTTATTTGAGATTAATTCAAATTATTTTATGAAATAAATAATTAGGGGTAAACTTTTAAACGAGTCGAGTCAAATTAAAAAATTTCCAGCAATTCAAGTTTAGTCATCATATTTTACAATTTGATTTTTTTTTGAATTTTTTAATTTAAGTTAATTTTAGCAAGATAGAGTCGAGTTTGAATCAATTTTTCGAGTTTATATATAAATTTTAATTTTACTATTTATAATACTATAATACAGTTTGATACTAATTTAAACTAATTTCTCTTTATATCTACATACATATTTTTTTCATATTATTTTTTATACGTGTAAATAAGATTTTGAATTATTATTATTATTATTATCATCATCATCATCATTATTATTATTATTATTATTATTATTATTATTATTATTATTATTATTATTATCATCATCATCATCATCAAATATCTTAAGTATGAATACGTTTCATTAAATCACAATGCTCGTTAAAAACATCTTTCTTATCTAAATAAGGCCAAAACGAGATAAAAAAATTATAATAAATTAAATAAGATAAATTTAATAAAAAATTTAAAACTATAAAATAAATAGCATAATTTAAATAATATAATATAAAAGATATAAATAAAAATTATATTAAATAAAATAAAAAATGAATATGCAAAGTGAACATATTATAAAAAATTAAAGAAAAAAGAAATAGAAGAAGATATTATTGAAATAGAACTAGAAATAAATATAGGGACTAAATGTGCAATTAGACCCTATAATTAAAAGAGAAATTTTTTAGTTATTAAAAAAAATCGAATAGATAAAATTTTGAAAATTTGAACTTGATTTGAACTTGATTTTTTTTTCGAGTTATTTGATTCGAATTGAATAACTTAAAATTGAAAAAATAACAATTTTTTGAGTTGAGTCTAGTTTTGCTCAGTCATATAAATAATATTATAAATAATATTAATATATAAATAATATAAAAATATTATGTATATATATCAATATGTATAAATAATTTTTTTATATTTCTTAAGAAATTATTAATATAAATATAATAATGATTAAAAAACTTAAAATATTCATACAAATAATACATTTATATTATAAATAATATATAAAAATCATAAATTCTAAATTTTAAATCTGAACTCTAAACTTTATGTAATACTCTCGACCAAGATATCATATTGGACCTCTATAACAAAACCCGTGTTACAAAATTTCACTTAAGCCCAATATCCAAGTTCAAAACATAAACTTATCCATTGAAAATGTTTTTTTTTCAGACAACTTGAAAATAAGTTTGAAAAGATTTTAAGAGGTTTTGAAAATGTTTGAAATATTTTAAAGTATCCAAACTTATATTTTTAATGTGACTATATTGATACAAGCTTTGTTGTGTTTGATACACCTGAATGTTTCAATCTAATTTTCAACACTATCAAAACTCGTATCGATACAAGTATTTAGTTTATCGATAGAGGGTGCTTCAATGCACCCTTATGGTGTTCTGATACACTTTGCATGTTTCTTTAGAAAAAAACTAATGGTTAGGATCTGTATCGATACAGTCTTTTAGTGTATCAATATAGTGTTTCGATACACAAAAAAAGAGTTTCTATACACCTATTGATTTCAGTTTCAACGGATCATTTCCATAAGAGTTGTATTGATACAACTACCACGTGTATCGATACACTTGACAACAAAATTGAAAATATGCTTGAAAATTATCTCTAAATGACTCAAATTCAATTTCAACGATCACCAACGGGTTGAAACTCATTTAGGAGAATAAAAGACCCCTCAAGCACCTAAACAAGCTAATGATCTTATTCCCAATATTTACTATGATTATAAATTTGTCTTAGACCTTAAATTTTATCTTTGTGTAGACAAACACTTGTGAGCCAAAATGTTAATGTATGCTCAAGTGTATTAGGATTTTTGGTGATTGTTTAAGTGTGTAAACAAATACCTATTACAGGAAATTCAATTTGCTTAGAATTTTATTTAAAAAAGTGTTCCCAAAGTTCGGTTTGTAAACTTTTGATGCTTGATTCGGATAGTATGTCAAAGTTGTACTGGTTGCCTTCTTTGTCGAGAAAAGAAGACGAATTCTTAGTGCATTTAGCCCAACATCTTTGAGAAGATGTTTTCTTGTGAAGATGTCAATGAGTTATGAGATAAACTTGACGTCACATATGAAGGAAAAATAAAGTAAAGAAACCAAGATCAGACTCCTCAATCTAGAGTATAAGAATTTCAAGATGGAATCAAATGAAGACATCATGAAGATGTTCGATAGTTTCTCCATAATTATCAATGGACTCAAATTATGGTGAAATTATTCTAGAAGAGAATCTTATTTGGAAGTTTATTTATTCTTTTCTCGAGTCAAGAGACTCAAAGAAGACCGTCATCAGCAAAAATAAAATCTCAAAAATCTAAATCTAGATGACCTTATAAGATCTCTCCTCACATATTAGATTATGAAGAAAAGACATGAAAAGAAGAAGAAGAAGAAAGAGATAAGAAAGAAGTAAGTTATGATGCTAGGTGTAAATGTCAACACAATAGCTTTCAAATCTTACACACGTAAACATAAAAATTTAAGTGAGAAGGAAAGTAAAAATGAAGAGATGATTCATCTTTCTAAGAAATTTGCATGATTTATGAAGATAAAAATGGATAATTTCAAGCATTAATTGAAGAAAAAGATGAAGGATTCCCACAAGTACAACCAAAAGTTATCATCTTGAAAGAAAGCATATGTAGCCACTTATAGTGATGAAGACCCCATCGAAGAAGAAGAGATAGCCCACATATGCTTTATGGCCCTCAATGAGGGAGAGGTAACTTCTAACTCACAAACTTTAAATTCTTAAACATTTGATAATTTGCAAGAAGCTTATGATGAATTGATTTTTGAATTTAAAGGCTCATTTTTAAAAAATAAAAAATTAATTTTAAAATTAAAAAATAAAAATAATTTTCTTGTGAAAACCAATTTAGAAGTTGAAGCAAAGTTGAAGGAATTTGAACTTAAAGTTTTAGATTTATAAAATGTGCTTCAAGAAAAAAAGTTCATCAATGTGCTTTAGATGATCTTAAGAAAGAAAAAGATTTAATTTTTAAATAGTTTAAAAAAAATTAATTTACGAAAATTAAATTTTTATGTTAGAAAATCTTGTACCCTAGATTTATAAATGAAAAATATTTTAGAAGTATTTAGGTCTACAAAAGGACTAATCACTTCAAATAAATGAGATGAATTTAAAAAATGAATTCCTAAGGGGACTAAACTTTGTGCTACTAATGTCAAAAGATTCAAAGTAATTTGGATACAAAAAATTCTTGATCGTCTTATTTTAGGTGTGATGAAGAATAGATCAATAAATTTTAACATTAAGGGGAGCTCCATACACACAAGATAGAACACTTGAAGAAGCAAGACTTTATATTCTCCCTTTAGTTCAAGTGTGTTAAAAATTAGTTGAGTTTATCTTCAATTTGATTTATTTATTTTAATTCAACTAGTTTATCATATATTTGTTAAGCTATCATTTCATTGATATTTTGAATAAGGGGATCCTATTTTTCTTTAAAAAATAGCATTTTTTAAATCTTTTGACAACAATTTTTATTTAAAAATTCTCCATATTTATTGAGCTTTAAAATTTTCAAAATTTGTTTGAATCATTTTTGATATAACAAAAAATGGAGAATATTTTAAAAAATTTGATTTTCAAATGAATAAGGGGCAGTTTTATTGGGTTTTAAAATTTAATATCTTATTCAAACTTTGTTTTTATTCAGGGGGAGAAATCTCAAAAACAACTTTTCAAGTTGGTTTTCTTATATCAAAAAGGGGAAGATTGTTGAGATATTGGTTTTTGATAGTATTAAAAAAATAGACTAATTTGAAAAGATTTTAAAAATGATTCTTATATCCAAACAACTTTAAAATAAGTTTAAAATTTTTTTGAGAGGTTTTGTAATTGTTTGAATCATTTTAAAGTAGCTAAACTTGTAATTTTAATGTGACTGTATCAATACAAGCTTTGTTGTTTCGATAGACTTGAATGTTTCAAGCTAATGTTCAACATTATCAAAAACTGTATTGATACAAGTATTTATTATAATTTTAATCTCAAAAACAACTTTTCAAGTTGGTTTTCTTATATCAAAAAGGGGAAGATTGTTGAGATATTGGTTTTTGATAATATTAAAAAAATAGACTAATTTGAAAAGATTTTAAAAATGATTCTTATATCCAAATAACTTTAAAATAAGTTTGAAAATTTTTTGAGAGGTTTTGTAATTGTTTGAATCATTTTAAAGTAGCTAAACTTGTAATTTTAATGTGACTGTATCAATACAAGCTTTGTTGTTTCGATAGACTTGAATGTTTCAAGCTAATGTTCAGCATTATCAAAAACCGTATTTATACAAGTATTTATTGTATCGATATAGGGTATTTCGATAACTCTTATGGTGTTTCGATACACTTTCAAAAGTTTTTTTGGGAAAAAACCCAAAGGCTAAGATCTGTATTGCTATAGTCGTTTAGTGTATCAATACAAGGTGTTTCTATACATCAAATAGGTTTTTCTATACACCAATTGATTTCAAGTTCATCGGATCTTTCCTAAAGGGCTTGTACCGATACAACTACCACATATATCGATACACTTGATAAAAGAATAGGAAATATGCATGGAAATCAGCGCCAAACGACTTCAATTCAATTTCAATGGTTACCAACAGTTAAGAAATCATTTGGGAGGATAAAAAGACCCATCAAACACATAAAGAAGCTAATGATCTTATTGCCAACATTTACTAAGGTTAGTCCTCCAACTTTTCAATCTCTGTATTTGTGCTTTAAAAGTTTTAATTTTTATAATTTAGTCACTAAACTTCACTAAACTATATGATTTTTTAAGTTCCATAAGTTGACTCAATTTGAGTACCATATTTGCTCAATTGATCATTTGGTTAGAAGTCAATGCTATGATTTGACTAGATCAGTTTTGAAGGTATTACAAACGTAAGGCGAAAATTATCAATCGATTCATTTGATAGGTCAAATTCGAATTTTTGCAACTTATGAATTCTAAAAACTGACATTCATTACTTCTGATAAGAGATATCAAATAATATTTTTGTTTATGCACCTTTTATAGGCAATAGATGCTCTCTCACATAGGGATGTAAAAACAGTTACTCGGATGGGTTTTAGGTCAAGTACTATCAGGTCGGGTAAAATCCGATATAGGTCATTTTAGGTTGATTTGATGTTTTGACTCAATTCGGGTCGGGTGCGGGTCTATTTCAGGTCGGGTCCATTTCAAGTCGGATCCGTTTCAGGTCGGATCCATTTCAGGTCGAGTTGAAACGATTCGGGTCCAAATCGGATAATTGACAGTTTCATTTCAGGTTGGGTAGATTTCAGGTCGGGTTCATTTCAGTTCGGTTGCATTTTAGGTTAGGTTCATTTCAGGTCGAATTTATTTCAAGTCGGTTTTGTTTCAGGTCAAATTAATTTTGATTTTATATTCATATTAATTCAAATTATTAATTTTGATTTAATACGTAAAAAATGAATAAATATTACACCATAAAGTTAAAGATTAAAGTTTGAAATTATAAAAAAATAAACATTAACGTGTAAGGAGTAAGGACTCAATTACAAAAATTAAAAATTAGAAACATTATGTAAATTAAAAAAATCAATAATAATCGATTAAAAAAACAACTTCTAAGTTATAAGGATTAGATTACAAAAATTATAACTTATTAATAATTAAAAGTATTAAAAATTTATCTTTAAAACAATATAAATTTATAATTATAGTACAGTTTAATATATTTCAAAAATTAAAAATAAATTTTAGACAATATATAGAATTTATATTATAATTCTATAAATGGAATAATAGTATATATAAAATTAATACTATATAAGGAATTTATACTATTTGTAGAAAATATACTATATGTGGAGTGATACTATAATTGGACTAATATTTTTTTTGGAAGTAAAATAATACTAGAATAAGGAATAATACTATTTATGGCATAATATCATTTATGGAATAATATTATTTTTGAAAATGAAATAATATTATAAATGAATTAATATTATATTATATATATATATGAAAAATAAAATTATAATAAATATTAAAATATATTATACTATATATATTTATAATGTATACAATTATTAATTATACATAAATTCATACATAACCTAACTACATTAACATGAGTACATTCTAATTTTTAACATTCATATATATATATAATAAATATGTATGAATGTAACAATGTATATATATTAATATATATATGTATAATTGTATATATGTATATATAATATATATCATATTATTCATATATGTATCATGTATGTTACATCAATATGTACATAACATAACTACATTAACATAACATAAGTGATGATAATAATTAATAAAACATAAGTGATAATAAGTACATTCTAACCAATAACAATTATTAATTAGTAGTTAGTACTAGTACATGTATATATGTAATATGTATATATATCATATATGTAAATATAATATGTATGTTATATCAATTTGTAATTATAATTTATATATATATATATATATACATAATACATTAGTATATAGTACATGTATATATATATATATAATGTATCATGTAAGCTATAATCTATATATATAATCTATATGTATAATGTATTATATATATGTATGTTATATTGTTATATGTATATATATATATATAATATTATACATATATATACATGTTATTATGTTAACATGTATATTAATTTTTAATATATGTATTAATATATAATATTAGTAGTTTAGAACATGTATTAGTATTATATATATGTATTAATGTATCATGTCATGTATGTTAATAACTTAATGTCACATGTATAATGTATTAGACTATTATTACACTATACATAACTACATTGATATTTATGCATATGTAGTTATGTTAAATTGTTAATAATGTAAATATGTAATTTTATATACTTAAAGTTATATGTATATGTATTATATATATTAATATATATGTATGTAATATGTATATGTATTATAGATTTATAGTATTATACATATATACACAATACATTATATATATTTATAATATGTATTATATCATATATATATATATATATAACATATTATAATTCATAATTCATATATTATATATATCATAATTCATACATACATCTTTATTTTTAATGTATACATATGTTTATATATGTATCATATTATATATATTATATAATATGTATAATACATATTACATATTACATATAACATATGTATATTATACATATATTATATATAATATACATCTATATATCATATATTATACATATTTAATATGTATATATATCATATATAAATACTATATATTATAAATATTATACATATTTAATATGTACATAGTACAAAATATATAAATACTATATAATAATTAATATACATAATATATAAATTAAATACTATATAATATACACATACTATACAAATACTATATAAATTAAATACTATATATTTTATAATAATACAGTGATTAAATTAGAAAGAAAATAAAATTTTTGGGTTAATTTAAAACAAATTAGGACTAATTTGTAAGAAATTAAAAACATAACAGATGACTTGAATAATTAGACGCGATCCAATTAAAAACATGCGGATCTTTTCAAAACACGCGGATCTTTTCAAAACACGCGGATCCTCTTGACCCTATCCAATAACTATATAAACCCAAAATTCAGGCCAAAGGCTCATTTTTTTCATTTCATTTTCTCTCTCTCTTATTTTTGTCGAAATTTCTCTCTCATTCTCTCTCTAAATCCTCTGCCTTCTCTCTAGAATAACACCCAATTTCCTAGAAAACTTGTGTTTTTTCGATCAAAACACAAGATGTTCTTCATTCTTCATCTGATATTCATCCAAAAAGCCTCCTAGATCTTCCACAAACACCAAATCCTCTCCAAAAAGTATTTCTACTCGATCTAACACCTTTTCTCTCAGCACAAACATTGTTCTTCCCAAATCCATCTCAAATCTTCAATAAACATTCTATCCTTTCCTAACCTGTTTCTCTTCAATCAAACCCCAATCCCTAATCCCTGATCTCTAAACCCAATCCCTAAACCCTAGCCATTCTGATCCCTAAGCCCTAAACTTGAATCCATAATCTTTAAATTCTAAACCCTAAACCTTAAACCCCAAACCCCAAACCTTTGAACTTCTTATCCCTTCGTATTCATTCTAGAAGCTTCAACTTTTCAGATACATATCCCTTCGTATTCTGTGTAAGTTCATTTAATTTCTTTTATTTTCTTTTTCATATTAATTCTAAATATTAATTATGTTTATTTTTTTTAGGTGTTGATATTCTGTGTAATTTCATATTCTGTGAATCTGTTCTATAAGTATTGGTATTCTTTATGTTCTTTTGGATTCTTATCTCTTCTTTTTATCACTGTAAGTGTTCGTATTCTTTCTGTTAATATTGATGGTTCTGTTTATTCTTATCTTTTCGTTTTTTATTTTTATCTCTATAAGATCTCTATTTATCTCTTTTTCTCTGAAAATGGTTTGTTGGTTTATTGTATTTTGGTTGGTTTTTCATCCCATGTTCACTGTTTTTTGTTGGCTGTTCTTTGTTATTTTATTGTTGTTCATCCCATATTTACTGGTTTTTTGTTGGTTGTTCCTATCTTTGTAAATGATTTAATTCGAGTATATGGGCTGGACTACCCGACCTGCGATGCTATTGGTGTTAAAGGAGATTTCTAAAGGACCTCATGGACTGGTTTAACAATGCCAAGTACAAGGATTAAACCTTTGTTTAGGTCTTAGGGTTTTTTTGCTTCGGGTCTGATATATTTTATGTTTTGTTCTACTTTGAAATTATCATTATTTTGAGTTTTATTTTTATGTACTTTCTTTGAGTAGGCTTTATATATCTAGTTTTTTAGGTTTGTAAATGGTTCATATTCTGATATATATTATGTTCTGTTCTTTGATTAGGCTTTATATTATTTTGAGTTTTTTAGGTTTGTTTAGGTCTTAGGGTTTGTAAATGGTTCTAATATATTTTTTTATTTGAAATTATCATTATTTTGTTTGTTTATACTCTGAAAATAGTTATATTTGCATGCCAATGATAGAATGGTTAGACATCTGAAAGATGATTTGCATGTCATTTCTCCTCTCCCATGCAATGGTAAGTATTTTCATGTTCGATGTGCTGCTCATATTTTGAACTTGATAGTTCAAAAGTGTTTGAAGGTAATTGATTCTTCTGTTGTTAAATTAAGAGAAATTGTTAAGTTTATTGACTCTTCTGATTCTAGACTTTGCAGCTTTGAGTTGGCTGTGAAAGATTGTGGCTCTTCTTTTTCTGGTAAGTTGATTTTGGATGTACCTACTCGATAGAAATCTACTTACTTAATGCTTTGTAGGGCACTTGAAGCTAGGTTAGCTATAATTATTGATATTGAATGGGAAACTACTCAATTAATCTGTGATTTCCTTGAGCCTTTCTTTGAAATTACTAATATGTTTTCTGGTTTCAAGTATCCTCCTGCTAATTTATACCTGGCTAATATTGTTTCTATAGAGAAATTGTTGTGTGATGCTCACAATGATCCTTGTGAGGGTGTTTCTAAAATGGCAGGACCAATGCTTGAGTTGTATGAGAAGTATTGGTCTGATCACTCAACTATTCTCTCCTTTGTTGTTTTACTTGATCCCAGATATAAGTTACAACTTTTAAAGGAGTTGTATGATGTCCTCTATGTTAAGGATGAGGTTGACAGAAGGGTGAGTATTATTTATAATGAGTTTGTTAATTTATATATATATTATTCAAAGTCTGTCCTCCGTTCCTCCTCTAATTCCTCTGTTCAAAGCAACTCTTCTCAAAGTAGTGCAAGTCTGTCCAGTTCTAGTCGATCTCCAACTTTTAAAAAGTCTAATCTTTTTCAGGTGTGCTGATTTAATTTTTTTTAAGTTTATATATTGTTATTTTTTAAATTTTTACAAACTGGTAATACCATTTATTTTCAGAATTTTGTTGCAAATTTAGTTGCCTCAAAGAGTGGAAAATCTGATGTGGACTCATACATTAATATTCCCTTGATCCCTCGTTCTGAGGATAGCCAATTTGATATTTTAGAGTATTGGAAGACACAAGCTATTTCTTTCCCTGTTCTTGCACAAATGGCAAGAGATGTTTTAGCAATTCCAATCACTTTTTTTGCTTCTGAATCTTCCTTCAGTATAGGAGGAAGAATTGTGAACAAATTGAGGGCTAAACTTCTGCCAAAAAATGTTGAAATTTTTGTAACAACCCGTAATTGGTTGTATGATTTTGAACCGAAGGAAAAGGATGAAGATTATCTTACTGTTCTGCAAGACTCTTCAATTCTAAGTCTTACTGAAGATTGAAATCAAGTTAAAGGTAAACCCTCTGATTATTTAATTTTTTTTCTTTTTAGTATTTATTAATTTATAATTTTATTTCTTTTTTGATCTATTTCAGGTTTTCTTCAGAGCTGAATGGTACTGTAGGAAAGACTTTGTAGAACTGAAAACATGTATGACTTATGTATATGCTTATGCTTATGAATGGTTTAGGGTTATGTTTAGATGATATGGTTTAGGGTTATGAGTTATGCTTATGCTTATGAATGGTTTCAGGCTTTCAATTTGTTAATTGTAAGATGCTTATGCTTATGAATGTTTTAGGGTTATGACTTATGTTTAGATGATATGGTTTAGGGTAGATTATAATTATGTTGCTTATGATATGTCTTATGTTATGATGCTTATATTTAGATGCTTACTGTTAATTGTATGATTCTTATGATGTTTATGAATGGTACTATGTTATGACTTATGTTTAGATGCTTACGGTTTAGGGTATATTATGCTTATGTTGCTTATGTTATGACTTATGATGCTTATGCTTATGATATGCTTACTGTTTAATGTATGATGCTTATTATTAATTGTATGCTTATGATGTTTACTATTAATTGTATGCTTATGATATGACTTATTATATTATGCTTATGATGTTTATGATATTATTCTTACTGTTGATTTTTTTTGGTATGTTATGAGTTATGACTTATAACATAGGATTATTGTTGTTATGGTTGATTGCTCTCTGCTGCTGGTTGGTGACTGGATTAATGTTGCTGGTTTCTCAAAGCTGTTGATTTTTTATCTAATTAGTTGCCCTTGGTTAGTTTATGTTGGTTTCTTAGGTAAAAAGTTACCCATAATTAACCTTGTTGGTGGCTTTTAGATTTTTTAGTGCTTGATGATAATAGTTCTGGTAGCAAAGTATTTGCATATAGAATTGTAAAACTTTTTCTATAAGATCTGAGAGCTCACATTCTATAATTTAAATTTTTGCTATAAAATTTTGTATATGATGTACATTTGTAATTTTTATCATGTTTCTTTTGTAAGTTTTACATTATTGAATAATACAATAATTACATCTTCCAATTTACAGTGTACTTTAAATTTATATTCTGAATTGATTTCAGTTTTTTGCTTTGCAATGGCTTAAAGAAGTTGTATAATCTTAGTTTCAGCAAATTAAAATCATATCTGATGGATATTGAATATTAAAATTGGAACTTAAATTATTTTGACTTGAATAATTTTTAACAAATTATTAATTTTTATAAAGTTTATTAATTTAAACTTAAATTATTTAAAATCATTTAAGTTGGACTTGAAAAATTTTTAGGAAATTATTAATTTCGTTGTACATATGACTTAAAATATGTTAAAGTTTATGAAGTTTATTAATTTGCTAAACTTATAAATTATAACTTATAACTTATAAGTATAATATCAAATTTTTTAGTATACAATTTAAAATTAATAAATATTTATAATATAATTTTCATAAATATTGATAATAAATATGTTATAACTTATAAATATTAAAATATAAATTTATCAATGTTTATAATAAGATCATTATAAATATTATATAAGTATGTGAATGTGATAACTTATATGTACAATATAAATATGTGTAATAAAATTGAACTATGTATTATTAATTAAAAAATAATAAACACAAATTATATAAATATTATATCCATATTAAAATTATATAAATATTTATATTTATATAAATATTAATATTTATAATAATAATATTATTATTTTACATTTGTATTAAAAGTATGATATAAGTAATTAAATAAGTATGTATATAACTTATTTATATAAATGTTATATTGATATTAGTTCAGGTTAATAACAGGTCGGGTCATTTATCAGGTCGGGTTTAAAATAGGTCGAATTTAAAACAAGTCGGGTAAAATCAGGTCTCGGGTTAATTCAGCCGAGTAATATCGGTTATCTGCCAGGTCAGACTTGGGTTCGGGTCCGTTTCATTCGGATATAGGACGGGTTTCAGGTCTACAGTAACAGGTTGAAATCGGGTTCAGGTCAATCTTGGTGGGATACAATTCAGGTTCGGTTACTACAATATCAGGTCCAACTCAGGTTCGAGTCAACAATAGCCGGATACAGATTAGGTTCGGATCATTACATCTCCGGGTCAAACCAAGTTCTGACTCCAACAGGTTTCAGACGGGTTTCCGGGTCGGGTCAGCTTTTTACATCCCTACTCTCACACTACTCTTGGAGGCAAGCAAGTATGGATTCTAATTCTATGTAAATTATATATAACTGATGAAATTTTAAATATTCCTTGCTTACATTGAAGTCATTAAATCTTATGCTCCTTATGGATTATTTTATGTTTATCAAAAAAGAAAAAATATCATTCCATTCTTCTAATAAAAAATATCAAAAAAATTTTCATAAAATAAGATAAAATATTTTAATATTTTTAATGTAAATATAAAGACTCGAACATACACAAGGTGAAAATTGAATGAGCTTTCTTGATTACTTGATCAATTACAGAATTTCAAATATTCTTTATTTGATGTGCTTGTTTTCAGTGAGAAAAATTGATACATAAATTACGTAAAATTTATACTCCACATCTTTATCCATTTGAATGTCATTTTAAAGTCTTGGATATTTTAAAGTTCCATACAAGAATGACCAAAAACGAAACTAGGATTTATTGTTGCGAGGGATAAGAGTCAATTAAAAATTTAAATTTAAAAATTGGGAGGGCAAAAGTCCTCTGAAGTAACGCATCCTCTCCACCCGCAACAATATTCTCTCAAGTCGATTGATAAGTGCCTAAAAGGCAGTTATTTATTACCCTTCTCATGGTACTTTATGCATCTATTATACACCAACTTGAGCTAAAATATGGACTCTTTGCACAATATTGGATATTCCGCTATCATTACCTACAAAGTCAATATTTATAGAGAATGCAAATATTATTACATATTCTGTACATGCAGGAATATCAAGGGCCGAGGCAGCAGTGAAACAGTGTTGAGGCCGAGGCAGGGGACAAGGCCGCGACAGCATCCAGAGTGGCAGCATCAACATTGTAGGCGAATGAAAGACAAAAATGTAGAGAACATTCTGGAAGATGCAGTGTACCAATTGGACCAGGCTAGCGCACTAAAAGCCCAAGTCAAAGACCAAACGGGAAAATTCTTCTAAAAGACGGCAAACTTGGAAATATCAGATCTCTTGAAGAAGACTTGTTCCTTACTCCAAGTTAGAATCTATTTAGGAAAGGTTTGCCCTAGGATAAGACTATATATAGCCTAGCCGGCCACATTGTTAAGAGAGTCGATTTTAGAGAAACCCTTCCCCTAAGAATTGTACCTATCGATATTATGTTCTAAATTTCTTAGGGATAGGTGAAGGTTGTAGATATTAGTGAGAGGAGATTGCTTCTTGTTTCTTTGTTCTAATGCAATAATAATATCAAAGTTTGCTTATCATATTGTCATTCCTTGTTCTTGCATTCAAGCTCGAGAGAGAAGTTTGTAAGTAATATATTTATCTAGCATCGAGAGGTGTAGATTCACGAAAGGGATAAGTATGGTGTTGTAAACACTAACTCGGCCTAGAGATAGGTTAAAAGTTTCAGCAGTTAAATGAAGTATTGAATTGGTTGGTGATTATCGTTGATTTACGCCGAGAGGTATCGTTAAGGACCAGTCATCAACAATGCTATGACTTATAGATAAGCGGAGTCAACTACGGACACTTTACTGAACTATGATGCATCTGCCCAAGAGCAAGAGATTGCCGCGGTAGAGAACACTAACGTTGCCGAGGTTGTATCTGCAGTACTGCCGAAGCAGTGTTGTATAACTGCATTGGACAAGAAGAAGATCAATCGAATCCACTAATTGACGCAGCTGGATCCTACCTACTTTCTCTATATCGTTCTTAATATGTTATTTTATGTTTTGTTATTTAATTATTTAATTAGTTAAACAAATCCATTTATCTATATTTTTACTTTATCTTTCAGGAGCAAGGGAACAATGAGAGACATATTAAGTTTATCAATCCTTGTGGAGACGATACACGATATACTTATCGCTTTATTACTTGCGACTTATACACTGCACAGTTGCGCTATTATTACACGCAGCAAGTTTTTGGCGCCGTTGTTGGGGATTGGCAACTAAATTTTGTTTTCTTTTTTTTCGTGCTCTTTAACCATTCATTATTTAACTTTAATTCTAATTATTCATTTTTTTTATTTTTATTAACTTTGACTTATTTGGTATATGACCAGGGCAAACCCGAATGGTCCATTGTATGAATTGGATCCTGAAATCGAACGCACAGGAAACCATCTAAAGCGCAACCTGTTCCAAGTCATGAATGATCCACCAAGAGGACAAATTCTACCTGTTTACCGTAATATACTACCACCAGCAATGTCGTAGCAGCCACTGCCGTGACCATTGCCAAGGTAGCTCACTGTTAGAGACAGTTTAGTGAAATCACATGTTGAACACAATTGGACAGTTTAGTGAGTCTGCTACTGAAGATGCAAGGCAGCATCTTAAATCTTTCATGGAAGTGTGCAATTCTTTTAAGATCTAAGGAGTCTATGAAGATATTTTACGATTAAAGTTGTTCCCCTAGTCACTGAGGGATAGGGCGAAAACTTGGTTAAATGGCATCCTAGCAGGATCCATAGGATCTTGGGAGGAACTCTGCCGAGAATTCATTACGAGGTTTAATCCGACAAATCTCTATGATTGCATCCGTAATGAAATCTCATCATTTCGGCAGGATGATGATGAACCGATGTATGAGGCATGAGAACGCTACAGAGAATTGTTAAACAAATGCCCATTACATGGTTTTCCCTTGTGGACGCAAGTCTCCATGTTTTATAATGCTACCAATGCCTCCACAAGGATGATGCTAGATGCTTCCGCAAATGGGACACTGTTGGATAGAGCACCTGCGGAAGCTATTGAGTTTCTGAACAAACTCGTAAGGAACGACTTCTAGTTTCCCACATCAAGGCGAGGAGGAATGAGACGTCATGCCACGGCCCATGAATTAGACACACCCAGTTCAGTGGTAGCACAATTGGCTTCTCTGACCAAGATGGTTCAGAATATGCAAGCCTAAAGAAATATACATGAGGTTAAGGTAGTTAACTCATCTGATTACATGCAAGATGAGGAAACCATCCTATATGTTGGAAATTATAACAGGAACAATCAAATGATGTCCAACAATTATAACCCATCTTGGAAAAGGCATCCAAACTTTTCATGGACTAACCCCAACAATGCCTTAAATCCAATCAATCAAGCCCCTGGATTCTAGCACCAAAGTTAGAACCTACCGCAGCAGCACACTAAGCAGTCCATGCCACAACAGTAGGTACAACAGCAGCAGTCTCTGAATGCATTGGCTGATTCTCTCACGGCTTTCATGTCAAAGACTGATTCATACATGACCGAGAATAGCCGCTTCATGAAGCGTACTGATGACTTCATGAAACGAACTGAGATGAGACTGTAGAACCAGGAGGCTGAAATCAAGTCTTTAGAAACCCAAGTTGGTCAAATTGCCCAACGACAAAACACTCGACCATCAGGGGGTTTACCTAGCAATACTAAGGTTGCTAAGGTGTTAGGCCACGAGCAATGCAAGGTAATTACGACAAGAAGTGGCCTATAATTAAAAGATAAAGAAAGGACCTCAACCGATAGAGTCCAACCAAAAAAGCAACATCATGAGTACTCAGAAGCTGAGCAGGACCCTGCCGAAAGCACTGCCACGACAGAAGACCAGCAGTACCAGAACAACCTGTCGAGGCAGCTGCAGATAAGTTCACCCCAGGTATTAAACTCAATATCCAAGGAATCCAGAGGACATAAGACCACCACCTCTTTTCCCGCAGAGGTTAAAAAAGCACAAACAGGATCACCAATTTCGGAAATTCCTAGACATCTTAAAGCAAGTCCATATCAACTTGCCATTAGTTGAGGCTATTGAACAAATGCCCAACTATGACAAGTTTTTAAAGGACATAGTATCCAAAGGACGAAGGCTAGGGGAATTTGAAATGGTGGCAGCCACTGAAGGTTGTATGGCCATGCTACATAATCACATGCTGCCTAAGTTAAAGGATCCTGGATACTTTACAATCCCCTCTGCGATTGGGGATGGTTACAAAGGAAAGGCCCTATGCGACTTGGGAGCAAGCATAAATCTAATGCCCAAATCAGTTTTTCAAAAACTTGGAATAGGGCAGGCAAAACAAACAACAGTACTGCTCCAACTTGCGGATCAGTCCTATGTGTATCCTGAAGGCAAAATTGAGGATATTCTAGTTAAGGTCGACAAGTTTATATTTTCTACCGACTTTCTCGTCCTTGATTGTGAGGCCGACGATAATGCACTGATCATATTGGGTCGACCTTTCCTTGCGACTGGACGCACCATCATCGATGTGGAAAATGGCGAGCTCACAATGTGGATAAACGATCAACAAGTTAAGTTGAACGTCTTTCACAATCTAACAAATTCAGACACTCCAGCAGAATGTAAGGCTCTCCATACACCAAACTAGGGTACTAAAACATCCTGCCTGGGCAGCACGCTCGGCAGACTGTTCGGTAAGCGAATAAAGCCCAAAGGATAAGTCGAATGCACTGAGGGACTAGCCAACATGTGAAGGAAGATACGAGCCAGAAAGAGATAATCAAAGTGGGAGATGCATTCACATGCACTCCATAAGTAACATAATCTCTTCCCTTCCATTTTAGTTATTATATTAGGACTAGTTTATATATTGTTATGTGTTATTTTCAGTATTTTATGTTTTATATGTTGTTATGTTTTATTTTTAGTATTTTATGTTTTTAAGTTTTGTTTTTTAGGATAAATAACGCAATAAATGCAGAAAAATTATTTCACAGCAGGAAATCTGCTACCGCGGCAGTGCACTGTGTTAGAGCTGCAGAATTCCTAACGGGCAGAAATAGTGCAACAGCTCTCTGCCGAGAAATCCGCCGCGGCAGTAACTGCTCAGCAAGGCAGTAAATGCCTAACGGCTAATTTTTAACAGTCATATTTTTTTACAGCCTATATAAGCAACTCCCTTGCTAGGAATTACCCACTCTTGCATTCTTGCTACTTTTGCTTTCTTTAACAATCTTGCTCTCACTATCTTTCCAATTTCTTGAAATTTTTAGAATCCTCTCTACTACTCCGGAATTTTTTTTTCTCAAACCATTCTCCACGAACAAGCAATAGCTTCTTACACAAGATTCGCCCCGGCCACTGTTGCTGACCGATTCAACCACTCGTTCGTTGCTCGGCAGTTATGGGAAGAGCAAGGATTTCACCAAACCAATGAGGCATATTTCGGCATTGAATCGTACTTGTTCAACAAAATCTAATATCAAGATTGGGAGGCATTCTGCCTACAGCCTCCACAGGCGAACGCCACCATTGTGAGAGAGTTTTACGCACATGGGCCGAGCAAGGACAACCTCTTTGTCCACTGCCGAGGCAAGCCTGTTCGACTTGATGCCGAAGTTATCAATGAATTTTATGGTCTCACACCCACACGTGATGTTCATGCCGAATTCGTAGACGACATCACCACTCAAGACTATGAAGTGATTAAAGATGAACTTTGTTACAGCAACACCTCATGGGAAACCGGTGCCCATAAAGGTTCAGTAACAAGGCAGAGTCTTAAACCCGAGGCCAAGTTGTGGTGTACTTTTGTCAAGAGATGACTTATCCCAACCTCCTATAATAGCACAGTGAACCGCAAAAGACTAGTGTTGATTCAGTCTATCATCAAAAAGAGAAGCATAAACATTGGAGATATCATTCCTCACGAGATTCATGAATGTGGTAAGAAGGAACATGGACCTCTATATTTCCCATGTTTAATCTTTTCCTTGTGTATTAATGCAGGAGTCCCGGTCGAAGACACAAATGAATATACGCCAACTCGACAGGGATGGACAAGAGATTTCTTCCACCGAGTTATGTAGAACACACATGCAAAACCTGTCTAGGCAACACCACAGTAGTTCAACGCAGACTTTATTGCCGGAGGGCAGTACTCAGCAAAAGCACCAACCTCCATCGAGCCAACTGTCGCAGCAGACCCGTATCAAGAAATTCTGCAAAAGATGGCAGCCATGAACCTTTGCCAAAAACGCTACATGGAGTACCAGCGCGACATCAATACATCTCTAGCCAACATGATGATGTAAAGCTTCCCACATCAAGAGGAACAATTCCCAGAATTCCCAGCTAACATATTCGTCATTGTCGCCCCTTATACCGAGACAACACCTGCCCCAAGGCTGCAACCATTTTTCCAGCCACGACCGCCTTAACAGTTTCATGCTGTCGGACCTTCTAGGTCGGCCAGGTTTGCCGGGGTATCATCTACCAGCCAAAGGCCGTCCAAGAGGCGAGCTGTTTTTAACTTTCCTCAAAGGGACCCAATACCTATGGCCAGTCTCAGCAGAGACACTCTGTCTCGCGAGATTGACGAATACCACAATTCGTCACATGAATCAGCAATACCCACTGCCACGGCAGGGGGCGGGACAGAAATCGTGCACACAGAAAATATGGACGAAGTGGAAGAAGTGGATGAAGTTACTGCACCAACGCACCGCACACCGCCTAGTCGAGTTCAATCGCATCGGCAAGCCAAACAACAGCAATCACCAGCACAAGGATCTAGATGAAAAGCGTCAACAGCACGTCCTAGGAGACTGCTCTGTACAAGCAGCTCCTTGGAATCATTATAAATATTTTTATGCTTTTTTCTATTTCCTTATTGCAATTGTTATTTGCCTTGTATTTTGAGCATTGAGGACAATGCTCGGTTTGAGTTTGGGGGTATTATAGGTGCAGAAGCATTGTCGAGGCAATCCACTGCCCCGACATTACCATACAGGGAGTAATTTTTTTTTTGAAATTTTTTGCAATATTCTCTTTTCTTGAATTACCATTTTTTAATCTTGCACTGCTCTACATTAGTTTTGCTTTAGTTTACTCCTTTAAGGCTATAGAAATTCTTCTCCTTACCATGGCCAAGTTCTGTTTTGTAGGTATAACCATAGGATACTCATGGAATAAAACTTAGAAGCTTGCTTTAGGGTTAGAAAGAAAATAAACACTTTTTGGACTTGTTTGATTTAGGAGTTCTTTTAATAAACTTATGTGATAAAGACTTAGAACCTTTTGGAAAAAATAACTAGAGGTGCCTATCACTGGCTCTAATTTTACTTTCCTTCATGCTAGAGGTGCCCAAAATTGGCTCTAGTATGCTAAATAGGCGGTTAACAAGAAAATAATAAGAAAAAAAAGAAGAAAATAGAAAACGCATATCTTGAGGTGCCCGAAATTGGCTCAAGACTTGTTGTTTTAAGGAGACACCTTTAGTCCAAATTCTATTTGTCTTGAACTTAGAGTTTATCTAAGAAAGACTTTAATCAACCTTGTCCATAAAACGCACACACTCACTAGCCTTATAGCTTGTTTCTTAGTAAAAGTCCTTGGGTAAACTAGTGGCTAAAACGGAGAGATAGACATGACCATGGTGGGGAGAATAGATGGAAAAGTAAGACCAAAGAGGAGTAAGGTTCGGCAATTTGATGTCTTGCATTGGTTGAGGACAAGCAATAGTTCGAGTTTGGGGGTATTTGATGAGTGCCTAAAAGACAGTTATTTACTATCCTTCTCATGGTACTTTATGCATCTATTATTCACCAACTTGAGCTGAAATATGGACTCTTTGCATAATATTAGATGTTCCGTTATCATTACTTACAAAGTCAATATTTATAGAGAATGCAGATATTATTACATATTCTGTACATGCAGGAATATCCAGGGTCGAGGCAGTAGTGAAGCAGTATTGAGACCGAGGCAGGGGACAAGGCCGCGACAGCATCCAAAGTGGCAACATCAACATTGTAGGCGAATGAAAGACAAAAATATAGAGAACATTCTAGAAGATGCAGCGCACCAATTGGACCAGGCTAGCGCACTAAAAGCCCAAGTCAAAGACCAAACAGGAAAATTCTTCTAGAAGGCGGCAAATTTGGAAATATCAGATCTCTTGAAGAAGACTTGTTCCTTACTCCAAGTTAGAATCTATTTAGGAAAGGTTTGCCCTAGGTTAATACTATATATAGCCTAGCCGACCACATTGTTAAGAGAGCCGATTTTAGAGAAATCCTTCCCCTAAGAATTGTACCCATGGACATTATGTTCTAAATTTCTTAAGGATAGGTGAAGGTTGTAGATATTAGTGAGAGGAGATTGCTTCTTGTTTCTTTGTTCTAATGCAATAATAATATCAAAGTTTGTTTATCCTATTGTCATTCCTTGTTCTTGCATTCAAGCTCGAGAGAGAAGTTTGTAAGTTATATATTTATCTAGCATCTAGAGGTGTAGATTCACGAAAGGGATAAGTACGGTGTTGTAGACACTAACTCGGCCTAGAGATAGGTTAAAAGTTTCAGCAGCTAAAAGAAATGTTGGATTGGTTGGTGATTATCGTTGATTTACGCCGAGAGGTATCGTCAAGGATCAGTCATCAATAGCGCTCTGACTTAGAGATAAGAGGAGTCAACTACGGACATTTTGCTGAACTTTGATGCATCTGCCCAAGAGCAAGAGATTGTCGCGGCAGAGAACACTAACGTTGTCGAGGTTGTATCTATAGTACTGTCGAAGCAGTATTGTGTAATTGCATTGCACAAGAAGAAGATCAATCGAATCCGCTAATTGATGCAGCTGGATCCTACCTACTTTCTCTATATCGTTCTCAATCCGTTATTTTATGTTTTTTTATTTAATTATTTAATTAGTTAAACAAATTCACTTATCTATATTTTTACTTTATCTTTCAGGAGCAAGGGAACAAGGGGAGACATATTAAGTATACCAATCCCTGTGGAGACGATACACGATATACTTATCATTTTATTACTTGTGACGTGTACACTGCACAGTTGCACTATTATTACACGTAACATCGATCCCTTCGTATGGAGATTACGAGGGCTTTCGGTACAAATGTGAAAGATGTGCAGGATAGGCATAAACTTTAGGAGGTCTGCATATGTATGTTATGCATGTGAGTTCGTACTCGATGTGAAATGTTGCCTACAGATGCATTGAGTGTAGATGTTGACTTCATGAAAGTTGTGTTGGATTTCCATGGGAGATGCAAATCCAATTTCATCCACTACTCCTCCTTCGCCCTCTTTGGAACCCACCCAAAACCTGTCCCGTCTGCAAATATTCATTAACACATGAAATGAGCTATAGTTGCGTGCAGTGTGATCTGTATTTTCATATTCATTGTGCCAAATCCTTAAAACAGGTCGTAAAATCAAAGCGCCACAGTCACGATCTCTACTATTTTGGATCGAATACTAAGGCTAAATATTAACAGAAGGGAGCTGAAATTGTGATGAATGCAAAAGAGAGTTTTATAGGACTCCTTTCTGTTTCTAATGTGCTTTGCCACGTTCAGTGAAATCCAAATATTATTGTGACATCTGTGAAGAAGAAATAGATCCGACAGACCATGTTTTTCACTGCACAGAATGTCGTGCACCATTCGTTGCTCACATCAGTTGTGTGCTAAATTCGGCAACTCCATCTTCAACATAAATTCTATAAATTCATTGCTTAAGTTTGTATTGGAATTTTAAATTATTTATGTGGCGTTTATTTATTCAGGAGTAAACATGGCTAGTACCAATTATAATGGTGGTTGTTTTCGGTTTATTCTCGAATAATAAGACCTTAAAATTCACTTGCATGCGTAATCAAATTTTAATTTAATTATCTTTTTAATTTGGAAAGTTCAATATTAAAAACAGTAATTATTTGTTAAAGGTATCAATTTTGGATAGTGTGGGGTGCTAAAATTTTTTCCATCCGTAAAACATTTATGAACTCGTCTTTTATTCGAATCTCTAGTTTTATGATATCCGGCCTACATATAGCGACTCCAATAAGTTTTTATTCTTTAAAAAAAAGTAGAAAGTTAAAATAATTTCCCCAAACAATTATTCTCCAACCTTTTTCTAACCGGTTCTCATTTCTAAAAAATATCCAATCTTAAAATTATTTCAAAATATATTAGCAACATTTTTAATTTTTTTTCAAGAAGATCACTACGTACAACATGTATTAGTGAAATTTTAATCATGAAAATAATAGGTTTATATCATTTTCTAAACTTTGATTACACTCACCTAAATTTTTAAAGCTTTTAAGACTTTCCAATAATAATTTCTTTATTATTTAATTTGTTAGAATCCGATGAATTTGATGATTCTTCGAATAATTATTCACTTTCGCTCTCTTTCCGATTTTATTAAGCAGCCAAGTCTCTTTTTTTGAAAAAAGTAGCCAAGTCTCTTTACGTAAAGGATGACAAATCCTCTTAAGGATTAATTATGAGGTTGGTCATCTATCTTTTCAATCTTTACACTTTTGCCTCAATAATTTTAATTTTCACAATTTAGTTATTAAACTATATTTCATTGTTTTCAATAGTCTTTGTTTCATAAATTGATTCAATGAGTCCGATACTAACAGAATTGACCATTTGATCGAAAGTCAATGCTATGATTTGACTAGACTAATTTTTAGGGTGTTACAAACTTACAAAGAAAAAAAGAAATAATGATTTTATTAGAAAACTATTTTTTTTGAAATTAGTTAAAATTATGAGATATAACCAAAATTGATTGGACTCAAAATCATCTTCAAAAATTTAAATTCTTACAAGCATAATCTAAACTCAACTCAACGCACTCATTTGATAGGTTAAATTCAAATTTCGAAAAGTTTAATTCTTTTTTTCTCACGAGAGATATTAAATATTCTTTTCGTTTATGCACCTTTTAAAGGCGTCAGATGATTTTACACAATGCTCTAGAAGGCAAGCAAGTGCAGATTCTAATTCCATGTAACTATGTACAACTGATGAAATTTTAAATATTCTTTGCTTACATTAAAGTTATTAAATATTATATTGCCTATGAATTATTTTATGTTTAAAAAAAATGACATTCATGTATTCTAACAAGAAAAATCATTTTTTCATATAATAGGATAAAATTTAATATTTTTAATATAAATATTAACATTCGAATACACACAAGGTGAAAAGCGAACGAGAATCCTTGATTACTTATCAATTACAAGATTTTAAATATTTTTGTTTTAAGCAAGAAAAAATTAATACATAAATTATGTAAAATTTATAAAAAAAAACTACATAAAGAAAATCCTTTCTCATGCTAAATCATGGATCTTGATGTCATACTTCATTGAACTTTTAAATTTATAAAATTTAAAAGGAAGATAGACTTACCGACTAGAGTTCACAACTGATATGAGCAACGAAAGGTGCACGACATTTATTGCAGTGATAGACATGGTCTATCAGATCTCTTTCTTCTTCACAAATGTCACAACAATATTTTTTTGAATCATCTTCTTCGACTCCTAACTCAAGAGTTAAAGGATGAACGTGATACTTGGATTTCAATGAACGTGGTAAAACACATTTAATATGTAGTTTGACATCGCATTCCATGCAGATACAGAAAAAACTCTCATGAACCGGTCTTTTGCATGCATCACATGCGGAAGAGGGAGCACAATATGTTGATCTAAAATAGTATAGATCATGAATGTGAGACTTAGATTTGAAGACATGTTTCAAGGATTTGGCACAATCAACATGAAGATACAGATCACACAACACGCAACTATAGGTTATTGCATCATTTAGTGAATCTTTGCAGACGGGACAGTTTTTTTGGGGTTTGAAAACAAGATGAAGGGGGTGTAACAGATGAAATTGGATTTTCATCTCCCTTGGATTTTTATATCATGTTCGATTAAATATCGTAATATAATATTTATATTTTTATTAATTAATTCATCTTTGACTAACATTCTTAAGAAAGATTTCAATCCAAGATGATTCAAATTTGACAACTAAAACGAATTTGCTAAATATACTCTTTAAAATTAAGAGAGCAAATAAATTCGTTTTCAGAAAGTTTGTCTGTTGTCTAAACGAGTTTGTTTAAATCTCAAAAATCAAGATAAATATGTTTTATAAAAATTATCATGATACATAATTGATGTTACAGATTTTGTGAAATATATAAATAAAAATATAAAAAATTTGATTTATTAGAATTATAATTAATTCTAGTTTAGTTTTTTTATCGAAGAGAAACAATGAACATAACAATATTTAATTCTTATTTTACGTAAATACATCTCTTACGTGTAATCACTAATTTTTATTTAGGGTATTAACTCGGTTTTAATTTTTGTTAATTTTAAAAATAAAAGACTTTAAATATTATCATTAATATTTAGCTATAATTATCATTTATAATTGAAAAAATATATTCAAAAATAATACTAAACTATTTGTTTATCATATTAATATTATCATATTTTTATTATGGCTATTTATTTGGTTACACTAATTAAAATTTTATTAAAAGAAAAATTCAAAAATATTACTATTATTTAATTATTATCATTATCATTATCATTATCAGTATCAGTATCAGTATCAGTATCAGTAGTATGGTTAATATTTCTACTATATTATTATGTCATATTTAATAAAATCAAAAAAATATTAAATACTATTTATTATATATTGCTTATACCTTAATATATTATTATTATTATAAAAAACAAAATAAAAAATATTATCTACCATTTATTATACTTATATTGTATCTTATTTACTTTCTTTCATTGCCGTTATTTATTATTATTATTATTATTATTATTATTATTATTATTATTATTATTATTATTATTATTATTATATTAAACATCAACATACTATTACTACAACATAAATAAAATAAGAAATAAGACAGTACTTAATTTGAAGTTAATTCGAAGATTGTGTTTAAATATGTAAAAATATTGTGTTTATACAGACATCAACTTTTTTTAAAAAAATTATAATTAAAAATAAATTATAATTTATTTATATATTTTTTAAATCATTGCTGTGAAAAGTATTAAAATATTCTTTTCTTATTTATCAATAAAGGAAAATTCTCATTCCTTTCTACTAACAAGAAACATTAAATATTCTTTTTTTTTCTTGTTTACCGAGAAACATAGACGTACTTTTTTTCTTCAAATAAGAAATATCAAATATTTTTTTTATATTTTTTTGTTTGTTAAAAAAATGTTATTCCTTCGTTTCGCAAGACATTCAATCCTATTTTATTTACTTAAATAGTCCTTAAATTATTATTTTAATTTTATTTGATCACCGAAATAAATTATTCAATAATTGATTAAGTATTAATTTATAATATTCAAATATTAATAATCGACAAAGTAAAATTTTTCACGTTGTAGAGTGTTAATCCTTTCTGACACGTAATTGACTCATAAACCTTATTTTTCTTTAATTGTCTTTTTTATATTCAAAATACCTAATTCAAATGACCGACAAAAATTTTATATTTTTAATTTCAAAACGAATTTTCAAAAAATAAAATAGAAGCCATAAATTTTTGTTATTACACCGAATTTAATGATTAAATGTTTACTAATTACCATTCAATACTTTGTCAGCAGCACAAATGCAAGACAACCAATCAGTAGTATACCTTAGTTAATTACTTTGACTGGTCAAATCTTTCATTTATTTAGAAAATTTTCATTTAGCCCTCCTAAAATTTTATTAAAATATAAATAAATCATTTGTTTTTTAAAAAAACAATTAAATATTTATTAAAATATAAATAAGATCAAGGGATGTCCTTCATCACAATATTCAATCTGTACTAAGCAAAAAAATATTTTAATAATTACGCTTACCAAGATATAAATTAATAAAATAAAAATAAATATTATTCAAAGTAAAACAAAAATGGTTACATAAGATATAAATACATTTTAAATGTGAATTAATAATGTCTAGTATATTAAAAAGTTTGAATCTAAATTTAAAATTGTATTTGGATGAGTGACTTTAAAAAGGAATTCATTTTAATATATATATTATATAGGTGGAAACAAAATTAGTTTAGTTTTAGAGTTTATGGACTCAAGTTTAAGGTGTAGCATTTAAGAGGTTTAGAATTTAAGGGTAATTGTTAACACCTAAGAGTTAGGATTAGGGTTTAGATTCTAAACTATTAAACATAAATCCTCAAATCCTATCCTTAAATTGAAAGTAAGACGTTTGAAAAAACTTTTTATCGTATCAAACATTTATCAATAATATTTTACCTTAAAAGCGAAAATGCACTAAATCAACCTTTGAATATTGTATTTTTGTTTTTGGAATAAATTCAATTAGAAAATAAAAATAACATAATAACTTTATATGATTTCTTCATTTAACCTATGCATATATAAGGGTCATTTAAGAGTTTGCATTAAATATAAGATTTTGTTTTAAAAATCAATATCATACATTGTATTAAAAGAACTCTTATTTAATATAATAAGATTTAGGATTTAAAATTTTAGATTGATAATGTAAGATTTAAGGTTTAGTGTTTAGGATTTAAAAATATTAAATTTATTTTATTCAAAGTAAAAAGGAAATCATTATATAAAATATATAAATTTTAAATTATACTAAACATGTCATGAATTATTACACCAACCTCAAAATGAGCAGAAAAGTTTTCATTTCTCTCCTTCCCTTCTTCTTCCACCTTTAGTTCCCCTATTGAATCTTTGTCATGATCAACGTTGACATCATCTTTAATCTGAGAAATGGACAACAGAGTTGAGAAAAAGGCAAAAATGTAGGAATGAAAGCTACAAAAAACATACCTGTTGGAGATTGGAATCAAGCTGAGCAACATGTGTGTACTTGAGAGCGCAGTCAATATGAGCAACAAAATTACATTTGTTACAACAATAAACAGGATCCCCTGCTGTTCTTTCTTCTTCACAGACATCACAGTAATATTGGTCAGAATCATCCTCAAGAAAGACATGCGTAAGCATGAGTTCATGTCTGTGATATTTAAGTTCAATACTCGACGGTATCAAACAAAGAAGATGGAAATTGAATCCACAAGGAACACATCGATAATAATGACTGAACACAGAATATCGTCTAGGAAGAATACTCTGCCTGCACTTCTTACATGGATCTAATCTACTTGATTCGAATATGAATGGAAGAAGAGTAAGACGATGTTGATGCAAATCATGCTTTAGACTGGGTTTGAATTGAACACATATAAAATGAATGAAGAATCGACACTTTTCACAAACATATCCGTTACGAGTATCCCAATTGGGATAACCACAGACATCGCATGGAATGGACCTCTTTCTATAGCTGCATGTTAACTGAAGCTGGTGAGAAGGATGAAAGTGATGTTTTGAGATTATATTGGGCAGATTCATTAAACATGTTTCATGAAGGAAAGACTCTGTGTAACTTTTACAAGAAAAACAACCATAAGAGACTCCAGACAAAAACTTTTGACACCAGAAACAAGTATCGTGAGACTTGCTTTGAACCCTATCAAAAAATGTTGATGACAGAAATGGTAGATTTGTTTATATTTGTGACTAGTGATTGTGGTTGAAGAAGCACAAACGAGATCAAGGTTAAAGCCACAAGCTACACACCGATAAAAGTATCCTCGAGTGAGACTGGAACACCCATTACAAATGGCATGGGGAGAGTACTTGTTGAGGGTCAATTTAAGACGGTGTTGGGGATGGAGGAGATGTGAGATTTCAGGAGGTAGTTGTTGCACAGCACATGACTGGTGTAGCCAAAACTTGCAGATTTCACAAGTGAAGGCCCAACCGTCAATGTTCAGATTGCATTGATCACAACATGCCTCTTGTTTCTCATACTTTTCATAAACCAAGTGGTGTTCATGAAGAAAAGGTTTGAGGTTCATCCTCTCAAATGGAGATCATACGAGGAAAGATAGGTAGATGGGAAGTAGATGGTTTAAAGATATATCCAATAAGAGCTGGGAATGTGTATATATAATAAGGAAAGAACAAAAGAATATCCTCAAATGTATATTTTTATTTAGGTATTGTGCCAAAAAATAAAACTTTAATGTTTGGCTAAATTATCAAAAAATATTTAATATTTTTTGTTAGAAGAAAGGAATGACATTTTCTCTTTTCTGATAAATATAAAACAATTCATAGCAATCTAAGATTCTATAATTTTAATGCAAGTAAAGGATATTTAAAATTTTATCAGTTACGTATAATTTATATGAAATTAGAATCTATACTTTCTTGCCTTTAAAAGAGCATAAATGAAAAGAATATTTGATATCTCTTGATAGAAGAAACGATGGATACTTTTTCAGAATTCATTGGTAGAAAAAAAATTGAATTTAACCTATAAAATAAGTGGGGTGAGTTGGGTTTAAATTATGTATATATGAGTTTAAATTTTTGAAGTTGATTTTGAATCAAATCAATTTTTATCATATATCATAATTTTAATTAATTCGAAAAAAGTAGGTTTCTTATAAAGTCATTATATTTTTTTCTCTTTTGTAAGTTATTGTTTGGTAGAAAAAAAACATTAATAACAAAAAATAACGAATTTATAATTTATTGGTATTTCATTTAAAATTAAAAATTAGATATAATTAAATTACAAAATAATTGTACGGATAATTTGAAGATTTTTTTTGTTTTTATAAGTGATTTTATTTTAGAGTTTTGGGTATTAATTCGGGGTTTAGCGGTTTTATCGTATGATTTATGGTTAGAATTTATGGTTTAAGTTTTAGGTTAATATAATCAGGGATGTTTTATCTCTAAATAGTCTCAAAACCTTAAAATTAAGGTTTTGAAAATTAAGCTACTTGTGTAAATAATTTTTTTAGAAATGTTTGTGCATAAAATATTTTATTATGAATATTTTTTGATGTTGTGTAGACTTTAGTTTAAGGGAAAACATCTTATGCATTAAAATATTTTTAAAAGTGTTTTAGTTTTAGAGTTTAAAGATCTGATTTAGTGTTTAAGGGTTTAAATATGTGTTTAAAATTTAGACTTTGGGTTAAAATTTTGAGTTTAAAGGTTATCGTTTAGGTTTAGACTAATATGGTTAGATATTTATGTTTTAACTTATAAACCCTAGATATTAACACTAAAATCTAAATTCTTAACACAACTACTAAACTCAAAACTCATCCACTAAAATCGTTAAAAACTAGATCCTAAATGAAATTCTAAACCTCTAAACTAAAACACTTAGTAAAAATAAAAATTACACAAGCGTTTGTGCATAAAATAATTATCCTTATTTTAAAATCTCTTAATTTTAGGGGATTAGTTTAGTGGGTAAGGTTTAAGAGTTTAAGGTGGAGGTAAAGAATATAGGGATAGTGGTTAAAATTTAGGGTTAAAGGTTATAACTTAAGATTTAGTTATTAGGGTAATATAACGAGGATTTGGGTTTTAAACTATAACCCTTAAAATTTAACTACTATCTCTAAGCTCTAAATTCTTATAATTAAATCCGTAAATCATATACCCTAATTTATATACATTAAACTAAGTCTTTAAACCTAAATCAAGGATTATTGTCCAATATACAAGTGATATATATTTTATTTTCACAACCGCCTTAATTTTAAGGCTTAGGATTTTAGTTTAAAGTTTAGTATTTAAAAGGTTTAGAGGAGTTTAGAATATAGTGTTCATGGTTAAAATTTGGTACTAGAGATTTAGGTTTAAATCTTAAACCCTAAATTCTATCAACAACCTCTAAATTTTAAACTATTAGAATTAAACTCATAAACCCTAAACCTAAATAAAATTCTTAAATCCTAAAATTAAGGCATTTATCGAAACTTTGTTTATTGAAAAAATAGAGTTAACAACTGGGATGACCACCTGGTTTTCCTTTAGTACAAAGTTGGTCACTGATTTTAAAAAATGACCAATAAGGTCACTTGCATTTTTGGAGTGTAAATTTTTTGTCATTCAACCATTTATTATCGTTAAACATTAACGAGAAACTGATATGACATAATAAAAATAAATAAATTACCTAAATAGTCCATAAACTATTAATTCAATCCTATTTTAACCATTGGCATAAGATATTAAGATATTAAATAATCAACTAAGTACCAATTTCTAATATTAAGATATTAACTAATCAATTAAGTGAAAATTTTAGACGTAATGGGTGCTAATCCTTCCTGCCACGTAATCGATTCCTAAACTTTATTTTTCTTTAATTATCTTTTTGATGTACGATATACCTAACTCAAATGACCTTTTATATTTTTAATTTCAAAATTGACTTTTTCAAAATTAATTTTAAAAGTAAACTCCTAAACAAGCATTAGAAAAAATCAGAACTTTACTAAAAAGTTATGAAAAAAAAAATTTTAATTGTATGTATTAACAAATGTTGAAAAATATTGTATTTTTAAAGTAGAGCCTAATAACAAGAATTAGAAAAAAAATAGGCCTTTAACTACAAATATTATAAAATATTAGAACTCATAATAAAAAATATTGAAAACAATGAATTTTAAGAGTATGTCTAATAATAAATATTAAAAAATTATGACTCTAATAACAAATATTAAAAAAATGAACACATATAATAACAAGTATTGAAAAAATAATTAACCACTAATAACATGTATTAAAATATTGGACCCTAATAATGAATATTAAAAACTTAAACTATCTTTAAAATTAAACACTTATAATTATAAATGGTGGATCCTAAATAAGGGTGAACCTTGGGCCTTATCCCTTATGGCCCACCCTTAAGAATGATCCTGATTGACCATATATGAAATTCTACATAATTAATACTTTAAATACCAAATATTTTTGTAAATGTTCAATTGATAGATGTTTAGTTGCTAATTGTGATATATGTTTATAGGTTTGGTTAAGTGTATAGGTGTTGCCCTTTATTAATGTGTCGGGGTTGTTTTGATTTGATTTCTTACAGTTCTGTATCCTTTTATAGTTATTTGGATGAATAAAATTTTATTTATCCAAAAAATATCAAATATTTGCAAAGAATGTTGCAAACACACACAAAAAAAGTAAGAAAGAAAGAGACAAAATATTTCATAAGATTCTGAATATCATTTTTAAAAAAGTTATATTTACCAAACCTTATCAATTGCATGATCTTAAATATTCTTGATGTGCTTGTTTTATGTGAAAAAAAAATAAGATTAAAGAATATTAATCTCTTTAATATTTTATTTTTAGAAAAAAAATTGACAGAAAAAATCAATAATTAATTATATTGTTTTACCATACCTTTAAAAAATTATACATTGGCAACTTAATTAGAGTATTTTAAAATTTAAATTTCTATTAATGAAATTTTAAATTATCTCAAATTCAAATATTTGACATATCAAATTCAAATATTTGACATATCAAATCCAAATATTCCTTACTTGTATATTTGTAGCTTTAAAAACAAATTCATGACACCAAATCATGAGATCTTCAATATTCTTTACTTAAAGTGAGGTTATCGAATATTCTTTATCTTAATTTTTTTAATATTTTTTATGTATATTTAAAGTTATATATTTATTACGGGACAATCATATATTCTTAAAAAAATGTCTGATAGTATGTGTAGTGTTATCATTTATTACTATCATATATTTGTTTCAAGACTCCCTTTTTCTTTCCGAAAACTAACATGAACATAAAATTAAACGAAATCTCGAGTTAAATTGTTTTAAAATTAATCCAAAAGTTATGTACGTACTTATAGGATCCAAACTCAATTCTCACCCTAAAAACACATGTATAATCTAAACTTGACTCACCCTGCCCATTTGATAAGTCAAATTCAATTTTTTTTTCTACCTATAAATTTTAAAAAATATCATTCGTTTCTTCTAACAAGAGATATCAAATATTTTTTTTGTTTATGCATTTTTTAGAAATAATAGATGCTCTCACATACTGCTCTAGAAGGCAAGAAGTATGAAGTGACGAGTCCAAAAATATATTTTAGAGTGGACAAATGTAAAATCTCAAAATGTCTAGAAGACACATGTCATAAATATTACAAAAATTTAAGATTAATTCAAAAAATTAAAAATTAAAAGTAAATGTGTAAACTTGAAAAAGATCAAGGTGAACATGGCCCGCCCATTCTGCATATGAATTCTAATTCACACTTGATCTCGTTTGTGCTTCTTCAACCACCATATCTATTCATAAATCTAAAAAAATCTACCATTTCTGTCATCCTGAACATCCATTGACACGGTTCAAGTATCGTAAAGTGAACAAATATCACGATACTTGTTTCTGGTGTCAAAAGCTTTTGTATGGATTTTCTTATAGCTGTTTTTCATATTCCACTGAGTCATTCATTCATGAAACATGTTTAGTGACTATGCCCAATAGTATCTCAAAACATCACTTTCATCCGTCCCACCAGCTTCAGTTAACATGCAGATATAGACAGAGGTCCATTTCATGCAGTGTCTGTGGTTGTTGCAGTAGTGATACTTCTGAAGGATATTTTTGCTTAAAGTATCAATTCTTCATTCATTTTGGAGGTGTTCAATTCAAACCCAGTCTGAAACATGAGTTGCATCAGCATCGTCTTACAATCGAACACAACCTATTTAGATTTAAACCATGTAAGAAAGAAAATCAGTGAATCCTGTTTTTTGTTGTAACAAATGCACATTTGTTGCTCATATTGCATGCGCTCTCAAATGCACATCTGTTGCTCATATTGGTTCCGGTCTCAAACAGGTATGCTCAGTGTAGGTGGGAGGGTAGCGTTGATGTAGTTTTAAAAGTAATGAAACTAAATTTCAAGTGGCTTTATTTTCAAGGTTAATTATGAGTTGTTTCAAAATTAAGTCATTTATCCCATCAAAATTCAATCTTGGTTCCGTCGTTTGGTATGTTATTAAAATCTTATTTAGCCTATTTTACATTTTCTCATAATAAAATTTTTTATTTAAAATTTAATAGTATCCATTCCTCCATTTCCCCCCTTTACTTTACTATGTTGTCCATTTCTCAGATTAAAGATGATGCTAACGTTGACCATGAGTCAACTTCTAGCTTGGTGGGTGACAAAGATTCAATAGGGGAACTAAAGGAGGAAGAAGAAGGGAAGATGATAAATGAAAAATTTTCTACTCATTTTGAGGTTGGTGTAATAATTCACGACAAGTTTGATCTAATTTAAAATTTATATATACTTTTTAAATAAAATATTATATTTAATGCAAACTCTTATGACCCTTATATATGCATAGGTTAAATGAAGAAATAATATAAAGTTAGTATGTCATTTTTATTTTTTAATTGAATTTATTCCAAAAACAAAAATACAATATTCAAAGGTTGATTTAGTGCATTTTCGCTTTTATTAAGGTAAAATATTAATGATAAATATTTGATATGATAAAAAGTTTTTACAAGCGTCTTACTTTTAAGTTTAGGGATTCAATTGAAGGGTAGGATTTAAGGGTTTATGTTTAATAGTTTAGAATCTAAACCCTAATCCTAACTCCTAGGTGTTAACAATTACCCCTAAATTCTAAACCTCTTAAATACTACACCTTAAACTTGAGTCTCTAAACCCTAAAACTAAACTAGTTTTGTTTTCATCGATATAATATAAAAGTTATATATATATTAAAATGAATTCCTCTTTAAAGTCACTCATCCAAATACAATTAAAAATTTAGATTCAAACTTTTTAATATACCAGATATTATTAATTCACATTTAAAATGTATCTATACCTTATATAACCGTTTTTGTTTTTTACTTTGAGTAAAATTTATTTTTATTTTATCAATTCATATCTTGGTAAGCGTAATTATTAAATTATTTTTTCGCTTAATACATATTGAATATTGTGACGAAGGACATCACCTGGCCTTGTACAGACAAGGCATCCAACACTCATTTCATTCTTTTCAATTGCATACGTATGTTATGCGTGTGATTTCATACTGGATGTGAAATGTGCTGTTTCATGGGTGCCTAAACTTACACACAAAAGCTGAAGGATATGAAAAGACAATCTAAGATGTGCCTCGTCAATCAGGAACATAAATTAGAGAACGCTTATTTTTTGTTTCATTCTTCAGAAATTGTCAGGTGTAGTATTTGTCGTGTATCTCTTTCTGGTACGAGGTACACTTGTTCTGATTGTGGATATTCACTTCATGAAAGCTACGTTGGAATTTCAAGGGAGATGAAAATTCAATTTCACCTGCTACACACCCTTCACCTTGTTTTCAACGCCCCAAAAGCACGTCCCATCTATTCCATGATCATGCAATAAGCTATAGTTGCGTGCAGTGTGATCTGTATCTCTATGTTCCTTGTGCCAAATCCTTAAAACATGTCTTCAAATCTAAGTCTCACATCCATGATCTATACTATTTTGGATCAAATTCTAAGGCTGAGTATTACTATGTAATAAAGGTATACGATGAATGCAAAAGAAAGATTTGTGAGATTCCTTTCTGTTTCTGCATCGAATGCGATGTCAAGTTTCATATTGAGCATGTTTTCCCAGGTTCACTAAAATCCAAGTATCATGCCCATTCTTTAACTCTTGAGCTAGGTTTCAAAGAAGATGGTTCAGAAGAATATTGTTATGACGTCTGTGAAGAAGAAAGAGATCTGAAAGACCATGCATGAATATCACTGCAAAGAGTGTGGGGTACCATTCGTTTCTCACCTCAGTTGTGCACTCCATTCGGTAAGTCCACCTCGCTCTTGCCCTTTTCCCAATAAGAATATGGAAACCAACAAATATATTCAAAAGACCATTTGTTCAAATAATAGTTTAATACATTTTTAATTCCTTTCTTATAAAGTTGAATGAAGTATGAAGCGGAGGTGTATGGTTTTGCAGGCGGAAGAAATTGCAGCGTCCTTAGATAAAGTACTGGACTCATGCCCATCCAAGAGTGAAGATTGACTTCGGTTGTTGGGAAGATGTTGTACCATTTAGTCTTGCCTACTATCAACATTGATTTGGATTGCAATCTCTGTAATAATCTACATCATTCATGTGTTGTATGCACAAGACTTCTTTGGAGAAAAAAGAATGCATTATTTTAAAGTCGATAATGCACACAATCAAATAATAAACAAGCATGTCGTGTACATGATCAATAATTTTTTTGCCAAAAAACTGCCGGAAAAAAAGTAAGGAAAATGAGAACTTTGAGCTATATTTTAAATTACAAAAGTAGAGATTCGAATAATAATTTTATACAATTTTATTCTATTCCATGAGATATTTACAATTATATCTCATATGCTCAAAACGGTTAAGTGATTGATTTTCAAAATAAGGTAATTGTGAATTGAATAAGGAAATGAAAAAAAATAACCAATATTGATGGAATAAACGAAGTGAGAAGTGCTTTTATACACTTATTTGTTGGATTAAAATTAAATAATAGTGAGCACATATGTATAATATATATTGTTATTATAAAGTTTAACTCGTAATTAAGTGACCAATTATGTTACATGTGTTATAGGTATTAAATTTTTATGAAATTAAAAGTGTAGATACCATAAGGTGTATTTATAATTTGATAAGGGACAGAGTTATAAATAACAATAAAAAAATTAAACTAAGGGTCCTGCTCAAAAGGAATAACAATAAGTTATAAAGTGTTGATTCTTTTGTATAAGCTAAGATAGGATACATATAAAGAAATTAAACTTCAAAAGTAAGCAACTACTTAGGTTATCTTGAGTGTTCCATGGGCTGTAAAGTTTATGATCCCACAATTAAGATTATTTTAATGAGAGATTTATAACATTTTTTAGGATGATGACTTTGGAAGGAGAATAAGGTTATATACATTGTTATTAAGGAATTGAATATTAATTTAATTCCTACTATCACTTTTGACGATGTTTAGGTTTTTACACCTATCATTAATCAAAAGTGAATCAAGTAAATCAGCAAAACAATGTTGAACAACTCTTATTCAAGATAAGGTACCTATTTTTTCAGAAGAACAAACTCAACAATCTAAAAAAAATCTTTAAAGATATCCATAAGAGAAAAGAAAAATACTATTAAGGATAGAAAATAACCTGATCAGTTATTTTTATCAAGCCGTAAAAGTTTTAACTCTTAAAAGTGAATAAATGTCATTAAAAAAAGAGTATAATTTTATACAAGGCAATAAAGTTTAGGAACTTGTCTTATTACCTTAAGGTACAAACCAATTGGTTATAAATTAATATTTAAACCGAGAGGGATGTAAATGATAATATGGACAAGTATAAGACATGTCTTGTATCTAAAGGATATACTCTGAAAGAAGACATTGATTTTGTGGAGACTTTCTCTCAAGTTTTATTGAAAGTCTCTTTCAAAATAATCTTGACACTTGTTGTTTTTTAATCTTGAGCTACATAAGATAGATGTTAAGCTTGTGTTTTTCAATGACAACATTTAATAAATTAATTATATGGTACAATCATTGATTTGTGTATAATGATACAAAATTAATGAACGTAGATTAAAGAAATCCATCTATGAGCTTAAATTTGACTCTTATTAATAAAATTATAAATTATATATTGATTATCTCATTCAATTTTGAGATAAATTTGGTTGAAAATTGTATGTATTACAAGTTCATTGGGAGTAAACCAAGTGACAATCATGTTACTAAAGAATATAATTTTTTTAGTGCCCTAAAAGTAACCTTAAAATTTATAAAATAAAAAATTTCATACATATAAGCTATGGAGAATCTAATTTATGTTGAAGTATGTATGCTTTTGGATATTGCGTACATTATTAGAATGTTAGACAGATATTTATGTAAACCTAATATGAACCGTTGGATACCAGCCAATAGAGTTATGAATTGTCTTTAGAGAACAAAAATTACATGCTCACATGTCGAAGTTCTGGTAAGTTAGAGATCATCAAGTTTACAGGCTTCGATTCTACTAGAATATTAATGCAAAAGACTCTGTCACATGAACTACGAATTACAAATTAACTAAAAAGATAACTTCAGTTATTTTGTGACAATAAATATACATAATTTATTCTATAAACAATAGGAACACTTTAAAAAAAATTTAGTTCCTAGTTGTTAAAGAAAATTCAGAGTGTTTGTGTGTCTATAGAGCATATTGGTACAAACTCCATAATTGTACGCTTATTGAGAAACTATCGCCCTGGGTCTTTCATGAGCAAATTGATCATGTGGGTGTAATATTATTTAAGTATATTTAGTTTTAGTGGGAATTTGTTATTTTGATAAATGCTCATTCGTTTTAGACACAATTTTGGTTACTTTATGTTAAAGTTAATTTCTGCAGAAATAAAGTTATTTTGACTTATGCACACTCTGAATTCAGTAAAGTTTGATCTCATTAAAGTTTAGGAGGACCAGTTGGAAAAGATATGTTCGGTTCACATTTACATGTAATTTCCATGTTAAACATCCATGATTGATCTATTTCATTTGATTATGTTTGTATACGTGATTATTGATGAGTCCAGTCATGATTGATATGATGAAGACCGCTTTAATCCTATATGGATATAATCGATGGATGAGATTGTTATAGAATACCTATTATATGATAGCAAATTTTTGAGCTCATAAGGTTATACTTATGGCAGGAAACATATTTTGCCCAAGTGGGAGATTGTTAGATTAAGATTCATTAATAGTATGCACATATGTATAATGCATATTGCTATTATAAAGTTTAACACGTAATTAAGTGACCAATTATGTTACACGTGTTATAGGTATTAAATTTTCATATGAAATTAAAAGTGTAGGTACCATAAGGTGTATTTATAATTTGATGATGGGCAGAGTTATAAATACTTAATAGTTATTTATTAAATCAACTATATAAAGAGGTTATGGTCCCCAAGAATTAGGTTAACTTTGCATATCTCTTTTCCCATTTGAGAGTTGTGTGGCAAAAGATAACCTAACTTCTTGGAAGATCAAACCCTCTAAAAAAGCTCTATCAATTAATTCTAGTACGCTTCCGTATTCAGTTTATTTATTTTATTATTTTTAATGATTTGACATGTATAGATTTTGGGTTTATATTCGTATTAAATATATTTTAATTCTAACAGTATTCACTTTGTAGTCATTCTATGAGTGCTTAAAGAGTTGAGCAGCTCGTGAGCTACTTAAACTCAACTCGGTCAAAACTCGATAAATACTCAATTTCTATTGACTCGATTCATACTCGAACTTGATTAGATACCTTAACAAGTTGAATTGAGCAAAGTGTTAATCGACTCGATTCATTCCATAGACTTTAACTACACTCACCAAAATTTTCAAATCTTTTGAGACTTTCGGACGATGATTTCTTTATTCTTTGATTTGTTGGATCCCGATGAGTTTAGTGATTCTTCACTTTCATTGCTTTGAGCTATTACAAAAGATGTGAAACAAAGATTACATTGATTTCACTAATAATAATCAATTTTATGCCATCGTTTTTTGAAACAAATAAAGGATGTAACTTAAAATCTATGGGACTGTTGAATATAATGGTACCTAGTGTCTAGCTAAGCTGAGCTCAATTGAGTGAAGCTTCTATAACGGTTGTTAGTTACTTAGTTAAGAGGGTATAACTGACTTCCTAGTCTGTTAGGAAGGCTATCGACTTGTGTATAAATAAGGTGCCAATATCAATAAGAAATAATGCATCAGTTTATGTTAATCTTGCTTATTCCCTGTGTAAAATATAATTAAAAGGCGTTTCTCAACATCGTATCAGATGTCGAGATCCTTGGAGGCCAACTGTGAGTTTTGATCTTTGTGAGTTTATTCTCTTTTCCAGATGCGAGGTTAGTCCCTAGTTGCTGTGTTTTTTGGGTTCTTGATTACATTTTGTGCAATCTGTTTCTACTCCTTGTGTTGCTTTCATCCTTGATAATGGCTACAAGTGCTGATGCTAGTGGAATTCCAAAGACTGGCAAAATCTTTACCAATAAAACTATCAATATCACTCTTGATGAAATGAACTTTTTGCTTTGGAAGCAACAAGTGTTTCTTACTGTGTGTAGCCACCGATTAGAGAGGCTATTAACCGGTGATCTTCAACCACCTTCAGAAAAGATTCGAGGGAGTGATGATTCTATGATTTTTAATGAGGAGTATGAGATCTTTATGGCACAAGACAGTGCCTTGTCTTCATGGTTGCTTTCGACTATCAGCAAGCAACCTTATTACCTATTCAACCTCCTTATCTGAGCTTCTAGTGACAATTATGTCATCCACATATACAACTGTGTAGATGACATAACCTTCCTCCTTCTTAATGAATAGGGATGTATCGGCTTGTGAACTCTTAAATCCTAGGTCCAACAAACATTCTTTGAGCTTAGTGTACCAGTTGCGAGGGGCTTGCCTTAACCCATATAAGGTTTTTTGGAGTTTACACACTAACAATGTCCCATCTGCTGCCTTCTTTTCAAATCCTTGTGGTTGATCCATGTATACATCTTCAGTCAAGTCGCCATTCAAGAATGCATTATTGACGTCCACTTGCCTTAACAGCTAGTGATTCGAGGTTGCAATGGCAAGTATAACATTTATTGTAGAGGCTTTCATAACCGGACTGAAGGTGTCTTGAAAATCTTGCCCAGGGATTTGGGAGTAACCCTTGGCCACCAACCTGACTTTGTATCTCTGAATAGATCTATCCGCATTCTTCTTAACTTTGAATAGCTACTTACAACCCATTGTTGAATGACCATCAGGTAAAGGAACTAAAGCCCATGTGTTGTTTCTGACCAAGGCTTCATATTCATCTATTACTGCTGCACTCCATGCTGGTAAAGCCAAAGCTTCTTGTACATTAACAGGTTCATACTCTTCAAGATCATGATGTATGATGTATGTTTTTGGTTTGAACATACCGCACTTACTTCGAGTCATCATCGGATGACATGCTCGAGAAACTGGTCTACTTGGGATACTCGAGGATGTATCTAAAGCATTCCCTTCAAGAACCCTCTCTCCATTTACTGAGTCATTATCACATGCACCTCTCTCAGGCACTGATACACTTGCACCTTCTTCAATGACTGGGGCACCACCACTCTCTTGAGCAATAGACATATCGGCTAAACTTCCTTCATTGATGTTATGAGTATGCGAGTTGTTATCGTATGCTGAAGATTGAGCCACTCCATTATCTGAACAAACCACATCATTATCTGAACTTGAGTGGCTAGTACTGGAGGCAGCACCACTGTTATTAACCCGATCATTGCTTCTGGAACTAGAAAAAGTAGGATGGGCAACGAATGAGTTAGAAGGTGAAGCAACACGTTGATTAGATTGCTGTGAAAATGATTGTATGAAAACTTTATCAGCTCCTTGCACAACTGGAAATTTCTTACTAGGCATGAAAGATGCCTCTTGTGTTGGAGAGGAGCCACCTGTACCTGCGAAAGGGAAACAATGTTCATCAAAAATAACATGCCTGAATATATACACCCTTCCATCTGGACCCAGACATTGATAACCTCTATGTGCGGGACTATATCCCAGAAACGTGCACGGTTGAGACCTATAACTCAACTTATGTGATTGATAAGGTCTTAAGTGAGGAAAGCAGCGAATACTTTCATAGCCTCATAATCTGGCAACTTGTTATGCAACTTTTCGAAAGGTGTTTGTCCTTGTAAAACTGAGGAAGGCAACCTATTAATCAGAAACATTGTTGTCGCAATAGCATAAGACCAAAATCTAAAAGGAAGACTAGCTTGAGCAAGTAACACAAGAGCTAATTCCACCAAATGCCTGTGTTTTCTCTCCGCAACACCATTTTGTTCTGATGTGTGAGGACAAGAAAGTCTATGTCTAACTCCCATAGTGGCCAACAGATTAGAAATTGGTCGAAACTCACCTCCCCAGTCTGTTTGTACTTCTTTAATAGTTGTACCATATTGAGTTTGTACCATTTTTACAAATAGCTGAAAGGCATGAAGTGCTTGATCTTTGGTTTTAAGCAAATATACCCAACAATACCTAGTACATGCATCAACAATAGACATATAATAGCTCGATCCATTAGACACAATATGAGTAGGCCCCCATAGATCAGAGAATACAAGATCAAACGGTTTGGCATACACTGAAGAAGAGGAATGGAATGGCAATTTATGGCTCTTTTCCATTCGACAAGGAACACATTCTTCTTTATCTAAATTTGTAGGAAAAGAAATTCCAATTTGTTTACAAGCTTGTACAAGGATATTATGAGCTGGATGACCCAGTCTCATATGCTACAAACTATATGCCATATCTTTATTATCTATAACATTGGCTTCTACATTATACTCGCATGCTTGAGTCTGACCAAGAATATCGAACTGGTACAGGCCCCCTTGTTTAGTTTCTTGCAAGATTGTAGCACCAGTGACGGCATCTTTTACCAAACAATGACTAGCATGGAACTCAATAAAGACATTGTTTTCCTTAGCAAGCTTTGAAATAGAAAGAAGGCTCTTAGTAACAGAAAGAACAAGAAAGACATTGTTAAGATCCAACGTACGAGACTTGGTTTGTATATGAGCATGCCCAGCTTTACTAATATGTAAAGAATTACCATCACCTACAAACAAATTACCTGAGACTTCAAAATCTGAACCACCCACCACCTTTGTGGTGTTTGGAGTTACATGATGTGTAGCCCCAGAGTCAACCACCCAGCGATCAACAGTGGAAGTGGCAACCATACTCGACCCAGGAATACTTGAAGTGTATGTAAAACAATTCAGACTTTGTTCAAGAGTAACAACATTTGCACTACCAGTAAAACTCTGATCAAACCTCCTCCAACACCTATCAGTCGTGTGACCAAGCTTGCCGCAAATTTGACACTGAAGCTTGCTGGAAAATTTTCCCTTAAAGACCTAGGGGAGTTGAATTATTTTTTAGGAATTGATGTCAAAAAGCTTGGAGATTCTTCATTATTTCTGAGTCAAAAGAAATTTGTGCTGGAGTTGTTGATTAAGGCAAGCATGGACAAGGCTACTCCTGCTTCTACTCCAATGATAACTTCTCACAAGTTAACCAAGGATGCTGGTAATCCCTTGCTGGATGCAAAAGAATATCGCAACATAGTAGGATCTTTACTATATGTGTGTCACACGAGGCCCGACATAACCTACAATGTCAACAAGCTAGCACAGTACATGCACATGCCATGTGAGCAACATTTGGCAGCTGCAAAACGAGTTCTACGATATCTGAATGGGACTCTGAATTACGGTTTGTGGTTATCAAGATCTACTCCTCTACAACTAGTGGCGTTTGTAGATGTTGATTGGGGTGGAAGCATGGATGATCGACGGTCCATCTCTGGAAATTGTGTGTACCTCCTTGGCAATTTGGTTATGTGGGGTTCAAAGAAGCAGAAGGCAGTCTCTCGGTCCACCACGGAAGCGGAATACAGGAGTCTCGCCGATGTAGTATCAGATATTGTTTGACTTGACACTTTGTTAAAAGACATGGGTGTTGTGGTTGACAAGGTTTCAGTTATATGGAGCGACAACTCCAGCGCCATAGCCATGAGCGAAAATACAGTATATCACTCCAAGACCAAGCATGTCGAATTGGATTGTCCATTTTGTTAGAGAGAAGGTTGCATCGGGAAGGATGAAAGTGAATTATGTGTCATCAATACATCAGACTGCATATGGTATGACTAAGGCGTTGTCCAAGGAGTACTTCAAAATATTTTGAAGCAAGTTAAGGGTTGTTGAGCTTGCAGAAGTTGAGAGTGAAAAGAGCAGGGAGCATGTTGAATATAATGGTACCTAGTGTCTAGTTGAGTTGAGCTCAATTGAGTGAAACTTTTGTAACGGTTGTTAGTTAGTTAAGAGGGTATAACTGACTTCCTAGTCTGTTAGGAAGGCTATCGACTTGTGTATAAATAAGGTGCCAATATCAATAAGAAAGAATGCATCAGTTTATGTCAATCTTGCTTATTCTCTGTGTAAAATACAATCAGAAGGCGTTTCTCAACAGGGACCAAGCTAGAGTTCAATGACTTCTATATCTCCATTTCTCCGTGGATTTTCCATAAAATTAAATGGTAGTATAAAGATGAGCTTACCTTACTATCAATAAAAATCATCTAAAATTTATAAATCCTCTTAGGGGTTAATTGTGATGTTGGTCATCCATCTTTTCAATCTTTACACTTTTGCTTTAGTTTTAATTTTCACAATTTAGTTATTAAACTATGTTTCATTGTTTTCAATATAGTCTTTGTTCCCTAAATTGATTCAATTTGAGTCCAATACTTATATAATTGACTATTTAATCAAAAGTCAATGTTATGATTTAACTAGATTAGTTTTTATGATGTTACAAACTTACAAAGGAGAAAATAAATAATGATTATATTAGAAAACTATTTTCTTGAAATTAATTAAAATTTTGAGATATAACCAAAATTGATTCGAAACAAAATCATCTTCAAAAATTTAAATTCGTGCAAGCATAATCTAAACTTGACTAAAACCACCCATTTGATAGGTTAAATTTGAATTTTTACTACCTATGAATTCTGAAAAGTTTCATTCTTTTCTTATCATAAGAGATATCAAATATACTTTTTTGTTTATGCACTTTTTAAAGGCAATAGATGCTTTCACACAATGCTCTAGGAGGCAAGAAAGTACAAATTCTAACTCCATGCAGCTATGTACATCTGACGAAATTTTAAATATTCTTTATTTATGTCAAAGTTATTAAATCTTATGTTGCCTATGAATTATTTTATGTTTATGAGAAAATAACATTCTTGTCTACTAACAAGAAAGATCATATTTTTTTATGCAACAGGGTGAAATTTAATATTTTTAATATAAATATTAAGATTCGAACACACAAAAGATAAAAAAACAAATGAGAATCCTTGATTACTTGATCGATTACAGAATTTCAAATATTTTTTATTTTATGTGTTTGTTTTAAGTGAGAAAAAATAATATATAAATTACGTAAAATTTATACTCCACAACCTTATCCATCTGAATATCGTACAATCTATCCACAACCTTATCCATCTGAATGTCGTACAATCTATTTAAAGTTCAATAATAATCAAATTCATACCATCTTTTAGCTAGGAATATTTGATATTTGTTATTAGATGAAGGAATGACATTTTCCTTTTTTAGTAAACAGAAAAAAAAAATATGAACATAAAGAATATTTGATATTTTTTTATTAGAAGAAAGAAATGATACTTCTCTGTTTTTTCATAAACAAGAAAAAAATACATAAAGAAAAGGAATATATGATGTTTCTTATTGGAAGAAAGGAATGAGACTTCTCCTTTATTGGTAAATAAGAAAAGAATATTTTAATACTTTTCACAGCAATGATTTTAAATAAATAAAAATAAAATTATATTTTATATTTTAATTATAATTTTGTTAAACAAAAGCTGATATGTCATATAATATTGATAATATCTGATTTTATGCACAACAAATAGATTAAATGATATTTAGAAAATAACTACATTTGCTTTAATCATTAAAAATTAAAATATAATCATATGGTTTAATCCGATTTTGATATATTGATTTGTTCACAATTTTTATTAATAATATCATGCAAAACTTGTTGTAAGAAACAAATAATAAAAGCTTCATAAAGGATTGTTTGGAGTACTTTATTAAGTTAATGTCTGCTTAAACACAATAATTTCACATATTTAAACACAATCTTCAAGTAACTTAATATCCAATCATTTGTAAACCTAACTTTGGCCGAAATTTTAATCTCAGATTCATCTCTCGTAATTTTATCCTCGGATTCATCTCTATAAACTTCACTCTCAGATTCATCTCCTGTAACTTCATTCTCGCATTTATCTCATGAAGCTTCACTCTCATCTTCAGACATGACCAGATGCATGATTTTATATTAGAAGAGACATCTATAAAATTTTAAGAGGATAAACTTATAAAATTATAGGGGTCAAAAATAGATTTTTAATAGAAAAAACAGAAAAGTTCTAAAAATATCTACATCATATATGAATTTCAATTTTTATGAGAGGCAATTGTCCCCTCTCGCTCTCTTTGGGTCTATCCTTGTCTCAAGAGGGCATGAGTCCAATACCAAATTGAAAGATGCTGTAATTCCTTTCTGCTGCTAAACTATGAATCTTGATGTCATACTTTATTAACTTTTAAATTTATAGAATTTAAGAGCGAAATGGACTTACTGATTCTTCTAAGAAGAAATATTAAATATTCTTTTCTTTTATGTACTTTTAAAGGCAAGTATGGATTCTAATTTCATGTAAATTATAAGTAACTGATAAAATTTTAAATATTCTTTACTTACATTAAAAATGTTCAACTTTATGTTGTCTATGAATTATTTTATGTTTATTAAAAAAGAAAAATATCATTCCTTTACTCTTAACAAGAAATATCAATTTTCCCTATAACTAGATAAAATTTAATCATTATAATATAAATATTAGGATTCAAACCTATATAAAAAGAAAAACAAATGAATATTCTTAACTATTTAATCAATTATAGGATCTCAAATATTTTTTATTTGATGTGCTAGTTTTATGCGACAAAAATAAAATTAATCTATTTAATATTTCATTTTTAAAAAGAAATTTGACGTAAAAAAACAATAATTAATTATATTATTTCACCTTAAATTGTTATTAATGAAATAAAATAAGAATTTTCAATGAAATTTTAAATTGTCTCAAATCCAAATATGACATATCGAAATATTCTTTACTTGTATATTTGTAGCTTTAAAACAAAATCAAAACACCAACTCATGATATCTCCGATATTCTTTACTTAAAGTGATGCTATCGTCTATTCTTTTTCTTGTTTTGTGAATATATTTTTATGTATATCAAAATTTATATATTTATTACGGACAATCACACTTTTCTTAAAAGACATATTTGATAGTATGAGTAGTGTAATCATTTATTTATTTTAATATTCTCTTTTTTTTTTCAAAAAACGAACATGAACTAGAATTAAACGGAATATGAAGTTAAATTGTTCTAAAATCAACCCAAAATTTGAGTGCATACCTATCGAACCCAAACTCAACTCCCACCTTGCTCATACATGTATAATCTAAACTCGACTCAATCTGTCCATTTGATAGGTCAAATTCAATTTTTTTCTACCTATAAATTTTGAAAAGTGTCATTCGTTTCTTCTAATGAGAGATATCAAATATTCTTTTCGTTTATGTACTTTTTAAAGGCAATAGATGCTCTCACACACTGCTCTAGGAGGCAAGAAGTATGCAATGACGAATCCAAAAATATATTTAAGGGTGGTCACTTGTAAAATCTATAAATTTTAGGAAGTCACAAGTCATAAATTTTAAAAAAATTAAGGATTAATGCTTAAAAATTAAAATGTTTGAAGATAAATGTATAAACTTAAAAAAGTTCAAGGTGAACATGACCTACCCATTCTACATATAGATTATTCATTACACATATGGATTCTAATTCCACATAAATTAATTATACACAACTAATGAAATTTTGAATACACTCCACTGACATTGAAGTTATTAAATCTTATGTTCTCTATAGATTTTTTATGATTATCAAAAAATGGAAAATGTCATTCCTTTCTTTTAACAAGAAATATTATTTTTTTTTTGATAATTTAGTCGAATATTAAAGATATTTTTTTGGACAATGCCTAAATAAAAGTATACATATGAAGATATTCTTTTGTTATTTTCTTATTATATATACACATATTCTAAGCTCTTGGATATATCTTTAAACCATTTACTCTCTATTTGTCTATCTTTCCTTGTCTGATCTCCATTTGAGAAGAAATTATTACATGAACCCGTTCCACCACGTAGGATATGGTCTCTAACCAATTAAATTAAGAAACATCATTTATTTTTTCTATATCATATTTACACATAAGTATTGTACAAATCATCCACTTCAATACTATAGATTTAAAAAGGAAAAAAAAATATTACCAAAGATATTTTGTGCTATCTTTCTCTTTATTCTTTAAAAATTTTCTCAATTATTTTTTTCTTTAAATTTTTTCTCAATTATTTTTTTATATAGATTTAAGGTTAAGAATTTAGGGTTTAGAGTTTAGGGTTTATGTTCAGTGTTTAGTGTTTAAGTTTAGTGTTTAGGGCTTAGGGCTTAGGATTTAGTGTTAGTATTAGTGTTAGGGTTTAGGGTTAGGATTTAAGTTTAGAGTTTAGGGTTTAGGGTTAGGGCTAGGATTTAGGTTTAGGGTTTAATGTTAGTGTTAGGGTTAAGGTTTAAGGTTAGAGTTAGGGTTTAGGTTTAGAGGTTAGGGTTAGGGTTTAGGGTTAAGGTTTAGGCTTAGTTTTTAGAGTTTAAGGTTTATGGTTAGGGGTTACGAAAAAGTAATTAGAAAAAATTAAATAATAAATAGGAAAACAACATAAAAATCTTTAGTAATATTTTTTCCTTTTTTAAATCTATGGCATTAAAGTGGAGGATTTGGATGATGCTTATGTGTAAATATGATACGGAAAAAATAAATCATATATCTTAATTTAATTAGTTAAAGACCATATCATAGGTGGTGTAACGGGTTCATGTAATAATCTCTCCCATTTGAGAGGATGAGCCTCAAACCTTTCCTTCATGATCATCACTTGCTTTGTGATCAATGCAATCTGAACATTGAAGGTCCTGCCTTCACTTGCGAAATCTGCAAGTTTTGGCTACACCAGTCATGTGCTATGCAACAACTACCTCTTAAAATCTCAAATCCCCTCCATCCTCAACACCGTCTTCGATGGTCCTCGAGAAAATCTATTACTCTTCCCATGTCATTTGTAATGGGTGTTCCAGTCTCACTCAAAAGTGCTTTTACCGGTGTGAAGCTAGCAACTTCATCCTCGATCCTGTCTGTGTTTCTTCAACCATGATCGCTTGTCATAAATATAAACAAATCCACCATTTCTGTCATCGTGAACATTCATTGACATGGTTAAAGTATCGTAAAGTGAGCAAGTATCATGATACTTGTTTCTGGTGTCAAAAGCTTTTGAGTGGATTCTCTTATGGTTGTTTTCCATGTTCTACAGAGTCTTTCATTCATGAAACATGTTTACTTAATATGCCCAATATAATCTCAAAACATCACTTTCATCCATCCCACCACCTTCAGTTAATGTGGAAATATAGACAGATGTACAACCCATGCGGTGTCTGTGGTTATCCCAGTTGGGATACTCGTGCCAGATATGTTTGTGGAAAGTGTCGATTTGTCATTCATTTTAGATGTGTTCAATTCAAACCCAGTCTAAAACATGAGTTGCATCAGCATCGTCTTACTCTTCTTCCAATCAAACCTGAACTATCTGAATTAGAACCATGTAAGAAGTGCAGGCAGGATATTCGCCGTAGCAAAGATTCTGTGTTTAATTATTATTATCGATGTGTTCTATGTGGATTCAACTTCCATCTTTTTTGTTTGATACCATCGAGTATTGACCTTAAATATCACAGACAAGAACTCTCGCTTACTCAAGTCTTTCTTGAAGATTATTCTGACCAATATTACTGTGATGTCTGTGAAGAAGAAAGAAAAGCAGTGGATCCTGTTTATTGTTGTAACAAATGCACATTTGTTGCTCATATTGCGTGCGCTCTCAAATGCACATCGATTGCTTATATTGGATCTGATCTCAAACAGGTATGCGTTCATTGTAGGGGGCACGTTGATATGGTTTTAAAATTAATGAAACTAAATCTGAATTCTTTTAATTTTCATGGTTAATTATTTGCTAAAAGTGTTTTAAAATTGTTTTATCCCGTTAAAGTTCTGTAATAACTCATAATAACAATAATACAAACCCATCAGACCCAAATAAAACCCAAAGCCCAAAAATAAACCCTAAACAATTAACATAAACTAAACCTAAAAAACCCTAGCCTGAGCTCTCTGTCGCCGCCGCCCAAGCCGACCATTTCCCGTGAGCCACGTGTCGCATTATCGTTGGAGGAGAAAGCCGACCACCGCCCCACCGACCTTCTCTGACGTTCAGATGTGAAAAAGGAAGAAAAGACAGAGATATTTTCATATTTTATTATGTAAAATGGATTATAAAACCCCTTGAAAATGATGTAAAAAAGAGAGGATTTTTTAATGAAAAAAACTCATATTCGAGAGCAATCCAACACCCCAAAATATTGAAACAAAATAAAAAAGGAGAAAGGGAGAGATTGGAAGTGAAATCGAGAAGAAAATAAGGTACAAAAAAAATTTATTCGAAACTTACCTCTCAGATCTACTCGTGTGTGTTTCTCGTTTCAAAAAACCGACTCCATATTCGTCTTCTACGCATTGAGACGCTTCGGAAAAGTGTAAACTTTTCATATTCTGGCCACCGGAACGGCGGCCGGCGGCCGTACACGGCAGCGACGATGGTGGTGTAGCGCCAGAGCTCCAGAGAGTTGAGAGCATTCTATCTTTCTTTGTTTTGAAGAAGAAACCAAATGAAAAATTATTATAATTTTGGGTATTTAAGGGAACATCAAAACGACGTCGTTTTGGTGCCAGCCCCTTAAGCCCAAAACGACGTCGTTTTGGCTTATGACCCACGGAACAAACCCGGTTCATGACCCAGACCCGCGAATAACCCGTTAAAATGGGCGAATTACAGTTGTAGCCCCTACGCTTTAAGAGAGTTTGCGTTTCTACCCTGAAGTTCTAATCCGTTTTTAATTTAGTCACTATTTAGCTTATTTTAGTCCTATAATTCCTATTTTCTTCAGTTTTAGTCCTTGTTTGTATTATATTAACCCCTTAATGTTGGTTTCTTGCAGATTTGGTCCCTACTTGTTTATTATTATTTATTATTATTATTATTTCTCTTTAACGTTTTTTCAGGATACATATATATAAGGTTTTAATTTGTTTTATACATATATAATGTTAATATTTAAGGTATAATTTTAAGATATAATATAATACATATTTTCCTATTTTGTTAATATAAATAAGGTATAGTATGATATAATTTTTTCTTTCAATATTATAAAATTCAAATATAGTATATTTTCTTATTTCTATAATATTTTAGGTATAATATATGTTTGGTATATTATATTTTTGGTATTTTTATATATGTATTACTTGTTATCTTTATACTTATGTAACATTTATGTATATAATATTTATGGATTATATATCGTTTTATATTATACTAATAGTTGTTATTTATATTATGATATTCATGTTTATTTGATTATATGGTATTAGACCTTATTATCCCGATATATTCTGCTGGATATATTATTATTATTATTATTATTATTATTATTATTATTATTATTATTATTATTATTTCTCTTTAACGTTTTTTAAGGATACATATATATAAGGTTTTAATTTGTTTTATACATATATAATGTTAATATTTAAGGTATAATTTTAAGATATAATATAATACATATTTTCCTATTTTGTTAATATAAATAAGGTATAGTATGATATAATTTTTTCTTTCAATATTATAAAATTCAAATATAGTATATTTTCTTATTTCTATAATATTTTAGGTATAATATATGTTTGGTATATTATATTTTTGGTATTTCTATATATGTATTACTTGTTATCTTTATACTTATGTAATATTTATGTATATAATATTTATAGATTATATATTGTTTTATATTATACTAATAGTTGTTATTTATATTATGATATTCATGTTTATTTGATTATATGGTATTAGACCTTATTATCCCGATATATTCTGCTGGATATATTATTATTATTATTATTATTATTATTATTTCTCTTTAACGTTTTTTCAGGATACATATATATAAGGTTTTAATTTGTTTTATACATATATAATGTTAATATTTAAGGTATAATTTTAAGATATAATATAATACATATTTTCCTATTTTGTTAATATAAATAAGGTATAGTATGATATAATTTTTTCTTTCAATATTATAAAATTCAAATATAGTATATTTTCTTATTTCTATAATATTTTAGGTATAATATATGTTTGGTATGTTATATTTTTGGTATTTCTATATATGTATTACTTGTTATCTTTATACTTATGTAATATTTATGTATATAATATTTATGGATTATATATCGTTTTATATTATACTAATAGTTGTTATTTATATTATGATATTCATGTTTATTTGATTATATGGTATTAGACCTTATTATCCTGATATATTCTGCTGGGAGTAGTATCCCGGTCTCTTGGTGTTATCTTCTTTGAATTATCGTGGATATAGGTTTTAAAGTTATGCATTTTAAAATTAAAAATTAAATTAATTCGAATTTTATATTTTCTTAAAAATTATGATGCAAACCTTTAGGTACCAATTTTTGGGCGTTGTGGGGTGCTAATCCTTCCCCACACGTAACCAACTCCCGAACCCAAAACATTTTGAATCTCTGGTTAAATTTTTAATGGTGTTCGGTCTACCAAAGTGATTGGTGGCGACTCTACTCAACTAATTTTCAAATTTTAACGGTATTTCCATAAAAGTGACATCTTGTTCTTTCGGTGTCATCTTTCGGGATACCGAATTTTCAAAATCACCCGCCAAAAACGTTTTCAAAACCGCATTTTTAAATTATTTTCAAAAAAGGTCACTACAGATGGTTACTTCGCTGGGGACAAAATTTTCAAAAAGGAGTTAGGCCTTAGTTCAGTTCGTATCATAATTTTTAAGAAAATATAAAAATTGAAATTAAATTAATTTTTAATTTGTCATCACATTAGATTAACAACCCGTAAGTGGGAATGATTACTTCGCTTCGTGGGTTTTTTGCCTCCGTACAGTGTCGTAATTTATTTTTCGGAATTTTGGTCTTTATATTTCGTGGGGTTCTCACCTCCGTACAATTAAGGATCATATTCCTCCGAATCGATGTCCTAGCGACAGTTCGGGTATCGATACTCTAGAATCGAACCGCATATAGTGAGCCGTAGAGCCATGTGAAACTCTGTCCGTTTAGCGGTGACCTTTTTTGGGCTTAGGTGCCTTTATATATTGTTCATGTATAGTTTCTTATCTATTTAAATTTTATTATATTTATTTGATTATTTTAATACAAACTAATATTTTTCCTTTTTTGTTGCATCATGACATATCATAATCATCCATTGTACATTAAAAATACTATAATCACATTTTGATTATTGCATTCACATGCATTCATCTTTTAAACATCAAGACTTATGTTCGGGGTCCCCTGTCTCAGCAATACTGGACAAGATAACAATTCAACATCCCTACGGAACTCGACGCAAGACGAAAAAGATGAACAAAGACAGGTTACATAAGATCGAGCAGACTCAACAGGACTTGCAAGCAGATCTAACACAAAAAATAGAAGATCAATTAGCCAAAGCTCGACAAGAGATGAAAGATCAGATTGCAAGATCTCAACAAGAAATGCTAGGGAAATTAGCACAAATGCTCGGACTCAAGCCACATGAACAAGAAGATGCTTATATTGTTAACCCAGGGGCAAACCCTGTTGACACGATCGAAGATCCCATATACCCTCCGGGTTTTACTCCTATTCAAACTAAAATACCATAGAAGCTCATCATTAGGTGATTCTTTCAAAAGGGAAGCTACCATTGTGACCGACCGACACATTTGGTCCCATGAACATACCCTCCATGTCAAAAGCCAAACCGGGGGGCAATCAAGCTGAAAATGTTGTCTCGGAATTTGATCAGTTGATGGAAACAGAGAAACCAAAGATCGAGACTTCAAAAGAAATTGAGGAGTGTTGCAAACGACTCGAAGAAAAGATGGAAGCCATGGAGATAGTAGACACCTTCAGTGGATTCGATGCCAACGAACTCAGCCTTGTTCCAGATTTAGTGTTACCCCCAAAATTCAAAATTCCAGAATTTGAGAAGTATGACGGGACTAGCTGCCCATGGGCCTGTCTTATAATGTTTTGTCGAAGGATGACTGGATACAGTAGGGATGATAAGTTATTGATACATTGCTTTCAAGAAAGCTTAACGGGATTCGCCACTAGATGGTATAATCAATTGAGCCGTTATCAGATAAAATCATGGAAGGACCTGGCCAAAGCCTTTCTAGAACAATACAAGCACGTCAGTGATATGGTACCCGATCGTTGGACTCTGCAACACATGAAACAGAAGTCTAATGAAAACTTCAGACAATACGCACAACGTTGGAGAGATGTAGCAGCACAGGTTCAACCCTCTCTCAGTGAAAAAAAGACGGTGGCTATATTTATCCAAACATTGGAAGGCCCAATCCTGGACCACCTCATAAGCAATGCAATCACCAATTTTGCTGATCTCGTATTATCTGGTGAGCTCATCGAGAATGCCATCAAGAGTGGTAGAATTGACACTAGTGGAAGTTCGTCCCACAGAAGGTCCACATACAGAAAGAAGGACAATGAAGTAAACTCTTCAGGAGTCTACAATGTTAATTATTCAAATCCGGTAACGATGACACAGCCTGCAACTATCGGTACCTATAATTCCTCGAACCAAGATTTTGATCAAAGGAAGAATGTTGAAAAGAAAGAGTTTACTCCGATCCCAATTACTTATGAGGAGTTACACAAACAGTTGTACGATAACCGTCTGGTGTCACCCTTCTTCCAAGCGCCGATACAACCCCTTTCCCGAAATAGTACGACGCCAATGCAAGATGTGATTATCATGCAGGACAAGTGGGGCATTCAATTGAAAATTGCCTCGATTTTAAAAGGTTGGTAGAAAAGTTTATCAAGATCGGAATATTAACCTTCGAAGACTCACCAGGGATGACCACGAACAAAGATCCACTGCCAAAACATGAAGACACTAAATGAAAATGACAGTGTTGTTGTTTTTGAGTTGTACAAAAGTAAATCATGCCTGCTAGTCTAAAATGTTGCCCTACCTTGACCATAGAAGGTCTCTTGTAGTTTTCATCTCTAAGATGTTTTTGTGAACTATCTCACTAGCCTAAGCCCAATGGCGGTGAGAGTATATTGTAAGGGCCCAAAACTACAAGTTGCAATGAAAATATATTTTGCTCTCATTCAAGTCTTGTGTAAACCTTTGAGGTTGAATTTTAATCAGCCTAACTTCATAAAGTAGGGGCAACACGACCATGGGGATTATTGAACTACAAAGGTAAATTGTTAAAAATTGTTTAAGACATCCATTTTGATAAAAAATATCGTAAAGAAGGTCAAATCAGAGAAGTTCGAGCATAATTCAGGATCAATAGAATCAGGGGAACCCTTTAGAAAAAATCATGTTATTCAAGCATTTGCACACCATGCATTTAGATTAAACATGCATCGAGCATAAATTAGGGACATCTTTTGAAAAAGGAAAAATCATGTCATTCATGCATTCAGATATTTTGCATTTAGACATCATGCATTCAAACTTGACATACATTGAGCATTCATGATGCACATATTTTTGCTAGTACATATAAACAAGTCTAGCGAAGAGATCGGAGGACCTTAATCAGGGGTGCAACAATATGATGACCAATATTTGGCCTCGAGAAGGCTAAAATAACACAGATTTTCAGGTAATGACTCTAAAATTTTGAACAGTAACTAACAAAGGTTTTATTTTGCTTTCAGATCCTAACTACCCATCATGGAGCAGCAGAAACAACTTTTTCCCAATGTCGCCTACGTCAATGATGGTTGGTCAATTTTGTTAAAACTTTGCTTTTCTGACAGCTATGTTGAGGATTAGATCTTCATGCAGATCTCGTTTTTTTCATATTTGTACAGACGGTACATGTGAATAAAAACTATTTTGAGAGAAAAACAAATAAAAAATTAAAATAAAAAATGAGTGATAAATGAAAATACAGAAAAATGAAATGATAAATTGACAAAGATATGCAGAAACAAGACATTGGACAATTCAAATGTCCTTCAAAAATCCATTTTCGCGAATGGTCGAAGAAAATCCATTCCTTTGGAAAAATCCAATCTTGTGATTGGTACAAACTGCTTGTACCCAGGGTAATGGTACAGCTAGCCCGGAGCAAACGGCTACCGGTAAAGGCAAAACAAATCCGTTAATCCCTATGCATTTGGGAAAAATGCATTGATAAGGACCATTCAAATGTCCATTGAAATCCATTTTTATGAATGGTCAAGGAATTAAATCCTTGGAACCAAATGATTGTACCCAGAGTAATGGTACATCTAGCCTGGAGCAAACGGCTACCGGTAAAGGCATATCAAATCCGTTGATCCCTGTGCATTTGGGAAAAATGCAAAGAAGATACATGACATCAATTGAATCAGATATTTAGATCTTCCAGGCTTGATCTTACTTCTCAGTTGATGGAGTGGATAGATCCAACTTAGTCCTGCTTCTCCGTTTATGGTGCAGTAGGATCCAAACACAGACTTGATCTCATCTTTGTTGATGGTGTGACCAGATCCCATTCAATCATGCTTCTCCGTTGATGGCGTAGTATGATCCAGACTTGATCTTACTCCTCTGTTGATGGAGTGGATAGATCCAACCTGATCCTGTTTCTCCGTTGATGGCATAATAGGATTCGAATTACAGACTTGATCTTGTCCCCGTTGATGTGTGTCCAGATCTCATTCAATCATGCTTCACCGTTGATGGTGTAGTATGATCCAGACTTGATTTTACCCCTCCGTTGATGGAGTGGATAGATCCCAACTCGGTCTTGTTTCTCCGTTGATGGCATCATAGGATTCGAATTATAGACTTGATCTCGTCCCCGTTGATGGTGAGGCTAGATCTCATTTCATCATGCTTCTCCGTTGATGGTGTAGTATGATCCAGACTTGATCTTACCCTTCCGTTGATGAAGTGGATAGATCCAACTCGATCCTGTTTCTCCGTTGATGGCGTAATAGGGTCCAAATTGCTGAAATTCAATTTTGTCCCCGTTGATGGTGTGGCCAGATCTGAATCACTAAAGTTCAATCCTGCTTCTCCGTTGATGGAAGAGTAGGATCCAAGTTGCTAAAATTTTTCCTACCCCTCAATTGATGGTGCGGATAAGATCCAACCCTACATTTCAAGTCCTGCCTCTTCGACCAGAGTTCAATGTCATTTTGCCATTAATGGCGTAAGCATTGGTCTCATTTTACTGTTGATGGTGCAAATTGACCATATTTTGTATCCACGGATATTATATCTCTGCTAGGAAAAAATGTCAGATCATGCTTCTTCATCGGATGTAGCTAGATCCAGCTTGGTAGCCCTTGTCTTTTTGTCAATGTTGCAACTAGATCAAGTTTTCTTCACAGATGGCAACATCATCAGTGTTGTAGCAAGCCAAGATTATTTTGTCTCCTCCAACGGTTTAATCACAACTTTTGTTCTCTTCAACGGATCTCCTTATTTTGAAGATTTTGCAAACAAGAGCGGTGGAATAGATCAAGTTAAAGCTCCAGTAGAAAGAAGCGGTGGCCAAGAAGAACCTCAACCTTACCATTAGAACCCCAACTTTACCAAAAGAATTATAACTTTACCAAAAGAACCTCAACCTCACCAAAGAAGAACCCTCACCTTACCCTAAAAATCATACAAGACGAAATGGGTTATTCTTTATCTTTGCCCTATTGTCGTTACACAAAAATGAGCAAAGAGGGACAACTGTAATAACCCATAATAATAATACAAACCCATCAGACCCAAATAAAAGCCAAAGCCCAAAAATAAAACCTAAACAATTAACATAAACTAAACCTAATAAACCCTAGCCGTCGGCGACCTCTCTGCCGCCGCCACCCAAGCCGACCATTTCCCATAAGCCACGTGTCGCTTCATCGTTGGAGGAGAAAGCCGGCCACTGCCCCACCGCCCTTCTCTTACGTTCAGATCTGAAAAAGGAAGAAAAGACAGAGATATTTTCATATTTTATTATGTAAAATGGATTATAAACCCCCATAAAAATGATGTAAAAAAGAGAGGATTTTTTAATGAAAAAAACTCATATTCGAGAGCAATCCAACACCCCAAAATATCGAAACAAAATAAAAAAGGAGGAAGGGAGAGATTGGAAGTGAAATCGAGAAGAAAATAAGATAAAAAAAATTATTCGAAACTTACCTCTCAGATCTTCTCGTGTGTGTTGCGCGTTTTGAAAAACCGACTCCATATTCGTTTTCTACGCATTGAAACGCTTCGGAAAAGTTTAAACTTTTCAGATTTTGGCCACCGGCATGGCAGCCGGCGACCGTACACGACGGCGGCCATGGTGGTGTAGCGCCAAAGCTCCAGAGAGTTGAGAGCATTCTATCTTTCTTTGTTTTGAAGAAGAAACCAAATGAAAAATTATTATAATTTTTGGTATTTAAGGGAACATCAAAACGACGTCGTTTTGGTATCAGCCCCTTAAGCCCAAAACGACGTTGTTTTGGCTTATGACCCACGGAGCAAACCCAGTCCATGACCCAGACCCGCAAATAACCCGATAAAATGGGCGAATTGCAGCTGTAGTCCCTGCTCTTTAAGAGAGTTTGCGTTTCTGCCCTGAAGTTCTAATCCGTTTTTAATTTAGTCTATTTTGCTTATTTTAGTCCTATAATTCCTATTTTCTTCAGTTTTAGTCCTTGTTTGTATTATATTAACCCCTTAATGTTGGTTTCTTGCAGATTTGGTCCCTACTTGTTTATTATTATTGTTATTATTATTATATTATTATTATATGTTATTATATATATTTCTCTTTAACGTTTTTTAAGGATACATATATATAAGGTTTTAATTTTTTTATACATATATAATATTAATATTTAAGGTATAATTTTAAAATATAATATAATATATATTTTCCTATTTTGTTAATATAAATAAGGTATAATATGATATAATTTTTTCTTTCAATATTATAAAATTCAAATATAGTATATTTTCTTATTTCTATAATATTTTAGGTATAATATATGTTTGGTATGTTATATTTCTGGTATTTCTATATATGTATTACTTGTTATCTTTATACTTATGTAATACTTATGTATATAATATTTATGGATTATATATCGTTTTATATTATGCTAATAGTTGTTATTTATATATTCATGTTTATATGATTATATCGTATTAGACCTTATTATCCCGATATATTCTGCTGGGATTAGCATCCTAGTCTCCGGGTGTTATCTTCTTTGAATTATCGTAGATATAGGTTTTAAAGTTATGCATTTTAAAATTAAAAATTAAATTAATTCAAATTTATATTTTCTTAAAAATTATGATGCGAACCTTTAGGTACCAATTTCTAGGCGTTGTGGGGTGCTAATCCTTCCCCACACGTAACCAACTCCCGAACCCAAAACGTTTTGAATCTCTGGTTAAATTTTTAATGGTGTCCGGTCTACCAAAGTGACCGGTGGCGACTCCACTCAACTGATTTTCAAATTTTAACGGTATTCCCATAGAATTGACATCTTGTTCTTCCGGTGTCATCTTTCGGGATACCGAATTTTCAAAATCACCTGCCAAAAACATTTTCAAAACCTAATTTTTAAATTATTTTCAAAAAAAGGTCGCTATAAGTTCAATCTTGATTTCTGCGCTTAATATGTTATTAAAATCTTATTTAGCCTATTTTACATTTCTCCTAACAAGATTCTTCCATTTAAAATGTAATACATCCATTTTCTCCTTTTGCTTTAATATGTTTTCAATTTCTCAGATTAAAGATGATGTCAATGTTGAGCGTGAGTCAACTTCTATCTTGGTGGGTGACAAAGATTCAATAAGGAAACTAAAAGAGGAACAGGAAGTGAAGGAGAGATATCAAAACTTTTCTGCTCATTTTGATGTTGGTGTAATAATTCATGACATTTTCGATATAATTTAAAATTTATATCGTATGTAAAGATTATCCTTTTACTTTGAATAAAATCTATTAATGCGAAATCTAAATTTTTTCGATATTTATTAGTAGAGATCTAAGTTTTAGCTTCGCACTTCGACCATTATAATCTTAAGAATAACTCTGACTGTATATGATATACATATATCAGATAGAGTAAAGATTTACCTCGATCTTGAAAATTATCTATTTATTATGAAAATATTAAACTTAATTTAAAACACAAATTTTATTTAAAGTATTTTTAATTACGTAAAATTTATGAAATTATATTTCAATTTAAATAAAAAATCATTTTTTTGAGCAAGTTTTACTATTTGCTCAACCATGGTTAGAGGTGGCAAACGGGTCATTCGGTTCGGGTTCGGTTTCGAATTATTTCGGTTCGGTTCATTTTGGGTTTATTTGCATTTGGTTTAGATTCGGTTTGGATCGGTCCCGGTTTCGGTTTTGGTTTTAATTCGGTTATATGATAATTCAGTTTGGTTCGGATCGGATCGGTGATTTGGGTCAATATCGGATTGGTTGTTTTCGAGTCGGATCCATGTCAGGTCATTTGGATCGGTTCGGATCGGGTGGTCAATCTTTGGATTTTTGGGTTAATTTGGTTTGAGTTGGACTTAAGTATAAATGTAATCGTCTATATTATATATAGAATTAATCATATATTCTTGTAAAAATATATATTTTTTATTTCATATTGGAATTATTTTAAAAATTTTTGCCTCAGTTTTATTCGAGTAAAGTCAGTATTGGTAATTTAAGGGATAATGTCATTTTTGTAAATACATGGATTCATTAATAACATTTTAGTCATTTTTATAACACCTCAAATTTAAAAAAAATAAATTGATTTTTAAAGAAGAAAATATAATATTAAAAATTAAATTATTATCAGATGTAGTGATTAATTAGTATTATCATAATACAAAAAGATAATAAAACATATATTATTTAATTATTTATTATATTGTAAAAAATAAAAAATAGTAAAAATATATTATTCATTCACTTTGACTCAATTATCGGGTTAAAATCTTAATGTTCGGTTTAGATAGATTTTGAGCAAGTTAATTTCGGGTTGTTTTCGGGTCGGGTGAAAATCAGTTCGGGTCAATGTCGGTTCTTCTAGAATTTGGATCGGTTTCGATTTCGGTTTCAGTTCGGGCTTTTGATCACGCTAAATCATCAGTTTCGGTTTTGGTTCGGGTTTCAGTTCAGGTAAATTAGTTCGATTTTCGATCCTCGAATCAAGTTTGCTAGGTCTACCCATGGTGCTGGACATGACCGAAGAGCAAAATCTTAGAGTTTTACTTTTTATTCTATTTCACCATTTAGGTTTAAAACTTATTATTTTTATTATTATTAAAACTGAAATTTTTGGAACATCGATCTTTAATTAAAATATAATGTACCTTATTTACAATAGCTTGATTCTAATATCAAGGGAACCCAGAGAAAAAAATACAAAGGATTGAGAAAGCAAAAACCCGAGAAATTTATAATTTAGAACTTAGTACAATGAAAAGAAGCTTGCAACTTGAGTTTGCCGTAATGCTGAGGACAGTTCTAGGACAAAAAATTTAAAATGTTATTGACATAAATTCTTAAAAAATTATAAGAATTTATGTAGAATTGATAAGAACTAAAACTTTTAAAAATTTATGTAATTATATATTTTTTTATAAGCTAGATTAGAAATTGTACGGAGTTTGTCTCTATAACTACACAAATTTTATTTTATAAACTAAATTCTTACTATTTTGGTACAACAGTTCTTACTAATTGAATAAAAATTTATATAACATCACCTAATTTTAACGGTACCGTCAGGATACGTCACCCAGAAACTATCGGGTCTTGGTCTCCCTCTTTTTTTACATTTGCGTTTTTTTGAAAGGGAAACTAACTGCTTACTAGTGTTTCAACCGTCTGTACTTTCAGAATCAGAAACACCAAAAATTCAACCTTTGCAACTACCCTGATTGCTTAACTCACAGCTAATCCCCTTTACCTTCACAAAAAATATGGAATTTGCATAGACAAAGAATTCTACTTTTTGTCCGTATACCCTTCCGTAAACCAAAGCTCAGCCCTTTTCAAACCAAACAGGCACCGGGGTCCTACACCAACAGAGATGTGGTTGGCCTTATGAAGTTGTTAAAGGGCAGAATCATAAACCAAAACCAAAAAGACAGTAAAATTTAAGCAGAAGAAATTAATTGGGTCATTTCATTTCACATCACACAAAACAAAATCATCATTTTTTTCATGGTTTTACTGTGAAAAGTGAAAATTTGAAGAAATTTCAGGATGTTTCTGCAATACAAGTTTCAAGCAAAGAAATATCAGACAATAAACTAATATCAATAACCAATTGTCTAATTAAGAGGCAAGCATAATTTCTTCCCTGTGAATTATGATTGATGGAAACATCATGGTGGCTACGAAATCTTTATGCAAAAGAAATGTGGTGTAGAATCCAAATTCGAAAGCTGAGGAGAGATTTTTTAGCTATCTTTTGACTTTCTTACCCACCAAGAAAAAAGACAAGTTGTAGCAGGAAAAAGTTCAGTATCCAGGTGAAGGTCATTTTCTTACCTTTCTGGTCTCCATTAAACCTTGGTCTGCTTTTGTTTTTCAGCCTGGATGGTCACTGTTCGAATACCAGGCTACTACTTGGTGCCATCTTCTTTACCTTTACCATCCAGGATTTTTTCTAAACCATGTATTGGGGACCATGGAAGGGCAAATAGGGTGAAACCAAGAATATCTGAGGAATGTGATGGATTTTCAAACTTATTGGTACAGAGATTTTAGATGGAAAAGAGTTGCTATCCAGACTAGAAATGTTGATAACCATTTCTACCTATTGTGAAAATGGGACCATCAGTTTTTTTGTCAGTTTCCGAACACTTTAGAGATAAAGATTATTTAATCTCAACACTTTGTCATTTTGCAGCATGGTATGGCTGAAAATAGGGTGTGTGTGTTTAATTAAGTCAAATCAAAATATTTTAAGTTGGTTGAATTTATATGTTTTATTTGAAGACTTAAATTTTATTTTAATTTTTTTTAATTTGAGCCGATTTTATAAAATTCAGGTCGAATTGAATTAAGTTTTTAATTTTTTTTATAAATTTAATTATAAGTATTTACTAAATTAAAATACAAACTAATTCTAATTTAAATCATTTTTTATATTCATATACATAACATATATATTTTTTCATATTCTTTCTCTCTATATTATATATATATATCGATTAGAATTGAGGGACTCGACCTCAACCCATTAGTTATTAAAAGTTTTGAGTTATTTAAATTTTCATTTTATGATACAAAGTTTAGTTAATTTTTTTGAGTTTGAGTTTATGAAATTTTATTGTGGATTCAAAACAAATTGAGTTTTTTTCTAATTGAGTAAAAAAATCATTTTTAGTTGATTCAAATTTTACTCCCTCTTAAATAAAAAAAATTAATAACTTTTAGTTGATTCGAATAACTTAATTTCTAGTTGAATAACTAAATTAACCATGGGATAGGACTAGTGATGCTTAATGAGTTGAGCAACTCGTGAGTTGTTCGAACTCGACTCGGTCAAAACTCGATAAATATCCACAGGTTGACTCGATTCAAACTCGAACTCAACTCGAGACCTTAACGAGTTAAATTAAGCAACGTCTAATTCAACTCGATAAGTTCATCAGTAGCTCCTTAACTTTTTAAAATATTTTTTTAAAGTTACTTGAAAATTAATTCATCAAAAAAATAAGTCTAAATAATAATTATTAATTCGTAGATTGTTACTTTAATTATAACATGCTAGTTTAGCTTATTTGTAGATTATTAAAATTTAAACTTAAAAAATATTTTATACACCGTTTTAATATTTTTTGTTAAATTTTTTAATTTATATTAATATTAAACCTTATATATTATTATTAAATTTTATTTTTAGTTAAAAAATAAAATAATTTATTTATTAAATTTAACGTGTAACAAGTCAAATTGAATAATAAAATTTTTTAATAAACACAAATCAAACAATACCGAACTTATCATCGTATCGTTTGATAAACATCCTAAACTATATTTAGGGATTTGGTGGTTGGCCAGTCTTGGTTATTGGCTTCGTAACGCTTCAATACCTAGTTAAAATATCACATCGTACGTAGAAGCACTGCTTTCAATCCTGTAAATTGCCTTTCATATAAGATACCTGCATTCGTACTTATTTTACTTTATATATTTTCAAATTCTAATTAATTAATTAATTAATTATGCATTAATTGTAACGCTCCAAAAGTGGGCTTAGAAGTTAATAGGTCGGTTTAACTTAATTTGAGATTAAATACTTAAAAAATTATTTTTAATCAAAATAAATTATAAAAAAAATATCTTAAAATTCTTATTTGATATAAATTTTACTTTGGTCAACTTAATTTAGAAAATTGACCCTTTAATCCTTAAGATTTTATAATTAGTGACTATTTTGTAAAAATTGAAAATTTGAGGATAATTTTATAAAACTAATCTAAAACTTTAAATCTTTAAGGGTCTATGATCCAATCCTAATTATAGTTGGTCTAAACCTTCCATGAACTTATTTAATTAACTTTTAACTCAAAATTTAAGGCACAAAACCCAAATTATTTGATTTATTTCCTAAAAACATATTTTATATCAAAACCTAAAGGCTTAACTCAGTAATAGGTGACTAAAGTATACATTTTTCTGAAATAGGTGCCTAATATTTTTTTTTACTAAAATAAGTGTCTAAATTATATATTTTTTCTGAGATAGGTGCCTAATGTATTTTTTGGCTAAAATAAGTGCCTATAGTTTTATTCCCTTAGTGTTTTAAGGTAACACTATTAATAAAAAATTGTTTAATTTATAAATAAGTACCTAAACTATATGTATTTTATAAAATAAGTACCTAATGTTATTTTGTTGAGTTGATCACCCAATGACTTTGGCCAAGAGGGGTGAATTGGCTATTTAAAAAATTGTTGGAAGATTTTTGGTAAAAATAATGAAAAATAGGGACACAAGATTTATAGTGGTTCAAGCTTCAAAACAAGCTCTACATCCACTACCTTAGCTCCCACTAAGGATTTTCAAACCAATTCACAAAATGAATTCAACCTTTTTCTAGGTTCAAGGGCTAACCTTTACAATAAGCCAATTTTCTATCCAAAAATGGCTTAAACCTCACAAGAGATTATAATTGATGAAAGATAGGCAAAAAGATTTCTCTAACAAGAAAGACGTGCCCCAATTACAGATTCACTTCCCCAAACTCGATTACAAAGAAATAAAATGAAATACAAGAGTTGAGAGCCTAAGATTTGCAATGAAGTGCTTTGGAGTTGGATTGGAATGCTTGGATGTTGCTTGAGGTTCAATAGTTGTTAATGCTGCTTGAAATGCTTCATTTTATACCTTCACATTGATTTCTAAACGTTGATGTTGTTGGAAACATAAATAAAGACATTGGAGCTTCATCTTTCAACCATAAATGTACTCTGCAACAGCTGGTATCAAAACACGAGTTATCTTTTTCGAAATAGTCTACAAATAGAAAGAGACGTGAATTTAATAAGGGTGTATCGAAACAGGTTTCGATACTAGGAGTGGACTGTGCTCCTCGATATCGAAACGAGTATCGAAACGGTATAACTATCATTTAAAGCTTCAACTGCCACCAACGGTCAAAACATTTAAAGCTCAAAAGAGCCGTTGGGGTTTAATATGTTAGAGTATGCCCAAAGACCAATCATATGATGATTGTAAGGATACTTTAATTTACAAATTTTATTGAATAAAGGCATTACCATTATTGTTTTCAGATATATGTCTCAATGCATAACATAAACTAAGAAACAATAAGGTCCATATAATAATATATGTATTATTATCAAAAGATACTTAGTCAAGTATTATTATAAGTATGGACAATAATAATACGCTTAAGACTAACGTGTGATTAATTGATGACAATGAGTTGTCATTGACAAAGGGATGTCAGAATTAATATATGAATATATTAGTAGAGAATAATATATTGGATTGACTCACTATGAGCATATATCTTGGATTATTATATGACTATCACGATATTGCTCATAGTGACAACTATACGTATGATCCTTAGACTTGACATTATTATTATCTCAACATATGTTGTTTTAGGTTTTGATACAATTAAACGTGTCTCGTAATTAGTTATACTATAAAACTGACATTGGACATATTACAATATATGTAGTGAGATGTGAATGATCAAGATAGGATTTGTCTTTCCTACACAATAGGAAAATATATCAAAGGCCACTTGATTGAATGAGACTAGAAATGCATGACCATGCTTAAATACGTTGATATAAGATATCACAAATTATTCATTAAAAGTAGTCCACTCTAGATATCAAGAAACATTAAAATAGGCTATACATGTCTGGCTATTTCAAGACTTGTTCATATTAAAAATATAAAAGGACAAAAGGATATAATACATTAAAAAAGTTGATCACGTACATGATATATCAAATCATGATCTCTTGTAACTTAGATGACAATGATATATTGCTAGATGTCACTCATTGTTTGTAATATTAGAATTTTCTAATATTATTACTAACGTTACAATGAGCATACAGGGTCACACCCAATGGTTGAAGGAGCAAAAAATATATATGTATAAGTAGATCATATTTAATCCCGAATTTTAAACAAGATATAATTAAAGTAATTGTATCCCTTTTTTAAATTCGAATGAAATACATATTCTGAAATTTAAGGAAATAATAAAAGAAATTATTTCCTAAACAAATTTAGAATAAAACTCTCATACTTAGGGTTTCACATATATATAAAGGATTTTTACGTCTAGCAACCATATCAGACAATCCCAAATTCCCCAAACCCTAAAGTTACAAAAAATAGTTTTTTGAGATTTGCTCTCAACTAGGTAAACTGAGTAGAGGCCGGGACGATATTCGTAGAGACTAAAGATTTGAATTGTCGAAAGATCGTGATTGTAGCAAATCTAGTTTTTGTTGTTTATCAAGGAACACTCTGTAAGCAATCGCATATCTTTCTCTCGATTTCAGATTAAACGTACATGGATCACTTGAAAGACTGTTGTAATTTTGTTCTACTGCACCATAGGTTGTCGGCGATCCCAAAAATGGTATCAGAGCCACTTGTACGATCCATAATTGGGTAAAATACTTGAGTGATGCAATATGTATGAGATGCATGATTTATTTGAATGTTTCAACGATATATATATTGATATTGGTAGTCGATTAGGGATACGATTAATATGTTAATCTGTTAATTACAATCGCCATGTTGCTGCAAGGGTTTTACGGTAATCATATGTCAATCGTTGACATAATAATCGGCGGAAGTGCGATGGCAGATCGTATCAAAAAAAGGAATAATTTTTATTCCGATACGGGAAAATCTAAGGGATTTAAAAATCTTTAAAACACAATTCTGTTGATAAATCTTATCAAATCGTGATGTTTTTCCATAAAAAATAGTCGTTATTTTTCAAAATTTCTGACCAGCCGTGCCTTGACCCCTTTATAGGCAACATAGATTGTAGGCTCACATTGATAATATTAATGATTTCGTGATAGTATATATATGATATGTTTGCTTTGCACGGTGTTTGACATGGATGGTTATAGCACTTGCTTTTACAATAGTTGTAAATTTTAAATACGACCTGCTTGCCGTGCCTTTCTTTATCTATGTTGTACTTCTCTTCTCATCTTACCCCCTCGTATGTAAAATGAGTTTCTATAATTATAATATTATTCCAAGAAGCAATCGAGACGTTTGGACCAAAGGCAAGAAGATGCTTGAGAAGCAGTTTTAGTATAGAATTATATTTTTAAGGTTCTCCCATTGATTTGGGATGGGTCACCTTAGTTCCTTATTTTAGGTTATAACCAATGCAATCTTATTTTTTTTATATCTATCATGTATGTGATACAATGTATGATATATATCTTCTACTCGTATATATTGATGAGATCAATAAGGGCCAAATTAAAAGAAATAACAATAACATAGTTAAAGATTTCCCTCAAATTAATCTAAGTTAAATTTAGCCGTCCAATATTTGCCCTCATTAAGGTCTTGATCGATCTTATGTAGTTTTCTTCAAAGCATTGACATATAAGTCCATCTTGGTTAAACGCGAAGAATAAGCAAGTGATATTCGTCGGTTGAAATATTGGTAATAACTTAGTTAGGTTGTTCTAATAGGATTAGAAACCTAAAGGCTAAGTATTTGGTTAAGTCATGAGATGACTAAACAAGAGTTGTTCACCAAATAGAGGAGTTACATGAGATGTAATTAATAAATGGTTACTTACCTAAATAACATCTATCCTAAAAGAAAAGTCAAAGCTGATTTAGGAAATTGGTGAATTATGGATCCTCGCTCACTAGAAAAATCTCCGTCAAATTTTTTCGAAATTAAAAACGAGAGGAATTTTTAATTTTGAACAAAATAGTGGGAGTATTTTATAAATAAAGGCCTATTTATAATATTTTAAATTGGTAAATTTATATTATGTATTTCCATTATTGTAGATCTAAATGGCAAATAACAGTATATCACTACGATCACTCTTGAGAAAGAGAAACTCAATGGCATATACTTCCTTGATTAGTTTCGCAATTTGAGAATTGTTCTCAAACAGGAAAGAAAGGAATACGTCATTGAAGAACCTATTCTAGATGAATAGGCAACTAATGCTTCTAGAGCTGACAAAGACGAGTTTAAGAAACATATGGATAACATGTTAGATATCGGATGTATTATGCTTGCTACCATGACTCCTGATCTTCAGAAGAAACATGAGGACATGGTTGAATATGATATGATTCAAAACCTCAAGGAAATATATGAGGAGCAAGCACGTCAAGAAAGGTATGAGACCTCTAAAGCTCTATTTCAGTGCAAAATGGTAGAGTGATCTCCTGTAGGAGATCATGTCATCAAGATGATAAGCTATACCCAAACGTTGGAAAAGCTAGGTTTTCTTCTCAAGGATGAATTGGTTATTGATGTTATTCTGCAATCTTTGCCGAATAGCTTTAATCAATTTTTCCTTAATTTCAACATGAATAAGATTAACAAAACTTTGCCATAGTTACTTAGCATGTTATGAACTGCTGAAAAAAATATGTCTAAGGGTGGACCTAAGCCTATTCCGATGGTCCGCAAGGACAAAGGAAAGGGAAAAACAATGACAAAGTACAAGGGTAAAGGTAATCCTATACCCAAAGGACATGATGCACTGAAACCCAAATGGGGAGTTAGCAAGGAAGGAATATGTTTCCACTACAATAAGACCGAACACTGGAAAATAAATTGCCCCATTTACCTTTAAGAGGTCAAGAAGGCAAAAGCATATGGTGTATCTGCTTCAGGTATTTATGTTATTGATGTAAATCTGTCAACATCTTCTTCTTAGGTATTAGATACTGGTTGTGGTTCTCACATTTGTACTTTTGTATAGGGACTACAAAAGAGAAGGAATCTAGCTAAGGAAGACGTAGACCTACGAATGAGAAATGGAACAAGAGTTCTGAATTAGCTATAGGAACATACATTTTATATTTACCTAGTGCACTTGATTTACATTTAGAAGATTGTTATTTTGTGGCTAGTTTGACTAAAAAAATTATTTCTATTTCTTGTTTGAACAAGATTGGCTTTGAGATTATTATTAAGAATAATTGTTTTTCTTTTTATTTTGATAATGTTTTTTATGGTTCGGCACAATTGGTTAATGGCTGATATATTTTAAATCTAGAAAATATCATTTATAACATAAATACCAAAAGATCAAAAACAAATGATTCAAATCAAACTTATCTCTGACATTGTCGTTTAGGCCGTATTAGTGAGAAACGTATATCAAAACTCCATAAAGATGGATTCTTAGATTCATTTATTTTCGAACAACTGGATGTATGTGAATCTTGCTTATTAGGAAAAATGACTAAGACTCCTTTTAATGGTAAAAATGAGAGAGCAAGTAATTTATTAGGATTAATACATAGTGATGTATGTGGACCAATGAACACTCAAGCTAGAGGTGGATTTCAGTACTTCAACACTTTCACTAATGACTTCCGTCGATATGGTTACATTTACCTTACGCGCCATAAATCTGAGGATATCAAAAAGTTTAAAGTATTCAATAATGAAGTACAAAATCAACTAGGCAAGACTATTAAAGCACTTCGATCAGATCAAGGTGGATAATACTTAAGCATAGAATTTGATGAACTCCTTAAAGAATGTGGGATTGTCTCACAGCTTACTCCACCAGCTAAACCATAGTGGAATAGAGTTTCTGAGAGGACAAATCGAACTTTGTTAGATACGGTTCGATCAATGATGAGTCATAGTGATCTTCCAACTTCTTTTTGGAGACGTGTACTAGAAACAACTACTTTCACTTTAAATCGTGTTCCGTCTAAATCTGTTCAAAAGATACCATATGAGATATGGACTAAAAAACGTACTAGTATGTCTTTTATGAAGATTTGGGTTGAGAAGAATATGTCAAACATCAGATGTTTACAAAGCTCGAACCCAAATCTCATAAGTACAATTTTGTTGGATATCCCAAAGAAACTAAGGGATATTATTTCTTTAACCCAAAAGAGAACAAAGTGTTTTTTACTCGAACAAGAGTATTTCTCGAAAGAGAATTTCTCAATAAGAAAGGAAAGAGCAGAGACATTGAACTTGAAGAGTTTCAAGAACAACAATTCACTAAGTCTGAGATTGAACATGTTTCACAAATTGTTGAGAACAGTCAATAGATTTTGAAACACAATCATTGCGCAGGTCCACAAGAGAACGCCATGCACCTGAGAGATATGAATTTCTCATTACCACGCATGGAGATGTTCTTATTATGGATCAAGATGAGACAAGAACTTATCAAGAGGCAGTATCGAGCCTAGACTCTAAGAAATGGCTGAGGCCATGAAATCTGAGATGGAATCCATGTCAGTCAACCAAGTATGGACTTTGGTTGAATCACCTAAAGGGGTAAAACCTCAAGAAGAAAACTGACATGGATGGAAATGTACAAATGTACAAGGGGCGTCTAGTCGCTAAAGGTTTTTGACAAGTTCATGTTATTGACTATGACGAAACTTTCTCCCATATAGCTATGCTTAAATCCATCCGGATCTTGCTTGCTATAGCTGAATTCTATGATCATGAAATTTGGCAAATGGACGTCAAAACCGCTTTCATTACTGGAAAACTTGAAGAGATGTGTATATGACACAACCAAAAGGTTTTATCGCTCCAACAAATGCTGGAAAGGTTTATAAGCTACAAAGGTCCATTTATGGACTGAAGTAAGCTTCTCGAGGCTGGAATCTTTGTTTCAATAATGCAATCAAAGAGTTTGGTTTTATCAAGAACGAAGATAAGCCTTGTGTTTACAAGAAAATAAGTGGGAGCATTGTTTCTTTCCTAATCTTGTATGTAGATGACATACTTATTATAGGAAATGACATAATTACCTTATAGTCAGTTAAGACTTTGTTAAGTATTTGTTTCTCTATGAAAGATTTGGGTGAGGCAACATATATCTTAGGGGTTAAGATCTATAGAGATAGATAGATCTAGACGACTTCTAGGTCCGAGTCAAAGTACATATATAGATAGAATTCTGAAAATATTCAGTATGAAAGAATCCAAGAAAGTATTCTTACCTATGAGACATGCTACATCTGTTTCGAAGGAAATATGTCCTTCAACTCCACAAGAAAGAGAACGAATGAGTAAGATTCTATATGCTTCGGCTATTGGTTCTATCATGTATGCTATGATATTACTCGACCAGATGTATCGTATGCCTTAAGCATGACAAGTCGATATTAGGTAAACCTGGTGAAAGTCACTAGGTAGCAGTACAAAACATCCTTAAGTATATGAGAAGAACTACGGATACATTTCTTTTCTATTGAGGCAAAGAACATATTAGTATAAAAGATTATACTGATGCTAGTTTCCAAATAGACAAGGATGACTCAAGATCGCAATTTGGATTTGTATTTTGCCTTAACAGAGGTGTTGTAAGCTGGAAAAGTTCTATGCAAGACACAATAGTTGATTCTATGATAGAGACTGAGTATATTGCAGCCAATGAAGTAGCAAAGGAAGTTATTTGGATCAAAAAGTTCATATCCGAACTAGGGATTATTCCAAGTATATCATATGCTATAGAACTCCGTTGTAACAATAATGGAGCCATTGCACAAGCAAAGAAACCGAAATCTCATCAACAATCCAAACATATTCTTAGACGCTTTCATCTCATTCAAGAGATCATAGATCGAGGAGATGTGGAGATATGTAGAGTATACACAGATGATAACATTATTGATCCCTTGACGAAGCATGATCGTCACACTGAGTCACTCGATATCAGATATGTGAGTGATTGGTCTTAGTGCTAGTGGGAGATTGTTAGAGTATGCCCAAAGACCAATCATATGATGATTGTAAGGATACTTTTATTTACCAATTTTATTGAATAAAGGCATTATCATTATTGTTTTCAGATATATGTGTCAATGTATAATATAAACTAAGAAACAATAAGGTTCATATAATAATATATGTATTATTATTAAAAGATTCTTAGTCAATTATTATTATGGGTATGGACAATAATAATACGCTTAAGACTAACGTGTGATTAATTGATGAAAATAAGTTGTCACTGATATAGAGATGTCAGAATTAATATATGAATATATTAGTAGAGAATAATATATTGGATTGACCCACTATGAGCATATATCTTGGGTTATTATGTGACGGTCACCATATTACTCATAGTGACAACTATATGTATGATCCTTAGACTTGAGATTATTACTATCACAATATTTGTTGTTTTATGTAGTTAAACGTGTCTTGTAATTAGTTACACTATTAAAACTGACATTGAACATATTATAATGTATGTAGTGAGATATGAATGATCAAGATAGGATTTTTCCTTCCTATATAATAGAAAAATATATCAAAGGCCACTTGATTGAGTGAGACTAGAAATGCATAGTCATGCTTGATATATTGATATGAGATATCACAAATTATTCATTAAAAGTAGTTCACTCTATATATCAAGAAACATTAAAATAGGCTATACAAGTGTGACTATTCCAAGACTTGTGCCTATTAAAGATATAAAAGGACAAAAGGATGTAATACGTTAAAAGAGTTGGTCACGAACATGATACATCGAATCATGATCTCTTGTAACTTAGACGACAATAATATATTTCTAGATGTCACTCATTGTTTGTAACATTAGAATTGTTCTAATATTATTACTAACGGTACAATGAGCCTACAGGGTCACATCTAATGGTTGAAAATGAGCAAAATTATATATGTATAAGTAGATTATATTTAATCCTGAATTTTAAACAAAGGATATAATTAAAGTAATTTTATCATTTTTCAAATTCAAATTAAATGTAGATTCCGAATTTTAAGGAAATAATAAAAGTAATTATTTTCTAAACAAATTCGGAATAAAACTCTTATACATAGGGTTTCACATATATATAAAGGATCTTTGGGTCTAACAACCATATCCGAGAATCTCAAGTTCCCAAAACCCTAAAATCACGAAAAATAGTTTTTCGAGATTTACTCTCAACCGGGTGAACTGAATAGAGGCCAAGACGATATTCGTGAAGGCTAAAGATTCAAATTGTCGAACGATCGTGATTGTAGCAAATCTAGTTGTTATTTTTTTTGCTTATCAAGGAACTCAACGTAAGTCATCGCATATCTTCCTCCCGATTTTGGACTAAACATACATGGATTATTGGAAAAACCGTCGTAATTTTGTTCCACTACGCCTTAGGGTATGCTGGCGGTCCTAACATAATAGGGGTATCGATACTGGTATCGAAACGTCAAATCATAATTTTAAAAATATTTAAACATTAAAGTATGGTTCGATACTTGATTTTAAACATTTTTCGGTAGTGTAGTTCCGATATCGGAATGTGTTTCGAAACTTGTTCTAAGACTCAAGAATATTTGTTGAAAAATAAGAACATGTATCGATACAGGTTCAATTGGTCCTTGAACATAGGGATTGACTTGAATTGAATCTTCAATTTTTATGTTCTTGGATTTACTTGAATCTTCAATTTTGACTTAGGGATTTAAAATTTTATTACAAATTAGTCCTTGAACATAATTGTTATAACAAAATCAATTTTAGTTTTACATATTTCTATCGAAATAAATGCGTAATTTTTTTTAGAAGTAATTTATATTTTTTATAAGATATAAAATTATTTATATCAATGTTTTAATCTATTAATTTTTTTATTATAATTGATTAATAATTTATTTAAATTTGATTTATTAAATTATTGATTAACGTTTAAATATTTATGTTTATATATCAACGTGTTAATTTATTAAATTATTTATTATAATTGATTAATAATTTTTATTTAAAACTTTTACATTCATTTTTTACTATTATACATATTTTTGAGTTTTACTATTGTACATTCATTTTAAACTTTGTAAGTTATTGTTATTTTTAATATATATTAAAATCGTCGAAAACTTTTACTGAATTTTTATAATTAATTTTTTAGATTTAAAATCATATATTATTTCAAAATTCAATCGATATCATGTTTTTTAAAGTTGGTGTCTTTTCCTACATGAAAAAAATGAAAATAAAGCCTTGTCTATATACCTTTTCTTTATCCTCCTCGATCAAAATTTAATCCGCAACAACGGAACCATGTTGAGAACAAAACATAAATATTTAAAAGTGAGATAAAATTAATAAATAAATTAAATTTAAAAAACAAAACAAAAAACAAGGTCTTGGATGAAATAAATTATTAATCAATTATAATAAATAATTAAATATATTAAAACATTGATATAAATAATTTTATATCTTATAAGAAATATAAATTACTTATAAGAAAAAAATTAGGCATTTATTTCAATAAAAATACATTAGGCCCCTAATTTAAAAAAATATATATACTTTAAGTACTTATTTATAAATTAAACAATTTTCTTTCAACAGTGTTATCTTAAAAAAATAAGGGAATAAAACTTTAGGCATCTATTTCAACAAAAAAAATACATTAGGCACTTATCTCCAAAAATATATATATAGTTTAGGCGCTTATTTCAGCCAAAAAAATATTAGGCACTTATTTCAAAAAAAGTGTATAATTTAGGCACCTATTACTGATTTAAGTCAAACCTAAACCCTTAGTTTGGGCAAAGATGATTTGAGCAAGATTAGGTTGTCGTGCTTGATGAAAGCAATTGATCGAAAAACTGTTAACTTGACAAATCCATGAGTACTTACCATTTGATGGACGAATCCACCAAGAGATGATAAGGTGAAAGAACCTATCATGGACGTTGAGGTTCATGATTGAACCGATCAAGGCATCAAGAGAATTTTCATCCTCAATGCCCTCATCCTCAAGTCCGAAGATATTTACAAAGGTATCCACATTAATGTTAAAAGTTTGATTCATGAGATAGGATTCGATAGCGACTAATTTAGTCTTGTCCTTTGAAAGAATGCAAGAAGAATTATCATAAAAGATAAAGACTAGAGTAGGATAAAACTTGCCGGAGTGTGAAAAGAATTTCATGAATTTCCAATCTTGAAGAAGACAAAGATATCGCAATTAGAACTTTGTGGAGTTCATAAAACCCACATCCACACATCGCTCCTTCTTGAGTTTGTGGAGATGAAATTGTTGTAAATTGTCAATTTTCAAGTGATTGATAAGTGCTCAAAAGATTATCACTTTTACACCTTTCATGGACAATAATCACTTAATCTACCACCTACTTAGAATAATGCATGAACTCATTGTGTGATATTTAAATATTTTGCTTTTGTGACAGATAAAGATGATATTTATAGAAAATGCAAGCTTTAATGCACCTTTGTGCATTTGCAGGTAGATCTGATGCCGCGGCAGCACCTGGACCACGACAGTATCTGAGGCCATTGTAGTACTTGACGAAAAAGTACTGATATTGTAGTTGATCTGAAGAGAAAAATAAGGTGGACGTTTTAAGACAAGCAACATAAAAATCGGAGCTGGGAAACGCAGGGAAAGTCAAAGGCCACGCGGGAAAAGAATCCTTGTGGGAATAAACTAGGAAATAAAACAAATATCTTTTATTTATGTACTTAACTTGTGTTTTACTCCAAGTTGTATTCCTACTTAGGAAAGGTTTGCCCTAGGCCAAGCCTATATAAGCCATAGCCGTCCAAGAGCTAGAGGAGAGCCATACGAGAGAGAAGAATTCACCTTAGAATTTAGAGTTTTCTTTGTTTTTCGTTATGTTCTAAATTCTTTTAGGCTTAGGTGAAAGTTGTAGAGTATTTGTGAGAAGAGATTGAATTTTGTTTTCTTATTTTATGCAATAAAATATCAAGGTTTGCTTATTCATTGCCATTCATTGTTCTTGTATTCAAGCTCGGGAGAGAAGTTTATGAGAAATCTATTTATCTAATATTGAGAGTGTTAGATTTACGAAAGGAATAAGTATGGTATTTTTCTAGTCAGAAAATACTAACTCCGCCTAGTGATAGGTTAGAGTTTCAGCGGATAAAAGAAGTGTGAGATTGGTTGGTGATTGCAATTGATTTATGCCAGTAGGTATCATCAAGGACTAGTCATCATCAACAGTACTTTAACTTAGGGATAAGCGGAGTCATCAGAGGACACTTTGCCGAATCTTGGTAAAGTCCACCCAAGAGCAAGGGATTGCTGCGGCGGATGAAACCCTTCACTGTCAAGGTAGTAAAACTACAGTGCTACCGAAACAGTGTTGAGTAATTGCATACAACAGAAATAAGTAAATTGAATCCAAAATACCACACAACTGGATCCTGGTCATTTTCTTAATATAATTCTATTTACATTATTTAGCCTTCTTTATTATTGAAGTTATTTAGTTTACTCCAAAGCACCCAAATAATTTGTCTTTTATTTTATTTATTTTGCAGAGCGAGAAGATAAAAGAAGACATATTGAGTCTACCAATCTCTGTGGTGACAATATTCGATATACTTATCACATTATTACTTACGGCATGTACGATTGCACTAATTGCATAATCTATTTTACACGCAACAAGTTTCTGGCGCCCTTGCCGGGGATTGACAACTAAATTTTTGTTTTCTTTATTTTCTCGCTTTTAGTTATTTTTATTTAACTTTGGTTTTACTGGTTTATGACCAGGGCAAACCCAAACAATCTTTTGTACGAGTTAGATTCAGAGATTGAACGTATGAGTCAAAGGTTGAGAAGAAAAATACGAGTAATTATGACAGATAACCCAGCTGAACAGAATTTACCTGCTGGCAATGGAGGACTTATGCCGCCACCACAGCTGTGGCAACTCACTGTTAGGGTTTTCCTGGAAGAGGATTTGAACGAGTTAAATCTAGGAGTTGTCACACCAGAAATCGAAGCAGTCTATTTTGAACTAAAACCTGTTCAATATGCTCAATACTATTGGACAATTTGGTGGGTCTTTAACTAAAGATGCCAGGAAATATCTCAAGTCATTCATGGAGATCTTTAATTCATTCAAAATTCAAGGAGTCCATGAAGATGTTTTGAGATTGAAGCTGTTTCCCTATTCACTGAGGGATAGGGCAAAAACCTGGTTAAATAGCATTCCAGATGGATCTATAGTATCTTGGAGTAAACTATATCGTAATTTCATTACACATTTTAATCCTACTAATCTATATGACCGTATACGTAATAAAATTATCTCTTTTCGGTAGATAGATGATAAACCAATGTATGAGGCATGAGAACACTATAGGGAGCTACTAAACAAGTGTCATTTGCATGGATTTCCATTATGGACACAAGTGACCATGTTTTACAATACAACCAATACCCCAACAAGGATGATGCTAGACGTCTCTGCCAATGGAACACTTCTTGACAAACAACCGGAGAAAGCTATAGAAATTTTGAACAATCTCGCAAAAAATGACTTTCAATTCCCTACCTCTAGGCGAGGAGGAGTAAGACGTCAAGCTATAGTGAATGAGTTGGAAACATCCAATTTAGTGGAAGCACAATTGGTCTCTCTTACTAAGATGGTTCAGATTATGCAAATGCAACATAATAACCATGAGGTTAAGGCAATAAATTCTTTTTGTAATTTATGTGGAGGTAACCATAGCTCTTCTGAATTCATGCAGAATCAAGAATCTAGTCATTATGTGGGAAACTACAATCGGAACAACATGAAGTCCAATACATACAATCCAGCATGGAAAAGGCATCCCAATTTCTCATGGAGTAATCCTAACAATGCTTTAAAACCAACTACTAAACCCTCAGATTTTCAACAACCAATGCAACTGCAACATCTGCCGCAGCAGCAGGTACAACAATCACTGCCACAGTAGCAGATGCATCATTATTAGCCTACAATTTCATTGGAAAATTCTTTAAAGGCCTTTATGATGAAAACATAATCATACATGATAGAGAATAATAACTTCATTAAGAGAACTGATGCATCCATAAACAGAATTGAGATGAGGTTGCAAAATCAAGAGACATCCATTAAATCACTGGAAACTCAAGTTGGGCAGTTTGCTCAAAATCTGAATGTTAGACCACAAGGAAGATTACCTAGCAATACTAAAGTTACAAAGGGAATGGGCTATGAGAAATGAAAGGCAATCACTACTAGGAGTGGCCTACAAGTTAAGGAGATACTAAGCAGTCCAGCAGACAAAGTCCCGCTAATGGAATAAGAAGAATCAAATAGAGAGGACTTAGATGCTGAACTAAATGATCATACCACAGCAATCCCAGAAAAAGGCATTGCCTCGACAGAGAAATCAGCAGTCCCTCGATAAGTTGCCGAGACAGTAAAAGAACCAGTGGTACCAGGTATTAAATTTCAGACTAATGGGACACTGGATGAAATACGACCACCACCACCTTTCCCACAGAGGTTAAAATGGCAAAAACAGGACTATCAATTTAAAAAGTTCTTAGACATCTTGAAGCAAGTCCACATTAATTTACCATTAGTTGAGGCAATAGAAAAGATATCATATTATGCCAAAATTTTAAAAGACATTGTGTCCAGAAGAAGAAGAAGAAGGATTGGTGAGTTTGAAACTGTTGCCGCAACTAAAGGATGTATGACAATGCTTCATAATCGTATGCCCCCTAATTTGAAAGATCCTGGGTGTTTTACTATACCTTGTGCAATAGGAAACCACTATGAAGGAAAGGCCTTATGTGACCTTGGTGCAAGCATAAATTTGATGCTGAAATCTGTCTCCAAAAGCTTGGAATAGAAAGGGCAAAACCTACAACCGTGATGCTCCAATTAGCAGATAAATTATATGTGCAACCTGAAGGAAAAATCGAGGACATATTGGTAAGTGTGGATAAATTTATTTTTTTCATTTGACTTTCTTGTTCTTGATTGTGAAGCAGATGACAATGCAATAATCATCTTGGGGAGACCTTTTCTATCTACTAGACGTACTCTTATAGATGTGAAAAAAGGAGAATTGACAATAAGGATTAACGACCAGCAAATCAAACTCAATGTTTTCCAAATTCTGAAAAGACATGATGATCCAGAAGAATTCCAGATGACTTACAATACATATGCAGACAATGCAATACCCTATCTCAACAACCACTATCTCGGCAACAATCTTGACAATATACCACAGATTTGCCTCGGCAGTAATGTTGATGATTGTTACATCAGAGTTTTGGATAGTGTTGAAATACCAGAGATTAAGGAAGCTAACTGGACAATACACCTTCCAGGTAAGTACCTTGAACCCTTAGATTACCAAGGTAAGGATGAAAAATCTATAAGTAAGGAACCATTGGTTATGGAATTAAAACCCCTACCTGATAAATTAAAATATGCTTATTTGGGAACCAACCACACAATGCCCATAATTATTTCTTCTGAGTTACAGCCAGAACAGGAACAAAGCTTGATAGAAATGTTGTGGCAGCACAAGAAGGTAATTGGGTGGTCAATTGATGATTTGAAGGGAATAAGCCCAGTAGTTTGCATGCACAAAATCCTTTTAGAGGAAAATCATAAGCCCACTATTGAAGCCCAAAGGAGACTTAACCATGTCATGAAGGAGGTAGTACGTAAGAAAATAATCAAGTGGCTTCATGTAGGGATTATCTATCCTATCTCTGACAGTGCATGGGTAAGCCTGGTACAATATGTACCCAAGAAAGGTGGAATGACTATGATAACCAATGAGAACAATGAGCTGATCCCAACCAACACTATGATCGGTTGGAGGGTTTTTATACATTACCGCAAGTAAAATAAGGCAACAAAGAAATATCATTTTCCATTTTCCTTTATTGATGAAATGCTTGATAGACTTGCTGGTAAACCTTTTTACTATTTTTTTGATGGTTATTCAGGCTATAATCAGATTGCCATAGATCCAGAAGACCAGGCAAAAACCACCTTCAACTACCCATATGGAATATATGCATTTAAAAGAATATCGTTCGGCCTTTGTAATGCCCCGACAACTTTTTAAAGATGCATGATGACAATTTTTTCCGAAATGATAAAGGACTTTCTGGAGATATTCATGGACGATTTTTCAGTCTTTGTAGACAGCTTCAATCATTGCCTCGACAATTTAGAAAAGATGCTGCAAAGATGTGAGGAATCCAATTTAGTCCTCAATTGGAAAAATATCATTTTATGGTGAATGAAGACATAGTATTGGTCCATAAAATCTCATCACAGAGAATCGAAGTTGACAAAGTCAAGATAGATGTGATAAAGAATTTGCCTCCACCAATTTCTGTTAAAGGAGTCCGAAGCTTCTTGGGCCATATAGGTTTTTATAGGAGGTTTATTTCTAATTTTTCTAAAATCTCTAAACCTCTTTGTAACTTGCTTGAACAAGACAGAAAATTTGAATTTAACAAGGAATACATTGAAGCATTCGAAGCCATCATAGAGAAGTTAATCACTGTACCAATTGTATTCCCACCAGAATGGGCTATACCCTTTGAATTAATGTGTGATGCAAGTGAGCACGCTATCGGGGCAGCACTTGGGTAGAGAACGAACAATTTATTCCATGTCATCTACTATGCTAGTAAAGCCCTCAATGATGCCCAGATCAATTATACTACCACAGAGAAGGAATTACTAATTGTGATCTTTGCCTTTGAAAAGTTTTGATCTTACCTTATCGGAACAAAAGTAGTTGTCCACACTGACCATTCGACAATCAATTACCTATTTTCAAAGAAGGATGCCAAGCCTAGACTAATTAGATGGATTCTTCTTCTGCAAGAATTCGATGTAGAAATCAATGACAGAAGAGGTACGGAAAATCAGGTGGCCGATCATCTCTCCAGATTAGAGACTGAAGATAATAACAACCCACTAGAAGAAATACAAGATACATTCCCAGATGAACACATCCTGCATATCGCGACAATAGCAGAAGATGTTACCGAGATAGATATTGCGATAATATATGACTGTGCCGCCGAGGTAGTGACTAAGGATATTTCGACAATATGGATAGAAGACCTTGCCATAGTCACAGCAACTCCCTGGTATGCGGATCTTGCCAATTATTTAGCTAGTGGTGTTCTACCTTATAACTTTAGCCATAATGAAAAGAAGAGGTTTCAACATAATGCAAGGCATTATTTCTAGGATGACCCTCTTTTGTTCAAGCAATGTGCAAATTAGGTTATAAGAAGATGTATTCCAGAGGACGAGCAAAAAGAAGTGCTCTAGCACTGTCATGCTTCACCTTGTGAAGGACATTTTGGAGGAAACAGAACAACCACCAAAGTGCTTCAATCAGGCCTGTATTGGCCCACACTATTCAAAGATACCCAACTTTATTACAAGAACTGTGACCGATGCCAACGAACGGGCAATATCTCTAGACGTAATGAGATTCCATTGCAATCCATATTGGAAGTAGAACTATTTGATGTTTGGGGCATAGACTTCATGGGACCATTCCCATCATCTCAAGACAATCTCTACATCCTAGTAGCGGTGAATTATGTATCAAAATGGGTCGAAGCAATTGCCACACCACACAATGATTCCAACACTGTTCAGAAATTCCTCAAGAAAAACATCTTCACCAGATTTGGAGTCCCTAGAGCAATCATTAGTGATGAAGGTAAACACTTCGACAATAGACTTATTGCCGAGGCCCTGAAGAAACTAATTGTCACACATAAAATTGCTATAGCCTACCACCCAAAGATAAAGGGTAGAGTGAAATATCAAATAGGGAATTGAATCAAATCCTTGAAAAGGTGGTAAACCCATCTCGAAAGGATTAGTCTCATCGTCTCGACGATACCCTATGGGCATATAAGAAAGCCTACAAGACCCCATTGGGAACATCTTCATACAATCTTGTATTTGGAAAAGCATGCCATTCGCCTATTGAAATTGAGCACAAAGCATATTGGGCAGTAAAGAATTTGAACATGAAATAGGAGAAAGCAGACCAGAAAAGACTACTAGACCTTAATGAGATCGAAGAATTTAGAGCAACAACCTATGAGAATGCTAAGATCTACAAAGAAAATACTAAACGATGGCATGACCGTAAGCTACTGCCGAGGCAGTTCCTGCCAGGGCAACAAGTCCTCCTTTTCAATTCCAGGCTCAAACTGTTTCCAGGCAAACTCAGGTCCAGATAGTCAAGCTCATTTGAAGTTGTTCAAACTTACCCACATGGTACAGTGAAAATCAAATCTAAAAGGTATGGGCATGAATTCAAAGTGAATGGTCAACGGTTGAAGCACTATTATGGCCAACATGATTTGAAAGCTATAGAGACCATCACTTTAGTAGATGCACTTGTATGCATTTCTATCGTGAATTAATTCTTTTATCTTATCTTTATTGCACTTTAGGATTAGTTTTAGTTTAGATTTTTATTTTATTTTATTTTAATCTTTTCTTTTTGTTTATTTTAGGACGAGAAGCAAGGATCAAGGTGAAGCCGTTCATAACAGCAAGGCCTCAAAAACTGATCGTTACCAGCAGTTCTTCGGAGTCTATTTAATTTCTATACCTTTATGTTGCTTTTACATCTTTACTTGTTCATTTTCTTGTTTCGTTTCCTGCTGTGTGTTATGGCCATAAGCATTGAGAATAATGCTCAATTCGAGTTTGGGGGTGTAGATTCACTGCTGAGGTAATTCACTGTCGCGGCCTTACCATGAAAGGAAGTATTTAAGTTGTTTTTGAAAATATTTTTTAATGTCCACCACCTTACTTGAAATATTGTCCATACTTTTGCACTGCTCTATATCAGTATTGCCTTAGTTTATTCTTTTTAGGCTATAGAAATCTTTCTCCTTACCATGATTAGGTCATGTTTGGAGGGCTTAACTTTAGGATACTTAAGGAAGAAAATTTAGAAGCTTGCTATAAGATTGACCCTAAAAAAACTTTTGGGACTTATTAGATTTTAAGAATTCTTTTAATGAACTTAGGTGACAAAGACTTAGATTTTTGGAAATATTGACTAGAGGTGCCTATCACCGGCTTTAGGAATCACTCTTCTTCATGCTAGAGGTGCCCGAAATTGGCTTTAGTATGCTAAAAAAGAGAAATCTTGATGAGAAAACACAATCCTTGAGGTACTCGAAATTGGCTCAAGTAGTTGTTGTTATAAGAAGAGAACATTAATTTCAAGTCTACTTGTCTTGAACTTAGAGTTTGTCTAAGAAAGCCTTTAATCAAACTTGTCCACAAAAACCCACACACTCATAAAATCTTATAGCTTGATTCCGGGTAAGTCCTTAGGTAACCGAAAGGTTAAGGCTTAAGAATAGGCATAGTTATGTTAGGGAGAATAGATGAAAACGTAAGACCAATAGAGAATAAGGTTTGGCAATTTGATAGTTTGCATTGCTTGAGGACAAGCAATAGTTCAAGTTTGAGGTGTGATAAGTGCTCAAAATATTATCACTTTTACAACTTTTATGGACAATAATCACTTAATCTACACCTACTTGGACTAATGCATGAACTCAAAGTGTGATATTTAGATATTTTGCTTTTATGATAGATAAAGATGATATTTATAAAAAATGCAAGCTTTAATGCATCTTTGTGCATTTGCAGGTAGATCTGATGTTGCGGCAGCACCTGAGGCTACGACAGTATCTAAGGCCACGACAGAACCTGATGAACAAGTACCGATATTGTAGGCGATCTGAAGAGAAAAATAAGGTGGACATTTTAAGACAAGCGACATAGGAATCGGAGATGAGAAACACATGGAAAGTCAAAGTCAAAGGCCAGGCGGGAAAAGAGTCCTTGTGGGAATAAACTAGGAAATAAAACAATTATCTTTATTTATGTACTTAACTTGTGTTTTACTCCAAGTTGTATTCCTACTTAGGAAAGGTTTGCCCTAGGTCAAGCCTATATAAGCCATAGGAGAAGATATTGAGATGTTGTCTAAATTACACATTGTTGGTACACATGATAATATTTGGGGATATATCAGCGGTATAGGTGACACAACAATTACTGATAAATTCAATGTGTTAAATGAGTAAAATTATTTAATTGGTACAAAAGTTGGTGACTGTAGTAAAATTGATGAGTGAAATAACAAGACAAATGGTGAGACAGTATACTTGATAGATGTTGAAAAAGGGGATAAATAAAGATTAAGGTAGAATCTCAAACTGAACTTCAGGCAGAGGCTGAGAAGTCTAAAGTTGAGGTTGAGAATGAGATTAATAACTCCATTGATGATAATGGTGGTTTAAGTTTTATTTTTATGGATCTAATGATTATAAAATTAGAAGAAAAATGTCTTAAAAAGTTTAATAAGAAGTAAAATAGTTGTTATCAAGTGATTATGTGCACGAAGAGCCTATTTTTAAAAATATTTATAGTTGGTGAGGCAAAAAAAATTAAAAAATGATGAAAGAAATGATGGGGATAATATGTGAGGATTATATACGAGTTTGAAAGGATATTTTTTTGAGTTGATCAATCTTTGGAAGATGGACAAGATGGGGGTGAATTGGCAATTTTAAAATTGGTGGGGTAAATTTTCGATGAAAGTGCTAATAATGAAGAACAAGAAATTTATAGTGGTTCAAGCTTCGAACAAGCTCTACATCCATTACCTTTGCTCTCACTAAGGATTTTGAAACCAATTCACTATTGAATTCAAACTTTTTCTAGGTTCAAGGATAACCTTTACAAGCAAATCAATTACCCAAAATTGATTTGAAACTCACAAGATGTTACAAGAGATTAGAGAGGGATAAAAGAAATTCTCTCACAAGAAATAAATGCCCCAAATACAATTTAACTCTCCCCAAACTTAAAATACAAGAATCAAATTTAAGAACACAAGTTGGGAGGCTAGGATATGCAATAAGTGCTTAGGAGTTGAATTTGATTGCTTGGATGTTGCTTGAGGTTCAATAGTCCTTAACGATGTTGAAAAAGATTCTTTTTATACATTCTCATTGATTTCTAACCATTTTAGTTGTTGGAAATATAAATAAGGACATTGGAGCTTCATCTTTCCATCATAAATGCACTCTACAATAGGTGGTATCGAAACACGGGCTACCTGTTTCGAAACATGCCAAGAATAGAAAGAGTCGTTGTACATTTAATAAAGGGGGTATCGATACCTATTTCAATACCAAAAGTAACTATGAAGTTCGGTATCGAACCTTGTTTCGGTCCAGGCTAACCATCAATCAAATTTCAACTGTCACCAACGGTCGACTCATTTAATATTTGAAATAGCCGTTGGGGATTAAGGGGTGTATCGATACCTGTATCGATACCTGAAGTCATATGTTTAAAATTTTAAAATTAATTAAAAATAAACCAAGTTGTTTCGATACCCGTTTCGAAACATGTGTTGTAATGAATTTTGGTATCGAACCTTGTTTCGATACTTGTTCTTGATCTCAAGAACACGACTTGAAAAATCCCAGGTGTATCGATACCTGTCCTTACAGTATCGATACCCTCGTATGAAAAATACTTATAAGGGTATTTCAAAGTTCTTGGTTTTAACTTATAATTAAAATTTTGACTTAAGGACTTAAAAATTTATTCCAAAATAGTCCTTAAACTTATTTGTTATATCAAAATGAATTTTAGTTTTACAATCTCCCCCTTTTTGATATAACAAAACCATTGAAAAATTTTTAAGTTTAAATCAAGATTTTTGAAGACTCCCCCTTAATATGTGCATGTCTTTAAAAATTGAATTGACAAAAGTGATGGATGGTTTCCTAAACTTAAAAACACAAAACTTTGTCCCCCTTTTGTTACATCAAAATCAATGAGAGCCAAGACAATAAGTAAAGAAATCATAACATTAAAGAGAATATGTTTATAACATAATCCATAGCATAAAAATACTTAAGACCAAATCCAACAAAATAAAACCAAAGCATAGGAAGATAACCAAGTGCATAAGTTCTAATATGAATTCAAACATAACTAGTCCTAAAAGCTAATAGCAAAGCATAAGAGAGATCAACGATCAATCGTCGGCCATGTCATCACCATCAAGTCCATCATCATCATCCTCGTCTTCTTCCTCTTCTTCTTCTTGATTATTATCACCATCGGGATTGATGAGTCTTTGGCTATGACGAAGAGCTTCAAGAGATACTCGCAAGGAGTGTCCTTGAGTCTCTAGGCCCATCAACCTCGTGTTGATGGCATTGAAACCCGATTGGAATTGAGTGGATATAGTGTCAAGTTTTTCATCCATGGAATCCAAGCGAGCGTTCAAAGAGTCGAACCTCTTAGTGAGAAAAGTCATCATATCAACTTGATAAAGAGGTTCTGGATCAATGGGAGCATGAGGAGGAGAAGGAGGAGCACCTCGAACCCACTCACCATTTGAGACATAAACAAAACGGGCACGATTAAGAGATGTCTTACCTATGAGTTCTTTCAAGGATCCAACCTTGTCAAAAGAACAATCTATTTCCAAATGCAAAAATATAGTGCTGAGAATGCATGCATATGGAAAGGATTGAACAAATGGGATAACACGGTTTTGGACATGCCAAACGATGTCCGAGAAGACGATCTGAGCAAGATTGGGTTGAATACCCTCACGAAAGCACTTGATCCAAAACTATCAACTTGACGGATCCGAGAATACCTACCATTTAATGGACGAATCCACCAAGAGATGATAAGATGGAGAAAGTAATCGTACACGTCAAGAGATGTGACCGAGCCGGTGAAAGAACCAAAAGATTCTTCATCCTCGACACCCTTATCCTCAAGACCAAAAACATCAACAAAGGTACAACCATTAATAGTGAAGGATTTACCCATGAGGAAGGACTCAATTGCCACTACTTTGCTCTTGTCCGAAGATAAAATACATTTGGCATTAGCGTAAAAAATAAGGACAAGAGTTGGAAAGAACTTGCCGGTATGGGTGAGAAACCTCAAGAACTTCCATTCGATGAGTCTGTCATAATATCTGAAAGGAAATTTGTGTGACATTATGAATTGAACATCCACATACCGTTCCTTTTTGAGAGGGTAGTTGCGGTAGAGATTGAAGTTGTTCATCTTACGATTTGAGTCCAAACTTTTTGCGAAGACTTTTTCAAAATCAACTCGTGAAACACGAGATAATGATGAAGAGAGGGCTTCGGTACGAGATCGTTTCTTTGGTGCCATGATCTAGGATAGAAGCAAGTTTTGGATTTGTTAAAAAAAATATGTATGCTCATATAATCAAATTCAATCATATATAGTAATCTAACAATACAAGGTATTTGAGAATTTAAAAAAAAAACTTTGAGAAACCATTTAAAAAGTTATACGAAAAAGGATTTATATTCAAAAAAATTGTGATTTTGAAGCAATTTTTTAGGATTATCAAAATCCATACAATAAGCATTTAAAATATGTTCAAAATCTAAATTTTAATAATCTAAATCCAAACAAAAATAAGTTTTTTTAAAAATATACCTTGAGTGTAGATTAGGATGAATCGATTGACTTTGAAGCACCGATTGATGATATTGTGTAAACTTTGATGTTTGGATACGAAACCCTCAAAGAAATCGTTGAGATATTGAGTTAAGATCAGCGAATTTGAGAGGATTTTAAAGAGTGGCCGACTAGGGTTTGAAAGAGTATTTGGGAAGTGATTTAAGGGGATTAAAAAAATTAGGTTTAAAGAGTTTTAAAACAACCTGTGTCCTCGAGTATTGATACCGGTATCGAAACACCCTGTTTCGATGCTAGTATCAAACTACAGGTATCGAAACTAGGATCGATACCTATTCTTCCCAAATAAAATCCTAGATGGGCTGATGAAGAGGTGTCGAAACAGGAGTTAGCTGTATCGATACCTTCGACCTTTGCTTTGCATTTAGGCTACTAAAAGTACTAGAAATGAGTCTCTAAAGCCCCTAGAAGCATGCACATGATGTTATGACAAGTTTATTATGCATGAACAAGTTCATACTCCCCCTAGCAACATGCATAGACGTATCAAGATACAAAAACAACATAAGCATGATTTTAATCAAGATTCAAGCAAGATATGCATAAAGATGACACTTAGGAAGTCAAGGTAGGGTAGTTAGACCTAACTCTCTCCTAAGGGTCCAAAAACGCTCTTTATCCAAAGGTTTCGTAAAGATGTCCGCTAATTAATTCAAGGTGTCAACAAACTCTAAGACAACATCGTTTTTAGATAAATGATCTCTAATAAAGTGGTGTCTAATTTCTATGTGTTTGGTTCTAGAGTGTTGAATGGGGTTCTTGGTAAGACATATGGCACTAGTATTATCACACTTAAGGGGTATGGTTTCTAACTTAATGTCATAATCTAAGAGTTGTTGTTTCATCCATAAAACTTGAGCACAACAACTTCCTAAGGATATGTACTCCGCTTCGGTGGTAGATAGAGCTACACTATTTTGTTTCTTAGAGAACCAAGATATGAGCATACTACCTAGGAATTGACAAGTTCCGGAAGTACTTTTCCTATCTATTTTACAACCTCCATAATCCGCATCCGAATAAGCATGAAGATCAAAAGAAGAAGCTTTAGGATACCAAAGACCTAAACAAGGTGTATCTCTAAGGTACCTAAAAATTCTCTTAATGGCTACAAGGTGTGATTCTCTAGGACTAGCTTGAAACCTAGAACATAAGCAAACACTAAACATGATATCCGGTCTACTTGCGGTAAGGTAAAGCAAAGAACCTATTTTGGATCTATATAATTTAGAATCAACACACTTACCTCTTTCATCCTTGTCAAGCTTAGTAGATGAGCAAGTGGCTTGAGGTTTCACATGCTCCAAGTCAAACTTCTTGAGCATATCCTTGATGTACTTGGCTTGATTAATGAAGGTGTCATCCTTCTTTTGCTTGATTTGGAGTCCCAAAAAGAATGAGAATTCTCCCATCATGCTCATCTCGAATTCACCTTGCATAAGCTTAGAAAATTCTTGATAATAACATTCATTAGTAGATCCAAAGATTATATCATCAATATAAATTTGAACTACTAAGATGTCATTTTTAAATCTTTTTATAAAAAGTGTAGTGTCCACCTTTACCTTTTTAAAACCCTTTTCTATCAAAAAGTTTGAAAGCCTTTCATACCAAGCTCTAGGAGCTTGTTTTAAACCATATAAAGCTTTTGTTAATTTAAAAACATGGTTTGGAAATTTTGGATCTTCAAAACCCGATGGTTGTTCAACATACACTTCTTCATTTATAAAACCATTTAAGAAACCACTTTTGACATCCATTTGAAAAAGCTTGAAATCATGATAACATGCAAATGCAAGTAGCATCCTAATGGCTTCCATCCTAGATACGGGTGCATAAGTTTCATCGAAATCTATTCTTTCCTCTTGAGTGTAACCTTGAGCAACTAATCTAGCTTTGTTTTTCACTATGTTACCACTCTCATCTAGTTTGTTTCTAAAGACCCATTTAGTTCCTATAGTAGATTTATTACTAGGCCTATCAACTAATATCCATACATTACTTCTCTCAAATTGATTTAACTCTTCTTGCATAGCCAAAATCCAATAATCCTCATCTAAGGCTTTATTGATATTTTTGGGCTCTATACATGAGATAAATGCAAAATGATTCATTAATCTAAAAGAAGAACGAGTAGTTATCCCCTTGGATGGATCACCCAAGATTTCACCATTTTTGACATAGTTGAACTCCCTTGGGTAGCTCACTTCTTTTCTTCAAGCTTTACATTTCCTAAAGCTTCTATCGGAGGATCTTGTGCTTCCTCATTGCTTGGAACCCCATCCACCTTTGATGCTTGTCCATCATCAATGGTTTCAATGATTCCTACATCATCATCATCATAAAAATCCTTCCTAGGAAGGAGGTTATCATCGAAAACCACATGTATTGACTCTTCTACAACTAAGGTTCTTTTGTTGAAAACTCTATAAGCCTTAGAATTTGAAGAATATCCAAGAAAAATAGCTTCATCACTTTTTGAATCAAATTTATCTAAATTGTCTTTTCCATTATTTAAAACAAAACACTTGCACCCAAAAAGGTGAAAATAGCTAATGTTAGGCTTTTTAGATTTTAAAATCTCATAAGAAGTTTTCTTTAAAATAGGTCTAATCATTACTCGATTTATAATATAACAAGAAGTGTTTGTGGCTTCCGCCCAAAAATACTTAGGTAAATTATTTTCACAAAGCATGGTCCTAGCAATTTCTTCTAAAGTTCTATTTTTCCTTTCAACTAACCCATTTTGTTGAGGAGTGCAAGGAGCCGAAAAATTATGGCTAATCCCATTTTTATTACAAAAATTCTCAAAACCTAAATTTTGAAATTCTACTCCATGATCACTTCTAATATGAGAAATTCTTTGATCAAGGTCATTTTGAGAAATATTTGAAAATGTGATGAATTTTTCTAAGGCTTCATCTTTAGTACTCAAAAATAGAATTCAAGTGTATCTAGAGTAATCATCAAGAATAACAAAGGCATATGATTTTTCATCTAAGCTAGTAGTCCTAATAGGTCCAAAGAGATCTATATGGATCAATTGTAATACTCTACTAGTTGAAACATCATTAATAGACTTAAAAGAAACTCTCTTTTGTTTACCCTTAGCACATGCATCACAAATTTTATCTAGGAAAAACTTGAGTTTAGGTAAACCTCTAACTAGATTTTGGGAGGCTAGTTTCTTTAGAACATTTATGCTAGCATGCCCTAATTTTCTATGCCATAACCATGTATCATTTTCATCATTAGCAACTAAGCATGCATGAGAAAAATTAATGTCATCTAGATGCACCATGTAAATATTTCTTATGCGATGACCTATGAGCATTATTCTATTGGATTCTATGTCAATTATTTTACAACCTCTTTTATCAAAAGAAACATAGAAACCCTTATAACACAATTAACTAATGCTCAACAAATTATGCTTAAGACCATCAACAAGCAAGACATTTTCAATAAGAATAGAGGAGTGATTACTAATAGAGCCAATACCCTCAATTTGGCCTTTGGAGTTGTCACCAAAAGTCACTACTCCACCCTTTTTGAGCTCTAACTCTTTAAATCGCCCCTTGTCTCCGGTCATATACCTTGAGCATCCACTATCAAGGTACCACATTTTTTGACTTGAAGCTTTGGCCTTGAAGCAATGCTCAACCTACAAACAAAGATTTAGTTTTTGATTTTTGGTACCCAAACCATTTTGGGTCCATGAGAGTTAGTCTCTAAAATCTTGGTTTCTTTGGGAATCCAAGAAGCAATGACACTTAAATTATTAGAAACAATGAGTTCCTTAGGAACCCAAACACTCCTAATCTTTCTATGTCTAAAATGTCTTTGAAAATTTCTTTGTTTGTGGTCATAAAAATTCTTTTTCATATGGTTGGGTTTTGAAGAGCTTCCTTTTTCAAAACTTGAACTCTCAACCACCTTGATTTGTTCCTTAAGCTCATTCATCATCTTGTGGTGATTCTCAGTCAAGCTAGAAATAAGGTTGTTCAAATCAACATTTTCCTTTTAAAAAAATTTTTAACTCATCATTTAAATCAACAACCTTTTCTACTAAATCCAAAATCGTTTTTGTCAAAGAATTATTTTTCATTTCTAAATCGAAAATGTTTTTCTTGCTTTTCAAAATCTATTCTTTGAATTTTAAAACCAACTCATCATACACATCTTATAATTCATCAAAAGCATCATAAAGTTCATCATAAGATAAATCATTACAAGATGGTTGGAGGGTTACCTTAGGCTCATCAAGAGCCATGAGACACAAGTTGGCCACCTCGTTGTCCTCATCGAATGGTGACTCCTCGTCACTCTAAGTTGCAATGTGAACCTTTTGTTTCTTCTTCTTGTCAAAATCCTTCCTCTTGTATAGAGGGCAATTGGCCCTAATGTGATTGGGCTTCTTGTATTCATAGCAAATGATTTGATCTTTCTCCTCTTTCATTGCTCTTTGCTTTGAAGTCCCTCTTTCGTTGGAATCTTCTATTCCTATTTGCCCTCATAAGCCTAGTGAATCTTTTGGCCACCATGGCCAATTCCTCTAGCTTTTCTTCTTTACTTGTATCCACTTCTTCTTGTGAAAATGAAGCTTTAAGAGCAATCCCTTGCTTCTTTTTCTCAACTTCCCTCTTTTCAATCTTCACCTCTTTCTTGTTTTTCTCCTCTTCTCTTCCTTTCTTCATGATTTCATGGGTGATAAGAGATCCCACAAGAGCATCAAGTTTAAGAGTCTTGAGGTCCTTGGCTTCAATGACGTCCTCTTGTTATCCTAAGACTCGGGAAGATAATAGATAAGCTTTCGAACGAGCTTCTCTTCCGGAATGATCTCATCGAAACCCTTGAGACCATTGATAATCACCGAGAATCTATCGAACATCTTGGTGATGTCTTCATCCGGATCTATCTTGAAGTTCTCATAACTTAAATTGAGTAGACCAATCTTTGTTTCCTTTACGTCATTGGTGCCCTCATAGGTAGTCTCCAAAGAGTTCCAAACTTCTTTGGCACTTGTACATGAAGACATCTTGGAGTAGATGTCGGGCCCTAACGCACAAAAGAGGATGTGGAGAGCTTTATCATTTGTGGACATCCTCCTTCTTTCTTCATCGTTCATCTCGTTCCTTTTCTTTGGTACTTATCGGTCTCCTACTTGCTTCATTGGGATTGAGGGTCCATCTTCGATTATATCCCAAAGGACATAATCATTTGATTTGATGAATAGACTCATCCTATTCTTCCATTAGGGGTAGTTATCCCCATTGAAGAAGGGTGGCTTGGTGATGGAGTGTGATTCATTCTATGAACCGGAGGTGGAGGCCATTGAACTTGACTTGTAGATATGATCAATACACCTTGGATCTTCTTTGGTAGATGTGAATCTCTTCAAAGATTAAGCTTTGATACCAATTGTTGAGTTGATCAATCTTTGGAAGATGGCCAAGAGGGGATGAATTGGCAATTTTAGAATTGGTGGAGTAAATTTTCGGTAAAAGTGCTAATAATGAAGAACAAGGAATTTATAGTGGTTCAAGCTTCGAACAAGCTCTACATCCACTACCTTAACTCCCACTAAGGATTTTGAAACCAATTCACTATTGAATTCAACCTTTTTCTAGGTTCAAGGGATAACCTTTACAAGCAAATCAATTTTCTACCCAAAATTGATTTGAAACTCACAAGATGTTACAAGAGATTAGAGAGGGCTAAAAGAAATCCTCTCACAAGAAATAAATGCCCCAAATACAATTTAACTCTCCCCAAACTTAAAATACAAGAATCAAATTTAAGAACACAAGTTGGGAGGCTATGATATGCAATAAGTGCTTGGGAGTTGGATTTGATTGCTTGAATGTTGCTTGAGGTTCAATAGTCCTTAATGCTGTTGAAAATGATTCTTTTTATACCTTCTCATTGATTTCTAACCGTTGTAGTTGTTGGAAATGTAAATAAGGACGTTGGAGCTTTATCTTTCCATCATAAATGCACTCTGCAACAGGTGGTATCGAAACATGGGTTACCTGTTTCGAAACATGCCAAGAATAGAAAGAGTCGTTGTGCATTTAATAAAGGGGGTATCGATACATGTTTTAATACCAAAAGTAACTATGAAGTTCGGTATTGAACCTTGTTCCGATACAGGCTAACCATCAATCAAATTTTAATTGTCATCAGCAGTCGACTTATTTAATATTTGAAATAACTGTTAGGGATTAAGGGGTGTATCGATACATGGAATCATATTTTTAAAATTTTAAAATTAATTAAAAATAAACCAAGTTGTTTTGATACCCGTTTCGAAACATGTATTGCTAGTGAATTTTGGTATCGAACCTAGTTTCGATACTTGTTCTTGATCTTAAGAACACGGCTTGAAAAATCTCAGGTGTATCGATACCTGTCCTTACGGTATCGATACCCTCGTATGAAAAATACTTATAATGGTATTTCAAAGTTCTTGGTTTTGACTTAAAATTAAAATTTTGACTTAGGAACTTAAAAATTTATTCCAAAATAGTCCTTAAACTTATTTGTTATATCAAAATCAATTTTAGTTTTATATATTTGATTATGCTGTAGCATTAAAGTTAACCTAAATTACAAAGTAGATCTAATAGTTGTAGAGCCTAGTTTCAATCAACCTTCAATCTTATCAAGGTTTGTGTTCGTTTTGTGACTACTCAAATTCTTTGAAATGAGTATCTTATTGAGGAGTTTTGGCCAACTCGGGAAATCAAGATAACCCATCTTTATTTTTGTATGGAACGATTGTCACAAATTATCTATCAAAAGGTGTGGATGGGTGATTGAAGGCAAATAAAACTTATTCGGACAACTTCAAATTTATCTTACCTAGTTTTTGCCGATGTTTTTATACTTTTTGTGGATGTTAATATGTATCAGTTGTCAGTCATAAAAGAATTGATCAAAAAAAATAATGATTTTTATTCATCGTGTTAGTATTGTCTAGACTCAAATTTATTTTCTAAAAGTTATCCCAATAATCTTACCTTAGGTATTGCTTATTGATTTGGGTTTGAGATGATTGATGACTTGTGAAAGTATCTTAGTATGCCTTTGCTTCACAAGAAAATTATCAGGGCAATTTTTTCATATCTGATTGATAGTATGCGCAACAGATGACTGATTGGAAAGCTAAAACTTTATCTCTTGAGGAAAAAAATTACTTTTGCAAAAATTTTGGTCTACATATAGTTATGGTCTATGTTATGTAATCTACATAGATTTCGAAAAGGGTATGTGATAAAATAGAAAAGATGATTCGCAAATTTGTTTGGGATGAACAGAATAAAAAAAAGAATTTATATAGTGGATTGAGAGACTATACAAAAGTCAGTTTGTAACAACTTGATCCCAATATGGATCCAAAATGCAACATTCGGGTCACGCAAAACTACCCCATCAAAATTTCCTTTTAATGTATCTCGCATTTGATAAAGCGACGTAGATAAGTAGATATAAAAGTTTACAAAATAGGAGTCCCATTTCAATTACACCATTTGACCAAAATAGAATCCAAAATTAAGTTACAAACTAGATTTGTGGTAAGATCATATGAATATAAAAGTCTAAACTAGATTTGTATTGTCACGAAAATAGGCTTAGATGTTTTAGTAGACGGTTTAGTGGTTCGGGCGAACCGTGTTAACCATTTAGTCTAGTTCGGGATTAAATTCTTAAAAATTAGTTTTTGATAAAAATAAATTGTGAAAAATGTTTAAAATTATTATTTCACTTATTTTTAATTTTAAAAGTATACCTTATTAACAAGCATTAGAAGAAATAGATCTTTGATAACGAATATAAAAAAATAAACTTTAAGAGTATATCCCTAATAAAAAATATTAAAAAAATAATTTATATCCTAATAACAAGTATAAAAAAATTGAACTCCTTATAATAGGTCTCTAATAATAAATATTGAAGAAAATATTGAACTTCTAATTATAAATATTAGAAAATTAGCTCTCTAATAACATAAAAATACTCCTAATAATAAATTATAAAAAATAAGTTTTAAGAGTATACTCTTCTAACAAATATTGAAAAAAATTGAGCCCTTACTAAAAATGTTACAGAAATTTAAACACTAATAAGTATTGAAAATAAATAGATTCATAATAAAAAATATTAAAAATAAATTAAAAAGTAAACCTCTAAAAATAATTTTTAAAAGATAGAAATATAATATCAAATATTAAAGAAATTTAAGCTCTAGATGGACATTTTCTTGTCCATGCTTAGGACGATGTTGTATATAATTATAAAAAAACTTTTAAATTCGAATCAATTACTATAATTTATTATATAATTAAATTTAAAGAATATCAAAAATTTAATTTAAATTTCATAAACCTTAATTTAATTAAAATATTAAATTTTTTGTAAAATTTTAAATTTTTTGATTTGATTGAATGTTTACCCTAACTGGCATGCGACATATGGACCCACTAAAATCTGTACTATGTCCCAGACAGTAAGGCGATTTGGCGGTGCATTTTTCCGCATGGTATTATCGGGTAATTTTAGGGTATAAGAATTTTTTTATTTATATTTGAGATATAAAATATTTAAAAAAAATATTATGGATATAAACCAAAATCAACAGTGAAACTCATTCCCAGCTAGGACCACGCCAGCCAGTGGTGGCGAGGATCACTATTCCCAACCAAGAACGCCAGTGGCGAGGTAACTTTTTTTCAGCCAAGCACGCCAGCACAAGCTGGCGTCGTACCCATACTTGATTTCATTTGCTGCTCCTTCAATGGCTAGAAAGAAAGGAAAATTAACCACAGGTGGCGTGGTCCTGGCTAGGAATGGTTTCACTGTTAATTTTGGTCTATATCCCTAATATTTTTTTAAATATCCTATATCCCAAATATAAATGTAAAATATCTCTATACCCCAAAATTACCCGGTATTACCATTCACATACACACCTCTTCATCTTATAAAATCCCCTCTCCCTTCTTATTACCCTGCTCAAATTGGCTTCAGCCAATTAACATCTTCACGAACTATCCTTCATATACAAACAATTTCTTTCTCTGTGGGTTTTTCATACATAAGAGAGAAGGAACAACGGCAGCATCAGAAATACGCAGTAATTCATCGTCGGAGAAGAGGAGTCCATGTGATGGAGAATCAGGCCGTTTCAACGCTCCACGTGGATGGATCTCGAACATCTCTCGGCTTCCCTCTTGGCACAGCTCTCCTCCTGATCATCATTTTCAGTTTGAGTGGCATCTTCTCCTGCTGCTACCACTGGGACAAGCTAAGATCACTACGCCGATATTTCAACGACATCGAAGCTTCTCCCTCCAAACCCAACCCTGATATCACGGTAACATGATAGCATCTCTATCTCTGTCTCACGATCTTTCGAAAAAAAGAAACCTGAGATGATGATGAGAACCGAACCTTAACCTTACTTTGTTGTTGTTACTGTGTTTCAGGATTTGAAGAAGAAACAAAGCCAAAGCTTTCCTGTACTAATGCCGGGAGACGAGATCCCAAAGTTCATGGCATTACCATGTCCATGTCAACCTCAACGGCAAGACAAGGTCGAAGTAAAAGTTGAGAACCCGCCCAAGTCGCCGCGTTTCACAGTACCTTTCGAATTGGCAACTTGAGGATTGATTCTTCCCTAGGATGAAAAAACTACAGGTAAATTTGTATTGCCTTTTCAATGCTCCCAACAGTTTCATGCCATTATTCCTCACAAGGAAGAAGATTCCAATTGCTGTAACGCGGCCGGTTTGATAATGAGATGGCTTAATGATGTTCTTATCCATAAAAGCAAAAATCCAAATTCTAATTCTCTGGTTCAGATCTCTCTGCTTGAGTTTATAGAGTATGTACTTCAATCATTTATATATCGTATCTTTACAGGTTAGTCCAGAAAATGAGCCAAGTTATTAGTTAAATCAGTAAGCGAACAAAATACATTTAAACAGACGCCACAAACTTCATGTTCTTGTTTCTATTATTGTTCGTCTATCGTGGCTTACGAATCAAAGAGAGACATTACAAGAAACATGGGTTGCCATGCCAGGTGTCATGTTAAACCAAACAAACTAAAAAGTTGATTAAATGTGAAGCATGAAATGTTGAACATATGGTCATTCTCAGCTGTCGTTTCGTTACATTTTTTTTCATGCTATATGACTAGGGATGTAAAAACAGTTACTCGGATGGTATCAGGTCGGGTATTGTCAGGTCGAGTAAAATCAGATACAGGTCATTTCAGATTGATTTGATATTTTGACTCGATTTGGTTCGGGTGCGGGTTTATTTCAGGTCGAGCCCGTTTCAGATCGGATCTATTTCAGATCGGGTTCAAACGGTTCGGGTCCAAATCAGATAATTGGCAGTTTCATTTCAGGTCAGGTAGATTTCAGGTCGGGTCAATTTCAGTTCGATTGCATTTCAGATCGGATTCATTTCAAGTCGGGTTCATTTCAAGTCGGTTTTGTTTCAGATCGAATTAATTTTGATTTTATATTCATAATAATTTAAATTATTAATTTTGATTTTGTATAAATACGTAAAAACGAATAAATATTAGACTATAAAGTTAAAGATTAAATTTTGAGATTTAAAAAAATCAACATTAACTTGGAAGGACTCAATTACAAAAATTAAAAATTACAAACATTAAAGTAAATTAGAAAAATCAGTAATAATCAATTCAAAAAAACTTGTAAGTTATAAGGACTAAATTACAAAAATATAACTTAATAATAATTAAAAGTATTAAAAATTATCTTTAATACATTATAAATTTATAATTATACTATAATTTAATATAATAAAAATAAATTTTAGATAATATATAGAATTAATACTATATAAGGAATTTATACTATATGTAGAAAATATAGTATACATGAAGTAATACTATAAATGGACTAATACTATTTTTGAAAATAGAATAATATTATATATGAAATAATACTATTTTTGAAAGTAAAATAATACTAGAATAAAGAATAATACTATTTAGTAGTAGTAATAGTATTATACATAGTACATTAATATATTAATATATAATAATTCAATATATCATATATGGATGTTATATGTATATGTATATGTATATATAATAATTAGTAAATGTATATTATATACTATGTATGTATAACATATATATATATGTATAATTGTATATAGTAAGTAGTATATAGTACATGTATATATTAATATATATATATATATATATATGTATCATGCATGCTATAATCTATATGTATATGTATTATATATATGTATGTTATATGTATATATATAAAATATATTATACATATATCATACATGTTAACATGTATATTAATTTTTAATATATGTATTAATACATAGTATTAGTAGTTTAGTACATGTATTATATTTATGTTAATAACTTAATATGTCACTTGTGTTAGTATGTATTAGTACATTATACATATATATACATATGTATGTTAATAATGTAAATATGTAATATTATATACTTATATGTATATGTATTATATATATACATTATATATCATACATACATATTTATTTTTAATGTATATATATGTGTATTAGACTAATTATATTTTTTTAAAAGGTATATTATAAATATATATAATATGTATTATACATATTAATGTATTATGTATATATATTTTACATATTTATCACTAAATTAAAAAAATTCATTTTAATGTATTAGACTTATACATATTATACATATATATATATAATATTTGATATATTATGTATATATATTTGATAATATGTAATATACATATTTTTAATATATATATATGTATTAGACATATATTTTTTAAAAAAAATTATCTTTTCCCATCAATTTTAATCTCCCCTAAAATTAAAAAAATTTCTCAAATTTAAATTCCACCCACCCACCACCCCACCCGTTTAAAATCAACCCCAAAAATCAAAAATCCCGCCCCCTAAAATACCCAAAATATATTAATATATATAATATTTAAATCTTCCCCTTTAAAATCAAACAACCCCTGCCGCCTAAAATCAAACACACACCCTCTCCCAAAATAAAAATCCCGCCCCTAAACCCACCCAAAATATATTAATATATAATATATTAATATATATTTATATGTATATATAATATATATTTTTATATATGTATATAAGATATATTAGATGTATACGTTAATATATATATACTAGATGTATATATTAATATATGTATGTAATATACATTAATATATACTATGTATATAATATAATTTAATACATATATAATTTTAATATATATGATATACGTATATATATTATATGTAATATATAATATATTTATAATATATATAATATACTTAAATGTATATTAATATATATATATATAATTTGTTTATGAGTTAATGTATGTATATTACTAATGTTCAGGTTGAATTAATTTTGATTTTATATTCAAAAAAATTAAATTATTAATTTTGATTTTATATAAATACGTAAAAAATGAATAAATATTAAACTATAAAGTTAAAGATTAAATTTTGAAATTTTAAAAAATAAACATTAACTTGTAAGGACTCAATTACAAAAATTAAAAATTATAAAAATTAAAGTAAATTAGATAAATCAGTAATAATCAATTCAAATAAATTAACTTGTAAGTTATAAAGACTAAATTACAAAAATTATAAATTAATTAAAAATATTAAAAATCTAACTTTAATATATTATAAAATAATTATACTATAGTTTAATATGGAGTAATACTATGTATTATATAATAATTAGTAAATGTATATATATATATATATATATATATATATATATTGGAAAATATATTATGTATTATATAATAATTAGTAAATGTATTATGTATATTATATACTATGTATATATAACATATGTATAAGTATAATATGTATATATATAATAATTAGAAAATATACAATGTATTTATATAATAATTAGTAAATGTATTATGTATATTATATATTACGTATATATAACATATGCATATGTATAATTGTATATAGTACATGTATATATGTATATAGATCTCATATGTATATATATATATTAGTATATAGTATATGTATATATTAATATATATATGTAATTATGTATCATGTATGCTATAATCTATATGTATATGTATTATATATATATGTGTATGTTATATGTAGATATATAATATTATGCATATACCATACATGTTAATATGTATATTAATTTTAGTACATGTATTATATATGTGTATGATAATATGTCACATGTGTTAGTATACATTAGTACATTATATATATATATATTATATATGTATATACTACATTATATATGTATAATAATATATATGTATATATATTATACATAATATATATATACATTACATATATCATACATGTATATTAATTTTTAATGTATATATAATATATATATCATATTATATTATTACATATATATATATATAATATGTATTATATTTATACATATATTATATATACATGTATGATATATTACATGTATTATGTATATTAATTTTTAATGTATATATATGTAATATTATACATATTATATATATATATATAAATACGTATATGTTATATAACATATTAATATATTTATCTTAGCATATTATACATATATTATCTATACATGTCTAACATATTAATTATTATACATATTTAATATATATTATATATAAATACTATACATTATAAATATTATATTAATACTATATTATATATAAATACTACATAATATATTAATATACATATATAATAATATAATATATACTATTATAGATTCCCCGTCCCGCCGGCTAAAAAATCAAATTCCCTCTCCACCCAATCAACTAAAATCAAATTTCCCTCCCCCTAAAATAAAAAATTTTACTTTAATTTTAGATTTATTGCAAAAGTCAAATACTATTTATTTTTACTTGGAGTACTTAATAAAAATATATGTATATTTATTATGATATTTATATGTATAGATATTATATATATTAATATATGTAAATTTATATATATATAATATATATATATATATATATATTAGATGTATACATTTAATATATGTATACTTATTATTTATATATATGTATATATACTATGTATATATTTTATATATTAATGTATTATATGTAATATATAATATACTTATAATATATATAATATAATATAATATATAATATATATTATATATACTTAACTGTATACTAACATATATATTTAATTTAAAATTATAATTAAAATTAAAAACATTAAAAAATAAATAAAATATTAAATAAATTAATTTAATTAAATATGTAATACTATATTTAAATATTAATCCTAAATTAATTCTCATGTCTAATTCTATTTTTTTAAGCCTAGTTATATTTATTAATATTTTAACATGTCGGTTCAAAACAAGTCGGGTTATTTATCAGGTCGGGTTCAAAACAGATTGAGTTCAAAACATGTCGGGTAAAATCAGGTCTCCGGTCGATTCAGTCGGGTAATATCAGTTATCTGTCAGGTCAAACTCGGGTTCGGGTTTGTTTCAGTCGGATACAGGTCGAGTTTCAGGTCTACAGTAACAGGTTGAAATTGGGTTCAGGTCATTATCGGTCGGATATAGTTCGGGTTCGGTTACTACATTTACAGGTCCAACTTGGGTTCGGGTCAACAACAGTCGGATACAGATCAGGTTCGGGTCATTACATCCTCAGGTCAAATCAAGTTCTGACTCAAACAGGTTTTAGGCGGGTTTTCAAGTCGGGTCAACTTTTTACACCCCTATATATGTCTGAGGTCATCTTTATAATTTTGAGATTTTAATGGTGAAGAATAATTAATTATTAAATTAAATATTTGGTAAGCGTTAATAAAGTTAGATGTTTAGATTATGCGGATTAATAAAAAGATAAATTGACAAAGTCGTTTCGTATAAAATTTTTATAAAATTTGATTATTAATTGATAAATGAGTTGGATATTGATGATTAAATTTAAAAATTTGAATTAATATTTTTAATATTTAAACTGATTTTATCTGAATATAACCAAAGGATTGGTTTAAGTAATAATCAACTTGATATTGTTTAAGCAGATCTCAAGTTTGAGTGTAACAACCTTAACTCGGATGTCACATTGGGCCTCCGACCCAAAACCCTTATCACAAAACTTTGCTTCAAAAAGCCCATTTAATTGTTCAAATCCAAAACAAGTCCATTAAATTCAAGTCTAAATAAAACAAGTATTTCAAAAGAGTAATAGAGAGATTCAAAATAAGTATAGAAGATTAAAAGAATTACACTCAAAAACACATTAAATAACAGTTACAACACATATAAGTCCTACAAGTACATAGCCTAATTACATCAAGTGTTTATACTCTGACACAAAGTCGATACTAAAATTAAACCACGATGGTGCTCATCCTGTCCGTGTCTCCACCTAACCCACGCACGGAAACACATTCTAAAACGCTGAGCTACAAAAGCTCAGTGGGTACATCGCTACTCGACCAAAATCAATATATCATAAATAAAGCAATACAACACATGTGGTATCATGCATGGAAAGATGGCGCTACCATAAGCACCTAAACACATGGCATCATAAATGTATATTATCGCACACAGCATAAACATAACAAATAAAAACTACAAAGTAGTGAGGTTCACTTCCACATAGTATCAGGATCCTACACTACGAGTGAGGCTAACATCCACACAATATCGGTATCCTACACTCTAGGATTGAGGCTCGCATCCACACAGTATTGAGATCTTCCAGGTCACATGCTCAGAATGTTACATCGAGCATCTTTGAATGAGGCTCGCATCCACGCAGCATTGGGATCCTCTATTCGGAATTCTATCAGACAAGGGTTTTCCTAAGCTAAGCAACCTATCAGCACATAGCAAGGTCGTAGCTAACATATAGCATCAAAGTCTACCAAAAATCCTTATAGTTTCTATCATCCATTTAACCCTCGTCAATTTTACTAAACCATTAGTCCAATTATTCATATATGGGGTTTAATTTAACATTTCCTCGATTTTAATATTTGTTTTGCACCATAAGAGATCATTAAAACCCATTATCATAAATTATAATGCCCCCGAACTCAAACACTAATTTTTAGACAGATTACCAAGTGAGTGGCGATACGCCTATATAGGATATCGGTACGCTGCCTAGTATCAATATGCCCGTAAGGCATACCGATAGATTATTACCTTCTAAGAGCCAAAGACAACTATTTGTACTGATACAACAACCCCCTTATCATTACTGCTTTGTACCCGTATTGGTACACCTATTTGGTGTACTGATATGCTTGCCTATTATAAACCAATACAATATTGGTATCGATACGCTCTTGCGTACCAATACCCAAAATCGTCTCTAAAATTTGAAATATACAAGAGGTACCGGTACATGGGACGTTGTACCGATACACCTCCTGTAATCGCCCATAAGTTCTACTATAGAGTACCAATACGCTCCTAAATTATGTCGGTATACCTTCACGAATTTGCAGGTCTAGACTAAAATTTGCCAAGAAATCATACCAAAACTTGTTGGTTGATTACTAAATTGTTCTTACATGTTATTGAAAGAGTTTAAAGTGTGTTGCTATCAATTCTAAGCCATAAAACATCTCAACCCTTAATCCACCATTAAAGGCTTCTAAGCTACCAAGCAAGCCAAACATGAATTTTTTCAACCTAGTTTCACAAATTGTATGATGAGTTGAGAGTTAGTAGTGTACCAATCTCAAGTTACAGAAACCAAAAACGTCTTCTCAAGCTTTCTCCTTGCCAAGCCCTCTTGAGGATATCCCAACTTTTTTCTCTACTAGAAAGAGATTAAGACCTTCTATTAAATAAAGCTAGGGATGATTCTAAAGTTTGAAACTTGAACAAAACATAAAAGAACTCAACAACACCTTTTTTTTATTTTTAATTCTTCAACCTCACCAACATTTTCCTCCACCAAACCACAACATGTTTACCTTGATTGGTAGATCTCCAGTAACTATACAAGTCACTCTCAAGACTCAAAACGAGATTCTTAACCAAAGCAGCCAAGCTTAAAGCTTTAACCAACTTTTTATTTTGTTGTGAGAGAGGAAGAAGATGAGAAGAAAAAGCAAAGGTTGATGACTTCACCAAACAAAACCCTCTACATAGCATTACTTGTCCCCCTTCCTCTTTGTCCTCTAAGAAGGAATTTACTACGAAACCCTGTAATAAAAACCATTTAGCCCACTAACAATCCAAACACATAGGCCTAAGGCCCAAAACAAGCCCAATACTCAAGCTTGAGGCCTAAACATTAAAGCCCAACATTTTGGGTTAACCCAACACTCAGATACAAAATTTGGGTCATTATAACTCTCTCATTCTTAAAAAATTTCGTTCTCGAAATTTACCTATCATGAAGAGATGCGGGTAAAGGGATTTGATGTACTTCTCAAGTTCCTACATTGCTTCGTCGATTCCGTAATTCCTCAATAACATTTTCACCAAAGGTATACTCTTGTTACGAAGTTTTTTTAATCCTTTGTCTAAAACTTCAATGTCTTTCCTTGTAAGTCAAATCCGTATTGACTTCGATTTTCTCAAGCTGAACCACTTGTAAAAGATCGAAATGGTAACGTCTCAAAATAGACACATGAAAAACATCATGGATATATTTTAAATCTAAAGGTAGAGATGGTCTATAAGCCATCAATCCAACCTTCTTAAGAATCTTATAAGGTCCGATATACCTTTGACTTAACTTTCCTTTACGACAAAAAAGGATGATCCCTTCCATTGAGATACTTTGAGAAACACTTTCTCTCCTAGCTTATGCTTGATATGGTTACGTTTTCAATTCGTATAAGTTTTTTGTCGGTCAAAAGTTACTTATAAACTTTTTTTTGATGATTTGCACTTTCTCCTCAACTTACTTAACAAGTTCCGAACCTACTATCTGTCTCTCATTAATATCGGTTCAACACAAAGGTGTTCTACACCTACGCCCGTACAAGTCTTGCTGACACGCAGAACACCTTGTCATAAACTCAAATACACCTCTTTTCATACATAACCACTAAAATAAGGGACAAAGATCTTGATACATCTTATTATTGTCCGAATGAACAAAAAAATGAGCTACAATGATCTTCCCTCAAGATACGATCCCTTAAATCCTTTAAAACGGGTACATACAATCATCCCTTGAAATATAGGAATCCACCATCTCGTAAGTCACGACCCGAGTTCAGATCCGAGTGTTGGATTAATCCAAAGTGTTGCGCTTTGATATTTGGGCCTCGGGTTGGAGTTTTGGGCCTTGAGTGGTTGTTAGGTTTTAAAGTTTGAATTTTAGGGGTATTTTGGTAAATGCATAAAGAGGATGGAAATGAGGGAAGGCTTTTATGGTCTTCTATAGAGATGATATCATTCATTTTTCCTATTTTCTTTCTTTCTTCCCCCCCATTTGCAAGATAAGAAACCTAATAAAAGGTCCCAACTTTGTTTTGTGGCTTGAGAATCTCGATTTTAAGCTGAAGATGAAGTTTTACAGCTGTTAGTGATCTATCAAACAAGGTAAAGACGTGTTAGTTTAGTGAGAAAAAAGGGTTTCATGAGTGTGAGTTGGTGGAAGAACGGGATGGAAGTTTTGGAAGCTTAAATCTCAGTTTTCTATTGTCTTTAAGTTCTGAGAATCTTCCCAAATGGTATCTAATGAATGATTTGTCTTCGTTTTATAGAGAAAGAGGTTGGAGAACCTTCGAAAAGCTTTGGGAAGGAGAAAACTTGAAAGGAAGAATGTGAACGTGTTGTTGTTGATGTTACTTAAGGGTGGTACTCCTTCTACTCTCTAACATCCGACATTTCATAGGTTTAGGTATGGTTGCATGTTTGATGAATGCTTGATATGCTTAGTAACTTAAAATTCTCTTTAATGGTGAATTGTAATATTGTTGATAAACTTGAATAAAATGGGTATAATCTTGCTTATAATTTAATAACCTTAAATCGAATGTCATGATGGGTCTCCGGTCCAAAACTCGTATTACAAAATTTTAATTCAAAAGCCCATTTAATAGTTCAAATCTAAAGTAAACCCATTATGTTCAAGTCCAAATAAAACAAGTATTTCAAAAGACTAATAGGGAACTACAAAATAAGTATAGACCATTAAGAGCACCTACCCGTACTTATGCCTAGCCCTCGTATCATTACCAATCTAAGCCTGTACCGATATGTTTATTGGTGTACCGGTACGCTTAAGCATTATCAACTAATGCAACAATAGTATGATAGAATCTTCAGCGTACTATCACGCATACACGTTACTAAAATTTAAATTACCAAAAGGGTATTGATACGCATGAACCTGTATCGATACGTCCCTCTTGATTATTCCCTAAAATTACATTAATATATCGATACGCTCTATAGTTGTACCAGAACGCGTACATAGATTTAGAGTTCTAGGTTTAGATTTCACCAAAAATCCTTGCTTAACCTATATGGCTAAGCCTCAAATTATTTCTACAAGTTATTGTGATAGTATTAAGTATGTTACTACACATTTTTCGTTAATTCAACAATCAAATCCAAAGTTGTCATTAAATGGGCTTTAACCATTCCTATTAGGCAACAACATCAATACATGCATCAAAGCCTAATTTCATGATATGTATAAATCCATAGGAGTTAATAGTGTACTAACCTCATGCAAACAACAGTTTAAATAAAGATTTCCTCCTCCTTAAGCCTACTTCATCTCAATTGACTTTGATGGCTCTCATACCCCTTTCACTACAAGAAAAAGTATGAAACGAGATTAAACACTACTATAGACAATTTTAGAACTTAGAAACACTAACCAATTATGAATAAAACTCCCAAATATTCATTCTCATTTTTACGTCAACCCCTTTCATAAGGACCTCTTTGCTCACCAAAACATTTCAGTCTTACCTTGACTTATAGATCATTTTATGCTTTAAAATTTTCCCTGAATCTCTAGAACATGATTCACAACTAAAGTTCAAAAGTTTGTTCTTTCTTCTTTAAGTTTAGGTGATGAAGGAAATGAAGAAAAAAGTAGACAATAAGAGCAATGAGTTATCTAACCCTCTAATTTTCTGTAGATAAAATTAAACTCTTTTCCCCTCTTTTTATTCAAATCCTAAATTACCCGAATACCTTCCCTCAAAAACTCTATTGGCCCAAAGACAACCTAAAACACTCAAGCCCAACTCAACAACCGATCCAACAAGAATTCTAATCCTGACAATGAGACACAAATTCTTTGGGTTAACCTGACCCTCGAATCTCAGAAATTAGGTCATTACAATAATGACGTCAATTCTAGTATGATAATTTATCACATCGACTTGATAAGTCATCAAGGAGATCGGATAAAGTCTTATCCTTTATCCTTTGATCAACTTCAATTCAAATTTAAAAATGGTTTATTTCATCCTTTCCCATACACCTCAATATAAAGAATTAATCGATTAAGCATTGGAGAGATCAAGGGGAGGAGAGCGATTCATGGAGACAAGTGAAGAGGAGTGATCGGAGGAGGTATCAGAGTGGCAAGTGACAGTCGGTGCAGTCAAGGAAGGATGGTTTAACTTTTTCGCTGAGAGCTTGACATGGAGGGCTACATCGAGAGAACCCTCTTCAAGTTCCCTTGGCACAAGTTGTTTACTTTAGTTCTTATTTTGATGATGGTGTTAAAAACATTTTATGGTTTGTTGGTTAATCCAGCGTCATGAACTAATTTAATAGTTGGTAGGAGATGTTTGGACTATAAACATTGGCTTTTATGCCCCAGTTCTTTTATAACGATTATGTCATTGGTAAAGTTTTTCTATCTGATCAGTTTTAAACTTTTAAATTGTATAAGACCAAGCAAGAGTTGATATTACCATTTTACTAAATACTTTGCCAAGCGACAATTGGCATAGTTGGGATATTATTTTTCAATATCTTAATATATTTGGAAAGCAACGATCAAGTTGTTAGATACTTGAGAGAGAAACCTCGAGAGAAATCGTTCAAGTAGATGAACTTACTTCGGAAGTAAAATCCACCCCCACAGAGTATAGATTGTTTTTTAATCAAATTGTTTTAAGAAAAGACATGCACTATGGATGTAATACCCCTAAAATTATTCCTCATTTAAAAACCCTAATTTTGAAATCTATAATTAAAATCATAATTTTTAGATTCACAATTTTTGAAACCCTAAATTTCTTGAGGTTTTTAAATTGATTTTCAAAATTTAAGGGAAAATTTTTGAGATAAGATTATAAAATTTTAAAAGTTTTAAATATGAATTTAAAGAGTAAAAGTTAAAGTGATTTAATGACTTTTGAATAACTAATTTACTACTAAATTGAATTCTACTTTTACTGAGATTAATTATTATTTTTATTATTAAAAGATTATCGACAGTCAATCTTTTTATTAAAAATATTATTTTAATTTAATTATTGTTTTGTCAAAACTCTTTGTTTAATATTATATATATTATTTAAAGTCTCAGATAAAGTAAAGAAATCACTTTGAAATTATATAACCTTATTTTTATATTTATTATATTTATAATGTGATCTAATAGAATTTTAATTCTAATTAGATTCAGTTATTTTTCTTTCTATATATACATTATTTTCTTCCATCAAAATTCTCTAAAGCATATGTTCTCACTCTTTATTTTTGTTCGAGTTCAAAAATCATGTTATTCGGTAATTTGAGTCACTTTGGCTAAGATGTGTTCTCTTATTGGTGTTGCATTTGTTTTGTTTTGTTTCTCTTTTTTGTGTTATGTGATTATCTGTTTACTGCGACACTGTGACATTGAATATACTATGTGATACTGTGATCTTGAGTTATCCTGTGAGACTGTGATCAGATTATCTGAACTATGTGCTTCGTATTCTATACAAATATCTGTGATGAGACTTGTGAGAACTGTGACATTGATTACATAGTATGTGCATGGGTGAGGTTGTACGGAGGAAGATGGTTTTACCACACAGCGTTTTGGTGAAATAATGGGTGAGGGGAACTACCTCCACAGCGACCGATTGGTTTAGCCACCATTATATTTAGCGTTTAGAGTATGAGACTGCATTCTCTATGGCATTGCATACAATATTATATGTGTTTATTTATTGCAGAAATATGTATATTTTATTTATGATTGTGAATTGAGTGATATTGTGATGTTTGAACGCACATTACAGACACATTGAATTTTATAGCTCATTCTTTTAGTTTTTTTTTCAGATATCTGGCCCTAGGAGTTAGTACTCGGAGATCTCTCTCGGATACGGTTTATTATAATTTTTAGTATGACTATTTATAAATATTTTTGTTTTGGGATTATTAGGGATTGAGATGTATTTAAACCTATACATAAAAGCAGTTATTCAAATTTGTTAATTTTAAATAAGAATATTTACTTTTTAACTGTGTTTTTATCTTTTGGTTTACAAATTTGGTTTTTAAATCACTTTTGCGATTACTTGACATGAAAGTTTTAAAACCAATATTTTTAACCTATCGTGCTTCTTAAATTAAAAAATTAAGGGGTTACATTTTTTTGGTATCAGAGTCGAATTCAAAACTTGGACTGTGAGGTCCATTAAAAGTGTTTTTACAAAAAAAAATTGAAATGCATGTTTGCATTAAATATTTTTGGAATATGAGATGTTTTTTTCAAAAAAAATTCTTATTCATGTGTTTTAAATCCGAGACTCCAGTACCAAATCTTACTTTAGGTTTGTTATTTATTTACACTCTACTTTATGTTATCATCTTTAGTAGATAGATTATTATGTCACCTTGCATGAGTTTTTTTATTTGTGTATGTTTCATATATATTTAGATCTAGAAAGATTGAGTACTCGTTAGTTAGTGGTTACTACTCATAATATAAAATTTCTTTTTCTTTCAACCGCGAAAGTTATCCCTTTGAACCATGTAAATCCTTGAGCCATGTTTTTTTTGGTAACCTTTATAAGTTTTAACTCAAGTTCTGATCAAGGACACAAACTTTAGTTATCGAGCAAAAGATCGTAATTGTACTCATCTTATGAATTTAAGATCAAAGTCTCTCTGAGAACTCTTTGTTGTTGTTTGTTACCTGAACCTAAATGCTCTTTTAAGTTTTTCTCTGAACACTCATGCTTTTGAAAATCTACTGCTAAGTTTGAAAAATTTCGAGGACAATTTTTTTAAGGGTGAGAGAGTTGAAATACCCCAAAAATTATTCCTCATTTAAAAACCATAATTTTGAAATCCCTAATTAAAAATCATAATTTTTAGATTCCCAATTTTTGAAACCCTAAACTTCTTGAGGTTTTTAAATTGATTTTCTAAATTTAAGGGAATATTTTTGAGATAATATTATAAAGTTTTGAAAGTTTTAAATATGAATTTAAAGAGTAAAAGTTAAAGTGATTTAATGACTTTTAAATAACTAATTTACTTCTAAATTGAATTCTATTTTTACTGAGATTAATTATTATTTTTATTATTAAATGATTATCTACAATCAATCTTTTTATTAAAAATATTATTTTATTTTAATTATTATTTTATCAAAACTCTTTGTTTAATATTATATATATTATTTAAAGTCTCAGATAAAGTAAAGAAATCACTTTGAAATTATACAACCTTATTTTTATATTTATTATATTTATAATGTGATCTAATAAAATTTTAATTCTAATTAGATTCAGTTATTTTTCTTTCTATATATACGTATCATGGTCTAAGAGAAAATCATACATTATTTTCTTCCATTAAAATCCTCTAAAGCATTTGTTCTCACTCTTTATTTTTGTTCGAGTTCAAAAATCATGTTATTCGGTAATTTGAGTCGCTTTTGCTAAGGTGTGTTCTCTTACTGGTGTTACATTTGTTTTGTTTCTCTTTTTTTTTGTTTTATGGGATTACCTGTTTACTGCGACACTGTGACATTGAACATACTATGTGATACTGTGATCTTGAGTTATCTTGTGAGACTGTGATCAGATTATCTAAACTGTGTGCTTCATATTCTATACGAATATCTATGATGAGATTTTTGAGAACTGTGACATTGATTGCATACCATGTGCATGGGTGGGGTTGTACGGAGGGAGGTGGTTTTACCATACATCGTTTTGGTGAAATAAAGGGTGAGGGGAACTACCTCCACAACGATCGGTTGGTTTAGCCACCACTATATTTAGCGTTCGGAGTATGGGACAACATTCTCTGTGACATTGCATACATTATTCTGTGTGTTTATTTATTGCGAAAAGATGTATATTTTATCTGTGATTGTGAATTGAGTGATATTGTGATATTTGACTGCACAATAGAGACACACTAGGCTTTATAGTTCATTCTTTTAGTTTATTTTTTTCAGATATCTAGCCATAGAAGTTGGTACCCCGAGATCTCTCTCGGATACGGTTTATTATAAATTTTAGTATGACTATTTACAAACATTTTTATTTTGGGATTATTAGGGATTGAGATGTATTTAAACCTATACATAAACCCAGTTATTCAAATTTGTTATTTTAAATAAGAATATTTACTTTTTAACCGTGTTTTTATCTTTTGGTTTATAAATTTTGTTTTTAAATCACTTTTTGCGATTACTTGACATGAAAGTTTTAAAAGTAATAGTTTTAACCTATCGTGCTTCTTAAGTTAAAATTAAGGGGTTACAATGGAGATATAAGGGGTTTTACTTAGCCAATTTAGAGCATCGATCGTTGAGAGAGGTTTTTCTACGGTTGAATCTGCTTGGTAAACAATGCCAAGACAATTTTGCCAATAAAGGCTAGCATGAACCATGTTGAACTAGGCATTCCCTATTAACAATCATCACTCATTTAAAAACACATTCCTTCATCGACACTAATCCAAATTATTTTATTTTACTTTAGATATTTTATTTTTATTCCTTTGATTTACTTTTAAACCAAATATTTTAAACGATACTCTTTCTTTTAAAACAAGTAAACGTCCAAGCAATTGAATCCCAAAAATAATCTTTGTGGGAACGATAACTCAACTTACCAAGTTATATTACCTACGAACTGTGTATATTCGCACGAAAAAGACTTGTCATATTTTATTTGCCCAATTATATATTGTTTTAAACCTTACCAACACTAAAAACACATCTCTACCAAGAGTCCCAGCATTCAATATTGGCATGTACAACACCCTTTTCCGCTTACTAACCGTGCATGGACGATATTGGTTGAGAGCTGGAGGAAGCTTTGATCATAGAGAGCAATGCATCTGAATACACGAAGTTGTCTCTTAATGCACAACATTAGCTCCACAATAGTAGATAGGTAGATGAGATGTTTATCGATTTATGACTGATAATCGACTTAATGGGAAGAATTCTCTCCTACATCTTTAATGAAAGACCAAACACTTTGTCTCCTTCATTTTATTTTGAGGTCCGGAAAACTTCAATGTTGTGAGCATAACATGGAAAACTCTTTAACTCTCTTCTATTTGGTTGTAAGCATTTTCTGTAAGCTAAAATGCAAAAGAAAAACGTGATAAGAAAATCTCTCAATAAAATGCAATAAAAGAAAGTTCAAAGAATTGTCTCATTGTTTAAGAAAAAACTTGTTACTGAACGACTAATTTAAAACTAATATTTTTTAATCATTCGATTGGGCTAAGTTAATCTTAGACATTAGATTAAAAAAGAAAAAAATGAATTTGGAAATTAAACACGGTTAACCGGTTTCTTTGGAATAAGGCATCGAGTAAAATACGGCAAAATAGGTAATAAACAAATTATGTTATATGTATTTTTTATTTACTTCTCTCTTTTAGACCTAATCTACTACTCTTCTCTTTACTTTCACCAAACTGGTATTTTTTATTTTTATTTTTATTTTTAACCTTTTATTTCCCTTATTCGTTTAAAATCATAGATTTCATTTTCTATGTTTCTCTTGTTAATGGTTATTTCTTATATTTTTTAGGTAATTTTTCTTGACATTAATTTTGTGCATAAACAAGTTAAAGGTGGAAAGACTGAAATGGGTATATCTGGTTTAGGAGGACACTAGAGAATAAATTTGGTTGAATTGTTCATAATGAATATTAATTTTTTGTTTGTAATGGAAGGAAGATACAATGTTTCAGGATTGACTGAAATTTGGTTAAATGGATACAATGTTTGTAATTGAATGTTGTTCCAAATTATTATAAAATTTGAATTGATCGAATTTTGGATACAATGGTTGAATGGATACAATGTTTTGTTTGTAATTGAATATTAATTTCCATTACCTAAAGGATCAACTGAAAATTTCGTTGAATGGATACAATGTTGTACTAAATTCAAATTTGAAGTCGAAAGTTTTGGATATTAATATAACATTTTAGTAAAGAAATTAATATACAATATTTAATTACGTAGAGAATTGATTGAATGTTGTATTTGGAAGTCGAAAGTTTTGGATATAAAATCTCTACGTAATGTAAGGAGATATCGTCCTTATGTTATGCCTGAACCTTCTTTTCATTGGTTTATAATCAAAGAACTAGAGACGAAAAAGACCCAACAAATTCATAATTAAGCTTGCTCCAGATTAGCCAATTAACCCAAGGATTTTATCTCAGCTGGCCTAACAATAAAAGAAATCCTAGTTATATAGGGGTGTTTATTATCGGGTACCTGAAAAAATTCGGTCTGTGTCTCGACCCATTTAAATGGAGTATTTGTTATCTTGTATCCGTAAAACCCGGGTATCCGGCTAATCGGGTAACGAATACCCGGTTCACAATTATTTTTTTATTTTTTATTTTAAAATTAAAAAAGAACTATATATTAAACATATAAATTTTATAATTTTATAATACATAACCAAATATAAAAATAAGTGATTTAAAGTTAATTTTAGAATATTTGGATGTATATAAATATTTATATTTATTAAATTTTATTACTAAAATAACGTTAAAAGTATTAATCTCGTTTTTTTTCGGTATTAGTAAATTAATAAAAATATATTTAAAAATTTTAAAACTTAAAAATGTATAACACAAATATAAAACTAATTTAGAGATTTAAATTTAATTTTATGTATAAATATTAAAAAAATCTAAAATAAAAATATAATTTAAAATTAAAAACTATATATAATAAAACTAGTCAGGTCGAGTTGGGTACTCGGAAATTAAAATATTTTGGTCTAAGCCCGGCCCACTAATTATTGGGTTGAGTATCTGGCTCGGTCAGGTATTTTTTTCGGGAATTACCCGCTATTTTTGTTTTGGATTATCGGGTCGTCAGATCGAATCAATCATGTCAGATAATTTTAAACACCCCTAGCTACATAATGGATCAGAAAGCTCAAGACATAAGCATAAGTAATTCCAATAACTGCTTCTAGAAGCTTTGCTCCTTTCATATGCAAAACATTGTACCCTAATTAGACACAAGCAAATACTCAGTAAAAACAATGTTATACCAAAAAAATTATTGTGCATTGGGATTTTATATATTTGCTACTATTTTTTTTTTATCTCATAAGTTTATGTTACTTTATGATAAATTTTTATTGTTATCTATTCTATTGTACGCGCTTTGTTAACTTCGTGTATTATCATTTGTTTGGTCTATTTGCTACTGATTTCTACATAACCCAAACAAAATAATTATATCCATATTTGTTTATTTTTCCAGCCATAATATTTGAAATTGTTTATTTGTCCATTCATATTAAAGTATTTTAGAATGGATGACTATAGCAATATAACACTCTTTACCCGGGTTAGGATTAAGGCGTGCTACCATACAATATTAAACGAGTAAATTTAGATTTTCGTATAATTTAAAACCCCTTTTTTATTAAGGCTTACCTTTAACACTTGTCTTATTACTCAAATTCAAATCTTACATAGAAGTCTATTATTACTTATTTCCTTAGGACGTATTGAGTACCTAAATGTATCTATCAACTATAAAGTTCAGTGATGAAATCCAATTTGGTTTCCACTACGCATACCTATCAAACATAGACTTATCCAATTATCAAGTATTTTAACAAACCATACTATCCATAATAATCATATGCATAACATTTAGCTAATCTATAAACCAACCCTTAGGCCCCTTCATGGGCTATTTTATACAATCATATGTTCCAAAATATAATCCGAGTTTAGTATATACAATATCATATCTCAAAATGCTAGAATATAAATGCATCATTATACCACACCTAAGAGATTACATAAGTCAGAATACCATACTTCAAAATCTTGCTTGTGTGCCTTGGATGCTCAACTCCAAGATGATCCAAAATCTATAAACCTATGATTGAGAAGAAGGGATAACACGAATGATAAGTACGAAATATACTTAGTGAGGTAACACCCAATATTAACTTTTTTTAAACATTCAATCAATCGTATTTCAATCTTAGGCTTTACCGAAGCTAAGCAACATGCTAAGGTTAATTCACAAGCTTTCAATCGTCATCATAACAAATAACTTATAACTCAAGCAAGCACTCATTTCAAGATGACTGAATCTACCTAACCATTTAGGTGTTTAATCTTAATTGGTTAGATACTTACATCTATATCTATCCTTTAATAAATTCTTGAATTAATTGTGTATACAAATTACTATAATCTTTCACTAACTATGCAAATACACATTTGATTTCATAATATAAACTCAAGCCTAGCTTGTAAGTTTCAAGTAGCCTATTTTACAATTTTTTAACGTTCAAGTTGCATGCACTCAATTTATAGCATCCAAGCTTTCGTTTAATGTGCATCAACTAGCATGTATATAAGATTATAGCAATCAAATTTTCAAGTAGTATGGTTCGGTTAACATGCAACCAAGACATGGCAAACAAGTTTTGAGTAGCATAATTCAATAACATGCATATTTGTTTATATCAATCCAACTTTCAAGTACGAGAAGTATGATTCAGTTACATGTATTTTAGGCCATAGCAATCAATTATTTAAGTACAGGAAGCATGCATTCCTTAGCATACAATACAAGAAGCTTACAAGTCATTAGCAAGCATATCGAGTCATGGTAAACCATTTATTTAAGTGCAAGAAGCATGTTTTCCAATCAACGTGCCATTCAAGAAGCTTATCCAATTTGATTATCCATTTAGTCAAGTTATGGTTTATTATTTTGCCTCGGTTTATAGTTAGACAAGGTAAACAAGTCACAAGAAAGCACATGAAATACCCAACAAGATTATACATAAAGTATCTACAAAAAGGTGCCAACACACCAATTGTACCCATAGTACAACAAGACGATACACACGGTATCTAGCAAGAAGGTGACTAATCACCACAATACGGTACGCTAAGTACCTAACAAGAGAGATCAGACTCTAGGCATGTTGTACTACCTATGATCAACTAAAGATCAAGGCTTTATTATCCATATCATTATCAAGAATCAAGATAGCATTAATGGTCCATTTAACCAAATCTCCATTACAATTTAACCAAGATCAAACCAAGTGACAGAAGCATTCATGCTTTCAATCACAAGCAAGCTTAATAACAAGATGTATACGTACAGGTATGCATAACGTACCTTGAATCCTACAAACAGCGTGTCAATATCTTACCTCGGCATTTTCAAACTACGCACTATACTAAGCTAGTATGGCATATTATCACCCAATATGACAACACACATTTTAACCTTATTCCCATTAATTTACCAAGTAAATTATTAGTCCAATTACATGCTTTGAACATAAAATATGTTGGTTAGGACCTAGTCCTAACCCTAAGGGTTTGCTACACTCACAAGTTTTCACGCTAAGTTTCCTATGGATTGTGAATGGCAACCCCTCGATTTCCCCTCTTCGAAGCCTCCACAACTCTTTCCTCTTTAAAGTTTCCAAGCTCTTTGTCTTCTAGAAAATCAAACATACACTGAATTCATCAAAATTACACACAACTAAGCTTTTCAAGCAATTACATGCATTTCTTATGAAAATACTTAAATCTGTCCCCTATGGGCAATTTATCGGACACTTTACAAAAAAAATCATATCTTTTAATCCATAAGTTGGATTTTCTCATACTTTATATCGTTGAAAAGAAAACGAAATTATCTATTTAACCATAATATGCTTGCATTTTATTATAATCAATTTAATTCAGTTTTTTACCTCAAGACAACCCTAATTGATTATCGGATTGCACTAATACATAATTTTATTTCATTTTCAGATTTTACTACGTAACTCCAAATCGGGTTCCGTCTTTTCTCAATCGTTCTAGACACATAAAATTTTAATCCTAAAAAATTCACATTAAAATTCTAACCGTACTAATCACAGCAGCCCTTTAAACTCACTGTTTCAGCACAAACTGCTATGGACATCCCACTTGCACTAACTTTAACACTTTAATTGGTGACCTTAACACCTTAGGATGCCTCTATCATATTTCCAAATTAATTTTCAGTATATTAACTCCATCTTAGCTCAAGGAAAATACCAATTAACATGTCTCACGTGCCTAATAAATTCAGTAAAACCAGTGTGCATCAAAACAGTTTCTGATTCATGTTTAACTCAAACCACTTATTAAATTTAGCACCTAGCATGAACACATGATCTTCTTAGAATTTTACACATGAAATAACACCTAAAACTCCATTTTCCGGCATTTCATTCCATGCTTACATTGCATTTAACTATGGATACTCAAAACAGTCCCTAAATGCTACTAACATATTACTAGCATGCAAGAATCAATTCAAGTAATATGGCAGCCACAAATATATTTTACTCATACTTTTAGACATTTCATTAGAAGATAAAAATCAATATTACCTTACTCTAACATGTATGAACCCTTCTTCCAAAATGTGAACTCAAAACAGCCCCTAAAACCCTTATTTCTCACTCTAATTTTCGAACTAGAAGGGAGACGAGATAAAAATATGTTAGGGCAGCCCCCACCCTTTTCTCCTTCACTTAAGCTCTAAGGATTTTACTCTCTTATTTTCTTAAATCAAGATTCAAACAAAGTTCTTAAGCTCTGTCTAATTTTGGCTATAAAGGATAACAAGAGCAAGGAAAGCTTTTCCGCTCTCCACCATGGGATAGCCGGCCACTTTAGCCCAATTATCCATTTAAATATAATCACCCATTATTTTATTATCCCCTCACCTATTGGTGGGAAATATCCACATGGATCCCACTATCAAACTTTTGTGTATCTTACATGCAAGCACTTTCTTTTATTTTGTTTTCATTGAAGTTACTTTAATTTAGCTTATCCTTATATATTTTCCTTTAATTAGGTCCACTTTCTTTTTAATTGGCTTGATAATTGTAATTATTTAAGTAATTAAGCTACATGTTTTAATTTATTTCAATGAAAACCTAATTAACTCAATGGTTTAACATGAATTAATTCCACCTTTAATATTACTTATTCAAGATTCTAACATGAATTCTTTAATTACAAAGAGTATCTAATTTAATTGATTCAAGGAATTAATGTAATATCTTATTAACCCAGTTTTAGGGTGTTACAAGCAATATCGACATAGACGTAATAAATGATGATACAATTTCAACGGATAATGCACATAAGTCATTGACGACTTATTTTAACTTTTAGCAAGTTAAAATTGAATGTGGTTATCCTTTTTAAATTTGTTTTTAGTTATTGATATGAATTTTAAGTTTTTAATTTTAAAATATTTTATTTAAAGTATGAGTGAACGCAAAGACCGTAAGGGAGGAACGAAGAAAATGACGAATGTAGTAAGTAAAAAAATACAATATATTATGTATTGTATATTGGATTATAAAGTTACATATTCTAAAAATATGTATGTACATAAATGCTTAACCTAAGTTGAGCTATTTTGAGTTTGGGTGGTCTCATATAATAAATACGGTGCCTAGTGTTTTTATTACGATTTGAGTAATAAACCATGTATAACTTGTAGTAATTTATGTACCAACTAAAATTCCCACGCTTCTTGTAATAAATTATTTTTTATTGTAGGAAAATATGTATATACATAAATGCTTACCCTAATTTAAGCTCTTTTGAGTTTGGGTAAAATCTTGTAATAAATACTGTAACACCCCGAATTTTTGCCCCAATTCGAATTTAAATTCTGAAATCTCTATAATTCTGAAACCCTAAAATTTGGGAATTTTTTTTTTAAAATCCTGAATTTTATTTAGGGATTTAATTCTGATTTTAGTGGCTTTCTTGGCAAATTATTAAAGTTTATGGTTATTTCAGGAACTTTTGAAAGTGCAATGACTAATCATGCGATTTAACCATTTTTCTTAGGTTGAAAATTAAAACTCCTTTCCCAGAGCGTGAAATCAGTTTTGCTGGGGGAAATCAATTTAGAAACTGTCGCACGCCTCTTCCTTTCTTTCTCTCTCCCTCACGTAAATACCCACATTTTTTATGTTTCTATTGCACGATATCCTTCACCCTTTCTTTTAAATTTCAGTTCTGATCTTGTCACCCATTCTGATAACCACTGTTTGAGATCGGCGATAGGCTTTTACAATGGTGGCCTTTTCGTTCAGATCTCATCAACCCACTTTTACGTTTTCGGGTTCTGTAGGGTAAGTTTGTTCTTAAGTTTGGTGTTTTAGATTCGAAGAAGATGATTGTTTGGTTTGGTTTGGTTATTATGTTATAAATTATTGGTTAATGTTTTAGGTTTTTATCGGGTCACCGTTGTTGTCGTATCTTCACCGTCATCGTCTTTTTCGGTTTTGGTTTCGTTTTTCGGTAAACCACCACCATCGATCTTGCTTCTGCCACTAGGTTCTTTGTTGTCATTGTTTAAGTTGCTGGAAACTCTAATGTTTTGTGGTAGTAATGTTGGTTGGTGAGTTTTGGTGTTGGGCTTGTTATTGTGAGAAAGTTGAGTTGGGTGTGTGTTGGGTTATTTTGTTGGGCTTGTGTCTTTGGTATGTTGGTAGGTGATAGTGTGTGAAGTTGGGTTAGTGGTTTGTGGGCTAGAGTGTTATGGAAATTATTTTGGGTAAGACAAGTTATAATGAATTAGTTGGTTTGATGGACTCTCGACCGGTTTGACCGAACCGATTTTGATTAAATTAACCCAATCCAGTTTTGATCTGTTTGATCATGTTGACCCGACCTGATCTATGTTTGACCTTGATCGAGTTTGACCAACTTTGACCGTTGACCTTGGACTTTGACCAGCTTTGACTTTTGACCCGTTGACTTTTGACCAGTAAAGTCAAAGTTGACTTTTTACAGTTGACTTTGACTTCTGAGTTGACCAGAATTGACTTTTGACCGATCAAGTCAAAGTTGACTTCTGATAGTTGACTTTTACTTTGACTTTGACCAGTGTTGACTTTGACCAAAAGTTGACTTTTTCAGACAACCTTCTCTTGACCTTTTTCGACATTCTGAGTCCAAATCCACTGTCCGCTTTATCAAATTTAAACCCGAAAGTCCTGCTTTAAGTGTTTTTCATCTGATTTATTTTTAAAGTCTGAAAAAGGGTGTTTTAAGGAATCTAATGCAGAATTCGTCTTTCGTTCAGGTGTCAACATTTCTGAAGCTTCTGTTTTACCTTCTGTTGTTCGTACCGATCGGGCATGTTCTTCAAGAGCGTCACGTGAGTAAGCTTTCAGATCAAAGTTTTATCTTAGTTGGTGGCTTAGAATTAGTAATAAATAGTAATATAATTCTGATACTTCGTAGGTTCTGTTTCAGCTAGACCGGTACGCGAGACGCGTCCATCTCAGGATTAGAGCTTCAGTTGCTTAAGGTGTGTCTCTTTCTGTGCTACATATTTTTGTGCTTATATTATATTATGATATATTCTGCGTGCATCTCTGAAACATTATCTGTACACTGCTTGATTTGATATTTGAGACTGTTATCTGTTTATACATGGTATCATCATGCATGGCATATGCATCCTGTTTTCAAACCCAGCTTCTGATTTTCTGAAACATTACTACTCGAAAGAGTTCTGATTTATGATTTTACAAATCATATCATGTTTTGACATCGAAAATATTTTCTGGATTTAATATCAGTAATGCGAGGGAAACCTCCACTCTGGCGAGGGAAACCTCCACTCTGGCGAGGATAATCCTCCACTCTGTATAATTTTTGATATTGGGCCCTCTGATTTTCTGTTATGCATCCATCATCATAGCATATCATGCTTCAGTTTTCTTAAATTCAAAAATATTTTCAGAAACTTTTCAAAAATATAAAATATGTTTTGTTTGTGACTGTTTGCACTTTAGAGACACATTAAGCTCTTTAGCTTACACCCCTTTAGTCTGCTTTTCAGATTCTAAGACCAGTTTAAGCGAACCGGTACTTGGAGTATCTCGCACATTATTCAGATATATTATTATTCAGTATGATTCTGTAATTATTTCAGTAATTATTTCAGTCTTAATGTTTTTATCTGTTATGAAACGTTTAATACTTTTTGAACTTATAAGTTGCATATTTTTCTGAATCTGTTTTCGGATATTATAAATGTTATTGAGACATTAGTTTAAGCAATTGATTTGGTATAAACGAAATCCCTAATCTGTTTTCTCAATTTGTTAAAGTAACCCTAATTTTAAAATTATTTAACCTAAAATACTTACTTGAGGGGAAAGTTTTCATAACTTGACTCCTAAGTTTCGATCTAAGAAATTAGGTCGGAATTGGGGGTTACAAATACTATACCTATCATTTTTATTACGATTTGGGTAATAAACTATGTACAACTTATAGTAATTTATGTACCTACTAAAATTTTATTATTTTTGTAATAAATAAGGTTTATTGTAATAAAATAGGTATGTACATAAATCTTTATATCATAATATTTTATGTATATACCATTTTTATTATAATTATTGTAATTATTTATGTATAAACCTCGTAATAAATTATGTACAAACTAACTATTTGTTGACCATTTTTATGTACCTTTTAGTGGTTTCACTGTAGAACCAATCAAGAATTGTAGGTAAAGATGATTCATTGAAGGCTTAACTAAGAAATAAGTGTCTAAACTATACACTTTTTTCTGAAAATAGGTGCCTAATGTTTTTTACGGCTAAAACAATTGCTTGAATTATATATATATATATATTTTTCTAAAATAGGTGGCTAATGTTTTTTTGGCTGAAATGGGTGCCTAAAGTTTCATTCCATTAATGTTTTAAGGTAACATCGTTAAAAATTGTTTGACTTATAAATAGGTGCCCAAATTATACATTTTTTCTAATATAAGTGCATATTATTTTTTGTTGAAATAAGTGCTCAAACTATATAATTTTTATTAAAAAATAATTATATATTGTAATCACTAATTTTATCCGGAATAAACTCGTTTATTTTTATTTTATCTTAAATAATAATGGGCTTTATGTAATTTTAGCATTCATGACAAAATATCAAAAAAGCAAAAAAATATAATAATGGATTTTATTTTTGAATATTCATTTAGTTCTGTTTATTTATAAAAGTATATTAAAAATAAAAAGATTATATATATATTATTTTCTTTCATGTTTACTTGTATATAACTTTTTATCTTATTATATATTTATTTTCTTTTTGTGTTTCTAGTTTTATTTTGTTATTATTATTATTATTATTATTTATATTATTATTTATTAACCCATAACTAGTAAATAGAAAAACCTAATCTTTAATTTATTATCAGATCCAATATTAAACCCAAATAAACAACAGACCAATTTTATTATCTATTTAGTCCAAAATTTCAATCCAATAACAATTAAAATACAAAACCCAAATAATAATAATTATTAGTTCAAATCCTGAGCCCGTTAACCCAATTACAACTGCCCATAAAAAAAAAAACTTACAACTCATCTTTTTCTTCTATGCAGCCTAATGAAGACACCCTTAGATCAAATGCAACAGTGGTCCAGACCACAGCAAGCCTTATCGCGTGCCCCAGTCCTTGCTGAATCGAGATTTTCTCCGACTGCAACCTTGTGGTCCTTTGTACACAAGAACTTATGAATAATTAAAAGTCCTTATTTTTTATATCATTTTCTTACTCTTTATTGCTAATAAAAATAGATTTAAAGGCGATAATGGATATTTCTGTTTATTTTTCACACTTCAGCATCTGAACACTAATTTTATGAATTTATCTATTATTTGGTATAAAACATATGCATTTGATAGTTTTCTTTCTTAGACAGGAAACTACATCACAGAGATGGCCAAGTGTGAAAATAGATGCTGAATTGCAGATAAAGCACCCGCCACGGTAGCACTTTGGAGGTTGCGGCAGCAGCGTAAAAGATAACAACTGGTACTCAACAGAGAGAGAAAAAAGATATCGATCTTAATGGACAAAGAGAAAGAGAAAGACGAATCTTAGTTAAGAGGTCAAGCTGTTGTCAAAGTCAACCGCGGGAAAGAAGAGATATTTTAGGAAATAAGAATAAATTAGTACAGTTTAATTAGGAATTATATTTCTTTCCCTTTTAGAACTCTTTCCTTGCATGGAAAATTCGACTTAGGGCTTGACCTATATAAAGCACTTATTAGGTTTAGGTTTAATGTGGAGTCAAGACGGATTCTCTCTTTTATATATCTTTAGCCGCCGACTACATCATGTTCTAAACCTTTTGGAAGTTTAAGTGGAGTAGTTGGGGAAGAAGGTTATGTTATGTTTGATGCTTATTAATGCAAAACTTATTTCATAGTTTATTCTCTCTTGGTATTGACTCTTCTTGCATATGAGCTCGAAAAATAAGTATGTGAGAAAAACCCATTTACCTAGCATCGGAAGATATAGGTTCACGAAACTGAGAGAATACGGTCTTTACTCATGGGCATTGACTAATCCGGTTAAGAGATTAACCGCCCAAGATTTCAGCGACTAACAAGACGCATGTGTTTGATTGTTGTCCGCCCTTTATTTACGCCGGGAAGTATTATCAAGACGTGGGTTTCAACAGTTCTCTTCGCTTAGGGATAAGGAAGAAGACATACAAGGTTGCTCTATCAAACTATGAAATGTTTGCGATACGTCGAGGCGGCAATTCAATCCATTGCATTAATAAGTGGATACTTAACACAACTAGATTCTCCTCTACAAACCACTCAATTTAGCCTCGTTTCTATTATCTTTATTATTTCGTTATTTAATTTTATGTTTCATAGTTTTCTTAGTTATAATTCAAACTCTTCAATTTACTTGTGTTTTTAGTTTTTATAGTGCAGTCATAAGAAGGAGTGAAGTCGACTCAGTCCCTTTTGGTTCGACAACCTAAAGTACTACAATCTGACAAAGATAGAATTAACAGGACTCCATAGCCTCCATCAAGAACCAAGCCCTGGTGCTCACACTCCAGCGATGCCAATGGTTCCTCCTTGCGGCAAATATGGTCCCCTCTCCTCCGGCAGATATGGTCCCCTCTCCTCCAGCTCATATGCATACGACAAAGAAACAATTTTAGAATGGCAGGAGAATATTGCACAAGAAATTCAGAAATAGCAGAAAGGACAACAAAAGATGAAAACAAATTGAATCAATGTCCTATTTTATTTTCTATTTTTTATTTATTCTCATGGTAATCCAGCTGTATAAGAGGTTGAACAACCGATTGTAAAAAGAGGAAAGAATTCCCAAAACTCATTGTTTTTACGTCTATTTTATTATTTATTGTACAACACAAGAGAGGAATGAAGAGAGCTACAAAATTCTCAGAGTCTTGATCATTTCTTCATTTTACCAGCCTATACACTACAAAAGAGATTACTTTCACTTTTTTTCAAACCAAAGAAACAATTTTTTTGAATCAAATTATAATGGTGTTCTGTGAGTGTAAAAGGAAAACCAAAAAAGGTGGTTATTTTACCTTCGATCATGGCGGTTTTCGGCCACCGGAGTGTCGCCTGGAAGATCCCAACGGTAGAAAGGAGGCTCGGGGCGTGATAAATAACATACCTCGAAGCTAAGACGATCCAATGGCCAGTTGATTAGATCGGCGACGAGGATGCCTAGCGGGTTCTTGAAAGTTTTATGGTGTTTTGAAGCCTCCTGATGATATCCAACCCGAAAGAGAGAAAGAAGACGGTGAAAGAAACGTGGTGGTGACATTGCTTTGTCGAAAAACGGTTAGGAGTGACGACGATGACGAGAAGATGGTAGCGACGTCTAGAGTTCCTAAGTGATTAGTGACATTGCTTTATCGGAAATCTCTGGTTTTACGGTGTCCGGTCTATCAAAGTGACCGGTGGCGACTCCCTTTGTTTTTAAATAGTTTTCCAATTAATTTTCAAATTATTTTCCAATATTTCTAATTTGTTTTTAACCATGTTAAGTCCATTTTCAAATCTTTTCGATTATTTCCCTAATTTTCTCTAAATCCCCAAAATTCCCAATTTTTAATTCAATCCTTTCTAAAACCTAATTTCTTTTAAAATTTCATTCCCAAAATTTCAAATCTCTAATTTCTTAATCTTTAATTTTAATTATTGATTTCTCCAAAATTTTCAATTTTCCTTTTTTAACTAAAATCCCTAATTTCAAAAGTTTTTTTTTTAAATTTCAAACCCCTAATCTTTTAAACCCTAATTTTAACCTAATTTTCAAATTTCTCATTTTCAAATCAAAATTTCCTTTTCTAACCAACATTTCAATTTAATCTCTAACTTTCTGTTTTTAAACTTAATTTTCCCCGATATTTTATTTCTAAACTCGATTTCAAAAAGGATTGCTACCTATATTTTTATAAATAAAAATTAAAACTTAATTTTATACTTAAAAGATAAAATAAACAACTACAAACCACAACTTTTTTATATTAAATGAATTTTAAAAATAATATTTTAACCACAACTATTTACCTTCTGTCCGCAATCAATTGTCAATAAATCAGGGAAATCTTTCGTGTCACCGATGAATCTACACTGAAAATATGAACAATAAGGCTTTATGGCTGTTCATTCGGGGAATAGCATCCGTGTTGATGGTGGTTCATACATGTATCGTCTTCAGGGCAGCAGCGATCGGTATGCCTAAGAATCCTACGAACACGCTTAAGAACCACTGTACATATAAACATAGTTATCTAATGTACTCGGCAAATTCTCAAAAATATTAAAGAAAAAAACTTTATTTCTTAAAATATAAAACCGTGAAAAACATTTTTTAAAATATTAAAGTTTTTACGATAACTTTAAAGTCGAATTATTTAAAAAAATAAATCGAACATGGGATCAAAAACATCCGACTTCAAACAGTGAAATTCAATGTTTAAAGTCGGTCTCAAATGCCTCCGACTTCGGTCAATTATCCTACAGGTGGCAGACGTGTCAGGCGGGTGTTGCTTAGGGAGAGCACTGAGACCCAGTTCATACAAACCCTTCACCCCATTCCTTTGTTAATCACAAACTCACGGGGGGCGGAAGAGTCGCTGAAAGGATCGGAAAGTGCTGGAGCCATTGGATGAAGCAAATTCTGAGTTTAAAGAGCGATGTGGTATTTGCTTAAGGAGATGATGCAGCTTTGTTTCAATGGCGTTGCTCCCACCAACCTTGTATGGCGCACAAAAGGGTAATGTAAATATTTTATATTTTGAAGTCAGGCATTTAAGTTCGAACTTCGAACATTGTATTTCACTGTTTGAAGTTGGATGTTTTTAATCTCATGTTTGATTTTTTCAAAAACATTATTCATAATCGGATTTTTTAAACCTAACTCTAAAGTTACTATAAAAACTTCATTATTTTAAAAAATATTTCTTCAGGGTTTCATATTTTGAAAAATAAAGTATTTTTCTTCAGTATTTTTGACGATTTGCCAATATACCCTTGAAAACATTTATTTCCTCCATGTTACGTGAGCTGATCTCATTGAAAACCTGTGGAAATTATGGAGCATACTTTGTAAGGTAAATTCCCTTGGAATAACAAAAGTTTTAATTTTATTTATAAAAATATGTAATTATTTTTTAATAAAAATTATATAATTTAGGCATTTATTTCAACATTAACAAAATATTAGAAAAATAATAGTTTGGACACTTATTTATAAGTTAATTAATTTTTTAATAGTGTTTACCTTAAAACACTAATGAAATAAAATTTTAGGTACCTATTTCAACCAAAAAACATTAGGCACCTATTTTAGAAAAAAAATATAATTCAAACACTTATTTTACCCGAAAAAATATTAGACATCTATTTCAAGAAATATATAATTTAAGCACGGGAAACACAAAACAGCAGACAACGTCTTGGAAAACAAACTCAAAACAATGGAAAATATATTTCAGATAATAAACCCATATATAATAATCACATCAAATCTTTGCTGAACATAAGACTTTTTACAGTCCAATTTTGCAAGACATTCTGAACATGTTACATTAGAAGCTGCACCCTAATATTTCACCGAGTGGATATTAGTTCATGAATTTTTTATTTAAGCAAAAGGTCTGAATCTCCATTTTTATGAGAAGAAACAAGAGATAACATGGAACCAAGTTTGAAGGGAGGAGTTGAACATAAAACTAGTGTATAACTGTAAAACTTGTTTTCCATGCCCCTTTGGTAAACCCTGCCTGAATGGCAACTTAAAAAACATCTTATGTTCAGGCCATGGCTGGTAATAACCCATTGTGCCTGAGCAATGCTTCGGGTGAAGGTTCACGTCCACGGAACTCGACAAAGACCTGGATATGTAACATCAAATAATGTTAAGAAGATTCAATGGAAGAACTCTAGGGTCTATTGCAAGTTTCAGAGTCTAACAAGCACTTCAATAAGATTGGAGGTGTTCTCTCGTTGTTGCTAAGAAAGGGAAAGAAAGACGCATGCAATAAAAAAAAGGGCAAAATTATGAATCTCTGTACAACTTGTATAAAAACTAACCTCCAATGGTGCTTTCCCACCTCCAAGAGCAAGAATGGTCTCTCGGAACTTGTGGCCAGTTTCTTTAACAGCCTGTCGTAATACAATCAATTAATGGATTTCACTCTTTTAATTTGATAAAAATATACAAAAGAATGCAAAACGCCAATCCTGAGCAGGTAGGTTTTGCAACCTCCATACCTTGTTGTCTTCTAATCCAGCATCCTCAAAAGCAGAGAAAGCATCTGCAGACAGCACTTCCGCCCACTGCAAAAGAGCATTTTGAATTTCAATCAAATTCATATAGCAAGGGGAAAAGGAAAAGGAATGAAAATGTAAAACAAGGTACAAATCCTGCACACGGTTCATAAAAATGATTACAGTATTGTAGCAGACAAATACTTGATACCTGCTAGAATGCAAAAGTAGGCTAAAGATAGGAAAAGGAGAATAAGAAGGATTAATAAGTTATATAGCCTTTCTCTGACTGGAGACAATCAGACCATAGTAGATAGTTTTATAAGAGACTAGAAAAAGATGAAAGTATACCTTGTAACTGTAGTATCCAGCAGCATATCCACCTGACATTCACAACAGTGGATCAAGTCAAAAATCTCGTATGTGAAATATGGTCGTTAAACGTACATGAGGGGGAGAGGTGATGGGGCTGGAAGAACCGGAATCAAACCTGCAAATATATGGCTGAAAGCACAAAGAAATCTATCTTCTGGCAATGGGGGGATTACTTGTGTTTTTCTGGAAACTCTCTGATCAACATCATAAACAGATTCTGACCCATCTGGTATATATTTTGTATGCAGCTCCAAATCCAGGCTAGCAAATTTAATCTGAAAAAAACAAACAAATAGTTAGAAATGATCAGTCGATCATTATATTAGTGGAGCAAATACTGATCCACTTCACCAAAAATCACAATCTCCTTTCAATAGAACAAGACAATGACAACATACAGAGAGTCATGGAGTTTCGAAGAAACATTACATAAGAATCACACAAGGTACGGAAATTATGAAAAGGTGTATCTGTTGTGTCCATTAAAATCATCTTATGCTACACATTTGTAGAACTCTTAAGTAATTTTCAAGGACATAAAATACATTCTTTAATGCTTAAATATTGGATGGGCTATACAATATTCCAATATCATTACAAAGTGGATTCTCTTTCCCCCGCAGCCATAAACACTTCTGCATTCTGCTGCAATACCAGTCAATACGAAAGGGAAGAACATACAAAGCCATCCCAACAGAGAGGGGTTGGAACTTGGAAGGGTATAGGTAAGCACCAGAGAAAAAGAGAAAGAGGAGGATAGATGGGGTGACATGGAACTAATGAACTCTCGCAAGGTACCCTGTGCATATATTAAGGGGCAGGGTTTGTGAGTGTAATCGTAGTAAGTATTAAAGTGTATTATGTATCCGTAAATAGGGATAGAGAGAAAGACTTATCTTGTTAAAGATTCTTACACGGATTATTAGGCTTAATCTTAGGGTACTTTATATTGTATTTAATGTGATATATTATATTACATAGTTTAGGAATATTCGAGTTGTATATATACCCTATATGTTTGTTTGATGAATAATATACAAGGGAGAAACTTACAGCTCATCAGATTCTACATGCTTCTGTTCCACAAGACATCCTCGGGAAACATATATACACAAAAATGATACAAGGGCAGAACAAGTTCAACTAACCTGACGAAGACTTAGAGAACCAGCATGGAAAGTCCTTGCAGCAAGGAGCTTCATATATACCTCTTCAGGGAGGCTGTCCCCGGTTTGATAATGTTTTGCAATGCTCATCAATGTATCCCTGAAGCAAATAAAATAATATTTAAATAGAAATCAACTTAATGGATATCATAATTGATTTGATATATCTTCTTCAGGTTTGATATTGTTTTGCAATGCTCATAATTGACATCCCCAGGGTCAAATAGGCATATCTTCTCCTAAGGCATCATCACATCATAATTTTATGATAAAATACAATGGGGATATACCACATACAGTGTAGTAAAAACAGCGAAGGGTTACATAAAGCCAGAAACTATATGATATATCACAAGTATATGGCTGATTCACTAAGCCATAAATAGGATAGGAAGTTATTACATAAGTCCTTGTTGCATACTTTCCAGTGCATGTACATCTAATTTATTTCTTTTACCATCAAAAAGGAAATTGGGTCTGAACTTTAAAGCAGTTCTAGAGAGATCGATTTTGGTTGTTACTTGTGGAATGTTAACCTGTGGTAACACCAATTTTCCATGAACTGGGAGGGCAACTCAACAGCATCCCACTCAATCCCACGAATTCCGGCTACTAGACCCTCATCTTGTGTTGTCAGCATATGCTGAAGTGCATGGCCAAATTCATGGAAGACAGTTTCTACCTGTGAAAATAAGAAATCCCATCAGCCTACGGGAACTAATTGTAGCAGTCATTTTGAATATTCAAAAGCCATTATTGCCACAATAATCATTGAAATATGTTAGTATGAAAGTATATCCCTTGTTATTCCATAAAATCACACCTATAACTATAAGCGCTGAAAACAGATTCGAATCAAGCAAAAATCTTGAGAAGCAGGATTAGACGTCAGCTAAACATACAAATGTTCATCCAATCAGACTATGCCAGTGTCGACCTTAGTTTAAACTATAATATTATGGGAGATTAGGTTGCTTAGAACCAGATGATCTAGCACAGAAATGCATGTATATAAACAGTATTTATTCAAAAGAGTGTACTGCAACCATTGCTTTCAATCTAAAAGTTTTTAAGCAGAAAAAATACGAGCTACTATCAAGGATTATCACCTTGTTACTTTTTAACTTAAACTTTTACATGAGACTGCTTTAACTGACATTGTAGATTGTAATCGTACATATGCTTTAGAGTTCTAGTTAGATTAGAAGTTTCTAATGTAGTAGAAAACTAATTCCTAAAGACTAGAGACAGAAGAGTTTAACATAACTTTGGACATTGTAATTAGTTCTTTAAAAGAACTAATCTTTCTGTAATTATTCTCTCGATTAATTCCAATACAGAGAAACTACTTTTCTCGTAAAAATCTTAGATTCTTACACATTAATGATAAAAGCAGAGTGCTTCGGTAGCTAAAATCCTGGTTTCTAGGATAAGCTCAGAAGCATGACTACAGGAGGAAAGAAATTAAGAGGCTGTAGATGGGGAAAGCTCTAGGCTTCATGGCCTAAACCTTAGTTTCCATTTATAATCATTCAGAAAGAAGTATACAATAATTTATTGGCATTATCATCATACTTAAAATCAATATCTTCAACTTACTTCACGGAATGTCATGAGGCTTGGCTTTTCCCCAAATGGTGGTGTTTGATTGCACACCATGTGGGCTATAGGTAACCTTGAGGGGGTACCATTTTGTGATAGTACTCGACTCCGAGAAACGACCTCACCCATCCATGCACCTCCCCTTTTCTCTGATGGACGAGAGTATGGATCAAAATAGAAGTAGGCAATTGGACTACCTGAAGAATCTTTAACGCAATAGAACCGCACATCTTTGTTCCAAACCTTTAAAAAATAATAATTAATAATAATAAAACTCAGTTGGATGTAAAATTAACATTTTGTGCAATAGGCAGCGAAGAATAGTATAGGAGAACCTAGAAATACTTACAGGAGCTAGACCATCAGCTGGTTCAATATCAATACCGAAAAGTATCTTAGCAAGATTAAAAAGGCCATCCATAACCTTTGAAAATGAGAAATATGGCCGGAGTTCTTCCTGTATTTTTTTTTCCACCAGGAAAGACATAAGTTTTATCCACATAACTGAAGTCTTGAAGGTGTGGTTTAATTAACAAAAAGAGAAGAGCAACAGAGTTAACCTCATTGATATCGTATTTTGACTCACGAAGCCTCTCACTCCAGAAGCTCATGTCCCAATGGCTCAAATTATCAGCTTCTGGAGCACCTTGACTTTTGGAGTAATTTTTTAAGTCTTCAAGATCTGCAAGGACCAGAAATGATCATATGCTTTAAATTTCTTTCCATGTACTGTTTGTATAGAAAAGCTTGAACTAGCACTGAAAATATCAAACATGAACTGTTTAAGAGAAATACGGAAAGCAAGACATGGTGGCTTGGGCAAAATCAAGTTCTAAAATTGTATCAAAGAAAAAGCAACTTTCCGGAGTACACCAGTTACCATAAACTTGTCAGCAATACCAAAAGGAATCAATTTGAAGTCAAATAAGAGAGAAGGTAATATAAGAGACTACAAAACCAATTGCTGTAACTAGAGTTTCATTTAAAATTAGTGTTTTATTGTATTCCCACAACAAAAACATCATCAGCAATTTTTAAACTTTAGAATGTAACAAATAAAAAGGAACAAAAAGTGTCGGACATAAATTAGTCTTTTTAATGAAAACAGATTAAAAAGTTTCACACCATAAATCAAAGATCTAAACATTGGCAATCTTTTCAACCCAAAAAGAACTATAGCATAATACCCTGGACTGCAGCATTCCACGAAGCACTCCGGAGCTTTTCTAATAGTTCCTTAGCTTTATCAACAGTAGCCATTTTTGTTGCCATACTTACCTGATCAAGTATGATTCAGTCAGCCTATGAAAAGGATGCAGTCTTAAACTAAGTTGCAGGGATACGGATGTAGGTACAGGTATGGATACGGAGACAGGAAATGGTAATTTCCAAAATTATAGGATATGGGTACAACAAATATAAAATAAATAAATATATATAGTAATTAAAATTTGTAATATACTAAGGACTAAAATTATAATTCTATTAAACAATAATTATAATTGTAATAATTTATATTCACTTCTAATGATTTTTAAATTATTTTCAAACACTTAGATTAAAAGAATATTAGATTAAATGGCTAAAATGAACGAAAATTTAAAATTATTTTCCAAATCATATTTTACGATGTAAACCTTATTTGAAATATTTTCGAATAGAATTTATAAAATTCAAGTCGAGTTTTCGAGTTTATGTACAAATTTAATTATATATTTTTTCTATATGGATACACTTAGGGCAAAACGGTCACATATTGATTCCAATTTTAATGGCTTTTTATATGCATATGTGTGATACATATATATTTTTCATATTTTCATATGTGATATACATAATATATCATGCAGAGTTGACAGACTCAACTCAAATATAAAAATTAATAAACTAATTATTAAAAATTTCAAGTCATTCAAATTTTCATTCTATAACTCAAACTTTATTTATTAAGCTTTAATTGATTTCGAGCATTAATTTAGTTCGATTCAAAGATGATTGAGATTTTATTTTTTAAGTAAATTTATTTGGGGACGTCTACGGGAACATCCCAATAAAAGTTGATTGTCCCCGTCAAATTTGACCGTACCTAATAAAGATGGGTCGTCCCCATCTCGGGGACGCGGGACGGCCTAAAGGAGGCGTCCCCGTGCTTCATAGGTCTTAAAGATACTCTGGAGTCATACCTCGGCATAATTATTGTAATTGAGGAGTTTGGCCTTTTTCAAACGAAGTTTCAGTATCTGATTGATAACTGGTGTATTATCCAAATCCCCACTTGATGCCCGGGTTATATAAGCACGGTAGACTTCCTCACGCAAAGCACGGTTATGAGCATGTTGCATAACTGAAATAAAACTCGGAGCATCTAGAGTGATCATCCATGGCCCGTTCTCAGCAGTTGCATTTTCATAACCCTAGGTGAGAACCAAGAGAGAAAAAATATTACATGAAAGAAAAACAGAAACTGCACAAGACTTGACAATGAAAGACCACTAATAAATGCGAGCATATAGTAACTTCTGGAAAAGAAAACCTTAGACACTGCTGACTGCGCAGCTAAACCGAGAGCAGTAGCAGGCAAACCATCAATTTCTTTCTTATCAGTTATCAACTTTTCAAACTTCTTTGTGGCATCCAAAACATTCTCACTAAATTTTTGAGACAATCTCTCCAGTTCCTGCAAATCATCCGAAAGTAAATAGAATAGAATAGTCAAAAATGAACATGACACAATTGAGCATAAATTTTTATATGGTTATAGGAAGAAATCTTGTAGAAGACAAAATGCCAAGAACTTAAAAAGAAACTTGTATAATTACTTTCTCCTCATTTTACTTGGCACAGACGTTGAATTCAAAAGATAAAATGGTTAAGTAATATAATGCATGTGTTACTTAAACTTCAAAACTCATTATTTTACCTGTTCAATTTTGTTGAACTGTTCTCTTTTATCATCTTCAAGTGAAACACCATTAAGAACAGCTTCCTTTATCTGGGCTGAAAACATAAAACAATACTTATCAATTCAAACACTCATAGAAACTAAAAGGAATGGAAGAAGCACCCGGCAATGGTAACAGTTTTAAATCTGCAGTATCTAGATGCAGCATCACTAAAATTTTAGTTTTTTTTCTTCAGTATTATATATTAATATCTATTGGAGCATGTTAACTGTTAGAACTTGCAATTAGTATCGGCCAATATTGAACAACCAAATTAAAGTACTGGTTCTAACATTGAATTAAGGAACCAAAATGAAAGCAGAACAATAACTCCCTATATTAGCTATAAAGATAAATCATTACATATACTTACCATCTACAATACGTTTGCGAGCTTCACTCAGCAATTGCCAATCAGGAGATTCTTTAATAGCCTTGAAGGCATTATAGATGGGTTTACTTTGTCCCAATCTCAGTTGAAACTTAACTTTTTCAGGCTGTACGGGAAAGCTAAACATAGTAAGGAACAAGGACCAAGAAGTTTAAGTGATGCACCAATGCATATTTAATTAAGCTCGGTAAAATACTAGGCTCAAAATGACCAACTGCCAAACCAAATTCCTTCAAGACCAATAGGAATACCAGCATTCCTGTTTCAACCAATATAAAGAATAAAAATAAAGAAAATTCCTACCACATTATGTTGTATGCTAATGCAAGTGCTACTATGACTTATGCCAAAATAAGTAACTAAAATGCATGGCTTAATCTAAGATTAAAAAAAAAAACTATTAGATGTCTAAAAGACTGAAGCATTGAAGATGGCACTTCCAGCAAACGGCGAACATAAAAACAAGATAATGTACCTGGACTTCTTCAATGGCAGCACGGAGCTCAGCTGTGTCTTTAACAGCTTTAAGATGGTTAACCATTCCCCACACAACATACAACCGATCAACAATCTTTTCCAATGGCTCCACCAGCTTTGGCCATGAAGGCTCCACTGTCTTCTCCAATTCATCCAAATCACTCTCCTATTCAGCCAACACAAATATATCAAACCAAAAAAAAAATCCAGATACCAGAACATCACAAGCTTCAAAATTTAGAACTCAAAACAAATAAAAAAAGTAACAAGGCAACAAAAATTTTGAATTCTCAAACAACAACCGAAACCAATGAATGATCCAGAAAAGAAAAGAAAAAATATTATTGGACCCTAGAGCAATTTAAAATAAAAAAAAAAAAACACGAAATGAAAACAGCCCAAAAGATCAAAATGGCATACGAGCTTCTTCAACAAGGCACGAATCCCAGGCCTAACATGTTTGGCTTCAACAACATCAAAAGGCGGAAAGCGGAAATCTTGCAAAAGAGGATTGGACTCAATATCATCATCAACAGGAACTGAAGAAACCATTGAAGGAGGGGAAAGAGAAGAACGAGAAGAAAACGAAGAGGAAGAGAGACAAGGAGAAGTTGAGCGATGAAACGTCTGGAGGCAGAAGGAGAAAGAAGACGACCAGAGAGGACAAGGGTGGGATTTAAGCAAAATCTTGGTGGGGAAACGAGGACAATAAGGAGGAGATGAAAAAGGGGTGCATTTAAGGATGGGATGAACTGAGCGGGAGAGAGAGAAGGGAGTGGAGGCCATTAGCATATTGACTAGAACAAAGATAGTGTTGAACAGGACTCCCTTTGGTAAGTGGCGCATAATTCCCATTTTTTCTTTTTTACTTTTGCTTGCTTGGAGTAAGGAATTCAGTTTTTTTTTTCCTTGAAGGATGATATTTTGAGATGGATCCAAAGATTCTTTGTTTTATTCGTCGCGTGGTTGAAACTAAATCATTCATTAATGATGGTTTTTGGGTTGATTATAAAAGTTGGTGTTTTTTTCCATCTCTGGTCAAATCCGCTTGTATTTTTTTTATTGAAATATTTGATTTGTATTTCACTTAGTCATAAATGGCATCATCGATTATAAGATTTGATATACAATCCGGGATAACCTCGAAGAAAATGAAAGGATCATCACAATTAAGAGCCCAATGTGCAAGCGAATGCGCAACTCTATTAGCGACCCGTCCAATATGAGCAACTTTGAAATCGACCAAGGCAGAGAGTATTGAAAAAGCTTCAGACAAATGTTAGGCAGTAATCGATCTATCAAGTGCCTCTGTATCCAGCTTGTTGACGACAGCCATCGAGTCACCTTCAATCACCACATTATGTCAATCATTCTCAACTGCTACCTGGATTCCTAAGGTAAAGGCACAAGCTTCAGCAGTCTTAGTAGTATGCGCCCCACTAAGTTTTTGCGCTCTCGCATCAAGGACCAAGCCATGGGAATTTCGGGCAACAATTCCAACTGCTACATCTCTAGAACTAGCGATAAAAGCTGCATCAACATTCACTTTTATCGCACCCTCAAAGGGTTTTATCCATCAAGTTGCTCGGCTACAAGGGACCGAAGGGACTATAAGCTCCTGCACTGCCGCATAGTTCGATGCAATCAGTTGTGCATACTCCACCACTACTCTAACAGGAACGAGTTTACCTTCATGAACAACTTTGTTCCTCCGATTCCACAGATTCCATAACAAGATAATCAAAAGGGTAAATTGTTCCTTCTCCAAAGCCTTCAAACAGGTTTCTAACCAAACTTTACAACTTGAAAAAGATCCCTGAGGAAGATGACCAGAAAGCATACAGAGATCGAAAGCCTCATGGACTTTCTAACAATCCCTGAAGGCATGAATACCTGATTCAATTTCAGTGCTGCACATTTGACATAGACTGTTCCCAATTCTAGCAATAACAAGTTTTTTTCTAAATGGAAGTGCATCGTGACATAATCTCTATCCAAAGATTCGGATTCGTGGAAAAGTAGGAAGCTTGGCCATTGCCTTCCAAATTGCATCAGGGCCTTTCACCTCGTGATTTTGTAACTAAAACCAATTATATCCAGAACGGGTAGTGTAACTTCCCGAAGAATGGTGTCTCCAAATGAGCATATCCTCTAAATTTGGTGCAATGGGGCATCTGCAGATCAATTGAGTGTCCTTATCCGAGAAGATCTGATTAATCAGAACCACATTCCATGCTTCCATATCCGGAATCATGAATTCCCCATACTTTATCGGATCAGATTGATTATCTAAGTAATTCTCTTCCAACAAAATGGGTTTTGTACCACCCCATCTATCTTGGAAAACTTTAACCATGCTATTATGCCCAAGCTTCTAGTGAAATCCCTCCTTTACAGCCTCCTTTGCCTTGAAAATGTTGCTCCAAATGAAAGAGGATTTTTCCCTATGTTTCACATCAAGAATATTTCCATAAGGGAAGTATTTAGTCGATAACACCTTAAAGCACAAAGAATCCTTGTTGCACATCAGTGTCCATACCTATTTAGCAAGTAGAGCAATGTTGAACAGTTTCAGGTCACGGAAACCCAAGCCACCCATTTGTTTCGGCTTGCAGATATTATGCCATGCCACATGAGTCCACCCCTTTTCATCCTTCTTGCCCGACCACCAAAAGTATCTTGTTGTAGTGACCATAGGATCAATGATACAATCCGATAGCAAAAAACACGATATAGCATATGCCGAAATTGATTGGGCCACAGACTTGATGAACACTTCCCGGCCACCAAAAGAAAGCAAATTCTTGGTCCAGTTACACATTCTTTTCTCGACCTTCTCATCCAAGAAACCAAAGGCTTCTGTCTTGTTTTTCCCCATGATTAGTGGCAAACCAAGGTATTGCCCAATGGTTTCGCACTCGTCTATACCAAGGGTGGCCTTGATTTCAGTCTTGCTTTGTTCACTAATACCCTTGCTGAAATAGATGGCCGACTTCTCAGCATTAACCTTTTGCCCCGAGGATTCCTCATAAACATTTAACACATTGAGCAGACTAGATGCTTCTGTGACAGAGTTCTTGATAAACAAGAGACAATCATCCGCATACAAAAGATGGTTCACTCTTAGGCCATTCTAACTCGCTCTAATTCCCCTGATATTCCCATTCTGCTGCTCCTTCAAAAGTAGTGTTGATAGTCCTTGCCTGCAGAATAGGAAAAGGTATGGGGATAAAGGGTCCCCTTGCCTTAGTCCTCTTGAAGGTCGGAAAGATTCAGTCAGCATGCCATTAATTCTGAAGCAGAATGAAGCAGAGGTAACACAGGATATCACCACATCAATCCATCTCGCATCGAAGCCCATTCTAGCCATAACATCAGATAGGAAGTATCACTCTACCCGATCATAAGCTTTTTCCATGTCAAGCTTAATTGCAACACCTTTGTTAGGGTCATTCTTTGAACCTTTTAAGTAGTAGAACAACTCATGGGCGACCACTACATTATCCGAAATTAATCTACCCCTACAAAAGCACTCTGATTCTCTGCAATACATAGAGGAATAACTGATTTCAAGCGATTGACCAGGACTTTTGAGCATGTCTTGTAGATGACAGTGCACAAACTGATCGGCCTAAAATGCTTCATGAGTTTCGGATTATTAAAATTTAGAACTGGCATCCTCATTTTGAACATGTTTCGGATTATGTTTGAGCTCAGGATTTCTTTGAGTTTTATGAAACAGTCGACCATCACCGGGGCACGATGGCCTCATTTCGTATAATCGACACAACAAAGAAATGGTTCCACTAGATGCAACATCAGTGTCAACTGGCTGGTTGGAACCATCTGATAGAGTCTATTCGAAAACGTTTTACAATCATGGAGTTGAAATCTCCAACAGGGCAACTCGCCAAACTGTTCCAAACATCGGCGGTTGCCGACTATCAATCCCATTTTGAGGATTTAGCATTACAAACTTTCAACTTGTCAGATGAATTCTTATTGGATTGTTTTATATACGGTCTTCGCCCCGATATTAAAAATGAGGTGTTAGGACATCGCACCACATCCATGATGGAGGCTCAAACATTGGCACGTTATCATGAAACACGTTTCCAAGACCGACGATCGTTCTACCGTTCCCCAGTTGCTAAATTACCACCACTTTTACCTACTCCAATTTCTGCTCCGCTTGAGTCTCGGGTACAACCTGGTCGACCACCCCACCACCCGACCTTCCGGTTCATTCTTCACCTACCATGCCACCTGTTCGATGACTTTCCTCTGCCGAAGCCCAATCTCGTCGACAGAAAGGTTTGTGCTACTATTGTGATGACTGTTATGTACCTAGCCACAAATGTAAAGCGCCATAATTCTTTGTTCTTGATGATGACTACGTGGAATCCGAAACGAGTCTTTTCCTACTATTCCTCAACTAGAAATTAACTCAATTCCTGCTAGTGAACATTCCACAGTCTCGTTCAATGCCCTTGCCGGTTCTATGCATCCTAATACTTTACGTGTATAGGGTACAATTCAAGGTCGCTCTGTCAGCATCTTAATTGAAGGTGGTAGTACTCACAATTTCATCCAATCCCGGATTGCCAAGCATTTAGGTTTACACTCAACATTAACCCTTAATTTTCAAGTTATGGTGGGTAATGGACAACATTTGTTGAATGAAAGGTGTGTCCATGATGTCTCGGTCATAGTTTAGGGTACAAACTCATTACGGATTTTTATATTTTCCCATTAAAAGGTGTGAAGTAGTTCTGGGAGTGGCATGGATGGCCACCTTAGGGCCAATTACTATGGATTTTTCCAATCTTTTGCATTTCAGCAAGGGACTACACGTCATTGTTGGCATGGTGCACCCAACATCGGACCACAACCTATTCAATTTCAAGCACTCCGTCGTTTGAATACCACAAGAGGAATCGTAGAATTTTTTCAGTTACAAATAGCTACCACATCAACTATGGTTTCTTCTAATTCTTCTCCCGATCTTCAAGATTTACTCGAGGAATTCCATACTATTTTTGAACCGATAAGTACTTTGACTCCTCATCGTGCCACTGATCATCTAATTCATTTGATGGCTGATAGTAAACTAGTTAATGTCCGTCCCTATCGGTACCGTTATTTTCAGAAGAGCGAGATTGAAAAACAAGTTTCTCAAATGCTTGCGGCTGGCCAAATTCGCAAGAACAACATCCCGTTCTCTTCTTCAGTTCTATTGGTATGAAAGAAAGATGACACGTGGCGCTTCTGTGTCGACTATCGTGCTCTCAACGCCATTATAATCCGCGATAAGTTTCCTATTCCAACTACTGACAAATTATTCGACGAGCTCAACAATTCTAAATTTTTCTCTAAATTGGATTTTTTGGCAGGTTATCATCAGATTCAGGTTTGTGATGTTGATGTGCACAAGACTGCATTTTGTACTCATGATGGTCACTACGAGTTCCTCGTCATGCCTTTCGGCTTGGCCAACGTACCTTCCACTTTTCAAGCCACCATGAATGATATCTTCCATCCGTACCTCCAAAAATTTGTTTTAATTTTTCTGGATGATATTCTTGTCTTCAGCACGAATTGGACGACTAATCTTCAACATCTGCGAGTGGTATTACACACATTGCAATCTCATGGCTTGGTAGCTAAACAATCGAAGTGTGAGTTTGGCCAGGAAACTATTGAATATCTAGGTCATGTTGTCTCCCAGAAAGGCTTAGCCATGGATTCTAATAAAGTGGCTGCTATTCACACCTGGCCAGTCCCTCGTACAATTCATGATGTTCGTGCTTTCTTAGGCATTACGGGATATTATCGTCGTTTTATTCGGGGGTATGCTTCTCTTGCCGCACCTTTTACCGATTTGTTGAAAAAGGATGCAAAATTTGTATGGTAAGATGTTGTGCAGAATGCTTTTGATTCTTTAAAATCTCATTTATGTTTTGCACCTGTATTGGCCCTTCCAAATTTTAACTTCGACTTTGTTGTGGAAACCGATACCTCCGGAATTGGCATTGGGGCTGTTCTTACTCAGCACAATTGGCCAATGACATTTTACAGCCATAAGCTCAACTCCAAAATACAAGCAGCATCCACGTATCAGAGGGAAATGTATGCCATTACACAAGCAGTGAGAAAGTGGCGCCAATATTTGTTGGGACATCGATTTGTGATTATAACTGATAAAAAATCCCTTCGTGAGCTCACTCAACAAACTATTCAAACCCCTGAACAACAAAAATGGTTGGAAAAGTTGATTGGTTTCGATTTTGAAATTAAGTATCGACCCAACAAATTGAATACCATTGCTGACGCTTTGTCTAGGGAATTTGAGGCTCAATTGATGGCTTTTTCCCGAACTATATTCGGTGTGCTCAATGATATTAGAATCTCCAGTCAGCATGATTCTAATATTTCTCAACTTCTAACTCAATTTAACAATGGAATCACCTTACCACCCGACTATTCTTTGTATCAAGGTTTATTGTTGTTTCATGATCGCGTTGTGGTTCCAGACGAAAGTGCCTTACGAGTACGATTACTTCGTGAATTTCACTCTTCTCCGGTCGACAGCCACATAGGTATTTCTCAAACTTTTCGTCGGTTAGCTACTACGTTATTTTGGAAAAGAATACGAAAGGATGTAGCTACATTTGTTTCAACGTGCCAAACTTGCCAAAGAATGAAGAGTGACACTCTTGTACCAGCGAGTCTTTTACAGCCACTACCTATACCACGACAGGTTCTCGAGGACATATCCCTCGACTTTATCACTGGTCTACCACGTTCCAATGGCATGGAAGCGATATTGGTGGTCATTGATTGTCTTACTAAATACGACCACTTCTTTGCTTTGCCTCGCCACTACGATGCGACATATATCGCAAAGGTTGTGGTTAATGTGATAGTAAAATTGCATGGTATTCCAAGATCAATGGTGAGTGATCACGACCTTATTTTTACGAGTTCTATTTGGATAGAGATCGCGCGCATGCAAGGGACAGATTTATGTCTTAGTTCTACCTACCACCCACAAACGGATGGCCAAATCTAGCCCCTCAATCGATGCTTGGAAATGTATCTTTGTTGTATGAAAGATGATGAACCAAGTAAATGGGAGGCTTGTTTTCCATGGGCAGAATTCTGGTATAACACAACTTGTCAAACTTCAGCCGGTATGACTCCATTTCGCGCCTTGTATGGTCGCGACCCTCCCATCATCCTTTCCTACATGGAAGGTGGTTCCTTCGATCCATGGGTAGATGCCGCTTTACATGACCGCGATGTCATTTTGCGTGAGTTAAAACACAATCTTTCACAAGCTAAGTTATGCATGAAAAACCAGGCAGATAAGAAACGTCACGAAGTCACATTCAATATCGACGACTAGGTTTTTGTACGTCTCCAACCATATCGACACTTGTCTCTGCGATTGCATCGACATCACAAACTAGGGCCACGTTATTTTGCTCAAAGAATAGAAGAAGTTGCTTACAAACTTGAACTACCAGAGACCACAAGAATTCATCCAATTTTTCACGTTTCACAGTTGAAGCTTTACAAGGGTCAACCTGTTCATCAGTATACTCCTTTGCCATTATTCAGAGACTCGATTACAAACGTTGAGGACAATGTTTCTTCTTTAGGGGGAGGCAATGTTAAGATGACACCATTCCACAGTGAGGCTACACAAGAGAATCACATGGTTGAAAGATATGAGAAAAACCTTCCAGAGCCACGTAAAGGAACCCGGAATAGAAGGCCTCCACCAGCCTTAACTGATTTTGTCATTTAGTGAAAATGGTGATTTAGATTGTAAATAAATAACTCGTGTGTGAGCTGAGAAAAGCATGAAAAAACTGAAATCTTTCTTTTGATATCTACTCTAAATATCTTCTTCCTTCTTTGTATTTCTTTTCTGGTTCGTTCATAACAGAAATCAATATGGTATTCAAGTGAATGACCCCATACAGAAAAACCCAAGTTTGTATGTGTTGGACCAAAAGACATGTTGATGAAAAAGAGAAACAGAACATGTAGACAAAGATGGCAATTCATGTTTATTGATTGCGTCTCTCAATGAAAAAACTATATTCCCGCTCGAGAATATGTTTAACAAGTTAACAAACTGGTAACAATGTTTCCTTTAACAATTCCATAGTCCAATCCAACCGATAGGTTAAACAAACAATGTGCAAGATTTCTAAATTGTAGTCCAATGGCCATACGATTATGTCAATGGTTAGAGGTATAATTGCCCAAATATTATATCACTATATCAACAGTATTATTAGAAAGCTTTAGAGAACCAAAGTATATTGCTAAAGTTGCCTTTATTATTAATACATGGGATAGTTGAACTTATAATTTCTCTTAATTTAGTAATTAAATGTTTTTCTATATTAACATGGTATTTGTATTTTCATTTCATTAATTATTTTGATATATGTTGGTCAAACCCATTTTGAAAATGATATTTGGGTCCCTAAGATTTTAAACTAGTGACCATTTTGTAAAAATTGAAAACTAAACTGATTTTAGTGACTAAAATAAATTGAGTCAAGACTTTAAATCTTTAAGGGTCTATTGATCCAATCTTTCTCAGCTAATCTAACTTTCCAATAAGCTTTATTAAATAGCTTTTTAACGATTTTGATGAGTTTTACATGGGTTTGATAGTGTTTAAGATAATTTTGATAATGGAACAAGTAGGAGGTTGATTAGTTGCCTTTTGATGCACTAATCCCTTTTTTTAATGTTTGAAATAGATCAAAGTGAAGGTGATCTCATTTGAGGGATATTAGAAAAGGCGACGTGTGCTTTATGGCTTAGGCAAGCTACGTTTAGTCAAGTGATAAGTGGGCAACTTGTTGGCAAGTAATTTGTGACTTGTAACAGAGGTTTGAGGTGTGGGGAAGGTATGAGAAACATTCATACATTCAGAAGTAAGTAATGTGATTATTGTTCTCGGATTAGTCGATTAATGTCTCATATCTATATTGCTTTTGTCATGCTTTAATTTTTAAATTGCATATATGATTATGCATGATATTTAATTCTCATGATTCACTTTTAAAGTGTGATAAGTGCTCAATGCACTATCACTTTTTACACCTTTCATGGACAATAATCACTCAATCTACACTTACTTGGGTTAATGCATGTGCTTAATGTGAGATATTTAGATATTTGGATGTTGTAACTTATAAAGATGTTATTTACAGAAAATGAAAGATTTACTACACTTTTGTGCATTTGCAGGAATATCTATTACCACGGCAACAATTTAGGCCGAGGCAGAACCTGGGGATACGGCAAAACTTGAAGGACAAGTATCGATATTATAGGCAAGCTGAAGAGAAAAATGAGGTGGACATTTCTGGACAAGTAGCACAAGGATCGGAGCTGGGAAACGAGTAGAAAGCCCAAGTCAAAGACCACGCGGGAAAAGAATCCTAGTGGGAATAAACTTGGAAATAAAACAAATATTATTATTTATATACTTGACTTGTGTTTTACTCTAAGTTATATTCCTACTTAGGAAAGGTTTGACATATGTCAAGCCTATATAAATCATAAGTCGCCCAAGGAGGAGAGCACTTACCATCATAGAAGACATAGACTAGAGAGCCGAATTTATCTTAGATTTTGAGTTTTCTTTTACTTTTATTATGTTCTAATTTCTTTTAGGCTTAGGTGAAAGTTGTAGAGTATTAGTGAGAAAAGATTGAAATCTGTTTCTTGTTTCAATGCAATAAAATATCAAGGTTTACTTATTCTTTGCCATTCTTTGTTCTTGCATTCAAGCTCGGGAGAGAAGTTTGTGAGTAATCCATTTATCTAATATCGGGAGAGTTAGATTCATGAAAGGAATAAGTACGGTATTTCAATCGAGAAATACTAACTCGGCCTAGAGATAGGTTAGAGTTTCAGCGACTAAAAGAAGTGTGAGATTGATTGATGATTATAATTGATTCACGTCGGGAGGTATCATCAAGTACTGGTCATCAACAGTACTTCAACTTAGGGATAAATGGAGTCATCGAAGGACACTTTGCCGAACTTTGGTAAAGTCCACCCAAGAGCAAGGGATTACCGCGACGGACGAAGCCCATCACTATCGAGGCAGTAGACTGTAGTTCTGCCGAGGTAGTGTTGTGCGATTGCATTGGACAGAAACAAGTCAATCGAATCCATTATACAATACAACTGGATCTTGTCCTCTTTCTTTATCTGCTTATTCTCTTATTATTTAGTTTTCTTTATTTAGTTTAATCAAACCCAAATTACCTGTGTTTTTATTTTATTTCTTTTATAGAGAAAAGAGACGAAAGAAGGCATATTGAGTAGACCAATCTCTGTGGAGATGATAACTAAAAATACTTATCACTTTTATTACTTGCGACGTATTCACTTGCACTACTTGCGCACTTTTGACACGCAACAGGTTTTTGGCGCTGTTGCCGTAGATTGACAACTAAATTTTGTTTTCTTTATTTTCTTACTTTTAGTTATTTTTCTTTTTCTTTTTCTTTTACTTTGTTTTTTCTTGGAGTATGACCAAGGCAAACTCAACCAACCCTTTGTACGATTTAGATCCAGAGATTGAACATACTCGACAAAGGCTGAGGAGACAAATCCAAGAAGTTATGGCAGTCATTCCAGAGAACAAAACTTACCCGCAGGTAGTGGAGGCCTTCCACAGCCATCACTACCGCGGTAGCTCATTGTCAGAGATTTCCTGGAAGAGGATTTGAATGGGTTAAATCCTGAAGTAGTTACACCAAAAATAGAAGCAACCCACTTTGAACTGAAAGATGTCATGTTCAATATGCTCAATGCTATTGGGCAGTTTGGTTGGTCTATGACAGAAGATGTCAGGAAACATCTTAAGTCATTCATGGAGATCTGTAATTCCTTCAAAATTCAAGGAGTCCATGAAGATGTCTTGAGATTGAAATTGTTCCCCTATTCACTGAGGGATAGGGCAGAAACCTGGTTGAAAAACATTCCAGCAGGATCAATAGGATCTTGGAGTGAATTATGCCGTGATTTCATTACAAATTTAATCCTACTAATTTATATGATCGTATTCGTAATGAAATTACTTCTTTTCGACAGACAGATGATGAACCTATGTATGAGGCATGAGAGCGCTATAAGGAGCTACTGCACAAGTGTCATTTGCATGGATTTCCATTATGGACACTGATGAGTGCCTAAAAGGCAGTTATTTACTATCCTTCTCATGATATTTTATGCATCTATTATACACCAACTTGAACTGAAATATGGACTCTTTGCGCAAATATTGGATATTCCATTATCATTACTTACAAAGTCAATATTTATAGAAAATACAAACATTATTATATATTTTGTACATGCAGGAATATCCAGGGCAGAAGCGACAGTGAAGCAATGTTGAAGCCGAGGCAGAAGACAAGGCCGCGGCAGAATTCAGAATGGTAGCACCAACATTGGAGGCGCAATGAAAGATAAAAATATAGAGAACATTCTGGAAGATACAGTGCACAAATTGGACCAGGCTAGCGCGCTAAAAGCCAAAGTCAAAGACCAAGCGGGAAAACCCTTCTAGAAGGAGGCAAACTTGGAAATATTAGATCTCTTGAAGAAGACTTATTCCTTACTCCAAGTTGAAGTCTATTTAGGAAAGATTTGCCCTAGGTTAAGACTATATATATCTTAGCCGGCTACATTGTTTAGAGAGCCGATTTTAGAGAAACCCTTCTCCCTAAAAATTGTACCTAAACGATAATATGTTCTAAATTTCTTAGGGATAGGTGAAGGTTGTCGATATTAGTGAGAGAAGATTGATTCTTGTTTCTTTGTTCTTATACAATAATAATATCAAAATTTTCTTACCCTATTGCCATTCCTTGTTCTTGCATTCAAGCTCGAGAGAGAAGTTTATAAGTAATCTATTTATCTAGCATTGAGAGGTATAGATTAACGAAAGGGATAAGTACGGTGTTGTAGACACTAACTTGGCCTAGAGATAGGTTAAGAGTTTCAGCAGCTAAAAGAAGTGTTGGATTGGTTAGTGGTTATCGTTGATTTACGCCGAGAGGTATCGTCAAGGACCAGTCATCAACAACACTCTAACTTAGAGATAAGCGGATTCAACTACGGACACTTTGCTGAACTTTGATGCCTCTGCCCAAGAGCAAGAGATTACCGCGGAAGAGAACACCAATACTGCCGAGGCTGTATCTGCAGTATTGTTGAAGCAGTGTTGTGTGATTGCATTGGACAAGAAGAAGATCAATTGAATCCACTAACACAATTGGATCCTACCTGCTTTCTCTATATCGTTCTCAACCTTTTATTTTATGTTTTGTTATTTAATTATTTAGTTAATTAAACAAATCAACTCCTCTGTGTTTTTACTTTATTTTCAGGAGCAAGGAAACAAGGGGAGACATATTAAGTATACTAATCCCTGTGGAGACGATACACGATATACTTATCATTTTATTACTTGGCGACGTATACACTTGCACTCAATTATGCTTTTATTACACGCATCAGACACAAGTGACCATGTTTTACAGTGCTACCAATGCCCCAACAAGGATGATGTTAGATGCCTGTAGCGACTCTTTAAGTATCGAGTTAAAAATTAATTAGGTAAAAAGGGTTCCAATTTCAAAATGATTGAAAAATTAGGGTTTAAAATGTCTCAAAATAAAACATTTAGGGTTTAACTTTAAAAAGGAAAATTCGGGACAAAAATTGGGAATTAAAATTGGAAATTAGGATTTAGAATTAGGAATTTAAAAAATCTATGGCTTGAAAATAAAAATGGGAATCGAAATGGGAAAATTAGGGATTGGAAAATTAGGATTGAAATTAAAAAAGGATTCGAATTAAAATTTAGGGATTTTGAAAAACTAACCCTAAATTGGAAATATAGGGTTTCAAGTAAAAATGATTTTAAAAAAATGAATTAAAATTGGGAGCTTGAAAATTGGGATTTGAGAATTCATAAAAATGGAAGTTAGGGTTCTAATTAAAAATTAAGATCAAAAGAATTTTAAAAAATGGGATTAGGTTAAAATTAGGAATTTTGATTTAAAAATGGAAAATTAGGAAGTGTTCAAAAAAATATTTTAAAAAGGTTGTGATTCTCCACCGGCCACTTTGGTAGGCCGGACACCGTAAAAACCAGAGATTCGAGAAAGACGGATCCGAAAGTCGGTTATGGTTTGAAAACGAGTTTAGAGTTTAAAAACCGCCCAAAATTGACACCTTTAAAATAACCGCATAATTAATTTGGAAATTTATTTTAAAGTGACATTTAAATTAAAGTTTGCTTAATGTTCGAATTAAGTTTTATTTTTACCGTGTCTTTATTCGAAGGCAACGCATATACCGCGACCACTACGTTGGAACGTAGGGCCGTTACGACCGAATAGAGACGTAATGGAAATTAAATTTATTAATTAATATGGTGAGATATGAATTGCAAAGTAAGAACAAGTACAATAAATAGGTAAATAAATACACAAATTAAAAATCAACAAAAATAATATACAAATATGACGAAATATAAATGAAGTGCAATAAATTTAAAATACACAAATGAAACATGCATGACTTGAATTAAAAAAGTACACAATATGTCATAAATATGATCAATAAAATGCATAAAATAAAAATATAGCAAAATGAAACATAAATAAACAAATAAATACAAATACAACAAAAGTTTAAAATATACATACAACATGAACAAATACAAGGAAATACCCAAAATATAATTAAAATGCATAAACGTACATGGATAAATAAAGCATAACTTAACTAAAGTGCATGGTAAAAAGACATATGAAGCATGTGCAAATAAAATTATGAAATAATTAGAAGCATAAATAATAAAAATGTTTGAAACAATATTTACATAAAACATGAAGGTAATGAACAAAAACGAGTAAACACACTAATGATATAAACAAATAAATCAATATGAGTAAATATATAAAATAAATAAATAAATAAATAAAATAAAACAAAGATAAAATAAATAAATAAGAGAAAATCATAATAATAATAATAAAAAGCCATTGTAAATGGCCGAATTATAAAGCAAAATAAAACATTATGGACTCGAAAAGCAATTTAACCATGGGGAAGGATTAGAAAAAGAACTCAGAAACGCGGGGGGACTCAATTATGATTAACCTATTTTGAAAATAATTGGATTCATCCAAATTGGGGCCAAATTGAAAGAGTTCAAAATTTTAGAGGGACCACTCGTGCGATTAATGTGACACGGAGGGTTTTAATGAAGGTGAATATCCCATTTTTATAGGACCCTTGGTATAAAACACAAGTTAAAGAAAAAACACCCCCCATCTCTTGATTATTCTCGTCCGAAAATCAAAACAAATCCCACGCTTTCTCTGTAATCTGGAAATGGTATGAACACATTCATAGTGTTCATCCTTCCTTTCCCTTGAAACCAACGAGCCACCCAGAAAACCACCATGTCGGCCACTATTTGCGGTGGTCAGCAACTTTAAAAACCGTTCAAAATCGCTCTTTTTGCAACCAAGATTCGATTAAAACCCCCGTTTCAATAAAACCGAAGCCAAAAACTTGCTTGAAAACCTTTGAAAAAGGAAAACCGAAACCCTCTTCCGATTCGAGGAAAAAAAAGAAAGGAGAAGAAGTCTATTTTGGATCTCGGCTCTCGGTTCACCAACGACATAAGATGCCAAGGCTTGTCACCGGAGAACTTCAAGGATCCGACCTCGACACAACAGGTAAAAGAACGAACCTCAAACTACTGTATTTTTCGGCCTATGCAAGAAGAAAAATGAGAGGATTCACCTCTGAATACTTTCAGATTTTTGTATTGATTCAAAGGTGGGCCAAGGACCCCTTACATTGTGTTTTTCATTCCGTTTTTATAATTGAATATTACAAGGAGAAACAAAAGGGAAAATTCTAAGCTCCTCCTAATTTCTGTTGTTGATTTCTTTTTTGGCCTTTGTTTCGTTTGGATTCATCTGATAATGTTGGCTGAATGCTTCTGAATTTTCTCTGCCATTTGCATTCGTTTTGGCTCCGTGGAGTTCTAAATCTTGTTGTAAATTTGCTCTGCCATTTCGTACAGCTTCTGATGTTTTTCCTTGTCTTTTTGCATGAGTTGGCTGCCGGAGCAAGAGGGGACCACTGGAGAAAGACGATCAGAGCGGTCATCATCCAGCAAGGAGAGTCGAATATGCGTCTAGGCAGCTGAAGAGGCTAACGCGTGTACCACACGCGTACGTCGAGGAATGGATGAGCCGCGCGTGTGGCGCGTGTGGCTTCTAGAACCCTCTCCTCTCTCGATCGTGGCCATTCGATTATCCTACGATCCAACGGTCTACCGTGGGCTGCACAGATCATCAAAAGGGATCATTAGGTTTTATGTTTTCTTGTTTAACCGACTGGGCTCCAAGATTAGGCTGAAATATAATATGTTGGGCTTGTAATATATGTAAATTGGGTCATGTATATTATTTTGTATTTGGGTTTGTAAATAGTTTATTTTTTGGGTTTTAAATGTAAAGTGAACTGTTAAAATAAACATGGGCTTGTTATATTGGATTTATTATTTATATATCTGTCTAATATAAATATAACAATAATAAAAAGAAAATAATAATAATAATAAAATTAATAATTAATAATAATAATGTAAAACATAATTAAACGAGGAGAAATAGAAATATGCATATACACGTAAAAGAAAAAAGAGAATGAAATAAAATATAAAATTAGTAATATTTTTTATTTTTAATTGATAGTAAAAGAGTATTTAAATAATAATAATAATAATAATAATGAAAAACGGAAAAGAAAAAACCTTAAATAAAAGTAAATGAACCGAAAATTAGATATATGATATTTTGATTAAAAAGATGTAATGTATATGGAAATTAATGATAATAATTTATTAGATAAACATCAAACACGTGATAAGAACAAATACATTGAAGAGTAATATGTTTACATATTTAAGTTAATATATATAATAGTAAATTTTTTGATTTTCCGAGGAAATATTAAGCAACAAAAAAATTATGACTAGAAATCAATTTTGAATTTTTAGCCCATTATTCGAAAGAATTAAAACACGGGTTTAGGCCCAGATAAAATTAGTGATTACAGCTGCCCCTCTTTGCTTATCGTTGTAAAACAATGATGAAGCAAAGACAAAAAAGCACTAATTTTTTCAGACTTCCCTATTTGAAGATCTTGATCTGGAAACCCTTTCTCCGCAATTTTGATAGCCCTTTCGTCCCTTGATCCCCTGATTAACTTGCCACGTACTCAAGATCACCTCCATACGTCAAAAGAGAATTTTCAGAGGTGAATTTTGATTCCCTTATTTAGATATTTTGAGTAAATTAAAAAAATCTGAACTGTGGGTCCCCCCTCTATGAGACTTTAAGCTCTAAACTGTTGAAGAAGTTGATCCTTCCTATATAGAACCAATCTCTGAAAGAGCTTCGAGTCCCTTCCTATATAAATCTCTTCGCAAAAGTCTTTGATTTGAGTCTCTAATATATGAAACCCTAAATCTAGAATTCTAACAATGTTGATCCCTTCTCCATAGAATCTACATATTCGAGATGCTTTGATTTCTGATCATTGAAGCATCTGACGGTCCATCTCTTCGAGTGTATACCGTAATGGGCGACCCCTCTCTTTGAGCGTATATCGTAAAAGTATGACCACCCTCTTTGGGTGTATGTCGCAAAAGTATGACCCCTTTCTTCGGGAGTATGTCATAAAGTATGGTCCCTTTATTCGAGCGTATACCGTGGTGGGTGACCCTCTCTTCGAGCGTATGTCACAAGATTTGACCCCCCTCTTCGGGCGTATGTCATGATGAACAGTCCCTCTATTCGAGTATAATATACCATAGTGGGCGACCTCTCTCTTCGAGCGTATGTCGCAAGGTTTGACCCACTCTTCAGGCGTATGTCATGATGAATGGTCCCTCTCTTCGAGCATATACCGCGATGGGCGACCCCTCTCTTCGAGCATATATCGCAAGGTTTGACCCCCTCTTTAGGCGTATGTCATGATGAACGGTCCCTCTCTTCGAGCGTTACCGCGATGGGCGACCCCTCTCTTCGAGCGTATATCGTAAAGTATGACCCCCTTCTTCAAGCGTATGTCATGATGAACGGTCCCTCTCTTTGAGCTTATACCGCGGTGGGCGACCCCTCTCTTCGAGTGTATGTCGCAAAGTATGACCCCCTTCTTCAAGCGTATGTCATGATGAACGACCTACTCTTTGAGCGTATACCGCGGTGGACGACCCTTCTCTTTGAGCGTATGTTGTAAAGTATGATCCCCTTCTTCAAGCGTATGTCACGATGAGCGGTCCCTCTCTTCGAGCGTATACCGTCCTGGTATTAAAGAAATCTTTTGTTGGTCTTTACATATTCTCAATTAGTCAAACTCGACTGCCTCTTGACTTTTTCCTTCTTGTTCTTTTTCTTCTTCTTTTTCTTCTTCTTTGTTTTCTTTCTCTTTCTTTTCTCCAATATCTGAATATCGATTTTTCTGATAATCTTTTCGCATATATTTTTTCTTTTTCTCTTTTTCTCTTTTTTTACTTTCTTTTTTCTTTTCTTTCTTTCTTCTTCTTTTTATTTTTTTCTTCTTTCTTCTTCGTTTTCTTTCTCTTTCTCTTTGTTTTTCCTCTTCTTTTTTTCTTTTCTTTTCATCTTCCTTTTTCTTTTTTTTTCTCTCTTTTTTCTTTTTCTCTAATACCCTTAATATCTTTATAAAAGTATCGATTTCTGGTAGTCTTTTCTCATATTTTTTTTTCTTTTTTTTTTCTTTTTTCTTTCTTATTTTTTCTCTCTTTCTCTTTCTCATTTCCTTGTTCTTTCTTTTTTTGTCTTTTTCTTTTTTAAAAAAACATCCTTAAGAAATGATCAAATTAAAATGCGATTCATCCTAAGAAAAACATCCTTAAGAAATGATCACATCTGATATTCAAATATAAAGTGATATTTTGCTTAAAAAATACCTGAATTTCTCATAAAAATATGGTATCTCACTCTAGAGAATGCTTAATGTCTCATCTGGATGCTTAATGTCTCAATTTAAAATTGGACAAATGACTTTTGATTCTTTGTTGAGGTTCATCTTTCTTCTCGTGGGACTGTAGATCGAAACTTTGATCAACCTTCAAAATTCCTGTTAAAAAAAGCAATGATAACATGAATTCGAATGCTCGTAATGCATGGATGTCTAACCTAAATGATGCATGAGTGTTATTATATTTCCCCTTTTTTTTCATTCTTCTTCCCTTCTTTTTTTCCTTTTTTCCCCCTTTTTCTTTCTTTCCTTTTTTCCCCCTTTTTCTTTCTTCTTCTTCTTCTTTTTTTTCATCTTCGTTCTTAAGACTATATATAGTCTTAGGTTAAGACTATATATAGCCTAGCTGGCCACATCGTTAGAGAGAGTCGATTTTAGAGAAACCCTTCCCCTAAGATTTGTACTTATCGATATTATATTCTAAATCTCTTAGGGATAGGTGAAGGTTGTAGATATTAGTGAGAGGAGATTGTTTCTTTTTTTCTTTGTTCTAATGCAATAATAATATTGAAGTTTGCTTATCCTATTGTCCTTCCTTGTTCTTGCATTCAAGCTCGAGAGAGAAGTTTGTAAGTAATCTATTTATCTAGCATCGAGAGAGTTAGATTCACGAAAGGGATAAGTACGGTGTTGACGACACTAACTCGGCCTAGAGATAGGTTAAGAGTTTCAAAAGCCAAAAGAAGTGTTGGATTGGTTGGTGATTATCTTTGATTCACGCCGAGAGGTATCGTCAAAGACCAGTCATCAACAACGCTCTGACTAAGAGATAAATGGAGTCAACTACGGACACTTTGCTGAACTTTGATGCATCTGCCCAAGAGAAAGAGATTACCGCGGCAGAGAACACTAACGCTGCCGAGGTTGTATCTACAACTCTTAACCACTACTTGTTCGACAAGATAAAATATCAAGATTATGAGATCTTCTGCCTCTAGTCAATCCAGGCCAATGCCACTATCGTGCGGGAATTCTATGCGCATGGGCCAAGCAAGGACTCTCTTTTTCTCCCCCATCATCATGGGCAGTCTATAAGAGGAAATAAATGTCTATGTACATCAAAGTTCAAATGTTGTCGGGCCGAACATTCACCATGCCTGGGAAGACACAACAAATGAAGGAGGATGGATATAATGGTGACCGAGGAAGTTGCCGAAGATGAAGGAGGAGAAGAGGTGAACGCTCCCATTAAACGGACACCACCAAGAGTCCAACCGCCAAGACAAGCAAAAATGCAGCCATCGCCATCACCAAAGGTGTAACAATCAACAATAAGATCTAGAAAATTAATTATCGAAAGTAGCTCTTCGGAGTCCTTATAATTTTTGATATGCTGTTTTTTTATCCTTACTTATTTTCTTTTATATTTTGTTACCCACCGTGTGCCCCTATTATAAGCATTAAGGATAATACTTGGTTCGATTTTGGGGGTGTAGAGCCATTGCCGAGGCAATCCACTGCCACGGCCTTGCCATGAAAAGGGAGTATTTAAGTGATAATTTTTAAATTTGTATGTCCACCACTTTACTTGAATTTGTTGCACATACTTTTGCACTGCCCATCATCAGTATTGTCTTAGTTTATTCTTTTAAGGCAATAGAAATCTTTCTCCTAACCATGGTTAGGACCTGTATTGAAGGTTTAATTCCAGGATACTTAAGGAGAAAACTTAGAAGCTTGCTATAAGGTTGATCTTAAAACACTTTTTGGACTTGTTTGACTATAGGAATTCTTTTAATAAACTTAGGTGATAAAGACTTAGATTTTTGGACATGTGACTAGAGGTGTGATGAGTGCCTAAAAGGCAGTTATTTACTACCCTTCTCATGGTACTTTATGCATCTATTATACACCTACTTGAACTAAATTATGGATTCATTGCATAATATTGAATATTCTGTTATTACTACTTACAAAGCTTACATTTATAGAGAATGCAAATATTATTACATATTCTGTACATGTAGGGATATCCAGGGCTGAGGCAACAAAGAAGCATCATTGAGGCCGAGGCAGAGACAAGGCCGCGACAGTATCCTGAGTGGAAACATCAACATGATAGGCGACTGAAAGACAAAAATATAGAGAACATTCTGGAAGATACAGCACACCAATTGGACCAGGCTAGTGCACTAAAAGCCCAAGTAAAAGACCGAACGGGAAAAGCTTTCTAGAAGATTGCAAACTTGGAAACGTTAGATCTCATGTAAAAGACTTGCTCCCTACTCCAAGTTAGAGTCTATTTAGGAAAGGTTTTCCCTAGGTTAAGACTATATATAGTCTAGCCGACTATATTTTTAATGAGAGCCGATTTTAGAGAAACCTGTCCCCTAAGGTTTGTACTTATCGACATTATGTTCTAAATCTCTTAGGGAGAGGTGAAGGTTGTAGATATTAGTGAGAGGAGATTGTTTCTTGTTTCTTTGTTCTAATGCAATAATAATATCGAAGTTTGCTTATCCTATTGCCATTCCTTGTTCTTGCATTCAAGCTCGAGAGAGAAGTTTGTAAGTAATCTATTTATCTAGCATCGAGAGAGTTAGATTCCCGAAAGGGATAAGTAAGGTGTTGACAACACTAACTCGGCCTAGAGATAGGTTAAGAGTTTCAGAAGCTAAAAGAAGTATTGGATTGGTTGGTGATTATCGTTGATTCACGCCGAGAGGTATCGTCAAAGACCAGTCATCAACAACGCTCTGAATTAGAGATAAGCGGAGTCAACTACGGACACTTTGCTTAACTTTGATGCATCTACCCAAGAGCAAGAGATTGTCGCGGCAGAGAACACTAACGCTACCGAGGTTGTATCTGCAGTACTGCCGAAGCAGTATTGTGAAATTGCATTGGACAAGAAGAAGATCAATCGAATCCACTAATTGACGCAGCTGGATCCTACCCCTTTCTCTATATCATTTTCCATCCTTTATTTTATGTTTTGTTATTTAGTTACTTAGTTAGACAATTCCACTTATCTGTGTTTTTACTTTATTTTTCAGGAGCAAGGGAAAAAGGGGAGACCTATTAAGTATACCAATCCCTATGGAGACGATACACGATATACTTATCACTTTATTACTTGCGACGTGAACACTGCACAGTTGCGCTATTATTACACGCATCAGCAGTCACTTGAGTCATGGTTTTCGCTACATAATTAATAGAATGGGTGATTACCTCAATTTATCGAAGGTTGCTAGGTTTTTGTAGATCCTTGACCATGTTTGTTAATGCTAATAATTGGGCCAAAATTAAATTTGAAGAGTCTAGATTTGCAACTCCTCGCCTTATTGCTCCTGTCTTTGTAGTAGGATGTTGATAATCCTTTTTATCGATCTGTTAGAATTTCCAAACTTTCATAGGGTGGGCAATCTAGAAGAGTATCATTTCCTGAGGCATAAAGATTCATTCTCGTTAGTGTATTTACTTTGTTGTAGAAGATTAAAACTTGAGTCCATTCGGGCAATTCATGCATCAAACATTTACGATAAAGTTCCTTACATCTTTCCCATGCCTCATACATAGATTCTTCGTCCTCTCTCCTGAACGATGTAGTCTTGTTTCCTAGTTTGTCCATCATATCTGTATAACTAAAATGGGTAAGAAAACTTCAACACAATTCTGTCCATGAACTGAGTGATCCTGGTTATAGATTGTTTAACCATGATTTTTTCCTATCTCTCAATGAATAGGGAAATACCTTGATCTTAAGAACATCGACGAATACTCTTGGTAGCTTGAAAGAATTACAAATTTCCAGGAAGGATTTAAGATGCTGTCGAGTATCATCATTGGTTGATCTTTTGAATTGACAAAGTGTATTAATCATATTAAACATAACCGGTTTAAGCTCAAAATGCTCAGCATCAATGTTCAACATGACAACGATAGGTGCCAACCCATCTAGATCTTCATCAAGATAGTCGTGAACTTTTCTCACGCGTTTAGATGCTGGAAGATCGACTGGATCAACTACTGCATATGTTGTCAAGACAGCATTCATGCCAACATTGTTCCCTTGCTGGCCATATGCTTGATTAATCCTTGCTATTAACCTTTATAGAAGATTTCGTGTAGTATGCTCGATTTATGACTCAAAAGGATATTCTACAGTAGATGGGTTTGACTTGGTCATACAACGGGACAACCCATATTATATGGAAAAGAAAATAAAAAACTAAAGAAAAGAAAAAATAATAAAAGTAAAAGTAAAAATAAATAAGCTGAAAGATTAATATACAGGAAGGTTGGAACGCCAGTCCCCGGGAACTAGATACAAGCATACAACTTTGTGACTGTAGGAAGTCCAACACCTTAACGATACAAGCATACAACTTTGCCAAGTTGTACTATTTAAGATATCAAACCCACAGGGACTGGATACCCATACAGTGTATCTTTCTTGTAACACCCCAATATCTTTCCCAAATTAAATCTGAAATCCCTAGTTTCAAAACCCTAGAATTTGGAAATTTCAAATCTTGAATTCAGTGGTCAATATATAATTTTTTTGAAAGTTGAGGATCTTTTTGAAAACATTTAAAAAGATTAGAACCTTCTGTTTAGTTTTACCATTTTAAATTTGATAACAGTTTCTTCCCTGATTTTCCTGTCCAGCTTTTAATGTTGGCCATAAAATCACCATTTCAATTATGTTTCTTATCCGAGATTTGTTTTCATCTGAGTCTTATTCCTATCGAACTCTCTACATTATTTTTGAATCAATCGAGATTCATTCTTGTTCTATTTCGAACCAGCATCTTTTGTGGATTCTGATTCGATTTGTTGGTTGAGTTTGGGTGGCATAGATTCTGACCCCGAGCATTTGCCTTCTCCTCCTCCTGGAAGACCTCCTGTTCCTCAGAGATCGGGGACACACTTGTTCTACGCCTGCTATACCTAGTACTAGGACTGAGGCCAATAGACGTCATTATCGGTGTTAAGTGATCTACTACTGGTGTGTCTCTCCCGACCGTTTTATGTTTATTTTTGTGTGCATTATTTGGAAGATCTATTTGATGCGTGTTAAATATGCGCAATTAGTGCAAGTGAACACGTCGTAAGTAATAAAGTGATAAGTATATCAGATATCATCTCCACAGGGATTGGTGTACTTAATATATCTTTTTTTTGTCTTCTTGCTCTGTAAAAATAAAAACACAAGTAGTTGAGTTTTTATTAGACTAAATAAAGTAATTAAAGAAAACTAAATAAGAGGAGATCAAATTGAGAAAGAGGGCAGGATCCAGTTATGTTGTATAGTTGATTTGATTGATCTATTTTTATCCAATGCAATTGCACTACACTTCCTCGGCAGTATTGCAGATTACTATCTCGGCAGCGATAGTGTTTTCTGTCGCGACACTCCCTTTCTCTTGAGCAAATTTTTCCAAAGTTCGGCAAAATGTCCTTTGATGGCTCCGCTCATCCCTAAGTTGAAACACTGTTGATGATTAGTCCTTGATGATACCTCCCGGCGTTAATCAATTATAACCAACAATCAATCCCACACTTCTTTTAGTCGTTGAAACTCCAACCTATCCTTAGGCCGAGTTAGTATTTTCTAATCAAGTCAAATACCGTACTTACTCCTTTCGTGAGTCTAACTCTCCCAAGTCTAGACAAATAGATTACTTACAAACTTCTCTCACGAGCTTGGATGCAAGAACAAAGAATGACAAAGAGTAAGCAAACTTTGATATTTTATTGCATTGAAAACAAGAAACAAGATACAATCTCTTCTCACTAATACTCAACAATCTTCACATAAACCCTAAGAAAGCTTAGAACATGATGGAAAGAATAACAATGATTCCTAGGGTGAACTCTCTCAATTCCGCTCCTCTCCTTCCCTTGGATGGCTATGCCTTATATAGGCTTGGCCTAGGGCAAACCTTACTTAAGTAGAATACAACTTGGATTAGGAAACAAGTCATGCACATAGGTTAAATATTTACAAGTTTAATTCATCTAGAAGGCTTTCCCGCATGGCCTTATCTTTGGGCTTCTTGTATTGTCCAGCTCCGATCCTTGGGCTTGTTATCCAGTAATGTTCTCCCCATTTTTCTCCTCAGTTTGCCTACCATATTGCTATTTGTCCTCTGCTGCCTCGGCCTCAGTTTGCTGCCACGACAATACTTTTTCCTGTACAGACATAAAATGTAGTAAAGTATGTCTTTTCTGTAAATATTATCTTTAATAGCTCAATCCCTAAATATATCATATTAAGTATATACAGTGGTCTAAGTAGGTGTGGAATTAATGATTAATGCCCATAAAAAGTGTAGAAAGTGATAGTGAGTTGAGCACTTATCACTATTCATTTTGTGTAACATGTTGATTGCATCATTTCTGTTATTTTCTGAAAATAATTGAATAATTATCATGCTCTGAAATATTAACTAATATCTGATTTTAAAACTGTTATGTATGGCTCCTGTTATTCTCTCAGGCATGCATTTCGATTCTGCTATATGTCCATACCATGTTATCTGTTCATGTCATGGCATCGGTTGGATATGTGTACGGGGAAGTTTAGTGGTATCACCTATTACTGAATATCACTTCTGATCAGTGGCTCCACCTACGGGTCGAGTATCCATTTCTGTCCAGTGGCTCCACCTACGGGTCGAGTGACCACTTCTATTTAGTGACTCCACCTTCGGGTCGAGCTTCACTTCTGATGGTGTGATAGAGTTAGAGTGGTTTAGGAGTGTAACCCCCTTAGCCCGGCCTAGACGGAACCGACACTAATGGGTTACACGGAGAATATCAAACCAAACCCGTGAAGGTCCGATTTGATAAATAACCCTAAAACCGATATATTTTTTAGATGCATGATTTTGTTCCTACGTGTCTTGGTCTCCTACAAATCATTAACAGAAACAATTCAATCATAAACAAGCATTCGATTAAACACCTTAATAAATTAAGGACTAAAATTTTAAAGTTTTAAATTCTAAAGACAAAGTAGAAACTCGTTTCATCAAAGTTCAATTAAATATACAAATATCCCTCTCGGTAAATTTCAAATCAAACGGAGCATTCTAGCTTTGTCAATTGCATGTTTCACCAATTTAGGGACAAAATATAAATCTTTCAAATTACAAGGACTTCTTCCAAATTAAGTTAGCCATATTGGAATTAAATCAACTTTATGCATCCATGTGAAATTTTAGCTCAAAATAATATCTGTAGATACCCTAATTGAACAAAGAAAGATATTCAGGACTAAAATGCAATTTCCAGCAACTATCAATTTCTGGCAGCCAAAGGTTTCAAAACCTTTCATAAAGGTTTCGAAACTTTATGTAAAAGTTTTTGAAACTTCCCTGAAGGTTTTGAAACTTTTCACGTATAGTAACTTTTCAGAATCGAAATTGGCCGCAAGTTTCGAAACCTTCCTGAAGGTTTCAAAACTGTTTGGCAAAGGTTCCGAAACCTTCACCAAGATTTCGAAACTTTGGGTCTGGAACCTAAAAGTTTCGTCACACTAAGTGAATATTATCGACTTAATACACAATCGTTAACCACCACCAACTATATGCGTAAATCCTAAGCATAATAGACAACATATAACACATGATTATTAACGTCAAGGACCCCAAACAACCTATAGTCATTCTTCCTAGAACATGATTAAAATCATAATGTTCATGCAAGTACATGCTTCAACAATCCAAACAATACCATAGTCCATCAATTAACAATCAAAGTAACATAGGTCTTATTTTAACATAAACCAAAGTCAAAATTCACACTCCTCACGTAGGTTGGGTTTACACATTGCCAAGCCCCAACTTATTTGCCCAAACATACCAAATTTAAGACAACCTTTCCCCTTGATTTCCTTACTCCGAATGTAGTCCCGAGTGCCTCTATTTTTCTGCAAGGATAAAAAGAGAGCTTAAGCAAACATGCTTAGTGAGGAAGCTCTATACAAGATCATCAATGCATAAAACAAAATCATCTTTAAATGTCATCTTTGAATCTTTCATGCTTATTTAAAATGAGTAAAGCCAAATCATGCTTATCAACATTGTCAAAACATTTCATGTGTCATACACAAGAATACTATTTCATTTCGTGTATGCATATTGCCTTTCTAGTGATCACTTAATGTGAACTTTTAGTTCACCGAATACACGGATCCCTTTTTCCATAAGTGGAGACTCTTGGTCTCAACATGTATCGGTCGGGCACATAGTTACCCTTGTATACATGTTACCCCCACTACGCACGATCGAACACAAAGTCGCCCTTGTTTACGTATGGGTCAACTATATGCACGGTCAGATACAAAGTCATCCTTGTTTATATATAGGCAAGCTCTACACGCACGGTCGGACACAAAGTCACCCTTGTTTACATGTAGGCATCATCATTATTCTCTTTATTTTTATAGTGCACTCAATCCTAATGACATGTCATTTGTATTCAAATCTAAAGTTAGTGTCACTAAGCCAATATCATTTCCAATCATGCATTTCAACTTACTGCTCATAATGCATTCATATCATGTTCATCATGTGAACCATAAATCATGCTCAACGGCTTTATCAACATAGGGCAATTAACCTCAACATATTCTAATTCTTTTTATGCTTACATAAGCCATGAATGCCTTTATATACCATGTACTTTCAGCAATTAACACATACATGCACCATTTCAAAATTTAAGATATGCTATTTCAAAATTACATCGCAACATTGTTCACCCGTATGCCATTATCAAAATAGCCGAAACTTGAAGTAATGCATTAACACCATCAAAATCACTTACTCTTGAATTATGGAAAGTTTTCACACTATTTCATAGTCCCCAAAATAGAACCGAACCAATGTGATTCGCTTATAGTCCGAAATCACTCACCGACAAGCGAAATGAGCCTTCACCGATACTCCAATGATAATGCCAACACACCAGCCATCTAAGCTCCTTCTTGTACCTCTTCTACAACATTAAAAAAAACATATTCGTATCACAATATGCTCAAAACAACAGCCACATCCGATCAATACAAAACTACCAAAAACTTAGCCGAAAAGATAAAAAACTAAGCCGAAATGCAACCCAACAACATCAGCCCAAAACCTAATGATTCTAACATCTAATCTACTTCAATTATAAACCAAAATCACATCTAAACCATCCTTATACCTCCAACAACATTAGAACACTTAAAACAGTCCCTAAAACAACCAAAAACAACCATAAAACACTACCGATTACGTTATTCCAGGATTAAATTAATGTGCCATTAATTCAAGACTCAATTAATCATTTAATTGATATAATATCATAATTAATTCAACCTAAAATCAGAATCAATTGAGATCTAAAAAGATTTCAAAAAAACCTGTATAAAATCCATAGATCTAGAATTAAAAACATAAAATCAAGTTTCAATTATTGATTAGCAAGTCAATGCTTAGGAATTTTAATAAAGAACCTTAGAAAAAGGATTAGAAATCAGCAAATTACCTTTGAGATTTACTCCACCAAAAGATGAGAAATCCTCCCTTGATTTCCTTGAAAATAGTTGTTGATTTTGCAAAATTGATGAATAGGTTTTTTAGAGAATGAAAAGATGAGTAAAATGAAATAAATCTTATTGAAAATGATGAAGAAATCAGCAAGTAATTGAAGGAATTTGGAGAAGACGATGGAGAGAAAATAGAGAGAAAAATATGGGAGAAAAGATGAGAAAATAAGTGGTTAAGAGAGAAAATGAAATTATCATCTTTTAATAAACTAATTAAAAACAATTTTGGTAGATAAATCATTAATTAAAAATAAATTGGGTTTATGGCCCCCTAAGGATTTTAAGTATAGCTTAGTCACTAAAAATGCCCATTTTCGAAAATCACAAATTAAATCCTATAAATCTTTCCAAAATTTACAATGTAGTCACTAGTATAAAATTAGGCTCAATTAAAAATCAAATTAAAGTTCAATTAAAATTCTTTTAATTTTAAAACATTATTTTAATGTTTCTAAATCATTTCACAAAATTATTACTTGTCTAATTAAAATATTATTATTTTAATTTTTCCTAGAATAACGAACCGAAGAACCCGATTCGACCCAAATCGAATTTCCTTGAACCCATACATAACTACTAGCCCCAAAACCGGGATGTTACAAGGGGAACCTTCTCTTCTGATGGTGTTCGGTGTTTGGGTGTATATCATATCATACATGCATTACATCGCATGTTTTGTTCTGTTTTGTGATATGATGTTATGTTCTGAGATTATGTTATTCTGTTTTGTTTTATATTTTCTCTGTTCTGTAAATATATTTATCTGTACTTTAGAGAAACACTAGGATCCCAAGCTTACACCCCCACAGTTTTCTGTTTCAGATCTCTAACCTAGGCTACGTACGATACTTGGAGGATCCTGACTCAGATTATTTTTATCGTATGTTTTACAGTTTCAATTTATAGATTATAAAATTTTAATTGAATATTATTTTCTGTGTAAAGGACTTTGAACTTTATTTTGGATTTTAGAATATTAATTTTTATAGAATTGTGGGTTGAACTCTAATTAAATAAATGATATATTTCAATATCTTTAAATTATTAATTATTTAATAATTTACAATAAATTTTAATGTTTTTTATTAAAACCTAACTTGTAAATGAAGTTTTTGTAATGTGAACCCTAACTTATAATCTAAGAAATTAGGTTGAATTTAGGGGTTACATTTAATAGTATCAGAGCCAGGTTCAACCCTCGAACTGTGAGGTCCAAAATAATTTTTGATATGAAAAAGATTTTGTATATTTTATCTGAAAATCCAGATTCTAGCTTTAACTCGTATTTTGAATTTTCTGAAATATTTTTAATAATTCTCCAAGTATCGATTCTAATGTAGGATTATGTTTGTTGATAAGTGCTCAAAAGATTATCACTTTTACACCTTTCATGGACAATAATCACTTAATCTACACCTACTTGGACTAAAAGCATGATCTTAATGTGTGATATTTAGATATTTTTCTTTTGTGACATATAAAGATGATATTTATAGAAAATACAAGCTTTAATGCACCTTTGTGCATTTATAGGTAGATCTGATGCCGAGGCAGCACCTGAGGTCCCGACAGTATCTGAGGCCGCGGCAACACCTGATGAACAAGTACCGATATTATAGGCGATCTGAAGAGAAAAATAAGGTGGACTTTTTAAGACAAGCAACATAAGAATAGAAGCTGGGAAACGCATGGACAGTCAAAGTTAAAGGCCACGCGGGAAAAAATTCTTGTGGGATTAAATTAGGAAATAAAATAAATATCTTTTATTTATGTACTTAACTTGTGTTTTACTCCAAGTTGTATTCCTACTTTGGAAAGGTTTTCCCTAGGCCAAGCCTATATAAAGGAGGTGTCGTCCAAGGAAGAGAGGAGAACCAGACAAGAGAGAAGATTTCAACCTAGACTTTAGAGTTTTCTTTGTTTTTCGTTATATTCTAAATTCTTTAAGGCTTAGGTGAAAGTTGTAGAGTATTTGTGAGAAGAGATTGAACTTTATTTTCTTGTTTCATGCAATAAAAATATTAAGGTTTGCTTATTCTTTGCCATTCAGTGTTCTTGTATTCAAGCTCGGGAGAGAAGTTTGTGAGAAATCTATTTATCTAATATCGGGAGAGTTAGATTCACGAAAGGAACAAGTACGGTATTTTTCTAGTTGGAAAATACTAACTCGGCCTAGGGATAGGTTAGAGTTTCAGCGGCTAAAAGAAATGTAAGATTGGTTGGTGATTACAATTGATTCACACCAGTAGGTATCATCAAGTACTAGTCATCAATAGTACTTTGACTTAGGGATAAGCGGAGTCATCATAGGATACTTTTCCGAATCTTGGTAAAGTCCACCCAAGAGCAAGGGATTGTCGCGGCAGACGAAACCATTCACTATCAAGGCAGTAAAACTACAGTGCTGCCGAGGCAGTGTTGTGTAATTGCATGCAATAGAAACAAATTGATTGAATCCACAATACAACACAACTGGATCCTAGACATTTTCTAAATTTGTTTCTATTCTCTTTATTTAGCTTTCTTTATTATTCAAGTTATTTAGTTTATTTCAGAATATTCAAATTCATCCATGTCTTTATTTTTATTTATTTTGCAGAGCGAGAAGACGAAAGAAAATATATTAAGTCTACCAATCCCTATGGAGACGATACTTGATATACTTATCACTTTATTACTTGCGACGTGTACACTTGCACTATTTGTGCAACCTATTTTACACGTAACAAGTTTTTGGCACCGTTGCCGAGGATTGACAACTAAATTTTTGTTTTCTTTATTTTCTCTCTTTTAGTTATTTTTATTAACTTCGGTTTTACTGGTGTATGAATAGGGAAAAACAAGTAATCTTTTGTACAATTTAGATCCAGAGATTGATCGCACGCGTCAAAGGTTGAGAAGACAAATCCGAGTAGTTATGGCAGATAATCCAGCTGAATAGAACTTACCCGCCGGCAATGGAGGGCTTCTGCCGCCAGCACTACCGCGACAACTCACAGTTAGGTATTTCCTGGAAGAGGATTTGAACGGGTTAAATCCAAGAGTTGTCACACCAGAAATTGAAGCAACCTAGCTTGAACTGAAACTTGTCATGTTCAATATGCTCAATACTATTGGACAGTTTGGTGGGTCTTTAACTGAAGATGTCAGGCAACATATCAAGTCATTCATGGAGATCTATAATTCATTTAAAGTTCAAGGAGTCCATGAAGATATTTTGAGACAAATTTTTTATCTATTCACTGAGGGATAGGGAAAAAAACTGGTTAAATAGCATTCCAACAGGATCTATAGGATCTTGGAGTGAACTTTGCCGTGATTTCATTACACGTTTTAAATCCTACTAATTTATATGATTGTATACGTAATGAAATTACTTCTTTTCGGCAGGCAGATGATAAACCGATGTATGAAGCATGGGAACGATATAGGGATCTCTTACACAAGTGTCTTTTGCATAGATTTCCATTGTGGACAGAAGTGACTATATTTTACAATACAACCAATACCCCAATAAGGATGATGTTAGATGTCTCTGCCAATGGGACACTCCTTGACAAACAACTGGAGGAAGCTATAGAAATTTTGAACAAACTCAAAAAAATGTCTTTCAATTCCCTACATCTAGGCGAGGAGGAATAAGACTCCAAGATACAATGAATGAGTTGCAAACATCCAATTCAATGGCAGCATAATTGGCTTCTCTTGCTAAGATGGTTCAGAATATGTAAATGCAGCATAATACCCATGAGGTTAAGGCAATAGATTCTTTCTGTAATTTATGTGGAGGTAACCATAGCTCTTCTGAATGCATGCAAAATCAGGAATCTAGTCTTTATGTGGGAAACTATAATCGAAACAACATGATGTCTAATATATATAATCATGCATAAAAAAGGCATCCCAATTTCTCATAGAGTAATCCTAACAATGCTTTAAATCGAACTACTCAACCCTCAGGTTTCCAACAACCAATGCAAATGCAATATCTACCGCAGCAGCAGGTACAACAATCACTGCCGCAGCAGCAGATGCATCAGCAGCAGCCTACAAGCTCATTGGAAAATTATCTTAAGGCCTTTATGATGAAAACAGAATCATAAATGAAAAAGAATAGTAACTTCATTAAAAGAAATGATGCATTCATAAATAGAAATGAGATGAGGTTGCAAAACTAAGAGGCAACCATTAAATCACTAGAAACTCAAGTTGGGCAATTTACTCAAAATCTGAATATCAGAAAACAAGGAGGATTACCCAGCAATACTTAAGTTGCAAAGAGAATGGGCCATGAGCAATGCAAGGCAATCACTACTAGAAGTGGCCTACAACTTAAGGAGATACTAGGCAGTCCAGCAGACAAAGTCCCACTAGTGGAACAAGAAGAATCAGATAAAGAAGACTTAGATGTTGAACTAAATGATCATGCCACAAAAATCCTAGAAAAAGATACTGTATCGACAGAGAAATCGGTAATCCCTCGCCAAGCGACCGAGACAGCAAAAGAACCAGTGGTACCAGGTATTAAATTCCAGACTAATGAGACACTGGAGGAAATGTGACCACCACCACCTTTCCCACAGAGGTTAAAAAGGCATAAGTGGGACTATCAATTTAAAAAGTTCTTAGACATCTTGAAGCAAGTCCACGTTAATATACCATTAGTTGAGGCAATAGAAAAGATGTCAAACTATGTCAAATTGTGTCCAAAAGAATAAGTCTTGGTGAGTTTAAAACTGTTGTCGCAACCGAAGGATGCATGGCAATGCTTCATAACCGTATGCCCCCAAATTAAAAGATCCTAGATGTTTTACTATACCATGTGCAATAGGAAACCACTATGAAGGAAAGGCCTTATGTGACCTTGGAGCAAGCATAAATTTGATCCCGAAATCTTTCTTCTACAAGCTTAGAATAGGAAGGGAAAAACCTACAACTGTGATGCTACAATCAGCAGATAGATCATATGTGCAACCTGAAGGAAAGATCGAGGACATATTGGTAACGGTGGATAAATTTATTTTTTCAGCTGACTTTCTTGTTCTTAATTGTGAAGCAGACGACAATGCACCGATCATCTCGGGGAGACCTTTTCTAGTCATTGGACGTACTCTCATAGATGTGGAAAGAGGAGAATTGACAATGAGGGTTAACGACCAACAAGTCAAACTCAATGCTTTCCAGAATTTGAAAACACATGATGATCCAGAGGAGTGCCAAGTTATCCACACCACAGATGCAGACAACGCAATACCCTGTCTCAGCAACCACTGCGTCTGCACTAATCTTGACAATATACCATAGATCTGTCTCAGCAGTAATATTGATTAGAGCAGAGCATTGGACAATGTTGAAACACTAGAGGTAGAGGAAGCCAATAGGACAACACTCTTTCCAGGCAAATTCAGGTCCAAATGGTCAAAACCATATGGTGTAGTGAGGATCAAATCACAAAGGGATGAGCATGAATTCAAAGTGAATGGCCAACGATTGAAGTATGATTTTGGCCAATACGAGATAAGGACTATAGAGACTTTCACTTTAGGAGATGCACTTGCATGCACTCCTATTGTAAATTAATCTCTTTATCTTATTTTTATTTTATTTTTAGGATTAGTTTTAGTCTAATTTATTTTTTTATTATGCTTGTTTTTTTTAATTATTTTTCTAGTTGGTGTTTATTTCTTTAGGACAAGAATCAAGAATGAAGAAGAAGACATTCGTAACAGCAAATCCGTTGTCGTGGCAGTACACAGTATCAGGGTCATAGCAGTCCCCAATGGGTAGAATAGTCAAACAACTAGTTTAACGCAATTCCCGTCGCGACAGTAAATGCTAACGGCTAGTTGATTCAAAACGGCTACAAGGTCGAGGCCTATATAAACATCTTCTCCCTTTTGAACTATTCACTCTTGCATTCTTGAATCTTTAGAATTATTTGCTTAATCTCTCTCTTGCATTATTCTTTGCTTATCTTCAAGCTCCCTTAACACTTTCAGAAACTCTCCAAGATCATCACTCTATTTATCTATGGCAACATACAATAGATTCGTACCCGCCATTGTTGAAGAACACTTCAACAGATCTTTCATTGCAAGGCAATTATGGGAAGAATAGGAATTCTAGCATTGTGATGAGGAGAACTATGGCATCGAGCATTACTTGTTCGATAAAATAAAGTATAAAGAATGACAGATCTTTTTCTTACAACCTGCCCAGGCCAATGCCACAATTTTGCGAGAATTCTATGCACACGGGCCGAGCAAAGATTCCTTGTATGTTCGCTATCGAGGTAGGCTAGTTCGACTAAATGTCGAAACAAGTAATCTATTCTATGGCCTCTACCCTGCTCGTGATGGACATTCCGCATTCATGGAGGACATAACCAACGAGGACTACGAACTAATCAAAGACGACCTCTACTACAACAACACCAATTGGTAAAACGAGGCCCACAAAGGTTCGGTAGCAAGGACGAACCTATGGCCCGAGGCCAAGTTATGGAACACGTTTGTAAAACAACACCTAATCCCCACATCCCACAACAGCACGATCGACCGAAGAAGATTGGTTCTTATCTAATCAATTATCAACAAACGAAGCATCAATGTGGGAGAGCTGATCATAAGGGAAATCTACGAGTACGATAAGAAGGACAAAGGACCATTATATTTTCCATGTTTAATCACGGGTATTTTCATTGTTGCAGGTGTACCAATCGCGAATACGGATGAATTTACTACCCAAAGACGAGGAAGGACTAGGGAGTTCTGCCATAAGGTTATGCAAATCACCAGGCAGAACCAGTTCAGGCAACTCCACAACCATTCACTGCAGATACAACTGTCGGGGCCCAGTACATGACAGACATACCTGATGTTACCCACAGCACTACCACGGTAGATCCCTACCAGGAAGTACTTCAAAGGATGGCAGCCATGGACCTAAGACAACAAAGATATATGGAGTATCATAGGTATTTCAACACAGTACTAGCCTAGAAGATGCTCAACAATTTTCCAAACTAAGGGGTGCAATTTCCAAAATTTCCTCCAAACATGTTTGTCACAGCTACACCATACACCAAGACCACTCTCGCTCCAGAAGGATCACGGTCGTTCTTCACTACTAGACCACAGTAACCATTCTACGCTAATGGCCCATCTCAGCAGCAAGAGCCTACCGCAGCATCCTCAGCCAGTTAAAGACCGTCCAAGAGGAGAGTAGTCTCAAGCACTCCACCAGGCTCTCCTATCATAATGAGGAGTCTCTCGGCAGAGATAGATGCTTACGTGCATCAAACTTCAACCACTGTCGGTCCAAGTACTCAACATGCCTGGGCAGACACAATGAATGTTAAAGATGATGGCAGGACATAAATAATGCCCACTGAAAAAATTATCGAAGAAGAAGAAGAAGGAGAAGAAGTAGACACTCCATTGTAAAGGACACCACCTTCAAGAGTTCAACCGCCTCGACAAGCCAAAACTCAACCATCATCAACACAAGAATAAAAAATGAAACAGTCAGCAGTAAGGCCTCAAAAACTGATCGTTGCCAGTAGTTCTTTAGAGTTTATTTAATTTCTATACCTTTATGCTGCTTTTATTTCTTTACTTATTCATTTTCTTGTTCTGCTTTGTGCCATGATTATAAGCATTAAGGACAATGCTCGATTCGAGTTTGGGGGTGTAGATTCACTACCGAGGCAATTTACTACCGCAGCTCTACCATGAAAGGAAGTAATTAAGTTGTTTTTAAATTTTTTATGTTCACCACCTTACTTGAAATATTGTTCATACTTTTGCACTGTTCTACATCAGTATTTCCTTAGTTTATTCTTTTTAGGTTATAAAAATCTTTCTCCTTACCATGATTAGGTCCTATTTGGAAGGCTTAACTTTAGGATACTTAAGGAAGAAAACTTAGAAGCTTGCTATAAGATTGATCCTAAAAACACTTTAGGATACTTAAGGAATTCTTTTAATGAACTTAGGTAATAAAGACTTAGATTTTTTTTAAATGTTGGCTAGAGGTGTCTATCACCGGCTCTAGGAATCACTCTTTTTCATGCTAGAGGTGCCCAAAATTGGCTCTAGTATGCTAAAAAGACTATCAAAAGAAAGAAGGAAATCTTGATGACAAAACACAATCCTTGAGGTGCCCGAAATTGGCTCAAGTAATAGTTGTTTTAAGAAAAGAACATCAATTTCAAGTCTACTTGTCTTGAACTTAGAGTTTGTCTAAGAAAGCCTTTAATCAAACTTGTCCACAAAACCCCACACACTCACAAAATCTTATAGTTTGATTCCGGTTAAGTCCTTGGGTAACCGAAAGGTTAAGGCTTAAGAATAGGCATAATTATGTTGAGGAGAATGGATGAAAACGTAAGATCAATAGAGAATAAGGTTTGGGAATTTGATGATTTGCATTGTTTGAGGACGAGCAGTAGTTCGAGTTTGGGGGTATGATAAGTGCTCAAAAGATTATCACTTTTACACCTTTCATGGATAATAATCACTTAATTTACACCTACTTGGACTAAAATCATGAACTTAATGTGTGATATTTAGATATTTTACTTTTGTGACAGATAAAGATGATATTTATAGAAAGTGCAAGCTTTAATGCACCTTTGTGCATTTGTAGGTAGATCTGATGTCGCGGCAGCACCTAAGGCCACGACAGTATCTGAGGCCACGGCAACACCTGATGAACAAGTATCGATATTGTAGTCAATCTAAAGAGAAAAATAAGGTGGACGTTTTAAGACAAACAGTATAAGAATCGGAGTTGAGAAACGCATGGAAAGTCAAAGTCAAAGGCCACGCAGGAAAAGAATCCTTGTGGGAATAAACTAGGAAATAAAAAAAATATCTTTTATTTATGTACTTAACTTGTGTTTTACTCCAAGTTGTATTCCTACTTTGGAAAGGTTTTCCTTGGCCAAGCCTATATAAAGGAGGTGTCGCCCAAGGAAGAGAGGAGAGCCGGACGAAACAGAAGATTTCAACCTAGACTTTAGAGTTTTCATTGTTTTTCTTTATGTTCTAAATTCATTAAGGCTTAGGTGAAAGTGTAGAGTATTTGTGAGAAGAGATTGAACTTTGTTTTCTTATTTCATGCAATAAAAATATCAAGGTTTGCTTATTCTTTGCCATTCATTGTTCTTGCATTCAATCTCAGGAGAGAAGTTTGTGAGAAATCTATATCTAATATCAAGAGAGTTAGATTCATGAAAAGAATAAGTAAGGTATTTTTCTAGTTGGAAAATACTAACTCGGCCTAGGGATAGGTTAGAGTTTCGGCGGCTAAAAGAAGTGTGAGATTGGTTGGTGATTACAATTGATTCACGCCGGAAGGTGTCATCAAGAACTAGTCGTCAACAGTACTTCGACTTAGGGATAAGCGGAGTCATCAGAGGACACTTTACCGAATCTTGGTAAAGTCCACCCAAGAGCAAGGGATTACCGCGGCGGACGAAACTATTCACTGTCAAGGCAATAAAACTGCAGTGCTACTGAGGTAGTATTGTGTAATTGCATGCAACAGAAATAAGTCAATTGAATCCACAATACAACACAACTGGATCATGGCCATTTTTTAAATTTTTTTCTATTCTCTTTATTTAGCTTTCTTTATTATTCAAGTTATTTAATTTATTTCAGAATATTCAAATTCATCTGTGTCTTTTTTTATTTATTTTACAGAGCGAGGAGATAAAAGAAAACATATTAAGTCTACCAATCCTTATAGAGACGATACTTGATATACTTATCACTTTATTACTTGCGACGTGTACACTTGCACTAATTGTGCAACCTATTTTATATGCAACATTTTTTCTTTCTGTAGATATCCTACTATGTCACCCCATAAAAGTACACGTTTAACGACCGGAAGAGGTTGTGGCCGAGGTCGTGATCGAGGTCGTTCTGTTGGATCTGCTAGTGATGTCCCACCTCCTGTAGATCTGCCACAGGATCAAAATGTAGCACAAGATTTAGGAGGGGAGAAACAACCCAGTATTCTAACAGAGGCTTAGCAAGCCGATGTTAATCTACCTTCCTAGAGTGAGGGATCGTATGTTTCTGGAGATAGTGGGTACCATCCTAGATTCTTTTTTTACAGATAGAGTTACTTCGATATCTTCGTCAGTTTGAGGGTTCTAGAAAACCCATATCTACGGAGTTTTTGGCTGTTGGAATGACTATGTTCGATGGTAAGACCGATACTAATCTAGCCGATATAGAGTAATGGCTGAAGAAGCTTCAACGTTTGTTTGTGGAGATAGACTACCCTTCTGATAGGAAACTGACGGCAGCCATATCTTGGCTTCAAGATAAAGCCCTGAACTGGTGGGAGGTAGAGGAGAGAGTGACCGCTTCGGATAAGATTTCCTAAGAGTTTTTTAGATAGAGTATTGAGGATCAGTGTGTAGGTCCTGAGTATTTGGCTAAGTACCGGGATGATTTTCTGAATCTTCAGCAGAATGATATGAGTGTTAACCACTATGAGATAAAGTTTCTGTGACTACTCCAGTATACTCCTAGTATTGTTTCGATTGAGAAACAAAAATGTGACATTTTCTAAAAGGACTTTGGGTACCGTTAAAGATTGATGTAGCCACCCACCATGATTCAAAGTATAGGATGATCACTCGGCGTACCAGGACGGCCAAGCTTAATGAGAGTTTAAGGGTTCTGCTGGAATCCCAAGGTCATGATCGGTCTAGACGACAACCTGTTGTTTCTATACAGTACAGTCAGGGTTTTTAGTCCCAAAAGTGGGACCATGTTGAGTTTGAGCCATAGAGTTCTGCACGGGCTAGACCAGCAGCGTCAGTTGTTCTTGTTGCTAGTGGAGTTGGATCCACTAGTACACGAGCCTTGTCTCAGTGTTCGTTCTATAAGAAGTGGCACTCAGGGGAGTGTCGTATGCGGAGTGGAGCCTGCTTCCGTTATGGTTCTTTTGATCATCGTCTTCGAGATTGTCCAATGTCACCTCAGTCAGTTTATGCAACCCCCTTAGCCCAACTTAGACAGAACCGGCACTAACGGGTCACATGGGGAATATCGAACCAAACCGCGAAGGTCCGATTCGATAAACAACCCTAAAAACCGATATATTTTTTCTAGATGCATAATTATGTTCCTACATGTCTAGGTCTCGTACAAAGCATTAATGGAAGCAATTTGATCACAAACAAGTATCCAATTAAACACTTAAGTGAATTAAGGACTAAAACATAAAACTTTTAAATTCTAATGAAAAAGTAGAAATTATTTTTATGAAAGTTCAATTAAACATACAAGTATCCCTCACAGAAAATTTCAAATCAAACGGAGAATTCTAACATCATCAATTGCATGTTTCACTAACTTAGGGACCAAAATATAAATCTTTGAAATTATAAGGAATTCGTCCAAATTGAGTTATCCATCTTGAAATTTAATCAAATTTATGCATCCATGTGAAATTTCAGCTCAAAATAACTTCTATAGATATACTAATTGAACAAAGAAAGATATTCAAGATTAAAATGCAATTTCTAGCAACTTTCATTTCCTGGCAGCCAAAGGTTTCGAAACTTGATGTCTGAAACCTAAAATTTCGTCACACTATGTGAATTCAACCGACTCAAGACACAACCATTAGTCATCCATAACTATATGCATAATTCCTAAGCATAAAAACAACATAGACCACACCAACATTAACATCAAGAACCTCAAATAACCTATAGGCATGCTTCCTAAAATATGGTTAGAAACAAGGATGTTCATGCTTGTGCAAGTGCACATGCTTTCTTTGATAAGGTTTAAAATAAAAAAACAATCATGTATACTCATGCTTTAGGCAATCCAAAACATTATTACATTCCAACAACAATAGCTCAAGTAAAATATAGTCTCTTAACAAGTCTAAAACCAAGTAGTACACTCACTCTACTATGGGATTGGTTTACACATTACCAAGCCCCAACTTATTTGCCAAAATATACCAACAACTATGTATCTTTTTCCCTTGGTGCTCTTGCTCCAAATGCAGCCCAAAGATGTCTCTATTGCTCTACAAAGATGAAAGAAGAGCTTAAGCACAATATGCTTAGTGAGGAAGCTCCAACAAAATCATCTATGCATCAACTTTATTTAAACCATAGTTTGTAATGCATCATTAAAAACATGCATGTTTAACATTCCACGTTCATGTCTATAATATCAAATCACTTTCTTGTGTATGTTCAACATTACCAAAACAATTCATGAATGATGCATAATGTTCTCTTTAAATCCATGTATGCATATTGGCTTTCTAGTGATCACTTATTATGAACCTTAAGTTCACCGAATAAACGGATCCATTGCTAGAGACCATTAGTCTCGTCATGACACGAAGTCACCATTAACATGACACAAAGTTACCATTGACATGACAAAAAGTCACCATTGACATGACATAAAGTCACTATTATAGCACTACCATGCACGATTGGACACATAGTCACCCTTGTTACGTGTAGACGATTCTACCACGCACGATTAGACACAAAGTCACCCTTGTTACGTGTAGGCAATATTCTTTATTCTCAATAATGTTTATAGTGCACTCAAGACAATCCTAATGACATGTCATTCGTATTTGAATCTAAAGTTAGTGTCACTAAGTCAATATCATAATCAAATATGCATGATAATTTGCTGGTCATAATGCATGCATAATATATTCACAAATTAACTAATTGTCATGCCCAATGAAACCATCAATTTCAAGGCAAATAAGCACATAATATTCCAATTCATTTTCATCTCATAATGCATCCATAATGTGCTCAACATATGAACCAAAAATCATACCCAATGGCACCTTTAATTTGAAGGCAAATAACCACATATATTCCAAATTCATTTTTCATGTTTCCCTAACCATGGATGTCTTTTTAAACCATACATTTTCAGCAATTATCTCATGCATGCATCATTTCAAAATTATACTTATGCATTTCCAAAAATCTCATTCAGTTATCATCATAGATGCCTTTACCGAAAATAGTCGAAACTCATGATAATGCATCAAAATCATTTACTTTACTTACTCTTGAACTATGAAAAATTTTCACACTATTCCATAGCCCCCAAAACATAACCGAACCAATGTGATTCGCTTTAAGTCCGAAAACACTCACCGACAAGCGGAACGAGCCTTCGCCGATGCTCCGATGGCAACGCCAATGCACCAGCCAATTAAGCACATTCTTGCACTACCTCTAAAACATTAAAAACAGAGCATATTCACATCATAACATGCTCAAACCAGCAGCCACATTAAACCTCCACAAAACTACCAAAAACTTAGCCGAAAAAACCGAAAACTAAGCTGAAACGCATCCGAACAACATCAGCCCAAAACCTAATGATTCTAACATCCAATCCACTTCAATTATGAACCAAAAACACATCTAAGCCATCCTTATACCTCCAGCAACATTAAAACACCTAAAACAGCCCCTAAAACAACCGAAAATCACCTTAAAACAATATCGATTACATTATTCCAGGATTAAATTAATGTTTCATCATTTCAAGACTCATTTAATCATTTAATTGACATAATAACATAATTAAATCAACCTAATTACAACGTTAATTGAGATCTAAAAAGATTTCACAAAAATCATCATAAAATCATTAGATTTAGAATTAAAAACATGAATTCAAGTTTCACTTAATGATTAGCAAAATAATACTTGGGAATTTCAATAAAGAACCTTAGAAAAATATTAAAATTCAGCAATTTACCTTTGAGATTTACTCCACCAAAAAGATGATAAATCCTCTCCTTGATTTCTTGAAAATGGATGTTGATTTTGCAAATTTGATGAATAGGCTTTGTAGAGAATGAAAAGATGAATAAAATGAAATAAATCTTGTTGAAAATGATGAAGAAATCAGTAAGTAATTGAAAGAAGAAGATGGAGAGAAAATGGAGAGAAAATCATGAGAGAAAAGATGAGAAAATAAGTGGTTATGAGAGAAAATAAAATTATCATCTTTTTTAAAAACTATTTAAAAACAATTTTGGTGGATAAATTATTAATTAAAAATAAATTGGGTTTATGACCCTCTAAGGATTCTAAGTATAGCTTTCTTTCCATTTTAATCACTAAAAATACCCATTTTCGAAAATCACCAATTAAACCACAAATTTTTTTTTTCCAAAATTACAATTTGGTCACTAGTATATAATTAAACTTAATTATAAATCAAATTGAAGTTCAAATAATATTCCTTTAATTTCAAAACATTATTTTAATATTTCTAAACCATTTCCCAAAATTATTACTTGATCGATTAGAATATTATTATTTTAAATTTTCCCGGAATAATAAACCGAAGAATCCGATTTGACCCGAATCGAATTTCCTACACCATCACTCAAACTACTAACCCCAAAATCAGGATGTTACAGTTTATGCTCCAGGACAGTCTCAGGTTCGATTCAGACTCCTGTTGGAGAAAGGGGTTAGAGTAGATCTTCTATTTCAGGTGTTAGGATAGAGATAAATGTTCTTAGTTCAGTCTTTAGTTCAATCTCTAGTTTTCTGGAAAATTTCTGTAACATACCCTAGTAATTCATTTTCAGTGTATAGTTCCATAAATAATCTTGTTAAGGCTTTATGGGATCCCAAATCTATTATCTAAGCCCAGTATCCGCATCTCTTTGATCTAGTTAAATTTCAAGGACGAAATTTTTGTAGGGGGCGAGTTGTAACACCCCAATATCTTTCCCAAATTAAATCCTAAATCCCTAGTTTCAAAACCCTAGAATTTGAAAATTTCAAATCTTGAATTCAGTGGTCAATCTGTAATTATTTTGAAAGTTGAGGATCTTTTTGAAAACTTTTAAAAAGATTAGACCCTTCTGTGTAGTTTTACCATTTAAAATTTGATAATAGTTTATTTCCAGTTTTTCTGTCCAACTTTTAATGTTGGTCTTAAAATCACCATTTCAATTTTGTTTCTTATCCAAGATTTGTTTTCATCTGAGTCTTATTCCTATCGACCTCTCTACATTATTTTTGAATCAACCGAGATTCATTCTTATTCTGTTTTGAACCAACATCTTTTGTGGCTTCTGATTCGATTTGTTGGGTAAGTTTGGGTGGCGTGGATTTTGACCCCGAGCATCTTCCTCCTCCTCCTAGACGACCTCCTGTTCCTCAAACATCAGGACACACTCGTTCTACACCTGCTAGACCTAGTACTAGGAATGAGACCAGTAGACGTCATTATTGGTGTTAAGTGATCTGCTACTGGTGTATCTCTCACGATCGTTTTCTGTTTATTTTTGTGTGCATTATTTGGCATATCTATTCATTCTGTGTAACATGTTGATTGCATCATTTCTATTATTTTTTGAAAATAATTGAATAATTATCATGCTCTAAAATATTAACTGAATATCTTATTTTAAAACTGTTATGTATGCCTCTTGTTATTCTCTTAGGCGTGCATTTTGATTCTGTTATATGTTCATACCATGTTATTTGTTCATGTCATGGCATCGGTTGAATATGTGTACGGGGAAGTTCAATGGTATCACCTATTAGTGAATATCACTTCTGATCAATGGCTCCACCTACAGGTCGAGTATTCATTTCTGTTTAGTGGCTCCACCTACGGGTCAAGTGATCACTTCTGTTTAGTGACTCCACCTTCGGGTCGAGCTTCACTTCTGATGGTGTGATGGAGTTAGAGTGGTTAAGGAGAACCTTCTCTTCTGATGGTGTTCGGTGTTGGGGTGCATATCATATCATACATGCATGCATTACATCGCATGTTTTGTTCTTTTTTGTGATATGATGTTATGTTCTGAGATTATGTTATTTTGCTTTGTGTTATATTTTCTCTGCTCTATAAATATATTTATCTATACTTTAGAGACACACTAAGCTCCCAAGCTTACACCCCCACAGTTTCCTGTTTCAGATCTCTGACCTAGGCTATGTATGATACTTGGAGGATGTAACACCCCGTACCCATATTCGAGCCATAAGCCCAAACCCGCATCTGTAAAATTTCAAATTAAATCCAAATCAATTCATGAAATATGACATAATTTAAAAACGATATTAAAATTCAAAGTAGTTTCATAACCCAAAACATTATTGGAGATCCAAATATAAGTTTAATAAAACATTTGACCTTGATAAATTAAAACAAAATAGAGTTACAATTACAGCAAATAGTCCTACGAATACATAGATCAATAATCTAGCAATTATACTCTAGCAACCGGTCAATGCTGAAGTCCTTCGCTCATGGTGCTCTGCAAAGTCCACACGATCGTCGCCTATAAACCTACACATGGAAATAAATCCCAAACGCTGAGCTACGAAAGCTCAGTGGGTGCACAACCTATCGACTGTGCTTTCAAGTGAATCATAACTATAAACATACGAGATAAAATAATATGAAGATATGACATACCAAATGCAACCAAATACGTAAAGTAAACAACCAAGAGTGAGGCCCACTGTCAACCCGACACTAGGGAACTCACCCGGCCCAGAATCTCATATCGTGCTGCTCGGAATCTCACATCGAGCTAGTATACTCGGAATCTAGTATCGAGTCTTTACTCAGAATCTTGCATCGAGTGGGGCTCAAAATCTCGCATCGAGCAACTCATCACCCAGAATCTCACATCGGATGGCCTTCGATACATCACCCGGAATCTTATATCAGATGGCCTTCGTTATGTTGCAACACTATCACTAACTGGGTATTCGAATCCCATCAATCAAATGACTCATACCAAACAAGGTGGCCCACCTAGGATCTCATATCATAATAATACCACAACCAAGCCAACATTGAACATGCAAGAATAGTTTCTCATATCAAGTCTTATCAGGACCTATCATAACTTAATCTTTCAAGGTAAAATTATCAATATTGGTTTACGATTCATTTCATTGGTTTAAGATTCATTAAGACCTTTAATTCCCTTAATGGACCTCGAAAACCACTTCTCTTGCCAAAAGTTCATATGGGTATCGATACTCCTAGATGGGGTATCGAAACACCATATATCAATACCCACCTAAAGAGGATATCGAAACATGAGTAGCGATACTGGAATCGATACCCTTTGACCACCAAAAAGGTCAACTAAGGAGGACCTCCGGATTCGATACCAGCATCGAACCCGAGATACCACTAGAGGATTCAGTATCGAACCATGGTTCTATACCCCTACACACACAACCTATTATTCTCTCAAGGGTATCGATACCGGTGGCCCGTTTATAGATACCTCTGGATGAAATGTAGGTCTGGAGCTTTAAAAACTTAAGAACCTTAACCAAAAATTATCCAATCGATCTCAAAGTTCCTACTTATTATTGAAGTAGTTTAAGTGAGTTTCTAACCATTTTTACTCATTTTCATTAACCATAAATCAAGTCACCATTTAAGCATGCAAAGGCTCTATCCTAGCCAAACCATCATACAATCAAACAAGCATACTAAAGCCCAACTAACTCTAAAGCCCAACAAGGCCCAACGAGCCCTACACGAGGCCCACAACCTCGGGTTAACCCGACTCTGAGTCCCAAACTCGGGTCATGACAGAGGATCTTGACTCAGATTATTTTTATCGTATATTTTACAATTTTAGTTTCTAGATTATAAAATTTTATTTGAATATTATTTTCTGTATAAAGGACTTTGAACTTTATTTCGGATTTTAGAATATTAAATATTTATAGAATTGTGGGTTGAACTTGAATTAAATAAATGATATGTTTCAATATCTTTAAATTATTAATTATTTAATAATTTACCAGAAATTTTAATGTTTTATTTTATTAAAACCTAACTTGCAAATGAAGTTTTCGTAATGTGAACCCCTAACTTTTGATCTAAGAAATTACGTTGAATTTAGGGGTTACATTTCCTGTACTAATAAAAATAAAAATACAAGTGGTCGTTTGGAAATATGATTAAATAAAAAATAACTAAATAATTTATTAAAATCAAGATGAGATGACAAGGCTAGGTTGACTTCTACGTAGTGTGGAATCCAAATACACAATATTCTCCTCTTATTAATGCAGAAGGTTGAAGTGTCGCCTCGGCGGGTCGCTGAAGGATTGCCTTAGCTGCCTCGACGGGTTATGCCTTATCGATAATTCAACAACTAATAGTTCAAAGAGCATCCTTAATTGCCTCCTCTTATTCCCTAATTCGGATTAATATTGATGACCATGTCTTGATTATAACTCCCGGAGTGAATCAAGGACGAAAAATAACTAATTATATGCTTCCTTTTAGTCGCTGAAAACCTGGTTGGCTTCTCTCTAAGCCGAATTAACCAATGACTAAGAGCAAAGATCGTATTCTCTTGTTTCGTGAGCCTAACTATCCTTAGTCTAGACAAATAGGTTTTTATACGTAAACTTATCTTCCGAGTTCGTAATCAAGAGAGAGTATAAACCAAGAGAGAATAAACTATGAATTTTGAAATTGCATTAATAAGAATTGAATAAAACACAACCATCTTCCACAACTACTCCATAATTAACCTAAGCCTTTGGAAGAATTTAGAACAAAATAAGGGTGGTGGTGGCTATGATTTTAATCGGGAAAGCTGACTTACTTTTCCTAGGTTTAAGGGTTGATTTAGGAAAAGCCTAGTGTTGGGACTGTCGGTACACCCCATGGTGCAGCGAAACAAAATTACGATGATCTTTTCAGTGATATGTACGTTTAATCCGAAATCGGGATGAAGAGATACAACGACTTACATTGGGTTCCTTGACAAGTAGCAAAAACAACAACGGGATCTGCTAAAGTCACGGTCATTCAACGATCCGAATCTTTAGTCTCTACGAATATCATCGTGGCCTCTACTCTGTTCACCCGGTTGAGAGATCAAATCTCAAAAAACTATTTTTCGTGATTTTAAGGTTTGAGAATTCGGGATTCTCCTATCCGGCTGCTAGACCAAAAATCTCTTATATATGTGTAACCTTAAGTATAAGAGTTTTATTTAGAATTTGTTATAGGAAATAATTATTTATATTATTTCCTTAAATTTCGGGATCTATATTTAATTCGAATTTGAAAAGGGATACAATTACTTTAATTATATCCTTTGTTTAAAATTTGGGATTAAATATAATCTACTTATATATATATATATATATGCTCATTTTCAACCATTGGGTATCACCCTGTAGGATTATTGTAACATTAGTAATAATATTAGAAGAATTTTAATATTAAAAAAAATTAGTGACATCTGACAATATATCATTGTCATCTAAGTTACAAGAGAGCGTGATTTGATGTGTCATGTCCGTGACCAACTCTCTTATTGTATTGTACCCTTTCATCCTTTTATATCTATAATAGGCACAAGTCTTGTAATAGTCACACTTGTATAGCCTATTTTAATGTTTCTTGATATCTAGAGTGGACTACTATTAATAAATAATTTGTGATATCTCATATCAACCTATTCAAGCATGGTTATGCATTTCTAGTATCACTCAATCAAATGACCTTTGATATATTTTCCTATTATGCAGGGACAAATCTTATCTCACTACATATATATCACTACATACATTATGTAGTAAGGACAAATCCAATGTAAGTTTTTATAGTGCAACTAATTACGAGACACATTTAACAATATCAGAACATAAAACAACATATGTTGAGATAGTAATAATCTCAAGTGTAAGGATTATACATATGATTATCACTATGAGCAATATCGTGTCCGTCACATAATAATCCAAGACATATGCTCACAGTCGGTCAATCCAATATATTATTCTCTATTAATATATTCATGTATTAATTCTGACATCTCTATGTCAATGACAACTCATTGTCATCAATTAATAACATGTTAGTCTTAAGCGTATTATTATCGTCCATACCCATAATAATACTTGACTAAGGATCTTTTAATAATAATAATACTTATATTATTATATGGACCTTATTGTTTCTCAGTTTATGTTATACATTGACACATATCTGAAAACAACAATGGCAATGTCTTTATTCAATAAAATTGATAAATAAAAGTATCCTTACAATCATCATATGATTGGTCTTTGAGCATATTATAACACCTAGGTCATAACTTTCTATAAGTGGTAGGAGTTCTAATAGGAATAAAATAAAACTTTATATTCAATACAAGATCTTTATTTTATTTTCTAATTTTGGAATCTTGAGTTATCATAGCTTTGACCATGGCTCGGCTTGCTTTACTTAGCTTGTTTATTCTCTAACTGGGTTTACTAAATTCTGTTCTTTATTCTCTATCTATCTTACACCATATATCATTTTTACTTTGCTGCCACAACCAAAATGATGCCCTAACGGGTGTTTCTCTACAATTGATCTTTATTTACATTCTTCTATATCCAGCATCTGTAAATTGTATTTGGTATCATTAGGAGATCTATTTTCTGTCTAAGAAATAAAATATAACCGTACACATTTTTTACCGAATAATATATAAAAATACTAATTAAGCACTTGCATGCTGAAATATAGAAAATATGTAGAAATATTCAGTATTGCCTTTAAAGTCCATTAATTACAAGTAATAATTGAGTGAAATGTGATATAAAATATAGGACTTTTACACACTTATCAAAAGGTTTCCAAACTAAAGTTCAACTCCTAGTCTTAGTTAGAGTTCACAATTTATCTATCTCAAGACAACATCATATAGGAAGATCTAGTGACAAACAAGGCTTACCTATTGAATTTCACACAACTTATCAAGTTACTCGATTTCACACAAATTATCAAATTACTCGAGTTCACATAGCCCACTGAGTTATAAGTATCGTACCCTAGTCACATAGTCCTAGGGTATAAAAGTCATCATCTATCAAACCATATAGCATACATACATAACAAGTAACATCTATACCTGTTGGCCAGTGCAACCTACTTTATATGTGCTCGCATAGCCGTTGGGTTTCCCCGTGATCATATAGTTGTCGGGTTGAACCATATATAAATCAACATAGCCACAGATACGTCCGAGATATACTTAACCATATATAGATCAACATAGCCACAGATATATGAGATCTCTATAAATTATATCATGTCTGGTAACAAATGAAACCAAAATAAAATCAATATTGATAATACTTTTGCATGCAATATGACACTAGAGATTTTGGATGATAATGTGGATCATGAACCATTGTCAATTGGACAATGTAAGAAAAGAGATGATTGGACAATGTAAGCAAAGAGATGATTGGCCAAAATGGAAAGAGACAATTGAAGCGAAACTCAAATCTCTTTCAAAAAGAGAAGTCTTTGAGCTTATAGTTTGTACACCAGAAGGTGTAAAACCCGTGGGGTATAAGGGTTCTTTTGAGAAGGAGAAATGAAAAAGGGGAAATTGCAAGATATAAAGCTCGTTTGGTTGCACAAGGATTTTCACAAAGACTTAGAATTGACTATAAAGAAACATATTCCCTAGTGGTGAATGTAACCACTTTTCGGTTTTTGAATAGTCTGGCGGTAAAAGAAAGACTTCATTTCCGATTAATGGATGTGGTAACAGCCTATCTATATGGGCCTCTTGAAAATGGTATTTATATGAAACTTCTGGAAAGATTTAAACTGCCTAAAGCAGTTAATTCAGGTTCTCGAGAATATTATTCAATTAAATTGAATAGATTTCTTTATGGATTAAAACAATCTGGGCGTATATGGTATAATCGCCTCAGTGAATACTTATTAGCGGAAGGCAATAAGAATGATCCAATTTCCCCTTGTATTTTTATTAAGAGGTTTAGCTCCAAATTCATCATTATTGTCGTGTATGTTGATGATTTGAATATCCTTGGAACTCCTGAAGATATCTCTTTAACAGTGGAATATTTAAAGAAAGAATTTGAAATGAAAGATCTCGGAAAAACAAGATTTTGTCTTGGATTACATATTGAGCACTTAAAGGATGAAATCCTTGTGCATCAATCAACGTACAAAGAAAAAATGCTAAAGAGGTTTTACATGCATAACGCACATCCGTTGAGCACCCCCATGGTTGTTAGGTCACTTGATGTTAACAAAGATCCATTCCGTCCTCGAGAGAAGAATGAGGATATTCTTGGTCGAGAAGTACCATACTTAAGTTCTATTGGTACATTGATGTATCTTTCTAGTCATACATGACTAACATATCATTCGTTGTCAATTTGTTGGCAAGATTTAGCTGATGCCCAACCCGCAGACACTGAAATGGGGTTAAACACATATTTCGTTATCTTCAAGGTACGAAAGACATGGGTTTATTTTTTCCTAATATATCCAAAACAGATTTGGTTGATTTTGCGGATGCGGGATACTTATCCGATCCTCATAATGCTCGATCACAGCTTGGTTATGTCTTTATATACGGTGGTACATCAATTTCTTGGTGTTCAATGAAACAAACTATTACCGCCACTTCTTCTAATCATGCTGAGATTTTGGCTATCCATGAGGCTAGTCGTGAATGTGTGTGGTTAAGGTCTGTAACCTAACATCTTCAAGAAAATTGTGGTTTACTCTCTAGAAAAATATCCCCGACAGTCTTATACGAGGATAATACAGCATGCATGTATTGCCCAACTTAAGGAAGGATATATAAAGGGTGATAGAATAAAGCACATCTCACCAAAATTCTTCTTTACTCATGATCTACAAAAGAATGGAGACATTGATGTGTAACAGATTCATTCATGTGATAATTTGGCAGATCTATTTACTAAGGCGCTTCCTACTGCTCCATTTGAGAAGCTAACTTACAATATTGGATTGTGTCGTGTCAGAGATCTTGTCTGATGTATTTATAAGGGGGAGTCAAATACATATTGTACTCTTTTCCTTATCTAAGGTTTTGTCCCATTAGGTTTTCCTGGAAAAGGTTTTTAATGAGACAACATATTTTGTGTATTAAAGATATGTCTACTCTTTTTCCTTCACTAAGCATATTTTCCCCACGGGGTTTTTATCTTAGTAAGGTTTTAACGAGGTGCAATATCTTCATGGATATTCAAGAGGGAGTGTTAAAAATATTTTATTTATGGTGAATATCCGTGTAATAGAGGAAGGCTTAATGAGCTTTATTATTAGGGTTTAATACCCATTGGAATTAGGGTTTCCATCTTATGCCTATAAATATAGACTTTTGGAGAAAACTTTGTATACAACTCACCTTTGAGAATACAATAAAATCTCTCTCTTTTCTCTCTCTTTATTCATCTATTCTTGTTCTTTATTTTATTCACAAAAGATAACCATTTATACTATGAATTATTATTATTATTATTTTAATTTTTCTTTTAATTTTAAATATATTTATAAAGTACATAATATATTTATACAATACATATATTTATATCCGATATTTATTTAAACCATCAAAATTTATCTGTGCATTTTTTTTCAAGCATGATTTATGCATATTTTCCGACATAGAAGGAGAGTGAAACATTCACTAATCAATTAAACCTGGTACATTATTTTCTTGGTTTTTATATTTTTAACACCGATTTTTACTTTCTAGAACGTTTTTGTTTGTTTTAATGATATTTTTTTATTATTATTTTATTTCATCAGTCATTTTCACACGATTTTAATATATTTTGTAGTTATTATTGTTTGTGCAAACATCTTTATAATACTGGTTTTTGATTATTTCATCTACTTAATAGTAAGACTCACCATTTTTCATCTTATAATGCGCGTCGTTTGAATAGAGAAAAAAAAAATTCAAAAAAACTTATAAATTTTGACAGTATATTAATCTCTATAAAAATATTCACCTTTTTTACATTTTGAGTTTTATATGAGATTTTGATGGATTAATCTTTAATATTCTCCCTTCTAACTCCATTGTGTTTACAATATTTTTTATAATTTTTTAATAAAATTTAAATTTACATTATAAAAAACATTTAATCAACAAAAACACATAATTGTTCACAGATTTATATACACACATATATTTAGCATGATAAAAGTTTTTGAAAAACATGAGAGACTCACATGTATATATTCCCCAAACCAAACCAGAAGATTGATAAACAAAAACAATAGAAGTACAACATATAACCATATCATATATAATTACCCAGCACAATAATTTCATAATTTAAAGCTGAACATAAGAGAAACAAGTTCTCATGGCTTATGCTTCTGAGTATAGATATAATCAACATGAGCAGCAAGAGTTCTTCTCATCAAACACTCTTCTTCTCCAATTCCATCACAGTTATCTTCATCCGCAATACCCTATCAAATTCAAAACCCAGAATCATAAAATATAACTTTAAAGAGGAAAAAATCAGGAGGAACAAAAAAAAGGAAACTACAGTCAGATCTAAGTAACCTCAACTTGGGCATTTGCAGTAGAGTGATTTGGCAAAGCAGGGACAGAGCGAGCCTCGAAGAATGGAGTGGAAACTAGGAGAAGAGTTAAGAGGATAAAGGTGGCAAGTTTAGCCATATTTGCTTTACAGTGAAGGAAGAGAGGAATAAAGAATTATGAAGATAAAGAGATGATAGGGTGAAGAGAGTGTTATGGCAGATATATATAGAGAAATGGAAGGATGAAACACAGCGTGTGAACTGAAAGAGGTGGAAGAGGAAGACTTTTGAATTCTGATGAATAGATAGAATTATGTACGACTGTTTATTACTTGGACTTGTACACTTTTTTAGTCTTAAAATTTAATATTCCACATCCTTCAAAAGAATAAAAAAATAAAAGTAAAATCCTGCTAACTCTTACCACTCATTACCTGTGAAACATATTTTATTTTCCAAGAGATTAATAAAGTAAGATTATAGGAACATAATAATAATAATAACTGAAAATCCAACAGCTAGCGCTAATAAATAGAAACTAAACTAAACTTCTAGTGACATTTTTCTTTGCAAAATGAGTTATACCAAAAAAAAAATATTAGATAGATTATATTTAACATGTTATTCATAATTATTTAATGGAATTCATCTATTTTAAGGTAATATCTAAATAATTACTCATTATGTAAGAGAAAATGAAATTCATCTTTAAAAAAATAAGATAAAGAAATCTCATTAAATGAAACTATTGTTGACGTAGTGAACAAATTCATCTAATAATTTTTTAAGTTATAGCTATTTTCTAATTGTTAACTTTTAAAATTTTATATATAAAAATAAAAATATGCTTGTTAATTAAAAATAATTCGGAGTTAAAAGTGGGTGCATAGGAATGGACTTTTTTTCCTACATTCATTTATGTCCTCACAATATTTATGTTCTCACAATAAAATATAGGTTTAGGGGTAATATTTAAGGTTAGAGTTTATGATTATAATTTAAAGAATATAGAGTAGGTTTGAAGTTTAAAATTTAAAATTTAGAGTTATGACTTGTTCTTTTCTTAACATTGAGTTATAAGAAGAGACATAAAAAAGAATAAAATATTTTCATCTAATGCATTGAACCTCATATATTCAATTTATTATTTAATTAATTTAAATCACATACTACATATACCCATTAAATTATGTGGTAGAATTCTAATAGTTAATTAATTATATATGTTATTTCTAATAAAATTTACATACGATTGTACTAGTAAAGTTTTAATTAGAAATAATATTTGAATGAAAAAACTTTAATACATAAATTTATGTAAAGCTTACATAAATTTATTAAATTTAGGCTTTAAATTAGATTTAATATTTTAAGATTTAGAACTTTACATAAACTTATTAGGTTTAGGATTTAAAAATTTTTCTATTTAGAAAATATATTAAACCTTACACTTTCATATGGTTTCATATTAAACCTTCGGATATGTACATTGAGTTGAACCCACATTATGCTGAATGAATAGTTTTATGTTTATCATAATCTCGATAAGGATACACATATTTTTTAATATAATTGTACATTCTCCACATGACATATAAAATATTTGTATTCTCAGGCTCTAACGCTCAAAAAGAGCGATTATTAACTTCAAAATCTACTTATACCGATAAAGGGGTGTATAATAAAATTTTATCATTTACAATCATTGAATGATTTTAACGTTTGAAAGATTTATTACCGTGCTCCAATGATGTTTAAATGTATCATTCATATATTGTAATTAATGCATTAAAATAAAATTAATTATTAAAAAATTATAAAAATGATTTGATTTTCTAATAAATAATTCCTTAATAATTTGTATCTTCTCATCCACCTTTAGACTAGTGATGAATTGATCTTGTAATCGCAATACAGAAACTTGATCATCTATTCTACATGACAACTAAGAAAATATTAGGACTAAATCTATTATATAAAAAATGGTTATGCTATTGACAACTCTTAGACCTTAAATATGAACTTTAAAGATTCTTATCACTAATATTTATTTAGCTTTTTTAATAGAATGTAATTAATTATAAACTTAAAAAGTTATTTTTAATTAATTATATTTTTTAACCAGAGACACTAAACTTAAAACCTTAAGCACTAAACCTTAAATCTAAATCCTAATCCTAAGAAATAAACTCAAAGTCTAACAATATCGATCCGGATAACATATTAGCCTCCGACCCAAAATTCAAATTGTAAAATTTCACTCTATAAAACATCTATATCCTAATTCAGCAGTTCGAAACATAAATCTATTCATTTGAAATAGCGTAAAGTTCAAATGATTCAAAAGAACAAACGAAGTTCCGTTAATACAATCATTTAAAAGCATTTGACTTAAGCCCAAATATTGAAATAGAATTGTAAAATACTCATATAGGGTCTTACAAGTACATATCTCAATATGATAAAAGTAATTGCACTCTAACACTGACTAAATATTGAAAATCCCATCACGATGATGCTCCTCCAGTTTACGTCGTTACCTAAGAACTTGCAAACAAAAACATATTCTGAACGATGAACTATAAAAACTAAGCGGATACATCGTCACTTGACCAAGTGTCGTACATATTATAAATAAAACAATGCATCATATATGATATCATGTAAGATAACTATGGAGTTATTATAATCGCCTAAACACATGACATCATAAGTGTATACTATTGCACACAACATATACATAAAAAATACAAGTATAAGACAGTGACGCCCGCATCCACACAGCATCAAGAACTTACACTATGAGCGAGGCTCGCGTCTACACAGCGTCGAGATTCTCAATCCATACTCAGAATAGCACCTCAAACATCTTTGAATGATGCTCGTGTAACTCTAAAATATAAATTTTAAGCACTAAACCATAACACTAACGTTAACCCTAAACCTTAAATCTTAAATCTTAAATCTTAAAATGTAAAATCTAAATCATAAACTATTTTAAGTAGGTATTAATTATATTAAATAACCTACAGTTAATAATTATATTAAATAACTTACATTAATTAAACATAACTTTTCAGGAGTTTAATTAATAACGTTCAACTAGATTTTACTAAAAACAAACATAGATTATAAGAAACTATAAAGTTCTTACTGACACACTTAATACCGTCAATAGCATAATAATAATAATAATAATAATAATAATAATAATAATAATAATAATAATAATAATAATAATAATAATAATAATAATGATGATGATTTAAAAATTTTTAATTTAATATAACTAGGTCTACTATTAATGCAATTTAAATATTATATACTACTAAACATTTAAAGTTGCATAACTAAATCAACTTATTAATTTAAATTAAAATCTATCGATTATCATTAATTACAATTTCACTTAAATCGCACTTATACCACATACAATTAAATTCTAAAAAAATAAAATAAAATAATTTATCTTACTACTAAATTAAAATACTCAAAATTTTAAAATATATACTAATAAAATTCAAGTTATATTAATCATCAATTCTAAGTTTCAAATTAAAAAAAAAAAATCATATTTTCTTACTACTACTACTAATAATAATAATAGTAATATGATTAATAAACCTAAACTTAATCAAAATACACATCTACTTACTATATTTTCTTCAAATATTAAAACATCGAAATAAAATATTATTTTTTCTTATAATTATATAATAATTTGGCATACAATTTAAAAGTTAAAAATATCGAACAATAAAATACACGTCTTCTTCTAAACCTAAATTAAACAATAAAACACACTACTACTACTACTTCTTCTCAATTTTTCTCATAATTTTGTCCAAAACTTCAACCACAATTTAACACATGTTTTAAATAGACTGCAAAATAGGGCATTAGCACTGACAGGAAAGTAAAATGAACTAACTGAAAGATAAATGGACCGTGTCATGGTATGAAGGTCACTGTCATAGAAATAATTCGCCCCGATGTGTGTACTCGCTACTTTAAGCGATTGTCCCCCAAAGGTTAGCACGATCGCTCCAAACAGTGTACACCCAAAGTTTGAAATGAAATATGGCAGTAGTGATCGTCTGAACTGGAATCGAACAAAAGCTACTAGAATTTTTTAAAGAATGCTCTCAATTTCTCTTAAAGAAGCAAAACGAATTCCGAATGGGATGATTAAAAATGAGAGAAAAGCCTCTTATTTATAGGTTGAAAGTAGGGGCAAATTTATTTGAGAATCAAATAAAATCTGATTTAAAATTTAAATTTTAAATATAATATCAGATAATGTGAAATCAAATATCGGATAATATCATATAATATCCATTTAAAATCTTGGATAATGTCAGATAATATTTATTCAAAATTAGATTTAATAACTAATAATTCAAAACAATTCTTTGATATTTATTAAATTTAATCGGTTACACATTTAAAATTCAAAAGGAATTTTAACTTAATCGAACTGCTTTCATGTCTCTTATAAATATAGAGTGTGAGATTCAAGCATTATACCCACAATCCCCCACTAATGCGAAAAAATCCTTCTAAAAAATCATAGAGTTTGACCAACACAAGACGAGCACTAGCGAGATTAGTTACTTAAGTACATAATGAACGAATCTTGAACTAGTACGTAGTGATGATAGTAATCCTCCTTTTAGATAAGTAAAACTAGTCTTGAAGTTTCTAAGATCGGAGTGAACTCATAACACATAACTAATTCCTTCATCCACCAAAGTCCGCGATGTAAAGATATGTATATACATGAAGTATATATTTAGCCATCTTACTTCGAGATTTAGTAAGTGTACTAGAAAAACAACCCGTCATTTTTCATAGAAGGCAGCTAACTCTTCTCACTTTACATAGGTTATTTCATCAAGTTTATCTCAATATAAACAACCCAAAATTGGGCTATGAAATAATTAAGAGCTTTGTCTAAAGCTCAACCTCACAAGAAAATAAGATGATTTCTTTAAGTTCATATTAAATGAACCACCCAAACTCTGGGCTAAGAAATCATTAAGAATAAAAACTCAACCTCTTGTTTGGTAAGTTCAATATTGTTCTTCTCAATAGAACAATCCAGCCCCTTTGGATAGAATTTATTAAGAGTTAAAATAAACTCATTCTTCCGAGCGGCAAGTTCAATTAATCTTTTGCAATAGGTCTAAGAACTTATTAAGAGTCGTTATTCAACCAAAATCGATAAATTCATCAATTCTTTCTCACTAAAACCACCCAAACTTGGGCTATGAATTTATTAAGAGCATTAAGCTCAACCTAGGCACGTACATGAAATGTCATAGGGATTGAGTAGATGGACATGTACAGTATGAGTCATTTCATGGTTTCATTTGACCACATTGAACTTAGAGAACTAAGTTGGGTATCCACCATGAATCACTCAACTAATGTGCTTAAGACCCATCTCCCTCGACGAATCTAGAATTTGTTTCCTGCTTAATCCTTTGGTATTAGGATCAACCAAATTCATCTTCAACTTAATATACTCTAAGGCGAGTACTCCATTCTTTATTAGGTTCCAAACATATTCGTACCTTATGCGAATGTGTCTCTTCTTACCCTTATAAGCTTAATTTAGAGCCACACGTATTGCAAATTACAAATCACACAATAAAGATATTGGAGGAGTCAGTTTTTCCCACAAAAGTATCTCTGTTAAAAGATTACTTAGTAAATCGGTTTCTTGCCCAATTAAGTCTATAGCTATAAACTCTAACTCTATGATGAAGCATACAATACAAGTCTATTTTGCAGACTTCCACGAGACTATAACTCCACCTAAAGTGAAAACATATCTATTTGTAGAGCTTATTTCATCACTATCAGAAACCTAGTTGGCGTCACAACATCCTTCCAAATCAATAGGAATGCCAACAAAATTAAGTTTCCAATCTATAGTACCCTTAAGGTACTTTAGTAAGCGTCTAAGAGTCGTTCAATATTCACCACTTGGGTTAAGAGTATATCTACTCAATCTACTCATAACATAGGCAATATCGGGTCGAGTATAGTTCATTAGGAATATTAGGCTTTTAATAATTTTAGCATATTCAACCTGGGAAATACAACTTTCTTTATTTTTAACGAGATGAGTACAAAAGTCAAAAGGGTTTGAGTAGAGATGACATTCCAACTGTCAAAACTCTTTAATATTTTTGAGTGAACCCTATGACTACTAGCCTAGCCTTATATCTCTAGATTGACCCATCTAGCATGAGTTTCTTCTTAAAAACTCATTTATTGCTGATAACTTTAAATCCTCTAAGTTAGTCTACTAGTTCCCAAGTATGATTTAGACATTATTGACCCTAGTTCATCATTAACAATGCTTCTCCAAAAACTAGTGTCAATAGATCTCATAGCTTCTTCGTAAGTTTTAGGATCCTCATCTAATAAAAAACTTGAGCTATAAGATCTGATAATATGTTTAAATCATTTAACTCAAAAATAAAGGAAGTAACAAAGTCAAGTTCAAAAGATGTTTTTATCTTTTTTATTCTTACTGCTTCTAGGCTTTAACTCAAACTCTAGAGCATCTCATACGATATTATTGGTAGCATACTCAATAAATAATACATCAACGGTTTTGGCACCGATGGTGTACTTCTTAAAATCAGGCAAACCTACTTTAGCTAGACACCCCCACACTTTTAGATGTTGCAAGTTAGGTGTATAACCTTTTCACAATTCATATAGGGTTGAGTCTAATTTCTTATGAGGTACTCGGTTTAAGATTTATCAATAGAATGACTTCCCCCAATATGTTATCTGTTAACCCAGAACTTATCAATAATGAATTTATCATCTCTTTTAAAGTTTTGTTTTTCCTCTCAGCTATGTCATTCTGTTAAGGAAAGTAAAGGGCAGAAGTTTCTTGAACTATGTCATTCGTCTCATACACCTCTTTAAGAAATTTAGATCTAAACTCACCACCTCTACAGGATCAATACTTTTTATCTTTTTCATTAAGAGATTTTTCATGGAGATTTCTACACACTCCTAAGATAGACAAATCTTTTCTTTTTAATTATCTGAAGAAAAGGGCTCAAAGAGATTTAATGTATACAAACATATTTTAGTAGCATTAATGTCTATGATTTTCTCTTTATTTTAGACAAGACCATTGCCTTAAAAGACCACTAAAAATAGTCATCTACTATGATCAAAAGAAATATATCTTAAAAAATTATTAAGATTATTATTCTAACTTCTGCATTAAGTATATGATATTTATTTAGTCATAGTATTTTATAAATTGAAATAATGAGCATAGTAACGCACCAGGTAGGTCTAGAAAGACAGGTGGTGCAAAAAGCACACTTAAATACCAAGTCTTCCAAATAACTAATCCTAGACATGCATTTTTAAATTATCTCACTACTTTTCAATTAATCTCTTATGAATATTTATCTTCTTTATTTAGGTCTTTTAAAAGTTATGATTAATATATATTCCCCATACAAAAAAATATTAAGCACACTCAAGATAAAATTCTCTACTAGAAAAGATCATGTAGCATTCTTTTACAACCTAGTCTAAAACATACTCACTAAGCTTACAGACTAGGTAAATGCTTAATAAATTCATGTATTATAAAATATGAATTAAATAATTTGACCTTATAAGTAAAATCGCAATTCATGTAGACCTTGTCTATTTTGATCATGCTTGCAGCTTCAATCCTTGCATCATGACACCAAAAATTCATCGTGACCGATATTTCACATATATATTAAATCTACAAAATTCAAATATAAATTAAATATGGTTAGTCACGAAAATAATTTACTAATCGTAATAAAAAAAATTCACTGATAGTAAAAAATCCTTATCTTTAGAATTTTGGATTTTATTTTCAACTCATCATCACCTTCAATTATTAACCCGTCAAGTGCGTCAAGCTTGAACAAACTCAAAACGAACTTGACAATAATATCATTTTTGTAGTAGAATTGTTTCTAACTTGTTGGTTAAATAGACCGCAAAACAAGGCGTTAGCACTAATAGGAAAGTAAAATGAACTAACTGAAAGATAAATGGACCGTGTCGTGGTATGGAGGTTACTGCCTTAGAAACAATTCGCCCCGATCTGTGTACTCGCTACTTTAGGCAGTTGTCCCCCGAAGGTTAGCACGGTCGCTCCAAACAGTGTACACACAAAGTTTAGAGTGGACTATGACGGTAGTGATTGTCTAAACCGGAGTCGAACAAAAACTAGCAGAAGCTTTTAAAGCATTATACCCACAACACAAAATAGTCAAAACATCAAGCATAAACTTATATTTATCATTATTAATACTAACATAAAAAAATTAAAAAAAAAAATTCTTACTAATTATATTATAACATACAAATTTAAAATTAAAATTAAAATTAATGAAATAATAATATTAAATTAAAAAATAAAATACACATTTATACTTCCAATATTTTCCCTTAATCGTCTTCCTCCTTCTTTACTCTATAATCCAAAAAAAATTCGTCTATCATTTTTCATCTTTAACTTCTATTTAATGCATTAAAATTTAAATCTCAACCTCTAAACTCACCCACCCATCCCCTAATCATAAAGAAAACACCCTTTTCGAGCTGCAACCCTCTATGCGTGTCACCTACCACCTACACCCTCATATTTAGGTCCATTTTAAATTTTATGCTTTTAAATGAGAGAAGATATATTTTATATATGCAATCAACTCTTAAATCTCGTAAACTCCACTTCCTCTCTTCTTTTATTTTCATGTTTTTAATTATTTTTTTAATGTCATACTATATGCAATCAACTCTTAAATCTCGTAAACTCCACTTCCTCTCTTCTTTTATTTTCATGTTTTTAATTATTTTTTAATATGTTATACTATAATGACATGAACAATCGATTAATTTAGCATGATAAGATATAGATCTCTTAAATACTATTAAAAATTCAAATCATAAAATAATTCAGTTGAAACGATTATCCTTATAAAAATTTTCTATAACATTTTATATTAATTAATCAATTAAGAAAAAATCGATAACTATTAAAAAATATACATTCATATTTTTTTTGGATGAAATATTCTTCTAATTTTCAAAATTGGGCTAATTTATGAAAATCATTTAACATGCCTCCAAAAGCTTAGATTTACTCTTGAAAACTAAACGTTTGACATTAAATTTTCTATTAGTTTGATGTTTTGTCATATAATTTATTCCTTTAAATTGATGCATTCTCTCGATTATTTTATTATAAAATTTGAATATTCATGATTTTCCAAATATGTGACGTATTTATGAATTTTGTTCAAATTCAAAATATTAAGGAAAACTAGTCAAAGACGTTAGGCCAATAAATTAATTTTGATAGTTTACTATTTTTATTGATCTTAGATCCATGAAAAAAATATTCAATGAATTTGGTTTACCATAGCATCCATAATCTCGTCAAACTATAATTTTTTATTTCATTAATTTTTTAAAGTAAATTTTCATTTTTTATTCTAAGGTGAATCTTTAAATGAATAAAACTCATCGAAGAATTATATTATGAATCATTTTCACCACGTCATATGTGATCTCAGTCAATCAAATTCATTAATTTATTTTTTTAAGGCGAACCATCACCTATTTCTTATACGTAATTAGTGAGTGAGTAGTTATTAGGTAATTACTTAAAGATGAACGAACATGATTAATTAGACTACTACTAATATAATGAATAAGATTTATGATATAATTTCTCAAATAAATCACAAATAACATGATGAATCAAAATTATATAATTATTCTCTAATTAATGGGTATTGCATAACCTTATTGTCCTTGTCACGAGCCGTAATACTTGTGATTATAGATTATTCAATGATTACAAAAATTTTATTTCCATTTTTAAAATTTTCAAAGTAGAATTAAGGTTGGTAATGTTTTCTATACATTGGGATTTGATTCATATGTTAGACTAATTAACCAAAAAACAATATGGAATTATTAAACCAAATAGATTGTTTGAATGAACACAAATCTAATGAAAATGAGATAAATTATATTGCAAAAGCTATTTGTATTAATTGACTTCATTTAAAGATAATGCAGTGTAGTTAGATTATATACCAAGTATTGTCTGACCAAATAAATTGGAAAGAAAAAAAGAATATATAAAGAAAAAACATAATAAATAAATAAACAATAATATATATATATATATATATCCGAAACCGTTAGTTTAAATATTCTTTTAAATTTTAGTTGTTCTCTCCTTCTTAGTAAATTTCTCTCTTAGTCGTTTTTTACTTTGATCAATCTCTTTAAATTATAATCGACAATGAATTTTAGTATTGATTGCTAACCACTAACTTTATGAATCTATTAATTTTTTATTTTCAATTTTAATACGAATCTTTATTTTTATAGCATGCTCTTTCTATCCTTGTGACACATTTTTCTTCTGTCTAATGTGGCATGTTTTTGTTTTGTAGTTTGATTCGTCTATCTTCATGGCATATTTCAGTATACCCTAACGATCGATTGATGTTCACACAAAAGATTCAATCAACGTTAGTTTCTGATTTATGTTTTTATCGGTGATCACTTGAAAAGTTATACCCCACTCGGTTGGTGGTTGTTTGCCGATGAAACAAGTCCTGGATAGCAATATTTTTTTTTCATGATAGTTTGAATCGCCTACAACTTCTTTTTCTTTCTTTATGCGTCTCATTTGAACAAATAAATAAGATTCAGGAAGCATTTGAATTTTATTGGTAGTTTTATGTCCATAGAAATTTTTCTTTTTCTTTTTCTTTTGTTGTAAGAATTTTTGAATTGTTTAATCTAATTATTTTACTTCTTGAATGTGATGTAATCATAATTTTTTATAGATTTAATAAAAATTCAATAACATTTATCGAAAAAAGATCTAAACCCAAATTATGACATTGGTTTATATGATGGGAGATACTATGCAAATAGCAAAGCATGTATTTAAAGAAGAAAAATATTTTTATACATAAGTTTGTATAAATTTTTATTTACATAAGTTTATTTTATTTAAAAGAAAGTCTTTCATTTTAGGGTTTAGGTTAGGGTTTAAGGTTCAATATATTATGGTAAAATTTAATATTCATTATTAAAATTTAGGATTTAAAGTTTTAAGGTTTAAGTTTTAGGATTTTAGAATTTAGATTTTGAATTTTATAAAAAATTTATAATTTAATATAAGCACATGAACAAATCTGATTATTGAATTAATTAGTCAAAACGAAAATTAACTTAAAAAAGACCTTTTGGCAGCTAATGGCAAGGTCTACGACGTGAACAAAATGAATTTGGAATGAAATAAACTGGTTAGGATATTGTCGTCAGTGTGAACCTATAACAATATTTAATTTGAATTATTTTATCAATAAATTAAGTATTTTTAGTTATATCTTATATATAATTTTCCTTTAATCGTATAATAACTCTAATTCCTTTAATCGTATAGTAATAGAAATTACCAGTGCTATGCATTTTTATTTACTTTATATAGATCATAAAATTCAAAGATGATAAAGATGATGATGATGATAATAAATTTAAAACCTGAAAACTAATCACATATTTTGTGAGGTGTAGTGTTGTAAATAAATCGAGTTTGAATAAACAAGGTTATATTCATATTTGTTTGTTTATTTTTAAAGGTATTCATATTTTGTTCGTGTTTGTTTGAACTTTTAATATTTTATTTGTGTTTGTTTATTTATTTATTTTTAAAGGTGATTGTGTTCGTTTGTTTAATTTTCAGAAACTTGCTCGTTTAAGTGTTCATAAACGTGTTCGTTTATTCGTTCGTAAGCATATTCGTTTATATGTGTCAGGACCTCTTTAAAAAACGCGAGTTTAGGTGAAGAGTGCTCGACGATTGGTTTTGAAAAAGATGGATTTTATCATTTTTAATCTTGGAAAAATTCAAATCTTAGGAAAAATATAATTTAATTTAAAAAAATGACTTGGAGTCGCCACCGGCCACTTAGGTAGGCCAGACACCATAAAAATAAACCAAAGATTCAATTAAAAAATGTTGGGTTTAGGAGTCGGTTACGTGTAAGGACGACCCTTACAAACGCCCAAAAATTGGTAACTTGAAAAACATTACGTGGCATTGATACTTTGAAGATAGATATTAATTTAATTTTTCATTGTTAAGTGAACATTATTTGAATTTTGGATGTCCTTTTGATTTAGAAGTTACACCACCTTTAAACTTGAATTGAACGAGACGTCCTCTAGATAGGAAACCTCACCCAAATTCAAAGAAATGTAACTTCCGCCTCAAAAGGCTAAAGCAAAATGCATGACCATTTTATCTTGTTCATTTTAAGTTCTAATCCTAAAAAGGCTCCATTGCTTAAGTGTTTAAAACCTAAGCTACTAGTGTTGCTAGTTATTTACCTATCCATTTTATTTAATTCTAAACCTAAGTTATTTTGTCAAAATTCTAGGTTTTAAATAGCACATGAATTCGATATCAAGGTACACTCTCTAGGTCAGCATCATGGTACGTCAAAACACCAACCTCTTTAATGTATCCGAGATATAAGATTCAAATGCTATGTTACTAAATTTTCTCCCTAATTAAATTAATTAATTAATTAAGGCAACTATTCCTAAAAAGACTCTAAATTAATTAACTTAAGTTTATTAAATGACCTTCCTAAAATATGCCATGCAAAAACATAAAAAAAAAAAAAAGAACAAGGTAAAAGGAACCCATCAACTTTATTAGAATCATGGGTGTACATCATTACATCAAAAATTCTCATCACAAGAGTACAAAAGGGACTTAAATTGAAAGAGATCAAAAAGGGACTCGGAAGCAAACCTTGAAGATCGATTAGATTTAATTAAGTGTGAAATTAATTTTAAAGCTTAGGATTTTTATTTAAATTAAATTAATTAAATTTTCCTTAACTTCAAATCTTAATTAAAACCTACTTTAAATCTAACTTGGTGAATTTTAAGTTCAAAGGTTTAATTAGGGTTGGATTAAACTTAATTAAGTTAATTTTTAAATCTTATCTTAGAAATTTAAATTAATTAAGAGTCTTAATTAAAATAATTTCTAAATTTTAAGAATTTAACTTAACCTAATTAAAGTTTAATTGGTGAAATTTGGGCTAATTAGACCTAAATAGTTTTAAATCTTATCTTTTAGAAATTAATTAAAATTAATTAAAATAATTAATTAAAATTATTTTCTAAATTAAAGAATTAAAGTAAGCCTAATTTAAGTCTAATTTGGTGAATGTTTTAAGGTTTGAGGCTAAACTAGACCTAATTTAGGTGAGTTAATTTTAAAACTTATTTTTTAGAAATTAATTAAAATTAATTTAAAATAATTAATTAAAATAATTTCCAAAATTTTAAGAACTAAATTACACCTAATTCAAGTCTAATTTTTAGGTTCAAAGGGTTAAATTAATTAAATTTAACTACGTTAAATTAATTTTAAAGTTTTCTTAAAAATTAAATTAAATTCTAATTTAGAACCTTATTAAATTTTTTAAAATCTTTAAAATTAATTTTAAGTCCTAATTAAAGTCTAAAAACAACTAATTTCGAATCTAGGAGTCTAATCCATAAAAAAAAAGCCGAAACTAAAGAGGAAAAGAACTTACCGCCGGCGACCTCCTTTGCTTCCTCACCGATTAAAAACCTTCCCCTTACTCAAGCTTGTAATTGCTCCTTTGAATTTTGATCTCAACTCCCCCTTCTCTTCGTTTTTCCTCTGCCCCTTTAAACTTGAAATCCTCCTCCTTTTATAGGATTCAAACTCAGACTTTTGATTGAAGTAAAAAACTCCAAACAAAATTCAAATCCCTAGAAACACTCCACCAACCAAAAAATCCTCAACTCCCTTATTTCTTATTTTTGAATTTTATTCTATTTTTATTCATTTTTTACTATTTCTTGATTTTTTGTTATTTATTATTATTTTTTTGTTTTTTTTCTATTATATGATTATTATTATTTTTAAGAGAGAAATTCGTGTTGACAGTTGCCCCTCTTTGCTCAATGCTGTAGAGCAGGAGATGGACAAAGACTGAAAAACACGAATTCTGTAAATCTTGAAGCTTGAAGTTGTTCTTCTCATTTCGAAATTCCTCAAACTTAACATCATGCCCGGAGGATTTAAGATCGTATTGCCTTCTCGATTGTGCAAACGATATCATCACTCCCGAAGGTGATGGCCCGGAGGACTTAACATCATGCCCAGAGAACTTAATAATGACCCGGAGGATTTAGGATCGTATTGCCTCCTAGATTGTGCAAACGATATCATCACTCCCGAAGGTGATGGCCCGAAGGACTTAACATCATGCCCGGAGGACTTAATGATGACCCGGAGGATTTAACATCATGCTGGAGGACTTACTGATGACCCGGAGGATTTAATAGTGGGATATGGAGCTGTTCTTCTCAGTACGAAATTCTCCACCTCCACTGAAGAGTTTGAAGCTGTTCTTCTCACTTCGAAATTCTTCAGACGTAAGCGGTGAAACTTGAGGCTGTTCTTCTCACTACGAAATTCCTCACGCTACACCACTTTTTTCTGGACTCACACCAAAAGGTTGCCGATAATGTTTAATAATGGAATATGGAGCAGTTCTTCTCACTTCAAAATTCTCCATACGTAAGTGATGAAACTTGAGGCTATACTTCGAAATTCCTCGCGTTACACCACTTCTTTCTGGACTCTTGCCAAAAGGTTGCCGATAAAATTCGTTATTGTTGATTTCTTTAATTCCTGTTTAAAAGAAGTATCATGCATTGTTAGTATGCTTCTAAATACAAATATTCCTATTATGATGCATGAATGTTAATTGAGGCCACTTGGGCAAACTTTCAGCTTCAAGGAAAGCTCATAATTTCTTGCTTTGTCCCCCGACATATCTTCTTTGACTGATATAAGAATTCATCTCAAACTCAGGTTCAATTTTCAAAGTCTTCGCTTTTTGCTCTAAAGCGCCTTTTCAGGTTTTCACTTTAGATTTATTCTTTCTTTTCTTGCTTTGTCTCTTTTTCAACAAATGAAGTCTATCACGATCTCAATAACGCTTGTTCTCGTCTTCAACATATGATCTTTTCCCTTGTATTCTCAATCCGCTCCGAAAGAATTCATCCTTTTCATTGCTTTGGTTTTCGAATTTCTCATGATAGTATGTTCTTCTGGCACACTTTTGTAGCATTTCCCCACTCAAACTTGATCATAATTGCCTTGTTTTCTTATTCTGGTATTCACCCCGTAGAGATTCTTTGTCTTGTGATGTCGAAATTGTAACAATTTCTACACGTTGATGAATTGATCCGGCTATATTTTGCCCCAAATAATGTTCAATGTTCTCTCTTTTCCTCAAGTTTACTTGGGTCATTTGTTGCTCTTGCTCAAATACTTTGACATTTGGAGCTCTAACTGTTCTTCATCATATCTTCATCAACAATCGAGTACTAAGGTCACCTTCTGCTCTGTCTGCACTTAAAGGGTTAGTACATCATAATAATGCTCATGAAATCCTTTGCTTTTCTTGTATCTAATCAATTCATCTACAAGATACTTGTAAAAACAATGAACAAAAATGCTCAAAATAGTATTTTGAAAACATTTTTTTAAAAAAAATTGATTGTCATGGCAAACAAAACAAAAAAATTAGGCCTCTAAATACCAAGTGCAACAAAGACTTCGAAAGAATTTGCAAAGATCAACTCTGATGCGACCATTTTCCAACTTATTTTAGGCACTCATCAAATACCCCCAAACTCGAACTATTGCTTGTCCTCAAGCAATGCCAAACATCAAATTGCTAAACCTTACTCCCCTTTAGTCTTACTCTTTCATCTATTCTCCCCACCATGGTCATGTCTATCTCTCCGTTTTAGCCACTAGTTTACCCAAGGACTTCTACTAAGAAACAAACTCTAGGGCTAGGTGAGTGTGTGTGTTTAATAGACAAGGCTGATTCAAGGCTTTCTTAGATAAACTCTAAGTTCAAGACAAGTAGAATCTTGGATTAGTTATCTCCTTAAAACAGCAAGTCTTGAGCCAATTTCGGGCACCTCAAGATATGTGTTTTCTATTTCTTTCTTTGTTTTTTTTATTTATTTTTTCTTTTGTAGCACCTATTTAGCATACTAGAGCCAATTTCGGGCACCTCTAGTATGAAGGAGAGCAAAACTAGAGCCGGTGATAGGCACCTCTAGTTATTTTTCCAACAAGTTCTAAGTCTTTATCACCTAAGTTTATTAAAAGAACTCCTAAATCAAACAAGTCCAAAAAGTGTTTTTTTTGTCTAATCCTAAAGTAAGCTTTTAAGTTTTATTCCATGAGTATCCTATGGTTATCCCGTCAAAATAGTACTTGGCCATGGTAAAGAGAAAAATTTCTATAGCCTTAAAGGAGTAAACTAAAGCAAAGCTGACATAAAGCAGTACAAGATTACAAAATTAAATTCAAGAAAAGAGAATATATAAAACATTTTCAGAAAAAAATTACTCCCTTTTATGGTATTGCCGCGACATTGGGTAGCCTCGGTAGTATATAGGCCTTGTCTATATAGTCATTTGAACTACTCACCGTTTGGTCTTTACTTGGATTTCTTCTTCGGGATGACACTGATAAATTCATTATTTGACAAAATTTGCTGCATCATTATCACTTAGGGTGATCAGATGCCCTAGGTCTTCTCACGTTATCATCATCATGATCGAATACTTTATTGTTGTTTTTCATAGCTCAAAATCTGATCTTCTAAATTTTCAATAGATGTCCAGCTATTAAATTCAACCGTCATTTTCCTTTTCGACTTCTTTTTGCATTTTTCCGTCTTTTTTCATTTTCTTGAAAGAACCTTTTAAATTGAACCCTTGTGTGAGATGAATTTTTCATATCAATCTCCCGTATCTACATTTCATCTGAATGACCAAGCAATGTGAAAATTGATGTTTGATTCTGAGATCGGCCGATCTTCCATGTTACCCAAGTGATCCTCAATAACTTTCTGAAATTTCTTAATCTTAACATGTTTTAATTTATGCTTGTCAAAATGCAATGCTACTTTAAAAGTAATATTTAAAACAAAATGCAATGTTTTTACCGCTTTATATTCTCCTAAAAAATGCAATATTCAAATGATGTAATGCATGAATGCAAGAGACATCAATTTCAAAAGCTAGTCATTAGACAACATTCATCTAACTAAAAGATCGAATACAAGGAGAAGTCAATTTGTTGATAGAAGATAGCTGACTCGATCACCTCATTCAGTATGGTTCAACATCTGTCCTGGTATGTCGATGAGAATCTGTTGATGTGTCTTCTGCTTTATCAGGCAAAATCCATGTATATCTGACATTTCTTGTACTTGGTTCTGAAATTGATCACCAACTCTATCTACGCATCATCTGAGAAACCATCTCGGCTTGGCTCTTGACGTGTTCTTCACTCGAAACGTTGCTCAAAGCTTGCAAACTGTTTTTCCGCATGTCATGTTGTACTTTCTGAATTTCTCTTCTATTTCCCATCTTCATCCTTCGATAGTTCCTTGGGATGCCCCTAATTAAACTGTCAAATATGCGCTTTCTGACTATCTTCGCCTTTTAACCACCTGAACCCGACCTGAAGCTTAAATAATTGTTGAACCCAACTTGAAGTTTGAATAATTGTTGAACCCAATATAAGTCTAACTCTTTTCACTTACTGGAACGGTGTAGCAAAACCTCATATCCTCCTATTGTTGATGTTGTAACCACTCTCCTGACAACAACTAAGATACCTTAATTTTGGTAGACGTGCATCATACTTGAAGTCTTCTAAAATATCCTTGTATAATTGGTACTTGGTCTTCTCGAACATTAACTTTGATCTTGCGCTGAGTCTTCTCGAACACCAAATCTGATCGCGTACTGAGTCTTCTCGAATATGATCCATCCTGGCATATTGTCTTCCACTTGCCTATTAGACCTTTTAGTTTATGACTATTGTCTATTCAACTAGCTCATGAATCGATATCTCTAATACATGCTATATGAACTCACTCACACGCCACCAAAAAAAGTGTTAGTATGGTGAAATAATAATCTGAACAATAATAAATTAACTTGCGAAAAAATAACCAGAGAACAATTTATGTTGCAAAAAAATAACAAGAAAGCAGCTTATGTTGCATAAAAATAACCAGAGAGTAGTTAAACAGAGAAATCCTAATTTCAGCGGCATACCGCCTTATCTTATGGTCCTTGTCTGACTCTAAAAGGGGTGGGTTTCTACTCTATACATGTGGTTTTTGGTCTAGACACTGGGTTCCCGAACTATCGTTACCGTCTACTGCAACGATAAGACATCAATTCGGTAGTATAGATCCCTTACAACGGAGGTAAAGACCCCACGATGCGTAAGGTTAGTATACCAAAAGCAGATAAAAATCCAAAACTCGGAACTGAAGAGCATCACGTCGGATAATATCTAACTCCCACTTAAGGTGAAAGCTCGGATCGAGAGCTTATGCATGAATGACAAAATATATCACGAAAGTAAAAAGTTATCCTCATTCAAATAATGTTCACTTAACAATAAAAAATTAAATTAATTTATATCTTCAAAATACCGAAATGACACGTAAAGTTTGAAAAAAAAATTAGGCCTGACTCACAAAAAATAATTTTTAAGTCCCCACCGGAGTCGCCAAGCTGTCGCGACCTCTTTAAAAAACGCGAGTTTAGGTGAAGAGTTCTCGACGATTGGTTTTGAAAAAGATGGATTTTATCATTTTTAATCTTGGAAAAATTCAAATCTTAGGAAAAATATAATTTAATTTTTTAAAAAATGACTTGGAGTCGCCACCGGCCACTTAGGTAGGCCAGGCACCATAAAAATAAACCAGAGATTTATTTAAAAAATGTTGGGTTCGGGAGTCGGTTACGTGTAAGGACGACCCTTACAAACGCCCAAAAATTAGTAACTTGAAAAACATTACGTGGCATTGATACTTTGAAGATAGATATTAATTTAATTTTTCATTGTTAAGTGAACATTATTTGAATTTTGGATATCCTTTTGATTTAGAAGTTACACCACCTTTAAACTTGAATTGAACGAGACATCCTCTAGATAGGAAACCTCACCCAAATTCAAAGGAATGTAACTTCCGCCTCAAAAGGCTAAAGCAAAATGCATGACCATTTTATCTTGTTCATTTTAAGTTCTAATCCTAAAAAGGCTCCATTGCTTAAGTGTTTACAACCTAAGTTACTAGTGTTGCTAGTTACTTACCTATCCATTTTATTTAATTCTAAACGTAAGTTATTTTGTCAAAATTCTAGATTTTAAATAGCACATGAATTCGATATCAAGGTACACTCTCTAGGTCAGCATCATGGTACGTCAAAACACCAACCTCTTTAGTGTATCCGAGATATAAAATTCAAATGCTATGTTACTAAATTTTCTCCCTAATTAAATTAATTAATTAAGGCAACTATTCCTAAAAAGACTCTAAATTAATTAACTTAAGTTTATTAAATGACCTTCCTAAAATATGCAATGCAAAAACATAAAAAAAAAAAAGAACAAGGTAAAAGGAACCCATCAACTTTATTAGAATCATGGGTGTACATCTTTACATCAAAAATTCTCATCACAAGAGTACAAAAGGGACTTAAATTGAAAGAGATCAAAAAGGGACTCGGAAGCAAACCTTGAAGATCGATTAGATTTAATTAAGTATGAAATTAATTTTAAAGCTTAAGATTTTTAATTAAATTAAATTAATTAAATTTTCCTTAACTTCAAATCTTAATTAAAACCTACTTTAAATCTAACTTGGTGAATTTTAAGTTCAAAGGTTTAATTAGGGTTGGATTAAACTTAATTAAGTTAATTTTTAAATCTTATCTTAGAAATTTAAATTAATTAAGAGTCTTAATTAAAATAATTTCTAAATTTTAAAAATTTAACTTAACCTAATTAACGTTTAATTGGTGAAATTTGGGCTAATTAGACCTAAATAGTTTTAAATCTTATCTTTTAGAAATTAATTAAAATTAATTAAAATAATTAATTAAAATTATTTTCTAAATTAAAGAATTAAAGTAAGCCTAATTTAAGTCTAATTTGGTGAATGTTTTAAGGTTTAAGGCTAAACTAGACCTAATTTAGGTGAGTTAATTTTAAAGCTTATTTTTTAGAAATTAATTAAAATTAATTTAAAATAATTAATTAAAATAATTTCCAAAATTTTAAGAACTAAATTACACCTAATTCAAGTCTAATTTTTAGGTTCAAAGGGTTAAATTAATTAAATTTAACTACGTTAAATTAATTTTAAAGTTTTCTTAAAAATTAAATTAAATTCTAATTTAGAACCTTATTAAATTTTTTAAAATCTTTAAAATTAATTTTAAGTCTTAATTAAAGTCTAAAAACAACTAATTTCGAATCTAGGAGTCTAATCCATAAAAAAAGCCGAAACTAAAGAGGAAAAGAACTTACCGCCGACGACCTCCTTTGCTTACTCGCCGATTGAAAACATTCCCCTTACTCAAGCTTGTAATTGCTCCTTTGAATTCTGATCTCAACTCCCCCTTCTCTTCGTTTTTCCTCTGCCCCTTTAAACTTGAAATCCTCCTCCTTTTATAGGATTCAAACTCAGACTTTTGATTGAAGTAAAAAACTCTAAACAAAATTCAAATCCCTACAAACACTCCACCAACCAAAAAATCCTCAACTCCCTTATCTCTTATTTTTGAATTTTATTCTATTTTTATTCATTTTTTTACTATTTTTTGATTTTCTTTTATTTATTATTATTTTTTATTTTATTATTTTTTTTCCTGTTATATGATTATTATTATTATTTTTAAGAGAGAAATTCGTGTTGATAATATGTTTAAAAATATAAAATAAATTAACATAAATAAAAAATAAAAACAACAAGACTATAAACGAACTTATTTGTGAACATAAACGAATTGAACACACATTTATTCATGTTCATCCGTTTATTAAACAAACATCAAAATTTTGTTTTTGCTTATTTATTTAACTTATAAATTAATATTATACGAACAGTTCTGCGAACACTCAATTTATTTACACCCTAATAAGGCACATCAAGACTTTTATTTAACAAAAAATTATTTAAAATAAAGAATAAATTTTAATATAAATATTATCCTATTCAAGTCGTAACAAAAAAAAAAAAGACTTTGAATATCTGTCGAAACTGTCTCGTGGATGATCGTTTAAAATTGTTATGGAGATATATGTTTGTCCATCGACCACCATGTTACCTTTGTAGAAATTCGTTTTTATTCATTTATAAATTTAACAAAAATAAATTTTATCTATATTTTATCAATTTAAATATATTTTTAAATAATTTAATATTTATACATCTACCTTCATGTAATGTTTTATTTACACATTCATTTTCTTTTATTGATTATTTTACTTTTGAGCTTATATTCGTATTTTATAATTAATTTATCATAATTAATATCAAATTTTATGAATATTTTTTTATTTCTTTATTGTCTTTTTATGTGTCTCAACATCATATTCTAATTTTTTTTAATTTTAACCTTAATCATAAACTTTAAATTTTTTTTAGTATAAAAATATAAATAAAAACATAAGACACACACAAAAAAAATTATTCTCAGTGACGAAGCTGTATGAAGGATGGGAAGTGTTATTGCTGTCTACAACTTTTTTTACTTTTACCTATTTTAAATATTTTCTAAAAAATTAAAATAATTATAAAATTATCTTCAACATTTCAAAATTTATGTTTTGCCTCTTTACTTTCAAATGTTGCTCCCTGAAGGGGTGTGCCACTAGTTTTAGTCTTTATTTTCGATCAAAGTCTCAAATCTAAATTTAAGAGACAAACGGGTATTTGTAAAAAGTTAACTGTTTTGATTGTTCTAAATAATCATTTAAGAAAATCAATCAATAAACAAACATTTAAAATCAAATATAAATATTTAAAATTATTATTACCGATAAACAAATATATCTTATCGATACAGAAAATAAATGCAATCTTATCACACTGGAGTGGATGATCCAATCTCAAAATTTACTGGTCTCTGCCCTCAATCATGACAAGACTGCTGAGTTCTTACCAGGGATAGGTATTTAGTCGAGTCGAGTCAAAAAAATTTGAGTTATTCGAGTTGATGAGTAATATTTTACAACTCAAACTTTACTTAAAATTTTTTCGGTTTGAGTCAAGTTTAAAAAATTCGAGTCGAGTCGATCGAGTCGAGTTTTTGAATTCTTATAAATATTTAATTATAATTATTTATCATGTTATAGTATGATTTAGTTCCAATTTAGACGACTTTCTCTAATCATATAAGATATACATGTATATTTTTTTCATATGTAACAATATTTTTTTATATTTTTATATATAAATGTATATCTATCATAAAAAATTGAGAGATTCGTCTTAAACTTAAAAATTATTCATTTAATTATTAAAAATTTTGAGTTATTCGAGTTTTCATTTTACAACTCAAATCGAATCGAATTATTCGATTTTTTCGAGTCGAATCGAGTTTTACTCGCCCCTAATTCTTAGGGTGCCGTATGGGCTCCACTTTGTGAAGAAATTGCTGATTTCCTCTCTGTGAGAATCCATGACAAATCTCATAGACTTCAATCCCTTTGCTGTCAAAGCATGCATGTTTTTCCCCCTCAAAGTTCGTCAATTCTCTGCTTCTCTTGTATGACTCCCAAAGATTTTCTATCATTCCATATCTGACCAAAATGTTGACCAGTATGTAAACACAAGCAGGCATGGCTGCAAAAGCACTAAACTTTAGTTAGTCTTTGTATTATATAATCTAAAGAAGTGCTTTATAGCCCAATACCGTTTCTCAGTCCTTGAAAGATACAGTGAATGTCCATGCTTTTATTCGGAAGAATTCTTACCATCCAAAAGTCCAATGCAGGGGTAACGGTTCCAGTCGAGTTCGATTGTAACTCGAAAGGCTTGAAGCTAAGTTCAATCCGACTCCAAAGATAGCAAGCTTAAAATTATTGAGTTTGAACTCGAAATCAAAATTATAATTTAAATTTGAACTCGAACTAAAAAATATCAAATTAAACTTAAATATAATTAAACTCGATTATAGTTTTAAATTATTAAGCTCAACTAGAGTTCAAACTTCAATCTCAATAAAAATTAATATAAAAATATATTTAAGCTTATGTTTAGCCCAAAGACAAAAAAAAAAAAACATGCTTTGCAAGGTAAAGTCCTATTTTATTTATAGCCAGATTTTTTTCTCATTTCTTCATAACGAAGTGATTAGAGATTATTATCTCCGGATCAATTATATTTTTCTTTATATCATGCGAAAAGGAATAAATTGCATCAAGAGTTCTTTAAACTTCTCTTCGTGTTCAACTTATTGCTATATAGATTTTAAATTATAAAACTTTTATTTGATACCAATGATGAATCTACAAAGTAATCATCGTCTGGATCAATTTAAATAATAATAATAATAGTAATAATAATCATCATCTAATATAATTTATATATATGATTTTAAAATTTTAAATTTTTATTATTCAATCATCTTAAAATTTATTTTATTATCATATTAAAAAAATTATTATCTATATATTTATCTAAATAAAATTAAAATATTTTTAAATAAAATTTTATATACAATTTAATTAATTTTAAAAAAATATGTCATAAAAATATAAATTTATTTAAAAGTAATAGAAATATATTGCATTTTTATTATCTGTTAAGTTATTTTTAAAAAATATTTGATATGAGTTTTAAGCTTTTACTAAAAATATATTTTTAAAATATAATTTTGATCTTAATTTTAATTATGTTTTGTTATTTGTATTTCATATTCATTATATAATAAGATAAAACCGAAGAATACTCAAAGAATTATTCTTTCAAAAAAATATATATTTAATCAATTAGTAATCAAAATATATTTAAATTATTTTTAAAAAATAATTATATAATTTATAAAATATAATGAAAAGATAAATAATCTCATTATTTTTATTTTTATATTTTATTTCAATTAAATTTTATTTCTTAAATGAATCCAAACTTAAAAATTAAATTAAAATTTTATATTGGACCATTTCTTTTATTTTTTACATGTCAAAAACCTAATTTATATTAATATTATAATATAAAATAAATAGCATTTAAACCATGACAAAAACGATTGAAAATTTTTGTTTGCTCCTTTGTGTTAATGACTTCCATTGAAGCAAAACAATGCATGTGTGTTGAAAGATTGATTTCACTAATTAAAAACTTTAAAAAAAGAGCATGTTTGATGTATGACTGCCATTAACTTAAGCCAACCAGAGAACGTTTAAGGGACATTTTCATGTTAAAAGTCAATTTATTTTGTCATTCTTAAAACATTTTTTCAATCGCTTTTGTATTTGCTAAAACGATTGTGCTAAAACAGAGGTGGGTTTAAGATTTTAAGATCTTGATCTGCTTTTGCTTTTGCATTATGGGTTTGAGTTTAGGTTTTTAAGATCTCATGTTTAGGATTAAATAACTTCTAGTTGAAATTAGGTTCAAAATGAAATAATGTGTAAATAATAATTTTCTTTTCAAATTATTTTTTTAAAATCTCTAAATTAATATTTGAAATTATTTTAAAATAAAAAGTATAATATATTCATTTATTTAAAATTTTATTTTAAATAAATATTAATTATATATTAATTCTTTAAATTTTTTAATCTTTAAATCAATATATTGATGTTCATTGATATTCAATATTGATGACATTTAACGTTGTTAAACGTTATTAATATTCAAAAATATTCTACGTATGCAATATACATCCATTTTCCCAACTCAACTTAAAGGAGTATTCCCACAAAGTTTCTAAATTTCTCGTGGGGTTGATAATTCTTACCATTGACTACACCAACATTAATGCACACAAACTTCTAAACCGACTTTAAAAGGACACTGTAGAAGGTTGAACTGAGATACCTTGCTCTTCCCCACCATGAGTGGATGGTTTGGACCACGACGAGTCTTGAGGAACAAGACATGAATGGTTGCGATGGGTTTTCTCCATCACTCATATCAGTTGAAACTAAGGCAGTGAGGAGGCTATTATTAGGGCATTAGTCAAACCACATTTCAGTTCACTAAACTCATTTGTTTTCGTATAGCTTTGCGGACCAAGTACGGTAGTTTGGGAAATGAAAGAAAAAGAAAGTGGAAACTGAAAAATTTATCGATAAAAAAATACTTTACGCAAACCTTTAATTTTAGGTTTTATGATTTTAGGTTAAGTTAGGTTTAAGGTTTAAGCGTATAATATATAGGGCGTATAATTTAAAGTTTATGGTTAAAGTTTAGAGATAGGATTTAAAGTTTAGTTTTAGGTTTTAAGGTGATAAAACTAGAGATTTAAGTTTGACATAATTTTAAAAAAAAACCCTAACTTTTAACTAAATAATTACTTTGACTCTTATTCAGTTTCTTAAGTAATTTAACACTTAATGATTTATTTTCGGTCAAAATGACTCTATGCGAATGAAAACTTTCAGTCAACTAAAGATAAACATGTAGAAATAATTTGAAAAATTAACATAGATATTTTTTAGATTTTTTCAAAATTATTTTTTTTAACTCGTGTGTCATTTTGTAAAGTTAACATATTTGTCTATATAAAATTATATTGCGGCATGCACTGCTATATTGGTTTATCACATCATTTCAAGTCATTTATCGTCATTTTGACTAATAATTTTCATCTTTGGAGGAGTTATTTTAACCCAAAATGAAATGTTGATAATCAAATAACTTCAAAAATATAAGTTAAAGTAATTATTCAATCAAACATTAAGAATAAATTTTAACATTGTGCCTTTAGGTTTTAGACTTTATAACTTAAAATGAAAGGTTGTACAATTTTTTTATAAAATTTATTTGTCAAAATATAACCTTTAATCTAATGTGGAATGTGATGCATAAATATTAATTTTGTATAATTTATATACATGTATTTTTATGTAATTCAACTTTCATAAATCAATATTATCATTGTTAACTTAGTACCATTTTACATTTTTAAATTATCCGATGCTTAGTGGATGCGAGCCTCATTACCTATATAATATTATGAGATATGAGATATTGTATGAACTTCTCTTGATATGTATATATTGTGTGTTGAAATATACATGCATGTTATCATGTGTTTAGATGGATATCGTAGAGTCATTGTTATCATGTCATGATATCATTCATGTAACATTGCTTTATTTATGATATGTATGATGAGGGTCGAGTGACGGAGTACCCATCGAGCTTTCGTAGCTCAACGTTCAAAATGTGTTTTTCTTCGCAGGTATCTAGGTTGTAACCGGGCTTGGAGGAGCACCATCGAGGGTTGGACTTTCAGTATCAACTTTGTGTTAGAGTACATTACTAGATGTAATGGATCATGTACTTGTAAGACACTATATGTCATTGTAACTCTTATTTTAATTTAGATCGAGTCAAATGTTTTAAAATTTGTATTTATTTGAAGTTCATGTTTACTCTTTTAAAATACTTGGGTTTGTATCGTTTGAATTTAATGGATTTGCTTTGGATTTGAATGGATCAATAGGCCTTTGAAGCAAAATTTTTATAACATGGGTTTTGGATCGAAGGCCCAATGTTGACATCTGGGTCGAGGGTGTTTCAATTTTACCTTCAAATTTTGTAAAAAAATTAAAATAATAGATAATGTTACCCGTACATGGCATTCTCGTCCAAGTCTTCATGTGTAGGTGGCCTTCTTGTCACAACCCAGATTTAGATTAGAGTGTCAGATTAACCAGTATTGTTAGGATTTGATATTTGGGCCTCATGTTTGAGTTTGAGCATTGTTGGGACTTAGGGTTCCGGGCCTTAAGTGGTTGTTGGGCTTGAGGAGTTGTTAGACTTAGGATATATGATCCTTGAAGGTACTTACTAGGCCCATGCGGAGAATTAGATTCTCACTTGAGCAATAGCATGTTCCCTTCACTTAAACGATCGGGACAAAGCTCGGGTATAGAGCTTGAAAATAAATTTTAAATGTATAAAATAAAATCAAATTCATAGATAGATAATTAAGTTAAATTTTATGTAAACTTGCAAATTCCGGACATTAAAACAAGTTATAATCAGTTTGTGGCTTGACTCTTTTTTGTAAGAAAATAAAATTCCCCACCGGAGTCGCCAAACTGTCGCAACCCCTTTTTCAAGCGGTTCGACGATTTTTTCTTTAAAAATAAAAACAACGGAGTCGCCACTAATCTTTTTTAAAGGTGTGATTGGATCACCTAAAACGGATTATTTTAATAAAATAATTTTATTTTTATTAAAACAATAATTTTTAGTCTGCGAAAATAAAAAAACGAGTTCGGGAGTCGGTTACCGTGGGGAAGGGTTAACACCCCCACAATGGTACCTAGCCGATTATAAAATGTTTTAAAGTTAGAATTTGCAAGTTCGTATAAAATTTAAAATATTTTCCATTTATGAATTTAATTCCATTTTAACGGCCCCACTACCAGGAGAATAAACTTTAATCACCGCCAACATTTCTGACACTAACCCGTTACCTCCCTTTAGTGGAATACCATATTAATTAAGTTATACTTTTTTTAATCAAGAAAACTAAAGAAAATTAGGTGTGTTAAAGCTTTTATTTTAAGTTAATAATTATTAACTTAAAAAATGTTTAAGCTAATTTTACCTATTGAGGTTAAAGTGTAGTTAAGTGTAGTTTATTAAAGAGGTAAGTATTTTTTTTAAAAAAAAACTCTAACTATGGCATTTAAGTACTTAACCTTAAGGCTTTATTTAAACTAATAAAAAGTAACATATATTACAGCGAATAGTAAAAATAAAAAATAAAAAAAATTAAAGAAGGTAATAAAGGTTAAAAAATAGTAAGAACAAGATTTCAATTTATTCCTTATTTTTATCTTTATTTTAATAAAGATTAAAATTTTTAAAAATGATGGTAATATTAATAAAAGGTCAATTAAAAAAAATAAATAAAATGAGTTTTAATAAAAGCGATTGGGACATAATTATGAAACCAAATTTTTAAACAACTCAAAAACTTTATTCCAATAAAAATGGATCAAAAAATCATCTTTAAAAATTCTTTCAAAAGTTCTTGGTGTTTTTCAAGAGTGAAGAACATCGAGAACTTACCACCGTGTCCGTCGCCTTCCACCGGCGCCGATCGTCGTTACCGACGGTGGGAATAACAAAAATCTTTTGTTTCAAACTTTTAAAAAAACTCTCCTTAAACGTGAATCAATCAAAATAAGAACATTAAAAAAAACAACAATAAGGATGATATTTAAAAAATTTTGAACAAGATGAATTTTATGATTTTTATAATATACATCCAATAATAAACAAATAAAAACAAATCTAAAAGGAAAATAAATAAATAAATAAATAAATAAATAAATAAATAAGAAAGAGATACCTCAAAAAAAGCTTCCAAGTTATTATTCCAACACCTAATTCAAATACAAATCGAAGTATTCTCTAAAGAATTTTCGTGTGAAATCTCGTGTCCAAGTATCGTGCTTCAATTGTTTGTGGTGTTGTGGTCTGCAATTATAAGTGAAGGGGAAGGAGTTTATCTAGGATTTTGAATCCACAAATACAAGGAAAAAATATCAAAATTAAAAACTCTAAAATCACAAATTTTTGGGTAAAAAATCACCCAAAAAGTCTTGATTTGATTCCCTGAGTCATTTCTTCAATTTGAACAAAATGTGCTTTCTTATTATGATGATACATTCCTTTTGAATTGAATGTGAAAAATCAAGGTTGCAATCTCCTTTTTTTTTCTTCAAATCAGCTCAAATTATTTTTCTTTCTTTTAAATCAAATTTGCAAGAATAATATAGTTTCAATTTTTTTTCTTTTTGAGCCAAAAATCAGTGACAACACCCTGTAGGTGGATGAAAACAATCAACAACTCCCCGAACAGTCTAGTCCTTGCTACACCCTGTAAAACTAAACATGTAATCGTATACTCATTGCAATAACCAACTCACGTCCTAGATCCTACAGATACAATGCAAGTAGGAATCTTTACCTTTAATCGTACCCTTTTTATGTATCCTGTTAAATTTTTTAAAATAATTAAAATTAAAATTTTAACTTTAATATTTTAGGCTTAAATTTTAAACCCTACACTCTAAAATATACACCTTACCCTAATTTCCTAAATCCTAAGATTAACCTTTAACCTTAAACCCTAAAACCTAAATTCAATAATTTAAAATAAAAACATCAATAAAGACACGATTAAGAAAAGATAATTTATACCTATATAATGTTAGTTCAGAACATTATGATTTCAAATATCTTATTTGATTTTACAAATTGTAATTATATAATTATAAAGTTTAAATTCAAAATAATATTAAACACTATAAACAAGTAACTTTAAACTCTAAAAATATTTTTATTTATTTAAATAATTATATGGATATAAAATTATTTAAGTTAAAAAATAAAGTTTAGTAATCACACCAATTCTCACTTGTCACCGAATTGAAGAATGTAATTAGAAACTTCAATTACACTTAATTTAATAGAACCCACAAATTATGATGATTTTCCAAACACAATTACTGTCGCGACTGTTTGAAAACCGAAAAATGATTGAAAAATAGCCTGGCAAGTTGAATTGAAAAATCTGAATTTTATCGCTTTTAATCTTGAAAAACCCAAATTTTATTGAAAATATGTATTCTTTTAATTTCAAACATGTATTCTTTCAAAAATGATTTTTCAAACACAATTCTCACTTGTCACCGAATTGAAGAATGTAATTAGAAACTTCAATTACACTTAATTTAATAGAACCCACAAATTATGATGATTTTCCAAACACAATTACTGTCGCGACCGTTTATGAAAACCGGAAAATGAGTGAAAAATAGTCTCGCAAGTTGAATTGAAAAATCTAAATTTTATCCTTTTAATCTTAAAAAACCCAAATTTTATTCAAAACATGTATTCTTTTAATTTCAAAAATGGTTTGGAGTCGCCACCGGTCACTTTGGTAGGCCAGACACCATAAAACAAATCAGAGATTCATTCAAAAAAATGTTTGGGTTCGGGAGTCAGTTACGTGTAAGGACGACCCTTACAAACGTCCAAAATTGATACCTTATTAATTATACGTGGCATTTTGGTATTTTGAATATAGATATTAATTTAATTCTTTATTGTTAACTAAATATAGTTCAAATTAAGGATATCCTTTTGAATAAAAAAATATATTCCTTTTAAACACGTGCTTGAATAAGACGTCCTCTAAATAGGAAACCTTAACCCGAATTTAAAAAAGATATAAATTCCACCTCAAAAGGTTTTAAATGCATGATCATTTATTATCTTGTTCATTTTAAGTCCTAACCTAGAAAGGCTCCATTAGTTAAGTATTAAAACCCTATTTAAATTATTAATCTCACCAAGTGCATGATAACACCCGAATGCTCGGACACTACCATCTTGTCACTTAACAAAATTAACAATATTATTAATGTCACTAATTGTTTACCTAATTAATTTTATTTAATTCTAAACCTAAATTAATGAATCAATTTCTAGGTTGTGATAGCATATCAATTCAATATCAAGGTAAAATCTTTAGGCCAATATCATGGTACGTCAAAACATCGATCATTTAGTGTATTCGAGATATAAGATTTAAATGCTAACATTACTAAATTATCTCCCTAATTAATTAATTAATTAAAGCGACTAATCCTAGAAGCCTCTAAATTAATTAACTAAATAAGAATTAAATGTCGCCCTAAAAAAATATACTACATGGTTTTAAAAAACAAAGTAAACGAAGCATAAATAAATAAAACAGTATATAAAAAGGCTAAGTTACTTTTATTAAAGACATGAGAGTTCAATTACACCAAGGAAGGGACTTACAAGGCATAAATAAGAGACACATGAATTAAAATAATAAAAATCCGATTTTAGAGGTTGAATTAGACTTAATTAAATTTAAATAATTTTGAAACTTAGAACCTTTAATTAAATTAAAAATTTAATCAAATTTTTTCTAAGTTTAAAATTTAAATTAAACCTAATTAAAGTCTACTTTGACAGAAATTTGGTTTAAGGTTCAGTTGAGGTTAAATTAGATCTAATTATATTAAATTAATTTTAAATTCAATCTTAGAAATTAAATTAAATTCAACTAAGAACCTAATTAAATAATTTATAAGCCTTAAAAATTAATTAATCCTAATTAATATCTAAATTAATTAATTTTCGAGTTTAGAGTTCAACTTGGGGTCATTTAGGGACTAAATTGAGTGAATCTAGAGTTTTTAGGTCTAATTAGAATGTTTAGGGACCAAAATAAAATACGGTTCAAGGTCTGGGAGACCGAGGAGGTAATTATCCCCCCTCCACTAAGAAACATGCGGGATCCGGGGTGACCCGGATCCGACCCACACGACCCCGCTTGCCAAAACAGCAGTATTTTGGACGCGATATACCCCCTAAAACCGAGTTAACTCCGTCATATGTCCCCACCACCAACTTGGTTGACTCAGCAACTCCTAAAACTCTTTAGGCCTAACACCAAAAAACCCAAAAACCTTATCTAAGATGGATCAAAAAACTCAGAAAACCAAGGTGTTCATGCATGTTTATCCAAAAAATGGATGAACACGAAGAACACCACATGAACACGCCCTAATCGCCGCCCCTGAATCCACTTCTCCACCGTCGACCATCGTACCGACGTGTTTTCCGACCACCGCACTAAAGCTCCGGCCACCATTAGAAGATCGTTTTTGGTGCCGTTTGATCACCGAAAAGCTCCAAAACCACCGGAAAACTTGAAAAAAACGGATCTAATATCTAAAATCCTTCAAATCTATCCTATTTACCCCCTAAACTAACTGATCAAACCCGGATTTCTTCCTAAACCCGTTCAAATCAGAATCAAACCTAAACAAATAAAGGAAACAAACGAGAAAAACAAGGAACTCACCTTCATTGATGAACAATCCGATGATCCACTCCTTGTTTCCTCACCGATCAAATTCTCATTTTTGATTGAAGTCTCACGTTACTCCAGCTTCCAGCCCTGATAACTTCCAACGTCCCCCTATTTCAATCTACCGTCCTCCTTTTAAAGGACTTAAATCCAAAGTCCTAAAAAAAATCAAACTTCACCCTCTCCTAAAATCACTCAACCTAACAACCCTAAAATCTGGAAATCTCTCCCTCTCCTATTCTTTTTGTTTTTTTTATTTATTTTTTTTATTTTTTATTTTTAGTTATTTATTCTATTTTAAACACCCCAAAATTTGGGTGTAACAGTTGCCCCTCTTTGCTCAATGTTACGAAGTAGGAGATGAGCAAGACTGAAAAACACGAATTTTGTTTAAACCTTTTGGATGAAGCTTGAAGCTGTTCTTCTCATTACGAAATTCTTCAAGCTAAACCTGTGACGGAACCCGAGGTTGTTCTTCTTATTATGAAATTCCTCGTCTCCCGGAAACCTGGAGTTGTTCTTCTCATTACGAAATTCTCCAGATAAAAAGTGATGAAAACCGAGGTTGTTCTTCTCATTACGAAATTTCTCGTATCTCATGAAATTTGGAGCTGTTCTTCTTATTACGAAATTCTCCAAACTCATTAAGTGAAGAAAATCGAGGCTATTTTTCTTATTACGAAATTCTTCATCTCTAGGAAATTTGGAGCTATTTTTCTCATTACGAAATTCTCCAGATAAAAAGTGATGAAAGTCGAGGTTGTTCTTCTCATTATGAAATTCATCGTATCTCATGGAATTTGGAGTTGCTCTTCTTATTACGAAATTCTCCAAACTCATCAAGTGACGGAAATCGAGGTTGTTCTTCTTATTACGAAATTCCTCGTTTCCGGGAAATCTAGAGCTGTTCTTCTTATTACGAAATTCTCCTGATCAAAAGTGATGAAAACTGAGGTTGTTCTTCTCAGTACAAAATTCCTCATACTTCATCACATCTTTCAGGACTCACACCGAGAAGGCTACTAGTAATATTTTATCTTGTTGGTTTCTTTGAATAATTTTTTATTAACTCTTGAATCCTGTTTAACAGAAATATTATACATTATTAGTATGCTCCTAATGCAGATGTTTCTATTATGATGCATGAGAACTGCCTAGAAAGGCATGTATTATCAGTCAATTTGTCGCTTTGAAGAGTCCAATTAGCTCTTCTCTCTCGTTTCCAAGCTCTTGGTCATGTCTCAATTCATCTTACATACAAAGGGAAACCTTTGATAATTTTCCTCTTTTGTTCAATTATTTCCACTGATCCTAGCCCATATCAGAGACTTTCCTCTGAATTGTTTCTGATCGTTTCGTCTGATTGTCGGAACATATTCGTTTTTATTCTGTTACTCTGATTTGGAAAAACAAATCTTACCTGTAACTTTTAATAACATAGTGATGGCAAAAGATTTTTTGTATTTATTAATTCACATTAGTTCATTAGCATGATGCTTTGGATAAAATTGAAGGCTCGGAAGAAAGAAATGAATATATTTACTGGAGCTTTTTGTATGTTTATGATAAGCATGGAAAAAAAGTCATGGCAAACCAATTGGAAGGAAAAAGTAAGAAACAAAATCCAAACTCCCAAGCGCTTATCACATGCGATCATCTAGGCCTTTCCTGAGATATAGATTTAAAGTAGATCTGCTTGTCTGACAGTTCTTCAAATGAGGTCCAACTTTGCAGACATGAACACCCTTCCGAACTACTTGATAACCGAGAGGTATGAATTGTTGGATGTCTACTATCATGCATTTGAGCCTCCATTCCTGGTTTTCGACCCAAATCTTTCTTTGGTATAGAGACGTCCTTTGCGGGTTTTCATCTCGACCCCTCCTTTCTTTCTTTCCATCATTTTTTATGAAATGCCCTTTCGGGTTTTCGTTTCATTTTCTTTTTCTATTTTTTCTCTTTTCTTTTCTTTTTCTTTTAATCCTTTAGGCGTAATACTTCTTAACAGAATCATAATTCACGGGCTTATGTAATTCTCGTCCGTCTATTTCATTCAAGATCATCGCGCCTCCGGAAAAGACCTTTTTGACAATATATGTCCCTTCCCAATTCGGCATCCATTTCCCACGGAAATCATGATGTATCGGCAAGATCTTTTTAAGCACTAGATCACCCTCTCGGAATTCTCATGGTCGAACTTTCTTATCATGAGCTTGAATCATCCGTTTCTGATACATTTGGCTATGGCAGATAGCTTTCAACCGTTTTTCTTCGATTAAATTCAACTGATCCAAACAAATATGTACCCACTCTGCATCGTCTAGTTTTACTTCTGATAATACTCGAAGAGATGAAATTTTAACTTCTAGTGGTAACACTACTTCAGTCCCGTATACTAGGGAATATGGTGTTGCCCCGGTAGAAGTTCTTATCGAAGTTTGGTACGCAAATAAGGCGAAAGGAAGCCTTTCATGCCAGTCTCTGTATGTTTTTGTCATTTTTGACATGATCTTCTTGATGTTCTCGTTAGCTGCGTCAACCACTTCATTCATCTTCAGTCGTATGCCACCGAGTTGTGATGAATTATCTTGAACTGCTCATAGGTTTTCGCTATCTGTCTGTTATTGAAATTGGTAGCATTGTCCGTGATGATTCATTCTGGTAGACCATACTAACAAATAATCTCTTTCTTCAAGAACTTGCAAACTTTTATTCTCGTGATATTAGCATAAGAAGAAGCTTCTATCCACTTGGTGAAATAATCGATAGCCACTAGGATAAAGCAATGCCCATTTGAAGATTTAGGGTGAATCTGTCCGATTACATCTAATCCCCAAACAACAAAAGGCCAAGGTGAATTCATTGTATGTAACGGTACTGGCGGAGAGTTGATTTTATCTGCATAAATTTGGCATTTGTGACACTTTTTGGCATGCTCTATGCAATTTCCTTCCACAGTAGACCAGTAGTATCTGTATCTCATTATTTTTCATGCCATCGAGAAACCATTGGCGTACGTACCGCAGATTCCATCATGCACTTCTTCAAGAATACTTTTAGCCTGACGAGCATTGACACACCTTAGTAACACCTGATCTCTACTCTTTCTGTATAAGACGTCGCCATCTAACACATACGCGGCAACCATTCTTCTGATTGTTCTTTTGTCACTATCATTAGCTCCAAATGGATAAGCTTGAAATTTGATGTATTGCAGAATATCAAAGTACCAAGGATTACCATCTTCTTCTTCCAAGTTGCAGCAATGAGCGTATGTTTCATAACTCTACATTCGGATTAGCATCATATCCTCTGGTCTATTTGCTTGGAATACTAAAGCCAGTGTAGCTAGGGCATCTGCCATTTGGTTGTCTTCTCTAGGGAGGTATACGAATGTTATCTCTTCAAATTCTCCAATCAGTTCCAATATCAACTTCCGATATTCTATCAACTTTGTGTCTTTAGTCTCCCATTCTTCACGCAGTTGATAAATAACTAAGGCTGAATCTCCGTATACCTTCAAGACCTTTATCTTTCTTTCTATTGCAGCCTTCAGTCCCATAACACACGCTTCGTATTCAGCCATATTGTTGGTGTACAAAAATTCCAACTTGCTTGTAAGAGGATAATGTATAACATCTGGAGATATCAACACAGCTCCAATTCTACGTCCCAGGGCATTGACTGCCCCATCAAAATACAATTTCCATTTTTTTCATTTCTTCATTTTCTTCAACACAAATGGTCATTACATCCTCATCAGGAAATTCAAAGTTCAGAGGCTCATAATCTTCTGAAGCTCTACTTGCAAGAAAGTCAGCTATGGCACTCCCTTTAACTGCCTTCTAGCTAATGTACAATATATCAAATTCAGACAACAATATTTGCCAACGTGCTAACCTCCCAGTCAATGCGGATGCTTCCATCAGAAACTTTAATAGATCAAGCTTCGATATCAACCATGTGGTATGGTATAACATATATTGCCTAAATTGACGGGTAACCCAAACAAGCGTACAACACATCTTTTGGATAAACGGGTACCGTACTTCACATTCGGTAAATTTCTTACTCAGGTAATAAATTGCTCTTTCCTTCTTTCTAGTGTCATCATGTTGCCCCAACATACACCCCATGGAATTCTTGAACACCATCAAGTAGAGGATTAATGGTCTTTCAGGAACAGGTGCCACTAATACTAGCGCGTTTGACAAGTATTGTTTGATCTTGTCCAACGTTTCTTGACATTTATCGTTCCACTCACTTGGGTTATTCTTCCATAACTGTTTAAAAATTGGATTACATCTATCGGTTAACTGAGAAATAAACTGAGAGACGTAGTTCAATCTTACGAGGAAACCCCAAACTTCTTTCTATGTCTTTGGAGGCGGTAAATTTTGAATTGCCTTGACCTTATCGGGGTCGATTTTGATACCCCGTCTACTAACCACAAAACCAAGTAGCTTACCGGATGTAACCCCGAACGTACACTTATTAGGGTTAAGCTTCAACTGATACTTTCATAGCCTTTAGAATAACTTTTTTAGATCCTAAACATGTCCATCCTCTGTTTGGGACTTGGCTATCATATCATCTACTTAAACTTCGATTTCTTTATGCATCATGTCATGAAACAGTGTTACCATAGCTCTCTGATACGTGGCCCCGATATTCTTCAACCCGAAAGGCATGACTTTGTAGCAAAACGTGCCCCATAGTGTGGTAAAAGTTGTTTTCTCCATATCTTCTGGATTCATTTTAATCTGATTGTAACTCGAGAACCCATCCATGAAAGAGAACCACGAATACCCTAAAGTATTATCCACCAGAACATCTATATATGGTAAAGGGAAATTATCTTTCGGGCTTACTCTGTTTAGATCCCTATAATCCATACACATCCGTAATTTTCCATCTTTCTTCGGTACTGGGACTATGTTTGCTACCCATTCTTGGTATGCTGCCACCTATAGAAAACCCACATCGTTTTGCTTCTGTACATCTTCTTTAATTTTCAACAACATTTTCGGTCTCAACCTTCTGAGCTTCTGTTGTACGGGCTTACATTATGGTCTAATGGGCAGCTTGTGAACCACGATATCAGGGTTCAACCCTGGTATATCTTGATAAAACCATGAAAAAACATACCTGAATTCTCACAATAAATCTATCAAATTTTTCTTTGCCCTGGCGGAAATGCTGCTCCAATCATGACTTCTTTTTTCTCTTCTTCAGTACCCAGATTCAGAACCTCTATCTCTTCTTTGTGGGGCATGATTTGTTTATCTTCTTTCTCTACTAATCTTAGTAATTCTTCAGGAAATTCATAGTTCACATTATCTTCACACTCATTGATTTCTGTTAAACAAAAGATCATTTCCAAATCTATTTCGGGCTTAGGCATAGAATCATTCATGCAATCATTGATTGGGAACCTGCGAAGAAAACTTGTATATTTGGATAGGAATAATAAATGAATAAAGAAAGAAATGGATGAAGCGAATGAAAGAAAAGAAAATGTTTGCCATTTGAGAAAGGAATAAACATCTTTATTTGCTAGTGAAAAATATGAAAAAGCCCTTTACAGAAAATCCCCTATACTCGCGGGCAAAAGTATAGGATGGTTTATGATATTACTCTGTTTTGAAAACTACAGGTAAATCTTCTATGGTCTAATTCTTTAGAGTCTCGTCGGGGAGACATGGACGGATTCTCTCTAGAAAATTCATCCTTGGTCCTTCAGAAATTCCTCCCATCATCAAACCATCAAAAGCATCTCCAAATATTTATTCCTCCTACAGCCTGATAGCCTCTTGACGATTTTTCTTCGCTTGTTCAGTGATATTCACAAATCCATGAGAAATGAAGTCGATCTTTGAACTCAACGAGATTGGCTTCTTAACTGCAGATTTTCCATACTTATTCCAATATGCCTCGATTGAAAAACCTAAACCAACTCGACCCTTCTTCATAACCACGGGCCTGAGGCGTAAACTTCCCTGCAACCTTCTTCCCAATCCTCTCCAGCTTTGGCTCTTTTACCAAGAGTTTGCTTAACAGTCATCTCTGTGCAGTTCGACAACCTCGAGCATGGGAACTTAGTACCTTCAGCAACAAATGCGGCGTTGATGAACTCCAAAGCCCTTAAAGAACACCCAACGCCTCCTCATTCGCTTGAACGTATGGCGTATCAGTGGAAACGGATGCAATAATATCTTTCTCTGCCCTAACATACACCAGCTTTCCATCTACCACGAACTTCAACTTCTGGTGCAGAGATGATGGCACTGCCTCGGCTGAATGAATCCAAGGTCTTTCGAGTAGATAATTATAAGTGGGATTGATATCTATTACAACAAAATCCACATTGTATATAGATGGCCCAATCAGCAGCGACACTTCTATCCTGCCCAACACGTCTCTCGTGGTTCCGTCAAATGCTCTGACCACAGTTTGGTAGCTTTTCATGTGAGCAATGTCTATAGGTAACCTTTGCAAAGTCACCATAGGTAATACGTTCAGTGCTGAACCATTGTCAATTAGTATTCCCGGTACAACATGACCATTACAGTGAGTCTTGATGTTTAAAGCTTTGATATACCCCATTCCATCGTCCGAGATCTCATCATCAGTAAACATTATATAATTATCTGCCGTGATATGATTAACAATCCGATCCAACTTGTTCACTAATATATCCTTTAGAACGAAAGTTTGGTTCAACACCTTTAATAAAGCATCAAGGTGTCCCTCGGAGCTCAGTAATAGATCAAGAATGGATATTCTAGCTGGTTGTCTTTTCAACTACTCAACAATATTATACTCACTGTGCTTCAAGAATCTCAAGAATTCATGCGCTTGTTCCTTGGTAACAGGTTCATTTATCTTCGGAACCGGATCCGTAAAATTTTTTCTTTTTCTCAGCATTCTTGGCCTTCTCTTCTTCTTTGTCTTGAGCTGGTGAGTAACATCTCCCACTTCTCTTGAAATATCCTACCTCATTTACTAGCTCCTCTGTTTCAAATCTATTGTTGGCCTCGAGTTTCTCTGGCTGTATCTCCTTGGCGGGATTTGAATTACTTGGCCCGGTCACACTTGCAGCATAATTCCATCGAACCCTTTGTGTATCTTTGAACGAAAAGGGTTCTGGAGGAGTAATTACTATACGAGGAGCAACCGTTGGTTTCTCTTCCCCAACTGAACTATTGCCTTTTGGTCGAGCTGAAATGACCAATGACCTATCTGGACTATACTTTATCCCGATTCTTTCGGACGTGCATACGTCCATCATTCTTCGGCCCTCCATCTTCGCAAAGAATTCTACTTATCTGTTATCCATCATTCCTTGTAGCAAACTTCTGAACTCGAAACAATGCTGAATCATATGTCCATGTTCTTGGTGATATTCGGAGTATAAACCTGTCTCAACTTGTTCCTTCATCCTCATACCCTGGCATATAAGCCCATTATCGAACAGCTGTTTGAAAACCAACTTTAATGGTGATCTAATCTCCGATACACTCATCTTGATTTACCTCATCTGATCTTCCTCAATCGTATTCACACCTCGACCACCATGATTTGACAAAGGGTTCGTAGATATACTGGGTTCGTCAAATTTCAAAACCCCAGTATTGATCATGTTTTGAACTATTCTTTTAAAGGCAGTGCAATTCTCAATGCTATGCCCGTGAACCTTAGCATGTTATTCGCACTGAGCCTTTGTGTCATACCAATGCAGATATGGAGGTTGAAGTGGTACGATGAAATACAAACGTATCATATATGCATCATGTAACTGAGTGTACAGCTCAGTATATGTTACCGGGATAGGCATGAAACTTGTCCTTTCCCATTTTAAATCCTTCTTGTTCGAACCTTACGAGCTACGAGTTACCTGTTCCTGCCCATGGTTTAGAAATTGTCACATTTCTTGGCACCTCATACACAATGACGTTATTCACTTCATTATCTTTTTTTTGAAGTTGTTTTAGGAACTGTCGGATCTTTCTATTCTCTTGCTCTTGATGGCCGCTTCCATCAGCTCTTCGGTAGCAACAATCTGAGAGAAGCTTTGCATCGAAGTACTAGTAAAAAAACGATCGTACATCGAGCCCTTCAATGTTTCTACAAACATATGGGTCATTTCCCTCTCAATCAATGGAGGCTGTATTTGAGAAACCAAATCCCTCCATCAGTGAGCGTACTATCGGAATGTTTCATTCGACCTCTGTCTCATCTGCTGCAACATAATCCTAGTAGGTTCCATTTCTGACACATGCTTGTAATTCTCCATAAAAGCGCGATGTAGGTCCTTCCATGTCTTTATATTCTCTCGACTCAACTGTGTGTACCATCGGATCGCAGAACCCGTCAGGTTATCTTGAAAATAGTGGATTAGTAGCTTCTCATACTTACTAAAAGCGACCATCTTCCGGCAATACATTGTCATATGAGCATTGGGACACGATGTTTCATCATATTTCTCAAAATTAGGCATCTTAAACTTTGGTGGTAAGACCAGATCAGATACCAACCCCAAATCAAATACGTCAGTGCTTTTATCAGTTGTCCCCTATATCTCTTCTATCTTTGCCTCAAGTGCTTTGAAATGATCAGCATACTTCTTCTCCATGTCATGGCGCATCTTGTCTACCTCATTCATAAAATTGAGATCCGGGACCTCTTCAACATTTGGACTGAAATCATCAACGTCCATGGGGTGACTTATGGATGCCCCTGCTAAATTGAACTGCACTTTGGACGATACTGACTGCACCTCAGGTTGCCCCCTTATGTGAGATATAGTATCTGTTTGTCCTTCGGTCTCATTCGGCCCTCCCATTGGCGCCTTGTCTTTCTCACTTTGCCTTAGTCCCAACAAAGCAGTCAATTGATTGATAATATCCGCTTGAGCCTTGGCAATACTATCCTTCATGCTATTCTCTATTCCATCTAGTCAATTTTGGAATTCTGCACGATCCTCCTCTAATTTCTTTAGCCTTTCTTCCATTGCCAACTTTCTTGTATGTGAGCATGTTGAGTATGTATATAGTATGTTTGCAATTTTTAGAGTTCACTGCCATAAAACCTTTTATTATTAAATTTTAATCAATAATGCATATGATGTATGAATGCATGAATGCATGTATGCAAGAGGGTATTGAATTCGAAAAACAGTGTCTTAAAAATATCTATTCGTCCAAAAAGGGTCCACTACAAATTAAAGATAGCTAACTATAGAAAACTGCTAGCCCTGATCCCCAAATTAGTCAACTCATGTAGCAGGCATACGATGACTTCTCTGTGCTCTTGCTCAATGTTCGGCTGCTTCAGAAGGGTTGTAGCTTCCTTCGACAATATCTGTACATAGGATGCAACGCTTCTGATCTGTCCTTTAAAGTTGACCAATTCATTATTCTGACTCTAAATGGGGCGTTGCGCTGCTTCGTACTTTATCCTCCATGCTCCTCTAGCATCTTGGCATAAAACTCCTTCGAAGTTGACTGGCTTCTCACGCAGCTCTTGTACTTTGTTCTCAAGCGAGACAATCTTTTGTTGTAGACCCTCATTTTCTCTTTCCATCTGAACCTTTTCCTCGTTGTGATACCTGGTAACGAACTCCTCTAACTGCACCACCTAGTTTGTCAACTCAAAGTTCCTTGCCTGCTTTTTCTCTAACATCTTCTTTGCTTTGTAGTTTGCTTCTCTTGCTTCGCGACACTTCCGTTTATAGAGCTTCTTGTAGTCTTCCTTCTCTCTCATCATCCTGTCTAAGCGATCAGACAAATCCCCAATGATCTTGCCTTCACCCTCTTTCTGGTATTTCCTCTTATGTCCCCCATGTGCTTTTCTCAGATCTCGACTTAACTTCTCATTTTGGAGTGTCAGCTCTTTCTCTTTCCTCTCCTTTTTCATCACTTGATACTTCGTTAGGTTCAGATCTTGCGTAAAGTCATAAATCTTCCTCTCATGTCTTTGCAAATCTAGCTCCCGATCATGCTTTAGTTTTTCTAGTGCTGATGGCGCTTCTTGGGCTGCTCTGTTCGACGACTATCCATCATCCCTCGGTATCTCTCGGAAAGTTCCATCATTCACTCTTTTCACCCTCCATTCATCGTATCGGGCCATAACCTCAGACTCCCGGTAAGGCTGAACTCTTTTGGGCGAATCTCATGCCTTTGCAATCTGAGCTATCCTATATATGTAACCCTCGGTTTGGTGCGTATAGCCAAAACTTGCCATACTTGCTGTGTCCGATATGAACTATCTAGACCCAAACTATCTCAAAACTAGAAGTGGGCAATAAGATGTTCCACCCCATATACCTGCCAAAGGAACCCAATCCCTATCTCCATACCGATATCGAAAAGTAGTTCCTCTGTTCAACCAACAAGCTTTCCAAACAACGTCTGAATCCGTCAAGTCTCGAAAGAAATCTCCCTATTGGGTTTCAGTCTTCTTCTCCAAAACACAACTCTTCAAATGTTCTTCAATGGGCGAATAAGTGATCCTAAACCTTAGGGCACTATACAGTGAGCTCCAACGATGACCTCTGAACCATACCTATAGTAGCTGCGCGCAACCCCAAAACCTTTCTTCACCAGCCTTCTTACATGCAGTCAGTGATCTGTAAGTCTCGGCTAATATGGATGAAACTAGATTCACATCCTTAAATAGTCTTTCGAACAAACCAACAGTGGATGGGTCTATATGCTCAAGGGTTCTCGGAAACAACACCAACCCATAAATGCAAATAGCGTAAATCCTTCTTACCTTGGTTGGCTCTTCACTACTAGCAGCTATCAAATCCATTAAGATCTTCCAGCTTACTCTTTGCTTATCCTCACTCATGTTGTTGCCCTCATGACCTATTATCTTCTGATCCCAAAATTCCTTTTCCTTACCGGTGATCTGTATCAGCTTCTTCTTGAAACCCGAATTACTGTTGGGTTTGACGTATATCCTATCACTTTTAATTGTTGGACAATTAATCAATACTTCATACTCCTCTAATGTAGGAGTCATGTCGATCTTCCCGAAAGTGAAACAATTGTACGTTGGATTCCAAAACTCTACCATTGCTCTCTGATGAGTGCCTAAAAGGCAGTTATTTACTACCCTTCTCATGATACGTTATGCATCTATTATACACCAACTTGAACTGAAATATGGACTCTTTGCGCAAATATTGTATATTCCGTTATCATTACTTAAAAAGTCAATATTTATAGAGAATGCAGATATTATTACATATTCTGTACATGCAGGAATATCCAGGGCCGAAGCGGCAGTAAAGCAATATTGAGGATGAGGCAGAAGACAAGGCCGCGGCAGAAACTAGAGTGGCAGCACCAACATTGGAGGCGCAATGAAGGATAAAAATATAGATAACATTCTGGAAGATACAGCGCACTAATTAGACCAGGCTAGCGCGCTAAAAGCACAAGTCAAAGACCAAGCAGGAAAATCCTTCTAGAATGCGACAAACTTGGAAATATCGGATCCCTTGAAGAAAACTTGTTCCTTACTCCAAGTTGAAGTCTATTTAGGAAAGGTTTGCCCTAGGTTAAGACTATATATACACTAGCCGACCACGTTGTTTATAGAGTTGATTTTTAGAGAAATCTTTCTCCCTAAGAATTGTACCTAAAGATATTATGTTCTAAATTTCTTAGGGATAGGTGAAGGTTGTCGATATTAGTGAGAGGAGATTGATTCTTGTTTCTTTGTTCTTATGCAATAATAATATCAAAGTTTGCTTATCCTATTGCCATTCCTTCTTCTTGCATTCAAGCTCGAGAGAAAAATTTGCAAGTAATCTATTTATCTAGCATAGAGAGGTGTAGATTCACGAAAGGGATAAGTACGGTGTTATAGACATTAACTCGGCTTAGAGATAGATTTAGAGTTTCAGCAGCTAAAAGAAGTGTTGGATTGGTTGGTGGTTATCGTTGATTTACGCCGAGAGGTATCGTTAAGGACCAATCATCAATAGCACTCTGACTTAGAGATAAGCGGAGTCAACTACAGACACTTTGCTGAGCTTTGATACCTCTGCCCAAGAGCAAGAGATTGTCGCGGCAGAGAACACCAATATTGTCGAGGCTGTATCTGCAGTACTGTCGAAGCAGTGTTGTGTAATTGCATTGGACAAGAAAAAGATCAATTGAATCCACTAATTGACGCAGCTGGATCCTACCCACTTTCTCTATATCGTTCTCAACCTTTTATTTTATGTTTTGTTATTTAGTTATTTAGTTAGTTAAACAAATCAACTCATCTGTGTTTTTACTTTATTTTCGGGAGAAAGGGAACAAGGGGAGACATATTAAGTATATCAATCCCTGTGGTGACGATACACGATATACTTATCACTTTATTACTTGGCGACGTGTACACTTGCACTCAATTGCGCTTTTATTACTCGTATCAAGTTTTTGGCACCGTTGCCGGGGATTGGCAACTAAATTTTGTTTTCTTTATTTTCTTGCTCTTTAACTATTCTTTATATAACTTTATTTCTAATTATTTATTTATTTAATTTTTATTAACTTTGATTTAGTTGGTTTATAACCAGGGCAAACCCGAGTGGACCATTGTACGAGTTGGATCCTGAGATTGAACGCACAAGACACTATCTGAGACGCAATCTGTTCCAAGTCATCGATGATCCACCAAGAGGACAAATCCCACCTGTTGATCATAATGTACTGCCACCAGCAATGCCGCAGCAGCCACTGCCGCAATCATTGCCGAGGCAGCCCACTATTAGAGACTATCTGGTGGAAGATCTAAACGGACTCAATCCTAGTGTAGTCACCCAAAAAATCGAAGCAACTCACTATGAGCTCAAACTAGTGATGTTCAACATGTTGAACACAATTGTACAGTTTAGTGGGTCTGCTACTGAAGATGCAAGACAGCATCTTACATCTTTCATGGAAGTATGCAACTCTTTCAAGATTCAAGGAGTCCATGAAGATATTTTGCGATTAAAATTGTTCCCCTATTCACTGAGGATAGAGCGAAAACTTGGTTGAATGGTATCCCAGCAGGATCCATAGGATCTTGGGAGGAACTCTACCGAGAATTCATTACGAGGTTTAACCCGAAAAATCTCTATGATCGTATTTGTAATGAAATCACACCATCCTGACAAGATGAGGACGAACCAATGTATGAGGCATGGGAAATCTACAGAGAACTGTTAAACAAATGCGCACTACATGGTTTTCCCTTGTGGACGCAAATCTCCATGTTTTATAATTCTACCAATGCCTCCACAAGAATGATGCTAGACGCTTCCGCAAATAGGACGCTTTTGGATTGAGCACCCGCGGAGGCCATTGAGATTCTAAACAAACTCGCAAGGAACGATTTTCAATTTCCCACATCAAGGCGAGGAGGAATGAGACATCATGCCACAGCCTATAAAGTAGATACATCCAGCTTGGTGGCAGCACAATTGTCTTCTCTGACCAAGATGGTTCAGAATATACAAGCCTAGAGAAACATACATGAGGTTAAGGCAGTTAACTCATCGAATTACATGCAAAATGAGGAAACCAACCTATATGTTGGAAATTATAACAGAAACAATCAAATGATGTCCAACAATTACAACACATCCTGGAAAAGGCATCCAAACTTTTCATGGAGTAACCCTAACAATGCCTTAAATCCAATTAATCAAGCCCATGGATTCCAGAATCAAAGCTAGAACCTGTCGCAGCAGAACACTCAACAGTCCATGCCACAACAGTAGGTACAACAACAACAGTCTTTGAATGCATTGGCAAATTCTCTCACGGATTTTATGACAAAGACTGATGCTTACATGATCGAGAATAGCTGCTTCTTGAAGCGTACTGATGACTTCATGAACCGAATTGAGATGAGATTGAAAAACCATGAGGTCGCGATAAAATCTCTAGAAACCCAAGTTGGTCAATTTGCCCAACGAAAAAACACTCGACCACCAGGGGGTTTACCTAGCAATACTGAAGTTGCTAAGGTGTTAGGCCACGAGCAATGCAAGGTAATTACAACAAGAAGTGACCTACAATTAAAAGATAAAGAAGGGGCCTCAACTGATATAGTCCAACCAGAAAAGCAACAACATGAGGACTCAGAAGCTGAGCAGTACCCTGCCGAAAGCACTACCACGGCAGCAAAACCAGCAGTATCAGAAACTCTTGCCGAGGCAACTGCAGATAAGTTCACCCTAGGTATTAAACTCAATATCCAAGGAAACCTGGAGGATATAAGGCCACCACCTCCTTTCCCGCAGAGGTTAAAGAAGCACAAACAGGACCACCAATTTCAGAAATTCCTAGACATATTGAAGCAGGTCCATATCAACTTGCCACTAGTTGAGGCTATTGAACAAATGTCCAACTATGCCAAGTTCTTAAAGGACATAGTTTCCAAACGATGAAGGCTAGGGGAATTTGAAATTGTGATAGCCACTGAAGGTTGCATGTTCATGTTGTATAATCGCATGCCGCCCAAGCTAAAGGATCCTGGATGCTTCACAATCCCCTGTGCGATTGGGTATGGTTATAAAGGAAAGGCCCTATGCGACTTAGGAGCAAGCATCAACCTTATGCCCAAATCAGTTTTTCAAAAACATGGAATAGGACGGGCAAAACCAACAACAGTACTGCTCCAACTTGCGGATCGGTCCTATGTGCATCTTGAAGGCAAAATTGAGGATATTCTGGTGAAGGTCGATAAGTTTATATTTCCTTCCGACTTTCTTGTCCTTGACTGTGAAGATGACGACAATGTACCGATCATATTAGGTCGACCTTTCCTTGATACTGGACGTACCATCATCAATGTGGAAAATGGTGAGCTCACAATGCGGATAAACGATCAATAAGTCAAGTTGAACGCCTTCCACAATCTTACAAATCCAGACGCTTCAGCAGAATGTAAGGCTCTCCATACACCAAATCAGGGTACAAAAACATCCTGCCTGGGCAACACGCTAGGCATACTGTTCGGTAAACGAATAAAACCTAAAGGAGAAGTCGAATGCACTGAAGGGACTGGCCAACTCATGAAGAAAGATACGGGCCAGAAAGAAGATAATAAAAGTGGGAGATGCATTCACATGCACTCCACAAGTAACATAATCTCTTCCCTTCCATTTTAGTTATTATATTAGGATTAGTTTATATATTATTATTTTTAGTATTTTATGTTGTATTTTTAGTATTTCATGTTTTTTTGTCTTGTTTTTATAGAATAAATAAAGCAACGAATGTAGAAAAATTATGCCATAGCAGAAAGTCTGCTGCCGCGGTAGTGCACTGTGTCAGAACTGTAGAATTCCTAACGGGCAGAAACAGTGTAACGGCTCTCTACCGAGAAACCCGCCGTGGTAGTAACTGTGCATCAAGACAGTAAATGCCTAACGACTATATTTTTAACAGTCATATTTTTATAGCTTATATAAACAGACTCCTTGTTGTGCAATATTTACTCTTGCATTCTTGCTACTTTTGCTTTCTTGAACACTCTTGCTCTCACTATCTTTCCAATCTCTTGAAATTTTTAGAACTCTCTGCATTCTTACCTGCATTCTTGCACTTTATAGCTTATTTTCAAGAACATATCATCAATATTCGAATCCTCCATGGCCGCATACAAACGCTTTGCCAATATCATCATATTAGAACGATTCTAAAGGTCTTTAGTTGCACAACAGTTATGGGAGGAACAAGGATTCCAGCACACCATTGAAGAAAACTATCATCGACCAATTCTTGTTCGACAAGATCGAAGACCAAGATTGGGAAAAATTTTGCCTCCAACCTCCCATAGCAAATGCCACAATTGTAAGAGAATTTTATGCGCATTGTCCGAACAAGGACACGTTGTTCGTCTACTGGCGGGACATGTCAGTAAAGCTTGATGCCGAGGCAATCAACGATTACTACGGCCTTATCCCCATATGCGATGAACATGGTGAATTTGTAGCCAATACCGAGGATTACAAGGCCATCATGGATGAACTTTGCTACGATAACACTCCATGGGAAACCGGTGCCCATAAGGGTTGTGTAACACGGCTCAACCTTAAACCCGAAGCTAAGCTTTGGTGCATATTTTTCAAGCGATGCCTCATGCCCACCTCCCACAACAGCACAGTTGATAGAAGAAGATTGTTTCTCATTCATTCAATCATCAACAAAAGGACCATCAATGTTGGAGAGATCATTCTTCAAGAAATTTATGACTGCGGTTAGAAAGAACGAGATCCATTATATTTCCCTAGTTTAATCTCTCCCCTATGCATTGCTGCAGGTGTCCCTATAGAAGAAACTGATGAATACACAACCCAAAGGCAAGGCTGGACAAGAGAATTCTGCCACAGAATGATGCAGATCACCCAAGCAGACCCAATGCAGGCAACACCTCAACAATTCACTGCTAAAGAATAGTATACGGCAGAAGCACCTGACAATACCCAAGCCAGTGCCGTAGTTGATCCATATCAGGAGATTTTGTAGAGGATGTCAGACATGGACCTGCTTCAGCAACGATACATGGAATATCAAAGAGATTTCAACAACACTCTTGTCAACATGCTGATCCAGAATTTTCCCACTCATGGGATGCAGTTTCCAAATTTTTCCCCCAACATTTTCGTCACTGTCGCACCTTAAATAGAGACAACCCCTGCCCCAAGACCTCGACCATTCTTTATTTCCAGGCCATAATAACAGTTTCACGCTGCCGGCCCATCCAGACCTGTAGGTATGGCCGCTGCATCATCTAACAGCAGGCGGCCATTAAAAAAGAGAGCTGTCTTCAACTCTCCACCATCGAGTCCTATCCCCATAGGCAGTTTCTCTAGAGATAGTCTTTTTAGACAGATTGATGAGTATGTCCATGAGAGTTCATCGCATGACCAAGAAGGAATACCAGCTGCCGAGGCAAGAGGAGAAACAGAGGTGATGCATACAGACGAAGAAGAAGAAGGAGATGAAGTTACTGTCCCCCTGTAGAAACAAACACCCGCTAGAGTACTACAACCGTCCCGGCATGCAAAAACACAGCAATCACCAGGACAAGGATCAAGACAGAAAGCATCGACAGGAAAACCTAGGAGGGCAGCTATTTCCAGCAGCAGCTCTTCTGAATCATAATCAGAATCTCTTTAATCCCTGCTGTTATACTATCCTTATTTTCTTTTGCATGCTGTATATTTTGAGCATTGAGGACAATGCTCAGTTTGAGTTTGGGGGAGATTATAGGTGCATAAGCACTGCCGACGCTACCCACTACCGCGGCATTACCATGAAAAGGGAGTAAATTTTTTATTTCTAATTTTTTTTACAATATTCTCTTTTCTTGATTTTTTGTTTGTAATCTTGCACTGTCCTACATCAGCTTTGCTTTAGTTTACTCCTTTAAGGCTATAGAATCTTTCTCCTTATCATGGCCAAGTTCTTTTTTGAAGGGATAACCATAGGATACTCATGGAATAAAACTTAGAAGCTTGCTTTAGGGTTAGAAAGAAAATAAACACTTTTTGGACTTGTTTGATTTAGGAATTCTTTTAATAAACTTAGGTGATAAAGACTTAGAACCTTTTGGAAAAATAACTAGAGGTACCTATCACTGGCTCTAGTTTTGCTCTCCTTTGTGCTAGAGGTGCCCAAAATTGGCTCTAGTATGCTGTCCTAAGTGGTTAATAAGAAAAAAAAAGAAAAAGAAGAAAATAGAAAACGCATATCTTGAGGTGCCCGAAATTGGCTCAAGACTTGTTGTTTTAAGGAGATAACTTTAGTCCAAAATTCTATTTGTCTTGAACTTAGAGTTTATCTAAGAAAGCCTTGAATCACCCTTGTCCATAAAACGCACACACTCACCTATCCTTATAGCTTGTTTCTTAGTAAAAGTCCTTGGGTAAACTAGTGGCTAAAACGGAAAAATAGACATGACCATGGTGGGGAGAATAGATGGAAAAGTAAGATCAAAGGGGAGTAGGGTTTAGCAATTTGATGTTTTGCATTGCTTGAGCACAAGCAATAGTTCGAGTTTGGGGGTATTTGATGAGTGCCTAAAAGGCAGTTATTTACTACCCTTTTCATGTTACATTATGCATCTATTATACACCAACTTGAACTAAAATATGGATTTTTTACGCAAATATTAGATATTCCGTTATCATTACTTACCAAGTCAATATTTATAAAGAATGCAGATATTATTACATATTCTGTACATGCAGGAATATCCAGGACCGAAGCGGCAGTAAAGCAATGTTGAGGTCGAGGCAGAAGAAAAGGCCGCGGCAGAAGCCAGAGTGGCAACACCAACATTGGAGGCGCAATGAAGGATAAAAATATAGAGAACATTCTGGAAGATGCAGTGCAAAAATTGGACCAGGCTAGCGCGCTAAAAGCCCAAGTCAAAGACCAAGCGGGAAAACCCTTCTAGAAGGCGGCAAACTTGGAAATATCAGATCCCTTGAAGAAGACTTGTTCCTTACTCCAAGTTGAAGTGTATTTAGGAAAGGTTTGCCCTAGGTTAAGACTATATATACATTAGCCGACCACATTGTTTACAGAGCCGATTTTTAGAGAAATCCTTCTCCCTAAGAATTTTACCTAACAATATTATGTTCTAAATTTCTTAGGGATAGGTGAAGGTTATAGATATTATTGAGAGGAGATTGATTCTTGTTTCTTTGTTCTTATGCAATAATAATATCAAAGTTTGCTTATCCTATTGTCATTCCTTGTTCTTGCATTCAAGCTCGAGAGAGAAGTTTGCAAGTAATCTATTTATCTAACATCGAGAGGTGTAGATTCACGAAAGGGATAAGTACGATGTTGTAGACACTAACTCAACTTAGAGATAGGTTAAGAGTTTCAGTAGCTAAAAGAAGTATTGGATTGGTTGGTGGTTATCATTGTTTACGCCGAGAGGTATCGTCAAGGACCAGACATCAACAGTACTTTATTGAGCTTTGATACCTCTGCCCAAGAGCAAGAGATTGTCGCGGCAAAGAACATCACTATTGTCAAGGTTGTATCTGTAATACTATCGAAGCAGTGTTGTGTAATTGCATTGGACAAGAAAAAGATTAATTGAATCCACTAATTGACGCAGCTGAATCCTACCCATTTTCTCTATATCGTTTTCAACCTTTTATTTTATGTTTTGTTATTTAGTTATTTAGTTAGTTAAACAAATCAACTCATCTGTGTTTTTACTTTATTTTCAGGAGCAAGGGAACAAGGGGAGACATATTAAGTATACCAATCCCTGTGGAGACGATACACGATATACTTATCACTTTATTACTTGGCGACATGTACACTTGCACTCAATTGCGCTTTTATTACACGCATCACTCTCATTAACTGTCTGTCGATGGGAACCTTCACTAACAGTACAATGTCTCCAAATTCCTTCTTGAATCGTTCTTTCATGTCACTAGTCCATTGTTTCCATATTTCCTGAACTTCGGAGAGACACGGGCTTTGATTCGTGTTGATCCTTAAATACCTTTTCATCGCTAAAACACTTCCTGGAGGTAAACTATCCCCTTTCTCATGCTGAACTGCTTCCGACCACGTTCAGACTTCTGTATTATCTTCTCCTATAGTGATCCCTTCTAATATTTTGGAAACTTTGAACTTACTATTTCCCGAATCAATACCAATGCAAATGATATACCAAATAATAATAACAAAGGTACATAAAAGGACCAAAACGAAAGAAAAAGAATTGTATTAGTAGGACGAATACGAAAATAAAATAAAACAATAAGAAACATGCCTGAAAATAACCAGAGAGCAGTTTATAATGCAATGAAAATTAACCAGAGAGCAAATTAAGTTGCATATAAATAACCAAAGAGCATGTTAACAGAGAAATCCTAATTTTGGCGGCATTTCGCCAGCATACCGCCTTATCTTATGGTCCCTGTCTGACTCTAAAAGGGGTAGATTTCTACTCTATATATGTGGTTTTTGGTCTAGACACTGGGTTCCCGAACTGTCGTTACCGTCTACTGCGACGATAAAACATCGATTCGGTAGTATAGGTCCCTTACAACGGAGGTAAAGACCTCACGACGCGTAAGGTTAGTATACCGGAAGTAGATAAAAATCCAAAACTCGGAGCTGGAGAGTATCACGTCGAATAATATCTAACTCCCACTTAAGGGTGAAAGCTCGGGTCTAGAGCTCATGCATGAATCACAAATATATCATAAAAATGAAAATGCTACTCTCATTCAGACGATATTTATTTAACAATAATGAATTAAATTAATATCTACATTCAAAGTATTGAAATGTCACGTGTAATTTTTTTAAAAAAGTTAGGCCTGACTCACAAAAAGAATTTTTAGTCCCCAGCGAAGTCGCCAAGCTGTCGCGACCGTTTGAAAACTAGAAAACGAGTGAAAAAATAGCCTGGCAAGTTGGATTGAAAATCCGAATTTTATCGCTTTTAATCTTGAAAAACCCAAATTTTATTGAAAACATGTATTCTTTTAATTTCAAAAATGGTTTGGAGTCGCCACCGGACACTTTGGTAGGCTAGACACCATAAAACAAACCAGAGATTCATTTAAAAAAATGTTTGGGTTCGGGAGTCGGTTACGTATAAGGACGACCCATACAAACGTCCAAAATTGGTACCTTATTAATTATACGTGGCATTTTGGTATTTGAATATAGATATTAATTTAATTCTTTATTGTTAACTGAATATCGTTCGAATTGTGGATATCCTTTTGAATAAGAAAATATATTCCTTTTAAACACGGGCTTGAATAAGACGTTCTCTAGCTAAGAAACCTTAACCCGAATTTAAAAAAGATATAAATTCCACCTCAAAAGATTTTAAATGCATGATCATTTATTATCTTATTCATTTTGAGTCCTAACCTAGAAAGGTTCCATTAATTAAGTATTAAAACCCTATTTAAATTATTAATCTCACCAAGTGCATGATAACACCCGAATGCTCGGACACTACCATCTTGTCACTTAACAAAATTAACAATATTATTAATGTCACTAATTGTCTACCTAATTAATTTTATTTAATTCTAAATCTAAATTAATGAATCAATTTCTAAGTTGTGATAGCATATCAATTCAATATCAAGGTACACTCTTTAGGCCAACATCATGGTACGTCAAAACACTGACCATTTAGTGTATCCGAGATATAAGATTTAAATGCTAATATTACTAAATTATCTCCCTAATTAATTAATTAATTAAAGCGACTAATCCTAGAAGCCTCTAAATTAATTAACTAAATAAGAATTAAATGTCGCCCTAAAAAAATATACTAGATGATTTTAAAAAACAAAGTAAATGAAGCATAAATAAATAAAACAGTATATAAAAAGGCTAAGTTACTTTTATTAAAGACATGGGAGTTCAATTACACCAAGGAAGGGACTTACAAGGCATAAATAAGAGAGACATGAATTAAAATAATAAAAATCCGATTTTAGAGGTTGAATTAGACTTAATTAAATTTAAATAATTTTGAAACTTAGAACCTTTAATTAAATTAAAAATTTAATCAAATTATTTCTAAGTTTAAAATTTAAATTAAATCTAATTAAAGTCTACTTTGACAGAAATTTGGTTTAAGGTTCAATTGAGGTTAAATTAGATCTAATTATATTAAATTAATTTTAAATTCAACCTTAGAAATTAAATTAAATTCAACTAAGAACCTAATTAAATAATTTCTAAGCCTTAAAAATTAAATTAATCCTAATTAATATCTAAATTAATTAATTTTCGAGTTTAGAGTTCAACTTGGGGTCATTTAGGGACTAAATTGAGTGAATCTAGAGTTTTTAGGTCTAATTAGAATGTTTAGGGACCAAAATAAAATACGGTTCAAGGTTTTGGAGACCGAGGAGGTAATTATCCCCCCTCCACTAAGAAACATGCGGGATCCGGGGTGACCCGGATCCGACCCACACGACCCCGCTTGCCAAAACGGCAGTATTTTGGATGCGATATACCCCCTAAAACCGAGTTAACTCCGTCATATGTCCCCACCACCAACTTGGTTGACTCAGCAACTCCTAAAACTCTCTGGGCCTAACACCAAAAAACTCAGAAACCTTATCTAAGATGGATCAAAACACTCAAAAAACCAAGGTGTTCATGCGTGTTTAGCCAAAAAAATGGATGAACACGAAGAACACCACATGAACAAGCCCTAGTCGCCGCCCCAGAATCCACTTCGCCACCGTCGACCACCGTGCCGACGTGTTTTCCGGCCATCGCACCGAAGCTCCGGCCACCGTCAAAAGACCGTTTTCGACACTGTCCGATCACCGAAAAGCTCCAAAACCATCGTAAAACTTGAAAAATCCGGATCTAACATCTAAAATCCTTCAAATCTATCCTATTTACCCCCTAAAGTAACTGATCAAACCCGGATTTCTTCCTAAACCCGTCCAAATCAGAATCAAACCTAAACAACTAAAGGAAACAAACGAGAAAAAAAAGAAAAACAAGGAACTCACCTTCGTTGATGAACAATCCGACGATCCACTCCTTGTTTCAATTCAATATAATTTTAAAAAAGTATTTCCATCCAATGTAATTTTCATTCAGTATGCAATAATATTTCAATTTGTATTTTTTTTAAAAAAAGTATTTACTTTATATAGAGAGGCTAACCCAACCCAATGAGCGGCCCTAAGTAACAGACTGGGTTACCAGTAGCAGATCGACAAACGGTTGTTAAATACACTGGATCTTTCTCTAAACTAAGCTCATCAGAAATTCACTTGCAATAATTGAAAACTATGTTTTATATATATATATTTTTTAAAAAAACTAAGTTTTGTACTTTCATATAAAAATTTTATATTATTAATATTTTAACAATCCGGCGATCCACTCCTTGTTTCCTCACCGATCAAATTCTCCTTTTCGATTGAAGTCTCACGTTACTCCAGCTTCCAGCCCCGACAACTTCCAACCTCCCCCTATTTCAATCTATCGTCCTCCTTTTAAAGGACTTGAATCCAAAGAACTAAAAACAATCAAACTCCACCCTCTCCTAAAATCACTCAACCTAACAACCCTCAAATCTGGAAATCTCTCCCTCTCCTATTCTTTCTGTTTTTTTATTATTTTATTATTTTTTATTTTTAATTATTTATTCTATTTTAAACACCCAAAATTCGGGTATAACAATTACATAATAGTTTTACTATACCAAATGATTGAAATCAATATTATATTTTAAAAATTATTTTTAAAATTTTAAATTTACAAACTGAAAATATATTATATATTTATAGGAGAGTAAAATAGTTCTATTACTGTTATTAACTCAACTTTATTTTATTTTATTTTTAAATATTTTTAAGGGGCATGACACTAGTTTTCCTCAGGAGAGAAAATAAAAATTAGGCATAAAAATAATTTTAACTCTTAACGGTTATGATTTTTATCATTTTAACCTTTATTTTTTAGGATAAATTTAACCCTTAACCTATATCTTTTTGACAAATATCTCATTTTTTAACTATTTTTTAACTAGCATAATGATTAGATAGTTAAAAAATTAACGATAATGATATGTCATGTATATGTAAAATGATATTTAAGATTTGAGAATATTTAATAACCTTTTATTTTAGATTTAATCAATTTTTAATATTTTATTTGAATTCTAATTGTTTTATATTTTATGTTAGAATAAAATTATATTTTACATGTATATATCATTATTGTGAAAAAATTAAAGATAATGACATGTTATATATGTAGAATGAGGAGAAATTATTCTATGAATCGGTTCCACCACGTCATCCATGGTCCTTAAGAATAAAAAATAAATCCACGTCATCATTTTTTACACATCATCTACACACTCATAATTTTAATTTCTAAATCAACTTTCTAAATAAATATATTAAAATTAAAAAAAATGATGACGTGGATTTGTTTTTTATTCTAAACCCTAAACCCTAAACCCTAATTAAAAAATAAATCCATGTCATCATTTTTTTTAATTTTAATATATTTTATTTAAAGAGATGATTTGGAAATTAAAATTATGAGTGTGCAGATGATGTGTAAAAAATGATAACGTGGATTTGTTTATATTTAGTTTAAATTCGTTTTGAGTCGGTTTGTTTATAAAGTAAATACTTATTTTAGTTTTTTCATTCAGTATGCAATAATATATTTTATTTAGAGAGATGATTTTATTTTAGTTCAGTTCGGGTTTGTTTATATTTAGTTTAAATTCGTTTTGAGTCGGTTTGGGTTTGGTTTGGATTTTAATTCGGTTATATGATAATTCGGGTTAATTCGAATATCAGATCAGTAATTTGGGTCAATATCGGATCGTTTGTTTTTTTGTTGGGTCAATATCGAATCAAATATTTTCGGGTTAATTTGAGTTGAGTTGGACTTGAGTATGAATCTTATCATTTATATTATATATCGAATTAATCATATATATTCTTGTAAAAATATGTGTTTTATTTATTTTTTTAAGTAAAAAATATTTTTTATTTTAAAAACAATAATCGAACATGTCTTTTTATTAGATAATATTATCATTTAATTTTAATTCAATAGTTCAATGTTTCGAAATCAACCATCATTGGTTTTAATCATTTAACCTGAATTTAACGAATCATTAATCAATCTTATAACTATATTTTTAATTTTATATTCGATGATAATTTTTAATACGATAGAATTTTTTTATATTTTAAAAATATACGTAAAAAGAGATATAATTTTATGGGTATAAAATCAAACTTTAAACCATAATTGCATGTATAATGTGCATATTAAAAAATCTTCTGTCATTTATATTTTAACTTTTAATCCAATTTTTATCTTTACAACAATCAACCACCGTCGATCTAAAATTTTTGATAGTTAATCTTCCTTTTTGATTCTTCTTTACCTCTCACTTGAATTGAAATTAAATAATAATAATAATATTTTACTTTTTATCCTCTCATTTTTTTTAATTTTTATAAATTAGAATACTTTTATTTTTAGACTTAAATTATTAAGACTTATATTAATTTTTCCCCTTTTACTAGTATCTTCTTTATCTCTTTCACGAATAACACTAACTTTGATGGAGATCGATTAACAAAAAAATAATTAATTTTTAAAGAAAAAAATGTGATATTAAATATTAAATTATTATCATATTAGTGATTAACTAGTATTATCATAATACAAAAGAAAATAAAACATATATTATTTTATTATTTATCATATTGTTAAAAAATAAACAATAGTAAAAATAAATTATTCATTCACTTTGACTTAATTATCGGGTTAAAATCATATTAATGTTCGGTTTAGATCGATTTTGAGCAAGTTAATTTCGGGTTGTTTTTGGTTCGAGTGAAAATCAGTTCGGGCCAAATCAGTTACGGGTCTATATCGATTTTTATAGAATTCAGATCGATTTTAATTTTGGTTCAAGTTTTAAATCACATTAGGATTATCTTATTCGGATTCAATCAAATTTCGATTCGGATAATTGATTCGATTTTCGGTTCTCAAATCAATTTTGTCAGATTTAGGTAAAACTAAATGATATAAATGTATATAGTCTTCGAAATTTATATACGAACTTAAACGACTAACGTATTAATATATAAATATATAATATTTTAAATATAGTTATCAATTATAAAATGATAAATTTTAAAACACGATAAGGATATAAAAAGTAATAAGTATAATTTAGCTTTGTGATATCATCCATTACATCAGCAATATCACTACTTAGGGAGATCTGGTTTTATATGCATAATTTATTTGTATGAATAATTTAATAATCAATAACAATCAATCGACGTATTAGATTACTTCATAATTTTAGTTTAAATTAGAAGGTTCAAATAAACAAAACTCAATCATTATCTTTTAAATAATCCAGTACGTTCTGTCCACTTCCTTATGATTAGTCAAAATTATTTTGCTACAATAATACTTGAAATATAAGTTAGTGACACTACGTGAAAATCTCCACCCAAGGCAACATAAATCATGCATCATCACTTTGCACTTCTATTCGAATGTGTAAAAAATAATTAAATATTTGATCGAAGAGTTTTTATCGTTTTTTTTGTTAGGGATTTTTAGAAATGTTTAATTTTATTTAAATAATTTGATTCGATTATTTATTGAATTGATTTGAAATTTAAATATCTTATTCGTTTTTATTTTTGGATCGAATATCTGATTTGGTTTAAATTTTTAGATCAGTTAAGGATAATAATATTTCAAGTTAAAAATCATCTGAAAATTTGAAATTTAATTTTTCATGACTATTATTTTTTGACAATTTGATGTTTGTTATATCTTAAAATTAAAAAGTTAAAATTTCCACATACATAAATCTTGTTATATTTAGAAATTTATTGTTTGTTATATTTGAAATTCTAAAATTTCTATAAATATGACCTTCAAATTTGAAAAAAATAACTAAATTTAAATATATTTATGGATAATCAAATATCTAAATATTCTGATTATCCGATATTTGAATACTTGAATATTTGATTTTTTAAATCGAATATAAATTACTATATCAATAATCTAAAATTATATATTTAAAAAAATAGATCAAATTAGATCTGACAATAAACATGTATTATAAAAAACGAGTGTTCCCGTTTATTTATTGATACCGATGTAGCTAATTGGTCCCGATTGATGGTTAATTAATATTGATACCAAAGCTATGTAATGGAGATTTTTTTTTTCTTTATTATTCCATTAATTGGTTTCCTGCTAATATTCCACCATGCATTATCCCTTTTAAGCATGGCCATAAGGCATTAGTATTCTATTATTGATTTTCAATTATTTCCCCCTAAATATGATTTCCCATTTTGAGAAAGATTTATTAGTTTCTACAAGATTAGGGCAAAGCAAGAAGAACTTCATGGAAAACCAGATGAAAATCCATTCACGGTGATTGGCTTACCTTTTTTTTTTCGGTAAATAATTGTGAATGATGAAGCTTTGCAAGTTGATGATAGCTATTAAGAGATTCAAACTCTAGATTATCAATTCAACAACTCCCTAATTTTATAATTACTGATCCTTGGGATACACTAATTTTTGTAATCTTTTGATATTTCAAATTGCTTTGCATGTAATTTAACTCGAGTTTTGCTCGTTTAATGTATATTAAAATTTAAAATTTTTTAAGTGTAATGAGTTTATGACTTGTAAACTAAAATTAATCATATATTTCAACTAGTAGCTTAAACTTGCTGAGTTGAGTTCAAGTACGGTTGAGTTCGACTTAACTTTTAAAGAATTTGAGTCAGGTTTGAGCTTGATTAGTTTTAAAGGAGCATGAATAATCTGAGCTTGACTCAGCTCCTTAGGTACTTGAGCCAAATTCGAGCTTGAATCGAATTCAATTGAGTGGCGTATTGGTTGAGTTTTGATTGAGTTGAACTCGAGTAGCTCGAGATTTATTTCGTCACATTTAAAATCTTATTTGCAGGCGTGTCTGGGTACCCAAACTTCCAGGTTGTTGAAAATTCGGCTTGTGCCCCGATATGAATTTTTTGGGTACCAGAATTGTTAGTTCTTTTATAAATCTTAAATTTAATCTTAAAAAATATAAATAAAATTTAAAGTTTGAATTACATAGTCCAACATCGAAATATAAATTTTTAATACCCTAGTTACATAATCTAAACATAAATTTTAAGACTCAAATTACATAATCTAATTCGAAATAATGTATAAGGTTTAAAGGAACTTTTTAAAAATATTTTTAATTAGTTTAATTTATTTTAATATATAAAAATTAATGATTTAAATAGTAAAGAATTTTAAGTTGATTTTTATATTGGTTAATGCACGTACAAAAATAATGTATATCTAAACGAGTAAAGTTTGAATTTTGTCAACTAAAAAAATTAAATTTATAATTTTACAATGAATCTTAATTTTCAATTTTACGATGAGTCTATAATTCTTTTTAAAAATTAAAAGGGATCGAGATTTAAAAATTAGGTTGTTTGATTTGAGAATATTGTCACGGGGCTAGACTTTTGAACCAGCTAAACCGTGCGGCCTTAGTCGAGTCCTCAAAACAAACGACTAAGTAAGTTTTCTCAACACTTACGAAAGATCAAACTTCCCAAGCACCGACAAACGTGAAGTGTTCTAAGTGGAAATGGATCAAAAGAGATGAGTGAGGAAGAACACTTCAAGAACGCTAAAGAACAAAGAAAGAACGAAACAAAAACAATTCAGAGGATTTAGAGAAAATGCCTTTATTCCTTAGAAAGTTGGAATAACTCAATACATCAAATGAGGTGAGGGAAAGCCTCTATTTATACTTGAACTCCCTCTGATCCTACGATCTATACAGATTTACATCGACGGCTATGATACAACTCTATCCATTCACAAAGCATAATTTTGGGAATATTCTCGTCTAACTATGGAAAATATCTTCTGTGTTCGCACAATGTGTTCACACACCTTAGATGGATAAGTCTTCCAGAATACTTTTTAGATCGAGCTAACATTTGTGGTCTTCTCAAGCCCAGCATCGCTCTTAGAAATACTTGGGTAGGCCAAAATGCACCATGTGGTGCCAATGTCTTGGACCTCAATGTGTGGCCCGTGCCATTCTCCCCCACGAAACTTGGCGACGCCCTCGTCGCGCCCTTCGGACAAGTCTGAGTTTGATCCTGGAGCTTCTCGCGCACCATGGCTTGCTTCTGTCTCGGAGTCTAGCTTGAATGTCCCCCCATAACAACCGTTCTCCCCATAAAGAACACCAGACTCTGATTCAGCTGTCCCCCCATAAGGACTGCTTGCTTCGGCTCGCACCGCCATGTAAAATCACCCGTACCAAGCACTTCTTGATCATTATCCCTGTGTTCAAGAGGTACTTCACTCATCGACCCAACAATTTCTTTCTTCGACAATACTTCGTCACTGAAGTTTTCCGCCCCATTGTTACGCGGCAATGCAATACCCATCGATACTTCGATCCCCTTGAAGTTCGATGCATCGGCCACCTTGTCCACAGATGGCTCCTCGACGGCTTCCACACCAACAGGCTCGGGCAACACATGCCCCACCAAGGAAATATCCGAACTGTTGCCTCTTTCACGATGACTCCTCGATTGGGAGCATCCTCGACACGCTGAATAGCTGTCAACTTCTTGGTCCCTTGCCTGATGTCTCATCGTACTGGTACAATATATTGTTGTCTCATATCCAAGATGCACACGACGTTGGCACACAGAATGATGATCGCTTGAACACGGTCAAGGAAGTTTAGTCCCAAAATAAATTCAAAGTCGTCTAGTTTGATTACCTTGAAGTCTTGCTTGGACTTCCAATCACCAATCTACAGATCAACTTTCTGCACAGTCCCTATAATAGGAGCTTCCTTGGAATTCACAGTCTTGACCTTGTCAGTTGAATCCACAACTTTAAGACCAAGTTCCACTGCAGCCTTCTTGGACATGAACAGATCGCTTGCTCTGGTGTCCATAAAAGCACTCTTCGATCATCCCGCCACGTTGATGTCGACAAACTTCAACCTATTCTGCTTCTTGCCTTTCTTCTTGGCAGAACTCAGAATCATTGAGCCAAGCATCACAGCCTCATCACCCTCGGGCTCGTCCTTCTTGGACTGCTTCACTCGATCAGGGAACTCTCACTCTATATACGGCCCCTTACAACGGTAACACTTACGATCTATCATCTTCGGCTTCCCACCTTTCACACTGGCGATTGCACCAAGTCTGACCAGTTCACCATTTGAATCGTCGTCCTTATGGAAAATGGCATCGAGGCAGCTTTTCTTGTTTGGACAATCCTTCACTACGTGAGGACCCTCACAATGGTAGCACCTTACGGTTCCTCGATCCTTTCGCTCATATGGCTTTTCGTACCGACTGGACTTGGGGGATGACTTTCCCTCGATGCTCTTATCTTTGGGAACTTCCTCGTCTCCCTTTCTAGTACCCTTATCTCGGGGCTTGGAAGAATCATTTTTTATCTCAAATTTTGCAATGGATTCAACAACGGCCATTGCTCCTGAAAGGTCTTCAACACCCATTCTCTTCAGCTCCATTCTTGCCCATCTCTTGAGACCAGATTTGAAGTGATACAAACCTTCCGATTTGCTCAAATCTTTAATATGCAGTTTGAGTTCAGTAAACCTTTTCACATAGTCCCGAATTGAGCCGTTGTGCTTCAACTGGTGAAGTTTGTCTCGAGCTTCCTCATTGGCATTCTTTGGATAAAAATGCTATTTAAGATCAGACTAGAAATCCTTCCATGTCCCGATTGGAATGTCGTCTTCATCTGACTCAGAACATCTATTTTGCCACCATAACAAGGCAACATCAGTCAAATAGACTACAACAATGTTTACCTTTTCGGCATTACCAGTGATGTTCATTCCCCGGAAGTATTGCTCCAGGCACCAGATGAAGTTCTCAACATCTTTCGCTAACCTGGTTCCACTAAACTCTTTGGGTTTTGGGATGTCCTTCACTGGTTTAGGTGTGGTTGGATTTAACACACCGTTCCGCATAGCAACTTGATAAACCAGAACTTTCGCCTTGAGTCCCAACATTTCTTCCCTCAATGCCTCAAACTTGGCTTCGAGAACATCTCTCTTCACCTCCAGTTTATCACCTTGGTCATCCAGTTCTTCGAGGAGTATGTCCACTACGTCGATTCGCTCAACAAAATCCTTAACGGATCCTTCAAGCCTGGTGACCCTCTCCTCAAGTGCAAACAATTTATCCCTTGAGCCAGCTCGACGTTCTTTGTTAGCCTAGGTTTCCATACCCTTCTGGCTAGCAGCAACGATAACCTCCCTTTTTGGTACCATCTCAACTCGATGTTTCGTACCTTGAACAACCTAACATTGCTCGAACAAGGCTCTAAGCTCTCGCTCTGATACCACTTATCACGGTGCTAGACTTTTGAACAAGCTAAACAGAGTTGCCTTAGTTGAGTCCTCAAGATAAACGAATAAGTAAGCCTTCTCAACACTTATAGAAGATCAAACATCCCAAGCACCGACAAACGTGAAGCGTTCTAATCGGAAACAGATCAAAAGAGATGAGCGAGGAAGAACACTTCAAGAATGCTCAAGAACAAAGAAAGAACGAAACAAGAACAACTCAGAGGATTTAGAGAAAATGTCTTTATTCCTTAGAAAGTTGGAATAACTCAGTACATCAAATGAGGTGAGAGAATGCCTCTATTTATACTTGAACTCCTCATGATCTTACGATCTATACAGATTTATATCGACATCTATGATATAACTCTATCCATTCACAAAGCATAATTCTAGGAATATTCTTGTCTAACTATGGAAAATATCTTCTGTGTTCGCACAGTTTGTTCACACACCTTGGATGGATAAGTCTTCTAGAATACCTTTTGGATTGGGCCAACATTTGTGGTCTTCTCAAGCCCAGCATCGCTCTTGGAAATACTTGGTTAGGCCAAAATACACCATGTGGTGCCAATATCTCGGACCTCAATATGTGGCCCGTGACATTCTCCCCCACGACCCCTTCGCAGGCAACATAGATTGTAGCCCTTGACCCCTTCGTAGGCAACATAAAATGTAGCCCTTGACCCCTTCGTAGGCAACATAGATTGTAGCCTCATATTGGTAAAATAAACTGTTTCGTAAAAGCATATATATGATATGTTTGCTTTGCACGATGTTTGACATGTGATGAGTGCCTAAAAGGCAGTTATTTACTACCCTTCATATAGCACTTTATGCATCTATTATACACCAACTTGAGCTAAAATATGGATTCTTTGCACAATATTGGATATTCCGTTATGAGTACTTGCAAAGTTAACATTTATAGAGAATGCAGATATTATTATATATTTTGTACATGCAGGAATATTCAATGCCGAGGCAGCAATGTGGCCGAGGCGGAGACTAGGCCGCGACAGCATCTGGAGATCCAACATCAATATGATAGGCGATTGAAAGATAAAAATATAGAGATCATTCTGGAAGATACAACGCACCAATTGGACCAGGCTAGCGCACTAAAATCCCAAGTCAAAGACCAAACAAGAAAATTCTTCTAGAAGGCGGTAAACTTGGAAATATCAGATCTCATGTAGAAGACTTGTTCCCTACTCCAAGTTAGAGTCTATTTAGGAAATGTTTGCCCTAGGTTAAGACTATATATAGCCTACTTGGCCACATTGTTAATAGAGCCGATTTTAGAGAAACCCTTCCCCTAAGAATTGTACCTATCGACATTATGTTCTAAATTTCTTAGGGATAGGTGAAGGTTGTAGATATTAGTGAGAAGAAATTGTTTCTTATTTCTTTGTTCTAAATGCAATAATAATATCAAAGTTTGCTTATCTTATTACCATTCCTAGATGCACATATAGCCAGATTGGATGCGCCCTTGAGGGATTCGGAAAATCAATTGCAGAGATCCAAATATGCCCTAGATAACATGACCCAACAATCAATCCTTAGGGATACTGAAATCCCAACACTAGAGGAAAAAGAGGAAATTCCGAAACCTCTAAGTCCAGAACATATTGATGAGAAAGATTGTCAAACAGTGGATGAGTGCACTATTGAGGCAATTGCCGCGGTAGTAGAGAAGCATGAACAGGTCAATGTCACGATACCACTTAGCGAGGCCAATAAGAGTAATGCTCTAGAAAATTTTGAGGAGTCTGATTCCCAGGATGTTAGGTCATCAATGATATAGAAAACGGAATCTGAGGATTACTCATACTCACAGCTATTGGGGCAGTTACACAACGACATGCTCGACCAACAAGATGGCAATGCCGTGATAATAGAATATGAGATGATAATGAATGAACCTTTTGAATTCTTTCCAAACTCATATCTTCCATTGTAGGTATATTTTGAGGAGTCAACGTTACAAGATTTGAAGCCACCACAAACAGGATTTGATTGTTTGGAAGATGATATTTCTGTGGTAATTCCATCTAATGTTAGTTGCAAGCCAGAATCTCTACTGATGGAGATTACCGAGAAGCATAAAAAACAATGTGGGTTGATTCTTGAAGACTTCAAGAAATATGATTTTTCACTTGACTTATACCGAATTTTGGCAAAAGATTACCACGGAAATTGGCTATCACAACAATGGCCACGACAGCGAAGGCTATATCCAACTATGATGGAAGTTAATGGCAATGAGGTAATTAAGTGGTTGGATGTTGATATAATTTTTTCTAACAATTTAATTTTGCCTTCAGAAATAATATCAAGATAGAAGACATGCATGGATTACAAGAGAACACAAAAGAAAGACACCTCCACCAAGATAATACAAAGGGACTATCCATATTTATTATGGTCCAAACCTTTTTGGGCAAAATTGTAACTCGATGGAGGGTGCAGATGGACTATAAGAAATATCGGAAACGACCCTCCATAAGTTTTCTTTATATTCTTATTTTATTTTTCACTTATATTTTATTTGGTATTTTTATGAATTCACTTAATTATGGTATTTAGAAATAATTATTTTCTTATTATTTGAATATTTCTTGATGTTTATTTTTTTTAGGTTAGGACAATAAAGCAGGAATAACAGAGAAGTAGTTCACAGTAAGAAGTCTGCTGTCGTGGTAGTGCATAGTGTCAGAGCCGCAGTAGTTTTAACGGGCAGAAATAGTGTAACGGTTATTAGCCGAGTTTTCTGTCGAGGAAGTTAAATGCCAACGGGTAGAAAATTCCAAACGGCTACAAAACGGCTAGTGGTTTAAACGGTCACACTACCGAGGCCTATATAAGCAGCTTCTTTGTTTAAACTATTCACTTTGCATTCTTTGTTAATCTTGCCAAATCTTCCTCACAATACTCTCTGCATTCTTACCCGTATTCTTGCACTTTAGAACTTATTTTCAAGAACATCTCATCAACATTCGAATCCTCCATGGAAGCATACAAACGCTTTGCCAATACCATTATAGCAGAACGATTCCAAAGGTCTTTCGTTGTACGGCAGTTATGGGAGGAACAAGGATTCCAGCACACCATCGAAGAGAACTATGGCATCGACCAATTCTTGTTCGACAAGATCGAAGGCCAAGATTGGGAAAAATTTTGCCTCCAACCTCCCAAAGCAAATGCCACAATTGTAAGAGAATTCTATGTGCATTGTCCGAGCAAGGACACGCTGTTCGTCTACTGCCGGGTAAGCCAGTAAAGCTTGATATCGAGGCAATCAACGATTACTACAGCCTTATTCCCATACGCGATGAACGCAATAAACATGGTAAATTTGCAGCCAATACCGAGGATTACAAGGCCATCAAGGTTAAACTTTGCTACGACAACACTCCATGGGAAACCGGTGCCCATAGGGGTTGTGTAACAAGGCTCAGCCATAAACCCAAAGCAAGCTTTGGTGCACATTTGTCAAGCGACGCCTCATGCCAACCTCCCACCACAACATAATTGATAGAAGAAGATTGTTGCTCATTCAATCAATCATCAACAAGAGGACCATAAATGTTGGAGAGATCATTCTTCAAGAAATTTATGATTGCGGTAAGAAAGAACGAAGTCCATTATATTTCCATAGTTTAATCTTTGCCCTATGCTTGCTGCAGGTGTCCCTATAGAAGAAACATATGAATACACAACACAAAGGTAAGGCTGGACAAGAGTATTCTGCCACAGATTGATACAGATCACCCAAGCAGACCCAGTGCAGGCAACACCTCAACAATTCACTGCCGATTTTACTTCCGGAGGGCAGTATACGGCAGAAGCACCTGACACTGCCCAAGCCACTGCCGCAGCAGATCCATATCAGGAGATTTTGCAGAGGATGTCAGACATGGACCTTCGCCAGCAACGATACATAGAATATCAGATATATTTCAACAACACTCTTGCCAACATGCTGATCCAGAATTCCCCCCAATATTTTCGTCACTGTCGCACCTTACACAGAGACAACACCTGCCCCAGGGACTAGACCATTCTTTACCGCTAGGCCACAACAATAGTTTCACGCTGCCGGCCCATCCAGACCTGCAGGCATGGCCGCATCATCATCCAGCAACAAGCGGCTATAAAAAAGGAGAGCTATCTTCATCTCTCTACCACAGAGTCCTATCCCCATAGACAATTTCTCTAGAGATAGTCTCTCTAGAAAGATTGATGAGTATGTCCATGAGAGCTCATCGCATGCCCAAGAAGGAATACCAGTTGCCGAGGCAGGAGGGGAAACAGAGGTGATGCATACAGACAAAGAAGAAGAAGGAGATGAAGTTACTGCCCCACTGGAGAAACAAACACCCACCAGAGTAAACCCGCCCCGGCATACAAAAACACAACAGTCACTAAGATAAGGATCCAGACAGAAATCATCGACAGGAAAACCTAGGAGGGCAACTATTTCCAGCAGCTCTTCTGAATCAAAATCAGAATCTATTTAATCCCTTATGATTTACTATCTTTGTTTTCTTTTGCATACTGTGTGTATTGAGCATTGAGGACAATGCTCAGCTTGAATTTGGGGGAGGATGAGTGCACTGCCAAGGCAGCCCACTGCCACGGCATTACCATGAAGAAAGGGAGTAAACCCCCTTTCATGCAAGCCTTTAATTCCTTTAATGGCTTCTTTCCCTTAAAATTTCTCTCAAGTTTATCTCTCTCCCCCTTTTTCTTGTTGTTGTCGTGAATGAGGAATAAGGGAGCAAATTTTGGCTTCTTTTGTTTAATTGATAATAGGTGAGAAATAACCATATTACCCTTAATGAGTTGCCTAAGCTTATTTTATTACTAAGGGTAGTTTGTGGAATATGGATATTTATCATGCAATCTCTTCTCTTTATTTTATTTCTTCCTAGTCACTTCCATTTAGTCCTTGTTATTTTTACTTTATTTTAATTAAGTCCCTCAATTATCCAATTTGACTTTTAATTAGTCAACTTAATTATCAATTGGTCATGTTACCTTCTAGGCCCTATTGAGGGTGTAACAAAATATGGCTTCACGATTGAATGCATTATAAATTACAGTTTGATAAAATATTGGTCGAACTTATAAGAATGCCTTAAAAGGATGTTAATCCCTCTCAATTGAGCATCGTTTTCATACCAATTGTATAGCTTGATGCTTCAATCAAATTGACTGCCAAGTGGTGAAGAAATGGTTGGAAGCAAAAAATAAAGATTGACATAATAATTTTAGAATAGTTTAAATTACTAACCCAATTATGTAACCCCTAATTTTAACATAATCTCTTAGATTAAAACTTAGGAATCATATTAAGAAACTTATAATTCAAGTTAGGGTTTAAATATCGAAATACTAAAATTTGTTAAGTTATCAAAATTTGGATTAACTGAAATACTGAATCAAAACATTAAATATTGCTTAAATGTTTAACCTAAATTCATAATAACTTTAAAATCCAATAACCAAATAAATGTACAATGTAAAAAGTCCAAAGTCCATTAAAAAGGTATATATCCGAAATAAAATATATAAAATCCGAAATAAAGTATCTGAAGAGGTGTAAGCTAGAAAGCTTCGTATGTCTTTAGTGTGCAAATAAAGTATAAACACAGAAATCAAAATATCAAATATATATTATAAATCAACTAAATGCAAATGTCATAAAATGAATGAAACAAAATATGTAATATCTGAATGCCATGCACCAAACTCCAAACACTAACTGAAGTGTAGGTTCCCCTGAACCACTCTAACTCAATCATCACCATCTAAAGTGGAAACTCAACACGAAGGTGGAGCCACTAATCCGAAGTAAAAACTCGACCCGAAGATGGAACCACTAATCCAAAATGGAAACTCAAGCCAAAGGAAAAGCCACTGATATGAAGTAATACTCGCCAAAAGATGATATCTTTGAACTTTCCCGAACATAATATTCAACCCAATGTAATGACATGATTCGATATTTGAGTCTGAGATTTGAATGCATACCTTATAATTAATAGGAGGCATGCATAATAATTTCCGATATTAATATATTCCGAGTTTTTCATAAATTCTGAATCAGATATGCATATATATAAATCATAAAGCATGGCATTATATAATTAATTTCAGAAATCACAGAAATGGTCTAGTCAACATAGATACACAAAAACAACAAAAATCTGCACACAAAAGTATACATAAAGTATTGGGAAAGACACACCTTAGGCAACTAGCTTAATATCGAGAATGACGTCTATCTGATTCAGTTCTAGCACTATGTTGAGCAGATGTAGAACCTACGAAATAATATTTACGTAAGTATACTACTATGTCACTATACAAAAAATAAAAGAACATAATTAAATCAGATAACTCACATATGGGTCCTGAAGTTTGAGCAACATGGGATCTTCTAAGACGAGGAAGAAGAAACTCGGTATCCGAATCCACGTCACCTAAACCAGATAATAAACCAATTTTAGATTCAGATACAAATAAACTTCCAGCTAAACATTCAAACTAAAAAATTCTAAAATAGAACTTCAGGTTCAAATTTTGAAAAACGGACAGTGTCATCGAACTCAACACATCGAAAAACTTAAATTAGACTAGGTTGGAAAAATTTGATATTTACGTCAACATTGGTCAATGCGGATGTCAATAATGGTTAACGCTGACGTCAGTTGGTTAACTGGTCGAATCGGGTTGGTCAATAAGTCGGGTCTTTAGAATTTTTCCAATAAAATCTGGGTTTTTCCAAAAATCTGGTTTTCTAGATTTTCAATTTCAACGATTTCCCCCTTTTCCAGATTAAATACTTGATTTAAACCCTTCTTAACACATCAAACTATATTCTAAACAAATAAAACCAAAACAACAACCCTTTATCAATATTAAACTTGAAACACAAGTTTTCTACCAACGAACAATTCCAAAAAAAACCCTCTTCCCTGCATACTGAAACAGAATGAAACAAAAAGGAGAAAGGATTAGAACACATACCAAACGCAGATTCATAAAGATCTAATATTAAAACAAAGCTTAATTCAGTTTGTTTGAAGATGAAATATGGTAGGAAGGAGAATATTAAAACTACCGGATTAAAGGAGGATTTAAGACAAAAATTAAATCTAAAATGAAAATCTGGGGTAGACTTTTACCAAAATAAAAAGGGTTAAATCACCCAACAAGGTTTTAAACTTATTCACCTTTTTAAATGAACCCTTAAACTTTAAAAATTTACAATTTCTGTCTATGAAAAGTGACTTTAAGAAAACATCATCGCCTACCTCAAAATCAAGATCCTTACGTCTCAAATCAATATATGATTTCTATCTTTCAAGATCGACTTAAGCTGATCCCAAATCAACCTAATAGTCTACTCAGACTCATGGATAATATCTAGTCCCAATAACCTGTTCTCATTAAACTCAGTCCATCCATAGGGGTGCGACACTTACGCTGGTAAAGAGCCTCATAAGGTGTCATCTTAATACTAGCCTTTTGAGCCTCAAACATGATAAACAAAATATATTTCCTACTAAGTTTGGTCAATGGAGCAGCAATAGAAGAAAAATCCTCAATAAATCTCCGATAATAATTGGTAAATCCCAGAAAGCTATAAATCTCTACAACATTCTTAGGTTGTTTCCATTCCATAATAGCTTCAATTTTCTTTGGATAAACCTGAATACCTTTAGGTGAAATAACATATCCCAAGAACATAACCTTAGATAGCCAAAATTCACATTTACTGAATTTTTCATAGAGTTATTTCTCTTTCAGAGTTTTTAACACAATACGAAGATGCTCTTAATTCTGAACTTCAGTTTTTGAATAGATCGAATATCATCAATAAAAACTATAACAACCTAATCCAAATAATGTTGAAACACCCTACTCATCATATCCATGAAAGGTGTAAAGGCATTACTAAGTCCGAATAGAATCACTAGAAACTTGTAATGTCCATAACGTGTTTGAAAGGCTAATTTAAACACATCAGAGTCCTTAACCTAGAGTTGATAATAACCAGATCTCACGTCTATCTTAGAAAATACGGAAGCTCCTCAGAACAAACCAAAGAGTTCATCAATATGAGGCAGAGGATATTTAATCTTGACCTTCAACTTATTCAACTTTCGATAGTCAATACACAGATGAAGTGACCCATCTTTCTTTTTGATAGATAGAATATGGACTCCCACAGAAAATCATTGGGTAAAATAAATCCACTATCTAGAAGCTCTTACAACTGAATCTTTAACTTCTTAAGCTCTTTCGAAGTCATCCAATAAGGTTCCATAGATACTGGAGTGGTTCTCGGATTTAACTCAATTCCAAACTCAACTTTTTCACGCTTAGGTGTTACACCCTATAACTCCTCCGAAAACACATATGGAAATTCTCTCATAACATGGATTTTATTCATCCCTGAATCAAACTATATCGAGTCAAGGATGTAATCAAGATAGTCCACTGACCCTTTTCTAGTCATTTTTTAAGCTTTTAGAGCCGAAACAATATAAGAAAGAAAATCTTTACGCTCACCAATAACGGTCACCTCATGGTCATTGGGGGTTCTCAAAGTTGCTCTTTTTCGTTCACAATCTAGATTAACTCTAGGAGCTGACAACCAATTCATATCGAGTTTCAAATCGAACTCCCCTAATGGTAAATCCATCAGATTAGCCGGAATAATCTCCCCTCGAACCTCAAGAGGACAATCTTTAAAAAGTTTGGTAACCTCAACCAGATTACCTACAAGACTATATATAGAGACTAAACTACTAGTATTTTTTACAGGAACTTCCGAATTACCAGATATTGAACTAGAAATATATGAGTGGGTAGATCTATTATCCAAAAGTACGAAAAATGAAATAGCATGAATGGTAAAAGTACCAACAATAACATCTGGCTCATCTCGATCCTCAGGCCTCCTAGTAGCATAAACTAATCCTAGCTGAAATGCCCCTGATCTAGTTGATCCTCTTAACCGAGTAGATCTACCTCTATGATTAATACCAAAATAACAAGGTCTAACCTAACATTTCCCCTCGTAGGGTTCTGTACTAAAACCTAAGACTAGCATAGAGCATGATTTGACAGAGGTGAAACTGGACAGTCCCAAAAGCGATGCTCAAATGACACACATGAGAAACAAGCTCCAATCTTTATCCTAAACTCACTATATGCCACTTCTTGCAGAAAGAACATTCTGGAAAAGCACGGGTACTAGTGGAACCACCACCACTAGCAGTCGGTACAACAAAAGCTACTAGTTTAGCAATCAGTACAATAAAAGCGACTCACTAAAAGGTAATATCTTTGAACTTCTTCGAACATAATATCCTTCACAATGCAATGACATAATCCAATATTCGATTCTAAAATTTGAACACATATTGTAACGGCCCAAAAAATGGGTTAGGAGTTAGTGAACTAGTTTAGCTTAGTTCGAGATTAAATACTTAAAAATTAGTATTCAATCGAAATAAATTGAGGGAAAAAATTCTAAAATCCTTACTAAACTTAAATTTGACTTTTTTCAAATCAATTTTGAAATTAGTGACCATTTTGTAAAAATTGAAAATTTAAGGACAATTTTATAAAACAAGCCAAAACTTTGAATCCTTGAGGGGCTTTGATCCAATTATAATCCTAGCTGGTCTAGGCTTTCCAAATATTAATTAATTAAATCCAAAATATATTTTAAATTATATAACTTAATTAAACTTGATTTTAAACTCTTAAAACTCTTTTTAATTAAACTAAAGTTCATATATTTTTTTGATTTTCGTTTTACCTCATTGTAGGCAGCCATTCATCGTTTTTCCGTTTTTAAAACCCAGAAAGCAATTGGATCGGTTTTGGAGGTTATATTTTGTAAAAATCTATAACAATAAATTTCTTTACTGAAACTCCCAAGTTTTTGGCTTGGAAATTTTATTTTAATCCTTTAATTTCATAAAAATTGATTTTTCGGCTAAAAATCTCAATTTTCGTTCAAGGGTTTTTACCCACTTTTTTTGGATCCTAAATGGATTATTTTTAGTGTTTTAGGATGTTTATATAGTTTTTTTAAAATTCCTAATCCTGGACTGTAGGTTTAGGCGAAGTTTGGTGTGTTCCGATAGGTTTTCGGTTTAGGTTTTGATAGGTTTTATGGGTTGCTGTGTAGGGATCCGACTTAAGGGTTTCTTTTTTTTGTTTAGAAGCATTAAAACGCTTAGTTTTGATGCTTGAAATAGGGCAAGAGTTAGACAATCGCGTTTGAAGGTGTTTTGGTTCGTTTCGATGACTTGGCGAACAAGTAACGGTTATTGGTGAGTGGTTTATGAGAGTGGCTGCTTTGATAGTATTTTTAAACTTGTTTTACATAGTTTTGGGAGTTTAGGGAAGGTTTGAAAATCTCTCTATACTTGGAAGTAAGTAAAGTTTAAGTTTTCGCAAAAGGGTTCCTATATTACTCTATGTTTTTACTATGAACTTTGTCATGCTTAATATTGATTTTCCATAGATGTTTATGCATGATTATTTAATGCTCATGTTGTTGTTTTATAATGATTTTGATAAACAATTGATACTCCTATGGTTTTACTTTGAAAATTGAGTTAAAGGCGATTTTATCGATTTATGCTTTGAAACTATAAATATTGGTAGGCATGTGTTTAATTCATTTTTTGAATTAAGTTTGAGCATTGGTTTCTAATAATATATTGTCTAGTTAAGTGATGAATTTTATGGGATAAGTTGATCGATCAATAAGGTCTAGAGTGCACTATAAATATTCAAAAGTTGTACGTGTTTAAATTCCTTATGTGTTATATTTTGGCTTTTAGTCTAATGCTATGTAATGAGAGTGGTACTATTACATCCGGGTTGATGGGAGTGGTACTATAACCGGACACCAAAGTGAGATAATTCATGTTGAGAGGGTTATCAACATGCGCATGCTCTGAGAGTGGTACTAACATGCGGTTGCCCGTTTATCCTAACGATTTGGAGTACTACAAATCGGATCACTAGCACCAATATAATTTTATGTTTTCTAATTAAAATTAAAAGTATTATGTACTTTTAGGCTTTGCTAGGTGAATAGCATGTTAGCCTTGTTTTTGCTTTGAAAGCATGAGATAACTTTAAAATGTTTTACCGGTATTTTATGTTGGCGTGTGAGCCATGATTCGTAATAGTACTTGTTGTTTTTTACTGTTGGAATTGTTAGCCATATGTTTATCTTGTTTTGAAGAAATCTTTACATATTTTACCTTTGTTATATTTGAGTATTTATGGGCTGTATTGCAAGTGATATTTTTAAATGTTTATCTACCCTCACTAAGCTTTAAGCTTAATCACTCTCTTTTCCTTGCAATGCAGATAAGTAAGGGTTGGAAGCAATCGGAAAACAAAGGAGCCAATCGTGCATATTTTATTATTTTCTTAGCTTAAGTATCCATTTTCTTAAATTATGAACCTAGGTAGTTGAGAACAGTGGATTAGAGAATTATTGAGTTTGGAATTCTATTTTGGAACCTATGTTATTGAACTATTTTGATATTGAGTTATATAAGAATTGTTAAGACTTTTTAAGTATATGTTGACATGTTTATTGATGTTAAATTATGCTTACGATATATGTGCCTTGCCTTTAAAATTAGGTGGCTTTGCATTTAGAGTTGATGTTTGAAGAGTGGTTTATGCCTATAGGTTCTTTTATGCATCTAGAGAACCTTAGATATTTTTGCTAAGGCATGTAAGTTGTGAAATCTGCATTTTCTGGGTAGAGGTTTCGATACCTGTTCTTAGGGTATCGATACCTAGGCAAAATCACGATGGTTTTCTGAAAAATTACAATTAGGTCCTTGAAACTTATTCGATAATATTAGGATTAGTTTTAAATCCTTTTTTTGCTGCAAATGAACTCAATCCTTGCATGAACGTGTAAGATTTAATTAAAGCATTTAGATAAGATAAAAGAATTTTGTTTTAGGGTTGTTTATTGAGGCGAGTCTCTGGATTAGACTCGGTATTCCCCATGTAGCTCGTTCGAGTCGTGTGACATCTAGACTGGGTCGAGGGTGTTACACATACCTTATAATTAAAAAGTGGCATTCATAATAATTTTCAAAAATAGCATATTCTGAGTTTTTCATAAATTCTAAATCAGATATGCGTATCCATAAATGCAGATCCTATGAAAGAATACTTACGTAAGTATACTACCTTTGCCATTGTATATAAATACACTAACAGAATTAAATTAGATAAATCACGTGCATGTCCCGAAGTTTGATCAACAAGAGGTCATCCAGAAGGTGAAGTCGAAAAACAGACATCGCTATCAAACTTAAGACGTCAAAAAACATAAAATGGGACCAAGTTGGAAAAAATTAACGTTAAAATCAGCATTGATCAACGTTAATGAAAGCAGGTCAACACCAACATCAGCAAATGACATCAATTGGTTAACAAGTTTGGGTAGATCGGTCAACGGGTCGGGTCTCCAGAATTTTCTAAGAAAATATGGAAATTCCATACAATTTCTAAAAGTTTGGTTTTCTAGATTCTCAATTTCAACGATTTGCCCCCTTTCCATATTCAAAATTCAGTTTAAACTAAATAAATTTAAATAAAACCCAAACAATAACCCTCTATCAATATTAAACTTGAAAAAAACTTTCCTACCAATGAACAAATCCTAAAAAAATTACCCATTCTCTGCATACTGAAATAGAACAAAACAAAAGGGATAAGGGATTCGAACACATACCAAAAATGTATTCGTGGAGATCCAATGAAAAACAAAGCTTAATTTGGTTTGATTGAAGATGAAATAAGTAAGGAAGGAAGGAAGGAAGGAAGGAAGGAGAAGATTAAAACTACCGGAAGGAAGGAAGGAAGGAAGGAGAAGATTAAAACTACCGGATTAATGGAGGATTTAAGACCAAAATTAAATCCGAAATGGAAATTAAGGGTGGACTTTTATCAAATAAAAAGGATTAAATTATCTAACAAGGGTTTAAACTTATTCAGTTTTTCAAATGAACCTTTAAAATTTTAAAAATTATAATTTAGTCACTGAAATTTCAATTAAATTTAATTTAAAATTTCCCAAATTCTAGAATTTCGAATTAGAGATTTCTAAAATTTGGATTTTTAATTTGGGGCTAATTTTTGGGTTGTTAGAACTCCTATATCCAATACCTTAGTTTCTTCATTAAGGATTTCAACCAATTTACTAAGAATTTATTCTCTTTTCAAGGCTTAGATAAAAACATTTAGAACCTAGAATCAAAAGTCTAGCATATAAATCTTCTACTCAAGATTTGGTAACCCTCTTTTACGGAGAGAAATATGAGCAAACTGAATTCCTCTTGAAGGTATGTATTTCCAATTTAAAGTACTCACCCAATTCTTAATACTATTGAGATTACATATATATTTTATCTCACAAGTGTTTGTTTATCTCAAGAATGAGAATTTAATCTCTAAGACAAATTTAAAATTAAAATAGATGCTGGAAATTAAATCATTAGTTGTTCTAGTTTCTTGAGGGGTCTTTTTATCCTCCCAGATGAGTTCCTAGCTATTTGTGACCGTTGGGATTAGATTGAAGCTTACTTCCATATAGATTTCCATTCTGGTGTAAGGTGAATCAATAAACATGAAACTTTTATCAATACGGTCTCTTTGGTCACGAGTCGTTGAACCTAGAATCAATGCACTGGGTCCTACTTTGATAGGTCCCTTGCAAGCATGCAACAACCTAAACACCTGTGTAAGGAAATAAAAAATACGAGTAATTATGCCTCATACAACTCATAAACATAAGCAAGTAGTCATAAGATGATAAGTAAGCATGGATTCATGTGGTACTACTTTGATCGCCTAAACACATGTAATTACAAAGGTTCACAATCAATCATCAATTAAAGGCTCACAAGGCCTAACATGCCATACCACACTATACCATTAAGGAGTGAGGTTAGGTTACACAATAAAGACACCATGCTCAGGGTGAGTCTGATCATAAAACATCAGAACATACATCTTGTGTGAGACAGAGTAACATAACATTGGAACATGCACCCCCTTTGTGAGATCAGTCACAAAGCACAACTCATACACCTTACTCCGGAACTTTCCTCAAATACACACAAATAAGACCAAAGTTACATAACATCGATAACCTAACTTCATGGAAAGTGTAGAAACCGTAAGGTGTATTTATAATTTGATGAGGGGCAAAGTTATAAATACTTAATAGCTGATAATCAACTATATAAAGGAGTTATAGTCCCCAAGAGTTAGGTTAACTTGCAAATCTCTTTCCCGTATGAGAGTTGTGTGGCAAGAGATAACATAACTTCTTGGAAGATCAAACCCTCTAGAAAATCTTGATCGATTAATTTAGGTATGCTTCCCAATTCAGTTTATTTATTTTATTGTTCTTGATGATTTGACATGTATAGATCTTGGGTTTATATTCATATCGAATATATTTTAATTCTAATAAGTGACATCAGTGCCAAGAATATGTTGAATCATTAAGATCATAATTTTTTATGGTTTTAATTAGTTATTATCGATCAAAAATTAAATATAATATTATGGTTTATTTTCTTCGATATAATATTACGGGTTTTAATTTTAAATCAAGCTCTTTTGTTATTATAATCGGCGACACATATTTGATTTTTCGATCTGCAATGTGTGATTGTTTTTCAATTAATTCGGTTTATGAAATTGAAAATCAATTGTTCTTTCCATCAATTTATGTTTTGAACAAGAAATCAATTTTCTTGATATGTATCTGTGTTTAATTTTGTATTGTTTTTGTTTCTTTAGTTATCACATACGAAAAATTCAAGTAAAAATATATATTTTATATAGAATATATTTAATCTGGTTGAAATAAAATTTTAGGTTTATAGATTATCATTAATTTATGGAATATATATTTTACTTAAAATATATATTTAATTTTATTGGATCAAAATTTTAGTTTTGATCATTGGGTATTAAGTTAAATTCGGTTGGATCAAAATTTTAGTTTTAGTCGTTAGTAATAAAGAAAAATATAATTAACTTTGGCTTTATCCTGATAAATTATCATTATTCAAAAATTTTATAATTAAGTTAGCTATTGAAGCATTATGTCTGGTTTATGTTTATTAAGTTATGATTGAATGATCTTTCGGCATGTTACTTTTAAAGTATACTACTTACGTAGTTACTTAATTAATATTTTTAGTATTTAGTTTTGATCATATGTTATTATGTGTTATAGAATATATATTTGGTATTGATATATTCAATTTGGTTTGATCAAAATTTTATTTTTTGATTATTTTTGATGATGTTTAGGTTTTCACATGTATCATTAATCAAAAGTTAATCAAGTACATCAACAAAACATTGTTGAACAACTCTCATTCAAGATAAGATACCTATTTTTTTTATAAGAACAAACTCAACAATTTAAAAAAAGTCTTTAAAGATATCTATGAGAGGAAAGAGAAATACTATTAAGGATTATTACTTAGTATTTCATCAAGAAATTAAGTATAATAGAGGAATGATAGAAAATAACCTGATCAGTTATTTTTATCAAACCAAAATAGTTTTAACTCTCAAAAGTGGATAGATGTCATTTAAAAAAAGAGTATAATTTTATACAAGACAATAAAGTTTAAGAATTTGTCTCATTACCTTATTGTATAAACCATTTAGTTGTAAATTAATATTTAAAACCAAGAGGGATGTAAATGATAATGTGGACAAGTATAAAGACATTTCTTGTATTTAAAGGATATACTCTAAAAGAAAACATTGATTTTGTAAAGTTTTTCTCTCAAGTTTTACTGAAAGACTCTTTCAAAATAATCTTGACACTGGTTGCTTTTAATCTTGAGCTACATAAGATGGATGTTAAGCTTGTGTTTTTCAATGACAACATTGAATAAATTAATTATATGGTACAATCATCGATTTGTGTCTAATGAGTCAAAATTAGTGATATGTAAATTAAAAAAAATCCATCTATGAGCTTAAGTTTGACTTTTATTAATAAAATTATAAATTTTATATTGATTATCTCATTCGGTTTTAAGATGAATTTGGTTAAAATTTGTATGTATTACAAGTTTAGTGGGAGTAAGCCAAGTAATACTCATATTACTAAAGAAGACAAAAAATTTTCGGTGCCCTAAAAGTAACCTTAAAATTTATAAAATGTAAAAGATTCTATATATATAAGATATAGAGAATCGAATTTTTGCTTAAGTAAGTATGTATTTGGATATTGTGTATATTATTATAATGTTAGACAAATATTTAAGTAAATTTAATATGGAACGTTGGATAGCAGCCGATAAAGTTAAGAAATAACTTTAGAGAATAAAAATTACATGCTCACATATCAAAGTTCTGATAAGTTAGAGATTATCAAGTTTATAGGCTTCGATTCTACTAGAATATTGATGCAAAAGACTCTGTCACATGAGTTGCTAATTATATATTGAATAGAAAGACTACTTCAGTTATTTTGTGAAAATAAATATGCATCATTTATTCTATAAATAATAGAAACACTTTAAAATTTAGCTCCTAGTTGTTAAAAAAAATCCAGAGTGTTTGTGTGTCTATAGAGCATGTTCGTACAAAATTCATAATTGCACGCTTATTGAGAAACTATCACTCTAGGTCTTTCATGAGCACACAACTCATGTGGGTGTAATATTATTTAAGTATATTCAGTTTTAGTGGGAGTTTATTATTTTGATAAATGCTCTAGACACAATTTCGATTATTTCCGTTTAAAGTTAATTTCTATAGAAATAAAGTTATTTTAGCTTATACACACTCTGAGTTCAAAAAAGTTTTATCTCACTAAAGTTTAAGAGGACTAGTTGGAAAATAGGCATGTTCGGTTCACATTTACATGTAATTTCAATGCTACGCATCCATGATTGATCTATGTCATTTGATTATGTTTGTATACGTGACCATTGGTGGGTCCAGTCATGATTGATATGATGAAGATCGCTTTGGTCCTATATAGATATAATTGATGGATGAGATTGTTATAGAATACCTATTATATGATAGCAATTTTTGAGCTCATAAGGTTATACATTTGTTAAGAAATATATGTTGCCCAAGTGGGAGATTGTTGGATTAAAATTCAATAATAGTGGGCACACACATATATATATAGATATATATTGCTATTATAAAGTTGAACACGTAATTAAGTGACCAACTATGTTACACGTATTATAGGTTTTAAATTGTCATGGAATTAAAAGTGTTGATACCATAGGTATATTTATAATTTGATGAGGGGTAGAGTTATAAATACTTAATAGTTGATAATCAACTATATAAAAGGATTATGGTCTCCAAGAATTAGGTTAACTTGCATATCTCTTTCCCTATCTAAAAGTTGTGTGGCAAGAGATAACCTAACTTCTTGGAAAATCTCGATCGATTAATATAGGTACGCTTCTGCATTCAATTTATTTATTTTATTGTTCTTGATGATTTGACATGTATAGATCTTGGGTTTATACTTGTATCGAATATATTGTAATTCTAACAAATCTTAGATTTAAATAAAGATAAGAAATAGAAACCATTCTTTACACCCATATTTGGCGTTTGGAAATGGATAAAAAAGTTTAGTGTTTCAACTTATACAAATGAATGTTATTGGTATATTCTTAGAGACTAGAGTTTTGTGTTGAATTTCATGCTATGGTTTTTTGGATGCTATTGTGTTGGGACAGCCGGCACACTCAATGGTGCAGCGGAACAAAATTACGACGGTCTTTCCAGTGATCCATGTACGTTTAATCCAAAATCGGGAGGAAGAGATGTGATGACTTACATTGGGTTCTTGATAAGCAGCAAAAACAACAATTGGATTTGAAAAAATCAAGATCGTTCGACAATTCGAATCTTTAGCCTCCACGAATATCGTCTCGGCCTCTACTCAGTTCACCGGTTGATTAAGAAAAATCTCGGAAAACTATTTTTCGTTATTTTAGGGTTTGAGAATTTGGAATTCTCTATTGTGGCTGCTAGATCAAAGATCCTTTATATAGATGTAATCCTTTGTATAAGAGTTTGATTCCGAATTTGTTTATAGGAAATAATTACTTTAATTATTTCCTTAAATTTCGGAATCTATATTTAATTCGAATTTAAAAGGGATATAATTACTTTAATTATATTCTTTATTTAAAATTCAGGATTAAATATAATCTACTTATACTTATATATATTTTTGCACTTTTTCAACCATTGGGTGTGACCTTGTAGGCTCATTGTAACGTTAGTAATAATATTAGAACAATTCTAATATTACAAACAATGAGTGACATCTAGCAATATATCATTTTCATCTAAGTTAGAAGAGATCATAATTCGATGTATCATGTCCGTGACCAACTATCTTAATGTATTATATCCTTTTGTTCTTTTATATCTTTAATAGGCATAAGTCTTGGAATAGCCACACTTGTTTAGCCTATTTTAATGTTTCTTCATATCTAGAGTGGACTACTTTTAATGAATAACTTGTGATATCTCATATTAACATATTCAAGCATGGCCATGTATTTCTTGTCTCACTCAATCAAGTGGCCTTTGATATATTTTTCTATTATGTAGGAAGGACAAATCCTATCTTGATCATTCATATCTCACTACATACATTATAATATGTCCAATGTCAGTTTTTATAGTGTAATTAATTACGAGACACGTTTAATTGCATCAAAACATAAAACAACATATGTTGAGATAGTAATAATCTCAAGTCTAAGGATCATACATATAGTTGTCACTATTTGAAATATCGTGACCGTCACATAATAATCCAAGATATATGCTCATAGTGGGTCAATCCAATATATTATTCTCTACTAATATATTCGTGTATTAATTCTGACATCTTTATGTCAATGACAACTCATTGTCATCAATTAATCACATGTTAGTCTTAACCGTATTATTATTGTCTATACCTATAATAATACTTGACTAAGGATCTTTTAATAGTAATACATATATTATTATATGGACCTTATTGTTTCTTAGTTTATATTATATATTGACACATATATCTGAAAACAATAATGGTAATGACTTTATTCAATAAAATTGGTAAATAAAATTATCCTTACAATCATCATATGATTGGTCTTTAGGCATACTCTAATAATCTCCCACTAGCATTAAGACCAATCATTCATATATCTAATACCGAGTGACTCAGTGTGATGATCATGCTTCTGTTGCGTCAGAGGCTTCGTCAAGGGATCAGGAATGTTATCATCCGTGTGTACTCTGTATATTTCCATATCTCCTCGATCTATGATCTCTCGAATGAGATAGAAGTGTCTAAGAATATGTTTGGATCATTGATGAGATCTGAGTTCCTTTGCTTGTGCAATGTCTCCATTGTTGTCACAACGGAGTTCTATAGCATTTGATATGCTTGGGACAACCTCTAGATCATATATGAACTTTTTGATCCAAACAGCTTTCTTTGCGTCTTCACTATATGCAATATACTCAATCTCTGTCATAGAATCAGCTATTGTATCTTGCTTAGAACTTTTCCAGCTTATAGCACCTCCATTAAGGCAAAACACAAATTCAGATTGCGATCTTGAGTCATCCTTGTATGTTTGGAAACTAGCATCAATATAACCTTTTATACTAAGCTCTTCTTTGCCTTCATAGACAAGAAATGTATCCTAAGTTCTTCTCAAGTACTTAAGGATGTTTTTGACTGCTGCCCAGTGACTTTTATCAGGGTTTACCTAATACCGACTTGTTATGCTTAAGGCATACGATACATATGGTCGAGTACATATCATGGAATACATGATAGAAATAATAGCCGAAGCATATGGGATCTTACTCATTCGTTCTCTTTCTTGTGGAGCTGAAGGACGCATTTCCTTCGAAAGAGATATACCATGTCTCATAGGTAAGAATCTTTTCTTGGATTCTTCCATACTGAATCTTTTCAGAACTTTGTCTATATATGTACTTTGGCTCAGACCTAGAAGTCGTCTAGATCTATCTCTATAGATCTTAACCCCTAAGATATATGTTGCCTCCCCTAAATCCTTCATAGAGAAACAACTACTTAACCAAGTCTTAACTAACTGTAAGGTAGGTATGTCATTTTATATAATAAGTATGTCATCAACATACAAGATTAGGAAAGAAACAATGCTCCCACATGTCTTCTTGTAAACACAAGGCTCATCTTCGCTCTTGATAAAACCAAACTCTTTGATCGCATCATTGAAACGAAGATTCAAGCTTCGAGAAGCTTGCTTTAGTCTATAAATGGACCTTTGTAACTTACAAACTTTTCCAGCATTTCCTGGAGCGACAAAACCTTCTGGTTGTATCATATACACATCCTATTCAAGTTTTCCATTAAGGAAAGCGGTTTTGACGTCTATTTTCCAGATTTCATAATCATAGAATGCAGCTATAGCAAGCAAAATCCAAATGAATTAAAACATAGGTACAGTGGAGAAAGTTTCGTCACAGTCAATAGCATGAACTTTTCAAAAACCTTTAGCGACTAGTCGCCCTTTTTATGTTTGTATGTTTCCATCCATGTCGGTTTTCTTCTTGAAAACCCATTTACACCCTATAGGTTTTACCCCTTCCAATGATTCAACCAAAGTCCATACTTGGTTGACTGACATAGATTCCATCTCAGATTTCATGGCCTCAAGTCATTTCTCAGAGTCTGGGCTTGATACTGCCTCTTGATAAGTTCTTGGATCATCTTGATCCGTAATAAGAACATCTCCATGCGTGGTTATGAGAAATCCATATCTCCCAGGTGTATGGTGTTCTCTTGTGGACCTGTGCAGTGATTATGGTTCTAAATCTGTTGATTGTTCCTCAACAATTTGTGGAACATGTTCAATCTCAGGCTCAGTGAATTGTTGTTCTTGAACTTCTCCAAGTTCAATATCTTTACCCTTTACTTTCTTATTGAGAAATTCTCTTTCGAGAAAAATACTTGTTCGAGCAACAAACACTTTATTCTCTTTAGGGTTAAAGAAATAACATCCCTTAGTTTCTTTGGGATATCCAACAAAATTAAACTTATGAGATTTGAGTTCGAGCTTTGTAGACATCTGATGTTTGACATATGATTCGCAACTCCAAATCTTCATAAAAGACATACTAGGATGTTTTCCAGTCCATATCTCATATGGTGTCTTTTGAACAGATTTAGACAGACACAATTTAAAGTGAAAGCAGTTGTTTCTAGTGTATGTCCCCAGAAAGAAGTCGAAAGATCACTATGACTCATCATTGATCGAACCATGTCTAATAAGGTTCGATTTCTCCTCTTAGAAACTTCATTCCACTGTGGTGTACCTAGAGGAGTAAGCTGTGAGACAATCCCACATTCTTTAAGGAGTTCATCAAATTCTATACTTAAGTATTCTTCACCTCGATCTGATCGAAGTGCTTTAATACTCTTGTCTAGTTGATTTTGTACTTCATTCTTGAATACTTTAAACTTTTCGATAGCCTCAGATTTATGGTGCATAAGGTAAATTTAACCGTATCGACTGAAGTCATCAGTGAAAGTGATGAAGTACTGAAATCCACCTTTATCTTGTGTGTTCATTGGTCCACATACATCACTATGTATTAATCCCAATAAACCACTTGCACGCTTACTTTTACCATTAAAAGGAGCCTTAGTCATTTTTCGTAGTAATCAAGATTCATATACATCCAGTTATTCGAAAATAAATAAATCTAAAAATTCATCTTTATGGAGTTTTGATATGCGTTTCTTACTTATATGGCCTAAACGACAATGCCAGAGATAAGTTTGATTTGAGTAATTTGTTTTAGATTTTTTGGTATTTATGTTATATATGGCATTTTCTAGATTTAAAATATATAAGTCATTAACCAATTGTGCCGAACCATAAAAAATATTATCGAGATAAAAAGAACAATTATTCTCAATAATAATCTCAAAGCCAATCTTGTATAAACAAGAAATAGAAATAATGTTTTTAGTCAAACTAGGCACAAAATAACAATCTTCTAAGTGTAAATCAAGTCCACTAGATAAAGATAAAACGTATGTTCCTATAGCTAATGCAGCAACTCTTGCTCCATTTCCTACTCGTAGGTCTACGTCTCCCTTAGCTAGATTCCTTCTCTTTTGTAGTCCCTGTACAGAAGTAAAAATGTGAGAACCACAACCAGTATCTAATACCCAAGAAGAAGATGTGAACAGATTCACATCAATAACATAAATACCTGAAGTAGATGCACCATCTACTTTTGCCTTCTTAACCTCTTTAAGATAGATGGGGCAATTTCTTTTCCACTGTCCAGTCTTATTGCAATGGAAACATTTTCCTTCCTTGCTAACTCCCCTTTTGGGTTTCAGTGCATCATGTCCTTTGGGTATAGGCTTACCTTTAACCTTGTACTTTGCCACTATTTTTCCCTTTCCTTTGTCCTTGCGGATCATCAGAATGGACTTAGGTCCACCCTTAGACATATTTTTCTCAGCAGTTCGTAACATGCCAAGTAACTGTGGCAAAATTTTGTTAATTTCATTCATGTTGAAATTAATGATAAATTGATTGAAGCTATTCGGCAATGATTGCAGAATAACATCAGTAGCCAATTCATCTTTGAGAGGAAATCCTAGCTTTTTCAATGTTTGGATATAGTCTATCATCTTAATGACATAAGCTCCTACAGGAAATCCCTCTACCATTTTGCATTGAAATAGAGTGTTAGAGGTCTCATACCTCTCTTGGCGTGCTTGCTCCTCATATATTTCTTTGAGGTTTTGAATCTTATCATATGCAACCATGTCCTCATGTTGCTTTTGAGGATCAAGAGTCATGGTAGCAAGCATAAGACATCCGACATCTAACATGTCATCCATATGTTTCTTAAACTTGTCTTTGTCAGCTCTAGAAGCATTAGTTTCCGGTTCATCTGGAACAGGTTCTTCAATGACATATTCCTTTCTTTCCTGTTTGAGAAAAATTCTTAAATTGCGGAACCAATCAAGGAAGTTTATGCCATTGAGTTTCTCCTTCTCAAGGAGTGATCGCAGTGATATAGTGTTGTTTGCTATTTAGATCTACAACAATAGAAATATATAAAGTAAATTTACCAATTTGAAAAATTATAAATAGGTCTTTGTTTATAAAATACTCCCACTATTTTGTTCAAAATTAAAAAATCCTTTCATTTTTAATTTTAGAAAAATTCGACGAAAATTTTTCTAGTGAGAGAGGATCCATAATTCACCAATTTCCCAAATCAACTTTGGCTTTTCTTTCAGGATAGAGGTTATTTAGGTAAGTGACTCTTTACTAATTACATCTCATGTAACTCCTCCATTTGGTGAACAACTCTAGTTCAGTCATGTCATGACTTAACCAAATACTTAGCCTTTAGGTTTCTAATCTTATTACAACAATCTAACTAAGTTATTACCAATATTTTGACCGATGAATATCACTTGCTTATTCTTTATGTTTAACCAAGATGGACTTATATGTCAATGCTTTGGCAAAACCCACATAAGATCGATCAAGGCCTTAACGAGGGTAAATATTAGACGGCTAATTCTAACTTAGATTAATTTGAGAGAAAACATTAAATATCTCATCTTTATTTCTTTTAATTTGGACCTTATTGATCTCATCAATATATGCGAGTAGAAGATATATATCATACATTGGATCGCATACATGATAGATAAAAAAATTGCAATGGTTATAGCCCAAAATAAAGAACTAAGGTAGCCCATCCCAAGCCAATGGGGGAACCTTAAAACTATAATTCTATACTAAAACTGCTTCTCAAGCATCTAATCGCCTTTGCTCCAAACGTCTCGACTGCTTCTTGGAATAATATTACAATTATAGAAATTTGTTTTACGTACGAGGGAGTAAGATGATAAGAGAAGTATAATAGCGATAGAAAAATGCACAACACGCAGGCTGTATTTTAAATTTTACAATTATTGTAAAAATACGGGCTATAACTATGCATGTTAAGTGATAAGTACATCGTGTATTGTCTCCACAGGGATTGGTATACTTAATATGTCTCCCCTTGTTCCCTTGCTCTTGAAAGATAAAGTAAAAACACAGATAAGTGAATTTGTTTAACTAACTAAATAATTAACTAACTAAATAATTAAATAACAAAACATAAAATAAAGGATTGAGAACGATATAGAGAAAGTGAGTAGGATCCAGCTGCGTCAATTAGTGGATTCGATTGATCTTCTTCTTGTCTAATGTAATTACAGAATACTGTTTCGGCAGTACTGCAGATACAACCTCGACAGCGTTAGTGTTCTCTGCCGATACAATCTCTTGCTCTTGGGCACATGCATCAAATTTCAGCAATGTGTCCGTAGTTGACTTAGTTTATCTCTAAGTCAGAGCGTTATTGATGATTGGTCCTTGACGATACCTCTCAGCATAAATCAACGATAATCACCAACCAATCCAACACTACTTTTAGCTGCTGAAACTCTTAACCTATCTCTAGGCCGAGTTAGTGTTTGACAACACCGTACTTATCCCTTTTGTGAATCTACATCTCTCGATGCTAGATAAATATATTACTTATAAACTTCTCTCTCGAGCTTGAATGCAAGAACAAGGAATGGCAATAGGATAAGCAAACTTTGATATTATTATTGCATTAGAACAAAGAAACAAGAAACAATCTCCTCTCATTAATATCTACAACCTTCACCTCTCCCTAAGAAATTTAAAACATAATGTCGATAGGTATAATTCTTGGGGGAAAGGTTTCTCTAAAATCGGCTCTATTAACAATGTAGCGGCTAGGCTATATATAGTCTTAACCTAGGGCAAACCTTTCCTAAATAGACTCTAACTTGGAGTAGGGAATAAGTCTTCTACACGAGATCTGATATTTCCAATTTTGCTACCTTCTAGAAGAATTTTCCCGTTTGGTCTTTGACTTGGGCTTTTAGTGCGCTAGCCTGGTCCAATTGGTACGTTGCATCTTCTAGAATGACCTCTATATTTTTATCTTTTAATCGCCTATCATGTTGATGTTGGAGCTCTAGATGCTACCGCGGCCTAGTCTCCGCCTCGGCCATGTTACTGCCTCGGCATTGAATATTCTTGCATGTACAGAATATGTAATGATATTTGTATTCTCTATAAATGTTGACTTTGCAAGTAGCCATAACGGAATATCCAATATTGTGCAAAGAGTCCATATTTCAGTTCAAGTTGGTGTATAATAGATGCATAAAGTGTCATGAGAAGGGTAGTAAATAACTGTCTTGTAGGCACTCATCAAATACCCCCAAACTCGAACTATTGCTTGTCCTCAAGCAATGCAAGACATCAAATTGCCGAACCTTACTCCCCTTTGGTCTTACTTTTCCATCTATTCTCCCTATCATGGTCATGTCTATCTCTCCCTTTTAGCCACTAGTTTACCCAAGGACTTTTACTAAGAAGCAAGCTATAAGGCTAGGTAAGTATGTGCGTTTTATGGACAAGGTTGATTCAAGGTTTTCTTAGATAAACTCTAAGTTCAAGACAAATAGAATTTGGACTAAAGCTGTCTCCTTAAAACAACAAATCTTAAGCCAATTTCGGGCACCTCAAGATATATATTTTCTATTTTCTTTTTTTCTTATTATTTTTCTTTTTAATCGCCTATTTAGCATACTAGAGCCAATTTCAGGCACCTCTAACATGAAGGAGAGCAAAGTTAGAGCCAGTGATAGGCACCTTTAGTTATTTTTCCAAAAGGTTTTAAGTCTTTATCACCTAAGTTTATTAAAAAAACTCCTAAATCAAACAAGTCCAAAAAGTGTTTATTTTCTTTCTAACCCTAAAGCAAGCTTCTAAGTTTTATTCTATGAGTATCCTATGATTATCCCTTCAAAACAAAACTTGGCCATGGTAAGGAGAAAGATTTCTATAGCCTTAAAGGAGTAAACTAAAGCAAAGCTGATGTAGAGCAGTGAAAGATTAAAACAGTAATTCAAGAAATGAGAATATTGCAAGAAATTTCATAAAAAATTTTAATTGATGTTCTCAAGTTAATTATATTGATAAGAGCTCAATTTAATGATTGTATTTGGTTAGGTTTTAATATTGAAGCATGACCATTAAGTTAGGGAACTTGAATTTGGGGATTTTATAAATGCCAAATGAGTGTGATTTGATCTTATAGGTTCATGTAAATTGGATTTTTAGATGTTGATTCTATGTTTGAAATGCTGGAAAATTGTTAAGAGTAAGTTCGGATTAGGTTCGGACACATAGAATGGAGGATTAGCCAAAATCGTTTAGAAATGCCATCTCGGGTAGAACTTTTGAGAAAATTCCCTAGGTCGGGATTTATGGAGTTAGGAGCTGTAATTTTAAATCATGATACTCCTATATACCTAGTTTAAATGAAAATTTATGGAACCTCAATCCGTGTTTTGTAGAGAAAGATATAAGCGTTTTCGTAAGGGTTGTCTGAGTAGTCCCAAAATTCGGACGTGTCTGTTTCGGATGAAATCTGGAGTTGATCAATTAGGAATTAAAATTTAAGGTTAAATTTTACTTTTATAGGATTCTCTTAGCTTTCCGAAGACGTAAAATGGACTAAAATTGGACAAAGGAGCTAGAAGATATGATCGTTTCGCTAAAGGATAGCAAAACTGTTCGTAATGAACAAATGCACACAATTACATTTGATAAGCCTAAGATTACTTGAGTTTGATGGCCTTGATATGTCCTAATGTATAGCTATTGTATGTGTATTATTAGATAACCCGAGAGAAGAGGATATCGAAGAACAAGAGAGGCTCGAATTAGCGAGGAAACAAGGCAAAGGGATTGCGATCTACAACCCCTAAACCGCTTGGAATTTGTGAGTGTGGCAAACTTTAGGTTAGGACCTAGGGTCTATGGATTTTTTGGGTTGCAGAAATACATCTATATTATATTTTGGATTTTTGGGACCGGGCACAATTATTGTCAAAAACATAAACTCATCCTTCATGCACATAGAAGGAGGCAAATTGTATGGTGTTACTATAACCGGTCACAATGAATATTGTTGCCCAGATTGACCAAACGGTTGAAAATCATTTGTGCATAACCCAAGTCTGACATCACGAGTCTCATACGAAAATGTTGGATACTCCTGATCAAAATGTTTCCAAGCAAGAGAGTCAGAAGGATGACACATGATACCGGCTTCATCAGTTTGATGCTCGCTATGCCACCTCATATGCTTAGCAGTAACTTCTGAGGCATATAACCTTTGTAACCGAGGAGTTAAGAGGAAGTAATACATGTTTTTGTATGCTTTTCTGTTACTAGATCCTTCATCAGCTTTATCCTTGTATCGAGGATGATCAAAAAACTTACATTTATTCAAATCAGAATCACAATCCCAATAAATCATGCAACCATTTCTACAATAATGGATTTTTTGAACCGGTAAACCCATATCACGAACCAACTTCTTCGTCTCATAAATGTTCTTAGGCATGACATTATCTTTGGGTATTAACCTCTGCATTATCTAACAAAGATCATCATAACATGCATTAGGAATATAATATTTTGCTTTCAAATGTATCAATTCAGAAACCATTGATAACTTGGACTCATTGCTACCATGCCATATTGGTTCAGAAGAAGCACCAAGTCTATTGTACAACATTTGCGTCGAACCAATCGGTGCTTGATTATCTTCTGTCATATACGCATTTAATTCAGAATCAGCACCATCTACTTCACTGGATTCATGACTGTTACTACACGGATCATATGCATACTCTGGAATTAGAGTATTAGAACCCGACATATGATTATAATAACTAGTAAGAGAAAAACGTGGCTCTCCATGATGCACCCAATTATAATAATGAGGAACAAACCCTTCAGTGATCATATGAACTTTAACTGTTTCTGGATCTCGAAAAGTTGTATTTCTGCATTTAGGCCGATTACATGGACATCTAATATTTCCTTGATCCTTAAATCTAGGCTTACTTAAAGCAAATGTAATGAAATCCAACAGTGGTCGTTCAAAATCGGGATTAATAATGTGATCATTTATTAGCCTATCAATATTGTACATCCAAGATCGATCCATACTGAATATCAAAACCTGTTTTTAAACAAACAAGATGTAGAACTAACAAATTATTGAGTTACGTTGCATGCAAATGTTTTTTATGTTTTAATCTATTTTTTATTTTTTAGTTAAAAGACTAATACTAATAAATTAATAATATTATATTTTAAAAATAAAATTCAGCTTACCTCAACTCACATATTCGATAGAATATTCCAGAGGTTCTGCAAAAAAAATAACATCAAAATAAAATTATTATAACCAATTATATTCAAGGTAGGGGTTAGAGAATATTGTGTATGTAAAAAGTATAATTTACCTACAAAAACTAAATGTACGATATAAATTAATTCAAATTAATCAAGATTAAACCCTAAAGTAAGAAAACTTAAAAAAAAAACTAAATCATGAATAACCCCTTAGAAAATTTTTAAAAAATATATTAAAAAAGCTATTGTTCATTAGTGATCGGGGGTATGGAAATTTCTTATGATCCTACTCCACCTAGTGTTTATGTTCTAATCAGTAGGTTTACCTAACATAAGTATTTTCTTTGTAATAGTTAATGTATACTATATAATAACGAATAAGTCATGGCTTTGTGTTCATATTTTTTAACTACGGATTAGTATAAGAAATTTACATATTAATTTCTCAATTATTCTACAACATTCAACTAATTTATTATGTATAAATTATAATTAGTGAGCTAAAATATAAAATATCAAGTTTTCTCTATATCTCATAAACCAAGCTATTGCTCTATCACATTGGAAATAAAATATTATAAACCACAACACTAAGAAACAATAGAAAATTAAAAACTTTAACATAATATAAAATAAAAATATTTACATAAATCAGATTAAACAATAAAAATATATTCATCATAAAAATTAAAAATTTATAAAAAATATAAAAAAAATATTATACAAACATATAATAAAAATAAAAAATACTAACATGATTCTAGCTAAAGTCTCATACCGTAAACAATACTTAAGGTGGGAAGCTTCAGGTGGCTGTCGGCTGATCAAGTATTTCAAAACGAAAGCTTTAACAGAGGATCCATGGTTTACTGTAAGAAGGAGGTGAAGGAGGTGAAAGAGATTTAATTGAAAAGGTAATAATATTTTATTATAATTGTAGGTGATTTGGGAGATGATATAATTAATATGCATTAAATAAGGGTAAATTGTCGTTGATAAGGGATTTAGATGATTTTTTAAATTTATGAAATATTTTTTTATTACTATTTTTTACTTCCGACGGAATAATTATTCTCTTACAAATAAAGTATATATATTTTTTATTAAAATAAACATATACCGACGAAATCTTTGTCCTGTCATAAATAAAAATATTAATTTTTATTAAACTTGTCAGAATTTACGACGGAAAGAACATTTCGTCGGTATTTTTTTTTATTTTTTACTTTTGACAGAATAATTATTCTCTCACAAATAAAGTATATATATTTTTTATTAAAATAAATATATTACCGACAGAATCTGTCCCATCATAAATAAAAATATTAATTTTTATTAAACTTGTCAAAATTAACGACGGAAAGAACTTTCCGTTAGTATTTTTAAAAATTGTGACGGATTTATAATCCGTCAGATTTTTTCCTTCAGTAATTTATAATTTTCTTGTAACGGAGGGAGTAACATAACTGAGTGAAAAAAAAACTAATTACCATATCAGTTATTTTTAACAAAAGTTGATGATAATGATTTTTTTAAAAATAAAATAAAATTCAGTAATAGGTATTACAAGTTTTAAAAATTTGATGGCTTAAATAAAATGTCTTTAAATATTTAATAACCATTTATGTAAGTTACTCTATCAATAACCTATAACAATAATTTCAGGCGTTAAATTGAAAGCCAAGTGATCATTCAGTGAGGGTATTGTAGTAAAGTTTTTTATTGTTTAATATATTTATGGTAAAGTTAAATGAACTGATGGCATTTTTTTATGACATGCATGATACTTTTACCGAAATATCCTTGAGTTGCATTTTTCATACAATTACCTGGAGCCCACACCAGTCCTCAAATTTGTCCATAAATACGACCCCCCTACACTGCATTTCTTCCCTTTTCTCCTCCTCCTTACCTTCCCCATTTAATATTTTAGAAGTTTTTGGTATATTTTCTTTTATATTTATTGTTAAGCCATGTTTTCCACTGATCCGACGATGTCTTGGTCCGATCCGACGGTCGAAATTGATCTATTTCCGCTTCTTGAAAGCGGGTGGGGTTGCTCCCAACTTTTTTCCACCGTCCAACCGGTAGGACCCGCTGGGTCGGGTTCCAGTTCAAGTGAAGCAAACCAAAACCAAACCCACTCCAATTCCGTTTTGGATGAATCAAACCAAACAGTTTCCATCATCGACGAAAGAAAGCTCAGACGTATGATATCCAACCGGGAATCAGCCAGGAGATCACGGATGCGTAAACAAAGGCACATAGAAAACCTAAGGAACCATGCGAACCGGCTCAGAATCGAAAACCGACAACTGACCAACCGTTTGAGCTTCGTTTTGTACCACTATAACCATGTGAGGACCGAAAACGACCGCCTCCGATCCGAATACAGTGTTCTCCGACAAAAACTGTCGGACATACATCAAATATTGGTTTTCAAGCAACTTCAGCAGTTTCCATCATCTACATGGCCACCATGCAATAACGTTATTGTCATGTCCGAACAAACTACACCGTTAATCATCTAAACATACACCTAGATTATAACTTGATCAAAATTCTGTCCACAAATAAAAGTTAGATAATCTCTATATCTCTCTTTTTCTGGAAATCAAAACTGGTGTTAGTGAAAGAAAAGTGGTGGGTTTTCTGGGTTTTTCTCTTTCCTTTTTTGAGGATGAAGAAACTAGGGTACTGTAGTGTAAGAAAGAAAAGTTAGTGTGTTTTGGTTTCTGTTGCTTTCTTAATTAAAGAAAGCAAATCATTGAAACTTACTTTTGTCGTTTTATATACAAATAATCCAAGTGTTGGCAATGTCTACAAGTTAACATCCGATTTGATGACTTCAATACTCCAATGAATTTTGATACATGAAAAATATATAAATTATATGAAAATTTAAAATTTTTAAAATATATAATTATCCTTTCGATACTCTTCGATTTATTCTCGATTATATCCTTCGGGCATAGAGTAAATGGGAGGTGCTTAAATTAACATGCAAGCAATGGTTTTATTCTGTTTATTTTATCTGGAATATATTTAACACCAAAAGTGATTATATAAATTGTTTTAATTTAATTTCGGACAAGAAATTCCTAATATATATATAAGGTTGGCCAATAATAAGTTTACAAAATATTCATCAAAATTCAAAAACAATTGATAACTAAGAACATTTTTTAATAAAAAGGAAAAGTATTTTTCTTTTTTTGAATGTAAAACCAAAAAAACAGCCCTCAGGCCCCTTTTTCCTGTTTGTATTTGGTAGAATTAATTGGGTTTTGATTAAGGAAATAGAAGATTAAAACTTTTATTATATTAATGACTTTTAACACTTTTATTTAAGTTATTATTTTTTATATTATGTATTAATTAATATCGAATTAATGAAAAATAGTCAACAGGGGTTTATAAAATTAATTATTTTGTATTTGAATCATTGTGTACGTAAAAAAACTCTTACTTGAAGACTCACCTATCAAAGTTAGGTATGAGACACGGATCGACTTATATTAGTTAAGACAAAACGTTAAAAACAGAAAGAAAAATAATAAAATAATTAATTGGGTTTTGGTAAAGGACACAAAATATTTGAACTTTTAACACTTTTATTTGAGTTATTATTTTTTATTTTATGTGTTAATTAATATCAAATTAATAAAAAAATAACATGGGTTGATTTAAGTTATAAATAATTTGATTCAGTTTCAGCATATCTCGGTTTTGAGGTATTATGTATGCATAAAAATCTTGTAATTAGGAGATTCATCTACTAAAACTAAGTGAACGACAGGATGAATTTGAATTAGTCAGGGTAAATTCCTAAAAAAATAATAAAAAATAATGAAAAAAATTATAAATACATCTATATATATGTCATTATAATTTATAAAATTACTCATACATATGCATAATTATTTAAAAAAAAAAAGAAGAGAACTTGTCCACTTATTATATAAAACTCTTCTTTATTCTACAACATTATTTTTATTTGTTTTATTGCAAGTCGTGATGTACCAAAATCCAATAATTAAAACAATTGAAAGTAAAAGGAACACAAAATGTCAAATATCCAATTTCCTAATGACAAGAGAGTAAGCTTTCATCACGTCCAGTTTATATAATTATTACACTTTCGGTAAAAAAACAATATAGTTCTTCAGTGGAGTATTATGTAATCATTGAAATTTGTAGTATATTTTATTTTGATTTGTTTTTGTCATTATTCTTATACATTTTTAACAAATTTGCCACTATATGTTTTTATATAATTAAAATTAACAACATTGATTATTTTTTACTTAAATTTATCTTCAAGACAAAAGCACAATGCTAAAAATCAATCAAAATAAGGTAAAATGACAAACCTCAATCTTCAACTAAAGTATGGTGATAAATTTGTCCATTAACAATTTTTATATAATTTAATTTCCAGCTATACGTAGGACAAGATAAATCATAATATGTTATTGAAGGGTACTTATCGAGTGAGTTGATTGTGAGTTGAGTAGTATTCGAGTTATGTTCGTTACAAATTTTTGCTCAACTTGTGTTTGTTAAAAAAAAAATCTTATTATTGGACTCAACTCGTTACTCGTGAAGTTCTCAAAAAAATTTACCTTTTTTAAATATAGATAAAATCTAGTGATACTATTATATTTTAATATAAACATAGAAATTCATAATAAAAAACTTAAAGTCTGGATAGATAAATAAACGAACTTACCATGACCAAGTTAGACGAAAATATTCGAGTGTAAGACTCTTTTTACTTTCTCAACAATCTACAATGAACAATAAAAGAGAAAATACCTTAGAAATTTTAGGATTCAAACTTTCAAACGCACTTCTTTATATGGAAAATGAAAAGTGAAGATATTTCTCTTTTTTTTTCTACTTTTATACATAAAGTAATAATAAAAGATAAATAAAAGACTTTAATAAAAAAAGGAAAGAATCCTTATTATAATTTTTTTATTAATATAAATTATTTTTTTTAATTTACAGAATGTAATACCCTCGATCCGGTGTCATATTGGGCCTTTGGTCCAAACCTGTATTTCAAAATTTCTTTCGAAAGCCCAATGATAAAACCAAACTCAAGTCTAAATATAATTCATAAAATCCATTCAAGTTAAAACGTAAGCCCAAAATAGTTTAAAATAATTGAAGCTCCAAAATATTACAAACCATTTAAAACATTCGACCCAGATAAATAAATAGAGTTACAAATATAGGGTTCGACAAAGTAGTAGCCCACTATATCTAATAAATATACTCTGGCACATGGTCGATGCTGAAATCCAAATCTCGATGGTGCTCCATAGAACCGGCTTCACCTAACCTACGCACGAAAACACATTTCGAATACTGAGTTACAAAAGCTCAGTGGGTACGCCGAACTCGGCCCATATCATGCATATAAAAAAAATAAAGCAAAGCATATAAAATATCATGCATTCTCTCACCTACTAAATGGCGTAAATGAAAGTATACTATCGCACGCAACATATACAAGTCATAGCAAGTCAACATACAAAAGTGAGGCCCACGGCCACACAACATCGGGATCTTACACTCAGGATTGAGGCTGCCCTCAAATCTTACGTTCGAAATTTTACATCGAACATCTTCGAACGAGGCCGCCCAACGTTCGGAATAAGTAATCGAGATGGAGGTCGCCTAACCAATCCTATATTCGGAATGTTACATTTAACATCTTCGAATGAGGTCGCTTAACATTCAGAATAAAAGTCTTCAATACATCTCCCGAAATATTAAACTAGATGATCTTCGACGTGTTGCAACACTTTTAGATATCCAGATTTCCATCACACAAGGACTCAATACACGCAAATGATCCACCTATGATCTTCACAACAAGACGTATTAAGACTTATCATAACTTAGTTTATTGGGGTTAAGATTATCGATCTTGGTGTAATAATTCGTTTTATAGCTTCAAGGATTAATAGGAACTCTTAAATTTAATTACTGAAGCCTCATCTCTACTTGAACTTGGGCGAGATTGCACAAGGGTTTCGATACTCCTATATGGGGTATCAGAACACCTTGTATTGATACTCTTGATAGGAGGGTATCAAAACATCGGTTATTGATAACCTTACAAAGGGGGTATCGATACACTTTGACCAACGATCAGGTCAACTAAAGGGAACCTACCCATTTTGATACACCCCCTAGGAGGTATCGGAACAAAAAGTTTTTGGAATTCTCAAAATCAAAACACGGGTTAGGCGTTCTGAAACGCCTGCCTTGTTCGCCCACGAGTTCTCTCTGGGGTATCGATACACCCACCAGGGGTATCGATACCCATTGCACGAAATATAGAACTAAGCCTGAAATTTACTAAGCATCCTACCCAAAACTCATCCATTTGATTCTAACTTATTTTCATACATTCTTAAGGGTGTTTAGAACAGGTTCTAATCAATTTCAACGCATCAAACAACATTTTACAAGAATCACCATTAATGACCTCTTACATGTCAACCAAGCACACAAACATGAATTCTACATGTCATGCATCCTACCATGAAGTGAATGATGAAACGAAGAGTTGGGAGTACCAACCTTAGCAAAAGCAAAAGCCAAAAATGTCACCTGTTCTTCCTTCAAGCTTTTCCTTTCCCAAGCTCCCTTGAGGATTCACCCACCTCTCTCTCCTTCAAGCTCAAAGCGAGATTCTTCAACAAAACCAACAAGATTCGACCTTTACCTCAACTTTTCTTACCAAAAGGATGGGGGAAGGAGAAGAGAAAAAGGAGGAAAAGTGATGAGATCATCTCTGCAAAAAACATAAACCCCTTCCCTCTATTTATGCTATTTAGGCATTTACCAAAATACACTCACCCAAAACTCCTCAAGCCCAACAACCACTAAAGGTCCAACAACCTAAAGTCCAAACTATTCAACTCGAGGCCCAAAACCGAAGCCTAACCCTTTGGGTTAACCCGATGCTCGGATTCGAATTTAAGTCGTTACACAAAAAATATAAAATGTTGTGGAAATTTAAAACTAAAATTTTATGGGTAAATTATCTAATAATTCATTAAACTTTTTATTATTTTATAACTAGTATTTAAAATTTTTGAAATATAATTTTTAAGGTAATAACCAAAAATTCATAAAAGAATTTATAAAAATAATTAATTGTTCACGAACTTATCAAGTCGAACTTGATTTCGGATTGAATTAATTCAAGTCAAGCGTTAAACGAGTATGAAGATATTGATTAAGTCATTAATTTTTCATATTGTAATCGATGTTAGGTAAGTTTTCTATTTGTTTTTGTTATAAATTCGAGCTATAATTTAATGTATTGACAGAAAGGATCGAAACCACAACTACAATCGGTATTTAAATATTTACTCAATTCTTACCTAATGCACCCAACTGAAAACCATAAAATTATGATTGCACCAATGTCGAATGAAAATCCGAGTTGTCAGTCATGGGAGGATTTAAATCTGGTTGTGCTTGTTGTCCCAATGAAGCGTTAAGCCTCTCCAGCTCCCCTAGAGGGACACAGTTTGGTGAAGAAGGGTAGGGGTGAGGCGACAGTAATCATGAAGAATTTTAACAATGTTATGAATGTTTATGGTGTTGCTTCTCTAGATAAGGGGTACAAGATAGGAACTTGGATGTCCTTAAAGCAGCATTGATAGATGGACAACGTCAACAAACGATGTGGTTCTTATTTCAGCTAAGGCTATGTATGCTAATATTGTCAATAAAGATTCAAATCAAACAAATGGGAAGAAAACTGATGCTCCCTATGTGGAAGAGGAAATTGTTATACTAGAGGATGATTTTGTTATTGATCGATCATAACAAATACCTTTGATTCAGTTTTAAGATAGTGTACATGATTAAATAGATCAAAAAATTCATGCTTAATGTTATTATTGTTCGACTTTATGGCGAGGGTGATTGGCTATACAACTTTATTGAGTCGAATACGAGCGATGTAGGCTCTTATGGGAGAAATTCAGATTATTGATATTGAAAATATATTCTATTGTTGATTTCTTAAATGCTTCAGATTATATGATGGTGGTCGCGGATGGACCGTGGACAATTTATGGAAGCTATTTAACAGTTCATTTTCACCGATAGAAAAACATCTATCCCAAGTAATTGTTTGGATTCGTTTAACTGGTTTGGACTACGTTACTATACCAAGCCTTTGTTTTGATACATTCAATTCTGATAGGAAGATTGGTTAAAATAGATTACAATACTCAAGGTGGGGGGCTTAGTAAGTTTGTGAGACTAATCGTGCTTGTGGATCTAAACAAACCTTTTTTATCTAGGATACTAATCGATGAAAGGTACAACATCTTGAATATAAAGGATTATAGAAAATATGTTTTAGTTGTGGTACTTATGGTCATTCCAAGGAGCAATACGAGATTTTGCGTTCTCCAATAGAAGGTGTAAGATCTATTACCTCTTCAGAATATATTGCTCATTTGTTAGAAAAGGTCTAAATCGAAAGAGAAAGAAATATATGAACCATGGATGATTATTGAAACGCGTATGCGTCAACCTTTTCCAAAGACATCGAATGTTGTGACTACCACAAAATCTACAGTTGGTAGTTCACAATTTGTTATGTTAGAAGTTTCAAATGTTCAACTGGTAGAGGTTGTTAGTTTGAACCTGACCTCAACATCTCAAGGTACGGTCACATAAAAAGTGTGGTCGATAAAATGATGATTGATAACTCTGCAAAAAGGCTATATTTAAAGCCTTTTTACTTAAGTTATTGAGTGTCCTTAAGTTTATTTAGGAACATTTAGATGCATTTAGGATCATAACATTGCATATAGTGGTTAGTGAGGCCTTGATATTTATGGTGTGGAAATAGGTGTTATTTTATGGTGAAGGTCGTGCTTTTGGTTGATGTTGTGCAGGTAAAGCAAAGTGGAAAGCAAAGGACATTTGTCATGGCATTCGCAGAAGAATAGCAATGGGAAAATACCATGGCAAATCTGGAGACCTCCCATGCTGCACTAAAAGACAAGGAGATATTTTGAGAGGAGTGTCAACTGGTGCTATAGAGGCTGGTTATAGCCACCTTGGAAGGGACCACTATCACCATGTCAGAAATTCCATCACGTGAATAGGTTGAAATATAGAATTTTCACCAAACCCTAGGGTTTTCACCCCTTTTTATAAGCCATGGTGACCTAATAAAGAGGAAACCTTTGTATCCTTTTGGGAGCTGATTTTGAGGCACAAGGAGAGCAAAAACCGACGGAGAAAACTTTCACCTTTCTTCCCCAGCCATCGTCTGAAGCGTCCCTCCATTGATAGAGCTCAAAGAGATTGACATGCTAGGCACCCGAGAGGGGCTAGCATGATAAGGCATCTCATGGTGGTCGAAGAAGCCGGTGGTAGCACGCACCGAGGGTGTCTTCTATCCTCTTTCTTTTCTTTATTTCATATCTTTGAGAGGTCATTTATGGATGATTTAAGGATGATATTTGTGGATGATATTTGTTCTTAAACTCTTTTACACCACCATGTGTTAGCTTTATTTCAGTGGATATTTTTGTGGATGATTAACTCTTATTTTTATGAATGTTTAGCATGTTATGTATTTGTTTATTTGCTTTGCTCATTGAATGTAATCATTTAAGCATTGTGAGAGATGTGAGAGTGTTCCGTGTTTAGGTGCATGCTAGGTGTTCAAGGGAAACCTAGCCATAGATCCTTTGTGTCCGAGAGGAACTAAGGGAGGATCTACGTGAGCAATGAATTTTAGACTGCAAATAGAGCCTAATCTGACCTTAAGTACTCGAGAGAGACTTAAATGAGGGTTTCAACGACTAAAAGGAGTATGTTTTATCGATAGGATAGATGTCACTGCTGAGACCTAGAAGAGATGTCGTGACCTTTTAGACTGCTAGGTTCCTTTGACTCAAGAGAGCAGGAGCACCTTAGAAACCTCTATCAAGTGAATAGACCACATAGTAACTAGTTGTTTGTAAAAGTGAGGTTAAGAAGTCCATCATTCCCAGTAAGGCTCATCAATCGAGGATCATTACATTATATTGGTTACCTGTGTTCTCTTATCTTTCTTTTTCCTTGGCATTTACAAAGGCTGGAACCTAAAAGTTTCATCACCCTAAGTGAACATTCATGATTCAATATACAATCATTAATCACTATTAACTATATGCATAAGTCCTAAGCATAATTAACAACATATAACGTATGATTATCAACATCAAGAATATCAAACAAACTATAGGCATGCTACCTATAACATGATTAAAATCATAACAATCATGCAAGTACATGCTTCAACAATTCAAACGATACCATAATCCACAAACCAAAGTCAAAGTTTACACTCCTCATATAGGTTGGGTTTACACATTACCAAGCCCCAACTTATTTGCCAAAACATACCAAATTTGAAGTAACCTTTCCCCTTGGTTTCCTTGCTCCGAATGTAGTCCCGAGTGCCTTTATTTTTCTGCAAGGATGAAAAGAAAGCTTAAGCAAACATGCTTAGTGAGGAAGCTCTACACAAGATCAACAATGCATCTATTTAAAACCATAATGAAACCATAATTCGCAATGCATCACTAAATCATGCATGCTATCATTTTATGTTCATTTCCATTAAATCAACTGTTTCCTTGAGTTTGCACAACCTTATCAAAACAATTCATGAATGATGTATAATGTCCTCATTAAATTCATGTATGTATATTGGCATTCTAGTGACCACTTATTATGAACCTTGAGTTCACCGAACACACAGATCCATTGTTAGAGACCATTAGTCTCGTCATGACACGAAGTCACCATTAACATGACACCAAGTCAGCATTGACATGACACGAAGTCACCATTATAGCACTACCACGCACGATTGGACACATAGTCACCCTTGTTACGTGTAGGCGGCTCTACCACGCATGATTGGACACAAAGTCACCCTTGTTACGTGTAGGCAATATTCTTTATTCTCAATAATGTTTATAGTGTACTTAAGATAATCATAATGATATATCATTCGTATTCGATTCTAGAGTTGTGTAACTAAGCCAATATCATAATCAAATGTGCATGTTATTTGCTGCTCATAATACATGCATAATATGTTCAACAAATGAACCGAAAGCCAAGCCCAAAGGCACCATCATATGTAAGGCAATTAACCATATTGTATTTCAAACCTTTTCTCACATTTCTATAACCATGGATGCTTCGATAAACCATGCATTTCAGCAAGTATTTCTCATGCATGCATCAATTCAAAATCATATTTATGCATTTCCAAAAATCTTATTGCATTACCAACATCAATGCCTTTACCGAATGTAGCCCAAACTCATGTTAATATATCAAAAACATTTACTTTACTTACTCTTGAACTATGGAAAGTTTTTACACTCTTCCATAGTCCCCAAAATAGAACCGTACCAATACGACTCGATTTAAGTCTGAAAACACTCACCTACAAGCGAAAGGAGCCCTCGCCGATGCTCCGATGGCAACGCCAATGCACCAGCCACTTAAGCACCTTCTTGCACTACCTCTACATCATCAAAAACAGAGCATATTCACATCATAACATGCTCAAACCATCATCCATACCCGATCACTACAAAACTACCGAAAACTTAGCCGAAAAGACTGAAAACTAAGCCAAAGCGCATCCAAACAACACCATCCCAAAACCTAATGAATCTAACATCTAATCCACTTCAATTATGAAACAAAAACACATCCAAAGCATCCCTATATCTCCAGAAACATTAAAACAACTAAAACAACCCCTAAAACAACCGAAAATCACCTTAAAACAACACCGATTGTATTATTCTGAGATTAAATTAATTTGCCATCAATTGAAGACTCAATTAATCATTTAATTGAAATAATAAAATAATTAAATCCATATAATTACAACATTGAATAAGATCTAAAAAGATTTCACAAAAACATTCATAAAATCATTAGATCTAGCATTGAAAACATAAAATCAAGTTTTACTTAATGATTAGCAAGCTAATACTTAGGAATTTCAATAAAGAACCTTAGAAAAAAAGTTGAAATTCAGCAAAGTTACCTTAGGGAATTGATCCACCAAAAGATGAGAAATTCTCTCCTTGATTTCTTGAAAATTGATGTTGATTTATAAAAATTAATGAGTAGGCTTTGAAGAGATTAAAATGATGAAAAAAATGCAATAAATCTTGTTGAAAAAGATGAAGAAATCAGCAAGTAATTGAAGGAAATTGATGAAGAAGATGGAGAGAAAATATGAGAGAAAATGATGGGAAAATAAGTAGTTAAGAGAGAATGAAATTATCATCTTTTAATAAACTAATTAAAATCATTTTGGTGGATAAATCATTAATTAAAAATTAAATTGGGTTTATGGCCCTCTAAGGATTCTAAGTATAGCTTGCTTTCCAATTTAGTCACTAAAAATAGAAATTTTCGAAAATCATACATTTAGTCCCTAAAACTTTTCTAGAATTACAATTTGATCTCTAATCATAATTAAGATCAATTAAAATCAATTTAAATTTCACATTATATTCTTTTAATTTTAAAACATTATTTTAATATTTCTAAACCATTTCACAAAACTATTATTTATCCAATTAAAATATTATTATTTTATATTTTTCCGGAATAACGAACCGAAGAACCCGATTCGACCCGAATCGATTTTCCCTAATTAATACCCAAACTTCTAACCCCAAAAATCGAGATGTTACAACTACTCTCTCATTTGGCCTACCAATGCCGGCTCATGCTTGGTGTAAAGAAAAGGAAGCCCCCTTCCCTATTTATAGGCATTTGGAGGGAGGGGAGAGGGGTGCAATGGCGATGTGGGATTTTGAATCCCATGCAACTTTTGCTTGCTTGTTTTTTTTTTTTACTTTTTTATATTAATTTTATATTAAAAATAATATTATTAAAATAATACTAAAATATTAAAAAACCGGTTAAAATGAGTGATTATATGTATTTTATTAAAAAATTTGAATTATCATATAGATATCATTTTGTGATTTTATTCCTTTTAATCTTTACGTCTGGAATAGTACCATAAAATATAATTAACACTTTGTTTGTTCTTTTTCCAAAAGTGAAGGTTCCAAAATTTATCAGTTAATTTTGTCCTATTAGCTTGTGCAATTTTTTGTAAAAGGTTGTAATGAAAGTAATTGTCAACCGACTTAAACCTTATTTGTTACGGTGAGTTTCGAATAATCAAACAAGCTTTATACCAAGTAGATCGATAATTGACAATATTATTATTAAACAAGATATGATTTATTCTAAGAGGTATAAAAAGGTGTTTAAGGATTGGATGATGCTAAATATGGATCTTTAAAAGGCCTATAATTTTTATGAATGAGGGTTTATTATTGATACTCTTAAGGATATACGTATACTGAATATTTTGGCTTTGCTCATTATGCAATGTCTGACTTCTGTCTCAATGCAAGTTTTATGGAATAGGTTTATGTCAAATTTGTTTCAATTGACTTGAGGTATAAGACGAGGCGATCTTTTATCGCTTTACTTGTTTGTAATTTACTTGGAACGGTTAGCTCAAAGCATTCATTGTACGATCCGTAGTGGTGTAAGAAAGTGGTTTTGTACTTCCAGAATTGTTCCTGCTATATCTTATCTTTTTTTTCGATGACACAATTCTTTTTTGTTGAAGCCTCAATTGAATAGATGAATATTATGAGGAGAGTCTTGGATTTTTTTGCTTCTGGCAAAAGGTTAATGATAGAAAAATAAATATATTTTATTCTAATAATATCTCTTCAGATCTTAGACAAAATATTAGTGTTGGTTTTGGATTTCAAGAGGTGATGGATCTTGGTAAGTATCTTGTTGTTTCACTGTTGCATCAAAGAGTTACTTTGGTATCATATCAATTTTTAATTTAGACCGTTCAAAGAAAGTTAAGTGGTTGAACTGCTAGTTCTTTATCTTTGGTAAGCCGAATTACATTAGCAAAAATTGTATTAGCTGCGATTTTTATGTATACTATATAAAAAACTATTCTCCCAAAATAAACATGTGCAGAATTAGAGAAAATAATTGGATGATTTGTATGGAGAAATACATCGGATAAATATGGTGTGCACTTAGGTGGAATGGTGTGTGTCATCCAATGGAATACGGTGGCCTTGGTTTTCGACGATTTGTATTAGTTGCTATACCATGTACTCCTACATATTGTTGCGGTTAAAATACCTATCACGTAATTGGAGAATTGATACATGTATGAGAGTGATAATTATTTATCTTGGATAAGAATTTAAAGTTGTTCTATCCAAACAACAAGATCCAAAATAATCCATGCATTGGTGGTGCAAAACGATGCATTGTAGATAAGAAACTTGTAACCTTCTTAGCCCAGTCTAGACGGAACCGACACTAACAGGTCATACGGGGAATATCGAACCAAACCCGTGAAGATCTGATTCGATATACAACCCTGAAAACTGATATATTTTTTTCTAGATTCATAATTATGTTCCTACATGTCTTGGTCTCATACAAAGCATTGACGGAGTTGATCACAAACAAGCATTCGATTAAACACTTAACTAAATTAAGGACTAAAACGTAAAACCTTTAAATTCTAATGAAAAAGTAGAAATTATTTTCATCAAAGTTCAATTAAACATACAAATATCCCTCTCGGTAAATTTCAAATCAAACGGAGCATTCTAACATCGTCAATTGCATGTTTCACCGAATTAGGGACCAAAATATAAATCTATCAAATTACAAGGAATTCGTCAAAATTAAGTTATCCATCTTGAAATTAAATCAACTTTATGCATCCATATGAAATTTCAGCTCAAAATAACATTTGTAGGTACCCTAATTGAACAAAGAAAGATATATGGGACTAAAATGCAATTTCTGTCAACTATCAATTTCTGGCAGTCAAAGGTTTCAAAACCTTCCATAAAGGTTTTGAAACTTTATGAAAAAGATTTCGGAACTTCTCTGAAAGTTTCGAAATAACTTTCCAGAATCGAAATTGCCCGCAAGGTTTCGAAACCTTCTTGAAGGTTTCGAAACTGTTTGGTAAAGGTTTCGAAACTTTCGGTCTGGAACCCAAAAGTTCTGTCACACTAAGTAAACATTATCGACTCACTACCCAACCGTTAACCACCATCAATTATATGCATAAATCCTAAGCATAATGAACAACATAAACCACACCAACATTAACATCAAGAACCTCAAATGACCTATATGCATGCTTCCTAAAATATGGTTAGAAACAAGGATGTCCATGCTTGTGCAAGTGTACATGCTTTCTTTGATAAGGTTTAAAATAAAGAATAATCATGTATACTTATGCTTTAGGCAATCCAAAATATTATTACATTCCAACAAAAATAGCTCAAGCAAAATATAGTCTCTTTACAAGTCTAAAACTAAGTAGTACACTCACTCTACTATGGGATTGGTTTACACATTGCCAAGCCCCAACTTATTTGCCAAAACATACTAACAACTATGTAATTTTTCCCCTTGGTGCTCTTAATCCAAATGCAGCCCAAAGATTCTCTATTGCTCTGCATAGATGAAAGAAGAGCTTAAGCACAACATGCTTAGTGAGGAAGCTCCAACAAAATCATCTATGCATTAACTTAAAACCATATTTAAACCATAGTTTACAATGCATCACTAAAAATATGCATGCTTAACATTCCACGTTCATGTCTATAATATCAAATCACTTTCTTGAGTATGTTCAACATTACCAAAACAATTCATGAATGATACATAATGTTCTCTTTAAATCTATGTATGCATATTGGCTTCTAGTGATCACTTATTGTGAACCTTACATTCACCGAATACACGAATCTATTGTTAGAGACCATTAGTCTCGTCATGACACAAAGTCACCATTGACATGACACAAAGTCACCATTGACATGACATAAAGTCACCATTATAACACTACTACGCACGGTTGAATATATAGTCACCTTTGTTACATGTAGGCGGCTCTACCACGCACGATTGGACCCAAAGTCACTCTTGTTACGTGTAGGCAATATTCTTTATTCTCAATAATGTTTATAGTGCACTCAAGATAATCCTAATGACACGTCATTCGTTTCGAATCTAAAGTTAGTGTCACTAAGACAATATCATAATCAAATGTGCATGATAATTTGCTGCTCATAATGCATGCATAATATGTTCACAAATGAACCAAATGTCATGCCCAACAACACCATCAATTTCAGGACAAATAACCATATAATATTTCAATTCATTTTTAGCTCATAATGCATCCATAATGTATTCAACAAATGAACCGAAAGTCATGCCCAATGTCACCTTTAATTTGAAGGCAAATAACCATAAATATTCCAAATTCATTTTTCATGTTTCCCTAACCATGAATGTCTTTTTAAACCATGCATTTTCAGCAATTATCTCATGCATGCATCATTTCAAAATCATACTTATGCATTTCCAAAAATCTCATTGAGTTATCATCATAGATGCCTTTACCGAAAGTAGTCGAAACTCATGATAATGCATCAAAATCATTTACTTTACTAACTCTTGAACTATGGAAAGTTTTCACACTATTCCATAGCCCCCAAAACATAATCGAACCAATGCAATTCGCTTTAAGCCCGAAAACACTCACCGACAAGCGAAACGAGCCCTCGTCGATACTCTGATGACAACGCCAATGCACCAGCCACTTAAGCACCTTTTTGCACTACCTATACAACATTAAAAACAGAGAATATTCATATCATAACATGCTCAAACTAGCAGCCACATCAAACCTCCACAAGACTACCGAAAACTTAGCCGAAAAGACCGAAAACTAAGCCGAAACGCATCCGAACAACATCAGCCCAAAATCTAATGATTCTAGCATCCAATCCACTTCAATTATGAACCAAAAACACATCTAAACCATCCTTATATCTCCAGCAACATTAAAACACCAAAAACTACCCCTAAAATAACCGAAAATCACCTTAAAACAACACCGATTGCATTATTCCTGGATTAAATTAATGTACCATCAATTCAAGACTCATTTAATCATTTAATTGACACAATAAAATAATTAAATCAACCTAATTACAAAATTAATTGAGATCTAAAAAGATTTCACAAAAATCCTCATAAAATCATTAGATCTAGAATTAAAAACATGAAATCAAGTTTCACTTATTGATTAGCAAGCTAATACTTGAGAATTTCAATAAAGAACCTTAGAAAGAGATTAAAATTCAGAAAGTTACCTTTGAGATTTACTCCACCAAAAAGATGAGAAATCCTCTCCTTGATTTCTTGAAAATGGATGTTCATTTTGCAAAATTGATGAATAGGCTTTGTAGAGAAAAGATGAATAAAATGAAATAAATCTTGTTGAAAATGATGAAGAAATCAGAAAATAATTGAAGAAATTTTAAGAAAATGGAGAAAAAATGGAGAAAAAAATCATGAGAGAAAAGATGAGAAAATAAGTGGTTATGAGAGAAAATAAAATTACCATCTTTTTTTAAAAACTATTTAAAAACAATTTTGGTGGATAAATCATTAATTAAAAGCAATTTGGGTTTATGGACCTCTAAGGATTCTAAGTATAGCTTGCTTTCCAATTTAGTCACTAAAAATGCTCATTTTCGAAAATCACCTATTAAATCACCAAATCTTTTTCCAAAATTATAATTTAGTCACTAGTACATAAATAAACTTAATTATAAATCAAATTGAAGTACAAATAACATTCATTTAATTTTAAAATATCATTTTAATATTTCCAAACCATTTCCCAAAATTATTACTTGTCCAATTAGAATATTATTATTTTAATTTACCCGGAATAACGAACCGAATAACCCGATTCGACCTGAATCAAATTCCCTAAACCATCACTCAGACTATTAACCCCAAGATCGGGATGTTAAAATACTAAAGCATCATCCAAATTGCAACGTATTTTTGCATGAAATCCAGGTATTTATCAGTCAACATATCTTCTTGAAACTTGAATGAATGTGAATTTGCTTCCCAACACATCTTTAAATGTCTTAATCAAATATATGAAACTCAAGAAACATCTATTTTAATGAAGGCAATGCATGTAAAATTATTAAACGAGATTAATACGAGATTTTTGGATACTTATGAATTTTTAAAATTTTCTTTTTTATTTGTAATTTAAATCAATTTAAGATTATGCAATATCTATTAGGATCAGGTTTATTTAATAAAGATTTTTATTTTTAGTATTTATTTATTATTAGATGTTACTTATCTAATTAGGAAATTATATTTCATTATTTATTTATTTAGTATATTTAATTTCATAAGTTTAGTAGGATTAAAATTTCTCCAAAGCATACATAAAGGAGGCTTCGCCCACATTGTAAAGCAAAATTTCTTTGATTAAAAAAATTCTCTTTAGAGAATAGAGTATTATTTGAATACGTGCTTGCAAGTGTTCGTTAAAATTGTGTTAGAAGACAACTTCAACTTTTCAATGAGGAAGAATCTTCACACTCTTGCTTGCCTAGATAATTGCATCTAGGAGGGTGAGTTAGAGCCTCTTGAGGTTGTTTCATGTGTAGGAAGGCTTACACTTTTTACGGTTCAAGTGCATATCTCGTAAAGAAATAGTATATAAGATGTTGAATCCCACGGAAAATATACTTATCTACGCAATATATTTTCTCCTACATGATGAAAAATTAAATAACACAAGTAATTTGAGTTTGATTTATAACTAAACAACTAATTAATTAATGCAATAAAATAATTAATCAAGAATTAAAAAATTAAGAAATAGGTCAGGTTAGATTGTTTCATAGTGTGGATTCCGAGTGTAATTATCTTCGTCTTTATGATGCAAAGCCAAGATTGACGCCTCGACGGACTACTGAAGGGTCACCTTAGCTACCTCGGCAGGTTATGCTTCGATGACAAGTTGACAACTTATAGTTCGATAGAATATCCTTTGATTACTCCTCCTTATCCCAAATACGAATTACTATCGATGGTCACGTCTTGATGATACCTACAAGCGTGAATCAAGGATGAACACCAACCGATGTTACGCCCCATTTAGTCACTGACACCCGAAATTATCCCTAAGTTGTATTTGTCTAAACCTTAAGAGTAAAGATTGTATTCGCTCATTTCATCAGTCTAACTCTCTTGGGTCTTTAAAATAGATTTTTCTCACAAACTTCTCTCTCGAGCTTGAATGCAAGAAATAATATGAATCAAGAGGAAATAAACTATGAACCAAAATTTTCATAAATAAAAACTTAAATAAAGTGCATTATTCTTCCACAAATACTCCACAAAATAACCTAGGCCTTATGAAAAAAATTAGAAAATGATGGTGAAGTCGGCGGCTAGGTTTTTATTCAAGACTTCTCGATCGCTTTTCTCCTAGTCCTAGGGTATGTTATTTATAGGTTAAGCCTAGGTTAAATCTTTCTAAATTAGGAATTTGACTTAGAATAAAATACAATTTTTGTACATAAATAAAAGATCCTTATTTTAGTTAATAGTTTATTCCTATTAGAACTTTTTCCCGCCTAGCTTTGACCAAGGTTTTCCTCGTTCTTCTTTGTTTTATTTTTCTTCAGATTTTTATTAAAAGATTTAGTTCTTTATTCTCTTTATATCGTACTCCAATTGTGGTCTTCCATGTACTATTGCGACGACAAGATATGTCGCCTTGGCAGGTGCTACTTTGCATCTTGTCCTAGTTTGGTATAATTTGCATTTTTTTCCACTCAACATCTCTCTTCAATATCTAGTGTCTAGATGGCATAATTCGCATCAAAGAAAGAAAACTAAAACAATACTTGTTTTCTATCAAATATTGCATAAAATCGATAAATATTTGTATGGATGCTAAAATGTACAAAATATCTAGAATTATTTATAATTGTTATATAATTTTATTAAATACAAAGCAATAATTGAGTTGAATATGATATAAAATATAGGACTTTTGTGCCTTAAAATTACTGTAATATTCTCTCTCTACTAATGACGAAGCAAACTATTTAAACTATGGGACATTAGCAACGACAGAGACAATGACAACCACAAAACCTTATTGTCTTTTTTGTGAGGCCATTTGTTTTGTGGAGAAATATGAGAATAAGAGAACTAAAAATATGAAGACTTTGAAAAAAATGAGAAGTGAAACCGATGAATGTGGAGAATGATATTTATAAAAGGGAAGAGGCGTGCTTTATGAGAAAACGATGTAATCATTCACGCGGTGCCGTGTAAGTGACGCCTTCCCAACTATGACACATTAGCGCGCTGATACATGTGGGATTTAAAAAGATAAATATTATCGCATCATTTTAAGGTGAATTATAGGCTGCTTGATTTGGGTCGATTCTCATTCTCCATTAATTCTTCTTTGATCTTCCATGCCTAAAATAACATACACTAAATAAAATATATTAAACTAATTGAAAATAGAAATACAAAAAAAAAATTCAAGCCCTAGAACATAAAAATAAAAATAAAATACTTAGGTTACTAGAGAAGTACAATTAATTACAGCTACTGAAGTAACTCATCTCACTTTTTTGTTTCTATGGGGTATTGGTGATTCAGTTGATGGATTCTCATCCGGTGGTTTCTTTCGAGTTTGCCTCCGTGCAATATCTTCCTTGAGAATTGATTCTAGACTAGTAAGGTTAACATCGATGGGTTCTGCCTTGGTAGGCTTTATCTAAGAAATTGATCTCAGCATCTAAGCTAAATTCAGTAATTGTCTTAATCTGTTGGCATTCATATGATTCTTATAGATTCTTGAGCGTTCTGAACAGACTGATCTTCACTTATTGGTTATTGACTCGAATAACTAAATCACCTTTTCCATAATCGATCAATATTCTCCCAATTGTCAATAATGGTCTCCACAAAATAATGGGAGCTTTTTCGTCTACCCCACAATCCAAAATAAGAGAGTTAGTAGAAAATATAAACTTTTTAATTCTTACCATAATATCTTTAATTTTTTCTTTTGGTTGCATGTAATAGTGGTCTGTCAATTGTAGCATCATAGAGTCAGCTTTGCTTGTCCTATGCCCAGCTTTTGGAATATTGAATTAGGCATCAAATATATACTTGCACCCAAGTCACACTACACTTTGCCAATATATTAAAACCCAATTGAACATGGTATCATGAAGCTACAAAGATCTTTCCTTTTTGTTGTGGCACGATTATATAGCATTGCCACCAATCCCTCTATTGTGGCGGCAATTTCAAATTCCCTTATCCTTATCCTCTTTGAGATTATGTCCTTGCGGAATTTTACATAGTTGGGTATTTGTTTGATTACCTCCACTAAAGGTATATTTATGTGTACTTGTTTTAAGATGTCCAAAAACTTCATGCATTGATATTCTTGCTTTTGTTGCTTTAACCTTTATGGGAAACATAGTTGATGACCATTCAAAAGTCCTCATTTTTCACATTATTTCTCCACTCATTTATTACCGATAAAGACAAAATTAATTGCGATAATAGATATTTCTGGTTATTTTTCATATCTCAGTATCTAATCACTAACTTCATGAATTTATCTATTAATTGACATAAAGAAGATATGTTTGAATAGTTTTCTTTCTTAGATAGGAAACTAGATCACAAAAAGAGCCAAAGAAGAAAGTAGATGCTGAATTGCAGATGAAGCATCCACCACGGCAGCATTCTGAAGACCGCCGCGGCAGTATAAAAGACGACAAATGGTGCTCAACAGGAAGAAGAAAAGATACCAAAATCAAAGGACAAAGAGCAAAAAGAAAGAAGACAACTCAGTTAGGAGGTTAAGCCCAAGCCAAACCACGGGAAGAGATATTTTAGGAAATAAGTTTAATTTAATATAATTTAATTAGGAATTAGATTTCTTTCCTATTTAAAACTCTTTCCTTGCATGGAAAGATCAACATAGGGCTTGACCTATATATAAGGCACTTATTAGGTTTAGTGTGGAGTCAAGATGGATTCTCACATTATTATACCTTTAGCCGTTGCCTCCATCATGTTCTAAGTCTTTTGGAGGTTTAGATTGTTTGTGGAGTAGTCAGAGATAAAGGTTATGTTATGATTGATATTTATTAATGTAAAACATATTTCATAGTTTATTCTCTCTTTATACTTACTCTTCTCGCATATGAGCTCGAAAGATAAGTATGTGAGAAAAACTCATTTGCCTAGCATAAGGATATGTAGGTTCACGAAATGAGAGAATACGGTCTTTGCTCATGGGTATTGACTAATCCGTCAAGGATTTCAGCGACTAATAGGACGCATATATTCGGTTGTTGTCTGCCCTTAATTCACGCTAGGAGGTATCATCAAGATGTAGGTTTCAAAAGTTCTCTTCGCTTAGGGATAATGAAGAAGACAATCAAGGATGCTTTGTCGAACTATGGAATGTTGGATTGTCGACAAGGCATAACCCTGCCTAGGCAGTTGCGGTGAACCTTAGTGCGATCCGCCGAGACGGCAGTTCAACCCATTGCATTAATAAGTGGATACTTAACATAACTGAATTCTTCTCTATAAAGGACTCAATATGACCTCGCTTTTATCATATTATTTCATTATTTAATTTTATGCTTTTATAGTTATCTTAGTTATCATTCAATCTCTTAATTTATTTGTGCTTTTTAGTTTTCTTAGTGCAGTTATATGAAGTAGTAGAATCGACTCAGTCTTTATGGGATCGATATCTTAAATATTATAATTTAAAAAAGGTGGAATTAACAAAGACTCCATAGCGTCTATCAATAGTGGTAGCATCAGATCTTCAATATTTTTAGAGTATTAAAATTTGATATGGGGTGCCACCTCAACATCCTCTATTGTGACATTAGTACCAACTTTAAGATTTACATCTATTGTTTTCTTTTACTTGGACTCCTTGGTAGTGGAATCCTCCTTTTCTATTGGCACGAGTTTTTTAACTTTTGCTCTAGCGGGTATCTATGGGTCTTTCAACTATAGTCCATTTCGGGTTGTGATGGCTTTACAATGCTCGTGTGGAGCTTTTCTAGTGACTTAAGTATCGCTTGGTAAACATCATAAATGCTGAGTGCTTAGAATTTGTGCAAACTGTCCTACTTGGGTCTCTAAGATTTTTAGTGTTACTTTATTGTTTTGTATTCTGATCTCAGTTCTGTCCATGAATGTATCCAACTCTCTGAATGAATTTATTCTTGTTGGATATATAGGCACTAGTTTGAGCCATGAATATGTTCAATGTGTTCTCTAGAGTTATGATATTTGTAGGTTGTCGTTGCGGCATGTTCTGCTGTGGCAGCATCTGTTATTGAGGCAATCGAATGTTCTGCTAAAACCCTATGGGTTGCATATTCTGCGTTGGCGGGTTTAGTGCATTGTTGGGGTTCCTCCATGAGAATTTTGGATGTTTCCTCCATGTTGGATTATATGTGTTTGACATAGTGTTCTTGTAAAATTTTCAACATAGAAATTGGATTTTGGATTTTGAGGGAACTCAGAGGAATCATGGTTGTCACTGCATAATTCACAAAATTGATTGATTGCCATGACCTCTCGAACGTTACTTGGCATTTACAGATCTTTGACCATATTTGTCAGAGCTGATAATTGGTAAAATATTGAATCTAAAGAGTTCAAATTTACCACCCCTCACCTAACTATTCCTCTCCTTATAGTTGGATGTTGGTAATCGTTCTTGGCGAGTCTGTCCAAGATTTACAAACTTTTATTATGTGGTTGGTCCATAAGTGTACCGTTTGCCGAGGCATTAATCATCATCCTCGTAGGTGTATTCACTGGGTTGTAGAAGATGGATACTTGTTTCTACTCGGGCAATCCATGCATTGGGCACTTGCGGTATAATTCTCTGTATCTTTACCACTCCAAGTAAATGGATTCATCGTCTTCTTGGCTGAATGATTTAATATAATTTATGAGTTTGTCTGTCATACTAGTGTAGCTAAATTAGGTAAGGAATAAGGGTGTAAACAAGCCTAGTCGAGCTCTAGTAGTGCTAAACTCTACTAGAATCAAAATGCTAGAAAACTAAGATCGACTCGAATCTAAAACTCACGAGTTTAAAATTATTTAGCTCAAGATCGAAATCAAATTCAAAACTCAAACTCGAACTCAAGAAGCTCGAAATGCTCAAACTCGAAAAGCTCAAACTCGAAAAGCTCAAAAAGCTTGAAAAGCTCAAATATACCGAGTTAAACTCAAATATCATTAAAATTAATTTGAGTTTTAAATTAATAAACTCAGCTATAGTTAAAACTTAATTGGAGCTCAAACTCTAATATCAATCAAAGCTACTATAAAAATATATTTAAACTTATTTTCAATCAAAAGGCAAAAAAAATGTTTGTAAGGTAAAACCTTATTCTATTTATAGACTTATTCTCTCTTTCTTCCTTTACATTTATGTAATATGAGATTACTATCTCTAGATCAACTATGGTTGTCTTTGTATCATGCGAAAAGAGAGAATTATATCAAGAGTCCTCCAAACTTCTCCTCGTGTTCAACTTGATCACTATATAAAATCTAAAGTATAAATCCCTTATTTAATACTAATTATTATTATTATTGTTATTATTGTTATTATTATTATTATTATTATTATTATTGATTTCGAGTAGCTCGGGAGCTTTTCGAGATGAGTATCAACACTACTTGGCTCATTAATAATTCGAGTCAAGTCCAATCGAGTTGAGTTTTAACTGAGCTTTCACCGAGTCAAGCTCTAGTAGCCCACGATTTGTCTCGTCTCATTTACAGTCCTAGTGAGAAAGCTATGAAACAACTTTGTCAAAGAATTAATTTTGTCTGGTTGTAGATTGTTTAAAAATGATTTAGCCATATTGTTTAGTGAATAGGGAAAAAAACTTAAGTTTTAGAATATCGGCGAATACTCCAGGTAATTTGAAATAGTTTCATATCTCTAGGAAAGATTTTTGATGCTGGCGGGAGTCCTCATTAGCTAACCCGCCAAACTGCCCAAGTGTGTTTATCATGCTAAACATCTCTGGTTTTATTTCAAAGTGCTCGCCTTCTATGTTCGGTATTACTACTGCAGGAGTGAGTCCATCCAGATCCTCTTTCAAGTAATCACTTACTGTTCTGACTCTTTCAAGTGCGTGAAGATCTACTCGATCCAAAACTGCGAAATTGCAGCATTGCATTTCGTGGCGGCATTGTTTCCTTGTTATCCACGTAATGAGTTTATTGTTACTCTTATCCTTTGGCAGAGTCCACGTATGGTATGTTCAATCTCTAGGTCAAAAAGATAGTCTTCGACAAAGGGTTTTGCCCTGGTCATACAATGAAACAAACCGAATTAAAAGGAAAAAGAAACAAATATAAAAAATAAAAATAAAAGTCCAAGAATAATAAATTGGTAAGTTGGAAATCCCAGTCCCTGGCAATGAAGCCAAAAACTTGTACGTAGGAAGGCCTACACCTTTTACGGTGAAGTGCACACCTCGTCAAGTAATAATATTAAAGATATCGAATCCTATAGGGACTGAACTTACCTGCGCAGTCTATTTTCTTTTGCACGATGGAAAATTAAATAAAACAAGTAATTTGAGTTTGATTTATAACTAAACTGCTAATTAACTAATACAATAAAATAATTAATCAAGAATTCAAAAATTAAGGAATAGGCCAGGTTATATTGTTTCATAGTGTGGAATCTGATTATAAATTATCTTCTTCTTTATAATATAAAGTCAAGATTCTTGCCTCCACAGGTCGCTGAAGGATTGCCTTAGCTGCCTCGTCGGGTTATGCTTCAATGACAAGTTTACAACTCATAGTTCAATAGAACGTCCTTTGATAGCTCTTCTTTATCCCTAATTTAGAGTATTATTATTTAAAACATCTTGATGATACCTCATGGCAAGAATCAAGGATGAATACCAACCGATATTATATCCCTTTTAGTCGTTGAAACCCGAACTTATCCCTAAGCCAAATTAGTCTAAAACTAAGAGTAAAGACTATATTCTCTCATTTCATGATTCTAACTCTCTCGAGTCTAGACAAATAGATTTTTCCTCACAAACTTCTGTCTCTGGCTTGAATGCAAGAAATAGTACGAACCAAGAGCAAATAAACTATGAATCAAAACTTGCATTGATAAAAACTTAAATAAAGTATATTCTTCTTCCATAACTACTCTACAAAATAACCTACGCCCTATAGAAAAATTAGAATATAATGGTGAAGCCGGCGACTATGATTTTATTTAAGATTTCTTGATTGGTTTTCTCCTAATCTTAGGGTATGTTATTTATAGGTTAAACCTAGGTCAAACCTTTCCAAATTAGGAATTCGACTAGGAATAAATAACAATTTTTATACATAAATAAAAGATACTTATTTTATTTCCTAGTTGATTCCTATTAGGACTCTTTTCCTACATAGCTTTGACTAAAGTTTTCATCATTCTTTTTTGCTTTGTTTTTCTTCGAACTTGTCTTAAAAGAATCGGTTCTTTATACTCTTTCAATCGCACTGCAATTGTGGTCTTCCAAGTATTGTCACGGTTGCAAGATATATCACCTTGACGGGCGTTGGTGAAGGCTCGGAAGTCCTGATTTTATGATGAAGCATTCAACCATCTACCTTTTGTCAAATTGTAGTATTTAAGATGTCAATCCCATGAGGATTGGTGTTGCTTACACAATTTATTATTCTTGCATAATAAAAAAGTAAAAACACAGATAATTGAGTTTGAATTATAACTATGAAAACTAATTAAAGTGATAAAGATAAGTGATAAAGAAATCAAGGATGGAAAATTGGGCCAATTTAGATTACTTCGTAGCGTTGAATCATAATGTAATTTTCTCGTTCAAATTAATGCAAAAGGTTGAACTGTCGCCTCGACGGTTCGCACTAAGAGTCGTCGTAGCTGCCTAGGCGGACTTATACCTTGTCTACAATTTAACAACTCATAGTTCGACAATAGAAAACAATAATGAAGAAGTATGAAATAAAATGGGAAAGATAAAGTTCTATAACAGCAAAATCGCCGCCATTTGCTTTTGGACGACCAACCGCCTTGGTCGTTTCTTAGGTGGGACGGTGGGCTTGATTTCAGGGTTGTTTTATGTGCTTCATGGCTTCTCCTTCTTGGATTTCCTTACTAAAATAAAAAAATAACTCAAACTTAATTAAACTTATTTCCTAAGACAATAGTGCAAAATAATAAAAAGGAAAGTTGAAATCGTCAATCCCCGGCAACAACGCCAAATTTGGTGAAGGCTCGGAAGTCCTGCTTTTATGATGAAGCATTCAACCATCCACCTTTAGCCAAATTGTAGTATTTAAGATGTCAATCCCACGAGGATTAGCGTTACTTATGCAATTTATTATTCCTGCACAATGGAAAAGTAAAAGCACATATAATTGAGTTTGAATTATAACTAAGAAAACTAATTAAAGCGATAAAGATAAGTGATCAAGAAATCAAGGATGGAAAATTGGGCCAATTTAGAGTGCTTCATAGTGTTGAATAAGAATGTAATTGTCTCATTCATATTAATGCAAAATGTTAAATTGTCGCCTCGACGGGTTGCACTAAGGGTCGCTGCAGCTGCCTAGGTGAACTTATGCCTTGTCTACAATTCAACAACTAATAGTTCAACAATGGAAAACAATAATAAAGAAGTATGAAATAAAACGGGGGAGATGAAGTTCTATAACAATAAAACCGCCACCACTTGCTTTTGGACGGCCAACCGCCTTGGTCGTTTCTTAGGTGAGACGATGGGCTTGATTTCATGGTTGTTTTATGTTCTTCATGGATTCTCCTTCTTGTATTTTCTTCCTAAAATAAAACAAACAACTCAAACTTAATTAAACTTATTTCCTAAGATAATGGTGCAAAAAAAATAAAAAATAAAGTTGGAATCGTCAATCCCCGACAACGACGTCAAATTTGGTGAAGGCTCAGAAATCCTGCTTTTATGATGAAGCATTCAATCATCCACCTTTCGCCAAATTGTAGTATTTAAGATGTCGATCCCACGAGGATTGGCGTTACTTACGCAATTTATTATTCTACACAATGTAAAAGAAAAAATACAGATAATTGAGCTTGAATTATAACTAAAAAAACTAATTAAAGCGATAAAGATAAGTGATCAAGAAATCAAGGATGGAAAAGTGGGCCAAGTTAGAGTGCTTCGTAGTGTAGAATTAAAATGTAATTGTCTCGTTCATATTAATGCAAAAGGTTGAATTGTCGCCTCTATGGGTCACACTATAGGCGCCGCAGCTGCCTAGGCGGGGTTATGCCTTGTCGACAATTCAACAACTTATAGTTTGACAGAGCATCCTTGTATGTCTCCTCCTTATCCCTAAAAGAAGAGAACTGCTGAAGTCCACGTCTTGATGATACCTTCTGGCATGAATCAAGGATGAACAACCAAACACATACGTCTTATTAGTGGCTAAAATCCTAGGTGGTTTATCTCTAAACCGAATTAGTCAATGCCATTGAGCAAAGACTATATTCTCTTGTTTCATGAGACTAACTCTCTCAATATTGGACAAATAGATTTTTCTTCACATACTATCATCTCAAGCTCATATGCAAAGAAGAGTAAATGTCAAGAGAGAAGAAAATATGAATTCTTAAATTTCATTAATAAGAAATAAAAAAATTATAAACTTTCTTCCACAATTACTCCACAAACTAACCTAAACCCCAAGAGGGTGATGGAGGAAGTTTAGGGTTTCTCTATGAAACTTGATTTCGAGATACTCTCCTCTCTACACAGGATATGGTTTATATAGGCTTGGCCTAGGGCAAACATTTCCAAAGTAGGAGTTCAACTTGGAGTAAAAAACAAGTTAAATACAAAAATAAAAGATCTTTATTTTATTTCTTAGTTTATTCCTATAAAGATTCTTTTTCCCAAGTGGCTTTGACCTTGACTTTCCATGCGTTCCTCAGCTCCGATTTCTATGTCGCTTGTCTTAAAATGTCCACCTTGTTTTTTCCTAAAATCGCCTATCATATCAACATTTGTTTTCCCGGTGCTGCCTTGGCATCGGTTGCCGTGGCCTCCAAGTGTTGTCGTGATAGGTGCTTATCTGCATTTCAACTTTGGTTTCCAGCATCATGCTATCTGGAATTACCTGTGTGGTAGTTTTCTATCTAAGTGAAAAAAAAACCATTAATCGCACTTGTTTTATGCCAAAAATAGATAAATTCATAAAATCTATATTGAGATGCTGAAATATGGAAAATAAGCAGATTTATCCAATATTGTCGTTAAATCTGTTCTTTATTAACAATAATCGAGTGGAAAAATGATATAAAAAATAGAACTTTTAGGCACGCATCAGGTGCTACTTTGCTTCTTGTCCCAGTCTGGTCAAATTTACATCTTTGTCCACTTCTCTCTTTAATTTCTAGTGTCTAGGTTGTATAATTCCTTTCAAAGAAAAAAACTAAAACAATATTTGTTTTCTAACAAATATTGCATAAAATCGATAAAAATTTGTATAGATGCTGAAATATAGAAAATATGCAGAATTTTCTATAATTTTCATATAATTCTATTAAATACAAGCAATAATTGAGTTAAATAGGTTGCTTGCCTAAGTAATTATGCTTAAGAGGGTGTCGAGGACAATATCAACAATTATGACATTTTGTATTAACCATGTCGTTATTGCTACTCTATTAGGAACGATGTTGTAGGTTGGAGTGAAGGTTAAGTGAATAGGTTTTCGGTCAAGACAACATATTATGTTTGTTTAGCTAGCTGGCATATTGATGTCGACATCGTTTGAAAGGTTATTGATAAGCATGGAGGGTTACAATGTATCCAAATTTTCTTGTGGCTTGTGAGCTTGAACAAAATTATGACAAACGTTGAGCATAGTAGACATCATTTGACCTCCGATATTGTTTGCTCGGTGTGTCGTGGTGTCTCAGAAGATGTAGATCATGTTCTTCGTTCTTGTGCTTCTATAGATACGATGTGGTCCTCCCTTATTAAATTAGAAAAATTATGGAATTTTTTTGATAGAGTTTATAAGAGTGGATTGTTTTTAACCTCTCTAAGTAAGAATACTTTTTTTTTAATGAACCGAATTGGGACATCCTCTTTGGTGTACTTGTTTGGAATGTTTGGAGGACTCGAAATTCTCTTGTGTTTAACAATTCGATTGTGGGTGTTGGTTTTGTGATTGAGGGGAGTAGGCGATAGTCAGATGTTGCGTTTCAGGCTTTGGCTACTCAATAGTGTAGAACGATTATACCATTTGTAATTTGACGAGGTCTAACGTCATGGAGTTCATCAGTGCAAGGGTGGGTGAAGTTGAATACTAATGGTTCTCGATATGGTATTTCTGGTGTTGTGTCATGTGTTATTTCTTGTACGTGACACCTTAGATGAGTGGATTTTTGGCTTTGCTAATTTTACAGGGGCTTGTTCTATTGTTAATGTCGAGTTGTTGGGTGTGTTTGTTGGTTTGGAGAGTACTAGAAAACCGAGGGTTTTGATAGATAATTCTTGAAGTTGATAACTTGAATGTCTTATACTTACTTCGTTGTGATATGTCGGTGCATCATGTCTTCTCTTTATTGATGCATTTAAATCAGTTGTGAAAACGAGGTTGGATTGTTCGAATCCAACATATGTTTCATGAGGATAATAAAATTGAAGATGGTCTTACCAAGAAAATATTTTTTAATATTTTTGATGTAGTTTATTATTTGATACTCGCTCTAGTAGTTGTTGAGGTTTTCTCAAAGGTTATAATAGCATAAGCTCAAAACGTATTGATTGTATTATCTTTTATTATTCTCATGTGCACTTTTTTCTTCCATTTAAAATTAGGGAAGTTTTTTTTTAAAAAGGGTATGTGAGAATAATTCCCTTTTTCACCTTAAAAGATGTAATGAGCGAAAAAAAATATTGAAATATTGAAGCTTAAAATGTAGATCCCCAGTTCGATTTAGTTTCAATTTTTCTTTTCATATGTTTTTGGACTATATTCTTTTATACTTAATTTTTTTTCACTCTTCACATTACAAATTATTATATAAGACAATTACATAACATAGATATGATACATGAAAAATAATTAAAATACAATACGATAAAAAATATGCAAGCATGACATAACCATACAAGTTTAAGTTTTAGAATAATATTGAGGCATAAAGATAGTTTTCACCCTTAACGTTTATAATTTTGGTCATTTTAGCCCTTATTCTTTTTTTGGTATAAATTTAGCCCTTGACCTTTATCTTTTTAACAAATAACTCATTTTTTAACTACCATGATAACTGAACCGTTAAATATTTAATAATGATGACATGTCATATATATGTAATAATATATTTTAAATGACTTAACATCTAGTATATCAAATACATAAATGCGGGATATAGTTTTATTTCAATCTAAAAATATAAAACAATTAAAATTTAAATAAAATATTAAAAATTATTTTTTATTTATTAAAAATTAATTAAATCTAAAACAAAAAGCTACTAAATATTTTCAACCTTAATTATAGTAAAATCAAAATTTTATCTAAAAAGGTATGAACATAATCTGAGAAGAAAGTGTTTTGTATAGTTTGTTACCGGTGAATAAAAGATAAATTTTTTTGATAATAAACAATTTTTAATAGCCTTTTGTTTTAGATTTAATTAATTTTTTAGATAAAATTTTGATTTTACTATAGTTAAGATTGAAAATATTTAATAGCCTTTTGTTTTGGATTTAATTAATTTTTAATAAATAAAAATAATAATTTTTAATATTTTATTTAAATTTTAATTATTTTATATTTTTAGATCAGAATAAAACTATATCCCGCGTTTATGTATTTGATATATTAGATGTTAAGTCATTTAAAATATATTATTACATATATATGACATGTCATCATTATTAAATATTTAACGGTTCAGTTATAATGATAGTTAAAAAATGAGTTATTTGTTAAAAAAACATAGATCAAAGGCTAAATTTACCCAAAAATAAATAGGAGCCCAAATGACAAAAATTATAAACGTTAAGGGTGAAAATTATCTTTATGCCTAATATTAATTATAAAGCTGAAGAATGTGATTACATATGTAATAATCTTAAATAACAGATTGTTTGAGATATTTTTTTATTTTTTTATAAAAATAATGTACAATATTTTACTTCAAAGACTTAGTAATCATTTAATTGTCAATTTAACTTAAAATTTTTAAATAATATTTTATTTGAGACATTTTTTAATTTTAAAGATTATATTTTTATATATATATTTAAATTAAACTGATACCCATTACTTCAGAAACTTCTTAGTCATCTAATTAAACCTAAACTACTTTTTTATATAAACCAATTTTCAATAGATAGAAACCAAAATTCTAAAACCAAAGCAAATAGTGTTCTCATATAAGTGAATGGAGCCAATGTTCCTTTTCAAACAAAAGATTTGTTTGTTTACTATTAGTGGCAGTTGGTATTGATTAACACCCAGATCCAAACATTTGAATATAAAAGAAATGTTAAAAAGACATGCGTAGGGCATCAAGCCGTCCAACACTGTGCTTGTCTCTTCCTTTCTTCACTTCAAAGGTATTAAAACCCCTTAGTTGGCTTTCCAAGCCAAACTACACGTTTATGGATAATTAGTTTCTTTAAGAAAGCAATCAAATTATTATTAGTCAACCATCTATATAAAACAAAATATTAAAAAAATTATTTATTTTGATGCTCACGTCTATAATTATTAAAGTTTTTTCGGATTCATATACACTAAAAATTTTAAATTCGAATAGATTGTTAGATTAATTGATTTTAACTATTAAAATTAAAACTGTTAATTTAATTATTTATTTTCACTAATATTGATCCCAAGTTTGAAATTTTATGGTTAAAAGCTCCTTCGTTAATTCATGTAATCAATAACAAAAAACTTGTGATTTGTATTCTTTTCTTGCTTTGTTTTGTTTGATTTGAAGTACACCACTTGTATTAAAGCAATGGTTGAAGTTTGATAAGTACAAAAGTTACTTTAATTTTCTAAATAAACTGGTGGTCTATAATTTTTATCTTAATTTTAAAATATATGATGATAATTAATTCTTAATATCTATAGTTTTTTATTTAAATTTTAATATATATTTGTTAAAAATAAATCATTTAAAAACATAACATTTTTGTTTGTGTTTTGTTAGAAAAATAGCAGACTCTTTATAAAATGTGATAAGTAAATTTAGTCAAAGATATAATAAGAATGAATGATATATTCGAATGATTTTTTAAAAAGTTACAAATTAAAAAAATCAACTTTCGAAAATCACATTTGAAATCAAATTGAAAAGAAATTTAAAAAAAGTAATTTTTTTTTATTATTTTTATCTCAAATGAATTATTGAAGTCAAAAAACTATTTTTTAAAAAAAATATAACCTCAAATACTGTAGTTTTGTAAAGAAGGATAAGTTATCCGTCCTTGGGTTGAGGAACTCCCTTTCTTTTTCAGTCCTGTATTTAATTAAAGTAGAGACTAATCCCCCAAGTTTGACCTATAGATCAGAATTAAAAAAATATATTATATTTATTTTAAAATACAATATTTAAATGTATGAAGAGGATGGGATGCTTTATGTGGTGGAGAATCAACACTTGTAATTTTTTATCTACTGATGATCAGATGATGCAAATCAGTTTTAATTAACACTGATGGAATCAAATGTTTGATTTGTTCAGGAAATTTGTTTTTGGTTATCATATTTCCACTTCATCTATTCAATATTTATGTGTTAATCCAAAAGGGTTGATTGCACTTTGCAGACGCAGAAAGGATGGTACTGGGCGTAGACAATTAATGGACCTATTTAACTTTTAAAATGATTATAACAGCATTCAAAATCAATTAAATAAGTATTTAAATAAAAATAGTAATAATAATTAAGTTTTTCAACTTAAATCCTTGAAATAAAAAATTAAATCAATTATTCTTTTTAGCTAATTTTATTTATTAAATTTTAATAATATTTTTTTAACAAGCTAAGAATGATTATAATAGTATCTGTTCTAGAATATAATCCTCACCATTTGATATTGATCGCTCAATCACTTTGCGTACATCGCTAGTGCTCAAACCCATGACCTCTAAGAACAATAACCGTTTCATTAATTGTTTGGGTTAGAGTACTCGTAAAATAATCTATAAAATTCAATTTATTTAAATCAAATTAAGAAAGAAAAAAAATAGCGCCTAAAATTTTATTTATACCCCTCAGTTAACAACAAAACTCGCGCTCACGAAAAAGGGAAAGTAAGAACCACACAAGCATTAATAAGAAACAGACTCCACGATCCAAAACCCACACCACATCAAACTCAGCACTGCCGAAAGTATAGAGGGAAATGTCAATGGTATCCACGGTAAGTGATTAAATATGTTTAAGCCATAACTACATATTTAATATTTTATTTTATTATATTTGCGTTTCTGTTTTAGTATTTTACTTATTTTTTTGATAAAATGATACCTAATATTACGATTCGTTTTTAAATTGATACATCTATTATTAAAAGTTAATAGATATAATAAGGTTGTTGTGCATAAAGTAAAGAATAAGAATAAAATAGAAGAACAAATATGAGAGACAAAAGAGAGAGATTCATATTATATTCTCAAAGTAAGGTTGTATACAATGTCTTATCTAAAAGTCAATATTTATAGGCATAAGATGAAAACCCTTGGTATTACACTCAAAGTAGGTTATTAAACTCTAATAATAAAACAGATTAAAGTTTAACTTAATATGTGGATATCCACAATAAATAAAGATATTCATCACTCCCCCTTGAATATCCATGAAGATAATGTGTCTTTTTAAAACCTTACTAAGATAAAAACCTTTCGGGAAAAATATTCTTAGTGAAGGAAAAAGAGTACACACATCTTTGATATGCATAACATGTTGCCTTGTTAAAAACCTTACTAGGAAAACCCATTGAGACAAAAACTCAGTTAAGTAAAAAAGAGTACAACGCGTATTTACTCTCCCTCATAAAAATATCACATAAGATATTTGAATCTTCATAATTCAATATTGAATACAATCTTCAAATATTGAAGTAGATTATGCACTAATGGACAAATCTTCCAAATTATTACTTGAAATAATTCATTGAATATTATTCTTCTGAAGATAATGAGGGACGAAACTTTTAAAAATATTTCATTTTATCACATTTAATATATCCACCTTGAGATATAAATTTTGCATTATCTCTACAAAAGATAGCTTGCACCTTATCTTGTGAAAGCAATCCACATATCTTTAGGATATGTTTAGCCAAAGACATATTTTGGCTTTGCCTCGTGCATAACAATTATTTAAAGGTAATTAACTCGTAGCACTTAATTAATATTTCTGGACCAGCTAAGATACAATGCTTTCAGATCAAATAATGTATATATTGTGCTTTTAGACTAAGAATATCATTACCCTTTTCTTGAGGTAGAAATAATATTTGTTTACATTAAGAGACTTAACAACTATAAGGTTGATCAATGAATATGTGTTATGCATGTAAAGTCTCTTTCAATATTTTTCTATATGCCGATTGATGCACAAGAATTTGAGAAGATCTCTTCATGAGTCTCAACGATATTCAAATCACGACATACACAACAATAAAAATTCAGAGCTAAACATCTTAATAAAAATACTCAGGAAATAATTCATATAACATTATCTAATAAGTATTCAATGAGGCGATTGTACCAAATACGCCTAAATTTTTTTAAATAATAAAAAGATATTTCAATATGATTGAATAATGTTCTCAAGAACTTGAATTAACTGCTTATGGTAATCTAAATTTTTTCGGAAGTTCCATGTAAATATTACTATTAAGAGGCCTATTCAAATAGGATGTAACAACATCCATCAGGTAGAAACTGAATAATTTTATTTATTGTCAGACTGGTCAAAATCTAAAAGTAGTTGCATCCACCATCGAAAAATATATTTTCCTCATAATCAATTTCATGTCTTTGTGAGAATCCTTGTGCAACTAAATGAGCTTTCATCTCATGATTTCCCCTTTTAGCTTCTCTTTCTCACAAATGCTCGTTTACATCCATGAGCTTTACACATTTTAATGGGCTATAGGCCCAAATACTTCTCTTTTCGAAAGAAATTTTAGTTTTGTCTCAATTGTCTCTTTCATGTTGACCAATCATTTCTTTGTTTATATTTCCCAATTGACAATGATTCATTATCCACATCATGAAATAAATTCTCTAGTACTATATTGTATACAAATATATTATCGATGTCAATTTAATTTTAGTTGTATTTATTAAAAGATATGATATAATCTATTGAGATCTCTTTATTACCAAGTACTTGATTCATGTCAATGTCTCTGTTGGAGACTTTTTAACCTCTTCTTGAGATTTTCATAATACATTGATTCCTCAATCAGACCATCATAAAATATAGCTTCTTTTCTTTATCGAGGATTTCTTTATCTTTTGAAAGTACTTGTCTACTACGCTTCAAGTGTAAGTTAGACTCATTAGCAATTAGAGTTTGACCTTTCAGAATATCAAATTTAATCAGAGCATTCATATCTGATATACGTGACTTAGTCACTCTCTTAGAGTTAGCAAAATCATCTAGCAATTGATTTGCTAAATGAATTATCCTTTGAACTTATAGTTCACATTATGTAGTACGTGGATCAAAATGAAAAAAATAATAATTCATTCCAGCTTATTTATTTTCTTCCCTGATGTTGGGTAAACTAACTCATTAAAATGATAATCAGTAAATCTGATTATAAATAAATTCTTTATCAAAAGTCAAGATATTTAAATATGATATATATTCCCAACAAAGCTCATCTTTGTACGTTGTAGTTGAATAATTAGAACATATATGTCACACCAAAAGATATCTAAGATGAGAAATATTTTGTTCGAGACCAAAAAAATTTGTAAGTGAGGGAAATTATGATCATTTGTTGGCTTGATGAAAATTAGTGATACTACATGTAAAATGATATGTCATTAACATTATCAAAACCGATTTTCTTTATAAGATAATCTGGAAAATATGCTCGTAATTTTATCAACAAAGGAAATGGTTTCACAAACATCAAGTTGCGGGTTAATAATAAGGATACATATAACCATCTAGTTGATGCATCGATAAAAATCATAAAATATCTAGATGAACTGTAAAAAAGGTGTATGATCCCACATATATCACCTTGAATCCATTCCAGAAAATTAATAGATTTACACTCTATCTTTGTTGTTGATGATTGAATAATCATATTGCTTTCATAGCAAGTATCACATGAAAGATTACCTTGAAGAAAATTTTAGTTCTTCAATAAGTGAGCACATAAAAGTGTCAACAAATTTTCGCATCATAATTGAATCGAGATGGCTTAACCGGTCATGCCAAATAAAATTATCAATAAATATTTGGTTTACAATAGCATGAGCTTCAATTTGTACTAATTCTTTTGTAGTATAATATGGATGACAGTGCATGTAATTTTGTCAAAAATTTCTTATTGCCTTGAGTTATACTCGTAATATTGAGATAGTCAGCATTCCTTTGATTGATATTCTCAATATATTTCTAAAAATATCTTTAAAACTCAATAAGTCTCATCTTTGCGACTTTGACAAGTATAATGTACCGTAAATATGGTATAAAGTCTCAGTTGAAAAATAAAATATTTGCTCAGTTGGAGCCTCCTGTAATATTAGTACTTTCAGATATAGTACTCACATTATTCTCTTGTATTTAAAATGGGAAAATATACATAATTATGTATATTTTAATATGTGATTTATTTCATTCACTTTGGGGAATGAAAAATATGTGCTTTGTACTATTTACTTTGGAGAATGAAAAATTTTAAATATAGCACATTATATCAAATCAATTATCTATCAAAGAAAAATTCTCAAAAGCTCTTCCGAAGCATTTATATTTAAGTACTTTGAGATATAGTACTCACATTTTCCCTTGTATTTAAATGAGAAAATATTTCTTATGCTTAAGTATAGTATGAGTACTTGCATAGTTTTCTTGGCATAAATAGACATAATTAATTATAGATTTTATTCCAGAAGTGATAATATTCTTCAAATGATAAATTAACATTTAGATGTTATAAGGGAAATAAAATAATATATAAAATAAATAATAAATTAAAATAAAACAAAATAAATAATATATAAAATAAATTAACATAAATAAATAATAAATTTAAATAAATTTAAATAAAACAAAATAAATAAAAGATCAATTATTTCTTTTAGATGTTATAAGGGAAATAAAACAAATGATGAATTATTCTATTGAATGATTATGAGAAAATTAACAATTTCTAATTAAGTTGGACCAACAACGCCATAATTATTTATGTCACAAAGAAAATTTATTTATATTTTCTTTCATTTATCATTTATTATTATGGATAAAGTCTATAATATTTCTGCATTTGACAAGTACGAGATCAATGGTTTATATCATCACATTGATAACATAAAGATTTATTATGATCTCTATCATTATTATCATCCTTATAATTCCACTTCTAATGGATATAAACATTCTCAAAAGAATCATCTTATCTATGTTTATTTTATGATCTCAATCGCAACCACAATTACTAATATGACTTTTATTCATTCCCTTATAAAATATCACATTTACTTCAGGGAATGGAGCGGAGACTAATAGGTATTTAAAACCTTTTCATGATAATTTGTATGTAAGACGACATTATGTGTGAAAAGTGGAGTATGTTTTTCTAACATGTCCTCATCAATGATACTCTGATGCATAATTGAGTTTTAATCACTAACCATATAGTAAATTATCATGTTTGCATTCACTTCAATGAATGAAATAAATTCAATAATCGCATGGAATAAACATCATTCTTGCATTTACTTAAGGGAATGACATAAATCCAATAATCGTATGGAATAAATATCATACTTGCATTCACTTCAAGGAATGATATAAATCCAATAATTGCATGGAATAAGCATCATGCATGAGTTCACTTCAGGAAATGTCTCCCATAAAAATTCTTGGATCAAGATAATTTTCGTAACTTGAACTTTGGAGAAGTCTATAGTCAATTTTTTCGACATAAAAATAATATTTCTTTCAAGCAAATATAAATTTTATAACATTCAAACTACTAAATAGTAATTAATTAACCAATATATATATATATATATATACAATATATACAAGGAACAAAAATTTAATCCTTATACGCGATATTGTTAAACCATTCCACAAGGTGTTTTAAAAAGAACCTCTTTTGAGATCAGTAGCCTCGGAGAACGGGATGCTCAGCCAATATACTCGGATTAAACAAACATAACAAAGAACATATTAATTAATTAAAGTTTCAATGTTTGTTCAAATATCATGTAATACTTAGAATGTGATTAAAACATAAATTTTCATTATCATATTAAAATAAACAAATATTGATTATAAATAAAGACAAAAAAATCTCAAATTAAATAAGTAAAACATACCAGACTTTATACTAATTTGAATATATGGTAGGTTTAATCACCAATATTTTGTTAAAATCTTTTTCGGGAATTGTCGATAAGCACCACGGTAATTGAGTCACTTTATCACTACACAAACACCAAACACCAGTGATATTGTTATGACTTAAATCCAAGACAAGGAGTTGTTTTAATAGCTCGATTTTAGGTAAAATAGACTCATTCAATCTATTAATTCTTAGGTATAATGATGGGGACAAACTTGAAAGTTGGTTGTATTGAAGTCCACTAACACTCTGATTTCGCTTTATGTATAGGGGGTCCTGGAAAATGATGAAAGAGAGGCTAAGCTGAAAATCGAAGAAATGGGGTGTTTCATGGTAATGGGTGAAGAATTGAGGGAAACTGTAGAGTAATTAGGGTTGAAAAATCGAATGTTATTGAAGATTAGGAAGGAATTGAAGATCGAGGAAAGGGGGTGTTAAGCCAAACGACGTTGTAGGCATTAAACAGATGGACATTGGTCCAAATGTGATAAAAGGTGATGAGCTCTACTGTATGGCCCAACAGGAAGGAGGAGCATGACCAAGGTAGTTGCTATTGTCTTGAAAAGTACGTGAGGATATTCTTAGTTGATAAGGTGAAGACGGTTTAGGTAATGTATTTCTTGTATAGATATCATTAAATAATTTGTTAGAGTATTGTGTATTACATATAAATATGAGATGTGGTGTACAAACTATTTTTATCATGAATGAAAAAAAACAATTCTATCTTTTTTCTATATTCTTCGTTTCTAAAACTCTTTCTCATTTGTTTTCCTAATGAGAATATAACAATAGGCATCAGAGCTTTGTTTAATAATAGATCAAACTGGGTAAATCAAAAAAAATCAATCAATGGGAGAACCAAAAAAGTAACAAACCCTATAGAATCAACAAGACCAAAAAGTATACTTGTTTCTGTAACCCCCTTGATCTGGTCTAGACGTCACCCAACTCGAACAAGCTACACGGGGAATACTAAGACTAATCCAGAGACTCGACCCGATATACGATCCTAGTTTTTTTTTTACTTTTTTCTTATTTACATGTTTTAATTAGATCATATATGTTCATGCAAGGATTGAGTTCAATTGTAGCGGAAAACCTTTAAGAAACGAGTCCTAAATTAACTAAATAAATTTTAAGGACCTAATTTTAATTTTCAAAAATTTGTACTCTAATTGTAAAATTAAGGTTACCAATATTAAATTAAGTGCATTACATGCTTGCATTACAAATTCCAACTTAAAACAAGGTTTACAAGTCACTTAATGGTTCTCTTAAGATTTGGGACTAAACGTGAAAATTTTAAAGTATATTTCAACCTTTAACGAGTTTAACGGATAGGGTTATCGATACTCCTAGGTCTGGTTTTGATACCTGCGTTCATAGAAAAGAATGGTATCAAAACTTCAGCCTAGGATATTAATAGTCCTTCGATAATCCAATTGATACCCTGCTCGACAAACTCGCGTTTCGATACAGTTATAACCCTGTATCGATACCATTTGAAACTATAAAGGTCGTTATCGATACCAAAAACAAGTGTATCGAAACAACTTCTTGTGTCCATCATACCATTTTGAAACCAGTTCATGTGGTTTCGATACCCAGACTAATTTTCAAGAAAACCATCGTATTTTTTAGCCTAGGTATCGATACCCTATGAACACGTATCGAAACCCTCTGCCCAGAAGGTGCAGATTACACATGTTTCATGACTTAAACTAATTTCTAAAATTCTCTAGATACATATAAGTTCCTATAAGTATAAACCACACTTCGAATATCGTCTCTGGATACATAGTCACCTAATTCTATAAAGAAAACACATAATTCACAAGTATAATTCAACAATAATGAACATGGTATAACATACTTCAAATTAACATTAATGAATCTCAAAATACCTCATTAACATAAAAGCATACCAAATAGGAATTTCAAATATCAAAAGAACCTAAAACACCTACGTTCATAAAGTTATCATTCAAGAAACACCAACGTTGGTAAACATCAAATATGTATAAAAATATGACTACTACTAGTCTCATCATCCTAGCAATATTCATAACATGATAAGCCATCCTCATTGCTCTCTCATTACTACTAATGTTATAAAAGACATACTTGAGCTCTAACTTGGCGATTACATGGAATCCTTGCTTGCCCTTGCTACCTCAACATCTTTATCCTGCATTGTAAGGTAAAAGAGAGGGTTAAGCATAAAATTTAGTGAGGGAATAAAACTCATTTAAAACTCATATGAAGAACCTTAGAATGCAACCCATAATAAACTGATTTTATCAATTTAAAACACATGTCATACTCTTTATAAAACAAAACGTTCATGGCTTACAATGTCACTTTTAAAACATAGTAAGTGTCATCAAACCATGTCTAATAATTCCATCATTAAAATCTAGTAAAAATATCTCTTTGAAATAGTATGCTTTATAAGTAAAAACACAAGTCTTCCATGCTACTCACATAACAATGCTTACATATACACCTCAATGCACAAATCTCATGTCTTACATGCTAACAACATAACAATGCTCAAATTACATGCATACCAATACACAAAGACGTATTAAAATACATGCATAATCTTATATGCAAACAAGTAATTACAATGACACTTACCTTTGAAAAACATTCACATATATTGGTACTAGTGATCCGGTTTTTAATACTCTAAATTGTTAGATAAATGAGAAACCGCATGATATTACTACCCCAGAGCATGAGCATGTTGATAGTACCCTCAACATGAAAAGTTTCACCTTGGTGTACGATAACACTACTACCCCTATTAATCCGAATGTGACAGTATTACCCCCATCACACAATATTAGGCTAAAAGCCAAAATATAACACACAAGGAATTTACACACGTATAAATTTTGAATATCTATACTGCACTCTAGACCCTATTGATCGATCAATTTATCTCATAATATTCATTACTTAACTAGACAATATATTATCAAAAATCAATGTTCAAAACTTAATTCAAATCAGAATTTAAATCACATGTATCACACTTTTCATGTTTCACTTGCGAAAACTGCTAAAACTACTTTTATCAAATTTTTCAAAACAAAACCGTGGGAACATCGACTATATATAAATCTCTTTAAAAAATCTCATGAGCATTTATATACATACATAAAACTTACTTCAGAATGTAGGGAGGTTTCTAACACCTTCCACACACCCACAAACCTTTGAAAACTCAAGGAAAGCACTGTAGAAGCAACCCACTCTCATAATACACTCACCAATAACCGTTTCTTGTTCGACAAGTCACCGAAACATCACTCTATCACTTCAAACTTGATCCTCTACTTCTTGATCTATTTCAAGTATCAAAACCAAAGGATTTAATGCTCCAAAATAAACATAAATTTCTCTTAATTCGCATCAATACACGACAACCATTAAACACTTAAAAACATTAACTGAAAACTTTCCGAAAACTATCAAACTTCTCTTAAACCTATAGTCCGATATTAGTGACATTAAAAATACGTTATAAACATCCCAACATGTTTAAAATCAATAATTTAACACCCAGAAACAGTGAGTAAAACCATTGAATGAAAATTTTAGGTTTTGAACAAAAATCGATTTTTCTTAAACCAAAAGAGTTAAAACATTTTTACCAAGCCAAGAACTTGGGAATTTCAATAAAGAACCTTTTAAAATCAAAGGATTGAATGTTTCTTACCTCCAATTCTTAACCAATTAACTTCCATGGTTTTTGAGAAGGAAAACGAGTGAAAAATAATGTTTTTGAAGAAGGAAAAATTATAAATAATTATTAGAACGAAAATTAATGAAACAAAATCAAGTTTACCTTGAAAATAAGATTGTTCTCTGTCTTGGGAAGAGGAAAAATAAATAAGGGTTTAAGTTTTGATATAGAATAAGTTTTTAGGAATTAAATGAAGTAAATTTGGGTTATTAATTAAAATTTTGGGTTAAGTGTAAATTAAATAATCCCATGAAATTTTAAATCAATTATAATTTGGATTGGATCAAAGACCCTTAAAGATTCAAAGTTTTGGCTTAGTTTATAAAATTATCTTTAAGTTTTTCAATTTTTACAAAATAGTCAATAGATTAAAAATTCTAGAGTTTCAAGGGTTAATTTTCAAAATTGAGTTTACCAAAGTTAAATATATATTAAAAAAGGATTTTAGGATATTTTTCCATAATTTATTTTTATTTAAAACTAATTTTTAAGTATTTAATATCGAACTAGACTATATCAGCAAAACCGGTTCACAAACTTCTAGGCCTATCTTTAGGACGTTACAGTTTCACATAAAACGGAACCTGGTCAAAAAAGTCAACGCTGACGTTAGCATTGGTCAATGTAGATGTCATCATTTACCTGTGCTGATGTCAACAGTGACGCTAGTAAATGACGTTAGTAGATGACGTCAGCAAATCACGTCAACAGTGACGTCAACAAATCACGTCAGCAGTGACGTCAGTAGATGACTTTAGTAGTGACATCAGCCGGTTCGGGTACGGGTCAGTCAACGGATCAACGGGTCAACGGGTCTTTTCCAGGATTTTCCCAGGAAAATCCTGGAAAATTCTAGATCACCCAGGCTCGATTGAATTTCCAAAAATCGATACACCCACTCCCTAAATCGATTTAAACATACTTAAACACTCCCCTATTCGATTCAAAAACATGATTTAAGCATCGACAACGTCCAAAAACCGAATCAAAACTCCTTTAAACCAAACAAACTTTAAAACCGAACCTTTACTTGAACCCTTAACCCATCGACCGGAACCAAAAACAGAAACACTTAACAACCATAAACGATAACAACAACTGATCGAGCAAAATGGAAGCAACAAATTAAAAACAACTTACCGGAATTCAAACACGAAGCAGAGTTCAGACACGGAAATGATTGGTTACAGAGGAACAAACGTGATTTTGAATTTCGATTCCAAAAAAACAAAAGATGGGGAGTTATCTGAAAATTATACTGAAATTGAATGGGAAATTAATTCCCTTAAAACTGATTTCCGAAATGGATATAAAGAAGAAAACTGCCAAAAAGAAAAATGGTAAAAATACCATTTAAGGGTTTGCAGTTTTAAAATTTTTACATATAATCCCCGAACTTTCAGAAAAAGCAATTAAGTCCCTGGAAAATTTCCAATTCCTAGGGTTTTAGATTAGGGATTTGGAATTTAAATTTGGGAAAATTTTTGGGGTGTGACACTCATAGAAAAGCTTAAACCAAAACTCTTATGCACAATTCGCAAATACATGCAATTCTCATTGCAAAGTAAAAACACTTTCCTTTCAACCATATTGGTATTAGTGATCCGATTAGTTCTTTTTTCTAATCGTTAGGATAAACAGAAACACGTGGCTATATCCCACGAGGTTACATGAAGGTCTAGTTTCACCATACCAAAACTCACCTAAGTGTTCGGGATAGGTAGCCAACCTGAATGCGATAAATTCCCTTATACTGCACAACATTAGCTCACTTGTAATGCATCACAAAGGAATTTCACACGTACGAATTTTGTATATTATAGTGAACCTCACATCCTATTAATCGATCAACTTATCTCTCTTAACCATCACATAATAATCCAATACAAAATAAAACTTATGCTCAAGTTTCAAGTTAAAAACAATGTATTAACTTATCTCTCTAATCACAGACATATTCACATACGCACAAGTATAATTCAAGCATGAAAACTGCATAGTAAAACAAGCGTAATATGAAAATTTTAAGAGAGCAAAACTTTAAAACTTACTTTCGAGTATAAGGAATTTTTCACACCTTTCATACACTCTCAAACCTGTTGGAAAAAATAGTGGTATGTGACCATCTTTGGAGCATATTTTGAACAAGTAAAGATAAGGTTTTGAATAAGGAAATGGTTGATTCCTATTCTACGCTGTGAGATCTTTACAACGGTAGCTCATACGCTCAATATCGTTGAGTGGTGAATGAGAAATTGATGCTAAAAGGTCAAGAACAAAATAAAGAATGAAGAACCCCTTTATCCCACATTGGTTGGATAAATGAGATGAAAGTTGTTTATATACAACTACTCATAATGAAGTCATTGAATGACTCTAGATAACACTGTGCCTCGCGCGCGGGGGGGTGCGAATCCAATTCCATTCAAGTTGGGGCGCACCCGCACGACGTGGGCGACGCGAATGTCCGGACCGGTCGGGCCTTTCCGAGGCCTGCGGATATTTTACCCGTTGTGCATAATTTTTCCTTATTTTTAATTTTTGAAAATATCCAGGAAAAAGAATGTTAATTCAAAAAAAATTACTTTGAATTAAATTAGTAGTTGACTGCTCTAGTTATTTGGAGAAGTAATTGTCAAATATGCTATTTAAATTTGAATTAAAATATCGAATAAATGGCAATAATCTCTTATTTGTCCGGATATTGAAAATAAACGTTGAAATATTCCTAATTGAATTTTAATCCCGGATTTTCTGGATTGAAATTAAATCCCGGATTTTCCAGATATTAAATTAGGAAATTTCAGACCACTGTTTGCCCTAGAAATCCACTATATAAAGGAGTTGATTTCCTCCGTTTTCAATCATCCAAAACACGATTTCTCTCTCAGTTTTCTCTCTCGGTGATAGGCAAAGATAAGAGCGGTTCGAGAACTCAGCAGAAGTGCTACTGTTCGGAGTTCATCCAGTTGTTGTATCATGGGAGACTGACTGCCAAACAACTCGGCACCTTCGGAGTGGCTGCAAATCAGTCTTAAGGAAACTGCTGAACGCAGGCCTCAATTTTATCCATTTTCAAACAAAATTCGGTTTGATCTTTATATTTCAAAGTTTCAATTTTGATTTTTGTTTTATTAACTATTCTCTCTTGTAATCGTTTCAGAACGAAGATTGTATAACAATCTTAAGACTGACTTTCCAATATATATACCGTCTTCAGACCAAAATGATCAAAGTGTAAAAGAGATTGTAAACAATTTATTTCAGGATTTATCCTACCGTTCTTAAACGGGTTTGCAGAAAATCTCAAAAGCTGTGACAAATCTGTTCGTAGAAATTGTCAATTTTTAAACAAGAAATTCTTTATTTTTGTTTAACGAAATTAATTGAATTTCAATTGTTCTTTCACAGAAAGAAATGAATACTGGAGAATCTGAGCATTCGAGGGTCTCTGCACCTGCACAGAGCTCCAAACAAGTCCAGAATACGAATGCACCGGCTATGAATGTTAATCACAATGAAAAGCCGCCAAAATTCACTGGACAGAACTTCAAGACATGGCAGCAAAAGATGATGTTTTATCTTTCTATGTTGAGCTTGAGGAATTACTTAACGGCCGATCCTCCAGTCATTAATGTAGGAGACGGAGAAGGGCAAGTTGACACGGTCACTACCATAAAGAGGAAAGAAGAATGGGATGACGGCGACTATATGTGCCGGAACTACATCCTAAACGGATTACAAGATTCTTTGTATCTGGTATACAATGTATATGAAACTACCAAGAAGTTATGGAATGCTTTGGAAAATAAGTACAAAGCAGATGATGCTGGGGCTAAAAAGTTTTTAGTCGCAAGATTCTTGAATTTTACTATGGTTGATTCAAAATCAGTAGTAACTCAAGTTGATTGAAGAACTCCAACTAATTATTCATGGAATTCTTGCAGAAGGAATGGTTATCAACGAGCCTTTCCAAGTAGCTGCCATCACGGAAAAATTACCTCCCGGATGGAATTATTTCAAGAGTTACTTGAAACACATAAGGAAGGAGATGACTGTGGAAGAACTGATCTCCAGACTTCGAATTGAAGAAGACAACAGAGGAAATACCGGGAAATCTCACAGCAGAGAAGCCAAGGCAAATGTTGTCGAAACCAGGAAAGGGAAGCAATCGCAAAGGGCCCAAACTAAACTAAAGTTAGGACCAAGTGACGGGATCTTCAAAAAGGAGAAGTTCAAAGGATCATGCTTCAATTGTGGAAAAATGGGGCATAGATCCACAGAATGCAGGCTTCCAAAGAGAGTGAAAGCCAAAGAGGTCAACGTCGTGCAAGATGAAGACCTAGTAGCTGTGATATCTGAAGTCAACATGGTTGACTCAAACCCAAGAGAGTAGTGGCTGGACACAGGAGCCACACGTCATATCTACTGTGATGAAAACTCTTTTCATGAGCTGACACCATGCGATAATGGAGAGAAACTCTATATGGGTAATGCTGCAACTTCCATGATAAAGGGGAAGGGAACCGTGGTGTTGAAGATGACTTCTGGAAAGGAACTCAAGCTTCAGAATATGTTGTATGTACCTGACATACGCAAGAACCTTGTTTCTGGAACACTTCTAAGTGTTCACGGATTTAGGATGGTTTTTGAATCCCAAAAGTTAATTTTAACTAAGGGGGGAATGTTTGTGGGTAGGGGATATGTACTAAATGGAATGTGGAAACTCAATACTATCTCTGTAAAATCCCATATGAAGAATAAGAATGCAGCTTCTTCTTCTGCTTATATGCTTGAGTCATTTAATTTATGGCATGGTAGACTTGGACATGTCAATTATGATACCTTACGAAGGTTAATTAAAATCGACCATATTCCCTCATTTCACATTGATTATAAGTTAAAATGTGAAATATGTGTTGAAGCAAAATCAACAAGAACTTCATTTCAAACTATTGAAAGAAGTACAATGCCGCTTGATTTAATTCATAGCGACGTTTGCGACTTAAAATTTGTTCAAACAAGAGGAGGAAATAAATTCTTTATTACTTTTATCGATGACAATACAAGATATTGCTACATATACTTGTTAAAAAGCAAAGACGAAGCTATAGATAAATTTATAATCTATAAGCAAGAAGTCGAAAACCAACTTAATAAGAAAATTAAGATGGTAAGAAGTGATCGTGGTGGAGAATATGTTAATCCATTTGGTGAATATTGCACCCAACATGGTATTATTCATGAGGTAACACCACCGTATTCCCCTCAATCTAATGGAGTAGCCGAACGTAAGAATCAGACTCTGAAAGAAATGATGAATGCTTTATTAGGAAGTTCTGGGTTACCTCAGAACATGTGGGGGGAAGCCATTCTTTCGGCAAATTACCTTTTAAATAAGGTCCCACAGAAAAGAAAAGACAAGACACCATATGAACTATGGAAAGGTCGAAAACCTTCCTATCAACACTTAAAAATGTGGGAGTGTCTTGCAAAGGTAATGGCTCCACCACCGAAACAAATGAAAATAGGTCCAAAAACAGTGGATTGTATTTTCATAGGCTATGCTGAACATAGCAATGCTTATCGGTTTCTTGTGTATGAATCGAAAAATCTAGAGATTCGCAAAAACACGATAATGGAGTCAAAAAATGCATCTTTCTTTGAGAATATATTTTCCTATAAAACTAGGGAAGTTGATCAGTTTGTTAAGCAAACATTGGACGATATATCCTCAAATGATAAACAAGAGGATGGATCTGAACACGAGCCAAGAAGGAGAAAAAGGGCTAGGATAGAAAAATCCTTTGGATCTGACTTCCTAACCTATATACTAGAGGATGAACCTCTAACATATAATGAAGCTATACGTTCCTCTGAAAGCATTTTTTGGAAAGATGCCATAAAAAGTGAAATTGATTCCATCTTGCAAAACCATACTTGGGAATTAGTGGATCTTCCTCCGGGAATTAAACCACTAAATTCAAAATGGATTTTCAAACGAAAAATGAAAACAGATGAAACAATTGATAAATACAAGGCACGGTTGGTAATAAAAGGATACCGACAAAAGGAAGGCCTTGATTACTTTGATACATTTTCCCCTATATCAAGAATAACATCTATTAGGATGATACTTGCCATTGCTGCATTAAGAAATCTTGAAGTGCATCAAATGGATGTTAAAACAGCTTTCCTAAATAGAGAACTTGACGAAGAAATATACATGGAACAACCTGGGGGTCATGTAGTTTCAGGTCAAGAAAGGAAAGTCTGTAGATTGGTCAAATCTTTATATGGACTTAAACAAGCACCAAAACAATGGCATGAGAAGTTCGATAATGTCATGATGACAAATGGCTTCAAAATAAATGAGTATGATAAGTGTGTATATGTCAAAACTACGGACATTGGATACGTCATCCTATGTTTATATGTAGATGACATACTCATTGTAGGAAGCAACAATGAGATGGTACACCGTACCAAGAACATGTTAAATTCAAACTTTGACATGAAAGATATGGGATTAGCTGATACAATTTTGGGTATCCAAATAAAACGATCAGCAGAAAGTCTCATATTAACTCAATCACACTATGTGAATAAGATTCTTGAAAAATTTGGCAAGGATGATTGTGGTACAACTACAATTCCTTTAGATCCTCGTTTTAAATTATCCAAGAATAAAGAAGAAAGTATAAATCAAGTGGAATATGCAAGGGTCATAGGCAGCTTAATGTATCTTATGAGCTGCACAAGACCAGATATAGCTTTTACTGTAAGCAGTCTAAGCAGATTCACGAGTAATCCAAGAAAAGATCACTGGAAAGTAATAGTAAAGGTACTGAGGTACCTTAGATATACTCGAGACTATGGATTGCATTATTCCAAAGACCTTGTTGTCTTAGAAGGATACTCCGATGCGAGTTGGATATCTGACATACAAAATACCAAAGGCACAAGCGGATATGTGTTCACTCTAGGAGGAGGAGCCGTATCATGGAAATCCTCAAGACAAACGATTATAATCAGATCCACAATGAAATCTGAGTTTGTAGCTCTAGATAAAACTAGAGAAGAAGCCGAATGGTTAAGGCAATTTCTTGAGGATATCCCTGAATGGGAAAAACCAGTGCCCACTGTGTGCATATACTATGACAATCAAGCAACGATTGCTAGGGCACAAACTTTATATATAATGGTAAGTCTCGACATATGTGTCGAAGATACAACACCGTTAGAAAACTTGTCTCAAATGAAGTTATTTCTATTGGTTTTGTAAGATCAAAGGATAACATTGTGGATCCGCTAACCAAAGGGTTAAATCGAGATCAAGTTGAGAATACATCGAAAGGAATGGGACTAAAGCCCATGAAAAATAAAGGCACTATGTGAAGGAAAACCCTACCTATTTGACTGGAGATCCCAAGATCTAGGTTCAAAGGGACAACCTAATTGCATAGACCTATGCGGTCACTGTGGTGGTTCCCTCCTAGGTCCATTCCTATGATGTGAAAAGTGACAAAAATTTGGAAGAGGTTAAGCAAAAGCTTTTAATGACCATTGTGTACTTCGGTGAGCCGAGCAACATAAGTCACCTATATGAGAGTGAAGTGGGGACGCTTCAAGAAGACTATTGGGCATAGTTCTTTCATACTCTTGCAGAACCAAGAGGTGTCCACGGCCTTAAGGACATAACCATGAGAGCTGTATCTCTTGTCAGAAAGATAGATGTGTGAAGTATGTCATCGTTTACACCAACGGCTGACAGTTCAAAGACATCGTGTCTACTGATTAGCTAGTAAAGTAAATATACTTTCACAAGGGAAGGTTCAAAGGAGGAAACCTACCTATCCTATGCATCTATCAATCGTAGAGCCTATCACCACAATGTGCCAAAAATGTTTTGATAAAATCATCAATTTCATTCATGTGGGGGATTGTTGGAAAAACCAGTGGTATGTGGCCATCTTTGGAGCATATTTGGAACAAGTAAAGATAAGGTTTTGAATAAGGAAATGGTTGATTCCTATTCTACGCCATGAGATCTTTACAACGGTAGCTCATACGCTCAATATCGTTGAGTGGTGAATGAGAAATTGATGCTCAAAGTAGGAAGGTTAAGAACAAAATAAGGAATGAAGAACCCCTTTATCCCACATTGGTTGGATAAATGAGATGAAAGTTGTTTATATACAACTCCACTTAATGAAGTCATTGAATGACTCTAGATAACACTGTGCCTCGCGCGCAGGGGGTGCGAATCCAATTCCATTCGGGTTGGGGCGCACCCGCACGACGTGGGCAACGCGAATGTCCGGACTGGTGGGGCCTTTCCGAGGCCTGCGGATATTTTACCCGTTGTGCATAATTTTTCCTTATTTTTAATTTTTGAAAATATCCAGGAAAAAGAATGTTAATTCAAAAAAAAATTACTTTGAATTAAATTAGCAGTTGACTGCTCTAGTTATTTGGAGAAGTAATTGTCAAATATGGTATTTAAATTTGAATTAAAATACCGAATAAATGGCAATAATCTCTGATTTGTCAGGATATTGAAAATAAACGTTGAAATATTCCTAATTGAATTTTAATCCCGGATTTTCCGGATTGAAATTAAATCCCGGATTTTCCGGATATTAAATTAGGAAATTTCAGACCACTGTTTGCCCTAGAAATCCACTATATAAAGGAGTTGATTTCCTCCGTTTTTAATCATCCAAAACACGATTTCTCTCTCAGTTTTCTCTCTCGGTGATAGGCAAAGATAAGAGCGGTTCGAGAACTCGGCAGAAGTGCTACTGTTCGGAGTTCTTCCAGTTGTTGTATCTTGGGAGACTGACTGTCAAACAACTCGGCACCTTCGGAGTGGCTGCAAATCAGTCTTAAGGAAACTGCTGAACGCAGGCCTCAACTTCATCCGTTTTCAAACAAAATTCAGTTTGATCTTTATATTTCAAAGTTTCAATTTCGGTTTTTGTTTTATTAACTATTATTTCTTGTAATCGTTTCAGAACGAAGATTGTATAACAAAACCTAACAAGTAAAATACTGTTGAAACAGCCCACTCTACAAATCCTCTCACAAACCACTCATCGATTAAACCGTTACTTGATCGACAAAAGGTCATAGGTATGGTTGTATGGCACCAATAGAAGGAGGGCATGACCAAGGTATCTGCTATTGTCTTGAATTGCATGTGAGGATACTCTTAGGGGATAAGGTGGAGACAAGTTAGGGATTGTCCTTCCTGCACATATGTCATTAAATAATTCGTTAAGTATTGTGTATTCCAACTAAATAGGATATACGGTGTACACACCATTTTTATCATGAATGAAAAGAATCAATTCTATCTTTTTGTCTATATTCTTTGCTTTTAAAATCCTTTCTCATTTTTTTTCCTACTACAAATATAACAGGGTCTTTAGCTGTGTCAAAATCTTTGGTATTTCTCAAGTGAGAGAGTTATTTGAGAAGTCTAGTAGAACAAATTCTCCATCTGGCTAATCCAACTTAGGATACCGCCATTTAAGTGATTCCGTGACAAATATAAAACTTCAAGCTTCATGCAATTGAACAACCAATTTGGTATCCAGTAATTGGCATTGTGCTTATGGAGTTATGGACTTGGTCCTAGGTGATCTATGAAGCACGAGGCGCCTCCATAAGGTCGTCTCGTGTCCCTGATACATCCTAGAAACGGGGATGACTTGGAGACAGTCTAAAAAGTCTAACTTTATCGGGTATGGTCAAACTTTAACGGGGACAATCAATTTTTATTGGTGACGTCCCCAAATAAATTTACTTAAAAATTAAAAATTAAAATCTTTATCATCTTTGAATCGAACTAAATTAAAGCTGAAAATCAATTAAAGCTTAAAAATAAAATTTGGTTTATGGAATAAAAATTCGAATGATTTGAAATTTTTAATAATTAGTTTATCAATTTTCATATTCGAATTGAGTTTTTCAACTCTCTATGATATAATATGCATAGCACATATAAAAATATAAAAATATATATGTATCTCATATATACACATAGAAAGCCATAAAAATTAGAATCAATATATGTACCATTTTGTCGTAAGTATATATATATATAGAAATATATATATATATAATTAAATTTATACAAAAACTTGACTCAAAATTTATAAACTCGATTCGATAATATTTCAAATAAGATTTAAATATTAACATACGATTTAAAAATAATTATAAATTTTTGTTCAATTTAGATACTTAATTTTAATAATCTTAATTTAAATTTTAAAAAATAATTTAAAAATCACCAAAAAATAATTTAAATTAATACAATTTGAATTATTATTTAATAATTATAATTTTAATCCTTATTATAATATAAATTTTATTGATTATATATATTATATTTATCTCACCTTTCTCTACATGTATCCTATAATTTAAAAAATTATCAGTTTTTGTCTTCGTATCCGTGCTCTTATCTGTACCTCAATCCATATTCGTACAAATTAGTAGGTGATGTGATTAGAATGAAGCTTTTGCTGAGAATATTTTATAAATTAAATATATATGTATATATTGTGTCAAATAGAGTTGGTTGTCTTAGTGGTGGCTTTTGTTTTTTAGGGAATGGATTCAATTTTTTTAACACTAAAACTTGGTGTTTTTTCATTTAATGGGATGGTGATATATATCATCACTATATTGGTCAAAAAGTATTATAATAATACCACATGGATTATTGACTAAGAGAGAAAAAAAGAAAAAATAATAAAAAATATCATATCATTGTGTTTATTAAATTTAAACGGTTGATCTATCAATTTAAAAATAAAATATAATGTTAGGAATCATTTTATTAAAAAATAGTTGAGGTACTAAAACATAAACACAAATAGAGGTATGGTACTAAAACATCCATAGCAAAAGCATAAGTAAACTCATGAACATTAAAATTCAATGGTAAGAAGCGAGATGTAAGATGAATGATATATGGTCCAAGTATAAGAGGACAATTAGAACAAACTACTCTCTCAAAAGCACGAGCAAACCAATAACCTAAATTTACCTTGATGCCGGATTGCATACATGATAAAAAGAACAATTCAACCTTAGTCAAACAAGAGGTAATGTCATTACGACCTGAATAACTATATGTAAGGAACTGATGAATGTAACGGAGTGCAGAGTCGTGAATATGTCATCCTTTTGTTATTCGAGCGTTGAAATTGATGCCCACCAATCCGGTAAGTGCTTCATACGCAAAGTCAGTGCTAAAGTCCTGTGGAATCTCAAGCAAAGAAGTCAAATAACTAGGATTCGAGACATCAGTCACGAGTCCTATGGAAAAACCAAAGTCCAAAACTCTCATATGAAAATATTGGCCAAGCAATCGAAAAGAAATGATATTAGGCGAATTGATGGTTACTAACCTATTTTGCCGAAAAGAAAATGTAACATAAAATTCAAAAACGAATTCATAATATGTACTACACTTAAATTCCGAAAATAAAGTCCAACCAATGACATTAAAGTAGTGCATAACAGATTCACATAAGTTCAAAGTCTCTAAAGCATCAAGTGGAATAAATTTACAAACTTGAAACTTACGATGTCGGATGCTATTGAACCTTACCAAATCTTCGTCGTCAAATTGTAAGTAGCCTTTCAATACCTCTTCGATCAGCACAGAGTATGTTCGCCCTCTTCTGTTTTGTTCGGAAGTGTCGTTCATGCTTGGCGGCACTGTTTCATCATCATTTTCCTCCTCAAAATTTTGAGTGTGAGTTTCGGACATGAATTCATTCTAATCAAAGCTTGGTTTCTCAATGTTGGTGTCGTGAAAGTTTCCAACGGAATCGATCTTAGGGTCAGAGGTGGGGGGACCTTGGCCTTGCAAATTTGAAACCCAATTTTGTTGTTTTCCTTGGGTTCGGCTATAGTGCACTGAGTGGGGGAAATTCGTCTAATATGCACCAAAATTTTAATTCCCTTAATCCAAAAATATTCGGTTACTGTAGCCCATTTTTTGAATAAATATTCAGATACCGAGATGATGGTCAAAAGTGGGTCCCACGGAATTATCAATCAAATTTGAAAATATAAAATAGATAAATATAATAAAAACTAGCCTTAGGCTTTTGTTTTGACTCCATTTTAATTGATCATCGGAAAAATATTCACTTCAGAATTTTATGTCGGTACTTAGCATTCAATGTTCAATCCTTGAAACAAAACTTTCAAGACCGAATACCAAAGTGCTATCTTTGATATTGGTTTCATGAATTAATCCATCAACACAATGTTTGTTGATCAAATATTGAAATCATTTAAACCGACTTGGATTATGTTGTTTCAATAACAACTGATCCAATCTTAGTTTTCTCTTTAGTAATCAATTTGCTAAGTGTTCTTAGGAATTCGAATTTGCTTTAATAACCGATCTTTCCTCCGGCATAAATGATCAAATCAACGTATTTTGATCTAAAAATAAGTTTAAGAGAAAACTTAAAGAAATAAAAAGATGAAGTTATTGATTTGTTTTTCAATCCTCATGTTTGGATCGAGTCATTGCTTAAGTCCTTGGCTAATAAAAATTTAGCTGAGTATAATTATGGGAATAATTATGCTCGACATAAAAATAAAATAAAGTAAAAAATAAGAACAAGAAAAGAAAAGAAAAGAAAAAAAGAAAACTTTATAAAACTTAAAACCTATAACAAAGAGATGGAATAATGAGAGATGATGTTTTAGGCTTACCCAAAAAGGGTATTTATAGCCTTTTACAAAACCTAAAATAAAGAGATAAATCTAAGATAATCTTCAAAAATATTTAAATTCAAATTATAAAGATAAATTCAAATTTAAAATTCAAAATACGGTTGATAAGATATCTGGAACGCTGATAAGCTATCACACGCTCACTGACATCATCTTCTAGAAGCTACTGACCAAGTGCTACGTCAGATTTTCATTCTCAATGTCGTGTCCACCAATCTAGACTCGATCTAGAAAATAAAAAAAAACTTCATAAATCAATCATATTTTAGTGCATTTTCTAGATTTAGAGTCATGCACAAAACCATACGAAAACACTAAGATCATTAACTTAATTCATCAAATCAAGGGGTAATTAAGCATAAAATATAACTATTTTCAAAACTTATCAAAATTCATCATACTTTCTCAATCTAATAAGATAATGGTTCAGTAAGCTTGATGAATAGAGAGCTAGAATTATAGACTTTTTGTTCTCTCCACTTTTCTTACTCTCCACAAAAAAATTGAAACTAAATCCAACCATTTCCTGCAACTCTATTTTATCCTAACTTTCTTGTATGAATGAGACATAAAGAAATCACGAAATGGGCATTCCATTATGTACGTAACAATCTAAAACAATTGACAACAATGAAATGAATTATTTTAACAGTAGAATTATGTAAACTTACAACAATAATTTGGATGATTATATAGACATTACCTTCCTTTAGTCATAGTAAAATTTATTGTCTTGCTCGATCTTTCAACAAGAACTAATAACCATTAGTAATCAGAAATATGCAGAACAAACTAACAACACCAGTAACTCCAAGTCGTATTCAAAACTATCCGTTCAATGTAATTTTAGCAACAAGATAAACTAATAGGTGAAGCATGACATAATCGTATAAAATAATCTAGATTTAACCCACGTGAGCATATCACAAACGTTAACTAAAAACTTCAAATAAGTATTGAACATTAAAAAACTTATCGTAATTCATCTTGATTCTTTTCCTAAGTCATATTCATACCAATTATCCAAAAAACCAACCTTATGCAATGTTTTTTGATCAAAAAATATCCATTTAATGCAAAGATAAACAGAAACACCATCAAGAACACAACCAACAACATATTCATTAATGCAAAGAGTATCTAAAGCTATATTTATCTATTATCATCTCTCTTTGGTGTTTTTTTCTTTTGTTCTACTTTTGACTCATTCAAAGTTATGAAAATAGAGAAAATTAACATCTTGAGAACTAAACTGTATGTTTGCATTATTTATAAGAATTTTTTTATTATGATGTATAATTTTTTTTATTTTTTTATAGGTTCACATTTTCGTCTTCATCTACATTGCTTTTTTTCTTTCATATTTGGATTTTCTTTTAGTTAAAAGCAATACGGTTAGGCTACATGCTATCGAGGGTAATCTGAAATTTCTCTTCGGCAAGAAGACACTCTCTTATGTCTGGTTAAGTACGGTTGTTAAACACCTAACTCTTCCCATAGATTCTCTTTTATGATACCTTGATTGTCAAAACTCAAGTTTCATGTTTACTTTGAAGAAAATAAACAATAGTTAATGAAACCAAACTGATTTTAATGGATGAAAAATATTTAATGATAGAACTAACAACCCCAAGTGTTAGTAATAACAAGCAAAATCAAATCACCAACTCTATTTGATTGTAAAATCATTGTTTTAACATTAGAATTATCCAAACCAACAACGACAACAATTTGGATGATTATATAGACAATCTTAGTAAACTGACCGTTGTATTGTTTTAGTCGTTGTAAAGTTTATTGTCTGGCTCGGTATCGCAACAAGAATAAATAACCAGTAATAACCAGATATATGCAAACAAACTAACAACACCAACAACTACAAGTTGTATTTAAAATTAATTGTTCAATCTAGTTTTGATAACAAGATGAACAAATAGGTGAAGCATGACATAGTCATATAAAATAATCTAGATTTCATCCATGGGAGCATATTAAAAATGTTAACCAAAAACTTCAAATAAATATTGAACATTAAAAAAACTTATCGTGATTCATTTTGATTTTTCCCTAAGTCTTACCCATACTAACTGTCTAAAACAACTAATCTTGATGCAATGTTTCTTGATCAAAAAATAATCATTTAACATAAAACAACAAATAGAGCAATTAACCTACATTAAATTAGAAACATATCTCACCAAATTTATATCAGAGACCAAATACCTGGTTCGAGTTTTAACATCTATTATAGTTGTTGGCGATCATATACACAGTAGAAAACCGAAGGTGGTGATTATTCGATGAGTTGACCACCTCAATACGAACCAACACACGAAACAAACGGGTGCAACTGTAACACCAATACGAAGATGATGAAGACGTTGTTGAATCCCCGACGAGAATTTTAGATCCAGAAAGAGAAAAGGTAAAACAAAAAATGATTCTTTAACAATGATGAAATCAAGAAACAATATCGACAATAGAATGCGTGAATGAGACTCGGAGAAAAAGAATTGTGGAAGACTAACAATCTGAGAATCAGAACCAACTTTGATACTATTTGAAAAGCGGGTCATAGTGACCAGAATGTATGAACAATGGTAGAATATTCAACACATTATAAAGAAAAGGGATATTCTTATTAAAAGAATAAGAATGTTAAGAGAGCTTGAAATTTTATCCAAAATAATATAATTATTGTGTTTATATAGTCTCAAATATGATATGATTCTAACTAATCCAATAATATTATCAGATTGGTAGTTCACCTAATACTAACAAATTCTTAACTAAATAATGCATGTAATTCTTACTAGCTCCATTATAATAATAATTTTTAACATTGTTGATTTTGCTCACCACTCCTACTTCAAGCATGAAGTATGTTGGTGGATAGAGACAAAAATCATACAGTTCACTGCAAATGTTTTGATGGTTTGTTTTCAATTTTTTTTCAATTTAAATATATTATGTTTTTGTTTTTCTACTACAATTTTATTTCTTATAAATATTTTTTCTATTTAAATTTTAATAAAACTCAGCCACTTTTGTTAAAAAATTAATTATAAAACATAAATTTTAAAATAATTTGTCATAGTGTAAAAAGAATTATTACAAATAAGTTGAAATCAGACATACTTGACAAAAACCTTCTAAAAAGCACACTAGACCTCGACAAGGTGCCTGCTTGTTTGATACATGAACCAGAAACTCCCTGTTATGAAATCAACACCATTTTTTATTGCAATTTCAACGATTTGAATGTTAAAAAACAAATTACAAGTTGTGAATTATTCCTCAACCCAATGCCTCTATCTACTTCATGTTGCTGTGAAACAAGGATCTATTTCAGCAAGAGTCTGAGTGGATAACTAAATCCCCGTTGACGACGAATTCCATCTTTGGGAAGAGGTGGGAGATTGGAAAATCTCATCAACTTATCATCATCTCTAACATCGCAGGATTCCTTCAACCAAAAACTAATATTTTTCTTACTTGATAATTTGGAATTGGACACACTGTTGCCGTTTCCCACGTCTTTGGTACACTCATTATATGCAGCAAGAAAAGGGTCTTGCGCACACCACCTCAACCCTTTCACCGATGCGCTCCTCTTCAGGGACGACTGTTTCAAGAGCAGAGGCGGAGGAGGAATCAAAATCTTGGACGAGACACCTCCAGTAAGGGAATAGGACCCGACATCAATGGAGAAATCGGGATGATCATAATGAGTTACCTTGGAAACTCCTGGCTTGTCCTCCCAAGAAAAGGGTACATTTCCTTGTGCATGAACATTTTCATGACTCATTTTCCTTCGGCACCCAACACTGCTCAATGAATCAGTTGCTGGCGTTGCTTATATATATATATGTGTGTGTGTGTGTGTGTATCTCTTCAGGGTTCAAATCAAACGTGAAACTGAAGCAACAATTTGCTTTCAAATGAATTCAAAGAAAGAAGATATGGGAGTCAAGAAAATGGTCAAAAAAGATAGAAAATGACTCTTGAAGAGCTTTGTTTGTTAATTTAACAGCACTGAGTTGACAATCCCTTCCAGTGGTTAGATTTTTGGGTAGGTCAAGTGGATCATTTTCATTTTAGTTAACTAAAAACAATTAAAGAGAAATTAGATTTTCTGTTAAGAACTGAATTTGATTGTTGACAAGCCAACAAAAAAAGTTAAAATTTCCTTTTTAAAAGTTTTATCACTATTCTCGTTTTTTTATTCGATTGATGCATCTTTAGCAGCTTAAAAATGGGTTTCTCATGAAATAATAATACAAGTATTTAATATTATTCAATAACCAAACTTGGGGAAACAATAGGGAATAATACACTATACTATAATCATCAGAGTGTTTGAAAGTTCAAAGTACTATGTAGGTAAAAAGTATTCTAATCGGTTGATTTCGTGATTTCAAATAATTAAAATTTTTTACATGGTTTTAAATATTATTTTTTTAGTTGTATCATATTATAGTTCAATTAAATATATTTTTTTAATTTGATTGATGTTGTTATTGTTTTTACATTTTATAAAAATTTTGTTTTTTTTAGTAGTTATAAGTGATTACAAGGTAATATAATTTTTATATATTTTTAATTTTTTAATAATATATATTTATTACAGATAAAATAATTCGAACCCAGATTTCTTAGTTTAAGCATCATGACTTTTCAATTCGAACTTTTAGACCTTTGGGAGGTGTTTGATTTACAGAATGCTAGATTACTTATGAAAATAAGATTACTAAAATGTAACATTACGTAAGACATTTAAGGTATGTTTGGTTCGTAGAAAAAGATGATGACCAAAGGTATTAATCTTTTTCAATCTATTGTAAATGGTTGATTTTGTAATTTCAAATAATTATAATTTTACATATATTTAAATATTGTTTTTTAGTTGTATCTTATTATAGTTGAATTAAATATTTTTTTAATTTGATTGATGTCGTTATTATTGTAACATTTTATAAGGAGTTGAATCAAACACATTTAAAAGTACTATAATCTTTGACTTAAGAATTTATTTATCTTTAAATAATCATAAAGTGATTATAAAATAATATCTATTTATATTTATTTTTAATTTTTAATAATATAGATTTTATAAATAAAGCAAATTAAAACTAAATTTCTTAAACGAAAGCATCATGAGTTTTGAATTTGAACTTTTGGACCTTTACTGATGAGATTGATGAAAGTGTGAAATTTGTTAACACCTCTTTGGGCTAAGGAAAAGATATCGGGCCTTAAAGATGGACAGCGTCGTCATTGCCCAAAACCCTAAAAACACATAGATTTAGGGTTTCACGATTATAAAATGCAAATCAACTCTTCCCTTCACCACCCTATCACTCTCGGTCTGCTTCTTTGCTTCTATTTGGTTTTGCAGTTACATATTTCCTTTACGATTCTGGTATCCCGATGGATTTTTCTATTTCTTATCTTTTTAATTTAAAGACCAAACACCAGTCTGATGACAACCTTTGTGCGTGTCTGATCTTTGTTTTATTGTAATTGATTTGAAAGTTTTCTGCATCCAAGGGTTTGATGGAGATGTCGATGATTATACAAATAATTCCTCGTTCTGATGTTTACTCAAATTGTGCGTGACAGACTCGTTATTACACCCATAGAATCTGAGCTCTCCGCCCTTTCTCTTTTTTTTTTTCCTTTTATTAACAGATACCCTATATATTTTAATTTCCAAGTCTTTTATAATACTAAATTTTAAATCTGATCATTTGATTTGCAGTTTTGTATTATTGAATTCTTCTTGAATTGTTTAGTGAGAAGTTTATTATTTTTTTTCAATTAAAAATAAATAATATTAATAAAGAGTTTTTTTTTATTTATGAACTATTGTTTCTTTGAATTTATTCATGTTTTTAGGGTTAATATTAGATCTTGAGTTAAAATAAATTTTATTTTATAAGTCGTTAAAAATTTTCTTTACCAAGATATCGGTTATAAATAACCTATCAAACTAAAATAAAATTGATTGATCTGATAAATAACTTTAGGGTTTAGTTATTGATTAACAGTTTTTTTTTTTAATTTTACTTATGAATTAATTTGATTAAAAATCAGTTAATTAATTGTATAACATATATAATATGCTATTTATGTTTATTTGTGTTCGTTTATATTTATAATGAATGAACACGAATACAAAAAATTATGTTCGGATTTATTTATTTATTCTACTAAAATTAAATAAATGAGCATAAACACATTTATATTGTTTCATTTTGTTAAAAGTCTATATATTTCTTGAAAAAAATTATCATTTAAGAATTTTTTTATTTATTCATTAAAAGAGGACACCTATAAATAAAATTTTATGTTTGTATTTTTTTTATTTATATTTAAAATAATAGTTAGAAATTTTACCCTATTTATTCACACTGATAGGTTATGTTAAAAAAGTAGTAATATAGTTGTCAAAATGCAAGCTCAATGCAGATAAAGAAATAATATATCAATGTACACATAATCCAGCAGCCCGAAATTCCACCCTCCACAAATTTCATTAAAAAATGTGTTTCAATAAAACTTAAAACTCAACTATGTTTTATTTTGAAACGTATTTCTGGTGAGTATGTTAAAAATAAATTTATACACACAGAATTGGGTTTATCAACCAGCATCATGGATTTTTGTGTATATAATTTATTTGACTATTTACTAAACAATATTTGTTTGCATAAAGCAAAAAAATATAAGTATCACTCTCGACCCGACAAGCCCATTTAATTCAAATCTATTTCAAATATATAAAATAAAATAATTCAAAACAGTTGAAGCTCCAAAATAGTTACAACAATTAAAAGCATTTGACCAATTTAAGTAAAAGTTACAACAAGTTCTACAAATTGTCACGGACCGTGAGTCGTGACTACGCGGGATCGAGCGAGATGTTTTCTGGTGGTGCGTAAAGCTTGAGAGCGGGATAGAATTAAGAGTGTAGTACGTGCCGAGCAGCCGTCCCATCTGGGATGGGCGCGCTGATCGTGCACCACACTGGTCGGGAGCTGTCCCCGCTTCCATGATGAGCCCATGGGAGGGCGAAACCAGTAAGCATCGGAGATCGTTCAGGCTGATCCTCGGGCATGCGAGTGTCCCGAGGTGCCGCACGGGTAGATGTCCCTGCGCGAAAACTCTGACCCCGTGACAAGTGGTATCAGAGCGAGGCTGTGTGCTAGCTGTTGGGCTGACCAAGTGCCCCTTGTGCTGCGAGAGCGAGTCAGAGGACGAGCGTGTTAGCTCGCACCCCAAAGAGAAGAGGGTGTTCGCGAGTGGGTCCTCAAGAGACGAGGACGGGTAGGCAGAAAGCCGCAGCGAAAGTTCTCCAGTTAGGCGAACTGCAATGGGACACCTCGGTAAAGTGGCAGGTGGCCATGAGGTGATTGCAGAGAGTCCTGTGCCCGACATAGGAAGGCGGCCCCAGGTTAGTGGGCCAGTTTGGGAGAATTGCACACTAGTTCCTGACACGTTTCAAGAGAAGGGAAAGAGTTTCCTCCCCATGCACGAGGGCGTGCATGACTTGGGTGGAGGAGAATGTCACGGACCGTGAGTCGTGACTATGCGGGACCGAGCGAGATGCTTTCTGGTGGTGCGTAAAGCTTGGGAGCGAGATAGCATTAAGAGTGTAGTACGTGCTGAGCAGCCGTCCCATCTGGGATGGGCGCGCTGATCGTGCACCACACTGGTCGGGAGTTGTCCCCGCTTCCTTGATGAGCCCATGGGAGGGCGAAACCAGTAAGCATCGGAGATCGTTCAGGCTGATCCTCGGGCATGCGAGTGTCCCGAGGTGCCGCACGGGTAGATGTCCCTGCGCGAAAACTCTGACCCCGTGACAAAATACATAGGTCAAATACATCAAGTGTTTGTAGTCTGACACTAAGTAAATGTTGAAATCCCAACCTCAATGGTGCGCCTCTGGTCCGCGACTTCACCTAACCTACGCATGAAAACACATTTCGAAATGCTGAGCTACAGAAGCTCAGTAGGTATATCATCACTCGACCAACATTACACATATCATGAATAATACAATACAACACATGTAATATCATGCATGATATGATGGCGTTACCATGATTGCCAAAACACGTGACATCCTGAATGTATAATATCGCACACAACAAATACATATCAACCTAAAAACACAAAGTAATGAGGCTCGTGTCTATACAGCATCGGGATCCTACAGTAAGAGTGGGGCTCTCATAGACACAGCCTCGGGATCTTCCACTATGAGTGAGGCCCGCGTCCACACAACATCAGGATCTAATACTTCGACTGAGACCCGCGTCCCCATAGTATCGGGATCCTCCAAATCCTATGCTCGGAATATTACATCAAGCATCTTCAAATGAGGCCCACGTCCACACAACATCGAGACCCATTATTCAGAATAGTTTTCCATACATCACCCGGAATTTCACATCGGATGGTTTTCATTGTGTTACAACACTATTAATGGGTATTCGGATCACACCAAACAAAGACTCAAACCACACAAAATGATTCATCGAGGATCTTTATATTACTCTATTCCATATCCAAATCAAAGACCAAGCATACAAGGCATAAACCAATACATTATCAAAGATTCCTAAGATTTCTCTCATTCTATTAAACAATCAAGGCTTAATAACTCTTTTAGTCCAATCATTCATATTTGAGGTTAATTTATCATTTTTTTTTAGTATTTAATTTGTACTATAAAAGACCCTTAGAACCCATTATTATAAATTATAGACCTCTGAACTAAAAAACTAATTTTTGGATATATTATCTAGTGAGTACCGATATGCCTATATAGGGTATCGGTATGCACACTATTATCGATACACCTCATTTGCGTATCAATAAGATGCTTCCTTATTTGAGTAAAAAATTACTTACTTGTATCGATATGGCCCTGTCCCGTATCAGTAACTATTTGAACCAATATCGACATACCGATATAGCGTACTAATACATCTGTCTAGTCTTAAACCAATGAAACAATGGTATCGATATGCCCTTGCATACCGATACTAAAAAACGTTTCTAGAATTTGAATGAACCAAAGGTTGTTGATACGCGGGGTTGGAGTAACGGTATGCTTACTATCTAAGCCCTTATTTTCTCTCTAGGGTACCGATATACTCTGAGTCCGTATCAGTATGCCTGCACTAAAATAGAGTATTAATCGATGTGTTTTTATCCAAATTATAACAATTCGACATCAACTTAAGAAATCACCATTAAAGTCCCTCTTAGCTACCAAACACACCAAACATGAATCAAACATGTAATGTAAGCTAATTTCGTATAATGCATTGGGAGTTAGATGAGTACCAACCTTAAACAAAACGAGCTGTAAACCCAGAAAACAACTCCCATAAGCTTTCTTGAGGACTCCCCAAGTTCTTTCTCCATAAGAATAGGTTAAAACCAATAATTAAACATTGCTAGAGATATTTTTAGAAGCTAAAAATATCAAAGAAAAAGGGAAAAAATCCCTTTAACACCCTTCTCCCGTTCTTACTCCTTCAAGGACTTCAAAACCAACCTCCACCAAAACACATAATTTTTGCCTTGACTTGTAGATCTTGCAAGGCTCTACAACTTACCCTCAAGTCACAAAACATGATTCCCAAGCTAATATCACAAATATTTCAATTTTAACTCTAAGTTTTTCCTTTGAGAATGGGATAATGAAGAAGAAAGAAAAAAAAGGGTTGATAACTTCAATCCTTTCACTTTTTACGGAAAAATATTAACCACAAACCCCTTTCTATCCTCTATTAATAAATTTCCATAAAACCCTTCATAAAAACCCTTTGGGCCCTAAAACAATCATGCCCAAACCTAACTAACAACCCAACATTCAAACCTAAATCCAAACGAGGCCCAAACATTAGAGTCTAACGCTCCGGGTTAACCCAACACTCGGATCTAAAATCATGGTTGTTACAACTCTCCCCTCCTTGAAGAATTTTTATCCTTGAAATTTATTCAACAATAAGAGAAACAAATAAAGGACTCTTATGTCCTCATCAACATCCCACGTTGATTCTTCGATCCCGTAGAACTCCATAACACTTCCACCTAAGGTATACCCTTGTTTCGAAACTCTTATACTCCTTGGTCTAAAACTTCGAGCAAAGTCTACAATACAACATCAAAGCATATCCTTCAAGATTTGGATAACTCTCTCATATTGTCTATTGGGTTGAGGATGAAAAGTTGTACTAAAATGCAACTTGGCATCTATTAGTTCGGTTTTGGTGTTCTTAAGCTTTTTAGGTAGTAGACCTATATTTTCGTGTAGGGTTATCGATACCGTAGAGAGGAAAAATAGGTTAATAAGGCAGACGTTTCGGAATAACTTGCCTGTGTATCGAAACCAATTTCTCCAGTAGCAAGTTTCGATACCTCTGGTGGGTGTTTCGATACCCATAATTCCAGTGGAAAATAGTTTCGATACCCCTTTAAGGCGTATCAAGAAAAGGGTCGTATCGATACAAGTGGGTCTCCCTTGGTCTTAATCCATTGTCTTAGCGTATCGCTACGCGAGAGGAGCGTATCAATATAGGGGCATTTTGATACCCTCTTTACAGGCGTATCAATATGCTTGGGCAATCTGACCAAGTTTTTAAGGGTTGAGTTTTTGGGTCCCTTAATTCATGATATGGGTTCCTATTAGTTATTTAAGCCATAAAATGATTATTGAAATTTTGATTTGGTAATATGGACTTGGATACAATGGAAATATGCCTTGCATGTTTGGTTTTGGTTTGATTATGATATTGTTTGATACTAGATCTTATTGGATCATCTTGTGTGGTTTCAGTCTTAGTTTGGTGGGATCCGGGTACCCAGTGAGTGAAAGTGTTGCAACACAATTGAAGACCATGTGATGTGAGATTTCGGATGATGTATCGAAGGTAATTCGATATGAGATTTCGGATGATGACTTTGCTCGATATGAGATTCTGAGCCCTACTCGATGTGAGATTTTGAGTGAAGATTCAATACGAGATTCCGAGTATCCTAGCTCGTCGTAAGATTCCAAGCAACCCGATGTGAGATTCTGGGTCGAGTGAGTTCCCTAAATATCGGGTTGGCAGTGGGTCTCACTTCTGATTTGTTTATTTTATGCTTTGGTTGCATTGGCCATATCATATCATTATATTATCTCATCTTGCATGTTAATAGTTATGATTCACTTGAAAACACAGTCGATAGGTTGTGTACCCACTGAGCTTTAGTAGTTCAACGTTTTGAAAATTGTTTCCATGCGTATGTAAGTAGACAATGATCGTGTGGACGCGGTAGAGCACCATCATCGTAGAACATCAACATTGATCGGTTGGTAGAATATATTTGCTAGATTAGTGGGCTATGTATTCGTAGGACCATTATTGTAATTGTAACTCTATTTTATTTTTAAATTGTCAGGATCAAATCCTTTTATTAAACTTGTATTTGGAGCTCCTTTGATATTTTGGATTGTTAAACTACTTTTGATTTTAATATCGTTTTAATTTATGTCATATTTGATGGTATGTTTTGGATTAGATTTGAAAAATCTTATGGATACAGGTTGAGCTTGTGGCCCAAATGTGGAACCTGAGTTCGGGGTATTATATTTAGTGTGTATGATATAAAATTTAAGATTTATGATTAGTTTTAGAGTTTAAGTATCAAGTTTTAGGTTTAAAATGCTAAAGTTTAAGATTTAGGTTTTAAATTTTATAAAAGAATTGTATAATATTTTATACATATTGTGTATTAAAGTATAGGATAGGTCTACTACGTGCGATGAACATCTCTGAATATTACCAACGTTGAATATTGTTGAACACTATTAAATTGATTAATAGAAAATAAAAATTTCAAGGACGTAACATATAATTAATAATTATTGTAAAAAATCAATTAAATCAATTTCTATATATTAAATTTTTGAATTTTTAATAATGATAAACTACATATTTAGCACCTCACATATTTTCGTATTTCTATTTTGGTACACAAGTTATTTTCTTAGTAAAATGATACCTAATATTACATATTATTTTTATTTTAGTACCTTGACTATATAGAATAAGCGAAAACATTGATGTTGCTTGGTAAAATAATAATTTTAGTCCTTAAAATTTATAAAATAATCAATTAAGTCCAAAATATAATCAATTTAAACATCATTTTTATATGTTTAGATTAAAAATGTAAATTTATTATTTCTTCTTCTTTCATTCCAAGTATGAAAAACTAAATATTGAACAACTTTATTGACACTACAATTTTCTGTAAATTTTTATTGATTACTGTTTTAATTATTTTAAAAATAATATCGACTTTAATAACAATAAAAAAGCAAAATGTAAAAAAATAAAAACAATTATAACCTATGAGAACGAGAAACGTAATAAAATGATATCCATTATGGTGTTATAATAGTACGATTTAGAGATGTTCATATCTTTTATGAATTCGTAGTGGATAATATATTATTCAAACTTAAATTAATTAAATCCGTACAAAAAAATATCTAATATCTACAAATATATAAATATACAATTTAATGTGTTATCCTTACAGTTTTTTTTACCATTGCCTTACTAATTAATGTGCCCCTTTGCTACTGCTGCCATACCACATTCAGTCCAATTGGCCTAAGGCTTCTCTATAGAATAGACTCTTCCCACTGCTAACTGCTAAGCTAATTCTACTGCCGAGCTAAAGGCTCTAGAAAGAAGAGCTTCTCACTCGGGTCACTAAAGACCAAAAGACCGAGAGGCACGAGCCAGCTTAACCCATTCCCAAGCCCGGATAAGCAACATCTGAAAAGGAAAGTCAGCTAAGTCCCTGCCCCAATTCCTGCATCTTCATCTGCTTACCCTCTTTCGGATGAGGAAGGTAGGTCTGCCGAAGAAAGGAAACCCGGAACCATCCCTCACTTCGGAACATTGCCCTCAGCAGTTGAGTCAGTTCAAGTAGGGAGGTAAGCCAACACATTTCCCTCGGTCAGTAAAGAAAGCCCTTACTCAGTTTCGGCTGTTACGGCTGTTTAAGCTGTTGAGGGTGAGTCAAAGAAAGTAGGCACAGCAAAGTTGGAACATTTCAAGTAGGCCAATCCCGCAGGGACGAAAACGGAACTGCTATTCTTTTTCATTTCGAATGCAGCGGACAATCAGGAGGTACACTAGCTGGCAGGATTGCTTTTGAATCGAAAGACGTTAAACAACAAGCACTCAAGCTACAAGAGAAGAGGAAGAGCTACAACTGCTACAACCGAAATGCCGATACACTAAAAGGATTAAGGCATCAGAGAAAAAGAATGATTTAACTCCTAAATTACCAAGTGTGGGTAAGGTCGCCAGGAAAGACCCTCTTTTTTGGGAGATTGAGGGAGATAGTGTAAGCATATGATCTTCAATCCTTACTTGGAAGGAAGACTTCTATAGTTTAGAACCCCTAGAATTAAGCTAGCTATCACTCTTTTCTGCTGCCAATGGATCGAGATGATACCCGACACCAGCATTTAGTTTAGATGAATACTTGAAAAGATGCCCTGAAATCGCACGGTTAGGGCAGCGAACCGACGCTCAGACTCCTTTGATTACTCGGACTTCTCGCTAAATCTTATGCAAGAAACCCAAGTGTTTTAGAAAACTCTTTCCGCTAGTGGTCTCTTACTCTCATTCCGGATTGAACCACTCGTCGCTCACTCTTCTTTTCAATCCTTTAGGACTTTAAGATATGTCCTGAAAAAAGCATATTTTTTTCCTTTTCCTAAGAATCGTCATGATCTAAGACCCCCCTTGACTGACTTAACATGCATTCTAGCAGCTTCTGAAATGAAAACCCGATCCATGGAACCATCTTTTCTTTTCAAAGAAAGAGCTTGTTGAACCCGTCCTCAGACAGACCACTGGCACCCAATCTCTTTACTAGATTGGACCACGGGTCGTCACTCCTACATCCAAGATGTAACACATCCCCCCGCGAGAAGGAAGGGAGGTGGTTATTAGGATAACCCAATTATGGTTCTGGATCAAGGTTTTCCAATGGGTGCTGCCCTTGTCATACTGATCTGGAAAGAGTGCTTTTAGGTGGGATGACTAAATGAAATATCTCATGGGCATGATGAATTCCAACAGGCCTCTCATCTCTAAGAGGTTTGTAAAGGTTTGTTCTTAGGATGCCTTGTAGAAAGATATGTAGGAGGAACCAAGACCAATACCTTACCCTCTTCTCGGACCGGGACAAGTAAGGCCCCTATTCCGTGTCCGAGAATATCCCCATGGTAGAAAGGAAAACTCTTTCTTTCTTGTAAGCAAACGGACGAACAAAATAATGAATCCACTCTCTCTCCTTTTTGGTCAGTTAGGAATAATAATCTCAGTATGAAATGAAATCATAAATGACTTAAATGAACATCCGAAGCAGGCAAGATAGGAGCATGAGCATCCAAACCAAACCCATATCAGAAGCCATAACGAGATCAATCAATCAGTCTTCGCTAAAGAAGATGCCTCTAAGCTGGTCAATAAAAAGCGACAGGAAATAAGCGCTTTCTAGGGCCCGGACCAGAACAAAGAGAGAAACTCAACCTGAGACCTCTGGAGAGTCTCCTTTTAGGTCAATGTCAATAGGAATCAACTCACGAATGAAGACAGACCAGCCTGAACAGACAATCTTGGTACTTAAGATGAAAAGCGGACCCCGTCTTTTAGCAGTTGGGAATCTCGGTTAGTGAGCCTGCCTCGTTTCATTCTTTAGTTCTTCCAGCAGAGACTAGCCAATAGGCTCCCACCCAAGCGGTTGGAAAAAGCCCTTTCCGTACTAAGTCTCGACGCAGGCAAAAGAAAGAAGAGAAAACATCTCTCAAGACCCTATAGCCCCACTGCTAAATGTGTTCTTCCTATTGCCATTTCCAGGCGGCCAGTTAACGACAGCATTTCGGGGGCTACCGTTTTCTTTTAAGCTTAAGAGAATGCCCAGGAAAAGGCCCTTAAGTAGCTGTGTTAGAGCCTTTTATTAATGATTTACGAAATATGGCTGTGAATCCCAACCTCTGAGAGGAGGATCCACTAGACGGAACCAACATCTCAATAAAAGAATCTCAAATCCTGGTATTCCACATTCCTAGTTGATTCATCTTACTATTGATGGCAATTACTAACTAATTGGCTGACTGATCAAGGAACAACGGAACATGCCACGCTATGAAAGAGATCGCGCTTCTATGATCGATGTCTGACCAGCAAAATGGTGTGGCCGAGAGGAAGAATCGGCATCTTGCGGAGACCTGTCGGAGTATGCTACATGCCAAAAATGTGCCAGGGAGATTTTGGGCAGAGTGTATGAAGACAGCAGCTTATGTGATAAAGAGGCTTCCTCAGGCAAGCTTGGGATTTGTCTCGCCCTTTCAAAAACTGTGGAACACGAAACCCACAGTGAGCCACTTCCGAGTTTTTGGCTGCGTGTGTTATGTGTTTGTATCTGATCACCTCCGCAGGTTGTTTGATAAGAAGGCAGTACAATGCATCTTCGCGGGATATGACAGTGAAAGGGTGAGGTTACCCGACACTAAGGAAATGGAAGAAAAGCTGCAACAGAAACTTGGTGAGTTATCAGAAGATACACAATCCAGTCCTCAAGTCGTAGAAGAATCCATACCTTTCCTTTCACCGGTCAAGAAAAAAAAGCCAGAATAATAAGTAAGCCCTTGGCGAACTGGTTGGTGTGCACCGCAGAACTGCAGAACAAGAGCAACCGAGCCAACAAGAAGTCAGAGAAGAAACTACGCCACAGCCGCAACTACGAAGATCAAGCAGGCAGCGGAAGCCAAATCCTAGGTATGCCAATGCAGCATTAGCTGAAGAAGCATCTCAGAGTGTCGATTGGCAGAGGGCAATGGAGGATGAGATTCAAGCCCTGAAGGAGAATCAAACTTGAGATTTGGTACCGAATGTAAAACCCATATCTTGCAAGTGGGTTTACAAGGGCCCAGATGGTTCGATCGAAAGGTATAAGGCTCGCCTAGTGGCTCGAGGGTTCTCACAGCAGTACGGTCTGGCAAAGATTACCACCGTACGTGTCTTGCTCGCACTTGCAGCTAGCAAGTCTTGGAAGCTTTGGCAGATAGATGTGAAGAACGCCTTCTTGCATGGAGAATTGCATTGAGAAATATACATGGAGCAGCCACGAGGGTTTGTTTGAGAGTAAAGCTCACCCTGACTACGTCTGTAAGTTAAGAAAAGCTCTTTATGGGCTAAAGCAAGCACCAAGAGCGTGGTATGGCAAGATAGCAGGGTTTCTAGTTTTCTAGTACAAAGTGGATATTTAGTGGCTCCAGGAGACTACGTAGAAGAAATCCGTCAAACAAAACAAAATTGAGCAGTCCGCTTCCGCTTGGAGAACTAAAGCATTTTCTCGGCCTTGAGGTGGGCTAACTCTTGAAGCGGATCAATTCCTTTGTATCGAGGGACTGGCGATTGTGGTGTCTTCGCATCCCCGTAGCGGTGAAGCTCTCTCTTGTTCTGGTTGAAAGTGAAGGCGAAGGAGAGTGAAGTGAATCGGTCCCGTCTACAGAGCATGCCACTATGCTTGACACATGCAATTGCTTTCCTTGGCACTCTAGTTAGTGACTTCGCTTCCCTCGCCCTCGGTGACCTACCTGGAGAGCTAACTGCAAAGAAGGAAGAACTACTTTTTTTCTTCTTCAGCACTCACTATCAGAGTCGGCAAGAGGAAGAAGAGTTTATGAAAGCATTTCCATAGGGGAGGAGCATTCGTTAGCTAATTCATCTTAGCCCTTTTTCTTCTTTTATTCTCTTTCTAGTGACTTTGAAAGAAGGTCTTTTCGCTAGCTTAGAGTAAGCCGGGAACCCCAAAAGAATTGGAATCCGGAAGTTCCTTCGTAGCCTAGTTAAGATCTTCCACTGCTACATGAACACTTCCCTTTTTCTGGTTCCTAGCCAAAGGCTTCCTTCTAGGGTTATAGAGAGAATGACTATTGATTGAGTGAGTTGCCCACCCACTAAACCACCTTTCGAGAAGACCGAGCTACCTTCCCTTCTGCCCTTTGTCCCGAGATTGAATGATTCTTCCCATCGGTCACTGAATCACCTTTCTTTTTTTTTTTCTCACCGGATGAACTCTCGGCTGATTCAACTCAAGGAAGCATCGCTTGAAGAAGAATAGTGGATTCAATAGCTGGGCTTAGGCCTTTAGACTCTTCCTACTGTCAAGCTAGTACCGGCTAAAGTCTTCTCTTAAAGTACTTTCCTTCTCTTTTTCATCACGTATAGAATTCCTTTTCTTCTTTCGACTTTCAGGTCTAGTGTGGGAGCTGTCCATATAGAGGCTTTTTTTGGAAATAGAAAGCTCTAAGTACTTTTTAAGCTCTTTTGTGCATTGCATGGCAGATTCCGTTAGTCTAAGAAAGCTCTTTGCTTTTGAGAGGCACTGGAGATTCAGAGAGAAATTTCTTTCCGTTCTCGGGTTGGGTCAAATCCTTCTTATAAGTGTGAATTTTCCAAGTGGCAATGGCTACACAATAAAAAAATAATAGCAACAAGAGTCAGACTTGAACAAACCTTTATCTTTATCTTTTCCAGTTTGATCTTTTTATTTAACCATTTTTACTTACCTTCAAAAAACCGAGCGAATCTGACGGTCTTTCAAACATCCAAGTTGCCACTTTTCAGCTATTTTTAATGCATGAGACCCCCTTAGGAACCTAGAAAGATCTCCAAGTACCTTTCTCTATCACATGCGAGCGGTAAGTTCATGAATTCCATCCTTCTTGCTCTGGTAGTTCTTCTCGGGCGGTACTCTTGCTCTTCCTGGCTCGAAGCCTGAAAGTCCTTCTTTTCCGGCTAGGAAGCGGATGAGTGGCCGTATTCGACACCTAAGGCTAGTGCGCTAACGGCTTGCTCTTGTTGAGATAGTTTTACATGTATTGCTTTCTACTTATTGATGCTTGCTTCACTTTGCCAAACACATATCTATGTATCACTCAGAAGCTAAAAGCTGTCAAGGCAGCTCTTGAAGCCAGGAAGACATATACCTAATTCTTAGAAGGAGAAGTCTTATAAGCCTGGTGTCGTGTAACCTCTCTACGAATAGAAAGGGTAGTGGGAAGGTAAGGGGATTTGCTTTTGCAAAGATCTCTTTCAGGCCTATAAACTACCTGTCCTCGACCAAGCCATTCAATCAATGCTTTCGGGTTTAAGAATCCTAAAAAACTCTTCCAAGATCCCTTTGCCTTTTCGCATCGAGTCTGATAGTACTAATCGGGGAAGTCTGCTTTGCTCTCCTTTCTTACCCCTTCGTAGACGGACCAAGAGCGGGCAATTATTCAACATCTGATATCCCGGTGGAGTAATCCGCCGATGAATAGCTGGTCTCTCTCGCTTCTATGGGCGGTGGGTAGGAAAGGATAAGCGGTGGTCGTTCGTAGGCTCACTCACCTCTAGCTCTTCTTCTTTGGGATGAAAAGCCCGTCCTTGCTGAACCTGTGTCAAATTCTTCGTCTGAATTGAATAGCTCATCGTCCTCGATTTGGTCACCTCAGTCTTCCTTGACCTTGGTTTAATCTGATTCCACGCGAACTGCTAATGCGTCTGTGGCTGGTTTAGGTGCCTCTCTTCTTTTTGATGTGGGAGCCCCTTTTTCCGTAAGCGAGAAGACTAGCACCATCCGACTCAACTGGTATTATTCATCTATATATAGATCGTGTGTGCTTTCTCCCCGATCGAATGACTTCGGTACCTTGCAGAACGACCTCTAAACATAAAAATGACGACTTCTGTCTGAAAAGCGTTCGATAAGTCAGTGGCCGGTCTAAATTAATGGGCGAAGATTAGAGGTTTTTACGCAGCTGTACTCTCGCCCGCCTTTGAGAACAAAAAGTAGGATGAATTTCTTGCTTCCTTCCGTTTCGGCGTCATCCGATCTTGTTTAGCAATTTGAAAAACTGAAGGAATTGATCGGGTCAAGGGAATTTATCCGCTCCCTAGCCTCCGATCGATTTCCTACCTTCGCCGTAATCTTTCCCACGCTAAGCATACTACTCCCGGGCAAGGTCATAAGAACCTTTGTGAATCCATCCCACGAAAAATCCGCCTCTATGATCCACTCCAAACACACGAGTTGAATGCTCTCCTTTATTTATTTAACCATGCCGCATACCCTTATAAGCTCAGCTTGGCCCCGGTCCCCCTTTCCAAGGCTCTCCCGTTTAATTAGTGCCGCTACCTCCTCCGATCCGAGCGATCATCTCTCGTCGTCCTTCCGGCTCGCATCTTTTCTTCTTTCATCGCGAGTGGTAGTACTCCTTCAGGTCTTGGCCTTGGCTGCACTTGTTCCCTCGCCGATAACTTAATTGGCTTATCATCCGTAGTCAAGCTCGGTTTGAACGATCAAATAGGGTCTTTTCCTCGATAGGCTTCCTTAGCATCCAACAATTTCAGCCTACGGAGTGGTGAATTAAACTAAAAAAGAGGAGAAGACTGGCCCCTAATAATCGGCAGAGCGAACCAAGAAAGCGAACAGGGATTTGATCGCCTACTAAAATGTCGGGCCGACGAAGGAAAGAAGGAGCAGGAATGGGAGTGAGATAGCTATCCGATAGAAATGCTAGACGCCGAGTGAGAGGGGGGGTTGCAGTACTAAGTTCATGGTTGAACAGACTGACTGCCAGGCTCGCATTCCTCTGGCTATCAACTTAACCTTGACCGAGTCCGCCATACCATACTATCCATACAGGGCAGGGCGGATTTCACTTTCATCTATTTTTAAATGCTTTTTTTTTTCTAGCTAAGCTATTTGTTTGTTGCGCTGAGCGATTCAATTCATCAAGTAAAGGGGCTTGAAAGCTTTCCGGAGAGAGCTTTTTTTATAGAGAGAGAGGTGAGTAAGGGGCTTGCTTGCAGGCTAGCTCGTGCAATCAACGAAGCATTCCTTCGCCTTAGTAAGCCTTGCTAAGGTTCTCCGGGCACTACGGTAGGACGCGGATCGATCATGACGAGAATGGACTTCTCCGTAATGTAATGTAATAGAAGAATCACAGTCCGGCGACCAGACGAAAGAGATATGAATTCAATTCGTCTGGGTCGGAGGCGCAAAGTTCATCATTCAGTGGTGGGGTCTTCATGGGCCTCGCCCGCAGATTTTGATGGCTTGGATGCTGGGGGGGTCTGGATAGAGTCTCGCTCATAGAGGAAGAGTTCGCGCGCTAGCGCGCTACGGCTTACGCGGATCAGATAGCCCTTCGGGCGCGCATCAAATTTCGATCAACAACTTGGAGGGATGGCTGAGTGGCTTAAGGCATTGGTTTGCTAAATCGACATACAAGAAAATTGTATCATGGGTTCGAATCCCATTTCCTCCGGCACGGAAGTGGAACGGGCGGGCGAAATTACGTGAGAGAAAGAACCTCTTGGTGGAGTCCCCCGGAGGACAGAATAGCACTACTTAGTGAGACGGAGCGGAGAGCCCGTTGCGCGTTGTTTTTGTTTGACCGGCCTATCTTCTTTCTATTTCCTCCGGCCGTCCAGTCCCTGGACGGCTCTCGGTTCTTGAGCATGTTGGGAGATTAGGCGGCAGTTGAAAGAGCTGCTCGAAAGCTTGACGAACAAGCGAAAAAAGCCCTAACATATTAGTAAGGGGCTTTTCCCTTACTAGTAAAGTGGTAAGGTAGGGCGCTATTCGATGAAGAAAACAAACTTTAGGAAAGTGGTTCAGGTAGCTCAGCTGGTTAGAGCAAAGGACTGAAAATCCTTGTGTCAGTGGTTCGAATCCACTTCTAAGCGGGCGAAGGGTCCAAAGGACACGTAGCCGAGAGCGAGCCGGATTTGGAAATTCAAGTGAAAGAAGAAGGCAAAAAGCCGTATAGTGCGGGAGGCAGATTAAAAAAAAAAGCGGTTGATTACTCGGATTGGTTCTCGCCCCCCTGTGCCCAAAAGGATGGGCGAGTTCGGTTCGAGTGTTCATCGATCGGGCGGATCTATATGCTTCGGGGGGTGAGACGAGGTGTAGCGCAGTCTGGTCAGCGCATCTGTTTTGGGTACAGAGGGCCATAGGTTCGAATCCTGTCACCTTGATGTGCCTTGATGTGATTGTAGTCCATTCATTTCTCATTTGACTTTCTCTTACATTCCACGTTCCCGAAACTTATGAAACGTCCATTCATTTTGAGTTTTTGTACTTTCAGGTTGTTGAGCTGTTTGCTACCACTGTATTGCTTTGGGTGTCTAGGATCAGGAGGCCCCCCTTTCTTTCTCTTTCTTTTTTTGTTGTTAATGACTTTGATTATCTCTTATCGATTACTAAAAAAGAAAGGAAGAAATAGTTGGATTCTCTTGTTGCTAATTTATTTTTTTATATATATATTTTCTTTGACCTTGCGGTCTTACCTTTCCGAAATTATTGCTTCGTTCCTACAAATGTCTTTTTTTTTTTCTTCGGACTCGGGAAACAGTCTTCCTCCTCTCGAAACGTCCTCGAGTTCGGAATCTCTGAATACGTATAGGCAACTTTATGCAGCTGATTACGAGCAGAGTATCTTTGATAGAATTCAGTCTCTAGAGAATGGGCAATATTACAACATTCCGCCGCAAACGCGGCCGGGGGAATATGCATCCATTGTCCGACAGCATTTTGATCAATCAATTTCGGTTGATCACCTCAGATCAGCTATGGACATGGAGTACCGTGAAGTTCTTGTTTTAGAGAAAAAAGCATTAGTGCAAGATAGGCTCTTTGAATTTATGATTTCGGAAGAGCGTATCGAGCGCATTCTTCAGTACTCACCCTATAGTAACATTCGTAAAGAGGCTTTCGACTTTCTAGAACGTGAAGTCGAAGGTCTAAATAACCTTCAATCCGAAGAGGTAAGAAGACAAATGGACGAGAGACTCTCGTACATTTTGACTACCATTAGGCAACACGGTCGGGCTTCGTCCACATACAGGCGCTTCTATGCGCATTTTATAGACGAAGAATTCCGTCGCTTACATGGATTAGAGCTTCCGTAACTTCTTTCTTTACTCTAACCGAATTCAATTATTTGCATTTTGAAATACAGTAAGTTCCGCGGCCTTGATGTGAATGATCTGAACAGCTCTCTCATGTGATATGTCACCACCTTTATATTTTGTCCAAGTTATACAATTTCTTGGAGGGTAGAAAACGCTTCTGATTTGGATCTTTTTATGAATGGAAAAGGGGTGCTTCGGATCGGGAGTAACCACTAGTGATAGGGCAAAAATCGGGGGGAAGGACAAAGGAAAGAGTGATGCCGACATTAAATCAATTGATTCGTCATGGTAGAGAAGAAAAACGGCGCACGGACCGTACTCGAGCTTCGGATCAATGTCCCCAGAAGCAAGGAGTATGCCCGCGTGTTACAACGAGAACACCGAAAAAACCTAATTCAGCTCTACGTAAGATAGCTAAAGTATGGTTGAGCAATCGACATGATATATTTGCTTATATTCCAGGCGAAGGTCATAATTCGCAGGAACATTCTATGGTCTTAATAAGAGGAGGCAGAGTGAAAGATTTGCCAGGTGTGAAATCCCATTGTATTCGAGGAGTCAAGGATTTGCTGGGAATTCCGGCTCGAAGAAGAGGCAGATCAAAATATGGTGCTGAAAAACCGAAATAGATATGAATGGAAGATGCCGCTTACGATCCTACCGAGTCCTTTTTTTATTTCTTTTCCGAGAAACGAGATAGCCTCGACCAAGAAAACCTCGACTGTCACCCGGCAGATAAAGACAGAATGGAAATCAAATTTCTTGAAGAAGTAAACGATAATCTTCGAGCACGGGGACAGATCTATTTATATAAAAAGGCTTCTTGGGTCTGGGGAAGGGTAAGGGTTGGTTGTGACGCAAATTCTCAACTCGAGATGTTAGAAGGTGCAAAATCAATGGGTGCCGGAGCTGCTACAATTGCTTCAGCGGGAGCTGCTGTCAGTATTGGAAACGTATTCAGTTCTTTGATCCATTCCGTGACGTGACGAGAATTCTATGTTGAATATTTAAACCTTTCTTGGATAGCTAATCTGTTAGGATTGAGGTCACAGAAGGAAACCCCACCTGACGGCGATATATCTACCATGCCAAGAGACGAACTGACGAGAAAAAGAAAAGACAAATAGTTAAGAATGAGATAGAGTGAAAACTATCTGTCTTTTCCCCCTATGGCGTTTAGTTCGTTATTCGCTGGCAGGACGTTTCCGCCCGCAGATTAGGAGTAGGATAAATTCGAAGCCGAACTGCGTTACCAAAGCGACTACTCTTTTTCGGAAGAGGCATCTCTCGATGTGCGAGTTCGAGTCTGGCGAGTCGCTCTTACTTCATACTGAAAAGTATAACTCAATACATCCGCAAGGAAGTCGGATAGAACAAGAAATTTCGTTTGAAGTAAAAGAACTTCTTACTCGTTGAATGATACCTACAAAGTGAAAGAAAAGAAGTGGAACAGTAACAGTATTTTCATCTCGACAAAGACCTACTCCAGATAGGTTGAGGAGGCATAAGTCAATGATGATGGCATCGAATGCCTCCTTGAAAGGAAAGAAAAAGCTCTAAGCCTTTTAGCTCTTGAAATGGTATTACCGCTGCTAGAAAGCTAACTGCTGGTCTTGAGTAAATAGAAGCTCTGGGACTAGACGCTGTTAGCAATATAACCAACTAAAGACTGAACCTTATCTAAAGGATTTGAAAATCTTCCTTCATTGGCTTAATCCGCTTCTTGTATCCGAATTGGTTGAAGTGGAAGAATCTTCCGGTCTAGTGAGCGTATATACCTCCTTCGCCTCCGGCTTCTAGCCTTCTTAGCTTCGCTACCCCTGCCCTGTGGTAGGTCAAGAGAAGGCCCATAGGTGAAGCAAAGAAATAAGATTCCCTTACCCAGTTGTGCGTTAAGCGATTGCCATTCCAGCAGGTACAGGTACATTATAAAGATAAAGAAAGAAGATAGATTCCCTTCCCGAAGATCAGTCGGCTATCCAATTCCCTATATGGGTTGGCTATCCAGTTTTGGTACACAGCTGTTATAAAAAACCTCCCTTGGGAAAGAAGAATCCGATTCAGTTCTATCGAAAAAGGAATTTTTTTCTACTACCTTTGATACGTGGGCGATCAAGTCAGATGCTTGCTTCTTTCTGTCGGCTCTGGGTCTTAGGGAATTCTCTTCCACTCCCGTAGGACAGTAGGCTATCTTCTTACCGAGCGGGAAAGGGTTTTCATATCTTCCTTGTACAGAGAAAAGAACTATATATGCTCTTGCGGTAGTCTTGATCAATCGACTCTCCTACCTAAATCATCTCCATTATAGCGCTTATACACTCGAAACGAAAAAGGTTATTACCGGGAGAGCCCGCGTACTGCACAGTACTTTAGTTGACAGTGACAGCTATCTGAGTCAGATTATAGATTAGTATCCCCAGCGGTTCCGTTTTGGGCAGGCTGGTGCCGGTCCCCGGATGGTATAAGTCCTTTTCTTACTTTAAAAAGAACAAAAGTAGACGAAAGGGGGAAGGTCGGATGATATAAGTTCAATAACCCCTGAAGCATGGAAGGGCGGGAGGAATAAAGCAGACAGACGTTCAGTTGAAGCCGGGTGCGGTATTCACTAAAGAAAGCATTTCTGAAACCGTATCCTCGGGAATGAAACTAGTGCCCGGGGAGGGACGTAATGAAATGAATCTATAAAGATTAGAATACTAGACAAGCTATATCTATAGAAGACTCTCATAGAACATAGAAGAGATCCTTTTTCGCAATTCCATTTGTGTTGTGACGAAGACTCGGTTTGCTACACCTCAAAGCGTAATCCGAAACTGGCTTGGCTCGATAGGCTATGGAATAAACGGATGGAGGGTATAGCCCTAATCCTGGGGATACGAACTATATCCGATAGTTCGTATTTGGTCCGGTTTTGCTGTTGAGGGTCTAAGCTCTATTCTTATTTCTAAGTGACAAACCTCTGCTAAAGAATAAGACAAGTTCAAGGAAGCATTCTGAATCTGTTTTGTTTGCTTAATCAACAAGAGAGCTCTCAGGGCAGCTCGGGTGAGTAGCCCGTCCAAGCGAACGATAATAGACAGTCCAGTACAAAGCCCTTGTTCTTGCTCTGCAGCTACCTTTCCTAACCTAACATGTAAGCCTTCTCCCTCCTTGTTCTATCAAATCCCTGGTGGGTTATCCGGTGAATTTATTGCTGTGGCTAATTCTTACCTGGTAGGGTATATGTTCTCTCTATCTAATATAGACTTCTATATGCTTTGTATGATTAATAGGGCTTTCTTCTCCTATTTAGATTCCTATGGAACCTTCGAGACGTAGATAACTCGTATACAGAATCTCAACTTCTCTAAGACCAAAAGCAGACAAGAACTAAAGCCCAGACTTTGAATTCTTTCCCTTTCTGTGGTTACTACGGATTCACTTCTTTCAATAGGCGGTAGCAAAGGAAGAATAGCTAACGTTTCGTACCGGTTCCTTCCATACCACTACTTCTTTCTACTTAAAGAAGAGGGAAAAACTTATTCCACCTTCGCATGCTTTTAAGATTTCGCCTAAAAAGACTATCCTTTAGCGGTTAAGTAGGACAAGGAAGAAGTGAAAGTGAGACGAGCAGGTACGTTGAGTCAGAATGCTAATTATAAGTCCATATACTATGCTTTGGAATCTCTTCTAGTCACATAGCTCTAGAGCAATGAAGCATTCTCCTCCAAAATACGATTAGCAATTGCTTTCGCGTATTTATTTAGGGCCTTCTAAATCATATCATTCTTATTTCCTGTCCCCCACCTTTTTAGTACCAAAAGAAAACAGCTAAAGCATCCCTTTCTGCAGCTCCTGGAACAGCCGAATAATCTGGAGTTGCTCTCTTTCTCGTATTCGAAGTAGTAGAGCGAGCTTATGTGCTTTTCATTGAAGGGAATGGTCTTTCGCAAAAGAAGTGAGAATCTCCTTCCACCTTTGATTTGATGATAATCCTATCATCCTTTCAGCCTAATCCGTTTAGCACGTAATCTGTAGTCCGATCGTCTTACATATGTAGTCCAGCTCCCTAATAGAATGAAGGGCAGTTGGTAAGTAGAGCGTTGGCTAGGCGATTCCTTATATACAATAGCATCACGCCTTTCACCAAGCCGACCCTCAATGTGGATGAAGCCGCTTATTTCCGTCCGATGATGTGTAGAAAAGATTGAGTGAAAATGAGATCTACCCTTTTCTTATATATGCAACCACCGGTGCCAGTTTTAGGGCTCAATCAAGGAAGGCAGACCTAGGTAGGCTTGCTTCTCATAGGCTACGCAGCCTTCGGAAGCAATACAAGATAAGGTTCGTCAGACTTTATCATTCCTCCGGGTCAGAGGGAATTGCGAGACCTACGCCCTTCTTCCATGAGAGTAGGTAGGTATACTAGAAGCCAAGAAGCTTGTGAACAAACCAGAGAGGGGAAAAACCAAACTTAGGCATTGACTACTAAATAAAAAGGCTCCTAGTCTCTTTATCAGCGAAAAGCTAGATACGGGCTTACGACTGTTTAGGGAATTCAATGTAAATTAGGATTTGGCTACGCTACGACTTGTGACTTATATCAACTCACTCTAGACTCCTCTTAGAGAAACTATGTCATGAATTCCTATTGTAAGGGGCGGTAGCGTAATCCCCGAAAGGAAAGACAATATTTTATAAGGTAATCTAGTAAGAAAGGCAAGGCAAAAGGGCAAGCAGGTCTTTCCCTAACCCTAACGAGGACAAAACTAGCTATCTTCTCTAAGGTGCATTTCTGTCCATATAAGAGTCTATTCTAGCAAACAAAGGGAGACCCAACCAGCTTTTTTGTCCTAACAACAGGGGATTCATTCGTGAAAGCAGTTCTGGCATATGCCTCTTCACGAGAGAGCTTAAAAAGAAAAGCTCCAGGTACCACACCTTATGACCTGATTGGATTCTCATTTCATTTAGCTTGAATCCTTTACCCCAATTCCTCTTTCACTCAACTTACTCTATCTAGACCGACTCAGGTACAAAAAAACGTCGGTCGCTTAGGCAGTCTTTATCCTAGGCTAAACTCACTTACAGCAGCTCGTAGCGGTAGGAGAACCTTGCCAGTCTAGTCGTCTAGGACTGTCGCGTAGTCGCATATCGGCTGTATCTTCATTTATTTAACTACAGCGCATATTGGCTGCCCTTCCATCAGCAGAATCAGCTCCTGTCTCAGTTGAAGAAGGATAGATGTCAGTTCTTTGAGTCGAAGAAAGAGTAGCAGAATTCGATATAGGCGAAAGAAGGTCAACTCCTTACACTTTGGAAGTCGAGCCCATATTAAATTACCTAGAGCGAATGGACAGGCCAAATCAACCAACTTGGTCTTCATTAGTATGCTTACTCAGTGCTGTGAAACCAATGGTGAGGATTAGTCACATAGGTGACCTACAGTTGGGAATATACACAAACAATCTAAAAAACAACGGTAATAAGCCTTATTACCCATTCATCATGGTGTATGGAGCTTCAGCTCTCATTCCCCCAGTCTACGATTGGCAGTACCGCATCGATTGGGAAACATAGAAAGCGATCGTTTACACAAATTGATTCATCCCGGGGAAGATGGTAACATAACAGCCTGTGCTAGAGCAACTGCGTCAAGCTTGGCATGATAGGCAGTTACGTCAGAAACCGATTTTCAAAGGCGCTTTCTTTCACTCCTAAAGAAGGGGCTTGGGGTTAGCTACACGGAGCATCTCTTTCTTACCCTTTGGGTGGTAACAAGGAAGCTCTCTAATAGATCACTTAAGACAAAGGAAATGAACTACAGCAAAGGACTTCAACTTAAGAACACGGATAACCATTTTCAGGAATCAGAGCAGAATTCACCCAGCAGCTCTGTTCTCAGTAGGAGAGGAGAAGACTCGCAACCAGATACGTTCGTTCGGTCATTTAGCACGAACTTCACTTCTTTCAAACTCATTTGCTTGCCTATTTTCTTTGAACGACTCCTGCTTTTGAATGGTGTCACTGGCCTGGCAAAGAACTCTGTATCAAAGGAAACTGGCAATGGATACATCAAAGAAGGTAGTGGGAAAACGGAAAGGCCCCCAGCGACTATTCTATTACAGGCTGCCTATGGACTTCTCAACTCATACCAGGGCAGGCAGGGAAAGACTGAGACTACCGATACCGAGCCGGGGTTGATGAAAGATCACAGGATAGAGACCCTATGGTCTCTACTGCCAACTCGTTTCATTCCAGTTTACCGTAGCAACTACAGCAAGCTGACTAGCTCACTGGCTCGTATGACTAGCTCGCTTACTTTAACTCAACAGCCTAGCTCTAACAAGCCAACTCCGTTCCTAGTTTCGCTACCCTGCTTTAGCCTCTCCCCCTATAACGAGCAAGTAAGTATACTAGCTGAGCTAGCCGCATTCCTAGCTACTACTTAGTAGCCTTATTGTTTGAATTAAACTTACAGCTATCTAAGACATTCAGGGGCTGTGTAACTGCTGTTAGAACGCTTCTATTAATCTGTTACGGATGTTGAAAAGTGAAGATTGGTTCTGTGCCAGGTCATGGTGATATGCTGGATAAAGGGTTGTTTGGTCGATAGCATTATCTGATGTGGGATGCGTAGTAGCTGTTGTCACAGTAGGGGTCCCTAAGGCGGGAATTGTCCTAAAGTAGCCATAGCGTTGATTGCTCTCCTTGTTCTATTGTATGGGCGAATTATCTTAACGAAAGCCTTCTTTTTGACTCTCGTGTGAGGGTTGTCATAACTTGTGTCTATCCGCTGTTAAATGACTTAACTTAATAGAGTCCTAAGGGCAGTCTCAAAGATAAGGGGTTCAAGCCGTATTAGTTTTGATTAGCTGTCCCAGGGAAAAGAGTAAGTATTGGTTGTTCTGTTGGCCAGGGCTTAGAGGGGTCGGCGCCAACAACGACTGCCTTTACTCGACAGTACACGTTCGCTTCGCTCACTAAAAACAAGCAAGGGATACAACCAGCTTTCGCTTCCTTGTGCAGAGCTTCCCTTCCTTCGCTAACTCGCTGCTCGCCTCTGAAACTTGGGTTGGGGTCCCTGTCCTTCTTTCACTTGGGCAAGACGTTGCGACTTCACTGTGAGACTACTCTTGTAAAGCTATAAGCAAAGCAAAAAAACATTATTCAACAGAAGACATAGCACGGTACTCGGCTTCCTCTATGCTGGACTTGGATACAGTTTCTTCTTTCTTGCTTTTCTAAGAGATCAATGATGAGCCAAGGAAAACACAATAGCCTGTCTCTTGCACGACCACTACTTTTCTTTCAGGGAAGACTGAGCTCAGCCTAGACTGAATCCGTCACTCTTGGCAAAGAAAAGAAGGGGGAAGGAAAACTTTTGTGTATTATGAGTTTAATCTGTTTTTGAGTGTAATGTTCACCAGGGGCTTTGAGTAAAAAAATTCACAAGAGCTTTTTTGTGTGCTTGTTGTGAGTTTATCATGGGTTGGAGTATAATAATTTGTAATTGCTATTTAGATGAATGATTTAGAGATGTTCATATATATTATTTTATAGTTCGGTAGATATCATATTTTATGCTTCTTGTTTTTGTAGGTTTTAGTTGATTTTTACCTTTTTATATATGTTTTGTTACTATTAAAGTCGTAAATTTTTAGTAGGATTAAAAAAATAATTGATAAAAATTTACAAAACTATAGTGATAATGAAAAAGATGTTCAATACCTATTTTTTCATACTTCAAACTGAAGAAGAAAAAATAATTTTACACTTTTTCAAAAATTAAAAATAATGTTTAAATTGATAGTATTTTGGACTAAATTGATAGATTGGATAAGTCTTATGGACTAAAATTCTTATTTAACCAAGCAACATCACTACTTTCACTTAATTTTAATAATCAAGGTACCAAAATAAAAATAATATATAAATATAAGTACCATTTAAAAACAATTAACTTGGATACCAAAATAAAAATACAGAAATAAATAAGGTACTAAATATACAATTTATCTTTACTAAGAAATAAAAATTTAATATATAAAAAATAACTTAATTAATATTTTAAAATAATTATTAATTGTACGTTAAGTCCTTAAAATTTTAAATTTTTATTAACAAATTTAATAATGTTCATCAATGTTCAACATTAGTGGTGTTTAGCGATGTTCGTCGCACGTTGTAGAATTTTCTTAAAGTATAGCCCCTTTTTAATACAATAAATATTGGATAAAATTTTGATAACATATTTTTTTTATATTTTATCAATAATAAATTTTAAGTTATAACGAATAATTAAGAAAAATAACTCTAAAAAACTAATACATATCGAATGAGATAGAGAAAATAAAATTTTATTATTAAATGTCAGATGAGGGAAAATAGTCTTTTTGTTATGAATACATTTATTTATAGTGAATATCCATATATTAAGTTAAACTTTAGTGAGCTTTATTATTAGGGTTTAATACTCATTATAATTAGGATTTTCATCTTATGCCTATAAATATAGATTTTTGGAGAAAGTATTGTACACAACCCTACTTTGAGAATATAATACAAATCTCTCTCTTTTGTCTCTCATATTTGTTCTCCTATTTTATTCTTATTATTTATTTTATTCATAACACGTTATTAGCACGAGACTCTAACTAACAGAGGTATTTATCGTTCAAATCTTAAAGGAGTTAATTGAAAAGAATTTGTTACTAGCATGGATCAAACATAAGTTCTTCTCCCTCAATTATATTCTAATTATCGATTTATCTCACACATTAATATTGTCATATAGACACAATATCGTGAAAAGATTTTAAATATCTATTAGTCTCTGCTCCATTCCTTGAAGTAAATGTGATATTTTATAGAGGAATGAATAAAAGCCACGTTAATAATTGTGGTTGCGATTGAGGTTATAAAATAAACATGGATAAGATGATTCTTTTGAGAATGTTTATATCCACAAGAAGTGAAATTATAAAGATGACAAGAATGATAGAGATCATATCAAAATCTTTATGTTATCAATGCGATGGTACAAACCATTGATCTCGTACCTGTCAAACGCCGAAGTATTATAGACTTTATCTTAATAATGAATGATAAATGAAAGAAAATATAAACAAATTTTCTTTATAGCGAAAATAATTATGGCGTTGTTGATCCAACTCAATTGGATATTGTTAATTTTCTAATAACCCTTCAAAGGAATAATTCGCCATTTATTTTATTTCCTTTATAACCTCTAAAAGGAATAATTTGATCTTTTATTTATTTTGCTTTATGTTAATTTATTTTTCTTTATTATTTAATTTATTGTTAAGTTATTTTACATATTATTTTTTATTTTTTATGTTAATTTATCCTTTGAAGAATATTATCATTTCCGGAATAAAATCTACAATGAATTGTGGTTATTTATGCTAAACAGACAATGCAAGTACTCCTACTATACTTAAGTATAAGAAATATTCTCATTTAAATACAAGGGAAAATGTGAGTACTATATCTCAAAGTACTAAAATATCAATGCTTCGAAAGAGTTTTTGAGAGTTTATATTTAATAGATAATCGATTTGATATAATATGCTATATTTAATATTTTCTATTCCCCGAAGTGAATGGTACAAAGAACATATTTTTCATTCCCCGGAGTGAGTAAATAAAGAACATATGAAAATGTGCATAATTATACATATTTTCTCATTTTAAATGCAAGTGAATAATATGAGTATTATATCCGGAAGTACTAATATCACAGAAAGCTCCGATTGAGCAAATATGTTATTGTCAAATGGAACTTTATTTCATACTTACAATGCATTATACTAGTCAAAGTCGCAAAGAGATTTATTGAGTTTTAAAGATGTTTGCAAAAATTTATTGAGAATATCAGTCAAGGAGATATTAACTATCTCAATATTACGAGTATAACTCATGACAATAAAAAAATCTTGAAAGAATAAAAAGTACATGCACTGTCATCCGTATTGTACTATAGAAGAATTAGTACAAATTGAAGCTCATACTATTGTAAACCAGATGTTTACTGATAATTTTATTTGGCATGACCGGTTAGACCATCTCGATTCAATCATGATGCGAAAATTTGCTAACACTTTCATGTGGTCATTTATTGAAGAACTAAGATTTTCTTCATAGTAATTTTTCATGTGATACTTGCCATGAAAGCAATTTGATTATTCAATTATCAACAACTATGATAGAGTGTAAATCTATTAATTATCTAGAACGGATACAAGGTAATATATGTGGGACCATACACCTTTCTTAAAGACCATCTAGATATTTTATTATTTTTATCGATGCATCGACTAGATGGTTATATGTATCCTTGTTTACCCGCAATTTAGTGTTTGCGAGACTACTAGCTCAGTTGATAAAATTACGAGTATATTTTTCCAGATTATCTTATAAAGACAATCAGTCTTGATAATGTTGATGACATGTCATTTTATATGTAGTATCACCTATTCGCATCAAGCCAACAAATGATTATAAGTTATCCCTATTATAAATGGTTTTTAATCAGGAACCAAATATTTCTCATCTTAGATTTTTTGTATGCGATATATGTTCTAATTGCTCTACCACAACGTACAAAGATGAGTTTTGTTGGAAATATATATCAGATTTAAATATCTTGAGCTTCTAATAAGGGAATTTATTTGCAGTTCGATTTACTGGCTATCATTTTAATGAGTCAGTTTACCCAATATTAGGGGGAGAAAATAAAATAGCTGAAAAAAGAAATAAGTTAGAATGAATTATCATTTTCTTAGTTTGATCTATAATGTGAACTATAAGTTCAAAGAATAATTTATTTAGCAAATCAATTGTAAGATGATTTTACTGACCCTAAAAGTGTGACTAAGTCACGTATACCAACTATGAATGCTCCGATTAAATTTTATATCTTGGAAGGGCAAACTCTAACTGCTAATGAGTCTAACTTACGCCTTTAGCATAGCATGGTAGACAAGTAAGTTCTAAAGATAAAAATCCTCAATAAAGAAAATGAGTTATATTTTATGATGGTCTACTCGAGGAATCATTGAATTATGAAATCTCAAGAAGAGATTAAAAGGTCTCCAATAAAGATATTGACATGACTTAGGTACATGATAATAAAGAGATCTCAATAGATTATGTCATGTCTGATAATAAGTGGAACTAAAATTAAATCGACTTTGTTAATGTATTTACATGCAATATAGAACTAGAGATTTTATTTGATGACGAGAATCATGAACCATTGTCAATTAGAAAAAGAAATGATTGGCCAACATGAAAGAGGCAATTGAGGCGAAACTAAAATATCTTTAAAAAAGAGAAGTATTTGGGCCTAGTCCATACATTAAAATTTGTAAAGTTCGTAGATATAAACGAGCCTTTATGAGAAAGAGAAATCAAAAGGGGAAATACTGAGATATAAGCTCATTTGGTTGCACAAAGATTCTCACAAAGGCATAAAATTGATTATGTGGAAAATATATTCCTCGATGGTGGATACAACTACTTTTAGATTTTGATTAGTCTGACAATAAATAAAATTACTCAGTTTCTATAACAATCAAAATTCCTTAATTAGGGAAAATCCCCAATTTATGTTCAAGCCCTAATTTCACTTTTTCCCCAAATTAGAAATCTTTAATTCCATTTAATTTAGGATTCCTTGTGAGAGTATTTTCGGAATTTTGTTCGAATCCTAAACCTAATATGATTAAAATTATTTGTGGCTATATCAAAACTCTCTCCCTCGATCGTTCTTCCCTGTTCTCCCTTTCTCTAACTCGTTTCCATTATTTTCCGATTGGTGAAATTCTCTTATGAGTTTTCTTTGTTCCGGTGATCGGTAAGTAAATTTAGTGGTTTTGTTTTGTAGGTTCGGGGAATCATTGTTCCGATTCTTTTGGTTTAATGGGGGGGTTAAAAGTTTGGTGAGTATGGTAAATAAAAACTTGCTTCTATCCTTTGTCGGCAGTGTTGGTTAGGGGAGAGTTTATTTGAATTTTTTCTTGATTGTTTCGAAAATCATGGGTGATAGCCGGTGATGGGAGTGTTGATGCGTGCCAAATATACGCAATTTAGTGCAAGTGAACACGTCGCCAAGTAATAAAGTGATGAGTAAATAGTTTATCATCTCCACAGGGATTGGTCTACTCAATATGTTTCCTTTAGTCTTCTTGCTTTGAAAAAGAAATAAAATAAATAACACAAGTGAATTGGGTTTGATTAAACTAATAAGGAAAACTTAATAAAGATAGAAAAATTGAATAAAGAAAGTGGACAGGATCCAGTTGTGTTGTATAGTGGATTTGATCGACTTGTTTCTGTCCAATGCAATCGTACAACTCTGCCTCGGCAGAACTGCAGATTACTGCCTCGAAAATGAAGATACTCACCCGCTACGACAATCGCTTGCTCTTGGGTGGACTTTATCAAAGTTCGACAAAGTATCCTTAGATGACTCCGCTTATCCCTAAGTCGAAGTATTGTTGATGACCAGTCCTTGATGATACCTCCCGGCGTGAATCAATTATAATCATCAACCAATCCCACACTTCTTTTAGCCGCTGAAACTCTTAACATATCTCTAGGTCGAGTTTGCGTTTTGCGATTGAAACACAGTATTTATTCCTTTCGTGAATCTAACTCTCTCGATATTAGATAAATGAATTACTTACAAACTTCTCTCCCGAGCTTGAATGCAAGAGCAGAGAATGACAAAGAATAAGGAAACTTCGATATTTTATTGCATTGAAACAAGAAATAAAGTTTAATCTCTTCACACTAATACCCTACAATCTTTACCTAAGCCAAAAGAAAACTAGAACATAATGTAAAAGAAAAGAAAAAGTAAAAGATGAAGTCGGCTAGGTCTAAGCTCTCTAATTCCGAATTATGTAGTATTCTTTTCTCCTTGGATGGCTATGGCTTATATAGGCTTGACTGATGCATGTAAAATAAGTGCAATTAAATGCAAGTGTACACGTAAAGTAATATAATGATAAGTATTTATCAAATATCGTTCTCCACAGGGATTGGTGTACTTAATATGCCTCCTTCTACTTCCTTGCTCCTAAAATTATTAAAATAAAAATACAAGTAAAAAGGTTTGTTGAATAACTAAAGAATAAAAGCTTAAATAAAAGGTTAAGAACGAATAAAGAGAATGAGTAGGATCCAGTTGTGCAATATAGTGGATTGGATTGATATGTTCTTGTTCAATACAATGGCTTTGCACTGCCTCGGCAGTACTACAGATACTGTCTCGACAATGACAATATTCTCTGTCGCGGCAATCTCTTGCTCTTGGGCAGAATTACCAAAGTTTGGCAAAGTGTCCTTGAATGATTCCGCTTATCTCTAAGTCGAAATACTGTTGATGACCAATCCTTGATAATACCTCTCGACCTGAATCAATTATAATCACCAATCAATCCACAACATCTTTTAGCCACTGAAACTCTTAACCTATCCCTAGGCCGAGTTAGTGTCTACAACACCATACTTATCCCTTTTGTGAATCTAACTCTCTCGATATTAGATAAATGAATTACTTACAAGCTCCTCTCTCGAGTTTGAAGGCAAGAACAAAGAATGACAATAGGATAAGCAAACTTTGATATTCTTATTGTATTGAAATAAAGAAACAAAATACAATCTTCTTACACTAATATTCAACAATCTTCTCCTAACCCTAAGAAAGCTTAGAACATATTGTATTAAAGAACACAGTTCTTAGGCTAAAGCTTTCTCTCTAATTCGGCTCTCCTTCTATACATTGGATGACTCATATATTTATAGTCTAAACCTAGGGTGATTTTTCCTAAGTAGAATATAACTTGGAGTAGGAAACAAGTAATAAAAATATAATATTTCCATGTTTAATTCTATCTAGAAGACTATTCCCGTGTGACCTTTGACTTGGTCTTTTCACGTGCTAATCTGCTCCAATCCAAACGCTTGAAGTCTAGGAATTCTCAGCTCATTTTTCTCTTTTAATCGCTCAGCATCAGTACTGGAACTTCTACCACCGCAGCATTTCTTCTGCCTTCGGCATTGCTACTGCCTCAGCGTTGGTTCTGCCTTCGGCACTACTGCTTCCTCGGTAGGTAATTCCTGCAACTACACAAAAATATGCCATAAAGCATTCTTTTCTCACAAATATCATCTTTATATGTTGTGACAACAAAATATCAATTATTGAACAATAAGTATATATATCAGTTCAAATTAGTGGGTAATGAGTACATATTGTTTAGGAAAAGAATAATAAATAATAGCCTTTTTAAACACTCATCAAATACCTCAAACTTGAACTATTGCTTATCCTCAAGCAATGCAAAACATCAAATTGTCGAACCTTATTCTCCCTTGGTTTTATTTTTTCATCTATTCTCCCCACCATAACTATGTATATCTTTCAGTCCTAGCCTTTAGTTTACTCAAGGATATCTACTCGGAAACAAACTATAAGATTACGTAAGTGTGTGGGTTTTTGTGGGAAAGGTTGATTAAAGGTTTTCTTAGATAAACTCTAAGTTCAAGACAAGTCGACTTGGAATGGTTATTTTTCTTCTAAAAGACATCAATCTCGAGTCTGTTTTGGGTACCTCAAAAGTTGTGCTTCCTTTTAAGATCCATTCTACTTTTCTTTCTTTCCCTTAGGTATACTAGAGCCGGTTTTGGGCACCTCTAGCATGAAGAAGAGTAATTTCCTAGAGCCAGTGATGGATACCTCTAGTCACATTCCTTAGAATCTAAGTTTTTATCACCTAAGTTTATTAAAAGAACTCCTAAATCAACCAAGTCTCAAAAGTGTTTGTTGATTCTAACCTTATAGTAAGCTTCTAAGTTATTTCTTCAAAACAGAACCTAGTCATGGTAAGGAAAAAAATATCTAAAGCCTTAAAAGAATAAACTAAGGCAAAGCTGATGTAAGACAATGCAAAAGTAAAAACAATTATTTCAAGTAAAGGCAGATATATAAAAAAAATTGAATTAAGGCATCAAATTATTTCCTTTTCTGGTATTGCCGCGCGACAGTGAGTTGCCCTTGGCAGTGAACTCTTATACCCCCAAACTCAAACTGAGCATTGTCCTCAATGCTCAAATCTCACAGCAAATAAAAGAAAATAATAAAAACAAGGCAGTAATTTATTCTGATTCTAAAGAGTTGCTGGAAACAGCTACCCTTGTAGGTTTTCCTGTTGATGCTTTTATTCTGGAACCTTGTCCTGGTGAGTGTTGTATTTTTGCCTGTTAAGGCGGCGACACTCTTTTGGGTGTTGGCTTTGGCCTTAGGTTAGTAACTTCCTCGCCTTCTTCTTCATCACTTCATCCTTTTGCCTTGGCATATGGGACTCCTTGTTGAGTATGTGGTGAGTTATGATGTACATACTCATCAATCTCCCTAGATAGACTGTCCCTAGAGAGGCTGGCCATTAGGATGGGGCGGTTTGGTAGAGAGTTGTAAACAACTCTCCTTTTTGATGGTCGTCTACTGGTGGATGTTGCTGCAGTGTCTACTGGTCTAGATGGTCTGACAACATGGAATTGTTGTTGTGGTCTTGCAGTGAAGAATGGTCTTGGCCCTAGGGTAGGGGTAGTTTCTGTGTAGGGTGCGATAGTGACAAATATGTTTGCTGGGTTTCTGGAAATTGTATTCCTTGAGAGGGGAAATTTTGTGTCATCATGTGCGCGATAGTGTCATTGAAGTGTCTCTGATACTCTATATATCGTTGCTGTCGGAGGTCCATGTCTGTCATCCTCTGTAGAATCTCCTGGTATAGATCTGCTGCAGCAGAGGCTTTAGTAGTGCCTGGCACGTCTGCTGTGTACTACCCTCAAACAGTGTAATCGACACTGAACTGTTGGGGTGTTGCCTACACTGGTTCTAGTTGCGTTATCTGCATCACTCTGTGACAGAATTCTCTGGTCCAGCCTTGCCTTTGATTTGTGTATTCATCTGTTTCTTCTATTGGGACACTTGCAACAATGCACAAGGCAGAGATTAAACAAGTGAAATATAAAGGACCTCGTTCTTTCTTACCACAATCATAAATTTCTTGAAGAATGATCTCTCCAATATTTATGGTCTTCTTGTTGATGATTGAATGGATGAACATCAATCTTCTTCTATCAATTGTGCTGTTGTGAGATGTAGGCATGAGGTGTCTCTTGACAAATGTGCACCAAAGCTTGGCTTCGGGTTTTAGGCTGAGCCTTGTTACATAACCCTTATGGGCACCGGTTTCCCATGGAGTGTTGTCGTAACAAAGTTTGTTCTTGATTTCTTCATAATCCTCATTAGTGACTTCTTCATAGAATTCATCATGTTCATCGCGTATAGGGGCAAGGCCGTAGTGCCGATTGATTATCTCGGCATTAAGGGAGACTGGCTTACCCCAACAGTGAACTAATAGGTTGCCCTCGCTTAGCATGTGTGCATAAAATTCATGCACAATTGTTGCGTTTGCTGGGGAAGGTTGTAGGCATAAGATTTCCCAATCTTGATATTTGATTTTATCCATCAAGAATGGTTCAATGCCATAGTTGTGTTCATTCGAATGTTGGAAACTTTGCTCCTCCCATAGCTGCCGAGCAACAAATGATTTGTTGAATCGTTCAAAAACACCGACAAGATAGAAGCGGTTGTAAGTAGCCATGGATGATTCTTGAATTTTTCGGATGTTGATGAGAGATTCTTCGAAAATTGATCTGAAAGATGCAAGAATGCAGATAAGATTGCAGAGTGTATTGTAAGGAAGATTTGGCAAGATTAACAAAGAATGCAAAATGAATAGTTTCAAAAATGAAGTTGCTTATATAGGCCTCGACAAATATAGCCGTTTGGCTTTTTCTTCTGTTTCAAATATTAACTGCCTGCTAGCGTTAACTGCCGTGGCAGAAAATTTGGCAGACAACCGTTACACTGTTTCTTCCCGTTGGGACTTCTGTGCCTTCTGATATTGTTTACTGCCCTCGGCAAAGTGTCTACTCTGAAATATTTCTCCATTATTATTGCTTTATTGTCCTAACCTAAAAAGATAAACATAAAAAAAGAAATATTTAAGTAATGAGAAGATGATTATTCCTAAACACCTTAATCAAGAGAATTCATAAAAATACCAAATAAAATAAAAGAGAAAAGTAATATAAAATAAGAATATAAAGAAAACTTATGGAGGGTCGTTTCCAATATTTCTTATAGTCCATCCGCACCCTCCATCGAGTGAAAATTCTACCCAAAAAGATATGGGCTAATGTGGGTATGGATACTCCCATTTGTTCTATCATGGTGGAGGTGTCTTCCATTTGTGTTCTTTTATACTCCATGCCTATCCTCCAACTTGATATTATTCCTGAAGGCGTGAATATATAGTTAGAAAAAATTATATCAATATCCAACCATTTAATTACCTCATTCTTGTTGACTTCTAGAATGGTTGGATTTAGCCTTTGTTGTCGAGGCAATTACTGTGCTAGCCAATTGTCGTGGTAATCTTTTGCCAAAATTCGGTGTAAGTCAAGTGAAGAACCATCTTTCTTGAAGTCTTCAAGAATTTACCCACATTGTTTTTTATGCTTCTCAAAAATCTCCATCAGTAGAGACTTTGATTTGGAACTAAATTTAGATGGAATTACCACAGAAATATCATCTTCCAAACAATCATATCTTTTTTGTGCTAGATTTAAATTTTGTAATATTGACTCCTCAAAAAATACCTGCAATAAAAGAGATGAGTTTTTAATGAATTCAAAAGGTTCAATCTTTACCATCTCATATTCCATTATCATGGCATCGCCATTTTATTGATCGAGCATGTCATGATGTAAGTGCCCCGGCAACTGTGAGTGAGAGTAATCCTCAGATTCCTTCTTCAGCATCATTGTAACATCCTGGGAACCAGACTCCTCATAATTTTCTATAGCATTACTCTCATCAACCTTGTTGAGTGGTATTGTGACATTGCCCTGTTCAGGCTTCTCTACGGCCGCGACGGGAATCTCGGCAATATCATCCACTGTTTGACAGTCTTTGTCATCAACATGTTCCAGACTCAGAGGTTCTAGAATTTCCTCTTTGTCCCATAGTGTTGAAATTTCAGTATCCCTAAGGATTGATTGTTGGGCCATGTTCTCCATGGCATATATGGATCTCCGCAATTGATTTTCCGAATCTCTCAAGGGTGCATCCATGTATCTTGATTGCTCTGTCATTAATTCTTCAATTCTAGCCATTGACGCTTTCAATGTTTCTTCAAGTAAATTTGGATACTCTTAAGCAGAATTATATTACCATGACATATCTGTAACATCAACAAAATTGTCATGGTAAAAAAAATCTTGAGTGTTTTGATCATACCATGAAGGATTTTATTGTTGGTTCCATCTATGATCCTCTATGTGGCCATATGTTCTAGTACTATACGGACAATTGCTAACCAAATGATCGTCTCCACAATTAAAGCAACAATCTGCCCAGGCATGGACTTGTTGGGTTGCTCCTGGTTGGCATAGATAATCATCATTTAATCTAGGAAATTCTTGATTGGTTTGATTCATATCTTCCAACATCAACTCTCGAATAGATTTCTTTCTTTCTCCTTGCATCTTGAAACTCTTTCAACTTGAAACACACCTAATTTGTTTAAGAAAAAGAAAATATGTTAATAAAAATAACTAAAAGCAAGAAAATAAAGAAAACAAAATTTAGTTGTCAATCCCCGACAATGGCGCCAAAAACTTGATGCGTATAAAATAAGCGCAATTAAGTGCAAGTGTACATGTCAAGTAATATAATGATAAGTATTTATCGAATATCGTTCTCCACAGGGACTGGTGTACTTAATATGCCTCCTTCAACTTCCTTGCTCCTAAAATTATTAAAATAAAAATACAAATAAAAAGGTTTGTTGAATAACTAAAGAATAAAAGCTTAAATAAAAGGTTGAGAACGAATAGAGAGAATGGGTAGGATCCAGTTGTGTCATATAGTGGATTCGATTGATCTGTTCTTGTTCAATACAATGGCATTGCACTGCCTCGGTAGTACTACAGATACTGTCTCGGCAGCGACAATATTCTCTGCCGCGATAATCTCTTGCTCTTGGGCAGAATTACCAAAGTTCGGCAAAGTGTCCTTGAATGATTATGCTTATCTCTAAGTCAAAATACTGTTGAGGACCAGTCCTTGATGATACCTCTCGGCGTGAATCAATTATAATCACCAATCAATCCCACACTTCTTTTAGCCGATGAAACTCTTAACCTATCCCTAGGCCGAGTTAATTTCTACGACACCGCACTTATCCCTTTCGTGAATCTAACTCTCTCGATATTAGATAAATGGATTACTTACAAGCTCCTCTCTCGAGTTTGAATGCAAGAACAAAGAATGACAATAGGATAAGCAAACTTTGATATTCTTATTGTATTGAAACAAAAAAAAACAAAATACAATCTTCTCACAATAATATTCAACAACCTTCACCTTACCCTAAGAAAGCTTAGAACATATTGTATTGAAGAACACAATTCTTAGGGTAAAGCTTTCTCTCTAATTTGGCTCTCCTTCTATACATTGGATGGCTCATATATTTATAGTCTAGACCTAGGGTGACTTTTCCTAAGTAGAATATAACTTGGAGTAGGAAACAAGTAATAAAAATATAATATTTCCAAGTTTAATTCTATCTAGAAGACTATTCCCGCACAGTCTTTGACTTGATCTCTTCATGTGCTAATCTACTCCAATCCAAACGCTTCAAGTCCAGGCATTTTCAGCTCATTTTTCTCTTTCAATCGCTCAGCATCAGTATTGGAACTTCTGCTGCCGCGGCATTGCTTTTGCCTTCGACATTGTTGCTGCTTCGGCATTGGTTCTGCCTTCGGCACTACTGCTTCCTCAACAGGTAATTCCTACAACTACACAAAAACATGCCATAAAGCCTTCTTTTCTCACAAATATCATCTTTATCTGCTGTGACAGCAAAATATCAATTATTGAACAATAAATATATGTATTAGTTCAAATTAGTGGGTAATTAGTACATATTGTTTAGGAAAAGAATAATAAATAATAGCCTTTTTAAACACTAATCATTGACCTAGGACAAAACTTTCCTAAGTAGGAATACAACTTGGAGTAGGGAACAAGTCAAATATATGAATAAAATATTTCCAAGTTTATTCCAACTAGGAGGCTTTCCCGCGTGGCCTTTGTCTTGGGCTTTCCACGTGCTGTCCAGTTCCAATCCTTGGGTTTCTTGTCCAGCAATGTTCTCCTCATTTTTCTCCTCAACTTGCCTACAATATCACTACTTGTCTTTTGCGGTCTCGGCATCAGGTCCTGCCTCGTCCTCAGTTGCTGCCGCGGCAATAGCTTTTCTTGCAAAGATACAAAAATGCAGTAAAACTTACATTTTCTGTAAATATCATCTTTAACAGTATATGCATTGGTCCAAGTAGGTGTAAATTTGGTGATTAATATCCATAAAAGGTGTAAAAAGTGATAATGAGTTGAGCACTTATCACACCCCCAAACTCGAACTATTGCTTGTCCTCAAGCAATACAAGCCATCAATTTGCCAAAACCTATTCTCTATTGGTCTTATGTTTCCATCTATTCTCCCCAGCATAACTATGCCCATTCTTTAGACTTAACCTTTCGGTTACCCAAGGGTTTACCTAGAAAACAAGCTATAAGATTTTGTGAGTGTGTGCGTTTTTATGGACAATTTTGAATAAAGGCCTTCTTAGACAAACTCTAAGTTCAAGACAAATAGACTTGGATTTAGTGTTCTCTTCTTAAAACAACAATTTCTTGAGCCAATTTCGGGCACCTCAAGGATTGTGTTTTGTCCTTAATATTTCCTTCTTTCTTTTTCTATCCTTTTAAGCATACTAGAGCCAATTTTAGGTACCTCTAGCATGAAGAAGAGTAATTTCTAGAGCCGGGGATAGGCACCTTTAGTTACTTTTCCAAAAATCTAAGTCTTTATCAGCTAAGTTTATTAAAAGAATTCCTATAGTCAAACAAGTCCCAAAAGTGTTTTTAAGATCAACCTTATAGCAAGATTCTAAGTTTTCTTCCTTAAGTATCCTAGAATTAAGACTTCTAAATAGGACTTAACCATGGTAAGAAGAAAGATTTCTATTGCCTTAAAAGAATAAACTAAGGTAATACTGATGAAAAGTAGTGCAAAAGTATGGGCAGTAATTCAAGTAAGGTGGTGGACATAGAAAATTTTGAAAAATCACTTAAATACTCCCTTTTTATGGCAAGGCCGCGATAGTGGATAGCCTCGATAATGGCTCTAAACCCCCAAACTCTAACCAAGGCATTGTCCTCAATGCTTATATTAGGGGCACATAGTGGGCAACAAAATATGAAAAAAAAAACAAGGAAAACAAAAAATAACATATATAAAAGATTATAAAGACTCCAAAGAGCTACTATCGATAATTAATTTTCTAGGTCGTGCTTCTGATTGTTTTGTCCTTGGTGAAAGTGATGACTGAGTTTTTGCTTCTCTTGGTGGCTGGACTCTTGTTGGTGGTGTCTGTTGTATAGGAGCGTTTACTTCTTCTCCTTCCTTTTATTCGGCAACTTCCTCGGTGGTTATTATTTTTGTCCCGCCTTTATCTGTTGCGTCTGCCCAGGCATGGTGAATGCTTGGCTCGACAGTGGTTGAACTTTGGTGTACATAGGCATCTATCTCAGCTGATAGACTGCCCATGATGATAAGGGATCATGGCGGAGTGCTGAAGACTGCCATCCTCTTTAATGATCTTTTGGTGACAGATGATGCCGCGGTAGAATCTACTGCCCTAGATAGGCCAGCAGCATGAAATTGTTGCTGAGGGCCTGTGGGGAAGAATGGTCTCGGTCCTCTTGGAGCTGATGTTGTCTCGGTGTAAGGTACAACTATTACGAACATGTTGTTAGGGAACTATGGAAACGGTACCCCTTGGCTTGGAAAGTTATGAAGCATCATTTGGGCAAGTGTGCTATAGAAGTCCCTCTGATACTCCATGTATAGTTGCTGCCTAAGATCCATAGCTGTCATTCTCTGTAGTATCTCCTGCTACGGGTCTGTTGCGGTAGTGGTATGGGAAGTGTCAGGCATATCTGTTGTGTATTAGGCCCCGACGGTTGTGTCAGCAGTGAACTACTGAGGAGTTGCCTGGACTGGCTCTACTTGAGTGATCTGCATGATTTTGTGGCAGAAGTCTCTGGTCCACTGATGCGTGTAATAATAACACAACTGTGCAGTGTACACGTTGCAAGTAATAAAATGATAAGTATATCGTGTATCGTCTCCACAAGGATTGGTATACTTAATATGTCTCCCCTTGTTCCCTTACTCTTGAAAGATAAAGTAAAAACACAGATAAGTGGATTTGTTTAACTAACTAAATAATTAAATAACAAAATATAAAATAAATGATTGAGAACGATATAGAGAAAGTGGGTAGGATCCAGTTGTGCCAATTAGTGGATTCGATTGATCTTCTTCTTGTCTAATGCAATTACACAACACTACTTCGGTAGTAATACAGATACAAGCTTGGCAGCGTTAGTGTTCTCTACTGCGGCAATCTCTTTCTCTTGGGAAGATGCATCAAAGTTCAGCAAAGTTTCCGTAGTTGACTCCGCTTATCTCAAAGTCAAAGCGTTGTTGATGACTAGTCCTTGACGATACCTCTCGACCTGAATCAACGATAATCACCAACCAATCCAACACTTCTTTTAGCTTCTGAAACTCTTAACCTATCTCTAGGCCGAGTTAGTGTTGTCGATACCGTACTTATCTCTTTCGTGAATCTACACCTCTGGATGCTAGATAAATAGATTACTTACAAATTTCTCTCTCGAGCTTGAATGCAAGAATAAGGAATGACAATAGGATAAGCAGACTTCGATATTATTATTGCATTAGAACAAAGAAACAAGAAACAATCTTCTCTCACTAATATCCACAACCTTCACCTATCCCTAAGATATTTAGAACATAATATCGATAGGTACAAATCTTAGGGGAAGGGTTTCTCTAAAATCGGTTCTCTTAACAATGTGGCCGGCTAGGCTATATATAGTCTTAACCTAGGGCAACCTTTCCTAAATAGATTCTAACTTGGAGTAAGGAGAAAGTCTTTTGATATTTCCAAGTTTGCAACCTTCTAGAAAGCTTTTCCCGTTCGGTCTTTGACTTGGGCTTTTAGTGCGCTAGCCTGGTCCAATTGGTGCGCTGCATCTTCCAAAATATTGTCTATATTTTTGTCTTTCATTCGCCTACAATGTTTATGTTTCCACTCTGGATGCTGTCGCGGTCTCGTCTCTGCCTCGGCCTCAATATTGCTTCACCGCTGCTTCGGCCCTGGATATTCCTGCATGTACAGAATATGTAATAATATCTGCATTCTCTATAAATTTTGACTCTGTAAGTAGTGATAACGGAATATCCTATATTGTGCAAAAAGTTCATATTTCAGCTCAAGTTGGTGTATAATAGATGCATAAAGTACCATGATAAGGATAGTAAATAACCGCCTTTTAGGCACTCATCATCCACCCTCGTCTATAGGCTGTGAATTCATCCATTTCGACCATAGGTACACCTGCAGCAATACAAATTCAAGCAATTAAACAAGCGAAATATAAAGGTCCTCTATCCTTCTTACCACATTCGTAAATTTCCCTTAGAATAATTTCTCCAACATTGATGCTCCATTTGTTAATGATAGATTGGAAGAGCATCAATCTCCTTTGGTCCATCGTGCTGTTGTGGGAGGTTGGGATGAGGCATCTCTTGGAAAATGTTTTCCAAAGCTTGGCCTCGGGCTTGATATTTTTCCTTGCTATTGATCCTCTATAGGCACCTGTTTCCAAAGGGGTGTTGTTGTAGCAAAGGTCATCCTTTATCACCTCATAATCTTCAGTGGTGATGTCCTCTATGAATTCAACATGGACATCCCGTACAGGTGTAAGGCCTTAGAATAGGTTGATTGTCTCGGCATCAAGCTTGTAACCCCCTTAGCCCGGTCTAGACGAAACCGGCACTAACGGGTCACACGGGGAATATCAAACCAAACCCGCGAAGGTTCGATTCGATAAACAACCCTAAAACCGTTATATTTTTTTTATTATCTTACCTAGATGTGCAATCTTTTTCCTACATGACAAGGTCTCATGCAAAGCATTAATAGTAACACGTTAATTAAGAACAAACATCCGATTAAACACTAGCGTAGGTTAAGGACTAAAACGTAAATCTTCCAAAATTCAAGGACTTCATCCAATTTAGGTTAACTATCTTGAAATTAAATCAACTATATGCATGCATGCAAAACTTCAGCTCAAAGTAACATTTGTAAGTACCATAATCGAACAAAAGAAGATATTCGGGACTAAAATATAATTTCTAGCATCTTTCAATTCTTGGTGATCAAAGGTTTCGAAACCTTCCCAGAGGTTCCGAAACTTTTTGTAAAAAGGTTTCGAAACTTTCCTGGAAAGTTTCGAAACTTATCGCGTCTAGTAGCTTCCCAGAATTGAAACTGCCCGCAAGGTTTCAAAACCTCATGAAGGTTTCAAAACTATTTGACTAAGGTTTCGGAACCTTCATCCAAAGGTTCTAAAACTTTTGATCTGGAGCTAAAAGTTTCGTTACACTAAGTGCACACCAATTACTCAATACTCAACCATTAATTATAACCGCTAAATGCATCAGTCCTAAGCATAATTAGCAACATATGGCACATAATCAACAACGACACGTACATCAATCAAGCTATAGGCATGCTCCCTAGGAAATGATTAATAACATATCAATCATGCTAATACATGCTTCAACAATCCACACAATTCCAAAGTTCAACAATTAACAACCAAACAATAATGGTCTTATTACAACATAAACCAAGCCTAATTACACACTCCTCACATAGGTTGAGTTACACATTGCCTTGCCCAATTTATTTGCCAAAAACATACCAAATTCAAAGTGATTCTTCCCCTTGGTTTCCTTGCCTCGAACGAAGCCCCAAGCGCCTTTATTTTTCTGCAAGGATGAAAAGAGAGCTTAAGCAAACATGCTTAGTGAGACAGCTCTTCACAAATCATCAATGCATCTATTTAAAACCATGATGGAACCATAATTCACAATACATTATCAAATCATGCATGCTAACAACTCATGCTCATATTCTTTAAACCACATGCATCCTTGAGTTTACATAACCTTGTCAAAACAATTTATAAATGATGCACAATGTCCATCTCAAATTTATGTATGTATATTGGCATTCTAGTGACCACTTAATGTGAACCTTGAGTTCACCGAATACACGGATCCATTGTTAGAGACCATTGTCTCGACATGACACGAAATCACCATTGAAATAACACGAAATCACCATTGACATGACTCAAAGTCACTATTAACATGACACGACGTCGCCTTCAGTACTACCACGCATGATCGGACATATAGTCACTCTTGTTACGTGTAGGCAGCTCTACCATGCACGGTTGGACAAAAAGTAACCCTTGTTACGTGTAGGCAATATTCTGTATTCTCAATTTTGCTTATAGTACACTTAAGACAATCCTAATGACATATCATTCGTATTCGAATCTAAAGTTAGTGTCATTAAGCCAATATCATAATCAAATGTGCATGATAACTTGCTGCTCATAATGCATGCATAATATGTTCAACAAACGAACCAAAAGCCATGCCCAAAGGTATCATCATGTATAAGGAAATTATCCATATTGTATTCCAAATCATATAACTTGTTGCTCATAATGCATGTATAATATGTTCAACAACTGAACCAAAAGCCATGCCCAAAGGCACCATCATATATAAGGCAAATGACCATATTGTATCCCAAATCATTTCTCATAATTTTTCATAATCATGGATGCTAAATAAGCTATGCATTTCAGCAAGTAATTCTCATGTATGCACCATTTCAAAACATGCTCATGTATTTCCATAAATCTTATTGCACTACCAACATAATGCCTTTATCAAATGTAGCCAAATCTCATATTGATTTATCAAAAACATTTACTTTACTTACTCTTGAACTATGGAAGGTTTTCACACTCTTCCATAATCCCCAAAACAGAACCGTGCCAAATGCGATACGCTTTAAATCCGTAATCACTCACCAACAAGCGAAATGAGCTTTTGCCGCTATCCGATGATTGTACCAATGCACCAGCACTCAAGCTTCTTCTTGTACCTCTTCTACAATCATTAAAAATAGAGCATTCTCACATCATAACATGCTCAAACAAACAGCCATAACCGATCACCTTTAAACTATCGAAAACTTAGCCGAAAAGACCGTAAACTAAGCCGAAACGCATCCGAACAACATCAGCCCAAAACCTAACGAATCTAACATCTAATCCACTTCAATTATGATCCAAAAACACATCCAAACCATCCTTATATCTCCAGCAACATTAAAGCATCTAAAATAGCCCATAAAACAACCGAAAAGCACCTTAAAACTACACCGATTACATTATTCCGGGATTAAATTAATGTGCTATCAAATCAAGACTCAATTAATCATTTAATTAACATAAAAACATAATTGAATCCATATAATTCCAGCATTGAATGAGATCCAAATAGATTTCACAAAAACATTCACAAAATCACTAGATCTAACATTAAAAACATAAAATCAAGTTTTTATTAAAAGATTAGCAAGCTAATACTTGGGAATTTCAATAAAGAACCTTAGAAAAGAATAAAAATCCAGAAAATTACCTTCAAGATCTATTCACCTAAAAGATGTAATTTCCTCTTCTTGATTCCTTGCAATTTGATGTAGATTTGATGAAATTGATGCTTAGGTTTTGTAAAGGATGGAAAGATGATGCAAATGATGTAATCTTTATGGAAAAAGATGCAAAAATCAGTAAGGAATTGAAGAGAAAAGATGAAGAAAAAGTGGAGAGAAAATGAGAGAAAAAGATGAGAGAAAATGAGAGAAAAGTGGTTTTGAGAGAAAATGATTAAAAATATCTAATTAAAGTAATTAAAACACATTTTGGTGAATAAATCATTATTAAAAATTAGAAATGGGTTTATGGCCCTCTAAGGATTCTAAGTTTAGCTTGCTTTTCAATTTAGTCACTAAAACATGTAATTTTTCAAAAATTACAAAATAAATCCTCCAATTTTTCCAAAAATTACAAATTGGTCATTTATGCATAATTAAGCATAATTAAAAATTAATATAAAGTCCAAATTATTTTCTTTTAATCTTGAAACATATTTTCAATATTTTAAACCATATTCCAAAATTATTATTTTTCCTAATTAAAATATTCTTATTTATTTTTCCCCAGAATAATGAACCGAAGAATCCGATTCAACCCAAATCGAATTCTCCAAACTACTAACCCCAAAATCGGGATGTTACAAAGCTTGAAAGGCCTGGGGTTGTTGTGGATCATCTCATTAAGTCCGCACATTTTATTCCGGTTCGAGTTGACTATCTTGTCAGTAAGTTAGCTTGATTGTACATATCTAAGATAGTACGACTCCATGAGTACCCGTTTCTATAATATATGATCGTGACCCAAGGTTTACAGCCAAGTTCTGGAATTCCTTTCATACTGCTATGGGCACTCGACTTAATTTCAGTACAGCTTACCATCCGTAGACTGATGGTCAATCTGAGCGGGTTATTCAGATTCTTGAGGATATGTTAAGGGGATGTGTTGTGGATTATCCGGGAAGTTGGGAGAATTTTCTACCATTAGCAAAGTTTGTTTATAATAATAGTTATCAGGCGAGTTTTCAGATGGCACCTTACGAAGCTTTGTATGGACGTAGGTGTCATACACCCATTGGTTGGACTGAGTTAACTGAACATAGGATTTTGGGTCCTGATATTACTCTAGAAGCTGAGGAAAAAGTTAGAATGATCATAGACAAACTTAAGGTTGCTTTTGATAGACAAAAGTCTTACGCGGATCTGAAATGTTGGGATATTGAGTATGATGTGAGTGATAGAGTTTTCCTGAAAATTTCTCCATGGCAGAAGGTATTACGTTTTGGTCGGAAAGGTAAATTAAGTCCCCGTTTTATTGGTCCTTATCAGATTTTACAGAGAGTGGGACCAGTTGCCTATCAGCTTGAGTTACCTTCTGAATTACAGCATATACATGATATGTTTCATGTTTCTATGTTGAGATGATATAGTCCGACCCATCCCACATCATTTCTGTTGATGATATTGAGGTTAGACCTGATGTAAGTTTTGAAGAAGAACCAGTTAAAATTTTTTAGGAAGACAAGAGAGTGTTAAGAAAAAAGACTATTAAGATGGTCAAAGTTTTGTGGCGTCATCATGGTTACGATGAGGCTATGTGGATTCCTTGTGAGGGTATTTTTAGAATTTTGTTCGAATCCTAAACCTAATGTGATTAAAATTATTTGTGGCTATATCAGAACTCTCTCCCTCTATCGTTCTTCCCTGTTCTACCTCTCTCTAACTCGTTTCTATTATTTTTTGACTGGTGAAATTCTCTTGTGAGTTTTCTTTGCTCCGGCAATCGGTAAGTACCTTTAGTGGTTTTGTTTTATTTTGTTTTATAGGTTCGGGGAATCATTGTTCCAATTCTTTTGGTTTAATGGGGGGGTTGAAAGTTCGGTGAGTATGGTAAATCAAAACTTGCTTCTATCCTTTATCGGCAGTGTTGGTTAGGGGAAGTTTAGTTGAATTTTTGCTTGATTGTTTCGACAATCATTGGTGATGGCCGGTGATGAGAGTCTCTCGGTTTAGGGGAAGGGGGTTGGGTGCATAGTGTCGGTGTTTGTGGATGTTGTAGGAATCGGGGATGAAGTTTTGGTATTGAAAATTATGGGTGTTAACCTACATGTATTATTTTGGGACAGTGTGCTAAGAAACAATTAAGAAACAAATTCAATTTGTTTCCATTCTTGTTTCCACATGAAGAAACAAATGCAATTTGTTTTCATTCTTGTTTTCACGTGAATTTATGGTGGTGGATAATAATTATTTTACTTTTCAGAAACCAACTTTGCTTTGGCAATGGTGTTGAAGTGTGAGACAAGTAATTTTAGATTCGAACCCGAAAGCCTTGTTTTGACCCTTTTAAGTATGTCTTGGGTGAGTGGAATTGAATAAAAGTTTAATTGGGATTTTTATGGTCTTTTTCAGACGACGTGAGCTACAAAGAGGAAGTGTTACCTCCACTGCCTTTGCCTCGTATTCGATCGACTCCTGCGAGCGTCGCTCGTGATACGCGTATCTATTCTTTTTAAGTTCTTTTAGGTGACATATTATTGTTTAGAATGAGTTTAATTAATAAAACTTATTGTAGGCTCTGACTCAGCTAGAGCAAGACCTAGCTCAGACCGTGGAAAACGTTCGTGTTAGCAGTAATATTTGTGTTTCGAGAGGTGTGTTCTCTTCTTGTGCTATATTGTGTTTTGTGATTAATTACTTATTGTGATACTGAAATCCTGAGATTCCCTGTGATATTATGATTGGATCATCTGAGTTATGCATATCATATTTTATATAATTATTTGTGCTGAGACTTTTGAGTTCATTTGCATTAATTGCATTACATGTGCATGGGATGGATTGTATGGAGGAAGGCAGTTTTACCACACTGTGTTTTGGAGAAATAAGGGGTGAGAGGTTCTGAGGAACTACCTCCATTGTGATCGGTTGACTTTGCCACCACTGTGTTTGGCGTTTGGAGTATGGGACTGCATTCTCTATGACATTGCATTCATCACTCATGAGTTAATTATTGCGATTATTTACATATTATATATCTGTGATTGTGAACTGAATGCTTAAGTGAATTATGACTGCATTATAGAGGCACACTGGGCTTTATAGCTTACCCTTTTAATTTAATATTTTAGATACTCGACCTTAGGAGTTGGTACTCGAAGCTCTCAACCGGATATTTATTTTCCAAATATTTTCAGTATGTTAGTTATCAGATATTTCACTTTTATTATTTTAGGAGTATTAGGGATTGAAATGCTTTTAAGTTTGATGCATCAAATCGGATATTTGATTTATTAATTTTGTTCAAGATATTTATTCTTTTTAAATTATGGTTTTACCGATTGTATTGTAAATTTGGTATTTTGAAATCACTTTCTGATTTACTTGTTGAACAAATTATAAAATATTAATTTTTAACCTAACGTACACCTCAAGTCAAGAATAAGGGGTTACAGTTTCTGTCTAATGGATGTTGTTACATCTTATTTGAATGGGCTTCTTGATAGTAATACTTACATGAAACTTCTGAAAAAAATTAGATTGTCATAAACAGTTAATTTAAGTTCTCGAGAAAATTATTCAATCATATTGGATATATCTTTTTATGACTTAAAACAATTTAGGCGTATTTGGTATGATCGCCTCATTGAATGCTTATTAGCATAGTGCTATTTGAATTGTTTACTTTCCCTGAGCATTTTTATTAAGAGGTTTAGCTCTGAATTTTTATTGTTGTGTATGTAGATGATTTGAATATCATTGAGACTCGTGAAAAGATCTCCTTAAATCCTTGTGCATCAATCGACATACAGAAAAATGTTGAAAGAGACTTTACATGCATAACGCATATTCAGTGATCACCCTTATAGTTGCTAGGTCTCTTAATGTAAACAAAGAATCTTTCCACCTCAAGGAAAGGATAATGATATTCTAGGTTTAAAAGCACAATATATATATTATTTGATCTGGAAGTTTCGTATCTTAACTGGTCTAGAAATATTATTTAAGTTCTATGAGATCATTACCTTTAATTGTTATGCATGAAGCAAAGACGAAAGATATGTTTGGCTAAACATATCCTGAAGATATCTGAATTACTTTCACAAGATAATATGCAAGCTATTTAGTGTAAAGATAATGCAAAATTTATATCTCAAGGTGGATATATCAAATGTGATAAAATAAAACATATTTATTTCAAGTTTCGTCCCTCATGATCTTCATAAGAATAGTATCATCAATTTTTTTCAAGCAATAATTTAAAAGATTTATCCACTAGTGCATAATCTATTTCAACATTTGAAGACTGTATTCAATATTGAATTATGAAGATTCAAAGATCTTATATGATATTTTCATGAGGGTGAGTAAAATACGCATTCCACTCTTTTTCCCTTAACCAAGTTTTTGTCCAAATGGGTTTTCTTGGTAAGGTTTTTAATGAGGTAACATGTTATGCGTATCAAAGATGTGTGTACTCTTTTTCCTTCACTAAGAATTTTTTCCCACATGGTTTTTATCTTAGTAAGGATTTAACGAGGCACATTATCTTAATGGATATCCAAGGGGGAGTGTTATGAATATATTTATTTATGGTGGATATCTATATATTAAGTTAAACTTTAGTGGGCTTTATTATTAGGGTTTAATACCCATTGGAATTAGGATTTCTATTTTATGCCTATAAAAATAGACTTTTGGAGAAAGTATTATACATAACCCTACTTTGAGAATATAATATAAATCTCTCTCTTTATCTCTCATATTTATTCTCCTATTTTATTTTTATTCTTTACTTTATTCACAACACTTTTTTTTAATTAAATTTTATGTTGCTTCTTCGACTAATGTTTTAGTTATTTTATTGTTAGATGTCCGATGGGAAAAAATAATTTATTTTGATTTATCTCTTTATTATTCTCATACATTAGTTTCGTTACATTTTCGGATTCTTCTATGGTTTAAAATGAACTTATATATTTCTTTAGTTAACAGTTCGATATGCTATTTTGATATACTACATTATTAATTAAAGAATTATCCAACTTAGTATTTTCAATCGAAAATAATAATAAATATTTTAATTTTTCATTTTAAAGATCAAAATATTACATAAAATCTTAACCTTTTTTCATGTATACTTTTTTATTAGTATTTTTAAAACCCATAAAACTAAAGTTTTAATGTTTTTATTTTAACTGGAATTTTAATTCGGAATTAACCAAATTTTTGTCATTTTTCTCAGAAACCTAAACTACCCAAAACTTTTTTTTACTATTATTTTTTAACGAAGTAAACAAAGATTATTTTGATAATTATAACTAATTTTTGACTTTCAAAATTTTTTAACTTATTATTAAAAAAATAGATCAGAAAAAATAAATAAAATTTAAAAGATATATTATTGAATCAATATTCTACGAGTCTAACTATATTTTATATGTTAATTTTAATCTAAATTCTCAAACAACGATAAAACTCTTTCTTATTATATAATTTTTAAATTGTTTCACTCTAACTTATTTTATAGTCGATTAATTTTTCCTTTTATAACTGCTTAATATACTTTAATATTTAAAAGATACAATCTATTATATATGTTATTTAAGAGATAAAATCAACTATATTTTAAAATAATTTTTTTTTTTTACTATTCTCTACTTCTCATGTATCTCTCTTTCTTTATTAAGAAAATAAAAGTTTCTATTCTTATTATATAGCTAAAGATGTAATTTGTTCGGTGGCCGTCCCTTCCCTTGTGTGGTTACTTATCAGCATCCTTGCTATAACATCATCTATGTGAACAAAATTTGACTCATTCAAAAAAATTGAATAACTCATTCGATTCGAGGTAAAAATACTCGATTCGTTATAAAAATACTCGCTTCGTTTTATTTTTACTCTGTATTTTATAGACTTGATTAAAAAAAAAATTAAATAAAATTTGAGTTGTAAAATATATACATTGATATATAAAAATATAAAGAAATATTATTATGTATGAAAAATATATATACATATCTTATATGATTAGATAAAGTCGTTTAAATTGAAATCAGATCGTACTATAACATGATAAATAATTATAATTATATATTTATAAGAACTCGACTAGAACTTCTTAAACTCGACACAAAACGAAAAAAATTTTGAATAAAATTTGAGTTATAATATATAACTCGTCAACTCGAATAACTCAAAATATTTTTACTTGACTCGAACGAATACTCTGACAGTGGCATTTGGAGTTTGAGTTTTTGCTTCCATAGGACCTATTTCGGCCGTCGTTAGGTAACGTTGGGCTTTGAAGCCCAGCCCCAAAGTTAAAATAAAAGGAGGCATCGGGCACAAAAGTTTAAAATAGAGGGAAGTGATCATGTTATTTAAATGGGTCGAAATATGAGTAGGAAAAAAAAGTAGTCGAAAGAATTAGATATGCAATAATAAACATCATTATTTATAATTGGATTCCAATAAAGTTGCTTTTATCTATTCTCGTGTTATAAGGTTTGTAATTTGTCTAATACTTATATATTCATTTAGCAAAATTCTATCACGGGTGTCGAAGACTACTGAACACCACTAATATTGAACATTGTTGAACACTATTAAATTAATTAAAAAAAAATTAAATCTCAAGAACTCAGTATATAATCAATAAAAGAGTGATAAACTCATCATATACTTAATAATTGTATGATTAATCCTTTAAATTTTAATTGTTTACAAATTAATTTAATAATGTTCAACGGTGTACCACATTAACAATGTTCAACGGTATTTGACGTTTGTTGTAGACTCATCCATTTATTTATTACTGGATTTATAACCTTTGTAACATGAGAAATTATATCATGGGTAAGTTTTATTATATTATTTATGGGACTAACCATTAAAAGCCATTCATCTTATGAATTTTTTATATCATATTTTTTTAAGTTAATTTTTACTTATATTTTCTATTAATTTATTTTAAAATAATTTTTTAAATAAAGATTCACTTAATAAAAAATATGATAATAAAAATTAATGATATAAATAATTTTTAATAATACCTATACGCACATAATAAGATTTATCCATAATATAATTTCTCGTTTGTTACAGGATAATTACCATTTTCAATTCATTCTGATCTTCAAGTTAATTCATCTTACAAAATGCCACTAAATTGCTTACACTTTCCCACATTCCCTTGTGCTTTTTGTGAGGACCAAGTAAAAGCGTAACACAACAAATAAATCCATAATTCCGGGACCTACTAGCAGACAGGAGTTTGAATCAGTATTTGGATGGTTGAATGAAAGCAACCACCACCGACAACCCCACTAGACAGACTTTTTTTTTTTCAGGAAAGAATGTACTATTTTATGTTAAACGATATAAACTATTAAAATTTTAAAAGCGTAAACTTATAAAATTTTAAAAAATATATTTTTAATATAAAATAAAAAATATCAAAAAATGTTAAATCATATATAATTTTTATTTTTGAATAATAACGGTTCTTTTAATTTAGAGTGAACAAAATTCAACTCGAGACAAAAATATTTAATTAGTTTTGACTCGACTAAAAATTTTATAAATTCAATCGATTTTAAAAAATTTCAAAGAAATTTTGAGTTATAAAATAAAAATTTTAATAAATAACTCAAAATTTTTAATAATTAAAGAATTTATTTTCCAATTCGAGATAAATCCTTATATTTTTTATGACATATATATTGATATATAAAAATAAAAAATTATCACATATAAAAATATGAAAGTATATATACATATATATATATATCTTATATGATTAAAAAAGTCTTTTAAATTAAAATCAAATCATACTATAACATGATAAATATAAAAATATGAAAGTATATATACATATATATATCTTATATGATTAAAAAAGTCTTTTAAATTAAAATCAAATCATACTATAACATGAAAAATATAAAAATATGAAAGTATATATATATTATATGATTGAAAAATTCATTTAAACTAAAATCAAATCATACTATAACATGATAAATAATTATAATTAAATTTTTATGAGAGTTCGAAAATCCGACTCAACTCAAATTTCTTAAACTTAACTTGAATAAAGAAATTTAACGAACTTCAACACTCATCCCTACTTTCAACCCCTCTCAATCCATCTGTCTGCTCCATTCAATTCATTCTTTTGTCTTCCTTTTCCAAAATAACTCTCTCTGTTTTCACTCTGTTTCCACTTTGTTTCAGTCGTATCTGTGTCCTAGGAATGTGGGTATTTTGGTGATCAGTTCTTTATCAACTTCTTGAACCATAGAGAAGCTGCTTTGCATCGCTTTTCTTGTATATACACCTACAGGGTCTTCCCTATGTATCATAGCGATATCATGAGGGTCTCCTCTCCTAGGCAGGCCTATATTGCCCTATAGAATTTAGGTTAATCTCAGGCTTTTAACACTCTATAAACAATAAAAACCAAGGCCGCGACAGTGGATTGTTTCGGTAGAGCCTCTACACCTCCAAACTCGAATCAAGTATTGTCCTCAATGCTTATATTAGGGACATATAATAGGAAATAAAATTTAAAAAGGAAACAAGTAAGAGGAGCTGCTGGTGACAATCAGTTGCCATGGTCTTGATGTTATGAACGTCTTTACCCTTGAAAATAAACAAGAAAAGATTAATAATAAAAATCTAAACTAAAACTAATCTTAAAGTGTAATAAAGATAAGATGGAAGGATTAATTCACGATAAGGATGCATGTAGGTGCATCTCCTAAAGTGAGGGTTTCTATAATTCTCATCTCGTGTTGACCAGAATAGTTCTTCAACTGTTGGTCATTCACTTTGAATTCATACCCATCCTTTTTTGATTTGATCATTACTACACCATATGGATAAACCTGAATAACTTCAAATAGGCTTGACCATCTTGACCTTAGTTTATCTAGGAACAGTTTGAGTCTAGAATTGAAAAGGAGGACTTGTTGCCCTGGCAGTACCTGCCTCGGCAGTAGCTTACTGTCATGCCATCGTTTAGTCTTTTCTTTGTAGATTTTGACATTTTCATAGGCTGCTGCTCTGAATTCTTCTATCTCACTAAGGTCTAGTAATCGTTTTTTGTCAGCTTTCTCCTATTTCATGTTCAAATTCTTTACTGCCCAATAGGCTTTGTGCTCAATTTTCACTGGCAAATGGCATTCTTTTCCAAATACAAGCCTGTATGGAGATGTTCCCAATAGGGTCTTGTAGGTTGTCCTATATGCCTATAGGGCATCGTCGAGACGATGAGAGCAATCCTTTCTAGGGTTTACCACCTTTTCAAGTATTTGTTTTAATTCCCTGTTCGATATTTTAGCTTACCCATTTGTCTGTGGATTGTAGGTCATGGTAATTCTATGAGTGACACCTAGTTTCTTTAGGGTCATGGTAATAAGTTTGTTGTCAAAGTGTTTACCTTCATCGCTAATTATTGCTCTAGGGACTCCAAATCTGGTGAAGATGTTCTTCTTGAGGAATTTTTGTACAATCTTGGAGTCATTATGAGGTGTGACAATTGCTTCGACCCATTTTGATACATAGTCCACCGCTACTAGGATGTAGAGATTACCTTGAGATGATGGGAATGACCCCATGAAATCTATGCCCCAAACATCAAATAATTCTACTTCTAATATGGGTTGTTGTGGCATCTCATTGCGCCTAGAGTATTGCCTGTTCGTTGGCATCGATCACAATTCTTGTAGTAAAGTTGAGCATCTTTGAATAGTGTGGGCCAATAAAGGCTTGATTGAAGCACTTTAGCGGCTGTTATGTTTCCTCCAAAATGTCCTACACAAGGCGAATCATGACAGTGCCGAAGCACTTCTTGTTGCTCATCCTATGGAACACATGTTGAGACCGCTGGCACACCCCATGGCACAGCGAAACAAAATTACGATGGTCTTTCCAGTGATCCATCTACGTTTAATCCGAAATCAAGAGAAAGAGTTACGATAACTTACATTGGGTTCCTTGATAAACAGCAAAAACATTAACTAGATTTGCGGTAATCACGATCGTTCGACAATTCGAATCTTTAGCCTCCACGAATATCGTCTCGGCCTCTATTCAGTTACCCAGTTAAGAGAGCAAATCTCAAAAAACTGTTTTTCGTGATTCTAGGGTTTGGAATTCGGAATTCTCTAATGTTGGCTGCTAGACCAAAAGATCCTTTATATAGGTATAATCCTGGGTATAAGAGTTTGATTCCGAGTTTGTTTAGGAAATAATTAATATTATTATTTCCTTAAATTTTGGAATCTATATTTAATTCGAATTTGAAAAGGGATATAATTACTTTAATTATATCCTTTATATTTAAAATTCGGGATTAAATATAATCTACTTATACATATATATTTGCTCATTTTCAACCATTGAGTGTACCCTGTAGGCTCATTGTAACGTTAGTTATAATATTAGAAGAATTTTAATATTATAAACAATGAGTGACATCTAGCAATATATCATTGTCATCTAAGTTACAAGAGATCATGATTCAATGTATCATGTCCGTGACCAACTCTTTTAATGTATTATATCCTTTTGTCTTTTTATATCTTTAATAGGAACAAGTCTTGGAATAATCACACTTGTATAGCCTATTTTAATGTTTCTTGATTTCTAGAGTGAACTACTTTTAATGAATAATTTGTGATATCTCATATCTACGTATTCAATCATGGCCATGCATTTCTAGTCTCACTCAATCAAGTGGCCTTTGATATATTTTCCCATTATGTAGGAAGGACAAATCCTATCTCAATTATTCACATCTCACTACATACATTGTAATATGTCCAATGTTAGTTTTTATAGTGTAACTAATTACGAGACATGTTTAACTGCATCAAAACATAAAACAACATATATTGAGATAGTAATAATCTCAAGTCTAAGGGTCATACATATAATTGTCACTATGAGCAATATCGTGACTGTCACATAATAATCCAAGATATATGCTCATAGTGGATCAATCGAATATATTATTCTCTACTAATATATTCATGTATTAATTCTGACATCTCTATGTCAGTGACAACTCATTGTCATCAATTAATCACATGTTAGTCTTAAGTGTATTATTATTGTCTATACCCATAATAATATTTGACTAAGGATCTTTTAATAATAATACATATATTATTATATGGACTTTATTTTTTCTCAGTTTATGTGACACATATATCTAAAAACAATAATGGAAATGTCTTTATTCAATAAAATTGGTAAATAAAAGTATCCATACAATCATAATATAATTGGTCTTTGGGCATATTCTAACAATCTCCCACTAGTACTGAGACCAATCACTCACATATCTAATACCGAGTTACTCAGTGTGACAATCATGTTTCTGTTGCGTCAGAGGCTTCGTCAAGGGATCAACAATGTTATCATCCATGTGTACTTTACATATCTCTACATCTCCTCGATCTATGATCTCTTGAATGAGATGGAAGCGTCTAAGAATATGTTTGGATCGTTGATGAGATCTAGGTTCCTTTTCTTGTGCAATGGCTCCATTGTTGTCACAAGGAAGTTCTATAGCATCTGATATGCTTGGAACAACCCCTAGTTCGGATATGAACTTTTTGATCCAAACAGCTTCCTTTGCTTCTTCATTGGCTGCAACATACTCAGCCTCTATCGTAGAATCAGCTATTGTATCTTGCTTAGAACTTTTCCAGCTTACAACACCTCCGTTAAGGCAAAACACAAATCCAGATTGCGATCTTGAGTCATCCTTATCTGTTTGGAAACTAGCATCAGTATAACCTTTTATACTAAGCTCTTCTTTTCCTCCATAGACAAGAAATGTATCCTTAGTTCTTCTCAAGTACTTAAGGATGTTTTTGACTACTATCCAGTGACTTTCACCAGGGTTTACCTGATATCAACTTGTTATGCTTAAGGCATACGATACATCTGGTCGAGTATATATCATGGCATACATGATAGAACCAATAGCCGAAGCACATGGAATCTTACTCATTCGTTCTCTTTCTTGTGGAGTTGAAGGACACATTTTCTTCGAAAGAGATATACCATGTCTCATAGGTAAGAATCCTTTCTTGGATTCTTCCATACTGAATCTCTTTAGAACTTTGTCTATATATGTACTTTGACTCAGACCTAGAAGTCATCTAGATCTATCTCTATAGATCTTAACCCCTAAGATATATGCTGCCTCACCCAAATCTTTCATAGAGAAACAACTACTTAACCAAGTCTTAACTGACTATAAGGTAGGTATGTCGTTTCCTATAAGAAGTATGTCATCTACATACAAGATTAGGAAAGAAACAATGCTCCCACTAGTCTTCTTGTAAACACAAGGCTCATCTTCGTTCTTGATAAAACCAAACTCTTTGATTGCATCATTAAAATGAAGACTCCAGCTTCGAGAAGCTTGCTTCAGTCCATAAATGGACCTTTGTAGCTTACAAACCTTTCCAGCATTTCCTAGAGCGACAAAACCTTCTGGTTGTGTCATGTACACATCCTCTTCAAAGTTTTCCATTAAGGAAAGCGGTTTTGACGTCCATTTGCCAAATTTCATAATCATAGAATGCAGTTATAGCAAGCAAGATCAGGATGGATTTAAACATAGCTACAGGGGAGAAAGTTTCGTCATAGTCAATACCATGAACTTGTCGAAAACCTTTAGCGACTAGTCGCCCCTTGTATGTTTGTACGTTTCCATCCATGTCATTTTTTTATTGAAAACTCATTTACACCCTATAGGTTTTATCCCTTCAGGTGATTCAACCAAAGTCCATACTTGGTTGACTGACATAGATTCCATCTCAGATTTCATGGCCTCAAGCCATTTCTCAGAGTCTGGGCTCGATATTACCTCTTGATAAGTTCTTGGCTAATCTTGATCCATAATGAGAACATCTCCATGCATGGTAATGAGAAATCCATATCTCTCAGGTGCATGGCGTTCTCTTATGGACCTGCGCAGTGGTTGTGTTTCTAAATCTATTGATTGTTCCTCAACAATTTGTGGAACATGTTCAATCTCAAGTTAAGTGAATTGTTTTTCTTGAACTTCTCCAAGTTCAATATCTCTACCCTTTCCTTTCTTATTGACAAATTCTTTTTCGAGAAAAACTCTTGTTCAAGCAACAAATACTTTGTTCTCTTTAAGGTTAAAAAAATAATATCCCTTAGTTTCTTTGGGATATCCAACAAAATTACACTTATGAGATTTGGGTTCAAGCTTTGTATACATTTGATGTTTGACATATGCTTCATAACCCCAAATCTTCATAAAAGACATACTAGGACATTTTCTAGTCCATATCTCATATGGTGTCTTTTGAACAAATTTAGACGGAACACGATTTAAAGTGAAAGCAACTGTTTCTAGTGCATGTCCCCAGAAAGAAGTTGGAAGATCACTATGACTCATCATTGATCGAACAATGTGTAACAAAGTTCGATTTCTCCTCTCAGAAACTCGATTCCACTGTGGTGTACCTGGTGGTGTAAGTTGTGAGACAATCCCACATTATTTAAGGAGTTCATCAAATTCTATGCTTAAGTATTTTATATCTCGATCTGATCGAAGTGCTTTAATACTCTTGCCTAATTGATTTTGTACTTCATTCTTAAATTCTTTAATGTTTTTGATAGCCTCAGATTTATGGCGTATAAGGTAAATGTAACCATATCGACTGAAGTCATCAGTGAAAGTGATGAAGTACTGAAATTCACCTATAGCTTACGTGTTCATTGGTCCACATATATCACTATGTATTAATCCCAATAAATCACTTGCTCGCTCACTTTTACCATTAAAAGGAGCCTTAGTCATTTTTCCTAATAAGCAAGATTCACATACATCCAGTTGCTCGAAAATAAATGAATCTAAGAATCCATCTTTATGGAGTCTTGATATGCGTTTCTCACTTATATGGCCTAAACGACAATGCAGAGATAAGTTTGATTTGAGTCATTTGTTTTTGATCTTTTGGTATTTATGTTTATGTTATAAATGGCATTTTCTAGATTTAAAATATATAAGTCATTAACCAATTGTGCTGAACTATAAAAATATTATCGAGATAAAAGAACAACAATTATTCTTAATAATAATCTCAAATTCAATCTTGTCCAAATAAGAAATAGAAATAATGTTTTTAGTCAAACTAGGCACAAAATAACAATCTTCTAAATGTAAATCAAGTCCACTAGGTAAAGATAAAACTTATGTTCCTATAGCTAATGCAGCAACTCTTGCTCCATTTCTCACTCGTAGGTCTACATCTCCCTTAGCTAGATTCCTTCTCTTTTGCAGTCCTTGTACAGAAGTATAGATGTGAGAACCACAATCGATATCTAATACCCAAGAAGAAGATGTTGACAGATTCACATCGATAACATAAATACCTGAAGCAGATGCACCATTTGCTTTTGCCTTCTTGACCTCTTCAAGGTAAATGGGGCAATTTTTTATCCAGTGTCCGGTCTTATTGCACTGGAAACATTTTCCTTCCTTGCTAACTCCCCCTTTGGGTTTCTATGCATCATGTCCTTTGGGTATAGGCTTACCTTTACCCTTGTACTTTGCCACTGCCTTTCCCTTTCCTTTGTCCTTGCGGACCATCAGAATGGGCTTAGGTCCACCTTTAGACATATTTTTCTCAGCAGTTCGTAACATGCCAAGTAACTGTGGAAAAGTTTTGTTAATTTCATTCATGTTGAAATTAAGGACAAATTGATTTTGAAAAATCTATGTTGCCTACGAAGAGGTTAAGGGGCGAAGATTGGTAAGATTTGATAAGATTTTAAAAAATAGCGACTATTTTTCTATGGAAAAACTTCAGGATTTGATAAGATTTATCAACAGAATTGTTTTTTCGGGATTTTTAAAATCCCTTAGATTTTTCCGTATCGGAATAACAATTATTCCTTTTCCCTTGATACGATCTGTTACCGCACTTTCACTGATCACTATGTCAACGATTCACATATGATTATCGTAAAACCCTTGTAGCAACATGACGACTATAATTAACAAATTAACATATTAATCGTGTCCCTAATCGACTAGCAATATCAATATATATCATCAACACAGTAAAATAAAGTATGCATCTCATATATATCGCATCACCCAAGTATTTAATCCGATTACGGATCGTACAAATGGCTCTAATACCACTGTTAGGACCGCCAGTACACCCCATGGTGCAATGGAACAAAATTACGATGGTCTTTCTAGTGATCCATGTACGTTTAATCCAGAATCAAGAGGAAGAGTGACGATAACTTACATTAGGATCCTTGATAAACAGCAAAAACAACAACTGGATTTGCGGTAATCATGATCGTTCGACAATTCGAATCTTTAGCCTCTACGAATATCATCTCGGCCTCTACTCAGTTCACCCGATTAAGAGAGCAAATCTCGAAAAACTATTTTTCGTGATTCTAGGGTTTGGAATTCAGAATTCTCTGATGTTGGCTGCTAGACCAAACGATCCTTTATATAGGTGTAACCCTAGGTATAAGAGTTTGATTCCGAGTTTGTTTAGGAAATAATTAATATTATTATTTTCTTAAATTTTGGAATCTATATTTAATTCGAATTTGAAAAGGGATATAATTACTTTAATTATATCCTTTATATTTAAAATTCGGGATTAAATATAATCTACTTATACATATATATTTGCTCATTTTCAACCATTGAGTGTACCCTGTAGGCTCATTGTAACGTTAGTTATAATATTAGAAGAATTTTAAAATTATAAACAATGAGTGACATCTAGCAATATATCATTGTCATCTAAGTTACAAGAGATCATGATTCAATGTATCATGTCCGTGACCAACTCTTTTAATGTATTATATCCTTTTGTCTTTTTATATCTTTAATAGGAACAAGTCTTGGAATAATCACACTTGTATAGCCTATTTTAATGTTTCTTGATTTCTAGAGTGAACTACTTTTAATGAATAATTTGTGATATCTCATATCTACGTATTCAAGCATGGCCATGCATTTCTAGTCTCACTCAATCAAGTGGCCTTTGATATATTTTCCCATTATGTAGGAAGGACAAATCCTATCTCGATTATTCACATCTCACTACATACATTGTAATATGTCCAATGTCAGTTTTTATAGTGTAACTAATTACGAGACATGTTTAACTGCATCAAAACATAAAACAACATATATTGAGATAGTAATAAACTCAAGTCTAAGGGCCATACATATAATTGTCACTATGAGCAATATCGTGACTGTCACATAATAATCCAAGATATATGCTCATAGTGGGTCAATCCAATATATTATTCTCTACTAATATATTCATGTATTAATTTTGACATCTCTATATCAATGACAACTGATTATCATCAATTAATAACATGTTAGTCTTAAGCGTATTATTATTGTCCATACTCATTACAATACTTGACTAAGGGTATTTTAATAATAATACATATAGTATTATATGGACCTTATTGTTTCTCAATTTATGTGACACATATATCTGAAAACAATAATAATAATTCCTTTATTCAATAAAATTGGTAAATAAAAGTATCCATACAATCATTATATGATTGGTCTTTGGGCATATTCTAACAACACATCTTCTTATAACCTGATCTGCACATTGCTTGAACAAAAGAGGATCGTCCTAGAAATAATGCTTTGCATCATGCTGAAAACTCTTCTTTTCATTATAGTTAAGGTTATAAAGGAGAATACCACTAGCTAAATAATTAACAAGATCAACATACCAAGGGGTGGTTGTTACAGTAGCAAGATCTTCTATCAATATTGCCGAGATGTATTCAGTTAATGCCTCGGCGAGACAACTATATGTTATCGCAGTCTCTGTCTCGGCAGTATCCTCTACAATTGCCGCAATATGCAGGATGTGTTCATCTGGGAATGCATCTTGTATTTCTTCGAGTGAGTTGTTATTATCTTTAGCTTCTAGTTTAGAGAGATAATCGGCTATATGATTTTCTGTACCTTTTTTATCCTTGATTTCAACATCAAATTCTTGCAAAAGAAGGATCCATCTAATCAGTCTAGGCTTTGCATCCTTCTTTGAGAATAGGTACTTAATTATCGAATGATCAGTATGGACAATCACTTTTTTAGAAAATTTAGATTTTTTTGTCTTGTTTGAGCAAGTAACATAGGGGTTTAGAAATTTTAGAAAAATTAGAAATAAATCTTCTATAAAATCTTGCATGGCCCAAAAAGCTTCGAACTCCTTTCACAGAAATTGGTGGAGACAAATTCTTTATCACATCAATCTTGGCTTTATCAACTTTGATTCTTTGTGATGATATTTTATGGCCCAATACTATGCCTTCATTCAACATAAAGTGACATTTTCCCCAATTGTGGACTAGATTGGATTCCTCACATCTTTGCAACACTTTTTCTAAATTGCCGAGGCAGTGATTAAAGCTTTCTCCAAAGATTGAAAAATCATCCATGAATATCTACAAGAAGTCCTCTATCATGTCAGAAAAAATTGTCATCATACATCTCTGAAAAGTTGTCGGGGCATTGCAAAGGCCGAACGACATTCGCCTAAATGCATATGTCCCATATGGGCAGGTGAAGGTGGTTTTTTCCTAGTCTTCTAGATTTATGAAAATCTGATTATAGCCTGAATAACCATCAAGAAAACAGTAAAAAGATTTACCAGTAAGTCTATCAAGCATTTCATCAATAAATGGTAAGGGGAAGTGATCGTTCTTTGTTGCCTTATCCAACTTGCGATAATCTGTACAAACCCTCCAACCGGTCACAGTCCTAGTTGGGATCAGCTCGTTGTTCTCGTTGGTTATGACAGTCATACCACCTTTCTTGGGTACACATTGTACCGGGCTTACTCATACACTATCAGAAATAGGGTAGATAATTCATACATCAAGCCACTTGATTATTTGCTTACGTACTACCTCTTTCAGAGCATGGTTTAGTCTCCTTTTGGGCCTCAACAGTGGGTTTATGGTTTTCCTCTAAAATGATTTTATGCATACACACTACTGGACTTATTCCCTTCAAATCATCAATTGACCACCCAATTGCCTTCTTATGCTGACGCAGCATCTCTATCAGGCTTTGTTCCTGTTCTGGCTACAACTTAGAAGAAATAATTATCGGCATTGTGTGGTTGGCTCCCAAATAAGAATTTTTAGTTTTTCAGGTAAGGTTTTTAATTTTGTGACCAGTGGTTCCTTACTTACAGATTTTTCGTTCTTACATGGGTAATTTAAAGGTTCAAAATACTTACTTGGAAGGTGTGCTGTCCAGTTAGCTTTCTCAATTTTTGATGTTTCAACTCTGTCTAAAGTTCTTCTGTAACAGTCATCTATATCACTGCTGAGGCAGAACTGTGGTGTATCGTTAAGATCGATGCCGAGGTAGTGGTTGCTGAGATAGGATATTATACTAACTGATCTATATTGTACATCATCTGACATTCTTCTGGATCGTCATGTCTTTTCAGAATTTGGAAAACATTGAGTTTGAATTGTTGATCATTAATCCGTATTGTCAACTCTCCTTTTTTTACATCAAGTAGTGTGCGTCCAGTAGCAAGGAAAGGTCTCCCGAGGATGATCGGTACATTATCATCTGCTTCACAATCAAGGACAAGAAAGTCAGCGGGAAAATAAATTTATCCACTCTTACCAGTATATCCTCGATCTTTCCTTCGGGTTGCACATATGATCTATCCGCAAGTTGGAGCATCACGGTTGTGGGTTTTTCCCTCCATATTCCAAGCTTTTGGAATACAGATTTAGGTATCAAGTTGATGCTTGCTACAAGGTCTCATAGGGCCTTTCCTTCGTAATGGTTACCTATTGTACAAGGTATGGTAAACCATCCAGGGTCCTTCAATTTTAATGGCATGCGATTGTGCAACATTGTCATGTATCCTTCGGTAGCAACCACTGTTTCGAACTCACCAAGCCTCTCTCTCTTAGACACAATGTCTTTCAAGAACTTAGCATAATTAGGCATTTGTTCAATTATCTCTACAAATGGTAAGTTGATGTGGACTTGCTTTAAAATATCAAGAAATTTCTTAAATTCATGGTCTTGATTTTGCTTTTTCAACATTTGTGGGAACGGTGGTGGTGGTCTCATTTCTTCCAGGGTTTCTTTAGTTTGGAATTTAATACCTCAGACCATTGGGTCTGTCGTTGTCTCGGCAGTTTGTTTAGGTATTGCCGAGTTCTCTTCTGGGGTAGTGTTTTCTATTGTGACATGATCATTTTGCTCAACATCCAAGTCTTCTTTGTTTGTTTCTTCTAGTGGGACTTTGTCTAATAGGTTTCTGTAATACCCCAATTTGGGCCTAGAAGTTTAGAGGCCGGTTTAGTGTTCTAGTGGACCGATTTTGTCGGTTTAGCCTAATTCAGGATTAAAAATTGATTTTTAATCAAAATAAATTATGGAAAAATATTATAAAATCCTTAATTAATATATATTAGACTTTGGTCGAATTAATTTTGAAAATCGACCCTTGAAACCCTAAGATTTTGAAATTAGTGACCGTTTTATAAAAATTAAAAATTTAGAGATAATTTTATGAAACAAGTCAAAACTTTGAATATTTGAGGGGCTTTGATCCAATTATAATCCTAGTTGGTCTAGGCTTTTCAAATATTAATTAATTAAACCCAAATTCTATTTTAAAATAAATAACTTAATTAAACCCAATTTTAAACTCTTAAAACCTTTTTAATTAACCTAAACATAACCTATTTTTCTAATTTTCGTTTTCCCTCATTGGAGGCAGTCGTTCATCAAGTTTTCAAGGTAAAAACTCATTATTTTTCAATAAAAACGTTTACAATAATTATCTTAACTTTTCTCCTTCAAATTTTCTTGTTTTCTCATTGTTTTTCGTTTTAAAACTCGGAAAGCAATTAGATATGTTTTGGATGTGAGATTTTTTCAATCCTCTAGAACAATAAATTTCTTTACTGAAATTCCCAAGTTCTTGGCTAAGAGAAATTATTTTAATCCTTTAATTTCATAAAAATCGTTTTTTCGGCTAAAAATCTAAATTTTTGTTCAAGGGCTTTTACCCACTGTTTCTAGGTATTAAATGGATTATTTTTAATGTTTTAGGATGTTTATAAAGTGTTTTTAAGATCCCTAGTCCTGGATTATAGGCTTAAGTGAAGTTTGGTGTGTTTCGACAAGTTTTCGGTTTAAGTTTTGATAGGGTTTAAGGGTTGTTGTGTAGGGATATGACTTGTTGGTTTATTTTGTGAGTTTATAAGAATTAAACCCCTTGGTTTTGATGCTTGAAACATGACAAGAGTTAGGCGATCGCGTTTGAAGGCGTTCCAGTTCGTTTTGATGGTTTAGAGAGCAAGTATCGGTTATCGGTGAGTGAATTATGAGGGCTGCCAATTTGGCATGGTTTTAAATGTTTTTCAAAGGTTTAGGGTGTAGGAAAGGTGTGAAAAACCTCCCTATACTCTGAAGTAAATTTAAAGTATTGCTTTCTTAAAGGTTCCCATATTACGCCGTGTTTTTATTATGTTATTTGTTAAGCTCTTATTGTGTTGTGCATATGTGATTATGCATGTATATAAATGCTCATGAGAGTGTTTTTAAAGAGATTTTATATGCATTCAATGTTCCCACTATTTTTATTTTTAAAAAATAAGATAAAAATGGTTTTATCGGTTTTTGTAAGTGATGCGTCAAAAGTGGGATACATGTGATTTAAATTCTATTTTAAATTAAATTTTGAGGATTGGTTTTTGATAAAATATTGGCTAGTTAAGTGATAAACCTTATGGGATAAGTTGATTGATCAATAGGGTCTAGAGTATGATGGGAGTAGTACTGTCACATACGTGTATAAATTCCTTGTGTGTTGCATTTTGGCCTATATTCTAATGTTATGTGATGGGAGTAGTACTGTCACATACGGGTTGACCGTTGTAGTACTGCCACCAGACACCAAGGTGAGATAATTTATTTTGACAGTAGTATAAACATGTGCATGCTCTAAGAGTAGTACTAACATACGGTTGCCCGTTTATCCTAATGATTTAGAGTAGTACAAATCGGATTACTAGCACCAATATATGTTTTTATTTTTCAAAGGTAAGTGTCATGGTTTTCACTTGATTGCATATGGTGTTATGCATGCGAGGTTTTATGCATTGGTATGCATGTGATTTGAGCATTGCTATGTTGATAGCATGTAAGACTTGAGCTTTGTGCATCGAGATGCACATGTAAGCATTGCTATGTGAGTAGCATCTAAGACTTGTCTTTTATCTTGTAAAGCGTGTGATTACAAAAATGGTTTTTACTAAAATAAATGATGGAATTGTTCGCCCTGGTTTGATGACACTTACTGAGTTTTAAAAGTGACATTGTTAGCCATGTGTGCTTTGTTTTATAAAGAGCATGACATGCTTTTAAATTGATGAAATTAGTTTAATATTGGCTTCATTGCAAGGTGTTTTTATACTTGTTTTATTCACTCACTAAGCTTATGCTTACCCTCTCATTTACCTTGCAATGTAGAGTATTTGATGTGGAGGCAGCAAAGAGAATCAAGGATCCAGGTAACCGTCAAGTGAAAGCTCAAGTGTGTCTTTATAACATTAGTAGTAGTAAGAGAGCAATGGGGATGAGTTATCATATTGTGAATAATATCTATGCTTTTGAGACTTGAAATGGTTATATGCTTATACTTATTTGATAAATATCAAAGTTGATGTTAGCTCGTGACTTTGACTTGAATTTCGCATTGATATTCCTTTAGTTATAATATAGTTATTTTGAAGTTTGGTTCTTGATATCCCTATGTGTGAATTTGAGTATTGTTGATAATGAAGCATGACTACTTATGAGTTGAATCTATGATATTGTTATTTAAGTTGGAATGCATATAGAAATCATGTTGAGAATATTGAGGTAGTTCTTCCATGTGTTTATAAGATTGTTGATGTTGAAGCATACTCTTTGGAATTGAATATATTATTACTAACTAGGTTGAATTGCATCTAGCTAATATGCCATGATATGTTCTTAAAGTGTTTTTAGGTGAATTTGCATAGAGAGAATGTCATGAAACCCTTGGAAGCTGAAAATAGTCCCTAAATTTGAGCATGCAATTAAATGACTTGTAGATATTATTTTTAAGTCTTAAATTTACGTTTAAGCATGAAATATACTTAATTAAATATTGATAACCTTAATTTCACAATCAGATTATAAAATTCTGTAAATTATAATTAGGTTCCTAAAACTTGTTCGATTAAATTAGGACTCGTTTCTCTTTAGTCTCCACTGCAATTGAACTCGGTCCTTGCATGAACTTGTAGGATCTAATAAAAGCATTTAGAAAAGATAAAAGATAAATTTTTTAGGGTTGTTTATTGGGGTGAGTCTTCGAATTAGCCTCGGTATTCCCTGTGTAACTCGTTCGAGTCGGGTGGCCTCTAGACCGGGTCGAGGGGGTTACATTTGATGATATCAGAGCTTAGGTTTATGAATCCTTTTGGTATCTTTGGTTTGGTATGTTGTAGAGTTAAATTTGTTTTAAATGTTGCTTATGCACGGTGATTGTTTGAAAATTCTATGTTATTGTATGATCTACACGGTGTTTGCTATATGTGATTGATTTGTGTTGTGACATAGTAACTGAGGTTTTTGTTTGTCAAGCACGATGTTTGTAAGCATGATTACAATTTTTATGTTATTTAATGTTTGTTATATATATGACTGTTGATGAAGCATGATTAAATTTTGATATGCTTAAATGTTGCTATATGAATTGTTGTTTGTAAGCATGATGGAATCTTGTTGCTTTGCTATGAAATTAGTTATATGTAAATGTGAACATGTCCATGAGTTGTTTGACTATGTGAAGTAAATATTATGTGACATAGACTACTATTTTAACCTTGTTTTAAGGTTATCTTGTATGTGAAATTTATGAAAGTAAAATGTGTTTAGATTTTAAATGTTTCATACATTGCTGTCTGTTGGTCTTAAAATGATTTATAAGTTGAATATCTCATGAAATTTGTGGGTTTTGATATGCCATGTAGTATAGTAAACTAGTTTGAATTTGCATTAGTTAATGCTTGAGACTTTGAGGTGATTTTATATGATATTTAATACATGTTGTGGAAAATACATTTGTTGCATGGTTATATGTACTTGATTCTAATCATAGTTGATGATTGTTCTATGTGATGTTTAAGTATATATTGTTACGGTTTATTTTGGGTACCATTGCTCTAACTACTACTAAGAAATTGTTTTATATTATACTTGAGCTACTTGGAACTTGCTTCGCGCTGGCCTTAGAAGTTTTGCAAAATGTTTTTGCATGTTAAAACTGTTTTTCTATTATATTGTGCTTGATATGGGATTAAAAAGAAAGCTAAAACTTGGTAATAGAGGAGTTACAGAGATCAGAAAGAATAAATAGATTTGTGTTGTGGTGTTGTGATATCCGATCTTGAGTTGACTGAGTCCTCGATCGTGTTTGAGTGTAAAGTGGTTTTGAATCAGTTTAGTCTGAGAATTTGTTGTGCTGGTGAGTAGTAAGAGACTAGATCATTGGAGTGACTTTGGGAGTTTCAAAGTGCTTTGTGTGCAAGGTGAATCGAATGTGTTAGAAGCGTTCGGGTTATGGTGTGGTTGTATACTCTTAAGTGCTAAGTTTCTATGGTTTGGAACGTTGAAGTGGTAGAAAGTTGAAGCTCTAGAGTTGAGGATGTTGTTTGTGAGTATGGACAACATTCATCCATAGTATAAGATCACTTATATGCATATACATTAGACATCTTAGAACATGCATGCATTCTTGAGCATAACATTAGATTGCATTTGCATGCACTTGCATAGGCATCTAGGGTGACATACAAGACTCATGCATACATTCTCCATATTTACAAATATTTCCCTCTTAAAAAAAGTTGTGTTGAGGTCGGTTCTTTAGGGAAAAGTTATAGGTTTATAAAGGTGCTTGGAAGATACTCTTGTTGGTTTTGATCCTATTGCCTAATGGGTTAAGTTACTGTTCTGGTTGGAAAGTAATCTTAGATAAGGATTGGTTAGTTGGGCTTGAAGTTGTATATGGTTGAACTTAGGTTGAGTACCTTGAGAGTAATTTTGGTTGAAGTTTGTTGTTAGTAAAGAGGAATGCTGACTTTTACGAGGTTTCTTCGGCGAAAGTTAGGTTATGTAAGAGTTTTCGTGTTATCTTTATGTTTGATGGGAATACTATTAGGTATCTTTTGTTTGGTATGGTTCAAAAAGTGGTTAGGTCAAGGGAGAAGCTGATCTTGTGTTTTATTTTGGAAAACGCTAGTTGAGTTTTTAAAAAAGAAATAAATATTTTAGAAAAAGAGTTGAGGTGATGAAGGATGCATAACAGACTTGTGTGAACCTTAAGAGGTGGTGGTTGTATCATTTGGCTTAGCTTTTGCATGTTGTGTTCATAAAGAGTTGTGTCAGGTTTTGCTTGGGTATGATCAAGTTGTTGTGAAGGTTTTGGATGTAATCCTTGGATCTCTGTATGGAGAAGTGTGATAAGGAATGTTGGATAGTTTATAACCATTATTGGTCCGACAATCTTTTGAGCTTGTTTTATCGTCAGGAAGTATTGCGAGGATTTGTGTTGTTGAGTTATATGTTTACGATTAGTTTTCTTCTGTGTGGTTGTTGTGTTAGAGTATGCCCAAAGACCAATCATATGATGATTGTATGGATACTTTCATTTACCAATTTTATTGAATAAAGGCATTGCCATTGTTGTTTTCAGATATTTGTGTCACATAAACTGAGAAACAATAAGGTCCATATAATAATATATGTATTATTATTAACAGATCCTTAGTCAAGTATTATTATGGGTATGGACAATAATAATACACTTAAGACTAACATGTGATAAATTGATAACAATGAGTTGTCATTGACATAGAGATGTCAGAATTAATACATGAATATATTAGTAGAGAATAACATATTGGATTGACCCACTATGAGCATATATCTTGGATTATTATGTGACGGTCACAATATTGCTCATAGTGACAACTATATGTATAATCCTTAGACTTGAGATTATTACTATCTCAACATATGTTGTTTTATGTTTTGATGCAGTTAAATGTGTTTCGTAATTAGTTACACTATAAAAACTGACATTGGACATATTACAATATATGTAGTGAGATGTGAATAATCAAGATAGGATTTTTCCTTCCTACATAATAGGAAAATATATCAAAGGCCACTTGATTGAGTGAGACTAAAAATGCATGGCCATGCTTGAATATGTTGATGTGAGATATCACAAATTATTCATTAATAGTAGTCCACTCTAGATATCAAGAAACACTAATAATAGGCTATACAAGTGTGACTATTCCAAGACTTGTGCCTATTAAAGATATAAAAGGACAAAAGGATATAATACATTAAAAGAGTTGGTCATGGATATGATACATCGAATCATGATCTCTTATAACTTAGATGACAATGATATATTGCTAGATGTCACTCATTATTTTTAATATTAGAATTGTTTTAATATTATTACTAACGTTACAATGAGCCTACAGGGTCACACCAAATGGTTGAAACAGAGCAAAAATATATAAGTATAAGTAGATTATATTTAATCCCGAATTTTAAATAAAGAATATAATTAAAGTAATTATATCCCTTTTAAATTCGAATTAAATATAGATTCTAATATTTAAGGAATTAATTAAAGTAATTATTTCCTATAAACCAAATCAGAATCAAACTCTTATACCTAGGGTTACACCTATATAAAGGATCAATTGGTCTAGCAGCCAAGATAGAGAATTCCGAATTCCAAACCCTAGAATCACGAGAAACAGTTTTTTTCGAGATTTGCTCTCTCAACCGAGTGAACTGAGTAGAGGCCGAGACGATATTCGTGGAGGCTAATTATTAGAATTGTCGAACAATCTTGATTATCACAAATCTAGTTACTGTTTTTGCTGCTTATCAAGGAACCCAATGTAAGTCATCGTATCTCTTCCTCTCGATTTCGGATTAAACATGCATGGATCACTGGAAAGACCGTCGTAATTTTGTTCCGCTACGCCATGGGGTGTGTCGGCGGTCCCAACATGTTGCTTAACATTAATAAGAATGTTAAGATTAAGTGGACAAAGGAGTAGCATTAAGTTTGGAAAGGTTAAAGAGGTAGAAGTTTGGGCTTAGAAAAAAAAACTAAGTGAGATAAGAGTTGGTTGATCGCAGTATCAGGTTGTATGATGGTTCCATCAGTGAGTTGTTATTTGGGAAAAGTTGTATGGATTATAATTATGGGTTGTAGTGGATTAGTTTAAGAGTGTTATGAAATCAAGAGCAATATTGGCCTGGTTAAGTTTATCGAAGGGTGTTGGTCTAGTGAAAAAGTTGTGGATGAAATTTTTCATGGTTGAGATGTTTCGAGGTAAGTTTCTATTGGATGTTTGGTGGAGCCGCGTGTGCAGGGAACATTTGAGGTTGTGTTGATGGTTTTTAGATATCGTGTTGGTTGTCTTTTATGTCTACGTGGCACGTGGTTGTATTGTATGATGCTATAAGTTAGAATGATATCGTAATGAAAGTTGTGGTATTCTTTTTCTTTGTATCTGGAAGTAAGGAGTTGTGAAAGGAGTTTGAAAGTAGTTGTTGTTTGATGGACTTGTTTTAGATGAGGATGAGTTGAAAGTGAATGTTTGTTTCGTTAGTAAATTGAGCTTGAGGGTCAGTATTCATTGAGAATGTTTTTGTCGTTGCAAGTATTATATTAAATGTGTGTGAACAAATCTCCGTAAATTCTATAACATGGTTTCTTGGCAGTTAAAAGAGAGTGTTTTCTTTGAGAATAGTTGGAGCTATTGAGCATTATGCCTTAATGTGGTAAGGTTTTGAGACAGATAATGGGTTTCCAATTGAGTTTATGAGTGTTCTCTCGTTTAATAGACATGTAACCAGTATAAATGAGTTATCCAGGTCTGGAAAGGTATGTTAAGGTGTTTCGACATGAATCTTTTGGGTTCTTGGTAAGGATGTTGTCATTGGTAGAGTTACTTATAACCATGTTTAGAAGTTTTGTGATTCAGTGGTACTATTTAAGGATTTTGTTGGTGGAAGTTGTTATGTGTTGTTATGGTGAGTGAGACTCGGTGGAATATTTTGATTGTTCTCTTGTATATTGGAATATGTTTGAGAAAGTTAAGTTTGTTAGTGGAAGTGGGAAGTTGTAGTTGTCGAGAGTTGCTTGTCAACCTTGAGTAAGGTGAGTTTAGGTCATTGGAAAAAAAAGGGATTACTTTTATCTTGAGGGTGCAATGAGTGTTGAGTAGGTATTTTTGGTGTACCATTATTTTGTGTAACACTTCAAGTGTGATGACGAGTGGTGTTAGGATGAGACTGAATCTTGTCTGTATGAGATGTATGTTAGGATCTTGGTTTTGGTAATAAAGGTCCTTTGTGGTAAGATCCTTATGTTGATCAGAGTGTTTTAGCGGCGTAAAGGTGTTTGGAAAGTCACGTGAGAGTGAAAGGAGGTTGTAAAGGAGAAGATTCCTTAACTCTTTTCACGGTGAAAATTTCAAGAACGAAATTTCTTAAGTGCGGGAGAGTTGTAACACCCTAAATTTGGGCCTAGAAGTTTAGAGGCTGGTTTAGAGTTCTAGTGGACCGATTTTGTCAATTTAGCCTAGTTCGGGATTAAATACTTAAAAATTGATTTTTAATCAAAATAAATTATGAAAAAAAATTATAAAATCCTTAATTAATATATATTAGACTTTGGTCAAATTAATTTTGAAAATCGACCCTTAAAACCCTAAGATTTTGAAATTAGTGACCGTTTTGTAAAAATTGAAAGTTTAGGGACAATTTTATGAAATAAGTCAAAACTTTGAATTTTAAGGGGCTTTGATCCAATTATAATCCTAGTTGGTCTAGGCTTTCCAAATATTAATTAATTAAGCCCAAAATCTATTTTAAAATAAATAACTTAATTAAACCCAATTTTAAACTCTTAAAAATCTTCTTAATTAACCTAAATGATGTGTGTAATATAAGCACAATTTGAGTGTAAATGTACACGTCGCCAAGTCATAAAATGATAAGTATATTGTGTATCGTCTCCACAGGGATTGATATACTTAATATGTCTTTCCTAGTTCCCTTGCTCCTGAAAAGAAAGTAAAAACACAAATAAGTTGATTTGTTTAACTAAATAAATAATTAAATAACAAAACATAAAAAAGGTTGAAGACGATATAGAGAAAATAGGTAGGATCCAATTGCGTCAATTAGTGGATTCAATTGATCTTCTTCTTGTCCAATGCAATCACATAACACTACTTCGACAGTACTGCAGATACAACCTCGACAGTATTAGTATTCTCTATCGTGGCAATCTCTTGCTCTTGGGCAAAGGCATCAAAGTTCAGCAAAGTGTTCGTAAGTGACTCCACTCATCTCTGAGTCAAAGTGTTGTTGATGACTAGTCCTTGATGATACCTCTCAGCGTAAATCAACGATAACCACCAACCAATCCAACACTTCTTTTAGCTGCTGAAACTCTTAACCTATCTCTAGGCCGAGTTAGTGTCTAAAACACTGTACTTATCCCTTTCGTGCATCTACACCTCTCGATGCTAGATAAGTAGATTACTTACAAACTTCTCTCTCAAGCTTGAATGCAAGAACAAGGAATGACAATAGGATAAGCAAACTTTGATATTATTATTGCATAAGAATAAAGATACAAGAATCAATCTCCTCTCACTAATATCGACAACCTTCACCTATCCCTAAGAAATTTAGAACATATTATCGTGAAGTACAATTCTTTAGGAGAAGGATTTCTCAAAAAATCAACTCTCCTAAACAATATGGCCGGCTAGGGTATATATAATCTTAACCTAGCGCAAACCTTTCCTAAATAGACTTTAACTTGGAGTAGGGAACAAGTCTTCTTCAAGGAATCTGATATTTTCAAGTTTGCTGCCTTTTAGAAGGGTTTTCCTGCTTGGTCTTTGACTTGGGCTTTTAGCGTGCTAGCCTGATCCAATTGGTGCGTTGTATCTTCCAGAATGTTCTCCATATATTTATCTTTCATTGCGCCTCCATTATTGGTGCTACCACACTGGATTCTGCCGCGGCCTTGTTTTCTGCCTCGGCCTCAATATTGCTTCACTACCGCTTCTGCCCTGGATATTCCTGCATGTATAGAATATGTAATAATATCTCCATTCTCTATAAATATTGGCTTTGTAAGTAATGATAACAGAATATCCAATATTTGCGCAAAGAGTTTATAATTCGGTTCAAGTTGGTGTATAATAGATGCATAAAGTACCATGAGAAGGGTAGTAAATAACTGCCTTTTAGACACTCATCAAATACCCCCAAACTTGAACTATTGCTTGTCCTCAAGCAATGCAAAACATCAAATTGCCGAACCTTACTCCCCTTTCGTCTTACTCTTCCATCTATTCTCCCCATCATGGTCATGTCTATCTCTCCGTCTTAGCCATTAGTTTACCCAAAGACTTTTACTAAGAAATAAGTTATAAGGCTAGGTGAGTATGTGCGTTTTATGGATAAGGCTGATTCAAGGCTTTCTTAGATAAACTCTAAGTTCAAGACAAGTAGAATCTTGGACTAAAGCTGTCTTCTTAAAACAACAAGTCTTGAGCCAATTTCGGGTAGCTCAAGATATGCATTTTCTATTTTCTTCTTTTTCTTATTTGTTTCTTATTAACCACCTATTTAGCATACTAGAGCCAGTTTCGGGCACCTCTAGCACGAAGGATAACAAAACTAGAGCCAGTGATAGGCACCTCTAGTTATTTTTCCAAAAGGTTCTAAGTCTTTATCACCTAAGTTTATTAAAAAAACTACTAAATCAAACAAGTCCAAAAAGTGTTTATTTTCTTTCTAACCCTAAAGCAAGCTTCTAAGTTGTATTTCATGAGTATCCTATGGTTATCTCTTCAAAAAAGAACTTGGCCATGGTAAGGAGAAAGATTTCTACAGCCTTAAAGGAGTAAACCAAAGCAAAGCTGATGTAGGGTAGTGCAAGATTACAAACAAAAATTTAAGAAAAGAGAATATTATAAAAAAATTCAGAAAAAAATTACTCCCTTTTTATGGTAATGCTGCGGCAGTGAGTAGTTTCGGTAGTACTTCTACACCTACAATCTCCCCCAAAATCAAACCGAGCATTGTCCTCAATGCTCAAAATATACACATGCAAAAGAAAACAAGGATAGTAAAGCAGTAGGGATTAAAGAGGTTTTGATTGTGATTTAGAAGAGCTGCTAGAAATAGCTGCCCTCCTAGGTATTCCTACTGATGCTTTCTGCCTTGATCCTTGTCCTGGTGATTGCTGTGTTTTTGCATGCCGGGGCGGTTGTACTCTGGTTGTTTTTTATTTCTGCAGTGGGGCAGTAACTTCATCTCCTTCTTCTTCCTCGTCTGTATGCATCACCTCTGTTCCTCCCTCTACCTCGGCAATTGGTGTACTTTCTTGGGCATGCGATGAGCTCTCATGGACATACTCATCAATCTGTCTAGAGAGACTATCTTCAGAAAAACTACCTATGGGGATAGGATTCTGTGGTGGAGAATTGAAGACAACTCTCCTTTTTGATGGCCACCTGCTGCTGGATGATGTGGAGGTCGTGCCTGCAGGTTTGGATGGGCCGGCCGTATGAAACTGCTATTGTTGTCTGGCGGTAAAGAATGGTTGAGGCCTTAGAGCAGGGGTTGTCTCTGTGTATGGGGAGGTAGTGACGAAAATGTTGGGAGGGAAATCTGGAAACTGCATCCTATGGGTGAGAAAATTCTGGATTAGCATATTGGCAAGAGTGTTGTTGAAATCTCTATGATATTCCATGTATCTTTGCTGGCGCAAGTTCATGTATGACATCCTCTGCAAAATCTCCTGATATGGATCTTCTGCGGCAGGGGCTTGGGCATTGTCAGGTGTTTCTGCCATATACTGCCCTCTGGCAGTAAAGTCGACAGTGAATTGTTGAGGTGTTTCCTGCACTGGGTCTGCTTGGGTGATCTGCATCACTCTGTGGCAGAATTCTCTTATCCAGCCTTGCCTTTGTGTTGTGTATTCATCGATTTCTTCTATAGGGACACCTACAGTAATGCATAGGGAAGAGATTAAACTAGGGAAATATAATGGATCTCGTTCTTTCTTAACGCAATCATAAATTTCTTGAAGGATGATCTCTCCAACATTGATGGTCCTTTTGTTGATGATTGAATGAATGAGCAACAATCTTTTTCTATCAATTGTGCTGTTGTGGGAGGTGGGCATGAGGCGTCGTTTGACAAATGTGCACCAAAGCTTGGATTTGGGTTTAAGGCTGAGCCTTGTTACACAACCCTTATGGGCACCGATTTCCCATGGAGTGTTATCGTAGCAAAGTTCATCTTTGATGGCCTCGTAATCCTCGGTATTGGATGCAAATTCACCATGTTCATCGCGTATGGGGATAAGACCGTAGTAATCGTTGATTGCCTCAGCATCAAGCTTTACTGGCTTACCCCGACAGTAGACGAATAGCGTTTCCTTGTTCGGGCAATGCGCATAGAATTCTCTCACAATTATGTCATTTGCTATGGGAGGTTGGAGGCAAAATTTTTCCCAATCTTGGTCTTCGATCTTGTCAAACAAGAATTGGTCAATGCCGTAGTTTTCTTCAATGGTGTGCTGGAATCCTTCTTCCTCCCATAACTACCATGCAAAAAAAGACCTTTGGAAACGTTCTGCTGTGATGATATTAGCGAAGCGTTTGTATGATGCCATGGATGATTCGAATGTTGATGAAATGTTCTTGAAAATAAACTATAAAGTGCAAGAATGCAGGTAAGAATGCAGAGAGTACAAAAATTTTAAGAGATTGGAAGGATAGTGACAGTAAGATTGTTCAAGATAGCAAAAGTAGCAAGAATGCAAGAGTAAATAATATACAGCAATGAGTCTGTTTATATAGGCTGTAAAAATATGACTGTTAAAAATACTAGTCGTTAGGCATTTACTACCTTGTTGCACAGTTACTGCCGCGGCGGATATCTCGACAGAGAGCCGTTACAGTGGTTTTGCCCGTTAAGAATTCTGCAGCTCTGACACAGTGTACTGCCGCGGACGTAGACTTTCTGCTGTGACATAATTTTTCTGCATTCATTGCTTTATTTATAAAACAAAAACGTAAAATACTAAAAATAAAGCATAACAACATAAAATACTGAAAATAATAATATATAAATTAATCCTAATATAATAGCAAAAATTGAAGGGAAGAGATTATGTTACATGTGGAGTGCATGTAAATGAATCTCCCTCTTTCATTATCTCTTTCTGGCTCGTATCATTCTTCATGAGTTGGCTAGTCCCTTTAGTGCATTCGGCTTCTCCTTTGGGTTTTATTCGTTTGCCGAACAGTTTGCCGAGCGTGCTGCCCAGGTAGGATGTTTTAGTATCCTGATTCGGTGTATGGAGAGCCTTACATTTTGCTGGAGCGTCTGAATGTGTAAAATTTTGGAAGGTGTTCAACTTGACTTGTTGATCGTTTATCCGCATTGTGAGATCACCATTTTCTATATCGATGATGATGTGTCCAGTAGCACAGAAAGGTCGACCCAATATGATCGGTGCATTGTCGTCGGCCTTACAGTCAAGGACAAGAAAGTGTCAGGAAATATGAACTTGTCAACCTTCACCAGAATGTCCTCAATTTTACCTTCAGGATGCGCATAGGACCGATCTGCAAGTTAGAGCAGTACTATTGTTGGTTTTGCCCGTCCTATTCCAAGTTTTTGAAAAACTGATTCATGCATAAGGTTAATGCTTGTTCCCAAGTCACATAGGGCCTTTCCTTTATAACCATCTCCAATCGCACAGGGGATTGTGAAGCATCTAGGATCTTTTAGTTTGGGCGGCATGCGATTATGCAACATGGCCATGCAACCTTCAGTGGCTGCCACCGTTTCAAATTCCCCTAGCCTTCGTCGTTTGGATACTATATCCTTTAAGAACTTGGCTTAGTTGGGCATTTGTTCAATAGCCTCCACTAGTGGTAAGTTGATATGGACCTGCTTCAATATGTCTAGGAATTTCTGAAATTGGTGCTCCTGTTTGTGCTTCTTTAGCCTCTTTGGGAAAGGAGGTGGTGGTCTGGTATCCTCCAGGTTTCCTTGGATATTAAGTTTAATACCTAGGATGATTTTATCTGCATCTGCCTCGGCAGGTGGTTCTGATTCTGCTGGTTCTATTGTTGGGGTAGTGCTTTCGACGGGGTCCTGCTCAGCTTCTAAGTTCTCATGATGTTGCTTTTCTGGTTGGACTCTATCGGTTGAGGTCCCTTCTTTATCCTTTAATTGTAGGTCACTTCTGGTTGTAATTACCTTGCATTGCTCGTGGCCTAACACCTTAGCAACTTTAGTATTGCTAGGTAAACCCCCTGGTGGTTGAGTGTTTTCTCGTTGGGCAAATTGACCAACTTGGGTTTCTAAAGATTTTATTGCAGCCTCCTGGTTCTACAGTCTCATCTCGGTTCGGTTCATGAAGTCATCAATACGCTTCATGAAACGGCTATTCTCCATCATGTAAGCATCAGTCTTTATCATAAAAGCCGTGAGAGACTCTACCAATGTATTTAGAGATTGTTGTTGTTGTACCTGCTGTTGTGGCATGGGCTACTGAGTGTTCTGCTGCGGCAGGTTCTGGTTTTGATGCTGGAATCTAGGGGCTTGAGTAATTGGATTTAAGGCATTGTTAGGGTTACTCCATGAAAAGTTTGAAGGCCTTTTCCAGGATGGCTTGTAATTGTTGGACATCATTTGATTGTTTCTGTTATAATTTCCAACATATAGGCTGGTCTCCTCATCTTGCATGTAATTCGATGAGTTAACTGTCTTAACCTTATGTGTGTTTCTCTGAGCTTGCATGTTTTGAACCATCTTGGTCAGAGAAGCCAATTGTGCTGCCACCAAGTTGTATGTGTCTAATTCATGGGCCGTGGCATGACGTCTCATTCCTCCTCGCCTTGATGTGGGAAATTGGAAATCGTTCCTTGCGAGTTTGTTCAAAATCTAAATGGCTTCCGCGGGTGCTATATCTTAAAGTGTCCCATTTGCGGAAGCGTCTAGCAACATCCTTATAGAGGCATTGGTAGCATTATAAAACATGGAGACTTGCGTCCACAAGGGAAAACCATGTAGTGGGCATTTGTTTAGAAATTCCCTATAACGTTCTCATGCCTCATACATCGGTTCATCTTCATCTTACCGGAATGATGTGATTTCATTATGGATGCAATCATAGAGATTTGTCGGATTAAACCTTGTAATAAATTCTCGGCAAAGTTCCAACCAAGATCCTATAGATCCTACTAGGATACCATTCAACCAGGTTTTCGCCCTATCCCTCAGTGAATAGGGGAACAATTTTAATCGCAAAATGTCTTCATGGACTCCTTGAATCTTGAAAGAGTTGCACACTTCCATGAAAGATTTAAGATGTTGCCTTACATCCTCAGTAGCAGACCCACTACACTGTCCAATTGTGTTTAATATGTTGAATATCAGTGGTTTGAGGTCAAAGTGAGTTGCTTCGATTTTTGAGTGACTACGCCAGGGTTGAATCCGTTTAGATCCACCACCAGATAATCTCGAATAGTGGGCTGCCTCGGCAATGGTTGCAGCAATGGCTGCTGCGGCATTGCTGGTGGCAGAACATATGATCAACAGGTGGAATTTGTCCTCTTGGTGGATTATCCATGACTTGGAATAGATTTTGTCTCAGATGATGTCTTGTGCATTCAATCTCAGGATCCAGCTCGTACAATGATCCACTTGGGTTTGCCCTGGTCATAAACCAAATGAATTAAAGTTAGTAAAAATTAAATAAAATAAATAATTAGAATTAAAGTTAGATAAAGAATAGTTAATAAGCAAGAAAATAAAGAAAAATAAAATTTAGTTGTCAATCCCCGTTAACGACGCCAAAAACTTGATGCGTTTAATATAAGCGCAATTTGAGTGCAAGTGTACACGTCGCCAAGTAATAAAATGATAAGTATATCGTGTATCGTCTCCACAAGGATTGATATACTTAATATGTCATCCTAGTTCCCTTTCTCCTGAAAAGAAAGTAAAAACACAAATAAGTTGATTTGTTTAACTAACTAAATAATTAAATAACAAAATATAAAAAAGGTTGAAGACAATATAGAGAAAATAGGTAGGATCCAGTTGCTTCAATTAGTGGATTCAATTGATCTTCTTCTTATCCAATGCAATCACATAACACTGCTTCGACAGTACTACAGATACAGCCTCAGCAGTATTAGTGTTCTCTACCGAGGCAATCTCTTGCTCTTAGGAAGAGGCATCAAAGTTCAGCAAAGTGTCCGTAAGTGACTCCGCTCATCTCTGAGTCAAAGTGTTGTTGATGACCAGTCTTTGACGATACCTCTCGGCGTAAATCAACGATAACCACCAACTAATCCAACACTTCTTTTAGCTGTTGAAACTCTTAACCTATCTCTAGGCCGAGTTAGTGTCTACAACACCGTACTTATCCCTTTCGTGAATCTATACCTCTCGATGCTAGATAAATAGATTACTTATAAACTTCCCTCTCGAGCTTGGATGCAAGAACAAAGAATGACAATAGGATAGGACAACTTTGATATTATTATTGCATAAGAACAAAGATACAATAATCAATCTCCTCTCACTAATATTGACAACCTTCACCTATCCCTAAGAAATTTAGAATATATTATCGTGAAGTACAATTCTTAGGGAGAAGGATTTCTCTAAAAATCGGCTCTCCTAAACAATGTGGTCGGCTAAGGATATATAGTCTTAACCTAGGGCAAACCTTTCCTAAATAGACTTCAACTTGGAGTAGGGAACAAGTCTTCTTCAAGGAATTTGATATTTCTAAGTTTGCCGCCTTCTAGAAGGGTTTTCTCGCTTGGTCTTTGACTTGGGCTTTTAGCGCGCTAGCCTGGTACAATTAGTGTGCTGTATCTTCCAGAATTTTCTCTATATTTTTATCTTTCATTCCGAATCCATTATTGGTGCTGCCACAATGGATTCTGCCGTGGCCTTGTCTTCTGCCTCAGCCTCAATATTGCTTCACTTCCGCTTCTGCTCTGGATATTCCTGTATGTACAAATATGTAATAATATATGCATTCTCTATAAATATTGGCTTTGTAAGTACTGATAACAGAATATCCAATATTTGCGCAAAGAGTTCATAATTCGGTTCAAGTTGGTGTATAATAGATGCATAAAGTACCATGAGAAGGGTAGTAAATAACTGCCCTTTAGGCACTCATCACTAAACATAACCTATTTTTCTAATTTTCATTTTCCCTCATTGGAGGCAGTCGTTCATCAAGTTTTCAAGGTAAAAAACTTCTTTTTCAATAAAAATCGTTTACAATAATTATCTTAACTTTTCTCCTTCAAATTTTCTTATTTTCTCATCGTTTTTCGTTTTAAAACCCGAAAAGTAATTGGATCAGTTTTGGAGGTTAGATTTTTTCAATCTTCTAGAACAATAAATTTTTTTACTGAAGTTCCCAAGTTCTTGGCTTGGAGAAATTGTTTTAATCCTTTAATTTCATAAAAATCGTTTTTTGGCTAAAAATCTCAAATTTTGTTCAAGGGTTTTTAACCACTATTTTTGGTCTTAAATTTATTATTTTTAATGTGTTAGGATGTTTACAAAGTGTTTTTAATATCCCTAATCCCGGACTATAGACTTAAGTGTAGTTTGGTGTGTTCCGATAAAATTTCGGTTTAAGTTTTGATAGGTTTTAAGGGCCGTTGTGTAGGGATCTGACTTTTTGGTTTCTTTTGTAAGTTTAGAAACATTAAACCCCTTGGTTTTGATGCTTGAAATAGGACAAGAGTTAGGCGATCGCGTTTGAAGGCATTCCGGTTCATTTTGGTGGTTTGGCGAGCAAGTATCGGTTATCGGTGAGTGGATTATGAGGGCTGCCAATTTGGCTTGGTTTTAAATTTTTTTCAAAGGTTTGGGGGTGTAGTGAAGGTGTGAAAAACCTCCCTATACTCTGAAGTAAATTTAAAGTATTGCTTTCTTAAAGGTTCCCATATTACGCCATGTTTTTATTATGTTATTTGTCATGCTCTTATTATATTGTGATTATGTATGTATATAAATGCTCATGAGACTTTTTTAAAGAGATTTTATATGCATTCAATGTTCGTACGGTTTTTATTTTGAAAAAATAAGATAAAAGTGGTTTTATCGGTTTTTACAAGTGATGCGTAAAAAGTGGGATACATGTGATTTGAATTCTATTTTGAATTAAATGTTGAGCATTGGTTTTTGATAATATATTGGCTAGTTAAGTGATGAACCTTGTGGGATAAGTTGATCGATCAATAGGGTCTAGAGTGCACTATAAACATTCAAAAGTTGTACGTGTATAAATTCCTTGTATGTTGCATTTTGGCCTATATTCTAATGCTATGTGATGGGAGTAGTATTGTCACATACGGGTTGATCGGAGTAGTACTATCACCGGACACTAAGGTAACATAATTCATTTTGAGAGTAGTATCAACATGTGCATGATCTTGGAGTAGTACTAACATGCGGTTTCCCGTTTATTCTAACGATTTGGAGTAGTACAAATCGGATCACTAGCACCAATATATGTTTTTATTTTTCAAAGGTAAGTGTCATGGTTTTCACTTGATTGCATATGGTGTTCTGCATGCGAGGTTTTATGCATTGGTATGCATGTGATTTGAGCAATGCTATGTTGATAGCATGTAAGACTTGAGCTTTGTGCATCGAGATGCACGTGTAAGCATTGCTATGTGAGTAGCATGTAAGACTTGTGTTTTAGCTTGTAAAGCGTATGATTACAAATTGGTTTTTACTAAAATAAATGATGGTGTTGTTCACCTTGGTTTGATGACACTAACTGAGTTTTAAAAGTGGCGTTGTTAGCCATGTATGCTTTTTTTTATAAAGAGCATGACAAGTTTTTAAATTGATGAAATTGGTTTAATATGAGATGCATTGCAAGGTGTTTTTATACTTGTTTTATTCACTCACTAAGCTTATGCTTACCCTCTCATTTACCTTGCAATGCAGAGTATTTGATGTGGAGGCAGCAAAGAGAATCAAAGATCCAGGTAACCGGCAAGTGAAAGCTCAAGTGTTTCTTTATAACATTAGTAGTAGTGAGAGAGCAATGAGGATGGCTTAGCAATGAGGATGGCTTACCCTCTAATATGCCATGATATGTGCTTAAAGTGTTTTTAGGTGAATTTGCATATAGAGAATGTCATGAAACCTTTGGAAGATGAAAATAGTCCCTAAACTTTGAGCATGCAATTAAATGACTTGTAGATATTATTTTAAGTCTTAAATTTACGTTCAAGCATGAAATATACATAATTAAATATTGATAACCTTAATTTCACAATCAGAGTATAAAATTCTAGAAATTATAATTAGGTCCTAAAACTTGTTCGATTAAATTAGGATTCATTTCTCTTTAGTCTCTGCTGCAATTGAACTTGGTCCTTGCATGAACATGTAGGATCTAATCAAAGCATTTAGAAAAGATAAAAGATAAATTTTGTTAGGGTTGTTTATCGGGGTGAGTCTTCGGATTAGCCTTGATATTCCCCGTGCAACTCGTTCGAGTCGGGTGGCGTCTAGACTGGGTCGAGGGGGTTATAGTTTCCTACTTTCTCCTTCAGCTGTAGACCACTCCTAGTAGTGATTGCTTTGCACAATTCACGACCCATTACCTAAGCAACTTCAGTATTGCTAGGTAATCCTCCTTGTGGTCTAGTGTTTATGTTCTGAGTAAACTGTAACATCCCAATTTTGGGGTTAGAAGTTTGGGATTAGTTAGGGGAATTCGATTGGGTCGAATCGGGTTCTTCGGTTTATTATTTCAAGGAAATATAAAATAATAATTTTTTAATCGGATAAGTAATAATTTTGTAAAATAGTTTAGGAATATTAAAATGATGCTTTAAAAATTAAAAGAATGTAATTTGAACTTCAATTTGATTTTTAATTGAGCTTAATTATGTATTAGTGATCAAATTGTAATTTTGGAAAAGATTTGGGGACTATATGTGTGATTTTCGAAAATTTCTATTTTTAGTGACTAAATTAGAAAGCAAGCTATACTTAGAATTCTTAGAGGGCTATAAACCCATATATTTTTAATTAATGATTTATCCACCAAAATTATTTTTTATAAATAGTTTTCAAAAATGATAATTTTATTTTCTTGCAAAACCACTTATTTTCTCATCATTTTCTCTCATATTTTCTCTCCATATTCTTCATCAATTTTCTTCAAATACTTTCTCATTTTTTCATCTTTTTCAACAAGATTTATTGCATTTTGTTCATCATTTCATTCTCTTCAAAGCCTACTCATTAATTTTTACAAATCAACATCAATTTTCAAGAAATCAAGGAGAGGATTTCTTATCTTTTGGTGGATCAAATCCCTAAGGTAACTTTTCTGAATTTTAACTCTCTTTCTAAGGTTCTTTTTTAAAATTCCCAAGTATTAGCTTGCTAATCCTTAAATGAAACTTCATTTTATGTTTTCAATGCTAGATCTAATGATTTTATGAATATTTTTCTGAAAACTTTTTAGATGTCATTCAATGCTGTAATTATATGAATTTAATTATGTTATTATATCAATTAAATGATTAATTGAGTCTTCAATTGATGACACATTAATTTAATACCGGAATAATGCAATTGGTGTTGTTTTATGGTAATTTTCGACGGTTTTTGGTGTTTTAATGTTGTTGGAGATATAAGGATGGTTTGGATGTATTTCTGGTTCATAATTGAAGTAGATTAGATGTTAGATTCATTAGGTTTTGGGCTAATGTTTTTCGGATGCGTTTTGGCTTAGTTTTTGGTCTTTTCGGCTAAGTTTTCGGTAGATTTGTAGTGATCGGATATGGCTGTTGGTTTGAGCATGTAATGATATGAATATGCTCTGTTTTTAATGTTGTAGAGGTAGTGCAAGAAGGTGCTTAAGTGGCTGATGTGTTAGCATGGTCATCGGAACATCGGCGGAAGTTCATATCGCTTGTCGATGAGTATTTTCGGACTTAAAGCGAATCCTATTGGTACGGTTCTGTTTTGGGAACTATGAAAGAGTGTGAAAACTTTCCATAGTTCAAGAGTAAGTAATGTAAATTCTTTTGATATATTAACATGAGTTTCGGCTACATTCGGTAAAGGTATTGATGTTGGTAATGCAATGAGATTTTTGGAAATGCATAAACATGATTTTGAATTGGTGCATGCATGAGAAAGTACTGGATAAAATGCATGGTTTATCAAAGCATCCATGGTTATAGAAATGTGAGAAAAGGTTTGAATACAATATGGTTAATTGCCTTACATATGATGGTGCCTTTGGGCATGGCTTTCGGTTCATTTGTTGAACATATTATGCATGAATTATGAGCAACAAATTATCATGCACATTTGATTATGATATTGGTTTAGTGATGCTAACTTTAGATTCGAATACGAATGATATGTCATTAGGATTGTCTTGAGTGCACTATAAATATTATTGAGGATAAAGAATATTGCCTACACATAACAAGGGTGACTTTGTATCCAATCGTGCGTGATAGAGTCGTCTACACGTAACAAGGGTGACTATGTGTCCAATCGTGTGTGGTAGTATTATAATAGTGACTTTGTGTCATGTCAATGGTGACTTTGTGTCATGTTAATGGTGACTTCGTGTCATGACGAGACTAATGGTCTCTAACTTTGGATCCGTGTATTCGATGAACTTAAGGTTCACAATAAGTGGTCACTAGAATGCCAATATACATACATTGAATTTAAAGAGGATATTATGCATCATTCATGAATTGTTTTGATAAGGTTGTGCAAACTCAAGGAAACATTTGGTTTTATGAACATGAACATGAAATGATAAGCATGCATGATTTAGTGATGCATTGCAAATTATGGTATTATTATGGTTTTAGATAGATGCATTCAGATCTTGTGTTGAGCTTCCTCACTAAGCATGTTTGCTTAAGCTCTCTTTTCATCCTTACAGAAAAATAAAGGCACTCGGGACTATATTCGGAGCAAGGAAACCAAGGGGAAAGGTTACCTCAAATTTGGTATATTTTGGCAAATAAGTTGGGACTTGACAATGTGTAAATCCAACCTATGTGAGGAGTGTGAATTTTGACTTTGGTTTATATTGAAATAAGAACTATGTTGCTTTGAATGTTAATTGATGGACTACGGTATTGTTTGGATTGTTGAAGCATGTGCTTGCATGAACGTTATGATTTTAATCATGTTTTAGGAAGCATGCCTATAGTTTGTTTGATGTCCTTGACGTTGATAATCAAGTGTTATATGTTGTTATTTATGCTTAGGACTTATGCATATAATTGGTAGTGATTAATGGTTGTGTATTGAATCGTTAATGTTCACTTAGTGTGACGGAACTTTAGGTTCCAGACCCAAAGTTTCGAAACCTTGTTGGCAATTTCGATTCTGGAAAGTTACTGGACGCAAAAAGTTTCGAAACTTTCAGGGAAGTTTCGAAACCTTTGCCTTACAAGTAGAGAAGTTGATGCAACATGGTGGTATGACATATCTAGCATATGTGATGAACCTGGGGATAGGAGAGGTTCGAGTGCAGGACATTCGAACAGTACATGATTTTCCGGAAGTTTTCCCTGAGGAGTTGCCAGGATTACCTTCAGATCGCGATATGGAGTTTAGTATCGAGACTTATGCCGATACTAATCCGGTGTCTACTGCTCCTTATCGCATGGCACCTAAGGAGTTAAAGGAGTTAAAGATGCAGTTACAAGAGTTGCTTGACCATGGTTTTATACGATCGAGTGTATCACCTTGGGGTGCACCGATATTGTTTGTGAAGAAGAAAGATGGCACGATGAGGATGTGGATTGATTATCGATAACTAAATAAATTGACCGTGAAGAATAAGTATCCTTTGCTGAGGATTGACGATTTGTTTGATCAATTTTGAGGAGCAAGTATATTCTCGAAGATTGATTTGAGATCGGGGTACTACCAGTTGAAGGTGAAAGAAGAGAATGTGTTGATAACGGCTTTTCGGACAAGGTATGGTCATTATGAGTTTTGGTAATGCCGTTTGGGTTGACGAATGCCCCTGTTGCTTTTATGGATATGATGAACCAGGTGTTTCACGAGTAATTGGACCAGTTTGTGGTAGTATTCATAGATGGTATTCTCGTGTATTCACATACCAAGGAAGGTCATGATCGGCATTTACGGTTGAACAGATACGATTCATCCCAGAAATATGACCGCGCGTCATGTCTAAATTTCTTTCTTCCTTGGCTAGTCATGTCAAAATGCAAAACACCACTAACGAGAAAATTATCAAGGTTAGCATACCACGGAATTGCCGTGACAAAGAATTTTCTTATCAGGAAATTCATCATATATATCAATTTTTTCATGATATTCCAGGTTAACTTCTAGCCTAGAAAGACGATCATCAACTTGGTTTTCAGTTCCCTTTCTATCTACCACTTCTAAATCAAATTCTTGCAACAACACTATCCATCTAATGAGCCTAGGTTTGGCATCCTTTTTAGTCACTAAGTACTTAATTGCTGAGTGATCGGTGTGAATAATGGCCTTAGTGCCTGTCAAGTATGACCTAAACTTGTCAAACGCAAATACCACGAAAAGTAGCTTTTTCTCTATGGTAGTATATTTAAGTTGTGCATCATTTAAAGTACGACTGGAATAATAAACAACAAGAAAAATTTTACATCGACGTTGCCCTAAGACTGCTCCTAAGGCGTAGTCGCTCGCGTCGTACATCATCTTGAACGGTAGTGTCCAATCTGGGGGAACAACAATTGGTGTAGTGATCAAGCTTTGCTTCAAGTCCGTGAAAGCGCCAATATATTTTTGGTCGAACACAAAAGGCTGGTTCTGCTGCAACAACATGCAAAAGGGCTTCTCGATCACCTCGATCTTAGCTCTGTCTACCTCAATGCCTTTGTGGGAGATCTTATGGCCTAACATAATACCTTCTGTCACCATAAAGTGACATTTCTCCCAATTCAGCACAAGGTCAGCTTCTTCACATTGCTTCAGGACCTTTGCTAAATTGCCAAGACATTTCTAGAAACTGTCTCTAGAAACAAAAAAGTCATCCATGAAAATATCAAGAGAGTCTTCAACCATATCTGAGAAAATAGCTTGCATGTAGCGCTGGAAAGTTGTTGGGGCATTACACAATCAAAAGGGCATCCTTCGAAAAGCGTAAGTGCCATAAGGATAAGTGAAAGTGGTCTTCTCTTGGGCCTCCGGTGCGATAGCTATTTGATTATAACCCGAATATCTATCCAAGAAACAATAGTAAGCTTTGCCTTCCAAGCGATCTAACATTTGGTCAATGAAAGGTAGAGGAAATTTGTCCTTCTTTGTAGCCTTGTTGAGCTTGCGATAGTCCATGCAAATCCTCCATCCGGTCACTACTCGCGTCGGCAACAACTCATTGTCTTCAATTCTCACCACGGTCGTGCCTCCTTTCTTTGGCACACACTGAACCAGGCTTACCTATGAATTGTCTGATATTGGGTAAATAACTCCAGCATCAAGCCATTTAAGAATCTCCTTCATAATAACTTGCTTCATAATGGGGTTGAGGCTACATTGTGGCTCTACAGATTTGCCATCGCATTCTTCCAGAAGTTCTTATGTATACAGATAGTAGGTCTTATCCCTTTTAAATCTGTCATGGTCCATCCTATTGCTCGCTTATATTATGATAAAACAACAAGTAGACTTCTCACTTGATCAGAATTTAAGTTCGCAGAAATAATAACTGGTAGGGTCTCATTTTCACTCAGATAAGCATATTTCAAATGTTGTGGCAAAATCTTTAGCTACAGCTTCGGTGCATCGAGTAATGAAGGCTTAGAAGGATTGAATTCCTCGAAATCAAGAGGCTTAAAGTTCGAATAGTTTCTAGCTATCAACAAACTAGATTGGTGTTCCTTCAATAAAGGTTCACTAGCTTCTTCCTCTTCTTCATTCATGAGCTCTTCATACTCATTTAGTTGCACGAAATTGTTGTGGCAAAATTGATTAGCTTCTGTAGATTGCTCATAATCTGCTTCCAAAATGCTTTGATATTCTTTAGAATCATCCATGTACTTGAGAGAATTGTTGATGTTTATGGTCAATCTTTGATTTGCTACTCGCATTATAAGCTCACCCTTCACACAATCAATGAGAATGCGATCGGTTGCTAAGAAAGGTCTCCCTAAGATGATGAGTGTATTAGCATTAGCCTCGAAATCAAGTATGAAGAAGTTGGCTAGAAACACGAACTTGTCCACCCTCACTATGACATCTTCGATCTTCCCCTCGAGTCTCACATGGGAACGATCGGCTAGTTGCAATATGTCAGATGTGGGTCTCGTATCTCCAATGCCAAGCTTTACGAAAATCAACTTGGACATCATATTTACACTCGATCCAAGATCATAGAGTGATTTTCCACAAAACTTTTCTCTAAAGGCACAAGGAATAATGAAGCTACCCGGATCCTTCTTCTTTGAGGGTAGGTTACTCAAAGCAGAGCAATACTCTTTTGTCGTGGCAATTGTCTCGAACTTCTCCACCTTCCGCTTCTTTGTCACTATCTCCTTTAGAAATTTAGCGTATGTGGGCATCTGATCAATTGCCTCCAAGAGTGAGACATTTATGTATAGCTGATTCAATTTATCCACAAACTTTTTGAACTGAACTTCATCATTATGCTTCTTGAGTCTCCGGGGAAAGGGTGGTGGAGGTCTAACTTCTTCCACTAGCGGTGTAGGAACTGGTTTTGTTATGACATTTTTACTCGCTCCATCGGTAGGTTCCTTTATCAAACCTTTCTCCTGGTCCTTTTCCTCGAGATTTTTCTCAGACATTTCTTCTTGCAAAAGTTTTGGTAGGGAATATTTAGACTTTCCCCCCCAAACTTATCTTGCTGATTAAGTTGATTACCATTTCTGAGAGTGCTCGCACTACAATTCTCTTTACCATGCGACTTAGTGACTTCAGTATCACTCGGTAGACGTCCAGGCTGACGCTCCTGTAATATCATGGCAAGTTGGCCAACCTGACTCTCCAGATTTCGCAATGAAGCATTATGGCTTTGCAGTAAAGTTCCTTGGTTCTTGATGACTGTTGTATGCTCTTGAAGCATTGTCTTGGTACTTAGAATAAATTCTTGCATAGTTGCCTCCAAAGAACTAGTATTAGATGATGATGATGCCCCCTTGTTCTAATTATGCTAGGGCATATTCAGTTAAAAATTCTGGGGCTCATGCTAATTTTGATTCCGCGTTGGGGGATTAGGATTACTGGGTCGTTGGTTTCCCTATGAAAAATTAGGATGTTGTCTCCATCTTGGATTATAGGTGTTTGAATAGGGATTGTTGTTGCTTCGGTTGAAGTTGCTCACATAGTTGGTTGTTTCATGGCTTCCTGGGCACTCACTCTCAGTGACGAATCTAGAAAAATAATATTGACCGGGCCAATTTAAATAAAATTAGATGTGAATAAAAATTAACTGAAAAAATAAATTTTTTGAGTAAAAAAATAGTTTTTTGAGTAAAAAAATTGAGATTCGAATAACTTGAACTTTTGGTAATTACTAATATCGATTTTTATGTTCAATTTGAATCCTTCAATTATATGTGATATATGTATAACACGTATGAAAAAAATATAAAAATATACATAGTGTATATGGTCAAAGAAAAATATCTAAATTGGAACTAAGTACTAGCATAATGTTGTAGATATTTATAGTTAAATTTGAAAAAAAAACTCAAATTATTAGACTCAAAAAGTTAAATAAATTTAAGTTGTAAAATAAGACTTGTCAACTTGTATCACTCAAAATATTTTAACTAGAATTGATTTAATCGAATATTCATCTTCAATAAAATAAAAATTTATCTAACATAACTCACATATATATAATTTTAAAATTAGAAAATCTTATTTTTAAATAATTTTATTTATCATTATCCACATCTTTATTCAAACAGAATTGAACAATTTTCTTAAAGTAAGTAATAAAATAAAGAATTTAAATTTATTTATTTAAATATTAAATTCTCCTGTAAATTCAACTAAAATATTAAAAATATATTATGTTTTTATCCTCTTTTAATTCAATTTTAAGATATTAGAGATTAAATTTATACTTATTAAAAACATTTTTAAATCTTATTTTTTTATTTGTATTTTATCATTAATATACATTAGAGTAAAACTATAATTATATTAGAAAATTCAATTTTTTAAAAATATACTAACTTATTTAATTTTAAAATATATTTTTAAAATATATTTTATTAAAAATAATTATAATAATATAAAAAATTTCAATTATATTTAAATTTTTATTCTTTGTTTTACTTAAAATTTAAGATTTAAAAATTTAGATAAATTTAAGTGCTATATATTTTTATCCAAAATTCAAAATATATTATATGTTTTTTAAAAACTTAAAATAAAAAGATGGCATGGGGCGAGCCATGGCCTAGGTAGGACCAGGCCTGCATACGCCCCTGCTCACTCTCGTGATGATTGCCATGACATATTAAACATGCTGAACTGACCATCTTCACTTCCTTTACTTCATTGGAACGTTGAATGTTTTTCAACATATTGGTGATAACTGAGAGTTGGGCGGATAGTGAGTCTTTCACATCAAGCTTGAATGTCCCTTGTGCCTTTCTCCCGATTCCAAGTCTTGTAGAAGGAAATTGATAGTCATTGTTCACAATTCTATCAAAAATGTTAAATACCTCCTCGGGTGATTTGTCTAACAAAGTTCTATTTTCCGAGGCATCTAGCAACATCCTAGTAGGTGCATTGACCCCATTGTAAAACATCACAACTTGAGTCCAATCTTGAAATCCATGATTTGTAAACTTACGAAGCAATCCCTTGTATCGATCCCAACATTCACACATCGACTCATTGTCCCCTTGTCGAAAACAAGTAATGTCATTTCTAAGTTGAGTACTGAGATTCAAAGGATTATACTATTGCAAAAAGCTCTTACATAGATCATCCCATGACTCCATCGATCCGGATGGTACTTGATACGTGTAATAAAAGCCCAGTTGAGTGCAAGTGTATACGTCACCAAGTAATAAAGTGATAAGTATATCTTGTATCGTCTCCACAGGGATTGGTATACTTAATATGTCTCTCCTTGTTCCCTTGCTCTTGAAAAATAAACTATAAACACAGATAAGTAGATTTGTTTAACTAACTAAATAATTAAATAACAAAACATAAAATAAAAGGTTGAGAACGATATAGAGAAAGTGGGTAGGATCCAGCTGCGCCAATTAGTGGATTCGATTGATCTTCTTCTTTTCCAATGCAATTGCAAAATACTGCTTCGACAGTACTACAGATACAGCCTCGGCAACGTTAGTGTTCTCTGCCGCGACAATCTCTTGCTCTTGGGCAGAGGCATCAAAGTTCAGCAAAGTGTCCATAGTTGACTCCGCATATCTCTAAGTCAGAGTATTGTTGATGACTGGTCCTTGACGATACCTCTCGGCTTAAATCAACGATAACCACCAATCAATCCAACACTTCTTTTAGCTGCTGAAACTCTTAACCTATCTCTAGGCCGAGTTAGTGTGAACAACAATGTACTTATCCCTTTCGTGAATCTACACCTCTCGATGCTAGATAAATATATTACTTACAAATTTTTCTCTCGAGCTTGAATGCAAGAACAAGGAATGACAATAGGATAAGCAAACTTTGATATTATTATTGCATTAGAACAAAGAAACAAGAATCAATCTCCTCTCACTAATATTTATAACCTTCATCTATCCCTAAGAAATTTAGAATATAATATCGTTTGATACAATTCTTAGGGAGAAGGGTTTCTCTAAAAATCGGCTCTCTAAACAATATGGCCAGCTAGGGTATATAAATTCTTATCCTATGGCAAAACTTTCCTAAATAGACTCCAACTTGGAGTAGGGAACAAATCTTCTTCAAGGGATCTGATATTTCCAAGTTTGTCGCCTTCTAGAAGGTTTTTCCCGCTTGGTCTTTGACTTGGGCTTTTAGTGCGCTAGCCTGGTCCAATTAGTGCGCTACATCTTCTAGAATGTTCTCTATATTTTTATCTTTCATTGCGCCTCCAATATTGGTGCTGCCACTCTGGATGTTGTCGTGGCCTTGTCTTCTGCCTCGGCCTCAACATTGCTTCACTGTTGCTTCGTCCCTGGATATTCCTACATGTACAGAATATGTAATAATATCTGCATTCTCTATGAATTTCGACTTTGTAAGTAGTGATAACGGAATATCCAATATTGCGCAAAGAGTCCATATTTTAGTTCAAGTTGGTGTATAATAGATGCATAAAGTATACCAAGACAAAATATGATGAAGGAGTAGGGTGAAAATGCTATGGCAATTCTAGAGTGCAAGCAATTAAAGTATACCAAGGCAAAATAGTAATGATGGTGATGGCAAGGTGGATGTATGGAGGTGGTATGTGAGTGTATAACAGAGTGATCGCAAAATAACAAGCAAAATAAAGAAAGTATATTATAATTGTAGAGGAAAAAACAAGATACACAAAACACGCTAAGCAATATATTGTGTTTGCCGCCCTCTAGAAGGGTTTTCCCGCTTGGTTTTTGACTTGGTCTTTTACTGCACTAGCCTAGTCCAATTAGTGCGCTACATCTTCCAGAATGTTCTCTATATTTTTATCTTTCATTACGCCTCTAATGTTGGTGCTGCCACTCTGGATGCTGCCGCGACCTTGTCTTCTGCCTCGGCCTCAACATTGCTTCATTGCTTCTTTGGCCCTAGATATTCCTGCATGTACAGAATATGTAATAATATCTGCATTCTCTATGAATTTCGACTTTGTAAGTAGTGATAATGGAATATCCAATATTATGCAAAGAGCCCATATTTCAGTTCAAGTTGGTGTATAATAGATGCATAAAGTACCATGAGAAGGGTAGTAAATTACTGCCTTTTAGGCACTCATCAAATACCCTCAAACTCAAACTATTTCTTGTCCTCAAGTAATGCAAGACATCAAATTGTCGAACCATACTCCCCTTTGGTCTTACTTTTCTATCTCTTCCCCCCCCAACATGGTCATGTCTATCTCTCCATTTTAGCCACTAGTTTACCCAAGGACTTTCACTAAGAAACAAGCTATAAGGCTAGGTGAGTGTGTACGTTTTATAGATAAGGTTGATTCAAGGCTTTCTTAGATAAACTCTAAGTTCAAGACAAATAGAATTTGGACTAAAGCTGTCTCCTTAAAACAACAATCTTGAGCTAATTTCTGGCACTTCAAGAAATGCGTTTTCTATTTACTTCTTTTTCTTATTTTTTTTCTTATTAACCACCTATTTAGCATACTAGAGTCAGTTTCGGGTACCTCTAGCATGAAGGAGAGCAAAACTAAAGCCATTAATAGGCACCTCTAGCTATTTTTCCAAAAGGTTCTAAGTCTTTATTACCTAAGTTTATTAAAAGAACTCCTAAATCAAACAAGTCCAATAAGTGTTTATTTTCTTTCTAACCCTAAAGTAAGCTTCTAAGTTTTATTCCATGAGTATCCTATGGTTATCCCTTCAAAACAGAACTTGGCCATGGTAAGGAGAAAGCTTTCTATAGCCTTAAAGGAGTAAACTAAAGCAAGGCTGATGTAGGGCAGTGCAAGATTACAAATAATAATTCAAGAAAAGAGAATATTGTAAAAATTTTAGAAAAAATTTACTCCCTTTTCATAGTAATGTCGCGGAAGTGGGTAGCCTCGGCAGTGCTGTTGCACCTACAATCTCCTCCAAACTCAAACCGAGCATTGTCCTCAATGCTCAAAATATAAGGCAAACAACAATTAAAATATGGAAATAGACAAAAGCAGTAAATGAAATTATTTATAGCGACTCTGAGGAGCTGCTTGTACGGAGCATTCTCCTAGGCCTTGCTGCTGATGCCTTTCGTCTGGATCCTTGTGCTGGTGATTGTTGTTGTTTGGCATATCGATACGGCTGAACTCGACTAGGCGGTTATCGGTGCGTTGGTGCAGTAACTTTATCCCCTACTTCCACTTCGTCCATGTTTTCTGTGTCCATGATTTCCGTTCCGCCCCCTGTCGTGGCAGTGGGTATTGCTGATTCATGGGACGAACTGTGGTATTCATCAATCTCGCGAGACAGCGTATCTCTAGTGAGACTGGGCATAGGGATTGGTTCCCTTTGGGGAGAGTTAAAGACAGCTCGCCTCTTGGATGACCTTTGGCTGGTAGATGATACTCCGACAGACCTTGCTGGCCTGGAAGGTTTGGCAGCATGAAACTGTTGATACGGTCGTGGCTGGAAAAATGGTTGCGGCCCTAGGGCAGGTGTTGTCTTATTGTAAGGGGCGGCAGTAATGAATATGTTGGCTAGGAATTTGGGAAATTGTGCCCCTTGATGTGGGAAGCTTTGCATCATCATGTTGGCCAGAGATGTGTTGAAGTCGCGCTGGTACTCCATGTAGCGTTGTTGTCGAAGGTCCATGGCTGCCATCCTTTGAGGAATTTCTTATGGGTCCACTGCGGCAATTGGCTTGGTAGAAGCTGGTGCTTCTGTTGAATAGTGCCCTCCGACAATGAAGTCGGCAGTAAACTGCTGCGGTGTTGCCTGCACAGGTTCTGCATGTGTGATCTACATAACTCTGTGGCAGAAGTCTCTTGTCCATCCCTGCCGAGTTGGCATATATTCATCCGTGTCTTCGACCGGAACTCCTGCATTAATGCACAAGGCAGAGATTAAACATGAGAAATAAAGTGGTCCACGTTCCTTCTTACCATATTCATGAATTTCGTGAAGTATGATTTCTCCAATATTGATGCTTCTCTTCTTGATGATAGACTGTATCAACACCAGTCTTTTGGGATCCACTGTGCTGTTATGGGAGGTTGGGATAAGTCGTCTCTTGATGAAAGTACACCATATCTTGGCCTCAGGTTGAAGACTCTGCCTTATTACTGATCCTTTATGGGTACCGGTTTCCCATGAGGTGTTGCTGTAACAAAGCTCATCTTTAATCTCTTCATAGTCTTGAGTGGGGATGCTGTCTACGAATTCGGAATGAGCATCACGTGTGGGTATGAGACCATAAAATTCATTGATACTTGTGGCATCAAGTCGAACAGGCTTGCCTCAGTAGTGGACAAAGAGGTTGTCCTTGCTCGGCCCATGTGCGTAAAATTCTCTTATAATGGTGGCGTTTGCTGGTGGAGGCTGTAGGCAGAATGCCTCCCAATCTTGATATTGAATCTTGTTGAACAAGTATGAGTCAATGCCGAAGTATATCTCATTGGTCTGTTGAAATCCTTGCTCTTCCCATAACTACCGCCGAGCAACGAACGAGCGGTTGAATCGGTCAGCAACAGTGGCCGGAGGGAATCTTGTGTAAGAAGCAATTGATTGTTCATGGAGAATAGTTTGAGAAAAGAAATTCTGGAGTAATAGAGAGATTTCTGAAAATTTCAAAAGATTGGAAAGATAGTGAGAGCAAGATTGTTCAAGAAAGCAAAAGTAGCAAGAATACAATAGTAAATAGTGCAAAGCAATGAGTCTACTTATATAGGCTGTAAAAATATGACTGTTAAAAATTAGCCGTTAGGGATTTACTGCCTTAATGCATAGTTATTGTTGCGGAGAATTTCTCGGCAGAGAGCCGTTACACTATTTCTGCCCTAGGAATTCTACAGCTCTGACACAGTGTACTGCCGCGGCATCAGACTTCCTATTGTGACATAATTTTTTGGTATTCGTTATTTTATTTATTCTAAAAATAAAAACATAAAATACTGAAAATAAAACAACATAATAACAATATATAAACTAGTCCTAATATAATAACTAAAATGGAAGGGAAAAGATTCTATTACTTGTGGAGTGTATGTGAATACATCTTCCACTTTCATTATCTCTTTCTGGCCCGTATCTTTCTTCATGTGTTGGCCAGTCCCTTCAGTGCATTCGACTTCTCCTTTGGGTTTTATTCGCTTACCGAATAGTCTGCCGAGCGTGCTGCCCAGGCAAGATGTTTTAGTACCTTGGTTTGGTGTATGGAGAGCCTTACAATCTGCTGGAGCGTCTGAATTTGTAAGATTGTGGAAGGCGTTCAACTTGACTTGTTGATCGTTTATCCGCATTGTGAGCTCGTCATTTTCCACATCGATGATGGTGCGTCCAGTAGCAAGGAAAGGTTGAATTAATATGATCGGTGTATTGTCGTCGGCCTCACAATCAAGGACGAGGAAGTCGACAGGAAATATAAACTTGTCGACCTTCAGCAGAATGTCCTCAATTTTGCCTTTAGGATGCACATAGGACAAATCCACAAGTTGGAGCAGTACTGTTGTTGGTTTTGCCCACCCTATTCCAAGTTTTTGAAAAACTAATTTGGGCATTAGATTGATGCTTGCTCCCAAGTCGCATATGGCCTTTCCTTTATAACCATCCCCAATCGCACAGGGGATTGTAAAGCATCTAGGATCCTTTAGCTTGGGCGACATGCAATTATGCAACATGGCCATGCAACCTTCAATGGCTGCCACCGTTTCAAATTCCCCTAGCCTTCGTCGTTTGGATACTATGTCCTTTAAGAACATGGCATAGTTGGGCATTTGTTCAATAGCCTCAACTAGTGGCTATGGAGAGCCTGTTTGTGCTTTTTTAACCTCTGCGGGAATTTCTGAAATTGGTGGTCCTGTTTGTGCTTTTTTAACCTCTACAGGAAAAGAGGTGGTGGTCTTATATCCGCCTGGTTTTCTTGGATATTTAGTTTAATACCTGGGGTGGACTTATCTATAACTGCCTCGGCAGATGTTTCTGATACTGCTGGTTCTGCTACCGTGTCAGTGCTTTCGGTAGGGTCCTGCTTAACTTCGGAGTCCTCATAATGTTGTTGTTCTGGTTGGACTCTATCGTTTGAGGTCCCTTCTTTATCTTTTAATTGTAGGTCACTTCTTGTCGTAATTACCTTGCATTGCTCATGGCCTAACACCTTAGCAACTTCAGTATTGCTAGGTAAACCCCCTAGTGGTCGAGTGTTTTGTCGTTCGGCAAATTGACCAACTTGGGTTTCTAAAGACTTGATCGCAGCCTCCTGGTTCTGCAGTCTCATCTCAGTTCGGTTCATGAAGTCATCAGTACGTTTTATGAAACGGCTATTCTCGGTCATGTAAGCATCAGTCTTTGTTATAAAAGCCGTGAGAGAATCTGCCAATACATTCAGAGACTAATGCTGATGTATTTGTTGCTGTGGCATGGTCTGCTGAGTGTGCTGCTGCGACAGGTTCTGGCTTTGGTGCTGGAATCCAGGGGCCTGATTAATTGGATTTAAGACATTGTTAGGGTTACTCCATGAAAAATTTGGATACCTTTTCCATGATGGGTTGTAATTGTTGGACATCATTTGCTTGTTTTTGTTATAGTTTCCAACATATAGGTTGGTTTCCTCACCTTGTATGTAATCCGATGAGTTAACTGCCTTAACCTCATGTATTATGATCAACAGGTGGGCTGCCTCGGCAATGCTTGCGGTAGTGGCTGCTGCGGCATTGCTGGTGGCAGTATATTATGATCAACAAGTGGAATTTGTCCTCTTGGTGGATCATCCATGACTTGGAACAGGTTACGCCTCAGATGGTGTCTTGTGCGTTCAATTTCAGGATCCAATTCGTACAATAGACCACTCGGTTTTGCCCTGGTCATATACCAAATAAATCAAAGTTAATAAAAATTAAATAAATAATTAGAATTAAAGTTAGATAAAGAATGGTTAAAGAACAAGAAAATGAAGAAAAAAAATTTAATTGTCAACCCCGGCAACGGCGCCAAAAACTTGATGCGTGTAATAAAAGCGCAATTGAGTGCAAGTGTACACGTCGCCAAGTAATAAAGTGATAAGTATATCGTGTATCGTCTCCACAGGGATTGGTATACTTAATATGTCTCCCCTTGTTCTCTTACTCCTGAAAATAAAGTAAGAACATAGATAAGTGGATTTGTTTAACTAACTAAATAATTAAATAACAAAACATAAAATAAAAGGTTGAGAACGATATAGAGAAAGTGGGTAGGATCCAGCTGCGTCAATTAGTGGATTCGATTGATCTTCTTCTTGTCCAATACAATTGCACAATACTGCTTCGACAGTACTGCAGATACAACCTCGGCAGCGTTAGTGTTCTCTGTCGCGGCAATCTCTTGTTCTTGGGCAGAGGCATGAAAGTTCAACATAGTGTTCGTAGTTGACTCTGCTTGTCTCTAAGTCAGAGTGTTGTTAATGACTGGTCCTTGACGATACCTCTCGGAGTAAATCAACGATAACCACCAACCAATCCAACACTTCTTTTAGCTGCTGAAACTCTTAACTTATCTCTAGGCCGAGTTAGTGTCTACAACATCGTACTTATCCCTTTCGTGAATCTACATCTCTCGAAGCTAGATAAATAGATTACTTACAAACTTCTCTCTCGAGCTTGAATGCAAGAACAAGGAATGACAATAGGATAAGCAAACTTTGATATTATTATTGCATTAGAACAAAGAAACAAGAATCAATCACCGCTCACTAATATCTATAACCTTCACCTATCCCTAAGAAATTTAGAACATAATGTCGTTAGGTACAATTCTTAGGGAGAAGGGTTTCTCTAAAAATCGACTCTCTAAACAATGTGGCCGGCTAGGGTATATATAGTCTTAACCTAGGGTAAACCTTTCCTAAATAGACTTTAACTTGGAGTAGGGAACAAGTCTTCTTCAAGGGATCTGATATTTCCAAGTTTGCCACTTCTAGAAGGGTTTTCCCGCTTGGTCTTTGACTTGGGCTTTTAGTGCGCTAGCCTGGTCTAATTAGTGCGGTGCATCTTCCAGAATGTTCTCTATATTTTTATCTTTCATTGCGCCTCCAATGTTGGTGCTGCCACTCTAGATGCTGTCGCGGCCTTGTCTTCTGTGTCGGCCTCAATATTGCTTCACTGTTGCTTCGTCCCTGGATATTCCTACATGTACAAAATATGTAATAGTATCTGCATTCTCTATGAATTTTGACTTTGTAAGTAGTGATAACGGAATATCCAATATTGCGCAAAGAGTCCATATTTTAGTTCAAGTTGGTGTATAATAGATGCATAAAGTACTATGAGAAGGGTAGTAAATAACTGCCTTTTAGGCACTCATCAGTACTTCACTCAACAATCCTTTTGCTCGGCCACATAGAGAATAAGGAAGTAACTTGATCTTCAACACCTCCTTATGAACTCCTTATTGACGGAATGAGTCACAAACTTCTAAAAATGCCCTGATATGTTCCCTTGCATCTTCATGCGCCATTGCTCCAAATTGCCCAGTTGAGTTTAGCATATTGTGACAGGCTTAAGTTCGAAATGGGTAGCTGTAATTTTTGGTGTTACAATGCCAAGATTAAGATCATCAAAGATAGGATTTAAATGATCACTAATAGCTCTCGGTTGAGGTACAACAGCGTGCTGATTTGCCCCGATATTTTGAACTACTGGGTCTTGAACTGATGGTGGGTCTATGTCTCTACGCTGAGTACGCCTTCTTTGACGAAACAAACGCTCAATTTCAGGCACTATAGGATAGAGAGGTCCGTTAGTAGACCGTTTGGACATACACTGAAAAGAAAAATAAATAAAACAAGTAAAACGAAAATGTCAAAACAAAAATGACAAAATTTACTCTAAATGATCCCGGAAGCGGCACCAAAAACCTGGTGTGCTCTGTGAGTGCTATAATTGATGTATGTGAACACACATACATGTGCAAGTATAAACAGTTATACAAGTAATAATAGGGTGAGTGAGTATCGTTCCCAAGAGGATCTCGGTAAAGTATGCAGTCAAATTTGTCAAGGCAAAAAGGGGTATCACTAAAACGAAAACAAAGATAAAGATATAAATAAGAGAATATGGATAGGTACGATGAAGGAGTAGGGTGGAAATGCTATGACAATTCTAGAGTGCAAGCAATTAAAATATACCAAGGCAAAATAGTAATGATGGTGATGGCAAGGTGGATGTATAGAGGTGGTATGTGAGTGTATAGCAGAGTGATCGCAAAATAACAAGCAAAATAAAGAAACTGTATTGTAAATGTGGAGGCAAAAACAAGATACACAGAACACGCTAAGCAATATATTGTGTTTTTCCTCTATTGATGAACTCTCTTAGGAATGACTGGTGGTGACTTCTATGATTTCCTACCCCTTACCCCTACCTAACATATAGTTGCTACGGTGTATACCTACTCGATAGAGGTTTCTAAAGTATTCCCGATCTTTCGAGTCATAGGAACCTGATGGACTAAAATTCAATGGCATCTCGTGTCACTCAAGTAGCACTAGCCTATCGACAAAGCACACTCCTTTTAGTCGTTAAAGCCTTCACCTACGCCTCTTTCGAGTGCTCTAGGATCCAACTCGACTCTATTTGCAGTATAGAACCCATTGCTCACGTAGATCCTCCCTTAGCTCCTCTTGGATGATCTAAGGATCTATAGTTATGCCTCTCTCGATTGCTCTAACATGTACCTAAACACGAGACACTTTTGTGCCTCTTAAAATGCTTAAATAATTATCAACAATGAGCAAAGCAAATATACAAACACATAGAAGGCAATATATTAAATGGAAATAAAAGATAATCATCCATAAAAGCAACCACATGAACAAAGCTTACATGGTGGAGCTAAATGTTAAGAGAAATCATCCACATAATTCTTAAACATTTAAAAATCATCCTCATGAAAATATAAAAGAAATAAAGCAAGAAAGGAGGACTAGAAGTCACCCTCGGTGTGGACAGCCGTCGGCTCTTCAACCACCATGAGATTCCTTGGTGTGCTAGCCCCTTTCGGGTGCCTAGCACACCACTCCCTTCGAGCTCTATCAATGGAGGTCCCCTTGGCCGGAGTTTGGAGGAGAAAGGTGGGAGTTTTCCACCGCCGCAAAAACCACCTCAAAGGTCTCTCTTTCCTCTGTGTTGTTGTTCCTCAAAGGCCTCCTTAAAGGTCTTACCTTTCCTTAGGTTACCATCCTTTAGAAAGAAGGGGTAAAAAGCCCTAAAAGATAGGTCTCTCTTTTTTCTAGCTTTTCCATGGCATTTTCCCATCTCTATCCTTCTGCGAATGCCATGACCAATTTCCTCAACTTCCATTTTTTCTTCACCTGCTTAACACTGATGAGTACCCAAAAGTCCTTATTTTTACATCATTTTCCCACTTGATTATTGCTAATAAAGAATAGATTTAATGTAATTAATGGATAATGCTGAATATTTTCCATATTTCAGCATCCAAATACGTATTTCATGAATTTATCTATTATTTGGCATAAAACAAATGCATTTGATGGTTTTTTTCTTAGACAGGAAACTGCATCATAGAAATTGCCAAATAAGAAGATGGATGCTCGAAGCTGAAGCTGAAATGTAGAAAAGCACCCGCCTCGGCAGCATTTTGAGGCCGTGACAACACCTAACGCAGCGGCAGCACCTGAGGAGATTTGAAGAGAAAAATAAGGTGGATGTTTTAAGACAAGTGACATAGAAATCGGAGCTGGGAAACACACGAAAAGTTAAGGTCAAAGACTACACGGGAAAAGAATCCTTATAGGAATAAACTAGGAAATAAAATAAATATCTTTTATTTATGTACTTAACTTGTGTTTTACTCCAAGTTGTATTCCAACTTTGGAAAGGTTTGCCCTAGGCCAAGCCTATATAAACCATAGCCTATGTAGAGATGAAGATATCTTGAAATCAAATCTCATAGAAAAACTCTAAACTCCTCCATCGCCCCCTTGGGGTTTAGGATAGTTTGTAGAGTAGTTCTGAAGAAAGTTTGTAATTTGTTTAGTTCTTATTAATGCAATTTTAGAATTCATAATTTATTCTCTCTTGGCATTCATTGTTCTTGCATTCAAGCTCGAGAGAGAAGTTTATGAGAAATCTATTTGTCTAGCATCAGGAGATGTAGGCTCACGAAACGAGAGAATACGATCTTTGCTCGAAGCATTGACTAATCTAGTTGAGAGATCAACTGCCCAGGATTTCAGTGACTAATAAGACGCATGTGTTTGGTTGTTATCTGCCCTTGATTCACACTGGGAGGTATCATCAAGATGTAGGTTTCAACAGTTCTCTTCGCTTAGGGATAAAGAAGAAGACATACAAGGATTCTCTGTCGAACTATGAATTGTTGAATTACCGCGACAGGGATAACTCTGCCGAGGCAGCTGTGGCGACCCTTTGTGCGATCCGTCGAGGCGGCAATTCAACCTTATTGCATTATAAGAATGATACAATTACATTCTGATTCCACACTACGAAGCACTCTAACCTGCCCCACTTTTCCATCCTTGATTTCTTGATCATTTATCTTTATTGCTTTAATTTGTTTCCTTAGTTATAACTCAAACCCAATTATTTGTGTCGTTACGTTTCCATTGTGCAGGAATAATAAATTGCGTAAGTAACGTCAATCCTCGTGTAATCGACATCTTAAATACTATAATTTGACAAAAGGTGGATGGACGAATGCTTCATCATAAAAACAGGACTTTCTAGCCTTCACCAAACACCACTAAAAAGAACTACCCTTGTCATGATATAGCACCTATTACCACATAAAAATGTCAAGGCATATCTAGAAGACTATATGCAATGTTATGAACCTAAATGCAACTAAATGAACCTATATGAGCCTAAGGGCACTCAATAACTTAAGTAAAAAGGCCTAAAATATAGCCTTTTTGCAGAGTTATCAATAGTCTTTTACGTGTAGAAAGAGTTGCGCAATTAGTGCAAGTGTACACTTCGCACGTAATAAAACGATAAGTATATCGAGTATCGTCTCTACAAGATTGGTGTACTTAATATGTTTTCTTTCATCTTCTCGCTTTGCAAAATAAATAAAACAAAAGACACAGATTAATTTGGGTATTCCGAATTAAACTAACTTGAATTATAAAGAAAAGTAGAGAATAAGAATAAAATAGATTGAGAAAATGGTCAGGATCCAGTTGTATTATATTGTGGATTCAATTAACTTGTTTCTGTCCAACGCAACACACAACACTGCCTCGACAGTACTGCAGTTTTACTGCCTCGACAGTGAAGGGTTTCATCCGCCGTGGCAATCCTTTCCTCTTGGGTGGACTTTACCAAGGTTCGGCAAAGTATCCTCTGATGACTCCGCTTATCCCTAAGTCGAAGTACTGTTGATGACTAGTCCTTGATGATACCTCCCGGCGTGAATCAACTATAATAACCAACCAATATCATACTTCTTTTTAGCCACTGAAACTTTAACATATCCCTAGGCCGAGTTAGTATTTTCCGATTAGAAAAATACTGTACTTATTCCTTCCTTGAATCTAACTCTCTCGATATTAGATAAATAGGTCTCTCATAAACTTCTCTCTCGAGCTTGAATACAAGAACAATGAATGACAAAGAATAAGCAAACCTTGATATTTTATAGCATGAAACAAGAAAACAAAATACAATCTCTTCTCACAAATACTCTACAACTTTCACCTAAGCCCTAAAAGAGTTTAGAACATAGTGAAAACAAAGAAAACTCTAAAGTATATGGTGAACTCTCCTCCCTTTTCTCGTGAGTCGACTATGGTTTATATAGGCTTGGCCTAGGGCAAACCTTTCCAAAGTAGGAATACAACTTGGAGTAAAACACAAGTTAAGGACATAAATAAAAAATATTTGTTTTATTTCATAGTTTATTCCTATAAGTATTATTTTCCCGTATGGCCTTTGACCTTGACTTTTTGTGTGTTTTCCAGTTCCGGTTTCTATGCCGCTTGTCTTAAAACGTCCATCTTATTTTTCTCTTTAGATCGCCTATCATATCAATATTTTTTTCCTAGACGCTACCGTGGCCTTAGGTGCTGCCGTGGCCTCAGGTGCTGTCGCGGCATCAGGTCTACCTGCAAATGCACGAAGGTTCATTAAAGCTTATATTTTCTATAAATATTATCAAAAGTGAAATGTCCAAATATCACACATTAAGTTCATTCATTAGTCCAAGTAGGTGTAGATTAATTAATTATTGTCCATGAAAGGTGTAAAAAGTGATAGTCTTTTGAGCACTTATCAACATACGTGTTAGATAAATTCAGCCGTGATAGAAAAACTCGTATACGTCTAAGATAAATTCATCTGTGTTAGATAAATTCATATGTGTATAAGACGTTTTTGCATATCCGTGTATAATAACCGAGTTTGCCAACATACTTATCTTAATTGCTATGAATATGTGCTTTTATGTTATGTTGTGGACTTTGATTGCTCTTGTAAGATTGTAAGATGCTATGATGTTAGATGCATGTAATGATATTGACTTTTAATTCAAATAAAGCTTGAACCCTGCATTGTCGTAGTTATGTTTTTGAGTTCTGCTCACTAAGCATTTATGCTTACACTCTCGTTTTCCGATAATATAGATTGTTAGCTCGAGAGTTAGCATGGTTTTTAATGGTGTATGACCAGGTCAAACCTAAGCAATTCTTTGTACAAGCTAGATCCAGAAATTGAATACACGCGTCAAAGGTTGAGAAGACAAATCCGAATAGTTATGGTAGATAACCCAGTAGAACAGAACTTACCCGTTGGCAATGAAGGACTTCCGCTGTCACCACTGCCGCGGCAACTTACTATTCAAGATTTCTTGGAAGAGGATTTGAACGGGTTAAATCCAAGAGTTGTCACACCAGAAATCGAAGCAACTCACTTTGAACTAAAACCTGTCATGTTTAATATGCTCAATACAATTGGACAGTTTGGTGGGTTATTAACTGAAGATGCCAGACAACATCCCAAATCATTCATGGAGATTTATGATTCATTCAAAATCCAAGGAGTCCATGAAGATGATTTGAGATTGGAAATGTTTCCCTATTCATTGAGGGATAGGGCAAAAACCTGGTTAAATAGCATTCCAGTAGGATCTATAGGATCTTGGAGTGAACTTTGTCGTGATTTTATTACATGTTTTAATCCTAATAATCTATATGATCGTATACATAAAGAACTTACTTCTTTTCGGTAGGTAGATGATGAACAGATGTATGAGGCATGAGAGCGATATAGGGAGCTACTACACAAGTGTTCTTTGCATGGATTTCCATTGTGGACACAAGTGACTATGTTTTACAATGCTACCAATTCCCCAACAAGGATGATGCTAGACGCCTCTGCCAATGGAACACTTCTTGACAAACCACCGGAGGAAGCTATAAAATTTTGAACAAACTTGCAAAGAATAACTTTCAATTCCCTACATCTAGGTGATGAGGGGTAAGACGCCAAACTACAGTGAATGAGTTGGAAATATCCAATTCAGTGGCAGCACAATTGGCCTCTCTTACTAAGATGGTTCAGAATATGCAAATGCAGAATAATACCCATAAGGTCAAGAAAATAGATTCTTTCTGTAATTTATGTGGAGTTAACCATAGCTCTTCTGAATGCATGCAGAATCAGGAATCTAGTCTTTATGAGGGAAACTATAATCGGAACAACAACATGATGTTCAATACATATAATCCGGCATAGAAAAGGCTTCCAAATTTCTCATAGAGTAATCCTAACAATACCCTGAATCTAACTACTCAACCCTTAAGTTTCCAGCAACAAGTACAAATGCAACATCTACCACAGAAGTAGGTACAACAACTAATGCCGCAGCAGCAAATGCATCAGCAGTATCCTACAAGTTCATTAGAAAATTCTCTTAAGGCCTTTATGATGAAAACATAATCATACATGGCAGAAAATAGTAATTTTATTAAGAGAACTGATGCATTCATAAACAAAACTGAGATAAGATTGCAAAACCAAGAGGCAGGCATTAAATCACTGAAAACTCAAGTTCGGCAGTTTACTCAAAATCTGAACACTAGACCACAAGGAGGATTACCCAGCAATACTGAAGTTTCAAAGGGAATGGGCCATGAGCAATGTAAATCAATCACCACTAGGAGTGGCCTACAACTGAAAGAGATATCAGGTAGTTCGGCAGACAAAGTCCCACTAGTGGAATAAGAAGAATCAAATAGAGTGGATTTAGATGTTGAACTAAGTGATCATGATACAACAATCCTAGAAAAAGGCACTGCCTCAGCAGAGAAATTGGTAGTCCCACGCTAAGCGGCCGAGACAACATGAGAACCAGTGGTACCAGGTATTAAATTTCAGAATAATGAGACACTTGAGGAAATGCGACTCCACCACCTTTCCCATAAAGGTTGAAAAGGAAGAAGCAGGACTATCAATTTAAAAAGTTCCTAGACATCTTGAAGCAAGTACATATTAATTTGCCATTAGTTGAGGCAATAGAACAAATGCCTAATTATGCCAAATTCTTAAAAGACATTGTGTCCAAAAGAAAAGGCTTGGTGAGTTTGAAACTATTGCCGCAACCGAAGGATGCATGGCAATTCTTCATAATCGTATGCATCCCAAATTGAAGGATCCTGGATGTTTTACTATACCATATACAATAGGAAATCATTATGAAGGAAAGGCCCTATGTGTCCTTAGAGAAAGCATAAATTTAATGCAAAAATCCGTCTTCCAAAATCTTGGAATAGGAAGGACAAAGCCTACAACAATAATGCTCCAATTAGCAGATAGATCGTATGTGCAACTTAAAGGAAAAATCGAGGACATACTGGTAAAGGTGGATAAATTTATTTTTCCAACTGACTTTCTTGTTCTTGATTGTGAAGAAGATGAAAATGCACCGATCATCCAGGGGAGACCGTTTCTAGCTACTGGACGCACTCTTATTGATGTGGAAAAAGGAGAATTGAGAATGAAGATTAACGACCAGCAAGTCAAACTTAATGTTTTCCAGATTCTAAAAAGACATGATGATCCAGAAGAATGTCAGATGATTTACACTACAGCTGTAGACAACACAATACCCTGTCTCAGCAGCCACTGCCTCGGAAGCAATCTTGACAATATACCACAAATATGCCTCAATAGTAATGTTGATGATTGTTACAGTAGAATATTGGACAGTGTTGAAACACAAGAGGTTGAGGAAGCCAATTGGATAGCACATCTTCCAGGTAAGTACTTCGAACCCTTGGATTACCCAGGTAAGGATGAAAAATCTGTAAGGAACCATTGGTTATGGAATTAAAACCTTTACCTGACAAATTAAAATATTCTTATTTTGGAACCAACCACACAATGTCCGTAATTATTTCTTCTGAGTTGCAGCCAGAACAAGAACAAAGCTTGATAGAGATGCTGCGGCAGCACAAGAAGGCAATTGGGTGGTCAATTGATGACTTGAAGGGAATAAGCCCTACAGTTTACATGCACAAAATCCTTTTAGAGTAAGATCATAAGCCCACTGTTGAGGCCCAAAGGAGACTTAACTATGCCATGATGGAGGTAGTACGTAAGGAAATAATCAAATGGCTTGATGCAGGAATTATCTACCCTATCTTTGATAGTGTATGGGTAAGCCCGGTACAATGTGTACCCAAGAAAGGTGGCATAACTATAATAACCAATAAGAACAATGAGCTAACCCCAACTAGGACTATGACCGGTTGGAGGTTTTGTATGGATTACCGCAAGTTAAATAAGGAAACAAAGAAGGATCATTTCTCATTGCCCTTTATTGATGAAATGCTTGATAGACTTGTTGGTAAATCTTTTTACTATTTTCTTGATGGTTACTCAGGCTATAATCAGATTGCCATTGACCCAGAAGACTAGGGAAAAACCACCTTCACCTGCGCATATGGGGATATATGCATTTAGGAGAATGTCGTTCGGTCTTTGTAATGCCCCGACAATTTTTTAAAGATACATGATGGCAATTTTTTCTAACATGATAGAGGACTTCCTGGAGATATTTATGGACGATTTTTCAGTCTTTGGAGACAACTTAACTCATTGCCTCAACAATTTAGAAAAGGTGCTGCAAAGATTTGAGGAATCCAATCTAGTTCTTAATTGGGAAATGTCACTTTATGGTGAATGAAGGTATAGTTTTGGGACATAAAATCTCATCAAAGGGAATTGAAGTTGACAAAGCCAAGATAGATGTGATAAAGAATTTGCTTCCACCAATTTCAGTCAAAGGAGTTCGAAGCTTCTTGGGCCATGCAGGTTTTTACAGGAGGTTTATTTTTAATTTTTCTAAAATTTCTAAAACTTTGTGTAATTTGCTTGAACAAGATAGAAAATTTGAATTCAGTAAGGAATGCACTGAAGCATTCGAGGTTCTCAAAGATAAGTTGATCACTGCACCAATTATAGTCCCACCAGATTGGTCCATGCAATTTGAAATGATGTGTGATGTAAGTGATCATGATGTCGGGGCAACACTTGGATAGAGAAAGAACAATATATTCCATGTCATCTACTATGCTAGTAAAACCCTCAATGATGCACAGATTAATTACACCACCACAGAGAAGGAATTACTAACAGTAGTCTTTGCCTTTGACAAGTTTTGATCCTACCTTATCGGAACAAAAGTAATTGTCAACAATGACCATTCGACAATCAAATACCTATTTTCAAAGAAGGATGCCAAGCCTAGACTGTTAGATAGATACTTCTTTTGCAAGAATTTGATGTTAAAATCAAGTATAGAAAAGGTACAAAAAATCATGTAGCCGTTCATCTCTCCAGATTAGAGGCTGAAGATAATAACAACCCATTAGAAGAAATAAAAGATGCATTACCAGACGAACACATCATGCGCATATTAGTAGTAGAAGAAGAATCTGTCGAGGTAGAGACTGCGGCACTAAACAACTGTGCCACCGAGACAGTTACTAAATATATTTCGGTAACAATGATAGAAACTCTTGCCGAAGTCACAGCCACTCCCTGGTATGCCGATCTTGTTAATTATTTAGCTAGTGGTGTTCTGCCTTAGAACCTTAACCATAATGAAAAAAACAGGTTTCAGAATAATACAAAACAATATTTCTGGGATGACCCTCTTTTGTTCAAGCAATATGCAGATCAGGTTATAAGAAGATGTATTCCAGAGGATGAGCAAAAAGAAGTACTCCAGCACTTTCATGATTCACCTTGAGGAGGACATTTTGAAGGAAACATAACAACCGCTAAAGTTCTTTAATCAGGTCTTTATTGGCCCACACTCTTCAAAGATGCCCAACTTTATTGCAAGAATTATGACAGATGTCAACGAACGGGCAATATCTCTAGACGTAATGAGATGTCATTGCAACCCATATTGGAAGTAAAACTATTTGATGTTGGCATAGACTTCATGGGACCATTTTCATCATCTCAAAGGTAATCTCTATATCCTAGTAGCGGTGGATTATGTATCAAAATGGGTTGAAAGCAATTGCCATACCTCACAATGATTCCAAGACCGTTCAGAAATTTCTTACAAAAAATATATTCACAAGATTTGGAGTCCCTAGAGCGATAATTAGTGATGAAGGTAAACACTTCGACAAAAGACTTATTGTCACGGCCCTGAAGAAATTAGGCATCACACAAAGAATTGCTATGGCCTATCACCCACAGACAAATGGGCAGGTTGAGATATCAAACAGGGAATTAAAGCAAATCCTTGAAAAGGTGGTGATGAGTGCCTAAAAGGCAATTATTTACTACCATTCTTATGGTACTTTATGCATCCAATATACACCCACTTGAACCGAATTATAGACTCTTTGCTCAAATATTGGATATTCTGTTATCATCACTTACAAAGTTAATATTTATAGAGAATGCGGATATTATTAGAATTTTTATACATACAGGAATATCCAGAGCTGCAGCGGTAGTAAAGCTGTGTAGCGGCCGAGGCAGAAGCAAGGCCGCGGCAGAATCCAGTATTGCAGCACCAACAATGGAGGCGCAAAGAAAGATAAAAATATAGTGAATATTCTAGAAGATACAGCGCATCAATTGGACCAGGCTAGCGTGCTAAAAGCCCAATTCAAAGACTAAGCGGGAAAACCCTTCTAGAAGGCGGCAAACTTGGAAATATCAGATTCCTTGAAGAAGACTTATTCCCTACTCCAAGTTGAAGTCTATTTAGTAAAGGTTTGCCCTAGGTTAAGACTATAAATACCCTAGTCAGCCACATGTCTAGAGAGAGCCGATTTGTAGAGAAAACCCTTCCTCCCCAAGAATTGTACTTACACGATAATATGTTCTAAATTTCATAGGAATAGGTAAAGGTTCTCAATATTAGTGAGAGGAGATTGATTCTTGTATCTTTGTTCTTATGCAATAAAATCAGAGTTTGCTTATCCTATTGCCATTCTTTGTTCTTCTATCCAAGCCCGAGAGGAAAGTTTGCAAGTAATCTATTTATCTAGCATCGAGACGTGTAAATTCACGAAAGGGATAAGTACGGTATCGTATACACTAACTCTTCCTATGCCCTTGTGGAGGCACTAAGGGGTAGGTTAAGAGTTTCAGCAGCTAAAAGAAGTGTTGGATTGGTTGGTGGTTATCTTTGATTTACGCCGAGAGGTATCGTCAAGGACCGAGCATCAATAGCAGTTTGACTCAGAGATAAGCGGAGTCACCTACGGACACTTTGTTGAACTTTGATACTTCTTCCTATGAGCAAGAGATTATCGCGGCAGAATAGCACCAGCGTTGCCGAGGTAGTATCTGCAGTACTATCAAAGCAGTGTTGTGCGATTGAATTGGACAAGGAAAAGATCAATTGAATCCACTAATTGACGCAACTGGATCCTACCCACTTTCTCTATAATCGTTCTCAACTCTTTATTTTATATTTTGTTATTTAATTATTTAGTTAGATAAAACAAATCATCTTATTTGTGTCTTTATTTTCAGGAGTAAGGGAACGAAGGAAGACATATTAAGTATACCAATCCCTGTGGAGACGATACACGATATACTTATCATTTTATTACTTGACGACGTATACACTTGCACTCAAAAAGCGCTTATACCACGCCCATCAAGTTTTTGGTGCCGTTGCCGGGGATTGACAACTAAATTTTGTTTTCTTTAATTATTAGTTATCTAACTTTAACTTTAATTTTAACTATTTATTTATTTTATTTTTACTAACTCTTATTTATTTGGTTTATGACCAGTGCAAATCTGAATGGACCATTGTACGAGTTAGATCCTGAGATTGAACGAACAAGACATAATCTGAGACACAATCTGTTCTAAGCTACGAACAATCCACTGAGAGGACAAATGCCACATGTCGATCATAATTTACTACTGCCAGCAATGTCTCAGCATCTAATGCCGCATCCTTTGCCGAGGCAGCCCACTGTTAGAGACTATCTGGTGGAAGATCTAAACGGACTCAACCCTGGCGTAGTTACCCAGAGATTGAAACAACTCACTTTGAGCTTAAACCAGTGATGTTCAACATGTTGAACACAATTGGACAGTTTAATGGGTCTGCTACTGAAGAAGCAAGACAACATCTTAAATCTTTCATGGAAGTGTGCAATTCTTTTAAGATTCAAGGAGTCCATGAAAATATTTTGTGTTTAAAATTATTCCCCTATTCACTGAGGGATAGGGCGAAGACTTGGTTGAATGGTATCCCAGCAGGATCAATCGAATCTTGGGAAGAACTTTGCCGAGAATTCATTACGAGGTTTAATCCAAAAAATCTCTATGACCGCATTCATAATGACATTACATCATTCCGGTAAGATGAAGATGAAACGATATACGAGTCATGGGAACGTTACAGAGAATTATTAAATAAATGCTCGTTGCATGGTTTTCCCTTGTGGACGCAAGTCTCCATGTTCTACAATGCTACTAAGGCCTCCACAAGGATGATGCTAGATTCTTCTGCAAATGGGACACTTTTAGATAAAGCACCCGCGGAAGCCATTGAAATTTTGAACAAACTCGTAAGGAATGATTTCCAATTTCCCACATCAAGGCGAGGAGGAATGACACGTCATACCACAACCCATGAATTAGACACATCAAGTTCGGTGGCAGCACAATTGGCTTCTCTAACCAAGATGGTTAAGAATATGCAAACCCAAAAAAGTGTACATGAGGTTAAGGCAGTTAACTCATCAGATTATATGCCAGATGAGGAGACCGGCCTATATGTTGAAAATTATAACAAAAACAATCCAATGATGTCCAACAATTATAACCCCTCTTGGAAAAGGCATCTGAACTTCTCATGGAGTAACCCTAATAATGCCTTGAATCCAATTAATCAAGCCCCTAGATTTCAGCATCAAAACCAGAACCTGCCGTAGCAGAATAGTCAGCAGTATATGCCACAGCAACAAGCACAACAGTAACAGTCTCTGAATGTATTGCAGATTCTCTCACAGCTTTTATGTCCAAGATTGATGCTTACATGATGGAGAATAGCCACTTCATGAAGCGAACTGATGACTTCATGAACAGAATGGAGATGAGACTGCAGAACCAGGAGGCTACAATAAAATCCTTAGAAACTCAGGTTGTTCAATTCGCCCAACGTCAAAACACTCGACCACCAGGAGGTTTACCTAGCAATACTGAAGTTGCTAAGGTGTTAGGCCATGCGCAATGCAAAGTAATCACAACTAGAAGTGGCCTACGATTGAAAGAAAAAGAAGGGACCTCAACCGACAGAGTCTAACCAGAAAAGCAACATCATGAGGACTCAGAGGCTGAGCAGGACCCTATCGAAAGCTCTGCCACGACAACAGAACCAGCAGTATTAGAACCTTCTGCCGAGGCAGTTGTAGAAAAATTTACCCCAGGTATAAAACTCAACATCCAAGAAAACCTGGAGGATATTAGACCACCACCTCCTTTTCCACAGAGGCTGAAGAAGCAGAAATAGGACCACCAATTTTAGAAGTTCCTAGACATCTTGAAGCAGGTCCATATTAACTTTCCCCTAGTTGAGGCCATTGAACAAATGCCCAACTATGCCATGTTTTTAAAGGACATAGTATCCAACCTTAGAAGGCTAAGAGAATTTGAAACGGTAGCAGCCACTAAAGGTTGCATGGCCATACTACATAATCGCATGCCACCCAAACTAAAAGATCCTGGATGCTTCACAATTCCTTGTGCAATTGGAGATTGTTATAAAGGAAAGGCCCTATGCGACTTGGGAGCAAGCATCAAATTAATACCTAAATTAGTTTTTCAAAAGCTCGGAATTGGACGGGCAAAACCAACAACAGTACTGCTCCAACTTGCGGATCGGTCTTACGTGCATCCTGAAGGCAAAATCGAGGACATTTTGGTGAAGGTTGACAAGTTCATATTTCCTTCCGACTTTCTTGTTCTTGACTGTGAAGTAGACGACAATCCACCGATCATACTGGGTCGACCTTTCCTTGCTACAGGCCGTACTCTAATAAACGTGAAAAACGGAGAACTGACTATGAGGATAAATGATAAACAAATCAAGTTCAACGTTTTTCGAGTGTTGAAAAATCATGATAATCCAGAGGAATGCCAAGAATCAGAAAACTTTGACAAGGACTTAATACAACCATGTTTGGAAAACAACTGCCCCGGTAGATCCATCAGTAATCCGATGTATCCCTTCCTCGGCCTCTCAGAGGATGATTGCTACACACATGCCCTGAACAAAGAACATGAAGTTGATAGCCTGGAGGCACAAGGAACAGAGGAAGCAAACTGGACAAAGTCACTTTCCAGGTAAGTACTTTGAACTCCTGAATTATCACAAAACTAAAATCATTACCTGCTAATTTAAAGTATGTTTATTGGGGACCCAACCATACGATGCCCGTAATCATTTCTTCTAAGCTGCAGCTGAAACAGGAATAAAGTTTAATAGAAGTGCTATGGCAGCATAAGACAACACTAGGGTGGATAATTGACGATATAAAGGGAATAAGCTCAGCTTTTTGTATGCATAAAATCATACTAGATGAATGTCAAAAACCCACTGTGCAGGCCTAGAGGAGACTCAATCATGCCATGAAGGAGGTAGTTCGGAAGAAAATAATCAAGTGGCTTGATGCCGGAATCATTTATCCTATCTCTGACAGTGAATAGGTAAGCCCAATACAATATGTGCCAAAAAAAGGTGGTATGACCGTCATAACCAATGAGAACAATGAGTTAATCCCAACCAGAACTGTGACAGGGTGGAGGGTTTGTATGGACTACTGAAAGTTGCACAAAGCAACAAAGAAGTTCATTTTCTTCTACCTTTTATTGATGAGATGCATGATAGACTGGCCGGCAAATCCTACTATTGTTTCCTTAATGGATATTCTGGATATAATCAGATTGCTATTGCTCCTGAAGATCAAGCAAAAACCACATTCACCTGCCCGTATGAAACATATGCTTTTTGAAGAATGTTGTTCGGCCTTTGCAATGCCTCGGCCACTTTCCAGAGATGTATGATGCCAATTTTTTCAGATATGATAGAAGATTTCATGGAAGTATTCATGGATGATTTTTCTATTTTGGGGGACGACTTCGCTCACTATCTCAGCAATTTGGAGAAGATACTACAAAGATGTGAGAAAACCAATTTAGTCCTCAATTGGGAAAAATATCACTTTAATGTAAACGAGGGAATCGTACTGGGCCATAAAATATCATTCGAACGAATTGAGGTAGATAAAACCAAGGTTGATGTGATAAAGAATCTACCTCCACCCATCTCTGTGAAAGGAATTCGAAGCTTCTTGGGACATGCAGGTTTCTATAGAAGGTTTATCTCAAACTTTTCTACAATTTCTAAACCTCTCTGTAACTTACTAGAGTAGGATAGAAAATTTTAATTTACTGGCGGATGTACTGAAGCATTCAAGATCCTAAAAGAAAAGTTAGTCACAGCACCAATAGTGGTTCCACCATATTGGACCTACCCTTCGAGGTAATGTGTGATGCAAGTGATCATGCTGTCGGGGCAGCACTTGGACAGAGGAAAAACAATATTTCCATGTGATTTACTATGCTAGCAAGACACTCAATGATGCTTAGATAAACTACACTACAACAGAGAAAGAATTACTTGCAGTAGTGTTTGCCTTCAACAAATTCCGTTCATATCACATTGGAACTAAAGTCACCATCCATACAGACCACTCGGCACTTAAGTACCTTTTCGCCAAAAAGGATGTCAAACCAAGATTGATAAGATGGATCCTTCTACTAAAAGAGTTCGATATGGAGATAAAAGATAGGAAAGATACTGAAAACCAAGTAGCTGATCATTTATCCAGACTGGAGAATGAAGGGTATAAATTGGAGGACATACAAGACACCTTTCGAGATGAACAAATACTGCATGTCGCGACAAAAGAAGTCCTTGTTGCTGACGTAGAACCCACGGCAGTACATGATTACGAGGCCGAGGCATTATTTGCATATATTTCAGAATCTATCAAGGAAGACATACAGGCAGTAACGATAACTTCTTGGTACGCAGATCTTGTTAACTTTTTAGTTAGTGTCATATTTCCGTATAACTTGAATTATATCGAAAAAAAGAGGTTTCAGCATAATGCAAAACATTATTTCTAGGACGAACCTCTCTTGTTTCGATAATGTGCAGATTAAATTATTCGACGATGCGTCCTAGAGGAGGAAAAACAAGCAATTCTTAAACAATATCATGACCTACCGTGTGGAGGATATTTTAGCGGAAACAAAACAGCAATAAAAGTGCTTTAATTAGGATTTTATTGGCCGACACTATTCAAAGACGCCCACCTCTATTGCAAGGCTTGTGATCAATGTCAAAGGACGGGCAATATATCAAGATGCAACGAGATGCCACAAAAGCCAATACTGGAAGTAAAATTATTCGACGTATGGGGAATAGATTTTATGGGACTATTCCCTTCATCTCAAAGAAATCTCTACATCCTAGTAGCAGTGGACTATGTGTCAAAATGGGTTGAAGCAATAGCCACGCCCCACAATGACGCCAAGACAGTACACAAATTCCTCAAAAAGAACATATTCACAAGGTTTGGAGTACCGAGAGCCATCATTAGCGACGAAGGTAAGCACTTTGATAATAGACTCATTGTCGCGGCATTAAAGAAAATAGGTGTCACTCATAAAATGGCTACAACATATCATCCACAAACAAATGGCCAAGCTGAACTTGCAAATAGGGAACTGAAACAAATCCTCGAGAAGGTAGTACACACCTCTAGAAATGATTGGTCTCATCGGCTTGACAATGCTTTATGGGCGTATAGAACAGCTTATAAAACACCTTTGGGGGCATCACCCTATAGATTAGTATTTGGCAAAGCCTGTCATTTACCAGTGGAAATTGAGCACAAAGCTTACTGGGCAGTGAAAAATCTAAACATGGAATAGGAAAAAGTTGGACAAAAACGACTACTAGACCTAAATGAACTAGATGAATTCAGGACAAAAGCTTATGATAATGCCAAGATCTATAAAGAGAAGACAAAACGCTGGCATGACAGTAAACTACTGTCGCGACAGTTCTTACCAGGGCAGCAGGTCCTTCTCTTTAACTCCAGACTCAAGTTATTCCCTGGAAAAATAAAATCCAGATGGTCAGGTCCTTTTGAAGTTGTTAAGGTCTATCCTCATGGAGCAGTCGAAATCAAGTCACAAAAGGAAAGTGTTGAATTCAAAGTGAATGGCCAACGGTTGAAGCATTACTCTGAACATCAAGAAACGAAAACGATGGCAACCATCAGTTTAGGCGATGCACCTACATGGCAGCCTTCTCTGGTCTAAGTTTAAGCATTTATTTATTAGTTTGTTTTAGTTTTATTTTCGTTTCACTTTTTCTTTTTGTTGTGTTTTAAACAGGACAGAGAATCATAGAAGAAATCTCCGAGTAGATTTGCGAAGGCTGACCCAACACCACATCTCTCCTTATTTTTCTTTTGTTGTTTGCTTTATATTTTGAGCATTGAGGATAATGCTCGGTTTGAGTTTGGGGGAGATTAAAGGTGCAGAAGCACTACCGAGGCTATCCAATGTCGCGGCATTACCATAAAAGGGAGTAAAGTCCTGATAAATTTTTTCTCTCTTTTCTTGAATTTATGTTTGTAATCTTGCACAACCTTATGTCAGCTTTGCTTTAGTTTACTTTTTTAAGACTATAGAAATTTTTCTCCTTACCATGGCCAAGTACTATTTTGAAGAGATAACCATAGGATACTCACGGAATAAAACTTAGAAGCTTGCTTTAGGGTTAGAAAGAAAATAAACACTTTTTGGACTTGTTTGATTTAGGAGTTCTTTTAATAAATTTAGGTGATAAAGACTTAGAACTTGTTGGAAAAATAACTAAAGGTGCCTATCACCGGCTCTAGTTTTTCTATCCTTCATGCTAGAGGTGCCCGAAATTGGCTCTAGTATGCTAAATAGGCGGTTAATAAGAAAAAGAATAAATAAGATAAAGAAGGAAATAGAAAACACATATCTTGAGGTGCCCGAAATTGGCTCAAGACTTGTTGTTTTAAGGAGATAGCTAATCCAAGATTCTACTTGTCTTGAATTTAGAGTTTATCTAAGAAAGCCTTGAATCAGCCTTGTCCATTAAACGCACACACTCACCTAGCCCTATAGTTTGTTACTTAGTAGAAGTCCTTGGGTAAACTAGTGGCAAAAACGGAGAGATAGACATAACCATGGTGGGGAGAATAGATGGAAAAGTGAGACCAAAAGGGAGTAAGGTTCGGCAAGTTGATGTTTGGCATTACTTAAGGACAAGCAATAGTTCGAGTTTGGGGGTATTTGATGAGTGCCTAAAAGGCAGTTATTTACTACTCTTCTTATGGTACTTTATGCATCCAATATACACCCACTTGAACCGAATTATAGACTCTTTGCTCAAATATTGGATGTTCTGTTATCATCACTTACAAAGTTAATATTTATAGAGAATGTAGATATTATTACAATTTTTGTACATGCAGGAATATCTAGAGCTGAAGCGGCAGTAAAGCAGTATAGCGGCCAAGGCAGAAGCAAGGTCGCGGCAGAATCCAGTGTGGCAACACCAACAATGGAGACGCAAAGAAAGATAAAAATATAGAGAATATTCTAGAAGATATAGCGCATCAATTGGACTAGGCTAGCGTGCTAAAAGCCCAATTCAAAGACTAAGCGGGAAAACCCTTCTAGAAGGCGATAAACTTGGAAATATCAAATTCCTTAAAGAAGACTTGTTCCCTACTCCAAGTTGAAGTCTATTTAGGAAAGGTTTGCCCTAGGTTAAGACTATAAATACCCTAGTCGGCCACATTGTCTAGAGAGAGCCGATTTGTAGAGAAAACCCTTCCTCCCTAAGAATTGTACTCACACGATAATATGTTCTAAATTTCTTAAGGATAGGTGAAGGTTTTCGATATTAGTGAGAGGAGATTGATTCTTGTATCTTTGTTCTTATGCAATAAAATCAGAGTTTGCTTATCTTATTGCCATTGTTTGTTCTTGTATCTAAGCCCGAGAGAGAAGTTTGCAAGTAATCTATTTATCTAGTATCGAGAGGTGTAGATTCACGAAAGGGATAAGTACAGTGTCGTAGACACTAAATCGGCCTATGCCCTTGTGGAGGCACTAAGGGGTAGGTTAAGAGTTTCAGCAGCTAAAAGAAGTGTTGGATTGGTTGGTGGTTATCTTTGATTTACGTCGAGAGGTATCATCAAGGACCGAGCATCAACAACACTTTGACTCAGAGATGAGCGGAGTCACCTACGGAAACTTTGCTGAACTTTGATACTTCTGCCCATGAGCAAGATATTGCCGCGACAGAAGAGCATTAGCTTTGCCAAGGCAGTATCTGCAGTACTATCGAAGCAGTATTGTGCGGTTACATTGGACAAGGAAAAGATCAATTGAATCCGCTAATTGACGCAACTGAATCCTACCCACTTTATCTATAATTGTTCTCAACTCTTTATTTTATGTTTTGTTATTTAATTATTTAGTTAGATAAAACAAATCATCTTATTTGTGTCTTTATTTTATTTTCTGGAGTAAGGGAACGAAGGAAGACAAATTAAGTAAACCAATCCCTGAGGAGACGATATACGATATACTTATCATTTTATTACTTGACGATGTGTACACTTGCACTCAAAAAACGTTTATACCACGCCCATCATGTGGTAAATTCATCTAGAAAGGATTAGTCTCATCGTCTCGATGATGCACTGTGGGCATATAGGATAGCCTACAAGACCCTATTGGGAAAATCTCCATATAGGCTTGTATTTGGAAAAACATGCCATTTACCCGTGGAAATTGAACACAAAGCCTATTAGGAAGTAAATAATTTGAACATGGAATGAGAAAAAGCTGGCTAGAAAAGATTGCTAGACCTTAATGAGATAGAAGAATTCAGAGCAGCAGCCTATGAGAATACTAAGATATACAAAGAAAAGGCTGAACGATGACATGACCGTAAGCTACTGCTGAGGCAGTTTTTGCTGGGGCAGCAAGTCCTCCTTTTCAATTCCAAGCTCAAACTGTTCTCAGGCAAACTCAAGTCCAGATGGTCAAACCCATTTAAAGTTGTTCAGGCCTACCCACATCGTGCAGTAATGATCAAATCAAAAAGGGACAGGCATGAGTTCAAAGTGAATGGCCAACGTTTGAAGTACTATTCTGGCCAACATGATATGAGGACTATAGAGACGATCACTTTAGGAGATGCACTTGCATACACTCCTATTGTGAATTAATCCCATTATCTTTATTTTATTGTACTTTTAGGATTAGTTTTAGTTTAGAATTAATTTTGTTTATGTTTTTTTTATATTTATTGGTGTTTATTTTTTTTAGGACAAGAATCAAGATTGAAGATGAAGGCATCCACAACAACAAATCTGCTGTCGTGGTAGTGCACTATTTTAGTGCCGCAACAGTTACCAACAGGCAGAACAGCCTAACGGCTAGTCTAGCATAATTCTCGCCGCGACAGTAAATGCTAACGGCTACTGAAACGGCTACAAGGCCGAGGCCTTTATAAACACTTTCTAACCTTGCTTATCTTAGATTTCTTTGCTTATCTCTCTCAAAGTTCATAACAACTTTCACAGATATCTCTGCTTATTTCTCTAAGAATTCTTAAAGACTCTCACAACCTATCCATGACAACATACAACAGATTCGCACCGCTGCTGTTGAAGAACGCTTCAACAGATATTTTATTGCTAGGCAGTTATGGGAAGAGTAAGGTTTCCAGCACTCTGATAAAGAAAATTATAGAATCTAGCATTATTTTTTTGATAGAATAAAGTATCAAGAATGGTAAATCTTTTGCATGCAACCTGCCCAAGCCAATGCCACGATGCTGCGAGAATTTTACGCCTATGGGCCAAGCAAAGATTCCCTGTATGTCCACTACCGAGGCATGCCAGTTTGACTTGATGCCGAGGCCATCAATTTGTTCTATGGCCTCCACCATGCTCGTGATGATCATTCAGCGTTCATGGAGGACATAACCAACAAGGACTATGAGCTGATCAAAGACAACCTCTTCTATGACAATACCATTTGGGAAATCGGAGCCCATAGAGGTTCAGTGGAAAGAAAGAACTTAAGGCCCGATGCCAAGTTGTGGAACACGTTCGTAAAAAGACACCTCATCCCAACTTTCCACAACAACACCGTAGACAAAAGGAGATTGGTTCTAATCCAATCCATCATCAACAAAAGAAGCATCAATGTTGGAGAGATAATCCTACGGGAAATCTACGAGTGCTGTAAGAAGGACAAAGGACCATTATATTTTCCATGTTTAATTACGGGTATTTGCACTATTACAGGTGTACCAATGACGGATACGGACGAATTTACTGTCTAAAGCGAGGATAGACAAGGGATTTCTGCCATAAAGTAATGCAAATAATCCAGGCAGAACTGGTTCAAGCAACTCTACAACCTTGAACTGTTGATACAATTGTCGGGGCCCAATACACGATAGACATACCTGCTGTATCCCACAGCATTACCACGTTAGATCCCTACCAGGAAGTACTTCAGAGGATGGCAGTCATGGATCTACGATAGCAACGGTACATGAAGTACCAGAGGGATTTCAACACAGCACTAGCCCAGATGATGCTCAATAATTTTTTGAATAAAGGAGTGCATTTTCCCAAATTCCCCCTAACATGTTTGTCATGGCTGTACCATACACCGAGATAACACCGACCCAAGGAGGATCACAGCCATTCTATGCTATTGGACCACAACAATAATTTTATATTGCTGGTCCATCTCAGTCACAAGAGCCCGCTGAGGCATCTTCAGCCAGTCGAAGTCCATCCAAGAGGAGAGTAGTCTTCAGCACTCCACCAAGCTCTCCTATCATCAGGAGGAGCCTCTCGGTAGAGATAGACTCCTACATGTGGAAGTACCACCCATCTGCTAGGCCAAGCACCCAGCATGCCAGGGCAGAGGCAATGAATGTTGAAGACGAGGAAGGGACAACAATAATGGCCACAGAAGAAATTGATGAAGAAGAAGGAGGAGAAGAAGTCAATGCCCCTTTGCAAAGGACACCACCTACCAGAGTTTAACCGCCCAGACAAGTCAAAGCTCAACCATCACCAGCATAAGAAACAAAAAACAAACTGTCAGCAGCAAGGCCGTGAAAACTGATCGTTACTAGCAGTTCTTCGGAAATCTTTACACCTTCATGCTGCCTTTATCTCTTTACTTGTTAATTTTCATGTTTTGTTTCCTGCTGTGTGTTATAGTTGTAAACATTGAGGGTAATGCTCGGTTTGAGTTTGGGGGTATAGATTCACTGCTGAGGCAGTTTATTGCCGTAGCCTTGCCATGAATGGAAGTATTTAAGTCAAGTTTGAAAAAAAATTCTCTACCAACTTACTTGAAATATTGTCCATACTTTTACACTGCACGACATCAATATTTCCTTAGGTTATTATCTTTAGGCTATAGAAATCCTTCTCCTTACCATGGTTAGGTCTTGTTTAGAAGGCTTAACTTTAGGATACTTAAGGAAGAAAACTTAGAAGTTTGTTATAAGATTGACTCTAAAAACACTTTTGGGACTTGTTTGATTATAGGAATTCTTTTAATGAACTTAGGTGATAAAGGCTTAGATTTTTGGAAATGTTGGCTAGAGGTGTCTATTACCGGCTCTAGGATTCACTCTTCTTCATTCTAGAGGTACTCAAAATTGGCTCTAGTATACTAAAAAAATATCTTGTTGAGAAAACACAATCCTTGAGAAGCCCGAAATTGGCTCAAATAGTTGTTGTTATAAGAAGAGAACATTAATTCCAAGTCTACTTGTCTTGAACTTAGAGTTTATCTAAGAAAGCCTTCAATCAAACTTGTCCACAAGAACTCACACATGCACAAAATCTTATAGCTTAACTCCGGGTAAGTCCTTGGGTAACCGAAAGGTTAAGGCTCAAGAATAGGTGTAGTCATGGTGGGGAGAATAGATGAAAACGTAAGACCAATAGAAACTAAGGTGTGGCAATTTGATGGTTTTTATTTCTTGAGGACAAGCAATAGTTCGAGTTTGGGGGTGTGATAAGTGCTCAAAAGACTATCACTTTTTATACCTTTCATGGATAATAATTACTTAATCTACACCTACTTGGACTAATGCATAAAGTTAATGTAAGATATTTGGATATTTTGCTTTTGATGATATTTATAGAATATGTAAGCTTTAATGCATCTTTGTGCAATTGTAGGTAGAAATGATGTCGCGGCAGCACCTAAGGTCGCGGCAGCACCTGAAGAACAAATATCGATGTTGTAGGCGATCTGAAGAGAAAAACAAGGTGGATGTTTTAAGAGAAGCGACATAGAAATCGGAGCTAGGAAACATACGAAAAGTCAAGGTCAAAGGCCACACGTGAAAAGAATCCTTATAGCAATAAACTAGGAAATAAAATAAATATCTTTTATTTATGTACTTAACTTATGTTTTACTCCAAGTCGTATTCCTACTTTGGAAAGGTTTGCCCTAGGCCAAACCTATATAAGCCATAGTCGGCACAAGACTTGAGGAGGGGAGAGTTCACCCTAGACTTTAGAGTTTTCTTTGATTTCCATTATGTTCTAAATTCTTTAAGGCTTAGGTGAAAGTTACCGAGTATTTGTGAGAGGAGATTGTACTTTGTTTTCTTGTTTTATGCAATAAAATTTTATGGTTTGCTTATTCTTTTTCATTCCTTGTTCTTGCATCCAAGCTCGAGAGAGAATTTGTGAGAGATTTACTTATCTAATATCGGGAGAGTTAGATTCACGAAAGGAATAAGTACGGTATTTTTCTAGTCGAAAAATACTAACTCAGCCTAGGGATAGGTAGAATTTCAGCAGCTAAAAGAAGTGTGAGATTGGTTGGTGATTATAGTTGATTCACGCCGGGAGGTATCATCAAGGACTAGTCATCAATAGTACTTTGACTTAGGGATAAGCGGAGTCATTAGAGGATACTTTGCTGAACCTTAGTAAAGTCCACCCAAGAGCAAGGGATTGTCGTGGCGGACGAAACCATTCACTGTTGAGACAGTAAAACTATAGTACTGCCGAGGCAGTGTTGTGTAATTGTATTGGACAGAAACAAGTCAATTGAATTCACAATACAACACAACTGGATCTTGGTCATTCTCTTAATCTGATTTTATTCTCAAGTTTTCTTTATTATTTAAGTTGTTTAGTTTAACTCAAAATACCTAAATTAATCTATATCTTTTATTTTATGTCTTTTACAGAGCGAGAAGAGAAAAGAAAACATATTAAGTACACCAATCCCTGTGGAGATGATACTCAATATACTTATAACTTTATTACTTACGAAGTGTAGACTTGCACTAATTACGTAACTCTTTCTACATGCAACAGTTAGCTCAAGTATGATTTAGTTGCAGCAATGTATTAGCAAGCAATGAGATATGCTATGTTGTTTAGAAGTGTTGTTTGACTCCCATGTTGACTTATATTTTGGATGATTTCATACATGGTTTATATTCTCCATGGTTGCCTTAAGTTAGCATGTTGATTTATGTTTAAAAGTTACGGTTATGTGTATATTATCTTTGATGTTGTTTGAACTCTTTTATGAATGAATTCTATGTCTTTTTGCTTGAGCAAGATTCAAATGGATGTGTATGAGTTTCAAGCATATGTAACCTGATCCTTGAGTTCTATAATGTCTTATGCATGTTAAGTATGCTTGCATGTAGTTGTTGGGTTAGTCCTTAGCTGTTTGTGCTTTAAAAATTCGTCCAGATATAGGGGCTTTCGGTTTCACCTCGTACCGATACTTCAATGTCGTTTTGACCCTTTGGGCTTTCGGTGAGCCCAATAAGGTTGGTTTAGAGCCCGCATACAAATAGTTGGTCGTTTGGTCTCGGAAAGGCTTTCTAGGGTTAGTTATTAGAGTCGGGTCTTCGAACTTAGCTTCGGTAGTCCCCATGTATCCACCTCGGGTAGGCCTTGTGACTAGGTCGAGTCAAGGGCGTTACACAAAGTCTAATTTATATCCACGAGCTTTAAACATTTCAATATACGGGTTATAGGCCCAAATACTTCCTTTTTTGAAAGAGATTTTAGTTTCGCCTCACTTGTCGATGTTGGTCAATCATTTATTTGTTTACATTACCCAATTAGGTACTTGAGTCATGCCAATGTCTTTTTTGGACACCATTTAATCTCTTTTAGAGATTGTCATAATAAGTTTATTCCTCGATCAGACCATCATAAAAAAATAACTCCTTTTATTTTTTGAAGATTTTTATATTTAGAACCTACTTGTCTGTCAGGCTAAAAACATAAGTTAGACTCATTTCATTAGGAGCTAGAGTTTGTCCTTATAGGAAATCAAATTTAATTGGAGCATTCATAGCTAGTACACGTGACTTAGTCACTCTTTCAGGGTTAGCAAAATCATCTGACAATTGATTTGATAAATAAATTATCCTTTGAACTTATCGTTCACATTGTTGAATACGTGGATTAAAATAAGAAAAATGATAATTTATTTTAACTTATTTCCTTTTCTAGTTATTTTATTTTGTCCCCTAATGTTGGGTAAATTTACTCCTTAAAATGATTGTTAGGTGTAATCACTAATTTTATCCAGGGTAAAAATTCGGGTTTCAATTTTTAGTGCTAATTTAAATAACGAGCTTTAATTATCTACTAAACAATCATAAACAAAAATATTAGTATATTTATATTTTCATGTTATAAAATTACAAAAATATTATTATATTATACAATGTTTTGAAGAAAAAGAAAAAAAATATTACTTTATTTGTTATTATGTTTATTACTGATTAAAAAAATATCCAAAAAAATAATCATTTTATTTCCATTTCGGTTTATCTTCTTTTTTATTATTTTTATTATTATTATTATTATTATTATATAAGTTATATTATAAATAAATAAAATCAAAATATAAATAAAACCCCAAAAACAATTTAAAAATAATAAAGCCCAAACTTTTATTAATATATCAGTCCAATAAAACCCAAAAATAATAGTACAAGCCCAAACAGTAGACCATTTTTAATTACAACAACCTACTTTTTTAGTCCAAAATTGGGTAACTACAAATAAACCCTAGCTGACTCTCATCCTTTTTCATCTGCGCAGCCGCATCTTGACTCTTGGATCAGATTTATGATCCAACAGCGATATTAAAGAGGGGAAGGTTCCAGATGCTCCCAAGCTTCCACGCACGAACTGTTCGACTTCCTACACGTGAGTAACACCCATGCACGCCTCTTTGTTTCCAGTTTGATGCTTCATTTTCTCCGTCGTCCGATCATCGAAGGTTCATCTTTGCCTCTCCGGTCGCCATGTTCACATGCAAAACAAACAAAATGTCAGAATTTGTACACCATTACAACCAATTCGCAGAAAAATTCAGAGCAATATCAAAGAATTTTAGTACGAATTCGGCCAAAATTCATAGGTGAAACGCAAAATCAAAGTAGAAATCAAACGAAACAAACAAAATCATAAGAAAGCAACCAATAACAATATTCAATTTTTTCTCTCTTTTTCTAAATTTCATGTAACCAGTTATATAAACTGAAGGAAAACAATTCTAAAAGGGTTCCTCTCTTTTTTCAAATCAATACAAAAACAAACTTCAGAGGTATATCCTCGAGTTTTCTTTTTACGCAGTAAAGAAATAACTTTAGGGTTTTCGTTTTGTTTACCTTTATCGTTTGATGGTCGCCGGTGCTTCTCTCTTTAATCGGTGACAAGCCTTGAAGCCTTCAGGCTGTTGTGGTGAGCCTATGAAAGAAAGACCGACTTTTCTTTACCTTCTCCAATATGAACGAAAGATTTTCTCCTTTGTTTCTGTTTTGAAAACCAAGGAAGGGTTTCATTTTGGGGAGAAACGGATCAGGTTTTGAAAGGAAAAAGGGTTTTGTTTTGTTTCTAGTTTTGAAAAGAAAAAGAAAGCTTTTGTTCTAGTTTGAACCAAACAAAGAATTTTAAGGGGGTTACAAAATGAAAAAAAGGGTGACCAATTTTATTTTTTATGTTTTATAGTGGGTTCACAAAGGAGGATCGGTTATTTAACACGTTAAATACCTCTGTGAACTATTATTTACTCTCGTAGTCCTTCTAGGTTTATAAAACTCTTTAATTTGTCCCGGTTTGCATTATATTCAAATATTCTTGAATGGTTTATTTCTTTTTAAACCCTTTCGTATTTTGTAAACTCTCCCCTCGATCCTTTCTCATTTCGAAATAACGTTTTAAGGACCTAAATGTTTTTAAATCCTTTAGATCTGGTCACAATAATGAAATAAGTTTTGGTTCTCTTTTAATTTAGCCATGAGATTTTGTTTTAATTTTAGTCCATTTTAATGACTAAATATTACATTTTGAGACTATTAGGTTTATGTTTTATTTAATTTAACCCATGCTTATTTATTTATGTATGTATTTATTTTGTCCTTTTATTTGCTTTTTCATATTTTTATTTATTATGCTATGTTGTTATTTTTATTTGTTCATTTCTATTTTATTGTTCATGTACATATTTATTTTTGTAATATTTGTTTTTTTCCTTAAATCACATCTTTTTAATTAATGAACCTAATATAATGCATCTTTATTCGGTCGAAACGGGACCCACACTAGGCGTAGTAGTGGCGGTGTATGCGTTTACCTTTGAAAAAAATACGATTAAATTAAAATTGAATCCTAAACAACTATTAATTTAATGGCACTTTAAATCTGAAATTCCAAAATTAGGTAAGCGGGAATTTTGTAAAGGTACATTATATTAATTTAATACCTTCGAAATTCCGATTTTGAGATAAATCCTTATTTTCAGTACCAAATCCTTAATTTTTCAATTTCATTTTCATGCATTTTGACCTAACTTCAAATTTCCACATTTTCCAATTAAATTCCCTTTTCAAATTAAACTCTAATTTTCACTCTTCCACTAGTGACCTTCATTTTATCACACTTATTTTTTTTAAGGGTCGCTACATCAGTAAATAGATATATAAATAAATTCCCTATCAAAAGCTCAAGATAGTTAAATCTGATATATATTCTCAACTGATGCGTGTTAGATATGCACAATTTTAGTGCAAGTGAACACGTCGCCAAGTAATAAAGTGATGAATATCATCGGATATCGTCTCTACAGGGATTGGCATACTTAATATGCATCCTTTAATCTTCTTGCTCTGTAAAAGAAATAAAGTAAAGACACAATTAATTGGATGGTTATTGAACTAAATAAACTAAATAAATATAGAAAAATAAAAAAAATAAGGTGGTCAGGATCCAGTTGTATTGTATAGTGGAATTGATCAACTTGTTCTTGTCCAATGCAATTGTATAACACTACCTCGGCAGGACCGTAGATTACTGCCTCGACAGTTGTGTCACTCGTCTGCTGCAGTAATGTCTTGCTCTTGGGCAGACTTTATCAAAGTTCGATAAAGTATCCTTCAATAATTTCGCTTATCTCTAAGTCGAAATACTGTTGATGATCAGTCCTTGATGATACCTCTCAGCGTGAATCAATTATAATCACCAACCAATCCCACACTTCTCTTAGTCGCTAAAACTCTTAACCTATCTCTAGGCCGAGTTAGTATTTCTCGATTGAAATACCGTACTTATCCCTTTCGTGAATCTAACTCTCTCAATATTAAATAAATGGGTTAATCACAAACTTCTCTCTCGAGCTTGAAAGCTAGAACAAGAGATTACAAAGAATAAGCAAACTTTGATATTTTATTGTATTGAAAACAGGAAACAAAGTTTGACTTCCTCACACTAATACTTTACAACCTTCACCTAAGCCTAAACAAAATTAGAAAAGAAAACCTAAATTTAATTCTATATTCTAAGCTATGAATCTAATTGTCTCTTACCCTTGGATGGCTATGCCTTATATAGGCTTGACCTAGTAAAAACTTTTCCTAAGTAGAATACAACTTAGAGTAGGGAACAAGTCATGTACATAGGTAAAATATTTCCAAGTTTATTTCTTCTAGAAGGCTTTCCCGCATGGCCTTGTCTTTGGGCTTTCCTTGTGCTACCCAGCTCCGATCCTTGGGCTTCTTTTCTAGCAACGTTCTCCTCATTTTTCTATTCAGCTTGTCTGCCATATTGCTACTTGTCCTCTGCTGCCTCGGCTTCAGGTCCTGCCTCGGTCTTTAGTTTGCTGTCGCGACAATACTTCTTCCTGTACAGATATAAAAATGCAGTAAAATATGTCTTTTCTATAAATATTATCTTCAATAGTATAATGCCTAAATATATCTCATCAAGTCTATGCATTGGTCTAAGTAGGTGTAGAATTGATGATTAATGCCCATAAAAAGTGTAGAAAGTGATAGTGAGTTGAGCACTTATCACCAATAAAGCTCATATTTGTGTGTTGTAGTTGATTAATTAGAACATATATATCACACCAAAAGATATCTAAGATGATAAATATTTGGTTCGAGACCAAAAAACATTTGTAAGTGGGAGAAATTATGATCATTTGTTGGCTTGATGCGAATTAGTGATACTACATGTAAAATGACATGTCATTAACATTATCATGATCGATTTTCTTTATAAGATAATCTAGAAAATATGCTCGTAATTTTATCAACAAAGGAAATGGCCTCGCAAACACCAAGTTGTGGGTTAATAATAAGGATACATATAACCATCTAATCGATGCATCGATAAAAATCGTAAAATATCTAGATGAACTGTAAAAAAGGTGTATGATCCCACATATATCACCTTGAATCTATTCCAGAAAATTAATAGATTTACACTCTATCATTGTTGTTGATGATTGAATAATTATATTGCTTTCGTAGCAAGTATCACATGAAAGATTACCTTTAGTTCTTCAATAAGTGACCACATGAAAGTATTAACAAATTTTGCATCATAATTAAACCAGGATGACCTAACCGGTCACGCCAAAAAAAAATTATTAGTAAACATCTTATTTACAATAGCATGAGCTTCAATTTGTACTAATGATTTTGTAGTACAATATAGATGAAAGTGCATGTAACTTTGTCAAGATTTTTCTTATTGCCATGAGTTATACTTGTAATATTAAGATAGTAAGTATCCCCTTGGCTAATATTCTCAATGTATTTCTACAAATATCTTTAAAAATCTATAAGTCTCTTTGCGACTTTGACGAGTATAATACACTATAAATATGAAATAAAATTTCATTTGGCAATAACATATTTGCTCACTTTGTACCTTCTGTGATATTAGTACTTCCAGGTATAATACTCACATTATTTCCTTACATTTAAAATGGGAAAAATATGCATAATTATGAACCTTTTAATATTTATTTTAATTCATTCACTTTAGGGAATGAAAAATATGTGTTTTGTATCATTCACTTTAGAGAATAGAAAAATATAAAAAATAACACATCATATCAAATCAGTTATCTGTCAAAGATAAACTCTCAATATCTCTTTTGAAGCATTGATATTTTAGTACTTTGAGATATAGTACTCATATTTTTCCTAGTATTTAAATGGGAAAATATTTCTTATACTTAAGTATAATATGAGTGCTTGCACTATCTGCTAAGCATAAATCGTCATAATTTATTGCATATTTTATTCCAAAAGTAATCAAATTTTTCAAAGAAAAATTTAACATAAAGCGTAAATAAATAATATGTAGAATAAATTAACATAAAAAGAAATAAAAGATAAATTATTCATTTTAGATGTTATAAGGAAAATAAAATAAATGGAAAATTATTCCTTTCAAGTGTTATGAAAAAATAATAATATCCAATTGAGTTGGATCAACATCATAATTATTTTCGCCACAAAGAAAATCTATTTATATTTTCTTTCATTTATCATTCATAATTATGGATAAAATCTATAATACTTCGGCATTTGACAAGTACGAGACCAATAGTTTGCACCATTGCATTGATAACATAAAGATCATGATATGATCTCTATCATTATTGTCATCTTTATACACTTCAAAGAATGAAATAAATCTAATAATCACATGGAATAAACATCATGCTTGCATTCATTTTAATGAATGATATAAATTCAATAATTGCATGGAATAAACATCATGTTTGCATTCACTTCATGGAATGCCTCCCATAAAAATTCTTGTATCAAGATAATTTTCATAACTTAAACTTCGGAGAAGTCTATAATCGAATTTTTTGACCAAAATTATTACTTTCAAGCAAATATAAACTTTATAATATTCATACTACTAAATAATAATTAATCAACCAATATATATAATACATATAAAGAACAAAAATTTAATCCTCATATGTGGTATTGTTAAATTAGTCCGCAAGATCCTTTAAAAAGAACCTCTTTTGAGACCAATAGCCTCGTAGAACGAGATGTCTAGCCAATATACTCGGATTAAACTAACATAACAAAGAACATATTAAATAATTAATTAAATGTTCAATATTTCTTCAAATATCATATAATACTTAAAAAAAATTAAAAACATAAACTTTCATCATCGAAATAAACAAATATTGGTCATAATTAAATATAAAGAACGACTTAAATTAAATAAGTAAAATATAACGAACTTTTCACTAATTTAAATTAAATTAAAGCTTCAATATTTATAAATATATATTATTTTTTATTTGAATTTGAATAATATAATTTTAAATTTTTAATGAAATTAATTAAAAATAATTTAAAATGTAAAAATATTATCATAAAACTGACGTTTCACCAAATGTGAGTTCCATTTTAATAAGTTATAATAGATACGATAAATTCACACTCTTACAACTTAATTTCTCGTCGTACTCGTGTGTTACTAGTCGTGAATTTCTTTTAGAAAATATTAAAACTCTACCAATAAATAAAATACATTATATCAGATAAAACTCGTATCTGATTTAATGAGTTTTAAAATCACGTCTGATTAAACATGAACTGTCCTTGCATAAATCAAATAAGAGATATTTTTCTAAATAATTTTTATTTGGTTAGAATTTCAAATAATTCTCTAAATCTATACAAATTTGCCGACCAACCAGACCAGTCTGCCTTTCTCTTTCCTTTTTTTTTCTTCTTATGCCTTTAAATTTATGTCTTGCTTTGTGATCAAAGTGCTCTTTAATTCCCCTTTAAATTTATGCCTTCCCATTACTAAATGTTTCGATGTCAAAGCAACTTAATTACCGACATTTTGTTTGTTTGTTTCGATGACAAATAGAGTTATGTCCTCACTGTTTCTAAAGTTCATTTGTGATTTCAGACCAAACAATTCTTTATTGCTTTTTTTTATTCTTTAATGGCAACCGAATATGCTCTGTTTGCTTTTTCTTTTTCTTTGAAAGATTGATATTGAATTTCCTCAACCATGTAAAGTAGATCTGCTGTACCAATTAAGACTTCCAAGATCGATAATGAACAAGTACGGGTCATGAATGAGCCGAATCGAATACGAATAATATTAAGTTCGATTTGACTCATTAAGAATATGAGTCGAGTATTGATCAAGTTGAACTTGAATAAATCTCGATCTGTCTCCTCTCATTAATAACAACAACAACAATATATATTTTAATTTAATTTAGTATATTATATTTTCGATTAGCATGCGAGTTTTTGAGTTGGTTATTGAATAGTTTAGTTCAGTTCGTTAAAAGCTCAACAAAATTCGAATCTGAATAGAATCCTATCAAATATTGATCAAAATATATTTGAATAACTCGTGATGTGTATCGTCTCATTCATTACCTAAAAAAGTATTTCCTTATATTCCAAACGGATATCATCAACGCATGCGGCAGCTACGACTATGAATGGTCCAACAATTTTTTCCTCCCGGCGCAGGTTCTGTTGTGTTAAGGCAGTGGTCCATGACATGAGCAACACTTTGCTTGTTGGGATACTATCACATTAATCTGGTGCAATGAGATCAAACTATGAGTGGACAGTTTTTAAGGATTTCAGAGACCAAATCATGTTGTTGTAACCCCTAAATTTAACCTAATATCTATAACCCTTAGCCTAACCCCTAAATTTAACCTAATATCTATAACCCTTAGCTCGGTCTAGACGGAACCGGCACTAATGGGTTACACGAGGAATATCGAACCAAACCCACGAAGGTCCGATCGATAAACAACCCTGAAACCGATATATTTTTTTCCTTCTAGATACATAATCATATTCCTACTTGTCTTGGTCTTATACAAAGCATTGACGGAAGCAATCCGATCACAAACAAGCATTCGATTAAGCACTTACGCAAATTAAGAACTAAAACGTAAAACTTTTAAAATCTAATGATAAAGTAGAAATTCTTTCCATCATAGTTCAATTAAACATACAAGTATCCCTCACGGTAAATTTCAAATCAAACGGAGCATTCTAACATCATCAATTGCATGTTTCACTAATTTAGGGACCAAAAAGTAAATCTTTCAAATTATAAGGACTTCGTCGAAATTAAATTAGCCATCTTGAAATTAAGTCAACTTTATGCATTCATGTGAAATTTCAACTCAAAATAACATCTGTAGATATCCTAATTGAAAAAACAAAGATATCCAGGATTAAAATATAATTTCCAACAACTATCATTTCCTGACAGCCAAAGGTTTCAAAACTTTCAATAAAGGTTTCATAAATTTATGTAAAAGGTTTCGAAACTTTCATTAAATTTTCGAAACTTTTCACGTCCAATAAGAGTCGAGAATCAAAATTGCCCGCAAGGTTTCGAAACCTTCATGAAGGTTTCGAAACTATTTGACAAAGGTTTCGAAACCTTCCCTAAGATTTTGAAACTTTGGTGCCTGGAACCTAAAATTTCATCACACTAAGTGAATTCCACCGACTCAAGACACAACCATTAATCACCATCAACTATATGCATAATTCCTAAACATTAAGAACAAATTATACAATTGAATATAGCCATCTTAGATCACGTAACAACTAGAGGCATGCTTCCTAACATTCATCAATTCCAATGGCTAATCAAACAAACATGCATCAACAAATACAACATAGCATCAATCAACCAAAGCAATATAACAATCCATCAAGCAACAACCTAAGCAAAATTGGAGGTCTTATTACAAGTCTTTAGCTAAACAACACACACTCTCTTATGGGATTGGTTTACACATTGCCAAACCCTTTTTATTTACCAAAACATACCAAAATTATGTAGTCTTTCCCCTTGGATCCTCTTGCTCAAAATGCTGCCCAAAATGTCTCTAATTTTCTACAAAGATGAAAAGAGAGCTTAAGCAAAACATGCTTAGTGAGGAAGTTCTAACAAGAACATCAATGCATCAATTTAAAATCATAGTAAAATCATAGTTTGTAATGCCTTCCTTGAACCAAATATGCTTTACCAAATCATGGTCATATTCATAATTCCAAAATACATCCTTGAGTATGCATAGCAATATCAAATCATTTCCTAAATGATGGACAATATTACCAAATCATTTCATGTATGCATATTGACTTTCAAGTAATCACTTGTTGTGAATCTTAAGTTTACCGAATACACGGATTCATTGTAGAGACCCTTAGTCTCTTCATGACACAAGGTCACCATTGACATGACACAAAGTCACCATTAACATGACACAAAGTCACCCTTATCAAGCTCTACCACGCACGGTTAGACACATAGTCACCCTTGTTACGTGTAGGCGGCTCTACCACGCACGGTTGGACATAAAGTCACCCTTGTTATGTGTAGACATTTTTCTTTATTTTCATAATCTTTATAGCGCACTCAATCCTAATGACATGTCATTTGTATTCAAATCTAAAGTTAACTAAGCAAAATCATCTCAATCAAACATTCTAACTTGCTGCTCATAATGCATTCATAATATGTTCAACAAATGAATCGATAATCATGCTCAACGGCTTTATCAATTGTAAGAAAATAACCAAAAATTTAATAAACTCCTTTCCATACTTTCATAAGCCATGGATGTCATTCTAAACCATGCATTTTTACAGCAATTAACACATACATGCATCATTGTAAAATTAAAGCTATGCATTTCCAAAACATCAATGTAAATTCCTTCCATAAAACCAATGCAATTGAAATAAAAGCTCAAGGAATTCAATCAAGTACATTAAGATCACTCACCAACAAGCCGAAATGAACCTTCGCTGACACTCCAACGTCAACACCAACGAACAAGCCACTTAGGATACTTCTTGCACTTCCTCTAAATCATCAAAACAGAGAATATACACATCATAACATGCTCAAAACAACAGCCACATTAAACCTCCATAAAACTATCAAAAACCTAGCTAAAAAGAACGAAAACTAAACCGAAACGCATCCGAAATAACCGAAAAACCATATCTAATAACATCGATTCAACTATTTCGGGATTAGAATTAAGTTTAATCATTACAAGACTTTTTTTTTGATAAATGAAAATTTTATTCATCCAAATAAACTAACATTCTGTACAAATAAAATAAAACCAACCAAACTATTTACAAAAGAAAACCTATACAAATTCCCAGTCTATAGCTAGATTTGACGAGTCAAACCGTAACCTTTCTCCTGATAAACGCAACCGCACATTTATCTTAATCCATGAAACAAAAACATCTACTTGTCTAGGTCGTTTTCCATAGAATCGACCATTGTGCTCCTACCATATAGTATAAATATAAAAACACCAAGCTAATCAAATAACAACAGCTAAAAGGGTTCCCTTACCATGTAATTGCACCCTGTGGGAAATATGTAATGCTTGAATCTCACTCTCTTTTTATAGGTTGTATGAGAGTAGTTTAGTTGATTTAAAATTCTCTTAGAATTTTAAATATTTAACAGAATAGATTTAATAAAAAAATATCTGAGATTTAAATAGATATTTTTGGTTATCAAATCTACTATTTTTAGATAGATATTAACAGATTATTTGAGATTTAATTAGATTTTATCTGTTATTAAATCTAATTTTGAATAGATTTTATCAGAGATTTAAATGAATATTTTCAGTTATCAAATCTATTATTTTTAGATAGATATTATCTGATATTAAATTTAAAATTTAATTTTAAATCAGATTTTATTTGATTATTGGATAGATTTACCCCTTCTTCAACCTATAAATAAGATGCTTTTCTCTCATTTTTAATTATCCCATTCGGAGTTCATTTGTCTTACTTGAGAGAGAATTAGAGAATATCATTTTGTTCGACTCCGGTTCTGACGATCATTTCCTCTACAGTCCACTCCAAACTTTGGGTGTACACTGTTTAAAGGATCGTGCTAACTTTTGGGGGACAACCGACTAAAGTAGAGAGTACATACATTGGGGCGATTTGTTTCTAAGTAAGTGGCCTCCATACCACGACACGGTCAAACTTTCGATCAGTTCGTTCCTTTAATTTTTCCTGTCAGTGCTAACGCCCTGTTTTGCAGTCTATTTAACCAACACAACCATTGCACCATACAAGGCCAATCATCCAATGGAACATCACTTCGTCTCCATACCACAACACGCACTTTAATCTTTCTTATCTGGATAAAGTAGGTTTGCCCGACTTTAAAAAGTCCACCATCGGTCCCTAAACCGTTGATGTAGTATTTATTGAGTATGGTACCAACACTGTCGTATGATATACTATAGAGTTTGAGTTAGAGCCTAAACAAAGATAAAAATATCTTTTGGACCAGACTTTGTTACTTCCTTTATTTCTAAGATAAATGATTTAGACAACTTATCAGATTATAAAATTTATGAAGAAGTTATGAGATCTATTGACACTAGTTTTTGGAGTAGTTAATGATAAACTAGAGTCAATAATGTCTAAATCATACTTTGGAATTGGTAGACTTGTCTAAAGGATTTAAACCTATCAGCAACAAATGAGTTTTTAAGAAGAAACTCATACCAGATGGGTCAATCCAGAGTAAGACAAGGTTAGTAGTTATAGGGTTCACTCAAAAATATTAAAGAGTTTGACAGTTGAGATGTCATTTATACTCGAACCCCTTTTTACTCTAGCATTCATCTCATTAAAAATAAAGGAAGTTGTGTTTCCCAGGTTGAATATGCTAAATTATTGAAAGCCTAATGTTCTTAGTGAACTATACTCAGGTCGATATTACCTATGTAATGAGTAAATTAAGTAGATATACTCATAATCCAAGTGGTGAACATTGAAGGACTCTTAGACGCCTACTAAAATACCATAAGGGTATTATGGATTGAAAACTCAAATTTGTTGGCTATCCTTATATTTGAAAGGTTGTTATGACGCCAACTAGGTTTCTGATAGTGATGAGGTAAGCTCTATGAGTAGATATGTTTTCACTTTAGGTAAAGCTGCAATCTCGTGAAAGTCTATCAAGTAGACTTATATTGCACGCTCCATCATAGAGTCAGAGTTTATAGCTTTAGACTTAACTAAACAAGAAACCGAGTGGTTTAGGAATTTTTAGCAAAGATACCTTTATAGGGAAAACCGACTCCTCTGATATCTTTATTATGAGATTCATAATTTATGATACATGTGGATCTAAATCAAGTTTACAATGGTAAGAAGAGACACATTCACATAAGGTACAAATATGTGAGGTACCTAATAAAGAACGGAGTACTCACCTTAGAGTATGTTAAGTCGAAGATGAATTTGGTTGATCCTACTACCAAAAGATTGAGCAGGAAACAAATTCTGGATTCATCGAGCGGGATGGGTCTTAAGCCCATTGGTTGAGTGATTCATGGTGGATACCCAACTTAGTTCTCTAAGTTCAATATGGTCAAACGAAATCATGGAACGAATTATATTATACATGTCCATCTACCCAATCCCTATGACGTTTCATGTACATGCCCAGGTTGAGCTTAAATGCTCTTAATAAATTCATAGCCCAAGTTTGGGTGGTCTTAGTGAGAAAGATTTGATGAATTTACTGATTTTGGTTGAATAACAACTCTTAATAAGTTTTTAGAACTATTGCGAAGGACTAATTGAACTTACTACTTGGAAGGATGAGTTTATTTTTAAACTCTTAATAAATTCTATTCAAAGAGGTTGGATTGTTATATTGAGAAATACATTATTGAATTTACCGAACAAAGAGGTTGAGTTTTTATTCTTAATGATTTCTTATCCCAGATTTTGGGTGGTTCATTTAATATGAACTTGAAGAAAATCACCTTATTTTCTTGTGAGGTTGAGCTTTATACAAAGCTCTTAATTATTTCATAGCCCAATTTTGGATAATTTATGTTGAGATAAACTTGATGAAATAACCTATGTAAGTGAGAAGAGTTAGCCGCCTTCTATGAAAAACGATGGGTTGTTTTTCTAGTACACTTACTAAAATCCTGAGGTAAGATGACTAAATATATATACTTTATGTATATACACATCTTCACATCGCAGACTGTGGTGGATGAAGGGATTAGTTATGTGTTATGAGTTCACCCCGATCTTAGAAAGTTCAAGACTAGTTTCACTTATCTAAGAGGAGGATTACTCATCATCACTACGTACTAGTTCAAGATTCGTTCACTATGTACTTAAGTAACTAATCTCGCAAGTGCTCGTCTAGTGATAGTCGAACTTTGTGACAACATGAGGATTCTTTTGCATTAGTGGGGGATTCTAGGAAATATGTAATGCTTGAATCTCACACTCTGTTTTATAGGTTGTATGAGAGTAGTTCAGTTGATTTAAAATTCTCTTTAAATTTTAAATACTTAACCGAATAGATTTAATAACAAAAAATCCGAGATTTAAATGGATATTTTTGGTTATCAAATCTACTATTTTTAGATAGATATTAACAGATTATCTGAGATTTAATCAGATTTTATCTGTTATTAAATCTAATTTTGAATAGATTTTATCCGAGATTTAAATGGATATTTTCAATTATCAAATCTACTATTTTTGGATAGATATTATTTGATATTAAATTTAAAATTTAAATCTAAATCAGATTTTATTTGATTCTTGGACAGATTTACCCCTAATTTCAACCTATAAATAAGATCCTTTTCTCTCATTTTAATTATCTCATTCAGAGTTCATCTGTCTTACTTGAGAGAGAATTAGAGAGCATCATTCTGTTCGACTCCGGTTTTTATGATCATTTCCTCTACAGTCCACTCCAAACTTTAGGTGTACATTGTTTAGAGGACCGTGCTAACCTTCGGGGGACAACCACCTAAAGTAGCGAGTACACACATCAGGGCAATTTGTTTCTAAGGCAGTAGCCTCCATACCACGACATGGTCAAACTTTCGATCAGTTCATTCCTTTAATTTTTCATATCAGTGCTAACGCCCTGTTTTGCAGTATATTTAACCAACAAACCCATTGCACCATACAAGGCCAATCATCCAGTGGAACATCACTTTGGCAAGCAATCATGATCTTTTTCCAAACTCCTCAAGAAAAAGAAAATTCAGTAAATAGGTGATTTCTGTCCTCCAAACTAGAGTCTCATAGCAGACATTGCATATCAATCTGTCCACCCCAAGACACCATCCGTACCTTGGTTGGCAAGCGATCCTGTATTGCAAGCCAGGAAATAAAGGAGAAACGAGGGATTGATAGACTGCCACAAATGATATTGCACCAAGGAACTCTCATATTTTTATGACGAAGGATATCCCATGCTTTTCCTTGCTTGAAATCACCATCCATAGTTCCTACAAGTTGATAGTCATCCCTTAATTTGAGTACCTTTTTGTAAGCCCAACTTGAGTTGCTTTTTACCATGGCATCGCAAACAGACATCCCCTTTAAAATATACTCCTTTATCCACGCCACCCACAAAGACCCAGTTTGGGCAAATAGAATCCAGATACACTTGATTATACAGGCTCGATTCCAAACAAAAATATTTTTCACACTCAATCCACCTTCACCCTTTGGGTGACATATTTGGTCTTAACTAACACGAGCTCCCTTAGCTGATCCATCCGAACTTTTCCATAAAACGAACTACATAAGCTCACGATCTTCTTTTGTACCTTCGCTAGTAGAATAAAATCTCGACACCAGAAATTTTGTATACTAAGTAGAATGGCTTGGATTAATTGTAGTCGTCTAGAGCACTAGCTATACATCCAAACCCTTGCTGCGAATATAGCTCCAACTAGACATTCCAAAGCTTAATCCATATGGGGGCAGAACTTAAATCCAATACCTCAGGAAGCATTCCAGGAACCCACTTCCTAAGGATTATAGCCCGTTGTTGAATATGCCATAGACTCGATTCTAACACCCAATCTTTAATCTTACTCGTTGGAAAATTGAGCATATACACACTAGGAGCAAGAAAACAAATTATGATTGAACCTTCTTTCCCCCACAACTTATCCACAGTACGTTGAAATACAGATAAAGGAGGAGATTTTCCGAGAAAATTACCGATAAGAGCATTCTCCCATTGTTTAGCACCATCTACAATCACATTTAGAAGGGGTTTCACCATAACACGACCACCATGCTCATTAGGGGGAAAAAGGAAAAGAGTGATCCAAGAGCTTCCAATCTTTACCTAGAAGTAGAGCCCCCAAAACATTATGGTTTCCTTTTTGCAGAGATGGAAAATCTCAAGAGTCAATTGAGATCTAAAAAGATTTCACAAAACATTCCATAAAACTTGAAGATCTTGAATTAAAACACAAAATTAAGTTTAGATTGTTCATTAGTAAGCCAAATGCTTGGGAATATCAAATAAAGAACCTTAGAAAACAGGAGAAATCAAAATTTATCTTTGAGATTAACTCCACCAAAAAGATGAGAATTCTTCTCTTGATTTTCCTTGAAAATGGATGTTAATTTTGCAAAATTGATGAGTAGGTTTTGTAGAGAATGGAAAGATGAGTAAAATGAGATAAATCTTGATGAAAATAAAGAAGAATTCAACAAGTAATTGAAGAAATTAAGGAGAGAAAATAAAGAGAAAGTTTGAGAAAAAAGATGAGAAAATTGGAAATTAGAAAAGAAAATGAAAATAACCTTTAATTAAAAACAAATTTTGATGGATAATCTTTAATTAAAATAATTTGGGTTAATGTCCCTCTAAGGATTCTAAGCTTTGGTTTACTTTCCAGTTTAGTCACTAAAAGCTTTAAATTTCTAAAAATTGTAATTTAACCCCTAAATTTCCCAAAATTTACAATTTAGTCACTAATATAATAATTAGGTTTTAATTAAATCCAATTAAAACTTAAATAATATTCCTTTAATTTTAAAACACCTTTTTAAAATTTTTAAAACATTTCTACACATCTATTATTTATCCGATTAAATTATTATCAATTTAAATTTCCCGGAATTAATGAACCGAAGAATCCAATTCGACCCGAATCGAATCCTCCCTAACTAATACTCAAACTACTAGCACCAAAATTGGGATGCTACAATTTCTTAGATTAAAACTTAGAATTTACGTTATCAAAATTTGTTTCGCAAGTTAAGATTTATAGAAATTAAATAAAATATTCTGATAAATTAATAAATCGAAAAACTAAAAATTAACATTTAAAATAACTAAAGATATAACCCGTAATTATAACAACATTCATAATTCTGAAATCCAAATAAAGATTAATATAAAAATCCAAGTTCATAACAACACAAGATAATAATCAAATATAATATGACAAGTCTGCCTCCTATGCTTTCAACCAAAACAAGATGGTTCAAGGAAAACTAGATGATAAATCAGCCGAATCATATCTTAACCGGAGAGTCCATTAAAAAATTATGAATGTCAGGATTTAATATAAATTATTACTAAACTTCAAGTAGTATGTTTTTTTTTACAAGGAATAGTATGAATTGTTAGACTTTGGAGGTTCGGACGAAGAAGAAAATTACTTTTAATATGTATGAAAAAAATGAGTTTTAATAGCAGATTATTAATAATAAATATTAAAAAATAAATTTTAAGAATAAATTCTTAATAATAAATATTTAAAATGAATTTTTAAAAGTAGAATTTTAATAAAAATTATTAAAAAATATAATAGACCCTAATAACAAATATTTTTAAAAAATGAACTTTAGGAATAAACTCTTAATGATAAATATTAAGAAGAAAATGAGCATCTAATAACAAGTATTGAAAATTGATATCAAATAAAAAATGTTAAAAAATACACTCGTAATAATAGGCATAAAATTTTTAACCCGCAACGTTTAAATTTTTTATCATTTTGACCGTCATTGTTTTAGATAAATTTAAACGATGGTAACATATGATAATCGAACCTTCGTTGACATTCCAACGTCAACGCCAACTAACATAATGATTAGGCCGTTAAAAATTTAACGATGGTAACATATAATAATAAATTTTAAATGACATGGCATCTAAGCTATCAAATACATACACATGAAATATAATTTTATTCTAATATAAGATATAAAACAATTAAAGTTCAAATAAAATATTAAAATTTAATTAAATTTAAAATAAAAGTATACTAAAATTTCTCAACCCTAACTACAATAGAATCAAAATCCTATCTAAAAAAATATGAATACAGTCTAAAAGGAAGAGTTGTAAAGATTATTATCGATAAGTCAAAGGTAAAAGATTTTGATACTACTCAATTAGTTTTTTTTTTATTTTAGTTTAGAATTAAGGTATATTAGTATTTAATCTAAATTGAAAGTTTTGGGTTTTGATTTATAATTTAAGATCTAAATTTAAATTTAAAACTAGTAAATTTGAGATTTTAAGTTTTGAGTTTTAATTAAATCTAAAAAAATCCAAAAATTATATAAAAAATAGAGTAGTAAACTTATTTAAGGTTTAATAGGCAAAATATTTTAGATATAATTAAGTTTTAATATTTTATTTAAATTTTAATTATTTTATATTTTATATTAGAATAAAATTATATTTCATATGTATGTATTTGATAGATTAGATATCATATCATTTAAAATATATTATCACAAGTTTACTATATATCATTATTATTAAATTTTTAACAGTGCGGTCATCATGGTAGTTAAAAAATAAGATATTTGTCAAAAAGACTTAGGTTGAAGGCTAAATTTATCTCAAATAAAGAATGAGGGGCAAAATGATAAAAGCAATAAACATTAAGGGTTAAATTTATCTTTATGTCTAATAAATATTAAAAAATAAATTTTAAGAGTATACCCTTAATAACAAATATTTAAAAAATAAATAATTTAAAAATAAGACTAATAAAATATATTTGAAAAATAGAATTCCACTAAGAATAAATATTGGAAAAATAAATTTTAAGAGTACATTCTAATGAATTTTAAGAGTAGATCCATAACAACAAATATCAATAAAATTGAATTTTTGTTTGATTTTAGTGTAATGCAAAGAATGTAAGTGTACACGTCGCAAGTAATAATAAAGTGAAGATATCATCTCCACATTGGTTTAGGCCACTTTGTTTAAGTTTTTACACTATAAATAAAAATAAAATTAATAATGGTTGGAGTTTAAATGAATAAATAAAGTAAAATAAACAATTAAAGAAAAGATAGATGAAATTAAATGGGTGAGAGTAAATAAACTTTGATTGAAAATAAATTCAATTCTTTAACAAAGTCCAATTGTTTCTGACAACCACATAACATAATAACTCAAACTAATTTACATCAACTCATAACTAGGGAAGAAAGATTTACAAAGAATTTAATCTTGACATGGATCGAATACAAAGATAAAAGATGTATACGTGAAGCTCTCTAGTCGAACTTTCCTTATTCTTTTTTGGCTATGGGATATGGTCTTCCTTTTTATAGTGATGGATTAGGTCAAGTCTTGTAGATGAGAAAGAGTTTGATTTGAAAATAAATTCATTAAAGAGATAATTTTTACCTTTAAAAATTTATTTTTAAACTCAATTCAAATCTTTAACTGTCATATTAGATCCAATCTTCTAAAATCTCTCATTGTTTCTAAAAATTAACTTGATTTAATTTGGTAATTTTCTCCAAATCTGTAGCCCCTCTCTTTTCTCTCCAAAGAATCAAATCTATAAAACAAAAAATGATTTTGATATAACAAAAAAATTAAAGGACCAATATGAAATAATTTTCTAAGTCCCTAAGTCAAACCAAAAACCCAAAACAATCTTTCTAAGTGATTTCAAAGCCGAACTTGTGTTTTTGTTACAAGTGTTTCAATACACCTGAAACTAGTTTCGAAACGACCTTCAAAGTTTTAACTAATTTCTTTAAAATTTGTCAGGTGTTTCGATACGGTCTAGAACTGTGTTGATATGTTTTTAATCTTTTAAATTTGTTTTTGAAATAATTAAAGTTTGTATCAAAACATATATTTTGATATATTCATTTGTTGTTTCGATACCATCATGTATTTAATGAAAATGAATTAAAATTTTAAGGCGTTTCAATATGCCTTGTCATCGTTTTGATATTGGTCAGCTTTCTCCAACGACTATTTCAAATTTAAATATTTTAATCATTGTTTGCTATGTAAAAATTAAAAGTTGATTAAATCGTTTCAAAATAGCCCAGGGGTATTTCGATACAGATTTTCACATTTTCAAAACGTTTCGATACAACCCTCAAGTTGTTTCGATACACCCTTGTTTTATGGACTAACCGTTTGATACCATGACATATGGTTACGATACTCTTTAATAAATGCACAATGCCTCTATCGATTTTGGTACTTTTTCGAAATAGGTAACTCGCATTTTGGTACTGATGGTTACAGAGGTGCATTTATGGTGGGAAGATGAAGCTTTGCGTCCATAATTATGTTCCCAACAATCTCAACTGCTAGAATTCAAGGAGAAACTATAAAACAACCATTTCAAGAAACAACAACAATCATTGAACCTTAAGCAAACATCTAAGTAATAAAATTCAACACCAAGAACTCTATTGCTAAATTCATACGCTTAACTCTTGTAATTAATTTCCATTCTTTGAAATTGAGTTTTGGGAGTGTCAAATTGTAATTGGGCATATTTTTCTAATGAAAGAAATATTTTTTGTCTATTTTCATCTTTGTAATTCTTATAAGGTATAAGTTAATCTTTAGGTAGAAAGATTAATTTGATTGTAAAGGTTAGCCCTTGAACCTAGAAAAATGTTGGATTCATTAGTGAATTGTTTAGAAAATCCTTAGGGGATCTAAGTTAGTGGATGTAGAGTTTATTTTGAAGCTTGAACCACTATAATTCTTGTGTCTTCAATTTTTCCATTTTCACCAAATCTTCCACTCAAAATTTTTAATTGTCAATTCATCCCCCTTTTGGTCAATCTTATAATTCGATCAACTCAACAATTAGTATCAGATCCTAACTTTTGAAGGGATTAACATCCACCAAAGATTATTCAATAAGCGTTGATCATCCTAACAATTGAAGTAATGACCTTTACTTTCGGACAAGACATGTACGAGTCACACTCCATCACCAATCCTCCCTTCTTTAATGGTGACAATTATCCTTATTGGAAGAATAGTATGAGGTTGTTTATCAACTCAAATGATTATATTCTTTGGGACAAAATCGAAGATGACTCTTTCATTTCCATGAAGCAAGGAGATAGGCAAGTAGTACCTAAGAAGAAAAATGAGATGACAGATGAATAGAGGAGAATGATGTCCACCAACGATAAGGCTTTGTACATAATGTTTTTTGCTTTTGGCCACGACATCTACTCCAAGATGTCTTCTTGTACAAGTGTCAAATACGTATAATACTCATTGGAGACAACCTATGAAGGAACAAATGACGTAAAAGAGACAAAGATCGGTCTTCTTAATCACAATTATGAGAACTTTAAGATAAAGCCAAATAAAGAGGTCACCAAGATTTTTGATCGATTCTCGGTAATCATCAATGGACTAAAATGATTTGGTGAGATCATCATGGAAGAAAAAATTGTATGAAATTTCATTTATTCTCTTCCCGAGTTTTAGGATAGCAAAAGAATGAAAATCATTGAAGCTAAAGACCTCAAGACTTTGAAGTTAGATGCTTTTGTAGGATATCTTCTTACCCATGAAATCATGAAGAAAAGAAGAGAGAGATAGAAAAGAAAAAAAAAGGAATTGCTCTTAAAGCTTCAATGCCTCAAGGGGGGTAGATTCTAGTGAAGAGATAAACTTGAGGAATTGGCTATGATAGTCAAAAGATTCACTAAACTCATGAGGGAAAACCAAAATAGAAGATTTCAAAGAAAGAAAAAGTTTAAAGGAAAGAGCAAGGAGGAAGAGAATGATCAAATAATTTGCTATGAATGCAAGAAGCTAGATCATATAAGGACCGGTTGCCTATAATACAAGAAGAAGGGTTTTAAGATAAAGAAAAAACAAAAAGCTCATGTTGTCACATGGAGTGATTAGGAGTCTTCATCCGATGAAGACTATGAAGTGGTCAACCTTTGTCTCATAGATCTTGATGAGCCCAAGGCAACCCTTGAACCATTTTGTAATGATCTTATTTATGATGAATTATATGGTGCATATAATGAATTACAAGATGTGTATGATGAGTCATTTTAAAATTCAAAGAATCAATCTTGAAAAACAAGAAAACTATTTCCGATTTAAAAGAGCAAAATGATTCTTTGTCAAAAACAAATTTGGAGCTTGAAGAAAAGGATGTTGATTTAAAGGATGATTTAAAATTCTTTCAAAAAGAAAATATAGATTTAAATAACCTTATTTTTAATTTGAGTGAGGATGACCACATGATGGTGAATGACCGTAAAGAGCAAATCAAAGTGGTTAGAAGTCCAAATTTTGAAAAAGAAATTACTTCCAAATCCAACTATGTGAAAAATAATTTTCAAAAACCACAAACAAAGAAATTTTCAAAGGCATGCTAGACGTAAAAGAATTAGGAGTGTATGAGTTCCTAAGGAACTTGTTTTTTCTAATAATGTTTATGTCATCGCATATTCACATGGACCAAAATTGATTTGGGTACAAAAAGTCAAACTAAATATTTGTTTGTAGGTTGAGCATTGCTTCAAGGTCAAAGCTTTAATTTAAAACATATGGTACCTTGATAGTGGATGCTCAAGAAATATGAACGGAGACATAAGGATTTAGAGCTTAAAAGTGGTGGAGTAGTAACTTCCGGTGACAACTCCAAAGGCCAAATTGAGGGTATTGGCTATATTGATAATCACTCCTCTATTCTTATTGAAAATGTCTTATTTGTTAAATATCTTAAGCATAATTTGTTGAGCATTAGTCAATTGTGTGATAAGGGCTTTTATATCTCTTTTGATAGATGTGGTTGCAAGATAATAGATATAGAAATAAATATAACAATGCTCATTGGTCATTGCATAGGAAATATTTATATGGTGCATCTAGATGATATAAATCTTTCACATGCATGCTTAGTTCCTAGTGATGAAATTATGTATGCTTATGGCATAGAAAACTAAGATATGCTAGCATAAGTGTTTTAGAGAAATTAGTTTCCCAAAATCTAGTTAAAGGTTTACCCAAACTTAAGTTTTCTTTAGACAAGATATGTGATGCATGTGATAAGGGTAAACAAAAACGTGTTTCATTTAAGTTCATTAATGATGTTTCAACTAGTAAAGTTTTACAATTGATCCATATGGATCTCTTTGGGACAACTAGAACTACTAGCTTGGGTGGGAAATCATATGCATTTGTTATTGTTGATGATTACACTAGATACACTTGAGTTCTATTTTTCAGTTTAAAAGATGAAGCCTTAGAAAAATTCATCATATTTTTAAATATTACTCAAAATGATCTTGAACAAAGAATTTCTCATATTAGAAATGATCATGGAACTAAATTTCAAAATTTAGGTTTTGAGAAAATTTATAATAAAAAATGAGATTAACCATAATTTTTCATCTCCTCGTACTCTTCAACAAAATATGATAGTTGAGAAGAAAACTAGAAATTTTGAGGTAATAGCTATAACCATGCTTTGTGAAAATAATTTACCTAAGTATTTTTGGACAAAATCCACAAACACTTATTGCTACATTATAAATCGTCTAATGATTAGGCCAATTTTAAAGAAAACACCTTATGAGATTTTAAAATCCAAAAAGCCTAACATTACCTATTTTCATCCTTTTTTATGCAAATATTTTATTTTAAAAAATGAAAAAGACAATTTAGGTAAATTTAATCCAAAAAGTGATGAAACAATTTTTCTTTAATATTCTCAAAATTAAAAGGATTATAGAGTTTTTCATAAAAGAACCTTAGTTGTAGAAGAGTCTATGATAACTCCTTGAAAATGCTATATTTTAGACCTTTTTATATAAGTTATTGAGTGTTCTTAAGTTCATTTAGACTCATTTAGTTGCATTTAGGTTCATAACATTGCATATAGTTTCCTAGCTATGCCTTAGCATTTCTTTTTGACAATGGGTGCTATTTTATGAGAAATGTCGTTCTTTTGAGTTGTGTTGTACAAGTAAAGCAAAAATGAAAGTTGAGGATATTTGTCATGGCATTCACAGAAGGATAACAATGGGAAAATATTGTGGCAAATCTAGAGGACTCCTGTGCTGAGCTTAACGACAAGAAGATATTTTGATAAGAGTGTCAACTGGTGCCATTACAGCCTGGCTACAGCCACAGTAGGGGACAACGGCCAATGCCGACTACCCATAAGCCATGTTAACGCTTTAAAAAGCGTATATTTTTTACCCTTTTACTTAAGGTTTTGTTTGATTTCAGTTTCATTTGTATTGTATTTCATTGCATTTAGCTGCATTTCATGTGCATTTGCATTTAGTTTAGGTTTTTATTTTATTTTCTTTTTATTTTTTAAAAATGCTGTTTTAAAGGGTATTTTGTTGTTAATGTTGTGCAGATGCTGAAGCAAAGTTGAAAGAGTGGAAGAGATGCCGTAGCGTATTTCTCAAGTGTTGGATCGGACTTCAAGGATGCTACAACATTGTGGGAGGACAAAACAGAATGAAACAAAGGACACATCTACGGCCTACTGTCTCTACGCGTTTTCTAGGCCAGTTGTACCTCCTCTCCAAATTCTATAGACATCGCACCGTTGCTGCACCCTGCCACAACTTTCTGCAAACGTTGCACCACCTCTGCAGACCTGCAACAGTCTCCTGCAGACCCTACATTCCTTCCACCTACTACAGCAAATGTTAGGGGATATTCCCTTGTCACCTTTAGGGCACCAAACCCTAGAAGCCTCCTATAAATACATGGCCAATCCTCTTTCAACAAGAGAACCAAGAGAGCCGGATGCGCAGCAAAGAAAAAAATCAGTAGCTAAAGAACTCAAAAGGGAGCAAGCTTTAAGGAAGAATGAGGGAAAAGAAAGAAGAAAGGAGGTCACTTTTGGTCATCTTCAACCTCTAGCCAAGCCACCATTATTGGAGAGATTCAAGCATGTGATTTTCGCGACTTCGGGAGGAGCGACAAGCTAGGAAGTGTCATGGTATAAGCGTTTGAGACTTCCTTCCTCTTCACTTTGTTTATCTCTTTTCTAAGTTGTTGAATATGTATTTCAAAGGACGAAAGTTAAATAGTTTTTCATTCCTAGTCATGAACTAAACTAGTATGGCTAAGGCTTATTTTGGATGATTTTTATTTTGTTTTAATTGATGTTTATTGTTTCTTGTTTACTTTGTGTTTTGTTTAAGAATGCTAAAACTTTTCACTTTAAACCTTGGCTTGTAAGAGCACTGCGAGGTAGCCATAGCTTAAGGGGTTTAGGAAGCTTAGATCTTGGGATAGGCAAAGCTAGATCAACTTGAACAATGGGGTTGTTGCGGGAGCAGAATCCTAACTTTCGTTAGGGATAAGGTAGAGTTTCAACGACTAAAAGGGGTAGCACTTTATCAACATTAGGAGTGTTAGGCTTGAGACCGGGAGGTAATGTCTTAGCATTTTTGAGTGTTAGGCCTTCTAACTAGGGATAGTGGAGGCATTTTCAGTAAACTCTTTGAGCACTAGTGAACTGGGGGACAATAACATCCAGGAGAGAAGTGAAGTCATACCATAGCAAGCCTAGCCTGTCTTAAGCTTGAATATCTTTTCAGTGTTGTGATTGTGCAGTTTTATTTATTTCTCCAATATCTGTTTAGTTACTACTGCATTTTCGTGATAATCTTTGTTTTGTTTCAACATTATCGGTGACATTTTTATTTTGTTAAAGCATTTTTGGTGACACTTGCAGAATTGCTTTAGCATATGTCAATACAAATTATTACTTTATCTTTTGTGTATGGTAACTATTTTTGAGTTAACCTAATCAATTCTCGTGGGAACGATCTCACTCACACACTTTATTACTTATTCGATGTGTACACTTGCACAATCTTGCGCGCGAATCACAATCATATTTTAAGTACTCCAGCGCACGCAACAAGTTTTTGTGTCGTTGTCAGGGATTGAGGGAATAGGCTATTTCAATCATAGTTTTCATACTTTTTATCTTTTTATTATTTTGTGTTTTGAGTCTTTTTTTATTTGGTTTTCTTTGTTTTTTTTTTGTTATCTTTTTAGGTTTTTGGTTAGTGGATGCCCAGAGTGAATCGTTGGTAATCCCTCGAACCATTTATTCCTAAAATCAAAAGGTATTTTAGACAAAGGAGGCAAGAGAAAAGAATAAGATCCATGTATCAGGATCCACAGAATCCAAATGCTAGAGCAATACCTGCAGCAAATCCAAATACTGCAGCAAATCAGGAGATAGTACCAAGACCAAGGGCAATTCGAGATCACTTGACACCGATCTTGGATGACCTCAATTCTGGGATAGTGACACCTGAGATACAGGTAGCACACTTTGAGCTCAAGCCTGTGATGTTTAATATGCTCAACTCGATCAGACAGTTTGGAGGATCACCTCACGAGGATGCTCGATAGCATATCCGTGCTTTCTTGGAGGTTTGCGATTCGTTTCGCCAACAAGGAGTGCACGAGGATGTGTTGAACCTCAAGCTATTTCCATACTCTTTGAAAGACCAAGCAAGAGAATGGTTGAATGGAATTTCAACCGGTTCGATGGAGTCATGGAAAGCTTTGTGCAAAAGCTATTTGGCGAGATACAACCCACCCAACATGAACAATCAATTGCGAAATGAGATAACATCCTTCAGACAAGGGGATGATGAGTCGATGTATGAGTATTAGGATCGGTACAAAAACTTGCTAAGAAGGTGTATCAATCACGGTTTTTAAGATTGGACTCAAATCGTGATGTTCTACAATAGAGTCAATGCACCCACATGGATGATGTTAGATGCTTCAGCAAATGGGATACTGCTGGACAAGTCACAAGAAGAAGCATTTGATATTTTGGACAAGATAGCCAACAACGTTTATCAGTTTCCAACTACTAGGCTTGGGACAGGATGACGAACTCAAGGAAAGCTGGAGCTCGATGCTAATGATTCTGTCTCAGCACAACTTTCTGCTATCACAAATATGTTGAAGAATCTTTAACAGCCCAGTGAAGTACGAGATGCTAAGGCATTAAGTTGTGTTCACTATAGTGGAAACCACTTCGATATAGACTGCCCAACTTATCTAGAGTTTGCTCATTACGTTGGAAACTTCAACAAAAATTCCAACAACCCCTACTCAAACACGTACAATCAAGGGTAGAGACAACATCCTAATTTTTCTTGGGGTAATCAAGAATCAAATCAAGCTAGCATCTCGAATAGGCTGCAACCCATGACAACAAACCAAGAAGTCCAAGGTTTTCAAGGAAATATGAATGGTAAAATGAACACAAGGGAACAATTCATCATCAAAGTCACAACAATTCTTTAGAAGCTTCACTGCAAGAATTCATGGCTTCGACTAAGAAGTTCATGACATAAACAAAAACATTATTGTAGGAGCATTCCACCACCATCTCTAATCAAGGAAATTTGTTGCTGACCCAAGGCGCACTGCTGCAAATCCACAATGCTTCACTTAGATCGTTGGAGACTCAGATGGGTCATATTGCTCAAGCATTATAAGTAAGACCAAGAGGCAACTTGCCTAGTGATAGTGAAGTCACTAAAGGTCATGGCAAAGAGCAATGCAGCAAACTTACCTTAAGGAGTGGAAGACAAATCAATACGGGGGAACAACTCAAACGAAAGGAGAAAGAAGAAACCCCCATTCAAGAGCAAAAAGAAGCTGAACAATAAGAAGGAAAATTTGTTCAAGAAGAAACTGGAGAAAACTTAAATACTGAGACATTTGGTGAGAAGCTTGCAGATGCTGCGGAAAAAGCAGCATTACCATCGCAACCTTTGGAGGACGCAAGACCACCACCACCATTCCCTCAGCAATTGAAACAACACAAAGAGGATCTCTAATTTCAAAAGTTTATGAGTATGCTGGACCAATTTCATATAAATATTTCATTTTTAGATGCTATTGATCAAATTCCCTCATATGCAAAGTTTTTGAAAGACAATGTTACAAAGAAAAGAAAAGCTGAGAATTTTGAAACTGTTGTTATAGCATCTGAGTTCTATTCTGGGAGGACTGAGATTCTCATAAAAAGGCAAGATCCTGGTAGCTTCATCATTCCATGTTCGATAGGAGACAATTTTATGGGTAGAGTATTATGCGACCTCGGGTCGAGTGTAAATCTGATGCCCAAGGCAATATTCAAGAAGCTTGGTATAGGGAGTACGCGACCTACCACTGTCATCTTACAATTGGCGGACCATTTTCATGTCCGACCAGAAGGCAAAGTAGAAGATTTGATAGTAAAAGTGGGTAAGTTTGTGTTCCTTATGGACTTTCTGATTTTGGATTATGAAGTGAACTACAAAGCACCCATCATAATGGAGCGACCATTCCTTGCAACTAGTCGGATTCTCATCGACTGTGAGAAGGGAGACTTCACAATGCGAGTAGCAGATCAATTTATGACCATCAATGTCTTCAACACTCTCAAGTACATGGATGATAATGAAGAATGTCACGGTATAACCGGGATAAATGTTGCAGCAATTGAAGAATATACAGATTTTTGCTGTGATAATTCTCTACAAATGAAGGACTTTGCAAAGATGTTGAAGGAGCATGATCAGGATGAAGAAGAAGCTCATCTAGAGCTACAACAAATTGGCTATTTGAAGCCAAGACCAGGTACAAACTTTGAATCAATTGATTTCTAAATTCCTCCTAAATCATCACTTTTACATGCACCATCTCTAGATTTAAAACCACTGTCTCCGCATTTAAAGTATGTTTATTTGGGAGTTCACAATACTTTGCTAGTGATTATTTCTTCTAGCATAGATCCTAACCAATAGCTTAGTCTAGTAATTTGCTGTCGCAATATAAGAAAGCTCTAGGGTGGACTATGGCTGATATGAAGGGCATCAGTCCTACGATCTGCATGCACAAGATCCTGCTGGAAGAATACCATAGCAATTCTGTTGAGCCCCAAAGAAGACTATACCCAGCAATGAAGAAGGTAGTGATGACAGAGATTATCAAGTGGTTAGATGCAGGGATCATATACCCAATTTTTGATAGCTCATGGGTTAGCCCTGTGCATTGTGTTCCTAAGAAGGGAGGCACGACAGTGATCACAAATGAGGATAATGAGTTGCTCCTGACAAGGACAGTCACAGGCTGGCGCATTTGTGTGGACTATAGGAAGCTGAACAAGGTAACTAAGAAGACCGCTTCCCCCTTCCTTTTATCGATCAAATACTGGATAGATTGGAGGGAAAGACTTACTATTGCTTCCTTGATGGCTATTATGGGTACAACCAAATTGCTATAGCACCAGAGGACCAGGAGAAGACAACCTTCACTTGCCCTTATGGGACTTATACTTTTCGAAGAATGCCATTTGGGTTATGTAATACTCCAGTAACTTTTCAGTGTTGCATGTTGGCAATTTTTTCAGACATGGTTAAAGAATTTTTGGAGGTATTTATGGATGATTTTTCTGTGTTCGGAGAAACTTTTGAAAAATGCCTAGGTAACCTGGCCAAGGTACTAAAATGCTGTGAAGAAGCCGACCTTATACTCAATTGGGAGAAATACAATTTCATGGTGATTGAAGGTACGGTTTTGGGGTACAAAATTTCAAGCAAAGAAATTGAAGTTGACAAAGCAAAAGTAGAGTTGATAGAGAAGCTACCATCTCCCACCACTGTGAAGGGAATTAGAAGCTTCTTAGGACATGTTGGCTTCTATAGGAGGTTCATCAAGGACTTCTCGAAGATCTCTAAGCCACTCTGCAATTTGCTATAGCAAAATCAACCCTTTGTCTTCGATGAAAATTCCACAACGCTTCTAATGAACTGAAGAAGAAGCTTACCTCAACTCCAATAATAATACCACCCGATTAGAATGAGCCATTCGAGTTGATGTACGATGCAAGTGACTACGCAGTTGGCGCAGCGCTAGGTCAAAGGCGAGGTAAACTCTTCCATATTATTTACTATGCAAGTAGAACTCTTAGTGATGCTCAAATTAACTATGCCACTACTGAAAAAAAGAGTTATTTGTTGTAGTATTTGCCTTAGATAAGTTTAGGGCGTATCTTATAGGAACTAGGGTGATATTACACACTGATCATTTTTCCATCAAATACCTAGTGACTAAAAAAGATGCTAAGTCGAGACTTATTAGGTGGATACTTTTACTTCAGGAATTTGATATTGAAGTAAAGGATAGAAAGGCATTGAAAATCAAGTTACAAATCACCTATCTAGGCTAGAAAATCCTGATAATTTAGGAGGAGATTTTGAGATCAAGGAAAATTTCCCTGATGAGAAAATTTTATATGCTACAACATTACCTTGGTACGCCGACATTGTTAATTTTCTTGTTAGTAGTATTTTGCCTCCTGATTTATCTAGCCAGGGTCGCAAGAAGTTCAAACATGATGCAAAATTTTTCTATTTGGATGAGCCATATTTGTTTAAGCAATGTATTGATCAATTGTTTCGAAGATGTGTACCGGAAGAAGAACAAAAAGATATCCTATTCCATTGCCATGCAAAATCGTGTGGTGAGCACTTTGGTGGATCAAGGACTGCTGCAAAGGTCCTTCAATATAGATTCTACTGGCCCTCACTCTTCAAGGATGCTCAAGCATTTTACAAGGGATGCGATAGATTTCAAAGAACCGGTAACATCTCGAGGAGGAATGAAATGCTGTTACAAAATATTCTAGAAATTGAGCTTTTAGATGTTTAGGGAATTGATTTTATGGGACCATTCCCATCCTCTTATGGTGATTTGTATATCTTGCTAGCAGTGGACTACGTGATCAAATGGGTAGAAGCGGTGGCAACACCTCGCAATGATTCCAGGACAGTCCTGAAGTTCCTGCACAAGAATATTTTCACAAGGTTTGGAGTCCCTAGAGCCATAATCAGTGATGAAGTAAATCACTTCGAAAACAAGCTCATTGTTAAGGCATTACAACGCTATGGAGTCAGACACAAAATTGCTATAACATATCATCCGCAGACAAATGGCCAAGCTAAAATCTCCAATAGAGAAATCAAGCAAATCCTAGAGAATACAGTTAACACAAATAGAAAAGACTGGTCTCCAAAGCTGGATGAAGCTTTGTGGGCATATAGGACAGCTTACAAGACCCCTTTAGGGATATCCCCATTCAAGCTAGTTTATGGGAAAGCATGTCATTTACCCGTGGAGCTTGAACATAAAGCTTATTAGGCCATCAAAAAGCTCAATATGGATTTCAAGGTAGCTGGAGAGCATAAGCTTTTGGAGTTAAATGAAATGGACAAATTTCGGTCCCATGCCTATGAGAATGCTAGGATTTACAAAGAAAAGACAAAGAGTTGGCATGATAAACATCTCTTGCCACGACATTTCTCAGAGGGCCAACAAGTGTTACTCTACAACTCAAGAATCAACCTTTTTCCTGGAAAATTGAAGTCTCGGTGGTTAGGACCATTCCTGATATATAGTTTTTATCCTTATGGAGTTGTGGAGATTAAAACACTTGATGGGGATCGAACATTCAAGGTCAATGGTCAAAGACTGAAGATCTATAATGGAGCTCCCATTGTGCGTGACAAAGATGACCACAATCTGCAAAATGCCTGAGCATTTTTGTCCCTCTCTTTTATTTTGCTTTAGAATTTAAATTTCCATTCGAATAAAAAGTAGAAGTTTTTATTTAGAGGTTCTTTTAAGATGCTTTTATTCCCTTTTTATCTCTATTCATCTTTTAATTTTTGAAGGTACAAGCCCAGACCGCTGTGTGTCCTTGCAATAGTCTACATGAGACCAGAGGCGTAGCATGCCAAGGCAGGACAGTGCACAGTGCACAGTCTATGCAAGGGAGGCCTGGGAGCTAAAAAGGACTGTACGGTTACTAGTGTTGGAGGGAAAAATTTTGGAGTTATTTGATTTGGGCCACCAAAAGAGGAAGATGAGAAGCCGATAAAGGTGAATTCGGTTGGTTTTCAAAGGGAAAAGAGAGAGTTTGGTTCAAATTCAACCCTTCTTTAACCCATAATTACTTTTCGTTAATTACACAACCTGATGCGTGTAATAAAAGCACAATTAAGTGCAAGTGTACACATCAAGTAATATAATGATATGTATTTATCGAATATCGTTCTCCACAGGGACTGGTGTACTTAATATGCCTCCTTCTACTTCCTGGCTCCTAAAATTATTAAAATAAAAACACAAGTAAAAAGAGTTGTTGAATAACTAAAGAATAAAAGCTTAAATAAAAGGTTAAGAACGAATAGAGAGAATGGATAGGATCCAGTTGTGTCATATAATGGATTCGATTGATCTATTATTGTTCAATACAATGGTACAACACTATCTCGACAGCACTGCAGATACTGTCTCGACAGCGCTAGTGTTTCCTACCGCAACAATCTCTTGCTCTTGGGCAGTTTAATCAAAGCTCGACAAAGTATCCTTAGATGTCCCCGCTTATCTCTAATTCGAAGTATTGTTGATGACCAATCCTTGATGATACCTCTCGGCATGAATCAATGATAATCAACAACCAATCCCACACTTTTTTTAGCCGCTGAAACTCTTAACTTATCTCTAGGCTGAGTTAGTGTCTACAACACTGCACTTATCCCTTTTGTGAATCTAACTCTCTTGATATTAGATAAATGAATTACTTACAAACTTCTCTCTCGAGTTTGAATGCTAGAACAAATAATGTCAATAGGATAAGCAAACTTTGATATTTTTATTGTATTGAAACAAAGAAACAAAATACAATCTTCTCGCACTAATATTCTACAACCTTCAACTAACCCTAAGAAAGCTTAGATCATATTGTAAAAGAATAACACAATTCTTAGGGTAAAGCTTTCTCTCTAATTCGGCTCTCTTCTATACATTGGACGGCTCATGTATTTATAGTCTAGACTTAGGGTAACTTTTCCTAAGTAGAATATAACTTGGAGTAGGGAACAAGTAATAAAAATATAATATTTCCAAGTTTAATTCTATCTAGAAGACTATTCCCGCGTCATCTTTGACTTAGTCTTTTCACGTGCTAATCTGCTCCAATCCAAACGCTTTAAGTCTGGAAATTCTCAGCTCATTTTTCTTTTTCAATCGCCTAGCATCAGTACTGGAGCTTCTGCTGCCGCGACATTGCTTCTGTCTTCGGCAATGTTGTTGCCTCGAAAATGGTTCTGCCTTCGGTACTTCTGCTATCTCGGCAGGTATTTCCTGCAACTACACAAAAACATGTCATAAAGCCTTCTTTTCTCACAAATATCATCTTTATATTCTTTGGCAGTAAAATATCAGTTATTGAGCAATAAGTATATGTATCAGCTCGAATTAGTGAGTAATGAGTACATATTGTGTAGAAAAGAATAGTAAATAATAGCCTTTTTAGGCACTCATCACAATCCTTTCTCTCTCCAACTTACCATCCAATTAAAACCCATCACACCTTTTTACTTTCCCAAGAAACTTAGCCGTCCAACCCTTACACAATCCATAATTACTTTTTCTCTTTCATCTCCCCCTTCCAAAGCAAGTAACCGTCCATCTCTTTTCCCCCATAATTCCATCTTCTTCTCTAAGAAAACCAACCTTCATTTTTTCTCTAAACTCTTTTTTCCTTCGAGAAAACCAAAAGCCCATAACACTAAATTTTTCTATCACAATGGTCAGTTGCAAAAACAAAGAGGAGTATTCAAGAGCTGCTGCTGAAGCGCGGCTGATTAAGATCAGAAAATTCAAGGATGCTGCTGCGAAGGACCGTTTCCAAAAGCTTAAGGCAAGGATGATCCACCAAGAAAAAGGGTTCCTTTACAACACTGCAACCTTCCAGAAGTTGTCGGAGCAAGTTGTCCTCGCCATAAAATGCCACAAGTGGGAAGACTTTGCTTGACACTTCACAGTAAAGAAGGATGCCAAACCACTCAACATCTCGTTGGTTAAAGAGTTATATGCCCATTACACCAGACCAGGCCAACCAATAGTGTATGTCTAAGGCGATGTTGTGCCGTTCACTTTCCAAGACATAAACAAGTTTTATGGACTGGAAGAAGATGACCAACACTCCATCTTTGTCGCATCTAAGTTGGGGCAAGACCAAGATTTCTTACTGAAAGAACTCTGCATCGAAGGAACCATTTGGGACAAAGCAGAAGGGAAAATCTGAATGCACTTCATCAAACAAAACTTGATGCCAACAACTCACACAACCACTGTCAACTTGGGCCGACTACAATTGCTACACTCAATTCTGAGGACTAGGAAGATCAATATGTATAAGATCATTCTCGAAGAGGCTTATGCTGTGATCAATAGGAAGCAAAGCCCTCTTCCGTTCCCTTACCTCATTACAGCACTCTGTAGGAAACAAAGAATGTTCGAGAATGATGAGGACTTCAAGGTGAAGGGATGGCAATGCATAGCTTTGAAGAAGATCCCTGAGTTGATGGGATTAGAGGAAAATGCCCAACAGCTGTTGAGCCTTCAACCAAGCCGAAAAATACCACAGCAAATTTCAGTGCATTACCTGCTACTGTTCACGGAATGCAACTACAGCTGCAAGATCTTCAAAGCAAATTCATGTCATACATGAGTTACGTCCAAAAAAGGGACTTAATCCTTCAACTGAACTTTCGAGATTTGCTGCAAGATGGTGGCTACACTTTTCCCAGCTTCCCAACCCACATCTTCGGCCTAGTTGAGCCCGAGCAAGCTCCAAAGAAACAGACCCCGCCACAACAACAACACAGCCAGACTACTCCGCCAAGGGATGTACATGACACTGCACCCCAACAGAATGAGCCAACAACCACTACACCAGCATTTGAATCATCTCATGCTGCTTCTGCTATAGCATCACACCAGGTCCCTACCGGTCCATCAGCATCACCACAGGACAAAGGCAAGGAACCTACCACTGAATCAACAACCTCTGCACAACGAACAGTCGAAATCAACAGTGATGATTTCGATCTCAACTCATCACCACACGAGGAGGTACCTCCTACAGATCAGTTAGTCACATCTGTCCCACGCCGAAAGATAAAGCATATTGCTGGTAAACACGCTTCTTTCAGGCTAGAGGAGGACTTGATTCCCATCGCAGTAGAAAAAGCAGAGCACCATCACTACTAGACAGATCATAGAAACGCATCAAGATGGACGTCCATAAGACAAAACCCGTTGAGAAGTAAGCATCTTTTCTTTTTCTTTTTATTTTTGCATATAGTTTTATTTTTTTTACAGCATTAAGGACAATGCTAACCTCAAGTTTTGGGGTAGCAAAGTCTTCACCTTAGCATTTTCATTTCATTCTGCATACATATGAATTTGCTATAGTATTAGATTCAATTCAAGTAAGCTTTTAGATTAAAATAGATGATATACGATGATGAGAATTTTGATGCTTTTAAACTGAATTAATAAACATATTGAGAATGAATTGAACTAAATTAGGACTTGATGCTTTGGAATTTTATTTCACACGATTGTATTTTTTTTATGCTTGAGTAGTAGAAACTTTTTAGAAAACTTAGAATCTATGCCTTAGTTAGTTTGGATAGAAAGAAAAGCTCCTTTTTGCCAGAGTATATAAATAAAACTGAAAAAATAGATGAATAAATGCTTTAGCATAAAATTGTAGAAAGACGCTTCTCTATGTAAAAGTTAGCTTATACTCTGAACATAAACAATGCTACAGCATATGAGCGAATGAAAGTTGTCATGGGATGACTCTACCTACTGGCTCGGGGATGAGATGCTTGCTCCATACTCATCTAGAGTTAAGGATGGTAGGTGTGATGAGATGACACCCTTCGAAGCAGTTAAAAAAAACTAAGCAAGTTCTTACAAACCAGGCCAGCTATACCCCCTCTGCAAATTCTGCAGACATCGCACCGCCCCTGCACCCTTCCACAACTTTCTAAAGACGTTGCACCACCTCTACAGACCTGTAACAGTCTCCTGCAGACCCTATATTCCTACCACCTACTACAGCAAATGTCAGGGGATATTCCCTTGGCACCTTTAGGGCACCAAACCCTAGAAGCCTCCTTTAATAAGAGAGCCGAGAGAGCCGGATGCACAACAAACAAAAAAATTAGTAGCTAAAGAACTTTAAAGGGAACAAGCTTTAAGGAAGCACGAGGGAGAAGAAAGAAGAAAGAATACCACTTTCGGTCATCTTCAACCTCTAGCCAAGCCACCATTGTTGGAGTGCTTCAAGCAAGGGATTTGCGCGACTTCGGGAGGAGCAGCAAGCTAGGAAGTGTTACAGTAAAAACGTTTGAAACTTCCTTCCTCTTCACTTTGTTTACCTCTTTTCTAAGTTGTTGAATATGTATTTCATAGGACGAAAGTTGAATAGTTTTTCATTCCTAGCCATGAACTAAACTAGTATGGCTAAGGCTTGTTCTGGATGATTTTTATTTTGTTTTAATGGATGTTTATTGTTTCCTGTTTACTTTGTGTTTTGTTCAAGAATGCTAAAACTTTTCACTCTAAACCTTGGTTTGTAAGAACATTGAGAGGTAGCCATAGCTCAAGGGGTTTGGGAAGCTTAGATTTAGGGATAGCAAAAGCTAGACCAACTTGAACAATGGGGTTGCTGTGGGAGCAGAATCTTAACATACCTTAGGGATAAGGTAGAGTTTCAACAACTAAAAGGGGTAGCACTTTATCAACATTAGGAGTGTGAGGGTTGAGGCCGGGAGGTAATGTCTTAGCATTTTCGAGTGTTAGGCCTTCTCACTAGGGATAGTGAAGGCATTTTCAGTAAACCCTGTTGAGCACTAGTGAACTAGGGGACAGTAACATCCAGGAGAGCAGTGAAGTCATACCATAGCAAGCCTAGCCTGTCTTAAGCTTGAATATCTTTTCAGTGTTGTGATTGTGCAGCTTTATTTATTTCTCCAATATCTGTTTAGTTGCTACTGCATTTTCGTGACAATCTTTATTTTGCTCCAGCATCATCAGTGACATTTTTATTTTGCTAAAGCATTTTTGGTGACACTTGCAGAATTGCTTTAGTATATGTCAATAAAAAAGATTATTTTATCTTTTGTGTATGGTAACTATTTTTGAGTTAACCTAACCAATCCTCGTGGGAACGATCTCACTCACACACTTTATTTGTTTGATGTGTATATTTGCATAATCTTACGCGTGAATCACAATCATATTTTAAGTACTCCAACGCACGCAACAAGATTTTGGCGCCTTTGTCGGTGATTGAGGCAATAGGCTATTTCAATTATAGTTTCCATACTTTCTATGTTTTTATTATTTTGTGTTTTGAGTCTTTTTTATTTGTTTTAATCTTTGTTTTCTTTGTTATCTTTTTAGGTTTTTGGTTAGTGGATGCCCAGAGTGAATTGTAGGGAATCTCTCAAACCATTTATTCTTGAAATCGAAAGGTATTTTAGACAAAGGAGGCGAGAGCAAAGAACAAGAGCCATGTATCAGGATCCACAGAATCCAAATGCTAGAGCAATACCTGTAGCAAATCCAAATGCTATAGCAAATCAGGAGATAATAGCAAGACCAAGGGCAATTCGAGATCACTTGACACCGATCTTGGATGACCTCAATTCTGGATAGTGACACCTGAGATACAGGCAACACACTTCAAGCTCAAGCCTGTGTTGTTTAATATGCTCAACTCGATCGGACAGTTTGGAGGATCACCTCACGAGGATGCTCGACAGCACATCCGTGCTTTCTTGGAGGTTTACGATTCGTTCCGCCACCAAGGAGTGCACGAGGATGTGTTGAAGCTTAATCTATTTCCATACTCTTTGAGAGACCGAGCAAGAGAATGGTTGAATGGAATTCCAGCCGGTTCGATGGAGTCATGGACAACTTTGTGCAAAAGCTTTTTGGCGAGATACAACCCACCCAACATGAACACTCAATTGCGAAATGAGATAGCATCCTTCAGACTAGGGGATGATGAGTCGATGTATGAGTGTTGGGACCGGTACAAAAACTTGCTAAGATGGTGTATCAATCACGGTTTTCAAGATTGGACTCAAATCGTGATGTTCTACAATGGAGTAAATGCACCACAAGGATGATGTTAGATGCTTCAGCAAATGGGACACTGCTGGACAAGTCGCAAGAAGAAGCAAATAGAGCCTAATCTAATCTAAGAGCACTCGAAAGAGGCGTAGGTGAGGGTTCCAACGATTAAAAGCAATGTACTTTATCGATAGACTAGTGCTACTTGCATGACAGGCGAGATTCCATGGCATTTTAGTTTGTCAGGTTTCTATGACTTGAGAGAACGGGAACACTTTAGAAACCTTTGTCGAGTAGATATACACCTTAGTAGCTTTATGTTCGTAGGAGTAAAAGGTAAGATTTCTATAAGAACTTCCCCTAATCGTTCTCAAGAGAGTTCATCAATAGTGGGTTAGTACAACATATAGTTTAAACGTGTTCTTGCATCCTGCTTTTGTCTCAGCATTTACAAACAGCTTCCTTTGTTTACTTGTTCTGTTACAATCACATCCTCATATATTTCACACACCACTACCACTCATCTACCCTGCCATCATCATCCATTTCATTTTGCCTTCGCATATTTCAGTTGATTGCATTCTGAAATTACCATAACATTTCTCCATTACACTTTCATCGTACATATTCCATCTTTGTTTTCCTTTTTTTGTTAGTGACACATTTTTGCCTTGACAAATTGACCTTGCAGTTTACATTAGACCCTCGTGGGAATGATACTCACTCACCCTATTATTACTTATATGATTGTGTATACTTACACATATATGTGTGTTCACGTAATCTATAATAGCACTACACAGACACACACCAGTCTATACATGTAGTTTTCGATGATAACCTTCTTCCTAGGAAGGATACTTATGATGATAATGATGTAGGAATCATTGAAACCATTGATGAGGGACAAGCATCAAATATATATGGGGTTTTAACCAATAAAGAAACACAAGATCATACAATAAAAGCTTTAGGAGATGTAAATCTTGAAAAAGAGAAATGAACGACCCAAGAGAGTTCAACTATGTCAAGAGTGGTAAAATCTTGGGTGATCCACCCAATGGGTAACTACTCATGAATTAAATCAATTTGAGAGAACTAATGTATAGATATTAGTTGATAGGCCTAGTAATAAGCCTATTATAGGAACTAAATGGGTATTTAGAAAGAAACTAATTGATACTAGTAACATAGTGAGAAACAAAGCTAGATTAGTGCTTTTCTAAATGACTTTATAAATGAAGAAGTGTATGTTGAATAACCACCGGGTTATGATGATCCAAAATTTCCAAACCATGTTTTTAAATTGACTAAAGTCATATAAGGTTTGAAACAAGCTCCCAGAGCTTGGTATGAAATGCTTTCAAACCTTTTAACTAAAAAAGGTTTTGAAAAAAGAAAGGTAAATACTATATTTTTCACAAAAAGATTTGAAAAATGAAATCTAGTAGTTCAAATTTTTGTTGATGATATAATTTTTTTTTCTATTAATGAATGTTTTTGTCAAGAGTTTTCAAAGATTATGCAAGGTGAATTCAAATGAGTATGATGGGGAAGCTCTAATTCTTTTAGGACTCCAAATCAAGCAAAAAAATACAACACTTTCATCAATCAAGCAAAATACATCGAGGACATGCCAAGGAATTTTGGCTTGGAGAATGTCAAACCTCAAGCCACTCTTATGAGCTCATCAACTAAGCTTGACAAGGATGAAGGAGGTAAGTGTGTTGATTCTATATTTTATAGATCTATGATAGGTTCTTTGCTTTATCTTACCGCAAGTAGACCGGATATTATGTTCAATATTTGCTTGTTTACTAGGTTTCAAGCTAGTCCTATAGAATCATACTTAGTAGCCATTAAGAAAATTTTTAGGCACCTTAGAGACACACCTTGTTTAGGTCTTTGGTATCCTAAAGACTCTTCCTTTAAACTTCATGCTTATTCAAATGTGGATTATGTGGGATGTAAGATAGATAAGAAGAGTACTTCCGGAACATATCAATTCTTAGGTAGTATGTTCATATCTTGGTTCTTTAAGAAACAAAATAGTGTAGCCTTATGTACCACCGAAGTAGAGTACATATCCTTAGGGAGTTTTTATGCTTAATTCCTTTGGATGAAACAACAACTTTTAGATTATAGAATTAGAGTTGAGACCATACCATTAAAATGTGATAACAATAGTGTTATATGTCTTACAAAAAATCTCATTCAACATTCTAGAACCAAACACAAAAATTAGACATCACTTCATTAGAGATCATGTATCTAAAAATGATGTTGTTTTAGAGTTTATTGACACCTTGAACCAATTAGCGAATATTTTCACTAAGCCTTTAGACAAAAATCATTTTTGGACCCTTAGGAGAGAGTTAGGTCTAACTAGCTTAACTTGATCCTATGTGTGCTATTTTTATGCAAAATATGCTTGAATCTTCATTTAAATCATGCCTATGTTGTTTTGCATATTGATGCTTCTATGCATGTTGCTAGGGCGAGTATGAACTTGTTTGTGTATTTTAATTATGTCATAACATCATATGTATGATTTTAGGCGTTTTAGAGACTCATTTCTAGCACTTTAGAAACCTAAAATGCAAAGTCTAGCTAAGTGGTATCGAAACAGCTGCGATCCGTTTTGATACCTTCTCTTAAGACCATCTTTAGGATGTTTCTGGGTAATATGGTATCAAAATGTATTTTGATACAACTGTGATTCAGATACAGATAAAGTTTTTATCGAAATAGACATATATCGAAATAGGTTGAAAGTGATTCAGAATATGCCGTTTTGAAACGCCTATAAGGGCGTATCGAAACGCGTTTCGAAACGCACGATCGTAGATCCTTAAAAACCTAATTTAACTCTAATTAAAACACTTCCAAAACCTTCTTCAAACCTTATCCGGAATCCTTTAAAAACATCCCCTCTCTACACAATTTTTTTTTCACAAAATCACAAGATTTTTTTGAGGGCTTTTGATCAAATCAATAAGGCTAAGGCTATATCAATTTCTTGTGCTTCAAAAATCATTCATTCTCTCCTAATAAATATTCAAGATAATTTTGAAATATCCTTAATTTCTTTTACTTTTAGGTTGTTAAAATTATTTTTTTGTATATATATTACTTAATTTTTGTATGGGCTTTTAAAATCCCATCAAAGTTTTTGAAAAATAAAAAAAAATCATTCTAATATATAAATTTTTAATCATATTTTTGATTTAGTGTTTTTAATCTTCTTTTTCTAAATCTTGTTTTAAAACTTTGTATTTAGTTTCAAACCCCTAGAATTATCAATTAATAGGATTGAATAAGATTTATTATGCATATATGTTTTAATGTGCCAAACTAATTCCAAACGTTTTAATTCTTAGATCATGGTACCAAAGAAAAGAAAAAGAACCGAGGGAGCTAGTTCATCTAATGTCACTGCCCATCCTAACCAAACCGATCTTTAACACGTCTACGAAGAGTGTTTCGAAGATCGCTCCAAATTCGAGCTTTTCAACAATATCAGAATCACAAGCCAAAGAAAGAACGATGTATCGATGTTAATTTGATAGATTCTGACTAGCTCCGATTTTGTTATCTTCACCTCTTTGGTCAGTGGTCGTTCACGAAATTCCTTTCTCTTACTGGCTAGTTCTTTTCTACCCTTGTCCTTATTTTCTATGTTAATGTCACTTGCATTCTTTCAAAGGACAAATCCAATATGGTAGCTCTCGAATCTTATCTAATGGGATGACGTTTTTTTGTGGACGTCAAACTTATTTGTGAGGTTTTCGAACCTGATGATGAGGGTATAGAGGATGAGAACTCCCTTGACACATTCACCATATACGTCATTAGTCTTGATGTCCATGATAGATTCTTACATTTCATCATCATGTGTTGGCTTCGTCCGTCAAATGGAAAGTATTCATGGATTTAACAAGTTGATTGATTTTGGATAAATTGTTTTTTTCAAGAAAAATGTCTCAACCTATCTTAAATTATATTTGTTGATCTAGTTTTGCCAGTCAAAAAACGCCACACCCCATAGGTTCGATCATTCTTACATGCTTGTGCTTTAAATGATATCTTCTTGCATTTAGGAATATATTGCTGATATGATACTGTGGAGTTCGTGAAAGAGCTAATCAGTGAGACCTCTCTTAGTCGTTCTCATTTTCAATATGCTGAACTTCAACCTGTTGATCTGGAGTCGATCAACCAAGTTGCTCTAAATGTCGAACTTTTAAATTTTCTCATTCCATAATTTGAAAGCTTGGGCACTCGAATAGACACAAGGTTTGATGTTATGAACACTCACTTTAACAACCATTTTGACTCTATAGATACAAGGTTGACAGATCTTGAAACCCAATAGCTCTCCTTGAGGATGTATCTTAGAGCATTTCATGATGAGTGGCGACATCAAATGCTCCAAAGAATGATGGGGATTATGGTGGTGAGGATGAGGATGATGGTGATGGATATGAGTAATACCTTAGCTATCTTTAGCTTTTGTTTTTGGCTTTCTTAGGACTAGTTATATTTTTAGGTTTAAGTTGCATTTTCATTCAATATTTTATGTTTTTAAGAACTTACTTATGCACTTATGTTGTTTTTATTTCCAGTACTATGCTTTGACATTGTTTAAGTTGGATTTTATGATCAACGCTATGGTTATGTTTGAATTATAATTGTTTGTTTGCTTAATTATTTGTCTATACCTCATCTATCATTGATTTTGATCTAAAAAAAGGGGAGAGCAAGTCTTTAAAACAATTTTTTCAAACCTATGCAAATATTTAGGGGGAGTTTTAAAAGTTTTAACTTAAAAATTTATTTTGGTTTTCTTATATCAAAAAGAAGAAGATTGTAAATTTAAAATTGATTTTGATATAATAAAGAAATTAAAGGACCAATTTGAAATAAATTTTCAAGTCCTTAAGTCAAACAAATAACTTTAAGTCAAACCAAAAAGACAAAATAATCTTTCTAACTCATTTTCAAAGCCAAACTTTTGTTTATGTTACAAGTGTTTCGATACACTTGAAACTTGTTTAAAAAGGCCTTCAAAGTTTTAACTAAGTTCTTCAAAATTTGTCAAGCGCTTCGATACGGTCTAGGACCGTTTTGATACATTTTGAATCTTCCAAATTTGACTTCGAAATACTTAAAGTTGGCATTGAAACATACGTTTTGATACAACCATTGGTTGTTTTGATACCATCCTATATTTAACAAAAAACAATTAAAATTTCAAGGCATTTCGATACGCCTTGTCATCGTTTCGATACCTGTCATTTTTTCCCAAAGGTTTTTTTAGATTTAAATATTTTGACTATTGTTTGGTAGGTTGATGTATTCTGTGTAGTGCTATAAATAATGTATGTGAACACACATATATGTGCAAGTATACACAGTCATACAAGTAATAATAGGGTGAGTGAGTATCGTTCCCATGAGGATCTCAGGTAAAGTGTAAGGTAAATTTGTCAAGGCAAAAAGGTGTCACTAACAAGAAAAAGAAAACAAAGATAAAGATTGTAACACCCAGAATTTTTTCCTTAATTAGGAATCCGATTATGAAATCCCTAAATCATGAAACCCTGATAATTTAGAAAATTATCGTTTTAATTTCAGTGACCTTTTTGTTTAAAAGATAAACATATGTGTATGTTGTGCAACATTTTTATAATTTGAGGGACCTTGTGTGTAAATTATCTAATTTTCTTAGGGTAACAATTTAAACCCCCCTTCTTTATCGTGAAAACAGAACTGTTGGGATTATTTCACAGCAGCAGCCTCTCCTTTCTCTCAGTCTCTCACGCAGCTTGCCCCTTGGTTCCACCAAACCTCCGATCGACCCTATTTTGTGATTTGTTCACCAAGCCGTCATTAGATTTGTGGAAGCCTCGATTGAATTTTTATCTTTGGTGTCAAGCCTGAGAAAGAACCATTTAGTTCTTCAGTTTCAAATCACTTTTTTTCGGTTGTCTCCTGACCTGATTCAATTACATTGCTTGTTTTGATCTTATTCTGTTTGGATAAATCTCTTGGTGAGCATTCATACTTCTTTGTTTTGTTCTGAGTTTGTGTCTTAAGTTGGAGTTTCGGTTTTGTTGGAGTTTATGGAATTAGTTGTTATTTGGCTCTTGGTTTCAATTTTGTAGAGTGTTTTACTATGTTTGAGTTATCTGAGTTTATATCCGGAATTTGACGTTGGTGTGTTATAGTCGTCGGCACTATTGCCGGAGTGACGTTGGTGAGTCATCCCTGCCGATTTTCCTTGTTGTCGGTGGGTTCTACCAAAAGTTTTGGTGGTGATGTTGTTACATCTTTTTAGGGTTTGGTTCATGGGTTGAGAAGTTGGGTTAAAGTGTTAGGTGTTGGATTGAGGTGGTGTTGGGCCAAATATTTGGTTGAAGTGGTTGTGGGCCATTTTGTGTGTAAGTATGGGATAGTGAGTGTAGTTGTGGTTGTGTATGTTAGTGAGCTTGAGTATGGTGGGCTTATGTTTAGAATTGGTTTGGGTAAGACCAAACTTTTAATTTTGGTTTTTGACCCGCTTGATCATATGGACTGACCCGAACGGGATAGTCACCCAAAACCAACTTTGACCGGGCGTTTGACCAATTTGACCTTGAATGCTTTGACCATGGAATTTGACCTTGACCTTGACCTTGGACCCGTTGACTTTCGACCAGTCAAAGTTTGACTTTGACTTTTGATCTTTGACCAGTCAAAGTTTGACTTTGACTTTTAAGTTGACCGTTGACTTTGATCATAGTTGACTTCGACCAAAAGTTGACTTTTTCGAAAAACTTCCTCATTGACCTTTTTTGACGTTTTGAGTCTGAATCTGCTGTCTATTTTTTCAAATTCAAACCCGAAATCCCTGGTTTTAGTGTTTTTATCTGAGTTTGCTCTTAGAGTCTGAAAGGAGTGTTTTAAGGAATCTAATTCAGTATTCGTCTTCCGTTCAGGTCTTAATGTTTCTGAAGCCTCTGGGTTACCTTCTATTATTCGAACCAATCAAGCACGTTTTTCGAAATCGTCACGTGGGTAAGCTTTTGGATCAAAATTTTGTTTAGTTGGTGGCTTAGTCTTAGTTTGTTAAGTAATATGGGTCTGTTACCTCTTAGGTCCTGAATCAGCTAGACAGAACGCGAGACGCGTCTACCTCGGAGCTAGAGCTTTAGTTGCTTAAGGTGTGTCTCTTCCTGTGCTACATATTTTAGTGCTTATATTATATTACGGTATATTCTGTGTGCATCTCTGAAATATTATCTGTACACTGCTTGATTTGATATTTGAGACTATTATCTGTTTATACATGGTATCATCATGCATGACATGTGTATTCTGTTTTCAAGCCAAGCTTCTGATTTTCTGAAACATTGTTACTCGAAAGAGTTCTGATTTATGATTTTTTTAAATCATATCATGTTCTGACATCGAAAATATTTTTGGATTTAATATCAATAATGTGAGGGAAACCTCCACTCTGGCGAGGATAATCCTCCACTCCGTATATTTTCTGATATCGGGCCCTCTGATTTTTTGTCATGCATCAATCAGCATTGCATCATGCTTTAGTTTTCTTGAATTCAGAAATATTTTCAGAAACTTTTCAGAAATATAAAACATGTTTTGTTTGTGACTGTTTGCACTCTTAAGACACACTAAGCTCTTTAGCTTACACCCCTTTAGTCTGTTTTTAGAATCTCAGACGAGTTTAGGCGAACCGGTACTTGGAGCATCTCGTGCATTACTCAGATATATTATTATTCAGTATGATCCTGTAATTATTTCAGTTTTAATATTTTTATCTGTTATGAAATGTTTTATTCTTTCTGAACATATTGGATACATGTTTTTTTTTTCTGAATATGTTTTCGGATATTATAAATGTTATTAAGATATTGTTTTAAGCATTTTTATTTGTATAATTGAAATTCCTAATTCGTTTTTCTCAATTTGTTAAAGTAACTCTAATTTTGAAATTATTTAACCTAAAATAATTACTTGAGGGAAAAGTTTTAATAACTTAATTCCTAAGTTTTGATCTAAGAAATTAGGTCAGAATTGAGGGTTACATTTAGTGGTATCAGAGCACGGTTCAACCCTCGGCCTATGTGGCTCATCACACCGGTTTTCAAATATTTTTGACTTTTGCATGCATTTGAAATATTTTTGAAAAATTGAGAATTTTGAAAAGACATTACGATTTCAACTTTATTAAAAAAATATTTAAGTATACTAAATGTGAGACTCCAGTACCAGTTCTAACTCTAGCTCCTTATCTTCTGTAGATAGTCAGTTATGCCACCACGTAGGAGATTTGATTTTGAGAGTGGTCGTGGTCGTGGCAGAGGCCATGTTACCACTTTTGGTTCTGAGCATCCACCTTTAGTGGAGCAACCGAGAAATCTGAATGAGTTATCTGAGAATGAACACGAATCTGAGAGAAGACAACAGACTCATGATAATGATCTTCGTAGCGTCGAGACTATTGAGACAGTTCATTTGGATAGTTTCACGATGAAACGTGAGCTTCTTCGCTATCTTCGTCAGTCTGAAAGTTCGAGGAAACCCGTTTCTATTGAGTTTATATCTGCGGGAATGAAATTGTTTGAGGATAAAACTGGAACACATCCTGTTGATGCTAAGTATTGGTTGAAAAAGTTACAGAGGTTATTTGTGGAGATCGATTACCCTACAAATCAGATGTTAAGAGCCGTTGTTTCACTGCTCGATGGGGAAGCTCAGAATTGGTGGGAATTAATAGTAGATACAGTTCCTACTGGTCAGATCACGTGGAACTTTTCCGACAGGCATTTCAAGACAGATATGTGAGAGATAAGTTTTTAGCAAAATGTTGTGATGACTTTATGAACCTGAAACAAAATGATAAGTCAGTGAATGATTTTGAGATAGAGTTCTGAGATTAGCAAAGTATGTCCCTGGTTTGGTTGCGACGAAGAAAGACCGATGTGAGTGGTTTCTACATGGACTTCGGTTACCACTTCAGAGAGAGGTTGCCACACACCATGATCAGGTGTTCAGTGAGTTGTTAGACGAGCTAAGACTGCTGAGTGGATAGAGGCTCGTATGAGAGAATTAGAACTTCAGAATGTGAGTCAAACTGAAAGGGTTTCGGATAGACCAGTTCAACCAAGTTTTGTCAATTCTTCAGGAAAGAGGCCCAGAGAGGAGCATGTTTTTTAGAGTCATCAGAATGTAAGACCTTCTGTTGTAACACTTTCAGACCGCAAAGTGCATAAACCAAAAGTTTCACGACACATTTCAGTATGTTCTTTTTGTAACAAGAAACATAACAAAGAGTGTAGATTGTTTTGTAGATCTTGTTTTAGATGTGGGTCTCATGAGCATTATCTGAAAGACTGTTCACATTTACCTTCGGTTTCATCTATTCAGAGTCAGTCTCAGACCTCGATTCAAGCTCCTCACCATAGTAGAGGGATGTTGAGATCAGTTGCTTCTGGTTCTATTGGTAAAAGAAGATATACTCAGAGTGGTTCAGGTATTTTTATGACATTTCAGTTGCGTTTCTTTATCGGGTTATTTGTTCAGAATGAGTTGTCTAAGTATGTCGCGGTTAAGTTTAAGTATCTTTTATGATGTTTGAAAATTTCGAGGACGAAATTTCTTTAATGGAGGGAGAGTTGTAACACCCAGAATTTTTTCCTTAATTAGGAATCTGATTCTGAAATCCTAAATCATGAAACCCTGATAATTTGGAAAATTATTGTTTTAATTTCAGTGACCTTTTTGTTTAAAAGATAAACAAATGTGTATGTTGTGCAACACTTTTATAATTCGAGGGACCTTGTGTATAAATTACCCAATTTTCTTAGCGTAACAATTTAAACCCCCTTCTTTATCGTAAAAACAGAACTGCTAGGATTATTTCATAGAAGCAGACTCTCCTTTCTCTCAGTCTCTCACGTAGCTTGCCCCTTGGTTCCACCAAACCTCCGACCGACCCTCTTTTGCGATTTGTTCACCAATCCGTCATTAGATTTGTGGAAGCCTCGACCGAATTTTTCTCTTTGGTGTTAAGCCTGAGAAAGAACCGTTTGATTCTTCATTTTCAAATCACTTTTTTTCGGTTGTCCCCTCACCCGATTCGGTTACATTGCTTGTTTTGATCTGATTTTGTTTGGCTAAATCTCTTGGTGAGCATTCATACTTCTTTGTTTTGTTCTGAGTTTGTGTCTTAAGTTGGAGTTTCGGTTTTGTTGGAGTTTATGGAATTAGTTGTTATTTGGCTCTTGGTTTCGATTTTGTAGAGTGTTGTACTTTGTTTGAGTTATCTGAGTTTATCTTCGGAATTTGACGTCGGTGTGTTATAGTCGTTGGAACTGTCACCGGAGTGTCATCGGTGAGCCGTCCCTGCCGATTTTCCTTATTGCCGGTGGGTTTTGCCGTCAGTTTTGGTGGTGATGTTGTTACATCTTTTTAGGTTTTGGTTCATTTGTTGAGAAGTTAGGTTGAAGTGTTAGGTGTTGGATTGAGGTGGTGTTGGGCCAAATATTTGGTTGAAGTGGTTGTGGGCCATTTTGTGTGTAAGTATGGGATAGTGAGTGTAGTTGTGGTTGTGTATGTTAGTGAGCTTGAGTATGGTGAGCTTATGTTTAGAATTGGTTTGGGTAAGACCAAACTTTCAATTTTGGTTTTTGACACGCTTGATCATATGGACTGACCCGAAATGAATAGTCACCCAAAACCAACTTTGACCGGGCGTTTGACCAATTTGACCTTGAATGCTTTGACCATGGAATTTGACCTTGACCTTGGACCTTGGACCCGTTGACTTTCGACCAGTCAAAGTTTGACTTTGACTTTTGATCTTTGACCAGTCAAAGTTTGACTTTGACTTTTAAGTTGACCGTTGACTTTGATCATAGTTGACTTCGACCAAAAGTTGACTTTTTCGAAAAACTTCCTCATTGACCTTTTTTGACGTTTTGAGTCTGAATCTGCTGTCTATTTTTTCAAATTCAAACCCGAAATCCCTGGTTTTAGTGTTTTTATCTGAGTTTGCTCTTAGAGTCTGAAAGGAGTGTTTTAAGGAATCTAATTCAGTATTCGTCTTCCGTTCAGGTCTTAATGTTTCTGAAGCCTCTGGGTTACCTTCTATTATTCGAACCAATCAAGCACGTTTTTCGAAATCGTCACGTGGGTAAGCTTTTGGATCAAAATTTTGTTTAGTTGGTGGCTTAGTCTTAGTTTGTTAAGTAATATGGGTCTGTTACCTCTTAGGTCCTGAATCAGCTAGACAGAACGCGAGACGCGTCTACCTCGGAGCTAGAGCTTTAGTTGCTTAAGGTGTGTCTCTTCCTGTGCTACATATTTTAGTGCTTATATTATATTACGGTATATTCTGTGTGCATCTCTGAAATATTATCTGTACACTGCTTGATTTGATATTTGAGACTATTATCTGTTTATACATGGTATCATCATGCATGACATGTGTATTCTGTTTTCAAGCCAAGCTTCTGATTTTCTGAAACATTGTTACTCGAAAGAGTTCTGATTTATGATTTTTTTAAATCATATCATGTTCTGACATCGAAAATATTTTTGGATTTAATATCAATAATGTGAGGGAAACCTCCACTCTGGCGAGGATAATCCTCCACTCCGTATATTTTCTGATATCGGGCCCTCTGATTTTTTGTCATGCATCAATCAGCATTGCATCATGCTTTAGTTTTCTTGAATTCAGAAATATTTTCAGAAACTTTTCAGAAATATAAAACATGTTTTGTTTGTGACTGTTTGCACTCTTAAGACACACTAAGCTCTTTAGCTTACACCCCTTTAGTCTGTTTTTAGAATCTCAGACGAGTTTAGGCGAACCGGTACTTGGAGCATCTCGTGCATTACTCAGATATATTATTATTCAGTATGATCCTGTAATTATTTCAGTTTTAATATTTTTATCTGTTATGAAATGTTTTATTCTTTCTGAACATATTGGATACATGTTTTTTTTTCTGAATATGTTTTCGGATATTATAAATGTTATTAAGATATTGTTTTAAGCATTTTTATTTGTATAATTGAAATTCCTAATTCGTTTTTCTCAATTTGTTAAAGTAACTCTAATTTTGAAATTATTTAACCTAAAATAATTACTTGAGGGAAAAGTTTTAATAACTTAATTCCTAAGTTTTGATCTAAGAAATTAGGTCAGAATTGAGGGTTACATTTAGTGGTATCAGAGCACGGTTCAACCCTCGGCCTATGTGGCTCATCACACCGGTTTTCAAATATTTTTGACTTTTGCATGCATTTGAAATATTTTTGAAAAATTGAGAATTTTGAAAAGACATTACGATTTCAACTTTATTAAAAAAATATTTAAGTATACTAAATGTGAGACTCCAGTACCAGTTCTAACTCTAGCACTTTATCTTCTGTAGAAAGTCAGTTATGCCACCACGTAGGAGATTTGATTTTGAGAGTGGTCGTGGTCGTGGCAGAGGCCATGTTACCACTTTTGGTTCTTAGCATCCACCTTTAGTGGAGCAACCGAGAAATCTGAATGAGTTATCTGAGAATGAACACGAATCTGAGAGAAGACAACAGACTCATAATAATGATCTTCGTAGCGTCGAGGCTATTGAGACAGTTCATTTGGATAGTTTCACGATGAAACGTGAGCTTCTTCGCTATCTTCGTCAGTCTGAAAGTTCGAGGAAACCCGTTTCTATTGAGTTTATATCTGCGGGAATGAAATTGTTTGAGGATAAAACTGGAACACATCCTGTTGATGCTAAGTATTGGTTGAAAAAGTTACAGAGGTTATTTGTGGAGATCGATTACCCTACAAATCAGATGTTAAGAGCCGTTGTTTCACTGCTCGATGGGGAAGCTCAGAATTGGTGGGAATTAATAGTAGATACAGTTCCTACTGGTCAGATCACGTGGAACTTTTCCGACAGGCATTTCAAGACAGATATGTGAGAGATAAGTTTTTAGCAAAATGTTGTGATGACTTTATGAACCTGAAACAAAATGATAAGTCAGTGAATGATTTTGAGATAGAGTTCTGAGATTAGCAAAGTATGTCCCTGGTTTGGTTGCGACGAAGAAAGACCGATGTGAGTGGTTTCTACATGGACTTCGGTTACCACTTCAGAGAGAGGTTGCCACACACCATGATCAGGTGTTCAGTGAGTTGTTAGACGAGCTAAGACTGCTGAGTGGATAGAGGCTCGTATGAGAGAATTAGAACTTCAGAATGTGAGTCAAACTGAAAGGGTTTCGGATAGACCAGTTCAACCAAGTTTTGTCAATTCTTCAGGAAAGAGGCCCAGAGAGGAGCATGTTTTTTAGAGTCATCAGAATGTAAGACCTTCTGTTGTAACACTTTCAGACCGCAAAGTGCATAAACCAAAAGTTTCACGACACATTTCAGTATGTTCTTTTTGTAACAAGAAACATAACAAAGAGTGTAGATTGTTTTGTAGATCTTGTTTTAGATGTGGGTCTCATGAGCATTATCTGAAAGACTGTTCACATTTACCTTCGGTTTCATCTATTCAGAGTCAGTCTCAGACCTCGATTCAAGCTCCTCACCATAGTAGAGGGATGTTGAGATCAGTTGCTTCTGGTTCTATTGGTAAAAGAAGATATACTCAGAGTGGTTCAAGTATTTTTATGACATTTCAGTTGCGTTTCTTTATCGGGTTATATGTTCAGAATGAGTTGTCTAAGTATGTCGCGGTTAAGTTTAAGTATCTTTTATGATGTTTGAAAATTTCGAGGACGAAATTTCTTTAATGGAGGGAGAGTTGTAACACCCAGAATTTTTTCCTTAATTAGGAATCTGATTCTGAAATCCTAAATCATGAAACCCTGATAATTTGGAAAATTATTGTTTTAATTTCAGTGACCTTTTTGTTTAAAAGATAAACAAATGTGTATGTTGTGCAACACTTTTATAATTCGAGGGACCTTGTGTATAAATTACCCAATTTTCTTAGCGTAACAATTTAAACCCCCTTCTTTATCGTAAAAACAGAACTGCTAGGATTATTTCATAGAAGCAGACTCTCCTTTCTCTCAGTCTCTCACGTAGCTTGCCCCTTGGTTCCACCAAACCTCCGACCGACCCTCTTTTGCGATTTGTTCACCAATCCGTCAATAGATTTGTGGAAGCCTCGACCGAATTTTTCTCTTTGGTGTTAAGCCTGAGAAAGAACCGTTTGATTCTTCATTTTCAAATCACTTTTTTTCGGTTGTCCCCTCACCCGATTCGGTTACATTGCTTGTTTTGATCTGATTTTGTTTGGCTAAATCTCTTGGTGAGCATTCATACTTCTTTGTTTTGTTCTGAGTTTGTGTCTTAAGTTGGAGTTTCGGTTTTGTTGGAGTTTATGGAATTAGTTGTTATTTGGCTCTTGGTTTCGATTTTGTAGAGTGTTGTACTTTGTTTGAGTTATCTGAGTTTATCTTCGGAATTTGACGTCGGTGTGTTATAGTCGTTGGAACTGTCACCGGAGTGTCATCGGTGAGCCGTCCCTGCCGATTTTCCTTGTTGCCGGTGGGTTTTGCCGTCAGTTTTGGTGGTGATGTTGTTACATCTTTTTAGGTTTTGGTTCATGTGTTGAGAAGTTAGGTTGAAGTGTTAGGTGTTGGATTGAGGTGGTGTTGGGCCAAATATTTGGTTGAAGTGGTTGTGGGCTATTTTGTGTGTAAGTATGGGATAGTGAGTGTAGTTGTGGTTGTGTATGTTAGTGAGCTTGAGTATGGTGAGCTTATGTTTAGAATTGGTTTGGGTAAGACCAAACTTTCAATTTTGGTTTTTGACACGCTTGATCATATGGACTGACCCGAAATGAATAGTCACCAAAAACCAACTTTGACTAGGCCTTTGACCAATTTGACCTTGAATGTTTTTACCATGGACTTGGACCTTGACCTTGGACCTTGGACCCATTGACTTTTGACCAGTCAAAGTTTGACTTTGACCAGTCAAAGTTTGACTTTGACCAGTCAAAGTTTGACTTTGACTTTTAAGTTGGCCATTGACTTTGACCAAAAATTGCTTTTTCCAAAACTTCCTCATTGACTTTTTCGACGTTCAAACCCGGAAGCCCTATTTTTAGTGTTTTTCATTTGAGTTTGCTCTTAGAGTCTAGAATGAGTGTTTTGAGGAATCTAATTCAGTATTCGTCTTCCGTTTCGGTGTTAACGTTTCTGAGGCCGCTAGGTTACCTTCTATTGTTCGAACCGATTGGGCACGTTTTTCGAGACCGTCACATGGGTAAGCTTTTGGATCAAAATTCTATTTAGTTGGTGGCTTAGTCTAAGTTTGTTATGTAATATGGTTCTGTTACCTCTTAGGTCCTGAATCAGCTAGATAGAACGCGAGACGCGTCTATCACAGAGCTAGAGCTTTAGTTGCTTAAGGTGTGTCTCTTCATGTGCTATATATTTTAGTGCGTATAGTATATTATGGTATATTCTGTGTGCATCTTTAAAATATTATCTGTACACTTCTTGATTTGATATTTGAGATTATTATCCGTTTATACATGGAATCATCATGCATGGCATGTGCATTCTGTTTTCAAGCCAAGCTTCTGATTTTTTGAAACATTGCTACTCGAAAGAATTTTAATTTATGATTTTTTTAAATCATATCATGTTCTGACATCGAAAATATTTTCGGATTTCATATCAGTAATGTGAGGGAAACCTCCACTCTGGCGAGGATAATTGATTAGTGCCTAAAAGGCAGTAATTTACTACCCTTCTTATGGTACTTTATGCACCTATTATACACCTACTTGAATCGAATCAGATACTCTTTGCTCAAATATTGGATATTCTATTTTCACCACATACAAAGTTAATATTTATAGAGAATGCAGGTATTATTAAAATTTTTGTACATGCAAGAATATCTAGAGCCGAAGCGATAGAAAAACTATGTTGTGGCCGTGGCAGAAGACCGGCTGTGGCAAAATACAGTGTGGCAGCACCAACAATGGAGGCGCATCAGAAGATAAAAATATGGAGAATATTCTGGAAGACACAGCGCATTAATTGGACTAGGCTAGCGTGCTCAAAGCCCAATTCAAAGGCTAAGCGGGAAACCCTTTCTAGAAGGCGGCAAACTTGAAAATATCAGAATCCTTGAAGAAGACTTGTTCCCTACTCCAAGTTGAAGTCTATTTAGGAAAGGTTTGCCCTAGGTTAAGACTATAAATATACTAGCCGACCATATTGTCTAGGAGGGCTGATTTGCAGAGAAAACTCTTCCTCCCTAAGAATTGTACTTCCACGATAACATGTTCTAAATTTTTTCGGGATAGGTGAAGGTTGTTGATATTAGTGAAAGGAGATTGATTCTTGTATTCTTGTTCTTATGCAATAAAATCAGAGTTTGCTTATCCTATTGTCATTCTTTGTTCTTGTATCTAAGCCCGAGAGGGAAGTTTACAAGTAATCTGTTTATCTAGCATCGAGAGGTGTAGATTCACGAAAGGCATAAGTACGGTGTCGGCGACACTAACTCGGCCTATACCCTTGTGGATGCACTAAGGAGTAGGTTAAGAGTTTCAGCAGCTAAAAGAATTGTTGGATTGGTTGGTGGTTAGCTTTGGTTTACGTCGAGAGGTATCGTCAAGGACCGAGCATCAACAGTACTTTGACCCAAAGATGAGCGGAGACACTTACGGACACTTTGCTGAACTTTGATACTTCTGCCCACGAGCAAGAGATTGTCGCGGCAGAGGAGCATCAGCATTGCCAAGGCAATATCTGCAGTACTATGGAAGCAGTGTTGTGCGATTGCATTGGACAAGAAGGAGATCAATTAAATCCACTAATTGACACAACTGGATCCTACTTGCTTTCTCTATAATCTTTTTCAACTCTTTATTTTATGTTCTGTTATTTACTTATTTAGTTAGATAAAACAAACTATCTTATTTGTATTTTTTTTATTCTCAGAGTAAGGGAACGAAGGAAGACATATTAAGTATATCAATCCCTGTGGAGACGATACACGATATACTTATCATTTTATTACTTGACGACGTGTATACTTGCACTCAAAATAGCGCTTATACCACGCCTATCAAGTTTTTGGCGCCATTGTCGGAGATTGACAACTGAATTTTATTTTCTTCAATTTTCTTGCTCTTTAATTATTAGTTATCTAACTTTAACTTTAGTTTTATTTTATTTTTATTTTTATTAATTTTTATTTATTTGGTTTATGACTAGGGTAAATCCGAGTGGACCATTGTACGAGTTAGATCCAGAGATTAAACGTGCAAGACATAATCTAAGACGAAATCTTTTCCAAACTATGGACAATCCACCTAGAGGACCTGTGTAACCCCCTTAGCCCAGGCTAGACGAAACCGGCACTAATGGGTTACACGGGGAATATCAAACCAAACCCGCGAGGGTCCAACTCGATAAACAACCCTAAAAACCATTATATATTTTTTTTATTTTATCTTACTAGATGCACAATCTTATTCTTACGTGACAAGGTCTCATACAAAGCATTGTCGGTAACACATTATTTAAAAACAACCATCTGGTTAAACACTAACATAGATTAGGGACTAAAACATAAAAATTTTAAATTCATTTGGTAAAATTAGAAATTCTTTCCATCAACGTTCAATTAGACACTCAAGTGTTCTTCACAGTAAATTCCAACTCAAACGGATCATTCTAACATCATCGATTGCATATTTCTCTAGTTTAAGGACCAAAATGTAAATCTTCCAAAATACAAGGACTTCAACCAAATTAGATTAACCATCTTGAAATTAAATCAACTTTAAACATACATGCAAAATTTTAGCTCAAAATAACATCTGTAAGTACCTTAATCGAACAAAGGAAGATATCCGAGATAAATATATAATTTCCAGCAACTTTCAATTCAAGGTGATCAAAGGTTTCGAAACCTTCCCAAAGGTTTCGAAACTTTTTGAAAAAGGTTTCGAAACTTTCCTGGAAAGTTTCGAAACTTATCGCGTCCAGTAACTTCCCAGAATTGAAACAACCCGCAAGGTTTCGAAACCTTATGAAGGTTTCGAAACTTTTTGACAAAGGTTTCGGAACCTTCAATCAAAGGTTTCGAAACTTTGGGTCTGGAACCAAAAGTTTCATTACACTAAGTGCACACCAAATTCTCAATACTCAACCATTAATTAGAACCACTAAATGCATCAAACCTAAACATGATTAGCAACATATGGCACATAATCAACAACGTCACGAAGATCAATTCAAGCTATAGGCATGCTCCCTAGAAAAAGATTAACAACATAACAATCATGCTAATACATGCGTCAACCATTCAAGCAATCCAAAGTTCAACAGTTAACATCCAAACAATAATGGTCTTATTACAACATAAACCAAAGTCTAATTACGCACTCTACACATAGGTTGGGTTACACATTGCCTTGCCCATTTTATTTGCCAAAAACATACCAAGTTCAAGTGATTCTTCCCCTTGGTTTCCTTGCCTCGAACGAAGCTCCAAGTGCTTTTATTTCTCTGCATGGATGAAAAGAGAGCTTAAGCAAACATGCTTAGTGAGGAAGCTCTACACAAATCATCAATGCATCTATTTAAAATCATGATGAAAACATAGTTTATAATACATTGTCAAATCATGCATGCTAACATCTTATGCTCATGTTCTTTAAATCATATGCATCCTTGAGTTCACAAAACCTTATCAAAACAATTTATAAATGATGCTCAATCTTCTTCTCAAATTCATGTATGTATATTGGCATTCTAGTGACCACTTAATGTGAACCTTGGGTTCACCGAATACACGGATCCTTTTTTTCAACATGCATCGGTCGGACACTTAGTCACCCTTGTATACATGTTATCCCCCACTACGCACGGTTGGACACAAAGTCACCCTTGTTTACATATGGGTCAACTATATGCACGGTCAGACACAAAGTCACCCTTGTTTACATATAGGCAAGCTCTACACGCACGGTCGGACACAAAGTCACCCTTGTTTACGTATAGGCGGCACTACCACGCACGGTTGGACACAAAATCACCCTTGTTTACGTGTAGGCAATATCATTACTCTCTTTATTTTATAGTGCACTCAATCCTAATGACATGTCATTCGTATTCAAATCTAAAGTTAGTGTCACTAAGCCAATATCATAATCAAATGTGCATGATAACTTCCTGCTCATATTGCATGCATAATATGTTCAACAAATGAACCAAAACCATGCCCAAAGGCACCATCATGTAAAAGGCAATTAACCACTTTGTATTCCAAATCATTTCTCATAAATTTCTATAATCATGGATGCTAAATAAACTATGCATTTCAGCAAGTAATTCTCATGTATGCACCATTTCAAATCATGCTCATGCATTTACTTAAATCTGATTGCATTATCAACATAATGCCTTTACAAAATGTAGCCGAAACTCATATCGGTTTATCAAAAACAATTACTTTACTTACTCTTGAACTATACAAGGTTTTCACACTGTTCCATAGTCCCCAAAAACAGAACCGTACCAAACGCGATTCGCTTTAAATCCGTAATCACTCACCAACAAGCGAAACGAGCTTTCGCCGCTAACCGATGATCGCACCAATGAACCCGCAATCAAGCACCTTCTTCTTGTACCTCTTCTACAACATTAAAAACAGAGCATTCTCACATCATAACATGCTCAAACCAACAGCCATATCTGAAAACTTAGCCAAAAAGACCGTAAACTAAGCCGAAATGTATCCGAACAACATCAGCCCAAAACCTAATAAATCTAACATCTAATCCACTTCAAACATGAACCAAAAATACATCCAAACCATCCTTATATCTCCAGCAACATTAAAGCATCTAAAACAGCCCCTAAAACAATCGAAAAACACCTTAAAACTACACCGATTGCATTATTCTGGGATTAGATTAATGTGCTATCAAATGAAGATTCAATTAATCATTTAATTAACATAAAAACACAATTGAATCCATCTAATTCCAGCATTAAATGAGATCCAAAAAGATTTCACAAAAACTTTCACAAAAACACTAGATCTAACATTAAAAACATAAAATCAAGTTTTTATTCAAAGATTAGCAAGCTAATACTTGGGAATTTCAATAAAGAACCTTAGAAAAGAATAAAAATCCAGAAAATTACCTTCAAGATCTATTCACCAAAAAGATGTAATTTCCTCTTCTTGATTCCTTGCAATTTGATGTTGATTTGATGAAATTGATGCTTAGGTTTTGTAAAGGATGAAAAGATGATGAAAATGATGTAATCTTTGTTGAAAAAAGATGCAAAAATCAGCAAGGAATTGAAGAGAAAATGGAGAGAAAAAGATGAGAGAAAAATATGAGAAAAAGTGGTTTTGAGAAAAATGATTAAAAATCTAATTAAAGTAATTAAAAATACATTTTGGTGAATAAATAATCATTAAAAATTAGAAATGGGTTTATGGCCCTCTAAGGATTCTAAGTTTAGCTTGTTTTTCAATTTAGTCACTAAAAACAAGTAATTTCTGAAAATTACAAAGTAGTCCTCCAATTTTCCAAAAATTATAAATCGGTCACTTATGCATAATTAAGCATAATTAAAAATCATTATAAAAATCCAAATTATTTTCTTTTAATTTTGAAACATATTTTTTTAATATTTCAAACCATATTCCAAAACTATTATTTTTCCTAATTAAAAATATCTTTATTTTATTTTTCCCGGAATTAATAACCGGAGAACCCGATTCGCCCCGAATCGAATTCTCCTAACTAAGACTAAACTAATAACCCTAAAAACAGGATGTTACAACTCTCCCCCTTTTAAGAAAATTTCGTCCTCGAAATTTACCTGAAGTAAACAAGTGAGGAAACTGTTCCTCCATGCTTTTCCTTGTCTCCCAAGTTGCTTCTTCAACACCTCGGTGTTTCCAAAGCACTTTAACCAAATCTATGGTCTTTCCTCGAAGAACCTTTGTATCCACATCCAAAATCCTCACCGATTCTTCCTCATAACTCATATCCTCTCTTAACTCGATCTCCTCAATCGGTACCACATGAGAAGGATCCGATCTATATCTACGAAGAATTGATACATGAAAAACATCATGCATCTTACTCAACTCCTCCGGTAACCTCAACCTATAAGCAACAGGACCAACACGCTCCAACACCTCATATGGTCCAATAAAACGAGGACTCAGCTTACCCTTACGTCCAAACCTCATCACTTTCTTCCATGGAGAAACCTTAAGAAACACTTTGTCCCCAACATCATACTCTATCTCCCTACGCTTCAAATCGGCGTAAGACTTCTGCCTATCCGAAGCTTCCTTAAGTTTAGTACATATCAACTTAATTTTCTCATCCGTATCCTTCAACACTTGAGGCAAAGATACATACTTCTGTCCAACTTCCTTCCAACACAAAGGTGTACGACACTTACGCCCATATAACGCCTCAAACGGTGCCATCTGTATACTCGTCTGAAAACTATTATTATAAGCAAACTCTACCAACGGCAATTGCTTCTCCCAAGAACCTTGAAACTCGATAACACAATATCTCAACATATCCTCTAAAGTCTGAATAACACGCTCAGACTGTCCATTCGTCTGTGGATGATAAGCCGTACTAAAGCTAAGTCTCGTACCCAAAGTTGTCTGCAAACTCCTCCAAAACTTGGATGTAAACCGCGGATCTCTATCCGATATGATCGACTTAGGCACACCATGCAACCTTACCACCTCAAAAACATACAAATCCGCCAACTTATCCATGGAGTACGTCGTATGCACGACAAGAAAATGTGCACACTTCGTAAACCTATATAGAATCCTTTTTGGACAGTGTTGAAGGTAACCCCGTCACAAAATCCATGGTGATTCTCTCTCATTTCCATTCCGAAACTTGAACTGGTTGTAATAAACCTGTAGGGAACTGATGTTCAGCTTTTACCTGCTGACACACCATACAACGAGAAACAAACTCCGTCACATCTCTCTTTAAACCAACCCAAAAGTACACACTTTTGAGATCTCTATACATCTTCACACCACCCGGATGCATAGCAAACGGACTAGTATGAGCCTCCACCAAGATAGCTTGCCTCAACTCTTGATCATCCGACACCACAATCCGACCCTTAAAACACAACACCTTTTCATCATCAAAATGATACTCGGTCGGCCTACCCTCCGCAATATCCTCCACAAAAGGTACCAAAGCCTCATTCTCTAACTGTTTCACCTTGATCATCTAAACCAAAACAGGTTTTACTTGCAATTCCGCCACTAAACCACCTTCCTTAGAGATACTAAGTCTCGCAAACATTGCTCTCAACTCAACCGCCGCCTTACGGCTCAAAGCATCGGCCACTACATTGGCTTTCCCCGGATGATACTTAATAGATAAATCATAGTCCTTAAGCAACTCCACCCATCTTCGTTACCTAAGATTCAAATCCTTTTGTGACATGAGATACTTCAAACTCTTATGATCCGTGTATATAGTACACTTCTCTCCATAAAAATAATGTCTCCAAATCTTCAAAGCAAAAACCGCCGCCGCCAGCTCCAAAACATGTGTCGAATAGTTCTTTTCATGTACCCTCAACTGTCTAGAAGCATAAGCTACAACTTTCCCCTCTTGCATCAAAACACACTCGAGACCAACGTATGATGCATCACTATAAACCACGAAATCCTTACCGGATTTGGGTTGTACCAACACCGGTGCACTAGTCAACACTTCTTTCAACTTCTCAAAACTCTTTTGTTGACTTTCTTTCCACTCAAAAGGAACTTTATTTTGCAACAACTTAGTCATAGGAGCAGCAATGCTCGAAAAACCCTCAATGAACCTACGATAATACCCAGCCAAACCTATGAAACTCCGAACCTCTGACACCGATCTCGGTTGCTTCCAACCCATAACAGCCTCTATCTTCTTTGGATCAACACTAATACCCTTTTCCGACACCACATGACCAAGAAACACCACCTCTTTTAACCAAAACTCACACTTACTTAACTTGGCATACAACTGTTTCTCTTTCAACGCTTGCAACACTATCCGCAAATGTCGATCATGATCTTTCTCAGTACGTGAATACACGAGGATATCATCTATGAACACCACCACAAACTGATCCAGGTACTCATGAAACACCCGGTTCATCATATCCATAAAAGCAGCAGGGGCATTTGTCAAACCAAACGGCATCACCAAAAACTCATAATGACCATACCTTGTCCGAAAAGCCGTTTTCAACACATCCTCCTCTTTCACTTTCAACTGGTAGTACCCCTATCTCAAATCAATCTTTGAGAACATACTTGCTCCTCGAAACTGATCAAATAAATCATCAATCCTCGGTAAAGGATACTTATTCTTCACGGTTAACTTATTCAATTGCCGATAATCAATGCACATCCTTATTGTGCCATCTTTCTTCTTCACAAACAACACCGGTGCACCCCAAGGTAACACACTCGGTCGTATAAAACCACAGTCAAGCAACTCTTGCAACTGCCTCTTTAACTCCTTTAACTCCTTAGGTGCCATGCGATAAGGAGCAATGGACACCGGATTAGTACCAACATAAGTCTCGATACTAAACTCCACATCACGATCGGGAGGTAATCCTGGCAACTCCTTAGGAAAAACTTCTGGAAAGTCACATACTGTTCGAATGTCCTACACCCGAACCTCTCCTATCCCCGGGTTCATCACATAAGCTAGATATGCTACACCTCCATGTTGCATCAACCTTTCCGCTTGTAAGGCCGAAACTATATTGGATAAGAATCTGGTATACTCACTCTTAACCACAACCTCGCCACCACCTAACAACCTCAAGGTAACCCGTTTCTTTTCAAAATCCACCATGGCTCTATGCTCCTTCAACCAGTTAACTCCCAAGATAAGGTCAAAACCATGAAACGGCAACTCCATCAAGTCAACCTCAAAGACATGCCCTTGCACCTCCAACGGACATCTCCTATATAACCTTTTTACGGTCACCGTCTCACCCAAAGAACTAGTAACCACAACTCCCACATCTAAAACATCAACAGGGATATCCAACATGTATGCATGCTCACTCAAAACATAAGAATGCGTAGATCCCGAATCTATCAAAGAAAACAACGGTACATTTCATAAAGAAAAAGTACCTGCAACCATATCCGTAGCATTACGGGTCCCACGTTGAGCATAAACTCTACGACCATCTCCCTATCTCTGAAAAGGACCTCTACCTCCACCGCGTCCTCTGCCAGGTACCACGGCAACCTCAGCTCGGTTACCAACCTCACCAGCAAACCTTGGACAATCCCTCTTCTTGTGATCCTTAGATCCACAACCCATACAGGCACCAGTGGCCCACCAACACTCTCCCGGATGGCGTTTAGAACATAAGTTACAGACTGCTACATCACCCCCCCTACCAAACTGCTGAGCACGATCGCCGTGTCCAAAATCACCCCGGCGTCGATCAGCTCTGTATCGGTTGTCCCGAAACCTCTTACCCTTACCACCTTGGGTACTAGCCTCAGCAGGCCTCTTCCCGACATCGGAAGACTTCCTAGCCTCCCTCAAAGACTCCTCAACATCCTTAGCCCGATTCACGAGCACATCAAACTCAGTGTACTCCGCAGCCAACAAGTATGTCTTGATCTCTGGATCCAAACCATATCGGAACCTATCACATCTCTTATGCTCCGTTGGAACCAGCTCAGGAGCATAGTGACTCAATCTGATAAACTATATCTCATAGTCAGCCACACTCCTAGCGCCCTACACCAGGGACATAAACTCCCTCTTCCGCACATCCTCGTACTGCGGACCCAAGAACTTCCGCACAAAGGCGGTCCTGAAATACTCCCAAGTCAGGTTAGCAACTGCTACACCCGCTCTCGTGGTAGTCCACCATCTATAAGCATCCCTCTGAAGCAGAGAGACCACACAACCCATCCTACGGGCATCCTGACAGTCCATCTGATCCAATATCCTCTCGGTGCTAGCCAACCACTCCTCGGCGACACTCGGATCAGATCCACAGAACTCAACACCTCCCAAGCTACGCAAACGCTCTAGCGGTAGCCCTGGGGTAACTACAACGGTAGATGCGAGAGCCGATATTTACACCCCAGCCATAGCTACCTAAAACGCACCCGTCATAGCCTGTATGAACGGCGCAAAGTCTCCAAACTGGCCTCCCACTGGAACCAGAGGCACACCAGTTGGTGGAGGAGGTGGAAGCGGTTCCTCCCTCACATTCGCCTCCCCCTCTCCCTGACCATCGGTGATCAAGCTTGCGCTCGAACGTGTCTCACGTCTCGGAGCCATTTCCCAAATCTTCAAACATGAAATTTTAAAGCACAATATCAAAACATAATATACTTACATTCGGGCATGATCCAAGGGAAACCGAAGAACATCTAAAAACATATTAGCATTGGCAATGTGTAATTGACCACCTCTTTTACTCATAATCATTCTAAGTACATTCACAATATATAAGTATGCATACAACATCAACATATCATGTTCAATCTAACATTCAAACCAACCAACCAAAACATAGTAAACCAATACGTACTTTGACAAATCAACTACACACTATACAAACCAACAACATATTTTATTCAACCTGGCTCTGATACCACCAAATGTAACCCCCTTAGCCCGGCCTAGACGAAACCGACACTAATGGGTTACACGGGGAATATCAAACCAAACCCGCGAGGGTCCGACTCGATAAACAACCCTAGAAACCGTTATATATATATTTTTTATTTTATCTTACTAGATGCACAATCTTATTCTTACGTGACAAGGTCTCATACAAAGCATTGTCGGTAACACATTATTTAAAAACAACCATCCGGTTAAACACTAACATAGATTAGGGACTAAAACGTAAAACTTTAAAATTCATTTGGTAAAAATAGAAATTCTTTCCATCAACGTTCAATTAGACACTCAAGTGTTCTTCAAAGTAAATTCCAACTCAAACGGATCATTCTAACATCATCGATTGCATGTTTCTCTAGTTTAGGGACCAAAATGTAAATCTTCCAAAATACAAGGACTTCAACCAAATTAGATTAACCATCTTGAAATTAAATCAACTTTAAACATACATGCAAAATTTTATCTCAAAATAACATTTGTAAGTACCTTAATCGAACAAAGGAAGATATCCGGGACAAATATATAATTTCCAGCAACTTTCAATTCTAGGTGATCAAAGGTTTCGAAACTTTCCCATAGGTTCCGAAACGTTTTGAAAAAGGTTTCGAAACTTTCCTGGAAAGTTTCGAAACTTATCGCGTCCAGTAACTTCCCAGAATTGAAATAGCCCGCAAGGTTTCGAAACCTTATGAAGGTTTCGAAACTTTTTGACAAAGGTTTCGGAACCTTCAATCAAAGGTTTCGAAACTTTGGGTCTGGAACCAAAAGTTTCATTACACTAAGTGCACACCAAATTCTCAATACTCAACCATTAATTAGAACCACTAAATGCATCAACCCTAAATATGATTAGCAACATATGGCACATAATCAACAACGTCACGAACATCAATTCAAGCTATAGGCATGCTCCCTAGAAAAAGATTAACAACATAACAATCATGCTAATACATGCTTCAACCATTCAAGCAATCCAAAGTTCAACAATTAACATCCAAACAATAATGGTCTTATTACAACATAAATCAAAGCCTAATTACACACTCTACACATAGGTTGAGTTACACATTGCCTTGCCCATTTTATTTGCCAAAAACATACCAAGTTCAAGTGATTCTTCCCCTTGGTTTCCTTGCCTTGAACGAAGCTCCAAGTGCCTTTATTTCTCTGCATGGATGAAAAGAGAGCTTAAGCAAACATGCTTAGTAAGGAAGCTCTACACAAATCATCAATGCATCTATTTAAAATCATGATGAAAACATAGTTTATAATATATTGTCAAATCATGCATGCTAACATCTTATGCTCATGTTCTTTAAATCATATGCATCCTTGAGTTCACAAAACCTTATCAAAACAATTTATAAATGATGCTCAATCTTCTTCTCAAATTCATGTATGTATATTGGCATTCTAGTGACCACTTAATGTGAATCTTGGGTTCACCGAATACACGGATCCTTTTTTTCAACATGCATCGGTTGGACACTTAGTCACCCTTGTATACATGTTATCCCCCACTACGCACGGTTGGACACAAAGTCATCCTTGTTTACGTATGGGTCAACTATATGCACGGTCAGACACAAAGTCACCCTTGTTTACATATAGGCATGCTCTACACGCACGGTCGGACACAAAGTCACCCTTGTTTACGTGTAGGCGGCACTACCACGCACGGTTGGACACAAAGTCATCCTTGTTTACGTGTAGGCAATATCATTATTCTCTTTATTTTATAGTGCACTCAATCCTAATGACATGTCATTCGTATTCGAATCTAAAGGCTCATAATGCATGCATAATATGTTCAACAAATGAACCAAAGCCATGCCCAAAGGCACCATCATGTATAAGGCAATTAACAACTTTGTATTCCAAATCATTTCTCATAATTTTCCATAATCATGAATGCTAAATAAACTATGCATTTCAGCAAGTAATTCTCATGTATGCACCATTTCAAATCATGCTCATGCATTTACTTAAATCTCATTGCATTATCAACATAATGCCTTTACAAAATGTAGCCGAAACTCAAATCGGTTTATCAAAAACAATTACTTTACTTACTCGTGAACTATGGAAGGTTTTCACACTCTTCCATAGTCCCCAAAAAAAGAACCGTACCAAACGCGATTCGCTTTAAATCCGTAATCACTCACCAACAAGCGAAACGAGCTTTCGCCGCTAACTGATAATCGCACCAACGCACCAGCAATCAAGCACCTTCTTCTTGTACCTCTTCTACAACATTAAAAACAGAGCATTCTCACATCATAACATGCTCAAACCAACAGCCATATCCGATCACCATTAAACTACCGAAAATTTAGCCGAAACGTATCCGAACAACATCAGCCCAAAACCTAATAAATCTAACATCTAATCCACTTCAAACATGAATCAAAAACACATCCTAACCATCCTTATATCTCCAGCAACATGAAAGCATATAAAACAGCCCCTAAAACAACCGAAAAGCACCTTAAAACTACATTGATTGCATTATTCTGGGATTAGATTAATGTACTATAAAATGAAGATTCAATTAATCATTTAATTAACATAAAAACATAATTGAATCCATCTAATTCCAGCATTAAATGAGATCCAAAAAGATTTCAAAAAAACTTTCACAAAAACACTAGATCTAACATTAAAAACATAGAATCAAGTTTTTATTCAAAGATTAGCAAGCTAATACTTGGGAATTTCAATAAAGAACCTTAGGAAAGAATAAAAATCCAGAAAATTACCTTCAAGATCTATTCACCCAAAAGATGTAATTTGCCTTCTTGATTCCTTGCAATTTGTTGTTGATTTGATGAAATTGATGCTTAGGTTTTGTAAAGGATGGAAAGATGATGCAAATGATGTAATCTTTGTTGAAAAAGATGCAAAAATCAGTACGGAATTGAAGAGAAAAGATGAAGAGAAAGTGGAGAGAAAATGAGAGAAAAAGATGAGAGAAAATGAGGAAAAAGTGGTTTTGAGATAAAATGATTAAAAATCTAATTAAAGTAATTAAAAATACATTTTGGTGAATAAATCATCATTAAAAATTAGAAATGGGTTTATGGCCCTCTAAGGATTCTAAGTTTAGCTTGTTTTTCAATTTAGTCACTAAAAAAATGTAATTTCCAAAAATTACAAAGTAGTCCTCCAATTTTCCAAAAATTACAAATCGTTCACTTATGCATAATTAAGCATAATTAAAAATCATTATAAAATTCCAAATTATTTTCTTTTAATTTTGAAACATATTTTTTTAATATTTCAAACCATATTCCAAAACTATTATTTTTCCTAATTAAAAATATCCTTATTTTATTTTTCCCGGAATTAATGAACCGGAGAACCCGATTCGACCCGAATCGAATTCTCCTAACTAAGACTAAACTAATAACCCCAAAAACGGGATGTTACAACCTGTTGATCATAATGTACTCCGCCAGCAATAGAATAGCAGCCAATGTCGCATCCATTGCCGAGGCAGCCAACTGTCAGAGATTATCTAGTGGAGGATCTGAATGGACTAAACCCTGGCGTAGTTATCCCGGAGATTGAAGCAACTTACTTTGAGCTCAAACCAGTAATGTTTAACATGTTGAACACAATTGGACAATTTGGTGGGTCTGCTACTGAAGATGCAAGGCAACATCTTAAATCCTTCATAGAAGTGTGAAACTCTTTTAAGATTCAAGTACATGAGGATATTTTGCGCTTAAAATTGTTCCCCTATTCACTGAGGGATAGGGCGAAGACTTGGTTGAATGGAATCCCAGCAGGATCAATTGGATCTTGGGAAGAACTTTGCCGAGACTTCATTACGAGGTTATGACCGCATTCGTAATGAAATTACATCATTCCGGCAAGATGAAGATGAACCGATGTACAAGGCATGGGAACGTTACAGAGAACTATTAAACAAATGCCCCTTACATGGTTTTCCCTTGTGGACGCAAGTTTCCATGTTCTACAATGCTACTAATGCTTCCACAAGGATGATGCTAGACGCTTCCGCAAATGGGACACTTTTAGATAGAGCACCCGCGAAAGCCATTGAAATTCTAAACAAACTTGCAAGGAACGATTTCCAATTTCCCACATCGAGGCGAGGAGGAATGAGATGTCATGCCACAGCCCATGAATTAGACACATCAAGTTCGTTGGTAGCACAATTGGCTTCTCTGACCAAGAGAGTTTAGAATATGTAAAACCAAAGAAGTATACATAAGGTTAAGGCAGTCAACTCATCAGATTATATGCCAGTTGAGGAGACCGACCTATATGTTGGAAATTATAACAGAAACAATCCAATGATGTCCAACAATTTTAACCCATCTTGGAAAAGGCATCCGAACTTCTCTTTGAGTAACCCTAACAATGCCTTGAATCCAACTACCTAAGCCCCAGGATTTCAGCATCAGAACAAGAACCTGCCGAAGCAGAACACTCAGCAGCCCATGCCGCAACAGCAGGTACAACAGTAACAGTCTCTGAATGCACTGGCCAATTCTCTCACAGCTTTCATGTGAAAGATTGATGCCTACATGATGGAGAATAGCCACTTCATGAAGCGTACTGATGACTTCATAAACAGAACAAAGATGAGACTGCAGAACCAGGTGGGTGCAATAAAATCCCTAGAAACCCAGGTTGTTCAATTTGCCCAACGCCAAAATACTCGACCACCTGGAGGTTTACCTAGCAATACTGAAGTTGCTAAGGTATTAGGCCACGAGCAATGTAAAGTAATCACCACCAGAAGTGGCCTACAGTTGAAAAATAAAGAGGGGACCTCAACTGAAAGAGTCCAACCAGAACAACAACCACATGAGGACTCAGAGGCTGAGCAAGACCCTATCGAAAGCTCTGCCACGGCAACAGAACTAGCAGTATCAAAATCTTCTACCGAGGCAGCTGCAAAAAAATTTACCCTAGGTATAAAAATCAATATCCAAGGAAACCTGGAGGACATCAGACCACCACCTCCTTTTCCACAGAGGCTAAAGAAGTAAAAACAGGACCACCAATTTTAGAAGTTCCTAGACATCTTAAAACAGGTCCATATTAACTTGCCCCTAGTTGAGGCGATTGAACAAATGCCCAACTATGCCAAGTTTTTAAAGGACATAGTATCCAAACGACGAAGGCTGGGAGAATTTGAAACGGTGGCAGCTACTGAAGGTTGCATGGCAATGCTACAAAATCGCATATCACCCAAACTAAAAGATCCTGGCTGTTTCACAATTCCCTGTGCAATTGGAGATGGTTATAAAGGAAAGGCCCTATCCGACTTGGGAGCAAGCATCAACTTAATGCCCAAATCAGTTTTTCAGAAACTCGGAATTGGACGGGCGAAACCAACAACAGTACTTCTCCAACTTGTGGATCGGTCTTACGTACATCCTAAAGGCAAAATCGAGGACATTCTGGTGAAAGTTGACAAGTTCATCTTCCCTGCCGACTTTCTTGTCCTTGACTGTGAAGCTGACGACAATGCACCAATCATATTGGGTCGACCTTTCCTTGCTACTGGATACACTATCATTGATATGGAAAATGGCGAGCTCACAATGCGAATAAATGATCAACAAATCAAGTTGAACGCTTTCCACAACCTGCCAAATTCAGACGCTCTAGCAGAATGTAAGGCTCTCCATACACTAAATAAGGGGACTAAAATATCCTGCCTGGGTAGAATACTCGGTAGACTATTTAGTAAAAGAATAAAACCCAAAGAAGAAGCCGAATGCACCGAAGGGAATAACCAACTCATGCAGACAAACACAAGTCAAAGAGAGATAACAAAAATGGGAGATGCATTCATATGCACTCCACAAGTAACCTAATCTATTCTCTTCACTTTTAATTATTATATTAGGATTAGTATATACAGTATTATTTTTAACATTATTTATTTTTATTTTCAGTATTTTGTTATTTTACTTTATGATCAGCAAATTTTTATTTTTAGTATTTTGGATTCAATATTTTTAATTTTTAATAAAGTAATGAATGCAGGAAAATTTTGCCACAGCAGGAAGTCTGTTGTCGCGGCAGCACTTTATCAGAACCGCAGAATTACCAACGGGCAGAAACAATGTAACGGCTATCTGCCGAGAAATCCGCCGATGTAGTAACTTTGCATCCAGGAAGTAAATGCCTAATGGCTAGTATTTTAACAGTCATATTTTTATAGCCTATATAAGCAGATTCACTGTTGTGCATTATTTACTTTGCTTTCTTGTTATCTTTACTCTCTTGAACAATCTTACTCTCATTACATCTTGAATTTCTCAGAATTCTCTGAATTCCTACCAACATTCTTTCTGTTTATCTTTAAGAATATCTCATCAACATCCATGGCAGCATACAGACGATTTGTCAGCGGCAACGTAGCAGAACGCTTTCAAAGATCTTTTGTTGCAAGGCAATTATGGGAGGAACAAGGATTCCAGCAAACCACTAACGAAAACTACGGCATCGACCAATTCTTGTTCGACAGAATCTAAGACCAGGATTGGGAGAAATTTTGCCTCCAACCTCCCATAGCAAATGCAACAATTGTTAGAGAATTCTATGCACACTACCCGAACAAGGATACGTTCTTTATCTACTGTTGGGATAGGCCTATGAAACTTGATTCCGAGGCAATCAACGATTACTATGGCGTAATCCCCATATGCAATGAGCATGGTGAATTTACGGTAAATATCAAGGAATATGAGGCTATCAAGGACGACCTCTACTACAACAACACTCCATGAGAAAACGATGCCCATAGGGGTTGTGTAACAAGGCTCAGCCTTAAACCCGAAACAAAGTTGTGGTGCACGTTTGTCAAATGACGCCTCATGTCGACTTCTTATAATGGCATAGTTGAAAGAAAAAGATTGCTACTCATTCATTCCATCATCAATAAAAGAACAATCAATGTTAGAGAGATAATTCTTTAAGAGATATATGACTGCGGTAAGAAAGAACGAGGTCCATTATATTTCACTAGTTTAATCTCTGCTTTATGCATTACTGTAGGTGTCCCGATAGAAGCAATCAACGAATACACGTCACAGAGGCAAGGCTGGACAAGAGACTTCTGCCACAGAACGATGTAGATCACCCAAGCAGACCCAGTGCAGGAAACACCTCAACAATTCACGACCGACTTCCCTGCCGGAGGACAGTATTCAGCAGAAGTACCTGAAAATGCCCAAGCCCCTGTCGCAGCAAACACATACCAGGAGATTTTGTAGAGAATGTCAGCCATGGACCTCAGACAATAACGCTATATGAAATATCAGAGAGATTTCAACAACACCCTTGCCAATATGCTGAATCAGAACTTTCCCACCCATGGGATGCAGTTTCCAGATTTTCCTCCCAATATTTTCATAACTACCGCACCATACACAGAAACAACACCTGCTCCAGGCCCTAGACCGTCATTTGCTGCTAGGCCATAACAACAGTTTCACGCTGCCGGACCATCTAGACCTACGGGCACGATCGCCACATCATCCAGCAGTAGGCGACCATCAAAGAGGAGAGTTGTCTTCAACTCTCCATAACAAAATCCTATCCATGTCGATAGTTTTTCTGAAGATAGTCTCTCGAGGCAGATCGGTGAGTATGTCCATGAAAGCTCATCACATATAAACGAGAGGATACCAACTGCCGAGTTTGGGGGAGAAATAGAAGTAATGCATATAGATGATGAAGAAGATGGAGACGAAGTTACAGCCCCACTGCAGAAACAAACGCCCAGCAGAGTGCAGCCGCCTCGGCAGGCAAAAACACAACAGTCACCTGGACAAGGATCAAGAATGAAAGCATCAGCAGGAATATCCAGGAGGGCAACTATCACCAGCAGCTCTTCTGAATCACAATTAGACTCTATTTTAATCTTGATGCTTTATTTGTAACCCCCTTAGCCCGTCCTAGATGGAACCGGTACTAATGGGTTACACGGGGAATATCAAACCAAACCCGCAAGGGTCCGATTCGATAAACAACCCTAAAATCGTTATATTTTTTATTTTATCTTACCTAGATGGATAATCTTATTCCTACATGTCAAGGTCTCATGAAAGGCATTACCAGTAACACATTAATTAAAAACATACATCCAATTAAGCACTACGTAGATTAAGGACTAAAACGTAAAACTTTTTAATTCAATTAGTAAAATAGAAATTCTTTCCATCAAAGTTCAATTAAACACTCAAGCGTTCTTCACAGCAAATTTCAACTCAAACGGAACATTCTAACATCATCAATTGCATGTTTCTCTAATTTAGGGACCAAAATGTAAATCTTCCAAAATACAAGGACTTCATCCAAAATAGGTTGACCATCTTGAAATTAAATCAACTTTATACATGCATGTAAAATTTTAGCTCAAAATAACATCTATAAGTACCTTAATCGAACAAAGGAAGATAATCGTGACTAAAATATAATTTATAGCATATTGTATCCAAATTGTATCCCAAATCATTTCTCATAATTTTTCATAATCATAGACGCTAAATAAACTATGCATTTCAGCAAGTAATTCTCATGTATGCACCATTTCAAAACATGCTCATGCACTTCCATAAATCCCATTGCATTACCAATAAAATACCTTTGTCGAAAATTGCCGAACTCATATCGGTTCATCAAAAACAATTATTTTACTTACTCTTGAACTATGGAAGGTTTTCACACTCTTCCATAGTCCCCAAAAACAGAACGTACCAAACGCGATTCGCTTTAAATCCATAACCACTCACCAACAAGAGAAACGAGCTTTCGCCGCTCTCCGATGATTGCACCAACGCACCAGCAATCAAGCACATTCTTGTACCTCTTCTACAATATTAAAAACAAAGCATTTTCACATCATAACATGCTTAAGCCAAAAGTCATAACCGGTCACCATTAAACTACCGAAAATTTAGCCGAAAAGACCGTAAACTAAGCCGAAATGCATCTGAACAACATCAGCTCAAAACCTAACGAATCTAACATCTAATCCACTGCAATTATGATCCAAAAACATATCCAAACCATCCTTATATCTCCAACAACATTAAAGCATCTAAAACAGCCCATAAAACAACCAAAAAACACCTTAAAACTACACTGATTGCATTATTTCGGGATTAAATTAATGTGCTATCAAATCATGACTTAATTAATCATTTAATTAACATAAAAACATAATTGAATCCATCTAATTCCAGCATTGAATGAGATTCAAAAAGATTTCACAAAAACTTTCACAAAAACACTAAATCTAACATTAAAACATAGAATCAAGTTTTTATTCAAAGATTAGCAAGCTAATACTTGAGAATTTCAATAAAGAACCTTAGAAAAGAATAAAAATCCAGAAAATTACCTTCAAGATCTATTCACCAAAAAGATGTAATTTCCTCTTCTTGATTCCTTGCAATTTGATGTTGATTTGATGAAATTGATGCTTAGGTTTTGTAAAGGATGAAAAGATGATGAAAATGATGTAATCTTTGTTGAAAAAAGATGCAAAAATCAGCAAGGAATTGAAGAGAAAAGATGAAGAGAAAGTGGAGAGAAAATGAGAGAAAAAGATGAGAGAAAAAGTGGCTTTGAGAGAAAATGATTAAAAATATCTAATTAAAGTAATTAAAACACATTTTGGTGAATAAATCATTATTAAAAATTAGAAATGGGTTTATGGCCCTCCAAGGATTCTAAGTTTAGCTTGCTTTTCAATTTAATCACTAAAACATGAAATTTTCGAAAATTACCAAATTGGTCCTCCAATTTTCCCAAAAATTACAAATTGGTCACTTATACATAATTAGGCATAATTAAAAATCCACAATAAATCCAAATTATTTTCTTTTAGTTTTGAAACATATTTTTAATATTTCAAACCATATTCCAAAATTATTATTTTCCCTAATTAAAATATTCTTATTCATTTTTCCCCGGAATAATGAACCGGAGAACCCGATTCGACTCGAATCGAATTCTCTAAACTACTAACCCCAAAAACGGGATGTTACAACTCTCCCCCTCTTAAGAAAATTTCGTCCTCGAAATTTACCTCAAGTAAACAAGTGAGGAAACTGCTCCTCCATACTTTTCCATGTCTCCCAAGTTACCTCTTCGACATCTAAATGTTTGCAAAGCACTTTAACCAAATCTAAGGTCCTTCCTCGAAGAACTTTTGTATCCACATCCAAAATCCTCACTGGTTCCTTCTCATAACTCATATCCGCCCTAACTCAGACTCCTCAACTAGAACAACATGAAAAGGATCTGAACGATACTTACGAAGCATCGATACATTGAAACACATAATGCATCTTACTCAACTCCACCAGCAACCTCAACCGATAACAACCAACTGGTTCTAGCACCTCATATGGCCCAACTTACTCTTACGTCCAAACCTCATCACCTTCTTCCACGGAGAAACCTTAAGATACACTTTGTCCCCAACAGTATACTCTATCTCTCTACGCTTCAAATCGGCATAGGACTTCTGCCTATCCGAAGCTTCCTTAAGTTTAGCACATATCAACTTAACCTTCCCATCCGTATCCTTAAAACTTGACGCAAAGAAACATACTTTTGCCCAACTTCTTTCCAACACAAAGGTGTACAACACCTATGCCCGTATAAAGCCTCAAACGGTGTCATCTGTATACTCGCTTGGAGCTACTGTTATATACAAACTCCACTAAAGACAACTGTTTCTCCCAAGAACCTTGAAACTCGATGACACAACCCCTCAACATATCTTCTAAAGTCTGAATAACACGCTCAGACTGTCCATCCGTCTGTGGATGATAAGTCGTACTAAAACTAAGCCTCATACCCAAAGTAACCTACAAACTCCTCCAAAACTTAGATGTAAACCGCGGACCTTTATCCGATATGATCAACTTAAGCACACTATGCGACTTCACCATCTCAGAAACATACAACTCTACCAACTTATCCATAGATCACATTGTATGCACGGCAAGAAAATTTGCACGCTTTGAAAACCTATCAATAATAACCCATATAGAATCCTTCTTGGACTCCGTCACATCTTCCTTTAAACCAACCCAAAAGTACACACTTTTGAGATCTCTATACATCTTCACACTACCCGGATGCATAGCAAATGGACTAGTATATGCTCCCGCTAAAATTGCTTACCTCAACTCAACCTCATCCGGCACCACAATCTGACCCCTAAACCACAACATCTCCTCCTCATCAAAACGATACTCAGTCGGTCTACCCTTAGCCATATCCTCCACAAAAGGTACCAACGTCTCATCCTCTAACTGTTTCACCTTATCATCTCAACCAAGATAGGCTTTACTTACAACTCCATCACTCAACCACCTTCCTTTGAAATAATCAACTTAGCAAACATCACTCTCAACTCAACCATCGTCTTGTGGCTCAAAGATTCAGCCATCACCTTAGCTTTCCCCGGTTGGTATGCAACAGACAACCCACTCTTACCCTCTTTGGACAACCAACAAATTCTTTCCCTACACCAAGGTAACAATGCACAAACCACCACACCATCTCAATCTCTATAGAAAATATAACTCAAAAGAAAACCCCATAAGATTGATAACCAACTCTTGACAACCGCAACGGTCTCCATACTATCACCATCGAACTAACCGTAATTGACATCCTCCCACATACCAAGTAACCAACTAAGCCTTTCACCAACCTCCACTCCATACAACAAACTTCAGACTAACTTTGCACAAAACGGTCAACATTGTCTTAAGCAAGCTGCACCACCAACAACAACTTCATTTTGAGTCATATTAACCATATCACAACATCACAACATATCATCCATTTACCTATGAATGATAAAATCCAACATCCAAACAACAACCTTTGTCGCTCCTAAAAACTTTCAAACCTTATCACGTTATAGATACACCACTCACACATCTTTCCAATGGGACTTAGAAACCCAAGAAAACCGTACTCAAACAAACGATTGATCCAACAAACCTCATAAGAAAACTCCATACCATCGATAGAACTTACTACCAAACTTATGATGATTCTTCCCGACTTCAACCCTGGCACCCTTACTACTACTAATAACCCAAAAAAAATTGATACTCATTCTTACCTTATCAGCAAGATAAACATTTACATATGATTCAAACATAATCCCAACCAGCTTAGTCGAAAACACATGTTTTTTCCCCAACTCCTACCACAACACTTACCACCAAACTCATGGAAAAAGATTACCATAAGCCTTGCTCAAGAACATATCCTTCACTAAAAGATTACCACAACACAAAAAGATTCTCAACACAAAACTAAACCTTACCAAGAACATATCCTTCACTAAACCCTCAACAAATACTTTGTCACGACTTGTCCCCGATCAACTTTACCAAGATTGAATTTCGCTCATAGATCCACCATATAACTAGGTCTCCCTATAGGTTAACTGAACATCTTCCCTTGTAACTCCACAACAACCCAGGCTTATCCCACATAACAAACTCCCATTGCAAGCACCCTTATGTAAGCCAAGTCATCCCCAGTTGCTAACATTCTACAAAACATATCATACAAGAAACTTACCAACTTTGTGTCAACCTCAATATTATACTCATTATAACGATAATATCTCCGACTTAAGGTTTAGCCACCATAACCAACTCCACCAAGGTTCAAAATTAAAATCTACACATCATTAAGTGCCTTGACACTTAACCCAAAACTTTTTTTTCCATTATCAACTCATCGACAAACCAACCCCTACATTAACTATACCACAACAAAATCCAAACTTGTAGAACCATTCCTTCCACTAGCTCCAACATCTCTTATTTTATAACCTTGCCAAAACGGTAAACATAATGATGAAACATCCACAAACACGAACCCACCAAACATAAAACCTCAAAACACTTTTTGATAAAAACAAACCCATAAGACTGAACAATTGCTACAAACCATAAATTGTCCAGCGATCCACATTATACCACTTCAGACATCATCAAAAACTAACTTTACCCGAAGTATATCCAACTTAACATCCTGTAAACACAACATGTATACTTTCCTCCTTTATAGAACAACCAAACCTCTCAAGGTCACAACAATCTATGATTCAAACCCCCGATTCCACAACTCCCATACCAAACTATATCTCATATTTTTCTTCCATCCTGACCATACCAGATCGGTCACAACCCCCCATCTAACTGCACACTAACCACACTACAAAGAATTCTATATAATTTTTACAAAATAATTTCACATCACTCAGAAAAACACCAACCCGCCTTACTCTATAAAACATGCTGCAACCTTGTTACAACCTCCAGATCTTAACTAGAAAGAATCCGCAAAACTCAGCCTTACCTTTAGTAATGACCAACTCAAACTAACCATATCTCAGTGTATTTACCTTGGTTTCAAACATTCACAACTCTGAGACCAACCACTCATTGTTCATCAAAGACTATTCCCTAACCAAAAGGGTAGCTTGCCCACTACACATTCAGCTTAACACCACAAGAAAGTTCTTCCAACCTCTTCTTTTTTTCCCATACCTTCACCTTAAAAGAACCAACCACACTCCACTTACACCCTCAAGGAGCTACTCGCAAGTGTGAACAAATGTATTATGATTTCCTATATGCCCTCATAAATGCCTATGCAAGCGCATATGCATGTAAATGCAATTTCTAATGTCATCCTCAAGAATACATGCATGTCCTACATTATCTATAAATATATACATATATGTGCTCTTAATCTAAACATGATTATTGTTAACACTCACGAATAACATCCTCAATTCCAACAACATCAACTACCATCCTATTGACAGCTCCCAAGTCATATTAGCAACAGCCGTATCAGCTTCAGCAGACTAAAACACATCCGAAAGAACGGTGCAACACCACAAACTAACCTTCTGGCCTAACCGAAGGCACACTTACAGAGGAGGAAGAATTTACTCTTCCCTAACAGTCGTTTCATCTTCAATCTTGACCATCAAAATTCATACCAACAGTATCTAGTGACTTACGTCTCAGAAACATATTCAAAAACTTTAAGCATGTAGTTTAAAACATAATGTTCAAATAAAACAAACTTACATTCGGGCAAGATCCAAGGGAAAACTGAGAGCATCTGAAAATATGTTGGCATTGGTAATGTGTAACCGATAACCCCAGTTTAACTATCATTACGCAAAGTATAATCATCACGAATAGATTTTCACACTTCAACAACAAATCATGCTCAATCACACATATCATGATCAATCGCATATTTAAGCACATAACTTAGCAATCCTATACATGCTTTAACCAACCAATTACACACTTTACAAATCAACAATACATTTTACAAACCTTACAACACACTTTTCAAACCTTACAACATACTTTACAATCCAACCATACATTTTACAAACCTGGCTCTGATACCACAAAATATAACCCCCTTAGCCCGGTCTAGACGGAACCGGCACTAATGGGTTACACGGGGAATATCAAATCAAACCCGCGAGGGTTCGATTCGATAAACAACCCTAAAACCGTTATATTTTTTTATTTTATCTTACCTAGATGCACAATCTTATTCCTACATGTCAAGGTCTCATCCAAGGCATTACCAGTAACACATTAATTAAAAACATACATCCGATTAAGCACTACGTAGATTAAGGACTAAAACGTAAAACTTTTTAATTCAATTAGTAAAATAGAAATTCTTTCCATCAAAGTTCAATTAAACACTCTAGCGTTCTTCACAGGAAATTTCAACTCAAACGGAACATTCTAATATCATCAATTGCATGTTTCTCTAATTTAGGGACCAAAATGTAAATCTTCCAAAATACAAGGACTTCATCCAAAATAGGTTAACCATATTGAAATTAAATCAAATTTATACATGTATGCAAAATTTCAGCTCAAAATAACATCTATAAGTACCTTAATCGAACAAAGGAAGATAATCGGGACTAAAATATAATTTCTAGCAACTTTCAATTCTTGGTGACCAAGGGTTTCAAATCCTTCCCAGAGGTTCCGAAACTTTTTGCAAAAGGTTTCGAAACTTTCCTGGATAGTTTCGAAACTTATCGCGTCCAGTAGCTTCCCAGAATTGAATCTGCCCGTAAGGTTTCGAAACCTTGAGAAAGTTTCGAATCTATTTGACAAAGGTTTCGGAACCTTCACCCAAAGGTTTCGAAACTTTAGGTCTGGAACCAAAAGTTTCACTACACCAAATGCACACCAATTACTCAATACTCCACCATTAATTAGAACCACTAAATGCATCAATCCTAAATATAATTAGCAACATGTGGCTCGTAATTAACAACGTCATGGACATCAATCAAGCTATAGACATGCTTCCTAGAGAATGATTAACAACATAACAATCATGCTAGTACACGCTTCAACAATTCAACAATTCCAAAGTTCAACATTTAACAATCAAACAATTATGGTCTTATTACAATATAAACCAAAGCCTATGTACACATTCCTCACATTGGTTGGGTTACACATTGCCTTGCCCAATTTATTTGCCAAAAACATACCAAATTCCAAGTGGTTCTTCCCCTTGGTTTCCTTGCCACGAACGAAGCTCCAAGTGCCTTTATTTCTCTGCATGGATGAAAAGAGAGCTTAAGCAAACATGCTTAGTGAGGAAGCTCTACACAAATCATCAATACATCTATTTAAAATCATGATGAAACCATAGTTTGTAATACATTATTAAAACATGCATGCTAACATCTCATGCTCATAATCTTTAAACCATATGCATCCTTGAGTTTACATAACCTTGTCAAAAATATTTATAAATGATGCACAATCTTCTTCTCAAATTCATGTATGTATATTGGCATTCTAGTGACCACTTTAATGTGAACCTTGAGCTCACCGAATACACGGATCCATGAGACCATTGTCTCGTCATGACACGAAGTCACCATTGACATGACACGAAGTCACCATTGATATGACACGAAGTCACGATTGACATGACACGAAGTCGCCATTGACAAGACACGAAGTCACCATTAGCACTACCACGCACGATTGGACACATAGTCACCCTTGTTACGTGTAGGCGGCTCTACCACGCACGGTTGGACACAAAGTCACCCTTGTTACGTGTAGGCAATATTCTGTATTCTCAGTTTTGATTATAGTGCACTTAAGACAATCCTAATGACATGTCATTCGTATTCGAATCTAAAGTTAGTGTCACTAGACCAATATCATAATCAAATGTGCATGATAACTTGTTTCTCATAATGCATGCATAATATGTTCAACAAATGAACCAAAGCCATGCCCAAAGGCACCATCATGTATAAGGCAATTAACCATATTGTATTTTAAATCATATAACTTGCTGCTCATAATGCATGCATAATATGTTCAACGAATGAACCAAAGCCATGCCCAAAGGCACCATCATATATAAGGCAAATAACCATATTGTATCCCAAATCATTTCTCATAATTTTTCATAATCATGGATGCTAAATAAGCTATGCATTTCAGCAAGTAATTCTCATGTATGCACCATTTCAAAACATACTCATGCACTTCCATAAATCCCATTGCATTACCAATAAAATACCTTTGTCGAAAATAGCCGAACTCATATCGGTTCATCAAAAAAAATTACTTTACTTATTCTTGAACTATGGAAGGTTTTCACACTCTTCCATAGTCCCCAAAAACAGAACGTACCAAACGCGATTCGCTTTAAATCCGTAACCACTCACCAATAAGAGAAACGAGCTTTCGCCGCTCTCCGATGATCGTACCAACGCACCAGCAATCAAGCACCTTCTTGTACCTCTTCTACAACATTAAAAACAGAGCATTCTCACATCATAACATGCTCAAGCCAACAGCCATAACCGATCACCATTAAACTACCGAAAACTTAGCCGAAAAGACCGTAAACTAAGCCGAAACGCATCCGAACAACATCAGCTCAAAACCTAACGAATCTAACATCTAATCCACTGCAATTATGATCCAAAAACACATCCAAAACATCCTTATATCTCCAGCAACATTAAAGCATCTAAAACAGCCCGTAAAACAACCGAAAAACACCTTAAAACTACACTGATTGCATTATTCCGGGATTAAATTAAGGTGCTATCAAATTACGAATCAATTAATCATTTAATTAACATAAAAACATAATTGAATCCATCTAATTCCAGCATTGAATGAGATCCAAAAAGATTTCACAAAAACTTTCACAAAAACACTAGATCTAACATTAAAACATAGAATCAAGTTTTTATTCAAAGATTAGCAAGCTAATACTTGGGAATTTCAATAAAGAACCTTAGAAAAGAATAAAAATCCAGAAAATTACCTTCAAGATCTATTCACCAAAAAGATGTAATTTTCTCTTCTTGATTCCTTGCAATTTGATGTTGATTTGATGAAATTGATGCTTAGGTTTTGTAAAGGATGAAAAGATGATGAAAATGATGTAATCTTTGTTGAAAAAAGATGCAAAAATCAGCAAGGAATTGAAGAGAAAAGATGAGAGAAAAAGTGGTTTTGAGAGAAAATGATTAAAAATATCTAATTAAAGTAATTAAAACATATTTTGGTGAATAAATCATTATTAAAAATTAGAAATGGGTTTATGGCCCTCCAAGGATTCTAAGTTTAGCTTGCTTTTCAATTTAGTCACTAAAACATGAAATTTCCAAAAATTACCAAATTGGTCCTCCAATTTTCCCAAAAATTACAAATTGGTCACTTATGCATAATTAGGCATAATTAAAATCCACAATAAATCCAAATTATTTTCTTTTAATTTTGAAACATATTTTTAATATTTCAAACCATATTCCAAAATTATTATTTTCCCTAATTAAAATATTCTTATTCATTTTTCCCCGGAATAATGAACCGGAGAACCCGATTCGACCCGAATCAAATTCTCCAAACTACTAACCCCAAAAACGGGATGTTACATTATTATTCTTGTTTCCTTTTGTTGTTTGATTTATATTTTGAGCATTGAGGACAATGTTCGGTTTGAGTTTAGGGGAGATTAAAGGTGTAGAAGCACTGCCGAGGCTACCCAATGCCACAGCAGTACCATAAAAGAGAGTAAATTTTTTCCGAATTTTTTTATATATATTCTTTTTTCTTGAATTTATGTTTGTAATCTTGTACTGCCTTATGAAAGCTTTGCGTTGGTTTACTCCTTTAAGGCTATATAAATTTTTCTCCTTACCATGGCCAAGTACTGTCTCGAAGGGATAACCATAGGATACTCATGGAATAAAACTTAGAAGCTTGCTTTAGGGTTAGACAAAAAAATAAACACTTCTTGGACTTGTTTGATTTAAGAGTTCTTTTAATAAACTTAGAATTTGTTAGAAAGATAACTAGAGGTGCCTATCACCGGCTCTAGTTTTGCTCTCTTTCGTACTAGAGGTCCCCGAAATTGGCTCTAGTATGCTAAATAGGTGCTACAAAAGAAAAAGAATAAAGAAGAAAAAGAAGAAAATAGAAAATACATATCTTGAGGTACCCGAAATTGGCTCAAGACTTGTTGTTTTAAGGAGATAGCTAATCCAAGATTCTACTTGTCTTGAACTTAGAGTTTATCTAAGAAAACCTTGAATCAACCTTGTCCATTAAACGCACATACTCACCTAGACCTAGAGTTTGTTTCTTAGTAGAAGTCATTGGGTAAACTAGTGGCTAAAACGGAGAGATAGACATGACCATGGTGGGGAGAATAGATGGAAGAGTAAGACCAAAGGGGAGTAAGGTTTAGCAATTTGATGTTTGGCATTGCTTGAGGACAAGCAATAGTTCGAGTTTGGGGTATTTGATGAGTGCCTAAAAGGAAGTAATTTACTACCCTTCTTATGGTACTTTATGCACGTATTATACACCCACTTAAACCGAATCCTATACTCTTTGCTCAAATATTGGATAATCTATTTTCACCACATACAAAGTTAATATTTATAGAGAATGCAGATATTATTACAATTTTGGACATGCAGGAATATCCAGAGCCGAAGCGGTAGAAAAGCTATGTTGTGGCCGAGGCAGAAGACCGGCCACGGCAGAATCCAGTGTGGCAGCACCAACAATAGAGGCGCATCAGAAGATAAAAATATGGAGAATATTCTGAAAGACACAGCGCATCAATTGGACCAGGCTAGCATGCTCAAAGCCCAATTCAAAGACTAAGCGGGAAACCCTTTCTAGAAGGCGGCAAACTTGGAAATATCAGAATCCTTGAAGAAGACTTGTTCCCTACTCCAAGTTGAAGTCTATTTAAGAAAGGTTTGCCCTAGGTTAAGACTATAAATATACTAGACGACCATATTGTCTAGGAGAGCCGATTTGTAGAGAAAACCCTTCCTCCCTAAGAATTGTACTTCCATGATAGCATGTTCTAAATTTCTTAGGGATAGGTGAAGGTTGTTGATATTAGTGAGAGGAGATTGATTCTTGTATTCTTGTTCTTATGCAATAAAATCAGAGTTTGCTTATCCTATTGTCATTCTTTGTTCTTGTATCCAAGCCCGAGAGGGAAGTTTGCAAGTAATCTATTTATCTAGCATCGAGAGGTGTAGATTCACGAAAGGGATAAGTACGGTGTCGGTGACACTAACTCGGCCTATACCCTTATGGAGGCCCTAAGGGGTAGGTTAAGAGTTTCAGCAGGTAAAAGAAGTGTTGGACTGGTTGGTGGTTAGCTTTGGTTTACGTCGAGAGGTATCGTCAAGGACCGAGCATCAACAGTACTTTGACTTAGAGATGAGCGGAGTCACTTACGGACACTTTGCTGAACTTTGATACTTCTGTCCACGAGCAAGAGATCGCCGCGGCAAAGGAGCACCAGCATTGCCAAGGTAGTATCTGTAGTACTATCGAAGCAGTGTTGTGCGATTGCATTGGACAAGAAGGAGATCAATTGAATCCACTAATTGACACAACTGGATCCTACCTGCTTTCTCTATAATCGTTCTCAACTCTTTATTTTATGTCTTCTTATTTACTTATTTAGTTAGATAAAACAAACCATCTTATTTGGGTTTTTATTTTATTCTCAGGATCAAGGAAACGAAGGAAGACATATTAAGTATACCAATCTCTGTGGAGACAATACACGATATACTTATCATTTTATTAATTGATAACGTGTACACTTGCACTCAAAATAGCGCTTATACCATGACTATCAATAATCCTCCACTCTGTATGTTTTCTGATATCGGGCCCACTAATTTTTTTTTCATGCATCAATCAACATTGCATCATACTTTAGTTTTCTTGAATTCAAAAATATTTTCAGAAACTTTTCAGAAATATAAAACATGTTTTGTTTGTGAATGTTTGCACTCTTGAGACACAATAAGCTCTTTAGCTTACACCCCTTTAGTCTATTTTCAGATTCTCAGACCAGTTTAGACAAACCGGTACTTGGAGCATCTCGCACATTACTCAGATATATTATTATTCAGTATGATCCTATAATTATTTCAGTTTTAATATTTTTATCTATTATGAAACATTTTATACTATTTGAACATATTGGATATATGTTTTTTTTTCTGAATCTGTTTTCGGATATTATAAATTTTATTAAGATATTATTTTAAGCATTTGTATTTGTATAATTAAAATTCCTAATTCGTTTTTCCCAATTTACCAAAGTAACCCTAATTTTGAAATTATTTAACCTAAAATAATTACTTGAGGGGAAAGTTTTAATAACTTAATTCCTATGTTTTGATCTAAGAAATTAGGTCGGAATTGGGGGTTACGAAGATATAAATAAGAGAAAATGGATATGTACGGTGAGGTGTTATGTAGAAATGCTATAGCAATTCTAGAATGCTAGTAACTAAAATATGCCAAGACAAAATGGTAATGATGGTGATGGCAGGATAGATGAGTGGAAGTATGTGTAAAGTGTAAAGCAATGTGATTGCAAGATAACAAGTAAAGTAAAGAAAGCAGTTTGTAAATGTAGAGGCAAAAGCAGGATGCAAGAACACGTTTAAACTATATGTTGTACTAACCCTCTATTGACGAACTCTCTCGGGAATGACTGGTGGGAACTTCTATGGACTTCTTACCCCTCACTCTTAATAACATAAGGCTACTATGGTGCATATCTACTCGATAGAGGTTTCTTAAGTGTTCCCACTTGTCGTGACCATTTAAAACCGAAACGAGTAAAAAATAGCATGGCGAGTTGATTTTGGAAAATCGAGTTTTATTGCTTTTAAATATGAAAAACCAAATTTTATTAAAAACATTTTAATTTTAAAATTAATTTGGAGTCGCCACTGGCCACTTTGGTAGGCCAGACACCATAAAACAAACCAGAGATTCATCAAAAAATATTTGGGTTCAAGAATCGGTTACGCGTGAGGACGACCCTTATGAGCGTCCGAAAATCGGTACCTTTTAATTACATGTGGCATGTTGGTATTGCAAATAATAATATTAATTTAATTCGTCATTGGCAAATAAATATCGCTCGAATAAGAATATCCTTTTTGGATAAAAAGATACATTTCTTTTAAATACGAGCTATGAATAAGACGTCCTAAAATAGGAAACCTTGACTCGTATTCAAAGAAATATAAATTTGACCCAAAAGGTTTTAAAATGCATGATCGGTTATTATCTTATCAATTTTAAGTTCTAACCTAAAAAGGCTCCATCAATTTAAATATTTAATCCTATTAAATTATTAATTTCACCGGGTGTATTATGATAACATCCGAATGCACGGACACTACCATTTCGACATCAAACAAAATTAATAATTCTATTGGTGCTACTAATCTTTACCTAGTTAATTTTATTAAATTCTAACCTTAAATTATTTATCATTTTCTACGTTTCGATGACACGCCGAATACGATACCGAAGTACACTCTTGGCCAACATAATGCCATTTCATAATACTGACCACTTAGTATATCCAAGATATAAGATTAGAACGCCATCGTTACTAAATTATCTCCTTATTTAATTAAGTATTAAATTAAAGTGACTAACCTAAAAGGCTCTAATTTAATTATCTAAGTAAATTAAATGTTCTCCTAAACAAATATGCTATATGATTAAAAAAATCTACAAGCGAATAAATTAAACACATAAAATAAAAAATACTAATTAAAAAAACAAAGACTCAAACATAATTCATAGTAACTAAATAGAATAATAATATATAAAAATAAAATTATACGAGAACAATTTAAAAATTCAAAAATATTTTACTAAAATAATATCACATACCTGAACTACAACCGTAGGATTCTATTATCGTTCTGGTTGATCGGCTTTGTCAATCATCTGTAAACTCCACTGTGCGTTGAAATTGCAGTGGATCAATTGTATGGATTTACCTTCCATTTCATTACCATTTTCCATAATCATTCCTCAATCATTCCTTAACCATCTTCCATCATTGTCTCATCATTGCATTTTCATCCTCCATCATTACTCCATGATCATCTCCCATCATTGTTGTAATCATAAGTGTTCATCATTTCTTCCATCATCACAATCATATTCACTATCATCACTTCAATCATTGTTTCCAGGATGGCCTCGTCATTGCAATCATCTTTTAATCATTGTCTCCATGATAACCATCATCATCACCTAAGCATTACCTTCATAATAACCAAATCATTTCTTCTTTCCTTTGTTTCTGCCGAATCCACCAAAAGCCCCCCACCCTTTGTATTTTTTCTTTTTTTGTTTCAGACCTCTGCAGCAAAATGAAAAAACTCCCCCCCATGGCCGAACCTCACCTCTTCAACATATGCCCCGATTATGCTATTGGTAACCGATAGTAACCCCCCACATGGTAACCTAAAACCTTCCAGGTAACCAACTCACCTTATCCATTTATTTATTTTATATATAATGTTATTTATTTATTATATTTATATTTAATATTTATTTTGGCCTTATTTCATATTCGAATACCCGGACGAAATTCGGGTATTACAGCTGCCCCTCTTTGCTCAATGCTGTGGAACAGGAGAAGAGCAAAGACTGAAAAGACACGAATTTCGTTTGGGTTTCTTGGCCACTGTTACACTAACAAAGCTTGAAGCTGTTCTTCTCAGTACGAATTTCTTCAAGCAAAATACCTGTCATGAAACTCGAGACTGTTCTTCTCATTACGAAATTCCTCACACCCCATGAAATTTGAAATTGTTGTTGCTTTGATTGGTTGTTTGAATTCTTTTTGAACCTTGAATCCTTCTCTGCAAAAAAAGAAACCATCAATTAATACAAATTCAACATGGATTAAGTTGAAAAATTCTTTTCATTTATCATCGTCATTGCTTCTCTGCTCAAGCTTGAACATTTTCTTCTGAACCCATTGTTGGTGTAACTTGATTGATGTTGCTCAAGGTTTTATTTCCCTGCATAAAACATAAATCTTTAATGTTTCGTTTTTCTTTTCTTCTTTTTTTCGTCTCTTTTCATATATTTTTCTTATTTTTCTTTTTTATTTATATTTTTTTGTTTTTTTTATTTCTATTTTTTATTTTTAATTATTTTACTTTTTATATTTACGTAGGCCCTTAGGTCAAAATTTGTGTATGACAGCTGCTCCTCTTTGCTCAATGTTGTGGAGCAGGAGACGAGCAAAGACTGAAAAGACACAAATTTTGTCTAAGCTTCTTGGCCTCTGTTACGCTAACGAAGCTTGAAGTTGTTCTTCTCATTATGAAATTCTTCAAGCAAAAAGTAATGGAACCCGAGGTTGTTCTTCTCGTTATGAAATTCCTTGTATTTCGTGAAATCTGGAGCTGTTCTTCTCATTATGAAATTCTTCAGAGTCTGAAGCTGTTCTTCTCATTATGAATTTCTTCAGACAAAAAGTGATGGAATCCGAAGCTGTTCTTCTTATTATGAAATTCTTCGTATCCCATGGACTTTGGAGCTGTTCTTCTCATTATGAAATTCTCCAAAGTTTGGAAAAGTTTGAAGCTATACTTCTCATTATGAATTTCTTCAAACTAATCAAGTGGTGAAAACCGAAGGTGTTCTTCTCATTATGAAATTCCTCGTCTCCGGGAAATCTAGAGCTATTCTTCTCATTGTGAAATTCTCTAGATCAAAAGTGATGGAATCTGAGGTTGTTCTTCTTATTATGAAATTCCTCAAATTCTACCAAATCTTCCGGGACTCACGTCGGAATGACTGCCAAGGTAAGGACTCACGCCAAGAAGGTTGCCAAGGTAGGGAGGGACTCACGCCAAGAAGGTTGCCAAGGTAAAGACTCACGTCGAGAAGGCTGCCAATTTTTGTTTGATTCTTGTTGACAAAAATATCATGTATTGTTAATATGATCTTAATACGAATATTTCTATTGAAGCATGAATGTTAATTGAAGACCACTTGGGTAAACTTTCTGCTCCAGGGAAAGTGCTAATAAATTTTCTTCATCTCCCAACGTATCTTCTTTGACCGATATGAGAATTCATCTCAAACTCAGGTTCAATTTTCAAGATCTTTGTTTTTTTTGCTCTAAAGCACCTTTTCAGGTTTTCACTTTAGATTTTTTCTTTTCTTCTTTTTTTTATTTTTCTTCTTTTCTTTTTTTACAAAAAATGATGTCTATCATGATCTCAATGAGACTTGTTCTTGTCTTCCATGAATTCAACATATAAATTTTGTTCTTGTATTGTTGACCTTTGAACACTAGAGAAGATCCATTCCGGGGAAAATTTATTCTCTGCTTTGTAGAATTTATTATTTCTATTGCTCAAGCATGCAAGCTTCATTCTTTTGCAGCATTGCCCCACTCAAACTTGAGCATAATTGTCTTGTTTTCTCATTCTGATATTCACCCCGTAAAGCTTACTTTGTCTTGTGGTGTCTCAACAGTAACAATTTCTTTACTTGATGAATTGATCCTAATATATTTTGCCCCAAATAATGGTCAATGTTCTTTTTTTTGCCCCAAATTTACTTGTGTGTCATCTTTGTTGCTCGAATATTGTTGCATTTTGAGCTTTATCTGTTTCCCATCATAAATCACGTACCGAGGCCATCTTCTGTTCTACCTGCACTTAAAGGATTAGTACATCATAGTAATACTCATAAAATCCTTTGCTTTTTTGTATCTAATCAATTTATCTGCAAGATGCTTGTTAAAATAATAAGCAAAAAAGCTCAAAAAAATAATTTTACCAATTTTGAAAATATTGAAGAATTTTGACTGTCGTGGCAAACAATAAAATTGGGCCTTTGAATACCAAGTGCGACAAAGCCTTTGAACCAATTTTCAAAGATCAACTCTGATGTGACTGTTTTCCAATTTATTAGACTTTCAGGAGAAACATTTCTATTTTCCTAATTCTACCCCGTTTAAGTGGCACTCTTTGCCTCACTAACTCACTATTCTCAATCTTTCCCTCTTTTTTGATCTCGATCAAGCATTAGAAGACTGAAAATTCTTGATGAAAGGTTAACCCTGATAAGTGGGATGTATTTCTGAAGACTAACCTCTCCTTGTTCCAATATTCGTATATGGTCAAAATAGTCTTTTGTGGCTTGTAATGTGACTATGGTTTATGGTTACCAAAGAAAGGATATATAGGCTCAAATAATTATTTAAGGGTAAAACCAAGGATCATTATTGCACTGATCTTGATATACTCTGATGAAATACTTTTTCCCTTTTTTTGCGGATCACTCTAGACTGCCCTTTTGGGGTTTTCACCCTAGAGGTCATTTCCTTTTCACCACTTCTTTTGTCAATGGTTCATCTCTTCAAAATATCTCACAAAACCTTCTATTCATTTTTGTTTTTTCGTTTGCTTCAACTTTCATGTCAATCATTTGAACTTGACTCCTTAGAAATAAATTTTTACTCTCTTTTTATTTTTTCTATGTTGATTCAGAATATTTCTCCTCACTCATCTTTTTTCTTGGTTTCTCATTTCACTTTTATTTTTGCCCCTGATTCACAAGGTATCCCAAATGTATTTCACTTTCGAACATGTTTTCCTCCACTTTGCCCCCAATGTAAGGGTGATCCTTGGTTTGTGTTGAGTTGAAAGAAAAACAATATTAGGCTCAAAGGGGATAACAAATGATATTTTTCTTATTTTCTTTCTTTGAGAAGGGAGATCAAGGAATGTCAAATATCATCCCATACTTGGATATCTTTAAAGAAAAACAGCCTTCAGGTGGATGAAGTTTTGAGTTATCACTTTATTCAAAAATCTTAGTCAACAATGCTTGAGAGGAAACTCACTCAAAATTTGTATCTGAGATTTTTTGTAATTTCTGAACACTCATTAATGTTCTTCTTTTGGCCTAAATAAAATAGAAACGAATCACATTTTTGAAGTTGATCTCTAAATTTAATTTTAGAGCAATTCTGCAATTGATATTCAATACCTGAAAGAATAAAGTCAGTGATGATATATACATATATGCATGGGCGATCAAAAATTAACTCATATCAAAGAGTCAAAGAATGTAAAATAAAAGAATGAAATCAATGATGATATATACCTTTATGTAGGAGCAATAAAATATTAACTCATAACAAAGAATCAAAGGATTAAAGAATCAAAAAAATATGGAATGTTTGTCACTTGAGAAAAATATATAAGAAACAAGCATCATAAACAAATAAATTGAAATAGCCTCCCTTGCAATAGACACCCAATGCTCGCGGGCAAAAGCAACTGAGATAATTTAGGGTATTACACTGTAATAGTCCAAAAATGCAGACAGATCCCCTATGATTTGATTGTTTGTCAATCATCAAAATAAACCAAAGTGAACTTCAAATACCATATTTTTACCATTGACTTTGCTCTTTCTTGCTTCTATTTCGAAGTTGAATTCTCGACTTTCGAAGCATCAATGTAACTTCTCCCTTGGTTGCCCCTTGTTGGTATTGTTTAGGGTGAACAAATGCCTGAAGTTTTCTCAATTTATCAGCATCATGATAGAACACTTTATTGCTATCTTCATAGCTCAAACCTAACCTTCAAGTTTTTCAGCATATGCCCCAGCTATTAAACTCAACTATCATTTTTTCGACTTCTTTTTGCATTTTTCCTTTTTCCTTTTTTTTTCTTTCTTTTTCTTGCAAAAACCTTTCAAATTAAATCCTTGTGTGAGATGAATTTCTATTCCAATCTCTCGTATCTGTATATCATCTGGATGATTTACTTTCTTGATCTACCTGACTCCAAGCAATGTGAAAAATGGAGTATGATTTTGAGATCGCTGATCTTTTTCATGTAAACCCAAGTGATCCTCAACAACTTTTAAAATTTCCTAAACTTAACATATTTATGCCATTTCAAAATGCAATGTTGATAAATAATAATATTATGATACGAAATATGAAATAAACATATGCATGAATGTTGTAATATGAAGATGTCAACCTGTCAGAATAATAAAATGTTATTATGAACAATACATGAATGCAAGAGATATCGATTTCAAGAGCTAGTCATAGACAACACTCATCTAACTAAAAGATCGAATACAAGGAGAAGTCAATTTGTTGATAGGAACAGCTGGCCTGAGCTTCTTGGTTGATCACCTCGTTCGATCTGGTTCGGCATCTGTCTTGGTATGTCGATAAAAATCTAACGAGTCTTCAACTTTATCAAGCAAAAACCCATGTATATTTGACATTTTCTGTACTTGGTTCTGAAGCTGATCACTAATTCCATTCGGCATAACCTTGGTGACTGGTTCGGTCTAATTTTCAACATGTTGTTCTTTACTTAAAACGTCGGCTCAAAACTTGCAAACTGATTTTCTACCTATCGTCCTTCTTCTTGATGTCCTCTTCTATTAACCGTTATTCGTGAAATTTGAACCTAACTCTTAAGTTCACAATTCTCTTTTTCTGAGTCTTTATCTATCAATAATAACCTTGGGATGCCCCTAATATATACGTCAAATATCCACTTTCTGCCTATCTTTGCCTTTTAGCTACCGCGTCTCGCTTATGTTTACACTTGCCCCGGTACCCGACTTGAAGCTTGAACAAATGCTAAACTCAATATGAATCTAATTCTCTTTTTACCTACTGGAACGGTGTAGCAAAACCTCGTAGTTGTTGCTGTTGTAACCATTCTTCTTACGGTAACTAAAATACCTTATCGAATAATTCTTCATGTCAGCACCCAAAAATTCCCAAGTTACCCTTGATTTTGATAAACATGCACCATGCTTGAAATCTTCTAAAAACAATCTTGTATGACTTGGTCTCCTCGAACGTTAACTCTGATCTTGTACTGAGTCTTCTTGAATATGGTCCACCTCAGTAAATTGTCTTTCACTTGTCTATCAAACCCTTTAGTTTATGACCATTATCTATACAACTAGCTCATAAATCGATACCTCTAATGCATGCTATATGAACTCACTCACACACCACCAAAAAAGTGTTAGTATGGTGAATTAATAATCTAAGTGAAAATAAATTAAATTACGAAAAATAACTAGAGAACAATTTATGTTGCATAAAAATTAACCAGAGAGCATATTATCTTGCGTAAAAATAACCAGAGAGCAGTTTAACACAGAAATCCTAATTTTGGCGGCATTTCGGTAGCATACCGCCTTATCTTATGGTTCCTGTCTGGCTCTAATAGGGGTAGGTTTCTACACATGTGGGTTTAGGTCTAGACTCGGGATTCCCGAACTATCGTTATCACCTACTGCAACGATAAGACATCGATTCGGTAGTATAGGTCCCTTACAACGGAGGTAAAGACCTCATGATGCGTAAGGTTAGTATACCGGAAGTAGATAGAAATCCGAAACTCAGAGCTGGATAGCATCACGTCGGACAATATCTAACTCCCACTCAAGGTAAAAGCTCGGGTCGAGAGCTGATACATGAATGACAAATATATCACACAAACAGAAAATATTATCCTCATCCAAATGATATTTATCTGACAATAATGAATTAAATTAATATCTATATTCAAAATACCGAAATGCCACATATAATTAATAACAAGGCCTGACTCACAAAAAAAAAATTTGTCCCCAGCGGAGTCGCCAAGCTGTCTCGACCATTTAAAACCCAAACGAGTGAAAAATAGCCTGGCGAGTTGATTTTAGAAAATCGAGTTTTATTGCTTTTAAATATGAAAAACCAAATTTTATTGAAAACATTTTAATTTTAAAATTAATTTGGAGTCGCCACTGACCACTTTAGTAGGCTAGACACCATAAAACAAACCAGAGATTCATCAAAAAATATTTGGTTTCGGGAATCGGTTACGCGTGAGGACGACCCTTATGAGCGTCCGAAAATCGATACCTTTTAATTGCACGTGGCATGTTGGTATTGCGAATAATAATATTAATTTAATTCGTCATTGGCAAATAAATATCGCTCGAATAAGAATATCCTTTTGGATAAAAAGATACATTTCTTTTAAATACGAGCTTTGAATAAGACGTCTTAAAATAGGAAACCTTGACTCGTATTTAAAGAAATATATATAAATTTTGACCCAAAAGGTTTTAAAATGCATGATCAGTTATTATCTTATCAATTTTAAGTTCTAACCTAAAAAGGCTCCATCAATTTAAATATTTAATCCTATTAAATTATTAATTTCACCGGGTGTATTATGATAACATCCGAATGCACGGACACTACCATTTCGATACCAAACAAAATTAATAATTCTATTGGTGCTACTAACCTTTACCTAATTAATTTTATTAAATTCTAACCTTAAATTATTTATCATTTTCTACGTTTCGATGACGCGCCGAATACGATACCGAAGTACACTCTTGGCCAACATAATGCCATTTCATAATACTGACCACTTAGTATATCCAAGGTATAAGATTAGAATGCTATCGTTACTAAATTATCTCCCTATTTAATTAAGTATTAAATTAAAGTGACTAACCTAAAAGGCTCTAATTTAATTATCTAAGTAAATTAAATGTTCTCCTAAATAAATATGTTATAGGATTAAAAAATCTGCAAGCGAATAAATTAAACACATAAAATAAAAAATACTAATTAAAAAAAACAAAGACTCAAACACAATTCATAGTAACTAAATAGAATAATAATATATAAAAATAAAATTATACGAGAATAATTTAAAAATTCAAAAATATTTTACTAAAATAATATCGCACACCTGAACTACAACCGTAGGATTCTATTATCGTTCCGGTTGATCGGCTTTGTCAATCATCTGCAAACTCCACTATGCATTGAAATTGCAGTGGATCAATTGTATGGATTTACCTTCCATTTCATTACCATTTTCCATAATCATTCCTCAGTCATTCCTTAACCATCTTCCATCATTGTCTCATCATTGCATTTTCATCCTCCATCATTACTCCATGATCATCTCCCATCATTGTTGTAATCATAAGTGTTCATCATTTCTTCCATCATCACAATCATATTCACTATCATCACTTCAATCATTGTTTCCATGATGGCCTCATCATTGCAATCATCTTTTAATCATTGTCTCCATGATAGCCATCATCATCACCTAATCATTACCTTTATAATAGCCAAAATCATTTCTTCTTTCCTTTGTTTCTTTCGAATCCACCAAAAGCCCACCACCCTCTGTATTTTTTTCTTTTTTTGTTTCAGACCTCTACAGCAAAATGAAAAAACTCCCCCCATGGCCGAACCTCACCTCTTCAACATATGCCCCCGATTATGCTATTGGTAACCGATAGTAACCTCCCACATAGTAACCGAAAACCTTCCAGGTAACCAACTCACCTTATCCATTTATTTATTTTATATATAATGTCATTTATGTATAATATTTATATTTAATATTCACTTTGGCCTTATTTCATATGCGAATACTCGGACGAAATTCGGGTATTACACCGCTCTTCCGAGTCATAGGAACCTGACAAACTAAAATGCCATGGTATCTCGTGTCACTCGAGTAGCACTATTCTATCAGTAAAGCACACTCCTTTTAGTCGTTGAAACCGTTCCCTACGCCTCTTTTGAGTGCTCTAGCTTTAAATTAGGCTCTATTTTTAGTCTAGAACCCATTGCTCACGTAGATCGTCCCTTATCTCCTTTCGGATGATCTAAGGATCTATAGCTACGCCTCTTCCAAGTGCTCTAGCATTAACCTAAACACGGGATACTACCGTGCCTCTTACAATGCCTAGATGATTATCAACAATGAGCAAAGCAAATATAAAAACACATACAAGACAATATATTAATAAAAGCAAAAGATAATCATCCACAAAAATAACCACCTAAACAAAGCTCACACGGTGGTGCTAAATGTTAAAGTAATATCATTCACATAAAACCTTAAACATTCAATCATCATCCTCTTAAAATATTAAAAATAAAGCAAAGGAAAGGAGGACTAGAAGACACTCTCAGATGCGAAGGTCGCCGGTTTCTTCAACCACCACGAGACGCCTTGGTGTGCTAGCCCCTTCTGGGTGCTTAGCACATCACTCCCTTTGAGCTCTATCGATGGAGGACTCCTTGGCCGGAGTTTGGAGAAGAAAGGCGGAAACTTTCCTCCGCTGCAAACAGCTCCAAAGGTACCTCTTTTCTTGTGTTTTTGTTCCTCTAAAAGGCTTCTCTTTTTCTTCTAGGTCACCATGTCTTTAAAAAGGGTGAAAACCCTAAAAGATAGGCAAAAATTCATTTCTGCCCCCTTCACGTGATGGTATTTCTACAGGGCTGGCAGTGGTGATAGCGGTCCCTTACTGAGGTGGCTCGCAATTAGACCATATTGGCTATGGTCCCCTACTGAGGTGGTTGTGGCCAAGCTTTAGTGGTCCCAATCGGCTGTAATGGCACTAACTGACATTTTTATCAAAATATCTCCTTGTCGTCTAGCTCAACACAGGAGTCCTCTAGCTTTGTCATGGCATTTTCCCATCGTTGTCCTTCTACGAATACCATGACAAATTACCTCAACTTCTATTTTTGCTTTACCTGCACAACACAACTCAAAAGAATTATCTTTCTCGTGAAATAACACCTATTATCACCTGAAAATGTCAAGGCATAATTATAAAATACATGCAATGTTATGAACCTAAATGCAACTAAATGAACCTATATGAGCCTAAAGACACTCAATAACTTAAGTAAAAAGGTCTAAAATATAACTTTTTTACGGAGTTATCATAGGTAAAACTTAAAAGTTGGTTAAACGGTTTTGAAACAACCCTAGGGGCATTTTGATACAGATTTTTCATAGTTTCAAAATGTTTCGATACAACCCTCAAGTTGTTTCAATACACCCATATTTTAAAGACTAACTGTTTTGATACAATGACATATGGGATACCCTTTTAATAAATGCATGTCTCTTTATATTTTGGTACCGTTTCAAAACTGGTAGCTCGAGTTTCGATACCGATGGTTACAGAGGTACATTTTTTGTAGGAAGATAAAGCTCTAACGTCTATAATCATGTTCCCAACAACTTCAACGGTTAGAATTCAGTGAGAATGTATAAAAACAAGCATTTCAAGTAGCAACAATAACCATTGAACCTCAAACAAACATCCAAGCAATCAAATCCAACTCCAAGCATTCTATAACTAAATTCATACACTCAACTCGTGTACTTCATTTCCATTCTTTGTAATTGAGTTTGGGGAGTGTCAAATTGTAATTGGGGCATATTTTTCAGTTGAGAGAAACCTTATTTGCCTATTTTCATCTTTGTAATCTTTGTGAGATATAAGTTAATCTTTGGGTAGAAAGGTTAACTTGATTGTAAAGGTTATCCCTTAAACTTAGAAAAATGTTGAACTCATTAGTGAATTAGTTAGAAAATCCTCAGTGGGAGTTAAGGTAGTGAATATAGAGCTTATTTTGAAGCTTAAACCAATATAATTCTTGTATTTTTAATTTTTTTCTAATTTCATCTAATCTTGCACTCAAAATATTTAATTCCCAATTCATTCCCTTTTGGACAATCTTAGAATTCAATCAACTCAGCAAAATCTTACAAACAAAAAAACACACAATCGCGGTATCTTTTTTCATGAAATTAATCAAAACACGAAATTAAATACGACGGCTAAAGAAATTATATAATTATGCATAAATCTCTAACAATGCAACTAAAATGTGTATAAGTATAATAATAATAATAATAATAATAATATGAATAAAAATAATAATAAAAATAATATTTTTTGAACACTTGTCTTGAATCTTTAAGAAATGTATTGAAAAATAAGTTTTGACTAACAAATATTGAAAAAATAACCCATAACAATAAATCTTTAAAAAATTAAGAGTGTGTACCTAATAATAATTATTAAAAAATTGAATTTTTAATATCAAATATTAAAAAATAACCCTACATAATAAATATTAAAACATTAAACTATTAATAACTTTTAAAAAAATTAAACTATCATTAAAATCTTAAATATGATATTAAAACTCATTAATATCTAAACTAAATAAATGTTAATTGCTTTTATATGTAAGTAGAGATAATAAGCCCATAAATAAATATTTAAATTTGAAAGGTTATTTATGTAATTAAATATTCTAAATAGTACTGAGCCTTGGGTGATAGTGTTTTTGGGGCGTCCTTTTGTCGACTCTCAGGGTTAACCCTAATCATTAAAGCTATAAAGGTGACTGAGAGGTTTTATGTTAAAAACGTCTTTTATCGTTTAATTTATTCATATTGTTTAATCTAAATGATAAATCAATTTTTATAATAATTATTAAATTAAAATTAAGTTTTAAAAAATGATTATTTAATTAGAGACAAAGCTATATTGTAGTTGGAAGGGGTAATCTCTCCTGCTCTCGAATTTTTTTTTACTTTTGTTTTCTTATTTAAATTTTTTTAAAATTTAGTTTATTTATGAATTTGTACCTCCCACCTTTAATTATTTATATTATATCCTCAACCCTAAATTCTGACTCTATCCCTATATTTAATATTAACAATTAACTATTGTTAACGGTTTAATTATAAATTAATATTTAATATAATTTTTTACATGTTTATTAGTTTTTAGAATATTATATTATAAAAGATCTTGAGATTGACGTATACAATCTTATAAAAAAAATATATAAAAATAATTTAATAATTATTAGTCTATAGATATTTAACGATAACTATTATTGTAGTCGTTCGATTAATCAAATTATTTAGTTTTTAACGATTAACTCACCTATAAATGTATTATGATATTCATTAACAATTGTGGTTATTTGTGCACACCTCTACCTATTGTTTGGCGACTGATGTTTACTAAAAATGTTTATGTGACATGGTTATTATAGAATGAGTTTTGATTTAAGGTTTGAACGTTAACCCAAATTTTAAATTATAAATTTTAAAAATATATTTAATTGTAAATTTTTAAATCATAACCTTTAATTATACTTCTATTTTTTAATATGAAACAAATAAAAATACTAAAAAAATATTTTTCGGGGATGTTAGTTGCTCACACCATTATACCCTGTTTCGTAAATGGAGTTAAAATTTTGGAGAATATAATAGAATTTTCCCTTAATCAAGAGTCATTTAGATGTGTTCATTACCCGATTGTTAGGACTCAACCGATGCTCTAACGAGAGCTTTAATTCGTTACATGATTTGTACAGTCATTCAAGTATGTACTACTTAATATTGTCTTTACAACATAATTTAATATCGTGTTGCTTGACTTTGCAAGATTTCACTACTTTTAGATGTGGTTTCAAAGGTTGGACCTCACACCACACTAGACTGATGGCGTAACTCTTCGTATAACTTATAACCATACAACTATCTACTCCAAGTGATGTTTGTTCAATGAAGAGTTGATCAAATTTGTCTAGGTACATCTCAGACCTACGTTGGTCCCTTCTGTCTAGTGCTATAAATTATGAGAAAACATGTGTAAGTATACACAGTCATACAAGTAATAAAGGGTGAGTGAGTATCGTTCCCACGAGTATCGGGGTAAAGTGTATGTCAACTTTGTCAAGGCAAAAAGGTGTCACTAAACAAAAAAATAAAAAAAAAGTGGTATAAATAGATGGAAATGAATATGTACGGTGAAAGTGTAATGATGAAATGCTATGACAATTTCAAAATGCAAGCAACTAAAATTGTCAAGGCAAGATGGAATTGATGGTGATGGCGCGATAGATGTATGAAAGCAGTATGAGAAGAGTATGCTACTGTGATTGCAAGTAAACAGAAAAAACAGAGGTAACACTTTGTAAATGCCAAGGCAAAAAGAGAAAACATGAGTAAGCTATATGATGTAATGATCCTCTATTGATGAGCCTTATTGGGAATGATTAATGGAGATTCTTATGGTCTTCTTAATCTCACTCCTACGAACATCTAGATACTATATGGTCTATTTACTCGACAGAGGTTTCTAATATGCTCCCGCTCTCTTAAATCAAAGTAACCTGACAGTCTAAAATGTCACGACATCTCCTCTTGGTCTCAGCAGTGACATCTAGCCTATCGAAAAAGCACACTTCTTTTAGTCATTGAAACCCTCACTTAAGTCTCTTTTGAGCACCTAAGGTCAGATTAGACTCTATTTATAGTCTAGAACTCATTGCTCACGTAGATCCTCCCTTAATTTCTCTCGAACACTAAGAATCTATGGCTAGGTTTCTCTCGAACACCTAACGTGCACCTAAAAAAAAGGAAACGGTCATGCCTCTTACAAGACAAGATGATTAAACAAAATGAGCAAAAGCAAATAAACAAACACATAATATGCTAGAATATTCATAAAAAGATAAAGTTAATCATCCATAAAAACATCCACCAAAATAAAAGCTAACATGATGGTGTGAAAGAATTTAAGAACAAATATCATTCACAAATATCATCTTTAAATCATCCACATAGATCCTCTCAAAAATATGAAATAAAGCAAAAGGAAAGGATAGAAGACACCCTCGATGCGCGTTATCGTCGGCCTCTTCGACCACCATGGGACGCTTTAGCGTGTTAGCCCCTCCCGAGTGCCTAGCACGCCACTCCCTTCAAGCTCTATCAAAGGAGGGATCCTTCGGACGGTGGTTGGGGAAGAAAGGTGGAAGGTTTCTCCTCCATTTTTTGCTCTTCTTGTGCCTCGAAAATAGCTCAAAAGGTCCTCTTTTTCCTTGAAAAAAGGTTGCTCCTTTATTAGGTCACCACTCCTTATAAAATGGGGGTGAAAACCCTAGGGTTTGATGGAAATTCCATTTGCACTCGAAGGTGGTATTTCTGACATAGTAATAGTGGTCACCCCAAGCTGGTTACAACCAACCTGTATAGCACCAGCTAGCACTCCTTTGCAAAATATCTTCTTGTCTTTTTGTGCAGCATTAGATGTCTTCAAATTTACCATGACATTTTCCCACCGCTATCCTTAAGCGAATGTCATGACAAATTTTCTTTGCTCCCAACTTTCTTTACCTGTAGAACGTCAACCAAAAGCATGACCTTTCCCGTAAAATAGCACCTATTGCCACACCATAATTGTCGAGGCATATCTAACTACTACATACAATGTTATGATCCTAAATGCATCTAAATGTTCTTATATACACTCAAAGACACTCAATAACTTAAGTAAAAAGGCTCTAATATAACCTTTTTACAGAGTTATCAGAGAGCATATAAAAGATAATTCTAGATTATATTTTTATGAATCAGTTTTTACATGTCAAGTTAAATAAAGCCTATTATGACACATACGACTCATGCTTAAATTTATGCTTAAATTTGGGTTGACTCGTTAAGATTTTGAATCAAGTTCGAGTTTGAATAATTTTAAATGAGACTGAAAAATCTAAGCTCGACTCGGCTTGTTAAAAACTCGAGTCGAGTTTGAGCTTCATTGGAGCCTAATCGACTTAAATGTTAACCGATCTTTGATCATGTTAGACTCGAGTAACTCTCATATATCACGTCTCATTTAAAGTCTAATAAAGAAAAAATTTTGATAATCAAATTGTGTAAATATAAATTTGTTAATTTTAGGGTTCAGTGTGTTAATTTAAGGTTTAAGACTTATGTTTAAGATTTAGATTTTAGTGTTTTAAGTTTAGAAATTTAAATTTTAAATTATAAAAAATAAAATATAATATATTATATTTTTAAATAACTTGTGATTTTTTTGAGTCAGATATCAAATAATTTGGTTCGTCAATAACTCAAACCGAGTTTAAACTCGAACAAAATCTAATCAAATTAAACTATAATCAAAATTTTACTAAATTAAATTTGAATAATTCGTAATTTATCGCGTATGAATGTAATATAACTCATATGAACTACTTTGATGATCAGATAAAACTAGTTGCGGTACAGCTAATGAAGTGTCAAGATAGGGTTGTTAAACAATAAACACACGAGATGACACATCTGTCCCAATCAGAGAGGGTAAATTGGTCAAAGAAAAAGAATAAAGAGCTAATCATGTTTTTTTTTCTAAACATAAGAGCTAAAAAGTTTGCAACCATAAAAATAAGTTGGTCACTAAATTATCTTAGAAAATATAAAATATCAATAAATTTTCAAAAGTTATATAATAAGTATTAAATTATAGTTTTTATTATAAAATTAATATCGAGTCACTAACTATTGTTAACTGTATGGATGAGTCTATCACGTGCGTCGAAAACCGCTGAACATCACTAACGCTAAACATTGTTGAACGTTATTAAACTAATTAATAGAAATTAAAAATTTAAAGGACTCAACATATAATTAGTAATTATTTAAATAAAATTTTAATTAAATTATTTTCTATAAGAAGATTTACACAGGTGATCACCCAACTATCATAATTTTTTGTGTTGGTCATCCAACAAATTTTTTAGTAATAATCGTCACTAATATTTTATTTCATTCTCATTTTGATCATCTTCCATTATATATTTAATGAAAATTATGAAATGACATGATTTAATAATAATTTTAGTTTTTAAAATTATTACACTATATCAATTTAATCCTAATAGAAAATAAATCATCAAATTTTAAATTAAACCCTAAATTTTTCATCCCTTTTATTTTTCTTTTACAACACTACTCTTAAAATTAATTAATCAACTCACTTATTATTATTTTTTATATGTCTTTGGAAAACTTATTAAGTTTTAAATTATAAAACACCATTTTAATTTTATGATTTGATTTTTTTAATTTAATTTAACTTCTTCATTCTTCAAATTACTTGTATACATTATTTTTTGAGTCAAATTTATACAAATATTTTAACATTTTACATATAAATATTAAAATAAAGCAATGTCAATTGTAAAATTATTCCTACAATTCAAAAAAATTTTAAACGTTCATTCTAATTTCAATCAAATTATTATCCACAAAATTATTGTTTTTTAATACTAAACTTACAAAACTATAATTGAATATCAATTTCCTTTTAATTTTAATCAAAGTTCAACTCATAATTATTTTTCTATTAAAAATCAAATTTTAAAAAAGACATTTTCGAATATAATTAAATTATGTTAGCTACAGTAATCGAATAGTAAAAAAATTAAACATTTTTTTAGATCGATAAAATCAATCAGTTTATTCATGTGATTATTGCATAATTTATGCTTTCACTTTATTTAATAAATATCTGTAAGACTGTAACCGATTACTATGTTTCAATTTTACATATTATATGAATTAAAATCCACACACAAACAATATAAAACTTAAAGATAAAATAATTTTTAAAAACAATATTAACAACATAATAATATTGTAAAACCAAACAATATTATTGGTATTGTTTAGACTATTAAACCACATAAAATGTAGTTATAGATATACTAAACTTTGACTTTGTAATAAAAAAACTCATTTTTTTAATTTTTTTTCACACACAATTAGAAAATAAACTTAATGTAGATCAATTTAACTCGTTATTTCTTGAACAACTTAAAACGTAAGATTTTTGTTAAAAATTTTGATAAACTACATTCATTATATATGTTAATCTCTAAATTTATTATAATTTTTTTTAAAAATATTGTCAAGAAAGATGAATTATAATTGTTAAAATGTTATAATTGTTTTTTAAATGTGATAATTAATTATAGAATCTCGTTAATTATTCCTATTATGAACTATTATTTCTATAGAACTAGTAGAATTTTAGGAAAACACAATAGTAGTGGATAATTGCTTCTATAGGTCCATTTTAATAAATTGCACAGGATCACTAAAATCTTTGAACCACCCCTGTAAACGAGGTAAGCTCGGCTCAAAAAGCTCGTGAATAGGCTCGAAATAATTATATATAAACATATATATATATGCATTAAAAACAATTTGTTTAGAAAAAATAATAAAATAATTAAGAGTAAATCCATTAAAAATAAATTAAATTAAATATTATCAACTAAAACAAATTTACAAAACTACAAATAATAAATAAAAAATAAACTACAAATAGATAAATAAATAATAAAAATAATATAAAAATTTGTCCATTTCGAGCTAATCCAAGTCGAGCCGAGCCCGAGCCCGAGCCAAGCCTGACTAGCTATGAGCCCGAGCTGAGCTCAGTAATATTATTTTCGAGCCGAGCTCGAGCCTAAATTTCCGAGCTCGGCGAGCCTCAAGCCGAGTCGAGCCCAGATATACCTGTTTCCGAACCGAGCCGACCTAACCTAGGTCGGGCTCGACTCGGCTCGTTATCTTCCTAATTATCCCCACCATCCCCCTCAGTTCCTCCCTGCATGATCCCTTCTCCTGTCACCATCATCTTCCCCACCAAAAGCAAAGAAAAATCTGTTGATTTAAGCATCACAAAGCTTTTCCATTCCCATTCCCATGCACTGTAAACACTTACTGGTCTCCCTAGTCCCCAATGCTTTGTTTTGGTGGACTTTCATCATCATTGCTAATTGCTAATTGCTATACAAAAAAGCTGTGTGAGTGGAGGGGTACCCACTCTCAAGACTCTGTTTTCAAACCAAATCATTCTCTCCGGAAATTCTGTCTCCATGAAATTTGACTAATGACTCGAGCAATTTTTGCATGCAAAAGTAATTTTAGGATTTAAGTTTCAGTATCTATTTTAACACATTCATAAATTTATAGTACATGTTTTATTTTATATTGATTTTACATATAGAATTTGATTTCAACTAAATTCAATTTCTTTCTTGACTGAATGGAGTTGCTATGAAACATAGTCCTGACACAGGCACCCGGCAACACCATAAAACTATGTTTTTGGTTCCTACAACAATTCTTTGTGTCGTCACATGAGAATCTGTAAGTAACTAATAAATGGCTAGTAATCGAATGATACAAAGAACAATAATTGTTGCAACTTCGAAGTAGCCTTTAAGATATATTAAATAATGAATTTAGTTTTTATATTTAGATGATGTAATCTAATTAATAAGATTAATCCCATTGAGTAAGTTCTCTCTTTATAGAATTTTTTAAAAAGAAAAAGTGTTTTAAGTAACCAAACTTGACTAAGCAAATATTTCCCAGTCTTAGAAAAAGGCTTTTATTCAGACAATCGGATATAAAAGTATGTCTTGTAAGGGTCCCTGTACTTATCATTAGCAGAATATCAACTTTTGACATCTCAAATTCTCTAATATTAATATATATTTTTATGATATGTCGTTTAATGTACATTGATTTTTGAAATTTAATTAAATCTGGATTAGACTTCTCTTTATGATTAAATTTATTTAAAATTATTATTATTATTATTATTATTATTATTATTATTTATAACACTCGAATTCAAACTCAAAACATTGTTTATGAATATTAAATTCCCTGCAGGATCCAACTAGGATCTATAAAATCCTTTTACATAAAACATTTATAATTGAATGATTTAATATGCGAAACATATATAATTTTTATATTAACAAAAAGTACTTTAATTTGAAAATTTCTTAAAATAATGCAAAAAAATATTTTTTAAAAAGTGAACTTTGGAAATTATTTCTTAAAATATTACACATTAAACAGTAAAATTAAAGTCAAACTCGTTAAAATTTAATTTTTAAAAAATACTTTAAATTACTGTTCAAATTATAATATTTTAAAAATAATTTTTAAAATTCGCTATTAAGAAATTTACATTATTTTAAAAAAGTCTATTTTAGTTTTAATATCGATTTTTCAATAATTTTCTAAATAAATAAACAAACTAAATGAAAGGATGGGTGTAGTTGAATTTTAATTTATCACACTGACCCACCCACCTCTCACTTTTTTGTTTTATTCTATTTTTTAATTATATAAAAGCAAAAGTTAAAACAAAAATAAAAGCTCACCCTCTACTATATCCGGCAACATCAATAGTTCTGAAATTTTAATTTTCATTCTGATAGCTTGACCTGGGATTGGACATTGATTTGCCAAAATCAATCCCATTGGGCCACACTTCTCTTTACTCAATTTTCTTTTTATCATAAAGCAAAGTTAATGCACCAGTTTTTTTTATTACCATCCTTTTCATATTATTATATTTTGTGGGTATTATCTTTTATTTATTCTCATGAACTGTACAACAAAAAGTACATGCATTAATTCATTGTGATAAAGCTTTGATATGGCGCATAAGGTTGATATTTAAAACTACCCAAAAAGGAGAAAGATGTAGGCAAGGCAGAGACAACTTGGGGTTGATTTTTATTTTTTTCTTTTAAATATTTTAAAATGTTGATCGAGTATAATTTAATTAATATTATTAATATAATATAAAAAGTATAAAATCAAACATGATTGTGATAGGTGAGCAAACGACCAGACAGGTTTGTCTTCTTTTTCAGGCAGTGATATTGCTTCAACAATTAAAGCCACCACTGTCAATGGTTTCTTCCTTTAATTTTTACCCACCAGTGATGTATTAACGTGCTGCACTTGTATTTTGCTTAACTTCAACTCCGGCCTAATAGGTTTTTCTCTCTCTCTGAACATGAAAATGGTTAGGTTGATTGCTTCAGGTCTCATGGTTGTAACTTTTATTAGTTTATCATAAACATATCTCAAAAAAATAATAAATATTGTCGGCTGCTATAAAAAAAAAAGTTGAATTAAATTCCCTAAAGTTGCACGTATTTTGGTTTTGATACTTTGTTTAAAACCGATGGACATTTAGGGGTGTGAACTCTTGAGTGGGGGACGGGTATCCAACAGGAATCAGGCTTCCCTCGGTCGTAAGTAGAACTACAGCGACCAGCATCTTGTCTTTTGGCTGCCAGTAGTTTCAGGACAGAGATGGAAAATATACTTCTTATTTCTTGAAAAAAAAAATGGAACTTTGAATATTTTAAATGCGTTTTTGTGTTTATAAAAGGAAAAGAGGAATACAAAAGAGGAAATGAAAGGAGCGTAGGTAAAGATAAAGAAGAGGTCTTTCTCATACACAGATCCCAATGGAATGCAGGAAGGATGCCCAGCATTAGCTTGCTGGAACACTTTGTTTCTTTCTTTTCCTATTTGTTTAGTTTAAAGGAACTTGCTTTGTTCCTCTTTAGAAATGTTTTCAGTGAGAGAGAGACAGAGTTTCATGCATATAGAATAGATTGAGTAGCAGGAGCTTTGGATTTGTTTAAGATGAGTTGTTAGATTTGGTCCATTTACTTCTGCTGCTACAAACCAAAAATCATCAGTTTTCTTTATTTCTTTGGCTCTTCTCTTTTTTCTTTTAAAAAAATGGAGTGAAGCAAAGGAAATGGTTGTTTTTATGATTATGTTATTTGTTTCCCAATGATTGAGTTGCCCTTGCACTAGACTAACAACTCTCCAACTTTACTAGAATCATTGCTGGGTTTTGAAAGCAGCAGCAGCGTAGTAAGAAAATGAAGTCCATGAGTAATGATGATAATAATATTAACAACACAAACTGGTTAGGTTTTTCTCTCTCTCCGAACATGAAAATGGAGGTTAGCAATCAAGAAGCTCATCACTATACGCAGTCTGGTTCAGCTTCAGTTGCTGGTGCTGGGGTTACCACAGCAGTTCCATCAAGCTTTTTCCAATCTCCATCTCATCTTAATTATGGACTTTATTGTGGAGTTGAAGGAGAAAACAGTGGCTTGTATTCTCACTTCCCTGTCATGCCACTCAAATCTGATGGGTCTCTTTGTTTGATGGAAGCTCTTGGCAGGTCACAACAACCACAAGGTAATTAGTCTCAATAATGCTTGTTTATTATTACTAGTATTTTTGAGTTTTGTTTTTTGTATTTTTCTTAAACTTCTCCTGCCTTTTTTGTATTTTGACTTTTGGTGTGAAGCAATGGTTCCTACTTCAACTCCAAAACTGGAGGATTTCTTTGGGGTTGCAACCATGGGGACCCATCACTTTGAAAGTGGAGACAGAGGAACTATGGCTCTAAGTTTGGACAGCATGTATTACCATCAAAATCTGGGTCAAGAACACAACAACCAGAGTTGCTTAGACCACCTGCAGCTGTCCTCCAGGCAGCTGCACCACCAACAGCAGCTTGAGGCCCCACAGTACCAATATTACTCTGGATATAGGAACCAAGAAATGTTACTAGGAGAGGAAGGTAAAGAAACCCATGTTACAGACTGCAATCTCCAGGCCCCAACAATGGCAGATGATGGTGCACCGGGCATGAAGCTCTGGGTTTCAAGGAACTACTCCACTGAGCATGCCATGCACCAAAAGATGATCGGTTGCTTGGGTGATAATGGATCTGAATCTGGCTCTATTGGTGCAATAGCATATGGGGATTTACAGTCTTTGAGCTTGTCCATGAGCCCTGGCTCACAATCAAGCTGTGTTACTGGTTCACAGCGAATCTCACCTTCTGCACCTGACTATGCAGCCTCCATGGAAACAAAGAAACGAGGGCCTGAGAAGGTAGAACAGAAGCAAACCGTCCATAGGAAATCCATTGATACTTTTGGCCAAAGAACATCTCAATATAGAGGTGTCACAAGGTTATTGTTTTCCTTTTATCTTTTTAATTCTGTTTAATATTCTTAAACTAGTTTGTCTTAAATCAATCTTTACATTTTAACTAAGAAAAGCTTTTCTGTTTTTAGTAACCGAAGTTTTATCTGAAAGAAAAAGCTTCATTTTTTACTGTTCTTTGTTTTTCTTGTGTTTACAATTTACATCACTCAGACATAGATGGACTGGAAGATATGAGGCCCACCTATGGGACAACAGTTGCAAGAAGGAAGGGCAGAGCAGGAAAGGAAGACAAGGTTAGATTCCTGCAAAAACATCATCTATTTTCATTTAATTAGTTTTTTTTTCTTGTTGTTCTTGACCTGATTTTTGTTTCTTGTTTTTCTTTTTGGTCTGGGGTTTTGATTATAATGAAATGATGATGGTTCACAGTTTATTTAGGTAAACTCTTCTGACATTATTAATAATTATCAAAGTATATTACGTTTGAACTTTGAATCTGTCATGTGCTGAACAAGTGTTTCCGAAATCTTAAATTTTAGGGGGTTATGACATGGAAGAGAAAGCTGCACGAGCTTATGATCTAGCTGCACTCAAGTATTGGGGACCCTCGACTCACGTCAATTTCCCAGTAATTATCTGGTTCTCATTACATTTTCAAATCTAATGGTTCTTTTCTAAGCAACTTTTTCAGTTTTCTTTTTCTGGTACTGAAATGGTAATTATGGTGTTTTGTTTGTGTTTGGGAAGTTGGAGAATTACCAAAAAGAACTTGAAGAAATGAAGAACATGACAAGACAGGAGTATGTTGCTCACTTGAGAAGGTACAATCTTTTCCCCTGTGTAGTGCACTGTGTTTTTTTCATGATGATTTTTATCAACTGTTCATAATTAAACTATGCAGGAAAAGCAGTGGATTCTCAAGGGGAGCTTCAATGTACAGAGGAGTCACAAGGTCTTGTAATCAAATTCCAATTATATATGATAGTTGAACTGTAAAAACTCCATTTCACCTCATTTTTCTCATAGTTTTATATATTCATACATTTTAAGCAGGCATCATCAACATGGAAGATGGCAAGCACGTATAGGAAGAGTTGCAGGGAATAAAGATCTTTATCTTGGAACATTTAGTGAGTTCTCTTTGCCTATTTTATTCAGTCATGTGTGTTTTCTTTGACTTATGAAAGGCCAATCTTTAGCTCTTTCGGCTCTTTTTAAGCCACTAGTCATGCTTGATGTGAGCTGTTCTTCCCAAAAGAAAAATGCATACGGAGAAGAAAAGTGAAAAAGAAATATGCACAAAAAGAAATGTGAAGATAATTCTAGAGTGATAGTTTACGTTGTTTAATTGCAGGCACTCAAGAGGAAGCAGCCGAGGCTTATGACATAGCTGCCATTAAGTTCCGTGGGGTGAACGCTGTGACAAACTTCGACATAACGCGGTATGATGTCGAAAGAATCATGGCTAGCAATACCCTTCTCACTGGAGAACTTGCAAGGCGAAACAAAGATATCGGACCGGGTAATGGGACTGTCAATCACAACCTTTTAACTGATAACATCAATGCCAATGGTGAAAACAATAACATGTCACCAAAGAACAATGGGGTTCAACCCGATTGGAAAATGGCCCTTTATCAGTCATCCCATCAGCAACTTGAGATGAAACAGCCGAATGTTATTGACAACTACAAGGCTCAGGATTTCTCTTTGGCACCAGAAACCATGATCGGGGTTGACACAATCAGTTCAAGCCTCAGAGAGGTGGATGATTCGAGCAAGATGGGGACTCACTTGTCCAATGCTTCATCATTGGTGACTAGTTTAAGCAGCTCAAGAGAAGGCAGCCCGGATAGAAGCAGTTTACCTATTGCGTTCCCCATGCCTCCTCCAGCATCCAAGTTGTTCTCCAGTTCAGCAAACATTGTGAATTCTTGGATTCCTTCAGCTCAGTTGAGGCCTGCAATTTCCATGCCACAGATGCCAGTTTTTGCTGCCTGGACAGATGCATAGATTAAAAAAAGTGTTTCTTTTTTTTCCGCACGGAATTAAAAAAATCAGGGAAAAAGTTTGTTTTTTCTTCTTTTCTTATGAGAAATGCGTTAGTCAAGAAAATTTAAGGTGTTAATGGAGTGGTCTACGACTTGTAATGAAGAAGAACAAAACTCATATCCTTTTGAACATCTCATATGAAGATCTTGAATCTAAAATTTGGTAGAGGAAAGCTTTAAAAGACAATATGATTGAAGTGTCTGAAATGATATTGGCAATATTCACAATTGGATTCAGCTTTAAATTGGTCCTCTTAAGTACAAAAACAGCTCGGTATGTGTCCCAATAATGCAAAAGCTGGTCTTCCAACTTTTTTTTTCTTTGACCACAAAATCTCTGTTCTCAAATAATACCCTTTAGCAAAATCATACCGTTTCAGCTTTCTCCAGAGGTGAAAACAACAGAAAAGAGACATTCCTTCGCATGATTCAAAGAAACGAATGAAAAAGTAAGTGGCCGAGGCCAAGTGTCCTGGGTGGATTCAAGGGTCTTAATGATGAGTTACCCACTTACTGTGGGGCTTACGAGGTGGGATTCTTGAATGACCAGTCAATTGGGTTTGATTGATCGATCATCATTTGTTCTTCACTCGTTTGGGTAATCATTGTTTCTTCCCTTTCATGGCTTCATGCACATGTGAGGACTCGGTGCTTTCATTCAAAGATTGTAACATGATGACCAAGTTTGACGGATTGGAAGGAAAAACTTTATTAAAAAAATCGGTTGATTTTAACTTTATTTAATTTTAAAAAAATAAATAAAATTTAAATCATAATTTTTTTGAATTTTTTAATAATTAGTTAATTAATTTTAAAAGTTAATCGAGTGTAACGATTATATATAATATATTATACGTAAAATATAAAATATATAATCGTATATATTTAAGACTTGAGACTTGAGATTTAAGATTTATATTTAGGATTTAAGAAATTTGACTATGGGATATTTTTTAGGGCATAAGCATGGACAAAGCCATGTTTAACATGGGAGGGGCAAATCAATTTTTTTTGTATAATTACATTTAAGGTCCTTGTTAGTTTTAATAATAGTAAAATAAGGATTTTGCTCTTCTCAAATTTTAGATTTAAAGGCTTAATAGATCTTTGTCCCTTTTAATGTTCGATTCTAGCTTCGTCCGTTGGCGTAAAGTTTAGAATTTAAGGTTATGGTTTAAAATTTAATTTTTTTAGTGTTGGAGAATAAAAAGGTACTGAAAAGGAGGAGAATATTTTTATTAGTATATGGGATATAGAAAGTCGTTAAAATTAGAGTAATATGTATTATAACATTATAAATATTATAATTAAATTTATATAAAAACTTGAAAATATACCTCAAATTTTATAAATTTTACTCGACTAAAAAAATAATTTTTTAATAATAAAATAAAATTTATGAACTTAAATAATTCAAAATTTCTTTAACTTTATTTGCTCCGTTCAAAATTTTCTTTGTTGTACTTAATATGAAGAAAGAGCTGAAATATTAGAATAGAAATGCTATTTTGGGTGTTCTTATTTATATTTTGATAGTTAGATTCAAAATCGACCGATTGATTTTGTTAAAAGAGTTGAATTAACTTCTTGAATGAATTGGTTAAAATCCGAAAATAGTGATTAATATTGTACGATAATTTTTGAGTGATTCAACTACCCAATCAAATATGCATTCACTGCCTTACTATACCATTAAAGATTTTATAGTTTACCACTATAAATTCTTTATTTTTACAAGTCAAAAAGGTAAACTTTACAATCATATTTTTTCAATGGTTAAGAAGAACCTTACAATCCAATTTTTTTATGATTCTATTTTACTACATTCATTACCTTATTTTTTGGGGATAAACTAGAATTTTTCCTTTTTACAAGATAATTATGTAAACAAAAAACTCACAATTCGGGTGTTTACAAGATTGAAGCTCGCAAGAGTGTAAAAAAATAATCAATTAAAACGTTTTATATATACTATATACAAATGAAATAAGACAATAAGACTTGAAAGTTATTTTTTATTTTTATTTTTTTTGATCATGAAGCTTGAAATATTCTCTGACCATTTAGAAGTGTCCCAATTCTCAAGTCATCTTATAAATTGCGGAATGAGCCATTAGTCGTTTATGGTCATTGATATATTTTGGAGGCATTGGGAACTTAATTATAACAATAAATATAGTTCTAGGCAAGTCGATATTTATACACAATTTCGGGTATTAATATCTACCTTAAAGTAGAAAGAGCCATTATGATACTTTTGTGTTGGGTATCGGTACAAAATACTTCGATATCGATACAAGTTTACGTGTATCAATACAAGTTTGACTTATCATTACGTTCATTTCTGACTAAAAAGTTAAAACCCTTTAATAAAATAAATAGTGTATCAGTATGGGCTAAGTTATATCGGTACGAAAACATCCATGTTGATACTCAAAGTCAATTTTTAACATTTTTATTATTTAAAAATATTTAAACATGTCAATAAAACCCTTTAAAAACCTTTTAAATATATATTTTTTAAGTTTATGACCTTTTGAATTATTTTTGCAAATTAATTCTAGTCCAAAAATATTTTTATTTTAAATTATATCAAAATTAATATATCAACGATATCTATTTTTTTCATATAACAAAACTATTTAAAATTGTTTCCGAATATTCTCTCTTAAAAAATAATTTTAAAAAATGAATAATTTTAAAAACTATTTAATCTCTCTTTTTTAAAAAATGTTTTTTTAAATATATTTCTCTTCTTATATAAAAATAATTCAAACAGTTTGAAATCAATTGTTAGTACAAGATAACCAAGATGAGTAATATAATTTTTTTTCAATCAAAAGCTCACACTTAAACAAAGTATAACGACCCTAAAAAAATCTTAAATTTGTAATGAAAGGTCATTATTTTGAAGATAATAAAATTCGAAAATGAATTAAAAATTAAAATGTTAAAAATTCAATTCGAAAGGTTAAAAGTAAAAAGGGTTGGTTAACAATTTATTTAATTTTAAATAAATTAAAATGTAGGAGAATATTTAGGAAAACAATTTAGAAAAATGATTGGAGTCACCACCGATTATTTTGGTAGACTGAACACCGTAAAATCACAGATTTAAAAAAATAAGAGTTTCAGAGTCAGTTACGATTAAAAAATGGTGTTAGCATTTTTAAATTGTCTAAAATCGTTACCTAAAAGTATTTAGCTCTTAATTAATATATAGTTTTCAAATTAAAGTGACAATTAAATTGGTCTTTAATTAAAAATTCGAATAAATTTTAAAGATCTCAATATTTGAAGATAAACGCACAAACCGTCACCACTACGAATAATACCAGTCTCGTTTATGACCGAATATTGAGATACCGCATTAGTTATTGATTTAACAATTTGAAATACAACTTAAATGAGAGATAAATTTAAATAAGACGTAACACTCCAATTTTATCCCTATTTCAAACCCTAATTCCAATTGAATTCCCAAATTAAAACCCTAAAAATTTAGGGATTTTCAGCGATCAATTTGTAAGTCTCTGAAAGTTAGAGGGTTTTTCTGAAGTTCTGAATAAGTTCTGGCTTTAGTTGTGTAATTAAACCATTTCCTTTTTGGAAACAATCTTCCTCCTTCCGTTTCAGATTGGTTTTGTGAGAATTAATTTCTCAATTGATTTTGATTTAGTTCTTTTAACCACTCGGTATTTCAAGTGAAATCAAATCGTGAGGCATCATTCTTTTCTCTGAATTCTTTGAATCGTTCTTCCGAGTTCTGGGTGTCATAGATTTTGATCCCGAGCATCTGTCTCCTTCTCCTCCTAGCCGACCTTTCGTTCCTCAGACATCGGGGCACACATATTCTACCCCCGTTCGATTTAGTGGTAGAGCCGAGTCCAGTAGACGTTATTATTAACGTTAAGCTACTGTTCAGGTGTGTCTCTCCCGACGATTTCCTGTTTATTTCTGTGTGCAACTTTCTGTGTATATGTTAATTCCGTGTAACATGTTGATTGTATTATTTCTGTTATTTTCTGCAATTAATTAAATAATTGTTACGCTCTGAAATATTAACTAAATATCTGATTCTGAACTGTTATGCATGCCTCATGTTATTCTCTTTGGCATGTATTCCGATTATGATATATGTTCATGCCTGATTTTCTGTTCATGTCATGACATCGGTAGAATATTTGTACTGGGAAGTTTAGTGACTCTACCTATGGGTCGAGTATCCATTTCTGTTCAGTGACTCCACCTTCGGGTCAAGCTTCACTTCTGTTGGCGTGATGGAGTTAGAGTGGTTCAGGGGAACCTTTTCTTCTGATGGTGTTCGGAGTTGGGTGCATATCATATCATACATTCATCATATCGCATGGTCTGTTCTGTTTTATAATATGTTATTATGTTATGAAATTATGTTATTCTATTTTGTAGTTATGATTATCTGCACCTTAGAGACACACTAGGCTCCTAAGCTTACACCCCATAGTTTTCTGTTTCAGATCTCTGACCTAGGCTACGTACGGTACTTGGAGGATCCTAACTCAAATTATTTTTATCGTATGTTTTACAATTTCAGTTTTCAGATTATAAAATTTTATTTGGATATTATTTTTTGTATAAAGGACTTTGAAATTTATTTTGAATTTTAGAATATTAAATGTTTATGAAATTATGGGTTGAACTCGGTTAAAATAAATGATATATTTCAATGTCTTTAAATTATTAATTATTTAATAATTTATTAGAAATTTTAATATTATTTTTATAAAAACCATAGCTTGTGAATCAAGCTTTCATAACGAAAATCCTAACTTGTAATCTAAGAAATTAGGTTAATTTTAGGGGTTACAAGACATACATGATATAAAACAAAGAGGCATAATTATAAAGACAACAAATATAAAGCCAACATAGCATGTGAACTAAACCAATAACATTACATACATATATAAGGCATATAACAATATTAACAAAAATAAATAAATAAATACATGTCATGAATAAAAGCTTACATAAACACCTAAGAAAACCATATAACACATAATATCATAGATCAAATAAATATAACCAACAAAGTAAGCAAATAACATATATAAATTAACAAGACAAAAAACATATAATAAACAAATATAAATAAATAATAGAAGATACCAATAAAATCATTTAAATTTCATTGAACCATAAGAATGGATTACATAATAAATATATCAAAATTTTGTAAATAAAATAATGAAGAACTAAAACAAGAATAAAGAACAAGAATGAAAGAACAAAGAGAAGATAGAAAGAAATATATTTGTATTATTCTTAATATTGACTTGTATATAATGCTTTCACAGACTCATCTATTTATAGGCATAAGCAGTACATAATGTATTAAACTCTAATTAATGAAGATAATATTTCTAATTGATAGAGTTCTTATTATGATAGACATCCACATAGATAATATTTATAACACTCCCCCTTGGATATCTATGAAGATAATGTGATTGTTAAAACCTTACTAAGATAAAAACCCTGTGGGAAAAAAATCTAAGTGAAGGAAAAAGAGCACACATCTTTGATACGCATAACATGTTACCTCATTAAAAACTTTACCAGAAAAAACCCATTGGAACAAAACCTCGATCAAGAAAAAAAGAGTGCAACACGTACTTACTCCCCCTCATGATAACATCACATAAGATTTTGAATCTTCATAATTCAATATTGAAAATACTATATTTTTTAAGGAAATTTGATCATTCTTATAGTATTTTCTCAATTAGTACTTACTGAGGCTATTATACCAAATACACCAAAATTTTCAATGAGATATCTAAATAAATTTTCTCAGAATTTTTCAAATGCTTTTAGCACTTTAAATCCTTCAAGGATAAATATGGATCCATAAAATAATCAAACGCATATAAAGTATTTCAAAACTGCCGAATTAATTGCATTAACCATGAGGTAGTTAAAAATTCTTCATTGTTCAAGTGGTGATATAACTCACGACTATTTATTTATAACCCACTTGCATTACGCCTTTAGGTATTTGGATTGTTGGTCTAAAAACTTTACTTTTGGAAGCTCAAAGAATTTTTCTATGTTGGCCAATCAATATCTATAGATCTCTATACAAGATCCTCGTTTTCTTTATTTACTTCTTATAGAAGTATTCTATGTAAAATTATTATCGATAACTTTTTAATTTCTAGTTCTATTATTTTCTCGTATTGACATAACTCATCGAGATCTCTTCAAGATTTTAATCTTTATTTCAGGTACCTAAAACTCTTTTAGAGTTTATAATTAGTTATGTCTTGGGTCTCTTCAAGAGCACCTACAAAAATCTAAAAGACATGATTTACGAGAATATATATGTAGATGCATATATATGAAGTTTTTATAATTAGTTATCCATCTCATATTTCTTTCTATTTACGAGAATTTTGATTATTGGAATCAATTTCAACTATCATGCTTCAGGCATGATTTACGTTAATTTACTCTAACATATCATTCAAATTTAGAGCATTTTTAGCTGGACATGAGACTTGATTATTCTCATTAGGTTCATAAATATGTCTAGCAGTTGACATATAATAACATGAATTATCTTATGAACTTTTGGTTCATATACGAGGATCTTAGAATATGATAATTCATTTTACTTGTTTATCCAGTTGATTATTCTCCCCCTGATATTGAGAAAAATTGTCTCATAAATGATTCTCCAGTTAATGTTTAAGAACTTAAACATAAAAGAAAAATATATGGCTTCTAACTAAAAACCAATCATAATGAGAAGTTTATTATAACTCGTTAGCTTGATGCGTATAAGTGTTGTTATGTGAAAATACCATATGAATGTTTTGTTCTCATGGTTTAGCTATTAAAGAGGAGGCATCCAACCGAAATTTAGGCTAAACTGTTTTGTTCATAATCTATAGGCTTTGTAATAGTTATTTCAACTAATATAACCTAAAATATAAACTCACAACCTTTAACAAGACAAATAGTCTTAATTGCATAATCTGAATCTTTTCTAACCAATCTCACAAACTTCTGGTTGTAAGTTGATAATATATATGTAGATGCATCTACAAAAATCATATAAAAACTTTCTATATTTGTGGATATATGAGCCTATATTTTCTTCAGATATGTAAGACATGTAGTCTCAACTTTAGTACAAGAACTTTAGGTTCTTTTAGTAAAAGAAATTTAATCGGTTCTTTTAAGAAAAAGCACCACATAAACTTTAGGTTCTTTTAATAAATGTGCATATAAATCCTAATTATTTTTTGCATCATTATTGATCAGGATGGTCGAACTGATTATGTCAAATATATGTTTACATATATCTCTGAATTTGTAAATTTATGGTTTACCATAACATGAAATTCAATCTCATTTGTACATGTGTAGTGCCAAAAATTATTCCATTGAATAAGAATATATTTAGCTTTTTCGGAGCTTTACATGAAAAATTAATCTTTTTGATAGCAATGTATAACTCTTATAGAGCTTTCAACTGACTTTTGGGCTACCATAACTTATATTCACATTTGGCTTATTTCGTATGTCAATTGATAACATATGTCATCTATAACTCTCAAAAGATTATATCCACTTTGGTGTTGACGATATCATTACATTTAACGGTAAGTATTGTGATATTCACAATTATGCACTTTTATAATGTGCTTTCTCTTAAAATACATTGCTCTTTTGGAGCATCAATATTTTCATATACTTTGAGATATAGTATTCACATTATCCCTTGCATTTAAATGGGAAAAATATATATCTTATGCTTCTACTAAGCATAAAACATCACTATTTTTTGTAGATTATATTTGTGACGTAATCATATTCTTCAAAGAATAAATAAATAAATGCTACTATAATATTTAAATAAATACCATTAATAAAATTAACATAATATTTACTAAAAAAATCTATGATAAAATAAGCATATCTTCCTAATAAACATAAAGCAAATATGAAATTAACTAAAAGACTCTTCCTAATAAACATAAAGTAAATATGAAATAAATTAAAGACATCAAATATTCCTCTTAGGGGATATGATGAAATCATCAACTTCTATATTTGTAATGCCATAATTGTCTTGACCATTGCTGGAAATGCCATAATCATCTTTGTTATTGATATAAACAAAATTTGTTTCAACTCCTTTTCCTTTACCACTTATTGATTGTTGGTAAAGTTCCACAAGATGTTTTGGCATATGGCAAGCACGAGCCCAATGATTTGTGCTTCCACATCGATGACACCTAGATTCCTCTTTCTTGGATTGATATTTTGCACCATTATCATCCTTATTATTCCACTTGTGGTGGGTATAACTACTTTTAAAACGACCACCTCGCCTACATCCTCGACTATAACTATGACCACGCCCACGTCTATAGCTATGACCACGATTAATGGTGTAGTCTTTCTTTTTCCCGCTATAGAATGTCGCATTCGCTTCAGGGAATGGAGTGAAGCCAGTTAGGCGATATTTATGATTTTTCATGAGTAGCTCATTATTTTGCTCAGCCATAAGAAGGCAAAAAATTAACTTAGAAAATTTTTTAAAGCCTTTTTCACGATATTGTGTCTAAAGGACAATATTGTTGGCATGAAAAGCGGAGTATGTTTTTTCTAACATATCCTCATCAGTAATATTTTGACCATAAAACTTCAATTGTGAAGTAATTCGAAACATAACAGAGTTATACTCGCTTACTGATTTAAAATCTTGTAATCTCAGATGCAAGCAATCATATCGAGCTTTAGGCAGAATAACAGTTTTCAGGTGGTCATATCATTCCTTTAGATTTTCCAAAGAATAAGAGGATCTTTTACCTTTAAATATTCTAATTTTAACCCCTCATGAAGGTGACAACAAAGAAGTATCATGGCTCTGGCCTTATTTTGAGCAAATTTTGCATTCTCCTCTTTAATAGTATTTTCCAGGCCATTTGCATCTAGATGTATTTCGGCATCTAAGATCCAAGATAAATAATTCTTTCCAGAAATATCAAGATCCGCAAACTCAATTTTTGCAAGATTTTTCATTGATATACTATAAAAGACAAATAAAAAATTAGATCAACTATATCTTAAATATATACAAATAAAGATTTGACCCTCATACGCGGCGTTGTTAAACCATTCCACAAGATCCTTAAAAGAAACCTCCTTTGAGACCAGTAGCCTCGCAAAACAGGATGTCCATCCAATATATTCGGATTAAATTATCAAAACAAAAAACATATTAACTAACACATATATATACAAATTATAATCATTATCGCATATATATTATGTTATAAATTAAAATATATAAGATGAAAAAAAACATACAGGGTAAATCTTTGAAGAAACTTAAAATAAAAATCTTCTGAGAAAACTCTTGCTGATAACGTGCTGTAAATAAAATGATGAAGAACTAAAACAAGAATAAAGAACAAGAATGAAAGAACAAAGAGAAGATAGAAAGAAATATATTTGTATTACTCTCAATATTGATTTGTGTACAATGCCTTCACAAACTCATCTATTTATAAGCATAAGTAGTACATAATGTATATATTTAATGAAGATAATATTTCTAGTCGATAGAGTTCTTATTATGATAGACATCCACATATATAATATTCATAACACAAAAAGAATAATATGCTTAAATATACTCGATTAGAATCAATCTACAATCAGTGTTTGGTGAAGTTTGATCCAAGGAATTTTATGATTTAAAGGTCAAGGATTCAAAGGAATGATTTGGTGGGGAATAGGGATGACAATTTAATCCGAATCCGATTTGATCCGAAGAAAAAAATTCGATCCAAATCCTATTTAAATAAATCCGAATTCGAAAAAAAATCTGAATCCTAATAGGAGATGGATTGGATATGGATTATACAAGGATCTGATCCGAATATAATCTGAATTCGATCCATATCTTAGTCCAATCCAAATCCGAACTCAAATCCAATCCATATTTTATTCTAAAATAAATTATTTAAAATTTATAAATCTTAGCGAAATAATGGAAGTTTCATTGTTGAAAGTTTCTTCTTCTATGACGAATATTGATGATTGAAATTGTTGGTTTTATTTTAAATTTATTTTATTTTTAGTTATAATATATGATAGACATCTATATTATGATCCAAAAAGACTTTGATGATCGCAGTTATATAACAATTAGTAAAGACAATTGTTTTAAAGACTAATAAGATTTTTGTTTTAGTTATTTAAAATTAAAGTTTAAGTAGTTTTTTTTAATTTGCTGATTGAGTTTTAATATTTTTTTTTAATTTATTTGTGTTATTAATTAAAATATTTATGATAAAAAATAATTATTATCTTCAAAGAAATTTGTTGAAGATTTGGAGTTTTCACTTTAAAAAATCAAAAATTAATTGGATATGGATATTCGGGTTTGGATTTTAAATATTTTATTTGGATCGAACTTGGATATAATATAATCGGATACGGATTCGAACTTGGATTAATCTAAGAGTCCGATTATTAATTGGATTTGATTTAGACTTTGTATAGTTCAATCCAAGTCCGATCCATTGCCATTCCTAGTGGGGAAATGATTTGGAGATGGTCGATTGATGTGAGAAATGATAAGGTTAAAGCTACATGGATTCAAAATGAAAATTGGTGTAACCCCTGAATTTAATCTAATTTCTTAGGTTAAAACTTAGGGATCATGTTAAAGAAACTTGTAACTCAAGTTAGGTTTTCATTAATGAAATTGCTGAAATCTGATAAATTAATTAAATAGAAGGTAATCAAAATACTGAATAATACATAAAAACATAATTTAAAAGTTTAAACCAAATTATAAATAACAATTACAAAATCCAAATAAATGTTCAAGTACAATACAAAAATTAACAACTAAAAATTAAAATAAGTTTGGAACATTAAACCATAGGGATAAGAAGTTCAGAATCAATAGTCCTCCAAGTACTGTAACCTAAGACTGAGTATCTGAAACAAAAATTGTGAGGGTGTAAGCTAGGGTGCCTAGTATGTCTCTAGTGTGCAGATATACATGATAACAATACATAGCAGAACATATGTAATGTATGCATGATAAGCACCCAACATCGAACACCATCAGAACAATAGGTTCCTCTAAACAACTCTAACTTCATCACACCATCAGAAGTGGAAACTAGACCCGAAGGTGGAGCCACTAAATAGAAGTGGAAACTCAACCCGAAGGTGGAGCCACTAATCAGAAGTGAATCTCACCAGATGGTGATATCACTGAACTTCCCCTTACACATAATCTAACCATTGCAATGACATGAACATATTATAGAGTGAGAATACTTGCCTTTAAAATTTAACATGAGGCATGCATGATAATTTCAAAATCTGATATGCATTTATGAATTATTTTAGGAAATCACAGAAATGATGCAATCAACATGATCATACAGAAATAACATAATCTGCACTTACATAGTAAACAAAATTATCAGGAGAGACACACCTAAAGCAAATAACTCAACGTCGTGAATGATATCTACTAGACTTGTACCCCCTCGACCCGGTCTAGACGTAACCTGACTCGAACGAGCTACACGGGGAATATCGAGACTAATCCGGAGACTCGCCCCGATAAACAACCCTAAAAAATTTATTTTTATCTTTTTTAAATGCTTTAACTAGATCCTACATGTTCATACAAAGACCAAGTTCAATTATAGCAGAAACTAAAGAGAAACGAGTCATAATTTAATCGAACAAGTTTTAAGGACCTAATCATAATTTCTTGAATTTTATACCCTGATTGTAAAATTAAGATTATCAATATTTAATTAAGTATATTTCATTCTTGTACGTAAATTTTTAGCTTAAAATAATATCTACAAGTTATTTTATTGCATGCTCAAAGTTAGATTATTTCCAGCCTCCAAAGGTTTCATGGCATTCTATATATGTAAATTCATCTAAAAACACTTTAAGCACATGATGCATGTAATAAAAGCGCAGCTGTGCAGTGTACACGTCACAAGTAATAAAGTGATAAGTATATCGTGTATCGTCTCCACAGGGATTGGTATACTTAATATGTCTCCCCTTGTTCCCTTTCTCCTGAAAAATAAAGTAAAAATACAGATAAGTAGAATTTTCTAACTAAGTAACTAAATAACAAAAATAAAATAAAGGATGGAGAACGATATAGAGAAAGTGGGTAGGATCTAGCTGTGCCAATTAGTGGATTCGATTGATCTTCTTCTTGTCCAATGAAATTACACAACACTACTTTGGCAGTACTGCAGATTCAACCTCGACAACGTTAGTGTTCTCTACTGCGACAATCTCTTGCTCTTGGGCAGATGCATCAAAGTTTAGCAAAGTGTCCGTAGTTGACTCCACTTATCTCTAAGTCAGAGCACTGTTGATGATTGATCCTTGACGATACCTCTCGGCGTAAATCAACAATAACCACCAACCAATCCAACACTTCTTTTAACTTCTGAAATTCTAAACCTATCTCTAGGCCGAGTTAGTGTCGTCAACACCGTACTTATCCCTTTCGTAAATCTAGCTCTCTCGATGCTAGATAAATAGATTACTTACAAACTTCTCTCTCGGGCTTGAATGCGAATGGCAATAGGATAAGCAAACTTCGATATTATTATTGCATTAGAACAAAGAAACAAGAAACAATCTTCTCTCACTAATATCTACAACCTTCACCTATCTTTAAGATATTTAGAACATAATGTTGATAGGTACAAATCTTAGGGGAAAGGTTTCTCTAAAATCGACTCTCTTAACAATGTGGCCGGCTAGGCTATATATAGTCTTAACCTAGGGCAAACCTTTCCTAAATAGATTCTAACTTGGAGTAAGGATCAAGTCTTCTGATATTTCCAAGTTTGCAACCTTCTAGAAAGCTTTTCCCATTCGGTCTTTGACTTGGGCTTTTAGTGCGCTAGCCTTGTCCAATTGGTGTGCTGCATCTTTCAAAATGTTCTCTATATTTTTGTCTTTCATTCGCCTACAATGTTGATGTTGACACTCTGGATGCTGCCGCGGCCTCGTCTCTGCCTCGGCCTCAATACTGCTTCACCGTTGCTTCGGCCCTAGATATTCCTACATGTACAGAATATGTAATAATATTTGTATTCTCTATAAATTTTAACTTTGTAAGTAGTGATAATGAAATATCCAATATTGTGTAAAGAGTCCATATTTCAGATCAAGTTGGTGTATAATAGATGCATAAAGTACCATGAGAAGGGTAGTAAATAACTGCCTTTTAGGCACTCATCAAATACCCCCAAACTCGAACTATTGCTTGTCCTCAAGCAATGCAAGACATCAATTTATCGAACCTTACTCCCCTTTGGTCTTACTTTTCCATCTATTCTCCCCACCATGGTCATGTCTATCTCTCCGTTTTAGCCACTAGTTTACCCAAGGACTTTTACTAAGAAACAAGCTATAAGGCTAGGTGAGTGTGTGCGTTTTATGGACAAGGTTGATTCAAGGCTTTCTTAGATAAACTCTAAGTTCAAGACAAGTAGAATTTGGATTAAAGCTATCTCCTTAAAGCAACAAGTCTTGAGCCAATCTCGGGCACCTCAAGATATGTGTTTTCTATATTTTATTTTATTTTATTTTATTTTAAGCGAACTTTAGTATACTAGAGCCAGTTTCGGGCACTTCTAGAATGAAGGAGAGCAAAACTAGAGCCAGTTTCGAGCACCTCTAGTTATTTTTCCAAAATATTCTAAGCCTTTATCACCTAAGTTTATTAAAAGAACTCCTAAATCAAGCAAGTCCAAAAAGTGCTTATTTGTTTTCTAACCCTAAAGCAAGCTTCTAAGTTTTATTGCATGAGTATCCTATGGTTATCCCTTCAACATAGTACATGGCCATGGTAAGGAGAAAGATTTCTATAGCCTTAAAGGAGTAAACTAAAGCAAAGCTGGTGTAGAGCAATGTAAGATTAAAAACAGTAATTCAAGAAAGAGAATATTGCCAAAAATTTCAAAAAATATACTCCCTTTTTTCATGGTAATACCGCGGCAGTGGATTGCCTCGGCAATGCTTCTGCACCTACAATACCCCCAAACTCAAACCGAGCATTGTCCTCAATGCTCAACACATACGGTAAACAACAATTTCAATACGGAAATAGACAAAAGCATTAAAAGAAATCATTTATAACGACTCCGAGGAGCTGCTTGTACGAAGCATTCTCCTAGGTTATACCGCTGATGCCTTCCGTCTAGATTCTTGTGCTGGTGATTGCTGTTGTTTGGCTAGCCGATGCGGCTGAACTCAACTAGGCGGTGTGTGTTGCGTTGGTGTAGTAACTTCATCTCCTTCTTCCACGTCCTCAATATTTTCTGTGTGCATGATTTCTGTCCCGCCCCCTGCTGTAGCAATGGGTATTGCTGGTTCATGTGACAAAATATGGTATTCATCAATCTCGCGAGATAGAGTGTCTCTACTGAGACTGGGCATAGGGATTGGATTTCATTGGGGAGAGTTAAAAACAGCTCGCCTCTTGGACAACCTTTGGCTAGTAGAGGATACTCCGACAGACCTAGCTGGCCTGGAAGGTCCGGTAGCATGAAACTCTTTAGGCGACCGTAGTTGGAAAAATGGTTGCAGCCCTGGGGCAGGTGTTGTCTCGGTATAAGGGGCGACAGTGACAAAGATATTAGTTGGGAATTCTGGTAATTACGCCCCTTGATTTGGGAAGCTTGTCATCATCATGTGGGCGAGAGATGTATTGAAGTCGTGCTGGTACTCCATGTAGCGTTGCTGGCGAAGGTCCATGGCTGTCATCCTCTATAAAATTTCTTGGTACAAGTTTACTGCGGTAGGTGGCTCAGCGGAGGCTGGTGCTTCTGCTGAGTACTGCCCTCCGGCAGTGAAGTCTTTGTTGAACTGCTGCGGTATTGCCTGGACAGGTTCTGCTTGTGTGATCTGCATAACTCGGTGCCAGAAATCTCTTGTCCATCCTTACCAAGTTGGCGCATATTCATCTGTGTCTTCGATTGGTACACCTGCAGTAATACACAAAGCAGAGATTAAACATGGGAAATATAGAGGTCTACGTTCCTTCTTACCACATTCATGAATTTCGTGAAGAATGATATCTCTAATGTTTATGATTCTCTTGTTGATGATAGACTAGATCAGCACCAGTCTTTTGCGGTCCACTGTGCTGTTATGCGATGTGGGCATTAGACGTCTTTTGACAAAGGTGCACCACATCTTAGCCTCGGGTTTAAAGCTCAATCTTATTACGGATCCTTTATGGTTACCGGTCTCCCAAGGGGTATCATTGTAACAAAGATCCTCTTTGATTAGCTCGTAGTCGACATCGGTGACTTCCTCTTCAAAATCACTATGTATATTGGACAACAGAGTGAGGCCATAGCGTTGGTTGATTGCTTCGGCATTAAGGGCGACTGGCTTCCCTCGATAGTGGACATATAAATTTCCTTCGCTCGGCATGTGGGAATAAAACTCTCGAACGATTGTGGCATTCGCTGGGGGAGGTTAGAGACAGAAGATTTCCCAATCTTGGTATTTGATTTTGTCGAACAAGAATTGTTCGATGCCGTAATTATCTTTATCCAAGTGCTAAAATCCTTGCTCCTCCCATAGTTGCCGAGCTACAAAAGAACGGTTGAATCGCTCTTCAATGGCGGCAAGGTAAAAGCGGTTGTAAGCGACCATGATTGTAGTTAATAATTGCCTTGAGCGAAGTCTGGAGTACTTGAAAAGATTGTTGAAAATTTCAAGAAGTAGATGAGAGCTAAAGTAATTGAGAGCAAGATTGTGAAAGAAAGAAGATTAGCAAGAATGCAAGAGTGGGTAATTCTAAGAAAGAGAGCTGTTTATATAGGTTGTAAAAAAAATATGACTGTTAAAAATTAGCCGTTAGGCATTTACTGCCTTGCCGAACAGTTACTGCCGTGGCGGATTTCTCATCTGAGAGCCATTGCACTGTTTTTGCATGTTAAGATTTCTACGGCTTTGACATAGTACACTGCCGCGGTAGCAGACTTCCTGCTATGAAATACTTTTTCTGCATTCGTTGCTTTATTTATCCTAAAAACTTAAAAACATAAAATATTGAAAATAAAACATAATAACATATAAAACTAGTCCTAAAATAATAAATAAAATGGAAGGGAAGAGATTATGTTACTTGTGGAGTGCATGTGAAAGCATCTCCCAATTTGATTATCTCTTTCTGGCTCGTATCTTCCTTCACGTGTTAGCCAGTCCCTTCAGTGCATTCGACTTCTTCTTTGGGCTTTATTCGCTTACCAAATAGTCTGCCGAACGTGCTGCCCGGGCAGGACGTTTTAGTACCCTAGTCTCGTGTATGAAGAAACTTACATTCTGCTGGAGCGTCTGAATTTGTTAGATTGTGGAAGGCGTTCAACTTGACTTGTTGATCGTTTATCTACATCGTGAGCTCGCCATTTTCCATATCGATGATGGTGCGTCTAGTAGCAAGGAAAGGTCGACCCAAGATGATCGGTGCATTGTTGTTGGCCTCACAATCAAGGACGAGAAAGTCGGCAGGAAATATAAACTTATCGACCTTAACCAGAATGTCCTCAATTTTGCCTTCATGATGCACATAGGACCGATCTACAAGTTGGAGCAACACTGTTGTTGGTTTTGCCCACCCTATTCCAAGTTTTTGAAAAACTGATTGGGCATTAGATTGATGCTTGATCCCAAGTCGCATAGGGCCTTTCCTTCATAACCATCCCCAATCGCACAGGGGATTGTAAAGCATCCAGGATCCTTTAGCTTAGGCGACATGCGATTATGTAGCATGGCCATGCAACCTTCATTGGCTGTCACCATTTCAAATTCCCCTAGCCTTCGTCATTTGGATACTATGTCCTTTAAGAACTTGACATAGTTGGGCACTTGTTCAATAGCTTCAACTAATGACAAGTTGATATGGACTTGCTTTAAGATGTCTAGAATTTTCCAAAATTGGTGAACTTGTTTGTGATTTTTTAACCTCTGCAGGAAAGGAGGTGGTGGTCTTATGTCCTCCAAGTTTCCTTGGATATTGAGTTTAATACTTGGGGTGAACTTATCTACAGTTATCCCAGCAGGATTTTCAGGTACTATTGGTTCTGCTGCCGTGGCAGTGTTGTTGGCAGGGTCCTGCTCAGCTTTTGAGTTCTCGTGATGTTGCTTTTCTGGTTGAAATCTATCGGTTGAGGTCCCTTCTTTATCTTTTAATTTTAGGCCACTTCTTGTCGTGATTATCTTACATTGCTCATGTCCTAATACCTTAGCAACCTCAGTATTGCTAGGTAAACCCCCTGGTGGTCGAGTGTTTTGTCGTTGGGCAAATTTACCAACGTGGGTTTCTAAAGAATTGATTGTAGCCTCCTGGTTCTGCAGTCTCATCTCAGTTCGATTAATGAAGTCATCAATATGCTTCATGAAGCGGCTATTCTCGGCCATGTATGAATCAATCTTTAACATGAAGGCCGTGAGAGAATCTGCCAGTGCGTTTAGAGACTGCTGCTGTTGTACCTGCTGCTGTGGCATGGACTGCTGTGCGTGCTGCTATGGCAGGTTCTGACTTTGGTGCTGGAATCCAGGGGGTTGGTTGATTGGATTTAAGGCATTGTTGGGGTTACTCCATGAAAAGTTTGGATGCCTTTTCCAAGATGGATTATAATTGTTGGATATCATCTGATTGTTCATGTTATAATTTCTAACATACAGGTTGGTTTCCTCATCTTGCATGTAATCAGATGAGTTGACTGCCTTAACCTCTTGTATATTTCGCTGGGCTTGCATATTCTGAACCATCTTAGTCAGAGAAGCCAATTGTGCTGCCACCGAACTGGTTGTGTCTAATTCATGGGCCGTGGCATGGCATCTCATTCCTCCTCGCCTTGATGTAGGAAACTGGAAGTCGTTCCTTGCGAGTTTGTTTAGAATCTCAATAGCCTCTGCGAGTGCTCTATCCAAAAGTGTCCCATTTGCGGAAGCATCTAACATCATCCTTGTGGAGGCATTGGTAGCATTATAGAACATGGAGACTTGCGTCCACAAGGGAAAACCATGTAGTGGGAATTTATTTAACAATTCTCTATAGCGTCCCCACGCCTCATACATCGGTTCATCATCATCATGCCGAAATGATATAATTTCATTATGAATGCGATCATAGAGATTTGTCTGGTTGAACCTTGTAATGAATTCTCGGTAGAGTTCATCCCAATATCCTATGGATCCTGCTGGGATGCAATTTAACCAAGTTTTCACCCTATCCCTCAGTGAATAGGGGAACAACTTTAATCGTAAAATATCTTCATGGACTCCTTGGATCTTGAAAGAATTGCACACTTCCATGAAAGATTTAAGATGCTGCCTTGCATCTTTAGTAGCAGACCCACTAAACTGTCCAATTGTGTTCAACGTGTTGAATATCACTGGTTTGAGCTCAAAGTGAGTTGCTTCAATTTCCGGGGTGACTACGCTAGGGTTTAGTCCATTTAGGTCTTCCACCAGAAAGTCTCTAACAGTGAGCTGCCTCGGCAATTGTCGCGGCAGTGGCTACTGCGGTATTGCTGGTGGCAGTACATTATGATCAACAGGTGGAATTTGTCCTCTTGGTGGATCATCCATGACTTGAAACAGGTTGCGCCTTAGATGGTGTCTTGTGCGTTCGATTTCAGGATCTAATTCGTACAATGGACCACTTGGGTTTGCCCTGGTCATATACCAGATAAGTCAACATTAATAAAAAAATAAATAATTAGAATTAAATTTAAACAAAGAATGGTTAAAGAACAAGAAAATAAAGAAAACAAAAATTTAGTTACCAATCCGCGGTAATGGCGCCAAAAACTTGATGCGTGTAATAATAGCACAACTGTACAGTATACACGTCACAAGTAATAAAGTGATAAGTATATCGTGTATCGTCTCCACAGGGATTGTTATACTAAATATGTCACCCCTTGTTCCCTTGCTCCTGAAAAATAAAGTAAAAACACAGATAAGTGGAATTGTCTAACTAAGTAACTAAATAACAAAATATAAAATAAAGGATGGAGAACGATATAGAGAAAGTGGGTAGAATCCATCTGTGCCAATTAGTGGATTCGATTGATCTTCTTCTTGTCCAATGCAATTACACAATACTGCTTTGATAGTACTGCAGATACAACTTCGGCAGCGTTAGTGTTCTCTGCCGCGGCAATCTCTTGCTCTTGGATAGATGCATCAAAGTTTAGCAAAGTGTCCGTAGTTGACTCCGCTTATCTCTAAGTTAGAGCGTTGTTGATAACTGATCCTTGACGATACCTCTCGGTGTAAATCAACGACAACCATCAACCAATCCAATACTTCTTTTAGCTTCTGAAACTCTTAACTTATCTCTAGGCCAATTTAGTGTCGTCAACACCGTACTTATCCCTTTCGTAAATCTAACTCTCTCGACGCTAGATAAATAGATTACTTACAAACTTCTCTCTCAAGCTTGAATGCAAGAACAAGGAATGACAATAGTATAAGCAAACTTCGATATTATTATTGCATTAAAACAAAGAAACAAGAAACAATCTCCTCTCACTAATATCTACAACCTTCACCTATCCCTAAGATATTTAGAACATAATGTCGATAGGTACAAATCTTAGGGGAAGGATTTCTCTAAAATCGGCTCTCTTAACAATGTGGTCGGCTAGGCTATATATAGTCTTAACGTAGGGCAAACATTTCCTAAATAGATTCTAACTTGGAGTAAGGAGCAAGTCTTCTGATATTTCAAAGTTTGCAACCTTCTAGAAAGCTTTTCATGTTCGGTCTTTGACTTGGGCTTTTAGTGCGCTAGCCTGGTCCAATTGGTGCACTGCATCTTCCAGAATGTTCTCTATATTTTTGTCTTTCATTCGCCTACAATGTTGATGTTGACACTCTGGATGCTGCTACGGCCTCGTCTCTGCCTCGGCCTCAACACTGCTTCACCGCTGCTTTGGCCCTGAATATTCCTACATGTACAGAATATATAATAATATCTACATTCTCTATAAATTTTGACTTTATAAGTAGTGATAATGAAATATCCAATATTGTGCAAAGAGTCCATATTTCAGCTCAAGTTGGTGTATAATAGATGCATAAAGTACCATGAGAAGGGTAGTAAATAACTGCCTTTTAGGCACTCATCCGCACATATCATGATATATTATCTAGATGCACTTAGACCTAGTTAACAACAATATATTCAACTCCTAAGTAGTCATGTTTCATTATAAACAACACTCAAATTCAAACATAGGGATATCAAGAATCAAACGTTAAAATAACTACATTAATAATAAAGGAATATCAATGGGCAATTTAATTCTAATTCACGAGCTAACATCAACTTTGATATTCATCAAATATGTATAAGCATATAACTATTCCAAGTCTCAAAAGCATAAACATTATTCATAATATGATAACCCATCCCCATTGCTCTCTCACTATTACTAATGTGAAAAAGACGTACTTGAGCTTTCACTTGACGGTTACCTGGATTCTTGCTTCTCTTTGCTGTCTCCACACCAAATATTCTGTATTGCAAGGTAAATGAGAGGGTAAGCATAAGAATAGTAAATGAATAAAACAAGTATAAAAACACCTTGCAATGCAGCCCATATTAAACCAATTTCATCAATTTAAAAACATGTCATGCTCTTTATAAAACAAAACATACATGGATAACAATGCCACTTTTAAAACTCAGTAAGTGTCATCAAGCCAAGGCTAACAACGCCATCATTAGATTTTAGTAAAAACCATTTTGTAATCACATGCTTTAAAAGCTAAAACACAAGTCTTACATACTACTCACATAGCAATGCTTACACGTGCACCTCAATGCACAAAGCTCAAGTCTTACATGCTAACAACATAACAATGCTCAAATCACATACATACCAATGCATAAAACCTCACATGCATAATACCATATGTAATCAAGTGAAAACCATGAAACTTACCTTAGAAAAGTAAAAACATATATTGATGCTAGTTATCCGATTTGTACCACTCCAAATCGTTAGGATAAACGGGTAACCGCATGTTAGTACCACTCCCAGAGCATGCGCATGTTGATACCACTCTCAACATTAATTATCTCACCTTGGTGTCCAGTGACAATACCACTCCGATCAACCCGTATGTGATAGTACCACTCCCATCACATAGTATTGGAATAAAAGGCAAAATGCAACACACAAGGAATTTATACACGTACGACTTTTGAATGTTTATAGTGCACTCTAGACCCTATTGATCGATCAACTTATCCCATAAGGTTCGTCACTTAACTAGACAATATATTATCAAAAACTAATATTCAAGTTTCACGTTAAAAACAAATATTAACCATATGTATCCCACTATCTCATGCATCAAGTGCATAAACCTGTAAAAACCATTTTTCTCATGTTTGCAATAAAAAACCATGGGAGCATCATATGAATATAAAAAGTTTATAAAAATATTATCATGAGCATTAAATCACATACATAATCACATATGCACAACACATTCAGAGCATGGTAATTAACATTGTAAAAACACGACATAATATGGGAACCTTTAAGAAAGCAATACTTAAAACTTACTTACGAGTATAGGGACTTTTTTCAAACCTTCCCTACACCCCTAAACCTTTAAAAAACATTTAAAAGTATGCCAAATTAGCAGCCCTCATAATCCACTCATTGATTTACTGAAACTTGCTCGACAAGTCACCCGAAAACGCGATTCGACTTTCCAAACTCCTTTAAACTTGTTCCTCTATCTCTTGACATAATTCAAGCATCAAAACCAGAGGTTTTAGTGTATTAAAACACACCCAAACATCCCTCAAGTCGGACCAATACATGGCAGCCCCTAAAAGCACCATAAAACTTAACCGAAACCCACCGAAAACTTCCCCAAACACCCCCTAAACCTTAGGTCCGGGATTAGATACTTTAAATACATCTTAATTAAATCTAAAAACTTCAAGATTCATTTATTTAGACATCAAAAACAGCCATGTAAAACCCTTGAACGAAAATCAAGAAAACAATGAATTTTTTTTAAGAAAACCGATTTTATTGATTCAAGACTTTAAAGATTATTTCAATAAGACAAGAACTTAGCAAATTCATTAAAGAAATTTAGGTTTCATAGGTTTTAAGTATTCTCAACTCCAAAATTAATCTAACCCCTTCAAAGGTATAAAAACTAGAAAACCTGTAGAAAAACGACGAGATTTTGATGAAGAAAAAAATAGAAAATAAACCAACAAAATTTTATTATAAAAAAATAGATATTTACCTTGAAAAGATGATTAAGAGGCTGCCTTGGAGAACAAGAAACTGAAATTTAAAGAAGAGATATTTTTAAAAAGTGAATTTTTGTGTTTTAGATCAAAATTAGAGAATTTTGATTACTTAGGCTAAAACTAGGGATTAAAGGTTGTTTATATAGACTCTTGGAAAAACTAGATCAACTAGGATTAGGATTATATCAAATTACCTTAAAGATCCAAAGTTTTGGCTGAGTTTATAAAATTGTCCTCAAGTTTAATATTTTTACAAAATAGTCACTAATTTCAAAAATCTTAGGGATTCAAGGGTTAATTTTCAAAATTGATTTGACCAAAGTCTAATATATATTATTTAAGGATTTTATAATAATTTCCTTACTTTATTTTGATAGAAAACTAATTTTTAGGTATTTAATCCCGAACTAGGATAAACCGACAAAATCGGTCCACTAGAACTCTAAACTGGCCTCTAAACTTCTAGGCCTAAATTTGGGGTGTTACAAGTCTCCCCCACTTAAGAAATTTCGTCTTCAAAATTTTCACCATAGAAAGAGGTAAGGAAACTGGTCTTCACAATTTTCTTTCACTCCTACGTGACTTTCCAAACACCAAGATACAACTTAAACACTCCGAACCACACGAGGATCTTAACAAAAGGGACCTTTGCTACCCAAAACCAAAATCTCAACATACATCTCATAAAGAAAAGATTCAGTCTCATCTTTACACCACCCATCTTCACAACTTGCAACGATTCACAAAACAAGGACACTCTTTGCATCCTCAAGCAAAAAGAAAAACCATTTTTCTTTTCCTAACGGCCTAACTCTCCTTACTCAAGGTTGACAATCAACTCTCGACAAACTACAACTTCCCACTTCCACTAATAAGCTTAACTTTCTCAAACATATTCAAAAATACAAGGCAACAATTAAAACTTTTCACCGAGTCTCGCTTACCACAACACATAACAACTTCCACCAACATAAACCTTAAACAGTACTACTCAATCACAAAATTTCTAAACACGGTTATAAGCAACTCTACCAATGACAACATCCTTACCAAGAACCTAAAAGATTCATGTCGTAACATCTTAACATACCTTTCCAGACTTGGATAACTCACTTATATCGGTTACATGTCTATTAACCAGAGAAGACTCATAAACTCAATTGAAAACCCATTATTTGTCTCAAAATCTTACCACATTAAGGCATACTGCTCAACAGCTCCAATCGTTCTCAAAGAAAACACTCTCTTTTAACTGCCAAGAAACCACGTCACAGAATTTATAGAGATTTGTTCACACACCTCTACTCTAATAGTTACAAAGACAACAACATTCTAAAAGAATATTGGCCCTCAAGCTCAATTTACTAACAAACAAACATTCACTTTCAACACATCCTCATCTAAAACAAGTCCATCAAACAACAACTGCTTTCAAACTCCTTTCACAGCTCCTTACTTCAAGATACTAAGAAAAGGACTACCACAAACGTTGATTAATATATCATTCTAACTTATAACATCATACAACACAACCACATGCCACGTAGACATAAAAGACAACCAACACCACAGCTAAAACCCATCAACACAACCTCAATTGTTCTATGCACACGCAGCTCCACCAAATATCCAATAGAAACATACCTCGAAACATCTCAACCATGAAATGTCTCACCCACAACTTTTTCACTAGACCATCACCCTTCGATAAACTTAATCAGGCCAACATTGCTCTTGATTTCATAAAACTCTTAAACTAATCCACTACAACCCATAATTATAATCTACACAACTTTTTTCAAATAACAACTCACTGACGGAACCATCATACAACCTGATATTGTGATCAACCAACTCTTATCTCACTTAGTTTTTTTCTAAGCCCAAACTTCTGCCTCTTTAAGCTTTCCAAACTTAATGCTACTCCTCCGTCCACTTAATCTTAATATCCTTCTTAATGTTAAGCAACAACCACATAAAACAAAACTAATCGTAAACATATAACTCAACAACATAAACCCTCGCAACACTTCCTGACGATAAAACCAGCTCAAAAGATTGTCTAGCCAATAATGATTATAAACTACCCAACGTTCCTTATCACAACTTCTCCATACAGAGATATCCAAGGATTACATCCAAAACCTCCACAACAACCTTATCATACCCAAGTAAAACCTAACACAACTCTTTATGAACACAACATGCAAAAGCTAAGCCAAATGACACAACCACCACCTCTCAAGGTCCATACAAGTCCGTTATGCATCCTTCATCACCTCAACTCCTTTTCTAAAATATTTATTTCTTTTCCAAAAGCCCAACTGGTGTTTTTCAACATAAACTCTAGATCAATTACAGTCCTAACCTAACCACTTTCTGAACTATACCAAACAAAAGATACCTAATAGTACTTTCATCAAACATAAAGATAATACGAAACCTCTTACACAACCTAGATTTCATTGAAGAAACCTCGCAAAAGTCAACATTCCTCTTTACTAACAACAAAATTCAACCAAAATTACTCTCAAGGTATTCAACCTAAGTTCAACCATCCACAACATCAAGCTCAACTAACCAATCCTTATCTAAGATTACTTCCCAACCAGAATAGTAATTTAACCCATTAGGCAATAGGCTCAGAACAGTAACAAGTTAAGGTAAATATGTTGAGGTTTGGAAAAGGAAAATTTTGGTGCGCTTGAAGAATCAAGAATTGGTTAAGGGTGTTGTGGAGCTTCTCTTTCAGTTTCATTTGTGTTTTTAACGTTTTGAATCATTACAAGCAATTTCTAATTGTTGGTTTAACTTCTCATTAGAGAAAGAAGTTGGAGCGTCATCAAGGGGTCTTGTCAAGTAGAAGGCTTAAGGGGATGTTTTTAGCTATTGTGGCTTGAGGTTGGTCCCCCTTTAACTCTCAATGTATCACTCACCTCATGAAAATTAGGTTGTATTGCTTGTGATTATCATGTTTGACTTTGTTTGGTAGCTTAGGGAACTTTAATGGTGAAAATGGGGTTGGTTTGTTTAATGGCTTAAAACTGATTGCAACACACCTTAAACTTGTCCAATAACATGTAAGAATGGTTTGGAAATAAATGGAAAAGTTTTGGGTAGTGTTCTCAGCAAATTTTAGGTCCAAACCTACATTTTCTTGCAAGCGTACCGATCTGTGTTAGGAGCGTATTTGTACCCTAGAGAGAAAATAAGGGCTTAGATAGCAGGCATATCGGTACATCAACCCGTGTATCGATATTATCTTGACCCTGATTTGAATATGAGTGTTGGCTTAATCCAAAGAGTTGGGCTCTGATTTTTTGGCCCAAGGATTGAGTTGTCAGGCCTTAGGCTTTGAGTGGTTTTGGGCCTTGGGAGTTATGATCAGGGCATTTTGGTAAATGCCTAAATAAGGTGAGAAAGAAGAGGGTTGGGGTTTTATTGTACTGTAGAGCATGATCTTACATCTTCTCTATTTTCTTCCTTGCTTCCTCATCTTTGTTAAAAGAAAAAGAAAGCGTTAAAGTTTGAATTTTGGAGACATTGAGCTAAAATTTCTTGCTAGTGTGAGAGAGAAAGTTTGAGAGCTCAAGGAGATTTATAAAACAAGGTTAAAGTTGCAAAGCTTGGAAAAGAAAAAGGGTTTAAGAGGGGGTTATAGGTTGAGTTTAGGAATGGATCTTTGAGAGCTCAAATCTTAATCTTTTAGTGTTTTGAAGCTCTGTAAATCCTCCCAAGGTGTTTCTAACATGTTGTTTATGTTTCTCTTATAGAGAAAGAGATTGATGATCCCTCAAGGAGCTTGAGAAAGGAAAAATCTTGAAGAGAGGTGGTGTTTGGGTTTATTATTGCTTTGCCTAAGGTTGATACTCCTTCAACTCTTAAATATCATGCATTTCATAGCCTTGCCATGTGTTGCATGTAAATTGACATGTTTGAGTGTTGAATGCTTAAGAACCCTCTAATGGTATACTCATGAATTGTTGATGAACCATCGTTTCTAAGATGTAAACGTGCTTAGATTCATCCCCTTAGTATGTAGGAATGATTTAAGGATTAATGTCAAAGGTTTGGGTAGTGTTGTAAGCATTTTAAAAGTGTAGACCTTTATTTTTGTACAGGGATATCGATATCCTTTGTAGGCGTATTGATTCCTTAGAGAGTAAACTAAAGCGAGAAAGGCAAGCATTTCAAAACATCTAGCTCGTGTTTTGATACCAAAATATTCAGTAATAAGTTGTTCTAATACCCCTTGTTAGGTGTTTTGATACCCAAAATTCCAGTAACAAAACGTTTAGATACCTCTTTAGGGGTGTATTGAAACAGGGTGCATAGTGATACACCATATAGGCGTATCGGTACGAGTATGTTTTTCCTTGGTCTTAAATCATCGCCTTAGCGTATCAAAACGCAAGACAAGTGTTTTGATAAATGTCGTTTCGATACCGTCCTATAAGCGTAACGATACCCCTGGCCATTCTGCCTAAGTTTTTAAAGGTTGAGCTTAAGGATTCTATAATTTAATCTACGGGTTCCTATGGGTTAACTAAGCTATAAAATGAATATTGAAACCGATAAATAGGCTTTTAACCCCGTTTACGAATAACTAGATAAGAACTTGGAATCTAGTTGTGTAAGTCGGTTTTTGAAACCATTAAGGGTTCATGTGTGATACATATGAGTATGTGGTTTACTAGGGACCTTGGTAAGTGTTAATGGGTTGCCTAGAGTATATTACTATTATGAGATATGGTAACCTTGTAACCTTACTTAGTGTTGATGGGTTACTATAGTAAATATTACATGGAAAGTAAGCTGGTAACTTTGCTTAGTGTTGATGGTTTACCGGTATTATATATTGCAAAAGACAAGTTTGGACCTTGCTTAATGCTGATGGGTTCAATAGTAGATATTATGTGCAGTGGCATGTCACAGACCTTGTTTAGTGCTGATGGTTCCCCTACTTCTATACTATTATGAGGTGATATGGACACCTGATATATATATATAAGGTATATATATATATGAGATAAAAAAGACTAGAGATTCTGTGTGGACTTCTCTTGACATGTATATGCTATGTGCCGATATTTATGTATGCATGATATCTTTTGTTTAGACGGATATGGTAGCGCTATCGTACTTATTTCATGCTATCTTTTCATGCCTCATATTCTTATTTATGTTATGTATGATGTGAATCGATTGGTAGAGAACCCAGCAAGCTTCTATAGCTCAGTGTTTCGAAATGTGTTTTTGTGCGTAGGTTAAGGAAAGCTTTGGATCGGAGGAACACCATCGTGGTTGGTTTCAACATCGACTTGTAGTCCAAGTAATTTTACTATATGTAATGGGCCATGTAATTGTAGGACCCTATATGTAATTATAACTCTTATTTAAATTGTCTCGAGTTGAATGTTTTTAAATGGATTTTTATTTGGATCTTCTTTACATTTGGATATGTTGACTTTGTCTTGGTTTTAATTTAATGGACCTATGTTTTTTTAGACTTGAAACTATTACCTTTGGGCTTTTGATTTAAAATATTTTAAAATAAAGGTTTTGGGTCAGAGGCCCAATATGACACTGGGTCGAGGGTGTTATAGATACTCGTTAATTCAAATTCTAGAAATGTTTTCGGGTATCGGTATGCAAGGGCATATCGATACCACTGTTGCATTAGTTTATGAATAGGCATATGTATTGATATGTATTGGGAGTGTATCGATACTCGGTGAGATACTGATACCCCAAATAGGCGTATTGGTACTTGTGGGCATTGTTTCTAATAAGTACTCAACTCACTATCACTTTCTACACTTTTCATGGGCATTAATCATCAATTCTACACCTACTTGGACCAATGTATATACTTAATATGATATATTTAGGGATTATGCTATTAAAGATAATATTTATAGAAAAGACATACTTTACTGCATTTTTATTTTTGTGTAGGAAAAAGTATTGCCGCGGCAGGACCTAATGCCAAGGCAGTAGAAGACAAATAGAAATATGGCGGGAAAACTGAGGAAAAAATGAGGAGAACGTTATTAGACAAGAAACCCAAGGATCGGAGCTGGATAACACGAGGAAAGCCCAAAGACAAGGCCACGCGGGAAAACCTTCTAGAAGAAATAAACTTGGAAATATTTGACCTTTGTACATGACTTGTTCCCTACTCAAAGTTGTATTCTACTTAGGAAAGGTTTGCCCTAGGCCAAGCCTATATAAGGCATAGCCGTCCAAGAGAAGAAGAGAGCCGAATTGAGAGAGTTCACCCTAGGAATCATTGTTGTTCTTCTTTCCATCATGTTCTAAGCTTTCTTAGGGTTTAGGTGAAGGTTATTGAGTATTAGTGAGAAGAGATTGTCTCTTGTTTCTTTTTTTCAATGCAATAAAATATCAAAGTTTGCTTACTCTTTGTCATTCTTTGTTCTTGCATCCAAGCTCAGGAGAGAAGTTTGTGAGTAATCTATTTATCTAGATTCGGGAGAGTTAGATTCACAAAAGGAGTAAGTATGGTATTTGACTTGATTGGAAAATACTAACTTGGCCTAGGGATAGTTGGAGTTTTAGGGGCTAAAAGAAGTGTGGGATTGGTTGTTGGTTATAATTGATTAACGCCGGGAGGTATCATCAAGGACTAGTCATCAACAATGTTTTGACTTAGGGGTAAGCGAAACCATCAAAGGACACTTTGCCGAACTTTGGTAAAATCTACCCAAGGGACAGTAATCTACAGTAATCTGCAGTAGTGCCGAGACAGTGTAGTGCAATTGTATTGGACAGAAACAGATCAATCAAATCCACTATACAACACAACTAGATCCTGCCCTCTTTCTCAATTTGATCTTATTCCTTTTTAACTTTCTTTAATTGTTTTATTTAGTTTAATCAGAACTCAACTATTTGTCTTTATTTTATTTCCTTTACATAGCAAGAAGACAAAAGAAGACATATTAAGTACACCAATCCTTGTGGAGACGATATTTGATATACTCATCACATTATTACTTGCGACGTGTTCACTTGCCAATTACTAAAACCAAGAAATTGATAATTTAACCTTCAATATGAATAATTAAGCTAAAAAGAATTTGTAAGCCTTGGTTGTTTAATGGAATGGTAGAAATCATAGAAATCCTTGATGTTGATGATTCTTGTGATAACTAGAACCTTGTTATGTGTTGATAGGTTGCTTAGCTTAGAGAAAATCCTTGTGTGATGGGAATCTAGATATCTCAAAAGTAGTGTTGCAACACAATGAAGGCTATCTGATGTGATATTTTGGGTGATGTATGGAAAACTATTTCGAATGGAGGATCTCAATGCTGTGTGGATGCAGGCCTCATTCGAAGATGTTCGATGTAACATTCCTTTAGGCTTGTAAATGTACTCCACGATTGCGTGCAAGTGTACACGTTCAAGTTATAGTATAAATGTATCGAATCCACAGGGATTGGTGCGTCTTTTGGAATTTAATCTCTTGCACTGTAATAATAAAAAAACAATTTGTTTAGAAGGTTGTATTGAAATAGACTGAAACAATAAATGAGCAAATAAAATAGTTGAAATAATGATTGAGAAATGAGGCTGTGTTATTCCGAATTATGAATGACTGTCGAATGATTTTGTCTTCGTGAGTGGGTGCTCGCACCACACTACTTGCCGAGGCAATTGGGCTCAATCGATTGCTTATGCCATTTCTCCGAGTTGTCAGTTCGTAGATTTTTTGGGCAATGGCGACGAGGGAATTGCCTGGGCAATGTTGGGCAACTATCCTTGAGGTTCGGCAAAGCGTAGCTTTTCTTAGTCGTTAAAATCCTACACTTATCCCTAAGACGGATTAGTTCTTTCGTACTTGGATCGAATCATATCTACTCGTTTCATAAATCCAATCCTCCCGGATCTAGATAAATAAATCGTTTATCGAGTCCTCTCCCGATTCTCTCGCAAACAAGTTTAATTGCCAAAAGTAGATAAACCTAAATTTAGAACACACCAAACACTTAATAAAAATCAAACAAAGTATTCATAACATAAGAATAACCCTAGCCAACTTAAGATTAGTTCATGGCTGGACAAAATATCCTAAAATAATCTCTCATCACTCGAGTAAACAAGAAAATAAAAAAGAGAATTCGGCAGCCCCTTTGTGTACTTCTCTCCCACGATCGGCTCATCTCTCTTGGATGACAAGCTCCTTCTTTTACGGAGTTTTCGGTCAACAAGGTTGAAGGAACAATATAGAGATGGAAATAATCATGCTAGAATATTTTTCTTTCTAATATATATTTCCTTCTTTGCTTTGATCCTTCAATATTTCCATATCTTCCATTATTTCTTTCCATAGCTAGCTCCTTTCAAGGCTTACTTTCTGCAAAACATGGAAACAAAACACAATAACATCTTTTCTATAGAAAATTAATCAAAAATAACCAAACAGGGATCTAAGGTGACAATTAATAAATATGCATGAAAATATGAAATTATAACTAATTAAATGCTTAAATAAAACAATAACCGTGAGTAAAAAGAGAACTAAAAACAGTAAATTATAACACTTAACACACCCCCAAACTCAAGTTGTTGCTTGTCCTCAAGCAAATGCAAACCTACAATTAATTTCCAAGGGCATTCAATCTTCAAACACATGCTTCAAAGTTTAACTTCCGACCTCAGAACCGGGGCACAAAGTATGATTACCATAAAGTTTTTCGAAATATAAAGAAATCTTCTAGAATTAAACTATAATGCTCGTGATGAGTGTAATAACCCAAAATTCAAAGTCAAAATCCCCAATTCAAAGTCAAAATCCCTAAACGAAGCCCTAATTTTTTTTAGGATTTAGTTTCTGAAAAATGAGGACTAAATTAAAATTTTTTAAAGTTTAAGGTCTGAGATTGAAGTTTTTTTGACGAAATAAGGACTAAACTAAAAGGGGTCGAAATAAGGCTTAAATCGAGCCAAAGGGCCAAAACCATGCAAACCCGACCCGACCGAACCCGGACCCGACCCAACCGAACCCGAACCCGACCTGATCCGACCCATCTAACCCAAACCTGACCCGATCTCTGACCCGATCACCGACCCGGCTGACGTCATCATTGATGTCAGCTGCTGACATCACTGCTGACATCATCGCTAGCGTCACTGCTGACGTCAGCGTTGACCAATGCTGACGTCAACAGTTGACTTTTTTTTGACCCCGGACCACTTTATGTTTTTTTGACGTCCTGAGTCCAATGACGTTGTCTGTTTTTCAAAATTCGAACCTGAAGTGTCGTTTTTAAGGATTTTAAGTTCGATCAGTTATTTGGAACTTATCTGTAAAGGTTTTTGAATCAGTTTCTGTTTACCTCAGGTGACGAGGATTCCGTCCCCGAGCAGTTGCCTCCTCCTCCTCCTCCTCCTGTACGAGGTCCGATTCATCCGTATTTGGGACCTTCACGTGAGTAACGATTAAATTCTATTTAGTTTATTTTTCGGTATTGTAGCATAGTAGGAAGTCTAACTTATTTCCGTTAATTGTAGACTCTACACCTGCTCAATCTGGTGGTAGAGCCGAGTCCAGTAGACGTTAGAGTCGATGTTGAGTCTTCGGTTACAGGTGTGTTCTCTCCTATTAATCCTGTTAACTCTGTTATTCTGTGTATTCAATTCCTGTTAAACCCGTATGATCATGCATCATTCTGTCATTTTATTTCTGATTCTGATATCTGTCATGTTTGCCTCCTGTTAGACTATAAGGCATGCATTCTGATTCTGCATATGCATATAACATGATATCTGGTAGATTGTATGTGTAAGGGGAAGTTAGTGATTTACCACTTCTGTTGGTGTGATGGTGTTAGAGTGGTCTAGGACCTACTCTTCTATGGTGTTCGAAGATGGGTGCATATCATGCATACTCTGTATCTTCTGCATATTACTGTTCTGTTATTCCTTTTATCTGTTCTAGAGACACACTAGGCTCCCTAGCTTACACCCTCTCAGATTGTTGTTTCAGATCTCATTCCTAGGCTCGGTACGGTACTTGGAGGACCCTGATTCAGTTTGTGATTTATAATATGTTTTTCAGTTTCGGATTCCAGACTATTTGATATTTGAATAATAATTTATGTATTACGAACATTAAATGTTTATCGGTTTTTGCTACATTAATTGTTTATGAGAATTATGGGTTGAACTCAAATATATATAAATTTTTAATTTTTATTTTAAATTATTAATTATTTAATAATTTATCTAAATATTTTATTATTTTTGTAAAAAACCCTAACTTGCGATACAAGTTTTCAGTCTGTAAACCCTAACTTGTAATCTAAGAAATTAGGTTAATTTTAGGGGTTACATTTACTTTCCCCCCTTAAAGAAAATTTCGTCCTTGAAATTTACCTGGATCAAAGAGATGCGGATACTGGGCTTTGATGACAGACTTGGTCTCCCACATAGCCTCATCTAGACCTCGATTACGCCAGAGAACCTTAACCATCTTAATGGTTTTCCTCCGAAGAACTCTCTGGTCCTGAGCAATAATCTCAACGGGTTCCTCCTCATAACACAGATCTGGCCGTATCTCGAAATCCTCAACAGACAGAACGTGAGACGGATCTGCTCGATAATGTCTCAGTACAGAAACATGGAACACATCATGGATTCGCTTGAGTTCAGGTGGTAACTCAAGCTGATAAGCTACAGGTCCAATACGTCTGATAATCCGGTAGGATCCAATATATCTAGGACTGATCTTGCCCTTACGGCCAAAACGTAGTACCTTCCTTCACGGAGATACTTTCAGAAAAACCTCGTCACCAACCTTAAACTCAAGATCCTTACGGCTCAAATCCGCGTAAGATTTCTGTCTGTCAAATACGACTTTGAGCCAATCTCGAATCAATCTAACAGTCTCTTCAGCCTCATGTAAAAGATCTGGACCCAGTAAACGATGCTCAATGAGCTCAGTCCAACCAATCGAGGTGCGACACTTACGCCCGTACAGAGCCTCATAAGGTGCCATCTTAATACTGGCATGATAACTGTTATTGTATGCAAACTCGACCAACGGTAAGAAATCCTTCCAGCTACCTCTGAAATCCAGAATACATCCTCTCAACATATCCTTGAGGATCTGAATCACACGCTCAGATTGACCATCGGTCTGAGAGTGATAAGCAGTGCTGAAGTTCAGTCGAGTACCCAGAGCAGTATGCAGAGATCCCTAGAACTTAAACGTAAACCTCGGATCCCGATTAGATATAATAGACAGAGGTACTCCATGTAACCGAACAATCTCAAAGATGTATAACCGGGCTAACTTACTCAGAGGGTAAGTGGTCTTAATAGGAATGAAGTGAGCAAATTTGGTTAATCAATCAACGATGACCCAGACAGAATCTTTCTTTGACGAAGTCAATGGTAAACCACTAACAAATTCCATGGTCACACGCTCCCATTTCCACTGAGGAATCTCAATATGATGAAGAAGTCCAGATGGCCGCTGATGCTCTGCTTTGACTTTCTGGCAAATCAAGCATTTGGACACAAAACTGACCATGTCTCGCTTGAGACCTTTCCACCAGTACTTTTCTCGGAGATTCTTGTACATCTTATCACCACCAGGGTGCATAGAATACCGACTATCATTAGCTTCTCGCAGAATAACCTGTTTCAATTCAGAGTTCCTTAGAACACAGAGTCGACCCCGGAAACACAATACACCATCCTAGTTCAGAGAAAAATCCTGAGAAGTTCCCTCTTGAACTTCCACAATACGGTGAGCCAAATACGGATCATTAGGCTATTCAGCCTGAATCTCAGATATCAGAGTAGGAACCACCCGAAGCTCTGCCAGTAGACTACCATCCTCTAACAGGCTCATCCGAGCAAACAGAGTTCTCAGATCAGAAATGGCGTTACGACTCAGAGCATCCGCAACGACATTAGCTTTACCAAGATGATGATCTATCTCACAGTCATAGTCTTTCAGAAGCTCTAACCAGCGACGTTGTCTCAGATTAAGTTCCTTCTGGTGAGAAGGTACTTAAGACTCTTATGATTAGTGAAAATATAACACTTCTCTCCATAGAGATAGTGTCTCTAGATTTTCAGAGCAAAGATCACTGTGCCAACTCCAGATCGTGGGTAGGGTAATTACACTCATGCGGTTTCAACTGTCGAGACGCATAAGCCACTACCTTCCCATCTTGTATTAGAACACAACCCAAACCGGTGTATGAGGCATCACTGTAAACGGTATAGGGTTTTCCCGACTCTAGCTGTATCAAAACTGGTGCTTGTATCAGAACGGATTTGAGTTTCTCAAAACTCTCCTGTTGAGCCTCAGACCAGGTAAACAGAACATCTTTCCTCAAAAGCTTAGTTAACGGAGCGGCTATGGAAGAAAAACCCTCCACAAACCTCCGATAATAACCAGCTAGTCCCAGAAAACTACGAATCTCTGCTACAGTCTTGGGTTGTTGCCAATACATAATAGCCTCAATTTTCTTCGGATCAACCTGAATACCCTTAGCTGATACCACGTGTCCTAGAAAAACAACCTCAGAAAGCCTGAACTCACATTTGCTGAACTTTGCATACAACTATTTCTCCCTCAGAGTCTGTAAAACAATACAGAGATTCTGCTCATGCTCATCCTCAGACTTGGAATAGACCAGAATATCATCAATGAAAACCATTACAAACTGATCCAGATAGGGTCGAAACACCCTATTCATCATGTCCATGAATGCTGCAGGGGCATTCGTAAGACCGAAAGGCATTACCAGAAACTCGTAGTGACCATAACGAGTTTGGAAAGTTGTCTTGGACACATCAGAATCCTTAACCTTGAGTTGGTAATAACCAGATCTCAGGTCTATCTTAGAGAAAACCGAAACTCCTCGGAACTGATCAAATAGGTCGTCGATGCGGGGAAGGGGGTACTTGTTCTTGATGGTCAATTTGTTCAACTTTCGGTAGTCAATACACAAGCGCAGAGAACCATCTTTCTTTTTAACAAACAGAACAGGGGCTCCCCACGGAGAGACACTATGTCGTATGAAACCTCTATCTAGAAGTTCCTGTAGCTGAATCTTAAGCTCCTTAAGCTCCTTCGGAGCCATCCGATAAGGTGCCATAGATATTGGAGTAGTCTCAGGATACAACTCAATAACGAACTCCACCTCCTCACGCTTAGGGGGTATACCTGGTAGCTCTTCCGGAAAAACATCTGGAAATTCACACACCACTCGGATCTTATCTATTCCAGAATCAGATTACCTTGGGTCAAGAATGTAGGCAAGATAGGCTATACACCCCTTCCTGATCATCTTTTTAGCTTTCAAGGCAGATATCAAATTGGACAAATAACCTCTACGCTCAACAATGAGAGTTACCTCTCGGCCATCAGAAGTTATCAGAATTGCCCTCTTACGCTCGCAGTCTAGAGTAACTCGGTGAGCAGATAACCAATCCATCCCCAAAATCAAGTCAAAGTCCACAAATGATAACTGCATCAGATTAGCAGGAAAGATTTCCCTGTGTACCTCAAGGGGACAATCTCTGTAAACTTTGGTAACCTCCACAGGGTGACCTACAAGACTAAAAACTGAGACGGAACTACCAGTATCTTCTACTGGAATTTTCAGATACCCTGATACAGAACTAGAGACATACGAATATGTTGACCCATTATCTAACAGTGCGAAGAAAGGAATAGTATGTACAGAAAAAGTACCAGCAATAATGTTTGGCTCATCCCGATTCTCCTATCTCCTCGTAGCATATACCATGCCAAACTGAGATCCTCCTGATCTGGCAGCTCCTCTGAACTGACTGGGTCTGCCTCTACTACCAGTACCTGATGCTGCGGGTCTACCCTGTCCTCTTCCCCCAGCTGGGGTCTCAACTGATGCCTGTGATTTCCCCGGAGCATAACCAGACTGTGGTGCCACTAGACAGTCTCTGAGACGGTGATCAAGAGAACCACATCGGAAGCAGGCTCCACTCCGCATGCGACACTCTCCGGAGTGCCACTTCTTACAGAAAGTACACTGAGGTACAACTCGAGTACTAGTGGATCCAGCTCTACTAGCAGCAGGGACAGCTGACACTACTGGTCTAGATCGTGTCGAACTCTGAGGCTCAAACTCATCGCTGCCTCTCTTCCTGGACTGAAATCCTTGACTGTGCTGAGCAGGTGTTGCCGGTTGTCGTGTACCTCTACCCTGACCTTGGGATTCTAGCTGAACCCTCAACATCTCATTACGTTCGACTGTCCTGGCACGCCGAGTGATCATCTTGTACTCCGTATCATGATGTGTGGCAACTGCAATCTTTAGTGGTACCCGAAGTCCTTTCAGAAAGTGATCACACTTTTGCTTTTCAATCGTCACAATACTAGGAGCATACTATAGTAGTCTCAGGAACTCAATCTCATAGTCCTTAAAAGACATGTCATTCTACTGCAGGTTCAAAAAATCCTCTCGGCATTTAGTCAAGTACTCAGGACCAACATACCGATCCTCAAAACTCTGTCTGAAGAATTCTCAATTGATCTTTTCAGAAGCAGTAACCTTTTCTTTTGTTTCCCACCAGTTCAGGGCCTCTCCCAGTAGCAATGATATAGCTGCCCTTAATTTCTTGTCAGAGGGGTATTCCATCTTGACAAACAGACGCTGAAGTTTCTTCAGCCAGTACTCTGCATCGGCTGGGTCAGTACCGGTCTTGCCATCAAACATGGTCATCCCAACAGCTAAAAGGTCGGTAGATATGGGTTTCCTGAAACCCTCATTCTGTCGCAGATATCTAAGTAACACTCTCTGCACAGTCACAGAATCCAAACCGACAGTCTCACTGTCATCAAGCATATAAGGTCTCTCACTCTGGACTGGCTGATCAACCTCGGCTTGGTGAGCCTCGGTCTGTATCTCGGGATGATCCTCCCCTCCTAGATTCTAGGTCAAACTCTGATCCTGTGGTGGGTCCACAGGAGGCGGAACATCACTAGAAGAGGCAACAAATCGACCTCCGCCACGGCCTCGGCCACGACCTCTACCGGTCGCTAAACGGGTACTTTAACGCAGTGGCATAGTAGAATATCTATAGAAAGACAAACAGAATCCTACATTAGAATCGATACTTGGAGTAATATTCAAAATATTTTAGAAATTTTTGAAATACGAGTCAAAACAGAAATCCGGATTTTCAATTAATTTTGAAAAAACATTTACAAATCAAAAATCTTTTCGGACTTCACAGTCCGTGGGTTGAACCGAGCTCTGATACCATTAAATATAATCCCTAAAATTAACCTAATTTCTTAGATTACAAGTTAGAGTTTACAAACTGAAAACTTATTTCATAAGCTAGGGTTTTTACAAAAATGAATATAAAATTCGGATAAATTATTTAATGTTTAATTTTTATTATTTTAAATTATTAATTATTTAATAATTTATCCGAATTTTATATTCATTTTTGTAAAAACCCTAGCTTATAAAATAAGTTTTCAGTTTGTAAACCCTAACTTGTAATCTAAGAAATTAGGTTAATTTTAGGGGTTACAATGAGTATGTGTGTGGTTGTGAACAAGTTGATATTCAAGATTCTATGGGACAAAGAGGTTTTAACAAAAATTGCATGGGCATTAATCTTACTAGAGCTGATTTCGGGCACCTCTAGCAATTAAGCAATTCTCTCAAAGTTATCAACTAGAGTCAGTTTTTAGGCACCTCTAGCGATTCGTTGACGCACACCAGCTAGAGCTGGTTTCGGGTACCTCTAGAATGATATTGCTTATCTTTTTCTTCTCTTTTTTTAATAATTGCCTAAGATTCTAGTAACCTAAAATCACAATATTTTTATCGATCAACAAGTCACAACCGTGTAAAAAGATTCAACATCATAGTGAGATTCTAAATTCTTCCTATGCAATTCTAAAACTAAAGGTAAATTCAATTAAGTGCAATGGCATAACCTCATCATTGGTTATCCATCAAATTTAAAACAAGTATATCAAATTGAAATTCCTGGTAACTAATATATGCAACATGAAGGATGATGAATGCAACTAATATGACTAACTAAAGGTGAATACCCCTCCAAACTCGAGATGGGCATTATCCCCAATGCATGCAAGAAAAAATAAAAAAATGAAAATGAAAATGAACTAATTGTCACCTTTAGGATTCAGTTTCCTTGTGGCCATCAAGTTTGCTTTCTTTCCTGTTCGTGGTGGTTGAGTTCGTACTGCTAATTAAACTGGAACCTTTTCCCTTTGCTCCTCATTGCTAGAGGGACTTTCCTCATCCGTCTTGGCAATGATATGGGCCTTGCGCTTTGATTTCTTTTGCTCCATGGGTGGAGATATCATTGGTTTTGAAATTGTATCATTAGAATCCTTGAAACTCTGCAACGAATCCGTGTGTCTATGTTCTTCCAGTGGTTTCTTCCCTTTGTCAAAAATGTCAGTGTTCATTGTATCACCAGTGGCTGGAACAGGGGAAGATGCCTTGCCAATATTAGTTGCCTTAACAGGAGTGTTTGTTGTTTCAGGAGGAGTTGCCATGGCAAGAGTGGTTACCGTGGCAACCAAATTTGCAGGAAATATTGGGAACGGCACAGAGCATTCTGGAAATTTCTCTAGGATCACCTGATGCATGGCATACGTGTGCTCCTTCATGAACTGCATAAAGTGTACTTGTTCATCCTTCATTCAAGCCAATTGTTCCTTGATAGGGCGTAACAGATCAGCAACTTGCTCCTTAATTCCCGATAGGATTGCCTCTCCAAGTGTAGGGGTATCAGGACCTGCCGAGGCAATTTTCGTTGCCTGGGCACTCGCAGATGGCATTGTTTTCTTCAGCATTCGTCTTTCCTCCTTTGATTCCTCCTCTCCCATGACTTTCAAGCAAGGTTTCTTGTTCCATCCTAGCCGAGGGGATAATATCTCATCAGTAGTCTCACGCGGTACCTTCTCTTGCATACACAACTGAGTTATTAAACATGAAAAGAATAATGCTCCCACATTGTAGCGATGTGAAAAAATGTTAGATTAAGTATATCGTTAGAAAATTTATTTTTTATGATTGAAAATATTTTCGGGTTCGATTTGAAAATAATGTCTTCCACGTGGGGATTTTGATTTAAAAATGATTTTTGAAAAATTAGAGTTGCCACCGGCCGTTTAGGTAGACCGGACACTATAAAACTAGAGATTTTATAATTAGGATTCGGGACTCGGTTACGGATAGGGAAGGATTAACACCCCCATACAACCCAAAATTGGTACTTTATTTAATTACCGCTTTATTAATATTAAATTTTCTAGGCTAATTTAACGATCAAATTAATTTTTAATTAAATATGCGCATTTATTTTAAAGCACCTAAACCCGAAGCTAAGCGTCCGAACCACCACCACTACACTAGAGTTGGCCTCGCTTACGACCGAATTTAGGGACGTGCATACAAGAAATTAAATGTCACTGTTCAATCTAATACAAAATAGAGAATATTCATAATTTAGTTAACACAAATTAAAAATAAAGAACATAAAACATAATTATGTCATGAATCAAATTATGGAAATCAAAATAACTATCTACCATGTTAAATGCACATGCCTAAAGTAAAAGATAAACAAAATGCATGTTTCTGTGACACTACATCTTTATTAATGGAAATGCCTACTGATTAGTGGAAAAGCAAATTAATTCAAAATCTAAACCATGAATATGAATGGCAGACAATTTCTAGACCTTTCTTACGTGAAATGCATCTTTCAAAAGTGTACTAAAGCGTAATTTATTCATACAAAAAAGATTATTAATTGGATTTTAGGTGGGAATGAGAGAAAAATAGAAACGTGAGAGATCACTATGGTAAATCTACCATGCGCAGACCTTTAAATGCAAACTATAAAAAGCGAAAGGATTAAAACCTAAATAATCCACAAAAAATGAATAGATCTACACAAAGCCTATCCGGTTAAACTTTTCATTCCTTCGTTTCTTAACTTTTGACTTTCATAAGATAAAGCTCTCAACCTTTCATTTTCTTCCATAAACAAACCCAGAAATCTTTATTTTTTAACTCCCACAGCCATCATGGATTTCTGACCTTGGCGAGTTCTCGAATATGATTCGAATCCACCGTCATCGGTCACTCCGCTCCTTAGGCGGCAACGAACTCAGAAAAGGAGAAAGAGAAAAAGAAGAACTCAATGGATTTTGTATTCCGAAAGCAGGAAAAGAGATCCTCGTTGGTCATGTTTTTGTGCACAGCTCACCCCTAAAAAGTTCATCACCGACAAAATATGACACACCGAAAAGGGAGTGATCTGCTTCTTTTCTTTCTATTTTTTGATATGTATGTATGTAAAAGAAAATGAAGAGATGGGAGATATTTTTCTTTACCAGTGAAGAACTGGTCTACTTTGGATTGATAATTTTCTGGGTTTACAAAGCTCTTTTTTGTTACAATATGCTCCATGATATTTTCCTTCCTCTCCCCTTTTTTATGTTTACAATCGATGAGTATATCAACCCATGAATCTCTCTTTGTCGCATCTCCTAGTCGTTATCTTTTCTGCATTTCTGTCCTGAGTCCTTGGCTATATAGATTTGTCTTCCCAATTATTACCAAGAATGACGCTGTATCTTCTGAGATTTGATGATGATTTTCATCCTTTACCATTTTTGATCAAAGATTTAATGTTTTCACCTTTTGCTGATTATTCAGACGATCGTCTGGTGGTGCAGGTGGTCAAGCGACGTTGCGGCAGACGAAAGGTCGCATGGAAGCGGAAAAGACAAACGTGTGAAGGTCACGTGCGAGTGGTGGATCCGGAGGATTAACACGTGACACTTGTATTCTTCTGGAAGAAATGATCCCGACCGTTCGCCTCCAATCTGATCCAAGGGTTGTTGTGGTTGACGACTGCAGAACAAAAGAGATATGATATGTTAGACCTAGGGGTTTTAGTCATGTGGGTTCAAAATTCTGGGTCTTGCAATTAAAATATTTTTGATGGTTGGGCTGATAATAAAATTAGGGTATTGGACTGATAATAATTATTGTTTTGGGTTTTAATATTTATTTTATACTTAGGCCATTACTAATATATAATAATAATAATAATAATGTCATACACCTATTATAATACACAACACTAACATATATAAAAAGAAAATAACATACATGCAATATAATAAAAAGCAGACATGAAAAAGACGTATATAAAAAGAAAATGACATACAAGCAACATAATAAAAAACATACAGGAAAAAAGACATGCAAACACGACAAAACATAAACTAATGCAAAATTAAAGGCCCTTATTTAAAATGCAAAAATTAAAAATATTTTAATTTTTCTGGTTAAAAATGGGTGATTACAGTTGCCCCTCTTTGTCCGTTCTTGTGTAACAAGGACAGGGCAAAGACCATAAGTATCCATTTTTAACCGACTTCTCTGTCAGTGGTCTCAGAACGATGTGTTTTTATAAAATTCTGCATCTTTGATCGAGTTTCCTAGCTCGTAAGTTCCCTCTGTATCGAACTTACTCGCCTTTTGGTTTTAAAGCTGCAGGTCACTCCTTGACAAGCGTCGTTTTTCAAGTCAAAATAAAATATTTATCTTTAAATTAAATAAATAAAAGATAGTATAGTAAAGAGGATCGGTCCACAGAGAATTGGGAACTTCTGATGTAATTCTGTGTTGATTTCAGTCCAGGATGCTGCAAATAATTAATTAAAAGGGGGGTTTGATGAGATTACAATGAAAAATAAATAGAAATAAAATAACAAATAAAATATAAAAATAAAAATTGAGAGAAAGAAATAATAGTTGAAAATGACAATGAAAAAATCTCCTCGAGCTAACTTTGTTTCAATTCTGTCGGTCATTGAAAATAATTTTTACTTCGGGATTCATGTCGGTTACAGTCTACAAAGACCAACCCATTGTAACTTGCCTTTCTCTCTTGTAACCAATCTTCCTAAGCCTATCTTTGAAAGATGATTCTTGAGTGGATTAACCACAGCTATTGCCGTTAAAACAATCAGATTAAGTACTGGAAAAGCCCGACTCGGATTATGTTGTCTCGTTGAGAATCGAATCCGATCTTATTTTTCCTTAGCGGACCACAACTAAGTGTGTTCACAGGAAGTCAAAATTGCCACAGGCAAATCCTTCCTCCCACTGTATATTAAAACAACATCCAGACCAATGAGCTCTTTTTGGTTTAAAAATATTTTAATTTTGTAAGTAAGGCCGATTGCCAAACTAATAAAACAGAAATATAAGAATATTTCCCGAAGGGAATTAAGTACTATTCAATTCTCACGCTTTGAATTGATTCATTGTTAGCTCTCGGCTTAAAAGAAATTAGCTAAGCATGATATCAATTATCATACTTAGCATATTTTTGCAAAATATTAAAAAGACTAAAAATAAAGAAATGAAAAGAAATTTTATAGAATAAAGAAGCAAGACAAGAATTCAAAGACAATGTGATGGATGATCTAAAGCCTTACCCATAGAGGGTATTTATAGGCTACTAATAACCTAAAAATAATAAACTAATTTAAAAATAAAATAAAAGATAAAAGATAATTCTTGAGTTTAAAATTTAAAAAAAAAATATCTTATCCTAAAAATCTTCTCAAATCTTGTTGCTGAACCATCTCCAGAATTCTCTCAAATCTCGCTGATTGGACTGTCTCCAGAATCTTCTAGAATCTTCTAGAAAATGCAGAAATTGTCTTTTTTAATCACCAATTATAGAAACAGGTCACTGCACATAAAACATACAAAATTCACTCAAATTAGCATTGATAAATTCATGAAAATAAGATAATTAGCAATTAAAAAATAAAAATTTAAATCACCAATCAAATTCCCCCACACTTGTCTCATACTTGCCCTCAAGTATGCCTTAATCAAATCAATCAAACACATAGTTTGCAATCCTCCAATTCATCTCATACTTAAACAATTTATGAAAATCAATATTCTCAATAACTAATTGAACCAAAACATCGATCAAGGAGAATAAATATAAGTAAAAATAAATCAAACAACCTTGTAACTTCCTATCCTTCATCAATCAAAAATTCAACCTAGCTCAATTCCTCACAAGGTTTCACTCAAATCGCTCAAATGTGTTTCGGGTGCAAAGTTTCGCTCAAAGTCGCAATCAAACAAGGATTTCCATAAGCTTGTGACATAATCAATTCTCCACTACTTAGAAGAAATAAGATGCAAGATCAATGGGTCTTTCACAAGGGTGTAACGGGGCTTAGGTAAAGGTAGGGTAAAAGGCTTAAAATGAGGCTTGTGATCAAGACAAAGAATTCATAACCATCATCCACGATCAAATAAGGTGCATGAAATAAATAAGAACATTTACATCAAAAAATAAAACCAAAATCGAGCAAACTCATTTTTTTTCTTTTTTTTTCTACTTCCTTTTTTTGTTTTCTTTTTTTCATTCTTCTTTTTTCTTCTTTTTTTATTTTTCGCATTTTCCTCCTTTTTTTTCATTTTTTCCTTCTTCTTTCTTTCATTTTTTGTGGAACAAGATGTTACTACGCTTCAATTCTTTGTCCTGAAAAAGGGTAAGAAAAGAGAATGATAAAAAAAAGGCTTAAAGGCTAAAGTTGAGGTGAAACAAACAAACAAAAAGGATATAGGCTCAAAATTGGTTCACTAATGGAAAATTAAAAGGGTAGGGTTTTTTCTTGGGTAAAAATGGGGTAAATCCTATGCCCAAATCATATCAAAACATCATATTTCATGTGTAGCCTCAAAATGTATTCATGCCACAAGTTCTAGATTTCTAATATTTAATTCGACACACTCAAACAAGGAAAACGAGCATAAAAATAGATGAAACATGCTCAAGGCTCAATACCTTACCAAAGTGTGTTACATTAATCAAGCTAGGCGAAAGTTCAATAGACAAAATTAAGGCATGTTACAAAGAAGTCAAATTAAATTCCTACTCATGCAATTCAACTATCAAGAGTGTTCTAAATCCAAAATAATTAAAAGAGCTTAGATAATCATAACATGCTTAAGATATTTGATGAAAAGGAAAAAAATTAACTAAGCATTCAACCAATTCAATCAAGGCATCCAATCAAGCAAATGATAAAACAAGTAAGATGAAATTTGATTCAACCTTTACTCCCCCTCACTTAAATCATATTGTCTCAATATGAAAATTAAAGTATAAGAGAAGGAATAGAGATACTCCCTGTGTCTAAGGTGAGTTTTGTTGTTGGTTTATAGGGAGAATGACGTCTTTTGAGGCTTTAAGGAGTATACAATTCTTCATTTGCATTTTTCAAGTTTCGTGCACAACCAAGCTATTTGAATCTGAAAAAAAATATATGCAAATTTATTTGAAAATAAATTAGATAAAAATAAAAAAATGAATGAAAATAAATAAATAAGTAAAAACAAAGAAAATGGGTTGTCTCCCATTTAGCGCTTCGTTTAACGTCATTAGCTTGACGACCTGATTCAGACTATAGGTTTTGTGAGAAGTTCTTTTTCCAATTCGCGTGCTTTGTCCAACTGAGAATTTCTCTATGAGAAATTTTTCGACCATGACGTTCCTTCAACTTTTTCAACAAAATGTCTTCTTCAATACGCAACTTATCTGGTGGTAGCTTTATCTCCATCTTTGATGCTTGCAAGATTGATGAAAAAGATTTAATTTTTGAAGGCACTAAATGAAAATTAGAAGTAGAATAAATTGTAGAAAAAATTTCTTCAAACTGCATATCTTTAAATTCCTCTTTTTCTAATTTCCTACAAAAATCAAATATCAAATTAGTCTCCAAAAATTCATTGGCAAATGGATCAACAATATCAACAAAATTCAAGCTTGCTATATTATCTAGATATTTCATGGCTTTATATACATCAAACTTGACAACTTCTCCATCAAATTCCATAGTTAAAATGCCACTATAAACATCAATCTTCGTGTGTGTTGTGCTCAAGAATGGTCGCCCAAGAAGTATTTCAGATCCAATATTACTGCGATCATTTTCCATGTCAATTATATAAAAATCAGCAGGAAATATTAAATCATTTACCTTCACTAAAACATTTTCTAGAACTCTTTCGGGGTAGATGATTGATCGATCGGCGAGTTGTACTGTCACCCTCGTCTCTTTCAATGGTTCATTGGTAATTTTGTTATAGACGGAAAATGGCATCACATTGATAGATGCACCTAAATCACACATTGCGCGCTTGATTCCAACATTACCAATTTTGCACGGTATGGCAAACATACCTTGATCTTTGTATTTTGGTGGAAGCCTTTTCTGAAAGATAGCTGAAATATTTTCGCCAAGGTTCACCTTTTCATTCCCATTCAATCACCTCCGGTTTGTGCAAAGGTCCTTCAAGAATTTTGCATACTTGGGTATTTTTCGGATTATATCAAGAAAAGGGATGTTAATTTCTACCTTCTTGAAGATACCGAGGGTTTCTTTCTCTTCCGTTGTCTTGTCGCGTTTCATAAGCCTAAAGGGAAAATGAGGCAAAGTTTCGTAAGGAGAAGAAAAAGAAGAAGTGGAAGCAAATTTACCAGAAATGTTTGATGGCGAAGGATCTTTTTCTTGTTTCTTTGACGATTCATCTTCTTTTTATATATCAGATTTGCTTGAAGCTTTAGGTGAGATGATGGTGCCACTTCGGATAGTGATCGAACTTACATTTTCCCTAGGATTTATTTCAGTTTGTGATGATAATCGACCTTGAGATTCTAGGCGACCAATTTTTTGTGTTAATTGGCTGATTTGTTTGTCAATTTCTTGAAGATGAGCATGTGTTTGAGTTTGGAACTTCTCTTGTGATATAGCCAATTTCTCAACAATTGTTTCAAGGGAGGATATCTGTGGCGTTTGGGTTGGAAAAGTAGGAGCCCTCGATTGATAATTTTGGTTGTTTCTGTAACTCAGGTTTGGATGATCCTTCCATCCTTGATTGAAAGTATTACTATATGGATTGTATGCTCTTTGAGGGGGTCCCGGAAAATTTCCTACAACATTAACTTGTGCTTCAGATACATCTCTTAGTACAGTCTGTCGGATGATCTATCATTTTGCAAACTCCACAAGCTTTCGCTATTCCAATTTTTCCTGAAACAAGCGAATGAACAATATCAGTTAATTTATCTAATTTGCTTTCAATTGGAACATCAGTTACCTCGTGAACCCATCGGCTAGGTTCACTTGAGCCAAATTATTGTGAGTTTGCCACCATAGTAGAAATTAACGTTCTTGTCGCCGTGGTTGTCATGTTAATGAGAGCGCCGCCACTAGCGGCATCAATCATTTTTCTATCAACTGGAAGTATTCCTTCATAAAGGTATTGAAGGAGTGTTTGCTTAGAAAGACCATGCTGCGGACAACTAGCGCACAATTTTTTAAACCTCTCCCAGTAATCATAAAGAGTTTCGTATTCTTTTTGTTGAATTCTCAAAATACATCGCCTTAACTCACTTGCTTTTGCCACTGGGAAAAACTTGTCAAGGAAAACACATGATAGTTCAGCCCAAGTAGTAATTGAATTAGGAGGTAAATAAAATAGCCACTCCTTAGCCGTTCCGGCTAAAGAAAAAGGAAATGCTCTCAATTTGATTTGATCATCGAAAACTCCTTGAGGCTTCATACTACTGCACACAATATGAAATTCTGCGAGATGCTTATGTGGGCTTTCACTAGACAGGCCATTATAGGTAGGAAGGAGATGGATCAATCCTGTCTTAAGTTGAAACGGGGTTTCGCCATTAGGAAAGATAATGCAAAGTGGTTGTTATATCTTGGGGGCTGCATTTAACTCTCTAATCGTTTGGTTGAGCATCTGTCTTGGTTCAAAATTTGCGTTTGATGAGGTAGGATATATGTTTGGATTCGACTCTCCATAGGATTGGGTATGAGATAATGGTTCAGAATTAGATTCCGAGCTAACTTGTTTGTCTTGATCTCTTTGTTGTTTCTTCTTGTGAAGCGTTTCGCCGTGAGTTCTACGAGCTCTTACTTTGATTTCTGGGTCAAGTTCAACAAAATTTCCCGGTTTGCTCCTGGTCATAAAAAACAAATAAAATTTAATCAGTAATTTGCTGAAAATTCTCTAGCAACGGCGCCAATTTTGATAAGAGTCGTTTTTCAAGTCAAAATAAAATATTCCTCTTTAAATTAAATAAATAAAAGATACTATGGTAAAGAGGATCGATCCACAGAGAATTTGGAACTTCTAGTGTAATTCTGTATTGATTTCAGTCCAGGATGCTGCAAATAATTAATTAAAAGGGGGGTTTGATGAGATTGCGATGAAAAATAAATAAAATAAAATAACAAATAAAATATAAAAATAAAAATTGAGAGAAAGAAACAATAGTTAAAAATGACAATGAAGAAATCGCATCGAGCTAACTTTATTTCAATTCTGTCGATCATTGAAAATAATTTTTACTTCGGGATTCATGTCGGTTACAGTCTACAGAGACCAACCCATTGTAACTTGCCTTTCTCTCTTATAACCAATCTTCCCAAGCCTATCTTTGAAAGATGATTCTTGAGTAGATTAACCACAGTTATTGTCGTTAAAACAATCAGATTAAGTACTGGAAAAGCCCGATTCAGATTATGTTGTCTCATCGAGAATCGAATCCGATCTCATTTTTCCTTAGCGGACCACCACTAAGTGTGTTCACAGGAAGTAAAAATTGCCACAGGCAAATCCTTCCTCCCACTCTATATTAAAACAACATCCAGACCAACGAGCTCTTTTTGGTTTGAAAATACTTTAATTTTGTAAGTAAGGCCGATTGCCAAACTAATAAAATAGAAAAATAAGAATGTTTCCCGAAGGGAATTAAGTACTATTCAATTCTCACGTTTTGAATTGATTCATTGTTAGCTCTCGGCTTAAAAGAAATTAGCTAAGTATGATATCAATTATCATACTTAGCATATTTTTGCAAAATATTAAAAAGACTAAAAATAAAGAAATGAAAAGAAATTTTATAGAATAAAGAAGCAAGACAAGAATTCAAAGACAAAGTGATGGATGATCTAAAGCCTTACCTATAGAGGGTATTTATAGGCTACTAATAACCTAAAAATAATAAACTAATTTAAAAATAAAATAAAAGATAATAGATAATTCTTGAGTTTAAAATTTAGAAACAAAATATCTTATCCTAAAAATCTTCTCAAATCTTGTTGCTGAACCGTCTCCAGAATTCTCTCAAATCTCGCTGACTGGACTGTCTCTAGAATCTTCTAGAAAATGCAAAAATTGTCTTTTTTAATCATCAATTATAGAAACAGGTCACTGCATATAAAACATACAAAATTCACTCAAATTAGCAGTGATAAATTCATGAAAATAAGATAATTAGCAATTAAAAAGTAACAATTTAAATCACCAATCACTCCTATATTTGATCATTCGTCTTTTTATGAGATATTACAAAACAAAAGTCCTTCCTATATAGAACTTTCATTTCTAGATCTCGAGCTTTGGTTTCTCCTATATAAAACCATCACCCTGAAGCCTCGAGTTATGTGCCCCTCCTATATAGAGCTTTTCACTCAACTATGACGAAGATAGGGATTCCTCCTATATGAAACTCCAGGTCTTCCATGTTGTTGGTCTTTCCTATATAAAACCTTCAGTATCACAATGGATCTTGCAAAATAAGGTCCCTCCTATATAGAACTCCCATTTCTGGATCTAGAGTTAGGATCTCTCCTATATGAAACCTTTTACTCTGAAGTCTCGAGATGCGTGCCTCTCCTATATGAAGCTTCAATCTCATAGACGAAAATAAAAATGAGGGTCCCTTCTATATAGAACTCCTCATTTCGATGCTACCAGTTTCTCTTGTATAAAATCGTCATGTCGTGGATGAACTTTTCCACTGGTAGCTCTTTCTATATAGAGTTTCGAGTTTTTTCCGTTTAGTGTGTGCAATTTCTTTCTATATAGAACTGTTGCAAATTCTCTTTATGTGGGACTACGAACATGTTGGTACCTTCTGTATGGAACCTCCATCTCCGAGTCTTTTGGGACCCACGCCAAGTGGTTGCCAATATTTTCTCTGAATCAGGGCTTACGTCTATAGAGACTGCCAAAAATCTTTTTTCTTCGGGACTCATGCCGAGAAGGCTGCCAATTTTCTTCAAAAAACTTTTGGGTTTCTAGATTGCCATTGTCTAGATCTTCGTACTTGATTTCTCTTTTATTTTAGCGACATACTCACAATCTGTTGGTTCTTTCTTCTTCTTTTCCTTTTCTTCTTTTTTTTATGATGTCCCAGTTCTGCCAGTCTGGTTATCAAAAGGTCCGTCAAATGCGACGGTCTGAAAGTCTGAAAAGCTAACCTCCTCGGCCTAAATTTTCCTTTCCTTCTTTTTGTTGGAAGGTCGGATGTGCCTATTACCAGGATCTGAATATTGGAGTGCTTTTTAAATGAAAATTTCCACACCTCGCCTCATTTTATTTTATTTATTTTTATTTCATTTCAGTCTTTGTCTCCATTTTTTAGCATGTCATTTCTTTCAACTGTCTATTTTAATGGTTTCTTGATCTTTACACTTAATATGTTTGACCTTATCCCTTTTAGGGAATGTCATTCATCATTTTATTCGGGGAAGTCCTGAGAAGGTCTTCAGGGGATAGAGGATTCAAGGTCGACTCCCGATTCAAGGATCTTGAACAATAAGTGCCTGAGAAGGAGTTTTCCTAAGATGGGAGTGACCCATTGTCTAAACACTCGTTTTGTTCTTCTGTTGGCCCAAGTAGACTAGCAAAGACACTCATTTGTAATATCCTCGCAATATTCAGCCTCTTCTGAATATACAAAACCTTATAGTCAGTCTTTGAGTTCGAAGTAAAGATGCTATCACATTTGAAATTTCAAGGATCAAGTGTGTAAAGATATGTACACATTTAAAAATGTTTGTTATATGCACATGGGAAAACCAAAGTTATCCCTTAAAATAAATGAATATTCAAAGAATTTAAAGAATACAAAAATATTTATTTAGAAAAAACATAATTCTTAAACGCATGCCCTTACAAAACGTCCCTACTACTTTTGGATTGAAAGTAGCAAATTGGACTTCATTTCACTAAACGATTAAATATTAAAAATGGAGAGTTAGAACCTTCCACCACCAAAATACTTCTTGGTCAAATCTTCAAACCTTAAACCACAAACCTCGATCTGGCCACTATTCCTCAAACTTTAAAACCCTTGTATTGATTAAATTCTACACAAGCTTCTTGAAGTAATGACAATTCTCAATAGAATGACCTGGAATGTCTCCATGATACTCACAATGTGCAACAACATTGTACCATGCAGGGAATGGAGGCTCGAGAGGTGTAAGTACATAAGGTCGTACAAGACCTGTCTCGTATAGTTGAGAATAGAGCTCGCTCTATGAAACTGGAAGGGGAGTGAAGGTGCTCTGTCTTGCCCCCTTCTAGAGCTTTCTTCTCCTTTTTACATTCTACCGGTCGTAGGGTAATTGAAGGTCCTAGTAGCATTCACTACACCGTCATTATTTTTATCGTACCCTTGGGGGTTGTCATCATTGCTGATCCTCCCACTTTTGAGGGCTATCTCTAGAGATTCACCGATTTTGATGAGATTGGTAAAATTCTGGGTAGTATGATTAATTAGATGATCATACAAAAATCCTTTCAGCGAATTAATGAACATCGGTGTGATCTCATTTTCAAGGATAGGTGGTTGAATCTGGGTGACCACCTCCCTCCATCGTTGAGCGTATTGACGCATGCTTTCGTTGGACCTCTGTCCCAAACTTTCAAGCATGATGCGGCTAGGTACCATGTTTGTTACATGTCTTTATTGTTCTAAAAAAGCTTTGGATAAGTCTTTCCAGGACTTGATGTTCTCGCGACTAAGCCGAGTGTACCATCGGATTGTAGATCCAATCAAGCTGTCCTAGAAGCAGTGTATCAAAATCTTCTCATCTTTGATGAAAGCAGCCATCTTACGACAGTACATTGTGAGATGTGAGAGGGGCATGATGTTCTATCATACTTGTTGAATTCTGGAGTTTTGAATTTCGGGGGTAGGACCAAGTCAGCTACTAGACTTAGCTCACTAGCATCGTTTCTTGCCCCTTTTTGAGTCTGAATGGTCCTGAACCTTTCTTCCATAAGGCGAAACTTCAATTCCCACTTCTCTTCAACATCATGTCTGATCTTCTCGATCAGATTTAGGTCTGGGACCTCTTCCTCACAAAACCTTTCAACATATATAGGCTGGTTCCCGAGAACCTGAACTGGTTGGCTAGCGGATGCTTTGGCAGGGTATGCATCATTTGGTGCGACGGATTGAACCATATGACGAGAAGTATCTCTATCTGGCTTAGAGGTCTCTTCATTTCTCACTTTTTCTTTCCCGCGATTCTTGCCTAGTAGTACCGTAAGCTCGGATAAAATGGATTTTTGAGACTGAGCAATTTGTGCATTGATACTCTGTTCAATATCTCCAAGATGATCCTCTAAGTGTTTTTGACCTCTTTTCAGATTGGTCACACGATCTTCCATTCTTTTCTTTCGGTAGCATGTGAAATTATAATGCGGTGTGGCCAGTATTTTAAAATGTGCTGTCATAATATGCACATAGTTAGATGATGTCAAAATGGTTAAATGCATGTATGATGCATATACGGATGCAAATGATGCAAAATGTATGCAGGTTAAAGGTATTGACCCCTGTTAGTAATCACCATACTAGATTACTTTCACGGGAAATAGAGGGTCCATTACAAAATTAGGGAAAACTAATCTTATACACAAATACTAGCCCTAATTCCTATTCCCTATGGCCCTAAGTTGCTTGCTTGACCTAGGAATCTATGTTGCATCCTGTTTTCTAGTCTCCTCGGTTGACCTGGTCACGTTTCTTATTATCTTTTTGAATCTCTATCTCGAGATTTATCTAATAATGGTCTTGGTCAAAACCTGAACAACTTATAATGTCGGTGTCCCTAGTAGTTGCTTCTTCTCACTGATGTTCCTTCTAAAGATCTAAATCATCTCTGATAATCCTGAATGGTAATCTCGATCCTTGTAAAATAGGTTGATAATGTACTGATCTCTTGTTCTTATTCTTGCAGTCTGATAAAAATTGTTTCTTCATTTACGCCTTTGGAAATTCAATTCATTACCTTATCCAACCAACATTCAATATCTGACTCTAACTTGAACCCTAGATGGAGAATAGTACTAGTTTTGCACCTTCGACCAACCCTTCCATTGTTAGGCTCTTTGAGGTTTTCTATTACATATGTTCTTGGTGTTCTATACTTAATTCTAGCTCGACCTTTAGATGGTGAGATGATATTGGTTATGTCTCTGATAAGAAATTTATCCAACTTTGGTTTCTGTTACATCCTTCACGTTGGCTTGGAATCCCAGACTGACATTCTGATGTAGACCCGAATAAAGTCATGATCATTACCTGGTGTTGATGTTCGGTAGACTGTTGTCTCAGGCTCTTCGACCGTCCTTTAACAGGAGTAAAGGGTCTGATTGATTGTGACAGAAACTCATTCTTTAATCGGTGTCTCTGATCGGTTTTTAACACTAGGATTGAGGTTTTTAGATACCTCTTTTCCATGGTGAAAGTTTCCTATGTAAAATGAACCACTCGAATCAATACCTCCTAATGCAATGCAAAATGTGATAATACATGCAAAAAGGAAAATAAGAACATGAAAATACCAAGTTAGTACTGGGTAAAATAATAAACGCAAAAATAAATTCAGAAAAATAAATTGCATAAAAATAAACAGAGAAGGACAACCCTAGCTATCTCGTCTAGTTCTCCTAGGGTATCTGCATGGCTCTAGTGGGGTGGTAATCTAGTTCTCTACATGCAGTGTTGGTCTTAAAAGGGACCTGAATTGCCCTAGCTATCCTCTACTAAGAGTAGCAAGGTCCCCGATCATCACCCATTATAGGTTCATCTTGACCGGGTTCAATTCAGGGGGACCCGTTCGCTTATGCCCATACTAAGGAACGATATCCTTACGAGAGCATAAAGTAGTGGAGCCCCGAAGGTACTTCGGCTAGGGCCTACACGGGAGAACGATATCTCCACGAAAGCATTAGCCTTTTCCCCCACTTAGTGTAACACCCAACCCGAATATCACATTGGGCCTCCAGCCCAAAACCCGTATTTCAAAATTTCCTTTAAAAGTCCAAAACCAATTCCATAAATTCCACTTAAAACAAACCCAAAATAATTTAAAGTAAATCGGAGCTCTAAAATTATTACAGACCATTTAAAAATATTCGACCCAATTAAAAATAATAGAGTTACAAATTACAAATAGGGTTCAACATAGTACTATGCCCACTACATCTAATAATTGTACTCTGACAACTCGGTCGATGCGGAAAGCCCAAACCTTGATGGTGCTCCACGAAACCCGTTTCACCTAACCTACGCACGAAAACAGATTTCGAACGTTGAGTCACACAAGCTCAGTGGATACGCCAAACTCGGCCAACATCATGCATATCAAAGCAGTAAAGCATGGCATATAAATCACATGTATGGTATGATGGTCTAGCATGCTTGCCTATCACATGGTATAAATGAGATGTATATTATCTCACACAGCATATACAAATCAATCAAAGCACACAAGGTAGTGAGGCCTGCGTCCACACAGCATCGAGATCTCATACTCAAGGATGAGGCCCGCGTCTACACAGTATCGGGATCCTACATCCGGGATTGAGGCCCGTGTCCAAACAGCATCAGGATCCTCCAAATCCCATACTCGGAATGTCACATCGAGTATCTTCGAATGAGGCCCGCATCCACACAGTATCGAGATCCTACACTCGGGAAAGTCGTCAAATCATCATCCGAAATGTTACATCGGATGGCCTTCGACGTGTTGCAACACTTATGAATATCCGGATTTCCAACACAAAGGACTCAAACCATACAAACGATCCACCTAAGATCTATCACAACAAGACATATTAATCTTTATCATACTTAAGTCTTTCAGGGTTATGATTATCAATCTTAGTTCGATGATTCATTCTATAGCTTTTAGATTAGAGTATTTATTTATTAAGATCACCGAGCCCCTAATTTCTACTCAACTTAACCAAAATACACAGGGGTATCGATACCCTTAAGTAGGGTATCAGAACACCCTATATCGATACCCACCCAAAGAGGGTATCAAACACATAGGTATAGATACCAGTATCGATACCGTTGACCAACTTTAAAAGTCAACAAAAGGGAGGACCCATTTCGATACAGGTATCAATACAAAAAGTTGTTGGAATCTCTCGGTATCGAAACAGGGTTCGAAACCCTTGAACAACAAGTCAAAATGCGCTCATGGGTATCGATACCGGTAGCCCGAGTATCGATACCCCCTGCACTAAGGACGGGTCTGTACTTAGAAATTCTAGAGTTTCTCCCCCAAACCTCACCTAAACGATTTGAAAGTCTTCCTACTCATTTCTAACTGTATTTAGGATGTTTTAACATCAATTTCCAACCATTTTACACATACTCTTGAATTTCGCCATTAATGACCCATTTTCAAGCAACCCAAGCAAGACAACACACATACATGATTTTCTATATGCTATGCATTCTACCATGAATGGATGATGAAGAAAGAGTTGGGAGTACCAACCTTAGCAAGCTACAGCAACCCAAGCAAGCTCCACACCTCTTCAAGCTCTTCCCCTTCCAAAGCTAGAGGATGGGTCTTCCACTTGTTTCTCTACAAAGGGAAGGTTAACAACAACTTAGAACCGTCCTAGGATGATCCTCAAGGCTTAAAAAAACTAAGAAAAACTGGATTTGAGCCCATCAAAAAGTCAAACCCGAACTCAACTCAAAACCCCTCTTAAACCTCCATCTCCATCAAACCTATACATTCTTACCTTGTTTAAAAGATCTCTAGCAACCCTACAACTTTCTCTTTTACACCAAAACGGGATTTCAACTCTAAACTCTCAAGATCTTACCTTTGTTCTTGGGGTTAGATGAAAAAAAAAGATGAAGAACAAGAGAAGAAGGGGAAATGACTTCACCCTCTGATTTTCTGCAGAAAAAATCAATACCCTTGCCCTAAAGAAACTCAACTTCATCCAAAAAGGCAATTACATGAATGCCCCCACAACTAAAGCCCAACAAGCCTATGGCCCAACAAGGCCCAAACCACATAAACCCGAGCCCAAACCCGATATCCAATACCACGGGTTAACCCGACCCTCGGATACGGAAAATCTGGGTCGTTACAACTCTCCCCTCCTAAAAGAAAATTCTGTCCTCGAAATTTACCTGTTAGGAAGAGATGAGGGTACTGAGCTTTCATGTCCTTTTCCGGATCCCACGTGGCCTCTTCGATCTCATGGTTCCTCCATAAAACTTTTACCAAAGGTATACACTTGTTCCTAAGCTCTTTGACTCCTCTATCCACGATTCTGATGGGCCTTTCCTCGTAAGTCAAATCCGTATTGACTTCGATTTCCTCAAGCTGAACTACATGTGAGGGATCGGAAAGGTAACGTCTCAACATAGACACGTGGAACATATCGTGTATACGTGCCAACTCCGGAGGCAAAGCTAGCCGATAAACTACAGGTCTAACCCTTTGAAGCACCTCATACGGCCCGATATACCGTGGGCTCAACTTTACCTTCCGACCAAACCGATGATACCTTTCCATGGAGATACCTTGAGAAACACTTTCTCACCAAGTTCATACTCCATGTGCTTACGCTTCTTATCCGCATAAGCCTTCTGTCTGTCAAAAGCCGTTTGTAACCTCTCCTTGATGATCTGAACTTTCTCCTCTGTCAAGTTCCGAACCCAATATCTTTCTCTCATTGAGCTTTGTCCAACACAAAGGTGTTCTACACCTACGCCCGTACAAGGCCTCAAAAGGAGTCATCATGATGCTCGACTGATAATTGTTGTTGTAAGCAAATTCTACCAACGATAACTGCTCCTCTCAACTATGAGAAAAGTCTACCGCACAACACCGAAACATATCCTCCAAGATCTAGATAACTCTCTTAGACTGTCCGTCAGTCTGAGGATGAAAATCTGTACTGAAGTGCAACTTGGTGTCTAGAGCCTCGTAGATAGACCTCCATAACCTCACTGTGAACCTCGGATCTCTATCCGATATGATCGATGAAGGTACACCATGCAACCTCACGATCTCCTTGATGTACAACTGAGCCAACTTTTCCAAACTGAAGTCCATCCTTACAGGTAAGAAGTGAGCTGACTTGGTCAACCAGTCAACTATGACCCATATAGCATCATGCTTCCTCAACGTCATCGGTAACCCAGTGGCAAAGTACATGGTCACACGATCCCACTTCCACTGTGGAATCTGGATAGGCTGAAGCAAATCTAAAGGAACCTGATGTTCCACTTTCACTTGCTGGCATGCCAAACACCTTGTCATAAACTCTGGCATATCTCTCTTCATGCACGGCCACCAAAAGAAAGGACGAAGATCCTGGTACATCTTGTTACTACCCGGATGAACAGAAAACGGACTACGGTGATCTTCCCTCAAGATACGATCCCTCAGATCCTCCAAGGCGGGAACATACAACCGACCCTGAAAGTACAAGAAACCACCCTCTCGTACTTCAAAGTCTGACGACTCACCCTTCTGAACAGCCTCTAACTGAGCTACCAACTCCTCGTCTAACACTTGTGCTCTCTTTATCTCCTGAACAAGCGTGGGCTCCACACGCAACTCAGCCAAAAGACCTCCATCATCGATCATCCTCAATCGAGCAAACAAAACTCTCAAGTCCGACATGGATTTCCTACTCAAAGCATCGGTGACCATGTTCGCCTTGCCGGAATGATACTCTATGACACAGTCATAGTCCTTTAACAACTCTATCCACGTACGCTGTCTCAGATTCAACTCTTTCTGGGTAAGCAGATACTTCAAACTCTTGTGGTCGGTGTAGATGTAACACTTCTCCCCATAGAGATAATGCCTCCAAATCTTCAAAGCGAAGATAACTGCTGCAAGCTCAAGATCATGTGTAGGATAGTTCCTCTCATGGGGTTTCAACTGCCTCGAGGCGTAAGCAACCACCTTACCCTCTTGCATGAGCACGCAACCTAACCCATTCAAGGAAGCATCACTAAACACTACATAATCTTTTCCCGGTTCTGGTTGCGTCAAGACCGTTGCCTCGGTCAGAAAAGCTTTCAACTGCTCAAAACTCTGTTGTCTTCTCTCGTCCACACAAATGGAACTCCCTTCTAAAGCAACTTGGTCAAAGATGCCCCTATGATCGAAAAACCCTTAACGAACCTCCTATAGTATCCGGCAAGTCCAAGAAAGCTACGGACTTCCGATACATTCCTTGGTGGTTTCTATTCCACCACATCTTGTATCTTCTGGGGATCTACTCGGATACCATCCACTGCAACTATGTGACCAAGGAATGCCACCTCTGACAACCAAAACTCGCACTTACCAAACTTGGCGTACAGACGTCTATCCCTCAACACCTGAAGGACCACTCTTAGGTGATAATCATGCTCCTCCTCTGAGCGTGAATACACCAAGATGTCATCGATGAACACAACCACAAACTGATCTAGGTACGGCTGAAAGATCCGGTTCATCAAGTCCATAAAAGCTACGAATGCATTAGTGAGCCCAAACGGCATCACTAGAAACTCATAGTGTCCGTACCGCGTCTTAAAAGCGGTTTTCTGGACATCCTCATCCAACACCTTTAACTGATAGTACCATGACCTTAAGTCTATCTTAGAAAACACACGGGCACCCCTCAACTGATCAAAGAGATCATCGATCCTAGGCAAAGGATAATGATTCTTGATCGTGACCTTATTGAGCTGACGGTAGTCAATGCACATCCTCATCGAACCGTCCTTCTTCTTAACAAACAGAACAGGTGCTCCCCATGGTGACACACTCGGCCTAATAAAACCTCTCTCAAGAAACTCCTGGATCTTCTGTTTTAACTCTCTCATCTCCGTTGGTGCCATACGATACGGTGATATGGACACCGGTGCCGTACCAGGCAACACCTCTATCCGGAACTCCAACTCACGATAGGGAGGCAAACCAGGTAACTCCTCTGGGAAAACGTCGGGATACTCGTAGACTATCTTCAAGTTCTCTAAAGCTGGACTACCAGCACTCACATCCACCACGTGAGCTAGGAAAGCCTCACAACCTTGCTGGATCAACCTCTAAGCTATCAACGCTGAAACCACATTCGGTAAACACGGGTTTCTTTCACCCCTCACAACAAGCTTAGAACCACCCGCCACTCTGAGTTTCAAACTCTTAGATCTACACCCCAAGCTTGCATCGTGTTCGAACAACCAATCCATCCCTAGGATTGCGTCGAACTCCTGAAACGGCAAGACCATAAGATCCGCCATGAAGATAGATCCCTGCCCTTCGATCGGACACCTTCGATACACCTTATCCACCAACACATCCAACCCCAAAGGACTTGTCACACAAACCCCTAACTCAAGATCCTCCGCTGGTAACTCCACTACTGAGATATCCCACTACGGATATACGAGTAGGTAGACCCCGAGTCCACAAGAGCAACTATAGGTACAGAAAACAAACTAAACGTACCTGCGATCACATCGGTAGTAGCACAGTCCTCTTGTGCCTTTAAAGCATATTGTCTCGCGGGTGCTCTAGCAGTGGACTGAAAGGTGCCTCCTAATGCATGGCTAGCTTCACCGCGCGAAAACCCGCAGCCCCTCTGAGCCTAAAACACAGTCCTCTGAGCCTGACCCGATGGTGATGTCACAACCTCAGGGCAATCCCTCACAAAGTGCTCCGAAGACCCACACTGAAAGCAAACTCTAGCATTGCCCCAACACGGTCCTCGATGATTTTGACCACACTGATTACAAACCTGAACACTGACACTCCTCTGTAAACTCTGGGGACCCCTAGCAGAAGAAGACACAGACTGTCTCCTACGTCCCACCGACTCTAACCCCTGGTCTGACCTCGAACTCTGATTCGATGCTCCTCTGTTCTGGTTCCAACGGTTCCTACTTCTACCAGAGTGGGACTGAGAGTTACCCGCACGACTCTGACTGGCTCCACCGAAGACTCCCTGTCTAACAGACGACCCATAGGTCAAACACTGAACCTGCTCAAGGGACTTAGCACTGGCAGCTAACTCAGAAAATACTGTAGGTGGTCTAGCAGTAAGATAAGTCTGAATCTCCTTCCTCAGACCTCTTAAGAACCTCTTGCATCTCATCTTCTCGGTAGCAACAAGCTCCGGGGCATACCGGTTTAACTAAAGGAACTCTTGCTCGTATGCGAAGACCGAACGGTTCCCTTGAACCTGATGGGTAAACCTCCCCCTCAGGGTGTCGATGTGAGTCTCGCCCACATACTTGCTCTCGAACTCCTCAAGAAATTCCTCCCACATAGGATGATGGGGATACCAACCCTGCTTAACAGCCTTCTATCACTCTCTCGCGTTGCCCTTGAGAAGAGACAACACACACGATAGCTTATCCTCTAACCTCAGCCTCATCTGTCTCATGATCCACCTTATGTCGTTCAACCACTAATCAGCCTGTCCCGTGCCAAAGAAGTCGACAGCTCCCTGTCTCCACACCCTCTCAACCGGTGCCTCACGAGGCATAAAAGATGGCCTCGATATAGCTCTCATTATCCTGCGCAGAGTACGGTTCAACTGAGCAAAGTAGTTGGCCCCTTGACCAACTGCACCATCCGATGGTACCTCCTCATCGGGATCATACTCATAGTCGGAGTCTCCTCCTCGAGAACTTCGGCTTTCCTCCTGATCTCTCACGTGTCTAGCCATGCTTAGCAACCTCTGTACAACAACCACAAACAGGATTACACCATCGAAATTTTCAGCTTTAAAAGAAGTACTATATCGATTCGTGGGCAAGTACTAGTCTAACACCTATATAATACACTAGACTCCCCCGGAGACTCCTAGAACCGACTCAACCTGGGCTATGATACCATTAAATATAACACCCAACCCGGATGTCACATTGGGCCTCCGGCTCAGAACCCGTATTTCAAAATTTCCTTTAAAAGTCCAAAACCAATTCCATAAAGTCTACTTAAATTAAAACAAACCCAAAATAATTTAAAGTAAATCGGAGCTCCAAAATTATTACAGACCATTTAAAAACATTCGACCCAATTAAAAATAACAGAGTTACAAATTACAAATAGGGTTCAACATAGTACTATGCCCACTACATCTAATAATTGTACTCTGACAACTCGGTCGATGCGGAAAGTCCAAACCTTGATGGTGCTCCATGAAACCCGCTTCACCTAACCTATGCACGAAAACAGATTTCAAACGCTGAGCCTCACAAGCTCAGTGAATACGCCAAACTCGGCCAACATCATGCATATCAAAGCAGTAAAGCATGGCATATAAATCACATGCATGGTATGATGGTCTAGCATGCTTGCCTATCACATGGCATAAATGAGATGTATATTATCGCACACAGCATATACAAATCAATCAAAGCACACAAGGTAGTGAGGCCCACGTCCATACAGCATCGGGATCCTACATCCGGGATTGAGGCCCGCGTCCACACAATATCGGGATCCTTTAAATCCCATACTTAGAATGTCACATCGAGTATCTTCGAATGAGGCCCGTGTCCACACAGCATCGGGATCCTACACTCGGGAGAGTCGTCAAATCATCTTCCAGAATGTTACATCGGATGACCTTCGACGTATTTCAACACTTATGAATATCCAAATTTCCAACACAAAGGACTCAAACCACACAAACGATCCACCTAGGATCTATCACAACAAGACATATTAATCCTTATCATACTTAAGTCTTTCGGGATTATGATTATCAATCTTAGTTCGATGATTCATTCTATAGCTTTTAGATTAGAGTATTTATTTATTAAGATCATCGAACCCCTAATTTCTAATCAACTTAACCAAAATACACAAGGTATCGATACTCTTAAGTAGGGTATCGGAACACCCTGTATCGATACCCACCCAAAGAGGGTATCGAACACATATGTTCGATACCAGTATCGATACCGTTGACCAACTTCAAAAGTCAACAAAAGGGGAGGACCCGTTTCGGTACAGGTATCAATACAAAAAGTTTCTGGACTCCCTCGGTATCGAAACAGGGTTCGATACCCCTGAACAATAAGCCAAAACGCTCTCATAGGTATCGATACCGGTAGCCAAAGTATCAATACCCCCTACACTAAGGACGGGTCTGCACTTAGAAATTCTAGAGTTTCGCTCCTAAACCTCACCTAAACGATAACAAAGTCTTCCTACTCATTTTTAAGTATATTTAGGATGTTTTAACATTAATTTCCAACCATTTTACACATACTCTCGAATTTCGCCATTAATGACCCATTTTTATGCAACCCAAGCAAGACAACACACATACATGATTTTCTATATTCTATGCATTCTACCATGAATGGATGATGAAGAAAGAGTTGGGAGTACCAACCTTAGCAAGCTACAGCAACCCAAGCAAGCTCCACACCTCTTCAAGCTCTTCCCCTTCCAAAGCTAGAGGATGGGTCTTCCACTTGTTTCTCTACAAAGGGAAGGTCAACAACAACTTAGAACCGTCCTAGGATGATCCTCAAAGCTTAAAAACACTAAGAAAAACTGGATTTAAGCCCTCCAAAAGTCAAACCCGAACTCAACTCAAAACCCCTCTTAAACCTTCATCTCCATCAAACCTATATATTCTTACCTTGTTTAAAAGATTTCTAGTAACCCTACAACTTTCTCTCTTGCACCAAAACGAGATTTCAACTCTAATCTCTCAAGATCTTACCTTTGTTCTTGGGGTTAGATGGAAAAAAAGATAAAGAACAAGAGAAGAAGGGGAAATGACTTCACCCTCTGATTTTCTGTAGAGAAAATCAATACCCCTCCCCCAAATAAACTCAACTTCATCCAAAAAGGCAATTACAAGAATGGCCCCACAACCAAAGCCCAACAAGCCTATGGCCCAACAAGGCCCAAACCATATAAACCCGAGCCCAAACCCGATGCCCAACACCACGGGTTAATCCGACACTCGGATACGGAAAATCTGGGTTGTTACACTTAAAATGACGGGTTTAGATGTAAATTTTAAATGCATAAAAATAAAAGCGCAAATTTAATTGAATATTAATTTGATCGTCACTTTATCCCGGAACCTTTAATATTTTTGAAGCGGTAATAATTTTAAAAGCTTGACTCACTTTTTGTTTTTGAAAAACGAAATTTGTCCCCAGCGGAGTCGCCATCTGTAGCGATGTGAAAAAATGTTAGATTGAGTGTATCGCTAAAAAATTCGTTTTTATGATTGGAAAATATTTTCGGGTTCAGTTTGAAAATAATGTCTTCCACGTGGGGTTTTTAATTTAAAAATGATTTTTGAAAAACTAGAGTCGCCACCGACCGTTTAGGTAGACCGGACACCGTAAAACCAGAGATTTTATAATTAGGGTTCGAGAGTCGGTACAGATGGGGAAGGATTAGCACCCTATACCACCTAAAATTGGTACTTTATTTAATTACCGCTTTATTAATATTAAATTTCTCGGGCTAATTTAACGATCAAATTAATTTTTAATTAAATATGCACATTTATTTTAAAGCACCTAAACCCGAAGCTAAGCGTCCGAACCACCACCACTACACTGGAGTTGACCTCACTTACGATCGAATTTAGGGGCCCACATACAAGAAATTAAATGTCACTGTGCAATCTAATACAAAATAGAGAATATTAATAATTTAGTTAACACAAATTAAAAATAAAGAACATAAAACATAATTATGTCACGAATCAAATTATGGAAATGAAAATAACTATCTACCATGTTAAATGCACATGCCTAAAGTAAAAGATAAACAAAATGCATGTTTCTATCACATTACGTCTTTATTAATGGAAATGCATACTGATTAGTGGAAAAGCAAATTAATTCAAAATCTAAATCATAAATATGAATGGCAGACAATTTCTAGACCTTTCTTACCATATAAATTACGTGAAATGCATCTTTCAAAAGTTTACTAAAGCGTAATTTATTCATACAAAAAAGATTATTAATTGGATTTCAGGTGGGAATGAGAGGAAAATAGAAACGTGAGGGATCACCAGGGTAAATTTACCATGCGCAGACCTTTAAATGCAAACTATAAAAAGCGGAAGGACTAAAACTTAAATAATCCCCATAAAATGAACAGATCTACACAAAGCCTATCCGGTCAAACTTTTCATTCCTTCGTTTCTTAACTTTTGCCTTTCATAAGAGAAAGCTCACAACCTTTCGTTTCCTTCCATAAACAAACCCAGAAAGAAACGAAAACCCAAAAATCCTTATTTTTTAACTCCCACAGCCACCATGGATTTGTGACCTTGGCGAGTTCTCGAATATGATTCGACTCTACAGTCATCGGTCGCTCCTTAGGCGGCAACAAACTCAGAAAAGGAGAAAGAGAAAAATAAGAACTCAATGGATTTTGTGTTCCGAAAGCAGGAAAAGAGATCCTCTTTGGTCATGTTTTTGTGCACAACTCACCCCTAAAAAGTTCATCACCGGCAAAAGATGACACACCGAGAAGGGAGTGATCTCCTTCTTTTCTTTCTATTTTTCGATATGTATGTATGTAAAAGAAAATGAAGAGATGGGAGATATTTTTCTTTACCAGTGAAGAACTAGTCTACTTTTGATTGATAATTTTCGAGGTCTACAAAGCTCTTTTTTGTTACAATATGCTCCCTGATTTTTTTCCTTCCTCTCCCCTTTTTTATGTCTACAATCGATGAGTATATTGATACGTGCAATAAAAACGCAATTGAGTGCAAGTGTACACGTCGTCAAGTAATAAAGTGATAAGTATATCGTGTATCGTCTCCACAGGGATTGGTATACTTAATATGTCTCCCCTTGTTTCCTTTCTCTTGAAAGATAAAATAAAAACACAAATAAGTGGATTTTGTTTAACTAACTAAATAATTAAATAACAAAACATAAAATAAAAGGGTAAGAATGATATAGAGAAAGTAGATAGGATCCAGCTGCGTCAATTAGTGGATTCAATTGATCTTCTTCTTGTCCAATGCAATTGCACAATACTGCTTCGACAGTACTGCAGATACAGTCTCGGTAGCGTTAGTGTTCTCTGCCGCGGTAATCTCTTGCTCTTGGGCAAAGGCATCAAAGTTAGCAAAGTGTTCGTAGTTGACTCCGCTTATCTCTAAGTCAGAGTGTTGGTGATGACTGGTCCTTGATGATACCTCTCAGCGTAAATCAACGATAACCACCAACCAATCCAACACTTCTTTTAGCTACTGAAACTCTTAACCTTTCTCTAGGCCGAGTTAGTGTTTACAACACCGTACTTATCCCTTCCGTGAATCTACACCTCTCGATGCTAGATAAATATATTACTTACAAACTTCTCTCTCAAGCTTGAATGCAAGAACAAAGAATGACAATAGGATAAGCAAACTTTGATATTATTATTGCATTAGAACAAAGAAACAAGAATCAATCTCCTCTCACTAATATCTACAACCTTCACCTATTCCTAAGAAATTTAGAACATAATGTTGTTAGGTACAATTCTTAGGGAGTAGGGTTTCTCTAAAAGTCGGCTCTATAAACAATGTGGTCGGCTAGGGTATATATAAGCTTAACCTAGGGAAATCCTTTCCTAAATAGACTCTAACTTGGAGTAGGGAACAAGTTTTCTTCAAGGGATCTGATATTTCTAAGTTTGCCTCCTTCTAGAAGGGTTTTCCCGCTTGGTCTTTGACTTGGGCTTTTAGTACGCTAGCCTGGTCCAATTACTGTGCTGCATCTTCCAAAATATTCTTTATATTTTGATCTTTCATTGCGCTTCCAATGTTGGTGCTGCCACTCTGGATACTGTCGCGGCCTTGTCTTCTGCCTCGGCCTCAACACTGCTTCACTACGCTTCGACCCTAGATATTCCTACATGTGCAGAATATGTAATAATATCTACATTCTCTATAAATATTGATTTTGTAATTAGTGATAACGGAATATCCAATATTACGCAAAGAATCCATAATTTGGTTCAAGTTGGTGTATAATAGATGCATAAAGTACCATGAGAAGGGTAGTAAATAACTGCCTTTTAGGCACTCATCATATATCAACCCATGAATCTCTCTTTGTCGCATCTCCTTGTCGTTCGCCTCCAATCTTTTTGTCATGCAAACACGACAAAACATAAAATAATGCAAAATTAAAGGCGCTTATTTAAAATAAAAAAATTAAAAATATTTTAATTTTTCTGTTAAAAATGGATGATTACAATATCTTTTTGTCAGCAAGCGCATATCTCGTCATAAATGATTTGCCCCAGGTTGATTGAACGTTTCTGCAAAATAGAATGAATTAGCTATAAACGATTATACGATACTGTTGAGTTATGCATTGTTGGCATTAAACAAGTTTGTATAAACTTATTCCACAGCTTCGCTTCAGGTTTGAGCAGAATTCGATTGACTGCTCCTTTTAGAGATATCATATTCCATTCGCTGCCTTCAATAGTGAGATCACGCAACACGTCTTCTGCTTTATCCCCCGTCATCTTGTCGACAAAATGCAGATGTTCATCACTCTTAATGTGCATGCCAAAGAAGCTGGTGATTGTCGCGGCATCTAAGAAAATTTCCTTTCCATGAACAAAAACATGTGGGTTATCTTGATTTGTGACATGTGCATAAAATTCCCTTACCCATGTGACATTCGGTGGTTCTTGCTTCTGACAAAAGATTTGCCACTTGTGATCCTTGATAATCTCATAAATGCCGGAACCGAGCCCATAGTCCTTACATGACATATCATATTCAAAACCTTGTTCTTCCCACACTTTCCGATTCGCAAACTTCTTGTTAAATCGGTCCTCAATGCTCTTCGTTAAAAATCTTCAGTAGGGTGGTTCGGTTGAAGAACTCGAATATGCAACCTTCTTGATCTTCATTGCCATGTAGAGAAGTTTAAGATTTTTAGGAAAATAGAACTTGGAAGTATAAAAGAAAATAGAAAGATGAAGAAGAGGGCTTGCTTGTGTTTATGAGTTGATGGGAAAGAAAAGAGTTTGTATGGATTGTGTATGGAACCAAGAAAGGAAAATAATAATGAAAAAGGTGGTAATTGGGTGTGGGTGGCGGCAAGGTTAATGATAGAACGAGGGAAAATTTTTGTTTTAGGTTTGAAAAGGGAAAGAGGAAAGTTTCGGGGGGAAGGATTTGGAAAGGTTTGGGAAAGACTTTTTGATTCAAATATAGAAATTTCTTCACATTTAACCCTCCTTTAAATCTTTCCAAATCTCAACCAAATCTTCTATGATCAATATCTTCCTAAAATTCAAAAAGATCAAAACAAGAATTATTTAAATAATGAGAGAATAATTATTCATAAAAAGAAATAAATAAAAACTAAATTATTAAAATACCAAAAATAAAAAAATTCCAAATAAAATGCAATAAAATTAAAAATTACTAAATAAGAGCATAATTATGCTTCTTCTAAAGTAACCCCATCTTTTTCCTCTTCCACATTGGCATTGGTGTAGTGATTCAATCTTTTCCCATTGACTTTAAACTCCCTTCCATCAATTGTGGACTTGATTATCACTGCACCATGTGAAAACGGCTTAACAACTTCAAATGGTCCGGACCATCTGGACTTAAGTTTTCCTGGAAAAAGCTTCAATCATGAATTAAAAAGAAGAAAGTGTTGCCCAGGCATAAAATGTTGCGGCATCAATTTTTTATCGTGCCAACGCTTAGTTTTCTCCTTATAAATTTTTTCATTGTCATAGGCCATAGCAAAAAATTCCTCAATTTCATTCAGGTCCAACAACCGTTTCTGACCAGCACTCTCCCAATCCATGTTCATTGTTCTAATGGCCCAATATGCCTTATGCTCAATTTCAACCGGAAGATGGCATGATTTTCCATAGACGAGTCGATAAGGTGACATGCCCAAAGGAGTCTTAAATGTTATGCGATATGCTCAAAGAACATCATCAATTCTAAGCAACCAATCCTTCCTAGAAAGATTTACCACTTTCTCAAGGATGCTCTTTAGTTCTCGGTTAGAAATTTCTGCTTGCCCGTTGGTTTGGGGATGATATGTCATGGCAATTCAGTGTGTTACTCCAAGGTTCTGCAATATTTTGGCAATTAATTTATTATCGAAATGCTTACCACCATTACTAATTATTATCCTTGGCATTTCAAACCGTGTGAAAATATTCTTGTGAAGAAATTTTCGAATAAGTCTTGGCATCGTCTTTTTGACAAGCTGCAGCTTCAACCCATTTAGAAACATAATCTACAGCAAGTAAAATATAAACATTACCAAAAGAAGATGGGAAAGGTCCCATGAAATCTATACCCCGCACATCGAACAGTTCGACTTCTAAGATATTTTGAAGTGGCATCTCATATCTTTTGGAAATATTTCCTGTCCTTTGACAACGATCACATTGTATATAAAATTCATGGGCATATTTATAAAGTGTGGGCCAATACAATCCAGATTGTAACACTTTAGCAGTTGTTCGTGTTCCACCAAAATGTCCTCCATAAGGCGAAGAATGACATTGCCGAAGCACATTTTGTTGTTCTTCCTCTGGAACACATCTTCGAATAACCTGATCTGCATATTGCTTAAACAAAAGAGGATCGTCCCAATAATAATGCTTAACATTATGTAGGAACCGTTTCTTTCCATGATAAGAAAGATCATAAGGTATAACACTGCTAAATAAAATAAATTCATAAAATCGGTATATCATGGTATTGCCGAGGCAATCATTAATTTTTCATCTGGAAACGCATCATCAATCTCCCATGGATTTTCTTCGTTGTTTCCTTCTTCTAACCTTGACAAATGATCGGCCACCTGATTTTCCGTTCCTTTCTTGTCCTTAATCTCAATGTCAAATTCTTGCAAAATCAAAATCCAACGAATTAGACGAGGTTTGGCATCTTTCTTAGCAATCAAGTATTTAATTTCCGAGTGATCAGTATGGATAATTACCTTAGTACCAATTAAATAGGAACGAAATTTATCAAATGCAAACACTACTGCCAGTAATTCCCTTTCTGTTGTTGTGTAATTTAGTTGGGCATCATTAAGGGTTTTACTGGCATAGTAAATCACATGAAAGATATTACCTTTCCTTTGGCCTAAAACTGCACCTACAGAAAAGTCACTTGTATAACACATTATTTCGAATGGTAAAGACCAATCAGGTGGTACAACAATGGGTGCCGAGGCAAGTTGCTTCTTCAAATTTTGAAACGTCATGTTACATGACTCGTCCAAGTCAAAAGTTTTATCTTGCTCAAGCAAATTACACAAAGGTTTAGAAATCTTTGAAAAATTATGAATAAACCTTCGATAAAAACCTGCATGCCCGAGGAAGCTTCGAATTCCTTTGGTTGTGGTTGGTGGTGGCAATCTCTCTATAACCTCCACATTTGCCCGATCAACTTCAATTACCTTGGATGAAATCTTGTGACCGAGAATAATTCCTTCATCTACCGTAAAATGGCATTTCTCCCAATTGAGAACTAAATCCGATTCTTCACATCTTGTCAAGACTTTTTCTAAATTGCCGAGGCAATTTTCAAAATTGTCTCCAAAAACAAAAAAAATCATCTATGAAAATTTCTAAAAAGTCCTCCACCATATCCGAAAAAATAGCCATCATACACCTTTGAAAGGTTGCCGGAGCATTGCATAAACCAAACAGCAATCTCCTGAACGCATACATTCCATATGGGCAAGTGAAAGTCGTCTTCTCCTGATCACTTGGTGCTATGGCAATCTGGTTGTATCCTGAATATCCATCAAGAAAACAATAAAATGGTTTTCCTGCTAGACGATCAAGCATATGATCAATAAAGGGCAAAGGAAAATGATCTTTTTAGTGGCCTTGTTTAACTTACAGTAATCAATGCAAACTCTCCAACCTGTAACAGTTCTAGTTGGAATCAATTTATTATTTTTATTGCTTACCACAGTCATACCTCCCTTCTTCGGTACACAATGTACCGAACTTACCCACATACTATCGGAGATAGGGTATATAATACTGACATCAAGTCATTTGATGATTTCCTTCATAACAACCTCCTTCATAGCTGGATTAAGTCTCCTTTGTGCCTCAATTGATGGCTTGTGATCTTCTTCCAAAATGATTTTGTGCATACACATTGTTGGACTAATTCCTTTTAAGTCAGCAATCATCCATCTTAGGGCTCTTTTATGTCTTTTCAACATGTCGATCAATTGCTCTTCTTGTCGTGGCTGCAACTTAGTAGAAATTATAACAGGCAATGAATCGTTATTTCCCAAATAAGAATATTTCAATTACCCTGACAATGGTTTTAATTCAAGAGTTGAAGGTTGCTCAATGGATGGTTTGAGATCTTACCTCCCTTACCTGAATAATCAACTGGCTCGAAGAACTTACCGGGCCGACTCACTATCCAATTGTCTTTAGGTTGTTCTTCGTCCCTTGGTTCAGCAAGCTCTTCATGTTCTTCAGGTTCAGTAATGGAATTACCGAGGCAATTTTCAAGGATATCATCTTCAACTCTAAAATTAAATTCGGTAGTCGCTTGGATGATTTTGCATTCCTCCGGATTATCCGCATGCTTAAGAGTACAAAAAACGTTGAGCTTGACTTGCTGATCATTGACTCGCATCGTCAGTTCTCCTTTTTCAACATCAATCAACATCCTCCCCGTTGTAAAAAACGGTCTCTCAAGAATGATGGGTGCATGTTCGTCTGCTTCACAATTCAAAACAATAAAATCAGCAGGAAAAATGAACTTATCAACCCTTACCAATATGTCTTCAATTTTCCCTTCTGGATGCACATACGATCAATCGGCAAGCTGTAACATCACTGTAGTGGGTCTAGCCTTATCGATTCCCAATCATTGAAAAACCGATTTCGGCATAAGATTGATACTCGCCCCAAGATCGCATAATGCTTTCCCTGCATAGTGATTTCCGATTGAACATGGAATTGTGAAACTACCTGGATCTTTTAACTTAGGTGGCATCTTGTTGTGCAACATGGCCATACATCCCTCCGTCATAGCAATAGTTTCAAACTCGCCTAACCTCGTTCTCTTGGAAACAATATCTTTGAGAAATTTTGCGTAATTCAGCATCTGCTCTATTGCCTCGACCAACGGAAAATTGATATGAACTTGTTTTAGAATATCTAAAAACTTCTTGAATTGATATTTTTGTTTCTTCCGTCGAAGCCTCTATGGAAAAGGTGGTGGTAATCGGATATCTTCAATCCTCTCATTTGTTTGGAATTTAAGGGAGGGTAATGCCAAGGCATCAGGGCTTGCCGCGGCATTTTCCGATTCCTCCTTTTCATCAACTTTTTGTTTTGGTTCTGGCTTCGCTGGAGGTTTGTTTTCCTACATAGATTCATCGTTAATCCGTAATCCACTTCGAGTAGTGATTACCTTACATTGCTCATGGCCAATTCCTTTGGTAATCTCAGTATTGCTAGGTAAACCGCCCGGTGGTCTTGTGTTCACATTTTGTACAAATTGGCCCAATTGTGTCTCCAGACCTTTGAGCGTTGCTTCATGATTTTGCAACCGCATCTCAGTATTGTTCATGAAAGCTTCAGTCTTGTTCATAAAAGCATTAGTTTTCTTCTCATTATTGACAATTATAGATCCAGTTCTTATCATAAAAGCATCAAGTCTATCTTCCAAAGAACTAGGTTGCATTAGTTGCTGCGGCAACTGTTGTCGAGGCATATTTTGTTGAAATCCTGATACTTGTGTGCCCGAACTTCCCTGATTAAGAGCATTATTCGGGTTGCTCCAAGAAAAATTGGGGTGCTTCTTCCAGGCCGGATTATAGGTATTTGACATTGCATTGTTCCGATTATAATTCCCCACGTAAAAACTTGACTTTAGATTCTGCAAACACTCAGAAGAATCATGGTCACTATTACATAAATCACAAAGAGAATTCAATACCTTGATTTCCTTCTTGTTACTTGGGCGCTGCATATTCATAACCAGATTCGTTAAGGTAGCCAATTGTGAAGCAATTGCATCCGATGCATCATTTTCAGTGTTGTTCCGTCTAATTCCTCCTCGTCTAGCATTAGGGAATTGGAAATCATTCTTTGCCACGCGATTCAAGATTTTCATTACTTCTTTTACCGATTTTTCTAAGAATACGCCATTTGCCGAGGCATCTAACATCATCCTAGTGGGCATGTTCACAGCATTGTAGAACATCGTCACTTGTGTTCATAATGCAAATCCATGCATGGGACATTTGCATAAGAGTTCTCTATATCGCTCCCATGCTTCGTACATCGCCTCGTCATCACCCTATCGAAAAGAAGTAATTTCATTACGTAATCTATCAGCTAAGCTTGTAGAACTAAATCGAACAATAAAATTACGATATAATTTCGTCCAAGTTCCTACAGATCCGGATGGAATACTATTGAAACACATTTTCACTCTATCTCGTAATGAATATGAGAATAGTTTTAATCTTAAAACATCCTCGTGAACTCCCTGAATCTTGAATGAATTGCAAATCTCCAAGAAAGACTTGAGATGTTGCCGAACGTCTTTAATTGTCGATCCGCTGAATTGGCCAATCGTATTGATCATACTAAACATTACTGCTTCAACTCGAAATGTACCGCTTCAATTTCAGGTGCAATAACTCCTGGATTTAATCCGTTGAGATCTTCTTCCAAATAATCTCTAATGGATCTTCGTTTTATATGAATTGGTTGTTGCCCATCTATGTCATCACCCATTGCCGCGGCATGTTGATTGCCAATAAGAGGAAAAGGATCTGCCATTGTTGCTCTTTGTTCACTTCTCCTCCTACGAAATACTTGTTCAATTTTGGGTTCAAATGAATGCTCTTCTGATGATGGTCTTGCCCTGGTCATACACAGCAACAAAACCAAATTTGTAAATTCTTTGAATCCGAAAAATAATTAAGAACTTAAAATAAAAAGCAAGAAACTAAAAGCAAAGTCGCCAAAAACTTGTAGGCGTGTAAATGTACTCCGCGATTGCGTACAAGTGTACACTTTCAAGTTATAGTATAAATGTATCGAATCCACAGAGATTGGTGCGCCTTTTAGAATTTAATCTCTTTCACTGTAATAATAAAATCACAATTTTTTTAGAATGTTGTATTGAAATAGACTGAAACAATAGATGAGTAAATAAAAAAGTTGAAATAATGATTGAGAAATGAGGCTGGGTTATTTCGAATTATGAATGACTGTCGAATGATTTCGTCTTCGTGAATAGGTGCTCGCACTACCCTACTTGTCGAGGCAATTAGGCTCAATCGATTGCTTATGACATTTTTCCGAGTTATCAGTTCGTAGATTGTTTGGGCAATGGTGACGAAGGAATTGTCTGGGCAATGTTGGGAAATTATCCTTGAGGTTCGGCAAATTGTAGCTTTTCTAGCCGTTGAAATCTTGCACTTATCCCTAATCCAGATTAGTTCTTTCATACTTGGATCGAACCATATATACTTGTTTCGTGAATCCAATCCTCTCGGATCTGGATAAATAAATCGTTTACCAAGTTCTCTCCCGATTCTCTTGCAAACAAGCTTAATTGTCAAGAGTAGATAAACCTCAATTTAGAATACACCAAACACTTAATAAAAATCAAACTAAGTATTCATAACATAAGAATAACCCAAGCCAACTTAAGATTAGTTCATGGCTGGACAAAATATCCTAAAATAATCTCTCATCACTCGAGTAAACAAGAAAATAAAAAGGAGAATTCGACATCCCCTTTGTTTACTTATCTCCCACGATAGGCTCATCTCTCTTGGACGACAAGCTCCTCCTTTTATGGAGTTTTCCGGTCAACAAGGTTGAAGGAATAATATGGAGATGAAAATAATCATGCTAGAATATTTCCCTTTCTAATATACATTTCCTTCTTTGCTTTAATCCTTCAATCTTCCCATATCTCCCATTATTTCTTTCCATAGCTAGCTCCTTCATCAAGGCTTACTTTCTGCAAAACATGGAAACAAACCACAACAACATCTTTTCTATAGAAAATTAACCAAAAATAACTAAACAGGTATCTAAGGTGACAATTAATGAATATGCATGAAAATATAAAATTATAACTAATTAAATGCTTAAATAAAACAATAACCGTGAGTAAAAAGGAACTAAAAACAGTAAATTATAACACTTAACAATTCCGAGTATGAGATGCGGAGGATCCCGATATTGTATGGACGCAAGCCTAAATACTTTGTGGTTTTGGTTGATATGTATATGTTGTGTGTGATAGTATACATTCATGATGTCATGCGTTTAGGCGATTACGGTAGCATCGTCATATCATGCATGATATTACATGTGATGCATTGCTTTATTCATGATATGTGTGATGTTGGTCGAGTGGTGGTGTACCCCACTGAGCTTTTTTAGCTTAGCATTTTGAAATATGTTTTCGTGCGTAGGTTAGGTGAAGTCGTGGACCGAAAGAGCAGCATCGAGGTTGGATTTCAGTATCGAATTAGTGTCAGAATACAAGTTAATTGATTTAATGGGCTATTACTTATTGAACTCTATGTTGTAATTTATAACTCTTATTTATTTTAGATTTCAGTTGAATGTTTAATGGTCTGTATAATGGAGCTCCTATTATTGTTTTAAATCATTTAGGCTTTTTTCGTTTTAAATATTGAATTATATTTTGGACCATTGGTTTGAATTAATTGAATCGGCTTTTAAATCGAAATTATAAAATATGAGTTTGGGGCCAGAGGCTCAATGTAACACCGGATCGAGGATGCTACACAAACACCCTCGTCCCTCTCTAACTACTTGTGTACGAGTCAAAAGTCACCTCTCTCATTAACTCTCCACTCAACCATTCTCCCTTACTCATATAGTGAAGGATATGATTTTTATAAGAGTAATAGACATTAGTAGATATATTATTCTGTATATAAACAATATGTCGACCGCATCATACAAAAATTAAATTTTTTCAAATTTTTTAATTCATTAAAAGTTATATTTCCCTTTTATTACGAAAATAATAGATATTTTTGAATTTTTGCAAGATTGAATTTTTCACATCTCATATAATTATTTGATTATCTTATTGATATATTATTTTTTTATTTAGATTAGTTTACTTTTATTTTTCTATAAAGTCTAGTTTATACTTTTAACTAAAGGAGATGGAAGCAGGGATGGAGTTGTGGAGGGTGGGGTGGGGCAATCTCTCCCTCACACCCTTGAAGATTTTTTTTTTATTTTTGTCCTCCTATTTAATTTAAAAAATTATAAATTTATCTTCCTACTTCTAAATATTTATGTTTTGTCCCCCTCAACCCCAAATCCTAGCTCTGTCCCTGGAGGAAAAGACTTTAAAGGAAAGAATACTCGTGGTGAGTGTTGAATCCGTGACCTGAGGAAAAAGAGTGAAAACAAGTGAGTAATTCTAACTAAATAACCATCAACGCTCGTTTAGTTCACTTGTATTTATAAATGTCTATAATCACTTAGATATATAGTATTTGAGTTATAATAAAATTAATTATAAATATATTGTCCTGCTTTATTGTTATGTTAGTATTTATGGTTATCATGGATCATAATATTTTACGGGAATTGATTAGTTAGTTAGTGTGATTTTATTTGTTTAATTATACTAATTATTGTTTTAAAATAAAATCAATTATCATTGTTATTTTAAAGAGTAAATATTTGTTAATATTCTTAAGTAGGATCGAAAGAGTTTTACTATGATGTGGTGTTTGTATTTTTATTAAAAAAATAAAATCAAATTAAAAATGTTTTGACTTTAAACAATATTTTATTGTTGTGAATAAAGTAAAGAACAAGAACAAAATAGATAAACAAATGTGAGAGACAAAAGAGAGAGACTTGCATTATATTCTCAAAGTAGTTTATATAATGTTTTTTCCAAAAATCTATATTTATAGGCATAAGATGAAAGTCCTAATTCTAATGAGAATTAAACTCTGATAATAAAGTACAATAAAATATTTTTTAAATATATGGATATCTATCATAAATAAAGATACTCATAATACTCCTCTTGGATATCCAGGAAGATAATGTGTCTCGTTAAAACCTTACTAAGATAAAAACCTATAAGAAAAAAATCTTAGTGAAGGTAAAAGAGTATACACATCTTTGATACGCATAATATGTTGTCTCATTAAAAACCTTACAGGAAAACTCAGTGGGACAAAACCTCGGTTAAGGAAAAAAGAGTGCAACGCGTATTTACTCCCCCTCATGAAAATATCATATTAGATTTTTAAATCTTCATAATTCAATCTTGAATATAATTTTCAAATGTTGAAATAAGGTGTGTATTAGTGGATAAATCCTCCAAATTATTCATTAAAATGATTCATCAAATGCTATTTTTCTAAAGATCATGGGGGAGGAAAACTTTAAAAAATATGTTTCATTTTATCACATTTAATGTATCCACCTTGAGATATAAATTTTGCATTATCTCTTCACAAGATAACTTACATCTTATCTTGTGAAAGCAATTCAAATATCTTTGGGATATATTTAGCCAAACAAATATTTCGGTTTGGCCTCAAGCATAACAATTATTTCAAGGTAATGATCTTTTAGTACTTAAATAGTATTTCTGGAATAGCCAAGATGCTTCTAGATTAATTAAAGAATATATGTGCTTTTAGACCAAAAATATCATTACCCTTTTTCTTGAGGGTGGAATAGATCATTTACATTAAGAGACCTAGGCTAATCCGACTTGAACAAGCAACACGGGGAATACCGAGGCTAATCCGGAGACTCACCCCTATAAACAATCTTAAATTTAATTTTTTGTTTTCTAAATGCTTTAATTAGATCCTACATGTTTATGCAAGGACCGAGTTCAATTGCAGCGGAAACTAAAGAGAAACGAGTCCTAATTTAATCGAACAAGTTTAGGTTCTCTAGATTCATACAAGACCCTATAGGCATGATTCACACTTCGAACATCATCCCTAGATGTAAAGTCACCTAATTCCACACATAAAACACACAATTTATAAGCATACTTAACAGTAACAAACATGGTATATCATAATTTAAAATTAACCTATAATAGATATCAAAATACCTCATTAACATAAATGTGTATCAATTCTAGTAATCAAGCCAAAATAACCAAAAACACATAGGTTCACTAAGTCATATCTTAAGCAATAACAATGTTGATAAACGTCAAATATATATAACCATACGACTACAATAAATCTTATCATCATATCAATAATATTAGCATGGTAACTCATCCCCATTACTCTCTCACTACTACTAAAATTACAAAAAAAAAACATATTTGAGCTCATACTTGGCGATTACATGAAATCCTTACTTGCCCTTGCTGCCTCGACATATATATCCTGCATTGCAAGGTAAAAGAGAGGGTTAAGCATAAAGCTTAGTGAGGGAATAAAACACATTTACAACTTATCTGAAAACACCTTACAATGCAGCCCATAATAAATCGATTTCATCAATTCAAAATACATGTCATGCTCTTTATAAAACAAAACACACATGGCTAACAATGTCACTTTTAAAACTCAGTAAGTGTCATCAAACCAAGGCGAACAACACCATCATTAAATTTTAGTAAAAAACATTTTGTAATCACATGCTGTACAACCTAAAACACAAGACTTACATGCTACTCACATAGCAGTGCTTACACGTGCATCTCGATACACAAAGCTCAAGTCTTACATGCTATCAACATAGTAATGCTCAAATCACATACATACCAATGCATAAAACCTCGTACGTATAACACCATATACAATCGAGTGAAAACTATGACACTTACCTTTGAAAAATAAAAACATATATTGGTGTTAGTGATCCGATTTGTACCACTCCAAATCATTAGGATAAACGGGCAACCGTATGTTAGTACTACTCCCAGAGCATGCGCATGTTGATACTACTCTCAACATGAATTATCTCACCTTGGTGTCCGGTGACAGTACAACTCCGATCAACCTGTATGTGACAGTTTCACTCCCATCACATAGCATTAGAATAAAAGACAAAATGCAACACATAGGGAATTTATACATGTACGACTTTTTGATGTTTATAGTACACTCTAGACCCTATTGATCGATCAACTTATCCTATAAGGTTCATTACTTAACTAGCCAATATATTATCAAAAATCAATGCTCAAAACTTAATTCAAAATAGAATTCAAATCATATGTATCCCACTTTTTACGCATCACTTGCAAAAACCGATAAAACCACTTTTATCTTATTTTTTAAAGCAAAACCGTGGAAACATCGAATATATATAAAATCTCTTTAAAAACGGTTTCATGAGCATTTATATACATGCATAATCACATATGCACAACACAACAAGAGTATAATAAATAACGTTGTAAAAACAAGGCATAATATGGGAACCTTTAAGAAAGTTATACTTAAAACTTACTTCCGAGAACAGGGAGGTTTTTAAAACCTTTCCTAAAACCCCAAAACTTTGAAAACACATTTAAAATCATGCCTAATTGGAAACCCTCATAATTCACTCACCAATAATCGATACTTGCTCGCCAAACCATCGGAACGCCTTCAAATGCGATCGCCTAACTCTTTTCCTGTTTCAAGCATCAAAACCAACGGTTTTAATTCTTCTAAACTTACAAAAGAAACCAACAAGTCGGATCCCTACACAACAGTCCTTAAAACCTAACAAAGCTTAAACCGAAAACATGTCAAAACACACCAAACTTCACTTAAGCCTATATTCTGAGATTATGGATATTAAAAACACTTTATAAACATCGTAACACATTAAAAATAATCCATTTAAGACCCCAAAACAATGGGTAAAAACCCTTGAATGAAAATTGAGATTTTTTGCTGAAAAACTGATTTTTATGAAATTAAAGGATTAAAACAATTTCTCCAAGCGAAGAAATTGGGAATTTCAATAAAGAACTTTATTATTTTAGAGGATTGATAAAATCTCACCTCCAAAACTGATCCAATTGCTTTCCGGGTTTTAAAATGAGAAAACAAGAAAATTTGAAGGAGAAAATTTAAGATAATTATTGTAAATGATAAAAAATGAGTTTTTACCTTAAAAACTTGATGAATGGCTTCCTCTAAAGAGGGAAAACGAAAATTAGAAAAACAAGTGATGTTTAGTTTAATTAAAAAGGGTTTTAAGAATTTTAAATTGGGTTTAATTAAGTTATTTAATTTAAAATAGATTTTTGGCTTAATTAATTAATATTTGGAAAACCTAGACCAGCAAAGATTATAATTGGATCAAAGCCCCTTAAAGATTTAAAGTTTTGACTTGTTTCATAAAATTGTCCCTAAATTTTCAATTTTTACAAAACGGTCACTAATTTCAAAATCTTAGGGTTCAAGGGTTAATTTTCAAAATTGATTTGAACAAAGTTAAATATATGCTAAATAAGGATTTTAGAATATTTTTCCTTAATTTATTTCGACTGAAAACTAATTTTCAAGTACTTAATCCTGAACTAGGCTAAACCAACTAAACCAACCCACTAACTTCTAAGCCCAATTTTGGGGCGTTACAATATATGTGCTTTTAGACCAAAAATATCATTACCCTTTTCTTGAGGGTGGAATAGATCATTTACATTAAGAGACCTAGCACTCAAATAATGATCAACGAATATGCATTATGAATGTAAAATCTATTTAAACATTTTTATGTATGCCGATTGATGCACAAGGATTTGAGGAGATCTCTTCCCGAGTCTTAACGACATACAAAACAATAACAAATTTAGCGCTAAACCTCTTAATAAAAATACCCAGGGAAATTAAATAATTCATATAGCATTATGCTAGTAAGTATTAATGAGACGATTATACCAAATACGCCTAAATATTTTAAGTCATAAAAAGATATATTCAATATGATTGAATAATATTCTCGATAATTTGAATTAACTACTTATATCAATCTTAATCTTTCCGAAAGTTTCATGTAAATATTACTGTCAAGGGGCTCATACAAATAGGATATAACAATATCTATTAGACGAAACCTTAGTAATTTTATTTATTGCTAGACTGATCAAAATCTAAAATTAGTTGCATCCACCACCGAAGAATATAATTTCCTCATTAAAATGATAGCTAGTAAATCGAGCTATAAATAAATTCATTTATCAGAAGCTCAAGATATTTAATTAGTAAAGAGAGTTTAAATCTGACATATAATTCCAACAGAATTCATCTTCGTGCATTATGATGGAGTAATTAGAACATATGCCGCACACCAAAAAAGTCTATGAGAAATATTTGGTTCCTAACCAAAAATCATTTATAATGGGGAGAACTTATAATCATTTGTTGGCTTGATGCGAATTAGTAATATTACATGTAAAATAACATGTCATCAACATTATCAACACTGATTGACTTTATAAGATAATCGAGAAAATAAACTCGTAACTGAGCAAGTAGCCTCACAAACACCAAGTTGCGGATTAATAATAAGGATAAATATGACCATCTAGTCCATGCATCGATTAAAATCAAAAAATATCTAGATGGACTGTAAGAAAAGTGAATTGCCCCACATATATCACCTTGTATTCGTTCCATAAAATTAAAGATTTACACTCTACCTTAGCTGATGATGATTGAATAATTAGATTGGTTTCATAGCAAGTATCACATGAAAGATTACCTTGAAGAAAATTTTAGTTCTTCAATAAGTGACCACATGAAAGTGTTAACAAATTTTCGCATTATAATTGAACCGGGATGGCCTAACCGGTCATGTCCAATAAAATTATTAGTAAACATCTAGTTTACAAATAGCATGAGATTCAATTTGTTCTAACTCTTCTGTAGTACAACATGGATGACAGTGTATGTAATTTTGTCAAGATTTTCTTATTTCCTTGAGTTATACTCATAATATTGAGATAGTCCGCATCTCCTTGACTAATATACTTAATAAGTCTCTTTGCAACTTTGACAAGTATAATGCACTGTAACATGGAATGAAATTCTATTTGTTAATAATATATTTGCTCAGTCAGAGCCTTCTTTGATATTAGTACTCACATTATTCACTTGCATTTAAAATGGGAAAATATGTATAATTATGCACCTTTTAATAAGTGTTCTATTTCATTCACTTCTGGGAATGAAAATAGGGGTGAGCAAAACTCGACTCAACTCGAAAAAAACAAATAAATTGACTCGACTCAAGGCGAAAATACTTGATTTGTTTGACTCGACTCAAAATTTCATAGACTCGACTCGAAAAAATTTCAAAAAAAGTTTGAGTTGTAAAATGAAAATTCGAATAACTCGAATAACTTGAATAACTTGAAATTTTTAGTAATTAAAGGATTAATTTTTGAGTTTGAGATGAGTCTATCATTTTTTTATGATAGATATATATTGATATATAAAAATATAAAGAAATATTGCTACATATGAAAAAATATATATACATATATAATATAATTAGAGAAAGTCGTTTAAATTGAAATCATATCATACTATAACATGATAAATAATTATAATTAAATATTTATAGAAATTCGAAAACTCGACTCGATTTTTGAATCGACTTGAATTTCTTAAACTTGACTCGAATTAAAAAAATTCAAATAAAGTTTGAGTCGTAAAATATAACTCGTCAACTCGAATAACTCGAAATTTTTTTACTCGACTAGGTCGGATACTCACTCCTAAATGAAAGTATATGCTTTGTACCATTCACTTTTGGGAATAGAAAAATATTAAATATAAAACTTCATATCAAATTGGTTATCTATCAAAGATAAATTCTCCAGAGCTCCTCTGAAGCATTGATACTTCAGTACTTTGAGAAATAATACTCACATTTTCACACTTTTCTCTTGCATTTAAAAGGAAAAATATTTCTTATACTTAAGTACAATATGAATACTTGCATTGTTTTCTTGGCATAAATAGCCACAATTCATTGTATATTTTATTCTGAAAGTAGTAACATTTTTAAAGGATAAATTAACATAAAGCGAAAATAAATAATATGTAAAGTAAAATTAACGTAAATAAATTAACATAAAGCATAAATAAATAATATATAAAATAATTTAACATGATTAAATAGTAAATTAACATAAATAAATAATAAATAAAAGTTCTAGAATTCTCTTTAGATGTTATAAGGAAAATAAAATAAATGGTGAATTATTCCCTTCAAGGGTTATGAGAAAATTAACAATATCCAATTGAGTTAGACCAACAACTCAACATAAATAAATAGTAAATATAAATAAATAAAAGTTCTACAATTCCCTTTAGATGTTATAAGGAAAATAAAATAAATGACGAATTAATCCCTTCAAGGGTTATGAGAAAATTAACAATATCCAATTGAGTTAGATCAACAACGCATAATTGTTTTTGTCACAAAGAAAACTTATTTTTATTTTCTTTCATTTATCATTCATCATTATGGATAAAATTCATAATACTTCAGCGTGTGACAAGTATGAGACCAACAATTTGTACCATTGCATTGATAACATAAAGATTTTGATATGATCTCTATTCTTGTTATCTTTAAAATTCCACTTCTTATGGATATAAGCATGCTCAAAAGAATTATCTTATCCAAGCCTATTTTATGATCTCAATCATGACCACAATTACTAATGTGTCATTTATTCTTTCTGCTATAAAATATCACATTCACTTTCGGGAATGGAGTGGAGTCTAATATGTATTTAAAATCTTTTCACGATATTGTGTCTACAAGACAATACTAATGTGTAAAAAGTGAAATATGTTTTTCTAACAGATCCTCATCAGTGATACTCTAACACATAATAGAGTTTTATTCACAAATCATATAATAAATTATCATGTTTGCATTCACTTCAAGGAATGAAACAAATCTAATAATCGCATGGAGTAAACAACATGCTTGCATTTACTTTAGGGGATGATATAAATTCAATAATTGCATGGAATAAATATCATGCTTGCATTCACTTCAAAAAATGTCTGCCATAAAATTTTTTGGATCAAGACGATTTTTGTAAATTGAACTTGGGATAAGATTATAGTAGAGTTTTTTGACAAAAAAATATTGCTTTCAAGTAAATATAGACTTTATAATATTCATACTATTAAATAGTAATTGATCAACCAATATATATACAATACATACAAAGAATAAAAATTTAATCCTCATATGCGACATTGTTAAGCTAGTCCACAATATCGTTTAAAAAGAACCTTCTTTGAGACCAGTAGCCTCACAGAACGAGTTGTCTAGCCAATATACTTGAATTAAACTAACACAACAGAGAACATATTAAATAATTAATTAAAGGTTCAATATTTGTTCAAATATCATATAATACTTAAAACATAATTAAAAATATAAACTTTCAACATCAAAATAAACAAATATTTTTCATAACTAAAGTTAAAAAAATCTCAAATTAAATAAGTAAAACATACCAGACTTTCACTAAATTGAATATATGATGGATTTAATCATCAATATCTTGTTAAAATCTTTTTCATAAATTGTCGACAAGAACTATGTAATTTAACAACTTTATGGTCACACGAACACCAAATAATCAATGATTTTTCAAAAATTAAAAATCAAGTTAAAGATCAAGAGAGAAAAATAATCGATAATTAAAATATAATTGAGGGGGAAGAACTTATATTGATTTATACTAATAACAAATTATTTTCAATAACTTCTTCAAGATTCGAATGAAAAACACCTCCATTGGTTAGAGTCTCGTGTTGATAACATGTTGTGAATAAAGTAAAGAACAAGAATAAAATAAATGAACAAAGATAAGAGACAAAAGAGAGAGACTTGATTATATTCTCAAAATAGGGTATATAATGTTTTTTTTACAAAGTCTATATTTAATAAAGGTTATTTATTTATTTTTATGTTGCCAATCAATTATTATATATTTGGAAAGGTTGAAAACTTGTGCGCGCACGCACATATATATTGTTATGGCAACATATGGTGGAGAGCTCTCTTTGTTTGCAGTGGTGCATTTTGCATGTTTATGCTTTTAGTGTACACATAACAGGTTCTGTCTTTTGAATGCAATCTTGTATATATTGTCATAAGTTCGTCATCTAGTTAGAGTTATCTTCAGAGGTCACAACTCAACCTTCGTCAACTGTGGCACCTCCATTTCAGTCATAAACAGATAAAATTTTAAGTAGATGACAAAAATATTAAATTTTAAAATTTTCAAAATCAAATTAAAGATAAAATAAAAAAATATTTTTTTTAGTAATTATCTAAATAATTTATCATTTTTATTGTGTCGGATTATCTTTTCGTTAACCCTTAACGGCTTTTAACGTCAAATTGACTATAAGTTTACAACCCGAAAACGAATGTAACTGTATTAGTTGATTTTTAAAATCGATAACTAAATTTGTACTGAATGCAAATAAAGGTGACCTTCGCGATAATTAACCATAGATTTAATTTCAATTTGAAATTGACTTTAATTTGGTTCATATATTTGACTTTAATATCGGCTCAAGTGGATTGATTTTTGGATCAATTCTTTCGGTTCTCTTAGTATTGAGTTAGTTATTTTTAAGTTTATTTATTTTGGGTCGGGTTAATATTAAGTTAATAGGAGATCAATTAATTTTAATCACATCTTTAAGTTAAATTAAGTTTTTAGATCATATATTTAGTTTTTTTTCGTGAGTTGTACATTCACTCGCATCTCATTTTTTATTCTTTTAATGAATTTTATTTATTTTAAATTATCTTCTATTAATTTTTTTCAATTTAGGTAAAATTGATTTAGATTTATTTTCAGGTTAATTAAAATTAATATTAATTTAATTAATTTTAAATTCGGAATTAAGTTTAAATCATTTTCTTCAAATTGATTTCGAATTTCAATTCCGGTAAATCTACCAAAAACCCATTCCCTCTGTCTCCTCCTGGCTTTCTAACGTGCGCCTATAAATTAAAACAGAGCAACATGACTTTTATGCAACAGCATATCTTCTCTCTCCCCTTCTGTTCTTCCATAATTCATTATTTCCTCTGTAGGCTTGTACCATTACAATACTGAAAAACACAAAGGAAGGAGTAGGTGGAGAATACAATTTAAAAAAAGACATGTCCTGTCTTTTTACTCTTGACATTCCGTTGCCATCTGCTAATGGTGTTTGTTCATCTTCATAATCCGAAGTTCCTCGTATCTGAGTCCTTTAAAAACCAAAAGATCCTGGATTTCACGGGGGGAGAAAAAAAGATTGAAGATTGAACTCAAAGACCAACTTTTTCTTAAATTTCTTTTAATGGTCTGCTACTTGTGTTGCTTCTAACGAGCGCCGCAATTCCATTTGCTTCATCCGATCCAAACGACGAGGCGTGTTTGACTCAGTTGAGCCAAACTTTGAGAGACCCATTAAACAACCTGCGGAACTGGACCCAGTCGACCTTCGCCCACCCTTGTAGCGGTTTCACTTCTTATCTTCCTGGTGCCACTTGTAACAATGGCAGAATCTACAAGCTTTCCCTCACCAACCTCTCCCTGCAGGGCTCCATCTCGCCTTTCCTTTCAAACTGTACCAATCTCCAGTCGCTCGACTTGTCTTCAAACTCCATCTCAGGACCCATCCCGCAAGATTTACAATACTTGGTCAACCTGGCAGTGTTGAATCTCTCGGCGAATCGTCTCCAAGGAGAGATCCCACCCCAGATTATATATTGTGCGTATTTGAACGTCATCGATCTTCACGACAATTTGCTCACCGGTCAGATACCTCCACAATTAGGCCTTCTAGCTCGTTTGTCGGCTTTTGATGTTTCTTCCAACAAGCTGTCGGGGCAAATACCGATCTCTTTAGGGAATAGAAGCGGGAGTTTACCAAAGTTCAATGCCACTTGTTTTGAAGGAAATAAGGCTCTTTATGGATACCCTTTGCCCCCAATGAAAAGCAAAGGCTTGTCAGTTCTAGCCATTGTTGGAATCGGATTGGGGAGTGGACTTGCTAGTATGGTGCTTAGTTTCACCGGAGTTTGTATTTGGTTAAGGATTACAGAGGAAAAGATGGCTGCCGAAGAAGGGAAAGTTAGTCAACTAATGCCTGATTTTTGAAACCCTTGAATCTAGGTTTAACATGTTAATTGAAGATGCTGAAAAGCTTGAAAAAGATTTCAGGTGTGTCTTATTTAGAGTAGTCTTTTTGTTTCCTTTTTGGAGAGTTTTTCTGGGTAGCTTTTATTTCACATCTTTTAGGGGGGGTTATAAAATATACTATTGATTTTCAACAACGTATAAAGCAATTCAAACATTATGGTTCCTGGTTCTCACTTGTCAGTAAATTAAGTACTGCAGTTTCTTACTAGTATTCATAATCTTCTTTGTCCTTAGCCTTTTCATTATTCATTGAATTGATAAAGATGAATTATTTACTGTATACACTTTTGAAACTTTGCTTTTTTTTTTTTTTTCTTTCTTAAGTCTGCAGAAATTGCAGAGAATCACTGGGATCATGAACAAGGATGGACCGAGGAAGCCGTCAATCTTTTATAATTAATTTAAAATTTATATATAATTTAAATATTTTAATTTTTTATTAAAAATTTATTTTTCTAAAAATTATAGATTCATTCTTTTAATATATTATTTCATCTTCTACGATAAGCGAAGGAATTTTATAAATTATTGCTATTTTTAAGATTTTGTTTTGGTCCAACTCCAAACTCCAATTCCTATGTTGCTTTCATGGTTAGCATTGTTTTAAGTTTGGTTCAAAGATGTTTTTCTTCAATCACTTTTTAAAGGAGCGACGTCGAACATGTAATTTTTTTTCAGTTTTATTATTATTTATGTTCTTAATCGCTATGTTTAAAAAATTTTAAAATTTATAATATTCATAATCGTTATGTTTAAAAAAGTTAAAAATTTATAAATATTTTTTGCAATTTTTGTATTTTGTCCAACTACGAGCTTCCCTATATTAAATTTTCTGATCATCAATTTTTTTTATTTTTTTAACGAAATATATTCTTTGCTTTTCAATTTATCCGGCAAAAACTTTAACTCAAAATTTGGTTCCTGCTAGATGGAAAATGAGGTTTTAGATTTTGAAAGAGTAAGACGCAAATAAGAATTATTTTTCAACTCCTTATTTTCTTTGTCCTGATGTTCTAATTCCCTGCATAAATCATTAGATACGTTAGTATTCACATATTCATCAACTATAGGTTCATATATACCAACGAAGCTAACATTTTCCATAAAATCAGAATGTGTTATATCTTTATAAACATCAAATTTGACGAACTCACCATCAAACTCCATTGATAATAAATCACTTCTTACATTGATCTTTGTATTTGCAGTGCTTAAGAATGGTCGGCCCGAAAGCACATCTGAACATGTATTCGACCTATCATTATCCATGTTGATGATGTAGAAATCAGCAAGAAAGATGATATCATCAACTTTTACTAACACATTTTCAGATAAATAATAGATCGATCCGTCAACTGAATGGTGACTCCCGTTTCTTTCAAAGGCTCGTTGTTAATAATTTTATAAACAGAAAGAGGCATAACATTAATTGAGGCTCCGAAGTCACACATTGCATATTTAATTAAAATATTTCTTATTTTGCAAGGTATAAAGAACAAACCTTCATCCTTCATCTTTGACAGAAGATTTTGTTGGAATACTCCGAAAATATTTTCTCCCAAATTTACCTTTTCGTTTCCAGTCAACTTCCTCTTTTTGGTGCACAATTTCTTTAAAAATCGAGCATACCTCGACACTTGTCGAATAACTTCCAAAACAGGTATGTTGACTTACATTTTTTTGAACACCTTTTTTATTTCTTTTTCTTCAACTCTTTTATCATGCCTCATCAATCTTTACGGTAATGGTGGTGCGATCTCTTGAGGAATAGAAGAGGGAGGTGGTGGGAGTGAAGGAGATATACCTTGGGATTCGGAAGTTGACGTTTCTTTCTCCTTCTCTAGATGTACAGTAGTTTCTTTTGGAACTTCAGATTAATGAATGTTCCACTTCGGTGGTGATAGCACTGACATTTTCTCTTAGGTTTAGCTCGATTTGAGAGGAAAGTTTCACTTTCGATTCTAGTCTCCCTACGGTGTGAGTTAATTGGACATTTGCTTATCTAGTTACTATAGGTGGGTCTCGGTTCGGTTTTTAAAATTCTCTTAGGAAACCGCTAATCGTTCAACAATAGATTCCAACGATGATTTTGGTTGTTGATTTTGTTGTCTTTACTAATATAGTTGATTTAGTCTAAAGTTTAATCTATATCTTAGGTTTGGATGGTCTCTCCAACCGGGATTATAGGTATTACCGTTAGGGTTATAAGGTCTCTAGGGAGGTTCAGGAAAATTTCCTAAGGTATTCAATTGGGTATTATCCTCTTCTTGTTTGATCGAAAAACAATCTATCAAATGCTTTAGACTTGTACATATCCCGCAAAGTCTAGTTGCGCTCTTTTTATCTACAATAAGGGATTGAACAATATCAGCTAATTTATTAATTTTATTTTCCAATGATATTATACTTACCTCGCGAACTTGTCGATATGGTTCACTTGAAGAGTGAAATAGCTACGAGTTGACAGCCATGGTAGATATTAACGTTCTAGCCGCATTTGGGGTCATGTTGATAAGTGCTCCTCCACTTGCCATATCAATTACCTTTATATCCATTGGCGTAAACCTTCATAAAAATACTGGAGGAAAGTTTGTTTAGTTAATCCATGTTGTGGATAGTTTGCACATAGCTTTTTAAAACACTTCTAATAATCATATAAAGTTTATGTATCCTTTTATCAGATACGCAGGATACTTCGCCTCAATTTGCTCGCCTTAACTGCTAAAAAAAACTATCAAGAAAAAGGTGAGCCATATCAGTCCAAGATTTAACGGAATTGAAAGGTAAATCAAATAATCAGTCTTTTGCTACATCAGCTAAAGAAAAAGGAAAATCGCGAAGTTTAATTTGGTCTTCAGAAACTCCTTGTGGTTTTGTACTCAAATAAACCATGTGAAATTCCTTAAGATGTTTATGTGGATTTTCGCTCAGCAAACTGTGGTATGTTGGTAATAGGTGTATCAAGCCCGTTCTGAGAGCGAATGGAGTCTCTCCATTTGGATATGTTATGCACATCGGCTGGTTATCATCAAGAGTCGTAGTTAATTGTCGGATAGTTTGGTCGTTGTCTCCCATTGAAATTGGCTCTTCAGTTATGTGATTAAAATGTGATTCTGATTCGGATGCTAGTTCTAGTTGTTGCAATCTTTTTTTCTTTTCCTGAAGTGTTTGGGCGTGCAGTTTTCGGGTGTATGTTTCAATTTCTAAGACATAATCTCCTTGTTCTTCCAGGTTCTTCTTTGTCTTAAATCAAATAAAAAATAATTCAATAACTTTCTCGTAGTCCCCGGCAACGACGCCAATTTGATATTTGTCGTATAGTGTCAAAATAAAATATCTTATTCTCAAATAATAAAAGAATTTAAATATAGTAAAGGAGAAGTAAGGGTCAATCCCATAGGGTAGAAACTTCCTGATTATGCTTGATTGATTGATGATTCAAGAAGAAGATTGAATAGTGTTTAAGTAGAAAGGGGATTGTTGAATGAAAACTAAGTAATTGAAAATAAAATAAAGAAAGTGATTAAATATAATAAAAATTAGCCTTGGGCTCTCTCTTTGACTAAATTTTATTGGATCATCAGAAAAGATTTTTCACTTCGAGATTTTACGTCAGTACTTAGCCTTCAAGGTTCAATCCTTGTAGTAAAACTTTCAAACTGAATACACATATTACTATCTTTGATATTGGTTTCATAGATTAATCTACCAACACAATATTTATAGATAAAAATATTTAAATTATCAAGACCAAATTGAATTATGTTGTTACAATAATAACTGATTCAATCTCAGTTTTCTCTTAGTAAACAATTTGCTAAGTGTGTTCCCAGGAAGTCGAATTTGCTTCAATAGTCAATCTTTCCTCCCACACAAATGATCAAATCAATGTCTTGACCAAAGTCAATCTTTAGTTTTGAAATTAATTTGATTTTAGAAATAAGTTCAAAAGAAAACTAAAAGAAGTAAAAATCGAATTTATTGAAGCACTTTTCAATCCTCGCGTTTGGATCGAGTCATTACCTTGGCTATTAAGAACTTAACTGAGCATAATTATGGAAAGAATTATGCTCGACATAGAAAATAAAATAAATTCAAATAGTAAGAATAAGAAAAGAAAGAAAGAAAACTTTTATAAAGAAAGAATTATGATATATCCATGGATGATTTCTAGGCTTATTCAAGGTGGGTATTTATAGTCATATCCAAGGTGGGGATTTATAGTCCCTGTAATCTTATTTTCGGTTTTATCTTAGTCATATGTTTTCTTTTTTTTGCCTATTAATTTTTTTTCTTTACAACATGGTCACTTTTTATATTTATTTTTATTATACTTAAAGCTATTTTTATTTATATTTTTATATTATATTATTTAAATTATGTTATTTATTTTATATTTTTTAAATTTATGTATTTATTTTATTATATTTAATTTATCGTTTTTTACATCGTTTTCACGTTATCTAATAAGAAAAAATGTTTTTAACGAGGTCCATAATTTAATGAAATGATATTTTCATACCAAGATATTTGATAATAATAATAATAATTCAAAATGTTATTTATACATGTAAAAAATAATAAAAATATATATATAGATATAAAGAGAAGTCGTTTAAATTGGAATTAAAATGTACAATAGTATTATAAATAGTATAATTAAAATTTATATATAATATCAAGAAAACCGAGTCGAATCGAACTCGCTAAAACCGATTTGAATCTAAAAAATTTCAAAAAAATCAAGTTATAAAATATGATGACTTATCTTAAATAACTCAAATTTTTTTGATTCGACTCGTCGAACGCTCGCATCTATTTTTTATAATAAATATCATCCTCTGGCAAGTATTGATTTTATATATAGATTCAATTAATTAAATATATAACCATAATTTATTTTTAAAAAAATATTTGATTTACTAAATTTATTTAGTTTAGTTGGTTCGAAATAACAAAAAACAATAATTAAAAAGAAGAAAAGAGAATGGATAAAATAAATAAATTCAATTCAATTAATTTAATTAAGGATAAATTATTTGGGTGACAACTTAACTATTTCTGGTTTCATTTACAAAAGTGCTGTTTTTGCATGCAGTTTCAGTTTTTCAAATTTACTTGAACCAGCAAACAACTTTCGTTTTTTATTTCTTCGTAATGTTTTTGCACGAGCACTATGAAAGGGAATATTTATGAGTAGAAATCTCTTGTCTTCTAACCGTATTTTAATATTATTAGCATGGTTTTTAGATTTTAATGAATAGTATCAATAAAAAAAAAGACGATATTCATCTTAAAAAAACTAAAAAAAAATTATGAATCTATTCATATTGTTGATATTTTTGTCTTTATTGTTCTATATATAAGGCGGAAAGAAAAGATAATTTCAAGAACTCAAAGTTGTTCTATATATAATATCGAGTCGATTTTTATTCATTTCTATCTACTATAATTAGATAACATATAACTTAACCCGGAAGATTTAGTAAATTAGTTGGATACTCTTTATCATCAAAGGCCTGACATTAATTGCAATTCAAGCTTTCATCGGGAAAGCTACGATGAACTCTTATTAGCAATCTCAAGTTCATATGAACCGGCAACTGCAAAAGTATAAACTAGAAGTCTAGAACAGAAAAAAGAAGTCCCATATTCTTGATATCCATTGCAGTGGTTGCCATCTTAGAACCGGGAGTTTCAGTAGGGCATTAGGATTTACCAGAAGGAAGCTTCAATGGCCTTGAATAGTATTCCAGAAGCTTTTCTCCTTCCCGTCCTTGATTGCTTCTTCATTTTTGCACCAAAAATCAATTTCCACCTCCGATTTAGGGCCGTAAACGAACTGAATGTTTGGTGAATCGTCCGTGAACCGTTCGACAGAAAGTTCATTTATGTTCATTTATTTATTAAACGAACGAACATGAACAAGATTTTTTGTTTGTTTAGTTAAACGAACGAACACGAACAAAGAGCTCATTCGTTCATTTATGTTCGTGAACGTTCGTTAATCTGTTTGTTTATGTTCGTTCATTTATATTCATTTATGTTCGTTCGATTATGTTCGTTTAAATTTATTCAAATATATTTAAGAGTGAGCATTAGATCAAGTAAGTCGAGTAAAAAAATTTTGAGTTACTCGAGTTGAGAAGTCTTATTTTATTACTTGTTAAAAACTTCCTTGTTATAGGCTAGGGGTGTTCATTGTTCTGTTAAACTAAGTTAATAGATCGAACCAAAATAAAATTGGTCAATTAGTTAAATTTTAGGTTTTATCTAATAATTAAGAGTTTTTTAATTTTAATTACTGATTAATTCGGTTTAAAATCAGTTAATTACTTGAATTAATCGAATTAATCAAAAATATTAAATATTTAACATATTATATATGTTATTTGTGTTCGTTCGTTTACGTTCGTTTACGTTCGTTTATATTCATATATGTTCGTTCGTTTAAGTTTGTTTATGTTCGTTCGAACGTTCTTTTACATTTATTTATGTTCGTTCCTTTACGTTCCTTTATGTTCGTTCGTTTACGTTCGTTTATCATTTAAACGAACAAACATAAATGAACAAACTATAATCCTTAACGTACGAACAAGAAAATTTGTATTCGTTTATGTTCGTGTTCGTTTATTTGTTCGGTTAAAGTTAAACGAACGAACATGAACACATCCTCGTTCGTGTTTGTTCGGTTTGTTTACAACCTACTCCGATTAGTAGAAAATTAAATTTATTAAATAAAAATAAATAATTAAATTCTTTCAATAATGTGATGACACATTTGAATACCTAATTAGATAATTAATTAAATTATAATTATTATAATTATAATTAATATAATAGTTAACTACCAAAAGATTACATAATTATACAAATTTTCATTAACATTTGTATCACTTCTTAGTTAGATTTTAATGACCTTGAACTAATTAAATAAATAAATGATCAAATTTTTAAATTTTTAAGGGCTACGTTAAAGAGCTGTCGATAACAATTTTAGAAGATTCGTATTATTAATGTTTATTTAGATTTTAAATAAAATATAATAGAATGTGATTAAATATATCTTTAAAAAAATTATGTTTTATTAATTACATATTTAAACCTTAAACCATAAACATTAATCCCCAATCCCTAAATATTAAACCTAAAATCATAAATATTAAACCATAAAACTAAATAGCAACCCTAAACCTTAACTACTAAACTATAAACCCTAAACCTAAACCTAAATCATAACCTTAAATCTTAAATTTAAACACTAACCTTGAATCCTAAATTATAAATTCTAAACTCTAAAACATAAACCTAAACCTTAACAACTAAACCCTAAACATAAACCTAAACCATAACCCTAAACATTAACCTTGAATCCTAAACTCTAAACTCTAAACCTTAAACCTAAATCTTAACATAAACCCTAAACCTAAACTTAAACCTTAACTATTAAACTCTAAACCATAAACCTAAATGTAGAAATATTGATTTTGATATAATAATTAAAAAATAGTTTTAGACTAAATTAAAAAGAATTAAAAAAATGCTCTTTTGTCCAAACAACTTAAAAATGTATTTAAGAAGTTTTTGAGAGATTTTGGATGTATTAAAAATATTTTAATGTAGCCAAACTTGTATTTTCATCGTATGTATATAGATACAAACTTTGTCATTTCGATACATATGAACACATCAATCTACAACTTCAACACTGTCAAAAACTACTCTGACACACCTTTAAGGTGTTCCAATACAAGCATTTTGATACACTCCGATGATGTTTCGATACACCTGTAACGATTTTATGAAAAAACCCAACGTCTAAGAGCCTTATCGATACAAGCATTGGTTGTTTTGATTTAGGGAGCAAAGTGTTTCGATACATCTCTTTTAATGCAGGTTCAGCGACTCTTTTCCAAAGGAGTTGTATCGATACAACTTGTAATCACTGATTTTATACGGGTGAAAACCTGTTTTTTTTAGTGTTTTTATCTAATAATGGGCTTTAATTTAATTGTGAAGTATAAAATTCCAAAAAAATAGTTCATTGTACATAATAGTTTTGAAAAATCAAAAAAAAAAACATATATTCATATATTATATTCATATTAGTATATATGTTAATTTGTATCTATTTTCTTTTGAACTTATAAATATATATATATACATTACCTATATGTTTTTTAAATCCATAAATATTATATATTATTATATTTCATTACATTGTTATCTTCTTTTTACTCTTTTTTGTTATTGTTAAAACAAATTGCGAAATATTACTATATGATATTTGGTTTATTTTAGAAAAAATCCAAAAATATTATCATTCTTGTTTTGTTTTATTTCGGTTTTATTATTATTATTTATTATTATTATTATTATTATAAGCCCAAATATATCATATAAAATAAAAACCCATATTTTAAATAAGTCCATTTTATTAATCCATTAAAATAATAAAAAATAATAATAAATAATATAAAGGCTTGTTCTATTAAATAATTTATAACCCAAAATAATACAAGCCCACATATCTGACCCAGTTTGTCTAAACCCTAACGCCTCTTTTTTCCTTCAGGCAGCCGCCCCAAAGCCGTTGGATCAACCCCAGATCCAATAATCCATATTGAAAAAAGGACAAGCTTTTGGAGGTTGCATGTGCCCCACGTGTGACCGTTTGTTATCCTCACGCGCGTGCTCTCCACGCAGGAGACTTTTCAAATTTGAGACGTTTTGTCTTTCCGTCATCACTCTTCCGGTCATCACACCGGAGTTCAATGGTCCCCCTTTGTTGCTCTGGTTGCTACATGCGAAACAATAAAAAATGTTAGATTTTACAACAAAATCCCAGTAATTTCAGAGGCATTACAACAAATATTAGAGATATCAGAGACTACTAACATTCACAGAAAGAATTTGGCCAAAAAATTACAAAGTAGAGCAGACAAATCGTACAAAGATTTCAGAATAACAAATAAGAATTAAGGTTTCCTATTTTCCTTGGATGTAATCGATTATAAAACCGAATCAAAATCAGTGAAAAGGGATTCTTTCCCCTCCCATTTTTCGAATCAATAGAAAAATCTATTTTAGAGGTAAAATCCTCTGGATTTTCTTCTTGCATACACCGAATTATCAGAAAAAAAAAGAAAAAAGCTTTTACCTTCAATTTTGAATCGGGGTGTTCTTCCCTCCTTGCTCATCGCTCTCCGACAATAAACACAAGTTCTCTGGATCAACAGTGGTGAGCGAAGCCGAGAAAGGAAAAGACATATTTTGTTTCTGTTTCTAGATTCGAACCCAGGGAAGATTCGAAAGAGGGATTTCATTTCTAATTTTTTCCCCATATCGAAAGATTTTCATATTTCTTTGTTGTAAACAAAAAGGATTTCGGTTTTAAAAGAAGAGGGAGACTGGTTTCAAAAGAAAAATATTTTTTCTCGCCGAAATCTAGAAATCTCACGATGGTTTTGGGGTTTTAGTTCGCATAAGGATGAACATTCATCCTTTTCTGGGTTTAGGATGAACAAGACAGAGGATTTGTGTTTGGTTCTTGGTTTTTGTAGAACTAATGTTTTGATATAATAATTGAAAAATAGTTTTGGACTAATTTGAAAAGATTTCAAAAATGGTTCTTATGTCCAAACTACTTGAAAATATATTTAAAATGTTTTTGAGTGATTTTAAATATGTTTTAAATGATTTAAAGAAACTAAATAAGTGTTTTTAACCTAGGTGTTTCGATACACCCTTGAACTGTTTCGATACCTGTTCATCAATGCAAGTTTTCAAAGGCAAAATCATAGTGGTATCGATATTGGTATTAATACCCTTTACCACTGTGTTATTTGGTTTCTAAACCGGTATCTATACCAGTTTCTATACCGGTATTTATACCATTTATTTCTACAACGGTATCTATAACACCTATTTCTATACCGGTATCTGTACCGCTTGTTTCTATACCGGTATCTATACTAGTTTCTAAACATCCCCAACGGTCAAAACGATTTATGAAAACCCCTAACGTCTAGGAGCGGTATCGATACTAATATCGATACCTATTCATAAATGCAGGTCAACGGCTATTTCCCAAAGAGGGTGTTCCAATATCAGTCTCAGGTGTATCGATACCACCTGCACCAGAAACAGAAATATACCTTGTAATCAGCTCTAAACGATCCCAAAACATCTCCAACGGTCATAAACGGTTAGAAGCTCATTTGGGATGATAAAAGGAAGCCTCAAGCATCAAGAGAAGACCAATGCTTCACTTGTAACAACATTATGATCAAGAAATTGTCTTAGTGCTTAATTTCCTATTTTTGGATAGATAAACACTTGTGAGCTTAATTGTCAATATATGCTCAAGTATAATTAGGAACTGAGTGAGTGCTTAGATTGCAAACATTAGCCTTATTAGAAGGATTCAAGTTTGCTTAAGAATTCTCTTTATGAGTGAATTCCCAAAGTTTGGCTGTAAACTGTGGATGCTTGATTCGGGTTGTGAATCAAGGTTGTAAGGTTATCCCTTTGTTCCTCAAAAGGTTGAATTCTTAGTGAATTGTGAAAATCCTTAGTGGGAAGCTAAGGTAGTGGATGTAAGTGCTTGTTCGAAGGCCGAATCACTATAAAGTCTTGTGTTCATTGTCCAATTTTTTGCTTCCACCATAAATCACCCATATCATCGAATCTCCATCAAATTGGCAAGCTAAATCGGTTGTGCATCGAGCCAATCCAAGCCCAACAATTTGGGTTGAAATAAATAAGAGAAAGGTTTTTTTAATCCTTCTTTTTATGTTTTATAGTAAGTCCCCGTTTTTAAAATGGGAAATTATTTTTTAAGTCCCTCCTTCTCTTAATAATCAACTCCGCAATCCCCTAACTTTTGAATCATTTTGCAACTTGGTCACTAATTTAGATAACTTGTTTGTTTTCTTTCAATTTGGATATGAAATATTTTAAATGTTTTAATTTAATCATGTTTTCATTTCGAATCAGTATCCTAGTTTTGTTTTCATCCGATTTTAGTCTTCGATTTTGAAGTTTCTTTTTATTCCCTTCGATTTGGACCTAACTTTTTACTTTTCTTTCAATTTGGTCTTTTTGCGTTTTAAATCAAGTCTTTCATTTTGTTTTTATTCAATTTTGGTCATTATTTTCTATGATTTCCTTTTATTTTAAATTTATCTCTTAAAATTTGTTTTTCGTTTAAATTAGTCATTTACAATAGCTTTTTTTAATTAATTTTAGTCCTTATCCATTTATCATTTACATATTTTTAATTTATTTTTAAACCTTTTTTTAAATCAATTTTTTCAAATCATTTTCCAACTTCCAATTCTTAATTCCTAACATTATTTTCCAGTTTCCATTTTCTAAGTTAAATTCCCTATTTTTTATTCCAATTCATATTTTAAAACCTAAATTTCTATTCCAAAATTCCTTTTTTTCTTTTAAATTCCTAGATTTTTAAATATCTCCAATTCTTCTCAAATCAATTTTTCAACCTAAACCCTAGATTTCTCAATTTTCCTTTTTTCAACATTCTAATCCTTAAATTTCAAAATCCCTAAATTTTAAGTCTAATTTCCCAATTCAAATTTTCAAGACTTATAAATATATTTTTTTATTAGTGAGAGGGTCGCTACACAACTATCCCGTGTATCAATCTATGTAGTACCGGAAAGAGAAATCGACCTGGAAATCAGCTCCAAATGGCTCTTATCCAATCCCAACGCCTAGAAACTCAATTGAGACTAAAAAGTAGACCTCCAAGCATCAAGAGAATACTAATGTTTTAAAAATAACAACAATATAATGTATTAGTGTCGAAGTGTTTAATTTTCTTCATTCTTTCTTAGACATCACTTGTGAGTTATCATTGTTAAAATTGCTTAAGTGTTTAGGTTTGGGTGAGAGCTTAAGTTTGCAAATATCTACCTTGTGAGAGAGATTTCTTATTTGCTTAAAGTTTCTTTTATTTGAGAGGATTCCCATAATTTAATTTGTGAACTTTAGATACTAGATTCGGATAGTAAATTTAGGTTGTAAGAGCGTCCATTTATCCTCAAAAAGAAGAATTCATAGTTTATTTGAGAAATACTTAGTAAGAAACTAAGTTAGTGGATATAGGACTTGGTTATAAATCCAAATCACTCTAAATTCTTGTCTTTATTGTTATACCTTTTAGCTTCCACCACAAAATACCCAATCAACCATTACTCCACCACTTGGAGATATTTTCGGTTGTAACATCGAGCTTAACAATTGGTATCAGAGCAAGACTCATTCGAGAAGAATTAACATCCTATTGGGACAATATAGCGTGCTCAACCAATATTCAATCAACAGATGTTCCATAGCGTAATCCATTGATAAGCCACATATCTTTGACGGGACCAACTATGGTCTTTGGAAGATAAGGATGATGTTCTTTATCAAGGCCAAAGATTACAAGTTTTGTTACGTAGTTGAAGATGATCTATACGTACCACAATGAATCAAGGCAGAATAGAGTGTGGATGATCTCAAGAAGATAAATTTTAATTGCAATGTTTTGCTTATTATCTTTTGTGCATTTAACTTTAAAATCTATGAGAAGATGTTTTCTAATAAAGATGCTAAGGAGTTTTGGGAAAATCTTGAAGTCACATTAGAAAGAACAAACAAAATGAAGGAAACCAAGATCGAACTCCTCAATCTAGAGTATGAGAACTTCAAGATAGAACCAAAAGAAAATATCACAAAGATGTTTGATAGATTTTCCACCATGACCAATGGACTTAAAGGCTATGGAGAAATCATTTCAGAAGAGAAGCTTATCTGAAAGCTTATCTACTTCTTTCCTGAGTCATGACACTAAAAAAAGAATGCAATCGTCGAAGCTAAAAATCTTAAACTCTAAAGCTAGATAAGCTCATGGGTTTCTCCTCACCCTTATTTCTCTAAACACGGTATATTCAAGACACGTCTTCCTTCGCACATTCCCAACCAATGCATATGATTATGCTATCAAACATCCCATGCACAAAAATCTCAACACAAAAGATTGTACTATATAGGAAGTATACAATTCTGATAATCCAAATATTACATGCATAAAAGTAGTGTACACAAAATCACATAATATTTAAGCTATCACATAACACATATCAATATCATAAAGGGTGTATGAATATAGTAGATTATCAATACACAAAATCTAGCACAAACAAAGAACACACCTCTAACTGATGAGACACTAACATTTATAATGATTCTTCTAACAATCCAAACTAGGTCCAAGTTTAATTGAATTAGATCCTACAAATAAATTATAAAATTTAATCATATTATAAAAGTTTATTATGCCATATAAATAACTTAAAAGAACACATATGGGTATCACGTGTAGCAATTGTCGAAGCCGATTGCCGTTAAACAGAATTTTAAAGACAAAGACAAAGGTAAAACATCTTCATCAGAATTGACGTCATCTGAAAAGGCCAACAAATTCTCATTAAAATCAAGTCCTAAAAATCCACCAACTTAAAAGAAATAAGAATAATTATAGTCAAAACAGGATTTTAGGTTTGAACTTGGCTAAATGGACTAAAAAATCAAACTCAGGATGTCGAAAAGGTTAAGGTAAGGTCTCTTGAAAAAGTCAACAATTAAAGTCAATGATTATTGGTCATGGTCAAGGTCAATGGTCAACTTTGATGTCATAGATGACATCATCATCCAAGTCACGGTTCCGGTAAAGTACAGTCTTAGGTTACATGTTCATGTGAAAATTAATGCTTCAAATGTAACAACAATATGATGTATTTTATTTCTAGTTTCTTAATTTTGTTTATTCTTTTTTAGACAACACTTGTGAGTTATCATTGTTATAATTGCTAAGTGTTTAGGTTTGGGTGAGAGCTTAAGTTTGTAAACATCTACCTTGCGAGAGGAATTTCTTGTTTACTTAGAATTTCCTTTATTTGAGAGGATTCTCAAAGTTTGGTTTGTGAACTTTGGGTGCTAGATTCAGGTAGTGAGTCTAGGTTGTAAGGTTGCCCCTTTGTTCTCGAAAGGAAGAAATTTTTAGTGAATTTAAGAAATCCTTAGGGGACGTTTGGTTCATGGAATATAAGATTATTCTAGGAATAAGATTACCAGAATGTAACATTATTAGACACATTACTATGAATGTTATATTATCTTGTTTGATTTATTTGGTAGAATATAAGATTGTAATATTTTGTTAGAAGAATATAAGATTAAATAGAAGCAAAATTTACCAACTTATTCTTATGATATATTTTTAACAAATTAAAATTTTAATTATTAAATTAAAAATATTTACATAAAAATTTATATAACTATTTTCATTATATTATTTAAGCTTCGTAAAAAAAATTATATTTATAATAAAATCAATATATTAAATATTTTTAAAAAATTATATTTATATACATTTATTTCCTTATAATTTTTATAAAAAAATATTTAATGGGTTTAGATTTTTATTTTCTATTATATTTAATCATTTACCTATTAAATAAAAGTAAATAATAAAAAAATATAATAATAAAAATAATAAAATCAAATTAATTTATTGAAATTTTAAAATAAAAAAAAACATAAATATAATATAAATAAAAATATATTATTATTTAAATGTATGCAACACCAATTATATATTAAAATAATATTAAATAAAAAATTAATAAATTTATATCACAAAGAATTAACCATCTAGTTAAAGGAAGAACATTCCTATCATTTAAAGGAATTGTATAATACCAAAGAACATGAGGAAGAACATTCCTATCATTTAAAGGAAAAATAACCATTATTAAAAAAAAAATAATATCTTTTAATGGGAATGTTCTTAAACCAAACATAGGAATGTAAATTGAAAACGATTATTACCTTTGATAATCATATTTTTCATATACCAAACACATTGTTGATGAGAAACTAAGATAATGGATGCATGATTTGGTTAAAAATATAAATTACTCTAAATCTTTGCATTTATTATTATATCTTTTAACTTCTATCACAAATCACTCAATCAACCTATTCTCTATTTTTGGTTGTAGTAACGAGTTTAACACTAAACACTAACACTGAAACCTAAACTTTAAATCATAAACCCTAAACCTTAACTACTAAAATCTAAACCTTGAAACCCTAAAACAAAACCTAACTCTTTACTATTAAACCTAAACTTTAAACCTTAAACATAAACCTAAATTTTAATTACTAAACCCTAAACTCTAAATCCTAAACCTAAACTCTAAATCATAAATTATTTTAGGTGAATATTAAATATATTAAATAACCTAAATTAGTAAAACATAATTTTTAAAAATATAATTAATATTATATTCCATTAAATAGATAAAATAAATATTAATTATAACTCAATAGCAAAATCTTTTTTTACTGGGTAGTCCGCAACTAGTTTACGCTTCAATTAATTAATTGCTCACTACTTTCTGCAGCTATATCTCATTCGTATTATAAGAAGTCTATATCGCCAAAGGATGAGAATTTGATTAAATGACAAGTGTTTGTGGTAATTTCACGAAGGGGTTAACTACCATAACTGAAAGCTATCTTAACAAACTGCAGCTGAAGCTGATCAAACTAAACTCTCGACTAGCAAATCTAACTCGCTCAACTCACTACCAAGACGCCCTCCATCTATTCGACGAAATCCACTGTCTACACCTCAATGTTAGACCCGACCATTACACTCTCTCCACCACCCTTAAAGCCTGTGCCCATCTCCCCAACCTCCAATTCGGAACGAAACTCCACGCCTACGCCATCAAATCCGGCTTCAGAGCATACTCTCATGTCTCCAACACTCTCCTTTTTCTCTATTCCAACGCCCATCATTTAGCTTCTGTTCAAAGGTGTTTTAATGAAATTAAAGAACCGGATGTTTATTCTTGGACTACCATGTTGGCTTCGTGTACCAAACTGGGAGGAATTTCTTATGCTTGCCAGGTGTTTGATAATATGCCTAAGAAAGAAGTGGCTGTATGGAATGTAATGGTTACTGGGTGTATGGAAAATGGGTATGAAGACCTTGGGTTTGGCTTCTTTAAGCAAATGCATTTTTTGGGTTTTAAGCATGATAATTATAGCTTTGCTAGTGTGTTGAGCGAGTGCTATAGTGAAAATTTGGGTTTGGGGAGGCAAGTTCAAGCTTTGGTGGTTAAAACTGGGTTTTTGTTCCGAGCTTCTGTGGTTAATGCTACGATTACTATGTATTTTAACTGTGAAGATGTTGTAAATGCGTGCCGGGTTTTTGAAGAAGTAGAGAGCTTTGTGTGTGATCGTATTACTTTTAATGTAATGATAGATGGTTTAATGAACGTAGGAAGAGTAAAACAAGCGTTGTTAATGTTTAGGGAGATGTTACAGGCTTGTTTGAGGCCCTCTGAACTGACTTTTGTGAGTCTAATTAGCTCATGTTCATGTGGAAGGGTTGGGGATCAAGTATATGCACAATCTGTGAAGTTGGGTTTTGAACAGTCTACCTCTGTGAGCAATGCAGCGATAACTATGTATTCTAGTTGCGGGGATTTAAATACTGCCCGATTAGTTTTTGAGAGATTGAAACAGAAGGATATTGTGTCATGGAATACTCTGCTATCAACTTATGCTCAAAAAAGCTCTAGTAGCTCGGCTTTTTTTATCTACAGGGAAATGCAAAGGTTGGGGATTCAACCGGATGAGTTCACTTTTGGAAGCTTATTGTCATGCTCAGAGTTCATAGAAATGGGTGAGATGATTCATTCCCTTGTGTTTAAAAATGGACTTATTTCGAGAGTTCAGGTTTCCAACGCATTGGTTTCTTCATACTCTAAGCATGGGGATATGAATCAAGCCTATCAATTATTTCAAGAATCTACCAAGAACTTGATCTCCTGGAATACTATTATATCAGGGTTCTTTCTAAATGGGTTCCCAGTTCAGGGACTAGGGCAAATAGCCAAACTATTGATGTCAAGCCTCAGGCCAAATGCATATACGCTTAGCATAGCTATTAGTTTTTGTGCTAGCATCTCATCCTTGAGTAATGGGAAACAGTTTCATGGTTATATCCTCAGGCATGATCTTTTTTCAGAAACATCTTTAGGCAATGCTCTAATCACATTGTACGCAAAATGTGGAACTTTAAATTGGTCTTTGCGAGTTTTTAATGAGATGATTGAAAAGGACACAATCTCTTGGAATGCTCTCATTTCTGCTTTTGCGCAGCATGGAGATGGTAAAGAAGCTGTCCATTGTTTCAAGGCAATGGAAGGTGCAGGTGGGGTTAAACCTGATCAAGCAACATTTACTGCTCTTCTTTCTGCCTGCAGCCATGCTGGTTTAGTTGATGATGCCACTTGGATATTAAATTCCATGGTAAATGAGTATGGCTTTGCGCCTGTAGAAGATCATCTTTCATGCATGGTTGACCTTCTTGGTCGGGCTGGGTATCTAGATGAAGCTGAAAAAGTAATAGACAGAGATCCTATTGAACCCCATTCTAATATCTGGTGGACCTTGTTCAGTGCTTGTGCAGCTCATAGTAATGTAAGGCTTGCAAGAATTATAGCTAAGTTTCTTCTTGAAACAGAGCAAAATAATCCATCAGTTTATGTGCTTTTATCAAATACATATGCAGCTGCTGGGCAATGGGAAGAAGCAGCTAGAGTGAGGGAATCCATGAAAAATGTTGGGGCAATGAAGCAACCTGGCTCCAGCTGGATTAGCCATTCTGATGCACTCTTCCCTCTTGCCTACAGGGAAAAGACAGAAGTGATAAAAGAAAACAGTCGATATAGGACTGAACCGTATAGTTTCTTTGAAGTTTGAAGTACTGCCTGCATATTTTAAGCGTCAAATAAGAAAATGTTGAAAAAGTTAGGCTAAATCGTGATTTATATGTAATGTGACATTAAACTAGAGGTTTAGGCTAAAATTCGTGGTTTAGATGTTTGTAATATGAGGTTAAAGCGGTAAAGAGAAAAATGAATTTATTTTAGGAATTTGTTAATTTTTTAAATATTAACAGATCATCTCCGTTAATGAAATAATTTTTTGGATGAGTGTAATTATATCTACGGGTAATTTATACATTAAGCATCTTACTAGATTTCATTAAAGAAAGGAAATAAGTATTTATTATAGGAATAGCAAAACCCTATAAATAACTATAATCAAATTTGTATAAAATCTCAATGTAACACTTTCGATCCGCTGTCACATTGAGTCTCCGGTCCAAACTCATATTTCAAAATTTTGGCTTCAAGCCCATTTAAAATCAATTCAAGTTCAATTAAAACCATGGCAATTCATTAAATTCAAATCCAAGATCGTAACCTAAATCAAATAGTTCAAAATAGTAAGAGCTTCTTTTAATAGAATCCATAAAATATTTAACACGATCAAATTAAAATAAGAGTTACAAATTACAATATAGGGTTTGACAAGTACTAGCTCATTGATAAGTGTTTAAAATAGTCATTATTTTATGCTTAATTACTCTTTGGTTTGATAATTATGTTACTGATCTTATTGTTTATCGTGTGATTTTTTGCAGGACTCTGAATCTGAAAAATACACTTAAATGGCCGATTTCTGAGTTTTTTTATTTACTGGATCGAGTCTGAATTTGTGGGCTCGACTTTGGGCTTGAAATTTGATGAGGCCTTTCGTCAGCAGCTTCTAGAAGATGACGTCAGCAGGCGCGTGATAGCTTATCAGCATTCCAGATAGTTTATCATCCGCGTTTTGAACTTCAAATTAGGATTTATCTCTTTGTAATTTGAATTTAATATTTTTAAATTTATCTAGGATTTATCTCTTATTTTTAGGGTTTGTAAAACACTATAAATACCCACGTTGGGTAAGCCTAGAACATATCTCTTCATTCATCTTTTAATTTCGAATCCTAGAGTTTTCATCTCTTTTCTTCTTTATTTATTTTCTTGTTTTTATTTTTTTTTTTATTTTCTTGTTTTTATTTTTTTTACTTTATTTTATTTTTATGTCGAGCATAATTTCTTCCATAATTATGCTCGGCTAAATTTTATTATCCAAGGGCTTAAGCGATGACTCGATCCAAACGTGAGGATTGAAAAGCACACAAATAACTTCGTCTTTTTATTTCTTTAAAGTTTTCTTTTGAACTTATTTTTTTTCAAATTGATTTCAAAACTAAAGATTTACGTTGGTCAAGATTTTGATTTGATCATTTTTGTGGGAGCAAGGATCGGCTATTGAAGTAATCCGACTTCCTGGGAACACACTTAGCAAATTGATTGCTAAAGCGAAAACTAAAGATTGGATCGTTATTATTGCAATAACATAATCCAAGTCGGCTTTTGAGATTTAAATGATTTTTCTACAAATATTGAGTTGGTGGATTAATCCATGAAACCAATATTAAAGATAGACTTGGGTATTCGGATTAGAAGTTTCGCTTCAAGGATTGAACCTTGAAAGCTAATTACCGACGTAAAATTTCGAAGCAAAAATCTTTTTCTGATGATCTATTAAAGTCGAGTCAAAGCGAAAGCCTAAGGCTAATTTTTATTTTATTAAATCAATTTCTTTATTTTACTTTTTTCAATTATTTAGTTTCATTACACTCGACAAACACCCCCTTTTACTCAAACACAATTAACTCGCCTTCTTGAATCATCAATCAAACGAATATAATCAGGAAGTTTCTAAGTCCCTGTGGGATCGACCCTTACTTCTCCTTTACTATATTTAATTTTCTATTATTTATTTGAGAATAAGAAATTTATTTTTGACACTTTACAACACGTGTCACTCACTACATTAATAACTTGTACTCTGACACAAAGTTGATGCTGAAATCTAAACCTTAATAGTGCTTGTCCGATCCAACTTCACCTAACCTACGTACGAAAACACATTTCGAACGCTAAGCTACAAAAGCTCAGTGGGTACACTGTCACTCGGCTAACATCATGTATATCATGAATAAACTAAAGCAAAACATGTAATATCATGCATGATATGATGGTGTTACCATGAATCGCCTAAACACATGACATAATGAGATGTATACTAACGTATACAACATATACATGTCAAACCAAAACCAAAATCAAAACACAAGGTAATGAGACCCATGTCCACACGGCATCAGAATCCTACATTACGAGCATGACTCACGTTCACACAGCATCGAGATTCCATGCTCTAGGATGAGGCACGCGTCCACACACTATCGAGATCCTACATTTGGAGATTGAATCCCGCATCCACACAATATCGGGATCCTCCAAATCTCATGCTTGAAATGTTACATCGAGTATCTTCGAATGAGGTCCGCATCCACACAATATCGGAATCCTTCATTCAGAATAGTCTTTAATACATCACCCAAAATATTACATCGGATAGCCTTCTATTTATTGCAACATTATTTTGGATATCATGATTTCCATCACAAAAGGACTCAACCACGCAATATGATCAACCTATGATCTTCACATCAAAACATATTGTGAGTAAGCCAAAAACCAAGACTCAACTTTATCATCATGATGAAGACATTATCACCAAAACCAAGTTTTAATATTCATTTTGTGCCTTAATTAATCAACCATAGGAACCTATATCATAATTCATAGAACCCTCAAGCCCATCCCTTAAAAATTTGGATAAAATTGCCTAGGGATTTCGATACACATATATGGGGTATTGAAACGCCACCGTATTGATATGCTTACAAAGGGGTATCGAAATATATTGGTATCGATATGCCTCCTTGACGTATCGATACACCTTAGCGAACCCTTTGAATTGATCGAAAGGAAGCCTACCCGTTTCGATACGCCCTATATAGGATATCAAAACGATTTGCCACTAGAAGATTTGGTATCGAAACACGGGATGGTGTTCCAAAATACCTACATCCCAAGCCGTGTTTTCCTCTCTAGGTCATCGATACGTGACTTTTCGGTATCAATACACCTACACAAAAATAAAAGTCTACACCCAAAATTTACTCAAAACACTACCCAAACTTAAATCATTCGGTCCTAATTCTTTCCTACACATTATTGGAAGTATTTAGAGTGTGTTTCTATCAGTTTTAACCCATCAAACATTTTATTAAGAAAATCACCATTAAAGGTCCCTAATCTACCAACCAAGAAATCATGCATTCATACACAAGTAATGCAACCTAATCATGAGATGTTTGATGCAAATAAGATTTGGATAGGTACCAACCTCAAGCAAAAGCACAACAACCACGTTCACCCCCCTCCTTCAAGCTTTTTCTTTGCAAAGCCCTTTGATGAGGTTTTAACTTCTTTCTCTACAAGAAAGAATTAAGACAAGTAATTAGACATTGCTAGTGATATTTTTAGCTTCTAAAAACATCAAGAAAATAAATAAAGAACCCTCAAAACACCCTTCTCCTGTTCTTGCTTCTTCAAGCTCTTCAAAACCAACCCCCACCAAAACACACCATTTTTACCTTATCTTGTAGATCATCAACAGCTCTACAACTTACCCTTAAGTCATAAAAACGAAAATCCTCAGCTAACACCCTAAGATTGAACCTTTAAATTTAGTTGCCAAGGAAAAAAGATGGTGATGAAGAAGGTAATTAAAGATGACTTCACCTCCCTTTACTTTTTTATAGAGAAACCATAAACCCCTCTTCTCTTTGTCCTTCAAGGATGAGAAGACCAAAAAAACCTTCAAGAACCAATTTGGGCCAAAGATAACCCAAAACTAGCACAATACTCAACCCGGACCCAAACGTCAGAGCCCAACATTCTAAGTTAACCCGACACTTGGATCTAAAATCCAGATCGTTACATTTAATAATTCAACTTGATTCAAATAAAGTTTGAACTATAAAATATAATTTATAAACTTGAATAACTTCAATTTTTTTTGATTCAGCTCGATCAAATACCCAACTCTAATTATTATTGGTTAATTTACTTTCCATTCTTTATTCTAAAATAAAAATTATTGTGAAAGGATTCATATCTACTATCCTAACTTTAGAATAGTTAATTATTTATCTGCTTTAGATGAAAGGATCAAGTTTTAAACCCTAAAAATCCTTATTTTAGTTATGAATAGTTTTAACAATTATTGTAAAAGTTATAAATATAATCCTTTTGGGATACCAACAATGAAGTCTCCAATAAGCAACTGACTTATTATAATAATAATAATAATAATAATAATAATAATAATATAGTTTTAATCAGTATTTTAATATAAAGAATATAGAAGACTAAAATTTAGGTGCAAAAGACCTCAATATTGACTCATGAAAAATTAAAGGTAATATTTATCTATTTTTTATATAAAAAATTATATCATAAATTATTCTCGTTATGTTTTTTTATAAAATCATCTAACTAAGTGTATTAAATTATTAATTTTTTATTAAGTAAATATTTATGAAAATTTATTATAAATTAAAGTTAAAAATAATTTTACCAAGTGAAGACTCGTTTGGTAAAAAAGATAAAATAAAAAAATTAATAAAATGGATGTATTTGATTGGTTGGTCTCGTAGATGACGTAGCATGAATGACCTATAATATAATTTCTTTTATAAGGATTAGGATCAACTTGTAAAATTCTAATTTTAGATTGTTGAATGATAATAATAAATGGCAAAAATCATTTCCTTATTTTTAAGTGATAATCTTCACATTTTTTAATGTTAATCTTATGGATAAGTCTACCACGTGCGTCGAACAATGTTGAATATCACTAATAATGAACACCGCTGAACACTATTAAATTAATTAATAAAAATTAAAAATTTCAAGACTAAACATATAATTTCGAATTATTTGAAATAAAATTTTAAATAAATTATATATATTATATTTTAATTTTTTAAAATTATTTTTTAAAATTATTTTTTTATTAAAAAATATTAAATCTAAAATCTAAAACCCTAAACTCAAGCTAAAAATACTAAACATTAAATCCTAAAATCTAAAACACTAAATCATAAACTCTAAACCCTAAAATAATAAAATCATAAACCATAAAATCTAAATATATAATCATAACCTAAACCCTAAAATAAAAATTTTGAAACTCTAAAAAGTATAAACCCTAAACTTGAAATCCAAAATTAGTTTAAGATTTAGATATAGGAGTTTTGGTTATTTTAGGGTTTAGGATTTTAGTGTTTAGATTTAGTGTTTATGGTTTAGTATTTTTAGGGTTTTTGATTTTAGGGTTTTGATATTTTATATTTTAGGGTTTAAATTTCTATGTTTAGTGATTTAAGTTTTGAATTTTGGTTTTAGGGTTTAGAGTTATTTTTATTTTTTAAAATTAATTTGAATTAATATTTTATTTAATTATTTTAAAAATAAAATAATATATGGAGAAAATAATTTAATAAATAATTTATTTTAAATATAATTTATAATTATATGTTGAGTGCTTAAAATTTTTAGTTTTTATTAATTAGTTTAATAATGTTCAACGGTGTTCATCATTAGCAGTGTTCAGCGGTGTTCAACGTCCGTTGTAGAATTTTCCTAATCTTATTTTTGCATTTCACTCATCCACCAATGACTATAAATTAATATAAAACTAACGGATGAGTCTACCATACTCGACGAACACCGCTGAATACCGCTAATATTGAACATTGTTGAACACCATTAAGTTAATTAATGAATATTATAAATCTCAAGGACTTAACATATAAATAATTAAAATAAAATTTAAATTAAATTATTATATATATAATATTTTTTATTTTTAAAAATAATTAAATATCAACCTTAATCAATTTTAAAAATAAAAATCTTAAACTTTAAATTCTAGATTCAAAACCCTAAACTTCAAATTCTTAAAAAATCAAATAAAAGTTTAATGAATTTAAAATTTGGATTACAAAATCGATTAAAGTTCAATTTTCAACTTTTCCTTTCATTCGAGGAGCTTACGTTTATTTTAGTTGTTCTTGTAAAATGAAAAGATCTCCAGCAACAAAATTGGTGTTATATTGTTAACCCAGAAATATTAAATCGGTTTCAGAAATTGAAAAAAAATAAACAAATATTTATATTGTACAAATATTTTTTTTGTTAGAGTCAACAACCTATGTTAAAAAAATAAAATTATGGGGGTTATACCTTTGAAACCAATTAAAGGGATTGGCGTGTATGGATTTATGGGTTAAGGTTTATGATTTAAAGATTAAGGTTTTATGTATAGGATTTAAATTTTAAGATTTTAGATTCAGGATTTAAGGGTTTTATTTTTTAAATTGACTAAGATTAGTATTTGATCTAATTATTTTTTTAAAAAATAAAATTATTATGTATAATTAAATTATTTTAATAAAATTTATTGTTGTACGTTATGTCCTTAAAATTTTTAATCTTTATTAATCAATTTAATGGTGTTCAACAATGTTCAACATTAGTACTGTTCAGCGATGTTCGTCGAACGTTGTAGAATTTTTCAAAACTAAAATAGTTTTAGATTATATATAACTTATCTATATTTTATACTTAACTGATGTTATTTTAGGCATCTATTAATTATGGATGAGTTTACCACGTGCGTCGAACATTGCTGAACATCACTAACGATGAACACCGTTAAACACTATTAAATTAATTAATAAAACTTAAATTTTTCGAGGACTAAACATATAATTTTGATTTATTTAAAATAAAATTTTAAACAAATCATATATATTATATTTTAATTTTTTAAGTAATTTATTTAAATTATTTTTAATTTAAAAATAAAAAAATATTAAATCTACATCCTAAAATCCAAAACACTAAATCATAAACTCTAAACCTTAAAATAATAGAACCATAAACCATAAAATCTAAAAATATAATCATAGCCTAAACCCTAAAATAGAAATTTTTAAACTTTAAAAAGTATAAACCCTAAACTTGAAACCCAAAATTAGTTTAAGATTTAGATATAATGGTTTTGGTTATTTTAGGGTTTAGAATTTTAGAATTTAGGGTTTAGAGTTTAGTATTTTTAGGGTTTTTGATTTTTGATTTAGGGTTTTGAGATTTTATATTTTAGGGTTTAGAGTTTAATGTTTAGTGATTTAGGTTTTGAATTTTGGTTTTAGGGTTTAGAGTTTAAATTTTTTTATTTTTTAAAATTAATTTAAATTAATATTTTATTCAATTATTAAAAAAATAAAACAATATATAGAAAATAATTTAATAAAAAAATTATTTTAAATAATTTATAATTATATGTTAAGTCCTTAAATTTTTTAATTTTTATTAATTAGTTTAATAATATTCAGCGATGTTCATCATTAGCGATGTTCAGCGATGTTCGACGCCCGTGATAGAATTTTCCATTAATTATTAATTGAAAAACTTGAATTACAAAATCTTTACAACCTACCCAAATTCAATGCTCTAACCAACCATTAAGTACTCTTTATCATATAGATTATAATCCCAAAAAAATCTCTACCATATAATTACTACTACATTTTTACCTTCTTAAGCAATCCTTATTACACAATATACTTACTCTACCATAATTGACAAGAGCAAAAAAAAAAAAAATCCATTTGGTATTTCACCCCAAACATTTTCAAATGATAAAGTGAACTTTTTCTCGTGATTTAATTTAGAATTCGTAATATTTTTTTTATTTTTTAAATACAATTCTTTTTTTAAAAAAATAAAATTTATTTTTTAAAAATTTATCAATCATCAGTTGATCTAACCTAGTGAAATATTAGACCCTTGAAAAATTGAGAGATTAAAAATTACGAATAAAGTAAACTGAGTCTTTTATAGTATTCATCAAAACAATTTGAACAAAGACAATAAAAAAATTCCCAACCAGATTTAATTATTTTATATACTTCTTTGTTTTGATTATCAGAGTTTTTTAACAAAACATTAATCTACATTTGATAGTTTTAAATCAAATGATTTTGAATCAATTGAAAGGGTAAGCTTATTTATTTTTGGTTCTAAGATAGTTCTAGTTGTGATTCACTTCTTTCAAATTATTTTTCATTATTAAAGAAATAACGAGGATAAAATATGAGCTTTTTATAATAATAGTAAATAATCGTTGTCGTTTTAAAATTAATTTATTTACTCGTCTAGATAATATTTTTTTTACTCTGGACTCATCCAAGAATTAAGAGGAAAAGTTTTTCATATAACTAAGAAGCATATTTTAATAAATATATGATAAAGAAAAGAAAAATATAATAGAGGGACTAAATCTGTAAAATGCACAGAGGGGATATCTATAGGATTTTCTCAATTTCTTGTTTAAACAAATTTCTGAACTGTTTTTTTTTTCTTCTCTGTCAGAAACAAAACCCGGATTTTAAAATCTGGGATTATACCAGTGTTGTTAAAGCTTCTTTGATGCGAAAGTGAAGAACTCATTGAGCTTTCAATGGCGGCAATGTTGATCTTATCTTCTTGTAAACCAAACAAGTTGCTAATAGCTTCATCAGGAGCTATCCCGTTACTGGCACAAATCCTAAACGATGTGAATAACAGTCTATTAAGCATTCAAGCAAGGGTAGACGACATTGCTGCACTCCAGAATCTCTCAACTTGTCATCAAATAATCCCATCGATTGCATCTTCCGGTGCAATCGATACCTTGCTTCAACTCATCCACGGTCACCAGAAATCATCGAAGTTGACTGAAAATGCCATCTCATTAGGATTCGGTTTCTGAGACGGTCGGGATTGCCGGTTCAGTACAGATTATAGTCAAGGCAATGGAAGAGGGGTCCCCACAGTGCAAAGAACATGCTGTTGTGATCCTTGTTCGTATATGCCATTGCTGTAGATATAAATACAGAGGGATGATATTAACGGAAGGTGTAATGCTGGCCTGCTTCGACTCAGTGTTGATGGAACTTGGGGAGCCAAGAACATGGCCAGGGATCTATTGTTTCTTCTTAGGGAGTGCTCGGCTTATGCTTCGACAAGCAAACAGCCTAAACACAACTGACAGAGCAGATTATGCTAGCAATTGATGCAGATGAAGAGAAGGTTTCTTGAACTACACTAAGATTGGTCCATGAGATGATAAACAAGCTTAATATATAAATCCTTTTATGTATTTATATTACTTTAGGATGAATGAAGTTTAGCCTTTAGAGTTATAGGCTAACTCGGGGGAATTGAAATGAAATCTCTGTAAATAATATTGGTATTGCCTATTGAAAGTTGTTTCCTTGGCACTACTTGACTATTTCACATCAGTAAATATTCCAATGAATCCAGGGCTTGTGCAACTCGTTTTAAGATGGCATCGAGCAAGTCCGGGATCAAATCCGAACAATTGTAACCCTTTTCCTAATTTTAGTAAAGGTGTTGATTTTTGAGCATATAAAAAAAACAAGTCAATGATTTCATACAGATAATAATCAAGCATTATCCAACTACATGATTCATATACATAAGTTTAGCATTACCGATCGAAAACTATGCCTCAAGACTGCTCTAGCAAGCTCTCGAGATATAAGTTTAGGATGTATCTCCCTGTTGACTGAACATCTTGCCGCTTCTCACTTGGTTCATACTTTCCTTTACGAAGCTGATACCGCTGTGTTACGGCCGAGATCATATATACTTCACTTGGTTCAATTGTCACGCTCTCCCCACACTGCAAATTCTGATGCAGAAGAAACAATTATCATCAAAAGTAACAGGAATGGAACATAAATACCCCAGTAGCAATTTGATGTTATAAAAGTTTCTGAGTTTGAGTTTCAAAACTGTATCAGCCCTACCGGTCTCTGTTGAAACACATAACAAATGACCATCCAAGCAAGAGGCAAAACATTATCAACATTTCCATCGCGTCATATGCATATCTTCTATTATTTCTTCCTTTAGAACTAGGATACTATTCAAAATCTTAGTGTAAGGCTAAATTTGTTATCCCAAGTTTGCTTTTCATAAAAATAATAACAACACTTAAATATGAAAAATAATCAAGAATGCCATCAAAATAAGCTACTACAAAACAAAAGGTCTAAAACCCAACATTATATTTTGCTACGAAGCATCCTTTAGGCTATTTAGTAGTCATAAATTGAAACTAAATTCAAATGCTTTTCTACCCTTTTTTTCATTTTCCCATGAAAATATAGAAAAAGAGATACAGTTCCAAATGACTAATTTTCCGACCAAATAAATAAATAAAAGAATTTAAGACAAAAAAGACAGGAACTGGGACTTACGGGAGGGAAGCAACGAGCACCAAGGGACTTGGGAGGGGGGTGTAATTTCTACGACTTTGTAGGGGTAATTACTGTGATTTTCTCTTCCTTTTTCTCTCCTGCAAATTACATGGAACCCATGGCTCTGTCGGCGAAGTAATTGAAACCCAGATTTAGTTTCTATTTTTATTCTTAAATGAAGAACAAAAAGTAAAATATATTAAGAAAAGGAAAGAAAATCACCTTCTGGTATGAAGTTAAATTGGATACAGTCACCATTGACATTTTGTTTCAGGGTTTTCCTTACTTTTTTTTCTACTGAAATTGAAACTTTGAAAGAAATAACAAAAAAAAAATCAAGATTGAAAGAATCTTTCGGATGTCTGTTTCTGATTTTGTGTGAAATTATTTTTCTTCATATGCAATTTTTGGAAGACGATTTCTTTTAGAAAGTAAGATACAAACGTATGGCGTCGAAACTCGGCAGATGACATTGACAAAGGTGTGATTTTAAAATTTTGTGGTGTTTTCTTTTATAACAACTAATTTATAAGTAAATAACAGTTTTACTGATAAAAGATAGGGTAAATTATATAAAAAAATTATACAATTACAAGATTAGTATTGAAATAGTTGGTATTAAAAAAATACATATCATCACCAAATTAAAAGAGAAGAACGTATTTCACCGAGAATACAATGATGAGAATAAAACTTACAACCTCAATTATAAAAAACGTCCACACTTAGGGATGTAAAAACAATTATTCGAATGAGTTTTAAATCGGATATTGTTAGATCAAGTAAAATCGGATACAAGTTATTTTAGGTTGATTTAATGTTTTGACTTGATTCAGATTGGGAACAGGTCCGTTTCAGGTCGGGTTCAAACGGTTCGAATCTAAATCAGATAATTGACAGTTTCATTTCAGGTCAGGTAGATTTTAGGTCGAGTTCGTTTTAGTTCGGTTGCATTTTAAGTCGAGTTCATTTCAAGTCGGTTTTGTTTCAAGTCGAATTAATTTTGGTTTTAAATTCATAATAATTAAAATTATTAAGTTTGGTTTTATAAAAATAAGTAAATGAACGATGGACTTTTGGTTGAATGATTGATCGCTCATTTCGAATTAATTATTTAATATATAATATCTTTCATTAGTATGAATCTCATTACAACTAAATATTACGTGATAGACCTAACAAAAATATCATATGATGAATAATGATTCATATCTTAAAAATAAAAATTATGTTAAATTACAAAAATTAAAAATTAAAAAGGAATAAATATTAGACTACAAAGTCAAAGAAAAAATTTAAATTAAAAAAGAAATATTAATAAAATAAAATATCCGATACATTTAAAAAATGAAAATATAAATTTAGATTATATATAAAATTTATGTTATAAATAAAATAATAATATATATAATTTATATCATGTAAAAAATATATACTATATATAAAATAATATTATATATAAAATAATATTATAAATAGATTTATTACTATATATGAAAATAAAATTTATATTGTATGTGAAAAATTAAAACATATAATGCTATATATAATACATTAATAATTTAATATAAGTATGTATATAATATATATTAATAATTATATGTATACATTAATATATGTTATATGTATATATAATTATATATTAGCAATTAGATATATTATGTATATATTAATATATCATATATGCATAAATAGTATATTCATATATACTATAATAGTTAGATGTATATATAATAAATTAGTGGTAGTACATTAATATATACATTAATATATGTATGTATAGTAATTAGATGTGTCAGGTATGTATAACTATATGTATTATGTATATATATAATATACATATTTTTTTATATTTTAAATATTCAATAATATATTTTTATTGATAAAATTATTTAAATTTGATCTCCTGTTATATACGATAATTTTTTAAAGTTAAAAAATATTTTGAACACAAATTTCTAGATTTTAACTGTTTTAAAAAATTATTTTTAAATTTATTTATTTATTTTTATCTCAATTATTATTTTTTTATATTTTTAAATAAAAATTTATTTTAAATATTTTATATACTTATAACTGATTTTAAAAATAACATCAAAAAGCGCAATTTTAAAATATTTTCTCGATTACAAAAGATCTTTGGGACTTTTATTCCCATTTTTAAATCAAAATCATCATTGCTTCTACCTAATTTCACTGTTGATGTTCGCTTCTGGATTTTACAAAATCTAATGCTTGCATTTGGTTCTGATAATTTGATTTTTCTTCTTGGCATGTCCGCTGGTGGAAAGGTCGCCAAAAAACATGGACAGAAAAAGGTACGTCGAACGATCAGAGAAAAATGAAAGGGGTCCGCACGTGACCACCACGCACGCGTAAAAGCTCAGACGTCTCACGCGTGGTGACCACGTTCTCGACATGACGCAATCTGGACCGTTTGACTTTCTGCAGATTCGGTGGTTGGGAATGCTTGACGGCTGCAACCTAAATCATAATATAGATTAGGGTTAACTAAGGTTTTTAGAATTTAGGCTTGATTGTTTTAACTCAAATGGACCTTGTAAAATAAAAAGATTGGGTTTGTATTATTTGGGTTGGATCAATAATAATATTAAATGATTTAGACGGTTGGGTTTGGACTATTATTTAATTTATATAAATTTTTTAATTATAAAACTTGAGACAAAATAATAATAATAACAATAATAATAAAACATCAACATAATAACGATAACATGTACATTGCATAATACATGAAATAACAGTAACATAATATAATATACATATATTATATGCAACACATGTACACGCCTAATATACCTATTTCACACAACATACACACATTAAAAAAATCATGCATAACAATCATGCACTTTATTTACATGGTATATATATAATAACATGCAAACATATATAACGCAATAATGATACACCACGCATGATACACAATGCTAGCATGCACACATTAAGTAGTGATGCGTATAAACGACGACATACATACATAACAGAATAAAATAAACCTTTATTTAAATAAAAGCGAAAAATAAAATATTTTAATTTCTCTGATGAAAAGCAGGTGATTACAGTTTGTAGTTTATGTTTTAAAATATTAATAATTTAAAATTAATAAGCACAAACTATATAAATATGTATTTATGTTAATATTAAAAATATAATATAAGTATGTTATATAAATTATTTATATAAATATTATGTTGATATTAGTTCAGGTTAATAATAAGTCGGGTTTAAAACAGGTCAGGTTCAAAACAAGTTGAGTAAAATCAGGTCTTCGGTCAATTTAGTCGGGTAATATCGGTTATCTGCTAGGTTAGACTCGGGTTCGGGTTCGTTTCAATCGGATACAAGTGGGGTTTTAGGTCCACAGTAACAGGTTAAAATCGGGTTTGAGTCATTCTCGATCGGATATAGTTCGAGTTCGGTTACTACAGTAACAGGTCCAACTCGGGTTCGGATCAACAACAGTTGAATACAATCAGGTTCGAGTCATTACATCCCCAATCAAACCAAATTCTGACTCGAACAGGTTTCAGGCGGGTTTCCAGGTCGGGTCCGCTTTTTACATCCCTACCTACACTAAACCCAATCAATCTTTATGATATAAATCATTACAATAAATATATGTATTATTTTTTATTTTTATTCATTTTATTTCACACATAATTTTAGATTTAATTTTTAATTTAATGGACTTGACCTGAAACGGACCTACACCCGACCCGAATCGAGTCAAAACATCAAATTAACCTGAAATGACTTGTATACGATTTTACTCAACCTGAAATCCATCCGAGTAACTATTTTTACATCCCTAATTGTTATTAATCTTCTGTCAAAAGAATAATCACAAAAATATAACTAATTATGACGAATACATAAAAATTATCACTAATATAATAATGATTTAATTATAAGTAACGAGTGATGGCAACTCAAAAATTAATTATTATAAATTTCATTAAATAAATTTAATACTTATTTGACAATATTCTATGTCACTAAAAATACATTTTTTAAATTCCATTTTTTTCTATGAATCTTCGATTTGGGATATTGATTTCTCCTATTGTCGCGATCATTTTAAAATCAAAAGTGTAAAAATTAGCCTGGCGAGTGAATTTTATGAAAATCGATTTAATTACTTTTAAATATGAAAAAACCAAAATTTGTTGAAAACATTTTAATTTTAAAATTAATTTAGAGTCGTCACTGGCCATTTTGGTAGGCCATACACCATAAAACAAACTAAAGATTCATTTTAAAAGTATTTGGGTTCGGGAGTCGGTTACGCGTAAGGACGACCCTTACGAGCACCCGAAAATCGGTACCTTTTAATTACACGTGACATTTTGGCATTTCGAATAACAATATTAATTTAATTCTTCATTGACAAATAAATATCGCTCGAATAAGAATATCCTTTTGGATAAAAAGATACATTTCTTTTAAATACGAGTTTTGAATAAGACGTCCTAAAATAGGAAACATTGACTCGTATTTAGAGAAATATAAATTTTGACCCAAAAGGTTTTAAATGCATGACCGGTTATTATCTTGCCGATTTTAAGTTCTAACCTAAAAATGCTCCATCAATTTAAATATTTAAATCCTATTAAATTATTAATTTTACCGGATGTATTATGATAACATCCGAATGCACGGATACTACCATTTCGATACCAAACAAAATTAATAATACTATTGGTGTTACTAATCTTTGCCTAATTAATTTTATTAAATACTAACACTAAATATTTATCATTTTTTATGTTTCGATGACGCGCCGAATACAATACCGAAGTACACTCTTGGCCAACATAATGCCATTTCATAATACTGACCACTTAGTGTATCCAAGATATAAGATTAGAATGCCACCGTTACTAAATTATCTCCCTGTTTAATTAATTATTTAATTAAAGTGACTAATCCTAAAAAGGCTCTAATTTAATTAATCTAAGTGAAATTAAGTGTCATCCTAAACAAGTATTCTATATGATTTTAAAACATCCAAGCAAATATATAAATTAAATAAATACATTAATTAAAAGACAAAGGGTCGAATTAATTTTCATTAAAGGCGACTTAACAATATTATCTAATATCATAATAATATATGCATTAAAAATATAAAGAAATGAAGGATTCAGCCGAATTCTTACCTTCGAAGCGTGCTTCTAATGCTTGAATGGAAGTCCGATAAAATTCTGATTAAATTCCGGTGCTCCAAAAATTTGCTAAGTTCATAAACGATCATATTTCTAAGGCAAATACATGAAAAAAAATTCTGATCTTCTATTCTTTCATCGTACTGCCGCTTTCTCCGAGAACCAAGCCTCTGCATGAAGGTCAATTTCTCCTATTTTGAGGTTAATTCCTTTCAACCGACACTAATGCTGAATGCCCCTGTTGCTATTGAAAAAGTCTACCGAATTTGAAGACCATAAAACAAATAAAAAAACAAAGCAATCATTACTCCATGATGTCTCCGTCATCTTTTAATCATTCCTCCATCATTGATGCATTATGAACTCATCATTGTTGCATCATGAACCTCATTATTGTTGCATCATTAAATCATCATTGCTGCATCATGAATCCATCATCACTTTAATCATTGCACCAATCATTGTCATCATCATCTCACGATTGCCTCATGATGGCAAAAACCATTTCCTTGTTTTTGTTTCTGCCAAATGCCTGAGCCCCTTGTCGAATGAATCCCTGGCCAAAAGCCATAAGCCAAGCCTCTATTTCCTTTCGGTTTGGTGGCCTCCCTCCTCTCTGTGTAGTAGTTTTTCCACCGAATAACCTTGCCTCTTTCTTGTGCCGAGATCATGGGTAAAACTAACCCCTTAGTAACCGACCACCTCCCTTCAACTCCCTTATCCATTTAATTTTATTATTATTTTTTTACTTTTTATTTTATTATTTTTTTATAATTTTTTATATTTATTTTATATATATTTATTATTTATTTATTTAATTATATTTACGTAGGCCTTATTTTATATTCAAACCTAGACGAAATTCGGGTATTACAGCTGTCCCTCTTTGCTCAATGTTGTGGAGCAGGAGACGAGCAAAGACTGAAAAGACACGAATTTCGTCTAAGTTTCTTGGCCTCTATTACGCTAACGGAGCTTGAAGCTGTTCTTCTCATTACGAATTTCTTCAAGCAAAATACCTTCAAGCAAAATACATGTCATAGAACTTGAGGTTGTTATTCTCATTACAAAATTCCTCGCATCCCATGAAATTTGGAATTGTTGTTGCTTTGATTGGTTGATTGAATTCTTTTTGAAACTTGAATCCTTCTCTACAAAAAAAGAAACCATCAATTAATACAAATTCAACATGGATTAAGTTGAAAAATTATCTTTTCATTTGTCATCGTTATTGCTTCTCTGCTCAAGCTTGAACATTTTCTTCTTAACGCATTGTTGGTTTAACCTGATTGATGTTGCTCAAGGTTTTATTTCCCTACATAAAACACAAATCTGTAATGTTTCGTAATGTTTCGTTATTCTTTTCTTTTTCCTTTTTTTTCTTTTTTTTCTTTTTTATGTTTTTCTTTTCTTTATATTTTTTTGTTGTTTTATTTCTATTTTTTATTTTTTTATTATTTTACTTGTTATATTTACGTAGGCCCTTAGGTCAAAATTTGAGTATAATAGCTGTCCCTCTTTACTCAATATTGTGGAGCAGGAGATGAGCAAAGACTGAAAAGACACAAATTTTGTCTAAGCTTCTTGGCCTTTGTTACGCTAACGAAGCTTGAAGTTGTTCTTCTCATTATGAAATTCTTCAAGCAAAAAGTAACGAAACCCGAGGCTGTTTTTCTCATTATGAAATTCCTCGTACCCCGTGAAAACCCGGAGTTGTTCTTCTCATTATGAAATTCTCCAGGGTCTGAAGCTGTTCTTCTCATTATGAATTTCTTCAGACAAAAAGTGATGGAATCCGAAGCTGTTCTTCTCATTATGAAATTCTTCGTATCCCATGGAATTTGGAGCTGTTCTTCTCATTATGAAATTCTCCAAAGTTTGGAAAAGTTTGAAGCTGTTCTTCTCATTATGAATTTCTTCAAACTAATCAAGTGGTGGAAACCGAGGTTGTTCTTCTCATTATGAAATTCTCCAGATCATTTGTGATGGAATCTGAGGTTGTTCTTCTCATTATGAAATTCCTTAAATTCCACCAAATCTTTCAAGACTCACGCCGGAATGGCTACCAAGGTAGGGACTCACGTCGAGAAGACTGCCAAGGTAGGGACTCACACTGAGAAAGTTGCCAAGGTAAGGACTCATGCCGAGAAGGCTGCCAATTTATGTTTGAATCGGGACTCACGCTGAGAAAGCTGCCAATTTCTGTTTGATTTCTATTGATAAAAATATCATGTATTGTTAATATGATCTTAATGCGGATATTTCTATTGAAGCATGAATGTTAATTGAAGACCACTTGAGTAAACTTTCGGCTCTAGGAAAAGTGCTAATAAATTTCTTCTTATGTAGGCCCTTAGGTCAAAATTCGAGTATGATAGCTGTCCCTCTTTACTCAATATTGTGGAGCAGGAGATGAGCAAAGACTGAAAAGACACAAATTTTGTCTAAGCTTCTTGGCCTTTGTTACACTAACGAAGCTTGAAGTTGTTCTTCTCATTATGAAATTCTTCAAGCAAAAAGTAACAAAACCCGAGGCTGTTTTTCTCATTATGAAATTCCTCGTACCCCGTGAAAACCCGGAGTTGTTCTTCTCATTATGAAATTCTCCAGGGTCTGAAGCTGTTCTTCTCATTATGAATTTCTTCAGACAAAAAGTGATGGAATCCGAAGCTGTTCTTCTCATTATGAAATTCTTCGTATCCCATGGAATTTGGAGCTGTTCTTCTCATTATGAAATTCTCCAAAGTTTGGAAAAGTTTGAAGCTGTTCTTCTCATTATGAATTTCTTCAAACTAATCAAGTGGTGGAAACCGAGGTTGTTCTTCTCATTATGAAATTCTCCAGATCATTTGTGATGGAATCTGAGGCTGTTCTTCTCATTATGAAATTCCTCAAATTCCACCAAATCTTTCAAGACTCACGCCGGAATGGCTACCAAGGTAGGGACTCACGTCGAGAAGACTGCCAAGGTAGGGACTCACACTGAGAAAGTTGCCAAGGTAAGGACTCATGCCGAGAAGGCTGCCAATTTATGTTTGAATCGGGACTCACGCTGAGAAAGCTGCCAATTTCTGTTTGATTTCTATTGATAAAAATATCATGTATTGTTAATATGATCTTAATGCGGATATTTCTATTGAAGCATGAATGTTAATTGAAGACCACTTGAGTAAACTTTCGGCTCTAGGAAAAGTGCTAATAAATTTCTTCTTACGTAGGCCCTTAGGTCAAAATTCGAGTATGATAACTGTCCCTCTTTACTCAATATTGTGGAGCAGGAGATGAGCAAAGACTGAAAAGACACAAATTTTGTCTAAGCTTCTTGGCCTTTGTTACGCTAACGAAGCTTGAAGCTGTTCTTCTCATTATGAAATTCTTCAAGCAAAAAGTAACGAAACCCGAGGCTGTTTTTCTCATTATGAAATTCCTCGTACCCCGTGAAAACCCGGAGTTGTTCTTCTCATTATAAAATTCTCCGGGGTCTGAAGTTGTTCTTCTCATTATGAATTTCTTCAGACAAAAAGTGATGGAATCCGAAGCTGTTCTTCTCATTATGAAATTCTTCGTATCTCATGGAATTTGGAGCTGTTCTTCTCATTATGAAATTCTCCAAAGTTTGGAAAAGTTTGAAGCTGTTCTTCTCATTATGAATTTCTTCAAACTAATCAAGTGGTGGAAACCGAGGTTGTTCTTCTCATTATGAAATTCTCTAGATCATTTGTGATGGAATCTGAGGCTGTTCTTCTCATTATGAAATTCCTCAAATTCCACCAAATCTTTCAGGACTCACGCCGGAATGGCTACCAAGGTAGGGACTCACGTCGAGAAGACTGCCAAGGTAGGGACTCACACTGAGAAGGTTGCCAAGGTAAGGACTCATGCCGAGAAGGCTGCCAATTTATGTTTGAATCGGGACTCACGCTGAGAAAGCTGCCAATTTCTGTTTGATTTCTGTTGATAAAAATATCATGTATTGTTAATATGATCTTAATGCGGATATTTCTATTGAAGCATGAATGTTAATTGAAGACCCCTTGAGTAAACTTTCGGCTCTAGGAAAAGTGCTAATAAATTTCTTCTTCATCTCCCGATGTATCTTTTTTGATTGAAATGAGAATTCATCTTAAACTCAGGTTCAATTTTTAAGATCTTTGTTTTTTGCTCTAAAGCGCCCTTTCAGGTTTTCATTTTAGATTTATTCTTTCTTTTCTTTTTCTTTTTTGTTTTCCTTTCTTTTCTTTTTTCCAACAAGTGAAGTCTATCATGAACTCAATGACACTTGTTCTCGTCTTCCATGAATTCAACATATGGATCGTACTCTTGTATTGTCAATTTTTGAACACCTGAGAAGATCTATTCCGAGGAAAATTTATTCTTTGCTCTGAAAAATTCATTATTTTTATTGCTCAAGCTTGCAAGCTTCATTCTTTTTACAGCATTGTCCCACTCAAATTTGAGCATAATTATCTTATTTTCTCGTTATGATATTCACCCTTTAAAACTTACTTGTCTTCTGGTATCTCAACGGTGACAATTTTTCTTTTTGATGAATTGATCTAGCTATATTTTGCCTCAAAAATGGCCAATGTTCTCTCTTTGCCCCAAGTTACCTGTCATCTCTGTTGTTTGAATATTTTTACATTTTGAGCTTTATCTGTTTCTCATCATAAATCATGTACCGAGGTCATCTCTTGTTCTGCCTGCACTTAAAGGATTAGTACATCATAGTAATTCCCATGAAATACCTTTGCTTTTCTTGTATCTAATCAATCTATCAGCAAAATGCTTGCTAAAACGATAAACGAAAAAGCTCAAAAATAATATTACTAATTTTGAAAACATTGAAAAATTTTGACTGTCACGGCAAACAAGAAAATAAAAAATTAGGCCTTTGAATACCAAGTGCAACAAAGCCTTCGAACAAATTTCCAAAGATCAACTCTGATATGACCATTTTCCAATTTATTAGACTTTCAGGAGAAACATTTCCATTTTCTTAATTCTACCCCGTTTAAGCGGCACTCTTTGCCTCACTAACTCACTATGTCAATCTTTCCCTCTTTTCTAATCTCGATCAAGCATTAGAAGACTGAAAATTCTTGAAGAAAGGTTAACCCTGATAAGTGGGATATATTCTGAAGACTAACTCTCCTTTTCCAATATCCATATATGGTTAAAATGGTCTTTTGTGGCTTGTAATGTGGGCTATGGTTCATGGCTACCAAAAAAGGATATATATAGGCTCAAATATTATTTAAGGGTAATAAAACCAAGGATCATTGTTGCACTGACCTGGATATACTCTGATGAAATACTTTTCTTTTCTCTTTTGTTTTTCATGTAGATCACTCTAGACTGCCCTTTTTGGGGTTTTCACCCTAGAGATCATTTCTTTTTCACTTTTTCTTTTGTCGGTGGTTCATCTCTTCAAAATATCTCATAAAGCTTTCTGTTTATTTTTCTTTTGTTGATTGCTTCAACTTTCATGTCAATAATTTGAACTTCATGTTTTTCTTGGTTTTGTATTTCACTCATATTTTTTCCCCTAATTCACAAGGCATCATAATCGAACATATTTCACTTCCAAATATATTTTCATGCTCTTTGCCCCCAGTGTAGGGGTGAGCCTTGATTTGAATCAAAAGAAAAACAATATTAGGCTCAAAATGGGACAACAAATGATATTTTTCTTCTTTGAGAAGGGAAATCAAGGAATGCCAAATATCATCCCATACTTAAATATCTTTGAAGAAGAGCAGTCTTCAGTTGGACGTTGTTTTAGGTTATCACTTCATTCAAAGATCTTAGTCAACAATGCTTGAGAGGAAACTCACTCAAAATTTGTACTTGATTTTCCCGTAATTCCTGAAAACTCATTAATGTTTTTCTTTTGACCTAAATAAAGTAGAAACGAGTCACATTGGTAAAGTTGATTTATGAATTTAATTTAAGGTCAATCCTACAATTAGTATTCAAGACCTAAAAAAATGATATTAGTGATGATATATATATAAATGTATGGACGATAAAAAATTAACCCATAACAAAAAATGTTTTTTATGGTAGTGAATAAAAGAATTAAATAATATGAATTAAAGAATTAAAGAATCAAAGAATATGAAATGCTTGCCACTTGAAAGAAAAATATATGAAACAAGCATCATGAACAAATAAATTAAAATAACCTCCCTTATAAAGGACCCCCAATGCTCGTGGGCAAAAGCAATTGGGATGATTCAGGGTATTACTCCGCAACAATCCCAAAAGATATAATCAGATCACCTATAATTCAATTGTCTATCATCCATCAAAGAAAACCGGAGTGAATTTCAACCACCCCATTTTACCATCGACTTTGATCTTTTTTGCTTCCATTTCGATATTGAATTTTTGACTTTTGAAACCTCAATGTAATTTCTCCTTTGGTTGCCCCATCGTTTAGGGTGAACAAATGCCCGAAGTCTTTTCAATTTGTTAGCATCATGATCGAACATTTTATTGTTGCCTTCATAGCTCAAACTCTAATTTTCTAGATTTTTCAACAGATACCCCAATTATTAAACTCGGCCACTTTTTTCCTCTTGACTTCTTTTTGCATTTTTCTTTTTTCTTTTCTTTCTTTTTCTTGCAAAAACCTTTCAAATTGAACCCTTGTGTGAGATGAATTTCCATTCCAATCTCTTGTATCTGTGTATCATCTGGATGATTTACTTTCTTGATCTATCTGGCTCCGAGCTATATGATAATTGTATTTTGGTTCTACGACTTACCGATCTTTTTTCATGTTACCCAAACGGTCTTCAAAAACTTATGCCTCTCAAAATGCAACATTGATAAATAGTAATATTATGATATGAAATAAACATATGCATGAATGCAAAAATGTGAAAATATCAGCCTACCAGAATAATAAAATGGTGTTATAAACAAAAGTATGTTAATAAAATTATGTAAAACAACTTAAATATAAATCTACTCTACAATGCATGAAAGCAAGAGATATCGATTTCAAGAGGTAGTCATTAGACAACACTCATCCAACTAAAAGATCGAATACAAGGGGAAGTCAATTTATTGATAGGAAACAACTTTCCTAAGCTTCTTGGTTGATCACTTCGTTCGGCCTGGTTCGGTATCTGTGATGGTATATCGATGAAAATCTGACAAGTCTTCAACTTTATCAAGCAAAAACCCATGTATATCTGACATTTCATGTATTTCGTTCTGAAGTTGATCACTAACTCTATCCCGCATAATCTTGGTCACTGGCTCGGTCTAGATTTAAACATATTGTCCTTCATTTGAAACGCTGGTTCAAAACTTGCAAACTGATTTTTTTCGTGTGTCGTGTTGTACTCCTTAATGTTTTCTTCTATTAGTAACTCCCTTCATTCGTGAAAGTTGAACATCGATCTTAGGCTCTCAATTCTCTTTTCATATCCGAGTCTTGATTTATCAATAATAATCCTAGGATGACCCTATTTTATCCGTTAAATATCCACTTTTTGTCTATCTTCGTCTCTTAACTACCGCGTCTCGTTTATCTCTATACTTTCTCCTGAACCTAACTTGATGCTTGAATAATTATTAAACCCAATATAAGTCTAATTCTCTTAACCTACTGAAACGGTTTAGCAAAACCTCGTAATTGTTGGTATTGTAACCATTCTCCTAACACCAACTAAGACACATTAATTTTAGTAGACGTGCACCATGCTTGGAATTTTCTGAAACACCCTTGCATTACTGATACTTGGTGTTCCCAAATACTAACTCTAATCTCACACTGAGTCTTCTTGAATATGGTCCCTCAGCATATTGTCTTCCACTTGTATATCAAACATTTTAGTTTATGACCACTGTCTATACAACTAGCTCATGAATCGATACCTCTAATGCATGTTATATGAACTCACACACACACCACAAAAAAAATGTTAGTATGGTAAATTAATAATCTGAAGAAAAATAAATTAACTTGCGAAAAATAACCTGAGAACAATTTATGTTGCATAAAAAATAACCAGAGAGCATATTATGTTGCACAGAAATAACCAGAGAGCAGTTTAACACAGAAATCCTAATTTTGGAGGCATTTCGACAGCATACCGCCTTATCTTATGGTCCATGTCTGGCTCTATTAGGGATAGGTTTCTACTCTACACATGTGGGTTTGGATCTAGACTCTGGGTTCCCAAACTGCCGTTACCGCCTACTGCGACGATAAGACATCGATTCGGTAGTATAGGTCCCTTACAACGGAGGTGAAGACCTCACGACGCGTAAGGTTAGTATACCGGAAGCAGATAAAAATCCAAAACTCAGAACTGGATAGCATAACGTCGGACAATATCTAACTCCCACTCAATGGTAAAAGCTCGGGTTGAGAGCTGACGCATGAATGAAAAATATATCATACAAAATAAAAATACTATCCTTATCCGAACGATATTTATCTGACAATAATGAATTAAATTAATATTTATATTCAAAATACAAAAATGCCACGTATAATTAATTATTAAGGCCTGACTCACACACAAAAAAATTTATCCCCAACGGAGTCGTCAAGTTGTCGCAACCATTTTAAAACCGAAAGTATGAAAATTAGTCTGGCGAGTGAATTTTATAAAAATCGATTTAATTACTTTTAAATATGAAAAAACCAAAATTTGTTGAAAACATTTTAATTTTAAAATTAATTTAGAGTCGCCACTAGCCATTTTGGTAGGTCATACACCATAAAACAAACTAGAGATTCATTTTAAAAATATTTGGGTTCGGGAGTCGGTTACGCGTAAGGACGATCCTTACGAGCACCCGAAAATCGGTACCTTTTAATTACACGTGGCATTTTGGCATTTTGAATAACAATATTAATTTAATTCTTTATTGACAAATAAATATCGCTCGAATAAGAATATCCTTTTGGACAAAAAGATACATTTCTTTTAAATACGAGTTTTGAATAAGACGTCCTAAAATAGGAAACACTGACTCGTATTTAAAGAAATATAAATTTTGACCCAAAAGGTTTTAAATGCATGGCCGGTTATTATATTGTCGATTTTAAGTTCTAACCTAAAAAGGCTCCATCAATTTAAATATTTAAATCCTATTAAATTATTAATTTTACCGGGTGTATTATGATAACATCCGAATACACGGATACTACAATTTCGACACCAAACAAAATTAATAATACTATGGTGTTACTAATCTTTGCCTAATTAATTTTATTAAATTCTAACACTAAATATTTATCATTTTTTACGTTTCGATGGCGCGCCGAATACGATACCGAAGTACACTCTTGGCCAACATAATGCCATTTCATAATACTGACCACTTAGTGTATCCAAGATATAATATTAGAACGCCACTGTTACTAAATTATCCACATATTTAATTAATTATTTAATTAAAATAACTAATCCTAAAAAGGCTCTAATTTAATTAATCTAAGTGAAATTAAGTGTCATCCTAAACAAGTATTCTATATGATTTTAAAACATGCAAGAAAACATATAAATTAAATAAATACATTAATTAAAAGACAAAGGGTCGAATTAATTTTCATTAAAGATGACTTAATAACATTATCTAATATCATAATAATATATGCATTAAAAATATAAAGAAATGAAGGATTCGGCCGAATTCTTACCCTTAGAAGCGTGCTTCTAATGCTTGAATGGAAGTCCGATAAAATTCTGATTAAATTTCGGTGCTCCAAAAATTTGCTAAGTTCACAAACGACCATATTTCCGAGGCAAATGCATGAAAAATTCTGATCCCGTATTCTTTCATCGTACTGTTGCTTTCTCCGAGAACCAAGGCTCTGCATGAAGGCCAATTTGTCCTATTTTGAGGTTAATTCCTTTCAACCGACACTAATGTTGAAGGTCCCTGTTGCTATTGAAAAAGTCCACCGAATTTGAAGCCCATAAAACAAATAAAAAAAACAAAGCAATCATTACTCCATGATGTCTCCGTCATCTTTTAATCATTCCTCCATCATTGATGCATCATGAACCTCATCATTGTTGCATTATTAACTCATCATTGCTGCATCATAAATCTATCATCACTTTAATCATTGCATCAATCATTGACATCATCATCTCATGATTGTCTCACGATGGCAAAAACCATTTCCTTGTTTTTATTTCTGCCAAATGCCTGAGCCCCTTGTCGAATGAATCCCTGGCCAAAAGCCATAAGCCAAGCCTCCTATTTCCTTTCAGTTTGGTGGCCTTCCTCCTCTCTGTGTAGTAGTTTTTCCACCGAATGGCCTTGCCTCTTTCTTGTGCCGAGATCATGGGTAAAACTAACCCCTTAGTAACCGACCACCTCCCTTCAACTCCTTTATCCATTCAATTTTATTATTATTTTTTTTACTTTTTATTTTATTATTTTTTATATTTATTATTTATTTATTTAATTATATTTACATAGGGTTTATTTTATATTTGAATCCAGACGAAATTCGGGTATTACACCTATTCTTCTGGTTATTCAAACAGAATTTTAATCAAAGAAAAGTAGTTGTTCTGACCATGTATAGACTTTCATGTGAGAACTTTAAGTGGTTTAAATATTCATGTCACGAAGTTTTTCAAATTTATAGGTTGAGATATTTGATTTTGAGGTCATAAACAATTAGTCTAAAAACATTACCAATAATCCCCACACGAGCACTGACCCTCCTTGAAGCAATGAAACCTATGGGTATCCCTCACAGTGATTTCCCTCCCAGAAATAGCAGAGATAAACTTGATGGCGTTATGGCAATCTCCACATATCCTCAGGTTTTTAATCACAAGGATAGGCTCCCCATTTTTTGTCGACAGCAGCCCAAATGCAACAGCTAGCTTCTCACTATGGTGTCTTAACTTTATCTCCTTCTCAACGGCATCTATCTCATCATCCTTAACTAAACTCCAGCGCAGGTCCGAAACATACCCAGCTAACTTAATCTTCCTTCCCATCTCCTCCAAATACTTATAAATTTCTTTGATCATCGGGTGTGAAATATCTTCAGCCACAAACACATGTATTCTTTTATTAACCTCTATCCAACTACAACCTGGTTTCTTCCTTACACCTCTATCTCGCATAATCTTTCTAACCATGGCTGCCTCTTCCCATTTTCCACTGCTGGCATACATGTTTGCAAGCATGACATAAGGTACAGCATTTGATGGTTCCAGTTGAAGTAGCTTGTGTGCTGCCTTTGATGCCATTTCCATATTCCCATGTATTTTAGACGCACCGAGCAGTGCAGCCCAGCCAATTGAACCAGGGTTAACTGGCATACTCATTATAAGCTTCTCAGCATCATGTAGCTTGCCTGCCCGACCCAATAGATCAATCATGCATGAATAGTGCTCCACTTCTGGTTCAATTCCGAACCTCTCTTTCATAATGTTGAAATACTTCTGACCCTCCTCAACTTTTCCTGTATGAGCACAAGCTGAGAGAACGGATATGAAGGTTATACTAGTAGGGGAAATATTATGCTCCAGCATGTGCTCAAAAAGAATTAATGACTCCGTTCCAATCCCATGTTGTGCATAACCTGCAATCATTGAATTAAAAGAGACATTATTATGTTCCGACATCCTATCAAATAACTGTCTTCCATCCTGAAGATTTCCACATTTCGAGTACATAGCAATCAAGGCATTATTGACTTGAATTTGATTAGGGACGTCAGATTTGATTACCAGTGCATGGATCTGTCTTCCCTGAGAAGGTGATGACAAATTGTAGCATGCACTAATTATATTTACAAAGCTACAATCGTCAGGGCGATAACCGAAACGTTGCATCTCCCGGAAACACACGAGAGCCTCCTTAGAGTGTTCCTCATTCAAGGAGTACCCCGATATCATAGTGTTCCAAAGAACCAAATCCGGTCCGGAAACCTCTTCAAAAACTTTTTGACAATCCGACATGCCACCTCCACATTTTGAATACAAATCAATCAAACCACTCGCAACATGAGCATTTTGATGGAAACCAGTTTTGATCAACGTAGCATGAAACTGAAATCCTCCTAGCAGGTCCTTTAAGCTTGTATAGGCTGTCAAAACACTGGCCAAAGTAAACATATCAACATCGAATCCTTTCTTAACCATTTCCTGAAACAACGCCAATGCATTTGCACCCTCTTTATGTTGCCCATAGGCCACAATCATAGAATTCCACGTCACTTCATCTTTCCCCTCCCCCATCTCATTAAACACCCGCTTTGCTTCCTCTAAAAAACCTTCTTTGCTATAACAAGAAAGCAACGCATTGTTGACCGAAGCATATGCATCAAAACCACCAAAAACAACAAAGCAATGTATCTGTCTAATTAAAAACACATCATTTAAACAAACCTTGATCACCCCAGACAAAGTAAAGCCATCCATTTCAAGACACAACTGTCTCATTCTTTTAAACAACCCCAACGCAGGTCGAGTCCAGCCACAATCCGCATAAGCGGAAATAAGAGTGTTATAAGAGACAATGTCCGGCTGAGGAATTTGATCAAACAGGTGGTGGGCAATAGAAGGGAGCGATTCCTTGGTATAGGCTGCGATGATGGCGTTGAAAGAGAAGGTGTTGGGGTGCTGGATATGGTGAAAGGCGTTGTGGGCAATGGTTAAAAGACCGCATTTGGAGTAGAGAAGGATGAAGTGGTTGGAAAGGTATGTTGAAGAAGGTACGATAGATTTGATGTACAGAGTGTGTAGGGATTTGCCTGTCAAGAGGTTTCTGTGCGATATACATGTTTTCAGCAGGTGGCGGAAGTCCTGAACGGTCCATGAGATTTGGGTCATTTACACAAAGGATCAGCAAATTTGTAAACTGCCCCCTCCCACCCACTGAACCAATTTATAATTGGGATGGATAATTGCCATATGGTTACATCACATTTAAGCAGGCCAGATGTTTATATGGATAATTATTTGATGTAGAGGTGATGGTTTCCCAAGCACTTTAATTTTAGACTTCAGAAACTCTATTTAAGGGTTTAAGTATAAAAGTTTTAAATTTAAAGATATAATTAAAGTATGAAGTATAAAATTAAAATTTAAAGTTTATAAGTTAAAACATAAATCTCTAATAATATCACGTTAAACTTGAATATTAACTTTTAAATTTTAAATTCTAACGCTACACTTTAATTATAAACCTTAAATTCTAAACCTATACATTTTAAATTCCAAATCGAATTTTATGTATAAAATTTTGAGTTAACTTAATTTTAACTTAATTTTCATAAAATTACTCACACTATTATCAACAAAATATTTTTTAGTACAGCGTATAGATTAAAAAAAATGGAAAAAACAGCCCACATCTTCCTGGAAAAATAATAAATCGAGAAAGTCCATTTTCCCAAGAAAACAATCAAATTCTTTAGTCTAATCAAAACAAGTTTGCAAACTTTGAAGTTTCAAAAAACATTTTTGTTCTTTTATACAATTATATTATATTATTTTCGTGTTAGTGAGTTTCCATATCGCACAAGTACTATAAAATAGAAAAGTGGGATTGATTAATTTATTAGAATTTAATCCGAATGGAATGTTGAGGCGTCGGGAGGCTTTAGTGGTGGCCTGGGTTGGCAGAGTTTGATTAAGGGTAAACTACACCGTGACCACCCAACTAATTGGAGATACCTATTTTGACCACCCAACTAAAGAACTCGTCAATCAGGTATCCCAACTTTGAAACCCTACCTATTTTGGCCACTGCCGTTAAAATTTTGACGGAAAAGTTAACAGCAGTGACGTGGCTGTTAATTAAAATCGGTAAAATTACACATTTAATCCCTTTAATTAATTTATAAAGTTAACCATCCAATTGATTGATGACACGTGTCACCACCGGATTGGTGAATAATTAGTAGAAGAAATAAATGTAGCATTTTTTGCATGCAAGGAGATTTGAACTCACAACCTTCAGCATAGCAACCACCCTTCAAACAAGTGAACCACTAGGCCAAGTTACTTTTAGTATCATAATATATTCACATATATTATTAAGTGATAACGTTTCAGTAATTATTCAAACAAAAAATATAAAAATATTTAAACAACGAAATTCAAATATTCGAATAATTAAAATCTAAATATTTTTATTTGAATATTTATATTTTAATTTATTCGAATAAAAATAATAAATATTTAAATATTTTACAAATTAGAGGGATTAAATATGTAATTTTACAAATTTTAATTAACATCCACGTCATCACTGTTAACTTTTCCGTCAAAATTTTAACGGCAGTTGGGTGGTCAAAATAGGTATCCCCAATTAGTTGGGTGGTCACTGGTGTAGTTTACCCTTTGATTAATTATATGTGTAATAACCCCTTATTTACATACACAAAATCCAGTCCAATAAACCACTTTATTAACTAATCCAACAGAGCCCAAAAATAAAACTAAGCCCACAAACCAAACCCAAATATAAGCCCAACCCAACAGATTAAACCCTAATCCTAATTTGATCTTAAAGATAAAACCCTAAGTGATCTCGCCGCCCTCGGTCTTTGCACTCCAGCTGTCCGCACGTGGTGGTCACGCACCCTCCTATTCGACGAGGAGAACGGTCACCGCCCCGATCACGTGATACAGCAGATCCACCGCCGATGTCTTCTCAGCCTGCAAAAAAGAAAAAGAGCATCATTAGATCTAAATACTGAAATCTAAAATAGGATAAATTTTTTTATATATATATAAACTACTGTAAATCTGGGTATAAAAAACATGAACATGTAAGATCGGTTAGAACCAGCCACCAACAAATTAATCGAGAAAGCAAAATTTCGAACAAAAGCAGTAGCATAACATTCGAACCATTCGAACAAAAAAGAAGAGAGGAAAAGTGAAACTGAAATCGAAATCGGAGTGAAAAAAAAGGTAAAAAGAGTTGGAGATTTCGAAACTTATCGTTTAGATCTGCGTGAATAAGGGCCCTTTTTCGAAAATTTAAGGCTAGATTGTTGATCTCTACGTCGAGCCAAAGCAGAAGACACTTTCCTTTCATGATTTCGACCACCGGTGCGACGGCCGGCGGCCGCATGCGGTGGTCGGGAATCTCTCCGGCAGCCGAGATAGAAGAGAGCTTCAAAGTTCTGTTTGTCCTTCCTCTTGGAAAGAAGAAGCAAATGGGATAAAACAAAAAAAAAGGGCATTTATCATTAAAACGAAATGGCACCGTTTTGGTGCTGGTCCTTTTGGCCCAAAACGATGCCGTTTCACACCTGGGCGCACGCACCGAACCCGGCCTAGCTACCCGACCCACGTCTTTACCCAGGAAAATGGGAAAACCACGCCATTGGTCCCTGCATTCCTGGCCCGTTCACAGTTCAGCAACCCAGTTTGCTCTGCATTCAATTTCAGTCACTTTTTCACTTAATTAAGCCCTTTTTTATTATTTCCTTTCAATTCTGTCCCTAATATTATTACTTCAATCCTCTAATGTCTTGGTTTTTGTAGATCAGTCCCTGGAAAATTATAAACGTTTATTATTTTCATATAATTATTATTATTATATTTATTATTTTCGTATTATTATTATTCAATGTTACTAACCTTTTTATTACAGATTTTGATAACGAAATTGTATTTTCGATCGTATGAAATATTATGTAACCGACAGGTGCCGATTTCGGGCATTGTGGGGGTGCTCACCCTTCCTCACGTGTAATAGACTCCCGGACTCGCTCTAGTTCGTAGACGCATATTTTGGTGTTCCAATCGCACCAGTATAAAAATCGATTGGTGGCGACTCCCCGGACGAATTCCTGTGATTACAGCTGGCGACTCCGCTGAGGACTTAATTTTCGAGAGTCGAGCCTCAACTCAGTTACATTTTATTTAACGATTGAAAATATAAATTCGATTATTTTCTTTTATTTATTTATTTTTTACTATCTATTTTTATTATTATTTTTATTAGTATTATTATTTTAAATACGTTACTAATATGTTTTTAAATCCCTTTTTTTTCAGGACCCTTCATTCCATAAGCCCTCAACCCGGGCCCGTCCAAATTAAGTGAGAGCATGAAACCACTCCTTCGTGAGGTTATGCCTCCGTGTAGGATGGTGAATTACTTTCGGGATATTTTTCCCTCTGTTTTCGTGAGACCTATGTCTCCGCATAGACTTAGAGAAAAGTATCCCCCTGAATTAAATTTATTATCCTTAGTAGGATAATAAGTTTCGTTTGGGTACCTTCTAGAACTACACCGAACATAGTGAGCCCTAGAAGTCCGCCTTTAGAGCCGTCATGCCAAAACTCTACCCGATTAGAAGGTCACCTTGTAAGGCTGTCCCTTTTAGAAAGAGAGGAAGAAGGGGGGGTCCGTTCATTTATATTTTTATTTCTCGCTATTTATTTTTATTTCTTCCTTATGCAAGTTATGTATACTCTCATTCATACAGCATGCATCATATTTATTTATTTCAATACTAACCATATTTATTATGTTCTATCTACTGTTTTGCATGTGCATTTTCCTTTAAAAATAATAAAAGGTGTTGATAACAGAACAACTGTTAGAAAGGATCAACTATGGAAAACCACTTTCTAGACAAGGTAGAGGCCAATCTCCGAATCCGACGATGGTCAGAGGAATCTCAGTACCAGAACGGGGATAGCTTAATGGAAGGTGAAAAAGTCAACCTCCAGGAGTTCACACGGATATCCACAACGCAAAATCATTTACAGGAGCTGAAATATATTTGGGACCAATGGAATGAAGATACCAAGGGTATGTTCCTGGCTAATTACGGAGACTTGCCGTATCTACTTGATGTCAATGTTGATAAAATATTATTTCGAGCCCTAGCCCAATTCTGGAACCCTTCGTATAATTTTTTACAATGAGAGACATCGATATTACACCAACAATCGAAGAGTATACAACTTTAATTCAGTGCCAGAGATTTTTCAACCAGACAAGGTGTACTTCAAACCGTCTGATTCACCGGAAAAAATGAACAATGGGCGCATTCCCGAATAAAAGAGAAAGGGGAAACTAAATGCGTTGCTTGGAGGGACATCCGAGATCTGATCCAGATGGAGACCAAGAGTGAGAAACGGGTTAAAATATTCGCCTTGGCCATTTACGGATTGATTATCTTCCTAAAATCACTCAGATATATTGACGATGCGGTGATGGAATTGTTCGATCATCTCGATAAGGGAATCACTCCAGTTCCTGCAATCCTTGCCGAGACTTTCTGATCCCTTACTGCTTACCGAAGGAATGGTGAGGGAAGATTTGTTGGGTGTGCTCAACTTTTGCTTGTCTGGTTCCACAGCCATTTTTGGAAGCTGGAAAGATCCTCCTACCAGGCATGCTTCGACTTCTATTCGCCAATAAGGGAGCTAGCGGATACTCAAAGGCCGGAAAACATCCCATATGATCAATGGAGAAATATTCTACGTAACCTACGTGAAGGAGATATCATATGGAAAGCAAGAGGGTTCTTCCTTCAGGAGATCGTATTTAGTTGTGAGGGATATAATTGGGTTCCTTTACTTGGAATCTGGAGGGCAACAGGATATGCACCGTTGATGGTCTCCCGACAGTACAGGTCCCGACAATTCACCCCGGCGACCAGAGGTTTAGCTGTATGTGAGTTTCCTTATCGAGGAAGAGACTACAAAAAAGGTGTTACCGCTATCACAAAAGCGTGGAAGCATCCGTTAAAGATGGAGCCGTTCGACGAGAGACCCAGGGTCACTCTAGAGTATCAACAATGGAGAAACCGGAGGATCAACGACGATGTCCCGACGCGAGACTCAGAAGACACCGGGCCGTTAGAAGAGCATCTCTTTGTGAATCCTTCAGAAGCGGAAATTGCAAGACAGGATTATCAAGGGAAATACATCAGCATGGAGATGCAGCTGTCAAGACTAAAAAATGAAAGAAACCAGCTAGAGTTCGGCATACAGTCGCAGGAACGAGAAATGCTACGGATCTAGAAAGGGAAGAACAAAGCCGAAGAGGACTTGACTGATCTGCAAGGAGACTACAAAAAGCTCCGAGAGTCGGTAAAATATGCTGATCTCAGAAAATCTTTCGCTGATTGGAAGCTAGAGATGCATGAAGAAAAGAAGAAAACCCGCTACTGGGAAAATAAGTTCAATGAGGCGCGGAGCCAACAAGTTATGGATCAAGAAGATCTGAATCGGGTTAGAGCTGAAAACGATAGTTTGAGAGGCCAAGTCTACAGTTTGGAAGAAACTTGTCAGAGCTATCATCAGGGTTCGACGGCTCAGTTAGAAGCAAATGAGGCCCTGAAAAGCTAGGTCAGAGACATAGAAGCTTCCCTGCAAGATAGCAAGGCACAAATTAATTATCTGGAGGAGTTATATCGATGGGAAGAGTAACAGTGGAAAACCCAACTTAACGAGACCCAGGAGCAAGTATAGGATAGAAATCATACTATGTCTGAGGCCTTAGTACAAGTCAGAGAAGTTGCTGAATACCTGCATGCATTGGCAATTCAGGCCGAAGTTCTCAGCTTATATTTCGAGGAAGAATCGAGCAAGGGCAGGAAGCTCGCATCGCTACTCAAAAAGATCAGGATCTTGGGAGTGAAGGCCAAGCAATATATGTAAAGCGAGGTCGCCTTGTATATAGAAAGTCGTGTTTTAAAACGGGCTTCCTTTTCAAAGTTGTACCAGAATCAACACTTTTTGTAAACGTTTTGGGAATATTAATACAATATGTTGGTTTGCATAAATATTCCATCATATTAGATTGCATCCATACATCATTCTATTACATTATATCATTTTCCTAATGTTCCAGAATGCTATCAATGCAGTAATACTGGAACCAGACCAAATCCAACATCCACACTTCACTCGATTCAGATCTAAAAGAATGGAAGAGAGATTGGCCAAGATTGAGCAGGCATATGAAGAAATGAAACAGGATATGGAAAGAAGGTTGGACAAAGCGCAACAGAAAATGCGAGTTCACATTTTGCAAACCCAGGATGAATTACTCGACAGAATTGCACAGTTATTGGCAAAAAAGGAGTCAGACAAAAACAAGGAAATCATGATCGAGCCAAATACAACGGTCGACGACTCGGGGACTCCTATTCAGACCCGCGGTCTAGCTGAAGGTCATAAAGGATCAACTAGCTAGAATGAAGCTCATTTTCAAGGAGGATTAGTCATTTAGAACCCCAATGACTACATAGTGCCTGATTTCAACGAAATTGAGAAATCCAGGGCCGAAAAAGAACTCGAAGATCGCTGCAAAATGCTGGAAGAAAAATTCAAAGCAATGGAAAATATGGACCAGCTCCCGAGGATGGAAGCGAGGGAGCTAAGTCTGGTATCCGACCTAGTGCTACCTCCGAAGTTCAAAATGCCGGACTTCGAGAAATACAACGGGACAACCTGCCCTGAAGCACATTTGATTATGTTTATTCGATGAATAACGGGATACATTGACAATGATCCGTTACTGATTCATTGTTTCCAAGACAGCTTAATGGGCTCAGCAGTAAGATGGTATAACCAGTTAAGTTGCACAAAGATTCGCTTGTGGAAGGACTTAGCACAGGTCTTCGTACGATAGTACAACCATGTCATCAATATAACCCCTGATCGAGTCACTCTACAGAACATGGAGAAAAGACATGATGAAAGATTTAGACATTATGCACAACGCTGGAGAGATGTAGCTGCTCAGGTACAACCACCGTTATCAGAGAAGGAGACGGTGATGCTCTTTGTTGGGACGTTGAAGAAGCCTTTCCTTGGGCGAATTTTAGGAGGCGTAACAAAGGACTTCTCGGATATCATAATAAATGGTGAAATGATAGAACAAGCCATTCGAAGTGGGAAGCTGGAAGATGAAGAGTCACCTAAGAAGCCGTACTACAAAAAGAAGAATAACGAAGGTGGAGATTCTAGTGTCTATAATGTCAGTTATTCTAAGCCATCCACATGGCAACATAAAGCTTCGAACACACAGAAACAGAATCAGAATCAGAAGACTGAGAGGGAATTCACCCCTATCCCCATATCCTATGGAGAGCTTTTCAAGAACCTCTACGATGCGCACGTGGTGTCACCTTTCTACATAAAACCGGTACAACCACCATATCCGAAGTGGTACAACCCCAACACTCAATGTGAATACCACGCCGGGGTAGTGGGGCATTCAATCGAAGATTGCATTGGTTTCAAAAAGCTCATCGAGAAACTCATGAAAATAGGAGTTGTAAGGTTCGATAATAGTACAGGAACCAACGATGTAGGGAATCCGCTTCCTAATCATGCGGAACCTGGAGTGAACGCGATTAGTGATCCAAATAACAGAAGGATAAAACACAATGTGGAGGAGGTGAAGTCCCCACTAAAATGGGTATGGAAAAAGATCGTAGAAAGAGGCTTAATACCCGAAAGAATGGAAGCTATCCATCAGTCCTGCCCTTATCACAATGCGATGGACCATTCAATACATGACTGTGTGGAGTTCAAAGATCAAGTTCAAAGATTGATTGACAACAAAGAGATAGAATTCTTCGAGGAGGATACTTCTGAAGCCACGGAGGTTTGTGCTTCAGAACCACGCAACACTAAGAATACTCCGTTTCTGGTAATTTCAGGACCAAAGAAGTCAGAAACAAGCAAGTCAGCAAAAGCCAAGCTCACTGTTCAAGCGCCGCAACCATTTTCCTTCCAGGATCCAAAAAGAGTTCCCTGGAAGTATGACTGTCAAATCACTCGACATGAAGACCCTCGGAAAGTTGGAGCGGGGGCAGTAAATGATGTGACGTTCCACACGAAAAGTGGAACTCAGTATGGTTTAAAGGAAAACAAAGAGTCAAAGGGAAAGGCTCTTATTGTGGAGCCGCCGAGAAGCGTATTCCAAGAACCTGAGGCACCAGTCAACGAGTCGGCGCAGGAGAGGGAAATGAAAGAATTCCTAAAGTTTTTAAAACATAGCGAGTATAATGTGGTCGAACATCTCAGAAGGTTGCCCGCCGGCATGTCAATCCTCACCTTGCTACTCAGCTCCGAAGCTCACAGGAACACACTACTGAAAGTGCTCGATGAAACCTTTGTTCCCAATGACATCTCTATAAATAAGCTCAACAGATTGGTCAAAAACCTGAATGAAGATAATTTTATCCACTTTAATGATGATGAGATCCCGTCGGGAGAAATGGAGTCCACCAAGGCACTACATATCACCACCCGTTGCAAGGGGTATACTTTACCCGGGGTGCTGGTGGATAATGGATCCGCGCTGAACGTAATGCCATTGAATACGCTGAACAGGCTCCCAATAGATAGTACCCATATGAAAAATTGCAATACCATTGTACGTTCCTTTGACGGGACCGAAAGAAATGTAGTGGAACGAATGGATATACCACTACAAGTGGGCCCCAATACTTACAATGTTGATTTCATACTAATGGACATCAAGCTCACATATAACTGCTTACTGGGAAGGCCATGGATCCACTCCGTGGGGGCTGTGCCATCATCATTACATCAGAAAGTTAAATTTATCCATGACGGGAGGTTGATCACGATCAATGCGGAAGAGGATATCAGAGCCTCTGTCACGAGTGATGCGCCGTATGTGGAAACTGACGAGAAGACACTTGAGTGCTCTTTTCAATCCTTCGAATTTATCAACGCTACATTCGTCGCAGAAGGAAACAAAATCCCTACGCAGAGATTGTCCAAGACCACAAGAATGGGCATCAAGCTGACCGTGGGGCGGGGGGCCCGAGTTGGAAAGGGGCTAGGACAACGCCTGCAAGGTCGCGCCAGGACGCCAGCTATCATCAGCAAACAAGACCGGTTTGACTTGGGATACAAGCCAACTGCGGAAGAAATGAGGAAAGAAATTTTGAAAAATCAGGAAAGAAGAAAAGCTCGACTACAAGGGAAAGAAGTTCGCTGGGAGCCCATGACGTTTCCTCCACTATCTCAGAATTTTTTCTTTGGAGGAATTATATACCCAGAGACAGAAGAAAAAGAGTTAACAAAGTTGATGGGCAAGTTGGACATTAATGCCCTCGTTGGAGAAGAGAGTGCTGAAACCTTCTTGGAAAGAATCACATCGTACGCCCCTGGATCTACTCTGAATAAGTGGAGCGCAGAAGAAATCCCTACAGTTTTTAGGGAAATTTCAGAGTAATATTCCAATCATACTTGTTACCCCTAGCCCGAGGGTAATAAGAACCTTTTTTTAAAAATGGCCTAAATATGTTTACGATAATAAAATAAAACTTTTTGTTATAAATTTTTAGCAAATGTTTTTGTTTCCAAATATTTATTTCCAACTACAATTCAAATTCTTGATTATTTTTGTTCAAAATAAGGTTTTATTTCAGGTCCTCAGATATCGAACTATCAAGCAATAGTGAAGCTAATCCGGAACTCATTTTCGAGAAGAAAGTGTGTCTAGGAGAACTTTCGGAGTCTGAGGATGACCAGGATTATGAGCTGCCTCCTGATTTGCTAAGAATGGTAGAACATGAGGAGAAACAGATCCAACCCCACAAGGAATCAGTCGAGGCTGTGAGTTTGGGGGAAAAAGAGGAAAATAAAGAAGTAAAAATCGGCACATGCATTTCAGCTAAAACTAGAATGGATCTGGTTAATCTACTTAGAGAATTTAAAGACGTCTTCACCTGGTCTTACCAAGACATGCCCGGATTAAACACGGATATTGTGGTACATAAACTCCCTATAAAGGAGGACTGCAAACCCGTTCAGCAAAAACTGCGAAGAATGAGGCCTGATGTCCTATTGAAAATAAAAGAAGTGAAAAAACAATACAATGCTGGCTTTCTTTAAGAGGTCAAGTAATCAGAATGGGTAGCCAACATAGTCCCGGTACCCAAAAAGGACGGCAAAGTGCGTATGTGCATCGACTACCGGGATTTGAATAAAGCTAGTCCCAAGGATAATTTCCCATTGCCTCATATCGACACTTTAGTTGATAATACAGCAAAACACTCTTTGTTCTCCTTCATGGACGGATTTTCAGGGTACAATCAAATAAAAATGTGTCCTGAGGATATGCACAAAACAACATTTGTAACACAATGGGGAACCTTCTGCTATATAGTGATGCCCTTCGGACTCAAAAATGCTGGGGCAACATACCAGCGAGCCATGGTGGCTTTGTTCCACGATATGATGCATAAAGAGATTGAGGTTTATGTAGACGATATGATCGCTAAGTCGCAGACGGAAGACGAACACATAAGAGTCTTGAGGAAACTTTTCCTGAGGCTAAGGAAATTTCAGCTGAAGCTAAATCCTGCCAAATGCACATTCGGAGTAGCATCTGGGAAACTATTAGGCTTCATAGTCAGCAAAAGAGGAATCGAGGTTGATCCCGACAAGGTTAAAGTTATTCAGGAGCTGCCACCTCCGCGCACTCAGAAGCAAGTGAGAGGGTTTCTGGGCAGACTAAATTATATTGCCCGGTTTATTTCACAATTAACTGAAAAATGTGACCCTATCTTTCGACTCTTAAAGAAGCATGACTCTGGAGAATGGGACGAAGAATGTCAGGAAGCCTTCGACAAGGTCAAATCCTATCTGACAAGTCCCCTAGTTCTGGTACCGCCAGTCCCTAATAGACCATTAATCCTAGATTTAACGGTCTTCGAGAAGTCCATGGGTTGTGTATTAGGTCAACATGATGACTCCGGCAGAAAGGAAAAAGTAATCTACTACCTTAGCAAGAAGTTCACGGATTGCGAAACAAGATATTCACTAGTTGAAAAGGCCTGTTGCGCTCTGGTCTGGACTAGTAAAAGACTAAGACAGTACATGCTGTATCATACAACATGGCTGATCTCAAAACTTGATCCCCTTAAATACTTGATGGAGTCCACTGCATTGACCGGCAGAATAGCCAGATGGCAAATTCTCTTGTCTGAATTTGATATAGTATACGTCAATCAGAAAGCCATTAAAGGTAGTGCTATCGCTGACTTTCTGGCTAGCAGAGCTCTAGAGGACTATGAACCTCTAAACTTTGACTTCCCTAACGAAGACCTGATGTGCGTTGAGGAAGATGGAGCAAATGATGACCATTGAAAATTGAATTTCGACGGTACTTCCAATGCCACCGGTAAGGGAATTGGGGCAATGCTCGTATCCCCAAAAGGTGACTGCTATCCCTTTGCAAGCAAGCTTAATTTTGACTACACCAACAATGTAGCAGAATACGAAGCATGTATCATGGGAATTCGAGCAGCCATCGACCGCAAGATTAAACAGTTGAAGGTATACGGAGATTCAATGCTCGTGATCTATAAGCTCCGCGGAGAATGGAGTACTCGAGATTCTAGGTTGATGGAATATCGGAACTTGGTCCTAGACTTGATCAAGTCATTCTACGAAATATCCTTTCATTATTTGCCCCGAGAAGACAACCAAATGGCCGACGCCTTAGCCACTTTGTCGTCTCTTATACAAGTAAACAGATCATCAGATTTAAAGCCGATACAAATGAGCATATGTGACTTTCCAGCTTACTGTTATAATGTTGAAGAGGACAAAAGCAATGAACACCCATGGTACCACGATATCTTGCAGTACATAAAGAATCGTGAGTATCCAAAAGAAGCCTCAGAGAATGAAAAAAGGACACTACGAAGACTAGCAAATTGATTATGTCCTAGATGGTGACATCCTATACAAAAAACGAAAAGATCAAATACTGCTGCGATGCGTAAATACCGCTGAAGCCAAAATGATCCTCGAAGAGGTACACGAGGGTGTCTGTGGAACTCATGCCAACGAATTTACCATGGCAAGACAAATCATGAGATTTGGGTACTACTGGCCTACAATGAAAAGTGATAGCATCGAATATGCTAAGAAATGCCATAAATACCAAATTTATGCTGACAAGATTCATGTTCCTCCATCACCTCTACATGTGATGACATCTTCGTGGCCATTCTCAATGTGGGGCATTGATGTAATTGGGCCTATCTCACCCAAAGCTTCCAACGGTCATCGTTTCATCTTCGTTGTCATCGACTACTTCACTAAGTGGGTAGAAGCAGCCACTTACGCTAATATGACCAAAGTAGCAGTGAGCCGATTCCTCAAGAAGGAAATCATATGCAGATACGGAATGCCGAAAAGCATTATATCCGATAATGCGTTGAACTTGAATAACAGGATCATATCGGAAGTCTGCAAACAATACAACATAAGACACCATAACTCCTCACCATACCGTCCGCAAATGAACGGGGCAGTTGAGGCAGTCAATAAGAATATGAAGAAGATTATTGGAAAAATGGTGGAAACATACCAAGACTGGCATGAGAAGTTGCTATTTGCATTGTTTGCATACAGAACATCAGCGAGAACTTCTACTGGGGCAACTTTTTTTTCCCTAGTCTATGGGATGGAGGCGGTGTTACCCATAGAAGTTGAAATCCCTTCTTTGAGGGTTCTGTCAGATCTAAAATTAGACGAGGCGAAATGGGCTCAAGCCAAGCATGACCAGCTTGCCTTGATCGAAGAGAAAAGATTAAAAGCTATTCGACATGGGCAAATGTATCAAAAACGAATGATGAGAGCCTTTAACAAAAGGGTTCGCCCAAGAGAGTTTCGAGAAGGAGATCTGGTTCTGAAAAAGATTCTCCCTATACAAAAAGACTTCCGGGGCAAATGGATGCCGAACTGGGAAGGGCCATATGTCGTGAAAAAGGCTTTCTCAGGAGGAGCGTTAATTCTATCTGAAATGGACGGCAAAGATCTGCCTAACCCAGTAAACTCAGATGCAGTCAAGAAGTATTTCGCTTAAGGATTCCTGAACACATGAAAACTCTGCCAAGATAGCCTTGCAAAGCTTGATAGTCAGATATCTGAGGCATCAATTTTGGTCCTTTTTGTACCTTTATTTTGTTAATACTTACCTTGAATTTTGTTATCAATAAAATCTTTTGTTAATAAAATTACAAGTTTTCTACATTGCTTCTGAAATTTCCTAAAAAGGTATAGGGATTAGAAGCAGTCTTACTCAAAGAGAGATGTTGTCAGAAAACACTTCGAAACAAAATAAGCACTCTCTAGACAGATTGGGATCAGATATTTCATGAAAGAGACACAGCTATCAAAGTGACAACAACCAAGACAACTGATTAAATAAATCATGTAGAAAATCATTATCATATGCATTTTGCATTTCATGCTAGGATCATGCATGCATGCATATATACATCATACATGCAGTACAGGCTAACCCTAATATTTTGAATTTAGTTAAGAAAGTATTACAGGTCTTATCCCTTCAGGAAGCAAAAGACGAACATAGAGACATCATCAAGGCACTTTGGCAGAATAGTGCGACTCTATCCCAAATCACAATCACTCCTCGGGAATGCAGGTAAGAATCCTCACCCTTAACACTTATTATTTCTACTCAACAAGTATGTCATGAAAAGAGGACTATTCGAATGTCTGTTAAAATCTATTTTCACAAATGGTCAAAAGAAATCAATCCCTTTGAGCAAATCCAATCTCAGGATTGGTCTCAACTGATTGTACCCAGGGAAATGGTACAACTAGCCCGGGGCAAACGGCCACCGGTAAAGGCGAGTCAAATCCGTTGATCCCTGTGTATTTGGGAAAAATGCATTAAAGAGGACTATTCGAATGTCCTATAAAATCCATTTTCACGAATGGTCAAAGGAAATCAATCCCTTTGAACAAATCCAATCTCAGGGTTGGTAATAATTGATTGTACCCAGGGAAATGGTACAACTAGTCCGGGGCAAACGACTATCGGTAAAGGCAAGTTAAATCCGTTGATCCCTGTGCATTTGGGAAAAATGCATAAAAGAGGATTATTCAAACATCCTTTGAAATCCATTTTCATGAATGGTCAAAGGAAATCAAATCCTTTGAAGAACTTCAATCTCATGTCCAAATATCACCCGATTGTACTCAAGGAGATAATACAATCAGCCCAGAGTAAATGGCTACCAATCAAACCTCTTCGTCAGTGTTGCAGCTTTAGAGTGACAGAACTCGTCATCAGATCTCGCTTTTTCGGCAATGTTGTAAGCAGATCAAATGTTTCTCATCTCAGTGGTAGTGTTGTAGATGAAACATACAAATCATGCTCTTCGTCAGTGTTGCAGCTTTAGAGTGACAGAACTCGTCATCAGATCTCGCTTCTTTGGCAGTGTTGCAAGCAGATCGAATGATTCTCATCTCAGCGGCAGTGTTGTAGATAGATCAGACAAATCATGCTCTTCGTCAGTGTTGCAACTTCAAAGTAACAGAAATCGTCGTTAGGTCTCGCTTCTCCGATAGTATTGTAAGCAGGTCAAATGACATTTCCCATCTCGCGGCAGTGTTGTAGATGGATCAGTCAAATCGAGCTTCGTTAGTGTTGCAATTTTAGAGTGATGAAACTCGTCATCAGATCTCGCTTCTCCGGCAGTGTTGTAAGCAGATCGAATGTTGTTCCCCATCTTAACATCAGTGTTACAGATTGAACCAGATAGATCGTGTTTCATCAGTGTTGCAGTCTAATCAAGCATCAGAACTCCTGGCCAGATCGTGCTTCCTCGACAGTGTAGCTAGATCAGACACTAGTGCTCGTGTCAGACCTTGCTTCTCCGGCAGTGTTACAGCTAGGTCCGATCTTCAGTAAAAATGAAAGCATCACATCCAACTCAAGTTTTGTGCCATCTTCTCCAACGGATTGTCAGTTTTGAAGATTTTATGGACAAGGGCGGTGGAGTGCATCGAGATTAAAGTCTCAAAAGAAGAGGTAGTGGCCAAAAGAACCACAACCTTACCAAAAAAGAACCATAACCTTACCAAAAAACCCTTACCTTACCGAAGAAGAACCATGAAGCCAAACCTGATGAAATGGATTATTCCTTATCTTTGCTCTATTGTCGTTACACAACAAAGAGCAAAGAGTGGCAGTTGTAATAACCCCTTATTTACATACACAAAATCCAGTCCAATAAACCACTTTATTAACTAATCCAACAGAGCCCAAAAATAAAACTAAGCCCACAAACCAAACCCAAATATAAGTCCAACCCAACAGATTAAACCCTAATCCTAATTTGATCCTAAAGATAAAACCCTAACTGATCCCTAACCAGCAGCCGTCGCCCTCGGTCTTTGCGCTCCAGCTATCCGCGCATGGTCACCACGCGCTTCTATTCGAATAGCACGTGGTGGTCACGTGCCCTCCTATTCGACGAGGAGAACGGTCACCGCCTCGATCACGTGATACAGCAGATCCACCGCCGGTGTCTTCTCAGCCTGCAAAAAAGAAAAAGAGCATCATTAGATCTAAATACTGAGATCTAAAATAGGATAGATTTTTTTGTATATATAAACTACTGTAAATCTGGGTATAAATACCCCTAAGCATGAACATGTAATATCGGTTAGAACCGGACACCAACAAATCAATCGAGAAAGTAACATTTCGAACAAAAGCAGTAGTATAACATTCGAACCATTCGAACAGAAAAGAAGAGAGGAAAAGTGAAACTGGAATCGAAATCGGAGTGAAAAACAAAGGTAAAAAGAGTTGGAGATTTCGAAACTTATCGTTTAGATCTGCGTGAATAGGGGCCTTTTTTTGAAAAACTAAGACTAGATTGTTGATCTCCACGTCGAGCCGAACCAGAAGACACTTTTCTTTCATGATTCAGACCACCGGTGCGACGGCCGAGAATCTTTCCGGCAACCGAGATAGAAGAGAGCTTCAAAGCTCTGTTTGTCCTTCCTCTTGGGAAGAAGAAGCAAATGGGATAAAACAAAAAAGGGGGCATTTATCATTAAACCGAAATGACACCATTTTGGTGTTGGTCCTTTTGGCCGAAAACGGTAACGTTTCACACCTGGGCGCCCGCACCGAACTCGGCCTAGCTACCCGACCCGCGTCTTTACCCAGGAAAATGGGAAAACCACGCCACTGGTCCCTACATTCCTGGCCCGTTCACAATTCAACAACCCAGTTTGCTCTGCATTCAATTTCAGTCACTTTTTCACTCAATTACGCCCTTTTTTATTATTTCCTTTCAATTCTATCCCTAATATTATTACTTCAATCCTCTAATGTCTTGGTTTTTACAGATCAATCCCTGGAAAATTATAAACGTTTATTATTTTCATATAATTATTATTATTATATTTATTATTTTCGTATTATTATTATTATTCAATGTTACTAACCTTTTTATTACAGATTTTGATAACGAAATTGTATTTTCGATCGTATGAAATATTATGTAACCGACAGGCGCCGATTTCGGGCATTGTGGGGGTGCTCACCCTTCCTCACGTGTAATAGATTCCCGGATCCGCTCTAGTTCGTAGATGCATATTTTGGTATTCCAATCGCACCAGTATAAAAATCGATTGGTGGAGACTCCTCGGACGAATTCCAGTGATTACAATATGAAATTCGTATGGTTAATTGGATTGGACAAAATCTGCATTAAAAAATACTATGCTGGATATTTTGTTTCTAATCTTCAACATTGTTAAGCTGAAAATGTCATACAAGCCAATCTAGTCTTGTCAATGGATTGTTATGATTTCGTCCCTAGTATTTGTCTACCATCTGACAACAGTTTTAAATTCTAGGCTTAACTCAGAAATAGGTGCCCAAAGTATACATCTTTTCTGAAATAGATGCCTGAACTATTTTTTGGCTAAAATAAATGTCTAATGTTTAAATCTGTAACCAGTTTAAGGTTTAAACATTAACGGTGTTAAATTTTTTTTCTTACCCAATTATATTTTGACATGTTGCATCTTTTTTTAATTATGTGAAAAATAAAAATAATAATCTTTAATATTTTCAGAAAAAACTTTTCATCTATCATCATTCTTTTCTTCTATTCCTCTCCTCCCTCTCTATACGATTTTTTGATAAATTTACAAAATTTTTCAGAAAAATTTTCTATTTACCATACAGCGAAAAGCTTGGATTTACCAGGTGTATTTCTCGATTGTCTCAGAACCAACTTCACACATGAAGCTAACTTTTCCCCAGCCGGATCAACCATTAACCTCAAAACACCACCTTGCGTCAAAGGGGGTTTCAACCCTATCTCCTTGCACGTTCAATACTACGAGTTCCACGATTCCCATCTTAGGTCCCAAGTCTTGCGTAAAAGAGGTACCAAATCTGTAGTACTATTCAGCTTGTTGCCCGATTCCTGTGTTTTCTCGGGTCAGAATCAGATTGATCTAAATCATGTTGTTGATGATGTATGTAGGTGGTGTTTATGAAATTTTATTGCGGAAGGAAGAAAATTATCTTAAGGCGTTGTACACCTTTGATATCGGCCAAAATGATCTCACTTCCGGTTACTTCTCAAACATGACTATAGTCGAAGTTAAAGCTTATGTTCTCAATGTGCTTGATCAGTTACAGGTTACAATTAAGGTTGGTAAATCGTGTCTTTATTGTCTTTCAAAAAAACGAGCACAAATGTTCGAAGTTCAAATATATTAAGCTTTGGTGGTTAGTTTTACATTGTAAAATTTGTAAGTGATTTGCAGTATATATCTGACATAGGAAGCAGATACTTTTGGATACAGAACATAGGCTTGTTGGGTGTTTACTGTACGTCATGAAACGTATCTTGGTGTTAGCCGGTCAGATTAACCGATACAGATTTGCTTCACCGTTCAATGAAGTTGCCCAATGAAAAATAGCGTTGAACAATTACGCGAAGACTTGCTACATGCTGCAATCACTTATGTCGATTTTTACTCGGTGAAATATTCATTTATCAGCCAAGGAAGAAAGTATGGTGAGTCAATTTCTTTTTAAAATTTACACATACAACATTGAACTCAAATCGATAAATCAAAATACATCTAAACAATGAACCAGGAAGGTTCAAACATATTGATGGAAGGTTTGTGTTTAAGGATTGGATTATATGCGAAAATTGCAGGGTTAAATCAAACTCCCAGAACATGTTGTGGCCATGGCGAAAAGTACAATTACAACAAGAAATTGGGATATGGAGGAAAGGTTCATACACATGGGAAATATGTGGTATTGACGGCTCCTTACAAGGATCCTTCAAGTCATGTAAACTGAGACAGAGTACACTTTACTGAAGGAGCTAATTGGTACATATTTGAATGTATCGTGATGATTCATTTTCAGACCCTCCAAATCCGTTAAACAAGGCTTGTCATAGGAACTAGGGAAGAGAATTCAACTCTTTTTAATCATTTCTTTTTCGTATTCAGTACGTTCAGGTTCGATCTTTCGACGAAACATCATTATGTAATTTGGTTGATTGAATGGAAAGATATTGTGTTCCACACCTTTCAAATATTTCAATCATGTTCCAGCTTGATAGAATCCTCAGTGCTTATGTATGACAACAAATTTATTTTTTAAATCTGCAGCTACATAAATATTTATACTCATGAAATTGAATTTTACATAAACTAATAATCTTTATGATAAATAACGAAAACATGATTAAATGTAACATTTGAAGTGATTCAAATCAGTTATCATGAGAGTGATTAAAACTTTCTATTTACCATACCAAAGCTCCATAAGTCACAAAAAAGATTACTAATTCTTTTAAAAAGTTAACTAACAATCAAATTCTAAATAAAGCCTCCATAGGATAAGCATAAAATGATAAAGATTCTATTTTAAGACTGTTAATGGTTCTAAACAGTTAACAATTCTATTCTAAAGTCTTCATAGGCCTCTTTATTAGAAGCTTTGGGTCCCTTGATTTTGGAGGCTCCCAACAATTTTTAGTAGGTTGAGAAGATGTTAAAGAAGGAACTGAAGCAACAACATGCCCTTCTTCATTAAGAACCTGTCAATTATAATTAATGTTAAAAAATAACAATAAAATAATTAAAAAATATATAACAAAGTAAAAGAACTTACACTGGTGTGATTTTTGGCGGGACATCTTCTTATATTATGTCCAGTAAATCCACATAATCCACAAGATATTTTTGTTCTTTTTTTGATCCCACCTTCTGCAAGTACACCTCTTACCCTTAACATCAACCACAAATGTATCTTGATTACACATCACCTCATACCCATCAGCCCCATTCCAAATGACATGACAAAAAGCACTATTAACTTTATTTTGTTCAAGTTTTTTTCAATTCTTGGGCACAACTCACCTTTCCAATTAAGTGATTTTCTTTTATGTTCTACAAGTCTATACATGACATAATGTCTGATATCCTCAAACAAAGATATGATGGACTTAAACCTAGCTCCTAATATGGCAGAATTAAATGCCTCAGAGAAATTATTATCTACTGCATCACATTTGGACCTAGTAGATAAGAATGTCTTAGACCAATGTCTAGGATCTTTTAGCATAAGATCATCATAAGCCTTTTCTTTTAACTTACCAATTCTTGAAGCAATTTGATTAAACTGAGACTGACTTGTTGCCTTACAACATGACCAAAATAACATTTGAAGGTCACCACCTTTATGTGTTTTTCTCCAATTGGCAAACATATGTCTAGCACAAAATCTGTTCTCCATATTTGGTAGGCATAAATGAACCTCTTCAAGTAATCCCTTCAAAATCACAAAAAAATTCTATCAAATATACAAGAATAATATTCTATAAATAATTTTTTTTAAAATTTTAGTAATGTATTTACCTTTTGCATGTCACTTATCAAAGTAACATTCTCACCATTTCCTAATTCCAAATCAGTTTGAATGTGTTTTAGAAACCATGCCCAAGTATTTCTATTTTCCACCTCAACCACTGCCCAAGCTACAGGAAAAATTTGATCGTTACTATTTCTACCCACAACCGAGAGAATTTCACCTTGTAAAGACCCCTTTAAATAACAACCATCCAAAGAAATCACAGGTCTGCAATACTTCTTAAAGACTTCTTTTAGTGCACTGAAACAAACATAAAGTCTCTTAAATCTTGGCCTCTCATCAACAGTTGGTCTTTCTACCATGAGATCAAAGCTTCCATTTGGATCAGCACTCCTCAAAGCATACATATAATCGAACAATCTATTAAATTCATACACAAATCTTCCTTTAATCTGTTCTAAAGCCTATTTTTTAGCTTTCTGACAACAATCCTTATTTATATCCATTGCTAACTCTTCTCTAGTAAGCCTCATCATCTCTGACAGCTTTAAATTAGGAAGAATTCTAAGCTTACTAAGAAAATGCTTCCCTACAAGCCTGAAATCTGCTCTTTTGTTCTTAAAAATTACAGAACATTGGTGCTCAATCACTAAAGTTTTAATCTTAAAGAACCCATCAGATTTATCCCAAGATGCATGTAACAAAAAAGGACAACCTTTTGCTTTACAGACTACTCTAATCTTCTCTTTTCTATTTGAAACATATTTGAAATCAAATCTATGAGCTACTGCATAAGAATACAGTGCTTCCTTCAAATGTTGTTGATTTTCAAATATCATTCCCAGCTCAAATCTCGGTTGAACGGCTGAAACATCAAAAAAAACTTTATCAGACTTTTTGACAATGAAATCACTTTCTGAATCTTCCTCATAACTACCAGCATCTGAAGATTCCAAGTAGTCCGTATCAGAATTATCTTTGGAATATTCTTTTAAACCATCTGTTAAACTCAAGCTATCTTTTTCTAAAACATCATTAGAAACTACAAGTTCCAAGTCTTCTACAAGAATGGTTTTATTTTTTATCTTTTTCTTCACTGTTTTCTTGTTGTTTTTAATTGAGATAATCTCTTCTTCATCATCATCAGATAAAAAAATTCTCTTCTCCTAACCAGTCTGACTCACTGTTGTCCCTATTTGTATCACAATTATCGTCACCAAAACTTGCATCAAGGTCATTAAGCCCACTGTCAACATCTTCTAATGTCATTGTCCTAAAATATACCATCAAACAATTATCAAATTCATGTAATCAGCAACTATTAATTATAAAATAGTCCCTACATCACCAATATAAATAGGAATGTACACACAAAACAGTCACAATACCATCAATTTAGATATTTAAAATTAGTAAAATATTATATTTTAACCATTCAAACATAAACCTTATATATATATATATATATATATATACCTTCACTGTTTTTTGTTAAAGAAAGGATCTTTAACGTATCGCCACTTTAATTTTTGTTTTCTGGATTCCAACTATATGAACTAGCAGCAAAGATTTTAGTCCAAGGAAATAAAAATGGTTTATGCAAGCATATACTACTAACTTCAATTTTAAGATCCAACAAGCTTCCTAGACTTGCTACACTTAGTGAACTTCGTAGTTCCAAGTTTGACATGTTTCAGCTAGTTATTATGGGCGAAAAGTGTAGCATCTGAACACTAGAAGTCTAGAATCAAACATCATCATCCAGAAACGGATAAGAGATCGGACATTCGTCAGGAGATATTAAGAAATGAAGAGTTCAATGAGATCGATTCTAACATTTCATATTACATCAGGAAATCAGCAAAATAAACAAATAAATAATAAAAATATATACCTGCATTTGTGTACGGACATTCTCTAATTCAGATTCCTGCAAAGAAATTCAGAAAGATAAAAAGTTTATTTTTGAAAATTTCTGTAAATTTTTCAAAAAAATTCGTATAGAGAGAGAAGAGGAAGAGAGGAAAGGAAGGACAGTAGATGAAAAGTTTTTTTTCTGAAAATAATATTATAAGATTATTATTTTTATTTTTCACATAATTAAAAAAAAGATGCAACATGTCAAAATATAATTGGGTAATAAAAAAAATTTAACACCGTTAATGTTTAAACTTTAAACTGGTTACAGATTTAAACATTAAGCATCTATTTCAGCCAAAAAATAGTTCAGGCACCTATTTCAGAAAAGATGTATAGTTTGGGCACCTATTTTTGAGTTAAGCCTAAATTCTAATATAAAAATTAAGCTGCCGTCATTCGCTTAGATATCCACCTATAATGATCCCACACTACATTTTTTAAGATTTTGTTTTGTTTTGTTTTGTTTTTTAGGACCAAATTGCCATTCATACGGAAAATGTTTTGAATGAAGATGGTCAGATTAAGGTTGGTCTCAAAATCTCTCGATCTTTTCATAACTTTTTACGTTGCCGTTTTCAAATTCAATATGAAAACTTTGGGGTAGGAAGAAAATTTTAATAGTTTCATTACTTGGTGTTCATACATTGAAATCATTATTGTTGTTCCACGCCAAATATTTTAAATTAATATTTCAGGATAATATTTTTATTATTTTTTAACTGAAATAAAAAAACATAAATTTTATCTTAAAAATTTACGTAAGATGATACGTGACAGAGTATTTTTCAGAATATTGTAATTTATATGATAAAATTAAATTTAGATGCATTATAATTTGATTTTAAACAATAAAAGTTATTTAGTGATTAAAAGATTACAATCAAATGGATTATATTCCGATTTAAAATATTGTTTTACACCAAATCAAAATGCTTTTCCGACGTTTCCAATAGTTTTAATTAAAAATAAGAATAATTTTAATTAAAATATAAAGATAAACAACAAAATCAGTTTTTTTTTAATAAAGATAAACTACAAGAAAGAGAACTGTTGCAATCTGTCGTACATATTTTCTAATTCATTGATGTCATTGCTTACTTGTATAAATACCACTTCATTAACACAATCATTTTGAATAAAAAAAAATACAATTAATTCTTATATATACACAATTAAATACCTCAGTCAAGACTCGAAAGGTTCAAGGATTTCCCAGAAATTACCAAAGGCTAAGAGTGCTACTTTCTCTGAAATCGGATTTATTCAATTTTCAATTTAGTATATAATTAAATATTTTTAATTCATACACAAAATATATATATAAATCATGTAAACTTTAATTCATACAAATTTGTTAGAGTTAGAGTTTAGGTTTTATGATTTATGGTTTAAGGTTATGACTTAGAATTTATGTTTTTAGTTTTTAGTTTAAGGTTTAAGAATTTAAATTTTATATTTTAAAGAATGATTGTACAGAGATCTATTAATTAGTCTATTGGCTAAAGATGTTTATCACTACATAAAATGTAATAACTATATATATATATATATAAATGGATTGTGTAATATTTATTTGTACTAAAATTTTAAAAACTAACCATGAACTTTAAATCTTAAACCTTAAACTATCACTCTACACCATAAATTTAATAAGCTTGTGTAAACTAAAGTTTACATAGCTTATATATCGAAGTTTCTTATATATAATTAATAGAGGTTGGTCCAAGTGGTAAATAGTTTGATATTGCTTAAGCATATTTCAAGTTCGATAACTTGTGCATGAAGAATAATTTTGCAGGGAGATTCACCCAATAGAGAGAGAAAAATATATGATTTCAATTAGAATTAAAATTATATTAGATCATATTATAAATATAATAAATATAAAAATAAGATTATGTAATTTCAAAGGGATTTTATTTCTTTATCCGCGACTTTCTAATATATATATATATATATATATATATATATTAGAAAAACAAATATAGCACTAGTAAGAGAACACACCTTAGCCAAAGCGACTCAAATTACTAAATATCATGGTTTTAAACTCGAACATAAATAAAGAGGAAGAACATAGGCTTTAGAGAATCTTCATAGAAGAAAATAATGCAGGATTTTCTCTTAGATCATAATATGTATATATATATATAAATAACTTATTCCAATTAGAATTAAAATTCTATTAGATCATATTATAAATATAATAAATATAAAAATAAGATTATCTAATTTCAAAGGGATTTTATTTCTTTATCTGAGACTTTATATAATATATATAATATTAAATAAAAAGTTTTGATAAAACAATAATTAGAATAAAATAATATTTTTAATAAAAACTTGATTGTAGAAAAAATTTTAATTAAAAAAATAATTAATCTCACTAAAATATAATTCAATTTCAAAACAAATTGGTTATCCAAAAGTTATCAAATTTCAAAATATATATTATAATAAATAATAAAAGAATTTTATTTAAATAATAAAAAAAAACTAAAAACGATTTACGTAAAAAAAACAAAAAAGGAATAATTAAAAAGGGTAAATTACTTTTTAAGCCACTGACTCTTTAGAATTTTTAAAAATTTACTTTAACATTTAAAATTTAAACCCACGCCTTAAACTTTTAAAACTTTACGATTATATCTCAAAATCTATTCTTGAATTTAGAAAAATCGGTTTAAAACCCTAAAAAGAAAAAAAATGGTTTCAGAATTTTAGAAACTAAAAATTAGGATTTTTAATTAGAGATTTCAAAATTAGAGTTCTAAAATTAGGAATATTTTTTGGGTGTTACATTAGCTTATAACTTAGTCTTGAATTGTTTGTTGGTATTCCTTTAGTTATAAAAAAATTATATGGAAGTTTGATTCTTGATATCCTTATGTGTGAATTTTAGTGTTGTTAATAATGAAGAATTGCTATTTATGAGTTGAATCTATGATGTGGTTATTTAGGTTAGAATGCATTTAGAAATCATGTTGAGTATATTGATTTTGTTCTTATATATTTATAAGATTGTTGAAGTTGAAGTATACTCTGAGGAGATTAAATATAATGTTGCTAACCAGGTTGCAATGCATCAAGTAAATTTTATATGAAATGTGGATAACATATTTTTAGGAGTATTTGCATTTAGAGGTCATGTTAAATATGATTAGAATCCTTGATATGATGAGTAACTATGGGGTTTTAAATGCCTAAGAATGCTTGGTTATGTTTAAAGTTGATTTGATAAGTTCAGGTTCTCACGTTTTTGTCTCTAAAACTTGTGTTTACAATTAAATGAGTTCTAGATCTTATTTTGAGTTAAAATTTGAGATGCAAGCTTGTAATGAACTTAATTAAATGCTGATAACATTAAATTCACATTGGTCCCTAAAATTATATAAATTTACATTTTAGTTCCTAAAGCATGTTCGATCGAATTAAGACTCATTCACGCTCGTTTCCGTTGTAATTAAAAAAAAGTTATGCATGTACATACAGGATCAAATTAAAGCATCTAGACAAGATAAAAAGGAAAAAATAAGGATCGTTTATCGGGGCGAGTCTCTGGATTAGCCTCGGTATTTCCTGTGTAACTCATTTGAGTCAGGTTGTGTCTAGACCGGATCGATGGGGTTACAACTTAATTATATTTCTACAAGCAACCAACTTGCTGACAACTTTACCAAGGCACTCTCAAAAACGACTTTTGAAGAGTTATCATCAGACTAGGTGTATATAATATATACACACCAGTTTGAGGGGAAATGTAAGATTATACATGTAGTTTAAGTTAAGTTAGAAGTTTTAACAACTATAACTTTATCCTAACTAGGAGTTTAAATTGATAACTTCATCCTATTAAAAGGATAAGAGTCCATAATCAAATGGTTACCTACTTGATGTAAAACCCTTGTACCAAGTCTGTAAATAGACTTGATCTTTTTATAAATTAAAATATACAACAAATAAGAGTTTATCTTTGTTTTATACAAAGGAGGGATTGATTTCTGCAAAAAAAATGTGTGAGTGGTGAAGTTATTGTCTCTTTCTTTTGTCCTCTCTCTTCTTCATTTGTCTTTCCTTCTTAAATTTGATGTTCAAGGTTCAGTCTTTATAAATTTAAGGAAAATCACGTTTTATTCATTGACGAAAGTTGGTTTAACATCAATAGATCTATAAAATAAGGTAAGAAATGTTAAATTTAGTGGTGGAAAAGGCTTTTGTGGGCATTAGTAGAAGAACATGGATGAAGATTTAGGACTAAATTCTTAGTTTTGTTAGTGCCTTTAGACTTTAAATATTGCATAACTCTTTCTTGTAATGAAAGAGGTAAGAAAGTTATCAAAATCTCTTTTAAGGAAAGAGCTTGAAATTGGTGGAAATTTTCATTTTTCAGTTTGTTAGCTTAAGATTAGTACTCTTCTAACTCCCTTAGATTGTTTCAACTCATAAAATAAGGTTGTTGAGCATGTTTTGATATTTATGCTTGATATGAGCTTGATTATAATCTCTAATAGCAACATATGAAATTGGTGTTGAAATAAATTAAAATCGAAAAAATAACTCTCCTAATACTTTCATCATAAATTATATGAGAGATTTGGGGGCTTAACCATATAGGTTAAGTAAAGATTTTTGGTGAAATTCAAACCTAGACTTGAGTTTCTAGACGCGCGTGTCGATATACGGGTTTCTATGTATCAATACCTTTTGCTTAATTTGAATTCTAGTAACATTTTTGTGTATCGATATACGAGGGTACGTATCGTTACTATTGTTAAATTGCTTGTAGAAAAATTGGATGTACCGGTACGTAAGGTAAGGGTATCAATACGTGTGTGGATTAGTATTGGGTAGTCGAATATTGATATAGAGTATTGTTAAAGGGATTGAGCATATAGGTACGTGATAAAAAGGTTTAAATCCTTTAGAACCTAAATTATAACACCCTGATCCCTATCCGGGTCCTAAGTGTCATATTTGGGTCACCGAAAACCCGACTCATCAAAATTCTTTTAAAATCACATGTTCCAAAGTCTCGAAATATTAAATTTCATAAATCCACGTAGATAAAAATAAAATATAATAAAGTGTTTACAAAACAAGAGATCCTTTTCAAAATACATTTTCTAACTCAAAATGAAATTCAAAGTAAAAGTACAAACTCGATATGTGGTAAGGTCCTATAAATACATTAAGTCCAAACTAAAGATCAAGTACTATACTATTTTCACGGCTCCGATGCTGGGAAATCCTCCTCAATGTGTTCATCCAAAGCTACATGTCACCTATGCAACGAGAAAACAACAATTTCGTACGCTGAGCTAACAAGCTCAGTGGTACATTTCTACTGTATTACAATTCATGAATATCATAAAATGAGCAAGCAAGATAAGATAGTCAAGAGTGCATAGAAAGGCTTCTAACTAAGGTTGATCTCCTATTGTACCTTAGCTAGAGTTCTCTAATTATTATTCTCAAGATATCAACATATAAAAGGTCAAAGACACATCAGGGCAATCTACTCGGTATCACACAGCCCATCGAGTTATATCGAGATCACACAGCCCATCGAGATAAAAGTACCTTACTCCACTCACACAACTTTAGGGTAAAAAGGTAATTAACCACTGATAACATAACATACACACGTGCATGTAACTTCTATAACTATTGGCCAAGAGTGGCCCTACTAATCAATGTTCACATAACCGTCGGGTTTCCTTATGATCACATAACCATGGGGTTGGACCATATCTGGATTAACATAGCTATAGATACGTCCTGGACATACTTGAATAAACATAGCCACAAGTATTCCAATCTTGAGGTCACATAGCTCATCAGGTTACTCGAGTTTGCATAACCTATCGAGTTGTTTGATGCTCACACAGGCCATCAAGTTATATTACTTATCCAGATCAACATATCTACGGATAGGTTCAAACCGCATCCAAATCACATAGCCCGTGGAAACGTCGGACGACTCGCTCACACAGTCCAAATTACATGTCCTCTTAACTAAGTTCTCATGCACTGACTCTAGGATATCCGGAATTCCATTACCAACTCATACAAGTAAATCATGCTCCACGAGCATCCACACATATTAATAAGTTGAGACAAACATATAACTCAAACAATAATCAATCCATCTCTCATGAATAGATTAGATACATAATGAACTAGGCCATTTCCAAGATCCTCTCTAAGTTATTTCATTAATTAAAGCCTCGTAGATATTCGAGAGGTTAGTAAATTTCTAATTTCAATATGTCATGTACATCATAAATTTGTATGTTTGCTTAAGAATATCAAATTTTAATTGAGGATAGAGTTTGATAATCATCCATATAGAATCGATTTGAAGTCTAATGGTAGGGTTTTCCGGGTTGAAAGATAGAATTTTCAAGCTTTATACCTTAAGTTCTGGGCTAACATACCGATATTGGTAGCTCAATATCAATACCCATCTATGAAAAAAGGTTCAAAATATGATAGGTGTATCGATACTACTTACATATTTGAAATTTCAATAGAATTTTGGTATTAGTACACTTTGGGATTATCAATACCACTTTTATATTGTTTTAGGAAGACCTTCGCGTACGGATACATAAGAAGAGTATACTAATACTATTTGGAGATTTGTACAAGGTTTCACATATCAATTTTAAATATCGATAAAACACTATATCCATACCGATATTAGGTTTCACCAAAAATATTTTAATTTAATTTGAGTATCGGTACTCAAGGAGTAGTACCAATAACGTAGAGAGGAGTATTGATACTCATTTAACCTTATTAGTACGTGCAAAGCAATCTACCTAAGAATTTACAGTTTGAGCTCAAAGGTACTATAATTCAAGGCAAAGGCCACAAAGAATCTCCTAAGGGATAAAATGAATAATAAAACTAAAAAATTGAAATTTTAACTCTATACATAAATTAAATGGCTAATAACATAATAATTAAAAAGGAAATTTTTTGTTTAGTAAACCTTAGGGATATTTGAAGGATCATGCATGGATGCGTCATGTGTAAATACTTCTTTGGTTATATGTTCATGTTTGGTGGGATCTAGATACCTAATTAAAGAGTATTACAATAATTAAAGATCACTTAATGTGAGATTTCGAGTATTGACGCTCGATGTGAGATTTCAAGCACAAGTGTACATAACCGATATTGGGTGACATCAAACCTTACCTTAATTTTGTGTTTTGATGTGTATGTGTTGTTAGATGATACATTTATACTTGATATGTGTTTAGGCAGTTATAATAACATCACTTTTTTATCTTATCATGATAACATATTATATTGCTTTTATTTATGATTTTCATGAAGTATTATTAAATTGTTGTGTATCTATTGAAATTTGTTAGCTCAACATTTAGAATCGTTGTTTCTGTTCCCAAATAAATAGGTTGATCGTGGGTTGCAGAGCAGCGTCGAAATAGAGGTTTCAACATTTGCAAAAAATGGTAGAGTACGAGTACTTAGATGTAGTGGATATTATATTCCCAAGACCCTATATATTTTATAACTCTATTTGAATTAAATTATTTTTAATCAAATGCTTTAATATCGTTTATTTTGGAGCTCCTATCAAAAGTTTTAAATACTTATGAATTTTTATATTTAAAGTATTATGTACTTGGGCCTTTTGATTGATGTTTATATGATCTTGAAAATGAATTTTTTATGAAAATAGTTGGGGCTTGTGGCCTTATGTAGAGTTTGGTTGAGGGTGTTATATATATGTGATTTTTTTTCTCTATCTTAAATTTTTTTTCATGTATATTCTAACAACTCGCATTAAATATCTATTTTTATACATAATATGGTCTAAGAGAAAGTCCTGCATTATTTTCTTCCATGAAGATTCTCTAAAGCCTATGTTTTTACTCTTTATTTTTGTTCGAGTTCAAAACCATGCTATTCAATAATTTGAGTCGCTTTGGCTAAGGTGTATTCTCTTACTGGTGCTATATTTGTTTTTCTATTATATATATATTGTGACATACTTAATATTTTATGCTTTAAAAAATATTTGTGTTTTCCTGGCATATCTAATTTTTGTATTGTGTCTTTGATTGCATACTTGTGTTTTCATGCATACACATCATTGTGATTTTAAAATTATATAAAACTTTTTGGATTTTGAGATCTCACACTTTTGCGAGTAATTATGATTTTAAATCCTGTGAATTTATGTTCTTGGATAAATTAAGATTTTGGATAAATTATAATATTTGATTGAACTGTGATTAGAGTATGTAGTTGTGATTTATGTTGTGTGTACATCATGTTTTGCATTGTTTTTCTAAATATTACTCTTGAGAAATAATTTTATAAATCATGTATTTTTGTTTTTTACCTACACCTTAGAGATAGGCTAAGTTCTTTAGGTTACTCCCTTTTAGTTTTCTTTTACAAATCTTTAGACTTTAAGCGATGCGATACCTGGAGAATCTCATATTTTATCTGGTTATTTTATTATTCAATATAAAAAAACTATTAGTTATTCAAATTATTATTATTATTTTAGAGACTTTGATGTACTTGGAAATTAAGTTTATTTTTAGTATACATAAATATTTTTTTTACATTCGGATATTTTATTTGAACCATTAAACTATAATATTATTTTTAATATGTTTTTGAGATAATTTATTTTGGAAATTTTAAATCTTTTTAGTTTACTAATTTTTAAGTTATATTTTTAACTTTTGGTTTTGAAGAATTATTAAGTATTTAAATATTTTACAATTATTATGAAATAATATAAATTAAATTGATTTTGAGAGTAAATTTTTAAAATCAACTTCTTAGATTTAACTTATTTTTTATTGTGTTAAATGTGTATTTCTTTTTGTGCTATTGTTAAATAATTCAAATGTTTCATTTATTTTTTTTGTTCTAAATATGTGTTTCGTTTTGTGTTATTGTCGAATGAATTCAAATGTCTTTTTTTCTTGTGCTAAATACGTTGTTCTTTCTTGCGTTAAATGTGTGTGTTTTCATGTGCTATTGTTAAATTAATATAAATGTGTATTTTCTTCTTGTGCTAAATGTGTTTTTTTTCTTGTTCTATTGTTAAATTAATTTAAATGTGTGTTCTCTTCTTGTGCTAGATTTGTATTCTGTAATTAACTATTTATTGTGATACTGTGATCTTGAGATTTCCTGTGATATTGTGATCAGATTATCTGAACTGTGTGTTTCGTATTCTATACGATTATATGTATCGAGACATTCAAGATTATTAGAATTAATTGCATTCCATGTGCATGGGATGGATTGTATAGAGTAATATGTTTTTACCACACTGTGTTTGGCGAAATAAGGGGTGAGGGATTCTGGGGAACTACCTCCACTATGATCGGTTGACTTTGCCACCACTGTGTTTGGCGTTCGGAGTATGAGACTACATTCTCCATGACATGGCATTAATCAATATTTATGTGTATTTACCACGAAAAATTATGCTATAACTCTGATTGTGAATTGAGTTATATTATGGTGATTGGTTGCACTATAAAGACACACTAGGCTTTGTAGCTCATTCTTTTAATTTATTTTTCAGATATTTGTCCCTAAGAGTTGGTACTCGAAGATATCTATCGGATAATGTTTGTTTTCAGTATGATTATTTACAAACATTTTTTTCAGTTATTTTAGGATTTTCAGGGATATAAAATATTTTTAAACTTAATACATAAAACCGTTTTATTTAATTTTCTCTATTTTTAATAAAATAATTACTTTTAAATTATGACTTAATATTTGGTTTATAAATTCTATTTTGAAATATTTTATGCGTTTAAGTAACGTTAAAGTTTTAAAATAATGATTTTAACCAACCATACACCTTAAGTTAATTCTTTAGGGTTATATTTTTGGTATCAGAGTCGAGTTCAACACTCAGACTGTGAGGCCCATTACAAGTGTTTTTAAATTTTTTTTGAAAAACATCCATGCATTAATTATTTTTGGAATATGGGATATTTTTGAAAAATATACTTATCCATGAGTTTTAAATTCGAGATTCTAGTACCAAATCTTACTTTAGGTTTTTTGTTTATTTATACACTAATTTATGTTATCATCTTTAGTAATAGATTATTATGTCATCTTTCATGAGTTTTTGATTTGTGTATGTTTCATATAGATTCAGATCTAGAAAGATTGTATACTAGTTAGTCAAATTGATTTGACTTTTGAAGTAAATTTAAAATTAAAATTTTGAGGATTTTTTTAATTTTAGGGGGAATTTTAAATTTTGAGGAAATTTAAAATTTTATCGTGGGGGAGGGGGAATTTTTGATTTGGGGGGAGGGGATTTGATTTTAAAGGGGGGATTTTTGGTTTTAGCATACATAAGTATATATATGTATAATGTGCTAATACATACTAACACATGTGACATATTAAGTTATTAACATACATATATATAATACATGTACTAAATTACTAATACTATATATTAATAAATATATTAAAAATTAATATATATCTTAACATGTATAATATATGTATAATATATTATATATACATATAACATACATGTATATAATACATATACATATAGATTATAGCATACATGTTACATATATATATTAATGTATACATGTAATATATACTAATGTATATATACATATACTAAATTTATAATTACATATTGATATAACATACATATATACATGTACTATATATAATTATACATATACATATGTTATATATACATAGTATATAATATACATATACATATACATATATTGAATTATTGATATATATATATATATATTAATATATTAATGTATTATATATATAATGTAATATATACCATATTTTAATATATTGTAATTTTATTTTCCATATATATATATAGTATTAATTCATTTATAGTAGTATTTCATTTGCAAAAATAATATTAGTTCATTTATAGTATTACTCCATATATAATATATTTTCTACATATAATATAAATTTATTATATAGTATTAATTTTATATATACTATTATTCCATTTATAGTATAAATCCTATATATTGTCTATTTTTTTTTAATTTTTGAAATGTATTAAACTATAGTATAATTATAAACTTATAATGTATTAAAGATAAATTTTTAATACTTTTAATTATTATTAAGTTATAATTTTTGTAATTTAGTCCTTATAACTTACAAGTTTTTTTTGAATTGATTATTACTGATTTTTCTAATTTACTTTAATGTTTCTAATTTTTATTTTTTTTAATTGAGTCCTTACAAGTTAATGTTGATTTTTTTAAATTTTAAAATTTAATCTTTATAACTTTATGGTATAATATTTATTCGTTTTTTACGTATTTATTCAAAATCAAAATTAATAATTTAAATTACTATGAATTTAAAATCAAAATTAATTCGACCTAAAAAAACCCAACTTGAAATGAACCCGGCCTAAAATGAACCCGATCTGAAATATAACCGACCTGAAATGGACCCGACCTAAAATGAAACTGTCAATTATCCGATTTGGACCCACACCTGAACAGAATCGAGACAAAACACCAAATTTGGGCCTAGAAGTTTAGAGGCCGGTTTAGAGTTCTAGTGGACCGATTTTGTCGGTTTAGCCTAGTTCGGGATTAAATACTTAAAAATTGATTTTTAATTAAAATAAATTATGGAAAAATATTATAAAATCCTTAATTAATATATATTAGACTTTGATCAAATTAATTTTGAAAATCAACCCTTGAAACCCTAAGATTTTGAAATTAGTGACCGTTTTGTAAAAATTGAAAATTTAGGGACAATTTTATGAAACAAGTCAAAACTTTGAATCTTTAAGGATATTTGATCCAATTATAATCCTAGCTAGTCTAGGCTTTCCAAATATTAATTAATTAAGCCCAAAATCTATTTTAAATTAAATAACTTAATTAAACTCAATTTTAAACTCTTAAAACCTTTTTTAATTAACCTAAACATAACCTATTTTTCTAATTTTCGTTTTTCCTCATTGGAGACGGCCATTCATCAATTTTTCAAGATAAAAACTCATTCTTTTTCAATAAAAATAGTTTACAATAATTATCTTAACTTTTCTCCTTCAAATTTTCTTGTTTTCTCATCGTTTTCTCGTTTTAAAACCCGAAAAGCAATTGGATCAGTTTTGGAGGTGAGATTTTGTCAATCCTCTAGAAAAATAAAGTTCTTTACTGAAATTCTCAAGTTCTTGGCTTGGAGAAATTGTTTTAATCTTTTAATTTCATAAAAATCGGTTTTTCGGCTAAAAATCTCAATTTTTGTTCAAGGGTTTTTACCCACTGTTTTTGGGTCTTAAATGGATTATTTTTAATGTTTTAGGATGTTTATAAAGTGTTTTTAATATCCCTAATCCCGGACTATAGGCTTAAGTGAAGTTTGGTGTGTTCCGATAAGTTTTCGGTTTAAGTTTTGATAGGTTTTAAGGGTTGTTGTATAGGGATCCGACTTGTTGGTTTCTTTTTTGAGTTTAGAAGCATTAAAACCCTTGGTTTTGATGCTTAAAACAGGACAAGAGTTAGGTGGTCGCGTTTGAAGGTGTTCTGGTTCGTTTCGGTGGTTTGGCGAATAAGTATCGGTTATCGGTGAGTGGATTATGAGGGCTGCCAATTTGGAATAATTTTAAATGTTTTTCAAAGGTTTGAGGGTGTAGGGAATGTGTGAAAAACTTCCCTATACTCTGAAGTAAGTTTAAAGTATTGCTTCCTTATAGGTTACCATATTACGCTTTGTTTTTATTATGTTATTTGTCATGCTCCTATTGTGTTGTGCATATGTGATTATGCATGTCTATAAATGCTTATGATACTGTTTTTAAAGAGATTTTATATGCATTCAATATTCCCATGGTTTTTATTTTGAAAAATAAGATAAAAGTGGTTTTATCGGTTTTTGCAAGTGGTGTGTAAAAAGTAGGATACATGTGATTTGAATTCTATTTTGAATTAAGTTTTGAGTATTGATTTTTGATAATATATTGGCTAGTTAAGTGATGAACCTTATGGGATAAGTTGATCGATCAATAGGGTCTAGAGTGTACTATAAACATTCAAAAGTCGTACATGTATAAATTCCTTGTGTGTTGCATTTTGGCCTATATTCTAATGCTATGTGATGGGAGTAGTATTGTCTCATACGGGTTGATCAGTGTAGTACTGTCACCGGACACCAAGGTGAGATAATTCATGTTGAGAGTAGTACTAACAGGCGGATGCTCTGGAGTAGTATTAACATGCGGTTGCCCGTTTATCCTAACGATTTGGAGTAGTACAAATCGGATCACTAGTACCAATATATATTTTTATTTTTCAAAGGTAAGTGTCATGGTTTTCACTTGATTGCATATGATGTTATGCATGCGAGCTTTTATGCATTGGTATACATGTGATTTGAGCATTGCTATGTTGTTAGCATGTAAGACTTAAGCTTTGTGCATCGAGATCTATGTGTAAGCATTGCTATGTTGTTAGTATGTAAGACTTGTGTTTTAGCTTTTAAAGCATGTGATTACAAAATTGTTTTTACTAAAATTTAATGATATTGTTGTTTGCCTTGGTTTGATGACACTTACTGAGAGATAGAAGTGGCGTTGTTAGCAACGTGTGTTTTGTTTTATAAAGAGCATGATATGTTTTTTTTAAATTGATGAAATTGGTTTATTATGGGCTACGTTATAAGGTGTTTTTATACTTGTTTTTATTCACTCACTAAGCTTATGCTTACCCTCTTATTTACCTTGTAATACAAAGTATTTGATGTGGAGGCAACAAAGAGAAACAAGGATCCCGGTAACTGTCAAGTGAAAGCTCAAGTGTGTCTTTATAACATTAGTAGTAGTGAGAGAGCAATGGGGATGGGTTATCATATTGTGAATAATGTCTATGCTTTTGAGACTTGAAATGGTTATATGCTTATACTTATTGGATAAATATCAAAGTTGATGTTAGCTCGTGACTTTGACTTGAATTTCGCATTGATATTCCTTTAGTTATAATATAGTTATTTTGAAGTTTGGATCTTGATATTTCTATGTATGAATTTGAGTATTATTGATAATGAAGCATGACTACTTATGAGTTGAATCTATGATGTTGTTATTTAGGTTGGAATGCATCTAGAAATCATGTTGAGAATATTGAGGTAGTTCTTCAGTGTGTTTATAAGATTGTTGATGTTGAAGCATACTCTTTGGAGTTGAATATGTTATTGCTAACTAGTTTGAATTGCATCTAGCTAATATGTCATGATATGTGCTTAAAGCGTTTTTAGGTGAATTTGTATATAAAGTGTCATGAAACCTTTGGAAGCTGGAAATAGTCCCTAAACTTTGAGCATGCAATTAAATGACTTATAGATATTATTTTAAGTCTTAAATTTACGTTCAAGAATGAAATATACTTAATTAAATATTGATAACCTTAATTTTACAATCAGGGTATAAAATTCTAGAAATTATAATTAGGTCCCTAAAACTTGTTCGATTAAATTAGGACTCGTTTCTCTTTAGTCTCCACTGTAATTGAACTCGGTCCTTGCATGAACATGTAGGATTTAATCAAAGCATTTAGAAAAATAAAAGATAATTTTTAGGGTTATTTATCGGGGTGATCTTTGAATTAGCCTCGGTATTCCCCATGTAACTCGTTCGAGTCATGTGGTATCTAGACCGGGTCGAGGGGGTTACAACATTCTCGAAAATGGAAGAGGCTTTTTTACGGGAAACCTTACATCGTGTAATGTTGTCACTCTTGGGCTTAATCATAGATGATTAAATGCATCAATAGTCTTGCATTTTGAAAGAAAAAAATTAATAATATTTTTGAATTTAAGAGATTTTCAAAAAAAATGATGTTTTAATGCACAAAGCCTTTGTGAATAAATGCTCAAAGATTGAAAACTCATAATAAAAAGAAAATAAAAGGAATAAAATTCTTAGATATCAAATGCAAAAATGTCTTAGACTAGACACTCGGTGGTTAATGTTTTGAAATTTTGTGGCGATGTTTAAAGTGTCAAAATTCTATTCAAATTGTCGGTTCATCCTCATGATTACCGTACTTGCTTAACCCGCTTTGAAAACTACTCTTAATTCTCATATTTGTTTCTGTTACTCAGATCGAGAATTCCAAGTGAAGACATGTGCTTTTGTTTGCACTTAACCATTGATGCATTAGAGTGTCAGTGTCTTCAAAGAGTCATCATTGACGCTAGGGTATCGAACTGGTGGAGTCTTGACTCCTTATTAGATTCCTTCTTCCCCCACAACTTCATCCGGATGCCCCGAGATTTATTGAATTGCTCGTTAATTTGAGGATTTTCAAAATTTTCATATCTTTTTTCTTTTTTTTTTAATGTTTTTTCACTCTCGAAATTCTCAGACTTGAGTAGATTCTATTTTCAAAGAACATTCTTATCATCGAACATTATGAAAGGAGTAGTAGTATTGTTTCTCAAGCTTTACTACCAAAGCGGATGAAAGACAAAATTATACTTTATCGCGATCACAACATTCAATTAACTATTTTTCTTTTTATGTGACTGAATCAGAGACACAATAAGAATTGAATATCCAAGAATCTTCAGAGGGATAAGAAAAGGATACACATAATTAAAAACAACACCTCTTCATTTAATTGAAAAACATGATAGATGCCCTTTTTATAGAATGGCTATTGCTACTTTCTGGCCAAAAGATAGCAAGATTGGTTGAAATATAAAGAAGAAAAAATGAAAATGCAAGGAAACGAGTGCAAACAAACATTTAGTAAAAGCTAAAGTGAGATACATATAAATCTTCTAGGCAACCCGGGACCACTTTCATCTTCTTAAAACTCAACTTCTTTAAAGAGCTTGACCCTCATGATTGGGTAGAGAGAATGTCATTTCCTCCGATGGACTGAGATGTATAACTCTGGTGTTTAACAAGTTTTGTATCATCTTCTTAAAAGCGACACAATTCTCAATTGTAGGCCCCGGTACTCCAGCATGGTACTTACAGGTTGCCTCGACAACATACCATGTGGGAGAAGGTGGGTTATAGGCAGTGACATATTAGGTTCGGACCAAACTAGCCTTGTATAGCTGGGAATATATCTCCTTTTATAAGATCGCTAATGGGGTGAAATGCATCTTCCCACTTTCTTTCTTGGGGGGATTAGTCTCCCTCTTTAGGGTATTCTTGACCACTCCTTGAGATAAGGAGGTTGCGTCATTCTTCAAGGGCCAATAAGGTCTCATATAGTTCTCTATGTGGTTGTACACCCTTGGGCACTTCAAGACATTTCCTTTTGACGAGGAAGAATATTTAGAAGAGAAGCTTTGATCTTGTCCAACACTAACTGTATAGGACAATCTGAGGCATAACAAACGACTTCATATTAGTCGATGACTACTTGGTCTTCACTGGAGATGGTCATTCCCATCCAAAATTCAAAATTCTCACTTGTCTTTTTGAGCTTCTTTGGCATGGGATAATCTTTCACTAAGATCTTTCCCTTAATTGAGATGACAAAATGTCCTTTTGATTTCCGATCAAAAGCTCATGGAGTTCCTCAAGCTTCCTCACCTTAGACACAAGGTTGTTCATTCTCTTGAAGCTATATTTTAAACATCTCGATATTTGAAGGTAAATGCATACACCGTTATCACTACGTTTGGTATCGGGTTTGTTATGACCGAATGGGGAGACATCACATTAATTAATTTAATTAAGTATAACTTAAGCAAAAATTAATACAAAATAATTTACACAAAATACATATATGAACATAACAAATAAAATAAATATATATATACTTATATAACATATATATTATGTTGGGGTAATATGATATATAAAAAAGGAAAAAAAAACTAAAGAAAAGATAAAAAAAAAGATAATGCTGCTGGAAATGACTAAAATGAGATAAAAATAAAATTTTGGGGTCGAATTAAATAGATGAAGGAAAATAAATTGAAAAAAGTGACTGAAATGAGATGAAATTGAAATTCAGGGCCCAACTCGAACATTTTAAACATTGAAAAACATATTTAACTTTAATTTAGTAACCAGAATACAAGAAAGTCTGAAATAAGTAGACAAATCGAATGGAAAGGAAAGTTATTTGAGGAATAGTGATCATATTATAAAATGTTTTAAATAATAAGGATTGTGAGACTAGATATTTTGTAATGGAGTGATTAAAAAAAGTATTTTCCCCTTTTGAACTGAGGAGCTGGGTATAAATAAAAAAACCTTTTTTTTTCATTTTTTTACCGAAACACAAAGAAACCTCTTTTATTCTCTAAACTGTTCATCTGGGTTTCCCAGATGGATTAAGAACACGGAGGGTATTCTTTTGGGAAAACCCAAAAGCCACCTTGATTTCCAATAAATCACTGTGTTCTTCAGATTTCGGCTACCGTTGACGAACCAAAAATAATTTTTTTTTACCTTTTTGAAATCAAAATTCAAACAAATTCTTCTCTTCTTTTTTTTTAAAAATGAATCTTCCCAAATTGAAGACTTTCTTTCAAAAAAAAAAAACTAAGAAAACCTTGACTTAACAGGACGAAGTTAGAGCCATTCAGTCTTGGTTCACCCTTGTCGGCAGATGAGCATGGGATTTTAATAGAACAAGTTGAAAGGAGAGACACCATATTGAGAAAGGTAAAACTGAGATCCTTTCCTTCTTTATTTTTTTATTCGACCTTATGCGTGTAAAAGAAAAATCGAGGATATGCCTCAGAAAGCTTTATTCTTGTATTGGTCGAATGAGAAAAAAGATCCCTTATTATATTTTGATTCTTTTAGTTTTATAACTGATTACAAAAAAAATCAGAAGGGGAAAATAAATCCTAAATTCCTATTAGTTGATCTGATTTTTGTTTGGATTCGTCTACTCTGATTTGTAATTTTTTGGCCAAATTATCTCTGAAATTGTTTGCATTTATGTTGATTTTGTTGTTGATTGGCAGTGAATTCATACAAAACTGAAAAATCTTGTTTATTTTCATGTGGGAATCGTACGAGGGCTGTTAGAGAAAGACCACCATCGAATGTCCGACGACGGACACAAAGAGACCATCAGTCATTCGAAAGGTCAAGAGCGAGTGTTGCACGCGCGCGTTGGGTGGCTGATTGTCGGCGCGTTGAAGATATGGAAGTTTTTATATCTCTGATCTAGACCGTTGGATCTAGAACAGATCCAACGACCCCAAATGAGCTATACAAAGACAAAGAGTAAATTATTAGGGTTTCTGATAATTATCCCAGGCTAGAGATGGAATCTGGTGTGGGCTTAAATAACGGTCTGAAGATTATTTTATTTTGAGTTTTATAATATCTGTAAATGGACTGATTACTATTAATAAATATTGGATTTTTATTATTTATCTATTGTGTTTTATTTTATAACATGGGTTTTAATTTATTTAGATTGTTTATTTTATTTTAGTATAATAATAATAATAAAACCAAACTGAATAAAATAATAATAATAATAATAATAACGACGAAATTTGATGAAAAAATTTAAAAAAAAAATAAATTAAGTATATTATAATATTTTTAGATTTTTAAAGTAAGATAACAAGAAGAAAGCAATGGTATTTATAATAATTGTTTTTGGATTTTGAATTTTAATAAAAGATATGTGATAATAAAAGAACAAACATAAATAAAATAAAAAATATATACTATATTTACAAAGAGACATATATTTAAATGGGTTTGTAACCCCAGATAAAATTAGTGATTATAAATATTTTATATCATTTTCAAATTATTGATAGGCTTCAATGTATGAGATTTCAAAGGGATAACATTTTCTTGTTATGTATGAGTTTTTCGAAATCTAAGAATTATCTTTTCACAGGCTGTCAATACTCGGAACAGGTGTGGGAGAATATTTTTTAATGTTGCAGCATAGAGAGAGCAGTCATGAGCTGGGATGAATAGTTATACTAGTGTTGTACACACTTAAAATGCAAGCCTATGAAGGAGGTACTCTACATGTCACAATCCAAAATTTTCCCCCAATTTAAAGTCAAAATCCCTAAATCAGAATCCTACTTTTTGGGGATTTTAATTCTGAAAATAGTGACTTATTTGAGAATTTCTGAAAGATAAGGGTCTGATTATGAAGTTTTAAAAACTTCAAGCCCTTATCCTGTAATTATACCATTTTTCTAAAGTAACGCCTTCTTCCTCCTCAAAACCGATTCTGTTTTAATGAGGATTAAATTTCCATTAAAATTCAGATTAAAGTCTAAATTTCTATCCCATCTGTTGGAACCAAACAACCGAGCCTTGTTTTTGAATTACTTTGCACTGTTTCTTCTTGAATCCATCGGTTTCTTCCTCCTTGGGTAAGTCTCGATTCTTCTTCCTTTCTTTTTTTGTTCTGCTTCGGGTTGTGTTCGATTAAGAGGTTTAGGTTGTTGTTGGTTGTCATTTGAGTTCGTTTTTAAAGGGTGATCGCTGTGATCTGAGATCATGTTTTGAGGGTTTTAAGGTTTAGTCGAATGGTTGGTTGAAGGGTTGTGTTTGATTCAGTTTTGGAGGGATTTTTATTCAGTTTAAACGTTTAATCGAGTCTGAATTAGTTAGGGGACTGTTTTGGGTTGTTAGGAATCGAATCAAGTGAGAAAGAGGGGTGTTTTATTTGAATTTCAAGGTGTTTGGTTGCCGAGAAAATCTAGAAATTTTCCAGATTTTCCCAGAAAATCGGGGAAATTCCCAGATTTTCTCGGGAAAATTTATAGAACCTGACCTGTGACCCGACCAGGTATCTAACCCGACCCAAGACCTGATCTCCGACCCGACCGATATCACTATCGATGTCACTGCTGACATCATCTACTAACGCCATCTACTGACGTCAGCATTGACCAATGCTGACGTTAGCAGTTGACTTTTTCGACCTGGCCTACTTTATATTTTTCGATGTCCTGAGTCTGATGGCGTTGTCCGTTTTTCGAAATTCGAACCCGAAGTATCGTTTTTAAGGCTTTTAAGTTTGATCAGTTATCTGGAAGTTATCTATAAAGGTTTCTGAATCAGTTTCTGTTTGGTTCAGGTGACGTGGATTCCGACCCCGAGCAGTTGCCTCCTCCTCCTCCTGTACGCTGTCCTATTCATCTATATTCGGGACCTTCACGTGAGTAATGATTTAATTCTGTTTAATGTATTTTTCGGTATAGTGGCTTAATAGGGTGTCTGACTTATTCCGTTATTTATAGACTCTACACCTGCTCATTCTAGTGGTAGAGCCGAGTCCAGTAGACATCATTCTAAGCGTTGACTTTCTGCTTCAGGTGTGCTCTCTTCCGTTAATCCTGTTAACTCCGTTATTCAGTATACTCAATTTCTGTTAAGCCCGTGTGGTCATGCATCATCCTGTCATTTCATTTCTGATCCTGATATTTGTCTTGCTTGCCTACTGTTAGACTTATAAGGCATGCATTCTGATTCTGTATATGCATGTAACATGACATCTGGTAGATTATATGTGTACGGGGAAGTTAGTGATTTATCACTTCTGTTCAGTGGCTCTACCTATGGGTCGAGATACCACTTTTGTTGGTGTCATGGTGTTAGAGTGGTTCTGGGGACCTACTCTTCTGTGGTGTTCGGAGTTGGGTGCATATCATGCAAACTTTACATCATCTGCATTTTACTGTTCTGTAATTCCGTTTATCTGCTCTAGAGACACACTAGGCTCCCTAGCTTACATCCTTCCAGTTTCTGTTACAGATACCCGGTCATAGATCTCGGTACTTGGAGGACTTTCGCATTTGAATTTCTGTTACCGTACATTTTATTATTTCAGACTTGTAATTAATTATTTTTAGTTAATGTTCCAGACTTTGAATAATTATTTGGATTTGGATTATTTATTATTTGTGGGTTGAACTCAATTATTTAAAAGCTTATTTATCAGTATTTTTAATTATTAATTATTTAATAATTTATCCGAATAATATATTTATTTTTGTAAAAATCCTAGCTTGCGAATCAAGTTTTCAATCTGTAAATCCTAACTTGTAATCTAAGAAATTAAGTTAATTTTAAGGGTTACACTAGAAACTTGCTTTGAATGCTTATGTTTATCACATATGGAAAGAGCGTAATTTCAAAAGGTTCAGGAATAGTTCTTGCGATTACAATACTATAGTAAATTGTATAAAGAACACTGTGAATATACGTATATGAATTCATAGTACACAATTGTATAGGATGAGTGATAAATTGCTGCAAACTTCTACTTTCTTAGATAATACAATCACATTTTATCAAAAAAATAATAATTAAATGTGTAATCATGAATCACCATACATGTGGATAGTTCTACGATAAATATATAATATTTCACTAGTTATATGTACTTCTATGTACAGTAAATTATTTTAATTTTTTTAATTATAGGGATTGAAAGTATTATTAATTATTTTTAAATAAAATCTAAAAATATATTTTTTTTGATAAAATATACGCATAGAAATTAAATTTTGACAAGATTTAAAATTTATCTTTTGAAAACCTAATTCTCTCTCAAACCTCTGGCCGCCGTTCTCTTTTCTCAAATTTATAACTTGGTCACGAATCAATTAACTACCATTAAAAAGGTGTTATGATAGGTAAATAATTGTGTATCTTAATATATTTATTCACCCACGTTTATACATAAAAATAATATCCTAACTCAAAAAATAAATTTAATTGTCATTATTTATATATTATTTTATTTCACCTAATTTTAATTAAAATAATTTAACCTTAAACCCTAAAATTAAAACCAAAAACCTCGAATGATTTCTATGGGACCAGAAAGCCTGTAAATGTTTCCCAGCAGCCGCTTCCTTATGCTTCAGACACCGGTCAATCGTCTTCTGGCCTGTCCGTAGTAATGTCGTCCTCTGCAAAACTCGTCCCTTGGTACCCAGGTTACACAACTTATAAATAAAATAGTAATGTCGTAGAGTATAAATATAATTTATTTTTCGAAAGCTGATGGAAGTAAGAAATAGATTCTTTGAAGTTGTGTCTCTTGTTCTAATTTCCAGAAGAAAAAATATAGCTGTCTTGATTGAGAATTTAAAGTCTGGTTTTCTAGCAGGGGACCCTTCTTGAGTTTAAGTACCGAACATCATGATCTTGTTATAATTTTAATTCTTTTCTAAATGTTAATCTTTTATGAACGTGCTTCTTCGAAGGGTTCTGTAGCAGATTATCACTTTACACAATTTGTTGGAAGGTGTCATTCAAACATTAGCATTTCTGGTGAAGCACCCACAACCTAGGATTATTTTTAATACTGTCATTGAGACAAAATTATTTGAGGGGTATGAGTTTTTAAAATATATTTAATAAAAGTTAATTATTTACGAAAGGGTGTTATTTTATTTATGTAAGGATGTCAATTATATATATATAAATTATATAAAAAATATAATTTTTTAAAAAATATTATATATATAAATTATATAAAAAAATATTAAGATAAAATTTTAAGGTTTGAGGTTAAATTAATTTTAATTAAAATAAGGTGAAATTGAACTAATATGTAACTAATGAGATTAAATTTATATTTTTTGAATTGGGATAAAATTGAGTGACCCAAGTCTAATTTTTAATAATTTGATAATTCAAATATAATCTTACTTATAATTGAATGACACAAGAATAACTTATAATAATTTAATAATTCAAATATAACTTTATATATAATTGAACTATTATTTAAACTTGATATTTGAGTAATTAAGTTTAAGAATCATTCTTATAATAAATTTTTTAATATTTAATTTAAATTATCTAACAAGTAAATTAAATATACATGACATGCTATCAAATGCTGTATCAATTTTTCCCCTCTAACATATAACATTTTTAATATGGGTGAAAGCACTTTTTATAAAATATTTATTTAAAAATCTATCAACGTTTATTTAATTTTTAGAATTTTGTAGACTTATCCATATTAAATTTCAAGAAAAAATATTATTAGATAAATCTAATTTATTATGTTATTTATAATTTTATTTAATAATATTTTTATATTAATTTTTAAGATAAAATTTACTATTTTATATCATTAAAGAGAATAATTATTTAAAATTATATTAAAATAAATTATAAATAATATAATGAATTAAATTTATTTAATAATCAATATAAATAACCTGATAAAATGAATATATTCAATAATTTTTCTCTTAAGATGTTGACAGCTCCACGTAAAATTTCCACCTGACTTTCTTCCTCGATATTTCACAAATCCTGACAAAATTAAATTCCTACAAACAAAATTAAAAAACAGAAAGTCAATGTGATGGTTAACTAAACGCTTTGTAAAGCTACGTGTAAAATCAGTTACTCTTGATTGACCTCAGAAGTCACCTTTGACAAAGACTTGATGGATGTGTAGTGGTTTGATTTTTTTCGTGTGAACAATGGGTAATTAAAGCAAATACATTACTAGTTCCAAAAAGAATAAACAATTAAATTTTCTTCAAATCTGTAATTTGGTCACATTTTTTAAAGTCAATTATTTAATTTTTTTAATATCTTTTGTAAATCATCCTCATTAAAATGAATCAAAACAATCTATAAACGGAATTAAAAATATAATTACTAATTTTCTATCAAGTAAAAAATATTATATTTTTAATATAATTATTACAACTTGAATTTACATAAAATAATATAGACAATATTAATTATTCGATCAATTAGTGAATTTCATAAATATTTTAAACATATCTATATGTATTAAGGTTAAATAAACTTTAAATTATTTTTAAAAATAAATTAAACTCTTAAATCATTTTTACACCCACTTAAAACCTCAAACTAAAAAAAAATCAATTTAAATTTTAACCAACGTTGTTCATTAACTTTAATAGTTGTTTTTAAAATATATAAAATATATTTTTTATTTCAAATTTTGTTAAAAATATTAAATTTTAAAAGATTAAAATATTTTAAAAACTAAAATATTAAAATCGTAAAGAAATAAATATTATTATACAATTATAAAAAATAATTTGAAAAAACATTAAACAATAAAAGTTATTTTTATTTTTAGAAAACTATTATCATTTTTTAAATTAGTTTTTTATATATTTTTTAATAATAATATCTAATATTTCTAAATTTTTAATCTTTTGAAAATTATTATTTAAAAAACATTAAAAATTAAAAATAATTTTATATTTTCAAAATAATTTTTAAAATTTCCAAAAAAAATGATTTTTTATGTTTCTTTTATATTTTTAAAATTAAATTTAAAAAAAATCCTAAAAAAGACAGGTGGCTTTATCATGTTTACGAAATGTGTAAAAAAATTCAAAACAAATTGTTAAAGTTAACGCTCAACGTTTATCGAAGAGTAAAATTATTTTTTTAAGAGATCAAAGGCTTAAATGGTATAAAAAAATTAGTGACTTAATTATTAATTTTTTTTTTTTGCAAAAATTTAGTATCTTATTGAATTCTTAAGCCTTCTTATAACTACAATGAGAATGAGTCATTATAAAAAAACAAATGACTAAACTAATAATATATATATATATATATTTTGAATAGAATCTGTTAATCTTATTACAAATAGAAAATAATCAAAATTATAATAAGGGTTTATAACTATCATCATAAATTACATGCACAATTTGAATTTTTTTTTTTTATAATCGTGACTCAAGAAATTATATATTTTAGATCATATAAGGATCATTCATGAAAAAGGTTAAAACCGACCAAAAGACTCAAATAAAAGATAAATATAAATAAGTTTGTCTACATCGATAAAAAAAATATAACAATATAGATTTTAATATTAGTGAGTTAGTTTAACATGAGTCGTGGGCCTTGTGTTTAGGGTCGTGTTATTGGGCCTCTGAGTGCTTGTGAGAGTTTTAGTGGGCTTCCTTTTTGTTATTGGGATTGTATGTGGGTTGGATGATTAGGATGGAGGGATGATGTGAGGTTATTCAAGTAAAATACTCTAAAATTTAAAAAAAATGTTTTTTATTTATGTTTTATGCGAAAAGAATAGAAGAGTGAACTCACTCTTGCTTTTTTCTTCTCTTATCCCTTTTCTCTATTTTGACTTAAAGAATCAAAGCAAAGGTTGAGTCTTGGCTGTTTTAAGTTGAAATTTTGAATTTCGAAATTAAGAGAGTTAAAAATTTTATTTTAAGATAAGATTCCGTATGGTGAAAGAGCAAGTTTATAGGGTTTGGGAAGATTTATGGATTTAGAAAGATATATCTTAGATCTTAAGGTTGTATCTTGCAACAAATCCCTCCATAAGTTCTAATCTAAGTTTTATTTCAGATTTCATGTTTTTTTTAGTAAGTGAAAGAGGTTGAATGACATTTGAGAAGCTTGAGGTTTGAGGAATGTATGAGAAAGCTTGAGTTAAAGCTTGGCTTTGGAATCTTACTATAATCGATTTAAATTTGGTTCAAATTGGTTCAGGTTTAATATAGTTTAATTTTTTTATTTTAATTTAGGTCTATAGTGATTGTAGTTCGGGTATCGGGTTGAGTCGGTTGACTTTCGGATAAGTTAAATATCGATTTAGTTATTTTTGAGGCAAATGATTTTAGGTTCGTTCAATATCGGGTTAGCAAAAGATTGATCGATTCTGATCAAATTAGTATTTTTACACACTATATATAACTCTGTATAGTATGTATTCATGATTTTTCGATGAATTGTGTTACAATTCGCATCCTATATTTCTTTATTTTAATATTTTTTAATTTCAGTTTGCCTTCGGTTCAAGTTTTTTTTTTTTTTGAATGAAATCGATTCAGGTCTATTCATTGAAAATTGCTTCAATTTTATTTGGTGTGATTGAAAATCAAATCTAGTTTAGTTTTGGTTCAATAAAAATCTAGATCTATTTTAGTTCGGTTTGTTTTCAGTTTCAGTCAAATTTGGGTTACATTTGGATCAATTTTGAGTTTCAATTCGGTTAAATCAGTTTAATTCTCAAGTTTTGGGTCAATTTTACTAGGTCTACTCTTGAGATTGTGTGAAACTTAACCTCGTTCAAGGACCCTCGAGAAGAGATATTCATATATATATATGTTATGTAATCATTTTTAGCTACATACGAATATTTATAATTTGCATGAAGTATCATTGAGTGAAACTGTATCCATTAAACTTTGTTATAAGATTTCAATTTGTAAGGAAGGCTACAAAAGGTATTCTTACCACACTAATCTTTGTCAAGAATTTTCATCTTTATCCCCATGACACTCTTCGAATACACATTCTAAAACTACCTTTTCCATACAACCCGTAAGACTAAAATCATCCTCGACCATCACATATGTGGGTCCTAAGATCTACTTAATCTTGTCTTTACCCGGCTCATAATTCATTCATACAATATATTTATAAATATTAATTAGATGTATATAAATCAAATTTGTTATGAAAAAAATATGAAATACTTGTCATTTATAAATTACCTTAAATTTTACTATAATTCAAATTAACATTATATTTTTTAATAATATTTATAAGTGGGGATGATGCGAGACGGGTGAGGATAATACGAGGCATAAAGGCATATTCATGTCTTCTCTACCACCCATAGCGAATCTAATTTTTATCATCTTATTTTTCATATAACCCGCAAAATTTATAACCATCTCTGCCCAACTAAATACGATGTGGAGTGAATCTCAAAATTCATCTTACTAACATCTTTAAATTTGTTAGTTCAAAGTTCAAAATAATTAATTCGTTTACACGTTAGTAGGTTTAAAAAGTTTAAAGTGCAATACTTAAGTCTTTGGGCTATGTATTCATAGGACCTATCATATGTTGTAATCTCGAATTTAGATTTAAAATTAAGTTAATTGTTTTATAATATAATTTAAAATGAACCCCTTTAAAAATTCTTTCAAATATTTATCTATATTTGATTGGATTGAAAATCAAATAAATTGGGAAAGTGATTTTGTATTGGGCTACACTAAGTCAAAACTTTATAGATACGTGTTGGTCTAAGGCCCAAATGTAATATATAGGTTGAAATTTTTATATTTAATGTTATTAAAGCCTAGGTTTAATCATTTTTAGAAAAATCCTAGAATGGTAGGAGTCGCGGATAGGTGTTTAGTAATACGAGTCCATAAATCCAAGTTTGTACTTTTTCAAGGCTAGAATTTGAATGGTGTATCATGTATTCTTATATGTCGTTATTTTTGAAATTAAGATAATTCTAATCAGGTCGTGAGGGCCAAGATAAAGATTAAAATACCTTAAGATGACGTTTCTAGGACTAAGATTATCCTATACATTAAGGAATGGATTACGAAAGGATGTAAGAATTAAGGATATGTGCTCCTTCCATCACTCGACTAATACTCGTAGTCATGTGGTATAAATTATCTTAAAGCTTTCAATTTTTTTATGAAAATTTCCGGTGGTAAAACTTTACGCATCTGGTGGACAAACTTTATGGTAAGGTTAAGGAGACATGCTTTCGATCAATTGGTGGTTGAGCATCAACCAAGAGTTCCTTCATCCGTAGATAGGGATCCCAAATATGGTAACATATGATGGTGATAAGGTTAGCTAAACAGATGTATGATTGTATTTACTATTGTGAGTTACTTAATGGTTATGAGATTTCAAGTACAATCATAATAAGTTAAATACTTTGAGAATTCGAGCAATGTACGCTTATTATGAATTAATTATAATTGTGGCTAGAAGAACATTTTTAAGTATACAAAAAGAAATAATCTAGATTGGTGAATCTGGAAACCCACCTATTCATATGTCCAATAGGTAAATCACCTAAGAACAAAATATTCTAGTAGAAGTCTTAGATTTGGGGTTCAAGTGGTTACCCCCTAGCATTTAATCTGACTATGGACAAGATTAATCAATGCTTGAGTGAGTCTTGAGGATGGATATATTTGATAGACTAGATGAATTTAACTTTTTAAGAAATTGATATAATTATGGATATTGATTGATTGTTCGGATGCGAAGCTAGCTCAAGATATCAAGCATAGTGCTTATAGCTTCGGGGTTTTGAAGGGCAAACCTTTGATAATGATAATTATCAGCTACCACCTTCATAACCTGATATTAGAGTAAGTGTAGCGATCTAAAAATTTAGTTTGGCAAGAAAAAAAAATTGGTGTTGGAAAATATTTTAAATGTGTCGTTTTAAAAGTTATATCTTCAAAAGAGGATTTCAGTTTAAAAATGATTTTTCGAAAATTGGAGTCTCCACCAGTTATTTAGGAAGACCGGACACCGCAAAACCAAAGATTTAGAAAATTGGGGTTCGAGAGTCAATTACGGATGGCAAGGATTAGCACCCCACACCGTCGAAAAATTAGTACTTTATTTAATTACTGCTTTATCAATATAAAATTTTTCGGGCTAAAGTAACGATCGAATTAAATTTTAATTAAATAGACGTATTTATTTTAAAACACCTAAACATAAAGGTAAGCATCCGAACCACCACTATAACACTGGAATTGACCTCGCTTACGATCGAATTTAGGAACTCACGTTCAACATTTAATGTGTTTTCTACTGAAGATTCAAATCATGCAAACAAATTAAATGGAAACAATGATGTTACTAACAACAAAATGAATAAGTCCACGAACTATAAAAAACACTATCCTTACTTGACATGATTTTGTTAAATATATATATAATTGCCTGACCCGATTTAAAACAAAATGCAAGGGAGGGGAAATTAAAATTAAAACGCACGAAATGGAGTTAATAAATAAATAAAAAAAACTAGAAATAAAATTTAAAGCAAGTTAGGTAAAGGATATATATAAAAACAAGCTAGAGACTCAATCGAGGACTAAGACTGATTTGAGGGACTAAATTATAAATTATTTGAAAAACAGAGGGATGAGATCCGTGATTGGACCATGCGGGATACCTTTTGTGCTAACAGCGAAGCATAGAAGGATTAAATTGCAAAAAGGACAAAAGTAAGAAGATGAATACTTATTTAAACCCCTAAAATTGATACAAAACCTTTTTTTTCATTTCAAAAATTCAATTATAACCCCAAATCCTCTCAAGCTTCTTCAGAAGTTCAAACAAATACCAACCCATTTTCCGGTAACATAATGTCTAACCCAAAAAATCCCATGGTTGTTCATCTTCCTAAAGACCAAACCCAGAAAAAACAAAACAAAAAGGCACCGAACGCTTCTCTTCCGTCATATTCACCGGTATCGACCTAGGTCTCGGCGAGACATCAACCGATCAAGAAACACCAAAAGAAAGACTTTTTCTTTGGCTTCACTCTTTTGCGAGAGGCTCAACTAGGAAGAATTTTATCTTCGGTGATAAGGTTTACAAGACCGAAGGAAAGTGCTTTCTAAAACTCTTTTTTTTGTTTTTTCTGGGTATGTATGCATGCAAAAAGAAAAATGAAGGTAGATACCCAAAAATTATATTTCTAGAAAAACTTTTATTTTGTTTTTGATTTCTGGTGAATGATTACAATGGATACTTTTTGTTACATTGCTTTCTTTATTTTGGAATGCTCTTCCTTCCCATCTTTAGTTGTGATCGGTAATCTCTTATAAAAAAGATGGTTGCTTGAATATTGATCTTTGCTTGCCTGGTTTAAGGGATTTAATTGATATTAATTCTCTTGCTTTTTCCTTTATAGGTTGGGTATGGGTGACCCCGTTTTACGGTGTCCAAATAGAGGCATGATGGTGGAACGCGAAGGGCATGGGTAGAGGAAACATCAAAGAAACCGAAGGTTCTTCTCGGTAGTCACACGATCGATGTGTATTACAAAAGAAAGATGTGTATTAGATCAGGGTTTCCCACATTTTTCGTCCATATTCAATCTGATCCAAGGTGTAGGGGCTGAGGGCTGTAATACAAAAGAAAGATGTGTATTAGATCAGGGTTTCCCTCATTTCAGTCCATAATTGGGCCAATTTTGTAACTTGGAAATGAGCATTGTAATTAAAATTATAGTGGACTTGGTTTATTTAATATAAATAAGTTTTTAATTAAAAACATTTGGGCCGGGATATCGTATCTATGGGAAACAAAGGATCCTTGATTAATTTCATGGGAAACATTTGGGCTAGTTTTTAATTAAAATTATAGTGGACTTGCATGTAGATGAAGGTATTGATCCTTGTTGGTAATCACTATACTAGATTACTTTTATGGGAAACAAAGGATCATAATTCTTATTGTATCTATGGTCCTAAGTTGTTTTCTCGATGTGGGAATCCTTGTTACATCATGGTTCTTGATGAAAAGCTTCGATCTTCGTGGTTGACCCGGTCTTATTTCTAACTACCAATCTGAACTTCAGTCTTCGAGATTTTCTGGCGATGGTCTTGGTAAAAAATCTTACCATGTTATTATTGCTAACAATGATTTCTGATAAGTGCTCAACTCACTATCACTTTCTACACTTTTCATAAGCATTAATCATCAATTCTACACCTATTTGGACCAATGCATATACTTAATATGATATATTTAGGGATTATGCTATTAAAGATAATATTTATAAAAAATGCATATTTTACTGCATTTTTATGTCTGTGCAGGAAAAAGTATTACCGCAGTAGCAAACTGAGGTCTAGGCAACAGAGGACAAGTAGCAATATGGTGGGCAAGCTGAGAAGAAAAATAAGGAGAATGTTGCTGGACAAGAAGCCCAAGGATCGGAACTGGATAGCACAAGGGAAGCCTAAAAACAAGGCCACGCGGGAAAGCCTTCTATAAGAAACAAACTTGGAAATATTTGACCTATGTAAATGATTTGTTCCATACTCCAAGTTGTATTCTACTTAGGAAAGGTTTACCCTAGGCCAAACTTATATAAGGCATAACCGTTCAAAGGAAGAAGACACACATTAGATTCATAGCTTAAAGTATAGAATTAGATTTAGTTTTTATTTTATTCTATATTATGTTCTAGTTTTATTTAGGCTTAGGTTAAGGTTGTAAAGTATTAGTGTGAGGAAGTCAAACTTTGTTTCTTGTTCCCAACGCAATAAAATATCAAAGTTTTCTTATTCTTTGTCATTCCTTGTTCTTACATTCAAGCTCGGAGATAAGTTTGTAAGTCATCCATTTATCTAATATCGGGAGAGTTAGATTCACGAAAGGAATAAGTATGGTATTTCTACCATGGAACACTAACTCGGCCTAGGAATAGGTTTAGAGTTTCAGCGGCTAATAGAAGTGTGGGATTGGTTGGTGATTATAATTGATTCACGCCGGGATTTATCATCAAGGACTGGTCGTCAACAGTACTTTGATTTAGGGATAAGCGGAGTCATCTAAGGATGCTTTGCCGAACTTTGGTAAAGTCTACCCAAGAGGAAGGGATTGTCGCGGTAGACGAGTATCTTCACTGTCGAGGCAGTAATTTGCAGTCCTACCGAGGCAGTGTTGTACAATTGCATTGGACAGAAACGAGTTGATCGAATCCACTATACATCACAATTGGATCCTAGCCATCTTCTTTATTCAATTCTTCTATCTTTATTTAGTTTTTATTATTTAGATAAATCACAACCCAAATTCACTTGTGTTTTTATTTTCATTTACAGAGCAAGAAGATCAGAGGAAGCATATTAAGTATATCAATCCCTGAGGAGACGATACTTGATACTCATCACTTTATTACTTGACGACGTGTTCACTTGCACTAAAATTGCACATATCTAACACGCATCAAGTTTTTGGCGCCGTTGCTTGGGATTGACAACTAAATTTTGTTTTCTTTATTTTCTTGTTTTTTAGTTATTTTATTTTTAATTTTTAATTTTACTTGGTTTATTTTTGGTGTATGACCAGGGTCAACCCTACCAATCCTTTGTACGCATTAGATCTAGAAATCGAACGTACTTATCAAGTGTTGAGGAGACAGATCCAAAGAGCCATGACAGTAAATCAAGGAAATCAGAACTTACCTGCCGGCAATGGAGGCCTTCCACAATCACCGCTGTCGCGATAGTTAATTGTCAAAAACTTCCTGGAAGAAGATTTAAATGGACTGAATCCTGGAGTTGTTACACCAGAAATAGAAGCAACCCACTTTGAGCTAAAACCACTCATGTTCAATATGTTAAACACTATTAGACAATTTGGTGGGTCAATGACAGAAGATGCCAGACAATATCTTAAGTCATTCATGGAAGTTTGCAATTTTTTCAAAATTCAAGGAGTCCATGAGGATGTCTTAAGATTGAAGTTGTTCCCCTATTCACTAAGGGATAGGGTAAAACACCTGGCTAAATAGCATTCCAGCAGGATCAATAGGATCTTGAAGTGAACTATGTTGAGATTTCATTACGCGATTTAATCCTACAAATTTATATGATAGAATTTGTAAAGAGATTACTTCTTTTCGACAGTCTGATGACGAACCTATGTACGAGGCATGAGAGCGCTACAGAGAATTATTGCACAAGTGCCCATTGCATGGATTTCCACTATGGACACAAGTGACCATGTTTTACAGTGCCACCAATGCCCCGACAAGGATGATGTTAGATGCATCGACAAATGGACCACTCTTGGATAAATCACCTGAGGAAGCTATTGAGATACTGAACAAACTCACAAAGAACGATTATCAATTCCCTACATCTAGGCGAGAAGGAGTAAGATACCAAGCCACATTAAACGAATTAGAAATATCAAATTAGTGGCAGCACAATTGGCCTCTCTTACCAAGATGGTACAGAACATGCAACTACAACAAAATAACCATGAGGTCAAAGCCATTGATTCCTACTGCAATTTATGTAGAGGTAACCACAATTCTTCTGAGTGTATGAATCAAGAGGCCAGCATGTATATTGGAAATTATAATAAAAACAATATGATGTCCAACACATACAAACCCTCATAAAAGAGGCATCCAAACTTTTCATGGAGCAATCCAAAAAATGCCTTAAATCCAACTACTCAATCACCAGGATTCTAGCAAATAATGCAACATCTGTCGCAACAGCAAGTTCATCAACCTCTGCCGCAGCAGTAGATGCATCAGCATTAGCCTGTAAGTTTTCTAGAAAATTCTCTAAAAGCATTCACGATGAAAACTGAATCCTACATAGTAGAGAACGGTAACTTCATAAAAAGAACAGATGCATTTATCAATAGAACTGAGATGAGGTTATAAAATCAAGAAGCTGTTATTAAGGCACTAGAAACCCAAGTTGGGCAATTTGCCCAAAACATCAATACTAGACCACAAGGAGGATTACCTAGCAATACTGAAGTTGCTAAGGTAATGGGTCATGAACAGTGCAAAGCAATCACTACCAGAAGTGGTCTATAGCTGAAAGAAAAGGTAGAAAGCTCAACAACCAAAGTCCCATCAATAGAACCAGAAAAAGAGGACTTGGATGCTGAACAAACTGAAAACACTGCCCCAACAGAGAGCTCGGTAATACATGAACAAGCTGCCGAGACAGCGACAGACACAGTGGTTCCAGGTATTAAATTCTAAACTAAAGAAACCTTAGAAGAGATGAGACCACCACCACCATCTTTCCTACAAAGGTTAAAAGAGCAAAAACAAGACTATCAATTTAATAATTTCTTGATATCTTAAAGCAAGTCCACATTAACTTACCCTTTGTAGAGGCAATTGAACAAATGCTTAATTATGCTAAGTTCTTGAAAGAAATTGTGTCTAAGAGAAAGAGGCTAGGTGAGTTTGAAACAGTGGTTGCTACAGAAGGATGCATGGCAAGGCTACACAACCGCATGCCACCAAAATTGAAGGATCCTGGATGCTTTACAATACCTTGTGCAATTGGTAACCACTATGAAGGTAAGGCCTTATGCGACCTTGGAGCAAGCATCAATCTAATGCCTAAATATGTCTTTAAAAAGCTTAGAATTGGAAGGGCAAAACCCACTACTGTGATACTCCAACTTACGGATCGATCATACATGTAACCCGAAGGAAAAATCGAGGACATACTGGTAAGAATAGATAAATTTATTTTTCCTGTTGATTTTCTTGTCCTTGATTGTGAAGTAGATGAGAATGCACCGATCATTCTTGGGAGACCTTTCCTTGCCACTGGACGAACGTTAATTGATGTGGAAAAACGAGAGTTAACTATGAGGGTCAATGACCAACAAGTTAAACTTAATGCCTTCCACAATCTAAAAAGGTATGATGATACAGAAGAATGCAAAATCCTTCATACCACAGATGCAGACACAAAGGTATCCTGCTTCAACAGCCACTTCTTGGGCAGCATGCTCAATAGAAAATTGGATATTTGCTATGGCAGAATTTTTGGCAAGAAAATTAAGGCAGATGTAAAGGAAAACATCAACACAACATATTGTTCAAACAAACAGGGTGCAGTGAAGATCAGAAAAATAAAGGGTGAACTTAAAGCCAATGGCCAACACTTAAAGGATAACTTTGGCCAACAAGAGATAATCAGACTAGGAGATGTATTCACATGCACTCTACTAGTAACATAATCTTTTCCCTTCTATTTTTATTATTATATTAGGAATAGCTTAGTTTAGATTTACTTACTATAATTATTTTTGTCTTTAATTAATTTTCTTGTGTTTGTTTATTTTTTAGGATAATAAACAAGAATTAAGGAGAAATAGTTCACAGCAAGAACACTGTCGAGACAGATGAATTCACACCCCAAAGAAAAGGATGGACCAGAGAATTCTGTCACAAGATCATACCGATTACGCAGGCAGAACCAGTCTAGGTAACTCTGCAATAGTTTACTGCCGACACTGCTGTCAGGGCCAAGTATACGGCAAACATTCCTGACGCTGCCCATACCACTACTATAGTAGACCCATACAGGAGATTCTACAAAGGATGAAAGCCATGGATATCAGACAACAGAGATACATGGAGTATCAAAGAGACTTCAACAACACACTTGCTCAAATGATGTTCCACAACTTTCCAGATTAAGGGATGCAGTTTTTAGAATTCCCAACCAACATGTTCGTGACAGCTGCACCCTACACAGAGACAACACCAGCTCTAGGAGGATCGAGACCATTTTTTCCCACACGCCCTCAGCAACAGTTTCGTGCTGCTGGCCCATCTAGGGAAGCAGATTCTGTCGCGGCATCATCTACCAGCAAAAGATCTTCTATGAGGAGGGCAGTCTTCAACACTCCTACAAGATCCCCAATCACCATGGGTAGTCTATCAAATGAGATAGATGCCTATGTACACCAAGGCTCAAATATTGTCGGACCAACAATTCACCATGCAGAGGCAAATCCAGAAAATGATGGAGGGGCTGATATAATGGAAACCGAAGATGAAGGAGAAAAAGAGGTGAACGCTCCCATACAATGAACAACACTCACAAGAGTTCAGCCACCAAGACGAGCAAAGCCATCACCATCACCAAGGATGCAGCAATCGATAGCAAGATCCAAAAAATTAAGTGTGAAGGATAACTCTTTCGAGTCCTTATAATTTTTTTTGTTGCTTTTATAATTGTTTGTTTCCTTTTTATATTTTTTTGTCTACTGCTTTCCCCTAATTAAAGCATTGAGGATAATGCTTGGTTTGAGTTTGGGAGTGTAGAGCCGCTGCCAAGGCAATCCACTGCCGCGGCCTTGACATGAAAAGGGAATTTTAAGTGATAAATTTTTTTATGTCTACCATTTTACTTGAAATTGTTGTCCATACTCTTGCACTGTCCATCATCAGTATTGTTTTAGTTTATTCTTTTAAGGCAATAGAAATATTTCTCCTTACCATAGTTAGGTTCTATTTTGAAAGCTTAATTCTAGGACACTTAAGAAAAAAACTTAAAAGCTTACTATAAGGTTGAACTTAAAACACTTTTGGGGACTTGTTTGGCTATAGGAATTCTTTTAATAAACTTAGGTGATAAAGACTTAGATCTTTGGAAAAGTGACTAGAGGTGCCTATAACTGGCTCTAGGAAATACTCTTCTTCATGCTAGAGGTGCCCGAAATTAGCTCTAGTATTCTTAAAAGAATAGAAAAAATAAGAAAATAAGAAGGAGAAAACACAATCCTTGAAGTGCCCGAAATTGGCTCAAGAAATTTTTGTTTTAACAAGAGTACACTAAATCCAAGTCTATTTGTCTTGAACTTAGAGTTTATCTAACAAGGCCCTTAATCAAACTTGTCCACAAAAACACACACACGCACTAAACCTTATAGTTTGTCTTCTAGGTAACCCCTTAGCTAACCGAAAGGTTAAGTCTAAAGAATAGACATAGTTATGGTGGGAAGAATAGATGGAAACATAAGACCAAGAAAGAATAGATTTTGACAAATTGATGGTTTGCATTGCTTAAGGGCAAACAATAGTTCAAGTTTGGGGGAGTGATAAGTGCTCAACTCACTATCACTTTCTACACTTTTCATGAGCATTAATCATTAGTTCTACACCTACTTAGACCAATGCTTATACATAATGTGATATATTTAGGGATTATGCTATTAAAGATAATATTTATAGAAAAGGCATACTTTATTGTATTTTATGTCTGTATAGGGAAAAGTATTGTTGTGACAGCAAACTGAGGCCGAGGCAGGACCTGGTGCCGAGTCAGCAGAGGACAAGTAGCAATATGATGGACAAGCTGAGAAAAAAAATGAAGAGAATGTTGCTGGACAAGAAGCCCAAGGATCGGAGTTGAATAGCCTGAAGAAAGCCCAATAACAAGGCCACACGGGAAAGCCTTCTAGAAGAAATAAACTTGGAAATATTTTACCTATGTACATGACTTGTTCCATACTCCAAGTTTTATTCTACTTAGGAAAGGTTTGCCCTAGGCCAAGACTATATAAGGCATAGTCGTCCAAAGGAAGAAGACACACATAAGTTCATAGCTTAGAGTATAGAATTAGATTTAGTTTTTCTTTTCTTTTATATTATGTTCTATTTTTTTAGGCTTAGGTGAAGGTTGTAAAGTATTAGTGTGAGGAAGTCAAACTTTGTTTCTTGTTTTCAATGCAATAAAATATCAAAGTTTGCTTATTCTTTGTCATTCCTTATTCTTACATTCAAGCTCGGGAGAGAAGTTTATAAGTCATCCATTTATCTAATATCGGGAGAGTTAGATTCACGAAATAAATAAGTACGGTGTTTCTTCCATAGGACACTAACTCGACCTAGGGATAGGTTTAGAGTTTCAGCAGCTAGTAGAAGTGTAGGATTGGTTGGTGATTATAATTGATTCACGCCGGGAGGTATCATCTAGGACTGGTCATCAATAGTACTTTGACTTAGGAATAAGTGGAGTCATAAGGATACTTTGTCGAACTTTGGTGAAGTCTACCCAAGATCAAGAGATTGTCGCGACAGATGAGTATCTTCACTATCGAGGCAGTAATCTGCAGTCCTGCCGAGGCAGTGTTGTACAATTACATTGGAAAAAAACGAGTTGATCGAATCCACTATACAACACAACTAGATCCTAGCCATCTTCTTTATTCAATTCTTCTATCTTTATTTATTTTTTATTATTTAGATATCATAACCGCAATTTACTTGTGTTTTTATTTTCTTTTACAGAGCAAGAAGATCAAAGGAAGCATATTAAGTATACCAATCCCTGAGGAGACGATACTTGATACTTATCATTTTATTACTTGACGACGTGTTCACTTGCACTAAAATTGTGCATATCTAACACGCATCAGTTGCTTCCCATTGATGTTATTTCCAAAATTAAGAACCCTTAACCGAAAAACAAAAAACATATTTTTTTAGAAAATAAAGAACATCTGAAACCCTTTTAAGAACCCTTAACCAATTCACCCTGGATGACGCAAGATCTTAGGCTTATCATAGAAACTTTGATTCAAATTGAGGGAAAAGAACACGATCGACGAAAAAAAGTAAGGAAAACTAAACCCTAATCTATTTTTCTTTTTTGATGCATGCAAAAAAAACAAGAGGTTATACCTCTGAAAGCTTTATGTATTGATTGAGTGGGTGGAAAAAAAGATGTTGATTACATTGTTGGTTCGATTTTTATAACCGAAAATTAAATGAATATTGAAAAAGATCCTCAATTTTTTATTGGTTGTTCTGCTTAAATTTGTTCTAATTCATGTTGTCCTTCGATTCTGAATTTTGTTGGAATTTTTGTTGATTATCCCCTAAAATTTGTATGTTTCTTCAATTTGGTTTGTATGATCTACACGAATCTAATGTTTTTGTGTGTTTACATGTGATCGCCAAAGAATGGTTATTGGACGGTGATCGACAATGATCGGAGAAAAAGAAGGGTCGCCTGACATTCGAACGGTCATCGGAAGAATTTGGATAGCCGCGAGTGTGCGTCATGCACGTATGGAGACTCCAAGCATTGACGTGTGGCCGCTTGCAAGGATCTGGAACCTTGTTCAATTAACCCTGAACCGTGGCTGTACATAATAAAAAAGGGGTTAAGCTAGGGTTTCAACTTAATTATCATATGGGTTAAGGGTTTACCTGATTTGGACACAAAACATGGGCTTGTAATATTATTATTGGGTCCTTTAATTTGTATCTGGACTGTTTAAAATTAAAAGAACCTTGGGCTTTTATTTATATTGTTTGGGTTATTTGTTTAATTATTCTTTATATATGTGATGATGATGATGATGATGATAAAACCAAAATGAATAAAATAAAAAATATTATAATAATAATAAAATATGAAAAAAAATTAAAAAATAAAATTAAGTATATTATATTTTTTATATATTTTAAGTATGATAATAAGAAAAAAGTAAAGGTATTTATAATATTTTTTTTGGATTTTGAATTTAATAATAAATACTCGTATGTGATAATAAAAGAATAAACATAGATAAGTAAAAAAGTTGTGATATATTTACAAAAACACATATATTAATATAATATTTTTTGAATTTTTATAACAATAGAATTAAAGCCCGTTATTCAAACTTGAAATAAAATTAAAAATCAGGTTTTACAACCTCGTATAAAATTAGTAATTACAACTGGTTTTGGGATAGTTGCATCTAGGGGTTAACAAAATTATATTCGACTTGAAAAAACTAAATTATTTGATTTGAGTCAAGTTAAAAAAATGATTCATTTTAACTCAACTAGTAATTTATAATCTCTCAAAAAAATCAAATAAAGTTTGAATTATGAAATATAAATTCGAATAACTCAAAAATTTTAGTAATCAATTGATCACTTTACATATTTGAGTTGACTCTATCAATTCGGCATGATATATTATGTATATCGCTTGTGAAAATATGAAGAAATATATATATATATATATAAAGTTGTTAAAATTGAAATTAATTAATATGTATTATAATATTATAAATAATTATAATTAAATTTATAAAAAAAACTCAAAAATTCAACTTGATTCGGCTTAACTCGAAATATATGTTAATAATCCAGATTACATGTTACTAACTTATAAAAATGATAGGAAACTATCTTAAACACTCTTACAAGATGTAAGATTAAATTTGAGGTTAATAATTATGAGTAGAGGGCTAGGAAAGTGATTTCTTGAGCCTTTGAAGTTATTTTTAGACTTTTGTATGGGAACACGAGAGACGATATCAATACATTAGTGTTATGAGTTTAAAAAACATTATTTCATTGGATAAACTGAGAGAAAGGTACTAATACAATGTTTAACCTGTATTAATATGCTGTGCAAACTAATATCGATAGAGGTCGACTTGTACCGATATGCTTTATTTTTTGAGAAATTTTATTGATTTTAATTTGTATCAGTACATATGAGTGTATTGGTACCTAAATGGCATCATACTTTACGTGAGTGCTAATACAAGTACCACTAAGCAATCTGTCCAAAAAAATATATAATTTAAGTTTGAAATACTTATAATGCAAGGATTCTGGTTCAATAGAGTTCTAAAATGATTAAATAAATTATAAAATTGAAAGATCGAGTTAACATACTCTTATACAAGCATAATGTGTAAATAGTTGATAAAACCTTGGGTGATTTGGTGTAATAACAACCGTAAGAGATTTTTGATGGATCGAGTGATGTTGTGTGTTATATTGATAGATGTGTCTTTGCTGTGTGCCTAAATGGACACTTAGTGTGTTTGAGTCATCTTTGATGTACGGGATCCTAATATAGTAAATGTTACAATACTAAAAGATGAGACACCAAATGTAGATGTGTGTTTTTAAGGTTGCGTGATATCGGGTCTCACTCAGACTGTACGTTTTTTGAACATGATAAAATATAAATCGAACTACAAGAAATTTTTATTTTTTATTTTTATTTTATGGTTGAGAAATATCTAAAAAAATCAAGACTCAACTCAATTGAACTAATAAATATCTAAACATTCTTGTAAATAATAGAGAAGTCAGCAAGTGGTTTCAATCGGAAAAAATATACTTCCTCTGTCCCATATATGGTGTCCCTTTTGTGTTTTAAAATTGTCCCACTTATATCTCATTGAAAAATCAACTTTTACAAGGTACATTTACTTTTTTATTCTTTCTTTTGTTTTCAAGCAAAACAAAATTTAACCTTTTAAGGGTAAAATTATCCTTTCAATTATTTTACATCATATTTCTTACACAAACTTTTTTTCCTAAAACTACGTAAAAAATCATCAATGAACAAAAAATGTCGGATGGAAGGAGTATATACTTACTCTAGTGGATATAGGTTCAAATATTTGTATATATAAATTACATGTACATTGTCAAAGAATTAAAAAAATCTAAAAATATAGATATTAAATAAAATCATATCGATATATTAAAGTAAATAAATAAATAATGGAAAGTGATACATGATTGACTTATGAAATACCCAAATCTCATATGCTGCCAAGACTAGAAAAGAAGTAGGTCAATTTTGTTTAGGCTAATGCTACGTTACTCTCTTTAATCTCTCCTTTTGACTTTATGATCCATAAGCACATATCTATGGTTAATTTCATTTTTGTTGCCTTTTCCCTACCATATATATTATCCCATATGTTTAACAATAAATTAAACTCTTTTATATGCTTCTTTTCCGCCTTGGTCATCATTTCCCTACCATTATTGGGAAATTCATTTCATGACAGAAAAGAAAATCCAATTATTATTTTCCTCTTGCGTAGGTGAGTGAACAAAAATGCACGGAGATTAAAAATGATTGAAGAAAGTGCAGGCATGCATGCCTAAAGCTTTAATTAACTCATGATTAATTATAGTATCCATGTATATCTATAATAAAAACATTGATTATTGTACGAAAATGATATCAGCTTTAGATTTTGTTCCTAACAGATCAGAGTAATGGAATTCCTATTGCAACATGAAATGCATTTACTATATCCAGCAGGGAGCTTTTTCTTTTCAAAGCTCAATCCATGTCCACCATAAACATCATGGCTCAACTACGTAATTTGCCATGTTAACTTTATAATCTTTTTTTAACGTAGTGGAAGCAACTGTTTTGAAAATAAAATAACATGCATGATTGTTTTGCCATTTTAATTATTTTTTTGGGGTTAAATCCATGCCATAAATTAAGGAATCGATTATCTCATGGATTTCCTTTTAAAACTGAGGAAGTTTTAGAGAAGCAATGTAACAATTGGAGAGTAAAGCTGGTATTATTAAGACATATATAGGAGGACAATAGATTTTCTGTAACAATGAAGCACACATTTGATTTTGATCGACCCAACCGACAGCAGCATATATGGATGGATTAACATGTGATTTCAAAGATTGCTTAAATGTTTTGAATTACAGACATGAAACCATAGTTAGATACCCCTGTTTGCTAGAGTCTAGGAAGTTGATGCCAAAACGTCAAAGCACCTTTTTTTTCACTTTATAATACTGTGCCTTTTTCATGGATGTCTAGGAGGGCATTCGATTCATGTATTGCAAAGAAATGAAAAAAAAAAGTGTTTCTTTTTTCTTTGTATGCATTGTAATTAAGAAATATTATATATCATAAAGCTTCTTAGATAGTGCTGATCATGGAGACCAGAAAACTTGGTAAAAGCTTATGGAAGTTCCAAAATTTTGACTTGCAAAACATATTCGGATGCAACTGGTTTAGGGTTCCACATTCAATATTATTCAACAAAGCAAACAGTCTAAAAACTGAAAGTTTAAAGTAGATTATAGAAGTTGAATTACAGAAACGATACATTCTCTGATCAAAACCAGACTAACCCTCTATTTGGTACGAATTTACACCACCCATCTATACAGTGCTGTTATTGTGGCCGGAAGTAGCTTGAATCATCGTAGGTAGAAATTCGTGGGATGCTTTGTTGTTGGCAAGCTTCAAATCCAGAGACAATTTGTGGATAGGCAGTGAATTTATGTCTCCCCAGCTGCTACTCTCGACCGAACTAGTCCCAGTACTGCTGCCATCGACCGTGTTGTCTGTTCCATAAAAGCCCTCAAACCCATCCAATATCTGGTGATTGTTGCTGTAGATCAATTCACTTAGATCCTCCTGCAGAATATCAAGGTCTTGAAACACATCATTAGGATCATCAACATCGATAACTTGTAAATCAGTACCACTACCGCCTGTGACTTGAGAGTAGGTACTGTTTAAGGGACTAAGGGAAGAAGCAGATGCAAGTATGTTCATGGAGTTCGCATATGGCTGCTCTTGAGCAAAGGGAGCATCCAGAGGGTATCGAAAATTCATGGGATTGGTGGTTCTGGTGCCTGGTAAGGGCATGACTGGTGGTGGCAGCAGTGGCCAGTGTGCGGCCTGGTTATCCATTCCAGGAACTGTATAATTCTCACTTTCTCTCTTCATTTCATGCTTAAAGGTAAGGCTGGTGGCTCTCCTAGCTTGCTGCTCTTTTCTCTGTTTGCCCAGGAGCTTCTTTTTAAGCTTTGTGTTCCAGTAGTTCTTGATATCGTTGTCGGTTCTGCCAGGCAATTGTGCTGCAATTATAGACCATCTGCGCATTAAAAAAGAAGCATATAAATTATTAAAGAATTAAAAAAAAATCTTTAGTAATCATATAGGATATATATACCTGCTTCCTATGGTTAAGTAAAGGCTGCAAATGATGTTATCTTCTTCTTCTGAAAACCCTCCATGCCTGATGTTTGGTCGAAGATAATTCAACCATCTAAGCCGACAACTCTTTCCACATCTCTTAAGCCCTGATATTTGGTATTCTTCAATTACAACTTTTTTGAGGAAGGAAACTTTGATCACAGTGACATTCATATATAAAAACTGAAGTATTGCTAACCTATCTTCTGAGGCAAGGCAATCCAGTTGCCAACGGTGCTATTTTCTTCTATATAAGCCTTGAGCTTGGCGTCTTCCTCCGGCAACCATGGACCTTTCTTAACGTTAGCTTTGTCACAGCAAGGAGCTCTCCCCATGTTTGTTCAGTTGAGAAAGAGAGTTTCAAATAAATTTTATCTGTTCTACTCTTGTCTCTTGCTTCACAACAATGAGAGGGATGATATATATATATACACTTTCACACCACGGAAAAAGAGAGGGGAGACTATAATGGCCAGAGGAAGACAGACTTGAAGATTAGAAATGTGTCCCCCAGGATTTCAAAAGGAAGAATGAGAAAAAATATTAAAAAAAGATGAAACTTTATGCATAAAATATTGAAGGAATTAATAGTGGAAGACCCAGAAAGCAGGATTTTTCTTATTGTTCCTTCTACCTCCAGAATCTATGATAATCTTTTACCTAAGCTTTTTTATTCAAATATACTACAATTATTTCATCATTTAATCTGCCGTTTTCTGCAACATTGATCAGCCATCTCTATACTTTGGCTCCATCCCCGATCTGTTGATGTTGTTCTGACACATGATCAATGACTGCTACGGTTGATGATGATCATGGAATTTTTTGGACCCACCCTTGGTTAGGGTAAAGTTGAATGGTTCTTGGGTTTATACTTATATAGTACCTGGATTTCTCACTAATTGCCCTCTTCAGTATGTAAGGATTCAACGTCATGGTCTGGGCACAAATTTGGATCATATGGAATACGGGGTACACCAATCTCTATTTAGTGTGGAGTAAGAAAATACCAACAGGGATGTAAAATACATATCACCCATCGTTTTCACAATTGCATAAGATGGACCGATTAATTAATATATGATTAACACGTTGCATTTGGACCAAACCTGTTGAAATTAAAAGAAACATGGATACTTAGTCATGTTGTACGGAGGCCGTCTGACCTAAGTCATCAATGTTGCATAACATGGTTACTTGCCATAATTATTATTATTCTTTCCCTATTTTTATTTTTCAATTAGTTTTATATTTTATCAAATAATATTAAAAATTATGTCGCGATCATTTTAAAATCGAAATGTGTAAAATAGCTAACGAGTGAATTGTGAAAATATCGAGTTTCATTGCTTTTTATTGTTAATTATGAAATCCAAAATTTTAGTAAAAACGTTTATTATTATAATTTTAAAAATGACTTGGATTCGTCACCGACCACTTAGGTAGGCCAGACACCATAAAGCAAACCAGAAATTCTTTGAAAACATTTGGGTTCGGGAGTCGGTTACGCATAAGGACGACCCTTACGAGCGCCCGAGATTGGTACCTTATTAGTTACACGTGGCATTTTGGCATTTCGAATAAAAATATAAATTTAATTCGTTATTGTCAAATAAACATCGTTCGAATGAGGATATCCTTTTAGATAAGAAAGTATATTTCTTTTAAATACGAGCCTTGAGTAAGACGTCCATTAATTAAATATTTAAAATCCTATTAAATTATTAATTTACTAAGCGTATTACGATAACATTCAAACGGTTGGACACTACCATCTTGACGCCGAATAAATTAATAATTACTATTGGTGCTTTTAGTTATTTACCTAATTAATTTTATTTAACTCTTAACCCTAGATTATTTTTCATTTTTATGTTTCGATGACACATCGAATGCGATACTGAAGTACACTCTTGGTCAACATAATGTTACGTCAAAACACTAACCACTTAGTTTATCTAAGGTATATGATTAAAATGTCGTCGTTACTATAATTAGCTTCCTATTTAAAATTAATTATTTAATTAAAGTGACTAACCCTAAAAGGTTCTAATTTAAATAACTAAATATGAATTAAGTGATCCCTTAATAAAAATAGACTATATGCTTTAAAATATGTACACAAATAAATTAAAGCATAAATTAAATAATAAGACCTAAAATAATTCTCATTTCAAAGAATTAAGCCCAAATTACATCCTATAAGTGATCTAATTGAAAGAATTTGAACTTATAAGATCTGATTGAAAGGATTTAGGACTAAATTAAAAAGTATCTAATCCTAGGGATTGAATTAGGCTTAATTAGTGATCAAATTAGAAGCCTTCTAAGACTAAAGTTCAAATTAATTCAAATTGGGAAATAATTGAAAGGATTTCTAAGTTTGAGGTCTAATTGAGTTCGAATTGGGACCTAATTGAAGATTTTATAAAGTTTAGGGTTTGAATTAAGGGAATTGGTGACTAAATTAGAAGAATTTTAGAGTTATAGGATTCAATTAAAGGAAATAGATACTAAATTGAACTACAGCTTAACTCAGTGGGACTAAAGAGAGAATTTCTCCATTTGTTTTAAAAAAAAACACTACTCTAGTCCAAGACGACGTAGTTTCGTTGAGGGTATAAAATCCTTGTTTTGACTCAAACCCCTCATTTTACAAATTATTTTCTCTCTCCTCCCTTTCACCTCTCTAAAATCCTCTGAAAGAAACACTCCATTACCCAGAAATTCTGTACCAAACGGATCAAACACATAGATTTGGATGAATGTTCATCCATGTTCTTCACTCCCACGAAGAGCACGATGAACACAACCTCACACTACCTTGATTATGCACTACCGTTCACCGATTGATCATCGGTGTTCGCCGACCACCATCAAACACCACCGACCGCCGCTCCAAAACTCCGGCCATGTCGTCGGCCACCGCTGAAAACCTTAAAATTTCGAGATTTCTCTAAATCTTCTTCTAAACTCGAATCTAAAATCCGATTCGACAGAATCTCCCTTCTTCCCCATCCTAAACTACTTACCCAAACCAAAATCTCTCATTTTCAACTCAAACCAAAACAAAAACTTCACTGGTTAACTAGATCTATATTTTAAAACTTAAATCTAAAGTTCAAAGTTTGGTTTCGGTTTGTTTTTAGGGTAAAAATATAACCTAAGTTCATTCACTTGTAGAAAAATAAAGGGAAAAGGCTCGATTTTACCTTACCGATGCACTTGATAAACTCCGGCAACGTTCTGGTTATCCTCTTCGACGACTCTTCAGCCTCCCAGTGACTCTTCAGATTCAGATCATTTTCCCAATTTTCTTTTTCTCTCTCCTTAATTATGACAATAGTGATGATCTTTCCCCTTTCTCTCTCCGAAATTAGGACAACAATTATGGTCTTTTTCCCCTTCTTTCTCCGAAATTATGGCCGAAATCATTCCCCATAAATCCTTCGTCATCGATAACCAACTAACTTCCCATAACCTTTAATAACCGACCCCCCACCTCCCTTGTCCATTCTTTTTTCTTTTTTATATTATTTTTATTATTATTATTATTATTATTTATTTTATATTTATTATATATTTACTTAGGCCTTATTTTATATTTGAATATCAGACAAAATTCTGGTATTATAGCTGCCTCTCTTTGCTCAATGTTGTGGAAAAAAAGACGAGCAAAGACTGAAAAGACACGAATTTCGTCCAGACTTCTTAACCACTTTTTATGCTACTGAAGTTTGAAGTTGTTCTTCTCATTAGAAATTCTTCAAACTTGTACTGAATTGTGGAGATCGAAGTTGTTCTTCTCATTTGAAATTTTTCGTATTCCCTGAAATCTGGAGTTGTTCTTCTTATTATGAATTTTTCCAGGGTCTGAAACTGTTATTCTTATTATGAAATTCTTCAGAAAAATTACATATCATGGAACTCAAGGTTGTTTTTCTCATTAGAAATTCCTCACATTCCATGAAAACTTGAATTGTTGTTGTTTGATTGGTTGTTTGAATTCTTTTTGAACCTTGAATTCTTCTTTGGAAAAAGAGAAACCATCAGTTAATACAAACTCAACATGAATTAAGTTGAAAAACTATCTTTTCATTTGTCATGTTCATCGCTTCTTTTTTAAGCTTGAACATTTTTGTCCGAACCCATTGTTGGTTTAACTTGATTGATCCTGCTAAAGGTTGGTTTCCCTACATCACAAATCTTTAATATCTCGTTACTTTTTTCTTTCTTTTTTCTTTTTCTTTTTTCATCATTTTTATTTCTTCTTTTTTTCATTTTTTCATTTTATTTTGTTTTTTTATTTCCAACAAATCATTTTATTTTGATAATCCTTGAAAAAGTTCTCATCATTTTTAAAGATATCTAGCATCATGCTATGAGGACTTAATGATGACCCGAAGGATTTAGGATCGAATTGCTTCCTTGATTATGCAAAAGATATCATCACTCCCGAAGATGACGGCCCAGAGGACTTAACATCATTCCCGAAGGACTTATTGATGACCCGGAGGATTTAGGATTGAATTGTCTCCTTGATTGTGCAAACGGTATCATCACTCCCGAAGGTGACAACCCGGAGGACTTAGCATCATGCTCGAAGGACTTACTGATGACTTGAAGGATTTAGGATCGAATTGCTTCATTGATTGTGATTTGTCTGACTTCTCAAGCTTCATTTCTTCGATTGACATTAATATCATTGTCCTTATCAATCAATTAGGATTCTGCTCCACATTTCATGGGCTATCATTTCTTTGAACAGATTCTCAATCATGTTAAATTTGCCCCACTTTCATCATTTAGGGCGAGTAAAATGTTGTAGGTCCCTGAACTTTCTCGCGATCTCTAAACTTCTTCTAGTACTCAAACTCTCATCAAATTGGATTAATATTCACCATTATCTCCATGACCCTTGGTAAGGATTATAGTCTGCACATGATTGCTCCATGTCTGACCATATTCGGTTGAACATTTGCAACAATTTTTATTTTCTTTTGATTTTTCCTAAAGAAATGTCAATTTGTTGACTATCATTTTAACAAAAGGTGTTTCTTTAAAACCCTAAAGGTTTATTTAAAAGAAAAGAAAATAAAACATAATAGGATACTCTAGATACCAATTACAATAGCTTTTCAAATTCAACCTTTCTATATTTATCTTTGCACCTTAATGTTACGATAGGATGTGAAGTTTTACAATTTCTTTTAGAACACTCTGTTCAATCCCTTATGATTACCGCATTACTTGATCCAGACGGAAACAACCTATTTCTGTCCTCTTCATCCTTGTTTGAGCAATAGAGTGCAAAAATATAATTCTAAGAATAAGATTCTATGCGTGTTTTTCCTTTATATCATTATCATTAAATGCCTTCAAAGATACATCTTTGACGCCAGGGTATTAGACTGGTGGAGCGTAGCTCCTTATTATATTTGTTGATATCCCCCACGGCTCCATCAGGATAATCCAAGACTTATTCATTTTTCTTTCTCTTTTTATTCTTTTCATTTTCCACTTGCACATTGACTTTTCTTTTTCACTTTTTTCTTTTTTTTCTTTTATTTTCATTATTTTCTTTTATAGAAAAATTACACTTAGAACTTCAATTTCAAGCAACTCTATAGGGTTTGTCATCGAACATCATCAAAAGAATTTAGACTTTCATTTTCTTACTTTACTAACTAGAGTAATCTGCGAAATAGCTTCACATCCTTGTTTTCGCAACATTTACTTCATCATCATTCTTAAATCGATACCGCATCTTGAAATCGGTATCCAAAGATCTACAAGGGTGAAGAGATATATATTTTGAATTTTAAAGACAACTCCTTTTTGTTAAGATGAAAACCTTCAAAAATGACATTTTCTGAAGGTTTTCAGAAAAACCACATTATTTATTGAACAACAAAGTTTAACTATCATTAATGATTTTTATTTTTTATTATTTTTTTGCAAATTATACTTTCTTAATGTATTGGCATGAACAATATCGACTCTTTACAACTCTAAACAATCTTGTAAGTGCTCTTCCTGATGCTCTAATTCTTCAAGGGGAATATCATCTTGATTATTTCCTTTGGTCTTCCATCGTTGCACCAACTCGTTTGCCAAGACTCCTCTATTAACTAATTTCGTGATTTCCTCCAATAAAGATCTACATGTATTAGTAGCATGACCTGATAATCCCATATGAAACTCACAAAATTTGTTGGGATCATAGCTATGAGCAAAAAGGCTTGGCGCTTTCTTCATTGGACTGAGAGTAATATATTTAGCTTCAACAAGATAAGGAAATAGATCGGTGATTCCGAATATCTTTTGATCTATGTTTTTCTGGGGAATCTTTCATTCTCGTCTTGAAGAACTAGATAATCTTTTTCTTTTACGGTCTCGGGAACCTTGAACATTACACCCATTCACTTCTTTTTGCTTCTTGTCTTTTGTAGAACTTTTGACCCTAGGTTCGATTTTCTCTTTTTGGATTCTAACTTCTATTACTCTATCAAGGGTTATAAAATCATTAAAATTGTCCCCTGAATTTACAAGCATTTTATAGAAGAAAGGAGATAACAGGGTCTGATGAAACATTTCGGATATTTCCTCTTCTATCAAGGGCGGCTGTACTTGAGATGCTAGCATCCTCCATCCCAATGCGTAATCCTTAAAACTTTCATCATCTTTCATTCTCATATTCTGTAAATTTCGACGATCTGAAGTCAAGTCTATGACATACCTATATTGCCCCAAGAATTCTTTCGCCAAATCAACCAATGTTTGGATCAACTCTCGACTCAATCTGTTATACCATTTTACAGCAGGTCTAGTCAAGCTATCAAGTAAATAGTGAATCTTCATTTGGTCATTATCTAGATATCCTTCTATTTTTTGACAAAATATCGCCAAATGAATTTTAGGACAACTAGACCCGTCATATTTCTAAAAAATGGGGACCATGAATCTCAATGGAATAACCAAATCAGGGACTAGACAAAAATCCCTTGCAATAAACTCGGAGTTCGCTACTTTTTTACTTGCCTCAATTTCCTTCTTGAACTCTATACACATATTTGTTAATTGATCAAACACGTTTTAGGTAAAACGTACTCATGCTCGAACTTGGTACTCTAGGGCAGATAGTCAGACATGACTTTAAGATTTGGTCATCTACCTTTGGTTAAGACTTTGTTATCTGCTCTTGTGATCTTTCTTGAATGCTTGCAACTTCTCCCATATTCTCATCCATGATGTATGATTCTCGAACTTTTATTAGTGTCGGATTACTTTCACCGGAACCCCCAACCACTTTAGATTTATATATGCTAATGCAATGTTATTAAATAATAATGTTATAACATTAAATATGAAATAAACATATGCATGAATGCAATAAAATATTGATCCCAATAGTGATTATCGTAAAACAACTTTCATTTCAGGTAAAAAGATTTACTTCATCTAATATCAAACACTACAGATATTTGCGAGTCCTAACCCTTAATTTCTTAACTTTCTCTAAAAACCTTGCTAGCTTCTCATTGTGATCTATTGTCGGATTGATGTTTTGACTTAATTTTGTCGTCACTTCCTCTAAACTTGCTATCTGTTGAGCTATTTTCCGTGATTGAATAACAACAGCCTTTATGTCATCATCTTTTTCTTGTAACTTTACTCTTAAACCCTGTAGCTAGACACATTGTTTTTCTTTACTTTCTAAGCATTCTTTCTTAACATTTTTAGTGAGATCTTGGTAGTCTGATTGCAAGGTTTGTAACTCTAATTCCAAGTTATCTTTCTCTTGCATCATCTAATTACCTGAACCTCGTACTCGGATTGATATTGCTTCTTTGTAATACTTTCATATCGAACTTCATGCCTGCCCCTAAACTAGGTTGATTCTTTTCTTCAAACTTTTATTTCCCGCATTTTAATAAAACCTGAACTTTACGTTTCAAAGCCATGCAATTTTCAATTGAGTGTCCCAGTATCCCATTGTGAAATTCACAGTGAACGTTGGCATAATACCATTTCGGGTACAGAGATTGTAATGGTGAGATAAATATGAAGTTATTAGTCGAGCTTCTAGCAATTAGAGATATAGTTCTTTGTATAAAATGGGAATTGGGTCAAACCAATTCTTGCAACTTTCCGTCTTTTAGGAATTGGCAAAAGGGATCTTGGAACTTGAACTCTGCTCTAGATGATCGACCGACTTTATTGGGCTGAATACTCTTTTTTTTATTTTCCATGAACCATTATGAATTTCTCAGGTTTTGGGTCTGGTACATTTTCGGCCAGCTTGTTTACGCAAATTATAAGTGATGGTTTGTACGTGTACTAATTCTCTTTCGGCTCTTCTTTCTTTTTCATATGCCCCTTTTCTTTAGTCATGTCCATCATCATGGTCTTCAACTCACCTATTTGTCTTTTCAGCTCTTGCATTTCAGCATCTCTAGAGTCTAACGAGTAACCCCCAGGTAAACTGTCCATCCTTCTCAAGCTCTGAATCGTAATTACAATCTCTTCTTTGATCTATGAATCCTTTTAGCTGTTATGATTGCCTTCTAACTCGATAATCACTTTTGAATCAATACTTTTATGCGATGTGATGCAAAAATATCAACATGTCAAAATTATGAAATAATATTATAAATAAATAAAATAAAATGATAATAAATAAATAATAATATAAATAAATAACACAATTATGTACAATAACCTAAATATAAATCTACTCTATAATGCATGAATGCAAGAGATACCAATTTCAAGAGCTAGTCATTAGATAACACTCATATAACCGTAAGATCGAATACAAGGAAAAGTTAATTTATTTATAGAAAGACAATTGGCTCGAGCTTCTTGGTTGATCATCTCGTTTAGTCTGGTTCGGCAACGATATTGGTATGTCGACGAAAATCCATTGGCAAGTCTACAACTTTATCGAGCAAAATCTAAATTTATCGAACATTTCTTGTACTTAGTTCTAAATTTGATCACCCACTTTATTCTGTATACCTTGGTGACTGACTCGGTTCGACTTTCAACATGTTGTCCTTCACTTGAAGCACTGGTTCAAAACTTACAAACTAATTTCCTGCATATCGTGTCATACTTTCTGATCCCATCTTCAATTACTAACTCTCATCATTCATGAAAGTTGAACATCGATCTTAGGCTCACAATTCCTTTTCCTCTCTGAATTCTCATTCGTCAACATTAACCTTATGATGCCCCCTAATTTATCTTCCATATATTTTCTTTCTAACTATCTTCGCCTTCTAATTGTCGCGTCTCATTTATATCTACACTTACCTCTAAAACCGACTTGAAGCTTGAACAATTGTTGATCCCAATAATAGTCTAATTTTCTTCACCTATTTAAATAGTGTAGCAAAACCTCGCATTTTCCTATTGTTGGTGTTGTAACCATCCTCTTGACAGCAACTAAGAAACTTTATCGAAAATGAATCTTCGTGTTATCGTCCAAGAATTCTCAAGTCACCCTTAATTTGTAGGCATGTACTATTGTTGAGGTCTTCTAAAAATACCCTTGTATTATTGGTACTCGGTCTCCCTGAACACTAACTCTGATCTCGCACCAAGTCTTCTTGAATATGGTCTATATAGGCATATTATCTTCCACTTGTTTATAAAACCGTTTAGTTTATGAACAATATCTATACAACTAGCTCATGAATCGATACCTCTAATGCATGCTATATAAACTCACACACACACCACAAAAAATGTTAGTATCGTAAATTAATAATCTGAACAAAAATAAATTTATATAAAATTAAATTGTGAAAAGTAACCAGAGAACAATTTATGTTGCAAAAAAATAACCAGAGAGTATATTATGCTGCCCAAAACTAACCATAGAATAATTAAACAAAGAAATCCTAATTTGGCGGCATTTTGGAAACATATCGCCTTATCTTATGGTCCATGTATGGCTCTATTAGGGATAAGTTTCTAGTCTACACATATGGGTTCAGATCTAGACTCTAAGTTCCCGAACTGTCATTATCGGTTATTGTGACGATGAGACATCGATTTGATAGTATAGGTCCCTTACAACGAAGGTGAAGACCTCACGACACGTAAGGTTAGTATACCGGAAGTAGACATAAATATGAAACTCGGAGCTGGAGAGCATCACGTCGGATTATATATAACTCTCACTCAAGGGTAAAAGCTCCGGTAGAGATCTTATGCATTAATGACAGATATATCACACAATGAAAATAAAACCCTCATTCGTCAGAAAATTCATTCGACAATCTACTTAAAAATTATATTATTATACAAAATGCTAAAATGTTACATAAAATTAAAAATTAAGTCTGACTCACAAAAATATGTCCCCAGCGTAGTCGCAAGCTGTTGCGACCATTTTAAAACCGAAATGTATAAAATAGTCTAACGAGTGAATTGTGAAAATATCGAGTTTCATTATTTTGTATTGTTAATTATGAAATCCAAAATTTTATTAAAAACGTTTATTATTTTAATTTTAAAAATGACTTGGAGTCTTCACCTGCCACTTAGGTAGGCCAGACACCATAAAATAAACCAGAGATTCTTTAAAAACATTTGGGTTCAGGAGTCGGTTACGCGTAAGGACGACCCTTACGAGCGCCCGAGATCGGTACCTTATTAATTACATGTGGCATTTTGGCATTTCGAATAATAATATAAATTTAATTCGTTATTGTAAAATAAATATCGTTCCAATGAGGATATCCTTTTGGATAAGAAAGTATATTTCTTTTAAATACGGGCCTCGAGTAAGACGTCCTATAATAGGAAACCTTAACTCGTATTTAAAGAAATATAAACTCTACCCCAAAAGATTTTAAATGCATGATTGATTATTATCGTGTTCATTTTAAGTTATAACCTATAAGGCTCCATTAATTAAATATTTAAAATACTATTAAATTATTAATTTACCAAACGTATTATGATAACATCCAAATGGATGGACATTACCATCTTGACGACGAATAAATTAATAATTATTATTGGTGCTTCTAGTTATTTACCTAATTAATTTTATTTAACTCTAACTCTAGATTATTTGTCATTTTCTATGTTTCGATGATACATCGAATGCGATACTAAAGTAAACTCTTGGTCAACATAATGTTACGTCAAAATAAGGAATGGGCTCGGGTCGGGTTGGGTCGGATTTTCGGCCCACCTGTACCCGACCTGACCTAGGTTTAGGGTGAAAAAATCCGACCCGATTTGATCTAGATTTTTAAGCTTTAAAATCTGACCCGACCTGACTCGAATCATTAAAAAAATTTAAATTTTAGGGACTTAATTGTAAAAAAATAAAATTTAGGAATCTAATTATATAAAAAAATAAAATTTAGTGACATAATTGTAAAAAAAATTAATTTTAGTGACCTAATTATATAAAATATATATGAAGAGGGATTATTATTTAAAATATCCCTAAAATATATGGAAAATTACCCTATTAGTCCCGGGTCGGGTCAGGTCGGATTTTTTCCATCCTAACCCCGAACTTGACCCGAAACCACCCTTAAAAAAACTCGACCCGACCAACCTGACTCCAAAGTTTTTTTTAAAAAATCCTATCCGATCAGATCAGGTCGAATCGGAACCCGTCGAGTTCGGGTTCCGTGCCCATCCCAAGTCAAAACACTGACCACTTAGTTTATCCGAGGTATATGATTAAAATGTCATTGTTACTATAATTATCTTCCTATTTAAAATTAATTATTTAATTAAAGTGACTAACCCTAAAGGCTCTAATTTAAATAACTAAGTGTGAATTAAGTGATCCCCTAATCAAAATAAACTATATGCTTTAAAATATGTACAGAAACAAATATAAACAAATACATTAATGCATAAATTAAAAGATAAGATCCAAAATAATTCTCATTTCAAAGCATTAAGCCCAAATTACATCCTATAAGTGATCTAATTGAAAGAATTTGAACATATAAGGTCTGATTGAAAGGATTAAAGTTCAAATTAATTCAAATCGAGACTTAATTGAAAGGAGTTCTAAGTTTGAGGTCTAATTGAGTTTGAATTGGGACCTAATTGAAGATTTTACAAAATTTAGGGTTCAAATTAAGAGAATTAGTGACTAAATTGGGAGGATTTTAGAGTTATAGGCTTCAATTAAAGGAAATAGAGACTAAATTGAACTACAGCTTAAAATCAGAAGAACTACATAGAGGATTTCTCCATTTGTTTTTTAAAAAAGCATTACTCTAGTACAAAACGACATAGTTTCGTTGAGGGTATAAAATCCTTATTTTGACCCAAACTCCTCATTTTACAAATTATTTTCTCTCTCCTGTTTTTCACCTCTCTAATTCTCTAAAAGCAATACTCCATTACCCAAAAATTCTGCACCAAACAGATCAAATACATGGATTTGGATGGATGTTTTATCCATGTTATTCACTCCCACGAAGAACATGATGAACACAATCTCACACCACCACAAGTTCCTTCACCTTGATTGTGCACCACCGTTCACCGATTGATCATCGGTGTTTGTTGACCACCATCAAACACCACCGAACGCCACTCCAAAACTTCAACCATCGTCGCCGGCCACCGCTGAAAACCTTAAAATTTCTAGATTTCTCTAAATCTTCTCTTAAACTCGAATCTAAAACCCGATTCGACAGAATCTCCCTTCTTCCCCATCCTAAGCTACTTACCTGAACCCAAATCCCTCATTTTCAACTCCAACCAAAACCAAAACTTCACTGGATAACTAGATCTATATTTTAAAACTTAATCTAAAGTTCAAAGCTTGGTTTCGGTTTGTTTTTAGGGTAAAAATCTAACCTAAGTTTATTCACTTGCAGAAAAATAAAGGGAAAAGGCTCAATTTTACCTTACCGACACACTTTATGAACTCTGACGATATTCTAGTTATCCTCTCCGTCGACTCTTCAGCCTTCGAGTGACTCTTTAAATTCGGATCATTTTCCCAATTTTTTTCTATCCTTAATTATGGCAATAATGATGATCTTTTCTCTTTCTCTCTCTGAAATTATGGCAACAATTATGGTCTTTTTTTCTTTTCTCTAAAATTATGATCGGAATCATTCTCCATAAATCCCTCATCATTGGTAACCAACTAACTTTTCATATCCTTCAATAACCACCTCAACTCCCTTATCCATTCTTTTTTTTTTATATATTTTTATATTATTATTATTATTATTATTATTTTATATTTGTTATATATTTACTGAGGCCTTATTTTAAATTTGAATGTTGGACGAAATTTAGGTATTACAAATTAATAATTTTTATTTATGTTAAATCAGATTATGTTTGGGATTTTATTTTAAAATTCAAATTTTTATTTGAGTTTAGTGAAATATTATAAAATACTAAATCGTGTCAAGCTCATGGACATGGACGGAGTCATCCTTATCAATAGGTGGATGGGGAGGTTAAAGAACATCCCAAAATTTTTGGACCAACCTTTTCATATGATTTATATATAATTTTTAAATAAATAAATAATATTAATTTATAAATAATTAACATCCTTTAAATATAATTAAAAAATTGGCATCCCTTAAATATTTTTTTAACTCTGCCTTGATCAAATTAAGTAAATATATTAAATTTTCATATCAGATATAAATCTACCAAAAACTCAACCCCAAACCATCCTTGTTCATGAGATGCAAATTGTCTACCTCTTTCCATGCATCCATTTGTACCTCAGCTTTAAATTAGAAGGTTTAGGGTTTAGGATTTAAGGTTAGGGGTTAGGGTTTAGTGAATTATGGGTAGGGTGTAGAGTTTAGGATATAGAAAATTAGGGTTAAAGTTTAAATTTCAATTTTTTAAAAAATTTGAATAGAAAGCACAAAAAGATGCATAGAAAAGAGGTAGATGATTTTTCTCATATTCATGACTAACTAAAATTAACCGATCAATTACTTTATTAACTCCAAATTAAAAATTAAGTAATCTAATAAAAAAAATCATAATTTAGTTACCTAATGGCCAAAATACACTCTGGAATAGTCCATTTAAGGCAACAATAGATAATAGGGATGGACAATACCGGATACCCAATCAATTTAAATAAAATTAGTTTTAATCTCGATTATCATCGGTTTTTAAAAATTAAAATTGATTCTGGTTATATCGGGTCTTTAATTTTAAGAATCGATCCCGTTACTGATAGAACCGGTTTCAATATCGGGTACTTAGTCAATTAATTTATTCTTTTAAAAATTTGAATAATTGAAGAAAAAAATTCAACCACCAATAATAATATTAAATAATAAAATTAGAACATTATAAGCTTGAAAATTAAAGTTTTAAAACTAGTTATACTCATAATATTCATACATAGAGAAAAAGTTTGATAAAAAAATAGAAAACTAATACCGGAGATTTAGTATTGCTCTCGATCCTATTGGATACCCATCGGGTACCGGATCCAAAAGATCAAGATTCAGTCTCGGTTATGATCGAGACTTAAATTTTGGATCCAATTCTGGTCCCACCAAAACTAATACCATATAAAAATCTATTGGGTTTTATCGGGTCCAAAATCGAGTAATTGGGTTTTTTTACCCTCCCTAATATATAATTCGTTTCCTTTGATTGATTACCCCGTTTTGATTATCTCATTTTCACCACCGTGAAGTGGTCAACCTTAGAATAATAGACAAATCTATCGACAAGGATGAGGGGAAGACAAATAAATATTTCTTTGTCCTTATTTTCCAGATGTAGGGTGAGGTTCAATTCATATTTCTTTGTAAACAAAGTTAGTCTTGTAAATAAATAGTATTTAATTTATTTAATTAAAATTATATTTTATATATTTATTTTAAGGTATATATATTTCATCCAGATTTTTATAATTTGCCGTGATGTATTAATTTTAATATTTCTTTGTAACCAAAGTTACTCAGTCTTGTAAATAAATAGTATTTAATTTTTATTTATTCAATAAGATTAGATGTTCCTTTAAAGAATAAGTTAAAAATACAATTTTATTGTTGAAACAATACTGGCATAAAAAAATATTTAAAACACAATTCTGACAATTTTTTTTTAATAGAACAATACCTATAATTACAAGTAAAAGTAGTAGCAATTGGATGAATGAGTTTGAATTAAACTAGACTCCCTCTGGTACCTATTCAATTTGGACCAAATTTGTTGAAATTAAAATAAACTTGATATTTATTCATGTTGTACATAGTCCCTGTTCCCAAATTCATCTGTAAAGAAAGAAATTAGGCTTCTTAAAAGGAAAAACATGGAGTGTTATATAAGGAGAGACATCCATGATGTACAAAAATCGATGTTAGGTTATTAGGTGACCAATTCAAGGGAAAAACAAGAAGAAAATTTGACCAGGAATAAACTTAGTCCAAGCAGCCTTTGAATTTACTACAATCACACTAAAATAATAGATGGGCACAATCTATGGGTTTGTTTATTTAATATTATTAAGGATTACTAACATATTTGATTAAAAATTTAAATTATTTGACTTAATTAAATGAGAAAATATTTTACTCGTCTTGATTTTTAGTGAGATCTTGAACGGGCGCAATAAGAGCGATCACATAGGGTCTTTGAAAAAGAGAGACCCAAAATTTTGATAAACTATATTCTTAGACGATGTTAATCTCAAAATTCATTATAAAAGTTTTAAAATTCTCCTAAGAAAGATGAGTTATAATTGTTAAAACGTTATAATTATGTCCTAAATATGACAATTGATTATAGAATATTATTGATTATTCCTATTACTATTATTTTCGTAGAATTAGTGAAGTTCTAGACAAACACAATAAAAACGATTGCATATGCTTCCCTAAAAAAGAAAATTGCTTCTAAGGGATACATTTTTAGAACTACTGGGGGAATAGATAATTTCTTCCAAGGGCCGCATTTTAATATAGTTCACAGGGCCATCAATGTATTTGAACCACCCCAGTTGATTTTATTCATAATTTTATAAACTCAACTCAAAAAAATTCAAAAAAGTTTGAGTTATAAAATGAAAATTCAAATAAATCAAAATTTTTAATAATTAATAGACAAGTTTTTAAATTTGAGTCGAGTATCTCAATTTTATCTGATATGCATATAAATATTTATAATTAAATTTTTAAAAAAATAATTAATTTTTAAATAAAATTTAAATTATAAAATATAAATTTTTAACTCAATTAACTTAAAATTTTATATCTCGATTAATTCAATTTCATCGATTTTTACCTCTAATTATTGTTTGTTATAAACAAATCCATACAAGTTTAGTAGTGGAAGCCCACTATCATGTCAATTGCGTCACGAAATTGACCCATTGCTGGTCTCTTGTGCTTTCTTTCTTTCTCTATGTTTTTTAATATATAAATATTATAAAATTTCTCAAATTTGTTTTCACGGGTGAACAAAATTTGACTCGACTAAAAATTTAAATAATTTAATTTGATAAAAATATTTTAAATAAAATTAAAAATTTTAAAATAAAAATTCGAATAATTTTAAAAAATTAGTAATTAGAGAATTTATTTTTAAGTTTTAAGATGTTTCTCTCAATTTTTTATGAGATATATATATATATATATAAATATAAAAACATGAATAAATATTACCACATATGAAGAAATATATATTATATGTTAGAAAAAATCATTTAAACTAAAATCAAACCATATTATAAAATAAACAATTATAATTAAATTTTTATAGAAACTAATAAACTAGATTTGAATTTCTTAAAATCGACACAAATCAAAATAATTAAATAAAGTATGAATTATAAAATTTAACACGTTAACTTAAAAATCATTTTTTTAACTCAACTTAGTTCAATCTAACGCTTACCCCTCTCTCTTGTCCACTAATGTGAGCAAGACATACCATGATTTTGTTCTAAATTCCATAAAAAACAAATGCCATTAGTTAATGAATTTCCGGGTGAAGCTTAATTCAATTCTAAACTATATATCTAGTTATGATTCGGAGGACTAAACTGAATAAAATAATAAAAGTAAGACTAAATTGGTATAAAATTTACGTAATATAAGACAATCTAAATTATCAGATGATATTCTGTATATTACATATTTTAGACATTATTTGTGATTGTTGGAATATAACATTCTCGAATTAAATACCGTAATCCTATAACAAAATTTAAGATTAAACTTAAAAAAAACAAAAATTATATCTCTTTTGATGATGTCTCTAATAAAACCGATAATACAGTTATGTAACAAGTAATCAATCAATTTCTGAAATATTAATTACAGACTGGATTATATTAATATTTTCTTAGGTCTTAGTTCTTAAAGTTGAGTCGAAACCCAGAATTTTATAAATGCAAAGAAAGAAACCTGTTATCTCGTAAAAGATGGCTGCCAAGACTACTACTGGAGATCATATCAGAGAAAGTCAATGTAGGGAAATGTTATACGTTTACATTTGGTTTCGAGTTTGATATACTTTAAAGAAGTTTAGAGTTTTGATTTCGTGAATAAAAAAATATTTAAAAAAGTATAGTCTTTGAATAGGATAATAAGTAAATGAAAAGCAAAGTGAAAGGATACAGTTTTTCAACGCGCCAGCCAAAGGGACAGGGTGGTTTTGGTAGGCCACAGCTCAGCTGAGCACGTTTCCCCTAGGTGGTAACATCTGGACACTATTTTTTACATAGCTGTACAGCTTCGAGGTGAGATAAAAAAATCTCTTTTGACTAAAAAAATTTAAGGGTAAAATATATAAATGGCCACCGGATTATTCTAAAAATATAAAATTATTATTAAGTTTTCAAAGTTATATAATGAACGTTAAATCTTAATTTTTATTATAAAATAGTTATTAAGCCGTTAAGTGTCATTAAGAGAATAATGTGACGGTATTAATTTATTATGTAAATATTAAAGATTAAATATATTGTATAATTTTACGTAACTATCATATTACTCAATTAACGATAATTAATAGTTTAATGATTAATTTATAACAAATACTAAAATTTGATATCTATGTGTAATATTTAAAAATTTGATGATTATTTTATATTTTAAAATAATTTAATAAATTATTTGTATATTTTACCGAACTTTAATTAGGTTAATTATATGCTTTGAGATTAAAACCTTGATTGACTCTGAAGGCATCTTTTTTAACGAAGCTTTTTGTTAATTATGTCAATCTCTGGGTATTTTTCTAACCACATTGTTTGACAAGACAGATGATAAAGCGATGGATAATTGGGAAGGGAAACAAGAAATTTGATGCTGAGTCAAATTGGATTAAAATAAACTAAAAAGTTTAAACCACTTGTATTGAATTGGTAATGTGACAAGAAATAAACTCAGAATGACGACATAATGATGCAATTTTGATTTATTTTTAGATGACGACCTAATGATGTAATTTTAGTGTAAATTATATAAATAATCTTTTAATTATGAATTAATTTTTTGTTGAGTCTTTAGTCTATAAGAAGTTATAAAAAGGTTTTTCGACTCATCGTAATTAACATATCAATCCAATGATATTAAAAAGTAAACAACTCATGATGTGATAATTAATAAAATATGTATAATAATAAATTTAATCTATAATGTTAACATTTTGTTTTAATTTGGTTCTAAACTTAAAGGATTAAAATATAATAATATTTAAACATTGAGAGAAAATTTTAATTTTAAATTTAAACTAAAATTAAAATAAAATATAAAAATTGTGGGTTAAATTTGATGTCATACATATTTTATTAATTGTTGTATCATTAGTCATTTAATTTTTTTAAAAAATAAATTAGTTTGATAATCAGGATTAGTCGAGAACCTAATTATAACTTCTTATAGATAAGGAATATAAAAATTAGATCACAATTAAAGGATTATTTATATAGTTTCTCCTAATTTTATAAGAATATTAGATACTATAAGTTAAATTGAAAATTCAACAGCAATATATTAGATAATAATTTTGTGTAAATCTTAAAGATATGCGTTGTAATCCAACGTACAAGTTGTGCTGGTGAAAGATGAATAATATTCGTATTAGGTGATCTAAATATAAAATTATTTTAAAGAATGTATATTATTAAAGAATTAAAATATGTATAAATATATATTATCTTATGATTATCTTTGCATTATTATAAAATTATGTTATCGTTCTTAGTTATTTGTTGTTGCAAAATATTGGAAAATTAAAAAATATATAATAAAGATTTAAATATAATTTATTTGATCATATAATTATTGAAAAAATGAAAATATTTTATAATTATCTTAGTTTTAAAGTTTATAGATCCGATTTAGGTGTTTTATGTTTAGAATTTTAAAATTTGGGATTTATAATTAGAATTTAACATTTAGAGGTTATGATTTAATTTTAACCTATAAATTTTAAATTTTAACCCTAGATCATAAATTCTAAACATATTTCTTAAATTCAAAATGTTACATTCAAACCCCTAAACATTAGATCATAAATAGAGTTCTTAAACCCTAAAAATAAAAGTGCTTATAAAAATCTTTTATTTCCAACGCCTATGTATAAAAATAGTTACTCATTATTATTTTAAAAATAAAAATAATTCAAATTTATCTATTTAATTAATTAGGTTATTATTCTATTAACTGAAACTGAAAAATATTCCACAAGTATATTTAAATTCGCTCAAAATACAAAAATATTTAAAAATAAATCTTAGACTTCAAATTTTAAATCTATAATATAAATTTAAACTATAAAAATAAACATCAATATATAAAATATTTTTCCTAAATAATTTAAATATCCAGTAAATTTAAAATTCATACTATAAAATCCACATTTTTATTAGTAAAAAAGCATCCACAATCATTATTATTTAAAATAAAAAATAGAAAAAGGGTTAAAGAAATTAAAAAATGATTTTGGAAATCATGCCTTGCTTCTAGAAACATGTGAAGCACTTAAATATAATATATTATATTAGTTTTCTAGATCAATTACTGTAACACTAGGAATTGAAGTCCAATGCTTTTTCTAGGCCTAGGAAAAGTCCAATGTTTTTACTCTTTTTACCGGGTCAAAGGGTTTTCTTTTGATATACCGATAACTATAATACTATACATATTTTTTTATATAAAAACGTATGATTTAATGAAATATTATACATATATTTAATATAATATATCTAATTATTGAGTAAAAAATCTTTAATTTTTGTTTTTAATTATATCTTCATCTGTATTTTTTATTAAAAATTTTAATTTCAAATTTTAATTCTATTTTTTTATCTTCTAAACTCTAAACCCTAAAAATACACATTATTACTGATTCTTTAAATTTTAACTATAACTTTCAACCTTAAACACTAAATCCTAAACATTAAATCTATTAATTTAAATTGATGCATCAAAGAAGACACAATAAAAAGACATACGATTTATACTCGTAATTATTTCATAGGTAGTTAAAATAAAAAAAGTTTTATAAGTATCTTAATTTTAGGATTTAAATTTTTGTTTAAGGTTTAATCTTTACTCATTTAAGTGTAGGAGTTTTAAATTTAAGGATTTAATTAAAATTTTAGGTTTGGTGTTAAAATTTAAGGATGTATTTATACTTAAAGTTTTATTATTAAATTTGAAGGTTTATAAAATAAAACCTAAATTTTTAGCTATATTATTTTAAATTTAAATCATAAATTTTAACAATAAACTCTAAATTCTAAACTTTGGGTGCAAATCATCTACCTCTTTCCTACGCCTCCATTTGTGTCTTCGTTTTAAATTAGAGGGTTTAGGGTATATGATTTAGGGTTCTAGGTTAGAGGTTTTGGTTAGGGTTTAAGGGATTAGGGATATAGTGTATTTCTAGGGTGTAAGGTATAGGATTTAGGATATAGAAAATAAGGGTTAGTGTTTAAAATTCAATTTTTTAAAAAAATTTAACAAAAGAAATAAATAAAGACATGATAAAGAGATAAAAGATTTTTACTCGATCTTTCTACACCTACGTCTATAATCCTTAAACTAGATCCCTAAAACTAATATTGAGGTCTCTTGTAATTTTTTTTACAACCATAGCAAATGACTAGAGGATTTAGGACCCATCATTTGTTTCAAAAGAAACCCAAAATTATTATTTCCAAACCATTCCAATTATTCCATCAAATTTAGTACATTCCAAGGTTTTCTTTCCTATCCCATGAAACAACAAAGTTTGGTTGCAATATTTTCGGTTTCCTGCTTTGAAACTATGAGGTTCGAAAAGTTCCATTAACATGAACTTTTCAATGTCCTTGTCTACTAGTACACCATACAAGCAAACCAGATGCGTTTATAGTTGCTCAACTCAACTTAACGGTCCAGTTCATCTTGTCATCTATAAGACCCATCTGAAGTCGGGTAAGCACCGAGTAAAGTTGTTGCGAAACAGCTCCGAAACCATCTAACCCATATGACACCCTGCACATTAAAACTACTTTTACAACAAAATTTAACTAGTCACAACTTTGAGAAGTTAAAGCGCAACTACACCCATCCCTACATTACCAGATTACCTTTTACCCTTACAAGTAATGGTGCCAACTGGTGACAGTACCACTGCTGTTCCAGTGCAAAATACTTCATCAGCATCAAGCAACTCATCCACTTCCACAAGGCGTTCTCAACCTGCAACATCAGCAGATAAGCGAAAAGAAGTAACTCAAAGAGCTTTCTTATGTACTCACTGAAACCCAAACAAGTACCTGGAACCCTTGACTTCGAGCAACAGCAAGTATATTTTTTTTCGTGATGACAGGTAAGATGGTTCCCTTTAGTGCAGGAGTGGAGATGATGTTACCCTACAATACAAAAACTATGTTAAAAAGGGGATATATTAATGTCAACTGGACTACTTCAACATCAACCACCAACAGATAATCTGACAGTCATACCTTCACCATGAATATGTTGCAAGAGGAAACTTCCTCCAGATACTTTTTGTGAACACGAGACAGACAATTCGGTAAAGGGATTTGCCAATAACCAGAAAGCTAACTTACCGAAGCATAATTCCATAGTTTTAACAACCCCGTGCCGCCAGGAGTGGCACGATGCAGTTCCTGTTCAACAATTAAATTTATTGGAGCAACACCTTCCTGGAATGGAATCATAAAAAAATTTACCAGAAAAAATAATGACAGCTAAAATTGACCAATAAAACTCTAAACCTCTCAAGTTACAGTATATATGTGTGAGACGAGCGTCTAAGAAGAACCTTAAAGAAAATTATACATCTTAAGCATGAATAAAAATCAAGAAGGTAATAAACCTTAAAATAGTTTCCCACAGGTGAGACATAAATAATAAAGGTGTATTCAGGAGCAGTTGCAAGTCCAAGGACAGCTCCACTCCCCATGAGCAATGGCCTGATGTACAAGGAACCTTTACCTGGTGGGGGAATCTGAAAGGAGAAATTAAAAATTTACTTACAAAACAGGTAAAGCCAATTGCAAATCATACTCATGCTTCAAATTAAAAGTATAAGTTACCCAACGTTTGTTTGCTAAGACAGTTTCCTTTACAGCTTCCACAAACTGCTCAACAGTGGGTGATGGCATGCACATCCTCTCGGCTCCCTGCCTCATTCGGAGAGCATTCTCCTCAGGACGAAAAAGAAGAACACTGTCATCTTTCCTGTAGGCTTTCAGACCTTCAAATAAACCCTAGAGGAACAAACCAGAAAATATTGATGGAAGAGACAGAAAAGGGAACTGACATATCACAAAGATAGTTTTTTTTTTTAAATAGGTTTTAATATTTCAATGCACCCCAACAGAAAATCATCTTAGAGCAGATATCATGCATGATGAGCTTTTTTTTTAAAGAAGAAAGGTGGTGAAAGCATAAATGTCCATAATTAGCTTAATTTGTACGCATTTGCAAATAAGAACAGTTGCATGACAACCGAACATCAACCATCAAATACAAGCAAAACACGAAGATAAATTGAGGCATAAAGTTATGAAATGTGACCTGTCCATAATTTAAGACTCCAGCCGAGGGACTTAATTCAATATTCCCAAATCTCTGTAATTCACCTTTAGAGAAGCTTCCACCTCGAGTACATTTCATCACATACATGTAATCAGTAGGAATAAACCCAAACCAAGATTGTCCCACTCTATATCAGCTAATTCAGATGCTTCACTGCCTCATTTAACATAGTCGAGTGGCATGCGCAGAAAAAAGAAACAAAAATTTTCAAAATTATAGGATACGAGTACGGTAAAGATACGACAAACATAAAATAAATATATACATAATCATTAAAGTTTATAATATAATAAGGACTAAAATTGTAATTATATTAAACAATAACTATAATTGTAGTAATTCAAAATCACTTCTAATAATTTTAAAAATATTTTCTAACACTTAGATTAAAAGATTATTAAAATTAAATGGCTAAATTAAAATAAATTTTAAAATTATTTTCTAAGTCATATTTTACGAATATTTGAATTTTTTTCGAATTGAATCGAGTTTATAAAATTCGAGTTGAGTTTTTGAGTTTTTGTGCAAATTTAATTGTATATATATTTTTCTATATGCATATACTTAGAGAAAAACGGTGCACATATTGATTCTAATTTTAAAGGCTTTCTATATGCATATCTGATATATATATATATATATATTCATATGTGATATACATAATATATCCTACAAAATTGATAGACTCAACTCGAATATGAAAATTGATAAACTAATTACTAAAAATTTCAAATTATTTAAATTTTTATTTTATAACTCAAACTTTATTTGAATTTTTCTAGTCGAGTTGAGTCAAAACGATTTGATTTTTTTTACTAGAGTCTTGTCAAATAATTTGATTTTTGCCCACCCTAATGTGGACCGTTTACCCTAGGTAATTAAGTTTATATTTTTAGGTTGAGTGTTCAATTTAATTGTTTTTTACTTGTGTCTTTAATCTTTCATGTTAATACTTGAGTTTTAATTGAGTGAATTTCAATTGAGTTCAATTGAATTGATTTTGAGTTTAGTTGGAGATTTTACTTTTCATTTTAAGTAAATTTATTTTTTATTTTTTAGCTTTAATTTATTTTTTATTTTTTAAGAAAATTTATTCTTCAATTGATTTTGAACTTTGATTTAGTTCGATTCAAAGAAGATGAAGATTTAATTTTCATTTTTTAAGTAAATTTATTTGAAAACGTCCCTAGAACGTCCTCAATAAGCGTTGACCGTCCCCAATAAAATTTGACTGACCCGATAAAATAAGGACATTTTAAGATGTCCCAAGCCGTCCTTGCACCATCCAAAGACGTTTCGGGGATGCAGGATGGCCTAAGGAGGCGTCCCGTGCTTCATAGATGATACCTATAAGTAGTAAACTCTTTAAGAAAAAAAATATTTAAAAACCTTCCCTGTTGAACTATATGACAATTACAAAACACTCGTGTAAGCATGCAATTGCTCAAATGTGCCTCATAAAGCGTTTTTGTTTTCTATATTATGCACGCCATAAAAATTTGTTTTCCAATACATAACCTTGTACTCAAAAAATATTTTTAATTAATGGAAACTGTTACATTCTTTTGTATTCAATGAAATTTGTAACTCTCTTTTTTCGTAAGAATAAAATGTTGAAAATGAAAACAAATACCAACCAAGGGAATCTAGAAAAAGTACACACCTATAATAATCGGATAAACAACAACACTCTTAAAACGAGAGTTAGCTTCGCTAATGTTACGACATGAAGCAAAAGCTAAAACATGCCTCTATGAAAGAAAAATAAACACATAATCAATATAAGAAAGCAAATTCAAACTTTGAGAAGAAGAAAAACAAATGGAAAAACGATGTTACCGTGTGAAATAGCGGCAAAGATAAACGTGCTTGCTAAGAGGAGGAATGATTGTAACTCCCCAAATATGGACTTAGAAGTTTAAAGGTCTAGTGGATTGATTTTGTCGGTATAGCCTAGTTCGGGATTAAATTCTTAAAGATTGGTTTTTAATGAAAATAAATTATGGAAAAATATTCTAAAATTCTTAATTGACTTATATTTGACTTAGATAAAATCAATTTTGAAAATTGACCCTTGAATCCCTAAGATTTTGAAATTAGTGACTATTTTGTAAAAATTGAAAACCTGAGGACAATTTTATAAACTATGCCAAAACTTTGAATCTTTAAGGTAATTTAATATAATCCTAATACTATTTGATATAAACATTCCAAGAGCTTATATAAACGATCTTTAATCACTTGTTTTAACCTAAGTAATCAAAATTCTCTAATTTTGATACAAAACTCAAAAATTCATTTTTTAAAAATATTCCTTCTTTAAATTTCAGTTTCTTCTTCTCTAAGACAACCTCTTCATCATTATCTTTTTAAGGTAAATATAAATTCTTTTTAATAAAATTTCCTTTGTTTATTTTTCTATATTTTTCTTCATCAAAATCTCTTCGTTTTTCTACGGGTTTTCTAGTTTTAAAACCTTGGAAGGGGTGAGATCAATTTTGGAGGTGAGAATCATTAAAACCTCTAAAACCTAAAGATCTTTAAATAAATTCCTAAGTTCTTGGTTGATTGAAACAATCTTTAAAGTTTTGAATCAATAAAAATTGGTTTTCTTGTTAAAAATTCCATTATTTTCTTGATTTTCGTTTAAAGGTTTTCCATAGATGTTTTTGATACATAAATATATGATTTTTGAAGTGTTTAGATGTAATTAAGATAACTTTTAAGTATCTAATCAAAGATCTAAGGTTTGGGTGGTGTTTGGAGAGGTTTTCGGTGAGTTCCAATTAGGTTTTATGGTGTTTTTAGGTACTGCCATGTATTAGTCCGACTTGAGGAATGTTTGGGTGAGTTTTAATACACTAAACCCTCTGGTTTTGATGCTAGAATTACATCTTGAGATAGAGGAACAAGTTTGAGGAGATCAGAAAGCCAAATCGTGTTTTCAAGTGACTTGTTGGACATGTTTCAATTATCGATGAGTAGATTTGAGAGTGAGCTGCTTCGATAGTGTTTTAACTTTGTTTTCAAAGTGCTGAGAGTGTAGGGAAGGTGTTACAAACCTCCTTATACTCTTAAGAAAGTTTTGTGATTGCTCTTGCAAATCGGTTTTCCCATATTAGGCTATTTTTCTATGTGTTAGTCAAAGTGATTATGCAAGTTTTTTTAATGCTCATGTGAATGTTTTTACATTAGTTTTATTAATTCTTTGGTTTGTTTTCAAAAATAAGTAAAATATGATTTTTATCTGTTTATGCAAATTGTACATGAGATAGAGGAATTCATGTGATTTAGCTATTATTTTTAATATAAAACTTGAGCATTAACTTTGTTTTGTGTTGGGCATTAAGATGATGTGTATGGGATAAGTTGATCGATCAATAGAATGTACAGTACACTATAAATAAAATTCGTACATGTGTAAATTCCTTGAGTGATGCATTAGAGGTTAGCCCAATGCTGTGTGATATAACTATTACCTTATCATATTCGAGTATGGCGAAATATCCTGGACACCAAGGTGGGATCTTTAGATTGTGATAATCAATTTGTGTGAATTGGTGAACGATGTCGTTCACATGTATCCGTTTATACCAACTTGGAGGTAACTCCATTCGTGTAACTTAACCAACATGTGAAAAACACAACTGTAAATGTTTTATTGATTTTTGTGCAATTTGTAAATTGCATGTGTTTTATAAAAGAGCTCAAAGGTTTTGAAGCATTGCTCGTTAAGCATGTAAGACTTGTTTTGTGGCGTATGCCATGTTTTAAACACTTGTTGATTGTTGCGGTTGTGATGTGATATTTAAAAGCTGATTAAATTGTGTACAAGTATACACATCGAACAAGTAATAAAGTTTTTGAGTGAGATCGTTCCATGAGTATTGGGTAGGTTATTTCAAAAATAGTTAACATACACAAAACATAAAATAATCCTTTGTATTAACATATGCTAAAACAATTCTGCAAGTGTCACCAAAATGCTTTAGTAAAATAAAGATGTCACCAGTGATGCTAGAGCAAAACAAATATTGTCACTAAAATGAAGTAATAATTAAACAAATATTTAAGAAATAAATAAAGCTGCACAAACACAACACAGAGAAGATATTCAAGCTTAAGATAGGCTAGGCTTGCTATGGTATGACCTCACTGTTCTCATGAATGCTACTGTTCCACTGGTTTACTTGTGCTTGACGAAGTTTACTAAAAATGCCTCCACTATCCCTAGTCAGAAGACCTAACACTCGAAAATGCTAAAGCATTACCTCTCTGTCTCAATCCTAACACTTCTAATGTTGATAAAATGCAACCCCTTTTAGTCGTTGAAACTCTACCTTATCCCTAAAGTGAGTTAGGATTCTGTTCCCGCAACAACCCCATTGTTCAAGTTGGTCTAGCTTCGTTTATCCCTAGATCTAAGCTTCCCAAACCCCTTGAGCTATGGCTACCTCCCGGTGCTCTTACAAACCAAGATTTAGGTGAAAAAGTGTTAGCTTTCTTGAACAAAACACAAATTTAAACACTAGATATAATAAACATCCATTAAAACAAGTAAAAATCATCCAAAACAAGCCTAAGTCATACTAGTTTAGTTCATGGCTAGGTAAAAGAAACTAACTTTCGTCCTTTGCAATACATTTTCAACAACTTAGAAAAGAGGTAAACAAAGTGAAGAGGAAGGAAGTCTCAAACGCATGTACCGTGACACTTTTCCTAGCTTGTCGTTTCTCTCAAAGCCGCACAAATCCTTTGCTTGAAGCCACCAACAATGGTGGCTTGGCTAGAGGTTGAAGACGAAGGAAAATGCCCTCCTTTCTTCTTTCTTCTTCCTCGTGCTCTCTTAAAGTTCGCTCCTTTTTGTGGCTCCTTTAGCTACTGATTTTTCCTTTCTCTTGCTCAGCATGTTTGTCGAAGTAGGCTTAGCCTTTTATTTATAGGAGGCTTCTAGGGTTTTATGCCCTAATGGTTAAAAGGAATATTCTTTGACATTTGATGCAGTAGATGACAGTAGGATGCAGGTCTACAGGAGCGGTGCAACGCCTGTCAAGGAGAGGTGCAGCTGAACTGGAAAATGCGTGAGGACTGTGGGCTGCATGTATGTCCTTTCTTCTATCATATTTTGTCCACCCACAATGCTATAATATCTTTGAAGTCCGATCCAACACTTGACAAACATGCTATAGCATCTCTTTTGTTCTTTCAACTTTGCTTCAGCAATCTGCACATCAAAACCAAGAAAATACCCTTCAAAGTAACATCTTTAAAAATAAAAGAGAAAATAAAATAAAAACCTAAACTAAATGCAAATGCACATGAAATGCAACTAAATGCAATGCAAATGAACTTAAAATAAAACAAAACCTTAAGTAAAAGGGTAAAAAACATACGCTTTTTAGAGCGTTAATATTGATTTTTCTACTAGTGACTTGATAGTCACAAATGGTTTTTTTGAACATGACTTACTTTTAAATTATTTTTTTGTATAATATGAGCTGCATTACAAGTAGTTAAATTATTTTATAATTCACTCACTAAGCTTAAGCTTAACATGTCTTTGTTCCTTGTAATGCAGATAAGAAGTGAGTTAGTCATCCGAGAAAGTAAGGAAAACTCTAACTGCTTTCTAAGCTCAAGTAAGTTTCTTTTAAGTTTGAACCTTAGGTAGTTTAGGGAGCAATGGTGATGAAGAACCTTATGACTTATGAGTTTGAATAATGAATTTTGCATATTGGTATACTTTCCAAATAAAAATAAATAAAAAAATAAGCAAGAAAATAAAGAAAACAAAATTTAGTTGCGAATCCTCGATAACGGCGCCAAAAACTTGACGCGTGTCAAATATGCGCAATTTATGCAAGTGAACACGTTGCAAGTAATAAAGTAATAAGCATTATCGTGTATCGTCTCCACACTTTTCTTCTACCTTGGCCTCAACATTGCTTCACTACTACTTCGGCCCTGGATATTCCTACATGTACAGAATATGTAATAATTTCTGCATTCTCTATAAATATTGACTTTGTAAGTAATGATAATGGAATATCCAATATTTGCGCAAAGAGTCCATATTTCAGTTCAAGTTGGTGTATAATAGATGCATAAAGTACCATGAGAAGGGTAGTAAATAACTACCTTTTAGGCACTCATCAAATACCCTCAAACTCAAACTATTGCTTATCCTCAAGCAATGCAAGACACTAAATTGCCGAACCTTACTCCCCTTTGGTCTTACTTTTCCATCTATTCTCCCCACTATGGTCATGTCTATCTTTCCGTTTTAGCCACTAGTTTACCCAAGGACTTTTACTAAGAAACAAGCTATAAGGCTAGGTGAGTGTGTGCGTTTTATGGACAAGGTTGATTCAAGGTTTTCTTAGATAAACTCTAAGTTCAAGACAAATAGAATTTCGGACTAAAGCTGTCTCCTTAAAACAACAAGTCTTGAGCCAATTTCGGGCACCTCAAGATATGCGTTTTTTATTTTCTTCTTGTTCTTATTTTTTTCTGATTAACCACCTATTTAGTATACTAGAGCCAGTTTTGGGCACCTCTAGAACGAAGGAGAGCAAAACTAGAGCCAGTGATAGGCACCTCTAGTTATTTTTCCAAAAGTTCTAAGTCTTTATCACCTAACTTTATTAAAAGAATTCCTAAATCAAACAAGTCCAAAAAGTGTATTTTCTTTCTAACTCTAAAACAAGCTTCTAAGTTTTATTCCATGAGTATCCTATGGTTAACCCTTCAAAACAAAACTTGGCCATGGTAAGGAGAAAGATTTGTATAGCCTTAAAGGAGTAAACTAAAGCAAAGCTGATGTAGGATAGTGCTAGATTACAAATAGTAATTCAAGAAAAGAGAATATTATTAAAAAAATTCAGAAAAAATTTACTCCATTTTCATGGTAATGCCACGACAGTGGATAGCCTCGGCAGTGCTTTTGCACCTATAATCTCCCCCAAACTCAAACCGAGCATTGTCTTTAATGCTCAAAATATAAGACAAACAACAAATAAAATATGGAAATAGACAAAAGCAGTAAATGAAATTATTTATAACGACTCCGAGGAGCTGCTTGTACGAAGCATTCTCCTAGGCCTTGCTGCTGATGCCTTTCGTCTGGATCCTTGTGCTGGTGATTGATGTTGTTTGGCCTACTGATGCGGCTGAACTCGACTAGGCGGTGTGCGGTGCGTTGGTGTTGTAACTTCATCCCCTTCTTCCACCTCGTCCATATTGTCTGTGTCCATGATTTCCGTTTCGCCCCCTTCCGTGGCAGTGAGTATTGTTGATTCATGTGACGAACTGTGACATTCATCAATCTCGCGAGATAACGTATCTCTACTGAGACTGGGCATAGGGATTGGTTCCTTTTGGGGAGAGTTAAAGACAGCTCACCTCTTGGATGACCTGTGGCTGGTAGATGATACTCTGGCAGACCTTGCTGGCCTAGAAGTTCCAACAGCATGAAGCTGTTGGTGCGGCCGTGGCTGGTAAAATGGTTGCAGCCCTGGGGCAAGTATTGTCTCAATGTAAAGGGAGACAGTAACAAATATGTTGACTGGGAATTCGGGGAATTTCCCCCTTGATGTGGGAAGCTTTGCATCATCATGTTGGCTAAAGATGTGTTGAAGTCGCGCTGGTACTCCATGTAGCGTTGTTGGCGAAGGTCCATGGCTGCCATCCTTTGCAGAATTTCTTCGTATGGATCTGCTGCGGTAGTTGGCTCGGCAGAGGCTGGTGCTTCTGTTGAATACTTCCCTCCGTAGGTGAAGTCGACAGTAAACTGCTGCGGCGTTGCCTGGATAGGTTCTGCATGCGTGATCTGCATAACTCGGTGGTAGAAATCTCTTGTCCATCCCTACCGAGTTGGCATATATTCATCCATGTCTTCGACCGGAACTCCTGCATTAATGCACAAGATAGAGATTGAACATGGGAAATAAAGCGGTCCACGTTCCTTCTTACCACATTCATGAATTTCGTGAAGAATGATCTCTCCAATGTTGATTCTTCTCTTCTTGATGATAGATTGGATCAACACCAGTCTTTTACGATCCACTATGTAATTATGGGAGGTTGGGATAAGTCGTCTTTTGACATAGGTAAACCATATCTTGTCCTCGGGTATTAGACTCTACCTTGTTACTGAACCCTTATGAGCACCGGTTTCCCATGAGATGTTGCTGTAGCAAAGCTCATCTTTAATCTCTTCATAGTCTTGAGTGGTGATGCTATCTACGAATTCAGTATGATCATCACGTGTGGGTGTGAGACCATAAAATTCATTGATGACTTTGGCATCAAGTTGCACAGGCTTTCCTCGATAGTGGATAAAGAGGTTGTCCTTGCTCGGCTCATGTGCGTAAAATTCTCTCACAATTGTGGCGTTCGCCGGTGAAGGCTGTAGGCAGAATGCCTCCCAATCTTGATACTAAATCTTATTGAATAAGTATGATTCAATGCCGAAGTATATCTCATTGGTCTGTTGAAATCCTTGCTCTTTCCATAATTGTCGAGCAACGAACAAGCGATTGAATCGGTCAGTAACAGTGGCAGGGGAGAATCTTGTGTAAGAAGCCATTAATTGTTCGTGGAGAATGGTTTGAGAAATTTTGGAGTAAGAGAGAGAGTTCTGAAAATTTCAAGAGATTGGAAAGATAGTGAGAGCAAGATTGTTCAAGAAAGCAAAAGTAGCAAGAATGCAAGAGTAAATAATGCACAGCAATGAGTCTGCTTCTATAGGCTATAAAAATATGACTGTTAAAAAATAGCCGTTAGGCATTTACTGCCTTGATGCACAGTTACTACCGCGACGAATTTCTCGGTAGAGAGCCATTACACTATTTCTGCCCGTTAGGAATTCTGCAGCTCTGACACAGTGCACTACCGCGGTAGTAGACTTCCTGCTGTGGTATAATTTTTCTGCATTCGTTGCTTTATTTTAAAAAAATAAAAATATAAAATACTGAAAATAAAGCATAACAACATAAAATACTGAAAATAATAATATATAAACTAATCCTAATATAATAATTAAAATTGAAGGGAATAGATTATGTTACTTGTGGAGTGCATATGAATGCATCTCCCATTTTTATTATCTCCTTCTGGCCCGTATCTTTCTTCATGAATTGGCTAGTCCCTTTAGTGCATTCGACTTCTCCTTTAGGTTTTATTCGTTTACCGAACAGTCTACCGAGCGTGCTGCCTAGGTAGGATGTTTTAGTACCCTGATTTGGTGTATAGAGAGCCTTAGATTCTGCTGGAGCGTCTGAATTTGTTAGATTGTGGAAGGCGTTCAACTTGACTTGTTGATCGTTTATTCGCATTGTGAGCTCACCATTTTCCACATCGATGATGGTGCGTCCAATAACAAGGAAAGGTTGACCCAATATGATCAGTGCATTATCGTCGGCCTCACAGTCAAGGACAAGAAAGTCGACAAAAAATATAAACTTGTCGACCTTCACCAGAATGTCCTCAATTTTGCCTTCAAGATGCACGTAGGACCGATCCGCAAGTTGGAGCAGTACTGTTGTTGGTTTTGCTCGTCCTATTTCAAGTTTTTGAAAAACTGATTTGGGCATTAGGTTGATGCTTGCTCCCAAGTCACATAGGGCCTTTCCTTTATAACCATCCCCAATCGCACAAGGGATTGTGAAGCATCCAAGATCCTTTAGCTTGGGTGGCATGCGATTATGCAAAATGGCCATGCAACCTTCAGTGGCTGCCACCGTTTCAAATTCTCCTAGCCTTCATCATTTGGATACTATGTCCTTTAAGAACTTGACATAGTTGGGCATTTGTTCAATAGCCTCAACTTGTGGCAAGTTGATATGGACCTGTTTTAAGATGTCTAGGAATTTTTGAAATTGGTGGTCCTGTTTATGCTTTTTTAACCTCTGCGGGAAAGGAGGTGGTGGTCTTACGTCCTTCAGGTTTCCTTGGATATTGAGTTTAATACTTGGGGTGAACTTATCTGCAGCTACCTCGGCAGGTGTTTTTGTTACTGTTGGTTTTGTTGCTGTGGTAGTGCTTTCGGCAAGGTCCTGCTCAGCTTCTGAGTCCTCATGATGTTTCTTTTCTGGTTGGACTCTATCGGTTGAGGTCCTTTCTTTATCTTTTAATTGTAGGCCACTTCTTATTGTAATTACCTTGCATTGCTCGTGGCCTAACACCTTAGCAACTTCAGTATTGCTAGGTAAACCCCCTTGTGGTCGAGTGTTTTGTCGTTGGGCAAATTGACCAACTTGGGTTTCTAAAGACTTTATCGCAGCCTCCTAGTTCTGCAGTCTCATCTTAGTTCGGTTCATGAAGTCATCAGTGCGCTTCATGAAGCGGCTATTCTCGATCATGTAAGCATCAGTCTTTGTCATAAAAGCCGTGAGAGAATCTGTCAATGCATTCAGAGACTATTGCTGTTGTACCTGCTGCTGTGGAATGGGCTGCTGAGTATGCTGCTGCGGCAGGTTCTGGCTTTGATGCTGGAATCCAGGGGCTTGATTAATTGGATTTAAGGCATTGTTAAGGTTACTCCATGAAAAGTTTGGATGCCTTTTCCAGGATGGGTTGTAATTGTTGGACATCATTTGATTGTTTCTGTTATAGTTTCCAACATATAGACTGGTTTCCTCATCTTGCATATAATCTGATGAGTTAACTGCCTTAACCTTATGTATGTTTCTCTGGGCTTGCATATTCTGAACCATCTTGGTCAGAGAAGCCAATTGTGCTACCACCGAACTAGATGTATCTACTTCATGGGCAGTAGCATGACGTCTCATTCCTCCTCGACTTGATGTGGGAAATTGGAAATCGTTCCTTGTGAGTTTGTTCAGAATCTTAATGGCCTCCACGAGTGCTCTATCCAAAAGTGTCCCATTCGCGGAAACGTCTAGCATCATTCTTGTGGAAGCATTGGTAGCATTATAAAACATGGAGACTTGCATCCACAAGGGAAAACCATGTAGTGGGCATTTTTTTAACAATTCTCTGTAGCGTTCTCATGCCTCATACATTGGTTCATCCTCATCTTGCCAGAATGATATGATTTCATTACGGATATGATCATAGAGATTTATCAGATTAAACCTCGTAATGAATTTTTGGCAGAGTGCCTCCCAAGATCCTATGGATCCTACTGGGATACCATTCAACCAAGTTTTCTCCTTATCCCTCAGTGAATATGGGAACAATTTTAACCGTAAAATATCTTCATGGACTCCTTGAATCTTGAAAGAATTGCACACTTCCATGAAAGATTTAAGATGCTGCCTTGCATCTTCAGTAGCAGACGCACTAAACTGTCCAATTGTGTTCAACATGTTGAACATCACTGGTTTAAGCTCAAAGTGAGTTACTTCGATTTCTGGTGTGACTACGCCAGGGTTGAGTCCGTATAGATCTCCACCAGATAGTCTCTAATAGTGGGCTGCCTCGGTAATGGTTGCGGCAGTGGCTGCTGCAGTATTGCTGGTGGTAGTACATTATGATCAACAGGTGGAATTTGTCCTCTTGGTAGATCATCCATGATTTGGGACATGTTTCGCCTCATATGGTGTCTTGTTCGTTCAATTTTAGGATCCAATTCATATAATGGACCACTCGGGTTTGCCCTGGTCGTAAACCAAATAAATTAAAGTTAATAAAAATAAAATAAATAATTAAAATTAAAGTTAGATAAAGAATGATTAAAGAGAAAGAAAATAAGGAAAACAAAATTTAGTTGCCAATCCCCGATAACAACGTCAAAAACTTGATGCGTGTAATAAAAGCGCAATTGAGTGCACTGTGCACGTCGCCAAGTAATAAAGTGATAAGTATATCGTGTATCGTCTCCACAGGGATTGGTATACTTAATATGTCTCCCCTTGTTCCCTTGCTCCTGAAAATAAAGTAAAAACACAGATAAGTGGATTTGTTTAACTAACTAAATAATTAAATAACAAAATATAAAATAAAAGGTTGAGAACGATATAAAGAAAGTGGGTAGGATCCAGCTGCGTCAATTAGTGGATTCAATTGATCTTCTTCTTGTCCAATGCAATTACATAACACTACTTCACCAGTACTGCAGATATAGCCTCGGCAGCATTGGTGTTCTCTGCCACGACAATCTCTTGCTCTTGGGCAGAGGCATCAAAGTTCAGCAAAGTGTCCGTATTTGACTCCGCTCATCTCTAAGTCAGAGTGCTGTTGATGACTGGTCCTTGACAATACCTCTCGGCGTAAATCAACGATAACCACCAACTAATCCAACACTTCTTTTAGCTGCTAAAACTCTTAACCTATCTCTAGGCCGAGTTAGTGTCTACAGTACCGTACTTATCCCTTTCGTAAATCTACACCTCTCGATGCTAGATAAATATATTACTTACAAACTTCTCTCTCTAGCTTGAATGCAAGAACAAGGAATGACAATAGGATAAGCAAAGTTTGATATTATTATTGCATAAGAACAAAGAAATAAGAATCAATCTTCTCTCACTAATATCTACAACCTTCATCTATCCCTAAGAAATTTAGAACATAATATCGTTAGGTAAATTCTTAGGGAGAAAAGTTTCTCTAAAAATCGTCTCTCTCCAAACAATGTGGCCGACTAAGGTATATATAGTCTTAACCTAGGGCAAACCTTTTCTAAATAGACTCCAACTTGGAGTAAGGAACAAGTATTCTTCAAGGGATCTGATATTTCCAAGTTTGTCGTCTTCTAGAAGGGTTTTCCTGCTTGATCTTTGACTTGGGCTTTTAGTGCGCTAGCCTGGTCCGATTGGTGTGCTGCATCTTCCAGAATGTTCTCTATATTTTTATCTTTTATTGCGCCTCCAATGTTGGTGATGCCATTCTGGATTCTGCCACGGCCTTGTCTTCTGTCTCAGCCTCAATATTGCTTCACTGCTGCTTCGGCCTTGGATATTCATGCATGTACAGAATACGTAATAATTTCTGCATTTTCTATAAATATTGACTTTGTAAGTAATGATAACGGAATATCTAATATTTGCGCAAAGAGTCCATATTTCAGTTCAAGTTGGTGTATAATAGATGCATAAAGTACCATGAGAAGGGTAGTAAATAACTGCCTTTTAGGCACTCATCATAGTGTACACGTCGCAAGTAATAAAGTGATAACTATATTGTGTATTGTCTCCACAGGGATTGATATACTTAATATGTCTCCCTTTGTTTCCTTGCTCCTGAAAGATAAAGTAAAAACACAAATAAATGGTTTTGTTTAACTAACTAAATAATTAAATAACAAAACATAAAATAAAGGATTGAGAACGATATAGAGAAATTGGGTATGATCCAACGGTGCCAATTAGTGGATTCGATTGATCTTCTTCTTGTCCAATGCAATTATACAACACTGCTTTGGCAGTACTATAGATACAACCTTGACAGCGTTAGTGTTCTCTGCCGCGGCAATCTCTTGCTCTTGGGCAGATGCATCAAATTTCAGCAAAGTACCCGTAATTGACTCCGCTTATCTCTAAGTTAGAGCGCTGTTGATGACTGGTCCTTGACGATACCTCTCTGCGTAAATCAACGATAACCACCAACCAATCCAACACTTCTTTTAGCTTCTGAAACTTTTAACCTATCTCTAGGCCAAGTTAGTATCGTCAACACCGTACTTATCCTTTTCGTGAATCTAACTCTCTCGATGCTAGATAAATAGATTATTTACAAACTTCTCTCTCGAGCTTGAATGAAAGAACAATGAATGACAATAGGATAAGCAAACTTTGATATTATTATTGCATTAGAACAAAGAAACAAGAAACAATCTCCTCTCACTAATATCTACAACCTTCACCTATCCCTAAGAGATTTAGAACATAATGTCGATAGGTACAAATCTTAGGGGAAAGGTTTCTCTAAAATCGACTCCCTTAACAATGTGGCCGGCTAGGCTATATATAGTCTTAACCTAGGGCAAACCTTTCCTAAATAGATTCTAACTTGGAGTAAGGAGCAAGTCTTCTAATATTTTCAAGTTTGCAACCTTCTAGAAAGCTTTTCCCATTCGGTCTTTGTCGTGGGCTTTTAATGCGCTAGCCTGGACCAGTTGGTGCGCTGCATCTTCTAGAATATTCTCTATATTTTTGTCTTTTATTCGCCTACAATGTTGATGTTGACACTCTGGATGCTGTCGTAGCCTTGTCTCTACCTCGGCCTTAGAACTGCTTCACCGTTGCTTCGGCCCTAGATATTCCTGCATGTACAGAATATGTAATAATATCTATATTCTCTATAAATTTTGACTTTGTAATTAGTGATAACAGAATATCCAATATTATGCAAAGAGTCCATATTTCAGCTAAAGTTGGTGTATAATAGATGCATAAAGTACAATGAGAAGGGTAGTAAATAACTGCCTTTTAGGCACTCATCAAGAATCATTAGGTTTTGGGCTGATGATGTTTCAGATACGTTTGGCTAGGTTTCGGTGTTTTCGGCTAGGTTTTACGGTGGTATTATGGAGGTTTGATGCGGCTGATGGTTTAAGCATGTTATAATGTGAGAATGCTCTATTTTTAATGTTATAGAGGTAGTGCAAGAAGGTGATTAAGTGCTGGTGCTTTGGCATGGTCATCGGAATATCGACAAAAGTTCGTTTTGCTTATCGGTGAGTGTTTTCGGACTTAAAGCGAGTCGCATTTGGTATAGTTCTGTTTTGGGGACTATGGAAGAGTGTAAAAACTTTCTATAGTTCAAGAGTAAGTGAAGTACATGTTTTTAATATATGAGCATGGGTTTCGGCTACATTTAGTAAAGACATTGATATTGTTAGTTCAATGAGATTTTGGAAATGCATAAACATGATTTTGAATTGATGCAAGCATGAGATAATTTTGCTGAAATCCATGGTTTATTACAGCATCCATGGTTATGGAAATGTGAGAATTGATTTGGAATACAATGTGGTTAGTTGCCTTACATATGATGGTGCCGTTGGGAATGACATTTGGTTCACTTGATGAACATATTATGCATGCATTATGAGCAACAAATTACAATGCAAACTTGATTATGATATTGGCTTAGTGACACTAACTTTAGACTCGAATACGAATGACATGTCATTAGGATTGAGTGTACTATAAACATTATTGAAAATATGGAATATTGCCTACACGTAACGAGGGTGACTATGTATCTAATCGTGCATGGTAGAGCCGCCTACACGTAACAAGGGTGACTTTGTGTCTAACCGTGCGTGGTAGAGCCAGTAAATTGACTTTGTGTCTTGTTAATTTGACTTTGTGTCATGTAAAGGTGACTTGTGTCACGACGAGACTAATGATCTCTAGATCCGTGTATTCGGTGAACTTAAGATTCACAATAAGTGATCACTAGAAGCCAATAAGTATTCATAGATTCAAAGAGAACATTATGCATCATTCTTGAATTGTTTTGATAATGTTATGCATGCACAAGGAAGTGTTTTGGTTTACGAACATAAATATAAAATGAAAAACATGTATAATTTAGTGATGCATTACAATTATGGTTTCATTACGGTTTAAATAGCTGCATTGATGTTTTTTTAGAGCCTCCTCACTAAGCATGTTGTGCTTATGCTCTACTTTCATTTTTGTAGAAAATTAAAGACATTTGGAGCTTCATTTAGAGAAAGAGGATCAAGGGAAAGGATTACAACATTTTGGTATGATTTTGGCAAATAAGTTGGGGCTTTGCAATGTGTAGATCGAACCCCATATGAGAGTATGTTTAGTTAGTGAAGCTTTGTAATAAGATATTTTCTTCGGTGTTTGCCTATTTGGTTGATGAACTTTGAGATTACCCTTGATTTCTTAAAGAATGTCTATACGTGATTATTCTATGCTTAAAGCATGCACACTTACACAAGCATAAACACTCTTGTTTTCAATAAAATATTAGGAAGCATGCCTATAGACTCTTTGAAGTTCTCGATGTTAATGATGATGTGGTTTATGATATTAATATGCTTAGGAATTATGCATGTAGTGTGGGTAATTATTGGTTGTGTTAAGTAGATGAAACCCCCTTTAAAAGTGTTTGAACTTGTGGTTCTAGGCAGGGGGTATCGATACACCCTGTGGTGGTATCGATACCCTAAGGCTAAAAAGGGGGCAACATCGAACGACCGTTCGATGCAATTATGCCACTAGACAGACCGGTATCGATACCATCCAAGGTGGTATCGATACCATTTAGCTTCAAATGGTCAAAATTAATTATTTTCAAAAATGTATCGAGACCAGTCCTGGTGGTATCGATACCCCTGACCAAATTGTAAAATTTTGGAGTTGTTTGTGGCACGTTAGATCGTATAATTTCACATAGTCGAGTATAGAAGCTATGCATGCCATGCTGAGTTGATATGACATCATAATGCAAGATGATAACTTAACTTTATAACAATTAAACAAAGATGGGTGTAGTACCAAGACATTTACCTGTTTTACAAATAGGTCCTTAATCTAAAATTACAAAATTGGTGATGCTATGATGCTCCGATTGATCTGAATTTCGTTGTGTGTATGCTATGCATGTTTAATTGAATTTTGGTAGATTGAATTTCCGGTTTGGTGTTGAAATAAAAATATTTACTTTTGGTCCCTAGTTATATACACTTTAATTGAATGATTAAATGTAGTCCGAATGCTTCCATTCTCGAATTGCATGAACTCGTTATACATAGGAAACTAATCTTGCATCTAGTAAAAAAAATATATAATGGTTTTCAGGGTTGTTTATCGAATCGGACCTTCGCGGGTTTGGTTCGATATTCCCCGTGTGACCCGTTAGTGATGATTCTGTCTAAGCCGGGCTAAGGGGTTACATTTGGTGGTATAAGAGACAGGTTTATAAAAATGTGAATAGTTTAATAAGAGCGTGTAGTAGGTTTTCTAAGTTGTGTGTTTAAATGTGCGATTGAGCATGATATGTGTGATTGGGCATGATATGTTGTTATTGTGTGAAAAATTTATTCATGATGATTGTGCTGTGAATAATAATGGTTAAACTGAGGTTATCGGTTACACATTGCCAATGCCAATATATTTTCTGATGCTTTTCAATTTTTCCTTGGATCTTGTCCGAATGTAAATTTAATTTGTTTTAATATTGTGTTTTAAATTTCATGTATGAAGTTCTTGAGATATGCCTCCGACACGCGAGACGCGTGCTAGTGCGAGCTTGATCACTGATGATCAGGTACAGGGTGATGCGACTACTAGAGAAGAGCCGCTTCCACCTCCTCCACCTGTTGGTGATCCCTCAGTCCCTTTTGGAGGACAGTTCAAAGAGTTTACCCTGTTCATTTAGGCAATGACGGGAGCGTTTTAGGCTGCTATGGCTGGGGTGCACGTTCCAGCTCCTGTTCCTGTCATAGTAGTTACCCCTGGGCTACGATTGGAGCGTTTGCGTAGCTTGGGTGGTGTCGAGTTTCGTGGTTCTAACCAGAGCTCAGCTGAGGAATGGTTGGTTAGCACGGAGATGATTGTTGACCAGATGGATTGTTAGGATACTTGTAGGATGGGTTATGTGGTTTCTCTGCTCTAGGGTGAGGTATATAGGTGGTGGACTACCACGAAAGCGGGTGTAGCTGCTGCTAACCTAACATGGGAGTACTTCAGGACCACTTTTGTGCGGAAGTTTATGGGTCCCCAGTACGAGGATGCTAGGAAAAGAGAGTTTATGGATTTGATGCAGGGTGTTAAGTTCGTAGCTGAGTATGAGATACAATTTATTAGATTGAGTCATTATGCTCCTGAGCTGGTTCCTACGGAGCGTAAGAGGTATGACAAGTTCCGATATGGCTTGGATCCGGAGATTAAGACATATTTGCTAGCTGCTGAGTATTCTGGGTTTGATGTGTTGGTAAATCGGGCCAAAGATGTTTTAGAGTCTTTGAGGGAGGCTAGGAAGTCTTCCGATGTTGTTTAAAAGGCCTATTGAGGCTAGTAATCAGGGTAACATGGGTAAGAGGTTTCATGACAATCGTTACCGAGCGAACCAACACTATGGTGATCTTGGACGCGGTGGTCGTGCGTAGCAGCCTGGTAGAGGTGGTGGTGACATCTCGGTGTGTAACATATATTCTAAGCGCCATCCGGAAAAGTATTGGTGGGCCTCTGATGCATGCTTTGGTTGTGGATCTAAGGATCACCAGAGACGGGATTGCCCGAAGTTTGCTGGTGAAGCTGGTAATCGAGCTGAGGCTATAGTGGTACCTGGTAGAGGATGCGGTGGAGGTTGAGGTCCATTCCAAAGGCAAGGTGATGGTCGTAGAGTCTATGCTCAACGTGGGGCCCGTAATGCTATGGATGTGGTTGCAAGTACTTTTTCTTTGCAAAATGTACCATTGTTTTCTTTAATAGATTCAGGATCTACGCATTCATATGTTTTGAGTAAGCATGCATATTTGTTAGATATCCCTGTTGAGGTTTTAGATGTGGGAGTTGTGGTTACTAGTTCTTTGGGTGAGACGGTGACCGTAAAGAGGTTGTATAAAAGGTGTCCGTTGGAGGTACAAGGGCATGTCTTTGAGGTAGACTTGATGGAGCTGTCGTTTCATGGTTTTGATCTTATCTTGAGTGTAGATTGGTTGACAGAGCATAGAGTAGTGGTGAATTTTGAAAAGAAGTGGGTTACTTTGAGGTTGTTGGATGGTGGCGAGGTTGTGGTAAAGAATGAGTATACAGGATTTTTATCCAATGTGATTTCGGCTTTAGAAGCTGAGAAGTTGATGCAACATGATGGTGTGGCATATTTAGCATATATGATGAACCCGGGGATAGGAGAGTTTCGGGTGTAGGACATTCGAACGATACGTAATTTTCCGGAAGTGTTTCCTGAAGAGTTGCCAGGATTACCTCCCGATCGCGATGTGGAGTTTAGTATTGAGTTGTATGCTGGTACTAATCCTTTATCCATTGCTCCTTATCGTATGACACCTAAGGAGTTGAAGGAGTTAAAGATGCAGTTGCAGGAGTTACTTGATCGAGGTTTTATCCGACCGACCGTATCACCTTGGGGTGCGCCGGTGTTGTTTGTGAAGAAAATGGATGGTACTATGAGAATGTGTATTGATTATCGACAACTGAACAAGTTGACCATGAAGAATAAGTATCCTTTGACAAGGATCGACGATTTATTTGATCCGTTTCGGGGAGCAAGTGTGTTCTCGAAGATTGATTTAAGGTCGGGGTATTAGTAGTTAAAGGTGAAAGAAGATGATGTATTGAAAACGGCTTTCCGGACAAGGTATGGCCATTATGAGTTTTTGGTAATGCTGTTTGGGTTGACGAATGCCCCTGCTGCTTTTATGGATATGATGAACCGAGTGTTTCATGAATACTTAGACCATTATGTGATAGTATTCATAGATGATATTCTCGTATATTCACGTACCGAGGAAGATCATGATCGGCATTTGTAGATTGTGTTGCAAGCTTTGAAGGAGAACCAGTTGTATGCCAAGCTGAGTAAATGTGAGTTTTGGCTAAAGGAGGTGGTGTTTCTTGGTCATGTGGTGTCGGAAAAGGGTATTAGTGTTGATCCAAAGAAGATTGATGTTGTTATGAGTTGGAAACAACCAAGGTCTGTGTTGGAGGTTCGGAGTTTTCTAGGCTTGGTCAGGTATTATTGTAGGTTTGTTGAGGGTTTTTCGAGCATTGCTGCTCCTATGACCAAGCTTTTTCAAAAGAAGGTTCCTTTTGCGTGGAAAGAAAGTCAACAAAGAAGTTTTGAGAAGTTGAAGGAGCTTTTGACTAGTACTCCGGTGTTGGTTCAGCCCAAGTCCGGTAAGGATTTTGTGGTTTATAGTGATACATCGTATGTTGGTCTCGGGTGTGTTTTGATGCAGGAAGGGAAGATTGTAGCTTATGCTTCTAGACAGTTAAAGCTATATGAGAAGAATTATCCGACACATGATTTGGAGCTTGCGGCGATGGTCTTTGCTCTGAAGATTTGGAGACATTATTTGTATGGTGAGAAGTGTACTATATACACGGATCATAAGAGTTTGAAGTATCTCATGTCGCAGAAGAATCTGAACCTTAGGAAACGTAGATGGATGAAGTTGCTTAAGGATTATGATTTGTCTATTGAGTATCATCCGGGGAAAGCCAATATGGTAGCTGATGCTTTAAGCCGTAAGGCGGCGGTTGAGTTGAGGGTGATGTTTGCTAAGTTGAGTATTTCTAAGGAAGGTGGTTTAGTAGTGGAGTTGCAAGTTAAACCTATCTTGGTTGAGATGATAAAGGTGAAAAAGCTAGAGGATGAGTCTTTGGTGCCTTACGTGAAGGATATCGCTGAGGGTAAACCAACTGAGTATCATTTTGATGATGATGAGGTGTTGTGTTTTAGAGGTCAGATTGTGGTGCCGGATGATTAGGAGTTGAGGCAAGCTATCTTAGTGGAAGCTCATACTAGTCCGTTTGCTATGCATCTGGGTGGTGTGAAGATGTATAGAGATCTCAAAGGTGTGTATTTTTGGGTTGGTTTAAAGAGAGATGTGACGGAGTTTGTGTCTCGGTGTATGGTGTGTCAGCGGGTGAAAGCTGAACATCAGTTCCCTGCAGGTTTGTTGTAACCGGTTCAAGTTCCAAAATAGAAGTGGGAGAGAGTTACAATGGATTTTGTGACGGGGTTGCCTTTAACGCCGTCAAAAAAGGATTATATATGGGTGATTGTTGATAGGTTTACGAAGTGTGTACATTTTCTTGCGGTGCATACGACATACTCCATGGATAAGTTAGCGATTTGTATGTTTCTGAGGCGGTAAGGTTGCATGGGGTACCTAAGTCGATCATATCGAATAGAGATCCGCGGTTTACATCTATGTTTTGGAGGAGTTTGCAGGCTGCTCTGGGTGCAAGGCTTAGCTTTAGTACAAATTATCATCCACAGACAGATGACCAGTCTGAATGTGTTATTCAGACTTTGAAGGATATGTTGAGGTGTTGTATCATTGAGTTTCAAGGTTCTTGGGAGAAACAATTGCCTTTGGTGGAGTTCGCATATAACAATAGTTTTCAGGCGAGTATACAGATGGTACCGTTTGAGGCTTTATACGAGCGTAGGTGTTGTACACCTTTGTGTTGGAAGGAAGTTGGGCAAAAGTATGTTTCTTTGCCTCAAGTTTTAAAAGATACGGATGAGAAGATTAAGCTTATTTGTGCTAAGCTTAAGGAAGCTTCAGAAAGGCAGAAGTCCTATGCCGATTTGAAGCGCAGAGAGATAGAGTATGCTATTGGGGACAAAGTATTTCTTAAGGTTTCACCGTGGAACAAAGTCATGAGATTTGGGTGTAAAGGTAAGTTGAGTCCACGTTTTATTGGACCATATGAGGTGTTGGAGCGTATTGGTTCTGTTGCTTATAGGTTAAGGTTGCCAGAGGAGTTGAGTAGGATGCATGATGTTTTTTCATGTATCGATGCTTCGTAGATATAGGTCGGACCCTTCTCCTGTTGTTCCAGTATAGGAGATTGAGTTAAGGGTGGATATGAGTTATGAGGAAGAACCGGTGGGGATTTTCGATGTGGATACAAAGGTTCTTCGGAAAAAGATCAAAGATTTGGTTAAGGTACTTTAGAAACACCGAGGTGTTGAAGAAGCAACTTGGGAGACAAGGAAGAGCATAGAGGAGAAGTTTCTTCACTTGTTTGCTTCAGGTAAGAATTTCGAGGATGAAATTTTCTTAAGAGGGGGAGAGTCGTAACATCTCAATTTTGGGGTTAGTAGTTTGAGTATTAGTTAGGAGAATTCGATTTGGGGCGAATCGGATTCTTCGGTTCGTTATTCCGGAAAAATATAAAATAAAATATTTTAATTAGAAAAGTAACAATTTTGGAATATGGTTTAAAAAAATATTAAAAAGATGTTTCAAAATTAATAGAATGTAATTTGAACTTTAGATTGATTTTTAATTGTGTCTAATTATGTACTAGTGATCAAATTGTAATTTTTGGAAAAGTGTGGAGGATTTAATTTGTAATTTTCAAAAATTTCTATTTTTAGTGACTAAATTGGAAAACAAGTTATACTTAAAATCCTTAGAGGGTCATAAACCCAATTTATTTTTAATTAATGATTTATCCACCAAAATTATTTTCTATAAATAGTTTTAAAAAGATGATAATTCATTTTCTTTTATTTTCTTCCATAACTACTTATTTTCTCTCATCTTTTTCTCTCATTTTCTCTCAATCTTATTCATCTATTTTCTTCAATTCCTTGCTGATTTTCCCCCTTTTTCAACAAAAATTATTTCATTTTAATCATCTTTTCATTCTTTACAAAGCCTAATCATCAATTTTACTAAATCAACAACAATTTACAAGAAATCAAGAAGAGAAACTCTCATATTTTTGGTGAATAGATTTCAAAGTTAATTTACTGAACTTTCATCATTTTTTAAGGTTCTTTATTGAAATTCCCAAGTATTAGCTTGTTAATTATCAATTGGAACTTGATTTCATGTTTTAAATTCTAGATCTAATGATTTTATAATTATTTTTGTGAAATCCTTTTAGATCTCATTCAATGCTATAATTAGGTTGAGTTAATTATGTCATTTTTTCAATTAAATGATTAAATGAGCTTTAAATTTATGGCACATTAATTTAATCCTTGAATAATGCAATCGATGTTGTTTAAAGGTAGTTTTCGGTGTTTTTAGGTCTATTATAGGTGTTTTAATGTTGATGGAGATATAAGGATGCTTTAGATGTGATTTTGGTTCATAATTGATGTGGATTTGATGTAAGAATCATTGGGTTTTGGGCTGACGATGTTTCGGATACGTTTTGGCTAGGTTTCGGTGTTTTCGACTCAGTTTTTCGGTGTTGTTGTGGAGGTTTGATGCGGCTGATGGTTTAAGCATGTTATAATGTGAGAATGCTCTGTTTTTAATGTTATAGAGGTAGTGCAAGAAGGTGCTTAAGTGCTGGTGCTTTGGCGTGGTCATCGGAATATCGGCAAATGCTCGTTTTCGCTTGTCGGTGAGTGTTTTCAGACTTAAAGTGAGTTGCATTTGGTATGGTTCTGTTTTGGGGACTATGGAAGAGTGTGAAAACTTTCCATAGTTCAAGAGTAAGTTAAGTACATGTTTTTAATATATGATCATGAGTTTCGGCTACATTCGGTAAAGGCATTGATGTTGTTAGTTCAATGAGATTTTGACAATGCATAAATATGATTTTGAATTGATGCATGCATGAGATAATTTTGCTGAAATCCATGGTTTATTACAGCATCCATGGTTATGGAAATGTGAGAATTGATTTGGAATACAATGTGGTTAGTTGCCTTACATATGATGGTGCCGTTGGGAATGACATTTGGTTCACTTGATGAACATATTATGCATGCATTATGAGCAACAAATTACAATGCAAACTTGATTATGATATTGGCTTAGTGATACTAACTTTAGACTCGAATACGAATGACATGTCATTAGGATTGAGTGTACTATAAACATTATTGAAAATATGGAATATTGCCTACACGTAACGAGGGTGACTTTGTGTCCAACCGTGCGTGGTAGAGCCAGTAAGTTGACTTTGTGTCATGTTAATTTGACTTTATTTCATGTAAAGGTGACTTTGTGTCACGACGAGACTAATGATCTCTAGATCCGTGTATTCGGTGAACTTAAGGTTCACAATAAGTGATCACTAGAAGCCAATAAGCATTCATGGATTCAAAGAGAATATTATGCATCATTATTGAATTGTTTCGATAATGTTATGCATGCACAAGGAAGTGTTTTGGTTTATGAACATAAATATGAAATGGCCAGCATGTATAATTTAGTGATGCATTACAAATTATGGTTTCATTATGGTTTAAATAGATACATTGATGTTTTTGTTAGAGTCTCCTCACTAAACATATTGTGCTTAAGCTCTACTTTCATCTTTGCAGGAAATTAAAGATATTTGGAGCTTCATTTGGAGCAAGAGGATCAAGGGAAAGGATTAAAATATTTTGGTATGATTTTGGAAAATAAGTTGGGGCTTAGCAATGTGTAGATCGAACCCCATATGAGAGTGTGTTTGGTTAATGAAGCTTTGCAATAAGACATTTTCTTTGGTGTTTGCCTATTTGGTTGATGAACTTTGAGATTACCCTTGATTGCTTAAAGAATGTCTGTATGTGATTATTCTATGCTTAAAGCATGCACACTTATACAAGCATAAACACTCTTGTTTTCAATAAAGTATTAGGAAGCATGCCTATAGATTCTTTGAAGTTCTAGATGTTAATGATGATGTGGTTTATGATGTTAATATGTTTAGGAATTATGCATGTATTGTGGGTAATTGTTGGTTGTGTTAAGTGGATGAAACCCCCTTTAAAAGTGTTCGAACTTGTGCTTCTGGATAGGGGGTATCGATACACCCTGTGGTGGTATCGATACCCCAAGGCTGAAAAGGGGTAGCATCGAACGATCGTTCGATGCAATTATGCCACTAGACAGACCGGTATCGATACCATCCTAGGTGGTATCGATACTATTTAGCTTCGAATGGTCAAAATTAAATATTTTCAAAATGGTATCGATACCAGCCCTGGTGGTATTGATACCCCTGACCAGATTGTGAAATTTTGGAGTTGTTTGTGGCACGTTAGATCGTATAATTTTATATAGTCGAGTATAGAAGTTATGCATGCCATGTTGAGTTGATATGACATCATAATGCAAGATGATAACTTAACTTTATAATAATTAAACAAAGATGGGTGTAGTACCATGACATTTACCTATTTTATAAATAGGTCCTTAATCTTAAATTACAAAATTGGTGATGCTATGATGCTTCGATTGATCTGAATTTCGTTGTGTGTATGCTATGCATGTTTAATTGCATTTTGGTAGATTGAATTTCCGGTTTGGTGTTCAAATAAAAATATTTATGTTTTTGTCCCTAGCTACATACACTTTAATTGAATGATTAAATGTAGTCCAAATGCTTCTATTCTCGAATTGCATGAACTCGTTATACATGGGAAACTAATCGTGCGTCTACTAAAAAATATATAGTGGTTTTCAGGGTTGTTTATCGAATCGGACCTTCGCGGGTTTGGTTCGATATTCCCCGTGTGACCTGTTAGTGCCGGTTCCGTCTAGGCCGAGCTAAGGGGGTTACAGTACCCTTGTGAGGTTGAAACAATCTTTGGAAGAAAGATTGATTTAGTTTATAACAGTTATACCTTGAATCGAAAAAAAGTTGAATTCATTAGTGAATTGGGTTAAAAATCCTTAGTGGAGCTAGGGTAGTCGATGTAGAGCTTGTTCGAAGCTTGAACCACTATAAATCATATGTTGTTCAATTTTTCAAAAGATTTATGTCATAAAACCTTAATATACCTTTCCAAGCCTAAAAGACTAACTCATACTAGTTACTTGCCTATTAACGAGAGAACACCTATAAACTCAATTGAAAACCCAACATCTATCTCTGTAGCGACCCTTAAATTATAAAACTTCGTGGTTTAATAGGATGAGATTCGCAATTTTAAAAAAGATCAATAATTGGGAATTAAGTTTTGAAATGTTAAAATATTTTGAAAATTTGAAAAATTAGAAAAATTGGGATTTTTGGAAAGACTTCAAATTAAGGTTAAAAGTTTAGAAAACGTAAAAATTTGAAAAATTAGGGATTAAGGATTAGTAAAAGAATTAGTTTTAAAAAATTTAGGATTAGGAATTTTAAGAAAATAAATTTAAAATGATTTTGAAAGATAATAATTAGAAATTTAATTAGGAGACAATTTGGAAAGCAAATTGAAAATGTTGGAAACTATTTAAACAAGGTTAAAAATTGATTGAGAAAATAGGCTAAAAAATATTTAAAAAGTGTTGGACAAGTGGTTAAAAAGGTTTGGAAAACAATTTATTATTATTAAAGAAACGATTGCAGTCTCCACCGGTCTCTTTGGTAGAACGGATACCGTAAAATCAGAGATTCGAAATTTGAAGGGTTCGCGAGTCGATTACGGTTAAAAACGGGATTAACATTTTTAAACCGTCCAAAATTGGTACCTTTAATAAAAACTACCGCTTAATTAATTTTGGAATTTCTAATTTAAAATGGTATTAAATTGATTATTTATTTAAAAAATTTGGTTATATTTTAACGTCACTTTACTCGAAGGTAGACGCATAAACTACCACCACTACGTTGGAAGACGGTTTCGCTATGACCAAGTAAAGTATTAATTAATTCATTAATTAGGATGTTGATTGTGAGTTCGATTCGATAACGAGGTATATAATAAGACGCGTAATAAAATATATACAACAAAGAGAAATATACATGGTACATAAAAATAAATAAGTAAGCAAATAATTAAGCAAGATAAAAGGTAAATAATTTTAAAAAAAGGTAAGCATGCATGTAATAAGACAAAATTAAATAAAGACTCATGACAAAACTAAATATTACATGAGAAATATGGTCAAAAGTATTTACATGGTTAAAATATACAAGGGATTAAAAACTAAGTAATAAAAATATGATAATAAAATACATGTGACAATCTAATTATGAATGAAATATGAACAAACATGAATAAATTACATGGTAAATAGATATACCAAAAATAAAATATGAGACAAATAAAAAAATATTCATGGCAACATAACAAAATAAGGAAAACATGCAATGAAATTAAAAGGATACAATAAATTGGTCAAAAAGCAAAAAACAGGCAACTAAAAATAAGCAATAAAGATGACAACTTTATACCTTAAACACGTTATGACATATATCATCTATTTACAACATAATTTATGTAACAAAACAAATCATCTTCTTCAATTAAAAGGACAAACATAAGAATTAACAAAAATAATAAAATATCCATTGGGCAAACAAAAATTTATGGTAAGCATTAAAATAAAAATATAGATGAAACAAAAATATAAGCAAAGCAAACATGTTAAATTCCATATAAAGAGAAGAATCAAAATTGCATATAGATAAACAACTAAATAACATGGATTAAATATGAACAAAATAAATAATAAAAAAAAGGAAAGATGAATATACGATATATAATGTGCAAATAAAATGTTTATAAAATAAATTAAGTAAAACAATATTAAAAAAATAAAAACTAAACTCACAAAAAGAACTAAGCTACTGGAACTTTGACCAAATTATAAAAAAGAAAAAAAAACGTTGAAGGTTTTAGTCATAGAAAACATTTAAAATCAGTGACTGAATCGAAATCCGAAATAAAATAAAAAGGACCAAGGGAAGATTTTTAAAAGAAGGAAGGGTTTGAAAACACGTTCAGAAACACAGAGGGACATATGTTTAATAAAACCATTTCAGAAATGATTGATTAAGGCCTAATCGGACCAAAATGAAAAGCTTTAAAAAAATTAAAGGACTTCGAAAAGGATTTTCCCTACGCGGAGGGAGTTAATGAAGTAAATGAACGATTTGTTTTAGAGTCCTTGAGTATATAACACAAACAGAAAAAATAAAATCAGACCCTTATTTATTTGATCCAAAAACGAAAGAAACAAACTTTCTCTTCTCTCTGCAATAAGATGAACACCACCATAGTGTTCATTACTTACCCAGAGAGCCGCTGTATTTTCCAAAAAACCACCAGAACGGTGGCTGGCAAAACTAAAACATTTCGAAAAAAACCCTCTTTTAAAAGCCTTTCGAAATCCATACACCTAGGAATCAAAACTCTTTTGAAAATCTTTCGATAAACACACAAAAAACCTTCATTTCTTGAATTGGTTTAAGAAGAAAAGAAGCCTCCTTTTCGGTTTTAAAGAAAAGAGAAAGAAAGCTGTGAAGAAAGGCTTCAGTTTGAAGGTCAGTTCCCTCACATCTCCCTACGGCTCATCATTAATAACCTGAAGGTGTAAGAATTATTGCCGGGAAGGGATTCAATGAAGGTTCAACTCGGTTTTTTGAAAGTAAAAAAAAAAGAACTTTAATCTATTTTATTTTTGTGCATGAAAAGAAAGGCAGAGAGAATACCACTGAAAATTCCTTTTCAATTGATTCAAGGGTTCCTCATAGGATTACAATCGTTTTGGGCATCTCTTATACCCGATTTACATTCATAACAAAAGAAAAAAGAAAAATCCATGTCATTGTTGGATTTGAAAGTATTCATGTGAGCCTCTGAAATTATCAATTTGTTTGATAATTTGACTCTGGAAAATGCTCGAATGGCATCTGAAATAGCCAGAGATTTGTTTTTTATTTTTTAGCCTCTAATTTGGTCTGAAAACTCTGATTTTTGTTGGTATTTTGCTCATGTATGAATTTGACATCTCCTTTGTCTTCATGTTAACATGGTGGTCAGAATCGGAGTCACCGGCGAACATACTACGACGGGAGATGAAGAGGCTCATCAGTATCCGAACGGTCAACGCGTAAGAAGTCGAAGAGTTAGGAATCTGGAGGGTTCTCATTCCTTCAATCTCTGTCGTTGGATCATAGATCTGATCCAATGGTTCACAGCCAGCTGCGCAAAAGGGATAAGAAGTGTTAGCTAGGGTTTCTGCTTATCAGATCAGGTCTAAGGAACTTGAGCTCGAAATGGGCTTTGTGTAATATTATTATTGGGTTGTATATTTTTGGGTTTTAAAAATGTATACAGATTATTTAAGTTGATGGGCTATTTATTTATGGGTTGGATTATTTATTTAATTATTTGTTTTATGTTTTATTTTACTTAAATATGTTATCATAGTAATAATAATAATAAAAAAATAATAGTAATAAAGAAATTAATAATACTAATACTAATAATATTAATATCTAATAGTTGAAATAAAAAGATGGCAAATAATAATAATAGTTTTAGAATATGATAATAAAAGCAATAAACTAAAGTAAACTGAAACTAAAAAGGAAATAAAATTAATACCATAATATTTTTGAACTTTTTAAATTTGAATAGGTAATAATAATTAATAAAAATAATAAAATAGTAGTAATAATAATAATGGTAAAAACCGAAAAATGGAAAGGAAAATAAATGAAATTCAATATTGGACTTTTTAATTTAAATATGTAATAATAATAACAGTAATAATATTTATGATGAATAAAATAAATAAATAAAACTAAAAAGAGTAAATAATTACATGATTTATTCAATAAAGTTTGGTTATAATAAATAGTAAAATAGTGACTAAAACGGAACCAAAAGCTAAATGAAAATTAAATATATTGTAACCATAATTATATACTATAAAATTAAACAAAATACTACTACTAATAATAAGCAAAATAACATAAGTAAAAACAAAATTAGTACGAGGTAAAATAAGTAATAATTTATAATATTTTTATGGAAAATTTTTAGTTTAATATATACATATATAATCTTTTTTATTTTTTTATTTTTTATAAATAGACTGAATTAAATGAAAAATTGAAAAATATCCCATTATTATACTTTTTGTTTTTTTAATTTTTATCATAAATTCTAAATTTAACTAAAACCCATTATTTAAGATAAAATGAAAATAAAACGGGCTACCTCGGATAAAATTAGTGGTTACAGTTGTCCCTCTTTGCTTATCGTTGTAAAACAATGATAAGGCAAAGACTACAAACACTAATTTTATCTGACTTCCCTGTTTGGAGAAGCTCTGATTTCTGATTATTGTAACATCTGACGGTCCCTCGCTTTGAGTGTATACCGTAATGGGCGACCCCTCTCTTCGAGCGTATGTCGCAAAGTATGACCCCCTTCTTCAGGCGTATGTCACAATGAACGGTCCCTCTCTTTGAGCGTATACCGTTGTGGGTGACCCCTCTCTTCGAGCGTATATCGTGGTAGACGACCCCTCTCTTTGAGCGTATGCCGCAAAGTATGACCCTTTTCTTCAGGCGTATGTCATAATGAACGGTCCCTCTCTTCGAGCGTATACCTTGGTGGGCGACCCCTCTCTTCGAGTGTATGTCACAAAGTATGACCTCCTTCTTTAGGCGTATGTCATAATGAACGGTCTCTCTCTTCGAGCGTATACCGTGATGGGCGATCCCTCTCTTCGAGTGTATGTCGCAAAGTATGACCCCATTCTTCAGGCGTATGTCATAATGAACGGTTCCTCTCTTCAAGCGTATGTCGTCCTGGTATTAAAGAAATCCTTTGTTGATCTCCATGTATTCTTAATTGGTCGACCTCGATCATCTGTTCTTCTTCTTCTTATCATTTTTCTCTCTTTATCTTCTTTTTCTTTGTTTCTTTTCTTCTTCTTCTTTTTCCTTCTTTTTCTTTCCTTTTTATGTCTCTTTCTCTTCTTCTCTTCCCTTTTCATTCTTTTTCTCTCTTTTTTTTCTTTTCTTTTTGGAACAAGGCATCTTAATCTCGTATCGTCTATCGTCAAACAAATCTAAGGACTCATGATTTTTTCTATACTTGTTTTTTCTCGAGTGAGCTGTAGATCAAGTGTCTGATCAATCTTCAGAATTCCTGTTTAAAACGTACAAAATACAATGATGGAATGAAATGAGAATGCTAATGATGCATGAATATCTAACCTAAATGATGCATGAATATTTAACCTATATGATGCATGAATGTTTAAACTAAATAATGTATGAATATTTAACCTAAACGATGCATGAATATTTAACCTAAATGATGCATGAATGTTATTTTTTCTTTTTTCTTTTCTTTTTCTTTTTTCCTTAGAGGATAGATTCTCGCTTTTTATCACATCGGGCTTCCATCTCTTCTAGATCTTCCTTCTTTATCTTATCTTGAAAAGGAGATTGTTTTTCTTGTGTCAGTTAGGACAAGATGTCTCAATTTGCAATTTAATTATCATTTTTTTTGGTATAGGTGCAACATTGACCTGTGGGCTTTTTCTCTCTTCTTCCTTTTCTTTTTCCTTTCTTTTTTCTTTCATTTTTTCATTTTTTTTCTTTTTCTTTCTCAAGGACTAGGGCGGACATATGGCCCAAACTTCTCGGGTTTGCTTCTTCGAGTAAGACTCAATCTATATTTTTGAAATTATTCAAAACATTATGGTAGAAAACTAACTAGCATCAGAAATCTGGCATTTCTTCTTTTTCTTCTTCTACTTCTTCTCTCAAATAGATGTGGTTATTCTCTTGTGCTTGATTATGAAGCATCGATCTCAGAATACTTTTATTTTCAGCTTGTGGTAGTAGTTCTCAATTCTCAGGCTTAGGTCATTTGAGGTCTATCTTGGATATGTACATTGGGGATTATTCTCTTGGATTCTGCTGTCTTTGGGCTATCTGATTGACTCTCTTTATGCCCCTAATATAACTTTTGCCCTCAAAGGCTAGATGTTTATCTTTGCTCAAACTATAACCCTAATAAGCTTAAGTAATTTTTACTCTTTTATGCTGACCTGAATTCTCAAAATAATCTTACAGTCAGAGTGATCTCTTCTGACAGCACCTAGTATCACATATTGCCCCATTTTCTCGGGTCATATCAAAGATGATCGTTTGCATTAAAGATCTTGTTCATAAATATTTTGGACAAAAAGAAAACAATTTAATAACTGTAAATAGAACAAAATTTAAATGGGTTTTGAAAAACACAAAAATTAAAATTAAAAAAAGGAATAAAAAGAGGTTCCTTGGATATCAAGTGCCTTAGAATCAATCCTGAAATATTAGTTCTCAACCTTTGAAAGTTGTATCGATATTTGAAGATTTTAGATTCATTTCAGATTGCTCGGTTCATCCTCATGATTATCGTATTTGCATGATCTATTCGAAAACTACTCCTTCCAAGATGGGTTGTAATTGTTGGACATCATCTGATTGCTCCTGTTATAATTTCCAACATACAGGCTGGTTTCCTCATCTTACATGTAATCAGATGAGTTGACTGCCTTAACCTCATGTATATTTCGCTAGGCTTGCATATTCTGAACCATCTTGGTCAGAGAAGCCAATTGTGCTATCACCGAACTGGTTGTGTCTAATTCATGGGCCGTACCATGGCATCTCATTCCTCCTCTCCTTGATATAGGAAACTAGAAGTCGTTCCTTGCAAGTTTGTTCAGAATCTCAATGGCCTCCGCGGGTGCTCTATCCAAAAGTGTCTCATTTGTGGAAGCATCTAGCATCATCCATGTGGAGGCATTCGTAGCATCATCTAGGGAAAACCATGTAGTGGGCATTTATTTAACAATTCTCTATAGCGTTCCCACGCCTCATGCATCGGTTCATCATCATCCTGTCGAAATGATGTGATTTCATTACGGATGCGATCATCGAGATTTGTCGGGTTGAACCTTGTAATGAATTCTCGGCAGAATTCATCCCAAGATCCTATGGATCCTGCTGGGATGCCATTTAACCAAGTTTTCTCCCTATCCCTTAGTGAATAAGGGAATATCTTTAATCGTAAAATATCTTCATGGACTCCTTGGATCTTGAAAGAATTGCACACTTTCATGAAAGATTTACGATGTTGCCTTGCATCTTCAGTAGTAGACCCACTAAATTGTCCAATTGTATTCAACATATTGAACATCACTGGTTTGAGCTCAAAGTGAATTGCTTCAATTTCCGGGGTGACTACGCTAGGGTTTAGTCCGTTTAGGTCTTCCACCAGAAAGTCTCTAACAATGAGCTGCCTCGGCAATGGTCGCGACAGTGGCTACTGCGGCATTGCTGGTTGCAGTACATTATAATTAACAGGTGAAATTTGTCCTCTTGGTGGATCATCCATGACTTGAAACAGGTTGCGCCTTAGATGGTGTCCTGTGCGTTCGATTTCAGAATCCAATTCGTACAATGGACCACTCGGGTTTGCCCTGGTCATATACCAGATAAGTCAAAGTTAATAAAAAAATTAATAATTAGAATTAAAGTTAAATAAAGAATGGTTAATGAGCAAGAAAATAAAGAAAACAAAAATTTAGTCGCCAATCCTCGGCAACGGTGCCAAAAACATGATGCGTGTAATAACAACACAACTGTGCAGTATACACATCTCTAGTAATAAAGTGATAAGTATACCGTGTATCGTCTCCATAGGGATTGGTATACTTAATATGTCTCCCCTTGTTCCGTTGCTCCTGAAAGATAAAGTAAAAACACAGATAAGTGGATTTGTTTAACTAAATAAATAATCAAATAAAAAAACATAAAATAAAGGATTGAGAACGATATAGAAAAAGTGGGTAGGATCAAATTATTTTAATTAGTGGATTCGATTGATCTTCTTCTTGTCCAATGCAATTACACAATACTGCTTTGGCAGTACTGCAGATACAACCTCGGCAGCGTTAGTGTTTTTTTCCATGACAATCTCTTGCTCTTGGGCAGATGCATCAAAGTTCAGCAAAGTACTCGTAGTTGACTTCGCTTATCTCTAAGTCAGAGCGTTGTTGATGACTGGTCCTTGACGATACCTCTCAGCGTAAATCAACGATAACCATCAACCAATCCAACACTTCTTTTAGCTTCAGAAACTCTTAACCTATCTCTAGACCGAGTTAGTATCGTCAACACCGTACTTATCCCTTTCGTGAATCTAGCTCTCTCGATGCTAGATAAATAGATTACTTACACAGTTCTCTCTCGAGCTTTAATGAAAGAACAATGAATGGCAATAGGATAAGCAAACTTTGATATTATTATTGAATTAGAACAAAGAAACAAGAAACAATCTCCTCTCACTAATATCTACAACCTTCACCTATCCCTAAAAGATTTAGAACATAATGTCGATAGGTACAAATCTTAGGGGAAGGGTTTCTCTAAAATCGGCTCCCTTAACAATGTGGCCGGCTAGGCTATATATAGTCTTAACCTAGGGCAAACCTTTCCTAAATAGATTCTAACTTAGAGTAAGGAGCAAGTCTTCTAATATTTTCAAGTTTACAACATTCTAGAAAGCTTTTCCTGTTCGGTATTTGTCATGGGCTTTTAGTGCGCTAGCCTGGTCCAATTGGTGCGCTGCACCTTCCAGAATGTTCTCTATATTTTTGTCTTTCATTCGCCTACAATGTTGATGTTGACACTCTGGATGTTGTCGCAGCCTCGTCTCTTCCTCGGCCTCAGCACTACTTAACCGCTGCTTCGGCCCTAGATATTCCTGCATGTACAAAATATGTAATAATATCTGTATTCTCTATAAATTTTAATTTTGTAAGTAGTAATAATGAAATATCCAATATTATGCAAAGAGTCCATATTTCAGCTCAAGTTGGTGTATAATAGATGCATAAAGTACCATGAGAAGGATAGTAAATAACTGCCTATTAGGCACTCATCAAATACCCCCAAACTCAAACTATTTCTTGTCCTCAAGCAATGCAAGACATCAAATTGCCGAACTTTACTCCTCTTTGGCCTTACTTTTTCATTTATTCTCCCCACCATGGTCATCTCTATCTCTTCGTTTTAGCCACCAGTTTACCCAAGGACTTTTACTAAGAAACAAGCTATAAGGCTAGGTGAATGTGTGTGTTTTATAGACAAGGTTGATTCAAGGCTTTCTTAGATAAACTATAAGTTCAAGACAAGTAGAATTTGGATTAAAACTATCTCCTTAAAACAAGTCTTGTGCCAGTTTCGGGCACCTCAAGATATGCATTTTCTATTTTCTTCTTTTTCTTTTTCTTCTTCTTATTTTTTTAAACCACCTATTTAGCATTACTAGAGCCAATTTCGGGCACCTCTAGCAGGAAGGAGAGCAAAACTAGAGCCAGTGATAGGCACCTCTAGTTATTTTTGTAAAAGGTTCTAAGTCTTTATCACCTAAGTTTATTAAAAGAACTCCTAAATCAAGCAAGTCCAAAAAGTGTTTATTTGTTTTCTAACCCTAAAGCAAGCTTCTAAGTTTTATTCTATGAGTATCCTATGGTTATCCCTTCAAAAGAGAACTTGACCATGTTAAGGAGAAAGATTTCTATAGCCTTAAAGGAGTAAACTAAAGCAAAACTGATGTAGAGCAGTGCAAGATTAAAAATAGTAATTCAAGAAAGAGAATATTGCCAAAAATTTCAAAAAAATACTCTCTTTTTTCATGGTAATGCCGCGGCAGTGGGTAGCCTCGGCAGTGCTTCTGCACCTACAATACCCCCAAACTCAAACCGAGCATTGTCCTCAATGCTCAATACATGCGGCAAACAAGTAAATGAGATATGCAGTATCAGATTAGTCTTTGCAGATCTACTCGGAGATGTCTTCTGTGCTTCCCGATTTTGTCTAAAACAACAATAAAGAAAAGAAAAAAATAAGAACAAAACTAAAACTAAAACTAATAATTAAATGTTTAAAATTAAATCAGAGGAGGATGTCATGTAGATGCGTCGCCTAAAGTGATGGTTACCATCGTTTTCGTCTCTTGATGTTCAGAGTAATGATTCAACCGTTGTCTATTCATTTTGAATTCAACACCTTCTTTTTGTGACTTAATTGTGACTGCTCCATGGGGATAAACCTTAACAATTTCGAAAGGACCTGACCATCTGGATTTGAGTTTCCCAGGGAATAACTTGAGTCTGGAGTTAAAGAGGAGGACCTGCTGCCCCGGTAGGAACTATCGCGGCAGCAGTTTGCTATCATACCAGCGTTTCGTCTTCTCCTTATAGATCTTGGCGTTATCATAAGCTTCCGTCCTGAATTCATCCAATTCATTAAGGTCTAGTAGTCGTTTTTGTCCAGCTTTTTCCTATTCCATATTTAGATTCCTTACTGCCCAGTAAGCTCTATGCTCAATTTCCACGGGTAAATGACAAGCTTTGTCAAATACTAATCTATAGGGCGACGTCCCCAAGGGAGTTTTGTAAGCTATTCTATACGCCCACAAAGTATCGTCAAGCCGATAAGACTAATCCTTTCTGTAAGTGTGTACTACCTTTTCGAGGATTTGTTTCAATTCCCTATTTGCAAGTTCAGCTTGGCCATTTGTTTGTGGATGATATGCCGTGACCATTTTATGAGTGACACCTATTTTCTCTAGTGACGCGACAATGAGCCTATTTTCAAAGTGCTTACCTTCATCGCTAATGATGGCTCTCGATACTCTAAATCTTGTGAATATGTTCTTCTTGAGAAATTTGTGTACTGTCTTGGCGTCATTGTGGGGCGTGGCGATTGCTTCAACCCATTTGGACACATAATCCACTACTACTAGGATGTAGAGATTTCCTTAAGATGAAAGTAATGGTCCCATAAAATCTATTCCCCATACATCGAATAATTCTACTTCTAGTATTGGCTTTTGTGGCATCTCGTTTCGTCTAGATATATTGCCCGTCCTTTGGCATCGGTCACAAGCCTTGCAATAGAGGTGGACATCTTTGAAGAGCGTTGGCCAATAAAATCCTGATTGAAGCACTTTTACTACTGTTTTATTTCCTCCAAAATATCCTCCACACGGTAGATCGTGACATTGTTGAAGAATTGCTTGTTGTTCCTCTTCTGAGACACATCATCGTATAACCTGATCTACACATTATCAAAAAAAGAGAGGTTCATTCCAGAAATAATGCTTGACATTATGCTGAAATCTCTTTTTTTCATTATAGTTTAAGTTATAAGGAACTATGCCACTGACTAAAAAGTTTACAAGATCAGCATACCAGGGAGTTATCGTTACTATCTGTATGTCTTCCTTTATAGATTCTGAAATATATTCAAGCAGTTCTGGGCCTCGCAATCATGTACTGCTATGGGTGTTGCCTCGGCAGTATCGTCATTATTTGTTGCGATATGCAATATTTGTTCATCTTGAAAGGTGTCTTGTATATCTTCCAGTTCGTTGTTATAGCCTTCATTTTTCCAGTCTGGATAAATGATCAGCTACTTGGTTCTCAATACCTTTTCGATCTTTTATCTCCACATCGAACTCTTGTAGCAGAAGAATTCATCTTATCAATCTTGGTTTGGCCTCCTTTTTAGAGAAAAGGTATTTAAGCGTTGAGTGGTCCGTATGGACAGTAACTTTAGTGCCAATGAGATAGGAACGGAACTTATCAAAGGCAAACACTACTGCCAGTAATTCTTTCTCAGTTGTAGTGTAATTTACTTGAGCATCGTTGAGTGTCTTACTAGCGTAGTAAATAACATAGAAAAGATTGTTTTTCCTTTGTCCAAGTGCTGCCCCGACAGCATGATCACTTGCATCACACATTAACTCGAAGGGTAGGGTCCAATCTGGTGGAACCACTATCGGTGCTGTAACTATCTTTTCCTTTAGGGTCTCGAATACTTCAGTACATTCGTCTGTGAATTCAAATTTTCTATCCTGCTCAAGTAGGTTACAGAGAGGTTTAGAAATTGTAGAAAAGTTAGAGATAAACCTTCTATAAAAACCTGCATGATCTAAGAAGCTTCGAATTCCTTTCACAGAGATGGGTGGAGGTAAATTCTTTATCACATCAATCTTGGCTTTATCAACCTCAATTCCTTCTAATGATATTTTATGGCCCAGTACTATGCCTTTGTTTACCATAAAATGGTATTTTTCCCAGTTGAGGACTAAATTGGTTTCCTCACATCTTTGTAGTACTTTCTCCAAATTGCCAAGGCAGTGAGCAAAGTTGTTCCCAAAGACTAAAAAATCATCCATGAATATTTCTATGAAATCTTCTATCATATCTGAAAAAATTGCCATCATGTATCTCTAGAAGGTGGCTGGGGCATTGCAAAGGCCGAACGACAATCTTCTAAAAGCATATGTTCCATACGGGTAGGTGAATGTGGTTTTTGCTTGGTCTTATGGAGCAATAGCAATTTGGTTATATCCTGAATAACCATCAAGGAAACAATAATAGGATTTACCATCCAGTCTGTCAAGCATCTCATCAATAAAGGGTAGATGAAAATGGTCTTTCTTTGTTGCTTTGTTCAACTTTCGGTAGTCCATATAACCTCTCCACCCTGTCACAGTTCTTGCTAGGATTAACTCATTGTTCTCATTGGCTATGACAGTCATGCCACCTTTTGGGGGCACACATTGTACTAGGCTTACCCATTCACTGTCAGAGATAGGATAAATGATTCCAGCATCAAGCCAATTGATTATTTCCTTGCGAACTACCTCCTTCATGGCATGGTTAAGTCTCCTTTGGGCCTCCACAGTGGGTTTTTGACCTTCATCTAGTATGATTTTATGCATACAAACGGCTAGGCTTATTCCCTTTATGTCATCAATTGTCCACCCTAGTGCTGTCTTATGTTGCCGCAACATTTCTATTAAGCTTTGTTCCTGTTTCTACTGCAGCTTATAAGAAATGATTACGTGCATTTTGTGGTTAGGTCCCAAATAAACATATTTCAAATTGGCAGGTAAGGATTTTAATTCAGTAATTACTGGCTCCGTACTGGGGGCTCATTATTCTTTCTTGGATAATTCAAAGATGCAATATGCTTACCTGGAAAATGGGTTGTCCAGTTTGTTTCCTGAATTTCTTGTGCCTCAAGGCTCTCAAATTTGTTTACTTTGTTCAGAGCATGGGTATAGCAATCGTCCTCTGAATTGCCGAGGCAGTGATACTAAGAATTGTTGATGACGTTGCCGGGGTAGTTATTTTCTAGGCATGGTTGTATCAAGTCTTCGTCCAAAGTCTTTGATACTTGGCATTCTTCTGGATTGTCATGATTTTTAAGCATATGAAAAACATTGAACTTAACTTGTTCATCGTTTATCCGCATCGTGAGCTCGCCATTTTCCATATCGATGATGGTGCATCCAGTACCAAGGAAAGGTCGACCCAATATGATCGGTGCATTGTTGTCAGCCTCACAATCAAGGATGAGAAAGTCGAAAGAAAATATAAACTTGTCGACCTTAAACAGAATGTCCTCAATTTTGCCTTCAGGATACACATAAGACCGATCCGCAAGTTGGAGCAACACTATTGTCGGTTTTGCCCGCCCTACTCCAAGTTTTTGAAAAACTGATTTGGGCATTAGATTGATGCTTGCTCCCAAGTCTCATAGGGCCTTTCCTTCATAACCATCCCCAATCGCACAGGGGATTGTAAAGCATCCAGGATCCTTTAGCTTAGGCGGCATGCGATTATGTAGCATGTCCATGCAACCTTTAGTGGTTGCCACCGTTTCAAATTCCCCTAGCCTTCATCGTTTGGATACTATGTCCTTTAAGAACTTGGCATAGTTGGGCATTTGTTCAATAGCCTCAACTAATGGCAAGTTGATATGGACTTACTTTAAGATGTCTAGGAATTTCTAAAATTGGTGATCCTGTTTGTGCTTTTTTAACCTCTGCGAGAAAGGAGGTGGTGGTTTTATGTCCTCCAGGTTTCCTTGGATATTGAGTTTAATACGTGGGGTGAACTTATCTACAGCTGCCTCGATAGGATTTTCAGGTACTGCTGGTTTTACTACCGTGGTAGTGCTTTCGGCAGGGTCCTGCTCAGCTTTTGAGTCCTCGTGATGTTGCTTTTCTGGTTAGACTTTATCGATTGAGGTCCCTTCTTTATCTTTTAATTGTAGGTCACTTCTTGTCGTAATTACCTTGCATTACTCGTGGCCTAATACCTTAGCAACCTCAGTATTGCTAGGTAAACCCCCTAGTGGTCGAGTGTTTTGTCGTTGGGCAAATTGACCAACTTGGGTTTCTAAAGACTTGATTGCAGCCTCCTGGTTCTGCAATCTCATCTTAGTACGCTTCATGCAGCGACTATTCTCGACCATGTATAAATCAGTCTTTGGCATGAAGGCCGTGAGAGAATCTACCAGTGCGTTCAGAGACTGCTGTTATTGTACCTGCTGCTGTGGCATGGACTACTACGGCAGGTTCTGACTTTGGTGCTGGAATCCAGGGGCTTGTTTGATTGGATTTAAGGCATTGTTGGGGTTACTCTATGAAAAGTTTGGATGCCTTTTCCAAGATGGATTGTAATTGTTGGACATCATCTGATTGATCTTGTTATAATTTCCAACATACAGGCTGATTTCCTCATCTTGCATATAATTAGATGAGTTGACTGCCTAAATATCATGTATATTTCGTTGGGCTTACATATTCTGAACCATCTTGGTCAGAGAAGCCAATTGTGTTGCCACCGAATTGGTTGTGTCTAATTCATGGGCTGTGGCATGGCGTCTAATTCCTCCTTGCCTTGATGTAGGAAATTAGAAGTCGTTCCTTGCGAGTTTGTTCAGAATCTCAATGGCCTCCGTGAGTGCTCTATCCAAAAGTGTTCGATTTGTAGAAGCATCTAGCAATCCTTGTGGAGGCATTGGTAGCATTATAGAACATGAAGACTTGCGTCCACAAGGGAAAACCATATAGTGGGCATTTATTTAACAATTCTCTGTAGCGTTCCCATGCCTCATGCATCATTTCATCATCATCTTGCCGAAATGATGTGATTTCATTACGGATGCGATCATAGAGATTTGTCGATTTGAACCTTGTAATGAATTCTCGATAGATTTTATCCCAAGATCCTATAGATCCTGCTGGGATGCCATTTAACCAAGTTTTCGCCCTATCCTTTAGTGAATAGGGGGACAACTTTAATCGTAAAATATCGTCATGGACTCCTTAGATCTTGAAAGAATTGTACACTTCCATGAAAGATTTAAGATGCTGCCTTGCATCTTCAGTAGCAGACCCACTAAACTGTCCAATTGTATTCAACATGTTGAACATCACTGGTTTGAGCTCAAAGTGAGTTGTTTCAATTTTCGAGGTGACTACGCCAGGGTTTAGTCCATTTAGGTCTTCCACCAGAAAGTCTCTAACAATGAGCTGCCTCGGCAATGGTCACGACAGTGGCTGCTGCAGTATTGTTGGTGGTAGTACATTATGATCAACAAGTGGAATTTGTCCTCTTGGTGGATCATCCATGACTTGAAATAGGTTGCGCCTTAGATGGTTTCCTGTGGGTTAGATTTCAGGATCCAATTCGTACAATGGACCACTTGGGTTTGCCCTGGTCATATACCAGATAAGTCAAAGTTAATAAAAAAAATAAATAATTAGAATTAAAGTTAAATAAAGAATGGTTAAAGAGTAAGAAAATAAAGAAAATAAAAATTTAGTTGTCAATCCCCGGCAACGGCGCCAAAAACTTGATGCGTGTAATAATAGCTCAATTGTGCAGTGTACATGTCGCAAATAATAAAGTGATAAGTATATCGTGTATCGTCTCTACAGGGATTGCTATACTTAATATGTCTCCCCTTGTTCCCTTGCTCTTGAAAGATAAAGTAAAAACACAGATAAGTGGATTTGTTTAACTAACTAAATAATTAAATAACAAAACATAAAATAAAGGATTGAGAACGATATAAAGAAAGTGGGTAGGATCCAACTGTGCCAATTAGTGGATTTGATTGATCTTCTTCTTGTCCAATGCAATTACACAACACTGCTTTTGCAGTACTGCATATACAACCTCGGTAGCTTTAGTGTTCTCTGCCGCGGAAATCTCTTGCTCTTGGGCAAATGCATCAAAGTTCAGCAAAGTGTCCATAGTTGACTCCGTTTATCTCTAAGTCAGAGCGTCGTTGATGACTGGTCCTTGACGATACCTCTCGGCAACGATAACTACCACCAATCCAACACTTCTTTTAGTTTCTGAAACTCTCAACCTATCTCTAGACCGAGTTAGTGTCGTCAACACCGTACTTATCCCTTTCGTAAATCTAACTCTCTTGATGCTAGATAAATAGATTACTTACAAACTTCTCTCTCGAGCTTGAATGCAAGAACAAGGAATGACAATAGGATAAGTAAACTTTACTATTATTATTGCATTAGAACAAAGAAACAAGAAACAATCTCCGCTCACTAATATCTACAACCTTCACCTATCCCTAAGATATTTAGAACATAATGTCGATAGGTACAAATCTTAGGGGAAGGGTTTCTCTAAAATCGGTTCCCTTAAAAATGTGGTCGGCTAGGCTATATATAGTCTTAACCTAGGGCAAACCTTTCCTAAATAGATTCTAACTTGGAGTAAGGAGCAAGTCTTCTGATATTTCCAAGTTTGAAACCTTCTTGAAAGCTTTTCTCGTTCGGTCTTTGTCGTGGGCTTTTAGTGCGCTAGCCTGATCCAATTGGTGCGCTGCATCTTCCAGAATGTTCTCTATATTTTTGTCTTTCATTCGCCTACAATGTTGATATTGACACTCTAGATGCTGCCGCGGCCTCGTCTCTACCTCGACCTCATCACTGCTTCACCACTACTTCGGCCCTGGATATTCCTGTATGTACAGGATATGTAATAATATCTGCATTCTCTATAAATTTTGACTTTGTAAGTAGTGATAACGGAATATCCAATATTGTACAAAGAGTCCATATTTCAGCTTAAGTTGGTGTATAATAGATGCATAAAGTACCATGAGAAAGGTAGTAAATAACTGTCTTTTAAGAACTCATCAACAACAAAACTCCGAATTACTCGGCATAGTCATGAATTTGAAAATATTACCATCACTCATGAAGTAAAGACTTCGGATGGTGCATTGCTACCTTATTAGGTCTATCACTTCAGCGGAGTGCCCCGAATACTTCCATACTCTTGTTCAAATATACCTATTATCAGGTTTCGAATATTGAAATGATTCTTTTTTTTAATCTTTATTCTCTCCTTCCTTTTTCTCATCTTTCTTTTTTCTTTTTCTTTCTCTTTTTTTCTTCTTTTTCTTCTTTATCTTTTTCTTTCTTTTTTCACTAGATGCAATCCTTATACTTGGAGGAATTTTGAAATCAACTAATTTCAATTGTCTTTTTTTTTCTAGGAGATTTTCTTATCATTGAACATCACTAAAGGAGTAGTGGTCTCATTTTTCGTGCATTACTGACCAAAGCTACTGATTAAGGAATCATACTCCATCATAATCACAACATTCAAACCATTTTGTAATCGAGTCATGAGCATATGACATCCAAGGATTTTTGGAGGTAAAAGGATATATAAAAAATAATTTGACAAAAGACATCTCTTGATTGAAATTAAAAACATATGGCCTTTACATAAAGTCATTGCTACTTTTAGGCCAATAGTAGCAAGGTTGATTTAAACATAAAAGAAAGACAAAAAATGCAAGACTTGTTAATGTAAGCTATCATCTAGGACAAAAACTGAGATGTGCCTAATACTCCTCTTAGCTGGGGCATCACTCTTGAATCACCCTACTCGTTCCATCTCTTTAGCGTTTACCCTATTTAGGGGAGGAGCTGAATGCCGTACTTGACAAGTCAAGTTTCTGAACCTCAGTGTTAATCAGGTTTTACATTGTTTTCTTAAACACTATGCAGTTCTCTATCGAGTGCCCCGTTATACCATCATGGTATTCGCAACAGGCATTGACATTGTACCAAACAGGATATGGTGGTTTGAAAGGAGTAACATAAGTAGGTCGAACCATATTTGCCTCATACAATAGTGAGTATATTTCTTTGTAGGAAAATGTTAGAGGGGTAAATGTTTTCTTTTCCTCCTCTTTCTTCGGAAATTGAGCCTTATTTCTTGCATGCGGTGGGAAACTCCTGAATGTCTCAAGATTTGGATGGGTAATTTCATAGTTCATTTGACGTTCTTGCCCCTTAAAACACCCTTCGAGACTCTCATCTACCGAAGAAGATAAAATTTTCCTAAGAGCGACTTCAATTTTGTCCAACACGAATTCAGTGGGACAAACAGAGGCATCACAAGCTAACTCATATTGGTGAATGATAGCTTGGTCTTTTTCGGATAGAGTCATTTCCTTACAACCTTGACTCTCACTTTCTTGCATGAAAGAGCCTTCTATCGGACCTTTTCCTTTGATCGTGGCAGCCATCATGCCCCTTAACTCACTGAATTGCGCCCTAGTTTCATCTTGAAAACTCTTCATGCCTAACAGTATCTAATTATGATTCTTGATCACTAACTCATGTAGTCCTTCGAGTTTGCTCACCCTTGCCACAAGATTGTTCATGTTCTTGAAGTCGTACTGCTCCGAGGTCGTCCTCTTATCTTTCCTAGCATCAAACATGAATGTCCTACTTGGGACGACTCTACGTTTAGCAAAGCTCTTATCCATTTAATCGGCGTAGTCTTTGAAAAGTTGTCACATGATGCCCATAATTAATCCTCTTTTGTTATTAATTAATGCAAGTTATATGCTTGAAAATGCATGAATAAATGCATGGAATGAAAAATGCATGAATGAAATTAAAGGTATTGGTCACGCTAGTGATCGCCCTTTGAGCAACTTTTATCGATTAAAGGATCCTAATGTCATTTTATTATTTTTCTATTTCTCTTTTTTTCTCTCTTTTCTTTTTTCTTTCATCTTTTATTTATTTATTTATTTATTTTCTCTCTTTTCTCTCTTCTTTCTCTCTTCTCTCGATTTTTTCTCTTTCTCTTTCTCTTTCTTTTCTTTTCTATTTTTCTTTTCTTTTTTTCTTCATCTCTTTTCTTAAATTATTATTTTTTTTCTTTTCTTTCCTCTTTCTTTTTTAATTTTTTCTCTCTTTATCCAACCTTTTCTTTTTCTCCTTTTTTTCTTCTATTTCCTTTTATTTACCTTTTATTACCCATCTCTCTTTTTTTGCCTTTTTTTAAAAAAAAATCCTCTAACTATAATGAAAGCCTTTAATTGGATAAACCACTTAGATCAATACCTTTAAATATGAAATGTTTGTGCAAATAAAAGAACATATAAAAAGGTTAGTGCAACATGAAATCAATAAATGAGCCAATAAAGCAAAAGACAAAGCAATCCTATTTATTCCTTCTAAAACCTTAAGTTATTCATATAGTTCTAAAGGATGGGTTTTCTATGTTCTCTACATGCAATTTTCGTACTAAAAGGTACTCAAATTGTCCTTGTTGTCCTCTTTTAAGAGTAGCAAGGCCCTCTATCGTCATCCATTATAGGCTCATCTCGACCGAGTTCAATCTGAGAGGACCCTTTCGCTATGCCCATACGAAAGAACAATATCCTCACGAAAGCATAGAGTAGTCGAGCCCCGAAGGTACTTTGCTAGGCCCATATGAAGGAACAATATCCTCACAAAAGCACTAGCGTTTTCTCCCCACTTAGAATAACGGTTTTAAATGTTGGGTGTACAAACGCTAAAATATACTCGCTTTAATAAATAAATAATAATTTAATTACTACTTCATGTCACAACTTACAAAATTAATTAAGCGATAGTTTAAAAAAGAAGGCTTGACTCTCTAAAAATTAGTACCCAACGGAGTCGCTAACTGTAGCGACCCTTAAATTAGAAAACTTCTTGGTTTAATAGGATGAGAGTCGCAATTTTAAAAAAGATCAAAAATTGGGAATTAAGTTTTGAAATGTTAAAATGTTTTGAAAATTTGAGAAAATAGAAAAAATAGGATATTTGGAAAGAATTCAAATTAAGGTTAAAAGTTTAGAAAATGTGAAAATTTGAAAAATTAGGGATTAAGAATTAGTAGAATAATTGGTTTTAAAAAATTTAGGATTAGGGATTTTAAGAAAATGAATTTAAAATGATTTTGAAAGATAATAATTAGAAATTTAATTAGGGGGCAATTTAGAAAGCAAATTGAAAATGTTAGAAACTATTTAAACAAGGTTAAAAATTGATTGAGAAAATGGGCTAAAAATATTTGAAAAGTGCTGGACAAGTGGTTAAAAAGGTTTGGAAAACAATTTATTATTATTAAAGAAACAATTGAAGTCGCCACCGGTCACTTTGGTAGAACGGACACCGTAAAACCAGAGATTCAAAATTTGAAGGGTTCGGGAGTCGATTACGGTTAAAAACGGGATTAGCATTTCTAAACCGTCCAAAATTGGTATCTTTAATAAAAATTATTGCTTAATTAATTTTAGAATTTCTAGTTTAAAGTGGTATTAAATTGATTATTTATTTTAAAAAATTGGGTATATTTTAACGTCACTTTACTCAAAGGTAGACGCATAAACCGCCACCACTACGTTGGAAGACGGGTCTGCTACGACCGAGTAAAGTATTAATTAATTCATTAATTAGGATGTTGATTGTGAGTTCGATTCAATAACGAGGTATATAATAAGACGCGTAATAAAATATATACAACAAAGAGAATATACATGGTACATAAAAATAAATAACAAAAAATTAAGCAAGATATAAGGTAAATAATTTAAAAAAGGTAAACATGCATGTAATAAGACAAAATTAAATAAAGACTCATGACCTAAACATTATTAAAATATAACAAAAGAAGAACAAAATTAAATATTACATGAGAAATATGGTCAAAAATGTTTACATGGTTAAAATATACATGGCAATAAAAACAAAGTAATAAAAATTATGGTAATAAAATACATGTGACAATTCTAATTATGGATGAAATATGAACAAACATGAATAAACATGGTAAATAGACATACCAAAAATAAAATATGAGGCAAATAAAAAAAATATTCATGCCAACATAACAAAATATGGAAAACATGCAATGAAATTAAAAGGATACAATAAATTGGTCAAAAAGCAAAACAGGGGCAACTAAAAATAAGCAATAAAGATGACAACTTTACACCTCAAACACGATATGACATATATCATCTATTTACAATATAATTTATGCAACAAAATAAATCATCTTCTTCAATTAAAAGGAAAAACATACGAATTAACAAAAATAACAAAATATCCATGGGGCAAACAAAAATTTATGGTAAGCATGAAAATAAAAATATAGATGAAACAAAATATAAGCAAAGCAAACATGTTAAATGACATATAAAGAGAAGAATCAAAATTGTATATAGATAAACAACTAAATAACATGGATTAAATATGAACAAAATAAATAATAAAAAAATGAATATATGACATATGATGTACAAATAAAATATTTATAAAATAAATTAAGCAAAACAGTGTATTAAAAAAATTAAAAACTAAACTCACAAAACAAATAAGCTACTAGAATTTGGACTAAATTATATAAAAGAAAAAAAAGTTGAAGGTTTTAGTCATAGAAAACATTTAAAATCAGTGACTGAATCGAAATCCAAAATAAAATAAAAAGGATCAGGAGAAGAATTTTGAAAGAAGGAAGGGTTTGAAAACATGTTCAGAAACACGGAGAGACGTATGTTTAATAAAACCGTTTCGGAAATGACTGATTAAGGCCTAATCGGACCAAAATGAAAAGCTTTAAAAACATTGAAGGACCGCGAAAAGGATTTTCCCTACGAGGAGGGAGTTAATGAAGTAAATGAACCATTTGTTTTAGAGTCCTTGAGTATATAACACAAACAGAAAAAATAAAATCAGACCCTTATTTATTTGATCCAAAAACGAAAGAAGCAAACTTTCTCTTCTCTCTGAAATAAGATGAACACCGCCATGGTGTTCATCACTTACCCAGAGAGCCGCCGTATTTTCCAGAAAACCACCAAAACGATGATCGGCGAAACCAAAACACTTCGAAAAAACCCTCCTTTAAAAGCCTTTCGAAATCCAAACACTTAGGAATCAAAACTCTTTTTAAAGTCTTTCGATAAACACACAAAAAACCTTCCTTTCTTGAATCGGTTCAAGAAGAAAAGAAGCCTCCTTTACGGTTTTAAACAAAAGAGAAAGAAAGCTCCGAAGAAAGGCTTTGGTTTGAAGGTCGGTTCCCTCACATCTTCCTACAGCTCATCATCAACAACCCGAAGGTGTAAGAATTATTGTAGGGATGGGATTCGATGAAGGTTCGACTCGGTTTTTTGAAAGGTAAAAAAAGAACCCTAGTCTATTTTACTTTTGTGCATGAAAAGAAAGGCAGAGAGAATACCCTAATCTCTTATACCCGATTTACATTTGTAACAAAAGAAAAAAGAAAAATCCATGTCATTGTTGGATTTGGAAGTATTCATGTGAGACTATAAAATTGTCGATTTGTCTGATGATTTGGCTTTGGAAAATGCTCGAATGGCATCTGAAATCGCCAGAGATTTGTTGTTTATTTTTTAGCCTCTAATTTGGTCTGAAAACTCTGATTTTTGTTGGTATTTTGCTCATGTACGAATCTGACATCTCCTTTGTCTACATGTGAACGTGGCGGTCGAAATCGGAGTCGCCGGCGAACGTACGATGAAGGGAGATGAAGAAGCTCATCAGTATCCGAACGGTCAGCGTGTAAGAAGTCGAAGAGTCAGGAATCTTGAGGGTTTTCATTCCTTCAATCTCGACCGTTGGATCATAGATCTGATCCAAAGTTTCACAGTCGGCTGCGCAAAAGGGATAAAAAGTGTTAGCTAGGGTTTCTGCTTATCAGATCAGGTCTAAGAAACTTGGGCTCGAAATAGGTTTTATGTAATATTATTATTGGGTTGTATATTTTTGGTTTTTAAAAATGTAGATGGATTATTTAATTTGATTGGCTACTTATTTATGGATTGGATTATTTATTTAATTATCTGTTTTGGATTTTATTTTATTTAAATATGTTATCATAGTAATAATAATAATAAAATAATTATAATAAAGAAATTAATAATACTAATACTAATAATATTAATATCTAATAGTAGAAATAAAAGGGTGGCAAATAATAATAATAATAGTTATAGAATATGATAATAAAAGCAATAAACTAAAGTAAACCGAAACTAAAAAGGAAATAAAATTAATACCATAATATTTTTGGACTTTTTAAATTTGAATAGGTAATAATAATTAATAAGAATAATAAAATAGTAATAATAATAATGGTCAAAATCAAAAAATGGAAAGAAAAATAAATGAAATTTAGTATTGGACTTTTTAATTTAAATATGTAATAATAATAACAGTAATAATATTTATAATGAATAAAATAAATAAATAAAACTAAAAAGAGTAAATAATTACATGATTTATTCAATAAAGTATGATAATAATAAATAGTAAAATAGTGACTAAAACAGAACCAAAAGCTAAATGAAAATTAAATATATTATAACCATAATTATATACTATAAAAATAAACAAAATACTACTACCAATAATAAGCAAAATAACATAAGTAAAAACAAAATTAGTACGAGGTAAAATAAGTAATAATTTATAATATTTTTAGTGGAAAATTTTTAGTTTAATATAGGCATAAAGATAGTTTTCACCCTTAACGTTTATAATTTTTGTCATTTTGGCCCCTATTCTTTTTTTGGAATAAATTTAGCGATTGACCTTTATCTTTTTAACAAATAACTCATTTTTTAACTACCATGATAACTGAACCGTTAAATATTTAATAACGATGACATGTCATATGTAATAATATATTTTAAATGACTTAACATCTAGTATATCAAATACATAAACGCGGGATATAGTTTTATTTCAATCTAAAAATATAAAACAATTAAAATTTAAATAAAATATTAAAAATTATTTTTTTATTTATTAAAAATTAATTAAATCTAAAACAAAAGGCTACTAAATATTTTCAACCTTACCTATAGTAAAATCAAAATTTTATCTAAAAAGGTATAAACATAATCTGAAAAGAAAGTGTTTTGTATAGTTTGTTACCGATGAATCAAAGATAAAATTTTTTGATAATAATCAATTGAATTTTTATTATTTTAATTTAGAATTTAGGTATTTTAGTTCTAATCTAAATCGGAGTTTTAGGGTTTTATAAAGATATTTTAGTTTAGTTAGGATTGAGAATATTTAGTAAATTCTTGTTTTGTATTTAATTAATTTTTAATAATTTATTTAAATTTTAATTTTTTGATATTTTATACTGGAATAAAATTATATTCTATATATATGTATATATTTAATAGGTTAGATTATATGTCATTTAAAATATATTATCACATATATATATGATATGTTACCATTATTAAATTTTTAACGGTTCAGTTATCATGGTAGTTAAAAAATGAGTTATTTGTTAAAAAGACATAGATCAAGGGTTAAATTTATCCCAAAAAAAGAATAGGGGCTAAAATGACAAAAATTATAAACGTTAAGGGTGAAAATTATCTTTATGCCTTTAATATATACATATATAATCTTTTTGATTTTTTTATTTTTTATAGATAGACAGAATTAAATGAAAAATTGAAAAATATCCCATTATTATATTTTTTGTTTTTTAATTTTTTATCATAAATTCCAAAATTAACTAAAACTCATTATTTAAGATAAAATAAAAATAGAATGGGTTTACCCCGGATAAAATTAGTGATTACAATTTCAAAACCTTATCACATTAAAGCATACTGCTCAACAGCTCCAACCGTTCTTAAAGGAAACACTCTCTTTTAACTACTGCGAAACTACGTCACAAAACTTAAGGACATTTGTTAGCACATCTCTACCCTAGCACCTATGACGATAACAACCTTCTCAAAGAAAACTGGCTCTCAAGCTTAACTTACCAGCGAAACAAACGTCCATTCTCAACTCAAAAACAAGTCCATAAAACAAAAATTGCTCTAAAACTCCTAGCACAACTTCTTACTTTCAAGTGTATAGCAAAAAATTATCACAAACTTTGATCAAGATACCATTCTAACATAACATCATACAACACAACTATGTGCCTCATACATATGAAAGAAAACCAAAAATCACAACCAAAACCCATCAACATAACCTCAATTGTTTCCCTCTCACGCAACTCCACCAACACCGCTAACAACTTACCTCAGAACATCTTAACCATTGAAAGTCTTACCTAAAGCTCTATCACTTAGACTAACACTCTTCGATAAACTTAATCAAGTCAACATTGCTCTTGACTTTACAAAACTCTTAACTTACTCCACTAAACCGACACTTATCAAGACATAGCCCTTAAGCAACCCAAGTCATACTAAGCATCTTAGATTAACCCATCATGCATCACAAGACACTTCTAACCCTTTTTATGTCAGTATGGAACATCATGCTCATTCAAAAGACAATGTCTCCTCTAAAGACTAGATCACCATAACCAACTCAACAACACACTGTTAACAACCTGGTTGTATTACACACACAACTTTTCCCAAACAACAACTCACTGGCTGGATCATTAAATAACACGGTACTGAAATCAACCAACTCTTATTTCACTAACATTATTTCGACCTTAAACTTATGCCTCTCTAACTTAGCCAAATTTAATGCTACTCCTCCGTCCACTCACCTAAACATCCTTCTTACCGTTAAGCAATAACAACACATGAGAAAACTAACCATAAACGGAAAACTCAACAAACACAGACCCTCGCAACACCTCTTAACGATAAAACAAGTCCATACGATTGTTTCACCAATAATGGCTACAAACTATCCAACGTTTCTCATTACACAACTTCTACATACAGAGATATCCAAGGATTACATTCTAAAACTCCACAACAACCTGACTGTACCCATGTAAAACCTGACACAGCTCTTTAAGAACACAAAATGCAAAATCTAAGCCGAACGACACAATCACCACCTCTCAAGGTCCACACAAATCCGTTATGCATCCTTCAACACATCAATTATTTCTCGAATTTATTTCCTTTCCAAAACCTAACTAGTATTTCCCAAAACAAAATACTAGATCAGTCACACACCTAACATAGTCACTTTCTGAACCACCAAATAGAGGATACTAAGTGGTATTTTTATAAAACATAATGATTACCCAACACCTCTTACATAAACCGAACATTCGCAAAAGGAATCTTTAAAAACTCGACCTTCTACTCCATGAACAACCAACCCCAACTGACATCAAGCTCAAGGAACTTACCCTCGGTCTTAGTTGTAAAAAGCATGCCTAAGGCTTGCCTAGGTGTGAGGCGTCGCGAAGCTTTGGAAAAATCACCCCCAACGATCGAGGCGAGGCAAGATACAGGAGGTGTGCGCCTCAGGGGCTTTTCGCCTGAAGCGTAAGGCGATCTCTTTTGCGCCTCTAGTAGTTAGCAAAGAAATATGATGAAAAGAAAGAAGTCTCGTATGGTTTGAAGCTTTGTTGAAGAAGAACTATAAAAGTTAAAGAAGAATGGAGAAGTAAAGAAGAAGAACAATAGGAAAAATTACGCTTTTCGAGGAATAATGTTTTAAATTTTTTTTTAACTTTTTATCTTCCTCACATGTGTCTGAAATTACTTTAAAATTGGACCATGTAATGGACAAAACCGATTGATTTATAAATTATTTTATATTAAAATTTATTTTAACAATTTGATTTATAAATTATTTTATATTAAAATTTATTTTAATCGATTGATTTATAAATTAAACGTTACTTCAAAGTATATCTTTAAAGTAATTTATGTAATTATAAATTTATTAATGACCTTTATATTTACGCCTGAAGCATAAAGTGATCTTTTTTCGCCTCAGAACCTTTTATTCTAACATTGTCCTTTCATATTTAAAAATAAAATTGTTTTTATATTTTTATTTGATCAAAATATCTTAATACTTTTCACAATATTTTTTGAAATAATTAAGTTTCTTTAATATTATTATTATCGTTCATATATTTATTTTAAATCAATAGTTTACTATTAATATCAATTTTAATATGAAATAATATAATAAATTAAAATTTATTTTAAAATATTTATATATTTAAAATAAATATTAAATTTTTATATTCAAATGATATAATTTATTTGTATTTTAATATTTATGAGATAATTATCATATTTTTATGATATATGATTGATTTATAATTTTTTAAAATAAAAGAGCGCCTTACATACAAAAGGCGAGCGCCTTCGCCTAGAACCTCACACCTCGGCTTTAGAGACCTCTTACGTCTTGGATTACCTCGTGCCTTTTAAAACAAAGCCCTCGGTTTAACCATCCACAACTCCAACCTATCTAACCAAGTGTTATCAAGAATTACTTCCCAACCAGAGTAGTAACTCGAGCCACTGCACAACAGGCTCGACTCCAATAAGAGCATCTTTCAAACACCTTTTTAAACCTATACCTTCTCCCTACATGATTGATCACAAAACAACTTTCATTTTCAAGAGGAAAAAGTTTGTAGATATGGACAATGCATGCATGAGTCCTATATGTCACCTTAGAATGCCTATGCAAGTGCATAGAAATGCAATCTAATGTCATGCTCAAGACTGCATGTATATCCTAAGATGTCTAATGTATATGCATATAAGTTCTCTTATAGTATGCATAATTATTGTCGAAGCTCACAAACAACATCCCTAACTCTGAAACTTCAACTTTCTACCTCTTCAACGTTCCAAACTATAGAAACTTAACACTCAAGAGTTCACAACCAAACCTTAACTTGAACGTTTCCAACATGTTCGCTTCACCTTGAACACAAAGCACTTTAAAAATCCTGAAGGCACCCATAGTGATGTAGCCTCATACTACTCACCAACGCAACAAATTCTTAGACTAAATTGATTCAAAACCACATTATATCCAAACACAAACGAGGATCCAGTTGACTCAAATTCGGATATCAAAACACCACAAATAATCACAACATAAACATGTCTACACTTTATGCTCTACACAACTCCTCTATTACCAAGTTTTAGCTTTGTTTTTAGTCCCATATCAAACACAATAAAAATAGTAAAAAAGAATTTTAACAAGCAAAAATATTTTTGCAAAACCTTTGAGGCCAGAATGAAGCAAGTTCCAAGTAGCTCAAGTACAATATAAAACAATTTCCTAGTAGTAGTTAGAGAAATGGGTACCCTAAAATAAATCATAACAATATATACTCAATAATCACATAACACAATCATCAAATATAATTAACATATATAATCTTGTAGCAATTGAATTTTTCACAACATGCATTAAGCATCATATAAAATCATCCCAAAATCTCATGCATTAACCAATTGAAATTCAAACTAGTTTCCTACACTACATGGCATATCAAAAACCACAACTCTCATGAGATGTTCAACTTATAAATTATTTTTTAAACTAACTGAAAACAATGTATGCAACATTTAAAACCTAAAAACATTTCCTTTTATAAAATTTATATGCAAGAAAACCTTAAACCATGTTCAAAACATTAGTCTATGTCACATAATATTCAATTCACTTAGTCAAGCAACTCATGGACATGTTCACACTTACATATAACTAATGTCATAACAAAGCAAACAACCTAGCATATCATGCAATTCCCTAACTTACTAAGACACAACACAAATCAATCAAATATAGCAAACACTGTATATCTCATACAATAACATAGACTTTTTATATATTCACCGTGCATAAGCAACATTTAAAACAAATAAACATTATAACATATCAATCAAACAAAACATCCCTATGGTTCTGTAAACATAAGTTTTGATACCAACAAATATAACCCCTCGACCTGATCTAGATATCACCCGACTCGAACGAGCTACACGAGGAATACTGAGGCTAATCCGAAGATTTGTCCTAATAAACGACCCTAAAATTTTTTATTTTATCTTATCTAAATGATTTAATTAGATTCTACATTTTCATGCAAGGTCTGAGTTTATTTTCAACGAAAAAAGATGTGAAAAAAATCCTAATTTGGTCAAACAAGTTTTAGGGACATAATTAAAATTTCTAAAATTTTATATCCTAACTGTGAAATTAAAGTTACCGATATATGGTTATGTATATTTCATAATTTCAAGTAAACTTACAGCTTAAAATAATATTTGCAAGTTATCTAATTCCTTACTAGATATTTAGTGACTAAAACATAAAGATTTCAAAATATACTCTAGCCTATAATGACTTTAACCGTCATGGGTATTGATAACCCTAGGTCCTATTCCGATACTTGTGTTCATAGAAAAGAATAGTATCGAAATGTCTGCTTAGCGTATCGATATACCTTCGATAACTCGAACGATTCCCCATGCGACAAGCCCGCGTTTCGATACAACTATGACCCTGTATCGATACTATTTGAAACTATAAAGATCGGTATTGATACTTAAATCAAGATTATCGAAACATTAGTTTGTGCTCATCATACCGTTTCGAAATTACTTCATTTGGTTTTGATACTCAAGCTAATTTTTCCAGAAAACCGTGATATTTTTGCCTAGGTTTCGATACCCTATGAACAAGTATCGAAACTATATGCTTGGAAAGTACAAATTACACAAGTTTCATGCCTTAGACGAAACTCTCTACTCGAAACCGTTGGAATATCAAATGCACATAAAATATCCTTAAAAAAAAAGTCTCATTAGAATTTATATACATGCATAATCTCATGCACAATACAATAAGAACATGACAAATAACATAATAAAAACACGGTGTAATATGGGAACCTTTTAGAAAGCAATATTTTAAACTTACTTTCAAGTATAGAGTTTTTTTTCACACCTTCCCTACACCCTAAACCTTTGAAAAACAAAGTAAAACATTATCGTAGCAGCCCACTCTCATAACCCCCTCACTAATAACCGTTTCTTGCCCGAAAAGTCACTAAAACTTCACTCAATCACTTTAAACTTGATCCTCTACTCCTTGATCTATTTCAAGCATCAAAGCCATAGGACTTAATGCTCCTAAACACACATAAACACTTCTTAATTCAGATCAATACACAGTAGCCCTTAAAATCCTTAATCGAAAACTTTTCGAAAGCTGTCAAACTTCTTATAAACCAATAGTCCAGGATTAGGGATTTTAAAAACACATTATAAGCATCCCTAACATGTTCAAAATCAACAATTTAAGACCCAAAAATAGTGAGTAAAACCCTTGAACGGAAATTATATGTTTTGATCAAAAACTGATTTTTCTTAAACCAAAAGAGTAAAAAAAATGTTTTTACCAAGTCAATAATTAGGGAATTTCAATAAAGAACCTTTTAAAATTAGAGTATTGAATTTTTCTTACCTCCAATTCTAATCCAACCAACTTCCATGGTTTTTGAGAAGAAAATGAGTGAAAAACAAGGTTTTTGAAGAATGAAAAATTATAAATAAATATTAGGACGAAATAATGAAAAGAAATTAAGTTTACCTTGAAAAAAATGGTCGTTCTCTGCCATGGGAAGAGGGAAAATGAATATAATAAAATAAAGGTTTAGGTTTAGGTTTTTAAATAAAATAGATTTTTAGGAATTAAAAATAGTAATTTGGGTTATTAATTAAAATTTTGGGTTAAATGTTAATTAAATAAGCCCATGGAAGTTTAAAAAAATAATTTGGATTGGATCAAATCCCCTTAAAGACTCAAAGTTTTGGCTTAGTTTATAAAATTATCCTTAAGTTTTCAATTTTAAATAAATAGTCACTAGTTTCAAAATTCTAGGGATTTAAGTGTTAATTTTCGAAATTAAGTTGACCAAAGTCAATTTTATATTAAATAAAGATTTTAGGATATTTTCCGTAATTTATTTCAATTTAAAACAAATTTTTAAGTACTTAATCTCGAACTAAGCTAAACCGACCCACTAACTTCTAAGCCCAATTTTGATGTGTTACAGAAGATGTAAGGAGTGTTGATTGATAAGAGCTCAACTCACTATCACTTTCTACACTTTTCATGAGTATTAATCATCAATTCTACACCTACTTGGACCAATGTATATATTTAATGTGACATATTTAGGGGTTTTGCTGTTAAAGATAATATTTACAGAAAAGGCATACTTTACTACATTTTTATATTTGTGCAAAAAGAATTATTGCCGCGGCAACAACTTAAGGCTGAGACAGGACCTGATGCCGAGGCAGCAAAAGACAAGTAGCGATGTGGCAGGCAAACTGAGGAGAAAAATGAGGAGAACATTGCTAGACAAGAAGCCCAATGATCGGAGGTGGATAAGCACATGAAAAGCCCAAAGACAAGGCCACGTGGGAAAACCTTCTAGAAGATGAGATGAGAGATCAATTTTTGCACTTAACCCAAGGAGAGCGGTTGTGTTTTCTTATGAGCGAGAGTTTCCACGGTTGAGTCATTATGCTCCAGAGTTGGTGTCTACTAAAGATTTGAGGTGCAAGAGGTTTAGGCAAGGGTTAAGAATTGAGATTCAGGTTTATGTGACAATAAGTCCACTTAGGACTTTTACGAAGTTAGCCAACTGTGTGAAGGCTTTTAAAAGACTTTCAGATGTGGCACATGTTAGGATAGAGGATTCAAAGGGTCTTGAGGAATGGACACAAGATGTTATAGGTTCTTCTCAGTTTTTGCACGAGAATCATTTTGCCTTGAAGAGTTTGAAGAGGGTTGCTTCTGAACAGTTACTAATGGTTGGTTTGAGCTCTAGACCAATGACCCATAGAGGTTTCTTGTCATCTACTCCGGGAGGGATTACTGATAAGTTCTCAACTCACTATCACTTTCTACACTTTTCATGGGCATTAATCATCAATTTTACACCTACTTGGACCAATGCATATACTTAATGTGATATATTTAGGGATTTTGCTGTTAAAGATAATATTTACAGAAAATGCATACTTTACTATATTTTTATATCTGTGCAGGAAGAAGTATTGTCGTGGCAGTAAACTGTGGCCGAGGTAGCAAAAGACAAGTAGTGATATGGAAGGCAAGCTGAGGAGAAAAATGAGGAGAACGTTTCTAGACAAGAAGTCCGAGGATTGGAGCTGGATAAGCACATGGAAAGCCTAAAGACAAGGCCACGTGGGAAAGCCTTCAAGAAGGAATCAACTTAGAAATATTTGATTTATGTACATGATTTCTTCCATACTCCAAGTTGTATTCTACTTAGGAAAGTTTTGCCCTAGGCCAAGCCTATATAATACCTAGCCGTCCCAAGGAGAATGAGAGCTCGACTTGAGAGAGACAATTCGGTTTATAGATAGCTTAGATTTCATCTTTTAGTTTTTCTTTTCTTTTACATTATGTTCTAAGTTTGTTAAGCTTAGGTGAAGGTTGTAAAGTATTAGTGTGAGGAAGTTAAACTTTGTTTCTTGTTTCCAATGTAATAAAATATCAAAGTTTGCTTATTCTTTGTCGTTCCTTGTTCTTACATTCAAGCTCGGGAGAGAAGTTTGTGTCCCTATTGGAAGAATAAGATAAAGCTATCATCGATTCCCATGATTATGTCCTTTGGGACATAATTGAAAATGGCTCATTCATTCCGATGAAACAAGTAGGTGACCGGTAAATCCTGGAAAAAAAAAGAAGCGAGGTACGGTGGAAGAAAGAGAGAGAATGTCAATAAATGACATAACTTTGCACATTTTTTTGTACACTTGGTTCCGACATCTACTCAAAGATGTCATCTTGCAAGATTACAAAGAAAATATGAGATTCTCTTAAGATAACATATAAAGGCATAAACAACGTCAAAGAAACTAAGATCGACCATCTAAATCTTAACTACGAGAATTTCAAGATGGACCAGATGAAGATATCACCAAGATATTTGATCGATTCTCCGTAATCGTGAACGAGCTTAATGGATTCAGTGAAATCATTCCAGAGGAGAAAATAGTTCAGATGCTCATCTACTCTCTTCCCGAGTCTTGAGATAACAAGAGGACTGCTATCATAGAAGCCAAAGACTTAAAGAACTTAAAGCTCGATGCTCTTGTAGGATCACTTCTCACCTACGAGATGATGAAGAAAGAAAGGGAAGAAGAAAAGAAAAAGATGAGAAGGCAAGGGATTGCCCTCGAGGCCTCTCTACCTAAAGAGGTAGGCAATACTAGTGAAGAAGAAGTGTTAGAAGGATTGGTTATGTTAGATAAACGGTTCACCCGAATAATGAGGTCAAGTAGAAATAGAAGATTTCAAAGAAGAATGACTTCAAAGAGAGGAGAAAAAAAGATGAAAAAGAACAAATCATTTGCTATGAGTGTAAGAAACCGGGTTACATTTGAACTGAGTGCCCTTACTACAAGAATAAAGAGTTCGAGAAGAAGAAAAAGCAAAAAGCTCATGTTTCTATTTGGAGCGATAAAGAATCATCATCCGATGAAAATGAAGTAGCCAACTTGTTTCTTATGGCTCTTGACAATGAGCCAAAGGTAAACCTTGAATCCTCTTGCAATGATCTTACTTATAATGAATTATATGATACATATGGAGAATTGGAAGATGGATATGACGAATTAGTCTTAGATTATAAGGAATCCATTAAAAAGAATAAAAAAGACTCTTTTAGAATTAGAAAATGAAAATGATTCCTTGACTAGGACTAATTTAGAATTAGAAAGTAAGTTGACAAAAATGCATGAGAAATTAAAGAATTTCGAAAAGAAAAATATTGGCATGCATAATTTACTTTCTAAGGTAATAGAAGATCACCAAAAGGAGATTCATGGGTTAAAAGATGCTTTAGGTAAAGTTAGTTCTAATATACTTAAAGGTGAACCATCTATAACTAATTATGCTAAGAAGACCTTTCATAACTATAGACATGGAAAATTTCCTAGGCACATTAATGGTAAAAAGATTATAAGTAATTGAATTCCTAAAGATGTTATGATTCTAATAATATTGTTGCTATTCTCACTTGGGTCCTTGAGGGAACCAAGCTTTTGGGAACTAACACACATGAACCCAAACAAGTTTGGGTACCAAAAGCCAAAACATGATTCCATGTTTGTAGGTTGAGCATTGTTACAAGGCCAAAGTTTCAAGTCAAATAATATGATACCTTGATAGTAAATGCTTAAGGAGAATGACCGAAGACAAAATAAGATTAGAGGAGTTATATCTTGATTTTTAGTGGAATGGTGATACCTGATGTAACATCCCGAATTTGGTTCTAGATGTTTTGGTTCTAGTTAGAGAGGTTCAATTCGGGTCAAATTGGATTTCTTCGATTCATTAATTCTGAATAATTAAAATATTAATATTTTAATCGAGTGAATAGTAAATTTCTAAAAAAATTCTAAAAATATTAAAATAATATTTTAAGGCTAATGAAATGTTGATTGAATCTTAATTTGGTTATATTAAGATTAATTTCTAATTTAGTGACTAAAATGCAAATTTGGAAAGTTAGTGGCAAAATTATCATTTTGTCAAAAATTTAGTTTTTGTGACTAAATTGAAAAGTAAGCCAAATATTAGGATCCATAGAGGTAAATTAACCCAAAATGTTTTAATTAGAGATATTTCATCAAAATTCGTTTTAATTGACGTTTAATCACATTTTCTTTTTCACTCCATTTTCTCACCATTTTCTCTCCATGGATTCTCAAATCACTTGTTAAATTCTTATCCATTTGTATCAAGATTCACCTTATTTTGTTAAGCATTTCATCCTCTTCAAAACCTCTCAATTTGTTTTATATAATCATCCACCGATTTAGAGGAAAATCAAGAGAGAATTTCACGTCAATATTGGTGGATACATATCAAAGGTAATATTTTGTTTCCTTTCCAATTCTAATGTTATTTATTTGATATTCCCAAGTATTTGGCTTACAAATCAATAATCTCAACTTGATTTTGTGATTTAATTCAAGATTTTGGAGTTTTTATGGAAATTTCAAGAAAGTAAGTTAGATCTTGTTCAAGGCTATAATTAGGATGATTTTTTATGAAATTAAAATTATTTGAATGATTAAATGGGTCTTTTAATGATCTCACATAGTTTTAATTCCATAATAAATGAATCAGTGTTGTTAGAAGTGGTTTTCGGATGGTTTTATGGGTTGTTTTTATGTTCTATTTTTGCTGGAGGTATAAGGATGGTTTGAAGGGTTTTTTAGTTCATAATCGAGGAGGTTTAGCTATTAGATTTGTTAGATTAGGAGCTAGTATAGTTTCTGGGCGTTTCAACTTAGTTTTCGGCCTTTTCGACTTAGTTTTCGGTAGATTTATGGAGGTTCAATGTTGCTACTATGTTGAGCATGTTTTGATATGTATATACTTTGTTTTGGTGATGTATAGGAAGTGGAAAAAGGCTCTTGAATGGTTGGTGCATTGGCGTTGCCGTTGGAGCATCGGTGAAGGCTTGTTTTGCTTGTCGGTGAGTGAATTTGGATTGAAAGCGAATCGCAAATGTTTGGTTCTATTTTGGGATTATGGAATAGTGTAAAAGCTTTCCATAGTCCAATAGTAAGTGATTTCTATAGTTTCGGAAACATTTCCTAAGTTTTGACTATTTTGTAATAGCCTTGTGAAAGATATTTTCATAGAGATTTTGTGAATGCATAAATTGAATTTTTGACATGATGCATGCATGTGTTAGTTGCTATAAATGAATGGTTTAAAATGACATTCCTGGCTTTTGAAAGCATGAAAAACATTTGGAATAATATGTGGTTATTTGCCTTACATTTGATTAAGTCGTTGAGCATGATTTTGGTTCACTTGATGAATATATTTTGAATGCATTATGAGTAGTAAGTTAACATGCATGATCAGAATGATATTGGCTTGGTAACACTAACTATAGTTACGAATACAAATGATATGTCATTAGGATTAAGTGCACTATAAAGATTATGAGAATAATGATGTTGCCTACACGTAAACATGGGTGACTATGTGTCTGACCGTGCATGTAGAGCTTGCCTACACGTAAACAAGGGTGACTAAGTGTCCGACCGTTCGTGTAGAGCTTGCCTATATGTAAACAAGGGTGACTTAATGTCCAACGTGCATATAGATGACACTACGAAGACAAGGGTGACTTTATGTCTGACCGTGCATAGTGGGATAATATGTATACAAGGGTGACTATGTATCCAACCGATGTATATTGAGACCAAGAGTATATAATTATGGTATAAGGAATCTGAGTATTTGGTAAGCTTAAGGTTCACAACATGTTATCACTTAAACGTCAATATGCATGATTCATGAATTTATTTGAGTACGAACATGAGCATGATTTGTTTAAGCATACTTGATTTAGCATGAAAAGTACAAGTTATGGTTTTAAATTGGTTTTAAGTGCTGCATTGATGAACTTGTGTTTTAGAGCTACCTCACTAAGCATGTTTTGCTTAAGCTCTTCTTTCTTTCTTGTAGAGAAATAAAGGCTTTTCGGATAATATTTGTAGCAAGTGGTTTAAGGGGATAAACCTTATTCATTTTGGTATAATTTGACAAAATAAATAAGACTTGGCAATTTGTAAACTTTTCCTTTTTAAGTGTGTTTTGAGTTAGCAATGGAATTGTGTAAGCAACCTATGAACATGTTTCTTGTTGATTTGGTAGGGTTGATTTTTTGTTGAGTTTGCTTGAAGCATGTTCGATCGTGAGTGGCTATTGAAATTGAGTAATGTTAGGAAGCATGCCTCTAGTTGTTACGGGGTCCTATGATAGCTATAATCGATTGTATTATTTGCTATTAATGTTTAGGAATTATGCATATAGTTGATGGTGAGCAGTGGTTGTGTCTTGAATTGGTTGAATCCATTTAATATGGCTGATTTTAGGTTCTGGACACAAAAGTTTCGAAACCTTTAGCAGATAGTTTCGAAAACTCCAAGAAGGTTTCGAAACCTTGCGGGCTAATTCGATTCTAGAACCTTACTGGACGCGAAAAGTTTCGAAACATTGAGGGAAGTTTCAAAACTTTTTCCATAAAGTTTTGAAACCTATATTGAAGGTTTCGAAACCTTTGGCTGTCATAAGTTAATAGTTGCTGAAAATTGCATTTTAGTCCCGAATATCTTTCTTTGTTCAATAATGGTAGCTATGAATGTTATTTTAAGCTGAAATTTCACATGGATGCATAAATTTGACTAAATTTCAAGTTTTCTAACTTAATTTGGATGAAGTCCTTAGAATTTGAAAGATTTACATTTTGGTCCCCAATTAGTGTAGTATGTAATTGATGACGTTAGAATTCTCCGTTGGTTTGAAATTTATCGTGTGTGATATTTGGATGTTTAATTGAACCTTGATAGAATAAATTTTTACCTTTCTAATAGAATTTAAAAGATTTACATTTTAGTCCTTAATATACTTATGTGTTTAATCGAGTGCTCGATTGTGATTGAATTGCTTCCGTTCTTTTTTTGCATGAAATCGATACACGTAAGAACTTAATTATACCTCTAGATAAGAGAAAAAATATATAACGATTTTTAGGATTGTTTATCGGATCAGGCCTTCGTAGGTTTGGTTCGGTATTCCCCGTGTAATCCATTAGAGTCAGTTTCGTCTAGGCCGGGTTAAGGGGGTTACACCTAATGACTAAACAAAAGGAAAATTTGAAATTATAAGCTTTATTTATATTTGTGTCTTTACCTGTTTTAATTATTTCTTATTTGTCAATGGTCTTAGTATGATTTTGGTTGATCATGAGTTCTTACATGATAATTGATTTTATTTCTTTCTTGATTATTATACTTTTACGATGTTTTACATTGAATCTATAAAATATGATGATCATTAATCATTGCATAGTAAAACATGCTTATGATGCTCTTAATTATGAATTTTGACCATTAACATACATTTAGGGGCTTTAGAAACTCATTCCTAGTCTTTTAGAAGCCTTTCAGATAGAGCCTAGCATAGTAGTATCAAAAAAAATGAGGATCAGTTTCGATACCTTCTCATAGAATTCTTAAATAGGACATTTCTTGGCAAGTCAGTATCAAAACGTCCAAAATTTGTTTCGATATGCCTCTAGTTCCGATATGGATAAAAGTCTATATCGATACAATACCGTATCGAAATCGTGTTCTCGTGTTCCGATACCTGCGTATCGATATCATTTTATGGGGTATTGATACTCGTGGTGGTAGAAGTTTTTTTAAAGCCTAAAAATCTAATTTTAACCTATTTAGAAAACTTCCCTTTCCTCCTCAAAACCCTAAGCCAAAAATCCTATATAAACACCCTCTCATTGTCCTAATTTCTTCACAAATACATCAAGTTTTCTTAAGGGTTTCTACTCAAAATATCAAGCATAAGGTTATATCAAAGTTTCATGATCATAAAAACCCAATTTCATCCTCAATCTCTACTCAAGGTAATTTTGAAACTTTTTATATTCTTTTAATTCTAGGTTGTTAAAATTAAGTTTTTTTTATAGATTGTACTTATTTTATGTAAAGGTATTCAAAATCCCATAAAAGTTTTTCAAAGATCCAAAAATTTTCATTTAAATATAAAACCTTTTTTTCATATTTTTGTTTATTGATTTTCAAATTCTTTTAATCAATTTTGTTTTTCAAACTTTGTTTTTAATTTTTTTTAAAACCATTGAGTTATTAATTTACTGGATTAAATTTGGTTATCTTTGCTTAATCGTTTTCTAAAGCCTAATAATCCTACATTGCTTATCTATATCAATGGTTTCTGAGAAACATTCACACAATGAGGTGGGAAGTTCAACAGACACCGAGAGGAATCCACTTGTCCAAAACTTCCCTATATCTATCAAATGTACTTTTTCGATCATGGTTCTTACGAGAGCTTTCATCCATATCGCAATCACAAGCACAAGAAGGAGCGTTGTGTCGATATGAACTTCATGGATTCGGACAATTTCCAATTTTGTCATCTTTATCTCTTCCAAAATTTGAAGTTCATGAAGTTTTAATCTTTGCTCGGTATCTTCTTTTTCGTTCTTGTGATTTTTTCTATGCTAATGCCACTTTTGTTCCTTCCAAGGATAAATCTCAAATTATAACTATAGAATCCTACCAAATGGGGCATTGATTTTGTGTTAAAATGAAGCTTCTTTGTGAAGTCTTTGGATGAAAATTCCTTTGGCCAAAATCTTACTGGATCCTTCATCAACCTAGATGTCCATGACCAGTTTCCACACTTGATCATCTCTTGGTGGATTTGTCCATCTAACAATAAATACTCTTGAATCCGACATGTTTATGATTTTTGGATCTCTTGCTTTCGCTAAGGGAAACTTCCCAATCTCGCAAAGATCATGTTTTCTGATCTCCTGCGATAAGTTCAAAATCATCACACCAAAAATTGTCTTTCCTTTTCATATGGTTGTGCTTTATGTTCAATCTTCTTGTATTTGTGGATTATTGTTCTTATGATCTTCCGAAAATGGTGAAGGAACCAATAGGTGAGACCTCACTTAATTGCTCTCACTTTGAATTTATTGGAGGTGATTGAGTTCATGAAGAGGTGCCTCATCCTGCTCAAGCTAATGATCCTGAATTGATCAACCAAGTTGCTCAAAATGTCAAACTCATTACTTTCCTCACCAATCAATTCGTCAGACTTAACCATCGCATCGATACCCGCTTTGACAATCTTCAAGGTCAACTAGGTGTTTTGACTACTCGTGTGACGGAACTTGAAGCTTTACACTTATCCATGAGTATGTCTTTGAAGCCTTTCGCGATGAATGACGTAGGTCTCATGCCACCCAAGATGATAATAATGATGAGGGCAACGGTGAAGAGGAGTAGCTTGTTAGCTTTTAGGCTAGTTGTCTCTTAGGATTAGTTTCTATTTCCATTCATGTCATGTTTTTATGTTTTAAAACTTATACATCTTTGTTTTATGTTTTAAGTATTATGTTTTGATTTTGTTATGTTGATTGAGTTTTAATTTTCTTAATGCTATGGATTATGTTATTAATGTTTATATCTTGTTGCTTAATTTTTTCCCTTCATGTATATCTTTGATTATGATCCAACAAAAGTTGAAGTATTTAAAATAAATTTTTAACCTATACACATATTAATGGAGAGTTTTATTAAGGGAGAGTTTGTTTTTACTTAGAAATTTATTTTAGCTTTTTATATTAAAATGGGAGATTGTAAAACCTAAATTTAATTTTGATATAACAAACAAGCTAAATGACTATTTTGTAAATAATTTTTAAGCCCAAAACAATTCGATAAGTCAACAAAGTTTTCTAAGTTAAAACAATAACCCAAAATTATTTTCCTAAGATTTTTCAAGCCAAAACATTCAAAATCGTATAGTCGTTTTGATATCATCCATAATGGTATTGATACCGTGTTTATAAATTCAAAGAATGTTTTTGAGTTTTTTCAAGTATTCGATATGGTACAAAACCGTTTTGATACCATTTGAAACTTTGATTTTTGGTTTCAAAACCTTTTCCAGGCTGTACCAATATCGTCCTTTGCAATTAAAACTAAAATTAAATATTTAATTTTGTTTTGATACCACAACTCAGTGTTTCGATACTTGAGTTATTTTTTCAAAAAATTTAAATTATTAAATATTTTAACACTTGAGATGTTAGTTAATTTTCAAAAGGTTGTTGACCAGTATCGATAAGCTTTATAGGCGATTCGATACCAGTTTTGGCAGTTTTAAAATGTTTTGATACAACCTTCAAGTTATTTCGATACCCATTTTGATACTATAACCGATGGTATCGATACCCCTTTATTAAATGCACATAACGACTCTTTCTATTTTGGTAGTGTTTCAATACAGGTACCCCGAGTATCAATATTGATAGTTGTAGAAGTGCATTTATGGTGGGAAGATGAAGTTTTAACGTCTATATTTATGTTCCCAACCACTTCAATGGTTAAAAATCGAAGAGAGGGTATAAAATCAAGCTTCTAAATTAGCAACAACAACTACTGATCCAAAAGACAACATACAAGCATCCAATCTAACCTTAAGAGCTTTATTGTCAAATCTTTGTACGCCTAAATTTCATTGTAATCTTTATTTTCTGAGATTGGAGAGTGAGAACATTGTAATCGGGGCAAAAACTTTTGTTTGAGAGAAAATATTTTTGTCATTCTTCTTGTTTGTAACTTTGTGAGGTTGAATTAATCTTTGGTTGAAAGATTGATTCAGTTTGTAATGGTTATCCCTTGAATTGAGAAAAAGAGCGAATTCATTAGTGAATTGGGTTAAAAATTCTTAGTGAGAGCTAAGGTAATGGATGTAGAGCTTGTTCGAAGCTTAAACCACTATAAATCGTGTGTTGTTCAATTTTTCATATTTTTATCAAACACTCCACAAAAATTTTAATTGTCAATTTATCCCTCTTAGCTAATTCCATCGATTGATAACTAAACGCTTTCAATGGTAAAGGAAACCAAAGAAAGCGCAGAACAATGAATAGTGGCATTCCTCGTTAAAATAGAAAGATAGAGCTGTAATAGTAACAAGAGAGAAAGAAAATAAAAAGAATTGAGTTTAGGCGTTAAATTAAAGATTTTAGTATATTTAATTTTAATATATTAATTAAAATACTACAAAAAATATAAAATGTCTATTATATCTTAGTTTTAATTTTTTAAAAATAATTTTAATAATAAATATAATTCTTAAAAATTTTAATTTTTATTAATTAATTTAAAAATGTTCAACAATGTTTAGAGTTAATAATATTCAAAAGGTGTGTCACGTAAGTGATAGGCTCGTCCATGTTTAGATATTGTTTAAATTAAATAAAAATTATTTGTGTGAACTAAAATGTATTTCAAAGGATTTTTATTATATAATAATTTTGATTAGGAAAAGTAATGAAAAAATTTGGTTAGTTCAAAAGTCGATTAAATTGACCAAAATTTATCCAGTTCAATTAATTTTTCAAAAAATTGAAATTAAAATCTTAAACATTTTATTAAATTTAAATTTGGATAATTTGATTCAGTCATTGATCGAATTAATCAATTGAACACCGTTAAAAATAACACTATATATTGTAAAAATATCTTGATACCCACTAATATCAATGTTCCTTTAAGAAATTAATTTTGTATTTTGAATATAAACAAATCGAACCAATTCAATTTAAGATAAACAATTAATTTCGTTCATTCCAAACAAATTTAAATCATTTTTGTCTTCTATAATGACTTAAATTTTAGTCGAATTACCTTAAAGTTATAAACTTTGTGAACTTATGAAAGCCTTAGTAGGCTTCCTCGACATTATTGGGTTATAGGCCTTGAGTTGAGTGGTGATTATGAGGATGTTAAAGGGATAAAAGTGTAAATCCTGACATTTTGAAGAAAAAGATGAAGTGTTTCTTTTTACAGAAAGTAGAGGATGGTAGTCATATTTTGTCCTCATTTACCTTCTCATCTCTTTTTCGTTTCTTTGATGGAAACTCAAAGGTAAAAGTTCAATTTTTATCTTTTTTAAGTAAGATTTTGAGAATAAAAATTAAGGACGTTATAATCTCTATCAAAACATCTATCATTTAAAGTAAGAATAGTTGAGAATAGTGAAAATGAAGAAAATGAGTTTTTTTGAAAATTTATGAATTTGGTTGTAGTTAAGGACGTTGGAAAGCATTCCAAAGAGGAAGAAAAGATGTAGGTTTGAACTAAAGAAGTAGGCTATTTTTCAGCTTTAAAGGAAAGTTAGTAACTTTCAAATACTTGTTTGATGATTTAGGTGTTTAAATACTTAAAATGGTTGATATTAATATTCAGGAAGTAATATTGATACCCTAAGATTTTTAGTTTAAGAACACTATTTTATTGCTATGAACTTTGAATGGGGTAATGGTATGATGTTCAACATATAACGGTACATCATGTAAAACGGCATCAGTACGAGTTAACCTGTATCGGTATGCAAAGGCTAGATGAAACTTTAGTAAACTCAATGTGTATAAATACCTATGAGAGTACGAATACCCTAGGGTATCCTATCGGTACACAAAGATCAGTATTGGCACCCTATTAACTATTTAATTCTTGAAAAAAGATTAAGCATTTAGATAATTAATTGTAAAAATAATGTCAAGCTTGAGTCTTTACATGTAAATATATACGGTCATCAAGTAATAAAATAATAAGTAGAATATTCATAGAGATTATCCAAAAAATAATTATCAAATCAATTAACAAATATAATTAAGGTCGACAATAAAGTGAGAGAACTAAAATTTTAATATGACTAAAGAAATTAAAGGAAGTCTATGCAAAATATTAAGAAAGTAATATAATATAAAAAACGAATTTATAACAAGTTGATAAATGTTATCTAGAATTCACATGTATAAAGATAATAATCAATTAAATGTTAGCTTGATTTTATTGTTGAACAATTTCCTTAAGCAATTTATACGTTTATTGGAAGCTTAAAATCACTAACTTGCTTGACAATGCACCCTATATTCTAAGCAGGTAAATTAATTTAAAATGTAAGTCTAATTTACTTGAACTTTATTTGGTTGAAGCATCTCTTTAAAGTGCAAGTATAAATTTCTTATTTCCAAGTCAATTATGATATTAAACAATAATGAGTACTTAAAATTAGCTTTCAAATAATAAAAGATACATAAATATTCAAATCATATTTAACAGACAATATTATCAACTAACAAGTTTAACCTACTGCTGATAATTAATTGGGTTTTATTATGAATATTCTTAATTAAATAAAAATTAGTTCATGATTAAGGTTGAATGTGTAATAACTCATTTTTTTAGATATAATAATATTATTATATTTTATTATTTTATTATTATTATATAGAAAAAGAAAAAGAAAATTAAAAATATTATTAAAAGATAAAAAATAATAAAAAAACAAAAAATCACGTAGACAGTGTGAGTCCACGTAACCCGACACCAGCCCCTTGCCTACAAATGGCGGGGTGGGACATGAAATGGCAGGCAATTTGGGCCAAATCCCTTTACAGCCGAATTTGGCATGGGACAATACCCTTTTAGGCTTGTGAGCAATGCTGCCACTAGGGAATTTTTATTTCTCGAATGGTTTGATTAATTATTCGATCAAAAGATTTTTTGAAGCTGGATTAAATTGATTCTTGTATTATATATAAATGATGTGGAAATCCTGATGAAGATTGATCGAAGTTCTTTGGAGGCCGCGGCAACACACGAAAGATAATAACTGGAATGCAGATAAATGCTGGAAATCAAAGCTAGAATGCAGATAAACACCCGCCACGGTAGCACTTTGAAGGCCGCGGTAACACATGAAAGATGATAATTGGTGTGTAATAGATAGAGAAAAATATATCGATTCTGATGGACATAATGCGAGAAGAAACAGAAGTGGAGAAATAGAGTAAAGCCATGGTCAAAGTCAACGCGAAAAATAAAGAAGTCAAAACGGAGTTAAATTAGAAAATATAATAAAGAGTTGTAATTTAAGATGGACATGTATTCTTTTCCTTTTAAAACTCTTACCTTTATGGAAGACTTTAACCTAGGCTTGGCCTATATAAAGCAAATTCCTAGGGCTGAGAATAACAAATCGGGTTCTTATAGTTAAACCCTAAGCTGCCGACAAGTTCATCATGTTCTAAACCCCCATCAAGACTTAGTTTGTTTATGGAAGAGTTGAGGACGAAAGTTGTATCGTATTTGAGATTTATTAATGCAAACCTTATTTTCATAGTTTATTCTCTATTGGTAATTACTCTTCTTTGCATATGAGCTTGAGAGATAAGTTTGTGAGGAAAAATCTATTTGTCTAATATCTAGAGAATTAGATTCACGAAATGAGAGAGTACGGTCTTTGCTCAAGGGCATTGACCGATCCGCAAGAGTTTCAGCGACTAAAAGGACGCATATTATCGGTTTTTGTTTATCCTTGATTCACATTGGGAAGTATTATCAAGACATGGATTTCAATAGTTCTCTGAATTAGGGATAAGTAGGAGATATACAAGGATACTCTGTCGAACTATGAAAAATTGAGTTGTCGATAAGGCATAACCCCGTCGAGGTAGCCAAGGCGACCCTTCGTGCGACTAGCCGCGGCGGCAAGTCAACCCAATGCATTAATAAGTGGATAATAAGTGCAACTGGGTTCTCCTCTACAAAGCAATCTGTAACCCCCTTAGCCCGACCTAGGCGGAACCGGCACTAATGGATTACACGATGAATATCGAACCAAACCCAAAAGGTGTGATTCAATAAACAACCCTAAAAATGATAAATATTTTTTTTAACTAGATGAACAATTAGATTCCTATGTGTGACGGGTTTATGCTAATCAAGAATGGAAGCATTCGGTCCATAATTAATCGTTTAATTATCATATACGTTCTTAAGGACTAAAACATAATTATTTTATTTCGAATATCAAATCAGAAATTCAATCTACCAAAGTTCATTTAAACATGCATAGCATACTCACCATAAAATTTAGGTCAATCGAAGCATTAAAGCATCATCAATTTCGTGTTTCGTTAATTAGGGACCTATTTGTAGAACACTTATGTTCTAGGGACTATAACAGTTGTTGATTAACCGATATGAAATTAGATTATTTTCATGCAACACGGTGAAAATACAACTCATGGCGGTATTTGAAGTGCTTATATTCAATTACGGGATAATGTTCGAACCTACACAAAATTTCAACTCTTAAAACGTCATTTTTGGCCAGGGGTATCGATACCTTTGGTCTCGGTATCAATACCCTAACAAGGAGCTAGCCTCATTGCACTTCGAAGGCTAATGGTATCGATACCCCAATGACCAGTGGGGTAAATGCATCGAACCATGCTTCGGTATTTCCCCCAAATTAAGCCTTGGGATCGATACCCTTACTAGAGGTATCGATACCCCATGTGCAATTAACAGAATTCGAACATTTTAAGATAATTCCATCCATTCAAAAGTAACCATTAACCACCCCTAACTATATGCATAATTCCCTAATCATAAAGAACAATTTAAAGCACACAATTACCAACATCAAAGATCCCAAAATAACCTATAAGCATGCTTCCTATGCTATGATTAAGAACAAGAACTTTCATGCATGTATATGCTTCAAACAATTCAAAGCAATACCACAATCCATCATACCACAATCAAGGCAAAATAAGGTCTTATTACAAATCATTAACCAAAGCAAAACACACTCTCATACGGGGTAGGTTTACACATTGCCAAGCCCCTTTTTATTTGCAAAATCATACCAAAAATGTGAAGTCTTTTCCCCTTGATTTCCTTGCTCCAAAAGTTGCCTCGAATGTCTCTATTTTTCTGCAAAGATGAATAGAGAGCTTAAGCAAGACATGCTTAGTGAGGAAGCTCTGAACAAGATCATCAATTCAATAATTATAAATTATTTTAAAAGCCATATTTGTATACTTCATGCTTAATTGAAATATGTAAAACCAAGTCACGATCATTAACATAATCAAGTCATTTCATATATTGTGCACATTGATACCAAATTGTTTCATGTATGCATATTGGCTTTCTAGTGATCACTTGTTATGAACATTTAGTTCACCTAATACACGAATCCCTTTTTCCATAATTGGAGACGCTTGGTCTCAACATGCATCGGTCGAACACATAGTCACCCTTGTATACATAATACCTCCACTACGCACGATCGGACACAAAGTCACCCTTGTTTACGTATGGGTCAACTATATGCTCGATCGGACACAAAGTCACCCTTTTTTACATATAGGCAAGCTCTACACGCACGGTCGGACATAAAGTCATCCTTGTTTACGTGTAGGCATCATCATTATTCTCATTATTTTTATAGTGCACTCAATACTAATGACATGTCATTTGTATTCGAGTCTAAGGTTAGTGTCACTAATCCAATACCAATTCCAATCATGCATATTAACTTGCTACTCATAATGCATTCATAATATGTTCATCATGTGAACCAAAATCATGCTCAACGGCTCAATCGATTATAAGACAATAACCACATATTGTTCCAATTCAATTTCATGCTTCTATAAGTCATGAATACCTTTTTAAACCATGCATTTTTCATCAATTAACACATGCATGCAATATTTGAAAATCATGGATATGCTACATCAAAATCTTATTAAATTATTATTCATATATGCCATTTTCGTAATAGCAGAAACTTAAAGTAATGCATCAATATCATTTAAGTCACTTACTCTTGAACCATAGAAAGTTTTCACACTATTTCATAGTTCCCCAAATAGAACCGAACCAATGCGATTCACTTGAAACTCAAAATCACTCACTGATAATCGAAACGAGCCCTCGCTGACGCTCCGACGATAATGCCAATACACCAGCCACTTATGCACCTTATTGCACTTCCTCTACAATATTAAAAAAATAGAGTATATTCACATCATAACAAGCTCAAAACAGCAGCCACATCGGAACTCCACAAAACTACTGAAAACCTAGCCGAAAAGATCGAAAACTAAGCCGAAACGCATCTGAAACATTATCAGCCCATAACATGAATCTAACCTCTAATCCACCTCAATTATGATCTAAAATAACCTCCAAACCATCCTTATACTTCCAGAAAAAGAAGAGCACCTAAAACAGTCCCTAAAACAACCGAAAACCACCTTAAAACACCATCGATTACATTATTCCGAGATTAATTTGATATTAAATCATTTCAAGACTCAATCAATAATTTAATTAACATAATAGCATAATTAAATCATCCTAATAACAACATTAATTGAGATATAAAAAGATTTTACAAAAACCTCCATAAAACTCATAGATCTTGAACTAGAAACATAAAATTAAATCTTAATTGTTGTTCAGCAAGCCAATACTTGGGAGCTTCAGTAAAGGATCTTAGAAAAAGATGAGAAATTAGAATTTTACCTTTAAAATTATCTCCACCAAAAGGATGAGAAATCCTCTCTTGATTTCCTTGAAAATGGATGTTGATTTGCAAAATTGATGAGTAGGTTTTGTAAAGAATGAAAAGATGAGTAAAATGAAACAAATCTTATTAAAAATGAAGAAGAAATCAACAAGTAATTGAAGAAATTTAGAGAAGAAGATGGAGAGAAAATCAAGAAAAAGTTTAAGAGAAAAGATGGGAAAAATGAGAAGTTAGGAAAGAAAATGAAATTAGTTTTTAAATTAAAACTATTTTAAAAACGAATTTTGGTGGATAATATTTAATTAAAAATAAATTAGATTAATATCCCTCTAAGGATTCTAAGTATGGCTTACTTTCCAATTTAGTCACTAAAAATCCCAATTTCCGAAAATTTCTAATTAAATCTCACCAACTTTTCCAAAATTTACAATTTAGTCACTAGTACAAAATTAAGCTATATAAAAATCAAATTAAAGCTCAAATAATATTCCTTTAATTTTAAAACATCATTTTTAATATCATTTTAAAATCTTTTCGCAAAAATTATTATTTATCCAATTAAAATATTATTATTTTAATTTTTCCCGGAATAACAAACCCAAGGAATCCGATTCGACCCGAATCGAACTTCACCGACTAACCCTCAACTACTAGACCCAAAATCGGGATGTTACACAATCGGCCTAGCCTTATTCCTATTTCTCTGAGATTTCTTTTATTTACTTAGTTATTTTCTTTACTTTCATTATTCACAAATCAAATTACTTGTGTTATTTATTTTTCTATTGTGCAGGATTAACTGCAATTAAGGTGATCTAGTCCCTGTGGGATCAATATCTAAAGTATTATAATTTGACAAAAGAGGTGGAAACCTTTGTTCACAAGCATAAGACTCCAAAGTTCACGTCATTTCTCAACCATTATATATATATATATATATTCCTTTTTATTATTAAATTATATGATATGATATATAACCGTATAATATATTATATTAGCTTGGATATATTATATAAATCCACATACTTTTCTAATATATTTATATATTTTATATATGTATCTTTTTTTAACTTATATTTATCTTGGTTTCATTTGTATTATATTTATTAGTCTTTATTATGATTATTGTATGAAATATATAAACTGTCAATGCGGTGTCTATTTATTCGGAGTAAACATAGTTATTACCTAACGTAATGATGGTGACCTTTCTATTTCCTGTCGGATAATAACGCCCTTAAAAATTACTTACATGTATAACCAAATTTCAATTCAATTGTCACTTTAATTTAGAAAAATTCATTATTAAAAAACGTTAATAATTTTATGGTACTATATTTAGACGGTATGAAGTGGAAAAATCTTAATCAAACATAATCGAATTTATAACTCATTTTCAAATGAAACTCTGATCTTATGATGTCTAACCTACCTAAGTGTCTAGTGATGACTTCAGTCCTTATTTTATTTTTAAAACTCTGAAATTTTAAAAATATTTTTTAATTTTAATTGTTTTACCTATTTTATATTCCTTTTCTTAGAAAATACTTTACAAATTTTAAAACACCAAATTCTCAAAAAATAATTTTTAAAATGTCTACATTAACTCCAACCTAGATTTTTAAGATGAATATTGATAGTCATGTTGGTATGAATCTGGGTCTTAAATCTTTTGGATATGTAAGTCTTTGGAGTATGATGACAAGTCTTTCGGGTATGATGACAAGTCTTTCGGTTCATCGGTAAATTCTTCGTGCATGGTGATAAGACTTTCGGGCCACCAATAAGTTCGTTGAGAATGATAATAAATCCTTCGAGTCACTGATAAGTCCTTCGAGCCACCGATAAGTCCTTTGAGCATGGTCCATCAATAAGACATTTGGGTATGATATGAAACCTTTTTTTAAATCTCAAGAAGAATATAAATCTAGAGATTGAAGAGATTGAAGCTTGAATGGTTGGCCAAAGAGATGCTAGAAGTTCTAAAAAACTCGTGTTTTCAAGACCTAGGATAAGAAAATAAAAAAAAATGAGTGTTTTTGTCTTTTTTTTGTTCTTGTTTGACAAGAACAAAAAAAAGTTAGATGTAATCATTAATTTTTGTTTGATATTGTATGATGTTATTTTTTGAAAAAGAAATAAAAAAATACAAGCCAAACAGAACAGAAAACACCCAAAAACAACATAAAGCAAGAAAAGAACAACAAATAAAAGATTATGTGTTCACCCAAAAATAAAACCAAAAAAATCAAAAAAATCTTTAAAGAAAACATCTGATTCTTCGGAGAAGTAGTGACAAATTTAAGAGAGCAAAGGAAATTCAAGAGAAAATATCATCATCACCTCAAGAAAGCAATGGATTCGGTAGCATGAAAATGGCGACAATTAAAGATAATGTTCGAAATTAGAATTAGTTAGGAGGATCCACCCACCATTATCCTTAAAAATAACTCGTTCAATTAACAATGGAGCTTCCTCACCCTAGATAATCGGATATGTAGGCGATCATCCAAACTAAGAAACTTGATGAGCCACTTGGTTGTTATATCTCAATACGAAATGAAAGATAATTTTGCTGTGAACTTTTTGGAATTATTTACGATATCCTTCATAATCATGCAAATCAACGATTTACCCTTCAATGGAGATTGTGTATTTTTTTTATTATAGTTAGTGAATCACTTTCAATTATTACGAGTTTGAAATTCAGATCAATTGCAAGGTTTAGACTTTGAAACATGCAAAAAATATCAGCGGTATAACAATCAATCACATGTTTGTGTGTATAAGCTCCTGCTGCCATTAAAATTTTTTCGTGATTTCAAATGCTTACCCCTGAAATTGAAGTATTAATCATCAAATCAATAGATGCGTCAAAATTAATTTTCAGAATATATTTTGGAGGTGGGATCCATCTAGATTCTTGATAGGAATTATGCTGAGTCTTTACAGGATAAATGCCATCATATTCCCTCGTATAAGAAAGTATGAAAGCAATAAGAGAAGATAAGTAGAAAGATGTATTATCGTGGATAATTTTGTTGTCGAGTCCCCAAATAGCCCAAAGAGCAACAAAGAATGTTCGATGTTTGTCAAGCTCGTTCCTGCAAAGTTCGAATCTTCCTGAGCTTTCTTAACACAAAATGGAGTAAGGTGAGAGTAGAAATTTCAGAGAAACAAATGAGGTGAGAAGAAGAAGACAATATTCATTCATTTCATAGCTCTGTCGGCCACAAAGGGAAAGTAAATAACCCTAGATACAGCAGCTACCCAAAACGCTGCACTTCATTAAACCCTCTAATGGTCATAAAACAAAAAAAAACAAAAATTCAAATAAACATAACGGTCAAGGGCCTGACAATACTCCCTCCATTGAAAACATCCTTGTCCTCAAGGATTAAAATCTGGAAATTGTTGCTTGAGCTGATGCAGGCTTTCCCAGGTAGCATCTTTAGGGAAACTATTTGTCCATTCAACCAACACTTATATCACTGCCCTATTTCCCCTTCTCCCTATCCTCCTTTCTAACACCTTGACTGGTTCCTTCAAGATTGTCCCATCAGTCCCCACAACAAGAAGAGCCTCTTGGGTGGGATCGGTTCCCACATGTTTCTTGAGTTGGGAGATGTGGAAGACTGGATGAACACGAGACCTAGGGGCAATTGTAACTTGTAAGCCACACTACCGACCTTTTCCATCACTTGATAGAGACCAAACCACTTGGGAGCTAGCTTTTGGTTGCTCCTCGAATGTATGGTTTGTTGTTTGTACGGTTGTAATTTCAAATACACGAATTCTCCAATCCCAAACTTCGCGTCCCTTCTGCACTTATCAAATTGTTGTTTCATTCTATCCTAGGCCCTTCTAAGATAGAATTTCATCATTTGCATTGCAGCCTCCCTCCTCACCAAGCTTCTATCCACTGTTGCCACTGGCGAGTCTCCAGCAACGTAGGGCATGTGTCCAGGGGGTTCCTGCCCATACAGTGCTGTATAAGGTGTCGTGTTAATGGCTGAGTGATGGGTTGTGTTGTACCACCACTCAGCTAGGTGCAACCAATCACTCCAATCTTTTGGCCGTTCTCCTATCATGCAGCGTAGGTAGGTCTCTAGGCACTGGTTCACCCTCTTCGTTTGACCGTCGGTTTGAGGGTGATAGGCTGTGGAAGGGGTCATGTTGGTCCCCAACTTCCTAAACAATTCCTTCCAAAACATGCTCATAAACATCCTGTCCCGATCGCAAACCACACTTTCAGGCATGCCATGCAGCCTAAAGATTTGCTCCATGAACAGTTGGGCAATACTAGCTGCAGAGAAAGGATGTGACACGGTCAGGAAGTGACCATACTTGGTCAATCGATCCACAACAACCAAAATTACCTCTTTTCCCTTAGAGACCGACAGTCCTTCTATGAAATCCATAGAGATGGACTTCCAAGCTAGCTCGGGAATGGGGAGTGGCTGCAAAAGCCCCTTTTGATGTTGCAGCTCCCCCTTGTTCCTTTGACATATACTGCATTCCCTTACCAGGTTCCGAATTTCCTTCCTCATCCCTTTCCAATAAACAACTGCTGCTACTCTTTTGATAGTGGCCTTCGAGCCAGAGTGTCCCCCAATGGGGCTAGCATGAAAATATATCAATATTTCCTTCCTCAATTCCCCATCTGTTCCCACCATGAGCTTGCCTTTCCTTCTCAAGAAACAGTTATCCCAACTATATTTTTCATATCCCCCTTTTCCCTCCTCGAGGCTCCTGATGATCTTCTTTAGTTTCGAGTCCTTCTGCCATGAGGACTTAATCCTATCCAACAAGGGTGACCACACACTACTAGCTGCCAAAGTATTGCACTCCACAAACAGGGGATTTCGAGAAAGGGCATCCGCCACCCTATTATGTATCCCCTTTCTGTAGACTACCTCGAAATCGTATCCCATCATTTTTGCAACCCACCTTTGTTGCGAAGGAGTAATGGCCTGGTTGTCGGTAAAAAATCTAAGACTTTGGTGGTCAATCTTGATTTTGAAGTGTCTCCCTAACAAGTACGTAGACCATTTTTTGACTGCCATGAGTGCAGCCAACATCTCCTTATCATAAATTGATAACCCTTGAAGTCTGAGTCCAAGCCCTTTGCTAAAAAATGCCAAAGGCTTCCCTCTTTGCACCAGAACTGCTCCTATTGCCAAATCCGAAGCATCGGTCTCTACTACAAAAGTCTCCTCAAAGTTTGGAAGGCTCAAAACTAGAGCTGTAGTTACAGCAGTCTTCAGCTTCTCAAATGCCTCCTGCTCCCTCTCAGTCCATTTCCAACCCTCCTTCTTTAACAACTCAGTCAGAGGTTTTGCCAACTCTCCATACCCCCTTATGAACCTCCTGTAGTACCCTGAGAGCCCCAAAAAACCCCTCACTTCCTTGACAGAAACTGGGACAGGCCACTCCCAGATGCATTTCACCTTCCCTTCCTCCATGGCTATTGTCCCATTGAATATCACATAGCCTAAGTATTCTACTTTGGTTGCCCCAAGGCTACACTTACTCCTCTTGGCTACTAACTGGTGAGTTCTTAGCAGTTCCAAGACCTCCTTAAGATGTCCCATGTGCTCTTTCCAAGTGATGGAGTACACCAGTATGTCATCCAGAAAGACCAGTACAAACCTCCTCAGTTTATCCTTGAACACCTTGTTCATGAGGGCCTGGAAGGTGGCAGGGGCGTTGGTCAGCCCAAACGGTATGACCAGGAACTCGTAGTGCCCCTCGTAGGTTCTGAATGCTGTCTTAGCCACATCTGGTCCCCTTATTTTGATCTGGTGATACCCAGACCTGAGATCCAGCTTCGAAAAATATTTGGCTCTACCTAATTCATCCAGGAGTTCTTCAATAATGGGCATGGGAAATTTATCCTTCATCGTGAGTTGGTTAAGCCGTCGGTAGTCCACACACATCCTCCAGCTCCCGTCCTTCTTCTTTACCATTACAATTGGAGAGGCAAAAGAGCTATTACTGTCCCTTATCACTCCAGTGCTCAACAGCTCTTTAGTCATCTTCTCAATTGCATCTTTTTGGAATGCAAGATACCTGTAGGGATGAATCTTAACCACTGCAGATTCATCCACCAGAGGGATCCTATGGACATGCCCCCTCTCAAGTGGAAGCCCCTGGGGTTCCTGGAAGACATCTTCATAACCATCCAACAGTTCCTTGAGTTCAGAGAGCTCCAACTCTCCTCCCAGTTGCAGTTCCACTTGACCCTCCATCAATAGACAAGCAGTGAATGGACTAGCACTACTCCTCAAAACTTTGGCACACTTCTTAGCTTCTATGTTGTCCAACAATACAGGTTGAACTCCCACCAACCTCACTTCCTTCCCCTTATGTAAGAAACTCATGGTGGACTCTATAAAGTTCCAATTTATAGGCCCCAAGGTAGACAACCATTGCATCCCAAGTACCATATCGCAACTCTTAAGGGGCAATACAACAAAATCTGCCTGGAACTCTTCCTCTTGTGTCTTCCACTCCACAGCTTCACATGACCCTAAGGTTTCCATCAAATTCCCATTGGCTACGGTCACCAACAAGTTACTCTTGTGCTTAATTGGTAGTGCGGCACTCTTAACCAGAGACTAATTTAGGAAGTTGTGGGTGCTCCCAGAATCTACTAGAGCAACCCATTATCTTCCCTTGATAGCCACCTTAAATCTCATAGTCTTAAACTGTGGACCTCCCCACATGGCCTGAAGAGACAACACAGGACCCTCCCCTTTTTCTGCTTCAGCATCTTCTACCTCCTCACAGTCTAAAAATTCTTCCTGTTCAGTTTCATCTTCCTGTCCCTCTACTGCAATTTGGTAAAGCTGGCTCTTGGCACACCTATTCCCAGGAGTGTACTTTGCCGCACACCAAAAACACAGCCCTCTCTTCCTCCTGTCCTCTATTTCCCCAGGAGACAGAGGCTTCCCTCTTCCTGCATTACCTCCCATAGGCCTTGTATTCTTGGGAGGTGTCTGCGCAGGAGTCATACTCCTTGAACTCGAGGAGGGAGCTGTAGTGCTTGTTATACCCTTAATGGTATTAAAGGTCCTGGCAGGCACAGTTAAAGCAGGGGGTGGACTGGGTTTGGGGCTTAACCAACCAGTCCCTCTGTGATTTGTAAGGAAAATAGCTTCTAACTGTTTTGCCATGTGGAAGGCTTCTAACAAATTTTTTGGTTAGAGCAACTTGAGGAATTGGCTGATCTCTACTCTTAGGTGGTTCTTGAACATGCTTAACGCATATGGGTCTGGAACTCGTACCTGATTCAGCAAGGACACAAACTCGTCGTAAAACTTTTCCACCGAGTCACTTTGTCTCAAAGCCACTAGCTCTGCAAAGGGATCATCGAATCCTCCCGGGGCAAAACGTTCCTTCAACATCCCTAAATAATGATTCCAGGATAAGTCTTTTAGGTCTCCAAAATCCCTGGTGGCGAACTGATGCCACTGCAAGGCCCGACCATCCAAGTGAAGCATGACCAGTCTTACTCGCGCTTCCTCTGGCACTTGCTCCGCTTCTACAAACTGCTCCAGCTTTGCCAACCACCCTCGAAAGTCCTCCCTATTGAACCTAGGGCACATGAGTTTATAAGCATAGTTGTGGAAGGTTTGCCTATGCTCCACCAGCACTGGCTCAACGGCTGTATCTCCAGCTTTAGGTCCTGGGTTGCCGACCATCTCCACCTGACTACTCGAAGCTCCTGGCACCAAAGCAGGGGGTGCAGCTCCCAGCATTCCAGGTGCATTGAGCAACCTCTCGTCCGACTCCTCTCCTTCTGGAACTTGTCTTTTTTTGAGTACTTTCTCGATGACATTCTGTAAATCGGCCATGAGAGATTTCTTCATATCTTGTATTTTGTTTTCCATCACTGCTTCCAAGTCCGCCTTTAAATTTTGTATCTTTCCATCGATCGACCCGTCCACCCGAGCTATCTCAGCTTGCAGATTGGCCATCTCAGTCTGGGCAGCTTGGCTTCTCGTCATATCAACAGAATCGAGCAGGATCTGATACCCTTTTCAAGCTCGTTCCTGCAAAGTTCGAATCTTCCTGAGCTTTCTTAACACAAAATGGAGTAAGGTGAGAGTAGAAATTTCAGAGAAACAAATGAGGTGAGAAGAAGAAGACAATATTCATTCATTTCATGCCTCTGTCGGCCACAAAGGGAAAGTAAATAACCCTAGATACAACAGCTACCCAAAACGCTGCACTTCATTAAACCCTCTAACGGTCATAAAACAAAAACAAAAAACAAAAATTCAAATAAACATAACAGTCAAGGGCCTGACAATGTTGAACCTGTGTAAGATTGGCAATGGAAAAAATCAGCTATGTAAATCAATTGCGGGTAGAAAAAACATTGCATGGAGTAGATGGGAATGGATTGAAGAACTGACTTAATAAAATTAAAAACTTTTTTTCCCTCATTGATAAGAACCGTAAGCTCCAATGATTTATATACTGATTCCTACGATCACGCTTCTTTGAAAAAGCTTCTTTTTTCCTTTGGCCCACCATAGTATGAAGACTTAAGTATTTCTCTGGATTTGAGGATACTCGAAACACCTAAACTACAACCCAACTGAAACATGTCGTTTGTTGGAACATTAGAACCGAAAAGATTAAGGATTTATCAAAATTAATTTTTTGGATCATAAACATTCTCATATTCGGTAGACAAGATTCTTGATAATTGATATTCCAGAGTAAGAAGCTTCCCTAAACAATATACTATCGTCTGCAAAGAAAAGATATGTGATTGTAAATCGGTTTCTTACTATACTAGCTCTGTTCAAAAGTCCTAAACTCTAAGCATTATTTAGGATTATTGAAAAACCTTCAGCACAGATAAGAAATAAGTAAGGACTGAGAGGGTCTCCTTCTCTGATGCCGCGACTTGGAGCAAAGCTTTCACCAAGAGCTTCATTAAAGATAACCGAGTAAGAAACAGTCTTGACACAGTTCATAATAAGACTAACAAAACGATTGGGGAAACCCAAGTGACCCATCATTTTTTGGATGAACGACCATTCTGTTCTGTCATAAGCCTTACTCATATCAAGCTTTAGTGCAAAACTTTGTCGATTGCCATGTGTTTTCCTCTTTAGAGAGTGAAGAAATTCATAAGAAACTAAAATGTTATCAGTATTTTTTCTACTCGACAAGAAAGCTCCTCTAGTAATGTCAATACACTTCTCCAACACAACTCACAAACGATTGGCAAGTACCTTTGCAATAATCTTATCTAAATTGTTACACAGGCTGATTGGACGTAATTGTTTCATTGACGAAGGGCAGATACTTTGGGGATGAGAACAATATTTGTGCCATTGATGTCCTGGATATTTCGAAAACTATTTAGAAATTCCATGAAAAAATCGGTGTCATTCCCTTAATTGATGTAGAAATTTCTTCAATTTGAAAAGCGGAGTCCAGTAACATTATGGAGTTAACTGATAATTTTGCACTCACATTGGACCAAAAAGTACTAGAATTAGATATGTTGGATGTTGTAAAAAGCTCTTTGAAATATTTCTCGGTTATTCTAGACATCTCTGTCTCATCCGTTATTGAATAACCATTGTTATCCATTAGACTATTCACAGTATTGTGTTTTCGTTAATTGATGCACACTTGTGGAAATATGACGTATATTTGTCCCCATGTCGAAGCCACTTAACTCTTGAACGTTGTTCCCAATGAATTTCTTCTTTGTCCGCTTCTAAATTCAAAGCCAGCTTGATATCTACCATATTAAAGAGAATGTCATCATCAGGGTCTCCTTCCTTTAACTCTTTCAACTTTGACTCCATGGCTCTTTTCCCTTTTGCATTCTGTTTTTTACGTTTCTTGCTCCATTGAGTAAGGGGGGTGCTTAACTTACTTAACTTCACCAAAATAGGTTCTTCAGAAGTATTCCAGATCTTCTTAATAATAGTTTCACAATCTGGTTCTAAGACCCAATCTACTTCAAAACGTAAGGGCTTCTCTAAGTGGTTATCATTAACAAGCAGATGACCTTCAATATTTAGTAGTAGAGGGTAATGATCCGAGAAGGTGTGAGATAAATGTTTAAGAGAAAAATTTGGGAACCTTTCCAGCCAAAGAGGATTAGCAACTCCTCTATCAAGTCTTTCCCGGATATTTTTAGATGACAATCTTCCTCTCTCCCAAGTATACCACCTACCATTGAATCCAAATCATAGAGATCAACATCATTGAGGGTGTTTCGAAAAGCATCCATGTTATGTTTGGGTCTGATCCTACCTCCTTTTATGATGATGCTTTTTTTTCATTGAAATCTCCCAATACTAACCATGGCAAAGATTGGTCAGTACCTAGGCCACGTAGCAAATTCCAAGATTTCTCTCGTCCACTCTCCACAAGTTTTCCATAAAACCCAGTAAATCTCCAAGTAAAAAAGTAATCAAGTGAAGAAATATCATCGTCTATTTGTGATAAAGAATAACTTCTGCATGGAATAGTAACGTCATGCGTCCAACCCAGGGATAAGCCTCCCCTGGAACCACACGCACAAACTCTATTCCGTTAAGAAAGCGGCAACTTCTTACACGAGCCATTTTTCTATCATTAACCTTTGTTTCCATAAGAAAAAATATGGGGACTAATTACTCTCAATTTGTTTTTTAGGCACCGAGTCATTTGTGGCTTTCTGTAACGAACTCTCCTGCAAACTCATGAGTTTACGGAAAAGAAAATAAAAATAGAGATAAAACTAGAGCAAGAGAAAGTGAGAATAGATTTAAAGAGGAAGAACAAGTTGATTCATAAGTTTTTGCATAAAAATTACTTGTTATACCTAATACCCTTCACATATACCCAAGCCGATACAAAAACAAACAAATAAAGTTTTACAGGTTGTTGACTCTCCCATTTCACGTGTTCTTCTATACACCTCAACTAGATTTGATTGTTGCCCAAGCCTATGAGTTGTACCGTGGTTGTTGACTCTCTTATAGATGTTGGCTTATCATTAGTCTCATATTCATAACAATACCATCTCCTCTAAAAAGAACATTGTCCTTAAGGTTTCTTTTCGCCATCTCTATTGAAACTGATATAAGTTCATCTAATATGGTCATACTGTTTGGAATATCAACCATCTGACTGTATCATGTGATCTTTGTGATGAAGTTTCTTGCATTGCTGAACTCTGATGACATAGGTATTTGAACTTTGACAGTACCTTCACTGTTAAATTCTCTCAGAATCTCTTCAATCATGGCTTTGATTTTGGAGAAGACAAAACCAGTGAACTTGGGTTTATCTTCCTTCTTGAAATCATCTCCAATTTCAAAGAGATGAGTATCACGAGTCACATAACTGATCTATAGGAGTTTTTCCTCGCAAATGTCAACCAAGGTAACAACATTGGTTCTTATTGTCTAAAGATTATGAGTTTCAAATCGATCCATCTGTAGTCTATCAACCACACTGATTACATTGGAAACATAGGTTGGCTTGACAGTTGGGATATCAACTAAAAATTGTGAAAGTTGCTCTACACGCCCCTTCCATACTCAAAAGTTATGCTTTGTTTCTCACATAGCTTCCCTATCAGTCCACTGAACTTGTTTGTCACGTGAAGTGAATCTAAATTGCTTGTATCCTCCGCATTGAACTGTCTTTCGATTTCCTGCATCATAAGCATCCTTGGATGGGTTAGCAATGCACTAGGGACATCATCCCATCCGTCAAGGTTACTAACGTACCATTTCATAATCTTGATGAGACCTTCCTCCCAAGTTGTTAAGCTTAGGTCATAAAAAATATCTTTTATCATTGAAAGATTGTGATAAGTACTCAAAAGTCCTCATTTTTATATTATTTTCCCACTCGTTTATTGCTAATAAAGACAGATTTAAAGGAGATAATAGATATTTCCGGTTATTTTCATACTTTAGCATCCGAACACTAATTTTATGAATTTATCTATTATTTGGCATAAAACATATGCGTTTGATAGTTTTTTTTCTTAGACAGGAAACTACATCATAAAGACAGCCAAGTGAGAAGATAGATGTTGAATTGCATATAAAGCACCCGCCACGGTAACACTTTGGAGGCCGCGACAACAGCGTGAAAATAACAACTGATGCTCGACAGAGAGAGAAAAAGATGTTGATCTTAATGGACAAAGAGAAAGAGAAAAACGAAGTCCATTTAAGAGGTCAAGTCGTTGTCAAAGTCAACCGCGAGAAATAAGAGAAATTTTAGGAAATAAGAATAGAATAATACAGTTTATTAGGAGTTATTTTTCTTTCCCTTTAGAACTCTTTTCTTGCATGGAAAACTCAACTTAAGGCTTGACCTATATAAAATACTTATTATGTTTAGTTTTAGAGTGGAGTCGAGTTGGATTCTCTCTTTCATATACTTTTAGCCGCCGATTACATCATGTTCTAAACTTCTTCGGAGGTTTAAGTTGTTTGAGGAGTAGTTAGGGAAGAAGATTGTGTTATGTTTGATACTTATTAATGCAAAACTTATTTCATAGTTTATTCTCTCTTGGTATTTACTCTTCCCGCATATGAGCTCGAAAGATAGTATGTGAAGAAAAACTCATTTGCCTAATATCGGGAAATATAGGTTCATAAAACAAGAGAATATGGTATTTGCTCATGGACATTGACTAATCCGGTTGAGAGATTAATCGCCCAAGATTTTAGCGACTAACAAGACACATGTGTTTGGTTGTTGTCTGCCCTTGATTCACGCCGGGAGGTATCATCAAGACGTGAGTTTCAACAGTTCTATTCGCTTAGAGATAAGGAAGAATACATACAAGGATGCTCTATCGAACTATGGAATGTTGAATTGTCGGTAAGGCATAACCTCTCCTAGGCAGCTGCAGCGATCCTTTGTGCGATCCACCGAGACGATAATTCAATCATTGTATTAATAATGGATACTTTATACAACTGGACTCTTCTCTACAAAGCACTCAATTTAGCCTCGCTACTATCATCTTTACTATTTCGTTAATTAGTTTTATGTTTAATAGTTTTCTTAACTATAATTTAAACTCCTCAAATTACTTGTGTTCTTATTTTTCGTAGTGCAGTCATAAGAAGTAGTGAAATCGACACAGTCCTTGTGGGTTCGAAAACCTAAAGTATTACAATCTGACAATGGTGGAATTAATAGAACTTCCGAGCCTCCATCAGATTGATTCTACATAAATTTAATGTAATTCTCAAGATCACAGTTGAAAAGTCTGTATATATCCTTGGCCAAATTAATCACTCTTCTTTCTTTCTTTGTGCCTATAGAGTACACCTAACCAACTTCATTTCTACGAAAAATGACTTCAAAGGCCTTTGTTACATCCTCAAAATATAAATAATTTCTCACATTTGATCCATCATTGTAAATTTGAAGAACATTTCCTTTCAGCATTAATAGGATATACTTGAAAATTTATTTTCTTAAGAATTGATTTGTCATATAGATATTGTTCCATTCATTAGCTATCATAAAGGAGTTGATAAAGTTGTTGCCAAAGAAATTATCGATAAGAATCTAAACAACAAAATATATGATTTTATCTATGAACTCAGTTTGTAGAATGAAGTAAACCAGATCAACACTTACAATATCTCTAGTATTGAACTGGAAGTTAGGAGTTAACCTTGAAATTTTTAAATTCTTGAGGATAGAGCAATGTTCAAGCTTAACAATGACTGAATGTTGAGGATGCTCTTCTCTGTGTATATATTAGCTATCATGTAATTGTAACACCCCAACTTTCCCCTTTTGACACCATAAAATCCCTAATTTAAAACCTTAATAATTTAGGGATTTTTTATTTAAATTCTAATTGAATTTCTATGGCTTTTTCATAAAATTTGGAAGTGTGAGGGTTCTATTGTAAACTTTTAAAAAGTTCTGACCCTAGTTTGATATTTATACCATTTTATTTATGGTAACTGTCCATTTTTTACCTTAATTTTTTCGTTTTCATTAATATGGAGATTAATTCTCCTTTAATCATTTTACTTTACTTTTTTTCTCTGATTTTCCCTCTCCCTTTTGTACTCAATCCCACTGATTTCTTCCTTCGTTCAGATTGGTGTTTCTAGGTAAGAATCCTGATCTTTTTTTCTTTCGTTTTATTTTGGTGTGTTGTGAAAAAGGGGGGTTTCGGTTTCATTCGAATTTATGCTATTAGGAGAGTTTATTTTAAGGTTTGATTCATTTCGGGTGTTTGGATGAGTTTTGAATCGAGTTGAATCCAATCATATGGTTTTTTGGATCAGAATCTGGATGAGTTCGAATCTAGGGAATCTGAAAAACCCAGGAATTTTCTGAGAAAATTTTGGAAATTCCAGATTTTTCAGGATAAGTTGGGTTCTCGAGAAAGTTGGAACACGACCTGTGACCTGACCTGACCCGTGACCCAACAAGACCCGTGACCTTACTGACATCATCTCCTAACGTCACTACTGACGCCATTTGTTGACGCCAGCATTGAGTTTTTTAACCAGGTTTCACTTTATGTTTTTTGAAGTCCTTAATTCGATGGCGCGATCCATTTTTTTAATTCAAACCTGTTTCATTTTTAAGGCTTTTTAGTCCGAATGTTTATTTGGAAGTTATCTCTATCAGAATCTAAATTGGTTTACCGTTTGGCTTAAGTGACGTGGATTCGGACACCAAGTTTCTTCTTCCTCCTCCTCCTGGATGGCCTCTTGTTTATCAAACTTCGGGACACGCACGTGAGTATCTAGTTATTCTGTTTTGTGTGTTTATTTTGAATTGTGGCATAGTAGTGTATCTTTCCTTACGTTACTCGTAGGTTCTACGCCTGCTAGACCTAGTACTCGGACTGAGCTCATTAGACGTTACTATCAACGTTAAATAATCTTCTTTAGGTGTGTCTCTCTCGATGTTTACATTACTTCTGTGTGTAGATTCTATGATCTCTGTGAAAATATATATTTTGATTGCATTGCTCTTTGACTTCTGAATTTTAAATGAACATTATTATGTTTTGAGTTGCATCTATTTTGGAAACTATGAAAACTTTGATTATGTTATTTCTGAAACTATTATGCATGCCTTATACTAGTTCTTAGGCAAGCATTCGGACTCTGTTAACTATTTATGTTATTGCATCGGTTGGATAATGTGTAGGGGGAAGTTTAGTGATATCACCTATAGGTGAGTATCACTTCTAATCAATGGTTCCACCTTTGGGTCGAGTATTCACTTTTGTTTAATGGCTCCAACTTCGGGTCGAGTAACCACTTCTGTTCAGTGTCTCCACCTTCAGGTTGAGTTCTACTTCTATTGGTGTGATGGAGTTAGAATGGTTCAGGAGAACCTTTTCTATTGATGGTGTTCGGTGTTGGGTGCATATCATATCATACATACATTACATCTCATGTTTTGTTCTGTTTTGATTATGCTATTATGTTTTGTGTTATGCTTCTCTTTATTGTAAATATATTTACCTGTACACTAGAGTAACACTAAGCTCCCAAGCTTACACACCTATAGTTTTTGTTTTAGATACTCAGATCTAGGCATCGGTACTTGGAGGATCCTGTTTTCAAAACTTCGTATGTTTTACTAACTTCAGTTTAATAACTTTGATTTCAGATATTTAGTTATTTCTATATTAAACATTGGACTTTGGTTATTAATCAGTTTTCAGTACTGTTATAATTTATTATAATTATGGGTTGAACTTTTAGATATTTTAAATCATTAAATTTTAGTATTTCTATTATTTTCGGTTTTGAGAAATTAATAGAAATTTATATTTTAATCATTTAAACCCTAACTTGTGAAACAAGTTTTATAGCATAAACCCTAAGTTTTATTCTAAGAAATTAGGTTAAATTTAAGGGTTACAATTAGTGGTATAAAAGTCAAGTTTAACCCTGGAACTGTGAGGTCCAAAATGATTTTTAACCTGAAAATGATTTTGTAAACCTATTTTATAGTCGGGATTTTGATTTTGACTCGTATTTAAAATTTTTTGAAATATTTTGAAAAGTACTCCAAGTACCGATTCTAATATAGGATTATGTTTATCCTTCTATAGATATACTACTATACCACCCCATAGTAGTACACGTCTTCTGACCGGTCAAGGCCGAGGCCGAGGTCGTACCACTGTTTCTGCAAGTGATGTCCCACCTCTTGTGGATCTGCCACAGGATCAGAACTTAGAACATGAAATAGAAGGGGAGGAACAAACTAGAATTCAAACTAGGGCTCAGTAAGCCAAAGTTATTCCGCCATCTCAGAGTAAGGGACCAAACGCTTTTGGAGACAGTGAGTTTGTAGGCCTAGATTCTGTCTTTTTACAGAAAGAGTTGCTCCGATATCTCCGTCAGGCTGAGGGTGTTAGGAAAACCATATCCATTTTTTTAGCCGCTGGCATGACGATATTTAACGGTAAAACTGATACGGATCCATTAGAGGCAAAATATTGGCTAAAGAAACTAGATCGTCTGTTTGTTGAAATGGAATATCCTTCAGATAAGAAGTTAAGGATAGCTATATCTTTGCTACAGGGGGAAACCCTGAATTGGTGTGAGGCAGAGCAGAGAGTTATTGTTGCTGATCAAATCTCTTGGGAGTTTTTTTGGCAGATTTTTAGGGATAGATATATGGGGCCTAAGTATTTGGCAAAGTGTCGTGACGACTTTCTGAACTTACAGTAGAATGATATGTATGTTAATGACTATGAGATAAAGTTCTTGCATCTACTACAGTATGCTCCGTAACTTGTTGTGACTGAAAAGCAAAATTGTGATTATTTTCTCAAAGGACTTCGAGTGCCTATTAAGATGTTTGTAGCTAATTACCTTGACACTGAGTAAAAGCTGATTACCCGACGAGCTAAAAAAGCAAAGCGTAATGAAAGTTTGAGGATTCAGCAGGAATTTCAAAGCCAAGACCGATCTAGACGACGACCTACGGCACAAGTACAACACAGTCAAGGATACCAGTCCAGAAAAAGGGGAAGTGATGAGTTTAAGCCTTAGAGTTCATAAAGGGTTAGGCTAGCGTTGTTTGTTGTTCCGTCTGCTAGTGGAGTTGTATCCACTAGTACTCGTGCTTTACCATAATGTTCGTTCTGCAAAAAATGGCATTCTAGAGAGTGTAGGATGAGGAGTAGAGCTTGTTTCTATTACGGGTCTTACGAGCATTATCTCATGGATTGTTCGGTTTCACCACAGTCAATCTTAGACTTCAGTATAGACCCTTACTAGGGGAGAGATCAAAGTAGATCTTCCACTTCGGGTATCAGTGGTAAAGACAGACCTAATCAGTTCAGAGGATCAGGTAGATTAGGGGCATCTCAGCCTGGATTGGTATATTCTACTAGGAGACTTAAGGATCGGGATGATCCAGATGTCATTGTTGATACTTTTTCATTCTTGCCTTTTTTCCTTTTCTCACTTCTGGATAATAGTTCTATCGATTCGCATGTTTTTAGTACAATCTCTGGTTATTTGGAAATTTCTGTAGACTATCATAGTAGTTCAGTTTCTGACTATAGTCCTATAGATAATCTTGTTGATGCTTCATAGGAGCCCAAATAAGATATCAAAGCATAATATCTGTATCTCTTTGATCCTGGTAAATTTCGAGGACGAAATTTCTGTAAGGAAGGGAGAGTTGTAACACCCTAACTTTTTCCTTTTTGAAACCTAAAATCCCTAATTTAAAACCCTAATAATTTAGGGATTTTCGATTTAAATTCTAGTTGAATTTTTGTGGATTTTTCATAAAATTCGGAAGTGTGAGGGTTCTGTTGTAAACTTTTAAAAAATTCTAACCCTAGTTGAATATTTGTACCATTTTATTTATGGTAACAGTCCATTTTTCCCTATTAATTCTTTCGTTTTCGTTTTAATATGGAGATTAATTCTCCTTTAATCTTTTTTACTTTACTTTTGTTCTCTGATTTTTCCTCTCCCTTTTGTACTCAATCCCACCGATTTCTTCCTTCGTTCAGATTGGTGTTCCTAGGTAAGAATCTTGATCTTTTCTTCTTTCGTTTTATTTCGGCGTGTTATGAAAGAGGGATTTTTTATTTTGCTTTCATTTGAATTTATGTTGTTATGAGAGTTTATTTTAAGGTTTGATTCGTTTTGAGTGTTTGGATGAGTTTTGAATCGAATCAGAGGGTTTTTTGGATCAGAATCTGGAAGAGTTCGAATCTAGGGAATTTGAAAAACCCAGGAATTTTCTGGAAAAAATTTAGATATTCTAGATTTTCTGGGAAAATAAGTGGGATTTGATTGCTTAATGAATGTCCCATGACACAACAAACCAATAGTTTCCTTTTCTGTAAATGGGACGCCTGAGACTCTATCCTCACGGAGTCATTTGCTAGGTATATCCATGTCTGGAGCGCAATGTCCATTTCTGGATAAGTGACTCTCAAACGAAAAAATTCCTTTTTTCTTGAGCTCGGATTGAATTATACCACCGAAAAGGAAGATCCATGTCTGGATAAGTGACTCTTAAAGGGAAAATTTTTTCCCATGTCCTAAACTCCTAGTTTACCATAGATGAAGAAAATAGGGTTAATTTTTCGTATTCAAAATGGACTAAAGTTTGAGTACCATCTGGCAAGAGGAGAACTTTTGATTTCTTCAATGGCTTGCGATAAACTATACAAACTCTCAATCTCATTATTCTTTTGTATCCGAGAGAGATAGCTTGAGTGTCATATTCAACTTAGGCTCCCAAAATATCCCGAGTTGTCTGGCCACAACTTCAAACATGAAACCAACTGGCTTATCACGGATTAAACCCAAAAATAAATCAAGAAAAATGAACAAGTAAATGATCCTCCCTTGGTTGGAGTTTGTGAAGGAGTAATAAATACCGCGGACCCCATGTTTAATCCTATGAATATTTGCATCATGAAATAGGCAAAACATATACTTGTTTGCACCTATATCTGAAATTACAATTCCATTTATTGGGCGCCAAACATTAGCAAGTGTTGCTCTAATAGACAGAAAATGAATGACACTGTTGGTTAAAAAAGTAACAACGAAACAAAGATCAAAACAGATTTGTGCGACAAAATTTCGAGCCTCAATAGACATAGAGACATCATCAGTATCTTCAAAGACTAAATCAGCAAAAGATTGTTCCATTGTCAAAACAATTTTTTAAAGAAAGACTTTCAATAAAGAAGAAAAAGATGAACGACGTGCTATAGGAGTAGATTTACAGCATGCTACATGAGCAAAAAAAAATTTATTCAACAATATTATTAATATTAATATAAACGGTAATATTTACTTAATATTTACTTTAGCCCAAAATTAAAGCTCAAAACTCTTTTATTAATTGTTTATTTCACACTTAAAAAAGATTTTCACCGTTTCATTTCTTTCCATTCTTATTTTTTCTTAAATGCTATTTGCTTTCACAATTTTACAATTGATGCTTGATATATCATCATCCTTTCAAATTTGATTCAAAGGTAATTTTTTCTTTCTCTTATACGTGTTTTGTTCTTTTCTTTTTACTGATTTTATGTTAATTTTTATTTTCTTTTCAACAGTAATGAAGGAATTTATATCAAATCAATTTATTTTAGATAATGATCAAAGTAGAGCAAAAAAAAATCAGAACTGAAGCCACAAGCAAAAGTTAGATATAAGAGAAAAATCAGAGTATTAGAGCAATTATTGGGACATCAAAGATCCAACAACTAAAAAAATTGTGAAGGCCAAATATAAATATTGCAATAAGCTTTTGATTTGCTAATACTGATAACGGTACTTCAAATTTAAAGAAACATTTAGGTCTTGTCCTAAGTATCCTCTAAACGTAGATAAAAAGCAAAAGATGATTTCTATTTTTAGGGCTACTTCAACGATACTCCTATTGTTAGTAATTGAGAATTTGATCAAAATTTGTGTAGGCTTGCTCTTGTAAAAATGGTAATTATTTATGAGCAATCTTTTTCTATAGAAGAGCCTGAAGGGTTTAGATTTTTTATAGTGTTGTCCCTCAATTTCACATTCCTTCACGTTAAACAGTAGCGAGAGATGTAAAAAAAAATTCACATGTGAGAAGAAAAATTAAATTTTTTTTTAAAAGGTGTAAAATCGAGAATTGCTTTGACAGTTGATTGTTGGTCTTCAATTCAAAATTTTAATTATTTGTGCTTGACTGTTCAATTTATTGATGATAATTAAAAGTTATCCAAGCGAATTCTAAATTTTCAATTGATGGATAATCATAAAGGTAAAGAGATTGGGAAAGTTGTTGAAACTTATATTCTCCAATAGGAGATTGTGGATAAAACATCATGTTTAACTGTTGATAATGCAAGCTCAAATGATGTGATGAGATGTTTAAAGATAATTTTTCATAAAAAAATTTATTTTAAAGGGTAATTATTTTCCCATGAGGTGTACTTATCACGTTTTAAAATTGATTATGAAAGATGGTTTGCATATGGTGAAAGATGCAATAACTAGAATCAGTAATGTCGCTAGATATGTGAGAAGTTCTTCTAAAGCTAAAGTGTTTGCTCGCTTTTCTATACTTGTGAAAATATCTTGTAAAGATTTTGTATGTCTTGATGTGTCTACAAGATAGAATTCTACATATACCATGCTTGTAACTACAATAAAATTTAAGAAAACTTTCAATAGGTATAAGAAAGATGAACCTGATTTTAGTAAGAAACTGAAAGATAAAATTCCTACAAGAATATATTAGAAAAATGCCAAAGAATTGGCCATATGTTTGAAACAATTTTATGAGACTACTAAAAGATTATCTGATAGTTTATATGTCACTGTCAATATGTATTTTCATGAAATATTGAGTGTGTTTACTTCTCTTTTGGAGTGGAAACGTTTTAATGATCGGATCCTAAAAATGTGGGTATCCAAATGAGAGAAAATTTTGATAAGTGTTATAGAGATTTTAAAATGACAAATATTATGATGTTAGCTGTAGTGGTTCTTGATCCTCGATATAAGTTAAGATTTGAGAAATTTTCTCTTAGGAAGCTTTTTCTACTTGAGTTTACTAAGGTAGTGTCATGTGTGATTATTTATATGATGAGCTTCAAAACTTATATGACTTTTATGGTGTTAGAGTTTCTTCCTTTTTAAAGAATTCTGTTCATAATTGTAAATTACATGAGATGAGTGATCTGATGAGGCCGAGACTGAGATTGATTCTTATTTTTAAGAACCGAGAGTTATCGAGACTGTGACGAATTCTGATCAAATTGATTGAATAATCGGTCTTGCCCACCCTACCATCACCCACGATTAATCCAAGAGAGCTTTTTGCCTATCGCGTGAAACTCACGTGCGGGTCATTCGAGATCCATCTTCTTCTATGCAAGCATTCTTGGTCATCCATTCCATGCACAAACTTAATCGTTGGATCGTATCTACTTCAACAATAAAATATAATATTTCAAATAAAGTTTTTCGCCCTCAGTCACCCCGTATGAAAACAAACAAATAAACAACAAGATATGAGACCACAACACATGCATTTAATGTCTATTGATCTTGTAAACAAAAAGAAAAATCAAAAAACAAATTGGATCAAATATATATGGTAAAGAATCTATATTTTTGTACCAAAAAGATCTTCGGAGGTATATACCTTTTGTGTTACTTTGCAAGCAAAAATAATAATAATATCAAAAATAAAAATAAGAGAAAGGTTAGAGTTACCCTCATCATCGTAAGAGTTTTATAGGTAATAAACCTTCGTCTTTGATCGAGTAAGGTGAATCAGTGAAAGATTAAACCTTATGCTTTTAAAAGAAGGGTGTCTAAAGGTTTTTTATTTCGAATAAAAGAAAAGTGGATTGATTTTTTTTAATTTGAAATCATAAAAAAAGTGTTTTGAATTTTAAAATTGGGTTTGAAAGTATTTTATATAAGTGGTCCATGGTTATGGGTCGAGATTGGTAGTCGAAGTAGCTTGACCACCATTGAATTTTAGATATGATGACGATTTTCTGGAAATAGGTTAACAATGTTAACCAGTAAAAAACAAAGGATAACATACTGAGATAAAACTCGATTCCATTTATCTGATCTCTGAGAATACAAAAGACTCTTATTTATACAGGTTTTTTACACGTTGATACACTAGTAACTTTTACAAAGTCAGTTACAACCATATATATATCAGTTAAAACAATCGAAGAAGCTCATGATGCAGATATATTCGCATCTACACACTATCTTTTGTTTAACATTCATTTTGCTTCCTCAGCTTGTGGGAGAACTTCATGAAAGTTGAACACTGAAAGCTTATTTCTAAGAAGCTCAAATCGCACAAGGGGGAGTGGTTTGATTAGCGTATCAGTAATTTGACAATCTGCTGAGACGTGATTAACTTGAATTTCATTGGATGATACTTTATCTCGAATAAAATGTAGGTCCAGTTCAAACTGCTTGGTTTTGGCATACAACACAGAGTTAGCTGCCATGGCAATAGCACTCCTGTCATCACACTAAACACGAGGACACTCAATCATTCTTATTCTTATTTCTTGCAGCATGACAGTGATTCATGCAACCTCTGCGGTTGCATCAGTTAGGCTGCGATATTCCGCCTCCGCAGTGGACTTTGAAAGTACTCTAGTCCTTTTAAGTCTTTAAACATTTTTGTTGTAATCTTCTTTTGTTTTCATAGCTATCCAATTTCGTCCCTAAATTCTAATGAAATCAGATTTTAAGCAGACATATTATCCAATAAATCCCTCCGTCCTACTTTTTTTCACAAACTTCTCCTCCGCATGTTTAAATCACATTGTATTTCCCTATAAGTTTTAATCAATTTTTAATTTCATCCCTAATAATGATTTAATTATCTTTCAAGGGTAAAATTAAAGTTCCGGCCCCTCATCCTTGTTATCAGCTTTCAAACAAATCTTTTTCCTTTCAATTTTAAACTATTTTCTGACAAAATAATTTCTTTTTGGTCCCTTTTCTTTGTATTTTATTAAATATAGATCCTTTATTTTATGTGATTATGATTAATTTTTGTTTGTTGGTTCGATATATGTTCTTTATCCTTTGATATTGATACGTTCTTATTGTTCATACGAGTTATTTGTTCATAGAAGTACCCCTATACATGTTTTAGTCTTCTTTATGTTTGTATGTATAATATGTAATATATAACTTTGTTTATATAGCATATTGTACAGTTTAGTTTTTAACCTAATGCATATATTAATATATAATATGATAAATATGCTTGTTTTACTTGTAATATAACTTTGTGTTTTGGTTCCTAATATCCATATATTTTATAATTTGTTCTTTTTATGTTGCTATCATGTATATGTATTATACTTTGGTATGTTTCATATGTAGTATATTAGTATGAGAATTTCATGTGTGTCATTTCGTATATATACATGTTATATGTATATGTTTTTTCATTGTTATGTGTAATAGATTGTAAAGTTCTAATATGTATGTTATGTAGGTTGTGTATTGTTTTTTATTTTAGTTGTATTTTGGCTTCTTATTCTGTGTATTTAAATATGTATATTATGTATTTAATAAATTATACATAATATGCTTTTATTTTTGTTAATATTCTTCTATTTCTTTTGTTTTTGCCATGATTACATATCAAATATAATCAATTTTAATGTGATACATTTTTATTCGCAAGTAAACGGGTTAGCATCAAACGTAGTGGTAGTTTGATTATTTACTCTTGAATAATAAATTCTTTAAAATATACTCACATATATAATCAAATTTTAATTTATAAATTTTGATATTAATAAAGCGATAATTATTAGGCACCGATTTTGAGTAGTGTGAGAGTTCTTAGGGGTGTTCAAAACTTCGGTTAACTGAATCAACCGTTTGAACCAAAGTTTTTTTCGATTAATATGTCGGTTAATTTTAGATTTGATTGGTTAACACCTTAACGGTTAATAATTTTTTTAAACTTATATTATCAGTTAATTCATGTCAAAATCGATTAATTACCCGAATTAACCAAAATTTGTATGTATTATATATTTTATATTTTTATATTTATTTTTGGTCATTATACTTTTAAAAATTATAAAATGATCCTTAAACTTTATAAAATTAGCATAAAGTGATCATTAAATTTATTAGATTATAAAAAAATATTAAATTTTTTAATAATTTTTAATAATTTATAACTTGCAATGAATCAAAGATTATTTTGTAATAATTAAATAAGGTTAATGGTTTTTTTATAATTTTTAAAAACTCAGCGGTTAAAAATTCTTTTTAACATAGTTTAGTGTTCATTTGTGTAATTTATCCAATTTGTTTTTAAAAAGTTCGGTCAGTCGAGTTAACCAATTAGATTAACTAAATTTTTTTATGTTCAGCTAAATATTTTAAAATTTTTTAATTTTTTAATCATTAATTTTATTGGCGATAAACTCGATTATTTTTCATTTCTGTATAAATAATAAGCTTTAGTTAGCTTTAGCAATTATAACGGAAAAATAGAACAATTAGTTTTGTTCCCTTTTACTTTGTTATAAAAATATATTAAAAATCCAAAAAAAAAAAACTATATATTCATTAACTTATTTTACTACTAAATTTAAAAATTCCATCAAAAATATTTTAAAAATATTATATCGATAAACTATTATAGCTATATTTCGTTATCATTTCTTTTATTTTTGCTTAGGCATAAAGATAATGTTAACCCTTAACGTTTATAATTTTTTTCGTTTAGGCCTTTATTTATTTTTTGAGATAAATTTTACCCTTAACCTATATCTTTTTAACAAATACCTTATTTTTTAACTATTATGATAATTAGACCGTTAAAAATTTAATAATGATGACATGTCATATGGATATGATAATATATTTTAAATGACATGGCATCTAACCTATCAAATATATATATATATGAAATATAATTTTATTCTAATAAAAGAATATAAAATAATTAAAATTCAAATAAAATATTAAAAATTAATTAATTCTAAAATAAAAGGCTATTAAACATTCTCAACCATGTTCTATCTTAAAAAAATATGAATACAGTTCAAAATTAATTAATATTTTAGGTAGGATTTTAATTCTATCGTAGTTAGGGTTAAAAATGTTTAATAGTATTTTATTTTAGAATTAATTAATTTTTTAATATTTTATTTGAATTTTATTTTTTATATTTTATATTAGAATAAAATTATATTATATATATGTATTTGATAGGTTAGATGTCATTTTATTTAAAATATATTATTATATGCATAGAACATGTCATCATTGTTAGATTTTTAACGGTCCAGTTATCATGGTATTAAAAAATAAACTATTTGTCAAAAAGATATAGGCTGAGGGCTAAATTTATCCTAAAAAAAGAATAAGAGCCAAAATGACAAAAATTATAAACGTTAGGGTTAAAATTATCTTTATGTCTTTTGCTTATCGTTATAATTTAGCTTATTATTAAAAAAATCCAAAAATATTTTATTTACCGATTTTTTTTTTTAATATTATTATCATTATGTTCTCTTTTATTGTCATTATCTTTTCTAAATAAAAAGTTAAAAAAATATAGGTATGTTAAGAGCTTTTAATGTAAAAGACATTATTATTATTATTATTATTATTATTATTATTATTATATATTAACTAGTTGTTTAATCATAATATATATTATTTTTGTTTTATTAATAGTAATATATATTAATCTTTTTGATGTTTTAATATCTATCTTGAATATTTATTGCTATTATTATTAAATATTAAATATATTAGTATTATAAAAAGAAAAATAAATAAACAATAATTACATAAAATAGCCCATTAAATAAAAGCTGTCCAATATATTAATAACATCCTAAATTTATAAATAAATCCAATCCATACAAGCCCAGACCGTTTAATAACAGTCAATTAAAATTAAGTTAACCCAATTCGGGTCCAATCTTAGCCCTAAACCCGATGACCCTCAAAAAACTTTATATAATACCATCTCTTGTCATCTACGCAGCTGCAGGAGGACTGTTGGATCAAACTTTGATCTAACAATCACGATCAAAGCTGAAGGAAATGTCTGGAAGCCACACGCGCGCATGCGCGGTGTTTCGTTATCTTCACGTGCACATGTGATGCACTCGTGCCCTTTCCTCTACCTAGATGACTCCTCGACTCCTCTCGTCGTCCATCATCGGTCATGTCTCCGATGATCTTCCGACAGTCATCTCACACAACAAACAAAAAGAAACTTTAGAATCGTACAAGAATAACGCCAAAAAAATTATATCCAAATTCCAATACAATATCAGAGATTTACAGAGCTAAATCAAACAAAATTCCAGCCAAAGAACCAATGGGAACATATATATGCTTTTGTTTTACTCACGTCGGAATATTTCCGTCCGGTGATAAATTCAAGGTCGTCGAGCCATCAGGATGAATCAGGTACTGAAGAATTCAAAAGGATTCTTTCTTATTTGATTATTCTCTTTCTCAAAATAAAAGATTTTGGATTTTGCTTTGGAATAAAAAAGAAGAGATTACTTTTGGATTCTGGTTTTGAAAGCCAAGAGAAAGGGGTTTCTTTCGGTGTTAAAGGACGGCAAAATCTCTTAAATATTGAGGAAAAAAAGTTTATTTCCAAATATATTGATTGTGTCTAAATATTTCTAAATGTATGGAGAAAACAACAGTGAAAGTGAAGTCGGGCTTAAGAGAACCCGACTTTAAACAGTTGTTATCCGAAATTGAAAAAAAAATAAAAAAAAACGAAAGACGAAGTCAGGAGAGTCCGACTTTGAACAGTGATGTTACTGTTTGAAGTCGGGCTCAGTTGAACCCGTCTCCCTTGGTGTAGACGATGCGTTTCAGATGGCAGGGAGTGCAGATGCAGGCGGGGTGGGTGGGTGGGGGTGGCAGGCTGGTTAGTCATAAGGTGGTAGGGAGGTGTAAGCTTTTTTTTGAAAATTTTATACGGTAGTGTGAAAAATTAATTTAGGGTATTTTTGGAATAAAAAATTGGTGGGAAGAAGAAAAATTTGGTTATAAATAGATGAGAATGTTAGATAATTTTGAGATTTATAGAGTTGAAAGTGTTAGAAGAAGTTTGAAATTTGTAAGTATTTAATTTATTTTTATTATTTAATGTTATTGTTTTTATTTTAAGTTGATAGAAAAATTTAGTTTAGTTTAATTTTTTTATATTCTGTAATTTTATATTTTTTGTTTATAATTTTTTGAATTATTTTATTTTATTATGGTTAAAATATTAAATTATTTAGTGATAGTGTAAGTTGATAATTTTTTAAATTATTTATGATAGTTTAGTTTAGTTTAGTTTGGTTTTAGTTGAATTATTTTATGATATTATAACTTGATATATTTTTATTTTGTTTTGATAGTTAAATTTGTTAGATTATATAGTGATATTTTAGTTTATTCCTCAAATTTTTTAAGTATTTTTTTATTCTGTAAATTTATATATTTTTTAATTATTTGATGATATATTTTAGTTTAGTTGAATTATTTTATGATAGTGTAAGGTAGTAATTTTTTAATTATTTTATGATAATTTATTTTAGTTTATTAGCTTAGTTTATTTTAGTTTGGTTTGGTTATAGTTGAATTATTTTATTATATTGTAAGTTGATTTTTTTTTTTATTTTGGCCGTTTAGTTTAGTTTGATAAATTTTAAGTATATTTTTTATATTTTATTTTAGTTTGGTTTTGTTTAGTTTAGTTTACTTTGGATTATTTTATGATATTGTAAGTTGATATTTTTTTAGTTTATTTTGATAGTTTAGTTTAGTTGAATTATTTTATGATATTGTAAGTTCATAGTTTTTAATTATTTTTATGATAGTTTAAGTTCATAGTTTTTAATTATTTTTATGTTTTTTGTTTAAAATTTTTACAGGATGGCTGAGCAAACTCCACTATTGTATTTAGATGATCGACACACTTCTAGCCTTACGGTTTCTGAACCGGTATATTTTTTTTATATAATTTATGTTTTAAATTTGTAATTTGTTAATTAATCATGTTATATTTTTTTTATTGTAGGATACAACTGAAACATTTAGACATCATCGTTGTATTATGAAAACTCCACTCGATAATAGGATTTTGAATTTCTTACATAGCAGTGGTTTTTATTATGCTACGTTTCTTCGTGGGTATAAGTTGGTACCAGGCTTAGTAACTACTTTAATCGAGCGGTTGAGACCTGAGACTCACACTTTCCACATGCCTTGTGGAGAATGCTCAATCACTTTAGAAGATGTAGTTTACCTGATAGGAGTCCCGGTCAATGGGAGACCTGTGATTGAGCGTAGTGAAGGGTCCACTGCTTCCATTTGTGAGAGGTACCTTGGAAAAGTCCCATATGGAAATAACGTCAAAGGTTCTCGGGTTAAATTAAGTTGGTTAGAGAGTGAGTTTGAATTGAATGATTATAGCCTGATAGAAGAGATTTATCAGGTTAGTCGAGCGTATATTCTGCAATTGATTGGTGGTATACTACTTCCTGATAAATCTGGAAATTTAGTTAGTGTTCGATACCTTAAATTTTTTAGTACACCTTGGTCTGGAGGTGAATATAGTTGGGGATCCGCCATTTCAGCGTGTTTGTATCGTGAGTTATGCAAAGGAGCTTTACTAGAAAAAGGGAAGAGAGTCGGCGGTATTGGCGGTTGTCTTTTGTTACTACAGGCTTGGGCTTGGCAACGACTGTCATTCTTCACTCTAGTTAGTCGAACTACTAAACAGTTTCCGCTCTGTGCGAGATAATTTAATTTTTTTAGTTTATTTTTATATTTTATATTTTTATAAATAATTATAATTTTTCATTTAGGTGGTGCGATGAAAATTATGATACTGGAATAGCACATAATAATGTAAGAGTATGCATGAGGACAAGGGTATCGCCATGCCTGAAACGCTCCACAATCACAGTACCTCCGTCGGAAATCAACTCTAAATACATTGGCGTGTGCAGCTTGATTCAAGCGTCTCGGACCAACAACATCAAATGTCTGATTCATTCGATCAAAGCTGTGAACTCTCATTGACGTTGCATTCGTCATATTCTCTTGCATTTTCCTCACTAGGTCTGTAGCCCAACTTTGGCCCCTATTGATTAATGCCTCAATTTCTTTCCCTTTTACGGTCCAAACTTTAGCCAACCTGTAGTATGTCGCTTTTACAAGGCTTGCAATCGGAAGATGACGTGATCCTTTTAGTACTCCATTGATGCACTCCACAAGGTTGGTTGTCATTTGGCCGTATCGTCTTCCAGATTCATCGTAACATTGAGCCCATTTTTCCCTTTCGAGACTGTTTGCCCAATTCCAATGTCGGTCGCTATACCTATTTCGATTTGCCATTTTCCTCTCAAAATCGGGTTGTGTTAGTATATATCCTGTTTGTCACTAATATTGTTAGTGTACTTATATACAAATAGAATAAAAAAATATAATCAAATATCAGAGACTTACCCATGCTAACAATTTCACTACGAAAGTATGGATTTTTGAATTGTTCCATACTATTCTTCCTGATATGGCGAACACAGTACGGCGGGTACGCATGAGGAGGTGTCCAACGACTTTCTTCTCGATTAATAGCAGCTTTGATACCTGTCCCTCGATCAGATATAATACAGACACCATCTTCTCTCACGACATGCTCACATAGATTTGTCAAAAAGAAATTCCAAGCTTCCGCCGACTCTTGCTCCATAATTGTGAATGCAATCGGAAATATATTGTTATCACCATCTTGCACAACAGCAATCAACAATATATGAGAGTATCTCCCATATAACCATGTACCATCTACTTGGATCATACATTTGCAGTAAGGGAAGCCATCTATGCAAGGCTTGAACGCCCAAAATAGTCGATGGAAAAATTTATAGTCTTGATGAACTTGTCCTTGTTGGTCATAAGCATCTTTTGTTTGATATCTCATGATGGTGCCTGGGATGAAATGCGTCATTGCAAGCAATAAAGCTGGTAGCTCGTTGTATGACTTATCATAATCACCATAAACAGAGTCTAATGCTTTCTCTCTAGCACGCCAACCTTTCTTGTATTTTATTTGATATTGAAATTGTTGAGCAATAGTTGCCTGAATCGTTGAAACGGGAACCCTTGGATTTATTTCGACCAGATTCTTCACATGGTGGCTTATTACACTCGTATCTAATTTTCGGTGATCTTGTGCAATGGAACTTCGTAAACATGTATGATCTCCACTATACTTACTGACCTCCCACATATTTGACCGTTTACGTTTGGTAATTCGAACCTTCCAATTGCACTCTTGCCCATACTTGACACACTTGGCTAAGAATGTCTTCTGACTGGACTCTACTACAATGTAGTCAACGTGATTCTTGATGCTATACTCTTTCACTGCCAATGTAGCTTGATCCTTATCCTCAAATTGAATACCATTCGATAATTCATCCAAGCCAGTATAAGTTAATCGAGAAACATTCGAGAATTCAGCAGCTCTCATAGCATCAAAATCCAATGACACCATATAAGTAGGAGGCTCATAACATGTAATATCTCCTGCGGGTGGCACAAATTCTCCCACACCATAATTAGGGGCATTAACAACATCATCCGGAAATAAATCATCATCATCAATATCTTCATCCTCGCTAGAATCGTCAAGAGCTTCTCCCCATCGATCGCGTAGGTTGTTCACATTATCTGTTGAAGTGTCAACTGAATTAAATTCATTAGCTGTACCACTAGACAACATTGCGAGGAGACTGCCTCCAGGTAGTTCAGTCTCAGTAACGTAATTCATTTGAGAAGATTCTCCAATAAAAGTTCTAGAAGGATTCGGAACATCAGAAATCTCCGCAAATAACTCGATATATCGAGTACCTACATATTCATGTTCACCAATCATTATTGCAACATCATCTTCATCTTCAAGATTGATTGCACAATATGTTACCGGATTTTCACATGTAAGCCACCGGTAACACAAACCATGAATATCTCTTCTAATCTTTTGAGATATTTTCCCCTTCAACTGTCGAAGCGTGATTTTCTTTTCAAATCGCATTTTTGTTGTGTTTTCAGCTTCAAATACAATCCCGACATCCGTTCTCACAATTTTTCCATTATAATGGATAATTGTCAGAAATTTATTCTGATTCATTTTTTGTTTCAAATCAAATTAATAAAATAAATTAATATAAAAAATAAAACATATCACATATCAAAGATAAAACAAACTAACATAAAATAAAATAATATACTTAATAAATAAATATAAATAAATATCCAGTTTCGTATATAAATAACTTCAATTTCACTAGCTTCATAAATTATATAAACTTAAAATTATTCATAAAATTTTAACATAATGAACTCTATGAACTATAAATTAAAAAATATATCTAGAAAAAAAATAACAGTAAAAAATTAACAATTACCTGAAACAAAGCTTTAAATTTCTTCTGCTTACTCCCTCTCAATTTTTTTCATACACACTCTCAACTTCCAACAACAACCTTTTACACTCTTTGAGATTTTACACTGACCATTGGTATTTATATATACCAAATAAATTCAGATTTTTTAATCCTATTTACATCTAAATAACCCGTGACTACCCCTCTGAAATACTACACCCCTACCCCTGCACCCCTATGACTAACCAGCCTGCCACCCCCACCCACCCACCCCGCCTGCATCTGCACTCCCTGCCATCTGAAACGCATCGTCTGCACCAAGGGAGACGGGTTCAGCTGAGCCCGACTTCAAACAGTAACATCACTGTTCAAAGTCGGGCTCTCCTGACTTCGTCTTTCATTTTGTTTATTTTTTTTTCAATTTCGGATCACAACTGTTCAAAGTCGGGTTCTCTTGAGCCCGACTTCACTTTCACTGTTGTTTCCTCCATACATTTGGAAATATTTAGGCACAATCAATATATTTGGAAATAAACTTTTTTTCCTTAATATTTAAGAGATTTTGCCGTTAAAGGACGATTTTCAAACTCGTCGGCCACCGTAAGTGGTTTTTTGGGTTTGTGGCTGTTGGAATCTGGGTTTGACGGTGATTTTTGGGTAAACACGATGACCGAAGTTCATATTTCTGAAAATCTCTGAAGAACACGATGGTCTTCTTAATACTTTTAGAATTTCTGAGAAGCAAGATAAAGGGTTTGATAGATTTTTCTCATGTTTTCGGTAAAAGTGAAATTAAGATTTTTTTTAAACAAATAAGTTATATACTCGTGGACCTTTTTAAAATGATCAAATTTATTTTTTAAATCCTCTCATGTTTTGAAAACCATCTCCACAATCCTCTCTTTTTCGTTTGGTTTTGTAATTTGGTCACCAGACCATGTAACAAATTTTAGTTTATTTTAATTTCGTCATAGAATGTTTTGATCGTTTCAATTCAATCCCTTTTTCAATTTAAATCAGTCTTGTATTCCTTACTTATCTTTAATCTGGTCCCCAAAATGTTTTAATTAGTTTTATTTAGGTCATTGATTACAAATAAAATTTATTTTCCTTTTAATTTAACCTATGATTTTGTTTATTCTTTCAATTTGTCTGCAAGGTTTTGCTTTTCTTTAATTAGTGTCCCTGATGTTAACCTTTTTCTTTATTTTCATTTTCGATTTGGATTCCAAATTTACTTTTTATTTCATTTTCGTCCAAAATCCAATAGTTATTCTTTTTTTAGCCTTATAATTTAGTTCGTTTTTATTTAAGTCCTTATGCACATATGTTTTTATATTTTTTTATTATTTTTGTACATTTATTTTGTTTCATCGTTTATTGTTTATTATGCCATGCTTTTTTATCTATTTCTTTTTTTTATTGTTCATGTTCATATGTGTTTGTTTTGTATGTATTATTTTGTTAAGCATATATTCAAACCTTAATTAACTTAATGAATGTGATGTCTCTTTATTCGGTCGTAACGGGGTCGGTATCAAATATAATGGTGTCGGATTATGTTTTTACATTCGAATAAAGAGACTTTTAAAATATATTCAAATTTATCACCAAATCTTAATTTAATGTCACTTTAATTAGAAAACTTTAAAATTAATTAAGCGGTAATTTTAAAAGGTATCAAATTTGGGCGATTTTAAAACACTAACATATTTTTTACCGTAACCGACTCTCAAATTCAATTTTATTCGAATCTCTGGATTTTTACGATGTCCAGTTTATCAATATGACCAGTGACGACTCTAACTTTTCAAATTGTTTTTCAAATCATTTTAAACTTTTTAATCATTTCTCATTTTAAACTTTTTAATAGTTTTTCATTTTAAATCTTTTTTAAACCATTTTAGTGGCCCTTTTATTTTTATTTTATACTCTTTATTTTTTTTATCTTTTCAAATCTAAAATTTCCATTTTCTTAATTCCCAATTTAAAATTCTAATTCTCTAATTTTAAATCAAAATCCCTCATTCTCAATTTCCTAATTTTCCAAATTCTTAAATTCTAATTTTTAAAATTCTCCTTTTTGAGATAAAACCCTAATTTCTAATATTTTTTTCAAAATTTCAATTTTAAATCTAAACCCCAAGGCTTTTCTAAACTTTTTAAATTCAAACATTTTAATTCCATTTTGACCATTTCTAAAATTTTATAAAACTTTTTTATTATTAAATTTTATTTTTAAAATAATCGGTACAGGTTTCATTAACGATTGATAGAGAAAAAATTGATTAATAAAAATTTGAAAGTTGAATCGAGTGTTGTTGTGATTTCCAGATGTTAGATGTATTTTTGGAAAGCATCGTTAATACATTGTGTTTTTCAGAAAACGTAGATGTTAGATGAATTTGTCACTATCACCAAAAACAAAAAATGTTTTCCTATGTTGATTTTTAAAGTTTTTGTGTTGTTCAGTTTCAAAGATCTGAAAATCACTCTCGTCTAGTCTTTATATAATGTTTGAAAAATTAAACTGAGTAACGAAAATATTAAACCTTTTGAGAGAAAGATTTATTGAATAGTTAATATATACGATTGAATGAAAGTAATTACGGGATGTAACCTTAAATTAAAATTTAATAAGTCTAGTCATCAATTGACACGACTTATTATTAGCACGTCTATTCACCAAGTGACGAGAGTTACTGTCAATATTATTGAACCAATATGTATTATATTTTTATAATTTTCAAAGTAAATAAAAGTAATGATTCAAAAACATTAACACAATACGGTGATAGATTCTATGTTCGATATACGGTGATAGATTCTACGTGAATAAAAGTGATGATTAAAAAACATCAACACAATACGTGAACAATTAGAGTCTCCTTTGAACCTTACATTTTGAGAATATGTTTATCTTATCGATTGTGCGGTAGACGTAATACCCTTGAACTATCATGTTGTTTATGTAAGCGATGACATACCTCATATAAACACCTTATTAACAACAGCTTAGAGTACTTTGCTCCAATAGTCTTCTTGAAACGTTTCCACTTCACTCTCCCATAGGTGATTCTTTTTATTTGGTATTGTAGCGACCTTTTTAAGACCGAAAAGAAGATCCGAAAGATGAAAAACAAAAATTAATTTATAAGGTGGGGTAAAAGGTCTTTGATGCTACTGATTTAATCCCCTTTGAAAATGTTATTTAAAAATATTAATTCTTTAAGAAACGATAAAATTGGAGTCGTCACCGATTATTAAGGTAGACCAGACACCAAAAAAAGAAAATCAGAGATTTGTTTGGAAAAAAAGTTTAGGAGTTGTTTACGCGTGGGGAATGATTAACACCCTCAACATGACCGAAAATCGATACCAAAAATATTTTTTTAAAACAAATTTTGAACTTTAACTTTTGGTTTCTAAATTCAAAACTGACCTTAATTAAACGAGTTTAATTTTAATTTGTGAATTTAAATTAATAAGACATTTAACTAGTACGGTCAGATCTCGCACAACACCTTTATGAATGATGCATGCGTTTAAAAGGATGATGTCACGATATTGTTAATTTTAATTTTATTTACCTAAAGATAGTAAGAATTAATTCGAATATTCAAAAGAATATGAGTAGATAATAACTATTTTAAGAAACAAATGTTATGTGAAACTTATAACATACAAGTATGACATGACAAGATAATATACTCTACAATGCCACACAATATAAAAAAAGTAAAACACAGTACACATATAAATACCAAACATAATATGTGATACGCTAAAAATGCATAATAAATAAAACTAGATAACAGAAGGTCCAAGAAATTTAAACCACTGTTGTAATCCCTTTGACCCGGTCTAGTCATCAACTGTCTCGAACGAGTTACACGGGGAATACCAAGGTTAATTCGGAGACTCGCCCCAATAAACGAGCTTTTTTCTTTTTATCTTATTTAAATGCTTTAATTAAATCCTACAAGTTCATACAAGGAATAAGTTCATTTGAAGCGGAAATCGTTATAAAACGAGTCTTAATTTTAATCGAATAAATTTTAGGGACATATTTGTAATTTCTAGATATTTAAGGACTAAATGTGAAATTAAAGTTATCAATCCTTAATTAAGTTCATTATATGTTCGAGTCTCAAACTTCAGCTTAAAATAAGGTCTACAAGTTAATTAATTGCATGCTCAAAGTTTGATGACTAAAACTTAAAGTTTCAACGTATTTTCCATCTCAAAATGAAATTAACGACCATAGGTATCACTACCCCAAGGTCTCGTTTCAATACCATTTGAAACTGTAAATGGTGGTATCGAAACGCCAAACTCGTATATCGATACTGAGGCCATTACTCGGTCGATGCCCTGCGTAGCAAGCCCGTGTTTCGATACAATCGAGACCACATATCGATACCGTTTGAATCTATAAAACCCAATATCAAAATCTATGATCAGTTGTATCGATATGCATGTTTATTCTCATAATTCTGTTTCGATACCAATTCATATGATTTCGATACCTACGCTATTTTTCCCAGAAATCCTTTGTATTTTTACCTTGGTATCTATACTCTGTAAAGAGTTATTGAAACCCTTTGCCCAAAAAGTTCAAATTACTCAAGTTTCAAGCCTTAGACGAATTTTAAAGACTTCTAGATGCACATAAAACCCTAAAGGCATAAAGCTCGTATCACAACAGTTCTTCTAGATGCAAGTTCGCCTAATTCCAATAGCAAAACACACAATGCTTAAACATACTTCAATATTGAAAACATGGCATAATATAACTTAAAATCATCATATATTATATCTAAAAATACCTCATCATATAAAAGTTCTCCAAATATAATATTCAAGTCGAAATAACCAAAAACACATAAGTTCATTATCCCACTGCTCTTAACTACCTAAGATTCATAACTTAAAAAAAACTTACTTGAGCTAAGAAAATAATAAATAGGCAACGTTTGACTTCTTTGCTTTACGATCTTGTTGAGAACTTATTTCTCTGCATTGCAAGGAGAGAGAGAGAGGTTAAGCTCGAAGCTTAGTGAAGAAATTAACACATTTAAAACATCATTTGCAATATAGCGCATATTAACTCAATAAGCCAAAGTAAAAGCATATCATGCTTCTTTAAAAACAATGTAAACATGGTCTTCAATGTTAAAAGTAAAATCCAGTAACTGTTAATAAATCATGGCCTAACAAGCCAAAATAAATTCTCAATAAAACTCTTCAAATCATGTCACATGCTTATTAAGCAAAATCCAAGGCTAACATGCTCTTCACCTAGCAAAGCCTAAATAAAACATAAAAATTGAAATTACAGATGTCAAAACGTATATATTGGTGCTAGTGATTCGATTTGTACGACCATAAATCGTTAGAATAAATAGGTAATCGCATGGTCGTACTACCTCGGAGCATGCACATATTGGTACAACCCCTAACTTAATAAGTCTCGCCTTGGTGTCTGGTGACATTACTACCCTTATCAACTCGGATGTGACAGTAACACCCCTATCACACTACATTAGACTAAAAGTCAAAATATAATGCTTAAGGAATTTACAAACATACGAATTTTGAATGTTTATAGTATACTCTAGACTCTATTGATCGATAAACTTATCCCATAAGATTTTTCACTTAATAAGCCAATATATTATGATGGAGGCTCAGAATTCCTTTTGATTCCACCCTTATCAGATTGTATGACTATAGGTTGTTAATCCCACAGGGACTGTGTCGACTTTACTACTTCTTACGAATGCACTATGAAAAATAAAGACACAAATAAATTGAGTTTGAACTATAACTAAGAAAACTATTAAACATAAAACTAATTAATGAAGAAATAAATATGATAAAAGCGAGGTTAAATTGAGTGCTTTATAGAGGAGAATACAATTATATCAAGTATCCACTTATTAATGCAGGAGTTGAATTGCCGCCTCGGCGGGTCGCACAAAGGGTCGCCACAACTGCCTAGGCGGATTTATGCCTTGTCGACAATTCAACATTCTATAGTTCGACAAAGCATCCTTGTATGTCTTCTTCCTTATCCCTAATCTAAGAGAAATTTTGAAGCTCATATCTTGATGATACTCCCGGCATGAATCAAGGGCAGACAACAACCAAACACATGCGTCTTGTTAGTCACTAAAATCTTAGGCGGTTAATCTCTTAACCGGATTAGCCAATGCCCATGAGCAAAGACCATATTCTCTCATTTTTTGAACCTACATCTCCCGATTCTAGGAAAATAGGTTTTTCTTCACATACTATCTTTTGAGCTCATATGCGAGAAAAGTAAATACCAAGAGAGAATAAATTATAAAATAAGTTTTGCATTAATAAGTATCAAAAATAACATAATCTTGTTCCAAACTACTCCACAAACAAATTAAACCTCCGAAGAAGTTATCAGCGGCTAAGGGTATATGATAGAGGGAATCTGACTAGACTCCCTACCTAAATCTAAACCTAGTAAGTGCTTTATATAGTCCAAGCGTTAAGTTGAGTTTTCCATGCAAAGAAAGAATTCTAAAGGGAAAGAAATATAAATCCTAATTAAACTGTATTACTCTATTCTCATTTCCTAAAATATCTCTTCTTTCCCATGATTGACTTTGACAAGGGCTTGACCTCTTAAATGGCTTTGTCTTTCTCTCGCTCTCTGTCCGTTAAGATCAACATCTTTTTCTTTCTTAATTGGCTATCTCTGTGATGTAGTTTCCTGTCTAAGAAAGAAAATTATCAAAAACATATGTTTTATGCCAAATAATAGATAAATTTATAAAATTAGTATTCGAATACTAAAGTACGGAAAATAACGAAAATATCAATTATCGCCTTTAAATCTGTCTTTATTAGTAATAAACGAGTAGGAAAATGTTATAAAAATGAGGAATTTTGAGTATTCATCACACACCCTAAACTCGAACTATTGTTTGTCCTCAAGAAATGCAAAGGATAATTTTTAAGTTGGGAATTTGAAAGTAATATACCATACTGCCTGTCGCGGCAGAAATCCCTTCTTGACTCAGCCTCTTCTAGGTTCTAGGAGTTCCTCAGAATTGGACTATAAGTCTTAGTGTGTGTGTGTAGCTATGTCGAAACTGATTTTCTAAGTTTTAATCCTTTTTCTAGCTCAAGACTTTCGACTAAGATTTTTTTTCTTAATTCTTTTTCCTTCTTTCTCCATAAATTGATATATAGATATATATTGCTATACACTTATATTGCTTGAGCCATTTTTTGTGCATCTCAAGTGTTTAGCTACTCCTTACGAGAACCAATTTCGGACACCTCTAGTAAGTGAGAGAAAAACTAAGTCCTAGAGCCAGTCATGGGCACCTCTATGTACTAACTAGAGCCGATGCTAGGCACCTCTAGTTAAAAAAATCTAAGCCTAAGTCCTTATTGCTTTTCAAAGAAAAGAACTTTTAAAATCAACTAAGACTAGTAGTGTTTAGAATGTTTTTACGCTCATAGTCTAATCCTAAGTACTAATCCTAGCAAACCTTTCAGAATTCAAGTCTAATGAATGGTGTGAATTACGACAGCGACTAGAAAATATATTGTTTCCGAGACAATTTCAATAAAATTCAACAAACTTAAAAAATTGTAACTGTATAAGGCAAAGTATTAAGGCAGAATTTTAAGGCAATAATAAGATACTCTGATCACTTTCATACATTTGGCAAACAATAACATATTAAAAAATTAGATAAATGCTCCTCTAGACTCTAGAGATGCATTATCCTTAATGCATAGATAAGTAACAGAGAAAAAAAAATAATCAAAATTTAAAGGAAAATAAAAGAAAAAAGAAAACAAAGCTACCGTCCTTAAAATTTTGAAAACCCAAAGGATTCTTCGGAGTTACTGTCGATTAGGAGCTTGCAGTGTATTTTGGGCGGCTACTCGGCGGCTAGCTTGGGTGGATTCACCATTAGTTTCTTTGCCGAGCGTGGGGGTTTGATCTCGAAGTAGCTCACCCTCCTTATCCAGATTGATTGAAGATAAGGAGGTTGCTTTTCTTTTCTGCACTCTTTGTGCTCCCATTAGCAGTTCTTCGGCGGCCTTTACTTGTCTTGTCAGGTCCTCTTTAGAGTCACTCTAGGTGAAGGTGTTAGATTGGTCTGTAGTGGCTACCGAAGTTGTCGAGAGGGCTTCTATAGCTGCTGCTGTGGCAGTCGATGCGGCTAGAGAGGGATTTTTGTTGAGGCTGGTGCAGAGTGAGCATGTGCAGGAGGGGGAGGCTAAGGCGTGGAGAGCTCAATTGGGAAGTTTAGGAAGACCGTCGAGAATGCTGGGAGTGCATCATGTATGGTGGCGATGATGGAACTGTTGAACTCTCGGATGTATGTCACGAAGGCCAACTGCCTTCTCTCCATCCTCTGTATGATCTCTAAGAGTCCTGCTGTTGTGTGCTCGGCTGGGTCTACTTGTCGAGAGGCCTCAGCGAGTGCATGTTATGCGGTTGGAGGGATATATGACTATGGATTTGCTTCCTCCACTTGCATCCTCTTCATGTAAATCTCTCGTGTTCAGCCCATATGTCTCGGTGTGTAGGTATCCAGGGGCAAGTTTGGAAACCTTTCTATATTTTCAAAGCAGTAATTAAGCAAGGGAAAACAAGAATACCTCTTTCTTTGGTGGCGCACAAGAATATTTGTTCGTTGATGATGATGCCGACATCAATCTTTCGGTCGTGGATGAGCGTCAGGCATGGTCTATCCACTGTTTGGTTATGAGATATGGGCAGCCGATTTCTTTTGATGAAAATATTACAGAGCTTTGCCTTTGGTCGGAGATCGCAACGGCTGACGGATCCATGGTGTTTACCCGTATTCCAATTGGTACCCAGTAGGCATAATTCTGCCTTCATCTGCTCGTAGTCTTCAACCATCAGGGCGGCAACGAACACCTCATGTTCACTATAGTTGATGTGGAGGCCGAAATAAGCATTGATAGTGATGTCGTCCACTAGAATCGCCCGTCCCTGCAGATATGTGTATTGGTTGTTAGGCAATGGACGGTGGGAATAAAATTCGCGAACCCATTCGATGCTCGCCGGATTTGGTTATTTTGGAAATTGCTGGCACCGATCGAAGGTAATTTTTGACAGTATGACGCTTTCAGGACCAGATCCTCTTCATCGGTGTAATGAAAACCTTGCTCCTCCCAGATCTAACGGTTCTTGAAATTTCTTTCGTATTCTTATTCGACTGTCGGTGTAGATAATCATTTGAACTTTGCGGCTCCGGAAGAGGGTTGTCTTGGGGTAGCCATTTTTGCCTGTGAAGTAAAAGAGAAGAATTTTTGGCAGAGTAATATTAGTAGAAAAGAAATGTGGAAGAGATGAACTTTACTTGTCTATTTATAGGTGAAGGCAGCAGACCATTGGAAGCGACAATAGTTTCATCATTATCCTTGGCGTGCACGCGAAGGTAGTCCAGTTGACCCATATTGGCGGTAAATTTGATGCAGATTCCGCCTTGGGAGGCAAGTTTCCCGCCAATATATTTTCTTCTTGGGTTGTGTCGCGTTTTGAGATTGGTTATCTCAATTTCATTTCTTTACTGGACCTAAAAACTAAAATTAAATAATATTATAACTGTGAAAAATTTAAAAGTTTGAAACTAAATTGCGAAATTTGAAATCTAAATCTTAAAACTGGAAACTAAAATCTGATTCCTAAAATATAAAAGATAATAGGGACAAAGAGATACAAATTTAGGTTACTGTAGGAGTGTAATAGGATACATTTCTAGCAGTAACCATTTTCCCCTTTTTGAATGGAGGAAAAGCTATTGTCCCAACTGTTGTCTCCTCATCAGGTGATTTCTTTCGAATGTATTGCTGTTCAAGGGGAGTGCTGCCTCGGCAAAGGTTACCTCGGCAGGGTTTGTTCAGGCAGTCTATTTCTGTATTGAAGTTAAACTCAGTTTTAGCTTCAATTCTTTGGCATTCATTTGGCTTGTTCGGATGCCTTAGAGTTATAAACACATTGATCTTTACTTGTTAGTCATTGACCCTTATGACTAGTTCGCCTTTCTCGTAATCGATCAATGTTCTACCTGTGATTAGGAATGGTCTTCCCAATATGATTGGAGCATGTTCATCTGCTTCACAATCAAGAATTAAGAAGTCAACAAGAAAAATAAATTTATCTACTCTTGCTAGAATATGTTCAATTTTTTTTTCGGTTACACGTAAGAGCGATCTGAAAGTTGCAACATTACTGTTGTTGGTTTTGTCTACATGATGCCTAGCTTCTTAAATATTGACTTAGGCATGAGATTTATGCTGGCGCCAAAGTCACATAGTGCTTTTCCCACGTATTGATCACCAATAGAACATGGTATTGTGAAACTACCAGGATCTTTCCTTTTAGTCATGGCTTTATTGTGCAGCATTGTCACATATCCTTCTATTGCGGCAACTATTTGAAATTCTCCAATTTTTGTCCTTTTGGATATGATATCCTTAAGGAACTTGACATAGTTGGGCATTTGTTTGATTGCCTTCACTAAAGGTATATTGATATGTACCTGTTTAAAAAAATCTAGAAATTTCTTGAATTGGTACTCTTACTTTTGTTTTTTTAACCTCTATGGAAAAGGTGGTGGTAGACGCAGATCTATAATCTTCTCACTGCATTGAAATCTTATCTGCGGTGCGGCAACGATATCATCTGCTATGATAGTATCATCGACAGTGTCTATTGGTTCCTTTGCCTTAGGTTTTTCATCAATAGCTTCTTTTGGGGCGCTATTGTTTTAGGGGCCTTACCTACTGTTTGAGCAGGTATTTTAGGGTCCTTTAGTTGTAATCTACTCTTGGTAGATATCGCCTTGTATTGTTGATGAGGACCGCTTCTAGCGACTTCAGTATTGCTAGGGAGACCTCATATGGGTATGCTTTTCATCTGTTGTTCCATTTGTTCTACTGCAGTTTTCAGTGTTTTGAAAGTAGCTTCGTTATTCTGCATTCTCATTTCTGTTATGTCCATAAAGATGTCAACTCTTTGAATGAACTTATTGGTTTGTAGTGTGTTCTCCAGAGTCTTAACATCTGTTGTCTGCGGCGACGGAGGTGCCTACTGTGGCATCTACTGCTGAGTAAATATGTTGTTTTGTTGGAATCCATTAGATTGTACTGGTTGATGTTGCGTGTTAAGCACATTGTTAGAATTACTCCATGAGAAGTTAGGGTGCTTCCTCCATGATGGGTTATAATTGTTAGACATATTGTTTCTATTAAAGTTTCCAACATAGAAGGGAGATTCTGGATCGTGAGGGCATGTGTTCAAGTCATGGTTGTCACTACATGTTTTGCAAAGAACGGTGACTATTTTTATTTCACGAACGTGGCTTGGTTTATGCAGATCTTTAACCATGTTGGTTAGCGCTGATAGTTGTGCTAAGATAGAATTTGCAGAATCAGAGTTTGTCATACCTCGCCTATTTGTACCTCTTTGGGTGGTTGGGTGTTGATAATCATTCTTTGCCAACCTATCCAAAAATTTTAAACTCTCATGGGGTGTGCGGTCTAAGAGGGTACCATTGGCGAAAGCATCAAGCATCATCCTCGTAGGGTTGTTAATTGCATTGTAGAAAATGGATACTTGGGTCTACTCAGGCAGACCATACATGGGGCATTTTCTATATAGTTCTTTGTATCTTTCCCAAGCCTCATACATTGATTCATCTTCATCTTGCCTAAAGAATGTTATATCGTTTCTCAGTTTATCAGTCATATTGGTGTAACTGAATCTGGCAAGGAAGCTTCAGCATAGTTCTGTTCATGAGTTCAACGATCTCGTCTGGAGGTTGTTTAACCAAGATTTTGTACTATCCCTCAGTGAATAGGGGAATAATTTCAGCTTAAGGATGTCATCTGAGACTTCCAGCAGCTTAAAAGAGTTATAAATTTCCAAAAAGGATTTAATATGCTGCCGAACATCTTCATTGGCCGAACCCCCAAACTGGCCTATAGTGTTGATCATGTTGAACATGACTGATTTTAATTCAAAGTACTTTGCCTCTATGTTAGGCATCACAACGGTAGGAGTTAACCCATCCAAGTCTTCTTCTACACAATCACGCATTGTTCGTGTACGTTCCTGTCTTAGAAGATTTGTTGGATCAGCCACTGCGAAAGCGTTGCGGTTGTCTGCCTCGGCGATATTCATACTAGCGTTGTTTTGTTGGCCATGTGCTTGATTCATTCTTTGGCATGCCTTACGTTTCAGATATTGTGATGTTTTTTCGATTTTTGGATCGTAAAGATATTGATCAATACTCGAATTGGACCTGGTCATACACAAAATAACCCTTGTAAATTGAACTTAAAGTAAAATTAAATAAGATAAAATAAAATAAACAAAAAGGTGCAAAAATATTTAGTAATAAATTAAGCGCCAGTCCCCGGCAACGGTACCAAATCTGATGGAGGCTCAGAAGTTCTTTTGATTCCACCCTTTTTAGATTGTAATCCGTTAGGTTATCGATCCCACAAGAACTGTGTCGACTTCACTACTTCTTACGACTACACTATGGAAAATAAAGACACAAATAAATTGCGTTTGAATTATAACTAAGAAAACTATTAAACATAAAACTAATTAATGAAGAAATAAAGATGATAGAAGCGAGTTAAATGGAGTTTTTTGTATAGGAGAATCTAGTTATATCAAGTATCCACTTATTAATGCAATGGGTTGAATTGTCGCCTCGGCGGGTTACACAAAGGATCGTTGCAGCTGCCTAGGTAGGGTTATGCCTTGTCAAGAATTCAACATTTCATAGTTCGACAGAGCATCTTTATAAGTCTTCTTCCTTATCCCTAAGCGAAGAGAACTGTTGAAGCCTACATCTTGATGATACCTCCTGTCATGAATCAAGGGCGGATAACAACCAAACGCATGTGTCTTGTTAGCCGCTGAAATCCTGCAAGGTTAATCTCTCAACCGGATTAGTCAATGCCCATGAGCAAAGATCGTATTCTCTCGTTTCGTGAACCTACATCTCTTGGTGCTAGGCAAATAGGTTGTTCTTCACGTACTATCTTTCGAGCTCATATGCGAGAAGAGTAAATACCAAGACAGAATAAACTATGAAATAAGTTTTACATTAATGAGTATCAAAAATAATATAACCTTCTTCCCAACTACTCCACAAACAACTTAAACCTTCGAAGAAGTTATCAGCGACTAAGGGTATATGATAGAGAGAATCCGACTCGACTCCCCACCTAAACCTAAACCTAATAAGTGATTTATATAGGCAAAGTCTTAAGTTGATTTTACCATATAAGAAAAGAGTTCTAAAGGGAAAAAATATAAATCATAGTTAAATTGTATTATTCTATTCTTATTTCCTAAAATATCTCTCTTTCCCGCGTTTGACTTTGACAAGGTCTTGACGTCTTAAATGGGCTCCGTCTTTCTCTCCTCTTTGTCCGTTAAGATCAATATCTTTTTCTTTCTTTATCTAGCACCAGTTATTAACTTCATGCTGCTGTTGCGACCTCCAAAGTACTGCCGCGACGGGTGCTTCATCTGCAATTTAGAATCTATCTTCTCAATTGGCAATCTCTGTGATATAGTTTCCTGTCTAAGAAAGAAAACTATCAAACGCATATGTTTTATACCAAATAATAGATAAATTCATAAAATTAGTGTTCGCATGTTGAAGTATGAAAAATAATCAGAAATATCCATTGTCGCCTTTAAATCTGTCTTTATTAGCAATAAAGAGTGGGAAAATGATATAAAAATGAGAACTTTTAAGTTCTCATCATAATAAAATAAACCAATGCTCATGACTTAATCCAAAACAGAATTAATCCACATGCATCCCATTTTATCTCGCGTCAAAAGCATAAATCGATAAAATCTTATTTATCATGTTTTTAAATAAAACCATGGGATCATCAACCGTATATCTAAACTTTTGAAAAAAAGTAACATGAGCTTTGCACTACCCTACATCAGCTTTGTTTTAGTTTACTCCTTTAAGGCTATAGAAATCTTTCTCCTTAATATGGACAAGTTCTGTTTTGAAGGGATAACCATATGATACTCGTGGAATAAAACTTAGAAGCTTGCTTTATGGTTAGAAAGAAAATAAACACTTTTTGGACTTGTTTGATTTAGAAATTCTTTTAATAAACTTAGGTGATAAAGACTTAGAACCTATTGGAAAAATAACTAGTGGTGCCTATCACTGGCTCTAGTTTTGCTCTCCTTCGTGCTAGAGGTACCCGAAACTGGCTCTAGTATGCTAAATAGGTGGTTAATAAGAAAAAAATAAACAAAAGAAGAAAATAGAAAACGCATATCTTGAGATGCCCGAAATTGGCTCAAGACTTGTTGTTTTAAGGAGACAGCTTTAGTCCAAGATTCTATTTGTCTTGAACTTAGAGTTTATCTAAGAAAGCCTCGAATCAGCCTTGTCCATAAAACGCACACACGCACCTAGCCTTATAGCTTGTTTCTTAGTAAAATTCTTTGGGTAAACTAATGGCTAAAACGGAGAGATAAACATGACCATGATGGGGAGAATAGATGGAAGAGTAAGACCAAAGGGGAGTAAGGTTCGGCAATTTGATGTTTTGCATTGCTTGAGGACAAGCAATAGTTCGAGTTTGGGGGTATTTGATGAGTGCCTAAAAGGCAGTTATTTACTACCCTTCTCATGATATTTTATGCATCTATTATACATCAACTTGAACTGAAATATGGAATCTTTGCGTAAATATTGGATATCTGTTATCATTACTTACAAAGTCAATATTTATAGAGAATGTAGATATTATTACATATTCTGTACATGCAGGAATATCCAGGGCAGAAACGGCAGTGAAGCAATGTTGAGGCCGAGGCAGAAGACAAGGCCGCGGCAGAATCTAGAGTGACAACACCGAAAATGGAGGAACAATAAAATATAAAAATATAGAGAACATTCTGGAAGATGCAGCACACCAATTGAACCAGGCTAGCGCGCTAAAATCCCAAGTCAAAGACCAAGCGGGAAAACCCTTCTAGAAGGCGACAAACTTGGAAATATCAGATCCCTTGAAGAAGACTTGTTCCTTACTCCAAGTTGAAGTTTATTTAGGAAAGGTTTGCCCTAGGTTAAGATTATATATACCCTAGCCGACCACATTGTTTAGAGAGCCGATTTTTAGAGAAAACCTTTCTCTCTAAGAATTCTACCTAAACGATAATATGTTCTAAATTTTTTAGGGATAAGTGAAGGTTGTAGATATTAGTGAGAGGAGATTGATTCTTTTTTCTTTGTTCTTATGCAATAATAATATCAAAGTTTGCTTATCCTATTGCCAGTCTTTGTTCTTGCATTCAAGCTCGAGAGAGAAGTTTGCAAGTAATCTATTTATCTAGCATCGAGAGGTGTAGATTCACGAAAGGGATAAGTACGGTGTTGTAGAAACTAACTTGGCCTAGAGATAGGTTAAGAGATTCAGCAGCTAAAAGAAGTGTTGGATTAGTTGGTGGTTATCGTTGATTTACACCGAGAGATATCGTCAAGGGCTGGTCATCAACAGCACTCTGACTTAGAGATAAGCGGAGTCAACTACGGACACTTTGCTGAACTTTGATACCTCTGCCCAAGAGCAAGAGATTGTCGCGGTAGAGAACACCAACATTGCCGAGGTTTTATCTGCAGTACTATCGAAGCAGTGTTGTGTAATTGCATTGGACAAGAAGAAGATTAATTGAATCCACTAATTGACGCAGCTGGATCCTACCCACTTTCTCTATATCATTCTCAACCTTTTATTTTATGTTTTGTTATTTAATTATTTAGTTAGTTAAACAAATCAACTCATCTGTGTTTTTACTTTGTTTTCAGGAGCAAGGGAATAAGGGGAAACATATTAAGTATACCAATCCCTGTGGAGATGATACACGATATACTTATCACTTTATTACTTGGCGACGTATACACTTGCACTCAATTACGCTTTTATTACACGCATCAGGTTTCTATGCCGCTTGTCTTAAAACGTTCACCTTATTTTTCTCTTCAAATCGCCTACTATATTGATATTTGCCTTTTTGGGTACTATCGCGGCCTTAGATGCTGCCGTGACGTCAATGTGCTGTCGAGGCATCAGTGTGTTGCTGAGGCAGGTACTTATTTGCATTTCAGCTTCAGTTTCCAGCATCCATCTTCTTTGCTTGGCAATTCCTATGATGTAGTTTCCTGTCTTAAGAAAGAAAACCATCAAATGCATTTGTTTTATGCTAAATAATAGATAAATTCATGTATTGAGTGTTCGGATGCTGAAGTATTGAAAATGACCAGAAATATTCGTTATTGTCATTACATCTGTTCTTTACTAGGAACAATCGAGTTGGAGAATGGTATGAAAAATTGGACTTTTGAGCACTTATCAAAAATTTCCATGAATGACTTAAGATGTTGCCTGACATCTTCTTTCATTGACCCACCAAATTGTCCAATAGTGTTTAGAATATTGAACATGACAGGTTTTAGCTCAAAATGAGCTGCTTTTATTTCTGGTGTAACCACTCCAAGATTAGCCCATTTAAATCTTCCTCTAGAAAGTCTTTGATAGTTAACTGCCACGGTAGTGGTGGCGATAGAAGGCCTCCATTACCGGCAGGTAAGTTCTGATTTGCTTGATTTCTTACAATGGCTCCTTGTGTCTGTCTCCACAACTCTTGATAAGTACGTTCGATTTTTGGATCTAATGCGTAAAAAGGATTGGTAGGGTTGACCCTGGTCATACACCAAAATAAACCAAAGTAAAATAAAAATAAAATAACTAAAGAGCAAGAAAATAAAGAAAACACAATTTAGTTGCCAATCTCTGGCAATAGCGCCAAAAACTTGATGCGTGTTAGAAATACGCAATTTTAGTGCAAGTGAATACGTCGTCAAGTAATAAAGTGATAAGTATCAAGTATCGTCTCCACATGGATTGGTCTACTTAACATGCTTCCTTTGATCTTCTTGCTAAGTAAAGAAATAAAGTAAAAATACAAATTATTGGGTTGTGATTTAACTAAATGAAGAAAACTAAATAAAGATAGAGGCTAGGATCCAGTTGTATTGTATAGAGGATTCAGTTGACTTATTTCTGTCAAATGCAATTCTACAACACTACCTCGGCAATACTGCAGATTACTGCCTCAACTGTGAATATACTCGCCCGCCGCGATAATCTCTTACTCTTGGGAAGACTTTACCAAAGTTCGACAAAGTATCCTTAGATGACTCTACTTATCCCTAAGTCGAAGTATTGTTGATGACTAGTCCTTGATGATACCTCCCATCGTGATTTAATTATAATCACCAACCAATCCCACACTTCTATTAACAGCTGAAACTCTAACCCTATCCCTAGGTCGAGTTAGTGTTCCGTGATAGAAAAACCATACTTATTCCTTTCGTGAATCTAGCTCTCTCGATATTAGATAAATAGATGATTTATAAACATCTCTTCCGAGCTTAAATGTAAGAACAAGGAATGACAAAGAATAAGCAAACTTTGATATTTTGTTGAATTGGAAACAATAAACAAATTTTAACTTCCTCACACTAATACTTTACAACCTTCACCTAAGCCTAACAAACTTAGAACATAATGTAAAAGAAAAGAAAAACTAAAAGATGAAATCTAATCTATCTATAAACCGAATTGTCTCTCTAGTCGAGTTCCTCTCCTTAGGACGACAAGGTCTTAAATAGGCTCGGCCTAGGGCAAACCTTTCCTAAGTAGAATATAACTTGGAGTAGGGAACAAGTCATGTACATAAATCAAATATTTCTAAGTTTATTCCTTCTAGAATGCTTTCTCGCGTGGCCTTGTCTTTGGGCTTTCCATGTTCTCATTCAGCTCCGATCCTTGGGCTTCTTGTCCAGTAATGTTCTCCTTATTTTTCTCCTTAGCTTGCCTGCCATATCGCTACTTGTCCTTTGTTGTCTCGGCATCAGGTCCTGCCTCGTCCACAAGTTGCTGTCGCGGCAATACTTCTTCCTACACAGATATAACAATGAAATATAGTATGCCTTTTCTGTAAATATTATCTTTAACAATAAAATCCTTAAATATATCACATTAAGTATATGCATTGGTCCAAGTATGTGTAGAATTTATGATTAATGCCCATGAAAAGTGTAGAAAGTGATAGTGAGTTGAGTATTTATCAGTACTCCCTCCAGGAGTAGATGACAAGAAACCTCTACGGGTCATTAGTCTAGATCCCGAACCAACCATTTTCTACACTTTTCATGGGCATTAATCATCAATTTTACACCTACTTGGACCAATGCATATAATTAATGTGATATATTTAAGGATTTTACGATTAAAGATAATATTTATAGAAAAGACATACTTTACTACATTTTATATCTGTGCAAAAAGAAGTATTGCCGCGGCAGCAAGTTAAGGCCGATGCAGGACCTGATGCCGAGGCAGCAAAGGACAAGTGATATGGCAGGCAAGCTAAGGAGAAAAATGAGGAGAACGTTGTTGGACAAGAAGCCCCAGGATCGGAGTTGAATAAGCACATGGAATGCCCAAAGACAAGGCCACGCGGGAAAGCCTTCTAGAAGGAATAAACTTGGAAATATTTGATTTATGTACATGACTTATTTCCTACTCCAAGTTGTATTCTACTTAGGAAAGGTTTTCCCTAGGTCAAGCCTATTTAAGACCTAGCCGTCCCAAGGAGAGGAACTCGACTTGAAAGATAATTCGATTTATAGATAGCTTAGATTTCATCTTTTAGTTTTTCTTTTCTTTTACATTATGTTCTAAATTTGTTAGGTGATAAGTGCTCAAATCACTCTCATTTTCTACACTTTTCATGGGCACTTATCATCAAATCTAAACCTACTTAAACCAATGCATGGACTTAATGTGTTATAATTAGGAAAATGTTATCAAAGAATATATTTATAGAAAAGCCGTACTTTACTGCATTTTCTTATCTATGCAGGAACAAGTATTGTCGAGGCAGCAGAAGGAGGCCGAGGCAGGACCTGATGCCGAGGCAGCGGAGAAGAAAAAGAGATATGGTTAACGGTTGAAGGGAGAAAATTGAGGAGAGCATTGCTGAGCAAGAAGCCCAAGATTCGGAGCTAAACAACACAAGAAAAGCCCAAGGGCAAAGCCAAGCGGGATTAAACCTTCTAGAAGATTAAACTTGGAAATATTTAACCTAAGTGCATAACTTGTTCCCTACTCCAAGTTGAACTCTAATTAGGAAAGGTTTGCCCTAGGCCAAGCCTATATAAAGGCATAACCGTCCTAGGGTTAAAGCGAGGAGGAAAATTAGAGAGAATTAGCTAGACATACTTTGAGAGAGTCTTAGGAACAATTCTTCCCATCATGTTCTAAGTTTTCTTAGGGTGTTGGTGAAGGTTGTTAAGTATTTGTGAGAGTAGATTGTCTTTTGATTCTTAATTTAATATAATAAAATATCAAAGTTTTCTTACTCTTTGCCATTTTTTGTTCTTGCATCCAAGCCCGGGAGGGAAGTTTGTAAGTAATCTATTTGTCTAGACTCGGGAGAGTTAAACTCACAAAAGGAGTAAGTGCAGTATTCACTTAATTTGGGATACTAACTCGGCCTAGGGATAGGTTAAGAGTTTCAGCGGCTAAAAGAAGTATGGGATTGGTTGTTGGTTATAATTGATTAACGTCGGGAGGTATCATCAAGGACTGACCTTCAACAGCATTTCGACTTAGGGATAAGCGGAGTCATACACGGACACTTTACCAAACTTTGGTAAATCTACCCAAGAGCAAGGGATTGCCACGGTAGAGTACATTATCGCTGCCGAGACAGTATTTGTAGTACTATTGAGGTAGTGTAGAGAAATTGCATTGGAACAGGAAGCAGATCAATCGAATCTACAATACGATACAACTGGATTCTATCCTATCTCTCTCATAATTGTTATTAATTTAGTAGCTTAGTTTATTAGTTAATTCAATATCAAACTAAATTATGTTTTTACTTTTCTTTTATAGAAGCAAGAAGACTGAAGAAAACATATTAAGTATACCAATCCCTGTGGAGACGATATTCGATAAATGCTTATCACTTTATTACTTGACGTGTACACTTGCACTTAATTGCGCATCTTTCAGCATGCATCATGTTTTTGGCACCGTTGCCGGGGATTGACAACTGAATTTTGTTTTCTTTATATTCTTGCTTTTATTTTTAATTATTTTTATTTTATGTTTATTTGGTTTTTGGTGTATAACCAGGGCTAACCCTAGCACTCCATTACGTGATATCGACCCTGAAATCGAAAGGTCTTATAAGAGGCTGAGAAGACAGATCCAAAGAGCTATGGCAGTGAATCCAGGAAATCAAAACCTATCTGAAGGCATTGGAGGCCATCAACAGCAACAACTGTCGCGATAGCTAACTGTTAGAGACTTTCTAGTGGAAGATTTAGATAGATTAAACCCTGGTGTTGTTACACCAAATATTGAGGCAACCTACTATGAACTTAAACCAGTAATGTTCAATATGCTCAATAATATTGGACAATTCAGTGGGGTTGCAATAGAAGATGCCAGGCAGCATCTCAAATCTTTCATGGAAGTAAGAAACTCTATCGAAATCCAAGGAGTCCATGAAGATATTTTGAGGCTGAAACTTTTCCCCTATTCACTGAGGGATAGGGCCAAAACCTGGTTGAACAACATTCCGGCAGGATCAATTGGATCTTGGAGTGAACTCTGCCGAGAATTCATTACGAGATTTAACCCTACAAATCTGTATGATAGAATTCGTAATGAGATCACTTCATTTAGACAGGCTGATGACGAACCTATGTATGAGGCTTGGGAACGCTACAAAGAGTTACTGAACAAATGTCTACTACATGGATTCCCATTATGGACGCAAGTAACCATGTTCTATAATGCTACCAATGCCCCGACTAGAATGATTTTTGATGCCTCAGCAAACGGCACACACCTTGACAAGGCCCCGGAAGAAGCTATAGAGATTCTGAATAAACTCGAAAGGAACGATTTTCAATTTCCTACTTCTAGGCGAGGAGGATTAAGACGCTATGCCATAGTAAATGAGCTAGAAACCAACAATTCGCTGGCAGCACGTTGGCATCTTTAACAAAAATGGTTCAGCACATGCAAGTACAATAGAATACTCAAGAAGTGAAGGCTATAAATTCTTCTGAGTATATGCAAGACGAGGAAATTGGATTCTATGTGGAAAATTACAATCGAAATAACAACATGATGTCAAATACATACAATCCGGCTTGGAAAAGGCACCCAAACTTTTCATGGAGCAATCCCAACAATGCCTTACATCGCACCAATCAGACCTCCAATTACCATTCACTGCCGCCGCAGCAGATGCAGCAGTCACTGCCACAGCAGCAGATGCATCAGCAACACCAGCCTATGAATTCACTGGAGAATACTCTCAAGGCCTTTATTATAAAAACTTAATCTTGTATGGCTAAGCACAATAATTTCATGAAGAGGACTGATGACTTCATGAACAGAACAGAGATGAGGCTGCAAAACCAAGAGGCTGCTATAAAATCACTAGAAACCCAAGTTGGTCAATTCGCTCAAAGACAAAACACAAGACCACAAGGGGGATTACCTAGTAATACTGAAGTTGCTAAGGAAACAATGGGCAAGTCAGCAACCAAAGCTCCACAAACAATACAGGAGGATACAAATAAGGAGGACTTGGATACTGAACAAACTGAGCATGAAGACGATGCCCCAGCAGAAAGCTCGGCAGCACCTGCACTTCCTGCCGAGATAGCAAAACAAACAGTGGTCCCAGGTATTAAATTCCAATATAATGAAACCCTGAATGAGATGGACCACAACCACCTTTCCCATAAAGGCTGAAAAAACAAAAATAGGACCACCAATTTAAGAAATTCCTTAATATACTAAAGCAAGTCCACATCAACTTGCTATTCGTTGAGGCAATTGAACAGATGCCCAACTACACTAAATTCTTGAAAGACATTGTTTCCAAAAGAAAGAAGTTAGGTAATTTTGAGATTGTGGCGGCAACTGAAGGATGCATGGCAATGCTGCACAATCGCATGCCACCCAAACTAAAGGATCCTAGATGCTTTACCATACCTTATGCGATTGGTAACAACTATGAAGGAAAGACACTCTGCGACCTAGGGGCAAGCATAAATCTCATGCCTAAATTAGTTTTTCAGAAACTTGGTATAGGAAGAGCGAAACCTACGACAGTGCTGCTCCAACTTGCGGATAGATCCTATGTGCATCTAGAAGAAAAAATTGAGGACATATTGGTAAGGGTTGACAAGTTTATTTTCCATGCCGACTTCCTTGTCCTTGATTGTGAAGCAGATGAAAATGCACTGATCATCCTAGGAAGACCTTTCCTTGCTACTGGACGAACCTTGATAGATGTGGAAAATAGAGAGTTGACAATGAGGGTCAATGATCAGCAAGTAAAACTCAATGCATTTCACAATTTGAGAAAATTTGATAGTCCAGAAGAGTGCAAAGCCCTCCAAACAACAGAAGCTGATGCCAAAATATCATGCATAGGAAGCACACTCGGTAGATTATTTGGCAAGAAAATTAAGATCAATGGAGAGGTAGGAAAGAAAGAAGGGATTGGCTAGCAACTACAGAAACAACCATCAATGGTAGCGTACACTAGATTTGCCCCCGCCACTGTTGTAGAAAGATTCAATAAATCGTTTGTCGCTCGGCAACTGTGGGAAGAACAGGGATTTCAAATCAATAAGGAGGAGAATTTCAGCATCGACAATTACTTGATGGACAAAATTAAATACCAAGAATGGGAAATCTTCTGCGCATAACCTCGTCAGGCTAATGCAACCATAGTGCGGAAATTTTATGTACATGGGCCAAGCATAGACAGTCTCTTTTTCCACTGCCGAAGCAAGCCTGTCCGTCTTGATGCAGAAGTAATTAACGAATTTTATAGAATCATCCCCATCAATGATAGGCATGCCGAATTCATGGACGACATCACCACACAAGACTACGAATTAATCAAGGATGACCTCTGTTACAACAACACTCTATGGGAAACCGGTGCCCATAGAGGTTCTGTGACAAGGCAAAGCCTCAAGCCCGAGGAAAAAATGTGGTGCACATTCGTCAAGAGACGCCTTATCCCTACTACCCACAACAACACAGTGGACCGCAAGAGATTGGTGTTGATCCAGTCAATCATCAACAAGAGGAGTATCAACATTGGAGAGATCATCCTTCGAGAAATTCATGATTATGATAAGAAGGAACGTGGACCATTATATTTCCCCTGTTTAATATCTGCTTTATGCATTGTTGTAGGATTACCAGTAGAGGATACCTATGAATACACACCAACAAGGCAAGGATAGACGAGAGAATTCTACCACAGAATGATGCAGATCACACAAACAGAACCTGTCTAGGCAATGTCGCAGCAATTTACTGTTGACTTCACTGCCGGAGCACAATACACGAACGAGATGCCAGGCACTACCGAAGCCCCTGCCATAGCAGATCCCTACCAGGAAATCCTTCAAAGGATTGAAGCCATGGACCTTCTCCAACAAAGTTACATGGAATAACAACGAGACTTCAACAACACGCTCACCTAGATGATGATACGGAGCTTCCCCAACCAAGGAGTGCAATTTCCAGAATGCCCTACAAACATATTTGTAACGACAGCACCATACACAGAGACCATTATAGCTCCAGGGCCGAGACCATTCTTTATCTCCAGACCGTAGCAGCAATATCATGCAACTGGCCCATCTAGGAAGCAGACGCTGTCGTGGCATCATATGAAAGAAGAAGACCTTCGAAGAGAAAGCGAGTTTTCAGTATTCCCCCAAGATCACTGATACTAAAGGGCAGTCTATCAGCTAAGATAAATGTCTACGTTCATCAGAGCTCATCAACTGCCGAGCTTAGTATCCAGCCTGCCAGGGCAGATCCGGAAAACGAAGGAGGCAATGAAATCATGGATACAAACGATGAAAGAGGAGAAGAAGTCAATGCCCCAATAAAGAGGGCCACACCAACGAGAGTTCAGCCTCCGAGAAGAGCAAAGCCATCACCATCACCAAGTGCACAGCCATCAGCAACCAGACCAAGAAGACAAATTATGGAAGAAAGTTCTTCCGAATCATATTAATTCTTCTTCTTTATTGTGGCCAATATAAATTGTTTTCTGATTTTTTTTCTCTGCTATTATATATTTTTTCTACCTATTGCCTACCACTAAATTAACCATTGAGGACAATGCTTGGTTTGAGTTTAGGGGTGTAGAGCCACTGCCGAGGCTATCTACTACCGATGCCCTGCCATGAAAAGGAAGTTTTTAGTGATATTTTTTTTATCCATCACTGTACTTAAAATTGTTGTCATACTTTTGCACTGCTCTTCATCAGTATGTCTTAGTTTATTCCTAAAGGCAATAGAAATCTTTCTCCTTACCATAGTTAGAATCTGTTTTGAAAGCTTGACTCTAGGATACTTAAGGAGAAAAACTTAGAAGCTTGCTATAAGGTTGAACTTTAAAACACTTTTGGGACTTATTTGGCTATAGGAATTCTTTTAATAAACTTAGGTGATAAAGACTTAGATTTTGGAAAGGTGACTAGAGGTGCCTATGACCAGCTCTAGGAAAGACTCTTCTTCATGCTAGAGGTGCCCAAAATTGGCTCTAGTATGTATAAAAGAATAGCAAAAGAAATCAAGAGTTAAGACATAGAAAACACAATACTTGAGGTGCCCGAAATTGGCTCAAGGAATTGTTGGTATAAGAAGAGTACACTAAAACCAAGTCTACTTGTCTTGAACTTAGAGTTTATCTAAGAAGGCCTTTACTCAAACTTGTCCAAAAAATACACACACACACTAACCTTATAGTTTGTCTTCTAGGTATATCCTTGAGAAATCGAAAGGTTAAGTCTAAAGAATAGACATAGTTATGGTGGGGAGAATAGATGAAAGCATAAGAGCAAGATGGAATAGAGTTGGACAAATTCATGGTTTGCATTGCTTGAGGATAAGCAATAATTCGAGTTTGGGGGTGTGATAAGTGCTCAAATCACCATCACTTTCTACACTTTCATGGACACTTATCATCAAATCTACACCTACTTGAACCAATGCATGGATTAATATGATATATTTAGGAAAATGCTATCAAAGAATATATTTGTAGAAAAGGCGTACTTTACTACATTTTCTTATCTGTGCAGAAATAAGTATTGTCGAGGCAGCAAAATAAGGTCAAGGCAGGACCTGATGCTGAGGCAGCAGAGAAGAAAAAGTGATATGGCTGGCGGTTGAAGAAGAAAATTGAGGAGAGCATTGCTGAGCAAGAAGCCCAAGATTCGGAGTTAAACAACACAAGAAAAGCCCAAGGATATGGCCACGCGGGATTAAACCTTCTAGAAGATCAAACTTGGAAGTATTTAACCTAAGTGCATAACTTGTTCCCTACTCCAAGTTGTACTCTAATTAGGAAAGGTTTGCCCTAAGCCAAGCCTACAGAAAGGCATAGCCGTCCTAGGGTTAAGGGAGGCGGAAAATTAGAAAGAATTAACTAGATATACTTTGGGAGAGTCTTAGGAACAATTCTTCCCATCATGTTCTAAGTTTTCTTAAGGTGTTGGTGAAGGTTGTTAAGTATTTGTGAGAGTAGATTCTATTTTGATTCTTATTTCAATACAATAAAATATCGAAGTTTGCTTACTCTTTGCCATTCTTTGTTCTTGCATCCAAGCCCAGGAGGGAAGTTTGTAAGTAATCTATTTGTCTAGACTCGGGAGAGTTTGACTCACGAAAGGAGTAAGTGCGATATTCACTTAATTTGGGATACTAACTCGGCCTAGGGATAGGTTAAGAGTTTCAGCGGCTAAAAGAAGTGTGAGATTGGTTGTTGGTTATAATTGATTAACACTGGGTGGTAACATCAAGGAATGACCTTCAACAGCGTTTTGACTTAGGGATAAGCGGAGCCATACACGGACACTTTGCCGAATTTTGGTAAATCTGCCCAAGAGCAAGGGATTGTCGTGCAGAGTTCATTGTCACTGCCGAGACAGTATCTGCAGTACTACCGAGGTAGTGTAGTGAAATTGCATTAGAATAGAAAGCAAATCAATTGAATCCACAATATGATACAACTGGATCTTACCCTATCTCTCTCATAATTGTTATTACTTTAGTAGCTTAGTTTATTAGTTAATTCAATATCAAACTAAATTGTGTTTTTATTTTTCTTTTATAGAAGCAAGAAGACTGAAGAAAGCATATTAAGTATATCAATCCCTGTGGAGACGATATTCAATAAATGCTTATCACTTTATTACTTGACGTGTACACTTACACTTAATTGCGCATCTTTTAGCACGCATCATTAGTCTTAGGTGAAGGTTGTAAAGTATTAGTGTGAGGAAGTTAAACTTTGTTTCTTGTTTACAATGCAATAAAATATCAAAGTTTGCTTATTGTTTGTCATTCCTTGTTCTTACATTCAAGCTCGGGAGAGAAGTTTGTAAGTCATCCATTTATCTAATATCGAGAGAGTTAGATTCACGAAAGGAATAAGTACAGTGTTTCTATCACGAAACACTAACTCGGCCCATGGATAAGTTTAGAGTTTTAGCGGCTAATAGAAGTGTAGGATTGGTTAGTGACTATAATTGATCCACGCCGGAAGGTATCATCAAGGATTGGTCATCAACAATACTTCTACTTAGGAATAAGTGGAGTCATCTAAGGATATTTTGCCGAAATTTGATAAAGTTTGCCCAAGAGCAAGGGATTTCCACGGGGAGCGAGTATCTTCACTGTCGAGGCAGTAATCTGCAGTTCTGCCGAGGCATTGTTGTGCAATTGCATTGGACAGAAACAAGTCAACTGAATCCTCTATACAATACAATTGGATCTTAGCCTCTATCTTTATTTGATTTTTCTATCTTTATTTAGTTTACTTCATTTAGTTAAATCACAACTCAATAATTCGTGTTTTTACTTTATTTCTTTATAGAGCAAAAAGATCAAAGGAAGCATATTAAGTAGACCAATCCCTGTGGAGACGATACTTGATACTTATCACTTTATTACTTGACGACGTGTTCCTTTGCACTAAATTACGCGTATCTAACACGCATCAAGTTTTTGGTGCCGTTGCCGAGGATTGACAACTAAATTTTGTTTTCTTTATTTTCTTGTTTTTTAGTTAATTTTTTTAATTATTTTTTTACTTTGGTTTATTTTTTGGTGTATGACCAGAGCCAATCCTACCAATCCTTGTTACGCATTAGATCCAGAAACAGAACGTACTTATCAAGGGTTGAGGAGATAGACTCAAGGAGCCATGGTAGGAAATCAAGCAAATCAAAACTTACCTGTCGGCAATGGAGGCCTTCTGCCGCTACCACTATAGTGGCAGTTAACTGTTAGAGATTTCTTGGAGGAAGATTTAAATGAGCTAATTCCTGGAGTTGTTACACTAGAAATAGAAGCGGGTCACTTTGAGTTGAAACTTGTCATGTTCAATATGCTTAACACTATTGGATAGTTTGGTGGGTCAATGACAAAAGATGCCAGGAAACATCTTAAGTCATTCATGGAAATTTGCAATTCTTTTAAAATTCAAGAAGTCCGTGAGGATGTCTTAAGATTGAAGTTGTTCCCCTATTCATTGAGGGATAGGGCAAAAAACTTGAAAAATAGCATTCCAGCAGGATCAATAGGATCTTGGAGTGAATTATGCTGAGATTTCATTATGGGCTTTAATCTTTTACTAAGATAGTGCAAAATATACAGTCACAGCAAAATACCCATTATGTTAAGACCATTGATTCTTACTGCAATTTATATGGAGGTAACTGTAATTCTTCTAAGTGTATACAAAATCAAGAGTCCAGACTATAAGTTGGAAACTATAACAGAAACAATATGATGTCCAATACATACAACCCCTCATGGAAGAGGCATCCAAACTTTTCATGGAGCAATTAAAACAATGCCTTGAATCCAACTACACAATCACTAGGATTCTAGCAACAAATGCAACATCTGCCGCCGCAGCAAGTTCAGCAACCAATGCCGCAGTAGCAGATGCATCAACAGCAGCCTGTAAGTTCTCTAGAGAATTCTCTGAAAGTCTTTATGATGAAAACTGAATCATACATGGCAGATAACAGTAACTTCATTAAAAAAACAGATACATTTATAAATAGGACTGAGATGAGATTACAGAACCAAGAGGCAACAATAAAGGCACTGGAAACCCAAGTTGGACAGTTTGCCCATAACATAAACACTGGACCACAAAGACGATTACCTAGTAATACTAAAGTTGCTAAGGTTCTGGTTCATGAACAGTGCAAAGCAATCACTACAAGAAGTGGTCTACAGCTGAAAGAGAAGGTAGAAAACCCAGCAGACAAAGTCCCACCAACATAACTAGAAAAAGAGGACTTGGATGCTGAATCAACTAATAATGTCCCAGCAGATAAAACTACCCTAACAGAGAGCTCGACAACACATGAACAAGCTGTCGAGACAGCGACAAATACAGTGGTTCCAGGTATTAAATTTCAAACCAAAGAAACCTTGGAAGAGATGAGACCACCACCACCTTTCCCACAAAGGTTAAAAAAGAAAAAACAAGACCATCAATTTAAGAAATTTCTTGATATTTTAAAGCAAGTCCACATTAACTTACCCTTTATAGAGGCAATTGAACAAATGCCAAATTATGCTAAGTTCTTGAAAGACATTGTGTCTAAGAGAAAGAGGCTAGGTGAGTTTGAAATAGTGGTTGCTAAAGAAGGATGCATGGCAATACTACACAACCGCATGCCAGCAAAATTGAAGGATCCTGGATGCTTTACAATACCGTATGCAATTGATAACCACTAAGAAGGTAAGGCTCTATGCGACCTTGTAGCAAGCATCAATCTAATAGCAAAATTTGTCTTTCAAAAGCTTGGAATTAGAAGGAAAAAACCTACTATTGTGATGCTCCAACTTGCGGGTCGATCATGTGTGCAACCTGAAAGAAAAATCAAGGACATACTAGTAAGAGTAGACAAATTTATTTTTCCTGCTAATTTTCTTGTCCTTGATTGTGAAGCAGATGAGAATGCCCCGATCATCCTTGGGTGACCTTTCCTTTCCACTGGACGAACGCTAATTGATGTGGAAAAAGGAGAGTTAACAATGTGGATTAATGATCAACAAGTCAAACTCAATGTTTTTCAAATTCTGAAAAGACATGATGATCCAGAAGAATGTCAAATGCTGGACAATACAAATGCAATTAGTGCAATACCGTGTCTCAGCAACAACTGCCTCGGCAGCAATCTTAACAATACACCACAGATCTGCCTCGACAGTGACATAGATGAATGCTACAGCAGAACTTTGGACAATATGGAAATACCAGAAAATGAGAAAGCTAACTGGGAAACACATCTTCCAGGTAAGTATTTCGAACCCTTAGATTACTAAGAAAGAATGAAAAATCTATAAGTAAGGAACCATTGGTCACTGAATTAAAACCCTTACCTGAAAAACTGAAATATGCTTATTTGGGAACCAACCATACAATGCCCGTAATTATTTCTTCTAAGTTGCAGCTAGAACAGGAACAAAGCTTGATAGAGATGTTGCGGCAGCATAAGAAGGCAATTGGGTGGTCAATTGATGATTTGAAGGGAATAAGCCCAACAATATGTATGCACAAAATCTTTTTAGAGGAAGACCATAATCCCATTGTTGAGGCCCAAAGGAGACTTAACCATGCTATGAAGGAAGTAGTACGAAAGGAAATAATCAAATGGCTTGATGCATGAATTATCTACCATATTTCTGACAGCGCATGGGTAAGCCCGATACAATGTGTACCCAAAAAAGGTGGTATGACTGTCATAACCAATGAGAACAATGAGCTGATCCCAACCAGGACTGTGACCGGTTGGAGGGTTTGTATGGATTATCGCAAGTTAAATAAGGCAATAAAGAAGGATCACTTTCCTTTACCCTTTATTAATGAAATGCTTGATAGACTTCCTAGTAAACCTTATTAATATTTTCTTGATGGTTATTCAGGCTATAATCAGATTGCCATTGATCTAGAAGACCAGGCAAAAACCATCTTCACCTGCCCATATGGGACATATGCATTTAGAAGAATGTCATTCGGTCTTTGAATGCCCCGACTACTTTTCAGAGATGCATGATGGCAATTTTTTTGACATGATAGAAGACTTCTTGGAGATATTCATGGATGGTTTTTCAGTTTTTGGAGACAATTTTAATCATTGCCTCGGCAATTTAGAAAAAAGTGCTGCAAAGATGTGAAGAATCAAATTTAGTCCTAAACTGGGAAAAATGCCACTTTATAATGAATGAAGGTAAAGTATTGGGCCACAAAATATCATCACAAGGAATCAAAGTTGATAAAGCCAAGATTGATGTGATAAAGAATTTGCCTCCAACAATTTCTGTGAAAGGAGTTCGAAGCTTCTTGGGCCATCAGGTTTTTATAGAAGGTTTATTTCTAATTTTTCAAAAAATTTTAAACCTCTTTGTAACTTGCTTGAACAAGATAGAAAATTCGAATTCAACAAGGAATGCACTGAAGCATTCGAAGACCTCAAAGAAAAGCTGATTACTGCACCAATAGTGGTCCCTTCAGATTGTCTCTGCCATTTAAATTAATGTGCGATGAAAGTGATCATGTTGTCGGAGCAACACTTGGGCAGAGAAAGAGCAAACAGTTCTATGTCATCTACTATGCTAGTAAAACACTTAATGATGCCCAAATTAATTACACAACAACAAAGAATGAATTACTAGAAGTAGTATTTGCTTTTAACAAATTTCGATCATATCTTATCGGAACAAAAATGAATGTTCATACTAACCACTCGACAATTAAGTACCTATTCTCAAAGAAGGATGCCAAGACCAGACTGATTAGATGGATCCTTCTTTTACAAGAATATAATGTTGAAATCAATAATAGAAGAGGTACAGAAAATCAGGTAGCTGATCACCTCTCTAGATTGGAAAACGAAGATAATAATAACTCACTGGAAGCAATATAAGATGCATTCCCAGATGAACAAATACTGCATTTTGCGGAAATTGTAGAGTAAACTGCCGAGATAGAGGCCACAACTGCGTATACTGTGTTGCCGAGGCATTAACTGAATATATCTCGGCAACCCTAACAGAAGATCTCGCTATAGTAATAGCCACACCATGGTATGTTGATCTTGCTAATTATTTAGCTAATTGTGTATTGCCTTATAACCTTAACTATAACGAAAAGAAGAGGTTTCAGCATAATGCAAAGCATTATTTCTGGGACGACCCTCTTTTGTTCAAGCAATATGCAGATCATGTTATAAGAAGAGGTGTTCCAGAAGATGAGCAACAAGAAGTGCTTCGGCATTGTCATGATTCACCTTATGGAGGACATTTTGGAGGAAACAAAATAGCAGGTAAAGTGCTTCAATCTGACCTTTATTGCCCCACCCTCTTCAAAGATGCCTCACTCTATTGCAAAAACTGTGACCGATGCCAAAGAACGGGCAATATCTCTCGGGGCAATGAGATACCACAGAAACCCATATTTGAAGTAGAATTATTTGATGTTTGGGGAATAGATTTCATGGGACCATTCCCATCTTCTCAAGGTAATCTCTACATCTTAGTAACGGTGGACTATGTATCAAAATGGGTCGAAGCAATTGCCACACCTCACAATGAATCCAAAACGATACAAAAATTTCTCAAGAAAAACATCTTCACTAGATTTGGAGTCCCGAGAGCAATAATTAGCGATAAAGGTAAACACTTCGACAACAGACTCATTACCGCGGCCCTAAAGAAATTAGGTGTCACCCATAGAATTACCACGGCTTAACATCCACAAACAAATGGGCAAGATGAAATATCGAATAGGGAATTAAAACAAATCCTTGAAAAGGTGGTAAACCCATCTAGAAAGGATTGGTCTCATCGTCTCGATGATGCTCTATGGGCATATAGGACAGCCTACAAAACCCTATTAGGCACATCTCCATACAGGCTTGTATTTGGAAAAGCATGTCACTTGCCAGTGGAAATTGAGCACAAAACTTATTGGGTAGTAAAGAATATGAACATAAAATGGGAGAAAGTTGGCCAACAACGACTGCTAGATCTCAATGAATTAGAAGAATTCAGAGCAGAAGCTTATGAAAATGCCAAGATCTGCAAGGAAAGAAGAAATGATGGCATGACAGAAAGCTACTACCGTGGCAGTTCTTGTCAGCGAAGCAAGTTCTCCTTTTCAACTCCAAACTCAAACTGTTCCCAAGCAAAATCAGATCCAGATGATCAGGCCCATTTTAAGTTGTTCAGGCTTATCCATATGGCACAATAATGATCAAATCAAAAAAGGATGGACATGAATTCAAAGTGAACAGCCAACGGTTGAAGCACTATTCTGGTCAACACGAGATGAAAACTATAGAAACCATCACTTTAGGAGATGTATTTACATGCATCCCTATCGTAAATTAATCCTTTCATTTATCTTTATTGCACTTTAGGATTAGTTTAGTCTAGATTTTTATTATTAATCTTTTCTTATTATTTATTTTAGGATAAAAGGTGAAGGCGCTCATAACATCAAGACCATGACAACTGGTTGTCACCAGCAGCCCCTCGGAGTCTCTTTAATTTTTCATACTGCTTTGATATCCCTACTTTTTTCCTTTTTCATTTTTTTGCCTACTGTGTGCCCCTAATATAAGCATTGAGGACAATGCTTGGTTCGAATTTAGGGGTGTAGATCCACTACTGAGGCAATCCACTATCGCGACCTTGCCATGAAAAAAGAGTTTTGAAGTGATATTTTTTTATGTCCACCACTTTACTTGAAATTGTTACCATACTCTTGCACTACCCATCATTAGTATTGTTTTAGTTCATTCTTTTAAGGCAATAGAAATCTTTCTCCTTACCATAGTTAGATTCTGTTTTGAAGACTTAATTCTAGGATACTTAAGGAGAAAACTTAAAAGCTTGCTATAAGGTTGATCCTAAAACACTTTTGGGACTTGTTTGGCAATAGGAAATCTTTTAATAAACTTAGGTGATAAAGACTTAGATCTTTGGAAAGGTAACTAGAAATGCCTATCACCGGCTCTAGGAATTACTCTTCTTCATGATAGAGGTGCCCGAAATTGGCTCTAGTATGCTTAAAAGAATAGAAAAGAATAAGGAATAATGAAGAGAAAAACACAATCCTTGAGGTGCCCGAAATTGGCTCAAGCATTGATTGTTTAGAAAAGAAGATTACATTAAATCCAAGTCTATTTGTCTTGAACTTAGAGTTTATCTAAGAAGACCCTTAATAAAACTTGTCCACAAAACGCACACACTCACAAAATCTTATAATTTGTCTTCTAGGTAAACCCTTAGGTAACCAAAAAGTTAAGTCGAAAGAATAGACATAGTTATGGTGGGAAGAATATATGGAAACATAAGACCAAGAAGGACTAAGGTTTGACAAATTGATGGTGGGGATAAGCACATGGAAAGCCCAAAGACAAGGCCACGCTGGAAAACCTTCTAGAAGGAATAAACTTAGAAATATTTGATTTATGTAAATGACTTCTTACCTACTCCAAATTGTATTCTACTTAGGAAAGGTTTGCCCTAGTCCAAGCCTATATAAGATCCAGCCGTCCCAAGGATAAAAAGAACTCGACTTGAGAGACAATTCGGTTTATAGATAGCTTAGATTTCATCTTTTAGTTTTTCTTTTCTTTTACATTATGTTCTAAGTTTGTGAGGCTTAGGTGAAGGTTGCAAAGTAATAGTGTGAGGAAGTTAAACTTTTTTTCTTATTTCCAATGCAATAAAATACCAAAGTTTGCTTATTCTTTGTCATTCCTTGTTCTTACATTCAAGCTCGGGAGAGAAGTATGTTAGTCATCAAATTATCTAATATCGGGAGAGTTAGATTCACGAAAGGAATAAGTATGGTGTTTCTATCACAAAACACTAACTTGGCCTAGGGATAGGTTTAGAGTTTCAGCGGCTAATAAAAGTGTGGGATTGGTTGGTGATTATAATTGATTCACGCCGGGAGGTATCATCAAGGACTGGTCATCAATAATACTTCGACATAGGGATAAGCGGAGTCATCTAAGGATACTTTGCCGAACTTTAGTAAAGTTTGCCCAAGAGCAAGGGATTGCCGTAGTGGGCGAGTATCTTCACTGTCGAAGTAGTAATCTGCAGTTCTACTGAGGCAGTGTTGTGCAATTGCATTGGATAGAAACAAGTCAACTGAATCCTCTATACAATACGACTGGATCCTAGCCTCTATCTTTATTTGATTTTTCTATCTTTATTTAGTTTTCTTCATTTTGTTAAATCACAACCCAATAATTTATGTTTTTACTTTATTTCTTTACAGATCAAGAAGATCAAAGGAAGCATATTAAGTAGACCAATCCTTGTGAAGACGATACTTGATACTTATCACTTTATTACTTGGCAACATGTTCAATTGCACTAAATTGCGTATATCTAACACGCATCGGCCTGTATCCCAAGTCTTATTTTCCTCTCTATGGTATCGATATATGGCCTCCTGATATCGATATACATGCACGAAAATATAGGTCTGTGTTGGAATATCTCCAAATTTCCTAACTCAGCCTATATGGTTGATTCCCATTTCATTCTTACTAGTAAAGTGAAGACTAATTAGTAATTTCCTAACAATTTTATATCAATACAACTCCTAATAAGAAATCTACCATTTTAGGGTTTCTAAGCTAACCAAACACCCATCTTAAGTAATCTTTAACCAACAATCAGTAAACGCAAGCATTTCATGATGCAAATGAAGTGTAAGAGTCAGAAATATACTGGCCTCAAGCAACAAAATCGGATTAGAAAAACAACCAAGCTTATCCTACTTCTAAACCTTATTCTTAAGTTTCAAAGTCACTCTTCCTCCAACCCAAGAGATGTACACCTTGTTAAGAAGATCTTAAGATGTTGATTAACTTCTCTTTTATTCCCAAACTGAGATTTCCCCTCTATACTAACAAGATTTCACCTTTTACTAGCTTGAGAAGGTGAAAGAAAGATGAAATCCTTTAAGATATCCCACATTTTCCCTCAGTTTTTGTATGAGATAAAAAAGGGATATCAATCTTTTTTCTCTTTAGGGGATATTTACACAATTACTCTCTCTTACACTTCCCTTTAACCGAAAAAGACCTCCATTCAAGCCCCAAAGCTCAAGCCCATAACACCCAAAAGCTTAACAAGATCGACTCGAGGCCTAGCATAAACCAACAAGCTCAAACATGTGCCCTGATTTGATGGTTCATGACTCGAGTCAACGCCCGATATTGACTTGAAAAAATTAGGTCGTTAAAATGAGTGAGAAATATACGGACCTCAAGCAAGAAACTTGGATTAGAGCTTCCACCAAACTCTTGCTACCCTTCTTCCTTGTTCCAAGATTCAATTCCAACTCCCACCAACTTTGAGGATTAATACCTTGAAAGATAAATCTTCTCCTACTACTTAAACTTCCCTTGAGGTGTAAAATGAGTTTCTCACTCCAAAACAACAGCATCCCAACATTTTATCTTTGAGTTTGAGGAGAGGAATGAAGAAGATAGAAGGAGATGTGTGAACCAATGATATTCCTTATCTCCCTTTTTGTAGGACAATTAAAGGGATATCAACCCCTTTAACTCCTTTGGGTGGAAAAAAACTCTTTTGGTTCCTTTAACCATTTCCCTCATCTAAACTATCCCATCAACACAAAAGTCCAATAAGACAAAATTGAGGCCCAAAAAGCTTGAACTCTTGATCCAACTTGACGATTCATGGCTCGGATCAATGTCCAATGTTGACCTAAAAAAATCGAGTTGTTACAATTCTCCTTTCTTAAAGAAATTTTGTTCTAGAAATTTTAACGGAGTAAGGAGCTTTAACTAGGGATGACAATAGATCCTGTACCCGACCCGAATCCATAGATCTAGATCCATTTTAAAAAATTTGGATCCTAAAATTTTAGACCTGATGGATTTAGATCGGATTTGTATCTTTTGATTAAAGTATGAATCTGGATCCGGATCTAACATTAAGGCTCAAACTAGATCCGGACCTGTTTACCTATTTATTAAAAAACAACCTTTGATTTTAAAAAAAATATATAAATATATAATAGTAGGTTTTATATTCACATTATTCTCTAATTAATTTTTAATTGTTTAAGAAAAAAAATTTAAGGAATATTAATGAAGATTGTGATGATGATGTAGAAATAGTGAATATTGACATGTTATATAAGAAAGTTATTATATTACATAACATTAATATTAATATTTAAATTTCATAGATATTTTTTTTATAAAACATTTTTTCTCTTTTGTTGGTTGTTTCTTGTTTGTTTTAGGATGTTTAAGATTTAAGAAGTGATAAAGACTAGCAATATAAGAAGTAGATGTACGATACTTGATTTGCAACATTTCTTAATGTTTGTGTTATTCAAAAGATATTTGTGTAATTATTGCATTTTGTAGCGATCCCTTTTGAAATCGAGTAGAAATAATTAGGCGAAAAGGGTGATAATTTTGAAAAGAAATTTAGATTGAAAAGGGAAGTTTTTTTTGAAATTAGGGCTTATAATGTCTCAAAACTAAATATTCAAGGTTTAAAATTGGGATTAGGCCTTAAAAAGGGAATTTAGAGCCAAATTTTAGGAATTCAAGGTTTGAAATTGAAAAAGGAATTTTGAGTTAAGGGTTTCTAAAATTAGGGTTGAAAATGGGTTCGGAAGTTTTAGAGGCCGAAATTGATTTTAAAACTGATTCTTTGAAAAAGTTGAAAAATGTCTTAAAAAGGGTTGGGATTAGGTTTTATTTTTTTAAAATTTAGAAATTGGGAGTGAATAATTTTTCTTAAAACACGGATTGGAGTCGCCACTGGTCACTTTAGGTAGACCGGACACCGGAAAACCAGAGATTCGAAGTGTTTGGGCTCGAGAGTCGGTTACGGTTTAAAAACAGGTTTAGTGTTTAAAAACTGCCCAAAAATTGGCACCTTTAAAATAAATTATCGCTTAATTAATTTTGGATATTTTTGAATTAAAGTGGCGTTTAAATTATTTTTTGTTTAAAGATTCGAATCAATTTTATTTTTTACCGTGTCTTTATTCGAAGGCAACACATACACCGCGACCATTGCATTGGAACACGGGCCCGTTACGACCGAGTAAAGATATTTAAAAAAATTAGATTGGTTAATTAAGTGTAAAATATGATTTAAATGACAAAGTAATAAAAAAAGGAAGTATGCATGGAAAATAATACGTAAAATGCATGATTCAGATATATACAAACAACACGTAGTAATAAAGCATAACAAAAAGAATCATATAGTGTAAACAAAATATAAGAAGACCTAAACAAAACATATGGCATAATAAAAAGCTTATAAAAAATATGGACCAAAAATAAAGTACATAAATAAAATGCATGGCATAAAAAGGAGAGCATAATGAAAATACATGCAAAGACATAAATAAGGTATGATGAAGCAAATAACTATAACATTTACAAAAATAAATGCATAAATAAAAAAAGTATGCTAACATACAATACTAATGTTACAAAAAATATAAATACATCAATAACTAAATATGAACATAAAAAAACAAATAAATATTAAAAGATACATGCGTAATAACATGAAAATAAACATAAGCAAAAATAAATATGTAACTAAAATATATGCATGTTATAGTAAGATAAACAAATAAATGGACAATAATATGAAATACTCAAATAATAATAAAAAAGCATAAAATAAAATAAAATAATAAAAAAAACAAAATAAATATAAAATAAATAAAAAATAAAACTGTAAATGGCTAAATTAGAAGTAACAAACAATAAGGAGGACTCGGAAAGTAAATTGACCAAGGGAAAGGGTTTAAAAAAAATAATAATAAAACGCGGAGGGACTCCACAATAATAAAACCAAATTTAATACAATGAATTAAACCCAATTAATGACTAAATTGAAGGCCCTTGAAAGTTCGGAGGACCCCATGTGTTAGAATCAAAACACGGAGGGATTTAAAAACGTAAATAAACCAATTTTATTTTAAACCGAGTATAAATCAGAAACAGATTTACAAATTCCCTTTTTTGTTATTTCAATCAAAACCAACAAAAAACAAAAACCAGAATTTCCTCTGTATTGTTCATCAGAGGAGGATGAACATTCATATCCTCCGCCTTAGAACCCAGAAAACCACCATAGTTTCCAGATTCCGACCACCGTTGACGGTGGCCGGCGACACACACACATGCGAAAACCTTCCCTCCTTGACCACGAAATCATAAAAAAGATCCCCCCTTTCGTATTTTGAAAACCAAAACCAAAAACCCTTTTCCCTTTTTTTTACCAACCGAAACGAAGAGAAGTGTTTCAAAAGAAAACAAACAAAAACCTTATGTTTGTTCGGAAGAAAAGAAGTAGATCCGATCCTTCTCCCTTTTCCTCTCACAACGGCTCACCACTGAAGGTTTTCAACTTCTATTTTAATCGCCGGTGAAGATGGAAGAGAGTCATCGAAGGGTCAGAGTTCCCACTTGAAGGTAAAACTCCATCCTAAAATTATTATTATTTTTTTACTTCTACTTGATGCATGCTAAAAACGAGAGAAAACTACCTCTGAAATTTTTGTTATATTGATGATGATGATGGAAATTTTTACATGGTTCTGTTCTTTGGCTTTTATAGCCAGATATTACATGAAAGAAAAAGAAATGCGATTTGGTTAATGTCCTCTGCTGCTCTGAAAATTCTGATATGTATTGGGGGGTGCGATTCTGAATTTTTGTCCCATTTCCTTTTTTGCTGTTCTGAATTTTGCTGTATCTTTGTACGAATCTAACATTTCTCCTTTTTTGTTTGCATATGAATCGGCCGACGGGAGGGATCATCGGAGGTGTCGATCGGCGATAGAAATCCAACGGTCATCTGGATACTCAAACGGTCGCGCGTAGACCTGACGTGCGCGTGTGGTGAGGTGAACCGGCGCGCGTGAGCACGTGGAAGCTCCAGAATATTCTCTTATTTGATCTGAGCCGTTAGATCAAAATCAGATCCAACGGCCTAGATCAGGTTGCGCAAAGGATAAGCATCAGTTAGATTAGGGTTCTTTTTTTTGACCGGATTGGGCTAAAGAAACTGGGCTTGTATATATTTTTTAATATGTTTGGGCTCTGTAATTTATTTAAATTTGGACTTTGTACTATTTATGTGTGGGCTATGTATTTATCCGGATCTTGGGCTGATAACCATAGTAAATGGACTCTGATAATATATTTTGAATGTAGATGGGTTATTTGTTTTATTTAATGTTGGATTGTTATAACCTTTAATAAAATAGGCTTTTATTTTCAATCAGATCTGTTATAACATTTTTATATGATAAATAAATAATAATAAATATATAATATATATAATCATAACGAAATAAATAAATAAAAAAAGATATATAAATAATAAAAATACTTATATGCAAAAACAATGAAAGAATTAATGTTTACTTACATAAATTGACATAATACCTATAACATATATTGGAAATAAAGAACAAACTCGAATTGGAACGGGAGTAATGTATTTTCAAGTAACAAAATAATGTGATACAATTAGTGGTAATATGTTTTATTGTTACTATTATTATCATTGTTATTTTAATAGCCACAAGCCCGATACAAAAAGATAAAAAGGATTTTTTGTCCCCGGATAAAATTAGTGATTACACATTTTTTATGATTTTAGTTTATCAATTTTTATTCTGATACTAATTAATTGAAATTAATATTTTTTTTTCATCTAATTTATGATGTTAAATTAATTAATGATAGTTTTACTACTTTAAAAAATAGGTTGAATAGTTGGTTTTTAATAGATCCATTTTAGACCCGAATCTTTAAGATCCATTGAATCTGGATATGGGTCTCAATTTTCTAGACCCACGGATCTGGGACGAATCTAGATCTATGATATAAAAATGGATCTAGATCTGGATCTGGTCTAGATTCGACCCATTGCCATCCCTAGTTGTAACCCAAAGCAGGTCTAAAACTTATAAGGACATCACGATTCGAAAGATTTTACCTTCAACCCTCCTTTGTCGAAACCAGACATTGAACTACCTAAAACCAACACTTCTAACAAAGATTCTAATAATCGAACCACCTCAACCTACGCCCTCGTAAGAAATCTAACCTTGTCTCAAACTGAAATGATGCAATGCTACCATAAGGTATGGCAAGAGCATAACTCACCACCACATAACTTATAAACATCATTCTTAATGTAAAACTTCAAACTAACTACCTTCTCGTTCGGTCTTTACTCGACAATACAAAACTTTGTTGGGACCGTCCGCGTACCCCATGGTGTAGCGAAAATAAAACATAATGATCCTTCTAGTGATCTAATTATGTTTAATCCAAAATTAGAAGAAAGAGATACGATGACTTAAATTTGGTTCCTTGGTAAAAAACAAAAACAACAATCGAAACTCCTACAATCACGATCGTTCCACAATCCTAATCTTTAGCCTCTATGAAAAATCGTCTTGGACTCTACTCAGTTCACTCGGTTGAGAGCAATGTATCCCAAAAATAATTTTTGTGAATTAGTGTTTTGAGAATCGGGACTAGGTTAATTCCGTTGCAAGACTAAAACCTCCCTTTTATAAGTATCACCCAAGTAATTAAGGTTTAATCCGAATTGATTTGGAATATAATCACTTTAATTATTTCCTTAAAATTTGGGACTCATATTTAATCCGAATTTGATACGGAATATAATTACTTTAATTACTTTAATCATATCCATTAATTAAATTCAAGATTAATTATGTATTAAATATAATCTATCTATATATATATATATACACATCATATATATATATATATAATAAACATATATATATAATCAAATTGTATATAAGTGACACATTTATGAATTGCTCCTTTTTCAACCAATGGGTGTGACATTGTATGCTCATTGTAACGTTAATAATAATATTAGAAAAGTTCTAATATTATAAACAATGAGTGACATCTAGAAATATATCATTGTCGTCTAAGTTACAGTAGATCATGATTCGATGTAACATGTCTGTGACAGAAAATCTTAATGTATTATATTCTTTTATTGTTTTATATCAAGAATAGGCGTAAGTCTTGGAATAGTCACACTTGTATAGCCTATTTATTTTTTCTTGATATCTAGGGTAGACTATTATAAACGAATAATCCGTGATATCTCATATCAGCTTATTCGATCATGGTCGTGCATTTCTAGTCTCACTCAATCAAGTGGTCTGTGATGTATTTCATATTATGTAAGAAGGAAAGTTCTTGTCTCGATCATTCACATCTCATTAGACATATTGTAATATGTTCAATGTCATCTTTTATAGCGAACCAATTACGGAGCATGTTTAACTGCATCAAAACATAATACAACATATGTTGAGATATTAATGATCTCAAGTTTAAGAATTATACATATAATTGTCACTATAAGCAATATCATGACCATCACGTAATAATCCAAGACATATGCTCATAGTGGATCAATCCAATATATTATTATTTAACAATATATTCATGTATTAATTCAGACATCTCTTTGTCAATGACAACCCATTATCATCAATAAATAACATGTTAATCTTAAGCGTACTGTTATTGTCCATGCCCATAACAATACATGACTAAGGATCTTTTAGTGATAATACTTATATTATTATATGGGTCTTATTATTTCTCAGTTTATGTTAAATATAGATATATATATGGAAACAATAATGTCAATGCCTTTATTCAATAAAGTTGGTAAATAAAACGTATTCTTATAATCACCATAAGATTGGTCTTTGGGCATACTCTAAAAACTTAACGCATATTTCTAAAAACAACTATTGTCACATACATACTCTCTCTTAAGCAATCAACTAACAACTCTATTCTCAAAGCACGTTCCTCTCTTTTTATGTCTTTGGTCGATCTCATTTATTCACATTCGGAACCAATTGAAAAAACTCAATGAATTTTAGTAGCTCTCTATCCATATATAGTTCTGTTGTCAACTCTTGATTTACCCTCAACCTAGATGTTTATTGCCCGTTACGATCACACTAAATATCATCACCTCCCTTGACTTTGCACATAATTTTTTCCTCAAACGAACTTATCCAACTCCCTCCAAGCTACGATACATCGCCGATCATGGGTCTCGCAAGCCAAGTAACAATCTTTTATCTTTATCCCTCAACTCAACCCCAACCAAAGCTACTAAGAGACAATCACGAATGAATTACTTGACTTTACCCTTATTGTAATCCAAACCATGATTTAATGGTAAGGTCACTTATGCTTTAAGGGTAACTCCATACCCTTAACACGCATAATCCAACAACCTAGAACTTAAAACCTAAGTCTACTTTGCAAGACAAAATATCTTGCAGCAAGAAACTCTTTAGACTGCCACAATATAGCACAACATTTCTTAACGAGATAATGATCTTACATACTTAGCACCAACTACTTGATCCAAAACAATCTAAGGCTTTAAAACGTCACACTCATAATTCTCTTTACCCTTTACACTTATAATGGTACTCCAAGCAACATGTATCTTAACAACCAAGAAGTGAGAGTAAACACAACAAGTTCGCAAGAACTCTTACCCTCATTTCCCAACTTCCATCTACGGTAAGGACTTTTCTAGCAAAAGATATAACTCTAACTACTATTAAATCCCAACTCACTTACGATTCCACTTAAATACATACTCTGCCATGGTCAACTTATCACCCAATATAAGATTCACTAGCTAACAAACAAGTAAAATTAGAAAAAAAGCACGATTACCTAACATCTACTCAGTAGTAAAATTGTCCTCCCCAATCTAAGAAACAGATTCTCTGTAGCAACTCATAGATCAATTTTAATGGCATAATTATGCCATAGCTTTTCCTCTAGACACCCTTTGACCATGTCGTGAATAAACCACTCTTAGAAATTAGAACAATACACTCTCATTAAATATTGGACAATCTTTCATCATATGCCCTGATTCTCGACAGCTGTAACAAACCCTCCTGAAACAAAAAATAAACTCCAAGATGATGTCGGCTACAATGCTCACATATGAAAGCGGTACTCCAATAGACCCATTCGTACTCACTCCCGTAGTAGATGACAAGGAACCTATATGGGTCCTTGGTTTAGATCTTGTACTAACTTTTGGTAACTGATTGGAAGCAACCCTTTTCGAACTCTTCAAGCCACAAAAACTCTCACGCAGAAATTAAGAAGAACCTATAACGTCTTGGGTCTCTACTTCATGGACCTTTGTATCTTCCATCCTAACAGGTGTCACATCCTAAAGCCTTTCAAAGGTTTTTGCATTGTTGGCTAGCTCTGCAAAATTCTCAAGTGGACCTACTATCACATGAACCTGAAGCTCAACTTTTAACCCTTGATTAAACCTATTGCACCTCAACTCTTTTGTGACCACAAACTCTGGATCATGATGTCTCAACCACATAAATACTTGCTCATAAGCAAACACTAGTATCTCTGAACCAATTATAGAAACTGATCCGTCATCTCATCCATGTACACCTCACTGATATAGTTCTTTCAAAACTTATCCAAAAATATATCCTAATTCATAAGTGTCGGTTGTAACCTAAGCTCGATGGTTTCCCACCACTTGTGTATATTTTTCTTTAGAAGGGAAACAATGCAATCGAGATCATCCTCCGGGCTTCTTCACATCTAGCTCAAGATTTTTTGTGTGTCACACAACCATTTAACAACCTTGATTGGGTCATCCTCACCCAAGCCGTCAAATTTTTGGGTCCATAATGATGAAGTCTCTCGACATGAGTCTTGTGAGGTGTCTCAAATTGACTCAGGATAGCTTGCACCACTTGCAATAAAGTAGAGGTAAGGTAACAAATATGACTTACTTCATCGCTTCTATTTTCCCCTTCAGTAACTATTTTTTGAAACACAAGAAACAAGGCAGTATATCAGGATTCTCAATCTTATAAATATAACTCAAACTTAGGAACATGTATTCACTAGACACCTTACCACGGACACAATACCATCCTGGGGTTTCCTAAAACCGACTAAACCTAAGCTCTGAAACCACTAAATGTAATACCCTAACGTAGATCCAGATCTGAAGTATCGCATTTAGGTTACCCAAAACCGATCTATCAAAATTTCATTCAAAACACATGTCATAAAAATCTCAATATACCATTTTTAATAATCCATATAGATAAAATAAATAAAAAGGATTCACAAAATAAGAGCATCGTTTACAAATTACATCAACCAACTTAAGTAAAATCTAAAATAATATACAGACTCAATTTTTGGTAAGGTCCTATAAATACAATAAGTTCAAACTAAAGATCAATTATTATACTCTTTCACAGCACCTGTATTGGGAAGTCTTCCTCGATGTGCTCCTCCAAAAGCTACCTAACCCTATGCATGAAAAACATCACAATTCCGTACATTGAGCTAACAAAGCTTAGTGGTATTTTTCTATTATACCATATTTCATGAATATCATAAAGAAAACATGCATGATAAGATAATTAAGAGTGTACAAAAAGACTTCTAAACTAAGGTTCACCTCCTAGCCTAACTTAGCTATAGTTCTCAATTTATTTTATCCCAAAATCACGTTATATAGAAAGATCAAGTGCTATACATGGCTTACCTACTTGGTCTAACACATCCCATCAAGTTACTCGAGGTCACACAGCCTACCAAGTCATAAGTACCTTACCCTACTCACACAACTTAGGGTATAAAGGTCATCAACCATTAGTCCATATAACAAATATACATGCATACAAGTAGTCCATCCCTGAGGTCACATAGCCCATCAAGTTACTCAAGTTCATATAGCCTATCAAGTTACATGATGCTCACACAACTCATCAAGTTGTATTTCCTTATTCGAATCATCATAACAACGGATAGGTTTGAACCATATCCTGATCATATAGCTCGTGAATATGTGGAACATACTCGCTCACACAGCCTAAAATTCACAAGTTGGGATATCAAAATCAAGCCATTACATGATACTACCTAAGCCACCAAAGATCATTAAGAAGCGTACTACGATTAAACCATATAATAATTACCAAACCATTAGCCATAAATTCACAAGTTGGGATATCAAATTCAATTTATCAGTTTATAATTCATTTTACACCTTTAAAGACCAAATAGAGCCTTTATCTAGAATTATAAGAACCCTGACATTAACTCAAATTCTTTGGTATAGGGGTGATAATGAGCCGAGCTAGGCCAGGCTTGGCTCGGCTCGAGGCTCACCGAGCTCAGAATTTTTACAAAATTACTTTATATAGGCTCTTGGAAAGCCTAGATTAACTAGGATTAGGATTATATCAAATTTGGCTTAATTTATAAAATTGTCCTCAAGTTTTCAATTTTTACAAAATAGTCACTAATTTCAAAATCTTAGGGATTCAAGGGTCAATTTTTGAAATTGAGTTTACCTAAGTCAAATATAAGTCAATAAAGAATTTTAAAATATTTTTCCATAATTTATTTTGATTTAAAACTAATTTTTAAGTGTTTATTCCTGAACTAGGCTAAACCGACAAAACCGATTCACTGGACCTCTAAATCAGCCTCTAAACTTCAAGGCCCAATTTTGGGGTGTTAAAACTCTCCTCCACTTAATAAATTTCATCCACAAAAATTTCACCTTGGAAAAAGGTAAGGAAACTGCTCTTCACAATTTCCTTTCACTCCCACGTGACTTTCCAAGCACCAAAATACCAGTTAAAACACTCCGACCCACATGAGGATCTTACCACAAAGGACTTTTGTTACTAAAATCAAAGTCTCAACATATATCTCATGAAGACAAGATTCAGTCTCTTCCTTACACAACCCGTCATCACAACTTGCAGCGATTCACAAAACAGCGACACACAAAAATACAATAGTTTGTCTCGACATTTTTGCACCCTCAAGCCAAAAGTAAACCCATTTTTCTTTTCCCACCGGCCTAAACTCTTCTTACTCAAGGTTGACAAACAACTCTCGACAACTACAACAACTTTCCACTTCCACTAACAAACTTAACTTTCTCAAACATATTCCAATATACAAGGCAACAATCAAAACTTTTCATCGAGTCTCGCTCACCACAACAACACATAACAACTTCCACCAAAAGAAACCTTAAACAGTGTCACTCGATCTCAGAAGTTCTAAACGCGGCTATATACAACTATACCAGCGATAACATCCTTACCAAGAATCCAAAAGATTCATGTCGCAATACCTTAACATACCTTTTTCCAGACCTTGATAACTCACTTATACCAATTACATTCCTATTAACGAGAGAATACCTAAACTTAATCAGAAACCTAACGTCCATCACAAAAACCTTACCACATTAAAGTATATTGCTCAATAGTTCTAACCGTTCTTAAAGGAAACACTCTCTTAACTGTCGAGAACCAACGTCACAAAACTTACAGAGATTGGTTCACACACCTTTACTCTAACACCTTTGATGACAATAACATTTTCAAAGAATTTTGGCTCTCAAGCTCAACTTGCCAACAAAACAACCATTCCCTTTCAACTCAACCACATCCAAAACAAGTCCACTTAACTTCAACCGCTTTCAAACTTCTACCACAAATTCTTACTTCCAGATGTAAGCAAAATACTATCGTAAACTTTGATCAACATATCATTCTAACTCAACACCATACAACAAAACTATGTGCCTCACAGACATAAACGACAACCAATATTACAACTAAAATCCATCAACAAAACCTCAACTTTGACCTGCATACGCGACTCCACCCAACATCTGCTAGCAACTTACCTAAGAACATCTCAACCATGAAAAGTCTCACCCACAACTCTTTCACTGAACCAACACTCTTCAATAAACTTAACCAAGCCAACATTGCTCTTGACTTCATAACACTCTTAAACTACTCCAATACAATCCATAATGACAACATATATAACATTTCCCAAATAACAACTCACTAACGAAACCATCAGATAACCCGATACTGTGATCAACCAACTCTTATCTCACTTAGAATTTTTTAAGCCCAAACTTCTGCCTCTTTAAACTTTTTAAACTTAATGTCATTTTTCTGTCCACTCACCTTAACATCATTCTTAGTATTAAGAAACAAAAACATAAGAAAAGTCAACCATAAATGAAAATTTCGATAAACACAAACCCTCGCAACACCTCAACTCTTTTTTTTGAATTTTTTCCTTTCTTTTCCAAAAACCCAACCGATGCTTTCCAACATAAACTCTAGATCAATTGCACCTCTAACCTAACCACTTTTTGAACCATACCAAACAAAAGATACCTACTAGTAATTCCATCAAATATAAAGATAACACGACATCTCTTACTGATAAGTACTCAACTCACTATCACTTTCTACACTTTTTATAGGTACTTATCATCAATTCTACACATACTTGAACCAATACATGGACTTAATATGATATATTTAGGGATTATACTATTAAAAGATTATATTTGTAGAAAATGCGTACTTTACTGCATTTTCTTATATGTGCAAGAACAAGTACTATCAAGGTAGCAGAATGAGGCCGAGGTAGGACCTGATGCCGAGGCAGTAGAGAAGAAAAAGGCAATATGGCTGTCAGCTGAAAGAAAAAATTGAGGAGAGCATTGCTGAGCAAGAAGCTCAAGATTCGGAGCTGAATAACACAAGAAAAGCCTAAGGACAAGGCCACGCGGGATGAAACCTTCTAGAAGATCAAACTTGGAAATATTTAACCTATGTGCATAACTTGTTCCCTACTCCAAGTTGTACTCTAATTAGGAAAGGTTTGCCCTAGGTCAAGCCTATATAAGGCATAGCCATCTTAGGGTTTAAAAATGGCCGAAAAATTAGAGAGATTTAGATAGCCGAATTTTGAGAGAGTTTTAGGAATAATTCTTCCCATCATGTCCTAAGCTTTCTTAGGGTGTTGGTGAAGGTTGTTAAGTATTTGTTAGAGTAGATTGTATTTTGATTCTTATTTCAATGAAATAAACTATCAAAGTTTGCTTACTCTTTGCCATTCTTTGTTCTTGCATCCAAGCCCGGGAGGGAAGTTTATAAGTAATCTATTTGTCTAGACTCGGGAGAGTTAGACTCATGAAAGGAGTAAGTACGGTATTCAACTTGATTGGAGGATACTAACTCGGCCTAGGGATAGGTTAAGAGTTTCAGTGACTAAAAAAGTGTGGGATTGGTTGTTGGTTATAATTGATTAACTCCGGGAGGTATCATCAAGGACTGACCTTCAACAGTGTTTCGAATTAGGGATAAGCGAAGCCATACAAAGACACTTTGTCGAGCTTTGGTAAATCTAACCAAGAGCAAGGGATTATCGTGGAAGAGTACATTGTCGCTTCTGAGACAGTATCTATAGTACTGCCGAGGCAATGTAGTGCAATTGTATTGGAACAAGAAGCAGATCAATCGAATTCACAATACGACAAAACTGTATCCTACCCTCTCTCTCTCATAATTGTTATTATCTTAGTTAGTTTAGTTTATTAGTTAATTCAATATCAAATTAAATTGTGTTTTTACTTTTATTTTACAGAAGCAAGAGGACTGAAGAAAGCATATTAAGTACATCAATCCCTGTGGAGACGATACTTGTTAAATTACTTATCACTTTATTACTTGACGTGTACACTTGCACTAATTGTGCATCTTTATACACGCATCACTTACGTAACCTTAACTTTCACCAAAGAAACCTCGCGAAAGCTAGCCTTCCTCTTTACTAACAACCAACTTCAACCGAAATTATTCTCAAGGCATTCAACCTGAGTTCAACCATCCACAACTCCAAGCCCATCTAACCAATTCTTATCTAATATTACTTCCCAACCAGAACAGTAAATCAATCCACTAGACAATAGGCTCAAAACCAACAAGGGTACTTTTAAGCACCTTTATAAACCTATAACTTTTTCCCTAAAGAAACAACCTCAACACATCTTTCGTTTTCAAGAGGGATATGTTTGCAAATATGGACAATGTATGCATGAGTCATGTATGTCAACCTAGATGCCTATGCAAGTGCATGCAAATACAATCTAATGTCATGCTCAAGAATGAATGCATGTCCTAAGATGTCTAATGTATATGCATATTAATGCTCATATACTGTGCATGATTGTTATCCATACTCACAAACAACATCCTCAACCTGAAACTTCAACTTTCTACCTCTTCAACATTTGAAACCATAGAAACGTAGCACTCCAAAGTACACAACCACACCATAACCCGAACATTCCTAACACGTTCAATTCACCTTACAAACAAGGCACTTTGAAACTCCCAAAGGCACTCTAGTGATGTAGTCTCTTACTACTTACCAACACAACAAATTCTTAGACTAAACTGATTCAAAACCGCTTTAAACTCAAACACGATCAATAACCTATTCGACTCAAGATCGGATATCACAACACCACAACACAAATCTAACTACACTTTCTGATCTCTACAACTCCTCTATTACCGAGTTTTAGCTTTTTTTTTGGTCTCATATCAAGCACAATAAAATAGAAAAACAATTTTAACATGCAAAAGCATTTTGCAAAACTTGCGAGGTCAGCACGAAGCAAGTTCCAAGTAGCTCAAGTACAATATAAAATAATTTTCTAGTAGTAGTTAGAGCAATGAGTACCCAAATTAAACCCCAACAATATATACTCAATTATCAACTATAATTAGCATCAAGGACATATAACTATATACCAAATGTATTTTCCACAGTATATATTAAGCATCATATAAAATCACCTCAAAGTCTCATGCATTAATCAATCCAAAATCAAGCTAGTTTTCCTATGCTACATGTATATCAAGAACCATCAATCTCAAGAGATGTTCAACTTATAAATCATTTTAAAAACTAACTAGTAGCAACACAAAATTTAAACTAAGCACATTTCCTTTCTCATACAAAAAAAATCATATGTAAGATGACATTAAACAATGTCAAAACATCTTCATATAACTAATATCATAACGATGCAACAAGATTCCATCATGCTGACAAAAAAATTTTATATGGCAACATCTAAGCACATCAAAATTAATCATACTTGAAAACACCATAACATATCATGCTTATCAACAACTACATATATAGCAAATCAAAGCATATTAAAATTTAATCATGCTTGCACACATCGTGCTCGTCAAACAAGGCCCTACTTATTATAATAAAACAAAAATCAATCACATATAGCAAACACCGTGTATCTCATACAATAATATAGAATTTTAAAACAATCATCGTGCATAAGTAACATTTAAGTATAAATTAACATGACAAAATACCAAGCAAACAAATCATCTCAAAAATTTTCGTAAACCTAAGCTCTGATACAACCAAATGTAACCCCCTCGACCCAGTCTAGATGTCACCCGACTTGAACGAGCTACACGGGGAATACCGATGCTAATTTAGAGACTCGTCCCGATAATCAACCCTAAGAAACTTTATCTTTAATCTTTTCTAAATGTTTTTAATTAGATCATACTTGTTCATGCAAGGACCGAGTTCAATTGCCGCAGAAATTAAAGAGAAACGAGTCCTAATTTAATTGAATAAGTTTTAGGGACCTAATCAGAATTTCCAGAATTTTATACCCTGATTGTGAAATTAAGGTTATCAATATTAGCTAGATGCAAATCAACCTAGTTAACAATAATATATTTAACTTCAAAGAGTATTCTTCAACATCAAAAATCTTATAAACACACGAAAGAACCACCTCAATATACACATGATTTCTAAATGTATTCCAACCTAAATAACAATATCGTAGATTCAACTCATAAATAGTCACGCTTCATTATCAACAATACTTAAATTCACACATAGGGGTATCAAGAATCAAACTTCAAAATAACTATATTATAACCAAAGGAATATCAATGTACAATTCAAGTCGAAGTCATAAAGCTAATATCAATATAGATAAACATCAAACATGTATAGGCATATAAATACCACAAGTCTCATTAATATAATAATATTCATAACACGGTAACTCATCCCCAATGCTCTCTCACTACTACTAATGTTAAAAAGACATACTTGAGCTTTCACTTGACGGTTAACTGGATCCTTGCTTCTCTTCGCTGCCTTTACAATAAATAATCTACATTGCAAGGTAAATGAGAGGGTAAGCATAAGCTTAGTGAATGAATAAAAACAAGTATAAAAACACTTTGCAATGCAGTCCATATTAAACCGATTTCATCAATTTAAAAACCAAGTCATGCTCTATTAAAATAATCACTCGTGGCTAACATTACCGCCAATAGTAAAAATCAGCAAGTGTTTCATAACATGGTGCCAAGCCACAAAACTCAAGGCTTATATGCTTCACTTAGCAAGGCTTATAAAACGTTTAAACTTAATGTCAAACACTCACAAACTTTGTTTGCAATAAAATCAGTAGAAACATTACACTTGCATTTTCTCATGTGGGTATTAGTGATCCGATTAGTCTTACCTCTAATCGTTGGATAAACGAAACTCACATGAAGGCATAAATGTCAAACCATGCCCCGTTTGGGACTAAACCGTCATCATACCACGTATGAGGGCTCTATTACCTACTCATACTACGCACGAGTCTATCTCATGCAAACAAATGGATTAAATCCAAACATGTTTCCCACCTTAGCTTCCAGGATAAGCTACGCTTAAATGTAATACAACAGATATATCACAATTCAAGCAATAACTCTAATGCATCACTAAGGAATTTACTTACGTATACGAATTTTCATAAAATAGCAGTGCACTAACATCCTATCGATCGACTTATCTGTATTAACATCATCTCAATATCCAACACAAAACAAAATCAATGCTCAAGTTTTAAGTTAAAAGCAATAAGTAATCCACATGCATCCCACTAACACATGCATCAAATGCATAAACCGGTAAGAACTATTTTTCTCATGTTTTCAAAACAAAACCGTGGGAGCATCATAATTATATAAAACCTTTGTAAAAACATCTAATGAGCATTAACTAAAACACATAGTAAAAACAAGACATAATATGGGAACCTTTAAGAAAACAATACTTAAAAATTACTTCCGAGTATAGGAAGGTTTTTCACACCTTCCCTGCACCCCAAACTTTTGAAAACAAATTTAAAACCATGCCAAATTGGCAGCCTTCATAATCTACTCACCGATTTACCAAAATTTGTTCGATATGTCACCCGAAAACCTGATTGGGCTTTTCCAAACTCCTTCAAACTTATTCCTCTATCTCTTGACCTAATTCAAGAATCAAAACCAGAGGGTTTAGTGTATTAAAACACACACAAACATCCCTTAAGTCGGACCAATACATGACAGCCCCTAAACATACCATAAAACTTAACCGAAACTCAGCGAAAACCTCTCCAAACACCCCCTAAACCTTAGGTATGGGATTAGATACTTTAAAGTCATCTTAATTAAATCTAAAGAATTCAAGATTCATGTATTTAGGCATCAAAAACAGCCATGTAAAACCCTTGAACGAAAATTAAGAAAATAATGGAATTTTTATCAAGGAAACCGATTTTATTGATTCAAAACTTTAAAGATTGTTTCAATAAGATAAGAACTTAGGAAATTTATTAAAGAACTTTAGGTTTCATAGGTTTTAATGATTCTCAACTTCAAAATTAATCTAACCCTTCAAAGGTTTAAAAACTAGAAAAACCGTAGAAAAACGATGAGATTTTGATAAAGAAAAATATAAAGAATTTATCAAATGAATTTTTATTGAAAAGATTAGTGTTTAACCTTGAAAAGATGATGAATAATATGTCTTGGTAAGGAAGAAACCGAAATCTTGGCGTAGTGTTTAAAGCTTGATGCAAAAATAGAGTTTTTCAAGTAAAAACCGAAGAAAAACGAAGAGAATTTGAAGAAGAAAAATATAGAAAAATAAAACAATGAAATTTTATTAAAAAGAATGGATATTTACCTTGAAAAGATGATGAAGAGGCTGCCTTGGAGATGAAGAAAACGAAATTTAAAGAAGTGATATTTTTAAAAAGTGAATTTTGGGGGGTTTGATCAAAATTAGAGAATTTTGATTACTTAGGTTAAAACAAGGGATTAAAAGTTTTTTATATAGGCTCTTGGAAAACCTAGATCAATTAGGATTAGGATTATATCAAATTTGGCTTAGTTTATAAAATTATCCTCAAGTTTTCAATTTTTACAAAATAGTCACTAATTTCAAAATCTTAGGGATTCAATGGTCAATTTTCGAAATTGAGTTTACCTAAGTCAAATATAAGTCAATAAAGAATTTTAGAATATTTTTCATAATTTATTTTGATTTAAAATTAATATTTAAGTATTTATTTCCGAACTAGGTTAAACCGACAAAACCGGTCAATTGGGCCTCTAAACTTCTAGGCCCAATGTTGGTGTGTTACAAAATTATTTTCTTTAGTTTTATTAAATTGCATTTTAATTTTATCTCTATTTCAACCTCCAAAATTACTATCTGAATTCACCAGGGCTAAAATCAAACACGTAAATATTGGAAGCTCAGTCCTTACGGATTGACCCTACTTCTCTCTATACTACTTAAATTCATTTATTATTTATTTTTTAGAATTATGGTTATTTTATTTGAAAAATACGACGCTTGTCACTCCATTTTTGACAACAATATCTACGAGTTTCAATCCATCACCAAAACATCATATTTCAATTAGGATAAATATGCTTATTGAAAAACTTGTATGAGGCTCTTCATTAAATCTAATGACTATATCCTTTGGGATGTATCGAGAGATGGACCGACAATTTCAATAAAGAGAGATAAAGACCAACATGTTCTAAAAATCAAACAAGAGTAAACCGATAAAGTCAGAGAAGATTACAACTAAATGACAAAGGTCTACGTATCATTTTTATGCCCTTGGACCGAATGATTAGTCCGGGATATCCCCATGTACTAGTGCAAATCATGTATGCGATAAGCACGAAACCACTTATGAAAGAACCAACGACGTTAAAGAGACTAAGGTTGGTCTTCTCAACTTGAGCTATGAAAATTTCAAGATGAAACCGAATGAGAAAATCACCAAGATATTTGATTGGTTATTCGTCATCGTCAATAGCATCAGAGAAGTCATATCGAAAAAAGCTTATCTAAAAACACATTTACTCTCTTCTCGAGTAATAGGTTGGAAAGAGAACCGCCATTAGTGATGTTAAAGATCTCAAGACCCTAAAGCTACATACTCTCATGGGATTTCTTTACTCGTTAGATCATGGAGAAAGAGAGAGAAGACGAGGAGAAGAGAATGATACAGAGAAGGAAAAGTGAAAAAGAATAAAATTTGAGTCTCTCAAAGCTTCACAAGATGAGAGCGAGTCTAGTATGGAGAAAGATGAAAAAATGACTATGTTAGCCAACGGTTTCCTTGGTTCATGAAATCCATCCCGAGAATAAAGTTTCATCAAAGAAGGGATTTCAATAATAAGAAAGAGAAAAAATATTAATTTATATGCTATGAGTACAAAAAATCGAGACACATCAAGATCAAGTGTCATCAACTAAACAAGAAGAGCTTCATGCAGAAGAAAAAGCTCAAAGCACGTATTGTCACGTGGAGCGACGAAGAATAAGAAGCTACAAATCTATGTCTCATTGGATTTGAAGATGATCCTAAGATAACCTTTAATTCATCCATTGAACTTACTTTTGATGAATTATATGATGAGTATAATGAGTTACAAGAGGTATATGATGAATTTATTTTAGATTTTAAAGAATCTATTAAGAACAAAAAGATTGTTTTGAATTCAAAAATTAAAAAAAAAAAAAAAAACTAAAACTAATTCGGCCTTTGTTTTGGTGTGAGCAGTTTTTAGACCAGACCAGTTAGTATCAAGACAGTTCAGGACATAACTTAGGAGGTATTTGTTTCAACGTTTCTGAATTGCATAAGATTCCATTAATTTTGCTCCAAATAATTTCTTGGATCCTTATTTTACCATTTAATAGTACTTGATTTGGAGTTTCCCTTTGGAATGTTGATTCAAAGAACATACATGACATGCCATATAACATGACTTTTGAGCTAGTACAGAGTGGAGACCGGACCCACTGCAGCAAACCTATTCTTCTGCGAACCCAACATTACCTACTTGTAATATAATCCACACCAAGCATCTGCAATGAAAAGGTTTGCCCTTTGCCCCATATCAAAAAGCATTGAGATAAAGACTAACACAGTGACAGCAACCAATGTCGGTATGTACTCTGAGTTTACTTACAGTGATTTCTGGCTTTCCCATTCATTATCTTATCTTTTGGTCCTATTGACTTTTGCTCAAAAGTGCTTCGATTCATCCTGGAACGTATAATAGATTCATTGGTTCCCATTTCATTCATGCTTTGATGGAGTTTTTTTACGCTCCCTGGTTTTAAAGGGATTCTGTAAGGCAATGTGGATAGGGGTGTTATCATGATTATGCCTGTCGGTGCTGTAAATGGAATTAAAGCTCAAGTTAATACACTTAAAAGCAGTGGTTATGCATGTAGTTAGCCCCGCCCATTTTGTTTTATGCATATGTGGATGTTACCTGCTCACATCAAACACCTTTCTGTTGCAGTTAAGGTGAAGTAAAACTCAAACCGAATCGGAAAAAAAACGAATAACTTGACTCGACGTAAAATTACTTAATTTGTTTTGATTTGATTCAAAATTTTATAAACTCGACTTCGAAAAATTTTAAGTAAAGTTCTAGTTATCGAATAACACAAATTTTTTAGTAATTAAAGAATTTATTTTAAGTTTAAAATGGGTCTTAATTTTTTATGATATATATTGGTATATGAAAATATAAAAAAAATATTGTCACATATGAAGAAATATATATTGTATGATTAGATAAAGTCGTTTAAATTGGAATTAAATTATATTTAACATGATAAAAAATTAAAATTAAATTTTTATAAGAACTCAAAAACTCGACTTGACTCGAATCGAATTGAAAAATATCAAATAAATTTGAGTGTTAAAATATAATTTGTAAACTCGAATAATTAAAAAATTTAACTCGATTTGACTTAATTGAATACTCATCCGTAATCGCAGTGTTGATGTTTTCTTTGGTGTGAACTCCCTTGGGTCTATTCGCTTAGGTGTGGCTACGTTTTGAATGTTTTTGTGTATGGCATCTTCGTTTAAGGTTTCAAGACTTTATTACAGAATAAATACTCAAATTATAATTTTTATTTGTCTATATTTTTTACTAACCAAAGTAGGCGTCTTACCCTTCACTTTGTAATCATTTTTTAAGTTAGCCAATAAATTTTGTTTAATAAATGTGTGACACATGTCCTTCAACCATCTTCTTTCTTTATACTCATTATTTTTCTACGAAAATAAACAGAAAGGAAAAGATAAAATACCAAAAAATAATTCTTTTCTAGAAATCAAACAATCCTAAGCTCCCAAACACTTCAATTTTAAAAATTTATCTATTTACGATGCATCTATATCGAACAAGAGATCTTCATTGTCTTTTCTTTTCTTAAATGGAAAATACTAAGTTCCAAAATTTTATTTCAAAACATTTCGATTGTGAAAAATCATTTATGAAAAAGTAGAAATCAAGACTCTAACTCTAAAAAAAATTGTCTCAAAACACCCTAATTTTACTTGTAATGATGAGTTGAGTAAAGAAAAAATTCAAAGCTTCAAGAACTCATCCAATGAAAGATAACGGGGGTTACTTTTAAGGATGACCTAAAAATTATTACAAAAATAAACCTCAGTCACTTATTTTATTTAAGTAAACACTTACTTTTATATAAAAGCAGGGTTTATTATGATTAATTTGAAGACTTTTATATATTAGTAAAATTAATTATTGTCTACTTAAAATAATAATTAATTTGAAGAGTTTGTTAATACAAATAGTAAAATGAACAGATAACTAATAATGTATTTTAAATTTTTATGATAATGCATAAATTTGAATTATAAGCATATATAAAGATTACATTGAATGTGTAAATTCAATATAATTTAGTATACATATACTTTTTTTTAAAGAATTTAATATACATATAAATATTCAATAAGGGGAATTCTCAAAATTTTAGGTACTTAAACCAAACCTTTTGGAAATTATATTGGGGTGTAATGGCTTTTCTTTCAAAAACTTTGATGACTTCAATGGAGTTTCAGCAAAATTTTGGGGGGCTGAGGATTTTTTTCAAAATCTTTGAGGACATTAATGAATTTCCCCTCCATTCATGGCACATGCTTCATCAACAACCTGATTTTATACATTTTCCGGGGCCAATATGACTCAAACAACGACCAAACATTGTAATTACAGTGGAAAGAAGCTCACCAAACATATGTGGGGGACAATTCATAAATCAGATCAAACATTTTCCAACACTAATGACTCCTCAGCTTTCTGTCATTTCTTCACACAATGAATCTATTTTGTTGTTTTGCATCCTTCTGACCAACCCATAAAAATAAACCATCATCTTTCTTGAAAGCCAAGTAGATTTTTGCTTTAAGCTTTGGAAATTGATGAAATAAACCATAAATGTTGAGTTAATGAATACTTTTATTGGCACAAAATGCCATATAAATACAGACACAAACATGTCTGAAAACAGAAATTGACATTGCCTATTTCAGGCATCCGGCATCCCACCTTTCACTTCACAAATATTATTGTACAAGGGAAGGCATGCATGCATGCATGTAGGTGAAGTATATGGCAATACACGTATGGTATATCAAATATTCTAGACAGTTGAGTTGGATATGAAACTTTGGGTAGGATTTCAGATGCCAGCTAGGCACTCCGGCGGAGGAACCGGATAGCGGGGCTTGTCGGTGCAGTAATCGTATATCATGTGGTTCAAACGGACCCATCTGTATCTTCTAGCATCCATAGCACTTAGGGCCTGATAAGCAATGCCCTCCCACCAGTTCCCAGGGTTTGAGACACAACTGGATGGCCCTGGAACAGCACAACCTTCGATGTCGAAGTCCTTGTAATAAGCCAAGAAAGGAGCTTTGCTCCAATCAATTTTCTCCAGCCCTCCCCTCGTAGCCCAACTATCAGCTTCCCAAAGCGTCGAATATACTCCCATAGGCTGAAGGTTTGGATATGGGATATTTTTAGCTTCATTGTTCTTGTAAACTCTGATCGGCACTTGATCAACGTAGAACCTGTAAAACCGCCCACCCAAATAATAATCATTGTCAATTTAATTCAACTAATGCCTGTAAATCATTAATTAAAGTGATCCCAGCTAATACTTTTTAGTTTTTAGGGCGTTTTTTGATAAAAAGTTATTTAGTTGGTTTGATTGATATTTTATTTTGCTTTCCCTCCTCTCATTCCATTGCCAATTTACCATACAAGTGTCGGCCATTGACAACTTACACAATATGGTGATGGTTCCACATGATTGAATAAGTATGGAAATCTGCTGCAGGATCGAACCAAAGGTTAACCCTTTGTTCCCTGTCACCCTTTCCATGAGCGTAGATGTTGGTTTGGACAGTATACGGCTGGCCTGTTCGGTTTCCCAAGAACTCAAAATCTAACTCGTCTCTTACGGTATTCGTATCCGAATTCATCTACAACCCCCGAATTCGAAGGAAACCCAATTCAGAAGCTGGAAAAGTCAAGTGTTTGAAAAATAGAGAAACGAAAATATAAACATTACGTAAAAGGCAGTGACTGTTCCGGCAGAATCACCGGCAATGAGCTTGATTTTCATGCTGACACGTCCGAACAAGTACTTACTTTTCGAAGCAAATCCACAGCCTGATTAAAACAAATATTTAAACAACAAATGATTAGTTAATCATGATCATCCAATACAAAAAATGGGTTTAGGTTAAATAATAAAATTGACCCGCACGAATAGTGTACACCTGAATTTCTGTCTAGAATAAGCTGGATGGCCCTCCCTCCATCGATCTGCTTAATATGGGAATCTGACCAAGTGATTCTAAAATCTTGGAGAAAAGTTGCCGGTCGTCCCTCTACTGACGGTGATGAGAGGGGGATTGCAAGAATGCAAGAGAAGAGCAAAAGAAGGATTTCTTTAAGGACATGGTGACGCTTAAATTTAATTATAAGAACGAAAAGGAATTATTAGTTTGATTTAGAGATGAAATGGCCAAGTGTATATATAGGTGAAAGATTAGAGAGTGAGGGGTCCATGTGTGTAGAACGACAGTAAGCTTACAACTCCAACGGCTGTGATTGTGGCCTTTGGAAGCTCATCGGATTCAGAACGTACTAGTCGAGTTTCAGCTGGCTGGCGCTGCTTATGTTTTCAAGGGGACCAGCAAGGAGGACTCAACTCTGATGACGTGGATAGTTTTGATGGGATTAGGCTATGAAATATGGACATTTGATAAAACAAGATTGGTCTAATATTTTTTTATGATCATTTTTATTTAATTTATTGATCGATTAATTTAAATTAAATAATGTATGTATATGATAAGAACTCTTTTAATTCATTCAATTTATATCGCTAAATGTCAATATTTATATTATTTAAAGAATTTAACGTCTTATCTTAATAATTTAATTAAAAATGGTCAAAATTTGAATATTTCTTTACTATCTTCTATGCTACTTTTCCCCAAAGATTTGCCGAGTCTTTCGTTTTCATTTGAATTACAAGGGTTCTCAAAGTAAGTTTATTTTGTTAAAAATATTTTGTGATTCATTTTACTATTCATGTTAATATCATGATAACTTAGTGTTTTTAGCATAAATTAAAAATTAAAAATTTGTTAATTTTTTATTTTATTTATGTTTATACACTAAAAAATAAAGACACGAAAAAAGACATAAAAAATAAATAAATAATTTCTGCTCAATTTCACCCGTCACACGGTTTTTTGAGTGGCTTCATTTACTAAGGCTCCATTTAGGATTGCTTCTTAAACCAACTTTCAGGCCAAAAGCTGGTTTAGAACGCAGAAGTAATGTAAATAGTTAACTTTTGAAAATAAAACTGCGTTTAAAAAGTGATTTTCAACTCAAATGCAAAAGCTAAAACTTTTAGCTTTTACGTTTTGAAAAGTGCTTTTAGGAGTCAAATTATAATTTTAACCTTCATTTACTATGTGTTGTTATAATTTAATTTTATAAATACATAATTATGTTTAACATAAATTATTTTTTAGTTTAAAAATCATATATATTCATGTAAAAATTATATATTTTCTCAAAACACTTTTAAAAAGCATTTTTTTAAAAACAATTAATGTATTCATTTATTAATATTTTTATATGTTATCATAATTTAAGTTAATATTATAATATAAAAGAATTTGATTATCATTTAAATATATTTTTTAACTTATAACATCATGTCTAAAATAGTTATTTATTTTCTTAAAAGCACTTTTTAACAGTTATACTAAACACATATATCTCAAATTTTTTTACTACACTTTTTTACCGTATTTTTTAAGAGCAATACTAAACTGACCCTAGTTCAATTAATGAAAGTTTTTATGGATCACAACATAAACTTTTACAAGGTTTTTCTTGTAGCCTCCAGGGTACGGAACTTTTATTGCTCTTGTTTCAGGCTTTAATCGAGTTGGTTTCATTTATTATTATTATTATTTTAATTTTAGGAATAAAAAGTATTTTCACATTAATATTAATAATTTAAATAAAATTTAAAATATTTTAAACTATAAAAGGGTAAACTACGCCATTAGTCTCCAAAGAATCATTTTTTTTACTTTAATCACCAATTATTTTACAAAATTATCATTAATATTAAAGTTTTATTTTGGTCACTAGTTATTAAATATTTAATAAAGATGATAATATAACTTCAGATAATAATGATTTTAGTCCTCAAAAGTTATCAATTTAATTCTAAGTAAAAATAATTTAATAAATTATTATATTTAAAATCTTATCGACTTGGTTATTGTTTTAATTCAAATTATGAAATATTATATTTAACTTAAATGATAAAATGTGCTTCAGATGATAGAGTTTGCAATGTATTTATACTTAAATTAAATTTTATAATATAATTGAAATCAATATAATATATATTATAAGAATTTAAAAGTAATTTTATTTATATTAAATAAATTTATTGATCGTTCAGGATTAATGAAATATTAAAATTCTAAGATAAGCTAATTTCATAAAATTTAAAAAATCATCTATCATTAAATTAACTAATTAACAAATTATTTTGATAAAATTAAATTTATTAGAGATAAATTTCATAAACTCTATTAGTTGCTTCACGTAATTAGTGCAAAAAAATTGACTTAAACAAGTAACAGATAAGCATACTTAAACATATATAAATTATTTTACTAACAAAGTTGGTTCAAGGTCTTATGTACGCGAAAAATTCTCACTAGAAGACTTACTAAAATCAAGAGTGCTACGCATGTTAGTTTAAATTAATTAGGATAAAGCCTTGAAAACCGGAAGAACAACTGAAAAAAATATTAATTATTTTTTAAAAAAATAATATTTTGATACATAAATTCTCACTAGAAGACTTACCCATCAAAAGACTATTTTTAAAAAAATTATATTTTGATATATAAATTGTGTAAAATAATAATACATAAATCTTCTTCAAAATCTAATTTTTTAAAACTAAAACTCTAAACCCTAAACCCCAAACTCTAAAACATAAATCTTAAACCATGAAACAAATACTTCAAAACCTAGATATTATAATAGTTCCTACATATTATTTAATTTTTTTTAAGAAACATGTGCTTGCATGTGGACAATACCTGCAATTTTAATGAAATGTGTATAAATAATATTTAAGACCTTAAATATGTACTATATTAAATGAAATAAAATATTTTAAATTGTAGCTTAAATTTTTTTTAAAAAAATGTAATATATGGAAAATAAAATAGAATAAAAGAATTTAAATTATTCATAAAACTCTTAAATAAATATGTAATGTGATAGATAATTCCAAATTAAGAAGCAAGTGAATAAGCTCCAATTAGTTATATTTGTTTGTGAGCATTAAAATATATAATATTTTCAATCTAACCATAGAACAACTAGAGGTGAATAAATTCGAGATAATAAAATTTGAATCATTTTAATTTGATTCAAAATTTTATAAATTCGATTAAAAAATTAAATAAAATTTAAGTCGTAAAATAAAAATCAAATAATTCAAATTTTTTTAATAATTATAGATGATAATTGCATATTTAACTCATATAATTTTATTTTTAGCTCCTCTTTTTTTGCCTTTTAATTTTTTTCCTTTACAATCTGATCACTTTATAGATTTATTTTTTATTTTATTTTATTCAATTTTTATTTGTATCTTTTATATTATATTATGTTATATAATTTATTCTATTTATTTTTTATTTTTTAAAATTTTATTTAATTTATCGTACTTAATTTATCACTATTTTTGGTTTAACCTTGGCCTACCTAAACAAGGAAGTTTTTAACGAATCCTGTAATTTAATGATATGAAATATTTGTACCTAAGGTATTTGATGATGATGCCAATTTAAAATCTTATATATAAAAAAATATGTATGTAGATATTAAGAAAAAGTTGTTTAAATTGCAATCAAACTATATCATAATATTATAAATAGTAAAATTAAAATTTATATATAATATCAAAAAATCAAATCGATTTGAACTCAACTAAAACTTACTAAAATCGAATCGACTAAAAAATTTTCAAAAAAAATTATATTATAAAATATGATGACTCAACTCGAATAACTTAAATTTTTTTATTCAACTCGCTCGAACGCTAACCCTAATAACAAAAAATTTTATATCAAATGTTGGTTTAATAAAATATATTTTTGAACTATGAGTTGATTACAAACTAGAACATAAGTATGATATATTTCTCGCATCATACCTTTTATACAATATTATAAATATGTTATATTTCAATACAATTTATAAATACATACAAAAAAATTAAATTAACAGTAAGCACAGGTGGAATATTCAAAGAATTGCTAAAAAAGCATTGATTTTACATAAATTATCTAATTTCAGTAATTAAAAGAACGATTGTTATTTTTAAAATTTATAAATTCAAGTACTAATATTATTAACATAGTGATTAAACAATCAACATTCAACTATTAAGATTATATATTAAAATAAATATTACTATAATTATCGTGTTTCGTGTTTTTTTTTTAATTTGTAAAAGTGAAGTGATAACAAAAGTTGTACTTTGATATATTTATTATACTTTTGTAAATATTATTATTTTAATAATTTTTTATTTGAGTTGATGCTACTGGCTGACATTAAATTTTAGACACCGACTCAATCAAAGAATTTAAGGTTAGTAAAAATTAATATAAATATATTAATTTTATTTGGAATTATATTAATGTAAAATGTATAAATTCCTACACAAAATATAAGGTTAGTTATTATGCATGTAATTAAAAATGTCATATTTTTAAAAGCCTAAATTACGATAAATAAACAATCTATAATCTTCACCATCCCTAAGAAGCAATTGCATTTAAGCAATTCGAACACTCAAATCTTTAAATATTATATTAGTTACGATACTGATTAAACTAAAATTTAATCAACTTCAAAGTTTAAATTTAAAACTAAAGAAATATAACTAGCATAATTAGTAGGGGTGACAAAAAAACGAATCCAATGAGTTCTAATCTGAATAAATTTGATAGGATGGGATTTTCTAAATATTTTTTGTGTTCCAAACTGAGCCAGGACGGGTTAAAATAAAAAATAGTTAGGATTGGAGTAGAGTCGGGTTTTAGGGTAAAAATTCTCAATCGATATATTTTTATATATTATATTTAATATTTTTTTTGTTTAGATTGATTTAGTCAGTTTTTTTCTTTAAAATTTGAGATTGAATGATTTTTTATCATATTGAGTCGGATAAAGATATAATATTAAAATTAGGTTGAATCAAATCGGTAGATTTCAGGTCTAAGATCAGAATAATAAAAAATTCAGCATGATTTATCTTGTTGTCATCTCTAATAATCAGTTGAATTGTATAAAATTATCGCTTCTTAATATTTTCTTATTTTATATGAGTAATCAATTTGTTCTATATAACATTGAAAGTTGGTCTCTTAGCTTCATCAAAATGGGTAATAGATTCGATTGTCGGTCTAATTAATTTTGGGAAGTATAGCTCACTAATGGAATTTAATTAAAAGATGAACTAATTCTTTAAAAACAAGGTTTACGGTTGAGAAAACCGCGTTCTCTAACTTCTAATACCCCAACACAACAAACGCCAACCATTATTACTAAGAGGTAAAAAGTGACCTGAAAATTCGAGTGAAATCTGTTCGTCTTAGAACCTGTTTTGACTCGGGAATGTAATGATCCAAATCTGATCTATATTTGACTGTTGTTGATCCGAATCTAAATTGAACATATTACTGTAGTAATCGAACCCGAACTGTATCCGACCGAGAATGACCTAAACTCGTTTTAACCTGTTACTATGGACCCGAAATCTGATCTCCGTCCGATTGAAACGAACCCGAATCCGAGTCTGACATAACAGATAACCGATATTACCCGACTGAATCAACACGAGACCTGATTTTACCTGACATGTTTTGAACTCGACTTGATAAATGACCCGACTTGTTTTGACCTCGACATGTTAACCTAAACTAATATTAACAAAACTTAATATTTATATGAAATATAATTAAGTATATCTATAATTTGATAAATTTAAAATATTGATAAATAAAATTAGGCTTAAAAAATAGAATTAAACATGAGAATTAATTTAAGGATTAATATTTAAATTTAGTATTACATAGTTAATTAAATTAATTTATATACTATTTTATTTTGTTTTAATACATTTAATTATAATTATAATTTTAAATTAATATTTTATCAAAAATTATAATTTTAAATTAATATTTAATTAAGTTAAATTAATTTATTAAACTTAAGATTACTTAAGTTAAATTAAAATATAAAAACATAAATTACAAACATAATTAAAAGAATTTTAAAATCAAATGTAGATTTTTATTAAATTAATCTAGATTATGATTCAATTAAATTAAACTAAAACAATTGATAAAAAAAGAAAAGGATAATTGATAAAAAAGAGTGAAAAAATCAAAATTTTAAAAGAAAATAAGTCACCTATTTTTTATTTTTTTTTGAGTTTGAGATTAATTTACTTTTAGTGTAAAAATTTTGGAGGGATGTAAGTTAACTAAAAATTTGGACGTAATTAGAAATAAGTTTTTGATTATTATTTAAAAAAGGGAAAACAAAATTTTAGAAAAAATTAATATATATAGTAAATTTTGGTGGATTATTATTATTATAATATATAATCAAATAATAAACTTTGATTAAATATCATTAATTAAAAATATAAAAAAAGATTAGATTTAGATATTTTTATATTTGTTTAGTCTAGTGCATAATATTGATTTTTAATGCGATTCATGTTAGTTAAAGACGTTAGATATTAAACAATTATTTCAAAATGAATTATCAATCATTCAACTCAAAGTCTATCGTTTATTTACTTAATTACTTATTTGTATCAACTCAAACTTAACAATTTTAATTAATATGAATTTAAAACCTAAATTAATTCAACCTGAAATAAAATCGACTTGAAATAAACTCAATCTAAAATGAACATGACCTGAAATCTATCCGACTTGAAAAGAACATATCAATTATCTGATTTGGACCCGATCCATTTGAACCCGACCTGAAATGAACCTGATCCGAAATGGACCCGACCTGAAAAGGACCCGACGTGAAATGGACCCGAACCCGATCCGGATAGAGTCAAAACATCAAATCAACCTAAAATGATTTGTATTCGATTTTACTCGAACTGACAATATCTAACTTGAAACTTATCCGAGTAATTGTTTTTACATCCCTAGTTATTACATATGCCCATATTTTGTAGTTTTGACTTTATATCGGTCGAATGGAATGTGCTTATTGTAGCGAATTTTTTGAAAAATAAAAAATAATATAAAGTTTTGTTATATTTTGGAAAATATTTAGATACCAAAAAATGTACTTTTGAAAACAAAAACTCTAAAAAAAATTGAAATCATCACTGTCCATTATGATAGGTTGAACGTCATAAAATGAAATTAAAGATTCGTTTGGATTCGGGAGTTGATTATATATGGAAAGAGTTAACATTCCATCACGCCAGAAAATCGATACTAAATTATACATTTCTTTTAATCGATAGAAATTATTGAGATTTAAATTGATTTAGTTAACTGCTCCTAATTGAATACAAACTATAATTGAACGGTCTTTAATAATTTAAAGGTTTAGATTATCAAGGATGATTGTACATCAAACTGTAGATTAAATTGACATCGAATAAATTCGATTATCGTTTTAATTTATAATTTTAATAAAGTATTTTATCTTTATTCCTGGCGTAAATATTTAAAGAATTTAGCTTTGAGTTATTAATTCTTAATTCAAATTAAGTTTACCTTCGGATGATAAATATTAATTGAAATATTTGATCAACATTCACTGAGTTAGGAATGTCACGATTCAAATATTAGAACTAATAAATACCTTTTTTTATAACTTAATAAATTAAATAAATAAAAATCCAAATAAATATAAGTTCATATGAATGACGATTGAAAATATGCGGCAAGAAAATGTTTGAATTTAAACCTTCGATCCACTAAAGTCTTAAGGCCCAAATTATGAAATATTAAATTATGATCTAATTTAATATTTGAATCGAATATTAACCTAACTTAATTAAATCCTAAAATCTAAAAAACCCTAATATTTTTTTATATAAACAATCTTAAATCATAATTAATTTGATCAATTTTAAACTAGTATCCCAATAAACTAAGGATATTATTTAAGATGAAATGAATTAAGAATAACGAGTTTAATTAAGTTTTTATCTAAGTAAAACATTAGTTTATCCTTGAGTGATTAAGAGACGGTAAAATAATTTAATATTTATCTCAACACGCCAAGAATAAATTTAAATTAAATAAATTAATTCAAACCCCAAGTAAACTAAGGCTTCAACTAATCTAAACCAAAATTTAATTTAGGCATTTAAACTTATACTCCAATAAGCCAAGGGTATAATTTAAATTAAGTAAATTAAATTTTAAGACCTAAACTATACCTAAAGGCCTAAATACGTATGAAAGTAAGGATTTTTTTAAAAATACATATACAATTTTTTAAAAAAATTAAAACTATAATATATAATAAGGATAATTATATATAAGAAAAGTATACAATTTCAAATAAAATATACATACTTTTATATAAAAAATAGAGCACATACCATCACATCCACATAGTAAAAATGTGTAGTATAGACATATTTACAAAATCGAAACAATCATCCTTTCGCATGACTAATTCAAGTGGTGTTAAATTATCTTAAACTTCATTATTAGTAGAACTTTCAATAATATTAATCACAATTTTCTCTAAACTTTGAACTTGAAAAATTATTCAATGAACTTAATAGATACATGAAAAATATTCAATTAGACATGAAAGCATAAATTTGAATTAAATTGAATTTTAGCTCAAGTGACGTCTTTTTAAAATTTAAACCAGTAATTTTTTAACTTATTATTTGATTAATTACAATGAACTTAATAGATACATGAAAATATTCAATTAATTTAAATGAATTTGTAAATCCATGAATACAATATTAAATTGAAACAATGAATTATTAAGTACATGTATTAGTCTAGTTAGATATAAATAATTTGATACATGAATATATTTAATAACATATACATGAAACTACTTATTTTTAATTAATTGGAATATTATGTACAATTTACATTATTTGCGCACAATATTTTTATCAAAGTTATATATCTTTATCGATATATTAATATCTCTCTAAATTAATAAAATTTCATGGTTTCAAAGGTATTAACTTATAGATGTTTTACTATATTTTTGTTTTATGATATTTCAATTTGAAAATTTATAATATAATATGTGTTTATGTAATCAACGCTAAATCTAATATGTTATGTGATTATATGAACTATGGACATAATCAATGGTAAATATAAAATGATAATCCTCAAATAAAAGTAAATTTTGAATACAACTAACGTATCATAGGATCGATGAAATTATTAGTATGAGTGAATTACGGTTCTTGGGTTACAGTTTATATGTGGCAAGTATAAGGTATGTTTGTGATTTGTTTATTTAATGATGAAGGACATTAAACATACTTTGATTTAGCAAGGAGTAGAAATTCGTGTATTCATTGTATTACCATATTAAAAAAATAATATGATTCAATTTGATACGATATCACCGGGTATGTTTTGATATACCATGATATATTTTATAAGTTTTGATATATTCAATATGTTAAAATGTTGACTATGTCATGTGAATATGCTTAGACATCTTATAATCCATCTTTATGATATAAGTATCATGTTAAGGGAAACTCATATATAATTTTGTTTATGAATTATCTTACTAGGTTATATAAACCTAACAAACATGTTTCATGTATTTACATGTTAAAATAAATCCAACTATGTTTGATCGAATTCAAGGTTGCAAGTCACTCCAAGTTAATTTGTGTAATGTACTTTTATGTGATGATATATATATAAATATTATTATAATATACAAAACTACTTAAACGCATAACTTAGTTTGAAAAGCTTCAAGCATTAGATGTAATGAGACGATTGGAAAAATGTCTTCACCAATAAAGGCAAGGCGATAAAAGACATGCATTGTTGGACGTTGATAGGTGCCGCGTCTTTGCATTTAATGAAATTAAAATACTACCTTCGTCTCATTTTATTTGTTTAATATTGATTTTTTTTAAATTTTTTAAACTTTGATTTATTATAATTTTAAATTTATTATTGATAAAAATATTAAAAAATATATTTTAGAAACCTCTAATCAATTAGTTTAAAAATATATATTTTATAAAATTTAATAAATTAAAATATTTAAAATAATTATGATCAAAATTTAAAAATTTAGATTTTAAAAAGTTAATATTAGACTTCTTATATGGGACGGAGAAATAAAACTCACGTGACAATTTTAAATAAACTATTTCTAAAGTTAAACCCACTTTTAATCTATTTTACTTTTTATTTGATTGTGACTACCACGTATGTATAAATAGACACTCAAGATATAAATATATTGGCAAGTTTAGTTCTGGGGAAATGATAAGAATGCACCTGCTTTATAAATTAGTCCCCATTTCAAAAACTAGTAAATTGACTAAGCAAACAAAATTCATGAACTTTTTTAGCCTTTAAGTCTGTAATAAGTTTATTTGTATTCTCATGCCCTCGTGTGTTTGAAATGATAAATAAATATGAAATTATGAATTTGGCCTAACGAAATAAACTTGTTATAATTTAATTACCGGGTATAGTTTTGATTGAAAGAATTAAATACGAAGACACATGTGCGTTATATGATGTGATTTGATGTGATAATGATTTATTTTAGGCTGGACTCATAATTGAATGTTTAAATTATATATTTTTTAAAAATAGGTGTCTAATGTTTTTTCGATTTAAATAAGTGTTTGAATTATAATTTTTTTCTAAAATAGGTGGCTAATGTTTTTTTTTTTTGAAATAAGTGCCTAAAGTTTCATTCCGTTAGTGTTTTAAGGTAACACCGTAAAAATAATTTGTTTAACTTATAAATAAGTGTCCAAACTATATATTTTTCTGAGATAAGTGTTTAATATTTTTTTTTAAGTTTAATATCGCAGTCTTTGCTCTTATTAATGATACCGTATTTAAGAAGTGGATTTTTGAGGATAATAGGCACAGAGAAATCGGTGTTGTTTGCTTCCTTATTCTGTTAACCTTGGGAAAAAACTGTAACAATGAAATAGAAAGAGAAGTGATATCTGAAAGTATTTTGGGAAAGGGTAGTCTTGATGGCTTTTCACTTTCCCTTGAAATATCAGGTAAAGCTTCAGTGCTTGAGGTTGAAACCAGAAGTTATGAGAAAGAATCTGGTGAACTATTAAGCATGAACCGGTAAGTAATGTTTTTCCACTGTCTAATCTAACAATCATGCTGCAGTTTGTTAATGTATAAATGATTCCTCAGGACAAGTGTTTTCCTACGTGGTGCTGGTGGCTTATCAGATTTTGAAGTTTTAAACATCGATGGTTTGTAATTTTTAAAATCATAAATAAACATGGAAAAAAATATTAAACTGTTAAAAAAATATTAAACTGTTAAAAAAACATTTAGGACTTATCTCAAAAAAATTTATAGTTTGCACACCTATTTATAAGTTAAACAAATTCTTTTAACGGTGTTTTAAGGAAATACTAACGGAATGAAATTTTAGACACCTATTTCAACAAATAAAAAAACATTAGACATATATTTCAAAAAAATATATACTTCAGACACTTATTTTAATTGAAAAATACATTAAACACTTATTTTAAAAAAATGTGTATAATTTAAACATTTATTTATGAATTAAGTATTTATTTTAAACTAATTTTCTATCAGACCAAATAAGGAACGTTATAGAAAAAATATATAAAAGGGTAAAATTTGTATGAATAAAACATATTGGTGCAGTTGTAATAGCTTGGGTATTTGCTTGTAGGTCTTAAGTTCAATTTGTGCCAAGATTATTCCTTTTCATTTAATTTTTCTTTAATAAGATGGTATCGTGTCATCATTTTATTAGAAAAGAATAAATTTATCTTATTTCAATCATCACAACATATTTTATATTAAATTTCAATAGTTAATAATTAAAACAGGATTAAATTGATATAATAGATAATTAACATAAATTAAATTATGTAATTTAATGAATTTTTATTAACACTTTTATGTTAAATTTTAATAATTAATGATTAAAATAAGATCACTTTAAAGATTTAATAATATAATTTTTCATTTTATAATTGACTTGTCAAATAGGAAAAATAACATAACTTGGTGGTCACACGTAGTTTACATGTTCTAAGACCATTTAGGGAAGCAAAATCTACTTTAGACCAGGAAGGAAAGCAGAATATGCCTTTAGACCATGAAGGGAAGGCAATATCGATTTTATGACCATAAAGAAAAGCCAATCGAACATCTATTTTAGGATCACGAAGGAAAGCATAATACGTCTTTAGAACATGATGGGAAGGCAATATCGACTTTAAAACCATGAAGGGGGAAAGTCAAGATCTTCTCTTTTACCGTTTCGGGAGAGTATATCGTGCTAACAGGAAAGTAGAAAAATAGTGATTATGGTCTTTGCTTCACCCTTGTTACACAAGTGTAAGCAAAGAGGGGAAGTTGTAATCACCATTTTTGTCCAGGTCTAACTTATTACTTTTATATTTAGAATAAAGGATTTTAATTAAATATGATATGGTCATATATAACGTGTGAAAAAAAAAGAAAAAATATAAGTATATAATGACATGGTATCTTTGTGTGGTTAATGTTACCATTTAGGTACATGTTAGTAAATGTGTGTCTATGTTAGTATATAAGTTTTATATATTCATTATAATTGTATATACATATATGTATATATTACATGTTTTCATGTGTCATATATTTTTATTTTAAGTTTACATATGTATTTTGATCGTGTGAATGCATGTCCATGTCATACTTTTCTATACATACCTTGCTTGAGTTTACGATGTATTTATTTATGTCGCATGTCTGAACATTAAAAATTTATGTGTTTTATTTTAGGTATTTTTTGCATGTGTTGTTAATGTCATTGTTAATATCGCATAATATATTACATTGCATGTGTAAAATATATGTCACGTGAGAATTAATGTTTACGTGTCATGTTAGTATTTTACATATAGTAAGTGTTAGTATATGATTATATATTTGAGTTAATATTAATTTTGTCATGAATAGTAATAGCCCATAATAAATGATAAAAAAACCAAATATATATATAAAGTCCAGTGTATTTACAAAAATCAAACCCATTATTGAATAAATTACAAGCTTAAAATCGTGTGCCTCCAACCTGATATTATAACTTTTACATCTGAAAACCATAATTCCCTTTTACTTCTTTTTGCAGTCACCTTATTGTTGGACATTAGATGAGACTAGTTAGATCCAACGATCCAGATGTCACCAAACCATGATAGTTGACACACGTTAAATCTCTCGCTGACTTTCTAAATTCCACAAGTTTCATGCGCGATTCCTTTTGAATTTATCCTTGACCGTTCATGATCGTCATGTCTTGGCTCTCCAGAGTGCATCCATGGTTGTAACACCCTCAATAAGGCCTAGAAGGATGACACCCTTAAAACATTGATCAATTGATAGTCAAAATTAACCAATAAGGGACTTAATTATAAGAAAAGAAAAATAAAAGAGCCAATGTGAGGTGAACTAAATGAAATAAAAATGAAACTAGAAGATTGTATGCCAAAGTTTTGATTTCTCCTATTTACCCTTGGTTATCTAGTTACTCAAGAATTAAAAACAAGGTCAAACTAGTTCTTTCACTCCCATTAATAAGCAAAAAAAAAATAGTCTACTCTTTCTTCCTCCCCTATTTCACGTGAGAAAGAAAGAGAAAAGAGAGAGAGTGAGCCTTGAGAGAAAATTGGAAAAGCCATTGAAGTTTTTTTTTAAAGCTTTGGATGGAAGGAAAATCTAGCTAAGAAATCAGATTCAACTAGATTGATAAGTTAATCCATTAACCGATTGAGTATAAGATGTGAATTCTTGATTTTATGATTTTCCATGACATTTGATTTTGAGATAGTGAAGAACTATATTTCTAGGCTGGAAAATGTTAGAAATTATGTCATTGTATTGGTACTTGCAAGAAGATAGAAAGAAGATCCTAAAATAATGAATTCAATGATTGTCCCATGAGTTGGAAAAAGTTAGAGTAGAGATTGTTTTTGTAAAGTAATGAGTTAGTGTTTATTTTGGTGATACTAAAGTAATGGTCATGAAATTAAATGGTATGAACATGTTTAGTTGCTGGAATAATGAGTAAAGAATATGAGAAAAGTGATTAAGATCATGGAATTGTAAGACAAAATTTGTCTAGAAAATACAATTTTGGGTAGCCATTTTGGAAAAAGTCCCTAGGTCAAGGGAATTAGAGGCTGAAATTTTAAAGTCTAATATCCCCATGAATCTGTTTAAGTGAAAATTTATGACACCTCGTTTGGAGTTGTGTAGATAAAATTATAAGCTAATTCGTGAAGGTGGTTCAAGTTGTCCGAAACATTTTGTTCTAGAACAGTTACTTTAAACGGCCACCATGAATAGGAAGATTGGAATTTTAAGCTAAAAATTGGTAGGATTAATATTCTATATTTATAAAAGACTTGGAAAAAATAGAATTCGATTTGGAGTTACATAAAAAAATCTAGAAGCGAATCAATTAAGGGTGTCTAAGCAGTCTGAAAATGCAAGTAAGTTTATCTTTAGGTAAAAAATCTTTATTAAATGGCTTAGTAATAAAATGCAAGCATATTATGGTTAAATATATGATTTCATTAGCTTTCCAAGGGTATAAATTAATCGAAAATTCAATGTACGGATTAAAAGACATGCAATTTTTAGTAAGAGAATGATAAATTATCTAGTGAAGGAAAAATTTGAATCTTGTATTTATAGTGCATATAAACACTTAAATTGAATGGTTTTAATACAATATAATGAATAATTATGTATGTATGGTATGTTAGAGAATCCAAAGGAAGCCGATAACAAAGAGGAGGAAAGGCTAGACCTTGCAAGGAGGAAGGGCAAAGGGATCTCCATCCTTAATCCTTAATAGCTTGGAGTCTTTGTGAGTTTGATTAACTTAGGGTTGGAAAATAGGTCCCAACCATCCCTTTTATGTTTAAATTGTCATGAAACCTGACTAATTAATCACTTAGTTAAATCATGGGAGGTAGGAGTAAATTGTTTGCTAAACTTGCTTGTTGTCATGTCAATTTGCATGTTAGAAAATGCCATGAATATGGCTATGCTTGTTTGCATGAATTGGTTTAATGCATGTTTATTGGTATGTCTTTGAAAGATTAAAACGTGGTGTAGCATGCTATTCCAAGGTACGTACGGCAAGTTATTCGTACATTTATGTTGCTTTCATGAATTGCCATGTTCGATACTTGAAATATGAAAGAACTAACAATAAAAGAACTACAAGTCCTTGGTTGCTAGTTGGTCCTAGGTAGAAAGGTATGCCTAGGGTATTGAGCTCTTTAGTGATAGTAAATCACCTACTTGTCTTAGATGGTAAGTCATCCCTTTTGCAAGATACTTTGTGTATCGACTTGATAGTACCTCGTGTACATCTTGTCGTGTCATTGACACTTTCTTGGATGCTATATGCATCAACTTGCTAGGTACTTTATGTACCCACTTGAAACCCGATTACCTTTTTCTTAACTAAAAATCAAGGAGTCAAGATAAATAAAAGCTATATAACTTGAATATGCTTAAGCACCCTCTTGTTACGCTACTCGACTAGGTATGATTAACATGGGTTAAAATTTGTATGATGTTGCATTAGTACCAATGTGTTCTTGCCCTTGAAATGTAGGCTTATATGACTTGAAAGCATGATAGACTTGTATGCTTTGAATTTACAAGTATGCCTATATTCATTAGCCTTGAATGAGAGCATGTGGATTCTTGTTTGCTTCTAATTGAAAGCATGATGAACCTTGTGTGCTTGTTATGAAACTATGTCTATGTTAAATGCCATGACTTGTAAGCATGAATGTTTACTTATCTTTGTTACTTGCTTAATACATGTTTAACCGGTTAGTTCTAGGAACTACCTCACTAAGTACCTAAAAAGTACTTATCACTCTTTTGTTTTCTTCCTCCCAAAATATTAGTTTCTTAATCAAAGGACTTAAGCTAAGGTTAATCAAGGAGGGAAGCAACAAGCATCAAGCAAGACAAGTATGGTATTTTATACATTTTATTAACTCCTAGAATGGTGGCATAGTGAACTTGTTTAGGCTAGCATTTTGGGATTATGCCCTTAAATTGTATTTAATGGTCTTTATTTTGTGTATTTGGCATGCAAACTATTAAAACAAATATGTTAGCTTGTAAGCCTAGGTTGGAATTAGTTGTTATAGTGAAATTGAACTAAATGGCATGAATGTTAGAGAATGATAATTTTGACTTGAAATATCATGTATGCTTATTTGATTCTTGTCTTGTTTTAGCATGCCATGCATTTTTATTTATAAATTGTAAATGTTGGTTTTTGAGTGATATGTAAATCTTTTGTTCAAAGTTGTTGGCATGTAAAGAATATTTCAAGATCATGCTTGAAATTTGATTAACTTGATGGAAATTGGTATATGCAAATCTTGATCTTGCTTTTTTTTTAAATGAACATGATTTATATGCTTGAATCATGATGTCCATACATGCTTAGAATAAATAGGTCCTTCGGAGAAAAACCATTAAAATGGTTAAGGTTCTTTGGCGTAATCGAGGATATGATAAGGCTACGTGCGAGACCAAATCTGTTATCAAAGCCCGTTTGTAACAACCTGGATTCAGATCCGAGTATCGGTTCAACCCAATACGTTGAGCTTTGATTTTGGGCCCCGAGTTTAATGGTTTTGGACCTTGTTGGGCCTTAATCTTGTTGGGTTGTGAGATGGGCTTAGAGGAGGGATGACTTTTTGGTAATAATCAAAATGAGTTGGATGGAGAGGGGTGGGGGTTTATTTCTCCTGCATAGATGATATCACCTCCTTCTCTTTTACTTTCCCATTTCCCCATCTTCTTTGTAACAAGAAAATATGGTTTAAATGTTGAATCTTTGAAGTCCTAAGCTAGAATCTTGTTTTAGTGTTAGTAGTGAAGTTGTAGAGCATCAAGATATCTATCCAAAGAGGCAAGAATGGTTTGGTTTGGTGAAGATGAAGGTGTAGTGGGAAATTCGGGTTTTGAGTTTGGGGAGTTCTTTCTCAGTTTTTAATCGAGTTTTAACTTAAGAAACCTTCCCAGAGTTAGGTTTAATGGTTGGTTTAACTCATTTCTTGTAGAAAAAGGAGTGGGAACATCATCTCAAGGTTTGGGCAAAGGAAAAAGCTTGGGAGAGTGAGTTCGGGTTTTGGTTGCTGTGCTTGCTAAGGTTGGCATTCTCAACTCTTTCTTTTATCATTCAATCATGGTAGAATGCATAGCATATAGAGAAATCATGTATGTATGTTGGTTTTCTTGGTTTACTTGATAGAGATTATTAATGGTGAAATCCATGTTAATGCGTTAAACAACTGGAAATTGCCGTTAAAACATCCTAAACATCTTAAGGAACAAGTAGGAACACTTTAAGATCGATTAGGTTGAGTTTGGGGATGAATCTATAAAATTTCTAAGTGCAGACCTGTATTTCGTGTAAGAGGTATCGATACACGGACCACCAGTATCGATACCCCTAAGTAAAATTTGGTTTATCATGCAGGGGTATCGAACCATAGTTCGATACCGAACCCTCCAGTGGCATAATTATATCGATACCAGTATTGAAGCATTTTTCCTCTTTCGTTGACTTTTGAATTGGTCAAAAGGTATCAATGCTAGTATCGGTACCCATGTTTTGATACCCTCTTTGGGTAGGTATCGATGCAGGGTGTTTCGATACGCTACCTAAGGGTATCGATACCACTGTATATTTTGGCCAAGTTTGAGTAGAGAATTAGGGCTCGGTGATTTTAATAAATAGATTCTTTAACTTAAGCTATGAAAGGAATTATTAAGCTAAGATTGATGTTTATAATCCCGAAAAACTATTTGAGATAATATTAATATATCTTATTGTGCTAAGATCCTAGGTGGATCGCTTGTGTGGTTTGAGTCCTTGTGTGTTCGAAATCTAGATATCCATAAGTGTTGCAACATATTAAAGGCCATCCGATGTAACATGTCGGGTGATGATTTGAAGACTTTTATTTCGAGTGTTGGGCGTCCTCACTCAAAGATGTTCGATGTAACATTCCGAGCATGAGGTTGGTTGGGCGACCTCCACCCTTTTCCGAACGTTGGGCGGCCTTGTTCAAATATGTCCAATGTAACATTCCGGGCATAGGATTTGAGGGCGACCTCAATCCTGAGTGTAGGATCCCGATGCTGTGTGGACGCGGGCCTCACTCTTGTGTGTTGACTTGTGTGATTTGTGTATGCTGTATGCGATAATATACATCTCTTTTATGCCATGTGTTAGGCAAGTAATCTAGATCATCATATCATGCACGATGTTTATATACCATGCTCTACTGCTTATGATATGCACGATGTTGGCCGAGTTCGACATACCCACTGAGCTTTCGTAGCTCAGCCTTTGAAATATATTTTCGTACGTAGGTTAGGTGGAGCCGATTCTTGTGGAGCACCATCGAGGTTTGGAATTCAACATGGACTTTATGTTAGAGTAAAGTAATAGATGTAGTGGGCTAGTACTATGCCGAACCCTATATGTAATTGTAACCTTGTTTAATTAATTTGAGTCAAATGTTTCAAATGGGTCTGTAATATTTGGAGCTTCGGTCACTTTAAACTATTTTGGGTTTTTGTTTTAAATTATATGGGTTTTATGGATCATAATTGGACTTGAATTTGATGTTATTATTGGACCTTCAAAGAAAATTTTGAAATACGGGTTTTGGGCCGGAGGCCCAATGTGACATCCAGATCGGGGTGTTACACCAATACCCATATCTTTTTGATCCAGGTAAATTTTGAGGACAAAATTTCTGTAAGGAGGGGAGAGTTGTAACACCCCAATTTTCCCCCTAAATTAAAAACCTAATTGTTTTGAAATCCTTATTTCAAAACCCTAAAATTTAGAGTTCGGATGAAAAGATTCAAAAACTTAAGGCCCTTGTTAAGGAATTTTACCCTTATTAATTTTCAGACATCAGTTTCCTTCTTTCTCATTTCGGTTTTGGTTTGGGGAATTAAGTTTTTTCTTTAATTCCTGATTAAATTCATACAAGCTCTCTCTTTCTTATTATTGGGTAACCATTTGAGAAGCACCTTTGTTCTCTTTGCTTTCCTCCCTCTATTCCATTTGGAGTGCGTGATAAGTTCTTCCATCACTTTTTGTTCGAACCAACATCTTTAGTGGCTTTTGATTCGTGTTGTTAGGTGAGTGGTTGGTAAGCATTCAATCATCCCTGTCCTTGTTTGTTTCGTTTCTGTTTTGCTGATAAGGGGGAAACTTATTGTTTTTGTTTTGATTGGGTAATGGAAGTTTTGGTAATGTTTATTCGGTTTTTGAATGTTTGGTAGTATTCCTGTACCACCCTCAATGAGGCTTAGAAGGAACTATTGACTAATTGATGGTCAAAATTATTTAATAAGAAACTCAATTGAAACAAGAAAAAAAATAAATGAGCTAAATTAAAATGACTAGAATGAAACAAAGACAAAACAAGAGAGTTTGCATGTAATAGGAAAGTATAAATGGCAAAGTTGAGTAATTAGACCAAAAGTTTAGACACATGTCAAGAGATTGATAATGGAAATCCTATGTGGCTAATATGGACCGATAAGATCCATTATAATAGATTTTTATCCTATTATTTTAACAAAAAATAGAAAATAAGAAGTGGGAGGGGGATTTGGACGGCACTAGAGGGAAGAAAGAGAAAACAATTGAGCCATCGTCTCTGTTTTTCTTTTTTCCATTATTAAGACCTTAGAGAGAGGGTTTGAGGAAGAAAACTTCTTTTCTTGTTAAAACTTCATCAAATAACACAATATTAGTGAGTTAAGAAGGAGATTTTGCCAACCATAGAAGCTAAAGAAGCTAATTAAGCCATTGGAGAAGATATTTGGAGCTAGTGGATTGTTTTGGGCAAGCTAGGTAAAGTTCTTGTTACCTTTGAATTTTGATGCCATTTGGTTAGATTAAAATTGGATTGGTTAATAAGAAACATAATAAAGATTGTTAAACAATAAAATTTGGCTAAAGGTTTTAAATTGAGCTGGATTGAGACTCGAATTCGAGATTGTGTAATTAGTGAATTATAATCGAAAATGTAAGACAAGCTTAAGTTTGCAAAATTTTAAATTTGGCCCAATATTTGATAAAAGAATTTGCATAAGTTGAATTGGAATGTCATACAAATAAATGATATGTTTAGATTTGAATACAAGTCCGGTTTGTTATAAGTTCGTAAATTCGGCCGACACCCCCGTCTCCTAACCCGGGCGAGGGTGCCACCATTCTGAATCGCTTTAGAATCGAATCGATGGAGAAGAGTATCGAATCTACTATTTTAAAAGCTTGGGGAGGATTTGGAATTTTTCCAAATTTTCTTGGGAAAATATGAGAAAACCCTTCGATCATGACCCAACCCGATCGAGACCCGTGAACCGACCGACTCAACTCGTGACCCGACTCGAAATGCTGACGTCATCTGTTGACATCAATGTTGGCCTGCTAACGTCAACATTGACCAGTACTGACGTCAGCGTTGACTTTTTCCGACCTGATCTCACTTTATGTTTTTTAATGTCTTGAGTTTGATAGTGTTGTCCATTTTTCAAAATTCGAACCAAAAATATCGTTTTTAAGTCTTTTAGTTCGAATACTTTGATCTAAAGTTAACTTTATCAGAATCTGAAAATAGTTACCATTTAGTTCAGGTGACGTGGATTCGAACCTTGAGTTTCTGCCTCTTCCTCCTCAGATTTTGGGATACACATGTGAGTATTCAATTTACTTCTGTTTCGTGTACTTTTTGGTATATTGGCATAGTAGTAGTGTCTTATGATTTTGTTACTCGTAGGTTCTACACCCATTCGATCTAGTACTAGAATTGAGTTTAGTAGACGTTATTCTCGATGTTGAGGTTTTGCTTCAGGTGTGTCTCTTCCGCTATTTCCTATTTTCCTTTGTGTGCAGATTCTGTTATTCTGAATAAGTATGTTGATTGTATTAATCCTGTATTCTCTGAAAATTAAGAATAATGTCTTACTCTGTCATTCAGATGCATAACTGATTCTGAATTTATCATGTATGCCTCTTTTAAGTATTAAGGTACGCATTCCGATTTTGTATATGTTCATATCATGGCATGGGTTGGATTGTTTGTCCGGGGAAGACCCGTGATATAATCACTTCTGTTCAGTGGCTCCACCTCCAGATCGAGATTCTACTTCTGTTCAGTGGCTCTACCTTCGGGTCGAGATTCGACTTCTGTTGGTATGACAGAGTTAGAGTGGTTCATGAGAATCTGCTCTTTAGACGATGTTCGAAGATGGGTGCATATCATGCATACATCACATCACTTGTTTTCTCTGTTTTGTGATCTTGTTCATCTTTACACTAGAGACACACTAGGCTACCTAACTTACACCCTTTCAATTTTTATTTCAGATTCTCAAACCTAGACCATGGTACTTGGAGTGTCATGATTTTCAGAATTTTTACGTATGATTTTACATTTTTAGAATAATAATTTATATTTTGGATATGTAATTGGTTCTAAATTCAACTTTAGACTTGAAACTTTTATTCGGTTTTCAGAACAATTCTTATTATTATTTATGGGTTGAAACTTTAATTAATTATAAGTTAAGTTTTTTGTACTTTTCCATTGTTATTTATTTAATAATTTATCAAAATATTATATTTAATCCATATAAACCCTAACTTGCGAAACAAGTTTTAATAGCATAAATCCTAAGTTTTAATCTAAGAAATTAGGTTAAATTTAAGGGTTACACATAGAGTATGATGTGGAAGAAAAAATGTTTCTCAAGATATCTCCTTGGAAAGGAATCATCCAGTTTAGACGAAAAGGAAAGTTGAGTATGATGTACGTAGGATTGTATGAAGTTCTTGAAAGGGTGGGACCAATGGCTTACCGGCTAGCTCTACCTCCAGAGTTAGCACGTATCCACGATGTATTTCACGTGTCTATGCTAAGGCGTTACCGTTCAGATCCTTCTCACATGATTCAGCTTAAGGAAATCAAAGTCAATACGGATTTGACTTACGAGGAAAGGCCAATAGGAATCTTGGATAGAGAAGTAAAGGAACTTCGTAACAAGTTCATACCGTTGGTAAAGGTTTTGTGGAGAAACCACAAAGTCGAAGAAGCAACGTGAAAGGTTTAAAAGGACATGAGAGCTAAACATCCACATCTCTTCCTGATAGGTAAATTTCGAAGATAAAATTTTCTTTAAGGGTGGGGGAGAGTTATCACGGCCCGAATTTGGATCTGAGTGTCAGGTTAACCAAAAGAGTTGAACTTCGGTTTTGGCCTCAGATTTGAGTGTTTGGGCCTTGTTGGGCCTTAGTCTTTTGGGCTTATATGGTTGTTGGGCTTGTAAGTTGTTGAGCTAAGGGTATTTTGGTAATTTCCAAAATGAGATGGGAAAGGAGAGAGGTTGGGGTTTAATATTCTGCAGATGGTGATCTCATTCCTTTTCTTTTCACTTCTCATCTGCCTCAGTTTGGAAGCAAGAAAAAAGATAGCTAAAGGTTGAATCTTTGGAATTGTTGTTTAGAATCTCGTTTTTGTGGTAGAGAGAAAGTTTTAGGGCTATCAAGGATCTATAAAATAAGGTAAATAAGTGTTGGTTTGGTGAGGATGAAGGTTTAAGAGGGGGTTTATGGGGTAGTTCGGGTAGGGGTGGGCAAAACTCGAATTGACTAAAAAAAAACAATTTTTTTTAAATTTCAAGTTATTCGAGTCGAGTTATTGGTTGTTTGAGTTATTTGAGTCACTCGAATAACTCGAGTGCATTTTGAGTTTGAGTCGGTTTTGAATTTTGGAAGTTTGAATATTCAAAAAAACGAAATTTAATTTTCAAAATTTTACATTTTGTTCATTATTTCATAACTTTTTCAATTGAACTCCGATTTAGTTGCAATTTTTTTAAATTTATTTTTTGAGATGAACATGAGATTAAGAATAAAACCTATTAATAAAATTAATACTCTTTTGAACCTAACTTTTAAAAAATTATTATTAGATCCCTAAAACCATTGAATGATAAATATTGATCTATGTGATAATAATTTTCCTTCATGTGGTCGATAAAAAAAGACTCACATCTATATAGTATTAACTATTAAAAGTAATTTTGGTAAATTTACATTGTTTTCCCTGAATTTTGAAAAGTTTACAATATAATCTCAATTGTTTGAAATCAGAATGTATCTATATTATGATTTCTTATTATGGACATTTTTTTGATTTTATGAATGTTTTGTATTTATTTTTCTTTGATTTGAAGATTGATTGTTCTGAATTATTTTTCAGTGACACTTTCGATCCTATTTTTAATAACACCGTACTTTAATGAAGTAACATATTACATATAAAAATATCATTACAAATATATTATGTAATTTTTATGACAATTAATATATTATATTATATTAAAAATCTTATTTACACATGCAAAAAATATGAAGTCCTTATCACTTTGAACTATAATATTATAAATAATTATAATTAAATTTGTACAAAAGCTCGAAACTCAACTCGATTCGACTCGACTCGAATTTTATAAACTCGACTCGGTTCAAAAAAATTTCAAAAAAAGTTTGAATGATAAAATAGGACGTGTCAACTCGATTAAATCCAATTTTTTTGACTCAATTAGACTCGACTCGATCGAATGCTCAGCCCTAAGTTCAGGAATGGGTTTTGAGAGCTTAAAATATGAGTTCCTTTAGGTTTTAAGCTCTAGAAATCATCCCAAGACGTTTCTAATCATTGTGTATCGTTCCCTTGTAGAGAAAGAGCTTGGAGAGCCCTCAAAAGATTTTGGGAAGGTAAAGGTTTAAGCTTGTTTAGGAGCTCGAGTTTGCTGTTGTTTTTGACAAGGTTGGTACTCATCCAACTTCTAATCGTCATGCATATTCATTTTTTAATCTTATTAGCATGTGTGTTGATGGAATGGTATGCATGGTAGCTTGAATGCCTTTAATAGTGGTTTGTTTGATTGTTGTTGAACCTTCATTATTAAGGCTTAAACATTCTTAGGATTATTCCCTTAGCATGTATGATCAATTTGGGACTAAAAGGATAAAATTTGGATAGAGTTATAAGCTTTTAGAAGCTCAAAACTGCACCTTCATGCAGGAGTATAGATACCCTCTATAAGTATATCGATACCCTAAAGAGAAATCTCAGGTGAATAAGAAATACTTTTCAGAATGCCTAGCCTGTGTTTTGATACCGGGACCTCTAGTAATAAATCGGTTTGATACCTCTTTGGGGGTGTATCGAAACATATAAGCATTTCGATACTCTATATAGAAGTATCGAAACGGTCGAGTCTTCTTGGGTAGTTGGACTAAATATCTTATCGTATCGATACACAAGGGAGATGTATCGATACCATAAGCGTTTCAATACCCTCCTCTAAGTGTATCGATACCATTGGGCATTTTACACAAGTTTTTAGGGTTGAATTCAAGGCGTCCTTATATCAAGATATGGATTCTTATATGTTGAATTAACTTATAAATGAATAGTAAAACTAGGAAATTAGTTCCTTATCTCCAATTAAGTGTTATTAGTTAAATCATGAAAATCGATATGAATTGATAAATAAAGAGAACCTGAGAGGCACGATGATATGAATATATGCTATGGTAAGATAGGGACCTTGCTTCGTGCTGAAGGGTCGCCTAGAGTTATATATTATTATATAGTCGGTCCAGACACCCTTATTATACTATATGATCAAAGTATTGCAACACTTGAAGACGAATATAGGATCCCAATGCTTAGTGGACGTAGACTAGTTCGAGGATGCTTGATGAACCATTCTAAGCATGGATGTAGTATCTCGATGCTTAGTGGACGCAAGCCTTATCCGATAGTATGGGATCCTATTACTTAGTGGACGCAGGCCCTACTCATAGTGTATGATCCCAATGCATAGTGGTCGCGGGCCATACTACTTATATATATATATATATATGAGATATGTATGAGATATATATGATGTATATGAGACTTGTGGAATTGAGAGATTATGTGGACCTTTCTTGATATTCGTATGCCATGAGCTGATAAATGTATATGAATAACTATCCTGTGTTTAGGCGTATATGGTTGCGCCATCATACTCATGCCATGTCATTATTTATGCTTCATATGCTTATCTATGATATGTTTGATGTGAACCAGTTGGTAGAATATCCACTGAGCTTCTGTAGCTCAGCGTTTCGAAATGTGTTTTCGTGCGTAGGTTAAGGAAAGATTGGTCGGAGGAGCATCATCATGGTGGGTTTCAACATCGATGTTGTTGTCAAAGTATTGTTATTAGATGTAGTGGGCTTGTATTTGTAGGATCTTATATGTAATTGTAACTTTATTTTATCTTTTGAGCCGAATGCTTTAAACGGTTTATAATATTTTGGAGCTCTAATTACTTTAAGTCATTCAGAACTTCTGTTTTACCTTGAAATGGATTTTTTGAAATTTTGTTTGACTTGAAATTGGATTTATTTCATGGGTTTTGAATTTTTTTTAAAATATGAGTTTTAGGCCAGAGGCCCAATGTGACACCGGGTCGAGGGTGTTACATAAATGATCAAAAAACCCATATATATATAAAGTCAAGTGCATTTTCAAATATTAAGCCCACTTTGAATAAATTACAAGCCCAAAATCAGGTCCCCATAACCCGATATTATAACTTTTACATCTGAAAACCCTAATTACCTTTTACTTCCTTTTACAGCCACCTTATTGTTGGCCATTAGATGGGACTATTTAGATCTAACGGTTTAGATGCCTCCAAACCATGACAACTGGAGCACGTTAAATCTCCCACTGACTTTTTGAATTCCACAAGTTACACGTTAGAGACCCTTCGAGTTCATCCTTGATCGTTCGTGTTCTTCACGACTTGGCTCTCTAGAGTGCATCCATGGTATCTAGCCACCAACTCCCCCAGAAAATCAGGATATACAATAGAAATAAAAAGCAGAATATCAGATTCATATCCTAGAAAATCTGGACGAGCAAGACATGATCATAAGGTATATCCAGGAGAAGGGGGATTTACCATCATTTTATTGTACTAGCAAAAAGAATGATAGAGAGAGATATAGGGGAAATCATATTATGAAAAGGAGGTCGATCGAAATTGAAAATCATCTAAGAATCCCATTGGAAAGAAGAAAGTCTCCCACGTATTTTTCTTTTTTAGATTGTAAATCCAAAAAAAAGTTGTCTATGTAACCCCTTAGACCGGCCTATGCGAAAAGCTCGACCTAAAATGATCTCATTTTTTTCAAACAAATATAAAACAAGTTTCAAGTAAAATCAAAATCAAAATGACTTGTAATAACAATAATAATTCAATCTTTAAACATAAATCATGACTCAAATTAAAATCATGAAATCTATACTGATAAAAGTTCCATCATAATGATTGATTCAACCATAAATCAATATGATAATGTAAAACCATCAATCTCAAAATAGAATACGTTTAAAACATTATTCACAAATTAATTCATACATCAGTAGCAAAATAGAGGCACATGTCACCCTGACTGAAATTCGAAAGATCCAAACATTACATCAAAATATAATTAGGGAAGGTGTGTTGATCCTCCAAGTGGAAAATACGGGATGCCTATCTACGAATATCTGAAAGGGGAAAGAAAACATGTATGAGCTATAGAGCCCAATGTGTTCCAACAGTGCATACAAAACACAGGTAAAATCGAATAAACAATAATATCAACAAAACATATCATGTGTATGCATGATATGCTACCCTCCAACCGAACTCCTGGATACAGTTCCCTAGAATAGTATCTGATGCACACATTAATCTAAGTCCGATAGGTCAAAGGTACCGACCCAAGAAATCACCTTAGGGAATAGGCGAAATTATCCCGGCTCTAGCACAAGAACTGATAATAGACGGGATTACCCTAACTGAAGCTAGGAACCATAAACAGGTAGAATTACCAGCGGGATCAATGCTGAATCAAACCTTAAACACTTCTCAACATCCCACTCCTAAAGTAACAGTCATGCAGTAATAGTAGGAATAATGACAGTAGTACCAGGAAATAATCAGTCATCATGTATATACAAAATTAGGAAATATCATACAGGATATATCAAACATATAGTAAAATCATAATATGATCATGCTTAAGGCCCAAAATAAATGTTTATGTAAATCTGGGATATCAGTCATGTGCACATACTAGGTTTGTTTAAAACGGGAAAACACTAGTATACAGTCATATAGCACACAAGGAACACATCTCAAAAAGGGTAGAAACAGACAGGTGGTCTACTAGGGGTTCGAGCCTCGCTCAACAACAATACTGGACCGAGTTACAATCGATTCTCGGGATTGGTCAAAACGGGAGGAGCTAAGCTGAGTTGATATACGATCGGGTGTACTATGAGATCCTACAATTAAACAGATATCAAGATTAGACCTTAATTCAGACACTAGACTTTTTTTTAGAAGAAAAGTTTGACTCAAAACTTTAAAATCCAATTTTGAGGCTTTCGGGTTTGAATTTTGAGAAACGGACTTTCCAGATGGACTCAGGACGTCAAAAAACATCAAATAAGATTTTTTGAAAATTTTGAATTTTTTGTTAAAGTCAACACTGACGTCAACAAAGTCAACACTAATGTCAGCAAAGTCAATGCTGACGTCAGCAGCCACGTCAACAGTCAACGCTCACGTTATGCTGACATCAACGGTCAATAGGTCGGTTTGGTCAATGGGTCGGGTCAACATGTCAGGTCGGGTTGGCCGGTTCGGTTTAGGTTGGGCCGGTTCGGTCTGGATTGGACTGGTTCAGGCCGATTTGGATCGATAGGCTCTAGTTTATCACCCAGGGCGGCCGAAAATTACCCCGGTGGCACATGGAGATCATGCGCGACCCTAAATCGACCGGAAAACACCTCCTTAGACTCGAAAATTTTCCAGATATTACATATGACCAAGATCAAGACAAAAATCCCAAAAAATAGTTCGGAAAAAGGGGTAAAAGCTTACCCGACTTACCGAACGAAAAAATCTCCAGCGAAGGCCTTGTTGGTGACGAACGACAATGATCTTGGAGAGGTTTCGATCGGCCTTCGATGGTGAGCACGGAGGAATCGGCGACGCGCTGGAACGACGTCGGCCGAAGGCCAAATTAGAGGGGTTTCGGAAAAGGTTTAAACCCTAGGTCCGACGAAGCTTCGAGCTTCGATTCACGACGAAGGCAGCGGCAGTTCAGTGCATCGGGGGAGGGGTTTTGCTTGGGAGGTCACGACGGTTCTGATGGTGGCGACAGTGACACCTACAGTCGGTTGGAGGAGGAGATCGGTGGTGTCTGGGGTTAGGGAAATGAAGGGTTAGAATGGTTCAAATATGGGTAAAGGTTCAAAAAAAATATCTAATATGGGTTCCAATATGATCTGTGAGTTTAAATTTTGAATATTATTATTATTAACTCACCGAAACAAGTTCAGAATAAGAGAGATGAGGAATTTTAGTTCACAATCGTTCTCTAGCTCAAGTTGTTGGGTCATGGGTTAACAATCCTAAGGTTATGAGTTCAACATTTCACAACCATATTTTTTCATCTTTTTAATATTATCATTTTTGATGTAAAAAAATTAGTCTCTTTGTTTTTGTTTCAAAAGAAATCAAAAAAGGGGTTTTGTTATTATTTTATTTTGAATCTTAGAAATAGATTTTAGAACATTTTTTTTTGGTGTCGAGACTTTTTTGTTTTTGAATGTGTCGCCTTCCGTCGTAAGATATTTTTTATCGATAACAACGTGAGAATAATGAAAACTCGACCGTCTGGATTTGGACAATAGATAAAAGGTGAAAAAATTTATAAGATTATTTTTTTCATATTTTCAGATGAAACAAGATCCCCACTTTATTTCTTTGGATTTTAAAAATTAATTAAAAACTTCATTTTCCATTATTTTCTCTTTTTCCAAACGGTAATATGCGTTTAATTTTAGTCATGACTGCTGTGTCTTTTTTTTTCATTTCCAAGGTTTTCCCCCTAAATTTTAACATATTATATAAGGTAAAGATGGTAAATATGTTCCTTTATATATGTTTTATATATTCCCCAAAGCTGTGTATCCCATTTTATTTATTTAATTTTATAAAAAGGCATTTATTTCTTGCTTTATTATTTTGTTTCTATTTGTTTTATTTTTTTTATTTAGTCAACCATCATGTCTTCTTCTCTTTTGTTTTTATTTAAAATCCTTTATTAGAAATGATATTTTTTTTACTTACTTGCCTTCCTTCTTTTGTTTATCATTTTATATAATATATTAAATATGTAAATGCTTGATGATCCTTTTTCGGTTTAGTCTGCTAGCTCTCTTATTTATTCCTTTTTAATATGTCATGTAGTATGTATTGATACCTACTGTCTTATTTTTAATGCTTAGGGTTCATGAGTTTAGGAGCTTGATTGACATGTGTTGTATTTTATAGTTCAATGTGATGCGCAGGGACGGAGCCAGAATTTGAGATTAAAGGGGCAAAACATAAATATTTAGAAGTAGAGACAAATTCATAAAAAACAATTTTAAAAGAAAATTTAAATAAGAAGACAAAAATAAAAATGAATTCTTTGGTGCGGGAGCGATTGCCCCTCTCCACCCCACACAACTCCATACCTGCTAATGCGTGTACCCTTGTGTCTAGCATATGAAGTGAATCTTGCACATTTTAAATTCATAAGTCATGTTTACATGCATCACTTGTATCATGTCTATTATGTTCTATGATTTTGTCATATGGGTATAATGTTTGTTTTCCATGCATATTTCTTTCGTTCGTGAGTTTTTTTAATAGTTATGTATTGGCTTTAATGTACATATAAGAAAAGCAAAGGGAATTATAGTCTATCGATTTGTTTTTTATCTAATATTTTTGTTTAATATATGTTGTATATTATGATGTGCATATCTCATGCATTAAAATATCTTTGGTCTTTTTTAACATGGTAATTGTCAATATCATGTTTCCACTTTATTACGTGTTTTTCCCATGTGCATTAATATTATTATTATTATATGTTAGATATATGTTCCTTTTTTTATGCATTTGTGATGGTGTACATCATATGTTTCCTTTTAGGTAATTTCATTAACTTTAAGGCAAAAAGAGGTATTAATTAATTCGGACATTCGTGTCATAATCGTCTGGATTATCGAAGATTAATCGAACATTCATAATGGTGACGTACGAGATTCGAACCATAAACTAATATAGTAGTTAATATTATTCGCTACCAATTTAGTCTATGGTTCGGTGTATTGTTTACCTCATTAATTAAATGCCTTATTAATTTGAATTCAACAATTAAATTATGCTCATTTAATTAAGGTCCATTTTAAATTTAGAAAACCGATTTAAAATGGAGTTAAAGTTTAAAAAAAAAAATTTAAAGAAAATATTTTGGGTACCGATTTTGGGCGCGATGGGATGTTAATTCTTCCCCACACGTAACCAACTCCCGAGCTCTTTTCAAAAACGATTCTCTGGTTTTCTTTTTATGGTGTTCGATTTACCTAAGTGACCGGTGATGACTTCAATTTTATCTTTTTTAAAAAATTAATATTTTTAAATTATATTTTTAAAAGAAACTAATATTTATCCCACGCTTTTAAAATTAATTTTTGTTTTTTATCTTTTGGACTTAAAAAATTGCTACGTGAAATAAACATAAATGATCAATATATTAACAATAAAAGTTTAGTGGTGCAATTTAATGAAATTAAAGAATTGTGAGATACACGAAAATTAAGGTTAAATTCTATTTTACAATAAAGCATGGGATCAAATTATGCCGACATAAAAAATATGGATCAAGTCACAAACGTAAGTATATTTAAGGGATTATAATCAGAATAATACCTTACAACCCAAATCGAAAGCGATTCATCATAAAACGGCGTAGTATACAATATCAAGTAATTACACGCGCCATTAAGAGTGTGAAGACAAAGAGAGAGTGAGAACGCAGGAGGTTTGCTAAGAAGGATGTAATTTCCCTTATAAGGAGCACGACGGACTGCCACCATTTTTGTGTTCCAAACCCTCTACTTTTCCATTTCGAGATCCAAATCTCATTTCGTCACCAACTCCATAGATTATACAATCTTGAATTCAAGTTTTCTTTATTCTCTTTGCATTTTCTCCAAATTCCTGGAAAACATAGCTATTTCCGGAATTTTCAGTTTTCACTTAGAGAACAGAAGGCTTTCCATTGTTCGTTTCCTCCAGATCATTTTGGATTCAAGGTCAGTCTCTATCCGAGATTTTTCATTTTAATTTTCCGGTTTTGAAACTGGGTTTACTTTTAAAATTCAAGTGGTTGATTTGTTTCGGGTTTTTTAATACAATTTTGATCCTGCATTTTTATTCATCTTTTCCTTTGTTATTTTCTCATAAGACCTCTTCTGAATATATTTTTGTGTCCTTTTTTAGCCTTAAAGAGACATAAGAGTTAAATTTTATGTCATGGTTAAAGCTGTAAGAGCATTGGATTCCTCTTGGTTTTGAATGGTGTATCAATTGCCATTGATATATTTTCCGAATTTTGTCATCCTTCCTCTTGTTTATTCGTTATTTATTGTCTTTTTCATTGGATTGAATCAGTTGTAATTGTTATTATTAGTGTGTTCGACCATATTTTCTTGAGGAAAGTTGAATATATTTTTTGTTCATGGGATGATCTGGGTTTTACTTGCATGTATTACATTTTAACAATAGAAACATTGTATGCTTGAGTTTTCGTTTTCTTTCTGTCTTCGTTGATGTTTTGTGGTTTTTTTCGGACATGTTTTCTCGGAGAAGTGCACCATGTTCAGGGTTTCACCTTATAGAAATCAAAGATCCAAAGGGTTGAAGGTAAAGCATGCTCTACAAATATGTCTTCTGGTTGCTATTTGCATTTGGTTGCTGTACCAAGTTAGGCATTCGAGTGAGAAGAAAGCTGAGTACGATAAATCGGCCAAGGATGCCATAAAGTTGGGGAGAAAGGACCTTCCAAAAGCAGAGGAAACAATTATTAAAGATGTGTGGGTCAAGGACGAAGACGAGGAAGGAAGCAAGATTGGAGAAGAAGATAACAAGCTTGAGGAAACTGAAACTGAAACCGAAACTGAAGGAAGAGGGAATGGAGATGATGATGTGATGGGTGAGCAGGAAGATGCAAAGGCGGAAGAGGAAAGCGAGCACGCACAAAATTCTATAGGAGGGAAGGAAAATGAAGAAAGTCGGAACAATGAGATTGAAGAGAAGGAAAGCGGAGGCCTGGAGAGTGAAGAGACTAAAGAGAATGTTAGTGAAGATAAGGGGTTAGAAGAGAGTAAAGAGGACAATGAAAACAAGGTGAGTGAAGTCGGTATGGAAGACGGGGAAAGTAAGGGACTTGAGGAGAAAGAGAAAACTGAGGAGAGTCAAGAAAAGGAAAATAAACATATTGGGGAAGAGAGTAATGCAACGGAAAGCGGCGAGAAAGAGACTGAGAAGGGTGGAATTGAGATTGAAAATTTAGGTACATCATATGATCGTGTCCGTGATGGAGTTGACAGGAACAATGAAGAAGCAAGAGAAGAACATTACAAGGGGGATGATGCTTCAAGCAAGGCAATCCATGATAACCAACATGTATCAGTTGAGAATGAAACAGGTGGTTCAGAAATTTCCAATGAGTTGGAGCAATTGGAAAACAATGATAAAAATGAATTTGAACAGGAGAAAGGTTTGAATAGCAGTGAAGCAGCCAATGTCCATCATAATGAGTCAAACGTGCAGGATAATGAAACCACTGAAAACAATCAAGAGAGTGGTAATGAGAGCATTGAGGCTTCGGTGACAGATACAAACTCAAATGAGCACCGGAATGGTACGGAGGCAACATCCGATTCAACTCGGAATGAAAATGATCAGCAATTGGAGAAATCCGACTCAGATGACAATGGAGAGCTGTTAGATTTAAATGCAATTGCTACTCTGACTGAACACGTGAATGGAGCTAATGGAGGTTCTGCAAGCTCTACCAGTAACTCTGAATCTGTTGAATCAAATGGACAGACTGAGAAATCTGATGCATGGACAGGAACGGACAGTAATTCTTCATCTTCAGTTACAAGCCAAAATGGAATTCAGACTGACGAATCCCACAATAATTCTGGAGTAGAGGGTACGCGGGAAATACTTCTTTCATTAGACACAATTTATAATTCAAATGGTGGCCAGAGTGAAGAAGTCCGTTCTTCTGATTCTTCAATTGCTGAAGAGAAGACTACATCCTCGAACACTACTGATAATGCTGGTGCAGGTCAGAATGAGAATGAGAGTGGTGGGAATCAGAGCAACACTAATGACGTTGTGAATGCAAATGAAGATGTTACTGACAAGGAAAATAACATGTCAAATTTAAATGAAAATGCTGCTCAGAACAACAACGAGAATGCAGGTCAGATTGAGAATGCTTCCCAGAGAAACAATGAGAAAGTAAGTCAGAATGAGAACGATAATACTGTTTTGAGAAACAACAATGAGAATGGTGGGCAAAATGAGAACAATGCTGCTCGGAGCATTACAGAAAACCAGAATGCTGGTCAGGATGAGAATAGTACTTCCCAGAGAAACAGCAACAACAATGAGAATACAAATCAGAATGAGAATAACAATGCTGTTCAGATCATTACCAACAACATTACCAACAAAGAAAATGCAGGTCAGAATGAGAATAATGCTTCTCAGAACTACAACAGCGATAACAGTGAGAGTGCAAGTCAGAATGAGAACAGTTCTGTTCAAATTGACACCAACGAGCATACAGGCATAAATGAGAACAATGCAAGCCAGAATGGGAACAATGATGCTGTTCAGAGAGACGCTAACAACCAGGAAACCACGAGTCAGGATGAGACTAATACGGCTAGGACCTACAATAATGAAAATGCAGGTCAGAATGAAAACAAAAATTCTGCTCAAAGCCACACCAACGACAATGTGAACTCAGATGAGAAAGAGAAAAATAATGCTTCACAGACCCACAAGTACAACAATTCAAGCGATAATTTTAGGACTTTGCCAGGTACAAGAACCGGGGGAAATGATGGTGAGAATGTAGCTGCAGAATGAATATGATGTTCTGTTGCCCCACTATACGACTATTATTGCCATCAAACTTTTGCTTTATTCTTCCTAAGATGAAAAGGCAATTGTGAGTTCCAGGCTACTTGTGCTTTGCTGTGCTAAAAAAGTTTTTGTTTTGTACTTGTAGTTCTACTTCTAATGATTAGCACTCCAAGTTTGCATAAGCCACATAAGCTTTTGTCTAAATTGTGTTCTACTTTCCAGCAAAAATGGAAGTCATAGATTTTGATTCAAGATAATATCTTTATGAAGGCCTTTTATTTAATAAGGAAAGTTATTTCTGCAAACGTGTAGCTGTTTGTTACATCATCATTTTGAGTCCATGAAATTGTTGCTCAACCTACTAGGACCAGTGAGGTTGGCAAAGCAATAAAATCTGATAGTTCCTTGTGACCTAAAATCTATATGAAAAAACAGACCCTTAACCTTATCTTTATTATCCGAACTTCCGGTTGGACTGTCCTATGATTATAGGATTTCTTGGTAACATCATTGTTGCTTATGGAAACACCTTCCATCTAACATTAAACAATGACAAATTGATCTCTTCCATTGAGAAAGAAAACTCTCCGGTCTTCAGTGATTTGTCTTAATCTTCCAATATTCTTCTCCTTCAACGGGCGGTGTTTAACTCTCCAATCATTTTCTTGTCATATTCTTACTAATAATCCTCCTTTTCTGATAGGTAATCTCAACTCTCGAATCATTCTCATGTAGTTCCATACTCTCTTTCAGAATTTCCATTATCCATTTCTACTACCAACAACTCCCACATCGATACCCAGGCCGGGACATTCCATTTATCAGAATTTGGTTTAGAAGTCTATTTTATTGTTTGGAAAAATTACTAATACTAAAAAAATATTTTTTGACTTCAATTATTGTAGGCCCAAGAAAATCCAAGACTTCTAATGTCTGTAAAAATACAATTAACCAAGTGATATGGAGTCATAACCCGGACAGCATTGTAACGTTACTAATTGAAGAAGAAATAAGATGAGATTTAGAAGAGAAAAAGGGAGTTGAAGAAGAAGAAAATTTCATTAACATTTTGATACTGAACCAATCTACTAGGGTTCGGCTAGAAGCCCTACACTCAACGACACCGTATTGTGTAACCAATACGCACCGTTTCATTAATGAAAAAATAAAACACTTAACAAAAATTAAAAAACAGTCCCTGAACTTTTGACCGTTACTCTTGCCCGTTACACTACCTCCCTCTCAAAATAATTCTTGTCCTCAAGAATTTGTGTGAAAATCTGGAAATTGATTTTGAAGCTGGAACAGGTTCTTCCAAGTGGCATCCTCTGGAAATGAGTTTGACCACTCAACTAGCACCTCCGTGATGGCTCGATTACCCTTCCTCCCAATCCTCCTATCCAATATCTTCATTGGAGTTTTGCTGATACTCCTGTCTGGTCCAACCACTGGTAAATCCTACTAAATTGGAGCATTTCCGACAAGTTTCTTCAATTGTGATACGTGGAAAACCGGATGAACTCTTGATCCTTATAGTAGTTTCAATTTATATGCGACTGCTCTCACTCTTTTCAGTATTACAAAGGGGCCAAACCACCTTGCAGCCAACTTTTGACACCCTCGAGCAACCACTGATTGTTGTCTGTACGGCTGTAATTTCAGATACACCAGGTCTCCTGTTTCAAACTCACATTCAGTTCGTCTTTTATCTGTCTGATTCTTCATTCGATCTTGTGCTCTTTTGAGGTGGAATTTCAACACTTTCATCATGGCTTCTCCGTTCCTTAACCCCTTATCCACAGACTCCACAATCGAGTCCCTCACCACATAAGGTATGTGAACTAGAGGAGAGTATCCATACAAAGCTTCAAAGGGCGAAGTTTGTATGGCTGTGTGGTATGTGGTGTTATACCACCATTCAGCCAAATGCAGCCAATCAGCCCACTCCTTTGGTTTCTCACCTGTCATACATCTCAAATAGGTTTCTAGACATTTGTTGAGTCTCTCGGTTTGCCCATCCGATTTAGGATGATAAGAGGTTGAAGCATTCACCGTTACTCCCAGCCTTTGAAACATCTCTCTCCAAAAGGTACTCATGAAAATCCGATCTCTGTCGCAGACCATTTGACTAGGCATTCCATGAAGTTTAAACACATTTTCTAAGAAACATTGAGCCACTTCCTTAGCTGAAAATGGGTGAGACATGGCCATGAAATGACCATACTTGGTCAATCGATCTATCACCACCAAAATGACATTTTTTCTATTCAACATGGGTAATCCTTCTATAAAATCCATACCTACTGTAGCCTAAGCTTCTTCTGGAATAGGGAGAGGTTGTAATAATCTCCTAGGGGGCTGCAACTCATCCTTATTTTTTTGACACACCCCACACTCCCTTACCTAATTTCTCACCTCCTTCCTCATGCCTTTCCAATAAAAAATCTCATTCATCTTCCTTACAGTAGCATGTACCCCTGAATGTCCCCTAATTTTACTACCATGAAAGTATTCAATCAACTCCCTCCTTAGCTCTTTATCATCTCCCACCATTAATTTATCCTTTCTCCTCAAATGCCTTCCATTCCATGTGTATCTGCCTTGTTCCCTCTTCCCTTCTTCAAACTCTTTTATCAACTTTTGTAATTTTTCATCTTGTAGCCATGAAGACTCTACTCTGTCCCATACTTCACTGGTGATGCTGCTAAATTCCAGCAGTGCACAACTGCTCCTAATTGGTCTCCTAGATAATACACCAACCACCACATTATTTATTCCCCTCTTGTATATGACTTCATAATCGAATCCCATCATCTTTGCCACCTACTTCTGCTGGGCTAGAGTTACAGCTTCCTTCTCGGCTAAAAATCTCAAACTCTGATGGTCAGTCTTAATCTGGAAGTTCCTTCCTACCATATAAGAATACCATTTTTTTACCTCCATTAGAACCGCTAACATCTCCTTCTCATAGACTGAAAGCTTCTGATGCTTGACCCCCAAAGCCTTACTAAAAAAAGTTATTGGTTTCTTTTTTTGGACTAGCACTGCTCCCACTCCATACTCTAAAGCATCAGTCTCTACAACAAATACTTCCCCAAAGTTAGGCAAAGCCAACATCGGAACAGAGCTCACTGCATTCTTTAGGTTTCGAAAAGCCTGCTCTTCTTCTTCTCCCCATTTTCAGTCTCCTTTCCCCAACAACTTAGTTAACGGCTTGACAATAACCCCATAATTTTTTATGAACCTTCAGTAGTATCCCGAGAGTCCTAAGAATCCCCTAACCCCCTTTACTGTCACAGGGTTTGGCCACTCCAATATGCTAGCTACATTAGAATTCTCCATTGAAATAGTTCCTTGGGATATCACATAACCCAAATACTCCACTGATTCTGCTTCAAAGCAACACTTACTTTTTTGCATAAAGTTTATTGCTCCTCAGGATTCCCAATGCTTCTTCCAAATGCTCCAAGTGAGTTTTCAAGTCATAGGAGTATATCAAAATGTCATCAAAGAAAACAAAAATGGTTTTCCTTAATTGTTACTTAAAAACTTCATTCATCAATCCTTGGAATGTTGCCGGTACATTAGTGAGCCCGAAAGGCATCACTAAGAATTCATAGTGACCCTCATGTGTTCGAAATATTGTTTTTGGGATATCATCCTCCCATATTCTGATTTGATGATATCCTGATCTTAAATCAAGTTTAGAGAACACCCTTGCCTTCCCCAACTCATCCAACAGTTCCTCCACAACAGGCATAGAAAATTTATCCTTGAGAGTCACTTGATTGAGCCTTCGATAATCCACACACATCCTCCATGAGTTGTCTTTCTTCTTAACCATAACTACTGGGGAAGAAAAGGGACTGTTACTATCCCTTATTATCCCAGCTCCCATCATTTCTTGGACCAACTTTTCTATCTCATCCTTTTGCCAAGAAGGATACCTATAAGGCCTCGATTTCACCACCATCTTCTCATCTAGTAGCTGGATTCTGTGTTCTTTCCCTCTCACAGGAGGTAATCCCTTAGGCTCCTCAAAAACATCACTGAATTTATCCAGAACCTCATTTAAACCAGGCAAGTTCCTGGGTTGGCCCCCCTTAAACTTCAATTGTCCACTTAAGATCCAAATAACAGCCATATAACTACTTCCCACTTCAACAATTTGTTACACTTCTAAGGCTCCACGCACTCCCATTTCTTAGCCTGAATTCCCCTTACTGTAATTGTCCCATCCCCTCTTTTAAATTGCATTTTCAACTTAGCAAAATCCCATTTGACCACTCCTAAGGTGGACAACCACTGCATCCCTAAAACCACATCACTTCCCTTCAATGGGAGCACCAAAAAATCAGTAACAAAACACTGGTTCTTAATCTGCCAATCCACTTCCTTACACACTCCTAAGGTCTCCAACACCTTCCTATCAGCTACTGTGACTTTCAAAGTCTCCCTTCTAGTCACAGGCAACCTTAGTCTTTTCACCACTGCCCAACTTATAAAGTTGTGGGTGCTCCCCGAGTCTACCAGTGCTATCAACTCTTTGTTCCCACTCGTCAATATTACCTTCATGGTGTCAAAACAAGCAGCACCCTAATGGGCGTGGTATAAGCGCAATTTGAGTGCAAGTGTACACGTCGTCAAGTAATAAAATGATAAGTATATCGTGTATCGTCTCCACAGAGATTGGTATACTTAATATGTTTCCTCTTGTTTCCTTGCTCCTGAAAAGAAAGTAAAAACACAAATAAGTTGGTTTGTTTAACTAACTAAATAAGTAAATAACAAAACATAAAATAAAAGGTTGAAGAAGATATAGAAAAAGTGGGTAGGATCCAGTTGTGTCAATTAGTGGATTCAATTGATCTTTTTCTTGTCCAATGTAATCACACAACATTGCTTCGACAGTATTACAGATACCACCTCGGCAATATTGGTGTTCCTATGCCGTGGCAATCTCTTGCTCTTGGGCAGAGGCATCAAAGTTCAACAAAGTGTCCGTAAGTTACTCAGCTCATCTCTGAGTCAGAGTGTTGTTGATGACCAGTCCTTGACGATACCTCTCGGTATAAATCAACGATAACTACCAACCAATCTAACACTTCTTTTAGCTGCTGAAACTCTTAACCTATCTCCCGGGCTTTCGAAGAATATAGGCCGAGTTAGTGTTTACAACACCATACTTATCCATTTCGTGAATCTACGTCTCTCGATGCTAGATAAATAGATTATTTGCAAACTTCCCTCTCGAGCTTGAATGCAAGAACAAAGAATGACAATAGGATAAGAAAACTTTGATATTATTATTGCATAAGAATAAAGATACAAGAATCAATCTCCTCTCACTAATATCGACAACCTTCACCTATCCCTAAGAAGTTTAGAACATATTATCGTTAAGTAAAATTCTTAGGGAGGAAGGGTTTCTCTAAAAATCGACTCCCCTAAACAATATGGCCGGCTAGGGTATTTATAGTCTTAACCTAGGGCAAACCTTTCCTAAATAGACTTAAACTTGAAGTAAGGAACAAGTCTTCTTCAAGGAATCTGATATTTCCAAGTTTGCCGCCTTCTAGAAGGGTTTTCCCGCTTGGTCTCTTACTTGGGCTTTTAGCGCGTTAGCCTGGTCCAATTGATGCGCTATATCTTCCAGAATGTTCTCTATATTTTTATCTTTCAATACGCCTCCATTGTTGGTGCTGCCACACTGGATTCTACCGTGGCCATGTCTTCTGCCTCGGCCTCAACATTGCTTTTCTGCCGCTTCGGCTCTGGATATTCCTGCATGTACAAAATATGTAAAAATATCTGTATTCTCTATAAATATTGACTTTGTAAGTGATGATAACAGAATATCCAATATTTGAGCAAAGAGTTCATATTTCGGTTCAAGTTGGTGTATAATAGATGCATAAAGTACCATGAGAAGGATAATAAATAAATGCCTTTTAGGCACTCATCAAATACCCCCAAACTCGAACTATTGCTTGTTCTCAAACAATGAAAAACATCAAATTGTCGAACCTTACTCCCCTTTGGTCTTACTCTTTCATCTATTCTCCCCACCATGGTCATGTCTATCTTTCCGTTTTAGCCACTAGTTTACCCAAGGACTTTTACTAAGAAACAAGCTATAAGGCTAGGTGAGTGTGTGCGTTTTATGGACAAGGCTGATTCAAGGCTTTCTTAGATAAACTCTAAGTTCAAGACAAATAGAATCTTGGACTATAGTTGTCTCCTTAAAACAACAAGTCTTGAGCCAATTTTGGGCACCTCAAGATATACATTTTCTATTTTCTTCTTTTTCTTATTATTTTTATTAACCACATATTTAGCATACTAGAGCCAGTTTCGGGCACCTCTAGCACGAAGGAGAGCAAAACTAGAGTCGGTGATAGGCACCTCTAGTTATTTTTGTAACATCCCAATTTTGGGGTTATTAGTTAGGCCTTAGTTAGGAGAATTCGATTCGGGTCGAATCGGGTTCTCCGGTTCATTATTCCGGGGAAAAATAAATGAGAATATTTTAATTAGGAAAAATAATAATTTTGGAATATGGTTTAAAATATTGAAAATATGTTTCAAGATTAAAAGAAAATAATTTGGACTTTATATTGATTTTTAATTATGCTTAATTATGCATAAATGACCAATTTGTAATTTTTGGAAAAATTGGAGGACTTATTTTGTAATTTTCGGAAAATATGATGTTTTAGTGACTAAATTGAAAAACAAGCTAAACTTTGAATCCTTAGAGGGCCATAAACCCATTTCTAATTTTTAATAATGATTTATTCACCAAAATGTATTTTAATTACTTTAATTAGAGATTTTAATCATTTTTCTTTCAAAACTACTTTTTCCTCATTTTCTCTCTCATCTTTTTCTCTCATTTTCTCTCCACTTTCTCTCATCTTTTCTCTTCAATTCCTTGCTGATTTTTGCATCTTTTTCCATAAAGATTACATCATTTTCATCATCTTTCCATCCTTTACAAAACCTAAGTATCAATTTTATCAAATCAACATCAAATTGCAAGGAATCAAGAAGAGAAAATTACATCTTTTTGGTGAATAGATCTTGAAGGTAATTTTTTGGATTTTTATTCTTTTCTAAGGTTCTTTATTGAAATTCCCAAGTATTAGCTTGCTAATCTTTTAATAAAAACTTGATTTTATGTTTTTAATGTTAGATCTAGTGATTTTGTGAATGTTTTTGTGAAATCTATTTGGATCTCATTAAATGCTGGAATTAGATGGATTCAATTGTGTTTTTATGTTAATTAAATGATTAATTGAGTCTTGATTTGATAGCACATTAATTTAATCCCAGAATAATGTAATCGATGTAGTTTTAAGGTGCGTTTCGGTTGTTTTATGGGCTGTTTTAGATGCTTTAATGTTGCTGGAGGTATAAGGATGGTTTGGATGTGTTTTTGGTTCATAATTGAAGTGGATTAGATGTTAGAATCATTAGGTTTTGGGCTGATGTTGTTCGGATGCGTTTCGGTTTAGTTTACGGTCTTTTTGGCTAAGTTTTCGGTAGTTTAATGGTGATCGGATATGGCTGTTGGTTTGAGCATGTTATGATGTGAGAATGCTCTGTTTTTAATGTTGTAGAAGAGGTACAAGAAGGTGTTTGATTACTGGTGCGTTGGCGCGATCATCGGATAGCGGCGAATGCTCGTTTCGCTTGTTGGTGAGTGATTACGGATTTAAAGCGAATCGCGTTTGGTATGGTTCTATTTTTGGGGACTATGGATGAGTGTGAAAACCTTCCATAGTTCAAGAGTAAGTAAAGTAAATGTTTTTGATAAACCGATATGAGTTTCGGCTACATTTGATAAAGGCATTATGTTGGTAATGCAATGAGATTTATGGAAATGCATGAGCATGTTTTGAAATGGTGCATACATGAGAATTACTTGCTGAAATGCATAGCTTATTTAGCATCCATGATTATGAAAAATTATGAGAAATGATTTGGGATACAATATGGTTATTTGACTTATATATGATGGTGCCTTTGGGCATGGCTTTGGTTCATTTGTTGAACTTATTATGCATGCATTATGAGCAACAAGTTATCATGCACATTTGATTATGATATTGGCTTAGTGACACTAACTTTAGATTCGAATACAAATAACATGTCATTAGGATTGAGTGCACTATAAAATAAAGAGAATAATGATGTTGCCTACATGTAAACAAGGGTGACTTTGTGTCCAACCGTGCGTAGTAGTGCCGCCTACATGTAAACAAGGGTGACTTTGTGTCCGACGGTGCGTGTAGAGCTTGCCTATATGTAAACAAGGGTGACTTTGTGTCCAACCGTGCATATAGTTGACCCATACGTAAACAAGGGTGACTTTGTGTCCAACCGTGCGTAGTGGGGGGTAACATGTATACAAGGGTGACTAATTGTCCAACCGATGCATGTTGAGACCTAGAGTCTCCAGTTATGAGAAAAATGATCCATGTATTCGGTGAACTCAAGGTTCACGTTAAAGTGGTCACTAGAATGCCAATATACATACATGAATTGAGAAGAAGATTGTACATCATTTATAAATTGTTTTGATAAGATTATGTGAACTCAAGGATGCATATGATTTAAAGAACATGAGCATGAGATGTTAGCATGCATGATTTAACAATGTATTACAAACTATGGTTTCATCATGATTTTAAATAGATGCATTGATGATTTGTGTAGAGCTTCCTCACTAAGCATGTTTGCTTAAGCTCTTTTTTCATCCATGTAGAGAGATAAAGGCACTTGGAGTTTCGTTTGAGGCAAGGAAACCAAGGGGAAAAATCACTTTGAATTTGGTATGTTTTTGGCAATTAAATTGGGCAAGGCAATGTGTAACCCAACCAAAGTGAGGAGTGTGTACTTAGGCTTTGGTTTACGTTGTAATAAGACCATTGTTGCTTGATTGTTAATTTTTGGACTATGGAATTGTCTGGATTGTTGAAGCATGTATTTCTATGATTGTTATGTTTTTAATCATCTTCTAGGAAGCATGCCTATAGTTTGAATGATGTCTGTGACGTTGTAAATCATGTGTTATAAGTTGTTAATTATGCCTAGGACTGATGCATTTAATGGTAGTAATTAATGGTTGAGTATTGGGTAATTGGTGTTCGCTTGTGTAATGAAACTTTTGGTTCCAGACCTAAAGTTTCGGAACCTTTGGATGAAGGTTCCGAAACCTTTGTTAAATAGTTTCGAAACCTCCAGAAGGTTTCGAAACCTTGCGGGCAGTTTCAATTCTGGGAAGCTACTGGACGCAAAATGTTTCGAAACCTTTGGGAAGGTTTCGAAACCTTTGATCACCTAGAATTGAAAGTTGCTAGAAATTATATTCTAGTCCCGAATATCTTTTTTTGTTCGATTAAGGTACTTGCAGATGTTATTTTGAGTTGAAATTTTGCATGCATGCATAAAGTTGATTTAATTTCAATAGGGTAATCCTAATTTGGATGAATTCCTTGTATTTTGGAAGATTTACATTTTGGTCCCTAAATTAGAAGAACATGCAATTGATGATGATATAATGATCCGTTTGAGTTGAAATTTGCTGTGAGGAACTCTTGTATGTTTAATTGAACTTTGATGAAGAGAATTTATATTTTGTTAATAGGATTTAAAAGTTTTACGTTTTAGTCCTTAATCTATGTTAGTGTTTAATCGGATGGTTGTTTTTAATTAATGTGTTATCGACAATGCTTTGTATGAGACCTTGTCACGTAGGAACAAGATTGTGCATCTAGTAAGATAAAATAAAAAAATATAACGGTTTTAGGGTTGTTTATCAAATCGAACCTTCGCGGGTTTGGTTTGATATTCCCCGTGTAACCCGTTAGTGTCGGTTCTGTCTAGGCCGGACTAAGGGGGTTACAATTTTTCCAAAAAGTTCTAATTCTTTATCACCTAAGTTTATTAAAATAACTCCTAAATCAAACAAGTTCAAAAAGTGTTTATTTTCTTTCTAACCCTAAAGCAAGCTTCTAAGTTTTATTTCATGAGTATCCTATGGTTATCCCTTCAAAACAGAACTTGACCATGGTAAGGAGAAAGATTTCTATAGCCTTAAAGGAGTAAACTAAAGCAAAGCTGACGTAAGACAGTGCAAGATTACAAACATAAATTCAAGAAAAGAGAATATTAAAAAAAATCAGAAAAAATTTACTCGCTATATGGTAATGCCGCGGCAGTGGATTGCCTCGGCATTGTTTCTGCACCTACAATCTCTCTCAAACTCAAATTGAGCATTGTCCTCAATGCTCAAATCAAACAGCAGATAAAATTAATAAGTAAAGATAGTAAAGGGAGAGTTTCTTGGAAAGATTCTGAGAAAAATAAGAGAGTTTTGAAATTGTAACGAATATAACAAGAGAGAGGTTGAGTAAACAATTCTAAAGAAACAAGAATGCAAGAGTGAATAGTTCAAGAGAAAGAATGTGCTTATATAGGCCTTGGCTATGTAGCCGTTTGAACTACTAGCCGTTTGGTCTTTACTGTCGTTTGCATTTACTACCATGGCTTATGGTCTTTACTAGCTGTTACCCTGCTCTGCCCGTTGGGACTATTGTGACTCTGACACTATGCACTGCCACGGCAGCAGACTTTCTGCTGTGAACTACTTCTCTGTTATTCCTACTTTATTGTCCTAACCTAAAAATATAAACATCAAGAAACATTCAAATAATGAGGAGATAATTATTCCTAAATACCATAATTAAGAGAATTCATGAAAATACCAAATAAAATAAAAGAGAAAATTAATATAAAATAAAAATATAAAGAAAACTTATGGAGGGTCGTTTCCGATATTTCTTATAGTCCATATGCACCCTCCATCGAGTTAAAATTTTGCCCAAAAAGGTTTGGACCATAATAAATACAGATAGTCCCCTTTGTATTATCTTGGTGGAGGTGTCTTTCTTTCGTGTTCTCTTGTAATCCATGCATGTCCTCCATCTTGATATTGTTTCTGAAGGTAAAAATAAATTGTTAGAAAAAATTTTATCAACATTCAACCACTTAGTTACCTCATTGCCATTAACTTCCATCATAGTTGGATATAGCCTTCGTTGTTGTGGCAATTGCTGCGATAGCCAATTGCCATGACAATCTTTTGCCAAAATTCAGTGTAAGTCAAGTGAAGAACCATCTTTCTTGAAGTCTTCAAGAATCAACCCACTTTGTTTCTTATGCTTCTCAGTAATCTCCATCAGTAGAGACTTTGGCTTACAACTAACATTAGATGGAATTACCACAGAAATATCATCTTCTAAATAATCATATCTTATTTGTGATGGCTTCAAATCTTGTAATGTTGACTCCTCGAAATATACCCTCAATGGAAAGGATGAGTTTTTAAAGAATTCAAATGGTTCATTTAGTACCATCTCATTTTCCACTATCACGGCATTGTCATCTTGTTGATCGAACATGTCTTCGTGTAACTACCCCGGCAACTGTGAGTGTGAGTAATCCTCAGCTTCCTTTTTCAGCATCATTGCTGCTGTAACATCATGGGAATCAGATTTCTCAAAATTTTCTAGAGCATTACTCTCATCGGCCTCGTTGAATGGTATCGTGACATTGCCCTATTCATGCTTCTCTACTGCCGTGGCAGGGATCTCGACAGACTCACCCACTGTTTGACAGTCTTTCTCATCAATATGTTCTAGACTCAAAGGCTCCGAAATTTCCTCTTTGTCCTCTAGTGTTGGGATTTCAGTATCCCCAAGGATTGATTGTTGGGTTATGTTATCCATGGCATACAATTGATTTTTCGAATCCCTTAAGGGTGCATCCAATCTAGCTATATGTGCATCCATGAACCTTGATTGCTCTGTCATAAATTCTTCAATTCTAGCCATTGATGCTTTCAATGTTTCCTCAAGTGAATTTGGATACTCTTGAGAAGAATTATATTGCCATGGCATATCTGTAACATCAACAAAATTATCATGATAAAAAATTTGAGCATTTTGATCATACCATGAAGAATAAATATGTTTCCTCTTGTTCCCTTGCTCCTGAAAAGAAAGTAAAAACACAAATAAGTTGGTTTGTTTAACTAACTAAATAAGTAAATAACAAAACATAAAATAAAAGGTTGAAAACGATATAGAGAAAGTGGGTAGAATCCAGTTGCGTCAATTAGTGGACTCAATTGATCTTCTTCTTGTCCAATGCAATCACACAATACTGCTTCGATAGTACTGCAGATACCGCCTCGGCAACATTGGTGTTCCTCTACCGCGACAATCTACTACTCTTGGGCAGAGGCATCAAAGTTCAACAAAGTGTCCGTAAGTGACTCAGCTGATCTCTGATTCAGAGTGCTATTGATGACCAGTCCTTGACGATACCTCTCGGCGTAAATCAACGATAACCACCAACCAATTTAACACTTTTTAGCTGCTGAAACTCTTAACCTATCTCCTGGGCTTTTGAAGAGTATAGGCTGAGTTAGTGTTTACAACACCGTACTTATCCCTTTTGTGAATCTACACCTCTCGATGCTAGATAAATAGATTACTTGCAAACTTCCCTCTCGAGCTTGAATGCAAGAACAAAGAATTGCAATAGGATAAGCAAACTTTGATATTATTATTGCATAAGAACAAAGATACAAGAATCAATATCCTCTCACTAATATCGACAACCTTCACCTATCCCTAAGAAGTTTAGAACATATTATCGTTAAGTACAATTCTTTGGGAGGAAGGGTTTCTCTAAAAATCGACTCCCCTAAACAATATGGCCGGCTAGGGTATTTATAGTCTTAACCTAGGGCAAACCTTTCCTAAATAGACTTAAACTTGGAGTAAGGAACAAGTCTTCTTCAAGGAATTTGATATTTCCAAGTTTGCCGCCTTCTAGAAGGGTTTTCCCGCTTGGTCTCTTACTTGGGCTTTTAGCGCGCTAGCCTGGTCCAATTGATGCGTTGTATCTTCCAGAATGTTCTCTATATTTTTATCTTTCAATGCGCCTCCATTGTTGGTGCTGCCACACTAGATTCTGCCGTGGCCATGTCTTCTACCTCGGCCTCAATATTGCTTTTCTGCCGCTTCGGCTCTGGATATTCCTGCATGTACAAAATATGTAAAAATATCTGCATTCTCTATAAATATTGACTTTGTAAGTGATGATAACAGAATATCCAATATTTGAGCAAAGAGTTCATATTTCGGTTCAAGTTGGTGTATAATAGATGCATAAAGTACCATGAGAAGGGTAGTAAATAACTACCTTTTAGGCACTCATCACACCCCACATAGCCTGTAGAGAAACTGCAGGTCCCTCTCCATTCCCTGTTTCACCATGATCTTCACAATCCAGAAACTCTTCTGGTTCACCCTCTTCTTCCACACCTTCCACTTCAATCTAATACAATTGAGACTTGGCACATTTGTGTCTAGGGGTGTACTTTGCTGCACACCAAAAGCAAAGTCCCCTTTTCCACCTATCCTCAATTTTAGGAGAGGAAATCGATTTTCCTAGAGCTCTGTTGACAGAGCCTCCAGTTTTCTGGCCAGTGAGACTCAATGCCATAAGGGTGATTACTCTCGAAGGGTTATTGGAAGCTGCTGCACTTACTCCTGGACTACCAACCGTCCTAAACCCACTAGTATTAGGCCTAGTGAGTGGAGTGACCGCATGGAAAGTATTCAACTTAGCTACCCCCAGTTTATTTTCTTAGGTGTGGGTAAAACATTTTTCTACCCTAGTGGCCATATGGAAAGCATGTAACAAGGTTTGTGGTTGTAACAACTCTAAGTACTGGCTCATTTCTAACCTCAAATGTTGTTTGAACATGCTTAAAACATAGTCTTCAAGGAGTTGTACCTGATTCATTAGACTGATGAATTCCTCATAAAATTATTCCACCGAGTCTGTCTGCTTCAAATTCAGCAACTCAGTGAAAGGATCCATGAATCCTTCTGGGGTAAATCGGTCCCTCATCAGCTTCGAATACTCCTCCCACCTTAGTCGATTCAGGTCTCCATTCGATTTGGCAAAGAACTAGTGCCATTGCAGCGCCTTTCCTTCCTAATGTAGCATAACCAACCTCACCTTGGCTCCTTCTGTTTCGAAGTACTGCTCCAGTTTGGATGCCCAACCTCTATAATCACTTCCATCGAATCTCGGACAAACCAGCTTATACACAAAGTTAGTTATTTGCCCTTGATTCTCCATCGCAAGCCCTTGCGGGTTATCATCCACAATCACCACTAGAGGTCTTGGTGGAGGAATCCCTTGATTCCTTGCTGGATTCGCACTTCGAGAAGCAATACTGATCGGAGATGCCCCATAATCCCATCCTGAGGGCTAGGTATTTCCTCCGTGCTGATTTGTTTCCCCAATCCAACCTCTAAAAGCTTATGAAGGTCGGTCATCAACGAGCGTCTCATGTCCCTGAATCGGTCCTCCATTTTCGTATCTAATCGACTCTTCATACCCTCCATCATCGATTGCAACCGATTCACCTCCTCTTGCCATTCTGGTTGTGAAGGACTAACAGCCGCAGCCGTAGCCACCCCCAACTGTGCCTGAGCAACCATCACTGTCGCTTGTTGTCGCGTCACCACTCCGTCCATCATTTTCGAGAATCGACGAGGCTCTGATACCCTTGTAATGTTACTGATTGAAGAAGAAATAAGATGAGATTTAGAAGAGAAAAAGGGATAGATTTAGAGAGAAAAAGGAGTTGAAGAAGAAGAAAATTCCATTAACATTTCGATACTGAACCAATCTACTAGCGTTCGGCTAAGAAGCCCTACACTCAACGACACCGTATTGTGTAACCAATACACACCGTTTCATTAATGGAAAAATAAAACACTTAACAAAAATTAAAAAACAGTCAATGAACTTTTGTCTGTTACTCTTGCCCGTTACAAGCATAAGAAAAAAAATAGTACACCAAAAGTAGTTATTAAATATGTTCGCACATAATAAAGAGTCCGAATTACAAACATTTGTTACCCGCTGACATCATTTTTGGGTCCTTATGTAGAACATAGAAGAATCAAACAACACATGAATGGGAAACTAGCATCGCCAGAAAGGTTCATCAAATGGACGAAATCATGCAACAAAAACAATGCTCGGAGCAGGAAAGTAGATACCCAATACATCATGGATAAAGCCAGGGTGGAATGGAAGGAAGGGTCAAATTATTTATTTTTTTAAAATATAAGAATTTATTATGTATTTAAACGAGGGTTAAGGCCTAATTCATCTAATATTTAAATTTATAAGAATTCAAATTATCATTAAACCAAAAAATTAAAGGATCAAATTAAAATTTAAGAAAATTTAATTAAAAAATTAAAAATATATTTTTTAATACAAATTTTTAAAAGATTAAGGGACCAAATTAACATTTCAAAAAAATTAAATAACTTATTATGAAATTTTTATATTCTTGAGGTGCAAGACTCCTTGGATCTTGCTAATGCTCCTCCACTGCCTTATATTACCAGTCATAGGCCGAATAGGCACATTCAAATAATGGATGTATCCATATTACGAATGAGGGTGATAATGAGTTTGACTAGCTCATGAGCTACTCGGGCTCAGTTCGGTCAAAGCTCGATTTGAGCGAGTTTGACTTGGGCTCGTGTTCGACTCGAGATCTTAACAAGCCAAGCCTATCCAATCCCGATTCGAAAATCTCATGAACAGGCTTGGAATCGTTATATTAAATATATGCTACATATACATTAAAAGTAATCTCTTTAGCAAAAGGTATTTTTTCTCTTTCTCAATATTGGATTTTATTTCGTTGTTGGTTATGAATAGAATTTTTAACGAGATCCTATCTTTTATAGAAAAATATAACAAAGTTATCTATTTTGAGTCGAGCCGAGCTTGTCGAACCCAAGTCGAACCTAACAAGCTTCGAGCCCGAGACGAGCCCTATAATATTATTTTTTGAATCTAAAATTTCGAATTCGCCGAACCTCGAGCCCTAACCGAGCCTAACTAGGTCCGGGCTCAACTCGACTCGTTATCACTATGGGCGGAGCCAACAATTTTAATTTAGGGTGTCATAATTTAGAAAATCAAAATATTTATTTAAAGTAATACAAAGTAATAATATATAACATTAATATCCGATAGACATTATAAAGCTATTACAAAAAAAAAATAAACAATTAAGCTATTACAATTGTCCATGATGATTCTTCATGTTTTAAAATCGTTGAATGATTTTTTCCTTGTTGATGCTATTAAAAATATCTTTCTCAACATATGTAACCAAACAATCATTCATCCATTGATCTCCAATTCAATTTCTGAAACGATTCTTCACAATCTTCATTGCAAAAAAAGTTCTTTCCACACTTATCGTAGCAACGGGCAAAATCAATGTAAGCTTAATCAAACAATATACCAATAGATAAAAAATGTTCTTGTTTGTATCAACCAACTTCTTAGAAAGGTCTTGAATCCCCTTCAAATTTGAGAACTCTTCGTTTGAACACATGTCATATATGTATGTATCCCATTGGCTATCAAGTGTAAGAAGTTCAATAGTAAAAAATTGGAGGAATAAATTTCACCAAGACGAATAAACTTTTTTTGTCAAAAGATACAAAGACTTCATTCGGAGATAAGCAAGATACACATAACAATAACTCTGTGTTTTCTTTGCTAAAACGGTTGTTAAGCTCTTGAGGTTGCATATCTATAATAATATAAAATAACTCAATGCGATAATGGTGCATATTTGTTACCTTATGAGCTTTTCTTCGTAACCTTCCTTTACTAATAAATGCATCATCCTTGCTAGGGACTTCAATCTCATGTTTTTAACAAAATGATGATACCTCTAACAACAATGAAGTCCATCCATCTTCGCGAAGCTTCTATAATTGTTCTTTTGAAATTATTACCAAAGACATGGTATTAACAATATCTTGATCTTTTCTTTGAAGTGCTTCTAACAACTCATTTGTAATTCCCAACACATATTTCATTAAATGCAAGGAAAAAACAAATTCAAATGATTGTATCAAATCTAACAAAGTATTAGCTTCTGCCTTTTGTTCTGATTGATGAGCGTCTAAAAAGCAGTTATTTACTACCCCTCTCATGGTACTTTCTGCATCTATTATACACCAACTTGAGCTGAAATATGGACTCTTTGCATAATATTGGATATTCTGTTATCACTAATTACAAAGTCAATATTTATAGAGAATACAAATATTATTACATATTCTGTACATACAGGAATATCCAGGGCCGAAGCAACAGTGCAGCAGTGTTGAGGCCGAGGCAGAGGACAAGGCTGCGAAAGCATCCATAGTGGCAGCATCGATATCGTAGGCGCAATAAAAGATAAAAATATAAAGAAAATTCTGGAAGATGCAGTGCACCAATTGGACCAGGCTAGCGCACTAAAAGCCCAAGTCAAAGACCAAACGGGAAAACTCTTCTAGAAGGTGGCAAACTTGGAAATATCAGATCCTATGTAGAAGACTTGTTCCATACTCCAAGTTAGAGTCTATTTAGGAAAAGTTTTCCCTAGGTTAAGAATATATATACCCTAGCCGGCCACATTTTTTATAGAGCCGATTTTAGAGAAACCATTCTCCCTAAGAATTGTACCTATCGACATTATGTTCTAAATTTCTTAGGGATAGGTGAAGGTTGTAGATATTAGTGAGAGGAGATTGTTTCTTGTTTCTTTGTTCTAATGCAATAATAATATTAAAGTTTGCTTATCCTATTGTCATTCCTTGTTCTTGCATTCAAGCTCGAGAGAGAAGTTTGTAAGTAATATATTTATCTAGCATCGAGAGGTGTAGATTCACGAAAGGGATAAGTACGGTGTTGTAGACACTAACTCGGCCTAGAGATAGGTTAAGAGTTTCAACAGCTAAAAGAAGTATTGGATTGGTTGGTGGTTATCGTTGATTTACGCCGAGAGGTATCATCAAGGATCATTCATCAACAACGCTCTGACTAAGAGATAAGCGGAGTCAACTTCGGACACTTTGCTAAACTTTTATGCCTCTGCCCAAGAACAAGAGATTGCCGCGACAAAGAAAACTAATGCTGTCGAGGCTGTATCTATAGTACTGCCGAAGCAGTGTTGTATAATTGCATTGGACAAGAAGAAGATCAATCGAATACACTAATTGATGCAGCTGGATCCTACCTATTTTCTCTATATCGTTCTCAACCTTTTATTTTATTTTATGTTTTGTTATTTAGTTATTTAGTTAGTTAAATAAATCCACTTATTTGTATTTTTACTTTATTTTTCAGGAGCAAGAGAACAAGGGGAGACAGATTAAGTATAACAATCCCTGTGGAGACGATACACGATATACTTATCACTTTATTACTTGGCGACGTGTACACTTGCACTCAATTGCGCTTTTATTACACGCATCAAGTTTTTGGCGCCGTTGCCGGGGATTAGCAACTAAATTTTGTCTTCTTTAATTTTTTTGCCTTTTTTATTTATTATTTTTACTAACATATTTTCTTTTTTCTTTTTCTTAAAAAAAGGTTTATAGGTGTGTTTCAAGTTGAAGGTTCAAAATGCAAGGATAAAGATGCAAATCTATTCGAGAGTTAATGTTGGAAGATATGAATCGAACCAATCAAGAATTTCCTAGATTAATTGATGGTTATCTATGCCAACCAAGAGCAACCCAATAATTTTCTACCTGGGCAAATTTTTGTTTTAATTACGGAGATGATCATTTAGTTAGCAATTGCCCATACGGTACTGGGACCTATGACCACAGAGAGGACCATAGATAGAACCAACAACAAAATCCTTCATGGTATGATCAAAGCGCTCAAATTTTTTTATCATGACAATTTTGTTGATGTTACAGATATGCCATGGCAATATAATTCTTCTCAAGAGTATCCAAATTCACTTAAGGAAACATTGAAAGCATCAATGGCTAGAATTGAAGAATTTATGATAGAGCAATCAAGGTTCATGGATGCACATATAGCTAGATTGGATGCACCCTTGAGGGATTCGGAAAATCAATTGCATTCCAGGAATAACATAACCCAACAATCAATCCTTGGGGATACTGAAATCCCAACACTAGAGGAGAAAGAGGAAATTCTGGAACCTCTGAGTCCAGAACATGTTGATGAGAAAGACTGTCAAACAGTGGATGAGTTTGCCGAGAGTCCTGCCGCGGCAGTAGAGAAGCCTGAATAGGGCAATGTCACGATACCATTCAACGAGGCCGATGAGAGTAATGCTCTAGAGAATTTTGAGGAGTCTGATTCCCAGGATGTTACGACAACAATGATGCTAAAAAAGGAAGCTGAGGATTACTCTCACTCACAGCTGCCAGGGCAGTTACATGAAGACATGTTCGATCAACAAGATGGCAATGCCGTGATAATGGAAAATGAGATTGTACTGAATGAACTTTTTGAATTCTTTAAAAACTCATCTCTTCCATTGCAGGTATATTTCGAGGAGTCAACGTTAAAAGATTTGAATCCATCACAAATAGGATATGATTGTTTGGAAGATGATATTTCTATGGTAACTCCATCTAATATTAGTTCCAAGCCAAAGTCTCTACTGATGGAGATTACTGAGAAGCATAAGAAACAATGTTGGTTGATTCTTGAAGACTTCAAGAAAGATGGTTCTTCACTTGACTTACACCAAATTTTGGCAAAAGATTGCCACGACAATTGGCTATCACAACAATTACCACAACAACGAAGGCTATATCCAACTATGATGGAAGTTAATGATAATGAGGTAATTAAGTGGTTGGATGTTGATATAATTTTATCTAATAATTTATTTTTGCCTTCAAAAACAATATCAAGATGGAGGACATGCATGGATTACAAGAGAAAACGAAAGAAAGAAACCTCCACCATGATAATAGAAAGGGGACTATCCGTATTCATTATGTCCCAATCCTTTTTAGGTAGAATTGTCACTCGATGGTGGGTACAGATGGACTATAAGAAATATCGAAAACGACTCTCCATAAGTTTTTTTTATATTCTTATTTTATATTAATTTTCTCTTTTATTTTATTTGGTATTTTTATGAATTCTCTTAATTATGGTATTTAGGAATAATTATCTTCTCATTATTTGAATGTTTCTTGATATTTATATTTTTAGGTTAGAACAATAAAGCAGGAATAACAGAGAAGTAGTTCATAGCAGGAAGTTTGCTGCTGTGGCAGTGCATAGTGTCAGAGCCGCAGCAGTCTCAACAGGCAGAACAGGGTAACAGCTAGTCTACCGAGATTGTTGCCGTGACAGTAAATGTAAACGGTAGTAAAGACCAAACGGCTAGTAGTTCAAACGGCTACATAGCCAAGGCCTATATAAGCACTTTCTTTCTCTTGAACTATTCACTCTTGCATTCTTGTTTCTTTAGAATTGTTTACTCCATCTCTCTCTTGTTATATTCGTTACAATCTCAAAACTCTATTATTTTTCTAAGAATCTTTCCAAGAAACTGTCCCTTTACTATCTTTACTTATTTTATTAATTTTATCTGTTGTGTGATTTGAGCATTGAGGACAATGCTCGGTTTGAGTTTGGGGTATTGTAGGTGTAGAAGCACTGCCGAGGCAACCCACTACCGCGACATTACCATAAAAAGGGAGTAACTTTTTTCTGAAATTTTTTGCAATATTCTCTTTTCTTGAATTACTGTTTTTAATCTTGCACTGCTCTACATCAGCTTTGCTTTAGTTTACTCCTTTAAGGCTATAGAAATCTTTCTCCTTACCATGACCAAGTTTTGTTTTGAAGGGATAACCATAGGATACTCATGGAATAAAACTTAGAAGCTTGCTTTAGGGTTAGAAAACATAGAAACACTTTTTGGACTTGCTTGATTTAGGAATTCTTTTAATAAACTTAGGTGATAAGGACTTAGAACCTTTTGGAAAAATAACTAGAGGTGCCTATCACTGGCTCTAGTTTTGCTCTCCTTCATGCTAGAGGTTCCTGAAACTGGCTCTAGTATGCCAAATAGGTTGTTAATAAGAAAAAAATAAAATAAAATAAAAAAAAAATAGAGAAAACATATATCTTGAGGTGCCCGAAATTGTCTCAAGACTTGTTGTTTTAAGGAGATAGCTTTAATCCAAAATTCTATTTTTTTTGAACTTAGAGTTTATCTAAGAAAGCCTTGAATCAACCTTGTCCATAAAACGCAGACACTCACCTAGCCTTATAGCTTGTTTCTTAGTAAAAGTCCTTGAGTAAACTAGTGGCTAAAACGGAGAGATAAACATAACCATGGTGGGGGGAATAGATGGAAAAGTAAGATCAAAGGGGAGTAAGGTTCGGCAATTTGATGTCTTGCATTGCTTGAGGACAAGCAATAGTTCGAGTTTGGGAGTATTTGATGAGTGCCTAAAAGGTAGTTATTTACTACCCTTCTCATGGTACTTTATGCATCTATTATATACCAACTTAAGCTGAAATATGGACTCTTTACACAATATTAGATATTCCGTTGTCACTACTTACAAAGTCAATATTTATAGATGCAGGAATATCCAGGGTCGAAGCAGCAGTGCAGCAGTGTTGAGGCTGAGGCAGAGGACAAGGCTACGACAGCATCCAGAGTGGCAGCATCGATATTGTAGGCACAATAAAAGATAAAAATATTAAGAACATTCTGGAAGATGCAGCGCACCAATTGGACCAGGCTAGCACACTAAAAGCCCAAGTCAAAGACCAAACGGGAAAACCCTTCTAGAATGCGGCAAACTTGGAAATATCAGATCTTATGTAGAAGACTTGTTTCTTACTCCAAGTTAGAGTCTATTTAGGAAAGGTTTGCCCTAGGTTATGACTATATATACCCTAGCCGGTCACATTGTTTAGAGAGCAGATTTTAGAGAAACCCTTCTCCCTAAAAATTGTACCTATCGACATTATGTTCTAAATTTCTTAGGGATAGGTGAAGGTTGTAGATATTAGTGAGAGGAGATTGTTTCTTGTTTCTTTGTTCTAATGCAATAATAATATCAAAGTTTGCTTATCCCATTGCCATTCCTTGTTCTTGCATTCAAGCTCGAGAGAGAAGTTTGTAAGTAATATATTTATCTAGCATCGAGTAGTGTAGATTCACGAAAGGGATAAGTACGATGTTGTAGATACTAACTCGGTCTAGAAATAGATTAAGAGTTTCAGCAGCTAAAAGAAGTGTTGGATTGGTTGGTGGTTATCGTTGATTTACGTCGAGAGGTATCGTCAAGGACCAGTCATCAACAGCGCTCTGACTTAGAGATAAGCGGAGTCAACTCCGGACACTTTGCTGAACTTTGATGCATCTGCCCAAGAGCAAGAGATTACCGCGGTAGAGAATACTAATGCTGTCGAGGTTGTATCTGCAGTACTGTCGAAGCAGTGCTGTTTAGTTGCATTGGACAAGAAGAAGATCAATCGAATTCACTAATTGACGTAGCTGGATCCTACCTACTTTCTCTATATCGTTCTCAACCTTTTATTTTATGTTTTTTATTTAATTATTTAGTTAGTTAAGCAAATCCACTTATTTGTGTTTTTACTTTATCTTTCAGGAGCAAGGGAACAAGGGGAGACATATTAAGTATATCAATTCCATATGGAGACGATACACGATATACTTATCACTTTATTACTTGGCGACGTGTACACTTGCACTCAATTGTGCTTTTATTACACGCATCACTGATCTTAACCCATCATCTATGATAATTTAAAGAACATCAATTATCGAATGAAACATGATAATTATGCTCAGAAGCGTACCATAATATGATCCCCAACGAGTATCTCCTGGTCGAATAAGAGTTCTCACTTGATTTAATCCTCTTCCCGAACAAATTTTAGAATTGGTCAAGGCATTTTTAACTTGAAAAAATATTAATTCACGAAGCTTTTCATGTTGATTGCAAGAGTCGAAAACAATATTTATCAAAAAAATATCAAATTAAAGAGAGATGCTATCTGAATATGATTTTTTTCTACTGCAACCAATGTCAATTGAAGTTGATGTGCGAAAAAATAAATGTAGAAAGCTGACGAATTTGTCATAAAATCAAACTTTTCAAACCATTAAACTCCCTTTGCATGTTACTAGCACCATCATAACCTTGTCCTCGTATTCTTGATATGCTCAATCCAAATTTAGTCAAGAATGCATCAATTTCAACTTTAAGTGATAATGCAGTAATGTCTCCAACATGAACAATTCCTAAAAATCTTTCTAAAACACATCCCTCTTCATTCACATATCGCAACATAACTCCCATTTGTTCTTTATTTTATACATCACGCGACTCATCTACTAGTAAAGCAAATAAGTCACCTTGAAGATTTTCAATTATGACATTTGTTGTTTCTATTGCAGCAGCATGTGCAATGTCCTTTTAAATATCTAGAGAAGTCAAGCGAGGATTTTCTAGAGCATTTTCTAGAATAACGTTTCTCACAACTTCATTATGGTCACCAATTAACTTAAGAAGTTCAAGAAAGTTACCTTGATTGATGAAATCAATAGACTCGTCACGTCCTCGAAATGCTAGACCTTGCTTCAAAAGAAATCGAACACAACCAATAAAAGCAATTAATCTAGTTCGATACTTACTACGAACTTCATCGAATTGCCTTAAGAAAGTCGTGTCAATATGTTGTCTTTGCTTCATCAAGTTGTCACACTTTCTCAAGCTATATTATGAGAACTATTTGTAGCTCCAACATGTAATTCTAGTCTATTTTTTTGTTTCAATTGTTGAATTCACCAATCTCAAATGCACTACCACCTCTTCTGATTGGTCAGCAAGAAGGTAGCAACATAAACAAAATACATCTTTTTCAATATTATATTCTAACCAATTTTCATGATCTTTATATCAAGAAGTTGGAAATTTTCGCTCCACTCCTGCAATTGTTGTTTTGGGAAAGTTGTGATTGCGAGATTGGAAAGGTCTTTTTTTGTAAATATTCTCTTCTTATATTGTCTCTATCATTTGGATGATAATCTGTAATTTTAATTCTCAATCCTGGATCTATTAGAAGATTATCAAGACTAAACTTCACATGATTTTTTCATCTTTATCTAAATTGGTTTGTTTGTCGCCTTGAAGATTCACCATTTCTTCTCATTCGTTTTCTTGTTCTTTTTTTTGTTCTTTTTCTTTTCTATCAAAAGTTGATTTTCTTTTAAAATATCTGTTCATTCCTGCTAAACATTTATAACAAATAAATTTATACTATCCATACACTTTTTACAAGTAAAATTTTAAGTGTGTATAAATATATGCATTTAACATTTAACTATTACTTTTGAACATTTCAAATATAATTTTGAGCATGAATAAATATACAAATTTAGTTTAAACATAGTAAAATTTTTTAACTAAATTGCAACGCATAAAGCATATATTAACAAAAAGAAATTTAGATTATAAAGACATAATATGATATATATTATTTTAACTACAAAGAATCATAATTTATCTAGATATAAATGATATATTAACTCATATTTTCATGGTTATTGGTTAATATTTATAATCCATAACTCACATTCCAAAAAAAGGGTTAACTTTGATCTTAAATTTCAAAGATCATGCAACTAGTAAATTTACACCTAGATTATAAAGTTAATGCACAACAACTCACCCTAATTTTCTTAAAAATAGAATATTTTAAATTTAAAGATAATAAATAAATTTAATTAACTTAATACATTTACCTTGAGTCTTGAAAACAAAGATTTGAACTTGTTTTCTTCTTTACACAAATGCCTTCAATTGTCAGCCTAAAATATTAATTGATTGGCAAATGAATGGTGGGGCAACTTGAAAATTTTAGAAAGAGAAAAGATAGGAAGATATGATTTTGGGGTTTTGATTTGGGATTTTGGAAAGTAAAATGGAGAAGAAGATTGGTCCCTATACAAGAAGCATTGGAAAAAGGTGGGTGAGCCATGGGTGGTGATTTTTTAAATTTTATTATTATTAATATAAAATATATTTTAGAATCATATGGGTCATTTTTTAAGTGAGTTTTTAATTTTGTATTATTTTTAAGGGGTGTTAATATTTTTTTAAGAGTGTCAATTATTTATAAATGGTGTCAATATTTTTTTAAAGTATCTCAATATATTTTTTATGGAGTCATTTTAAAATATATATAATTTTTAAGGGTAAATTTTATTTTTAACTATCTTTGAGTGTCAAGTGACCCTTCACCCACAAACATAGCTCCGCCCATAGTTATCACCTCTAACCACGACCCTTCGGGATAATAAGAACACATTCAAATATAAAAGGCCAAAATAATCAGCCAGAACCAGCACCAGTCACTAAGGGTAAGGGAAATCAGAACCGGCACCAGTCACCATAGACCACACAAATTGGACGCGTTAGCAGCGCCATCACTATGTTCCATCACGATCTGTGAATTAAATTGAGCTTACTAAGCAAAGCATAATTGTACCACATTTTCGTATTATTCTTATTTTATTTTTCACCAACTTTTCAATGCCCATTCGAATAAATGAGAGATCTCAAATATTTTACCCTTAAAACATAATTTAGACACAGATTACGAAGTACTCACAATCAGAAGCCACAAAACCCATGACAAAGAAGTTGTCGAGCCTACTTAACATGACAACTAACATTAATGATTGAAAGCCAAGAGTACATAGCTGCAATCATCGCATCTTATAAAGTCTAGACACAACATTTTCTTCAAAACTTTACTTATATGTGAAAAATGAGACATATTGGTTGGAAAAGGTAAAATAACGGTGATGATTTGTGTGTAAGGGAGATGAACGGTGGTTAAAAATATATGGTTAAATGAAAATGGAGTAAAAAGATGAATCTGATTTTTTTAATTAGAAATGGTTTTCATACTATAAAGAAATTTAAGCACACAAATAACAATATTCTTTTTTGAACAAGACCAATATTTATAATCCCGTGTCTAATAACTTAAAGAATCAAACAACTAATTAACAAAATAATTAAATCAATTAACAAACTAATATCTGACTTCTAATATTCATCCTACTTCTTCAAATTTTAAAATTTTCCGTTAATTGATGATTCTTGAGTAAAAAAATAAAATGTGTAATCACTCATTTTTACTTGAATTTTAGTATTATTAATAATAATATAATAAAAAATAATGTATATAATTATAGTAATAATAATATTGCCCCTGTTTTATTCAGTTTGATCAGGGTCTTATTTTGGATCTGATCTAGTTAAATATTTTGGAGGAGTCGTGGTAGATCTTGGTGAAGATCACTCGGGATTAGCCGTTCGAACTCTTAGGTATATTTTTCTTTACTTTATAATTATGTTATATTTTGGATATTTTTAATAAAAGTAGTTGTTTATTAATTTAGTTTGTATTTAGATTTATTTATGTTTTGGATTTGGTTTATGTTTTAGATTAATTTATATAAGTTTTATTTATATTTTAGATTAGCATTTTATTTCTTAGATTAGTATTTATGTTTTTATGCATTTATTTATGTATTTATTTTTTATGTGATGTATTTAATTTATTTGCTATTTTTAAGTTGCATGAATGGAATATTAATTTGTTAATACAAGTCCCTAAATTCGGTCGTAAGTGAGGCCAAATCCAATGTGGTGGTGGTGGTTCGGACGCTTACCTTCGGGTTTTGGTTTTTTAAAATAAATTTGCACATTCAATTTAAAATTAGTTTGATCGTCAAATTAGCCCGAAAAATTTAATATTTATAAAACAATAGTCAAATAAAGTACCAATTTTTGGACGGTGTGGGGTGCTAATCCTTCCCCATCAGTAACCGACTCTCGAACACTGATTTTATCAAATCTCTAGTTTTAAGGAGTTCGGTTTATCTAAACGGACGATGGTGACTTTAATTTTCCAAAATTCATTTTAAAATCAAAAATTCTCACATGGAAGACATTATTTTCAAAAACGATACGGAAATATTTTCCAACAACAAAAAAGAATATTTTAGCAATTCTAATGTTTTTTAAAGATCTCTATAGATGGAGACTCTACTGGGGAGACATTTTTATTCAAATGGCAACTTTGCTGGTAATTCTAGTATTTTTTTATAGATTGCTAAAAATTCTGGGCTAAAGTTATAATCAAATTAATTTCAATTGGGGATTCTAGTATTTTTTACAGATCGCTACAAATTTAAATGACTTTTATTGTTTTACATTTAAAAATGACCTCTAAAATCACCCTTTTTAAGTGGGAAAAAAGGCTAGTACTTTCGTGGAGATCGTTCTCCCGTATGAGCCCTAGCCGAATTACCTTTGGGGCTCTACTACCTTATGCTTTTGTGAGGATATCGTTTATTTGTATGGGCATAAGCGAACGTGTCCCCCTAAATTGAACCCGGTCAAAATGAGACTATAATGGATGTGTTGCGACCCTTTTAAAATCAAAAAATTATGAGTGTGATAAGAAGATCACTATTTTGAAAGAATAAAAATTGAGATTAAAACATCTCAAAAATCAAAATTTAAGGTTTAATTTCAAAAAGGATTAAGTCTTAAAAGGGAATTTAGACCTAAAATTAAAGAATTTAGGGTTTGAAATTAAAATTGGGAATTAAAATGGGTAAATTAGGGATTTAAGATTTGAAAAATTAGGGATTAGAAAATTAGGGTTGTGATAGGCGTGGTATAAACACTATTTTTTGTGCAAGTGTACACGTCGTCAAGTAATAAAATGATAAGTATATCGTGTATCATCTCCACAGGGATTGGTATACTTAATATGTTTTCTCTTGTTCCCTTACTCCGGAAAAGAAAGTAAAAACACAAATAAGTTGATTTGTTTTCTCTAACTAAATAATTAAATAACAAAACATAAAATAAAGGGTTGAAGACGATATAGAGAAAACGGGTAAGATCCAGTTGCGTCAATTAGTGGATTCAATTGATCTGCTCCTTATCCAATGCAATCACACAATACTGCTTCAACAGTACTGCAGATACCGCCTTGGCAACGTTGGTGGTTCTCTGCCTCGACAATCTCTTACTCTTGGGCGTATAAGAGTTCAGCAAAGTGTCCATAAGTGACTCCGCTCATCTCTGAGTCAAAGTGCTGTTGATGACCATTCTTTGACGATACCTCTCGGCGTAAATCAAAGATAACCACCAACCAATCCAACACTTCTTTTAGCTGTTGAAACTCTTAACCTACCCCTTAGTGCCTCCACAAGAGTATAGGCCGAGTTAGTGTTAACAACACCGTACTTATCCCTTTCGTGAATCTACACCTCTCGATGCTAGATAAATAGATTACTTGCAAACTTCCCTCTCGGGCTTGAATTCAAGAACAAAGAATGGCAATAGGATAAGCAAACTTTGATTTATTATTGCATAAGAACAAAGATACATGAGTCAATCTCTTCTCACTAATATCAACAACCTTCACCTATCCCTAAGAAATTTGGAACATATTTTCGTTAAGTACAATTCTTAGGGAGAAGGGTCGGTTTAAAAGGTTTCTCTCTAAGTCATTTCTCTCTAAGTTGGCTCTCTCTAAATCAGCTCTCTAAACAATGTGGTCGGCTAGGGTATTTATAGTCTTAACCTAGGGCAAACCTTTCCTAAATAGACTTCAACTTGGAGTAGGGAACAAGTCTTCTTCAAGGAATTTGATATTTCCAAGTTTGCCGCCTTCTAGAAGGGTTTTCTCGCTTGGTCTCTTACTTGGACTTTTAGCGCACTAGCCTGGTCCAATTGATGCGCTATATTTTCCAGAATATTCTTTATATTTTTATCTTTCATTTTGCCTCCATTATTGATGCTGCCACACTGGATTCTACTGCGGCCTTGTCTCTGCCTTGGTCTCAATATTGCTTTTCTACTGCTTCTTCTCTGGATATTTCTGTATGTACAGAATATGTAATAATATCTGCATTCTCTATAAATATTAACTTTGTAAGTGATGATAACGGAATATCCAGTATTTGCGCAAAGAGTTCATAATTCGGTTCAAGTTGGTGTATAATAGATGCATAAAGTACCATGAGAAGGATAGTAAATAACTGCCTTTTAGGCACTCATCAAATACCCCCTAACTCGAACTATTGCTTGTCCTCAAGCAATGCAAAACATCAAATTGCTAAACCTTACTCCCCTTTGGTCTTACTCTTCCATCTATTCTCCCCACCATGGTCATGTCTATCTCTCTGTTTTAGCCATTAGTTTTCCCAATGACTTTTATTAAGAAACAAGTTATAAGGCTAGGTGAGTGTGTGCGTTTATGGACAAGGCTGATTCAAGGCTTTCTTACATAAACTCTAAGTTCAAGACAAATAAAATCTTGGACTAAAGCTATCTCCTTAAAACAACAAGTATTGAGCCAATTTTGGGCACCTCAAGATATGCGTTTTCTATTTTCTTCTTTTTCTTATTATTTTCTTATTTAACCACCTATTTAGCATACTAGAGCCAGTTTTGGGCATCTCTAGCACGAAGGAAAGCAAAACTAGAGCCAGTGATTGGAACCTCTATTTATTTTTCCAAAAGGTTCTAAGTCTTTATCACCTAAGTTTATTAAAAGAACTCTTAAATCAAACAAGTCCAAAAAGTATTTATTTTCTTTATAACCCTAAAGCAAGCTTCTAAGTTTTATTCCTTGAGTATCCTATGGTTATCCCTTCAAAACAGAACTTGGCCATGGTAAGGAGAAAGATTTCTATAGCCTTAAAGGAGTAAACTAAAGCAAAGCTGACGTAGGGCAGTGCAAGATTACAAACAGAAATTTAAGAAAAGAGAATATTGTGAAAAAAAATTTACTCCCTTTTCATGGTAATACCGCGGTAGTGGGTAGCCTCGGCAGTACTTCTGCACCTATAATCTCCCCCAAAATCAAACTGAGAATTATCCTCAATGCTCAAAATACATAGCAGATAAAATTAATAAAACAAGTAAAGATAGTAAAGAGAGAGTTTCTTGGAAAGATTCTGAGAAAAATAAGAGAGTTTTGAGATTATAACGAATATAACAAGAGAGAGATTGAGTAAACAATTCTAAAGAAACAAGAATGTAAGAGTGAATAGTTCAAGAGAATGAAGGTGCTTATATAGGCCCTGGCTATGTAGCCGTTTGAACTACTAGCCGGTTGGTCTTTACTATCGTTTGTATTTACTGCCGCGGCAAGAATCTCGGCAAACTAGTTGTTACCCTGTTCTACCCGTTGGGACTGCAGCGGCTCTGACATTATGCACTGCCACAGAAGTAGACTTCCTACTGTGAACTATTTCTCTGTTATTCCTGCTTTATTGTCCTAACCTAAAAAGATAAACATCAAGAAGCATTCAAATAATAAGAAGATAATTATTCCAAAATATCATAATTAAGAGAATTCATGAAAATGCAAAATAAAAGAGAAAATTAATATAAAATAAGAATATAAAGAAAACTTATGGAGATTCGTTTCTGATATTTTTTTATAGTCCATCTGCACCCTCCATCGAGTGACGATTCTGCCCAAAAAGGATTGGGCCATAATGAATATGGATAGTCCCCTTTGTATTATCATGTTGGAGGTATCTTTCTTTCGCTTTCTCTTGTACTTCATCCATATCCTCCATCTTGATATTGTTTCTGAAGGCAAAAATAAATTGTTAGAAAAAAATTATATCAACATCCAACCACTTAATTACCTTATTGTCATTAACTTCCATCATAGTTGGGTATAGCCTTCGTTGTTGTGGCAATTGCTGTGATAGCCAATTGCCGTGGCAATCTTTTGCCAAAATTCGGTGTAAGTCAAGTGAAGAACCATCTTTCTTGAAGTCTTCAAGAATCATCCCACATTGTTTCTTATGCTTCTCAATAATCTCCATCAGTAGAGACTTTGGCTTGGAACTAATATTAGATGGAGTTACCATAAAAATATCATCTTCCAAACAATCATATCCTATTTGTGATGGCTTTAAATCTTGTAACGTTCACTCCTTGAAATATACCTATAATGGAAGAGATGAGTTTTTAAATAATTCAAAAGGTTCATTCAGTACCATCTCATTTTCCATTATTTGGATTGGTTGGTGATTATCGTTGATTTACACTGAGAGGTATCGTCAAAGATCAGTCATCAACAGTGCTCTGACTTAGAGATAAACGGAGTCAACTACGGACACTTTGTTGAACTTTGATGCATCTGCCCAAGAGCAAGAGATTGCCGCGATAGAGAACACTAACGCTGCCGAGGTTGTATTTGCAGTACTACCGAAGCAGTGTTGTGTAATTGCATTGGATAAGAAGAAGATTAATCGAATCCACTAATTGACGCAGCTGGATCCTACCCACTCTCTCTATATTGTTCTCAATCCTTTATTTTATGTTTTGTTATTTAGTTAGTTAAACAAATCCACTTATCTGTGTTTTTACTTTATCTTTTAGGAGCAAGGGAACAAGGGGAGACATATTAAGTATACTAATCCCTATGGAGACGATACACGATATACTTATCACTTTATTACTTGCGACGTGTACACTGCACAGTTGCGCTATTATTACACGCATCAAGTTTTTGGCACCGTTGCCAGGGATTGACAACTAAATTTTTGTTTTCTTTATTTTCTTGCTCTTTAACCATTCTTTATTTAACTTTAATTCTAATTATTTATTTATTTTTATTAACTTTGACTTATCTAGTGTATGACCAGGGCAAACCCGAGTGGTCCATTGTACGAATTGGATCCTGAAATCGAACGCACAGGACACCATCTAAGGCGCAACCTGTTTCAAGTTATGAATGATCCACCAAGAGGACAAATTTTACCTGTTGATCATAATGTACTGTCACCAGCAATGCCGCAGCAGCCACTGCCGCGACCATTGCCGAGGTAGCTCACTGTCAGAGACTTTTTGGTGGAAGACCTAAACGGACTAAACCCTGACATAGTCACCCTGGAAATTGAAGCAAATCACTTTGAGCTCAAACCAGTGATGTTGAACATGTTGAACACAATTGGACAGTTTAGTGGGTCTGCTACTGAAGATGCAAGGCAGCATCTTAAATCTTTCATGGAAGTGTGCAATTCTTTCAAAATCCAAGGAGTCCATAAAGATATTTTAAGATTAAAGTTGTTACCCTATTCATTGAGGGATAGAGAGAAAACTTGGTTAAATGACATCCCAGCAGGATCCATAGGATCTTGGGATGAACTCTACCGAGAATTCATTACGAGGTTCAACTCGACAAATCTCTATGATCGCATCCGTAATAAAATCACATCATTTCGGCAGGATGATGATGAACCAATATATGAGGCGTTAGAACGCTATAGAGAATTGTTAAGAAAATGCCCATTACATGGTTTTCCCTTGTGGACGTAAGTCTCCATGTTCTATAATGCTACCAATGCCTCCACAAGGATGATGCTAGATGCTTCTGCAAATGGGACACTTTTGGATAGAGCACCGCGGAGGCCATTGAGATTCTAAACAAACTCGCAAGGAACGACTTCCAGTTTCCTACATCAAGGCGAGGAGGAATGAGACTCCATGCCACGACCCATGAATTAGACACAACCAGTTCGGTGGCAGAACAATTTACTTCTCTGACCAAGATGGTTCAGAATGTGCAAGCCCAACAAAATATACATGAGGTTAAGGCAGTCAACTCATCTAATTACATGCAAGATGAGGAAACCAACCTATATGTTGGAAATCATAATAGGAACAATCATATGATGTCCAACAATTACAACCCATCCTGGAAAAGGCATCCAAACTTATCATGGAGTAACCCCAACACTGCCTTAAATTCAGTCAACCAAGCCCCTGGATTCCAACACCAAAGTCAGAACCTTCCGCAGCAGCACACTCAGCAGTCCATGCCACAATAGTAGGTAAAACAACAGTAGTCTCTGAATGCATTGGCAGATGCTCTTACGACCTTCATGTCAAAGACTGATTCATACATGACCGATAATAGCCACTTCATGAAGTGTACTGATGACTTCATGAATCGAACTGAGATGAGACTGAAGAACCAGGAGGCTGCAATCAAGTCTTTAGAAACCCAAGTAGATTAATTTGCCCAACGACAAAACACTCGACCACCAGAGGGTTTACCTAGCAATACTGAGGTTTGCTAAGGTGTTAGGCCATGAGCAATGTAAGGTAATTACGACAAGAAGTGGCCTACGATTAAAAGATAAAGAAGGGCCCTTAACCGATAGAGTCCAACCAGAAAAGCAATATCACGAGGACTCAGAAGCTGAGCAGGACCCTACCGAAAGCATTGCCCCGACAACAGAACCAACAGTACCAGAAAATCCTACCGAGGTAGTTGCAGATAAGTTCAATCCAGGTATTAAACTCAATATCCAAGGAAACCTGGAGGACGTAAGACCACCACCTCTTTTTCCGCAGAGGTTAAAAAAGCACAAACAATATCACCAATTTTGAAAATTCATAGACATCTTAAAGCAAGTAGTCCATATCAATTTGCCATTAGTTGAGGCTATTGAACAAATGCTCAACTATGCCAAGTTCTTAAATGACATAGTATCCAAACGATGAAGGCTAGGGGATTTTGAAACGGTGGCAGCCACTGAAGGTTGCATGACCATGCTATATAATCGCATGCCGCCTAAGCTAAAGGATCCTAGATGCTTTACAATCCCCTGTGCGATTGGGGACGGGTTATGAAAGAAAGGCCCTATGGGACTTGGGAGCAAGCATCAATCTAATGCCCAAATCAGTTTTTCAAAAACTTAGAATAGGGCGGGAAAAACCAACAACAGTACTGCTCCAACTTGCGGATCGGTCCTATGTGCATCCTGAAGGGAAAATTGAGGACATTCTGGTTAAGGTCGACAAGTTTATATTTCTTGCCGATTTTCTCGTCCTTGATTTTGAGGCTGAAGACAATGCACCGATCATCCTGGGTCAAACTTTCCTTGCTACCGGACACACCATCATCGATGTGGAAAATGGCGAGCTCACAATGAGGATAAACGATCAACAAGTCAAGCTGAACGCCTTCCACAATCTCACAAATTCAGACGCTCTAACAAAATGTAAGGCTCTCCATACACCAGACTAGGGTACTAAAACATCCTGCCTGGGCGGCACGCTCGGCAAACTATTCGGTAAGCGAATAAAGCCTAAAGGAGAAGTCGAATGCCTGAAGTGATTGACCAATACGCGAAGGAAGATATGAGCCAGAAACAGATAATCAAATTGGGAGATGCATTCACATGCACTCCACAAGTAACATAATCTCTTCCCTTTCATTTTATTTATTATATTAGGACTAGTTTTATATGTTGTTATGTTTTATTTTCAGTATTTTATGTTTTTAAGTTTTATTTTAAGATAAATAAAGCAACGGATACAGAAAAAATATTTCACAGCAGGAAGTCTACTGCTGCGGCAGTGTACTGTGTCAGAATCGTAGAAACCCTAACGGACAGAAATAGTGCAACGGTTCTCTGCCCAGAAAATCGCCGCGACAGTAACTGTTTAGCAAGGCAATAAATGCCTAACGACTAATTTTTAACAGTCATATTTTTTACAGCCTATATAAACAGCTCCCTTGCTTAGAATTACCCACTCTTGCATTCTTGCTAATCTTCTTTCTTTCACAATCTTGCTCTTCATTACTTTAGCTCTCATCTACTTAAAATTTTCAGCAATCTTTTAAAGTACTCCAAATTTCGCTCAAGGCATTCAATAACTACAATCATGGCCGATTACAACCGTTTTTACCCTGCCACTATTGAAGAATGATTCAACCGTTCTTTTGTTGCTCGGCAGCTATGGGAGGAAAAAGGATTTCAGCACTTGGATGAAGAAAATTACGGCATCGAACAGTTCTTATTCGACAAAATCAAATACCAAGATTGAGAAATCTTCTGTCTCCAACCTCCCCCAACGAATGCCATGATCGTCCGAGAGTTTTATGCCCACATGCCGAGCGAAGGAAATTTATATGTCCACTACCGAGGGATCCATAACAAGATTGAGCCTCAAACCCGAGGCTAAGATGTGGTGCACCTTTGTCAAAAGATGTCTAATGCCCACATCGCATAACAACAAAGTCGACATGAGACGTTTGGTGCTCATCCAGTCCATAATCAACAAGAGGACCATCAACGTTGGAGAAATTATTCTCCAAGAAATTTATGATTGCGGTAAGAAAGACAAAGGCCCTTTATGTTTTCCTTCTTTAATCTTTGCTTTGTGTATTGTTGCAGGTGTACTAGTCGAGGCTATAGACGAGTACACACCTAATCGGTCGGGATGGTGTAAAGATTTCTGTCGCCGAGTCATACAGATAACCCAGGCAGAACCTGTCCAAGAAACACCGCAGCAGTTCACTATAGACTTTACTACCGGAGGGTAATACTCGGCAGAAGTACCCACATCTGCCCAGGGCCTTGCCGCAGCAGACCCTTACCAAGAAATTCTATAGAGGCTGATAGCAATGGACCTTCGCCAGCAACGCTACATGGAGTATCAGCGCGACTTCAATAGATCTCTCGCCCACATGATGATGACAAGCTTCCCAAATCAAGCGATGCAATTCCCAGAATTCCTAGCTAACATCTTTGTCATTGTCGCCCCTTATACCGAGACAACACCTGCCCCAAGGCCGCAACCATTTTTCTGACCACGGACGCCTCAACAGTTTCATGCTACCGGACCTTCCAGGCCGGCCAGGTCTGCTGGAGTATCCTCTACCAGCCAACGGCCGTCCAAGAGGCAAGCTATTTTTAACTCTCCCTAACGGGAACCAATCCCTATGCCTAATCTCAGCAGAGACACTTTGTCTCGCGAGATTGATGAATACCACAGTTCGTCACACGAACCAGCAGCACGGAAGGAGTCAGCAGCACGGCCTAGGAGACTGCTCCGTACAAGCAACTCCTCGAAATCATTATAAATAATTTTTTTATGCTCTTATCTATTTCCTTATCGAAATTGTTTTTTACCTTATATGTTGAGCATTGAAGACAATGCTCGGTTTGAGTTTGGGGGTATTGTAGGTACAGAAGCACTGCCGAGGCAACTCACTACCGTGGCACTACATGAAAAAGGGAGTTTTTTTTTGAAAATTTTTGGCAATATTCTGTTTTCTTAAATTGCTGTTTTTAATCTTGCACTGCTCTACATCAGCTTTGCTTTAGCTTACTCCTTTAAGGCTATAGAAATCTTTCTCCTTACCATGACCAAGTTCTGTTTTGAAGGGATAACCATAGGATACTCATGGAATAAAACTTATAAGCTTGCTTTAGGGTTAGAAAACAAAGAAACACTTTTTGGACTTGCTTGTAAACTTAGGTGATAAAGACTTAGAACCTTTTAGAAAAATAACTAGAGGTGCCGATCACTGGCTCTAGTTTTGCTCTCCTTCATGCTAGAGGTGCCCGAAATTGGCTCTAGTATGCTAAATAGGTGGTTAAAAAATAAGAAAAAGAAGAAAATAGAAAACGCATATCTTGAGGTGCCCGAAATTGGCTTAAGACTTGTTGTTTTAAGGAGACAGCTTTAGTCCAAATTCTATTTGTCTTGAACTTAGAGTTTATCTAAGAAAGCCTTGAATCAACCTTTTCCATAAAACGCATACACTCACCTAGCCTTATAGCTTGTTTCTTAGTAAAAGTCGTTGGGTAAACTAGTGGCTAAAACGAAGAGATAGACATGACCATGGTGGGGAGAATAGATAGAAAGGTAAGACCAAAGGGGATTAAGGTTCAACAATTTGATGTCTTGCATTGCTTGAGGACAAGCAATAGTTCGAGTTTGAGGGTATTTGATGAGTGCCTAAAAGGCAGTTATTTACTACCCTTCTCATGGTACTTTATGCATCTATTATACACCAACTTGAACTAAAATATGGATTCATTGCATAATATTGGATATTCTGTTACTACTACTTACAAAGCTTACATTTAGAGAGAATGCAGATATTCTTACATATTCTATATATGTAGGAATATCTAGGGCCGAAGCAGCGATAAAACAGTGTTGAGGCCGAGGTAGAGACAAGGCCGCAGCAGTATCCAGAGTGGCAACATCAACATTGTAGGGGAATGAAAGACAAAAATATAGAGAACATTCTGGAAGATACAGCGCACCAATTGGACCAGGCTAGCGCACTAAAAGCCCAAGTCAAAGACCGAACGGGAAAAGCTGTCTAGAAGGTTGCAAACTTGGAAATATTAGATCCCATGAAGAAGACTTGCTCTCTACTCCAAGTTAGAATCTATTTAGGAAAGGTTTTCCCTAGGTTAAGACTATATATAGCCTAGCTGACCACATTGTTGAGGGAGCCGATTTTAGAGAAACCCTTCCCCAAAGATTTGTACCTATCGACATTATGTTCTAAATCTCTTAGGGATAGGTGGAGGTTGTAGATATTAGTGAGAGGAGAATGTTTCTTGTTTCTTTGTTCTAATGCAATAATAATATGAATGTTTGCTTATCCTATTGTCATTCCTTGTTCTTGCATTCAAGCTCGAGAGAGAAGTTTGTAAGTAATATATTTATCTAGCATCAAGAGAGTTAGATTCACGAAAGGGATAAGTACGGTGTTGACGAAACTAACTCGGCCTAGAGATAGGTTAAGAGTTTCAGAAGCTAAAAGAAGTGTTGGATTGGTTGGTGATTATCGTTGATTTACGCCGAGACATATCGTCAAATATCAGTCATCAACAGCGCTCTGACTTAGAGATAAGCGGCGTCAACTACGGACACTTTGTTGAACTTTGATGCATCTTCCCAAGAGGAAGAGATTGCCGCGACAGAGAACACTAATGCTGTAGAGGTTGTATCTACAGTACTGCCGAAGCAGTATTGTGTAATTGCATTAGGCAAGAAGAAGATCAATCGAATCCACTAATTGACGCAGCTGGATCCTACCCACTTTCTCTATATCGTTCTCAATCCTTTATTTTATGTTTTGTTATTTAGTTAGTTAGTTAAACAAATCTACTTATCTGTGTTTTTACTTTATCTTTCAGGAACAAGGGGAGACATACTAAGTATACCAATCCTTGTGGAGACGATACACGATATACTTATCACTTTATTACTTGCGACGTGTATTTATTCGAAGGCAACACCTACACCGTGACCACTACGTTGGAACACAGGCCCGTTACGACCAAATAAAGACATTAAAGTTAAGTTGCTTAAACAATGAAAGTGGATGTGATATGGCAAAAATGAAACATATGAGCAAAATGAGTAATATAACAATGTTTACAAAAAAACAAAATAGATTAAAAACGTAAAGCAAATATGCATGACATAATAAAATTAAAAGCAAAATGCACGAATATAAATACACTATGAACCAATATAAAGACATAAATGAATATGAATACATGAGTAGTAAAATAAAAAACAAACATTTAAATGTACATAACAAATAAGTGGAACAAAAATATATACATGAATAATAAAACAAATAAATAAATACACAAACAAGTAATAAATATAAATTAGAAACATGACATAATATAAAATAAACATGCAGAAAAGACATAATAAATAAATGCATGAACAAATAAATACAAAAGCATGGTATAGTAAATAAATATGCAACAAATAACTAAACAAAAATATATAAATTAAAAGACTAAAAAAACAAATTCATTGAAATGAATAAAAGGACCGACTTAAAAAGAACATTGAAACTTTAAGGATTTGAATCAAAATAAAAACAGTGACCAAATCTGAATAATTTGAAAACATCTGAGCCCTCCAAATGCTATTTTATAACGAGGAAGGGCCTAAAAAAATACTCCAGACACGGAGGGATCGGAAATGAAAAAGACTAATTTTTTAAAAAGATGTAACTGAAATCGGTGACTTGAATGTAAAGCCAAACAAAAGGGAAAGGACCGAGGGTAGGATTTTAGTGACACAAAGGGTTTTATAAAGCAAATAACCCACTTTTAAAATAGGGGCTGAGTATAAGAGTCAAACAGAAAATAACTCAGCCCCCTTTTCTCATTTTAAAACCGAAAGAGACAAAACTCTTCCCCATTTTCTTTGATCAGTTCATCCGAACATCACCAAAACCAAAAAACCCGCCATTTTCTAGATTCCGGCCACCACCCGCGGTGGCCGGCGAGACCAAAACTTAAAAAAAAAACTTTTGAAACCCTCTTCTTAACCCTTTCGAAAGCCAAATTCAGAAAAAAAAATTCCCTCGCTATTAAAATCAAAACGGGCTCGTCCCTCGTTTGTAAACCCAAACTCGAAGAGAGAAATACAAAAACAAGAAAGGATACCGGAGAATGGAAGAAACATGTGTTCCCTTATCCTTTAGCTCCCTATGGACCAAAGGCGTAAAGCTTATTGTCGGAATAAAAATGATAAACCAAAGAGATGTCCAATGGTTTTATATTGAAGGTAAAACGATGAATCTCTCCTCTAAAAAAAGTGAAAAGAAAAAAAGATGAGTATCTACCTCAAAATGATTATGTTCTTCTATTGATATTTTTGTTCGGGGGAGGAACCCTTACAAATGTTGCGGTTCTTTGCTCTTATAGCCGAATATTACAATTTTTCTCAATAAAAGGAAAAAATGATAATGCTTGATTTTCGTTGTATTCGTCCTTTCTGGAAATTGTTGGTGATTATCCCTTATAGATCTGAAATTTGATGCATTTTTGCCTCTGAAATCTTGAATTTTGCTCGGTTTGTACCCTGTAATTGCTGTTGGAATCGCATGGTTTCGCCTCTGATATCTTGTACGAATATGATCTCTTTTGTTTGTTTTACATGTGTGGCAATCGGAGAAACAAGGGGACTATCGGTGAACGGAATGCTACCGGCGAGAATGGCGAACGATGGTCTAGGAGGCAAGGAATCTCCAAAGAACCGAAAGGTCGCGCGCGTTGGAAGCTTAACAGATGACGCGTGTATGCGTGCCAGAGTTGGATAATCCTTCAGCTCTCGATCTGGACCATTGGATCCAAATTGGATCCAACGGTGGCGGAGTGGCTGCGCAAAGAAAAGGGTTAAGTTAGATTAGGTTTTTTACCGGTTGGGCTTATAATATCTATTTGTATCTGGGCTTGTAAAAAAAGGCTATATATTTTATTAATGTGGGTTTAATATATTATATTGGACTGTTTTAATAAACTTGGGTATTAGACATGGGTTTTAATTTATTTATCTTGTTTTTATTTATTTTATTAATAGTAATATAGTAATAAATAATAATAATAATAATAATGATAAAAATAGACTAAATAATAATAAAAAATAAAAAATAACGCTTTTTAGAGCGTTAACACCCTCCAAACTTAATATATTTCTTGTCCTCAAGCAATGACATATAAGGATGTTATGGCATTACTTTCAATCCTTGAAAGCAGTTCAGACAAAACATCAACCCTTAGAATATAAATGCTATAACAGTCTACACGTTATTGAGAATTCCAAGAACATGAACTAAGATAAGATGTTTTCCTTGTGTGTGCTGGATTGTATCTAACTTATGCTTAAGTGTTAGAAAAATTTTAGTTTTCCTTATTCACTATATCCTAGTTCCTAGAAATATACTCTTTTTTTTTAAACTGCTTCGAAGGGTGTCAGCTTATCACACCTATCATCCTTAACTCTAGATAAGTATGGAGCAAATATCTCATCCCCGAGCCAGTAGGTAGAGTCATCCCGTAACAACTTTCATTCGCTCATATACTGTAGCATTATTTATGTTCAGAGTATAACCTAAATTTTGCATTGAGGAGCGTCCTTCTACAGTTTTATGCTGAAGCATTTATATTTTTTTATACTCTAGCAAAAAGGAGTTTTTCTTTCTTTACAAATCAACTAAGGCATAGATTCTAAGTTTTCTAAAAAGTTCCTATCACTCAAGCATAAAAAACATACAATCGTGTCAATAAAATTCTAAAGCATCAAGTCCTAATTTAGTTCACTTCATTCTCAATATATTTACTAATTCAACTTAAAAGCCTCCAAATTCTTATCATCGGATATCAACTATTCTAACCTAAAAGCTGTTTTGAATTGAATCTAATGCTATAGCAAATTCATATGTATGCAAAATAAGATGAAAATGCTAAGGCAAAGACTTTGCTACCCCCAAACTTGAGGTTAGCATTGTCCTCAATGCTAAAAAAAATGAATCTATATGTAAAAATGAAAAAGAAAAAGAAAAAAGATGCTTACTTCTCAGTGGGTTTCATCTTGTGGAATGCCATCTTGATGCGTTTTCATGGCCTGTCCAGTGGTGATGGTTGCTCTGTTTTTGCTACTGCAATGGGTATCATGTCCTCCTCCAGCCTATAAGATGCGTGTCATCCAAACGTACACTTAATCTTACAGCGTGGGATGGATGTCACTAACTGATCTGTAGGAGGCACCTCTTCATGTGCTGATGAGTTAAGATCGAAATCATCACTGTTGATTTCAAATGTTCGTTGCGCAGAGGTTGGTGATTCCGTGATAGGTTCCTTGCCTTTGTCTTATGGTGATGGTTCTGATGGACCGGCAAGGACCTGTATGATGCTGTAGCAGAAGCAGCATGGGATTGTTCAGATGCTGGTGCAGTTGTTGTTGGCTCATTCTGTTGGCGGGCAGTGGCTTGTGCATTTCTTGGTGGAGTAGTCTGGCTGTGCTCTTGCTGTGGCAGAGTAGTCTGTTTGTGCTCTTGCTGTGGTAGAGTAGTCTGTCTGTGCTCTTACTGTGGCGGGGCTTGTTCCTTTGGTGCTTGGTCGGTCTCAATTGGGCCGGATATGTGGATTGGGAAGCTGGAAAAATTGTAGCCACCATCTTGCAGTAAATCTCGAAAGTTCAACTAAAGTATTAAGTCCCTTTTTTGGACGTAACTCTTGTAGGACATGAATTTGCTTTAAAGGTCTTGCAGCTGTAGTTATATCCCTTGCACAGTAACAGGTAGTGCACCGAAATTTGTTGTGGCATTTTTCAGCTTGGTTGATGGTTCAATAGATTCTGGGGTATTTACCTCTAATCCCATCAACTCAGGGATCTTCATCAAAGGTATCTCTTACCGTCCCTTCACCTTGAAGTCCTCATCATTCTTGAACACTCTCTGCTTCAGTGTTATAATGAGGCAAGGGAACGAAAGGGGGCTTTGCTTCCTTTTGAGCGAAGCATAAGCCTCTTCTAGAATGATCTTTCCCATATTGATCTTCCTTGTCCTCATCATTGAGTGTAGCAATTGTAGTCGGCCCAAGACAGTAGCCGTGTGAGTAGTCGGCATTAAGTTTTGCTTGATGAAGTGCATAGTTTTCCTTCTGGCTTCAAGGAAGTGCGGTTCACCGTTGTGTTTGCTTCATCCCAAATGGTTCCTTCGATACAGAGTTCTTACAGTAAGAAGTCTTGGTCTTTCCCCAACATCGATGCGACAAATATGGAGTGTTGGTCATCTTCATCCAGTCCATAGAACTGGTTGATATCTTGTGCGGTGAATGGCACAACATCTCCTCGAACATACACTATGGGTTGCCCCGGTCTTGTGTAGTGGGCATAGAACTCCTTTACCAGCGAGATGTTAAGTGGTTTCGCATCTTTATTTGCGGCAAAGTTGCAAGCAAAGTCCTCCCACTTGTGGCGTTTTATGGTGAGAGCTACTTGCTCTGGCAACTTCTGAAATGTCGCGGTGTTATAGAGGAAACCTTTCTCTTTGTGGATTGTCCGTGCCTTAAGCTTTTGGAATCTTTCCTTCGCAGCAGCATCCTTGAACTTTCTGATTCGAACCGGCCAAGCTTCAACAGCAGCTCTTGAAGACTCCTCAGTGTTCTTGTAACGCACTATTGTGATAGAAAAATCTGGATTAGAATCTCTTTGTGTTTTCGAAGAAGAGGTGAGTTTTGTGAAAATGGGAGTTGGTTATCTTGGAGAAGAAGATGGAGTAGTGGGGAAGAGAGAAGGATGGATACTTGTTGGGGAAGAGGGAAAGGAAAGAGAAAAAATAATGATGGATTGTGTAAGGGTTTGGACGGCTAGGGTTCTAGGGAAAGTAAAAAGGTATTGTGGGGGTTTAAATGAATGGTAAGTTGGAGAGAGAAAGGGGTTTTGTAATTAATGAAAAATAATTATGGGTTAAAGAATGGTTGAATTTGAACCAAACTCTCTCTTTTCCCATTAAAAACCAACCAAATTCTCCTTTATGGGCTCCTCATCTTCCTCCTTTGGTGGCCCAAATCAAATAACTCTAAATTTTTTCCCTCCACAACTGGTAGCCGTACAGTCCTTTCTATCTCCCAGGCCTCCCTTGCATAGACTGTGCACTACATACTGTCCTGTCGTGGCATGCCACGCCTCTGGTCTCATGCAGACTGTTGCAAGGACGCACAGTGGTCTGAGCTTGTACCTTCAAGAATTAAAAGCTGAATAGAGACAAAAAAGAAAATAAAACCATCTTAAAAGAAACTCTAAATAAAAACTTCTACTTTTTATTCAAACTAAAAATTAAATGCTAAAGCAAAATAAAATAGGGGGATAGAAATGCTCAGGCATTTTGCAGATTATGGTTGTTCTTGTCACGCACAATAGGAGCTCCATTATAGATCTTTAACCTTTGATCATTGACCTTGAATGTTTGATCTCCATTAAGTGTTTTGATCTCCACAATTCCATAAGGATAAACCTTATGTATTAGGAATAGTCCTGACCATCGAGACTTCAATTTTCCAGGAAAAAGTTTGAGTCTTGAATTGTAGAGTAACACTTGTTGACCCTCTGAGAAATGTTGTGGCAAGAGATGTTTATCGTGCCACTTCTGTCTTTTCTTTGTAAATCCTAGCATTCTCATAGGCATGTGATAGAAATTCATCCATTTCATTTAGCTCCCAAAGCCTGTTCTCTCCAGTTGCCTTGAAATCTATATTGAGCTTTTTGATGGCCTAATAAGCTTTGTGTTCGAGCTCTACGGGCAAATGATATCCTTTCTTATAAACCAGTTTGAATGGGGACATCCCTAAAGGAGTCTTGTAAGCTGTCCTATATGCCCACAAAGCTTCATCCAGCTTTGGAGACCAGTCTTTTCTCTTTGTGTTGACTGTCTTCTCTAGTGTTTGCTTCATTTCTCTATTGGAGATTTCAGCTTGGCCAGTTGTCTCTGGGTGATATACTGTAGCAATTTTGTGTCTGACTCCATAGCGTTGTAGTGCCTTAACAATGAGCTTGTTGTCGAAGTGGGTTCCTTCATCACTGATTATGGCTCTAGGGACTCCAAACCTTGTGAAGATATTCTTGTGTAAGAACTTCAAGACTGTCTTGGAATCATTGCGAGGTGTTGTCACCGCTTCTACCCATTTGCTCACGTAGTCCACTGCTAGCAAGATATACAAATCACCATAGGACGATGGAAATGGTGCCATAAAATCAATTCCCCAAACATCGAAAAGTTCGATTTCCAAAATATTTTACAATGATATTTCATTCCTCCTCGAGATGTTACCAGTTCTTTGACATCTATCACATCTCTTGTAAAATGCTTGAGCATCCTTGAAGAGTGAGGGCCAGTAGAATCCAGATTGAAGGACCTTTGCAGCAGTCCTTGATCCACCAAAGTGTCCACCACATGATGTTGTATGGCAATGGAATAGGATATCTTTTTATTCTTCTTCTAGTACACATCTTCGAAGCAATTGATCAGCATATTGCTTAAACAAATATGGTTCATCCCAATAGAAAATTTTTGCATCATGTTTGAACTTCTTGCGAACTTGGCTAGATAAATCAGGAGGCAAAATACCACTAAAAAGAAAATTAACAATGTCAACATACCAAGGTAATGCTGTAGCATATAAAATTTTCTTATTAGGGAAATTTTCCTTAATCTCAAAATCTCCTCCTAGATTATCAGGATTTTCTAGCCTAGATAGGTGATCTGCAACTTGATTTTCAGTGTCTTTCCTATCCTTTACTTCAATATCAAATTCTTGAAGCAAAAGTATCCACCTAATAAGTCTCGGCTTAGCATCTTTCTTTGTTACTAGGTATTTGTGGCAGAATGATCAGTGTGTACTATCACCCTAGTTCCTATAAGATATGCCCTAAACTTATCGAAGGCAAATACTACAACAAGTAACTCTTTCTCAATAGTGGTATAGTTAATTTGAGCATCATTAAGAGTTCTACTTGCATAATAAATAACATGGAAGAGTTTACCTCGCCTTTGACCTAGTGTTGCGCCAACTGCGTAGTCACTTGCGTCGCACATCAACTCGAATGGCTTAGTTCAATCGGGTGGTATTACTATTGGAGTTGAGGTAAGCTTCTTCTTCAGTTCATTAAAACCGATGTGGCATTTTGCACTAAAGACAAAGGGTTGATTTTATTATAGCAAATTGCAGTGTGGCTTAGACATTTTCGAGAAGTCCTTGATGAACCTCCTATAGAAGCCAACATGTCCTAGGAAGCTTCTGATTCCCTTCACAGTGGTGGGAGGTGGTAGCTTCTCTATCAATTCTACTTTTGCTTTGTCAACTTCAATTCCTTTGCTTGAAATTTTGTTCCCCAAAACTGTACCTTCGTTCACTATGAAATTGCATTTTCCCAATTGAGTACAAGATTGGTTTCTTCACAACGTTTCAGTACCTTGTCCAGGTTGCCTAGGCATTTTTCAAAAGTTTCTCCGAAGACAAAAAAATCGTCCATAAATACCTCCAAAAATTCTTCAACCATGTCTGAAAAAATTGTCAACATGCAACGTTGAAAAGTTGCTAGAGCATTACATAACCCAAATGGAACTCTTTGAAAAGCATGAGTCTCATAAGAGCAGGTAAAGGTTGTCTTCTCCTGGTCCTCTGGTGCTATAGCAATTTGGTTGTACCCAAAATAGCCATCGAGGAAGCAATAATAAGCCTTTCCCGCCAGTCAATCCAGCATTTGATCGATAAAAGGAAGGGGGAAATGGTCCTTCTTAGTTGCCTTGTTCAGCTTCCTATAGTCCATACAAATGCGCCATCCTGTGACTGTCCTTGTTGGGAGCAACTCATTGTCCTCATTCATAATCACTGTTGTGCCTCCCTTCTTAGGAATACAATGCACAGGGCTAACCCATGAGCTATCAGAAATTGGGTATATGATCCCTGCATCCAACCACTTGATAATCTCTATCATTACTACCTTCTTCATTGATGGGTTTATTCTTCTTTGGGGCTCAATAGAATTGTTGTGGCATTCTTCCAGTAGGATCTTGTGCATACAGATCATAGGACTGATGCCCTTCAAATCGGCCATAGTCCACCCTAGAGATTTCTTATATTGCAACAGCAAATTCACAAGGCTAAGCTCTTGGTTAGGATCTAAGCTAGAAGAAATAATCATTATCAAAGTATTGTGAGATCCCAAATAAACATACTTTAAATGCGGTGACAGTGGTTTTAAATCTAGAGATGGCGCATATAAAAGTGATGATTTATGAGGAATAAATTCAGAGAAATCAATTGATTCGAATTTTGTACCTGGTCCTGGCTTGAAGTGGCCAATTTGTTGTAGCTCCAGATGAGCTTCTTCTTCTTGATCATACTCCTCCAGCATTTTTGCAAAGTCCTTCATTTGCGGAGAATTGTCACAACAAAAATCTGCATCTTCTTCAATTGCTGCAGCATTTATCCCGGCTATACAATGACATTCTTCATTATCATCTATGTACTTGAGAGTTTTGAAGACATTGATGGTAATGGACTGATCTGCTACTTGCATTGTGAAGTCTCCCTTCTCACAGTCGATGAGAATCCGACCGGTTGCAAGGAATGGTCGTCCCAAGATGATGGGTGCTTTGTAGTCCACTACACAATCCAAAATCAAAAAGTCCACAGGGAACACAAACTTACCCACTTTTATTATCATATCTTCCACTTTGCCTTCTAGTCGGACATGAGAATGGTCCGCCAACTGTAGGATGACAGTGGTAGATCGCGTACTCCCTATACCAAGCTTCTTGAATATTGCCTTGGGCATCAAATTCAAACTCGACCCTTGGTCGCATAATGTTTTGCCCACAAAATTGTCTCCTATCGAGCATGGAATAATGAAGCTGCCAGGATCTTGCCTTTTCATGGAAAGCTCAGTCCTCCCAGAATAGAACTCAGATGCTATAGCAACTGTTTCAAAATTCTTAGCTTTTCTTTTCTTCATAACAATGTCTTTCAAAAACTTTGCATATGAGGGTATTTGATCAATAGTATCTAAAAATGAAATATTTATATGAAATTGGTCCAGCATACTTACAAACTTTTGAAATTGGAGATCCTCTTTGTGTTGTTTCAATCGTTAAGGGAATGGTGGTGGTGGTCTTACGTCCTCCAAAGGTTGCGATGGTACTGCTGCTTTCGCTGCATCATCTACAAGCTTCTCACCAAATGCCTCAGTATTTAAGTTTTCTCTAGTTCCTTCTTGAGCAGATTTTTCTTCTTGTTGTTCAGTTTCTTTTTGCTCCTCAATGTGGGTTTCATCTTTCTCCTTTCGTTTGAGTTGTTCTCCCGTGTTGATTTGTCTTCCACTCCTCAAGGTAAGTGCACTACATTACTTTTTGCTATAATTTTCAATGACTTCAGTATCACTAGGCAGATTGTCTCTCGGTCTTACTTCTAATGCTTGAGCAATTTGACCCATTTGAGTCTCCAGCGATCTCAGTGAAGCGTTGTGACTTTGCAGTAGTGCGCCTTGGGTCTGATTAGAGATGGTGGTGGAATGCTCCTGTAATAATGTTTTTGTTGATGTCATGAACTCCTTAATCGAAGCCATGAATTCTTGTAGCGAAGCTTCCAAAGAATTGTTGTTACTTTGATGATGAACTGTTCCCTTATGTTCATTTTGCCATGGCCTATTTCCTTGAAAACCTTGGACTCCTTGGTTTGTTGCCATGGATTGCTGCCTATTCGAGCTGATAGCTTGATTTGATCCTTGATTACCCCAAGAAAAATTAGGATGTTGTCTCCACCCTGGATTGTACGTGTTAGAGTAGGGGTTGTTGGAATTTTTGTTGAAGTTTCCAACGTAATGAGCAACCTCTAGATGAGTTGGGCAATCTTTATCGAAGTGGTTTCCACTACAGTGCATACAACTTAATGCCTTAGCATCTCGTACTTCACTGGGCTGTTGAAGATTCTTCAACATATTTGTGATAGTAGAAAGTTGTGATGAGACAGAATCATTAGCATCGAGCTCTAGCTTTCCTTGAGTTCGTCGCCCTATCCCAAGCCTAGTAGTTAGAAACTGATAATCATTGTTGGATATCTTGTCCAAAATATCAAATGCTTCTTCTGGCGACTTGTTCAGCAATGTCCTATTTGCTGAAGCATCTAACATCATTCTTGTGGGTGTGTTAACTCTATTGTAGAACATCACGATTTGAGTCCAGTCTTGAAAACCGTGATTGATACACCTTTTCAGCAAGCTTTTGTATCGATCCCAATACTCATACATCGGCTCGTCATCCCCTTTTCTAAAGGATGCTATCTTATTTCGCAATTGAGTGTTCATGTTGGGTGGGTTGTATCTCGCTAGAAAGCTTTTGCACAAAGTTGTCCATGACTCCATTGAACCGACTAGAATTCCATTCAACCATTCTCTTGCTCGGTCTCTCAAAGAGTATGGAAATAGCTTGAGCTTCAACACATCCTCGTGTACTCCTTGTTGGCGGAACGAATCGCAAACCTCCAAGAAAGCACAGATGTGCTGTCGAGCGTCCTGGTGTAGAGATCCTTCAAACTGTTCGATCGAGTTGAGCATATTAATCATCACAGGCTTGAGCTCAAAGTGTGTTGTCTGTATCTCAGGTGTCACTATCCTAGGATTGAGGTCATCCAAGATCAGTGTCAAGTGATCTCGAATTGCCCTTGGCCTTGCTACTATCTCCTGATTTGCTGCAGCATTTGGATTTGCTGCAGGTACTGCTCTAGCATTTTGATTCTGTAGATCCTGATACATGGCTCTTGTTCTTTACTCTTGCCTTCTTTGTCTAAAATACCTTTCGATTTCTAGAATAAATGGTTCGAGGGATTCCCTACGATTCACTCTGGGAATCCACTAACCTAAAACCTAAAGGATAACAAAGAAAAAAAAAGATTAAACCAAATAAAAAGACTCAAAACAAAAAATAAAAAGATAGAAAATATGGAAACAATGATTGAAATAGCCTATTGCCTCAATCCCCGACAACGGCGCCAAAAACTTGTTGAGTGTGCACGCAATGTTTGATAGATTGATTAAAATATGTGAATATGATTGAATTGCGTGCAAGAGTGTGCAATTATACACATCGAACAAGTAATAAAGTGTGTGAGTGAGATCGTTCCCACGAGAATTGGGTAAGTTAATTAAAAAATAGTTACCATACATAAAAGATAAAATAATCTTTTGTAAAGCCATATACTAAAGCAAATCTGCGAGTATCACTAAAAATGCTTTAGCAAAATAGAACTATCACCAATGATGCTGGAGCAAAACAAAGGATGTCACGAAAATGCAGTAGCAATAAACAGATATTGGAGAAATAAATAAAGCTGCACAAACACAACACTGAAAAGATAATCAAGCTTAAGACAAGCTAGGCTTGCTATGGCATGACTTCACTACTCTCCTGGATGTTATTGTTCCCAAGGTTTACTAGTGCTCGATAGAGTTTACTGAAAATGCCTCAACTATCCCTAGTCAGAAGGCCTAACACTAAAAAATGCTAAGGCATTACCTCCCGGTCTCAATCCTAACACTTCTAATGTTGATAAAGTGCTACCGTTTTTAGTCATTGAAACTTTACCTTATCCCTAACGCAAGTTAGGATTCTGCTCCCGTAGCAACCCCATTGTTCAAGTTGGTCTAGCTTTGTCTATCCCTAGATCTAAGCTTCCCAACCCTCTTGAGCTATGGCTACCTCCCGGTGCTCTTACAAACCAAGGTTTAGAGTAAAAACTGTTAGCATTCTTGAACAAAACACAAAGTAAACTGGAAACAGTAAAACATCCATTAAAACAAAATTAAAATCATCCAAAACAAGCCTTAGCCATACTAGTTTAGTTCATGGCTAGGAATGAAGAACTATTCAACTTTCGTCCTTTGAAATACATATTCATCTATTTAGAAAAGAGGTAAACAAAGTGAAGAGGAAGGAAGTCTCAAACGCTTGTACCGTGACACTTCTTAGCTTGCCGCTCCTCCCGAAGTCGCGCAAATCCCTTGCTTGAAGCTCTCCTACAATGGTGGCTTGGCTAAAGGTTGAAGACGACCTAAAGTGGCCTCCTTTTTTCTTTCTTCTCCTTCTTGCTTCCTTAAAGCTCGCTCTTTTATGGCTCCTTAGCTACTGATTTTTCTCTTTTATCTTGCTCCAAACACTCTCGGCTCTCTTGTTGAAGGAGGCTTGGCCTTGTATTTATAGGAGGCTTCTAGGGTTTGGTGCCCTAAAGGTGCCAAGGGAATATCCCCTAACATTTGCTTCAGTAGGTGGCAGAAATGTTTGGTCTGCAGGGGACTGTGGCAGGTCTGCAAGGGGTGGTGCGACGTCTGCAGAATTTGCAGAGGGGGTACAGCTGGCCTGGAAAGCACGTGGAGACAGTGGGCTGTGGGTGTGTCCTTTTCTTTTGTTCTGCTTTGTCCACCCACAATGTTGTAGCATCCTTGAAGTCCGAGCCAACACTTAAGAAATATGCTACGACATCTCTTCCACTCTTTCAACTTTGCTTCAGCATCTGCATATCATAACCAACAATATACCCTTTGTCGCGACCGTTTTAAAACCGAAAACGTGTGGAAAAATTGCCTAGCGATTAATCTTGAGAAATTCGAATTTTATTACTTTTAACCCAAAATTTTTAAAAAAGTGTTTATAATTTAATTTTAAAAATAGATTTGGAGTCGCCACCGGCCACTTTGGTAGGCCAGACACCATAAAACAAACCAGAGATTCGTTAAAAACATTTGAGTTCGGGAGTCGGTTACGTGTAAGGACGACCCTTACAAACGCCGAAAAATTGGTACCTTATTAATTACACGTGGAATTTTGATATTTTGAATATAGATATTAATTTAATTCTTTATTGTTAAAGAAACACTGCTTGAATTGAGGATATCATTTTGATTAAGAAAATATATCTCTTTTAAACTCGGGCCGAATGAGACGTCCTCTAGATAGGAAATCTCACCCAAATTTAAAAAAATATAAATTCCGCCTCAAAAGGTTTAAATGCATGACCATTTATTTATCTTGTTCATTTTAAGTTCTAATCTAGGAAGGCTCTATTAATTAAATATTAAAACCCTATTTAAATTATTAATTTCACTAAGTGTATGATAACATTCGAATGCTCGGACACTACCATCTTGTCACTTAATAAAATTAATAATTTTACTAATGTCACTAATTATCTACCTACCAATTTTATTTAATTCTAAACCTAAATTTTTCATCAAATTCTAGGTTTTTAGTAGCATATGAATTCGATACCATGGTACACTCTTTAGGCCAGTATCATGGTACGTCAAAATACCGGTCTCTCAGTGTATCCGAGGTATAAGATTTAAATACTATCGTTACTAATTATCTCTCTATTTAAATTATTAATTAAAACAACTAATCCTAGAAGGCTCTAAATTAATTAACTAAATGATGATTAAGTGATCTCCTAACAAATATGCTAGGCGATTTTTTTAAAAAGAGACATAATTAAATAAAATAAATAAACAAAATAAAGAAACTTGATTATTTTTCATTAGAAAATATGGGAGTTCGAATTACAACCAAGATGATCAAAATTGAGCACAAAGGGACTTACATGGTAACGACAAAAAAAAAAACAAGAGTTCAATGTCAAGGGATGAATTAGATTTAATTAAGTTTAATTAATTTTAAAGTTTAGAATCTTTAATTAAATTAATCACTTAATCAAATTTTCCTAAGTTTTAAATTTTAATTAATCCTAATTAGTTTTAAGGTTCACTTAGGCTAAATTAGATCTAATTAGGTTAAATTAATTTTAAATTTTATCTTAGAAACTAAATTAAATTCAACTAAGAACCTAATTAAATAATTCCTAAGCCTTAAAATTAAATTAACACCTAATTAACATCTAATATTTGATTAAATTTTGAACTTGGGGTTTGATCTAGAGTGAAACTAAGGACTTAATTGAGTGAATTTTAAAGTTTTAAGGGTTAATTAGGGTGTTTGGGGACCAAAATAAATAACAGTCTAAAGCTCGAAGGACTCATGGGAGAAAATTCCCTTGTTTTCTCACAAACACTAAAAACCTAGAAAAATTTTCCATTTTAGATCAAAACACACATATTTTAGCATGATGTTCATCTTGTTCTACAATGAACATGAAGAACACTATGAACACCAACCCGGAACACCATGAACTCCGCCCATAGATGCTATCATTCCGGTGAGTTCGCCGGCGACCACACATGGCCGGTGACCATCGTCTGAACATTCCAGCCACCACTTCTGGCACCGGTGAACTCGCAGAAAACCTCTAAAACTACCGAAAACATCTTGGAAACTCAATTTTTAGATCTAAACACCATAAACGCACCTAAATCTTACCCCTAATGATTCAAAAACCACTCTAATGACACCCTAAAAATACTTAAATCTACCTGGATTTCTCCCTAAAACCGAAAATAACAGAGATGAACCAAAAGCAACTAACGACAGAAAAACAAAACAAAACAAGGGCTTACCTCCTCAATCCACCGAAAATCTCTTTCGATTGCCCTCTTGTCGATTCAAACTCTCTGATTCAAACTTTTAGCTGTTTTCATTCTATTCCCCTCTTTTTCAGATTCGAAGGTCTCTATTTAAAGGATTTTTCAACAATCCTAACTCAAATCAAAAACTACCAAATCCCTAAAAATTCTCCTACTATCCCTCAACACAATCCCCACTAAATCTAAAACTCTCATATATCTTCAAATTTTCTGTTTTTTATTTTATTTTTTATTTTATTTTTTTGTATTTTTTATCTTTTTATTTGATTTTTCAGTTATTTATTTTATTATTATTATTTTTAAAAAAGAAATTCATGTTAACACCCTTCAAAGCAATATCTTTTAAAAATAAAAAGAAAATAAAATAAAAACCTAAACTAAATGCAAATGCACATGAAATACAGTTAAATGCAATGGAAATTATCTTGAAACCAAACAAAACCTTAAGAAAAAGGATAGAAAATAACGCTTTTTAGAGCGTTAACAATTCTCATTTTTCTCCTCAGTTTGCCTACCATATTGCTATTTATCCTCTACTGCCTTTGCATCAGGTCCTACCTCGGCCCCAATTTGTTGTCTCGGCAATACTTGTTCCTACACAGTCATGAAAATGCAGTAAATTATGCCTTTTCTATAAATATTCTCTTTAATAGCATAATCCCTAAATATAGCACATTAAGTACATGTTTTTGCTCCAAGTAGGTGTAGAATTGATGATAAGTGCCCATAAAAAGTGTAGAAAGTGATAGTGAGTTTAGCACTTATCATGTCACCATGGAGAGCATCGTTCTTGTTTGTTCTGAAGAAGGACGAATCGATGAGGATGTGCATCGACTATCGTCAGCTCAACAAAGTCACGATCAAGAACTGATATCCGTTGCCAAGGATCGATGACATATTTGATCAATTGAGAGGTACCCTTATGTTTTCTAAGATCGATATGAGATCGGAGTGCTATCAGTTGAAGATGGTGGAAGAGTGTAACATCCCGATTTTTGGGTTAGTAGTTTGAGTGATGGTTTAGGGAATTCGATTCGGGTCGAATCGGGTTCTTCAGTTCTTTATTCTTAAAAATTAAAATAATAATATTCTAATCGGACAAGTAATAATTTTGGGGAATGGTTTAGAAATATTAAAATGATGTTTTAAAATTAAAAAAATGTTATTTGAACTTCAATTTGATTTATAATTAAGTTTAATTATGTACTAGTGACCAAATTGTAATTTTGGAAAAAGATTTGGTGGTTTAATTGGTGTTTTTCGAAAATAGGCATTTTTAGTGACTAAATTGGAAAGGAAGCTATACTTAGAATCCTTTGAGGTCCATAAACCCAATTTATTTTTAATTAATGACCACTGTTTTTAAATAGTTTTTAAAAAAGATGATAATTTTATTTTCTCTCATAACCACTTATTTTTTCATCTTTTCTCTCATGATTTTCTCTCCATTTTCTCTCCATATTCTTCTTCAAATTTCTTCAATTACTTGCTGATTTCTTTATCATTTTCAACAAGATTTATTTCATTTTATTCATCTTTTCATTCTCTAAAAAGTCTATTCATCAATTTTGCAAAATCAACATCCATTTTCAAGAAATTAAGGAGAAATTTCTCATCTTTTTGGTGGTGTAAATCTCAAAGGTAACTTGCTGCATTTTAATCTTTTTCTAAGTTTCTTTATTGAAATTCCCAAGTATTAGCTTGCTAATCATTAAGTGAAACTTGATTTCATGTTTTTAATTCTAGATCTAATGATTTTATGAGGATTTTTGTGAAATCTTTTTAGATCTCAATTAATGATGTAATTAGGTTGATTTAATTATTTTATTATGTCACTTAAATGATTAAATGAGTCTTGAATTGATGGAACATTAATTTAATCCCGGAATAATGCAATTGGTGTTGTTTTAAGGTGATTTTCGGTTATTTTAGGGGTTGTTTTAGGTGTTTTAATGTTTCTGGAGGTATAAGGATGGTTTTGATGTGTTTTTGGTTCATAATTGAAGTGGATTGGATGTTAGAATAATTAGTTTTTGGGCTGATGTTATTCGGATGTGTTTCGGCTTAGTTTTTGGTCTTTTCGGCTAAGTTTTTAATATTTTTGTAGAGGTTTGATGTGGCTGCTGGTTTGAGCATGTTATGATGTGAATATGCTCTTTTTTTTAATGTTGTAGATATAGTGCAAGAAGTTGCTTAAGTGGTTGGTGCATTAGCATTGCCATCGGAGCATCGACGAGGGCTCGTTTCGCTTGTCGGTGAGTGTTTTCTGACTTAAAGCGAATCACATTCATTCAGTTCTGTTTTGGGGGTTATGGAATAGTGTGAAAACTTTTCATAGTTCAAGAGTAAGTAAAGTAAATGATTTTAATGCATTATCATGAGTTTCGGCTATTTTCAGTGAAGGCATTTATGATGATAACTCAATGAGATTTTTTGGAAATGCATAAGTATGATTTTGAAATGATGCATGCATGAGATAATTGCTGAAAATGCATGGTTTAAAAAGACGTTCATGGTTAGGGAAACATGAAAAATGAATTTGGAATATATGTGGTTATTTGCCTTCAAATTAAAGGTGCCATTGGACATGACTTTCGGTTCATTTGTTGAGCACATTATGAATGCATTATGAGCTAAAAATGAATTGGAATATTTTGTGGTTATTTGCCTTGAAATTGATGGTGCCGTTGGGTATGACATTTTGTTTATTTGTGAATATATTATGCATGCATTATGAGCAGCAAATTATCATGCACATTTGATTATGATATTGGCTTAGTGACACCAACTTTAGATTCGAATACGAATGACATGTCATTAGGATTGTCTTGAGTGCACTATAAACATTATTGAGAATAAAGAATATTGCCTTCAAGTAATAAGGGTGACTTTGTGTCCAATCGTACGTGGTAGAATCGCCTACACGTAACAAGGATGACTATGTGTCCAACCGTGTGTGGTAGTGCTATAATGGTGACTTTATGTCATTTCAATGGTGACTTTGTGTCATGTCAATGGTGACTTCATGTCATGATGAGACTAATGGTCTCTAGCAATGGATCCATGTATTCGGTGAACTTAAGGTTCACAATAAGTGATCACTAGAAAGCCAATATGCATACATGGATTTAAAGAGAACATTATGCATCATTCATGAATTGTTTTAGCAATGTTGAACATACTCAAGAAAGAGATTTGATATTATAGACATGAACGTGTAATGTTAAGCATGCATATTTTTAACATGCATTGCAAACTATGGTTTAAATATGGTTTTAAGTTGATACATAGATGATTTTGTTGGAGCTTCCTCACTAAGCATGTTGTGCTTAAGCTCTTCTTTCATCTATGCAGAGCAATAGAGACTTCTTTGGGCTGCATTTGGAGCAAGAGCACCAAGGGGAAAAGCTACATAGTTGTTGGTATGTTTTGGCAAATAAGTTAGGGCTTGGCAATATGTAAATCAATCTCATAGTAGAGTGAGTGTACTACTTGGTTTTAGACTTGTAAAGAGACTATATTTTGCTTGAGCTATTGTTGTTGGAATGTAATAATGTTTTGGATTGCCTAAAGCATGAGCATACATGATTGTTTTTTATTTTAAACCTTATCAAAGAAAGCATGTACACCTGTACAAGCATGGACATTCTTGTTTCTAACTATATTTTAGGAAGCATGCCTATAGGATATTTGAGGTTTTTGATGTTAATATTAGTGTGGTTTATGTTGTTTTTATGCTTAGGAATTATGTATGTAGTTGTGGGTGACTAATGGTTGTGTCTTGAGTCGGTTGAATTTACATAGTGTGACGGAATTTTAGGTTCCAGGCATCAAGTTTCGAAACCTTTGGGGAAGGTTTCGGAACCTTTGTCAAACAGTTTTGAAACCTTTACGGTAGGTTTCGTAACCTTTCGGGCAATTTCGATTTTGGAACCTTACTGGACGCGAAAAGTTTCAAAACCTTCAGGGAAGTTTCAAAACCTTTTACATAAAATTTCGAAACTTTTATGGAAGGTTTTGAAACCTTTGGCTGCCAGTAAATGAAAGTTGCTGGAAATTGCATTTTAGTCTTGAATTTCTTTCTTTGTTCATTTAGGGTATCTACAGATGTTATTTTGAGCTAAAATTTTACATGTATGCATAAAGTTGATTAAATTTCAAGACAGATAACTCAATTCGGACGAATTCCTTATAATTTGAAAGATTTATATTTTGGTCCCTAATTTAGTGAAACATGCAATTGATGATGTTAGAATGCTCCGTTTGATTTGAAATTTTCCGTGAGGGATACTTGTATGTTCAATTGAACTCTTATGAAAAGAATTTCTACTTTATCATTAGAATTTAAAATTTTTATGTTTTAGTCCTTAATTCACTTAAGTGTTTAATCGGATGCTTGTTTGTGATTAGATTACATCCGTTAATGCTTTGTATGAGACCAAGACATGTAAGAACATAATTACGCATCTAGAAAAAAATATATATCAGTTTTCAGGGTTATTTATCGAATCGGACCTTCGTGGGTTTGGTTCGATATTCCCCGTGTGACCCGTTATTGTCGGTTCCGTCTAGGCCGGGCTAAGGGGGTTACAAAGAGGATGTCCAAAAGACCGCTTTTAGAATATGGTATGAACATTATGAGTTCTTAGTGATGTCGTTTGGGCTCATGAATTCACCCGTAACTTTTATGGACTTGATGGATCAGATCATCTAGTCGTACTTGGATCAGTTTTTGGTTATGTTCATCTATAAAATCTTGGTGTATTTATGCTTGGAGAAGGAGCATAACTATCACCTAAGAGTGGTTCTTCAGGTTTTGAGCGATAGGCATTTGTACACTAAGTTTAGTAAGTGTGATTTATGGTTAACAAAGGTAGAATTTCTCGGCCACATAGATGTAGCAGATAGCATCCGATTTGATCCTCAAAAGATCCAAGTTGTTGTGGAATAGAAACCACCAAGGAATGTATCGGATGTCCGTAGCTTTTTTGGACTTATCGGATACTATAGAAGATTTGTTAAAGGCTTCTCGATCATAGCAGTACCGTTGACAAAGTTTCTTCAGAAAGAGATTCTATTTGTGTGGAATGAGAGGAGACGGAAAAGTTTTGAGGAACTTAAGGCTTATCTTACGGAAGCACCTGTCTTAACACAACCAAAATCGGGTAAAGATTCTATGGTGTTTAGCGATGCTTCCTTGAATGGGTTGGGTTGTGTGCTCATACAAGAGGGTAAGGTAGTTGCTTATGCCTCGAGATAGTTGAAACCCTATAAAAGGAACTATCCCACCCATGATCTTGAGTTAGCGGTAGTTATCTTCGCATTGAAGATATAGAGGCATTATCTTTATGGGGAGAAATACTATGTCTACACCGATCATAAGAGTTTAAAGTATCTACTTACCCAGAAAGAGTAGAATCTAAGACAACGATAATGGATAGAGTTGTTGATATACTATGACTGCGTCATAGAGTATCACCCTGGTAAGGCGAATATGGTCGTAGATGCTTTAAGTAGGAAGTCCATATCGGAATTGAGAGTCATGTTTGCCCGGTTGAGCATGACCAAGGATGGTAGTTTGTTGGCAGAATTGCATGTAGAGCCCATGCTAGTTCAAGAGATGAAGAGAGAACAAGCATTAGACGATGAGTTGATTGCTCAACTTAAGGCTTGTCAAAAAGGTGAGGTGTTAGACTTTGAGGTACGGGATGGTGGATTCTTGTACTTAAACAGTCATTTGTGTGTCCCTACTTTTGAAGATCTGAGATATTGAATCTTAAGGGAAGCTCACTGCAGCCCATTTTTTGTTCATCCGGGTAGTAACAACATGTACCAAGACATTCGTCTTTTCTTTTGGTGGTCTTGTATGAAAAGAGATGTTTCTGAGTTTATGACAAGATGCTTAGCGTGTCAGCTTATGAAAGCGGATCAGGTTCCTTCAGGTTTGCTTTAGCCTATCCAGATTCTACGGTGGAAGCGGAATCGTGTAACCATGAAATTTGTCATCGGGTTACTGATGACGTTGAGAAAGCATGATACTATGTGGGTCATTGTTGACCGGTTGACTAAGTTGGCTCACTTCTTACCGATAAAGATGGATTTCAGTTTAGAAAGTTGGCTAAGATGTACATAAAGAAGATCGTGAGGTTTCATGGTGTACCTTCATTGATAATATCGGTTAGGGATACGGGGTTCACAACAAGGTTGTGGAGGTCTATCCATAATGCTTTGGATACCAAGTTGCACTTTAGTTCAACTTTTTATCCTTAAACCGATAGATAGTCTGAGCAAGTCATCTAGAACTTGGAGAATATGCTTAGGTGTTGTGTTGTAGACTTTGCTCGAATTTGGGAGGATCGGTTACCGCTTGTGGATTTTGCTTACAACAATAGTTATCAGTCAAGTATAAAGATGGTACCTTTTGAGGCCTTGTAAGGGAGTAGGTGTAGGACACCTTTATGTTAGACCGAGCTAAATAAGAGAAGGATAGTAGGTTCCGAGCTTGTTGAGAAAACCAAAGAGAAGGATCATAAGCGCAAGGACATTGAGTATGAGTTAAGAAAAATGTTTCTCAAGGTATCTCCTTAGAAATGGATCATCCATTTTGGACGAAAAGGAAAGTTAAGTCCAAGGTATGTAGGACCATACGAAGTTCTTGAGAGAGTAGGATTAGTGGTTTATCGACTAGCTTTACCTCCAGAATTAGCACATATCTATAATGTGTTCCACGTGTCCATGTTGAGACGTTATAATTCGGATCCTTCGCACGTTGTTCAGCTTGAGGAAATCAAAGTTAATACGGATTTGACTTACGAGAAAAGGCCAATCAGAATGGAATTTGGAGAGCTTAAACCTTATTCTTTTGGTGTTTTTAAGCTATAAAAATCATACCAAGTTCTTTCTAATCCGTTTTTTATCTTTCTCTTGTAGAGAGAGACGTTGGTGAGTCCTCAAGAAGCCTTGGAAAGGAGAAAGCTTAAAGAAATAAAAGAAGTTCGTGTTAGCTATTATTTTTGCAAGGTTAGTACTACTCCACCTCTTAATCATCATGCATATCATATTTTAAGCTTAATAGCAAGTTGTTGATTGAATGTTATATTTGCATAAGCTTAAATGCCCATTAATGGTGGAATAAGTAATTACGGATTAACCTCAGTTTTTAGTGTCTAAACATGTTTAGGAATGTTCCCTTAGAGTGTAGAAACGATTTGGGATTGAATGGGTGAATTTTTTATAGAATTCTAAGTGTTGGAGTGTTCAAAACTGCATCTTTCGTGCAGTGGTATCGATACACTTGAGGGGTGTATCGATACCCCATAGAGAAAACTTAGGCGAGAAAAGCAGGTGTATTGGAACGTCTAGCCCGTGTTTCGATAACGAGGTCTCCAGTAGCAAATCGTTTTGATACCCCTTAGGGGCGTATCGAAACTGATAACCTTGCTTAGTATTGATGAGTTATCGTTATTATATTATGCGCAAGACCATCTAGGACCTTGCTTAGTGCTGATGAGTTCCTTAGCGGATTTTGTGGAGTGGTATGCCACAGGCCTTGCTTAGTGTTGATGGGTCCCCTACTTCTGTACTACTATGAGATAATATGAACATCGATATATATATATGTATATATATATATATATATATGAGATATAAATATGAGATAAGAATACTTGAGATGTTGTGTGGACTTCCATTCACATGCATATGCTATGTGCCGATAATATGCAAGCATGATATCATATGTTTATGCGGTTATGGTAGTGTCGTTGTACTCATTCCATGTCATCATTCATGTTCCTTATGCTTATTTATGCTATGATTGATGTGAAACGGTTAGTTGAGTACCCACTGAGCTTTTGTAGCTCAGCGTTTTGAAATGTATTTTCGTGTGTAGATTAAGGAAAGCTTGTTCGGAGGAGCATTATCGTGGTGGGTTCAGCATCGACATTTGTTGTCAGAGTACTGTTATTAGGCATAGTGGGCTATGTACTTTAGGACCCTATATGTGTAATCGCAACTTTGTTTTATTTAATTGTGTTGAATGCTTTAAGTTGGATTATAATATTTTAGGAGCTCCAAACATTTTAAAGATACTCAAATTTCATGTGTTATTTGGAATCATATTTTATGGATTTATGTTAAAAATGGGTTTGAACTTATTTCTTGTTGGGCTTTTGAAACGAAAATTTTGAAATACGGATTTGAGGCCGAAGGCCCAGCGTGACACCGGGTCGAGAGTGTTACAATATCACTATTGTTTTTCGCAATTGTGACAAGGTAATTTTGTCACTATTAAATTTAATTTTAATTGTGACATTCTTAATGTGTGTCAAAAATGTATAGTCACTCTTGATATTTTTATTGGAAATTAATAAATTATCATATATTATAAAAAATTTATCTATCAAAAACATTATTACAATATAAAAATTATATAAAATTTTATTATTAATTAATAAAATTTCTTCAAATTCAAAATATTATTATTATTATTATTATTATTATTATTATTATTATTATTATTATTATTTTAACATAGTGTATAAGAATTAAACATATTTTAATAAAAATATTTGAAAAATATCAAATTATAATTTTTAACAAATAAAAATATTATCACACGATATAAAAGTGAAAAACTAAGACCTAAACATAGAAATAAACTTTAGGCAAGATAATATTTTTAGCATCACTATTTGTATCTTAACTCATCTCCTCATCAATAATATAAGTAAACCCATCGTGATCAGATTCACCTCTTTCATCCTCAACATCAATGTTCCATTAGGATTAACTGGAGTTACATCAATAAGTGTACTAGCTAATTGAGGCCTATCCAAGGACATCATATCATCATCATCACCATCATTATTTATATTAAATTCATGAAATTTGAAATCTAATTCCTCATTTGTTAATGAAAAAAAAAATTGTTAACGAAAGAGATTGTTTTAAAATTTTACATAAAAATTAAAAACTATGATTATGGATGAATTACTATGGTAATCTACTTTGGAGATCTATGAGATAATTTTAAATTTTTACAAATTTAAAACGTTTTATTAAATTAGTTAGTGGTATGGATCATTGTTTCATGCTACTTAAAAATTAAATTTATTTTTTAAATCTTTTTAAAGTATTATAATTTTAAATTAATATTTTATTTTAAGTCATAGTAATATGATTCATTAAAAAATTAATTTTTTTCATAAACTTAAATTATAAATATAATCGCCCTTGAAAATATATAATTAAAAATGAACCTAGTTTATAATAAATAAAAAATAACATTAATCACATTTTTATTAAAAAATGATATTTAAGTTCCGAAAATTTTAAATTATAAATATAATAACCCTAAAAATATATAATTAAATATGATCCTAATTTATAGTAAAATTAATGTTTGATTTATCTACCAGATTACTAAATTTTTTTGTCTATTCTATTATCCATTTAATTTTAAAAAATAATCATTCTAATATTTAAAATTATCAATACTTATAAATTATAAACAAATTATCCCACATTCATCAATACATATAATATTTGAAATAATTACTAAAAAACTTTACGTTAAAGAAAAATTAATCTTAAATCCCGTCTTCTTGTTGAACGATATATACCAAGAAATATTAAAACAAGTGCAAGAATTGAAAGCAAATGCAAGCTAATTTTCTTTGTTGATAATATGTGTAAATCTGTTCAGTTTAAAAGAAATGATAACATCAGTTACCCATATATACATTTTGTTAAAAGAGATTTAATAATAGGAAAATTCTACGACGGGCGACGAATACCGTTGAACATTACTAACGTTGAATATCGCTGAATACTATTAAATTAATTAATAAAGATTAAAAATTTGAAGGACTTAACATGTAATTAATAATTATTTAAAATTTTTAATTAAATTATTTTTTATATAATTTTTTTTATTTTTTAATAAGGATAAACTACATATTTAGTACTTCACCTATTTCTATATTTTTATTTTGATACTTAAACTATTTTTTTAACAAAATAATACCTAATTCTAAATTAAATTAATTTTTTATAAGCATATAAAACCGAAATCAATTTAATGTCATGTTGAACATCATAATGTGAGGCAATTTTAAAAAAAAATTAATCTTTTGTTAAAATATTATTATTTATTTATTTTTAATAATCTAAAAACTATTACATATTAATATATGTTTATAAAAATTATTATTTATTGTTAATTTTTTATAAAAAATTAGTTAAATGATAAAAAAAAATTTGAATAATTGTGATTATATTGCCAAAAAACAAGTTATTGTGAATATAAAATCTGTACAAATACAAATACTGAATAATGTACAAAGATTATATTTAAAGACTAAAGTTTGGTGGGCACATACTAATATATTATTTTGTACCAAGATTATATTCTCGTATATTTGTTCTAACTAATTAAATTTTTACCGACAGATGAATAATGGTGAAAGTGAGAAAGTGTTTCTACGATTGTTTTATTAGTTTATTTTGATGATAATTTTAATACGTCTTTATAACATTTTGTTTATCTTTTTAATAATTTAACGTTCATATAACGAGTATAAACGAACATTTTTCATAGTGAAGATTGATATTTTGTTATGATCATGATCCCTTTTATGATTTATCCATATGTCAAAAACTAGAGGCTAAAAGATTTATTTTTCATATAAAATATTTAATCAAATTATATAGTTTCTTAATTTTATTAAAAAGAAATAATAAATTTATATTTTTAGTCTAAAAATTAAAAATAATCTTTAAATTGATAATACTTAGACTAAGTTGATAAATTGTCTAATTTTTAGAGACTATAACTATTATTTGGTAATCAATGTCACTATTTTCGTTTGTTTTTAACAATCAAGGTGCCAAAATAAAAATAATATGTAATATTAGGTACTATTTTGCTAAAATAATTAATTTAAGTATTAAAATAGAAATACAAAAATTGGTGAGGTACTAAATATGCAGTTTATCTTTATTAGAAAATCAAAATTTTAATGTATATAAAAATAATTTAAGTAATTTTTTATGTAATTATTAATTATATTTTAAGTTCCTAATATATATAATTTTTATCAATTAGTTTAATAATGTTCAGCGATGTTCATCGTTAGTGGTGTTCAGCAGTGTTCGTCGCACGTGGTAGACTCATCCAGATACATAACAACTTTTTTATAATATTATAACAAACAATATTGTTTTCCTAAGATCATGGTAGATTTCATTAGAGTAATTTTAGACCATTTTGTGATTTAAATTTTATATTGTAAAAAATATTAAATAAAGTTGTTATTATATTATAATAAATATTATTATTTATAAATACAATCCCACTCAATTATTTAAAATTTAATTAAAATTTTATTTTAAAACTAAATAATATGGATGCAAATTACTATTATATTTTATATTTTTCATTAAATATAGATATTACATTCGTAAATATTAAAATTTATAATAAAACAAATAAAATAATATGAGCATCCTTATCACTAGATTAATTATTTTTTTTGACTTTATTCAATTTGGTGTTAAATGATATAAATAAAATGTTAAATTAAATTTAATTTAAATTTTTATAATACCTTATCATACTCAATTTTTTTTCAAATTCAAAACCAAATTATAATATTAAAATTTTAATTTACAATAAACTTAAATTTAAAATCTAAAGCTCAAATATATTATAACACCCCGTACCCGGGTTCCACATTAGGGCCATAAGCACAAACCTGTATCCGTAAAATTTTAAATCAAATCCAAAACAAACCACTAAATATGACATGATTTAAAATGATATTAAAATCTAAGGTAGTTTCACAAACCAAAATATCAACGGAGCTCCAAAATACAAGTTTGATAAAAGCATTTGACCTTGACAAATTTAAAATAAAATAGAGTTACAATTACATCAATTGGTCCTACGAATACATAACCCGATAATCTAGCAACTGTAATCTACCAACCGGTCAATGTTAAAGTCCTAAGCTGATGGTGCTCCGCCACGCCCTCACGATCGCCGCCTACAAACCTACGCATGGAAACAAATTCTAAAACGCTGAGCTACAAAAGCTCAGTGGGTACACAACCTATCGAATGTGCTTTCAAGTGAATCATAACTAAAAACATGCGAGATAAGATAATATGATGATATGACATGCCAAATGCAACCAAAGCGTAAAGTAAACAAATTAGAAGTGAGGCCCACTACCAACCCAACACTGGGAACTCACCCGGCCTGGAATCTCACTTCGGGCTACTCAAAATCTCACATCGAGCTAGTATATTCGAAATCTTGCATCGAGTCTTCACTCGGAATCTCACATCGAGTGGGGCTCGGAATCTCACATCGAGCAAGGTCATCAATTAGAATCTCACATCGGATGGCCTTCGATACATCACCCGGAATCTCACATCGGATGGTCTTTATTGTGTTGCAACACTATCACTCACTGGGTATCTAGATCCCATCAAACAATGACTCAAACCAAACAAAGTGATCCACCTAGAATCTCATATCAACCAAAACCGTTATCAAGACAAAACCGAGCATGCAAGCATAATTCTCATATCATATCTTATTCTTTCGGGGTAAAATCATCAATGGCGGTTTACGATTCATTTCATTGGTTTAAGATTATTATTACCTTAAATTACCCATACCGAACCTTATTCACTACTTAACTTGACAAAAGTTCACAAGGGTACCGATACTCCTAGGTGGGGTATCAAAATGTCCTGTATCGATACCCACCCAAAGAGGGTATCAAAACATTGGTATCGATACTAGCATCGATACCCTTTGACCATCATAAGGGTCAACTAAGGAGGCCTTCCAAATTCGATACCAGCATCGAATCGGAGATGCTTACTTTTCTCTCAAGGATAGATATACGGGCCACTAGTATCGATACCCCCTGCATGAAATGTGAGTCTGGAACTTTAAATTCCTAAGATCCTTAACTAAAAATAACCCAATCAATCCCAAAACGTTCCTACTTATTATTGATGTAGTTTAAGTGAGTTTTTAATCAATTTTACTCATTTTCATCAACCATAAATCAAGTCACCATGAAAGCATGTCAAGGCTCTATCCTAGAAAAACCATCACACAATCAAATAAGTATGCTAAAATGATGATGCATATGAAAATAAAAAGGATTTGGAAGTGTACCAACCTCCCAAAACGAGCTGAAGAAGCTCCAAAACCAACCTTCAAATCTTCTCCTTGCCCAAGCTCCTTGATGGCTCTCCTTGCTCTCCAACTACAAGGAAGATAACCAAAATATTACTACTTCATCTAGGTGATTTAAGGAAGCTAAAACAACCTTAACAACATTCTAACACCTTCCCAAAACCTACTCTCGTTCTTCTACAAAACCCCCCACCAAAATTTTACCTTCACCATTTTTAACCAAACTTACCTTAAAAGATAGATCCTTTAGAGGTGAACAACCTTCTCTCTCTTAGCAAAATGTGATTCTCTTAACTAACATATAAAAACCTCACCTTGGTTGATGGATTTGGGAGAGGAAGATGGGAGAAGGAGATGAAGAAGACAATAAAAATGGTGATGAAATCACCTTCTGCATAATGCAGATAAAAGCCTCCCTCTCCTCCACTTTTTCCTCCCATAAATTCATTTACCAAAACACCCTTGGGCCATCATCCAAAAACCACATAAAACCACAACCCTCTAAGCCCAAACAAGGCCCAACGAGCCCAACACGAGACCTACAACCTCGGGTTAACCCAACTCTGAGTCCCGAACTCAGGTCGTGACATATATCTCACTAAAACTATTTAATTAATTTATTTAATTTTATATTATATAATTTTAATCTATTTTTAGATTAATTAATTCATGCCTTAGCACAAGCGTTCATGATTGTGCATATGGTTATATTATACCGCCGTATTTTAAAATATATTTTCTAAAAATAGCTTTCAATGTTATTTTAGAGTTTATTAAACACCCCACAGTCAAAAGATTCAAGAATGAATGAAAACAATCAAATGGAAGAAAGGAAGACTTTATTATTTTCTTTGGTGTGTCTTACAAAGACGCATACAACTTCTTTATATAGGCGACAAGGTAAAACCTAATAAATGTTAAGTTTAATTAACATTTAAACCATAATTAAAACCATTAATTAAACTAAAACATAAACTAACTTAAACCCACGTAAATGTTAAATAAACTTAAATAACAATTAAGTTATGTAAACATTAAATAAACTTAAATAATTATTAAGTTGGTGTTGATATGTTAACACTCCCCCTCAATACCAACTTTTAGTTTTCTTTTCACGTTGAGCTGACGGTAGAAGCTTTCGAGTTTTTAATACTCAAGCCTTTTGTGAACATGTCTGCCACTTGATCTTCTATCTTTACATTTTCAAGCTCGATTTCTTCTTGCAAGACTTTTTCTCTAAGAAAATGGTAATGTACCTTCACATGTTTAGTTCTTGTATGAAAGACCAGATTCTCAGCTAAACGTATGGCTGACAAGTTATCACAATATAAGGTGACTGGAAATTCCACTTGTTGATGCAAGTCCTTCAACAATTGCAAATCCCAAGTACTCTCTTGAGCTGCCATTGCCACTGCACGATACTCTACTTCGGTGGTTGATAAAGACACTATGGATTGTCTTTTGCTACACTAAGAAATTGCTCCAGATCTAAGTAAAACCACATACCCTGTAGTTGAACGTCGGGTATCATGATCACCTGCATAGTCAGCATCACAATAGCCAACTAGCTTGCAATCTCCACCTTTCTTGAACATAATACCTTGACCGATGGTACTTTTCATATATCTCAAAATTCGTCGAACTGCTTCCAAATGAGGCTTGTTTGGACTTTTCATGTATCGACTCACAATGCCAACTGTAAAAGAAATATATGGTCTTGTTAAAGTTAAGTAGATAAGACTACCAACTAGTTGTCGGTACATCGTATCATCTTCTAATTTTTTCCCTTCATTAGCACAGATTCTGGCATTTGGTTCCATCAGTGTAGAAATTGGCTTGCAATTGAGTATTCCAAACTTTTTCAATAGATCACAGGAATACTTTCTTTGATGGAGAAAAATTCCTTCCTTAGTGTGATCAATCTCTAGACCAAGAAAGTGTCTAAGTTGACCCAGTTCTTTCATTTGGAAGCAAAGTGACAAATTCTTCTTGGTTTGAAGAATTTCATCCTTAAAATCACCAATAATGATTAAATTATCCATGTATACTAGCACAATACCTAGTTTTCCTTCAGTTGCTTTTATGAACAGATTAAAATCTGAAGGAGCCACAAAATAACCACTGTGAGTGAGAAACTCCGTAATCTTGCCATACCAAGCCCTAGGTTCTTGCTTCAACCCATACAATACCTTTCGAAGCTTACATACTCAGGATGATCTTGAATTTGAAAACCAGTCGGTTGATCCATATAAATCTCTCAATCTAGATCCCCATGCAAAAATGCATTCCTCACATCCATTTTCCATAAGTTCCAATCCTTGTTGGCTGTCAGTGCTAATAGGACACGAACAGTTGTAAGCTTCGCCACTGGATTAAATGTTTCATCATAATCTAGCCCATATTTTTGAGAGAATCCTCAAGCTACCAACCGAGCCTTATACCTCTCAATCGATCCATATGTGTGATGTTTTATCTTGTAGATACATTTACAGGAGATAGGTTTTACATCTCTTGGCTTTGGTACAAGCTCCCAAGTCTTATTTTGGTTAAGTGCATCGATCTCATTTCTCATTGCTTCAATCCATTCTACTTTTTGACCTCCTGATCTTTGTTGATCTTCTAAGTGGTTTTGGTTCTTCTTTTTCATTAGACTCAGCATCTTCAACAGTTGTTGATGAACACCAGATCGCCATAGATTCTGAGTTGCATCTTCTTCATCAACATCATCGACAAGTTCAATTTTATCTAAACTCAACTGAACTTTGGAAGATTGTAATTCTCTCCTGAGAGTATTTGAGTCTGCAATAACTCTTTATTGGAGGATCACCACATCAAACACCACATTACAAGACACGTAGCACTTTCCAGTTGTAGGATCATAACATTTCCACCCTTTTCTCTTATTGTCGTACCCTACAAAAATACACCTAACAGCTTTCTTGTCCATTTTGTTACGTAAATGATTAGGCACAAATACATAACAAACACTTCCAAAAACTCGAAAATAGCAAACTGTTGGTTTCATTTTCCATAATTTTTCAAAAGGAGAAAGAAAATGTAACCTTTATTGAGGAAGTTTGTTGATTTAGGATTTGACCTTCTGCTCCTTGTTGATCTTCTAACTGGTGTTGGTTATTCTCTTTCATTAGACTCAACATCTTCAACCAGTTGTTGATGAACACCAGATCGCCATGGATTTTGAGTTGCATCTTTTTCATCAACATCATCGACAAGTTCAATTTCATCTAAACTCAACTGAACTTTGGAAGATTGTAATTCTCTCCTGAGAGTATCTGAGTCTGCAATAACTCTTTATTGGAGGACCACCATGAAGATGTTTCATCAAACACCACATTACGAGACATGTAGCATTTTCCAGTTGTTGGATCACAACATTTCCACCCTTTTCTCTGATTGTCGTACCCTATAAAAATACACCTAACAACTTTCTTGTCCATTTTGTTACGTAAATGATTAGGCACAAATACATAACAAACACTTCCAAAAACTCGAAAATAGCAAACTGTTGGTTTTATTTTCCATAATTTTTCAAAAGGAGAAAGAAAATGTAACCTTTGTTGAGGAAGTCTGTTGATCACGTAGTTGTAGTTTTCATTGCCTCAGCCTATGACCTGGAACGTTTCTTGCATGAAGCATGCTTTGGCATATTTCTGCCAAATGTTTATTCTTCCTTTCAGTAGTACCATTCTTTTGCGGAGTGTTAGCACATGTGAATTGACGACGTATTCGATACTCTTGGAGAAATTTCGTAAACCCATCCGAAGTGTATTCTCCTTCATTATCTGTACATAGCCAACAAATCTTTTTGCCAACTTTTGCTTCCACAATCCCTTTAAATTCTTTAAACTTTGAAAGAGTCTTTGATTTTTCCTTCATAAAATAGATCCACACATATCTGGAAAAATCATCAATGAAGGTCACCATATACTTCATCCCACCAATAGAAGTTTGTTTAACAGGTCCAAACACATCAGAATGGATTAACTCTAATGGTTCATTGGCTTTACACTTTGACTCCTCATATGGTAATTGATGTGCTTTTTCATATTGACAACTCGCACATATAGTGTATGTTCTCACCTATAATTTTGGAAGTCCATTCAACATTGACTTTTCATCATCACGTCTAGCTTGGAATAACTAACATGACTTAACCGCATGTGCTACAAGTCCGCTGTCTCATTTCTTTTTGTTTTGTCAACATATGCAGTTTCCATAGACATCACATAGATAGACTCTAATCTTCATCCTTTCATTATCGGCTCCTCTTTGATATCCAAGTTATGGTATACCTTCACATCTTGTGGACCAAATAGAACAACATGGCCCGAAGATGTTAATTGCGCTACTGAAAGAAGATTTTTCTTCATCCCTGGCACATGATAAACATTCTGCAATACATTTTAGTATTGTTATTTTAAGAAAAGACCATCGTGTTACCAACGTGAGCTATTGATAACTTGGAGTTATTTGTTATGACCACCACACGACTTTCTTCGTATTTAGATAAGTCCTGCAATTTTTCTTTATCATCTGTCATATGATTCTAACAACCAGAGTCAACTATCCAGTTATTCTCATAATCAATTTTATCTAACATAATCACTATAAAAGCTAGCTCTTCATCTTCTACTATAAAGAATGCTTATGCGTCCCATTCTTCTTCATTATTGGAAGTAACAACATTACTCTCCACAGATTTCTTCTTTGACCAATAGGATTTGACCATATGACCCTTCTTTCCACAATTATAACATTTTCCATCAAATCTATTGTTGTTGTCGTGATTTTTGCAACCTCTTCTTTCACGAGAGATTTCTTCTTTTTGATTTCTATTGAACCCACCATTGTTACGCTGCTTGAAGTTTCACTTGCCTTTACTGACATAAAATGTCTCTTCTTCATTTTTCAATGAGACACCTCCCATTTGTTTTAGCTAATGCTTCTTGACTAGCAAACAAATTTTTGAATTCTACAAGTGATGGTTGAGTTTGCCATCCTTATACAGCAACAACAAAACTCCTAAACTCCGACTTTAGACTATGGACAATAATTCGTTTCATCCTGGTCTCACCAATAGGAGTTGCTAGATCCAACTCAGAAATCTCCCGACACAGCAACTTTACTTTGTGAAAGTATTATTTAATCGTCATATTGACTTGTTTTATAGACAATAACTCGCTCTCTAGAAGTTGGAGCTTTGTTCTTCTTAGAAAACAACTTAGCGAATATTTCCCAAGCTTCATTTGGGACTTTGACATCTTGAATATACTCCATCATATCTTCTTTCATCATTGTCTTCAAGGCATACATTGCCTTGACTGCTTTTATCTTTCATTTTCTTAGCACGCCATTTGCATCCTCTACTTCCGGTTGCTCATTTTCATTACCATTGACAATCTCTCATAGATCTTGTCCTTGCATATATGACATCATGCAAGTTGACCATGTATTATAATTGTCGTTGTTAAGTTTCCTCATTCCGCCGACAGCATGTAGGTCCGTCATTGTGCCAACAAATGATTTTTACTAAAATAAAAATGCACCAGTGATAGTATGTGTAACGTACACCAGGTAAGCTCCCAGGAAAGAGAGGTGGATCACTCAGATCACTCAAATACCAAGTCTTTCCAAGTCAGAACTTTCCTAGACATGCACTAGCCTTATACCGCACTATTTTATATTAATCAAGCAACCAAAATAACCTTCAACGGGGATCTGATACCAATTGTTGAACACCCTACAATCAAAATATTCAAAGAATGAATGAAAACGATCAAATGGAAGAAAGGAAAGCTTTATTATTTTCTCCGGTGTGTCTTATATTTATATAGGCAACAAGGTGAAACCTAGTAAATGTTAAGTTTAATTAACATTTAAACCATAATTAAAACCATTAATTAAACTAAAATATAAACTAACTTAAACCCACATAAATGTTAAATAAACTTAAATAACAATTAAGTTATGTAAACATTAAATAAACTTAAATAATTATTAAGTTGGTGTTGATATTTTAACAGAGTTTTGGCTCCAACAAAACGTTTTTATTTGGTTTTATTTTATTAAAATTGTTTTCTCTATTTGCAGGAGAATTTTAGTAAAATTATACTATCTATTTTGATTTTTTAAAGTTTCGAAAACAACTCTATGTCAGGTAAGTTTTTAAAGAACAAAGGGATTATATTTTTGATTTCTTCAACAATTTTTTTATATTATGTATGACTTGATATGTGTTTTGAATATATTGATTGTGTGTTTATAATAAATTTTATTTCAGCAATTCATTTATTTAATTGATTTTAATTTTAATTTATTTATCGTTAGAGTTTTTAATTGTATTCTTTTGTTTTTTAATTTATTTAACATTTTTGATTTTTTTAAATCATTGTTATAGTATTGATTTTGTTTAATGATTCTGTTGTAATTCTCTATACGAAATACTTTTATATACTTATTTATATAATTACTTGTTTTGAAATTGTTTGTGTTTATGTCTTTCACATTTTTTTCCTATAAAAAACACTATTTTTTTTTTGTTTTTTAGATTTACTTATTGTGTAAATTATTTCTATATGAATCTAGGCAGATTGTATGTATGTATTCGAACCGAAAATTTAAATCTAGTATAAAACTTATTATCTTTTTCTTTGAGCTATTTTTTTATAATTATCTTTTAATTTTATTGGTAAAAAATGGTGAATATTTTACGACGTTTATATTTGACCAATTCTAATGGTAAAAAAAATAATGGTCATGCTGAAAACGATATTCAACGAACTAATGTTCTTAATTGACCAACCAATGGACTTGAGAAATCATATGCTACCAATAGACAAAAAGCACCAATTATCAACTCTACATGTTACTAAAATTTTTTGACACTACAATTATAATTATAAAAAATATGATTACAAATTTTTTTTACATATAAGAAATAAATCTTTTAAAAAAAGACGAAGCGGTCAATTACAAATACAAAGCTTACAAGAAAAAAAAATTAAAGGTCAAGAACTCGATATTTAATTTTTCTCTTCCGTACAATAAGGTATGTGGTAAGCATGCCAATCTTTTAAAAGCTGAAGTAACAAATTATGTTCGACAACATACACTGTTTCATGTCGCTAGTTGGAAAGAAATTCCGAGAAACAACGTCAAGACATCATAGCTCATCTTGAAGGTACGATTTTTATATATATTTTTTATAAATATGCATGAACATAAGTATTATCCTTTCAACATTTGTGGTATACATTTACTTTAAAATTATTATTTTATTATTTATATATTTTTATTTAATTTTAGGATAAATTTAATTTTTTCGATGCTGTATATCCTTATGTGATGAAACAAGTCCAAGCTTAGTATAAAAATCGTTAAGATTATTTATATCGTCGTTATTTAAAGAGCATTGAATCTGAATGTCCAAGTGATGTGAGCATAAATGATTGAGAATGGTTAATTGCCAATAAATGGACAACAGATAAATTTAAGTTATGTTTATTTAATATTTTTATTTTTTATTCATATTATATAAAACTAACTTTTAATTATATTGTAGTCTCGGAGTGATCGAAATAAAGTGAATAGAGGACACCAACAACTTGGATTCATTGTTGGCACAAAATCAATTGTACAAAAAACATATGAGATGATAAATTAAATATTCAATTTATGTACATCCATCGTATTTATTTATGTTTGAATTTTGTTATTTCAGAAAAATAAAGATACCAATGAATGGCCAGATGTTGTAACACTTCCGAAGGCCACTCATATGAAATCTAACTACACATGATCTATAGCAAAAATAAGAAAAAATAATAGTTAGTTTATTATTTTGTTAAATTTATTTTTTTCAAATAATTAATCATTTTTATTTAAAAATATAGAATAAGCTTTGAGAAGAGAAAATAAATCAAGAGAAGATTTAATCTGCGCCATACCTTTAATGGAACATTTTGCACTTGTTTGGGAACAACATCAAATTACTCACGTATTATAGGTGTTGAAAGAATAACATCTAGTTCTTAAGTAAAAAGTCATATTTTAACAAAAATGGAGACTGCAAAAAGACGAATAGAACGTGAAGTTGCAAAACTTACTAAAATTATAAAAAAAAAAGAAGAAAAAACTAATATTCAACTCCAATATGATATAAAAATTCAACGTGAAGAACTTATAGCTCAAGAAAAGGCTATTGGAAAAACAAACTATGGAACTATAACGGGTAAAAGAGTTGTTTGTACGATTAACAGATGAACGATTAGTTTTAAATTTATTTCCTAATACTATTCAGTTAAATTTTGCAACTAACGATGTAGGTTTATTTTAATAATAATTTATTTTTAACCATTATTTTTTATTATAAATTAATTATTTTTATAACAATTAATTTATTATATTTTTATTGTTTATTTTGTAGGAAAATGTCTAAATATTAGTTTTGGTGCGGAGGACATGACATGGACTGAAATTTAATATATTAATAGCTTAATATTTAATTTATGTTTTATAAATAATTTATTTTTATGTTAGATTGAATATTTCTATATTTTAATAATATTTACATTTTCGTTGATTTATTTATTTTTTAGTGACAGTATAAAATTAATTATTAATTGATTAGTTATTATGATGATTTTATCATAAAATTATTTTTTTAGTGTCAAATAATTATTCATATTTTAAAGATTAATGTGGATATTTGTTTATCACAATTTTAAATAATTATTGTGTCAAAACATTTAATATTTTTTTATTATTGTGACAGAACTTATTTGTCACAAAATATGTTGCTGGATTAAAATTCAATAATAATGGGCATATATGTATAATGTATATTGTTATTATAAGGTTTAATACGTAATTTAGTGATCAATTATGTTACATGTGTTATAGATATTAAATTGTCATAGAATTAAAAGTGTAAATAACATAAGGTGTATTTATAATTTGATGAGGGTTAGAGTTATAAATACTTAATAGTTGGTTATTAACTATATAAAAGATTATGGTCCCCAAGAATTAGGTTAACTTGCATATATATTTTTCTCGTCTAAGAGTTGTGTGACAAGAGATAATCTAATTTCTTAGAAGATCAAACCCTCTAAAAATTTTCTATCGATTAATTTAGGCACGCTTCTGCATTCAGTTTATTTATTTTATTTTTCTTGATGATTTAACATGTATAGATATGAGATTTATATCCGTATTAAATATATTTTTGTTCTAACAAGTGACATCGGTGCTAGGATTTGATGGAATCATTGAGATCGTATGTTTTTTAGTTTTAATTAATTATAATCTATCCAAAATTAAATATAATTCGATGAGTTAATTGTTTCGATTGTTTCCGATTAATTATTTTTGGGTATGCGGCAATCAATTTATTTTCTTCCGTCAAAACCAATTAATTAATTGATTCAATTTGCAATTGGTGCGATCCAATTTACAATTGTTTTCTTCCGTAAAAACCATACGTTTTGATTTGAAAATTAAATTTGATATGATAACCGGTAAAATTAATGTGTCACTTTGGTTTCGATATTTATTTTGGATATATTAATAATTTATAATATCATTAATCTTATAAATTATATATTTAATTTGGTTTGATAAAAACTTAAATTTTAAAATTAGTTATTAAGTTAAATTTTTAAGAAATAAACAGATACTAAATTCGGTTAGATCAAAAAAAATTAAATTTAATCGTAAGTAATAAAAAAAACAAAGTTTGATTTGTTTTTGTCATGGTAAATTTATCATGTTTCAAAAACTTTATAATCAGGTTAGTGTAAGCATTAAACGAGCATAAATGCAGCGGAAAAGGATCGAAATAATTACCTCTAGTCATTGTCAAAACCTTATGCCAAATGAGATGTGGTTGCACTACCGTCGAGCTCATCGGACCACCGTGGTAACACCTCGAACCACCGTAAAAATAAAGAATTGACCACAAAAATAATTAGAACCGCCAAGATCTTCTTAGCACTCAAAAGCTCACTAGATGAAATATGTGATTCTTGTGTTTTTGATGCTTAGGGACCTTAGGCTCAAATGGTATTTATAGGGGTTCATCCATCAAGAACCACCAATCAAATGGACAAAATTATCCTCAACTTCCCGGCACTATCACCTTAACCTGCCATGACATGAATGTGGGATGTTTAACATTTCCAATAATGGAAACGTGCTTGAAACGGTTCACACAAACCACTAAAGGTTGGTTATCCAACCAACATTTTCCCACTTGGTTCGTATTGCCAGTGAAAACTTAAAGTTAAAACATAATGTATAAATCATGGTGACATTTCCTCCTATGATTGAGTTATATCTTCTATGTATCACAATACATCAAGTCTTAATGCTTTATCCCGTATACTTAATAATAAACCCAATGTTTAATCTAGGTCCAAACTTTAGTAATATTTCTCGAAAAAATTAACTTAATGTGTACACAACATAAATGAGAAATATCAAACTTTATTAGAGTTTCAACATAATTGTTCTTACAATAAAAAATTACAAAGTAGGAACAAGTCCCATAGTGACAATATGATCCTTATATTTATGTGGTGGCATGCCCTTAGTCAAAGGATCAACTAACATCTGCTCAGTGTTAATGTGCTCAATGACCATTTTCTTTTCCTTAACACGTTCCCTTATGGCTAGATACTTAATGTCGATGTGTTTACTTCGACTTCCACTTTTGTTGTTCTTAGCCATAAAGATAGCAGCTAAATTGTCACAATATATCCTTAATGGCCTAGAGATTGAATCCACAAGTCTAAGCCCAGAAATGAAACTCTTTAACCATATTCCATGTGAGGTAGACTCAAAACATGAAACGGACTCGGCCTCCATAGTGGAAGTAGCAGTCAAAGTCTTCTTAATGCTCCTCCAAGATATAGCTCCGCCGGCAAACATAAATATGTAACTTGATGTTGATTTACGTGAATCAACACAACCAGCAAAGTCCAAATCGGAGTAGCCAATCACCTCCAGATGGTTGGATCGTCTATATGTAAGCATGTATTCTTTTGTCCCTTTGAGGTATCTCAAAACCTTCTTTGTAGCTTTCCATTGGTCTATACCTGGATTACTCTGATATCTTCCCAACATCCCAATAGCAAATGCAATGTCAGGTCTTATACAGACTTGAGCATACATCAGGCTTCCAACAGTAGAAGCATATGGAATGTTTCTTATTTGATCCTTCTCAAATTTGTTCTTCGGGTATTGGTTCAAATTAAACTTATCACCCTTCACGATAGGAGCAACACTATGTGAACAATCTTTCATCTGAAACCTTTCTAAAACTTTGTTGATATAGGTTTCTTGAGATAGACCTATGGCACTTTTATGTCTATCACGATGAATCTTAATGCCAATGACATAAGATGCATCACCCATATCTTTCATATCAAAGTTTTTAGAAAGAAATTTTTTCACCTCATGTAGCATACCCTTGTCATTCGTTGCAAGTAAAATGTCATCCACATATAGGATAAGGAAACAAATTTTACTCTCACTGACCTTCTGGTATATACATTGATCCATGATATTCTCAACAAAACCAAATGAAGAGATAACTTTCTAGAATTTTAAATACCACTGTTGGGAGGCTTGTTTCAATCCATATATGGATTTCTTTAACTTGCAAACTATGTGATCACCATCACTAGAGGAAAATCTTTCAGGTTGTTTCATGTAAACCTCTTCCTCTAGATTACCGTTAAGAAAGGCAGTTTTCACATCCATCTGTTGTAACTCAAGGTCAAATTGAGCTACTAATGTTAACAAAATGTGCAAGGAATCTTTCTTAGATATTGGACTAAAAGTCTCAGTATAATCGATTCCTTCTCGCTGAGTAAATCCTTTAGCAACGAGTCTTGATTTATATCTTTCTATGTTGCCTTTCGAGTCTCTTTTGGTTTTGAAGACCCATTTACATCCAATGGCTTTTACACCATCAAGCAACGGTATAAGATCCCAAACTTCGTTGCTCTTCATAGAATTCATCTCATCCTTTATAGCATCATACCATAATTGGGACTCATTACAGCTCATGGCACTAGAAAATGACTCAGGGCCATTTTCAGCTCCAATATTATAGTCAGATTCTTGTAAATACACAAAATAGTCACTAGAAATTGTTGATTTTCTTTCTCTAATAGATCTTTTTAATGTTAAACCAACATTCTCTTGTGGATCATGTTGTTCAACTGGTTGTTCAATAATTTCTAGAATTTCTTGAACAACTTGATCTATTGGAGTGTTTTCAGCAGTTTGTGGAACTTCATTGAATGATTGTTCGATACCCGATTGAGCTTGAGGGTTTTATATATGATAATCAAACTCTCACTTGAAGTGGATGGTTGATCTATGGGTATTGAATCCCGAGACATTTCACTCCCACTGATTGAGTCATTCTCAAGAAATTTTGCATTTCTTGATTCCACAATTCTAGTGCTATTAGATGGACAATAGAATGTAACATTTGGAGTTTTTGGCATATCCAATGAAATACCCACTAATAGTCCCTGGGTCCAGTTTCTTTTCTTGTGGATTATAAACTCTCACTTCAGATGGGCATCCCCATACACGTATATGTCGCAAACTCGGTTTCCAACCTTTGAATAACTCAAAAAGTGTCTTTGAGATAACCTTGGTTGGAACACGGTTTAATATATACACAGCCGTCTTGAGAGCTTCAACCCATAAAGACTTAGGTAGCTTAAAGCTATTAAGCATACTTCGTACCATGTCCATTAAAGTTCAGTTTCTTCTTTCCGCAACATCATTCTGATCAGGCAAGCCTGGCATGGTGTATTGGGCAACTATACCGTTGTCTTGAAGAAACTTTGCAAATGGACCATGTGCTTGTCCATCTTCTGTGTATCTACCATAATACTCACCACCTCTATCCGTTCTCACAATCTTTATTTGCTTACCGCATTGTTTCTCTACTTCAGCCTTGAAAACCTTAAAGGCTTCTAACGCTTCACTTTTATGATGAAGCATGTAGAGATACATGTATCGTGAGTAATCATCTATAAAGGTGATGAAGTATTTCTGACCTTGCACATCCATATCTGGGCAACAAATATCAGAATGGATGATTTTCAATATGGTTGAACTCCTCTTAGCACCTTTCTTTGACTTGTTAGTCTGCTTACCCTTAATGCAGTCTACACAAGTATCAAAATCAGTAAAATCCAAGGTATTGAGTATCCTATCATTTACTAATCTTTTAATCCTTTCAATGGAGATATGACCTAATCTTTGATGCCATAAAGTAGAGAAATCTTTATTTATAACACAACGCTTAGTACCAGTTTGAATGTGCATAACATTATGAGTGACATTATTTTGTAAATCAATGGAGTAAAGACAATCACATAAAATTTCATTTCCAATAATTTCAGATTTATAAAATAAATTAAAACAATACCCCAAAGGTACAAGTCTTGAAACAGAAATCAAATTTCTAGAAAAAATAGGAATGTAAAAAGTCTTTTCTAAAATTAAAACAAAACCACTACTAAGCACTAATTCGCAGGTCCCAATAGCTTCCACATGTGATTGCATCTTGTTTCTTGAATAGATGTATCGCTAAGCTCTCCCTGGTTCCCTCAGGTTTTTTAATCTCTGTAAGGAATTTGAGACATGGATTGTAGAACCAGAATCAATCCACCATGTGTTATAATTAACATCAACCATATTTGAATCAAAGCAAACGAGTAAGATTGATTTACCTTTTCTTTCAAGCCAGCCCTTATACTTGACACAGTCTTTCTTCATGTGTCCCTTCTTTTTACAAAAGAAACACGTAGACTCTTTCTTGATGTCAGCTTGGGGTTGCATTTTAGCTTTCCCCTTCTGCTTGGCTTGGACTGAATTCTTTCCTTGAGTAACTTTCAGTGCACTCTCTCTCATCTCTAGTATGAGCCTACTCTCTTCTTGATCACACATGGTCAAAAGATCATCAATAGATCATTTATCTTTATGTGTGCTATAAGAGATCTTAAATGGCCCGTATTGAGGAGGAAGTGTGTTCAATATATAGTGCACTAGGAAAGATTTAGACATTTCAACCTCAAGTGCCTTAAGTCGAGCTGCCAAATAACGCATCTTATTGATGTGTTCACGCACACCTCTCACCGTAGTGAGCCTTAGAGATGTGAACTTCATAATTAAGATGTTGGCTAAAGACTTTTGAGAAGTTTGAAATTGTATCTCTATAGCCTTTAATAGCTCTTGGACATTCTCATAATGCTCAATTGAGCCACGAACATCAGCAGGAACCTTGCTCTTAATGAACATAATGCTTAAGCGATTGGATCGCTCCCACTTTTCATATAGAGCAAGATCATCCTGATTGCTAGTGTCACTGATATGTGCCTCAGATTTCCTTATAGCATAGTCAATATCCATGCACCCTAATTGAAGAAGAATACCTTCCTTCTAGAGCTTAAAGTTCTCACTAGTTAATTCAGGGATATCTACTCTATTATCAGAGATATCCACAGGTAATAATGCTGCAAAATAAATTGACATACATGCTTAATATAAATTTGAGGCATAACATAAGCTATAATTTACCAATGCAAACTATAGAAGTAATGAATCTAGTGACATAAAAATTGTCTGTGGGCTAAATTTTTAATTCGATTAGATTCATTTGATAGAATATTTTCTATCCTTTATATATAAATTATTAAATTTATTTTTATAATTCCTGTGGGTAATTGTAAAAATTTATCTAATAATTTTTACCTTAATGTTAAGGGATTTAATATCTAAGTTTTCTGTATGTGATTTTTAACCTTAGTAATTTTATTTAACTAAAGATGTTGTGGCTAGTCTTTAACTAAATAAAATTAAATCACTTAGCTAGATATTAACCCTAAACTTTATTTAAAGTGTTGTTTGTTCATTATGCAACGTTTTATGTCTAGTCCTTATGAGATCTTATTATAATTTTATTTATTTAAAGTTGTTGTGACTAATTCTCTAATTAAATAAATTATTTAGATCTTTAGACATAATCTATAGTTTTATTGCTAAAGCTTTATGTAATATGTACTAAAGTTTTATGTACCTAATTTTTATGTATATAACTAAGTTATAACATATCTTAATTTAGGCACATACTATATATTAATTTCTAAAATTTATTTAAGTAAAAATAAATTAATAAATTTTAGAAATTAATCTTATGTAAACAAAATTTCTGCAACATAATTTTTCTCAAAATTTCAGAATTTAAAGATCAAAATGGCATTTTAATTTTGAGAAAAATTAAACATCACAAGGTAGAGATTTAGCATGGCTCGCCTACCAAATGTAAGCATTAAACGAGCATAAACGCAATGGAAAAGGATCGAAATAATTACCTCCAGCCATTGTCAAAATCGTATGCCAAATAAGATATAGTTGCACCACCATCGAGCTCGTCGGACAATCGTGGTAACACCTCGAACCACCGTAAAAATAAAGAACTCGGCCACAAAAATAATTAGAACTGCTAAGATCTTCTAAGCACTTAAAAGCTCACTAGATGTAATATGTGATTCTTGTGTTTTTGATGCTTAGGGACCTTAGGCTCAAATGGTATTTATAGGGGTTCATCCATCAAGAACCACTAATCAAATGGACAAAATTATCCCTCAACTTCCCGACACTATCACCTTAACCGGCCATGACATGAATGTGGGATGTTTAACATTTCCAATAAAGGAAACGTGCATGAAACGGTTCACACGAACCACTAAAGGTTGGTTATCCAACCAATAGTTAGCTATTGAAGCTTTATATTTGGTTTATATATAGTAAGTTATGATTGAATGATCTTTCGACGTGTTATTTTTAAAGTATACTAGTTTACGTAGTTATTTATTTAATATATTCAGTATTTAATTTTAATCACATGTTATGTATTATAGAATATATATTTGGTATTGATATATTCAATTTGGTTTGATTAAAATTTTCTTTTTTGATTATTACATTATTATGGTTATATTAAAGTTAATTTCAAGTAATCATTATATGAATTACTTATTTGTATGATGCTTCTTTTTGTGGCTTTTAGTTAAAGATTAAATACTTGATCGACTTTAATTTTGGTAAATGCATATTAAGGAATTTCTGAAGAAGAACGGTCAATGATTTCGGTTCTTTGAATTCTGATAGCCCCATTTAGATAATCTTATTTTGGGTTATTTTGGAAACTTAAGTGTTATTAGAAAATTCATCTTTGACTATTATAAATATTAAGTTTGAATATTGGTATATTTATGTTATATATCTTAAGGTAAATTAATTGAAGTATTAAGTCACCAAAGTGAACTCTATTGTGGAAATTATTTTGTTTTAAAATGTAGAAAGTTTTGTTCATGTAATTCAGTTTATGCTAATATTAATCGGACCAAAGGAATGTTAATAATTAGTAATGTTACATGTGTATTTGTGGTAATAAACATGTGATAATTGTTCAGTTTTATATGTGAACATTAAATCGGCCCAAAGGAAGATTTATTTTTAACATATTTTTGTTATTATGAATGCTTGATTACTGCACTAAGATATCATTCACAAGTTAATATTTTATCTAAAGATGAACTATTAATGGAGTGTCCGGTATCTTAAGATGATGTTACCTTTATTCAAATTTATTATTAATTTGGTTATCTTTTACTTTAAGTGAAAAATAAAATTAATAAAAATATTCTAAAACAACAAAATTCATATTTTGGCTTGAGATATCTAATATTTAAATAGATTAATCAAAATATAATGTCACCAAAGTGATCGCTTTTGTGTATATTAGTTTATTTAAAATATTAAGATAATTATGAGTCTTTGTAATTCATTCGTTTATCAATTGGCCCAAAGAAAAATTAATATTTGGCCGAATTACAACTGTGGCGATAAATGTGTGACAATTATATTGTATTTTATTTGAACAATACGTTAGTTCAAAGATTAGTCTATTGTTTGACATAGTTTATTGTCAATGTTTAATTGCTATAACAAGAGTACCTCTTACAATTAATATTATTGTCCAAAGACTTGTTATTAATGTTGTGATTGGTATCTTTAGGGGAACTAGTCATTATTTTGAATTTATTGTTTACTTATGGATATTTATGTGAGCTTATTTTTTTACTTATTTTTGTTCTAAATTTAGATAGTTTATCTTATCATCGTATCTATAGAATACATTCTACACTCATATTTAGTGAAATTAATTTCAAGGAATAGAAAAGACATTTATACATAGTATTTGGTTGTATAAACATAGAACTTGTACTAAGTGAAGAACAACTTGCATCTCTCACGATGGTAAGCAAACATAAGGATTTTGAGAGGCGAGTTCGTTCAAGTTGCATAAGTCTAATGAACATAAAGTATACTATTTTAGAAATTTTTAGGATCACAAATCTAAAGAAATTATTCAAACCAAGGGTTTCCTTAAAAAATAATAATTTTTTAAGGATATGACATCACTTTTTGGTTTACTTGATGTCTATGAAGTATAAGGATCAAAGAAATGTGAGGGAGTATATTATATTGCTTCAAACTTTAAGACACGTGAGATCGAACTTTATAAAAATTGTTTGCTCTTATAATTTTGGTATCGCTTCCTATGGAGTTTAACTAATTCAAAATTAGTTACCATTATTAAAGGAAAAATAAACTTCAAATGAGATTATTTCTCATTGTATTAAAGAGGAAGAAAAGTTGAAGCAACATAATTATAAAATACTCATTCAGATAGTACTCATTTGGTTAGTGTCTCTAAGAATAAGGGTAATAAAAAACAAAAATATATTAGAATGAAGTTACTAAGGGTCCTACTCAAAAGGAATAACAATAAGTTACAAAGTGTTGATTCTTTTGTATAAGCTAGGATACATTTAAAGAAATTAAACTTCAAAAGTAAGCAATTACTTAGGTTATTTTGAGCGATCCATAGGTTATAAAGTTTATGATCCCAAAATTAAGATTATTTTAATGAGGGATTTATAACATTTTTTAGGATGTTGAGTTTGGAGGGAGAATAAGGTTATATACATTGTTATTAAGGAGGAATTGGATATTAATTTAATTCCTACTATCACTTTTGTCAATGTTTAGGTTTTCACACCTATCATTAATTAAAAAGTGAATCAAGTACATCAGCAAAACAATATTGAACAACTCTTATTCAAGATAAAGTAAATATTTTTCAGAAGGATGAACTCAACAACTTTAAAAAATATCTTTAAAGATATCCATGAGAGGAAAGAGAAATACTATTGATGATTATTATTTAGTATTTCATCAAGAAAATAAAGATAATAATGGAATGATAAAAGACAACCTGATCAGTTTTTTTATCAAACCATAAAAGTTTTAACTCTCAAAAGTGGATTGATGTTATTCAAAAAGAGTATAATTTTATATGAGGCAAGAAAGTTTAAGAACTTGTCTCATTACCTTAAGTTACAAACTAATTTGTTATAAATTAATATTTAAAATCAACAGATCCATAAATGATAATGTGAACAAATATAAGGCATGTCTTGTATCTAAAGGATTGACTCGCATCGTGTGGTGTCAAAATAAAATTCATTATTCTCAATAATAAATAGGAAATTAAATGTAGTAAGTGAGAAGTAAGGGTCGATCCCACAGGGACTAGAAACTTCCTGATTATGTTTGTTCGATTGACGATTCAAGAAGAAGATTTAACTGTGTTTGAGTAAAAGGGGTTTTGTCGAATTAAATAAACTAAGTAATTAAAGAAATTAAAATAAATGAGTAATTTATTAAAATGAAAACTAGCCTCTCGCTTTGACTCAACTTTAATAGATCATCAGAAAAAGATTTTACGTCGGTAAATAGCTTTCAAGGTTCTATCCTTGAAGCAAAACTTTCAAACTGAATACCAAGTGCTATTATTGATATTGGTTTCATGGATTAATTCATCAACTCAATGTTTGTAGATAAAATCATTTAAATCATTTAAACCGACTTAGATTATGTTACTTCGATAAAAATTGATTCAATCTTAGTTTTCTTCTTAGCAATCAATTTATTAAGTGTGTTCCCAAGAAGTTGGATTGCTTATATTTCCTCCCACACAAGTAACCAAATCAACGTCTTGACTAAAGTCAATCTTTAATTTTAAAATCAATTTAATTTTAAAATATATTCAAAAAACTAAAGAAATAAAAAATCAAAGTTATTAATGCGTTTTTCAATCCTCACGTTTAGATCGAGTCATTGCTTAAGCCCTTGGTTATAAAAAACTTAGTTGAACATAATTATGGGAAGAATTATGCTAGACATAATAAATAAATAAAAATAAAAGTAAAAGCACAAAAAATAAAGAAAACAAGAGATGAAAGAAAACTCTAGGATTTTTTGAATTAAAGGATAAATGAATTCTAGGCTTATCCAAGGTGGGTATTTATAGCCTTTTACAAACCCTAAAATAAGGGGATAAATTCTAGATAATTCTAAAAATATTTAAATTCAAATTACAAAAGATAAATCTAAATTTAAAATTCAAATTACGGATAATAAGCTATGACGCGCTTATTGATGTCATCTTCTAGAAGCTGTTGACCGAGTGCCACATCAGATTTTCATGCCCAAATTCATGCCCACAGATCCAAACTCGATAAAAAAACTTCAAAAATTGGTCATTTAAGTGTATTTTCCAGATTTATAGTCTTGCACAAAAACACACAGAAAACATCAAGATTAGTAGCATAACTCATCAAATCAAAGGGTAATTAAGTATAAAATATTAACTATTTTAAACACATATCAAGGATATACTCTAAAAGAAAATATTAATTTTGTGGAAACTTTCTCTCAAGATTTACTAAAAGATTCTTTCAAAATAATCATGATACTTGTTGCTTTTAATCTTGAGCTACATAAGATGGATGTTAAGTTTGTGTTTTTCAATAGAAACATGAATAAATTAATTATATGGTACGATCATTGATTTGTATCTAATGATACAAAATTAATGATATGTAAGTTATAAAAAATTCATCTACAAGTTTAAGTTGGAATCTCATTAATAAAATTATAAATTTTATATTATCTCATTTAGTTTTGAGATAAATTTGGTTGAAAATTGTATGTATTAGAAGTTTAGTGGGAGTAAATCAAGTGATACTCATATTACTAAAGAAAGACAAATTTTGTCTTATTCAGTTCCCTAAAAGTTACCTTGAAATTATAAAATACAAAAGATTCCATATACAAAGCTATTGAGAATCTAATTTATGCTTAAGTATGTATGCATTTGGATATTGCATACATTATCGGAATATTAGACAAATATTTAAGTAAATCTAATATGGACCGTTGGATAGTAGCCAATAGAGTTATGAAATGTCTTTAGAGAAAAAACATTACATGCTCACATATCAAAATTCTAATAAGTTAAAGATCATTAAGTTTACAAGCTTCGATTCTACTAGAATATTGATGCAAAAGACTCTATCACATGAGCTGCTAATTATAGATTGAATATAAAGACCACTTCAGTTATTTTGTGACAATAAATATGCATCATTTATTTTGTAAACAATAGGAACACTTTAAAATTTAGTTCCTAGTTGTTAAAGAAATTCAAAGTGTTTGTGTGTCTATAGAGCATGTTGGTACAAACTCCATAATTGTGAGCTTATTGAGAAACTATCACCTAGGTCTTTCATGAGCACATTGCTCATGTGGGTGTAATATTATTTAAGTATATTCAGTTTTAGTGAGAGTTTGTTATTTTGATATATGCTCATTCGTTTTAGACACAATTTCGGTTACTTCAATTTAAAGTTAATTTTTGTAGAAATAAAGTTATTTTTGCTTATGCACACTCTAAATTCAGTAAAATTTGATCTCACTAAAGTTTAAGAGGACCAATTGAAAATAGTCATGTTCGGTTCATATTTACATGTAATTTTCATGCTACGCATCCATGATTGATCTATGTAATTTGATTATGTTTGTATACGTGATCATTCATGGGTTTGGTCATGATTGATATTATGAAGACTGTTTTGATCCTATATGGATAAAATTATGGATGATATTGTTATGAAATACCTATTATATGATAGCAAAATTTGAGCTCATAAGGTTATACATTTGTCAAGAAACATATGTTGCCCATGTGGGAGATTGCTTGATTAAAATTCAATAATAGTGGGCACATATGTATAATGTATATTGCTATTATAAAGTTTAACACGTAATTAAGTGACCAATTATGTTACATGTGTTATAGGTATTAAATTGTCATGAAATTAAAAGTGTAGATACCATAAAGTGTATTTATAATTTGATGAGTGGTAGAGTTATAAATACTTAATAGTTGATTATTAACTATATAAAAGGGTTATGGCACTACAGCAAAATAGGTTTTTTGTGGCGTTTTTTTATTCTTATAGCGGCGTTTTTTAGCGCCGCTAAAAACTTTCCTGGCGCTTAGAAAAACGCCGCGAGAAACGCCGCTGAAACCTGCACCGCAATAGTTTGCAGCGTTTTTTTAGAAAAGCGCCGCAATAGGTCGAGATCTATAGCAACGTTTATAAATGCAAACGCCGCTAATAATATACTCTTTAGTGACGTTTTTATTTACAAACGCCGCTAATAACATACTCTTAGTGGTGTTTTTATTTACAAACGCCACTAATAATATACTCTTTAGTGACATTTTTAGCTGTAAACGCCACTAATAATATACTTTTTAGTGGCGTTTTTTCTGCAAACACCGCTAATAATGTACTCTTTAGTGGCGTTTTTTCTGCAAACGCCGCTAATAATGTACTCTTTAGTGGCGTTTTTTCTACAAACGCCGCTAATAACATTATAATTCAAAAAAAATATAAAGAATAGTATACTAATTATATAATAAATGATCAACTAAAATATAATTTTACACCAATGCTGCTTAGCATATAAGTAACCTGGCATTACAGAGAAGATTTCAACTTTAAGGAAGATCTTATTCTTTCAAGCCTAAGAACTAAAACAGACACAAAATATCAAGAACTCGAATACCTTGAAACTAACAGAGAATAAGAAGTTCTGCTTCATAGAAACCTCTTCATAATCAGATTCTTCTCCAGACATCGGCATTTCAGCAAGGAGACTAGACCAAGTATGTCTTAACCTGTATAACCAAAATAACTAAACTTACTTCTAGCAAATGGGAGAAAAGGAAGAACAGGGAGAACAAGAAAAATGTACACCGACATTTTCTCCTATATCAATTTTGGAAGGAGGAAAAAGTGCTCTGTAAGAATGAACTCCGATGCTATGCTCTTTGAGGACCACTAGTTGCTAAACATATAATACAATCACGAGTAAACAAATTCATTTTTAGAGAAATAAAACCAAAAATAAACACATTCACTAAATGGGATAGCAACCTTACTTCGACAGTATCGTTCTTAATGCTTTCACCAGCATCACCATTGCCCAAGTGGGCCTTCAAGCTTCTATCTTGTGATGTAATACTAATGCTTGCATCTTCAATTTCTTCCTCCTCTCTGAAATAATAATAATAAAAAAAACTCAATAAAGAATCAAGCTCACCAACAAACACTACAATCCAAGATTCCAGAAATTAACTTCAATTAACAATAAGAATTCAACAAAAGGTGATGATTTTTTACCTTTGATCAGTATTTTTCTGCAGCCTTTGTATCGAAACCTGCTCAAAACATTAAACCAACAGCTTGAATTCTAATTTTAAACATCAATCAACATGTTTATGAGGGAAGATTAAAAGGAAAAGACTAGCAGAGGAAGTAATAGGCCATATAAATAAATATGAGAGAGAAATAGAGAGTGATGAGACTACACTAACATTCAAAATTGTTTCAGAATTTGAATTATTGAATGGAACAGAAACGATGCAAGTTTGAATTGCCTCAGCATAAGCAGAAAAATCTATTGAAGCTTCTCAAACCAATCCTCCTTTACCCAAGCAAATTAGCTCAAGCAGTATCGGAAATTGTCCGATCCGATCGGACTCTGTTCGCTGTTTGAGCTACATTTGCTGAGAAATGGAGCTAATAAACAAAGATAACGAAATAGAACTTCCAGAAAATATTCAATTATTTGAAATTTTAAAACAAGTTGAAAGAATGAGAAACGCTCAACATGAATGAATTATATGAGCATTTGATAAGCACATTCTATCATTGTTCTTCAACTATTAAAAAGCTTCTATAATTGTGGCTCAAACTTTTGAGCAATTTCATGGAAGAGGGGAATTTGAGGGATTAAAAAACAAAAAATAAAGGCGTCTAGGCTTCAGAACTTTAAATATCAACAGGATCATGGCATGTCAAACACAAAAAATATGCAATCTTAACATTGAATAAATTACTGAAATGAAATAGTATGATTAGTTCATTTAACCCCCTGCTAAGAAAACATCTTGAAGTCCTTCGAAATTTTAAAAAAAACATACCATAAAGGTAGATAATTGGACAAAGTCCTTGCTTTGCACCAGATAAAATCCTTCAACGGTACTGCAAAGAAGACAAGAAAATCCAAGAGGTTAAGAAACCATTTATACGAAAAAAGAATATGATTCAGATAAAATTAACCACCATAAGAGTATCTTGATGAATCCAATTTCCTTTGCATTGCTACGGAAGCACTGTCTGCAACACATTAAACCGTACTTCCTGATGATGGCATGGGGATTTCCACAAACACGGCTATCAAAACAAAACAAATCCTAAGTCGTAGCAACAATAACCCTTTTTTTTATTAAAACAACAATAGATTGTCCACAGGGAGAATGTGAAATGACTTATCCATAACACAGGATGCTACTCTCAAATAATTCATAACAGAATCAAACTAAGCAAGTCTATTTTCATTAAAAGGTTATACGGATGGATTAGGCACTAAAAAAATAACCTAGAACATTATCCATCACGTCAAGTTATTATATGCCAAAGGTAAAACATATTGCAGAAGACTAACTAGTATATGATTAAAGCAATCAAGAAAATGAAAGAATTAAGAGTAAGAGAAGGAGTACCAGGCGCGAGAGCCGGGGCCGTAGGTTTTGGGGTGAGAGTTCTAGACGTTAGAGTGACCCATCAATGATCGGCTGTTGCTGTTCCAACGAAGCTCGAAAATGCGAGAAGGGACTGAATTCGAAACCTAGTTTGGATCGGAGGGAAATGAGAGAATATATGCGGAGCTTAAAACCCTAATCTTCCACTTTAGCGGGTAAAAGCCTATTTAGGCCCAATTAATACGACTCGTAGCCCAACTGATTTCTTTTATGGTAATATTTTATCTTATTTATTTAGAAATAATTATTTTAGTGAGATAAAATATTAAATCTTTTAAATATAAGTTTAAATTTTAATGTTAGAAAATAAATTAAATTAGAAAAATTATCTATAATAAAATTTTATAATATCAGACTCTCATATCTAATTAAATTAGTTAATAAATAAATTAAATAAAAATATTATCTAAAAATAATAATTTTAATACATATTTGCTATGAAAAATACTTATATATAGTGGCGTTTTTCTGAGAAACGCTACTAAATGTATAAATTTTAAGGCGTTTACTTAAAAAACGTCACAAAAGATATGCTCTTTAGCGGCGTTTTTCCAAAAATGCCACAAAATATTAAATATAGTGGCGTTTTTCTGAGAAACGCCACTAAATGTATAAATTTTATGGCGTTTACACAAAAAACGCCACAAAAGACATGCTCTTTAGCGGCGTTTTTCCAAAAACGCCACAAAATATTAGATATAGTGGCATTTTTCTAAAAAACGCCACTAAAGGTATAAAATTAGTGACGTTTACTCTAAAAACGCCACTAAAAGTGCCGCTAAAAACTAATTTTGCTGTAGTGTGGTCCCCAAGAATTAGGTTAACTTGCATATCTTTTTTCCCGTTTGAGAGTTATGTTGCAAGAGATAATCTAACTGCTTGGAAGATCAAACCCTCTGACAAATCTTTATCGATTAATTTAGGTACAATTCCGCATTTAGTTTATTTATTTTATTGTTCTTGATGATTTGACATGTATAAATCTGAAATTTATATTCGTAATGAATATATTTTAATTCTAACATATATTTATAATAACAAAAACAATTATCACAATGATTAATGATTATAGTGATAAATATTTAGTCATAAAAAATTACTTGTTGTGATAACTTTGTTGGGCACAATTTCTTGTTGTAATGTCAAAGAAAATAGTCACAATTAATATTACTTATAGTGTCTAATATTTTATCACAATAAAAAATATTATGAAGACATTTTTTATCGCAATAAAAAATATTGTGACAACTTCTTTCATCATATTTGTTGTTTTTAGTGACAAAAATATTATCACAATAGATGAAATTATTTTGATCATTTATTTTATCACAAATAGTAATAATAATTGCATTGAATATATAAACACACAAAAAAATAATTGTGAAAATATTATGAACAATTGCAACAAATACAATAGTGACGGGGTTATTGTAACGATAGGTGAAAACCTTAAAAAATTATCACTATTTACTTTAGTGTCAAAATTTAATGCCTTTAATGATTATTTACGTTGTCACTAAAAATGCTTTTCCATGTAGTGGTACCTATGTGATTATGGACTTCTATTGGTTCGTTGTAAACAAATTCGAGGACGTGATTCAAACCATGGTGAATAGGGATTCTCAGATTGTTTTGTTGATGACAAGACCGTCTTTTAAGGGAGCCTGCCTCCAATGGAGCTCTCGCAGTGGCCTTAATTTATATCAATATTTTTTTTGAAACAAAACAATTCATTAACTAGCCAAAGATGGCATCATCAACAATAAAATGTTCGATACAATCCGGAACATCAAAAGAAAACACAAAAGGGAAATCTAACGAAAGAGCCCATTTCGAGAGCACATGCGTCACTCGATTAGTAGCCTGATTAACATGATCAATCCTAAGAACCGAGCTGTTAGACTTAATCAAGATAAAGGCTTCTCGTAAGTAACCAGCAGCAAGCGAACGGTCCAGCTCCACAGCATTCAGTTTGTTGACAATGGACATAGAATCACCTTTGATCACCACTCTATCCCAGCCATTGTCCACCGCCATCTTGATCCTTACAACAAACGCCATTGCCTCAGCCATTTCAAGAGAATGAGAGCCTTGCAGGGGAAAAGCAGTACCATCCACCATGAGCATCATTCCTGGCCACAACACCAATGGAAGCACCACCAGAAGCTTCCACAAAAGCAGCATCCACATTGATTTTTATTACACCAGCATCAGGCTTTGACCACTTCTGAGCTTTGCTACAACGAACAGCATCTCCATGGAACTCTTGTGCCTGCAAAAATTCTGAAGCTAACATTTGAGCATAGTCCACAATCATCCTAGCAGGATGCAGAACACCATTATGGACCAAAAAGTTCCTCATATTCCACATATTCCATAGCAGAATAATAAAGAAGGTAAACTGATCTAGACTCAAAGAACCAAGCACCAATTCAATCTAGGATTCACAATCAGTAAACTGTCCTCCAGGCAAGGACGAGGACAAGCCACATAGAGCAAAAATCTCCTCAGCAAAACTATATTCCTTAAAAACATGGATTAGAGATTCCTCCTTCCCACCACATAGTTTACAAAGTCCATCCCCAAAACCAGCAGCCTTTAACTTCAAAGCTGTTGGCAAAGCATTCTGTCCCAATCTCCAACCAAAGACTTTAATCTTAAGAAGAGTTTTCAGCTTTGCAAACACTTTCCAAATAGGAGAAGGATCCTTCTCAATATCATTCTGCTCCTGTAGCCACTTATGAGTAGACCTGGTCACATAAGATTTAGAGGGGTGGTGTTCCCAAACCAAAACATCAGACTTATCCACAACAATGGGACACTTCAGCACCTTACCAGTATCCTCAGGTAAAAGCACCGAGGAAACTTTCCTCCTATCCCATTGATTCACTCCCTCTAACATAAACTCCCCACACTTAATAGGGTCAATAGCATTCATGTAACTACCAGACAGATTCACAACCTTCTCTCTACCCCACCTATCCAGGAAAAAATTAACTTTACTATTCACCCCTACCCTCTAGAAATAACCCTCCTTCAGGGTCTCCTTTGCCTTAAAGATGCTTCTCCATACAAAGGATGACTTATCCCCCAACCTAGCTTCTAGGATATTTCCCTCAGGAAAATACTTAGCAGAAAGGACCTTAAAACACAAAGACTCCTGATTCTCAATAAGTCTCCAAACCTGCTTGCCCAATAAAGCCAAATTAAACAGTTTAAGATCCCTCAAACCTAAACCTTCATCCTTCTTAGGCCTACAAAACTTCCACCAAGCAACATGAGTCCATCCTCTAACATCAGCCTTCTTAGACCACCAGAAAGATCTCATAGAATTAATAATAGGGTCAACAATACAATCAGGAAGAAGAAAGACCATCATGGCATAAGTTGGCAGAGCTTGTGCCACTGATTTAAGAAGAACCTCCCTCCCCCCATAAGACAACAGATTCTTAGACTAGCCACCAACCCTCTTATCCACATTCTTCCTTAAGAAGCCCAAAGAAACAGACTTATTTTTCCCCACAAACAAGGGAAGACTCAAATAATTTCCAATCTCCTTCTCCTCCTTAAGGTTCAAAACCTGAATCAAATTCTTCTTACACCCATCAGACATACCACTACTAAAAAACACATAGGATTTATCTAAATTGACCTTCTGACCTGAAGAAGATTCATACAAGGCCAGAGCTTCATTCAAGTAACCAGCTTCCCTAACAGAATTCTTTATAAACACCAAATAGTCATCAACATATAAAAGGTGATTAACCTTAGAACCATGTATACTAGCCCTCACCCCCTTAATCCTTCCCTCCTCTTGCCTTTTCAACAACAGAGCAGACAAACCTTGAGTACAGAACAAGAAAAGAAAAGGGGATAAAGGATTCCTCCGCCTGAGGCCTCTACCAGGTTTAAAAAATACAGAAATACAACCATTCAATCTAAAGCAAAAGGACACAGAAGTAACACAAGACATAACTAACTTAATCCAATTGCAATCAAACCCCAACTTCTCCATTACAATAGCTAAAAAAGTCATTCCACCCTATCATAAGCCTTTTCCATATCCAGTTTTACAATAGCTCCCTTATTTGGACCACATCTAGCACCTCTTAAGAAGTGAACCAGCTCATGTGCCACCACAAAATTATCAGAAATCAATCTACTCGGAACGAAAGCACATTGATTTGAAGTAATACAGACAGACATAATAGGTTTAAGCCTATTAACCAAGACCTTGGAACAAGTTTTATAAACCACAAAGCAAAGACTAATAGGCCTAAAATTCTTAAGAAGGCTAGGGTTATCTACTTTAGGGATAAGCACAATTACAGTTTTATTAACCTCACTCATATCAATGACACCATTCAAAAGATTCAAACAGAGATTCATAAAATCTGAACCTACAATATGCCAAAAATTTCTGAAAAAGGAAGAAGGCATACCATCGAGACCAAGGGCCTTGTTGGGGTGAATATGAAGAAAAGCATTCTTTACTTCCTCCACCGTGAATCCATCACAGAGCTTGGTGTTCATCTCTAGTGTTACACAAGTCTTGATAGCATCTAGGATCTCAATCGAGGGAGGGCACCCATTGGATAAATAAAGATTGGTAAAAAAGTCCTTAGCCACCTCAAAAACCTTTTCTAAACCTTCCTGCCACACACCCTCACTATCAAAAACTCCTCTAATAAAATTCTTCTTCCTTCTTGCATTAGCCCTTGCATGAAAAAAAACAGTATTCCTATCCCCTGTCTCAACCACTGAACCCTCGACCTCTGCCTCCAGTACACCTCATTCTTATCCAAAATCTCCTTAAGCTCCTTCTTAACTTCCTTCAGTTCCCTTAGCTCAGCCTCAGTGGAAGAACTACTCATAAAAGATTCAATCCTCCTATCTAAAACACTCTTTCTACCCTAATCCTCTCTTTTCCTCTTCCTCTGCCACACCCCTAAATTGTCCCCCACTACTTTCAACTTAACCAAAGGACTACCATCACAAGACTCCCAAGACTCCCTTACCAATCTAACACAATCCTTCTCCTTTGACCAACAACTATCAAACTTAAAATAATTCGTTCCCTTACTAACAAAACCACCAACAGCTGTTGTATCCATAATAATATAACAGTGGTCAGATCCAAAAGTAAACTCAGAGAACACCTCACATTGTCCAAACTTCTGGAGCCAAGGAATATTAGCAACAAAACGATCCAGCCTTTCCTTAATTAAGTTTACCAGATCCTCTCCCCTCTGCCAAGTATACCATCCATTCCTTGGTTTAACATCCCAAAGGTCATTCCTCAGCAAAGTATCCTTAAAGGCCTTCATCTCTACTTGTAGCTTCCTTCTCCCCCCAACCTTTTGCCCTGAATACAAAATATCATTAAAATCTCCTCCCACTATCCAAGCCAAAGAAGACTGCTCCTTCAACCTATCCAACAAGGACCAGTCCTCACTCTTCCTAGACCTATCCGTAGTCCTATAAAATCCAATAAACCTGAACCTCTCAGCATTCTCATCAACCTCCACATCAATATGCTTCTTAGAAAAAGAAAGTAAATTCACCAAAATAGGATCCTTCCATAACAATAAAAGTCCAACACAGTCATCCCCTTTCTCCACCTCAACACACCCTACCATACCTAACCTCCTTCTTACATTGTCAACTTTATTCTTATACAAACGAGTGTCACATAAAAACACTAAGTCAGCATCAACCTTGGCCACCAAAATCTTCAGGGTACGAACTGTCTCAAGGTTGGCCATCCCTCGACAGTTCTAGTATAAGATCCTCATTGCTCTCTACGGGGTTGACCAGCAGCCTCTACCGCTACAATAACTTTTGAAACAACCTCTTGATCTATATCCTCTTCAACCACAGTACCACTCCCACTAGCCCTTACTTTTTTTGCACTAGAGGGGTAACAGCTTCCAACTTCCCTTGTAACAACCTCTTCGAGCTCCTAGTCTTAAAATTAGCCGTCACCACTGCCTTGCTTCTCTCAGCTGGGTGAACAAACCCCTTCTCACATAAATCATCATTCCCTGAACCAGTAGACATCTCAGAATTCTCTATACTCTTAACAAAGATCTTCCTTCCCACAAAGCTGGACTCACACCCCTTCTTAAAATATGATATACCCGATCTTCTACTCCCCTGGCCAAAACTCATTTCCCTCTCATTTGCATATCTCAACCAATCACCAAACTATAGGTTACCCCTATTTCCTTCAGTGAACACAGTACACTCCTCCAACCTGTGCCCAATAATGTCACAGCCAAAGCAAAAACCAGGTAGTCTCTCATACCTAACCATACATAACCTAGGCTTCCCATCTCTCTGCTTTCCTACCATAACACATCTTCTCAGGGGCTTCCTAATGTCCATTTTTACTCTTATACGCAAGAAACTTTTTATCCCCCCTTCATTCGCCCTCAAATCAACAGCTAAAGTAGCTCCGAACAAATCCCCAATGTTCTCCCCTACTGTCAAATTCAGATAACCCATGGAATATTAAACACTCTAATCTAAATAGGAAGAGGATAAAAGTCATACTCATTTATGCTCAGTGAACCATCAAAAAGCTTTAGGGCCATCAGCTCTCCATCGAATAGCCATGGACACCGATTTAGGACCGATTCGAGGTATTCCCTCTTCTTAAACTTAAATAGAAATACATTCGGTCCGATCACACATGCATCCTCCAATGGCGAATCCCTCCAAACAGCAAAGAAAACTCGAATTACTTTCTCCCCTTCGAACATTTTATTCGAGAAAATCTTCCCCACAAGCCACTTCTCCGACCCAAAAAACACGTTATTTTCCTTCAAAACACTTTCACCCAGATCAATCAGCTCATCCTTTGTAAAACTCAATCCCTCCATGAGATTAGCAACCTCCTCCGCCATCAAATCCCTAAAATCAGTAAGAAAATCCCTAATTTTAGCAGGAGAAAACCTTTTCTCAAATAACCCTAAACAAACAAACAAATCGCGTCGCACTCAAAATCCTTCGATAAACCTCTGCAGAATAGGTAAAAGACCATTCTCACCATTAAAAACATTAATAATTACTTCTCTGCCACTCGAATACCTCAAAAAATATACACAATTCTGCCAACCCAATGATTGGCCCAATCATTGGCCCATAACTCCCCAATGATTGGCACATGCAACGTAAATCCCCTCGTCAAAGCGCCGAAATCTAAACAAACCCTCAGGTAAACAAACCTCACGCGCTTCATACACTCCCACACCCATGCTCCAATCAGAAATTGACAGCTCATCATCTTCTTCCTTCAACCAAATTTCAAATAAAAAATCCCCACCGTCGGCAACCAAAACCTGCTAACACCACCACTAATCCCAACCCCCTTCCAGCCACCACCACCTAACTATTTCAGCAAAACTTCCAGTAACAACACTTCCAACCCGAACCACCACATGCCACCCATCCCAACTCCAACAGAAACTTCCGATCATAATAGAGAGCTCACCCAAACCAACAACCTTCCTCCCCTGCATCTTCAAAACTCCCAGAGGCCACCGAAACATCCTAAGCAGCACCACCACACCATTCAGAACCTCCGACACCTTCTTCTCCATAAAAGCACCAAACAAAACCAGAAACATACCATCCTCATCTCTTAAAACACAGCCATCTCCATCACTCCACCGACAAAGCTCAACCAAACCCTACAACACCCATCTAGATCATTTACTCCTCCCTCAGCTCCAAAAATTCAAACACAACCAGAACCTTCTCCTACAACCAGATAACTACAAACCCCGACCCCAGAACCAGAAGCACACCCAGAAACACCACTATCCTCCAAACCAATCTTTACCCATCCTCCGAGAGCCTTCCCACGATCGAAAACCTGTAAAAAAGAAAACCAAGAACTCGGGCAACATCCAAGAATTCCACCGCTGCTCTATACGTCGTTTCAAACCTGACGGTGGAGGCGACACGGTGCTAAACAGCGACCAAAACTTACCTCACCATGGCCAAACAGTAGCCGGACTCCCCACAGACTCAAACACGACCGAACAACTAGGGAAGGAAAAAGAAAACCACAAAATGAAGACGGACGAAACCTTCGATCTCCGTACAAATTCATAGAGAATTCACCAAACCACATTCGGCCTTTCTCCCTTTAATTTATATCAATATTTCCCTTCAAGCTATGGGACATTTTCATCTCCTTGCCTTTGCTCGTTCTTGGTTTTATGCTTTATGTTTTTAGAATTTGCTGGTTTCCTAGTCAATGGTGGCTGTTGGATGTGTTTTCTGACCGTGTTTGATCTGTTCGGTTTTGCAGCTTTCCTTTGGTTTTGGTTATGTTGTCACTAGAGTTTTCATTTATTTCTATTTATTTATTTATTATATATAATATTATTTATCAGTTAATTATTAAATGTTGGATCTAATTTAGATCTAAGGATTTAGATTTGATCAAGTAAGAAAGCTAACATCTAACGCGATTAGGCCTCACGCGCCATGTAGTCCTGCTCCCCACCACATGCTCAGCTATTCCATGCCCCCTGCAAAACAAAGAAAAAAAAATGGGAATTAATTCCCAGCCAACAAATTCAATTCCAAATATGGAAATGAATCATGCAAATGGTGAACTAATTTAATTAAAATGAAAACGCACAGATATGGTACTGGAATATAGAGAGAGAGAATGATAATATTTAAAATTATAGAGTATGAATTTGCAAAAGTAATATATAAATAAAAAATATATTAAAATTTATATTATAATAAAGACTAAAATTATAATTGTAATTATTTAATTTTATTTTTAATGATTTTTAAATTATTTTTTAATATTTAGATTAAAAGATTATTAAAATTAAAGGATTAAATTGAACAAAATTTTAACTTTACATTATAAATTAAAGAGAAAATCAATGGCTAAAATAATAAAATTAAAAGTTTAAATGGTTGAAATTGATATTTACTCATCCTTGTTAAAGCTTGAGTAAAGAAGTGTTAAAACAAGTTACAAATATAATACACATTTAATAATAGGGTGTTCATTATCTTATATTAGATTAGATCCAATCTTTTTTGGATATCCGAGTTTTTAGATCGGTAATATATTGATCAGTATGTGATCTGGTTTTTTGGATAACTAGATTGAAATTTCTGATATTAGATTATCTAAAAATATATTTTAATTTAATTATTTTTTCAAATTTAAAGGTTATATTTATGAAAATTTTAAAATTTCGAATATTACATACAAAAAATATTAAATATAACAAGATTCACATCTATCTATCTATCTATCTATCTATATCAATATACCTCAAATAATTTGATTGATTTGTAAATAAAGTTTGAAGTATAAAATAAAAATTCGAATAACTTGAAGTTTTTAATAATTACTAGATTGATTATTAAGTTGGATCTGAGTCTCTTAATTTTTGTTGATATATATATCAATATAAAAAATATGAAGAAATATATGTTGCATATAAAAAATATGATAAAATATATGTATACATTATATGATTAAAGAAAGTCATCTAAATTATAAATTATATTATAACATGATAAATAATACAATTTAATTTAGGGTTAGTTACCGTAAAAGTCACCTTTATTTGCTTCAGTATAAATTTGGTCACCGATTTTGAAAATCAACTAATAAGGTTATTTACGTTTTCGGGCTGTAAACTTTTGGTTACTTTGTTGTTAAATACAATTAATGGTTGACGGAAAGATGATTTGACATAATAAAATAAATAAATAAATTACCTAAATAGTCCCTAAATAATTATTTTATTTTTAATTTAACCCTCAAAATTTAAATTTATATATTTTCACTATCTTTCCCAAATAAATCTCCATTTCCTTCTCCTACTTTTTTGGCCACCTTCTGTACACGATGAAAGCTAAGGATCACAGAAAAAAATTATGGTGGTGCGAGATCTCGGTGAACTCTTGAACCATATTGCTCTGGATCTCTTCTTTGGATTCCGCACTATATTGCTCTTGTTGTTAGCCGCTTGACCGACATTTATGGTTGAAATCGAGTTTCGGTTTGAATTTTTTGATCATAGTGAAAACTGCCGCAACAATGAAAAAGTGTCTCTACTTTGTATTTTTTGGTTGGTGAACAACCGTGGAGTTGTGGGTGTCGCCGATGAAGAAGTCATGTACCCACCAAGATCAGTGCAATCAAATTCAGATCTTAAATTTTGGGATCAAATTAAATCATGGATCAAACTCAGATTCACCGTTAATGAAACTCGTAATGATTTTGATAAAGGATGACAATCCAAGTATGATAAAGGGTCGAACATAGTCGGTGAAGAGTGACTCTGTAGGGGCTGCACCGACGACATTGGTGATGGTCGGATATTTAAAGGATCATGCCATAACCTATATGGCTCAAAGGATCTGTTGTTTGTGGATTTACTCATAAAAAGATGAGATAATGGCGTGTTTGCATGAAAATAACATGCGAGTCTGAAAGGAAAAAAATAGGAGAAAGGAAAAAATTAAGAGAAAGGAAAAAAATTAAAATCGTTGACAAAAGAATTTGAATCTGCACAGGAGAAGAAAATGGAGAGTTATTTGGGAAAGATGGTAAAAATATATAATTTTAAATTTTGAGGATTAAATTTAAAATGAAATAAAAATAAAATAATTATTTAAAGTTTATTTAAGTAATTTATTCATTTTTTATTGTACTAAATTATCTTTCCGTCAACCATTAACGACATTTAACGTTGAAGTGATTAAAATTTTACAGCCCGAAAACGTAAGTGACCTTATTTGTTGATTTTTAAAATTGGTGATTAAATTTATACTTGGAGCAAACAAATATGACTTTTACAGTAATTAATCATATTTATATAAGAATTCAATAACTTGACTCGATTAAAATTTTATAAAGTTGACACAAAAAATTTAAATAAAGTTTGAGTTATAAAATCTGATGTTTTAATTCAAATAATTTAAATCTTTTTAATTTGATACAACTTAACTCGATTAAATATTCGTCCCTCGAACAACATTTTTTAATTTCAAAAGATATAATAGAAGAGCTATAGAGTTATTTTAGCTACACTTGAACCAACTAATTTCCACTATAATTAACCACTAAAGAATTGCAAATTTATGTGTCGGCATTTCTGATCCCAAACATAACAGTCGCATAAGAAACAGAGGGCTTCTAGAAAAGGTAATATCATTTTTCAAGTTGCAATTAATCAATTGCATTATAAATTTGAGAATTTTTTTTCTGAAGAATGATGATGGATTCCTTTGAATAAAGAGAACCATTGACGTTTAAGGCACAGCACTTGGATATCCTGGTCATTTTCATGGCCAAGTAGGAAAAGTTGGTTGTCTTCGGGTTGAGAGAGTGGACAGTTCCTATACTTAGCATTATGAAAAAGGTAAATTACATAAGTGATTACCAAACTTCGAAGATACTTGCATTTAATTACTGAACTTTTAATATGTGAAATACGGTCATTAATTTTTATTTTATTTTTATACGGATACGATTATCACCTTCAACTTTCCTTAAAAAATCCAGATGTGACATGTTAGAATTGTATTCTTTCCCTAAAAGAATACTAGAAAGTAAAAGATATAGACAAAATAAGGAAAAATTATTAGTTTGAGAAATTTGAGGAAGAAAGGCGGCTTTAATATTTATTAATAACAAGTAACGAAGATAACTATAATAAAATTAAATTAAAAGTTTTATAATTGTATTGCAAGTTTTAAAAATTTAATGATTAAATACATTTTTTATTCAATCTTAATCATATTAAATTAAATTAGTTTGTGAAATTAGTACAATTACATTAAATAGAATTGCAATTTCATTTTTCTTAATCTAACCCTCGAATGGAAATCTAATCATTTTTTTAATTCAATCTTAATCATATTAATTAGCATAAAAACAAAATAAGACTGTTAATCCTCAAGGGCAAGCCACTTTCTAAAAGAGAAATTTAAAAATAGAAAAGGCAAGAACATCATAATGAAAACTGAGAAACACTTCATTTTACTTTAAATTCAAGGAGATAATCAAATATATAATATACTAAATAAAAGTTATATTTTGCTTTGGGCAGGTTTGCAGTTTGCTTCAACTCATCCCAAAAATGTGTCCAAAAACAAAAGGACACAGTATATGAAAACAAACTAATTTGATGAAGGATTTAAAAACAACCATGGTTAGAATAAAATTACACCAAATATTGAAGAAAAATCATAGTATAATAAAATCAAATAAGCAGTTGAAGATTTTTTTTTCATTTTAATGTCATAAAAATAAAAATGTAAAAAAAAGAAAATATAAAATTAAAAACAATATATATTTACAAATAATCAATAAAGAAATTAACTAAAACATAATATAAAACCAGAAAATGGTATATCTGATTCTGAACATTTTTTTTTATTTTTTATTATGACTTTTTTATATTTCACCTTAAAAATATTTAAAATCAAAATTAAATTTCTTAACCCTATTTTCTATACGTTAAACCTTAAACCCTAAATAAAAAATTAACTAAAATATAAAATTAATATTATTATTCTTTGAATTATTTATAATTAAAAATCATATTTTTTTTAAAACCTACAAAATAAAAACATTTTTAACATAATAAGGTAGATTTGATTACGAACAAAAATCTTTTTACCCTTTTATTGTGTCTTTTTTTATGTCTCACTCTAAAATCCTTAAAAATAAAAAATTTAAAACCTAATCTTAATTTCTATATCCTAAACTCTAAACTCTACAAAATAAATCATACTCTTAATTTTTAAACCTTAACTACAATCCTTAACCTTGAATTGAAGAATTTATGATTTAAGGTTAAGGATTACAATTAAGGTTATCTACAATCCTAACCCTAATTTTATGTTTTCCAAGTCACTCTAATTAGATATCCACTAGAGAGAAAAAATGAAAACCAGGTTAAAAAGTTAGAATCGAAGAATACATTTGGATTTATTTCGGTAAAAGTTGCTTCTTAAGGTATGGTGTAAAAACTTTATAAATGTTAGAAATTAGAATTTTAAAAGCTTGAATTTATATCTTTTTCAATAGTTACATGCAGTATTTAAACAAAACCTGTTATGATTCCAGATTTCATAAATTTTGATCTGAAAATTTGTGCATGCCTTTGCAGGTTAGCTTCGCGGGTTGATAAAAACATTGTTTCTTACAAATATTTTTCTTTTATATTTTTATTAAAAAAATAAAATTCAATATGAACGGATTATTAGATACATAAACAAGACAAAATCAAATGAAAGTAAATTACATCAAACATGGACCATTAAAATTTATTCTTGTCATCGATTTAATAATTTATTTAATGATATGATTGAAGTCTAAATTAAAATTTAATATAAAAATAATATTAATTTTTTATTTTTAAAAAATATATTATTTTTAATTTAATAATATATTCGATATATGATACAGTTTACCCTAAAATAAAATAGTTTGATATATACAGAAAAAAAAAAAAAAAAAGACCAAACTCCAAAGGTTAAGTTGAAAAGTGTGTTTCACCGGCCACTAAAGCCAACAATTCCCAAAATCAATTGCTTCGGCTTCGGCCTAAACAAACAAGTTCATTCCCCCGCCTGCATAAAAAATGGACTTATTCTGCCTCTCTTTCATTCATCTTCCTCCCCGTTCAAGGCGGCTGGGTCCCTCTTTTATAACGCCATCTTTCTGTCCTCTCCCAATCTTCAAAATTCTTCGCACTTGTGTTTTTCTTTCGAGGCACAACTTCCCTTTGCTGGTGTTGGAGGAGGGACTGAAATGGAAAAGTTTCAGAAAATGGCTCCAGATGACGAGCAATTCTCAGCTTTCTCAAACACCCATTTCTCTATACTGACGATCGGTGAGACCAGATTGCCCTTCCATTCATATTTCCATTTGTAATCCCAACTTACTGTATTTTTCTGTCTTTCTCAGTACAATCACAAGTTTAAAACAACCTTGCTTCATAGAATTAGATAAAGGAAATAGGCAGACAGGATGGAGCCAGGCAATTGTTGAAAAGTTATGGTTTTCAGTACTTAGTTTCCAAGAAAAAGGAAATGCAACACACCAGTCCTTTGAAGCACAAATTTATATACGAAGAAGAAACCTTCTTTTCTCATGCTATTATTACATGTGAGGATTCAGGGTGATGTTGCATTTTTCAAGACACTGTATTTTATTTTCATAAGTATAATGATATGAAAAGACCCTTTCTCTAAATCATGCTGTCTGATTTTTCTGAAGTTATTTCTGTTCATTTTTTTATTATACTTTCTCTGGATTATTTTCTTCCCACTTTTTCTTGTTCCTGTCGTGTGCAAAAATATGATAACCAAGTTCAAGCCTTGAAACTGCAGAGTTAAGCCGAGCTTGAAACTAACATGAAAGGATAGCGAAAAACAACAGTACGTGTTAATATTCTTTTCATATCTTCTCCACCCGGAAAGTTTATAGAAAATAAGACTGCAGTTGTTGACATTTCCAACTCTTTTCCTTTTGTCATTATATTGTCGTATCTATGGTTTTTGGATATATTTTGAGGCATTTTTTCTACTAATTTTTGCACATATACTTCATTATAAGTAGCTTTATGCAATGTATGCCCCCTACTAATTAATTCAGCACATAATTTATTAAACTGCCACAAATATATATGAAAATGTTTCCTATTGTTTGGATGCTGCATGTCTCCATAGACATGTTTAATTTATGTGTATTATAATACTGGATAGTTTCAAACTTGGTTCGCATGTGAAATCTAATGTACACGACTACTTAGACATTATATTTACTTAATTTCTTTTCATGCATGTGGGATTTTTGAAGCACATATGTATAATTTTAATGAATTCAAAAAAAGATATTCAAGAATTTATATATCGATCATCAAATTAAATATTTAAATACATATATATATTGATATAGGTGTGTTAGTTCACAGACTGTATATATATAAAGCAAACTAATAAACTAACAATTTGGAACGACCAAGTCAAAAAATTCCAAAATATTAGTCTGCAGGAACGGTGAGGCCGAGGCGAACCAGATAAATTCATAACTTCTAAGGACAACGTGTTCTTCTTGTTGAAGTAATCGTTGCACCACTGCCTTTTAAGTTTAGATGTTGAAGATGCAGTATGTCCTAAAATAAATAACAATTTTCATTTGAAATATGTATAGAGCAATAAATGTTTAAATTTTACAAGTTCATCTTATAAATCCACAAACTTCTTTTAAAGAAATTTGAGCCTCGTTAAAAACCCCTTCTACAATCGACATTAAAATATTTAATGTCAACTCCTAAAGGGGAAAAGAGTATCCACTAAACTATCCATTAATAGCATCATCAATTACAATTTGTTCAATACAACTAGGATATTCAAAATAAAAATAATTACATTGATGATCACTAGATGCGTAGTGTGTTAAAGTATGGGTTACCTTATTAGTTGAACAATGAATAAAGGCAACCAATAGATAATGATGTCGTTGAAGAAGATCTCTCGCCTCGCTCATGCTTTGTGTCAATACTGACCTGCCTTGGGTTCTTGTTTGTACCTGGTTCACCACATTCGCAACGTCTCTTTCAATAACAACCTTCGGCTAACCTTGATCTAATGCAAAAAGAGTTGCTACATAGAAAGCATGACTTTCAACGATCTCTTTTAATACCGCTTGAGAAATAGTACATACACATCCTGCTAGAACCAAACCATGGCGGTCTCGTACCAAAATTCTTATCGCTCCAAGACTTGTATTTGAATGATACATACCATCAACCGTAATTTTAACCGTACCTGGAGGTGGTTTAGTCCATATATGTGATACTTGTGGTTATAGAAAACCAGATGGAAGAGAAGAAATAACAACATGATTGAACTCTTTATGTAAGTGTTGGGCATTCTCCATAATAAGGAAATTCGGTTTAAGGTTGTCGTTGTTGTGGACCAAATCATTTCGTCGATTCCAAATATTCCAAATAAGCACCAAAAACCCAACAAACATATTCTAAGAAATAATTGTCACACAATGTTCCAACCATTCGAAACAAGATTATGAGAAGTCAGATAAAGTACGACCTGGTAAATGAAACATCATATGAATATCCCGAGTAGCCAAACAATCTCGCAGAGCATGGACCATGGTCTCCAATTCCATATTGCACATCGGGCATATGCCATTGGAGGAGCCCTGGATACTCAATCTAGCATTCACTAGTAAAGCTTCATGCGCATACGCAAATGAAGATCTGGATCTTCGGAAGAACCTTAAGCTTTGAAAAAGTATACTAAAACTTTGACGGTGGTACAGGATCATAAATTGGCCTTATTAACCATGCATACCCCGATCGTGTTGAGTAGGTGTCACTCGAATAATTTCCCCATATCAGAATATTTGAACCCCTATTCGTTATCAGACAATAAAGAATGGTATATGCATCAGACAATAAAGAATGGTATATGCATCAGATATGGTGAACACTTGACGTACCTTTTGTATATCTCACCCATTATGTGATGGAATCATAAAATCACCACAAACTAAAGGGTCAGACTAACCATCAATATATGTTTTTGTCAAATGCACCCTTTGAGCACCCCTAGTTTGTACGGAAGATGGGAATAGTTCTATCAAACCCACCCTGCCAAAAATAACTATCACAAAGATGTTGTATCGCAAAATGAATACATCTTCAAGCATAAGACGATTTATCCCCCCAAATTTGCATCAAGTAAATGATGTTCTGCTAAGTATTTTCACAAGAGGACACAAGAAAGTAGAGATTAAAGATCAGTTACAATATGCCATACCTGCTTACCTAATAGAGCGATGTTAAATCGATGTAAGTCTCTAAAAACAAGATCACCTACTCTTTTAGATGCACATAGTTTTTGCCAAGAAATTATCAGTCATCCTTTACCCGAAGCTCGATCAGACCATCAATATGAAAAATAAGACAATTAGGAAACAAATAGCACGTCATGACATATATAGGCAATGTTTAAGCCACAACTTTAAAAAAACTTCTCAGTCACCAAAAGACAATAGCTTTTACTCCATCCCTGTATACTAGTCACCTTGTCAAGAAGAAAACCAAGCTTTACCGACTTGTTCTTGCCAATAATCAACATCATACCAAGATAATGGCTCGGATCGTCTATTTCATGGATTGGAAAAACAACCTGAATATGATCATGACTCAATTGGGTTGTCGAAGGAATGAAGTAAACCAAAGACTTGGCATAATTAATTTTCTGTCCAAATGATGATAAATATATGTCCAAAATTTGCTATACCCATGTAATCTCCGCAACCGAGTTCTTAATACATAGTAGAATATCATTGGCATACAAAATATGTGTAATACTTAGACCATGCATACTAGCACGAATATCTTGAATTGATGTAACTCCCAAAAAATGGGCTTGAAAGTTAGTGAATTAGTTTTATCGGTTTAGCTTAGTTCGAGATTAAATACTTAAAAATTGATTTTTAATCGAAATAAATTATTAAGAAATATCCTAAAATCCTTATTTAATATATATTTGACTTTGGTCAACTCAATTTCGAAAATTGAACCATGAATCCCTAGGATTTTTAAATTAGTGACTATTTTATAAAAATTAAAAACTTAAGGACATTTTATAAAACTAATCCAAAATACTGAATCTTTAAGGGATTGATACAATTGTAATCCTAATTGATCTAAGCCTTACAAAGGCCTATTTTAATGACCCTTAACCCATAATTTTATTTAAATAACCCAAATATCTATATATTAATCCTAAAAATCTATTTTACATCAAAATATAAACCTTTTTTAGAATTTTGAATTATCATATTTTAGGTAGTCACTCCATCTTTTCAAAGGTAAACATCAACCTTTTTAATAATAATTCATTTGGTTAATTCTTTGTATTTTTTCTTCAAAAAAATCTTATTTTTCAACTATTTTTGTTTTCAAAAACCTTAGAAGTAGATTGGATCAAATTTAGAGGTTTTGATACATTCTAACATCTTAATTATAGATTTTGGGTTGACCAAAAAATAAGAGGTGAAATTTATGATTAAAAATGAAAAATAAGAGGTGAAGTTTTAATCAAAATTCATGATTTTTGTTCAAGAGTTTTAACTCACTATTTTTTACCCTAGTTACATGTTTTTTTGATGTGTTAAGAGTTTTAGAGAATGTATTCAAATTTAGGTTTGATGTGAAATTTAACGAGTTTCAGAAAGTTTTCGGTTAAAATTTTAAGGGTTTTAAGGGTTGTTGCGTTTCAATCCGAGTTAAAGGATGTTTGTGTGAGTTAAGAAGAACTAAAACATATGAGTTTGATGTTTGAAACAAGACAAGAAGTAGGAGATCACGTTTGAGGGAGATCGTTCAATATCGGTGGCTTGTCGAGCAAGTATCGGTTTTTGGTGAGTGGATTTGAAAGTGGGCTAATTCAGTAGTGTTTTACTTTGTTTTTATAAAGTTTGGTAGTGTAGGGAAGGTGTGAGAAACCTATTTATATTCTGAAGTATTTTTTGCGTTTGCTTTCGTAAAAGGGTTTTCTCATATTATACTATTTTACTATGTGCTAGTCATGCTCGTAATATATTGGTGCATATTAGATTATGCATGTAATCAAATGCTTATGAGACTGTTTATACAAGGGTTTTAATACTACTATGTGTTGTTTTCTAAAATATGATAAACGTGTTTTTATCGGTTTTGTACTTGATACATGATTTGTGAGAAGCATGAGATTTGTCTATTGTTTTGAATGTGAAACTTGATCATTTAGGTTTGTTTAAATAGATAAGTTGATCGATCAATAAGATATAAAGTGCACTATAAATAAAAAATTTGTATGTGTTATAAATTCCTTGAGTGATGCATTAGAGGTTAGCCTAGTATTGTATGGTACGATATTCTTATTGCATTCGGGTATGGCAAACTATCTCGGACAATAAGGTTGGATCTTTAGATTGTGATAGTGAATATGCGTGATTTGGTGGTACGATGTCATTCACATGTGTCCGTTTATCCTAACGATTGGAGGTAAGTCTAATCGTGTCACTTAACCAACATGTGAAAAACGCAAGTGTAAACGATTTACTGTTTTAGTGCAATTAGAGAATTGTATATGTTTTAATTATAACGAGCTCAAATATTTTGTAAGCTTTGTTAAGTGAGGCATGTAAACCTTGGTTTTGTGGCATGTGCCATGTGATGAACACTTGATTATATATATTAGTGACCTTTGTAATCACAAACGATTTTCTTGAGCATGACTTATTTTGAAATCAATTCTCGATATATTATGTGTTGCATTACAAATTGTTAAAAATGTTTTATATTTTACTCAATAAGCTTTGGCTTAACCCCTCACTTTTCTTTGCAATGCAAAGAAATAAGTGAGACGGTTGTCCGAAGAAGCTAGGAAAGCTATATAATGCCTTATTTCATATTTAAGCTCAAGTATGTTATTTTTAAGTTTGAACCTTAGGTAGTTGAGGGCAATGGAGATGTAGAACCTTAGGGAATTTGTGATTAGTCATTGAACAATTTAATTCATATTATTCTAAGTTTGGAGATATTTAACTTGCAATTTGGTATGTTTTGATATTAATGAAGTATTTGAATTTTGATTCATGACTCATCTATGATGTTTATGGTGATATTTGCTCTTAAATACCAATTTGTGTTTTGACCATGGAACTAAGATGAATTGGATCTAGTAAAAATGTTGTAATATGTGGTTTATGCCCCATAGGTGAAAATATGCTTCTAGAATATACTTGACTATGTATTAGGCTTGAAATCTAGTAATCTGTCACTTTCTGGACAGAGGGTTTCGATACCTCTTCAAAGGGGATCAATACGCAGGCATAAACGTGAAGGAAATCTGAGAAATGTAGTCTAGGTATCGATACCACATGAACTCGTATCGAAATAGAAGCAAGAAAACAAGAAGACATATCGATACGCTAAACAATGGTTTTGATACCGGTTTTTACAGTTTCAAATGGTATCAAAACGGGTCCCTTGCTGTATCGAAACACGGGCTTGTCACATAAGACATCAAGTAGTTATCGAAGGCATATCGAAACAATTAACCCCCATTCTGATACTTGTTTTGATAGTTCACTTTGGTATCGAAACAAGGACTAGGAGTTTTGATACCCTTGTCAGTTAAAGTCGTTATAGGTTGAATCAAACTTTAAACCATTATGTTTTAGTCCCTAAACATTAAGTCAACAATTAAAAGACTTGTAGATATTATTTTAAGCTAAAATTCAATATGCAAGCATGTAATGAACTTAATTAAAGAATGGTAACACCAATTACACAGTTAGTCCTTAAACTTATAGAAAATTACAATTAGGTCCCTAAAGTTTATTTATTTAAATTAAGACTTATTTCTTATAGTCTTCCACTACAATTGAACTTATTCCTTGCATGAACATGTAAGATCTAATTAAAGTATATATATAAGATAAAAATAAAGTAGTAGTAAAAAATAGGATTATTTATCGAGGTGAGTCTCTAGATTAGCCTCGTTATTCTCTATACAACTCGTTCGAATCGGATGACGTCTAAACCGGTTCGAGCGGGTTATAATTGACCCCTTGCTTTTATGATGGTGAAGAAGTGCAAATAAACCTTGTGTACAAAAATGGAAAAGAAAATGTGAAAGAGGATCACCCTGTCTTATTCCCTGAGTAGACACGATCACATCAGAGAGAGCACCATTTAAACGATCATTGTTAGATTTTTAAAGCTCCAGTTATTATGGTGTTAAAAAATAAGCTATTTGTCAAAAAGATATAGGTTAAGGGCTAAATTTATCCCAAAAAAAGAATAAGGGCCAAAACAACAAAAATTATAAACGTTAAGGGTTAAAATTATCTTTATGCCAATATATTATCATATGCATACAACATGTCATCATTGTTAGATTTTTAACGGTCCAGTTATCATGATAGTTAAAAAATAAGCTATTTGTCAAAAAAATATAGGTTAAGGGCTAAGTTTATCCAAAGAACGAATAAGGACCAAAACGATAAAAATTATAAATGTTAAGGGTTAAAATTATCTTTATGCCATAAATTTATGATCAACGTCTTACGTTTATAGTAAAAATACATGTCTCCGATTATGGGTTGATTTAATTGTATAATTTAAAAAAAATAGTAAATAAGGTTAGAGTTTTAAAGGTTTGAATATTATATTATGAATATAGAAAAAAATTAAAATAATTATTTCTATAACGAATATTTATAATATCTGTTTTTATTTAATTAATTAATGAATTGTATAATGTTGATTATACTAGAAAAAAACGTTAAATGTGAAAAAGAATCTGAATAACATCGAAATTTAACCCAAGCACTCGTGGGATGATATTTTCCAACTAGCTAAGCCTAGCTTTTGCTGCAAACAACCGAGTTTTCCCGATGATGATCCCACATATCCAGGCCCAGTGCTTACCAAAACTGGAAACGAAATCATGATGTGCTGGATGCCTCATCGGGAGATTACAGATATTCTCTGCTGAGTCAAACGCCAAGCCAGTCTTGAGGCATATGTTGAAAACCCTCGGGACTTAAAGAATGCCTGGGAAACACCATTTAGCAACCATTATAACCCCTTCCCAATCCCCTTCATTATTCTTTGCGAGGAAGAGCTAGAGATAAAATATAAACATTTAAAAATAAATAATAAATTTATAAATAATTTAATTTATAAATAAAAATATACACCAAAAACAAAGATTAGAAAAATAATGTTAAATGACAATTAAAGAAACAATAACCAAAATAATTCAGTCCATGTCTGTCTCGGTAGTGTCTCTATATTCAAAAGATCAAATTAAAAATTTTAAGGATCTAATTCCAAAATTCCCACCACTCTATGTTATATAAATAATTATACATGCATGCTTGTGTAGGGTATTTTGGGTTTTCTAATCTTTTAAAAATTATTTTGAAATCACGTTCTAGTCATTTTGATATTTTAATAAAATGTATAGATTTTTTACTTTTTATTATTCGTAATCATTTCCTCATAATATTTAGTTATTAAGAATTTAATGTAATATTCTGATTGATATCTATATAATTGATTAGAATGTATAATCCATGTTGTGCATGTATCTAACAATATCGTACGCATGAACTTTGACGGATGTGTAATATTATATATGAACAATAATTTGGTGCAATTATACGTATGTATTTATCGGTTAATTTTATTTATTTAATTATCATTATTTAATTAATAATTAATTTAAATAGTGTATTATAAAAATTCATTACAAGTGTAACTCTCTAAAATCAATTTATTTCATTCATAATATTATAATTTAAACTCTTGACATTAATAAAAGATATAATGTCTCATTGTACTAGACCAACCGGTTGTTTATACTATAATTTATTATTTTGTCCTTTTGATTCTACGGCCACACCCAATTACTCCAAGCCGACTCGTATTGTACACTTAATTTTGACATGTGAGCTCTCAACAAAAATTTTTTGTATATATAATGCCACAAACTCGAGGGATATTAAGTTACCACTAATTCCTATTACTTGTATAAGTAGCTTTTTAAACTTTTTACTGAAATATTTAATCTTAATTGAATAAATATATTTAATCGATTAATTAAAATGTTTAGTTTTATTCTAACATATTCTATCAGGTCCTGTATTTTAGAACACCAATCTTCATCTTTCTTCTCTTTTTAACTAAGATTGAGATTAGATTTGAAATTAAATCCGATAATAACTAGAATTAGATTTGGTAGGAAATCATGGGATTGTGTGATATTTATTTAGCTACTTTAATTGCAATATGTAATTATTAAATAGTGACCGTTTCTATATAATTTCAAGTTTCCATAAAATGTGATATTTATCAGCTACATCAATCGTATATTTCTTTTTTATAATAAACAAGCGTATATTTTCAATTCAAAAAAACGTATATTTCTAAATTGTTATAATTATGAATTACTAGTATTAATACAAGAAAAAAATAATTATTAAATGACTTTTTTAAACAATTTATCATACTATAAAAATAATATAAATTTAAAATTTAATTAAAAAACAATACACATTCAAAAATAAGAATATAAACTTTTCAGTCTCTTAATCATATTTTCTTACCCATCTTAAAAAATTATTTAAAATTAAATTTATAATTCTAATCGTAATTTTTTATATCCTAAATTTTATATCTTAAAAAATATCTTATTTTTAATTTCCTCAATATTAATCATAACTATTAATTTAAAATTTTAAATTCTAAACCTAAAATCTACTGTTTATAATAAGAATATTAATAAAAATATAAAGGATTTGCACTCAAAATAAGTACTAATAAATCTTCATTCTCACTAGTGACTAAGAAATACCTCTTTTCCTTCTCAAACCCTTCATTTCTCGAATTTAATACGTGGTGTCGTTTTCAATACCCAGAAAAGCCTTGAACAGCTGGGGTACTTTCCAACGTTGCTTTCCATGTGAGCGTATTGGAGAAAATTCTAAAATCGTAATCTCACTTTTAAACTTGTTTACCTCGTACTTCTCGCCATCTTCATGCAGCAGTTTCTTTCACCAACCCCCAAACCCCGTCTCAAACAGATGCTTTCTGGCCGGTGTTTTTCCTTTGGCTTCGAAATGAGAAACTCTAATTTCAAAACTTTCATCTTCTTCTCGTTCTTGTGTTCTCTTCATCTTCCTTCGGTGTTTTCATTCCATGGAGACTCTCAAATCTTGATTCGGGTCAAGGATTCTCAGCTAGTCGACCCGGATGGAAATCTACGCGACTGGGTTTTGTCGAAGCCAGGTCAAAGCCCCTGTAATTGGACCGGCATTACCTGCGAAACTCAGAACCAAACTGTTGTTTCGATTGATCTTTCTGGATTGGTAATCTCAGGTGGTTTCCCTTTCGGGTTTTGTACAATCCGGACCCTGCGTTCTCTCTCCCTTGCTGGGAATACCCTCAACGGTTCACTTTCTTCTAAGGCTCTTTCACCCTGTTCTCATCTACGGGAGATTGATATCTCAGAGAACTTGTTCATCGGAGAGTTACCGGATTTCCCGTCGGATAACTTGGAAATTTTTAAACTTTTCAATAACAACTTCACCGGTGATATTCCCCTTAGCTTCGCACGGATTCGGTCTCTCAAAGTTCTATCGCTTTACGGGAACCTACTCAACGGTGAGATTCCTTCTTTTTTAGCTAATCTGACTGAGTTAACCCACTTGGAACTCGGTTACAATCCTTATAAAGCATGCATTTTGCCGACCGAGCTTGGGAACTTGTCGAAACTTGAAGGTTTATGGTTAGCAAACTCGAGTCTCATCGGAGAAATTCCAGTTTCGTTTGGAAATCTAGTTTCTTTGAAGAATCTTGATTTATCTAACAACTTTTTGAGTGGTAAAATTCCAGAAAGTTTATCAATGTTAAAGAATTTGGAGCAGCTTGAACTTTTCCAGAACTATCTAACAGGTGAATTGCCTGAGAGTTTAGCTAACATGACAGCTCTGCGTAAGTTCGACGTGTCACAAAACGGTATCACCGGTAAATTACCGGCGAAATTTGCTGCATTGTCGCTCGAGTCACTGAATCTCAACGACAACTATTTCACCGGAGAAATTCCGGAAGTTTTAGCTTCCAATCGATATCTTTGGCAGTTAAAGCTGTTTAACAACAGTTTCACCGGAGAATTACCATCCAACCTAGGTAAATTTTCTCCCTTGGAAGATTTCGATGTTTCGATGAACAACTTTACTGGGAAATTACCGTCATTTCTTTGTTATAAAAAGAAGCTTCAGCACATTGTTGTTCTAAAGAATCAGTTCTCGGGGAGCATACCGGAATCCTACGGCGACTGTCACTCGTTGAATTATGTTCGGATGGCTGATAATTCACTTTCTGGTTACGTCCCTGAAAAATTCTGGGGTCTCCCTTTAATTCAGTTCCTTGAGTTAGAAAACAATCATTTCGAAGGTTCGATTTCTCCTTTAATCTCATCCCTTCAGCAGCTGTACTCTCTTCGAATTTCCGGTAATAATTTTTCCGGCAAGATTCCCAACGAAATCTGTCGGGTGGTTAATTTGACAAGGATAAGTCTTGGACAAAATAGATTTTCTGGTGAACTGCCGTATTGCATCACTGATTTGAACTTGCTGAAGCTTGATTTGCATGATAATGAATTAACTGGGAAGATACCAAGCTCTGTGAGTTTGTGGACCGAGTTGATCGAGTTGAACTTGGCGAGGAACCGATTCACCGGTGAAATTCCACCTGCACTTGGTGGCTTACCGGCTTTAACTTACCTTGATTTGTCCAACAATTTACTGAGCGGTGAAATTCCAGAGGATTTAACGAAGCTGAGGTTAAGCCAATTTAACCTTTCGTGGAATAAGTTGAACCGTAAAGTGCCATCGGGTTTTGATCAGGAGTATTTCATTTCGGGTTTATTGGGTAATCCGGATCTTTGTAGCCCGAATTTGAAACCGCTTCCTACTTGCCCGAAAAGCGGATCCTCCATCTCTTACGTTGTGGCTATTCTAGCAACTTGTTTTCTCCTTTTGGTCGGGTTTCTGATCTGTTTTTTTAGAACACGTTTCAAGTTCGGAAGCAAACCCCGACGTCCATATACAATCACCACATACCAACGAGTTGAGTTTACTGAGGAGGATATTTTCCCGTTTTTACAAGATGAGAATATAATTGGAACAGGTGGTTCGGGTCGAGTGTATAAGGTTGAACTTAAAACGGGTCAAACCGTAGCCGTCAAGAAATTATGGGAAGTTAAACCTAAGATGGATACAGTTTTTAAATCCGAAACCGAGACATTGGGTCGGATCCGACATGGTAATATCGTGAAACTAATAATGTGTTGCAGCAGTGAAGAGTTGATGGTTCTGGTTTACGAATACATGGAGAACGGGAGTTTGGGTGACGCGTTGCATGGGAACAAGAACTCAGGTTTACTGGATTGGCCCAAGCGGTTCATGATAGCAATCGGCGCCGCTCAGGGACTGGCTTATTTGCACCACGACTGCGTGCCGCCTATCCTGCACCGAGACGTGAAGAGCAATAATATTTTGTTGGACAAGGAGATGCGACCACGCGTGGCGGATTTCGGGTTGGCTAAAACGTTGCGCAAGGAAGCTCGGAACGGTGACCCAACCGTGTCACGCTTCGCCGGAACCCATGGCTATATTGCTCCAGGTCAGAAAGTCCCCAACCTTTCCATTTTCCATTTCTATTCATTTTCTTCAAATCCATAACATAAGATGTAAGAAAATTTTGATGCGTCACAGAATATGGATACACACTTAAAGTGACGGAAAAGAGTGACGTGTACTCCTTTGGCGTGGTGTTGCTTGAATTGATTACCGGAAAAAGGCCCAACGATCCTTCCTTTGGTGAGAACAAAGATCTAGTTAGGTGGGTGACGGAGGTTTCTCTGTCATCCCAGTCGTCGTCTCCGGAAGTAAAGCTAGCTGAGATTGTTGATCCAAAGATGAACCCTTCACCATGTGATTACCAGGAGATTGAGAAAGTTTTGAATGTAGCTCTTACATGTACTTCCTCCGTCCCCAGTAACAGACCATCCATGAGAAGGGTAGTTGAATTGCTCAAGGTCCAAAGGTGCGCTCATTTGGCTCCTACATAACTTAGTTTCTACCAGATTTCCATTCTCGCCTGCAATAATGCAAAAGTAGTTTGCTAACATGGCGACATGGATTTGACACTTTCGGTAGTTTGGTTTATATATATTTTAATAGTTTAGTTAATTTAAACTTACATCAAAACTATTAGCTTCTTTTTCCTCATCCAATCCGAGAAATTACAAAGCTCTGCAACAATTCAAATCGGCTTTCATTCCATTAAAATCCAAAGAAGAAAAGAATGATGAATTTATAAAAGTGATTTTTACCATCCTTTGCAAGGACCAAAATAAAAATAGACTAAAATTGAGTGACTCTAATAAAATTTTAAAAATGTAGTGATCAAAATCAAAATAATTTAATTTTTTTATGACTATCTGTATACTTTCCCAAGTATATTAAAAGATATGTTTCCCCTTGAATAATTTCTTTTTATTCAAAATAAAAGAGGATGTTTCTTTAATTGAAATTGGTTCCAACAAGAAACATATTTCAAGTTTCATAAATATGACTTATATTAATATTAGGAGAGATGACCTGTATCTATTTTTAAATAAAATCATGAATGCTTAGCTTACGGACTAAGGTCTAAGGGTGCATTATTAATGCTTTAAAAAACGTATATTTTTATTTTTAAAAGTTGTTGCTTGAGAAGGATATTTGTTTAGTAGTGTATCGCATGTTTGTTGAGGCAAAGCTGAAGAAAGGAAATGATGCTGTATCATATTCAGTGTTGGATCAGACTCAATAGATACTATAACATTTTGGGAATACCAAATAGATTTACAGAAAAAAAAGTGCAACCCCAATCCCTTCACATGAATGAAGGTCAGTTGCAATTCCCTATAATTCTCTGCAAAAGTCAGAAAATATTTCTTGCATCTTTAGGGCATAAAAACCCTAAAAAACTCCTATAAATACAAAGCAACATCTTCATTTAAGGCAGATCGAAGAGAGCTAAAGAAAAAGAGCAAAAGTGAGGTTAGAAAGAAGAAAAAGACAACTACTTTTTTTTTTTATCTTCTACCTCCAATCGAGCCACAATTGTTGGAGCTTCAAGTAAGGGATATTTGCACGACTTTGGGAGAAGCGAAAAGCTAGAGGACATCACAATATTGTCGTATGAGATTTCATTCTATGCTTTCTCTTAAGAATGCTCGATAACATATTCGTGCTTTCTTGGAAGTTTGTGATTCGTTCAGCCAACAAAAAGTACAAGAAAATTTGTTGAAGCTCAAGCTATTTCTATACTTTTTGAGAGACCAAGCCAAAGATTGGTTGAATGGTATTCCAGTCGGTTCTATGGAGTCATGGACAGCTTTGTGCAAGAGTTTCTTAGCAAGATAAAGTCCATCAAACATGAATACTTAGTTGCAAAATGAGATATCATCTATCAGAAAAGGAGATGATGAATCGATGCATGAGTGTTAGAATCGGTACAAAAGCTTGTTGAGAAGATGTATAAATCACAGTTTTTAAGATTTGACTCAAATTGTGATGTTTTATAATAGAGTCATTGTAGGTACAAAAATGATGTTAGATGCTTCAAAAAATGAAACACTGCTAGACAAATCGCCTGAAAAGCATTTAATATTCTTGATAATATAACCAACAATGATTATGAATTTCCTACTACAAAACTTATAATAAAAAGAAGAAGTCGAGGAAAGTTAAAACTAGATGTGAATGAATCTGTTTCAGCACAACTTTTTGCTATCAGAAATATGTTAAGGAATATTCAACAACCCATGGCAGTACAACAAGGTTTTCAAGGAAATATGTCATGGCAAAATGAGAATAAGGGAGCAGTTAATCAAAATCACAACAATTCTTTGGATGTTTTGTTGCAAGAATTCATGGCTTCTACCAATTAGTTTATGTCATCAATGAAAGTATTATTGTAGATAACAATCACGAATCAAGATAATCTGTTACAGACCCAGTGAGCATTCCTTCAAAGTTACAAGTCTTTGTTTAGACCGCTGGAAACTCAAGCGAGTTAAATTGCTCAAGCATTACAAGTTAGACTGAGAGGCAACCTTTCTAGTATTATTGAAGTCACTAAAAATCATGGCAAGGAAAAATGCAACACACTTATCTTGAGGAGTGGAAAACAAATAAATATGGGGGAGTAAATCAAAAGAAAAGAGAAACAAAAGCCCATTCAGGAGCAAAGAGAATCTAAATAACAAGAAGAAAAATCTGCTCAAGATGAAACTAGAAAAAATTTAAATACTGAGGCATTTAGTGAGATACGTGCAAATGCTGCAGCAAAATAAGTACTAGTACCACCTTTGGAGGATGTAAGACAACCATCACCATTCCCTCAGCTATTGAAGCAACACAAAGATCTTAAATTTCAAAAATTTATAAGTATTATGTACCAATTTCATATTAATATTTTATTTTTAGATGCTATTTATCAAATGACCTTATATGCAAAGTTTTTGAAAGATATTGTTACAAAGAAAAGAAAAATGGAGAACAATGAAATTGTAATCCCCTTAGCCCGGCCTAGACGAAATCGACACTAATGGGTTACATGGGGAATATCAAACCAAACCCGCGAAGGTCCGATTCGATAAATAACCCTAAAATCATTATATATATTTTTTTCTTCTAGATGCATAATTGTATTCCTATATGTCAAGGTCTCAAATAAAGCATTAACGGAAACAATCCGATCATAAACAAACATCCGATTAAACACTTAAGTAAGTTAAGGACTAAAACGTAAAACTTTTAAATTCTAATAACAAAGTAGAAATTCTTTTTATCAAAGTTCAATTAAACATACAAGTATCCTTCACGGTAAATTTCAAATCAAACGGATCATTCTAACATCATCAATTGCATGTTTCTCTAATTTAGGGACCTAAATGTAAATCTTTCAAATTATAAGGACTTCTTCCAAATTGAGTTAACCATCTTGAATAAATCAACTTTATGCATCCATGTAAAATTGCAGCTCAAAATACATCTATAGATACCCCAATTACACAAAGAAAGATATTCGGGACTAAAATGCAATTTCCAGCATCTATCAATTTTTAGCAGCCAAAAGTTTCGAAATCTTTCATTAAGGTTTCAAAACTTTTTGTAAAAGGTTTCGAAACTTCCCTAAGGTTTCGGAACTTTAGGTCTGAAACCTAAAAATTCTATCACACTAAGTGAACATCATCGGCTCAAACACAATTGTCAATCCATATTAACTATATGCATTAATCCTAAGCATAAATAGCAACATATAATATATGATTATCAACGTAAAGAACATCAAGCAAACTATAGGCATGCTACCTAGAACATGATTAAGTACATAACGACCATGCAAGTACGTGTTTCAACAATCCAAACATCACCATAGTTCATCAATTAACAATCAAGCAACATAGGTCTTATTTAAGTATAAACCAAAGTCAAGTTCACACTCCTCACATAGATTGAGTTTACACATTGCCAAGCCCCAACTTATTTGCCAAGACATACCGAATTTGAAGTAACCTTTCCTCTTGGTTTCCTTGCTCCGAATGTAGTCCCGTGTGCCTTTATTTTTCTGCAAGGATGAAAAGAGAGTTAAGCAAACATACTTTGTGAGGAAGCTCTACATAAGATCATCATTGCATAAAACAAAATCATTTTAAATGTCATGTTTGCATCCTTTATGCTTAATTGAAATATGTAAAACCAAATCATGCTCATCAACATTGTCAACTCATTTCATGTGTTATGCAAAGAATACCATTTCACTTCATGTATGCATATTGGCTTTCTACTGATCACTTAATGTGAACTTTTAATTCACCGAATACACTGATCTTTTTTTCCATAATTGGAGACTCTTGGTCTCAATATGCATCGATCGGACACATAGTCACCCTTGTATACATGTTACCCCCACTACACACGGTCAGACACAAAGTCACCCTTGTTTACGTATGGGTCAACTATATGCACGGTCGGACACAAAGTTACCCTTGTTTACATATAGGCAAGCTCTACACGCACGGACGGACGCAAAGTCACCCTTGTTTACGTGTAGGCAAGCTCTATACGCACGGTCGGACACAAAGTCACCCTTGTTTACGTGTAAGAATCATCATTATTCTCTTTATTTTATAGTGCACTCAATCCTAATGACATGTCATTTGTATTCAAATCTAAAGTTAGTGTCACTAAGCCAATATCAATATTAGTCATGCATGTTAACTTGCTGCTCATAATGCATTCATATAATGTTCATCATGTGAATTATAAATCATGCTCAACGGAATTTCAAATATAAGCCAATAACCATATATTATTCTAATTCATTTTCAGCTCATAATACAACCATGATATGTTCAACAAATGAACCAAAAGTCATGCCTAATGACACCATTAATTGTAGGGCAAATAACCACATATTATTCTAATTCATTTTCATACTTCCATAATCCATGGATGTCTTTATAACCTTGCATTTTCAGCAATTAACATATGCATGCATCATTTCAAAATCAAAAATATGTTATTTCAAAATCTTATTGAAATATTGTTCACATATATGCCATTACCAAAATAGCCGAAACTTGAGGTAATGCATCAATATTATTTAAAACACTAACTCTTGAACTATGTAAAGTTTTCACACTATTCCATAGTCCCCAAAACAGAACCGAATCGATGCGATTTGCTTTAAGTCCGAAAACACTCACCGATAAGCGAAACAAGCCTTCATCGATGCTCCGATGGCAATGCCAATGCACCAGCCACTTATACACCTTTTTGCACTACCTCTACAATATTAAAAACAGAGCATATTCACATCATAGCATGCTCAAACCATTAGCCACATCAAACCTCCACAAAACTACCGAAAACTTAGCCGAAAAGACCGAAAACTAAGCCAAAACGTATCCAAACAACATCAGCCCAAAACCTAGTGATTCTAACATCTAATCCACTTCAATTATGAACCAAAAATACATCTAAACCATCCTTATACCTCCAGCAACATTAAAACATCTAAAACAACCCCTAAAACAACCAAAAATCACCTTAAAACAACACCGATTGCATTATTCCAGGATTAAATTAATATGCTATCAAATGAAGACTCAATTAATCATTTAATTAACATAAAAACATAATTGAATTCATCTAATTTCAGCATTGAATGAGATCCAAAAGGATTTCACAAAAACATTCACAAAATCACTAGATCTTACATTGAAAACATAGAATTAAGTTTTATTCAAAGATTAGCAAGCTAATACTTGAGAATTTCAATAAAGAACTTTAGAAAAGAGTTAAAAATCCAGCAAATTACCTTTGAGATCTATTCACCAAAAAGATGAAGTTTCCTCTTCTTGATTCCTTGCTATTTGGTGTTGATTTGATAAAATTGATGGTTAGGTTTTGTAAAGAATGGAAAGATGATTAAAATGATGTAATCTTTGTGGAAAAAGATCCAAAAATCAGCAAGGAATTGAAGAAAAGAGATGAAGGAAAATGGAGAAAAAATGAGAGAAAAAGATGAGAGAAAATGATTATCATCTTAATTAAAGTAATTAAAAAGCATTTTGGTGAATAAATCATTATTAAAAATTAAAAAAGGGTTTATGGCCCTCTAAGGATTCTAAGTTTGGCTTGCTTTTCAATTTAGTCACTAAAATAACATTTTTTTCGAAAATCACAAATTAAGTCCTCCAATTTTCCAAAAATTACAAATTGGTCACTTATACATAATTAAGCATAATTAAAAATCAATATAAAGTCCAAATTACTTTCTTTTAATTTTGGAACATCTCTTTAATATTTTTAAACCACATTCCAAAATTATTACTTTTCTAATTAAAAATATTCTCATTTTATATTTCCCCAGAATAGCGAACCGGAGAACCCGATTCGACCCGAATTGAATTCTCCTAACTAAAGCCCAAATTACTAACCCAAAATCGAGATGCTACAGAAATAGTTACTATAACATCTGAGTTCTATTCTTGGAAGACTGATCTACCCATGAAGAGACAAGATCTTCGAAGCTTTATTATTCCATGCTCTATAGGAGATAATTTCATGGGCAAGGTACTATGCGACACCGGTTCGAGTGTCAATCTAATACCCAAAGCAATATTTAAGAAGCTTGGTATAGGGACCATGAAGCCAACAACTACCATCTTACAATTGATTGATCATTCTCATATTCGACCTGAGGGAAAAGTCGAAAGTGTGATAGTGAAGGTGGACAAATTTGTGTTCCCGGTGGACTTCAATTTTAGATTGTAAAGTGGATTACAAGGCACCCATAATCTTGGGGAGACTATTCCTTGCCACCAATCAGATCCTTATCGACCCTGAAAATGGAGACTTCACCATACGCGTAACTGATCAATCCATGACTATCAATGTCCTTAACACGCTCAATTACACGGATGACAATGAAGAATATCACTGTATAACTAGGATAAATGCTACAACAATAGATGCTAAAAATACAAAATTTTGCTGTAACAATTCTCTATAGATGAACGATTATGCAAAATTGTTGGAGGAGCATGATCAGGAAGAAGAAGCTCATTTGGAGCTATAGTAAATTGGCGATTTCAAGCCAGGATCAGGTACGAGATTTGAATTAATTGATTTCTCTAAATTTATTAATCCTAAATCATCACTTTTATATGCACCATCTCTAGAATTAAAATCATTACCACCGCATTTGAAGTATTTTTATTTGGGATCACATAATAGTTTACTGATGATAATTTCTTCTATTTTAGATCCTATCCAAGAGCTTAGTCTTGTGAATTAATTATCTCAATATAAGAAAGCTCTTGAGTGGACTATGGCCGATTTGAAGGGCATTAGTCCCATGATCTGCATGAATAAGATTCTACTATAAGAATGTCATAATAATTCTATTGAGCCCCAAAGAAGACTAAACCCAACAATGAAGAAGGTAGTAATGACAGAGATTATAAAGTAGTTGAATGCAGGAATTATATACCCAATTTCTGATAGTTTATGTGTTAGTCTTGTGTATTGTGTACCAAAAAAGGGAGGCACGACAATAATCACTAGTGAGGACAATGAGTTGTTCCTGACAAAGACAGTTACAAGTTGACGCATTTGTGTGGACTATAGGAAGTTGAATAAGACAAGAAAAAGAAGAACCATTTCCCCTTTCATTTTATCGATTAAATACTGGATCGATTGGCGAAAAAAGCATATTATTGCTTCCTCGATGGTTATTCTGGATACAACCAAATTGCTATAGCACTCGAGGACAAGGAGAAGACAACCTTTACTTGTCCTTATGGAACTTATACTTTTCGAAGAATTCCATTTTGTTTATGTAATGTTCCAACAACTTTTCAACGATGCATGTTGGTAATATTTTCAGATATGGTTGAAGAATTTTTGGAGGTATTTATGGATGATTTTTCTTTATCTAGAGAAACTTTTAAAAAATGCTTAGGCAACCTGGATAAGATACTCAAACATTGTGAAAAGCCGACTTTGTACTTAATTAGAAAAAATGCAATTTTATGGTTACAAAAGGAACGATTTGGCGCTACAAAATTTTAATCAAAGGGATTGAGGTTGACAAAGCAAAAATAGAATTGATTAAGAAGTTACCACCTCCAACAATTGTAAAAGGAATTAGAAGCTTTTTGGGATATATTGGCTTCTACAGAAGGTTTATCAAGGACTACTCGAAGATTTCCATGCCGCTTTACAATTTGCTATAGCAAAATCAACCTTTTGTTTTTGATAAAAAATGCCACAACGCTTTTACTAAACTGAAGAAGAAACTTACCTCAACTCCAAATGTTATACCTCCAGACTAGACTACATCATTTGAGTTAATATGTGACTCAAGTGACTACACAATGGGTGCAACCCTAGGTCAAAGATGAGGTAAACTCTTCCGTGTTATTTCTTATGCAAATCATACTCTTAATGGTGCTCAAATTAAGTATACCACTACTGAGAAAGAGTTACTTGCTGTAGTATTTGCCTTTGATAAGTTTAGGGCATATCTAATAGGGACTAAGGTTATAGTGCACACCGATCATTCCACTATCAAATTCTTAGTGACCGAGAAACATGTTAAGCATAAACTTATTAGGTAGATACTTTAGTTACAAGAATTTGACAATGAAATAAAAGATAAAAAAGGAACTAAAAATTAAGTAGCAGACCACTTATTTAGGCTAGAAAATCAGATAGTCAAGGAGAGATTTTAATATTAAAGAAAATTTCCCTGATGAGAAAATTTTATATGCTACAACATTACCATGATATACATATATAATAAATTGCCTTATTAGTGATATTTTACCTCGTGATTTATCTAGCCAGGATCGAAAGAAGTTCAAACATAATGCAAAATTTTTCTATTGGGATGAGCCATACTTGTTTAAGCAATGTGTTGACTTATTGTAACCCCCTCGACGTGGTCTAGACGCCACCTAACTCGAACGAGCTACTCGGGAAATATCGAGGCAAATTTAAAGACTCGTCCCGATAAATAACCCTAAAAATTAAAATTTTCTTTTTATCTTTTCTAAATGATTTAATTAGTCTTACATGTTCATGCAAGGACCGAGTTCAATTGCAGCGGAGACTAAAGGGAAACGAGTCCTAATTTAATCGAACAAGTTTTAGGGACCTAATCGTAATTTCTAGAATTTTATTTCCTGATTGTGAAATTAAGGTTATCAATATTTAATTAAGTATATTTTATTCTTGTACATAAATTTTCGATCTAAAATAATATCTACAACTCATTTAATTGCATGCTCAAAGTTTAAGGACTATTTCCAGCCTCTAAAGGTTTCATGACATTCTATATATACAAATTCACCTAAAATTATTTTAAGGACATATCATGGCATATTAGCTAGATGCAATTCAACCTAGTTAGGAACAATATATTCAACTCCAAAGAGTATGCTTCAACATCAACAATCTTATAAACACACGGAAAAACCACTTCAATATTCTCAACATGATTTTTAGATGCATTCCAACATAAATATCAATATCATAGATTCAACTCATAAGTAATATGCTTCATTATCAACACCACTCAAATTCACGCATAGAGATATCAAGAATCAAACTTAAAAATAACTATATTATAACTAAAGGAATATTAATGGACAATTCAAATCAAAGTCATAAAGCTAATATCAATATAGATAAACATCACACATGTATAAGTATAAGACTACTAAAAGTCTCATAATTATAACAATATTCTTAATATGATAACCTATCCTCATTGCTCTCTCACTACCACTATTATTATAAAGACATACTTGAGCTTTCACTTGGCAGTTACCAGGATCCTTGCTTCTCTTTGCTGACTCAACTTTATTTACTCTACATTGCAAGGTAAATGAGAGGGTAAGCATAAGTTTAGTGAGTGAATAAAAACAAATATAAAAACACCTTGCAAAGCAGCTCATATTAAAACAATTTCATCAATTTAAAAACATGTCATACTCTTTATAAAACAAAACACACATGGCTAACAACGCCACTTTTAAAATTCAGTAAGTATCGTCAAACCAAGGCTAACAATGCCATCATTAAATTTTAGTAAAAAACAGTTTGTAATCACATGCTTTAAAAGCTAAAACACAAGTCTTACATGCTACTCACATAGCAATGCTTACACGTGCACCTCAATTCACAAAGCTCAAGTCTTATATGCTAACAACATAACAATGCTCAAATCACATGCATACTAGTGCATAAAACCTCGTATGCATAATACCATATACAATCAAGTGAAAACCATGGCACTTACCTTTGAAAAGTAAAAACATATATTTGTACTAGTGATCCGATTTGTATTACTCTAAATCGTTATGATAAATGGACAACCGCTTGTTAGTACTACTCCCAGAGCATGCGTATGTTGATACTATTCTCAATATGAATTATCTCACCTTGGTGTCCGGTGACAGTACTACTCTCATCAACCCGGATGTGACAGTACTACTCCCATCACATAGCATTAGACTAAAATCCAAAATGCAACACACAAGGAATTTAAACTCGTACAACTTTTGAATATTTATAGTGCACTTTAGACCCTATTGATCGATCAACTTATCCTATAGGTTCATCATTTAACTAGCTAATATATTATCAAAATTAGTGCTCAAAACTTAATTCAAACAAAACTCAAATCATATGTATCCCACCTTTTACGCATCACTTGCAAAAACTGATAAATTCACTTTTATCTTATTTTCAAAACAAAACTGTGGAACATCGAATGTATATAAAATCTCTTTAAAATCAGTCTCATAAGCATTTATATACATGCATAATCACATATGCACAAAACAATAAGAGCATGACAAATAATGTTGTAAAAACAAGGCATAATATGAGAACTTTTAAAAAGGCAATACTTTTAACTTACTTCCGGGTATAGGGAGGTTTTTCACACCTTGCCTAAACCTCAAACCTCTGTAAACACATTTAAAACCATGCCAAATTGGCAACCCTCATAATCCACTCACCGATTTACTGAAACTTGCTCGACAAGTCACCCGAAAACATGATTTGACTTTCCGATCTCTCTCAAACTTGTTCCTCTACCTCTTGACCTAATTCAAGCATCAAAACCAAAGGGTTTAGTGCATTATAACACACTCAAACATCCCTCAAGTCGGACCAAAACATGGCAGCCCCTAAAAACACCATAAAACCTAACCGAAACTCACTGAAAACCTCTCCAAACACCCCCTATACTTTAGCTCCGGGATTGGATACTTAAAAGACATCTTACTCAAGGTCCCCCTATACCAAAATCTTGGAGAAGAGTTTAAAGCTTGATAAAAAAATAGAGTTTTTCAAGTAAATTCAAAGAAGAAAATTATAAAGAATTAACCAAACGAATTTTTATTAAAAAGATTGATATTTACCTTTTAAAATATGATGGAATGATTGCCAAGAAGATGAAAAGTTAGAATTTTAAAAATAGGTTTAGGTTTATGACATAAAAATAGGATCTTAGGATTAATATTAAGTTATTTGGGCTATTAATTAAAATTATGTGTTATGAGTTATTAAAATAGACCCTTGGAAGACATAGATCAGCTAGGATTAGGATTGGATCAAAGACCCTCAAAGATTTAAAGTTTTGACTTAATTTATCAATTTATCCTCAAGTTTTTAATTTTTACAAAATAGTCACTAATTTCAAAATCGCTAATTTCAAAATTGTAGGGATTCAAGGTTCAATTTTCAAAATTGATTTGACCTAAATCAAATATATATATTAAATAATGATTTTAGGATATTTTTCTATAATTTATTTTGATTAAAAATCGATTTTTAAGTATTTAATCCTGAACTAGGCTAAACCAACAAAATCGATCCACTAGACCTCTAAACTTCTAGGCCTAAATTTGGGGTATTACAACTCTCCCCCACTTAAGAAATTCTATCCTCGAAATTTTCATCGTGGAAAGAGGTAAGGAAATTGTTCTTCACAATTTTCTCTCACTCCCACATGACGTTCCAAACACCAAGATACCACTTAAAACTCTCTGACCCACATGAGGATCTAACCATAAAGGACCTTTACTACCAAAACCCAAATCTCAACATACATCTCGTAAAGAAAAGATTCAGTCTCATCCTTACACTATTCGTCATCACAACTTACAACGATTCATAGAACAACGACACATAAAAACACAATGGTTTGTCTCGACACTCCTTGCACCCTCAAGCCAAAAGCAAAAACCAATTTTCTTTTCCCAACAACCTAAACTCTCCTTACTCAAGGTTGACAACCAACTCTCGACAAACTACAACAATTTCTCACTTCCACTAATAAGCTTAACTTTCTCAAACATATTAAAAAATATAAGGTTTGCAGTCCCCAAAGCTATAATCAGTGATGAAGGAACCCATTTCGATAGTAGTCTCATTACTATAGCATTGCAGCACTTTGGAGTAAGGCACAAAATTGCTATATCATATCTCCCGCAAACAAACGGCCAAGCTGAAATCTCCAATAGATAAATCAAACAAATTTTAGAGAAGACAATCAACACAAAGAAAAAAACCAGTCTCCAAAGTTTTTCCTAAGCTTTATGAGCATATAAGATATCCTACAAAACTGCTTTGGGAATGTCCCAATTTAAGTTGGTTTATAGGAAGACTTTTCATTTACATGTGAAGCTTGAACACAAAGCTTATTGGAACATCAAGAAGCTCAATATGGATTTCAAATCAGCTAGAGAATACAAGATTTTAGAGCTGAATGAGTTAGATGAGTTTTGATCAGATACTTATGAGAATGCTCGAATATACAAATAGAAAACAAAAAGATTACATGACAAACATCTTTTGTCACGACATTTCTCAGAGGGCAAACAAGTATTACTTTAAAACTCCAGATTTGAACTTTTTCTTGAAAGCTGAAATCAAGGTGGTTAGGACCTTTCCAGATACACAAGGTCTACCCCTTGTAGAGTTATTGAGATTAAAATACTTAATGAAGATTGAATCTTTAAGGTTATTGGTAAAAAATTGAATACATAATGGTGCTCCAATTGTGCATGAAAAAGAGGATTGTTTTCTACAAAATACTTGAGCCTTTTTATTCCATTGTTCTCAAGAATTTTTATTTTTTTTAGCATTTTAGTTTTAGTTTGAATAAAAAGTATGTATCTTTAATTTCTTGCTTATTCTTAATCTTTCTTTTATTTTCTCTGCAAATGTCATTTTTACAAGGTAAAATCCTAGATGTGCTATGCACAGAAGGAAGACTGGTACAAGGCTGGACAATTGGTCTTCTATAAAAAAATTTGAAGTTATTCAAGTTTGGGGCCAAAAGGCAATTAGAAGAGGAAAGGCCTATGATAGGAAATTCGGTTAGTTTGTGAAGGAAAAAAGAAAATTTTTGTTTAAATCCAATCCCCTTTTTTACATTTACCCTTTTATTTAATATTAAACCCTTAATTCTCTCTTCCACTCATCATCTCATTAACCACCCATCACTATCTTTTATCCCTTTCCAATACGCTAGTCGCCTATAACTTACACAAACGATTATTACTTTTCACTTTACTAAACTCTCTCTTCTCTAAGCTAACTGCTGCGTGTAATAATAGCGCAATTGTATAGTGTATACATCGTAAGTAATAAAGTGATAAGTATATCGTGTATCATCTCCACAGGGATTGGTATACTTAACATGTCTCCCCTTGTTCCCTTGCTCTTGAAAGATAAAGTAAAAACACAGATAAGTGGATTTGTTTAACTAACTAAATAATTAAATAACAAAACATAAAATAAAGGATTGAGAACGATATAGAGAAAGTGAGTAGGATCCAGTTGCGTCAATTAGTGAATTCGATCGATCTTCTTCTTGTCCAATGCAATTATACAATACTGCTTCGATAGTACTGCAGATACAACCTTGACAGCGTTAGTGTTCTCTGCCACGACAATCTCTTGCTCTTGGGCAGATGCATCAAAGTTCAGCAAAGTATCTGTAATTGACTCCGCTTATCTCTAAGTCAGAGCATTATTGATGATTGATCTTTGACGATATCTCTCGGCGTGAATCAACGATAATCACCAACCAATCCAACACTTCTTTTAGCTTCTGAAACTCTTAATCTATCTCTAGGCCGAGTTAATGTCATCAACACCTTACTTACCCTTTCGTGAATCTAACTCTCTCGATGCTAGATAAATAGATTACTTACAAACTTCTCTCTCGAGCTTGAATGCAAGAACAAGGAATGGTAATAGGATAAGCAAACTTTGATATTATTATTACATTAGAACAAAGAAATAAGAAACAATCTCCTCTCACTAATATCTACAACCTTCACCTATCCCTAAGAGATTTAAAACATAATGTCGATAGATACAAATCTTAGGGGAAGGGTTTCTCTAAAATTGACTTCCCCTAACAATATGGCCGGCTAGGCTATATATAGTCTTAACCTAGGGCAAACCTTTCCTAAATAGACTCTAACTTTTAGTAGGGAGCAAGTCTTCTGATGTTTCCAAGTTTGCAGCCTTCTAGAAAGCTTTTCCTGTTCGGTCTTTGACTTAGGCTTTTAGTGTGCTGCATCTTCCAGAATATTCTCTATATTTTTGTCTTTCATTCGCCTACAATGTTATGTTGTCACTCTGGATGCTGTCGTGGCCTTGTCCCTGCCTCGACCTCAACACTACTTTACTGTTGCTTCGGCCCTGGATATTTTTGTATGTACAGAATATGTAATAATACCCGCATTCTCTATAAATTTCGACTTTGTAAGTAGTGATAACGAAATATCCAATATTGTGCAAAGAATCCATATTTTAGTTCAAGTTGGTGTATAATAGATGCATAAAGTACTATGAGAAGGGTAGTAAATAACTGCCTTTTAAGCACTCATCAAATACCCCCAAACTTGAACTATTGCTTGTCCTCAAGTAATGCAAGACATCAAATTACCGAACCCTACTCCCCTTTGGTCTTACTTTTCTATCTATTCTCCCCACCATGGTCATGTCTATCTCTCCGTTTTAGCCACTAGTTTACCCAATAATTTTTACTAAGAAACAAGCTATAAGGCTAGGTGAGTGTGTGTATTTTATGGACAAGGTTGATTCAAGGCTTTCTTAGATAAACTCTAAGTTCAAGACAAAAAGAATTTGGACTAAAGCTGTCTCCTTAAAACAACAAGTCTTGAGCCAATTTCGGGTACCTCAAGATATGCGTTTTCTATTTTCTTCTTTTTCTTCTTTTTTTTAACCACCTATTTAGCATACTAGAGCCAATTTCGGGCACCTCTAGCATGAAGGAGAGCAAAAATAGAGCCAGTGATAGGCACCTCTAGTTATTTTTCCAAAAGGTTCTAAGTCTTTATCACCTAAGTTTATTAAAAGAACTCCTAAATCAAGAAAGTCCAAAAAGTGTTTCTTTGTTTTCTAACCCTAAAGCAAGCTTCAAAGTTTTATTCCATGAGTATCCTATGGTTATCCCTTCAAAACAGAACTTGGCCATGGTAAGAAGAAAGATTTCTATAGCCTTAAAGGAGTAAGCTAAAGAAAAGTTGATGTAGAGCAGTGCAAGATTAAAAATAGTAATTAAAGAAAAGAGAATATTGCCAAAAAATTTCAAAAGAAATACTCCCTTTTTCATGGTACTACCGTGGCAGTGGGTTGCCTCGGCAGTACTTCTGCACCTACAATACCCCCAAATTCAAACCGAGCATTGTCCTCAATGCTCAACATATAAGGTAAACAACAATTTCAATAAGTAAATAGACAGGAGTATAAAAAAATTATTTATAACGATTCCGAGGAGCTACTTGTACGGAGCAGTCTCCTAGGCCGTGCTACTGACTCCTTCCGTCTAGATCCTTGTGCTAGTGATTGCTGTTGTTTAGCTTGCCGATGTAGCTGAACTCGACTGGGCGGTGTGCGGTGCGTTGGTGTAGTAACTTCATCTCTTTCTTCCACTTCGTCAATATTTTCTGTGTGTATGATTTCTGTCACGCCCCCTACCGTGGCAGTGGGTATTGCTGGTTCATGTGATGAACTGTGGTATTCTTCAATCTCACGAGACAGAGTGTCTCTGTTGAGACTGGGCATAGGGATTGGTTCCCATTGGGGAGAGTTAAAAATAGCTCACCGCTTGGACGACCGTTGGCTGGTAGAGGATACTCCGGCAGACCTGGCCGGCCCGGAAGGTCTGACAGCATGAAACTATTGAGGCGACCGTGGTTGGAAAAATGGTTACGGCCTTGGGGAAAGTGTTGTCTCGGTATAAGGGGCGGCAATGACAAAGATGTTAGCTGAGAATTTTGGGAATTACACCCCTTGATTTGGGAAGCTTGTCATCATCATGTGGGCGAGAGAGGTGTTGAACTCGCGCTGGTACTCCATGTATTGTTGCTGTCGAAGGTCCATGGCTCCTCTGCAGAATTTCTTGGTAAGGGTCTACTACGGTAGGGCCCTGGGCAGATGTGGGTATTTCTGTCGAGTATTGCCCTCCGACAGTAAAGTCTGTAGTAAATTGCTACGGTGTTGCTTGGACATGTTCTGCCTGGGTTATCTGCATGACTCGGCGACAAAAATCTTAAGACCATCTCGGCTGATTCAGTGTGTACTCGTCTGTATCCTCGATTGGTACACCTGCAGCAATACACAAGGCAAAGATTAAAGAAGGGAAACATAAAAGGCTTTTGTCTTTCTTACCGCAATCATAAATTTCTTGGAGAATAATTTCTCCAACGTTGATGGTCCTCTTGTTGATTATGGACTGGATGAGCACCAAACGTCTCCTATTGACTGTGCTATTATGCGATATGGCCATTCCTTGTTCTTGTATCCAATCCCGAGAAGGAAGTTTGCAAGTAATCTATTTATCTAGCACCGAGAGGTGTACATTCACGAAAGGGATAAGTACAGTATCGGCGACACTAACTCGGCTTATACCCTTGTGGAGGCACTAAGGAGTATGTTAAGAGTTTCAGCAGCTAAAAGAAGTGTTGATTGGTTGGTGGTTATCTTTGGTTTACGCTGAGAGGTATCGTCAAGGACTGAGCATCAACAACACTTTGACTCAGAGATGAGCAGAGTCACTTACGGACACTTTGCTGAACTTTGATACTTCTGCCCATGAGCAAGAGATTGCCGCGGCAGAAGAGCACTAGCATTATCGAGGCAGTATCTGCAGTACTATCGAAGCAGTGTTGTGCGATTGCATTTGGCAAGAAGAAGATCAATTGAATCCACTAATTGACGCAACTGGATCCTACCCACTTTCTCTATAATCGTTCTCAACTCTTTATTTTATGTTTTTTTATTTAATTATTTAGTTAGATAAAATAAACCATCTTATTTGTGTTTTTATTTTATTCTCAGGAGCAAGGGAACGAAGGAAGACATATTAAGTATATCAATCCCTATGGAGACGATACACGATATATTTATCATTTTATTACTTGACGACGTGTACACTTGCACTCAAAATAGCGCTTATACTACGCCTATCAAGTTTTTGGCAACTCTGCCGGGGATTGGCAACTGAATTTTTTTTTTTAATTTTCTTGCTCTTTAATTATTAGTTATCTAACTTTAACTTTAGTTTTATTTTATTTTTGTTTTTATTAATTTTTATTTATTTGGTTTATGACCATGGCAAATCCGAGTGGACCATTGTACGAGTTAGATCCTGAGATTGAACGTACAAGATATAACGTAAGACAAAATCTGTTCCAAACTATGGACAATCCACCTAGAGGACCTGTTGATCATAATGTACTGCCGCCAGCAATGCCGTATCCGTTGCCAAGGCAGCCTACTGTCAGAGATTATCTGGTGGAGGATCTGAACAGACTTAACCCTGGCATAGTTACCCCGGAGATTGAAGCAACTCACTTTGAGCTTAAACCAGTAATGTTCAACATGTTGAACACAATTGGACAGTTTAGTGGGTCTGCTACTGAAGATGCAAGGCAACATCTTAAATCCTTCATGGAAGTGTGCAACTCTTTTAAGATTCAAGGAGTCCATGAAGATATTTTGCGTTTAAAATTGTTCCCCTATTCACTGAGGGATAGGGCGAAGACTTGGTTGAATGGAATCCCAGTAGGATCAATCGGATCTTGGGAAGCACTTTGCCGAGAATTCATTACAAGGCTCAATCCAACAAATCTCTATGACCGTATTCGTAATGAAATTATATCATTCCGGCAAGATGACGATGAACCGATGTACGAGGCATGGGAACGTTACAGAGAACTATTAAACAAACGCCCCTTAAATAGTTTTCCCTTGTGGACGCATGTCTTCATGTTCTATAATGCTACTAATGCCTCCACAAGGATGATGCTAGATGCTTCCGCAAATGGGAGACTTTTAGATAGAGCACCCGCGGAAGCCATTGAAATTCTGAACAAACTCGCAAGAAATGATTTCCAATTTCCCACATCGAGGCGAGGAGGAATGAGACGTCATGCTACAGCTCATGAAATAGAGACATCAAGTTCGATGGCAGCACAATTGGCTTCTCTGATCAAGATGGTTCAGAATATGCAAAACCAAAGAAGCGAACATGAGGTTAAGGCAGTTAACTCATCAGATTATTTGCCAGATGAGGAGACCGGACTATATGTTGGAAACTATAACAGAAACAATCTAATGATGTCCAACAATTATAGCCCATCTTGGAAAAGGGATTCAAACTTCTCTTGGAGTAACCCTAACAATGCCTTGAATCCAACTACTCAATCCCCTGGATTTCAGCACCAGAACAAGAACCTGCCGTAGCAGAACACTCAGCAGCCCATGCTGCAGTAGCAGGTACAACAACAACAGTCTCTAAATACATTGGTCGATTCTCTCACAGCGTTCATGTCAAAGACAGATGCCTACATGATGGAGAATAGCCGCTTCATAAAGCGTACTGATGACTTCATGAACATAACGGAGATGAGACTGCAGAACCAGGAGGCTACAATAAAATCCCTAGAAACCCAAGTTGGTCAATTTGCCCAACGCCAAAATACTCGACCACCTGGAGGTTTACCTAGCAATACTGAAGTTGCTAAGGTGTTAGGCCATGAGCAAAGTAAGGTAATCACAACCAGAAGTGGCCTACAACTGAAAATTAAATAGGGGACGTCAACCGAAAGATTCTAACCAGAACAACAACATCATGAGGACTGAGAGGCTGAGTAGGACCCTACCGAAGGCTCTGCCACGGCAACAGAACCAGTAATATCAGAACCTTCTACCGAGGCAACTGCAGAAAAATTCACCCCAGGTATAAAACTCAATATCCAAGGAAACTTGGAGGATATTAGACCACCACCTCCTTTTCCACGAAGGCTAAAGAAGCAAAAACAGGACCACCAATTTTAGAAGCTCCTAGACATCCTGAAGCATGTCCATATTAACTTGCCCCTAGTTGAGGCGATTGAACAAATGCCCAACTATGCCAAGTTTTTAAAGGACATAGTATCCAAACGATGAAGGCTAAGAGAATTTGAAACGGTGGCAGCCACTGAAGGTTGCATGGCAATGCTGTATAACCGCATGCCACCCAAACTAAAAGATCCTAACTGCTTTACAATTCCCTGTGCGATTGGATATGATTATAAAGTAAAGGCCCTATGCGACTTGGGAGCAAGCATCAACTTAATGCCTAAATTAGTTTTTCAGAAACTCGGAATTGGATGGGCAAAACCAATAACAGTACTGCTCCAACTTGCGGATCGGTCTTACGTGCATCCTAAAGGCAAAATCGAGGACATTCTGGTGAAAGTTGACAAGTTCATCTTCCCTGCCGACTTTCTTGTCCTTGACTGTGAAGCTGATGACAATGCACCGATCATATTGGGTCGACCTTTCCTTGCCACAGGCCGCACTCTAATAGATATGGAAAATAGAGAACTGACTATAAGGATAAATGATCAACAAATCAAGTTCAACGTTTTTCAAATGCTGAAAAATCCTGATAATCCAGAGGAATGCCATAAAACAAAAATCTTTGACGAGGACTTAATGCAACCATGTCTGGAAAACAACTGCCCCGGCAAATCCATCAGCAATCCGATGCAACCCTGCCTCGGCATCTCAGAGGATGATTACTATACACATGCCCTGAACAAAGAACATGAAGATGATAGCCTAGAGGCACAGAAAATAGAGGACGCAAACTGGATAACCCACTTTTCAGGTAAGTACTTTGAACCTCTAAATTATCCAAGAAAGGAACCTACTAATACAGAACCAGTAATCACAGAACTAAAACCATTACCTGCTAATTTAAAGTATGTTTATTTGGGATCCAACCATACGATGCCTGTAATCATTTCTTCTGAGCTGCAACCAAAATAGGAACAAAGCTTAATAGAAGTATTACGACAGCATAAGACAACATTAGGATGGACGATTGATGACATAAAGGGAATAAGCTCAACTGTTTACATGCATAAAATCACACTAGATGAAGGTCAAAAACCCACTATGGAGGCCCAGAGGAGACTTAATCACGCCATGAAGGAGGTAGTTCGAAAGGAAATAATCAAGTGGCTTGATACCGGAATCATTTATCATATCTCTGACAGTGAATGGGTAAGCCCAGTACAATGTGTGCCAAAAAAGGGTGGTATGACCGTCATAACCAATGAGAACAATGAGTTAATCCCAACAAGAACTGTGACAGGGTGGAGAGTTTGTATGGACTATCGAAGTTGAACAAAGCAACAAGGAAAGACCACTTTCCTCTACCCTTTATTGATGAGATACTCGACAGACTGGCTGGGAAATCTTATTATTGTTTCCTTGATGGATATTCTGGATATAACCAAATTGCTATTGCTTCAGAAGATCAAGCAAAAACCACATTCACCTGCCCATATAGAACATATGCTTTTCGAAGAATGTCGTTCGGCCTTTACAATGCCCCGACCACCTCTCAGAGATGTATGATGGCAATCTTTTCAGATATGATAGAAGATTTCATGGAAGTATTCATGGATGATTTTTCTATTTTTGGGGACGACTTTGCTCACTGTCTCAGTAACTTGGAGAAGGTGCTACAAAGATGTGAGAAAACCAACTTAGTCCTTAATTGGGAAAAATGCCATTTTATGGTCAACGAGGGAATCGTACTGGGCAATAAAATATCATCTGAAGGAATTAAGGTAGACAAAGCCAAGGTTGATATGATAAAGAATCTACCACCACCCATCTCTGTGAAAGGCATTCGAAGTTTCTTTGGACATACAAGCTTCTATAGAAGGTTTATCTCAAACTTTTCTACAATTTCTAAACCTCTCTGTAACTTAATAGAGCAGGATAGAAAATTTGAATTTATTGACGAATATACTGAAGCATTCAAGACCTTAAAAGAAAAGTTAGTCATAGCACCAATAGTGGTTCCACCAAATTGGACCTACCCTTTGAGGTAATGTATGATGCAAGTGATCATGCTGCCGGGGCAGCACTTGGACAAAGGAAAAACAATATCTTCCATGTGATCTACTATGCTAGCAAGACACTCAATGATGCTTAGATAAATTACACTACAACAGAGAAAGAATTACTTGCAGTAGTATTTGCCTTCGATAAGTTTTGTTCCTATCTTAATGGAACTAAAGTCACCGTTCATACAGACCACTCATCACTTAAGTATCTTTTTGCCAAAAAAGATACCAAACCAAGATTGATAAGATGGATCCTTCTGCTATAAGAGTTCGATGTGGAGATAAAAGATAGGAAGGGTACTGAAAATCAAGTAGCTGATCATTTATCTAGACTGGAGAATGAAGGGTATCCACTGGAGGACATATAAGACATCTTCCGAGATGAACAAATATCGCATGTCACAACAAAAGAAATCCTAGCTGCCAAGGCAATAGTTCGAGTTTAGGGGTATTTAATGAGTGCCTAAAATGAAGTTATTTAAATACCCCCAAACTTGAACTATTGTTTGTCCTCAAGCAATGCCAAACATCAAATTGCTAAACCTTACTACCCTTTGGTCTTACTCTTCCATCTATTCTCCCCACCATGGTCATGTCTATCTCTCCATTTTAGCCATTAGTTTACCCAAGGACTTCTACTAAGAAACAAACTCTAGGGCTAGGTGAGTGTGTGCGTTTAATGGACAAGGCTGATTCAAGGCTTTCTTAGATAAACTCTAAGTTCAAGACAAGTAGAATCTTGGCTTAGCTATCTCCTTAAAACAACAAGTCTTGAGCCAATTTCGGGCACCTCAAGATATGTGTTTTCTATTTCTTTCTTTTTCTTATTTACTTTTTTTCTTATTTCGCATACTAGAGCCAATTTCGGGCACCTCTAGCATGAAGGAGAGCAAAATTAGAGCCGGTGATAGGCACCTCTAGTTATTTTTCCAACAAGTTCTAAGTCTTTATCACCTAAGTTTATTAAAAGAACTTCTAAATCAAACAAGTCCAAAAAGTGTTTATTTTCTGTCTAACCCTAAAGCAAGCTTCTAGGTTTTATTCCATGAGTATCCTATGGTTATCCCTTCAAAACAGTACTTGGCCATGGTAAGGAGAAAAATTTCTATAGCCTTAAAGGAGTAAACTAAAGCAAAGCTGACGTGAGGCAATGCAAGATTACAAACATAAATTCAAGAAAAGAGAATATTAAACAAAATTCAGTAAAAATTTACTCTCGTTATGGTAATGTCGCAACATTTGATAGCCTCTGCAGTGCTGTTGCATCTTCAATCTCTCCCAAACTCAAACCGAGCATTATCCTCAAAATATAAAGTGAACAATAATAGAAAACAAGAATAGTAAAGCAAAAATATTTATATAGATTCTGATTGTGATTCAGAAGAGCTGCTGGAGATAGTTGCCCTCCTAGGTATTCCTGCCGATGCTTTTATTCTTGATTCCTGTCTTCGTGATTGCTGTGCTTTTGCCTGCCGGGGCGGCTGTATTCTGGTGGGTGTTTGTTTCTGCAGTGGGACTGTAACTTCATCTCCATCCTCTTCGTCGTCTGTATGTATCACCTCTGTTTCTCTCCCAAACTCAGCAGTTGGTATCTTCTCTTAGGTATGTGGTGAGCTCTCATGGACATACTCATCGATCTGTCTAGAGAGACTGTCTTCAGAAAAACTATCGATGGGGATAGGATTTTGTTGTGGAGAGTTGAAGACAACTCTCCTCTTTGATGGTCGCCTGCAGCTGGATGATGTAGCGGCGGTGCCTGTAGGTCTGGATGGTCCGGCAGCATAAAACTGTTGTTGTGGCCTAGCAACAAAGGATGGTCTAGGCCCTGGAGTAGGTGTTGTCTCTGTGTAAGGTGCGACAATGACTAAAATGTTGGGAGGGAAATCTAGAAAATGCATCCCATGGGTGGGAAAATTCTGAGTTAGCATATTGGCAAGGGTGTTGTTGAAATCTCTCTGATATTCCATGTAGCGTTGTTGTCGGAGGTCCTTGGCTGACATTCTCTGCAAAATCTCCTGGTAGGAGTCTGCTGCGGTAGGGGCTTGGGCATTGTTGGGTGCTTCTGCTGAATACTGCCCTCTGGTAGGGAAGTCAATAGTGAATTGTTGAGGTGTTTCCTGCACTGGATCTGCTTGGGTGATCTGCGTCACTCTGTGGTAGAATTCTTTTGTCCAGCCTTGCCTTTATGATGTGTATTCATCGGTTGCTTCTATCGGGACACCTGCAACAATGCATTAAGCAGTGATTAAACCAGGGAAATGTAATGGACCTCGTTCTTTCTTACCACAGTCATAGATCTCTTGAAAAATGATCTCTCCAACATTGATAGTTCTTTTGTTGATGATTGAGTGGATGAGCAACAATCTTCTTCTGTCAACTGTGCTATTATGAGAAGTGGGCATGAGGCATCGTTTGACAAACGTGCACCATAGCTTTGCTTCGGGTTTAAGGCTGAGCCTTGTTACACAACCCCTTTGGACACCGGTTTCCCATAGAGTATTGTCGTAGCAGAGGTCATCCTTGATAGCCTCATATTCCTCGATATTTGCTACAAATTCACCATGCTCATCGCGTATGAGGATCACGCCGTTGTAATCGTTGATTGTCTCGGCATCAAGTTTCACAGGCTTGCCCCGGCAGTAGATGAATAGCGTATCCTTGTTCTGGCAGTGCGCATAAAATTCTCTCACAATTGTTGCATTCGCTATGGAAGGTTGGAGGCAGAATTTCTCCCAATCCTGGTCTTCGATTCTGTCAAACAAGAATTGGTCGATGTCGTAGTTTCCGTTAGTGGTTTGTTAGAATCCTTGTTCCTCCCATAATTGATGTGCAAAAAAAGATCTTTGAAAGCGTTCTGCTATGTTGCCGCTTGCAAATCATCTGTATGCTGCCATGGATGTTGATGAGATATTCTTGAGGATAAACAGAAAGAATGTGGGTAGGAATGCAGAGAGTTCTGGAAAGTTCAAGATGTAGTGAGAGTAAGATTGTTCAAAAAAGTAGGTAAAAATAGCAAGAATGCAAAGTAAATAATGCACAGCTCTAAGTCTGTTTATATAGGCTGTAAAAATATGACTGTTAAAAATATTAGCCGTTAGGCATTTACTGCCATGATGTACAGTTATTGCCGCGACGGATTTCTCGGCAGATAGCTGTTACACTATTTTTGCCCGTTGGTAATTCTGCGTTTCTGACACAGTGCTGCTGCGGCAGCAGACTTCTGGCTGTGACAAAATTTTTCCTGCATTCATAGCTTTATTAACAAAAATTAAGATCACTGAAAATATAAAATACTAAAAATAAAGCATAGTAACAACATACTGAAAATAACAAAATACTTAAAAATCAAGAATGCTATATAATAATTAAAAGTGAAGGGAATAGATTAGGTTACTTGTGGAGTGCATGTGAATGCATCTCCTATTTTTGTTATCTCTTTCTGACCCGTATCTGTCTGCATGAGTTGTCCAGTCTCTTCAGTGCATTCGGCTTCTCCTTTGGGTTTTATTCTTTTACCGAACAGTCTGTTGAGTGTACTGCCCAGGCAAGATATTTTTGTACCCTTATTCGGTGTATGGAAAGCCTTACATTCTGCTGGAGCATCTGAATTTGGAAGATTGTGGAAGGCGTTCAACTTGATTTATTGATCATTTATTCGTATTGTGAGCTTGCCATTTTCCACATCAATGATAGTGCGTCTAGTAGCAAGGAAAGGTCGACCCAATATGATCGGTGAATTATCGTCAATTTCACAGTCAAGGACAAGAAAGTCGGTAGGGAAGATGAACTTGTCAACTTTCACCAGAATGTCCTCGATTTTGCTTTCAGGATGCACGTAAGACCGATCCACAAGTTAGAGCAGTACTGTTGTTGGTTTTGCCCGTTTCAAAGTTTCTGAAAAACTGATTTGGGCATTAAGTTGATGCTTGCTCCCAAGTCGCATAGGGCCTTTCCTTTATAACCATCTCCAATCGCACAGGGAATTGTGAAGCATCGAGGATCTTTTAGTTTGGGTGGCATGCGATTATCTAGCATTGCCATGCAACCTTCATTGGCTACCACCGATTCAAATTCTCCTAGCCTTCGTTGTTTGGATACTATGTCCTTTAAAAACTTGGCATAGTTGGGCATTTGTTCAATCGCTTCAACTAGGGGCAAGTTAATATGGACCTGCTTCAGGATGTCTAGGAACTTCTGAAATTGATGGTCCTGTTTTTGCTTCTTTAGCCTCTATGGGAAAGGAGGTGGTGGTCTGATATCCTCTAGGTTTCCATGGATATTGAGTTTTATACCTGGGGTGAATTTTTTTGCAGCTGCCTCGGCAGAAGGTTCTAATATTGTTGGTTCTGTTGCCGTGGTAGAGCTTTCGGCAGGGACCTACTCAGCCTCTGAGTCCTTATGATGTTGATGTTCAGGTTGGACTCTTTTAGTTGAGGTCCCCTATTTATTTTTCAGCTGTAGGCCACTTCTGGTTGTGATTACCTTACATTGTTCGTGGCCTAATACCTTAGCAACTTCAGTATTACTAGGTAAACCTCCAGGTGGTCGAGTGTTTTGACGTTGGGCAAATTGACCAACCTGGATTTCTAGGGATTTTATTGCAGCCTCCTGGTTCTGCAGTCTCATCTTCGTTTTGTTCATGGAGTCATCAGTACGCTTCATGAAGCGGCTATTCTCCATCATGTAGGCATCAGTCTTTGACATGAACGCTGTGAGAGAATCAGCCAATGCATTTAAAGACTGTTATTGTTGTACCTGCTGCTGCGGCATGGTCTGCTTAGTATTCTGCTGCGGCAGGTTCTGGTTCTGGTGCTGAAATCCAGGGGCTTGAGTAGTTGGAATCAAGGCATTATTGGGGTTACTCCAAGAGAAGTTCGGATGCCTTTTCCAAGATGGGTTATAATTGTTGGACATCATTGGATTGTTTCTGTTATAGTTTCTAACATATAGGTCGGTCTCCTCATCTGGCATATAATCTGATGAGTTAACTGCCTTAACCTCATGTACGTTTCTTTGGTTTTGCATATTCTGAACCATCTTGGTCAGAGAAGCCAATTGTGTTGTCACTGAACTTCATGTGTCTATTTCATGGGCTGTGGCATGGCGTCTCATTCCTCCTTGCCTTAATGTGGGAAATTGGAAATCGTTCTTTGCGAGTTTGCTCAGAATTTCAATAGCTTCCGCGGGTGCTCTATCTAAAAGTGTCCCATCTGCTGCCGCGGCAGCACTGTATCAAAAATGAGACACTGACACTTTTAGATAGAGCACCCGTGAAAGCCATTGAAATTCTGAACGAACTCGCAATGAACGATTTTCAATTTCCCACATCAAGGCGAGGAGGAATGAGACGCCATACCAAAACCCATGAAATAGACACATCAAGTTCGGTGGCAGCACAATTGGCTTCTCTGACCAAGATGGTTCAGAATATGCAAAACCAAAGAAACGTACATGAGGTTAAGGTAGTTAACTCATCAGATTATATGCCAGATGAGGAGACCGGCCTATATGTTGGAAACTATAACAGAAACAATCCAATGATGTCCAACAATTATAACCCATCTTGGAAAAGGCATTCGAACTTCTCTTGGAGTAACCCTAATAATGCCTTGAATCCAACTACCCAAGCCCCTGGATTTCAGCATCAGAACCAGAACCTGCCGCAGCAGAACACTCAGCAGCCCATGCCGCAGCAGCAGGTACAACAACAACTGTCTCTAAATGTATTGGTCAATTCTTTCACAACGTTCATGTCAAAGACTGATGCCTACATGATGGAGAATAGTCGTTTCATGAAGCGTACTGATGACTTCATGAACAGAACGGAGATGAGACTGCAAAACTAGGAGGCTGCAATAAAATCCTTAGAAACCCAGGTTGGTCAATTTGCCTAACGCCAAAATACTCGATCACCTAGAGGTTTACCTAGCAATACTGAAGTTGCTAAGGTGTTAGGCCATGAGAAATGTAAGGTAATCACAACCAAAAGTGGCCTACAACTGAAAAATAAAGAGGGGACGTCAACCTAAAGAGTCCAACCAGAACAACAACATCATGAGGACTCAGAGGCTGAGCAGGACCCTGCCGAAAGCTCTACCACGATAATAGAATCAGCAGTATCAGAACCTTCTGCCGAGGCAGCTGTAGAAAAATTCACCCCAGGTATAAAACTCAATATCCAAGGAAACCTAGAGGATATCAGACCACCACCTCCTTTTCCACAGAGGCTAAAGAATCAAAAATAGGACCACCAATTTTAGAAGTTCTTAGACATCCTGAAGCGGGTCCATATTAACTTGCCACCTAGTTGAGGCGATTGAACAAATGCCCAACTATGCCAAGTTTTAAAGGACATAGTATCCAAACGACGAAGCCTAGGAGAATTTGAAACGGTGACAGCCATTGAAGGTTGCATGACAATGCTGCATAATTGCATGTCACCCAAACTAAAAGATCCTGGCTGCTTCACAATTCTCTGTGCAATTGAGATGGTTATAAAGGAAAGGCCCTATGCGACTTGGGAGCAAACATCAACTTAATGCCCAAATCAGTTTTTTAGAAACTCAGAATTGGACGGGCGAAACCAACAACAATACTGCTGCAACTTGCGAATCGGTCTTACATGCATCCTGAAGGCAAAATTGAGGATATTCTGGTGAAAGTTGACAAGTTCATTTTCCCTACCGACTTTCTTGTCCTTGACTGTGAAGCTGACGACAATGCACCGATCATATTGGGTCGACCTTTCCTTACTACTGGATGCACTATCATTGATGTGGAAAATGACGAGCTCACAATTCGAATAAATGATCAACAAATTAAGTTGAACATCTTCCACAATTTTCCAAATTCAGACGCTCTAGCAAAATGTAAGGCTCTCCATTCACCGAAGAAGGGTACTAAAACATTCTACCTAGGCAGCACGCTCGGCAGACTGTTCGGTAAAATAATAAAACCCAAAAGAGAAGTTGAATGCACCGAAGGGACTGACCAACTCTTGCAGACAGATACAAGCCAGAAAGAGATAAAGAAAATAGGAGATGCATTCACATGCACTCCACATGTAACCTAATCTCTTCTCTTCACTTTTAATTATTATATTAAGATTAATATATATAGTATTATTTTCAGCATTCTTGATTTTTAAGTATTTTGTTATTATCAGTATTTTATATTTTCAATGTTCTTAATTTTTGTTAATAAAGCTATGAATACAGGAAAAAATTTGTCACAGTAGGAAGTCTGCTGCCGCGGCAGCACTGTGTTAGAGCCGCAGAATTACCAACGGATAGAAATAGTATAACGACTATCTGCGAGAAATCCGCCGCGGCAACTGCTTCCATCTATTCTCCCCACCATAACTATGTCTATTCTTTAGACTTGACCTTTCGGTTACTCAAGGGTGTACCTAGAAGACAAACTATAAGGCTAGTGTGTGTGCGTTTTTGTGGACAAGTTTGAGTAAAGGCCTTCTTAGATAAACTCTAAGTTCAAGATAAGTAGACTTAGTTTTAGTGTACTCTTCTTATAACAACAATTCCTTCAGCCAATTTCGGTACCTCAAGTATTTTGTTTTCTATTTCTTAACTCTTAATTTCTTTTGTTATTCTTTTATGCATACTAGAGCCAATTTTGGGCACCTCTAGTATGAAGAAGAGTCTTTCTTAGAGCCGGTCATAGGTACCTCTAGTCATCTTTCTGAAATCTAAGTCTTTATCACCTAAGTTCATTAAAAGAATTCCTATAGCCAAACAAGTCTCAAAAGTGTTTTAAAGTTTAATCTTATAGCAAGCTTCTAAGTTTTTTCCTTAAGTATCCTAGAATTAAGCCTTTAAAACAGATCTTAACTATGGTAAGGAGAAAGATTTCTATTGCCTTTAAGAATAAACTAAGATAAAACTGATGAAGAGCAGTGCAAAAGTATAGCAACAATTTTAAGTACAATGGTGGATATAAAACAAAATATTTTATCACTAAAAACTTTCTTTTCATGGCAAGATCGCGGTAGTAAATAGCCTCGGCAGTGGCTCTACACCCCCAAACTCAAACCATGCATTGTCCTTAATGCTTAATTTAGGGGTAGGCAATAGGTAACAAATATAAGCAGATAATAAAAATAGAAAACAATTTATATGGGCACAATAAAGAACAATTAATATGATTTGGAAGAACTTTCTTCCATAATTTTTCTTCTCGGTCTGGCTGCTAATGGTTGTGCCCTTGGTGATGGTGATGGCTTTGCTCTTCTTAGTGGCTGAACTCTCGTAGGTGTTGCCCTTCTTATTGGGGCATTGACTTCTTCTCCTCCTTCATCGTCTGTATCCATGATTTTAGTGCATCCTTCATTTTTCGGATCTACCCCAGTAGGCTGGATACTGGGCTCGGTAGTAGATGAGCTTTGATATATGTAGGCATCTATCTTAGCTGATAGACTACCCATTGGTATCGTATCGGTGGTCTTGGGGGAGTGCTGAATACTCCCCTTCTCTTTGAAGGTCTTCTGCTTTCGGATGATGCCGCGACAGCGTTTGCTGCCCTAGATGGGCCGGTTGCGTGGAACTATTATTACGGTCTAGAGGTAAAGAATGGTCTCGGTCCTGGGATTGGAGTGGTCTCTGTGAAAGTGTTGCTGTTACAAATATGTTTGTAGGGCATTCTGGAAATTGCACACCCTGGTTTAGGAAGTTCTGCATCATCATCTAAGCAAGGGTGTTGTTGAAGTCTCTTTGGTATTCTATGTATCTTTTTTGGTGAAGGTCCGTGGCTTTCATCCTCTGAAGAATTTCCTAGTATAGATCTATTGCTTTAGGGTCTTCGGCAGTGCCTGGCATCTCTGTCGTGTATTGAGCTTCGGCAGTAAAATCGGCAGTAAATTATTGTAGCGTTGCCTGGACAGGTTTTGCCTATGTAATCTGCATCACTCTGTGGCAGAATTCTCTCGTCCATCCTTGCCTTGTTGATGTGTATTCGTCAGTATCTTCTACTGGTACTCCTGTAGCAATGCATAAAGCAGATATTAAATAAGGGAAATATAATGGTCCACGTTCTTTCTTACCATAATCATGAATTTCTCAAAGAATGATCTCTCCAACGTTAATGCTCCTCTTGTTGATGATTTATTGGATCAGCACCAATCTCTTGCGGTCCACTGTGCTGTTGTGGGAAGTAGGGATGAGGCGGCTCTCGACGAATGTGCACCATAATTTTACCTCGGGCTTGAGGCTTTGCCTTGTCACAGAACCTCTATGGGCATCGGTTCCTCATGGAGTGTTGTTGTAACAAAGGTCGTCCTTGATTAATTCATAATCTTGTGTGGTGATGTCGTCCATGAATTCGGCATGTCTATCACTGATGGGGATGATTCTATAAAAATCGTTAATTACTTCTGCGTCAAGACGGATAGGCTTACCTCGGTAGTGGACAAAGAGACTGTCTATGCTTGGTCCATGTGCATAAAATTCCCGCACTATGGTTGCATTAGCCTGGCGAGGTTGTGTGCAGAAGAATTCCCATTCTTAGTATTTAATTTTGTCCATCAAGTAATTATCGATGCCGAAGTTCTCCTCTTTACTGATTTAAAATCCCTGTTCTTCCCACAGCTGCAGCGCGGCAAAAGATTTGTTGAATCTTTCTACAATAGTGGCGGTGACAAATTTGTTGTATGATGCCATTGATAATTTTAGGATTGAGAGTTTTGATCGAGAGTATTGAAAAATTTCAAGAATAATTGTGAGAGTATTGTGAGAGCAAGAATAGAATTCTAAAGAAATTCAAGAATGCAAGAGTGAATAGTTCAAGAGGTAAATGCTGCTTATATAGGCCTCGGTAGTGTAACTGTTTTAATCACTAGCCGTTTTGTAGCCGTTTTAAATTTTCTGCCCGTTAGCATTTACTGCCATGGCAGAAAACTTGGCAGATAGTTGTTAAACTATTTTTGCCCGCTGGGATTTTTGCGGCTTTTGACACTGTTTACTGCCCTCGGTAGAGTTTCTGCTCTGAACTACCTCTCTTTTATTCTTAACTTTATTGTCCTAACCTAAAAAGATAAATATTAATAAAGAAAGAAACATTCAAGTAATGAGAAAATAATTATTCCTAAACACCATAATTAAGAGAATTCATGAAAATACCAAATAAAAGAAAAGAAAAAATTAATATAAAATAAGAAGATAAAGAAAACTTATGGAGTGTCGTTTTCGATATTTCTTATAGTCCATTCGCACCCTCCATCGAGTGACAATTCTACTCAAAAAGATATAGGCTAATGCGGGTACGAATATTCTGATTTGTGCGATCTTGGTGGAGGTGTCTTCCGCTTGTGTTCTTTTGTAGTCCATGCCTATCCTCCAACTTTATATTATTCTTGAAGGCATGAATATCTCGTTAGAAAAAAGTATACCAATATCCAACCATTTAATTACCTCATTCTTGTTGACTTCCATCATAGTTGGATATAGCTTTCGTTGTCGTAGCAATTGCTGCGATAGCCAATTGTCGTGGCAATCTTTTGCCAAAATTCGGTGTAAGTCAAGTGAAGAACCATCTTTCTTGAAGTCTTCAAGAATCAACCCACATTGTTCTTTACACTTCTCAAAAATCTCCATCAGTAGAGATTTTAGTTTAGAGCTACTATTAGATGGAATTATCACAAAAATATCATCTTCCAAACAATCATATCCTTTTTGTGATGGCTTCAAATCTTGTAACGTTGATTCCTCGAAAGATACATGCAATGGAAGAGATGAGTTTTTAAAGAATTCAAAAGGTTCAATCATTACCATCTCATACTCCATTATCTCGGTGTCGCCATCTTGTTGATCGAACATGTCGTCATGTAACTACCCTAAAAACTGTGAGTGAGAGTAATCCTCAGATTTCTTCTTCAGCATTATTATAACATCCTGGGAATCAGACTCCTCAGAATTTTCTATAGCATTACTCTCATCAGCCTTGTTGAGTGGTATCATGACACTGCCCTGTTCAGGCTTCTCTATTGTTGCGGCAGGAATCTCGGCAGACTCATCCACTGTTTGACAGTTTTTCTCATCAACATATTCTAGACTCAAAGGTTCTGGAATTTCCTCTTTGTCCTCTAGTGTTTGGATTAATTGTTTGGTCATGTTCTCCATGGCATATATGGATCTATGCAATTAATTTTCCGAATCTCTCAAGGGTATATCCATGTATCTTGATTGCTCTGTCATTAATTCTTCAATTCTATCCATTGATGCTTTTAATGTTTCCTCCAATGAATTTGGATACTCTTGAGAAGAATTGTATTGCCATGGCATATCTATAACATCAACAAAATTGTCATGGTAAAAAGAATTTTGAGTGTTTTGATCATACCATGAAGGATTTTGTTGTTGATTCCATCTATTGTCCTCTACGTGGTCATATGTTCTAGTATTGTATGGGCAATTGCTAACCAAATGATCATCTCCACAATTAAAACAAAAATTCGCCCAAGCATGAACTTGTTGGGTTGCTCTTGGTTGTCACAGATAATCATCATATAATATAGGAAATTCTTGATTGGTTTGATTCATATCTTCCAACATCAACTCCCGAATAGATATCTTTCTTTCTCCTTGCATATCGAGAATCCTTCAACTTGAAATACACCTAAAAATATTTTATTTTTTTGTAGAAAAAAAAAGAAAATATTTTAGTAAAAATAAATAAAAGCAAGAAAATAAAGAAAACAAAATTTAGTTGTCAATCCCCGACAACGGCGTCGAAAACTTGATGCGTGCTAAAAGATGCGCAATTAAGTGCAAGTGAACACGTCGTCAAGTAATAAAGTGATAAGCATTTAGTCTACTTAATTGGTATACTTAATATGCTTAATATTAAGTTAATTGCGCTTTGATGTTTGTGAGAGTAAATACTTATCACTTTATTATTTGACGACGTGTTCACTTGCACTTAATTGCGCATATTTTAGCACGTTCTTTGTTCTTGCATCCAAGTTTGATGCACAATTAAGGTTAAGTATTTGTGAGAGTAAGCAAACTTTGATGTTTTATTGCATTGAAATAAGAATCAAAATACAATCTACTCTCACAAATACTTAACAACCTTCACCAACTCCCTAAGAAAACTTAGAACATGATGGGAAGAATTGTTCCTAAGACTTTCTCAAAATTCGTCTATCCAATTCTCTCTAATTTTTACCTCTCTCTAATTTTTCGCCTCCCTAAACCCTAGGACGGCTATGCCTTTGTATAGGCTTGGCCTAGGGTAAACCTTTCCTAATTAGTGTACAACTTGGAGTAGGGAACAAGTTATGCACATAGGTTAAATATTTCCAAGTTTGATCTTCTAGAAGGTTTAATCCCGCGTGGCCTTGTCCGTGGGTTTTTCTTGTGTTGTTCAGCTTCGAATCTTGGGCTTTTTGTTCTGCAATACTCTCCTCAATTTTCTCTTTCAACTGCCAGCCATAACGCTTTTTCTTCTCTGCTGTCTCGGCATTAGGTCCTGCCTCGGCCTCATTCTGTTGCCTCGACAGTACTTATTCCTGCACAGATATGAAAATGCAGTAAAGTACACCTTTTCTACAAATATAATCTTTGATAGCATATCCCTAAATATATCACATTAAGTCCATGCATTGGTTCAAGTAGGTGTAAAATTGATGATAAGTGCCCATGAAAAGTATAGAGAGTGATAGTTATTTGAGCACTTGTCACTCACATGGGAAATAATATTCCTTCGAAAACATAGGGTAGTCGAGCCCCGAAGGTACTTTGTTAGGCCCATATAAAGGAATAATATCCTTACGAAAGCATTAGTGTTTTCCCTTACTTATATGAATGGGTTTAAATATCTTGTTTAAATGAGTTAAAATAAACTCTAATTTTTAATTAACTATCAACTTAATTGCCACATTATTATACAACTTTTAATATTAATTAAGCGGATATAAAAATGTCTTGACTCTCTAAAATTTTAAAAAAAATCCCCATTTGATTCGTCAATTATAACGACGCTCCAAAAAATCTTAAAGGTATAGAGAAAAGGTCGTTATTTTGAAGGTCTTGAAAAATCAAAAATAAATTAAAGTTAAAAGGTTGAAAAATTAATTTGAGAGGTTGAAAAGATTTTGTGGAAATATGAAGTTTAAAATCAGGAAATGATTAAAAAATAGGAAGCGAAAAAAATGAAAACAAGTTTAAATAGATTGGTAAAAAAAATTAGAAATCTATTGCAAAACAATTTAAAACGTGAGAAAATTTTTAAGAAAGCAATTTAGAAAAAATGATTGGAGTCGCCACTGACCATTTAGGTAAGTCAGACACCTTAAAACTAGAGATCCAAAATTAACAATGGTTCGAGAGTCGATTACGGTTAAAAAAGATTTTGGCATTTTCAAACCACCCAAAATTTGTACCTTAAAAATATTTACTGCTTATTTAATATTAAAATTTTCAAATTAAAATGAAAATTAAGTTGATATGTGATTAAGAATACTAATAAATTTTAAAGATCTCGATATTCGAAGATAAGCACCCAAACCGTCACCACTACTATTGGTATCGACCTCGCTTACGACCGAATATTGAGATACCACATTAATTATTGATTTTACATTTTGAATGGAAACTTAAATTGGAGATAAAGTTCAATAAGCATACATTACATAAAATAAATAAACAACTAACAAAAAAGCAAATTAACATGTCACGTATCCTGAAACAAATCAACAAAGATAGGATTAAACATACATATATTTATGCGAAATAAAACTATTGACCTAAAACTAATCGAAACGAAATAACAAGAAATACAATCATGCAATAGAACATAAGATATATAAAAAAAATCTAACAAGATATCTACCCACATAACATGGTAAATCCAACATTCATACCTAGATATACATATGAGACAAAAACACATTAAAAATAAATAACCAAACAAACAAACAAAGAACATATATAAAAAATTAATCAAAGATATCAATAAAAATATTTATATTTTCATTGAACCATAAGAATGGATTATACTATAAACATATTAAAAAAACTATACCCAAATATGCTCAATTAGAATCAATCCACTGGTTGAGTAGTGTTGAAAAGCTTAACTAAAAGACGTTTGTGATTCAAATGATAAAAGACTTTGGGGATTACCTTTACCTAAGCGAATAACAAGGGACATTTGGTAATTGCAACAGTGTGATTAGCAAGGATTTTGGCAGTTTAGAAAATAAAGAAAATGAAAACTGGAAATGGTGAAACTGGAGACCAATTCTTTGTAGAGAATGAATCAAAACATGTACATGTAAGGATTTGAAAATTGAAATTGATTTGGAAATAGAAGGTATGTGGCAGGGGCTTTTGGTGTTACAGTTTAGAAGTGTGTATGATTGATTGTTGCTATCTAATGTGTTTTTTTCGGTTGTTTTTATTAGGGGTATTGCGGTTAGGGCATGAAAAATGGTTAGGATACTTTATTTTTAAGATAAATGTTATTTATATAGTTAGGGTATAGGATATTGTAAGGGAATAAAATATAACTTAGGTTTTAATATATAAGGGTATCTATAATGTGATGAAGGGTATTTTAGGTTTATCCGTTTAAAAATGATAACCAAATAAAAATAAGACCTTGGGCACCAAGTAAGGATTTTTTATTATATTTTTTATATTTTTAATTTTAATTATAAAACTACATATAATTGGCCAAATTTGTTTATGATTTGAGCTTTTAAAAGTGTGCTCTAATAAAAGGCTTTTATTTATATCATATATATATATATATTGGATTTTTAGTTTTAATTAAGAGATAATAATAATAATAATAATAATAATAATAATAATAATAATAATAATAAAAAAAAAGTAAGTGATAAAATTAGGGTAGGTTAAGGTGGTTTGGGTATTAAAAAGGGATGTGAATTGCTTTATTTCGGGCATAAACCTAGATAAAATTAGTGATTACAACAATTCTCCAACATCCGCATCCCCTTCAACCAACAACGATCGTACAAATCCTAAATTAACGATCTCTTTCTTTGGTCTTGACTCGACAATATAAGACTTAACACTTCGCTTCATCTAAACTTGTCATCACCACAAGCGGTTACTACTAACAACATATGAGGCTCCAACATTTACATTTTTTATCTCTAGGTACAACTATTACCATCTACGTACCCTTTCTTAAGAAGTCAAAATAATAACTCTATTTCTGAAGCTTGATCTACTTCTTTCAACTATTATCATCTATGCACCCATCTAACAAAAGTCATGGACCTCTGGTAGCTTTTCTATCCATATATATTTTTATTGCCCACTCCTAATTTACTTTCAACATAGACGTTAACCACCCGTTACTATTATACTACTCTGATAACTTCTCATAGTTTACTTCAACTATGGACAATTTGCTTTATGCTGGATTGAGCAACCTTTAACTCCACGCCTATCATCACTTTCCTTTCCCTCATACAATACCTTTTTTTCAAACAAATTTACAGAACTCTTACTAAGCTACAATCCACCATCGATCATGGTTCTTGCGAGCCAAGTAACAATCTTTCATCATTATCTCTCGACTCAAACCAGCCAAAAGAGATAACCACTAGCGAATTACTCGATCTTACCCTCATTGTAGTCTAATCCATGATTTAACGGTAAGGTTGTTCATTCTTTATGGTTATCTCCATACCCTTAACATAAATCTTGGTTGATAGATTATTTTGTGTCGAAAAACTCTTTTTTGGTATCCAAAACGAGATTTTCCCTCAACAACAATTAGTTTTCATTTTTCGCTTAGGTGAAAAAAAGATGATGGTAAGAGAGATATGAGAGCAAAGTGATATCCTTTTCTTTTTTTTTTTGTCATGAAAAAAGAAGTATTAATAGCTTCTTTGTCTCCCTTGGGGAGAGTTATCACTTTATCCCTAGATCCTTATTCCTTGCCCATTCACAAGCCTATTAACACGGGAAATCCATCAAAACCAAAATTAAAGCTCGATACGGTCTAACAAGCTCGAACACTTAACCCGACATGACGGACCAAGACACAAATCAACATCCGATGTTGACCTGGAAAAAAATATCATTATGTCTTATGCTTTTTATCCACTTATTGTCCTAAAAATGATTTTTTTGTATGCAATAAGCATGTTAGAAAATAATCAAATGAAACCTCATCAACCAGAAAAAAAATCACAATAAAAACATTAAATATTGTATCACTCATGCGGTCCTGTATGAAGCCACTGAATAATATTCCTAAAATCCCACAAACAATAGTAATCACTCCAAACACCATAATTGTATTCTTCTGTAAAGTAAAACAACAAAACAAGAGTCAATCGTGTGATTATTCATGGTGTTATTGCTAGAAAGAAAAGCTTTAGATAAAAAACAGAATGGATGTAATTCGTCAGAGATTGTACCGTATGATAAATATTATAATCATACTTTCGATATGAGTATGCTCCAATGACAAAGTTGTATGCTATGTAACCTGCAAGAAAAATTGATATGCAATTATGCGAAAATTAAACTCTCATGCAGTATTTTATTGGCATTTGTTTCTCTCAAAGCATTTTCTGAATCGGATGTGAAGAATGTCAAGAAAATACCGAAAATATTTACGACTACGGGCGAACCATCTCAGGGGTTTAGGGGATGTGGCCTTGCCAACTTTTGATGTTTAACGGTAATAATATATTATTTTTTAAAAAAAGGTAAAATCAATGATATAATCCTTTAATTTTTAAAAAAGTTTATTTTAACCCAGACAAAATTTTTAATGTCATTCTGGTCCCCTCCTTTACAAATTTTTGGTTCCACCCCTCTTTATGACATAAATTGTCCACCAAAAGTGCTTTCATATCTATTGTAAATAGAAAAAAACTGATTCAAATGGCTGAATCAACACATCATATGTGAATTCTTAATAATCACCAGATTTACGGTAGGAATTATACAAGTAGCCACTGGTTCAATGGGAACAACAAATTTTGGGTGTTGGAACAAGAGTATGAAGAAACTTAAATATCTATAGATTATAGGAATAATAAAAAATATTATGAAAATGAATAGAACACGGGGGATTAAAAACAGTTGCAAAATTTGTAACCCCTTAGACACGACCAAGAAGAAATAAGTCGAATCTAAGAAGTTAACGTTTAAAAACTTTATCTTCAAGAAAACTAATTTTAAAAGTTATACTTTAATTTAAAATAAAAACATAGTAATTTAATAAATATCTTATAATAGATAAAATACTTAAATATTACAATAAAAATTTTAAATATTTATATAAAAATCTCTGAAATAAAATTATATTAAAAGAATGCTTAAATAATCCGAAAAATATAATTATACCAAATACATCAATATTTCCAAAATAATAAATAATAACATAAATATCTAAAATAGTTTTTCTATTATTCAATAAAATAACCGAATAAAATTTGAGATCTTTCAAGTACTGTATCGCCTAAAGTCCAAATTTATTTGTAAGAGAAAACTAAGGGAGTAAGCTAGAAAGCTTAGTGTTCTTATAATATGCAATAAAAACCACAATCAAAAACACAATAGTTTTCTATAAAATCTTTAAGTTCAAAATAAAGTATGATTCACAACACAAACGATTTAATTTTATAAAAACAATGCAAAGCACCCAACTATAGCACACCAATCGTTAAGGGAAAAGTTCCCCAGAACTCCTCAATACCACACATGCAACGTCCCGAAAATGGGTCTAGAAGTTAGTGAACTAGTTTTATCGGTTTAGCCTAGTTCGAGATTAAATACTTAAAAATTGGTTTTTAATGGAAATAAATTTTGTAAAAATATCATAAAATTCTTATTTGATATATATTTGACTTAGTTAAACTCAATTTCTAAAATTAACCCTTTAATCCTTAAGATTTTGAAATTAGTGTCTATTTTGTAAATTTGAAAACTTGACGACAATTTTATAAAACAAGCTAAAAATTTGAATCTTTCAGTAACTTTGATCTAATTGTAATCCTAGCTGGTCTAAACTTTCCAAGAATTATTTAATTAAACCTCAAACCCATATTTTAAATCAAATAATTAGTTAAACTCAATTTTTAACCATAAAACCATTTTTCACATTAAGAACAAAACCTATTATCCTTAACTTCGTTTTTCCTTATTCAAGGTAGCCACTCTATCAATTTTGAAGGTAAAAACTTTATCTTTTCCATTGAATTTTGTTTGGATTAATTTTTATAACTTTTCTTCTTTAATATTTTTATGTTTTCTATCGTTTTCTTATTTTAAATCTCGAAAAGTGATTGGATCATATTTAGAGGTGATATTTCATTAAAACTCTAAAATTTTAAAATTCTTTACTAAATTTCCCAAGTTATTGGCTTGGATTAATTATTTTTAATTTTTTGGATTTAATAAAAAACGATTTTCGGTCAAAAAATGTAATTTTCGTTCAATTTTTTAACCCAGTGTTTTTGGATCCTAAATTTATGATTTTGAATTTAATAGGATGTTAATAACATGTCTTTAATACATATAATCCCATACTTTAGGCTTAGGTGAAGTTTTGTTAGTTTTTAAGAGTTTTCGGTTAAGGTTTTTAAGTGTTTTAAGGGTTACTGTGTGTAGGTACGGTTTGGGGGACGTTTCTGTGCATTTAGGAGCATTAAATCCTATGATTTTGATGCTTGAAATAGGGCACGAGGTTGGACATCAAGTTTGAAGGAGATTGTTTCATGTCAGTGACTTGTCGATCAAGTAACGATTTTGGTGAGTGGATAATGAGAGTGTGTCGCTTCAACTGTGTTTTAAATATTAATTCAAAGGTTTTGGGGTGTAGGGAAGGTGTGAGAAACCTCCCCATACTCCGGTGTAAGTTAAATCATTTTTTCTCTCTTGAAATATCATATTACGCTTATTTTACTATGTGAAATAGTCATGTTCAAATTTATATTGTGCATATGTGATTATCCATGTGATAAGATGCTCATGTTATTGTTTTTTATAAAGGTTTTATACTCTCATATTAAGTACAATTGAGTGCAAGTGTACACGTCAAGTAATATAATGATAAGTATTTATCGAATATCATTCTCCACATGGAGTGGTGTACTTAATATGCCTCATTTTGCTTCCTTGCTCCTGAAGTTAATAAAATAAAAACACAAGTAAAAAGATTTGTTGAATAACTAAAGAACTAAAACTTAAATAAAAGGTTGAGAATGAATAGAGAGAATGGGTAGGATCCAGTTGTATCATATAGCGGATTCGATTGATCTGTTCTTGTTCAATATAATAGCACTACACTGCCTCGGTAGTACTGTAGATACTATCTCGGCAGCGATAATGTTATCTACCGTGGCAATCTCTTGCTCTTGGATAGATTTACTAAAGTTTGGCAAAGTATCCTTGAATGATTCCGCTTATCTCTAAGTCGAAATACTGTTAATGACCAGTCCTTGATGATACCTCTCAGCGTGAATCAATTATAATCATCAACCAATCCCACACTTCTTTTAGCCGCTGAAACTCTTAACCTATCTCTAGGATGAGTTAGTGTCTACAACATCGCACTTATCCCTTTCGTGAATCTAACTCTCTCGATATTAGATAAATGAATTACTTACAAGCTCCTCTCTCGAGTTTGAATGCAAGAACAAAGAATGGCAATAGGATAAGCAAACTTTGATATTCTTATTGTATTGAAAAGAAGAAACAAAATACAATCTTCTCACACTAATATTCAACAACCTTCACCTAACCCTAAGAAAGCTTAGAACATATTGTACTGAAGAACACAATTCTTAGGGTAAAGCTTTCTCTCTAATTCGTCTCTCCTCTATATATTGGACGGCTCATGTATTTATAGTCTAGACCTAGGGTAACTTTTCCTAAGTAGAATATAACTTGGAATAGGAAACAAGTAATAAAAATATAATATTTCCAAGTTTAATTCTATCTAGAAGACTATTCCCACGTGGCCTTTGACTTGGTCTTTTCACTTGCTAATCTACTCCAATCCAAACGCTTCAAGTCCAGGCATTCTCGGCTCATTTTTCTCTTTGAATCGCCCAGTATCAGTACTGGAACTTCTGTTGCCGCGACATTGCTTCTGCCTTCGGCAATGCTACTGCCTCGGCAATAGTTCTGCCTTCGGCACTGCTGCTTCCTCGGTAGGTAATTCCTGCAACTACACAAAAACATGTCATAAAATCTTCTTTTCTCACAAATATCATCTTTATATGTTGTGACAGAAAAATATCGATTATTAAATAATAAATATATGTATCAGTTCAAATTAGTGGGTAATGAGTACATATTATTTAGGAAAAGACTAGTAAATAATAGCCTTTTTAAACACTCATCAAATACTCCCGAACTCGAACTATTGCTTGTCCTCAAGCAATGCAAAACATCAAATTGTCGAACCTTATTCTTCTTTGGTCTTATTTTTCCATCTATTCTCCCCACCATAACTATGTCCATCTTTCATTCCTAGCCTTTAGTTTACTCAGGGATTTCTACTCGGAAACAAACTATAAGATTACATGAGTGTGTGGTTTTTGTGGACAATGTTGATTAAAGGCTTTCTTAGATAAACTCTAAGTTCAAGACAAGTAGACTTGGAATGGTTATTTCTCTTCTAAAAGACCTCAATCTCTTGGGCCTGTTTTGGGCACCTCAAGAGTTGTGCTTCCTTTTAAGATTCATTCTATTTTTCTTTCTTTTCCTTAGACATACTAGAGCCGGTTTTAGAAACCTCTAGCATGAAGAAGAGTAATTTCATAGAGCCAGTGATAGGCACCTCTAGTCACATTCCTTAGAATCGAAGTCTTTATCACCTAAGTTTATTAAAAGAACTCCTAAATCAAACAAGTCCCAAAAGTATTTGTTAATTCTAACCTTATAGTAAGTTTCTAAGTTTTATTTCTTAAGTTCTATTCCTTAAGTATTCCAAGGTTATTTCTTCAAAACAAAACCTAGTCATGATAAGGAAAAAGATTTCTAAAGCCTTAAAAGAATAAACTAAGGCAAAGCTGATGTAAGGCAGTACAAAAGTAAAGACAATTATTTCAAGTAAAGGCAGGTATAAAAAAAAATTATATTAAGACATCAAATTATTTCCTTTTCTGGTATTGTCGCGGCAGTGAGCTGCCCTTAGTAGTGCACTCATATACCCCCAATCTCAAACTGAGCATTGTCCTCAATGCTTAAGTCTCACAGCAAGTAAAGGAAAATAAATAAGGAACAAGGCAGTAATTTATTCAAATTCTAAAGAGCTGTTGGAAACAGTTGCCCTTCTAGGTTTTTCTGTCGATGCTTTTATTTTGGACCCTTGTCCTGGTGAGTGCTGTATTTTTGCCTATCGAGGCGGCTGCACTCTTTTGGGTGTTGGCTTCGGCTATAGGGCAGTAACTTCCCCGCCTTCTTCTTTGTTACTAATTACTTCTGTCTACATCATGTGCGTTCCTCCTTCTACCTCGGCATATGGGACTCCTTGCTGAGCATGTGGTGAGTTATGATGGACAGACTCATCAATCTCCCTAGAGAGACTGTCCCTAGAGAGGTTGGCCATTGGGATGAGGCGGTTTGGTGGAGAGATGTAAACAACTCTCCTTTTTTATGGTTGTCTGTTGGTGGATGATGTCGCGGTAGTATTTGCTGGTCTCAATGGTCTGGCAGCGTGGAATTGTTGTTGTGGTCTTGCAGTGAAGTATGGTCTTGTCCCTGGGGCAGGGGTAGTTTCTGTGTAGGGTGGGGCAGTGACAAATATATTTGCTGCGAATTCTGGAAATTGTATTCCTTGAGAAGGGAAATTTTGTGTCATCATGTATGTAAGAGTATTTCTGAAATCTCTCTGATACTCTATGTATCGTTGCTATCGGAGGTCCATGTCTGTCATCCTCTATAGAATCTCCTGGTATGGATCTGCTGTGGCAGGGACTTCGGCAATGCCTGGCATCTCGGCTGTGTACTGCCATCCGACAGTGTAGTCAACAGTGAACTGTTGAGGTGTTGCTTGCACTGGTTCTGCTTGCGTTATCTGCATCACTCTGTGGCAGAATTCTCTGGTCCAACCTTGCCGTTGATTTGTGTATTCATTTGTTTCTTCTATTGGAACACCTGCAGTAATGCACAAGGCAGAGATTAAACATGGGAAATATAAAGGACGTTGTTCTTTCTTACCGCAATCATAAATTTCTTGAAGAATGATCTCTCCAACATCAATGGTCCGCTTGTTGGTGATTGATTGGATGAGCACCAATCTTCTTCTATCAACTGTGCTGTTGTGAGATACAGGCATGAGGCGTCTCTTGACAAATGTGCACCAAAGCTTGGCTTTGGGTTTTAGGCTGAGCCTTGTTACACAACCCCTATGGGCACCGGTTTTCCATGGAGTGTTGTCGTAACAAAGTTTGTTCTTGATTACTTCGTAATCCTCATTAGTGGTTTCTTCAGAGAAATCACCATGTTCATCGCGTATGGGGCAAGGCCGTAGTGCTGGTTGATTACCTCGGCATTAAGGGCGACTGGCTTGCCTCGATAGTGAACAAACAGGTTGCCCTTGCTTGACATATGTGCGTAAAATTCATGCACAATTATTACATTTGTTGGGGGAGGCTGTAGGCAGAAGATTTCCCAATCTTGATATTTGATTTTATCAATCAAGAATGGTTCAATGCCATAATTGTGTTCATTTGAATGTTGGAAACCTTGCTTCTCCCATAACTGCCGAGCAACAAATGATTGTTGAATCGTTTAGCAACAGCGGCAGGATAAAAACGATTGTATGTAGCAATGGATGATTCTTGAATATTTAGGATGTTGATGAGAGATTCTTTGAAAAATGATTTGAAAGATACAAGAATACAAGTAAGATTGCAGAGAGTATTGCGAGGAAGATTGACAAGATTAACAAAGAATGCAAAGTGAATAGTTTCAATCCAGGAAGCTGCTTATATAGGCCTCGGCAGATATAGCCATTTGATTTCTAGCCGCTTGTCTTTTCTGTCGTTTCAAATATTAACTGCTTGCTGACATTTACTACCGTGGTAGAAAATTCGGCAGATATCCGTTATGTTGTTTCTGCCTGTTGGAACTGTCGTGGCTTTGACACTGTGTAATGCCGCGACAGCAGACTTCCTGTTGTGCACTGTTTCTCTGTTATTCTTGCTTTATTTTCCTAACCTAAAAAGAAGATAAACATAAATAAAGAGAGAAACATTCAAGTAATGAGAAGATAATTATTCCTAAATACAATAATTAAGAGAATTCATGAAAATACCAAATAAAATAAAAAAGAAGATTAATATGAAATAGGAATATAAGGAAAACTTATGGAGGGTCATTTCTGATATTTCTTAAATTCAATCCGCACCCTCCATCGAGTTATAATTTTTCCCAAAAAGGGTTGGGCCATAATGAGTACGAATAGTCTCCTTTGTATTATCTTGGTGGAGATGTCTTTCTTTTGTGATCTCCTATAATCCATGCATGTCCTCCATCTTGAAATTGTTTCTGAAGGTAAAAATAAATTGTTAGAAAAAATTATATCAACATCCAACCACTTAATTACCTTATTGTCATTAACTTCTATCATAGTTAGATATAGCCTTCGTTGTCGTGGCAGTCTTTTGCCAAAATTCGGTATAAGTCAAGTAAAAAACCATCTTTCTGGAAGTCTTCAAGAACCAAACCATATTGTTTTTTATACTTCTCAAAAATCTCCATCAGTAGAGACTTTGGTTTGGAACTAATGTTAGATGGAATTACTACAGAAATATCATCTTCCAAACAATCAAATCCTATTTAGGATGACTTCAAATCTTGGAACGTTGATTCCTCGGAATATACCTGCAATGGAAGAGATGAGTTTTTAAAGAATTCAAAAGGTTCAATCTTTACCATCTCATATTCTTTTATCATGGCATCGCCATCTTGTTGATCGAGCATGTTGTCATGTAACTGCCCCGGCAACTGTGAGTGAGAGTAATCCTCATATTCCTTCTTCAGCATCATTGTAACATCTTGGGAACCAGACTCCTTAGAATTTTCTATAGCATTACTCTCATCAGACTTGTTGAGTGGTATCGTGATATTGCCTTGTTCAAGCTTCTCTACTGCCGTGGCAGGAATCTCGGCAGACTCATCCACTATTTGATAGTTTTTCTCATCAACATGTTCTCGACTTAGAGGTTCCAGAATTTCCTCTTTGTCCTCTAGTGTTTGGATTGATTGTTGGGTCATTTTCTTCATGGTATATATGGATCTCTGCAATTGATTTTCCGAATCTCTCAAGGGTGCATCCATGTATCTTGATTGCTCTATCATTAATTCCTCAATTCTAGCCATTGATGCTTTCAATGTTTCCTCCAATGAGTTTGGATACTCTTGAGAAGAATTGTATTGCCATGGCATATCTGTAACATCAACAAAATTGTCATGGTAAACAAATTTTGAGTGTTTTGATCATACCATGAAGGATTTTGTTGTTGGTTCCATCTATGGTCCGTTTTGTAGCTATAGGTTCCAGTGTTGTATGGGCAATTGTTAACCAAATGATCATCTTCATAATTAAAGTAAAAATCTGCCCAGGCATGAACTTGTTGGGTTACTCTTGTTGACATAGATAATTATCATTTAATTCAGAAAATTCTTGATTGGTTCGATTCATATCTTCCAACATCAACTCTCGAATAGATTTCTTTTCTCCTTGCATCTTGAAAATCCTTCGACTTGAAATACACCTATAGTTTTTTTAGTTTTCTTTAATAATAACTTAAAAGCAAGAAAATTAAAGAAAACAAAATTTAGTTGCTAGTCCCCCGGCAACGGTGCCAAAAACTTGATGCGTGTAAAAAAAAGCGTAATTAAGTGCAAGTGTACACGTCAAGTAATATAATGATAAGTATTTATCGAATATCATTCTCCACAGGTACTAGTGTACATAATATGCCTCATTTTGCTTCCTTGCTCCTGAAGTTAATAAAATATGCCTTATTCGGCAATGCTACTGCCTCGGTAATGGTTCTGCCTTCGGCACTATTGCTTCCTCAGCAGATAATTCCTACAACTACATAAAAACATGTCATAAAGCCTTCTTTTCTCACAAATATCATCTTTATATGTTGTGGCAGCAAAATATCGATTATTGAACAATAAGCATATGTATCAGTTCAAATTAGTGGGTAATGAGTACATATTGTTTAGGAAAAGAATAATAAAAACACTCATCAATTAGCCTCGGTATTTCCCGTGTAGCTCGTTCGAGTCGGGTGGAGTCTAGAACGAGTCGAGAGGGTTACAACACACCAATATGTAAGTGGTCGAAACCACAATCTTCCATCGTACAATCCGACTACGCAAACAACGACATAAAATCTCAGTTCTCAAATTTAAACAAAGTTTGTAATATATTTCGAAATCACTTTTCAAAAAATTTTATATAGAAAAATAAAATTGATTCCAGTTTGAATTGAAATTCTATTACATCACACTATATATAATAAATATTAAAAATATTATAAAATTTCAAAGAGATTTCCTTTCTTTATCAGGAATTTTATAATATATATAATATATATTATGATAGTAAATAAAGAGTTTTGATAAAACAATAATTAAAATAAAATAAGATTTTTAATAAAATAATAATATTAAAGAAATATTTTTTTATAAAAAATAATTGATTTCAGTAAAAAAATAGAATTTAATTTAAAAAAATGGTTATCCAGGAATTCTCACACTTTAAAACATATATTATAATATTTCATATGTCATATAAATATTGTCTCTTATTGAGTTTTTTAGGGTCAAACTTTTTCATCTTTGACTCTTGATTATTTAAAATTTATTATTGATAAAAATATAAAAATATATATTTTAAAAACTTCTAATCGAGTAGATTTCAGATAAATAATTTATAAAATTTAATTATTTAAAATATTTAATATAATTATAATCAAAATTTAAAAAATTTGAGTTTCAAAAAGTCAATAAGGGACATTATTTTTGGGACGGAGGAGTAATAAATAATAAAAATAATTTTTTATTTAAATAAATAAAACTAAAAACGTTAAAGCATGGAAATTATAGAAAAATAGCTAAATTCCTTATTTAGTCATTGATCTTTTTGCAAATTTTAAAATATCACCTTAATTTTTAAACTTTAAACTCACACCTTGAACGATAAAATTGGTTGGATATTGTATCCAATTTTTTTATTTAAAAAACTATAGAAGGTGGGGTTTTATTTAAAAAACTATGACACTTTGAACAATATCAATTTTGAGGTCGGATGAAACACACCCCGACTTCATAAAAAAAATCAATGAGGACCGAAGATTTTTAACCCGATTTTATAAAAATTAATAAAAAATTAAAATCCATGAAATTTCATTCCATCCTCATGCAAATATTATAAAAATAATAATAAAAAAATAAAATCCTGAAGAAAAGCTTCCAACCTCATGCCATTAATTCAATTTATTTATTTTTTTATTGTTTTTACCCATAAAGTGAATGAATCTGCTTCCAAGGTGTTTTAATCATTTTTTATTTTTTTTTTCAATTATGCATAAGCAACCAACTCTCATCATTATTTTTTAATTTTTATGAAGTCGGATAGAAAGCAAATGGCCTTCATCAATTTTTTTTAATTTTCATAAAATCGAGGTGTGTTCCAATCAACCTCAATTTGATACTGTTCAAAGTACTATATTTCTTGAAATAAAAAATCACCCTCTATAGTTTTTAAAATAAAAAAAATTGGGTACAATATCCAACCAATTTTGCTCACTTAAACCTTTAATATTTTATAGTCTTATCCCAATTTCTTTGTTAAACATAGAAAATCAATTTAAAAACCTTAAAATATTAAGTTTTCAAAATTTTGAAATTTAAAAATTAGAGTTTTTAATTAAAATTAATAATAATTTTTAGGGTTTTATAAAATTTGCATCCAGAGATTAATAATGGAACGTGGAGAAGAATGATGTTACAGCAAGGGACAAGAATTACTTCTGTTTTTTTATCACAATAAATTGATTTCACTAACTTCATTATTAAAAAATTTAAAGATTAAATTCTTTATTTTCTAAAATTCTTTATTTTTACGCTATTTTAAAATTATTTATAAATAATTGATTATCGGTAGAAAATGAATAAAAAGTAGGTTTAATAGTCAAAAAGGTGTCCAACATGTACAGTTTTTTAGTTTGCTGCCTAACTTCTTTCAATTCATAACTCATTAAGCCTAAAAAATAAAAATAAAAAGTGAATTATTCCCCAATTCAAATACATAAGAAAAGTGAATTGTTCCCTAATTCAAATATTTAAAAGAAGTGAAAAATATTAGTAAATATTATGAAATACGCTTCTGTATTTAAACAAGGAACTGTTATCAAAGGCTGAATATTGAGTTACATAATAAGAAATCATTTCACATATAAAATTCAGTAATGGACTACTGTTAACGTTACAAACACAACCCTTATTTCACTCACAATCCACTGGTTTATTTGCAACGTCATTGGTTCCTGAATTAAAAGTTTGGACCGGCTGCTAGGATTTCTTCAGTCAGCTTGTTGTCCTTGCCGATCTTGTAATTAGTGAAGGTCTCAAAGTTGTTCTTAAACAAACCAGCCAGTTTCAACAGTGTGTTTTTGTATGCATGCTTGTCACCCCACTGCAATCAAAGAGTCTGATACATTAATATCGAGATATAATTCGAGCAACCCTGATAAAGAATTTGAAGAAGGGATAGCTTACTGTGTTCTCCGGATGCAGAATTTCCGAAGGCACTCCCTCAATGGCAGTGGGGATCTCTAGCCCAAACACCTCAGTTTTCTCATAAGTTGCATTCAAGAGGCTACCTGAATGAATGGCATCAATGATTTTCCGGGTGTACGCTAATTTGATGCGGTTTCCGGTTCCATAGCTGCAGAAAACCCACCAGCAGTTGATTCAAAAGTTCCAGGAAAGTGTTGAATGTCATTCCGAAAAAGGGCTTGCAATAACAAGCAGTTACCTTCCACCAGACCAGCCAGTGTTGACAAGCCATCCGGTTGCTCCGTGCTTCTGCATTTTTTCAGCAAGCATTGCTGCATACTTTGTAGGATGTAACATGATAAATGCTGCGCCAAAGCAAGCCGAGAATGTTGCTGTTGGCTCCTTAATACCATCTTCTGTGCCAGCCACCTATATGCAACAACCGCAAACCTTGCATAAGCAATTAAGTCAGAAAAAAGGGCATCCAAAACCATTTTCAATTGGACAAAGTAGCATACCAACGCGGTGTAACCACTAATGAAATGGTACATGGTTTGTGCCAAGCTCAACTTGCTCACAGGAGGAAGGACACCGAAGGCATCACAAGCCAAAAGGATGACATTCTTAGGGTGCGGTCCAACACATGGTATTTTGGCATTGGGAATGTATTCAATAGGGTAGGCTGCTCGAGTGTTCTCTGCAAGTAAAGAAAATCATGTTAAAGTTCTTGTTTAAGAATGATTCACTGTTGAATGTTCTTCATATTGTTCCATCTCCTCACTCCATCCTGATTTCATGGTCATTCATCTCTCTACCAAATTGTTGACATCATCGAATTTGGTACTGTAACCTTATTTATATGTGTGTTGATAATTTATACCTGTAACTGATTTGTCCCCATAATCAACCTCTCTTGTATACTCATCGAACACTATGTTTTCCAACACTGCAGGAACCAAAGAAATTAAACCGTTCATTATGATTTGAATCCAGGAAAAAAATCAATCTAAAAACAGAGAGGAATGGAATTTTCACCAGTGCCAAACTTAATGGCATTCCAGATATCAGGCTCCTTCTCCCTTGAAAGATCAATGCACTTAGCATAGCAGCCACCTTCAATGTTTGACACACCATTGTCACTCCAACAGTGCTCGTCATCTCCGATCAGATACCGATTGTGATCAGTAGACAGAGTAGTCTTGCCGGTACCTATTAACAAAGTTTTTAAAGTAAAAACATTAGAAAAAAATGCAGAACCAATGTAATAAAAAGGACATAAATCCATTTCCAAACAATTTTATTGAGGGTCCAAGGACAAAGTAAGAGGACACATATCGTTTTGGGAGACTAACACCACATCGATGACCTCAATCCGAGGATACTATACCTGACAGTCCAAAGAAGAGGGCAACATCTCCATCTTTTCCCATATTACATCCAGAATGCAAGGAGAGGATTTGACGCTTAGGCATGAGATAATGCATAACACCGAAAAGACCCTTCTTCATTTCCCCGGCGTATTGAGTGCCGAGGATGACCATTTCCCTCCTAGCAAGATTAAGGTCTATGCTAGTGGAGGATGTCATGTAGTGTGTATAACGATTACAAGGGAACTGTCCAGCATTGTATATAGTGAAGTCCGGAGTACCGAAATTCTCCAGCTCTTCAAGAGTGGGTCGGATACACCTGCCACCCACCCACAATTCATCCATTTTGTACACTAAAGCTTTTTTACGAGGCTTTTTTCCATGGAATTCTATGGGGATGATAAAGCTCAACAAATTATACATATAACGACAAAGAAACTTATCTGGGCTAGGTTAAGACCTGTGAAAACGCAAACAAAACCGGCAGATACAAGACATTTTAAGATTGCTTAGCTTTTACTTACATGTTGTGCATGAACAGGGAATGATAAGCTCTAGCAGAGACAATACGGACTTTAATTCTGTTCTGCGGATCCCAGTTCAAGAATTGATCATTCACAAAAACCTGGAAAATCATTTAAAAAATTGATCAATAAATAAGTACATATGATTGGTTGGCGATTGTTTATGAGCCAGGTGGTCTTAAATGGTTCATGATTTACGTTAATATTGAAAGAAATTTGTTACAGTATTACTACTAGGATTCCCACGCCACTATGATGTGTATAATAATTAACTGAACACTATCAAACAACGAAGGAAAAATTATTAGGTGAACCCTGTTCACCACGTTATCCATGGTCACAATTAATCAAGACCGTTGATCTTTAACTTTTTTTCAAGTGAATCATCACCTTTTTCCTATATGGACTTAGTGGGTGGGTAGTTATTAGGTGGTTATTTAAAGATCAACGGTCCTAATTACTTGGATTATAGATGACGTAGTGAATAGGGTTCACCTAATAATCTCTCCAAACGAATCTCTCCAAACGAAGATATTATTCCATTCTCTCTGGCCCTGCTTGCCGTATAAACAAAGCAAGGAAAGAATCTAGACCATATATATATAGAATTAGAATCTTTTTACACCTGTGTAAAATTTTTAATTTTTATGTAAAAAGAGAAGTTCATTTCAATCACCCATTTATCCAAATATCCAAAATAACATATAAAACTAAATGAGTTTTATGTGAATAAATCCCCACCATATTATAAAAATATAAAACAAACTAGTACTATAAATAGTTGAAAAATAAATTGATAAAAATGAACTTCATTTTTTAATTTTTTTATTTAGAATTACTTTTATACAAAATCTTTTAATTCTTAAATATATATAAACTAACAAGAGTGAAGGACAGCGTGACCCTTAAAAGTCTCTCTACCTTACCCTCATTTCCGCTCACCTAACTTGAGGACGAACAAACATTTACGTATGTAAAGTCAAAAGTGGAGAAATTATAGTGTCCATGGAGCAACTACTAAAAGTCACTGATCAATTTTTCCATGTATCTTTAAAATTTAAATTTGAACTAGTATAATTGAAAGAGTGCGGTGAAAGTAACGTTTTAAAAGAACTTCACCTTGTCTAGGGAATTCAAGTAATCAACAGCTCTTTCCCTGTTCACCATGAAAGTATGCTCGTCTATTTCAATGTTGGGTGAGCCCCTACAAAGCAAGTCCCCCAATTGTTACTTTAATTCCCTAACATAATTAATAAAATAAATTACTAGTATTACTATTACCATACACTTACTTTCCCCACCAAAGCTCATCTTGGGTGGTCTCATCGATAACAATCCTCTTGTCTCTGGGAGACCGCCCGGTCTTGGCTCCAGACATGGTAGCTAATGCACCAGTCGATGTAATAAAAGACCCTTTCTCATACTTTATAGCCTGTTCGTACAACTCTGCGTCCAGGTATTCATATATGTAATTTCATAAATTTTACATTAGATATAAATTGTTACTGGATCGGTTTATACCTGCTGGGGAGAGGTTGTAGAGGACATGGGTGAATTTCAATGAACTGTCACTGACGCTAATGGTAGGCGCCTCCACATGGTGGTGGTGGTGCGACACATGAGAAACTGATTGACTGCTCTTCGCGGCGGGATCTCCTCTTACCACCTTTGGTCCCGTCCCTCTCGTCAACGACGCCAAAGATGCACTGTTTAAAAATTCATTAAATAAAATCACCGATCATTATCTACAGGGAAAAAAATCCGACCTACGTTTTTTTGTCCTGTGAACTGACAGATATACCCTTGTTGAGTCTACAATTTTACAAATTACAAGGATAGTTTCGTGATTTTACTTGGAATTCACCTTCCGATCATCCAACATCGTTGATCGTGATAATTTTTTTGTTTGTTATATACTAATCTGTGGTGCGCTTGCATGTGTACCTGATGGACTGTAGCTGCTGCTTCTGGCGTTCTTCCTCGGACAAGGTAGCGAAGGTACCTTGAGTCCCTTCGAGAGGCGTAGTTGGCGCTGATCTTTTCTTTTGCAAAGAGTGAAGCTCGTCGATCGTCTGAGCCTTAACGGCTTTCCCACTGTCATCGTGACAGATCGCGTCTCGCTTCTTATCCGTCAGAATCCTCGCCAGCGGACTCCTTGGTGTCGGCACTCCGGTTCCGTTTGCTGCCATATCTTCTCTCTGAAAAAACGACTATAAAAACAGAGTAAGTCTTCTACAACCAATTCAAACGCCGTACAAAAGAATCAAAATAAACAGAATTATACCAGAGATCTAGAGAGCTGGTAGTGAAAAATAAAAATAAAAATGGGCTAATGAGAAGTGAGTTGGAGCATTCAAAATTGAATTAGTCTGCTAAACAAATGCAGATGAGAAACGAAGAGGAAGGGGAAGGTGAATTTAAAGGCTTCAGTGGAGGTGGGGGATTACTAGAGGATAGGGTTAGTGCTAACCATGGTTAAATCTTATCTCTGTTTAAAAAGTTACATTTTCCGAAAGTCCATTTCAAACAGGATTACAGATTCCGTAAAAACACGGAATTCAGCTGGTTCCTTCCTACACGCTGAGCCTGAGAGAAACCCGCCACTGGATTTGGAAAAAGACATGGGTTAAGATCGTAAGCTTAATTTCCAGTATGTTAATATGGATCAGTGTCTTGTTAAAATATGTTCCTTTAATACTGATGGAGTGATGGGTTGGTTCAAATAATAAATAATTTTATTTTATTTAAACAAAATTAAAGTTTAAAATATTATATACAAAATAATTATTGAAATTTTATCTATTAAAATTAATTATATAATATATTAATTTAAATTAATTAGAAACAAAATTTAAATATCAAAACAGTAATAAAAACTGTTATCTTTTATTTGATTTCACATTTATACAAAATTTTATTATCGATAGTATTTAGTAAAATACTCGTATCATAAATAATACGTCAAACAAATCGGATTTCACCCACGTGTCAAGATTCAAAGCTCTCAGTGGTCACGTCCATGTCAGCCGTTATTATTCGGACATCGATCAGAGTACAACCACCAATGATGTAACCACGTCATCAATCTATTCTCGGAAACCGTCCGAAGTTTAGCATTCTGCTGAAGTCAGACATTTATTTATGTTCTGATGAATAAGTCAGACATTTATTTTCTTTTTCAAAAAAAGTAAAATTTTGATTGACTTTTATTGAGAGCGAAACCATTATTATTTAATGTTGATTGGTAATTACGATGGTCCCCTTCCGTGCACCACCTTGCTGCGGTCCAACTTTTACCCAGTTGTATACCATGACGACGGACGGCACTGTTAAATCTAAATAGCGTTCAAAATCAGCAAAATCGGTAGATCCAAAAGAAGGCAATTCGGAGATTAGGACGGCTGCCAATGAGTCTTTATGTTCTGATTATATAAAAATAATTTTTGCGATAGAGATGGATTTACATGATAAATAATTTGATTTTATTTAAGTAGTTTTTAAGTTTAAGATATTATATATGTAAAAAAATTCACCGATTAAAATTAAATATACAATATGAATTAATTCGGATTAATCAAGATGAAATCCTTAAAAATTAAAACTAACAGTAAAAAAAATTATATACAATTGTGGAATTAATTTGCCTTTCCTCCTATCCATCTGTTGTGTGTCAAAAGTGCATAAATTGTGCAATTGAACACGTCGAAAGTAATAAAGTGATGAGTATTATCAGATATCGTCTCCACAAGGATTGATCTACTTAATATGCCTTCTTTCGTCTTCTTGCTCTGTAAAAGGAATAAAATAAAAAATACAAGTAATTTTGGTTTAAGTGAACTAGATAAAGAAAACTAAATAATAAGATAATAAGATAAAAGAAAGTGACCAGGATCCAGTTGTGTTGTATAGTGGATTCAATTGACTTGTTTTCTGTCCAATGCAATAGCATAACATTACCTCGGCAGTACTGCAGATTACTGTCTCGACAGCGATGATGCTCGTCCGTCGCGACAATCCCTTGCTCTTGGATGGACTTTACCAAAGTTCGGCAAAGTATTCTTTGATGGCTCCGCTTATCCCTAAGTCAAAGTATTGTTGATGACCAGTCCTTGATGGTACCTCCCGGCGTGAATCAATTATAATCATCAACCAATCTCATACTTCTTTTAGCCGCTGAAACTCTAACTTATCTCTAGGCCGAGTTAGTATTTCCCGATTGAAATATCGTACTTATTCCTTTCGTGAATCTAACTCTCCCGATATTAGATAAATAGATTACTCACAAACTTCTCTCCCGAGCTTGAATGTAAGAACAATAAATGACAAAGAATAAGCAAACCTTGATATTTTATTGCACTGAAACACGAAACAAAGTTCAATCTCTTCTCACTAGTACTCTACACTTTCACCTAAGCCTAAAAGAAATTAAAAACAAAGAAAACTCTAAATCCTATATAAAGTCGACTCTCTAGTTTTCGATCTCTATGATGGTAAGTATTTTCTTCTCCTTGGACGACTATGGCTTATATAGGCTTGGCCTAGGGCAAATCTTTCCTAAGTAGGAATACAACTTGGAGTAGAACACAAGTTAAGTACATAAATAAAATATTTCCAAGTTTATTCCCACTAGGATGTTTTTTCCGCGTGGCCTTTGACTTGGGCTTTCCATGTGCTACCCAGTTCCGATCCTTGTGTTGCTTGTCCAGAAACGTCCAACTCATTTTTCTCTTTAGTTCGCCTATAATATCAATACTTGTCCTACAGGTGCTACCTCGGCATCAGGTCCTACCTCGACCTCAATTGCTGCCGCGATAATAGTTTTTCCTGCAAAGACACAAAAGTATAGTAAAGCTTGCCTTTTCTGTAAATATCATCTTTATAAGTTACATCAGCAAAATATCTAAATATCTCACATTAGCACATGCATTAGTCCAAGTAGGTGTAGATTTAGTGATTATTATCCATGAAAGGTGTAAAAAGTGATAGTGAGTTGAGCACTTATCACACTCCCAAACTTGAACTATTGCTTGTCCTCAAGCAATGCAAACCATCAATTTGCCAAACCTTACTCTCTCTTGGTCTTATGTTTTCATCTATTCTCCCCACCATAACTATGCTTATTCTTAAGCCTTAACCTTTCGGTTACCCAAGGGTTTACCTAAAAACAAACTATAAGATTTTATGAGTGTGTGCATTTTTGTGGACAAGTTTGATTAAAGGCTTTCTTAGACAAACTCTAGGTTCAAGACAAATAAACTTGGATTTATTATACTCCTCTTAAAACAACAATTTCTTGAGTCAATTTCGGGCATCTCAAGGCTTGTGTTTTCTCATCAATATTTCATTTTTTTTACTTGTTCAATTTTTTAAGCATACTAGAGCTAATTTCGAGCACCTCTAGCATGAAGAAGAGTGATTCCTAGAGCCGGTAATAGACATCTCTAGTCATATCTCCAATAATCTAAGTCTTTATCAGTTAAGTTCATTGAAAGAATTCCTATAATCCAACAAGTCCCAAAAGTGTTTTTAGGATTAATCTTATAGTAATTTTCTAACTTTTCTTCCTTAAGTATCCTAAAGTTAAGCATTCTAAACAGGACCTAACCATGGTAAGGAGAAATATTTCTATAGTCTTAAAAGAATAACCTAAGACAATACTGATGAAAAACAGTACAAAAGTATTGACAATAATTCAAATAAGGTGGTGGACATAAATTTTTTTTGAAAAACCACTTAAATACTTCCTTTCATGGCAAGGCCGTGGCAATGGATCTACACCCCCAAACTTGAACAAAGCATTGTCCTTAATGCTTACATTAATGGAACACAGTAGGCAATAAAATAAGAAAAATGAAACAAGTAAAGATATATAAAAGCAGCATGAATATGTAAACTTTAAAGAGACTCCGAAGAACTATTGTCGATAATCAATTTTTGAGGCCTTGCTGCCAATTATTTCATTTTTGGTGATGGTGATGGCTGCATTTTTGCTTGTCGGGACGGTTGAACTAGTGTTGGTGGTGTCTGTTGTATCAGAGCGTCCACTTCTTCTTCTTCTTATTCTTCGGCAACTTCCTCGATGACCATAATATCTGTCTCGCCTTCATTCATTGCCTCTACCTAGGCAGGTTGAGTGCATGGCCCGACAACGGTTAAACTTTGATGTACATAGGCATCTATCTCTGCTAAGAGACTGTCCATGATGATAGGGTTTCCTGGTGAAGTGCTGAAGACTACTCTCCTCTTGGATTGTCTTCTGTTGGCACATGATGTCGCGGCAGAGCTTGCTTCCCTAGAGGCCAACAGCATGGAATTGTTGTTGAGGGCCAGTAGTGTGGAATGGACGTGATCCTGGAGCTGGAGTCATCTCTGTGTAGGGTGCAGCTATGACAAACATGTTCTGAGGGATCTCTGGAAACTATACCCCTTGGCTGGGAAAATTGTGGAGCATCATCTAGGCTAGTGTGTTATTGAAGTCACTTTGGTACTCCATGTATCTTTGTTTTCGAAGATCTATAGTTGTCATCCTCTGAAGTATCTACTGGTAAGGGTCTGCTGCGACAACGGTGTAGACAGAGTCAGGTATGTCTGCCTTGTATTGGGTCCCGATAGTGGTGTCAGCAGTGTATTGCTGAGGAGTTACGTGGACTGGCTCGGTCTGTATGATTTGTATGATTTTGTAACAGAATTCCCTAGTCCACCCACGCCTTTAGGCAGTGAATTCATCCGTGTCTGCCATTAGTACACCTGCAACATTGTAAATACCCGTAATTAAACAAGGAAAATATAAGGGTCCTTTATTGTTCTTACCGCACTCGTAGATTTTTTGTAAAATTATCCCTCCAACGTTGATGCTTATGATTGATTGAATGAGCACCAATCTTCTTTGGTCAACCATGCTGTTGTGGGAAGTTTGGATGAGGTGTCTTTTGATAAAAGTGTTCCATAGCTTGGCCTCGGGCTTAAGAATATGCCTTGCCACCGATCCTCTATGGGTACCAGTTTCCCAATGAGTATTGTCATAGCAAAGGTCGTCTTTTATCAGCTCATAATCTTCATTGGTGATGTCCTCCATGAATGCAGTATGGTCACCACGATCAGGGGTTAGGCCATAGAACAAATTGGTTGTCTCGGCATCAAGTCTAACCGGCCTGCCTCGGTAGTGAATATACAAGGAGTCCTTACTCGGCCTATGAGCGTAAAATTCTTGCACGATTGTGGCATTGGCCTAGGTAGGTTGTAGGCAAAAGATTTGCCATTCTTGATACTTGATCTTGTCAAACAAGTAATGCTCGATGCCGTAATTTTCCTTATTAGAGTATTGGAATCCTTGTTCTTCCCACAATTGTCTAGCAATGAAAGACCTGTTGAAACGGTCTTCAATAGTGGCGGGTGCGAATCGGTTGTAAGTGGCCATGGATAAGTAGTGGAGAGTTGAATATCTAGGAGATGATCTTGGAGATTTTCTAAAAGTAATAAAGAAGCTTGGAGATAAATAGAGAGTATTGCAAGAAAGATAGTAGCAAATAATTCTGAAAAGTTCAAGAATGCAAAAGTGAATAGTTCAAGAAGGAGAGTGTACTTATAAAGGCCTCGGCCTTGTAGCCATTTGAATAAACTAGCCGTTAGCCTTTACTGCCTTTTGTTTTTACTGCCGCTGCGGGATTTTAGGCAGACTAATCGTTACATTATTTTGCCCGTTGGGACTGTTGCGGTTCTGACATTGTTTACTGCCACGACAGAGAATCTTCAACTATGAATTTCTTCATCCTTATTCTTACTTATTGTCCTAAACAAAATTAAACATGAACAAGAAAAAATAACTAAATATAATAAAAGAAAATTAAATCAAAACTAATCCTAAAAATAAAATAAAAGTAAAAATAAGGGAAAGAGATTATGTCACGGGAGGAGTGCATGCAAGTGCATCTCCTAAGGTGATTGTCTCTTGTTGGCTAGAATAATGCTTCAGATGTTGGCCATTCTCTTTGGACTCATGCTCATCCCTTTTAGATGTGATCTTTACTGCACCCTGTGGTTCTAACCATTTGGACCTGAATGTGTCTGGAAAATGTGCTGTCCTGTTGGCTTCCTCCACTTCTAGCTTAATCTTACTGCCCAGTATTTTACTACAGCAAGCATCAATTTTTCTGCTGAGCTTACTACCAAGGCAGTGGTTGCTGAGACAAAAAAAATTTCTACTTGCATCTGTGTTGTGGATAACCTTGCACTCCTCTGGATCATTATATCTTTTCAAATTATGGAAAGCATTGAGTTTGACTTGCTGGTCATTGACCCTCATTGTCAACTCTCCTTTTTCCACATCTATTAGCATGCGTCTAGTGGCTAGGAAAAGTCTCCAAAAGATGATAGGTGCATTGTCATCTGCTTCACAATCAAGGATAAGAAAGTCAGTGGGAAAAACAAATTTATCCACTCTTACCAATATATCCTCGATTTTTCTTTAGGTTGTACATATGATCTACCCGCTAGTTGGAGCATCACTGTTGTAGGTTTTTCCCTTCCTATTCCAAGCTTTTGGAAGACAGATTTAGGCATCAAATTTATGCTTGCTCCAAGGTCGCATAAGGCTTTTCCTTCATAGTGGTTACCTATCGCACAAGGTATGGTAAAACATCTAGGATCCTTCAATTTAGGAGATATGCAATTGTGCAGCATTTCCATGCATCCTTCAGTAGCAACCACTGTTTCAAACTCACCGAGCCTCTTTCTTTTAAACACAATGTCTTTTAAGAATTTGGCATAGTTTGACATTTGTTCAATTGTTTCCACAAATGGTAAGTTGATGTGGACTTGCTTCAAGATATCTAAGAATTTTTTAAATTGATGGTTCTGTTTCTACTTTTTCAATCTTTGTGGGAAAGGTGGTGATGGTCACATTTCCTCTAGGGTCTCATTAGTTTGGAATTTAATACCTGACATCACTTGGTCTTTTACTGTCTCGGCAGCTTGTTGAGGTACTACCGAGTTTTCTGTTGGGGCAGTGTTTTCTGCTGGGATTTTTGTGACATGATCTTTTGGTTCAGCATCTAAGTCGTCTTTATCTGATTCTTCTTGTTCTACCGGTGGGACTTTGTCTGCTGAGTTTCCTAACTTCTCCTTAAGTTGTAGACCACTCCTAGTAGTAATTGATTTACATTGTTCTTGGCCCATTACCTTAGCAACTTCAGTATTGCTAGGTAATCCTCCTCGTGGTCTAATATTTATAATCTGAGCAAACTACCCAACCTGAGTTTCCAGTGCTTTGATAGGTGTCTTTTAGTTTTGCAACCTCATCTTAGTTCTATTTATGAATGCATTTGTTCTTTTGATGAAGTTGCTATTCTCTACCATGTATGATTCCGTTTTTATCATAAAGGCCTTAAGAGAATTTTCTAGTGAATTTGTAGGTTGTTGCTGATACATCTGCTGCTGTGATAATGGTTGTTGGACCTGCTGTTGCAACAAATGTTTCATTGGTTGTTGGAAACCTGGGGGTTGAGTTGTTGGATTCAAGGAAGTGTTTGGATTACTCCATGAAAAATTTGGATGTCTCTTCCATGATGGGTTGTATGTGTTGGACATCATATTGTTCCTATTGTAATTTCCAACATATAGGCTAGATTCTTGATTCTCCATACATTCAGAAGAATTATGGTTGTCTCCACATAAATTGCAGAAAGAATCTATAGCCTTAACCTCATGGGATTGTGCTGTATTTGCATGTTTTGCACCATCTTAGTAAGAGAGGCCAATTGTGCCGCCACTGAATTGGATGTTTCTAACTCATTCACTGTGGCTTGGCGTCTTACTTCTCCTCGCCTAGATGTAGGGAATTGAAAATCGTTTTTTGTGAGTTTGTTCAAGATTTCAATAGCTTCCTCAAGTGCTTTGTCAAGGAGTGTTCCATTGGCAGAGACGTCTAACATCATCCTTGTTGGGGGCATTGGTAGCATTATAAAACATGGTCACTTATGTCCATAATGGAAATCCATGTAAAGGAAACTTGTGCAATAGCTCCCTATAGCGCTCCCATGACTCATACATAGGTTCATCATTTGCCTATCGAAAAGAGATAATTTCATTATGAATACAATCATATAAATTTGTAAGATTAAAACGTGTAATGAAATCATGACATAATTCAGTCCAAGATCCTATTAATTCTGCTGGAATGCTATTTAACCAGGTTTTGCCCTATCCCTCAGTGAATAGGAAAACAATTTCAATCTCAAGACATCTTCATGGACTCTTTGGATTTTGAAAGAATTATATATTTTCATGAATGACTTAAGATGTTGCCTGACATCTTCTATCATAGACCCACCAAACTGTCAAATAATATTGAGCATATTGAACATGACATGTTTCAGTTCAAAGTGGGCTACTTCTATTTCTAGTGTAATCACTCTAGGATTTAACCCATTTAAATATTTTTCCAAGAAATCTTTGACAGTAAGCTGTCGCGGTATTGGTGGCGGCGGAAGGACTCCATTGCCGGAAGGTAAGTTCTGTTCTCCTGGATTTACTGCCATAGCTTCTTGGATTTGGCTCCTCAACCTTTGTCGTGTACGTTCAATCTCTGGATCTAGTTCGTACAAAGGGTTGGTTGGGTTGGACCTGGTCATACACCAAAAACAAACCAAAGTAAAATAAAAATAAAAAGTAACTAAAAGCAAGAAAATAAAGAAAACAAAATTTAGTTGTCAATCCTCGACAACGGCTCCAAAAACTTGTTGCGTGTTAAAAGTGCGCAAATTGTGCAAGTGAACACGTCACAAGTAATAAAGTGATGAGTATTATCAGATATCGTCTCCAAAGGGATTGATCTACTTAATATACCTTCTTTTGTCTTCTTGCTCTGTAAAAGGAATAAAATAAAAACACAAATAATTTTAGGTTTAAGTGAACTAAATAAAGAAAACTAAATAATAAGATAATAAGATAAAGAAAGTGGCCAAGATCCAATGGTGTTGTATAGTGGATTCAAATGACTTATTTCTGTCCAATGCAATCGTACAATACTGCCTCGGCAGTACTGCAAATTACTTCCTCGACAGCGATGATGCTCGTCTGCCACGACAATCCCTTGTTCTTGGGTGGACTTTACCAAATTTCGGCAAAGTGTCCTTTGATGACTCCGCTTATCCCTAAGTCGAAGTACTATTGATGATCAGTCCTTGATGATACCTCCCGGCGTGAATCAATTATAATCATTAACCAAACCCACACTTCTTTTAGCCGTTGAAACTCTAACTTATCTCTAGGCCGAGTTAGTATTTCCCGATTGAAATACCGTACTTATTCCTTTCGTGAATCTAACTCTCCCGATATTAGATAAATGGATTACTCACAAACTTCTCTCCCGAGCTTGAAGGCAAGAACAATAAATGGCAAAGAATAAGAAAAACTTGATATTTTATTGTACTGAAACACGAAACAAAGTTCAATCTCTTCTCACTAGTACTCTACAACTTTCACCTAAGCCTAAAAGAAATTAAAAACAAAGAAAACTCTAATTCCTAAGATAAAGTTGCTCTCTAGTTTCCGATCTCTATGATGGTAAGTGCTCTATTCTCCTTGGACGACTATGGCTTATATAGGCTTGGCATAGGGCAAACCTTTCCTAAGTAGGAATACAACTTGGAGTAGAACACAAGTCAAGTACATAAATAAAATATTTCTAAGTTTATTCCCACTAGGATGTTTTTCCCGCGTGGCCTTTGATTTGGGCTTTCCATGTGCTACCCAGCTCCGATCTTTGTGCTGCTTGTCTAGAAATGTCCAGCTCATCTTGTGAAGATCATGAGGGACGAAACTTTAAAGATTCATTGAATATTATTCTTCTGAAGATCACGAGGGACGAAACTTTAAAGAAATAGGTTTTGTTTTATCACATTTGATGTATGCACCTTGAGATATAGATTTTGCATTGTCTCTACACAACTTGCATCTGATATTGCTTGCATTTTATCTTGTGAAAACAATTCACATATCTTCTAGATATGTTTAGCCAAATACATATTTCGGTTTCGCCTCAAGCATAATAATTGTTTAAAGGTAATGTTCTCGTAGCACTTAAATGATATTTCTGGACCAATTAAGATATGATACTTCCATATCATTTAATGTATATATAATGCTTTTAGGCAAAGAATATCATCATCCTTTTCTTGAGACGGAATAGATCTTTGTTTATATTAAGAGACCTAGAAATCAAATAATGATCAACAAATATACATTATGCATGTAAAGTCTTTTTAAAAAATTTTCTGTATGTTGATTGATGCACAAGGATTTGAGGAGATATCTTTATGAGTCTCAACGATATTCAAATCGTCAACAACAAAAACAAAGAAAAAACCAAAGCTAAACTTCTTAATAAAAATGCTCGAGGAAATTGAACTATTCTTATAGTCTTTTGCTAATAAGTATCCAATGGGGCGATTATACCAAATGTGCCCAAAATATTTTAATCCATAAAATATATATTCAATATAATCGAATAATATTCTCGAGAACTTGATTTCACTGCTTCTGGTAGGGGTGAGCAAAACTTGACTCGAATCGAAAAATCATTTTTTTTCCAATTTTGAGTTATTCGAGTCGAATCGAATAACTCAAAAAAATTCAATTTCAAGTCGAGTTCAAATTTTCAAAGTTCGAGTTACTCAAAAATTCGAAATATCAAAAATTTTTGGGGTCTAATTACACATTTATTCCCTATAATTTTATTTTCAGTTTTATTTCAGTTCTATGTTCTCTTTTTTATTATTTTTACCTTTTAATTGTCATTTCTTTACAATATGATCACTTTCTAAATTTATTTTTTATTTTATTTAATACAAATTTTATTTTAATTATTTTATATTTTTTAATTTATATATTTATATTATTGTATTTAATTTATTATTATTTTTATCTAGTTTTGGCCTTTTATAGATAAGAAAAAAGTTTTTAATGAGACTTATAATTTAATGAAACGATATATTCATACCTAAGGTATATGATAATAATAGTAATAATAATAATAATAATAATAATAATTTAAAATCTTATTTATACATATAAAAAATAATATGAAAAATATGTATGTAGATATAAAGATTGAGTCATTTAAATTAGAATCAAAATGTACAATAATATTATAACTAGTACAATTAAAATTTATACATAAACTCAAAAAATCAAATCGACTCAAACTCATAAAACCCGGCTCGAATCAAAAAAAATTCAAAAAGAGTTCAAATTGTAAAATATGTTAACTCAACTCGAATAACTCGACTCGACTTGCCCAAACGTTCACCCCTGGCTTCTGGTAGTCTAAATCCTTCTAGAAGCTTCATGTAAATGATATTATCAAGAGACCTATACAAATAGGATGAAATGATAAGTGCTCAACTTACTATCACTTTTTACACCTTTTATGGGCAATAATCACTAATTCCACAACCACTTGGACCAATGTATATACTTAATGTGACATATTTAGAGGTTATGCTTATAAAGATGGTATTTACAGAAAAGACAAGTTTTACTGCATTTTTGTATCTTTGCAGGAAAAACTATTATCGTGGCAGCAACTGAGGCCGAGGCAGGATCTGATGCCGAGGCAACAGTTAAGGACAAGTGACGATATTGTAGGCAAGCTGAGGAGAAAAATGAGGAAAACGTTGCTGGACAAGAAGCCCAAGGATCGGAGCTGGATAGCACATGGAAAGCCCAAGACAAAGGCCATGCGGGAAAGCCTCCTAGTTGGAATAAACTTGGAAATATTTTATTTATGTACGTGACTTGTTCCCTACTCCAAGTTGTATTCCTGCTTAAGAAAGGTTTGCCCTAAGCCAAACCTATATAAGCCATAGCCGTCTAAGGAGAAAGAGCACTCAATAATTCGGATCATAGAGAACATAGACCTAGCTGACTTCATCTTTTAGTTTTCTTTCCTTTACATTATGTTCTAGTTTTCTTTAGGCTTAGGTGAAGGTTGTAGAGTATTAGTATGAAGAGATTAAACTTTGTTTTTTGTTTCAATGCAATAAAATATCGAAGTTTGCTTATTCTTTTCCATTCTTTGTTCTTGCATTTAAGCTCGAGAGAGAAGTTTGTGAGTAATCCATTTATCTAATATCGAGAGAGTTAGATTCACAAAAGCGATAAGTACAGTATTTTAATCGGGAAACACTAACTCGGCCTAGAGATAGGTTAAGAGTTTTAGCGACTAAAAGAAATGTGAGATTGGTTGGTGATTATAATTGATTCACGCTGAGAGGTATCATCAAGGACTGGTCATCAACAGTACTTCGACTTAGAGATAAGCGGAGGTATTAAAGGACATTTTGCCGAACTTTAGTAAAGTCTACCCAAGAGCAAGAGATTGCTATAGCGGACGAGCATTACCACTGTCGAGGCAGTAATCTATAGTTCTGTCGAGACAATGTTATGTGATTACATTGAGCATAAACAAGTCAATCAAATCCACTATACAATACAATTGGATCCTGGTCACTTTCTTTATTTGATTTTTCTATTCTTATTTAGATTTCTTTATTTAGTTTAATCAAAACCCAAATTACTTGTGTTCTTTATTTTATTTTTTTACAAAGCAAGAAAACAAAAGAAGACATATTGAGTAGATCAATCCCTGTGGAGACGATACACGATTATACTGATCACTTTATTATTTGTGACGTGTTCACTTGTACAAATTGCACATATTTGACACGCATCATGTAACAACATCCATTAGGCAGAAACTTGGTAATTTTATTTATTGTCAGACTGATCAAAATCTAACAGGAATATATTTTCCTCATAATCTATTTTATGTCCTTGTGAGATTTCTTGTGCAACCAAATGAACTTATATCTTATGATTGCCCATTTTGATTTCTTTTTTTAACAAAGACTCATTTATATCCATGAACCTTACACATTTTAATGTACGAGATATATGCCCAAATACTTGTCTTTTCGAAAGAGATTTTAGTTTCTCCTCAATTCTCTTTTTTCATGTTGGTTAGTCATTTCTTTGTTTACATTATCAATTATTCATGATCTACATTATCAACTAAAATCTTTAATGCTATATTACATGTAAATATATTATCGATGTCGATTTAATTTCAGTTTTACTTATTACCAGACATGACATAATCTATTGATATCTCTTTATTATCAGTTACCTGAGTCATATCAATGTCTCTGTCTATATTGGAGACATTTTAATCTCTTTTAGAGATTTTTATATTATGTTGATTTCACGACTAGACCATCATAAAATATAGTTTCTTTTCTTTTCCAACATTTTTTTATCTTTAGAAACTACTGGTCTATCACGCTAAAGGCATAAGTTAGACTTGTTAGTAGCTAGATCTTGTCCTTCCAAGACATCAAATTTAATCGAAGCATTCATAGTTGGTGTACATGACTTAGTCACTCTTTTAGGGTCAGCAAAATCATCTAGCAATTGATTTTCTAAATAATTATCCTTTAAATTTATAGTTCACATTGTTAAATACGTGGATCAAACTTAAAAAATGATAATATACTTTAACTTATTTCTTTTTTCAACTATTTTATTTTCTCCCCCTAATTATCAAAGGAAATTTAAATCTGACATATATTCTCAATAGAACTCATCTTTGTACGTTGTGATGGAGCAATTAGAAATATAACACACACAAAAAAAATCTAATATGAGAAATATTTGGTTCCTGACCAAAACCCATTTATAATGGGGAGAACTTATGATCATTTGTTGGCTAGATAAGAATTAGTGATACTACATGTAAAATGACATGTCATCAACATTATCAAGACCAATTGTCTTTATAAGATAATCTGAAAAAATGTTTTTAATTTTATCTACTAAGCAAGTAGCCTCGCAAACACCAAGTTGTGGGTTAATAACAATGATACATATGACATCTAGTTAATGCATCGATTAAAATTGTAAAATATCTAGATAGACTATAAGAAAGGTGTGTGGGCCTACATATATAACATTGTATTCGTTCTAGAATATTAATAGATTTACACATTATCTTAGCTAATGACAATTGAATAATTAGATTGCTTTGATAGAGTTTGACAATTTGATGGTTTGCGTTACTTAGGACAAACAATAGTTCGAGTTTGGGGGTGTGATAAGTGCTCAACTCACTATCACTTTCTATACTTTTCATGGACACTTAACATCAATTCTACACCTACTTGAACCAATGCATGTACTTAATATGATATATTTAGGGAATATGCCATTAAAGATAATATTTTTAGAAAAGGAATACTTTACTATATTTTCATATTTGTGCAGGAACAAATATTGTCGAGGCAGTAGAATGAGACCGAGGTAGGACCTGATGCCGAGGCAGCAGAAGATAAAAAGCAATATGGCAGACAAACTAAGGAGAAAAATATGGAGAACGTTGCTGAACACGAAGCTCAAGGATCGGAGCTGAACAACACAAGGAAAGCCCAAGGACAAGGCCACGCGGGAAAGAAACCTTCTAGAAGATTAAACTTCGAAATACTTAACCTATGTACATAACTTTTTTTCTACTCCAAGTTGTACTCTATTTATGAAAGGTTTTCCCTAAGTCAAGCCTATATAAGGCATAGCCGTCCAAGGGACTAGAGAGAGCCGAATTTGAGAGAGTTTACCCTAGGAACAATTTTTCTCATCATGTTCTAAGCTTTTTTAGGGTTTAGGTGAAGGTTGTTGAGTATTAGTGAGAGGAGATTGTATTTTGTTTCTTGTTTCAATGCAATAAAATATTAAAGTTTGCTTACTCTTTGTCATTCTTTGTTCTTGCATCTAAACCTAGGAGGGAAGTTTGTGAGTAATCTATTTGTCTAGACTCGGGAGAGTTAGACTCACGAAAGGAGTAAGTGCGGTATTCGAGTTGGTTGGAGGATACTAACTCGGCCTAAGAATAGGTTGGAGTTTCAGCGTCTAAAAGAAGTGTAGGATTGGTTGTTGGTTATAATTGATTAACGTTGGGAGGTATGATCAAGGATTGACTATCAACAGTGTTTCGACTTAGAGATAAGTGGAGCCATCAAAGGACATTTTACCGAACTTTGGTAAATCTGCCCAAGAGCAAGGGATTGCCGCGGCAGAGAACACTGTCGCTGCCAAAGAAAGTATCTACAGTACTGCCGATGCAGCGCATTGCAATTGCATTGGACAAAAGCAGATCAATCAAATCCACTATACAACACAACTAGATCATACCCTTTTTCTCAAATTTGATCTCTCCTTATTTAGTTTAGTTTATTTAGTTTAAGCAACACCTAAACTTATTTGTGTTTTTACTTTTGTTTTATAGGGCAAGAAGATCAAAGGAAGCATATTAAGTATATCAATCCTTCAGGAGACAATAACTCGATAATATTTATCACTTTATTACTTGACGTGTATACTTGCACTCTAATTGCGCATCTTCAGCACACATCAAGTTTTTGGCGCCGTTGCTGGTGATTGACAACTAAATTTTGTTTTCTTTATTTTCTTTATTTTCTTGCTTTTAGTTATTTTTACTAACATATTTTTTTTTTTTTTTAAAAATTACGTGTATTTTAAATTGAAGGATTTTCAAGATACAAGGAGAAATAAAGAAATCTATTCGGGAGTTGATGTTAGAAGATATGAATCAAACCAATTAAGAATTTTCTAGATTAAATGATGATTATCTATACCAACCAAGAGCAACCCAACAAGTTCATGCCTGGGCATATATTTGTTTTAATTGTGGTAATGATCATTTGGTTAGCAATTGCCCATACAGTACTGGAACATTTGGTCACAGAGAGGACCATAGATGGAACCAACAACAAAATCCTTCATGGTATGATCAAAACACTCAAAATTTTTTTTACCATGACAATTTTATTGATGTTACAGATATGCCATGATAATATAATTCTTCTCAAGAGTATCCAAATTCATTAAAGAAAACATTGAAAGCGTCAATGGCTAGAATGGAAGAATTAATAACAGAGAAATCAAGGTTCATGGATGCACATATAGTTAGATTGGATGTACCCTTGCGGGATTCAGAAGATCAAGTGCAGAGATCTATATATACCATGGATACCATGGAATCTGAGGATTACTCTTACTTACAGTTGCCTGGGCAAATACATGACGACATGCTTGATCAACAAGATGGCGATGCCATGATAATGGAATATGAAAAGGTAATGATTGAACCTTTTGAATTCTTTAAAAACTCATCTCTTCCATTGCATGTATCTTTCGAGGAGTCAACGTTACAAGATTTGAAGTCATCACAGAAAGGATATGATTATTTGGAAGATGATATTTTATCTATGATAATTCCATCTAATAGTAACTCTAAACCAAAATCTCTACTGATGGAGATTTTTGAGAAGCATAAAGAACAACGTGAGTTGATTCTTGAAGACTTCAAGAAAGATAGTTCTTCACTTGAATTACACCAAATTTTGGCAAAAGATTGCCACGGCAATTGGCTATCACAGCAATTGCTACGACAACGAAGGCTATATCCAACTATGATGTAAGTCAAGAAGAATGAGGTAATCAAATGGTTGGATATTGATATAATTTTTCTAACAAGATATTCATGCCTTTAGGAATAATATCAAGTTGAAGGATAGGCATGGACTACAAAAGAACACAAACGGAAGACACCTCCACCATGATAGCACAAATGAGAGTATCCGTACCCATATTAGCCCATATCTTTTGGAGTAGAATTGTCACTCGATGGAGGGTGCAGATGGACTATAAGAAATATCGAAAACGACCCTCCATAAGTTTTCTTGATATTCTTATTTTATATTAATTTTCTCTTTTATTTTATTTGGTATTTTCATGAATTCTCTTAATTATAGTGTTTATGAATAATTATCTTCTAATTACTTGAATGTTTCTTTCTTTATGTTTATCTTTTTAGGTTAGGACAATAAAGCAAGAATAAAGGAGTAGTAGTTCACAGCAGGAAGCCTACTGCCGAGGTAGTGCACAGTGTCAGAGCCGCCGCAGTCCCAACGGGCAGAATAATGTAACGGCTAGTCTGTCGAAATTCCAACCGCGGTAGTAAAAGCTAAACGGCATTTAAGGCTAACAACTAGTTTTTTTTTAAATTGTCAGACTACCAAGGCCTTTATAAGCACTTGCTTCCTCTTGAACTATTCACTCTTGCATTCTTGTTTACTTCAGAATATTTTGAAAATTTTTCTCTCACAATACTCTGCCTACTCACAACCTTCTCGCAAATTTTAGAAAACCTTCAACAAATTCTCCAAGACTCTCAAATTCCAATTGTTCATAGATCGCCACCTATAAAAGATTCGCCCTTGCCGCCATTGAAGAACGCTTCAACAGATCATTTATTTCACGACAATTATGGGAGGAACAAGGATTCCAACATTCAGAAAAAGAAAACTTTAGCATCGAACACTACTTGTTCGACAAGATTAAATATCAAGAATCAAAGATTTTCTTCCTACAACCTCTCCAGGATAATGCCACCATCGTGCGAGAATTCTATGCACACGACCCGAGTAAGGACTCTCTCTTTGTCCATTGTCGAGGCAGGCCTGTCAGGATCGATGCCTAGATCATCAACGATTTCTATGGCCTTATCCCCATCCGTGATGTGTATGTCGAATTCTTGGAGGATATCACCACTCAAGACTACGAGTTGATCAAAGATGATCTTTGTTAAAACAACACCCCTTGGGAAACCGGTGCCCATAAAGGTTCTGTAACAAGACAAAGCCTCAAGCCCGAGGCCAAGTTGTGGTGTATCTTTGTCAAGAGACGCATCATCCCCACCTCCCACAACAATACAGTGGACTGCAAGAGATTGGTGTTGATCCAATCCATCATCAACAATAAGAGCATATATGTTAGAGAAATTATTTTACGCAAAATTCACGATTATGGTAAGAAGGAACGTGGACCTTTATATTTCTCCTGTTTAATCTCTGGTTTGTGTATTGCTGTAGGAGTACCAGTCGAAGACAAGGATGAATACACACTAAATACACAATGATGGACAAAAGTATTCTGCCACAGAGTTATGCAGATCACACAGGCAGAGCCTGTCCAGGCAACACCGTAGCAGTTCACTGCCGACACTGCTGTCAGAGCCCAGTACACAGTAGAAATGTCGGGCACTACCCAAGCCCCTACCGTAACAAACCCCTACCAAGAGATTCTTCAGAGGATGACAACTATGAACCTTCTCCAGCAAAGATATATATAATATCAGAGAGACTTCAACAACACTTTGGCCCAGATGATGATGCAAAACTTTCCCAACCAAGAGGCGTAATTTCCAGAATTCCCTGTAAACATATTCGTCACAGCAATGCCCTACATAGAAACTACTCCAGCCCTAGGGCGAGGCCATTCTTCTCTAGACCGCAACAACAGTTCGATGCAGCTGGCCCATCTAGGGCATCAAACGCTGTCGCGGCATCTTCTGCCAGCAGAAGGCCTTCCAAGCGAAGGCAGTCTTCAGCACCCCCAAAGATCCCAAATCCTAATGGGAAGTCTTTCAAGGGAAATCGATGAATACGTCTACCACGGTTCATCCAATGTCGAGCCAAGCATACAGATTGCCGGTGCAGATCCAGAGAATAAAGGAGGAACAGAGATAATGCACACTGAAGATGAAGGGGAAGAAGAGGTCAATGCTCCAATGCAACGAGCAACACCAACGAGGATTCAGCCACCAAGACGAGCAAAGCCATCGCCATCACCAAGGGCACAACAATCAGCAGCTAGATAAAGGAAAAAAATTGTGGAAGAAAGCTCTTTCGAATCTTTATTATTTCTCTTCTTTCTTTTCTTTGTTGCTCATATAATTGTTTTTTTACTAGTTATATTTTTTACCTACTATCTACCCCTAAATTAAGCATTGAGGACAATGCTTGGTTTAAGTTTGGGGGTGTAGAGCCACTACCGAGGCAAACTACTTCCACGGCCCTGCCATGAAAATGAAGTTTTTAGTGATAAAATATTTTGCTTTATGTCCACCATTTTACTTGAAACTGTTGCCATACTCTTGCACTGCCATTCATCAGTATTGTCTTAGTCTATTCTTGAAAAAAATAGAAATATTTCTCCTTACCATAGTTAGGTTCTGTTTTGAAGGCTTAATTCTGCGATACTTAAGGAGAAAAACTTAGAAGCTTACTATAAGGTTGAACTTTAAAAATACTTTTGGGACTTGTTTGGTTATATGAATTCTTTTAATAAACTTAGGTGATAAAGACTTAGATCTTTGGAAAGGTGACTAGAGGTGCCTATAACCGGCTCTAGGAAATACTACTCTTCATGCTAGAGGTGCCCGAAATTGGCTCTAGTATGCAGAAAAAAAAAGAATAGCAAAAGAAATAAGGAGTTAAGAAGTAGAAAACACAATACTTGAGGTACTCTTCATCAGTATTTTGCTCAAAGAATTGTTGTTATAAGAAGAGTACACTAAATCCAAGTCTATTTGTCATGAACTTAGAGTTTATCTAAGAAGGCCTTTAATCAAACTTGTCCACAAAAACGCACACACACACTAACCTTATAGTTTGTCTTCTAGGTACACCCTTAGGTAACCGAAAGATTAATTCTAAAGAATCGACATAGTTATGATGGGTAGAATAGATGGAAACATAAGATCAAGAGGGAATAGAGTTTGACAAATTGATGATTTGCATTTCTCGAGGACAAGAAATAGTTTAAGTTTGGGGGTGTGATAAGTGCTCAACTCACTATCACTTTCTATACTTTTCATGGGCACTTATCATCAATTCTAAACCTACTTGAACCAATGCATGTACTTAATATGATATATTTAGGGAATATGCCATTAAAGATAATATTTGTAGAAAATACATACTTTACTGCATTTTCATATTTGTGTAGGAACAAGTATTGCCAAGGCAGCAGGAGATAAAAAGCAATATGGCAGGCAAACTAAGGAGAAAAATATGGAGAATGTTGCTGAACACGAAGCCCAAGGATCGGAGCTGAACAACACAAGGAAAGTCCAAGGACAAGGAAACGCGGGAAAGAAACCTTCTAGAAGATTAAACTTGGAAATACTTAACCTATGTACATAACTTGTTCCCTACTCCAAGTTGTACTCTATTTAGGAAAGGTTTGCCCTAGGTCAAGCCTATATAAGGCATAGCCGTCCAAGGGACTAGAGAGAGCTGAATTTGAGAGAGTTTATCCTAGGAATAATTCTTCACATTGTGTTCTAAGTTTTCTTAGGGTTTAGGTGAAGGTTGTTGAGTATTAGTGAAAGAAGATTGTATTTTGTTTCTTGTTTTAATGCAATAAAATATCAAAGTTTGCTTACTCTTTGTCATTCTTTGTTCTTGCATCCAAGCCTAGGAGGAAAGTTTGTGAGTAATCTATTTGTCTAGACTCGAGAGAGTTAGACTTGCGAAAGAAGTAAGTGCGTATTCGACTTGGTTGAAGGATACTAACTCGGCCTAGGAATAGGTTGGAGTTTCAGCGACTAAAAGAAGTATGGGATTGGTTGTTGGTTATAATTGATTAACGTCGGGAGGTATCATCAAGGAATGACTATCCATAGTGTTTCGACTTAAGGATAAGCGAAGCCATGAAAGGATACTTAGCCGAACTTTGGTAAATCTACCCAAGAGTAAGAGATTGTCGCTATAGAGAATATTGTCGCTGTCAAAGACTGTATCTGTAGTATTGTCGATGTAGTGCAGTGCAATTGTATTAGACAGAAGCAGATCAATCAAATCCACTATAAAACACAATTGAATCCTACCATTTTTCTCAAATTTGATCTCACCTTATTTAGTTTAGTTTATTTAGTTTAAGCAACACCCAAACTTATTTGTGTTTTTACTTTTGTTTTATAGGGCAAGAAGATCAAAGGAAGTATATTAAGTGTACCAATCCCTGAGGAGATGATAACTCGATAATATATATCTCTATTACTTGACGTATACACTTGCACTTTAATTACGCATCTTCAGCACACATCACTAGTCATGCCAAATAAATTTATTAGTAAACATATGTTTATAATATCATGAGTTTTAATTTGTACTAATTCTTCTGTAGTAAAATATGGATGACAGTGCATGTAATTTTGTCAAGATTTTCTTATCGCCTTGAGTTATAATTGTAATATTGAGATAGTCGATATCCCTTGACTAATATTCTCAATATATTTTTGCAAATATCTTTAATGCTCAATAATTCTCTTTGTGACTTTGACGAGCATAATGCACTGTAAATATATAATAAAGTTGCATTTGGCAATAAAATATTTGCTTAGTATGTAACAACCTAAAAACCGGTGTATTCATAATTATGTCCTAATGATTGAATTTCGTATCGAAAAGTAGTAATTGTAATACCAGAACTCTTTTGTACTCAATTATGGTGTAATGGAACTTTAATTGAGTTTAATTTTAAATTAAGGACTTATTTGGAAAAAATAAATGTTGTTTGGTGACTAAATTATAAAAAATAAAAGTTTGAGGAAAAAATGTGAACTTTAAAGAGTTGAAGGATCTCCATTGTAATTTTACTAATTTAAGGTGCTTAGTCACCCCTTGGGTGTTTGGTTTCACGTGAATTGTGATGGTTTGTCATAAATTATGACAACCAAATTAAGGAAAATAAAGAAAAAAGAGAATTGGATAAGGAGATGGAATTTTAAATTGAAAAATATAGCTTTCTCCGTGGAAAAAGAAAGCATGTGATTGGCTAAGAATGGTGGCACATCATTATGAATATCCCATGGTTAAGAAAGGAGGAATTAAAATAGATGAATATTGTTTTGGTAAGAAACTTGCCGAAAAAAAAAGTAAACTTTAAACCAAAAGATCTTCTATATCAAATCTCCTAAGTACACACCTCCATTGTTGTCTTAAACCTTGGAGCAAGCAAACGCCTCAATCTCATCTTTGTTATTTGGTTGTTTTCAAGTCATCAAAGTGAAGCTAGGAAGTTGGTGAGTAAAAACCCTAATGTTATTGTTGAATTCAATGGATAGTTTGTGTTTAATTTAAAGAAAAAGTCCTTCAAAGATTGGTTATGTAACTCATGTATAAGAAGTTTTAATCTATGGAATTTATGTCATCTAATCTTATTTAAGCTTAAAGATTTGGTCTCTTGTCATTAGAATTGTTTGTAACAAATTTCATGTATTCTTTTCTAGCTAATACCTCAAAGGAAACACCACCAAATCATAACAAGGTCAAGGAAATTGTCAACCAAGAGATTTGAAACTCTTGTGTCAAGGTGAGTGTAATAGAGTCATGAAACAAAGCTATGTTCTTTTCTCATCTCATTTCATTGTTATAGATTAACATGTAGCATATTATGGGCAAGGAAAGGACATGATACCATATAGGGTCATGGTAAGCTTTGATAAGCTTTCTTATTGCCTTGATATTGTTAAATAATTGAATATTTAAAATATTGATCATAGAAATCACTGAAAAAGACCTAAGGGTCAAAATCATTGACATTGATTCATGAAATCTATTTAAATTATCATTGATATTGTTATAAATGTAAAATTATATTAGACCTTAGATTTAAGTGGAATTTGGTTACAATTGGCATGCCATAAGATTCATGAGCACATTGGTACGGATGGAATACGATTTTTGGGCTAAAACCTTTATTTGGCGAGACGGAGGGATGATTTCTTTATTGGTCATTTTGGTGAGGTGGAGGGATTGGACCATTTATTGATTTGACGATGCGTAAGAGTCAGTGTATCCACTATTTTGATCAATCCAATGATGAATAATAATTTCTTGATCTTATTGTAATTCTTATGAATCATTGAACTAAATGATGATATATCATTTTAGTATGTAGAGTGATTTCATATCATATGTTCATATTATTATTGGCTACCTCACTAGACAATATATGCCTAATGTCTTCATTTTTCATGTATTTTTAAGTTAAGGTTTGAGAATGAGATTTGGATCCGATGTTGCAAGGTTTTGGCAAGTTCTTAAGCAAGAAGAATATGTAAGCTTTATTATAGATGCTCTGAGAATGGTGACAGCATGTTTTGTTAAACCATATTTATGTATTTTGTTTGAATGGTAATATATAAGGTATGTCTATGCTTATGATTTATAAAATGACCTTAATGAAAATTGATTTAAATAGTTAAATATGTATGTCTTAGGTTAAAGGTCAAAAACCTAGTAAATGGTTTTAGAATGATTTGAAATTTGATATGTGGTTAAATGATGCTTATCTTAGTTTGTTGGTAAAATTTCATCAGTTTTGGATTTTAGCTACTAAGTCAAATTGATTAAAAAACAACTAAAATGTGATATTACAGGTCTGACGCATCAAAACATGTTCTAACTTTTTCAATACGGCCTGATAAGTTTCTGGGAAAATCTGAGAAAAAATTTCCTGATATCAAAACAACTTTGAGGGTGTTTCAATACGTTTGGCCACTAGAATTCTTCATTTCGATACTGGTCCATGGTGTATCGAAACATCTGGTCAAGTCAAACCTCTACGACTCTTCATCGGTCTTCGTGTATCAAAACCATTAGTAAGTGCATCGAAACAAGCCTAACGGATAACCTGTCATGAACCTTGGTATCGAAACAACTCCCCTGTGTTTCGATACTCCCATGTTGGTCAAACCTATTGACTTAGAATTAAACATAACATTCGGATATAGTCCCACAATGTACCGAAACGGGTTGGGGTTAACTAAATTACTTAACTGCGCATTATCATTTTGATACGACCTCCTTAGAGTATCGATACTAATTCTCTAAAATAACTGAATTACTGACCTTGACAACACTGTATCGATACAACTCCTTGTCGTTTCGAAACAGGTACCTACATATCTTAAGATAAGCTTGTACACATTATGAATCACCCTTAATGACCCAAATGAATAAGTCTTAGTTCATGTTAAATCTTGATGTATTGCTGCTATGATAAATAGGGATAGATTATGCATACTTTGTTATGTTAGCTAGGATTTTTGAAATGTCACATGTGTTAATTAATCTAATGTTAGATATACATGAGATTAAGTTGCTAAAAATTAAAGTATGAATGTTAAATACGTGTTTAATATTGCTTGAAAAAATTATAAAAATATGCTTGGGACAAACTGATTTAGTAAAGTATGAATATGGATTGTTTTGTGCACATTGGAATTAAGAACTGATTTGGGCAATCAGAACATGGTAATCAGTTCAGTCTTTAAGCAAATGTGAGATTAAAGTAATAACTAAAAATCTGGATTGAAGTTTAGGTGCATCTTAAGGTGATATGATCACCAATTAAATTGGTAAAGTGAGTGGAAGTAGGTTGTTCAGAATATTCTGTTCTGGAGCATTCACTTTAAACGGCCACCATGAATAGCACGAATGGAATTTTAAGCTTTAAATTTTTAGGATTAATATTTCATGTGTCTAGAAGTCTTGGGAAAAAAGGAACTCAATTTTGAGTTACATAGAAAAAGATGAAAATGAATCAATTAAAGGTGTCTAAACAGTCCGAAAATGCAAGTAAGATTGTCTTTCGATAAAAAAATTGTATTAAATGGTTTAATAATAAAATTAAAGCTTATTGCGGTTAAATAGATAATTTCATTACCTTTACAATGACATAAAGTAATAAAAAATCTGATGTACGAATTAAAAGATATGTAATTTTTAGTAAAGGGTCGATAAATTATCCAGTGTAGGACAGATTTGAATCTTGTATTTGTAGTGCATATAAACACTTGAATTGATTGTTTTTAATTCATTCTAATGAATTATTATGTATTTATGATTTATTATAGGATCAAAGGATTGAAGATCTTGAGGAATAAAGATTGGTAGATGCATCAAAGAGAAGGAACAAAAGAGTTGTCATCCACACTCCTTAGTACTTGAGCTTGGAGTATTGTGAGTGTGATTGCTTTAGGGTTAAGATTAATATCTTAACCACCTTTTTTATTTTTTTGAGATCATATGAAACATGAAATAAATCTAAGCTATATTTGGTAAATTAAAATGAATTAGAAGAAGGTTTAAAGGAAAATGGAATTAAGATGCTAGAATAAGAGTTTAGTATGTTTATGCTTCAAATAGACTAGCAAATATTGTAAGCATGATTGTCGTTGTTAGAATGGATAATTATATGATTATTATGCTACTGTTGTTAAATATGAATTGAATGAAAATACATGCTATGTGATTGCTGGAAATTTTAAAAAGTAATGACCTAAGATAGCATAAAAATATAATATTGGCATGAAATGGTCTTAGGTCCTTGCTTGTGGATTATAAACAACTTGTTTGCTATGTTTGAAAATCTAAAAACAATCATAAAAACCTTCGCTGATTAGTAGTTCTTAGGTAGAAGGGCATGCCTTAAAGTCATTGAGGTCATTATATGGTCAGGTTGGTGGTTAGTCACCTAGATGCCTGAAGGTGGTTAGTCACCTTGTTATATGATTGGTGGTAAATCACTATTGATGCTATGCATCCTCTGTTACATGATATGCGGTTTTGAGACACCTTGATACCTTGTGTATCCAAAGTAAAATGTCACATTTTTAATTTTATTATCTAGTCTATTACTCAACCAAAGCAAAACAATAAGAACTTGAATAAGACTTACATGAAAAGTAAATGTTCTAAGTAACGTATTGTATGTTATGCTTTGATATGTGACATGGATAGTGATCCACAATGGTTAATATGAATCTGATTGTGCTTAACATGACATGCTACATGTAATTACAAGATGAAATGAATTGAATAAGTGCACAATGGTTATTACTTGTATTTGAATGGTATGAAAAATTAAGAGTGAGATGCTTGATTGTCATGGTTATATGTAATTGTTTATGACTTGTTTAGTGTGTTTGATTGAATTCCATATTAGATTGGTTCTTTGAATGTAAAGCATGATCATTTTAAAGTATAATTTATGTTATTTGTTTACTAAGTAAACTAGCTAAGTAAACTTGAAGCCTAGTTAAGTAATCTTACAAGATGGAATAAAACCTTAAAATGAAATGGTTAGTTTTAAGAATCACCTTACTAAGTACATTATTTGTACTTATCACCTTTTGTTTTCTTCTTCCAAAATAAATAGGTTTTGGATCTCCGAAAGTTAACTGATCCTGATCCAGGACAGATACAAGCTAAGCACGCAAGTATGTTATGTAATTTTGTTTATTAAAATCCTGGGAGGTGACATAGATATATGTTATAATGTCCCATACATTTTGAAACCTTGTAAATGTTAAGTATGGTATTTTGGTTATGTATGGTAGCTCCTAGGGGTGGCATAGTAGCATGTGATAGTTTCCTAGCATTATATTCTATATGTTTGTAAAATGTGACTTGGTTATGTTTTGAGAACTTGGCATGTATATAAGCCCTAGAGGGTGGCATAATGGTTGGTTTATAATTTCAGTAGGTGTTATGTATATAATGAGCTTGGCATGAGTATACGTATTTAGTCTTGATTAGACTTAGATGAAACATGTTGTTAGATCATCATGGTTAGAATGTAATGAATATAATGCATTATTCTTGGATCAAACTTGACTAATTCATGGATAATTGGAGAAACGAAATTCTACTTATATAGGTAAATAGGGTTTACACTTTGAGTTCATAATTCGGGTTAGCTTGGTAGGTAATTAAGCTAGAAGATATGAATGAATTGAGAGATTATTATGTATAAAAGATTCGAAATAGACCTACATAGTTAATTACCTTAAATTGTCAATGTATGTATATTGATGTATGACCGAATGGTCTATAATGCTTGAGGTGTATAAAAACTTCCATCAGTATAGTTTATTTTAACTTTGTAAATTCGAATAGTGAGAGTAGTTATTTGACTTATAAGGCACACAAGTATGATCTTAAAAATATGAACTTAAGTTGAAAGCTAAGTTTTAACAAGATAAAAAAGGTTTTAAATTTGCTTAAAAATTGACTTAACTTGTCTAGTATTGCTTGGTAGCACTCCTTGCTCTTGACCCGAATAAAGGGTGTTACAGAAAGGACAAAAACAAGGTTCGTATGAAACATCTGGGAGACAGAGTGGTCCATCAAAGGCACTGATCAAGCAAGAATAAAAGATCTTTGCACAGGTGTATCATGTGAGGAGCTGGGAAGACGAGGAGGACCCTGATGTCATAACATGTCCATTGATTTATACAGTCATCTTATTTATGCACTGGTTGATCCTGACTCTACACATTATTTTATTAGTACCCTGTTGATGAAGAACCATAAAATAACATGTGAACCTATTGCATCGAGAATATCTATGTTAAATCCTTTGGGTAATAGTGTTGCCATTAGCTTGATATGCAAGAATTGTCCTTTGATGATTTAAGGGATTCCTTTTCTGGCTAACTTGATGACCTCATCGATCCATTAGTTTGATGCAATTTTGGGACTTGATTGGCTTAGTGAGCATCAAGCATGGTTAGATTGCTCCAAAAAGAAGTTGTATCTTTGAGAACTTGGTAAGGAAAGTGTTACCCTTCTAAGTTCGAAGAAACCATCATTATATGCTTTGGCCATGGATACTAAGGGAGAAGCTCAGTTACCTAATATAGATATTGTATGTGACTTTCCAAATGTCTTTCTCGAGGAACTTCTGAGTTTACCAACGACCCGGGAAGTAGAGTTTGGAATCAAGGTATAACCCAGAACAATATCGGTCTTTATCGCACATTATCATATGTCAGCTATTGAACTAAAGGAGTTGAAGACTCAGATTCAAGACCTGTTTGATAAAGGATTTATTCGATCGAGTTCTTCACCTTGGGGAGCTTTAGTCCTTTTCGTTAAAATGAAAGACGAATGCATGAGATTGTGTATTGACTACCGATAGTTGAATAAAGTCACCATCAAGAATAAGTATCCCTTACCAAGAATCAATAACCTATTCGATCAACTTAAGGATGCAAGTGTGTTTTATAAGATTGATCTTCGGTCAGGATATTATTAGATGAAAGTAAAGGACTGTGACATGCCTAAGACAATCTTCAAGACACGTTATGGACACTAAAAATTTTAGTTATACCTTTTGGGCTAACTAATGCCCCAACTGCCTTCAGGGACTTAATGAATAAGGTTTTTAGACCATATCGAGATAAGTTCGTAGTAGTGTTCATTAATGATATCCTTATTTATTCTAAGAGTACTTATAAACATCGTGATCATCTAAGGATCGTGCTTCAAACCTTTAGAGAAAAACAGTTGTATGCCAAATTCTCTAAACGTGAATTCTGGCTCACCGAGGTTAGTTTTCTTGGGAATGTTGTATCAGCTTTGGGAATCCAAGTGGATCCGAAGAAAATCCAAGCCATCATAGATTAGATTCCACCAAAGAATATAGGTGAAGTTCGAGGTTTTCTCAGTCTTACAGGCTATTATCGAAGATTTGTAAAAGGATTTTCTGTAATAGTTGTTTTGTTGACTAAACTCTTGAGGAAAGAGACATCGTTTGTGTGGACTGAGGCTCAACAAAAGAGCTTTAATCAGTTGAAACAAGTTTTTAACTCATGCACCTGTCTTGACTCAACCCGAGTCTAGTAAGGACTATACCGTCTATAGTGATGCCTCACATCTCGGGTTAGGATGTGTTTTAATACAAGAAGGCAAGGTGATTGCCTATGTTTATCGTCGACTTAATCCCCACGAGTTAAACTATCCTACCCATGATTTGGAATTAGCTACAGTTGACTTTGCTTTGAAAATTTGGAGGTATTATCTCTACAAAGAAAAATGCTATCTTTTCACGGATCATAAGAGTCTAAAATATCTCCTAACTGAAAAGGAGTTAAACCTTCGACAAAGGAGATGGATGAAACTTCTTAAGGACTATGATCTAGTCATTATTTACCATCTAGGCAAGGCCAATGTTATAGATGATGCACTCAGCCACAAACCTCAGCCTGGTAAGTGTTATCATTGATTGTTAAGCTTGTTTTTATTGTTGGAAGACTCATTGTACCACATCTTATTGTTGTAGCCCCTTGTGCTATTAATGCACATTTCCGTTTACAGAAAACATCATTGTCTAGTAGCTGAACTTCAAGTTCAGTCTACCATCATATCTAGAATTAAAGCTCTACAAGATCAAGACCCCTAGTTACAATCTATTGCTTTTCTAAATTGCAGGAAAGTGAGGAGTCTGATTTTAAAATCAATTATGAGGGACTTTTTTGATATCGAAATTGAGTCTGCATACTTGATGATGAGACTCTTTGCACCGACATCCTTAAGGAAGCTCATTCTAGATCTTTCTCTGTACACTCGGGTTCTATAAAGATGTATCGCGATCTCCGAGAATTTTATTGGTGGTCAGGCATGAAACAGGCCATAGTTGACTTTGTGTCAAAATTTCTCATGTATCAGTGATTCAAAGCTGAGCACCGTGTATTCCTACCGACTTGTTACAATCTATTGACATACCTTATTGGAAATGGGAAAAGATCACTATTGACTTTGTTTGTGGTTTACCTTTAACTACCACTAAACATGATGTCGTTTGGGTCATTGTAGATCGTTTTATAAAGTCATCACATTTTTACCTGCGAGGATGGATTCTGGGCTTCCAAAACTAGCTGAATTATATATCAAGGAAGTGATAAGACTTCATGGTGTTCCTCAATCTATTATTTCAGATCATGATCTAAGATTTGCATCCCGATTCTGGAAATCTTTATAGGGTGCTTTAGGCACTAAAGTCAATCTTAACATAACTTTTCACCCTTAGTTTGATGGACAGTCAGAAAGGGTAATTCATGTAATCATTAAATTCTTAATACATTTTATTATTGAAAATCAAGTGCCTCTTCTAAAAATTCCCTTTTCAGATTGTAGAAGACATGTTACGGGCATGTATCATCGATTTTGGTGGAGCTTGAGAGAAATCCCTACTTCTTACTGAGTTTATCTACAATAATAGTTATCATGCCTCTATACAGATGGCACCGTATGAGACATTGTATGGCAAACATTGCAGAACACCTCTTATTGACTTGCTTTAGGGAACCAAAGAATGAGTCTCCATCATGCATGATCGTTTGAAAGATGCATTTGATCGATAAAAGGCCTTTGTTGATCTCAAATGGAGAGACATCACTTATGAGGTTGGTGAGAAAGCCTTCCTTAAATTATCACCATGGAAAAAGATTCTAAGGTTTGGCAAGAGAGGAAAATTGAGTCCCCGTTTCATTGGACCTTTCGAGGTGAAAGAGAAAGTTGGCCCTGTAGCTTATCGTCTATCATTACCATATGAGTTAAGAAGGATTCATGATATCTTCCATGTCTCCAAGCTTCTGAAGTATCGATATGATCCATCCTATGTTGTTGAACTAGAATCTATGCAGATTTAGAAAGATCTAACATATGAGGAAGAACCGGTGTAAATTCTTGCAAGGGAAGTTAAGAGACTTCGTAACAAAATTGTATCGTTAGTCAAGGTTCTTTGGAGAAGCCATTCACTGGAGGAAGCCACGTGAGAACCATAAGAGACAATGAAGGCTCAATACCCGCATCCCTTCGGTTTGAATTAAAATTCAAGAACAAATTTTCCTAAAGGAAAGAGAGTTGTAACACCCTGAAAAACGGTCTAGTCGGAATTATATCCCGATGATCGGAATTTTGTATTAGAAATTAGTAAATGTAATACCATAACTCTTTTTTACTCAATTATGGTGTAATGGAACTTCAATTGAGTTTAATTTTGGCTTAAGGACTTATTTAGAAAAAAAGTTGTTTGGTGATTAAATTGTAAAAATTAAAAGTTTGAGGGCAAAAGTGTAAACTTTGAGAAGTTGAAGGCCCTTCTTGTAATTTTACCAATTTAAGGTCCTTAGTCACCCCTTGGGTGGCTAATTTCACGTGAAGTTGTGATGGTTTGTCATAAATTATGAAAACTAAATAGAGGAAAATAAAGAAAAAAAGAGAATTGGATAAGGAGATTGGGATTTTAAATTGAAAAGTATAGCTTTCCTCATGGAAAGGGAAAACATGTGATTGGCTAAAAATGGTGGCACACCATTATGAATATCCCATGGTTAAGAAAGGAGGAATTAAAATAGATGAATTTTGCTTTGGTAAGAAACTTGTCAAGAAAAAAGGAAAGCTTTAGACCAAAAGATCTTCTTTATCAAATCTCCTAAGCATACACCTCCATTGTTGTCTTCAACCTTGGAGCAAGCAAGCACCTTAATCTAATCTTTGTTATTTGGTTTTTTTCAAGTCATCAAAGTGAAGCTAGGAGTTGGTTAGTAAAACCTAACATTATTGTTGAATTCCATGGATAATTTATTTTTAATTTCAAGGCAAAGTCCTTTAAAGATTAGTTATGGAACTCATGTATAAGAAATTTTAATCCACGGAATTTATGTCACCTTTGAGCTTATTTAAGCTTAAATTTTGGTCTCATGTCATTAGAATTGTTAGTAACAAATTTCATGTGTTCTTGTTTGTCTAATACCTCAAAGGAACCACCACCAAATCATAGCGAGGTCAAGGAAGTTGTCAACCAAGAGATTTGAAGCTCTTGTGTCAAGGTGAGTGTAGTAAGTTATAGGACAAAGCTATGTGATTTTTCCATCTCATTTCATTGTTATAGACTGACATGTAACATATTATGGGTAATGAAAGGACATGATACCATATAGGGTCATGGTAAGCTTTCTTGTTGCCTTGATATTGTTAAATCATTGAATAATAGAAATTTTGATCATAAAACTCATTGAAAGGGACCTAAGGGTCAAAACCATTGACATTGTTATAAATATAAAATTATATTGGACCTTGGATTTGAGAGGAATTTGGATACAATTGATACTATTATAAATATAAAATTATATTGGACCTTGGATTTTAGAGGAATTTGGATACAATTGGCATGTCATAGGATTCATGATCTCATTAGTATGGGTGCATACGGTCCTTGGGCTATGCCCATTATTTGGCTAGGCGAAGGGATGATTTGTGTATTGGTCATTTTGGTGAGGCGGAGGGATTAGACCATTTATTGATTTAGCGAGGTGTAAGAGTCAGTGTATCCATTATTTTGATTAATTCAAGGATTAATAATAATTTATTGATCTTATTGTAATTTTTCTAAATCATTGAACTAAATAATGGTATAACATATTAGTAAGTAGAATGATTTCTTATCATATGTTCATATTGTTATTGGCTACCTCACTAGATAAAGTATACCTGATGTCTTCATTTTCTATGCATTTTCAGGTTAAGGTTTGAGAAGGAGATTTGGATCCCTTGTTGCAAGGTTTCGGCAAGTTCTTAAGCAAGAAAAGTATGTAAGCTTTATTATATATGCTCCTAGAATGGTGATAGCGTGTTTTGTTAAATTATATTTATGTATTTTGTTAGAATGATAATGTATAAGGTAAGTCTATGCTTATGTTTTGTAAAATGACCTTAATGGAAATTGATTTAAATAGCTAAATATGTATGTCTTATGCTAAGGATCAAAAACCTATTAAATGGTTTTAGAATGACATGAAATTTGATATGTGGTTAAATTATGCGTATCTTAGTTTGCAGGTAAAATTTCATAGGGTTTGGATTTTAGCTACTATGTCAAATTGATTAAAAAAGAATAAAAATGTGACATTACAGGTCTGGCGTATCGAAACGTATTCTAACTGTTTCGATATGGCCTGCTTAGTTTTTGAGAAAATTTGGGAAAATTGGCTCGGTATCGAAACCACTTGGATTGTGTTGATGCGTGTCAAATATGCACAAGTAGTGCAAGTGAACACGTCGCAAGTAATAAGTGATAAGTATTATCGAGTTATCGTCTCCAAAGATATTGGTTTACTTAATATGTCCTCTTCAATCTTCTTGTTCTGTAGAAAGAAATAAAAACACAAGTATATGAGTTTGTGACTAAATAAAGTAACTAAATAAAAGGAGATCAAATTGAGAAAGAGGCCAGGATCTAGTTGTGTTGTATAGTGGATTTGATTGATCTGTTTTTGTCCAATGCAATTGCACTACACTACCTCGGCAGTACTACAGATTACTGTTTTCGGCAACCGTAATGTTCTCTACCGCGACAATCCCTTACTCTTGGGTAGATTTACCAAAGTTTGGCAAAGTGTCATTTGATTGCTCCGCTTATCTCTAAGTCGAAATAAAGTTGATGATTAGTCCTTGGTGATACCTCCCGGCGTTAATCAACTATAACCAACAACCAATCCTACATTTCTTTTAGCCACTGAAACTCCAACCTATCCCTAGGCTGAGTTAGTATTCTCCAATCAAGTCGAATATCGCACTTACTCTTTTCGTGAGTCTAAATCTCCCGAGTCTAGACAAATAAATTACTCACAAACTTCTCTCCCGAGCTTGGATGCAAGAACAAAGAATGGCAAAGAGTAAGCAAACTTTGATATTTTATTGCACTAAAATAAAAAACAAGATACAATCTCTTCTCACTAATACTCAACAACTTTCACCTAAATCCTAAGAAAGCTTAGAACATGATGGAAAGAATTATTCCTAGGGTGAACTCTCTCAAATTCGGCTCTCTTAGTCCCTTGGACGGCTATGCCTTATATAGGTTTGGCCTAGGCAAACCTTTCCTAAATAGAGTACAACTTGGAGTAGGGAACAAGTTATGTACATAGGTTAAATATTTCTAAGTTCAATTCTTCTAGAAGGCTTTTTCCCACGTGGCCTTGTCCTTGGGCTTTCCTCGTGTTGTTCAACTTCGATCCTTGGGTTTGTTGTCTAGAAATGTTTTTCTCATTTTTCTCCTCAGTTTGTGAGCCATTTTGCTACTTGTCTTTTGCTGCCTCGGCATCAGGTCCTACCTCGGTCTCAGTTTACTACTGCGGTATTACTTGTTCCTGCACAGACATAAAAATGCAGTAAAGTATGCCTTTTCTACAAATATTATTTTTAATAGCATAATTCCTAAATATATCACATTAAGTACATGAATTGGTCTAAGTAGGTGTAGAATTGATGATAAGTGTCCATGAAAAGTATAAAAAGTGATAGTGAGTTGAGCACTTATCACACCCCCAAACTCGAACTATTACTTGTCCTCAAGCAATGCAAACCATCAACTTGTCAAACTCTATTCTCTCTTGGTCTTATGTTTCCATCTATTCTCCCCACCATAACTATGTCTATTCTTTAGACTTAACCTTTCAGTTACCTAAGGGTGTACCTAGAAGACAAACTATAAGGTTTTGTGAGTGAGTGTGTTTTTGTGGACAAGTTTGATTAAAGTCCTTCTTAGATAAACTCTAAGTTCAAGACAAATAAACTTGGATTTAGTGTACTCTTCTTAAAACAACAATTCCTTGAGTCAATTTCGGGCACCTCGAGTATTGTGTTTTCTCCTTTTTATTTTCTTATTTCTTTTTGTATTCTTTTAAACATCCTAGAGCCAATTTCGGGCACCTCTAGCATGAAGAAAATTATTTCCTAGAGCCGGTTATAGGCACCTTTAGTCACTTTTCCAAAGATCTAAGTCTTTATCACCTACGTTCATTAAAAGAATTCCTATAGCCAAACAAGTCCCAAAAGTGTTTTTAAGTTCAACCTTATAGTAAGCTTCTATGTTTTTCTCCTTAAGTATCCTAGAATTAAGCCTTCAAAACAGAACCTAACTATGGTAAGGAGAAAGATTTTTATTGCCTTAAAAAGTAGACTAAAACAATACTGATGATGGGCTGTACAAGAGTATGTGTAAAATTTCAAGTAAAATGGTGAACAAAAAAAAATTATCACTAAAAACTTCCTTTTCATGGTAAGCCTCAGTAGTAGGATGCCTCAGCAGTGGCTCTACACCCCCAAACTCAAACCAAGCATTGTCCTCAATGCTTAATTTAAGGGCAAGTAGTAAGCAACAATTAAGAGTTTTCTTTCATAATTTGTTTTCTCGATCTTGCTACTAATTGTTGTGCCCTTGGTGATAGCGATGGCTTTGCTCTTCTAGGTGGTTGAACTCTTGTTGGTGTTACTCGTTGCATGGGAGCATTCACCTCTTCTCCTTCTTCATCTTCAGTGTCCATTATCTTCGTTCCTCCTTCATTCTCTAGATCTGTCCCGGCATTCTAAATGCTTGGCTCAACAGTGTCTGAGCTCTGATTAACATAAACATTTATCTCAATTGATAGACTGCCTATTGGGATTGGGGATCTTGGGGGAGTGAATACTGGCACCTCTTGGAAGGTCTTCTATTGGTAGATGATGCCGCGGTAGAATCTGCTGCCCTAGATGGGCCTGTAGCGTGAAACTGTTGTTGAGGGCCTGTGGAGAAGAATGGTCTCGCTCCTCTTGGAGCTGGTGTGGTCTCTGTGTAGGGTGCAACCGTCACGAACATGTTGGGAGGAAATTCTGGAAACTGCATCCCTTGGTCTGGAAATTTGTGGAGCATCATCTGTTGAAGTCTCTTTGATACTCTATGTATCTCTGTTGCCTAAAGTCCATAGCTGTCATCCATTGTAGAATCTCCCGATATGGGTCTGTTGCGGCAGTGGTGTGGGTAGCGTCAGACATCTCTGCTATGTACTGGCCCTGACAGTAGTGTCGGCAGTGAATTGCTGCGGTGTTGCCTAGACTGGTTCTGCCTGAGTGATCTGCATAACTCTGTGGTAGAAGTCTCTGGTCCATTCTTGCCTGTTTGGTTTGTTTTCATCCGTATCTTCTACTGGTACTCCTACAGCAATGCACAAACCAAAGATTAAATAAGGGAAATATAAAGGTATGCATTCCTTCTTACCGCACTCCTAAATTTCTCATAAAATAATTTCTCCAACATTGATGCTCCTCTTGTTGATGATGGATTGGATGAGCACCAATCTCTTACGATCCACAGTGTTGTTGTGGGAGGTGGGGATGAGGCATCTTTTGACAAAGGTACACCATAGCTTAACCTCGGGCTTGAGACTTTGCCTTGTTACTAAACCTTTATGGGTACCGGTTTCCCAAGGGTTATTGTTGTAACAAAGGTCATCTTTGATCAGCTCGTAGTCCTGAGTGGTGACATCTTCCATAAATTTTGCGCGGATATCACGGATGAGGATAAGGCCATAGAAATCGTTGATGATCTCGGCATCGATCCTGACAGGCCTACCTCGGTAGTGGACAAAGAGAGAGTCCTTTCTTGGGCCGTGCACATAGAATTCTTGCACGATGGTGGCATTGGCTTAGGGAGGTTGTAGGAAGAAAATCTCCCATTCTTGATATTTAATCTTATCGAACAGGTAATGTTCGATGCTAAAGTTTTCCTCTTCACTGTGTTAGAACCCTTGTTCCTCCCATAATTGCCGAGAGATGAAAGACCTATTGAAGCATTCTTCAACGGCGGTAGGGGTGAATCTTTTGTAGGTGACCATCTATGAGCAATGGAGATTTTCTTGCAAAGAATCTTTGAATGTATCTGAGAGAAAGAAGAGATATTTAACATTGCACAGAGTATAGCAAGAAAGAGTAAGTAATTCTAAAAAAAAGAATACAAGAGTGAATAGTGAAAGAGGGATGATTGCTTATATAGGCATTGGCAGTGTGACCGTTTAACCACTAGCTGTTTTGTAGCCGTTTAATTTTTACTGCCTGTTAGGATTTACTACCATGGAGAAAATCTAGACAGATAGTTGTTATACTGTTTCTACCCACTGGGACTACTACGGCTTCTGACATTGTTTACTGCCTCGACAGACTTCCTGCTGTGAACTTTTTCTCCTTTACTCTTGCTTTTATTGTCCTAAAACTTAAAACAAAAATAAAAACATAAACAACAAAAATTAAAAATTAAAAATTAAAAATAAAAGGATAAGAGAATAATAACAAAAATCCTAAACTAAAACTAATCCTAATATAATAAATAACATAGAAGGGTAGAGATTATGTTACTGGTGGAGTGCATGTAAATATATCTCTCAATCTGCTTATCTCTTGTTGTCCTGGATTTTTCTTCAAGTGTTGGCCATTGTCTTTAAGTTCAACCCTTGCTATATTTTTCTTCATAGTTCCATGTGGTTTTGACAATTTTAATGTGTTTGGATACTATGTATTCCTTGTTTTTAGCCTCTGCCTTTGGCTTAACCTTTTTTCCAATTATTTTGCCGAGCATGCTGCCAAGATAGTGGTTGCTAAAGCAGGATTTCTTGATGCTTGAATCTGTGGTGTGGAGGGCTTTGCACTCTTCTACATCATCATACCTTTTTAGATTGTGGAAGGCATTAAGTTTAACTTGCTAGTCATTGACCCTCATAGTTAACTCTCCTTTTTCTACATCAATTAGTGTTCGTCCAATGGTAAGGAAATGTCTCCCAAGGATGATTTATGCATTCTCATCTACTTCACAATCAAGGACAAGAAAATCAGCATGAAAAATAAATTTATCTACTCTTACCAGTATGTTCTCGATTTTTCCTTCGGGTTACACGTATGATCGATCTGCAAGTTGGAGCATCATAGTTGTGGGTTTTGCCCTTCCAATTCCAAGCTTTTGGAAGACAGATCTGGGCATTAAATTGATGCTTGCTCCAAGGTCGCATAGGGTCTTACCTTCATAGTGATTACCTATCGTACAAGGTAATGTAAAGCATCCAGGATCCTTCAACTTTGGTGGCATGCGGTTGTGTAGCATTGCCATGCATCCTTCTGTTTCTTCCACTGTTTCAAACTCACCTAGCCTCTTTCTTTTAGACACAATATCTTTTAAGAATTTAGCATAATTATGTATCTGTTCAATTACCTCAACAAAGGGTAAGTTGATGTGAACTTGCTTTAGGATGTCTAGGAATTTCTTGAATTGATGGTCCTGTTTTTACTTTTTCAACCTTTGTGGGAATGGTGGTGGTGATCTCATCTCTTTCAGGGTCTCTTTTGTTTGGAATTTAATACCTAGAATCACTTTGTTTCTTACTGTCTCGGCAGCTTGCTCAGGTGCTACCGAGCTCTCTATTGGGGTAGTGTTCTCATGATCAGTTTGTTCAGCATCCAAGTCCTCTTTGTCTGATTCCTCATGTGTTGCTAATGGGACTTTGTTTGCTGAACTGCTTGATGTCTCTTTAAGTTGTAGGTCACTTCTTGTAGTGATTGTTTTGCATTGTTTATGGCTCATTTCCTTAGCAACTTCAGTATTGTGAGGTAGTCCTCCTTGTGGTCTAGTATTTGTGTTTGAGCAAATTGATCAACTTGGGTTTCCAGTGATTTAATTGTTGCCTCTTGATTTTGCAGCCTCATCTCAGTTCTATTCATGAAGTCATTAGTTCTCTTCATGAAACTGATGTTCTCAGCCATATATGATTCTGTTTTCATTATGAAGGCATTGAGAGTGTTTTCTAATCAATTCATGGGTTGTTGCTGATGCATCTACTGCGGCGGCATTGACTGTTGAACCTACTGTGATGATAGTAAATGCTGGTAACCTGAGGCTTGATTAGTGGGGCTCAAGGCATTATTAGGATTACTCCATGAAAAATTTGGGTGCCTTTTCCATACCGGATTATATGTGTAGGTCATTATATTATTATTCCGGTTGTAGTTTTCGACATAAAAACCAGATTCCTTATCATACATATACTCAGAAGAATTGATCACTTTAACCTCATGAGTGCTTTGCTGCAATTGCATATTTTGAACCATCTTGGTTAAAAAGGTTAATTGTGCTACCACCGAGTTGGTAGTTTCTAGTCCATTCACTATGGCTTGGCGTCTCACTCCTCCTCGCCTAGAAGTAGGGAATTGAAAATTGTTCCTTACGAGTTTGTTCAGAATCTCAATAGCTTCTTGCAAGGAGTGTTCCATTTACCGAGGCATCTAACATCATCCTTGTTGGGGCATTAGTGGCATTATAGAACATGGTTACATGTGTCCATAGTGGAAATCCATGCAATGGGCACTTGTGCAGTAAATCTCTGTAGTGCTCTCATGCCTCGTACATAGGTTCGTCATCAGCCTGTCGAAAAGAGGTAATTTCATAACGAATTCGATCATATAGGTTGGTAGGATTAAAACGCGTAATGAATTTTCGGGTAAGTTCACTCTAAGATTCTATAGATCCTGACGGAATGCTATTTAACTAGGTCTTGGCCCTATCCCTCAGTGAATAGGGAAAAAGTTTTAATCTCAAAATATCTTCATGGAATCCTTGAATTTTGAATGAGTTGCAAACTTCCATGAAGGACTTGAGATGTTGCTTGGCATCTTCAGTTGCAGATCCACTAAATTGTCCAATAGTATTAAGCATATTGAACATCACAGGTTTCATTTCAAAGTGGGTTGCTTCTATTTTTGGTGTAACAACTCCAGTGTTCAATCCATTTAGATCATCCACCAAAAAATCTCTAACAGTTAACTGCAGCGGCAGTGGTTGCTGTGGATGGCCTCCATTGCCGGCAGGTAAGTTCTGATTTCCTTGATTTACTGTCATGGCTCCTTGGATCTGTCTCCTCAACCTTTGATAGGTATGTTCGATTTCTAGATCAATCTCGTACAATAGATTGCTTGGGTTGGCCCTGGTCATACACCAAAAATTAACCAAGTAAAATAAAAATTAAAAATAAAATAGAAGAACAAGAAAATAAAGAAAACAAAATTTAGTTATCAATCCCTGGCAACGGCGCCAAAAACATGATGCGTGTCAAATATGCATAATTAGTGCAAGTGAACACGTCGCAAGTAATAAAGTGATAAGTATATCAGATATCGTCTCCACAGGGATTGATATACTTAATATGTCTTCTTTTGTCTTCTTGCTCTGTAAAAAGAAATAAAATAAAAACACAAGTGATTGAATTGAGATTTAACTAAATAAAGTAATTAAAGAAAACTAAATAAAAGGAGATCAAATTGAGAAAGAGGGCAGGATCCAATTGTGTTGTATAGTGGATTTGATTGATCTATTTCTTTCCAATGCAATTGCACTATACTGCCTCGGCAGTACTGCAGATTGCTGTCTCGGCAGTGATAGTGTTTTCTGCCACGGCAATCCCTTGCTCTTGTGCAGATTTTACCAAAGTTCGGCAAAGTATCCTTTGATGGCTCCGCTTATCCCTAAGTCGAAACACTCTTGATGATTAATCCTTGCTGATACCTTCCAACGTTAATCAATTATAACCAACAACCAATCTCACACTTCTTTTAGCCGCTGAAACTCCAACCTATCCCTAGGCTGAGTTAGTATTTTTCAATCAAGTCAAATACCGTACTTACTCCTTTTGTGAGTCTAACTCTCCCAATTTTAAACAAATAAATTACTCATAAACTTCTCACCCGAGCTTGGATGCAAGAACAAAGAATGGCAAAGAGTAAGCAAACTTTGATATTTTATTGCATTGAAAACAAGAAACAAGATACAATCTCTTCTCACTAATACTCAACAACCTTTACCAAACCCTAAGAAAGCTTAGAACATGATGGAAAGAATAACAATGATTGGTGAACTCTCTTAATTCGGTTCTCCTCTTCCCTTGGACGGCTATGCCTTATATAGGTTTGGCCTAGGGCAAACCTTTCCTAAGTAGAATACAACTTGGAGTAGGGTACAAGTTATGTACATATGTCAAATATTTCCAAGTTTAATTCTTCTAGAAGGCTTGCCCGCGTGGCCTTGTCTTTGGGCTTTCTTCAGGCTATTCAGCTCCGATCCTTGGGCTTTTTGTTCAGCAACATTCTCCTTATTTTTCTCCTCAGTTTGCCTGCCATGTTGTTCTTTGTCCTCTGCTGCCTCAGCATTAGGTCCTGCCTCGGCCTCTGTTTGTTGCCGCGACAATACTTTTTCTTGCACAAGCATAAAAATACAGTAAAGTATGCATTTTCTGTAGATATTATCTTTAATAGCATAATCCCTAAATAGATCACATTAAGTATATGCATTGGTCCAAGTAGGTGTAGAATTGATGATAAGTGCCTATGAAAAGTGTAGAAAGTGATAGTGAGTTGAGCACTTATCAATGAACATAAATGAACGAATATAAATAAACAGATTACTGAACGTTCACGAACATAATTGAACGAATGAGTCCTTTGTTCATGTTCGTTCGTTTAACTAAATGAACGAAAAATCTTGTTCATGTTCGTTCGTTTAATAAATAAACGAATATAAACGAATTTCCCGCCAAATGGTTCACGAATACTTCATCGAATGTTCGATTCGTTTACAACACCATGTATAATACTTGTACTATAGAGATCATTCCTCATTCATATATAGTAGGACACTGAACATTTAAGTATACTTATCTCACTTCTTTTTATATATTGTACCAATAACAATATCAATCGTCTAATATTCTATTGGAAATATATTTTGTTCTTTTAAAAAGCAAAATGTATTGTGTGTAGGGGTGTTTAAAAATGCTTTATTCGGTTGACCCGATCTGACTATCCGAACATAAATAATCGAGTTCGGGTCGAGTACCCAGCTTTTCATTTTTCGGGCCGGGTCACAATATTGAGAATTTTCGGCTACCTGGTTACTTTCGGGTAGGGGTATAAACAAGTCGAGTCGAGCTTGAGTAGTGCAAAGCTAAAGCTCGGTTCGTTAAGATTTCGAGTCGAGTTTGAGCTTGAGTAATTTTAAACGAGCTAGAAAAATTTGAGCTTGACTCGGTTCGTTAAGAACTCGAATTGAGTTCGAGATTTATTTGAGCCTAATCGAGTTAAGTGTTGACCAGTCTTTGACGTGTTAAACTCAAGTAACTCTTATTTATCACGTCTCATTTAAAGCCTAATGAAGAAAAAACTTTGATACACAAGTTTTATAAACTCAAGGTTGTTAATTCTAAGGTTTAGTGTGTTAATTTAGGATTTAAGACTTATGTTTAGGGTTTAAATTTTAGGGATTTAAGTTTAGAAATTTAGATTTAAAATTATAAAAAAAATAGTATATTTATATTTTTGAGTAGCTTGTGAGCTTTTTGAGTTGGATATCATGTAGCTCGTCTCGTCTCGTCACGTCAAGAACTCGAGTCGAGTTTGAGCTCTATTCGAATATAATCGAGTTGAGTTTTGACCGAGTCGAGTTCGAGTAACTCGCGATTTGTCTCATCTCATTTACAGTCCTACTTTCGGGTACCCGGTTCCTTTTTTTAATTTAAATATGATTATTATTTAAATAAAATACCTTTATATTTATTTTATTCTCAAATCAAACAACCTAATTACTAAATTTTGATCCTCAAACTTTATTTTTAAAAAAGAATTAGGGACTCTTTGTAAAAAAAATAAGATTCATTGTAAAATAATAAATTTATTTTTTGAGTTGACAAAATTTGAGCATTATTCGTTTATATATGTAATATTTTTACATGTGCATTAACCAAGATTAAAATCAATTAAAATTCTTTACTATTTAAATTATTAATTTTTATACATTAAAATAAATTAACTAATTAAAAACATTAAAAATTATTTTTTTTAAAAAATCTTCTCTTACACCTTATATTTTTTTCGAATTAGATTATGCAATTTAGGTCTTAAATTTTATATTTAGATTATGTAACTAGAGTTTTAAAATTTTATATTTGGATGTTATATTATGTAATTCGAAATTTTAAATTTATCTATATTTTTTTGATTAAATTTGAATATGTAAAAAAAAAAATGTGAGTACCCGATTACCTGAATTTTTGGGTATCCAGAAAACCTGAATCGAAACATGGGTTGCTTTTTTAACTACCCAGAGTTTTGGATACCCGGGTATTCAGATTTGAATACCGTAATTTTGTGTACATATATATATGTTATATATAAAGTTTTATTAAAGAATAACATTTTAAACCAACAATTAATTGGTTTAGTAAAATGAGACACTAAATTCTTTAAGAAAGGTCGTAATTTTTAAATTATGGCGTTATAAATAGAAAAAATTAAGTAGGGAGGATCGTCCCAATATTAGACTTCTAAAAAAATTATATCTTAATTAATTAATAATTAAATACAGATAATAAAAAATCCTGACGCAATTTTGATCTTTTCATGAAAGACGCCATTAATGAGTTTGAAGAAGGGGTCGCGATAGGGAAACTCAATTGGAATCATAAGTTTCAAGAATAAGTTCTGAAGTGTATTTTGCTTCGGGTGCGCTATGAGGAATTCTTATTCGAGAGATTGTAATATTTACATCGAGTTAATTGCAGTATGTTTGCCTAAATTATGACCTCTTTTTAAAATAATCTTTAAAGTTTTAAATGTTTTAGTTTTATTTTTAAATTAATTTTATATTAATTATTAAATTTTTAAATGTTTTATTTTTATTTTTGAATTGTCGAATTTTATTAATCACATACATTGTTATAAAATAATTAAAAAATTATTAATTGACATGTAAATATTAACGTTTTTAGATAATAACATGATATGATATAAATGATAATTAATAATATATTATGTCGTATCATATTATTATATAATAGTCATTGTTTAAATATAAATTAACAGTTTTTATTGAGATAGAACATAATTAACATATAATGATATAAAATTAAAACATTTAAAAGATTTGTGAGATCAATTAAAAATGAGAGTCATAGTTTTGGTATAAAATTAAAATATTCAAAAATTTAAAAAATAGTTTAAATAAATTATTAAGACAATTTTTGATATAATGACGTTTTACTTTTTTTAGTTTAAATATCAATTGAGTAAAATTTTTGTTTATCTCAATTTTTAATTTAATACTTACTAAAAATTTTTATGTGAAATAATTTAACCCTTCCCAATATTTAATCTTGTCTCTATTTTTAATTATAAATATGATAAAATTTGTTAGACTAAAAATTTAGCATGATAAAAGTATTAGTCTACAACTATCATCGTGTTATTTTATGCTATTTGAATTCTTTTTTATAATCGTTAAAGATAAAAGAGTATGTCAAATACTCTAAATTAGATAAAAAAAAAACATCTTGATATATTTTTTTCAATTTAAAATATTCAAACCGGTCTATTGTTATAATCTTTTATTTACTAAATATTCAACTAAGTAAATTTGAATGGTCAAATATCTATGTTTAACTCGAGTATTGTTTACCAAACAGAGTCCTCATACCTTGTAAACTAATCTTATATGGTAAATTTGACCCAAGTTTTGAACCAATTTATCTGACCTAATGCTCGATATCAACTAAAAACCTAAAATAAATCAAACCAAAGCCGACCTACTAAAATGGACCCAAGTATTTTTAATAGAATTAAATAGACTTAAATCGAAGGCAATCTGAAATAAAAAAAAAGCTATTAAAAAAATATAAAAAGATAAAAAATAAACTGATGCATAACTCACCAAGAACTTAAATATATAAACTTTATAAAGTCATTTAAAAGATATAGAAAATTAACATGATTTGAAAAAACAACTAAAACTGAATAAATCAAATTGAAACGAGTTTTACATTGACAATGCATCGTTCATATTTAAAAATTAAAATTTAATAAAAATTAATCTAAATGATAATTGGCAAATAAAAACATGCGTCTTAACAAGAATATACTAATATTATATATTTATATATAATTCGATTGATTGATCTCATACTCAACCAAAACAAAAATTAACTTAAATAAATAGTCGATTGATCTCTTAAAGTTTCTTGTGTAATAATTTCTCCTTTTCATATGAACATACCCATGACTTGTGTAAATCTGGAAAATTTGATCCAAGATTCAAATTAATTTATCCGATATGAGATTTAACATCGATTTACAATAAATCGAACTAAAATCTTTCCAAATTTTATTCAAATTAGAAAAAACTCAAACTGATTTTACCCCTTTAAAGACAATCTAAAAAAGATGATAAAAAATAAAGGAAAATGAAATATGAACTGACACATAACTTATTAAAAAATCAAATATATTTTTATAAAGTCATATATAAGAATGTAATTATAAAAAACTAACTTGATCAAAAAATTTGACTAAAGCCGAATAAACTAAGTTGAAACAAAAAAATATATATATAAAAGAAATCAATTTTTCCATCGACAACGTATCATTCATATTTAAGAACAATGTGTTCTTTTTTAAACAAAATATTAGCTTAAATGATAATTGACAAAAATATAAATGTATTTTTTTAAAAGAATATACCAATGTTCTGTATATGCTCCGATTAGTTGGAATCATACTCAATTTAACCTGAAGATCCAAAGGTTAATCTGAATAACATAACAACTCAAAATCAAGCGACCGACCTCAACTCTTATTAACCTAACTTAATATCTGATTTAAACCAGACTCAATCCAAACTAAACAAAACTAAATCAAATATAATTAGACTCAAATCACACGAGCAAATATCCCGTTAGCCATCTCTTGTCTAGGCAGGATACAATAAAGATAACAAATAGGAAATGGATAGCCAAAGCCATGTATTTACGTGGAAACAATATTCATAGTTTCTGAGCACATCCATGACCATCATCGTCAAGCCCTTTTGCGCAGGAAAATTTTATCTGTTAATCCTATCGATGTCATTTCTTATGGTCAATTAAAATTTAGGGGGGGGGGGAGCATAAAATACAAATTACAAGAATACAAAAAAAAATATGATATATTATATGCCTTTCAAAGTTGAAATAAAGTGGAAAATGAAACTTACAACCCTTGAGAATACCACTTGCTAGCCATACTTTATTCAAAACCAGATTTAATTGGTTAGGGGGATTATTAGTGCTCTTAACTTTTTTGGGGTCCATGAGAATTTATTTCACGACGCAATTTGGGAATCGATATCTAGATTTCTCTTCACCTTTTTTGGTGAACACATGAAAATGACATATTCCAACCGGGGAAAAATCCAATTCAAAGGCCAAAATCTTTGTTCACATCTCCTATTGATATGAATATATATAATTATAAAACAATAATTAAAAGAATATAAAATTTCAATTTCACGATTTAAAATTTTAAAGGGTATGATTGTCTCCTAATATTTTTTCGGTTTATCTTTGAACACATAAATGTATAATATTATTTTTTAAAAAAATATTCTCAAGATAATTTACAAGATATACATGTACTTTACATATAAAATTGTTTAAACTCAAATCTCGTAAGATAAACATTATCTTCTTTTATTGCTAAGATCATTTCTTGAGTTCATTTGTGTACATCAATTAGTTTATATTATACATGTCGAATAAAATAAGTTGAAAAACCAAAGACGAGACGCATATCTTGACCCACTAGATGCGATTGAGATCATGGGTTCACCAAGAGGCGAGTGAAACCAGGGGAGGGGATATGTGGTTGAGGTCCGAAGGAAGCACTGCCATTCCTTTAACATGGGGACTTGCTTGGGTTGACAGTGACGGCTCATTTGTACATTTGTTAGGGGATCTGGTTTGGTCGAATCATGACAGTTTAGCTTTTTTATTAGAAAGGAACATTTTTTATATTCTTATAATTAAATTTATTTGGTTTTATCTATAAAAGGTTTTTTCCCGAAAATAAGCTGATTCCTAGTCTGTTAGATTTATCGAAATGAAATGAGTAGTTTGGTTTTATGTCTGTGGTCAAGATTTGTCTGCTTGAGAGGATGGTTGTTTTCTGCAACTTGTGCGTATATAAAAATATTTTTAAAAAGTATAGTATGTAATTTCGACTGTTTAAAATTGTTACAAGCGAAAGCTTTAAGGGAATTGAGGATATTGTATCTCAAAATTTTGGAAAATTAAAACACAAATTCTATTTAAAAACAATAATTTGTCCCCTCAAAATTTTAAAAATTTATATTAAATTTTAAATTTTTAAATAATTTTAACTAAATTCTCTCTCCTAATTTATTAAAAAATTAGTTAAATCCTAAAAGATTATAAAATTTTAGTTTAAACCTCAAATATTATTAAAATTTTAAGTTAATCTCTAAACTCTTATCCCAAATCATCCGGCTAACATTGTCATGAAAAATAGTATGAAAAGTTAAAATATTTATTATATATAATGTTAGGAAAGAAAAGTTAATATAAATGATATTTTTGGTAAATTAAAACAAAAGATAAAAGTTAATTATTTTTTAGGCATAAAAATAATTTTTATCATTTTAATCCTTATTTTTCTGGATAAATTTAGTTTTTAATTTTTTTTTTTGACAAATATCTCATTTTCAACTAACATGATGATTAAAACGTTAAAAATTTAATGATAATGATATATCATGCATATGATAATATATTTTAAATGACATAGCAACTAACTTCATTCTACAAATACATGACATGTAATCATTGTTAAATTTTTAACGTTAATGATAAATATATACATATAAAATATAATTTATTATAACATAAAATATAACAATTAAAACTTGAATAAAATGTTAAAAATTAATAAAATCTAAAATAAAAGAGTATTCAACATTCTCAAATCTTAAATCTCATTCTACCTATATATGACATATTATTGTCGTTAAATTTTTTAACGATCAAATCATCATATTAGTTAAAAAATAAGATGTTCGTCAAAAAGACATAGATTAAGGGCTAAATATAATCCAGAAAAATAAGAATCAAAATGATAAAAATTATAAATGTTAAGGGATAAATTTATTTTTATGCCTTATTATTATTTGTCCAAAAAACTGATTTAAAAGGCACTTTTTTATTTTTAAAAAATAATCTGTATTGCTTTTAGTACCAAAATCATTTTTAATCAAAAATGTATTTAGAAAACAATGGAGAATTCTCCTTTGAAGTCTTAATTTTTTTGTTCTTGCAAGAATATATTCCATACCGGATTGAACTTTATCTGGAATTTGTGTACGGCTAAAGTAAGCTTCAAAAATAAGGAAGAGGAAGCTTCATAAAAAACATACGAATTTCCTTTTTACCTAAGTAACTTTATCATATAATGCATTGTTTTCTATATGTCTGTAGTTATTATGTCGAATTGCTTTTCTAAACAAGGATTTATATTTATTATGTTATAATTCATACTCGACTATGGTCACGTTTTTAATTGTGTTTGGAGGTTAAAATCATTTTTTTCCGTTTAATAATCAATAAAAAATACTTTAATTTTGATAGAAAAATTATTTTTTGAAAAGTGATTATTGATAAACTCAAAAATTATAATTTTTAGTTTTAAGTTGAAAATCAGTTTAGATTTAAAATGATAAATTTAAACTTTATTAATTCTTAAATTCAACTTTCACTCTTTCTAAAAATACTTTTTGATAGCATATCTAAAATATATATTTTATTTTTTTAACAATATTTTTTTATAATGATATCAAACATTAAATTTTTAAGTTTAACTTTTTAAAATCACTTGTCTATAACATTTTTTAAATTTATTTTTCACCATAATTTTTATAATCAATGCCTTAAATATTTTTAAACTTATATTTTTTGTGTATGTTAAAATAACAAGGCATAAAGATAATTTTAACCCTTAATGTTTATAATTTTTATCATTTTGGCCTTATTCTTTTTTGGGATAAATTTAGCCCTTAACCTATATCTTTTTGACAAATAATTTATTTTTTAACTAATATGATAACTAGATCGTTAAAAATTTAATGATTATGACATGTCATATGCATATGATAATACATTTTAAATGACATGACATCTAACTTATCAAATACATATATATATATATATGAAATATAAAATATAAATCAATTAAAATTCAAATAAAATATTAAAAATTAATTAATTTTAAAATAAAAGACTACTAAACATTTTAAATACTAACTATGATAAAATCCAAATTCTATCTTAAAAAATTAATTAATTTTGAACTGTGTTCATATTATTTTAAGATATCATTTTGATTTTATCGTAGTTAGGATTGAGAATGTTTAATAAAATTTTATTTTAGAATTAATTAATTTTTTAATATTTTATTTGAATTTTAATTATTTTATATTTTATATTAAAATAAAATTATATTTCATATATATATATATTTGATAGGTTAAATGTCATGTTATTTAAAATATATTATCCTATGTATATGACATGTTATCATTGTTAGATTTTTAACTGTCCAGTTATCATGATAGTTAAAAAATAAACTATTTGTCAAAAAGATATAAGTTAAAGACTAAATTTATCAAAAAAAATAAAGACCATAATAATAAAAGTTATAAACATTAAAAACTAAAATTATCTTTATACTAAATAACAACTACTAAAAAAAACAATAACAACCAAATTAAAGCCAAAACATGGGCGAAGCAACTCCAAATGTGACACCCCAGATAGTTCCGGTGCTTGAAAAAGTATTGTTTTTCATAAGTGATTTAAGTTCAAATAATTGTCTATAAATTATTCGTATTTTTTTAAGATTAATAAAAATAAAATAAATATTATTATACGAGACAATTATTTAAAAACAAACAAAAACTAATCATGTCAAATCGTATAATTATTTATTCAATAACGTTTAGAATGTCGTAAGCAATAAATTAAAATATAAACGGAATTCCAAAGACAATTTTATGTTAATATTTTTTCACCAATTCACAAGTTAATGCGCGAATCTAATACTGTAATTTAATTTCTTTTCAGGTAGTGTCAGTACACCAAAAATGTCTTCAAATATAATAATTTTATGGAGTACTATTCCTTTTTCAATTACACTTGTAATAACTGTAAAACTAGGTTTAGGTAGGAGCATGCCTGCTTCACTAGACTAAAATTATTACAAATAAATATCATCTCAGTTGACATTAGATTTTTGGTGGAAATCAACTTAAATTGAAATCTCAAGTGGAGCATATTAATTTTAGAGAATATATTGGTCCATAATCTAATAATTTTAAAATAAATACTGAATTTTTAGAAAATAATTCAAAATTCTGAGATTTTCTTACTTTTGAGACATCTTTAGAATTTTTAGGTATTTTCCAAGATATCGGTGTTAAAATTTTTACTTTATGGAATAAGGATGGTGAAAATTATTTCGTAAAATAAAAAAGTTTGAACAATAACCTGACAGTTATCGAAAATTTTCGATGATTTTATGTACATGGACGAATTTGATCCTAGACCTACAGATTAGGCTACTCCATGCTGAAAATATCATTTATTTTATATATAATAGTATTAGTATATATTGAGTTTTGGGCAAGTAATCAAGGAAAACTAAAATAACCCAATATAAAAGTATAGTTAATTTTGTTCGAGCCCTTTAGCCCAAGCGGTTAACGGAACAATTATTGTTCTTAGAGGCCACGGGTTTGAGCACCAGCATCTCAGCAGAGTGATTGAGCGATCAATGTCAAATGATGAAGATTCTATATATGTCAAATCTTTAAGATCAATTATGGATGTGTAGCATGGAAATTACATGTAAATGTAACTTTAGTGAGATCAAGCTTTACTAAATTTAGAGTGTGCATAAGTCAAGATAATTTTATTTTTGTAGAAATTAACTTTATACTGAAATAACCAAAATTGTGTATAAAACGAATGAGTATTTATCAAAATATTTAAAGAACCAAAATCTTTGACTGTTCTCCAAAATATTCCTTAAATATGTATTTACCATAACTAAAGTCGATCAAAATATTTAATCTTTAAAAGTAAAAAACAGAAGCATCATACAAATAAGTAATTCATATAAAGATTACTTGAAATTTTAATATAATCATAATAATCTAATAATAAAAAAAAAACTTTGATCAAACCGAATTGAATATATCAATACCAAATATATATATCCTATAATATATAATAACATATGATCAAAACTAAATACTGAATATATTAATTAACTACATAAGTAGTAGTGTACTTTAAAAGTAACATGTCGAAAGATCATTCAATCATTAACTTAATAGACATAAACCAAATATAAAGCTTTAAGAGCTAACCTGAATATAAAATTATTGATCAAACCGAATTTAATATATATTTATTTTTAAAGGTTTAACTTAATACCTAATGATCAAAACTAAAATTTTAATCCAATCGAATTAAATATATATTTAAAATAAAATATATATTCCCTAAGATCAATTGTATTGAAGTTATATCTGTATGATCGTCGAATATAATTAAACATTCAATTTATATCATGATAAAAAAAATTAAATAGATAAAAGAAATTATACCGAAAACTTCAACATCAACCTTTAATCAAATCAAAATACCAAATCATTATATAACATTCATAAAAACTAGAGTGATTCAATACCAAAAAGAATTCTCAAATATGAATTCACATAAAATCAAAATTAACCCTTTTCTTTTGACTGGACTGAAAAAGCTTAAAATAAGGGGGCATTAATATATAATTTTCCCTTAAAAAATATACGGTCTAAAATTAAAATTATTAGATTTCGCATGCTCCTATTCATTATTCCCTTTTAATCAGAAAACCAACTTTACCGTAACTCTATATTATTAATAAACCTTATTAATAAATCAAGTAGAAACACCGATTGTCGAATATAAATTCAATGATTAACAATATATGCATGAAATTTTGTTCATGCGGCAAATAAAGGGGAAAAAAAAGTTAATCAACTGAAATTAACAATCAAAAGCGGTTTATTAATATTTAACAGAAATCTGAAATTAATCATACACAATTATATACATTAAAAATATATGTACGATTAGTATCAAAATAAAACCCTAATCGTCCAAAAAAAATATAAAATTATATGAACGAATCAATCAAAACAATAGAAAATAAACTCGTTCTTAATAATTTAATATGATGAGGCACTGATGCCACTTGTTAGAATTAAAAATATATTCGATATGAATATAAACCCAAGATTTATACATGTCAAATCATTAAGAACAAAAAAATAAATAAACTGAATGCGAAAGCGTACCTGAATTACTTGATAGAGATTTTTCAGAGGGTTTGATCTTCCAAGAAGTTAGGCTATCTTTAGCCACACAACTCTCAGAAGGGAAAAAGAGATATGCAAGTTAACCTAATTCTTAGGACCATAACCCCTTGCTATAGTTGATTTAATAACCAACTATTAAGTATTTATAATTTTGCCCCTCATCAAATTATAAATACACCTTATCATATCTACACTTTTAATTCTATGACAATTTAATACTTATAACACATGTAACATAATTAGTCACTTAATTACGTGTTAAACTTTATAATAGCAATATACATTATACATATGTGCCCATTAATATTGAATTTTAATCCAACAGAAGCGGTTAACGGAACAATTATCGTTCTTAGAGGTCACTGGTTTGAGCATCAACAATCTCAGCAGAGTGATTGAGCGATCAATGTCAAATGGTGGAGATTCTACTATAGAACAAATACTACTGTAATCATTATTAGCTTGTTCAAAAAAAATATAGTTAATTTATCAAAAAAAAATATATAGTTAATTTTTAAGCCTTAAATTAACTCAAAATGTAACATCCCGGTTTTGGATCTAGTAGTTTGAGGGTTAGACGGGAAAGTTCGATTAGGTTCGAATCGGATTCCTTAGGTTCGTTATTCTGGGAAAATTAAAATATTAATATTTTAATCAGACAAGTAATAATTTTTGTGAATAGATTTTAAAAATATTAAAATGATGTTTTAAAATTAAAGAAATATTATTTGAGCTTTAATTTAATTTTTATTAAGCTTAATTTTATATTAGTGACTAAATTGAGAATTTTGGAAAATTTAGGGGTTTAAAGTAAATTTTCGGTAATTTGGGATTTTAGTGACTAAATTGGAAAGTAAGCCATACTTAGAATCCTTAGAGGCCCATTAATCCAATTTATTTTTAATTAAAGATTATCCATCAAATTTGTTTTTAAATAATTTTAATTTAGATGATAATTTCATTTTCTTTTTGTAACCTCCCATTTTCTCACATTTTCTCTCCATCCTTTTCTTCAAATTTCTTCAATTAATTATTGATTTCTTCATCATTTTCAATAATATTTGTTTCATTCTCTACAAAACCTACTCATCAATTTTGCAAAATCAACATCCATTTTCAAAAAAATCAAGAGAGGATTTCTCATCTTTTTGGTGGAGATAATTTCAAAGGTAAAATTCTGATTTCTCATCTTTTTCTAAGTTTCTTTATTGAAGTTCTCAAGTATTGGCTTACTAATCAAAAATTAAGATTTAATTTTATGTTTCTAGTTCAAGATCTATCGGTTTTTGTGAAATCTTTTTAGATCTCAATTAATGTTGTTACTAGGATGATTTAATTATGATATTATGTCAATTAAATGATTGATTGAGTCTTGAAATGATTTAATATCAAATTAATCCCGGAATAATGTAATCGATGGTGTTTTAGGGTGGTTTAGGTTGTTTTAGGTATTCTTCTTTTTCTGGAAGTATAAGGATGGTTTGGAGGTTATTTTAGATCATAATTGAGGTTGATTAGAGGTTAGATTTATTAGGTTATGGGCTGATGATGTTTCAGATGTGTTTCGACTTAGTTTTCGATCTTTTCGGCTAGATTTTCGGTATTTTTGTGGAGTTCCAATGTGGTTGCTGTTTTGAGCATGTTATAATATAAATATCCTCTATTTTTAATATTGTATAGGAAGTGCAAGAAGGTGCATAAGTGGCAGGTGCTTTGCGTTGCCGTCGAAGCGTTGGCGAGGGCTCGTTTCACTTGTCGGTGAGTGATTTTGGTTTCCAAGTGAATCGTATTGGTTCAGTTCTATTTTGGGACTATGGAATAGTGTGAAAACTTTTCATAGTTCAAGAGTAAGTGATTGGAATGACTTTGATGCATTTTCTTGAGTATCAGCAATTTTAGAAATGACTTTTATGGAAATGATTTATTGAGACTTTTAAAATATATAGTTATGATTTTGAAATGATGCATGCATGTGTTTATTGATGGGAATGCATGGTTTATTATGACATTCATGGCTTATAGAAGCATGAAAATGAATTGGTATAATATGAGGTTATTTGCCCTACATTTGATAAAGCCATTGAGCATGATTTTGGTTCACCTGATGAACATATTATGAATGCATTATTAGCAACAAGTTAATATGCATGGTTGATATTTATATTGGCTTAGTGACACTAACTTTAGATTCGAATATAAATAAAATATCAATAGGATAAAGTGCACTATAAAAATGACGAGATTATTGATGTTGCCTACACGTAAACAAGGGTGACTTTGTATTCGACCGTGCGTTTAGAGCTTGCCTATATGTAAACAAGGATGACTTTGTTCCCGGCCGAGCATATAGTTGACCCATATGTAAATAAGGGTGACTTAGTGTCCGATCATGCATAGTGGGGGTAACATGTATACAAGGGTGACTATGTGTCCGACCGGTGCATGTTGAGACCAAGTATCTCTAATTATGATAAAGAATCTGTGTATTCGGTGAGCTTAAAGTTCACATTAAGTTGTCACTAGTATGTCAATATACATGATACAAGGAATGATTTGATTATGATGATGATGAACATGACTTGGTTAAGTATGATTTAATTTGGCACAAAGCATGCATGCATGGTTTATAAAAAGGTTTTAATATTGCATTGATGAACTTGTTAGAGCTACCTCACTAAGCATGTTTTGCTTAAGCTCTCTTTTCTCATCCATGTAGAGAAATAAAGGCTACTCGGACAACCATTTAGGGCAAGAGGATCCTAGGGGAGGACATTTCATATTTTGGTATGTTTTAGAAAATAGAAGGGAGCTTGACATTGTGTAAACCGGACTCCCTAAGAGTGTGTTTTGAATTTTGCTAAAGAATTGTAATGGACATTTGTTAAAATAAATTACTTGTTGTTTTTGGTGCGTATTGTGTAGTTGAAATTCCTAGAAGTGTATTTGGTTAAGTGTGGCTTTTGGTTGAGTTAATCTTTAGGAAGTAGCCCTATAGGTTCTTTGGATTATATGATGACCATGAATGAATATTTTAAAGTGCATAAGGTGACTAGGAGTTATGCATCTAGTTGCTAGTGATTTTAGTTATGAGTGGATGAGATTAAACCAACCTTAATTACTCAATTTACGTTCTGTGCACAGGGGTATCAAAACACCCTGTGATGGTATAGATACCTCAAGGCATAAAACAGGCGGCATCGAACCATGGCTCTATGCAATTAGCCATTGTATATCAGGGTATCATTGGTTGGTCCCATGAAAAAATTCTCATGTTACTAATCTAACATCTCTATTTCGTGAAATAGAAAACTTTACTCTATATGAAATATTTTTTAAAAAATATTATCTGCACTATATTTCCAAATTTCTTAAAAATAATTAAAAAAAAATTTAACTCAGTAATTGGTACCCAAATTGTTCATATAGATGACGTGGTGGAACTGACCCATGATATAATTTCTCCTTCTCATGTATGTTTGAATAGTAGCAGTGTCTAAAATTATTTAACTTAATTGATTAGATTTTATTATTTAATTATATTTTTTAAATTATTTTAAATTATATTTTTAATTTTTTTAAATATTTTTATTTAAAATTAAAATTAATTTTTAAATTCTTTCTATGTTTGTATTATATATTTTTAAATTTTAAGTTTAATTTTTTAAAATTATTTTTTTGTTTAATATATGATTTTTAAAAATTTTAAATTAAAAACAATAAAAATATGAATCGAGTTTTTGGTACCCGATTTTTTGGTACCCGAATATAACGGTAAAAAAATAATTATTTTTTAAAATAATTATTTAACATTTGTACTTTTTTTGAAATGGGTGTCTAATGTTTTTTAGCTAAAATAAGTTTCTAAACTATATATTTTTTCTGAGATAGGTGTCTAATGTATTTTTTGGCTGAAATAGGTACCTAAAGTTTTATTCCATTAGTGTTTTAAGGTAACACTGTTAAAAAAAATTGTTTAATTTATAATTAACTACCTAAACTATATTTTTTTAAAAATAGGTGTCTAATGTATTTTTTATTGAAATAAATACTTAAATTTTTTCTTATAAGTAATTTATATTTTTTGTAAGATATAAAATTCTATATATCTTAAATTAATCATTTAACCTTTTAAATTATGAGAAAAATTTATTTTTTAATAACACTAAAATAAAATATAATTAAAATTTATATAATTTTATGTTAATATTTTTCATATTTTCCGCAACAGTCATAAATGGGACAAATCGATTCACTTGTAAGGACATGCCGCCGGTTCACATGGGGAATATATAAAATGATTATTATATTCATATTATACTTATAATTGTATCGAAAAAGAATTGAAAATATTAATATAAAATTATATAAATTTTAATTATTTTTATTTTAGTGTTAAAAAATAATTTTTTCTCATAATTTCAGCTACCAATCAAATTTAAATAAATTATTAATCAATTATAATAGATTAAAACGGTGATATATAAATAATTTTATATCTTATAAGAAATATAAATTATTTATAAGAAAAAATGAGGCATTTATTTTAATAAAAATTATATTAGACATCTATTTAAAAAATATATAGTTTAGATACTTATTTATAAATTAAACAATTTTCTTTTAACAGTGTTACCTTAAAACACTAAAAAAATAAAACCTTATGCACCTATTTCAATCAAAAATATATTAGACACCTATCTCAGAAGAAATATATAATTTAGACATTTATTTCTGTTAAAAAAGTATTAGGCACCTATTTCAGCAAAAGTGTATACTTTAAACACCCATACTAAGTTAAATCTAAAAAAAAAAAAAGACATTTCAATGATTTTTATGCCAATTTTAGAATTACAACCCAATTCTTGAAGTTGTCTGATATAAACAATCTTTTAAAATGGGCCCATTTTCTTACCCCAAAGGTATAAAGCGACCATTTCAAACTATTGGAAAGTAACAAATCCAGCTCTTCATGAAATAGCCGAAATAAGATCGTCATTTAATAGGATGAGGTAACAATCTTCGAGTGTTATGTTAGAACTGCCTAATAATAATTTTAAGAAATACGATGAGTGTACAAATGATAACTGAACTTTGGTTTATTATTCGATTTTATAATTGAACTTTTAATTATTTTAGTGTTACCATTAAATTTTATATTTTTGTTTTAATGTTACTATTCTCCCGCTAATAATGTTAAAATTCTTAATATAATAAAACATTTAATCCTTTATATTTATACATTCAAATAATCTTTTATATTTACACATTCAAATAATTTAATCATAATATTTAACCCTACACTCTAAAATAATATATATTTTCCTTTTTACTATTCTCAACTTGTACGATAAAATAATATTTAACCCACCCACCAATCCTTCTTTTAACCTTAGACACCCCTATTTTCCTTCCTTCTCATCCCCTAACTTCTGCTTTTAATTTTTTTTTGATAAAAGTGGAATACTATCACAGGCTTCATTAAAAACTCCTCGTCCCTAAATAAAGGAAAATATTATCATATGATAATATTAACAAAACCAAACTTAAACGGAAAGCATCAAAGGCTTCAAACCAACACTAATTACAAAAGTGAAAGAGCAAAAAAATCACAAAAATACTAATTGACCCCAATACGAGCATTTCCATCCAAATCATTATTATAAGATTCAGAATTTGCATTTAAGCCTCTCCCTTCATGATCAACAATATCCACAAGAGTCCTAGGAGGGTGCATGAATAAAACAACGCTACTGGGAGAACCACGACTTAAGCGTGCCATACGATCGACAACCATGTTCTTCTCACGATGTATATGTTTAATTCGAACTCTTCAATAATGATCCAATAAGTCTAGCACATCAGTCACCAAATGTAATCCCCTCAACCCGATCTAGACGTCACCCGACTCGAACGAGTTACATGGGGAATACCAAAGGTAATCCGGAGACTCGCCTCGATAAACAATCTTATTTTTTCTTTTTATCTTATCTAAATGATTTAATTAGATCCTACGTGTTCATGCAAGGAATGAGTTCATTTGCAACAGAAAAACATGTGAAATGAGTCCTAATTTTATCGAACATGTTTTAGGGACCTAATTGTAATTTTTAATAAATTTGTACTCGAATTATGAAATTAAGATTATCATTATTAAAACAAGTTCATTACATGCTTGTATCTCAAATTTTAGCTTAAAACGAGGTCTACAAGTCATCTAATTGGTTCCTCAAAGTTTAGTGACTAAAATGTAAGTTTTTACGGTTTAACATAGCCTAAAATGACTTTAATGGACAGGGGTATCGAAACCCTTAAGGGTTGTTTCAAAACCAGTTAAAATTATAAAGGGGTTCCAAAATGGTGCTTAAGTGTTTCAGAATTCCCTCAATCACTCAGATAATGACCTGTGAGACAAGCCCACGTTTCCATATAATTGAAGGACCATTCTGATACCATTATGCTACTATGAAGGTTGGTATCGAAACTAAAATGAACCGCATCGATATGCTTGGGAATTTTACACTACTATATTGAAACCAGTTCATGTGTTTTCGATACCCATGATTAATTTTCCAGAAAATTATCGTATTTTTGCCTAGTTATTGGTACCCTATGAATAGGTATCAGAACCTCTGCCCAGAAAATGCAGATTACACATGTTTCATACCTTAACCGAAAAACTAGGGTTCACTAGATGCATATTAGACCCTATAGGTACAAACCACACTTCAAACATCATCTCTAAATCCATAAACACCTAATTCCATACACAAAACACATAATTCATAGGCATAATTCAACTATAACGAACAAGGCATACCATACTTCAAAATTTCATATCAAATCTCATATAACTCAATATCATAATAAGTTCAATAACCAATAGCTCCAAAACAGGATTCCAACTCAAAAGTTCTATATTCCATTGCTCTCAAGTACCTAGGTCCAAAACTTAAGAAAAAACATACTTGAGCTAAGAAAATACGATAAATAGGCAAAATGACTCCTTTGCTTTCTGGTTGCTTCAACATTTACTTATTTGCATTACAAGGAAAAGAGAGAGGTTAAGCTTGAAGCTCAATGAGGGTAATAAAACATTTAAAATCATCACTTGCAATGCAGCCCATAAGTACTCAATCTTGTCAAAGTAAAACATGTCATGTTTGTTTAAAAACAATGTAAACATGGCCATCAATGCTAACAGTAAAACCAACAAGTGTTATCAAAATCATGACTCTCATGCCAACATAAATTACCGGTAAATCACTTTTAAAGGTCATCTCATGCTTTCAAAGTAAAACAAGGCTAACATGCTATTCACCTAGCAAAGCCTAATAGAATATAACACTTGCAATTACAAAATGAAAACATAAATTTATATTGGTGCTAGTGATCCGATTTGTACTACTCCAAATCGTTAGGATAAACGGACAACTGAATGTTAGTACTACTTTTAGAGCATGCGCATGTTGATACTACTCTCAACATGAATTATCTCACCTTGGTGTCCGGTGACAGTACTACTCCTATCAACCTGGATGTGACAGTACTACTCCTATCACACAACATTAGACTAAATTCCAAAATGCAACACACAAGGACTTTAAACACGTACCACTTTTGAATATTTATAGTGCATTCTAGATCCTATTGATCGATCAACTTATTCCATAAGGTTCATCACTTAACTAGCCAATATATTATCAAAAACTAATGTTCATCTTAATTCAAAACAAAATTAAATACATGTTTCCCAATATTTCAAGTTTCAAAATAAACCGATAAAATCACATTTATCTTAATTTTTAAAATAAAACCATGGAAGCATCAATTGTATAGCAAAACCATTATAAAACAATAACATAATCATTAAATCACCATACATAAACATCTATGCAAAATCAACACTATGCATGACAAAGTACATAGTAAAAAAAGCATACAATAATATGAGAACCTTTGCGAAAACTTAAACGTTTACTTTCGAGTATATGGAGGTTTTTAGACCTTCCCTACACTCCCAAACCTATGTAAAATAGGTTTAAAACACTGCCGAAGCAGACACTCTCATAAACCACTCATCGATAACCGTTTCCTGCTCGCTAAGCCACCGAAACGAACCGAAACACCTTCAAACGTGATCTCCTAACTCTTGTCCAGTTTCAAGCATCAAAACCAAGGGGTTTAATGCTCCTAAACACAAAAGAAACCCTCAAGTCGGATCCCTACACAACAGCCCTTAAAATCTATCAAAACCTAAACCAAAAACTTTCCGAAACACACCAAACTTCACCTAAGCCTATAGTATGGGATTAGGGATTTTAACAACACCATACAAAAATCCTAAAATATTAAAAATAATCCATTTAAGATCCAAAACAATGGGTAAAAACCCTTGAATGAAAATTGAGATTTTTATCCGAAAAACTAATTTTTATGAATTTAAAGGATAAAAACGTTTATTCCAAGCCAAAAACTTGAGAATTTCAGTAAAGAACTTTTATTTTCTAAAGGGTTGACGAAGCCTCACCTCTAAAACTGATCCAATCGCGTTTTGGTTTTTAAACGACAAAACGATGAGAAAACTAAAAAATTTGAAGAAGAAAAATTGTAATAATTATTGAAAACGGAATTAATTGAAAATGGACGAGTTTTTACCTTGAAAACTTGTTGAACGACTGTCTCTAATGAGTAAAAACCAAAATTAGAAAAAAAGATGTTATGTTTAGGTTATTTAAAAAGGGTTTTAGAGTTTAAAATTAAGTTTAATTAAGTTAATTAGTTTAAAATAAAATTTTGGTCTTAATTAATTAAAATCAGGAAAGCCTAGACTAGATAGGATTATAATTGGATCAAAGCCCCTTAAAGATTCAAAGTTTTGGTTTGTTTTATAAAATTTTCTTCGAATTTTCAATTTTTACAAAATGATCACTAATCTCAAAATCTTAGGGTTTCAAAGGTCTATTTTCAAAATTGATTTGACCAAAGTCAAATATATGTTAAATAAAGATTTTAGAATATTTTCCCTCAATTTATATCGATTGAAAACTAATTTTTAAGTATTTAATCCTGAATTAGGCTAAACCGATAAAACTAGCCCACTAACTTCTAAGCCCATTTTTGAGGCGTTACACCAAAGCACTATCAGCCAAACTGTTTGATTTTCTATTTAAAATCTAAGCAACCTCTATATTATCCACTTCAAGTTCCACTTAACGATAGCTTAATCTCCTTGCATGAAAGAGGATGTCATGAGTAGTTCATAACTCAAACATAATCACCGAACAACAACCGAGACTCCTTATAAAACCAAAGATCCAAATCCCTTGATTATCTCTCAAGACCTCACCTCCAGTATCCATATTATCTAAACCATATACCGCCCCATCAACATTATCTTTGATCCAACCTATACGAGGACATTGCCAAACTCCCAGCTCACAAGATCGATTCATAGAAGCCACCGGTACAAAAGAAGCCATAAACTCTGTCGTTAAATGATCACCCTTACTTCTTAAGTCTTCTTGTTAAGTATAAAGAGGATCCAATGTTCTGATGCACCTATGTTTCCATAAAAGCCAACAGTAAACAGAGAATCTTATCTCTCAGTTCAACAGATTTAGGACAAAAGATCCCTTATTGGTCAAGTTACAACGAAACCAATCCATAAAGGGAGTAGACAAACATTCATGTAAACGTGAGGATGAATAACATAATGTCATAAGCTAATGGCCACGGGCAAATACGCAAAATATAATTAGTATTCTCTAGTCCATAAGAACAAAGAAAACAATCTCTAGAATTGGTAAGGTGACGCCGAACTCGCTCATCATTAGTTAATAGAAGATTTTAGATGGCAAGCCACAAAAAACTATCACCCATGGTGCAATTCAAAGTGACCAAACCTTCCTCCATTTAAACTCACAAGTAGTCACCAACTTAGAATTAAACGAAGCGTATGAAGAACAAGTAAAGAAACTCTGATTGGCTTCCCACCGCCTTCCAGGAAGATCTTTACCCAATTAATCCCTAGGAGGAAGTAATGCAACAATTTTATGAAGAATATGTGTGGGAAAAAACATCTCAAATCTAGGTCAATCTCACATACCATTCTGATCGACCATATCAAACAACAAAGTCGGAGGAAGGAGTCTCAGAACCTAGATAATGATCATACCAAAAGTCTATACTCCGACCATCTCTAACATGCCAACAAATGCTCTCCTTAATGTCCTCCCAAATGGCAAAAATTCTAGTCCATAATCTTGATACATTACCGGAACATATAGACAAATGGAGCACATCAGTTCAACCTTATTTAGCCTTCATCACTCGAACCCATAATTTATCTTGATCCGTTACTAATCGAAAAACGATCTTCATCATAAAAACCAATATCCAAAGGGTTAGACATACTCTTCCAAGATACTAATGATATACTCCGTTTTCCATTATTACCACTAGGCAAATTAACGAATAATCTTTTCTATTTCCGCACAAACACCTTTTTAAACCCATACTGATTGCATGATATACATAGGGATTGCTTGTAACAAAGATTTAGCAAGTGTGATTCTTTCAACTAAAGACAAAGATTTAGTCGTCCATCCAGATAACCGATTAGCCATTTTATTAAGCATATAAGTAAATATAGCCTTTGCCACACGCTTATGAAAAAGAGGAATTCCTAAGTATTGACCCAGATCATTAACCAACTAAAAACCAAAATCTTTAGCCAAAGAAAGGCGAGAATCCATATCACAATTCTTGAAAAAGTAAACTTGGGTTTTAGCGATGTTAACTTTATGTCGAGAATCAGAACAAAAAATTGTAAAACTTCTCTAACCACATTTAACTGATTTCTACTTGCCTTAGCAAATAAGATTAAGAACATCTGTAAAAAGAAAAAAAAAGATGTGACAATCCAGGGCCATGACGAGCAAGATGTATCAGTTTCTAATCATCCCTTATAACTCTTCGTAGAATTGTCTGAGATAGTCTTTCCATACATAAGACAAACAAATAAGGGGATAAAGTATCTCCTTGACGGATACCCCAATAAGGTTTAAAAGAATTGGATAACTCACCATTATCCGTGATTTATCTACCTGGCATAAAGCTTGATTAAGTAAAATCGATCCACTTGAAAATAAAAGGCTTTAGACGAATAACCACAATCTTTGTAATAATCTTATATAGCACAGTACATAAGATTATTGGACGAAATTGGCTTATAAACTCAAGATTCTCAATTTTTGGAATTAACATCAAAAGTGTATTGTTCACCCACTCTTCAAGGTTTCTTGTAATAAAGAAGTTACGCACAAACTTGAAAATTGAATCGCCCACTAGATCCCAATAACGTTGATAAAAAGCAACAGGAAAATCATCAAACCCTAGTGCCTTAAACGGTTTCATATCAAAAACTACTCGATAAACTTCATCTTTAGACACTTCAGCAAGCAAAATTCTCAGTTCAGAATCATTATAACGATGGAAATTACAGGTTGAATCCATCACTCGTGTAATCCATGCCTCACTAGTGAAAAGATTTTTAAAAAAAATTCAAAGCATGAGTTTTAAGAACTGATTGATCTTTAATCCATCTACCATCAACTAATTTTAGATGTCGGATCATATTTCATCTTCATCGTGTCATAGTAGCTATATGAAAATATTTTTTAATTGAATAAACCACGAAGTTTCCATTTCCTATTTTCATGGATATTTTGTAATGATAATATTATTTTCTATTGAACAAAAAGAACATAGTACAAGAGAAGGAAAAATGTGTAAACATGCCGAGAATATAGGAGGGGAAGCATGGGTAAATTAAGTAAACAAACAAAGAAAAATATTTAGAAAAAAACAAGAGAAATATCCCATCAATTATTTAAATAAATACACGCCAAAACAAAATCTAACAAAATTACTCAAATAAGTAAACAACATAACATGAATCACTTTCGCTTCTTTCTTTTCTGTTATATTCTTACTTTCTTTCTCTCACTTTTTAGGCCTCAACTAGACAACCCAATAAACTAAATGTATCTTCTTTTATCTGGCAGAGTTCCACATAAAAAAAATTGTTTCAAGATTATAAAAAATTTATATGTAACCCAAAAGTTCAAATAACTCAAAATTTTTAATGATTAGTAAATTAATTTTTAAATTTATTTTGAGTCTTTTAATTTTATACATAAAAAATTATAAATATATATTAGTTTTTAAAATTAATTAGTACTTATATTTTATAAAAAAAATACTCAACTCAAATTCATAAATATAACTCAAACTTTTAAATTATAAAATAAAATACATCAACTCAAGTTTTAATTCAAACTCAAGTTTTAATTCAAATCAATCAAGCACCCCTTAAAATATACTAAACAATTACTTTTGTGCTGGTTAATATCCAAGTAAATAGAAAACTTTAAAAACTACTGTTTGTAGGACTTTACCCCGAAAGTAACCCATCCAGAAATTCTCAATGACTAAGGCAGTGTGAAAAACTCTAACATCGATAACCGGTGAGGATGAACGATAGTTATATGTAAAATAAAGGTTTTCCTTGGGTTGAATAGAGTAGAGATAAAGAACTTTGAAAATTATTATTGATAAATGGGTAAAATATATTTTTATATAAAACCGTGATTAAGTCTAAATCCAAAGTACAAGTATTTATAACCTAATATCTAATTGTCTATGAACTGTCTAACAAGTAATTAACAAAATAATTAAACCAACTAACAAACTAATTATTTACTTCTTATAATATTTAAAGGCTTAAATCAAATAACATTCAAATAAAATGCCCGCAAATAAAATTGTCTGTGGATAAAATTGCATAGGTAATTGACAAATATTATATTATTTTAAAATATTTTTTTTTATTTCCTTGATTTTTTTCTATCTTCTTTTTTAATCTTTTCTATTTTTTCTTCTCTCTTTTTTATCTCTCTTATCACTCTCACATTTTTATCTCTTACGTCTCTCTTATACAAAAGAAATGGACAATGTCTTTCTATATTCACTAGGCATTACTACATAATTAAATCTATTAAAAAACATAAAGACCATTAACTCTTATATGAAATTTTATAAAGAACAATAACTCCTAATTTAAACTTTAGCCTTTCAACTTTGAAACTCTCCATTAATTTCTAAATTTTAAGACTCACTAAATATACCATTTAATATTTATTAAATAATATTCACCCTATTTCTTCAAGCTTTTAAATTCAAGAAGGGAAAAGAGAGAAAATAAAGAATGAGAGGCTTTGAACCTCGATCCATGGCTGCTACACCCACTGTGCACGACACCATCGTCATATCATTGCCTTCAACTTGCTTAGAGGAAACTGCCGGTGGTTACCTTGTCAACGTTACTGTGGCCACTCACTAAGAGAGAAAGCAAAATATGATCGAGGTAACTAAATCATCACCAACCGTTGTAAACCACCGCCAACGAAAGCCATCATCAGATTTATTGGCTAGAGAACTATCGGTTTGGAGCTTGGCATCACCGTCCGAATGCTAGAGGCCACCACACGCGCTGCCGCTTATCCATGGACGTGCCCTTATTGGGATGGGTGCACCTTGCTGCCATGCATCTACCCATACTGGATCAATCTCTACTCACGGGTATATCGGTCCTTCCATACACCTACGTGCACTAGTTCATGCACCCTAGAGTGCATCATATGATCAATGGCCATGGCCATGCTATGTCATGCACTTAGGGTGAACCCATCTTATCATGTAACTGTGTTACATCGGATTACTAGAGTTAACCTCATCTTTGACCAATATTAACCAAGTATGACCAAGTGTTGACTTTTTTAGATAACCTACCCGTGGGTTTCTTGATGTTTCAAATCTAATAGAGTAGTCCATTTTGCCAAATTCAAATTTGGTAAGCTATATTTATGTATTTGACCTTATATCGTATATGAGATGCGTGAATTGTATTTATTGATACAAGATGATTATTTGAGCCCAAATATCGAATTAAGTGGGTTACCCAGGTAGCTAAACGAGAGTGTTAGTGATATCGGCTTAAGGTCCGTACACCTCGAACTCCCATGTTACATGCATATCATAAATAAGATTATCTTGCATGTTAGTATGTACAAATAGGTAGATAATGATTATGCATGTGGTTGCGTTTGAAGGTATATTATTGATATCATTGTGATAACCGATGATATTGTAAATATGGAATGACTCATATGTTTAGAATAATTCATGTTAGAGTATGAACACCCATATATATATGCATGATATTTGTTGAATTGTGTGTTGATATTATTGGATTGATCGATATGCAAACATGGATAATTAAGACGAGAAATTAACGTGAGAGACAAGTAATGATAAGCCATATATTCGAATAATACTAATAATAGTTATAAAAAATTAGTAAATAGTATTAAAAGACTTGCTATGCGAGTAAGCAACTTTAATAACTCTCATAAGCCTGACCGAATAATTTATAATAAATGGTAATTCAAGAATTTGCCACGATGAGCGAATAAGTCCTTTATACGAACCTGAATCGCATTGTTATACATTTGAAGAGGGAGATATCAATATGGTCCGACTGTGTCCGTACAAGTAGGACTGCAATAATCTAAGTAAAGTGATATTGGTGGTTTTGGACGTCAGTGAAGATCTATGCTCGGAGGAACAATGGTAGTAGTCATGGTCGAGTACAAATACTTGTGTTGAGATTAGGGTGTTGATATCATAATAGTATACCAATACTAAGTATTAGTATGTAGTATAGTGTATCGATATGAATCGAACTTATAGCCTTTCGAATATAAATTGTGCACCAGTACTCAGTGAGAGTACCAATAATATAACTTAGTGTACAAGATCTAATAATTTAAACTAAGGGTTCTTGGAAGCTTATATGGGCTTCTAATGAACCGTAATAAAGGTTACAAAAAGGAATCAACGTATAAACTTGTACGATAATAAAATAACGATAAACAAATTAATCTATATAATCTGTGTATGAATGTAAATTAGAATTTGTGTTGTGTTATTATTATCATGGTGCTAAGTAATTATCAATTAATTATGAGAATGTTTATACAGGATCCGAATACCTAAGGTATGATCCGATATTGTGTGACTCTGAATGACCTGAAAGAAAGATGTAAGTTCTGATGTTGGGTGACTCCATACAGCCTGAATGAGGGATGTGAAATGAAAATGTGTATGACTTCAGATTATACCCAAAGTTTAATGGGGAGTAGGCTCCAAGGCTTAGGGATGACCGGACCATCCTTAAGTGTGTGACTTTATGATGCTATGTGACTCCAAATCACATATTTTATATACGTATATTTTTTCAATATATGAAAATTGTATGATATCATCTTGAGACTTGTTATGATATACTATGTGTTCAGGTAATCAGTGGTAGCATCGCATGTTTAGTTCATTTCTCCTTGTTCCTATTAACTTGTATGTTCATTTTTATGATTAACATAGAATATGGTAGAGTAGATGTGTACAACTAAGCTATGTCAGCTCAGCGCATGGAATCATTATTTTTGTGCGTAGATGGATGACAGTTGTGGGATCGTGAAAAACTATCAGATCGTGAATCTAGCACGGTGAACTTTATAGTACGATATTTTGGTTGGTGAACTTTATATTCATAGGATCTTACAAATGGAGCATGTAAATCTTATTTATATTTTTTGAGAAATTGTATTAATCGAATTATGTGTTTTAATTGTTCTAAATGTTATTTGAAGTTCTTCAGAAACTTATTTGGTTTTTATTTATACATGGTCTTGGTTTTAAATATTTTGAGAAATTTTATGGTCTTGTGTTTAGGCTTAAGTCCCAAATTTGACATCCGGTTTAAGGGTGTTATATTTTCTTCTGGTATTGACACTTGAACTTGAACTGTTTAGTGAAAAAGAATCGAAAGTACCATTCATCTTCCATTTCTTTCATCTAGAATTCCTTCAAACCAAAAGAATTTGTATTTCTTACTTAGTGATTCAATGAGAATCGAAGATTTATTTAGAATTCCTTTGACTATAAAATTCAGTACCAATTTACTTCAATAAACCATCACCAATTTTCTTTTGAAGAAGCCTGATCAATACATAGTTGTTTATGCATTCTCACATCTCTTCTAGGTTGATAATCAGGATAATGTGAAAGATAGAAAAAGGTCCATGCTTTGCCTTAAGCGGGTATTAAGAATTGCAAATGCTACTTAACAAATGTTGAATTCAACATGCGCTAACACTAAATCAACCTCTCTTTTTATGAAGATACTGGACAATTACCTTTATTTCTTTACGACGAGTAACCCCTAGGTCAATGTTGTTGTGATCTAAAGTCTCCTTGAATTGGTAACAACTAAGATACAAAGTGACTCTAGTATACTGAATTCTGCGACAGATACTTTCTTTTCTATCACACTCAGATACATAGAGTTTCAGAAATAAAAATATAAAGAGGTAGGTGAAAAATATGAGCTCATCAAAGCTTGACCTCTCAATACAACAACATATAAAGCATCAACAATACATATACATATTTCAAACATTATCATAACCTCCATAGCCTTCAATCCCCGATTTGAAAAATTATAACCAATTAGTATGCTATAATTCCCAATTCAGAAATAATGTCATTGTTGCATGTATAAATAGCGCAATTCTGTGCAAGTATACACGTCAAGTAATAAGTGATAAGTATCTATCAAGTATCGTTTCCTCGAGGATTGGTTTACTTAATATGTCTTCTTTTGTCTTCTTGCTCTATAAAGGAAATAAAATAAAGACACAAGTAGTTGAGTTTTGATTAAACTAAATAAAGTAATTAAAGAAAGCTAAATAGACTGAGATCTAATTGAGAAAGAGAGTAGGATCCAGTTGTATTGTATAGTGGATTTGATTGATCTATTTCTGTCCAATGCAATTGCACTACACTGTCTCGGCAGTACTGCAGATTACTGCCTTGGTAGCGATAGTGTTTTTCTGCCACGATAATCCCTTGCTCTTGGGCAGATTTACTAAAGTTTGGCAAATTATCCTTTGATGGTTTCGCTTATCCCTAAGTCGAAACACTGTTGATGACTAGTCCTTGATGATACCTCCCGACGTTAATCAATTATAACCAACAATCAATCCCACACTTCTTTTAGCCGCTGAAACTCTAATACGTGTAATAAAAGTGCAATTAAGTGCAAGTGTACACGTCAAGTAATATAATGATAAGTATTTATCGAATATCGTTCTCCACAGAGATTGGTGTACTTAATATGCCTCCTTCTGTTTCCTTGCTCCTGAAGTTTAGTAAAATAAAGAACACAGGTAAAAAGGTTTTTTGAATAATTAAAGAACAAAAGCTTAAATAAAAGGTTGAGAACGAATAGAGAGAATGGGTAGGATCCAGTTGTGTCATACAGTGGATTCGATTGATCTGTTCTTGTTCGATACAATGGCACAACACTATCTCGGCAGCACTGTAGAAACTGCCTCGGTAGCGTTAGTGTTTCCTGCCGCAGCAATCTCTTGCTCTTGGGCAGTTTAATCAAAGCTCAGTAAAGTGTCCTTAGATGTCCCCGCTTATCTCTAAGTCGAAGTACTGTTGATGACCAATCTTTGATGATACCTCTCGGCATGAATTAATGATAATCAACAATCAATCCCACACTTCTTTTAGCCGTTGAAACTCTTAACCTATCTCTAGGCTGAGTTAGTGTCTATAACACCGCACTAATCCTTTTCGTGAATCTAACCCTAAGAAAGCTTAGAACATATTGTATTGAAACAAAGAAACAAAATAGAACACCGCACTCATACTTTTAGCCACTGAAACTCTTAACCTATCTCGAGCTTGAATGCAAGAACAAAGAATGACAATAGGATAAGCAAACTTTGATATTCTTATTGTATTGAAACAAAGAAACAAAATACAATACTCTCGCACTGATATTCTACAACCTTTGCCTAACCCTAAGAAAGCTTAGAACATATTGTAACGAATAACACAATTCTTAGGGTAAAGCTTTCTCTTCCATTCGACTCTTTCTATACATTGGATGACTTATGTATTTATAGTCTTGACCTAGGGAAACTTTTCCTAAGTAGAATATAACTTGGAGTAGGGAATAAGTAATAAAAATATAATATTTCCAAGTTTAATTCTATCTAGAAGACTGCTCCCGCGTGGCCTTTGATTTGGTCTTTGTACGTGCTAAGCTACTCCAATCTAAACGCTTTAAGTCTAGAAATTCTTAGCTTATTTTTCTCTTTCAATCGCCCAGCATTAGTACTAGGACTTCTGCTGCCGCAGCATTGCTTCTGCCTTCAGCATTGTTGCTACCTCGATAATGGTTCTGCCTTCGGCACTACTGCTTCCTCGACAAGTATTTCCTACAACTACACAAAAACATGCCATAAAACTTTTTTTTCTCACAGATATCATCTTTATATGTTGTGACAGCAAAATGTTAGTAATTGAATAATAAGTATATGTATCAGCTCGAATTAGTGGGTAATGAGTTTATATTGTTTAAGAAAAGAATAGTAAATAATAGCATTTTTAGGCACTTATCAAATACCCCCAAACTCGAACTATTGCTTGTCCTCAAGCAATGTAAAACATCAAATTGCCAAACCTTATTCTCTATTGGTTTTATTTTTCCATCTATTCTCCTCACTATAACTATGTCTATCTTTTAGTCCTAGCCTTTAGTTTACTCAAGGATTTCTATTCAAAAACAAACTATAAGATTACGTAAGTGTGTGGGTTTTTGTGGACAAGGTTGATTAAAGGCTTTCTTAGATAAACTCTAAGTTCAAGATAAGTAGACTTGGAATGGTTTTTTTTTCTTCTAAGAACATCAATCACTTGAGCCTGTTTTGGGCACATCAAGAGTTGTTCTTCCTTTTAAGATCTATTCTGTTTTTCTTTCTTATTTTCTTTCCTTAGGCATACTAGAGCCGGTTTTGGGCACCTCTAGCATGAAGAAGAGTAATTTCCTAGAGCCAGTGATAGGCACTTCTAGTCGCATTCCTTAGAATCTAAGTCTTTATCACCTAAGTTTATTAAAAGAACTCCTAAATCAAACAAGTCCCAAAAGTGTTTGTTGATTTTAACCTTATAGTAAGCTTCTAATTTCTATTCCTTAAGTATTCAAAGGTTATTTCTTCAAAACAGAGTCTAGTCATGGTAAGGAAAAAGATTTCTATAGCCTTAAAAGAATAAACTAGGGCAAAGCTGATGTAAGGCAGTGCAAAAGTAAAGACAATTATTTCAAGTAAAGGCAGGTATATAAAAAAATTTTACTTAAGGCATCAAATTACTAGTTTTTCTGGTATTACCGCGCCAATGGGCTTTTCAATTAAGGCATCAAATTACTTCCTTTTCTGGTATTGCCGAGATAGTGGGCTGCCCTTGGCAGTGCACTCATATATCCCCAAACTCAAACTGAGCATTGTCCTCAATGCTCAAATCTCACAGCACGTATAAGAAAATAAATAAAGAACAAGGCAGTAAGTTATTCGGATTTTGAAGAGCTGCTGGAAACAATTGCCGTTCTAGGTTTTCCTGTCGATGCTTTTATTCTGGATCCTTGTCCTAGTGAGTGCTGTATTTTCGCCTGTCAGGGCAGCTGCACTCTTTTGGGTGTTGGCTTCGGCCTTGGGGCAGTAACTTCCTCTCCTTCTTCTTCGTTACTAATTACTTCTGTTTGTATCATGTGCGTTCCTCCTTCTGCCTCGGCATATGATACTCCTTACTGATCATGTGGTGAGTTATGATGGACATATTCATCAATCTCCCTAGAGAGACTGTCCCTAGAGAAATTATCTATTGGGATGGGGCGGTTTGGTGGAGAGTTGTAAACAACTTTCCTTTCTGAAGGCCGCCTGCTGATGGATGCTGCTGCGACAGTGTCCGCTGGTCTGGATGGTCTGGCAACATGGAATTATTGTTGTGGTCTTGCAGTGAAGAATGGTCTTAGCCCTGGGGCAGGGGTAGTTTCTGTGTAGGGTGCGGCGGTGATAAATATGTTTACTGGGAATTCTGGAAATTACATTCCTTGAGTGGGGAAATTTTGGGTCATCATGTGTGCAAGAGTGTTGTTGAAATCTCTCTGGTACTCTATGTATCGTTTCTTTCGAAGATCCATGTCTGTCATCCTTTTTAGAATCTCCTGGTATGGATCTACTGCGGTGGGGGCTTCGGCAGTGCCTGGCATCTCGGTCCTGTACTGCCCTCTGGTAGTGAAGTCAGCAGTGAACTGTTGAGGTGTTGCTTGCACTAGTTCTGCTTGCGTTATCTGCATCACTCTATGGCAGAATTCTCTGGTGCAGCCTTGCCGTTGATTTGTGTATTCATCTGTTTCTTCTATTGGGACACCTTCAGCAATGCACAAAGCAGAGATTAAATAGGGGAAATATAAAAGACCTCATTCTTTCTTACTGCAATCATAAATTTCTTGAAGAATGATCTCTCCAACATCTATGGTCCGTTTGTTGGTGATTGATTGGATGAGCACCAATCTTCTTCTATCAATTGTGTTGTTGTGAGATGTAGGCATAAGGCGTCTCTTGACAAATGTGCACCAAAGCTTGGCTTCAAGTTTTAGGCTGAGCCTTGTTACACAACCCATATGGGCACCGGTTTCTCATGGATTGTTGTCGAAAAAAGTTCGTCCTTGATTGCTTTGTAATCCTCATTAGTGGCTTCTTCATAGAATTCACCATGTTCATCGCGTATGGGGGCAAGGCCGTAGTGCTGGTTGATTGCTTCGGCAGTAAGGGCGATTGGCTTGCCTTGACAGTGAACATACAAGTTGTCCTCGCTTGGCATATATGCATAAAATTCATGTATAATTGTTGCATTGCTGGGGGAGGCTGTAGGCAGAAGATTTTCCAATCTTGATATTTGATTTTATCAATCAAGAATGGTTCAATGTCATAGTTGTATTCATTCGAATGTTGGAATCCTTGCTCCTCCCATAACTATCGAGCAACAAATGATCTGTTGAATCGTTCAACAATAGTGGCAGGATAAAGACGGTTGTATGTAGCCATGGATCATTCTTGAATAATTGGGATATTGATGGGAGATTCTTTGAAAATGGTCTGAAAGTTGCAAGAATGCATGTAAGATTGCAGAGAGTATTGTGAGGAAGATTGGAATTCTAAAGAAATTTCAAGAATGCAAGAGTGAATAGTTTCAACAAGGAAGCTGTTTATATAGGCCTCGGTAGATATAACCATTAGGCTTTTCTGCCGTTTCAAATAGTAACTACCCGTTGGTATTCACTACCGTGGTAGAAAATTCGACAGATAGCTGTTACACTGTTTCTGCCTATTGGGACTCTTGCGACTTTGACACTCTGTACTGCCGCGGCAGCATACTTTCTACTGTGCATTGTTTCTCTGTCATTCTTGCTTTATTATTCTAAAAATAAATGAGATAAAAGTATTTTAAAGATAATTATTTATGTACTTAAATAAATAAAAAATAAAATTTTAAAATTGTTAACCTAAATTAATCTTAATATAATAATACAAAGAGTAGGGAAGAAATTAAGTTACTGGGAGTGCATGAAAATGCATCTCCCCAATTGTCCCTCTTTTTATGGCCAAGATGATGTTTTTGTGATTGTTGGTCATCCTTTTTAGGTTCTTCTTTGTGTGCAGCCTCTATTGTGGATTTAATTCTTTTTCCTAACATTCTACCGAGCATGCTACCAAGGCAGGATATTTTGGTGTTGATGGCATGGATAGCCTTGCACTCTTCTGGATCATCAGAATTGTTTAGATTGTGGAAGGTATTGAGTTTGACTTGTTGGTCATTGACCCTCATAGTCAACTCTCCATTTTCCACATCAATTAAGGTGCGTCCAGTAGCAAGAAAGATCTTCCCAGGATGATCGGTGCTTTTTCATCTGCTTCACAATCAAGGACAAGAAAATTAGTTGGAAATATAAATTTATCGACTCTTACCAATATGTCCTTGATTTTTCCTTTAGGGTGCATATATGATCGATCCGTAAATTACAGCAGCACTGTTGCTGGTTTTGCCCTTCCTATACCAAGTTTCTGAAAAACTTATTTAGGCATGAGATTTATGCTTGCCCCTAGGTCACAGAGTGCCTTTCCTTCATAGTTGTTCCCAATCGCACAAGGTATGGTGAAACAGCCAGGATCCTTTAGTTTGGGTGGCATGCGATTATGCAACATTGCCATGCACCCTTCAGTTGCTGCCACTGTCTCAAACTCACCTAGCCTCTTCCTTTTAGATTCAATGTCCTTCAAGAATTTAGCATAGTTGGGCATCTGTTCAATTGCCTCAACAAGTGGTAAGTTGATGTGGACTTGTTTCAGAATATCAAGAAATTTCTTGAACTGATGATCCTGTTTCTATTTTTTCAACCTTTGTGGGAAAGGTGGTGGTGGTCTCATCTCATCCAGGGTTTCATTAGATTGAAATTTATACCTGAAATTACTGGGTTGTTTACTGCCTCAGCAGGAAGTGCAGGTGCTGCCGAGCTTTCTCTTGGGGCATCGTCTTCGTACTCAGTCTGTTCAGCATTCAAGTCCTCCTTATCTGTATCCTTTTGTATTGTTTGTGGAGCTTTGGTTGCTGATTTGCCTATTGTTTCTTTCAGTTGTAGGCCACTTCTTGGTATGATTGCTTTGTACTGTTCATGGCCCATTCCTTTAGCAACTTCACTATTGCTAGGTAATCCCCCTTGTGGTCTTGTATTTTGTCTTAGAGCGAATTGACTAACTTGGGTTTCTAATAATTTTATTGCAGCATCTTGGTTTTGCAGTCTCATCTCTGTTCTATTCATGAAGTCGTCAGTCTTCTTCATGAAATTACTGTTCTCAGCCCAATTTTCATAATAAAGGCCTTGAGAGTATTTTCTAGTGAATTCATAGGTTGTTGTTGCTGATGCATCTGCTGCTGCGACAGTGACTGCTGCATCTGCTGCTGTGGTAGTGGCTGATAATTGGAGGTCTGGTTGGTGGGGTTTAAGGCATTGTTCGGGTTGCTCCATGAAAAGTTTGGGTGGCTTTTCCAAGCTGGATTATATGTATTTGACATCATGTTGTTATTCCGGTTATAATTTCCCATATAAAATCCAGTTTCCTCATCTTGCATATACTCAGAAGAATATATAGTCTTCACTTCTTGAGTATTCTGTTGTACTTGCATGTTCTGAACCATTTTGGTTAAGGTTGCCAACTGTGCTGCCACCGAATTATTGGTTTCTAACTCATTTACTGTGGCATGGCGGCTTAATCCTCCTCGCCTAGAAGTAGGAAATTGGAAATCATTCCTTGCGAGTTTGTTCAAAATTTCTATAGCTTATTCCGGGGCCTTGTCAAGGAGTGTGCCGTTTGCTGAGGCATCCAACATCATTCTAGTCGGGGCATTGGTGGCATTATAGAACATGGTTACTTGCGTCCATAATGGGAATCCATGTAGTGGACATCTGTTCAGTAACTCTCTGTAGCGTTCCCAAGCCTCGTACATAGGTTCGTCATCAGCCTATCTAAATGAAGTCACAATAGTCAACTGGAATACACTAACATAGACCACATCACTACATCAATCATTGTAACTAAATTATAAGAATCTCAACAAAATGTTAACTCTAACAATCAAAAATTATCAACGATCAATTTAAAAAATCAACTAACCAACGATCACATTAATATTTCTAAATCACTAGAAAGAAAAACCTTTACACCTATTTTAATATCGTCAACAATAGATCCAAGGAGTTACACTAGAACCAAATTGTAATAGAGACTAATCCAATTAGCAAAAAAATAAGATAACCATCAAACAATCAATCAAGCTTTTGATGCTACATTTTGAATAACCTTTGACAATCGGTACAATAAAGAGAAAGTATTAAAATAAAATTTAGTTTTAAAATTAAGAGATATCAGAGAGATAACCGAAGATGATTGAACCCAAGTTGCAATAGATAGAGATGGTAAAAGTTATTGATGGTTGAAATGACAATAAACTTGTAAAAATGCTATGACAAAAGATACTAAAATCATAAAAGGAAACATCAAACTAATTGGTAGAGAAATAAGAGCAAAGAAGAATCAGAATAGTAAAATGACAACGAAAGAGCAATCAACGACACAACTGAAACTCATGATCATAGAAATCAAATCTTTGAAGGAAGACCAATTACATGTGGTGGACAACATAGTGGAAAACAAATAATTAATCATTTGAACTCATTAGATTTTATTGAATCTCATTTTGTGGTTGTTTTATTGGTTTTCAAGTGTGCTTGTCTAAATAGGCTTTATAGTGAACCCGTTAGAATTTTAATTGAGTAAAATCCTCTACAATTAAGATTAAGTTGTATATTTAGGTTCAAAATCTCATAAATAATTATTTGAACTCATGAAATTCGATTAAATCTTATTTTGCGATCGTTTTATTGGATTTAAAGTTGCATTTCTAAATGAGGTTTATAGTGAACTCATTGAAATGTTAATCGAGTACAATGATTAAAATTGAGATTAAGTTGTTTAATCATGTTCTGAATCCTATAATAAAATATTGGAACTCATAAAATTTGATTTAATCTCATTTTGCGACGATTTTGTTGTGTTTAAAGTGTTCATATCTAAATGAGCTTTATAGTAAACTCGTTGGAATTTTAACCGATTAAAATGATCTAAAATTGAGATTAAGTTGTATAATTTGGTTCAAAATCCTATGATTAATTATTTGAACTCTTACAATTTGATTGAGTCTCATAGTGAACCGTTTGGAATTTTAACTAATTTAAATGTTGATACATGCACGTTCTAATCTTGTTAACTACGTTATAACTCTACAAAAAAGCTATATTTTAGGATTTTTTACTTATGTTATTGAGCGTTCATAAGCTTATATAGGTTCATTTAGTTGCATTTAGGTTCATAACATTGCATGTAGTTTTATAATTATGCCTTGTCATTTTCAGGTGGTAATAGGTGCGTTATTTCACGAGAAAGGTAGTCCTTTTGAGTTGTGTTGTGCAGGTAAAGCAAAAATGGAAGTTGAGGCAATTTGTCATGGCATTCGTAGAAGGACAACGATGGGAAAATGCCATGGCAAAGCTAGAGGAATCTTGTGCTGAGCTAGACGACAAGGAGATATTTTGATAAGAGTGTCAGCTGGTGCCATTACAACTGGCCGGGACCACTACAGCCTAGCCACAACCACCTTAGTAGGGGACCACAGCCAATATGGCCTGAATGCGAGCTACCTCAGTAGAGGACCACTGTCACCACTATCAGCCCTGCAGAAATACCATCACGTGAAGGGGTAGAAATGGATTTTTGCCTATCTTTTAGGATTTTTCATCCTTTTCAAAGACATAGTGACCTAGAAAAAAAAGAGAGGCCTTTAGAGGAGCAAAAACACAAGAAAATAGGGACCTTTCGATCTGTTTGTGGCGGAGGAAAGCTCCCACCGTTCTCCTCCAAACTCTGGCCAAGGAGTCCTCTATTGATAGAGCTCGAAGGGAGTGGTGTGCTAAGCACTCGGAAGGGGCTAGCACAACAAGGCGTCTCGTGGTGGTTGAAGAAGCCGACAGCCTGCGCATCTGAGGGTGTCTTCTAGTCCTCCTTCCTTTGCTCTATTTTTCATATTTTATGAGTATGATTGTTGAATGTTTAAGGTTTTATGTGGATGATATTACTTTAATATTTAGCACCACCATGTGAGCTTTGTTTAGGTGGTTGCTTTTGTGGATAATTATTTTTTGCTTTTATTAATATATTGTCTTCTATGTGTTTTTTTATTTCCTTTGCTCATTGGTTGTAATTATTTAGGCATTATAAGAGGCACGATAATGTCCTGTGTTTAGGTGCATGCTAGAGCACTCGGAAGAGGTGTAGCTATAGATCCTTAGATCATCCGGAAGGAGCTAAGATAGGATCTATATGAGCAATGGGTTCTAGACTGAAAATAGAGCCTAATCTAAGCCTAGAGCACTCGGAAGAGGCATTGGTGAGGGTTTCAACGACTAAAAGGAGTGTGCTTTACTGATAGATTAGTGCTACCCGAGTGACACGAGATACCATGGCATTTTAGTTTGTCAGGTTCCTATGACTCGGTAGAGCGGGAACACTTTAGAAACCTCTGTCGAGTAGATATGCACCATAGTTGTTTTATGTTCGTAAGAGTGAGGGGTAAGAAGTCCATAGGAGTTTCCACCAGTCATTCTCGAGAGAGTTTGTCAATAGAGGGTAAGTACAACATATAGTTTAAACGTGTTCCTGCATCGTGCTTTTGCCTCCGCATTTACAATATGCTTTCTTTACTTTACTTGTTATCTTGCAATCACACTGCTTTACACTTCACATATACTTCCACTCGTCTATCCTGCCATCACGTTTTCTTGGTGTGTTCTTGCATCGTGCTTTTCCCTCCACCATTTTCTCAGAGGCAAAACCTCTGTCGAGTAGATATGCACCATATTCTCTTGTTTATATCTTTATCTTTTTTTCTTTTTCTTGTTAGTGACACTTTTTGCCTTGACAAATTTACCTTGCACTTTACCTGAGATCCTCGTGGGAACGATACTCACTCACCCTATTATTACTTGTATGACTGTGTATACTTGCACATATATGTGTTTTCACATACATTATTTATAGCACTACACAGAACACACCAAGTTTTTGGTGCCGTTGCCGGGGATCTATCTAGAGTAAAATTGGTTATATTTATCTTGACATTTTTATTTTGCTTTGTTTATTTTTATAGTTTCGTTTTACTTGTTCTTTTTGTTTTTCTTTTCAGGGTCATTCCCAATGCATGTCCAGAAGGTCTACTGACGGACCTCTTTATCCTATAGTGCTTGAAATTGAGCGTTTTTTTCATCAAAGAAGGCGTAATCAATGTACAACTATGGACCCACCAATATAGGACCTAGTATTTCAAAATGTTGGGGTAAATCAGCATGCTACTGTACCTCGATCGAGAGCTATTATGGATCATTTAAATTCTATCTTGGATGATCTTAATCTTGGTATCGTGGCAATAGAAATTCAAGCTACCCATTTCGAACTAAGGCTTGTCATTTTCAATATGCTAAACTCTATTCGGCAATTTGGAGGAATGACACATGAAGACGCAAGGCAACATATTCGAGTATTTTTAGAAGTTTGTGACTTATTCCGTCAACAAGGAGTTCATGAGGATGTCTTGAAACTCAATTTATTCCCTTATCCTCTATATGGTCGAGGAAGGGGATGGTTGAGTGGAGTACCATCCGGATCGATAGAGTCATGGGCCGATCTATGCAAGAGCTTTTTACTACAGTATAATCCTCCAAATCTCAATACTCAGCTTAGAAATGACATTGCTTCTTTTTGACAAGGTGACGACGAGTCTATGTGTAAATGTTGGGATCGATACAAGGGATTGCTTCGCAAGTGTACAAATCATGGTTTTCAAGATTAGACTCAAGTTGTGATGTTCTACAATGGAGTCATTGCACCTACTAGGATGATGCTAGATGCCTCGGCAAATGGAACTTTGTTAGAAAAATCACCCGAGGAGGCATTTGACATTCTTGATAGAATTGCCAATAATGACTATCAATTTCCTTCTACAAGACTTGGAACCGGGAGCAAGGCACAAGGGACATTCGAGCTCGATGCTAAAGATTCACTATCAGCCCAACTCTTAGCTATCACCAACATGTTGAAGAGCATTCAACGTTCTAATAAAGTAAAGGAATTGAAGATGGTCAGTTCAGCATGTCTTTTATGTCATGTCAATCATCACGAGAGTAAGTGCCAGGAAGCCATGAGACAGCTAATTATGTGAGCAGCTTTAATAGGAGCAACAACAATCCCTACTCAAACACCTCTAATCCAGGATGGCGACAACATTCGAATTTTTCATGGTGAAACCAAGGACCCAGCAATCCTAATCCCACAGTGTGGAACCAAAATCAGAATGAGCCTCAAAATTTCCAAACGAATATGCCCTGGCATAATCAGGGAAAGGGGGCATCATAAACATCTAATACCAGTTCTTTGGAGGCGACCATGCAAGAATTTATTCTAAGTACCAAGAAGATGCTTCAAGAGCATACAACAACCATCAAGAACCAATGAACTTTATTGCAAAGCCACAACACTTCATTGCGAAATTTAGAGACTCAGGTTGGCCAAATTGCCATTACATTACAAGAACGTCAACCTCGACGTTTTTCTAGTGATACTGAAGTCACTAAGACATACGATAAAGAACAATGTAGCACGATCACATTAAGGAGTAACACTCAACTTAATCAACAAAATAAGTTTATGGGAAGAAATCTGAAGTTTCCTTACCCGAATCTACGCAAGAAGAAATGCCTGAGCAAATTTTTGAGGAAAAGAACCTGGAGGAAGGTTTGACAAAGGAACCTACCGATGGAGCGAGCAAAAATACCTCGGTAAAATCAGTTCCTACACCACTAATGGAAGAAGTTAGACCCCCACCACCCATCACCCATTTTTGAAAGAGATAGTCATGAAGAAGCGTAAAGTGGAGAAGTTTGAGACAATTGCTACGATAAAAGAGTACTGCTCTACTTTGAGTAATTTACCATCGAAGAAGAAGGATCCGGGCAACTTCATTATTTTATGTACCATTGGAGAAAAGTTCATTGGGAAAGCACTCTGTGATCTTGGATCAAGTGTAAATCTAAAGCTCAAGTCAATTTTTGTGAAGCTTAGCATGGGAGATACAATACCTACATCCGTTATTTTGCAACTAACCGATTGTTCCCATATGAGATCTGAGGGGAAGATATCATAGTGAGGGTGGACAAGTTCATGTTTCCAGCCGACTTCCTCATACTTGATTGCAAGACTGATGCTAATATACCTATCATCTTAGGAAGACCTTTCCTAGCAACCGGTCACATTCTCATTGATTGTGAGAAGGGTGAGGTCACAATGCGAGTAGCCAATCAAAGATTGACCATTAACATCAACTGATCTCTCAAGTACATGGATGATTCTAAAGAATGCCGGAGCATTTTAGAAGCAGATTATGAGCTATCAATAAAAGCTGATCATTTTTACCACAACAATTTTATGCAACTGGATGAGTATGAAGAGTTCATGAAACAAGAAGAGGAAGAATCTAGTAAATCTTCATTGTAGGAACACCAATATAGTATGCTGATAGCTAGAAACTATTCGAGCTTCAAACCTCTTGATTTCGAGGAATTTAGTCCTCCTAAGCCTTTGTTACTCAATGCACCGAAGCTGGAGCTGAAGATTTTGCCACAACATTTGAAATATGCTTATTTGGGTGAAGATGAGACCCTGCCTGTTATTATTACTGCATATCTTAATTCTGATCAAGGGAGAAGTCTACTTTCTGTTTTGTTACAGTATAAACGAGTAATAGGATGGACCATGGCGGATTTAAAGGGGATTAGTCCTACTATCTATATGCATCAAATACTTCTGGAAGAATGCCATGGCAAATCCGTAGAGCCACAACATAGACTCAACCCCATTACGAAGCAAGTTGTTATGAAGGAGATTTTCAAATAGCTTGATGTTGGAGATATTTACCTAATATCGGACAGTTCATGGGTAAGCCCGATTCAATATGTACCCAAAAAAGGAGGTACGACCGTGGTGAGCAATGAGGACAATGAGCTATTGCTAATGAGAGTAGTGACCGGATGGAGGATCTGTATAGACTATCGAAAGCTCAACAAGGCTATGAAGAAGGACCACTTTCCTCTACCCTTCATCGACTAAATATTGGATCGCTTAGCGGGCAAAGCTTACTATTGTTTCTTGGATGGATATTCGGGTTATAACCAAATAGCCATAGCACTGGAGGACCAAGAGAAGATCACTTTCACTTGTCCTTATGGCACTTATGCTTTTCGAAGGATGCCCTTTGGATTGTGTAATGCTCCAGCAACTTTTTAGCACTGCATGCAAGCTATCTTCTCTGATATGGTTGAGGACTCTCTTGAGATATTCATGGACGACTTCTCTGTATCTGGAGAAAGTTTCTAGAATTATCTTGGCAATTTAGCAAAGGTCCTGAAATGATGCGAAGAGGCTGGCCTTGTGTTAAATTGAAAGAAATGTCGCTTCATGGTGATGGAAGGTATTGTGTTAGGCCATAAGATCTCACACAAAGGCATTGAAGTAGACAAAGCTAAGATCGAGGTGATCGAGAAGCTATCACCACCAACAAATTTCAAGGGCATAAGAAGTTTTCTTGGACACGCGGGATTCTATAGGAGTTTCATCAAGGATTTCTCCAAGATCTCCAAGTCGTTGTGCATGTTGTTGCAGCAAATTAGCCTTTTGTATTCGATCAAAAATGTCACGGCGCTTTCACAGACCTGAAGCAAAGCCTAATCACTGCACAAATTATTGTTCCCCCAGATCGGACACTACCGTTCGAGCTGATGTACGATGTAAGCGACTACGCCGTTGGAGAAGTCTTGGGGCAGCGCTGAGATAAAATTTTTCATGTTGTTTATAATGCTATCTGTACTTTAAATGATACACAACTTAATTATAATACCACAGAGAAAGAGCTTCTTGTTGTGGTATTTGCATTTGATAAGTTTAGGCAATACTTGATAGGCACTAAGGTCATTGTTCACACCAATCACTCAGCGATTAAATACTTAATAACTAAAAAGTATGCCACACCTAGGCTCATTAGATGGATACTGTTGTTGCAAGAATTTAATTTAGAGGTGGTAGATAGGAAGAGCACAAAAAACCAAGTTGCTGATCATCTTTCTAGGCTAGAAGTTAACCTGGAATGTCATGGCAAAATTGAAATACATGATGAATTTCCTGATGAGAAAATTCTTTATACCATGACAATTCCGTGGTATGCTGACATTACTAATTTTCTTGTTAGTGGTGTTTTGCCTTTTGACATGACTAGTCAAGGAAGAAAAAATTCAGACATGACGCGCAGTTCTATTTCTAGGATAAGCCATATCTGTTCCTGAAGAAGAGCAATACGATATTTTGCATCACGGTCACACTGGCCCATGTAGAGGTCACTTCGGAGGAATGAGGACTGTTGCAAAGGTCCTCCAATCAGGTTTTTATTGGCCTACCTTATTCAAAGATACCCTAGAATTTTACCAAGCGTACGATCGATGTAAGAAGACTGGAAACATCTCCAGACGTCATAAAATGCCACGATAAAATATCTTGGAGATCGAGTTATTTGACGTGTGGAGTATAGACTTCATGTACCTTTCCCATCCTCATTTGGATATTTATACATCCTTTTGGTAGTGGACTACGTGTCCAAGTGGGTTGAAGCCATTGCAACGCCAAGAAACGATTCAAAGACAATGCTTATGTTTCTTCATAAGCACATTGATGAGTTTTTGAAAAGGCTATTATTTACTATTCTTTTCCTAAACAATATGTACTCCTCATTACCACTAATTTGAACTGATACATATACTTATTGTTCAATAATTGATATTTTGCTGCTAAAAACCTTCCACATAAACCTTCCACAAAACTACTAAAAACCTAGCCGAAAATACCGAAAACTAAGCCAAAACGCATTCGAAACAACATCAGCCCTTAAACTATTGAATCTAACCTCTAAACCTCCTCAATTATAAACTAAAAACACTTTCAAACCATCCTTATACCTCCATCAAAAGAAAAACACCTAAAACAACCCATAAAACAACCGAAAACCACCTCTAAACAAAATCGATTCAATTATTTCGAGATTAAATTAATGTTCCATCAATTCAAGACTCAATTAATCATCAAGTTAAGTTTAATTTCATAAAAAATCATCCTAATTTTAGCCTTGAATTAGATCTAACCTAATTTCTTAAAAATTACCCCAAAACATCAAAATCTTGAATTAAAATATGAAATCAAGTTTAGATTATTGATTTGTAAGCCAAATATTTCGGAATATCAAATAAAGAACCTTAGAAATGTAAAAAATCATAAAATTACCTTGAGATCAAACCACCAAAAAGATGTGAATTCTTCTTTCGATTTTCCTTGAAAATAGATAATGATTTTGTAAAATCAATGGGTACGTTTTGTAGAGAATGAAATAAAAAGTAAAATGAGATAAATCTTGATTAAAATGGAGAAGAAGTCAGCAAGTAATTGAAAAAATCTTGGAGAGAAAATAGAGTGAAAATGGGGAGAAAGTTTCGGAGAAAAGATGAGAAAATAAGAGGTTAGAAAAGAAAATGAAAATAACTTCTAATTAAAAACAAATTTTGGGGGATAATCTCTAATTCAAATAAATTAGGTTAATGACCCTCTAAGAATTCTAAGCTTTGGCTTACTTTCCAATTTAGTCACTAAAACTCTCAAATTTCTAAAAATTGCAATTTAACCCCTAAATTTTCTAAAATTTATAATTTAGTCACTAATATAATAATTAGGCTTAATTAAATCCAATTAAAACTTGAATAATATCCCTTTAAATCAAAAATACCATTTTTAATATTTTTAAAACATTTCTATACATTTATTATTTATCTAATTAAATTATTATTATTTTAAATTTCTCAGAATTAATGAATCGAAGAATCCGATTCGACACGAATCAAATCCTCCCTAACTAACACTCAAACTACTAACCCTAAACCGGGATGTTACATCACATTTTGTTGAAGTTTTATTGGGATTAAAAGATTCTTGTCTAAATGGGCCTTATAGGGAATCTGTTCTAATTTTAACCGAGTAAAAAGCTAAAAATTTGAGATTAATCTTTATAATTTTATTCAAAAGTCCATAATTATTTTTTGAACTCATAAAATTTGATTTAATAACATTTGGTTATCGTTTTGTTGGGATTAAAATGTACATGTCAAAATGGGCTTTATAGAGAATTTGTTCAAATTTTAACCGAGTAAAAAGCTGAAAATATGAGATCAATCCGTATAATTTTGTTCAAAAGCCCATAATTAACTATTTGAACTCATAAAATTTGATTTAATAACAGGTAGTTATCGTTTTGATGGGATTAAAACGTACTTGTCTAAATGGGCTTTGTAGAGAATCCGTTCGAATTTTAACCGAGTAAAAAGCTTAAAATTTGAGATTAATCTATATAATTTTATTTAAAAGTCCATAATTAACTTTTTGAACTCATAAAATTTGATTTAATAACATTTGGTTATCGTTTTGTTGGATTAAAACGTGCTTGTCTAAATGGGATTTATAGAGAATCCATTCGAATTTTAATCGAGTAAAGAGCTAAAAATATGAGATTAATCTGTATAATTTTGTTCAAAAGCCCATAATTAACTATTTGAACTCATAAAATTTGATTTAATAACATTTGGTTATCATTTTGATGGGATTATTATGTGGATTTCTAAGTGGTCTTTATAGAGAATTCGTTCGAATTTTAACTGAATAAAAAGTTGAAAATTTTATATTAATTTGTATAATTTTGTTCAAAAGCCCATAATTAACAATTTTAACTCCTAAAATTTGATTTGATAACATTTGGTTGCCCTTTAATTAGGATTAAAACATGCTTGTCTAAATGGGCTTTATAGAGATTATGTTCGAATTTTAACCGAGTAAAAAGCTAAAACTTTTAGATTAATCTATATAATTTTGTTAAAAGCCCATAATTAACTATCTGAAATCATAAAATTTTATTTAATAATATTTGGTTGTCGTTTTGTTGGAATTAAAACCTGCATGTCTAAATGGGCTTTATAGAGAATTAGTTTGAATTTTAACCGAATAAAAAGCTAAAAATCTGAGATTAATCTGTATAATTTTGTTCAAACGCCATAATTAACTATTTGAACTCATAAAATTTGATTTAATCACATTTGATTGTTATTTTATTGGGATTAAAATGTGCTCTTTTAAATGGGCTTTAAAGAGAATCCGTTTGAATTTTAACCTAGTAAAAAGCTTAAAATTTGATATTAATCTATATAATTTTATTCAAAAGCCCAAATTAACTTTTTGAACTCATAAAATTTGATTTAATAACATTTGGTTGATGTTTTGTTAGGATTAAAACGTGCTTGTCTAAATGGGCCTTATAGGGAATTTGTTCTAATTTTAACCGAGTAAAAAGCTAAAAATTTTAGATTAATCTATATAATTTTATTCAAAAGCCCATAATTAATTTTTTGAACTCATAAAATTTGATTTAATAACATTTAGTTATCATTTTGTTGGGATTAAATCGTGTATGTCTAAATGGGCTTTATAGAGAATCTATTTGAATTTTTTGAAGGAAAGGTCCGCATTAAAAAAAAACTATAGCCAAGTCACCTTAAGAGGTGAGTAGGCCCCTATGGGGAAAAGAGTACCCAAGGTTTTATTGAGAAGAAGAGTAAAACCTCTTCGAGTTTACAAAAGCCCGAATAAATTCAGGAAAGATACAGTCAAAAGAGCAAGAAACAAAAGAACGCAAAGCCCTAGTAGCTAAGACATGGTCTACAACATTTGCGTATCTGGGTACATAACAGATCTTATAATTAGGCAAAGTACCAAGAAAAGATCAGATTCGAGACACCAAATGTTGAATTGTGGAAAGATCTTGGTGATGAGTGTTGTTTACTTTGTTGGCAATGGAAGCAAAGTCAGATTCAAAAATCACTTTAGTCCAGCAATTGGCAGCAGCAAATTTTAAACCTTCTAGAATAGCAAGAGCCTCGGCAGAAGCTAGATCCGAAAAAACAAGAAGCATAGATCATCCACCGAGGACAAAACCAGAAGAGTCTCGAGCGATTATGCCTGCAGCAACACCCCTTAACACAGGGTCAAAGGCCCTATCTGTGTTAATTTTGACGAAACTAGGGATTGGTTTCGTCCATCTAGCTTGAGCAAAGGTGGGATCAGCTAGCTTGGAATGTAGGTGAAAAGCATCATTAACTGATGTATAGTCCTCAAAAACTTTTTGCACATTGAAAACAATTAACCAAGCCGGTTAGAGGGGACTGTTATGGACGAGGTCATTACGACAGTTCCATAGATTCCAAAGGATCATAATAAGGAATGAGAATTGATGTGAGGAAAGAAACTCAGCAACTTCAGAAAACCACTTTGGGTAGAGTTATGGATGTTGGAGAAAATTCGAGTAGGGAGCCCTGCCAACTGGAGCACCTTCTTGGCACTAGGACAATTTCGCATAGCATGGATAGTGGTTTCAATGGTCATGTCGCAAATTGGGCACACCCCTGTACCAAGATTGGCCTGAAGGATTTTATGGCCAATTAGAATTGCATCATGACATAGCCGTCATCCAAAGGAACGGACCTTGGGTAAAGTGGGTAGTTTAGATAGAACTTTCCAAAGATTAGATGGCCTATTAACTCACCCAAGTTGCAGTTGTAAAAATTGGTAACCTGATCAAACTGAATATATACTAGAGTCATGGTAACCCCAAAAAGTGGAGTCCTTTGTGTCATTGATAATGGGTACATTAAGGATGGTGTTAGCATCTTCATGGGAGAAGTATTCTCGTACTTTTGGTTCATCCCATCGGGTCATGTTAGACAACATGAAAGTACTTGCACAAAGAGGTACTTCGTCATTCACCTTATAGCCCCCATAAAGATGTATAGGCTGAGAGCCTCCTCAATTTTCAAAGTGGATCTGAATTTTACTAGACATGCCTGGCCGTTTGAAAAAACCATTACGAAGTTTTAAGATTACTATGTTAAGACCTTTGTAGGCAAAAGAAGATCTCCGAGCATGATCAGAGTCAAGGATAGAACCCGATGGGTAATATTTATTTTTGTAGACTTGATTAAGGAGATTATCAAGTTCACAAACCAAACGCCGAATTTGTTTACCTAGTAAAGCAACATTGAAGTGGTGTAGATCACGGAAACCTATACCTCCTGCTGCTTTCGGCAAGCAGATAGTGTCTTAAGGGAGCATATGCTAACCTCGTTTATCAACTTTACTAGACCACCAATATTGACGTATTGAGGTGGTCATTTCATCAATAATATTTTAGGGTAAAAAGTAACAAGACATAACATACTGGGGCATAGATTGTATGACTGATTTAATGAAAATTTCTCTACCATTAAATGATAAGAGGTGTTTATCCCATTTACTCAAGCGAGCATTCATTTTTTCCATAGTAAAACCCAAGGCCACTGTCTTATTCTTTCCTATTAAAAGGGGTACCCCTAGATAAATGTCTAGATCATCAACTTCTCTTACATGGAGGATATCATTAATTTCCGCTCGAAGCGACATGAAAGTTTTTCAGGGAAAAGAAAATAGTAGACTTTTCAAAATTTACCGCCTGGCCAGACGAAGTAGCATAAGTATGCAGAGCATCCTTGAGGCGTTGAGCTTCTATAGTTGTATTCTTAATGAATACAACACAGTCATCTACAAAAAGAAGATGGTTAACACGTGGCTCATTCCTACTAGCATAGAGTCCGGGTATATTACCACTTTCTTGCTTAGCATTGAGTAATGCTGAAAGGCCTTGGGTACAAAAAAGACAAAGGAAAGGAGATAGAGGGGCCCCTTGTTGTAACCCTCTATGGGGTTTGAATGGTTGTGATAGGGAATCATTAACACATACTTGGAAGCTAATTGAGGATATACATCTCATAATAATGAAAAACCCAAAGGGTATTAAACCCTAATCGAAGCATAATTTGTTCAAGGAAAGGTCATTCAACACGATCAAAAGGCTTTTCCATGTCAAGCTTTAAGCTAGCACCTTTTGCAAGCGAAGTCTCACCGGTATTAAGAGTATGGATAAGCTCGTGGGCAATGAGGATATTATCAATAATATTCCATCCTTGAACAAAAGTAGCTTGATTACCACTTATGCATAATGGTATAATAGACTATAGACGATTAACAAGTACTTTCGCAACAGTCTTGTAGAGGACTGTGCCAAGGCTAATAGGCCTGAGATGACGCATTGTAATGGGGTCGCTAATCTTGGGTATGAGAACAATGGTAGTACGATTGACCTCTTCTATGTTAACCGACCCTCGTAGGAGTCCAAGGACGAGGTCTATAAAATCGTGGCTAAGGATTGTAACATCTCGGTTTTGGGTTTAGGAGTTATTAGACTCTGAACTATGATTAGTTTCGGGTTAATTTTAATTAAAGAAATGATTTTTACAAAAGTTCATAATATTTATAGAAATGTCATTAATAAAATTTATAAGGGATTTGAAGAATCAAAATACCCTTTTTCTCATCTTCTTCAAAACTAAGTTAAAAACTCTCTAAAGACCCTCATTCTTTATTTCTTCATCATCCAAGAGCTTTTTCAAAAGGTAATTTCATATTTGATTTATTCTTTTAATTTTCTATCTTTTGATAGTTAAAAATCCTATTTTTATCAAGTCTTGGAGAATCTCTCTATTTTTCAAGGTTCGATAAGAAAAGCGAGAATTTTATTGAAATTTCGGATGGGCTTAGTAAAACAAAGTCTAACGATGCCTTTGAACTCTTTAATGAAATTAAAAACATGTTAGGAAAATGGTTTAATCTTAGCAAACCTGAAACTAGTCATATGGAGGATTTTTATAATTGTTGTGGTCGAGTTTTTGGTTGGGTTTTGTTTAAAATAAAGGGTTGGAGGTATATAGAACCTTGGTAGGTGTCTTTAGAATGTTTAAAGGATGAATTTTGAGTAGTTAAATGAGGTAGATGATTGAATTCCCGAAGTGGTTGCATTAGGCAATTTTTGAAAGTGGAAAATGAGTGTTTTGAGGGTGCTTTAGTGTTGAAATGAAGGGCTGATGGTTATACTATATATAAGTGATGTTTTAGACATGTTTTAAAGTGCTCTAGGTGTTTAAATTGAAGGGTAATTGTTGTGTTTTGCTTAAGTACGAAAATAAAAATAATTGGGATGAATTTGGTTTTGAATTATTGAGAAAATATTATGGATTTTTGAGCTGATGTAAAACAGTGAATTTTTGGTTGATTATGAGGTTAATACTTTAATTTTGGTTTGTTTGAAGCAACACATTTGGCTTCGGGTGATTTGAGTGCAATTTCGGAAGGTTCGAGGCTTGATTTGGCTACCGTTAGAGTTGTGTGGTGAGTGGAAAAATATTTTGAACTTGACTTTGGTTCAAGGAAGATTTTGGGAGTTTGGATTAGGCTTGATAAGCGAATCCAAACTCAAGAGTAAGATATACTCATTTTACTTACCTTGTATATTTTTCAAATGGTAAAGATTGGAAAGCTTGTTGTGTTTAATTATTGTCGATGGCATGTTAATTGTTATGTTGAGTTATGTTGTTTATCTATTGATTAATGACACGTTAATATCCCATATGATATATTTGTAAGATGTTGCAGGTTATGCTTGTAAGTGGTAAGTAAGACCACTTGCGTATGGTAAGATTATAGCCGGGTGGCTATGTAAGACATTGTAAGCCGTAAGATGTTGTAAGATTATATTATGGTAATGATGTTGGCATTCGTTGAGTCATACCGGGTATAATTGGTCGACCAATAGATATAAGAATAGTGCACTATGAGACAAAATTCGTATATGTTTCAGATAAATTCGGTCATGTCGGACAGAACTCGTATACGTGTAAGATAAATTCGGCCGTGTTAGATAAATTTGTATGCGTGTAAGACATTTTCGCATATCTGTGTATAATAACCGAGTTTGCCAACATACTTATCTTAATTGCTATGAATATGTGTTTTTATGTTATGTTGTAGAATTTGGTTGCTCTCGTAAGTTGTAAGATGCTATGATGTAAGATGTACGAAATGATGTTAGTCTTTATTTTCAAATAAAGCTTGAACCCTGCATTTTTGTAGTTACGTTTTTGAGTTCTGCTCACTAAGAATTTATGCTTACACTCTCGTTTTTCAACAATGCAGATTGTAATATCCCGGTTTTGGGTCTAGTAGTTTGAGTGTTAGTCGGGGAAGTTCGATTCAGGTCGAATTGGATTCTTTGATTTCATTATTCTGGGAAAATTAAAATATTAATATTTTAATCGGACAGGTAATAATTTTTATGAAGAGATTTTAAAAATATTAAAATGATGTTTTAAAATTAAAGGAATATTATTTGAGCTTTAATTTGATTTTTCATTAAGCTTAATTTTGTATTAGTGACTAAATTGTGAATTTTGGAAAATTTAGGGGTTTAATTAATAATTTTCGAAAATAAGGATTTTTAGTGACTAAATTGGAAAGCAAGTCATACTTAGAATCCTTAGAGGGCCATAAACCCAATTTATTTTTAATTAATGATTTATCCACCAAAATTGTTTTTAAATAATTTTATTTTGGATGATAATTATATTTTCTTTTGTAACTTCCCATCTTCCCATCTTTTCTCTCCAATTTTCTCTCTATTTTCTCTCCACCTTCTTCTCCAAATTTCTTCAATTACTTACTGATTTCTTCATCATTTTCAACAAGATTTATTTCATTTTACTCATCCTTTCATTCTCTACAAAACCTACTCATCAATTTTACAAAATCAACATCAATTTTCAAGGAAATCAAGAAGAGGATTTCTCATATTTTTGGTGGAGATAATTTCAGAGGTAAAATTCTGATTTCTCATCTTTTTGTAATATTCTTTATTGAAGTTTCCAAGTATTGGCTTGCAAATCAACAATTAAGATTTAATTTTATGTTTCTAGTTCAAGATCTATGGATTTTATGGAGGTTTTTGTGAAATCTTTTTAGATCTCAATTTATGTTGTTATTAGGATGATTTAATTATGATATTATTTCAATTAAATAATTGATTGAGTATTGAAATGATTTAATATCAAATTAATCCCAGAATAATGTAATCGGTGGTGTTTTAAGGTGGTTTTCGGTTATTTTAGGTGCTCTTCTTTTGCTGGAAGTATATGGATAGTTTGGAGGTTATTTTAGATCATAATTGAGGTGGATTAGAGGTTAGAATCATTAGGTTATGGGCTGATGATGTTTCGGATGCGTTTCGGCTTAGTTTTTGGTCTATTTGGCTAGGTTTTCGGTAGTTTTGTGGAGTTCCTATGTGGCTGCTGTTTTGAGTATGTTATGATGTGAATATGCTCTATTTTTAATGTTTTAGAGGAAATGCAAGAAGGTGCATAAGTGGCTGGTGCATTGGCGTTGTCGTTGGAGCATCGGCGAGGGCTTATTTCGCTTGTCGGTGAGTGATTTTGGGTTCCAAGTGAATCACATTGGTTCGGTTCGATTTTGGAGACTATAGAATAGTGTGAAAACTTTCCATAGTTTAAGAGTAAGTGATTTGAATGACTTTGATGCATTTTTTTAGTATCGGCAATTTCGAAAATGGCTTTTATAGAAATGATTTATTAAGACTTTTGAAATGCATAATATGAGGTTATTTGCCCTACATTTGATAAAGCCGTTAAGCATGATTTTTGTTCACATGATGAACATATTATGAATGCATTATGAGCAGCAAGTTAACATGCATGATTGGTACTGATATTGACTTAATGACACTAACTTTAGATTCGAATACAAATGACATGTCATTAGGATAAAGTACACTATAAAAATGATGAGATTATTGATGTTGCCTACACGTAAACAAGGGTGACTTTGTGTCTGACCGTGCGTGTAGAGCTTGCCTAAATATAAACAAGGGTGACTTTGTGTCCGACCATGCATGTAGAGCTTGCTTATATATAAACAAGGGTGACTTTGTGTTCGACCGTGCATATAGTTGACCCATACGTAAACAATGGTGGCTTTGTATTCGATTGTGCATAGTGGGGGTAACATGTGTACAAGGGTGATTATGTATCCGACCGATGCATGTTAAGACCAAGTGTCTCGCATTTTGATAAGGAATTCGTGTATTCGGTGAACTTAAAGTTCACATTAAGTTGTCACTAGTATGCCAATAGGCATGATACAAGGAATGATTTGATTATGATGATGAACATGACTTGGTTAAGTATGATTTAATTTTCCACAAAGTATGCATGCATGGTTTTTAAAAGGTTTTAATATTGCATTGATGAACTTGTTAGAGCTACCTCACTAAGCATGTTTTGCTTAAGCTATCTTTTCTCATCCATGCAAAGAAATAAAGGCTACTCGGACAACCATTTTGGGTAAGAGGATCCAAGGGGAGGACATTTCATATTTTGGTATGTTTTGGAAAATAAGAAGGGGGCTTGGCATTGTATAAACTGGACTCCCTAAGAGTGTGTTTTGATTTTTGCTAAAGAATTGTAATAGACATTTGTTAAAATAAATTGCTTGTTGTTTTTGGTGTGTATTGTGTAGTTGAAATTCCTAGAAGTGCATTTGGTTAAGTGTGACTTTTGGTTGAGTTAATCTTTAGGAAGCATGCCTATAGGTTCTTTGGACTATATGATGACTATGAATGGATGTTTTAAAGTGCCTAAGGTGACTAGGAGTTATGCATCTAGTTGTTAGTGATTTTAGTTATGAGTGGATGAGATTAAACCAACCTTAATTGCTCAATTTACGTTCTGTGCACAGGGGTATCGAAATACCCTATGGTGGTATCGATACCTCACGGCATAAAACAGGCGGCATCGAACCATGACTCGATGCAATTAGCTCATTGTGTACAAGGGTATCGATACCACTCAGGGAGGTATCGATACCATTTGCTTTCGAAGGATGGTTTAGCCCTATTGTCATTATGGTATCGATACCATGCCTGAAGGTATCGATACCCATGATCGAAAAGGAAGAATTTTAAGCATGGATTTTCGTATGGTGTCAGTTATTTACTTGTATTCAAATAAGGTTGCTATGAATATCATCTTGAGTTGAAAAATCACCGTGATGCATGATGTTAACTTAATTTCATATCGGTTAATCAAAGTCGGATGTAGTACCTAGGTTTTACGTGTTTTACATTTTGGACCCTAAATATTGAAACATGAAATTGATGATGCTATGATGCTCCGATTGACCTAAAATTTATTGAGAGTATGTTATGCATGTCTAATTGGACTATGGTAGCTTGAATTCCTCATTGGTGGTTTGAATTTAATATATTTACGATTTAGTCCCTAAGTGCATAAATGTTGATTGCTAGATTAACTATAGACCGAATGTTTCCGTTCTCGTTTTGCTTGAACCCATTACACATAGGAATTTAATTGTGCATCTAGTTAAAGGAAAAAAAAGTATATCGGTTATTAGGTTTGTTTATCAAATCGGACCTTCGCGGGTTTGGTTCGATATTCCCCGTGTAACCCATTAGTGATGGTTCCGCCTAGGCCGGGCTAAGGGGATTACACAGATTGTTAGCTCGAGAGTTAGTACGATGCGAGGAAGGGCGTCCAAGCGTGTTTCTCGTTAGCTCAAGTATGATTTAGTTGCAGTAATGTATTAGCTAGCAATGGGATATGCTATATTGTTTAGGAGCGTTGTTCGACTCCAATGTTGACTTATGCTTTGGATGATTTCATGCATGGTTTATTTTCGCCATGGTTTCCTTGAGTTAGCATGTTGATTTATCTTTCGAAGTTATGGTTATGTGGATACTATCTTTGATGTTGTTTGAACCCTTTTATGTATGAGCTCTACGTCTTGTTGCTTGAGTATGATTCGAATGGATGTGTATGAGTTCCAAGCATGTGAAACCTGATCTTTGAATTCTATAATGTCTTATGCATGTTAAGTATGCTTGTATGTGGTTGTTGGGTTAGTCCTTAGCTGTTTGTGCTTTAAAAATTTGTCCAAATGCAGGGGCCTTTAGTTTCATCTCGTACCGATACGCCAATATCGTATTGAACCTTCGGGCTTTCGGTAAGCCCAATAAGTTTGGCTTAGAGCCTGTGTACAGATACGTTGATCGTTTGGGCTCGGAAAGGCTTTTTAGGGTTGGTTATTGGAGTCGGGTCTTCGGACTTGACTTCGGTAATCCCCGTGTAGCTACCTCGGGTCGGCCTTGCGACTAGAACGGGTCGAAGGGGTTACAAGGATATCCCAATGTTTCCTAAAGAAACCACTTGGGAAGTCCTGGGGCTTTTCGTGGGTCAATATCCCGAAAAACAACGGTAACTTCATCTACTGTGAAGTCCTTAAGAAGGTCATTATTCATTGGTTCAGTAACAATAGTAGGAATGCTTTCCAAAATGAAAGGAGAAATAGTAGGGGGAGGACGAAAAAAGGTTTTGAAAGTAGTCAATAGCAATAGTCATTATGTCATTTATATGCGTTTGCCATATATCTTGGTTGTTAAAAAGCCCAACAATATTATTCTTCTTTCGTCGACCATTCGCTCGGGTATAAAAAAAGGAAGTATTTTTATCATCATGTTCTAACCATTATGTCCTAGCTCGTTGAGCCCAGTATATTTATTTCGTATTTAATAAGCTATCAAGCTCACTTTTAGCGTATATAATGTTTTGAATGTCCGCATCAGAGAGGTGGTGGTTGAGGCACATATTAATGAAATCATTAAGTTGGTTAATACGTTCATTGGATTTGATACGTTTTTTTATTTGTCAGGAGGATAGAAATCTTCTAGTGTCCTAAAGTTTAGCTAATTTGTAGTGGGAATGGCTTGACCAAATCTCTCTAATTCGAGAGGATACTTCTGGACTATCAGCCCAGCAAGTCTCAAACCGAAAAAGGTTGTTAAAATGGTTAGATCGAGGAGCCCGAGGTGGATTAGTATCTGATAAGATGGGGCAATGGCCAGATCGTACCTGAAAGAAAAATGTAGCTTGGAAGTTTGGAAAGGAGTTAAACCAAGCAAAATTACCAAGGAAATGATTGATTCATTCGATAATTGTTTTCGTATTACATCAGGATCTAGTCCAAGTGAACCATTTATACGTTGGTTTATAATCAAAGAGATTATTCTTAGTTAACAATCTCTGAAATTATTAATTTGTGATCACGCACGCCGGATACCGCCTTGTTTTTTATTATCATGGAGTATTTCATTAACGTCCCCTCCTAAAAGACAAGGAAGGGGAGAGGCAGATTGCAAAGAATCTATCAGTTGCCAAGTTTTGTACTTATTCGCAGTTTCAGCGAATACGTGTAATCCTGAAAAATGGAACTGTGATTTCCCAAAAGATATAGTAACATCAATATGACGATCAGAGTAAGAAAGCAAATTAATAGTAGTTTTAGTATTCCAAAGAAGAGCTAGCCCTTTGCAAGAAGGGCTAGAATCAATAGTTATACATCCTTGCATCTCTAATTTGATCCGAATATGGTCCATATTGTATCTGTTTAACCTAGTTTCACAAAGGAACAAAAAATCGGCATCATGTTTGGAGGTAGCACATTATAGAACGAGAACTATCTGGGTGTTTCCAAGACCCTGACAGTTCCAACATAACAGTTTCATTTTTCTCGGCGGGTTGAACATCGTCAACCACCACCGAAGAATTTTTTGCGCTGCTCATCCCAGCTTTCTCAATAGAGGCCTCTTCCAAAGGACGAAACCTCTTAGTTGCGATATTTTTGGTGTCTCTACTTGGAGTAGGATTGAAAATTTATATCGTAGTATTTATTACGTTAAGCGGCAATACACCATGAGATGTGTTGGTAAAATCCCATTGGAAGGTGGTATATAGTAATAATCAAAGTAAAAGAGAGTTAGTATGCTTGTTAGTATGCATATAAATGGAAAGTGGTTCAACAGTAAATAATAACTCACCCATATAAACGTCAACATCATAAAAGGTGTTAGAAAAAATTTATGGATAACATAAAATGAAGAGAACGCCAAAGATATTCAAATGATACATAGACAAAGAGATAAAGGAAAAAATTAAAACATTAATATAGCAAATCGAGTAAGAAAACAAAACAATAAAGGTTTTATTATTCCATCTGAAAGAAAGCCTTGTATGAAAAGGACTGAGAAGAAGGGCAAAGCAGCCATGCATTCCTAATATGATCATAAAATGGACTAAGAAATTGATTAACCTAGAGGCAATAATGAAAAAAAGAACGGCATCATGCTTGGAGATAGCACATTGCAAATCAAGAACTATTTGGGTGTTGCCAAGACCCGGACAGTTCCAATATAAGATTATCATTTTGCTCGGCGGGGTTGTTCAAAATTAACCTCCACCGGAGAGTTTTTTGCACTGCTCATCCTTGCTAGTCGCTCTAGGCTGTTTAAGTCTGTTACCCTCATCTGAAGGTGGAGTCCTTTTAGTGCCTCTACTCAAAGTAGGACGAGTAACTCGTGTAGGAGTTAGCGTAGTATCAAGCCATTCGTCTGCCTCCTGAAAGTCATGGTCATTGGTGAGTTCAGACTCCAAATCTTGGATTTCAAGTTCCAATAAGCTCACCTCCCTTGTGTCGCCATTAGTCTTGTGTCGGGTAGTAATATTAGAGACAAGATCAGGAAAAACCATTTGTAATGGTTGTGGAGGACATCGACAAGCGGATAGTTTATTGAAAATGGTTGGAAGGAGTTTAGGTCCCTTTGGGATAGTCTGTGAAGGTTCGTTACTTAGAACAAACTCATATTCATTAACTGTAGGAGATGGCATAGGGGAATTACCTTTTTCATTGGTATTGGAAGGAGAAGACAACACAGGGGCTTTATCTTTGTTATTGGTATTGGAGGTTTGGGAGGATGTTGGTGTTGGTTTAGCTGTGGGGTTATTTGTGATATAACATATCCGACCTTTTTGTGTTCATTGCGCATCTTCTTTTTAAGAACATAGCGAAGCCAGTCTCCATATTGGAGTTGTTCAGGTCTAGCCTCGACCGGAATGGGACAAGAATTCGCTGAATGACCAATTTGCCACAACAGTGACATATAGTAGGGAGACGTTCGTATTGAAGTGGGCAAAATCTGGTAGAGGTACCCCCACCAATTGCGACACAATGTCTAATCGGTTTCGAGGCATCTAGGGCTAACCCAACTCGAAGATATTCAATCATATTAAAATCGATTTTCCTTGTGTCGATTTTTGTGAAAGTTCTAATTATGGCCCTGAGTGATTCTCTAATATTATAGGCAGATTCCTCCGAAGCAAGAAGGATAGAGGGTATGTTATATATACGTAACAAAATATTCATTGTTGTAAAGGAATGTTCTTCAAGGCTAGTATTAGGATTGTATTGCACAAGGGCTAGCCACTCATCTTTGTAGGTCTAAGGCCCCCTGGCCAGGATATCATCTTTAATCTTCTCATCTTTGAACCTGATGAGAAACAGTCGTGGCTTCAAGGTTCTCATTAAGAGAAGCTTGTCGGAGTCCAGATTCTAGTAAATGTTTTAATAATCACCTGATCATCTATATCTTTTGAGGTTATAACGTTTCCCAATAGGGTGGTTTGAGAATTTTAACTGAGTAAAAAGTTGAAATTTTTTTATTAATATGTATAATCTTGTTCAAAAGCCAATAATTAACTATTTAAATCATAAAATTTGATTTAATAACATTTGGTTGTCGTTTTGATGGGATTAAAATGTGTTTGTCTAAATTGGACTTACGGAGAATCAATTTGAATTTTAACCTAGTAAAAAGCTAAAAATCTGAGATTAATCTTTATAATTTTTTTCAATCATCCATGATTAACTATTTTAACTTATAAAATTTGATTAAATCACATTTGGTTGTCTTTTTGTTGGGATTAAAACGTGCATGTCTAAATAGGCTTTATAGAGAATCCGTTCGAATTTTAACCGAGTAAAAAGCTAAAAATCTGAGATTAATCTTTATAATTTTGTTCAAACGCCCATAATTAACTATTTAAACTCATAAAATTTGATTCAATAATATTTGGTTGACGTTTTATTGGGATTAAAATGTGGTTGTCTAAATGAGCTTTGTAGAGAATCCGTTCGAATTTTAGTCGAGTAAAAAGCTTAAAATTTGAGATTAATCTTTATAATTTATTTCAAACACCCATAATTAACTATTTGAACTTATAAAATTTGATTCAATAACATTTGGTTGTCTTTTTGTTGGGATTAAAACGTGCATGTCTAAATAGGCTTTATAGAGAATCCGTTCGAATTTTAACCGAGTAAAAAGCTAAAAATCTGAGATTAATCTTTATAATTTTGTTCAAACGCCCATAATTAACTATTTAAACTCATAAAATTTGATTCAATAATATTTGGTTGACGTTTTATTGGGATTAAAATGTGGTTGTCTAAATGAGCTTTGTAGAGAATCCGTTCGAATTTTAGTCGAGTAAAAAGCTTAAAATTTGAGATTAATCTTTATAATTTATTTCAAACACCCATAATTAACTATTTGAACTTATAAAATTTGATTCAATAACATTTGGTTGACGTTTTATTGAGATTAAAATATGCTTGTCTAAATGGGCTTTATAGAGAATCCGTTCGAATTTTAACCGAATAAAAAACTTAAAATTTGAGATTAATCTGTATAATTTTATACAAAAGCCCATAATTAACTTTTTGAACTCATAAAATTTAATTTAATAACATTTTTATCGTTTTGTTGAGATTAAAACATGCATGTCTAAATGGGCTTTATAGAGAATCCATTCGAATTTTAACCAAGTAAAAAGCTGAAAATTTTAGATTAATTTGTATAATTTTGTTCAAAAGTCCATAATTAACTATTTGAAATCATTAAATTTGATATAATAATATTTGGTTGTCGTTTTGTTGGGATTAAAACGTGCTTGTCTAAATGGGCCTTATAGAGAATTCGTTCAAATTTTAACCTAGTAAAAAGTTTTAAATTTGAGATTAATCTGTATAATTTTGTTCAAAAGCCTATAATTAACTATTTGAACTCATAAAATTTGATTTATTAACATTTGGTTGTCATTTTGTTGAGAATAAAACGTGCTTGTCTAAATGGGCTTTATAGAGAATCCGTTTGAATTTTATACATGCTTAACATGAAAAACATAAATAAAGACAAATATGTACCACAAGCAAACAAATAAATAAAAGGATTAAAACAGAAATTAAAAGATAAAAAAACAGATTTAATTAAATGAATAAAATGGACTGAATTAAAAAGAAAAAGAAATCTGAGACCAAAATAAAAATTGAGTTTAGTTTGAATAGGGGTTAAATTGAAAGAAACTTTAAATTTTAGGTTTAAAATCAAGGAGAAAGGATATTCACTTCGAAGAGTGACCCGATTATAAGCCAAAACAAAATTACAGGGGCCATGGGGGGTATTTTGATAAGACGAAATGGCTTAAAAAGAAACTCCGAAATACGGTAGAACTCGATTATAATAAAACCATTATTAAAAAAGGATTATAATAGAAATTAATGACGAAATTGAGAAGTTTAAAAAAATTCAAGGACGAAATCGAAATCAAAAACAGAAAACAAATCTTTCTTTATTTTTTGAAAATCGAAGACGAGACAAAAGAAAAAACTTTCTTTCAAGAGAAACAAGGGGAAGACTCCGATCTGAAGAACGGGTTTCAGATTTCTTCCTCTCGACTCACCAACAACAGCCAGGAAGCTAGGAGGCTTATCGCCGGATTTGAAGGAAAAAGAAAAGGAGAATCGAAATGTTTTGAAGGTAATAGAAACCTAAACATTCTTATTTTTGTTTCCAATTTGATGCATGCAAATGAGAGAGAAATTACCTCTGATTTTTTTTTCGATTGATAATGGAGGGGAAATCGGATCCCTTACAATATTTAGGTTTCGATTTATATAACCGATTACATAAAATTGAAAAAGGGGGAAATAAAACCCTAAAATTCCTTTTTGTTACTCTCTAGTTCATTGTTGGAAAGTTTATTGTTTTGTGTCTGGAATTCTGTGAATATTGGTTGTGGCCTCTGAGAATTATGCAACTTTGTTTGATTTATCTCTGAAATTCCCTGTAATTATCGGTTGTTATGCTTTGTGCAAAACTAAAATTTCCTTTGTCTTTTTTCAAGTACAAATATTGAACGAGAGAGGGACCACCGGAAGGTTATTTTCGATTAGCGGTGAGGAAGACGAAAAGGCAATTGAGATTCGAACAGTCTGAAACGTGTACACGACGCGCGTGAGGATGGTTGAAAGGTCACGCGTGTAACACGTGAAGCGTCTGAAAGCTTCCTTCTCCTTTACTTGTGACCGTTAGATCAAATATGATCTAACGGCCACGATGTGGCTGCGCAAAACCACATGTGGCATTAGGGTTTCGATTAATTAGGGATAAAAGGCATTGTTGAACTTGATGTAAACATTGGGCTTGTATTATTAATTGGGTTTTAATTTATATGGATTGGAAATAAATATTTGGGTTTTTATTTGCTATTTATTTGGGGTTTAAAATATTAAATATAGTTCCAATATTTACTTGGGTTTATTTAATAAATATGTTATATATAATAATAATAATAGAAATAATAATAAAGATAATAAAATAACATAAAGTAAACGAAAGTTGAAATAAAAATATATATTATATTATATAATATTTTTGAATTTAAAATAAGATAAAAAATATTAATGAAAATTTATTTTTTTTAATTTTTTAAAAGAAAATAATAGCATATAGTAATATTTTTATTTTTTGTTTAATAATAACAAGCTTGTTATTCAAAAAAAATAAAATTAAATCAGATTTAAATCCCGGATAAAATTAATAATTATAAATTTAAATAAAACTAAAAACTAATAAAATATTTTTTAGTTCTAAAATAAACACTTTTACAAAAAAAAAAAACGTTTTTATAACCTTATAATTATCTTCATTTGGAAAAACTCTTCTGGTTCAAACTATTTTAAAATCTAATTTTTATTATTTTTTATTCAAATAAGTTATAATTGATTTGAGCATTTAAAACCTACAACACTTTTGATTGCATTAACTTCTTGAAAGATCTTAAAACTCCAAATCGGTTTTAAAAAAATAAAATTTATGTTTGTTTCGTCAACAATCGACGCTATCAATACTTAATTTTATTAACGCAAGTTTTTATACACTTTAAAATCAGGGTACAAGAGAGTCGAGTTCAAGTAGCGTTGAATTCGATTGAATTTGTTAAGATTTTAAGTTGAGTTAGAGCTTGAATAATTTTTAACGAGCCTGAAAAATTTAAGTTTGACTCGTCTCTTTAAGAACTTGAGTCATGTTCGAGCTTGATTCGAGTTCAATCCAATTAAGTATTGATCGGTCTTTGATCGTATCAAACTTGAGTAAATCATCATTTGTCACGTCTCATTTAAAGCATATTGAAAAAAACGATTATATACAAGTTGTGTAAACTCAAGCTTGTTAATTTTAAGGTAAAGGTTGTTAATTTAGGGTTTAGTGGTTTAAGTTATTAGGTTTAGAGTTTAGGTTTCAAATTTTAGGTTTTAGACTTATGTTTAGGTTTTTTATATCTTAGTGTTTTAAGTTTAGAAATTTATATTAAATTATAAAAAATAAAAAAAAAATAGTATATTACATTTTTGAGTAACTCACGAGTTTTTCGAGTCAAATATCAAGTAACTTGGTTTGGCTCGTTAAGAACTCGATTTGAGTCCAATCGAGTCAAACTTTAATCAAACTTTGACCGAATCAAACTCAAGTAGCTTGTGATTTGTTTTGTCTCATTTATGTTCCTATTTAAAGCACAATTATAATAATGTAAGATAATTTTAATATCTCAAACATATTTACAGAATATAAATTAATTCTTTAATATCAATATATCTCTAATTATAAACCATATTTACTTAATGAGTATTATCTCTTTCATTTCATCAACACGTCCAAGGATGTCTAATAAAATATATCGTAGCTTATTTACATGTAAAATCATGTCATTGTATTTTAAGTTTTATTTATTTATTTATATCGATAATAGAATTAAATTTTAAATTAAGTTTAAAACAGTTAACACTATATATATATAATAAATATAATAATATAAGTTAATATAATTCAAATAATTTATATATAATATATAGAAAAATATTTTATACACTACTGATAAAAACAAAAGATTTTCATAATCGATTTAGGGTTGTAGTTAAATTTAATGTTTAAATATTAAATTTAGTGTTTAAAAATTAGTATTTAGATCTTAGTATGATATTTTAAGATTTAATTACCTATGTGTATTTATTTGGAGAAATTATATCATGAGTTATTCCCTTCGTGTTATCTACGAAATCAACCAATTAAATACATCTATTTTATTAATTTTTAACTCATTTTTACCAAGTTAATATTCTCTTAAAATTTTTAAAAAATTTAATTCACAATAAATATTAATAAAAATTCACTTGATAAAAAAATTAAATAAAATAAATATATTTAATTAGTTAATTTATAATAATAAAAAACTCATAATATAATTTCTCATATATTTACTCGGATAGTAGTAAACTCACCCACTCTCACCACCAAATTCTTTCTCCCCTTCTTACTCCACTCTCTTCCTTCCATCCCAAATTCTTTATGCCTGCTCAGATCAATTTTGATTCATGACTTAACAATGGTTTGAATTAAAAATTCATGGTAACTAACAAAGGGGAATGGTTGGTTTGCCAAAAGTATTGTAGTTTTGTTTGGACCAACACGGGACAGAGGAGAGACGATACAAAAATGCAATCTTTGTACATGTTTGGTAGATCAGAAACTAAAGATGAATTTAACTATGAATTATATGTGTATAAAGAAAGCTAGCTCAGTGTTTATTTGTATGGACCGACCACCTAGAATAAATATTGACACTCTACCTAACTCCAGACGGACCTCAATTCCCATATATTGGCAATAATTTCCATTTATAGAAGAAAATGTTCTTTATAAAAAAAATACAAGTATATGATATATTATATCATGATAGATCATTATTACCCTAAAAATGACACAATATGAATTAAGAAACTCTTATATAAATATTAAATTTTATTTATCTATTTTTTATTCATGAATTATATTTTTTATTTTTTTATTTTAACGATTTCATTTATCAATATATTAAAATAAATATAAGATATTATAAAAAGATGATTTTTAAATTTTAATTTATAAAAAATATATTTATAAAAATAAAGATGGTATAAATTTAATTAATTGGATAAGATTATATAATATTAAAATATTTTATAAAATAATTTTTTTAATGTATCAAATGCTAAACTTCGTTGTCTAAATCTAGAATATCGATGAGAAGTAAATAAACACTGAAAAATTAAGGTATAAAGATAATTTTAACCCTTAACGTTTATAGTTTTTATCGTTTTGGCCCTTATTCTTTTTTTTGGATAAATTTATCCCTTAACCTATATCTTTTTGACAAATAACTTATTTTTTAACTACCATGATAATGGACCGTTAAAAATTTAACGATGATATATATAGAATATAATTTTAAATGACATGGAATGTAACCTATCAAATATATATATATAGAATATAATTTTATTCTAATATAAAATATAAAATAATTAAAATTCAAATAAAATATTATAAATTAATTAATTCTAAAATAAAAATTATTAAACATTCTTAACCCTAACTACGATAAAATCAAAATCTTATTCAAATTGTGTTTATATTTTCGAATAAGATTTTGATTTTATCGTAGTTAGGGTTAAAAATGTTTAATAATTTTTATTTTAGAATTAATTAATTTATAATATTTTATTTGAATTTTAATTGTTTTATATTTTATATTAGAATAAAATTATATTCCATATATATATATATATGTATTTGATAGGTTACATTCCATGTCATTTAAAATTATATTCTATATATATATATCATCGTTAAATTTTTAACGGTCTAGTCATCAAGCTAGTTAAAAAATAAGTTATTTGTCAAAAAGATATAGATTAAAGACTAAATTTATCAAAAAAAAAAAGAATAAGGGCCAAAACGACAAAAACTATAAGCCTTAAAGGTAAAATTATCTTTATATCAAAATTAATTACCTAAAACCGAAATTAATTCAACGAATCACAAAATTATTCTCCCAATCAGACTAAAGTCTACACCTTCCTCACCAAATCAAAAAGGAATTCCTCTTATAATTCCATAAACGACTAATTCTTGAAGGAGATTCAGGAGAGGGGAGACAATGAAGCTCTCGGCCTTGCACCAGAGCTATCTCAGCCGACGGAGCAACAGCTTCAGGTCGCAAGGACCGTTAGATTCAGCATTCGACATCGGCTATAAATCGCCCGCAGCTGTTTTCTGGCTTATCCTCCACGGTCTCTGTTGTTTATTCAGCTTAGTTCTCGGATTCCGTTTTTCGCGCTTGGTCTTTTTCTTATTGTTCTCAACTTCTTCCTCCAACCTCTACACGCCGCCGTTTCGATCTGCTGCTAGACTTGCCAAAACCATTGATGTTCACTCCGGTCTGTCTACCAACCCTATCGTCAACAACCTCCGGTTTCCGATGCCGAACAAGAAGGCGACGAATTCGCGAGTAATTGTAGGGCGACACGGGATCCGGATCCGTCCGTGGCCGCATCCGGACCCGGTTGAGGTTATGAAGGCGCATCAGATCTTACAGAGAGTTCAAAAGGAGCAGAGGTTACAATTCGGTGTGAAAGATCCCAGGACAATTATTGTGGTCACTCCGACGTACGTACGGACTTTCCAAGCGCTGCATTTGACCGGTGTGATGCACTCACTAATGGTGGCTCCGTACGATCTGATTTGGATCGTGGTGGAGGCTGGTGGTGTCAGTAAGGAAACGGCGGCGCTTATTGCGAAATCTGGTTTGAACATTATCCACGTCGGATTCAATCAACGGATGCCGAATTCCTGGGACGAACGACATAAATTGGAGTCCAAAATGCGTCTGCACGCTTTAAGGTAATCGTTTATTAAATTTTCATTTAATTAAAAAGTGGTAGAAATTATGCGTTTCGGAATTAGGTTATTATAGTTATAGTTGATGGTTGACTCCAATTTCGTGTTACTTCACTGGCAGAATTGTAAGAGAGAAGAAATTAGATGGAATTGTTATGTTTGCGGATGATAGTAATATGCATAGTATGGAACTTTTTGATGAGATCCAAAATGTGAAATGGTTCAGGGCAGTTTCGGTTGGAATACTTGCTACTTCAGCTAATATTGATGAGTCGTCAGATCGGATGAAAGAAGAGGAGAATCCCAGAATGCCGATTCAAGGTCCAGCGTGTAATGCATCTAATATGTTGGCAGGATGGCATACTTTTAATACAATCCCCTTTGCAGGGAAAAGTGCTGTTAATATTGATGATAGATTGGCTGTGCTGCCCAGGAAGTTGGAGTGGTCAGGGTTTGTTTTGAATTCCAGGTTACTTTGGAAAGGTGGAGAAGATAAGCCGGAATGTATTAAGGATATCGATATGTTGGATGGGGATATTGATAGTCCATTGGGTTTGATTACAGACCCTTCGGTGGTGGAGCCACTGGGAAGTTGTGGTCGTCAAGTTTTACTCTGGTGGCTTCGAGTTGAAGCTCGTGCCGATAGCAAGTTTCCTCCCAGGTGAATCTGTCTTCTGATTCTCGTTATATTTTGGTATTGTGCTTGCTTATTGCCTGATGATTAAAATGAAAGTCGGATGACATTATAAGCTCTTTTACAATGATTAAATTTAATTGATCTCAGACTGACCATAAAGTAAAAACTTATGATATTACATAATATATGGATTGGGTTCGCATTCATTTGTCAATGCATTTGGCAGATATCATGTGTCAAATGTCAATGGCATCGGCAAATGTCAAATTACGAACCCTTTACTTCACATGCAGTGAAATCTTTTGTCATATGTTGCGTCATCATCAAGAACCATATAATTTCATTGATGTTTAGGAACAAAAAATAAATGTCGTGGAATCAGTTCTAAGCATTATGCCTTTTGCTCCTTTCAACCATATGGTTGAACATGAGTAAGTAATTATTGAGTTATCATGGATGTTACTCTTGTAGATTATTTAGTTGAATGCTCTCTCAGTCTCTCTTAGACTTATCCTACTTATGGACTGATGTATTAGCAGTCTCTGTATTTGTTAAGTTGTTGACTGAATGATGTCAACTAACAAAATTCAATTTAGGATGGTAGAAGTAACTTTTGACCTTTTCTAATACGATCCGTTAAGGCGTTTTTGAAAGAATTCGTTGTGATTGCAAGAATATTTATATCCTTGGAATTTAAGTTACTTCTTTTGTTTGTTTATTTCATGTGTTCTATATAATGTATAACATATTTCCATGACAATCGTTCATAAACATTTCACGGGATTCAGTTTTCTTTGCGCGTATGGTTTGCATGCTGTAGCTGGATGACCCATCAATTACTCCGGTTTGGTCTTCTCTCAAAAAAAGCATTCTAATCATTAGCTTGTACATGATGCAGATGGATCATTGACCCTCCATTGGACATCACCATCCCATCAAAACGCACTCCATGGCCAGATGCTCCCCCTGAACTCCCTGCTAAAGAAAAGTCAGAGATGGGCATTCAAGATCCCATAGTGAAGCATACTACCAAAACCCGAACGTCCAGATCAAAACATCGAAGCAAAAGGAAGCATGAAACTAAAACAGACACACATATTTCAATAAGGCATGCCGAACAGAACTAAAGTCATAGCTGGCAATCCACTCGATTGTTGTGGAATGCAGATGATGTTACTCAGGTGTTGGGTACCTCTCGCAGCAGGCCAGTTTATACATTCATTTCTGTTTTGAGTTCTTCCTCCTCCCTAGTTTCAACTTCTATTTTTACAAGTAGAGCTTGTTGGGGTGATCCATGTTCTGTTTCATCAAGATATGTCAGCCGGGGCTTGCTCTCTTGCCTTGCAGAATGCTTAATATCTGACATGTCTTTTATTTACAAATTTATACACAATCTTTCAATAGAAATCATAGAGTTGTCTTCAGTTGTTGGTTTAAGGTTAGATACAACACAAATAAACTAAATAAAAAAATCTTTCTTTTCCCAACACCTAATTCTGTCTCGAATTTATGTAGATTAGAAACGAAGCAAAAAAAAGGCAAAATGAAACTCATTGTCTTTTGGTGAGGAAGCGGTTGCGACCAAAGACAAATTACAGGTTATCTTGAAAGTCTCAACGAAGCTTCAGTTATTATTATTACCGCCGCGACCACCGCCTTCCGTTCGACATCACATGAAACAGTGTAGGCAGAGTGGGTTTTCTTTGCTTTTATTTTATTGACCATTCTCTTCGGTATACATCAAAGTTTGGCAGACATTTTCGTATGAATTGTACCTACCACCTATCTTACAACCTTTAATCTAAACAAACGTGATAGTTATGAAGACGGAAGATTTCACTGATTTGTCAATTCCTGCGAGAGAAAGATGGAGGACGGGAGGAATATTTTCTTTTGAGATAATCAATTAAAGGGGATTTTTATTTTTGAAAAATAGCAATCAAGTGGATTATTATGTTTACTATTTTATAGTGAAATTTTTGAAAAATAGCAATCAAGTGGATTATTATGTTTACTATATTATTGTGGAATTTTTATTGGCATACTTTATTTAAAGATGTCCAGGTATTTTATCAAGCTTGCCACCGATGTCAGAAAACTGGAAATATCTCCAAACGGCATGAAATGCCACGACAAAATATATTGGAGGTCGAGTTATTTGACGTATGGGGCATAGACTTTATGAGACCATTCACATCCTCATTTGGAGATCTATACATCCATTTGGCAGTGGACTATGTGTCTAAATGGGTTGAAGCCATTGCAACACCAAGGAACGATTCAAAGATTGTGCTTAAATTTCTTCATAAACACATCTTCACAAGATTTGGTGTGCCAAGGACTATCATCAATGATAAAGGTACCCACTTTAACAACAAGTTAATTACAAAGATATGGGGTGCGATACAAAATTGTCACGGCATATCATCCCCAAACCAACGGGCAAGTTGAGGTTTCCAAACGTGAAATCAAGCAAATTTCTTAAAGCTTTGGCCTTGAAGCAATGCTCAACCTACAAACAAAGATTTTGATTTTGATTTTTGGTATCCAAATTATTTTGGGTCCATGAGAGTTAGTTCTCAAAAGCTTGGTTCCCTTAGAAAACCAAGATGCAATTGCATGAATATCATTAGAATTAATGAGTTCGTTTTTAAAAGTTCTTTTTCACATGGTTGGTTTTTGAAGAGCTTCCTTTTTTAAAAGTTGAACTGCCAACCACATTGATTTGTTATTTAAGTTCATTCACCACTTTGTGGTGATTCTCACTCAAACTTGAAATAAGGTTGTTTATATCCACATTTTTTTGAAAGAATTTTAAATTATCATTTAAAACAACAACCTTTTCCTCAAAATCTAAAATCATTTTTGTCAAAGAATCATTTTTCTCTTTTAAATCGAAAATGATTTTCTTGTTTTTCAAAACAAATTCTTTGAATTTCAAAACCAACTCATCATAAACATCTTGTAACTCATCGTATGCATCATATAATTCATCATAAGATAAATCATTACAAGATGGTTCAGGGTTACCTTGGGCTCATCAAGAGCCATGAGACAAAGGTTGGTTACTTCGTTGTCCTCATCGGATGATGACTCCTCATAACTCTATGTGGTAACATGAGCCTTTTGCTTCTTCTTCTTCTCAAAACCCTTCCTTTTGAATTATGGGCAATCGATCCTAATATGATCGGGCTTATTGCATTCATAGCAAATGATTTGATTATTCTTCTCTTCTTTATCCTTTGACTTAAAATCTTTCTTTCTTTGGAATCTCCTATTTTGGTTTGCCCTCATAAGTTTAGTGAATCTTTTGGCTACCATAACCAATTCTTCTAGCTCTTCTTCACTTGTATCCACCTCTTCTTGGAAGGATGAAGCCTTCAGAGCAATTTCTTGCTTTTCTTTTCAACTTCTCATTTCTCTAGCTTCACTTCTTCCTTCTTCATTTCATCTTCTCTTCCTTTCTTCATGATCTCATGGGTAAGAAGAGATCTCACAAGAGCATCAAGCTTGAGAGTCTTGAGGTCGTTTTCTTCAATGATAATCATTCTCTTGCTATCCCAAGACTCGGAAAGAGAGTAGATGAGCTTCCGTACGAGCTCCTCTTCTTGTATGATCTCACCGAATCCTTTGAGACCATTGACTATCACCGAGAATCTATCAAACATCTCGGTGATGTCTTCATCCGGCTCCATTTTGAAGTTCTCGTAGTTAAGATTGAGAAGACCAATCTTTGTCTTCATGACATCATTTGTGCTCTTGTAAGTTGTCTCCAAGGAGTCTCATACTTCTTTTTCACTTGTGCAATATGACATCTTGTAGTAGATGTCAGGACCAAGTGCACAAAATAGAATGTGAAGAGTTTTATTGTTTGTGGACATCCTTCTTCGTTCTTCATTGGTCATCTCGTTTCTCCTCTTTGGTGCTCAAGGTATATGATCGGAGACAAGGAACAATTTAAGGAGTTAGAGCTTAAAAGTGGTGGAGTAGTAACTTTTGGTGACAGCTCCAAAAGCCAAATTTAGGGTACTGATTCTATTGGTAACCACTCCTCTATTCTTATTGAAATGTCTTACTTGTTAGTGGTCTTAAGCATAATTTGTTGAGCATTAGTCAATTGTGTGATAAGGGTTTTTATGTCTCTTTTGATAAACATGGTTGTAAAATAATAGACATAGATTCCAATAGAACAATTCTCATAGGTCATCGTATAGGAAATATCTATATGGTACATCTAGATGATATTAACCTATCTCATGCATGCTTGGTAGCTAGTGATGAAAATGATGCTTGGTTATGGCATAGAGAACTAGGATATGCTAGCATAAGTGTTTTAGAGAAACTAGCCTCCCAAAATCTAGTTAGAGGTTTACCTAAGCTCAAGTTTTCCGTAGATAAAATTTTTGATGCATGTGCTAAGGGTAAACAAAAGAGAGTTTCTTCTAAATCCATTAATGATGTTTCAACTAGTAGAGTTTTACATTTGATTCATATGAATCTTTTTGGGCCTATTAGAACTACTAGTTTGGGTGGAAAATCATATGCATTTGTTATTGTTGATGATTACTCTAGATACACTTGGATTCTATTTTTAAGTATTAAAGATGAAGCCTTAGAAAACTTCATCACATTTTCAAAATATTTCTCAAAATAATCTTGATCAAAGAATTTCTCATATTAGAAGTGATCATGGAATCGAATTTCAAAATTTAGGTTTTGAGAATTTTTGTAATAAAAATGGGATTAGCCATAATTTTTCGGCTCCTCGCACTCCTCAACAAAATGGGGTAGTTGAGAAGAAATGGCTAGGACCATGTTTTGTGAAAATAATTTACCTAAGTATTTTTGGACGGAAGTCACAAACACTTCTTGTTATATTATAAATCGAGTAATGATTAGGTCAATTTTGAAGAAAACTCCTTATGAGATTTTAAAATCTAAAATGCCTAACATTAGTTATTTTCACCCTTTGGGGTGCAAGTATTTTGTTTTAAATAATGAAAAAGATAATCTAGGTAAATTTGATGCAAAAAGTGATGAAGCTATTTTTCTTGGATATTCTCAAAATTCAAAGGCTTATAGAGTTTTTAACAAAAGAACCTTAGTTGTGGAAGAGTTTACACATGTGGTTTTTGATGATAACCTCATTTCTAAGAAGGATTCTTGTGATGATGATGATGTAGGAATCATTGAAACCATTAATGATGGACAAGCATCAAAGGTGGATGGGGTTCCAACCAATGAGGAAACACAAAATCCTCCAATAGAAGCTTTAGGAGATGTAAAGCTTGAAGAAAGAGAAAGAGAGCTACCCAAGGGAGTTCAACTATGTCAAGAGTATTAAAATCTTGGGTGATCCATCCAAGGGGGTAACTACTCGTTCTTCTCTTAGATTAATGAACCATATTGTATTTATCTCATGCATAGAACCTAAAATTATCAATGAAGCCTTAGATGACGATTTTTGGATATTGGCTATGCAAGATGAGTTAAATCAATTTGAGAGAAGTAATGTTGGACATTAGTTGATAAGCCTAGTAATAGGTCTACTATAGGAACTAAATGGGTCTTTAGAAACAAACTAGATGAGAGTGGTAACATTGTGAGAAATAAAGCTAGATTAGTTGTTCAAGGTTACACTCAAGAAGAGGGAATAAATTTCGATGAAACTTATGCACCCGTAGCTAGAATAGAAGCTATTAGGATGTTACTTGCATTTGCATGTTATCATGATTTCAAGCTTTTTCAAATGGATGTCAAAAGTATTTTCTAAAATGATTTTATAAATGAAGAAGTGTATGTTGAACAACCACCAGGTTTTGAAGATCTAAAATTTTCAAACCATGTTTTCAAATTAACAAAAGCTTTATATGGTTTGAAACAAGCTCCTAGAGCTTGGTATGAAAGACTTTCAAATTTCTTGATTGAAAAAGGCTTTGAAAAAGGAAAGGTGGACACTACATTTTTTATAAAAAGGTTTAAAATGATATCTTAATAGTTCAAATTTATGTTGTAACCCCCTTAGCCCGGCCTAGATGGAACCGACACTAATGAGTTACATAGGGAATATCAAACCAAATCCGCGAAGGTCCGATTCGATAAACAACCCTAAAACCGTTATATTTTTTTTATTTTATCTTACCTAGATGCATAATCTTATTCCTACATGTCAAGGTCTCATACAAGGCATTAACAGAAACAAACCAATCATAAATAAACATCCGATTAAACACTTAAGTAAATTAAGGACTAAAACATAAAACTTTTAAATTCTATTAATAAAGTATAAATTCTTTTCATCAAAGTTCAATTAAACACTCAAGTGTCCTTCACGGTAAATTTCAAGTTAAACGGATCATTCTAACATCATCAATTGCTTGTTTCTCTAATTTAGGGACCAAAATGTAAATCTTCCAAATTATAAGGACTTCTTCCAAATTATAAGGACTTCATTCAAATTAAGTTAATCATCATGAAATTAAGTCAAATTTATGCACTCATGTGAAATTTCAGCTCAAATTAACATCTATAAGTACCCTAATCGAACAAAGGAAGATATCCGGGACTAAAGTATAATTTCCAACAACTATCAAATCCTGGTGGTCAAAGGTTTGGAAACCTTCCAGAAGGTTTCGAAACTTTTTGAAAAAGGTTTCGAAACTTCCCTGAAAGTTTCAAAACTTTTCGCGTCCAGTAGCTTTTCAGACTTGAAATTACCTTGATTTTTTCGAAACGTTTTTTCGAATGTCCTTTGATTTTTTTTATTGTTTTACAATGGTTCTCGCTCTGATTTTTTATTTCTCCGGTTAAAAATAGGTGATTACAGGTAGATAAACCTTTTCTTTATTATTATTTTACTTTCTTTTAGTTTTTTCATTGCTTATCGTTAACTAATATTCGATAAAGTCTCATAAAAGATTAAAAAAAATTATACTGTGAAATTGTAAATATTTATAATTAAATTTGAAGAGAAATTCGAATAATTTGATTCAACACGAATTTCATAAATTCAACTCAAATCGGAAAAAAAATAGATAAAATTTAAATGATAAAACATAACTCATAAACTTTAATAATTTAATATTTTTAACGTAATTCGACTCAATCAAATACATACCCCAAAGACTACACCTTTTAAAAGTACATAAAATACATTCAACATTTTGTTTAATATATGCACTAAATGTGACATTCTCAAACTTTATGAAACATAATGGCTTATTTTTAAGATTTGAAGTTCGATCCTAAATAGTATCGGATAACATGATCCAAAATCCATAAATCAATTTAAAATGCGGTCAAGATCAATGACTTAACTGAGAAAAAAATCTAATTAAAATAATAATTTGTTTTTTCAGATCCAATTAATATTTTAAAGTTAAAATTTCGATCTATAATGACAATACTAAAATTGTGCAGAATCTGATGAGACATGTATGAAGCCAGTTTGTTCTAAATTCCATAATTGGAATACAAATATAATCTGCTTTCAAGGCAAAAGGCATGGGGTTCCTAAAACATAACTCAGAAACAAAACTGAACACAACACTTGTAACTTACAAGGTGCTGGGTATAAATGAGACTATTCCATAACAATAAATTGAACCTATTTCTTTCTAGTAAGACCCTGTTTCATTACATCAACCTTTCTTCTCCTTCAGTTCTTGCTTCAATCGTTCCATCCCTTTTAAGTGCTCGTTCCCTTTCTTCTCCTTCATCGTCTCCATGATTTTTTCATCTGTCTCCGCCGTTTGGGATTTATTTGATTCCTTTGATCTTTGATTTGACGAACTTCGTTGTGAGAACTGTCATGTGCCATTTCCTCGTCTGTCTTTGATTTTTTGGATTTTATCAGTTTCTCCTCACCCTCGAATGCTCTTTTATTTGATGAAGCTTCACGATGAGAATGGTTCAGTGTCATTTTTCGGATGTATAGATTGGCAGTTTTACCATTGCCAAACTGAAAGCTAATTAGTTTCTGAGGCAGTCCAGATGAATCCTGACATAAGATATAAAAGGGACATAAAGTTAGCACTTCATTGAAGACACAAAGCATCGACATTCAAAAAATGTTCATCAATGAAAAACATCATAACGTTGCAGAATGAACATTTGATGATTGATATATCATAAAAGAATATGCACCTTTTCTTCATCGCCTTCAATATTTTCATATGCTCGGTTTGCTTCTGGAGGACTATTAAAGACAGCAAATGCAGAGTAATGCTGACCTCGAAGGTTTTTAGATGGCTGCCAATAAATAATTCACCATATTAGAAACTTGGCAATGACAAGTGAAGGAGAAAAAAGTAAGCTTTTCGAAGACCCGAGTTATTGATCAATTCTATAAACTTTAAACATCTTTAACATAGGTATTTGGTAGCACTTAGAAGATTTTGCATTAAGGAAAATATATTTACCCAAGAACAGATTCCGTAATGAAAGGGATATTTTAGATTTAAGAATTTAGCTCAACTTTCAAGTGCCACGGGAGTTCAGTTTATTTGAGTATTAAGGAATATCTCAAGAGAAAACATCTCTTCACTAATCTCAATATTTTAAACATAAGATATGCAACAAACCAGGGTATAAAAAAAAAAACTAAGCCAAGGATTTCTAAAGAGAAATAGTTAGAAGATATAATCAACCTTTGGTTCAATTGCAACAGCTCCAGTCATGACTCTGGAAATTTCTTCTCTATGAACAAAGACTGGTATTCTGTGGAGTAGTAGCTTCGCACTTTCCAGTTCAGGTACCTGATTTTCCAAGAGAAAAAGAACTAAACATGCATAGATGATAATGATAAATAGTTGAAAATAAAGATAACCCGCGGTCAAACTCCATACATCTTGAACCAGGGTAATTTCACCACGCTCTAGCTTAGCAATAACCAGTTTCATTGCAGCACATGCATCATCTAGACAATCATGAGCAGCACCTCGCTTTCGAACTTCATATCCCAGTACAGACTGTAAAAATAACGCACAGAATGTTAAAACCTAAAACAAGGACTTTGCTAAGAACAAAGCACTCTTCTTTGAGGTTACCCAGATTTGGTAAGAGTTGCTACGGATATGCCTAATTCATTCCAAGTTTATCCATATATTTGGAGGGTTATACCTCCATACTCATATCTAAATAAGTGTCAGAGATAGATGTCAAATACAAGTACCTCAGTGAAAATGAAAAGGGATGGTAACATAGTTTGTAGTCAAATAGTCATAAATAAGTAGAAATTTTATTGACAAGCCTAATATATGTTAATAACTTAAAGAGCCAAAAGGGAAAAAATGTAGTATTTAATCTAATAGGTGTGAAACATGCAGAAACAACACATGCAGCATTTCAGGTTCCTTCCAACAAAAATTGTGTTTAGTATTATTATTATTTTAAGGAAAAAGAAACTCCTAATTTACCTTGCACAAGTTATTCAAAGATGGTTTTCTATAGATAGCTGCATCCAAATATTTGAATATATATGAGGTGTCAATCACTCTTGCATGGTTTAGCTTTAACACTGTATCAAAAAAAAAAAAAAAAAACCAGTAACACGTTAAAGGGTAGGAAAGGAAATCATAGCAAAGACCTGATAGGCAGTTGATTCTACCATAAAATGAAATCAAACTTTTAGCCATTATGCGACATACCTTGCAAATCATTGTGTAAACTATGTCCCACTAAAATATTTCCACCAGCTAATAGCTTCTTCATGGATTTCTATGAAATGTACCAGTGCTCAGATAAACAAACATTGAAGGAGGTCCAAGTAACACAAAAATTAGCCATTCCATACCTGTATGTCAGCTACTGAACAAGTAACACCATCCAAGTCCCCCGCTGCAACTCCAGTAATCTCGGTCCGATAATCAATCACTGCTTTGTTTGGTTTTACTAGTTCATCTATTTTGACCTGAAGAAAGACCAAACAGTAAAAAAAAGCATTTTGGCCAGCACAAGATAAATAAATGGTAAATATCAATTAAGTGCCTTTGGCTCAAGTAACTTGAGGGTACAATAGCCAAATTAGAAACATGGAAGAGGAAAGTACATAGCAAGTTTTACATTCTTCTGAGGTGGTATTTTGGAAACTATTTTACATAAAGATGTTTTAGCATCAGAGATTCTTTTTTAACAACAATTGTTGGGTGCATTGGTAAGGCACGTTGCACTACCGAACATGGACCATAAGACGGACATGCATATTACAAAAAAATCAAAGGTCCATTTTATAATTCTATAAAAGAAAATACATTTGATACCTGTAAATCACGATCTACAGCACAAACTTTCACCAATGCTTCAGTGCCATCTTCACAGAGAACCATTTCACAATCAATGGCAATCAATGCATTTGACCTCATCACCCGAGATTTTTTAGGGGGCTTGGTAACGATCCACCCCTGAGTTTATAATGATAAGGATTCAAAAGAATAGATAAAAGCATAAACAAAATGAAGGCAGAAACCAAAATGAGATAACAACAACGAACCTCATCAGCTGTCGGGAATGCATAATCAAGCGGATATTGAGGGTGTTCCAGAGTTAAACGAACAAGACTCTGCACTGACAGATAACCAATTAACAAGACCACTTAAAATGGTACTAAGGAGCTACTCAAGAAATGGATTTCCTCAGGGAAATGCTATTATACCTGCTCAGGGGATTCATTGTCCCAAGATTGTTTTCTAAATTGTTCCACTATTCCCCTATTTAAATGATTTTGCAACACTATAGAGAAAAACTGCAAACAAGCAAGTGATAGGAAAAAAACATAAGATTAGCATCCTCAAACCCAGATTCTCAGACAAAATAAAGTAATTGAAAATAATAAACAATCATGAATTTACTTTCACATCATCTTCTTTAGTAAATGTCTTAAGAAACGATACTAAGACATCATTGGACCGCCTCGAAGGATCACTCAAGGAAGCACCGAATCTTTTGTCATGACTTTTCAAAAAATCCTTCCATCCTCCTTGTGAGCCTTCCAGTCCTCTCTTTTGAACTAACTTCACGATTTCAACAAGAACCTGTTCATAAAAACTGAGCTGATGTAAAAATGTAACATTATGCTTTCGTAAATCCAATTTGCTAATCCAAAGGAATTACAAAACCTAATTTAGCAAACAGATGGAAACAAACTGCAATGCTTGCTGCAATAACTAATGGAAATTAACAAACATAAGTCGAAACGCTCTACCTTTTTCTCAGCCGTTTCGAGTTTCTCGTCCATTAGGAATCCAACGAAAGAGAAGAGGGATTGTAGGAGGCGGAAAGACTTCAAATAACGGCAGTGTAGTGGCGGACCCCTAACTCGCAGTAACGGCGCCGTCCACCACCGATAAAAACCTCAATAGTAACAGAAGTGGATCGCGGCCACAAATAGCAGTGTAACGGGAAAATAGGTGCAAAATAAATTTAGGGTTTCAAAAATGGTTAATATCAAATATGATCCTAAAATTCGATTTATATCTTACGTTCAAATAAAATTTAGGGTAAACTACTTCAATGACCACCCAATTAATTAAGGATATTTATTTGGTCATCGAATTGTTGAATTTGTCAATTAAATTATTCAACTTATTAAATTGACATGTTTTAGCCACCGTAATTAAAATTCAAACAGAAAGATAACAGAACGATGACGTAACAGTTAACATAAATTTATAAAATTATATATTTAATTTTTTATTATTTATCTATTAGATCAATTTAATCTGAATTTTAATTTAATTAAATAAAATTATCATCCAATCAGATTATGACATATGTTCGAATTGTACCAACCCATTTTTAATGATATAATATGCATCATTTTATATACATATAATATAAAACAATAAATTGAGGAACAAAAGTATAAATGGTTGAAAGATAATTCAAACTTAATTCAAATATTTTTATTCGAATATTAAATATTTTAATTTAAATAAAATATTTAAATATTTAAATTAAGATATTTCTATTCAAATATTAAAAACTTGAGTATTTTTATTCAAATATTAGAAACTTGAATATTTTTATCTGAATAATAATATTCAAATAATTAATATTCTAATAAAAATATTCTAATATTTTAAAAAATAGTTTTATTCTAATATTAAATATTCGAATAAAGTTTTTTTAATTTAAATATTTGAATATTTTATTTAAATTAAAATATTAGAATATTTAATATTTGAACTAGGTTCGAATTTTTTTTCAACTATTTTACTTTTATTCCTCATATTTATTTTTTTTATATCATATGTTTATAAAATATTGTATGTCATATCATCAAAAATAAATTGGTGCAGTCGTAAAGCATTGGCTTTTATATCATGATGTCATAGGTTTAATTCCCTCAAAAGTATACAATCTTTCAAAAAAAATTCATTCGGGTGTTACACGTGTCATCATCAGAACATGACACGTGTTATAATTTGATTGCATAGTAATTTAATTTAATTAAAATTAAGACTAAAACGATTTAATAGATAAAAATAGGGATTAAAACTAATTTTTTAAATTTCTGTTAACTGTCACATCATTATTTTGTCATCCCTCCGTTTAAATCTTAACGGCGATGATCAAAATAAGTTAATTTAATAAATTAAATGACTTAATTGACGAGTTCAATAATTTGGTAACCAAAATAGATATCTCTAATTAATTGAGTGGCCACTAGAGTAGTTTACCCTAAAATTTATTATGTGTATTTGAAATTTAGTTATTTACTTTTATTTTCATGAATTTTGTAATGACCCAGATTCGGATCCGAGTGTCGGGTTAACCTGAGGGGTTTGGGCTTTGGTTTTGGGCCTCGGGTTTGAGTAGTTTGGGCCTCGTTGGGCCTTAAACTTGTGGGTTATGTGTTGAGCCTTGTTTTGTATGGGCAATATGGTAATTACCTAATAAAAGCTGATAAGAGGATTTGGGTTTTTACTTTTCTGCAAAAAAGTGGAAGAGGTGATATCACCTTGTCTTTCACCCTTCTTCCTTCATCTTTGTGAGAAAGATGTGAGAAAAAGGTTCCATCTTTGTTGCGGTAAGTGAAAAATCTCGTTTTTGTGCTAAAGAAGTTTAGTTAGGGCTTGAAGAGATCTACAAAATAAAGGGTTACTTGTCAAGTTTGGTGGAGAGTGGATTTTAGAGAGGTTCAAGGTTTAATTCAGGATTAGAGTGTTTGAGAGCCTAAATTCTTAGCTTGATAGTGTTTTTAAGATCTGAGAATTCATCCCAAGTATATTTAATCTTTGTTTATCATCTCTTTGTAGAGAGGGATGTTGAAGAGCCTTCTACAAGTCTTGGGTTGAAAAAAGCTTGAAGGAAGGGTGGGTGATGTTTTGTTGCTATCTTGCAAGAGGTTAGTACTCCTAACTTGTTCCTTTCATCATTCATATCATGGTAGTTGCATACATGTAGATCTATGTGCATGCGTTCTTAGTTTGTAGCTTAAAAACCATTAATGGTGAATTTCGGATTATTGTGATTGATGTTAAGTGTTAATTTGTTCTATTTGTTATCTTGTTTACTCTTGATTATTGTTATACTTAAGTATATAATTAGTTGCATTTCATTAATTCCATGCATTTTTGTTTAATTTCCCTGGTTGTCATTTTATTTCTTTGGTTGGTTGAATTATGTGAAAAAAAGTATTGTTGTGGTGTATTTTCATGTTTGCAGGATTCTTTCTTTGATGAGGAGATACTGAATTGGAAAGAATTCCATGAAGATAAAGTCAATTGCAAAAGCAAGTAAAGAATTAAAAGAATAAAACAAAGTTGGAAAGATTTATTTAGAATCAAATGAGAATGAAAATATTCTTTTATGATTATTTTTCAATTCAAGTTTATTCCATCATTCAAGTCTACCAAACCTAGCTATTGAAAGATGAGGATTTTGTCTAACTAAAACAGGAGGTCGGATCGAGAGATAAAGAGAAAGGAAGCAAGTGACAGTTATCTTCTTCATCTTAATTTTTTTGTTTATTTCGAGTGGTGAGATGAATGTTTGTTGGATACTTTTGCTCAGCCATAAACTAATTTTAAGTTGGCTTGGATTATTCTATGTTATGGATTGATTTAATTTAATTTCTATCTAAGTGTGTGAGTGTTCTTAATTAAGGTTTGCCTATTCTTGTTATTTAAATTGTTTGCGAGAGAATTGGGAAAGGACCTCGATAAAAAACTTATTTATCCAGATTCAGGAGAATTGGATTCACAAAATGAATAGGCATGGTTCGATCCAAGTGAGAAAGAACTAATTCGGCTTAGAGATAAGTGCAGGATTTCAATGGCTAATAGAAGCAACGTTTTGCCGAACCTTAAAGATAGTTTCTCAACTTGCCCGAGCAGTTCCCTCGTCGCAATTGCCCAAGCGTTCGAGAACTGACAATTCGAAGAACTGATTAGGAAATCCGACTGAGCCCAAATGCCGAAACGAGTTGAGTGATGCGAGCACCCACTTACAAAGAAGAAATCATTCGACAGTCATTCCATAATTCGGAATAACTCAGTCTCATTTCTCTTATTAATTATCTCAATTATTTTACTTGCTTATTTCAAATCAATCCTCTAAACAAATTGTGTTTTTCATTTCAGTGCAAGATATTAGATTCTAAAAGGCGCACCAATCCCTGTGGATACAATACTTTTTATACTATAACTTGAAACATGTACACTTGCACGCAATCACGAAGTACTTATTACAAGCAACAATTGATGGTATGTAACTGATGTTAAAACACTCTACACATTCATAATATTGAGTAGGAACACTTTAAGACCAATTAGATTAATGTTGGGAGGTTTCATAGAAATTTCAAGTTTCAAACTGCAGTTTCGTGCAGGGGTATCGATACCCCTGCTGGGTGTTTCGATACCCCTGAGAGGAAAATATGCTAGATAGGGTAGGCGTTTCAAAATGCCTTGCCCGTGTTTTGATACGGAGTCTTCTAGTAGCATTTCCGTTTCGATACCCCATATAAGGCGTATCGATACGGATAGTTTCCCCTTAGTTGACCTGGTCGATGATCAAAGCGTATCGATACTCTCTTTGTAAGGGTATTGATACATGGTGTTTCAATACCCTTTTGTAAGGGTTTCGATACCCCATGTAGGAGTATCGATACCCTAATGAAATCTTGCTTAAAGTTGACTTAGAGTTTGGGATCGGTAATTGTAATTAATGGAATCTAATTTTCTTTAAAGCTATGAAATAAATTGTTGAACTAAGATTGATGAGTCTTAATACATTTTGTTGTGCTAAAATCCTAGGTGGATCATTTGTGTGGTTGAGTTCTTGTGTGATGGAATCTGGATATCCAAAAGTATTGCAACACGTTGAAGGTCATCCGATGTAATATTTCGGGTAATGTATTGAAGACCTTTATTCTGAGTATTGGGCGGTCTCACTCGAAGATGTTCGATGTAACATTCTGAACATGGGATTGATTGGGCAACCTCCATCCTTATTATTATTCCGAATATTGGGAGGCCTAGTTCAAAGATGTTCGATGTAATATTCCAAGCATAGGATTTGAGGGTGGACTCAATCTTAAGTGTAGGATCCCGATGATGTGTGAACGCGGGTCTCACTTTTGTGTGTTGACTTGATGTGATTTGTATATGTTATGTGCGTTAATATACATTCTATTTATGCCATGTGTTAGGCACGCATGCTAGACCATCATGTCATGCACGATATTTATATACTTTGCTTTACTACTTATGATATGCATGATGTTGGCCGAGTTCGGTGTACCTACTGAGCTTTTATAGCTCAGCGTTCGAAATGTGTTTTCGTACGTAGGTTAGGTGAAGTCGGTTTCTGTGGAGCACCATCGAGGTTTGGATTTCAGCATCGACTATGTGTCAGAGTACAATTATAGATGTAGTGGGCTAGTACTATGTTGAACCCTATATGTAATTGTAACTCTGTTTATTTAAATTGGATCGAATGTTTTAAATAGAATTATAATATTTGGAGCTCCAACTACTTTATGCTTTGAAACCTACTCTTTTTATTCGTATTGATTTTTATGGATTTATATTTGGACTTGAGTTTGATTTTATTATTGGATTTTGGAAAGAAATTTTGAAATAGAGGTTATGGACCAGAGGCCCAATGTGACACCCGGTCGAGGGTGTTATAAATTTAGTTTTTTATTTTTAAAGTTTTAAATAAAATTAATAAAGTTATTAAAAATTTTGTTTAATTCATTGATACGAGAGTAACTTGAAAGTCATGTAAAGAAAAATGAAATTGTGATGGACTCAAATTTAATGGCATATTTTTAATGATGTTAATAATTGGATTTGATTTTTTTAATATGAATAATTAAAGGAATAAATGAATACGAATAAAGTTATATTTGTGTTTATGTATTTAATTTTAATCAAATAATTGAAGGAACATTAATAATTAAATAAACATATTTTTTGTACGTGTTTGTATTGTTCGATAAATATGATAAACGATATAGTAAAAGAACACAAATAAATGCAAACGGAAATTGAGTATTATTTAATTTTTCTTAAGAAGTCTAAAGTCACGTACATTGAGTATTATTTTTTTATATTGTTAATATATTTTTTAATTTTTAATATAATATTTTTGTTAAAATATATAAATGGAAAAAATTTAAATGAACGGATTATTGAATATTCACAATTTTTTGTGAATAAAGTAAAGAATAAGAATAAAATAGATGAGCATATATGTGAGACAGAAAGAGAGAGATTTGTATTATATTCTCAAAGTATGGTTGTGTAGAATGCTTTCTCTAAACTCTATATTTATAGGCATAAGATAGAAACTCTAATTTCAGTGGGTATTAAATCCTAATAATAAAACTCATTAAAGTTTAATTTAATATATGAATATCCACCATAAATAAAGATATTCATAAGACTCCCCCTTGGATATACATGAAGATAATGTGCCTTGTTAAACCTTACTAAGATAAAAAACCTTGTGGAAAAAAATTCTTAGTGAAGGAAAAAGAGTACACACATCTTTGATACGCATAATATGTTGCCTTATTAAAAGCCTTACCAGGAAAACTTATTGAGACAAAACCTCGGTTAAGAGAAAAAGAGTGCAATGCCCTCATGAAAATATCATATAAGATCTTTGAATCTTCATAATTCAATATTTAATACAATCTTCAAATGTTGAAGTAGATTATGCACTAGTAGATAAATCTTTCAAATTATTGCTTGAAATGATTCATCGAATATTATTCCTCTGAAGATCACGAGGGACGAAACTTTAAAGAAATATGTTTTATTTTATCACATTTGATGTATACACCTAGAGATATAAATTTTGTATTCTTTCTACAAAATATAGCAATAATCTCGTAGCATTTAAATAGTATTTCTAGACTAGCTAAGATATGATGCTTCTAGATCAAATAATGTATATATGATACTTTTAGACTAAGAATATCATCATATTTTTCTCGAGGATGGAATGGATTTTTGTTTACATTAAGAGACCTAGCAACCAAATAGTGATTAACGAATATGTATTATACATGTAAAGTCTCTTTAAACATTTTTCTGTGTATGTCGATTGATGCATAAGGAATTCATTGTTAGGTTCCGAAAGTTTTATATAAATATTACTATCAAGAGGTTCATACAAATAGGATGTAACAACATCCATTAGACAGAAACTGAGTAATTTTATTTATTGTCAGAATGATCAAAATTTAAAAGTAGTTGCATCCACCACCGAGTATTATATTTACCTCATAATCGATTTCATGTCTGATGATGGCTTTGGAGTCTTATAATTGTAATTGAAGCTTCCACCTTTTGTCAAGTTATAATATTTTAAATATCGATCCCATAGGGACTGGATTACCTAAGCGGTACGTTATTCCTACACTTAGAAAAATAAAGAGACATAAGTATTTTGTTGAAGAATGTTTGGAAGTAAAATAAAATAACTAAACAAAATAAATAAATAAATAATATCACAATAAAATAATAAGGCTAGGTCGATTGCTTTGTAGAGGAGAATCCAGTTGTAAGTATTATCCATTTATTAATACATTGGGTTGACTTACCGCCGCGGAGGGTCGCACCAAGGGTCGCCTTGGTTGCCTCGACGGGGTTATGCCTTATCGACAACTCAACTTTTCATATTTTAACATAGCATCCTTAAATGTCTTCTCCTTATCCATAATTCGGAGAACTATTTAAATCCACGTCTTGATAATACCTTCTGGCGTGAATCAAGGATGAACAACAACCAATTATATGCTTCTTTTTAGTCGCTAAAACCCTTTCAGATTAGTCAATGTCCATGAACAAAGACCGTATTCTCTCGTTTTGTGAGTCTAACTATCCTTAGTCTAGACAAATAGATTTTTCTTCACAAACCTATCTTTCGAGCTCGTATGTAAAGAAGAGTGAGAATCAAGAGAGAATAAACTATAAAAAAAATTGGAATTGCATTAATAAATATCAAATAAAATACAACTTTCTTTCCCAACTACTCCATAAATAACCTAAGTCTCGAGGAAGGTTTAGAACATAATGAGCTTATCGGCGGCTAAGAGTTTTTCTATGAGAATCGACTTCCTTTCATTAGACTTAAAAGTTTGCTTTACATAGGCTAAGCCTATGTTAAAGTCTCCTATAAAAGTAGGAGTTCTAAAAGAAAAAGAATACATGTACATATTAAATTATAACTCTTTATTCTATTTTCTAATTTAACTCCTTTTTGAATTCTCTTTAATCTTTTGTTGACTTTACCCATCGCTTGACTCTATTTTCTCACTTTTGTTTCTTCTCGAATTATGCTCACTAGAATCGGTATTTTATTCTCTATCTATCGAGCATCAGTTATCATCTTTATTCTACTATCGCTACCACCAATGTGTTTCCATAGCGGATGCTTATCTGCAATTCAGCTTCAACTTCCAGCATCCATAGATATTATCTGGCATTACTTGTAAGGTTATTTCCTGTCTAAAAGAAAACTATTAATCGTACCTATTTTATACCAAATAATATATAAAAGAATGATTTAAGTGTTGGGATGTTGGATTATGAAAAATATGCAGAATTATCATTATTATCATTAAATCTGTTCATTACTAACAATAATTGAGTGGAAAATTGATATAAATAATAGACTTTTAAGCACTTATCAATATCTTTGTGAGAATCATTATGCAATTAAATGAGCTTATATATCGTGATTTCCCCTTTTAATTTCTCTTTCTCACAAAGCTCATTTATATCCATGAACTTTACACATTTCAATGTACGAGATATAAGCTCAAATACTTCTCTTTTCGAAAGAGATTTTATTTTTGCCTCAATTGCCTCTTTCCATGTTAGTCAATCATTTCTTTATTATATTACCCAATTGACAATGATTCACGATCCACATTATCAACTAAAATCTCTAGTGCCATGCACATGTATTATCAACGTCGATTTGATTTCAGTTCCACTTATTACTAAACATGACATAATCTATTAAGATCACTTTATTATCAGGCACTTGATTCATGTCAATGTATATATTAGAGACCTTTTAATCACTTTTAGATATTTTATAGTATGATTCCTCGATCAAACCATCATAAAATATAGCTCCTTTTCTTTTTTGAGGATTTTTATCTTAGGAACCTACTTGTCTACCACACTTCAAGCGTAAGTTAGACTCATTAACAACTAGAGTTTATTCTTCTAGGACATCAAATTTAATCGGAGCATTCATAGCTGATATATGTGACTTAATCACTCTTTTAGTGTCAGCAAAATCATCTGACAATTGATTTGCTAAATGAATTATCCTTTGAACTTTATAGTTCACATTGTTAAATACGTGAATCAAACTAAGAAAACAATAATTTATTTCAACTTATTTCTTTTTTCGACTATTTTATTTTCTCACCCTAATATTGGATAAACTGACTCATTAAAATGGTAGTTAGTAAATCGATCTGTGAATAAATTCCCTATCAAAAGCTCAAGATATTTAATTATCAAGGAAAACCTAAATCTGACATAAATTTCTAACAAAACTCATCTTTGTGCGTTGCGGTGGAGCAATTAGAATATATATCGCACACAAAAAATATAAGATGAGAAATATTTTGTACCTGGCCAAAAACCATTTATGATGGGGAAAATTTATAATCATTTATTGGCTTGATGCGAATTAGTGATATTACATGTAAAATGATATGTCATCAATATTATTAAGATCGATTATCTTTATAAGATAATTTGGAAAATGTGCTTATAATTTTATCAACTGAGCAAGTAGCCTCGCAAACACCAAGTTACGGGTTAATAACAAGGATATATATGACCATCGAGTTGATGCATCGATTAAAATCGTAAAATATCTAAATGGACTGTGAGAAAGGAGTATAGGCTTACATATATTATCTTGTATCGATTCCAAAAAAAATTAATAGATTTACACTCTATCTTAGCTAATGATGATTGAATAATCAGATTGCTTTGATAGAAAGTATCACATGAAAAAATTACGTTGAAGAAAATTTTAGTTCTTTAATAAATGACCCACATGAAAGTGTCAATAAATTTTTGCATCATAATTGAACCGGGGTGGCCTAACCGGTCATGTAAATAAAATTATCAGTAAACATCTGATTTACAATAACATGAGCTTTAATTTGTACTAATTCTTATACAATATAATATGGATGATAGTACATGTAATTTTGTCAAGATTTTCTTATTGTCTTGAGTTATACTCGTAATATTGAGATAGTTGGTATCCCTTTGACTAATATTCTCAATATATTTCTGCAAATGTTTTTAAAACTCAATAAATCTCTTTGCGATTTTGACGAGTATAATGCATTATAGATATAAAATAAAGTTCCAATTGGTAATGACATATTTGCTCAGTTGGAGCCTTCTATGATATTACTACTTTCTGATATAATACCCATATTATTCTCTTGCATTTAAAATGAGAAAATATATATAATTATGCACCTTTTAATATGTGCTTATTTTATTTACTTCGAGGATTGAAAAATATGTGCTTTGTACCATTCACTTTGAGGAATGGAAAAATGTTAAATATAGAACATCATATCAAATCGTTTATCTATCAAAAACAAACTCTCAAGAGCTCTTTCAAAGCATTGATATTTTACTACTTTGAGAAATAGTACTCATATTCTTCCTTACATTTAAATGAAAGAATATTTCTTATGCTTAAGTATAGTATGAATATTTGCACAATCTGTTAAGCATAAATCGTCATGATTTATTGCATATTTTATTCAGAAGGTAATCATATTCTTCAAAGGAAAAATTAACATAAAATGTAAATAAATAATATATAAAATAAATTAACATAAATTAAATTAATATAAATAATAAATAAAATAATTTAATATAAATTAAAATAAATTAAAGATCAATTATTCTTTTTAGAGGTTATAAGGAAATAAAATAAACGACGAATTATTCTCTTTAAGGGTTAAGAGGAAATCAACAATATACAATTGAGTTGGACCAACAACGTCATAATTATTTTTGCCACAGAAAATTTGTTTATATTTTCTTTCATTTATGATTCATGATTATAGATAAAGTCCATAATATTTCGACGTTTGTCAAGTGCAAGACCAATGGATTGTACCATCGCATTGATAACATAAATATTTTGATACGATCTATATCATTCTTGTCATTCTTATAATCCCACTTCTGGTGGATATAAGTATTCTCAAAAGAATCATCTTATCCATGTCTATTTTATAACCTCAATCGCGACCACAATTACTAATGTGTCATTTATTCTTTCATCTATAAAATATCACGTTCATTTCTGAGAATAGAGCGGAAACTAATAGGTATTTAAAATCTTTGCACGATATTGTGTCTACAGTACAACATTAATGTCTGAAAAGTGGAGTATGTTTTTCTAACATATCCTCATCAGTGATACTTTGGTACATAACTGAGTTTTATTCACTAATCATATAGTGAAGTATTATTTTTGCATTCACTTAAAGAAATGAAAAAAATCCAATAATCGAATGTCATAAACATTGTAACCCCTAAAATTTACCTAATTTCTTGGATTAGAAGTTAGAGTTTTATTTTACTGAAACTTGATTTACAAGTTAGGGTTTTTATAAAAATTAAAATATAATTCGGATAATTAATTAAATAATTAATAATTTAAAATACTGAAAATAAAATTCAATCCCACAAATAATAAACAGTCCAAAACCAAAAGTTATTCAAAGTCTGATACAAATTATTAACCGAAATTATTACAAGTCTGAAATAATAAAACGTACAGTAAAACAGAAGTTCAAATTCAAAAGTCCTCCAAGTACCGAGATCTACGACCGGGTATCTGAAACAGAAAATGGAAGGATGTAAGCTAGGGAGCCTAGTGTGTCTCTAAAGCAGATAAACAATATTACAGAACATTTTTAATACAGATGATGTGAAGTATGCATGATATGCACCCAACTCCAAACACCAACAGAAGAGTAAGTTCCCCTGAACCACTCTAACTCTATCACACCAACAGAAGTGAAAACTCGACCCGCAGGTGGAGCCACTGAACAGAAGTGATAAATCATTAACTTCCCCGTACACATATATTCTACCAGATGTAATGTTCAATGCATAAACAGAATCAGAATGCATGCCTTGATATCAATAGGAGACATACATGACAAATATCAGGAACAAAGATGTAATGGTAGGATAATGCATGAGCATACGATTTAACAGAAACTAAACATTCTGAAAATAACAGAATTTACAGAAGAGAACACACCTGAATAGATGGTCAACGCCTAGAATGATTCCTACTAGACTTAGCTCTACCACTAGATCGAGCAGGAGCAGAACCTATGAGTAACAAAATATTAGATATATCATTATGCCACTAACAGACAAGTACACGTAACAGAAGTAACACGAAACTCACGCTCGGGGTCGAAGTCCATGTCACTTGAACCAAACAGAAACGATTTCAGAATCCATTATAGATAACTTCTAGATAACTAAACAAACTTAAAAGCCTTAAAAATGACACTTCGGGTTCAAATTTTGAAAAACGGATAGCGTCATCGGACTCAGGACGTCGAAAAACATAAAGTAGGCCCAGGTCAAAAAAGTCAACTATTGACGTCAGCATGGTCAACACTGACGTCAGCAGATGACATCATCAATTAACGCTGATGTCAGCAGATGACATCATCAGTCAACGCTGATGTCAGCATGATGTCATCAGTCAACGCTGATGTTAGCATGACATCATCAGTCAACGCTGACGTCAACATGATGTCAGCAGGTCATGGGTCGGGTCGGTTTCTGGGTCAGACGGGTTGGGTTTTCGGGTCAGGTCGGGTCACAGACAGGTTCTAGGATTTTCTCGAGAAAATCTGGGAAATTCCCAGATTTTCTCGGCAGCCAAACAGGGTATTTTCAAGGTTTAAACTCCCCCCAAAGGCTCGATTCGATTCAAAAACAATCTTAAACATATCCTAACCGATTCAGACTCAAACCAACAACCTAAACCGATTCAAAACCATCAAAAACCAAACTTAAAACACGCCCCCCACTCTGTTCTTCAGATTCAAACGAACCAAAACACTCAACCCCTTGAATCGAAACTTATCAACCAACACCAAAACCTTAAACACTATGAAACCAAACTGAAAGGAGTAAGCACACAGATTGAATCCTTACAACAACTTACCAATTCGACAGAAATGAAGAACACCCAGACGCAAGCTTGAACGAAAAAGAAGAAGAAAGGGAGAGCAAGGGATTCGATTCCCGATTTGATTACTCAGATAACAACCCCAAAAATCCGAAAAATTAAACAAGATTAATGGAGACTTAAATCTCTGAATAAAACCGAAACAAGGAGGAGAGCAAGGAAACTGAAATCTAAAAATTTAATGAGGGTATATTTTCCCTAAAAGTCCATGAGCTTTCAGATTAAAACAAAAAGGACCACAGGAAATCCCCAATTTCTAGGGTTTAAAAATTAGGGATTTTAATTCCAAATTAGGGAAAAATTTTGGGTTGTGACAAACATCATGCTTGCATTCACTTCAGGGAATGCCCCCTTAAAATTTTTTGGATAAAGATGAATTTTCGTAATTTAAACTTGGGAGAAGTCTATAGTCGAGTTTTTTGACACAAAAAATATTGTTTTCAAGCAAATATAAACTTTAGAACATTTATACTATTAAATAGTAATTGATCAACTAATATATACAATATATACAAAGAACAAAAATTTAATCCTCATATGTGACATTGTTAAATCAGTTCACAAAAGGTCCTTTGAAAAGAACCTCCTTTGAGACCAGTAGCCTCGTAGAACGAGATATTCAATCAATATACTCGAATTAAACTAACATAACAAAGAACATATTAATTAATTAAAGATTCAATATTTGTTCTAATATTATGTAATACTTAAAACATAATTAAAAACATAAACTTTCATCATCAAAATAAATAAATATTGGTCATAACTAAAGACAAAATATCAAATTAAATAGATGCAAAACACTACGAATATATGTCATTATATTTTAAATACATGATAATTCCATACTTTGAATAACCATCCATTAATTTGAGAATAATTAATTATCTACTATATCGAGATAAATAAGTAAAACATATCGGACTTTCCAAGCTAAGTTGAATATATGATAGATTTAGTCACCAATATCTTGTTAAAATCTTTTTCGAAAATTATCAAAAAGAATTACGGTAATTGAGTCACTTTATTGTTACACAAACAACAAATAACCAATATTTTTTCAAAAATTAAAAATCAAGTAAAAGATCAAGAGAGAAAAACAATCGATAATTAAAATATAATACAGGGAGAAGAACTTATCTTTGATTCAAGCTAGTAACAAATTCTTTTCAATAACTCCTTTAAGATTCGAACGAAAAACACCTTCATTGGTTAGAGCATCGTGTTGATAACGTGTTGTGAATAAAGTAAAGAATAAGAACAAAATAGATGAACAAGGATGAGAGACAAAAAGAGAGATTTGTACTATATTCTCAAAGTATGGTTGTGTACAATATTTTTTCCAAACTCTATATTTATAGGAGAAACACTAATTCTAATTAGTATTAAACCCTAATAATAAAGCTCACTAAAGTTTTATTAATATATAAATATTTACCATAAATAAAGATATTATAAATTGTACATAAATAAATAAAATTCATGTTAGTTTCTTCTTAAATGAAGAGTTTGGGTAATCAATGTTGTTTATTATCTATTGGACTATTTGTTTATCAACTTAAATTGGGCAGATCATATGTTCAAAAATAATTGGGCAAGTACTAAGGGCCCATAGGATTTGAAAAATAAGGGTAATAAAATTTTTGGTGGTAAGATTTAAAAAATAATGTTAATTTAATATATAAATAATTATTGTTTATAAATATATGGGTGATTATTTGATATGATGATAATATAAAAAATTTTAAGTTGTTGTGAATAAAATAATGAAGAACTAAAACAAGAATAAAGAACAAGAATGAAAGAACAAAGAGAAGATATAAAGAGAGATATTTGTATTATTCTCAATATTGACTTATGTACAATGCCTTCACAAACTCATCTATTTATAGGTATAAGAAGTACATAATATATTAAACTCTAATTAGTGAAGATAATATTTCTAATGATAGAGTTCTTATTATGATAGACATCCACATAGATAATATTCATAACACTCCCCCTTGGATGTCTACGAAGATAATGTGCCTCGTTAAAACCTTACTAAGAAAAAAACATGTGGGAAAAAAAATCTAAGTGAAGGAAAAAGAGTACACGCATCTTTGATACGCATAACATGTTGCCTCATTAAAAATCTTACTAGGAAAATCTATTGGGACAAAACCTTGGTTAAGGGAAAAATAGTGCAACGCATATTTACTCCCCCTCATGAAAATATCATATAAGATCTTTGAATCTTCATGATTCAATATTGAATATAATCTTCAAATGTTGAGGTAGATCATTTACATTAAGAGACTTAGCAACCATAAGGGTGATCAATAAATATGCTTTATGCATGTGAAGTCTCTTTAAACATCTTTTTTGTATGTTGATTGATGCACAAGGATTTGAGGAGATCTCTTCACGAGTCTCAACGATATTCAAATCATCGACATACACCACAATAAAAATTCAGAGCTAAACCTCTTAATAAAAATGTTCGGGGAAAATAATTCGTATAGCATTATGCTAATAAGTATTCAATGAGGCGATTATATCAAATACGCCTAAATTGTTTCAATACATAAAAGATATATTCAATATGGTTAAATAATATTCTCGAGAACTTGAATTAACTGCTTTTAGAAGTTTAAATCCTTTTAGAAGCTTCATATAAGTGTTGTTATCAAGAGGCTCACATAAATAAGATGTAACAACATCCATTAGACGAAACTAAGTCATTTCATTTATTTCTAGAGTATCTAAAAATAATTGCATCCACCACAGAGGAATATATTTCCCTCATTCAATTTTATATATTTTTGAGAATCTTTGTGCAACCGAATGAGCTTATATCTCATGATTTCCCCTTTTTATTTTTCTTTCTCACAAAGATTTGTTTATATCCACGAGCTTTACACATTTCAATGTATGGGCTATAGGCCCAAATATTTTTCTTTTGAAATAGATTTTAGTTTCGCCTCAATTGCCTCTTTCTACGTTGGTCAATCATTTCTTTGTTTACATTGCCTAATTGACAATGATTCATGATCCACATCATCAAATAAAATCTCTAGTGTTATTTTGTATGCAAATATATAAACAACGTCGATTTAATTTTAGTTCCACTTATAACAAACATGACATAATATATTGAGATCTCTTTATTATCAGGTACCTGGGTCATGTCAATGTCTCTATTGGAGACCATTTAATCACTTATAGAGAATTTTATAATCATTGATTCCTCGATCAGACCATCATAAAATATAACTCTTTTTCTTTTTCGAGGATTTCTTTGGAACTTACTTGTCTATTATGCTTCAAACGTAAGTTAGATTCATTAGCAACTAGAGTTTGTCATTCTACGATATCAAATTTAATCGGAGCATTCATAGCTGGTATACGTGACTTAGTCACTCTTTTAGGGTTAGCAAAATCATCTGGCAATTGAAATGCTAAATGAATTATCCATTGAACTTATAGTTCATATTGTGTAACACGTGGATCAAAAAGAGAAAATAATAATTCATTCCAATTTATTTCTTTCCCCAATTATTTATTTTCTCCCCTAATGTTGGATAAATTAACTCATTAAAATGATAGTCAATAAATTGGGTTATAAATAAATTCCCTATCAGAAGATTAAGATATTTAAATCCGATACATATTTCCAACAAAACTCATCTTTGTGCGTTGTGGTGGAGCAATTAGAACATATATCGCACACAAAAAAATCTAAGATGAGAAGTGTTTGGTTCCTAACCAAAAACCATCTATAATGGGGAGAACTTATGATCATTTGTTGGCTTGATGCGAATTTGTGATACTAAATGTAAAATTATATGCCATCAACATTATGAAGACTGATTGTCTTTAGAAAATAATCTGGAAAATATGTTCATAATTTTATTAACTGAGCAAGTAGCCTCGCAAACATCAAGTTATGGGTTAATAACAAGGATACACATAACCATCTAGTCGATGTATCGATAAAAATCATAAAATATTTAGATGGTTTTTAAGAAAGGTGTATGGGCCCATATATATCACCTTGTATCCGTTCCTAAAAATTAATAGATTTACACTCTATATTAACTGTTGATGAATGAATAATCAAATTGCTTTCATAGAAAGTATCACATGAAAATTACCTTGAAGAAAATCCTAGTTCTTCAATAAGTGACCACATAAAAGTGTCAATAAATTTTCGCATTATAATTGAACCGGGATGGTCTAACTAGTCATGCCAAATAAAATTATCAGTAAACATCTAGTTTACAATAACATGAGCTTTAATTTGTACTAACTCTTATGTAGTACAATATGGATAACAATGCATGTAATTTTATCAATATTTTCTTATTTCTTTGAGTTATACTCGTAACATTGAGATAATCAACATCCCTTTGATAGATATTCTCAATATATTTCCTTAAATATCTTTAAAACTCAATAAGTCTCTTTGTGACTTTAACGAGTATAATACACTGTAAATATGGAATAAAGTTTCATTTGACAATAATATATTTGCTCAATCAGAGCCTTCTGTGATATTAGTACTTCCGGATATAGTACTTACATTATTCCCTTGAATTTAAAATAGGAAAATATGCAGTACCATGCACCTTTTAATATGTTCTTTATTTCATTCACTTCGGGGAATAAAAAATATGTGCTTTGTACCATTCACTTCAGGAAATGGTAAAATATTAAATATAGCATATTATATCAAATCAGTTATCTATCAAAGATAAATTATCAAAAGATCTTCCGAAGCATTGATATTTCAGTACTTTGAGATATAGTACTCATATTTACCTTGTATTTAAATGGGAAAATATTTTTTATGCTTAAATATTGTATGAGTACTTGCACTATCTGCTTGGCATAAATAGCCACAATTCATTATAGATTTTATTCCGGAAGTAATAATATTAAAATAATATAAAACATAAATAAATAATATATAAAATAAATTAAAAATAAATAAATAGTAAATCAAAATAAATTAACATAAATCAAAATAAAATAAATGGCGAATTTATTCTCTTAAAGGATTATGAGAAAATTAACAATATCCAATTAAGTTGGACCAACAACGCCATAATTATTTACGCCATAAAGAAAATTTGTTTATATTTTTTTTCATTTATCATTCATGATTATGGATAAAGTCCATAATATTTCGCCGTTTGACAAGTGCAAGATCAATGATTTGTACCATCGTATTGTTAATATAAAGATTTTGATATGATCTCTATTATTCTTGTCATCTTTATAATTCCACTTTTGGTAGATATAAGCATTCTCAAAAGAATCATCTTATCCATGTTTATTTTATGACCTTAATCGTAACCACAATTACTAATGTGGCTTTTATTCATTCCGCTATAAAATATCATATTTACTTCAGGTAATGGAGCAGAGACTGATAGATATTTAAAACCCTTGTATGATATTGTGTTAGTAAAACAACATTAATGTGTGAAAAATGGAGTATGTTTTTCTAACATATCCTCATCAGTGATACTCTTGCACATAATTGAGTTTTATTCACTAACCATATAATGAATTATCATGTTTACATTTACTTCAAGGAATGAAACAAATTCAATAATCGTATGGAATAAACATCATGCTTGCATTCACTTTAGGGAATGACATAAATCAAATAATCGTATGGAATAATCATCATGCTTGCATTCACTTCAGGGAATGTCTCCCATAAAAATTCTTTGATCAAGACGATTTTCGTAATTGAACTTGAGAGAAGTTTATAGTCAAGTTTTTCGACACAAAAATATTGCTTTCAAGCAAATATAGATTTTATAATATTCATATTATTAAATAGTAACTGATCAACCAATATGTATACAATACATATAAAGAACAAAATTTTAATCCTTATACGTGACGTCGTTAGACCAGTCCACAAGGTCCTTTAAAAAGAAGTTCCTTTGAGACCAGTAGCCTCGCAGAAAGGGATGTCCAACCTCGGATTAAACCAACATAATAAATAATATATTAATTAATTAGAATATAATTGGCTTTTACCATAATGATCGATTTTTATCCTTTGTCTAACTTAATAACTTTGGAATTGTCGACAAGAACCACGATAATTGAGTCACTTTATCGCTACACAAACACCAAACAACCAAAGATTTTTAATAAATTAAAAATCAAATTAAAGATCAAGAAAAAAATCGGTAATTAAAATATAATTGAGAAAGAAGAACTTATCTTTGATTTATGCCAATAACAATTTCTTTTCAATAACTCTTTCAAGATTCGAACGACAAACACCTCTGTTGCTTAGAGTCTCGTGCTGATAACATGTTGTGAATAAAATAATGAAGAACTAAAACAAGAATAAAGAACAAGAATGAAAGAACAAAGAGAAGATATAAAGAGAGATATTTGTATTATTCTCAATATTGACTTATATACAATGCCTTCACAAACTCATCTATTTATAGGTATAAGAAGTACATAATATATTAAACTCTAATTAATGAAGATAATATTTCTAATGATAGAATTGTTATTATGATAGACATTCACATAGATAACATTCATAACATAAGCAAGTTTATTTTTAAGTTAAAAATTAAATTTTTAGTCTTAAAACCTTAAGATTTTAACACAAAATTTTAAACCTTATGATTTAAAAACTAAACTCGGATATCATTGTTTGTTAAAACTTTTTATACCACTAGTGTTACAGTATAATAATTATGTATATATGAAAAACACTTGTCATGCTTGAAATTTTTTCATGCATGCCTATTTATATATAAATTTAAAACCCTAAACTCTAAAACTTAAATATGTAATCCTAAATTTTTAGATCCTAAATCATAAATCCTAACTTAAACAATTTAAAACATAAACTCATAAACTATAAGTCCTAAATTAGATATCTAACTCAAAAATAAGTTTGTTTGTGTAAACTTGATAATGGTATCAAAAAAATTTCATATAATAATAGGGTTAGAATCCACATAGATAATATAAAACACAATTACTTTTATGTCTTTTTAAATCGTTTGAAAAAAGTAATAAATGGCTAATATATAACATTAGTCTCATAAAAATGTCTCTATTCAACTTTTTGAAAGTCAATTTTTTAAACTTTGGCTATAATTATATTAAATATTTTAAATAATTATTTTTTACAAATTATATATTTAAAATTTACTCGATTAGAGATTTTAAAATATAATTTTTATGTTTTTATCAATAATAAATTTAAATAATCAAAAGTTAAAGTTAAGATGTTTGACCTAAAAAAGTCAATAAAAGATAATATTTATGGGACAAAGTGCTAGTAAGAATATATTTTATTGGTTTAAAGAATTAATCTTATATTTTATTAACAAAATATTATTTTTATTGTCTTGTTGAAAAAACAATATAATATAACTAAAATAATAGTAGAGAATAATTATATACTTATAAGATTATTAAAATTATAAAAATAAAAAAATAGAATTTTAAGCGATCGCTCATATTACTTTCCTATCGAGACGCCCTTGTCTTTAAGATGCAATCATGCTATATTATTTTCATCACAAGAAACATGGCGATGTGTTTGTCTAGAAACATGATGATATATAATTGTATAGTAAACTACGGGTATATATTATTCGATTTTAATCGAATCAATCAATCAAATTAAATTTATTTTAGTTAATTTTAAGTAAATTCGGTTAACTGTTATTTTTTTTAAAATCTAGTGATCGATTAATTCGATTTAAAATTATTTAATTAGTCAAATTAACCAAAATTTATTATATCTTAAATATTATATATATTTATTTATCGAACATTTAAAATTATTTTACCATAATTTAGGATTTATTGTATAATTTATATAAAATTTTATAATAAATTTTGGTTAATTCAAAAATCGAACTAAAATTTGATTCAATTAATTCAATTATGAATAATACAGTTGTAATAACTCATTTAAGATTAAAACCCCTTAGCTCAATAACCAAGCCTATCAGAATAAACCCAGTCCAATTAAAATTACAATCTAAACAAACCCCCTAACCCTAGCCTCCCCAATTGTCCTCGTCGCCTCTATCTTGTGCTTACCCAGCAGCCGCGTGTGGCGACGCTTCAAATCACGCATAGTGGTCACGCGCTCACTCCATTGGTCCTCCTCGTTGGCCATCGCCCACGTTGCAGCACCGCCGTGCGCCACCGCCCAAAACCTGCAAAAAAGAAGATTAGATTAGGAATATAATAGATTTTATAATATAAATCAAGGGTATAAATACCTATTCGAACAAATATAATAGAGAGGAGATTGGAACAAAAAAAGAGATTCGAAACAAAAAACCCATCCAATACCAGCAATCACATTCGAAAAAAATAAAAAAAATAAAGTGAAATGAGAGATCAGAAGCAAACAAAGAAGAAAAAAGGTAAAAAAATATATATTTAGATCGAATCTTATCTTGTAGATCTACTCCGATACACACCTTTTCTCAAAAAGCTGACTTCGTATTCGAGATCCTCATGTCGAGACGCTTCAGAAAAGTCCTTCTTTTTCGATTTTCGTCACAAGGGATGGTGACCGACTCGGTGGCCGACTGTGATCCACGGCGACTCCTCGACGGAGTTATCCGAGAGCTTGAGAGCTTATTTAAAGCTCTGGGTCCTTTCCCATCTGGAGAAGGAAACAAATGGAAGAAAAAAAAATAAAGAGGGTCTTTTATACCAAGTCCAAAACGGCGCCGTTTTGGTTCCAATATCCTTGGCCCAAAACGACATTGTTTTGGAGATTCATACGCGGATCCATACCTGAACTGAGCTCGACCTGCGCATAACCCAAAAAAAGGGAGAATCGCGCATGTAGTCCCTGTTTTGTCAATATCCTTCCATTTCGGCACTCTAATTTGTTTTTTCTTCTATTTTAGTCACTATTTTTATGATTAAGTTCTATAATTTTAATTTTGTTCAATTTTAATCCTTAATTTTTCTATATTAACCTTATATTTTTCGTGTTTTTTATATTTGGTCCATTAACTATTATCATTATTTTATTATTATTATATATTATTATAATTAATATTAACCTTATAATTTTATTATTTATTACTATGTTTATTACTTTATTATTATTATTATTATTATTATTATTATTATTATTATTATTGTTAATATCATATTATTATTATTACTATTAAGTATTATTATTATAATTATGTTTTTTTAGACTTTATCGTCTCGATATATTCTACTGGGAGCAGCATCTCGGTCTCCGGGTGTTATCTTCTTTGAATTATCATGGATATAAGTCTTAAATATGTATTTTAAAATTAAAAATTAAATTAATTTGAATTTTATATTTTCTTAAAAAATTATGATGCGAACCTTTAGGTACCAATTTCTGGGCGTTGTGGGGGTGTTATTCCTTCCCCAAACGTAACCAACTCTCAAACCCAAACTTTTTGAATCTCTAGTTAATTTTTAATGGTGTCCGGCCTACCAAAGTGACTGGTGGCGACTCCACTCAACCAATTTTCAATTTTTAACAGTAGTCTCATAGAAGTGGCATCCTTTCCTTCAGGTGTCATCTTCGGATACCGAATTTTCAAAATCACCCCGTCAAAAAACGTTGCAAACCGTATTTTTAAATTTTCAAAAAAAAAAGGTCGCTACAGATGGTGAATCGCTAGGGATAAAATTTTCAAAAAGGAGTTAGGCCTTAGTCCGGTTCGCATCAAAATTTTAAGAAAATAAAAAATTCAAATTAAATTAATTTTTAATTTTCATCACATTAGTTTAAGAACCCGTAAGTGGGAATGATTACTTCGCTTCGTGAGGTTTTCACCTCCATATAGTGTTGTAATTCATTTTTAGAATTTTGGTCTTTATATTTCGTAAGGGTCTCACCTCCGTATAAATAAGGGTCATTTTCCCCCGAATCGATGTCCTAGCGACAGTTCGGTACCGATACTCTAGAACAAAACCGCATATAGTGAGCCGTAGAGCCATGTGAGACTTTGTCCGTTTAACGATAGCCTCTTTAGGCTTGGGTGCCTTTATATGTTGTTTATATACAGTTTCTTATCTGTTTAAATTTTATTTTATTTATTTGATTATTTTAATACGAACTAACATTTTTCCTCTTTTGATTATTGCATATCATAATCATCCATTGTACATTAAAAATATTGTGATCATATTTTGATTATTGCATTCACATGCATTCATCAAGACTAATATTCGGGGTCCCCTGTCTCAGTAATATTGGACAAGACAATAATTCAACATCCTTACGGAACTCGACGCAAGACGAAAAAGATGAACGAAGACAGGTAAGATAAGATCGAGCAGACTCAAAAGGATTTGGAAGCAGATCTAACACAAAAAATGGAAGACCAATTAGCTAAAGCTCGACAAAAGATGAAAGATCAGATTGCAAGATCTCAACAAGAAATGATCGGGAAACTAGCACAAATGCTCGGACTCAAGCAAGCCGCATGAACAAGAAGATGCTTCTGTTGTCAACCCAGGGGCAAACCCCGATGATATGATTGAATATCCCATATATCCTCCGGGGTTTACTCCAACTCAAGATAAGATAACATTAGAATCTCATCCCTAAGTGGTTCTTTCTAAAGGGAAGATATCATTACATCCGACCGACATATTTGGCCCTACGAATATACCCTCTACGTCAGAAGCCAAACCGTGGGGCAATCAAGTCGAAAAATTTATCTCGAAACTTGATCAGTTGATGAAAACAGAGAAACCAAAGATCAAGACTTCAAAAGAAATTGAGGAGCGTTGCAAACGACTCGAAGAAAAGATGGAATCCATAAAGATAGTAGACACCTTCAGTGGATTCAATGCCAACGAACTCAACCTTGTTCCAGATTTGGTGTTACCCCCAAAATTCAAAATCCCAGAGTTTGAAAGATATGATGGGACCAACTACCCTCGAGCCCATCTTACTATGTTTTGTCAAAGAATGACAAGATACGTCAGGGATGACAAGTTATTGATATACTGCTTTCAAGATAGTTTAACGGGATCTGCCACCAGATGGTATAATCAGTTAAATTGTTATCAGATAAAGTCATGAAAAGACTTGGCTAAGGCCTTTCTAGAGTAATATAAGCATGTTAGCAATATGGTACCAGACAGCTTGACTTTGCAACACATTAAACAAAGGTCTAACGAAAGCTTTAGACAATACGCACAACGCTGGAGAGATGTAGCAGCACAAGTTCAACCCCCTCTTAGCAAAAAGGAAACAGTGGTTATATTCATCCAAACAGTGGAGGGCCCAATCTTGGATCGCTTTATAGGTAATGCAACCACCAATTTTGTTGATCTAGTATTATCTAGTAAGCTCATCGAGAATGCCATCAAGAGTGGTAGAATTAACACTGGTGGAAGTTCATCCCACAGAAGGCCAATATACGGAAAGAAGGATAATGAAGTAAACTCTTCAGGAGTCTACAATGTTAATTATTCGAAACCTATAACGGTGATGCAGCCTACAGCTACAGGTACCTTTAATTCCTTAAACCAAGATTTCGGTCAGAGGAAGAATGCTGAAAAGAAAGAGTTCACTTCGATACCAATTACTTATGGGGAGTTACACAAACAGTTGTACGATAACCATCTGGTGTCACCCTTCTACCAAGCTCTGATACAACCCCCTTTCTCGAAATGGTACGATACCAATGTAAGATGTGATTACCATACAGGACAAGTGAGGCATTTAATCAAAAATTGTATCAGTTTCAAAATGTTGCTAGAAAAGTTTATCAAGCTTGGAGTATTAAGCTTCGAAGAATCAGCAGGGATGACCACGAACAAGGATCCCTTGCCAAATCATGAAGACACTAAATGAAAATGATAATTTTGTTGTTTTTTGTTTTGTACAAAAGTAAATCATGCCTGCTAGGCTAAGATATTTCTCTACCTTGATCATAGTCGGTCCCTTTTAGTTTTCATCTCTTTCAATGAGATATTTTTATGAACTATGTCACTAGCCTAAGCCCAATGGCGGTGAGAATATTTTGTAAGGGCTCAAAACTACAAGTTACAATAGAAATATATTTTGTTATCGTTCAAGTCTTGTGTAACCCTTTGAGGTTGAATTTTAAGTAGCCTAATTTCAGAAAGCATGGGGCAACATGAACAATATGAATTCGTGCACTTTAAAGATTCAGATTGTTAAAAATTATTTAGAGAATCCATTCTGAAAAAAGATTCTAGGAAAGCAAATCAAATCAGAGATGTTCAAGCATCTTCCATTATGACCAGTGAAATCAGGGGCACCCTTTGGAAAAATCATGGTATTCATGCATTCAAGCATTTTGCACACCATGCATTTAAATTTATCATGCATTAGGCATCAAGTCATGGGCATTCATGATTTTTTTTTGTACATACAAAACAGGTTCGTGGAAGAGATCGATGGACCTCAATCATGGGGCACCAATGCGATGATTAACCTTTGGCCCCCAGGAGGCTAAAAGCGCAGAAAATCACAAACATTCAAGTAATGACCTCGAAATTTTGAACAGTTACTAACTAAAGTTTTATTTTGCTTTCAGGTCACGACTACCCATCATGGAGTAGCAGAAACAACTTTTTCCCACTGTTACAACCGTTAGTGGTGGGGAATCACTTTTGATAGAATCATGCTACTCCGAAAACTATGTTATAGATCAAGCTTTGATTCGGATTTTACTTTTTTTTCATATTTGTACTGATAGTACATATGAATCAAAGTTATTTTGAGAAAAATGAAAAAAAATGAAAAATGAAATGAAAAAATTGACAACGATATGAAAAAAGAAAATGGAAGATTCAAATGTCCTTCAAAAATCCATTTTCATGAATAGTTGAAGGAAAATAAATCCTTTGAAAAAATCCAATCTCAGGATTGGTACAAACTGATTATACCCAGGGAAATGGTACAGCTAGCCCAGAGCAAACGGCTACCGGTAAAGGCAAATCAAATTCGTTGATCCCTGTGCATTTGGGAAAAATGCAAAGAAGACACATGATATCAATTGAAGATACGTTCAAATCAGATACTCAAATCTTTCAGACTGTGATCTTTTCCCCGTTGATGGTGTGGCCAGATCCAACTTAATCATGCTTTTCTAAATTTGATCTTACTCCTCCGTTGATGGAGTGGATAGATCCAACTTAATCATACTTCTCCGTTGATGGCGTAGTATGATCCAGACTTGATCTTACCCCTTATTGATGGAGTGGATAGATCCAACTCGGTCTTATCTCTTCGTTGATGTTGTAGCTGGGCCAAACCATCCTTCGATCTTGTCTCTTCGTCGGTGTTGTAGCTGGATCGCCCTTATAGACTTTAGACCATGCCTCTTTGTCGATGTTGTAGCTTGGTCAAATCTTTGATTCTGTCTCATCGTCGGAGTTAAGCTGAATCAAACATCAGACCCTGTCTCTTTGTCGGTGTTGTAGTTGGGTTAAGCCTTACTGACTTTCAGTTCTGTCTCTTCGTCGGTGTTATAGCTGAACCAAAATTATTGACTCCAGGTCTTGCCTCTTCGTTAGTGTTGTAGCTGGATCAACTTTATTAACTTCAGACCACGCCTCTTCGTCAGAGTTGTAGCTTGGTCAAATATCTGATTATGCCTCTTCGTCGGAGTTGATTTGCATCAACCTTACAGACATCAGACTTTGCCTCTTCGTCGGTGGTGTAGTTGGATCAAACTTTACCAAACTTCAGGTCCTGCCCTCTTCGTCAGTTTTGGAGCTGGACCAAATTCAACAAGATCTCGTTATGCTATTGTGGGCATAAGTATATTATATTTTTATCGGCTTTGTTTTACCGTTGATGGTACAACTAGACCAAATTTTTTTACTTGCGGATATTTACTATATAAGAAATATCAAAAAATGGGGAAAAAAGAGAGAAAAATAAATAAAAAGAAAAGAAAAAAGAGAAAATATGTTAGATCATGCTTCCTTGCAGGTATATCAAATATCGAAAGTTTCGCTCTCCAATCCTGCCTCTTCGTCAGTGTTGCAGCTGGATCACACATTAGAGTTTTTATCATTTGATCTTGTCTCTTCGTCAGTGTCGTAACTGGATCAGATGTTAGAGTTTTCATTATTCGATCTCGTCTCATCATCGATGATGCAACTATATCTAATGTCAGAGCCTCACCCTTTCGATCCTGCCTCATCGTCAGTGTTGAGCTGGATCAAATTTTGCAGACCTTGACTCTTCGTCAGTGTTGCACCTAGGTCAAGTTTTCTCCAGGTATTGTAGCGTCGTTAGTGTCGTAGCAAGCCAAGTTCATTTTGCTTTCTTCAACGGATCAACCTCAGCTTTGTTCAACTCAATAGATCTCCTCTTTTTGAAGATTTTACTGACAAAAATGGTGGAGTAGATCAAGTCAAAGCTCCAACAAAAGAAACAGTGGCCAAAAGAACCTCAACCTTACCAAAAGAACCTCGACCTTATCAAAAAGAACCTCAATATTACTAGAAAGAATCTCAACCTTACCAAAGAACCCTCACCATTCCTAAGATGAACCCTGAAACCATATCAGGTGAAATGGGTTATTCTTTATCTTTGCTCTATTTTTGTTACACAACAATGAGCAAAGAGGGGCAGCTATAATAACCCATTTAAGATTAAAAGCCCTTAGCCCAATAACCAAGCCCATCAGAATAAACTCAGTCCAATTAAAATTATAATCTAAACAAAAACCCTAACCCTAGCCTCCCCAACTACCGTCGCCGCCTATGTCTTGTGCTTACCCAGCAGGCGCGCGTAGCCGCCATGCGCATCGCTCAAATCGCGCGTAGTGGTCACGCGCTTATGTCATTGGTCCTCCTCGTCGGCCACCGCCCAAGCTGTAGCACCGCCCAAAAACCTATAAAAAAGAAGATTAGATTAGGAATATAATAGATTTTATAATGTACATCAAGGGTATAAATACCCATTCGAAAAAATGTAATAGGGAGGAGATTGAATTGAAAAAAGAGATTCAAAACAAAAAATCCATCCAATACCAGGAATCACATTCGAAAAAAATAAAAAATAAAGTGAAATGAGAGCTAGAAAGCAAATAAAGAAGAAAAAAGGTAAAAAAATATATTTAGATCGAATCTTATCTTGTAGATCTACTTCGATACACGTCTTTTCTTAAAAAGCTGACTTCATATTCGAGATCCTCGTGTCGAGATGCTTCGAAAAAGTTCTTTTTTGATTTTCGCCACCAGCAGCGACGGCCGGCACAGTGGCCGACGGTGATCCACGGCGGCTCCTTGATGGAGTTATCCGAGAGCCTGAGAGCTTATTTGAAGCTCTGGTTCCTTTCCCATCTAGAGAAGGAAACACATGAAAAAATAAATAAAGAGGGCCTTTTATACCGAGTCCAAAATGGCGTCGTTTTGGTGTCGATATCCTTGGCCCAAAACGACGTCGTTTTGGAGATTCATACGCGGATCCATACCCGGACCGAGCCTGACCTACGCATAACCCAAAAAAAAGAAGAATCGCGCATGCAGTCCCTGTTTTATCAATATCCTTCTATTTCAGCACTCCAGTTTGTTTTTCTTCTATTTTAGTCATCTATTTTTATGATTAAGTTCTATAATTTTAATTTTGTTCAATTTTAATCCTTAATTTTGCTATATTAACCTTATATTTTTGTGTTTTTGAAGATTTGTTCCATTAACTATTATCATTATTTTATTATTATTATATATTATTATAATTAATATTAACCTTATAATTTTATTATTTATTACTATATTTATTACTTTTATTATTATTATTGTTAATATCATATTATTATTATTATTGCTATTAATTATTATTATTATTATTATTATTATTATTATTATGTTTTTTAGACTTTATCATCCCGATATATTCTACTGGGAGTAGCGTCCCGGTCTTTAAGTGTTATCTTCTTTGAATTATCATGGATATAAGTCTTAAATATGTATTTTAAAATTAAAAATTAAATTAATTTGAATTTTATATTTTCTTAAAAAATTATGATGCGAACCTTTAGCTACCAATTTCTGGGCGTTATGGGGTGCTAATCCTTCCCCAAACTTAACCAACTCCCGAACCCAAACTTTTTGAATCTCTGGTTAATTTTTAATGGTGTCCGGCCTACCAAAGTGATCGATGGCGACTTCACTCAACCAATTTTCAAATTTTAACAGTATTCACATAGAAGTGGCATCCTGTCCTTCAGGTGTCATCTTCGGATACTGAATTTTCAAAATCACCCCGCCAAAAAACGTTTCAAACCGTATTTTTAAATTTTCAAAAAAAAAATCGCTACAATAGTTCGATTAACGATTAAAATTTTAAATTAATTTAATTATAGATAACTTGGTTCGACCATCAATAAAATTAACCGAATGTACAAAATATCTTTATATTATAGAACCGTAAGGTTAAGTATAGCTCAAAAATGATTTTGAGTTTGTTGATATCTTATTTAAGTTTTTGGTTGGCGAACCTTTTAATTTTTAGTTATTTTATTCTGTTTTTATACCTGATTTGATCTCGAAGGTAATTATTAAAAATTAATTTTTTAATTGTTTTTAAAAACGTTGTTTCTTTATTTAAATGAAACTTTTAACGATTACGCTGAACGAAACCTAATTTAGATGAGAAAATTGCAATTATAGCTTTTAGGTTCAATTATTTTCCAACTTGTTTTAATTCCATACATACAATAGGAATTGAAGTAAAAGGTTTTATTTTATCTAAACTTTAATCTAATTACACAAACGTATTAAAAAATATTATATTTTGATACACAATTCGTATAAATATTTTTTTACGTAATTCATTTTAAAATTTAAAATCTAAAACCTAGTTCTAACATCTTAAATTCTAAATTATGCAACTCAAACTCATAAACTTTAAATCTTAAATCAAACTCTAACCCTTATCTTTGACATATAGCGGCGGTTCAAAGATTTTAAGAGTTTTGTATAATTTATTAAAATAAAATTCTTAATTTATAATCGATAAGAGATTTTAAGGGTTTTCTCAAAAGAATATTATATTATAAAAGATATTTTTAGATTATCCTCTTAAGAAACAAAAAATTAACTTAGAAATATCTAAAAATTAAATATTTTCACTTAAAAAGACATTATTTTTATGCACATTTTTAAATAAAATTATTTACGATACTTTTAATATCAGTTATCACATTTAAAAAATAATTATAATATTTTAATAATTATAATTATATTTTAAGAGTATTTTTAAAATTTTTACTATAAGTTTTAAGATTAAACATCACTCAATGTAGTTTATTAAAATTTGGCATAAAGATAGTTTTCACCCTTAACGTTTATAATTTTGGTCATTTTAGCCCCTATTCTTTTTGGGGATAAATTTAGCCCTTGATCTTTATCTTTTTAACAAATAACTTATTTTTTTAACTACCATGATAACTGAACCATTAAATATTTAATAATGATGACATGTCATATATATGTAATAATATATTTTAAATGACTTAACATCTAGTATATCAAATACATAAACGCGGGATATAGTTTTATTCTAATCTAAAAATATAAAACAATTAAAATTTAAAAAAAGTATATCAAAAATTATTTTTTATTTATTAAAAATTAATTAAATCTAAAACAAAAGGATACTAAACATTTTCAATCTTAATTATAGTAAAATCAAAATTTTATCTAAAAAGGTATGAACATAATCTGAGAAGAAAGTGTTTTGTATAGTTTGTTACCGGTGAATCAAAGATAAATTTTTTTGATAATAATTAATTAGATTTTTATTATTTTAATTTAGAATTTAGGTATTTTAGTTTTAATCTAAATCGGAGTTTTAGGGTTTTATAAAGATATTTTAGTTTAGTTAGGGTTGAGAATATTTAGTAAATTTTAGTTTTGTATTTAATTAATTTTTAATATTTTATTTAAATTTTAATTTTATTTTATTTTATACTGGAATAAAATTATTTCTATATATATGTATATATTTAATAGGTTAGATTATATGTCATTTAAATATATTATCACACATATATATATGATATGTTACCATTATTAAATTTTTAACGGTTCAGTTATCATGATAGTTAAAAAATGAGTTATTTGCTAAAAAAATATAGATCAAGGGCTAAATTTATCCCCAAAAAAGAATATGAGCTAAAATGACAAAAATTATAAACGTTAAGGGTTAAAATTATCTTTATGCCTTAAAATTTTAAAACTCATCTTTTTAAGAGACCTGTGTAGTCTTTGTTATTCATATGTCTAGAACCCCTATCGTTGACATGCACATATAAAATAAAATTTTAAAACTCATCACTAACATGTTCACAAATATATTCATGACCGCTAAACAACTGAACACGAACATATTAACGAATGTTGAACTAACGAACATGATCACCTTAAAGAGTAACAAATAAATACGATATTAAAATTTTAAATAAATACCAATCAAATATAATCACCTTAAAAATAAATAAACAAACACAAATAAAATATATATTTTTTTTTGAATTAGCTACAATGTTACAACAGTATTTGTTCTAGAGTATACTCAGGGGCGGAGTTAGAATTTGAGATTGAGGGAACAAGACATAAATGTTTAGAAGTAGGGAACAAATTCATAAAAATTAATTTTTAAAAAAATTAAATAGGGGTAAAAAATAAAAATAAAATCTTCGGCGGTCAAGTTTGAGAAAAAATTCTAAATGAAAGCATACATTTATATTTAAAAAAAAAAAAAGCTTTTTCTTAAACTGCATTGGTAGAAAAATAAATTTTTTGTTTAAAGAGTCAAAAACTGCTAAATAATGTCATGGGGAATGCTAGGTAGGGCAAGTAGCTCACCCGAATTCATTTAATTTTAGCCGTTGGTTAAGGATTTATGCTAAGAACCCATCTGTTCCATAACAATAATATCATATCAAATTAATATATTTAATATAGTTTTTTTTTTCAATTTTGTAAATATCTTATAAATAATATAATATATTAATTGAAAAAGATACGTTAAAATTTAAATCTTAAAATGTTTGAACTAACCACTCTTTCATTCCACTGTATCAACTTAAAAAAAAATTAAGTTCTTTAAAATCAAGTCTCGAAGATCAGGCACGGTGTTGTTTATGAGCTCCCTCTTAAATTTTTTGATATAATTATATTTTATTTTTTTAATTAAATATTAATTAAATAAAAAAATTTGTCCCTCCCAATTTTTAAATGTAAAAGTTTAATAGATTATTGTCCCACTTAACATTAAATCCTAATTCCGTCACCGTCGATGATACTCAAATATGTTTTTTAAGCAAACACAATCATTCGCGACAATCGAGTATAAACAACCTTTAGATCTAAGAGATTTACAAATAGAAGAATTAAAAAAATTATCTCTCTATCTCTCTAACCCTCTGTCGTCGTTTCTTCTCAAATTTTATTTTTTTCGATTTTTCGTTCTGATCGTTTCTTTTGGTCGGTGGTCGATCACCGAATCTATCTCTATTTCTTATTTTATTTTAATAAGGATCTCTTTTTTCTGTCTTTGTGACACGCTTTTCTCTGTCCTTGTGACATGTTTTTATTTTTGTTTTGGGATTTGATTCGTATGTCCTTATGGCATGTTGTAGCATACTCTAGCGATCGATTGTTGTTCGCACAGAGATTCAATCGATGCTAGTTTTCTGATTTATTGTTTTGTCGGTGGTCACTTGGAAAGACTTATCCCCAGTCAGTTGATGGTTGTTTGCCGATAAAATCAATCATGGGTAGCGGTACTTTTTGCACGACAGTTTGAATCGCCTACAACTTCTTCTTCCTTCACTATGCGTCTTGTTTGGACAGAGACAAGGAGATTCAGGAAGCTATTGAATTTTATTGTTATGCTTATTTTCATATGAATCTTATTTTTCGTTGTTTTTGGGTTGTAAGAATTTTTAGATTTTTTTAATCCAATTATTTTACTTCTTAATTATGTTGTAATTATAATTTTCTATGGATTTAATAAAAATTCAATAGCATTTATCAAAAAAAAAATTATCTAAATACCGTAACTCATTTTCATCGATATTTTTTATTTCTTCTGAATTTCAAATTTTAATTTGACTCAAAATTTATGCGTACAATTTAAAACTTTAATTTAAAACTATTAAATTGAAAACAGACTATATATTTTTAAAATAATTTGAATGAATCTAAATGAAACTTGAATTAATAATCTATAAAACTTAATAAATTGAACTCCATATTTTAAGTGAAAAACAAATTTATGCAAACATTAAATATATTATATAAAATAAGGGGTTAAATTATACGGTACCTAAATTACATTTAATAAAATAAATATTGAATATTTTATTTTGTTAACTTTAAATGTCTGACAATTAAATGCTATTAAAAACTTGATAACCAATCAAATCATGGTATATATCATATTTTTTTCTTCAAATTCTAAAACTTTTAAAATGTTTTTTTTAAAAACATATTTTTTTCAGAAAATCTTAAAATTCTTCAAAATTTAAAAAATAACCCCAAGTCTTTAAAAATTTTCGATCAAAAATCATCGTTATTTTCTTCATCGATCACTATCTTTATGCATTCTTTTAATATCATGTTCATCAACATAACGTTACCGAAAACGACTAATAGCGTATCAAATAAAGGATAAACATAAATTTATAACGGTATAAACACTAAATATCTATTTTTATCATAAACAATTTATATACTTAAAATTCATAAAATTTATAATTTAGACATTTATAGATTAAGCCAATATATTAACACTATGCTTTAGCCCATCCCAAAGCCGAATACAACCGTACCCCTCCCGGAAGTTTTCTTCTTCCCTCCATTCTTGCAGAATTTAAAATTAAGGCTTTTACCGTATTCAAATTTATTTTTTAAAGTGTAATAAAAAGTTAAATATTATTATAAAAATTTATTTATAGTAGATACTCATATATTAACTAAATTTTAATATATTTTATTAAGGTTTAATATTTATTAATATTAAGGGGTTTTGGTTGTACTTATAAATAGAAATATTAAAAAATTATTATATACAATCTAATCGAGAATGAAAAAAAAATACTCTTTTTTCTTTTAATTTATTATATAAAAATTTGATAACCAGTCAAACTCCTTTTTCAACCCCGAACAAGGTAAATCCCGGTTTTATTTTAAACGGTCAAACGCTTTAGAACCCCTCCTAAATTTAAAAAGCCCCTCGGTAATTCGCGCGTTGATCTCACCAACATCAGAGTCTTCGCTGTTAAAAATGCAGTGTAAGTCACGTCAGTGGATCTGAAAGTGGTTTTGAAGCAAAGTAACAGAAAAAGGCAAAATCATGATATGCTTCTGCCTTCTGTACGAGAAAGTGTAAATACGTATCAGATAAAATCAAATACGTACCAAAATCAGTAATTTCCCTTTACTTTCCCTTTTTTTTTCTTAAAAAAATCTTTTTTAAGATTTAACTCTGTATACATACTTTTATTTTTAAAAAAATCGCGGTTAAGATTTAACTTTGTATAACAATCGGTTTAAATTCGCTTTAGATTGAGATCAGTTTAGTTCTGGTTCAAATTTTTAGTTTTAATTCAAGTTTATATTAATTTTGTTTCGGGTATTGGGTTGATTCAGTTGAGTTTCAGTTAGGTTAATATCGATTGGTTATGTCAGGTTGATTAGTTTCGGATCGAGTTAACATTAGGTTAACAAGAGATTGATCGATTCTAATTTGATTTTTAGCTCGAGTTAAGTTTTTACACAATATATATCACAGTATAATATGTATATTTGTTTTTTTGTTGAATTGTCCAACAATTCACATCATATATTTTTTATTTATTTTAATATAATTTCTTTTTTTTTCGAGTCGTTATCAGTTTGGGTCCATTCAATTTGATTGAAAATTAGTTTGGATCTATTCGGTTCAATTGAAAATCGATTTAGATTTACTTTTAGTTCAATTAGAATTCATATCGATTTTGGTTTTGGTTCGATTTGAATCGGGTTTCCAGTCAAATTCTTTGTGTCAATTTTAAAACTTTGATCGGATAAATCAGTTCGATTTTAATTTATGTATTTATATTATTGTATTTAATTTATCATTATTTTATCTCGTTTTGGCCTTTTCTAGATAAGAAAAAGGCTTTTAAAGAGGCTCATAATTTAATGAAATGATATATTAATACCTAAGGTATTTGATAATAATAACAATAATAATAATAATTTAAACTCTTAATTATATGTGTAAAAAATAATATGAAAAATATGTACGTAGATATAAAGAGAAAGTTGTTTAAATTAGAGTCAAAATGTACTATAGTGTTAGAAATAGTATAATTAAATTTATACATAAACTCGACTCGAACTCGCTAAAATCGAGTTGAATCGAAAAAGTTAAAAAAAATTAATTTATAAAATATGTTGACTCAATTCGAATAACTCGAAATTTTTTTACTCGACTCACTCGAACGCTCACCCCTGTAGGGTGTGCAAAAACTGATCTAATTGATCAAATTTGTTTATCTATTTATTGAAATCAAAATTTAGAATATTCATTTTTTAATTAGGATCAAATATTTGGAAATTTTGAATTGGATACAAATAATTATTTTTACATTCAGATTGGATATTCAATTATCTGATATCTGAAATTTTTTTATAAATATAAATATTGTTATATTTGATAATTTTTCTTATTATATATGAAAAACTAAAACTTCTATATATAAAATTTTGTTATATTCAATAATTTGTTGTTTGTTATATTCAAAAACCTAAAATTTTCATGTATAAGACTGATAATTAAAAAATAATTAAATAAAGTTATAAATTTGGATATCTGAATTAGAAATCTAAAATTTTTGAATTGGATACATATCAATAATATAACTATCTAAAAATTTTAAAGATCCAAAAACTCTGATCAGATCGAATATCCCAAATGCACATCCCTACCTAGCATAACTTCGATTGTCCTAATATTTTAGATAAACTACATAAATAATCCCTTGATTATGCTTTAATTTTTATATGTTTCCTATCGGACGTTATAAACCGACTATGCGACTTTAAAACTCAACGATTGACGTTATGATAATTAATAATATAAATTGATATAATTATATAATCAGTCTTTAAATTCTAGATTTATTTTAATTTAATCTTAATTTTAAAAGTTAACCCACTTAATTTTAATAATTTATCAATTTAATTCATCTTACTTTTATTTTTCTTCTCTTTTAATTCTTCAATTTATTTTAATAATCTATCAAATTGATAATCAAAACTGCATTTTGTCCATTCGTATCCTCCACTCAAGTTCATCCATATCGGTTTCTCATCACTATAATCATCCTCCACTACAATATTTGTTTTGGTTTGTAAGGCGACAACCAGATTGGTTTCTAACGGGAGCACTGAAAAAATTCAGATCCTCGTAAATCTCTATCTCATCAAACATCATATCATTATTCCAAGATACCAATATAAATAAGCTCAAAAATAAAAATAAAAAACACTAATTTAATCGGTACTAATTCTAGTATGTCAAATAGGTGTATCATACAAGTATGAAAAAAAATAATTGAAGTGTTCGATTGAGTTTTGAGCATCAGAGGAAGAAATATCAATATAGATTAGGGGAGTATCGGTACCTAATGAGGCGTATTGATACGCGTAGACCAATATGAAGTTTTAGCATTTGAATTTGAAAGGTTGATAAATTTTATTAATAGCTTTGATAGGTACTTTAGGCCTAAAATGAGTATTAAAACTAAGAAATGAGAATTTTGATTATGCTTTAAGATTTAAGTAGAGAAATGTGACCTAAATACTTGGTGATGACTTATATATATATATATCATGTAATGTTATTTGTGTATATAATGTTATTGTTAATTATGATCATGAGATGATCGAGACGGGATCTAGATACTCAAAAGTGACTTTTGAGGCTGTGACGTTAGACCATTTGTATATAAGAGTGTGAGGTCCCATGTTCAATGACTCCGAAGACACTCAAGGTAATGAAAAGGTGTGGGGGTCCGATGCTCGGTGATTCCAGACACACACAAGGTATGAGATAGTGTGAGATCTGAGGCTTAGTGACTTCAAACACACTCATCTTTGGTATACTTGTGATTTGATTACTTAAGAATGTTATGTAACCTTAGTAATATCTTGTCATGGATAATACTATGTGTTTAGGCGATTATGGTAGCGTTAAACGTTTATTCATTGTAATTCTGCTGCATGCATTTACTCATGAATTGTACGAATCATAGTTGAGTAGAAGTATACTCACTGAACTTTCAGTAGCTCAGCGTTCGAAATTTTTTATTTTCTGTACACAAAGTATTAGGTGAAGATCAGTTCGTAGAACATCATCTTTAGTAAGTTTCAACATTGATCTTGTGAAGTTATACACACTTAGATAAATGAACTATGTATTGTAAGACTTATTTAAGTGATATAACTTTATAAACTAATATGTATTTTATCGAATGTTAATGTTTTTAAATTCAAAACTCCTAACTATTTTTGAACTATGAATTTATGTTTAATTATTGAATTTTAATGGATTTGACCAATGAGCCTTATTTGGACTTAGAATTGATTCGGAAATTTTTGGTTTCGTGTTGGACTTGTGGCCCAAATGTATCACCCAAAATCGACGGTGTTACAGTTATAGTAAAATTGTCTATTTTAAATTGAATCGAGTCTGAAGAGCCCGAGCCAAGACCGACGAGCTTTGAATCCGAGCATAATAATATTATTTCTAAGTTAAGCCCGAACCTAAAATTTTAAACTCGTCAAACCTCAAATTTGAACCGAGTCTAATAACACCCGACTCGGTTCCGCTCCGCTAGTTATAACTCGAAAATGGCCGTGCATGCTTAAATATGTGCTGCAAAGAAATTGTTCAACTGGGCAAGAGGATCGACTGTGACTGCTTACTGATAAAGTTGACAAGTGAAGACAGAAGCAGTTATTATTAGTATTATTAAAATTGCATAGATTTAAAGAAAGAAAAACAAATCCAAGCTTTTTTATATATAAAAAATTAGAATTGAATTGTGCATTTGAATTTAAAAGATTAGTTCTTTACTGAGCTAAAGATCCTGATTGTAGCAGGAAATAAAGAAAAAGGGTGAAACTTGGAAGAGGGTAGAAAGGGTCAAAGCGTGAATAAATCATAAAACCTTTCACTTGCTTCATCCTTCTATAACTTCCTCTCTCTTTTGTCCTTTTTTTTAAATATATTTTTTTTCTTTCTTTCTCTTCATCTTCCTCTGACTGTGTTACTTACTGATGAAAGAGTGAAAAATGAGGTTGAGTTTTGTTATGTTTTTCATGATATTATTACTATTAAAATGAAAGGAGAATACATTTCTTGCTTCTTTGAAAAGCTATGGCTCTGCAAGCAGAAGAGACACTACAACAACAGATTCAAACCCCACCGTTGGGTCTCGATGGGCTGTTATGTGAAGAAGAAGATTTAGGGGATTCTTGTTTTGAAACCGAAACTGTGAAAAACAAGGCATTTGTTGTACCTTTGTTCCTTAGTGAACATGATTTGTTCTGGGAAGATGATGAGTTAGTCTCTTTAATAACTAGAGAGAAACTAACCCATGTTGGCAACATTGATGTTTGTTCAGACGAGTCTTTAGTTTCAGCTCGTAAAGAAGCCTTGGACTGGATTTTCAGGGTTAAGGCACGGCATGGGTTCAATGCCATGACCATGGTTCTTGCTGTTAATTACTTTGACAGGTTCATTTTAACCTTCAAGTTCCAAAAAGACAAGCCATGGCTGGGTCAGTTAGCTGCTGTGGCTTCTTTGTCTTTGGCTGCAAAGGTTGAAGAAACACAAGTGCCACTTCTTTTAGACCTCCAAGTATGTGTTAATGCCAACAAAATTATAGTCCCATTTTCCGTTTCTAAGTCTTTTTATTCAGAAATTAAAGTTTTTTCTTCTTTAGGTGGAGGAAGCAGATTATGTGTTTGATTCAAGGACCATACAAAGAATGGAGCTTTTGGTGTTATCAACTCTGCAATGGAGGATGAATCCTGTGACACCAATTTCCTTCTTTGATCATATTACAAGGAGGCTTGGATTAAGGACTCATTTGCATTGGGAGTTCCTTTATAGGTGTGAGCGTTTGCTCCTCTTTTTCATTACTGGTGAGAGTAGTGAAAAACAGCCTTTGTTTTCTCATTGCTAATCAAAAAGCTTATTGTTTTCTCGAATTCTAATTAGGTTTCCTATTTTTTGATCCAGATTCAAGGTTTATGCTTCATGTTCCTTCTATCTTAGCTGCTGCAATAATGTTGCATGTTATTAAAGAGATTGAACCATGCCATTATCTTGAATATCAGAAACAGCTCATTGGAGTTCTCAAGACATGTGAGGTTTGTACACGATTACTTGCTGTCCTTGATTCTAACTATATCCGAACTTGATTTTTCCATTAGTTAATTGTGGTTTTTGTTTCGACAGGTTAAAGTAAATGCCTGCTATGAGCTCATCTCGAAGTCCCTGGAAAGCAGGTGCAAAGGAAACGAAAGCCACAAAAGGAAGCATAAATCGATTCCAAGCAGCCCTAATGGTGTCATCGATGCGTCTTTTAGCTGTGATAGCTCAGATGATTCGTGGTTTGTGACATCTTCGGTCTCGTCATCACCACACCTTCCGTTCAAACGGAGTAGAGCTCAGGACCAGCAAATGCGGCTACCTTCACTAAACCGTATGTTTGTCGATGCGCCTAGTAACCGTCGTTAAATCATTCCTAGGTCATAATAATTAGTACTGTTGAACATGTAACTAAAAATTCCTCTTTTGCAAATCCTGTAGTAATCGTCCTTTAATGTGCAATTGAGTGATCTACATGTGTTTCAAAACTTATTCGTTGCCTTTGATGGCCAAGTTTTCTTACATGGATCAGAGATGTATTAGTATCTGCTAGATTCCTCTTTGATTCATCTTTGGAGGTCAGTAGGGAGTTTAGCAAATTGACACCGGTGCCTAGTTATGCTACAGTTTCTGATTCTTCGAGTTATGGCTCCGAAAGAACATACATCTATATTATTTTTAGTCTTATCTCAGAATTCATGTGAAATTAGAACTAATATCAAGGTAGGCTCCCAAAGTTAAAACTGTCTAGTTACTTTTGTGCTGCTTTTGAGGGCTTGATAAATTAATGCAGGCCCTTGGAAATTTGGGATTAGGGGTCTGGGATTGAAAAACCAGGGTCAAACAGAGCAGCAAAAGTCCCTAGAGAACAACAATCAAATTCCCACCAGCAGGCCGTGTCTCCCACCAGCAACCTTAACTATGGCATTACGAAAAGTTATGCTCTGCCAAGCATTTAACCTTTTAAGTCCATCACCATCTTTACTCTTAATGGTTTTTGGTATCTTTTTACTGGCAAAAACAACAGCTGTCATCTTGCCTTATTACCTATCATGGCTGCTTTTTTTCTCTCCTTGTTTGCATGTCTTTGGTCCTTTTCATCTGAAATAACTTTCTTATTTTGTCATTTTGAAGCTTGTGGTCGTATATTCTTGGATTTACCGACATATAATGCTGAAGAAACAGTTAGCCTACATTTGTATGTAAAGTTTCAAGCTTGGACATTATATTGGCAATGAACTTAGAATACACTGATAAAATCATACAAGAAGTCATAGGGTTTAAGAACAGTCTGTTCTCTGGTTTCATTTTGACTTGTATGAACATTGTCCGAAATGCAAGAAAAATGGAAAAAGAAAAGCTTTTCTTAGTGCAGCTTGGTAATTCAAGCAAACTTGAAAAGCTTATGGGTGAAGAAAGTGGAGGTTTGGAGAAGTGGGCGGGTAAAATCAGTAGATGTGTAAGGCTTTTTTTTGTTTTTGAGTATGTCTTTTGTGCCTTGTGGTCCTTCTTTTGCTTCTTTTCGTTTTCCCTTTGCTTTCAAGTTATTGTTTTTGACAGTCTTCCCATTTATCACCATCAACTTCTGATCATACTTTGCTTGAGAGGATTTTCATATTCTTTTCCATTTATAACTCTCGATGTACGTTATAATTACTTTCTAAACACTCTCATGCATGAGAGTTCTTCCATGTTATGATGAAGATTTGATCCATCTCACCTCGTTTCTCATATATTAACAGATAAAATCATGCAACTACTATATTTGGAAGTGCAATTAGATGCCATATGCTTAAGTAAAACTCGGAATATCGATTAGTTCGTGCAATTACCTTCAAGAGTTGACATTACGAGTCCGGATTTCAGTTCTACTTATATGCAATTTTTACTCTTACATTGATAGGTAGATTGTTTCACTGCAACATGTAAATAATAGAAAGAAAATACAAAAAAAGAATAAAGGAAATGCCACTTGTTTATCATTTATAATAACCATCGTCTTTGCTTTGTCTGATAATAATGGAATGAAGGGGAAAAAGCAAAATGAGAAAGGGAGGGAAAACTAGATCTCTCAACAAGCTAAAGAAGGGAAAACAATACATGTTCACTCGACACGAAATATAATGCGTTATGATTCGTATTTCATGTTCATTATTTCGACCCATTCTGTAACACACACCGTTCATGTTTACACGATTGATACGAGAAAAATACACAAATCCGACACGCATACACGAATTTAAGGCTTGGCATAGAGTCTTCCTTTTTCCCATGTATCATTGCCCATGTTTTGAGGGTACAAACTGCAAGAAAGGTCTCATCAAGTACAAGGAGGGCCTCATCTATGCTTAAAACCAACCACCTCTGTCCACAAAAACATTTGAGATTTCACTGTCACATGCTTCAACAGATTGACAGAAAATACAGGAGAAATCAGTGTTTGATTTTATGATGTTGGTGTAAACCAGCAGAGCTTATTACTGCTTTTTTATCAATGTGGCAGCTCAAGACACTGAATTCTGTTAATGGAAAACAGACAAAATGTACAACCAATGACATAATGTCAAACGCAACAAACCTGTGTTGTAGGAATTTATGAGATGTTTGCTGTAGCTTCAATGATTTGGTGTTTTAGGTTTTTGATCCATCTTGTTTGAAAATGATTTTGGGGATTTCAATGATTTATGTGGAAGGTTTTGGAGATTATATTTGTATACACATATTTGGATACGTGATGGACACAATTAATACATCAGAACAATCCGCAATTTCCAGTTGTCCTTCAGCTTGTGCATCTGTGGGTCAGGGCCGGTTATAAGGGAATACCCGAGACACCGTTCAAGACTCTCAACTAGTTTAAGACTCTTAAGATTTAATTATTTAATTATAATTTATTAAATAAATAAATAAATAAATTTAATAATAAGAGTTTAATTTTTTTCCTAAATAAATAAATTTAACAATAAAAATAATATATTTAAAATATTAAATCAATTGTTTAAGATAACGAGATGAAAAAAAAGCTCATGTCCCCTTATGCATAACACCAAAGAATTAAATTATAACGGTAACCTTAAATTTTAAATCTTAACTCTAAACTCTACATCATCTTAATCCTAAACTCTAAACCTAATTTTTTATTATTAGGTATAAATAAAATAAAATAAAGATAAAAAGATTTTTATTCTTAATAATATATATTTTGACTACATAAAGATTCTTTTTAGTTTTGGTTCAAGCGCCCAGATCTCCGATACAGGTTTAATCTCTTATCCAAGGCAAAGTTTTTTTTTAAATCAACAATTACTGAGAAGTGAGTTTGCGAAGGGAAAGGGGAAAAAGAGAAGACTTTCTTGGATCCCTTGTCCATATTGAATGCTGTGTAACTGGCAACTGATCCCCTTATTTACTGTTTTTATTGACACGTGTTTGATGAATGTTTGGTCTCCCACACCAACACCAATCATGGTTTCTAAACTCTTGTTGGTCATAAAACATTCATATATTTGGGTATCTTATGTTTTACAATTTTCCCAAGAAAATGGTGGGAAGTTCTCAAACAAAGAAAACAGAGGGTGGACCGGGATCTTTTTGAACTTCATAAACCGAGGGATAGTGTAACCGGCCAAAAAAAAGACTCGATGACCCGGTCCAATATTCATGGGTCATTGTGTTAGGTTTAATATTTGAAACTACAACTACACGAATATTATGATTAGGCTTAAATGAAAACCATCCCTTAAACAAGGCTTTTAAATTTTTACAAGTATTTTTCATTAGGATTAAATTATAAATTAAAAATTAGTTTTTGGGTGAGTGAGTCTCTCGAAAAGGATTTTTCCTAATTTTGGTGAGTGAGTTTCTCGAAAAGGATTTTCTAGGTACAAAACATCTCAAACTTGAGACTTGCTTAAGTAAAATTAAGTTGCTTAACACTTAGACCAACCTCTGTTGATTTAAAAATCAGCTTTTAAACTATATATATATATATATTACTTTTACATGTATATTCTAATTAGATTTAAATAAAATATAAGTTCTCAAACTATATTTCTTTTACCTTTAGTCATTAAATTATTTTTGATTAAATGAATACATATATCATTATTTTCGGTCATTTTAAGTATCTAAATTATTATTATTTTAATCAAATTAAGTATCTAAATTATATTATTTTTTAAATCCTTAAATTATCTCTCGATCAAAAAATATTTATGATCTGTCAATATCTTATTTGTAACACCCTCGACCCAGTGTCACATCGGACTTCCGGCCCAAAACCCGTGTCGCAAAATTTCTTTTCAAAATCCAAACAAAAGTTAAATTCAAATCTATTTTCATCATAAACCCATAAAATATGAAATCCGAGTAACATGAAATATTTGGAGCTCCCAAAATATTATAGTCCAATTCAAAAGTATTCGATCAAGTAAATAAAACAGAGTTACAAATTACACATAAAGGGTTCTAAGTATAAAGCCCACTATGTCTAATAACAGTACTCTGACAATAGATGTCGATGCTGAACCCACCACGATGCTCCTCCTCCGAAAGCTTCCTTAACCTACGCACGAAAACACATTTCAAACGCTGAGCTACTAAAGCTCAGTAGGTACTAGACCAACTGGTCCACATAAAGAATAACATGAGTAAACATAAGCAACATGAATGATGACATGGCATGAGTACGTGGTGCTACCATAACCGCCTAAATACGGGATATCATGATGACATATATCGGCACATAGCATACGCAAGACAAGAGAAGACTACACAGCATCTCAAGTTCATATATATATATATATAACAGTGTCTATATCACCTCATAGTAGTATAGAAGTAAGGGACCCATCAGCACTAAGCAAGGTTCGTGGCATGCAACTCCACATAATCCGCTAAGGAACCCATCAGCACTAAGCAAGGTCCTAGCCGATCTTTCGCATAATATATTACCGATAACCCATCAGCACTAAGCAATGTTATCAGTTTTATCATCATATAATATATATCACTAGTAACCCGTCAACACTAAGCAAGGTTACTAGGCATCATATCTCGTATATATAATATACTCTAGGTAGCCCATCAGCACTAGTAAGCCACATGACTCGAACGTGTCACACCAAACCCTTAATGGTTCCATATACCGGTTTATGTCACTAGACTCCAATTATTTTCAAATTATCTCTTAAACGGGGCTAGGTGCCCATCTTTCGGTTTAATATCCATTTTAAAGTTTAAACAATTCTTAGGAACTTCTAGGATAGCATTATGAGACTTTATCACTTAATCCATAAGAACTTGGGCTAATTTGTCCTAGGGTATCGATACCCCTATTTGGAGTATCGAAACACCAGGTATCGATACCCACCCAAAGGGGTATCAAAACGACCTGTATCGATATGAGTATCGAACCCCTTTGACCCACTTCAAAAGTCAATAGAAGAGGACTTACCCACTTCGATACCGGTATCGAATTGAGAAGGTCATTGGACGACTCGGTATCAAAATGCCCTGCCCGTGTTTCGATACCCCTGCACGAAAAATGTAGTTTTGCATTTTCAAACACTTAGAACTCTAACCAAATTCAACCCATTTAATATCAAATTGATCCTAGACTGTAAGAGAACTTTCCTAAACATGTTTAAACCTTAATAATAACATTTCATCAATAATGTTATAATCCACCATTAAAGGCCACCCTAAGCTAAAGCATACCAAACCAAATCAACAAACATGCATTTAAACTTAAAGCATGATATGCATGATGTTTTAGAGTTGAAAGAGAACTAACCTAAAGCCAAAACAGCAACAAAAGCAGCAAACCTGAGCTTCAAGCTCAACCTCAAGCTTTCTCTTTCTCAAGCTTGATGATGGCTCTCCAAGCTCTTTCTCTACAAGAGAAAGATATACAACGGTTAGACACGCTTGGGTAAGATTTTAGAAGCTTAAAACACTAAAAGAACAGAGATTTAAACCCCTAAAAATTTATTCCCGAACTCAAGCTTAAACCCCCATAAAAACCCTTCTCTCCACCAAACCAACACTTCTTTAGCTTGTTTTATAGATCCTTGAGAGCCTTACAACATTCCCTTCAAGCCAAAAACGAGATTTCTAACAAGGATGATAAAAGTCTTACCTTTGTTCTCCCTTTTCCTTGCTAAAAAATAGAGAAGAAGAAGAAAAGAGAGAAAAGACGAGCTCACTCTCTGCATGGGGAATTAACACCCTTAACCTCTTTTGTCTCCCCCTAGATTTAGGCATTTACCATAATGCCCCTCTTAACAAGGCCTCACTTAACACCCAACTCAAAGCCCAACAACTAAGGGTCCAACAAGGCCCAACTACTCAAACCTGAGACCCAAATTGAAGCCCAACTCCTCAAGTTAACCCGACACTTGAATTCCGAATTCGGATCGTGACATTATTAGTTAAAATAAATTTTAAGTATTTCATCAATAAATCATATAAACATGCTATATTTTATCAAGCACTTTCATCGTGTGTTAAGAAAATACCTTTAATACAATAAATAAAGGGAAAGAACTTTGATACATAGAGTTTACACATGGATTTCTATTTTGAGGATCGAAATTAGTTTAGAGATTTAGATTTTAAGATTTAAACTTTAAAATATAAAATTTTAAATTTTGACTTTAATTTTTTATGGTTTATAGTTAAAAATCTAAGATTTAAATTTTATACTATAAATAAATAGGTTTATATAAAATAAATTTTAGACAGCTTGTATATTAAAGTTTTATTAATAAATATCAAAATATCAAATAAAATAATTCTCAATTAAATATTGAAAGGTAGCATAGTTAAGTAATCATTGTACAAGGACTAAGAAAATTTTAATGTCACCTCTTTATTTCAACCTTGGCTAAATTGTGAAATAAACATAAGAGAGTTTAGAAATAATAATTAAATAAAAATAAAAGATAAATAAAAACAATAAATTATAAATAAAGAATACAATTATGATGTTTTAGCTTTAGGTTTTGATATTCAATTTTGATCGTTAATCATTTTTTTACTGTACAGTATGATGATAACAACCAATAGACCCAACTCTCGCGGACAATTCTTCTCTTCGATTAATCAAAATTTTTGAGTCAATCTCTAAAATTTGATTCTTGATGTCTAACTACGTTTATTTCTGTTAACACCAAAAAAAAAAACCCAACTTTTTATAAGAAATCAATTCGTGCTATAACGTCTCGTTGAGAATCAAATTTAATCTTGATTTGGAATGTCATCTATAAATTACAACAAGAAGTCAAATTACAACAAACTGATCTGATTCTCAAATGGCTAACTTTTTTAGTTGAAGATATAATAACTTTTAATAAAATTGACTAATTGTCACTCTTAATTTTAAAAAAATTAAAAAAATATTTTACGAAGTTACGAGACACAATTTAATTTTTACGGTTATAATTGAGTCATTGTAAAACTTTAGGCTAAATAGAAGTTTAATTAAACATTGTTTGAATCCTATTTAATATTTTTTTTGAATTAGCTAATAGTGATTACAGTAGCATTTATTCTGACATCATTGGTGTTCGAAACTGTGACCTCCAGGAATAATAACTGTTCCTTTAATCACTTAGGCTAGAAAGCTCGTGCATCATGTTTAACATTTTAGTATGAAAAAAAAGGAGAGATGGATGTAAATACGAAAAAAATTAAACTCTATAGAAATAATCAAGAATTGCAAAAATCAATTTGAATTCAAAAGTTAAAATTAGAGATATTTATATCTGAGAATCATGCAATTCTGGTTGAATTTTACTTAAATTTCGGATAACCTCATATTTATCTCTCATTCTTTTATTCTTAAAATAATTTCAAATTTAACTTTGAAATAATGCTGATTTATCTTTTAATAACAATTGTACCACCAAATTTTACTACATGAAATTCAGACTACGTCGTGAGAATTAAAAGATAAATATCTTAAAATTAGATTTTGCTTTTAATTTATTAATTTTGGGATAACATAATCTAATAAAACTCTTACTAAAATAAAACCCAAAAATCGATTTTACTAGTATATAAAAAATTAAAGAACAAAATACATTAAAAATATATATTATTTTATAATTTACGCATCGAAATAATCATACAAAACGTAATTTGATATTTATTGTTAATCATGAGACCCTAAACTTTAGGTCATAGTATTCTCCTATAAGTCCAACGTGATTATACATCTAAATATAATAACTATACATCATATCAACAAAATTTAACATTTTATTATGTAATTTTTAACTCCACACATACTTTAAAACCAAAGTTTAGAAGAAGAAATAAAACAGTAAAATGAAAAGCTACAAGTCAATCGGTACATACATTTCTGTTTACAAAGGAATTCAAATTTGTATCAAAGTTTGATCAGTATCCATAGTAGTTTGAGGAAGATGGGATTCTGTCAAGAATTAGCAAGGCTTCTTTCATGGTGGGTCTCTTTTGGGGTATCGGAGATGCACAGGTGTAACCCAACTTGAAACAAGCCAGTAACGCATCCTCTTGGCCTTCGAATTCCCGACGGATTGCCGCTTCAGCCATCTTCAATGCCTTGTTTTGGTCCTCAACCATAACCCCAGTGTCCTGCCCCGACTCATCCACAAATATAACTTTCCCGGTTAGAAGTTCGAGCAAAATCACCCCAAATGCGTACACATCCCACTTCGGGTTGGGCTTGAGACTCCGCAATGACTCCGGGGCTAGGTAAGGCGATACACCGAACGAACTTGGACTTGGACTAGGTCCAACTGGTTCTTGGAAGCACTCCCTTGATGTCGTCGACCTCATGCTACCAAAATTTCGAACCGATGTCCCAACTTTAGAGCTCGTATCGCCTGTCATGAGCCTTTCGAGACCGAAATCTCCGATCTTGGGTTCCATGTTAGAGTCTAAGAGGATATTGCTAGGCTTCAAATTGGCGTGCACATGTTTCTTCTCATGGAGATATGCTAGCCCACGGGCCATACCTTTAGCAATCTTTAGACGAATCTCCCATGGAAGATGACAAGGTGAAGAACCAACTTTTCCTAAGTGTAAACGCATGAATTAATAAACTGAGATAACAAAGGTGGGTCGTTTCTATAAGTAAATGTCAACCTTGTTTGACTTTCCCTTGCATTAAACGACAAAGTTTTAGTAAAAAATAGAAGTTTCAAGGGGGGAGAAGAACTCACTGTTATAACGAGCGTTGGCCAGGCTGCCATTTGGTACAAAATCGTAGATAATGAGCTTTTCATCGACTCCCCAATAGAACCCACGAACCCGGACCAAATTGGGGTGCACCAGTTTAGCAATGGCTCGAACCTGGTTCTCGAAATACTTGAAACGGTCCACATTCCTATTCTCACCGATTCGTCGAACCGCCAACGAGGAGCCGTCTTCAAGCACGGCTTTATACATGATATTAGACCCCGTGGCACCTAATATGTACGCTGATGCTTTGAGTAGCGTATCTAGGTCGAGCTTCTTTTCCCCATCCACAGTCACCAATGTCCCTTTCTTGTCATGTTGATTCTCTTGCTGCAGCTGACTATCTTCTTCTTCTTCTTCAGTGTCGGATTCTTCTTCGTACTCTCCTCTCTTTCTCAGACACGACCATCTCGAAAACCTTCTTGGTTCTAACGATGGAGACGTTAGAGATCGATTGTCTTCGGCTGCAGTACCTTCTTGCTTCAGTGTAGTCTCGTGTAGTACTCTCGTTTTGGTCTTTATTTTGAAGATGACAAAGAAAAAAATGATCATAAAACCAATCCCTGCTATATCTCCGACAATGATTGCCACTATCATCCCTGGTTTGAACTTGTTTCGTGGTGATTTTTTAGCTTCGGGGTCTGGGGTTTTCGGGACGACAGCCATTGCTGAAGGAGAAATTGGTGGTCGATTTGGACAGTTACGCTTTGTTACTTCGCCACATAGAAGAGCATTCCCCGAAAAAGATTCGGGTTCTTGGTTCTTAAAAACAACGGAATCTGGGATTTCTCCCGTGAAACTATTGAAGGAAAGATCAACGGTGGCGTTACCAGGAATTTTCTCTGCGAATTCCGGTGGAATTTCCCCGGAAAGTCTGTTGTAAGAAAAGTTCAAGTACTTGATATTGTTTCCTCCGAAAGTCGGAGACAGAGAACCTTCGACAAGATTGGAAGAGAGATCTAAAACTTGAACCGACTGAAACCCAGTAGGAAGATTCCCGGAAAAGTAATTGTTCTTCAAAGAAACAACAGTTAGATTCTGGATAGTAGTGAGAGTTGCAGGCAAAGTCCCCGTCAATCTATTGTCGGAAAGGTTGAGGAATTGCAGATTCCGCAAAGTCCCGATTGTTTCCGGTACTCCGCCGGAGATCAAATTTTTGGACAAGTCTAGAAACCGAAGCTTGGTCGAATTCAACAACGAAACAGGAAGAGATCCATTAAGTGAATTGTTTGAAAAATCAAGAGTGTGGAGATGTTGGAGCATGCTCAGGTCGGATGGAATCGAACCAAGAAGCTGGCAATTCGGAAGTGACAAGGCTGTAACTCTAAGGTAGCCATCAATGGAGTCACAGGCCACTCCGTTCCAAGAACAAGGCGACTGGTCAACGAAGTTCCAGCTTTGTAGAACGTTTAAAGGATCCCTGAGAACCAAATACCTGAAAGAAAGCAATAGAACCGTGTCTGTGTTTATCCCCAGAGGTTGAACCACAAGAAAGCCAAGAACAAGTAGAACTCTCCACCATGAATTGGGGAAGGAATTCATGTTTTATCATTTATGTCAATGAAGTTGCAGCGAGATCATGTGTCTGAAAGAAAAATAAATAAAGCAAATCATAAGAAAAAGCCCTAGGAAATATTATTACACATCTCCATTAAACATCTTAACATATAAAAAATATCCTTGTAAGTGCTGTCTGGAATTTCTTACCTACGCATGCATTATCAAATGTTGAATAACTTTAAGGTGGTCTTTCATTTTCCCACTGAAATGGAAATAGTACTGTTTTAATTTACTATTGTTTACGAAGACAAGGGAATGAGCATATATTCCTCAAATCTCGATTGGTCGACGTCGTATTCTTCAATAATTTCCCATGTTTTGTCAAATATACATGATTGTGTCTCAGAAATATCCTGTGCGCGTTTCCAACGAAACGCACCTATTAAAAATTTGACCATCTGCTGGGCTGCAGTGCTCCCTTTGGCAAGATAAATCATTACACTTGCTCCGACTGTATACTCCGAAGATGGAAATTCCCCAAGTAGGACTAGAATTTGAACTGGGACAATCCCGTCCCTTCATCTCATAAAAAGTTCAGGGATGAAGTCCTAATTTTCGTACATTAGAGGGACTAAAGTTGAGGGGTCAACTGTAATGAAACCTTAAACCTGAGATGAAGAAAGGAAGGTATACTGGGAAACAGGCAGGAAAACAATAAAAGCTTGAAAATGACCACCAAACTGAATCTGCTGGCAGGCTGTTTTACAGTATAAAAATTGTGTCGATGAGTCAAATATTTGGATTTTCGTAATGTTTTGTAGTATGATTAGAATTATGCTGTCTTAACATTTTTTCTCTCTCTCGGAATCCCAAGCTTTTTATAATCCATATCATGGAATAACGACCTTATGATTCCTCTTCAAATTGTCCTCATTCAAGTTGATGAAGCTGTCCTTTGTTCACTTTTCCTCAACATTTAAGATTCCATCCATGGGTCTTAGATTTCCCATTGTTTTATTTGTTGGAACTAAACCCAATTTGAGCTCGATGACAATGGTGGAAAGCTTTTGGCTTTTGTTATATATATTCATCAGGTTGGGTCAACACAGTTAGAGTATGAATCAATTAATTGATGAGTTAATTTGAATATACATAGATTTCGGGTTAGATTCATTTTAAGTTAATTTTATTTTAGGTCGGATTAACTCGGATTCCGAATTCATATTAAGTTTGTATTTGGCACAATTAGTCGATAGACTTTAGGTTGGGTCATTTAGAGTGAATTACTTAATCCTTTCACAAACACAAATCACATTGAAAATAAATATTATGCACTAGAATGAATAAACATATCATCATATCTAAAATATTGGAGTAAATTATAAAAAATAAAATTAATAAGGGTTAATTTTAATGAAAAATAAAATTTTAGGGACTAACATGAACAAAAATATCATATTAAAAAACTTGGATTAAATTGTAAAAAAATGAATAAAGACCAATTTAGAATAAAAATAAAGTTTTATGAATTATAATGAACAAAAATATTAAATTAAAAATTACACAAAAGTTAAAAAAAAATGAATAAAGGTTAACTTATACTAAAATAGTAAAATTTTAAGAACTATAAGTCATATTAAAAATATTGTACTAGATTAAGAAATTTTAAAAGAAATGGTTAATTCAAATTCCTAAACCTTGAACCTTAACTCCTAAATTTTACAATCACTAATAAATAAAGTACAAACTCAATCTTTAAATTAATCTCATAACCTCCAACTGAACACTGAATTTGACACATTTATTTTTAAAACCTAAATCTCAACCCTTAAATCTTCTAATCATTAATAATTAAGGTACAAACCAAATCCAATAACCCCAAACAATTAACTTGATACATTTGCCCTTAAACATTGAACCTCAACACTTAATTTTATGATCATTAATAATTAAAGTACAAACGTAATCTCCTAATTCCTAAATTAATCCTATGACCCTAAACATTCAACTTAAACATTTATCCCTAAACCTCAAACTCCAGCCATTAAATCTTACAATTATTAATAATTAAAATTCAACTCAACTCCCTTAGTCTAAACTAATCATATAACCCCACACTTAACTTAAAACATATATTATACCTCTAAACTCTAAACTCCAAACCCTAACTTCTAAATCTTACAATCACTAATAGTTAAAGTACAAACTTAATATTAAAAACCTCTAATCCCTAAACTTATCCTATAACTTTTAAGCCCTGAATATTACAATCACTAATATAGCATATTATTAAAATAAATTTAAGTATGTTAATTCATATTAATATCACAAACAATTTATATTGAATGAGTTAGTACTAACCATAGTCAATTATTAATAAACATTGAACTATTTAACAAAATTTTAAACTTAATGGTGTCAAATGAATATCTAAATCCTATCTTTATATATATATATTTAATTAATTAATTAATTATATAGGTATAGAAAATAAAAATTTATTTAATACTTTAAATTAATTTAAAAATTAATAATTTATAGTTATTGTAACACCCTCAACCCGGTGTCACATTGGGCCTCCGACTCAAAACCCATATTTTAAAATTTTAGCTTTAAGACCATTTAAAATCGACCCATATCCAATTAAAAGTAATGACAAACCATTAAATTCAAATCGAAGAATTTAACACAGACCAAATAGTTCAAAATAGTTGAAGCTCCATTTAAATATAAACCATTTTAAAAGTATTCGACCTAAAATAAATAAAAGTTAAAATTATATAGGGTTCAACAAGTACTAGCCCACTAAATCAATAAATTGTACTCTGACACTAAGTCGATGCTAAAATCCTAACTTTAATGGTGCTCCCAATCAAACTTCACCTAACCTACGCACAAAAATATATTTCGAACATTGAGCTACAAAAGCACAATAGGTACGCCGCCACTCGGCCAACATCATATATATCATAAATAAGTAAAGCAAAATGTAACATCCCGTTTTTGGGGTTATTAGTTTATGCTTAGTTAGGAGGATTCGATTCGGGGCGAATCGGGTTCTTTGATTCATTAATTCCGGGAAAATAAAATAAGGATATTTTTAATTAAGGAAAATAATAGTTTTGGAAAATGGTTTGAAATATTAAAAATATATTTCAAAATTTAAAAGAAAATAATTTGGATGTTATAATGATTTTTAATTATGCTTAATTATGCATAAATGACCAATTTGTAATTTTTGGAAAAATTGAGGACTTATTTGGTAATTTTCGGAAATTATGTTATTTTAGTGACTAAATTGAAAAGCAAGCTAAACTTAGAATCCTTAGAGGGCCATAAACCCATTTTTAATTTTTAATGATGATTTATTCACCAAAAAGGTATTTTTAATTACTTTAATTTGGTTTTTAATGATTTTCTCTCAAAACCACTTTTTCCTCATTTTTTTCTCATCTTTTTCTCTTTCTCTCCACTTTCTCTTCATCTTTTCTCTTCAATTCCTTGCTGATTTTTGCATCTTTTTCAACAAAGATTACATCACTTGCATCATCTTTCCATCCTTTACAAAACCTATGCATCAATTTCATCAAATCTACATCAAATTGCAAGGAATCAAGAAGGGGAAAATTTCATATTTTTGGTAAATAGATCTTGAAGGTAATTTTCTGGATTTTTATTCTTTTCTAAGGTTCTTTATTGAAATTCCCAAGTATTAGCTTGCTAATCTTTGAATAAAAACTTGATTCTATGTTTTAATGTTAGATCTAGTGATTTTGAGATGTTTTTGTGAAATCTTTTTAGATCTCATTTAATACTGGAAATTAGATGAATTCAATCATGTTTTTATGTTGATTTAATGATTGATTGAGTCTTCTTTTGATAGCACATTAATTTAATCTCGGAATAATGCAATCGGTGTAGTTTTAAGGTGTTTTTCGGTTGTTTTATGGGCTGTTTTAGATGCTTAATTGTTGCTGGAGATATAAGGATGGTTTGGATGTGTTTTTGGATCATAATTGAAGTGGATTAGATGTTAGATTCGTTAGGTTTTGGGCTGATGTTGTTCGAATGCGTTTCGGCTTAGTTTTCGGTCTTTTCGGCTAAGTTTTTGGTAGTTTAATGGTGATCGGATATGGCTGTTGGTTTGAGCATGTTATGATGTGAGAATGCTCTGTTTTTAATGTTGTAGAAGAGGTACAAGAAGAAGCTTGATTTCTGGTGCATTGGTGCGATCATCGGATAGCGGCGAAAGCTCGTTTCGCTTGTTGGTGAGTGGTTTCGGATTTAAAGCGAATTGCGTTTGGTACGGTTCTGTTTTTGGGGACTATGGAAGAGTGTGAAAACCTTCCATAGTTCAAGATTAAGTAATGTAATTGTTTTTGATAAACCGATATGAGTTTCGACTACATTTGATAAAGGCATTATGTTGGTAATACAAGGAGATTTATGAAAATGCATGAGCATGTTTTGAAATGGTGCATACATGAGAAATACTTGCTGAAATGCATAGCTTATTTAGCATCCATGATTATGAAAAATTATAAGAAATGATTTGGAATACAATATGGTCAATTGCCTTATACATGATGGTGCCTTTGGGCATGGCTTTTAGTTCATTTGTTGAACATATTATGCATGCATTATGAGCAGCAAGTTATATGATTTGAAATACAATATGGTTAATTGCCTTATATATGAAGATGCCTTTGGGCATGGCTTTGGTTCATTTGTTGAACATTTTATGCATGCATTATGAGCAGCAAGTTATCATGCACATTTGATTATGATATTGGCTTAGTGACACTAACTTTAGATTCGAATACGAATGACATGTCATTAGGATTGTCTTAAGTGCACTATAATCAAAACTGAAAATACAGAATATTGCCTACACGTAACAAGGGTGACTTTGTGTCCAACCGTGCGTGGTAGAGCCGCCTATACGTAACAAGGGTGACTATGTGTCCGATCGTGCGTGGTTGTACTAATGGTGACTTCGTGTCATGTCAATGGTGACTTCGTGTCATGTCAATGGTGACTTCGTGTCATGACGAGACAATGGTCTCATGGATCCGTGTATTCGGTGAACTCAAGGTTCACATTAAGTGGTCACTAGAAAGCCAATATACATACATGAAATTGAGAAAAAGGTTTGAGCATCATTTATAAATTGTTTTGACAAGGTTATGTGAACTCAAGGATGCATATGATTTAATGAGCTTGGGCATGAAATATTAGCATGCATGATTTAACAAAGTATTACAAATTATGGTTTCATCATGGTTTTAAATAGATGCATTGATGATTTGTATAGAGCTACCTCACTAAGCATGTTTGCTTAAGCTCTCTCTTTTCATCCATGTAGAGAAATAAAGGAACTTGGAGCTTCGTTCGAGGCAAGGAAACCAAGGGGAAGATTCACTTGAATTTGGTATGTTTTTGGCAAATAATTGGGCAAGGCAATATGTAACCCAACCCATGTGTAGTGTGTGTAATTAGGCTTTGGTTTATGTTCTAATAAGACCATTATTGTTTGGATGTTAATTGTTGAACTTGGATTGCTTGAATGGTTGAAGTATGTACTAGCATGATTGTTATGTTGTTAATCATTCCCTAGGGAGCATGCCTATAGCTTGAATGATGTCCATGATGTAGTTGATTATGTGCCATATGTTGCTAATCATGTTTAGGATTGATGCATTTAGTGGATCTAATTAATGGTTGAGTATGGAGTATTTTGGTGTGCACTTAGTGTAACAAAACTTTTGGTTCCAGACCTAAAGTTTCGAAACCTTTGGTTCAAGGTTTCGAAACCTTTGTGAAATAGTTTCGAAACCTTGCGGGCTGTTTCAATTCTGGGAGGTTACTGGACGCGATAAGTTTCGAAACTTTCCAGGAAAGTTTTGAAACCTTTTTCAAAAAGTTTCGGAACCTCTGGGAAGGTTTCGAAACCTTTGATCACCTAGAATTGAAAATTGCTGGAAATTATATTTTAGTCCCGGATATCTTCCTTTGTTCGATTAAGGTACTTACAGATGTTATTTTGAGCTAAAATTTTGCATGCATGACTAAAGTTGATTTAATTTCAAGATGGTTAACCTAATTCGGATGAAGTCTTTGTATTTTGGAATATTTACATTTTGGTCCCTAAAATAGAAAAACATTCAATTGAGGATGTTAGAACAATCCGCTTGAGTTGAAATTTGCTGTGAAGAATACTTGGGTGTTTAATTGAACATTGATGGAAAGAATTTCTACTTTACTAATTGTATTTAGAAGTTTTACGTTTTAGTCCTTAATCCATGTCAGTGTTTAATCGGATGGTTGTTTATAATTAATGTGTTACCGATAATGCTTTGTACGAGACCTTGTCACGTAGGAACAAGATTGTGCATTTAGTAAGATAAAATAAAAAAATATAACGGTTTTAGGGTTGTTTATCGAATCGGACCCTCACAGGTTTGATTTGATATTTCCCGTGTAACCCATTAGTGCCGGTTTCGTCTAGGCCGGGCTAAGGGGGTTACATTTGGTGGTATCAGAGCTAGGTTGAATAAAATGTGTAGTTGGTTTGAAAAGTGTGTTGTAAGGTTTGTAAAATGTGTTGTTGATTTGTAAAGTGTGTAGTTGGTTGGTTAAAGCATGTATAGGATTGCTAAGTTATGTGCTTAAATGTACGATTGATCATGATATGTATGATTGAGCATGATATATTGTTGGAGTGTGAAAATCTATTCGTGATGATTGTACTTTGCGTAATGATGGTTAAACTGGGGTTATCGGTTACACATTGTCAATGCCAACATATTTTCAGATGCTCTCAGTTTTCCCTTGGATCTTGCCTGAATGTAAGTTTGTTTTGTTTGAATATTATGTTTTAAACTGCATGTTTAAAGTTTTTGAATATGTTTCTGAGACGTAAGTCACTAGGTACTGTTGGTATGAACTTTGATGGTTAAGATTGAAGGTGAAACGACTGTTAGGGAAGAGTAAATTCTTCCTCCTCTGTAAGTGTGCCTTCGGTTAGGCCGGAAGGTTAGTTTGTGGTGTTGCACCGTTCTTTCGGATGTTGTTTTTAGTTTGCTAAAGCTGGTACGGCTGTTGCTAACCTGTCTTGGGAGCTGTCAATAGGGTGGTAGTTGAAGTTGTTGGAATTGAGGATGTTATTTGTGAGTGTGAACAATAATCATGTTTAGATTAAGAGCACATATATGTATATATTTATAGATAATGTAGGACATGCATGCGTTTTTGAGCATGACATTAGAAATTGCATTTACATGCATATGCACTTGCATAGGCATTTATGAGGGCATACAGGAAATCATGCATACATTTGTTCACACTTACGAGTAACTCCTTGAGGGTGTAAGTGGAGAGTGGTTGGTTCTTTTAAGGTGAGGGTATGAAAGGAAAAAAAAGAAGAGATTGAAAGGACTTTCTTGTGGTGTTAAGCTGAATGTGTAGTGGGCAAGCTACCCTTTTGGTTAGGGAATAGTCTTGGATGAACAATGAGTGGTTGGTCTCAGAGTTGTGAATGTTTGAAACCAAGGTAAATACACTATGTTATGGTTAGTTTGAGTTGGTCATTACTAAAGGAAGGGTTGAGTTTTGCGGATTCTTTCTAGTTAAGATCTGGAGGTTGTAACAAGGTTGCAACAAGTTTTGTAGAGTGAGGCGGGTTGGTGTTTTTCTAAGTAATGTGAAATTATTTTGTGGAAATTATATGAAATTCTTTGTAGTGTGGTTAATGTGCAATTAGATCGGGGATTGTAACCGATCTGGTATGGTTAGGATGGAAGTAAAATATGAGATATAGTCTGGTATGAGAGTTGTGAAATCAGGGGTTTGAATCATTGAATTTGTGACCTTGAGAGGTTTGATTGTACTATAAAGGAGGAAAGTGTACACGTTGTGTTTACAGAATGTTAAGTTGGATATACTTCGGGTAAAGTTAGTCTTTGATGATGTCTGAAGTGGTGTAATGTGGATCGCTGGACAATTTATGGTTTGTATTTATTGTTCAGTCTTATGGGTTTGCTTTTGTCGGAAAGTGTCTTGAGGTTTTGGTGTTCGATGGGTTCGTATTTGTGGATGTTTCATCATTATGATTATCGCCTTGGCAAGGTTATAAAATAAGAGAATGTTGGAGCTATTGGAAGAATAGTTCTACAAGCTTGGTTTTTGTTGTGGTATAGTTAAGGTAAGAGTTGGTTTATCGATGAGTTGGTAATTGGAAGAAGTTTTGGGTTAAGTGTCAAGGCTCTTAATGATGTGTAGATTTTAAATTTTGAACCTTGGTGGAGTTGGTTATGGTGGCTAAACCTTAAGTTGGAGATATTATCGTTATAATGGGTATAATGTTAAGGTTGACACAAAGTTGGTAAGTTTCTTGTATGATATGTTTTGTAGAATGTTAGCAACTGGGGATGATTTGGCTTACATAAGGGTGCTTGCAATGGGAGTTTGTTATGTGAGATAAGCTTGGGTTGTTGTGGAGTTATAAGGGAAGATGATCGGTTAACCTATAGGGAGACCTAGTTATATGGTGGATCTATGAGCAAAATTCGACCTTGGTAAAGTTGTTTGGGGACAAGTCGTGGCAAAGTGTTTGTTGAGGGTCTAGTGAAGGATATGTTCTTGGCAAAGTTTAGTTTTGTGTTGAGAATCTTTTCGTGTTAGGTGAACCGTATGGTTGTTTCGAAAAGTACCAAGATGGAGTGGTATCTTGAGCAGGGCTTATGGTAATCTTTTTCCATGAGTTTGGTGGTAAGTGTTGTGGTAGGAGTTTGGAAAAAAAACATGTGTATTTGACTAAGGTTGTTTGGATTATGTTTGAATCATATGTAAACTTTTGTCATGTTGATAAGGTAAGCTTGAATGTCAGTTTCCTTTGGGTTATTATTGGTAGTAAAGGTACCAAGAATGAAGTCGGAAAGAATCATCATAAGTTGGTAGTAAGTTCTATCGATGGTATGAAGTTTTCTTATGAGGGTTGTTGGGTCAATCGTTTATTTGAGTACGGTTTTCTTGGGTTTCTAAGTTCCATTGAGAAGTTGTGTGATTGGTGTATCTATAACATGATAAGATTTGAAAGTTTTTAGGATCGACATAGGTTGTTGTTTGGATGTTGGATTTTATCATTCATAGGTAAATGGATGATATGTTGTGACGTTGTGATATGGTTAATATGACTCATAATGAAGTTGTTGTTGTTGTTGGAGCTTGCTTAAAACAATGTTGACAGTTTTATGCAAAGTTAGTCTGAAATTTATTGTGTGGAGTGGAGGTTGGTGAAAGGCTTAGTTGGTTACCTGGTATGTGGGAGGATGTCAAAAGTAAGGTAAGTTCGATGGTGATAGTGTGGAAACCGTTGCGGTTATCAAGAGTTGGTTACCAACCTTATGGGGTTTTCTTTTGAGTTATGTTTTCTATAGAAGTTGAGATGATGTGGTGGTTTGTGCATTGTTGCTTTGGTGTGGGGAAAGAATTTGTTGGTTGTCCAAAGAGGGTAAGTGTGGGTTATCTGTTGTGTACCATCCGGGAAAACTAAGGTGATGGCTGAATCTTTGAGCCGTAAGACGGCAGTTGAGGTGAGAGTGATGTTTGCTAAGTTGAGTATTTCAAAGGAAGGTGGTTGAGTGGTGGAGTTGTAAGTAAAGCCTATCTTGGTTGAGATGATAAGGTGAAACAGTTAGAGGATGAGACGTTGGTACCTTTTGTGGAGGATATGGCTAAGGGTAGACCAACCGCGTATCGTTTTGGATGAGGAGGAGATGTTGTGGTTTAGGGGTTAGATTGTGGTGCCAGATGAGGTTGAGTTGAGGTAAGCTATTTTAGCGGGAGCACACACTAGTCCGTTTGCTATGCATCCGGGTAGTGTGAAGATGTATAGAGATCTTAAAAGTGTGTACTTTTGGGTTGGTTTAAAGGAAGATGTGACGGAGTCCAAGAAGGATTCTATATGGGTTATTATTGATAGGTTTTCAAAGCGTGCATATTTTCTTGCCGTGCATACAATGTGATCTATGGATAAGTTGGTAGAGTTGTATGTTTCTGAGATGGTGAAGTCGCATAGTGTGCTCAAGTTGATCATATCGGATAGAGGTCCGCGATTTACATCTAAGTTTTGGAGGAGTTTGTAGGTTACTTTGGGTACGAGGCTTAGCTTTAGTACAACTTATCATCCACAGACGGATGGACAGTCTGAGCGTGTTATTCAGACTTTAGAGGATATGTTGAGGTGTTGTATCATCGAGTTTCAAGGTTCTTGGGAGAATCAATTGTCGTTGGTAGAGTTTGCTTATAATAATAGTTTTCAGACGAGTATACAAATGGCACCGTTTGAGGCGTTGTATGGGCGTAAGTGTCGTACACCTTTGTGTTGAAAGGAAGTGGGACAGAAGTATGTTTCTTTGCCTCAAGTGTTGAAGGATACAGATGAGAAAGTTAAGTTGATATGTGCTAAACTTAAGGAAGCTTCGGATAGGCAGAAGTCCTATGCCGATTTGAAGCGTAGGGAGATAGAGTATGATGTTGGAGATAAGGTATTTCTTAAGGTTTCTCCATGGAAGAAGTTAATGAGGTTTGGACGTAAGGGTAAGTTGAGTCCTCGTTTTATTGGACCATATGAGGTGTTGGAGCGTATTGGTCCTGTTGCTTATAGGTTGAGGTTGCCGGAGGAGTTGAGTAAGATGCATGATGTTTTTCATGTATCAATGCTTTGTAGATATAGATCAGATCCTTCTCATGTTGTACCAGTTGAGGAGATTGAGTTAAGAGAGGATATGAGTTATGAGGAAGAACCAGTGAGGATTTTGGATGTGGATACAAAGGTTTTTCGAGGAAGAATCATAGTTTTGGTTAAAGTACTTTGGAAACACCGAGGTGTCGAAGAGGTAACTTGGGAGACATGAAAAAGTATGGAGGAGCAGTTTCCTCACTTATTAGTTTATTATGTGCCATATGTTGCTAATCATGTTTAAGATTGATGCATTTAGTGGATCTAATTAATGGTTGAGTATGGAGTATTTTGGTGTGCACTTAGTGTAACGAAACTTTTGGTTCTAGACCTAAAGTTTCGAAACCTTTGGTTGAAGATTCCGAAACCTTTGTGAAATAGTTTCGAAATCTTCACAAGGTTTCGAAACCTTACGGGCTGTTTCAATTCTGGGAGGTTACTGGACGCGATAAGTTTCGGAACCTCTGGGAAGGTTTCGAAACCTTTGATCACCTAGAATTGAAAATTATAGGAAATTATATTTTAGTCCCGGATATCTTCCTTTGTTCGATTAAGGTACTTACAGATGTTATTTTGAGCTGAAATTTTGCATGCATGACTAAAGTTGATTTAATTTCAAGATGGTTAACCTAATTCGGATGAAGTTCTTGTATTTTGGAATATTTACATTTTGGTCCCTAAAATAGAAAAACATTCAATTGAGGATGTTAGAACAATCCGCTTGAGTTGAAATTTGTTGTGAAGAATACTTGGGTGTTTAATTGAACATTGATGGAAAGAATTTCTACTTTACTAATTGTATTTAGAAGTTTTACATTTTAGTTCTTAATCCGTGTTAGTGTTTAATCGGATGGTTGTTTATAATTAATGTGTTACCGAAAATGCTTTGTACGAGACATTGTCACTTAGAAACAAGATTGTGCATTTAGTAAGATAAAATAAAAAAATACAACGGTTTTAGGGTTGTTTATCGAATCGGACCCTTGCGGGTTTGGTTTGATATTCCCCGTGTAACCCATTAGTGCCGGTTTCGTCTAGGCCAGGCTAAGGGGGTTACACAAAACATATATTATAATGCATGATATGATGGTTGTATCATACTCGCCTAACACATATCATAATGAGATGTATATTAACGCACACAACATATATATGTCAAACAAAAAACCACAAAGAACAAGATAGTGAGGCCTACATCCACACAATATCGGGATTCCATACTCAAGGATGAAGCACACATCCACATAACATTGACATCCTAAATCCGGAATTAAGGCTTACGTCCACATAGTATCGGGATCCTCCAAATTCCATACTCGAAATGTTATATTGAGTATCTTCGAATGAGGCTCACGTCCACACAACATCGGGATCCTCCATTCATAATAGTCTTCAATACATCACCCGAAATGTTACATCAGATGGCTTTCTTTGTATTGCAACATTATTTTGGATATTTGTATTTTCATCATACAATGACTCAACCTCACAAAATGATCCACCTAGGATCTTTACACCAAAACCAAACCAAAGACCAATGACTTTACATTAGCATCACATTGGGGTAATTATCATCAAACCAAGTTTTAATATTCATCTTGTGCCTTAATTAACTCATTGAACCTTAATCATAAATTATAAATCTCCCAAGCTCATCCCTTAAAGAATTGGGCAAAATTGCCCAAGGGTACTGAAATGTCCCTGTATCAATACATCTTCAAAGAGGGTATCGAAACACCCTTGTATTGATACACCTTATTGGCATATCAATACTAATTGACGACTCTTACGAATTGACCAAAGGAAGCCTACTCATTCCGATACGCTCTATATGGGGTATCGAAACGATTTGCTACTGGAGTTTAAGATATCGAAACAACCACTTAGGAGTATAGATATGATTTGCTACCCGTTTCAAAATACATGCCTTCTAAGCGTTAGTTTTCTCTCTACGGTATCGATACGCGACCACTCGGTATCGATACGCATGCACAAAAATACAGGTCTGCACCTAAAAATTGCTAAGAACCCTACCCAAACTTAATCTATTTGATCCTAATTTATTTCTATACATTATTGAAAGAGTTTAAAGGGTGTTTCAACCAATTTTAAGCTTTTAAACATCCTATTACAAAAATCAACATTAAAGAGTCTCTAAATTATCAACCAAACCATATGCATACGTATCACATGAAATACATCTTACTCATGAAATGTTTGGTGCAAAGAGGAGTTGAAGGGGTACCAACCTCGAGCATAAGAATAACAACCACGTTCACCCATTTCCTTTAAGCTTTTTCATTGCCAAACTTCTTTGAAGAATCCCCAACTTCTTTCTCTACAAGAAAGAAATTAAACCATCAATTAGACATTGCTACGAATGTTTTTAGTTTTTAAAAATATAAATAAAACAGATAAAGAATCCTCAAAACACCCAACTCCCACTCTTGCTTCTTTAAGCTCTCCGAAGCCATCCCCCACCAAAACACTATTTTTACCTTGTTACGTTGATCTCTTGATTCTCTAAAACTTATCCTCAAGTCACAAAACGAGATTCTCTAACTAACAAGCAAAGATTGGACCTTTAGCTAAAGCTTCTTCTTGGAAAATAGAGGAAAAAGATGAGAAAAAGCTTCCCCAAGTGACCTCACTTTCTTACACTCTACAACACACATTACTCCCCCATTTCTCTTTGTCTTCAATAAGGAAAATTTCCCAAAACCCCTCTCATAAAACCATTTTGGGCCAAATACAACTCACAAACAAGGCCCAAAACAAGTCCAATACTCAACCTGAGGCCTAAACATTAGAGTCTAATATTTTGGGTTAACTCGACTCTCAGATCCTAAACCCGGGTCGTTAAATTTATCAATATATAATATTTTATATTTATCAGCATTTTAAATTCATTAAATCATAAACTTTCTCAATTAAATGTTAGGTAAATATGAAGTCAAGTTCCATGAAATTTTGAATTCATTTATTGAAACTTCTACCTGAGTGCCTTATAGGCTATTATTAACATATTCTCGATATCAAAAGATGCCCATTTAGTATACAATACCATACATAATCAATAGGTATAATTAGGGGTGTTCAAAATTAACCATAACCGTTATCCGTAACCATACCGGTATAACTGTCATATTTTACAATTTAATTAAACGAACTGTTAAAATTAAAAAGGTTATAGTTAACCGAACCATTAAAAATGATGGTTAATGCTTACGGTTATGAATTTTGACTAAGGGTTAACTTATAGGTTAACTGTTATTAAATTATATATATGTTTAAAATATAACTTTTTAAACTTTGGTGGTGATTTTTATGTTTTGAACTTTGATTATTATATGTTAGTTAAATATTTATCTTTAAAACTTTAGATGATTTTCATGTTTTGATCTTTAATAGTGTATAACCTTCTTAAACTTTAAAACATCATGAAACTTGTATGTTTTGTCTTGTGTCGGAAATTTTTAAAATATCTTTATTTAAGTATTTTTATCAAATTTTTAATAGATTATTTATCATACGAGATAATTATATTATTTTTCTAAAGAACAATCAACATGTGGTAAAAAAATTATAATATGTTATGAATATTTATCTATGTGGATGTCTATCATAATAAGAACTCTATCATTAGGAATATTATCTTTATTAATTATAGTTTAGTATATTATGTACTTCTTATGCCTATAAATAGATGAGTTTAAAACTTTGGTGGTGATTTTTATATTTTGAACTTTGATTATTATATGTTAGTTAAATATTTATCTTTAAAACTTTAAATGATTTTCATGTTTTGATCTTTAATGGTGTATAAACTTCTTAAACTTTAAAACATTATGAAACTTGTATGTTTTGTCTTATGTCAAAATTTTTTAAAATATCTTTATTTATGTATTTTTATTAAATTTTTAATAGATTATTTATCATACGGGATAATTATATTATTTTTCTAAAAAACAATCAACATGTGGTAAAAAATTGTAATATGTTATGGATATTTATCTATGTGTATGTCTATCATAATAAGAACTTTATCATTAGAAATATTATCTTCATTAATTAGAGTTTAGTATATTATGTACTTCTTATGTCTATAAATAGATGAGTTTGTGAAGTTATTTATAACACCCAAAAATTGGGCTTAGATGTTAGTGGGTTGATTTAGTCGGTTTAGCCCAGTTCAGGATTAAATACTTAAAAATTAGTTTTCAATCGAAATAAATTAAGGAAAAATATTCTAAAATCCTTATTTAGCATATATTTGATTTTGGTCAAATCAATTTTGAAAATTGACCCTTGAAACTCTAAGATTTTAAAATTAGTGACCGTTTTGTAAAAATTAAAAATTTAGGGATAATTTTATGGAATAAGACAAAACTTTGAATCTTTAAGGGGCTTTGATCCAATTATAATCCTAGCTAGTCTAGGCTTTCCAAATATTAATTAATTAAGTCCAAAATTCATTTTAAATTAAATAATTTAATTAAACTTAATTTAAAACTCTTAAAACCCTTTTTAATTAACCTAAACATCATATATTTTTCTAATTTTCGTTTTCCCTCTTTGGAGACAGCCGTTCATCAAGTTTTCAAGGTAAAAACTCATTCTTTTCCACTAAAAATCGTTTACAATAATTATCTTAACTTTTCTCCTTCAAATTTTCTTATTTTCTCATCGTTTTCTCGTTTTAAAACTTGAAAAGCAATTGGATCAGTTTTGGAGGTGAGATTTTATCAATCCTATATAACAATAAAGTTCTTTACTTAAATTCCTAAGTTCTTGTCTTGGAGAAATTGTTTTAATCCTTTAATTTCATAAAAAAATGTTTTTTTGGCTAAAAATCTTAATTTTCGTTTAACGGTTTTTACCCACTTTTTTTTGGTCTTAAATGGATTTTTTAATATGTTAGGATATTTATAAAGTTTTTTTAATATCCTAATCCCGGACTATAGGCTTAAGTGAAGTTTGGTGTGTTCCGACAAGTTTTCGGTTTAAGTTTTGATAGGTTTTAAGGATTATTCTGTAGGGATCCGACTTGTTGGTTTCTTTTGTGATTTTAGAAGCATTAAAACCCTTGGTTTTGATGCTTGAAACAGAACAAGAGTTAGGCGATCGCGTTTGAAGGCGTTCCGATTCGTTTCGGTGGTTTGGCGAACAAGTATCGGTTGTCGGTGAATGGATTATGAGGTCTGTCTATTTGGCATGATTTTAAATGTGTTTTCAAAGGTTTGGGGATATATGGAAGGTGTGAAAAACCTCCCTATACTTGGAAGTAAGTTTTAAGTATTGTTTTCTTAAATGTTCCCATATTATGCCGTATTTTTACAATATTAATTGTCATACTCTGAATGTGTTGTGCATACGTGATTATGTATGTGATTTAATGTTCATGATATTGTTTTTATAAACGTTTTATATTCATATGATGCTTCCATGGTTTTGTATTGAAAACATGAGAATAGTGGTTTTTAACTGTTTATGCACTTGACGCATGAGATAGTGGGATGCATAGGGTTAATATTTGTTTTTAACGTGAAAACTTGAGCATTGGTTTTTGATAATATATTGACTAGTTAAGTGATGAACCTTATGAGATAAATTGATCGTTCAATAGGGTCTAGAGTGCACTATAAACATTCAAAAGTCGTACGTGTATAAATTCCTTGTGTGTTGCATTTTGCCTTTTATTCTAATACTATGTGATGAGAGTGGTGCTATCACATACAAGTTGATCGGAGTGGTACTGTCACCGGATACCAAGGTGAGATAATTCATGTTGAGAGAGGTATCAACATGCGCATGCTTTGGGAGTGCTACTAACATGCGGTTGCCCATTTATCCTAACGATTTGGAGTAGTACAAATCAGATCACTAGCACCAATATGTATTTTTATTTTTTAAAGGTAAGTGTCATGGTTTTCACTTGATTGCATATGGTGTTATGCATGCGAGATTTTATGCATTGGTATGCATGTGATTTGAGCATTGCTATGTTGTTAGCATGTAAGACTTGAGCTTTGTGCATCAAGATGCACGTGTAAGCATTGCTATGTGAGTAGCATATAAGACTTATGTTTTATCTTGTAAAGGATGTGATTACAAAATGTTTTTTACTAAAATTTAATGATGGCGTTGTTCACCTTGGTTTGATGACACTTACTGAGTTTTAAAAGTGGCGTTGTTGGCCATGTGTATTTTGTTTTATAAAGAGCATGACATATTTTTAAATTGATGAAATTTGTTTAATATGGGTTGCGTTACATGGTGTTTTATTACTTGTTTTTATTCACTCACTAAGCTTATGCTCACCCTCTCATTTAGCTTGTAATATAGAGTATTTGATGTGGAGGCAGTGAAGAGAAGCAAGGGTCCAAGTAACCGTCAAGTAAAAGCTCAAGTGTGTCTGTATAACATTAGTAGTAGTGAGAGAGCAATGGGGATAGGTTATCAAATTGTGAATAATGTCAATACTTTTGAGACTTGAAATGGTCATATGCTTATACATATTTGATGAGTATCAAAATTGATGTTAGTTCGTGACTTTGAATTGAATTGCTCATTGATATTCCTTTAGTAATAATATAGTTATTTTGAAGTTTGATTCTCGATATCTCTGTGTGAATTTGAGTATTATTGATAATGAAGCATGACTATTTATGAGTCAAATCTATGATGTTATTATTTAGGTTGGAATACATTTAGAAATCATGTTGAGTATATTGAGGTGGTTCTTTCGTGTGTTTATAAGATTGGTTATGTTGAAGCATACTCTTAGATGTAGAATATATTATTGCTAACTAGTTTGAATTGCATCTAGATAATATGCCATGAGATGTGCTTAAAGTGTTCTTAGGTGAATTTGCATATAGAGAATATCATGAAACCTTTGGAGGCTCAAAATAGTACCTAAAACTTGTTCGACTAAATTAGAATTTGTTTCTCTTTAGTTTCCGCTGCAATTAAATTTGGTCCTTGCATAAACATGTAGGATATAATTAAAGCTTTTAGAAAAGATAAAAAATAAATTTTTTTAGGGTTGTTTATCGGGGCGAGTCTTCGGATTAGCCTCAATATTCCCCGTGTAGCTCGTTCGAGTCGGGTGGTGTCTAGACCGTATCGAGGGGGTTACAACATTGTACACAATTCAATATTGAGAATAATATAAATATCCATCTTTATAGCTTCTATTTGTTCTTTCATTCTTATTTTAGTTCTTCATTATTTTATTCACAACACGTTTTCAGCACGAGACTCTAACCAACGAAGGTTTTTGTCATTCGAATCTTGAAGGAGTTTTTGAAAAGAATTTATTACTAACATAAATCAAAGATAAATTCTTCTCCCTCAAATATATTTTAATTATCAATTATTTTTCTCTCTTGATCTTTTTGATTTGATTTTTAATTTATTAAAAATCTTTTGTTATTTGGTGTTGGTGTAGCGATAAAGTAACTCAATTACTGTAATTCTTGTCAATAATTAACGAAAAAGATTTTAACACAATATTAGTAACTAAATCTATCATATATTCAAATTAGTGGAAAGTCTAGTATGTTTTATTTATTTAATTTGAGATTTTTTTAATCTTTATTTATAACCAATATTTGTTTATTTTATTATTATTAAAGTTTATGTTTTAATCATATTCTAAGTATTATATGATATCAGAACAAATATTAAACCTTTAATTAATTAATATGTTCTTTGTTATATTCATTTAATCCGAGTATATTGGTTGGACATCCCATTGTACGAGGCTATTGGCCTCAAAAGAGGTTCTTTTTAAAGGATATTATGGACTGTTTAACACCGTCGCGTATAAGGATTAATTTTCTTTTATTGTATGTATTGTATATATATTGGTTGATCAATTAATATTTAATACTATGAATATTATAAAGTTTATATTTGATTGAAAGAAATACTATTTTTATTTCGAAAAACTCGACTATAAACTTCTCCCAAGTTTAAGTTACGAAAATAATCTTGATCCAAGAATTTTTATGGGAGACATTCCTGAAGTGAATGTATGCATAATGCTTATTCCATGGAATTATTAGAATTATTTCATTCCTTGAAGTGAATGTAAGCATGATGTTTATTCCATGCGATTATGCAAGCATGATGTTTATTCCATGCGATTATAAAAGTATGATATTTATTCCATGCGATTATTAAATTTATTTCATTCCTTGAAATGAATGTAAACATGATAATTCACTATATGCTTAGTGAATAAAAAAACTCTTTACGTGTCAAAGTATCATTGATGAGGATATGTTAGAAAAACATATTTTATTTTTCACACATTAATGTTGTCTTACAAACATAATATCATGAAAAGGTTTTAAATACCTATTAGTATCCGCTTCATTCCATGAAGTGAATGTGATATTTTATAGCTGAATGAATAAAAGAAACATTAGTAATTGTGGTTGCGATTGAGGTCATAAAATAAACATGGATAAGATGATTCTTTTGAGAATGCTTATATCCACCAAAAGTGGAATTATAAGGATGAGAAGAATGATAGATATCATATTAAATCTTTATGTTATCAATGCAATGATACAAACCATTGGTCTCGTACTTGTCAAATATCGAAATATTATGGACTTTATCCATAATCATGAACGATAAATGAAATAAAATATAAACAAATTTTCTTTGTGGCTTAAATAATTATGGTGTTGTTGGTCCAACTCAATTAGATATTGTTAATTTTCTCATAATCCTTCAAGAGAATAATCCGCCATTTATTTTATTTCTCTTATAACATCTAAAGGAAATAATTGATCTTTTATTTATTTTCTTTTATATTAATTTATTTTTATTTATTATTTATTTTATAAATTATTTATTTTCGCTTTATGTTAATTTATCGTTAATTTATTTTATATATTATTTATTTAAGTTTTATGTTAAGTTATCCTTTGAAGAATACTATCACTTCTAGAATAAAATCTATAATTAATTGTGACTATTTATGCCAAACATATAGTTCAAATACTCATACTATACTTAAGCATAAGAAATATTTTCCCATTTAAATACAAGGGAAAATATGAGTACTGTTTCTTAAAGTACTAAAATATCAATGCTTCGGAAAAGCTTTTGAGAGTTTACATTTGATAGATAACTGATTTGATATGATGTGCTACATTTAATTTATTTTTCATTCCTCGAAGTGAATGATACAAAGCACATATTTTTCATTTCCAAAGTGAATGAAATAAAACACATTAAAATATGCATTATTATACATATTTTCCCATTTTAAATGCAAGGAAATAATGTGAGTACTATATCCGGAAGTATTAATATCACAGAAGGCTCCGATTGAGCAAATATGTTATTGCCAAATGAAACTTTATTCCATATTTACAGTGTATTATACTCGTCAAAGTCACAAAGAGACTTATTGAATTTTAAAGACATATTAAGAATATTAGTCAAGGGAATATTGATTATCTCAATATTACGAGTATAACTGAAGGCAATAAGAAAATCTTAACAAAATTACATGCACTGTCATCCATATTGTACTACCTAAGAATTAGTACAAATTGAAGCTCATGCTATTGTAAACTAGATGTTTACTGATAATTTTATTTGGCATGACCGGTTAAACCATTCCGGTTCAATTATGATGCAAAAATTTGCTGACACTTTCATGTGGTCGTTTATTGTAGAACTAAAATTTTCTTCATGGTAATTTTTAATGTGATACGTACTATGAAAGCAATTTGATTATTCAATCGTCAACAGCTAAGATAGAGTTTAAATCTATTAATTTTTCTAGAACAGATACAAGGTGATGTATATGGGCCCATACACCTTTCTTAAAGACCATCTAGATATTTTATGATTTTTATCGATGCATTGACTAGATGATTATATGTATCCTTGTCATTAACCTACAACTTGGTGTTTCCAAGGCTACTTGCTCAATTGATAAAATTACGAGCATATTTTCCATATTATCTTATAAAGACAATTGGTCTTGATAATGTTGATGATAGATAATTTTATATGTAGTATCACCAATTCACATCAAGCCAATAAATGATAATGAGTTCTCCTCATTACAAATAAATTTTGGTCAGGAACCAAATATTTTTCATCTTAGATTTTTTGGGGGTTGCGATATATATTCTAATTTCTCCACCATAATGCACAAAGATGAGTTTTGTTGGGAATATATATCAGATTTAAATATCTTGAGCTTCTGATAGGGAATTTATTTACAATCCGATTTACTGACTATCATTTTAATGAGTCGGTTTACTCAATATTAAGGGGAGAAAATAAATAGCCGGAGAAAGAAATAATATGGAATGAATTATTATTTTCTCATTTTGATCTACATACTACACAATGTGTACTACAAGTTCAAAGGATACTTCATTTAGCAAATCAATTGCTAGATGATTTTGGTGACCCTAAAAGAGTGACTAAGCCACGCATACCAACTATGAATGCTCCGATTACATTTGAAATCTTGGAAGGACAAACTCTAGTTGCTAATAAGTCTAACTTACGCTTAAAGCGTAATAGACAAGTAAGTTCCAAAGATAAAAAAATCCTCGAAAAAGAAAAGAAGTTATATTTTATGATGGTTTGATCGAGGAATCAATGAATTATGAAATCTAGAAGAGATTAAAAGATCTCCAACATAGACATTGGCATGACTCAGGTACTTGATAATAAAGATATCTCAATAGATTATCTCATGTCTGGTAAAAAATGAAAATGAAATTAAATCGACGTCATTAATATATTTGCATGCAATATAGCACTAAAGATTTTATTTGATAATGTGGATCATGAATCATTTTTAATTGGACAATGTAAACAAAGAAATGATTGACCAACATGAAAGAGGCAATTGAGGCAAAACTAAAATCTCTTTCTAAAAGAGAAGTATTTGAGCCTATAGTCCATACATTGAAATGTGTAAAACTCGTGGATATAAACAAGACTTTGTGAGAAAGAGAAATCAAAAGGAGAAATCATGAGATATAAACTCATTTGATTGCACAAGGATTTTCACAAAGACATGAAATTGAATGAGGAAAATATAATCCTCAGTGGTGGATGTAATTACTTTTAGATATTCTGGCAATAAATGAAATGACTTGGTTTTGTCTAATGGATGTTGTTACATCTTATTTGTGTGAGCCTCTTGATATCAACATTTATATGAATCTTTTAAAAGGATTTAGACTGCTAGAAGCAGTTAATTCAAGTTCTCGAGAATATTATTCAACCATATTGAATATATCTTTTATGAATTGAAACAATTTAGGTGTATTTGATATAATCTCTCCATTGAATACTTATTAGCATAATAATATATGAATTGTTTAATTTTCCTGAGTATTTTCATTAAGAGGATTAACTCTGAATTTTATTGTTGTGTATGTCGATGATTTAAATATCGTTGACACTCGTGAAAAGATCTCCTCAAATCCTTGTGCATCAATCAACATACAAAAAAATATTGAAAGAGACTATTATTTAAGTGCTACGAAATCATTACCTTTAAATAATTATTATGTATGAGGCAAAGCCAAAATATGTGTTTGGCTAAACATATCCTGAAGATATGCGAATTGCTTTCACAAGATAAGATACAAGCTATCTTGTGTAAAGATAATGCAAAATTTATATCTCAAGATGGATATATCAAATGTGATAAAACGAAACAATTTTTTAAAAGTTTCGCCCCTCATGATCTTCAGAAAAATAGTATTCAATGAATTATTTCAAGTAATAATTTAGAATATTTATCCACTAATGCATAATCTACTTCAATATTTGAAGATTGTATCAATATTAAATTATGAAGATTCAAATATCTTATGTGATATTTTCATGAGGGAGAGTAAATACGTGTTGCACTCTTTTTCCCTTAAACAAGGTTTTGTCCCAATGAGTTTTCCTGGTAAGGTTTTTAATGAGGCAACATGTTATGCGTATCAAAGATGTGTGTACTCTTTTTCCTTCACTAAGAATTTTTTTCCCACATGATTTATATCTTAGTACGGGTTTAACGAGACACACTATCTTCATAGACATCCAAGGGGGAGTGTTATGATTATTTATCTATGTGGATGTCTATCATAATAAGAACTCTATCATTAGGAAAATTATCTTCATTAATTAGAGTTTAATATATTATGTACTTCTTATGCCTATAAATAGATGAGTCTGTGAAGGCATTGTACACAAGTCAATATTGAGAATAATATAAACATCCATCTTTATAGCTTCTCTTTGTTCTTTTATTCTTATTCTTTATTATTATTTAGTTCATTATTTTATACACGACATAATAAATTATAAGTTAACCTATAATCGAATCGTTGGTTAACCGCATCTTAATGGTTAACCATAACAGTTAACTGTTTTTTAATGGTTAGATTATGGTTAGTAAAATTTAATAACCGTTATAATGATTAACTGACCGCTTAGGTTAAATGACATGGTTAACTTACCATAAACACCCTTCTTAATATTCATTAAAATTGGGCTTAAATGTGTATATTTAGACTATATGTTACTATTTTAGGTAATAAAGATAAAGTTAAAATTATATTAATTTATAGCGGTAATTATAAAAAAAAATTATATTAATTATATTAATTCAATGGCAATTATAAAAAAGATAAAGTTAAAATTATATTAATTTATAGTGGCTTACAATCTTTAACTCATATCCCGATCCTTGGACCCTTATAACTTTTAATCTAAAATGGATGGAAATAAGATACATCAGGCTTTGGGGTTAAATATGTATATTTGGACTATATATTACTATTGTAGGAGATCGAAGATAAAATTAAAATTATATTGACGTGTAGTGAGTTGCAATCTTTAACTCATATATCGATTCTTGTACCCTGGCAACTTTTAATTTTAAATAGATGAAAATAAGATGTATTAAGTTTATATATCTTAGTGAAGTAGTTAATACAATACGATGATGACTACGGTAAATATCGATGATTATTATATAATAATTATAATAAATTTGATAGTTAATTATTAAAAGAGTTATTTTGTATTCTCTCGATATAGATTTAATTATTGGTTTTATAAAACGACTGATAAAATTATATTTTTTTATCTATAAACTTTTAATCACTGAGATATTTATTATCGTTAAACTTTAATAAAAAATTAATTTAATAAAATAAAAAATATCTATTATTTCACTTTTATATTATCTTTAATTTTACACTCAAAATTAAAAAAAATCGTTATTTTCAATCGTAAATGAAGTTCGAGGGTATAACTGCACTATCCTTGCATACGGTCAGACGAGAACCGGAAAGACGAACAATGGAAAGAGGGACAACGAAATTCGTTGATGATATTGTTTGCTTCACCTTTTTATACTTAATCAGACGTGTATGCTGACATAGAAAAAAATGGAATTTAAGTAATTTATTTTTATCGTATCGCATCAATTTTCTGTTAAAAATTAAAAATAAATAGACAAACAAGACGAATTGATAAAGAAATATAAAATAAAAAATGTTTTTAATTTTAGTGGGAAGAGCTAGGGGTGATAACAAGCCGAGTCGAGTTGAGTTTGGTCAGATTCGACTTGACTCGGAAACAATATTATTGAGTTCGGTTTGAGATCGAGGTTCGGTAAGCTCAAAATTTTAAACTCGGCTTAGTTTAAAAACAATATTATTAAGTTCGGGTTCGAGGACGAAGCTTGTGGAGCTTGGGTCGAACTCGTTCGGCTCGACGTGACTTTGCTTTTTAAACTAAAATGAGATAATCATTTATTTTGATTTCAAATATGTTAGATTTTATAGACAAAAAGTTTCTTTAAGTTTTAACCGTCCAAATTTAATTATGCAGATAATTATAAGTAATTTAAATTGTAGACAATTTTCAATACCAAAATTGCGCTTTGTTAAACACAATTCTATATATTAAAAATAAAAAAATAATAATATAATAACAATAACTATATTTTTTTTATTTACAATACACATTTATTATTAATATATAAATATTTAACTTTTTAATTAATTCTAATTAACAGATCTTTTATTTTAAAATATTAAAATTCACATCTTAATAGATGCACTACATCAACCAAAAATCTCGACCACTAAAATTCAATGTTTGAAATCACATTTACTAAAACATGATTTTTTCCATTATGTAGACTAACTAAAAAAATATTTTTCGAATAACTTTTGACCGGAATATATTTTTAAATTATTTTACTCAAGGATATATTTAACCACAAAAACCATTAAATTCCCATAAATAACTAAATTTTGGAGGTTTTACATAAAAATTATGTCTCTGATTCTAAAAAAAATATAATACATCATAAATTACTTTTATTAATATGGTGGTTTATTGTATAATTCAGAAAACGAATAAAAACTTTTACATTTTAAAATAGTAATCGAATAAAAAATTAAATACTGTCTAAAGTTAAGATACTTTTTACCCGACTTCGAACAATGATTTTTTAAAATAAATTCTCTATCAAATAGTTCAACAAATCACGCATAAATAATATATATTTTTAAAAAATTCGTTGTTTCAAGTTATGTGAGAAGCACTCAAACTTATAGTACTTAATTTTTTATTCCACCATTGTTTAAAGACATAAAGCTTTTCATCTGTCTTTTAAGTTACCCAATAAATTATTATATTAATAAAAGTAATTTATGAGATATCATATTTTTTTAAAAAAATAAAGATCCAATATTTATCTAAAATCCCCTAAATTCTCTTGAAAATTCTTGCACAAATAAATGATTTAGCATTTATGTGGCGCATTCGAGTGTGTACCATATTTTCTGACACCTTACTCTCATCGTGCAGGTAAAGGCAAAGAAAACAAGGTAATAAAAGATAAATAGGGTGGAAGATGCACGACCTGGATTTACAGCATTACAAACTAATGACTCGCTCTCTAATTTGGCAACCCTTGGCCTTGGCAAAACTCATATTTTTTTATTTATTTATTTTCGACGGGTAGATTTAAAAACAAAGAAAATGAAAGGAAAATAATTAAATATCCCTCAATAAAATGCTATGCAGACTGAAGTTGTACACATCACTCTTTTAGGCCCCGTTTTTTTAAACAATAAAAAACACTTTTTAAACATGTTAATTAATGATATTCATTATTTTTATATCATCATTATGATCTTCATTAATAGTAGAATAGTTATGTATTTTTTTAAAAAAATCTCTATCATAAATAAATAAAAATTACATTAGAGAATAATATGAAATATAAAACATATTATTACATATTTATGTATATTTTAAAACTAAATATGAGTTTTTTTAATAAATAGGTAAATGAGTCTGGGTCTAGTTCAGATCTTAGTGTCAGATCCGAATCTAAATCTTAGTGTCAAATCCGGATCTAGATCTGTACTTTAATCAGAAGATTCATATTCGATCTCGATCCGTCGGGTCTAAAATTTTAAGATTCAGACCTTATAAAATGGATCTGAATCTATAAATTCGGGTCGGGTTCAAGATCCATTGTCATTCCTAGCTAGAATTTATGGCATTTGAGTTAAAAAAACTAGTTTGAAAATAAAATTATATTTTTATCCTTATAAAATATTATTACAATAATATTTACGCATATATAATTATAAAATAATATATATTTTATAATATTTATTTTAAGAATAAAATTATTTTATTTTTAATTTAGTTTAAATTTATTATTAATTTATAATTGTTATGTTCGTATATAATCTAAAATATAATTTATATTTTTAATTTAAATTTTATAAAAATTTAAAATTTTATTATAATTTAAATTTATTTATACCTTATAACATCATATTTAAAAATATTTTTAACATCAATGATAAATATTACTTATTTTTTTTTAAATCACTTTTCTTATCTTATTTCAAAAATACTTTTACAATTGCACATTTTAAAAACAATATCAAACTAAACCTTCGGATTAGAGTTCGGTTTAGTTCTTGAAGCAACCATGTTTATACGCTCTCAGCACTCTCTATATAACTCCAAGAAAATGACGTAAAATGGAAAAATTATTTTATGGACCGGTTTCACATGTCATCCATGATCCTTAACCACTAAAAATTAGCCAATTAATTATATACTTTCCATATAATTTTTTTAAAAGTGAATCTTCAATTTTTATTATCATATAAATAGGTAGTAGGTGATTACATAGAGATTAATTAAAAAATAATATAAAAAATATAAAATTAATTAATTAATTTTTAATAATTAGGAATCATAAATAACATAGTAAAACCAATCCACGTAATAATTTCTTCCTAAAATGGTACTCAATTAAAGTATTTTTATATCTTAAATTTACATAACTAAAAAAGGACGCTCCAAATTTAAAGAAAGGAATACTCCGCTCCATGCAATGATTTTCTTTCTTCATTTTATAAACACGAGAGAATGGGATAGACGCTCCTATGTTCGAGAGTAGCTCGAAAGAGACATATGTCGATCAGTGCACTTCATATTTAACGCCTGTATACCATAAACGATTAACTGGAACAAGCGGCGAACATAACGCTACGATCATCTTCAACCACTCAACCGGTTACTTCCTCGCCTCTTATATATCCTCGCCAGCGTCAATCAAAGCATCGAATTTTCCTTTGCATGGCTTATCATTTTGATTCCATGGGAGTTACAAGCATATCAAACGGAAAAGAAATGGATCGGGTCAAAGGTCCGTGGAGCCCAAACGAAGATGATTTTGTCACGGGGCTAGAGTCTTGACCTAGCTAAACCGCGCGGCCTTAGTCGATGTTCTTAGACAAACGACTAAGTCAGCCTGAAAACTCGCTCCGGAAGATCAAACTTCCCAAGGCACTAAGAACGCTGAATCGTTCTGGCGGAAAGCAAACTATGAGTATGGCTACTCAAGAACGAAAAGAAGAACGCGAAGAACACAAAGAACAATTGAGAGAGTTTTTTAGAGTGAATGCCACTTGATTACTCAAAGATGAGATGATACAAATGAGACTGGGGAGGTCTCTATTTATAGTTGATTCCCCTTACATCCGACGGTTCCCACTGATTTACATCGATGGCTAGGATCATTTCCTACCAACCACATTGGCACAATCCTAAGAATATTCCATGTTAACTAAGGAAACAAATCCTAAGAATACAAGGAAAGTTTACAAGGCCAAAATGGCTATCTTCTAGAATCCTCCATGGAACGGGCTAAGTCTGGTGGTACCTTTAGGCCCAAAATCTCCCTAAGAACCTCTTGGGCAGCAATATGCGCATGTGGCACGGGCTCGAACTGACGGCCCGTGACATTCTCCCCCACCAAACATGGCGACGCCCTCGTCGCCGCCTCGGAACGAAGATAGAACCGATCCTGGGAATTCCTTGTCACCTCGGCTTGCCCTAAACTCTGAATCGGGCTGGATGCTCTTCTCATAAAGAGCACTCGACTCTGGCTCAGTTGTCCACCCAAATGGACTGCTTGCTTTGGTACTCGTCGCCATCTAACATCAGTCACCGTCCCTCCAAGCGCATCTCGATCGTAGGAGTTAGCTCCTACCAGTTGTGATTTGCCCCCATTCGGACACACATGGTCCTTGCACAATGACTTGGACGCCACAACATTGAACACTGAGCGGTCTCTCAAGATCGTCGGCAACCCTCGTTTGCGCCTAAGAACTCTGAAAGGTGGCTTGTGCTCTCGCCAAGTATCGACAACTCCATTTGAAGGGTTAGGTTTTTGCTGGCCTACACCCGACAAACAAGGCAAATCAAACTGTAAAACACAATCATTGTGTTCGGGATGTACCTCAATCAACTTTTCCGCATTCACTCTAACTCGCATCAATCTTTCTTCACTCGTGAAGTTTGATGCTCCCATCGATGCTCCGTCTTCATTGAAGCTCGATGCCTCGTCCATCTCCTCAATGGATGGATCTCCCACGGGTTCACTATCATGTGGCTCAGGCAACTCTTGCCCCACCAAGGTGTCCACTCCAATAGCCTCCAAAGCGATGCCTCCTTCCCTTGGAGCATCCTTGGTAAGCTGAATGGATGTCAGCTTCTCGATCCTCCGTCCCTTGTCTCGATACACGGGCACAACACAATGTTGTTTCGGATCCAAAATGCATATAACATCGGCACAAGGGATGATAAGAGCTTGAACACGGTCAAGGAAGTTAAGCCCCAAAACGAAATCAAAGTCATCTAAGTGAATTACCTTGAAATCTTCCTTGGCCTTCCATTCACCAATCTGCAGCTCTACCTTCCGCACTGTTCCAACAACTGGAACCTCCTTGGCATTAACGGTCTTGATCTTTTTGGTTGAACCTTCAACTTCGAGACCAAGCTTCTCAGCAGCCATCTTTGACATGAAGAGATCGGATGCTCCGGTATCCACTAGAGCACTCCTCGATCGTCCCGCCACGTTGATGTTGACAAACATCAACCCATTCTGCTTTGGGCCCTTCTTCGCCTTTGCAGAATTTAGTATCATTGCCCCAAGCTTACAAGCCTCACTTGACTCGGGCTTGTCCCTTTTGGGCTGCTTGGCTCGATCTGGGTGCTCACGAACTACGTGAGGTCCCTTGCTCTCGTAACATTGCTTCCCCACCCTTGGCTTGATTGCTCTAACACTAGCAATCGTACCAAGCATACATTCCTCGTCCTCTTGCTCGTCATCCGCATCATTGATCGTATCGGGGCGCTTCTTCTTGGGACACTCTTTCACCAAGTGTGAACCATGGCAATGGTAGCACTTCAAAGGCCCTCGATCCTTTTTCTCCGATGGTTTGACAAACTTGTTGACCCTCTCATCATCATTGCAAGAATGATTATCCTCCTCGTCTCCCCCACCAAAGCTCTTACCTCGGGACTTGGAAAACTTGGACATGTCAACTTCGAACTGAGCTATGGACTCGGCTGCGGTAAAGGCTTTGGAAAGCTCCTCGACTCCCCTCCGCTCTAGCTCCATTTGAGCCCATCTTTGGAGTCCATCCATGAAGTAGGAAAATCCCTCCGCTTCACTCAAGTCCTGGATTTGGAGCTTGATTTCAATGAACTTCCTGACATAGTCAGTGATGGAACCCTCATGTTTCAATTGCCGCAACTTCTTACGAGCCTCCCGTTGAGCATTCGTCGGATAGAATTGCTCTTTGAACTCAACTTGGAACTCCTTCCATGTCTCAAAAGGAATGTCTCCACTCGGCTCCTCCGAGCATCTGCGTCGCCACCACAAAAGAGCGACATCAGTTAAATACATCGAAGCAACGTTTACTTTCTCCGCATCATCCTTGATGCCCATGGCTCGAAAATACTGCTCCATGCCCCACAAGAAGTTCTCAACATCTTGGGCCGATCGGTTCCCCTTGAACACCTTTGGCTTTGGAATGTCCTTCTTCGACTTGGATGCAGTGGCCATCTTTCCATTCATCAAGGCAACTTTGTAAATATACAAGTCTGCCTTCATCTCCTCCATCTCAATCTTCACAGCCTGCAATTCGGCCTCAAGCACCTCGCACCTCTCTTCCGCACCGTTGGCCACCTGGCTGAGTTTATCAACTCGCTCCTCCAGCGTAGCTACAGCATCCCTCGAACTTGCTCTTTGGCTTTGCCCAGCAACGATCTTCACACCCTTTGCTGCAACGTCTTCTTCTCCACGTGCCATAATCACTAGCGCCTTGCTCGAACCACGCTCTGATACCACTTGTCACGGGGCTAGAGTCTTGACCTAGCTAAACCGCGCGGCCTTAGTCGATGTTCTTAGACAAACGACTAAGTCAGCCTGAAAACTCGCTCCGGAAGATCAAACTTCCCAAGGCACTAAGAACGCTGAATCGTTCTGGCGGAAAGCAAACTATGAGTATGGCTACTCAAGAACGAAAAGAAGAACGCGAAGAACACAAAGAACAATTGAGAGAGTTTTTTAGAGTGAATGCCACTTGATTACTCAAAGATGAGATGATACAAATGAGACTGGGGAGGTCTCTATTTATAGTTGATTCCCCTTACATCCGACGGTTCCCACTGATTTACATCGATGGCTAGGATCATTTCCTACCAACCACATTGGCACAATCCTAAGAATATTCCATGTTAACTAAGGAAACAAATCCTAAGAATACAAGGAAAGTTTACAAGGCCAAAATGGCTATCTTCTAGAATCCTCCATGGAACGGGCTAAGTCTGGTGGTACCTTTAGGCCCAAAATCTCCCTAAGAACCTCTTGGGCAGCAATATACGCATGTGGCACGGGCTCGAACTGACGGCCCGTGACAATTTGCTCCAAACACTGGTCAAGAAACATGGACCTAGAAACTGGTCTTTGATAAGCAAATCAATCCCGGGTCGATCAGGGAAATCCTGTAGGCTACGATGGTGCAACCAACTGTCACCCCAAGTTCAGCACCGGTCCTTTACCGCCGAAGAAGACAAGACCATCATTCGTGCTCATTCCAGGTTTGGGAACAAGTGGGCAACCATAGCGAGACTCCTCAACGGCCGAACCGACAACGCCATTAAAAACCACTGGAACTCGACGCTAAAACGTAAGTGTGTGTCGGCTGGGGTTGGGGAGGAGTGCAATATTGGTAATAACGACGGGTATGATGGTAATTTGGAAGGGGAAGAGCGACAGCCTTTGAAAAGAGCGATGAGTGCTACTGCTGGGCATTGTATTATTTGTATCAGCCCGGGAAGCCCATCCGGCTCCGGCGTGAGTGATTCCGGTGCTACCGATTCATTATTTTTACCATTGTACAATCCCATTGAAAGGATCGGCGGGGTTAAGATCCACTTTGACGTGAACGCTATGACTCCAGGGATCGAAGCGGCGGCGTCTTGCAACAGTCCACCGACTTCACTGAGTTTGTCATTACCGGGGGACGAGTCATCCATGGTGACAACACACCTAGTTACCGAGTCAACTCAGGTGCGGAACGAAGGAAAATATGAAGAAAAGAAAGGTAGGATGACGGTGATGGGGTTCAATACGGAGTTCATGGCGATGCTTCAAGAGATGATAAAGGTGGAGGTAAGGAATTACATGGTGCAGATGCAACACCAAAACGGTACAGTTATACGCGGTGGAATGGGATGTTTAAATGGTGTGTTAAGGAACCGAGTTGGAGTGAGTCAGATCGAGTGAATTTCTTTAGTCAAGTATGTGATTACAAAGAAAAAAAAAGAGAAGGAAAAAAGAGGTGGCCTTTTGGTTTCTCTTAGAAACGTGAGATTATATTATAGGTCCGGTTTATTACGTGAATCGTGATCCTTAACTAATAAAAATCACCTATTTCGCCACTAATCAATCATGTAATTATTATAATTTTTATAAATTACATTTTTAAAATGACGTAAATTATGAGTAAAGATTTAGTAGTTGAAAAAAAAAATGAGTTAGAGATTAATAGTAAAGTGGTTAGTTATTATTGGATGAGACCATTATTGACGGGATAAGTCGGACCTATGATATAATTTCTCAATTTTCAGATAATGTAAAAAGCGAGAGAAATGAGAGAAGATGGTAAAAATTGGTAATTAGCGGAAGAAATTTTTTTAAATTTTTTAATTACAACTCTGCCGTCCTAATTAGTGGTAATTAGGGGTCTCTTCACAACAGTAATTTTTTTTTATCCCAAATTATAGTTTGGTATAAAGTTAATTTTACCTTTATTGTTTATAGTTTTTATCATTTTGATTTTTATTTTTTTTATAAATTTAATCTTTAAATTATATTTTTTGATAAATATTTTATTTTTTAACTACCATGATAATTGAACCATTAAAAATATCGTTAATAACATGTTATATATATGATAATATATTTTAAATGAAATAAAATTTAACTTATTAAATATATATAATATAATTTTATCCCAATATAAAATATAAAATAATTAAAATTTAAATAAAATATTAAAAATTAATTAAATTTAAAATAAAAGACTATTAAATATTCTCAACCCAAAGATCTTTATACAAATCTTAAATCTTCAATTTAGATTAAACACTAAAATACCTAAATTCTAAACTAAAATAATAAAAATTCAATAGATTAATATTAAAATCTTTTATCTTTAATTCACCGGTAACAAACTCTACAAAGCCTTTCCTTTTCAGATTATGTTCATATTTTTTAGATAAAATTTTGATTCTACCTTAGCTAGGGTTGAAACATGAAAATGTTTAGTAGTTTTTGTTTTAGATTTAATTAAATTTTAATAAAAAAATTAAAATTAAAAATTAAATTTTAATACTTAGAGTTGGAATTGATCTGACCCGTATGATTCATCGTCGGCGAGCTTTCTGGTAGTGACGATGAAAGCGTTGAACATGAGCTTTGAAGAAGAAGAAGAATGAAAATGGTGAACTTGGCAGCCATTGCAGATGGTTAGAAAGAGAGAAGCCTTGTTTCTTCTTTTTCTCACTCAGAGTGTTTAATTCCCCTTAAAAATAAAAGAACAAGCAAAATTCATTACAAATTTCATGTTGACATAAAAAAGATGACAACTAAGGGATCCCACGTGGATCAAACATAAAAAAAAATATTTTTTAATTAATCAGGTTATTTTTCTGTTACCCGTTAACGGCCTGTAACGTCAGAGCGACCAAATATTTATACTCCGAAAACGTATGTGATTTTACTGATTGATTTTTAAAATGAATGACTAACTTTGTACTACACTCAAACATAAATGACTTCCGCAGTAATTAACCATTTTTTTAATATGTGATTAAATTGTTAATTGCGAAAGTAAAAGTGTTGTAGGTTATAATAAGAATCAAACTAAATATGGTACGAGGATAATAACAATAAGAAGAATGTCTTACTTTCTCTTTCCTTTTAACAATTGTTATTTTATTTTATTATTGTTCCGATTGATTTTATTTTAATTAATTTAGATCGATTAATGTTATATATCTAGGATTATGAACAAATCTCTAACATGGATTTTTTATATTTATAAGATTTCAAACTATAAATATATTTAAATAATATTAAATTAGGTTGGACCAATCTTTATTAATATTCTTGTTATATTTTTTAAACATGTTAAACAGCAGCCCGACCCTCCAATACTGGTGGAAAAATTAATTATTATTTTTTATTTTGGTAGTTTTGACTGAAACTAGATTCTCCACATTGAGTGGCCCTTCCTCTACAAAATTATGCACATACATTTATATTGTTCATACCCTTGACCTTTTGGTCGGCACCGTTGTTTAGTAGCTGCTATCTATTGGTATCGAGAAGAGGAGTAAGATTAGATACCCAGTTAATTTACTTAAAATTAATTTTGATTTTGGTAATTATCGGTTCTTAAAAATTAAATTCAATTCTGATCTCGGTTACATTAAATCATAAATTTTAAGATTTAATCTGGTTACTAGTGAGAACAAGTATCAATTCTGGATACCCATTCAATTGATTTATTATTAAGAAAATATAAGCATTTAACCATCAAAAATATTATTAAATAATAAAATTAGAATATTATAAGTTTGAAGAGTAAAGTTTTAAAACGAGTTATACTCATAATATTCATATATAAAAAAAGTTTGATAAAAAATAATGAAAAGAATATTATCTATTGCAAGCAAGAAAATTAATATTGGGTACTTGATATTGGTTCAGGTCCTATTGGGTACCCAACTAGTATCAGGTCCAAAAAAAAGATTCAGCCCCGGTCCTAGTTATAACCGAAACCTAAATTTTAGATCTAACCCGGTCCCTTTAAAATTAATATTGGATAAAAATTTATCGAGTCTAACAGAATACGAGTCTAAAACCAAAACTAGGTAATCGAGTATTTTATTCACCCTTAATCGTGAATATGATTAAAAACGAGTATAATAATTATTTAGTTACATTAACCCGTTATTTTTATTCCATGAAAGTAAGGTAAATAATGTCATATATAATTCAATTATATGTTTGTTTATACATATATTATTTTATAAAAGTTATGTTAGGCTTGATGTATCTCGATGAATAACCGATATCACTTAGCCAAGTGATGGAGAATTGGTAATTTAGGTGTTTTTTGTGGAAGCAAAAAGATAAAAAATAAAACACAAGAATTTTAAACAAAGGAGGCGAGAGCAAAGAAGAACCATGTTGAATGCTCAGGGATTTCAGAATCCAAATGCTATCGCAAGACCAAGGGTAATGCTCGACAACATATCCGTGCTTTCTTGGAGGTTTGCGATTCGTTTCGCCAACAAGGAGTGCACGAGGATGTGTTGAAGCTCAAGCTATTTCCATACTCTTTGAGATACCGAGCTAGAGAGTGGTTGAATGGAATTCCAGTTGGTTCTATGGAGTCGTGGACAATTTTGTGCAAAAGCTTTTTGGCAAGATATAACCCACCCAACATGAACACCAAATTGCGAACTGAGATAGCATCCTTCAAACAAGGCGATGATGAGTCAATATACGAGTGTTGGGATCAATACAAGAGTCTGCTAAGAAGATGTATCAATCACGGGTTTCAAGATTGGACTCAAATCATGATGTTCTACAATGGAGTTAATGCACCCACAAGGATGATGTTAGATGCTTCAGTAAATGGGACACTGTTGGACAAGTCGCCTGACGAAGCATTTGCTATTTTGGATAAAATAGCCAACAATGATTATCAGTTTCCAACTACAAGACTTGGAACAGGAAGAAGAACTTAAGGAAAGCTAGAGCTCGACGTGAATGATTCTGTTTCAGCACAACTTTCTGCTATCACAAATATGTTGAAGAATCTTCAACAGCCCATTGAAGTGCGAGATGCTAAGGCATTAAGCTTTGTGCATTGTAGTGGAAACCACTTTGATAAAAGATTGCCCAACTATTTTAGAGTCTGCTCAATACGTTGGAAACTTCAACAAAAATTCCAACAACCCCTACTCTAACACGTACAACCCAGAGTGAAGAAAACATCCCAATTTCTTTTAGTGTAATCAAGGATCAAATCAAGCAAGAAGCTCGAATAGGAAGCAACCTATGGCAACACAACAAGGAGTCTAAGGTTTTCAAAGAAATATGCCATGACAAAATGAGAACAAAGAAACAGTTCATCACCAAAACAACAATTCTTTAGAAGCTTCACTGTAAGAATATAAGGCTTCTACCAAGGAGTTCATGGCATTAACTAAAGCATTAATGCAAGAGCATTCCACAACCATCTTTAATCAAGACAATTTGTTGCAGACCCAAGGAGTATTACTGCAAAGTTACAGCTCTTCGCGATCGCTGAAGATTCAAGTGGGTCAAACTGCTCAAGCATTACAAACGAGACCGAGAGGCAATCTACCTAGTGATACTGAAGTCACTAAAAATCATGGCAAAGAGTAATACAGTGCACTTACCTTGAGGAGTGGAAGATAAATCAATACGGGAGAGTATTTCAAAAAAAAGAAAAAGAAGAAACACTCATTCAAAAGCAAAAAGAAGCTAAACAACAAGAAGAAAATTCAGCTCAAAAAGAAACTAGAGAAAAGTTAAATACTGAGACATTTGGTGAGAAGTGTACGGATGCTGCAGCAAAAGAAACAATACCAAAACCACCTTTGGAGGATGTAAGACCACCACCACCATTCCCTCAGTAATTGAAGCAACACAAAGAGGATCTTCAATTTCAAAAGTTCGTAAGTATTATGTACCAATTTTATAAAAATATTTCATTTTTAGATGTTATTGATCAAATGTCCTCATATGCAAAGTTTTTGAAAGATATTGTTACAAAGAAAAGGAAAGCTGAGAATTTTGAAACAATTGCTATAACATTTAAGTTTTATTCTTGGAAGACAGACCTTCCTATGAAGAGACAAGATCTTGGCAGCTTCATCATTCCATGCTCGATAGGAGAAAATTTTGTGGGCAAGACATTATGCGACCTCGGTTCAAGTGTCAATATGATACCCAAGGCAATATTCAAGAAGCTTGGTATAGGGAGTATGTAACCTACCACTGTCATCTTATAATTGGCGGACCATTCTCATGTCCTGCCCGAAGGTAAAGTGGAAGATGTGATAGTAAAAGTAGGTAAGTTCGTGTTCCTTGTAGAATTTCTGATTCTAGATTGTGAAGGAGACTACAAAGAACTCATCATCTTGGGACGACCATTCCTAGCTACCGATCGACTTCTCATTCACTGTGAGAAGGGAGACTTCACAATGCGAGTAGCAGACCCGTCCATGACTATCCATGTCTTCAACACTCTCAAGTACATGGATGATAATGAAGGAGACTATAAACAATGTTAGATGCTTCAGCAAATGGGACATTGCTGGACAGTCACCAAAAGAAGCATTTGATATTTTGGTTAAAATAGCCAACAATGACCATCAGTTTCCAATTACCAGACTTGGAACAGGACACCGAACTCAAGGAAAGCTGGAGCTCGAAGCTAATGATTTTATTTCAGCATAACTTTCTACTATCACAAATATATTGAAGAACCTTCAACAGTCCAGTGAAGTACGAGATGCTAAGGCATTAAGCTGTGTGCAATATAGTGGAAACCATTTCGATAAAGACTACCTAACTCATTTAGAGTCTGCTCATTATGTTGGAAACTTCAATAAAAATTCCAACAACCCCTATTCTAACACGTACAACCCAGGATGGAGACAACATCCTAATTTTTCTTGGGGTAATCAAGGATCAAATCAAGCAAGCAGCTCTAATAGGCAGCAACCCATGGCAACACAACAAGGAGTCTAAGGTTTTCAATGAAATATACCATGACAAAATGAACACAAAGGAACAGTTCACCAAAAGGACAACAATTCTTTGAAAGCTTCATTGCAAGAATTAATGGCTTCAACAAAGGAGTTCATGAAATCAACGAAGACATTATTGTAAGAGCATTCCACCACCATCTCTAATCAAGGAAATTTGTTGTAAATCCAAGGCGCATTGCTGCAAAGTCAGACCTTTTCACTTAAATCGCTGGAGACTTAAGTGGGTCAAATTGTTCATGCATTACAAGCAAGACTGAGAGACAACTTGCCTATTGACACTAAAGTCACTAAAAGTCATGGCAAAGAGCAATGCAACGCACTTACCTTGAGGAGTGGAAGACAAATCAACACGGGGGAGCAGTTCAAAAGAAAGGAGAAGAAAAAACCCCCATTCAGGAGCAAAAAGAAACTGAACAACAACAAGAAAATCTGCTCAAGAAGAAACTGGAGAAAACTTAAATACTGAAGTATTTGGTGCAAAGCTTACAGATGATGTAGAAAAAGCAATACCAACACAATTTTCGGAGGACGTAAGACCTCTACCACCAATCCCTCAGCGATTGAAGCAACACAAAGAGGATCTTCAATTTTAGAAATTTGTAAGTATGCTAGATCAATTTCATATTAATATTTCATTTAGATATTATTGATCAAATGCCCTCATATGCAAATTTTTTTGAAAGATATTATTACAAAGAAAAGAAAAGCTAAGAATTTTGAAACAATTGCTATAGCATCTGAGTTATATTCTAGGAACACTGAGCTTCCCATAAAGAGGCAAGATCCTAACAGCTTCATTATTCCATGCTCGATAGGAGACTATTTTGTGGGCAAGAAACTATACGACCTCGGTTCGAGTGTCAATGTGATGGCTAAAGAAATATTCGAGAAGCTTGGTATAGGGAGTAACCGACCTACCACTATCATCTTACAATTGGAAGACTATTCTCTTGTTCGACCCGAAGGCAAAGTCGAAGATGTGATAGTAAAAGTAGGCAAGCTTGTGTTCCTTGTGGATTTTCTGATTCTGGATTACGAAGTAGACTACAAAGCACCCATCATCTTGGGACGACCATTCCTTGCTACCGATCGAATTCTCATCGCCTGTGAAAAAGGAGACTTCACAATGAGAGTAGTAGACCAATCCATGACTATCAATATCTTCGACACTCTCAAGTATATGGATGATAATGAAGAATATCACTGCATAGCTGGAATAAATGCTACAACAATTGAAGATGAAGATGCAGATTTTTACTGTGGCAATTTTCCACAAATGAGAGACTTTGCAAAAATGCTAGAGGAGTATGATTAGGATGAAGAAAAAGCTCAACTGGAACTACAACAAATCAGCTATTTCAAGCCAAGACCAGGTACGAATTTTGAATCAATTGATTTCTCTGAATTTATTTCTCCTAAACTATCACTTTTACATGAACCATCTCTAGACTTGAAACCACTGCCGCCACATTTAAAGTATGTTTATTTGGAATATCACAATACTTTGCAAGTGATTATTTCTTCTAGCTTAGATCCTAACCAAGATCTTAGTCTTGTGAATTTGCTATCACAATATAAGAAAGCTCTAGGGTGTACTATGGCCGATTTGAAGGGCATCAGTCTTACAATCTGCATACACAAGATCCTGCTAGAAGAATGCCACAACAATTATGTTGAGGCCCAAAGAAGGCTGAACCCAACAATGAAGAAGGTAGTGATGACGGAGATCATAAAGTGGTTGGATGCAGCGATCATATACCAAATCTCTGATAGTTCATGGGTTAGTCCTGTGGATTGTGTTCCTAAGAAGGGAGGCACAACAGTGATAAAAAATGAGGATAACGAGTTTCTTCCGACAAGGATAGTCACAAGATGATGCATTTGTGTGGACTATAGGAAGATGAACAAGGCAATAAAGAAGGATCATTTTCTCCTTTTATCGATCAAATGCTAGTCCGATTGACGGGAAAGACATATTATTGCTTCCTCGATGGCTATTCTGGGTATAACAAATTGCTATAGCACCAGAAGATCAGGAGAAGACCACCTTTATTTGCCCGTATGGGACTTACTGATAAGTGCTCAACCCACTATCACTTTCTACACTTTTCATGAGCTTTAATCATCAATTCTACACCTACTTGGACTAATGCATATACTTAATATGATATATTTAGGGATTATGCTATTAAAGATAATATTTATAGAAAACACATACTTTACTATATTTTTATGTCTGTGCAAGAAAAAGTATTGTCGCAGCAGTAAATTGTGGCCGAGGTAGATCCTGATGCCGAGGCAGTAGAGGATAAGTAGCAATATGGCAGGCAAGCTGAGGAGAAAAATGTGGTGAACTTTGCTAGACAAGAAGACCAAGGATCGGAGCTGGACAACACAAGGAAAGCCCAAAGACAAGGCCACGCGGGAAAGCCTTCTAGAAGAATTAAACTTGGAAATATTTGACCTATATATATGACTTGTTCCCTACTCCAAGTTGTATTCTACTTAGGAAAGGTTTGCCCTAGGCCAAGCCTATATAAGGCATAGTCGTCCAAGGGAAGAAGGGAGTCGAATTGAGAGATCCGAATTGAGAGAGTTCACCCTAGGAATCATTGTTCTTCTTTCCATCATGTTCTAAGATTTCTTAGGGTTTAGGTGAAGGTTGTTAAGTATTATTGAAAAGAGATTGTATCTTGTTTCTTATTTTCAATACAATAAAATATCAAAATTTGCTTACTCTTTGCCATTCTTTGTTCTTGCATCCAAGCTCGGGAGAGAAGTTTGTAAGTAATCTATTTATCTAGACTCGGGAGAGTTAGATTCACGAAAGGAGTAAGTACGATATTTGACTTTATTGGAAAATACTAACTCGACCTAGGGATAGGTTTGAGTTTCAGCAGCTAAAAGAAGTGTGAGATTGGTTGTTGGTTATAATTGATTAACGCCGGAAGGTGTCATCAAGGACTAGTTATCAACAGTGTTTCGACTTAGGGATAAGTGAAACCATCAAAGGACACTTTGACGAACTTTGGTAAAATCTACCCAAGAGCAAGAGATTGCCGCGGTAGAAAACACTACCGCTGCCGAGACAGTAATCTACAGTACGACTGAGGCAGTGTAGTGCCATTGCATTGGACAGAAATAGATCAATCAAATCCACTATACAACACAACTGGATCCTACCCTCTTTCTCAATTTGATCTCCTTCTATTTAGTTTTCTTTAATTACTTTATTTAGTTCAATCTCAACTTAATCACTTGTGTTTTTATTTTATTTCTTTTTATAGAGCAAGAAGACAAAATAAGACATATTAAGTACACCAATCCCTGTGGAGACGATATTTGATATACTTATCACTTTATTACTTGCGACGTGTTCACTTACACAAATTGCGCATATTTGACACGCATCAAGTTTTTGACGCCGTTGCCGGGGATTGGTAACTAAATTTTATTTTCTTTATTTTCTTGCATTTTTTTATTTTTACTAATATATTTTCTTCTTCTTTTGAAGGTTCAAGATGTAAGAAGAAAGAAAGAAATCTATTCGGGAGTTGATGTTGGAAGATATGAATCAAACCAATCAAGAATTTTCTAGATTAAATGATGATTATCTATGCCAACCAAGAGCAACTCAACAAGTTCATGTCTGGGCAAATTTTTGTTTTAATTGTAGAGATGATCATTTGGTTAGTAATTGCCCATACAGTACTGAAACATTTGGCCACAGAGAAGACCATAGATGGAACTAACAATAAAATCCTTATGGTATGATCAAAACGCTTAAATTTTTTTTACCATAACAATTTTGTTGATGTTACAGATATGCCATGAAAATATAATTTTTCTCAAGAGTATCCAAATTCATTTGAGGAAACATTGAAAGCGTCAATGGCTAGAATAGAAGAATTAATGACAGAGCAATCAAAGTCATTCGATGCATATATAGCTAGATTGGATGCACCCTTACGGGATTCAGAAGATCAAGTGTAGAGATCTATATATTCCATGGATACCATGGAATCTGAGGATTACTCTCACTTACAGTTGCCTAGGTAATTACATGATGACATGCTCGATCAACAAGATGGCAATGCCGTGATAATGGAATATGAGAAGGTAATTGAACCTTTTAAATTCTTTACAAACTCATCTCTTTCATTGCAAGTATCTTTCGAGGAGAAACGTTACAAGATTTGAAGCTATCACAAATAGGATATGATTATTTGGAAGATGATATTTTATTTTTGATAACTCCATCTAATAGTAGCTCTAAACCAAAATCTCTACTAACGGAGATTTTTGAGAAGTATAAAGAACAATGTGGGTTGATTCTTGAAGACTTCAAGAAAGATGGTTCTTCATTTGACGTACACAAAATTTTGGCAAAGGATTGCCACGACAATTGGCTAGCACAACAGTTGCCTCGACAACAAAGTCTATATACAACCATTCTAGAAGTCAACAAGAATGAGGTAATTAAATGGTTAGATATTGATATATTTTTTCTAATGAGATATTCATTCCTTCAGGAATAATATCAAGTTGGAGGATAAGCATGGACTACAAAAGAACACGAACGAAAGACACCTCCACCATGACCGCACAAATGGGAGTATCCTTACCCGCATTAACCCATATCTTTTTGAGTAGAATTGTCACTCGATGGAGGGTGCAGATGAACTATAAGAAATATCGGAAACGACCATCCATAAGTTTTCTTTATATTCTTATTTTATATTAATTTTTTCTTTTCTTTTATTTGGTATTTTCATGAATTCTCTTAATTATGATGTTTAGGAATAATTATCTTCTCATAACTTGAATGTTTCTTTCTTTATTTATGTTTATCATTTTAGGTTAGGATAATAAAGCAGGAATAACAGAGAAATAGTTCACAGAAGGAAGTCTGCTGCCGTGGTAGTGCATAGTTTTAGAGCTACAGCAATCCCAACGGTAGAACAAGGTAATGGTTAGTCTGCCGAGATTCTCGCCGTGACAGTAAATGCAAACGACAATAAAAGTGTAACGGCTACAAAACGACTAGTGGTTTAAACAGCCACAAGGTCGAGGCCTATATAAGCACCTTCCTTCTCTTCAACTATTCACTCTTGCATTCTTGTTTCCTTTAGAATATTTGTTAATTTTACTCTCACAAACACTCTTTGTCTTTCCAAGATTTCTCTGAACTTTCAGATTTTTTTCCAAGAAACTCTCCAAAATCCTCAATTACTCATGGCCACCTACAACCGATTTGCCCCTGCAGCCGTCGAAGCCCGCTTCAACAGATCTTTCGTTGCTCGACAGTTGTGGAAGGAGCAAGGGTTCAACTACTCTGATGATGAGAACTTTGGCATCGAACACTACTTGTTCGACAAGATCAAATATCAAGAATGACAAGTTTTCTACCTATAACCTGCCCAGGCAAATGCCACCATAGTGCGAGAATTTTATGCACATGGGCCGAGCAATGACTCTTTATATGTCCACTGCCGAGACAAGCCTGTCCGCCTTGATGCCGAGGTAATCAACCAGTCCTACATCATAGTACCTGAACATGATATTCATTCAGAATTGTTCAACGAGGTTACCAATGAAGACTATGAGTTGATTAAAGATGACCTTTGCTACAAAAATACTCCTTGGGAAATTGGTGCCCATAGAGGATCGGTAGCAAGACAGAACCTTAAACCCGAGGCCAATATATGGAACACTTTTTTCAAGAGACGCCTCATCCCCATCTCCCATAACATTACGATAGACCGAAGAAGATTGGTGCTCATCCAATCCATCATCAACAAAAGGAGCATCAATGTTGGAGAGATCATCTTACGCGAAATATACGAGTGCGGTAAGAAGGAAAGAGGGTCATTATATTTCCCTTGTTTAATCACTGGTTTGTGTATTGTCGTAGGTGTACAAGTAGAATACACGGATGAATTCGCACCCCAAAGAAAATGATGGACCAGAGACTTTTACCCAAAGATCATGCAGATTACGCAGGCAAAATCAGTCCAGACAACTCCGCAATAGTATACTATCGACACTATTTTTGGGGCCTAATATACGACAGATATGCCTGACGCTGCCCATACCACTACCGCAGCAGACCCATACCAAGAGATTCTACAAAGGATGGTAACCATGGATCTCAGGCAGTAGAGATTCATGGAGTATCAAAGAGACTTCAACAGCACACTTGCTCAAATGATGCTCCACAACTTTCCAGATCAAGGGGTGCAGCTTCCAGAATTCCCCACTAACATGTTTGTGACGGCTGCACCCTACACAGAGACAACACCAGCTCTAGGAGGACCGAGACCATTCTTCCCCAAACGCCCTCAACAACAGTTTCATGCCACTAGCCCATCCAGGGCAGTAAATTCTGCCGCGGCAACATCTACCAACAGAAAACCTTCCAAAAGGAGGGCAGTCTTCAGCATTCCCCAAGATCCCCAATCCTAATGGGTAGTCTATCAGCTGAGATAGATGCCTATGTACATCAGAGTTCAGACACTATCGAGCCAAACATTCACAATACCGGGGCAGATCCAAAGAATGATAGAGGGACTGATATAATAGAAATTGAAGATGAAGGAGAAGAAGAGGTGAATGCTCCCATGCAACGAACAACACCAAAAAGAGTCCAGCCACCAAGACGAGCAAAGTCATCGCTATCACCAAGGATGCAACAATCAACAGCAAGATCTAGAAAACAAATTATGAAAGATAGCTCCTCGGAGTCCTTAAGATGTTTTATGATGCTCTTATAATTGCATATTTTCCTTTTTATATTTTATTGCCTACTATCTGCCCCTAATTTAAGCATTGAGGATAATACTTGGTTGGAGTTTGGGGGTGTAAAGCCACTGCCGAGGCAATCCACTGCCGCGACTTTGCCATGAAAATGAAGTTTTTAGTGATATTTTTTTTTGTTTTTATGTCCACCACTTTATTTGAATTTGTTGCCTACACTCTTACACTGCCCATCATCAGTATTGTTTTAGTTTATTCTTTTAAGGCAATATAAATCTTTCTCCTTACTATAGTTAGGTTCTGTTTTGAAGGCTTAATTCTAGGATACTTAAGGAGAAAAACTTAGAAGCTTATTATAAGGTTGAACTTAAAACACTATTGGGACTTATTTGGCTATAGGAATTCTTTTAATAATCTTAGGTGATAAAGACTTAGATCTTTGGAAAAGTGACTAGAGGTGCCTATAACCGGCTCTAGGAAATACTCTTCTTCATGCTAGAGGTACCTGAAATTGGCTGTAGTATGTTCAAAAGAATAGCAAAAGATATAAGAAAATAAGAAGGAGAAAACACAATCCTTGAGGTGCCCAAAATTGGCTCAAGAAATTATTGTTTTAAGAAGAGTACACTAAAATACAAGTCTATTTATTTTGAACTTAGAGTTTATCTAAGAAGGCCCTTAATCAAACTTATCCACAAAAACGCACACACACACTAAACCTTATAGTTTGTCTTCTAGGTACACCCTTAGGTAATCGAAAGGTTAAGTCTAAAAAATAGACATAGTTATGGTGGGGAGAATAGATGGAAACATAAGACCAAGAAAGAATAAAGTTTGACAAATTGATGATTTGTATTGCTTGAGCACAAACAATAGTTCGAGTTTAGGGGTGTGATAAGTGCTCAACTCACTATCATTTTCTACATTTTTCATGAGCATTAATCATCAATTCTACACCTACTTGGACCAATAAATATACTTAATATGATATATTTAGGGATTGTGCTATTAAAGATAATATTTATAGAAAATGCATACTTTATTGCATTTTTATGTCTGTGCAAAAAAATATTATCGCGACAGCAAACTGTGGCCGAGGTAGGACCTGATGCCGAGGCAACAGAGGACAAGTAGCAATATGGCAGGCAAGTTGAGGAGAAAAATGAGGAGAACGTTGCAGGACAAGAAGCACAAGGATCGAAGCTGGACATCATAAGGAAAGCTTAAAGACAAGTCCATGCAGGAAAGCCTTCTAGAAGAATTAAACTTGGAAATATTTGATCTATGTACATGACTTGTTCCCTACTCCAAGTTGTATTCTACTTAGGAAAGGTTTGCCCTAGGCTAAGCCTATATAAGGAATAGCCGTCCAAGGGAAGAAGAAAGACAAATTGAGAGAGTTCACCCTATGAATCATTGTTCTTCTTTCCAACATGTTCTAAGGTTTCTTAGGGTTTAGATGAAGGTTGTTATGTATTAATGAGAAGAGATTGTATATTGTTTCTTGTTTTCAATGCAATAAAATATCAAAGTTTGCTTACTCTTTGTCATTCTTTGTTCTTGCATCCAAGCTCAGGAGAGAAGTTTGTAAATAATCTATTTATCTAGATTCGGGAGAGTTAGATTCATGAAAGGAGTAAGTACGGTATTTGACTTGATTGAAAAATACTAACTCGGCCTAGGGATAGGTTGGAGTTTCAGCAGCTAAAAGAAGTGTGAGATTGGTTGTTGGTTATAATTGTTTAACTCCGTGAGGTATCATCAAGGACTAGTCATCAACAGTGTTTCGACTAAGGGATAAGCTGATGCGTGTCAAATATGTGCAATTAGTGCAAGTGAACACGTCACAAGTAATAAGTGATAAGTATTATCGAATATCGTCTCCACAGGGATTGGTGTTCTTAATATATCTTATTCTGTGAAAAGAAATAAAAACAAAAGTAGATGAGTTTTTGACTAAATAAAGTAATTAAGGAAAACTAAATAAAAGGAGGTCAAATTGAGAAAGAGGACAGGATCCAGTTGTGTTTGTATAGTGGATTTGATTGATCTGTGTCTATCCAATACAATTACACTACACTGCCTCGTCAGTACTGAAGATTACTGTCTTCGGCAGCGGTAGTGTTTTCTACCGCGACAATCTCTTGCTCTTGGGCAGATTTTACCAAAGTTCGATAAAGTGTCCTTTAATGGCTCCGCTTATCTCTAAGTTGAAACACTGTTGATGATTAGTCCTTGATGATACCTCTTGGAGTTTATCAATTATAACCAACAACCAATCCCACACTTCTTTTAGCTGCTGAAACTCCAACCTATCCCTAGGCCGAGTTAGTATTTTCCAATCAAGTCAAATACCGTACTTACTCCTTTCGTGAGTCTAACTCTACCGAGTCTAGATAAATAAATTACTTACAAACTTCTCTTCCGAGCTTGGATGTAAGAACAAAGAATGGCAAAGAGTAAGCAAACTTTGATATTTTATTGCATTAAAATAAGAAACAAGATACAATCTCTTCTCACTAATACTTAACAACCTTCACCTAAACCTAAGAAAGCTTAGAACATGATGAAAAGAAGAAAAATGGTTCCTAGGGTGAACTCTCTCAAATTCGGCTCCCTTCTTGTGTTATTTATTTTCTTTTAAAGAAGCGAGAAGATGATAGGAAGACATATTAAGTATACCAATCCCTGTGGAGAACGATATTCGATAAATACTTATCATTATATTACTTGACGTGTACACTTGCACTTAATTGCGTTTTTATTACACGCATCACGTTTTTGGCGCCGTTGCCGGGGACTGACAACTAAATTTTGTTTTCTTTAATTTTCTTGCTTTTAAGTTATTATTACTAAAAAAAATTTAAAAAATTTTAATCTATTTTGTTTTTGGTGTATGACCAGGGCTAACCTTAGCACTCCCTTACGTGATATCGACCCAGAAATCGAAAGGACTTATCAAAGATTGAGAAGACAGATCCAAGGAGCCATGGCAGTGAATCTAGGAAATCAGAACCTACATGAAGGCATTAAAGGACAGCAACAATAACCACTGCTGCGGTAGCTAACTGTTAGAGACTTTCTGGTGGAAGATTTAAATGGATTAAACCCTTGGGTTGTTACACTAGAGATTGAGGTAACCCACTTTGAACTTAAACCAGTTATGTTCAATATGCTCAATACTATTGGACAATTTAGTGGGGCTGCAACAAAAGATGCCAGGCAGCATCTCAAATCCTTCATGGAAGTATGTAACTCTTTCAAAATCCAAGGAGTACATGAAGATATTTTGAGGCTGAAACGTTTCCCCTATTCACTAAGGGATAGGGCCAAAACCTAGTTAAATAGTATTCCGGCAGGATCAATTGGATCTTGGAGTGAACTCTGCCAAGAATTCATTACGTGATTTAACCCTACAAATCTATATGATAGAATCCGTAATGAGATCACTTTATTTAGACAGGCTGATGACGAACCTATGTACGAGGCTTGGAAATGCTACAAAGAGTTACTGAATAGATGTTCACTACATGGATTCCCATTATGGACGCAAGTAACCATGTTCTATAATGCCACCAATGCCCCGACTAGAATGATGTTGGATGCCTCAGCAAACGGCACTCTTTGACAAGGCCCCAGAAGAAGCTATAGAGATTCTAAACAAACTCACAAGGAACAATTTCTAATTTCCTACTTTTAGGCGAGGAGGATTAAGACGCCATGCCACGGTAAATAAGTTAGAAACCAATAATTTGGTGGCAACACAGTTGGCATCTTTAACAAAAATGGTTCAGAACATGCAAGTATAACAAAATACTCAAGAAGTAAAGGCTATAAATTCTTCTGAGTATATGCAAGACGAGGAAACTAGATTTAATATGGGAAATTATAACCGAAATAACAACATAATGTCAAATACATACAATCTGGCTTGGAAAAGGCACCCAAACTTTCATGGAGGAATCCCAATATTGCCTTAAACCCCACCAACCAGACCTCCAATTACCATTCACTGCCGCTGCAGCAGATGCATCAGCAATAACAACCTATGAATTCACTGGAGAATACTCTCAAGGACTTTATTATGAAAATTGAATTATATATGGCTGAAAATAGTAATTTCATGAAGAGGACAGACGACTTCATGAACAGAACAAAGATGAGGCTGCAAAACCAAGAAGCTGCTATACAATCACTAGTAACCCAAGTTGGTTAGTTTACTCAAAAACAAAATACAAGATGACAAGGGGGATTACCTAGCAATACTGAAGTTGCTAAGGTGATAGGCCATGAACAATGCAAAGCAATCACTACAAAAAGTGACCTACAATTAAAGAAACCATTAAACAGACCAGCAGAAACAGTCCTACCAGCAATACAAGACGAAACAAACAAGGAGGACTTGGACGCGGATACTGTTCAAAGCACTGCCCCAGTAGAGAAATCGACATCAACCAGACCTGCTGCCGAGGCAGTAAACAACCCAGTAATTCTAGGTATTAAATTCCAAACCAATGAGACCCTGGAAGAAATAAGACCACCACCACCTTTACCAAAAAGGTTAAAAAAACAAAAATAGGATCATCAGTTCAAGAAATTTCTTGATATTCTGAAACAAGTCCACATCAACTTACCATTTGTTGAGACAATTGAACAGATGCCCAACTATGCTAAATTCTTGAAGGACATTGTGTCTAAAAGGAAGAGACTAGGTGAGTTTTAGACAGTAGCAACAACTGAAGTGTGCATGGCAATGTTGTATAATCGTATGCCACCCAAACTAAAGGACCCTGTCTGTTTCACCATACCTTGTGCGATTGAGAATAACTATGAAGGAAAGACCCTATGTGACCTTGGAGCAAGCATCAACCTAATGCCCAAACTAGTTTTTCCAAAAGCTCAACATAGGAAGGACAAAACCAACAACAGTGCTACTCCAACTTGTGAATCGATCATATGTCTACCCCGAAGAAAAAATCGAGGACATACTGGTAAGAGTCGATAAATTTATTTTTTCACCTATCTTTCTTGTCCTTGATTGTGAAGTAGATGAAAAAGTACCGATCATCTTGGGAAGACCTTTCCTTGTTATTGGACGCACCTTAATTGATGTGGAAAATAGAGAGTTGACTATGAGGGTCAATGACCAATAAGTCAAACTCAATACCTTCCACAATCTAAACAATTCTAATGATCCAGAAGAGTGTAGGGCCATCCATACCATAAACACCAAAATATCCTGCCTTGGTAGCATGCTCGGCAGAATGTTTGGAAAAAGAATTAAATCTACAACAGAGGCCACACACAAAGAAGAACCTGATAAAAAAGGATGATTAACAATCACAAAAATATCATCTTATCCATAAAGAGAGGGACAAATTGGGAGATGCATTTTTATGCACTCCCCCAATAACTTAATTTCTTCCCTACTCTTTGTATTATTATATTAGGATTAATTTAGGTTAACAATTTCAAAATTTTATTTTTATTTATTTATTTATTTAAGTATATTAATAATTATCTTTAAATTTTTTTTATCTCATTTATTTATTTTCAGGATAATAAAACAAGAATAACAGAGAAATAGTGCATAATAAGAAGTCTACTGCTGCGGCAGTACACAGTGTCAGAGCCGTAACAGTCCCAACAGGCAGAAACAGTATAACGGTTATCTGCCGAATTTTCTGCCACGACAGTGAATGCCAACAAGCAATTACTATTTGAAACGGCAAAAAAGACTAACGGAAAGAAATCAAACGGTTATATCTGTTGAGGCCTATATAAGTAGCTTCCTTGTTGAAACTATTCACTTTGCATTCTTTGTTAATCTTGCCAAATCTTCCTCACAATACTCTCTGCATTCTTACTCGCATTCTTACAACTTTCAGATCATTTTCAAAGAACCTCTCATCAACATTCCAATTATCCAAGAATCATCCATGGCTGCATACAACTGTTTTTATCCTGCCACTGTTGCTGAACGATTCAATAGATCGTTTGTTGCTCGGTAGTTATGGGAGGAGCAAGGATTCCAACATTCGAATGAACACAACTATGACATTAAACCATTCTTGATTGATAAAATCAAATATCAAGATTGGGAAATCTTCTTCCTACAGCCTCCCCAAGCAAATGCAACAATTATGCATGAATTTTATGCACATATATCGAGTGAGGGCAACCTGTATGTTCATTGTCGGGGTAAGCCAGTCACTCTTAATTCCGAGGCAATCAACCAGTACTACGACCTTATCCCCATACGCGATGAACATGGTGAATTCTATGAAGAAGCCACTAATGAGGATTACGAAGTAATCAAGGACGAATTTTGTTACGACAACATTCTATGGGAAACCGGTGCCCATAGGGGTTGTGTAACAAGGCTCAACCTAAAACCCGAAGCCAAGCTTTGGTGCACATTTGTCAAGAGATGCCTCATGCCTATATCTCACAACAGCACAATTAATAGAAGAAGATTGGTGTTCATCCAATCAATCATCAACAAGAGGACAATTGATGTTGGAGAAATTAATTTGAGAAAAATCTATGAATATGGTAAGAAAGAACGCGGTCCTTTATATTTCCCCTCTTTAATCTCTGGTTTATGTATTGCTGTAGGTGTACCCATAAAAGAAACGGAGGAATACACATCCCAAAGACAAGGCTGGACAAGGGAATTCTGCCACAAGATCATACAGATCACCCATGCAGAACCAATACAAGTAACACCATAACAATTCACTGTCGACTTTACTGCCGAAGGGTAGTACACGGCAGAAGCACCAGGCACTGCCCAAGCCGCTTTCGCAGCAGATCTATACCAGGAGATTTTGCAGAGGATGTCAGTCATGGACCTTCTTCAATAACGATATATGGATTATCAGAGAGATTTCAACAATACACTCGCAAATATGATGATCCAAAATTTCACAACCCAAGGAACGCAATTTCAAAAATTCCCCACCAACATTTTCTTCATTGCTGTACCATACACAGAAAACACTCCTGCCCCAAGGCCACGACCCTTCTACCAACCAAGGCCGCCCCAACAATACAATGTTTCCGGCCCATCCTATCCCGCAGACACTACCACAACATCATCCACCAGTAGACGACCATCGAAGAGGCGAGCGGTTTACAACTCTCCACCAAACCGCCACATCCCAATGGGTAGTTTCTCTAGGGACAGTCTCTCTAGGGAGATTGATGAGTATTGATGCGTGTAGTATAAGCGCAATTTGAGTGCAAGTGTGCATGTCGTCAAGTAATAAAATGATAAGTATATCGTGTATCATCTTCACAGGGATTGATATACTTAATATGTTTCCTCTTATCCCCTTGCTCCTGAAAATAAAGTAAAAACAAAAATAAGTTGATTTGTTTTATCTAACTAAATAATTAAATAACAAAACATAAAATAAAAGGTTGAAGACGATATAGAGAGAGTGGGAAGGATCCAGTTGCATCAATTAGTGGATTCAACTGATCTTCTCCTTGTCCAATGCAATCACACAACACTGCTTCGACAGTACTGCAGATACCGCTTCGACAACATTGGTGTTTCTCTGCCGCGACAATCTCTTACTCTTGGGCAGAAGCATCAAAGTTCAACAAAGTGTCTGTAAGTGACTCAGCTTATCTCCGAGTCAGAGTACTGTTGATGCCCAGTCCTTGACGATACCTCTCAGCGTAAATCAAAGATAACCACCAACCAATCCAATACTTCTTTTAGCTACTGAAACTCTTAACCTATCTTCCGGTGCCTCCAAAAGAGTATAGGCCGAGTTAGTGTCTACAACACCGTACTTATCCCTTTCATGAATCTACACCTCTCGATGCTAGATAAATAGATTACTTGCAAACTTCCCTCTTGGGCTTGAGTACAAGAACAAAGAATGACAATAGGATAAGTAAACTTTGATATTATTATTGCATAAGAACAAAGATACAAGAATCAATCTCCTCTCACTAATATCGACAACCTTCACCTATCCCTAAGAAGTTTAGAACATATTATCGTTAAGTACAATTCTTAGAGAGAAAGGGTTTCTCTAAAAATCGACTCTAAGGGAAAAGGGTTACTCTCTAAATCGGCTCTCCTAACATTGTGGTCGGCTAGGGTATTTATAGTCTTAACCTAGGATAAACCTTTCCAAAATAGACTTTAACTTGGAGTAGGGAACAAGTCTTCTTCAAGGAATCTGATATTTCCAAGTTTGCCGCCTTCTAGAAGGGTTTTCCCGCTTGGTCTTTGAATTGGGCTTTTAGCGTGCTAGCCTAGTCCAATTTATGCGTTGCATCTTCCAGAATGTTCTCTGTATTTTTATCTTTCATTGCGCCTCCATTGTTGATGCTGCCACACTAGATTCCGCCGCGACCTTACTTCTACCTCGTCCGTAACACAACTTTTCTCCCACTTCTACTCTGGATATTCCTGCATGTACAAAATATGTAAAAATATCTACATTCTCTATAAATATTGACTTTGTAAGTAATGATAACAGAATATCTAGTATTTGAGCAAAGAGTTTATAATTCGGTTCAAGTTGGTGAATAATAGATGCATAAAGTACCATGAGAAAGGTAGTAAATAACTGCCTTTTAGACACTCATCAAATACCCCCAAACTCGAACTATTGCTTGTCCTCAAGCAATCCAAAACATCAAATTGCCGAACCTTACTCCCCTTTGATCTTACTCTTGCATCTATTCTCGCCACCATGGTCATGTCTATCTCTCCGTTTTAGCCATTAGTTTACCCAAGGACTTCTACTAAGAAACAAATTATAAGGCTAGGTGAGTGTGTGCGTTTTATGGACAAGGCTGATTCAAGGCTTTCTTAGATAAACTCTAAGTTCAAGACAAATAGAATCTTGGATTAAAGCTATCTCCTTAAAACGACAAGTCTTGAGCCAATTTCAGGCACCTCAAGATATGCGTTTTCTATTTTCTTTTTTTTCTTATTTCTTCTTCTTATTTTTTTATTAACCACCTATTTGGCATACTAGAGCCAATTTTGGGCACCTCTAGCATGAAGGAGAGCAAAACTAGAGCCGGTGATAGGCACCTCTAGTTATTTTCCAGAAGGTTCTAAGTCTTTATCACCTAAGTTTATTAAAAGAACTCCTAAATCAAACAAGTCCAAAAAGTGTTTATTTTCTTTCTAACCCTAAAGCAAGCTTCTAAGTTTTATTCCATGAGTATCCTATGGTTATCCCTTCAAAACAGAACTTGGCCATGGTAAGGAGAAAGATTTCTATAGCCTTAAAGGAGTAAACTAAAGCAAAGTTGACGTAGGGTAGTGCAAGATTACAAACATAAATTCAAGAAAAGAGAATATTAAAAAAAATTTAGTAAAATTTACTCCTTTTTATGGTAATGCCACGGCAGTTGGTAGTCTCGGCAGTGCTTTAGCACCTACAGTCTCCCCCAAACTCAAACCGAGCATTATCCTCAATGCTCAAAATATACAGAATACAAAGGAAAACAATAATATTAAAGCATCAGGGATTAAATAGATTCTGATTGTGATTCAGAAGAGCTGCTGGAAATAGCTGCCCTCCTAGGTATTTCGACCGATGCTTTCATTCTTGATCCTTGTACTGGTGATTGTTGTGTTTTTGCCTGCCGGGGCGGCTGTACTCTGGTGGGCGTTTGTTTCTGCAGTGAGACTGTAACTTCATCTCGATCTTTTTCTTCATCTATATGCATCACCTTTGTTTCTCCCCCTACCTCGGCAGTTGGTATTCTCTCTTGGGTATGCGTTGAGCTCTCATGAACATAATCATCAATCTGCCTAGAGAGACCATCTTCAGAAAAACTGCCTATGGGGATAGGATTCTATGGTGGAGAGTTGAAAACAACTCTCCTCTTTGATGGCTGCCTGCTGTTGGATGATGTGGCGGCCGTGCCCACAGGTCTGGATGGACCGGCAGCATAAAACTATTGTTATGGCCTAGCGATAAAGAATGGTCTAGGCCCTGGAGTAGGTGTTGTGTCTGTGTAAGGTGAGACAGTGACGAAAATGTTGGGAGGAAAATCTGGAAACTGCATCCCATGGGTGGAAAAATTCTGGGTCAGCATGTTGGCAAGAGTGTTGTTGAAATATCTCTGATATTCCATGTATCTTTGCTGGCGCAGGTCCATGTCTGACATCCTCTGCAAAATCTCCTGGTATGGATCTGCTGCGGTAGTGGCTTGGGCATGGTCAGGTGCTTCTGCCGTGTACTGCCCTCCGACAGTAAAATCGGCTATGAATTGTTGAGGTGTTTCCTGTACTGGGTCTACTTGGGTGATCTGCATCACTCTGTGGCAAAATTCTTTTGTCCAGCCTTACCTTTGTGTTGTGTATTCATCGGTTGCTTCTATAGGGACACCTGCAGCAATACATAGGGCAAAGATCAAACTAGGGAAATATAATGGACCTCGTTCTTTCTTATCGCACTCATAGATTTCTTGAAGAATGATCTCTCCAACATTGATGGTCCTTTTGTTGATGATTGAATGAATGAACAACAATCTTTTTCTATCAATTGTGCTATTATGGGAGGTGGGCATGAGGCGCCGCTTGACAAATGTATACCAAAGCTTGGCCCCGGGTTTAAGGCTGAGCCTTGTTACACAACCCCTATGGGCACTAGTTTCCCATGGAGTGTTGTCGTAGCAAAGTTTGTGTAACATCCCGTTTTTGGGGTTATTAGTTAGGCTTAGTTAGGTGAATTCAATTCGGGTTGAATCGGGTTCTCCGGTTCATTAATTCCGAGAAAAATAAAATAAGGATATTTTTAATTAAGAAAAATAATAATTTGGAAGGTGGTTTAAAATATTAAAAATATGTTTCAAATTAAAAGAAAATAATTTGGATTTTATAATGATTTTTAATTATGCTTAATTATGCATAAATGACCAATTTGTAATTTTTGGAAAATTGGAGGACCAATTTGGTGATTTTCGGCAATTAATGTATTTTAGTGACTAAATTGAAAAGCAAGCTAAACTTAGAATCCTTAGAGGTCCATAAACCCATTTCTAATTTTTAATGATGATTTATTCATCAAAATATATTTTTAATTACTTTAATTTGGTTTTTAATCATTTTCTCTCAAAACCACTTTTTCTCATATTTTCTTTCATCTTTTTCTCTCATTTTCTCTCCACTTTCTCTTCATCTTTTCTCTTCAATTCCTTGCTGATTTTTGCATCTTTTTCCACAAAGATTACATCACTTGCATCATCTTTCCATCCTTTACAAAACCTAAGCATTGATTTCATCAAATCTACATCAAATTGCAAGGAATCAAGAAGGGGGAAAACCTCATATTTTTGGTGAATAGATCTTTAAGGTAATTTTCTGGATTTTTATTCTTTTCTAAGGTTCTTTATTGAAATTCCCAAGTATTAGCTTGCTAATCTTTGAATAAACACTTGATTCTATGTTTTTAATGTTAGATCTAATGTTTTTGTAATGTTTTTGTGAAATCTTTTGGGATCTCATTTGATGCTGGAAATTAGATGAGTTCAATCATGTTTTTATGTTGATTTAATGATTAATTGAGTCTTGATTTGATATCACATTAATTTAATCCCGGAATAATGCAATCAGTATAGTTTTAAGGTGCTTTTCGGTTGTTTTATGGGCTGTTTTAGATGCTTAAATGTTGCTGGAGATATAAGGATGGTTTGGATGTGTTTTTGGATCATAATTGAGGTGGATTAGATGTTAGATTCATTAGGTTTTAGGCTGATGTTGTTCGGATGCGTTTTGGCTTAGTTTTCGGTCTTTTCGGCTAAGTTTTTTGTAGTTTAATGGTGATCGGATGTGGCTGTTGGTTTGAGCATGTTATGATGTGAGAATACTCTGTTTTTAATGTTGTATAAGAGGTACAAGAAGAAGCTTGATTGCTGGTGCGTTGGTGCGATCATCGTAAAGCGGCGAAAGCTTGTTTCGCTTGTTGGTGAGTGATTTTGGATTTAAAGCGAATCGCGTTTGGTACGTACTGTTTTGGGGGGCTATGGAAGAGTTTAAAAACCTTCCATAGTTCAAGAGTAAGTAAAGTGATTATTTTAATGAACCGATATGAGTTTCGGCTATTTTCGACAAAGGTATTTTATTGATAATGCATTAGATTTATGGAAGTGCATGAGCATGTTTTAAATTGATGCATACATGAGAGATACTTGCTGAAATACATAGCTTATTTAGCATCCACGATTATGGAAAATTATGAGAAATGGTTTGGATTACAACATGGTTATTTGCCTAATACATGATGGTGCCTTTGGGCATGGCTTTTAGTTCATTTGTTGAACATGTTATGCATGCATTATGAGCAGCAAGTTATCATGCACATTTGGTTATGATATTGGCTTAGTGACACTAACTTTAGATTCGAATACGAATGACATGTCATTAGGATTGTCTTAAGTGCACTATAATCAAAACTGAAAATACAGAATATTGCCTACACGTAACAAGGGTGACTTTGTGTCCAACCGTGCGTGGTAGAGCCGCCTACACGTAACAAGGGTGACTATGTGTCTGATCGTGCGTGGTAGTGCTAATGGTGACTTCGTGTCATGTCAATGGTGACTTAGTGTCATGTCAATGATGCATTGATGATCTTTTGTGGAGCTACCTCACTAAGCATGTTTGCTTAAGCTCTCTTTTCATCCTTGCAGAAAAATAGAGGCACTTGGAGCTTCGTTCGGGGTAAAGAAACCAAGGGGAAGATCACATTGAATTTGGTATGTTTTTGGCAAATAAATAGGGCAAAGCAATGTGTAACACAATCTATGAGAGGAGTGAGGATTTAGGCTTTGATTTCATGATGTAATAAGACCATCATTGTTGGTTATTAATTGTTGAACTTTTGTTTTGTTTAAGTTGTTGAAGCATGAACTAGTATGGTTGTTATGTTGCTATTCAATCTTTAGGAAGCATGCCTATAGATCTACTTGTGATCTTTTCTGGTGTTTGAGGTGTGGTTATGTTGATGATGATGCCTAGGAATGTTGCATATAGTTCGGGTTATTAACGTTTATGCACGGGTGGCTTAAATGAGCTTGAAACGTCACACCACAGCCCGGGATGCAGGGGGTATCGAAACACCCTGTGGCAGTATTGATACCCTTATGCTACTGGACATGCCTGTATCGAACCAGTGTTCGGTACCAAATGCCACTGGACATGTCTGTTCCGAAACACCTTATGGTTTGTTTCGAAACGGGTGACATGTTCCGAAACACTCTAGGGCTATTCCGAAACACCAGGCTTAAAACGGGCAATTTGAGTTTTTTGAATGCATGAAACGTAGGATTCAACTAGTAAGTGAATATAGTGGATTTATGTGTAACTTTAGGTGATATTGTGACACTTTGATTCGTGTTTTAATCTGAATACATATCGTATGATTTAAGATGGATGAAATACCTAATATTACATACTATGCAACTAAGTCCATAAATGCTAGTTCGCAAAATCGACTAATTAGAATACCTTGTATGATCTAAACTGTATGTTGAATGTGTTAAGCTTGTTTAATTGTTAACCGGTGGATTGCTTATAAATATGGTGATGTAAATTAGTTCCTTACGTTTTTGGTTCTTAATCATATATGCGTTTGATTGATTTACTTATAATGAATGAACTGCGACTGTCTCTGTCCTACCTGAGTTAATTAGACATAGGAGGTTCATCGTGCATCTAGGTAAGATAAAAGAAAAAGAAAAAAAAATGTGACGGTTTTTAGGGTTGTTTATCGAATCGAACCTTCGCGGGTTTAGTTTGATATTCCCCGTGTGACCCATTAGTGCCGGTTTCGTCCAGGACGGGCTAAGGGGGTTACAGTTCATCCTTGATAGCCTCGTATTCCTTGATATTTGCTGCAAATTCACCATGTTCTTCGCGTATGGGGAAACGTCGTAGTAATCGTTGATTGCCTCAGCATCAAGCTTTATAGGCTTGCCCCGACAGTAGACAAACAACATGTCCCTGTTCGGGCAGTGCGCATAGAATTCTCTTATAATTGTTGCATTTGCTATTGGAGGTTGGAGGCAGAATTTTTCCCGGTCCTGATCTTCAATTTTGTCGAACAAGAATTGGTCGATGCCATAGTTTTCTTCAATGGTGTGCTGGAATCCTTGTTCCTCCCATAACTGTCGTGCATCAAAAGATCTTTGGAAATTTTCTGCTACGTTGCTGTTGGTAAATCGTCTGTATGCTGCCATGGATGATTCGTATGTTGATGAGATGTTCTTGAAAATATGCTGTAGAGTGCAAGAATACGGTTAAGAATGTAGAGAGTATTTATGAGATTTGAAAGATAGTCAGAGCAAGATTGTTCAAGAAAGTAAAAATATCAAGAATGTAAAGTAAATAATGCACAACAATGAGTCTACTTATATAGGCTGTAAAAATATGACTGTTAAAAATACTAGCCGTTAGGCATTTACTGCCTTGTTGCACAATTACTGCCGCGGCGGGTTTCTCGACATAGAGTCGTTACACTGTTTCTGCCCGCTAGGAGTTTTGTGGTTCTGACACAGTGCAATGTCGCGGCAGCAGACTTTCTACTGTGGTATAATTATTCCTGCATTCATAACTTTATTTAAAATTAAAAGCACTGAAAATAAAACATAATAGCATAAAATACTGAAAATAAAGAATGCTGAAAATAATATTATATAAACTAATCCTAATATAATAATTAAATTTGAAGGGAAGAGATTAGGTTATTTGTGGAGTGCATGTGAATGCATCTCTCATTTTCATTCTCTCTTTCTGGCCTGTATCTTTCTTCATGAGTTGGCCAGTCCCTTCAGTGTATTCGACTTCTCCTTTGGGTTTTATTCATTTTTCGAACAGTTTGCCGAGCGTGCTGCCCAGGCAGGATGTTTTAGTACCCTGATTCCGTGTATGGATAACCTTACATTCTGTTGGAGCATCTGAATTTGGAAGATTATGCAAGGCATTCAACTTCACTTGTTGATCATTTATACGCATTGTGAGTTTGCCATTTTCCACATCAATGATGGTGCATCTAGTCGCAAGGAAAGGTCGTCCCAATATGATCGGTGCATTTTCGTCGACCTCACAATCAAGGACAAGAAAGTCGACAGGAAATATAAACTTGTCAACCTTCACTAGAATGTCCTAAATTTTACCTTCAGGATGCACATAAGATCGATTCACAAGTTGGAGTAGTACTGTTGTTGGTTTTGCCCGTCCAATTCCAAGTTTCTGAAAGCTGATTTAGGCATTAAGTTGATGCTCGCTCCCAAGTTGCATAGGGCCTTTCCTTTACAACCATCTCCAATCGCACAAGGAATTGTGAAGCATCTAGAATCTTTTAATTTGGGCGGCATGCGATTATGTAGCATAGCCATACAACCTTCAGTGGTTGCCACTGTTTCAAATTCTCCTAGCCTTCGTCGTTTGGATACTATATCCTTTAAGAACTTGACATAGTTGGGCATTTGTTCAATAGCCTCAACTAGTGGCAAGTTGATATGGACCTGCTTCAATATGTCTAGGAATTTCTGAAATTGGTGGTCTTGTTTCTACTTCTTTAGCCTCTGTGGGAAAGGAGGTGGTGGTCTGATATCTTTCAGGTTTCCTTGGATATTGAGTTTAATACTTGGGGTGAACTTATCTGCAGCTTCCTCGGCAAGTGGTTTTGATACTGCTGGTTCTGTTATCGTGTCAGAGCTTTCGACAGGGTCCTGCTCAGCCTCTGAGTCATCATGATGTTGCTATTTTAGTTGGACTTTATCGTCTGAGGTCTTTTCTTTATTTTTCAATTGCAGACCAATTTTGGTTGTGATTACCTTGCATTGCTCGTGGCCTAACACCTTAGCAACTTCAGTATTTCTAGGTAAAACCCTTGGTGGTCGAGTGTTTTGACGTTGGGCAAATTGACCAACCTGGGTTTCTAGAGATTTTATTGCGGCCTCCTGGTTCTGCAGTCTCATCCAGTTCTGTTCATGAAGTCATCAGTACGCTTCATGAAGCGTCTATTCTCCATCATGTAAGCATCAGTCTTTGACATGAAAGCCGTGAGAGAATCTGTCAATGCATTCAAAGACTGTTGCTATTGTACCTGCTGCTGTGGCATAGGCTGCTGAGTGTTCTACTGCGGTAGGTTCTGGCTCTGATGCTGAAATCCAAGGGATTGATTAATTGGATTCAAGGCATTAATAGGGTTGCTCCATGAGAAGTTCGGATGCCTTTTCCAAGAGGGATTGTAGTTTTTGGACATCATTGGATTGTTTCTGTTATAGTTTCCAATATATAGGCTGATCTCCTCATCTTGCATGTAATCCGATGAGTTAACTGCCTTAACCTCATATATGCTTCTTTGGGATTGCATATTCTGAACCATCTTGGTCAGAGAAGCCAATTGTGCTGCCACTGAACTTGATGTATCTAATTCATGGGTTGTGGCATGACGTCTCATTCCTCCTCGCCTTGATGTGGGAAATTGGAAATCGTTCCTTGCGAGTTTGTTCAGAATTTCAATGGCCTCTGCGGGTGCTCTATCTAAAAGTTTCCCATTTGCGGAAGCATCTAGCATCAACCTTGTGGAGGCATTGGTAGCATTATAGAACATGGAGACTTGCGCCCACAAGGGAAAACCATATAGTGGGTATTTGTTTAATAGTTCTCTGTAACGTTCTCATGCCTCATACATCGGTTCATCTTCATCTTGCCGAAATGATGTGATTTCATTATGAATGCGGTCATAGAGATTTGTCGGATTGAACCTCGTAATGAATTCTCGGTAGAGTTCCTTCCAAGATCCTATAGATCCTTCTGCGATATCATTCAACCAAGTCTTCGCCCGATCCCTCAGTGAATAGGGGAACAATTTTAATCACAAAATATCTTCATGGACTCCTTGAATCTTGAAAGAGTTGCATACTTCCATGAAAGATTTGAGATTTTGTCTTGCATCTTCAGTAGCAGACCCACTAAACTGTCCAATTGTGTTCAACATGTAACGACCCTTTTAAGAAATTAAAATTAATAATGTGAGGTGTAAAAAAAAGTTCACTAAAATGATATTAAAATGTTTCAAAATAAAAAGTTTAGGGTTCACTTTAAAAAGTGAATTTTGGAAAATTAAAATCTAGAGTTTAAAATTTGGGAATTGGGGATTAAATTGCAAAGGGATTTTCAGACCTAAAATTTTGGTTTAGTTTTCAAAAATTAAGGATTAGAATTGACTTGAAAAATTATGGTTGAAAATAAAAATGAATTCTCAATTAGGGAAAAAATAGGGATTGACAAAATGTATGAAAAGAATTAAAAAAAAAGTTGCCACCGGCCACTTTGGTAGGCCAGACACCGTAAAAACCAGAGATTCGAAACGATTTGGATTCGAGAGTCGGTTACGGTTAAAAACGGGTTTAGGGTTTAAAACTGCCCAAAATTGGTACCTTTACAAATTACCGCTTAATTAATTTTGCATTTTCTGGATTAAAATGACATTTAAATTAATGTTTGTTTAAAATTTCGAATTCAATTTTATTTTTACCATATCTTTATTCGAAGGCAATGCATACACCGTGACTACTACGTTGGAATACTAGCCCATTACGACCGAATAAAAACGTAACCAATTAATTAATTAAAGAAATGTGGATACGATAGCGAAAATAAACAAATTCAAGGTATATAAAACATATGTACATGGGAAACAAAATAAAGGCTAAATAATAAACAAAAGCATAACATAATGACATATATGCAAAGTGAAAATATATAAACACTAAACTCAAATGCACAAATAAAAACATGCATTATTAATAAAAGGGACGTGCACGATATGACAATGGAGACATAAATGAACTTACAACTCAACCTAAACAAATGTATACATGAACGAATGCATAAATAAAATACATAAATAAGATAAAGTATATGGAACATAAACACATGAATGGAATATGCACCACATAGAATACAACATCAATAATATATATACATAGACATGAATGAAAAAAGATAAAGTATATGGAACATAAACAAATGAATGGAATATACATCACATAGAATACAATATCAATAATATATATACATAGACATGAATGAAAAAAACATAAATAACAAGGTAGAAAATATAGAACGAATATACATGGTATAAACTACATGAAATAAAAACAAGCTAATAAATAATAAAAAAAGAATGAAAAACTTCTGTAAATGACAAAATTAAAAAGAAAATAAAGTCTAGAGGACTCAAGAAAGGATTTAACCAAGGGGAAGACCCTGAAAAAGAACTTCAAAACACGCGGGGACCTGGAGCCAATTAAACCAATTTAAAAAAACATTTATGGTCCTGATTTGGACCGAATTGAAGAAAATCAGGAACTTGGAGGGACCGTAAGTATGATATCAAAGGGACGGAGGGATTTAATACGCAAAAAGACCAATTTTAAAATGAGGACTTAGTATAAAACATAAAAATAAAACACAGAAAACCTCTTTCCTTCATTTTTACACCGAAAGCAACCCAAAAGAACAAAACTTTTCTCTGAAAGTTCATCATAAAAGTCTTTCAAGAAAAACACTTCGGCCACCGTGAAAATCGCCACGCCGGCCACCATGTGTGGTGGCCGGCGAGTTTAAAATTCTCTAAAAAGACCTCCTTTCGAAGGCTTTTCAAACCAAACCCCCCTTTTCTTCTCCCTTTTTTTAGATCTAAAGCGAAATGAACAAGACTTCCTGTCCCTTCGGCTCACCAACAACGCTTGAGAGCGCAAGGATTATCGTCGGCTCAAGAGAAGGGAGCGGGGAGGCAAACTTGAGAAAGGTAAAAAAAAACAAGAACTCTCCTACATTTTTTCTCTTTCGGTATATGTGAAAAAAGCACGAGAGTCTACCTCTGAGAATGTATTTCGATTTGTATTGATTCGTTGTCTTCGTGGGGGAGCCCCCTTACAATGAATAGATTTGGTTTTTATATCCAGATTTACAAGAATTTCAAAAAGAGAAAAAAAAAGCTGATTGGTTTGCTACTACTTTTTGTTTGTATCCTCTCCTGAATTTCTGATATTTGATGCGTACGTTGCCAAATTTTGTACAATGGTTGTGAGATTGTGCCTCTGTAATCTCTGGCATTTTGGTTGTTTTAGGCTATGTTGCCCGTACCATTCTGATGCGTTCGTTTGTCTTTTTGTGCATATGGCGATCGACTGGTGCGAGGGGACCATCATCAGAGTTGCACCGATGATCGGACGGGAAGACAGATAGTTTGATGATCCGAAGAGTCTTCTGCGCGAAGGCCACGCGCGCATGGGGGAAAACGAACGGGCGTAATTAGTGGATTCAACTGATCTTCTCCTTGTCCAATGCAATCACACAACACTGCTTCGATAGTATTGTAGGTACCGCCTCGGCAACATTGGTGTTCCTCTGCTGCGGCAATCTCTTGCTCTTGGGCAGAAGCATCAAAGTTCAACAAAGTGTCCGTAAGTGACTCAGCTCATCTCTGAGTCAGAGTTCTATTGATGCCCAATCCTTGACGATACCTCTCGGCGTAAATCAAAGATAACCACCAACCAATCCAACACTACTTTTAGCTGTTGAAACTCTTAACCTATCTCCCGGTACCTCCAAAAGAGTATAGGTCGAGTTAATGTCTACAACACCGTACTTATCCTTTTCGTGAATCTATACCTCTCGATGCTAGATAAATAGATTACTTGTAAACTTCCTTCTCAGGCTTGAGTACAAGAACAAAGAATGACAATAGGATAACTTTGATATTATTATTGCATAAGAACAAAGATACAAGAATCAATCTCCTTTCAATAATATCGACAACCTTCACCTATCCCTAAGAAGTTTAGAATATATTATCGTTAAGTACAATTCTTAGGGAGGAAGGGTTTCTCTAAAAATCGACTCTAAGGGAAAAGGGTCATTATCTAAATCGGCTCTCCTAACATTGTGGCCAGCTAGGGTATTTATAGTCTTAACCTAGGGTAAAACTTTCCTTCAACTTAGAGTAGGGAACAAGTCTTCTTCAAGGAATCTGATATTTCCAAGTTTGCCGCCTTCTAGAAGGGTTTTCCCGCTTGATCTTTGAATTGGGATTTTAGCGCGCTAGCCTAGTCCAATTGATGCGCTGCATCTTCTAGAATGTTCTCTGTATTTTTATCTTTCATTGCGTCTCCATTGTTGATGCTGCCACACTATATTCTTTCGTGGCCTTGCTTCTGCCTCGACCGTAACATAGCTTCTCTACCACTTTTGCTCTGGATATTCCTGCATGTACAGAATATGTAAAAATATTTACATTCTCTATAAATATTGACTTTGTAAGTAATGATAACGGAATATCCAGTATTTGAGCAAAGAGTTCATAATTCGGTTCAAGTTGGTGAATAATAGATACATAAAGTACCATGAGAAAGGTAGTAAATAACTGCCTTTTAGGCACTCATCAAATACCCCCAAACTCGAACTATTGCTTGTCTTCAAGCAATGCAAAACATCAAATTGCCGAACCCTACTTTAAGTATGTACAAGCAAGAGATTTGATGATCCAAGCAAATTTCATGGAGTTGCGTCCTGATGATTATATTTCATTTCCTTACTTCCTAGAATATTTGTTTCATCAAGATGAGCCTGAGCCGGTCCCTCAATAGCAGCATGCTCCGCAACAAAAGCCTCCACAGACTGAGCACAACCCTGCCCAGCCACATCTAGAACAGACTCCTACAGCACCAACAACATCACAATCCCCTTCCGTATCTCCTACAGCATCTCATCAGGTCTCGACCGGTCCTTCAGCACCATCCAAGGATAAAGGCAAGGGACTTGCCACTGAATCAAAATCCTTTGAGGCCCGGACCATTTAAGTAAGCAGTGAGGAGATTGACCTAAACTCACCAGGATTTGAGGTCCCTCCTACAAACCCATTTGATGCCCTCATCCCACGCCAAAAGGTGAAGCGCACAACTGGACGACGCATTTTCTTCGGTGTGGAGGAGGACCCGATCCCAGATACAGCAACAACATAGGAGGAAGATGACGATGATAACCACCCAGAAGAGGAAATCACACACACAGACCCCTCACCATTGGAACAGCCAGCAAAGAGAATCAAGCACATGGCCACATGGAAGATGTGACACCCTCGCCCCGGGTTAGGAGACGAAAACATCGACCAGACATTCAATTTACAATTAAACCGATCTTGTATTCATTTATAAACTATTTTATTCTTTGTGTAACTTTATGAACCAAATTCTTGTACACTTATAAATTTCGAGGCTAATTTAAATCTTTTTCATACTTATAAAATTAACCATCTCGATTCTCAATTTTCATTCATTAATCAATTATAATCTCAATTGAGTTTGGTCTATATTTCTAACCAAATTTTATTTGTTTAATCAACCTTAACATTATCTTATTGATCAAGCCAATTGTTATTTTTCAAGTTTGAACCAAATTAGCTTGGGGTATCGATACCCTTTATAGGAAGGTATCGGAACAGGGGTATCGAACCCCAGTTCGATACAGGTCAGCTATGTTGACTCGTTGACCAAGGCTGAGTAGCCTGATTCGATATTGGTATCGGTGCAATTTTGCTACTGGAAGCTCCAGTATCGAACCAGATATCGATACTAGACTACTTCGATGACTCATTGACTTAAGGCTATGACAGCCTGGTTTGATATCAGTATTGAACCAGGGAGACTACACGAAGGCTTGGTATTGAACCAAGCATTGATGCCATTTTGTTACTGTCAAGAGTGGTATCGGTACCCATGTGAGTGGTATCGATACCCCTGCTCGAAATGAGCAAGTTTCAAGCCTTTTAAACACATAGACCCTATCCAAGGACCATCCAAATGGCCTCAAGCTATCCTTAAAAATTAAGAGGCATTTCTAACATGTTTAGGCCTCAACCACCACTTAACCAATGACTATCCATACTATCATATGACATTTAACAATCTAGCTAACCTATGTGCCATGCTTTCTCTTGACAAATAGCATATCCATAAGGTTGTTTTAAGGTTTCCCATGTTAGCATACTTGATTCCATGTTCTTTATGTATATATGGCCACTTACATATCATATGCCAATTACACATGCCCACATATGCGAAATACAAATCATCCCAAGACATATATGGCTAGCCTAATATGATTTACATGCCTTATGGCTTACAAACCGGAAGCTCAATATCATTATATGTACAAAACATTATGAAACCTCAAATTCATAAACTAACCAATGCATGCTCACTATGCCACCATAAGCTAGGAGTTTACAAAAGTTACAAAATACCATACATTACTTGCTTGGTGTCCTTGCTTCGGTTCAATCTCGATCTAACTCCTTAGATCGTTAACTTGTTATTTTGGGAAGGAGGAAACAATGAGTGGTAAGTAATATGAAGTAATTAGTGAAGCAACCCTAGTCTAACCATATTAGACATAATACAACAACGAGGTAACATGCTTCAATTAAGCAAATAGATCAAATCATGATAATATGCTTAATTAATGTATATACAAGATTATCATTATCAATTGTCATGCCTATCATGCTTTCAACATACAATTTCAACTTTATAATCTATATGCTCATGTCATAGCTAGCAAGTCCTTAATGCATACAATTCAATAGTCTAATTCCCAATTCTCAATATTTTCTAGTTCATTTCATGTCAAGGGCTACTCATAGCCATTTCTATATTCAATATTCATTCCATATACAAGTGCTACTCATAGCAACATTTACATTTCAATAAGTTTGTAACATATCATGGTCATGCTCCAATATTTCATAGGCAAATTCATGTACTTATAGTTCACATTTAATCTTTAGTTTTCTATTTAGTTTCGTGTATTGCCTTGGTATAGTTAGACAAGATAAGCGAGTCAAGAAGAGTATCACGAAAATGCTAACAAGAGTACCACAAAGGTACTAACAAGAGTATCATAAAGATACTAACAAGAGATACTCATGGTATCTAACAATGGTGACTAACCACCAATCAATGGTACCCATAGTATCGAACAAGAGTACCGAAGTACTAAACAACAGTGCCGTAGCACTAAACAATAAGCTCAGACTCTAGGCATGTCGTACTACCTATGACCAACTATCGACCAAGGCTCAATAACATTTTCATATTCAATTGACCATTATTCAATTCATATTAAAACAATCCATGTCATCAATAGCAAGTATCCATAACATGCTAACATAAAAACATTTATCATGTTCTATCATATCTTTCATATCATGTGAACATACAATCATGCGTATCATGTCACCAATTCAATATTCATATCATTGCATACATGCTTCATGCATGGTCCACGTACCTGGCATCTATAGCCGCGTGCCATCACTTACCTCAGCATTTCCGAGCTATGCATATGTCTAAGCTAACCTCTATCAGTCTATCACAAATCATGACATCATTCAAGTCATTTAACATTAAGCCTCCTTCCCTTTTTACCGAATATAGATTAGTCCATTTACATGACAAATTAAATTAAATAAACAAAAGATGGTTAGGACCTTAGGTCCTAACCCTAAGGTTTGCCACACTCACAAATTCCAAGTGGTTCAGGGGTTGTAGATAGTAATCCCTTTGCCTCGTTTCCTTGCTACTTTGAGCCTCTCTTGTTCTTCAATATCCTCTTCTATCGGGTTATCTAGAGATCCATATACAATAGCCATACATTATGATATATCAAGGCCATCTAACTCAAGTAATCTTAGGCTTATCAAATGTAATTGTGTGACTTTATTCATTACGGACAATTTTGCTATCCTTTAGCGAAATGATCATATCTCCTAGCTTCCTTGTCCAATTTTAGCCCATTTTACCTCTTCGGAAAGCTAAGAGAATCCTCTAAAAGTAAAATTTAACCTTAAATTTTAATTATTACCCAATCAACACCAGATTCCATTCGAAACAGACCCGACCGGATTTCTGGGACTGCTTGGATAGCCTTACGAAAACGCTTATATCTTTCTCTACCAAACTCGGATTTGGGTTCTGTAAATTTTTACTTAAACTAAGTATATAGGAGTATCATACTTTAAAATTTCAACTCCTAATTCCTTAAATCCGACCTAGGTAATTTTTCAAAGATGGGAATAACATTTCTAGACAATTTCAACAAATTTTCATTTCATACCTTAATCTCCTAATTCCAAACTAACTTCCATGGATTTCCAGCACCTTTAACCATGAAATAAACATCTTAAGTTCCATTTCACAACAACCTAACAATTCAAATAGCATACATGTAACATTTATACATTTCAATTTTAATTCTCTAGCTTATGATACATGTTTCAAAGAAACCCATAACCCAATAATTTCTAACTTTTAATTAAGCTTTCCAACCATCTAATTCAATCATGAAAACACCATGGAATACTCAAAATCCCAAAAGCTTAAACCCCACAATTTTTGGGTTATGAAAAGAGAGACTTACCAAGCTATCCCCATATGATTTCTTAACTAGATTCACCCTTCATGCAAAGCCTTTAAGTCTCCTTTAATGGATTCTTTCTAACTTCTCTCAAGTTTCTCTCTCCCTCTCCTTTTTGAGTTTTTGCCGTGAATGATAAAGAAGGGAGCAATTTTGGTTAGTTTTTGTTTGATTGATAATGGGTGAGGAAATGACCATATTATCCTTAATGAGTTGCCTAGGCTTATTTTATTACTAAGGGTAGCTCATGGAATCCAAACTTTGTCATGCACTTACAAAGTTTTCCATTTAATTCATTTATGTCCATTACTCCTCATCCATTTAACACATGATTCGATTTTAATTTACGATTATTCGAATCATTTTACTAACCCAGTTTTTGGTTATTACAAAAGACCATATCCGCCAAAAAGTAAGCTTCTTTGCTTTGTTTTTCTTTTATTTTTCATTTTTGCATATAGTTTCATTTTAATTGTATTGAGGACAATGTTAACCTCAAGTTTGGGGTAGCAAAGTCTTCGCTTTAGTATTTTCATTTTGCATTTTTCATATGTATAAATTTGCTACAACATTAAATTCAATTTAAGACAGCTTTTAGGATAGAATAAATGATATCCGATGATGAAAATTTTAATGCTTTTGAACTGAATCATAAAAAATATTGAGAATAAATTAAACTGAATTAGGACTTGATACTTTGGAATTTTACTTGACATGATTGTATATTTTTATGCTTGAGTGTTAGGAACTTTTTAGAGAAATTAGAATTTATGCCTTAGTTAGTTCAAAAAGAAAAACTCCTTTTTAGGATAGAATAAATGCTTTAACATAAAATTGTAGAAGGTCGTTCCTCTATGCAATGTTAGCTTAAACAAAAATAAAAATTGCTACAGTATATTAGCGAATGAAAGTTGTCACGTGATGACTCAATCAATTAGCCCGAGGATGAGATGTTTGTTCCATACTCATCTAAAGTTAAGGATGATAGTTGTGATGAGTTGACATCTTTCGAAGCAGTTTAAAAAAAACTAAGCATGAGAGTGATTTTTAAGAAACTAGGGTATAGTGAATAAGGAAAATAGAATTTTTCTAACACTGTTAAGCATAGGTGTTGCGTGTATAAATAACGCAATTCTGTGCAAGTGTACACATTAAGTAATAAGTGATAAGTATCTATCGAGTATCTTGTCCTCGAGGATTGGTGTACTTAATATGTCTTTTTTCTCTGTAAATAAAATAAAGACACAAGTAGTTGAGTTTTAATTAAACTAAATAAAATAATTAAAGAAGGCTAAATAGAATGAGATCAAATTTTGAAAAAGGGCAAGATCCAATTGTGTTGTATAGTGGATTTGATTGACCTATTTCTGTCCAATGCAATTGTACTACACTATCTCGGCAGTACTGCAGATTACTATATCGGCAGCGATAGTGTTTTCTACCGCGACAATCACTTGCTCTTGTGCAGATTTTACCAAAGTTCGGCAAAGTATCCTTTGATGGTTTCGCTTATCCCTAAGTTGAAACACTGTTGATGACTAGTCCTTGATGATACCTCCCAGCGTTAATTAATTATAACCAACAATCAATCCCACACTTCTTTTAGCCGCTGAAACTACAACCTATCCCTATGCCAAGTTAGTATTTTTCAATCAAGTCAAATATCGTACTTACTCCTTTCTTGAATCTAACTCTCCTAAGTCTAGATAAATAGATTACCCACAAACTTCTCTCCCAAGCTTGGATACAATAACAAAGAATGACAAAGAGTAAGCAAACTCTGATATTTTATTGTATTGAAAACAAGAAACAAGATACAATATCTTCTCGCTAATACTCAAAAACCTTCACCTAAACCCTAAGAAATAAAAACAAAGAAAACTCTAAATTCTAAGATAAATTCTCTAATCTCCGAATTTGATGATCTCTCTTCCTTGGGCGGCTATAATTTATATAGGCTTGGCGTAGGGCAAACCTTTCCTAAGTAGGAATACAAGTTGGAGTAAAACACAAGTTAAGTACAAATATAAAAATATTTGTTTTATTTCCAAGTTTATTCCTATTAGGATTCTTTTCCCGAGTGGTCTTTGACCTTGACTTTTCGTGTGTTTCCCAGCTCTGATTTCTGTGTCACTTGTCTTAAAACGTTCACCTTATTTTTCTCTTTAAATCACCTATAAAATCAATATTTGTTTTCTCGGCGCTACCGCGGCCTCAAAATGTTGTCGAGGCATCAGAATGCAGCCAAGGCGTGTGCTTTTCTGCATTTCAACTTTAGCTTTCAATATTCATCTTCATGTTTGACAATTCCTATAATGTAGTTTCCTTTCTAAGAAAGAAAACCATCAAATGCATCTGTTTTATACCAAATAATAGATAAATTCATGAAATCCATATTCGGATGGTGAAATATGGAAAATACGCAGAAATATCTATTACCGTCTCTAATTATTTCTTTATTAGCAATAATCGAATAGAAAAATAATATAAAATATGAGGACTTTTGGGCATTCATCACACACCCAAACTCGAACTATTGCTTGTCCTCAGGCAATACAAAAGATAGATTTTTAAGTAAAGAATTTTAAAGTAATATACCGTCCTGCCTACCGTGGCAGAATTCCTTTCTTGACTCGGTCGCTTCTTGGTTCTTAGGAATTCCTCAGAAATGGATTATGAGTCTTGGTGAGTGTGTGCGTAGTTGTATCAAAGATGATTTCTTAAGTTCTAATCATTTTTCTGGCTTAAGACTTCCGACTAAGATTTTTCTTTAATTCTTTTCCTTTTCTTCTCCCAACAGTGGTACATAAATCTATATTGCTATAAATTTATATTTCTTGAGCCAGTTTCGGACACCTCAAGTGTTTAGCTATTCTTACTAAAGCCGGTGATAGGCACCTCTAATAAGTGGGAGAAGCCTAAGTCCTAGAGCCAGTCATGGACACCTCTATAGACTAAACTAGGGCCAGTGATAGGTACCTTTAGTATAAAATCTAAGCTTAAGTCCTTATTGCTTTTCAAAGAAAAGAACTTTTAAAATCAACTAAGACTAGCAATGTTTATGTGATTTCAGGCTCATAGTCTAATCCTAAGTATTAATCCTAAGAGAACTTTCCGAATTCAAATCTGGTGAATGGTACATAGTGCTGCAGCGGCTGGAGAATATATTGTTGCCGAGGTAGTCTCAATAAAATTCAACAGACTTAAAAAAATTCCATGCATAAAACTGTAATTACTGTAAAGACAGAAATTAAGGTGTAGTAGGATAATCTAAATAATTTCTATGCATGACAGATATTTTTATAAGGCATAAAGTAGGATCAATACTCCCCCAAACTTGAGGGATGCATTGTCCTCAATGCATGTATCTGAACATAAGTCAACAACAAAAGACAAGATAAAAATTAAGAGAAAAGGAAAAGATAAACCAATATTATATGTCGTGTCTTTGACTCTTATGTATCCTGAGGGTCATCAGTTTGTGTGAAGTTTGTTGAGAAAGAAACTAAAAAAACTACAATGGAAAACAATAATGAAGAAGTATGAAATAAAACAAGGGAAATTAAGTTCCAGGGACATAAACTCGTCATTATATGTTCTTAGGTGGCCAACCCTCCTTCATATTTTTCTGTCGAGGTAACCTTCCGTCGTGGCACTATGCTGCCGAACCAACCTCCTTCGGCGGGACGACAAGCTCGATTTCAGGGTGGTTTTATATGATTCATGGCTTCTCCTCCTTAAAATTCATTCCTAAAAAAATAACTCAAACATAATTAAACTTATTTTCTAAGAAAAATAACTCAAAATAATTAAACTAAATTCCTAAAATAGTAGTGCAAGAAAATAAAGAAAATAAAATTTAGTTGTCAATCCTCGACAACAGCGCCAAAAACTTGTTGTGTGTATAAATAGCGTAATTCTGTGAAACTGTACACATCAAGTAATAAGTGATAAGTATCTATTAATTATCGTGTCCTCGAGGATTAGTGTACTTAATATGTCTTCTTTTGTCTTATTGCTCTGTAAATAAAATAAAGACACAAGTAGTTGAGTTTTAATTAAACTAAATAAAGTAATTAAAGAAAGCTAAATAGAATGAGATCAAATTGACAAAGAGGGCAAGATCCAGTTGTGTTGTATAGTGAATTTGATTGATCTATTTCTGTCCAATGCAATTATACTATACTGTATCGACAGTACTACAGATTACTGTCTCAGCAACGATAATGTTTTCTGCCGCGGAATCCCTTGATCATGGGTAGATTTTACCAAAGTTCGGCAAAGTGTCCTTTGATGGTTTCGTTTATCCCTAAGTCGAAACACTGTTGATGACTAGTCCTTAATGATACCTCCCGGTGTTAATAAATTATAACAAACAACCAATCCCACATTTCTTTTAGCCGCTAAAACTCCAACCTATCCTTAGGCCAAGTTAGTAATTTTCAATCAAGTCAAATACTATACTTACTCCATTCGTGAATCTAACTATCCCGAGTCTAGATAAATAGATTACTCACAGACTTCTCTCCTAAGCTTGGACGCAAGAACAAAGAATGACAAAGAGTAAGCAAACTTTGATATTTTATTGCGTTGAAAACAAGAAACAAGATACAATCTTTTTTCACTAATACTCAAAAACCTTCACCTAAACCCTAAGAAATAAAAACAAAGAAAACTCTAAATTCTAAGATAAATTCTCTAATCTCTGAATTAGATGATCTTTCTTCCTTGGGCAGCTATAGTTTATATAGGCTTGGCCTAGGGCAAACCTTTCCTAAGTAGGAATACAACTTGGAGTAAAACACAAGTTAAGTAAATAAAAATATTTGTTTTATTTCCAAGTTTATTCCTATTAGGATTCTTTTCCTGCGTGGTTTTTGACCTTGACTTTTCGTGTGTTTCCCAGCTCTGATTTTTGTGTCACTTGTCTTAAAACGTTCACCTTATTTTTCTCTTCAGATCACCTATAAAATCAATATTTGTTTTCTCGGCGTTGCCGCGGCCTCAAAATATTGTCGAGGCATCAGAATGCTGCCAAGGCGTGTGCTTTTCTGCATTTCAACTTTAGCTTTCAATATCCATCTTCATATTTGACAATTCCTATAATGTAGTTTCCTTTCTAAGAAAGAAAACCATCAAATGTATCTGTTTTATACCAAATAATAGATAAATTCATGAAATCCATATTCGGATGGTGAAATATGGAAAATACGCAGAAATATCTATTACTGCCTTTAATTATTTCTTTGTTAGAAATAATCGAATAGAAAAATAATATAAAATATGAGGACTTTTGGGCATTCATCACACACCCAAACTCGAACTATTGCTTGTCCTCAGGCAATACAAAAGATAGATTTTATGTAAAGAATTTTAAAGTAATATATCGTCCTGCCTACCGTGGTAGAATTCCTTTCTTGTCTCGGTCGCTTCTTGGTTCTTAGGAATTCCTCGGAACTGGATTATGAGTCTTGGTGAGTGTGTGCGTAGTTGTGTCAAAGATGATTTCTTAAGTTCTAATCATTTTTTGGCTTAAGACTTCCGACTAAGATTTTTTTTAATTCTTTTTCTTTTCTTCTCCCAATAGTGGTAAATAAATCTATATTGCTATAAATTTATATTTCTTGAGCCAGTTTCGGACACCTCAAGTATTTAGCTATTCTTACTAAAGTCGGTGATAGACACCTCTAATAAGTGCGAGAAGCCTAAGTCCTAGAGCCAGTCATGGGCACCTCTATAGACTAAATTAGGGCCAGTGATATGCACCTCTAGTATAAAATCTAAGCTTAAGTCCTTATTGCTTTTCAAAGGAAAAAGTTTTAAAATCAACTAAGACTAGCAATGTTTATGTGATTTCAGGCTCATAGTCTAATCCTAAGTATTAATCCTAAGAGACCTTTCCGAATTCAAATCTGATGAATGATAAATAGTGCTGCAGCGGTTGGAGAATATATTGTTGCGAGGTAGTCTCAATAAAATTCAACAGACTTAAAACAATTCCATGCATAAAACTGTAATTACTGTAAAGACAGAAATTAAGGTGTAGTAGGATAATCTGAATAATTTCTATGCATGACAGATATTTTTATAAGGCATAAAATAGGATCAATACTCTCCCAAACTCGAGGGATGCATTATCCTCAATGCATGTATCTGAACATAAGTCAACAATAAAAGACAAGATAAAAATTAAGAGAAAAAGAAAAGATAAACCAATATTATATGTCGTGTCTTTGCCTCTTATGTATCCTGAGGGTTATCAGTTTGTGTGAAGTTTGTTGAGAAAGAAACTAAAAAAACTACACTAGAAAACAATAATGAAGAAGTATGAAATAAAACAAGGGAAATTAAGTTCCAGGGACATAAACTCGTCATTATATGTTCTTGGGTGGCCAACCCTCCTTCATATTTTTCCGTCGAGATAACCTTCCGCCGTGGCACTATGCTGCCGAACCAACCTCCTTCGGCGGGACGACAAGCTCGATTTCAGGGTGGTTTTATATGATTCATGGATTCTCCTTCTTAAAATTCATTCCTAAAAAAATAACTCAAACATAATTAAACTTATTTTCTAAGAAAAATAACTCAAAATAATTAAACTAAATTCCTAAAATAGTAGTGCAAGAAAATAAAGAAAACAAAATTTAGTTGTCAATCCTCGACAACGGCGCCAAAAACTTGTTGTGTGTATAAATAGCGTAATTCTGTGCAAGTGTACACATCAAGTAATAAGTGATAAGTATCTATTGATTATCGTGTCCTCGAGGATTAGTGTACTTAATATGTCTTCTTTTGTCTTATTGCTCTGTAAATAAAATAAAGACACAAGTAGTTGAGTTTTAATTAAACTAAATAAAGTAATTAAAGAAAGCTAAATAGAATGAGATCAAATTGAGAAAGAGGGTAAGATCCAGTTGTGTTGTATAGTGAATTTGATTGATCTATTTTTGTCCAATGCAATTGCACTATACTGTATCGGCAGTACTACAGATTACTGTCTTGACAGCGATAATGTTTTCTCCGCGGCAATCCCTTGCTCTTGGGTAGATTTTACCAAAGTTCGGCAAAGTGTCCTTTGATGGTTTTGTTTATCCCTAAGTCGAAAAACTATTGATGACTAATCCTTGATGATACCTCCCGATGTTAATAAATTATAACAAAAAAACAATCCCATATTTCTTTTAGCCGCTAAAACTCCAACTTATCCCTAGGCCAAGTTAGTAATTTTCAATCAAGTCAAATACTGTACTTACTCCATTCGTGAATCTAACTCTCCCGAGTCTAGATAAATAGATTACTCACAGAATTCTCTCCCAAGCTTGGATGCAAGAACAAAGAATGGCAAAGAGTAAGCAAACTTTGATATTTTATTGCATTGAAAACAAGAAATAAGATACAATCTTTTTTCACTAATACTCAACAACCTTCACCTAAACTCTAAGAAATAAAAACAAAGAAAACTCTAAATCCTAAGATAAATTCTCTAATCTTCAAATTTGATGATCTCTCTTCCTTGGGCGGCTATGGTTTATATAGGCTTGGCCTAGGGCAAACCTTTCTTAAGTAGGAATACAACTTAGAGTAAAATACAAGTTAAGTACATAAATAAAAATATTTGTTTTATTTCCAAGTTTATTTCTATTAGGATTCTTTTCCCGCGTGGCCTTTGACCTTGAATTTTCATGTATTTCCCAGCTCTAATTTCTGTCCCACTTGTCTTAAAACGTTCACCTTATTTTTCTCTTCAGATCACCTATAATATCAATATTTGTTTTCTCGACGCTACTGCGGCCTCAAAATGCTGTCGAGGCTTCAAAATGCTGCCGAGGCGTGTGCTTTTTTGCATTTCTTCTTTAGCTTCCAACATCCATCTTCTTGTTCTACAATTCCTATAATGCAGTTTCCTGCCTAAGAAAGAAAACCATCAAATGCTTCTGTTTTTTACCAAATAATAGATAAATTCATGAAATCCTTATTCAGATGGTGAAATATGGAAAATATGCAGAAATATCTATTATTACCTCTAATTTTGTCTTTATTAGCAATAATCGAGTCGGAAAATGATACAAAATATGAGGAGTTTTGGGCATTCATCAATATGCTAGATACAATCCAGCACACACAAGCAAAGTATCTTGTCTAAGTTTAAGTTCTAGGAATTCTCAGTATCATGTAGATTGCTACAACATTTATTTTCTGAGGATTGATGTTCTACCTTAATTGCTGTCGAAGATTGAAAGTAATGTTATAGCATTTTTATATGTCATTGCTTGAGGACAAACAATATCTTAAGTTTGGGGGGTGTTAACACTCTAAAAACAGTATAAAATTTTACTTAAGGTTTTGTTTGATTTCAAGTTGGTTTGCATTTAGTTGCATTTAGTTGCATTTCATGTGCATTTGCATTTAGATTAGTTTTTTATTTTATTTTTTCTTTTATTTTAAAAGATGTTGCTTTGAAAGGTACTTTGTTGGTGATGACGTGCAGATTGCTTTGGCAAAGATGGAAGAATGGAAGAGATGTTTTAGCATAATTTCAAGTGTTGGATCGGACTTTAGGATGCTATAGCATTGTGGGAAGACAAAACAGAACAGAAGAAAGGACATACCTGCAGCTCACTATCCTCACGCGTTTTTCCAGGCTAGCTGCACCTCCTCTGCAGATGTTGCACCTCCTTTGCAGACGTTGCACCGCTCTTGTAGACCTGCATTTTGCTTCCATTTTCTGCAACAAATGTCAAGAATATTCCTTGGCATCTTTAGGGCATAAAATCCTAGATGCCTCCTATAAATACAAGGGCAACCCTCCTTCTACAAACGTGGTGGAGCAAAAGAAGAGCAAAAACAGTAGCTAAAGAGAGCCACAAAAAAGAAGAAAACTTTAAGAGAGAGCGAGGGAGAAGAAAGAAGAAATGCGACCACTTTCCTTCGTCTTCAATCTCTAGCCAAGCTACCATTATTGGAGAGCTTCAAGCAAGAGATTTGCACGACTTCGGGAGGAGTGGTAAGCTAGGAAAGCTTCAAGGCATAAGCGTTTGGGACTTCCTTCATTTTCACTTTGCTTTACCTTTTTTTTAAGTTGTTGAAAATGTATTTCAAAAGACGCAAGTTGAATAGTTTTGTAAACCTAGCCATGAACTACACTAGTATGGCTAAGACTTGTTATGGATGATTTTTATTTTATTTGAATGGATGTTTATTGTTTCTAGTGTTTATCTAAGTATTTTTGTTCAAGAAAGTTAACATCTTTTTTTCATCTAAACCTTGGTTTGTAATAGTATCGGGAGATAGCCATAACTAAGGGGATCGCAAAGCTTAGATCTAGGGATAAACAAAGCTAGACCAATTTGGATAATGGGGTTATTGAGGGAGCAGAATCCTAACTCGCCTTAGGGATAATGTAGAGTTTCAACAACTACAAAGGGTAACACTTTATCAACATTAGAAGCGTTAGGGTTGAGATTGGGAGGTAATGCCTTAGCATTTTCGAGTGTTAGGTCTTCTGACTAGGGATAGTGGAGGCATTTTTAGTAAACTCTGTCAAACACTTGTAAACTAGTGGAACAATAGGCTTTCAGGATAAAAGTAAGATCTTTGTCGTAGCAAGCCTAACCTGTCTTAAGCTTGAATATCTTCTTTGTGTTGTGTTTGTGCAACTTTATCTTTTACTCCATTATCTATTTTATTCTAATGTATTTTGGTGACACTCTTCACTTTGCTCCAACATCATTGGTTACATTTTTATTTTCCTAAAGCATTTTGGTGACACTTTACAGAATTGCTTTAACATATGTTCATACAAAGGATTATCTTATATTTTGTGTATGTTAACTATTTTTGAAATAACCTACCTAACCCTCGTGGGAACGACCTCACTCATACACTTTATTACTTGTTCCAGGCCAGGGACGTAGCTGTACAGGGGGTGGGAGGGGTTGTTGCCCCTCCCAAAATTTTTGGTATAATTGTACTTTTGGTCCATTTTAGTTTAAATGTTAATAAATTATAGTTTTTGCCCCTCCAAATTTTTAAATTTAAAGGTTTAATTGACTTTTGCCCCTTTCATTATCAAATCCTAGCTCCGTCCTTGACTTATTCGATGTGTATATTTGCACGCAAATCATTAACACATTATAACACTTAACAAGTTTTGGCAAGCAACAATTTGCACCTACGATACGTTTTAGGTTCTCAAGAGTCGAGACTGGGAGTTTACGCGTACACACCTCCGCGCGAACACTTTCAACCTTATAGCATAGTTCCTTCTTGCTGGCCTATGTGGTCTCACTTTCTTTCCTTTACCAATGAAAAAGCATCAAGAATAACAACCCATGTGTACTTTTTATTCTTTGTTTCCGCCTCTCATTTTCCATCCCACATTATTCCATTTAAGATTATTTGTTTTTGTAATGCAAAAGATACTATTGACACTCAAAGCTCAAGCTGTGAAGTGTAAACTTCATATAGTTCTGAAAAGGACCAAATCTGAAAGTAAAACTACTTATCTTTTGAACTAAGCGTCTCTTTACGATCATCAAAGAATACTAGCAAGAAACAAAGTTGAATTAATTAAGACAAATACAACTTGCATTGATGGAACAACTTCAAGAAGCCTCAAGCTGTCATGTACTTGGCCATTCAGAGCAAACCCAGTGTCATAAAAAGGTGACTCTACCTCATTCAATGGAGATGCTCAGCTTAACCATTCTTTTTGGATCCACACTTTATTGAGAGAATATTTTGAAAGTTCTTTAAAGAAACATTATATTATACAGAGGGACTTGAGACCATTGGCCTTATGTCCCATTTCTCCCGAGAACATCAACGTTCACAATGAGACCCTTCTGTCTCCTAGTTGTATTGGCCATGCTTGTTCTTTTTGAATCGGCTTCTGTTGATTGTTGTAGGCCTCTTCAATCGACAGAAACGATCGGGGATGCAACAGGGGAAGCTGTTCATGGTGTTAAAGATGTTCAGGTCTTGGTTCGGATTTTGGAAGAGAAGCAAGTGACAACTGATATGGTTGCAGGACCTAGTAGGAAAGGCCCTGGTCATTAGTGATTTATCCTACAGATTCATGTTACTCATTTTTTTCTAGTTCTTCTGGTTTGTAATTTTGGTGAGGGGTCTGGAATATGTAAGTTCTATATTTATGTGTACAGTTTAAGAAGATTTATTGATTCTGTATGGTAAATGCCACAGCAAATGTCTCAGAATTTGTAGGTTTTCTAGGGATATTGTTTTCATTTTACAAATATATTATTTCCCCGCCCCCAATTATAGAGTAAAAACTGTACGCTAGACCTCCTGAGGCATATGAATATCTTAAGATTTTAAATGTTCCAATGAGTAAAAATCGAAATGCAAATACATTCTTTAGATAATCCTAGAAATAATGTTTTGTAGTACCATTTAACTATCTGGTATCTGGTAAATCTATGAAGTCTACAAGTTCAAACACTGTAATAGAGATCTCTAGTATAAGAAAACAGTGCCAATTTCATTTCAGATGTAACGTAAAAAACATTAAACTGGAAAAGATGTGGCCTGTAAAACGATTGGTTTATCTGGCATCGTCGATTCTCAACTGGGAGAAAACTTCACTTGCGAATGGGATTGAATCAGATTCATCCTCCCTTATAATGGATGTATCATCACTTTGAAATTGAGCAGTCATTGAAGGCAAACGTTGGATAACGGGTGACAGCAACATGCCGGAAACATTGGACATGCTGTCTTCGTGTGGCTCTCGTACAACTGCAGTTTGTTGAAGCTGCAAAGCATATTCCAAGTCCCATGCGACATCACTCATGCTTGGCCTATCAGCACCATCTTCTTCCAGACATTTCTCAGCTATGTCTGCAAATTTTCTTAATGAGTTGGGATTGATATGAGGTTTTATGGAGGGATCGATAATCTGCTCTAGCTGTCCTTTTTTCTTGTATAGCTTTCCCCAATCGGCTAGGTTGACTTGGTCCATTGGAAGTGTAGGATCGATAGCTGGCCTTGCACACAGAACCTCGAGAAGAACGACACCAAATGAATAAACATCGGATTTCTCTGTCAGCTGCTGTGTCCTGAAGTAGTCGGGATCGAGATAACCGAAAGTTCCTTTAACAACTGTGCTAACATGGGATTGATCAGGAGGACCTGATCTCGAAAGGCCAAAGTCAGCTACTTTGGCCACAAGGTTCTCATCAAGCAAGATGTTTGTCGATTTGACATCACGGTGAATGATGCCTCCGGCTGCACCTTTGTGAAGGTAATTAAGTCCCCTAGCGGCACCAATGCAAATTTCAAGCCTTTGCTTCCAAGACAAGCAAGGCAGTTCTGAGTTGTATAGGTGTTCCCTTAGAGTTCCCTTTTCCATGAACTCATACACCAGGATCATCTCAGACATTTCATCACAATATCCTATCAAGGAAACAAGATGGAGATGACGAATTCTGGATAAAACCATGATCTCTGTCTGAAATTCCGGGAGGCCTTAACCTGACTCTGGCTTGCTTCGTTTCACAGCCACTTTGATGCCAGTTCTAAGAGTTCCTTGGTAGACATCACCAAATCCACCCTTACCAACCAGCAACTGCGTATCAAAGTTTCTCGTGGCTAACTGAATCTCAAAAAGTGGTATCTTCAAACCCAGATTCAAATCAGGGACAGGCGACGCATTGGTCGTGCCATCTCTGCTTCGTGTTGACTGTTGAGGCTTCTTTCTATTACTGTGAGTGCTTCCTTTATAGGCAGTTAATGGCAGCCAATCCGGAGTTTCAACTGTTTTCAATTTCTTGCGTCTCAATCTAACAAATAGCAGACCTCCAAAGATGCAGACAAGAACTAGACCTCCAAGGACTGGACCGACAATAACAAACACAGAGACAGACTTCTGTTTCGACTGAACAAAGTCGGATTTTCTCATCATTTCCATTATCTCAATCCCATTTAGAAAAGCTGTTTTCACCGAAGAACTACTTTCAGACCCTATGGAGATGTTCATGAATCCTGAATCATCAGAAACAACCACAAAGTCGACGTAAAATGGAGTTGCCAAATGCCCTGTTCTTTCGTATGGATTGATTTCCTGGCTCCAGTTATCTATATAGAGATGAAACTGCAGATTACTCAGTGAAATACTAACAATGTCGCAGAAGTGAACCCGAACCAAGTGCCGCACATTCCGAATTACATCAAAGGACCATGTTACATTGAAGTTATTTGATTGTCGACTAGTATCTATATTCATCTCTTTGGCAGTCATATATACAGGAGCTGGTGCAATAAACTTGTTAACCGGAGCCATATAATTAGGTTGACCTGCTAAAGCTTGTTTGTTCCTTGCAGTGTGTGCATCATACAGATAACGGTCATCGGGAAGCCATGTTCTCAATAAAGTGTCGTTTTCTGGTGTAAGAGTAGGGCCTCCAACATTAATCCTATGAATTGTATGTAAAGCTTGAAAGAGTATACCTTTCTGACCATTACTATCTTCATCGATAATGAAGTCCTGAGGAGCCGGAAAGACCTCAATTGCGTTTACAAACACGAAAGAAGATCCTTGTGGAACAAGATAAATTGAAAATTCACCTATAGGAAGGCTTAAAATGAATTCTTTTATTACAGCAGTTCTGTCACTGTTTTGGACTGTGAAATTATGTAAGAGCAGGAAACCAGAAGCTGAAACATTGAAGACAGCAGCCGGAAGATTCGAGGAACCGAAGAAATGAAGACGTACCAGGTAAGAACCGTTGCTGTCGATTTTAAACCGGTACGAAGACTTGTGCCGAAAAATCCTTGCGGTTTGATATAGAGCTGATGCTGTGTTTGATGCCTGCTGGTTGTCAATGACAGAACTGTTCTGTTCGGTAAATGAGACAATCCCAGAATTCATGTCACCAACGTAAGTCCGAGAACTGATGTTTATGTTGATGTTTGATCCACAGTTGATAAAATACTTGTCTGGAAGAGTGTATGCTGAAGAGGGTAGTTGATATGATGAGAAGAAGACTAGAAAAAGAAGAAGAATTAGAGTTTGATGGAGTTTATCCTCTATTGAGTTGCTGTATTTTTTCATAAGATTCTTTCACTCAGACTAATGACATTATTATGTGAACAAAATTGATTATTTGAAAGGTCGAAGACACGTCAATGATTGGAGTCTATAGACTTATGGACCAAAACAGGCTCTGAGAAAATTCAAAGTAATTTAGCTTTTGGATGTCAATTTAAGCTGATAAATACATTTCAATTTGCCAAAAATATCTAGCGAGTGTCCAAGATGGTTTGACCGTGCGTTTTGGTGAAATTATTATGGTTGTCTAGATCTTCCGCTTCTTTTTAGTATCTCTACTGTATTTCATACTAAAATATAAATATATGGTTGAAGGATAAGATTTAAAAATTTAAGGAATATAATATATATTTTAAAGTTTAATATTTAAAACTTAGTGTTATAAACTTAAAATTTATTTTTTAAAATATTAAATTTCTAAAATGACAAAAAGACAAATTTTCTTCATGTACAGGTGTCAAATATGTATCATTATTCAAATCCAAATTCATGAAATTAGCTTAATATGTCTCATACATTAAATATTTTTAATTTTATGAAAAGAATTAAAAAGTTAAGGATAATGAATTCAGATATCTAAATCTAGTAAATTTATATAATAAATATTTGAATCGAATACATTATGTACGTTCGAATTTAGATATCCACAAAAAATATAATATGAAAATTATAGATTATATATATTATCATATCTTGTATGAACTTAACTTCTGATATGATGACGTAGTACTTCTTTGTTTAAGAAAAAAATTTAAAAGTGAAGAAACAACTTTTGCATACATTCGCAAAAATACAGAAATAAGAGTCGTGATGTAACTAATAAGACAAATTACCAAGTGAATGAGACTATCTGTCACTATCAACCCTCAGCTGAGAGAAAACACTATTTTTTGTTGTGCTTGAACCATCAACTTTTTTCATGGCCATGGGATCATCATCTTTCTCAATCGGGTAATTGTTCAATAGTCTCGACGACATGCTAAAAGAAGAAAACGATGGCGTTGTTATTGTGCGGCTCTCAATCCACCATCACGGTAAATGATTCCTCTATCCGAACTGGTGTGAAGATAATGAGGACCCTTTGTGCGTCGATACAAATTTCGAGCCTTTCCCTCCATGTCAATAGAGCTAATATGCATGACTACATGGTCTCTCTGGATTCCCTTTCAACTTGTAAAGATGTTCTCTGAGAGTCCCTTTCTCCATGAATTCATAAACCAGTATCATCTTGGATCCTTCATCAGATCTAATCATGGTATATGTCGTTAGGTTCTGGGCAACTAAGTTCTTGTTCTAAGTGATTTTCTTTTGATCGATTTTTGTTCATGGCATTGCTACAAGATGAAATGTAGGATACTACAACGTTCAATGGGGTGTAGGTTGAATACTCCTCCAAGCATGATTGAGTGTTTAATAACAAGAGAGTAAACATGGTGCTGGATGAATATAATTTTCAACTTTGGAAACAGAAGGTGCTGCTCAGAGTTCGTAGTCACAGGCTTGAGAAGATGCTTCTTAATTTTGTAAAGAAGCCATCTGAGACGATCGTGGTTGCAGGTAAGAGAATCTTGAATGATGATTACAAGGAATATATGGCTCAAGATAGTGCGATAGCTTCCTAGTTGTTGTTCACGATCAGTGCTCATGTTCTTTCTCAATTTGTTGGTGCTGAAACGGCTACGGAAGTTTGGCAAACAGTTTTATAGTTTTTTGCAAACAACCTCGATCATGGGGTTGAGAGATGCGAGTATGAGAGTTTACCTATCGAGAGTAAATGAGGTATGTCATGCTTTAGCTTCATGTCGGAGTCTAATGTCTCAGGTGTAACAAATTGCTAGCATTTTAAAAGGTTTACCTCGAGATTATCAACCTTTTATGGTAGTTATAACTGTTAGTAAAGGATCGTTTACTATTGATAATGTGTATACCATTTTAATTGATGTTGAAGCTCAAATACTGAACTTTGCTTAAAAAGATTTGTTACCTATGAGTGTTAATCTGGTTAAGGAAGGGAACTCAAATATTGTTGAGTTTTCAGGTGCATCTAGGAGTGGTTTTCCTCCTTAAGTGTATACTTGAGGTAGACATGGTGGTCAAGGGAGAGGCAGATCTAGGTTGCAGTGTCAGTTGTGTGACAAGGCTAATCACTTGGTAGACAGATGCTGGCATAGATTCGATCAAAATTTTATTGAAGTTTCTGCTAATAGAAGGGAACAATTTAGGGATGATTTTAGTGCTTCACCAGCACACTGTAATTTTTGTGTTCGAGAATCCTTAAGTGATGTACACAATGGGGCTTTATCTCATGCAAATGTGATAACAACTATACAAGATCATTGGGTGTTTGACTCAGGTGCGACACACTATGTCACACCAGATTTAGTTAATATTATGCATGGTACTGAGTGTAATGGCCCAGGTAAGTTGACTATAGCTAATGGCAATTCTTTAAATGTTTAGATGGTTGGTCAGTCAGCTTTATACACTGCCAACAAACTCTTGCTCTTGTACAATTTGCTTCATGTGCCTATGATAACAAAGAATTTGTTTTTGGTGTCTAAGCTTGTTAGGGACAATCGAGTATTTTTGAAGTTTCATGCCAAGCAATTCTATGTTAGAGATGAAGATAATGGAAGAATTTTGTTACAGGGAGTTGAGCGTGAAGGGTTGTATTAGTTATCTACTGAAACAACAAAGAGAGTGCGTAGGAACAATAATGCTGAGATCAATCTTGTTGCCTCAGTTTCTGATAGAACTTATGAGTTGTGGCATAAAAGACTTGGACATCGAACATATGAGGTGTTAATTTAAGCTTGTAAAATTACAAATGTAAAAGTTTCTCGAGAAATAAATAATACTTGTATTGCTTGTTATCAAGAAAAGAGTCTCAATGTACCATTTAATGCCTCAGAAACAGTTTATCATGCACCATTTGAACTTGTTTGCACAAATGTATAGGGTCCTGATCATATCTCATTAGCTGGCTATAAGTACTATATTGCACTTGTGGATGCTTATTCAAGGCATACTTGGCTTTACTTGTTAAAAGATAGGTCTCAGGTTCTACAAACTTTTCAATTGTTTAAAAAAATGGTACAGACACAGTTTAATTTTTCATTAAAGCAGTTCAAAGTGACTGGGGAGGGGAGTATCGTGGTTTGTCTTCCATGCTGCTTAAGGAAGGCATTACTCAAAGAGTTAGTTTCCCTCATACTTCTCAGCAAAATGAAATAATTGAACGAAAACACAAGAACATAACTGAGTTGGCATTGGTGTTGTGGCTTAAGCAAATGTGCCACTGAAATATTAGACATATGTTATGATATCAGGAGTTTATTTGATAAATAGACTTCCTACAAAGGTATTGGGTGATGTTTCACCATTTTAGAAATTGTTTGGTAAGGTTCCTGACTATTAGTGGCTCAAAGTGTTTGGTTGCAGGTGTTTTCCTCACCTAAGTCCCTTTCACAAACACAAGTTAGGGTACAGGTCTCAACCATGTACATATTTAGGCTATAGTCCTCAGCACAATGGGTATCAATATTTAGCAGGTGATGGTAGACTTTACATATCGAGGCATGTGGTTTTTGATAAGCTTAGTGCTACGTGTAATAATAGCACAACTGTGCAGTGTACACGTCGCAAGTAATAAAGTGATAAGTATATCATGTATCATCTCCACAGGGATTGGTATACTTAATATGTCTCCTCTTGTTCTCTTGCTCCTGAAAGATAAAGTAAAAACACAGATAAGTGGATTTGTTTAACTAACTAAATAATTAAATAACAAAACATAAAATAAAGGATTGAGAATGATATAGAGAAAGTGGGTAGGATCCAACTGTGCTAATTAGTGGATTCAATTGATCTTCTTCTTGTCCAATGCAATTACACAATATTGCTTCGGCAGTACTGCAGATACAACCTCGGCAGCGTTAATGTTCTCTGCCGCTGCAATCTCTTGCTCTTGGTCAGATGCATCAAAGTTCAATAAAGTGTCCGTAGTTGACTACGCTTATCTCTAAGTCAGAGCGTTGTTGATGAATAGACCTTGACGATACCTCTCGATGTGAATCAACGACAACCATCAACCAATCCAACACTTTTTTTAGCTTATGAAACTCTTAACCTATCTCTAGACCGAGTTAGTGTCATCGACACCGTACTTATCCCTTTTGTGAATCTACACCTCTCGATGCTAGATAAATATATTACTTACAAACTTCTCTCTCGAGCTTGAATGCAAGAACAAGGAATGACAATAGGATAAGCAAACTTTGCTATTATTATTGAATTAAAACAAAGAAACAAGAAACAATCTCCTCTCACTAATATCCCAACCTTCACCTATCCCTAAGATATTTAGAACATAATATCGATAAGTACAAATCTTAGGGGAAGGGTTTTTCTAAAATCGGCCCCCTTAAACAATGTGGCTGGCTAGGCTATATATAGTCTTAACATAGGGAAAATTTTTCCTAAATAGACTCTAACTTGGAGTAGGGAACAAGTCTTCTTCATGAGATCTGATATTTCCAAGTTTGCCGCCTTCTAGAAGAATTTTCCCATTTGGTCTTTGACTTGGGCTTTTAGTGCACTAGCCTGGTCCAATTGGTGCGCTGCATCTTCCAGAATGTTTTCTATATTTTTATCTTTCATTCGCCTACAATGTTGATGTTGCCACTCTGGATGCTGCCTGATGAGTGCCTAAAAGATAGTTATTTACTATCCTTCTCATGGTATTTTATGCATCTATTATACACCAACTGAAATATGAACTCTTTGCATAATATTGGATATTCCATTATCACTACATACAAAGTCAATATTTATAGAGAATGCAGATATTATTGCGTATTCTGTACATGAAGGAATATCCAGGGCCGAGGTAGCAGTGCAGCAGTGTTGAGGCCGAGGCAGAGGACAAGGCCGCGACAGCATCCAGAGTGGCACCATCGATATCGTAGGCGCAATAAAAGATAAAAATATAAAGAACATTCTGGAAGATGCAGCGCACCAATTGGACCAGGCTAGCGCAATAAAAGCCCAAGTCAAAGACCAATCGGGAAAATCCTTCTAGAAGGCGGCAAACTTGGAAATATCAGATCTTATATAGAAGACTTGTTCTTTACTCCAAGTTGAAGTCTATTTAGGAAAGATTTGACCTAGGTTAAGACTATATATACCCTAGCCGGCCACATTGTTTAGAGAGCTGATTTTAGAGAAACCCTTCCCCCTAAGAATTGTACCTATCGATATTATGTTCTAAATTTCTTAGGGATAGGTGAAGATTATAGATATTAGTGAGAGGAGATTGTTTCTTGTTTCTTTGTTCTAATGCAATAATAATATCAAAGTTTGCTTATCCTATTGCCATTCCTTGTTCTTGTATTCAAGCTCGAGAGAGAAGTTTGTAAATAATATATTTATCTAGCATCGAGAGGTGTAGATTCACGAAAGGGATAAGTACGGTGTTGTAGACACTAACTCGGCCTAGAGATAAGTTAAGAGTTTCAACAGCTAAAAGAAGTGTTAGATTGGTTGGTGGTTATCGTTGATTTACGCTGAGAGGTATCATCAAGGACCAGTCATCAACAGCGCTCTGACTTAGAGATAAGCGGAGTCAACTACGGACACTTTGCTGAACTTTGATGCCTCTGCCCAAGAGCAAGAGATTGTCGCGGCAGAGAATACTAATGCTGCCAAGGTTGTATCTACAATACTGTCGAAGCAGTATTGTGTAATTGTATTGGACAAGAAGAAGATCAATCGAATCCATTAATTGATGCAACTGGATCTTACCTACTTTCTTTATATTATTCTCAATCTTTTATTTTATGTTTTGTTATTTAATTATTTAGTTAGTTAAATAAATCCTCTTATCTGTGTTTTTACTTTATTTTTCAGGAGCAAGAGAATAAGGGGAGACATATTAAGTATATCAATCCCTATGGAGACGATACACGATATACCTATCACTTTATTACTTGGCGACGTGTACACTTGCACTCAATTGCGCTTTTATTACACGCATCAAGTTTTTGGCGCCGTTGTCGGGGATTGGCAACTAAATTTTATTTTCTTTATTTTCTTGCTCTTTAACCATTCTTTATTTAACTTTAATTCTAATTATTTATTTAATTTTTTATTAACTTTGACTTCTTTGGTATATGACCAGGGCAAATCCGAGTGGTCCATTGTACGAATTGGATCCTGAAATCGAACGCACAAGACACCATCTGAGGCGCAACCTGTTCCAAGTCATGGATGATCCACCAAGAGGACAAATTTCACCTATTGATCATAATGTACTGCCACCAGCAATGCCACAGCAGCCACTGCCACAACCATTGCTGAGGCAGCCCACTGTTAGAGACTATCTGATGAAAGATCTAAACGGACTCAACCCTGGCGTAGTCACCCCAGAAATTGAAGCAACTCACTTTGAACTCAAACCAGTGATGTTCAACATGTTGAACACAATTGGACAGTTTAGTGGGTCTGCTACTGAAGATGCAAGGCATCATCTTAAATCTTTCATGGAAGTGTTCAATTCTTTCAAGATTCAAGGAGTCCATGAAGATATTTTACGATTAAAATTGTTCCCCTATTCACTGAGGGATAAGGCGAAAACTTGGTTGAATGACACCCTAGCAGGATCTATAGGATCTTGGGAGGAACTACCGAGAAATTATTACGAGGTTTAATCCGAAAAATCTCTATGATTGTATCCGTAATGAAATCACATCATTTCGGCAAGATGATGATGAACCGATGTATGAGGCATGGGAACACTACAGAGAATTGTTAAACAAATGCCCACTACATGGTTTTCCCTTGTGGACGCAAGTCTCCATGTTTTATAATGCTACCAATGCCTCCACAAGAATGATGCTAGATATTTCCGCAAATGGGACACTTTTGGATATAGCACCCGCGGAGGCCATTGAAATTCTGAACAAACTCGTAAGGAATGACTTCCAATTTCCCACATCAAGGCGAGGAGGAATGAGACGTCATGCCACAACCCATAAATTAGACACAACCAGTTCGGTGGCAGCACAATTGGCTTCTCTGACTAAGATGGTTCAGAATATGCAAGCCCAGAGAAACATACATGAGGTTAAGGCAGTTAACTCATCGGATTACATACAAGATGCGGAAACCAGCCTATATGATGGAAACTATAACAGGAACAATCAAATGATGTCCAACAATTACAACTCATCCTAGAAAAGGCATCTAAACTTTTCATGGAGTAACCCCAACAATGCCTTAAATCCAATTAATCAAGCCCCTGGATTCCAACACCAAAGTCAGAACCTGCCGCAACAGCACACTCAACAGTCCATGCCACAGTAGCAGGTACAATAGCAGTAGTCTCTAAACATATTGGCATATTCTCTCATGGCTTTTATGTCAAAGACTGATGCATACATGACCGAGAATAGTCGCTTCATAAAGCGTACTGATGACTTCATGAACCGAACTGAGATGAGACTGCAGAACCAGAAGGCTGTGATCAAGTCTTTAGAAACCCAAGTTGGTCAATTTGCCCAACGACAAAATACTCAACCACCAGGGGGTTTACCTAGCAATACTGAAGTTGCTAAGGTGTTAGGCCACGAGCAATGCAAGATAATTACGACAAGAAGTGGTCTACAATTAAAAGATAAAGAAGGGACCTCAACCGATAGAGTCCAACCAGAAAAGCAACATCATGAGGACTCAGAAACTAAGTAGGACTCTGCCAAGAGCACTACCACGGTAGCGGAACCAGCAGAACCAGCAGTACCAGAAACACCTGCCGAGGCAGCTGCAGATAAGTTCACCCTAGGTATTAAACTCAATATCCAAGGAAACCTGGAGGATATAAGACCATCACCTCCTTTCCCGCAGAGGTTCAAAAAGCATAAACAGGACCACCAATTTCAGAAATTCCTAGACATCTTGAAGCAAGTCCATATCAACTTGCCACTAGTTGAGGCTATTGAACAAATGCCCAACTATGGCAAGTTCTTAAAGGATATAGTATCCAAACGACGGAGGCTAGAGGAATTTGAAACGGTGGCAGCCACTGAAGGTTTATGGCCATGCTGCATAATGGCATGCCGCCTAAGCTAAAGGATCCTGGATACTTTACAATCCCCTGTACGATTAGGGATGATTATAAAGGAAAAGACCTATGCGACTTGGGAGCAAGCATCAATCTAATGCCCAAATCAGTTTTTCAAAAACTTGGAATAGGGCGGGCAAAACCAACAACAGTACTGCTCCAACTTGCGGATCGGTCCTATGTGAACCCCGAAGGCAAAATTGAAGACATTCTAGTTAAGGTCGACAAGTTTATATTTCCTACCGACTTTCTTGTCCTTGATTGTGAGGCCGATGACAATGCACCGATCATATAGGGTCGACCTTTCCTTTCTACTGGATGCACCATCATCGGTGTGGAAAATGGCGAGCTCACAATGCGAATAAACGATCAACAAGTCAAGTTGAACGCCTTCCACAATCTTACAAATTTAGACGCTCCAGCAGAATGTAAGGCTCTCCATACACCAAACCAGGGTACTAAAACATCTTGCTTGGGCAACACGCTCGGTAGACTATTCGGTAAGCGAATAAAACCCAAAGGAGAAGTCGAATGCACTGAAGGGACTGGCCAACACGTGAAGAAAGATACGGGACAGAAAGAGATAATGAAGGTGGGAGATGCATTCACATGCACTCCACAAGTAACATAATCTCTTCCCTTCAATTTTAGTTATTATATTAGGATTAGTTATATATTGCTATTTTTAGAATTTTATGTTGTTATGTTTTATTTTCAGTATTTTATGTTTTTATGTTTTTTTAATAAATAAAGCAACGAATGCAGAAAAATTATGTCACAGTAGAAAGTTTGCTGCCACGGCAGTGCACTGTGTCAAAGCCGCAGAATTCCTAACGGGCAAAAACAGTGTAACGACTATTTGTCGAGAAATCCGCCGCGGCAGTAACTGTGCATCAAGGCAGTAAATGCCTAACGACTACTTTTTAACAGTTATATTTTTACAGCCTATATAAGCGAACTCATTACTGTGCACTATTTACTCTTGCATTCTTGCTACTTTTGCTTTCTTGAACAATCTTACTCTCACTATCTTTCCAATCTCTTGAATTTACTCTTGCAATATTACTCCAGAATTTTTTTCTCAAATCATCTTTCACGAACAATCAATGGCTTCTTACACAAGATTCGCTTCAGCCACTGTTGCTGACTGATTCAACCGCTCGTTCGTTCCTCGGCAGTTATGGGAAGAGCAAGGATTTCATCAAACCAATGAGATATACTTTGACATTGAATCGTACTTGTTCAACAAGATTCAGTATCAAGATTGGGAGGCATTATTCAACTGTCGGAGGGCAGTATTCAACAAAAGCACCGGCCTCCGCCGAGCCAACTACCGTAGCAGACCCATACCAAGAAATTCTGCAAAGGATGGCAGCCATGGACCTTCGCCAACAATGCTACATGGAGTACAGCGCGACTTTAACACATCTCTAGCCAACATGATGATGCAAAGCTTCTTACATCAAGGGGCACAATTCCCCGAATTCCTAGCCAACATATTCGTTACTATCGCCCCTTATACCGAGATAACACCTGCCTCAGGTCCGTATCAACAATTTCATGCTACCGGACCTTCCAGGCCAGCAAAGTTTGCCAGAGTATCATCTACCAGTCAAAGGTCGTCCAAGAGGCGAGCTGTCTTTAACTCCCCCCAAAGGGAACCAATCCCTATGCCCAGTATCAACAGAGATACGTTGTCTCGCGAGATTGATGAATACCACAGTTTGTCCCATGAATCAGCAATACCCACTACCACGGGAGAAGGCAGAACGGAAATCGTGCACACAGAAAATATAGACAAAGTGGAAGAGGGAGATGAAGTTACTACACCAACGCACCAAACACCGCCCAGTCGAGTTCAGCCATATCGGCAAGCCAAACAACAGTAATCATCAGCACAAGGATCTAGGCGAAAGGCGTCAGCAACAAGGCCTAGGAGAATGCTCTGTACAAGCAGCTCCTTGGAGTCGTTATAAATGATTTCATTTACTACTTTGTTTATTTCCTTACTACAATTGTTGTTTGCCTTACATGTTGAACATTGAGGACAATGCTCGATTTGAGTTTGGGGGTATTGTAGGTGCAGAAGCACTGCCGAGGTAATCCACTGCCGCGGCATTACCATGAAAAAGGGAGTAATTTTTTTCTGAATTTTTTTTGCCATATTCTCTTTTCTTGAATTACTATTTTTAATCTTGCACTGCTCTACATCAGTTTTTCTTTAGTTTACTTCTTTAAGGCTATAAAAATCTTTCTCCTTACCATGGCCAAGTTCTGTTTTGAAGGGATAACCATAGGATACTCATGGAATAAAACTTAGAAGCTTGCTTTAAGGTTAGAAAACAAAGAAAAACTTTTTGGACTTGCTTGATTTAAGAATTCTTTTAATAAAATTAGGTGATAAGGACTTAAAACCTTTTGGAAAAATAACTAGAGGTGCCTATCACTGGCTCTAGTTTTGCTATCCTTCATGCTAGAGGTGCCCGAAACTGGCTCTACTATGTCAAATAGGTGGTTAATAAGAAAAAAATAAAATAAAATTAGAGAAAACACATATCTTGAGGTGCCCGAAATTGGCTCAAGACTTGTTGTTTTAAGGAGATAGCATTAATCCAAAATTCTATTTGTCTTGAACTTAGAGTTTATCTAAGAAAGCCTTGAATCAACCTTATCCATAAAATGCACACACTCACCTAGCCTTATAGCTTGTTTCTTAGTAAAAGTCCTTGGGTAAACTAATGGCTAAAACAGAGAGATAGACATGAACATGATGGGGAGAATAGATGGAAAAGTAAGACCAAAGAGAAGTAAGGTTCGGCAATTTGATGTCTTGCATTGCTTGAGGACAAGAAATAGTTCGAGCTTAGGGGTATTTGATGAGTGCCTAAAAGGCAGTTATTTACTACCCTTCACATGGTACTTTATGCATTTATTATACACCAACTTGAGCTGAAATATGGACTCTTTACACAATATTGGATAATCCGTTATCACTACTTACAAAGTCAATATTTATAGAGAATGCAGATATTATTGCGTATTCTGTACATGTAGGAATATCTAAGGCCGAGGTAGCAGTACAGCAGTGTTGAGGCAGAGGCAGAGGATAAGGCCGCGGCAGCATCCAGAGTGACAACATCGATATCGTAGGCGTAATAAAAGATAAAAATATAAAGAACATTCTGGAAGATGCAGCGCACCAATTGGACCAGGCTAGCGCAATAAAAGGCCAAGTTAAAGACCAAACGGGAAAATCCTTCTAGAAGGCAGCAAACTTGGAAATATCAGATCTTATGTAGAAGACTTGTTCCTTACTCCAAGTTGGAGTCTATTTAGGAAAGGTTTGCCCTAGGTTAAGACTATATATACCCTAGCCGGCCACATTGTTTAGAGAGCCGATTTTAGAGAAACCCTTCCCCTTAAGAATTGTACCTATCGATATTATGTTCTAAATTTCTTAGGGATAGGTGAAGGGTATAGATATTAGTGAGAGGAGATTGTTTCTTGTTTCTTTGTTCTAATGCAATAATAATATCAAAGTTTGTTTATCCTATTGTCATTCCTTGTTCTTGCATTCAAGCTCGAGAGAGAAGTTTGTAAGTAATATATTTATCTAGCATCGAGAGGTGTAGATTCACGAAAGGGATAAGTACGGTGTTGTAGACACTAACTCGACCTAGAGATAAGTTAAGAGTTTCAGCAGCTAAAAGAAGTGTTGGATTGGTTGGTAGTTATCGTTGATTTACGCCGAGAGGTATCATCAAGGACCAGTCATCAACAGTGCTCTGACTTGGAGATAAGCGGAGTCAACTACGGACACTTTGCTGAACTTTGATGCCTCTGCCCAAAAGCAAGAGATTGTCGCGGCAGAGAATACTAATGCTGCCAAGGTTGTATCTGCAGTACTGTCAAAGCAGTGTTGTTTAATTGCATTGGACAAGAAGAAGATCAATCGAATCCATTAATTAACGCAGATGGATCCTACCTACTTTCTTTATATCATTCTCAATCTTTTATTTTATGTTTTGTTATTTAATTATTTAGTTAGTTAAACAAATCCTCTTATCTGTATTTTTACTTTATTTTTTAAGTGCAATGGAACAAGGGGAGACATATTAAGTATATCAATCTCTGTGGAGACGATACACGATATACCTATCACTTTATTACTTGGCGACGTGTATACTTGCACTCAATTGTGTTTTTATTACACGCATCACTACCGCGGTCTTGTCTCTGCCTCGGCCTCAGTACTGCTTCACCGCTGCTCTGGACCTGGATATTCCTGCATGTACAGAATATGTAATAATATCTGCATTCTCTGTAAATTTGAACTTTGTAAGTAGTGATAACGGAATATCCAATATTGTGTAATGAGTCCATATTTCAGCTCAAGTTGGTGTATAATAAATGCATAAAGTATCATGAAAAGGATAGTAAATAATTGTCTTTTAGGCAATCATCACTTAGTTTTCCATTTGTAGGTGTGCCTGGTTCAGTAAAGAAGGTTGAGTGCCATTGTTCAAATAAGTTGCATTCTTTTCCTGTTATAATGTCTTCTCATCCAGGTCAAGAAGAGCAAAGATCAGGAGATGCTAGTACATGAGGGACTGCTAACTCGGATAGGCCTGATCAGTCAAAGGTTAGTGGTGATAATGATTTCAATTTTAGCAATAGTATGAGCCCGAGTTTTCACACTCAGCCTCGAGTATCAAAAGAAAATGGTGCATAATCAGTTATGGATGCATAAGGTGATCAGCAACATTCAAATAATCAAGGGCATGTGCAAACTGAACCTGAGCCTGAGCCTGCGCAATCTGAGTTTGAGCCTGCCATCTCACATGAAATAATGCAAGAAAGAGTGCCAAATGAACCTGTCATTTCTTGTTCACCAGTAGGGAATCATCATCTGATGTTGATAAGAAGCAAATATGGGATATACAAGCCAAAGATGTTTATGGTTACATGTGATAATGAAGTTTAACCAGTATACATACAGAAAGCAATAAAATCTGACAACTTGAAAGCTGTAGTCGATACAAAAATTTAGGCATTAAGGAGGAATGAAACTTGGATACTTAAAAGGTTACCTAAAGGGCGATCAGTTGTGAGTTTTAAGCGGTTTTTTAAGCTCAAGAGGTATGAAGATGGTACTATGCAGAAGCATAAGGTACGGTTAGTGGCAAGGGGCTTCTCTCAAGTCCCTGAGCAGGATTTTTAAGACACTTTCAGTCTTGTGGTTAAGTCAGCAACCTTGAATGTGATGTTGTCAATTGCTTTTACAAACAATTAGAAACTCAGGCAAGTAGATGTGTATAATGCTTTCCTCAGTGGAGATCTCAGTGATGATGTGTATATGCAGCAACCACCAGACTTTAAAGAAAGAGATGCTGATGAAAATTTGCTTGTGTGCAAGTTAAGAAAGGTCTTTTATGGTTTTAAAAAAGCTCCTCAAAATTGGCATGACAAACTCAAAGCTTACCTGTTACAAATTGGGTTTAGAGAGTCAAGAGCAAATGTGTCATTGTTTATCAAGGATGATGTAGGTGTGAAGACTTACATGTTGGTGTATGTGGATGGTATTGTCATCACTGGACAGGCTGATGACAAAGTGGAAGAAGTAGTACTTTTACATGAAAAATTTTCTTTGAAAGACATGGGAGAGATTCACTACTTCTTGGTCATTGAAGTTCTAAGGGATGAGAAAAGCTTGATGTTAAGTCAGAAAAAGTATATATTAAAGTTGCTTAGTCGAGCAAATATGCTGCATGTAAGTCCAACTCCAACGCCAATGGTGATCTCTTTGAAGGCAGCAACAGAAGAGAGTAGCTTGTTGATTGATCCGAGTGAGTACGAGAGAATTGTAGGGGCTTTGTTATATGTATGTCATACAAGTCCAGACATTGCATTTAGCGTGAATATGCTAGCTCAATATATACATACACCATGTGAGATACATATGGTTGCTGTAAAAAGAATACTACGATATTTGGCAGGAACAACAAAATATGGCTTGGTGTTTTCAGCTGCAGTATATTAGGTCAAGATTGTTGCTTTTGTAGAGGAAGTCATTAAGATCGAAGGTCGATAACAGGGTATTGTGTGTATGTTGGTGATAATCTAGTCTCATGGAAATCGAAAAAAGAGAAAACTGTGTTCAGGTTAACCATGAAAGCTGAGTATAAGAGTGTTGTTGATACAACATCAAAAGTTATATGGATAGATGCTCTTTTTTCATGCATGTGAATTGTTCAAAAAGAAGTACTAGTCATTTGGTGTGATAACATAGGTACAGTAGCACTAAGTGCTAATCATGTGTATCATTCAAAATCAAAGTATGTAAATTTGGATGTGCATTTCGTTCGAGAGAAGGTAGGAACATGTAAAATTCAAGTTAATTACGTCCCAACTGGTTCTCAAATAACAAATGATCTTACAATGCCATATTTCGACATATATCGGTAGAAGATTTGTGTTCAAGCTTTAAATGAACAACAAGGGTAAGAAAGTAGGGGGAATGTTAAGTGTACACATACATATGGTAGTTAAGATTTTAATTAAGTTGTTAAGTGGTTATAATTCAAGTTAGGAAGTTAAAAAGCTTAACAGCTGAACTCTAGACCCTTCTACATCTTTGTATAAATAAGTGTAATGTACAAAGCTTGGTATATACAGTAAGATCATTGTTTCTTCATCTCTTTGCAGGTTTCTCTTTAGTTTGTAATTCTGAAAGTCCTGACAATGTTCAGACTCACTTCTTTTAACGGAAACTTTGAGAACATTTGTTAGAATCCCTTTGTAGACTTTAACAAAGCCTCATTCCCTAATCAATAATTTAGCATTCAAATTTTTGGTTGCCTCTGATATTTCAGCAAAAAGCATCTTTAACTTCAGGTTTAAGTTCAAAACAAGAGGGGAATAGATAGATTGCAAAGGGTTTCCTCCTCTGATTATTATTCTGATGCAACAACATTGAGTTATTAAAGGGTTGAATTTCTTAGAAAGCAACTCTATGGACAATTCTAGCTTCTAAGGAACTGAGAATGCAAATTCTGGTAATTACCCTTCCTTCCAACAGGACAGATGAATTTGATTATCCTTAAGATTCGGAACATGAAAAATTTCTATGGCATTCACAAAGGCCAAAGATGATTGATGTTCAGGGATAAAGTTGATTTTGAACTCGGATGAACTAATAGGCAATAGGAAATCCTTAGCCACAGGGAAAGAAATATCATTTCTGACACTGAAATTGAATAGCGGAGACTTACCTGAAGTTGTAACATTGAACAAAGCTTCCTCAAACCCCTTGTTCATTAAGAGGAAGGAAATGAAGGAGAACCACATGTAGGCCCTTGACCGAGATACTGAGAAGGAATTTGGGTTTTTATCACCAATAAATTTCCTAGCTCCTTGTGTCTTGAGAAAACTTGACCCACAGTTGATGAAATGTTTTTCTGAGAAAATATGGGATGCTGAGAGAATCAAAATAGGGTACAACTAGAGAAGAGACAAGGGCAAAAGGAACCAGACCATGGGTCATATTGTAACATCCCGTTTTTGGGGTTATTAGTTTAGGCTTAGTTAGGGGAATTTGATTCGGGACGAATCGGGTTCTCCGGTTCATTTATTCCGGGAAAAATAAAATAAGGATATTTTTAATTAAGAAAAATAATAAGTTGGAAGGTGGTTTGAAATATTAAAAATATGGTTCAAAATTAAAAGAAAATAATTTGGATTTTATAATGATTTTTAATTATGCTTAATTATGCATAAATGACCAATTTGTAATTTTTGGAAAATTGGAGAACTTATTGTGTAATTTTCGGCAATTATAATATTTTAGTGACTAAATTGAAAAGCAAGCTAAAATTAGAATCCTTAGAGGGCCATAAACCCATTTCTAATTTTTAATGATGATTTATTCACCAAAATATACTTTTGATTACTTTAATTTGGTTTTTAATCATTTTTCTCAAAAACCACTTTTCTCATCTACTTCTCTCATCTTTTTCTCTCATTTTCTCTCCACTTTCTCTTCATCTTTTCTCTTCAATTCTTTGCTGATTTTTGGATCTTTTTCCACAAAGATTACATCACTTGCATCATCTTTCCATTCTTTACAAAACATAAGCATTGATTTCATTAAATCTACATCAAATTGCAAGGAATCAAGAAGGGGAAAATCTCATATTTTTGGTGAATAGATCTTGAAGGTAATTTTCTAGATTTTTATTCTTTTCTAAGGTTCTTTATTGAAATTCCCAAGTATTAGCTTGCTAATCTTTGAATAAACACTTGATTCTATGTTTTTAATGTTAGATCTAATGTTTTTATGATGTTTTTGTGAAATCTTTTTGGATCTCATTTAATGCTGGAGATTAGATGAGTTCAATCATGTTTTTATGTTGATTTAATGATTAATTGAGTCTTGATTTGATATCACATTAATTTAATCCCAGAATAATGCAATCGGTGTAGTTTTAAGGTGCTTTTCGGCTGTTTTATGGGCTGTTTTAGATGCTTAAATGTTGCTGGAGGTATAAGGATGGTTTGGATGTGTTTTTGGATCATAATTGAGTTGGATTAGATGTTAGATTCGTTAGGTTTTGGGCTGATGTTGTTCGGATGCGTTTCGGCTTAGTTTTCGGTCTTTTCAGCTAAGTTTTCGGTAGTTTAATGGTGTTCGGATGTGGCTGTTGGTTTGAGCATGTTATGATGTGAGAATACTCTGTTTTTAATGTTGTAGAAAAGGTACAAGAAGAAGCTTGATTGTTGGTGCGTTGGTGCGATCATCGGATAGCGGCGAAAGCTTGTTTCGCTTGTTGGTGAGTGGTTACGGATTTTATAGCGAATCGCGTTTGGTACGTACTGTTTTTGGGGGCTATGGAAGAGTGCGAAAACCTTCCATAGTTCAAGAGTAAGTGAAGAATTTGTTTTGATAAACCGGTATGAGTTTCGGCTACATTTTACAAAGGCATTATGTTGATAATGCATGAGATTTATGGAACTGCATGAGCATGTTTTGAATTGATGCATACATGAGAAATTACTTGCTGAAATGCATAGCATATTTAGCATCCATGATTTTGGAAAAAAATTATGAGAAATGTTTTGGAATACAACATGGTTATTTGCCTTATACATGATGGTACCTTTGGGCATGGCTTTGGTTCATTTGTTGAACATTTTATGCATGCATTATGAGCAGCAAGTTATCATGCACATTTGATTATGATATTGGCCTAGAGACACTAACTTTAGATTCGAATATGAATGACATGTCATTAGGATTGTCTTAAGTGCACTATAATCAAAACTAAAAATACAAAATATTGCCTACACGTAACAAGGGTGACTTTGTGTCCAACCGTGCGTGGTAGAGCCGCCTACACGTAATAAGGGTGACTATGTGTCCGATCGTGCGTGGTAGTGCTAATGGTGACTTCGTGTCATGTCAATGGTGACTTCATGTCATGACGAGACAAATGTCTCATAGATCCGTGTATTCGGTGAACCCAAGGTTTACATTAAGTGATCACTAGAAAGCCAATATACATACATGAAATTGAGAAAAGGCTTGAGCATGATTTATAAATTGTTTTGATATGGTTATGTGAACTTAAGGATGCATATGATTTAATGAATTTGGGCATGAAATATTAGCATGCATGGTTTAGCAAAGTATTGCAAAATTATGGTTTCAATAAGGTTTTAAATAGATGCATTGATGATCTTTTGTGGAGCTACCTCACTAAGCATGTTTGCTTAAGCTCTCTTTTCATCCTTGCAGAAAAATAAAGGCACTTGGAGCTTCGTTCGAGGCAAAAAAACCAAGGGGAAGATCACATTGAATTTGGTATGTCTTTGGGCAAATAAATTGGGCAAGGCAATATGTAACACAATCTATGAGGGGAGTGAGCTTTTAGGCTTTGTTACATGTTGTAATAAGACCATTATTGTTGGTTATTAATTGTTGAACTTTTGTTTTGTTTAAGTTGTTGAAGCATGAACTAGTATGGTTGTTATGTTGCTATTCAACCTTTAGGAAGCATGCCTATAGATCTCCTTGTGATCTTTTCTGATGTTTGATGCGTGGTTATGTTGATGAGTATGCCTAGGAATGTTGCATATAGTTTTGGCTTATTAAAGTGTATGCTTGGGTGGTTTAAATGAGCTTAACATGTCTCACTCGGGCCAGGATGCAGGGGGTATCGAAACACCCTGTGGTAGTATCGATACCCTTATGCTACTGGACATGCCTGTATCGAACCAGTGATCGGTACTAAATGCCACTGGACATGTCTGTTCCGAAACATCTTATGGTCTATTTCGAAACAGGTGATGTGTTCCGAAACACTCTAGGGCTGTTCCGAAACACCAGGCTTAAAACGGGCAAATTGAGTGTTTTAAATGCATGAAACGTAGGATTCAACTAAAAAGTGAATATAGTGGATTTATGTGTAACTTTAGGTGATGTAGTGACACCTTGATTCATGTTATAATCTGAATACATATCGTATGATTTAAGATGGAAGAAATACCTAATATTACATACTTTGCAATTAAGTCCATGTATGCTAAAACGTGAAATCGATTGGTTAGATATCTTGTATAATCTGAATTGTATGATGAATATGTTAAGCTTGCTTGATTGTAATCCGGTGGATTGATCGTGGATATGGTGATGCATATTTGTTCCTTACGTGTTTGGTCCCTAATCATGTATGCATTCGATTGACTTATTTATAATGGTTGATTTGCGTGTGTCTCTGTCTTACTTGAGTTAATTACACATAGGGAATTAATCGTGCATCTAGATAAGATAAAAGAAAAAAAAGTGTTACGGTTTTTAGGGTTGTTTATCGAATCGAACCTTCGCGGGTTTGGTTTGATATTCCCCGTGTGACCCATTAGTGCCGGTTTCGTCTAGGCCGGGCTAAGGGGGTTACACATATTCTATTGTATACTGCTACAACTAGTTTATAATTTCATATAACCATTATCGGTGTTTTCCCTTCTTCCAAAGTTTTGTACCAACGAGGCCAGATTAGTTGTAGTTGTAACCAGATTCTCAAGATTCGGGTAACTTAACCTTATAGCTTGGATTCGAACCATTTCTTGAAAAAAATCAAGAATTTGAAGCTCTTTAACAATCTTCTCCGAAACAAAACTCCCAAATCCGCGTCATTCATAAAACAATCGGTTTTTTATTTCTTTACCAGATTCTAAACGTAAATTTGGAATTTTGTTGTGATTGGTCACTATGTGTTCATTGCTAATGATTGTACTTAGAATTAAATCCTTTTACATTTTTCTTTGTTTTGAATGTTGATTGTTCATGTTATTTGTTATGTAGTTTACTAAATTTCTAGGAATCGATAGAGTTATAATTATGATTTGAAAACTCGAATCAGGTTTGAAAAGCAAAGCAACTAAAGGAGTTAAAACAGAGCATGAAGAAGATGAGGAAGAAACAAATTCATAGTGGTTATAGAAGGCATCTACGGAATTGTAACTAACAAAAGACTTTATCTTGGTGGATAAGGAATGGATTTCTTCCCTCACAGACCTTGGTTCCATACACCTTAGAGACAAATTTCAAAACCTTAAAATTTACATCAATCAGAGATCGACATATGTCAACATCTAAATGGTTAAGTTAGTTTAATTATTTATAATTATATTTTTAAGAATTATTGTATGGTAAGTCACGTCACTAGAATATATTGGTCATTAGTCAATTAACGATCTTCGTCCACTTAAGAGTTTTTTTATTTAAAGATGAAATATTGATGGTTAAACTACTAGAAAAATTATGTATTATGTTAAAATATTAAAAAAATTATATTTAAATTATAAAATCTAAATTTCATACCTTTAAATAAATTCTAAATTATCTTGGTATCAGTACGTGTTGAGATACTATTTTGATATAATAAATAAAAAATATTTTTGTAAGTATTTTTTACTTAAACAAATACTTTCAATCTTTCAAAGAATCAAAAATAGTTTGCACATACTATGTCGGGGATAAGGTGTTCTTGAACGTCTCACCATGGAAGAAAGTGATGAGGTTTGAACATAAGGGTAAGTTGAGTCCTCGTTTCATTGGACCGTACAAGGTGTTAAAGCGTGTTGGCCCTGTTTCTTATCAGTTGAGGTTGCTAGAGGAGTTGGATAAGATGCATGATGTTTTTCATGTGTCGATACTTCGTAAGTATAGGTCAGATCCTTCACATGTTGTTCCTATTGAGGAGATTGAGTTAAGAGCGGATATGACCTATGAAAAAGAACCGGTGAGGATCTTAGATGTGGATACAAAGTTTCTTCGAGGAAAGACTATATACTTGGAAAAAGTTCTTTGGAGACACCGAGGTGTGGAAGAAGCAACTTAGGAGACAAGAGAAAGTATGAGGGAGCAGTTTCCTCATTTGTTTGCTTCAGGTAAATTTCAAGGACAAAATTTTCTTAATAGGGGGAGAGTTCTAACATACCGATTTTGGGGTTAGTAGCTTGAGTGTTGGTTAGGGAGGATTCGATTAGGTCGAATCGAATTCTTCGGTTCATTAATTCCGGGAAATTTAAAACGATAATAATCTAATCGAATAAATAATAAATGTGTAGAAATGTTTTAAAAATGGTATTTTTGAGTTAAAGGAATATTATTTGATTTTTAATTGGATTTCATTAAGCCTAATTATTATATTAGTGACTAAATTGTAAATTTTAAAAAATTTAGGGGTTAAATTACAATTTTTGGGAAATTGAGATTTTTAGTGACTAAATTGAAAAGTAAGCCAAAGCTTAGAATCTTTAGAGGGCCATTAACCCAATTTCTTTTAATTAGAGATTATCCATCAAAATTTGTTTTTAATTAGAAGTTATTTTTATTTTCTTTTCTAACTTCCCATTTTCTCATCTTTTTTTCCTAAACTCTCTCATTTTTCTCTCTATTTTCTCTCCTTAATTTTTTCAATTACTTTCTGAATTCTTCTTCATTTTCATCAAGATTTATCTTATTTTACTCATCATTTTATTCTCTACAAAACCTACTCATCAATTTTGTAAAATCATCATCCATTTTAAGGAAAATCAAGAGAAGAATTCTCATCTTTTTGGTGAGATTGATCTCAAAGGTAAATTCTGATTTCTCTTCAGTTCTAAGATTCTTTATTTGATATTCCCAAGCATTTGGCTTACAAATCATTAATCTAAACTTAATTTTATTTTTTAATTCAAGATTTTGATGTTTTGGGGGAATTTTCAGAAAACTAGGTTAGATCTAATTCAAGTTTATAATTAGGATGATTTCTTTTGAAATTAAACTTACTTTTATGATTAATTGAGTCTTGAATTGATGGCATGTTAATTTAATCCTGAAATAATTGAATCGGTGTTGTTTAGAGGTGGTTTTTGGTTGTTTTAGGTGCTTTACTTTTGCTGTAGGTATAAGGATGGTTTGGAAGTGTTTTTAGTTCATAATTGAGGAGGTTTAGAGGTTAGATTCATTAGGTTAGGGGCTGGTGTTGTTTCGGATGCATTTCTACTTAGTTTTCGGTCTTTTTAGTTAGATTTTCGGTAGTTTTGTAGAGGTTTGATGTGGCTGCTGTTTTGAGCATGTAATGATGTGTATATGCTCTATCTTTAATGTTGTAGAGGAAGTGCAAAAAGTCCCTTAAGTGGCTGGTACGTTTGTAGTTACCGTTGGAGCGTCGGCGAATGAGTGTTTCGCTTGTCGGTGAGTGGCTTTTGGTTAAAAGTGTTTCGCAATGGTTCGGTTCTATTTGCGGAATATGGAATAGTGTGAAAACTTTCCATAGTTCAAGAGTAATTGATTTAATTTGATTTGATGCATTTTCTTAAGTTTCGGCTATTTTAGTAATGGCTTTAATGAAGATGGTTTCAATGAGATCTTAGAAATGCATATCTTGGATTTTGAAATGATGCATGCATGTGTTAATTACTGTAAATGCATGGTTTAGAAAGACATTCATAGATTATGGAAGCATGAAAATGAATTGGAACAATATGTTGTTATTTGCCTTAGATTTGATTAAGCCGTTGAGCATGATTTTGGTTCACTTAATGAACATATTATGAATACATTATGAGCATCAAGTTAGCATGCATGATTGGAAATGATATTGACTTAGTGACACTAACAATAGTTACGAATACAAATGGCATGTTATTAGGATTAAGTGTACTATAAAGATTATGAGAATAATGATGTTGCCTACACATAAACAAGGGTGATTTTGTGTCCGACCGTACTTGTAGATGTCGCATACACATAAACAAAGGGTGACTTTGTATCCGACTGTGCGTGTAGAGATTGGCTATATGTATACAAGGGTGACTTTGTATCCGACCGTGCATATAGATGACCCATAGGTAGACAAGGGTGATTTTGTATCCGACCGTGCGTAGTGAGGGTAACATGTATACAAGAGTGACTATGTGTCCGATTGATACATGTTGAGACCAAGAATCTCCAATTATGATAAGGAATCTAAATATTCGGTGAGCTAAAGGTTCACAATGTGTTGTCACTAGAATGTCAATATACATAAGACATGAAATGATTTGGTTATATAGATGAGCATGATTTGATCAAGCATACTTTGGTTTATCATGAGAAATACAAGTGATGGTTTTAAATTGATTTTAATGTTCCATTGATGAGCTTGTGTTTAGAGCTACCTCACTAAGCATGTTTGCTTAAGCGCTCTTTTTCTCATCTATGCAGAAAATAAAGGCTATCCAAACAACATTTGGGGTAAGAGGATTCAAGGGAAAGGCTTCTCATATTTTTGGTATGCTTTGACAAATAAATAGTATTTGGCAATGTGTAAACCCTTTTCTTTTTAAGTATGTTTCGAGTTAGCAATGGAATTGTGTAAGCAACCTATAAACATGTTTTACTTGTGGATTTGGTTGATTGATGTTATGTTGTATTTGTTTGATGCATGTTTGTTTAACTAGCCATTGGGATTGATGAATGTTAGGAAGCATGCCTCTAGTTATTACATGATCTAAGATGGCTATACTCAATCGTATAATTTGTTCTTAATGTTTAAAAATTATGCATATAGTTGATGGTGAGTAATGGTTGTATCTTGATTCGGTTGAATTCACTTAGTGTGACAGAATTTTAAGTTTTGGGCACAAAAGTTTCGAAACCTTCAGGAAGGTTTCGAAACCTAGCGGACAATTTCAATTCTAGACCCTTACTGGACGAGAAAAGTTTCGAAACCTTAAAGGAAGTTCTGAAACCTTTTACATAAAGTTTCGAAACCCTTATGGAAGGTTTCGAAACCTTTGGCTGCTAGAAATTGATAGTTGTTGAAAATTACATTTTAGTCCTGGATATCTTTCTTTGATCAATTAGAGTATCTACAAATGTTATTTTGAGCTGAAATTTTACATGGATGCATAAAGTTGATTAAATTTCAAGATGTTTAACTTAATTTTGATGAAGTCCTTATAATTTGAAAGATTTACATTTTGGTCCCTAATTTGTGAAACATGTAATTGATGATGTTAGAATACTCCGTTTGGTTTGAAATTTACCGTGAGGAATGCTTGTATTCTTAATTGAACTTTGATGGAATGAATTTTTACTTTGTCATTAAAATTTAAAAGTTTTACGTTTTAGTCCTTAATTTACTTAAGTGCTTAATTGAATGCTTGTTTGTGATCGGATTGCTTCCGTTAATACTTTGCATGAAACCAAGACATGTAGGAATATAATTATGCATATAGAAAGAAAAAAATGTCGATTTCAGGTTGTTTATCGGACCTTCGCGGGTTTGGTTTGATATTCCCCGTGTAACCCATTAGTGCTTGTTTCGTCTAGGTTGGCCTAAGGGGGTTACAGGTATTTGTAACCTTCTATAAACCCTAAAATAAAGAGATTAATATAAGATAATCCTAAAAATATTTAAATTCAAATTACAAAAGCTAAATCCTACTTTGAAATTTAAAATACAACTGATAAGCTACCTGGAACACGGATAAGCTATCATGCACTTGCTGACGTCATCTTCTAGAAGCAGTTGACAAAATGTTACGTCAGATTTTCATGCATAAAGTTGTGCCCACAAATCCAGACTCGATCCAGAAAATAAAAAAACTTTAGAAACTAGCCATTTAAGTGCATTTTTCAGATTTAGAGTTTTGCACAAAAATATACGAAAACACTTAAGATTAGTAACTTTTTCATCAAATCAAGGAGTAATTAAGCACAAAATATTAACTATTCTAAGCATTTATCAATATCTCGAGTACCATACCGATATGGTAGTATCGTATATCAGTAAGCCATTATTTTATGCAAAATGATTCTTTTTTATTTGATAGGTATCGATATCAAAATTTGTGTACTAATAATGATATACTTAGAAGTGCATTTAATGTTAATTTTTTTATTTCCAAACAACTCTAAATAAGCCTCAAAGACCATAAATAACTAGTACCTCTGTAACATATTAAAAAAAAATAAAAATAAGGAAGTATGGTTGTAAAGTATTGAACCCACAAACTTTTTGTTTTCAGTCGGTTACCTAATGAATTAAGCTGCTCTAGAGATATTAAACCCCCTCTTTGCTTTTAAACATTCTCTTGCTTCAGGATAAAAATATTGTAATAATAAAATCATTATATTTTAATCCCCTTTTCTCTTTTTAGAAACCATCTTTCAAATATTCCAGATTTTTCCATACCCGACCCCTTTTTCTTCCTCCTTAACCCGACCATAGTCCCAACTCTGTCTCCTTCCTTCTATGGCATTCACCTCCCTTACCGGATAGCTCGTCAATGTTCAGCGACCAAAACCCTTATCCCACACGCGTAACTGTTACCTCTAACGACGAAAATCGAAGTTGAAAGCTCCGATGACCTAGGTGGGAAATCCCAGTTTTTCTCGTTAATTCCAACCGCCAAGAACCTATCCAGGCGTGTCAACCAGCTCGTCGTTCTCACTGTGGCGAGGCAAACAAAACCCCTTTGGTTTTTCTTTCGTTCGTAGCCAGCAAGATCCTCATCGGAGAGAAACTTTCGGTTAGGTAAGAAAGTAAGTTCTTAACCCATTTAAATATGTTTTCTGGTTTTATAGGTTGAAAAATTATTTTTATGGTTGATTTTGTGAGAAATCCGATCTTTGAGGGTGTTTTTCGATCAATTTGGGCCGCGAGTGACCTTCACACACCGCCCAAGGTAATTTTCGGTAGCCTTACATGGTGGTATGGAGTCAGCCAGTCCAAATCGATTCAAACTCGGTCTGAACTTATCCTACAGTGGTCTAACCCGAGTTGAACTAAACTAGTCACTCGACCCGAATCGAGTCAACCCGTTAACATGACCCATTGACCCATTGATTGTTAACCATTAAAGTCATCATGACGTCAGTATTAATTGTTGTCATCAACATAATCGGTCTAACCTAATTTGAACCAAGCCAGTCAATCGAATTGAACCTAGTCAACCCATTAACCTGAACTAACCCTTTGACCCATTGATCATTGACCGATGATATTAGCATCACATCAATGTTGACTGCTAATATCAGTGTTGACTTTTTCTAATAACGTCAACGCTGACCTGGCTACTAATGTCAGTATGATGTCAACCTTGACTTTGACTGTTGACATTAGTGTTGACTTTGACCAAAAAGTCAAAAATTTTAAAACTCCTAATTTAATTTTTCTATGTCCTGAGTCCATTCGTGAAGTCTGTTTCACAAAATTTGAACCTGAAGACCTCTAAATCGGACTATAAAGTTTTGAGTCAGACTTTCTTCTAAGTAAAATTAAACTTCTGTGTATAAAGGTCTAATATCAATGTTTATCTGACTGTAGGATCTCATAGTCCTCCCGATCGTGTATCGTCCCAGCCTAACTCTTACCACTTTGACCGACTATGACTCGGTCCAGTACTATAGTATAGCGTGGCTCGAACGACTAATATATCACCTGTTTCATTCTACCATTTTGAGGTGTGTTCCTTGTGTGCAATTAAATTGTTTATTTTTGTTTTCTGATTTAATAAACCTATCATGTACACATGACTGTATTTCATAGATTTATATAGATATTTTGTTTTGGACCTTAAGCGTGATTATACTATATTTTTGATATATGTATGACTTACCCTATATGATTTCCTAATTCGATATATATATGATGAACTGATTATTACCTGATACTCATGTCATTATTCTTGTCACTACTACATTACTGTTACATTTGTATTTGAGATATGTTGTGAAGTGCCTAAGGTTCAACCTTGATCCGGCTGGTAATTCTGCCTATTTACGATTTCTAACTTCGGTTAGGGCAATTCTGTCTATTTCCAATTTTTGTGCTATAACCGACATAATTTTGTTTGTACCTTAATGTAATGCCTTAGGTCGGTACCTTCACCCTATCGAGTTTAGGTTAATGTCTATCTTAGATATTGTTCTGAGAAATTTTATCTAAGAGTATGGTTTGAAGGTAGCATGTTATACATATGCATAACCTATTTTTTTGATATTACTGTTCATATGATTATATTTTTGATTTTTTATGCACTATTGGAACACACTGGGTTGCATAGCTCATACCCAATTCTTTCCCTTTTAGATATTCATAGATAAGCATCTCGGACTTGAAACTTGAAGGACCTACATATTTTTGGGTTATTTATTTTCATGTAATGTTTAAATCTTCTAGTTTTTATTCGATTGACATGTGTTTATATTTTGTTATTGATGTTTTAAATATAATTTATTTTCTAGATAACAATTTATAAAGTATTTTGTTTTAGACAATATTTTTATGGGATTTTATCGGTACATTTTATCTTGGTTATTTTTTAATCTTGAATTATATCTGATAAAAATGTGACCATTCTAGATCGAACTTTTCGTATAGGTCGGTCTAGTGGGTTATAAGCTCATTCTATACTTATACTTTAAAAGAAGACTTGAGACTCTTGAAGATGGTAGGAAAACACATCTAAGAATAATGATAACGAAAAATAACATTTAATTTTTATTTTTTATTTTTCTTGTATATAATATATAAATAATATTTTTATTATTTTATTTCTTTTGTAATCTCTTATAAATCTTATAATTGAGGGATATGTTCTGGTTGATCTTTAGAAAAATTAGGAAAATTTTATCTTAGCCTTTAAAATGATATGAATGTAAATTTTATCTTCTTGGATCTATAAAAATGAAAGAATTCAGGAGTGAATTAGAAAAACTTTAGTGTGGATATTAAGGTAGTAGATGTAAACTTCGGTTGAAAAGATCGAATCACTTTAAAATCGATAGTGTCAAACTTATTATTTCTTTTGTTGAATTTTGCTTCTCAACTTTATGAAGGATGAAAATGGGGATGAATGAAAAATTAATTAATCAAATGGTTAAGATTCATAAGTACTTTCTTACTTTAAATTTTAACCATTTGATTAATGGTACGAGTAGGAAGTCCTAGATCTTAATGAAGCAAGCATACAACTTTGCCAAGATATAATATTTTAGATATCGATCTTAGAGCGACTAAATACCATGCATCTTATCTTTCCTGCGCTAATAAAAGTAAAAATACAAATAATTTTTCTAAGTATGATTAACTAAAATAATGAAAGATAACTAAATAATTGATTAGAACTCAAGATATGATAAAAAGGCTAGGTTAATTGCTTCGTAGTATGGATTCCAGTCGTACAATATTCTCCTCTTATTATTGCAAAAGGTTGAAGTATCATCTCGACAAGATATGCCTTATCGACAAATCAACAACTCATAGTTCGACAGAGCATCTTTATTGCCTCCTCCTTATTCCTAATTTGGAGTACTATTAAAGGTCACATCTTGGTGATACCTCCCGATGTGAATCAAGGGTGAATAATAACCGATGATATGCTTCATTTTAGTCATTAAAATCCTAGTTGGTTAATCTGTAAGCCGGATTAGTCAATGCCTAAGAGAAAAGATTGTATTCACTCGTTTTATGAACCTTACTATCCCTAGTCTAGACAAATAGGTTTTTTCTCGCAAACTTATCTTCTGAGCTCGTATGTAAATAAAAGTATAAACCAAGAGTAAATAAACTAAGAATTCAAGGGTATCTTTCTAAATTCAAGGGTATACTTGGCTACATCGGGTTAGATGGCATATTGTTGTCAACGCTAATAATTTGCAAACATAAAATAAATTTCACAAAGAAATATAATTAAAAAATTAAAGCAATTATCAATAATATAACAAATATTTTCATACATTACAATTATAATTACATATTACAAAAGTGGATTAATGTTCTCCCATACTCAAGGGATGCATTGTCCTTAATGCATGAAAATTTAGAATATAAAAGATAAAAAGATTAACCAAAAAATAAAATAAGATAAAATAAAAGAAACAAAAAAAAGAAAAATAAGAAAATACTATTGCCCTATACCGAAGCAGATTCAAAAGAATCATTAGAATCATTGTCAATAACCAGCTTTCAGTGGCTCCACGGTGGTGGTTGTGATGCTCTCATGGGCTAGCAATAGGCTTCTTGAACGATAGCGGGGTTGGAATCGTATGGGAGTGGGTTGCTTCTTTACCTTCTCCTCGGAGTTGATGTTTATGGTAGCCGCGAAAGATGCTTTCCTCTTTTTGTTAGATCCCAGTTCTTCCACTGCTTATGGCAGAGACTCTATATCATCTGAAGATTTGTTCCAATCAAATGGATTGGAATCTTTTGGTGTAACCCCTCGATTGGTGGAATCCATCTTAAAAAAATCAGCCATTGATTCTGTTGAGGCTGAGAATAGTTCTATTGATGCAGTGGCAGTGGTGGGGGCATATAAAGTTTGCAGAGGAATAGTTGCAGATGCTTATGTCGACTTGGCAGACCCTTGTGTTGCTGGAGAGGGTTGTGGCATGTATAGGTCAACTGTGAATTGAGGGAAGACGATTAAGCAGTCTAGGAATCTATCCTTAATATTTAAGATCACCATTGTACTGAAATCGTGGACATATCCCATGAAGGATAGTTTTCTTCTATCTATGCGCTACAATAATTATAGTACATCTCCTATGGACTTTAATACTGGTGGTGCTTGCTAGACTGCCCCAACGGACTTTACTGCGACAGAAATGGTGGCGAATGTCGGAGGAATAACTTCCTCGATTTGTATTCTTTTTCATGTAGATGTATCTCGTCCATCCCTTACTTGAAAGTGTGTACAAATCGGTTGGTAGTGTTGGAACTCTCTTTAGGTGGTTGAGACTAGTAATTAAACAAGGAAAGTAAAGTATACCTCGGTCTTTGATCACTGAGTTAAAAATCTATTCGCTTATGATGTGACCCACATTGATTCGTTAATTTTGGATGATGGGGTGGATAAGGGCGAGTTTGGGTCGATCAACTTTTTGGTTGTGAGAAGTCAGCAACAAGCATTTTTTGATTAACGTGTTCCATAGTTTGGCCTTTGGTCTGAGGTCTCAGTGGCGTACAGATCCTCAGTTCTTGTTGGTGTTCCATTCTAGGTCTGGCATGCAAAGTTCTACCGTCATCATTTCAAAATCGACGAAAATAAGAGCGGTAGCAAAAACGGCATGCTCATCTTTGTCGATATACATACCAAAATGGGCGTTCATCATGATGTCTTTCATTGGGATCGCCCAACCCCAGAGGTAGATGTACGGATTGTTTGGCTACAGTCGTTGGGCATAGAACTCTCGTACTCAGTCTATATTTATTGGCTCCGACTGTTTTACGAACTTTTACCTTCGTTAGAAGGAGGTTTTCAACAAGATAAAAGCTTCAATGCTAGATCGTCAGCATCAGTATAGAAGAAGTCTTTCTCCTCCCATATTTGTCTTCCTTTTAAGTTGTTGTGATATTTCTGCTTGACTGCGGCTATGGCAAAGCGTCTGTACTTGTTGACTAGTGCGACCGCAGCGGTAGGGTTTTGTTACCTTCGGTTTAGCATGGTTTTGTTATGAGTAGAATTTCGGGAAGAAGAAAGATGAATACTCAAAGAAAAAATGGGAAAATGGTAATTGGTTTAATGGAATGTGGGTTTTATAAAGTTTGAGCGACGTGATTTTTGGTGCATCGACGTAATTATTTTCGAGTTAGCGTGCACACGACGCTTCTCCAGTTGGTAGACACTAACACGGTAATCGAGGCTTAATTTCGAACTTGGTAGGGATAATCCTCGCCTAAACCTTTGTTGCCGCTCTAATTGAGGTTTTTAGTGGACTGTGATTTGCACCGATTATCAACTTTCCATAAATCTTCTTTATTCTTTTTTTCCTAAATAAAAAAAATTAAATAAAATAGATTATACTAATAAATAAGGGAAATTAATTGAAAAATAATTATAGAAACATAAATCTAAGTCATAAAATATAAAAATATAATATAGAATATTAAAGAAATTAGGTTATTGAAGAGTGTAATTAATTGTCTCTCGTTTGTTTCTTTCTCGTTTATTTTTGGACAACATTATCTATTGGAATTGATTCTCTATTGTTTGAGTTAGCGCTTTCGTGACAGTGGTTGCCTAGGCAGGTCTTGTTCAAATACTTTGTTTCACTGTTAAAATTAAATTCAATTTTAGCCTGAATTTTTTGGCATTCATTTCGTTCCTCTTGATGTCTTAGTGCCCTAAACACATTGATCTTCACTTGCTCGTCATTAACTCGAATAATCAATTCTCATTTTTGATAAACGATCAATGTTCTCCCCATCGCCAAGAATGACCTTCCTAGAATGATTTGGGAATTCTCATTTGCTTCATAATCTAAGATAAGAAAATCAGCAGGAAATATAAATTTATCAACTCTTACAAGGATGTCTTCAATTTTTTTCTTCTGGTTGCATGTAAGAGCAGTTTGTCACTTACAACATTATTATAGTAGGCTTTTCTTGTCTAATGACCATCTTTTGAAATAATGACTTAGACATCAAATTTATACTTGCACTTAAGTCGTATAATTGATCCCACATAGAACATGGTATCAAGAAACTTTTATGATCTTTTCTCTTTTTTGTGGCTTGGTTATGAAACATTGTCACACACCCCTCTATTGTGACGACAGTTTCAAACTCCCAAATCCTTGTCCTCTTTAAGATGATATCTTTAAGTAATTTAGCATAATTGATCATATGTTTGATTGCTTTCACTAAAAGTATATTAATGTCTACATGTTTTAAGATATCGAGAAATTTCTTGAATTGGTACTCATGTTTCTGTTATTTAAACCTTTGTGAGAATAGTGGTGGTAACCTTAGATCTTCTATCTTTGTAGAACATTGAAATTGGATCTGTGGTGTTGCCTCGGTATCATCTGCTATGACATCATCCTTGACATCTACTTCTGCTGGTTCTTCTTCCTTAGATTTCTTTGCGTTTATGTCCTTGGTATTTACTATCTTAGATTTTTGCCTCATTGCCTTGGCAGGTATCTCAGGATCTTTAACTTTTAATCCGCTTATGGTTGTTATGGCTTTGCATTACTCATGCGAACATATTCTAACGACTTCAGTATCGCTTGGTAGACCTCTCATAGGTCGTTCATTTGTTGTGGAATCCAACCTATTGTGATTTTTAGTGTTTTAAGAGCAACTTCATTGTTTTGCATCCGTATCTATGTTTTTTCCATAAATGTGTCAGCTCGTTGAATGAGTTTATCCGTATTGAATATATAGACACCAGTTTGAGCCATGAACATGTTAAGAGTATTCTCCAAGGTTCATAAATCTATCGGTTGTTACTGTAGCATTGCCTGCTATTGTAACTGTTGTTGGGCTGATCTGTTATTCTGCTGGAATCCTACATGTTGTATACTATGTTGTTGGGTATTAAGTGTATTGTTGGGGTTGCTCCATGAGAAGTTTGGGTGCTTCCTCCAAGGTGGATTTATGAGTTGAACTTATTATTTCAGTTGAAGTTTCAACATAGAAGCTGGATTTTGGTTTCTGGGAGCACTCACTTGAGTCAAGTTTTTCGCCACATAATTCACAAAAGGATGTGATTACCTTAATTTCTTAAACGTTGTTGGATTTTTTATATCTTTGACCATGTTTGTTAATGCTGATAGTTGGGCCAAAATTGAATATGAAGAGTCCAAATTTGACACTCCTTACCTCGTTACCCTTATTCTTGTTGTAGGATGTTGATAATCATTTTTGGTGAGTCGATCCAAAATTTCCAAAATTTCATACAGTGGACGGTCTAGAAGAGTATCGTTTACAGAGGCATTAAGCATCATCCTTGTTGGTGTATTTATTACATTATAGAAAATAGACACTTGAGTTTATTCGGGTAATCCATACATTGGACATTTACGATAAATTTCTATGTATCTCTCTTATGTCTCATACATAGATTTGTCGTCCTCTTTTCTGAATGATTTATTGTCTTTCCTAAGTTTGGTTGTCATATTGGTGTAACTACAATGAGTAAGAAAACTCCAGCGTAATTTTGTCCCTAAACTGAGCGAGCCTGATTTTAAATTGTTTAACCATGATTTTGTCATATCCCTAGTGAATAGGAAAATAATTTGAGCTTAAGAACATTGGTGGATACTCCAGGTAGCTTGAAAGAATAGAAAATTTTCAGAAAAGATTTAAGATGTTGTCGAGCATCCTCGTTGACTGATCCTTCGAATTGTTCAAGGGTATTAATTATATTAAACATTATCGGTTTAAGTTTAAAATGCTCAGCGTTAATGTTTAGCATGACAACTATAGGTGTCAGCCCATCCGGATCTTTTTCGAGATAGTTGCGAAATATTCTTACGCGTTCAGGTGTTGGAAGATCGATTGGATCGACTACTGCATATGTTGTCACGTTAACTATGATGACAACATTCATGCCAGCGTTATTCCCTTTCTAGACAGTTCGATTATTTAAACAGAAGAAGAACATAGTGTAAGGAGTTCCCCCAATCGAAAAGGTCAATACAAAGAACTATTGAAGGTATATTTTTGTTTTATAGGCTTTTTTACTTTGCATGCGAAAAAATCAAAAAATAGATCTGTCATTTTTAACTTCTTGTTTAGACGTTATTGGCGCCGCTTTGATCTTTCCGACTACAATCTTCTCGATTTCTCCCATGAAGTAGCAATAAGTGATACAGTGAAGGAGTCACAATCTGTACATGTCGTTTTAAAGGAAAAATAGTTTCTTTTGGTTCTGTTTTTCTCCTAAAATATGTATTCATCAAAGTTTTGGTTATAAAGTTTTTCTTTTCTAGAAATAAGAGGTGGTTATGGGTTTTAAGGATGAACACAGTAGTTCAAAAATAATGAAAAAGGTTATCCAGGTTTTAAAAAAAATGTTATATACCATTTAAAAAAATAAAGTGGTTTTATTATTTCATTTAAATCTCTCTGTATCCCTTGAATCACCTTCGCATTCCCTTATTTTTATTGTGTTTTTAATCTCGTGAGCAAATCTAACCCCAATTCGATTTTGGGTTATTAATTACCTAATTGTAATCCCTGAATTTGTATTTTATTTCACTTTGGTCACTAATTCATAATGATATCCTTTTATTAGTTTTAATTTTACTCGAACATTCATATTTTCTCATAATTCAATCCTTTTCTATTTTAAATCAGGGCTTTTGTTTTATCTTCATTTATTTTGGTCATTGATTTCAGTTTCTTTTTCTATTTTAAAATTATTCCTTGACTTTTTTTTTCCTTTCTTTCAATTTAGTCCTTTCCAAATAATTAATTTCTTTATTTTGATATCCTTTTTAAGTTCTTGTTTTGTTTAATTTAGTCCTTGTTTATTTATTCATTTATTTTGCATATTTGATGTCATATACTTGTCTTTACTTGTTCTATGCATTTTCATTTTTTTATTATTGTTCCTGTATATGTATGTAGTTTGTGTACATTGTTTTATATTAAATTTGCTTAAGTTACACTAACTAACTAAAATAATGCGATGTCTATGTATTTGATCGTAACAGGGTCGATACCAAACGTAGTGCTGGTGGATTGTGTGTTTACCTTCGAATAAATAAGCTTTTAAAATATATTCAAATTCATAAAAAATTTAATAACATTTTAATTCGAAAAATTTAAAATTAATTAAGCATTAATTTTAAAAGGTATTAATTTGGGGTGATTTAAAATGTTAATATCATTTTTAATCGTAACCGACACTCGAACTTAATTTTATTTGAATCTCTAGTTTTACGGTGTCCGGTCTACCTAAGTGACTTATGACGACTCTAATTTTTCAATTACTTTTCAAACCTTTTTAAACCAACAAATTTTAATATTTTCTAATTCCTTTTTCTCTTTAGGGTTTCTTTCATTTTAAAATAACTCCTTTTTAAAATTAGTGATCCTTTTTAATTTTTTAAAATTATACACCCAATTTTTAATTCCCTTTTATTTTAGGTCATTTTAAACCCTAAGTTTCCAAATTTTCAAATCCTCAATTTCTAAACTTCCGATTTTATTTTTGATTTTTTCAAAATTCTATAAACTTTTAACTTTTAACATTTTAAACTTGTTTTTTTAAGAAAAATGATCGCTACAAAAGTGATACGCTCCAAAAAAAATATTCAATTGAAAATTTTAAAAAATCAAAAGAAATATAAAATTTTAGTTAAATTAAAATAATAAAAATTGAGATTAAAAAATTAAGAATAAAGTTTTTTTCTTGAACTTCTTTAAATCTCCAATTTTTTTTATTTTTCTAACAATTTTTGGATACAATACGGATTGTATGAGTTGTATTGTGGATGTATGAGTAATCGGTGTGTATTACAAATGAAGAAAAAAAGATTTATATAGGATTTTCTACCTAAAATACATAAAAATTTAACTCAAAATCTCAAAACTTAAGGTAATATGGCCCAAAACAACTTAACTAGATTCCCTTCAAAGTTGATCAAATTTGTCTAAGTTTGAGTTATTTTCTTCCTTTTTGCTTCTTTGGCTGAATTTTGAACGATTTGAGAATGATTTTTTTTCTAAATTTTTTTATATCCAAGTTGACATTCTTCTTTCTTTTTATTCTTATTTTGAGTTGACTTTGAAACTAATTTCTTCCATACTTTTCATTATATTTGATTTAGATTAAAAAAAATCAATGATAAAACTATATTCATGCATTAAAGATAATACCCATCTTAAATTTAAGCGTATATAGCCTCATATTTATTATCATGACATGCATCTACATATTTCTATTATATTTACATTCTATTATCATTAGTTCAAACTTGCATGCTAAAATATAATAATAAATAAATAAATGCCAAAGCTTTGCAAAATTGAATGCCAAACATATTATTAGCTTAGTAAAATTTAATTTTAGTATGCATTTGTTTAATGACAAGGAAAAAACTCTGAGATTTAATCTCTTTTAGTAAGTTTAGAGACACCCGGATGATTAGAAGTTAAAATCTTTAAAAAATTTAGTCTCACTCTTACACGTGGTATGCATCTAATTTTTTAAAATAAACTTAAAATCTTTTGAAACTAAACTTATAAATCATAATATCATTAACAAGATAAAATAAAAATAAAAAAAACGATACGAATGTTACATATTAGAACACTTCAAGTTTTAAGTATAGATGTGTGTCACATCATCAAATACATGTAATCATTTGAGGTAGATTTGAGTTTTTCTTGAAGCTCCCTCTCCTTTTATGTTCCTTTTATCTGTCTTTACTGATACGAGTGTTACATTGTTGATGATTGGGTTTTTGGAAAATCCTACCTTTGAACTAGTTTTTATCTCTTACCAGAAGAGGAAAAAATGTTATGAAGAGTGTCTTCTGCAGATAGAAGGATATGGCTGCTAGCATGTGCACAAGCTAGGATTTTAGTTTATCAAGCTTCCAAGGTGATAATTTGTAAACCTAAAGGGAAGAAACACCTTCAACATTATACTTCAAAGAAATCAAGCTTCCGAGATGTATGCATTTGTCATAGAGGCAAAGGTAGGTTTTGATACGGTTTAGTTTATTTCGGGTTTGTTTGCGTTCGGTTTAGATTTGGTTCGGATCGGGTCGGTTTGGGTCTGGTTAGAGTTTTAATTCGGTTATATGATAATTCGGGTAAATTCGGATATCGGATTGGTTGTTTTTGGGTCAGATCAATATCAAATCGGATGCTTTCGAGTCGGGTCTATATCGACTCGTTCGGATTGGTTTGGATCGGGCCAACCTTTAAATTTTCGGGTTAATTTGGTTTGAGTTTACTTGAGTATGAATCTAATCGTGTATATTATATATAGAATTAATCATATATTATTGTAAAAATATGTAATTTATTTGTTTTTAGTAAAAAACATGTTCTTTTTATTTGTAAAAACCATCATCGAACATGTCTTTTTATTTGATAATATTATCATTTAATTTTAATTCTAATAGTTCAATGTTTCAAAATCAACCATCATTGGTATTAATCATTTAATCTGAATTTAACAAATTACGAGCTAATCTTATAACTATATTTTTAATTTCATATTTGATGGTGGTTTTTAGTGCAATAGAATTTTTTATATTTTTAAAATATACATAAAAAGAAGATATAATTTTATGGGCATAAAGCCAAACCTTAAATCATAATTGCATATACGATGAGCATATTGAAAAATCCTATGTCATTTTTATTTTAACTTTTAATTCATCTTTTATCTTTACAACGGTTAACCACCGTCTATTTTGAGTTTTTGATGGTTAATCTCTTTTTAGATTCTTCTTTTCCTCTCACTTGGATTAAAATTAAATATAATAATAATAATAATAATAATTTACTTTTTCTCTCACTTTTCCCTCACACTTTTTTCTTTAACAAATTAGTGTATTTTTATTTTTAGACTTAAATCCCTAATATTTATATTAAATTTCCTCCTTTTAACAGTATCTTCTTTCTCTTTTTCACAAATCTTGCTAGCACTGATGGAGAATGATTGACAAAAATAAATTGATATTTAAAGAAAGAAATGTAATATTAAACATTAAAGTATTATCAGATATAGTGATTAACTAGTATTATTATAATACAAAAAGATAATAAAACATATATTATGTTATTATTTATCATATTGTTGAAAAATAAACAATAGTAAAAATAAATTATTCATTCATTTTGACTCAATTATCGGGTTAGAATCGGATTGATGTTTGGTTTAGATCGGTTTTGAGCAAGTTAATTTAGGGTTGCTTTTGGTTTGGATGAAAATCGATTACGGGTCTATATAGGTTCTTCTAGAATTCGAATCAGATTCGGTTTGATTCAATTTGGGTTATGGATCACATTAGGATCATCTTGTTCGGATTCAACCGAGTCTCGGTTCGGGTAAATCGGTTCAATTTTCGGTTCTTGGATCAAGTTTATCAAGTCTGGGGCTTGGGGTGGAAATCATCTACCTCTTTTCCAAGTTTCTTTCATGCCTCTATTTCAAATTAGAGGTTTAGGGTTCAAGGTTAGGGGTTGTGGTTAGGATTTAGGAAATTAAGGGTATGGTGTATTTTTTTAGGGTGTGTGATTTAGGGTTTAGGATATAGAAAATAAGAGTTAAATTAAAAATTATTTTTTAAAATTTTTTCAAAAGAAACATGTAAGGAAGCATGAAAACGAGATTTTTACCTTAGGGCTTGCCAGTTACATCAGCGTTTTTATTTATCTTCGCTACACCTGTGGAGGATTTCTTTAATACGATATTTATAAAAAAGGATGCAACATCAAATGTTCTTGCTTTGAAAACCAACACAAAGTTCAATCTAAGGTACGTGCATGTCTGTCACACATGAAGAATCAACTTAAACTTCAAGTTCGCAAACTGTCTTAGTATGTTACAACTTACACCACCACTTTCCATGTATATATATTGTAGGAAAGAAGAGTTGCTTCACCTACTGGTAGAGATTAAGGACGACGATGATCTAGCAGAGGCTGCCTATGGAAGACCGGTGTACTGCAGGGATAGATTTTATGTTGCATTAGGGGGTGGATTATTGGATTCTAACATCACAAACGAGAATTCAGATATTAAAAGAAAAAAGAAAAGAAAACTTCAATAATATAACAAAACTCAAACCTTACATCACACAGTGAGGCAGAGATTTTATAGGTACAACAGCTAGCATTTGAATGAAGTATCTAATTCTAGAGTTGAAAATGATGAAGAAAAGAAAAAGAGAAGCATGCGAGAGATTGTTCATCAGTTTTTCTTGTCTGTCTGTTTATTTCTCTATGCCTCATCAACAATTCTTGCATGTCAAAGCTCCTTTAACCATTCATACGTTCGATGAAGTGACAAAGCTTGCTTTCCTTCTCGCTTTTCTTTTATTTTCTTCTTTATCTTCACTTCTTGCAGTAGCTTCCTTTTCTCTTCCATGGCGGCATGCGGCATTGCCTTTTCTTTTTCACTCTTCTTCTTCATCATACTTTTGATGACGACAATTCTTTTCAGTGGAACTGTTTCGACTACATTCACTAAGCATTTACAACCACCAAACAAACCTTTTCTTAAGAACCCTTTGATCGAATCTACCTGATTAATGTTACTGCAGCTGCTGTTTTGGCTGACAGAATTTCGATTCGAATTTTTTTGTTGCTACGGATGTTCACGTAGTCTAGTTCAAGCTCTGGAGCTCAAACCAAGCACAGCCTGAAAAGTCCAACATCGACGACGTCTGTTTTCGGCTGCTGATGTTTACTGGTTGAGTTTTGGACTTGGATGTGTGTTGAAGTGGTTTCTGCTTTCGTTTGGCTTCGATTCGGAATTGGTAATTGAATTGAAACTCCTTTCTGTAACTTTGTTAGAATTACTGCTGCCATTCGTTGAGTAATGGCTACTTCCAGTGCTACTGCTTCTTCTACTGCTAGTAACATTTGTGAACCTACTCAACGAACTATGGTGCATGGACTCGGACCTTGACAAGCACTGGCTCTTATTCTGGTTATCATGAAGATGGTACCCTGTCGGGCCACTGTCCTAACGAACAGAGACACAGAAGTGTAGAATTCGGCCTTGAAAGAACATTTCATCAGCTGCACACATTTCTGGTTTTGTTGACAAAAAGGTGCCCCATGAGCCAAAGTTGAAATCTTCTTGAGTTTTAATGGCTTCGGATTCACCATCTTCTTCATTCCTTGGTTGGATTTGTTTCTCTTCTCTAATAAAATTGACCTGCAGATCAGAAAATGACAATGCTTCTACTTCTTCCAAAACTTCCCAATTTTGTTGTTCATCCCAGGTAGTTGCAGCACTCTTTATGGCTTGAAACCCGGAAAAGTTCATATAAACTTGGTTTTATTTAATTCCCATTTTAGGTGCTGAAAGTGGGGAGGGGGGGGGGGGGGTATATAGGAAGAGCAAGTAGCAAGTACTGAAGTGTTGAGAGGGAAAGGGGCCGATAAATGGAATATAAAGAAAGAATAAGCCAACAAAGGAGTGCAGTTTAAGAAAGCAGGATGTTGCTGTATGAGAGTGAAACAGAGGGGACTAACAGGTTGGCCACAATCCAAGATAGTATTTATGCACTCTTGCTTTCATCTATACTGTTTTGCCAGACAAAAGTAGTTAGATTCCATGCTCTAGTTCAACGGTCAATGGCCAATTTTCAAATAAAACAGATATGTATATATTTAGTTACCTGGTTGCTATTGACAGCATCTGACATTCTGTTTGTTTTTTCTTTTTGTTGTGACAAAGACATGTCGAGGTTTCGGGAGGGAACATGGGGTAGTTCTGAAAAAAAGCCCTTAAAAAAAAATCTAAAATAAGCCTAAACTTGTTTATTCGGTCACATTATGCACATAAAACTATATACATAATTTCTTATAAAAACTGTAATAAAAACGGTATATACATCAAAAATAGTAAGAATTTGTGTTTGTACATAATACCTTATAAAGTATACACAACGGCTTACGAAAACCGTAAGAAAAAAGGTATGTACACAAATCCTTACCACTTCAAAACCATGAGTTCAAGGAGGCTTCCAAGGGTAAGGATTTGTGTACATACACAATTTCCTACAAGAATACACAATATGGCACGAAAAAGGTAAGGATTTGTGTTTGTACACAAATCCTTACAAAGTATACACAACGGCTTACGAAAACCGTAAGAAAAAAGGTATGTACACAAATCCTTACGACTTCAAAATCATGAGCTAAAGGAGGCATCCAAGGGTAAGGATTTGTGTATATACACAATTTCCTACAAGAATACACAATATGGCACGAAAACGGTAAGGATTTGTGTTTGTACACAAATCCTTACAAAGTATACACAACGGCTTACAAAAATCGTAAGAAAAAAGGTATGTACACAAATCCTTACCACTTCAAAACCATGAGCTCAAGGAGGTTTCCAAGGGTAAGGATTTGTGTACATACACAATTTCCTACAAGAATACACAATATGGCACGAAAACGTTAAAAATTTATGTTTGTACACAAATACTTACAAAGTATACACAATGGCTTACAAAAATCGTAAGAAAAAAGGTATGTACATAAATCCTTATCACTTCAAAACCATGAGCTCAAGGAGGCTTCCAAGGGTAAGGATTTGTGTACATACACAATTTCCTACAAGAATACACAATATGGCACGAAAACGGTAAGGATTTGTGTTTGTACACAAATCCTTACAAAGTATACACAACGGCTTACTAAAACCGTAAGAAAAAAGGTATGTACACAAATCCTTATCACTTCAAAACCATGAGCTCAAGGAGGCTTCCAAGGGTAAGAATTTGTGTACATACACAATTTCCTACAAGAATACACAATATGACACGAAAATGGTAAGGATTTGTGTTTGTACACAAATCCTTACAAAGTATACACAACGGCTTACGAAAACCGTAAGAAAAAAGGTATATACACAAATCCTTACCACTTCAAAACCATGAGCTCAAGGAGGCTTCTAAGGGTAAGGATTTGTGTACATACACAATTTCCTACAAGAATACACAATATGGCACCCAAACGGTAAGGATTTGTGTTTGTACATAAATCCTTACAAAGTATACACAACGCCTTACGAAAACCATAAGAAAAAAGGTATGTACACAAATCCTTACCACTTCAAAACCATGAGCTCAAGAAAGCTTCCAAGGGTAAGGATTTGTGTACATACACAATTTCCTACAAGAATACACAATATGGCACCCAAACGGTAAGGATTTGTGTTTGTACATAAATCCTTACAAAGTATACACAACGGCTTATTAAAACCGTAAGAAAAAAGGTATATACACAAATCCTTACCACTTCAAAATCATGAGCTAAAGGAGGCATCCAAGGGTAAGGATTTGTGTACATACACAATTTCCTACAAGAATACACAATATGACACCAAAATGGCAAGGATTTATGTTTGTACACAATTCCTTACAAAGTATACACAACGGCTTACGAAAATCGTAGTAAATTGTGTATGTACACAAATCCTTACCTTTGGATGGCTCCTTTAGCTCATGGTGAGAAGTTGTAAGGAATTGTGTACATACCTTTCTCCTTACGGTTTTTGTAAGCCATTGTGTATACTTTGTAAGGAATTGTGTACAATATTTATTTGTATATTTTTTATTCGAATATTTTTATTTAAATATTTATTATACGAATATTTTTATTCGAGTATTTTTATTCAAATATTTTTATTTGAATAGTTATTATATAAATATTTTTATTCATATATTTTTTATTCAAGTATTTTTATTCTAGTATTTTTATTCGTATACTTTTTATTCTAATATTTTTATTCGAATATTTATTATATGAATATTTTTATTTGAATATTTATTATATGAAGATTTTTAGTCAAATATATTTTATTCGAATATTTTTATTCAAAATTTTTTATTAGAATATTTATTATACGAATATTTTTATTTATATATTTTTTATTCGAATATTTATATTCGAATATTTATTATATGAATATTTTTATTTGAATATTTATTATACAGATATTTTTATTCGAATATTTTTTATTTGAATATTTTTATTCAAAAAATTTTATTCGAATATTTATTATACGAATATTTTTATTTGTTTATTTTTTATTTGAATATTTTTATTCGAGTATTTTTATTCGAATATTTTTATTGGAATATTTATTATACGAATATTTTTATTTGTATATTTTTTATTCAAATATTTTTATTCAAGTATTTTTATTCATATACTTTTTATTCGAATATTTATTATATGAATATTTTTATTCACATATATTTTATTCGAATATTGTTTTTCAAAAAAATTTATTCCAATATTTATTATACGAATATTTTTATTTGTATATTTTTTATTCAAATATTTGTATTCCACTATTTATTATATGAATATTTTTATTCGAATATTTATTATACAGATATCTTTATTCGAATACTTTTATTCAAATATTTTTATTCGAGTATTTTTATTCAAATATTTATTATATGAATATTTTTATTCGAATATCTTTTTATACGAATATTTTTATTCGTATATACTTTATTTAAATCTTTTGATTTGAATATTTTATTCTAATATTTATTATTTGAATATTTTTATTTGAATATTTATTATATTAATATTTATATTCGTATATATATTTATTCGAATATTTATTATACAAATATTTTTATGCGAATATTTATTATATGAATATTTTTATTCAAATATTTATTTTATAATATTTTTATTCGAATATTTATTATATAAATATTTTTATTCATATATTTTTTATTCAAATATATAAAAATAAATTAGATAACCATTATTTAAAAAAAATAAAATTGAAACCGGCTGACCGCCGGTTCTCATTCCCCTCTATTAGAGGGGCATTTTTTAGGCTCATTGTAATGAGTTTTTTTACCCCCACCCGGGAACATGTGATGTTTAAACTTTCTCCTTTATGTTTTTCCTTTAGAAACATCTACAAAAGAAGGCTAGATGATGGATATGTCATTTTGTCGACTTAGGCTAATCATGTTTCCCTTCTTGTAGCTATGTGGGTTGAATTTGGACGACATTTACTAGTAACTCAAGCTTATGCAAAGATTTTAGTTAATTACCCAAATCAATTTGAATTTCTAGTTTAATCCGACAACAGTTCTGAGTTCTTTTTAAAGGGTCATGGAACATAAACCAGGGCAGACATTATTCATCGATTCGTATCGTTACTCCCCCAAGCTAGCTGTGAAGACCAGACAGACTCATACATATGAAATCCCGTTCTTACAATCACGATTCCGTATGTAAAATGAAATATTTCACAAGAGGATTCGGGAATCCTCTACATATTAAAATTTTCTTTTTCTTACACAAACCCTGTAAAATGTAAATCCAGGCAGCAATACCTTCAAAATGTATTATTTGAAACATCAAATGTACACAACCTGTATATCTTGGATGCCGTGGAAAGTGTTTCCCTACTTTCAGCCTCTCCCAGCACTGCCATGTCGTTGGCTTCTGAAGTAGGTCAGAAGTGCCTGTGCCTGAAAACCAACAGCAGCTTATGATAATTTTCAAGAAAGGTAAAAGAAAGATGGTTTTATCAGAAATAACAGCAGTATACCTTCTCTCTAGCTCTTGGTGTGCCGGATTGGGACAAGGCCACTAGTGGTGGAACAGCTCCTTCTTGGAGCACCATACTGCAAAACCTACCACTGTTTGTGCAGAGTTGTAAAAGAGCGGCAGCGGCATTTTCCTTTCCTCTCGCTGAACCCAACTCAACGACCTCGACTAGTACAGGAATCCCACCCTCCTGCCCAATAGCATTCCTCCCTTCAGGAATTGTGGCAAGATTAGCCAAAACAGCAACTGCCTTATCAACCATTCCGGCTGCTGGGTCCATCAAGTCTACAAGATATCTTACAGCACCAGCTTGCACAATTCGGGCCTTATTTTCATGAAATATTGACAGATTAAACAAGGCAGTAGCAGCGTCTTTCTTTCCCCTAGGAGTACCATTCCCCAATAAATCAACAAGAGGCTTAATTGCCCCAGACCTTCCAATCTTGACTTTGTTATCCTCGATGACCGAAAGGCTAAAGAGAGTAGCAGCTGAGTTTTCTTTGGCTTCAGGGCTTCCTGTCTCAAGGACATGAATCAAAGGCTCAATTGCATTAGCATCAGCAATAGCTGTTTTGTTGTTATCATTAATTGATAAGTTAAGAAGTGCTGTAACAGCATTTTCCTGAGTCTTTGTATCTGGTGATTGAAGCAAATCAACTAACAAGGAAATGGTCCCACAGTTTGCTATTACAATCCGGTTATCCATATTGTGCTTAGCAAGTAACCTGAGTTGAGCTGTGGCCTCTCTTTGATTATCAACTGAAGTGCTCTTCAAGTCCTCCACCAACTTCTTAACCTGGGTTTCAATGCCAGAAAGGTCAGCCCTGTTCTCAACACCAGGAGAAGAAACTATCCTTGGAATGAACCTTTCTGATGGCCGACGCCAGATTGTTTGGCTTCGAGATCGCGATTCTACCAATCGAGGAGGAAACTCAGGTTCTCTCTGTGGAACGGCTGAGCTGACTGTCGGCTGTGGGTCAGATTTAACCTCCCCAGAAACATCACTGTTGTAGGCCGTGAGATGAGTTTCATAAGTCTCATTGGCATCTCCAACAGCTCCTCGAGGAGAATCTGAATTAGGAAGTGCACTAGATGCTGAAACAGATCTTGTATGATTCTGAGATGACTGTTCGACATTGTTAGAAGGTGACACAGGTGGTTCACCAATGGAATCATTATACCTTTGTTCCAACTTTGAACTGTCTTCAGCACTATCCAGTGATATTCTTGCAACATCCAGATCCTCTCCATTTTCATCTATATCTGGCATTGAACCCTCTGAGGTAGAACGAGGATGAAGTGGGGAGGTTCCCTCCTGATGAATTCCACTGGATGTGATTAGGTTCTTACCAGCTTGACCTCTAGACCAAGACTCGGGTGATAATGGTTGGATACTTCTAGGAGTAACACTATTTGAATCCCTTGGCAAGTCAGACTCTGCAGCCAGAAGAAAGGGATAGGATTCGTTCAAGCTGATGGACTTCATAGGATTAGGCAACTTCACATTGTTTGACTCACACCAGTTTGCAATTAGTGCCTTTACTGTGTAATTAGGAATAAGATTGGTATGAGTCAAAGTTTGCCGTGTCTTGGGGCAGACAGTGAGCCCAAGACCAATCCAGTTCTTAATGAAAGCCCGCTCATAGGTTTGTCCAGATGCCACAATCACCGGATCAGTCATTAGCTCTAGGGAAAGGGGGCAGCAGAAATCAGCAGGTATGGGGACTGGGCTACTGGTCTCAGCTTGTCTCATTAATACAAGACGATCATGCATGTGAGTTACAAGAGCAATTATTTGATCAATAAACTTAGCTTCTGCAGTTTTTTCGGCATGTTCAGCATTCTCCTTCAACTTTTCAAGGGCTACAGCTTCTATCAGAATCTCCTGGTTTGACCTCAAGCTCAAGTTTTCCGTAATTTTCACTATTATGTCTGAGGATGGTCCAACACTATCCACCTGATCCCGTATGGCTTCCCTAATGACAGATGATGCCTGATCATATGCTACATGCTTAATTTTCTGCAAGCAGTGCTGCAATCAATTCCCAATAGTTAAACATTCTGAAATGTGTATTCCCCTTTAGCATTTTTTGAACTCAGAAATCAAATCAAAATGAAAGGTAAATACTTTCTCACATCTCAAAACTGTATACGTTCATGCCTATTGCCATTCACTCCCCAATAGATGATTTTTTAGGTAAATGGGAATAATTGAGAGAATACAATAACTATGCTCTATTTATAAAACTTAAAACACAATATGAAGAGTACAAGCTTCAAATAAAAGTATAAAAACTCAAGTAACTTGGGTTATAAATTACCTCAAGAGATGCTGAACTCAATTCATCAGGCAGATGCTGATGGGAAGACTTCAAGAACTGGAATACAGCCAGGCTAGAATTCCGAATCTTTGATATTAATGACTCAACTTGCAGAACCTAGAGACCAAGTGTAACAGAAGATGGTTATATAAGTGCATTTAATTAAAGGTCAACACTAGTTGACCAGTAGCTAATAAGAACAATCTATTCTTATATATAATATTATTTTCTGAAAAGGCACCCATCTATAGCAATTTTTCCACCTAAATATGAGCAAACATTCAAAAATCAGAGCTTAGGGGAAAATATATCCAAAAGCTAGACATTCCAACAATTACTCTTATAGAAACATGATACTGTTCTAATAACCATAAGAAATAATAAGAAAATGCAGACATCCATAGGCCATAGGGGCAGAAAATATGTCTGGCGGGTTATTGCACAAGAATTAACAGTAAAATTACAGCAATAATCTACAACACTCATCTCATATGAAAATATTGGCATTCAGACAAGTAAATGATCAAAGCTGCATGATATCAGGGGTATACCAATGCCTAATTAGGTTAACTTAGGTACTTCTTCCAGCCATAAGTGGACTGAAACTGCCAAGTGAAGTTGTGAACTTAAAGTAACTATTAACTTACAAAGTAAACTTTACTGGAAAGGGATTGCCAGCTTTCGAATTGCTCCCTCAATTCTTCTATAGAGAGACTTAACCCTTCGAATGCCTTACTAAGCACTTCATCAGAAGTAATTTCTGAATCAAGGATAGAGCTCAGAATTGGCTTCAACAACTTTAGTATCTCTTCTGCTCTCTGGTAATACTTCTGAACTGGTTCCAAGTTAATGTTCTCAGAAGATGACAAATTTAAAAATGACAAAATGTTACTGAGAAGTGTGTTTAACAAAGATATCCCCATATGACCTGGGTAACCAAAAGAAGAAGTCCAAGAGATCACAAGTAAGAAAGAGTAGAAGGAAAAAAACTACAATAATAGTAATAATAACAAAAAGCAATATGACACGAATATCATTATCAAGAAAATACAGGAGACTTGGAGCCTAATTACTTTGGTTCAACAACATAATTTCTTTCTCAGCATTCAATTCAACCTAAAGCAAAATCATCAGAGAACTAGAGCATATTCCAGCAACACCACCAATACAACAATTACTTTTACAAAACAAAATTGATACAGGGACAAAATGAGGGGAAGAAGTGAAATAAGAAAATCCACATAAAGGACATTGCACATACCGTGATTCATAAATTCCAACAGAAAAATACTTTCTCAATGATGGATTATAGATCCTTGGAAATCATATTATTCAGCAAAACTGATGCAAACCCTTTGTACACCAATACCATAGCTTCTGTAACACACTATCTTGACAACAAGAACCAGACAAGTATTTGAAATCTAATCTCCACCAACTAGCAAGCCTAATACAGAATCAAAAACAATAAATCAATCAATGTTCAAACCATCAAATAAATAATGAAAAGCAGCCACCTCTCCTCATTAAACATAACACAATTCCCGCCCATTCATCATCAAGGAGAGAGTTAGTTGATTAAACAAGCCAAATTCTTCTCAAATATTATATGAAATAGATGAGGTCTAGGAATAAATGAAATTTGGTAACTGTTCCTTCACTGGATTCATCTTTAATCTATTGCCTCATAAACTTTGGTACAAAACCCATGAATCTAGGAAATTAGCAGTTAGTTTATTTGGGTATATTTTTCCTATTTTTGGTAATCATTTGCACTTCTATCAAAAGTTAAGCACATTATATGAACCTTTTGGAATTAAAGAAAAAGGAAGACACTGTTGGAACAAAAATACTAGATAAGACTACAGGGATGTAGAACCATCTATACAAGTTCAACCATATGGTGATCTAAACCCAGTATTTGCATGCTTCAAATTGAGGATGTGACCTTAACAAGAATTACAAAAACAAACATAAAACGTTGCAGCAACCATGTTCAAATTCCATATGCTAGTAGATTAAAACTAGCGCATCAGTAATGAAACCAACAAATTACCTGAATCATTACATGTAAAACCTATTTCTAAATGGTTTCTAGTTCTAATACCATTTATATGTCACACTTTATATTTCATGTGCTTTCTTAGTTCCCAATGACAGTATAGTAAAATCACAACTTAAATTCTTTTACACCTGAAAGATTTTGGCACTATTCGTGTAGTAGTCATAAAAAGAGTACAAATAATCTGTTCAAAGAACAAACTTAAGCTGCTTTTAGTACTTTCCCAGCAGCAAGGAAAAATAAATAAATAAATAAATAAATAAGAATTAACCCTAAAACCCCATCATTCTTCCTTAAAATCTCAATTATCTAAAAACCCACTTAGCCCTTCAAACTCATACTAGGAAACAGCATGATCATCAAGAAAGTAATTAGATCAAATGGGTTTTCTTATTATTTCAAAAATATCCAACTTCAAATAAGTAAAGAAGAACCCAAATTCATATATAAGCATCAAAAGATAATTAAACTCAAGAAATAAATAGAAAATTTCCAAATCCAAAGAAAAGGTACCTGAATGCAGCTTTTAGTTCTGGCTTCTTTCACCACTTGTGGTCTCCCAGATTTCCCAATTCGGTTGTTGGGTCTTCAGGCAACTTTTTCCCCTTTTACCAGTATTTTTTTTCAAAAATTCGGGATTCATTAGCTCTCTTATTATTTAATCGTTTTGCTAGCGTTGCTTAGCCGGAGATTGGCGGATTATCGTCGTTTTGGAATTTCTTTATGAGTATTTTGACTTGAATTTTGGGAATTTATTCTAATTATATTGGCCGCAAATAGTAACCCTACTCCTAAAAGCATTTTCAATCAGAATATTCACACAAAAGTTATTATTTTTCTAATTTTTTTTCCATTTTCGATGCTCAATCTTTTTTTCAAAAATTAAAAAAGAAATGTCATTTTCTATAATATCTAAAACTGTTAGAATAAATAGTAAATTACTTCAGTGACCGCTTAACTAATTGGGATGCCTGAATTCGTCAATTTGGTTATCCAATTTTTAAACCTTACTTATTTGAGTTACCGCTGTTAAAATCTTAACGGTGGTGACGTGGTATTAATTAAAATATGTGAAATTACATATTTAATCTCTATAATTTATTTATTATTTCAGTTTAATCATAATTTTAAATTAATAAATAAAATTAATTATCTAATTTGATGATAACACGTGTCACTACCTGAATGAGAAAAAATAAAATTTGAAAAGATTGAGGAATTAAACTGTAGCGACCCTTTAAATAAAAATTAATAGGCGAATTTGAAAGGTGAAAAGGGGTCACTATTGGAAGAGTGAAAATTAGAGTTTTGAATTGAAAATTTGGGAATAATTTAAAAATTGTGAATTAGGGTTGAGAGGTTGAAAATTAGAATTTTAGTGATTAGAAAAAAATGGAATTTAGAATTTTGAATTGAAATGGTGAAATTGAAATTAGGTTTAGAAATCAGGGATTTTTTATTCAAAATTGAGAATTTATAAAATTAGGTTTAGGGATTTAAAAAATAATTGAAAATTTGGGAAAATTAGAAAATGGATTAAAAAAAGTATTTTGGAAAATAATTTAAAATTGATTGAAAAAGGGTTTAAAATTGGTGAAAAAGATTTAAAAAATTAGAAAAATATTTTTAAAATCGGGATTTTGGAAATTGAAAAGGATTAAAAAAGGGTTTGGAGTCGTCACTGATCACTTTGGTAGACCGAACACCGAAAAACTAGAGATTCGAATGAAAACAGGTTTGAGAGTCAGTTACAATTTAAAACGGTATTAGCGTTAAACCCCCAAAATTGACACCTTTATCAAATTAATCGCTTAATTAATTTTGGATTTTCTGGATTAAAATAGCATTTAAATTAAAATTTATTTATGGTTCGAATTCAGTTTTATTTTTACCGTATCTTTACTCGAAGGTAAACACATACACCGCCATCGATATGTCGGATATCGGGTCCGTTACGACCGAATAAAGATGTTTGCAAGTTAGATTCATTAAATAGAAAGTGTGACGTAAGCAAAAGGGCATACACAAAATATTACACTATAGCAAAGTTAAATACATGTCATAATATATACAAAAATACAAAAAGACATACATGAACAAATAAACATAGCAAAAATAAATAAAAGAATAAACAAATAAGCAAAAACGAAATAATAAAAAAAACAAAAATATACAATAAATAAAATGCATGGATAATAAAATGAAAACAAGAATAAAAAACATAGCATAAATAAAATGAACATCTAAACATGCATGGGATTAAATATAAAACAAACTTAATTAAAAGATTTAAAAAGTCATATTAACACAGGAAAAGGGACCAAATTGAAAGAAAGAAGAAAGATTAGGACAAATGGGAGGATTTAATAAAAATAATTAAACTAAAATCAGTGGCTTGATTGAAATGTTTTAAAAACTTCGAGGCACTTAAAGTGTGATTTTAAAAGAGGAAGGGCTTAAAAATAAAGTTCAAGCCACGTGGGACTCGATTATGATAAACCCTATTCTTAAAAGAATTATTAACAACGAAATGAGGACAAAATTGAAAGATCTATAAAATTTTGGAAGACCTTGGGGGGCATTTAAGAGGCACGGAAGGGTTTAATGAGGGAATTAAACCATTCTTTAGTTGGGGACTGAGTATATAACACATTTAAAATATTAAAAAACTCCTTTCCTTCATTTTTTTTAAAACCGAAAAAAAAGAAATTTTATTCTCTTTGAATTTTTAAATTGGAACCTAGAACAAAGGATGAACATTCATCCTGTTCTTCGTTCAACCCAAAAAACCGTTTGGATTTCAAAAAACCAAAGTAAAAGGCCTTCTTTTATTTGAAAACAAAAACAAGAAAACCATTTTTCCTAAGATCGGCTCACCGAAATCAAACCCCGAAATGAGGTCGAATGGATTATTGCCAAGGAGAGGGAGGATTCGATGGAAGCGACCTTGAAGGTAAATAAATCTAAACCCTAACTCTATTTTTTGTTTCGATGCAAGAAAAAAATAATAGAGGATATACCTCGAAACGCTCTTGGTTTTCTATTGATTTTGTGGTGGGAGGAAACCCTTACAAATGTTATTTCGGTTTTCTTTTATAACCGAAAGAATTACATGGAATGAAAATAAAAACAGATTCAGTGATAATTTCTTATTGGCTCTTCTATTTGGTACTGGAAATTAGTTTGTATTTGCTCTACTATTTGGTACTAGAAATTTATTTGTATTTGCTCTACCATTCTCTGAATTTGTTGTCGATAATGTTGGAATTGTTAGTGTAGCCTCTGAATTTTGGCTGAATTCGTACTGAGATTTGTTGAATATGTTATGATTTTGGCCAATTTTGATTATGATATTCTTCTGCGACTTAGCTTATAAGTCCCTGAATTTGTTTGTACAATCTGACACTTTTTTCTCGTTTGTTTGCATGCGAATCGTGGTCGTCGGAGGGTCACCAAAGACGTGGTCGGCGATCGGAGGGACTAGAGAGGCTCCAGGAATTCGAATGGTCTAGCGCGTGTTCTTCACACGCGCGTGAAGAGTGGAAAGGTCGGCACGTGTGGCGAGTGGTATATTCGGAAGGTCATCCTTCTTCCGATCGTAGCCGTTGAATCCGGATTTGATCCAATGGCCGGAGATGAGCTGCGCATGGAATAAGATAGGGTCACTAGGTTTTTTATAATTAGATGGGTTATCCGTGTGGGCTTTTAAATGGCCTTAAAGATTTAATTATTGTTACTTTTGTTGGGTTTAATGGACTGAAAATAAATAAACTAGTCTGGGTTTTTATTTTATATTTGTATTAATGGGTATGATATGTTAAAATTGTTTTTATTTAATTAATATTGGTCTATGTTTATATTGGTTTTTTTATTTAATTAGTTAAATAATAATAATAATAAAATAAATAAACTAATAATAAAAATAATAATTAACAAAGAAACTGAATAAAAAAAATAACAATATTATTTTTGATTTTTTCACTTAAATATATAATAATAAGTATATAATAATAATTATTGTTATAACCCATTTTCAATAGGCCCAAATAAATTAAACACTACAGCCCAATAATAACCCAAATCTGAAAAAAATAATCCTAACCCTAATGATGAACTAAACTATAATATCCTGTAGCCACCGCCGTCACCAGCCGCCGCCTCCACGTGTCGATCTCCTATTGGTTCTCATGGCCGGCCGCGCACTGCTCCACCGCCCCACCGTCCAATGCATCACGTCAAACCTGCAAATATTAAAGAAGAGATTTCAGATCTGAAAATAGGCTAAAAGATATGTATATTTTATGTTATATATTGAGTATATATACCCTAAACGAACGGTGTAATATTTGGTCACGAAATTAATACAGAAAAAGAGAGATTCGAAAAAAAAAACTTCAAGCAAAAACACCACCAATATTCGAACTCAGAAAAAAGGGAGAGATCGGAAATAGTAAAGATTTGGTCTCTCTCTTTATTATTATTACTACTATTATTATATGTTTTCTTCTTATTATTATTATATGCTTTTTTATTATTATTATTATTATTATTATTATTATTGTATGTTTTGGCTCATTATTATTATTATTACGTAATCATTAATATTATATTATTCATTATTATTTTTTTATTATTTTAATATACATATATATTTTTTAGTATTATAATATATGTAATATATATATGTTACGTTTATTTATTTTTAATGTTGTTATAATATTTGTTTATCTAATTACTTTTATTATTTTGTAGATTATATTCTGAAAAGTGGGATCATGATTATTAAATTTTCCGAGTTTATATTTTCGATCATATAAAATATTTTGTAACCGATAGGTGCTGATTTCGGGCATGCTAGGGGTGCTCATCCTTCCCTACGCGTAACAGACTCCCGGACTCAACTTTGGTTTCGCAAACCTTGATATTTGGTGTTCCAATCACACCATAAAATGATTGGTGGCGACTCCCCAGACCAAAAACGGTGATTACAGCTGGCGACTCCGCTGCGGACATTTTTGAGAGTCGAGCCTCAAAATCGGTTACATCTTATTTAATGATCAAAATTTAAATTCAATTTATTTTAATTTTGTGATCCTTTATTTATTTTAAAATATTCACTAATATTTTTAAATGTTTTTTTAGGTCTCCTCATTTCATGAGCTCTCAACCCTGGCTCCGTCCATTTAAGTGGGAGCATGAAACCACTCCTTCGTGAGGTTTTGCCTCCGTGTAGAATGGGGAATTGCTTCTGGGATATTTTTCCCTTTGTCTTCGTGAGATTTATGTCCCCGTATAGACTTAGAGAAACGTATCCCCTGAATCGTACTTATCATTCTTAGTAGGGTAATAAGTATTGTTCGGGTACCTTCTAGAATCGAACCACATATAGTGAGACCTAAAATCTTACCCCTTAGAGCCATCAAGCCAAAACTCTACCCGTTTAGCAGTAACCTTTTATGCTTTGTTGCCTTTATGTATAGTTTTTCATTTTTTTATTTTTGTTGTTACATTTGTAATTTAAATTATTTTAATATGAATTAACTTTGTTTCTTTTTGAAGGCACTATAACGTTTCATAATCATCCATGTTGTATTAATTACTACGATCACGTTTTAATTTTCACATTTCACAAGCATAAAATACGATTCGCAATTGGTTCTTTATTTAAAAATATATAGCGGGAGAAAATCTAATACTCTAGATATTAATACAACATTCAAAATTGTGAATAAATCTCGTGCACACAAAATGATGGACCCGAGAACCATTTTTGAATCGATATTTTCACATTTAAGTCATGCATCATGCATTCACATGCACTCATTAGTACTAATGTTTGGGGTCCCCTGTCTCAGTAATACTGGACCAGACGACAATTCAGCATCCCTACGGAACTCGACTCAAGACGAAGAAGATGAACGAGGACAGATTGAATAAGATTAAGCAGACTCAGAAGGATCTACAAGATGATTTAACGCGAAAAATGGAAGATCAATTAGCAAGGGCTCGACAAGAAATGAAAGATCAGATTGCAAGATCTCAACAAGAAATGCTCGGGAAATTAGCACAAATGCTCGGATTCAAACAAGAAGACACTTCTATGGTTGACTTAGGGGCAAATCCCGCTAACATGATTGAAGATCCCATATACCCTTTGGGTTTTACTCCTCTTCAAACTAAGATACCATCGGAGGCTCATCCCCAGGTGGTCTTTTCTAAAGGGAAGTTACCGCTACATCCGACTAACACATATGGCCCCATGAACATACCCTCCACATCAGAAGCCAAACCGAGGGGGAATCAAGCAGAAAATTTTATCTCAGAACTTGATCAGCTGATTGAACCAAAGATTGAGACTTCAAAAGAAATTGAAGAGCGTTGTAAACGGCTCGAAGAGAAAATGGAAGCTATGGAGATTGAAGACACTTTCATCGGATTCGACGCCGACGAACTCAGCCTCATCCCAGATTTAGTATTACCCCTGAAATTCAAAATCCCAGAATTTGAAAGATATGACGGGACCAGTTGCCCTCGAGCGCATCTTATTATGTTTTGTCGAAGAATGACAGGATACGGTAGGGATGACAAGCTACTATTATACTGCTTTCAAGATTGTTTAACGGGATCCGCCACTAAATGGTACAATCAATTGAATCGTCATCAGATAAAATCATGGAAAGACTTGGCTAAATCTTTCCTGGAGCAATATAAGCATGTTAGCGATATGATACCAGGCCGTTTGACTTTGCAACACATGAAGCAAAGGTCTAACGAAAGCTTCAGACAATACGCATAACGTTGGAGAGATGTGGCAGCACAAGTTCAACCTCCTCTTAGTGAAAAAGAGAGGATGGTTATATTCATCCAAACTTTTTAAGGCTCAATCCTGAATCGCCTCATAGGCAATGCAATCACCAACTTTGCTGATCTAGTGTTATCCGGTGAGCTCATTGAGAATGCCATCAAGAGTGGCAGAATTGATGCCGGTGGAAGTTCATCCCAGAGAAGGTCAACACATGGAAAGAAGGATAATGAAGGGAATTCTGCAAGAATCTATAGCGTCAATTATTCCAAGCTTGTAACGGTGACACAACCTGCAGCCACTGGTGCTTATAATTCCTCAAACTATGATTTCAATCAGAGAAAGAAGGTTGAAAAGGAAGAATTTACTCAACTACCAATGTTTTACGGGGATCTATACAAAGAGTTGTATGATAAGCGCTTGGTGTCGCCCTTCTTTCAAGCGCCGATGCAACCCCCTTTCCTAAAATGGTACGACGCCAATGCAAAATATGATTATCATGCAGGACAAGTGGGGTATTCAATTGAAAATTGCCTAGGTTTCAAAAGGCTAGTGGAAAAGTTCATCAAGCTCGGAGTGATAAGATTCGACGACTCAGTTGAAACAGCTACAGATCCTTTGTCGAAACACGAAGATACTAAATAGGAATGACAATGTTGTTTTTGGGTTATACAAAAGTAAATTATGCATAGTAGGCTAAGATATTACTCTACCTTGGCCATAGTAGGTCACTTGTTGTTTTTATCTCTTCCGATGAGATGTTTTTGTAAACTACCTCGTTAGCCTAAGCCCACACTGGCAGCGAGAGTCTTTTGTAAGGGCCCAAAACTACAAGTTGCAATGAAGCATATTTTGTGTAATACATTGAGGTTGAATGTTGTGCGAACCAACTTTAGAAGATAGAGACAACCCAACTGGGCAACATGACCATACAGATTCTTACACTTCAAAGGTTCAGACTGTTAAAAATTATTTGGGGCATCCATTTCTAAAAAAGGTTCCGAGAAAGAAGGCTAAATCAAAAAAGTTCAAGCAACTTCCATTATGACCAGTGAAATCAGGGACACCCCTTGAAAAATCACGACATCCATGCATTCAAGCATTTTGCATTTACAAATCATACATTTAGATTAAACATGCATCGAGCATAAATTAGGAACATCCTTTGAAAAAAGAAATCATGTCATTCATGCATTCAGATATTACGCATTTAGACATCATGCATTCAGACTTGACATACATTGAGCATTCATGATGCACATATTTTACTTGTACATAAAAACAGGTCCATAGAAGAGACCGAAAGACCTTAATCAGGGGGCAACAACATGATGACCAACATTTGACCCCGAGAAGGCTAAAATAACACAGATTTTTCAGGTAATGACTCCAGAATTTTGAACGGTAGCTAATAAAGGTTTTATTTTGCGTTCAGGTCCTAACTACCCATCATGGAGCACCATAAACAACTTTTTTCCCAATGTCGCCTACGTCAATGGTGGTTGGTTAATTTTGCTAAAACCTTGCTTTTTTGACAGCTATGTTGAGGATTAAATCTTCATGCAGATCTCGTTTTTTCCATATTTGTACAGACAGTACATGTGAATTAAAATTATTTTGAGAGAAAAACAAAGAAGAAATGAAAAATGAAAAAATGATAGAAAATGAAAAGTAAAATGTGAAAAAAATGTGAAAAAAATGAAAAAATGAATAAAAATGAAATGAAAAAATCAATAAAGACATGCAGAAACAAGACATTGGACAATTCAAATGTCCTTCAAAAATCCATTTTCGCGAATGGTCGAAGGAAATCCATTCCTTTGGAAAAATCCAATCTTGTGATTGGTGCAAACTGCTTGTACCCAGAGTAATTGTACAACTAGTCCGGAGCAAACGACTACCGGTAAAGGTAAAACAAATCCGTTAATCCCAGTGCATTTGGGAAAAATGCATTGACAAGGACCATTCAAATGTACATTGAAATCTATTTTTATGAATGGTCAAGGAATTAAATCCTTGGAACCAAATGATTGTACCCAGAGTAATGGTACAGCTAGCCCGGAGCAAACGGCTACCGGTAAAGGCATATCAAATTCGTTGATCCCTGTGCATTTGGGAAAAATGCAAAGAAGATACATGACATCAATTGAATCAGATATTTAGATCTTCCAGACCTGATCTTACCCCTCCGTTGATGGAGTGGATGGATCCAACTCAGTCCTACTTCTCTGTTGATGGCGCAGTAGGATTCAAATCACATACTTGATCTCGTCCCCGTTAATGGTGTGGCCAGATCCCATGCTTCTCCGTTGATAGAGCAGTATGATCCAGACTTGATCTTACCCCTCCGTTGATGGAGTGGATAGATCTCAATCCAGACCCGTTTCTCTGTTGATGGCGTAATAGGATTCGAATTACAAACTTGATCTCGTCCCCGTTGGTGGTGTGGCCAGATCCTATTCAATCATGCTTCTCCGTTGATGGTGCAATATGATTTAAACTTGATCTTACCCCTCTGTTGATAGAGTGTATAGATACAACTCGGTCCTATTTCTTCGTTGATGGCGTAATAGGATCCAAATTACTGAAATCTGATCTTGTCCCCGTTGATGATGTGGCCAAATCTGAATCACTGAAGTTCGATCCTGCTTCTCCATTGATGGTGAAGCATATCACAGTTTGATCGATCTCGTTTTATCGTTGATGGTATAACTAGACCAAATTTTGTATTTACGAATATTACATCATAAAAAAAAGGGAGGAAGAAGAAAATATATATGTCAAATCGTACTTTTTTATCGGATACAGTTGAATCCAGCTTGGTAGCCCTTGTCTTATTGTCAATGTTGCAGCAAGATCAAGTTTTCTCCGAAGATGACAATATCATGAGTATCGTAGCAAGCCAAGCCTATTTTGTCTTCTCCAATGGTTCAGTCGCAACTTTTGTTCTCTTCAAAGATCTCCTCATTTTGAAGATTTTGCAAACAAGAGTGGTGGAGTAGATCAAGTCAAGCTCCAGTAGAAGAAGCGGTGGCCAAAAGAACCACAACTTTACCAAGAGAACCTCAACCTTACCAAAAAGAGCCTTAACCTTACCAGAAGAGCCTCAACCTTACCAGAAGAGCCCCAACCTTACCGAAAAGAACCCTAACCTTACCTACAATAACCCTTACCATTCCCAACCCCTGAAAATCATACCAGGTGAAATGTGTTATTCTTTATCTTTGCTCTATAGTCGTTACACAACAATGAGCAAAGAGGGGCAGCTGTTATAACCCATTTTCAACAAGCCCAAACAAATTAAACACTTCAGCCCAATAATAACCCAAATCTAAAAAAAATAATCCTAACCCTAATGATGAACTAAACTCTAATATCCTGTAGTCGCTGCCGTCACCAACCGCCGCCTCCACGTGTCGATCTCCTATTGGTTCCCATGGTCGGCCGCCGCACTGTTCCACCGCCCCACCGCCCAAAGCATCACGTCAAACCTGCAAATATTAAAAAAGGGATTTCAGATCTGAAAATAGGCTAAAAGATATGTATATTTTATGTTATATATTGGGTATATATACCCCAAACGAACGGTGTAATATTTGGTCACGAAATCAATACAGAAAAAGAGAGATTCGAAATAAAAAAAAGAAACTTCAAGCAAAAACACCACCAATATTCGAACTAAGAAAAAAGGGAGAGATCGGAAATAATAAAGATTTGGTCCCTCTCTTTATTATTATTACTATTATTATTATATGTTTTATTATTATTATTACTATTATTATTATTATTATATTATATGTTTTTTTATTATTATTATTGTATGTTTTGTCTCATTATTATTATTACGTAATCATTAATATTATATTACTCAATATTATTTTTTATTATTTTAATATACATATATATTTTTTAGTATTATAATATATGTAATATATATATGTTACATTTATTTATTTTTAATGTTGTTATAATATTTGTTTATCTAATTATTTTTATTATTTTGTAGATTATATTCTGAAAAGTGGGACCATGATTATTAAATTTTTCGAGTTTATATTTTCGATCATATAAAATATTTTGTAAACGATAGGTGCCGGTTTCGGGCGTGGTAGGGGTGCTCATCCTTCTCTACGCGTAACAGACTCCCGGACTCAACTTTGGTTTCGCAAACCTTGATATTTTGTGTTCCAATCACACCATAAAATGATTGGTGGCGACTCCCCAGACCAAAAACGATGATTATAATTATGTAACAAATATATATAAAAGTAGCATATAATATTTTTTTGATTTTTTAGTTTATAATAAAAGTAACAAAATTTAAATGGTAATAAAAGCTAATGAAAAGTAAAAGGTAATAATATTTACATATATTAGTATTTTTGAATTTTTAAAGAAAACAAAGCCCGCTTTATTCGAAATTAAAACTGGTTTAAGCCCCAGATAAAATTAGTGATTACAAAATCTATGACCTTGAAATTGGTGGTTGAAAACCAACACACAAACCACTAGACTAGCACCATCTTTATATCAAATTTAACATTCGTATATTAAATATCTAATAAATTTGATTTGAATGTTTACAATTATTTTATTTTAAATATTAAATATTTAAATATTTTAATTTGAATACCAAGCGACTTTTAATCCTGTTAATTTCATTTTATACTCTTTAATTTTCATCAATAAAATAGTCTTTAAATAATATGTATTGTGATTCATGACATAAAGGTGGTGCTAGCCTAGTATAATGGTTAGCTAAAGGTTACGGGTTCAATTTCTAGCTTTCTTGATTTTCAAAATTTATTTCTTCTTATTCAGTGGTGATACGTGTCACCACCTGATTGAAAAAAAATATATAATAAATATTTCATAAAAATAAATCATTCAATCTTGTGGTGATACGTGTTATCACCGGACTGGATGATTAATTTTATTTATTAATTTAAAATTATGATTAGATTAAAATAATAAATAAAATATAAGGATTAAATGTGTAATTTTATAGATTTTAATTAAACAACCACGTCACCACCATTAACTTTTTTGTTAGGATTTTAACGGCGGTGACTCAAATAGGTAAGTTTTAAAGTTGGGTGACCAAAATAGGTATCTCCAATTAGCTGAATGATCACTGGAGTAGTTTACCCTAGAATAAATTATTAAAATATTATAATAATTTTTCAGCTTACGACAATAAACATCGCTTCCGATATTTATCTAACGGTTAAAAGAAAATAAGATGGTAAAATGACAATGTAAGATTAATAAATTTTATTATTTCTATACTCTTACACTTCATGATTTCTTGACACAAAATATATAATTTAAATCCTTAATTAAACTTTCAAATTTATAACGAAATTATATAGTTTTTATTCGGATTAATCGATTAATGTATTTATAATTAAACAAAAATTAAACAAAAATTCAAAAATTATTTTTCATAAAAAAGAGTATTATTCTTTTTTAAAAAAACACTTAAAAAGAAAAATTCAAAAATATTATCATAAAAATAATAAAAAAATATTTGCAAACTTCATGGTATTGTCCTTAAATAAAATTCTACCACAATTCAACACATACCAATCAAACAAGCACACCATATGAATGATGCAATTGAACTACATGATTAGGGAGTGTGTCAACCTCAACCAAACTATTGAAACTTCCACAACCTCCTACGTTTTCTCTTTGCCCGAGTTTGAAGATGGCTCTCATTGCTCCCTCACTACAAGATAAGTTATCAATAAGTTATCATTTAATTTAGGTGATTCAAAGAAGCTAAAACGACTCTTTAAATCACAATAAAACTCTCTCAAAAACCTATTCTTGTTCAACACACAAAACTACTACAAAACCTCAACCTCCATCACTTGAAACTAAACTTACCTTGAAAGAAAGATCACCCAGATTTAAACAGAAGTTTCTTTTACCTTAAACGAGATTTTATCAGATAACCCTCAAAAAATTTGTCTTTGGTTGTTTGCAATGACAAAAAATGAAGAAAATATAGCTTAAGAGCTGACTTTATACTCTCTGTAATAAGCAGAAAATAAATACCCCAAGACCTCCTTTTCATCATTTAGCCAATTACCAAAACCCCCAAGGCCTCAACCCACTCAAACCAACCAAATCCCCACTAAACTTTAAGCCCGATAAGACCCTCAAGGCCCAAATACGAGGCTCATGCCTTGGGTTAACTCGACACCGAGTCTCAAAACTCGGATCGTGAAAGGATGCGTTTTTCTCAACAAGATCCTAAGTTCTCTATTTCAATAAAAAAAAGATTCCATTTTCATATGTGTTTTTCTCAACATTGATCACTATTACCAGCGGGGTCATGAGCCATGCAACTGTCTACAAAAGAGAAGAAAACATAAACAAAGGCAAATTCTTGATCTGATAGGATCTACACGCGGTAAAGGACTAGAAAACAAGCAATTCTTCGAATCAATTGACCGCACAGAGTTGAAAGGATGCGTCCATTATTGATATGGCAATCATCTCAGTGAATTTCCTTTCATATATTTGCCTAATTCCACTTGGAATGAAGAAAAGATATAGAAGCTAAAGTGTTTCGAATATGTGAAACTTATAAACTAGCATGCTCAGATTCTGTGTAATGAAACGGTGCAGGCAACTGGTTTATAACTCCCAGCTAAATGTAGACAACTAAAGTTATATCGATGTAGTTCAGGCAAGTATCGAAAATAGAACAATAATCAGTGAGACAAGTTACTGCATCAATAAGGCACAACACAAGGAAATTAAAAGCATACCTTGAGTGCTTTGGAATTGGGCTATTGAGTTGTTAGCATCATGACAAATTAGCACTATTACTGGCAGATACTGCCCTGTATTCACAAGACCAATGCCACTTGTTATTTCTGTGTTGTGAAATGCTTTGGCAAAGACAGTGATGACAAAGAGATTGATTCTGAATGAAATTATAAGTACAACAACCGACACGATTGAGTTATAATGGAGATCTTCTTGCACTAGAACTTTCTTGTTGCAATCTATTTCTCACGATTGCACGAGAGCAGAGTGCAAGAACAAATTTTGTGGCATAATAATTCAGCCCACAACTCCAACAATCTGCTTGATGGTTTTGGATCTGAGTTTTGGAACCAAAATGTTTTCGAATGTGAAACCATTAGAGCATTAATCAACTTGCAATATTGTATGAAATTTGCTTGCAATCAGGGGCGGAGCTAAAAAATTATTTAAAGGGTGTCATTTTTTTAAAATTATATTTAAGATGTGTCAATTATTTATAAAATAATGTCATTTATATTTTTTTAAAATATTATATATATAGATCATATAAAAAAGACAAACTAAAAAATTTTGGGGTGTCATTTGACACAAGGGTGGCTCCGCCCATGCTTGCAATGGAGGAAAGTTTGTGACCAAGACGAAGTTTGGAGCCAATAGGTATTGTTTCACCAAACATACAAGCAAATGAAACTGTCATTGTAGTAATAAGAACATCAAAAAATACTTCCAGCTTTCTCACACCATAGTTCTCAAGGAACAAGACAAAAGTATAACAAGACAAAGAAAACGAACAACCAAATAAGAAAATGTAAGAAAACGCAAGGAGGTTTTTTGAATAGGCCTAAGCCTTTTCGGTTTTTTAATTTTTGGGTGTACCATCCTGATTTTAATAGCATTGTAGAGCACTCTTGGAAGGAGGAGACCTCAGGTAATCCAATGGAGATTCTTTTCTTTAAACTGAAACGACTCAAAGATCCTTTCTGTGAGTTGAATGAGAAGTGTTATGCCCATCTTTTTGAGCGTGTACGAGTTAAGAGAAAGGAGTTAAGGGAGCACCAGTTATTAAATCTTGTTGATCCTGTTGCTAGTTTGGAGCATGAAAAGGAGCTGCAATTGGAATTAGCAAACTTGGAGAAGGTTGAATTGTCTTTTTTTTCAGCAAAAGGCTAGGGTTAGTTGGCTTCAGGATGGTGATCAGGGAATCAAATTCTTTCATACAGCTGTCACATCAAGGAAAAAGAAAAACACGATTAGGGTTTTGTATGATGATAGTGAGAATCGGTTGAAAAGCTTTGATAATTTGTTTGAGGAATTGATAAGGTTCTATACGAAGCAAATTGGTTCTGAAGATGACAATGTTTCTGGATGTAGTTTGCAGTTACTTCAAGAGCTTTTGGATTTTGCACCTTTTGAGGTGGAGAGTCTAACTAGAGAAGTCACTTTAGAGGAGGTTAAGGGTGTAGTGTTTGGACAAGGAAGGGATAAAGCTCTTGGTCCGGATGGGTATACTGCTAGTTTTTTTCAAGCTGTTTGGCCAATTGTGAGGGATGATTATTGTGCTGCTGTTAAGTATTTTTTTCCTCTCTTCTGAGATATTACCAGCTTTTAATGCTGCCACGATTGCTTTGGTTCCAAAGACTTTGAATGCTTCTCTAGCAAAGGATTTTCGTCCTATTACTTGCTGCTCGGTTGTGTATAAGTCTATTACAAAGATATTGGTGTCTAGGCTTTCGAGGTTGTTCCCTGTCATGATAGCTGAGAATCAATCAGCCTTTATTCAAGGTAAGAGTATCATTGATAATACACTGCTTGCTCAAGAACTTGTAAGGGGGTACAACAAGAGGGGGCTTTCACCTCGATGTGCTCTAAAAGTGAATCTTCAGAAGACTTTTGATTCAGTTCATTGGAAGTTTCTTTTGCAGGTTTTAGAAGCTTTGGATTTGCCTTTGTAGTTCAGGGAATGGATCAAAGCATGTTTTACTAGATCGAGATTCTCTATCTCGCTTAATGGAAATTTAGTTGGATACTTTAAAGGGATGAGGGATGTTCGGCAAGGTGACCCTCTTTCCCCTTACTTGTTTGTTTTGGCAATGAATGTGCTATCTAGAATGCTTGATGCTGCAGCGGCTAAGGGTATTTTCCAGTTTCATCCTAAATGTAAGAAGCTTGACTTAACTCATTTATGCTTCGCGGATGATCTCTTGATATTTTGCAAAGAAAAATTGGATTTGGTTTTGGGAGTGAAGTGTGTTCTGAAAAAATTTTATAAGATCTCGGGACTAAAATTAAATGCTTCCAAGACTGAGATTTTCTTCTCAGGAGTCTCGATTCATAAAGTTGAAGAAATGCAGACGACTACTGAGTTTAGGCTTGATGTGTTGCCTGTGAGGTATTTAGGGCTTCCATTGGTTACAAGAAAGCTTAGTCGAAAGGATTGCGCTATTCTTATTGACAAGATCAAAGCATGAATGAATAGCTGGGCAGGGAGGCACTTGAGTTATGCTGGGAGAATGCAACTCATAAGGTCAGTGTTATACAACATGACCAACTTCTGGTGTGTGCAAATGGTTCTTCCAAAGGGTGTCTTAAAGGATATTGAATCGTTATGTTGCCGATATTTTTGGAACGGGGAGAATAAGTCTACTGCGGGTACCCACGTAAGTTGGAAGCACATTTATCTTCCTAAGAGTGAGGGGGCTTAGGGATGAAGAACTTGCATGAGTGGAATATGACTTGCATGGTAGGTTTGATGTAGCAAATTACTTCTAGGAAGGATACACTTTGGATTGCTTGGATTAAATTGTTTGTATCAAGCAAGAGGATTTCTGGATTATGGAGAGTAAACAACAATTCAGTTGGTTGTTCAAGAAGCTTCTCAAGTTGAGATGTGTGGCAGTGTCGGTCTTAGCTGCAGGCAGAAGTCTCTCCAAAAGGGAAATCTGGAGGGGCATCCGTGAATCCAGAAAAGTAGTAGCATGAGATAAAGTGGTATAGTTTGGTATGCATATCCCTAAGCATACGATAATTAAGTGGATGACAATTTTGGATAAACTTCCTACGATGATACGGTTGGCTCGAATGGGGATAGTTGATGAGGAAGGTTGTATTTTATGTAATGGTTCAGTTGAATCCGAAGACCATTTATTCTTTGATTTTCTATTTTCCAAGCAGTTTTAGAGATTGAGTCTATGTTGCTTCGACATACATCGTGAGGTCTTGAACTGGCCTGAGGAGCTCTCCTGGGTGGTGTCCAGGTTCAAAGGAAGGTTAGTTGTCGCTTTGATCGGTCAACTTGCATGTCAGACTTCTCTATATTTGATATGGGAGGAACGTAACCGTAGGGTTTTTCGAGGAGTACAGAGGTCCTGCACTCAGTTGTTTGATTGTCTAAAGGATATTATACGCATTCGTTTATATCCTAAAAAAATTAGGATATGAAATGTACAGGGCGATTTATTAGTTGCTTGGGGGATTAGTTTGTAAATGAGTAGCAGTTTTTATTGCTTTTTTGGATTAATGAATTACAAAGATTATCCAAAAAAATAGTATTTGAGAATTTGAGGGAACTATGAGTCTATAACATTAGAGCAAAAATCTCATTCTCTATAAGATCATGTTCGATTCTATTCTCTAACTTAAAAAATCTTTTAAAATTAAATTTTAAACTCTAACCTCAATTTTCATATCTTACATCTTACTCCCAAAAAATACAATTTACTTATAATTTTCTAAACCTTAATAACAACCTTTAACATTAAACCTTAAATCCATTATTTTAAAATAGGACATCAAATGACATACAATAAAGAGACTTACGATTTTTACAGTCTTCGAAAATTCAGAGATCATATCATTAAAAACACAAAAATAGTATAAACAAAAAAGAAAACAAAAAAAAAATCATCAAAATCGACCAGAACATTGACTGACCAATCACACTGTAATAAGAACACCAACTCACAAAGACAAAGCAACAATAGAACTTCCAACAACTTCTTGTATATCTGCTCTAATTAGAGCAAGCTCTGCTATTACACACAAAATCATCCTAGCCCAAATTGGGTACTTCACACTACAAAGCTCATCCAAGTGTTTCCCCATCACCATACCAAGCCTTACCGCCAACAGTTGAACCAACAATTGCATAGCCGTAGCCCAAAGCCTACAACAAAGAGTAATTGGTTATAGCCCGGCTTTGAGATCCCCTTCTAAATTTCCAAGATCCAAGAACGCTATTGACACTAAAAAGAAAACTAAAAGAGAAACAACAACCACTGTTGATTCTCATTAATATTTAATGACCTTTTCTTTTTATGTATTTTGATATTTTTTTTTCATTTTTATTCTTTTGTTTTTCGTACTATTTTTTAGATTAAGAGCTTGCCACATAGCTGCAATTGGCATCTAGGCTATAATGGCCTAGGGTCGATGCATTGTGTCACATCCTACACATTGGGTTTGTGGCAATCGCGCACAAGTCCGACAACAAGATTTCATTAGGCTTGTCAAGACCACCAGACTTCGCCTAAAACTTGGAGAATGCTAGAGAGCTCGTTTCGAATATGATAAAAGAAAACTTATCAGATAAAGATAAGGGAGAAATCTTACCATATCAAGGAGATCATCTATCTAAGGAAACATTCCTATAAATTGATGTAATTAGATAGGATTTGATCGAATTTCCATAGATAGATGGTTTTGTATTTAATTTGGACTAATCTTGTCTATCCGTTAAATCGATCATGACCATTGATTGAGTGGAAACTCAACTATAAATAGAGAGCTTCCACCCTCATTTGTACTCAATAAATTCCCTTCATCCTCTCTAAGAGAGTAATAAAGCTCTAAGGTATTTACTCTAGTTTCTCCTTGTTCTTTCTTTAGCTTTTTGTTCTTGTTGCCTCATGAGTGGATAAGAGTAACCACCCTAGTGCTTACGTTTCCGCATTTATCGAAGCCTTGAGGGCTTGACCAGGCCTTTACCGAGTGGCTAAGAGTAGCCATCCTAGTGCTTACGTTTCTCACAAGGCTAGTTGAAGGCTGACTTAGTCATAGAGATCAAACCAAATAGCGTCACGAGACATCTAAGGCTTCACTTTCTGAATGAATAGCCAATTTCTACGAATGTGAAACTCCACAAACGTTACAAGTGGCATCAGAGCGAGTTGAGGGGACTTGTATGCAAACCTGCTTGTAGTACATTTAATCTAGTTCATGAAAAATTATAGTGATGGCAAGAAGAAAAAATGATGTTACGATGCAGACATTGGAGTCCTTTAAGGATGATATCTTATAGGAAGTTTAAGATGATCTCAAAAACATGTACTATGACTTGAACGATTAGGATTACATCCTTAAGACCACCACGGAGAGCATAAAAGAGACCCAAGGTATCTTGGAATCTTGCCTTAACTAGTTGGAGTCCATGAAGGATAGGTTCAACAACGAGACCCAATGTGTTCTCAATGAATTGAAGAACACGCGAGGGAGTAATGTTTGTAAAGTCGAGGTAAAGGCTTTGCAGATCGAGATGGATAAGCTCAAGAATGAGCTACTCAATTGCAAAATTGCATTGAGTGAATGGAGTGTGCTCAAGATCTTTTTAGACGAACATAGACCCAGGTTAAAGCGCGTATTAGAGCAATGTGATGCCCCAAAATATTCGAAGGCTATAGTTACAACTGAATCGCCAACGGAGCATATAAAAGAATCGACAACCAACGTAAAGTTTTCTAAACCCATATTGAAAGATAGTGGGGGTGATGGGACTAAGTTCATGCCAAAGAAAAAGACAAGCAGAGGATTGAAGTGTTACTTCTGTGATGGACCATACTTGTTAAGGAGTTGTCTCGAGAAGAATCACCTTTCTGCCATCGTTAAGGAATCCGACGAGTCACAAGTAAAAGTAATGCGACTTGATGTAATTTCATATTCCAGCAAGCCAAGTAAAAACCAAGGTGCAACTACAAGTTCCATAGTAGTTGAACCAAAGTTGAAACCTGATGCGGTAGTGAATGATAGATCCATCAAGCCGAGAGAGAAAAAGCGAATAGAGTGCTACCATTTAAGTGGCCACAAAAGTTGCAAGATTGCCCGTTAAATTATACTACAACCTATATTGATCAAAGGTTAAAAGAGCTATCCATGTCCGAGAAGGCTACTAAGGAGCTTACCGAGGGTGTTCGTGAGAAAACACTTTTTAGAGTTCACAATCAAGAAAAGGTCGAAGGGTTCGAAGCCAAAGAGGGACATAATGATTGTGGAGACACCACCCATGTGTAAGGTGGAAAACAAGGGGATGACTTCAAGTAAGAAGCACCAACGCAAGAGGAAGCACTAAACTTCGAGGAAGAAAGGTCGATGCAAGAAGAGAGCTCCAAACATCAAGTCAGATGGGAAGATGCAATCGAGGGCAATAGACTTCGTAAAAGGACTGATGCAACACAGTGCAAAGAACCTCTTGGCGGATGGTTCAATGCAAAGGGGCCAGACTTCATAGAGACAGAAGGATTGACCCATTTTAGATTAAATGTAACCAAGATGAAGGTACATCTCAAACACAATACTTGTACTTTTGATTTTGATTTGACATCATTTTTGAAGTGTAGTTCAGCTTAGACCTAACTCATTTTACGGAGAAGGCAAAGCTTGGAAGGGATCTTTTAGAGTTCTAAGAAGCCAACCAAACTTGTTGACGAGTTTGTGAGTTTTTCTAGTGTTCAATGTGGTAAAACCAAGACTTTATCACAAGACCTAGAATGTTTGATTCAAGGTAAATTAAGTTAAGATGGATATGTATTTGAAGGTTTCTTAGCACACGACATCACTTGGCGGAACAAGTCAAAGGGAGCAGTCATTGTGGGGGGACATGAGCAAGTTAAAACATTGAGAGGCCACCAAGATGGTGTAAGGAATGGTGTATAGGATCGATATAATCCATTGAGGAAGGAGTCAACACAAGCAGTTCTTATGGGGGAATCACATCAAGTCGAGGCACCGAGTAGCAGTATCCAAGATGGAACAACCCAAGATCGTTCTAATGGAGCGACGAGGCCGTCGCTAAATTCGGTGAGGGAGAATGTCACGTCCCACACATTAAGGTCCATGACAATCGCGCACAAGTCTGACAACAATATTCCATCGGGATTTCCAAGACCACCAGACTTGGTCCAACACTTGGAGGATGCTAGATATCCCATTTCGAATATGGAAAGAGAAAACTTATCAGATAAGGATAAGGCATAAATGTTACCATATCAAGGAGATCAACTATCCAAAAAAACATTCCTATGAATTGATATAGTTAGATAGGATTTAATAGAATTTCCTTAGATATGTGATTTTGTATTTAATTCTGGATAATCATGATCATCTATGTAAATTGATCCTGACCATTGATTGAGTGGGAGTTCAACTATAAATAGAGAGTTACCACCCTTATTTGTACTCACTCAGTTCCCTTTATCCTCTCTAAGAGAGTAATAAAGCTTTAAGGCATTTACTCTAGTTTCTACTTATTCTTTCTTTAGCTCTTTATTCTTTTTACCCTTCGAGTGGCTAAGAGTAGTCACCTTAATGCTTACGTTTCCGCATACATCGAAGCCTTAAGGGCTTGTAAAGGCCTTTTCTGAATAAGAGTTCTCGCAAGGTTAGTTGAAGGTTGACTTAGTCAAAGAGATCGGACCAAATAGTGTCACGAGGTGTCTAAGGCTGCACGTTCCGGACGAGTAGTTGAGTTTTACAAATGTGAAAATCTACGGGAGTGACAATTGCATGCAATGCAAATATGAGACTACGGATCAAGGGATTGATGGGAAAGTTTGCACCCTTTAGGATTTGTTTTTTATTAATTTCAATAAAAAATATTTCTATTGATATTAAAGTAAAAATTATTATATTTTAATAGTGTCTTAAATTAATAGAACGTTCAATGAACCGTTTTTAAACTTTTCGACAGGAAGTTCATTTATATTCATTTATTTATTAAACGAACAAATATGAATATGATTTTTTGTTAATTTAATTAAATGAATGAACATGAATAAAGAGTTTGTTCATTTATTTATATTCGTGAACGTTCGATAATCAATTAGTTTATGTTCGTTCATTTATATTCGTTTATGTTTGTTCATTTATGTTCTTAAATTTATTTATATATGTCTAGGAGTGTTAATTATATGTAACCCTAATCTTAACTTGGGGTGTATGTTAGGTTTAAAACATAGATTTATATTTTAACGTTACTTGAGAATACTTTATGAATAAAAATAAATTACATCTCAACTTCCTAATAATTACATGAAATTACATCTCAACTTCCTAATAATTTCCAAAATAATTATAATAAAAGAGTCTGCAAGTAACTATACTAAAAAGTATATGTAGAAAATTGTTCGGTAGAGATCTTTGTCTACTAATTCTTAGGTCCAGGGATCTTGAAAAAAAATAACCTAAAAAAATAAGCTATAAAACTTAGTTTATATCTATAGTTCAGACAAATATCACAATATCACTCGGTTCACAATCATAGATATAACATAGATTTCTGTAGTAAATAAACACAAAGAGTGATGAATGTAATTTCATAAAGAATGTATTCCCATACTCCGAACGCCAATAATAGTGGTGGCAAAGCCAGCCGGTCATAGTGAAGGTAATTTCCTAGAACTCATCACCTCTTATTTCATAAAACATAGTGTGGTCGAACCATCTTCCTCCAATAGTCTCACCCCACACATGCTATGTAATCAATGCCACATATCTCAAATGTCTCGTCATAGATATTCGTACAATATACGAAGCACACAGTTTAGATAATATGTTCATCATAGTCTCATAGTGTAACAAAAAAATCAAAGTATCACATCATATGTCATAATATCACAAGATCGCAGTAAATAAATAGCCATAGAACACAAAAAATCTAGCACAGAAAGAGAACATACCTCTCGTCGCACAAGTACTAATATTGACACGGACGTTTTTCAAATTATGAGCTAGGTCCTGGTCTAGCTGAGTTAGGACCTACAAATTAGTTCTAAAAATCAATTTCATTCTAATAGTACTATGTCACCTAAATAAACTAAAAAGAATACATACGAGTATCACAAGTGATAGCCGCAAGAGTCTATTCAACAAGAGGCGAAGAAGGTGAAGGTAAAACGTCTTCTTAGAATCAACGTCGTCTGAATTGTTTTCGTAATTATCTGATCTCTATTACAACAATGATCCTCATAAAAAGAATCTGCCTCCCGTGAATTATGATATATACATAAATAAATTTGGGTTGTTATGCTTGTGTCAACCAGGTGCTCTAACCGTCTCTCAGGCAATACAATTGGCAGAGGAAGTTGTTTCCCTAGCTCCATCACTAACCTTATTAGTAGTTCACTAATAAAATCTTCGTCTAGCTTACCCATATCTTTGAATGAAAAAATATTATAAGATAATTTTTGAATTGTTTCCTTGTTCATGTGTAAGCTGGGAACCTACTTTTGCAAAACTGTCAAAGCCAAAGAATCATCGCAAAATTCAAATACTCCAAAAAACACTGCTTGAATACAAGAAACAAAACCAAAGATCGTGTATCATCCTTTACATCCTTAATTTTATTCAACGTATCAATACAATCATCCCAAATACGAAAAGAAAATTTCAAAGCAAAAAGGATCCTATAATATCCATTACCTTCCATGATAATTTCTCAAACCCTTTATTCTCATTTTTTTCTTTCATATACTCAACCAAGAACAAACCTATTGATGATATTGTTGACAATAATTTCAAACATTCACCAACAACAATTTCAGATCCATTGTGACAACATTATCTTATGTTCTCGATTATTCTCAAAACCACTAATTCTCTCAGGAACTGAAATATTCTAACCCTTCTTTGGGTCAGAAGTTTGACCATGCAGACTTTATTTGTTTGTCTCCAATAATCATTGTAACTAAGAGAATGCAACGTTGGTGTAGCCACAAAAGAGAGCATAGGTAACTCTTATCTGAGGCCTTTTTACGAACACATCATTTGCAATCCTGATCTCTCTTCTAATTTAGTCGATGAAATAATGAGTGTTAGAGATTTCCCCATGTGTAAAAGCATCACCGGGCCATATCTCTCAGTTAAGGCTAGTAAAGATCGGTGGGGCAATTTCCCAACTTGGATAAAGTTGCCAATGATAGGAAACTTCAGTGGATATAGCGGGAGATTACGCTTTCCAAGATCGTAATGTAACCTCTAAAATAAACCTAATTTTTTAGATTATAAGTTAGGGTTTACGTTACGAAAACTTGTTTTGTAAGCTAGGGTTTTTATAAAATTAAATATATTATTCGGATAAATTATTAAATAATTAATAATTTAAAATATTGAAACATTCAACGTTTAAATATACAGAGTTCAACCCTTAAATGATAAACAATAATAATTTAGAAAATCCGAGTAAAAAGTCTCAAGTCTTTAATACATAAAGTAATATCCAATTAAAAGTTATAATCCAAAAAATAAAACTGTAAAACATACTATAGTAATAAACTGAATTAATATCCTCCAAGTACCGTAGAACCACTCTAACTCTATCACACCAAACAGAAGTGAAAACTCGACCCGTAGGTGGAGCCACTAAACTGAAGTGGTATATTATAGAACCACTGAACAGAAGCGATAAATCACTAACTTCTCTGAACACATACAATCTAACCAGATGTAATGATAAATGCAGATACAAAATCAGAATGCATGCCTTATAATCTAACAGGAGGCAAGCATGACAAATATCAGGATCAAAAATGTAATGTCAGGATCATGCATGATCATACGGGTTTAATAGAAATTGAACATACTGAGTAACAGAATTAACAGAAGAGAACACACTTGAAGCAGAAAGTCAATGCCTAGAATGATGCCTATTAGACTCAGCTCTACCACTAGATCGAGCAGGAGTAGAACCTACAATTAACAGAATAATAGAAACACTACTATGCTACTAACAGATAAGTACACGTAACAGAAGTAATACGGAACTCACGTGCGGGTCCCGAAGACTGTTAAATAGGAGGTTGTCCAGGAGAAGGAGGAGGCAGATGCTCAGGGTCAGAATCCACATCACCTGAACCAAACAGAAACTGATTTAGAATACGTTATAGATAACTTCCAAATAACAAATCGAACTTAAAAGCCCTAAAAACGACACTTCTGGTTTGAATTTTGAAAAACAGACAGCGCCATCGAACTAAGGACGTCGAAAAACATAAAGTGGGTCCAAGTTAGAAAAAGTCAACGCTGACGTTAGCATAGTCAATACTGATGTGAGTAGATGACGTCAGTATGACGTTAGCGGGTCAAGGGTCGGGTTGGGTTTCGGGTCGATTGGTTCGGGCTTTGGGTCGAGTCGGTCTTGGGCCGGGACAAATTTTCTCGAGAAAATCTAGAATTTCCAGACTGTATAATTACCAATTTCTTACTATTTTAAAACTCTATACGAGGCATCGCTGTAAACTGTATAGGGTTTCCCTAACTCTAGCTATATCAAAATTGGTTCTTGTGTCAGAACTGATTTGAGTTTCTCAAAACTCTCCTGTTGAGCCTCAAACCATGTAACGGAACATCTTTCCTCAGAAGCTTAGTTAGCGGAGCGGCAATAGACGAAAAGCCCTCCACAAACCTCCGGTATTAACCGGCTAATCCCAGAAAGCTACGAACCTCATCCATATTCTTAGTTTGTTTCCAATCCATGATAGCCTCAATTTTCTTCGGGTCAACCTGAATACCCTTAACTGAAACAACATGCCCTAGAAAAACAATATTCGAAAGCAAGAACTTACTCTTACTGAACTTTGCATAAAGTTGTTTCTCTCTCAGAGTTTGTAACACAATACGGAGATGTTGCTCATGCTCCTCCTCAGACTTGGGATAAACTAGAATATCATCGATAAAGACCATAACAAACTAATCCAGATAGGGTCGAAACACCCGATTCATCATGTCCATGAATGTTTCAAGGGCATTCGTAAGTCCGAAGGGCATTACCAGAAACTCGTAATGACCATAACGAGTACGAAAAGCTGTTTTGAAAACATCAGAATCCTTAATCGTGAGTTGGTAATTACCAGACCTCAGGTCAATCTTAGAGAATACAGAAGCTCCTCGGAACTGGTCAAATAGATCATCGATACGGGGAAAGGGGTACTTGTTCTTGATGGTTAACTTGTTCAACTTCCGGTAGTCAATACACAGACGCAGAGAGCCATCTTTTTTTTTAACAAACAGGATAGGGGCTCCCCACGGAGAAACACTGGGTCGTATGAAACCTCTATCCAGAAGTTCTTGTAACTGAACCTTAAGCTCATTGAGCTCCTTCGAAGCCATCCGATACGGTGCCATAGACACTGAAGTTGTCCCCATATACAACTCAATACTGAACTCCACCTCTTCCCGCTTAGGGGGCACTCCTGGTAACTCTTCTGGAAAAATATCAGGAAATTCGCACACAACTCGGATCTTATCCAACCTAGAATCAGATTACCTCGGGTCAAGTATGTAGGCAAGATAAGCTACAGATCCCTTCTTGATCATCTTTTTAGCTTTCAGGGTTGATATAAGATTAGACAGATAACCTCTATGCTCACCGATAAGGGTTACCTCACGGTCATCAGACAACCAATCCATCCCCAGTATCAAGTCAAACTCACCAAACGGTAGCTCCATCAGATTAGCAGGAAAGATTTCCCCTTGAACATCAAGTGGACAATCTTTATATACTTTGGTAACCACCACAGGGTTACCTACAGGACTATAAACTGAGACAAAATTACCAGTATCCTCTACATGAATTTCCAAATACCCAGACACAGAGCTAGAAACATAGGAATATGTAGACCTATTATCCAACAGTGTAAAGAATGAAATATCATGAACAAAAAAAGTACCAGCAATGACGTCTAGCTCATCCCGGTCCTCCTGTCTCCTCGTAGCATATACCAAGCCAGGCTGAGATCCTCCTGATCTGACAGATCCTCTGAATTGACTAGGTCTGCCTCTACTATCGGTACCAGATGCAGCAGGTCTACCCTATCGTCTTCCCCCAACTGGGGTCTGAACTAATGCCTGTGATTGCCCAGAGTATAAACAGATTATGGTGCCACTAGACAGTCTCTAAGACGGTGATCAAGAGAACCACATCGAAAGCAGGCTCCACTCCACATGCGACGCTCTCTAGAGTGCCACTTCTTATAGAATGAACACTGAGACAATGCCCGGGTACTAGTGGATCTAACACCACTAGCAGCAGGAACAACTGACAATGTTGGTCTAGATCGTGCTAAACTCTAAGGCTCAAACTCATCGCGGACCCTTTTTCTTGGATGAAAACCCTGACTGTGCTGAGCAGATGCTGTAGGCTGTCGTCTATCTCTATCCTGAACCTGAAACTCCAGCTGAACCCTCAAGCTCTTATTACGCTCGACTATCCTGGCTCGCCGAGTAATCATCTTATACTCTGTATCATGATGAGTGGCAACTGCAATCTTCAACGGTACCCGAAGTCCTTTCAGAAAATGGTCAAACTTTTGTTTCTCAGTGAAAACAATACCAGGAGCATACTAGAGTAGGCGGAGGAACTCAATCTCATAATCATTCACCGACATGTCATTTTGTTGCAGATTCAGAAAATCCTCACAGCACTTAGCCAGATACTCGGGTCCAACATATTTATCCTCGAAAGTTTGTCTGAAAAACTCCCAAGAAATCTTCTCTGAAGCAGTGACTCTCTCCTCTGCCTCCCACCAGTTAAGGGCCTCTCCCTGAAGCAAAGATACAGCGGCCCTCAATTTCATGTTAGATGGGTATTCCATCTCGAAAACAGATGCTGAAGCTTCTTCAGCCAATACTCTATATCGGTTGGGTCAGTACCGGTCTTGCCATCAAACATGGTCATCTTAGCAGCTAGAAACTCGGTATAGATGGGTTTCCTAGCACCCTTATTCTGCCGCAAATATCTGAGCAACTCTCTCTGCATGATCACAGAATCCAAACCAACAGTCTCGTTGTCCCCAGAAACATAAGGTCTCTCACTCTGGACCGACTGATCAACCTCGGCCTGCTGAGCGTCAGTCTGAACCTCAGGTAAATCCTCTCCTCCTATATCTTGGGCCAAACTCTAATCCTGTGACGGGTCCACAGGTGGCATAATAGAGTATCTACAGAATGACAGATAAAATCCTATATTAGAATCGGTACTTGGAGTAATATTCAAAATGTTTTAGAAAATTTTCAAAATAGAGTCAAAACAGGAAATCTGGACCTCACAGTCCAAGGGTTGAACCTGGCTCTGATACAATTAAATGTAACACGTAAAATAAACCTAATTTCTTAGATTATAAGTTAGGGTTTACGTTACGAAAACTTGTTTTGTAAGCTAGGGTTTTTATAAAATTAAATATATTATTCAGATAAATTATTAAATAATTAATAATTTAAAATATTAAAATATTCAATGATTAAATATACAGAGTTCAACCCCTAAATGATAAAAAATAATAATTCAGAAAATCTGTGTAAAAAGTCTCAATTCCTTAATACATAAAATAATATACAATTGAAAGTTATAATCCAGAAAATAAAACTGTAAAACATACTATAGTAATAAACTGAATCAGTATCCTTCAAGTACCGTACGTAGCCTAGGTCTGAGATCTGAAACAAGAAACTGAAAGAGTGTAAGCTAGGGAGCGTAGTGTGTCTCTAGTGTACAGGTAAATAGAAACAAAGAACAGTATAACAGATGACGATAAGTATGCATGACATGCACCCATCTTCGAACTCCATCAGAAGAGTAAGGTTCTCCTGAACCACTCTAACTCCATCACACCAAACAGAAGTAGAAACTCGACCCACAGGTGGAGCCACTGAACGAAAATGGTGTATAACTGAACCACTGAACAGAAGTGAATTAATCACTAAACTTCCCCGTACACATATATAATCCAACCAGATATAGTGTTATGTGCAGATATAGAAACAAAATGCAAGCCTTATATTCTAACAGGAAGCATGCATGATAATCAGGATCAAAAATATAACAGAACATGGCATAATGATGTATGAACATGCTTTTATATGACAGAACTACACACACGGAAATAAACGGATTTTACAGAATAGAACACACTTGAATAGAAGGCTCAACGATGATACTGACGCTGACTGGACTCGGCTCTACCACTAAAATTTGTAGGAGTAGAACCTACGAATAACAATTAACATTAGACACCCTACTATGATACTCTACTGATAAGTACACTAATTAGAAATAAACCAAACTCACATGCGGGTCCCAAATGCTGATGAACAGGAGGTCGTCTAGGAGAAAGAGGAAGCAATTGCTCGGGGTCAGAATCCACGTCACTTGATCCAAACAGAAATTAATTCAGAATCTAATACAAATAACTTCCAGATAAGCTTTCGGACATAAAATCCCTAAAATCGACACATCAAGTTCGAATTTTGAAAAACGGACAACGTTATCGGACTTAAGACGTCAAAAAACAAAGAGTGGGTTCGGGTCGAAAAAGTCAATGCTGACGTCAGCATGGTTAACGCTAACATCAGCAGATGACATCATTAGTCAACGCTAACGTCAGTAGATGACATCAGCATGACGTCAGCGGGTCATGGGTCAGGTCAGGTGTCGGGTTGGTTGGGTCGAGTTTCTCGGATTGGGTCAGTTTTCAGGATTTTCTGGTAAAATACTAGAAAATTTCTAGAAATTCCCAAGTCTAAAAACGGTTAAATTCGACTCTTCTCCCCCTACCTGATTCAATTAAACATGCCTTTGGTTCAAACTAACACACACATACAGATCCAAAACAACACTCGAAACAAAATCCTCCTTTAAACCAAAACAAAAACAAACAACCCCCCTCAATTTTTAGATTCATACGATCCAACACTAGCTCCATCCTTAAACCGAAACAATACTAACCAACCTACACCCACATTCGAACCAAAACCAAAAACTAAAAGAGAGGACTGAAAGCTTACCACTCTTACCCAACGAAGGAAGAAACTCGGTTGATTAAAAAGAAACAGTGCAGAGCTCAAAGACCAAGGCTCGGTTTGAGTTTTCAGAAGGAGTGTGGGGTGACTGAATTTCGAAAAAAAAATGAATTAAAGGAGAAATAATCAAGGAGAAATTAATTCTCCCAAAATATAACCGAAACATTGAAAGAGAAAGAAAAAGATTCTAACTTTGATCAAGGGTAAAATTATCAAACAAGACCCTGAATTTTCAGAGACTTCATAACCGAACCCCAAAACTTACAAAAAATACAATTGGATCACTAAAATTAAAATCAGAAGTCCCTCAATTTTCTAGGGTTCAAAATAGGGATTTTGACTTAGTCAAAGGGGGGAAAATTCGGGTGTTACACTTAAAATATTAAAGAGATAAAGAATGACGAAGAGAAGAGTAAAGAAAGTGACTGGATCAGACTGTTGTCACCATTGTTGCAATAACATCGTTGGATTCATGATTTTTTTTCTGCTCTACAATTTAAATGTACAGGAGTTCAAATTTAACATTTGTTTTGTTAAAGAAAATAAAGAAAGACAAATAGCATAGTTACAACTAATATATAATGACTTAAGGGATTTAAAAAAATACCCTAACAAAAAGGTTAATTCTCAGGGGGAAAGTCTAGATTAATTCCACCAAAAACAAATTATAAATCTTTAGATGATTCATATTTTAGTAATTGAATTCAATTTTAACCCCAAAATACAAATTAAGGATTTAAAATATAATTCACAATTATTAGGGTTTTGAATTAGAGATTTCGATGATTAGTTTATTTTGAAGTGAGAAGAATTTTGGTTGTTACAATTTGATTAAATCGAACCAAAATAAATTTGGTTAATTTGTTAGATAATTTTAGATTTCGAATTTGATTAAGAACTTTTCAAATTTCTATTATGGATTAATTCAATTTAAAATCGGTTAATTAACTGAATTAAATGATCTGACCTAAAATATTAAATATTTGACATATTATATAGGTTCTTTATGTCTGTTTGTGTTCATTTATATTCATTTTGTGTTTGTTTATATTTGTTTATCATGTTAACAAACAAACATGAACGAACACGGGTAAACTACATTCTTTAATTAACAAACATAAATAAGACATTTTATGTTTGTTTATGTTCGTATTCTCTCATTTGTTCGGTTAAAAATAAATGAACAACCATGAACACAATGTCGTTCATGTTCATTCGATTTGTTTATGTACGGTACCCATATTTTAGCACAAATTAATATTTGATATAATACATGGGACACGTTGAAGCTTTTTCCAGTTTAATATTTATTAAGAGCATAAATCTATCTCTCTCATTTTAAGTATGATCAATTAAAAATATATTATAATTTAATTAGATTAAAGACAAATAAAAATAATATTAAGTTTCATGCGTAGGAAGTCCTACACTTTTATGGTGCAAGTGCACACCCACCAAGTAATAGTATAAAAGATTGTCAAATCCCACGAGGAATGGTCTTACCTATGTAATCTATTCTTGCCGCACAAAAGGAAATAAAGGGACACAAATAATTTTGTTTTTTGATTTAAAACTAATGAATAACTAATTAACGCAATAAAGTAATTAGTCAAAGAAATCAAGAATTAAGGAGTAGGCCAAATTAGATTGTTTTATAGTGCGGATTTCGAATGTAAATTATCTTCGGGTTTATAATGTAAAATCAAGATTATTGCCTTGGTAGGTCACTGAAGGGTCGCCTTGGCTGCCTCGACAGGTTATGCCTTAACGATAAGTTGATGTGAATCAAGGATGGAAATCAACAGATATTACGTTTCTTTTAATCGCTGAAATCCAAACTTATCCTTAAGCCGAATTATTCTAGACCAAAATAGATCAAGATCATATTTATTCGTTTCGCGAGTCTAACTCTTTCGGTATTAGACAAATAGATTTTTGCTCATAAACTTCTCTTCCGAGCTTGAGTGTAAGAAAGACTATGAACCAAGAGTAAATAAACTATGAATCAAAACTTGCATTAATAAAAACTTAAAAAAAATTACATTCTCCTTTCACAACTACTCCATAAAATAACCTAGGCCCTATGGAAAGTTTAGAACATGATGGTGAAGTTGGCTACTAGGGTTTTAATTCAAGACCTCTTGATTGCTTTTTCTATACCTAGGTTATTGTATTTTTAGGATAAACCTAAGTCAAATATTTAACGCCCCCTCCCGACCTGGTAGGGAACCGAGTAGAAAGATGCTACAATTGGGAGTTTCGGTGGCTTGGTGATATTTTTCGATAATTCAATTCGAGTTAATTATAATTAATAATGTTAATAACCTCCTTTACTTACTATAAGAAGCATAATTACCTATGGAGGTAACTGGAGTTACTAAGAGAAATACAATTACCTATGGAGGTAACTAGGGTTGAATGATATCATGTTGATTATTCACCAAAAACTATATTGAGGTAATACTCATTTCTCGGTCAATGAGGTTTGATCAAATGGGTTTATCGAAACGCATAAGAGCTATTTCGATATCGAGGTTCATGACAAATAATACCATTAGGCTTGTTCCGATACACTGGTTAATGGTTTTGGTACACGAAGACCGACCAAAATTCCTAAGGCTTGATTATAGTTATACGTATCGATAAGCCTCTGAACCGTATAGAAACAGAGATTGGTAGATTCATATCGTATCAAAACACTTCCCAGATTGTTTCGATACCATACTAATTTTTCCATATGTTAAGTAGGTTGTATTGAAATGACAAGGACCTGTTTCGATACGCTTGGCATGTAATGTCAAATTTTATCTGGTTTTTATCCATTTTGACCTAGTATATAAAATTCAATTCTTATGAAATTTTACCAACAACCCATATTAAGCATATTTTAACAGTATATCAATTTTCAAGGCCATCTAAATCCATTTACTAGGTTTTAGTTTTTTAGCTCCAAGCACACATACTTAACCATTAACCATTTTAATACAAATGGCCCGTTTTTCATAACTTAGGTCTAAGTATACCTTATGCCCCACCAACATATCAAATTATATGATTATGGTTTAACAAAACATATTGCCACCATTTTAGGAGTACCTATAACAAAGCTTATATTAGGGGTGAGTATTCGATCGAGTCAAGCAGAGTTGAGTCAAAAAATTTTGAGTTATTTGAGTTGACGAGTCATATTTTATGACTCAAATGTTATTTGAAATTTTTCCGGTTCGAGTCGAGTTTAAGAAATTCGAGTCGAGTCGAGTTTTCGAGTTCCTATAAATATTTAATTGTAATTAATTATCATATTATAATATGATTTGATTCCAATTTAAACGACTTTCTCTAGTCATATAAGATATGTGTGTATGTATATATTTAAATAACTTTGATTCCAATATTAATTCATAAGTTTGAGATGAGTCTATCATTCTTTAACTGCCAAGTCATCAGTCCGTTACTTCCTTAACGACAGATGGCTATTGATGAGTGCCTAAAAGATAGTTATTTACTACCTTTCTCATGGTACTTTATGCATCTATTATACACCAACTTGAGCTGAAATATGGACTCTTTGCACAATATTGGATATTCTGTTATCACTACTTAAAAAGTCAATATTTATAGAGAATGTAAATATTATTACATATTCTGTACATGCAGGAATATCCTAGGCTGAGGCAGCAGTGAAGCAGTATTGAGGCCGAGGCAGGGGACAAGGCCACGATAGCATCCAGAGTGGTAGCATTAACATTGTAGGCGCATGAAAGACAAAAATACAGAGAACATTCTGGAAAGATGCAGCGCACCAATTGGACCAGGCTAGCGCGCTAAAAGCCCAAGTCAAAGACCAAACGGGAAAATCCTTCTAGAAGACGGCAAACTTGGAAATATCAGATCTCATGAAGAAGACTTGTTCCTTACTCCAAGTTAGAATCTATTTAAGAAAGGTTTGCCCTAGGTTAAGACTATATATAGCCTAGTCGGCCACATTGTTTAGAGAGCCGATTTTAGAGAAACCCTTCCCCTAAGAATTGTACCTATCGACATTATGTTCTAAATTTCTTAGGGATATGTGAAGGTTGTAGATATTAGTGAGAGGAGATTGTTTCTTGTTTCTTTGTTCTAATGCAATAATAATATCAAAGTTTGCTTATCCTATTGCCATTCCTTGTTCTTGCATTCAAGCTCGAGAGAGAAGTTTGTAAGTACTATATTTATCCAGCATCGAGAGGTGTAGATTCGCGAAAGGGATAAGTACGGTATTGTAGACACTAACTCGGCCTAGAGATAGGTTAAGAGTTTCAGCACCTAAAAGAAGTGTTAGATTGGTTGGTGATTATCGTTGATTTACGCTGAGAGGTATCATCAAGGACCAGTCATCAACAACGCTTTGACTTAGAGATAAGTGGAGTCAAATACGGACACTTTGCTGAACTTTAATGCATCTTCCCAAGAGTAAGAGATTGTCGCGGCAGAGAACACTAACGCGGCCGAAGCTGTATCTGCAGTACTGCCGAAGTAGTATTGTGTAATTACATTGGACAAAAAGAAGATCAATCAAATCCACTAACTGACGCAGTTGGATCCTACCTAATTTCTCTATATCTTTCTCAATCCTTTATTTTATGTTGTATTATCTAATTATTTAGTTAGTTAAACAAATCCACTTATCTGTGTTTTTACTTTATCTTTCAGGAGCAAGGAAACAAGGGGAACATATTAAGTATATCAATCCATGTAGAGACGATACAAGATATACTTATCACTTTATTACTTGACGACGTATACACTTGCACTTAATTGCGCTTTTATTACACACATCAAGTTTTTGACGCCTTTGCCGGGGATTGGCAACTAAATTTTGTTTTTTTATTTTCCTGCTCTTTAACCATTCTTTATTTAACTTTAATTCTAATTAATTATTTTTTTATTAACTTTGACTTATTTAGTATATGACCAGGGCAAACCCGAGTGGTCTATTGTACGAATTGGATCCTGAAATCGGATGCACAAGACACCATCTGAGGCGCAACCTGTTTCAAGTCATGGATGATCCACCAAAAGGACAAATTCCACTTTTTGATCATAATATACTGCCACCAGCAATGCCGCAGCAGCCACTGCCGCGACCATTGCCGAGGCAGCTCACTGTTAGAGACTTTCTGGTGGAAGACCTAAATGGACTAAACCCTGGCGTAGTCACCCCGAAAATTGAAGCAACTCACTTTGAGCTCAAACCAGTGATGTTCAACATGTTTAACACAATTGGACAGTTTAGTGGGTCTGCTACTGAAGATGTAAGGCGGCATCTTAAATCTTTCATGGAAGTGTGTAATTCTTTCAAGATCCTAGGAGTCCATGAAGATATTTTACGATTAAAGTTATTCCCCTATTCACTGAAGGATAAGGCAAAAACTTGATTAAATGGTATCCCAGCAAGATCCATAGGATCTTGGGAGGAACTCTGCCGAGAATTAATTACGAGGTTTAATCCAACAAATCTCTATAATCGCATCCGTAATGAAATCACATCATTTTGGTAGGATGATGATGAACTGATGTATGAGGCATGGGAACGCTACAGGGAATTGTTAAATAAATGCCCACTACATGGTTTTCCCTTGTGGACGCAAGTCTCCATGTTTTATAATGCTACCAATGCCTCCACAAGGATGATGCTAGATGCTTTCGCAAATGGGACACTTTTGGATAGAGCAGTCGCGGAGGCCATTGAGATTCTGAACAAACTCGCAAGGAACGACTTCTAATTTCCCACATCAAGGCGAGGAGAAATGAGACATCATGCCACGTCTCATGAATTAGACACACCCAGTTCGGTGGCAGGACAATTGGTTTCTCTGACTAAGATGGTTTATAATATGCAAGCCTAGAGGAATATACATGAGGTTAAGGCAGTTAACTTATCTGATTACATGCAAGATGAGGAAACCAACCTATATGTTGGAAACTATAACAAGAACAATCAAATGATGTCCAACAATTACAACCCATCTTGGAAAAGGCATCCAAACTTTTCATGGAGTAACCCCAAAAATGCCTTAAATCCAATCAACTAAGCCCCTAGATTCCAGCACCAAACTCAGAACCTGCGGTAGCAGCACACTCAGCAGTCCATGCCACAGCAACAGGTACAACAATAGCAATCTTTAAACGTATTGACAGATTCTCTCACGGCTTTCATATCAAAGAATGATGCATACATGATAGAGAATAACTGCTTCATGAAGCGTACTGATGACTTCATGAACCGAACCGAACTGAGATGAGACTGCAGAACCAGGAGGTTGCAATCAAGTCTTTAGAAACCCAAGTTGGTCAATTTGCCCAACGACAAAACACTCGACCACCAGGGGGTTTACCTAGCAATACTGAGATTGCTAAGATGTTAGGCCATAAGCAATGCAAGGTAATTACGACAAGAAGTGGCCTACAATTAAAGGGTAAAGAAGGGACCTCAACCGATAGAGTCCAACCAGAAAAGCAACATCATAAGGACTCAGAAGCTGAGCAGGACCCTGCCGAAAGCATTGCCATGACAACAGAACCAACAAAACTAGCAGAACCAGAAACACCTGCCGAGGCAACTGTAGATAAGATCACCCCAGGTATTAAACTCAATATCCAAGGAAACCTATAGGACATAAGACCACCACCTCTAATTTTTGAAAAAAAGCACAAACAAGATCACCAATTTTGGAAATTCCTAGACATCTTAAAGCAAGTCCATATTAACCTGCCATTAGTTGAGGCTATTGAACAAATGCCCAACTATGCCAAGTTTTTAAAGGACATAGTATCCAAACGACGAAGGCTAGGAGAATTTGAAACGGTAGCAGCCACTGAAGGTTGCATGGTCATGCTGCATAATCGCATGCCGCCTAAGCTAAAGGATCCTGGATGCTTTACAATCCCTTGTGCGATTGGGGATGGTTACGAAGGAAAGACCCTATACGACTTGGTAGAAAGCATCAATCTAATGCCCAAATCAGTTTTTCAGAAACTTGGAATAGGGCGGGTAAAACCAACAACAGTACTGCTCCAACTTGCGGATTGGTCCTATGTGCATCCTGAAGGAAAAATTGAGGACATTCTGGTTAAGGTCGACAAGTTTATATTTCCTGCCGACTTTGTCGTCCTTGATTGTGAGGCCGACGATAATGCACTGATCATATTGGGTCGACCTTTCCTTGCTACTGGACGCACCATCATCGATGTGGAAAATGGCGAGCTTATAATACGAATAAACGATCAACAAGTCAAGTTGAACGCTTTCCATAATCTAACAAATTCAAACGCTCCAACAAAATGTAAGGCTCTCCATACACCAAACCAGGGTACTAAAACATCCTGTCTGGGCAGCACGCTCGACAGACTGTTTGGTAAGCGAATAAAGCCCAAAGGAGAAGTCGAATGCACTGAAGGGACTGGCCAACACGTGAAGAAAGATATGAGCTAGAAAGAGATAATCAAATTGGGAGATGTATTCACATGCACTCCACAAGTAACATAATCTCTTTCCTTCCATTTTAGTCATTATATTAGGACTAGTTTATATATTGTTATTTTCAGTATTTTATGTTGTTATGTTTTGTTTTTTTTAGAATAAACAAAGCAACGAATACAGAAAAATTATTTCATAGCAGGAAGTCTACTACTGCGGTAGTGCACTGTGTTAGAGCCGCAGAATTCCTAACGGGCAGAAACAGTGTAACGGTTCTCTTCCGAGAAATCTGCCGCGACAGTAACTGTTCAACAAAGATTGTCGTTCTTTAACAATCTTGCTCTTACTATCTTTTCAATCTATTGAAATTTTTAGAACCCTCTCTATTACTCCAGAATTTTTTTCTCAAACCATTCTCCACGAACAATCAATAACTTCTTACACAAGATTTGCCCCGGCCACTTTTGCTGACCGATTCAACCGCTCGTTCGTTGCTCGACAGTTATGGGAAGAGCAAGAATTTCACCAAACCAATGAGGCATATTTTGGCATTGAATCATACTTGTTCACCAAAATCCAATATCAAGATTGGGAGGCATTCTGCCTACAGCCTCCACCGGCGAACGCCACCATTGTAAGAGAATTTTACGCACATGGGCCAAGCAAAGACAACCTTTTTATCCACTGCCGAGGCAAGCCTGTTCGACTTGATGCCGAAGTTATCAATGAATTTTATGGTCTCACACCCACACGTGATGTTCATGCTGAATTCGTAGACGACATCACCACTCAAGACTATGAAGTGATTAAAGATGAGCTTTGTTACAACAACACCTCATGGGAAACCGATGCCCATAAAGGTTCAGTAACAAGGCAGAGTCTTAAACCAGAGGCCAAGATATGGTGTACTTTTGTCAAGAGACGACTTATCCCAACCTCCCATAATAGCACAGTGGACCGCAAAAGACTATTGTTGATCCAATTTATCATCAAAAAGAGAAGCATAAACATTGGAGATATCATTCTTCACGAGATTCATGAATGTGGTAAGAAGGAACGTGGACCTCTATATTTCCCATGTTTAATCTCTGCCTTGTGTATTAATGTAGGAGTCTCGGTCGAAGATAAAGATGAATATATGCTAACTCGACAGGGATAGACAAGAGATTTCTGCCACTGAGTTATGCAGATCACACATGCAGAACTTGTCCAAGCAACACCATAGTAGTTTACTGCAGACTTCACTGCCGGAGGGCAGTATTCAACAAAAGCACCAGCCTCTTCCGAGCCAACTATCGCGGAGGACCCGTACCAAAAAATTCTGCAAAGGATGACAGCCATGAACCTTTGCCAATAATGCTACATGGAGTACCAACGTGACTTCAACACATCTCTAGCCAACATGATGATGCAAAGCTTCCCACATCAAGGGGCACAATTCCCCGAATTCCCAGCTAACATATTCGTTACTGTCGCCCCTTATACCGAGACAACACCTACCCCAGGGCCGTAACCATTTTTCTAGCCACGGACGCATCAACAGTTTCATGCTGCCGGACCTTCTAGGCCGGCCAGGTCTACCGGAGTATCCTCTACCAGCCAAAGGCCGTCCAAGAGGCGAGCTATCTTTAACTCTCCCCAAAGGGAACCAATTCCTATGCCCAATTTCAGCAGAGACACTCTGTCTCGCGAGATTGAAGAATACCACAGTTCGTCACATGAATCAGCAATACCCACTACCACGGTAAGGGGCGGGACAAAAATTATGCACACAAAAAATGTTGACGAAGTGGAAGAAAGAGATAAAGTTACTGCACCAACGCACTGTACACCGCCCAATCGAGTTCAGTCGTATCAGCAAGCCAAATAACAACAATCACCAGTACAAGGATCTAGACGAAAGGCGTCAGCAGCACGTCCTAGGAGACTGCTTTGTACAAGTAGCTCCTCGGAATCGTTATAAATAATTTTTATGCTTCTGTCTATTTTCTTATTACAATTGTTGTTTACCTTATATATTGAGCATTGAGGACAATGCTCGGTTTGAGTTTGAGGGTATTGTAGGTGCAGAAGCACTGCCGAGGCAATCCACTACCGCGACATTACCATGAAAAGGGAGTAATTTTTCTGAAATTTTTTGCAATATTATCTTTTCTTGAATTACTGTTTTTAATCTTGCACTGCTCTACATCAGCTTTGCTTTAGTTTACTCCTTTAAGGCTATAGAAATCTTTCTCCTAACCATGGCCAAGTTCTATTTTGAAGGGATAACCATAGGATACTCATGGAATAAAACTTAGAAACTTGTTTAAGGGTTAGAAAGAAAGTAAACACTTTTTTGGACTTGTTTGATTTAGGAGTTCTTTTAATAAACTTAGGTGATAAAGACTTAGAACCTTTTGAAAAATAACTAGAGGTGCCTATCACTGGCTCTAGTTTTGCTTTCCTTCATGCTATAGGTGCCCGAAATTGGCTCTAGTATGCTAAATAGGTGGTTAAAAAGAAAATAATAAGAAAAAAGAAGAAAATAGAAAACGCATATCTTGAGGTGCCCGAAATTGGTTCAAGACTTGTTGTTTTAAGGAGATAGCTTTAGTCCAAATTCTATTTGTCTTAAACTTAGAGTTTATCTAAGAAAGCATTGAATCAACTTTGTCCATAAAACGCACACACTCACCTAGCCTTATAACTTGTTTCTTTGTAAAAGTCCCTGGGTAAACTAGTGACTAAAACGGAGAGATAGACATGATCATGGTGGGGAGAATAGATGGAAAAGTAAGACCAAAGGGGAGTAAGGTTCGGCAATTTGATGTCTTGCATTGCTTGAGGATAAACAATAGTTCGAGTTTGGGGGTATTTGATAAGTGTCTAAAAGGCAGTTATTTACTACCTTTCTCATGGTACTTTATGCATCTATTATACACCAACTTGAGCTGAAATATAGACTCTTTGCACAATATTGAATATTCCGTTATCACTACTTAAAAAGTCAATATTTATAGAGAATGCAGATATTATTACATATTCTGTATATGCAGGAATATCCTGGCCGAGGCAGCAGTGAAGCAATGTTGAGGCCGAGGCAGGGGACAAGGCCGCGGCAGCATCCAGAGTGGTAGCATCAACATTGTAGGCGCATGAAAGAAAAAAAATACAGAGAACATTCTGGAAAGATGCAGCTCACCAATTGGACCAGGCTAGCGCGCTAAAAGCCCAAGTCAAAGACCAAACGGGAAAATCCTTCTAGAAGGCGGCAAACTTGGAAATATCATATCTCTTGAAGAAGACTTGTTCCTTACTCCAATTTAAAATCTACTTAGGAAAGGTTTACTCTAGGTTAAGACTATATATAACTTAGCCGGCCACATTATTTAGAGAGACGATTTTAGAGAAACCCTTCCCCTAAGAATTGTACCTATCGACATTATGTTCTAGATTTCTTAGGGATATGTGAAGGTTGTAGATATTAGTGAGAGGAGATTGTTTCTTGTTTCTTTGTTCCAATGTAATAATAATATCAAAGTTTGCTTATCCCATTGTCATTCCTTGTTCTTGCATTCAAGCTCGAGAGAGAAGTTTGTAAGTAATATATTTATCTAGCATCGAGAGGTGTAGATTCACGAAAGGGATAAGTACGGTGTTGTAGACACTAACTCGGCCTAGAGATAGGTTAAGAGTTTCAGCAGCTAAAAGAAGTGTTGGATTGGTTGGTGATTATCGTTGATTTACACCGAGATATATCGTCAAGGACCAGTCATCAACAGCGCTCTGACTTAGAGATAAGCGGAGTCAACTACGGACACTTTGCTGAACTTTGATGCATCTGCCCAAGAGTAAGAGATTGCCGCAGCAGAGAACACTAACGCTGCCGAAGTTGTATCTGCAGTACTGCCGAAGTAGTGTTATGTAATTGCATTGGACAAGAAGAAGATCAATCAAATCCACTAGTTGACGCAGCTAGATCCTACCTACTTTCTCTATATCGTTCTCAATCCTTTATTTTATGTTTTGTTATTTAATTATTTAGTTAGTTAAAAAAATCCACTTATCTGTGTTTTTGCTTTATCTTTCAGGAGCAAGGGAACAAGGGGAGACATATTAAGTATACCAATTCCTGTGGAGACGATACACGATATACTTATCACTTTATTACTTGACGACGTGTACACTTGCACTTAACTGCACTTTTATTACACGCATCAACTATTTTAATACCAAATTAATAGTTTACTAGTGTATTTGATTCTTTTTAAAGCATTGTGGACAGATCGATACTAACACCATAGTATTGTGTTTAACCGTTTAATTTGCTCTAAATAATTAAAGGGAAAAAGAAAAGAAATATAAAATTAATTCCTTCATATGAAGGAAATCTTCTCATTGGTTGGTAAGGAGGCAAGACATCATGAACTCCTACACGGTTGGAAGGGATCACAATTTAAGGAATAAAAAAACTTTTACTTAGGGAAAAAGGAGCTGATAACAATATAGTCATTGGATAAATCTTACTCCATCAAAATTTCCTAAGTCGGAAGCAAGCACCTCTATTGTTTTCTTCGTCCTAGAGTAAGCCAAGCACCTCAATTTCATCTTTATTATTTGATTGATTTCAAGACATCTAAGTAAAGTTAGGAAGTTGGTGAGTAAAACCCCTAAATTAAATATTGAATTCCATGAAGAAGTTGTGTTTATTTTGAAGAAAAGTTCTTAAAAGTTGATTATAAAACTTGATGAGTGCTTAAATTTATATATACTTTATTAATAATTATTTTCCGTTGTCAATTTGATATTACTAATTTGGTTTTATTTTGATCATTTTCAGTGTAGGAACTTATTTTTCAGACCCAACAGAAAAGAATGAATTTTGCATTTTTTTATCCATCGTGACTGGAGTCATGGGCACAACATGGGAAACGACATTTTCTCACCTAGCAGATTTAGATCATCCAGTCAGCAACAGCTTCTAGAAGGCAGTCCACTCAGCATCTTCTAGAAGGATGAACGAAATTATCTTGGGAAATTATCTTAGGAATTATCTTAGAAATTTAAGTTTGAAATTTGAATTATTTATATTTTAGATTATCTTTAGGATTTATCTTTTATTTATTTCTTTTATTTTTAGGGTTTCATAATAGTATAAATACCCCTTAGGTAAATCTTAATATGTACTACTTCATTTTTATTTTTCCCTTGGGTTATAAAAGTTCTCTCTAGTTCTTTTTATTTTTTGGAGTTTTTATTCTTTTTTTTTAGAAAATACTAAGTATGATCCCAATCATGCTTAGCTAATTTCCATTTAGCCAAAAGCTAGTGACGACTCAATCCCTATTGTGAGAATCGTAAAGCACTTAACACCTTCAGATAACATTCTTGATTTTCTAAAATCAAGGATTGGCACTCGGCTTTTCCTTTAATGATCTCGACGCTTTCATTTCAAAAAGTGCATGTTGACTTGAAGATTGTTTAGATCTATTGTTGGGAAGAAGAATCGGCTGGTAGCAAATTCGGCTTCCTGTGAACAAACTTAGTGGCAGTTCACTAAGGGAAATCAAGATCGAGTTTGATTCTCTGTGAGACGCTATAACTCGAGTCAGGCTTTTCCAGTGCTTAAAGCTGTATTGGCGCTAATAGCGATAGGCGTGGTTAGTCCAGCAAAGACCGAATTCCGGAGATAGACTTGGGAATATTGGTTTACCGAAGAGAGAAGCAAGTTACAAGGGTTGGGCCTTATAGACTGTAACTGACATGAATCTTGAAATAAAATCTATTTCAATGATCAATCGGAAATTGAGGTGAAACGAAGCTTGAGGCTATATACTTCAAATTTATTACTTTCGAATATTTATTTTTATTTAATTTCAGTTATTATTAGACTAAGTTTATTTTTTGTTTTATAATATCAAACCCTCATTTTCTAATTTATTGTTCTTTTATCAGAATCAACATAATTCAACGTTGGAAATTTCTTAGTCCCTGTGGATCGATCCTACTTTCTCTATACTATTATTTTATTTAATTTTAGAAATAGGAATTATTTATTTGACAATTCGACGCTTGTCAGAACTCATGTTTAAGATGCTTTAATCCATGAAATTTATGTCATCTTTAAGCTTGTCTAAGCTTAAGTATTTTTTGAACTCATTGAAATCTTTAGTGACAACTTCCATAAATTTTATTGCCTAATTAAAGCTTTGAAAGAGTCATCATCTAGTTCTACAAAGAATAAGGACAAATAAATTGTCATCCAAGAACCTTAGAGTCTCTCCTTGCCAAGGTGAGTATAGTGGAGTCATAGAATAAAACTAAGTGTTTTTCCCATCTAATTTCATTGATTAATGTTGTCATGTAGCATGATATTGGCAAGAAAAAGACATGAGACCCATATAGGGTGTTATGGTAAGCTTTGGTAAACTTTCTTTATTGCATTGAGTATGCCTAAATCACTGAAATATTGATCATTGAATATATTGAAATGGACATAAGGGTCAAAATCATTAATATTGACTCATTGAAATTATTTATAAGCCTAAGTTGTATTGAACCTTAGATTTGAGTGAAAATTGGATATAATTGGCATGCCATAAGATTCATGAGCTCATTGTTGCGGGTGGACTACAGTCCTTGGGCTACGACCTATATTTAGCGAAGATGCAAGGTAGGGGACTAGACTATTCATTGAATTGGTGAGGCATAGGAGTCCACATATCCACTATTTTGATTGATTCAAGGATGTTTATGAATTTATTGAACTTATTGTTGTTACATATGATTCATTGGCCTAAATGATATTATACCATAAGAGCATGTAAATTGAATGCATCTTATATGTAAATGTTGTTATTGACTACCTTACTAAGAAAAGTATGCCGAACACATTCATTTTTCATGCATTTTCAGGTTAAGATCTTGTGGAGAAAGGCAGAATCCTTTTTGCAAGGTTTTGGCAAAATCACAAGTCAATAGTATATAAGTTAGGGGTGAGCAAAACTCGACTCGACTCGAAAAATCTGAATAACTCGACTCGAGGTAAAAATACTCGACTTGTTTTTATTCGAATCAAAAAAAAATCAAATAAAGTTCGAGTTGTAAAATATAAATTCGAATAACTCGAATAACTCGAAATTTTTAGTAATCAAATGATTAATTTTTAAGTTTGAGATGAGTCTATCATTCTTTTAGAATGATAAAATGTGTATATATATATATATATATATTTAAGTTTGAGATGAGTCTATCATTCTTTTAGGATGTATATTTTTATAAATATATATATACATTTTATAAAGATAAAATGGAATAATTACACATTTAGTCCCTGTTATTCATACATTTTTATAATTTAGTTATAATTTTATTATAATAAAATAATATAATTATTTAATTAGGTGATGACACGTATCACCATTGGAGGGATAAAATAAAATTTAATAAATTAAATATATAAATATAACCCTCCAATAAGGTGGTGACACATGTCACCACTTAATTAAATAATTATATTATTTTATTATAATAAAATTATGACTAAATTATAAAAATATATGAATAACAGGGACTAAATGTGTAATTATTCTATTTTATCTTTAACTGCCACCTCATCAGTCCGTTACTTTCTTAACGGCAAATGACTATTTTAATACCAAATTAATAATTTATCAATGTATTTGATTCTTTTTAAAACATTGTGGTCAGATCGATACTGATACCATAGTATTGTGGTTAACCGTGTAAGTTACTCAATTATTTATTTCATTTTCTCCTTATTTTGTATGATAATTTATGACACAAAGCATGTGTTTCACGCATAGTCAGACAAGCAAGGAGGTGAATCACACCTAAAAAGGTAAAATTATAAGGATGGTCTTTCAACTTTTCAAAGTTTATAATTTACCCTCAAATTTTCTATTTTTATAAATTAATCACCAAATAGCTTTTATTCTTTCAAATTAGGTCCTTAATCCAAAATTAAACTCAATTCACTATGAACCACTCATGATCGACACTATACTAATTGACTAATTGAGCTTATAACAACATAAAGATAATATCAAGTTACCATACTCTTTTATGTATTTGCAATGATTTTCTTTATTCAATTCTGGCATAAAGTAAAAAATAGTCATCAATTTTTAATTTTTTAGTTATCTTAATTTTTTATAAACAATTACTTAATATTTATTTTTTCAAAATTCACTTTCAATGGATAAAAATCATCTAATTAATGATTAATATCCTTCCTAATATGATATATTTGTATGACATGATTTATTGATGTGACAAATTTTCTTTCAACCTAAATAAAACCATCAAAATTTTTACAATTTATTCAGCCCTTAATTAATCCATAAATAAAAATGGTCAATTCATCCAACAATGGCATTAAAGTGATTAAATGAAACCATAAATGTTTAGACTTCCTCACATTAAATGAGAGACAGGACCTAAGAAACTACCAACGAAAAGAGCAGCTCCAAATCCAATTATCGAGAACGTCACCTTATCTTCCTTGTTTGTTCCATGGTAAACTAGCTCAAACTCTCTATACACCGATCATAATCCTTCCAACACTAGAAATACGATAACGTGTAGATCAGATCAACTACCCTTTTTTGCTTTAAATTAAACACCCGTTAAAATTAGAAAAACAAAGTTTGATGTTTTTATAATGTACCAGAAGCGAGGGCATAGATGAGGAGAAAGTAAAGCTGGAAGCGAAGAGAAAGGGAGAAGGTGGTTGTTGGGTAATGGAGAAAGGAGGAGATATGGTAGGGGTGTGTTTGGAGGGAGAGAGATGTTGGATTAAAATTCAATAATAGTGGGCACATATGTTAATGTATATTGGTATTATAAAATTTAACACGTAATTAAGTGATCAATTATGTTACACGTGTTATAGGTATTAAATTATCATGGAATTAAAAGTGTTGATACCATAAGGTGTATTTATAATTTGATGAGGGGTAGAGTTATAAATACTTCAGAGTTGGTTATTAAATCAACTACTAGTTGGTTATTAAATCAACTATATAAAGGGGTTAAGGTCCCCAAGAATTAGGTCAACTTACATATCTTTTTTCCCTGTCTGAGAGTTGTGCCGCAAGAGAAAACCTAACTTCTTGAAAGATCAAACCTTCTGAAAAAACTCTATCGATTAATTCAGGTACGCTTCCGCATTCAGTTTATTTATTTTATTGTTCTTGATGATTTGACATATAGATCTTGGGTTTATATTCGTATTGAATATATTTTAATTCTGACAAGTGGTATCAGAGCCAGAATTATGTCGAATCATTAAGATCATAAGTTTTTAGTTTTAATTTATTGTTATGATCTAAAATTATACATAATTTTATGGATTATTTACTTCGATATGGTTTTATAATTAATCATATGAAATTAAATTATATATATATTTCATATTTTAAGAACAAATCAATTTGATTTGTTTTATATGATTTTATTTTAGGTTTTCGTTAATCCGGTTGTTTTTCCTTTTCCAATGGATTGACATTCATTGTTTTACGATAAATATATATTTTCGTGGATTCAGTTTGGTTTTACGTCCATGGGTTTGAATCGATTAATTAAGAAATTATAGAAATCAATCTAGATTTATATGAAGATTAGGTTTTGTCTGCATGAAAATTTATTTAATTTTTTTGGGTTGCTATTAATTAGAAATTAAATTTTAAGTTTGGATTCCAATTACTTCGATAGTAACATATTTACTTTATTTTTATGAAATATACATTTTTAAATATATTTTATTTAAATTATATGTTTAATTTGGTTGAATCAAAATTTTAGTTTTGATCATTGGTATTAAGTTAAATTTGGTTAGATCAAAATTTTAGTTTTGATCATTGATATTAAGTTAAATTCGGTTAGATCAAAATTTTAGTTTTGGTCGTTAATAATAAAGAAAAATATAATTAATTTTGGCTGTCATGATAAATTTATCACGATTCAAAAAAAAATTATATTCAGGTTAGCTATTAAAGCTTTATATTCGGTTTATGTCTATTAAGTTATGATTGAATGATCTTTTGACATGTTACTTTTAAAGTATATTGTTACTTTATGTAAATTACTTGGTTAACATATTCAGTATTTAGTTTTGATAATATGTTATTTTGGATTATAGAATATATATTTAGTATTGATATATTCAATTCGGTTTGATCAAAAATTTATTTTTGATTATTATATTATTATGATTATATTAAAGTTTCAAGTAATTATTATACGAATTACTCACTTGTACGATATTTTTGCATTTTGTTATTAGTTAAAGATTAAATATTTTGATCGAATTTAGTTTTGGTAAAAACATGTTTAAGGAATTTTTGAAGAATAGTCAAAGATTTCGGTTATTTGGATTCTGATAGCCCCATCAAGACAACCTTAATTTGGTGTATTTTGAAAACTCAAGTGTTATCAGAAATTTCAACTTTGACTATTATAAATATTAAGTTTGAATATTGATATATTTATGTTATATATTTTAAGATAAATTAATTGAAGCATTAAGTCACCAAAGTGATCTTTATTGTGGAAATTATTTTACTTTAAAATATAGAAGGTTTTGTGCATGTAATTCAGTTTATGCTAATATTAATCGGCCCAAAGGAAGATTAATAATTAGTAATATTACATGTGCATCTGTGGTAATAAACATGTGATAATTATTCAGTTTTATATGTGAACAATAAATCGGCCCAAAGGAAGATTTTTGTTTAACATATTCTTATTATCAATGTTTGATTACTACATCAAGATATCACTTAAAAATTAATATTTTTTAAAAATATTATTGGAGTGTTCGATATCTTGTGATGATGTTACCTTTATTCAAATTTATTATTATTTTGGTTATCTTTTATCTTGAGTAAAATATAAAATTAAGAAAAATATTTTTAAAAAATTAAATTCATATTTTGACTTCAGATATCTAATATTTTAATAGATTAATTGAAACATAATGTCACCAAAGTGACCGCTTTTGTGTAGATTAGTTTATTTAAAATATTAAGATAATTATAGGTCTTTGTAATTCATGCATTTATTAATTGGCCCAAAGGAAAATTAATATTTGGCCGAATTACAATGACAACTGTGGCGATAAATGTGTGACAATTATATGGTATTTTATGTGAGCAATACGTTAGTCCAAAGATTAATCTATTGTTTGACATAGTTTATTGTCAATGTTTGATTGCTACAACAAGAGTACCGCTTACAGTTAATATTATTGTCCAAAGACTTGATACTAATGTTGTGCTTGGTATCATGAGGGAAACTAGCTATTATTTTGAATTTATTGTTTACTTATAGATATTTATGTGAGCTTGTTTATTTACTTATTTTTGTTCTATCTTTAGATGATTTATTTTTACTATCATAATATCTGTTTAATACATTCTATACTTATGTTTATTGAAATTAATTTCAAGGAATAGAAAAGACACTTATATATAGTATTTGGTTGTATGAACATAGAACTTTCACTAAGTGAAGAATAACTTTCACCTCTCATGGCAGTAAGCATCCATAAATAGGATTTTGAGAGGCGAGTTCGTTAAAGTCTAATGATCATAATGTATAAATATTTTATAAATTTTAGGAGCACAAATTTATAAAAAAAATATTCATACTAAGGGTTTCCTTGATAAAAAAAATAATATTAATTTTTTTAAGATTAACATGACATCACTTTTGGTTTACTTGATGTCTATTAAGTATAAGGATTAAGGAAATATGAGGGAGTATATTATATTGCTTCAAAACTTGAGGCACATAAGATCAAACTTTATAACAATTGTTTGTTCTTATAATTTTAGTATAGCTTTCTATACAGTTTAACTAATTCAAAATTAGTTACAATTATTAAAGGAGAAATAAACTTCAAATAAGATTATTTCTCATTGTGTTAAAGAGGAAGAAAATTTGAAGCATTATAATTACAAAAATACTCAATCAGTTAGTGCTCTTTGGTTAATGTCTCTAAGAATAAGGACAATAAAAAATATATATTAGAATAAAGTTGCTAAGGGTCCTGCTCCAAAGGAATAACAATAAGGTATAAAGTGTTGATTCTTTTGTATAAGCTAGGATACATGTAAAGAAATTAAACTTCAAAAGTAAGCAATTACTTAGGCTATTTTGAGTGATCCATAGGCTGTAAATTTTATGATCCCACAATTAAGATTATTTTAATGAGAGATTTATAACATTTTTAGGATGTTGAGTTTAGAGGGAGAATAAGGTTAGATACATTGTTTTTAAGGAGGAATTGGATATTAATTTAATTCATACTATCACTTTTCACGATGTTTAGGTTTTCACACCTATCATTAATAAAAAGTGAATCAAGTACATCAGCAAAATAATATTGAACAACTCTCGTTCAAGATAAGGTAATTTTTTAGTAGAACAAACTCAACAACCTAAAAAAATGTGTCTTTAAAGATATCAATGAGAGGAAAGAGAAATACTATTGAGGATTATTACTTAATATTTCATCAAGAAAATAAAGACAATAATAGAATGATAAAAGACAACATGATCAATTTCTTTTATCAAACCATAAATATTTTAACTCTCAAAAGTGGATTGATATTATTCAAAAGAGTATAATTTTATACAAGACAATAAAGTTTAAGAACTTGTCACATTACCTTAAGGTACAAACCAATTGGTTGTAAATTAATATTTAAAATCAAGAGGGATGTAAATGATAATGGGGACAAGTATAAGGCATGTCTTGTATCTAAAGGATATATACTCTAAAAGAATACATTGATTTTGTGAAGACTCTCTCTTAAGTTATACTGAAAGACTCTTTCAAAATAATTTGACACTTATTGCTTTTAATCTTGAGCTACATAAGATGGATGTTAAGCTTGTGTTTTTCAATGACAACATTGAATAAATTAATTATATGGTACAATAATTGATTTGTGTCTAATGATACAAAATTAATGATATATAAATTAAAGATATCCATATATGAGCTTAAGTTTAACTCTCATTAATAAAATTATAAATTTTATATTGATTATCTCATTCGGTTTTGAGATAAATTTGGTTGAAAATTGTATGTATTACAAGTTCAGTGGGAGTAAATCAAGTGACACTCATATTACTAAAGAAAATATTTTTTTTCCCAGTGCCCTAAAAGTAACCTTGAAATTTATAAAATACAAAAGATTCCATAATTTATTGAGAATCTAATTTATGCTTAAGTATGTATACATTTGGATATTGCGTAAATTATTAGAATGTTAGACAGATATTTAAGTAAATCTAATATGAATTGTTGGATAGCAGCAAATAGAGTTATGAAATGACTTTAGAGAACAAAATTTATATGCTCACATATCGAAGTTTTAGTAAGTTAGAGATCGTCAAGTTTACAGGCTTTGATTCTACTAGAATATTGATGTAAAGGACTCTGTCACATGAGCTGCTAATTATAGATTGAATAAAAAGACCACTTCAGTTATTTTGTGACAATAAATATGCATCATTTATTCTATAAACAATAGGAACACTTTAAAATTTTAGTTCCTAGTTGTTAAAGAAAATTTAGAGTGTTTGTGTGTCTATAGAGCATGTTGGTACAAACTCCATAATTGCGCGCTTATTGAGAAACTATCACCCTAGGTCTTTCATGAGCACGCTACTCATATGGGTATAATATTATTTGAGTATATTCAGTTTTAGTAGGAGTTTGTAATTTTGATAAATGCCCATTCGTTTTAGACACAATTTTGGTTACTTTAGTTTAAGGTTAATTTCTGCAGAAATAAAGTTATTTTGGCTTATGCACACTCCGAATTCAGTAAAGTTTGATCTCATTAAAGTTTAGGAGGACCAGTTGGAAATAGGCATGTTCGGTTCACATTTACATGTAATTTCCATGCTACGCATCCATGATTGATCTATGTCATTTGATTATGTTTTTATACGTGACCATTGATAGGTCCAATCATGATTGATATGATGAAGACCGCTTTGATCCTATATGAATATAATTGATGGACGAGATTGTTTTAGAATACCTATTATATGATAGCAAATTTTTGAGCTCATAAGGTTATACATTTGTCAAGAAACATATGTTGCCCAAGTGGGAGATTGTTGGATTAAAATTCAATAATAGTTGGCACATATGTATAATGTATATTGGTATTATAAAATTTAACACGTAATTAAGTGACCAATTATGTTACACGTGTTAAAGGTATTAAATTATCATGGAATTAAAAGTGTAGATACCATAAGGTGTATTTATAATTTGATGAGGGGCAGAGTTATAAATACTTCAGAGTTGGTTATTAAATCAACTACTAGTTGGTTATTAAATCAACTATATAAAGGGGTTATGGTCCCCAAGAATTAAGTCAACTTGCATATCTCTGTTTCCCGTCTGAGAGTTGTGTCGCAAGAGAAAACCTAACTTCTTGGAAGATCAAACCTTCTGGAAAAATTCTATCGATTAATTTAGGTACGCTTTCGCATTCAATTTATTTATTTTATTGTTCTTGATGATTTGACATATAGATCTTGGGTTTATATTCGTATTGAATATATTTTAATTCTAACAAGAGAAAGTAAGAGTAAAAAGAAATGAAAATGAAGATGGAGGAACTTGGTTCCCATAAGGAGGTTTTAACTATGATCTCCAACGGAAAAAGCCCTAGATCGGATCGGAAAGTAAATATTATGGAGGAGATAGAAAGTTACGCATTTCAGGCAACTGAGAAGTGAAAACTCAAAGAACTGGAATTCATTTTCTGGAGTTTGAACATGCGCAGTTTTACAGTTTATATATTTATTTTTTTATTTTCTTTATAAAATGCTTGGTTTATACTTTTTAAAGATAATAACACAAATGCCTTCCGTATATTTAAAAAATTATCAATGTAGGTCTATAATTTATAAATATTTAATCAATCTTTGAATTTTTTTAATCAGTTATAGTGATTATAGTAATGTGTTTTAGAGCATATTATCAATGCATTGGATATTGATCACTTAACCACTATACTGATATTATTAGTGCTCGAATCCATTAACTCCAAGAACAACAACCGTTTTTTTAACCACTGAAACATCATAATCTGTGTCAGTCCTTGAATTTTTTTATAATATAAAGTATCCCGTCTGTAATATCGTTATGTGGTGATTTTGCATAACAAATGATTACATTATATTGTAATACGTTTTATCAAATAATTGTCGCAGCCATTTTAAAACCGAAAAGTGTGTAAAATATCCTGCTGAGTTAATTTTAAAAAAAATCAGTTTTTACTTTTAATTGTTAATTATAAAAATCAGGATTTTATTTGAAAACATATTATTATAATTTTAAAACTGATTTGGAAAATACTAAAAAATCAAGATCGTGTTTAAAAATATTTAATTTTTAAATGATTTGGAGTCGCCATCGGCCACTTTGTTAGACTAGACACCATAAAAATAACCAGAGATTCATTTTAAAAATATTTGAATTCGAGAGTCGATTACGCGTAAAGACGACTCTTACGAGCGCCCGAGATCAGTACATTTTCAATTACACGTGCCATTTCGTTATTTAGAATAATAATATTAATTTAATCCATCATTGGCAAATAAATATCGTTCAAATGAGAATATCCTTTTGGATAAGAAAAAAACATTCCTTTTAAACATGAGCTTGAATAAGACGTCCTCTAGATAGGAAACCTTAACTCATATTTAAAAAAATATAAGTTCTGCCCCAAAAGGTTTTAAATGCATGTTCGTTTATTATCTTGTTCGTTTTAAGTTCTAACCTAAAAGACTCCATTAATTAAATATTTAAACCCTATTAAATTATTAATTTCACCAAGTGTATTATGATAACATCCGAATGCACGGACACTACCATCTTGACACCAAATAAAATTAATAATACTACTAATATTTCTAATATTTACCTAATTTTATTTAATTCTAAACCTAAATTATTTATCAGTTTCTAGGTTTTGATGGCAAATCAATGCGATACCAAGGTACACTCTTTAGGTCAACACCATAGTACGTCAAAATACCGACCGTTTAGTGTATCCGAGATATATGATTAAAATACCACCATTATTAAATTATCTCCTCAACTAAATAATTATTTAATTAAAGCGACTAATCCTAGAAAGCTCTAAATTATATTAACTACGTGTAAATTTAGGTGTTATCCTAGTAATTATACTATATGCTCAAAAATATGCAAGAAAACTAAATAAATAAAGCAATTTAAAAAACAATAAAGATGACAAAGGAGCTAAGTTACTTTTATTAGAGACAAAGGAGCTCGAAATACAAGATTGGGAATTACATTGAGATAAAAGGAGTTACATGGTACAAAGAAATAAGCAGGAATTAAATTTGCAAGCATTCAAATTAGGGGGTCCAATTAGACTTAATTAGATTAAGTTGAATTAATTCTAAACCTAGAAATTTTTAATTTAATTAAGGATCAAACTAAATTATTTTCAAGTCTAAAAAAATTAGATTAAATCTAATTAAAGTCTAAATTAATGAATTTTAAGTTTAAGGTTCGATTTAGGTTCAATTAGGGACTAAATTGAGTGCGGTTTTAGAATTTTAGGCCTTAATTAAGGGAGAGGGGACCAAAATGAATTACATTTCAAAAACTGGAGGACTACAAGAGTAATTCTCTACTTTTTTCTAAAACACGTGGATCCGGGTCAACCCAGATCCGACCTACGTGGATACCCAAAGATAAAACGCTGCAGTTCCATGAGTGAACCCCTACCCCTAAACTGAGTCAACTCGGTCATAACTATCTCTCTCTCAACTCAGACCAAGGACTCAGCCTGGAAAACTCTCTCAACTCGAACACTAAAACCCAAAAAAACTCATGTTTTCGAATCAAACACCCATAAAATACATGGTGTTCTTCATGTTCTTCAAAGAATATGAAGAACAAGAAGAACACCGGCTAAGAACCACCTTGACAACCGCCCTTAGATCCGACATCGATGACCTTCGGTCGTTCGCCAACCATCGTGTTTTACTCTGATCTCCACCGTTTTTCACCGTTTTCACTCTAACAATAGTTCCTGGCATTGGAAACCTCGTCGAAAAACCTAAAAACTCTTAAAAACTTATCGGAAACTCGTTTTTTTAATCTAAACATCAAAACACACCAAATCACTTCCTTAATCACTCGATTTCACCCCAAGCATCACCCTATTCTACCCGGATTCTAAAGAAACTTCACGACTCCCATGGTTTAAACTCATCGAATTATTTTCCTTCTATTTTCAAGTTCATTAAAATTCCTCAGAATAGTTTAATCGATACTTGATCTAAAGAACTTTATATGACAACCAAGAGTTGCAATTAACAGTAAGAAAACAATAAGGACAGTGTGATACTTACCTTTAATGTGTTTTACCACTCTCCAACAATGCTTTCTGAAAACTCCGGTCCAATTTTCGATTATCCCTCTTCAATTCCGCTTCATAATCTCTTCCCCCCTCTCGTTTCTTGTCAACCACCCTTTTATTCCTTTTCTAATTATTGTGTTTCTTGTTGATTCCAACCACCCATTATCTCCCTAATTCCAGGTAACTCCCGACCCTTATCTTTTTCTTTTCTTTTTTTTTCTTTTTATTATTCTTTTTTCTTTATTTTTTATTATTATTTATTTATTTTATTTATATTTACCTAGGGCCCAGACAAAATTCAAGTCTTACAGTTGCCCCTCTTTACTCAATGTTGTGGAATAGGAGACGAGCAAAGACTGAGAAGACATGAATTTCGTCTGAATTATTCAGCCTCTATTACGCTAACAAAGCTTGAAACTATTCTTCTTGTTATAAAATTCTTCAAGCAAAATACCTGTCGTGGAACCCGAGGTTGTTCTTTTTATTACGAAATTCCTTGTGTCCCATGAAACCTGGAGTTGTTCTTCTCATTACGAAATTCTCTAGGGTCTGAAGCTATTCTTCTTATTAATAAATTCTTCATACAAAAGAGTGATGAAACCCGAAGTTGTTCTTCTTATTACGAAATTCTTCGTATCTCATCGAATTTTGGAGTTGTTCTTATTATAAAATTCTCCAAAATTTGAAGTTGTTCTTATTATGAATTTCTTCAAACCTGTCAAGTGATGGAGCTCGAGGCTTTTCTTCTTATTACGAAATTACTCGTCTCCGGAGATCTGGAGTTGTTCTTCTTATTATGAAATTCTCCAGACCAAAAGTGATGGAACCTGAGGTTGTTCTTCTTATTATGAAATTCCTCATATCCCACGAAAGCTTGAATTATTGTTGTTTGATTATTCTTTCTCTGAATCATTTCTCATAGGTTTCTGAATCTTGTGTAACAAAAATATGATGCATTATTAGTATGATCCTAATGTAGATATTTCTATTATAATGCATGAGTATTGCCCTAGAAAGGCATATATTATCAATCAATAGTCATTCTGATGAGACCAATTGGCTCTTTCATTTTCTTTTTGCAGTCTCGATGATGTATTGACTCTTCATCTCACATTAAAAGGCAACCTTTGGTGATTGTTTTCTTCACAAAATCATTTCGAAGCGTCTTTTCAGGTTTTCACTTCAAATTATTTTTCTAAGGCGCCTCTGCAGGTTTTCACTTTGATTTTTTCCTCTTTTATTTTTTCATTTCTCTTTTATTTTTCATTTTCTTTTTTTTCTTTTTTTTCTTCTGCATTTGATCTTGACACTGGTTTCAACCACTGTTTGGAAACTTTCCTCTAACATGTCCACTGTTTTAGTGTTTTGTCTGATTGTCTGAACATATTCACTTTTTATTCCATTATCTTGATCTGGAAAAGCAAATATTACCTGTAACTTTTAAAACAAAATAATGACAAGAGATTTTCTACATTTGTTAATTTACATGAATTCACTTGCACAACGCTTTGGATAAAAAGAAAGCTCGGAAGAGAAAATGAATATGCACTGAAGCTTTTATATGTTTAGAATAAGTATAGAATTTAAATATAGTCATGGCAAACCAATTGAAAAAGAAAAGCAAAAAAAGGGAGCAAATTCTCAAGTGCCTATCACATGCGATTATCTGGACCTTTTCCCGAGATATAGATTTAGAATAGATATGCTTGTCTAACAATTCTTCAATTGAGGATCCAACTTTGCAAATATGAAGCTTCTTCTGAACTACCAGATGACCGATAGGTATAAATTATCGGGTGCTTGCTGTCTTACATTTGAGCCGATATTTCTGGTTTTCGAATCAAATTCTCCTTTGGTATTGAGACGCCCTTTGCGGGTTTTCATCTCAACCTCTTCTTTCTTTTTTATCATTTATTTTTCATGAAACACTCTTTCGGGTTTTCTACTTCATTCTTTTTCTTATTTTTATTTTTATTCTTATTTTTTTCTTTTTCTTTTCCTCTTTTTTATCCTCTTTTTTCATTCTTCAGGCGTAATACTTATTAACTGAATCGGAATTCACAGGCTTGCGTAATTCTTTTCCATCCATTTCAGTCAAGATCATTGTACCTCCGGAAAAGACCTTTTTGACAACATATAGACCTTCCAATTCGGCATCCATTTCCCACGAAAATCATGATCTATTGGTAAGATCTTTTAAACACTAGATCACCCTCTTAGAACTCTCGCGGTCGAATTTTCTTATCATAAGCTCGAATCATTCGCTTCTGATATATTTGGCTATGATAGATAGTTTTCAACCGCTTTTCTTTAATTAAATTCAACTGATCAAAAGGAATTTGTACCCATTCTGCATCATCTAATTTCACTTCCAATAACACTCGAAGAGATAGAATTTCAACTTCAAGTGGTAACACTGCTTCAGTCTCATATACCAGAGAATAAGGTATTGCCCCGATAGACGTTCTCATCGAAGTATGATACGCAAACAAAGCAAAAGGAAGCCTTTCATGTCAATCTTTGTATATTTCTGTCATCTTCGATATGATCTTAATATTTTTGTTAGCTACCTCGATTGCTCCATTCATCTTTGGCCGGTACGCCACAGAGTTATGATGAATTATCTTGAACTGCTCACAGGTTTCTGCAATCGTTCTGTTATTGAAATTAGTAGCATTATCTGTGATGATCCGCTTTGGGAGACCATATCGAAAAATAATCTTTTTCTTCAAGAACTTGCAAACAGTTATTCTCGTGATGTTAGCGTAAGAAGCAGCTTCTATCCACTTGATGAAATAATCGATAGCCAAGAGAATGAAACGATGCTCATTTGAAGCTTTAGGGTGAATCCGCCCAATTACATCCATTCCCCAAACAGCAAAAGGCCAAGGTGAATTCATCATGTGTAACGGTAACGATAGAGAGTTGATCTTATCTGCATAAATCTGACATCTGTGACACTTCTTGGTGTACTCTATGCAATCTTCTTCCATGGTAGACCAACAGTAACCGTACCTCATTATTTTCCATTCTATTGAGAAACCATTGGCATGCGTACCACATATCCCCTCGTGCACTTCTTCAAGAATACTTCTAGCCTCATGAGCATTGACGCATCTGAGCAACACTTGATCTCTGCTCTTCTTATATATGATATCATCATCCAACACATAACCGACAGCCATTCTCCTAATTGTTCTCTTATCGTTATCATTCGCTTCAAATGGATAAGCCTGGAACTTGATGTATTGCAAACTATCAAAATACCATAGATTACCATCTTCTTCCTCCAGGTTGCAACAATGAGCGTATGTTTCATAACTTTGCATTCGGATCAGCATCATATCCTCCAGTCTATTTGCTTGGAATACCGAGGCCAGTGTAGCTAAGCATCCGCCATCTGATTGTCCTCTCTAGGAAGGTATGCAAAAGTTATCTCCTCAAACTCTTCGATTAACTCCAACACCAACTTTCGATATTCCATCAATTTTGCGTCTTTGGTCTCCCATTCTCCACGCAACTGATAAATAACCAAGGCTGAATCTCCATACACTTGTAGAGCTTTTATTCTTTTTTTTATTGCAGCCCTCAATCCCATGACACTCGCTTCATACTCCTCCATATTGTTAGTGCATAAAAACTCTAACTTGCTCGTGAAAGGATAATGCATACCATTTGGAGAAATCAACACAGCTCCAATTCCACGTCCCAAGACATTAATTGCTCCATCGAAATACAACTTCCATTTCATTTCTTTATTCTCTTCCACATAAATGGTCATCACATCCTCATCGGGAAAATTAAAATTCAGAGGCTCATACTCTTCCGAAGCTTTGCTTGCAAGAAAATCAGCTATAGCACTCCCTTTAATTGCTTTCTGGCTTACATACAATATATCAAATTCAGATAACAACATTTTCCAGCGTGTTAATCTTCCGGTCAAAGCTGGTGCTTCCATCAGAAACTTTAATGGATCAAGCTTCGATATCAACCTTGTGGTATGATATAACATATATTGCCTGAGTCGAAGAGTAACCCAAACAAGTGCACAACACATCTTCTGGATAAACGGGTACCGTACATTACATTCAGTAAACTTTTTGCTTAGATAATAAATTGCACTTTTTTTCTTTCCAGTATCATCATGTTGCCCCAGTACACATCTCATAGAATTCTCGAACACCGTCAAGTAGATGATCAACGGTCTTCCAGGAATAGGTGCTACCAATACAAGTGCATTTGACAAGTATTGTTTGATCTTGTCCAACGTTTCCTGGAATTCATCGTCCCATTCGTCTGGATTATTCTTCCACAGCAGTTTAAAGATTGGATCACATCTATCGGTTAACTGAGAAATAAACCGTGAGACATAATTCAACCTTTCAAGTAAACTCCAAACTTCTTTCTGAGTTTTGGGAGGCGGTAAATTCAAATCGCCTTGAATTTATCTGGATCAATTTCATTGCCTCGTCTACTAACCACAAAACCAAGCAACTTACCAGATGTAACCCCAAAACTGCACTTATTAGGGTTAAGTTTTAATTGATACTTTCGTAGCCTCTGAAACAACTTTTTCAAATTCTGAACGTGCTCATCTTCTGTTTAGGACTTTGATATCATATCATCCACGTATACTTCAATTTCTTTATACATCATATCATGGAACAATGTCACCATTGCTCTCTGATACGTTGCCCCAGCGTTCTTCAACCCAAAAGGTATGACTTTGTAACAAAACGTGCCCCATAGTGTGGCAAAAGTTGTCTTCTCCATATCTTCCGGATTCATTTTAATTTGATTGTAACCTGAGAAACCATCTATGAATGAGAACCATGAATGTCCCGAAGTATTGTCAACCAAAACATCTATATGGGATAAAGGGAAATTATCTTTTGGGCTTGCTCTGTTCAGATCTCTGTAATCTAGACACATTCGCACTTTCCCGTCTTTCTTTGGTACTGGAACTATGTTTTCCACCCATTCTGGATATGTTGCTACCTGTAAGAATCCTGCACCAATTTCTTTCTACTTCTTCCTTGAACTTCAAAAACATTTATGGCCTCAACCTTCTGAGCTTCTGCTATACTGGCTTACATTCTGGTCTAATCGGCAACTTATACACCACGATGTCAATATTCAAACCTAGCATATATTGGTAAGACCATACAAAAATATCTTTGAATTCTCGCAACAGATCGATCAAATTTTGTTTCTCCCTTGGTGAAAACGTTGCCCCAATCTTGACTTCTCTTTTCAATTCTTCAGTACCCAAATTCAGAATCTATATCTCTTCTTTGTACGGCATGATCTGTTTATCTTCTTTCTCTACCAATCTCAATAATTCTTCAGTAACCTCATAATCTACATTATCTTCACACTCATTGATTTCTGTTAAACAAGAGATCTTTTTCAAATCTATTTCGGGATTAGGTATAGAGTCACTCATGCAATCATTGATTGAGAACCTGCGAAGAAAACTTATATATTTGGAAGGGAATAATAAATGAATGAATAAATGAATAAAGAAAGAAAGAAAAGAAAAGAAAAGAAAAGAAAATGTTTTCCATTTGAGAATAAGAAAAAAATCTTTATTCGCGCATGAAAATATATAAAAGCCCTTTATAGAAAAGCCCTTATACTCGCGGGAAAAAGTATAGGATGGTTCATGGCATTACTCTGTCTTAAAAACTGTAGGTAAATCTTCTATAGTCCAATTCTCCAGAGTCTCGCTAGGGAAGCATGGACAGATTCCCTCCAGAAAGTTCATCCTTGGTCCTTCAGAAACTCCTCCCACCAATAGACCATCGAAAGCATCCCCGAAAGTCTCTTCCTCTTGCAGCCTAATAGCCTCTTGACGATTCTTTTCGGCTTGCTCTGTGACATTCACAAATCTATGAGAAATAAAGTCAATTTTCGAACTCAATGATATCGACCTCTTAGCTGCAGCTTTTCCATAATTCTTCCAAAAAGTCTTCATTGAAAAACCCAATCCACTTCGACCCTTATTCATAATCACGGGTCTTGGATGTAAGCTTCCTTGCAATTTCCTTCCTAGTCCTTTTCCAGTCCTAGCTTCTTTGTCGAGAGTTTTCTTAACAATCATTTCTGTACAGTTCGATAATCTAGGGCATGGGAACCTTGCACCTTCAGCAACAAACGTGACATTAATAAACTTTAAAGCTTTGAAAGAACACTTCAACGCATCCTCATTTGCATAAATGTACGGCGTATCAGTAGAAACTGAAGCGATGATGTCTTCTTCCCCTCCAACACATACCAACTTTCCATCAATCACAAACTTCAACTTCTAATGCAGAGATGATGGCACTACCCCGGCAGAATGAATCCAAGGTCTTCCAAGCAGATAATTATAAGTAGGCTTGATATCCATAGCAACAAAATCCACGTTGTATACAGACGGCCCAATCAGTAGCGGTACTTCTATTCTGTCCAACACGTCCCTCGTAGTCCTATCAAATGCTCGAACCATATTTTGATAACTTTTCATATGAGCAACATCTATAGGCAACCTTTGCAAAGTCACCATAAGTAATACATTCAGTGTCGAACCATTATCAATCAGTACTCTTGGCACAACATGACCCTTACAATGAGTCGTAATATTCAAAGCTTTGATAGACCCCATTCCACCATCCGGGATCTTATCATCAGTAAACATTATATGATTGTCTACAGTAATATGATTAACAATTCGATCCAGCTTGTTCACCGATATATCATTCAGAATGAACATCTGGTTTAACACCTTTAGTAAAGCATTGTGGTGTCCCTCAGAACTCAACAATAGATCAAGAATGAAAATTCTAGCTGGTTGTTTCTTCAACTGCTCAACAACATTTTACTCGCTATGCTTTAGGAACCTCAGGAACTCATGTGCTTGCTCCTCTATAACAGGCTCGTTCACTTTCGGCACTGGCTCTTCGAAAATCTTTTTCTTCTCGATATTATTTCCTTTCTCTTCTTCTTTCTCTTGAATCGGTGAATAGCACCTTCCACTTCTCGTGAAATATCTTACCTCATTCACTGGTTCTTCTGTCCCAACCTTGTTCTCGACTTCGGGCATCTCTGATTGTGCCTCCTCGACATGCATTAAATTACTCGACCCTTTCACACTTGCCGTGTATTTCCATGGAATCTTTCGTGTATCCTTGAACGGAAAGGGTGTTGGAGGAGTAATCACTATACAAGGGGTAGTTGTTGGTTTCACTTCCCCTGATGAACCCTCTCCCTTTGGTCGGGTTGAAATAACCAACGGCTTATCCATACTGTACTTTGGCATGGTTTTCTCAAACGTGCACACATTCATCATTCTTCGTTCTCCCTTCTTAGCAAAGAATTCCACCTCTTTGTTATCTATCATCCTTTGTAGCAAACTTCTGAACTCAACATAAAACTGAATTTCATGTCCCTATTCCTGGTGATACTCGTAGTACAACCCTGAGTTAATCGGTTCCTTTATCATCTCCTCCTGGCATATAAACGCATTATCAAACAACTGTCTGAACATCCACCTCAACGATGATCTAATCTCCGATACACTCATCTTTATCTGTTCTATTTGGTCCTCTTCAATCATATTCACACCACAACCACCATGATTTGGTAGCGGATTTGTGGATATATTGGGCTCGTCAAATTTCAATACCCAGTATTGATCAAATTTTGCATTATTCTCTTGAATATAGTGCAATTTTCAATGCTATACCCTTGAACCTTGGCATGATATTCGCACTGAGCCTTCTGATCATACCAATGCGGATATGGAGGTTGAAGTGGTAAAATGAAATACGAACGTATCATATCCGCATCATACATCTGAGTGTACAACTTGACATATATTATTGGAATAGGCGTAAAACTTGGTCTTTCCCATTTTGAATCCTTCTTGTTTGAACTCTGCGAGTTACTTGCTCTTGTCCCTGGCTTAGAAATTGTCACATTTCTCGGCGCCTCGTACACAACGGCGTTATTCACTTTATTTTCTTTCTTTTTGAAACTCCTCTTAGAACTATCAGATCCTTCTATCCTCCCACTCTTGATAGCTGCTTCCACAAGCTCTCCTGTAGCAAAAATCTAAGAAAAGTTTTGCATAAAAGTATTGATAAACAAATGGTCATACATCAAATCCTTCAATGTCTCCATAAACATATGGGTCATTTCACTCTCAATCAATGGGGTTGTACTTGGGAAGCCAAATCCCTCCACCTGTGAGCGTACTGTCGGAATGTTTCATTCAACTTCTGTCCCATCTGCTGTAATATTATTCTAATAGGTCCCATTTTCGATACATGCTTGTAATTTTCCATAAAAGCGCAATGTAAGTCCTTCCACGTTTTTATGTTTTCCCGAATCAATAGTGTATACCATCGGATTGCAAAACCTGTCAAACTATCTTGGAAACTGTGAATCAGTAACTTCTCATCTTTGTTGAAAGTGGTCATCTTCGGGCAGTACATAGTCATGTGAGCAGTTGGACATGTTGTTCCATCATACTTCTCAAAATCAGGTATTTTAAACTTCAACGATAAAACCAAATCAAATACCAACCCCAAATCGAATGCATCGGTGCTTTTATCAGTTGTCCCCTATATCTCTTGTATCTTTGCCTTGAGTGCTTTGAAATGGTCAACGTATGTTTTCTCCATTTCTTGGCGCATATTATCTACCTCGTTCATAAAATTGAGGTCTGGGACTTCTTCAACATTAGGAGTAATAAAATCAGCAACTTCTACTAGGTGACTTGTAGATGTCCCCGCTAAGTTGAGTTGCACTTTTGTCGGTACTTACTACACTTCAGGATGCCCCCTTATGTGAGATATTGTATCTGTTTGACCCTCGATCTCATTCGATCCTCTTATTGGCACTTTGTCTTTCTCAAATTCGAAATACATCATCTTAAAAACATCCGTCTGTCTCAAAAGGTTCATATACAAAGAAAAGATAACTATTCATCATCTACAAGAAACTGCTAGCTCTAATCCCCAAGTTAGTCAACTCATGCAGTAGGCGTACGATGACCTCTCTATGCTCTTGCTCAACGTCAGGCTGCTTTAGAAGAGTTGTAGCTTTCTTTGACAATATCTGCACATAGGAGGCGATGCTTTTGACCTGTCCCTTGAAGTTGACTAATTCATTGTTCTGACTCTGAACGGTGCGTTGTGCTGCTTCGTATTTTGCTTTCCATATTCCTCTGGTGTCTTGGCATAAAGCTTGCTCATAGCTTGTTAGCTTCTCACGCAACTCTTGTACATGGTCTTCAAGCGAAACAATCTTCTGTTGTAGACCTTCCTTTTCTTTTTCCATCTCAACTTTGTCCTCATTATGATATCTGGTAATCAAATCCTCTAACCATGTCACCTGGTTTGTCAACTTAAAGTTCCTTGCTTGCTCTTTCTCTAACTTCTTCTTTGTTTTGTAATTCGTTTCCCTTTCTTCACGACACTTTCGTTCATAGAGCTTCTTGTAGTCCTCTTTTTCTTTCATCTTGTCTAAGCGATCAGACAAATCCTCAATCATCTTACTTCCGCTTTCTCTCTAAAAATTCTTCCTATGCCCCTCATGCATCTCTCGTGCTTCCTTCAATTCCTGGCTCAACTTCTCAATCTGGAGCATCAATTCTTTCTCTTTCCTCTCTTGTATCATCACTTGATACTTCGTCATTTTCAACTCTTGAGTAAGGTTATAAATCTTCTTCTCGTGTCTTTGCAAATCCAACTCTCGATCCTGCTTCAATTTTTCTAACACTGAGGGTGCTTCTTGGGCTGCTCTACTCGACGATGCAACACTCTTCGATGTCTCTTGGAAAGTTTTTTCGTTCACTCTCTGCACCCTCTATTCATTGTACATGGCCATAATCTTTGACTCTCGGTAAGGTTGAACTCTTCTAGGCGTATCTCATGCCTTCGCAATCTGAGCTATTTTTGATCTGTAACCCTCGGTTTTGTGCGTGTACTCGAAGCTTGCCATGCCTGTTGTAGCTGGTATGAATTTTCTGGATCCAAACTGTCTTGAAACTATAAGCGGACAATAAGTTGTTTCACCCCATATTCCTTCCAAAAGAACCCAATCCCTATCCCCACACCGATACAGAAAAGTAGTTCCTTTGTTCAACCAGCAAGCTTTCCAAACAATGTTTGTATCTGTCAGGTTCCAAAAGAAATCTCTCCATTGGGTTTCAGTCTTGTTCTCTACAACACAGTCCTTCAAATGCTCTTCAATAGGCGAATAGGTAGTCTTGTACCTTAGAGCGTTATATGGTGTGCTCCAACGATGACCTCTAAAACATACCTCTAGTAGTTGTACACAACCCCAAAGTCTTCCTTTACTAGCCTTCTTGCATGTAGTCAGTGATCTGTAAGTTTCGACTAAGATGGCAGGAACTGGATTCACATCCTTAAACAGTCTTTCGAACAAACCAACAATGGACGGGTCTATGTGTTCAGGGGTTCTCGGAAACAACATTAACCCGTAAATACAAAGGGCATAAATCCTTCTTACCTTGGAAGGCTCTTCACTACTAGCAGTTATCAAATCCTTCAAACCTCTCCAACTTACTCTTTGTTTATCCTCACTCATATTGGTATCATCGTGACTCATTATCTTCTAATCCCAAAATTCTTTTGCCTTCCCAATGATCTGCATCAGCTTCTTCTTGAAACCTGAAGTGCTATTGGGTTTGGTGTATACCTTATCGCTCTTGATCGCTGGACAGTTGATCAACACTTTGTAAACTTCTAATGTAAGCGTCATGTTGACTCTCTCGAAAGTGAAGCAATTATATCTCGGATTCCAAAATTGCATCATAGCTCTAGTTAACTGTCTATCGATTGGAACCTTCGCTAACAGTGCAATGTCTTCAAATTCCTTCCTAAATTGTTCCTTCATATAGCTAGTCCATTGGTCCTATATTTCTTGAATTTCGAAAAGACACGGGCTTTGATTCATGTTGATCCTTACATACCCCTTCATTGTTGACACACTTCCTGGAGGTAGACTATCCCCTTTTCATGTTGAGCCGCTTCTGACCATGTCCAGACCTCTGTATTATCTTCTCCTATGATCTTTTCGAACATTTTTTGACACTTCTAACTTTACTGTTTCCCAAATCAATACCCATGCAAATGATATGACAAATAATAAAAAACATATAATAAAAGAAAACAAAATAAAAATAAATATGTTAGTATAATGAATACATGAATTAATCAAAATAAGAACTGTGCTGAAAAATAACCAAAGAGCAGTTTACATCGTAAGAAAAATTAACCAGAGAGCATGTTAAGTTGCATAAAAATAACCAGAGAACATATTATTTATGCAAGAATAACTAGAAAGCAACTAAACAGAGAAATCCTAATTTTAGCGGCATTTCGGCAGCATACCGCCTTATCTTATGGTCCTTGTCTGGCTCTACTAGGGGTAGGTTTCTACTCTACACATGTGGGTTTGGATCTAGACTCTGGGTTCCCGAACTGTCGTTACCGCCTACTGCAATGATAAGACATCGATTCGGTAGTATAGGTCCCTTACAACGAAGGTGAAGACCTCATGACGCGTAAGGTTAGTATACCGAAAGCAGATAAAAATCCGAAACTCAGAGCTGGAGAGCAACACGTCGAATAATATCTAACTCCCACTCAAGGGTAAAAGCTCGGGTCGAGAGCTTATGCATGAATGACAGATATATCACACAAAATAAAAATACTACCCTTATTCGAACGATATTCATTTGACAATAATGAATTAAATTAATATCAATAGTCATAATACTGAAATGCCACGTGTAATTAATTATTAGGCCTAACTCACAAAAGAAATTTTCTCCCCAACGGAGTCGCCAAACTATCGCGACCATTTTAAAACCGAAAAGTGTGTAAAATAGCTTGCCGAGTTAATTTAAAAAAAATAGATTTTTATTGCTTTTAATTGTTAATTATAAAAATCGGGATTTTATTTGAAAACATATTATTATAATTTTAAAATTGATTTGGAAAATACTAAAAAATCGAGATCGTGTTTAAAAATATTTAATTTTTAAATGATGTGGAGTCGTCACCGGTCACTTTAGTAAACCAGACACTATAAAAATAACTAGAGATTCATTTTAAAAATATTTGAATTCGGGAGTCGATTACGCGTAAAGACGACCCTTACGAGCGCCCGAGATCAGTACTTTTCTAATTACACGTGGCATTTCGGTATTTAGAATAATAATATTAATTTAATCCATCATTGGCAAATAAATATCGTTCGAATGAGAATATCCTTTTGGATAAAAAAATACATTTCTTTTAAATACGAGCTTGAATTAGACGTCCTCTAGATATGAAACCTTAACTCGTATTTAAAGAAATATAAGTTCTATCCCAAAAGGTTTTAAATGCATGTCCGTTTATTATCTTGTTCGTTTTAAGTTCTAACCTAAAAGGCTCCATTAATTAAATATTTAAACCCTATTAAATTATTAATTTCACCAAGTGTATTATGATAACATCCAAATGCACGGACACTACCATCTTGACACCAAACAAAATTAATAATACTACTAATATTTCTAATATTTACCTAATTTTATTTAATTATAAACCTAAATTATTTTATCAGTTTCTAGGTTTCGATGGCAAATCAATGCGATACCAAGGTACACTCTTTAGGTCAACATCATAGTACGTCAAAACATCGGCCGTTTAGTGTATCCGAGATATATGATTAAAATACCATCATTACTAAATTATCTCCTTAATTAAATAATTATTTAATTAAAACGACTAATCCTAGAAAGCTCTAAATTATATTAACTACGTGTAAATTTAGGTGTTATCCTAGCAATTATACTATATGCTCAAAAATATGCAAGTAAAATAAATAAATAAAGCAATTTAAAAAAAAATAAAGATGGAAAAGGAGCTAAGTTACTTTTATTAGAGACAAAGGAGCTCGAAATACAACATTGGGAATTATATTGAAATAAAAGGAGTTACATGGTATAAAAGAAATAAGCAAGAATTAAATTTGCAAGCATTCGAATTAGGGGACCCAATTAGACTTAATTAGATTAAGTTGAATTAATTCTAAACCTAGAAATTTTTAATTTAATTAAGGATCAAACTAAATTATTTCCAAGTCTAAAAAAAATTCGATTAAATTTAATTAAAGTCTAAATTAATGAATTTTAAGTTTAGGGATCAATTTAGGTTCAATTAGGGACTAAATTGAGTGTGGTTTTAGAATTTTAGGCCTTAATTAAAGGATAGGGGACCAAAATGAATTACACTTCAAAAACTGGAGGACTACGGGAGTAAATTCTCCACTTTATTCTAAAACACGCGGATCCAGGTCAACCCGGATCCGACCTACGTGGATACCCTAAGGCAAAACGACGTTGTTCTTTGAGTGAACCACTACCCCTAAACCGAGTCAACTCGGTCATAACTATCTCCCTCTCAACTCAGACCAAGGACTCAGTCCAGAAAACTCTCTCAACTCGAACACTAAAAACCAGAAAAACCTCATGTTTTCGGATCAAACACCCACAAAATACATGGTGTTCTTCATGTTCTTCAAGGAACATGAAGAACGCGAAGAACACCGGCTAAGAACCATCCCAGCCGCCCTCAGATCTGACGCCGACGCCCTCCAACGCCCTTTGACCGTTTGCCGGGCATCGTGTTTTACTCCGATCTCCACCGTTTTTCACCGTTTTCACTCCGGCAACAGTTTCTGGCACTGGAAATCTCATCGAAAAACCTAAAAACTCTTAAAAACTTATCGGAAACTCGTTTTTTTAATCTAAACATCAAAACACACCAAATCACTTCCTTAATCACTCGATTTCACCCCAAGCATCACCTTATTCTACTCGGATTCTAAAGAAACCTCACGATTCCCATGGTGTAAAGTCACCGAATTGTTTTTCTTCTATTTTCAAGTTCATTAAAATTCCTCAAAATAGAATAATCAATACTTGATCTAAAGAACTTTATATGACAACCAAGACTTACAATTAACGGTAAGAAAACAATAAGGAGAGTGTGATACTTACCTTTAATGTGCTTTACCACTCTCCGATAATGCTCTCTGAAAACTTTAGTCCAATTTTCGATTATCCCTCTTCAATTCTGATTCGTAATCTCTTCCCCCCTCTCGTTTCTTGTCAGCCACCCTTTTATTCCTTTTCTAATTGTTGTGCTTCTTGTTGATTCTAACCACCCATGATCTCCCTAATTTCAGGTAACTCCCGACCCGTATCTTTTTCTTTTCTTTTTTTCTTTTTTATATTTTTATTATTCATTTTTCTTTATTTTTTTATTATTTATTTATTTTAGCTATATTTACCTAACCCCAGACAAAATTCAAGTCTTACGATAATAAAAAAAATTATAGTTAGATATACTTTATACTAGTGTAAATATGTTATAGATAGATATTAATTTAGTTAATTATATTTATATTAAAGTAAATATCTTATGATAATAAAATACAAGTATTTGTTGAACTCGATAAAAATAAAATCTTGCACGACATTTATGTTCTCAGGTAAAAAATAAAAAAAAATAGTTTCCATATGAGATTTTTTAAATTATTTTCATCATTTTAAACATAAAATATGAATTTTAAGTAATACAAATTTATAAATTAAGTAAAAAATAAAATTCGTAGAGTGTATGCCTGAAAAGTTATATCCTTTAATGCATATTCATTCATATATCTAACAGAATATGTTGATATATTAAAAAATAGAATATTTTAAGATCAATAAAAAACGAGGGTAGCCGTAACATGAGAAAATTATAAGAAAACATCACCATCAAGAATCAAGGAGAAGGGATTCTGAATCCCAAAATAAACCACAAAGCTGAAAGCTGTACAAATGCAATGACTGAAATCAGAAAGCAGTAACAGAAACATATATGTACATGCATCACTAAGCAGAAGCTCCTAATTATCTTGATCCAAACTCCTCCATTATCCATGGTTGCTTGTAGTTGTGACTGAGATTATCAGAGCAGCTTGATGAAGATCAAACCGGAAACGGGAAAGAACAATCCTACTGATTGTCTGCAATTCGTGCACACTAGTCAATGTTAAAGGGACCTGAATGATAGCAACTAGAAGTGCAGCTCAAACCACAAACTGTAACTCAGAATTTTTAAATTTGTTTCCGATAAGATGTCGAACCACTATAATGGTTGCATGATCAGGAAGTATTGAAATTTGGTTTCCTCAGAATTTCAAAATTTGAGGTAGCACAAGTTGTAAAATTTAGCTGTGTCAACAAGTGTAAAGCATGTCAAATATGTCGCATATCTCAGAGAATCACCATTAACATATTGCCCTAAGTTGTTAGAAACTGAACATTTACTGATATTCCTGTATATACCGTAAAGATGGCCAGACTACAAAGAAATAGAAAATGAACATTCAAAACAAAACAGCAATAAGTAATGGCAATACCTTATTCATGGACTTATCCCATCAGAGCTTTGAATGTGTGTAGTTAACTTGTTAGAAGTCCTGTAAGAGTTGTCACAATTGACAATAAGCCAGGCAGCAAAAGAGAATTTAAGGGACCATTTGGATTCAAACAGGCATCGGTTTAGTGAAGTTGGGACACCGGCTTGCCCCAACCGTGGTGATCTATGTGTTCGGGAATCAGGATACATGGAGCCTAAGGGTTCTTGTCCTGGTTCAATCCTAGATTGGAAGTACTTTGTACTATTACCTGTAATCCACATCTATAGCTTGATTTACTGACATTGTTTTGACATGGAAAGGCAGCTTCCTATTGGCTTTGGCATCTGCAGAATCTTGCGTACCATTCCCCTACAACATCAAAACAAGCAAGAAACGTGAATAAACTAGTCCGAGTTCGCTTTAAGTGATGAGAAAAACACAGGATGTAGAAGCAAGCTTACACGAATACCATCTTGAACGTACCCAGGGATGCTACTTGAAACAAGAGTGATATACAGCTCCATGGCTGCTTCTGGATTCATGCTCCCGAGTCGTTTCCAGGCATTCCTGTAATGAAAAATGTCGGTGTCGGTTCAACGAGGAAAGGATCTAAATTGAACCAATAAAGCCATTGGAAATTATTTAATCAGTTTCAATCCATTCCTTTCAGTGATTATTTTCCTCATCAATAAGCTTTTTATTCTTTACTTTCAATCTTCATCAAGTCAATTCTATTCATTATTCTTCATCAAATTCTATTATGAAATTCTTAATCAGATAATGAAACACATTACACTGTGGATCAGATCACATCACACACAGATTAGAATCACTAGATCTAAAATGAGACAACACCCAGAAATTCAACAACAAAGATCAAGAGTTTTCTTCTCCAAATTCTAGTGAAAATACAAAATTTAAAACCCAAATTCAGAAGGAAATTTTACCAGTTTGCACGAGCAGATAACTTCAAAGCGATCGGCTGAGGCTCATAGCAAGGCCCTTCAGTGGCAATCTTGTGAAGTCCATACAATTGCATCTTTAAATCACTGCCAAGTTTGAAATCTTTATCAGCATTACTTTTATACTCAAAAAAACATACTGCTTTACTAAAATCTTTCTCCAATTCAGTTCTTTCAATTCCCTCCCAATCATCATCAGAAAATCCCTCCATCAAGCAATCTTTCCCATCCACTTTTTCACAGTCCAAAACCTCAATCACTTCTTCATCTTCTTCAGCTAATTCAATCTCAGTGGTTTCACTGAAAAAAATCTCTTCTCCTTCATTACTTCCTTCCTTTACTTCTCTTGACCCTTCATTACCATCCAAAAACTCCTCATGGGTATCAATTTCTTCCACAGATTCATCAAAAGCATCAACTTTCACAGCTTCTGAAACAAACCCAAATCCCTTTTCACATTCCAAAACATGTTTTGGGGATTCAGTTGTGACTTCCATATACGATCTCGACAGATTTTCGAGATGTTGATCAATGGTAGACGAAAAAGAAAGAAGCTTGGTGAGAATGAAGGAAGCTATAAAAGAAAAAGAAACAGTAAACAACAATTCCAGAACAATCTCCATGGAGAAAGGGATTGAATTTGCTTTTGCTGGTTGAGAAATGGAATAAGAAGGGATTGGAGAAGTGGGATTTTGAGAAGCAGGGCAAAGTATATTCTGGTTTTGTTACCGGGGAATGTGTCGGTCCATAAGAAATATGTAAGGGAAGAGTTTAAAGTGTAAAGAGGGAAAGCTGGTTTGAAAAGGACTCTTCCGCTAACTATGGGATCACTGTCTAAAGCCAACTCCGTGAAGGACCAACCGCGTCCCATTAATTAAATTAAATTCGAAAGTAAAATATATTTAAATAATATTAAATTGTTTATTATTGAAATCAGTCACTCTTGTTAATTAAGTTGAAACATTTTTATTGAATTTAATATCAATTTAAGTTGAGACATTTTTATTGAATTTAATATCAATTCCCCGTACTTTCACATAACTCTTAATTAAAAATTAAATCAATTGAGTGTTTAGTTTTTTTAATCAAATTAAGTTATTATACATAAGAAAGTAAATAAATTAAGTCCCAAATTTAGAGATCGGTGGGGGTTCTGGACATGCGCAATAGGAGCGACCGCATAGGGGCCCCTAAAAAAGAAGGGCCCCAAAATTTTGATAAAACATTATTTAGATGATATTAATTCCGAAATTCATTGAAAGATTTTAAAAATACAATTAAGAAAGATGCATTATAATTGTTTAAACGTTATAATTATTTCTTAAATACGATAATTGGTTATAAAATCTTATTGATTATTCTTATTATTATTGCTTCTATAGAACTAGTGAAGTTTTGGACAGACACAATAAAAATAATCGCATAGGGGCCCCTAAAAAGGACATTTGCTTCTAAGGGTTACAATTTTATAACTAGCAAAAGTTATGGACAATTATTTCTAAGGGTCATATTTTAATAAATTGCACAGGGCCCCCGAAATTTTTGAACCGCCCCTGTTAGAGATTAAATTAATTAAATCTTTTAGTTAACTTTATATCGCTAAATCTAAATAATTTTTATATAGATAATATTAACACATGAAATATTGTAGTTTTATTATACGGTATTTATAAATTTATAAAAATTATTTTAGTATTTTTTTTCATTTTTTAATATAACAAGGAATAATTATTGAGGATTATTAAAATGATCTGAAGGTCATTTCAATAATTATTCCATTGATTTGATAATAATCACCTTAAATCATGAATTAGAAAAATGTCTTAAATTTTAAATTGAAAAACTTAATAATATTATTTGTATAATTGCTTAGATATTGTTGTTGAGTTTTTCTAAGGTTTGATTGTTTTTTTTTTATTTCATCATCTAGAAGTGGCTTTGTAATTGCCTAATTGGCTTTGTAATATGGGCTCGTGACTTGAGATGCATGGAGTAAGCCTCGGAACTTCGATAGTCCTTTCCCAAACATCATAACGGTTAGGGGTATACATTATTTAATTTTAATTAAATTAATCGTGGAAATTAAAATTATTTTAAATAAATTTAATTAACATTGTAATCCAAAACAAACAAAACAAATTAATAAGATATTTAGCACACAATTCTGTAATAAAAATAAACCATATAAAATGAAATTAAAAAGATTACAGAAATAAAGAAAAACCAATAAAACGTTTCTGAAAAAATTAAACTGAGGCCTGTGCTATCACAGTGTCCTTAAAACAGATTCGTTCCCTCCCGGAGCTGGAGTTTCTATGAAACGTCGGTCTCCCAGGATACAACGGTAGACTGCAGCAAAGAGAGCAATGCAACTTTAACTGCAACGGCGAACTTCACAGAAGCAGAACACTATCAAGAATTTTGGCTAGAGGATGTTTTGTTTTCAGTGTATTGAGATAGGAGTAAGAGATTTCCTTTTATAGTGTTCATGTAGGGGACGAGTTTAATTACAGAATTATTCTGTAATTACAATTCCTTGAAGAGTTACAACTCCCTGAATTCAAAATGACATTTAACAGGGAATTAATCCAAATAAATCGAAGGTTAGAACCAGCTGAAGGGTCTGCAACTCCATAAAAGGTGGTTTAATTCTATAATATCTGTTGGAAAAATAAAGTTAGCCCTAAGGCCCAAGGCATATCTTTTGACTTTCATAATAAACAATTAATACTAGCCCAAAGTTATGGCTAGGCACACCCAGGCTTATTTCCAATAATAGTATGAAGAACTTTAATATATAAAGCTTTCCAAATCAATATTCCCAACAAATGTGGGATATTCTACTTTTCATATTTTTCATTTTATTTTTCCAACATCATGGGTGTCACATTGAGCAACAATTTCTCATTCACCCATTGAACATTTTGATTTTGTAAATATATAATTCTATCTACTCTTATAGTAGATTAATCATCCACTTAGTCCCAATTAATTTGACTAATGGAACCCACATAAATTTAATCTCCAAAATGTTCATTACCATACTATTCTTCAAACAACGATTAACTTTAAAAAATATTTAATTATCGCTTAATTTGATTTGAAATCAGTGACATTATTCAAGTGTTAATATAGTTATTAGAAGAATTATTTATCTTCTAATACGATGATAATCAAGGGCAGGAATTTAAAAAATATTTTCGATCGCATCACGTTTATCGTGGTTGTGGATATAACAGTTGTTATCGCGATCGTTGCGAAAATCACAGCCATAAATTTTTTTAAAACTCACACAACTTATTATAAGAGGTTTTGAAATAACAATACAATAACGGTTTAATAACGGATCATTATTATCGTTATCCGTTAAATAACGATCATTAATGTGAATTTAAATATCACTGTTATTTTTACAAATAACGATTTCGAATAGTAACGTTACCGTTATAAATAATGAACATTATAATGATAACATATTGTTTTTAAAATCCCTGATCAGGGAATACTTGAAAAAAAAATCAAATCTTTTCAAAAAAATATCACAACAAATTAAAAGTAAAAGTAATGAGGAATAGACTAAAAAAAGGACTTTGTGCTTAAGATTGTAGCGATGCCATTCAGACTTGTAATGGAGCTTCTGATCTGCATAGTCGAGAAAGTCTTTGTTACACGCGTTGCAGGTAAGAGGGAGACAATTTTAATAAAAATTTTATTTGGCAAAATGTTTTTAACTTATCCATTGTTATTGCGTTTTAACTTATTTTTAAATTTCATTTTTTAATATAACGAAAAAGAGAAATGTTTAGAATTTGATTTTTCAAGAGAATTTATTTTTAATATTGTTGAAAATATTTTTTTAGAAATTATTTTATAAAGGATGAGAATCATAAAAATAATTTTTTAAATTGAATTTATTATATCAAAAAAGGGTGATTGTTAAGATTTTTATACAATAATTAAAAATAATTTAGGATTTGTTTGAAAAGATTATAATTTTGAAAAAAATCAATTAAATTGAAAATATGTTTCAAAAGGTTTTGACATGTTTTAAAGGTCAATTTATCAAAATAAAGCATGTACCGATATAATATAGACCTATACTAATATGCTTTTATAAAATCCCCGTAATAAATTTTCAAAACTAAAACCCCATACCAATACGTTATAATTAGGGGTGTTCAAAAATACTTGACCTGGTTAGACTCGATTCGATTATCCGACTACCCGAACATAAATAATTGGGTTTTTTTTAGAAAATTTTTTAGGTTCAGGTGGGGTACTTGACCCATCATTTTCCGGGTTAGGCCCGGGTCACAATATTGAAAATTTTTGGGTACCCGATTATTTTTGGATACTCGGTTCCTATTTTTTATTTTTTTATTTTAAATATAATTATTATTTAAATAAAATACATTTATGTTCACTATATTTTTAAATCAAACAACTTAATTTCTAAATTCCATTCCCTCAAACTTTAATTTCAAAAAAGAATTATGAATCATTGTAAAAAAATTTAAGATTTATTGTAAAATAATAAATTTATTTTTTCGAGTTGATAAAATTTAAACTTTATTCGTTTATATACGTTATATTTGTATATAGATTAACCAAGATAAAAATTAACTAAATATTTTTTAAATATTTAAATCATTAATTTTTATACATTAAAATAAATTAAACTAATTAAAAATATTTTTATATTTTTTTCTTACGCCTTATATGTTTTAATTCGAACTAAATTATGTAATTTATGTCTTAAATTTTATGTTTAAATTATGTAACTAGGTTCTAAAATTTTATATTTGAATGTTAGATTATGTAATTCGAACTTTTACATTTATATATATATATATATATTTAGGATTGAATTTAAAATTTATAAAAATAAAAAATAAAAAATCTGTTACCCGATTACCCGAAGTATCGGGTATTTGGGTACCTGAAGTACCAGGTACCCAAAAAATCGGGTCGAGACATGGGCCATTTTTTTAACTACCCGAACTTTCGAGTACCCGATACTTGATACCCGAATACCCGGTACTCGAATTTAAACATCCCTAGTTATAACATATATCGATACTCATGTATGGTTTTGGTATCCAACGACTATTTTCATAAGAAGACTCATATCAATATCTACTCTTGAGTACTAGTATCAACATAATCAAAAAAGAAAATTTAGTATGAAAAATATCCTTAATGACTCTAAATCAATCTCAACAGTCACTAACGACTATAATCTCATGTGAGAATATAAAAATGACCTTCAAACACCAAAAATAATTAATGATCACCGAACCAACATACTTATGATTATAAAAAAGTTTTATTACATAATTTTCATATTCTTTCGTAGATAACATTTATGAACTCGACTTGCTATAACTTGTTCAAATATTTTAGGATCGAGTGAATATATAATGATTTCCCTTTCAAACGCACATATTTTATCTTAATTTTTCATCTTTTAATTTTCAAATCCTTCTCTTAAAAGTGCAAATGGATTCGTCCAAATCTAAATCTTTTTTTTTCATGGCTTCAATTCTAGATGTCCAATTCTAAATTAATTTTCTAAGTTCATGTCTAATTCTATTTTTTAAGTTTAATAATATTTATCAATATTTTAAATTCATCAAATTATAGATATCCTTAATTACATGTCATATAAATATCAAGTCTTGTTAATATTAGTTCAAGTCAATAATAGGTTGGGTTCAAAATAAGTCGGGTCAATTTTTAGGTCGGAGAAAAATAGGTATCGGATTGATTCAGTCGGGTAATATCAGTTATCTGTGTCACGTCCTAGATTCGAATCTAAGAGTCAGGTTAATCAGAAGTGTTGGGCTCCGAATTTGGACCTCGGGTTTGAGTTTTGGGGTTGATTTTGGGCCTTAGGCCTTTGGTCTTTGTGTGGTTGTGGGGCTTTGGGAGTTTGAGTTGGGGTATTTTTGTAAATGCACAAATGAGATGAAAATGAGGAGTTAGATGGGTTTATGTTCTCTGAGAGTGGCCTTATTTTCTTTTCTTTTTCCTCTCATTTTTCTTCCTCAAAGTTGCAAGAAAAAAAATGTATTAAAGGTTGAATCTTTGAGAGTTTGAATTGAAATCTCGTGTTAGGTAGAGATATAGGAAAAGTTTTAGAACTCAATGAAATCTATAAAATAAGGTAAATGTTGCCAAGTTTGATGGTGAAGAAAGGTTTTAGAAGGGGTTAAAGGTGTAGTTCGAGAATGGATTTTTAAGAGCTTAAATCTCAGTCTTTTGGTGTTTTTAAACTCTGAAAATCTTTTCAAGGTGTGTCTAATTCATTGTTTATCTTTCTCTTGTAGATAAAGAGGTTGGTAAACCCTCAAGAAGCTTGAGAAAGAAAAAAGCTTGAAGGGGAAGAAGAGTTTGAGTTTGTTGTGCTTTCGATTAAGGTTGGTACTCCTCTAACTCCTCAGCATTATGCATTTCATAGTCTTAGGCATGGTTGCATGTTTGATAATTGGTTGTTATGCTTGGTAGCTTAAAATGCCTTTTAAAGGTGGATTGAATTATTATTGATAAAACTTTGTTCTTAGGATGTAAACATTCTTAGAGTAATCCATTTAGTGTGTATGATTGATCAGAAGATCATTGGCCTTGGTTTGGATAGAGTTTTGAGTAATTAGAGGGTCTAAACTTGTATTTTCGAGCAGACGTTTCGATACCCTTTGGTGGGCGTATCAATACCGTATGAAGAAAACTAAGACTTAGAAGGTCGACATTTCGAAACGCTATGCCCGCGTTTTGATACCAAATTGTACAGTGGTAAATCATTTCGATACCTCATCTCATGTAGGGTGTATCAAAATGAGTAGTTTTCTTTTAGGTCTTTTTAAAAGGAATCGTCTAGCGTATCGATACGCTAAGGAGGCTTTTCGATACAGGTCGTTTTGATACCGCCATACAGTTGTTTGATACCCCTGGGTAATTTGCCCAATATTTTTAAAGGTTGAGTCGAGGGTTTCATAAATCATATTAGGGTTCCTAGTGGTTATTCCAGCTTATAAATGAATACTAAAATCAAAAAATCGACATATTAACCTTATTTAAGTGATATTTGCTAAAATCATGAAAACCGATATGTAATAGATAAATGATGGAAACCCAATGGGTATTGGTGATATAAATATATGATATGATAAGCTAGGAACCTTGCTTAGTACTGATGGGTCACCTAGAGTTATATATTATTATATGATGGGTTCGGACACCCTTATTATTATATGATCAAAGTGTTGCAACACTCGAAGACTTTTCGAATGTAAGATTTCAATGCTTAGTGGACGCAAGCCAATTCGAAGGTGCTTGATAAACCATTCAAAGCATGGATGTAGGATCATGATGCTTAGTGGATGTGAGCCTCATCCTAGAGTATAGGATCCCAATGCTTAGTGGACGCGGGCATTGCTCGTAGTGTATGATCCTTATGCTTAGTGATCACGGGCTACAGTACTTATATATATATAAATGAAATATATGGACTCAAGATGCTATGTGGACTTCTCTTGACATGCATATGCCATGGGTCGATATTTGTAAATGTATAATATCCTGTGTTTTGGTAGATATGGTAGAGCCGTCGTATTCATGGCATGTCATTATTTCATGTCTCATATGCTTATTTATGTTATGTTTGATGTGAACCGGTTGATAGAGTACCCATTGAGCTTCTATAGCTTAGCGTTTTGAAATGTGTTTTCGTGAGTAGATTAAAGAAAGCTTTTGATCGGAGGAGCATCATTGTGGTCAGTTTCAACATCGACATTGTTGTCAGAGTACTTTTACTAGATGTAGTAGGCTATGTACTTGTAGGACCCTATGTGTAATTGTAACTCTTGGTCTATTTTATTGAGTTGAATGTTTTAAAACGGGTTGTAATGTTTTGGATCTCTAACTACTTTAAATTACTCGGATTTTATGTTTTAATTTGGATTGGATTGTATGAATTTATGATAAAAATGTATTTGGATTTATTCTTGTTGGGTTTTTGAAATGAAATTTTGAAATACGAGTTTTGGACTGAAGGCTTAATGTGACACTAGGTCGAGGGTGTTACAATATGTCAAGTCAAACTCGGGTTTGAGTTCATTTCAATCGGATACATGTCGGGTTTAAGGTTTCTGTAACAGGTTGAATCGTTTTTGGGTCATTCTCGGTGAAATACAAGTCTAGTTCGGTTATGAAAGTAACATATGCAAATCGGTTCAGGTCAACAACAATCAGATACAAATCGGGTGCAGGTTATTACATCCTTAGGTCAAACTAAATTTTGACTCGAACAGGTTTTAATCGGATTTTCAAATCGGATAAAATTTTTACATCTCTACCATTAACCTTTAATATAATTTGTTATAAATTATGACACTAAAATTTGGCTTTGTTCAGTGGATGGGATTTTGGCTTTTCATTCAACATGTCAAATATGAGAAGTACGAGAGATTTATACGGTGAACCCTGTTCACCACATCATTCATGGTCCAAGTAATCAGGACCGTTGATCTTTAAAATAATCACCTAATAACTACCCACCCACTAAGTCCATGTAGGAAAGAGGTGATGATTCACTTGGAAAAGAATTAAGATCAACGGTCCTGATTGCTTGGGACCATAGATGACGTGGTGAACAGGGTTCACTGTATAATTTTTCGAGAAGTACATTTGTTAAAAAAGAGTGTAAAATTAACTTATTGGTGCATGTATTATTATCTAATTAGAGGATTAAATTTAATTAATGTTATAATTAAATTGATATATAATTAATGTAAATAACAAAGACCAAATGTATAATATATATTTTATTAATTATCATATCACTTTTTTATTAGATTTTAACGTCAAATAACTTATTTGATATTATTTAAGTAATTAAATTATTATATTACAAAAATTAAAAATATAATAACCATTTCAAAATCAACCCTTTAATTAGACGAACATCTGAATAGTTTACTCATTTCAAAATTATGTGGGTCAGAGTTTTCAATTTTTTATTATTATATGTTTTATATAATAATTTTTTAAGTTGAATTAATCTTTTAAGGAGTGTTAATATTTTATAAAGGGTAATATATATATATATATATATATATTAAAGGGAAAAAGAATTAATATTTTTTGGGTGTTAATTTTTAAGTGACTTTTCAATTTTGTATTATTATATGTTTTATACAATGATTTTCTAGTGTAAGTTGAATTTAAATCTTTTAAGGAGTGTTAATATATTTTAAGGGTGTCATTTAAATATATATTAAAGGGTAAAAAAATAACTAATTTTTGGTGCCAATTGGCACTCCACGTGCAAGCATAGCGCCGGCCATGGGCATGAGCATGCATGTAGAAGCCTTGATTATAGATGCCAAAGACGATTTGTGCCCCACAAAGTGAGAAATGGTTGATCCTCGGACGCTTTTAAATGGTTAAATCGGAGATGAGTTCATTCCTGTGCATTAAAGTATAATATTTTATGATTTAAATTTTATTTAATTTTTTATTTGAATTGAGTTTATAAAATTTAAATCGAATAAAGTTTTTGAGTTCATATAAAAATTTAATTATAATTATTTGTTATATTAAAATTTGTTTCTAATTTAAATGGTTTTCTTTAAACATATAAGACATATATATATATTATTATATTTTTTCATGTGATATATTTAATCATATTTTTTATATTAATATATACCTATATATATATATATCAAAAAAATTAATTTTGAATCAATTTAAATCAAGTTAAAATGAGTCAAGTTTATATAATTTTGAGTTCATTTAAAATGAATCAAGTTGTTTTGTCTTGAGTAGAATAAATATTTCTATATTTTTAAGTCGAGTGTTATTCCCCTAAAATCAATCATTGTTGTTTATTTTAGCTTTGTTTCTACCATAAAATTTGTTTTCTTTGCTCCCGTTAAATTTCTATCCACTGGCGTGTCATTTCTTTCGTACCGTTTCAACATGGGAGAATACAGTACCCTATAAAAATATTTTATAATTTTAAATTTTCATAATTTTATATATATATATATATGAAAAATCTGCAAATACTACGTGATAGTATTTTTTTTAATTTGAGGGCGTAATTAGATATAAAATAATATCAGAACCTTAACTAATTTTTCTAAATTAATTTAAAGGCTTTTTAATATCCTTAAAGTAATATATATATATATATATATACTTTCATACTTTATTATAAAAAAAATATATATATACTTTCGTACCTGTATGTATGCAATATCTGAAAGCAACATGTATGTCATAGTTTTAAATATTGATAGCATTTCTTTGAAAGCCTTTTCAAATGCATGCAATGTTGAAATCAACACAATATATTTATGTTGCACGATCAATCTTCGCACCTGGGTCAGGGCTCTACACTCATACAAACAAACACAAAGTGAATGGGTCACTGTGTACGCATCCTGCAACTCTCGGCAGCCCTCACTTGAGAAAAGTAAGGATGGGCCTACAGATAAACAAAAAACAAATATGATCAACCAAAAGGAAGAACGAAATTGAGCAGTCTATAGGATTTGCCAGACAGAGTGCTACAACATTAGTTTCAGTAATCATGGGTCAAAACCGGAAAACTTAACTAAGCTATTGATTTATACCATGGCTTCTTTTGCAGTTAACCTTTCCTGATGATCATATCGAAGCAACTTATCTAGAAAATCGATCGCCTGCGAGTAAAAAGGGCTTAAAGAATGAATAATAATACTAGTAGGCATCTAGGCAATGTAATGGAGGCTGGAGCTTATTATATTCAATTCTAAGACCCTTGCTGAAAGAAGAAAATTACCTCTGGCGATACCAGATGCTGATTATCTGCATTAATGAATTTGGACCAGGGTTTTCAGCTGTGCCTGAACAACGTATCGAAAACGTTAATGTGAAAGTCATTCCACACTATAAATCTCAACCAGAGGGATGTAATCTGTGTGGGAAACTGCATCACCTCGGAGTGCATCTCCATTGTTTGGTGTAACCAGTGCCTTAGTTAATAATGTAATGCAAACTTGAATATTTGATAAGTTCATGTTTAATGTACCTTCCAACAAGAGCCTCAAGTTGAGGATCAAGCTCTAAATGATATTTGTTCAGATATGCATTCAATTCATCTGTTCCTACCACCTGAAGTTACATTAATAGCAGTCAAAAGCTCTTGTAGCTTTCCTGGTAAACAGGTGATATGGTGTTTAGAATAACACTGAGAAAATGAAACTTCCTGTTTGATAGTTAATGTGAATTATCCCCTGGTACATAACTCCTATCAAGTGATAGTCACAAGAGAATAAATGTTTATATCAAAACCTACAAGTAGTAGTGAATAAACCTATGTTGCTCCAACTCTTTGTTTTTCTTGAAGTACCCGTATCTGTCATCCTCATCCAATTTATATACGGACATGGATGTTGAGATATGATCCTCCAATGACCCTTTAAATATACATGTCTAACACTCATACCCGAGTCCAAGAACCATAGAAATAAAACAACCCTAGCGGGTGATGAAAAGGTTACAAAGTGATGCTCCAGATGTAGATCGTAAAAACAAAGGTAGATAACTGAGATGACGACGCACAAAGACGTAGACATACTTTATCCAGATAGAAGTTAGAAAATGATGCATTATCTAAACCAAAATGTTAGCTTAACAAGAAAAATGACGACAAAAATTTAATCTTCAGCAACAATATTGAAAAACATCAACAAAAATTAGCAAAAGTACATTACCTTGGCAATTTTAACTAGTTGATCATTGTTGTCATGACCATAGAAGAATGGTTCCTTCCGGAATATCTACACATTAGAAAAGTATGAAAAACAAATCAAACATAACTATTCTATTATGCACCCAAAGTAGATCTTTTAAATGAAAGTTTAGTACAGTCAAATTAGAATACTGCTGTTTCTCACCATTCCAGCAAACATGCAACCAAGGCTCCACATGTCCAAAGAATAATCATAATCTTGTAAATCTACCAGAAGCTCTGGCCCTTTAAAGTACCTGAGACATAAAGAGAGAAAATAAACTCCCTAAAACTGGATCCAAGTTGTACATGGCACCGTAAACTTAAAGAGTTTCACAGGATAATGAAATAACACACAATAGAAATCTGTTTATAGAGTTGCTTGGAAAAGGTTTTAGGTTTTGCATTTTCTAGAAAGTTTTCGTATCCGTAAATTGCATGATCCAAAGAATCTGAGCTCTTTGACATTCTCAAAGTTGAAAGCTAACACATTCAAAATAGAAGAAAAGGCAGATTTATTCCTCAAGGAGTCCAGTTAATACTTCTAGACAAGAAACTTAAATGATGTACTGAACTAATCTTTCTTAGCTTGACTTGTTTAACGATTTTCATGCTAAATTTTCCTGTGATATAAACAAAACTCAATTTCTACAAGTAAAGAATTTCAGGTAAAAGCTAATAACCCCCAAAAGAATTTTCTGTTTTCTTTTTCAAACATGGACAAATTCTGTTTTGAAGAAGAAAAAAAAGCTTGAAATACAAAGCATACAAGCGGGAAAGCTAGTCATATAATTCATGATGCATTCAAATATTACCTAGAAGCCACACGGACATTGTACTCTTTGCCAGGATGGTAAAACTCAGCAAGCCCCCAATCTATCAACCGAAGTTTGCGCAGCTCATGATCTATCATGACATTGTGAGGCTTGACATCTCTGTGCATTATTCCTTGTGAATGACAGTAATCTAATGCCTACAAAGAAAATAAATCTTTTCCTATCATCCTATGATGCAAAAATGCAACCCAGAAACCCTAACAAAAGAGTAATCATTTGGAATCCAATCAATGATACAATAAAACTAAACAATCACCTAACAAAACTACCATGATCGAGCGCAGTTCTATAAATAAAAAAAATGAATGAGAGGCGTAATTTCACCTTGAGAAGTTCATATATGTAGTAGCGAATGTCATAATCTGTTAACGTTGGATAGAGAACTTTGAAATCCATATTGTTGACATACTCAAATATCAAGCTAGGTGTCTTGGAGTGCTGATCTCTAACAATATCAAGAAGTTTAACAATATTCGGACCACCACATAGATTCTGAAGGATTTTTATCTCTCTCTTAATCTGTCATCAGTTAATAATAATAACGATAACAAAGGTTAAGATCATTGATCATCACGGCTATACCTTAAGATTTTACCACACATAAATCTGCTCAAAGTCTTAAAAACTCAATCAAATATGACATATTACAATAACTAGTAACCTTCTTTTTCCTAACAGGCTTGAGGATCTTGATTATACAGTGCTCGTTGTTATTGATATTAATACCCTCGAAAACCTCACTGTATTTCCCCCTTCCAACTTTCCTAATGACCTCATAATCATCTTGAACCCTGAAATATAACAAAAACATATCAATTTAGGCTGATCAATGAAACTAAACCGAAAAGTATTAAACATTCGAATTTCAATATGGATATGGTTAAGCTCGTTCGGTTAGCAAGATTTAGAAGAAACTTTTCATAATTTAAGCTAATTAAAGAATCTTAAATGCGTATCAGCTGGATGTGATTCGTGACTTAATTTAAAATCTAATTAACATTCAAGAACAAACCTAATCAATTATAAGAGATATTTGAAGAAACAATTTTAAAAAAAATACCCCCATTGAACAGTGAGGGACTCGTAATCCCAGTATTCCTTGGGACGAATGACGTTGACGTCAGTATAAACGCGAGATTTGGACATCACTTTCCGGCAATTCGAACTCTCATCGATCTCACGGTTATCGTAACAGTCGATGGCGAGCGGAGTACGGGAAGCGAAGATGGCGCAAAACAACAAGAGGCGGAGTAAAATTGGAGGGTTGGGGGTGGTGCGTCGGGCATTATTCATTCATTCAAGCCAAGCCAGCCCATTTGTTTGAATGATATTCGGCTAAGCTTAGGTTGGGGACCTATGATTTTGGAGAGAAACGGAGGGTAGTTAGGGGCTTTCGCGCGCTGAGCTGAGCTGAGCTGAGCTGAGTAGAGCTGGGACCTAACCTAACCTATTTGTTTTGGAAAATGAAAATATCGTAGGGGGAGTTTTAAATGGGATTTTATGTTTGGCGTGTTGTATTGGACATGGAATTTTGGGATGTGAGCGGAGAATATGATTACTTGGCAGGTACTTATCGGATTGAAGGAAAATATTAAAATAATGTAATTGGGTTAATTGTTGCAAATATCCTTGAACTAGACCATATTTTAAATTGGGATCTAAAACTTCAAAACATTTTAATTGAATATTCGAAATTTTAATATCATATTAATTAAATGTTTTATGTCTTAAATAAAAAATAAATGTATAAAATATATTTTGTTTGAATTCTAAGCATTTAAAGTATTTTTATAATTAAAAATAAAGTCAAGATTTAAGATTAATGGGTAAAACATAAATATTTGAAAGTGAGGGGACAAGTTCATAAATAAATCCAAATTTTAAAAAATTTAAATAGGATAACTCAAAAAAAATCTCCCCCTATTTAACTTTGTAAAAATAGGTGTCTAAAATGTCAACTGTTATAATTTTAGGTATCTCAATATTAATTACCGTTAACAAAAATTCATTAATAAATTAAAATATGACACATGTTTTAAGTTTTTAATTAAATTTTTAAAAATTTTAAAAAAATTTAAATAAAAAGACACCTAAATTCTTGAAATTAAAAAAAAAAATTCTCAATACCCAATTTTTTCAATCTGATCACACTCCCGCCATCATTGATCACGTTACCAATAACAAAATAGTGCATAAATTCTTCCCCTCCCCATCCTATTTAATTTTATCATTGTTTATAATAATACGTGTCTAAAGTATTAATCGTATAATTCTAAGTGTTTCAATGTTAATTATGGTTAACAGAAATTTATTATTCAACATATATTTTAACTTTTTAAACTAAATTTTTAAAAAAATTTAAAATTGATATAAAAAGACACCTAAATTCTTGATAAATCTTAAATTTTCGATACGCAATTTTTTTAATTTTACCACTCCCGCCATCATTAATTACGTTACCAACAATAAAATAGAACATCCTTTCTTCGTTGAAACACCCGTACACCAATTGTTGTTGTTTGATCGTCGTTTGTCATGAATTGCTTGAATGAATCTTTTACATAGTTTAACCTTTGAATGATATTTTGCACGACTTCTTTTAATTTTCGACAATAAGAGAATATAATAAATGATCATGGTGGTCCGTTAATAGATATAATGAACAACAATATGATTATTAACGACAAAAACGACTCAAATCGCGATTTGAGTGTTTTAAAAGTCAGATATTTTAAATTTAAAGCGTTATTTTATAAATTTTTAAATTTTAATTTTTTTTAAATAAGTTTAAAGAATAAAAGAAATTATTATTTTTTAAATAATAATAATAATAAACCCAAGACACCTAAAATTATAATGCTTTAAAAGTTTAAAAAAAAATCTTTAAATATCTAAATTTTAAAAACATATACTTTAAAGTTTAAACCCATATTTTTTATTTAACTCTCTTTTATTAACTTAGCTTCTAGTTATTTTCAAAAGAAAAAATAGCTCCTATTTCAGGTGTTAAATGCTTACCTGAATCTAACATCAATCATATTTAATGATTAAATTTTTGAATACACATGTATTTATGACGTTGACTAGAATATTTTTAAAAGCTTAAAGATTTAATAAGCTCTTAAACTTTTATAAAAAAATAATTAAGTCTTTAAACTTTTTTTACACTCAATAAAACTTTCAAACTAAAAAAAATCAATTTAGTCCTTAAACTCTTATAAAAAATCAATTAAGTCCTTAAATTTTTTTTCATCCAATTAAGCCCTTAAAATCAAGAAAAAAATCAATTTGGCCATATGACCATTAGCTTTAACGTTTTTTTTTTGAATTTTTTGACACTTGTCGCAATAAGATAATATCACTTATCGTTTTTAAGAAATTTTAAAATTTAAAAATATATAAAAAAATCTTTAAAAATTTGATTTTTTTGAAAATTCTAAAATTAATTTAAAATACAAAAATATTTTTTTATAATTGTATACTAATATTTAATATTTTTATTTTTTATTTTTTAATCTTTTTAAAAAATTATTATCTATCATTTTAAATTAAATTTTGGAATTAAAAATATTTTTTATTTAAAAAAATTAGGATTTTTATATAATTTTAAAAATTAAAAATTAAAAATTTTAGAATTAAAATATTTTATATAATTTTTATATAATTTTAAAGTAGTGTTATTTTGTGCAACACGTGTTAAAAAAGTTAAAGTTAACGGTCAAAGTTGGTTAAAGGGCTAAATTGATTTTTTTGAGTTTGAGGGTTTAATTGAGTGTTAAAAAAGTTTAAGGTCTGAATTGATTTTTTACAAAAGTTTAAGGGCTTATTAAACCCTTAAGCCTTTTTAAAACATCAACATTAAATTTATTAATTTATTAATTTAAATTACATTTTATAGAATTCTAATATAAAAATAATCTTTCAAATCTAATTTTATTTATCTGTAATATTAATGTTTGAGCCTTTAATTTTATTTAAAAGATATAAAATATTATCTTGTTATATCAATAAAAATAATGTTTTAAATTATAATGACATTATTTTTCTAATAGTTAAATACAAATTACTCTTCCAATAAGTATAAGGAAAATTTTACAACGGACGTCGAACATCGTTAATGATGAACACTGTTAAACTGATTAATAAATATTAAAAAATTTAAGGACTCAACATATAATTATAAATTATTTAAAATAAGTTTTTACTAAATTACTTTTTACATATATTTTATTTTATTTTTTAAAAAAATAAATAAAATACTAATTTAAATTAATTTAAAAAATAAAAAATCCTAAACTTTAAATCCTAAAATAAAAATTCAAAACCTAAATCATTAAACATTAAACTACAAACCCTAAAATATAAAATCTTAAAATAAATAAAGGGTTCTGAAAAATTTGGAAAAATCTAAACAAAGAATAGCAATCTTTAACGAACGGGTTCCGTTATTATTTCGACACAAGAAAAGATATGTAAAATTCCTTTTCTTGTGTCGAAAGCTAAGAAGACGAAGAATTCTTCCTGCAATTATTTGTTCCCCTCATTTATCCTTCGTTTATTCAAAACTTAAAACCCCAAACCCTAAAAATAATAAAACATAAACACTAGATCCAAACCCTAAAATCCTAAACCCTAAAATAATCAAAATTCCTACACTCTAAACCTAAAATCCTAGAATCATAAATTCTAAATTAGTTTAGGGTTTTAAGTTTAGGGTTTATAGTTTTAGAGTTTCAAATATTCTATTATAGTGTTTAGGGATTAGGGTTATAATTTTATATTTTAGGTTGTTATTGTTTAGGGTTTATAATTTTTGGTTTTGGATTTTGGATTTAAGGTTTAGTACTTTTAGGTCTTTAAGATTAGGGTTTTAGGTTTTTGATTTATTATTTATTATTTTTTAAAATTAAAAATAATTTAAATAAATTATTTTTTAAAAAATTAAAATATAATATATATATATATATAAATAATTTGTTTAAAATTTTATTTGAAACAATTTAAAATTATTTATTTAATCTTAAAATTTTTAATTTTTATTATTTAATTTAATAGTGTTCAACGGTATTCATCATTAATAGTGTTAAATAATGTTCGATACATGTGATATTCTCATCCTAAGTATAAATATGTTTACAAATTGCTTCTGTAGATTTAAATATGTTTCTCCTGAAAACGAAATTATAACTTCAATATCTAAATTAATGAGCAGGCTGACATGTTTAAGGATCCTTGATCCGCCTTGAAATTTAAATTATCCCTTTGACCGATATAATATAATAAAATAATATAATTTAATTATGATATTTTAATAAAAAATAATTAAACTCGATTTAATCTAAAAAATTAATAATAATATTAAATATAATATATAATAATATAACAAATGTATAAATATATCAAATTAAGTCAGATCATTTATTGAATTTAACCATAATTCTTAATTTTAAATTTTAATCTTTAAATCTTAAATTCATTAATTTAAAGTAAAGATACTGATGGAGATACGATTAAAAATAAACGATTTATGAGTGAAAGGATAGAATAAAAATTAAATTGGCGCTCGAAATATAAAAGGGAAAATTAAATAATAGAATAATTGTTTAATTCGACTCACAACATAAGAATGTGCGTAGTGCCAATTGATGCCTGGCTTGCGAAAAGCACAAACTAAAAACTAAAAAGCTATGTTACTTAGACTCCGGTGCCAGCCAGGCACTTAGAGTCCAACACAACTAAAAAGCATGGGAGTAAATCCTGAGCTACCCTAGCCGGATCATAGTGTTAAATATGATATAACTAATTGTAAATAAGTATATAATAAATAAAATATGATCCAATAAAGCATGATTAATATGATATATTTAAAATATGACACCTTTAAATAGTTTATATTATATTCACATTTGCACAACTTAAATAAAATTACATATATAACATCATACATAGATTATCAAATATAACTTGTTATATATGTTGTAACCAAAACCAGAAAAGAAAAAAAAAATACATTTCTTAATACGTATTCAAGTGAATAAAAATAAAAAAAATAAGGTCACATGCTTAAAATAGGTTAGGATACTAATGTCATACCCTACCTAAGTTGAACTTAAATCATATGTTAAGATCCGTTTTTGGACAAGATAAACTCATGACATTTCATCTTTGTTAAGCCTTTCTTTCTGTTTGAATGCTGATTAGATCAAAATTTACTACTAGACTGACGACGATAAGAATTACGGTAGTGAATGAGACGAGTCGTATTTGATTCGGTCGAAGTTCAATTAATATTTAGTTTGATTGGATTAAATTGATCTTAAACTAGATTTAAATTCTTAATGAGTTAAGTCAAACTATTTGATACTTAACTCAAAAAACTCGCGAGTTACTCGAAAATAATATATATATTAAATTAAGTGAAATAAAATGTATTTTGTTGGATGATATTATTATTATTATTAGAGTTGCAAATGATACGAGACAGATCACGAGTTACTCGAGTTCGATTCGATAAATCTCGATCAACATTCAATTATATTAAACTCGATTCGAGTTCTTAACAAGTCAAGTCGAATTTAATTTACTTAGGCTCTACTTAATTTGGGCGAGTTTAAACTCGACTTGAATTCTTAGAACCAATTTAACATTACTTTTTAAAAGTGATTTGTTGGTAAAAATAATTTTGGAGGTAAAAGCATTGCAAAACAACTAACTTTTGGGAGCCAAATTATAATTTTAACCTTTATTTTTTATTTTGTATATTTATAATTTATAAATTTATAATTTTTATGAAGAAATAATTAAATAATTATTAAATTATTTTTAGTTTAAAAATTATATATATTAAATAAAATATTTTAAATTTATTATATTTTTATGGAACATGTGTATAATTGTTAGAAATATATATTTATTAATAAGAATATTTTTTTTATATTTTTATGGTAATTTAAATTTATATTAAATTATATATTCTAACATTAAAGAATTTTGATATCATATCATATATATCACTTACAACATATCTAAAATGATTATTTATTATCTTAAAAATATTTTTTGAAAACAATATTAAACATTTAAATATAAAATTTTAGAAGTACTTTTGATTTTTTTTTTTCAAAAATATTTCTTCATCACACTTTTTTTTTTTTAAAAAAATATTAAACTAACCCTTAATAAATCGAATCAATCTCATTTACGTCCTAGTAGTAACTGAAGGTCCCATTACTCACATTTGAAACCATAGCTGGACCCAAAAAACTTGCTTCACCCAAAATTAGTAAGTAAAATATAACCTTGGCCCATCCCTTTAAAATAGACCACGGACCAATTAGGCAGCCATTTCCAGGCACTAACTTGGAGGTAAAGAAATCGGCGGAGCCGTGGTCAACTCGCCCATCCAAACAAAGATCACATTATATATCCACCACTTATCTTAAATTGACAGTAACAAGGAACTGAACCAGAAAGTTGGCACGCTAAGTGTAGGTTTTAAGCTAAACCAAGACTTAGGCAACATGAAATTAATATTCCCAATTTGCTATAACTTGAGATGTTCGTGAGCTGAATCCAACTCGTTATCCAAATCAACATTTATAACGTTAATCTCAAGCAGCCGAAACTACCAATCCCCTAGATAACTAGAAGAAAGCCAAATGACGGCCATGGTCCAAAATTTCTACACGCCGGTAACTTGTACTAGGGGCTACCCCTGGACTTTTTCCAATAAAACGCAAACACGGTTGCTTCAGAATCGATGTACGTCACACTTCCAGGGCAAGAAAACGACCCCTGAATATATGTATAAAAGAACAATATCCACCAAAATCTATGCATGAAAACCAGTGTCTTAGGCTCTTAGCATAGTTCATCACATCTTCATTTGCTGCTTCATATTGATCTTATCAACAATGCCTCGTGCTCATTCTAGCTACGTGTGCATGATTCTATCCACTTTATTCATGTTCATGTTGGCAAGTTCTCATGCTGCTGCGGTAACTTCAGCTGCCATACTCGTAACAGTTGATCAATCGGGGACCGGAGACTATGAGAAGATACAAGATGCCATCAATGCGGTGCCGTCCGACAACAAGGAACTCTTTTTCATAATGGTCAAGCCTGGCATCTACAGAGAAAAGATTGTCGTGCCTGCAGACAAGCCCTTCATAACCATAAGTGGCTCCAACGCTAATGGCACTATAATAACTTGGAATGAGAGTGGGGAGATATTTGAATCTCCTACCTTCACTGTGTTGGCTTCAGATTTTGTTGCCCGATACCTCACAATTCTGGTATATATCCCATAAACATAAACGTAAACATAATTATAGAATATGCTGGTTTTTCAATAGTTTATATTTCACCATTGTGGATTTCTTTTTGATAAACAGAATACATATGGACCTGGAGCTAAAGCAGTTGCGTTAAGAGTATCCGGAGATAGATCAGCTTTCTTCGGATGTAGAATTTCTTCTTACCAAGATACGTTGTTAGATGACACTGGAAGACATTATTACAAAAACTGTTATATTGAAGGAGCAGTCGACTTCATTTTTGGAAATGCAGCTTCCCTTTTTGAGGTAATTATAAGAAATATATATAATATAATCTGTTACTTGCTGGCATATCTAGATAAACCATAAACTTTGTTATACCTAAGATGATCTCTGCTGCAATCCCTCCGCTTAACAAAAAAGGGTTGAACCAAACTTCATTTCTCTTTCTTCTTTTCCTTCTCCTTCATCAAGATCGTCATAGACTGCAGCTGTCAGCCTACATCAGCCTGGATGAACCGTCTAACCCTCAACCACCATCATCCCATTCAGCTCATGATCAATAAACTTGCATATTTATTTTTCTTCAATTGTTTCAGAGGTGTCATTTGCATACACTCTCGGAAGGAGATGCAGCTATAACAGCTCAACGAAGGGAGTCTCCTTCGGAGGACACAGGCTTCACTTTCTTGGGTTGCAAGATAACTGGGATAAGAACTGCAGTGCTAGGAAGGCCATGGGGTGCATATTCCAGGGTGGTGTTTGCCCTAACCTATATGTCCAAGGTCGTACTTCCACAAGGGTGGGATGACTGGAGAGACGTATCCAAACAAAGGTATAACAACAAAACTTCAAACAAAGATCAACCCGTTCTTTTTCTTACATTATTAAGCGTAAAATTTTGAGACTAAACAAAAGATTTTATTGTTTGATTGATACTGCAGCACGGTGTTCTACCGAGAATATAAATGTTATGGACCTGGAGCCAATACAAAGAAAAGGGTTGAATGGTCGGGAAAACTGACAGATAATGAAGCAGAGTTGTTCTTGACGAAGAACATGATTGGTGGTAAGAGTTGGATCAGGTCTATGCCAACCCGGTTCAAGAAAGCTTCGACCAAACATTCTTGATCATCACGAACATTATAATAAAAATATAGTTTGCCGATACAGTGACGTTCTTGTTATTTTGTTTTTGTGCCTGTATTAAATTTATTCTTTTATTTATTTGTAATTATTTTAAAATAAAAAATTGTGAATTTTATTAGTCTCGTTCGTGAAGATACAAATGTTAAAATCACTGATTATAATATCTTAAAAATATATTATTTAGTAACGGTGTTCAATTTATTTGTGCATCTCTTAGGACGAGAGAAAAATAATACTAGATGATAAACACATATTGTTTATTTTTTATTAATTACAAAATGAATGAATTTTGTATAAAATAAATTTAATTAAATATAATTTTTATTTTTAATTAGAAAAAATAAGTTTTCAAGCTAGCATAGGCCTTCGATTTCATTTAAGCATTTGAAAAATTTCAAAGTTCTATTTGACCCATAAATACTCTATTAGATTTTTATTAAATTTGTGTTCATATAATATTTATTTTTTATTAGATTTCTATTAAATTTGTGTTTCATATTTATTTCTATTACATTTTGAGTTTTAAAGAACAAATATGGTTTTGTAATGCATTTTAAAACTCAAAATGTAAATTATGATGTTTAGGTGAGATGATAAAATATTTTATATTAATTAATTAAAAGTTAAAAATTTTAATTTTTATCTTGAATATGAAACACATTTAAAATTTATGACTTGCGATTAACATTTTAAAAATTATTCAAAGGATTCATTTTAATGAATATCTTAAAAATAAAAAAAATACAAAATCATAAATGTGTCCAAAAGAAAATTTATATTGTACGTGATTTATTAATTGGTTTAATAATTAAAGATATTTATATTATTTTATACAGGTTTAAATTTAGAGATAAAAATATAATACTTCTGTAACACCATTAACTCGAAGGGTCATACTGATACCTTAATGGGGCATATCGGTACACATAGAGCAATCTGTCCAAGAATTTTGAGTTAGTGTTCGAGGATTCTATAATTTGAGATAAGAGTTCTAATAGATCTCTAAAGGCATAAAAGAAACTATAAAACTATGAAATCACGTTTAGTACTCTCGTATATGCAATTGTGGTTGATGGTTATTTAATTGATGCTTGACCCAATTGTTTATGTTTCCTTAAGAATCAATGGTGGATTAGACAATAGCGTATGGTGGTTAAGATCCCTGTTGTATGTTGATGGGACACCAAATATTTATGAGGCTTTGGCTAATGAAATAATCTAATAAGGACTTTGTAAATGAACTAGTGACCTTATATTATTTAACCTTATTTATGGGAGACACCTTGGGTAACTACAATGGTTTGGCTAAGTGTTTATCCTCTCTTGGTAGTGTATGTTTATGCTCGGGGAGCATGTGTTACTTGTATATCTCAGTAAAGGAATCCAAATATCCTAGAGTCAATGTATGAGCACTAAATAAAGGGGATGTGTACTTTGGGTTGTGTGAGCGAGTATATACGACGTGTTTATGGGATTTGCGATCTGGATACGAGTTAAACATATTCATAGCTATGATGATCCAAATAAGGAAATAGAACTTAATGGCCTATGTGAGCATCAAGTAACTTGATGGGCTGCGTGCGCATCAAGCAACTCGAAAGACTATATGAACTCGAGCAACCTGATGGGCTATGCGATCTTAGGAATAGACTATTTTTGGCTTTGTTGATCCAAGTACGTCCCGGACATATCTGTTGCTATGTTGATCCAGATATGGTCCAACCAAACGAATATGTGATCACGGAGAAACCCGACGTCTCTATGAGCATGGTACAATAGGGGTACGATTGGCCAATAGGTATGGATATTGTATGCATGTATGATTATCGTATAGATTGATGGTTGATGGCCTCTATACCTTAAGGTTGTGTGATTGAGATACGATACTTATAACTTGGTAAGCTGTGTGATCTTAAGTAACTCAATGTGATGTATGATGCCGAGTAGGTAAGCCTAGTATGACATTTGATCCTCGTATATATTGATTTCATAAGGTAAAATAAATTGAGAACTCTAGCTAAGGTAGGCTAGGAAATGAACCTTAGCTTAGAAGACTTTCAGTGCACTTTTGATTGTAATTATTATGCATGCTTATTTTATGATATTTATGAATTACGGTATAGTAGAAATGTATCACTGAGCTTTGTTAGCTCAATGTGCGAAATTATGATATTTTTCGTACGTAGGGGACATGTAGCTTTGAAGGAGCACATCGAGGACTTCCCAATATCGGAGCTATGATAGACTACAACACTTGATATTTTAGTTTGGACTTATTTTATTCATAGGACCTTACCATAAACCAAATTTATATCTTATTTTGGATTTTACTTTGGGTTTATTGATGTATTTTAAATGGAACTCCTATTTAGTAAACATTTTTATTTTATTTGATAAATGTGTATTTATGAAATATGATATTTTGGAGATTTTAAAACACTAGTTTGAGAGAAATTTTGATAGGTCGGTTTTGGATGATCCAAATGTGATATTTTGGATCTGGGTCAAGATTGATGTATTATATTTAGTGGTATCAAAGCTTAGGTTTAGTCAGTTTTAGGAAACCCAAGATGATATAGAAGTCTTAGTAAGTTGTCTAGTGAATACAAGTCCCTAAATTTGAGTTATACTTACAAGACTAGAAATCTTGATGTGTTGCCTTTTTTCTTGTGTTTCGGAAAATGAGTTGATGAAAGGTGAAAACGGTTGCAAAATGTTAAGTCATACGCGTGACCTTACCTCTGATCTGTTGCAAGTGGTACAAGTTATCTGAGGCAATCTGAGATGCCTTATAAGACTCCGCTTGAAAGGCTTTAACATTATGGGTCTAAGAACTTTAAAGGTTTGGGTGAGGATGACCCGATCAAGATTGATTAGTGATTGCGTAACACGCAAAAGATCTTGAGACAAATGAAGGGAAGACTAGAGGATGATCTCAATTGTATTTTTTTCCCTTCTAAAGGGCAATAAAAACGAGTGGTGGGAGACCATTAAACTTAGGTTACAACCTACACTTCTTACTTGGGATATCTTTTTGGATGAGTTCCAGAAGAAGTACATCAATGAGGTATACATGGAGGATATGAGAGATCAGTTTATACACCTAACACAAGGAGATATGTTAGCATTCGTTTATGAGTAAGAGTTTATGTGGTTGATTCGTTATGCTCTAGAGTTAGTGGCTATAGAAGAGCTGGGATGCAAAAGTTTTAGATAAGGATTAAGAGTTGAGATACAAGTTCATGTGACAGTGGGTCCACCTAGGACTTTTGCAGAGCTAGCCAATAGTGCAAAATCTTTGGAACGACTTTAGAATGCGACACTTATTAGGACGAAGGATTCAAAGGGCCATGAGGTGGAGACCCAAGATGCTATTGGATCATTTCAGTTTTCGCATGAGGGTTTTTATGCTTTGAAGAGTTTGAAGAAGGTTGCTTCCGATTAGGTACTGATGGTTGGTACAAGATTTAGAACAAGGACCCATAGAGGTACTTTGGGACAGAGTACTGATGGATTAATTAGAGCATCCCTTCCACTAACATGTGAGAATTGTGGTTGAAATCACTTTAGAGTTTGTTTTCTGCTTTAGAGGGTTTGTTACAAGTACCGAGAACCAGCGCATATGGTAAAAGATTTTCTAGTCTTGGATGAGAGTGTGTTGATCCAATCTCCAAAAGTAGCTTTTGCACGATATGGTCAGAGGTTTGGTAGACGAAGAGCTAGGGCACAATTAGCTTACCGTGGTAGAGGACCTTGAAATCTACCCCTAGGATGGATGTACGAGTTTTTGCTAGACAGTCTACTACTCTGTTTATGGATGACAATTGTGTTGCCGAAGATATGTAAGGTAATCATGTTCTGCTCTAGTTTTAGTTGTTTGTTAGCTAGTAAATTTTTTGTTGGGTTATAAGTTGACCTTATTTAATCATGTGGTTATGTAGATTCTTAAATAAGTTAGGTTTGAATAATAGTTAGAGCTGTACCTTTTGCTAGAAAAGTTTTTACCGTAGTCAAAGATTATGGAGTGAGAGTAGGAGTTCTTGAGAACTTGTTGTAATTACTCTCATTTCCTAATTGTTAGACTATTTGTTTCATAGAGTACCGTTATAACTGTGAAGGTTGAAGAGAGTTGTAAGTGGGAAGCCTTAAAGCTTTAGATCATTCTGGACCAAGTTGTTGGTGCAAAGTATGTAGGAATTTTATCCTTATAAGAAATGTTATACTATGTTGAGTTAGTTCAAGGATTTTGTCATTGCGAAATATTCTTGGGTTGCAAAGTAGTCACGAGGGTTTGGTTTTTTAGGCCCTTAAGCTTTTGCATATAAAGGGTATTGAGGTATCCTTAGAGAATGAACAATCTTACCGTTAAATCATGGGTTAGACTATGATAAGGATAAGATCGAGTAACTCGTTAGTGGTTGTCTCTTGGTAGCTTTAGTTGGAGTTGAGTCGAGGAGTAACAATGAAATATTTGTACTTGGATCGCGAGACCCATGATTGGTAATGTGCAATGGTAAGAAAGGTGATGTTAGGTGTAGAGTTAAAGTCTACTTAGCCGAGTGAGAAGTTAGTTGTCTCTAGTTAGAGGCGACAGAGTTTTGAGAAGGTTATCAGTATAATATTGTAGTAACGAGAGATTTATGACTATCTTGTGAGTAAGTCAAATATTGAAAATATAAATATATATATATATAGAAGTTACCAGAGCTCCTTGATTTTTTTAGTTGGATCTGTATGTGCATAGATGAGATCGACCAAGGAAGTGGTGGAAATGAGAAGATTAGGCTTTGGTAATAGAGTTGTTAGCTTGCTGTTTAGGAATGGGTACGTATGTGGCATAATTGTGATAAATGCTCAAAAGTCCTATTTATAGTCCCTTTTCACTATAATTATTGTTTAGTTTTCGAGTTAATTGAGTGTTATTATGTATCATTTTTACTTATTTACTATAATTCAATATTAATACACTTAAATATAAAATTTACGCAATATTTTTTGGAAAATAGTACTGCTATTATTTTTATCTTGATAGATAATTTTTCATGGCGGGGAAAAATACCTCAGCAACAAAATGTCATAGTAGAAGGTTGCCTCGGCGGCAAAATGCCATAGTGGAAGGTTGCCTCGACAAAAAATGCCAATGCGGCATAGAGGGCAATTATAGTCAAGATTTGTCACTAGACATTACAAAGACATGCTAAACTGAGGAATAAACAGATCAAACAAGGCCAAGAGAATTTTACTGATGTATTTCCAAGTTGAGACAAAGTAGTGCAACCGCCATGATAGTAACCCGTTGCGGCAACATATTATGTCCGCCATGGTAGCACCTGAAAAATAACTGTTGATTTGATAGGCGATCTGAAGACAAAAATAAGGTGAAGATTTTAAGACAAGAGGCATAAAAATTGAAGCTTGGAAACTCATGGAAAGTCATTGTCAAAGCTAGGTGGGAAAATAATCATAATAGGAATATACTAGAAAATAAAATAAAGATAATTTATTTATGTACTTAAGTTGTATTTTATTCCAAGTCGAATTCATATTTTAGAAATATTTGACCAAGGCCAAGCTTATAAATACCATGGACTATGTAGAAAACATAGCATCATGAAATCAAGTATTCATAGAAAATCCTAAACTTCCTCCATCACCCCCTTGAGGCTTAGGTTAGTTTGTGGAGTAGTTGTGGAAAAAAGTTTGTAAGTTGTTTAATTCTTATTAATGCAAGTTCGAATTTATTGTTAATTTTCTCTTAGTTCATACTCTTTCTTTCAAGTTTTAATTCTTATAAATACCATGGCCTATGTAGAAAGCAAAGCGTCATGGAATCAAGTATTCAAAGAAAACCCTAAACTTCCTCAATCACCCCCTTGAGGCTTAGGTTAGTTTGTAGAGTAGTTACGGAATAAAGTTTATAAGTTGTTTAATTCTTATTAATGCAAGTTTGAATTCATAGTTTATTTACTATTGGTTCATACTTTTTCTTGCATATGAGCTCGGAAAATAAGTTTGGGAGAAAATATATTTATCTAGACTAAGGATAGTTAGGCTCACGAAATGAGTGTTGTCTTTTCTCTTGGGCATCGTCGAATTCAGCTTAGAGATAAGTCAACCAAGATTTCAACGACTAAAAGGAAGCATACCATCGGTTGATGTTCACCCTTGATTCACGTCGAGAGGTATGATAAATACGTGACCTTCAATATTACTCTAAATTGGGATAAGGAAAAGGCAATATAGGATGCTCTGTCAAACTATGAGTTGTTGATTTGCCGCCGAGACAGCTAAGGCGACCCTTCAGCGACATGCTGAGATGATACTTCAACCTGTTGCATTATAAGAATGATACAATTACATTCTGAATCCACACTACGAAGCAATCTAACCTGGACCACTTCTCCATCATTGATTTCTTGATCATTTATCTTTATTGCTTTAATTAGTTTAGTTGTAATTCAAATCAAATTACTTGTGCTTTTAATTTTATATTATGCAAGAATGATAAATTGCGTAAGTTACTCCAATCCTTGTGGGATCGATATCTTTTATACTATTACTTGACGGGTGTGTACTGTAACACAAAGGTGTAGGACCTTCTACACATGACAAGTTGTATCTAGAGATAAAGAATGAGGTTGTTGGAGCCTCGTATGTTGTAACTAGTAATCGACCGTGGTGATGATAAGTTTGGATGAAGCGAAGTGGTAAGTCTTGTCTTTTCGAGTCAACACCAAAGGAAGAATTCGTTAGTTTTGGGGTTTGCATGATCATTGATGTTTATAGCGGTTGTGAAGATTAGTTACGCTCTTGGCATATGTGGTAGCGGTGTATTGTTTCGATTTTAGACAAGGTTAAGGTTTCCTATGAGAGCGTACGTGGTGGTAGTTAGATTGTTAGAATCTTTGTGGAAGATGATGGTTTTAAGCGGTTTGGTGTTTGGTTTCGACAAAAGATGGTTGAAGGTGAAATCCCTCGAATCGAGTTATTCTTAGAGGAGTTGTGTGAGGCTAGGCCTATTGTGTTTACACCTCTTTACCCCGTTTAAATTTTGATGTTGAAATTTCTATAAGGAAAGGAAAATTATAACGACTCAATTTTTTCAGGTCAACATCAAGTGTTGACCCTAGTCGTGTATCGTCAACTTGGGTCAAATGTTCGAGATTGTTGAATAGTGTTAGGCCTCAATTATTTCTTTTGAGATTTTGAGTTGTTGGGCTTGAGCTTGTGCTTTTGTTTAATGGGAAAAGAGATCTTGAAGGATAATTGGGTAAATTACCCACCAAGAAGACAAAAAACTACGAAAACATTTAATCTCTCTACCAAAAAAGGGAAGGATAAAGTCATTTTGGTCCCACATCCCTCTTCTCATCTTCTCTAATCATAAGCACAAGGTAAAGAAAAAAGTTATTGCTGTGGAGTGAGAATCTCGTTTTGATCATTAAAAGAGAGTTTTTCAACAAGGAAAGATCTAACTTTGAAGGTGTATCATATCTCTTGAGTTGGTGGAGGAAGGGCTTTGAAGCTCAAAATCAGGGTTTAAGAGTGGGAGAAGCTTGAAGGAGCCTTAATCTGGGTTTGTTGATTAAGTTTAATACATATCTCTCCTACATTTCATGAGACTCATAAAACGATTACTTTACTTGATTGAATGATTGTTTATTGCTAGTTTGGTGCTTTGGTAGCTTAGAACCAGTTTCAAAACATGAAGAAACTATTTCAAAACAGACCAAAAATTGAAAGAGCCGTTGTGCATTTAATAAAGGGGGTATCGATACACGTTTTGATACCTTTATGAAACTGTAAAGAACCATGTTTCGGAACATGCTAACCACCATTCAAAGTTTTAAAAGCTACCAACGGTCGACTCATTTAATTCTAAAATAGTCGTTGGGGTTTAGGGGGTGTATCGATACTGGTATCGATACCATGAGTCATAATTTAAAATGATTTTAAAAATAATTAAAATACACACACTTGTTTTGATACTTGGTTCGAAACAGGTGTTGGCAGTGACGAAAAGGTATCGAACCATATTTCGATACTTGTTCTTGGTTTCAAGAACAAGGCTTTAAAACCCAGGTTGGTATCGATACCTGTTCTTAGGGTATCGATACCCTCGTGCAAAAACACTTAGAAAACTCATTTAAAAGTTCTTGGTTTGACTTGAAGACAAAAGTTTGACTTAGGGACTTAAAAATTTATTACAAAATAGTCCTTATACTTAATTGTTATATCAAAATCAATTTTAGTTTTATAATCTCCCCCTTTTTGATATAACAAAACCATTGAAATTTTTTTAAGTTTAAATCAAGATTTTAGATTCCAAAAACTTTGAAAAACTTTTAAAGAGACTCCCCCTTAATATATGCATATCTTTAAATTTTAAAAGTGGGTGGTTTCCTAACTTAAAAATAAGATATTTCTCCCCCTTTTTGTTAGATCAAAATCAATGAAATATAAGGCAAAACACAAAGCAAGCATAACATTAAAGGAAATATAATTCATAACATAAAATATCCATAGCATAAAATATTCAAAATCCAACAAAAAAGTTCAAAACATAAAGAAATAAAAAAGGTGCATAAGTTCTAATATGAATGAAAATGCAACATAATGCTAAAAAGAAACATAACTAGTCCTAAAGCCAATGCAAAGCATAAAATAAAGCTAAGATCAATCATCGGTTATATCATCACCATCAAGTCCATCATCATCATCATCGTCTTCTTCTTTTTCTTCCTCATTGTCATCACCATCGGCATTAGAATTGAGTCGTTGGCTATGATGAAGAGCTTCAAGGGAGACTCACAAGTTATGACCTTGAGTCTCTAGGCCCCTCAACCTCGTACTGATAGCATCGAAACACGATTAGAATTGAGTTGAAATAGTTTTAGGCCTTCCATCCATGAAATCCAAACGAGCATTCAAAGTACCAAATTGAGCATCCAAAGAATCAAACCTCGTAGTGAGAAACGCCATCATGTCAACATGTGGAGCAACTTGGCAAAGAGGTTCCGGGTCAACGGGAGCATGAGGAGGAGCACCGCAAACCCATTCACCATTTGATACATATTGAAAGTGGGCACTGTTAAGAAATGTTTCACCAATAAACTTTTTTAGAGATCCCACTTTGTCAAAAGAGCATTCGATTTCCAAATACAATATCCGAGAAAACAATATCCGAGAAAACAATTTGAGCAAGGTTTGGTTGAATATCCTCACGAAAGTATTTGATCCAAAAACTATCAACTTGACGAATGCGAGAATACTTACCATTTGATGGACGAATCCACTAAGAGATGATAAGATAGAGAAAGCGATCTAGCACTCAAGTGAGATGACTGACCCGGTGAAATAGCCAAGAGAGTCTTCATCCTCAACACCCTCGTCCTCAAGACCAAAAACATCGACAAAGGTAGCGACATTAATTGTAAAAGATTTGCCCAAAAGGAAAGACTCAATTGCCACCACTTTGCTCTTGTTCGAAGAAAGAATACACATGACATTAGTATAAAAGATAAGGACAAGAGTTGGAAAGAACTTGCCGGAGTGAGTGAGAAAACGCAAGAACTTCCAATCGATAATATGATTATAGTATTTGAATTAAAACTTGTGTGAGTTCATGAATTAAACATCCACACACCGCTCCTTTTTAAGAGGATAATTGCGGTAGAGGTTGAAGTGTTCAATCTTACGAGAGGTATCCAAACATTTTGCAAAGACTTATTGAATATCAACTCGAGAAACAAGAGAAGATGAGGAGCTACCGGTTTCGGTACAGGAACGTTTCTTGGATGCCATAATCTAGAGATTGAAACAATTTTAGGATTAGTTTCATAAAATTATGTATACTCTAACAACCTATTTCAATCCTATTAATCAATAATTCAAGGTATTTAAGAATTTAAAAAAATTATTAAAATTTCAATGAAAAACCAATATGATAAAATCGATTTATATTCGAATAAAAAAATTTTGATTTTGAAAATTTTTTGTAGGATTATGAAAACCCATACAATAAGCATTTAAAAAATGTTCAAAATCTAAATTTTAAAAACCTAAAATCAAACGAAAATAAGATTTTTCGAAAATTACCTTGATTATGGATTAGGAAGAAATTATGGTTTGTGAAGCACCAATTGATGATATAATGTAGACTTTGTTGAATAGATGAAAATCCCTCAAAGAAATCGATGATTTTGATGTTGAAACTAATGAATTTGAGAGGATTTTATAAGGGAAGATGGCTAGGGTTTAAGAGAGAATATTTGGAAGTGTTTTAATTAGAGTTAAATTAGGTTTGAAGTATTTTAAAGTATTCTGCCGCCGCGTGGTTTGATACCGGTATCGAAACAGCTTGTTTCGATGGTAGTATCGATACCTTGGTATTGAAACATGGTTCGATACCAGTTCTTCCCAGAAAATTTCCAAATGAACTTGATGAATAGGTATCAAAATAGGTGCTAGCTGTATCGATACCACTTAGTTGTGCTTTGCATTTGTAGGCTTCTAAAGTACTAGGAATGAGTCTCTAAAGCCCCTAAAGTCATGCAAATGATGTTATGACATGATTAAAATGCATGAATAAGTTCATACTCCCCTAACAACATGCATAAAAGCAACAAGATGCAAAACAACATAGGCATGATTCCAACCAAGATTCAAGTAAAATTTTGCATAAAGCAACACTTAAGAGGTCAAGATAGGCTAGTTAGACCTAACTCTCTCCTAAGGGTCCAAAAGCGCTCTTTGTCTAAAGGTTTAGTAAAAATATCCGCTAATTGGTTTAAGGTGTCAACAAACTCTAAAACAACGTCATTTTTAGACACATGATCTCTAATAAAGTAGTGTCTAATTTCAATGTGTTTGGTTCTAGAGTGTTGAACGGGGTTCTTGGTAAGACATATGACACTAGTATTATCACACTTTAGAGGTATGGTTTCTACCTTAATGCCATAATCTAAGAGTTGTTTCATCCATAACACTTGAGCACGACAACTACCTAAGGATATGTACTCCGCTTCGGTAGTAGATAAAGCTACAATATTTTGTTTCTTAGAGAACCAAGATATAAGCATACTACCTAGGAATTGACAAGTTCCGGAAGTACTTTTCCTATATATCTTACAACCTCCATAATCCGTATCTGAATAAGCATGTAAACCAAAGGATGAGTCTTTAGGATGCCAAAGACCTAAACAAGGTGTGTCTCTAAGGTACCTAAAAATTCTCTTTATGGCTACTAAGTGTGATTCTCTAGGACTAGCTTGAAACCTAGCACACAAGCAAACACTAAACATAATATCCGATATACTTGTAGTAATATAAAGCAAATATCTTATCATGGATCTATACAATTTAGAATCAACATACTTAGCTTCTTCATCCTCGTCAAGCTTAATAGTTGAGCTCATAAGAGTAGCTTGAGGTTTTACATTCTCCAAGCCAAACTTCTTGAGCATATCCTTGATATATTTTGCTTGATTGATAAAGGTTTCATCATTTCTTTGCTTAATTTGGAGTCTCAAAAAGAATGAGAGCTCCCCCATCATGCTCATCTCGAATTCACCTTGTATTAGCTTAGAAAATTCTTGACAATAACACTCATTAGTAGATCCAAAAATAATATCATCAACATAAATTTGAACTACTAAGATGTTATTTTTAAACTTTTTTATAAAAAGTGTAGTATCCACCATTCCTTTTTTAAAACCTTTTTCAATTAAAAAGTTTGAAAGTCTTTCATACCAAGCTCTAGGAGCTTGTTTCAAACCATATAAAGCTTTAGTTAATTTAAAAATATGATTTGGAAATTTTGGATCTTCAAAACCCGGTGGTTGTTCAATATACACTTCATTTATAAAACCATTTAAGAAAGCACTTTTGACATCCATTTGAAAAAGCTTGAAATCATGATAACATGCAAATGCAAGTAGCATCCTAATGGCTTCCATTCTAGCTACGGGTGCATAAGTTTCATCGAAATCTATCCTCTTTTCTTGAGTGTAATCTTGAGCAACTAATCTAGCTTTATTTCTCACAATGTTACCACTCTCATCTAGTTTTTTTCTAAAGACCCATTTAGTTCCTATAGTAGATTTATTACTAGGCCTATCAATTAATGTTCATACATTACTTTTCTCAAATTGATTTAACTCTTCTTGCATAGCCAATATCCAATGATCATCATCTAAGGCTTCATTGATATTCTTAGGCTCTATGCATGAGATAAATGCAATATGGTTCATTAATCTAAGAGAAGAACGAGTAGTTACCCCCTCGGATGGATCACCCAAGATTTCACCACTCTTGACATAGTTGAACTTTCTTGGGTAGCTCACTTCCTTTTCTTCAAGCTTTACATTTCCTAAAGCCTCTATTGGAGAATCTTGTGTTTCCTCATTGATTAGAGTCCCATCCACCTTTGATTCTTGTCCATCATCAATGATTTCAATGATTCCTACATCATCATCATCACAAGAATCCTTCCTAGGAAGGAGGTTATCATAAAAAATCACATGTATCAACTCTTTTACAACTAAGGTTCTTTTGTTGAAAACTCGATAAGCCTTTGAATTTAAGGAATATCTAAGAAAAATAGCTTCATCACTTTTTGCATCAAATTTACCTAAATTGTCTTTTTCATTGTTTAAAATAAAACACATTCACCTAAAAGGGTGAAAATAGCTAATGTTAGGCTTTTTGAATTTTAAAATCTCATGAGTTTTCTTTAAAATTGGCCTAAACATTACTCGATTAATAATATAACATGAAGTGTTTGTGGCCTCCGCCCAAAAATACTTAGGTAAATTATTTTCACAAAGCATGGTTCTAGCCATTTCCTCTAAAGTTCTATTTTTCCTCTCAACTACCCCATTTTGTTGAGGAGTGCAAGGAATCGAAAAATTGTGGCTAATCCCATTTTCATTACAAAAAATCTCAAAACCTAAATTTTGAAATTCGATTCCATGATCACTTCTAATATGAGAAATCCTTTGATTAAGATCATTTTGAGAAATATTTGAAAATATGATGATTTTTTCTAAGGCTTCATCTTTTGTACTTAAAAATAGAACCCAAGTGTATCTAGAGTAATCATCAACAATAACAAAAACATATGATTTTTCACCCAAGCTAGTTGTCCTAATAGGTCCAAAAAGATCCATATGAATCAATTATAATACTCTACTAGTTGAAACATCATTAATGTACTTAAAAGAAACTCTCTTTTGTTTACCCTTAGCACATGCATCACAAATTTTATCTAAGGAGAACTTGAGCTTAGGTAAAACTCTAACTAGATTTTGGGAGGCTAGTTTCTCTAAAACACTTATGTTAGCATGTCTTAGTTTTCTATGCCATAACCATGCATCATTTTCATCACTAGCAACTAAGCTTGCACGAGAAAGGTTAATGTCATCTTGATGCACAATATATATATATTTCCTATGCGATGACCTATGAGTATTGTTCTATTTAATTCGATGCCAATTATTTTGTAACCATGTTTATCAAAAGAGACATAGAAACCTTTATTACACAATTGACTAATGATCAACAAATTATGCTTAAAACCATTAACAAGTAAGGCATTTTCAATTAAAATAGAGGAGTGATTACCAATAGAGCCAATACCCTCAATTTGGCCTTTGGAGTTGTCACCAAAAGTTACTACTCTACCCTTTTTGAGCTCTAACTCCTTAAATCGTTCCTTGTCTCCGGTCATATGCCTTGAGCATCCACTATCAAGGTACCACATATTTTGGCTTGAAGCTTTGGCCTTGAAGCAATGCTCAACCTACAAACAAAGATTTAGTTTTTGACTTTTGGTACCTAAACCATTTTGGGTCCATGAGAGTTAGTCTCTATAAGTTTGGTTCCCTTGGGAATCCAAGAAGCAATGACATTCATATTATTAGAAACAATGAGTTCCTTTTGAACCCACACACTCCTAATTTTTCTATATATAGCATGCCTTTGAAAATTTCTTTGTTTGTGGTTTTGAAAATTCTTTTTCACATGGTTGGGTTTTGAAGAGCTTCCCTTTTCAAAACTAGAACTACCAACCACTTTGATTTGTTCCTTAAGCTTATTCACCATTTTGTGGTGATTCTCACTCAAGCTAGAGATGATGTTGTTTAAATCCATGTTTTCTTTTTGAAAGAATTTTAAATCATCATTTAAAACAATAATCTTTTCTTCAAGATTCAAAATTGTTTTTGTTAAAGAATCATTTTTTGTTTCTAAATCGAAAATAGTTTTCTTTCTTTTCAAAATTGATTCTTTAAACTTCAAAATCAACTCATCAGAAACATCTTGTAACTCATCATATGAATCATAAACTTCATCATAAGATAAATTATTACAAAATGGTTCAAGGATTACCTTGGGCTCATCAAGATCCATGAGACACAAGTTGAATACTTCATTGTCCTCATCGGATGATGACTCTTCATCACTCCATGTGGCAACATGAGCCTTTAGCTTCTTCTTCTTCTTCTCAAAACCATTCATTTTATATTGAGGGCAATCGATCCTAATGTGACCGGGCTTCTTGTATTCATAACAAATAATTTGGTCTTTCTCATCTTCTTTGCCCTTTCCTTTAAATTCATTCTTCCTTTGGAACCTTCTATTTCTATTAGCCCTCATAAGCCTAGTGAATCTTTTGGCTACCATAGCCAACTCTTCAAGTTCTTCTTCTTCTTCACTATTGTCTACTTCTTCTTGTGATATTGAAGCTTTAAGAGCAATCCCTTGCTTCTTCTTTTCAACCTCTCTTTTCAAGCTTCACCTTTTCCTTCTTTTTCTCCTCTTCCCTTCCTTTCTTCATGATCTCATGTGTAAGAAGAGATCCTACAAGAGCATCAATTTTAAGAGTCTTCAAATCCTTGGCTTCAAGGATAGCCGTTCTCTTTCTATCCCAAGACTCGTGAAGAGAATAGACAAGTTTCCTCACGAGCTTCTCTTCCGGTATGATTTCATGAAAGCCCTTGAGACCATTTACAATAACAAAAAACTGATCAAACATCTTGGTGATGTCTTCATCCAGCTTCATCTTGAAGTTCTTGTATTTGAGATTTAGAAGACCGATCTTTGTCTCCTTGACATCGTTAGTGCCCTCATATGTATTCTCCAAAGAGTCCCAAATTTCGTTGGCACTTGTACATGATGACATCTTGGAGTAGATGTCGGGACCAAGAGCACAAAAGAGAATGTACAAAGCTTTATCGTTGGTGGACATCCTGCTTTCTTCATCGTTCATCTCATTTCTTTTTTTGGGTACTTGTCGATCTTCTTCCATTTTCATCGGGATTGAGGGGCCATCTTCGATTATATCACAAAGGACATAATTATTGAAGTTGATGAATAATCTCATCCTATTCTTCCAATAGGGGTAGTTATCCCCATTGAAGGAATGTGGCTTTGTGATGGAGTAAGACTCGTTCCAACTTCCGGAGGTAGAGGCTATTGAATTTGACTCGTAGATATGATCAACACACCTTGGATATTCTTTTGTAGATGTGAATCTCTTCAAAAATTAGGCTCTGATATCAATTTTTGAGTTGATCGATCTATGAAATAGCCAAGAGAGGGGTGAATTGGCAATTAAAAATTTGTTGGAAGATTTTTCGGTGAAAAATGGAAAATGAAGAACACAAAGATTTATAATGGTTCAAGTTTCAAAACAAAGCTCTACATACACTACCTTAGCTCCCACTACCTTAGCTCTCACTAAGGATTTTGAAACTAATTCATTAATTGAATTAGACCTTTTTCTCGGTTCAAGGGATAACCATTACAATTTCGAATCAATTCTTCTACCCAAGAATTGATTCAACCTCACAAGTTTGAAATAAAAGAAAGATGGGCAAATAAGTCTCTCTCACAAGATTGATAAGCCTCAAATACAATTAAACTCTCCCCAAACTCAATCACAAAGAATCAAATTGAAATTACAAGAGTTGGGAGCAAAAATATGCAATAAGTGCTTGGGAGTTGGATTTGATTGCTTGGATGTTGCTTGAGGTTCAATAGTCCTTAATGCTGTTGAAAATGCTTCATTTTATACCTTCTTATTGATTTCTAACCGTTGTGGTTGTTGGGAATGTAAATAAGGCCGTTGGGACTTCATCTTCCAATCATAAACGTACTCTGCAGCAGGCAGTATTGAAACACGAAGAACCCATTTTGAAACAGACCAAAAATTGAAAGAGCCATTGTGTATTTAATAGAGGGGGTATCGATACATGCTTCGATACCTTTATGAAACTGTAAAGGTCGATATTGAACCATGTTTCGGAACAGGCTAACTAACATTCAAAGTTTTAACAGCTACCAACGGTCGAGTCATTTAATGCTAAAATAGCTATTGGGGTTTAAGGGGTATATCGATACTGGTATCGATATCATAAGTCATAATTTAAAATGATTTTAAGAATAATTAAAATACACGCACTTGTTTCGATGTGTTTCTGGGTATTTTTTTATCATTTCGTCCAACAGGAAAAGTTCCTCTACTTCTATGAATTGTTCTAGAATACTCTTTTCTTGAATATCATTCAAAAAGGTTTCGGATTGCCTAGCATTCCACCAATTAGTAATCCAAGATTTCAAACTTTTATTAAATAAGAGAGATCCACCAGGGCAAAAATACTACAGATGCAAGATATAAAAGGGGAGTGAATGCTTTCCTTTTTGCCATTTTCGATACTTGGTTCGAAAAGGTGTTAGCAGTGACGTAAAGGTACCGAACCATGTTTCGTACTTGTTACTGGTTTCAAGAACAAGGCTTTAAAACCCAGGTCGGTATTGACCTGTTCTTAGGGTATCGATACCCTCGTGCAAAAACATTTAGAAAATTCATTTAAAAGTTCTTGGTTTGACTTGAAGACAAACGTTTGACTTAGAGACTTAAAAATTTATTGCAAAATAGTCTTTATACTTAATTTTTATATCAAAATCAATTTTAGTTTTACATAACTCTAGAAATGGTAGATTTCGTATTAAGGGTTGAAATAATGTAAAATTGTTAGAAAACCATCTATTACAATTCAAATAACTTATAGAAACATTTTGGAGCTTAACTATATCGGTTAAGTAGGATTTCTAGGTGAAATTCGAATCAGGCCATCATTTTTGGGGCACGTATACCGGTACAACTTGGGAACGTATCGATACGCTTAGGTAATTTGGGAGGCTGTGTTGTGAGAGACGTATCGATACATGGGGGAGCGTATCGATACCCATAGAAGGTTTTGAATTTGAGAACCATTTTTGTTTACCAATACGAGAGAGTGTATTTGTATCACTATTCTATTGGTTAAAGGCGACTTCGAGTACCGGTACGCTTTAAGCAGTGTATCGATACAGTTGAGGGATCAATCGGGATGTTTGTATACCAATACTAGATGCCGATATAGGGGTTCAGCGTATCGGTACAAGTAGGCCTTTCATGTTGTTTGAGCCTTGTTATCGTATCGATACAACAAGGGAGTATACTGGTACATAAGATTGTACCGGTACGCTAATAGGGCATATCGTACGTATAGAGCAATCTACCTAAGAATTTTAAGCTAGTATTCGAGGGTTCTATAATTCAAGATAAGGGTTCCAATAGATTCTAAAGGCATAAGAGAAACTAATAAAACAGTGAAATTATGTTTAATACTCTCGTATATGCAAATGTGGTTGATGGTTATTGAATTGATGTGTGACCCGATTGTATTATGTTTTCTTAAGAATCTATGGTGGATTAGACAATAGTGTATGTGGTTAGGGTCCTCGCTGTGTACGAATGAGACCTCAACATATTTCTGAGGCTTTGACTAATGAAATAATCTAATAAGGATCTTGTAAATGAACTAGCGACCATATATTATTTAACCTTACTTATGGGAGACACCTTGGGTAACTATAATGGTTTGGCTAAGTGCTTATCCTTTTTTGGTAATGTATGTGTAAGATCGGGGGAGCATCTGTTACTTGTACATCTCAGTAAAGGAATTCAAATATCCTAGAGTTAGTGCATGGACACTAAATATAGGGTTATATAATTTGGGCTGTATGAGTGAGTACGTCCGACGTGTTCACGAGCTTTATGATTTGGATGCGGTTCGAACTTATCCATGGTTATAATGATCCAGATAAGGAAATACAACTTGATAGGTTGTGTGAGCATCAAGTAACTTGATGGGTTATGTGAGCATCAAGCAACTTGAAGGGCTATGCGAACTCTAGTAACCTGATGGGCTATGTAACCTTAGGAATAGACTGATTGTGATTGTGTCGATCCAAGTATGTCCCAAACGTATCTGTGGCTTTGTTGATTCAGATATTGTAAACGATTATGTGATCACGGGGAAACTCGATGGCTATATGAGCATGGATACAATAGGGCTACGATTGGCCAATAGGTATGGATGTTTCATGCATGTATGATTGTCGTAAGAATTGATGATTGATGACCTCTATACCCTAAGGTTGTGTGATTGGGGTCGGTACTTATAACTTGGTGGATTGTGTGATCTCAAGTAACTCGATGGTCTGTGTGATACTAAGTATGTAAGCCTGATATGACATTTGATCCTCATATATGTTGACGTCTTAAGTAAAATAAATTGAGAACTCTAATTAAGGTAGATTAGGAGATGAACCTTAGTTTAAAATTCTTTCGGTGCACTCTTGACTTTACTTATCATGCATGCTTGTTTTATGATATTCATGAATTGCGGTAGAGTAGAAATGTATCAATGAGCTTTGTTAGCTCGATGTGCAAAATTGTGGTGTTTTTCGTGCATCGGGGATAAGTAGCTTTGGGGGAGCACATCAAGGAGGACTTCCCAGCATCGGAGCCGTGAAAGAGTACAATACTTAATATTTTAGTTTGGACTTATTGTATTCGTAGGACCTTATTACAAATCGAGTTTGTATCTTATTTTTGATTTTACTTTGGGTCTATTAATGTATTTTAAATGGAGCTCTTATTTAGTAAACACTTTTATTTTATTTGATCTATGTAGATTTATGAAATATGATATTTTAGTGATTTTGGAACACGTGTTTTAAGGAAAATATTGATGGGTCGATTTTGGAACACTTGAAGATATTTTCATTGGAGTTTAACCAAAGATAATACACTATTACGTGTGTCGAAGGAATTCATGAAAATAACGTGTGATCTGACTTTAAGATTTGAGTTGGAGTCACTAAATACTGTATTTTAAAATCTCATAATTTTATTCACATTTTTTTAAAATCTTGATCAAAATTTATTTAAGTCCTTAATTTTAAATAAAATTTTGAATCTAAACGGGCACTCAACTCTTGAACTATATATAAGCAGGGGTTGACAAAAAAATTTGAACTAGATTGATCACCAACAATGTAACATTCTAAAACCAATTTATATCGGGTAATAATATTTGAGAAATAAGAATTATTTTGTATTAATATAATTATATTTTAGAGTGAAAAAATTTATTTTTGCGAAATTAAGTATTCATGAATGATAATTCTTTTACTAACAAACATAAATTTTATATTTTAAAAACGATATGAGATTTTAGGATTTTTTAAAAATTATAAAATCAAAATCGTTTTATCTATCACGTAATTTGGTACAACTTATTTGACAAAATATTGAAGAGAAATTAAAGTTTCAAAATAATTTTAAACAAAAAGGCTTTTCCAAATAAGTGGTTATACGATTAGAAAAAAATATTTTTTTGAGGTAAACAAGTTTATTTATGAACTAAAATGTATTTTTTTCTTCTTAATTTTAATTTAATTTAAATTATTTTTAAAAATTAAAATAAAAAATGGTTAAATTATTTGATATGGGTTTTACTATATTTAACTATGAATTTTTAAAAGGACTAACAAAATATTTAAAATAATTATTGAATGATAATTTAGCTACTTATTCTAGACCAAAAATAATTTAAGAACTCAAAATAAATAATAAAATATTGTAATATTGTTTTTTTGTTTAAAGAAAATTCTTAATTTTTGGCATAATGTTAAAAAATATCTCTAATAATTGATTGAATAATCATTTTGATATCTATTTTTAATAATTTAACCCTTCAACGTTTTATTTTGAGTCAAACTAGTCTCTCTACAGATAAAAATTGTTAGTTAACTGACGTGAAACGATAAACTTACATGACATTGCACCTCGCAATATATTAACTTTACATGATGACAAATAAACCAAAAAATATTTTTTATAATATTTTATGGAATATAAAATATTTTTTCTTTTGAGGTATTATTCTATTAAGTTATTTTAAGTTGTTTATCATTTGTCGATTAATATTTTTTTTGTTCGTAGAAGGATATTTTAACTTAAAATAAAATATTAAAGATTAAATTAATTTAGAAAAGTAAAAAATATTTAATCAAAAGGACATTCTTTATTCTATACCTATTTTTAAATGGAAGTTCAAAGAACATATAATCTACAAGGGTGTTTTGTCCATGTCCATCGTGCAATATTTTATAAAAGTGTTTTTGAGATTTTACAATACTTTTTAATGGGTTTTGGGAGTAAAAAAATATAAAATATATAATTTTTAGGTTAAAAACATTCTTAGTTCAGTTTAAAAAATATTCTTGAAAAGCTAAAATTTATAATTTTTAACTCTTCGCAAAGCTAAATATTTTTTTATTAAAATTAATTATTTATATTCGTTTATATATATATCATTAATTTTTATTTTATTTTAAAAATTCTAACATAGATAATCTATATACATACAAATATTTTTATAACGAAGTTTATTAATTGGTTGTGTAGGGGCGAATAAAACTCGATTAGAAAAAATAATTTTTTATTCAATTTTAAATTATTCTAGTGCAGTCGAGTTAAAATTTGATCAACTCGAAAAGTTTAAAAAATATATATTTTATAGTTTTATGATTTAATCTCTGATTTCATTTTTCTTTTTTCCCATCATTTTAAGTTTATTTTGATCAAATTTGAACCATATATTTCTGTACTAATTTAGAATACTTGTTTAATTTAATTTATATTTTTTAAAAGATTTTTTTTGGCAATTTAGACCTTTAATTTTGTATGTTTTTTCATTGACTTAAGGGTTCAATAAGCCCTTAAACTTTTGCAAAAAAGTCAATTAAGCCCTTAAACTTTTTTTTGCACCCAATAAAGCCCTCAAACTCATTAAAAATAATTTAGCCCTTAAACTGTTGTAAAAAATCAATTAAGCCCTTAAACTTTTATTTCATTTAATTAAACTCTCAAACTCAAGAGAAAAAAATCAATTTGACCCTTTGATTTTTTTTTTAAATTTTGACACTTGTCGCGACAAGATAATGCCACTTATCGTTTTTAAGAAATTTTAAATTTTAAAAATATATAAAACATATAAAAACTTTATAAAAATCTTGAAATTTTTTAAATTATTTTAAAATATAAAAATATTTTTTTTATAATTATAAAGTAATATTTAATATTTTTATTTTTTATTTTTAATATCTTTATAAAATATTATTTATCATTTTAAATTAAATTTCAAAATTAGTTTTTTTATATTTTAAAAATATTTTTCATGATTTTTATATAATTTTAAAAAATAAATTTTAAAAATTCCTAGAAACAAAAAGTTGTGTGATTTTGTTAAAATACGTGTTAAAAAAATTACAAAAAAAGTTAAAGTCAACGGTTAAAGTTGATAAAAGGGTTAAATTGATTTTTTTTTCTTGAGTTTGAGGGTTTAATTGGGTGTTAAAAAGTTTAAGGGCTGAATTGATTTTTTTTTTTAGTTTGAGAGCTTACTTGAGTGTAAAAAAATTTAAGGGCTTAATTGATTTTTTTGTAAAAGTTTAAAGGCTTATTAGACCCTTAAGCCTTTTTCATTTCTTCAATCTTTCTTTCGTTTTAAGTTAATTTTTATCAAATTTAAACCAAATGATCTAAAACATTGCAAAATACCTATTTAGCTTCAATTCATATTTTAAAAATTAAATTTTCTAGTTTTGCAATTTATCCCCTCAATTTTGAATAATTTCTCATTTCTTCAAATTCTATTTTTTTTAAGTTTATTTTTGACGAAAATTAAAACACATAGTCACTAACATTATATAACATCAATGTAACTTCAATTGTTACTTTTAAAAAATATATTCTTTTTGTTACGTAGTCCTTTAACTTTAGATTTTATTCAATTTGATCATTCAATTAATTTTTTTTTCATAATTTTTTTACATCAATTCATTAACTCATGTATACCGTCATTAATATAATTTCATATTTTTTTATAAAATTTTTAATCATATGAATTCAATAAACATAATATAATTTTAAAATTTATTTACATATATGAAAAATAATACGAAGAAATCGGTATAGAAATCTTATACAATAAAGTTATTTAAATTGAACCAAACGTACTAGAACATTATAAATAGCTACAATTAAAATTTGTACATAAACTTAATAATCGATTTGACTAAAACTCAATAAACTCAATTCAAATTGAAAATAAAATAAAATTTTAATTGCAGAAATAGACTCGTCAACTTGAATACTTAAAATATTTTAACTCGACTTGATTCACTCTAATACTCATCCCTATGATTGAGTGGCCAAAGATATTCATGTTGTTTCACCTTGTAAAGGTTTGAATCTTGATATTTATCTTAAGAATGAAAATATCTCTCTACATAGTAAAGAACAGTTTGATACCAATATCAAACAATCTTATTTTAAATTTAAATAATCTAAAAATATTTTTCAAAAACAAATTTTTCCTCTTATGTTTCAAGAATAATACCAAACTAACTCTATATCAATAATTAGTTTAAGTTAAACTTCATTCAATCGTGAGATATTATTTGATGATTGTTCATTATCTATAAAATCAGAAATTTAATTTCTATCGGTAAAAATAAAATACGTTTAATGATTAATTATTTATTTTTAAAGATGACACACACGGAAAAAAAGTTACCGTTGGTATTTTATTTAAAAATAAAAATCTTTGTTCAAGTCTGTAATTATGGTGCATGCCTTCCAGTTCCTTGATCATCAAGTCGCTCTTTTGCTTGTTATTTCCAAAGCTTATGAACCCAATCATATATTATCTGCAACAAATCAGAAAATTAAGGCGGCAAAGGCAAAACCCCCAATCTGATTCATTCTTTTCATAAAAAGAACTTGATATTTATTGCCTAAATAAAACAGGCTACAAAGTTCAAACTTATTTTTGATGACCGTTAGCATTTAAAAGTTTTTTTTTTTTTTTTTGAAAGAATAGCATTTAAAAGTTAATACAACCCTAAAGAAAAACTTAGCCGACTTGCCTGTTGTCCCTCCTATTTAAACCCTGCGTTTTATGCTACCGCTGCTTACTTGAAACCAGCAGCCCTTTTCTTCAACCTCCCTCCCCGTGAGTTTCCTATTCTTGCTTTAAGGCTTCACAAGGTTTCTGGGAATACAATTCACCGAACAGATGGGCAAACGGAAGACGGAGATGAAACTGATAGAGAATCACAAGGCTCGTAAGAATGTTTACGAAAAAAGAAGGAAGACCATGTTAAAGGCGGCAAAGGAGTTATCAATCCTTTGTGACGTCAAGATACTGGTCATCATCCATGAGAAAGACAAACAAGAATCCGAGATTTGGCCCAATGATAATCAGGAAGCTGAGCAGATAATCGAACAGTTCAAGCAGCAGCGTGCTAGAAAAAAAGCTTCTGATTCTTTTGCATGTAAGAAGACAAGGTTTGACAACAAGTTTCCTATATCGAATCACAAAAAGATGATAAATCACTACTCTAAGAATCAACTTCAAAACTTAATTCTAGAATTGGATGCTAAGATTGCTGCCGTTGAGAATGAAATTCATTCAAAACAGGTTCTTACAATGGGGGCTACATTACCAAAGATGTCGGATGACTGCCAGAAAACAGAGTTCTTAAACCTGGGGAAGGAAAACGAAGTTGCTATCTACCAAGAACCTGTCAACACCTTTTGGCCACAGCAGAATTTTATCAGGTATCCTGAGTTTGATTATGGTTCTTCCAGTAGTGATATTCATTCGAATTTGCTGCAACAACCTTACATGAATGCTAATTCCTTGATGGATTACTCTATCCCAAACATCTACGCTATTTCACCATCCATATATCATCCCATGATGCCAGGTTTTTCCTCTCAGACTAACTAGTTTTACAGCTATGGCGAATGATTCAAAAGGACCCTTTAGATACAAGCCTACAACTTCTATTTTTGTAATTTTTACACAAGACTTGGATTGAATTTTCTTTCCCTTTTCTAGGATTTTTACACATTATTGTATTGATATTCTTAAATTTTCATTAAGTATTACTATCATGTTGGTGTAGTTTCGACAATGTTTTCTTTCAAAGGATAAATTTTTGTTACATTATATCAAACACCTGGGCTGCAACTCTACGAGAAGTTTGTAAAGAACTACAGTCTCAAGCCTCAAGCCTCAAGCCCCAACACTATTAACACATGGCAACAATTTTTTCTTTCGTAAGAAAAATTAAATTTTTTTAGAGAGGTTGGATTAAGATTCTAAACTAAAACCATAACCAATACCTTGTCCACAGTCAACACCACGACTAGCTCCAACTCCTTTAAATGGTTCCAAAGTCACCCACCGTACCCGATTCCCATAACCAAGCCGAAACCAAGTTCAATGTCACAGCCAATCCCAGCACCGACGCCAAGTCCTAATGCGTGATTGGGCAACGGTAATTAGAGTGAAGTGGAATGGAAGGGAGGTTGAGTTGGGAACGTGGGTAACTTCAAATTCAGAACTCTGTTTATAGTAGATTGTAGGCTTAAATGAAAAAAATAAGCGCCTGCGGTGTGTGTGTATTAATTTTAGATATTTAAAAAAGTTTTTTTATTTATTTAAAAACAAGTACTATATAAAATCTACACATTTATTATTTAAGTGTTTTATAATTTATTATAATTAATTAAATTTTATTAAAAATCATTAATTAATTAAAAACACTTGGCATGTTTACTTTATTTTTTAATTTAAAAATTAAAAATATAAAAAAATATTTTAAATAAAATTCTAAAAGTTTTAATTTGTACAAAATAATTCTCAAATTTCTAAAACATTTAATTTTAAACCCTTAAATTGTCACCGATTTCGCTGAGCACATCCCTTTATTCGTTGGACCTAAAAAGGATATTTCCCCAATACAATATCGTCATAAATATCGAACGAAGTGTGAGTTAAACATTAATTTCACATTCAATATTTGACGTTTGATTAAACACATCGTTTGATTGTTTTCAATAACGTCGTATTAGGAGAAATAACTGCTTAGGTTTGGTGACCCTGTATGTGTTTAGGACGGTGATTTGAGGTTTTGGGTTTGAAAAAATTTAAGAATTTAAAGAGTATTTTATAGAAATTAAAAAAATAAATTTTTAGATAACTAAAGTTTTGGGCGAGGATTTTTCAAAAAAATTCAAAATTTTTTCATGTGTCAAGCATTGATTAGTTAGTAAATCTTTTTAAACTCCCCTTAACGACCATACACCTAAAATTGCAATGATGTAAACTTTAGACATCTATTTTTGTGAAAAATTATTTTAGATACCTAAAGTTCAAAAGTAATATAGTTTGAGCATTCATATTTTTTTTATTTAAGTCTAAAAATTTAATAAGCGTTATCAAATAAGTGTTCAAACTATATCTTTTATTTTAGGTATGTGTCTAAAGAATTTTTGAGCCGATCAAGTGCCTAACGTTTTCAATATTACTATTTTAGGGCATAATTGTTAATGTATATTATTTTTACTATTATCTGATACGTTTCATCTTCTTAAATTAATAAAACAAATTTCATTAACATTTCTCTTCTTCTTCAGCTGTCCCTAATTGTAAACACTAATCATCCTTTTTCTCTTCTTCAAAGATCTGACCATGGATAGAGTGTTTTATTCACAAAATTATTTTTAGAAAACAAATTGGTTGATATTGTTTTATTTTGTTTGCTTTATCAAAATCAGACACTTTCTCTTTTGATTCGATATTGAATAAAAAATAATTTTAGATAAAATAAATTCGTAATGATATTGATTTTGAAATTCAAGAATCAAGTTTGACCAACGGGTGAGCTTTGCGCTTAATTTTAAGAAGGCATAAAAAGGGAGGACTCTTTATTTCTACATAAAAAGGAGCTTGGGTGACTTTATGACGTTGTCTTATCCTATTCTTCATTTCATACCCATCTTCTCAATCAAAACTATAATTAAAGAAGTGATCTTAAGTTTTTAAGACTAAATCTATGTTTTGTGCTTGAAAAAGTATTTTTCAAGGAGGTAAAATCTATATTTTAATATAAAGATCAGTAAGTTTGATGGAGGAAAATGTTTAGTGTAGGCTTGAAGATCAAGAATTAGTCTTTGTGGGTTTCTTTATTGGCTTAAATCCAAGGTTAGTAAACTCCTAACCCTATTATATTTCTGAAAATCATAAAATTAAATTTTACTTTATGTTTATGATGTTTTTTAGGCTTGGATAAACCTTGGTTGCTCTCTAAAGATAAATTATGAAATTAACATTAATATAAACTAAAATTGATAACAATCCACCTAATAATCTCTTTAAAATACGTAAGAACGATAGGAGGCTTAACCGCTTAAGTTGAGGGATGAGATTATGAATTTTAAATCTCAAAATTTTAAATTTTGGGTTCTTGTATTGGTACTGATTATTCAGTATCAGTACATCCTTATAGAAAAGAAGACGATGTATGAAGAATGTACTAGCATCGTTGGTCACATACCGATACCCCTTGCTTAATTAATATTCTTATAGTGTTTTCGTTTACTAGTATGCTAAGGGTATAATGGTACTACTATTCTATTTTTTGATAGAGGCTTTCATGTATTGATACACAAAAAGTGAGTGTACTTGGTATAATGGAGTATCGGTATGGGATTTTACGTACAAGTACTTGGTACCAATACATAGGATATGCGTATTGGTACAAGCTTTAGGTTGAAACTTTTGAAAGGTAATTGAATATCAATAATCAAAGAGGAGTATCGGTTCTCAAAAAAGAGTAGAGTGACGTATCGATATCTACAAGGAGTATTGATACTTGTTAGATAATCTACCTATAAAATTTTATCTTGCATTCAAGGATTTTATAATTCGAGACAATGAGCCTAATAAGTCTCTAAAAGTATAATAAATAGTAAAACTAAAAAAATGATGTTAACCCCTGTATGTAAAATATAAAATCAATAACTTGATAAATATTAAGTTGCTTGTGTTAGTACTCTCTTAGTAGAATAAATAGTATTGTATGATAAATAAGATTTTTGCTATGTGTTTAAAGGACACCTATACAATTGAGTTCCCATGAGTAATAAGATAATATGAATTAAAAAAGTTAATAAATGGGATTAATTTGTACCTTGATTAATAAGATAATATGGATTAATAAAGTTAATAAATATTAAGGGTTCTAGATAATCTATAAAAGATAAATCATTGTTTTTATAGAAGGGTTTAAATAAGGTCATCCATTTTATATTAGGGTTATTTTGGATGTTAGACAGAGATAGACTTTGTTGATAACCCTTTCTCTTTAATTTTTTATGTAGATTTTATGTTTCTAAATTTCAACCAATCGTATATAACTATTGTCAAATTTATTTTTCATCCCGAGGATTCAACATTAATCTTGGGTTTACCCATCTCGATCAAGAATAAAGATATTTTATTCTAATAAAATTGATAACTGCATACTAGTCCTATAATATCTGCACTTTTTACTCCAATTCTTGCTTGTATTTAATATATTAAGAGACAATTATGGATATTTTTGCATATTTTTAAAATTTAATATTCATGCAATTATTTATCAAATCTATACAATATTTGGAAGAAAAATGTGCAGTTTTAGTTTGACAGATAATATTCCACCTAGACATCATTAGAAGAATAACATATAAACAACTAAATACACCAGATATTGTCAAGAGATTCTAAATTAAGGAAGAAGAAGATCTGACCAGACCAGGACAAGATAGAAAGCTACACCTGTCGAGGCGGATGATCTTGCCGCCGAGTCAATAGTTGGACAATCGTAAATAAAGTACGATATAAAAAAGCAAAAAGAGCTGAATTTTTAAGAAAATTATGGAGAAGAACAAAACAAAGAAGATAGAGAAAAACCATGGTGAAAGAGCGAGAGAAAACAATCTTAATACGAATAAAGTATGAAATAAAATAAAGGTATTTTATTTATGTACTTAAGTTGTATTTTAGAAGGATTTGACCTAGACTTAAACTATAAATACCAAACCCTAAGTAGAGGGAAAATAAGTTGAATCTTGAACTAAAACCTATAGCTGCCATTTTTACCACCATGTTCTAAACCTTCTATATGGCCTAGGTTATTTTGTGGAGTAGTTGTGGAAGAAAAATTATAATTTGTTTAGTTCTTTTTCATGCAATTTTGGAATTTATAATGTGTTTACTCTTGACAATTACTCTTTCTTACTTTTAAGCTCGAGAGAGAAGTTTGTGAAGAAAAATATATTTATCTAATATTGGGAGAGTTAGACTTACGAAACGAGTAAACACGATTTTTATGTACTTTGATAAAAGCTAATACGAATTAGGGATATGTTAGGATTTCAATGACTATAAGAATCATAATATCGATTGGTGTTTATCCTTGATTCACGTCAGAAGGTATCATCAAGACATGACCATTAGTAAAACTCTAAATTAGGGATAAGTGTTTTCATTGATTTTTAACCCAAAATTAAATTAGATGGAAAATATGAAAGAAAAGATCTCAAGATTAGTTATGGAGGCTCTTGAGTCCTATTGGTTCCACCATAGTTCGACAGAGCAGCCGTATATATTTCTTCCTTATCTCTAAGCGAAAAAAAACTATTGAAATCCCCGTATCTTGATGATACCTCTAGGCGTTAATCAAGGGTAGATCACAACCTCACATACGTCTTGTTAGTCGTTGAAGTCCGACTCGGATTAGTCAATGCCCGTAAGCAAAGACCGTATTCTCTCGTTTCATGAGCCTAACTCTTCCGATATTAGAAAAATGAATATTTCTTCACATACCTATCATCTCGAGCTCATATACAAAGAAAGTTAAGTACCTAGAAAGAATAAAATATGAAATAAGTTTTGTATTAATAAATATCAATAACAATGTAACCTTCCTCTCCATCTATTCCACAACAATCGAAACCTCCAGGGAGTTTAGAACATATTATGGTCGACGGCTAAAGATAAGTTATATATGTAAACGAACTTCTTCTCCTCCAAACCTAAACCTAATGAGTGCCTTATATAGGCCAAGTCCTAAGTTGATATGTCCATGCAAGGAAAGCGTTCTAAATAGAAGAGAAATCTAATTTCTAATTAAATTATTTTAAATAAATCTTAATTTCTAAAATTTCTCTTCCCGCGGTTTGGCTTGGTTTCGACTTCCTTACTGAGTTGTTCTTCTTTCTTTATCTTTTCCTCTTCCTGTTGAGCATCACTTGTCGTCTTTCTATGCTGCCGCGACAGTCCTCAAAATGTTGCCGTAGTGGATGCTTTAGTTGTAATTTAGCATCTATTTTCTTCTTTGACTCTTTCTGTGATCTAGTTTTTTGTCTAAGAAAGAAAACTATCAGACATATTTTTTATACCAAATAATGGATAAATTCATAATAATAGTATTCGGATGCTGAGATATGGAAAATAATCAGAAATATCTATTATTACGTTTAATTTTGTCTTCATTAGCAATAAATGAATGGAAAATTGATGTGAAAATAGAGAACTTTTAGGCACTCATCACACCCCAAACTCGAACTATTGCTTGTCCTCAAGCAATACAAAAGATAAGTTTAAGTAGGGAATTTTAAAGCGGTATACCGTCCTGCCTGCCGCTGTAAAATTTCTTTCTCCACTCGGCCTCTTCTTGGTTCTAGACGTTCCTCGGAACTGGACTATGAGTCTTAGTGTATGTGTGCGTAGCTGTGTTAAAGCTGATTTTCTAAGTTCTAATCTTTTTTTAGCTTAAGACTTTTCGACTTAAGATTTCTTAATTCTTTTGCTTTCTTTCTCCTGAAATTGATGTATAATTATATATTGCTATATAGTTATACTTGATTGAGCCAGTCATGGGCACCTCAAGTATTTTAGCATATTCTTACTAGAGCCAGTCATAGGCACCTCTAGTAAGTGGGAGAATTCTAAGTCCTAGAGCCAGTCATGGGACCTTTATGAATTATCTAGAGCCAGTGATAAACACCTCTAGTTTAAAATCTAAGCCTAAGTCCTTATTGCTTTTCAAAGAAAAGAACTTTTAAAATCAACTAAGACTTGAAGTGTTTTAAGATGTTTTCAGGCTCATAGTCTAATCCTAAGTACTAATCCTAGCAAACCCTAATTTAAGTCTGGTGAATGGTGTAAACTGCGGCGGCGGCTGGAGAATTATATCACTGCCAAGGTAGCTCCAATAAAATTCAACAAACTTAATTTTTTTTGCAGTAATACTTAAGTAACTATGACAATATTTAAAGCATTAATGAGATACTTCAATTAATTCCCATACATTGCATTTTCTTCTTACAAAATAGAAAAATGCTCTCCCAAACTTAAAGGATGCATTATCCTCAATGTATGTACATGGATATAATAGAAAATAAAAGAAAAGAAGAAGGATAAAAATAAAAAAATTAAAAGGAAAAGAAAAATAAAGAAAGCTACCATCCTTAAAAAGATGTGTAGAGTCCAAATAAATCCTCAGAATTATGGTCGAATATCAGATTTTGACGAATGTTTGATGTCTGGTAGGCGAACGGCTTCGGAGGTTGAGAAATCCTAAAAAAATCAATGTTTTATACTTAATATATATAATAATACCTAGTATAGTAAGTGAAGAATGAGGAGTTAATGCATAATAGAAGAGGATATGAGTCTTTCTTCTAATATGACTATTTCCTTGAGTTCTTGGGAGTTTAGTACTTTGTATAATTTGAGACGTTATCCGTTCACTTGAAATTCATGTCTGCCTTTTTGCGATCTGATTGTTACTAATCTGTTTGAGTGTGTCTGGACTACATCGAATGGTCCTAACCATTTTGGATTTTAATTTCCCAGGAAAAAGCTTTAATCGAGAATTATATAGTAAGACTTGCTGTCCTAGCAGAATCTGTCTTGGCAATAGTTTTTGGTCATGCTATCTTTTTGTTTTTTCTTTGTATATTTTTTCATTTTTGTATGCTGAAGTTTTGAATTCTTCGATTTCGTTAAGATCCAATAATATTTTTTGCCCTATTTTTTCCCAATCCATGTTGACCATTTGTATTGCCCAGTATGCTTTGTGTTCTATCTCTACTGGTAAATGACATGATTTGCAATAGACCAGTTGGTATGGAGACATTTTCAGTGAGGTTTTGAATGCTGTTCTGTATGCCCATAGTGCGTCATCCAATCTTGTGGACCAATATTTTCTTGATGGATTGACTATTTTCTCCAGTATTATTTTGAGTTCTTTATTTGATAGCTCTGCTTGGTTGTTTGTTTGGGGGTTGATGCGTGTAATAATAGCGCAACTATGCAGTGTACACGTCGCAAGTAATAAAGTGATAAGTATATCGTGTATCGTCTCCATAGGGATTGATATACTTAATATGTCCCCCTTGTTCCCTTGCTCCTGAATGATAAAGTAAAAACATAGATAAGTAGATTTGTTTAACTAACTAAATAACAAAACATAAAATAAAGGATTGAGAACGATATAGAGAAAGTGGGTAGGATCCAGCTGCATCAATTAGTTGATTCGATTGATCTTCTTCTTGTCCAATGCAATTACACAATACTACTTCAGCAGTACTGCAGATACAACCTTGGCAGCGTTAGTGTTTTCTGCCGCGACAATCTTTTGCTCTTGGGCAAATGTATCAAAGTTCAGCAAAGAGTCCGTAGTTGACTCCGCTTATCTCTAAGTCAGAGCGCTGTTGATGACTGTTCTTTGACGATACCTCTTGGCGTGAATCAACGATAATCACCAACCAATCCAACACTTCTTTTAGCTTCTGAAACTCTTAACCTATCTCTAGGCTGAGTTAGTGTCGTCGGCACCGTACTTATCCCTTTCGTGAATCTAACTCTCTCGATGCTAGATAAATAGATTACTTACAAACTTCTCTCTCAAGCTTGAATGCAAGAACAAGGAATGAAAATAGGATAAGCAAACTTCGATATTATTATTACATTAGAACAAAGAAACAAGAAACAATCTTCTCTCACTAATATCTACAACCTTCACCTATCCCTAAGAGATTTAGAACATAATGTCGATAAATACAAATCTTAGGAGAAGGGTTTCTCTAAAATCGTCTCTTCCTAACAATGTGGCCTACTAGGCTATATATAGTCTTAACCTAGGGCAAACCTTTCCTAAATAGACTCTAACTTGGAGTAGGGAACAAGTCTTCTTCATGAGATCTGATGTTTCCAAGTTTGCAACCTTCTAGAAAGCTTTTCCCGTTCGGTCTTTGACTTGGGCTTTTAGTGCGCTAGCTTGGTCCAATTGGTGCGCTGCATCTTCCAGAATATTCTCTATATTTTTGTCTTTCATTCACCTACAATGTTGATGTTGTCACTCTGGATGCTGCCGCAACCTTGTCTCTGCCTCGGCCTCAATGATGCTTCTCTGCTGCCTCTGCCTGGATATCCCTGCATGTACATAATATGTAATAATATCTGCATTCTCTATAAATGTAAGCTTTGTAAGTAGTAATAATAGAATATCCAATATTATGCAATAAGTCCATAATTTGGTTTAAGTTGGTGTATAATAGATGCATAAAGTATCATGAGAAGGGTAGTAAATAACTGTCTTTTAGACACTCATCAAATACCCCCAAACTCAAACTATTGCTTGTCCTCAAGCAATGCAAGACATCAAATTACCGAACCTAACTCCCCTTTGGTCTTACTTTTTCATCTATTCTCCCCACCATGGTCATGTCTATCTCTTCGTTTTAGCCACTAGTTTACCCAAGGACTTTTACTAAGAAACAAGCTATAAGGCTAGGTGAGTGTGTACGTTTTATGGACAAGGTTGATTCAAGGCTTTCTTAGATAAACTCTAAGTTCAAGACAAGTAGAATTTGGATTAAAGCTATCTCCTTAAGACAACAAGTCTTGAGCCAATTTCGGGCACTTCAAGATATGTGTCTTCTATATTTTATTTTATTTTAAGCGAACTTTAGCATACTAGAGCCATTTTTGGGCACCTCTAGAATGAAGGAGAGCAAAACTAGAGCCAGTTTCGGGTACCTCTAGTTATTTTTCCAAAAGATTCTAAGCCTTTATCACCTAAGTTCATTAAAAGAACTCCTAAATCAAGCAAGTCCAAAAAGTTTTTTTTTTGTTATCTAACCCTAAAGCAAGCTTCTAAGTTTTATTCCATGAGTATCCTATGGTTATCCCTTCAAAACAGAACTTGGCCATGGTAAGGAGAAATATTTCTATAGCCTTAAAGGAGTAAGCTAAAGCAAAGCTGATGTACAACATTGCAAGATTAAAAACAGTAATTCAAGAAAAGAGAATACTACCAAAAAATTTCATTAAAAAATACTCCCTTTTTCATGGTAACACCGCGGCAGCGGGTTGCCTCGGCAGTACTTCTGCACCTACAATACCCCCAAACTCAAACCGAGCATTGTCCTTAATGCTCAACATGTAAAGCAAACAACAATTTTAATAAGGAAATAGATAAAAGAATTAAAATAAATCATTTATAACGACTCTGAGGAGCTGCTTGTATGGAGCAGTCTCCTAGGCCGTGCTGCTGATTCATTCCGTCTAGATCCTTGTGCTGGTGATTGTTGTTGTTTGGCTTATCGGTGCGACTGAATTCGACTAGGCGGTGTGCTTTGTGGTGGTGTAGTAACTTCATCCCCTTCTTCCACTTCCTCAATATTTTCTGTGTGCATGATTTTTGTCCCGCCCCCTGTCGTGGCAGTGAGTATTGCTGGTTCATGTGACGAACTGTGGTATTCATCAATCTCGCGAGACAGAGTGTCTCTGCTGAGACTGGGCATAGGGATTGGTTCCCGCTAGGGAGAGTTAAAAACAACTCGCCTCTTGGACGGCTGTTGGCTGGTAGAGGATACTCCGGCAGACCTAGACGGCCTGGAAGGTTCGACAACATGAAAATGTTGAGGCGGCCTTGGTTGAAAAAATGGTTGCGACCCTAGGGCAGGTATTGTCTCGGTATAAGGGGCGACCGTGACGAAGATGTTAGCTGGGAATTCTGGGAATTACACCCCTTGATTTGGGAAGCTTATCATCATCATGTTGGCGAGAGGTGTGTTGAAGTTGCGCGGGTACTCCATGTAGTGTTGCTGGCGAAGGTCCATGTCTGCCATCCTCTGCAGAATTTCTTGGTAAGGGTCTACTGCGGCAGGGCCCTGAGAAGATATGGGTACTTCTACCGAGTACTACCCTCCGGCAGTAAAGTCTTCAGTGAACTGCTGTGGTGTTGCTTGGACAGGTTCTGCCTAGGTTATCTGCATGACTCGGCGATAAAAATCTTTAGACCATCCCGGTCGATTCGGTGTGTACTCGTCTGTAGCCTCGACTGGTACACCTGCAGCAATACACAAAGCAAAGATTAAAGAAGGGAAACATAAAGGGCCTTTGTCTTTCTTACCGCAATCATAAATTTCTTGGAGAATAATTTCTCAAACGTTGATGGTCCTCTTGTTGATTATGGACTGGATGAGCACCAAACGTCTCCTGTCGACTGTGCTGTTATACGATGTGGGCATTAGACGTCTTTTGAGAAAGGTGTACCACATCTTAGCCTCGGGTTTGAGGCTCAATCTTGTTACGGATCCTTTATAGTTATCGGTCTCCCAAGGGGTATCACCGTAACAAAGATCATCTTTGATTAGCTTGAAGTCGACATCGGTGATCTCTGCCTCAAAATCACTATGTGCATTGGACAACGGAGTGAGGCCATGTGTTGGTTGATTGCTTCGGCATTAAGGGCGACTGGCTTCCCTCGGCAGTGGACATATAAATTTCCTTCACTCGACATGTGGGAATAAAATTCTCGAACGATCGTGGCATTCGCTGGGGGAGGTTGGAGATAGAAGATTTCCCAATCTTGGTATTTGATTTTGTCGAACAAGAACTGTTCGATGCCGTAATTATCTTCATCCAAGTGCTGAAATCCTTGCTCCTCCCATAGTTGTCGAGCAACAAAAGAACGGTTGAATCGCTCTTCAATGGCGGCAGGGTAAAAGTGATTGTAAGTGACCATGATTGTAGTTATTGAATGCCTTAAGCGAAATCTGGAGTACTTGAAAAGATTACTGAAAATTTCAAGAAGTAGATGAGAGCTAAAGTAAGAAGAGCAAAATTTTGAAAGAAAGAAGATTAGCAAGAATGCAAGAGTGGGTAATTCTAAGCAAGGGAGCTGTTTATATAGGTTGTAAAAAAATGACTGTTAAAAATTAGCCGTTAGGCATTTATTGCCTTGCTGAATAGTAACTGTCGCGGCGGATTTCTCGACAGATAGTCATTGCACTGTTTCTGCCCGTTAGGATTTCTGTAGCTCTGATACAGTACACTGCCGCAGTAGCAGACTTCCTGCTATGAAATAATTTTTTTGTATTCGTTGCTTTATTTATCCTAAAAGAAACTCAAAAACATAAAATACTGAAAATAAAACATAACAACATATAAAACTAGTCCTAATATAATAAATAAAATGGAAGGGAAGAGATTATGTTACTTGTGGAGTGTATGTGAATGCATCTCCCAATTTGGTTATCTCTTTCTGGCTCGTATCTTCTTTCGCATGTTGGCCAGTCCCTTCAGTGCATAAGACTTCTCCTTTGGGCTTTATTCGCTTACCGAATAGTCTGCCGAACGTACTATCCAGACAGGATGTTTTAGTATCCTGGTCTAGTGTATTGAGAGCCTTACATTCTGCTGGAGCGTCTGAATTTGTGAGATTGTAAAAGGCGTTCAAATTGACTTATTGATTGTTTATCCGTATTGTGAGCTTGCCATTTTCCACATCGATGATGGTGCATCCAATAGCAAGGGAATGTCGACTCAGAATGATCGGTGCATTGTCGTCGGCCTCACAGTCAAGGACAAGAAAATCGGTAGGAAATATAAACTTGTCGACCTTAACCAGAATGTCCTCAATTTTGCCTTCATGATGCACATAGGACCGATTCGCAAGTTGAAGTAGTATTGTTGTTGGTTTTGGCCGCCCTATTCCAATTTTTAAAAAACTGATTTGGGCATTAGATTGATGCTTACTCCCAAGTCGCATAGGGCCTTTCCTTCGTAACCATCCCCAATCGCACAGGGGATTGTAAAGCATCTAGGATCCTTTAGCTTAGGCGGCATTCGATTGTGTAGCATGGCCATGCAACCTTCAGTGACTGCCACCGTTTCAAATTCCCCTAGCCTTCGTCGTTTGGATACTATGTCCTTTAAGAACTTGACATAGTTGGGCATTTGTTCAATAGCCTCAACTAATGGCAAGTTGATATGCACTTGCTTTAAGATGTCTAGGAATTTCTGAAATTGGTGATCCTATTTGTACTTTTTTAACCTCTGCAGGAAAGAAGGTGGTGGTCTTATGTTCTCCAGGTTTCCTTGGATATTGAGTTTAATACCTGGGGTGAACTTATCTACAACTGCCTCGACAGAATTTTCAGGTATTGCTGGTTCTGCTGCCGGGGCAGTGCTTTCGGCAGGGTCCTACTCAGCTTTCGAGTCCTCGTGATGTTGCTTTTCTGGTTGGACTCTATCGGTTGAGGGCCATTCTTTATCTTTTAATTGTAGGCCACTTCTTATCGTAATTACCTTACATTGCTCGTGGCCTAACACCTTAGCAACCTCAGTATTGCTAGGTAAACCCCCTGGTGGTCGAGTGTTTTGTTGTTGGGCAAATTGACCAACTTGGGTTTCTAAAGACTTGATTGCAGCCTCCTAGTTCTACAGTCTCATCTCAGTTTGATTCATTAAATTATCAGTACGCTTCATGAAACGACTATTCTCGGCCATGTATGAATCAGTCTTTGACATAAAAGCCGTAAGAGAATCTGCCAATGCATTCTGAGACTGCTGTTGTTGTACTTGCTGCTGTGGCATGGACTGTTATGCGTGCTGTTGCGGCAAGTTCTGACTTTGGTGCTAGAATCCAGGGGCTTGGTTGACTGGATTTAAGGCATTTTTGGGGTTACTCCATGAAAAGTTTGGATGCCTTTTCCAGGATGGGTTGTAATTATTGGACATCATATGATTGTTCCTATTATAATTTCCAACATATAGGCTAGTTTCCTCATCTTATATGTAATCAGATGAGTTGACTGTCTTAACCTCATACATATTTTGCTGGGCTTTCATATTCTGAACCATCTTGGTCAGAGAAGCCAATTGTGCTGCCATCGAACTGGTTGTGTCTAATGCATGGGCCGTGGCATGGCATCTCATTCCTCCTCGCCTTGATGTAAGAAATTGGAAGTCGTTCCATGCGAGTTTGTTTAGAATCTCAATGGCCTCCACGGGTGCTCTATCTAAAAGTGTCCCATTTGCGCAAGCATCTAGCATCATCCTTGTGGAGGCATTGGTAGCATTATAGAACATGGAGACTTGCGTCCACAAGGGAAAACCATGTAGTGAGCATTTGTTTAAAAATTCTCTGTAGCGTTCCCACGCCTCATACATTGGTTCATCATCATCCTGACGAAATGATGTGATTTCATTACGAATGCGATCATAGAGATTTGTCGGATTAAACCTCGTGATGAATTCTCGGTAGAGTTCACCCCAAGATCCTATGGATCCTGCTAGGATGCCATTTAACCAAGTTTTCGCCCTATCCCTCAGTGAATAGAGGAACAACATTAATCTTAAAATATCTTCTTGAACTCCTTGGATTTTTAAAGAATTGCATATTTCCATGAAAGATTTAAGATGTTGCTTTGCATCTTCAGTAGTAGACCCACTAAACTGTCTAATTGTGTTCAACATGTTGAACATCACTGATTTGAACTCAAAGTAAGTTGCTTCAATTTCTGGGGTGACTACGCTAGGGTTTAGTCCATTAGGTCTTCCACCAGAAAGTCTCTAACAGTGAGCTACCTCGGTAATGGTCGCGACGGTGGCTGCTGCGGCATTGCTGGTGGTAGTATATTATGATCAACAGGTGGAATTTGTCCTCTTGGTGGATCATCCATGACTTGAAACAGGTTGCGCCTTAGATGGTGTCCTGTGCGTTCAATTGCAGGATCCAATTCGTACAATGGACCACTCGGTTTTGCCCTGGTCATACACCAGATAAGTCAAAGTTAATAAAAAAATAAATAATTAGAATTAAAGTTAAATAAGAATGGTTAAAGAGCAAGAAAATAAAGAAAACAAAAATTTAGTTGCTAATCCCCGATAATGGCGCCATAAACTTGATGCGTGTAATAATAGCGCAACTGTGCAGTGTACACGTCGCAAGTAATAAAGTGATAAGTATATCGTGTATTGTCTCCGCAGGGATTGGTATACTTAATATGTCTCCACTTGTTCCCTTACTCCTGAATGATAAAGTAAAAACACAGATAAGTGGATTTGTTTAACTAACTAAATAACAAAACATAAAATAAAGGATTGAGAATGATATAGAGAAAGTGGGTAGGACCCAACTGCGTCAATTAGTGGATTCGATTGATCTTCTTCTTGTCCAATGCAATTATACAATACTGCTTCGGCAGTACTGCAGATATAACCTCGGCAGCGTTAGTGTTCTCTTCCGTGGCAATCTCTTGCTCTTGGGTAGATGCATCAAATTTCAGCATAGTGTCCATAGTTGACTCAGCTTATCTCTAAGTCAGAGCGCTGTTGACGACTGGTCTTTGACGATACCTCTCAGCGTGAATCAACGATAATCACCAACCAATCCAACACTTCTTTTAGCTTTTGAAACTATTAACCTATCTCTATGCCGGGTTAGTGTCATCGACACTGTATTTATCCTTTTCGTGAATCTAACTCTCTCGATGCTAGATAAATAGATTACTTATAAACTTCTCTCTCGAGCTTAAATGCAAGAACAAGGAATGACAATAGGATAAGCAAACTTCGATATTATTATTGCATTAGAACAAAGAAACAAGAAACAATCTCCTCTCACTAATATCTACAATCTTCACCTATCCCTAAGAGATTTAGAACATAATATCGATAAGTACAAATCTTAGGGGAAGGGTTTCTCTAAAATCGGCTCTCCCTAACAATGTGGCCGGCTAGGCTATATATAGTCTTAACCTAGGGAAAACCTTTCCTAAATAGACTCTAACTTGGAGTAGGGAACAAGTCTTCTTCATGAGATCTGATGTTTCCAATTTTTCAACCTTCTAGAAAGCTTTTCCCATTCGGTCTTTGACTTGGGCTTTTAGTGCGCTAGCCTGGTCCAATTGTTGCGCTGCATCTTCCAGAATGTTTTCTATATTTTTGTCTTTCGTTCGCCTACAATGTTGATGTTGTCACTCTAGATGCTGCCGCGGTCTTGTCTCTACCTCGATCTCAACGATGGGTCTCTACTACCTCCGCCCTAGATATCCCTGCATGTACAAAATATGTAATAATATCTGCATTCTCTATAAATGTAACCTTTGTAAGTAGTAATAACGAAATATCCAATATTATGCAATGAGTCCATATTTTGGTTCAAGTTGATGTATAATAGATGCATAAAGTACCATGAGAAGGGTAGTAAATAACTGCCTTTTAGGCACTCATCATGGGTGATATGCTATGACTATTTTGTGTGTCACTTCCAATTTTTTAAGGCTGTGACAATTTGTTTTTGTCAAAATGTTTACCTCCATCGCTTATTATGGCACGTGATATACCAAAACGGGTGAAGATATTTTTCTTTAAGAATCTTTATACTGTCTTAGCATCATTCCTTACCGTTGCTCTTGCTTCTAGCCATTTTGATACGTAGTTTACTACCAATAAAATATAGAGGTTACCGTATGATGATGGAAATAGTCCCATGAAGTCAATCCCCATACATCAAACAATTTCACTTCAAGAATGTTTTGTAGAAGAATTTCATTTCTTCTTGATGCATTTCCCATCCTTTGACTTCGATCACATCTTTGACAATATTCCTGTGCATCTTTAGATAAACTCAGCTAGTACAATCCTGATTGCAACACTTTAGCTGTTGTTCTGTTACCGCCAAAATGCCCGTCATAAGGAGATGCGTGGCAGTCTACTAGCATATTTTCTTGTATTTCTCTGGAATGCATCGCCTTATGATTTTATCTGCGAACTTTTTAAATAGAAATGGATCGTCCAAAAGATAATGTTTTGCCTCATGTTTGATCCTTTTTTTCCCTTGGCTGTTAAGGTGATATGGTAGAATGCCAAGTGATAAAATTGATAATATCAGCATACCAGGGTATTGTGTTTGCGTCCAAGGTAGTGTGTTGGATGTATCCAGATAGTGTTTTTGTAATTTTGTCTAATGTGGTTTCAGGATTGTTTGCTGATACTTTCCATACAACTGCTGTGGCGGTAAATAATTTCTCATCAGGGAAAATATCTTTGATTTCCTGTTCTAATTTTGTTGATTCGTTTCCTTCTAGGAGAGAGAGATGATCGGCTACTGGGTTTTCTATTCCCTTCCTTTCCTTTATTTCAACCTCAAATTTTTGTAGTAGTAGTAGTATCTACCGTATTAGATAAGGTTTTGCATCTTTTTTTGTCAGTAGGTACTTTATAGAAGAGTGATCTATATGTACAATAACCTTGCTGTCGATGAGATACGATCTAAACTTGTCGAATGCAAAAACTACTGCTAATAACTCTTTTTCTGTTGTGGTGTAATTAACTTGGGCGTCGTTCAAGGTTATACTTGCATAATATATTACATGAAAGGTCTTATTCTTCCGTTGACCTAGTACTGCTATGACAACATAGTCGCTCGTATCGGACATTAGTTCAAAAGGCTTGTTTCAGTCGGGTGGTACCACTACAGGTGCTGATATAAGTTTTTGTTTCAACGTTTCAAAGGCTTTTACGCAGTCCTTATAATAAATAAACAGTTTGTTTTGTTTCAGCAATGATAATAGGGGTTTGGTTATTTTAGATAAATCCTCTATAAACTGTCAGTAGAAACCAGCATGTCCAAGAAAACTACGTATACCTTTGACCAATGTTGGTGGCTGCAGTTTTTCTATCACTTCTATTTTTGCCTTGTCATCTTCAATGCCGCAGTAGGAGATTTTGTGACCAAGTACTATTCATTCCTTAACCATAAAATGACACTTTTCTCAATTCAAAATTAGGTTCGTGTCTTCACATCTTTGTAGTACTTTCTCCAGGTTGTTGAGGCAGTTATCAAAATCGTCTCTAAATACTGAAAAATCATCCATAAAAGTTTTCAGGTGATCTTCAATCATATCGGAAAAGATTTCTATCATACAACGTTGAAAGGTGATAGGTATGTTACATAGTCCGAATGACATTCTTCTAAATGCGTATGTTCCATATGGGCATGTAAAGGTTGTTTTGGCTTTGTCTTCGGGTGCTATGGCAATTTGATTGTATCCTGAGTAGCCATCTAAAAAACAATAGTAGGGCTTATTGGCTAATCTATCAAGCATTTGGTCGATGAATGGTAAAGGGAAGTGATCCTTTCTTGTTGCTTGATTTAGTTTTCGATAATCCATACATACTCTCCACCCGGTTATAGTTCTAGTTGGGATCAATTCCATATTTTCGTTTGAGATTATTGTTATTCCACCCTTTTTTGGTACGCATTGCACTGGACTTACCCACGTGCTATCTGATATGGGGTAAATAATTCATGCATCCAACCATTTGATTATTTCTTTTCTTACCACTTCCTTCATTGCATGATTTAATCTTCTCTGAGCATCAATGGTTGGTTTATGTTCTTCCTCCAGTAAGATTTTATGCATACATAAGGATGGGCTAATTCCTTTCAGATCTGCAATTGTCCAGCCAATTGCCTTAGTATGCCGCTGTAGCATGTTGATTAACTGCCCTTCCTGTTCAGGCTACAACTTAGAGGAGATGATTACTGGTAAAGTATCATTTAATCCCAAATATACGTATTTTAATTGCTCAGGTAGGGGTTTTAATTCTAATTCTGAAGGATGTTCTAAAGATGATTTGTATTTCTTATTTCTATTTAAAGTGTAATCAAGGGACTTGAAATGCTTACCTGGGTATGTGGTTACCCAATTACCTTCTTCTGCTTGTTTTTCTTGAGTCTCTATCTTTTGGTTGTCTATACATGGTTCTCCATAAAAACAGCGGCCGCGGCAGTCAGCACTACTGCCTTGGTTGGTTGTGTCAAAAAATTTAGTTTCATCCTCGTGGTTGAGTTCCTCTAGTTCGTCTGGATATCTAGAGTGTTAAAAACGTTAATCTTTATTTGTTGATCATTGACTCTTATGATTAATTCTCCGTTCTCACAATCGATCAATGTTCTTCTTGTGGCTAGGAATGGCCTTCTTAATATGATCGGAGCGTGCTCATCTGCTTCGCAATCAAGAATTAAGAATTCAGCAGGAAAAATAAATTTATCCACCCTTACTAGAATATCTTCAAATTTTCCTTCAGGTTGTACGTAAGAGCGGTTTGCTAGCTACAGTATAACTGTTGTTGGTTTTGCTTGTCCGATGCCTAGCTTTTGAAATACTAACTTAGGCATGAGGTTTATACTAGCACCTAAGTCGCATAGTGCCTTGCCCACGTATTGATCACCGATAGCACATGGTATGGTGAAGCTATCAGTATCTTTTCTTTTGGTGGTGGCCTTGTTATGCAGCATTGTCACACATCCTTTCGTTGTGGCAATTATTTCATATTCCCTAATTTTTGTCCTTTTGTATATAATATTCTTAAGGAATTTGGCATAATTGGGCATTTACTTAACTACCTCCACTAAAGGTATATTTATATGTATCTGTTTAAGTATATCCAGAAATTTCTTAAACCGATACTCCTGCTTTTTCTATTTTAACATTTGTAGATAAGGTGGTGATGGTCATATATCTTTGTTCTTTTCATCGCGTTGAAATCTGATCTATGGTGCGGCTACAACATCATCTACTGCGATAGTATTCTCGACAATATCTGCTGGTTCCTTTTTCTTAGATGTATCATCAGTAGTTTCTTCAGGGACTACTGTTCAAGGGGTCTTACCTACTATTTGACCAGGTATTTCAGGGTCTTTCAGTTATAATCCACTTCTAGTTGATATGGATTTACATTGTTCATGAGGACCAATTCTAGAGACTTCAGTATCGCTCGGGAGACCTCCTATGGGTCTACTTTTCAACTGTTGTGCCATTTGTCCTACTTTGGTTTCCAGTGCCTTGAGAGCAACTTTGTTATTCTACATTCTCATTTCTGTTTTGTCCATGAAAATGTCAGCTCTTTGGATAAACTTGTTTGTGTCTGCAATGTATGCGCTAGTCTGGGCCATGAATGTTTGCAGTGTATTATCCAAAGTTTAGACGTCTGTTGTTTGCTGCGGAGGCAGTGCCTACTGCGGCATTTGCTGCTGAGCAAATCTATTGTTTTGCTGAAATCCAGTAGCTTGCACTGGTTGATGTTGCGGGTTAAGTGCATTATTGGGATTGCTCCATGTGAAATTAGGGTGCTTCCTCCATGATGGATTATAGTTGATGGACATGTTGTTTATATTAAAATTTCCAACATAGATGGAAGATTTTGGATTGTGTGAACATGCGTTCGAATCATGATTGTCACCACATGTTTCGCAGAGAATGGTGACTACTTTTACTTCTCTAACATGACTTGTCTTTTGTAGATCCTTCACCATATTAGTTAAGGTGGACAGATGGTCTAGAATAGAATCCTAAGACTCTGAATTTTCCATGCCTCGTCTATTTATGCCTCTTCTTGTGGTTGGGTGTTAATAGTCATTCTTTGATAGCCTATCCAGAATTTCTATATTCTCATGGGGTGGGCGGTCTAAGAGTGTGCTATTGGCGGAAGCATCAAGCATCATTCTCGTAGGGGTGTTCACAGTATTGTAGAAGATGGATACTTGGGTCCACTCAGGCAGACCATGCATGGGGCATTTTCTGTACAATTCTCTATATCTTTCTCAAGTCTCATACATTGATTCATCTTCATCTTGCCTAAAGGATGTTATGTCGTTTCTGAGCTTGTCAGTCATATTAGTATAACTGAATTTGGCAAGGAAGCTTCGGCATAGTTCTGTCCATGAATTCAACGATCCCGACTGGAGGTTATTTAACCATGCTTTTGCCCTATCCCACAATGAATAGGGAAATGATTTCAGCTTAATGATGTCGAATGAGACTCTCAGTAGATTAAACGAATTACAAGTTTCCAAAAAGGACTTAAGATTCTGTCAAGTATCTTCATTGGCTGAACCCCCAAACTGGCCCAGGGTGTTGATCATGTTGAACATGATCAGTTTAGTTCGAAGTGCTCAGCCACTATATTAGGCATCACAACAGTAGGAGTTAACACATCTAAATCTTCCTCTAAATAATCTCAAATAGTTTGAGCGCGTTCCTATCTTGGAATATTTACTGGATCAACTATTGCAAAGGCACCACGGTTATCTGCCGCGGCGACGTTCATACCCGCGTTGTTTTGTTGGCCAGGGTCTACGTTCATTCTTAAGTGTGCCATTCATTTCAGACCTCGTGCTGTTTTTTTGATTTATGGGTTGTAAGGGTATTGATCAATAGTAGGGTTGGACCTAGTCATGCACAAAACAATCCACATAAGTTAAACTAAAACTAAGATTAAATATATTAACTAAAATAATAAAAATATACAGAAATAATTAGTAGTAAAATTGAGCATTAGTCCCCAGCAATGGCACCAAATCTGATGGAGGCTCTGGAGTCTTATTGGTTCCACATTTGTCAGATTGTAGTATTTAATATGTTGATCCCACGAGGACTGTGTCGATTTTACTACTTCTTATAACTGCACTTAAAAAATGAAAAACACAAGTAATTAGATTGGTTTTAATTGCATTAACTAAACTATATTAAATTATAGAAAATAATAATGAGAAGAACGAGATTAGATTGAATATTTTGTAGAGAATAATCCAGTTATATTGCTAATCCACTTATTAATTCAATGATTTGAACTGCCGTCTCGGCAGATTGCACAAAGAATCGCCGCAACTGCCTAGGCGGGGTTATGCTTTATCGACAATTCAACTTTCCATAGTTCGACAGAACAGTCATATATGTTTCTTCCTTATCCCTAAGCGAAAAAAAACTATTGAAATCCCCGTGTCTTGATGATACCTCCCGACGTTAATCAAGGGTAGATCACAACCTCACATGCGTCTTGTTAGTCGCTAAAATCTGACCCGGATTAGTCAATGCCCGTAAACAAAGACCGTATTCTCTCGTTTTATGAGCCTAACTCTCCCGATATTAGATAAATGGATATTTCTTCACATACTTATCATCTTGAGCTCACATGCAAAGAAAGTTAAGTACCCGAAAAGAATAAACTATGAAATGAGTTTTGTATTAATAAATATCAATAACAATGTATCCTTCCTCTCCATCTACTCCACAATAATCTAAACCTCTAAGGGAGTTTAGAACATATTATGGTCGGCGACTAAGGATAAATTATATGTGTAAACCAACTTCTTCTCCTCCAAACCTAAACCTAATGAGTGCCTTATATAGGAGAAGTCCTAAGTTGATCTTTCCATGCAAAAAAAGAGTTCTAAATAGAAGAGAAATCTAATTCCTAATTAAATTATATTAAATAAATCTTAATCCTAAAATTTCTCTTCCCGCGGTTTGGCTTGGGTTCGACTTCCTAACTAAGTTGTTCTTCTTTCTTTATCTTTTTCTCTTTCTGTTGAGTATTACTTGTCGTCTTTCTATGCTACCGCGGCAATCCTCAGAATGCTACCGTGGTGGATGTTTCAGTTACAATTTAGCATCTATTTTCTTCTTTGGCTCCTTCTGTGATCTAGTTTCCTGTCTAAGAAAGAAAACTATAAAAAATATCTATTTTATGCCAAATAATGGATAAATTCATAATAATAGTATTCAGATGCTGAGATATGGAAAATAATCAGAAATATCCGTTTAATTCTGTCTTCATTAGCAATAAATGAATGGAGAATTGATGTGAAAATAGAGAAATTTTAGGCACTCATCAATCGACTCTAAATCATAATCAAAGAAAAAGATGAATGATGCCAAATTGGATATGGAAAAAATAAAGAAACAAAATCATTTCTAGATTATTTAAAATCTGCCAAAGATGAAAAAGGAAAGAAAATCATCTAATTTGGGCAGATTCTATTAAATTTGGACTTGAATTAAATCAAGATTATTTTTGGCGATTTTTCAACCAAAAATCAATAATTTTATGTATTAAGTTTGATCGTTTTTCATGTATTTGTGGGTTGAAAGCCACAATATAAATCCCCTTTCCCATCACTTGTAAATCACACACTCACAATTTCTTTCCACCACAACACACCACAACGTCACAACTCATACACAATTCTCTTTCACCAATCATCTTCTACTCTTTTAAATCATTCATATAGAGAAAGCTCTCAAGTATGTATTGAAAATTCTAAGTTGAATACAAGAAGAAAAGCTTATTTTTCTGGTATTTTGCTCTTGATCTTTTGTTCTTTACATATTCTTTTTTATTTTGAAATTAACTATAATTATAGAAATTCTATACTTTTTTAAATTTTTTAAACATATTTTTTCTTCATTTTTAATCTTTTTATCTGAACACTTGATAATTTTTTAAATTGTGTTGTTTTGATCTTTATTTTAAAACAAAAATTGAATAATGGTGTTTTTGGTCTAAGCTCATTTCAAATAAAGTGGGCTATTTTAAAAGGTATATTATGTTTTAACATTTTATCAAATTTCTTAATTTAAAATATTTAATTGTTTTTTTAGTATTAGTTTATGTAAAACTCTTAGGGTTAAGTTCTTTAGTATTATAACCTTAGTTACTTTAGAGCCTTTGAAGTTTAGTAAAAGTTCTCTTTACATCAAATTAATAAAACACACTTAATAATATATGAACCATAATTGGTAAAATTTACTTAGATATTTTTTAGGTTAAAAATCATGAACTTAGAATAATGAAAACTTTCAACATACATAAATTTCTTTTCTACTAAAAGGAGGTAACGGGTGCGTCAGAAATATTGATGTTAATTAAAGTTTACTCTCATGACGGTATAGACGTTAAAATGTAATCAAATTCATAAATGAAAAATAATTTAAATTTTATAATAACTTACAAATTCCGACATTAAAATAATTTGTAATCAGCTAGGTACCAATTTTTGGGCATTGTGGGGGTGCTAACCCTTCCCCATACGTAACCGACTCCCAAATTCGTTTTTGAGTTTTTCGCAAACCAAAATTTTTTTTATAATAAAACAAAATGATTTTATTAAAATGACATATTTTTAGGTGATCCAATCACACCTTTAAAATGATTGGGGGAGACTCCATTATGTTTTATTTTAAAGAAAAAATGTCAAACCGCTTAAAAAAAGGGTTGCGACAGCTTGGCGACTCTACTGAGATTTTTTTACAAAAAAGAGAGTTAGGCCCCAAGCTGATTTCAACTTGTTTTGATGTCAGAAATTTCCAAGTTTACATAAAATTTAACTTAATTTTTCATTTATGAATTTAATTCTATTTTACCCATTTAAAGCTTGATTTTAAGCTTTATACTAGAGCTTTGTCCCAATCGTTTAAGTGGGAAGAAAACACTATTGCTCTCGTGGATTATTGAATCTTTGTATAGGCCTAGCAAGTACCTTTGTGGCTCATATGGCCTATGTCTTCATGAGGATACTGATCCTTCGTATGAGAATTAAATAATGGGTCCTCATGAATTGAACTTGATTCGTTTGAAGCCTATAATGGTTAAGAATCAAGGGCCTTACTACCCTTAGCAAGGGACAGTTAGGAAAATTCGAGAACTTTTTAGAATCAAACCTCTGTGAGAATCTAGAAACCTATCCCATTAGAGCCATGCAAAAAAATCCTAGGCTTTTGAATTTAGTCAAAATTCTTTTGTAAGAATAGCCAATGGAGACATATCCAGAAGTGTTGGAATGTGCTACCCAGTTACTATTCCTACAATGAAATTATTTTAGACTTTTTTTAGAATACAAATTTGATCTTTTCTTGTTTTGCTTTGCATATTTGCATCTTTGCTCTCTTAGGTTTTAGAATTCTGTCAAAAGTTTTTCATAGAAATAGTCCGTGGAGACATGTCTAGAATTGTTGGAATGCGTTGCCTAGTTACTATTTTTGCAAAGAAATTATTTTGGACCTTTTGGGGATGTTTTAGCTTATTTTACATACATCTCATATCTAGAAGGATCAAGTTTGGAGAATATTACTCATAATAGAACAAGTTTTTTAGAATGTATAGAAGATTCCTTAGAAAGATGATGATCATAAGAGAATATATCTTTGATCCATGGTCAACTAACAAGCACATAGGAGTGAAGAAAACAAGGACAAGAAAACGACTAAGATTGTAAAGAACAAACAAATTGTTGAAAAGGAAAAGGAGGGTAGCTATATGGAAAAGCTAGGCTCATGACAACAAGGTCCATTTGAATAAATTGAATGCTATATGTGATACTATCAATAGAAGGATAAAATAGAGTTGGGCTTTCATTTTTAAGTTCTAGACCTAGGTAGAAGACTTAATTCATTCGCTACGCTAGAATTGTTATACAAATATTTAGCTTTAGGTCAGTCGAAGTTAGAATGATGTATTGAAAAAGCAAATAAAGGCCATGAGGAGCATCACTAAAAAAATCAAACAAAGATTTTGGTGGACATTAGTGGATGGGGAAATGACTACTGGTTCACTCGTGTTAGGGACAACACTATAAGATTTTAGTAATAAGACACGTTCGAAAATAGTGTCATGACCCAAATCTAAGGTGTATCCAAGCATGTTATGTTAGCCAAGGAATTTAAAGCTTTGCACTAATATAAGAAGTAGGAATGAGAGTTTTATGAATAATCAAGTAAAGAGTTTATCATTCAGGATTAGATATACTCGTGATATAATTCTGAATCTTTCATAATAAGAAATTTCGACGTCCAATGAAGAAATTTTTCTAAGAGCAATAACTTAATGGAATCGATGTCCCTTCGTTTGCATTCATACATTTTGCATTCATGCATTTCCATTTTCATTTTTTTGTTTGAATTTTTTTATGTTATTTTTACATCATCACATAGAAATATAATGAAGAAGAAAAATCTAAAAACAGATCAAACCCTCGCATAAGTATGATGCCCAAGCAATGGTCATTGAAGGTACATCGGTAACTTCGACAATACACCACCTTATTAGATGTGGTTATCTAGATAGCAATCATGTTGGTTTTTTGGGACTCGAACAAAAAGAAAACAACTAATGGAGTCAATGCTTTGCCAAAGTTTACCTACACTTTTCTAAGAGCTCTAAAGGAATTTGTCTCGCCCAAAGCCAAGTTTCAACTTCATCTCAGAGGAACTTTGACCAACATCCCAAACAAAAAGGATACTAATGAGGAGGAGACACAAGATTATAAGGTATTTGACCTTGACAAAGTTGTTTTGAAAAATTAGAGGAGATCTTCAAAGCCTTCCAAAAGGGGAACATTCAAGGCGATATGGATACCAAAGACCTAAGTTTGATGTCTGATTTGTTTTTCAAGTCTGCATCTCGGTATATTCAGTTAAGCTAGGCAAATATACAAACTTAAAGAGATATATCATGGTTTTTCAACAAGTTATACAAACATGTCACTGATATGATCTTGAATTATCTCTTCTACAAAGAATTATGCAAAAACATGATAAAAACATCTATCAATATGCGTAGAGATAGCGAGATACGATATCCAAAGTTCAACCTCTAATGTTTGAAACTGAGAAATGAAAGCTCGAGGAGAGACAAAATGAAGAGTACCCTGTGACATGATTGACATCGGCAATGAAAGATTTGACAACTGAACAATAGAAGTTTTTCTTGGTAAAAGATGGAGACAAACCTAGAACAAACCCTTTTGCTCGTAAATATCAGAGGTCTTTTTAATGAGGTTTATGTCATTTTATTCATTTTAAAGATGCATTTCCTTTATTTTTCTCAAGTGGCAAACAATTCTTTTTTCATCCATTTTATTCACTTGTCTTCCAAAATACATTCTTTTGGTAGAGTCTATTATTGATTGTATGAATGATTCTTGAATTTAATACTGAGATAGAAGGGAAAAATGTGTTCAGGATTAATGAGAAAATCCCGTTTTGATTGAATTTGCCTCTCAGACATTGTTGTTTAAAGCTTTTGAACAAAGTGATAACTCTAAAACATCTACCAACTGAAGAATACTTCAATTCAATGATATTTGTATGTGAAATGATATTGGGCATTCCTTCATTTCTCTTTCTCGATTAAGAATATAAAAAGTCTCTTATTGTCCATATTAAGGTTGATATTTTTCTTATCTTTGAACCTTAACCAAGGATCACTCCCCACACTAGGGGCAAAGAGGATTAAAGGTTATTTTTAAGTGAGAAAAATTGTATCAAATCAAGGTCAACGAGAAAAAAAAAGTAAAAATTTAAAGGAAAAGAAAATGAAAAAAAGAAAGAAAAAGGAAGAATGTATAAGAGTTTAATCGAAAAATAAGATGAAAGCATAAAACATGTCATGCATGCTAAATATGCACAATCAGAGTGCAAGTGTACACGTTAAGTAATAAGTGATAAGTATTATCGAGTTATCGTCTCCTTAGGGATTGATATACTTAATATGCTTCTTTTGATCTTCTTGCCCTATAAAAAAAAGTAAAAACACAGATAAGTTTGGATGTTGATTAAACTAAATAAACTAAACTAATTAAGGTAAGATCAAATTTGAGAAAGAGGGTAGGATCCAGTTGTGTTGTATAGTGGATTTGGTTGATCTGTTTCTGTCCAATGCAATTGCATTGTACTACCTCGGCAGTACTGCAGATTACTGTCTTCGGTAGCAATAGTGTTTTCTACCGTAGAAATCCCTTGCTCTTAGGTAGATTTACCAAAGTTTAGCAAAGTGTCCTTGAATGGATCCGCTTATCCCTAAGTCGAAACACTATTGAAGGTCAGTCCTTGATGATACCTCCTGGCATTAATCAATTATAACCAACAACTAATCCTACACTTCTTTTAGCCGCTGAAACTCTAACCTATTCCTAGGCCGAGTTAGTATCCTCCAACCAAGTCGAATGTCGCACTTACTCCTTTCGTGAGTCTAACTCTTCCGAGTCTAGAAAAATGGATTACTTACAAACTTACCTATCGGGCTTGGATGCAAGAACAAAGAATGGCAAAGAGTAAGAAAACTTTGATATTTTATTGCATAGAAACAATAAACAAGATGATACATGCATGAGAGGACTAAAGTAATGCACATTGAGCATAAATATGAATCTGTTGGTAAAGTCTGGAAAGCCAGCCAACTTGCCTTGACTTTTTGGATGTGTTTCGTGTATTTATGGGCAGAGTTGTCTTCTAATAAATTGACTGTTATTCAGTTACCTTTTCAAAGAATCTTGAAACGCATCAATTGGATATCAGGAGCTCAAGATATGTTTGTTTTACCGAAGATTGCGCGTGTAGAAAACTAGATATGAGATTATTATGAGATTTTGTAAAATTCATCTCAAAAGCTAATATATAAAGTTTTTGGATGAATTAGATATTAAATAAATTAATTCAAAGTTGAATTATAAAGCTTTGACCATTATTATTAGTATTTTATTTTATTACTTAGGATTCCTTTTAATTAGCTATTCATATGCTGATATTTAGGGATTAATCTTCTAGAAGATTTCTTTCACGCGTGGCCTTGTCCTTGGGCTTTTCTTGTATTGTTCAGCTCTGATTCTTGGGCTTCTTGTTCAGCAACCTTATCCTCATTTTTCTCCTTCAATTGTCAGCCATATTGTTTTTTATCCTCTACTGCCTCGACATCAGGTCCTGCCTCAGCCTCATTCTACTACCTCGGCAATACTTATTCCTGAACAGATATGAAAATGCAGTAACGTATGCCTTTTCTACAAATATTATCTTCAGTGACATAATCCCTAAATATATCACATTAAGTACATATATTGGTTCAAGTAGGTGTAGAATTAATGATAAGTGTCCATGAAAAGTGTAGAAAGTAATATTGAGTTGAGCACTTATCAACATGCACAAAATCCTGCAAATAAGGTATATACTAGAAAAGGAAATAAACTATAAGGTGAAAACCCAAAATCGGCAGTCTAGAGTGATCTTGAGAACAAAAGAATAAAGTTTTTATAAAGAAAGGTTGATCATTGGTTTAATCACCCTTGAATAAACATTTGAGTCTATGTATCCTTTCTTTTACAGAGTCTAGCCTACATTAAAAGCCTTAAAAGACCATTTGGATCACACTCAAATATTTGAGAAAAAGAAGTTTATTTTTAGAATACATTCTGCCTAATTAAGTTAACCTTTCTTCAAGGACCATTGATCTTCTAATGTTTGTTTGAGATTACAAAAGAGGAAAGATTAAAACTTAGGGAGATGGTAAGTTAAAGATATCAACTAAAATGAGATATTATCCGGTTGATGAATTCATAAATCATTCATACTACGAATTTCGAGGCATCTAACTTTGTTCTTTTTCATGTTTGTCATGACTTTTGGGCTTAAATCCTCATTTTTAGCCTTTATTTTCTTCAAATCCTAATTTCTAGTTTTTTAATCTTACGAGTAAAGTGCCATAGATCCATAGAAAAAGATTTCTGGGAAATGATTTTGAGTCTAAGGGAAATTTTTCAGCATGACTTAAGTGCCTCAAGTAGAATAGGGGCATGAAAAATGCAGGAAATCCTATAAATAAGGTATATACTAGAAAAGGAAATAAACTATAGGGTGAAAACCCAAAATGGGCAGTCTAGAGTGATCTTGAGAACAAAAGAATGAAGTTTTCATCAAGAAAGATTGATCATTGGTTTAATCACCCTTGAATAAGCATTTGAGTCTATGTATCCTTTCATTTACAATCAGAGCCTAACCTACATTAAAAGCCTTAAAAGACAATTTGCATCACACACAAATATTTGAGAAAAAGAAGTTTGTTTTTAGAATACTTTCCGCCTAATTGAGTTAACCGTTCTTCAAGGACCATTGATCTTCTAATGTTTGTTTGAGATTACAAAAGAGGAAAGATTAAAACTTGGGGAGATGGCAAGTTAAAAAGAGCCACTAAAATCGGATACTATCCAGATAGATTCATGAATCATTCATGCTATAAATTTTGAGACATTTGACTTTGCTTTTTCATTGTTTGCCATGACTTTTGGGCTTAAATCCTCATTTTTAGCCTTTATTTTCTTCAAATCCTTATTTCTAGTCTTTTTTTTTCATCATACGAGTAAAGTGACATATATCCATAGAAAAAGGTTTCTTAGAAATGATTTTGAGTCTAAGGGAAATTTTTCAGCATGACTTAAGTGCCTCTAGTTGAATAAGGGCAACATCATTTTCATCAGTTTATGGGATAGAAGTTGAAGTGTCAATCTGAGTTGAAATCTCGCTTCCCCACATTCTGATGGAAGCAGAATTAAAAGAAGCAAAATAGTTCCATGCAAGGAATGACTAGTTGAACCTCATTGAAAAAAGTTGAACATCGTTTACTATGATCAAATGTATCAGAAGAAGATGATGTAGGCCTATAATAAGAAGTTTCATACGAGAGAATTTTGATAATGAGACTTGGAGTTAAGAAAAATGTTACAAATCCAAAAAATACCTGAGGAAAGTGAATGATTGATTGAGAATGACCTTATGTTATATCGAAGGTTTTTTTCGAAGAAGCTTAAAATCAATCAAATTCAGGCTAAGTCAAGAGATATTATGCCTAGAAAAATGAAGAAAAAGTATCTAAAGGTGAAAACCCCTAAAGGGTACCTTAGATGTAAAAAAAAATAGAGAAAAAGAGAATAAAAAACAAGGAGGATTTAAGATAAAAACCTGCAAAGAGCGTCTTGAAATCAAGGAAGGATCTGAGTAGAAAAGCCGTAAAGGGAGGCTTAGATAGTTCATGGATTAAGAGCATACATAAAATAATTCCCTCAAAGGCTTGATAGCTTGGAAGGAATTTTGTTTCTTTATAGATGTTCGTCGGTTTCAAAATCTATACATCAAAACAACATTTAAGACATTTCTTAATGTTTCGACTCTATGTCAACTTAAAGTCCCTAAAAATATTGAGAAAAAAAAAGTCAAAACAAGAATATTTACAGTCAAGCACATCAAATTACTCATCAAAAGTTAAGAATCTGAGAAATCACGATAAGCTTTGAAGATGCTTGTTATCAATATGCCTTTAAGCAAGGAAGTTTACCTATATTAAAAAAGATGTCCCATGATTTGAGAGTTTTTTATTGATTAACATAGTTTTTTTGCTCAGTCGAGATGAAGGAAAAATGAGTGTTAAAAATATAATGACAAAAGTTGGTCCTTCCCATCGTCTGAATTGGGTGAACAACATGAGCAAATTATAAAAAGATAAACAACAAAGCATGATTGTTTATCTGGGTTGAACAAGCAATTACACTTGAAAGCGAAAAAAAGAAGAATCTTAAAAAGGAAAAATCTTGAATAGAAAAGAAGAAACAGAAAACATAAAGAAAAGAATAGAAATACATATTAGGCTCCCTAGGGGCATGTTCATCATAATTGCATTATTTTTTTTTAATTTTGACATGTATATGAAATGCTGTTAGCAAAGAGAACTTGCATATCCATCCGTACATGAGGACAATAAAACCTTTTTTTAAACCTGCTTATTTATTCGAGCATGAGGAAAATAGAACCCGCTTATCCATCCAAACATGAGGAGGAGTGAAACCTTTTTTTCAAAAAATTGCTTATCTACTCGAACATGAGGAGAGTAAAATCTGCTTATTTATTCAAGCATTAGGTGAATAGAACCCGCTTACCAATCCGAGCATAAGGAGGATAATTTTTTTTCATTATATGCTTATCTATTCAAGTATAAGGAGAATAGAATCAGCTTATTCATCCGAGTATGATGAGGAGGATACATTTTTTCAGAAACCTGCATATCTACTCGGGAATGAGGAGAATAGAATCTACTTATCTATTCGATCATGAGGAGAATAGAACATGCATATCCATTCGTGCATGAGGAGAATAAAACCCTTTTTTTAAACATTCTTATCTATTCGAGCATGAGGAGAATAGAATCCACTTATCTATCCGAGCATGAGGAGGATGGAACCTTAATTTCAGAACCTACATATCTAATCTTTCATGAGGAGAATGAAACCTTTTTTAACACCTACTTATCAACTCGAGCATGAGGAGAGTATAACCTTCTTATCTATTCGAGCATGTGGAGAATAGAATCTGCATATCCATTCGTACATGAGGAAATAGAACCCTTTTTTTGAACCTACTTATCTACTCGAGCATGAGGATAGTAGAACATACTTATCTATTGTAACGTCCCAAAAATGGGTTTAGAAGTTAGTGAACCAATTTTGCCGGTATAGCCTAGTTCAGATTAAATACTTAAAAAGTAGTTTTTAATCAAAATAAATTATGGAAAAATATCCTAAAATCTTTATTTGATATATATTTGACTTTTTTCAACTAAATTTAAAAATTAACCCTTGAATCCCTAAGATTTTAAAATTAGTAACTATATTGTAAAAATTGAAAACTTAAGGACGATTTTATAAACTAAGCCAAAACTTTGAATCTTTAAGGGGCTTTAATCCAACTCTAATTCTAGTTGATCTAAGCCTTCAAAGGACCTATTTTAATAACCCATAACTCATAATTTTAATTAATAACCCAAATCAATTAATATTAATTCTAAAAACCTATTTTTATGTCATAACTCTAAACCTATTTTTAAAATTATGACTTTTCATCTTCTTGGCAGCTATTACATCATATTTTTAAAGGTAAACATTAATATTTTTAATAAAAATTCATTCGGTTAATTCTTTATAATTTTCTTCTTCATTTTTTCTTGAAAAACTCTATTTTTGCATCAAGCTTTAAACCCTTCTCCAAGATTTCAGCTTCTTCCTTCCCAAGATATATTCTTCATCATATTTTCAAGTTAAATATCCATTATTTTTAATATAATTTTTTTGGTTTATTTTCCTACATTTTTCTTCTTCAAAATCTCTTTGGTTTTACTTGTTTTTAAACCTAGGAAGGAGGTTGGATCAATTTTCAAGGTAAATATCCAAGCATGATGTTGTGCTCTGAAACAAAAGGATTAAAAGTGTCTTGTGTTGCATGATGAGTTAAATTTAAGTTGCTTAGTGTGACTTGGTTTGTTCAAGGGTTATGTCTTGACAGGTGTCGGTTTAGTAGAGTAAGTTAAGAGTTTTATGAAGTTAAGAGTTGTGTTAGCTCGATTAAGTTTATCGAAGAGTGTTGGTATAGTAATAGAGTTTTAGGTGAGATTTTTCGTAGTTAAGATGTTCTGAGGTAAGTTGCTATCTGATATTTGGTGGAGCTGCGTAAGCAGGGCATAATTGAGGTTGTGTTGATGGGTTTTAGTTATGGTGTTCGTTGTCGTTTATGTTTATTTGGCACGTGTTTATGTTGTATGGTGCTAGAATTTAGAATGGTTTCTTAATCAAAGTTTATGGTAGTCTTTTGTAATGCATCTGAAAGAAAGAAGTTTGTAAGCATTTGTTGCTTGATGGACTTGTTTTGGATGAGTATGATTTGAAAGTGAATGTTTGTTTTGGTGGGAAGTTAAGATTGAGGGCCAATATTCTTTGAGAATGTGGTTGCCGTCAAAGTTACTAGAACAGAGGTGTGTGAATAAATCTCCGTAAGTTTTATGACGTGGTTTCTTAGCAGTAAGAGAAAGTATTTTATTTGAGGAAGGTTGGAACTCTTGAGTTGTATGCTTTAATATTGTAAGGTTTTAAGAAAGATGTTGTGTTTCTAATTGAGTTTCAGGTGTTCTCTTGTTAGCAGGTTATGTGGCCGATATTGGTGAGTTATCTAGGTATAGAAAGGTATATTAAGGTGATGTGACATGAATCTTTTGGGTTCTTGGTAAAGATGTTATCATTGGTAGGGTTTTCTTGTAACCATGTCAGTAATTGGGTGTTCGAGTAGTACTGTTTAAGGTTTTTGTTGGTAGGAGTTGTTATGTGTTGTTATGTTGAGCGAAGCTCAATAGAAAGTTTTGATTGTTGCCTTGTGTATTGGAATATGCTTGAGAAAGTTAAGCTAGTTAGTGATAGTTGAAAGCTTTGGCAGTTTTTCGGAAGTCGGTTGCAAACCTTGAGTAAAGAGATGTTAGGTTATCGAGAAAAGAATAGAGGTTTTTGGCTTGAGGATGTAATGAGTGTTGAGACAAATCATGGTTTTCTTGGTGCACCATTTTTCTGTGAATCGCTACAAGTTGTGATGATATGTGATGTTAGGATGAGACTGAATCTTTTCTTTACAAGATGTATATTGAGATATTGAATTTGGTAGCAAAAGTACTTTGTGGTAAGATCCTCTTGTGAATCAAATATTTTTATTGGTATCTTGGGATGTGGAAAATCACGTGGGAGTGAAAGAAAGTTGTAAAGGAGCAATTTCCATATCTCTTTCTACAGTAAAAATTTCGAGGATGAAATTTCTTAATTGGGGGAGAGTTGTAACACCCTAAAAATGGGCCTAGAAGTTAGTGAACCGGTATAGCCTAGTTCGAGATTGAATACTTAAAATTTAGTTTTTAATCAAAATAAATTATGGGAAAATATCCTAAAATACTTATTTGATATATGTTTGAATTTTTCAACTCAATTTCGAAAATTAACCCTTAAATCCCTAAGATTTTAAAATTAGTGACTATTTTGTAAAAATTGAAAACTTAAGGACAATTTTATAAACTAATCTAAAACTTTGAATCTTTAAGGGGCTTTCATCCAATCCTAATTATAGTTGATCTAAGCCTTCAAAGGGCCTATTTTAATAACCCATAACCCAAATCACATAATATTAATCCTAAAAACCTATTTTTATGTGATAAACCTAAGTCTATTTTTAAAATTTCGACTTTTCATCTTCTTGATAGTCATTTCATCATATTTTCAAAGGTAAACATCAATTTTTTAATAAAAATCCATTTAGTTAATTCTTTATAATTTTCTTATTCGATTTTTCTTGAAAAACTCTATTTTTGCATCAAGCTTTAAACCCTTCTCCAAGATTTTTGTTTCTTCCTTGCCAAGATATATTCTTCATCATATTTTCAAGGTATATATCTATTATTTTTAATAAAATTTTGTTGGTTTATTTTCCTATATTTCTCTTTTTCAAAATCTCTTCGGTTTTACAAGTTTTTAAACCTTGTAAGAAGGTTGGATCAATTTTGGAGGTGAGAATCATTCAAAATTCTGAAACCTAAATTTCTTTAATGAAATTACTAAGTTCTTGGCTTATTGAAATGATCTTTAAAGTCTTGAACTAATAAATTCGGTTTTCTTGATAAAAATTCTATTATTTTCTTGATTTTTGTTCAAGGGTTTGACATTTATGGTTTAGGGGATGTTTGAAGAGGTTAAATACATTTACTAAGTTCTTGGGTTGTTGAAATGATCTTTAAGGGGCTTAAATACATGAATCTTGAATTTTTTAGATTTAATTAAGATGACTTTTAAGTATCTAATCCCGAACCTAAGGTTTATGGGATGTTTGAAGAGGTTTTCGGTGTGTTTCGGTTAGGTTTTACGATGTTTTTAGGTGATTCCATTTATTGGTACAACTTGAGGGATGTTTGGGTGTGTTATAATACACTAAAACCTTTGTTTTTGATTCTTGAATTAGTTCAAGAGGTAGAGGGGCAAATTTGAGGGAGATCGAAAGCTGAATCGCGTTATCGAGTGACTTATCAAGCATGCGAGGGATGTTTGGGTGTGTTATAATGTACTAAAACCTCTGGTTTTGCTTTCTTAAAGGTTCCCATATTACGTCATATTTTTATTATGTTATTTGTCATGCTCTTGTTGTGTTGTGCATATGTGGTTTTGCATATATATAAATGCTCATGAAACTGTTTTTAAAGAGATTTTATATGCATTCGATGTTCTCATGGTTTTATTTTGAAAAATAAGATAAAAATGGTTTTAGTGGTTTTGTAAGTGATGCGTAAAAAGTGGAATACATGTGATTTGAATTCTGTTTTGAATTAAGTTTTGAGCTTTGATTTTTGATAATATATTTGCTATTTAAGTGATGAACCTTATGGGATAAGTTGGTCGATTAATAGGTTTTAGAGTGCACTATAAACATTAAAAACTCGTACGTGTGAAAATTCCTTGTGTGTTGCATTTTGGCTTTTAGTCTAATATTGTGTGATAGGAGTGGTACTGTCACCGAACACCAAGGTAAGATAATTCATGTTGAGAGTTATATCAACATGCGCATGCTTTAGGAGTGGTGCTAACATGTGGTTTCCCATTTATCCTAATTATTTGGAGTGGTACAAATCAGGTCACTAGTACCAATATATTTGAATATTTTCAAAGGTAAGTTTCATGATAATTACTTGTTGTATATAGGATTATGTATGTCTTTTAATACGGTTTTTTGTATTGGTATGCATGTGATTTGAGCATTGCTATGTTGTAGCATGTAAGACTAGAGATTTGTGCATTAAGGTGCATGTTTAAGCCTTGCTATGTGAGTAGCATGTAAGACTTGTGTCTTCACTTATAAAACATGTGACTTCAAAGAGGTATTTTTACTAGATTTTAATGATGATATTGTTAGTCATGGTTTGATGACACTTACTGAGTTTTTAAAAGTGATGTCGTAAGTCATGAACGTTTTGTTTTATAAAGAGCATGACATGTGTTTTTAAATTGATAAAATCAGTTTATTATGGGTTGCATTGTAATATGTTTATAAATATGTTTTTATTTTCCTCACTAAGCTTTATATGCTTAACCCCTCTGTTTACCTTACAATGCAGAGTATTTAATGTTGAGGCAACAAAGAAAAGCAAGTATCCAAGTATCCGTCAAGTAAAAGCTCAAGTATGTCTTTATAACATTAGTAGTAGTGAGAGAGTTATGAGAATGGAATATCTTATTTAGATTGTTGTTTATGTTAATTATACTTTCAATGGCTAGAATGTTTATCCATATTGATGTTAGCTTGTGACTGAAATTGAATGACCTATTGGTATATCTTTGGTTATAGTAAAGTTACATTGTAGTTGTTACTCCTATGTGTGAATTTGAGTGTTGTTGATAATAAAGCATGGCTATTTATGAGTCAAATCTATGATGTCGTTATTTAGGTTGGAATGCATCTAGAAATCATGTTAAGTATATTGAGGTGGTTCTTCCATTTGTTTATAACTTTGTTGATGTTGAAGCATACTCTTAGGAGTTGAATATATTGTTGCTAACTGGGTTAAATTGCATCTAGATAATATGCTTTGATATGTGTTTAAAGTGTTTTTAGGTGAATTTGCATTTAGAGAATATCATGAAACTTTTGGAGGTTGGAAATAGTCCATAAATGTTGAGCATGTAATTAAATGACTTGTAAATATTAATTTAAGCTAAAATTTGATATACAAGTATGTAATAAACTTAATTAAATGTTGGCAACTTTAATTTCATAATTGGTCCATAAACTTTTTGAAAATTATAATTAGGTCCTTGTAACTTGTTAAATTAGGAATCGTTTCTTATCGGTTTCCGCTGTAATTAAATCCAGTCCTTGCATGAACATGTAGGATCTAATTAAAGTGTCTAGATAAGATAAAAAGAAAAATTTTATTTTAGGGTTGTTTATCAGAGAAGTCTCTAGATTAGCGTCGGTATTCTCCGTATAACTCATTCGAGCCGGGTAGTGTCTAGACCGGCTCGAGGGGTTACATCTATTCGAGCATAATGACAATAGAACTTTCATATCCATTCGTGCATAAGGAGAATGAAACCCTTTTTTTGAACCTACTTATCTACTCAAGTATGAGGAGAGTAGAACCTGCTTATCTACTCGAGCATGAGGAGAAGAGAACCTACATATTCATTTATGCATGAGGAGAATAGAATCTGCTTATTAGGAGGATGAAACCTCTTTTTACAAATAATTTTTTATCCTTAAAAAAACTTTAAATAATATAAATTTAAATAATTAATAAACTTTAAAAAATCATAAACAAAATATAATATGTACATCTAAATAAAATAGTTAATAAATAGATATTCAAAATATAATTTCATAAATAAAAATTAATATATACATATGAATTTAATAATTATTAAAAATAATATTAAAAAGTAAATTCAGAAGTAAGAAATTAATATATACATCCTTGATATATATGTTTAGTAATGATATTAAAAAAATAATTTTATAATCTAAATAATATTAATAACTAAAAATATTAATAATTAATAAATTATTTAAATAAGTATTAAATATAATCATGTATTTATAAGTCATTTTACTTGTTTAGATAATCAAATAATTATTATCTATTAATAAATTTTATCAAACACTTTTATGTTATCAGTTAATACAAATTCTTAATTAAATCAACTAATACTGTCATCTATGAGTTAATGTAATATGTTATGCGCTGATTGCCAAAAAGTGTTACTTATTTACTAACAGACAATGGATCTGACGGGAGGAGGCGTTAGGTCCTTAAACAATATCAAATATTTGAATCATTACATTGTGAATAAAAAATATTGGATTAAAGAGTCGCTATCATAACGAGTATTTGTAAAATCCTATCCAGACTAGGTGACCAATAAATCAGATATCAATGGTTATATAAAATAAATATTTTTGATTAAAAACAAGTATATAAACTATCATCTTATAATTATTCTTGCTACTACTATTAAAAAAATCTAGTTAAATACATCGACTTATTTAACTAGAATTATGATTTAAAATTTTTAAAATAATTATAATTTAAGTAGAATAATGATTTAAAATTTTTAAAATAATTACAATTTAACTGGAATTATGATTTAAAATTTTAAAAATAATTATGACTTAATTGATTAAAATTTAAAAATAATAAAATATTTTTTAATTATCAAATAAAAATGTTTACTTCCAAAAATATGTTTTTCTAATCATGTAACCCTCTTCAATTTGAAAAATTAATTAAAATTCATTCTGAGTTCCTAAAATTTAAATGATTTTGATTTCGTAATCTCTTTGAAAACCCCTAAAACCCGAAATCTATTTTAAAAATACAAAACTCATGTTTGTTTGCAGAAAAATTATCACTTATCAATACTTCATTTTATTATAATAAGATTGTATAATCTCTACAATTATCAAATATATTTATGGCGATATAGGTTGATTCCACACATCAATATATCTCCGACTATACATCATACTTACTTCATAATAATAACCCTTTATCAATACATTATTATGCTGTTGTAAATTGATTTTACATTAATATACTGGTTAATGATCTAAGTTTAAATTTTTGAATCCACCCAATAACAGAAACTAGTTTAAATTATGCTGTTGTATGTCATTAATGGAAAGCTTCCCTAACGATAACAGAAACTTTCAATTAAAACTCATAACTCCACCCATATTTAAATTTTCCTATGTAGCTTGCGTATGAAGCTAGATAAATTTGACAACAGATCTGCTGGGCAGTGCTTAATGCTATCAGTTTTCGACTTCCAAAATAATTGGTTTAAAAGTGTACAAAATTGATGGGTGGAGTTTGTTATCGCTAGAGGATGCAACAAATCGACCTCGGCCCCGGTCTCGGCCACGACCTCTACCGGTCGTTAAACGGGTACTTCGACGCGGTGGCATAGTAGAATATTTACAGAAAGACAGACAAAATCCTATTAGAATTGATACTTGGAGTAATATTCGAAATAATTCAGAAATTTTTAAAATTCAGAGTCAAAACAGAAATCCGGAGTTTTTCAAATAATTTTGACAAAAACATTTTCAGATCAAAATCATGTCGGACTTCATAGTCCGTGGGTTGAACCGGGCTCTGATACCACTAAATGTAACCCCTAAAATTAACCTAATTTCTTAGATTACAAGTTAGGGTTTACGGCTTGAAAACTTGTTTCCCAAGTTAGGGTTTTTACAAAAAAAATAAATAAAATATTCAGATAAATTATTAAATAATTAATAATTTAAAATAATAATAAAAATTTAACATTTACAAAATAAAGTCCAACCCATAAATTATAAACAGTAAAAATTCCAAAGTCAATAAAAGTCTGAATATTCTATATACAGAAATATTTATCAAATATAAAAACAGTCTGAAATCCGAAACTGAATACATACTATAAATTAGAAACTGGATCAGAAACCTCCAAGTACCGTACCGAGTCTAGGAATGAGATCTGAAACAGAAATCTGAGAGAGTGTAAGCTGGGAGCCTAGTGTGTCTCTAGAACAGATAAACGGAAAAGCAGAACAAAATATGCAGAAAAGACAGAGTATGCATGATATGCACCCATCTCCGAACACCACAGAAGAGTAGGTCCTCAGACCACTCTAACACCATCACACCAACAGAAGTGGTATCTCGACCCGAAGGTGGAGCCACTAAACAGAAGTGATAAATCACTAACTTCCCCGTACACAGATAATATCCCAGATGCTATGTTAAATACAGATACAGAATCAGAATGTATTCCTTACGGTCTAACAGGAGGCAAGCATGATAGAAATCAGAATCAGAATGTATTCCTTACGGTCTAACAGGAGGCAAGCATGATAGAAATCAGAATCAGAAATAATATATCAGAATGATGCATGATCATACGGTTAACGGAATCAAATAAACAGAGTAACAGATTTACAGGATGAACGGGAGAGAACACACCTGTATCAGAAGACTCAACGACGACCCTGACGTCTATTGGACTCGGCTCTACCACCAGGCCGAGCAGGAGAAGAGTCTACCAATAACGGAAATATGTTAGACTTCCTACTATGCCACACTACCGTAAAATAAACTAAACAGAATTTAATTGTTACTCACGTGAAGGTCCCGAATGCGGATGTATCAGACCTCGTACAGGAGGAGGAGGAGGTAACTGCTCGGGGTCGGAATCCTCGTCAACTGAAGTAAACAGAAACTTGTTCAGAAACCTTTACAGATAAATTCCTAGATAACTTATCGAACATAAAACCCCCAAAAACGACACTTCGGGTTCGAATTTCGAAAAATGGACAGCGCTATTGGATTCAGGACGTCGAAAAACATAAAGTGGGCCCGGGTCAAAAAAAGTCAACTGCTGACGTCAGCACTGGTCAACACTGACGTCATCAGTCAACGCTGACGTCAGCAGTGACGTCAGCGATGACGTCAGCCGGGTCGGGAAACGGGTCAGAGATCGGGTCGGGTTCAGGTCGAACGGGTTTGGGCTGGTTCGGTCTGGGCCGGTTCTGGGTCGGGCGGTTCGGGTTCACACTGGGCCGGTCTAATGCTCCTGTTTGTTTCCCAGGAAAATCTAGGAATTTCCCAGATTTTCCCTCCTCCCAAACAAGTCTAAAAACACATAAAACTCCCTCTTTTTGCCTCGATTCGATCCATTTTCGATTCAAAACAACTCTTATATCAATTCCTAATCATAACAACATCCTTTCCAACAAAAATTCACTTGATACACTCCTTCCCCCTCTGATTTCTAGTTTCACCCGAAATGAATATTCAACCCAAACATACTAAATTAACAACGAAACAAATCAAAGCTTAAAACCCTATATTCGATCATAAAAATAGAACGGAAAAGGATCCAAAATAATGGTGATTCGAACTTACCTCAATCTACCGATGGAAACAATGGCTTCGCAAGAAAACTCGACTCTGAATGATTCGAAAATTACAACAGGAGGAAGGAGAGAACAAAGAGGATTCAGGGATTTAATCTCTCATCAAATAAAAAGAATTTAATACCTGATTTAATTAAAATTTAAACCTAAAATTTAATTCAGAATCAGTTTCAGATTTTCAGAAGGAAGAACGCTCCAAAACGAAAAAGGGGAAATTCCACCTCAAGGTCTAAAGGTTTTCTGAAATTTCAATTTTAGTCCCTGTATTCAGAATTTAAATCCCTAATAATTAGGGTTCAATTTTAGGGATTTTGACTTGATTTGGGGAAATTTGACTTAATTTTTCGGGTTATTACAACTCTCCCCCCTTTACAGAAAATTTCGTCCTCGAAATTTACCTGGATCAAAGAGATGCGGATACTGGGCTTTGATGACAGACTTGGGCTCCCACGTAGCCTCATCCAGACCTCGGTTATGCCAGAGAACCTTAACCATCTTAATGTTTTTCCTCCGAAGAACTCTCTGGTCTTGAGCAATGATCTCAACGGGCTCCTCCTCATAACACAGATCAGGCCGAATCTCGAAATCCTCCACAGACAGAACATGAGACGAATCAGCTCGATAACGTCTTAGTACAGAAACATGAAACACATCATGGGTTCGCTTGAGTTCAGGTGGTAACTCAAGCTAATAAGCTACAGATCCGATACGTCTGATAATCCGGTAGGGTCCAATATATTTGGGATTGAGCTTGCCCTTACGGCCAAATCGTAGTACCTTCCTCCACGGAGATACTTTCAGGAAAACCTCGTCACCAACATCAAACTCAAGATCTTTACGCCTCAGATTAGCGTAAGATTTATGTCTGTAAAAAGCGGCTTTGAGCCGATCCCGAATCAATCTGACAGTCTCCTTAGCCTCATGTACCATATCTGGACCCAGTAAACGGTGCTTAGTGAGCTCAGTCCAACCAATCGGGGTGCGACACTTACGCCCGTACAGAGCCTCATATGGTGCCATCTTAATGCTGGCCTGATAACTGTTGTTGTACGCGAACTCTGCCAAAGGTAGGAAATCCTCCCAGCTACCTCTGAAATCTAGAATACATCCTCTCAACATGTCCTCGAGGATCTGAAACACACGCTCAGACTGACCATCGGTCTGAGGGTGATAAGCAGTGCCGAAATTCAGTCGAGTACCCAGAGCAGTATGTAGGGATCCCCAGAACTTAGATGTAAATCTCGGATCTCGATCAGATATAATAGACAGAGGTACTCCATGTAGCCGAACAATCTCGGAGATATATAATTGGGCCAACCTACTCAGAGTATAGGTGGTCTTGACCGGAATAAAATGAGCAGATTTGGTAAAACGATCAACGATGACCCAGACAGAATCCTTCTTTGACGGAGTCAAAGGTAACCCACTGACAAAATTCATGGTCACCCGCTCCCATTTCCACTAGGGAATCTCTATATGCTGAAGTAGTCCAGATGGTCGTTGATGTTCTGCTTTGACTTTCTGCCAGGTCAAGCACTTGGATACAAAACTAACCACGTCTCGCTTAAGACCTTTCTACCAGTACTTTTCTCGGAGATTCTCATACATTTTGTCACCTCCAGGGTGCATAGAGTACGGGCTATCATGAGCTTCTCGCAGAATAACCTGTTTTAATTCAGAGTTCCTCGGAACACAGAGTCGATCCCGGAAGCACAGAACTCTATCCTAGTTCAGAGAAAAATCCTGAGAAGTCCCCTCTTGAACTTCCGTAATACGGTGAGCCAAGTACGGATCATTAGGCTGCTCAGCCTGAATCTCAGAAATCAGTGTAGGAACCACCCAAAGCTCTGCTAGTAAACTGCCATCCTCTAACAGACTCATCCGAGCAAATAGAGCTCTCAGGTCAGAAATGGCGTTGCGACTCAGAGCATCCGCAACGATATTAGCCTTACCAGGATGATATTCTATCTCACAATCATAGTCCTTCAGAAGCTCTAGCCAACGACGTTGTCTCAGATTAAGTTCCTTCTGGGTGAGAAGGTACTTAAGACTCTTATGATCAGTGAAAATATAACATTTCTCTCCATAGAGATAGTGTCTCCAGATTTTCAGAGCAAAGATCACGGCTTCTAACTCCAGATCGTGGGTGGGGTAGTTACACTCATGCGGTTTCAACTGTCGAGACGCATAAGCCACTACTTTCCCATCCTGCATCAGAACACAACCCTGACCAGTGTATGAGGCATCATTGTAAACTGTATAGGGTTTCCCCGACTCTGGCTGTATCAGAACTGGTGCTTGGGTCAAAACGGACTTCAGTTTCTCAAAACTCTGCTGTTGAGCCTCAGACCAGATAAACGGAATATCCTTCCTTAGAAGCTTAGTTAACGGAGCGGCTATGGAAGAAAATCCCTTCACAAACCTCCGATAATAACCAGCTAGTCCTAGAAAACTGCGGATCTCTGCTACATTCTTGGGCCGTTGCCAACTCATAATAGCCTCAATTTTGTTTGGATCAACCTGAATACCCTTAGCTGATACCACATGTCCCAGAAAAACAACCTCCGAAAGCCAGAATTCATATTTGCTGAATTTTGCATACAACTGTTTCTCCCTCAGAGTCTGTAGAACAATTCGGAGGTGTTGTTCATGCTCATCCTCAGACTTGGAGTAGACCAGTATGTCATCAATAAAGACCACTACGAACTAATCCAGATAGGGTCGAAACACCCTATTCATCATGTCCATGAATGCTGCAGGGGCATTCGTAAGACCGAAGGGCATTACCAGAAACTCGTAGTATCCATAACGAGTTCGAAAAGCTGTCTTGGACACATCAGAATCCTTAACCTTGAGTTGGTAATAACCAGATTTTAGGTCTATCTTAGAGAAAACTGAAGCTCCCCAAAACTGATCGAACAAATCATCAATGCGGGGAAGGGGGTACTTGTTCTTGACAGTTAACTTGTTCAGCTTCCGGTAATCAATACACAAGCGTAGAGAGCCATCTTTCTTTTTAACAAACAGGACGGGGGCTCCCCACGGTGAAACATTGTGTTGTATGAAACCTCTATCCAGAAGTTCCTGTAGCTGAATCTTAAGCTCCTTAAGTTCTTTTGGAGCCATCCGATAAGGTGGTATGGATACAGGAGTAATCCCAAGGTATAACTCAATACTGAACTCCACCTTCTCACGTTTAGGGGGTACACCCGGTAGCTCTTCTGAAAAAACATCTGGAAATTCACAGACCACGCGGATCTTATCCATTCCAGAATCAGGTTACCTCCGGTCAAGGATGTAGGCAAGATAGGCTATACACCCCTTCCTGATCATCTTTTCAGCTTTCATAGCTGATATCAGATTGGACAGATACCCTCTTCGCTCACCGATGAGAGTTACCTCGCGGCCATCAGAAGTCCTCAAAATTGCCCTCTTACGCTTACAGTCCAGAGTAACTCGGTGAGCAGATAACCAGTCCATCCCCAAAATCAGGTCAAAATCCACAAACGGTAACTGCATCAGATTAGCAGAAAAGATTTCCCAGTGAAGCTCAAGGGGACAATCTCTGTAAACTTTAGAAATCTCCATTTGGTGGCCTACAGGGCTAAAAACTGAAACGGAACTACCAGTATCCTCCATTGGAATTTTCAGATGCCCCGCTACAGAACTAGAGACATAGAATGTGTTGACCCATTATCTAACAGTGCGAAGAAAGGAACAGTATGTACAGAAAATGTACCAGCAATAACGTTTGGCTCATCCCGATCCTCTTGTCTCCTCGTAGCATATACCATGCCATACTAAGATCCTCCCGATCTGGCAGCTCCTCTGAGCTGACTGGGTCTGCCTCTACTACCAGTACCAGATGCGACGGGTCTACCCTGTCTTCTACCCCTGTTGGGGTCTGAACTGAAGCCTGTGATTGCCCCGGAGCATAAGCAGACTGTGGTGCCACTGGACAGTCTCTGAGACGGTGATCAAGGGAACCACACCGAAAGCAGGCTCCACTCCTCATGCGACACTCTTCGGGGTTCCATTTCTTACAGAAGGTATACTGAGGTACAGCTCGGGTACTAGTGGATCCAACTCCACTAGCAGCAGGGACAACTGATACTGCAGGTCTAGACCGTGTCGAACTCTACGGCTCATACTCATCGGGCCTCTCTTCCGGGACTGAAAACCCTAACTGTACTGAGCAGATGAGGCAGGTTGTCGTCTACCTCTATCCTGACCTTGGAATTCCATCTGAACCCTCAGAACCTCATTACGCTCGGCTGTCTTGGCATGTCGAGTGATCATCTTGTACTCCGTATCATGATGGGTAGCAACTGCAATTTTCAGTGAAATCTGGAGTCCTTTCAGAAAGTGATCACACTTTTGCTTCTCGGTAGTCACAATACCAGGGGCATACTGTAGTAGTCTCAGAAACTCAATCTCATAGTCCTTGACAAACATGTCATTCTGTTGTAGATTCAGGAAGTCCTCTCGGCATTTAGCCAAGTACTCTGGACCCATGTACCGATCCTCAAAACTCTGTCTGAAGAACTCCCAGTTAATCCTCTCAGAAGCAGTAACCTTTTCTTCTACCTCCCACCAGTTCAGGGTCTCTCCCTGTAGCAATGATATCGCTTTCCTCAATTTCCTGTCAGAGGGGTATTCCATCTCGACAAACAGACGCTAAAGTTTCTTCAGCCAGAACTCTACATCTGCTGGGTCAGTACCGGTCTTGCCGTCAAACATAGTCATCCCAGCTACTAGAAGTTCAGTAGATATAGGTTTCCTGGAACCTTTATTCTGTCGCAGAAATCTGAGTAGCTCACTCTGTACTGTCACTGAGTCCAAACCGACAGTCTCTCTGTCATCAGGCACATATGGTCCCTCACTCTGGACCGGCCGATCAACCTCGGCTTGCTGAGCCTCAGTCTGTATCTCGGGCTGAGCCTCTCCTCCTAGGTTCTGTGTCAGACTCTGAGCCTGTGGCAGGTCCATAGGAGGTGAAATATCGCTAGAGGATGCAACAGATCGACCTCGGCCCCGGCCTCGGCCATGACCTCTACCGGTCGCTAAAAGGGTACTTCGACGCGATGGCATAGTAGAATATCTATAGAAAGACAAACAGAATCCTATTAGAATCGGTACTTGGAGTAATATTCGAAATAATTCAGAAATTTTTAAAATTCAGAGTCAAAACAGAAATCCAGAGTTTTTCAAATAATTTTGACAAAAACATTTTCATATCAAAATTATTTCGGACTTCACAGTCCGTGGGTTGAACAGGGCTCTGATACCACTAAATGTAACCCCTAAAATTAACCTAATTTCTTAGATTAAAAGTTAGGGTTTACGGCTTGAAAACTTGTTTCCCAAGTTAGGGTTTTTACAAAAAAAATAAATAAAATATTCAGATAAATTATTAAATAATTAATAATTTAAAATAATAATAAAAATTTAACATTTACAAAATAAAGTCCAACCCATAAATTATAAACAGTAAAAATTCCAAAGTCAATAAAAGTCTGAATATTCTATATACAAAAATATTATTCAAATATAAAAATAGTCTGAAATCCAAAATTGAATACATACTATAAATTAGAAACTGGATCAGAAACCTCCAAGTACCGTACCGAGTCTAGGACTGAGATCTAAAACAGAAATCTGAGAGAGTGTAAGGTAGGGAGCCTAGTGTGTCTCTAGAACAGATAAACGGAAAAGCAGAACAGAATATGCAAAAAAGACAGAGTATGCATGATATACACCCATCTCCGAACACCACAGAAGAGTAGGCCCTCAGACCACTCTAACACCATCACACCAACAGAAGTGGTATCTCGACCCGAAGGTGGAGCCACTGAACAGAAGTGATAAATCACTAACTTCCCCGTACACAGATAATGGTGATTCACTTGATACACTCCCCCCCCTCTGATTTCCAGTTTCACCCGAAATGAATATTCAACCCAAACATACTGAATTAACAACGAAACAAACCAAAGCTTAAAACCCTATATTCGATCATAAAAATAGAACGGAAAAGGATCCAAAATAATGGTGATTCGAACTTACCTCAATCTACCAATGGAAACAATGGCTTCGCGAGAAAACTCGACTCTGAATGATTCAAAAATTACAACAGGAGGAAGGAGAGAACAAAGAGGATTCAAGGATTTAATCTCTCATCAAATAAAGAGAATTTAATACCTGATTTAATTAAAATTTAAACCTGAAATTTAATTCAGAATCAGTTTCAAATTTTCAGAAGGAACAACGCTCCAAAAGGAAAAAGGGGAAATTCTACCTCAAGGTCTGAAGGTTTTCTGAAATTTCAATTTTAGTCCCTGTATTCAGAATTTAAATCCCTAATAATTAGGGTTCAATTTTAGGGATTTTGACTTGATTTGGGGAAATTTGACTTAATTTTTCGGGTTATTACATTTTAGGAAGTTTTTGTTAGTGAAAATCTGTTAAATTTAGGCTTTGTATGGCTATTTAAAAGCTATGTTTTGGTTAAATTTAAATCATCAATTTTTCCCCAATTTTGTTTTGCTGCGTTCTTCTCTGTTATTCAACATTTGGTATCAAGAGCCAGTAATTCTTTGAAAAACAAAAATAGTAACAGCTTTTTACACAAGCAGTAAATCAAAAATGTCGTCAGAAAGTTCAATTGTCCAACCATCAATTCCTAAATTTGATGGACACTACGATCATTGGACAATGTTGATGGAAAACTTTCTACGATCAAAAGAGTATTGGGGAGTAGTGAAGAATGGAATTTCTGTCGTAGCAAAAGGTATTATGCTAACAAAAGGACAGAAAAAACTCTTGAAAGATCAGAAACTGAAGGATTTGAAGGCAAAGAACTATTTATTCCAGGCTTTAGATCGTTCAATCTTTGAAACAATTCTCAACAAAGACACATCTAAAAATATTTAGGATTCGATAAAGCAAAAATTTCAAGGTACAACAAGGGTTAAACATGCGTAGTTGCAGGCTCTTCGAAGGTAATTTGAACTGCTCGAGATGAAAGAAGGTGAATCTGTCAATGAGTATTTTGGGCGAACTCTAGCCATTGCTAACAAAATGAAAGCAAGTGGTGAGAACAAGGGAGATGCTGAAGTGATTTCTAAGATTTCAACGAGATTGATGACTCGTAAGTTTAATTATGTGGTGTGCTCAATTGAGGAGTCTAAAGACACGATAAGTTTAACCCTTGATGAATTATAGAGCAGCTTGTTAGTGCATGAACTGCGTATCAACAAGGATTCGTTGGTTGAAGAAACACAAGCTCTAAAAATATCATCTGGAGATCAATTTGGTGGACGAGGATGAGGTAGAGGTATCTATAGAGGATGAGGTAGGCCATATGTTGATAGATATGTCAAAGGAAGGATTCAAATTATGCGGAAGCACAAGAGGATATGTTGCTGATGGCGCATGTGGAAGAAGATTCAACCATCAAAAGGGATACTTAGTTTCTTGACTCAGGGTGTAGTAATCATATGTGTGGAAAAAAGGATTACTTCATAGATTTTGACGACAGTTACAAGGATAATGTAAAGCTAGGAAATGGTTCTAGTTTGGTTGTGATTGGGAAAGACAATGTAAGACTGCAAGTGAATGGAATAGCACAAATTATCATAGGAGTATATTATGTGCCGCAAGTGAAAAACAACCTATTAAGTCTTGGGTAGCTACAAGAGAAGGGATTGTCGTTTCTATTTCAACGTGATCAATGCAGAGTGTATCATCCTGAAAGAGATTTGATTATGGAGATAAAGATGTCTACAAATCGGAGGTATATGTTTGATGTTATTGATGAGCACTCAAAAGTCCTCATTTTTTATATCATTTCTGCACTCGTTTATTGTCAATAAATACAGAATTAAAGGTGATAAGGGATATTTCTAGTTATTTTCCATATTTCAGTATCCAAACACTAACTTTACGAATATTTTGATTCGTATATTTATTATTCAAATACTTTTATTTGAATATACAAATTTTTTATTCGAATATTTAAAATTCAAATATTTTATTCCAAAATTTTTAAATCAAAATATTAAAATATTTATTATTTTATTCAAATATTTATTCTACGAATATTTTTATTTGAATATCCAAATAATTTTATTCGGATATTTAAAAGCTAAATATTTATTTCAAATATTTTTAGGGTTTAAGTTTTAAGGATTTAAGATTTGGGGTTTAGAGTTTATAAATAATTTTTTTTTTAATTTGAATCTTTTAATTTATTATATAGTAATTTAATTATTATTTTTAATTAAATTAAAAACAATTAAATATAAAGGAATAAATATTAGAAATAATAAATATATATATAATAGTATTTTATATTAGTAAAATAAGCTTAGCTCAATGGTTAAGTCACTTGAATTCCATTCTCTCTTACCCAATTGGAGGATAAAAATAAGTTTAATAAATTAAATATATATAAATATAACCGTCCAATAAGGTGGTGACACATGTCACCACCTAATTAAATAATTATATTATTTTATTATAATAAAATTATGACTAAATTATAAAAATGTATAAATAACAGGGACTAAATGTGTAATTATTTCATTTTATATTTAACTGCCACATCAGCAGTCCGTTACTCCTTTAACGGCAGATGGCTATTTTAATACCAAATTAATAATTTATCGGTGTATTTGATTCTTTTTAAAGCATTATGGTCAGATCGATACCAACCCATAATATGGTGACTATCCGTGTAGTTTACCCAAAGATTTAAGGTATCATATTTAAATAAAACTTTTAATCTAAAAATATTAGACTATGAAACATAAAAAAGGCTTATAAATTTCTAAAAATTTAATATTTTTACTTAAAAATTGATGTTATTACTTCTTATGTCCCAAAAATAATGTCCCTTGTTGATTTTTTTGGGGTCAAATTTTTTGAACTTTGACTAATGATTATTTAAAATTTATTATTGATAAAAACATGAAAAAAATATATTTTAGAAACCTCTAATAGAGTAGATTTCAAATATATATTTTATAAATTTTAATTATTTAAAATATTTAATATAATTATAGTCAAAGTTTAAAAATTTTAAATTTCAAAAAGTTAATAAGGGACATTATTTATGGGACGGAGGGAGTATTACATATTTTGAAATAAAATCATAACACTTTTGATATCATTTTTTTTTAAAATACAAATATCCATTGCTATCAAAACAAGTATGCTTAATCTTTTTTTTTTTTTGTTAGACATAGTTGTCAGTAAATATAACTTCATAAACTTGAATTTTGAAAAGCTTTGTTTTGTAGAACCAACAATAATAAGAATAGTTAATGAAATTCTATATACAATTGTCGCATTTGAGAAGCAATTATTACCTTACTAATATTTTGTTTTGAGAAATTTAAGGAGACGAACAGATACCCCCAACAAAATCTTAATTTATTTTGAAAATAATATCTCGTTAATAATTTATTTTAGGATCCAATTTCTACCATTCTAACGAATTTATTTTATATTCTTTCAAACAAAATGGACAAATATGTTTTGACAGAATTTCTCATTGGAAGTAACATTGGTTATTGAATCCAAAGTGTTAATTTCGATTGAGGTCTTAAATCAAAGCATGAAAGGATATTTTTTATGTCGAAACTACATTCTTAAAAAACTTATCTGATGCATTTTACGAAATAGACAATGTTTTAAAATGGCTAAAGAGTTGTAAGGGTCATTAGACCATAAATAAAAAGCGAAAGATTTGGGTGCTAAGAAATTCTTAGTTACCAAATTCTTAGTCATTGATTCTAAATTATTGTTAATCAAAGGTGGTGATTTTAATTGATCACTCACGATATTCTAAACAAGAGAATGAATATAAGTGAATTCGTTCAGACTTTAGTCATTTGAAAAGCTAACCCCTATTTAAAATGACTTCTAGAACTTCGTTAAGTATAAGAGAATAAAACTTGTAAATGGATGTAACAACTTAAAATCGGCGGGTAAATTATTGTATTGATTTTTGACCAAGTTGTCACGATCCAGACTAGGATTCGAGTTTCGGGTTAACCCATAGTGTTGGGTTTCGATGTTTGGGCCCCAAGTTTGAATTTTGGTCCTTGTTGGGCCTTGATCTTGTTGGGCTTTGTGTGGTTTTGGGCCTTAAGAGTTTAAGATGAGGTCATTTCAGTAAATTCTTAAGAGATATTATTTTGAGGGAAGGGGGTTTATGTCTAGGGGTTTCATAATTTAGAATATGGGTTCCTATGGGTTAACTGAGCTATAAATGAATATTAAAACTGAGATACTGACTTTTAATCCCGTTTATGATATAATCGGATAATGACTTGTAATCTAATGGTATAAGTTGGTATTTGAAACCAATAAGGTATTGGTGTGATATGCTTGAGTTTTATGGGTAACTAGGGACCTTGCTTAGTGCTGACGGGTTTCCTAGAGTTATACTATTATGAGATATGATAAAATAGTAACCTTGCTTAGTGTTGATGGATTACTAGAGTTAAATATTATACGGAAAATGAACTAGTAACCTTGCTTATTGCTGATGGATTACCGATGTTATACTATGTGAAAGACAAGATAGGACCTTGCTTAATGTTGATGGGTTCTTTAGTGGAAATTATGTGGAGTGGCATACCACAAACATTGCTTAGTGTTGATGGATCTCCACTACTTTAAATTACTTGGATTTATGTTTTTTATTGGATTTTATGAACTTATGGTAGATTTGGGTTTGAACTCATTCTTTTTGGGCTTTTGAAATGAAATTTTGAAATACGGGTTTTAGGCCGGAGGCCCAATGTGATATCGGGTCGAGAGTGTTACACAAGTAGAGTCAATTTATTAAACAAAAACTATATTGAAAATATTGAAACTGTATTTAGTGACCATATTGTAAACATTAAAACTGCTGGTTTGGGGAGGTATAAAAATTTGTGTATCAACTTTCTCATATCAATTCAAGGAATAAAAAATAATTTTTATATTGATATATATTATGTTCATGAGATGCATTATATTGAAATTATAACATGAGTGTTGGAAAATAGTGAGCAAATGACCATCTTTGAAGCATTTTTTAGAAGTGTAAAGATGAGGATTCGAATAAGGAAATTATTGATTCCTATTCTACTCCGTGAAATCTTTACAACGGTAGCTCATATGCTCAATATTGTTGAGTGATGAATGAGAAATTGATGCTCAAAGTAAGAAGGTTGGAATAAAGTAAGGAATGATAAGCTCCATTATCCCATATTGATGAGATAAATGAAGTGGGAAGTGTTTATATACACTTACCCACATAGTTGTCATTGAATGATTTAACTCTTGGTTGGGGTGCACAACATGGGTGATGCAAATGTTTGGATTGGTCGAGCCCTTTTTAGGTTTGCGGATATTTTACCCGTTGTGAATAATATTTCCTTAATTTTTTTTTTTAAATATCCAGAAAAGAGTTTTAATTCATAATTAAATTTGAATTAATTAGCAGTTGACTGCTCTGGATAATTAGAGAAGTAATTGTTAATTATGGTATTTAATTTGAATTAAATACCAAATAATTGACAATTAATCTCGGATTTTTTGGATCTTAATTCGGGAAAGTCTACTCACTGTTTCCCTAATTTCCACTATAAATATGAGGTTAATTTCTCAGTTTTAAACATATCAAAAACATCTCACATCTCTCAAAATATGTTTTTTCTCCAGCTTTTTATTCTAGTGATTGGCGAAGGCAAGAACAGTTCGAGAACTCGACAAAAGTGCTACTGTTCGGAGTTCTTTTTGTTGTTGTATCTTGAGAGACAGACTACCAACAAACTCAGCACCATCGGAGTGGCAGAAAATCTGTCTTAAGGAAACTACAATTGTGCAGGCCTCAACATGATTCCGATTTATCGAAAGCAAACTCAGTTTGATCGAAACTTATTTATTATGGTTTTTGTTTTTACTGTTCGTTTAAATAATAATAATTTAGATTATTTTATTTTATTATTATTTTCTTGGATTAACCACGTATTTTCCAACAATCTTAAGACATATTTAATAGTTAGATCCAAGATGAACAAATTATTGCGACCGAAATATCACTCGATATATTTGCACCATAGATCAAAATAATGATGCGACTTTTTCAACGATGAATCATCCAATAGTGGAAGTTGCACGCTCCGAGAAATTTGCATGAATCTCGGTTGATTGTGGAAGCAAACCTATATGGTTAATGCGCTTTACTTCGTGGCCGTTTATTAAAAAGTTTTTGAAACATGCCACGTGGAAGCTTCCATTCACAGCAAGGTATTTATGGCCTTATTTTCAACATTTGCACAAGGCAATGGGCGAAGAAGGCAATTGGCTTTCACTGCCAAGTTTTACACTTGGCAAAGGAAAGATTGGCTACTAATTTACAAGTCATTTCCATCACGGTGAATGGTGGTTTTGCTTTCCAAACGTGGTAGTGTGTGCGCAAGGTAGTGGGGGCAAAGACAAATTAAATTTTAATTCGTTTTTATCCTTTCCTTTATAATAATTATTAATTATAATAATTATTATTTTATAAATAATGTATGTTATTTTATTTCGTACTAATAATTTCTTTGGAGAAATTTTTTAGTGACGATCAGAATATTCGAACGATTAAATCAAGTTCGATGAATTTATTCTTCGGAATAAAATGAGAAAGCAAATAATTTGTTTCAGAAATTATCCTGCCGTTTTTAAACGGGTTTGCTAATGAATCTCAAAAGTGGGACAGATCTGTTCAACAGAAATTGTCATGAAAAGTAACCGAGATTATGAATTTTGTGAAATATCAAAATCGAATAAACAAAAATTTAATTTTCGATTTATTGGAATTATAATTAATTCCAGGTTTGTTTCCTTTATTAAAAGAGAAACAATGAATATGGTAAATTTAATTTTACTTTATGTGAATACATGATTGCATGTATTGGTAAAACCTTATTTATGAAATTAAAGGTTTGGCTTTAGACAATATTGTCTATTGATCAAATAAAGCATTTATTCAATATATGATTAAATTGCTTATTTGAAATGAAATATGGTAATATTAAAACCATATATTTAAATTTAAGGTAATCATGGATTCCTTAAATTAGTTTATGGTATTTTGTGGTAATACCATATAAATGAATATTTCATTAAGGTAATATTCCTTAATGATTTATTAAATACATATGTGTATTTAATATGGTAATTTTAATATCATAAAGTATGATATTAATTTGATAATAATATTTTGATATTATTATGTTTAAGGCAATTTATTTATTTTAAAATAATATTGACCTTAATGTTATATGGCATAAAAAGGAATATCCTTTTATGCGAAATAATAATTATTTAGATAATTATTATTTGTGTTTGGAAACACTTTGGATTATTATTTTTAAATAATAATTTTCCTTGAAAAAGTGTAAACACAGAATTTCTTAATTGTTTTGAAAACAAAGATCTCGTAAATAATTTGTTTTAGGAATTATTTCCTACCGTTTTAACGGATTTATTTGATCTTCCAAACAATAATCAAAGATATTTAAAAGGACTAATTCTTTTTGAAGAATTAAGTTGTTTTGATCTTTTGGGCTTTTAATCCCAATATTTTAAAATGAAGATATAAGAGAAATAAATCAATGAATTTATTTTTTTGAGAGAATCTTGCGTTGATTCTAATTTTGAAAGAAAATAAATCACAAATTTATTTTTCGGAAAATCTTATTATTAGATTTATTTGAGAATCTTTCATGATTCTAACTTGGAAATAAATCAGAGAATTTATTTTATGTGAATGTTGGAAATTGAGATACAGTAAATAAATATGTTTTCAGGAATTTAACTCATGTCGTTATAACGGATTTACTAAATCTTTTTTTAAATAAAGTGAACAAATCTGTTTTAACAGAATTTGTTAGTAGAAGTAACATTGGTTACTAATTTTATAACGTTGATTCGACCAAGGTATTGAATCAAAGCATAGAAGATTTTTATGTTAAAATTCTTAAAGCCTAATCTGATTTATGTTATGAAATACACAGTGTTTAAAATTGACTTAAGAATTATGTTGGTCATTGGACCGTAAATGGAAGGTGTTGGTGCTAAGAAATTCTTAGTGATTGATTCTAAATGATAATGAATCAAAGGCAGTGACTTAATTGATCATTCAAACTTGAATGATTTCAAGAACTTCCATAAACGGGTGATTGAAAGAAAATTTGAGAGTGCATGTCTAGGATTGGTTCTTTGAAAAGACTTGGTTCTTAAGTGTGCCTAATGCACCACCTCTCTTATCATAAGTTACTTACCTGGTGCATTGTTTATTGTTATTCTTTCAATTAAAACTTTGTGAACTTTTGTTTTAGGATTTTAGTAAATTAAAATCCTATCCTCTAACAAAAGTTGGAAATTATAATTTTGTTTCTGATTTTTAGTCTTTGACTAAATTTCTGATGTTTAACAAATTTATAATATTTTGATTGTAACTATGTTACACAATCAATGAAATTCATAAGGAGGAATTTCAAAATATGACAACAAAGATGTTGTAAATTTGATCATGATAAACTTGATCAAAAAGAAAATTCTCCTAGTTCTAGAGAGAATGAGATAAATATGGTTATCATATTTTGCTAAGCAAATATTACTATGAAAATATTGCTAGAGCAAATATATTGAAAGTCAAAAAATGACTTCAAGCCGCAAAGTAGGCAGTATATCTCAAGAAACTAAATTTCATGAGAAAATACTTCAATTTTATGAGATATGAAATAAGTCTTTGGATTATATTTCCAAATGAAATCAATATTATGATAAAATTTTGTCATGACGAACAATTGTTTGAAGGAAATTTATTATCTTCGTAATAGAACAATTTAGTTTTGCTTAAAAGCAAAGTTGATATAAGGAAATTATTCCTTATAAGAAGGATGTTAAAACCTAAATTGATTAATTTAAGAAGAAACTCTATATGAGTAATGTTGCAACATCCAAAGGTACAATAATTTTGAAGATAACTTCTAAAAGAATTAAATCTTCAGAATATGCCTAACATATGGAGGAGTTGTTCTATCAACTAAGTGTGAGACACCATATGAGTTGTGGAAGGAAATAAAGTCTTCCTACAACTACATAAAAATGTGGGGGGTGTCACGCCAAGGTAATATTCCATTACCAAAGAAAATGAAAATAAGTGGACTGTATTAGCTATGTGAAACATAGCAACGAATATCAATTTTGTAGAAAAATATGATAATGAAAAAGAATGTTTCATTCTTTAAATGCACTTCCTAGAGAAGTTGATCCAAGTTTCGTAAAACGAATTATGGATATGAGAAAAAAGTCCACATGTTCAACAAACGGTTGAAACAAAGATATTGTCATGATGACAAGTAAGTGTGACAAATGATGGTATGTCAAACCAACTAGGATAGATGAACCTATGTTGATGAAATGGTAAATATACCAAAGACCTATCAATTGAAGATTGATCAGATTTGATTCTAGATATCCAAATCAAACAATCATTTGAAGGTCTCATATTGACAAAGTCACACTACATGGAAAAAGAAGTTTGTCCAGGATGTTTCCGGTATAGCCAAAACTCCAAATACAAGCCAATATTTGTTGAAATGGAATATGCAAATGTCCTGTACAATCTAAGTGAATTGTATTAGAAAAAGTAGTGCTTTCACTGTGAGCAGTTTAAGCAAGTTCACAAAATAATCCAAGGTCAAACTTTGGATAATAATTGTGAGAATTTTGAGATATCTCAGAACTACTCAAAATTGTAAAGCATTATTCCATAAAGAATCTTCGATATAAGTGAATATTTTCACATCGAATGAATAAGCTATGTCATGTGTTTCTCAAGACAAACGTTTACAACCATATTCAAAATAGAATCTGAGTTTGAGATCCAGACAATTCTGGAAAAAAATCAAATGACTTTAAAATATCTTGCATGATACTCATGAATGGCCTGAGCATGTGCCAACAATGTTTATTGGTAAAGTACATAGTTTTATGAGCAATGGTAATTTGAGACATATGGGTCTTCAATATAATACAATTAAATAACTGATCTCAAATAGAGTTATCGTTACTGATTTGATAAAATCAAAGGATAACATTATGGATCCACTAACCTAGGGTTAAATTGAGATCAAGTTGTGAAAACATCTAAAGGAATGTGACTAAAGCCCATGAAAAATAAAGGCGCTATGTGAATGAAAAACCCTACCTAGTTGACTGGAGATCCCAAGAACTAGGTTCAAAAGGACAACCTAATTGCATAGACCTGTGCGATCACTGTGGGGGTTCCTCTCCCAAGTCCATTCCTATGATGTGAATAGTGACAAGAATTTGGTAAAGGTTAAGCAAAAGCTTTTAATGGCCATTGTGTGCTTCGGTGAGCCGAACAACATAAGTCACCTATGTTAGAGTGAAGTGGGGCCGCTTCAAGGAGACTATTGGGCATAGTTCTCTCAAACTCTCGCAGAACCAGAAGATGTCCACGGCCATAAGGGCATAACCATGAGAGCTGTATCTCTTGTCAGAGAGATAGGTGTGTGAAGTATATCATCGTTTACATCAACGGCTGACAGTTCAAGGACATCGCGTCTACTGATTAGCTAGTAAAGTAAATATACTTTCACAAGGGAAGGTTCAAAGGTGAACACCTACCTATCCTATGCATCTATCAATCGTAGAGCCTATCACTACACTGTGCCAAAATGTTTTGATAAAAACATCAATTTCATTCATGTGGGGGATTGTTGGAAAATAGTGAGCAAATGACCATCTTTGAATCATTTTTTAGAAGTGTAAAGATGAGGATTCGAATAAGGAAATTATTGATTCCTATTCTACTCCGTGAGATCTTTACAACGGTAGTTCATATGCTCAATATTGTTGAGTGATGAATGAGAAATTGATGCTCAAAGTAAGAAAGTTGGAATAAAGTAAGGAATGAGAAGCCCCATTATCCCATATTGATAACATAAATGAAGTGGGAAGTGTTTATATACACTTACCCACATAGTTTTCATTGAATGACTTAACTCTTGGTTGGGGTACACGACATGGGCGATGCAAATGTCCGGACCGGTCGGGTCCTTTTTGGGCTTGCGGATATTTTACCCGTTGTGAATAATATTTCCTTAATTTATTTTTTTTAAATATCCATAAAAGAGTTTTAATTCAGAATTAAATTTGAATTAATTAGTAGTTGACTGCTCTGGATAATTAGAGAAGTAATTGTTAATTATGGTATTTAATTTGAATTAAATACCAAATAATTGACAATTAATCCCGGATTTTTCGGATCTTAATTCGAGAAAGTCTACTCATTGTTGCCCTAATTTTCACTATAAATATGAGGTTGATTTCTCAGTTGTAAACATATCAAAAACATCTCACATCTCTCAAAATATGTTTTCTCTCCTATTTTTTATTCTGGTGACTGGCGAAGGCAAGAACAGTTCGAGAACTCGACAGAAGTGCTACTGTTCGGAGTTCTTCTTGTTGTTGTATCTTGGGAGACAGACTACAAACAAACTCAGCACCATCGGAGTGGCAGAAAATCTGTCTTAAGGAAACTGCAATTGTCCAGGCCTCAACATGATTCCGATTTATCGAAAGTAAACTCGGTTTGGTCGAAACTTATTTGTTATGGTTTTTGTTTTTACTGTTCGTTTAAATAATAACAATTTAGATTCTTTTATTTTATTATTATTTTCTTGGATTAACCACCTATTGTCCAACAATGAGAACCATTGCGTTTATTTTATTTTTTATCACTTTGTTATTGATTACCTCACTATGCTATGTAAGCCTAGTGTATTTTTTTCTATGCATTTCAGGTAAAAAAATATAACGATAGGGGACTGAGAAAACATGCATTTATGCAAGTCGCGAACAAAACCAATATATTACAAACTTTTATCTTTTAACTAATAGAACGATGACATAGTTAAACATGTTTAAAACGATATTTTGATTTGTATAAAGGTTAATATGATTGAGTGATTAAGTGATGTTTGTTTTAGTTTTGAAATGTCATAAAAATTGGGCGAAAATGACATTAAGGCACTACTTATATTGAAAAATATAGTAAACATATTCCGAATGACATGAAATTTGATTTACTCCTAGAAATGAGTATAAGAAACTTATTGGTAAAGTTTGATAAATATTGAAAATCTTTTAGATGCCTAAAACGATATTAAATCAAACCAAAATTTATCATTCTATGTAAGATGTACCAGTATGGGTGATGGTGTATCGATATGAGTGGTAAGTATCGTACTAGTGCAAAAGTGCCATTATAGGTTTGTGTTTTACTTCAGTACCGGTATTAAACAATGGCACCGATACAAGAAATGATCATTAGAATTTTAATACAGTAAGAGAATTGATACGAATGGGAGAGTACATACATCTATATATATTTTAATTTGGGGATTTAGGATTAACAAGCAAGTACTTAAGGGGATTCATACAAGTTCCTATAGTTACAGAATGTATATCAGTATGGGTTATGTCATACCAATACTAATTTTAGACTCGAAAAAAATAAATTATAGGCTTATTAGTACGACCTCTTTGAGTAACAATACCCTTACTAATAAGTTAATTAAGAGGGTTGAAACAATTTTTAAAAACATTGCATATTGGTCATTGAAATTATATTGATTTATTGGGACTGTAAATGAACCCAAACACTCTAAAATTTAACTTGTAATACAAAATTGAAATACTCACTCGTACGGGTAATTATAGATAAAATATATAATATAATGAATTTATAGTTTATTCCCAAAACATATAAAAATTATAGGATGGTCTCTAAAATAAATATTATTATCTTGTATCGATTTATTTCATCCATTGCATCTAATAAGTGTTAATGAAGATAAGGTAAATGTTATTATCACCTTCAAATGTGATGTGTTTAAGAAACAAAAATTCATGTGAAATGCTTTAATTGTAATAAGATGAGAAATAAGTCCTCAAATTATAAACTTTTAAATAAAGTCAAAATAAACAAGGTCAAGGATATAACAAAACATACTTATAATAATCTATATACAAAATTAGTATTTTGTATTTATTTAGAATTAAAAAGGAAGCTTTAGAAAAATTCTCATTAACAATAATGTTGAAATTCAAATTTAAAAAAACTATTACTATAAGGTGAAGCACTACCTTCATATGAGTGATTTTGGTACTACAAATTTGAAGATGACTTTTAAAAATAATTAAAAGTATATTTAACATATTGGGGAGTTGTATAAACTATCTTTTGAATAAAGTTTTCTACTATTAAAGAGGCAAAACGCAATATAAGTATTAAATAAAATAAATCTTTTTATAAATACTTAAAAATATGGGGATGTTTTACAAAGGTAATAAAATCTTATTACCAAATTAAATAAAAATAAATTTGAAAACGATAGAGTGTATTTTTATTGGGTATGTAGATAATAGCAACATATATTAGTTTATTGTTTATAATGAAAGAATATTGAGATTCACAAGAATATGATAATAGAATCTTCATTCTTTGAAAATATATATAGGTATAAAACTAAGAAGATTAATTCAAATTCAATGAGATAAACTAACTAAAAAATAGTACAAATATTTTAGAAAAGATTAAAAAAAGAATATATTTTCGTGATAACAAATGAGTGAATGTGAAGAATGTATATGTTAAAATTATTAATATTAAGATATAAAATTTTATTTTATTAACATACTCATTATTATAAGTAATATTGGAATGATAAAACGTAACCAAAAACATGTGTTTAAGATTTGAAAAAAAATATATATAAAATTGGCATATATGATTTTGGACTTTCAAAATCTAATATTTTTGTAAATGTCTTATATTAACGAATTCATACTTGTTTGAACAAGAGAAATTTGGCAAAGATGTATTTAGTATAAACAAAACTCCAATGAATATGAACTAACATTTATCGAAGGTTAAATGTTGACCAAATAAAATAATCAAGGTCATAGAGTATTTAAATGAACTTATTATATGGTCAATGAGGGATTTCTTCTCCCAAGTTCATTTCTATGATATAAAAAATGATAAAAAAATAATATAGGCTAAACAAAGTTTTTAATGGTCATTGTGTGCTTTGGTGGGCTGAGCAACATAAATCAACTATGCGAAAATGAATGTCCTCTAGAGACTATTGAGAATAGTTTTTTAAGTTCTTATAGAACTAGACGATGTTCACACTCATATGGACATTCATATGAAACTAATACTTTTTTCAAAGAGGTGATTGTGTGAAGTATATCATCGTTTACACAAATAACAAAACAATTAAAGGATAATAGCGTCTACTAGTCAACTAGTAAAGTAAATACACTTTCACAAGAAAATGTTCAAAGGAGAAAAACTATCTATCCTATTCAAGTATCGATCATAGATTCTATCACCATGTTAAGTCAAAAAAATATTGATTAAATGATCAATTTGATTTGTATGGAGAATTATTGGAAAATGATCATTTTAGAACTTTGAATGAGAAACTGATACAAACGGTGTTGAGGGAAAATGTGAAACTAAATGACGGTTAGTAAATGTGCAACAATGCACAACGTGAATAATGAGAATATAATGACCGGTTTAACCTTTTGTGTGCGTGCAAATATTTTAACTTAATTATTTCTTAAAAAAATAGAAAATTCTTTCCAAATATATTTAGAAATTAAAAAGATAAATATTAAAAGTTTTTTTTAATTTAGATATTTATTTTGAAAATTACCCTTTAAAATCTCATTAATTCACAAATTATAAATGATCCATTAGATCAAAAGTTTTCTTATCCCTCATGAGACTTTTATAAATAACATGTAAACCTTTTAGGTTTTACACAACTCAAAAACGCAAAGAGTTTTGTATTGTTTTACACTGTAACTTCAAAAGTAATTTTTGGTGATAGGAAAAAACAATGTTTATAGTTTGTGATTATGCAACTGTGTAATTATAATTGATTATCTAGTTGTTTTATAGTTTGAAAATTACCCATAAGGTTTGTAAAAAAATTTCTTCAAGAAATTATATAACTACAGACCTAGAGGTGATAACAAACAAAGTCGAGCCGAGCGCGAACCTAGCTGCTTAGAAATAATTATATTAGGTTCAACTTGGCGAGCTCAAAATTTTAGGTTCAAGCTCAGTTCAGAAATAATACTATAGAACTTAGCTTAAGTTCATCAGGCTCAGTTGACTCGAAATAAATATTTTATGATAAATTTTTTATAAAATATGGAGTTTCATTAAAAAAACATTTTCATAACCAACATCAAAACAAATTTTAATGTAAAAAAGGGAAAAAAAGTGTAAAAAAATTAGATTAATCCAAATAACCAAGAAATGGCAAGTGCTCAATAGTCTTATAATTTATACTTTTTACCTCGACTATTGCTTGTACTTATTAGAATTAGATGACAATTATATACACTCTGCATATTTTCTACATTTCAATATCCATATAAATAATTATCTATTTTATGCAATATTTGATAGAAAACAGGTGTTATTTTAGTTTTTTTTTCTTTGACAGGAATTATGTCACCTAGACACCAGATGTTGCCGAAAGATGTTGAGTGGAGGAAGATGCGGATCTGACCAGAGCAAGAAAAGATGCAAAGCAACACCCGTCAAGACGAAAAATCTTACCATCGCGACAACACTTGGACGATCATAAATGGAGTGCGATAGAAAAAGCATAAAGAGCTTAATTTTTTAAGATAAGTCCGAAGAAAAATAGATCAAATAAGAACGAGAAAAACTTTGATCAAAGCTACGCTGGAAAAATTCTAATATGAATAAACTGGAAAATAAAATATCTTTTATTTATGTACTAAATTTGTATTTTATTTTAAGTTGAATTCCTACTTTGAAAATTTTTCACTTGGGCTCAGCCTATAAATACCATACCCTAGGTATAAGAGAAAAGAAAATCAACCTAGCCACCGACTTCACCATCATGTTCTAATTTTTTTCTTAGGGCCTAGGTTATTTTGTGGAGTGATTGAGGAAGGAGAATGTAATTTTTTTAGTTTTTATTAATAAAAGTTTTATTCATAGTTTATTTTCTCTTGGTTCGTACTATTTTTTGTATTTCAAGCTTGGAAAAGAAGTTTGTGAGAAAAAATCTATTTGTCTAGACACGATGAAGTTATACTCACAAAACAAGTAAATAAGGTCTTTACTCTTGGGTTTAGACTAATATGTCTTAGGGAAAAGTTTGGGTTTCAATGATTAAAAAGGACATAATATCGTTTGGTGTTCATCTTTGATTCATGCAGGAAGGTATCATCAAGACGTGACCATCAATAGTACTCCAAATTAGGGTAAGAATGATTCATTTAAGGACAATATGTTAAACTATGAGTTGTCAACTTGTCGTCGAAGCATAACCCGCTGAGGTAGCTAAGGCAACCTTTCAATGACTCTTCGAGGTAGCAATCTTGACTTTACATTATAAAGACGAAGATAATTTACATTCAGAATCCACAATACGAAGCAATCTAACATGACATATTTCTTAATTCTTGAATTCTTAATTAATAATTTTATTGCATTAGTTAATTAGTAGTTTAATTATAAATCAAACTCGAATTATTTATTCTCTTTAATTTTCAATTGTGTAGGAAAAAATAGATTACGTATGTAACACCCTTGACCCATTTTCATATTGGGCCTCTAGTCCAAAACTCGTATTTTAAAATTTCATTTCAAAAGCCCAAAAAGAGTAAGTCCAAATCCATTTTCATCATAGGTTCATAAAATCCAATCCAAATTAAAATATAAAATCCGAGTAACTTAAATTAGTTGGAGCTCCAAAATATTACAACTTTTAAAAGCATTCGAATCGAATAAAATAATCAAGAGTTATAAATACACATATAAGGTCCTACAAATACATAGGCCACTACATCTAGTAAAAGTACTCTGACAACAATTTTGATGTTGAAACCAACCACGATGATGCTCCTCCGATCCAAAGTTTTTCTTAATCTACGTAAGAAAACACATTTCAAAACGTTGAGCTACGGAAGCTCAGTGGGTATTCTACCAACCGGTTCACTTTACACATATCATAATATGACATGGGATGAATACGATGGCGCTAAGATGCCGCCTAAACATAGGATATCAAACATGTACATGTATCGACCCATGGTATATGTATGTCAAGAGAAGTCCATAGAGCATCTCAAGTCCATATATCTCACATATATCTCACGTATATATATTTCATATATATAAGTAGTGTGGCTCGCGACCATTAAACATCAGGATCATAGACTTCGAGCAAGGTCCACTTCCACTAAGTATCGGGATCCCATACTCTAGGATGAGGCCTACATCCACTAAGCATCGGGATCCTACATCCATGCTTGGAATGGTTCATCAAATTCAAGCATCTTTGAACTGACCCACGTCCACTAAGAATCGGGATCCTACATTCGGAAAGTCTTCGAGTCTTGTAACACTTTGATCATATATAATAAAGGTGTTCGGGCACACCACAGAATAATATATCACTTTTGGCGATCCATCAGCACTAAGCAAAGTCTCTAGCTTACCATAGATTATTTATATCAACAATATCCATTGGGTTTTCACTACATATCTAGTTCATATCGAATTCTATATTTTTAGCCGATTATCATTTAAATGAGGCTAAAAGGTTAATTTCTCTATTTTATTATTAAATTATTGACTAAACTAACCCATTGGAACCCCTTATATAAATTATAGAACGCTTACAACTCAATCCTTAAAACTTTGGTAGAAAACATAGGGGTATCGATACACTTATAGGGCAGTATCAAAATGATCGGCATCGAAATGTTTCCCTTACGTTTCGATATACTGAGGCGACATCTTAAGACCAAGGTAAATATACATATATCGATACGCCTATATGGAGTATTAATACGCACCTGTTCCGATACACCCCTAAGGAGGTATCAAAACGATTTACTACTGGAAGTTTTAGTATCGAAACACCTAACCGGGGGTATCGAAACGAATTGCTACTGTAAAATTTGGTAACGAAATGCGAACATGGAGTTTCGAAACACATGTCTTCTAAGACTTAGTTTTCTCTTTATGGTATGGATATGCCCAGCAAAGGGTATCGAAACGCTTGTAAGAAAATGCAGCTCAAAATCCTTTAATTACTTAGAACTCTGTCTAAACCAATGTCATTAATCCTCAAATCAATCATACACACTAAGGGGATGACTCTAAGCATGTTTACCTCCTAAAAACAAAGGTTCATCAACAATAATTCAATCCACCATTAAAGGGTATTTTAAGTTACCAAGCATACCAACCAAGCATTAAACATGCAACCATGCCTAGAACTATGAAATACAAGATGTTAAGGAGATGAAGGAGTACCAACCTTAAGCAAAAGCAAAACAACCATGTTTTTCACCTCTCTTCAAGCTTTTTCCTTCCCAAAGACTTTAGAAAACTCCCCTACTTGTTTCTATACAAGAAGAAGAAAAGCATCTCATTAGACTTTCATTGAGAAGACTTCCCAAAACTTAAAAACACTAAGAACCCAAGATTTTAAGCTCTCCAACAACTCAATCTCGAACTACTCTTAAAACCTCTCAAAAACACCTCTTCCACCAAACATAGCAAACAACACCTTGTTTTGTAGATCATCAGCATTCCTACAACTTCTCTTTCGGCTCCAAAAAATAAATTTCAAAGGAAACTAATAAAGATCAAACCTTTTGCTCAAACTTTCTCTTGAGATGAACAAGGAAGATAATGGGTGAAAAGTCTACCCTAATGACCTCACCCCTGTGGCTACATTAAACCCCCAAACTCCTTTTTTTCTCATCAAATTTGTTCATTTACTTAAATGCCCTCATCCTAAAATTCTTAAGGCCCAAAACATCTCAAGGTCCAATAAAAACAAGGCCCAATAAGGGCTAACTCAAACCCGGGGCCCAAACATCGAAGCCCAACTCTTCAGGTTAACCTAACACTCGGATCCGAATCCTGGTCGTGACGAGGCAAGACCAGTCATTGTGGAATTTGATAACCTTATATACTATTACTTGACGAGTGTGTACTTGCACCATAAAAGGTGTACGTCTTCCTACACACGATAAGAAATATTCTTACAAGTATAATATCCAATTTATTTTTGTTAATTTATTTTTAATGGAATTTCCCTAATTTATAGTCTTGAACTCGTTCTTATTCAGTTTGGTTTTAGATATATTATATTAAATTATACTCTATTAGATTTAGTATTTTAATACAATATTCATATTTTGTCGTTTATATTATCTTTGCATTAACATTTTTCTGACATGAGCCGCCGAGGAAATTGAACCATATACAGTAAATCTTCATCTAGCTTCTTTTATTCGCCTCATTCCATTTTTCCAATTCCCAAATTACCTCTCCATTCAAACGTTGCCCACCTTACGGACTGTCCCCTTAGGTTCTTTAGGAGGCCTAGTCTGGTAATTCACCATTTCTGATAAATGTTTGTAAGGCTGGAGTTAGATAATGCAATTCTAATTTAAGCATTTAAGGTGGAAAAAACGACAAAACAGGGAAGGAAATTACATGTTTCTGTTTCTTCATTACAACCTTGTAAAAGCTATAAGCATCCTGTCAGAATTTGTGTCTAAATTCTTATCATCTATGGTTGTAATGGAGGCTCAGATGATATCATTACAAAATTGCTCAGTCTCTTCCATGGTGGATCCTGAGAAGGAAGAAACTGCACAAACCAGTCTTAACATGTCATCTAAAAAGGAGCTTCTTTCCACAGCCATGAAGAGAACCAGCGAGTGGTAATCATTATTAACCCTTTTTTCATTAAAAGGGATCTATTTGCATGAGTTTGACTGCTTAAGTTGACGACTTGATCCTTTTTTTTTAGGATTTTCTCACAGGAGATTCCCAGTGATGTCACAGTTCAAGTTGAGTTTCTTTTTCACTGCATAAGGTGAACATATGATGACTATATTTTCCGACATTAGAATTATAGGAAAACCAAGTTAGCATTTAGATTTTGTTGAAATTATGACAGAATAGTTTTTTTTCTTTTGAACTTATTCTAGTTTCCATTGGTCTCCAAGAGTGGTTACATAAGGAAAGTTGTATCACAATCCACTGATGTTGATCTTTCAGTCATAGAAATCCCCAATGTTCCGGGCGGAGCAAATTCGTTCGAACTCGAGATAAGCACTGAAAACATTGCGATGCTAAGATGTGCTACCGAGTATCTCGAGATGACCAAGGATTACGCGGTCGGAAACCTTGTGGGAAGAACTGAAGCCTACTTGAATGAAGTGGCACTTAAGAGTCTAGCAGGAGTTGTTTCTGTGTTGTATATGTCTGAAAGCCTCCTCCCAATTGCAGAGGATGTAAAACTGGTGAGCCGGTGTATAGACGCAGTCGCGTTTTTAGCTTGCAAAGAGAACACGTTTTGTATGTCTAGCAGGTCTGGTAGTGGCAATGATAGTGCCATTTCTTCGACAATCGCCAGCTCGAGACCTATTGTTGATTGATGGGCTGAAGATTTAACAGTTCTTCGAATGGACATCTTCCAATAGGTTCTGATTGCGATGATAGCAAGAGGTTTCAAACAATATGCCCTTGGTTCAATGCTTATGCTTTATGCACAAAAAGCTCTTGGAGGTTTGGTAAGACCTCATATCAGTATATTTGACTTGCTTACCAGATATATGCTTGATGTCTAAAAGTGCAGACTCCTTTTCTCATGCAGGAAGTATTCGGAAAAGGGAGGAAGAAAATCGAGCCACGAAAAGAACACGAGAAAAGGGTTGTGTTGGAAACCATAGTGAGTCTTCTGCCTAGGGAGAAAAACGCAATATCCGTTAGCTTTCTATCTGTGTTGCTTCGTGCAGCTATATACCTCAAAAAAACTATTGCTTGTCGACTTGATTTGGAAAAAAAGATGGCCCTGCAGTTAGGACATGCTGTTTTAGATGATCTCTTGATACTTGCCTATTCTTTTACGGGGGATACATTGTTCGATGTCGAAACCGTGCAACGTATCTTGACGAACTACATAGAATACGATACCAGAGGCAACCATTTTGGCTACAAAGAAGAAGATGAGTCATTTCTCCTCCACCAAGTGACTTAGAAAGGGTGGGAAAGCTAATGGAGAGCTACCTAGCCGAAATAGCATCCGACCGTAATCTTTCCGTCTCAAAATTCATTGGTCTCACCGAACTCATTCCAAAACAATACAGGGTAACAGAGGATGGGATGTACAGAGCCATAGATATCTACATCAAGGTTCATCTATTATATGATCTTTTTGGTAACAAGGTGCATTCCTTCATTAAAATACAGTCATTTAATCCTTCCTTTCTGTTACAATCTAGGCTCATCCCACTATAAGTGACTTGGAGAGGAAGAAAGTTTGAGCTTAATGGATTGCCAGAAACTCTCACGGGAGGCCTGTGCTCATGCGGCTCAAAACGACCAACTTCCAGTCTAGATCGTGGTTCAAGTCCTTTACTACGAGCAACAACGCCTTCGAGATGTTATGAATGGAAGCGTCTCGAGTGGAGATTCCCCTGCAGCCGTCTCTTCCCGGGTTATTTTATACCCTACTGACATCCACCCAAATTCAGGCGAACTTTCCAGCTTGAAAAAAGAGAATGAGGACCTGAAACTAAAGCTGTTGAAAATGAAAATGAGATTAAAAGAAATAGGAAAATCAACACCATCAAAATCAGCAATAAGCAGTCCTATGGGAAATATTACACCATCATCTGATAAGCCTCCTTTGCTTTGAAAATCATTCATGAATTCGGTTTCTAAGAAACTTGGACGTCTTTATCCTTTCGTTGGAGTTTCAGGTCCCGATGGCAAAGGCCGAATAAGACCAGCCAAAGATAGGAGGCACTCCATATGTCTGTGATAGCCTAGCAAGCTGTGGAGAAGTAATTTCTCCCCAAGAACAAATAATTGTCGTTTTAAATGGATTGCCATCCGAGTTCGAATCTATTATCACTGTCATCACTGCTAGTACTGCTCCTAATGTTCAAAATGTTAGGACCATGCTCTTAGATGCGGAAGCTAGACAAGCTGTTGTTCTAAGTCAAGTTTATGTCTCTGCTCACATGGTTCAACAGCACTCAGATGATACAGGCTATGGTTCAGCAAGCATATGCTAAGTCTCCTCAGGTTGGGTACAATAATGGTTCACAAGGAAATTCTAGATATTTTCGAGGTCGAGGTCGTGGTAGGTTTAACAATTCCAACAGACCACAGTGTCAGTTATGTGGCAGGTTTGGACACTTAGTGAAAAGGTGTTATTTTCGATTTGATATGAATTTCAAGAATGAATCTTCTCGATCTGGACAATCCAATTCTGGCAGAGGAAATAATTTCAATACTACTGGTTATATGAACCCTACAACTCCTGTTAATAATTTTGTATATTTTGCTTCTCCATCTATGATTGCTCCTTCACCTTTTCTCTCTCAGCATAGCTCTCAAATTCCATCGCAAAGCTTTGGACATACTGTTATGCATTCACCTGGTCAGCCATCTATGATAGCATCTCCAAGTGCTCCTGCTTCAAACCCACCGTTTAGTCCTATTTCACATCCTCCTCTTAATATGTCTTCCATGGCACCTCAGTTTCATCCTCAGGCTTTGATTGCGACACCAGATACTGTCACTGATACAACATGGTATCCAGATTCAGGTGCTACAAATCACTTGACCAATGATATTGGCAATCTCACTCTTGGACCTATTCATCAAGGTTCAGGTAAGATTCGAGTTGGTAATGGGCATGTCTTGCCTATTCATTTTGTTGGTCAAACTCATTTTCATGGTTATACTCGCTCTTTAAAGCTTAAAGATTTGTTATATACACGTGATATAACCAAGAATCTTTTGTCTGTGTCTAAAGTCACTCAGGACAACAAAGTGCTTCTTGAGTTTTATCCCAAACATTGTTATGTTAGAGACTTACACACCAAGGAGGTTTTGCTCACTGGACATGAACATGAAGGTCTATACAAATTGGAGTTACCATGTAATGGTGATCTAAGAATCAAGTCAAATAAAAATCCGAGTCATGTTGCTTGTAATACGGTTTCTGCTTTTACTTTCAATGTGTCTTTAGATATATGGCACAACAGGCTTGGGCATCCTGTTCACAATGTTTTGTTGTTAGCTTTAAATCAATGTAATATGTCATACACAAGGAATAAAGATTCTTAGATTTGTTCTGCATGTCAATATGGCAAAGTTCACAAACTCCCCTTTAAGGATTCACACACTCAATATAATGCACCATTGGAGCTAGTTGTTGTTGATGTTTGGGGACCTACTCCCCTATTCTCTAATGGCTTTCGATATTATGTCTCATTCACTGATGTTTATTCTCGATTTACTTGGTTATATTTTTTAAAACAAAAGTCAGATGTTTCCACTGTGTTCCCTCAGTTTCTTAGACAGGTTGAAAGACAACTTGGCTGCAAATTGAAGGTTTTATAGTCGGATGGGGAGGAGAATTTGTAGCTCTTGGTTCTTTTCTCAAAAGTCAAGGTATTGCTCATCGTTTTTCTTGTCCTTACACGTTTGAACAAAATGGTATCATTGAAAGAAAGCATAGGCACATAGTTGAGGTAGGTTTAACCCTATTAGCTCAAACATCCATGCCTCTTTCTTTTTGGAATGATGTGTTTGCTAACTTTATTTTTTTGATTAATCGATTGCCTACAAAGGTTTTATGTGACATGTCACCTTACCAAAAGCTATTTGGTAAGCTCCCGGATTACAGTACTATAAGGACATTTGGTTGTTTATGTTACCCTTTTTTAGGCCCTTATAATAAAAACAAGTTTCAATTTAGGACAACCAGATGCATCCTTTTAGGTTACTCTATTTCTCACAAAGGTTATAGGTGCATGGATTATGCTGGGAGGATTTATATCTCAAGACATGTCAAGTTTGATGAGGTAGTCTTTCCTTATGCAACAAGTCTGACTAGCACTCTTGTGATTCAAAGCGATCAACATTCAAAGACCAAAAGCAGGTTTGCCACTATCACACTTCTTCATCCTAGCTTTACTCAAGGTATAGGTTTTTCTACTCCTATTTCTCCGAATGATGGGAGTCCAGTGGTGTCTCCAGCTCAAATTATACCAACTAACACAGTTGCATCTTCAGGATTTTTTGGTTTTCAAAACAAATATGATAATGCAGCTGTGTCTCTAAATTTTTTTGATTCTAATCAAAAAGGCAACGAGACACAAGTTGGTTTCCCCATCAATTCTTCACACTCTGGTTTTCGTTTTAATGATGGTCTTTCAACTCAGCTTTCAAGAGATTTTCATATATCTAGTTTTCAAAATGATTTGTCAACTGGTTTTCACAATGCTTCTTAAAATTCTTCTAGTTTTCAAGCTGAGAATGAGTTCTAGCATAATGTCAATGATTTACAAGCTGTGTCTGGAACTCAAAATCAAAATAGTGAGGCAATATCATCACCTTTCATTGTTATTCCACCGTCATTCAATCATGCCACAACACATACCACCTCTTTCTCTTCATCCCATCAAGCACCTGCTCCACCATCACCTCCTGGTTTTTCCGGGAACCGCAATCATCATCCCATGGTCACTAGATCCAAAGCTGATATCTTCAAGCCTAAAGTGCTCGTTGCTGTTCATGATCACCAAGAACCAACCAAAATTCAGCAAGCTCTTCAGGATACTAGGTGGAGAGCTGTAGTACAAACTAAGTATGATGCTTTAATAAAAAAATCAGACATGGGAACTTCAACCTCTTCCCGCTCATAGAAAAGACATTGGTTGTAAGTGGTTGTTCAAGATCAAGCATAATTCAGATGGTTCGGTAGAAAGATTCAAAGCTCGATTGGTTGCTAAAGGGTACTCTTAAGTGGTAGGCTGTGATTTTAAAGAGACTTTCAGTCCGGTTGTTCGATCTACTACAATTAGATCGGTTCTTGCAGCTGCAGTCATGAATAGATGGGTTGTTAGGCAGATCGACATTAATAATGCCTTCCTCAATGATCAGCTAACAGAAGAGATATACATGCAGCAGCCTCCAGGATTCGAATTAACAGGACTTAATGGTCAAGAGCTAGTTTGTAAGCTTAAGAAAGATTTGTATGGATTACGACAAGCCCCACGAGCTTGGTTTGATACTTTGTGATCACATCTGGTGAATAACATTAATTTTTGTCCTTCCAAAGCTGATGTTTCTCTCTTTGTGCGAAAGAGTGAGTCTTCCACTATTTTACTAATGGTTTATGTGGATGATATCATCCTTACTGGGGATGCATTGAATGAGATCAATAATGTGGTGCAACAACTACATACTAAGTTTGCACTTAAGGACTTAGGTAATCTAAGCTTTTTCTTGGGCATGGAGATTTATCAAGATGATACTGGTTTGCGTCTCTCTCAACGAAAGCATATTCTGAAGCTGTTGCATAAAACTAAGATGAGCACTGCTTCCCCATTGGTCACTCGTATGGTGGTAACTCCCAAGCTTGTTCTTAACTCCGGCCAAGCCTTTGAAGATATTCATCTCTATCGAATTACTGTTGGTGGTCTTCAGTATATGACTCTCATCCGGCCTGACATTTGTTATGTTGTAAACAAAGTTATCCAGTTCATGAATAATCCTTGTGAGGATCATTGGCGTGCTGTCAAGCATATTCTACGTTATCTTCGAGGAACCATCGATCATGGATTGCATTTCAAAGCTGGTGAAGACTTTGCTCTTGTATGCTTTGTGGATGCGGACTGGGCAACATCTGTTGAGGATCGACGATCCACTACCGGATATTGCATCTATCTTGGAGGGAATCTTGTGGCCTGGTGCTCCAAAAAGCAGAATGTGGTGTTTAGGTCTTCATGTGAAGCTGAACACCGTAGCCTTGCCAACTCGGTGTCTAATTTGCTCTGGGTTCAACAACTTCTACGTGAGATAGGAGTGATCTTAAATGTCAAACCCGTAATTTGGTGTGACAACACCTTAGTGGTCTCTCTAGCAGCCAACCCTACACATCATGCAAAGGTGAAACACGTTGAGATTGATTTGCATTTTGTTCAAGAGAAAGTTCTTGAAGGACAGCTAGTGGTAAACTATGTTCCAAGCTCAGAACAGTCCGCTAATATTTTGACCAAGCCCTTACCTCCATCAATGTTTGATAAGATGCGGCAAGAACTGGGTGTGGTCTCTCCAATGGAAATCCAAGAACTTTTGAAGTAGAAAAACCAGGAGAATGTTAGAATATATGTAGCTGAGATGAGTTAGTTAGCATTATACTCTTCTAGAAGCTTTTCTGTTGTAACAGAAAAGTCGGTTAAGGACCAACCTTGTGCTATATAAACAAGAAAGACTGATGTAGCTCTCAAGCATTAGTTGTCAAATATCAATAAAATACAGTGTTCATTTCTTCTTCTCATTGTTTCGTTTCTTCTCTTGTTTGCATAGTTGTTAGGCTTAAGAGTTAGCCTATTTTACACTTTTCAGCAAACACTACATATTAGTTTGCTTAAATCACCATTACCATTTTCTGAAGTGTATAATTTTTGTGTTACTTTTAAGGCTCGAGATGAGACTCTTTTTTCTTCTTTTATGGGGTACCAAGACCCCTTCTTTTCTGCTTTTTTTGTATGGTATTTTTGTAAATAGTATCATCTTTATGTTTGATACCACATCATTCAAGGAGATATCGTGGAGGTTTTTGCCAATTTAATGCTATCTCTCTGAAACTGTGATCGAGACATAGCAGAGTCTGAGCAGTAACACAAAATACAGAGTTTAACTCAAATGAGTCAAGTAATCATTCTTAAAATACGATATCTAGCAACTCTATAAATTGAGTTATGAGCATGTGCAATACTTTCTCACATCTATACTATACGAATACTATTAAATTCAATTTGAATAATATATTTTGCTGACTCTGATCCGATCTTATCCTTAGTAAAAAAAACTCTATCCAAATACAATATTTAAAAAATGACCCCAAAAGGGTGGTAAAGTCAGAATCAGATGAAGTTAGATGAATCTTGTTTATCACATTATATGTGGTCCAATTAATTTAATTCGTTCATCTTAAAATAATTATCTAATAACTACACATTCTTTAATTATACATAAAAGAGAGGTGATGATTCACGTTAAATAAATGAACAAATTTAATTAATTGAACCATGAATAACATAATAAAATGATTTATCTAATAATTTTTCTTATCGAAGAACCTCTCCCAAGGTCTATATAGTTCGGTTAATATTTATAGTAACCTTAAATGTTATATTATAATGTATTTTTAAACAGTAAAAATTAACATTAAAATTACCCATAAATTTTGATTAGATATGTAATGTTGTACATAAATTTTATTTCGGTGTAATCGTATACATAGAGTTGTTAGTTAACTTTTACAAATTATTGAATTTATTATTGATATATAATTGTTATTTTGGATGTTAGAGCAGTATTATGAATGGGTTTGATTTTAGAAAAGTTTAAGATTTCAGAAAGTATCTTGGTGTTCCTATTTTGCATAAACGTGTTACTAAGGCTACGTATAGTTATTAGTGGATAAAGTTCGATCTCAACTTACATCAAGACCAACGAAATCATTAGTTTTTGCAGGTCGTGTTACTTTGGCTAAATTTATCCTGCGAGCTATTCTAAGTTACACTATGCAAGCTGCTTGGTTACCCAAGGGTGTTTGTTCTGAGATTAAAAAACCTCATTCAGAATTTTATTTGGGGTAATTTGTCTAATCATAAGGGTATCAATCTTGTGCGATGGGTAGATATGAAGTTCTCAATTGATGAGGGAAGTCTTGCTCTTTGTGATATGGAGTGTTTTAATCAAGCTTTTCTTATGACCTTACGTAATCAATCAAAGAACTTATCGGCAATACTTCTCTCAACCGTTCCCATTTTCAGTATGTTAATGGTGAATAGACTCGAGGTGCTCTTCCTCCTCTCGTTGATTCGGAACCTCTTCAACAAGTGGCCCCCAATACTGAGATGATGACTTTTTTTTACCTCTCAGTTTGAAGGCTTGAGCACTCGTATGGATACTCGTTTTGATTCCATGACATCTCACTTCAACACAAGGTTTGATGCCATGGACACAAGGCTAACAATAACAAACCTTGAAAATCAAAACCTCTCCATGCGTCTCACGCTTGAAGCTCTTAGAGATCAATGACGTCTTCAAAATTCTTCTAACAATGATAAGGACGAGAATGATGAAGATGAGGAAGGTGATGAGGACGGTAATGATGGCGAAGACGAGTGATCTTTAGCTATCTCTTTTTAGCTTTAATATGGCTTATTAAAACTAGTTATGATTTCTTAGGTTTACGTTGCATTTCACTTTATATTAAGACCTATGCACCTATGTTATTTCTTTTGATATGCTTTGACTTTTATGTTGAATTTTATTGCTTATACTATGGTATGTTTGAATTTATATTACTTGTTTTATTCTTGCTTTTTGTACCAATCTTACATTGATTTTGATCTAACAAAAAGGAGAAAAAATCATAAACAAAAATTTTAAAAGCTATGCGAAAAATCAGGGGGAGTTTTCAAGAAATTTTCAAGTTTTTTTTAAACTTAAAAATTTATGTTAGTTTTGTTATATCAAAAAGAGGAGATTGTAAAACTAAATTTGATTTTGATATAACAAATATCTTAGAAGATTATTTTTAAATAATTTTTTAAGTCCCTAAGACAAAGACTACTCTTATAGTCAAACCAAGAAAACCAAAAAAAATTTTCTAAGTATTTCACTCCAGGCGTTTCAATACCATTTACATTGGTATCAACACCGACCTCTTGTTCTTAAAGAATGTTCTTGAGTTTTAACGAACATTTTGATACACGTTTCGATACCGAAACTACACTGCCAAGAAATATTTCAAACCTAGTATCGAAACCAAGCTTTAAATCCTTTAAATATTTTACAATTATAATCAAGTGTTTCGATGCTACCAGTATCGATACCACTGAAAATTTCAACGGCTCTTTTTAGATTCAAATATTTTTTATCGTTGGTGACAGTTGAGCATTAAATGGTAGTTAACCAGTTTCGATACCCGCTTTGATACCAAAGTTCACAGTTTACTCTAAGTTTCAAAACTTATATCGATACACCCCTACTTTAAAACATAGCGTTTCGATACTATGACATATGGTTTCGAAAGTCTTGTAATAAATGCATAACGTCTCTTTCTATTTGTGTACTGTTTCAAAATAGGTAGCTCGTGTTTCGATAGCATAGGCTGTAGAGGTGCATTTATGGTGAAAAGAAGAAGCTTCAACGTCCATATTTACATTTCCAACAACCTCAACGGTTAGAAATCAATGAAGGTTTATAAATGAAGTATTTCAAGCTGGATTAACAACCTTTGAACACCAAGAAAACATCCAAGCATTTCAATCCAACTTCAAGCACTTCATTGAAGATCTTTGTCTCTCAACTCTTATATTTTAATTTGATTCTTTGTAATTGAGTTTGGAGAGTATTTTTCTGTAATTGGGGCATATTTGTCTTGTGAGAGAAACAAATTTGTCTATTCCTTATCCTTTGTAAATATCTTGTGAGGTTAAGTCAATTTTGGGTAAAAAATTGGCTTGCTGTAAAGGCTAGCCCTTTAACTTAGAAAAAGGTTAAACTCATCTAGTGAATTGGTTAGAAAATCCTTAGTGAGAACTAAGGTAGTGAATGTAGAGCTTGTTTTGAAGCTTGAACCACTATAAATCTTGTGTTCTTCATTGACCATATTTTATCGAATATTTCACCGAAAATTTTAAATAGTCAATTCACTTCCCTCTTGGTCAAATAAATTATATAATCAACTCAACAAATATCAACCGTAATCAACCTTACATTCCTAAATTAGAACCCTGATTCTCAAATTAAAACCCTCAACCCGCAGCCGAATTCTCAATACTCTTCTCTTTTGGTAATATATTCATATGTTTACGATTCAATTAACTACTTTTATATTATTACTAGGAGTAGGAGTTATTGGGAAAATAATGAATTGACGATTATGAAATTTGGCAACTTAAAGAATTTTCTCTTTCTAGCATTAAACTGGGTTTTATATGGAAGATCAATATTATGCTAATTAGCACTATTATTTCGTCATAGAAACCTAAAATCGACGAGTTATTACAAGATAAAAGAGAAAAAAGTAGTCAATTGAATCCTAAATATATGAAAATATTATTAAGGGTTTTAATTTAAAAATTTGAGATTGATTATGATTAGAATTTGATTTATTTATTTAAAAATAAAGATTAAAAATATATAATATATAAAAATAATTGAATTGAATTTTTTATTTTAAATAATTATTAATTATATGGTAAGTTTTTAAGATTTTTAATTTTTATTAATTAATTTAATGATGTTTAACGAAGTTTAATATTAATAATTTTCAGCGATATTAAACTCTCTTTGTAAAAAGAATATTAATTAATTTAATAATATTTAACAATATTCAATATTAATGGTGTTCAATGGTATTTAACGCACATTATAAAATTTTTTAATATGATTTTTACATCAAAATTAGTTTTTTAAGAAACAAAATATTTATTTTTGGGAAAATAACACAATTGGTCACTGAGTTATTTTTGTTTTCTTATTTTAGTCATTAAAATTATTTTTGATAAAATTATCACTAGCATTACATTTCTTTTTTCTATTTTGGTCACTTACAATTAAAAACTCACAAAAAAAAAATCAATAGTTTAGTCATTAAAACAGCAAAGCAATAGATTGGAGACCCAAAATAAATAACATTAGTAACCAAAATAAGAAAAATATTACGATAATGATAGTTTTTTTAAAAAAAAATAATAATTTAAAGACAAAAATCAGAAATAATATAGAGACTAATATTGCTTTTTACCCATTTATGTATTCATGTTTCTACGGACAAAGAGGTTTAAAAAATACTTTTAAAGTATTTTCAGAAAGTTATTTTAAAAGCAATTTTTAAAAATAATTGTAAGATTTTTAGTGCTTAATATTGTTTTAAAAAATTAAAATTAAATATTTATTTTAGATAATATTATAAAATAAAAAGTAAAAAAAACGTAAATGATGTTTAAATTCAGTATTATAAAATTTATTAATATTATTACATATGAAGTAAATAATTTAAATGATAAAAATATAAATATTAATAATATAATATTAAATTTAAATATTTTATATAATTAATATAAATTCTTGAATAAATATAAATATTTAGCCACTAAATAATTCATTTTTTATATTATTGTAATATAACGAAATATTAATTTACTATATTAATAATTATTATATTTAATATATTAGTACTAATATTAATATTTATAGTTAAAGATTAGTAAGAAATAATTTTATACTCAAAAGTGATTTTTCACCCTAAAATTTTTTAAAATTAAAATTAATTCAAAAATTAATTTTTAAGTAGTTTTTCACTTTAGAAAGTATATGACATTACTATGGATGAAAATATATTTTTTTATCAAACTCCTTTTCAATCAATGCCATAGGAGTTAGCGTTGACAAAGCCAAAGAGAAGTATTCATATTTATTTCAAGCTCCCCCACTACTTCGTCTATTATCTAAAAAGAGTTGGGGTAAAGTTTATAAATGGTAATTAAAATATTTATTATTTAATTTAATATTAACCTTTTAACAGTTTTAATGTTTTTAGTCAAATATTAGTAATAATTAAAATATTTATATAATAATATATTTATTTTCACGCTTACACATTTACACAATTTAATCTTAATTTAAAAAAATATTAAATTTAACCATTACTATCTATCTATTATTTCAATATTTCTTTTATTTAGAAGGAGATCAGTTTTGTGAAGCTGGTGGAGGTGAGGTTTTTGTTGGCAGGTAACGATGGTGGAAGTTGAGAAGACGGATTTAGAATTTTATGTAAGGTATAAATTATTAAAAAGTTATACTAAAAATATATAAAGTGTAAATTTACAAGAGTTTAGAAGGTGTAAAATTAGATTATCAATGAAAAATATAAAAATATATAAAAAATAAAAAAAATTGAAATTTTTAAGAGGTACAAAGGCACACGACACATCGTAAGTTTATCCCTAGAGTTGAGTATGTTTTAATTATTGATTCTGAGAGATTACTCCATTAATAATAGTTACGGATAAAAGTTTAGTGTTAAACTTATTAGTTTTTGAATTGGGTTTAAATTATTTAAATATATAAACATGAAGTGTTAAATATATTATTATATCAAATATTTTAACGATTGTTAACTACGGTCAATGTTTGAACAGTAACATTAACCAAAAACATAAAATTTAATGATAACATTAAAACAATTAAAAATTTAATTATTCAATTAAAAATTTATCAAAGTTGGGTTATCATTAGAAAACTTTACCCAAAGAGTTAATTGCACTCTTTTCTTTGCTGGTGAAAGAGACTCCTCACAGAACTGCCTATCAATTTCTTCCTATATTTGCATTTTCATATTTTCATCAATCAGTAACATTTTCAAAACGTGTATCTATATATATATATATACAACACTTTGCATCGTCTCGTATCAAAATGGGTCGGTTCATCAACCTTGCAGCTCTACTGTTATTTTCTCTTACTTTCCGTTTATTTCCCGACACAATATCAGCTCAACTAAGACAAAATTACTACGCCAGTTCTTGCCCCGTTGTAGAATCCATTGTTAGAACAGCTGTTGCAAAGAAATTCAAGGAAACTTTCGTCACGGTTCCTGCAACTATCCGGCTCTTCTTCCATGATTGCTTTGTCCATGTTTATTCAACGTTTCAAAGAATACCCCTTTCTCCATTTTGCTTAAAATTCAACGTATGATCATAAGTTGCAGTTTATTGTTTCTCACAGGGATGTGACGCTTCGGTTATGATTGCATCCTCCGGAGGCAACAAAGCCGAAAAGGATCACCCTGATAACCTGTCATTAGCCGGAGATGGATTCGACACCGTGATCAAAGCTAAAGCGGCGGTCGATGCAGTTCCAAGTTGCAGAAACAAGGTCTCTTGTGCTGATATATTGGCATTGGCTACTCGTGATGTTGTTTCTCTGGTATTATTCCCCATTTCTTTGATATCGGTATATCACCAAGATTGTTGACATGGTTGCGGATTATGTAAGTGAATAGGATTGTGTTTATATTATTTCAGTCTGGTGGACCTTCGTATGCTGTTGAATTGGGAAGACTGGATGGGCTAAATTCAACAGCTTCTAGTGTTAATGGAAAGCTTCCTCAGCCATCTTTCAACTTGAATCAGCTTAATTCGTTGTTTGCAGCAAATGGACTCAACCAAACAGACATGATTGCTCTTTCAGGTTTTACCACAGACTTGAATGTCCGAATTTCAAACACAACCGGTTCCTCGTGTTGAAAGATCATTTGTTGTTGTTGTTTGCAGCGGCACACACCGTTGGATTCTCTCATTGCAGCAAGTTCTCAAACAGGATATACAGCTTCGGCCGTCAGAAAGCAGTAGACCCAATGATGAACCAGACCTATGCTACTCAGCTTCAACAAATGTGTCCCAAAAATGTGGATCCAACGATAGCCATCAACATGGACCCCAACACACCCAGGAAATTTGACAATGTCTACTTCAAGAACTTGCAGAAAGGGCAAGGTCTTTTCACCTCGGACCAGGTGTTATTCACGGACATAAGGTCTAGACCTACCGTGAACGCCTGGGCAACCAACTCACAGGCTTTTAACCAAGCCTTTATTACTGCAATGACCAAGCTGGGTCAGGTCGGTGTCAAGACCAGGAGGGACGGGAACATTCGTAGAAATTGTGATGCCTTTAACTGAGAATTTTGTCATGTTTCGAGACATATTTTCTTTAGTTCTCGTAAGATTTACAGGTTGTAGCGAATAAGCGAAAGGGTTCGGATTACACATTAGAATATAAATTTTCTTGTCCTTTTCGGTGCCCCTATTACACATTAGAATGGTGTCCCAAAGGCAAAGCAAAGAGTGACGTTCAAGACTTTTCTTAAAAGTAGCATTTATGATCCAAACAAGTACATACCTAACATTATAAGAAAAAGGAGGAAAAGTAACAAAACTCAGCTCATCAAATCAGTCAAACATGAATTGCACCATGATCTTCTGCCTCACTGCAATAATTGGTTCCATATCTGATCCAATTCGTATGGATTAACCTGCAACTCACACAGGTTCAGAAAACAAAAACAACTACCACGAGACGGTGTAGTATCCCTATCCATCATCTTTATGTTTCAGCAGAATCGTCATCCAAAGCAAGAACCGGCAGAGTATTCGAAAGCAACATATGGCAAAGTATTCAACAAACATATTATATTGTTACCTAATCGATATCGATGAAAAGATGTCATAAGAAAATGATATTTGCAAGGATAACAATAAGATTCATGAAGGGAACAAGTAGCTTTCACAGGAAATATTCCACAACAGTGTAGGACAGAAAAATCAACGATGTGCTTTATTATTATGAAAATAAGTGTTCACTAAAACAAAGCTATAGATATCAGGCGGAGATAGTTGCTAGCCTAAGTGTCAATATGGTTGAATTTCACCTAGTTGAGACATCGAACTTCCGGGATAAATCAGACCCAAGGCATATTTACAATAAAATCAGCTTTATCCGAAACTCTTGTAACCCTTTTACTTATTTACTTCATATATTCTATAAAAATGGTATGCTCGAGATCAATGTTAGTGTGAACGTCGATATTGAAATGACTCAAAATTGCGATGTCTGGAATCCAATTGAACTTGAATCACGAAGACAATTAGTTTTGGTTCTCACTCTTCTACAGACACACCTTCTCGAGTTGTGTTGGCCAGTCTACACCAAGGATCAAGGGATTCATCTCCATTGCAACTTGAAAATCCAACATCGATGCATAAACGGGTCCATTATGATTTGGTGCATATCTCACAGGCCGCATCCCATTCAAATAGGCCATGGACCGATTCTGGCCTTGGTCAACAAATTTCTGTCTGGACCTCGCACCAGCCAGTTCCAAACAAGGTTTTATCAATCTCTTCGTGTAAATATCGAGGCTATTGTTCAACAAATCAGCACAATCTGCTGAGATATTCAAACCCTCCATCTCCAATTTCTTTTCCAGCCTCTTCCTCAAAGAACCAGAATCAGGTAGTTCACCCCGGCAATAACAAGTCTCGGCAGCAGATGCCGATCCATTCCATGGTACTTTTCGTATTCCTTTAGCATTCAAGGTGATGCCAAGTGGAGCTCTCACAGGACTCCTACTGTAAATGCCCGGACTTCCTGTAGCTTGATCAACTTCTTCTCCATCCTCGACAGATCCAGGCGGTCTGCTACCCAAAGAAAGCAACTCGGTAGCACTCTGTTGTTCTTGAACTTTCGGAACTGCATCTTCACAAGCAGCATTATGACTCTTCCCATGAGGCCCTAGAGGACTAGGGCGGTCCCTCAACTTTCGATCGCGAAGATTCAGAGTCCTACTCTTACGAGGAGATTGAGGAAAGTCTTTACACAGTGACTGAAGATTACTTCTTTGATACCCATTTGACACTTTAACACTTAAAGAACCTTCCAACTTGTTCGCTATCGGTGGAGGAGTCTTTGAAAATGAACCATTCCGAATAATCGATCTGAGGAGATTATTATGAAGACGAACATTTTGTCTCCCTATTGTACTGATGCATAGCTTATCAAACTCAGGTTTACTAATCTTAAGATTCAAAAATCTAGTAAGCAGATGGAAGTACATCTCGGCTTTTGTATGCCCGATCTTCCTTACAATCTGGGATTTCAACTCCAAAGTATCTACTCTAGAAAAATCACGACCAGCCGGCATTTCCGTTTCCGAGTTCATCACTATATTCCCAAATCTAAAATTCAAGGCCAAATTGGAAAACCGTCAATATCTATAAAAAATCAACTCAATTCACAATCAATAAATACTCATCAAAAACCCTAATGTCATGTCATCCATTAACATAGCAAATCAAATGGCGATCAAAAACAGTTTTACTGAAATCATGGAATTCAAAAAGTACTAAAATTAAAAGCAAAATTAACAAAACCCAGATACAAACAAAGTACATCAAACAATAAATTAACTTCATTTAACTAATCAATCAATCAAAAAACGAAAACCCAACAGAAACCCAGACCTAAAAATCTGAAAAATTAAAGCATACCAATCTCAAATCAAAACATGAACTAATTTCATACACTAAACAAATCCTGCTTTATTCATAAAACCCCAAAACAGACAGTAAAACATTGAGGGAAACAAAATAGAAAGAAGGAAAACCCACCTGAAATAACGAACTTCGAAACTGAATTCAACTGTATTCAATTGCAGCAAGAAAATAATCACTGAATAAGTAGAAAGAAAACAGATTAGGGCATAAGCATTAAGCAAGCAAGTAAAGAGTCGGGTCTTTGTTTCGGAAGCTTCTTTTGGAGTTGTAAAGGTCAATGTCGCACGTGCGGTATTTAAAACGAGTTTAAAGTGTGATCTAGTGCTGGTTAGCTTTGTCCGATAATAGAGGCGTTTGAAGTTAGTTATCTTTGTCTAAAATTTATATCGAAAATCAACGTTAATCAATTTTTAATGGAAAATAATTAATAATCAACCCATCTTTATGTGATTAGCAAAATAATTTATTCCATTTAATTTCGCCAGTTTTTTTAGTTAGTTAATTTATTTCAACTAATTTAACTAAACAACATATGAATATGGATCAATCTTATCTATTTGGGACCGTTTTCCTATTATTTTCTTTGATTGACCAAAGATTCGTACAAGATCATTTGTTCATATAGGTGTTGGAGTTAGCTTAAGTAGGGATTGTGGGTTAGTCTAAATTTTTTTAAAAGTTTTATACAAATTAATTCAGACCGATTCATACTGTACATACGATTTTGGTGGATGAGTTTTTCAACGAGAATTTTTTATATACATAAAATTTTAAATTCGAGACTTATTTAAACAATAATAAACTACTTACCACTTCGAACAATTCCGTTAATTAAGTTCAACTCTTTTACGGTAAGAATTCATGGAGTTAAGTATAGACAAAAATTTTGACTAATCAAAATGTATCGTATTATTTTTTATAATTTTAAATTAATTATAAGATAAATAATACTTACTATATTATCATTAATACAATTAATTTAATTAAGTGATAATAATGCAAATTATATTTATAATCAAATAGATGTAATTAGATTAAGTGATAAATAATTATCTTATCTCTAATTAAATTAATTAATATGGGATAAATAATAAATATAAATGCTTAATCATTATGGGTTACTCAAACGTAGAAGTTGTATTCTATACTAACTTCTTTTACTCGTGTCATTGAGACTATAAAAACGGGTCAACTCAAACTATACGAACGCAAGTTCATGTTGTGTTAGAGTATAGCAAAGACCAATCATATAATAATCGTAAGGATACTTTTATTTATCAATTCTATTAATTAAAGATATTATCATTGTTGTTTTCAAATATATATGTCAATGTATAACATAAATTAAGAAACAATAAACTATATATAATAATATACTTCTTAGTCAAGTATTATTATAGGTATGAACAATAATAATACGCTTAAGACTAATATGTTATTAATTGATGACAATGAGTTGTTATTGACATAAAGGTGTCAGAATTAATACATGAATATATTAATAGAGAATAATATATTGGATTAGCTCGCTGTTAGTAGGGGTGTGCATTTCGGATTATCCGATTCGAAATTTTGGATATCCAAAAATTTTGGATCGACATTTTAACGATCTGTATCCGATCCGAAACAATTAGATATCTAATTTTTTGGATATCTGAAATTTTGGAGTAGATTTTTTGATATCCAAATATCCGAATTTATGATTTAATTTAAGTATTTTTTATTTTGATAGTCCTATTCATAAAAATTTTACTTTTTGAATATAATAATTAATAAATTATTGAATATAACAATATTTTTATTTATAATTTTTTCATATATAACAAGTAAAAATATCGAATACAACAATATTTATATGTATAAAAAATTAAATTTTTCGGATATCGAGTAATTGGATATCCGATCCAAATGTAAAACACTGATTCGTATCCGATCCGAAATTTTTGGATATCCGATCTGAATTATTCAAAAAATAAAATTCAGATTGGATATCCAAAATTTTGGATCGGATCAATTGGATTGGATTTTTTTGCACACCCCTAGCTGTGAGCATATGTCTTGGATTATTATGTGACGGTCACGATATTGCTCATAGTGACAATCATATGTATGATCCTTAGACTTAAGATTATTACTATCTCAACATATGTGTGTTTTATGTTTTGATGCAGTTAAACGTGTCTCGTAATTAGTTACACTATAAAAATTGACATTGAACATATTATAATGTATGTAGTGAGATGTGAATGATCAAGATAGGATTTGTCCTTCCTACATAATAGGAAAGTATATCAAATGTCACTTGATTGAGTGAGACTAAAAATGCATGGCCGTGCTTGAATAGGTTGATATGAGATATCACAAATTATTCGTTAATAGTAGTTCACTCTAGATATCAAGAAACATTAAAATAGGCTATACAAGTGTGACTATTCCAAGACTTTTGCCTATTATAGATATAAAAAGACAAAAGGATACAATACATTAAGAGAGTTGGTCACAGACATGATACATCGAATCATGATCTCTTGTAACTTATATGACAATGATATATTGCTAGATGTCACTAATTGTTTGTAATATTAAAATTATTCTAATATTATTAATAACGTTACAATGAGCCTACAGGGTCACGTCCAATGGTAAAAAATGACCAAATATATATATATAAGTAGATTATATTTAATCCCGAATTTTAAAGAAAGAATATAATTAAAGTAATTGTAACCCTTTTCAAATTCGGATTAAATATAGATTCTGAAATTTAAGAAAATAATAAAAGTAATTATTTCCTACAACAAATTCGGAATAAAACTCTTATACCTAGGGTTAAATATATATAAGAGATTTTTTGGTCTAGCAGCCGTATGAGAGAATCCTGAATTCCCAAAACCTAAAATCACGAAAAATAGTTTTTTGAGATTTGCTCTCTCAATCAGGTGAACTGAGTAGAGGTGAGACGATATTCGTAAAGGCTAAAGATTCGAATCATTGAACGACCGTAATGTAGCAGATCCAATTGTTGTTTTTGCTGCTTATCAAGGAACTCAAGTCATCGCATCTCTTCCTCCCGATTTCGAATTAAACGTACATGGATTACTGAAAAGATCATCGTAATTTTAAAATTTATATATATATATATATATAATTTTAAGCTTTTAATTCTTACGAATTATTTTTAAAATTTTTATGAATTGGGTTCGATATAAATTTTTAAAACTTTTATTAATTTTTTCACCTAAAAAATATTTTAGGCATTCAAGATTTTTAACTATAAAAAACTCAACCCAAATCAGATATTCCTAAGACAGTTATCCGTAAAATTTAAGTATTTACAATTTAATATCGTTTATTTAAAAAAAAATCACATATAAAACGCATAAAATTTAACATTTCATAATGCATACTTCAAATAGAAAATTAATAATTCTAAGTTGCATGATGTAATGCTCTGCTTGCTTTAATTCTTCCACTGCTGTATGGAGATAGTATTTAAATAGTAATATGTAACGTGTAGTTTAGAAAATTAGTCCCACGTAATAGGGTGTTTAAATGGTTGGTTAAATCGAATTAATCGATCAAACTAAATTAATTTGGTTAAATAAACGGTCATTGAATTTTGTTAGGTCGGTAAATGATTAAAGTTTTTTTGAAAGTTCGATTAATGGTTAATTCGATTCGAAATAAGTTAATTAATCGAATTAACCGAATTTTATATTTTATATTATATATATTTGTTTTTAGTCACTAAATTTTTAAAAAAATATATACCGGTCATTAAATTTCATCAAATTAATATAAAATGATAATTAAATTTATTAAATTATAAAAATATCCATTAATTTTTTAAAATTTATCAATAATTATAACATACAATAATTAAATGATCAAATTATAATAATTATATAAGATTGATGATTGTTTTATAATTTTTGAAAGTTCGGTGGCTAAAAGGACTATTTTAACATTGTTGAGTGATCATTTGTGTAATTTTTCCAAAATTTTATAACAAATTTCGGTTAACCGAATCTATCGACTGAATTAACCGAAATTTATTCTATTTGATTAATGTATTTCAAAAAAAAGTTTGATTCATTTTGATTGTTTCTCTTATGTTATAGGTTTTTGATTAATCTATCGACTGAATTAACCGAAATTAATATCTTTTACAATTCTATTTATATGTTTCTCTTATGTTATAGGTTTTTGTTATACTTTAGTAGAATAATGAAAGCTTGATTGTTAGAAAGATTTTCTTTATGTCAAATGTTAATAGTTGATCATTTTGATTATATTTTTAATTTGTTTCATTAGATTGTTACTTTAATTTATTTTTTATTGAATTATTATATTTGTTGAGATTTATTTGTGTTATTAATTTAAATATATTTTTCATTAGATTTTTTTTATGTCAAATGTTAATAGTTGATCATTTTGTCTTTTAGTAAATTAGTTTGTAAATATGCAATTTATTTTTGTTAGGAATTACATGACAATTGACTTTAATTTTTGTCAACGTGGTCCTTAAATTCAGTCGTAAGCGAGGTCAGTATCAATACGGTGGTGGTGGTTCGGACGTTTACCTTCGGGTTTAGGTGCTTTAAAATAAATGCGCACGTCTAATTAAAAATTAGTTCGATCGTCAATTTAGCCCGAAAAATTTAATATTATTAAAGCGGTAATCAAACAAAGTACCAATTTTGGGCGGTGTGGGGTGTTAATCCTTCCCCATCCATAACCGACTCTCTAACTCTAATTTTGAAAATCTTTGGTTTTATGGTGTTCGGTCTATCAAAACGGTTGGTGGCGACTCCAACTTATCTAAAATCATTTTTAAATCGAAAAATCTCATGTGAAATACATAATTTTCAAAACGAACACAAAAATTATTTTCTAACATCGAAAAAATATTTTAACAATACACTTAATCATATATTTTTTCACATCGCTACAAGTTCACATCGTGGGTTCTTTTTCTTTTTTCTTTAAAGACAAAGGAGACATATCCAATAGTCCAGTGATTGCCTTGTAACAAGGATTCAGTTCACTGCCACATTTTGTTCCCGGAGAGATGGATGTTCTAACATACTTCGTTGCTGCAATAAGTGAAAAAACAAATGAATATCATATCGTCCGGTTTTAGCCGTTTAAACTATACCAATTTTTTATCAAAAAACTAAAGTGTTTTTGTCTATTATAAAATAACTATTTAAATTATACCCATTTTTTGTTTCAGGTGCCTAAATTGTTTTAAAGTAGTTATTTTATATTTTATTTTATAGCGTCTCTCAAGTCGTTCGTTAAAAAAATATTATCTTTTGTTAAAGAATTTTTTAAGCTTCAGATTTTTTTAACTGTTTTTACAAGTAAAATCAAAGTGCTTTGAAATTATTTTTTTAGAGTTAGAGTCTTGTTTTTATGTCTACAGTGATAAATTTTCACAATTGAAGATTTTTTTAATAACTTTTAGGAATTAATTTTTTATTTCAAATAAAATTGGGTGAAGATTTGTCGATCCAAATTGAAGCAGCAAAAAAGTGACTCCTTAAAATTAAAGTGGTATGAGACTTCGGATTATTTGATTTTTTTTTAAACAATTTTTTTCGAACTTAAAAATAATTATAAAATAAAGCTCTATAATTGATTTTAATAAAAAACATATGATTATCTTAAAATACTCAAATTTAATATATTATCTGTAAAATATGTGTACATAATACTATCTTATAATCATATTTAAACTATTAAAAAATAATTACAAAATAAAAAAAATATACATTTACTTAGAAAACTTATACAAAACAAAAAAATAAAAAATCCCCAAATTTTGCCTATTTATTTACAATAAAGCCCATGTTTTTTTTTTCTTTCAAGAGCATATAATATCTATTGGTCCAAAAATCAAGAAACATAAAGCCTAATTTCTTCAAAGCCTATTACATATAGTCCATGGGCTTAGAACTTCCAACAAAACTTGAAGGGACTAAAGAGGGTTTTAGTGCTACTGCTATTTCCACACCTCAGCAGTCGACCGTTCTAAAACTGGACCAGACATAACACCATGAAAGAACAACTATGATGTCTTCTTGAACTAATATGGTAAGATGTGAAAGATGGGACTCCATATAATGTAACAAGTTACGTTGAATGATAAGTCACCTGTTCTGTCTCGGTTCAATCCAAACTCCCACACTTTTGTGGGGTGGGGCAATGTCGGTCTTATCATCAGCTCCATCAAAATTATGAATACAAACCAAAGCAGTAAAAAATAATGTTTTGATAGAGATAAGAATGCCAAGTTTTGTCATATGCAAAACCCAGACCAAAAACTGTGATTTGGACCAAACTTTTGTGTTTAATATATCCTGAAAGATGGAGTGAAGTGAATGTAGGTTCTTTATCTTGATTCATCGTATCTCAAAAGGTCACTCTACCGAGTGGAGTGGAGTGGACTCACCTAAAAAAATTATGTTAGTGATTATAAGATAATATCTAATCGTAGATATTTTTAATTATTTGACAATACATTTACACTTTATAAATAAAACGATTTAAATTTGTGTCTTTTAAAATAAATATTATCCGCTTTTTATTTGAACACCGGTTGGATTCATTATGTTTATATTTCTAAAATGTATACAAATTCTTAAATTTAGTGTTTGATGGAAAAGAAAATGAAAAAAAGGCCGAAAAAGGGAGTAAAAGGGCTAAAATTCTTTATACCATTGAGAAACTGCAAGACTGAGTAACAAAGCTAAGAACCCCATAAAAGAAATGCCCACTAAATTTGACCACAATTTCCTCCATCTTCCTCTTACCTAAACCACCCACATATTTTCAAATCTAGGCCAAAAGAATGACATTAACCCAAGTGACTTTTGCCTAAGCTTTTTAATTTTTTTTTACTTACTTTAAAAAACATACTAAAAAAATATAATGGGAAATTGAAGAGAAGTTGTTTACCCTAAATATATATTAATTAATCAATCAATCACTATTATGCTGAATTAAGCATGGTTAAATGAAAACAAGATTAGTGGGGGAGTTGAAAACTACTTTACCGATAAATTATATCATGAACCCTTTTCACCACGTAATTTGTGATTTTAATCAATCGAATTCATTCATCTCATTTTTAAGATGAATTATCACTTTTTTTCTTATTTATAATAGGTGAGTGAGTAGTTATAGGTATTTACTTAAGAATAAACAAACTTGATTGCGTAAATTACAGATGACTTGATAAACAAGTTTCATGATATAATCTCTCCGTCCATATCACTTCATACACACTTACTTTTGCCTACTTGACCCCGTTTTTCGGTAAATTTTAGACCAATCAACATTGTCAACGTAGCTTTAATTGTTAAATAATCTTTTTAAGTCATTGATCGAGTGGATAATTTATAATTAGAATCAACATTAAGGATATTATAAAGAAAACATAAATTTCTATCTATTTTGTTGAATTCATCTTTGAAAGTTATAAACTAAGAATTAATAGGCAAATAGGTGTCTAAACAATGTTTTTCTTAATTGAGTATTTAAATTATATTTTTAGTTAAATAAGTATTTAACGTTTTATTTTATGATTTATTTAAATTTTTTCATTAATTTTTACCTATAAAGGATACATGTTATCTCTTAAAAATTTTCAAAATATATTAAAAATAAATAAAATAAAAATATATTCTTAAATTTTTAAATATTCTCAAAATCCATAAGCCTCAAATCCGACTACTCTCATCGACGTTGGTCGTGTTGCCAATAAAGGAATGAAGTGGCCTCTCCTCTTGTCAAACAAATCAAACGTCGTTTGTCCTGTTGTTGCTCATCATGAATCATTTGAATGAATTATTCAATAATTTTATGTTTCGTACAATATCAGTTAATTTCTGACAATAAAGTAATAGGGAAAATGGTTGTGATGATCCAACAACCGATGTAATGGGCGACGATATGGCAATTGATGACGAAATCGAACCAAATCAAGATTTAGATTTGGAGGAGATTTGATATTTTAAAATTTGGAATTGTTTTGTAAAATCCGAAAAACTTAAAGATTTACTAAAATTCTTAATAATTAACAAAAATTCTTAATAAAAATTCTATAAATTATGAATTTTTTAAAGATTATAATTAACAAAAATTCTTAATAAATTATGAAATAAAACATTAAATATTTATTTAATTTAAAAATAATTTAAATGTTTAACTGAAAAACATAACTTGACCACTTATTTAACCGTTATCAGAAACTAAGAAAAAAAAAACTTCTGCAATTACATGATAAAAAATTAAAAGCACCTAGTAAATCAAAGGTTTTTCCAAGCTGTTGAAATATCATGAGCTTAGAACTACATGTCTGATTTAATATTGTTTCTCCTACTACACCAAACACTGTTTTTTGAGCATCTTTTGCCCATTTTGGCAAGTAACCCATCAATGCCTCTGTACTTTCTATCTTACATGTCTGATTTGATGGTACAAGGGCAAGGGGGAGACTATGAATCGAGTCGGAGTAGGGAATACTAAAGACAGACATAACAAAATATATTAATGTTTTAATTTTTAATATTGTAATATTTAAAAATAATTATTTAATTCAGACCAGTTTTAATTTGATAAATTATTTTTAGTTTAATTTTAATTTTTTTGGAAAAAGAAAATCAAAATAGTATATAGGAAAATTATTATGTTCTTTTTTGTTTTAACTACTTAAAATAAAAAATAAATCTTAAACTATTTCATGTAACTACTTTAAGTTCCGTTACTTTTTAATTAAAAAATTGAACAATAAAATACTAATATATCATAAATATTTAAGTACTTATTTTAATTAAAAAACAGTCTGGGTACTTAAAAAGCAAAAAAAAAATATTATTTAAATAACTATTCTGATAAAAAAATAATTTCGATATTTAAAGTGATCACATACAATAATTTATTGACTTATTTTGCTAAAAAATTGTTTAGTTACTTAAAGCATAAAAAAATATATTTTAATTAGGGGTGGACAAAAAATCTGATTACCCGGTTTTGGTTTTAAATTAGATAAATTTTTATCTGGTATTAATTCTAGTGGGATTAGGACTAGATCCAAAATTTAGGTTCTGATTATGATCGGGACCGGGACTGGATCTTGAATTTTTGGACTCGGTACACGATGAATATCCAGTAATACCAGGATCAATACCAAATATCCGGTATTTATTTTTTCTTATCAAACTTTCTCTTTATGTATGAATATTATGAGTATGACTAGTTTTAAAACTTTAATTTTTAAGTCTATAATATTCTAATTTTATTATTTAATATTATTGTTGGTGATTGAAATTTTTTCTTCAATTACTCAATTTTTATAAATAAACTAATTGATCGGGTACCCAGTATTGACACCAATACCCACCATTCGTGTCTGATCACTCTTTTGTATCTCCATTGCGGCAAAAGACCCACGCCCAATTTTCATAGCTTTGGATCCGCTATCCTGATCATGATTTTCCTACCCGCAGAGGGAAAAGTCCTTCCCTTTTGGGCCGTTTGTGGGCGAGGAAAGATTCGAACCTCCGACACCGTGGTTCGTAACCACGTGCTTTAATCCTCTGAGCTACAGGCCCCACCTCGTCTTCACAGGATCTGTTCTCAGGAGTACTCTATTTTAAAATTTAGATTCCAATATAACTGAGATCGAGACTGATTTTAACTTTTAAAAATCAAATTATCGAGACTAAAACTAATTTTATTTAAATTTGTCGAATACTCGATCTCGTCACCCCTAATTTTAATAGTGGGTTCGTTTTTAGTTTCAGCCCATTTCTCTCTCTTATTATTCTGAATCAACTGAGGATACACGTGACAGATTTGTTATATTTGACCTCAATTATTTTAACTTTTTACTAATGCCTACGTCAATTATATTGTTTTTTTGCGTAATATAAAATATTTAGAATATTTATTTAAATGTAAAAGAATTAAATTATAGAAAATGTAAGAATTAAATTTTAGAAGTTCTAAAAAATTAATAAAAATAATATTTTTCATCCTTTTGATTTAATTTGAAATTTTTTATTAAAAATTCATCCATTAATATTAAATGTGCGACATGAATTGATTTAAATTAATTAAAATAAAACACTTAAATTAAAAAAAGCAATTAAAAGAAAAAAATATAAAGACATATTTTTCTTAGTTTATAACTATCATTAAAACGCTTCTTTTCTAAATATTCTATTAGTGGAGAATTAGTATGATGTAAGAAAAAATAAAAAATTACCTTAAATGTATTATAATATATTTTTTCTTAACTAACGTATCACATTTCAACAATATTTAATAACTCAGAACATGATAACTCTATAACTAAATTTAAGTTTAATTTTTATTATATAACTTTTTAAATTTTAATTATTAAAAATAAATAATTTTAAAATAATTTAATAATTATACGTAAACTTTATAAAAAATAATTTTATAACTTTGATACTAAAACTAAAAAATCGTAATTTAATAGTCAAAATATTAAAAAAACAATAATTATCCGACAAGCATTATAGTTTAATATTTAACTATTTTCGTGATTACAATTTTGATATACCAAATTCAAACACTAAGAATCCATTGCTTTTTTTTCCATTGTTGTATTCATACGACTTTATTGACAAAGAATGCAAATCTTCAGTATCGAATTTCACCATCACAGATCAATGGCAGACAACTTTTTATAAAATTCAATTTCATTTGAATTTATGGAATGTACAAATAGTAAAAGATATTATATTTTATTAAGATGATACAAGTTAAAAAAAATTAAAAATATATTAAAAAATTAAAAATTAAAAAATTAAACAGATATTATTTTATAACTATATTAATATATTAAAAATATAGTGTTTATAAGCCGTAATATGTTTACATTATACTTAGACAGGTACAAAGTTTGGAGACCAAACCAAATCCCGATCAATTTTTTAAAAGAAAAACTCAAACTTGAATTTATTTGGATAAATTACTTGAGTGGTCATTTAATTAATTTTGATCATCAAATTAAAAAAATTAAAGTTTGATTACTCAAATATTTAATTAGATTTATTTTGACCATCGTCATTAAAAAATTGACGAAGGAATAATATAATAATTAATAATAATTTATAAAATTATACATTTAATCCATGTTATTTATCTATTATATAATTTCAATTTTAATTTTATTAAAATCAGTAACTTAGATAAAAACATATATCATCATTAATTAAATAATTTTTTTAATTTTTTTTCTATTTAACCTCTTGAGAAGGAGCTCATTACTTTACGTTGCATCAAAAATTTCTTTATAAAATATATTGCACCTGTTCATATATATATATATTATATATTATAATTCAATAAATGCTAGGAAATAAAAAGATAAAAGAAATTGAAAGAGACTTAAATACTCAATATTTTAAATCAAAAATTTCAAATATTTAAATTTAAATATTTGAATATTTTAATTAAATATTTTTTAAAAATTAATATTTAATACTTTTATATTTAAATTATATCAAATATTTAAAATATTCAATTTAGTTTAATTATGAGAAAGATATTAGGTTAAATTGAATATTTTTAAATCAAATATATAATATTTTTTATATTTAAATTAAATTGAATGTTCAAAAGTATTTTAAATATTTAGCTTAATTTAAAAATAAAAAATATAGATCTATTTTTATTTTAATCGAATATTTAAAAATTATTTTTCATAATTTATGTGATTTTATCCCTCTAAAGTGGTTTAAGTTCAAGTCTCCTCTCAACTATTTTTACTTCTTTATTCCTTGGTATTTATTACATTATAATATATATATATATATATATAGAGAGAGAGAGAGAGAATGGTGCAATTTGTTAAAAAAATTGATGCAGTGGTAAACTTAAGTTTTTCTCATAAGATTGTCGGTTCAAATTTTACACCAAACACTTTCTTAATGGTTTTACACGTGTCACTGTCTCTTGGAGGGAAGAATATATTTAATAATAAATAAATTAAATTAAAATATAAAAATTATTTAATCGAAGATCAAATTAAAATTAAACTAAATTGATATAATAAATGAACATGAAATATGAAATCAAAATTATTTTCAACAAACTTATAAAAAGTGATCATTAGGTCCACGTTTGATCTTGAGCGACCGATCAAATAGAATAACTCAAAAAATAAAAAAATTTTGTTAATTTTTTATGTTTATTCTGAACTCTAACTATATTTATACAAATAAGAATCTCTTTCTTTACATGATTTTTTTCCATATAAATATATAATTTAATAATTTTTCGTTAATTGTTACGTCTCTTTTCCTCTATTTTATAATGATGATAGTTAAAATAAGTTCAATTAAATATTTGAATGATGAATTTTTACTTTTTTTAGTTCAATAGTCAAACTAGATCACTCTTAATATTTGGGTGATCACTTACATAATTTACCTAATTTATTTTTATGTTATTTTATATTAAATAAGGAAAATTTTAATTATATAACGTAGAACTCATTTATTTTACGATGATTATTATCATGCAATTAAAATATAAAAGATAAGATTATTAATTTCTTTCGATCAATTTATTCGTGTAAGAATAAATGAAATTTAAATATATCTCGTATCATATTATTTAAAATTATGAAATAAAACTAACAATTAAATGGTATAGTATGATAAAATATTAAATATATTTTTTGATGGGTAAAGAAGCGTACACGCTTATGCCTCTTTAAAAACCCTCCCTAAACCTAAATGAAGGAAAAAGAGTGCACAAGCGAGTACTTATAAGATCAGCGTCACAAACGGCTACAAGAAAATAAGACATTAATCAGGGATCAAATAAGTCTGGGTTAGTTGAATAACCTCACTATGTGGTGTATTATAAACACACAATCCAATCGGTTTACCTCTCATCATCCCAACAAGACAATCCGTAACTATGTTTAGTTGTCGCCTCACCCGCCTCACTTGTACCTCTCATCGCCTATCAAGCAAATCATACACCAAATCCATTAAATCACTAAATCATAACAAGTTTAGGTGGTGTATTAAATATTCTAAATAAGATTATAAATTTAAATCTTGATACGTAAATAGAAAAAATTAAATCAGAATGGTCGTTTTTATAACAAGTTTCTGTAAAATTCGATATAATTAACCTATCACTAAATCATAACTAACGGTTAAAAATGAAATAAATGTTATCCGAATGAACAGTTAAATTTTTTAAAAAAATATTGACCGTTTCGTTGTATGTTCTTGTCATCCTATTCATCCCTTACTCTTTCCAATCCAAATGCCCCTCTCGCCTCTCGGTTAGTTTCCGTTTCCCTGATTTTTGAACTCATTATTTCCATTTGTTGTTCAACACAGGAACCAATGAAGTTTGCACTGCCTCATGTTTCTTATGAACCAGTGACTCAAAACTCTCGTGAAATCCAATCACAGACCCATGTGACCAGGACACATTATTTCTCATGCCCCAACTAAACTACTGCTAATTTAATTAAAATTCAAACTTTTTGAATCCGTTGAGTTAGTTATAATTAAATCCATTCGTGCATCGAATCTAATCCGACATAATTGATTACCAAAACATTGATGCATATTAACGTATTTAAATTGAAAAATTTTACAATGGGTGTCGAACATCGCTGAACACCGTTAATGATGAACATTGTTGAACTAATTAATAAAGATTAAAAACTTTAAGGACTCAACGTATAATTATAAAATATTTAAAATAAATTTTTTTATTAAATTACTTTCTATATATTTTTATTTTATTTTTTAAATAATTGAATAAAATATTAATTTAAAATAAATTTAAAAAATAAAAAATCTTAAACTCTAAACCCTAAAACCAAAATCCAAAACCTAAATCACTAAACATTAAAATCTAAACCCTAAAATAAACCATAAACACTAAATCTAAACCCTAAAATATAAAACCATAAACACTAAATCTAAATCCTAAAATAATCAAAACCCCTAAACCTAAAACTCTAGAATTATAAATCTTAAACTAATTTCGGGCTTTAAGTTTAGGGTTTATTGTTTTTAGAGTTTCAATTTTTTATTTTAGGGTTTAGGGTATGATTATATTTTTTAGATTTTAGGGTTTTATTATTTTAGGGTTTAGAGTTTATGATTTAGTGTTTTGGATTTTAGGATTTAATGTTTAGTATTTTTAGCGTTTGAGTTTAGGGTTTTAAGTTTTTGATTTAATATTTTTATTTTTAAATTAAAAATAATTCAAATAAATTATTTTAAAAAATTAAAATATAATATATGTAATTTGTTTTAAATTTTATTTTAAATTATTTCAAATTATATGTTTAGTGCTTAAAATTTTTAATTTTTATTAATTAATTTAATAGTGTTTAACGATGTTCATCATTAGTGGTGTTCAACAATGTTCGACGCACGTGGTAGACTCATTCATCTATATTTTGTATCGATCGATATTCCGAATAGGTGGATAAAGACAACCTCCTACAACCATAACTACATGTTACTCAAACATGATTATCATTGTTTTTGTTTTGTCTTTTTTAAGATGAAAAAGGAGGAGGATAGGGTTTGTTGTTATGAGCCAAAGGAAATGAAAATCACAATCCTAGAATCTGTTTTCTCATCCATGGCCCAGGGTTGGGTTCCCACCCAAAAACAAACTAAAAATAGTGAGAGAAAGAAGTATTGAACAAAAAGGAAAACACTTGGAACACTTCCCTTTCCTATCAAGTTCAATCTTTTGTACCTTACAAAAACCAAACTCAAAAACACCCATAGCAGCTAAAGGACAAATCTCCCTTCACCCGCAACAAATTTATAATCTTAACTCAAATTAATCATAATTAAGAATAATTACCTTCCCATCATCCACGTCAAATTTATAATTTTAACTCAAATGAACTAAGAATCATAATTAAGGTAATTGGGTAAGAATATTATAAAATATGTTATCTTTGAAGGGATATTCTAAGGAACAAACTATTTTTCATGCCTAACAAAAAGAACCTTTTATATAGGGAATCAGTAGGAAAGAGAGCCTTCTGCACCACTTCTAATATGTTAAGACTACGTTTGGATATTAAAAGCTAATTCCATTTACAAGGACCTAACAAAAGATTTACAAAAGTAAATAAAAAAAAAACAGGATATTCATATTCTAGCTTTGGTTACACCAGATTCCCATATCTTTCCATTCCCTCTTTTTCTCCTCCCAAAGATTTAAAACAAAACGAAGGAAAAAGATTGTAATATTTGGATTTTGCTTTTGCTTTCTTTGGTGGTTCGGTTTTAGAGTTCAGAATTCCCTGGGGTCGACAAATAGAGAAAGTCCAGGGGGTGATTTAGTCCAGTCACCGACAGAACCGTCACTGTAGTCATCCCCAAGCCGTTTGATGCACCATAAATCTTCATCGCACGATAGACGCTTCCAATGTGGGACCCCGACTTTCAACGGCTCACGGTTCGCCACCTCGGTCACAACTACACTACACCCGCCTTGTTTAGCCAAGTTGTGCGCGTGTGCACACAACGCATGAACCAACCTCGCCGCAAATGGACCTTCCCCTCCTAAACCGTACAGGAAATGAATACCAAACGGCCTGAAAACCTCAGGAATCGACGGTAATCTCAAAAACGGCAGCAACTTGTCCACAATCCTTGTCGTTTTAGCCAATATTTTTCTCATTTTCGACGCACCGCGAACTTCCAACTTGAACACGTCCTTGCAGTTCCAAACACTCAAAACCGCCCATGACTCAGGTGGATCGGATAAAAACTTATCCGACCCAGACCACGATTCTTGCGTGTAACAACATCCACGTGGCACGGCCAGGAAAGTCCCCAGGCTGAGAGTATTATTAAGCACCGAATCAATATCGCGAGGGAAGAACTCGGTGGTGGAGAAACGACGGCGATACAGAGACTCAGCGTCAGAAGGAGAAAGCTTGATCAGGGTGACACGGTTGGAAACGGGGAGTTGGTGAGCGAAAACAGGGTTAACCAAAACAGAAGGAGTACGGAATTTGGAGTAACCGCATTTATCAGTGAAGAGATGAACAGAAGCTTGGTTGTCGTTTTCCGTTGCCATGTAAGAATATTCAACGCCGTTCTGGACAAACCAGTCCTCCATTCTTCGTACGAGCTTTAACCCGATTCCCATTCGCCTGAGAAGAAAACAAATTAAAACCATTAAAAACTCCAGCTTTTAACGTATTAAAATGTCAATAATTTACTGGGGCTGTCAATACCTGTGTGAAGGCGAGACCCTCAGGCCTAAAATGTAAGCAACTTTAGTGTAAATAGGGAGAGGTTCGGCGCCGGCGGGATCATTGGTTTTAGTATTCCGAGAGAGCTTTTTGCCACAAGTAACGGTTTTGATGCAACCTCGAATCATCCCAACTATTTCTTTCGTCGAGCTCAACTCAGCCACCTGTTTAATCATATACGTAAGAAGCAACAAACAGAAGAATGGATTTTTAGAAATAGATGAAGAAAGAATTAAAGAAAGATTACCAGCATGAGAAAAGCAGGGGAGTGGCGGACCCGGCAAATAGGATCACCCAAGAGGTCGGTGAAGAGAGAGAGTTTGCCGCTGGGACCAACTTCGCATCGTTTTTCAACTTCTTCCACGCTCGCTAAATCTCTCCTAGGATCAAACTCTCGTATCACTATAACACACTCATCGTCTCCCATGATGATTCTCTTTGTTTTCTTCCTCACACTCCTTGAGTATGTAGTATAAAAAATGGGGTTTTGGAGCAGTGGAGATGGATGGAAAACGAAAGGGTTTATATAGGTAAAACCGCAGCTTTTTCGAGGCTAGAGAATAGGTTAGAAAGATTATGACCTGGAAATCAGAATAGAGAAAAGGAAGAAATTCTGATGGATTTTCTTGGGTTCTTGTCTCTTTAGTCGAGAGAAGAAACTGAGAAGTTCATGGCCAGAGCAATCCTACTGGTTTGAAGCTGCCTTTAAATACTGATTTTTGTTGAGTATTTTTAATAAAATAACTTTCAAGACCCAAACCCTTTCCTTTTCTTTTTTTATTTAATTCAGTGCTTTTAAAAGTCTCTATCTCTCCATCACTCTTGTCTTTCTGTCTGTCTATATCTCTCTATTTTAAAATTAGTAAGAAAATATTATCATTTTTTAAAAAAGGTTAAACGGGTAAATTAATGGAAATAAATGAATGATAATGGAAATTTTTGTTATTAATCATCACAAAAAGGGTGCAACTGGAAATGGCGGCTATGGCTGCGCAGTCTTGTGAGCTTGTTTTTTTTTCCTTTTTTTTTTAATCTGTTAATTTCTCCGAATGGAGGCGTTACCATCATGACCCCATTTGCAATCATTTCCATCCTCCCTCTAATCTTCCCCCATCCATCTATCCATATCATCATCATCGTCATGAATACCATGACCATCTTTACTACATACATAACCGTTTTGTCGTTTCATGAAAAATATAAAAAAATCAATGTTTTTCCTCTGCTTTTCCTTCTTCAAGGATATTTGAAAATTTAAGAAACTTTACCGAATTATGGTGCCCACTTTTAAAAATATATACATAGTATTTTAAATTATTTTTAAAATATTATATTTTTTATAATAAAAGTAAAATCGGATTCTAAGGATTTTAATTTTAAATAATATTTATATTTTTATTAAAAATTAGAATTTAACTAAAAGGATCTCGATTTTAAATAATATTTTATATTAAAGTGGAATTATATTTTTTATCATCATTAATATTTTTCAAATAAAAGATAAAAATAAAATCAGATTATATTCTCACAGATTTTTTTTAATATAAAAATATTATAAATTTGAAAATAAAAACCGAGCTGCCATATTTCTTTAAAAAATTGAGTTGTCATATTCATGGTATTTCCTTAAGTTTTCTGAAAAAAAAAAATTTGAATTCTAAAACATTATGCTATGATTTAAAAATTATCACGACCCGGATTTAAATCTGAATATCAGATTAATCCGAAGAATTAAATTCCGATATTTAAGTCTTGGGTTTGAGTTCTGGATCCTGACTCTGGTTGAGTTGGGTTGTAAATTGAGCCTTGCCTAGTAATGATATTTTTGATAAATGTACCTAAATGAGATGAGAAAGAAGAAGGTTTGGGTTTTTTTGGCTGCATAGGATGATCACATTCTTTTCTTTCTTTTCTTTTTTTTCTTCCTCAACTTTGAAGCAAGAAAAAGAGGTGGTTAAAGGTGTGATCTTTAAAGTTTTTATCGAGAATCATATTTTTGTGTTGGAGAGAAAGTTTTAGAGCTCTAGGCGATTTAACGGTTCAAACCTATATTTTCGTGCAGATGTATCGATACCTTTGGCAGGGGTATCGATATCTTAGCGAAGAAAATATGGACGAGTTTAGCAGGCGTTTCGGAACGCTCAACCCATGTTTTGATATAAAATCTCCCAATAGCAAATCGTTTAGCTTAGTGTATCGATATGGAAGGGTTTTTCCTTGGGTTTTGTTAAATTGTTTAGCTTAGCGTATCGATATACAAAGGAGGTGTATCGATATCGAGTATGTTTCAATACTTTATATAGGTATATCGATACGGATATGTTTCTTTCGGTCTTAAGCCAATGCCCTAGCATATCAAAAATGCAAGGGAAGTGTTTCGACATAAGTCGTTTTGATATTGTCATATAGATGTATCGATACACCTGTGTAATTCGTACAATGTTTCTAAGGGTTGAGTCGAGGGCTTCATAAATTTATATTAGGGGTTTCTATGGGTTAATTCAGCTAGTAAATGAATACTAAACCCGAGAATTTGGCACCTCATTTAAGTGATAATTGGTTAAACACACGGTAACTACTATGAAATTGATATGTAATGAAAACCCAATGGGTACTTATGATATAAATATATAATATAGTAAGCTAGAGACCTTACTTAATGTTGATGGATCGCCTAGAATTATATATTACTATGTGATGGGTTTGAACACCCTTATTATATATGATCAAAGTGTTACAACACTCGAAGACTTTCCAAACGTAGGATCTTAATGCTTAGTGGATGCGGGCTAGTTCGAAGATGCTTGATGAACCATTCCAAGCATGGATGTATGATCATGATGCTTAGTGGACGTGGGTCCTGCTCGTAGTGTATGATCCCGATGCTTAGTGATCGCGAGCTGCATTACTTATATATATGAGATATATAGACTTGAGATGTTGTGGGGACTTCTATTGACATGCATATGCCATGGACCAATATTTGTACATATATGATATCTTGTGGTTAGGCGGATATGATAACGTCATCGTACTCATGCCATATCATCATACATGTTTTATATGTTTATTTATGCTATGTGTAATGTGAATCGGTTAGTAGAGTACCCATTGAGCTTCTATTTAGCGTTTCGAAATGTATTTTTATGCGTAGGTTAAAGAAAGATTTAAAGCGAATGAGTATTATCGTGGTTCGTTTCAGCACCGACGTTATTGTCAGAGTACTTTTACAAGATGTATAATTGTAACTCTTGTTTTATTTTGTTAAGTCGGATGCTTTTAAACGAGTGCTAATATTTTGAAGCTCCAACTATTTTTAATTACTTAGATTCACATTTTGAATTGGTTTGGAAATTATGAAATATGATGGATTTGGATTTGGACTCGTTTTTTTAGCTTTTTGAAATAAAATTTTAAAATATGAGTTTTGGGCTAGAGATCCAATATGACATCGGGTTAAGAGTGTTACAAAAATATTATTTTATTTTTAAAAAATACTTAGTATCTTCCAATTAATATTTAATTTTTGGATAAATTATCATCAAAATCAATTAAATTTAGACTCTTATAAATTTCAATTCAACTTTTTTATTTTTTTTAAATATTGCACTTATAATTTCAATTAAATTATCTCTTATATTTTAAAAATTTCTCATTAATTTTTTTAAAAATTAATATATAATTTAATTAAATCTTATTTTTATATAAAAAATAATTTAACCCTTTAAATTTTTAAAAATTAAATTACTCAAACTTTTGTCGATCTTACTTTACGGAATAAAATGACGAATCTATATTAGGAGAAATTATATTATGAACCATTTTCACAATTTCATTTATGGTTTCAACCAATAAAATTTGCCAATCTCATTTTCTCAATGTGAATCATTACATGTTGAGTTGATCGATCTTGATGGATGGCCAAGAGGAGAGTAAATTAACAATTAAAATTTTTCGGCGGAGGAATTTTGGTAAAAATATGAAATTCAAGGACACAAAGAATTATAGTGGTTCAAGCTTCGGAACAAGCTCTACATCCACTATCTTAGCTCCCACTAAGGATTTTGAAACCAATTCACTAATGGAGTTCGACCTTTTTCTCGGTTCAAAGGATAACCGCTATAATTCGAATCAATTATTCGACCTAAGAATTGATTCAACCTCACAAGTTAAAAAGATGAAAGAAAGAAAAATAATAATCTCTCACAAGATAAAAGATTGCACAATTACAAACAAACTCTCTCCAAACTCAAAATACAAAGAATCAAAGTGAGAGTACTTACCATTTGATGGACGATTCCACCAAGAGATGATAAGAGAAGGAACTGATCATGTACGTCAAAAGAAGTGACTGATCTGGTAAAAACCCCAAGAGAGTCCTCATCATCTATACCCTCATCCTTGAGACCAAAAACAACGACAAAGGTGACAACAGTGGTTTTGAAGGATTGACCCATGAGAAATGATTCAATGGCCACTACCTTACTCTTGTCCTTAGAAAGAATACATGAGGCATTAGTATAAAAGAGAAGTACGAGAGTGGGAAAGAACTTGTCGGTGTGAGTGAAAGAGCTCAAGAATTTCCAATCCATAATGAGATCATAGTACCGAAATTGGAACTTGAGAAAATACATAAACGATACTTCCACACACTGTTCCTTCTTGAGAGGATAGTTGCGGTAGAGATTGAAGTTGTGAATCCTACTCGCAGTATTCAAACTTTTTGCAAAAACTTCTTGAATATCAATTCGAGAAGGACAAGAGGATGAGGAGCTATCGGCTTCGGTTTGGGATTGCTTCTTTGGTGCCATTGATCTAGAGATTAAAACAATTTAGGATTAGATATATATAAAATCATGTATGCTCTATCAACCTAATTCAATCCTATTAATCTATAATTAAAGGTATTTAGAATTTCAAAAAACTCTTGAAAAACCATTAAAAACTGATACGATAAAATTAATTTATATTCTAACCAAAAAAATTGATTTTGAAAAAATTTTGTAGGATTATGAAAACTCATACAATAAACATTAATAAAACAATCAAAATCTAAATTTTAACATCCAAAGAATCAATGAAAATAAGGTTTTTTGAAAAATTACCTTGAATTGAGATTAAGATGAATTCTTGGTTTTTGTAGAATCAATTGATGATATAGTTTAGGCTTTGATGTGTAGATGAAAATCTCTCAAAGAAATCGTTGAATTTATATTGAAAACGAATGAATTTGAGGGGGGTTAAAGAATAATTCGGCTAGAGTTTTAGAGATTAAGTTTGGAAAGTATTTTAATTAAAGAGGAATTAAGTTTTGTGCCTTTTAAAAAATTCTGCCGTCTCGTGTATCGAAACTGGTATCGAAATAGTCTATTTCAATGCTAGTACCGATACCCTGGTATCAAAGCACCGTTCAAAACCAGTTCTTCCCAGAACTTCCTAGATGAACCACGAAGAACAAGTATCGAAACATGTCCAACTTGTTTCGATACCTCCTAACTGAGCTTTGCATTTTAGGCTTCTAAAGTACTAGAAATGAGTCGCTAAAGTCCCTAGAAGCATGCAAATGATGTTATGACATGATTAAGATGCATGAACAAGTTCATACTCCCCCTAGCAACATGCATAGAAGCAACAAGATGCAAAACTAATATAAGCATGATTCAAACACGATTCAAGCATATTTTGCACAAAAGTAATACTTAAGAGGTCAAGAAAGGCTAGTTAGACCTAACTCTCTCCTACGAGTCTAAAAGCTCTCTTTTTCTAAAGGTTTGGTAAAGATATCCGCTAATTGATTTAAGGTGTCAATAAACTCTAAAACAATATCATTTTTAGACAAATGATCTCTAATAAAGTGGTATCTAATTTCTATGTGTTTAGTTTTCGAGTGTTGAATGAGGTTCGTAGTAAGAGATATGGCACTAATATTATCGCATTTTAAAGGTATGATTTCAACCTTAATGCCATAATCTAAGAGTTGTTTCATCCATAGCACTTGAGCACAATAACTCCCTAAGGATATGTACTCCTCTTCGGTGGTAGATAAAGCTACACTATTTTTTTTCTTAGAGAACCAAGATATAGTCATACTACTTAGGAATTGACAAGTTTCAAAAGTATTTTTCCTATCAATCTTACAACCTCCATAATCTACATCCAAAAAACCATGCAATCTAAAGGAAGAGTCTTTAGGATACCAAAGACCTAAATAAGGTATGTCTCTAAGGTACCTAAAAATTCTCTTAATGGATACTAAGTGTGATTCTCTAGGACTAGGTTGAAACCTAGCACACAAAAAAACACTAAACATGATATCTGGTCTACTTACGGTAAGGTAAAGCAAAGATCCTATAATTGATCTATATAATTTAGAATCAACACACTTACATCCTTCATCTTTGTCAAGCTTAGTTGATGAGCTCATTGGAGTGGCTTGAGGCTTTACATTCTCTAAGCCAAACTTCTTGAGCATATCCTTGATGTACTTAGCTTGATTGATGAAAGTATCATCCTTCCTTTGTTTGATTTGGAGTCCCAAAAAGAATGAGAGCTCCCCCATCATGTTCATCTCGAATTCACCTTACATTAACTTAGAAAACTATTGACAATAACATTCATTAGTAGATCCAAAAATAATATCGTCAATATAAATTTGAACTATTAAGATGTTATTTTTAAACTTTTTTTTATAAAAAGTATAGTATCCGCCTTTCCTTTTTCAAAATATTTTTTAATTAAAAATTTTGAAAGTCTTTCATACCAAGCTCTAGGAGCTTGTTTCAAACCATATAAAGCTTTTGTTAATTTAAAAACATGATTTGAAAATTTTGGATCTTTAAAACCCGGTAGTTGTTCAACATACACTTCTTCATTTATAAAACCATTTAAGAAAGCACTTTTGATATCCATTTGAAAAAGCTTGAAGTCATGATAGCATGTAAATACAAGTAACATCCTAATGGCTTCCAAGTTTCATCAAAATCTATTCCCTCCTCTTGAGTGTAACCTTAAGCAACTAATCTAGCTTTATTTCTCACTATGTTACCAATCTCATCTAGTTCGTTTCTAAAAACCAATTTAGTTCCTATAGTAGACTTATTACTAGGCCTATCAACTAATATCCATACATTACTTCTCTCAAATTGATTTAACTCTTCTTACATAGCCAATATCCAAAACTCATCGTTTAAAGCTTCATTGATATTTTTAGGCTCTATGTATGAGATAAATGCAATATGGTTCATTAATGTAAGAGAAGAGAGAGTAGTTACCCCCTTGGATAGATCACCCAAGATTTCACCACTTTTGACATAGTTGAACTCCCTTGGGTTGCTCACTTCCCTTTCTTCAAGCTTTACATCTCCTAAAGCTTCAATTGGAAGTTCTTGTGTTTCTTTATTGGTTGGAACCCCATCCACCTTTGATGCTTGTCCATCATTAATGGTTTCAATGATTCTGACATCATCATCATCACAAGAATCCTTCATAGAAATGAGGTTATCATCGAAAACCACATGTATTGATTCTTCTACAGCTAAGGTTCTTTTGTTGAAAACTCTATAAGCCTTTGAATTTAAAGAGTATCCAAGAAAAATGATTTTATCATTTTTTGTATCAAATTTACCTAAATTGTCTTTCCCATTATTTAAAACAAAACACTTGCACCTAAAATGATGAAAATAGCTAATGTTAGACTTTTTGGATTTTAAAATCTTATAAGGAGTTTTCTTTAAAATTGGCCTAATCATTACTCGATTAATAATATAACAAGAAGTGTTTGTAGCTTCCGCCTAAAAATATTTTGGTAAATTATTTTCACAAAGCATGGTCCTAGCCATTTCTTCCAAAGTTCTATTTTTCCTTTCAACTATACCATTTTGTTGAGGAGTACGAGGAGCCGAAAAATTATGGCTAATCTCATTTTCGTTACAAAAATTCTCAAAACCTAAATTTTGAAATTAGGTTCCATGATCACTTCTAATATGAAAAATTCTTTGATTAAGATCATTTTGAGAAATATTTGAAAATGTGATGAATTTTTTTAAAGCTTCATCTTTTGTACTTAAAAATAGAATCCAAGTATATCTAGAGTAATCATCAACAATAACGAGTGCATATGATTTTCTATCTAAGCTAGTTGTCCTAATAAGTCTAAAAAGATCCATATGAATCAATTTTAATACTCTGGTAGTTGAAACATCATTAATAGACTTAAAAGAAACTCTCTTTCATTTACCCTTAGCACATGCATCACAAATCTTATCTAAAGAGAACTTGAGCTTAGGTAAACCTTTAACTAGATTTTGGGAGGCTAGTTTCTCTAGAACACTTATGCTAGCATGTTCTAGTTTCCTATGCCATAACCATGCATCATTTCATCACTAACTACCAAGCATGCATGAGATATGTTTATGTCATCTAGATGCACCATATAGATATTTTCTATGCGATGACCTATGAGCATTGTTTTATTAGATTTTATTCTATTATTTTGCAACCACTTTTATCAAAAGACACATAGAATCCTTTATCACATAATTGAATAATACTCAACAAATTTTGCTTAAGACCATTAACAAGTAAGAAATTTTCAATAAGGATAGAGGAGTGATTACCAATAGAGCCAATACCCTCAATTTGACCTTTGAAGTTGTCACCAAGAGTTACTACTCCACCACGTTTGAGCTCCAACTCCTTAAATCATCTATTGTCTCCGGTCATATGCCTTGAGCATCAACTATCAAGGTACCACATGTTTTGTCTTGAAGCTTTGGCCTTGAAGCAATGCTCAACCAACAAACAAAGATTTAGTTTTTGAATTTTGGTATCCAAACCATTTTGGGTCCATGAGAGTTAGTCCCTAAAAGATTGTTCCCTTGGGAATCCAAGAAGAAATGACATTCATATTATTAGAAACAAAGTTCCTTAGGAACCCATACACTCCTAATTTTTCTATATCTAGCATGCCTTTGAAAATTTCTTTGTTTGTGATTTTGAAAATTCTTTTTCACATGATTGGTTTTTGAAGAACTACCTTTTTCAAAATTTTGGCTACCAACCACTTTGATTTGATCTTTGATCTCATTCACCACTTTGTGATGATTCCTCACTCAAGCTTGAAATAAGGTTGTTCAAATCCATATTTTCTTTTTGAAAAAAATTTAAACCATCATTTAAAACAACAACCTTTTCTTCAAAATCCAAAATAGTTTTTGTCAATGAATCATTTTTCTTTTTTAAATCAAAAATAATTTACTTGTTTTTCAAAACCGATTCTTTGAACTTTAAAACTAACTCATCCTAAACATCTTGTAACTCATCAAATGCATCATATAGTTCATCATAAGATAAATCATTACAAGATGGTTCAAGGATTACCTTGAGCTCATCAAAAGCCATGAGACACAAGTTGGCCACTTCATTGTCCTTATCGGATGATGACTCCTCATCACTCCATGTGGCAACATGGGCCTTTTGCTTATTTTTCTTCCCCAAACCCTTCCTTTTATATAGTGGGCAATCGATCCTAATATGAATGAGCTTCTTGCACTCATAGTAAATGATTTGATATTTCTTCTCTTCTTTGCCCTTTCCTTTGAATTCTTTCTTTCTTTGGAATCTCCTATTCCGATTAGACCTCATGAGCCTAGTGAATCTTTTAGCTACCATAGCCAATTCTTCTAGCTCTTCTTCTTCACTTGTGTCTACTTCTTCTTGAGACATTGAGGCTTTAAGAGCAATCCCTTTCTTCTTCTTTTCAAGCTTCACCTCTTCCTTCTTTTTCTCTTCTTCCCTTTATTTCTTCATAATCTCATGGGTGAGAAGAGAACCCACAAGAATGTCAAGCTTTAGAGTCTTCAAGTCTTTAGCTTCAATGATAGTGGTCCTTTTGTTATCCCAAGACTCATGAAGAGAATAGATGAGCTTCCTTACGAGTTTCTCTTCCGGTATGATCTCACTAAAACCCTTAAGACCATTGACGATCACCGAGAATCTATCTAACATCTTGTTGATATCTTCATCTAGCTCCATCTTGAAATTCTCATAGTTGAGATTGAGAAGACCTATCTTTATCTCCTTGACATCATTGGTGCCCTCATATGTAGTCTCCAAAGAGCCCCAAACTTCTTTGGCACTTGTACAAGATAACATCTTGGAGTAGATGTCGGAGCCTAAAGCATAAAAAAGGATGTACAAGGCTTTATCTTTGGTAGATATCTTTCTTCTCTCCTCGTCGATCATCTAATTCCTTTTCTTTGACACTTGTCGATCTCTTTCTATCTGCATTGAAATTGATGGGCCATCTTCAATTATATCCCAAAGGATATAATCATTAGAGTTGATGAAGAGCCTCATTCTATTCTTCCAATACGGGTAGTTGTCATTGTTGAAGAATGGAGTTTTGGTGATGGAGTGAGACTCGTTCCATATTCCGGAGATGGAGGCCATTGTATTTGACTTGTAGATGTGATCAACACTCCTTGGATCTTCTTTGGTGGATGTGAATCCCTTCAAAGATCTAGCTCTGATACCAATTGTTGAGTTTATCGATCTTGATAGACAGCCAAAAGGGGAGTGAATTGGTAATTAAAATTTTTCGGTGGAGGAATTTTGGTAAAAATATGAAATTGAAGGATACAAAGAATTATAGTGGTTCAAGCTTCGGAACAAGCTCTACATCCACTACCTTAGCTCCCACTAAGAATTTTGAAACAAATTCACTAATGGAATTCGACCTTTTTCTCGGTTCAATGGATAACCGTTACAATTCGAATCAATTATTCTACCCAATAATTGATTCAACCTCACAAGTTAAAAAGATGAAAGAAAGGTAAATAATAATCTCTCACAAGATAAAAGATTACCCAATTACAAACAAACTCTCCCCAAACTCAAAATATAAAGAATCAAAGTGAAATTACAAGAGTTGGGAGTCAAGATGTGCAATGAGTGCTTTGGGAGTTGGATTTGATTGCTTGGATGTTGCTTGAGGTTCAATAGTCCTTAATGCTGTTGAAAATGCTTCATTTTATACTCTCTCATTGAATTCTAACCGTTATGGTTGTTGGGAGTGTAAATAAGGCCGTTAGAACTTCATATTTCCACCATAAATGCACTATGTAGTAAGCGATATCGAAACATGGGCTATTTGTTTCAAAACATACCAAAGTAGAAATAGTCGTTGTGCATTTATTATAAGAGGTATTGATACATGGTTCGATACCTTTACAAAACTGTAATTGTTGGTATCGATCCTTGTTTCAAAACAGGCTAACCATCATTTAAAAACTTAACTGTCACCAACAGTCGACTCATTAAATGTCAAAAGAGCCGTTGGGAATTAAAGATAGATGATTTTTACTATTATAGGCGTTTCAATTGACAATATTATACCAATTTTGTCCTTTTATTATTTTATTATAAATCCATACTCATGTCAAAATTTTTTAGAAATCTGGACTTTCATTAAATTTGTTTAAAAGAAATCGTTTTTATAAGAAACGATTTCATAAGTCACTTTTTATAAAATAAGATTTTAATATGATAAGATAAAAATAATTTTATGAGTCTTTTAATATAAAATCGCTTTCTATCAGATATGGCTTTAAAAATCTTTTTGCGTAAAAAGCGATTTCTTACTTAGGTGAAATAACAAAAAAAATATAAATTTATAAATAAAGTTAGGAAAGATATACTATAATTCTAATAAAATAATTAATAACGAATATTAATTTAAAATTGTCCGTGTCAATTAGTTAGCTAAGTGAGAAATGTGCAACGTGTCGTGATGGTAACCGTTTATCACTGATGTAGTGATTCCCGCATGAAACTGTGCCGTTTGATTGAAGTTGACTACACACTGCAAAAGCGGCTGTATTTTTTCATTACAATCATCCCCGTTGAAGCTAGTATCCTAGAGTGTTTCATTGACATTGTAGCGTCGATTGGATTTTTCGATCAGTATCACTTTACCTTCAATCTCTTTCAAAATGGATCAGAAAAACAAACGGACGGTCATGATGGTGCCACTTCACTGAAACCTAGATTCTACACACTGTCAAGACCTAAACCCTAAACCTACATGGATGCTTATCTTTTTGAGTTACGATCTAATTTTTACTTTTTTTTTCTTATTAATTTTAAAGATAACTATAAAGTAGTATTTGACATCTCATATTTATTTATTTTTTGTTTTAAGTATATTATTTAGTGATTGATAAAATAAATATTTAATGTTACATATTATTTTTATTTTAATATTTTATTCGATTAAAAGAAAAAAAATTACGTATAACAAGTTTTATAATTTTTTATATTTTAGTCAGTGTCCATTAAATTTATTTAAAGAAAATAGTATACCGACTAAGAGAATAAAAATAATATTAATAATTTATCATATATGATTTTTTCTTATTCAATATATCACATGTTTTTTCTTTTAATCAATATATTATTAATTTTTAACAGTAAAATATTAAAATAAAAATAAAATATTATTTTAAATATTATTTTACTTAATAATATATAAAACAAAAAATAATGATATTGGATATATAATTATCCCTTAATATTAATTATCATCATTTGGTTTAATTTGGAAAAATATTTGTTTTCTATTTTAAGAAAATATGACTGTTATTGAAATTATTCAGAGATACGTGATAAATTTCACAGTAAAAATAAAATTATTTTCAAAATATTTTATATTTTTATTATATAAGTTTCATATCTTCCAAAGAAAAACAGTAAATATATATTTTTATAATAATTAAAGAGGACACCAATAAGCAAATGGTAAATATAATGTTATTCAAATAAGGTAACGTTTATTTCATTGAAAATAATATTTATTTTCTTTTTAGATTTTTTTGTATTTGTTTGTATGAAATAATCTTGTCAGTAGAAATTAATATTTATGTTAACGGAAAATAAACCAGTATTTATAATTTTTCACTATTCAAAAAGTAGGTTGCTTTTTTAAATAACAACTTGTGAAAATATAATTTTAAAATAAAAAAAAAACAATTTAAATCAAATTAAATTTTATTAAATGAATAATATATTTATAATTTTTTTAAATATTAATCTTAGATTATATTTTTACTGTATACTTAGTTTTGGTGAATAAATCTCTTGGATATTTTTTAATATACAAAATATCTTAAAACGAGATATATTTAAGCGAAACTAAACTGTTTATCACTTGAACTAAACCTTGTTGTTAACTTATATATTTTAACAACTTTCAATTATCGCAAAAATTATAAAATAATTTTTAATGTATATTTTCTTCATGTATATTAATGTAATGGCCAAAAAAATAATTTATGTGTAATAATATGGAATTTATAATTTATACTTGACGATTTAAACTATTTTTTGACGAATTATTTGTTATTTTAATTATTTTTATACATGTATATATCATGTTATTGTTAGTTACATACCGTATTAAGAAGTATAAGAAAATAAATATGCAATAATATAATTAACGAACCTTAAAAGTGTGTTAACTAGTTAATTATATTAAAATTAATTTATAATTTTCACTCAGAGAATTAATTAATAAAATATTTTACTCACTCTATTCGGAACTAAAAGCAGTAGTCTTTTTTTAAGTGACTGTCTAAAGGCACAGTTTTATTTTAAAATTAAAGTGCTAATAATAATAATAAATTCATTTAATAATTAATAGAAAAATAGCTTATTGAAAATGACCTGAAATTATTTAGGATTTAATCTATTTAAAATGAACAGTTGAGAGAGATGAAAATGAAAGGAAAGTTAGTGACAAGACATGTGAAGTTAAAACCAAGTATCCTAGGCTTGGGAGATATAAAATTATAATTTTTTAAAATAATCTATACTAAAATTGTAATATCGAAAAAAATATATTAATTTTTAATAGTTTAGTTTAAATAATAAATAATTTTTTAATAGTTATATATAAAAATCTTCGTTAAAATTTATTTATTAAAATCAAACGTACGACGTAAATTGATCCAAATTAATCTTGGTTGAATTTTAAAAATAAAAAAACTAATTATCCTTAAGCTTGGGTGATATAAAATTATAATCTTTTAAAACAATCTATATTAATATACTTTTTATTGGGAAAATGTATTAATATTCTATTAATCTACTTTCATTGTAAATTATATTTAATTTATTTAAGTAGGAAAATGGGACCCTAATTTGATGGATCATGTTGAAATATCTATGTGTGTTAGTGGGGGTTGGTATGTGATTATTGGGGGTTGATTTTGACTCTCCAATTGTAAACTAGCAATTATTGAAGCTAACTATATATTTATACACTTTTAAGCAAGATTTGTGGATAAAATTAAAGGCTTCTTTTAACTTTTATCCAAAATAATATAATAAAAAACCAAAGTTTGCAAATTTGTTGGAGAAGTTGAATTATATCAAAATATTATGTGATATAAGTATAATAATATTTGTCCCCCCACAAAATATATATATATATATATATACATACCATTAAATAAAGAGTAAATACAATAATTTATAAATAGAATCGATAAAATTAGAGTAGAATAATTATATTAGTCAATCTGATCATTAAAGTATAAAATAGAATTTTACAATAAAAGAGTTAATTAATTTTTTAATTGAGTAAAAATATCTGAAAAATTATAGATAAACGAATATCATTATCTTTTAAAGGATAAACATCATTGACACTAAGTTGATTATTGATCCAATATATGACATATAGACATTAGCCTAATTGAGTTGGTTTATTATGTTAGAAAATAAAGTTTGAGTGTCTATATTTATATAAGAAAATAATTGGATTGGTTAATTAAAAAAAATAAACTAAGTAACCAAAATTAAGAAATTGTTATATTCCCTATTTAATCATATTAATACATAAGTAGGTAGTTAAGACAATAAGGTATATTTATTCCCACAACTCTCTAATTAAATTAATCCCCTAAAACAATCGTAAGCAAAATCATATTTTTGTCTCCTTCATTTGCTGATCAAATGTATGCACATCACATCATTATATATATAATAACCTAACTCTCCTTTCATTATAAAAAAATTAGACAAATATATATATAAACTTTTTGTTCATATATATTAAATACTTACGTTTTGAATCTGTAGAGTGATTCTAGCGGTAAAAAATATATAATTCATTCAGGTGATATGGGTTTGAATATCATATATATATACGATATGTATGCGTTATTAAGGGTTAAAAATGAACATATATTAATTTGTGACCACACCTATATATTTAATTTTTTAATATATTTTTAAAAAATATCAATAAATTATATTTTGAGTTAGAGAATTTGAAAACTAGTGTCTAAAACTAACTCATATAAACTAATTTTTATTATATGAAATCATCTTATTCATTAATGGTGAATAATATTATGCAACGTTATTTTTTTTTTTGAAATCAAACATATCAAGTGACTTTCAACATGTATTATTGTATTGTTAGTGCTGAACTTTATTTATTTATTTAAATCTATCAAGTGACATATAACCATTAAAATCGAATTAAATTGAAGAAGGTGACTATGTTGACAATGACAAAGAGAGTAATGAAATATAGCATGAAATCATGGATGACATGAACATATGGAAATTGATAGTAATGTTACAGAAATTATGGTGATTATGACAATCATAATAATAGATGACAGAGACGCAATTAATTTGTTTAAATAATATTTTTTTAATTCTCTAACTTTGGAAATATTGTTCTTTTATCATAATTTTAAATTAATTTAATCTTAATTTAATTTGTGATACTAATAAAAGAGATAATGATATTAATTTTAAAAGAGTTAAATTTAAATAATTTTGTTTATAAGATGTATGATATTAAAAGATTTTTAAAAAATAAATATATATTATCTTTTAATCATTAAATTGATAAATGAATAAAAGTAACGGTTAAGAAAATAAATATTGAGTCAATAAGTATGAAGTGTATTAACGAGGAGCGTTACACTCTCAAGAGAAGGATATAAATTAAAATCTTAAAGTTGATATTATAAAAGAGACAATCTTACACTCAAAACATAAATTATAAAACAAACATGCATATTACTAAAAATAAAAATTAAAAAATCAAACATTAAATTCAAATAATAAATTTATAATATTAATATATATCCTTCCCTATATTAATAAATATTACTTTAGATTTTGAATATTAAAAAGTAATTGGGTGATTCTATAAAGAATATATAAATGTATTTTATGTTATGAGTATCTTTATTTATGGTGGATATCTATATATTTTAATAAGAATTTAATGTATTTTATTTTTAGGATTTAATACCTATTGAAATTAGTGTTTCCATCTTATGCCTATAAATATAGACTTTTGGAGAAAGCATTGTACACAATTATACTTTGAGAATATAATACAAATCTTTCTCTTTTTGTCTCTTATCTTTGTTCATCTATTTTGTTCTTATTATTTACTTTATTCACAATATGTTATCAGCACGAGACTCTAATCAACGAAGGTGTTTTTCGTTCAAATCTTAAAGGAGTTATTAAAAAGAATTTGTTACTAGCATGAATCAAAGAGAAATTCTTATCCCTCTATTGTATTTTAATTATCAATTATTTTTCTCTCTTGACCTTTAACTTGATTTTTAATTTTTGAAAAACATTGGTTATTTGGTGTTTCTGTAGCCATAGAGTGTTAGAGTATGCCCAAAGATCAATCATATGATGATTGTAAGGAAACTTTTATTTACCAATTTTATTGAATAAAGGCATTACCATTGTTGTTTTCAGTTATATGTGTCAATGTATAACATAAACTGAGCAACAATAAGGTCCATATAATAATATATATTATTATTAAAAGATTCTTAGTCAAGTATCATTATGGGTATGAGCAATAATAATACGCTTAAGATTAACATGTGATTAATTGATGATAATGAGTTTTCATTGACATAGAGATGTCAGAATTAATACATGAATATATTAGTAGTGAATAATATATTGGATTGACCCCCTATGAGTATATATCTTGGATTATTATGTGACGATCACGATATTGCTCATAGTGACAACTATATGTATGATCCTTAGACTTGAGATTATTACTATCTCAATATATGTTGTTTTATGTTTTGATGCAATTAAACGTGTCTCGTAATTTGTTACACTATAAAAACTGTCATTGAACATATTACAATGTATCTAGTGAGATGTGAATGATCAAGATAGAATTTGTCCTTCCTACATAATAAAAAAATATATCAAAGGCCACTTGATTGAGTGAGACAAGAAATGCATGACCATGTTTGAATACGTTGATATGAGATATCATAAATTATTCATTAAAAGTAGTCCACTCTAGATATCAAGAAATATTAAAATAGGCTATACAAGTGTGACTATTCTAAGACTTGTGCCTATTAAAGATATAAAAGGACAAAAGGATATAATATATTAAAAGAGTTGGTCACGGACATGATACATCGAATCATGATCTCTTGTAAATTAGATGACAATGGTATATTACTAGATGTCACTTATTGTTTGTAATACTAGAATTGTTTTAATATTATTACTAACGTTACAATGAGCCTACAGGGTCACACCCATGGTTGAAAAAGAACACATATATATATGTGTGTGTGTAAGTAGATTATATTTAATTCCGAATTTTAAATAAAGGATATAATTAAAGTAATTATATCTCCTTTTCAAATTCAAATTAAATATAGATTCCAAAATTTAAGGAAATAATAAAAGTATTTATTTCCTAAACATATTCGAAATAAAACTCTTATACGTAGGGTTTCACATATATATAAAGGATCTTTGGATCTAGTAATCAGACCAGAGAATCTCGAATTCCGAAAACCCTAAAATCATGAAAAATAGCTTTTCGAGATTTTCTCTCAACTGGGTGAACTGAGTAGAGACCGAGACGATATTCGTGGAGGCTAAAGATTCGAATTATCGAACGATCCTGATTGTAGCAAATCCAGTTGTTGTTTTTGCTGCTTATCAAGGAATCCAATGTAAGTCATCGCATATCTTCCTTCTTACGATTTTGGATTAAACGTACATGGATCACTGGAAAGACTATTGTAATTTTGTTCCGCTGCGCCATAAGATATGTCGGTGGTCCCAACAAAATTTTAATTATCAATTATTTTTCTCTCTTGACCTTTAACTTGATTTTTTATTTTTGAAAAATCATTGATTATTTGGTGTTTATGTAGCTATAGAGTTGCTCAATTACCATGGTTCTTATCGATTATTCCCGAAAAAAATTTAATAAGATATTGGTGACTAAAACTACCATATATTTAACTTAGCTTAGAAAGTTCAGTATATTTTGTTTATTTGTCTCGATATAGTGAATAATTAATTATTCTCAAATTAATTGATGGTTGTTCAAAGAATGAAATTATCATGTATTTAAAATGCAATAATACGAATAGTATTTTGTATCTATTTAATTTTAGATTTTTTTTGTATTTAGTTATGACTAATATTTGTTTATTTTGATGATAAAAGTTTGTATTTTTAATTATGTTTTAAGTGTCAAATGATATTGGAACATATATTGAAACTTTAATTAATTAATATGTTATTTGTTATGCTGGTTTAATCCGAGTATATTGATTGGATATCTCGTTTTGCGATGCTACGAGTTTCAAAAAAAGTTCTTATAAAGGACCTTGTGGACTGGTTTAACTATGTCGCGTATGAACATTATATTTTTGTTCTTTGTATATATTGTATATATTGGTTGGTTAATTACTATTTAATAGTATGAATGTTATAAAGTTTATATTTACTTAAAAACAATATTTTTTGTGTCAAAAAACTCGGCTATAGACTTCTCCCAAGTTCAAGTTATAAAAATCGTCTTGATCCAAGAATTTTATAGGAGGTATTTCCTAAAGTGAATGCACGCATGATGCTTATTCCATTCAATTATTGGATCTTTGTCATTCCTTGAAGTAAATGCAAGCATGATATTTATTCCATGCGATTATTTGATTTATGTTATTCCCTGAGGTGAATGCAAGCATGATGTTTCTTCAATGCGATTATTGAATTTTTTTTCATTCCTTGAAGTGAATACAAATATGATAATTCACTATATGGTTAGTGAATAAAACTTAGTTATATGCAAGAGTATCACTCATGAGGATATGATACTCCACTTTTCACATATTAATATTGTCTTACAAACACAATATCGTGAAAAGGTTTTAAATACCTATTAGTCTTCGCTCCATGTTCTGAAGTAAATGTGACATTTTATAGTGGAAAAAATAAATTTCACATTAGCAATTGTGGTCGCGATTGAGCCCCAAAAAAACAGACATGGATAAGATGATCATTTTGAGAATGTTTATATCCACCAGAGGTGGGATTAAAAAGATAACAAGAAAGATATAGATAATATCAAAATCTTTATGTTATCAATATGATAATACAAATCATTAGTCTCATACTTATCAAACGTCAAATTATTATGGACAAAGTCCATAATCATGAATGAGATAAATGAAAGAAAATATAAACATATTTTCTTTATGGCGAAAATAATTATGACGTTGTTGATCAAAATCAATTAGATATTTTTAATTTTCTTATAACCCGTGAAGGGAATAATTCACAATTTATTTTATTTGTAACCTCTAAAGAAAATAATTGATCTTTTATTTATTTTATTTTATGTTAATTTATTTTTATTTATTATTTATTTATGTTAATTTATTTTACATATTATTTATTTACGCTTTATGTTAATTATGGCTATTTATGCCAAGCAAACAGTGCAAGTACTCATACTATACTTAAGCATAAAAAATATTTTTCATTTAAATACAAGAGAAAATATGAGTACCATTTCTCAAAGAAGTAAAATATCAATACTTCGGAAAAGCTCTTGAGAGTTTATCTTTGATAGATAAACAATTTGATATAATGTGCTATATTTAATATTTTTTCATTTCTCGAAGTGAATGGTATATAACACATATTTTTCATTCCCTGAAGTAAATAAAATAAAACACATATTAAAATATGCATAATTACGCATATTTTTCCATTTTAAATACAAGAGAATAATGTGAATAATATATCAAAAAGTACTAATATCATAGAAGGCTCCAACTGAGCAAATATGTTATTGTCAAATGGAACTTTATTCCACATTTAAAGTGTATTATACTTGTCAAAGTTACAAAGAGACTTATTGAGCTTTAAAGATATTTACAGAAATATATTGAAAATATTAGTGAAAGGGGATAATGACTATCTCAGTATTATGAGTATAACCTAAAGCAATAATAAAATCATGACAAAATTACATGCACTGTCATCCATATTGTACTACAAAAAAATTAGTAAAAATTGAAGCTCGTGCTATTGTAAACTAGATATTTACTAATAATTCTATTTGACATGACCGGTTAGGCCATTCCGGTTCAATTTTTACACGAAAATTTGTTGACGCTTTTATGTGGTCATTTATTCAAGAACTAAAATTTTCTTCAAGTTAATCTTTTCATGTAATACTTGCTACCAAAGCAATCTGATTATTTCATCATCAACAACTATGATCGAGTGTAAATCTATTAATTTATGATTTTAATTGATACATCAATGAATAACCGATTTAATCGATACATCAACTAGATGATCATATGTATCTGTTAGGCTTGAAGGTGCTCAATGAATAACCGATTTAATTTTGCCAAGTGATAAAGAGATGGTAATTTAGGTAATTTGTGTGGAAGCAAAAATTAAACAATGAACACAAAAGATTTAGTGTGGTTTAGACTTCTAACCTAAGTCTTACATCCACTACCTTAGCTTCCTATTAAGGATTTACATAATTTACTAAGAATTCAACCTTTTCAGGAACAAAGGGATAACTTTACAACCTTGATTCTAGCCCCGAATCAAGCATTCAAAGTTCTAAACCGAACTTTGGGAATTCATTCATAAAGAGAATTCTAAGCAAACTTGTAATCCTTCTAATAAGACTAATGTTTGCAATCTAAAAACTCACCTAATCCTAAGACACTTGAGCATACATATACATTAAACTCACAAGTGTTGTCTATCCAAAAGATGATAATAAGACAAATCTTGCATCATATTGTTGTTACAATTAAAGCATTAGTCTTCTCTTGATGCTTGATGCTTTCGTTTATCATCCCAAATGAGTTTTTAGCCGTTGGTGATCGTTGGGATTAATTTGGAGCCGTTTGAATCTTGTTTCAAGGCTAATTTCTTCTTCTGGTGCATATGGTATCGGAACATGTGGAAGCCATTTTGATACTATCCCTTTGGGAAATAGCTGTTGAACCTACATTTAAGAATCAATATCAAAACGTCTACAAGGCGTATCAAAATCTTTAGCTCATGGTATTGAAACAACTATAACCTGTTTTGATACTACTTATAACCGTTGTGAGGTTTTATAAAATCATTGGGCATTTTTATAAGACCGTTGGAGGTGTATCGAAATACCTAAAACATGTTTTGGTACAGTCTATCAAAATGAGTGTTTGTTATTTCGAAACGAAAATTTAGTGGCAAAACGTAGGGGTGATAATGAGCCTGGCTAGTTCGCAAACTACTCAGGCTCGGATCGGTCAAAGCTTAGTTCGAGTGAGTACGACTCAAGCTCGGGTTTAGCTCGAGATCTTAATGATCCGAGCCAAGCCTACCCAAGCTCGACTCGAAAAGCTCGTGAACATGCTCAAAATAATTATATTATATATATGTACTACATATACATTAAAATTAATCTCTTTTGTAAAAGAAAATCGATAAAATAAAACAGGAGAAATCCTTTAAAAATAAATTAACTAAAATAAATTGAGTATTTTCCTTTTTCTCAATATTAAATTTCATTTTTTTGTTTGTTATGCAAAGAATTTTTAACTAGATCCTATCTCATTTATAAAAAATATAACAAAATTATCTAATTTTGAGTCAAGCCGAGCTAAGTCTGAAGAGGTTCGAGCTCGAGCAGAGCCTTATAATATTATTTTGGGTTAATTATTATGGAAGTCGCATTTGTTTGCCCTCAGTACAAATTTAGTCACCGATTTTGAAAATCAATCAATACAACAACATACGTTTTTGGGCTATAAACTTATGATTACTTCGACGTTAAAAGCCGTTAAGGGTTAACAAAAAGATGATTTGACAAAATAATAAAAGGATAAATTACCTATATAGTCACTAAATTATTATTTTATTTTTATTTTATTTTTAATTTGACTTTTAAAATTTTAAAATTTATATTTTTACCATCTTTTCAAAATTCAAGTCTATTCCCAGTTTATTACAATAACCATTGAGTGGTACGAAACTGGAATAAAATCCTCCAAGACCCAATAAACCTCCTTCAACATCTACATAATTCCTTGAATCATCTTGAAAAAAAGAGTGTCTTACCAAAAGATATCCCTAAAAAACCAAAACTTGCGTTAGAATATGAAAGGCCAAAAAGCACTACTCACATACGCAAGGCAAACACACATGGTTTAGAGAAAATGGTCAAGGTCTTGAACCAAAAAATAAGATTTAAAATATTAAATAGCGATCAACAACTTGTTGCCTCATAGAGATTTCAAGCACTCTTAAAGTATCCTGAGTCCTAATGTCTGATTCAACTCTTTTGAGGGCGAGAGATATTGACTTTGAAGGTATTTTAATAAAACAATTTAGTTTTACTATGTAAGTCTTTAACTGGAAAGAACGTTTTGTCCTATTGCCACTCTCAAGAGGGTCTCCATCAGCATCAGGACTCCTAGTTTCACAACCTGACAATAAGTGATTGCTACAAAACTTTTAGTATCTACATTCTAACATATTCAAAATCCAAGTTTAATTAGGAGTGAAAGAATATAACTTATTGCAAATGACTCCTCTACCATTATTGTACATTCAAACTTGTTCTATGGTTAAGGACCCATTATATATAAACTCTTACCACCATCATATATGAATCTTTTTTTCAGCAAGTTTTGAAGAGTATGTTTGATAAAGTTTATCAAAAAAATTTCTCACAATCTACTTGCTTTCAAAAACTATCTTATCTTCTAAAAAATGGTAACCTACAAATTGTATTTTGGTAAATATTCATCTTTAAAAGTAAACATACAGAAAAAACTTAATGAAAACACAAAATAAATCTACTATATATGGGTAAAATACAGTTAGTGTGGAATTGACAAAAACTTTGAGGTGATTGGCAAGCAGGGATATCTTTTTTCTATTCATCCCAACTTCACGCCTACTAAAAATAGAATACTTGAGAGGCTCAAAGATTTTTGACTTTATATCGGATGGTATTGTTGGTTGTTGGGGATTTTGCATGCGCTTAAAATATTATTGTGATTTGCATGCAAAAGTGTGCAAATATACACATCGAACAAGTAATAAAGTGCGTGAGTAAGATCGTTCCCACGAGGATTGGTATGTTAATTCAAAAATAGTTATCATACACAAAAGATAAAATAGTCTTTTGTAAAGTCATATGCTAAAGCAAATCTGTAAGTGTCATCAAAAATGCTTTAGCAAAATGGAACTAGCACCAAAGATGCTGGAGTAAAACAAAGGATGTCACGAAAATGCAGTAGCAATAAACAGATATTGGAGAAATAAATAAAGCTGCAAAAACACAACACTGAAAAAGATATTCAAGCTTAGACAAGCTAGGCTTGCTATGGCATGACTTAACTGCTCCCCTGGATGTTACTGTTCCCAAGGTTTACTAGTGCTCGACAGAGTTTACTGAAAATGCCTCCACTATCCCTAGTCAGAAGGCCTAACACTCGAAAATATTAAGGTATTACCTCCCAGTCTCAACCCTAACACTCTTAATGTTGATGAAGTACTACCCCTTTTAGTCGTTGAAACTATACCTTATCCCTAAGGCAAGTTAGGATTTCGCTCCCGCGACAACCCCATTGATCAAGATGGTCTAGCTTTGTCTATCCCTAGATCTAAGCTTCCCAAATCCCTTGAGCTATGGCTACCTCTCGGTGCTCTTACAAACCAAGGTTTAGAGTAAAAATTGTTAGCATGCTTGAACAAAACACTTAATAAACTGGAAATAGCAAAACATCCATTAAAAACAAATTAAAATCATCCAAAACAAGCCTTAGCCATACTAGTTTAGTTCATGGCTAGGTAAGAAAAACTATTCAACTTGCGTTCTTTGAAATATATATTCATCGAATTAGAAAAAGGTAAACAAAGTGAAGAGGAAATAAGTCTCAAACGCTTGTACCGTGACACTTCCTAGCTTGCTGCTCCTCCCGAAGTCGCGCAAATCCATCTTGCTTCCTTAAAGTGGCCTCCTTTCTTGCTCTAAAACATCTGGCTTGGCTCTAGCTCTCTTTTTATTGTTGAAGGAGGCTTGACTTTTATAGGAGGCTTCTAGGGTTTGGTGCCTTAAAGGTTCCAAGGGAATATCCCCTAACAATTACTGCAGCAGGTGGCAGGAATGTCTGGTCTGCAGGGGGCTGTGGCAGGTCTACAAGGGGTGGTGCAACGTCTGCAGAAAAGTGTGGTAGGGTGCAGGGGCGATGCGACGTCTGTAGGTTTGTAGAGGAGGGATAACTGGCCTGGAAAACGCGTGGAGACAGTGGGCTACAGGTGTGTCCTTTTCTTCCGTTCTGTTTTGTCCGCCCACAATGCTGTAACATCCTTGAAGTCCGATCCAATACTTGACAAATATGTTACAGCATCTAATTCACTCTTTCAACTTTGCTTCAGCATTTGCACAACAGAACCAACAACATACCCTTCAAAGCAACATCTTTTAAAAATAAAAAGAAAATAAAATAAAAACCTAAACTAAATGCAAATGTACATAAAATGCAGCTAAATGTAATAAAATCAATGCAAATGAACTTGAAACCAAACAAAACCTTAAGTAAAAGGGTGGAAAATATACGCTTTTTAGAGCGTTAATATCGGTGGCGATAGAGTCAAAGATGAGGATTTAAGTGCTTAATTATGTAGATATTGAAGGAGGTGTATTAGGTTTGAGGGGATTTCATTTAGTTTTTGTCCTTTCTCAATTGTTACGGTAATAGAAAGGGAATAAACTTCAATTTTAGAAAAATGATAAAAATATAAAATTTTAAAATTTTAATGTTCAAACTAAAGATAAAATAAAAATAAAAATAATTATTTAGTAGTTATATAGGTAATTTATCATTTTATTATTGTGTCGAATCATATTTTTGTTAACCCTTAACAACTTTTAACGTCGGAGTAACTATAAGTTTACAACTCGAAAATGTAAGTGACTATATTGGTTGATTTTTAAAATTGGTGACTAAATTTGTACTAGGGTCAAACAAACATGACCTCTACATTAATTAACCCTATTATTTTTTATCCGAGATAGAGCCTAAAATTCTGAGCTCATTGAGCCTCGAGCCTGAGCCGAGCCAGACCAGACTCGAGCTCAACTCGTTATCACCTCTAAAAAAGTATCGAAACGGTCCAAAATCGTATTGAAACGTATGTGAATTTTTACCTTTGAAAAGCATGGTTGTATCGAAACACATGGGAGGTGTATCGAAATGTCTGAGTTAAAAACATTTCTTTGGTTTCTTTAAATTATTAAAAAAATCTTTAAAACTATTAGAAAATATCTCAAACTTATTTTCAAGATGTTTGAACTTAAAGCCATTTTGAAATCTTTTTAAATTAGTCCAAAACTAATTTTCAATTATTATATCAAAATATTAATTCTATAATCTCTTTTTTTATATAATAAAATCAACTTGAAAAATTATTTTTGAGATTTTTCCTCCTTTTGTGAAATAAAATTTGAATAAGATAATTAAAGATTCAAATTACTTAAAGTTCACTTTTATTCACTTGAAACATTTGAAAGACAAATTTTCACAACCTTATCCCATTTTTTGTTATATTAAAAATGATTCAAAACAAAGTTTGAAAGTCTTTAAAGTTCATAACATAAGAGAGTTTTAAAATGTCAATTGTAATAAAATGATTTTGAAATGAAAGACCAAAAGTTAGTTTATAAAACAAAAGGCTCTCCCTTACTCAAGGCATCAATAAGTATTAATACAACATATATGATAATCTAGTTTAAACAGAAGATAAATAAATTAAAAATTGATTAGATTTTACCATAATCAAACTCAAGGGAGGATGTGAAGCCTTCCTTTTACAAGTGTCATTTTTGTGTGTATGAAGCTCCTCTTTAATGTTGCACTTTGTTGCTTATACCACCATCACACCTAAACGAAACAATCAAGAAATTTTAGGTATCCTAATTGCTTTGGATCCTTTAACATTAGAAGCACAAATTTAGTCCCCTTAGAAATTCATTTTTCAATTTCATCCTTTTTAGTTGAAGTGACTAGTCCTTTAGGGAACCAAAAACTTCTAAAATATTTTTTATTTTTAAATCTAGGGATACTAGATTGTTTCAAATAAAAGTTTGATTTTTTCAAATTATTTTTCTTCTCAAACTCTTTGGAAATCAAATCTTTTTCCTTCTTAAGATTATCTAAATCAACTTGATGGTCTTTCTCTATCTTTTGAAGCAAGTTTTATAAATTAAAAACTTTACGTTTAGATTCTTTCAATCTTGCTTTTAATTTCAGAATTGGTTTTTGAAAGTAAGTCATTTTCAAATTTTAGCTTTAAAATCATCCTTTAGTTTTTAGAAAATGAAGCTTTAAATTCAAAAGCTAATTTATCATAGGCTTCTTGTAACTTTTCAAAAGTATATGAATTTAAAAAATATGAGTTAGAATTTACCTCCCCTCATTAAGGGCCATCAAACATAGGTTAGCTTCTTCATTTTTGGTAGAGTACCCATCACTCCAAGTAGTCACATATGTTTGCTTGTTTGAAGATGATCCCTTTATGATTGTCTTGTGGGAATACTTTACCCTCTTCTTTGATTCGTGCTTTGAGGATTTCTTCATTTCGTTCATCACGAATCGATCAAAGTTTAAGAAGAGTTGGGGAAGCTTTTCATCTTCTTTGTTATCCTTTTTACTTAAATCTTTAAAGTGGATGCACTTGGAGAACTTGAGAGCTATGGTATTGACATTTATGCGAAGCTCTTAAACTTTCTGCTTCCCTATCAATCTAATCTCTTTCTTCTTATTATCTTATTCTCTTTCTTTTATCATAATTTGATGTGTGATGAGCGACCTCATGAGTTCATCAAGCTCGAGAGTCTTTAAATTCTTGACTTCGATGATGGCGATCTTTTTTGAGTCCCATGACTCGGAAAGGGAATAAATGAGCTTACGAACAAGCTTCTCCTCTGAAATGATCTCTCTATAGCTTTTAAGTCCATTGATGATGGTGGAAAATCTATCAAACATCTTTGCAATATCTTCTTTCGGATTTATCTTGAAGTTCTTATACTCTATGTTGAGAAGGCCCACCTTGGCTTCCTTTACTTCATTTTTCCCCTTGTATGTAACTTGAAGCTTTTCTCAAACTTTCTTGACACTCTCATAAGAAGAAATCTTCTCATAGATGTTTGGATGGAATGCACAAAAGAAAATATGCAAACCCTTGCAATTTAGCGCCATCTTCTTACGATCTTCCACGCTCTATTCCGTCTTTGATCCTTTAGGTAAGAAAGGGTCATCTTCAACTAAATCCCATATCTTGTAGGCTTTGGACTTCATGAAGTACATCATCATGGTCTTATAATAGGGATAGTTTAACCCATCAAAAAAAGAAAGCTTGTCAATGGATTGCTCCATAGATCATTGGTTGATTTGATATTGGTCGAGCTAGAATGAAGGCTGAATCTCGCTCTGATATCAATTGTTAGTCTTGAAGGTTCTTGATGGATAACCAATTTAACCTTGCCAAGTGATAGAGAGATAATAATTTGGGTGATTTGTCTGGAAGCAAAAATTAAATAATAAACACAAAGTATTTAAAGTGGTTCGGACATGTAACCCAAGTCCTACATCCACTACCTTAGCTTCCTATTAAGAATTTCCACAATTCTCTAAGAATTTAACCTTTTGAGGAACAAAGGGATAACCTTACAACCTTGATTCTAGCCCTGAATCAAACATCCAAAGTTTATAACCAAACTTTGGGAATTCACTCATAAAGAGAATTCTAAGCAAACTTGTAATCCTTCTAATAAGGCTAATGTTTTACAATCTAATCACTCACACAATCCTAAAATACTTAAGCATACATAAACATTAAGCTCACAAATGTTGTTTACCCAAAATATGAGAATTATGCTCTAAGACAAATCTTGCATCATAATGTTATTACAATTGAAGCATTAGTCTTCTCTTGATGTTTGAGGGTTTCTTTTATCATCTCAAATGAGCTTCTAGCCATTGGTGACCGTTGGGATTGATTTGGAGCTATTTGGAGCTTGTTTCAAGGCTAATTTTTGCTTTTAGTGTATATGATATCGAAACACGTGAAAACCATTTCGAAATTGCCTCTTTAGAAAATAGCCGTTGAACCTGCATTTAAGAATCGGTATCGAAAGGCCTACAAGGCGTATCGAAACCCTTAGCTTATGGTATCAAAACAACTATAGCTTGTTTCGATACTGCTCCTAGCCGTTAGGGATTTTTATAAAGTTGTTGGACATTTTTATAAGACCGTTGGAGGTGTATTGAAACATCTAAAACATATTTCGAAACATGCGTATCAAAACGAGTGTTTGTTGTTGCAAAACCAAAATTCACAGTGGCAAAACGTATCAGAATGTTCCAAGACCGTATCGAAACTCCTGTAAAGTTTTAGCTTTGAAAAGCATGGTTATATCAAAACACCTATAAGGTGTATCGAAACGCTTAAGTTAAAACACTTCTTTAGTTTCTTTAAATCATTTAAAATACCTTTAAAAGCCTTAAAAAATATCTCAAACTTATTTTCAAGATATTTGGACCTAAAACTATTTTTGAAATCTTTTCAAATTAGTCCAAAACTATTTTTCAATTATTATATCAAATCATTAGTTCTACAATATCCTTGTTATTAACCCGTAACTTGTTCTTTGCGAGACTACTCGCTCAGTTGATAAAATTAGGAACACATTTTTCATATTATCTTTTAAAGACAACTGATATTGATTATGTTGATGACATGTGATTTTACATGTAGTATCACTGATTCACATTAAGCCAATAAATGATTATAAGTTCTCCCAATTACAAATGTTTTTTGGTTAAGAACCAAATATTTGTCATCTTAGATTTTTTTGGTGTATGATATATGTTCTAATTGCTTTACCACAACGTACAAAGATGAGTTCTATTGAAAATATATGTTAAATTTAAATTCTCATTGATAATTAATATATTGAGCTTCTAATAGGGAATTTAATTATAGCTCGATTTACTGACTATCATTTTATTGAGTCAATTTACCAACATTAGGGGGAGAAAATAAAATATCTCGAAAATGAAATAAGTTCGAATGAATTATCATTTTTCTTAGTTTTATCCATGTATTCAACAATGTAAACTATAAGTTCAAAGGATAATTCATTTAGCAAATCAATTGCTAGATGATTTTACTGACCCTAAAAGAGTGACTAATTTAGTATAAAGTTATGGATGCTCTGAAGGAAAAACTATGATGTCCTTGAAGGAAAAACTCTAGATGCTAGTGAGTCTAATTTATGCCTTTAGCTTAGTAGACAAGTATGTTCCAAAGATGAAAATCCTCGAAAAAGAAAATGAGCTATATTTTATGATGGTCTGATCGAGTTATCAACGTATTATGAAAAGCTCTAAAATAGATTAAAAGGTATCCAACAAATACATTGACATGACTCAGGTACCTGATAATAAAAAGATCTCAATAGATTATGTCATGTCTGGTAATAAGTAAAACTGAAATTAAATCGACATTGATAATATATTTGCCTGCAATAGAACTAGAGATTTTATTTGATGATGTGGATCATTAATCATTGTCGATTGAGAAATGTAAACAAAGAAATGATTGACCAACATGGAAAAAGACAATTGAGGCAAAACTAAAATCTCTTTCGAAAAGAGAAGTATTAGGGATCTATAACTCGTACATTGAAATGTGTAAGGCTAAGGCTCATGGATATAAATGAGCCTTTGTGAGAAAGAGAAATCAAAAGGGGAAATCACGATATATAAGTTCATTTGGTTGCATAAGGATCCTCACAAAAATATGAAATTTATTACGAGAAAAATATATTCTTCGGTGGTGGATGCAACTACTTTTAGATTTTGATAAATCTAACAATAAATAACATTACTCAGATTCTGCCTAATGGATGTTGTTACATCCTATTTGTATGGGTCTCTTGATAGTAATATTTACATGAAATTTCCGAAAAGATTTAGATTGCTAGAAACTATTAACTCAAGTTCTTGAGAACATTATTCAATCATATTAAATATATATTTTATGACTTGAAACAATTTAGGTGCACTTGGTATAATCGTTTCATTGAATACTTATTTGCATGATGCTATATGAATTATTTAATTTCTCTGAGCATTTTAATTAAGAGGCTTAGCTCTGAATTTATTATTGTTGTGTATGTCGATGATTTAAATATCATTGAGACTCATGGAGGGATCTCTTTAACAATAGAATCCTTGTGCATCAATCGATATACAAAAAAAAATGTTTAAAGAGACTTTACATGCATAATGCATATTCATTGATCACTATTTGGTTGCTAGGTCTCTTAATATAAACAAATATTTATTCTGCCTCAAGAAAAGGATGATGATATTCTTGGTCTAAAAGTACCATATATACATTAATTGATCTGAAAGCATCATATTTTAACTGGTTCAGAAATACTATTTAGTGCTACGAGACCATTACCTTTAAACAATTACTATGCTTGAGGCAAAGCCGGAATATGCGTTTGGCTAAACATATCTAGAAAATATGTGAATTGCTTTCACAAGATAAGATGCAAGTATCTTGTGTAGAGATAATACAAAATTTATATCTCAAGGTGGATACATCAAATGTGATAAAAATGAAACATATTTCTTTAAAGCTTCGTCCCTCATGGTCTTCAGAAGAATAGTATTCACTGAATCAATTCAAGTAATAATTTGGAAGATTTATCCACTAGTGCATAATCTACTTTAATATTTAAAGATTGTATTCAATATTGAATTATGAAGATTCAAAAATCTTATGTGATATTTTCATGAGGGGACTTAATACGCGTTGCAATCTTTTTCCCTTAACCGAGGTTTTGTCCTATTGTGTTTTTCTGATAAAGTTTTTAATGAGACAACATGTTATGCGTATCAAAGATGTATGTATCTTTTTCCTTCACTAAGAATTTTTTTCTCACATAATTTTTATCTTAGTGAGGTTTTAACGATGCACATTATCTTCATGGATATCTAAGGGAGAATGTTATGAATATCTTTATTTAGGTGGATATCTATATATTTAAATAAGGTTTTAATGTATTTTATTATTAAGATTTAATACTCATTGGAATTAAAATTTTCATCTTATGCCTATAAATATAAACTTTTAGAGAAAACATTGTACATAACCCTACTTTGAGAACATAATACAAATATCTTTCATCTTTTTCATCTATTTTGTTTTTTTTTTCTTTACTTTTACTCACAACAATTTAAAATATTTTATTTAAAATGAAAAAAAAGTTGTACCTTAACTTGTCCAAGATAGCTTAGCTTCGGCCTTCACGAAAACCAACTATTAAGATTTAAAAATTAAATTTACTCTTTCTCTCGTATTATTTTTTTTATTTTTAATTTATTTAAATATTTTAATTAAAAATTATAAAAATATATATTTAGAAATTATTTGACTCATGATTTTTAAAATATATTTTTATATTTTTATCAATAATAAAATTTAAGTTATAAAAAAATAAAATTAAAAATAAATTTAATTCAAAAAATTCATCATGTGACATCTTTATGAGAGAATATATTTACGTAGAATTATTTTTTTTAAATGACTCGTACTTTTTTCTCGTTTATTTTATTTAATGAATGATGATATTAATTTTATTATTTGTTACTAATGTTAATAATTATATTATTATTTTCTATTTTTTAAAATTTAACATTTACAATCTTGTAACATGTGATAATTTTTTTTAATTTTCTATTTCTTAATTTTTTTTTATATTTTGGCATGATATTCTTTTTAATCGTTTTTTTATTTGCTTTAGTGCATTTGGTGTTTTTTATTATTATTTTGATGTTTTTTAAAATTTAAAATTATATTTGGATACGAGGTCATAATCAATGTTTTTATTTGTAATTGAGTTGTGATAATTTGTGTTATTAACGTAATTTATTGTAACATATTTTTTAATATTATTTATTATATACTTTTATTTTTTATTGTTGAACTTTAATGATATTTGTATTTATTTTATTTTTTTATTTTTTTATATCATATTTATGATTTAAAATTATTAATTTTTTGTATTTCTGTATCTAAACATTTATATCTAAAATTAAATTTATTTACTTAAATCATAAATTCTCCTCTTCTTTCATTTTTATTTTAATAAAATTAATATATTTATATTAAAAAATATACTAATTATATTAACTTAGATTTATTAACCAACCGACTTGCGTAAAATAAAATTAAATTAGACAAATATGAAAAAGAAAAAAAATATATTATGATTTCATTCAATCCGATTGATGAACAGTCTTAAACTTCATGATTAGTGGCCAACTTACATAAACATGTACATATTTTATTGGGAAAAAATATTGGGTTTATAATGGTGTGGAAATAATGAGATTCCTGCTACCTTTTCATTGTAATTCCTTCAAAAAAAAATCATATATTATCCTAAGAATTACTGATAAAATATTATTCCTCATTAGATTTGGAGCAAAAAGTGGGAGATATTTGATGTGATTTGTAATTAAAAAAACTCATTATAAACCCTAATTTCTTGACCAATTATGAGAATAATTCTTGAGAATCATCTCTATGATTCTTGCGAAGTTCTTGGCTTTTGTTACTCGGTCGAGATTTAGACTCAATTAAAGATTGCTTTAGGTGGATCCAAATATTGAGCTACGTTTTCTGATCATAATTTATACTCCATTTGGACCACACAAACACTATTACCGGGAATATTATACCTCACCGGTCAGATCAGGAATCATTGATGGATGTCAAACTGTTACAAAAGTAATGAATTGTATATTTTTGGTCAATATATTCCCGAAAATCCTAATCATACTCTATGAAATGAATAATTTAGTTTATTTTAAAAGGTGAAAAGTATAAATCTGAGTGATCAAATCTCTGGAATCTCTGGCCGATGGGTCATTGACATGAAAAAGAAAAAAAATGAAAGAAAATCAGACAGCGCGAGGGACAAACTCCAAAACAAATGTTAGTTGCAGGGAACTTGCTTGTACATTTTAAGGCTTATATTTTTTTTATAACTATCGATATTTATTTTATAAATATTAATATTTATTTAAAATTTTAAAATATTATAAAAATTAAATATTGATAATTATAAAATAAATATTGATATATATAATTAACATAAAATATTATAACAAATTTTGTTATATAATGTTTATTTCAGGTTATTCCTTCAATAATTGTTAAAATGTTTACTATCCAATAGAAACACGATATGTGACTCACTTTATTTATTTATATTTATTTCATAAATACTTTTAAAACATAATTTTTATAAAAAAAATTTTAAATTTTAAATTTTGTTCAATCAAACCCTTAAATCACATCTCCACCATCATTTGGCATTCCCCCACGTGAGTGATTTATTATTCACCATCCGAATAAATTTCCGTCTCTTTTTCTTTATTATTGGATGTTCATTGATAGAGCAATCAACGATTTATTCGTTGATTTTAACAATGAAATAATAGGAATTTCAGTCGTGAGGCGATGAAAATAAAAGTAGTCGATGGTGGTTGAATCAGTGGTTAGAAGGAAAAAATTTATGGTTGAGTTTTAAAGTTTATAGAAAATAAATATTTTATAATTTTTAAAAATAAAAATAAAAAATAATATAAATATATCACATGTTATATTTTATTGAATAACATAAATAAAATAAAATTTATCACGAAATGAATTAATTTAAATTATAAAATAAAATATTAAACATTAAAATAACTTAAAAATGTTAGACATTAAACTAAAACAATAAATTGAACATTTTTTTACTATTAAACCTATAGTTTATTCTACCCGTACGGATCTTTTAAACCGATCATCATCTAAATTACACACAGCACGACTAGCAGCATTAGTCCCGATTTGGAACATGAAATCTGAACTATTCAGTAGGCAATGTGGCTGTTTATTTTTTTGTCTTTTCTTATGGTTAACTATCTAGGGTTTAGATTATCGAATAACTTGTAATAATCTTTGAGGTTTGTGGAAACCAAACATGAGTAGCCAACCGACATGTTTCAAAATTTATCTTTACTGTCTGGTCTGATGGAAGCCAAGAGATAACAACTTGATAATTTCACCATTAAATATATGGAGTATTATTAATAAAAAAAAATGTTATTAGGTTGGTGTGGCTCGAGGAAAGTGTATGGAATTATATAATTTAAATATATTTTTAATAAATTTAAGATAATTATAAATAATATTTATTTATATATTATTAATCATTTGATAATGTATATATCTCATTGATAAAATAATTTAAATACAAATATTTTAAGATAAATGTTATTTTTTATTTATTAGAATCACTCGTTAAATTCATATAATTTAAATGTTATGCAACTAAATTTATGAAAATAATGCATTTTAACTTGTCTTTGACTACATCTAAAGTGAGAAAAAAGCTAAGAATTTCATTTTTCATGATTAACGGCAGAGGGAGGTGATAAACGAGTTATTTTGGTTTGAGCTATTTTAATTTGATTTTAATCGGTTTAAATTTGATTCAAATTGATTTGGATATGGTTAAAATATTTGGTTTTATTTCGGGACTACGTTGATTTTGGTTCGAGTATCAAGTCGAGTTAATTGATTTTTCGATTCGTTTGGGTTTCGGTTCAATTATTATCTATACGGTTATTTTGGGTTGATTGATTTCAGATCAGATCAATATCGAATTAACAAGATATCAATCCGTTTTTGTCGAGCTTTTACACTGAGTTAGGTTTTTACACACTATATATCACTCTGTATAAGTATATATATTTGATTTTTGGAGAATAGTATGACAATTCACATCCTATTTTTTTTATTTATTTTAATATATTTTTTTTTATTTCGGGTTATTTTCAGTTATGGTCTATTTGGTTCTGTTATAAGTCGATTCAGATTCATTTTTATTCAACTAGAATTTGGATCAATTTCGGTTCAGATCATATCGGTTCGAGTTTCGGGTCAAATTAATATCATCATATTCATGTTAATTTTAAATCTTAATTTAAATAAATTAGTTCGCTTTTTAATTTTCGGGTCAAATTTACCATGTCTATTAACATGTAATGTAATTAAAGGATAATTACTGAAAAAATTATTTAAAATTATACATTCGGATTTGAACCTACAAAATCTCAAATGTTATAAAAATAACGGTATTAGCTGATATAATATTTTATCTATAAATATTTAAACTTAAATACTCTAAAATTTATTTGAGATGAAATCAGTAATTTTATTTCATCTGGGCCTGCTTTTTTTTATTCATTGAGACATTCAAATATATGATCTGAGCCAGAGGCAGAAAGCGGAAACTGATAATTATGGTGGAAAAAGTAGTAGTGGCTTAGGGTCAAATACCAGACCTGCTGTCCTTCTCATAACATGATTTTAGGGTCGGTGATACTTGCATATTATATAAGCTCGAACCTCTACAAAGACCTACACCTGTATTTTTAATAATTTGTAGCCCTCATAATTCTCTATAAAAACTTAAAGACTTTGTTTTTATTATATTTTGAGGGTTAAATCAAATCTTTACTTAAAATTTTTAAAAATAATTAGAAATATTTACAAGTTTGATTTTTAAATCTTAATTTATCCTATATTTTTAGCCTTTTAAATTTTGATTTGTCCAAGGCTTAATTTTTTAGCTTTTAAAAAACCCTTAATTTACCTATAGTAACAAAAAACATACCTTTATATTTTTAATAATTCTTATTTAAAAGATGAGAAAAAAATATTTTTATCAGATTTAAAATTTATAAAATAAAAAATTATCAAAGAAAGGCTTTAATCACTTGCTTTAAAAAATATTTTTAATTTTTAACACGAAAAACCTATAGTTATAAAAAAAACTAATCCTATCATTAATCATACCCAATATGTTCAACTTTCACACGTCTTTTCTTTAAAATAAGATAAAATATATTACATGACATTTAATTATAGATTTAGTAATACATGATATTTAATTATAGATATAACAATTCGATAAATATAATTATTTTATTATTAAACAATCAACGAACTAATAAAATAAAACTATTATAACTTTAATATTATACGTTAATAAATACAATCACTTTATTAATAAGATTTTAAAATATAAACAATTAAATTTATTAAATTATAACTAAAGTGACATGAGATATATTTTATCCATAAAAATATATTTAACCAAATGATTAGGGGTGTGAATCTGAAAGAAGATAAAGTTCGAAATGGAGTCCAGCTTAGAGTGTTTTTCGGGGGAGACAAAGTCCAGAGACGGATGAGGAGCTGTCATTTCCCTCAAATTGTCCATTTGTTTGTTTTTGTGTGATTTGCATGGTAATAGTCCGACACCAAGGTGCGGCCCTGGCTCGGCGGATTCCCCCACATTATGCACCCGTGTCCCCTCCTTCACACCTTTCCGACTACTGCCCCATCCCTCCTTCAACACCAGGATCAGGAAGTCATAGCACAGAAGGACAATCCTGTGGAGTGACTTTGAAATGACCTAACAGATAATCAACTGAGGCTGACACGTTGGGAGCATGCAGGTCACGACAAACTGAATTCAGCAGGATTAGAAACCACGTACTGGTATTGGTTGAGTTATTTTCAGCTCCTCAGTTTTCAGACACAAGTCTTGGAAGTAATGGAATTGTTTTGCCTGTGTTGAATTCAAATCAAGGATCTGGTTCCATGTAAAGACTTACACAAATACAAAGAACAGGATGGGACATAACAAGGAAAGATGTGAACTTTTATCTCAGTATTGGCGGTCTTGTTTTTCGAAAATCTTACGTGTTCTTTTATATTTCTTTTGACAAAAAGTATATAGTTTTGAGATTAAAATAAACAAATTATAGCTAGGCATTTGAGTTTATATTTCAAATAAAAGTTTAACATTTTAAACGAGTTTTATTAAAAAAAATATTTATAACGAGTATTAAGTCGATAATACAATGAGTATTAAAACAATTTTTATTAAAATAAATATTTATAATGAGTTTTAGTGTTATTCTACCAAGTCACTTTAAGTTATTTATCATCAGTTGATTAATAATTTTTATCCAACAAAAAACATTTTATCTTAAAATAAAATATTAAAAATTAAATTAATTAAAAAATAATAATCAAAGTAACGAATCAATCAAACATTAAAGACAATTTTTAACATTACATCTTTAAGAAACATCAGGTATTTTAACTTATTTGTCTATTGCAATTGAAGAATTTATAAAAAAACATTTATATTTATTATTTATATAATATGCATTTTTAATATTTTGTGTATAATATTTATATTATTCAGATCTCTTCTCACTTATAAATTAAATATCTTTAATGTTTATATTTTTTTTGTCTATTTATGTCTATGTTTTAAATTAAAAATTTAGGTTTTAGAGTTTAAGAAATTAGGGTAAGAGTGCACTTTTTATGGTGTATGATTTAGAGTTTAGGATATAAAAATAAAGATTATGGTTTAAAATTTAATTTTTTAAAAATTTTCAAAAAAAACATAAAAAGATGCATAATAAAAAAATAGATGATTTTTACTCTAATCTCACACTTTCACATATATTATGTCATAACTCATAATGTCCATCAAATAGATTCAATCTATAGTTTATATAACATAATTAAAAACTACATTTTTGATAAATTAAATATAAAATGTGTGAGCAATGTTTCCATGTTTGAAGATCAAGTACTATTTGTTGCACGAGGAAATCTACAACCAAGGTTTTTAACCTAAAAATTATAATATATTACATTTCAGATAACTTTAATTTTAAAAAAAATAGTATGTGGTGTATGTAGTCGGTCCAATTAAGTTGCATAATAGGTGAGTGCCTAAGTTTACCCTAACCATGGAATATGATTTTTATCTGCTTCCCCCCTTCCTCTATTTACTGACACGTGAGATTTCCACTTTTATTAATCAGGATTTATTGATTTTTAAAAAATAGGATTTAGGGTTCAGTCGTAGGGGTCCACTAGTGTTTTGATTTTATATTTAAAGAAACAATAGATGAAGATACGAAAAAAAAATCTTTAATGGAGGTAGATCTATGGGACGGTATTAATAGAAAATATTAAAAATTAAAAATAAAAATTATTTAATTTTTTGTAAAATTTTAGGTTAGTATCTCGAGATAATATTTATATTTAGAGATAAATTTTAATGTTTATAAAATTTTAAAATGTTATAAAAATATTAAATATTAATATCGAGGACGAAACTATATTAACTATTAGAGTAATTCTTGTTTATCTTAATTTTTTATATAGTTGTATTTGAGGTCCATTTTAATTCAAATAATAATAAAATAATATTTTTATATATTCTATTTTTTAAATTTAAGTACTTAATAAACCTTTGTTTCTTATAATATTTAATCTTAAATTTGTTCTTATCAATATTTAAAGTTAAATTTTAATCTTTAACTTTAATTTAAAATATTATATTTTTAATTTTATAGCTTATAACATTTTAAATTTATGTCGTATTGTAATCTCCTCGTAACACGCTACACATTAGACTCTCTCTTTTAGGGGTGAGCAAGATCGAGTACTCGATCAATTTGAATAAAACTAAAATTAGTTTCGATCACATTGGATCCAGTCCTTTTTAAGAATCGATCTCGTTATTGGTGGAAACCGATATCAATACCGGGTACCCAATTAATTAGTATATTTTTAAGAAAATTTCATTAATTGAATAAAAAATTAATCATCAATAATAATATTAAATAATAAAATTATAATATTATAAGCTTGAAAATCAAAGTTTTAAAACTAGTCATATTAATAATATTCATACATAAAGAGAAAGTTTAAGAAAAAATAACAAAAAATAATTAATACCGTCGATTTAGTATTAGTCATGATCTTATTCAGTATTTACCATATATCTAATCTAAAAAATTAAAATCCAATTTTGATCATAGATATTATCAGAACATAAATCTCAGTATTATCTTATTAAAACGAATAATATATAAAAATCTATTAAATCTTATCAAATTCGAAACCAATATCAAGTAATCTATTTTTTCCCACCCTACAACCTTTTGGTCCGTGTCTGTTCTCTGCATCTTTGTATTTGTATCTTATTGTGTCTGTTACATAACCTGACAAATTGTCCTGAAACTGAAAGTATGGGATGCGAGGGTGGACTCTAGGGTCTAGGGGAAAGGATAAGAACAAGTTCAGAGGACACTGCAACGTCGTCGTATAGTTTCTTCCCCCAAATATCATCATCCATCATAGTCTAGGGGGAATGAATCATACATGATGATATATATCATTTGGATGACATGCCATGTACATCACATAACAGTCAGTTACGTCAGACATGCTTGGGAGGCATGAAATGACAGTATTATCGCCGAAATAGCAGGATTCAAATTTTATTTCTAAAATAACATACAAAAGATATTTTTTAATATCATATTCTACAAGAAATTATATTATAGGTAAGTCATCACGTGTTTATGAGATTAATCAATAAAAATCATACATTTCATTAATTTTTTATGTCATATTTTTTTAAATGATTCTTCATTTGATAAAATTATTTTTAAAATAAATTAACAATAAATATAAGTAAAAATTCACTTACGAAAATAAAATATGAAAAAATGATAAAATAAACATTTTTAATTAATTGATCAATGAATGACATAATAAAACTTACTTAAGATATAATTTCTTCTTATTCTACGATATTTTTTAAATAAAACTCATTATTTTAACGCAAGTAATAGAGGCTTTCAGAGTTAAAAGAAATAAATTTCAATGAAATTTATCATTTATATCCAGCGAATTCTATTAAAACAATAAAAACAAGAACAATGCTGGCCGTACATATATGACAAGTACACCCTAAGGGTGTTGTGCTACAAAATAATTATTTTAGGTGCTATTTTAAAAAATAAAATTTTAAATGATACTTTTTACAGATAATGCTTAAAATTAGTAAATTACCCCTTTGAGCCAAAAGCCAGGAAATAAGATGGATAAGTCTTTAAAGCAATTCAAGGTCAACATCATACTTTTATGTAAGGGTCATGAAAGTATAAAATTTTATTGATTAAAAATATTTACATTCTATAATTATTTAAGATTTTTGTAGTTCATAGACCATTAGTCTTGAAGTTGAATGTCCTTTTCATTCTTGTTGTTAATTTGTGTTTCGATGCTGACCCACGATGTCATACCATTTGCCAACTACACTCATTTTATTAGTATTGTGCTTGTTTTATCTTAGGATGTTCCAAGAATCATATTGAAATTGAAAGTAATCAAAGTGGAGTCATGAGTTTTTAAAATAAAATATTATTAATAGTTTGTATTTAGATAACACTGGTGTGGGGGTGAAACATCTAAAATGAAGTAGAAGATGAATTATTATACCATAAGCAACAAACTTCATTGAAACTGGAGAGATCATACTGATTTATAACAAGTACAAAATTTATATACAATTTCATTGTTAATTAAGAAAAACTGTATGGTTAGTATATCAAACAATGGTCTAGTTTCCAAGGTTAGAATTGGTAAGGAAATGATTTTGAGTTAGAGATATTATGTATATAAAAAAATTATTAAAAAATTCACACACCAAAATTAAGTGTGTAATGGTCCAGATTAACAAGACAAAATCCTAAAAATCCCTAGAGCTACCAAAAAATTATTTTGTCATTATTTAATTTTTGTTTTCTTTTTCAAAATTTTTTTAATATATTTTTTCTCAACTATCATGTTAATCAAAAATTAGTTTTGAGTCACGGATATTTTATGTAGTTCGATTATCCTGTACATATCCCCCCTTGTGTCACGGATATTTTGTGTAAGAAAGATGGATCTTTATTAACAGATGCTGACATGCACAAGCCAATAGCCAAAAGTTTAGGTATACTCAGCTTTTAAGTAAAATTCCTCACATACTCTCCAAATCATTATAAAAAATAAATCATGGCCATTTATTTATTCTAAACTTGAGTAATAAATGTTGAAGAATGAGACAAGATGCTTTATGGGTTCAAGAAAAACTAAATTTGTATTCTACAACGAGTTCACATACTTGAATTAGACGTTGAATTAATGGAATTAAATTTTTATATATTAATAGATTATTATTTGATATATCGATGATATATTTTAATTTATAAATAATGTTAATTCATTAACGGTGTATTGAGATTACTTATGAAAAAAAAACTCTTATCAGTACATTAAATAATCATTTTGTTACTATTTATTTACCTTTTATCATTATATTAAAAAAATGAGTGAATGTAAAATTTTACATAAAATCGCATCTAAAATCTAACAAATGCAATCTTGAAATCGTGAAATATTTATTGAATAATAGATTTGATCCTATTTATGTAAAGCAAAACGTACAAATAAATCAAATTTTGGATAAGTACTCGTACGTATAATTCGATTCTCGAATAAGTTTACACGAAAAGAAAATAACGTATTCCCACTACTCTAGAAACAGACTTGGAGAGCAGGAACCTTGAGAATAAGAAGGTTGAGGTATTTATATTTAAAGGGTTTTTATTTGCGACTGTGTACACCTCCTAGCCCCAGTTGAAGGTCGTGGCCGTTGCTGACCAAAACTTTGCAACGGTGTTCTTGCAATAAAAGGACAAGCACCAGAGGTTCGGGTGACGTGAGACTGAGCAACAAGGGTAAACAAAATCAGTTCCATAGGAAATCTCCCACTCTAATACTTTACAGGATATAAAGCTGGTTTTCAGGGAGACTATAAGTCTATAACGGCCCAGAAAAAACGAGTGAGTGACATCAGATCAAGGTGGTATTGTTGTTAAAGAAACCACATTTTATTAAGACAAAACCATCTACAATAAATGGGATATACACAGTTTCATACGAGTTTGTTGGTCATGGGATAAAAATTCATATTTTATTGAATTGGAGATGGACACGAAATGATATATTTTGAATAAGTTGATGTGATAAGATACACACAAATGACCTGAATAAGATACATGATCAGAATGATAATTACTATGTATAAAGGAGTTAAACTAGCAGTATATCAAAATCTATGGCATAAGTTATTAATGTTATAAATTTAGATAAAATCATGGCATGAAAAATGCACCCACATAATTACAATATATAGATTACGAAGTTCAAAGCAATTCTCAGCCAGATTTAAACCCAACCCCATGGAAGCCTAGTGAAAAAGATGAAGACCATTGTAACGCAGACAGAGTGAGGCACAAAAAATAAGGGGGATGGGTCAGAGCAACCAAACTATTTTCTCATACCTGAAGAACACACATGATCAGCAATAACAGTATCAAATATGGAAGGATTCCCCTTGGGGAAAAAAAGACAAACAGTGGATTCTCAAACAAGCGATTATAGAATCTTCGGTAGCACTACAAAGGCAAGATTCAGGAACCAGCAAAAACACAAAAAAGAAGATTTGTCAATCTCTTTACCAGCTGCATGATGGGATTGGCACTCGCTATGTACGAGCTCGGCTGCTTTCTGCATTTCTAATTGGGTGAAAATAAGGATGAGCCTGCATGACAATTAAAAAAAAGGTTTTGAATTAGGTACACTTTTTTTGTGAGTTTAGTGGCACATACAACAGCTACACCAATATCTGAAAGTTGTGTCGAACAAATCAAAAAGGCATTACCATTGCTTCTTTAGCAGTTGGCCTTTCTTGATGATCATACCGAAGCAGCTTATCAACGAAGTCAATGGCCTTACAACAAATACATGACATTCATTAAAGAAGGAATGCAGAGAGAAGTCTTAACAATTGTAGAAAGAAATCTCTAAATTCTACTACCTCAGGCAATGCTAGATGTTGATTGTCAGCATTAATAAACTTTGACCAAGGTTTACGACTATGCCTGTATCAATAAAAGGAAAAAAAAAACTCTACTCAACTGGAAATCATAGCATTTCTCTATCATCAATATGACAATCAAATTATATCACCAACCTCCCAACAAGGGCTGCCAGATGGGGATCCAATTCTATGCGGTACTCATTCAGATAAGCGTTTAATTCATCTGTTCCAAGAACCTATAGCAGCAAAAACAAGTATTAAAGAAACATACAGATTATTTTTAATATATCCAACAAATTCAATTTTAACATTCACTGAAAGGACTCTCTCTCCATAGGCCTCCATCATGCATATAGAAGCAAGCTTATTTCTTAAAAATAAAACGGCACCAATATTACAATAAGAGAAAGATACAACTAGACAGGCCTCAGCAACAAAATAAAATCATACAGGTGAGGACATAAACAATGAACAATGGCATGCAATTCTGTGAGTTCACTCCTTACTTAAAACATCAAAAAATCACATACCTTGGCTATTTTGACCAGTTGATCATAATTATCATGCCCGTAGAAGAATGGCTCCTTTCTGAATATCTATATAGCATAACCCTTGATAGTAAGCATCACAAAAGAAAGAGCATGCCGCAAACGTACATGAGCATAATTTTATATGAAATTCCAAGGGTAAGTACATTACGAAAAACTAACTCTACAAGTGATCTAAGCCTAAAGGGGTAAAATGACACCAAGGCAAGTAGCAACTCACCATTCCAGCAAACATACAGCCAAGGCTCCACAAGTCTAACGAGTAATCATAGTCTTGCAAATCAACAAGAAGCTCAGGACCTTTAAAATATCTGCAAACCAGAATTGAAGTGAAAAAGGGTGGGGGATGTTACGCATCGATTAATGAAGGGTAAAATTTGAAACCGGAAAAACAGAATTCTGAAAATGCACAAGCGGATAGATATTCAGAAATCTAGTAATAACCGAAAACAACATGCAAAGAACTGAAGTCCACTAGAAAGTGTCTCTTCATAATATTGAATAGGGTTTTGTACTTTATTCATCAGTTTCAATTGAATAGATGTAGTATTATATATATAGTAACCTCAACGAGTGCCCTTAGGTCAATTGTTAACAAAATCCTATAAAACAATAACCTTGAACTAACATGTCAAAGTTTTAAAAAATATTTCCCTACATGTAATGCATTCTACTGCTCCTAAGTGAACATAACACACGTCTCCCCTCCATTTGTACTTCAATTTTGCATGCATATTGAACATTTCCCAATCTTTCGTCTTCAAACCTACTGTAAATTAGAATTTTCAATTACATTGAATTAGTAAAAACATTAAATTATTTTCTCCTCAAATCAAGAGCAAAATGCATTAAATAATGCATATTCTGTGATTGGTTCTAAGCATCATTTCCACTGCTATTCAACTCTAAATTTTGAAGGTTGAAATTAAAGTACGGGCTACTATAGCAAGTGTTAGTTATAAGTGTTAGATAAAATAATAATATTATTATTAGGATAAAGTTCTATTTAATAGGACTAAGTAATTAGGACTAACTCCTATATTTTAGGAGTTATTAGTATGTTGAAACTCTTATCTCATTAAGAGATTAGAGTCCTATTTATTTAAGAGATTAGAATCCTATTTTTAGTTATTGTAAAACTCTTGCAACAAGAGCCTATATAAGAAGCCATTCGGCTCAGTAATAAAATAAGTAACAGAGACTATTTCACTCTGTTTTCTACATGGTATCAAGTTAGAACGATCCTGATTTCTCTCAATTTGAATTCTTTTTTCTTCTTCTCGGATTAGTTTCTCCTCATGACTAATCCAGATCAATCCTCTTCTGAGATTAGTTCTCAGAACAATTCCTCACAATCAGAAAATATATTGTCTGATTCATCCCTTTCTCCGATAACAACATACAAATTAAATGGGAATAACTATCTCTCATGGTCCCAATCAGTACGACTATACATCACTGGAAGAAGGAAAATTGAGTACCTCTCTAATTCCATGGTCATTCCGACAAAAACAGATCCAAAGTATAGCACCTGGCTGAGTGAAAACACCGTTGATCAATTCAATGCTTCCTGAAGTTGGGGAGAATTTCATGTTGTATCAAACAACAGCAGAAATATGGGAAGCAGCAAGAGATACCTATTCGAATAATGATAATACTGCAGAACTCTTTCGGATAGAAAATCTCATCAAAGATCTTCGACAAGGAGATCTTTCAGTTGTGCAATACTATGGTCTTCTCAACAAGTATTGGCAGCAACTTGATTTATACGAGAACAATGAGTGGAAGTGTCAAGATGATAGTCTTTTATATGGTAAACAAAAAAATCAGAGGCGAATTTTCCAGTTCTTATCTGGATTAAATGGAGAGTTTGATGGGGCTAAAGGAAGAATATTGACAATTAAACCTCTTCCATTGGTACGAGAGGTTTTTTCAGAAATTCGAAGAGAAGACAGTAGAAAAACAGCAGTGATAGCACCACCAATTCAACAAGACGCTGCAGCTCTTGTCACTAATTCTCATCCTAAGAACCAAACTAGGAGAAATCGACCATGGTGTGAACACTGTCGAAAGCCTGGCCATTGGAAAGATCAATGTTGGAAACTCCATGGAAAACCTACTGATTGGAAGCCTACTCGAACCAAAGTTCCAAATGAAGCTAATGTGGCTACCCAAGAATCATTGTCGAGTCCCTTTACTAAGGAACAGATTGTCACATTGCAGCAACTTCTGAAAAATATGACATCTCAATCTTCCAACATTGCTCATACTACTACTGCAGGTAACTCTTTTTCCACATCCACTATTCAATGGATAGTGAACTCTGGAGCATCAGACCATATGACAGAGGATTTTACTATTTTGGAGAACTATGGTGCTGTTACACTTCCAGCAATTCGAATTGCTGATGGTACCCTTACTCCAGTCGAAGGAAGTGGTTCAGTTACCTTGAATAATAATTTAACTCTTCACAATGTTCTCTATGTTCCTAAGCTTACATGTAATTTGCTTTCTGTTAGCAAGTTAGTTCATGAATCCAAGTGTAATGTTCTTTTTGGCATTGGTGGTTGTACTTTTCAGGAACAGGACTCGAAGAAGGCGATTGGCAAAGCTAGGCTACTAAAGGGCTTATACATACTCGAAGGATGTATCTCTCCTCATCATACCTTCTCTACCTCTCTTAGGAAACAAGTTTTTCTCTCCACTCTTAGCACAAATGAGGTTTTGTTATGGCACTATCGATTAGGACATTCAAATTTCTTTTATTTATCCAAGATGTTACCACACTTATTTATTAATAAAAATCCATCTTTATTTAATTATGAATCTTGTCAGCTTGCAAAACATTCTCGCAAACCTTATGTCTCGAATACATATGAACCCACAAAACCTTTTTCAACCATTCACAGTGACATATGGGGTCCTTCCTCTGTCAAAACTATATCTGGATATAGGTGGTTTATTTCCTTCATTGATGACCACTCTCGAAACACATGGGTTTATCTTATGAAAGACAAATCTGAAGTAGAAACCATCTTTAAGAACTTTTACCAAAAAATTTCAACCCAGTTTGACACAAAAATAAAACTACTTCGAAGTGACAATGGGAGTGAATACTTAAGTTCTTCTCTTGGTTCTTTCTTTCGAGAAAAAGGAATAGTTCATCTTACTTCATGTGTCAATATACCCCAACAAAATGGAGTGGCAGAGAGAAAAAACCAACATATTCTAGAGGTTACAAGGTCTCTACTTTTCTCGGCCTGTGCACCTAAGTATCTTTGGGGGGAGGCAATTCTGACAGCTACCTATCTCATAAATAGGATGCCAAGCAAAATTTTGGGGTTCAAAATTCCTAGTAAGATTCTTCTTGACCACTTCCCTCACTTTAAACCTTTACATTCAAACATTCCTCCTAGTGTTTTTGGGTGTACTGCCTTTGTACATATACACCAACATCATCGCAGCAAATTAGATCCTAAAGCTGTCAAATGTGTCTTCATAGGGTACTCTCCTAGTCAAAAAGGCTACAAATGTTATTCTCCATCCACAAGGAAAACTTATGTTTCTTTTGATGTAACCTTTTTTGAAGATACACCATATTTTTCCGGATCAGAAATTCAGGGGAAGAATTCTAAGGAATTTCAGCATATTCATATACCTGAGCAACCTATTTTCCCTTTTTCTACTACTATTTCTCATCAGTCAATTATTTCAGCTCCTTCTAAAAATAATGTGACTAACCGAGAGGATATAATCACTGAATTATCCTCTCCTTTATCCCAGCTTCCTAGTCCTTCGACCAAAAATACATCATCTCAAATCCATGTCTATTCGGGAAGGAAAAAGGCCACTGTAGACCAGCCTAGCATTAGCCAAAGACTAGACTCGATTCCTGCTACTGAAACAGAAATTATTGGTGCTGAAACAGATCCTATTCTTGTCACTGAAACAGAAGATAGAAGTGCTGAAACCGAGAACAATAATGTTGAAAATGAAACTAATAGAGATACTACAGCTGTTGAACTCGATGATTTTCCTATTGCCATCAGAAAAGGAGTAAGAAAATGCATTGTACATCCAATAAATAGATATGTAGCATATGGAAAATTGCAATCTGATTTCAGGGCATTTACGGCTAGCATTGATAGTAAGAAGGTACCAAAAAATGTGGCAGAAGCACTCCAAATTCCAGAATGGAGGAAAGCAGTGGAAGAAGAAATAAAAGCTTTACAGAAGAATAACACATGAAATCTGACTGAGTTACCACATGGAAAGAAAGCTGTTGGGTGTAGGTGGATTTTCACAATCAAATACAAATCAGATGAGAGCATAGAAAGGTATAAGGCAAGGTTGGTTGCTAAAGGTTTTTCACAAACCTATAGTATTGATTATCAGGAAACATTTGCACCTGTTGCAAAGTTGAACACTATTAGGATTTTATTATCAATAGCTGTCAATATGGATTGGAAGTTGCATCAGTTGGATATTAAAAATGCCTTTTTAAATGGGAATCTGGAAGAAGATGTTTATATGGAGGTACCACCGGGACTAGAAGGGAAATTCACAAAAAATACTGTCTGCAAACTCGAGAAATCCCTATATGGTTTAAAGCAATCACCTAGAGCATGGTTCGATAGATTTGCTAAAGCAATGATACAAGGAGGATTCAAGCAAAGTCAAGCCGATCACACTTTATTCAAGAAAGGTGACTCGAATGGTAAGATGACTCTGTTAATAGTATATGTAGATGATATTATTATCACTGGAAACAATGAAAAAGAGATAGAAGAATTAAAAGAGAACTTGGCAAAAGAATTCGAAACTAAAGACCTAGGGACCATGAGGTATTTTCTTGGTATGGAAGTTGCCCGATCCAAAGAAGGACTTGTCATCAATCAAAGAAAATATGTGCTAGACCTTCTTACAGAAACAGGAATGTTAGGCTGCAAACCAATCAAGACTCCTATGGATCCAACCTTGAAGTTCAGCAAGGAAAAGAATGAAAATCCAACAAACAAAGAAACCTATCAAAAGTTAGTTGGTAAACTAATTTATCTCTCTCTAACACGACCAGATATTGCGTATTCTGTTAGTGTAGTCAGTCAATATATGAGTGATCCTAAGGAAGAACACATGGAAGCAGTAAAGAGAATACTTAGATTCTTAAAGTTTACACCTGGTGCTGGACTTATATTCAGGAAAAATCAAGATAGATCAGTTAAGATCTATACTGATGCAAGTTGGGCAGGAGAATTGACTGATAGAAGAACAGTGAGTGGCTACTGTTCCTATGTTTGGGGAAATCTTGTCACATGGAGAAGCAAGAAACAAGCTGTGGTTTCTCGAAGCAGTGCTGAGTCAGAATACAGAGCTATGGCCCTTGGAATATGTGAAGGGATATGGATTAAAAAACTACTTACAGAATTAGAATTGGAAAGTGAAGGCGACAAAAGTTTTGAGATTTTCAGTGATAGTCAATCGGCCATAAGTATAGCAAAGAACCCAGTGCAACATGATAGAACGAAGCACATTGAGATAGATCGACACTTCATTCACGAGAAAGTCAATAGCGGAGTGGCAAACCTACAATATGTGTCTACTAAGAAGCAACTGGCAGATATTTTCACCAAAGCCCTTCCAAGAGTTGCCTTCGATGAGCTTTCATTCAAACTGGGTATATACAACATAAATACTCCAGTTTGAGGGGGAGTGTTAGTTATAAGTGTTAGATAAAATAATAATATTATTATTAGGATAAAGTTCTATTTAATAGGACTAAGTAATTAGGACTAACTCCTATATTTTAGGAGTTATTAGTATGTTGAAACTCTTATCTCATTAAGAGATTAGAGTCCTATTTATTTAAGAGATTAGAATCCTATTTTTAGTTATTATAAAACTCTTGCAACAAGAGCCTATATAAGAAGCCATTCGGCTCAGTAATAAAATAAGTAACAGAGACTATTTCACTCTGTTTTCTATAGCAAGTACTAAGGTTCAGCCACTTGTATTATTCTTAACCTCCTCCATACCATATCTTGTAGCTTCAGGTTTCCAAATTGAAATTAATGATTTTAACTATGAATCAACAAGTTTATCCTTTTATCATCTTAGTTAATTGTGGCGGAGAAACCTTGAATAAATAACACTGTTAACGCTCCAGCTACTGTAATTTATCTAAATCAACTTTGATTGACATCTCCAAAGTCAAGTTAAAAATGCTATGATATATAAACATGTATTGTGGTGCAAGTAATTTGATGCAATCAGAAGGATGTAAAACAAAGATAGACATAAGAACTAAGAAGGATAATAAAAGGAAATATGGACATTTTAACTACTGAGAACTTTAAAGCCAAAAAGCCAAAAAGGGAAACAGACCTCGAAGCAACACGAACATTGTATTCTTTTCCTGGATGATAGAACTCTGCAAGTCCCCAATCAATAAGCCGAAGTTTCCGCTGCTCATGATCAATCATCACATTATGTGGCTTCACATCTCTGTGCATAATACCTTGCGAGTGACAATAATCCAATGCCTAAAAATAAAAACTCAATACTTAATGATTGAACCATCTTTCCTCTTTGGGAAGAAAAGAGAAATAAATATCAAAATTCACAATGGAAGCATAGAAATCCTACATTTACAACATCGTCTTGCTTTTATAAAGCACAAAAATGCACATTATGTATTTCTTCAAAACCAGAGCCAACAATTTTCCCAAATAAATATTCTTATTATAAAGCTGATAAGTCAACCCCCAAAGCACTCATTATACAAGGTAGGAACAAGGTGACTTCTAACTTCCACAACATTTACAACACTGTCTTGCTTTTCATCTATAGAAGATTGACGACACAGAAGAAAACACATATCTAAAATAAACTATAAACAAAAAAGACACTTTTCTTCCTTTGAACAAGAAGCTTGATTACAAACAAAAAATCACCTCAGCCACCAGCATGACTGCTAACCTAATTACCTAGGTTTGAACTCAAACTTTCATTTCAAAGAGAGATTCAAGACAAATGGAAACACGCTTTCAGCTTTTAAGTCTACAAATATGCATCTCATTTCAAGTTTTATTTCAATGTCAAGGCATATGTGAATAAATAAATCAAGAAGTAAATGATTTACTTGCCTTCAGAAGTTCATAGATATAATACCGAATATCGTAATCAGAAAGTGTCGGATAAAGCACTTTAAAATCAGCATTATTCACGTATTCAAATATAAGACTTGGAGTCTTCGATTGCGGATCCCTAACTATATCCAACAACTTCACAATATTTGGCCCTCCACAAAGATTCTGCAGTATTTTAATCTCCCTCTTAATCTGCATTCGAGATAAGTCATTTTATCAAAACAAGTTACACAAACACAAAACTAAAATCAATGGCAGTATTATGTAAAATGCCGCAGAGGACTGACCTTCTTCTTCTTAACCGGTTTGAGAATCTTGATAATGCATTTCTCGTGATCGTTGCAGTGAACCCCCTCAAAAACCTCACTATATTTACCTCTCCCAACTTTTCGCACCACTTCATACTCATCTTGTTCCCTGCTAAGCAGTATTCAAATCAATCAATTAACCAACAGTTTACCATTTTCGGTCAATAGAATTGGATAAACCTAACTTTCGGTCCAAGATAAAGTGAATTAAAATAAAAACCCTAGGTATCATACTCAAAAGCACCAAACAACAGTAACTAACCACATTCAAATCTTAAAGCAAAACAAAACAAAATAAAATAAGAGAACATATAAAATAGGGGATACAGAGAGAATAGGGAGAATAATACCCCCATTGGACAGTGAGGGTTTCGTAGTCCCAATATTCTTTTGGGCGAATAACGTTGACATCGGCGTAAACCCTAGATTTCGAAGGAACGCCAGGGCGCCTAATAGCTTTTCCGATCTTCTGAGCCAGGGTTTCGGTTTCTTTTAGCTCCTTTAACCAAACTTCCTTTTTCTGTTGTTGAGAAACGGGAGAGGCGGAGTTGGTTTTGGAGGCGATTCCGCGGAGTAAGGGAAGGGTAGAGGAATAGGAGATGGAAGAAGGAGAGGATACGAAAGAGAGGTAGCGGCGGTGGAGACGGTGGTGGTGAAGAGAGAATGTCGCGAAATGGATGGGCCTTATGGCCATTTACAGCTCGGCTTCTCAGACAAGGAAGAGAGGAGAATTTAAGCCGCCGCCGCCAATATTCTTTTTTCTATTCCGAAAATAACCAACGACGTCGTTTATACGTCAGTTAAACCGTCACCGCTTAGACAATGCATGTTCACTAAAACCAACCGAACAATTGCCATTCTCCGCGCGCTCTGTGGTTTAGTTTAGTGAAAATTTCAAGGACATTGTTGAATATCGTTAATGATAAATACTGTTAAATATTATTAAATTAATTAATAAAAATTAAAAATTTTAAAAGACTCAATATGTAATTATAAATTATTTAAAATAAATTATTTATTAAATTATTTTCTGTATATATTATTTTATTTTTTTGAATAATTAAATAAAATACTAATTTAAATTAATTTTAAAAAATAAAAAATTAACTCTAAACAATAAAACCAAAATTCAAAACCTAAATCACTAAACCTAAAACTTTGAACCCTAAAAATATAAAATCTCAAAACCCTAAAATTAAAAACCCTAAAAGTACTAAATCATAAACACTAAATCTAAACCATAAAATCATAAACCCTAAAATAACCAAAATCCCTATATCTAAATCTTAAACTAATTTTGGTTTTCAAGTTTAGGGTTTATACTTTTTAGAGTTTCAAAGTTTTCTATTTTAGGGTTTAGGTTATGATTATATTTTTAGATTTTATGGTTTTATTATTTTAGGGTTTAGAGTTTATGATCTAGTGTTTTGGATTTTAGGATTTAATGTGTAGCATTTTTTAGCTTGAGTTTAGGGTTTTAGATTTTAGATTTAATATTTTTAAAATTAAAAATAATTTAAAAAATATTTTAAAAATTAAAATATAATATATATATATATAATTTGTTAAAAATTTTATTTCAAATAATTTGAAATTCTATGTTTAGTCTTTGAAAATTTTAATTTTTATTAATTAATTTAATAGTGTTCAGCGATGTTCATCATTAGTGGTGTTTAATAATGTTCGACACACGAGCTAGACTCATCCTTAGTTTAGATCCATCTCCAAACACACGATGTTAATAAGTTCATTTGCAATAATAATTAACGGTTTAAATTGGTATTTAGTTTTTGATTAAACCAGTAACTAAATTTTGGATATAAATACTAGTTTAAATACGGAAATCAAGTAAAATGTATTATATCAATCTTATTCTAATTCAACCTCATGATTAGAAACTATATAAACACACTACTAAATATCACTAGATTTTCATTGATTATTTATTTATATATATTTCAATTATTAATAATATTATATTTAAAAATAAAATCCAAAAAATAATAAAGAGACTCAATATAATAAAAGAGACATCTTGAATTAAATAAGGTTTCGGTTCTTAAAAAGAACTCATATCATATAATATCCAATTTAATTAAATAATAAAATTTAACTAATTTATTATTTTCTCTGTAAAAAAATATTAATCATCCCTAACTAATCAATTGAGTTTATAAAATAGCTAGGAATTATCCCACCAAGATTGAAGTGCATCCTATTTCTTGTTATTTATGCTTTCCATATTCAAGTTTATGAGTCAACTCTACTTTCTCTTGAGAATTCCATTGTTATGCTAACATGTTTTAGATGAGAAATTATATCATAGTCAGTTACATCACGTTATTTATGGGATCAACCATTAAAAACTATCCATCTCAATAATTTTTAATTTTTCAAGTGAAAATTCACTTGAAAAAAAATATGACATGGCAAAATTCTGAAGTGGATAGTTTTTAGTGGTTGATCTCATAGACACGTAGTGAAACTGACCCATGATATAATTTTTCGTTTTAGATACTTATTTGTGATATAAGTTTAATTTTAAATATATTAAAATAAATTAAAATATTATATTATATATTTTTATTTACTAGAAAATTATATTTAAAAAATAGAGTTGAATGTAGTACACTATCCGATTTCTATTCTAAATTAACTTTTAACTTTTTAAATATTTTAATTTTATTTTAAAATTAATTATTCTTAAAATTGTTGGTTCGTGTTAATTATATTTTAAGTTAAATCTCAAGTTTTTGAATATTTAAATTTTATTCATAAAATTTCCAGTAATATTAATTATATATTAAATGATACTAGTAGTAAGTTATTGTAAAAATATTAATTATTATGTAGACACTAATATTTGTTGTATTAATTTTATTAATTTTGCGTATTTAGATTCATATTTAGAAATTCACATCCATTATTAACTTTACTTAAAAAAATTAAGAAATTCTTAGACTTGATAAATGCAATGTTTTGAGGCTAAATAAAATCATTGGAAATATTTTTTAGTATCGAATTAATATTTTATAAGCATCGAATATAAATTAGGTATGTACCATAAGAAATTATGTATGTATACAAATACTTACGTTAAGTTGTGCCTATTTGTGCCTTGATGAGCAGGTGTAAAAAATTAGATACATATTGTATTTCTTATAACTTTTGTAAGAAGTTGTGTATAAGGGTAAACGTTCGGGTAAGTCAAGTCGAGTAATTTTTTTTGAGTTATTCGAGTTAAGTCATCATATTTTATAATTTGATTTTTATGAATTTTTTTGATTCAGGACTTTGGTGAGTTTGAGTCGAGTTTGAGTCAATTTAATTTTTCAAGTTTATATATAAATTTTAATTGTACTATTTATAATATTATAATGTATATTTGATTCCAAATTAAACGATTTTATTTTTATATCTACATAGATATTTCTTTATATTATTTTTTACATGTGTAAATAAGATTTTAAATTATTATTATTATTGCTTATCAAATATTTTAGGTATGAATATGTCATTTCATTAAATCACATGCCTTGTTAAAAGCCTCTTTCTTATCTAGATAATATCAAGGCGATATAAAAAAATATTGATAAATTAAATATAATAAAGTAAATTCAAAATAAAAAAAAACATAAAATAAATAAGATATTATAAAAGATATAAATAAAAATTGTAATAAAAATAAAAAGGAAGAAGATATGATTGAAATAAAACTGAAGATAAAATTACATGACTAAATGTGCAATTAGACCCTAAAAAAATTTAGAGTTACTAAAAAAAGTGAATAACTCGAACTTAGAAAATTTAAACTCGACTCTAAGTCGAAATTTTTTTGAGTTATTAAATTTGACTCGAATAATTCGACTCAAATAACTCAAAATTGAAAAAAAAATATTTTTTTTTCAAATTAAGTCGAGTTTTGTTCATCCTTAATTGTGTATATTTTGTAGTAATTTGTGTATATACACAAATCCTTAATTTCTTGTACCAAATTATGCTTTCTCGTAGAAAATTATGTATGTACACAAATCCTTACTCTAGATTGAGCTCTTTGGGGTCAAGTTGAGTATGTGTAAGAAATTCGATATATACCATTTTTCTTACATAATTTGTAAAGAATTTTGTATAATTTGAAGTAATTTATGTATATACACAAATCCTTATATTTCTTGTACAAAATTATATTTTTCTCGTAGAAAATTAGGCACCTACATAAATCTTTACACTAAGTCGAGCTCCTCTAGGTCATAGTTAAGGATGGAAAACGGGCGGGGCGGGGACGGATATCCTTTCCCCCATACCCACCTAAAATTTTTATATCCACCACCTACCCATCACGCAAAGAGGGTACAATTTTTAAATCCACACCCGTCCATGCGAGTATATTTTTAAATTCATCCCTATACCTACCACTCAAATCGTGTCCGCTTGTACATGCCTACAAACAACCACTAATATTGAATTATATAAAAATAAATTATAAACTTTTGTAAAGAAGAGTAAAACTTTCATAATTTATTGACTAATCAAGTGTATATATAACATATTTACACAAATATAAATTTAATTACATCTAACTAACTAACTAACTAACTAACTAACTAACTAACTAACTAACTAACTAATGAACGAATGAACGAACGAACGATAATTAACTTAACAAAAACTCATTTTTATCGATATAAATTTTACTCAACTACAACTAACTCATTATATATAGTTAACTTAGCTAAAGCATATTTACACTTTTATAAATTTTACTTATCCAAACGAATTATAAATTTACAACCTGATTAATTCAAGTTTGATCATAAATCATTATTTTTTCAAACTAAATTAATTGGGTTCAAAGTTTATAAGCTTAAGAATTAACGTAGATTTTAAAATAAATTAATATTTTAGTACAGAAAACACCATAATAAAAGTTATAATCAAGGTCTACAAATATAAATGATTCAAAATTTATGTGACGTACGGATACGGAAAGGAGGAATATGGGACGAGTGGATACAGTGCGTGTAAGGTCTTAAACCATTACCTACCCACTACCCACAATGGGTATGGCTTTTTACATCCATGCCCACTCACCACCTAATAAACTCATATCCATCTCCACTTCAACTGGGAAGGGTGTAGTATAGAATTTGTAAAGTTATACTCATCTGTCATCCCAAGTCATAGTGAGTAGGTGTAAGAAACTCAGTACATATAATTTTTCTTACATAATTTGTAAGGAATTATGTATACTTAATATTAATTTATGTAAATACATAAATAATTATATTTATTGTACCAAATTATGCTTTTTCGTAAGAAATTAAGTATATACATAAATCCTTAGACTATGTTGAGTCTCTTTGAGCCATAGTGAATAGGTGTAAAAAATTTGATATATACTGTTTTTATTAAAAGAAAAAATTTGGTATATACCGTTTTTATTAAAAAGAAAAAAATATCTAAATGTGAAAACTCATAAAGGGCTCCTTAAATGAAAAAAAAAGAAAAAAAAACAAAAGAAAAGAACCACATAAAAAGAGGTAACCCAGATAGTTCGTGGATTAAACATATAAAAAATAATTCTCTCATAGGCTTGATAGCTTTAAAGATATTTTATTTCTTTGTACATATTCGTCATTTTTAAAATCTACTCGAAAAACGATAACAGTTAAGGTATCTTTTGATGTTTCAACTTTTTATTAATTTAATATCCAAAGATGTCAAAATGTCAATATCATTTAAGGAGTTGTAAAAGTTTTGGGTAAACACGTTAAATTGTCTAACAAGGGAAAATAATCTAAGAACTCAAGAGAAGCTTTGTAGATGCTTGATATAAATATACCTTTAAGCATAGACAATTATCTATATTAAAAAAATATCTTTTGATGTGAGAATTTTCATTCGATTAGCAGAGTTTCCTTGCTTAAGACTAGATGAAGGGATAAAGAAGTATTGAAAATATGACGCTAAAAATAGTTACTTTCAATCAATTGGATTGAATGAGCAAAACAATCTAATCAAAAAGAGATAAATAACAAATAAATGACATTTGTTAAAATTTGCCAGGTATATGAAAATCCTTTCAGCAAAGAAAATTTATCTATCTATTCGAGTATAAGGAGAATTAAATCATCTTATCTATTCAAGAATGAGGAGAATAGAACTCACCTATCCATTCAAACATAAGGAGAAAAAAATATGCATCAAGTATGAAAAGAATAGAACTCGTCTATCTATTCGGGTATGAGAAGAATAAAACTCATTTATCCATTCGAGCATGAGGATAATAGAATATGTTTATCTATTTGAGTATGAGGAGAATAGAACATGTCTATTCATTCAGGCATGAGGAGAATTTGAGAGTTATATGAAGTTTATTTTGGAGATAGTTTATTTCGGAAAAAAAGGTTTTTATTTCGGAGAATTTTAGATTTTTTTTAAGAGAGTGTTATACGCTTTTGAGTTTTATAATTTAATTCAAAGTTAAAATAAAAGCTTAAAGCATATTTAAGATATTTGTTTTTTTATTCTTTATTTATATACTCTTCTGGTTCAAATGTTTACTTAAAATGAATGATTTTATTCTTTGTGACAATTTTAAATTATCGTTGCCATAATCAAAAATTATAAGGTGAGGGATTTTTGAATTTGTTTAAAAAAACAATTCTTTTGATTTTTAAAATATTTTTTAAGTGAATTCAGGTTGGGATCTTTTTGAAAAAATCATGATTTTTAAATACATGAAAAAATACTAAGAATATTCTTGAAAAAAAAAATAAAAGTAAGATGTTTGAAAAAAGATTTTTCTTCTAAAATAAATCGGGTTATTTACATTTATTAAATTCCATTTTATTTTTATTCTCTCTTTTTTCTATTTTGCTTCACTAACTATAGAATTATCATTTTTTAATTTAAACATTTTATTTTTTTTGAATTTAGTGTCAATATTGATTTTTTTAATTTAAATAATAATTTATTTTTTGAGTTTTAATAGTATTGTGACACCTCGCCCCGAGTTAGGAGACAAGGGCGTCGACCGGACAATTAACTCGCAAATAAACCAAACTTTGTATTCGTTTTTAGATCATTTTGATTATTTCGATGACCATTGTAAGTAATACATATCAATTTCGGGGATAATTAAAACTTTTCTCGAATTCAATTCACTTACTAATTGACTTTGAGTTCATTTATTTCCTCGATCGCCACTCATTTAACATTTGATCTCAACAAACTCATCTAATGATCATAACCGATTATATTCGTTTAGTGATCTTTAATATGTTTACATTATCCCATCAATCTTAATTTCAAATTTGAACCAACATGAATCAGGGTATCGATACCTCCCTATAGGGATATCGGAATAGGGGTATCTAACCCCAGTTCGATATAGGTCAACTATGTTGACTCGTTGACCAAAGCTGAGTGCCCTGGTTCGAAACAGGTATCGATGCAATTTCGTTACTGAAAGCCCCAGTACCAAAACAGATATCGATACTAGTCTATTTCGTTGACTCATTGACTATGGTTGGGCTCACAAGAAGGCTTGGTATCAAACCAAGCTTCGATGCCTTTATGCCACTGCCAAAGGTGGTATCGATACCCAAAGAGATGGTATCGATACCCTTGCTCGAAATGGCAGGATTTTAGCTCTTCTAAGACTTAGACACTAATAAAAAACGCCATCTATATGGTCTCAAACCATCCTAATCCTTAAGGAACAACTCCAAATGTCTAAGCATCAATAACCATTTATCCATTCTACCATTTGACCAATTTATCATCAACTTAATGTTCATGGATTTTCCGTATACCAAATCTAACAATTCTAACCAAATGGCCATTCATCCCACCATGTGCCATCTAACAATTTAGCTAACCTATATAACATGCTCTTTTTCTCGGCAACTAACATATCTATAGGGTAGTTTTTAGGATTCTCATGACATCCTACTAGGTTCCACGTTTCATGCCGATACAATTGCTTACATATCATATGCACATCAACAAGGCCTACTTTTACAAATCATAAGCCAAAACTCAAAACATGCAAGGCTAGCCTAATGAGATCATTATGCCTTATGTCTTACACAACGAATGCTCGATCGATCATATACATATATATACAAATCACTATCCAAATATCAAAAAATGCATGAACCATTCTAAGCATGCTCCCTATGCCACCATAAACTAGGAGTTACAAAAGTACAAAATACCATATTTAGGCTTGCTTGGTGTCCTTGCTCACGATCAAGTCAATCTATCTCCTTGTTCTGATAACCTGTTGTTTTGGGAAGGAGGAAACAGAGGTGGTAAGTACTTACGAAGTACTTAGTGAGGCAGCCCTAAGTCTAACCAATTAGAAATTAATCAAAATAAATTAACATGCTTTAAATAAGCAATCAATCAAGTTTACATAACAACTCAAACATTGTTTAACATGTTTAACATGTATCTTATTTAGCATGCATTTTAGATATCATATTTCTCATGCCAATAGCAAGTAAACCAAATTCGCAACTATATACTCATTTACAAATTCATATTCAATGCTCTAAGACAACTTATAATCGAATGCTCAATTAGCAATGTTGTATCAAATGCTCTATGGCAATATCATGTCAAGTGCTCAATTAGCAATTTCTTAAATTTTATTCTTTCAGATTAGTTCAAATGATGCCTTGGTATAGTTAGACTAGGTAAGCGAGTCAACAGAAGTACCACAAAGGTAATGACAGAAATGCTACGAAGGCACTAACAAAAGATACCCACGGTATCTACAAATGGTGACTAACCACCAAACAAAGGTACCCATAGTACCAACAGAAGTACCGAAGTACTAATCAGAAGTACTAACAAATGAGCTCAGACCCTAGGCATGTCGTACTACCTATGACCAACTATTGACCAAGGCTCAATCAGAGTTCCATATTCATTTGTTCTTTTCAATATGTTAATCAAGTCCCTTATCCCAAATGGTGTTCATAACATACCATTAACAAAAGACATATCATGGTATAATATCAAAAGCATAAGTCATGCTAACAAACTAAGTGTATATCATGCTATCATATCAAGGCATATACATCATGCTATTGTATCAAAACATATAACGTATTACCAAACCAAAAGCATTTATCATGCTATCAAAACAAAACATATGACATGCTATCATAAACATTTCCTCATGCATGGCTTGTGTACCTAACATTCGTAGCCGCGTGCCATTACTTACCTCGGTATTTCTGAGCTATACAAATGTTCTAAGCTAGTTTAACGTCTAGGACTCAGACATGGCATCAAACAAATCATTAACATTTAATCCTCCTTCCCTTATTACCAAATAGTTTATTAGTCCGGTTACATTATAAATCAAATCAAATAAACAAGGTTGATCGTGATCCCTTCGCCTCTTTTTCGAGCTTGATCGTGTCTCTCCTCTTCCTCGATATTTTTGTCTCTTTGATTATCTAGTATTCCATATACAAATATACATTCATTAGGGCATATCCAAATTACGTAATTCAAGTAATCACGTACTCAATAAATGTAAATATTCTCATTTATTTTCTATAGACAACTTTGCTATCCCATCGTAATTTGATCATATCTCTTAGCTCCCATGTTCGATTCGAGCTTATTATACCTCTTTGGAAATCTAAGAGGATTCTTTACAAGGATAAATTAACCTCACTTTTTAATTCATTGCCAATCAATACCAGATTTCGTCCGAATTAGATACGTCCAGAATCGGGACTGCTTGGACAACCCCTACGGATAGGCTTATAACTTTTTCTAACGAATTCAGATTGGGGTTATTTAAATTTTCACTTAAACTAGGTATATAGTAACATCATGATTTAAAATTTTAGCTCTTAATTCCTTAAATCCCGAACTAGAGAATTTCTTAAAGATGGCTACTCGAAATAGCATTTCTAGGCTAGTTTCGGCTAACCTTTGTTCTCTGTGTCCAAACTCAACCCGAACTCAATCTTATAAATTTTCCAGCATTTCAAACGTGAATCCAACATCTCAAAAACCCATTTTACAGCAACTTCAATTAGAATAACATACATGCAATATTTATAATATTTCAACTCCGAATTTTCTAACTCATTTTACATGCTTCTAGAAAACCCATAACCAAATAGATTCTAACTTAAAATTAGGCTTTCTAACAACCTACTTCAACCATATAATCAACATCAAATAAATCCCTAATTTCCTCATCTTATCCATCCATTAACACTTTCAACCCATTCATAAGAACTTAGAATCCAAGCTTCTTAATTCAATATTCATGCTTCAATAACTAAACTCAAACATCATAATCTTAAAGCAAGTTTCTAACAACCTATTTAGTTTGTAATCATCATGGAATAATCAAAACCCAAAAACTTCAAAACCCCAAAATATTAATTATGAAGAGATAAACTTACCAAAGCCTTAAGTCTTGAATTTCTAGATAAAATGCCTACTCATGCATGGATTCCAAGCTAGCTCCTCAAATCTCCATGAAAAAATCTCTCTCTCTCTCTCTTATGTTTCCTTTGTTCACGTGAAAATGAGAAAGATGAAGGCAATGGGTTGTTTTTCTCTTGTTTTCTTTCTCATTAATGGTTGCAAAATGACCCATTTACCCTTAATGGTATATCTAACTCAATTTATTACATTGGGCAATTTGGGGAAGTTAATTATTTGTCATGCAACTTCTACATTTATCATTTAATTCAACTAAGTCCATTTCTTATAATCCGAATAACATAAACCCAATTTTAGGGTGTTACAAGTATTTAACATTTTAAATTAAATTTTAGTTTGTACATATTCTATTTTTTAAAGAAAAACTCGATTCATATATGATGTTGACTCATTTTTGGGAAGAATACACGTTCCATAAATAATATATATTTTTATTTTTTTTAAAATTATTTTATTTTATTTAAATATTGTAAGAATGATTATTTAACTTTAATCTTCATGCATCTCATAATTAGATTAAAAAAAATACTGAAGTGATAATGGTTGTTTAATTGATTTCTTAGGTTAATAAAGCCTTAGATTTAATTACTTAAATACCTTAGTCTTTTTTAGAAAAAAAAAAACTAAAAAACACTTCTCACTTAAATTAATAAAATATATTTAATTGTCATTTTAATTCTAATAGATAAAATTTATTTAAGTAGTTTTTTAGATCGGTAATAATTAACTTAGAATAATAAAAAAATTTAATACACTATTTTTTTGATTTGCTTGATTAAAAACTAAAACTTAATTAATGCGATTCTTTACCAAAAAGGAGATAATAAGTTAGTGTCAAAAATATTTACGTTGATTAACCTTTACACTCTTAGCATTGGGATCGTAAAATAAAATCAAATTCATAAATAGATATTAACTTAAACTTTTATCTAAACTTGCAATTGACATTATTTTTTTTATAATCATATATTTACTAATTTATATTTTTATAAATAACATATAAAATAAAAAATACTATATTTTACTTCATTTACAAGCAAGGCCTAAATTGTCGTCTTAGGTTTAGAATGGAATCTCAAATTCATTTTTAAGGAAGATTACTTTGAAAATGTAGTTAGATCTAGTTTGGTGATTAATGTTGGGAAGGAAGATTTTATCCGATTTTGGAAGGAGAAATGGCTTGGGAGTGACCTCTTATGTGAAAAGTTCCCTCGTATCTTTGCTTTATGTGAGAACAAGATGGGATTCGTTTGTGAATTTGAGAAAAAATGGACTATAAATGAAGTTGGAAGATACCATTAAGGAGACCACTTTTAAATTGGGAGCTTCACCAATGAACTGAATTGTTAGTTTTGTTAAATAACTTTAGAGTTAGTAAGCAGAACATAGATTAGGTGAGTTGAAGTGGTTCAAGTGATAGGATTTTCTCAGTTAATTCGATCAGGAGGTTTTTGTTTCCACACTCCAAAAAATAGGATGTGAAAGGATGTGGTGTGAATGATTTCGCTCCTCCAAAAGTAGACATTTTTGTATGGAGGATCCTTAGGGGTCGTGTTCCGATAAAATATAAATTATTGAAGCGTGATGTTTCATTGAATATTAATGGTAATTGTCCGTTTTGTAAGATTCTTTTTGAAAATGTTGCTCACTATTTTTTTCCCGTCATGGGGTTTAGAGTAAGGGTGTTTCTTTGAATACTAATGGTAATTGTTCGGCTATCGGGCAATGAGTACCCAGTTCATAATTTTTATTTTTTTATTTTAAAATTAAAAAAATTACATATTAAACATATAAGTTTTAAAAATTTATAATACATAACCAAACATAAAAATGAGTGATTTAAAGTTAATTTTAGAATATTTGAATTTATATATACATCTATATTTATTAAATTTTATCACTAAAATAGCGTTAAAATCATTATCCTATTTTTTTCTTTTGGTATTAGTAAATTAATAAAAATATATTTAAAATTTTTAAAACCTAAAAGTATATAATACAGACATAAAACTAATTTAGAGATTTATATTTAATTTTAGGCATAAATATCAAAGAAATTTAAAATAAAAATATAATTTAAAACTAAAAAATATATATAATAAAATTAATCGGGTCGGGTCGAGTATTTGGGAATTAAAAATTTTCGATCCAAGACCGGTCCACTGATTCTCAAGTCGGGTAATTTTTTTTCAGGAATTACCTGGTATTTTTGTTTTGGGTCATCGGGTCGGTAATTTTGAGCACCCCTAGATTAGAGAATTTGGAGTAATTTCTATGGTTGATTAGGTGTTACTTCGGTCTTTCCAAATGATTCAATTATATTTTTATTGGCGTGGGGAGCCCCGGGATCCGACAAATATGAAAGATGGAGATGTTTCATTACTTTTGCGATTATATGGACAATGTGGTTACTTAGGAATGAGATTGTCTATAATGATAAAAAAGTGGATTGGATACAGATGAAGTTTCTAGTTAAATATAGGTTGGCCTTTTGGTTGAAGGCAAAATACTCTGATGACTCGTATCTTTGGTTATGTTAGTTTTAAATCCCTTTCTTGCAGCTGATTTGTGTCGAAAGATCGTTAAGATCTCGTGTCCATCAAAATGGTATCCTTATCCTTACGATTTTTCTAAAATTAAATGTTGATGAGACTTTTTTGGTGAATAGATTGACCGGTGATGTTGGAGGATTGCTAAGAAATAGTAAAGGTGAAATTTTAATTCAATTCTTTGAATCTGTCAAAAACAAAGCTATTATGTGAATTGAATTTTACGCAATCCAGGTTGGCATATTTAAAATTTTCAATTCTAGGTGGGTTGAACAATTTAGATCAATTGTTGAATCTTCTTGTAAAGTGGTTGTAGATTAGATGTCTAAAAAACTAGATCCTCTCGAGATTTATTTTATTCAGGTTTATGATTTGATGGAAGTCATTGGTCAAAATTGTATTGTTGTTCGTCATATTTTCAGGGTTCTTAATGTGAAATCTGATATGCATGCCAACAAATATATTGGGTAATAGTTAGGTTTTTATTTTTGAGTTTAGTAGGACTTTGAATTATCAAAATTCCTTGTAATTGTAGTTTTGAATTTTGTATTTGATTAAAAATATTTTGATGAATATATGTAGCTGGGTACTCTTTTTTCCTTTAATAGGAAGGTATTTTTTTCGATTGTGTAGAGAAAAAAAGAGATTAAAATCCTTTCTTGATTAGATCATATACAATAGGTGGTGCAGCAGTATAAATTATTCTCTCACAAGTCTTCCATGGCTGGATCTAGCCAACACATTCGAACTCTATTTTGATCACGAATGCAAAATCTAACATCCCAATCCAAATTGATCATTCAACGAACATCTGAAGCGAGTGTATTACCACGAAGAGCTTCATGTTGTCTACTAAACATACTTGCAACATCATCGCTATCTGTTTCAATGATGACTTGTTGATAACCCATACTCCAATGTTTTAAAGCATATGAATACCCTATAATTTTGCAAGTAAAATAGGACAAGAATCCATACTTCTAGAAAATCTAATCAATCATTGCCTAGATGTATCTCGTAGCATCTCGCCACATGTTACAAAGGAGTCCCTCAAACAAACAACACCATCAACATTGACCTTAACCCAACCTTTTTGTGGAGCAGTCCACTTAGGTGTGAATTTAATTTCCAATGATATAACATTTGAATCTATAGAATCCAATACTGTTGATCATTCTTACAAAATCGACCTTGATTCAGTGAAATTATTATTAAACAATAATTTATTTTATCGTGATGAAAGAATCCAACATATGACAACAAATATAATCTCCAAACCTTGCCACTATAAGTAAAAGCCTTCGGTTGCAAAATATTTTGAGTGAACCAATCAACGAAATTTAGATTAAAGAAATTCAATAATTTATCTTGTCGAACAACCTGTAACCAAATAGATTCAGTCTTAATGCAATCTCGCAAAACATGTAGGATATCTTTCGTACCGTTGTTATAAATAGGACAATAATCAATCAATGTTAAGTGACGCTTTACTCACTCTTGATTAGTTAGAAGCTTTTCTAGAAAAGCTAACCAAAGGAATGTCTGAATACATTGAGGCACACGAAATTTCCATAAAGACTAATAAGAAGATGCTTTTAACGAAACCTATTTATCTTTAAAAAAAGTACTTTTATACTTTTGAATTATTCGACTTATAATTCAATCACTCGTTAAGGAAAACTCATGATTGACGTTCTTTAACATTTATCATCACATCAATGATCGACTTCCATTGTTGTAGTTGCATGAATCAAGTAAAAACTTAAGAACGAAGTGCTTTAGAATTCGAATAAAAATATTATTTTTTTATATTATATTATAAATATATTATTTATAAAAAATAGTCAAAATATTCGTCACGATAATATATTTATATTATAAATAACATATAAAAATAAAAATATAAATTAATATAAATTGATATATACATAAGTAACATATTATATATTTTTATATATTAATATTTATTTATAAGATTATTTTTCATAAAATAATTTGGTTGAACTGGATAAGTTTATATTATATAAAAAAGTATATATTATGTATAATATAAATATATTATTTAAAATATTTATAAATATAATATATAAAACCCCTTAAAATTCAAACCCTAAAATTAAAGGGTTTGAACTTTAAGGTTTGTAATTTAGAGTTTATGATTGCTTTTAATGTTTTTATACATTATTTACATGAATACTTTAGATTTTTAAATAAAATATTTATATTATAAACAATATAGTTCAACTTATATATCTTGGTATCTATGTAAATCATTATATTATTTTTATATTAATATTATTTGTAATATTATTCATTTTATAAAATAATTTGATTTAACTTCAAGTTGGTTTAGTGGTTAAAGCTTACTTTTTGTGTCTAAAGTTTCATAATTCAAATCTCTATAAGTGCATGGATTTTAATATTATTTTTTAACAAAACGATGTCATTTTGATCTAAATTAAACTTTAAAACATCTATACCAAACGACGTTATTTTAAATTAACATTTTTGTTAAAAATTAATACCATAGTGACATAAATGAATAAAAATAAAATTTAAGATTAAATTTAAATATTTTTAAAGTTCAATGACATTTTTAAGTTAATAATAGTACTTTAGTAGAATCTGAAGTAGTTTACTTTAATAATAAAGACTACGACTTGGATAACAACAATTCCCACCGCTGAATCTTTAAGGTGATTCGAGAAAATAATCTATGAGTTTTGTCATTGAATGATGATAAAATTGCAGAAACATATACTTACTCTTTGTCATAAAATTTATTCCCTTTATATTTTAAAACTACCCTACTTGAATTATTTTATTAAAAAAATAATATTTTATGTTAGACACGTCTATTTTTCTGGGTAAATAATATAAAGAAGAACAAGAACGAAAAGATAAACTAGAATAAGATAAAAAACAAAAAAGAGAGATTTGTATTATTTCAATATAGAATTATAAACAATACTTTCTCCAAACTTTATTTATATGCATAAGATGAAAACCTTAATTTTTATGGGTGTTAAATCTTAAAGTATATTAAAGTATCATTATATCCACACTAAATAAAGATATTCATCACACTCATCATTAGATATCCTTAAAGATAGTGTGCCTCGTTAAAATTTTACTAAGATAAAAATCATATAGAAAAAATTTCTTAGTGAAAAAAGAATACACATATTTTTTATATGGATAACATGTTGTTTCATTAAAAATTTATAAAAAAAATATTGAGAAAAAATCTCAACTAAGAGAAAAAATTATAACACATATTTACTATCTATCATGAAAATATCACATAATATCTTTGAATCTTTATATTTTAATCTTTAATACAATGTTTTAAGTATTGAAGTATACTATGCAATATAGGTTTTAAATTATTGCTTAAAAAGATTCGTCGAATATCTTTATTCTGAAGATCATGAGGCATAAAACATTAAAAAAATATATTTCATTTTATATATTTATTTTTTTCACATATTATGTATGCACTTTTGATTGAGTTATAAATTTTATAATATCTCTACGGAAGGTAATTCGTATTTCATATTGTGAAAACAAATTATAAATTTTCAGGACATGTTTAGTCAAAAATATTTTTTATCATAACCTTATGCATAAAAATTATTTTCATGATTGAAGAGGCATCAAATTTTGAAAGATCTAAGTTAATGATCTCATGACATTTAGATAATATTTTAGGTCCATTTAAGATCTAATGTCTCCGGATCAATTAAGATATGATATATTCGAAGAAAGAATATTCTCACTTTTTTTATCTAAGGTAGAATGAATCTTTATTTACGTTAAGCAACATAGCAACCATACATGTGTTCAAATGGATGTACCCTATGCATATAAAATTTCTTTAAATATTTTTCTATGTATGTCGATTGATGCATAAGGATTTCATTTTAAGGAAGATTTCTTCATGAGTCTTAATGATATTCAAATCATCAATATACATAACAATAATTACAAATCTGAAGCTAAACCTATGAATAAAAATGTTTAGGAAAATTGAATTATTCTTGTAGTTTTTCGTTAATAAGTATTCATTAAAAAATTATACAACATGCGTATAAATTATTTTAATCAATAAAAGAATATGTTTAATTTGATTGAATAATGTTCTCAAGAACATGCATTATATGTTTTTGGTAGTTTAAATCATTCTAGAAATTTATGTAAATGTTATTATTAAGAGACTCATAAAAGTAAAATATAACAATATTCATTAGACGGAAATTAAGTTTTTTTCCTACCGATTAAACTAGGTAAATCCATTAATTTCTATTAAACTTTCATGGTGTATTCATTGAGAAATCCGTATAACAAACCGATCGAAATCCTAACAATTTTCATGGAATCCCAAGCTTAATCCCTATTGTTTCCGTTTCTAGAAATTGCCATGGAATTAACTATTGCTATTGAAATCGTTGGAAACATTATAACGTTTTGTTTCCATGTTTTCATATAACTCAAGACCATTGAGGCGAGGAATCATCAAATCCACCAATTTCTAAAACATTTAAAATTCTTTTAGCCGACTTTTAACTAATTAGTGACGTAAAAAGTTGATCCGACCTAAAAATTCGACTGAAATTTGTTCGAGTCATAGCTTGGTTTGATTGGGGATGTAATGATCCGAACTTGATCTGTATCCGACTGTTGTTGACCCAAATTCGAGTTGGGACTGTTACTGTAGTAAACGAATTGTATCCGACCGAGAATAGTTTGTACCCAATTTCAACATGTTATTGTGGACCAGAAACCCGACCTGCATCCGACTAAAACGAACCCGAACCCGAGTCTGACCTGGCAGATGACCGATATTATTCGACTGAATCGACCCAAGACCTGATTTTACCCCACATGTTTTGAATCCAACCGAAAAATGACCCGACTTGTTTCGAACTAGACCTGTTATTGACCTGAACTATTAACAAGACTTAATATTTACATGACATATAAATAAGTATATCTATAATTTTATATATTTTAAATATTGGTAAATATAACTAGGCTTAAAAAATAGAATTAGACAAGAGAATTAATTTAGGGATTAATATTTAAATTTTGTATTATATATTTAATTAAATTAATTATTTTATTATTTTATTTAGTTTTAATGTATTTAATTTTAAATTAATATTTCATTAAAAACTATAATTTTAAATTAATATTTAATTAAGTTAGATTAACTTATTGAACTTATGATTAATTAAGCTAAATTAAAATATACAAACATAATTTAAAAAATTCTAAAATAAAAATTAGATTTTTATTAAATTAATTTAAATTATGACTTAATTAAATTAAACTAAAACAATTGATAAAAAAAGAGTGAAAAGACAAAATTTTAGATAGAAATAAGCCACTAATTTTTTAAGTTTGAAATTAATTTACTTTTAGTAAAAAATTTTGGAGGGATATAAGTTACTAAAATTTTGGAGGAAATTAAAAATAAGTTTTCATTATTACATAAAAAAGAGGGGAAAAAATAAAATTTTGGAGAGAATTAATATATAGTAAATTTTGGAGGATTATTATTATTATTATTATAACATATAATCAAATAATAAACTTTGATTAAATATAATCAATTAAAAATATAAAAAAGAAGATTAGATTTAGATATTAATTTTGACACCACTCTAGATTGGGTAAAAAATTTCGCATATTTTTATATAGGAAACGCCAAAAAATCGAATCTCGCGTAGTTTTACACCTTATTTTACAATAATTTCAATTTGGTTATGATCACTCAAAAAGTAAGTTTTAAATTTTATTTTTTATTCGATTTGGTTCTTATTTAATTAAAATCAAATTATATAATTTAAAATTGTTTCATTTTGATCATAAGGAATTAGTTTAGTGATTGAAGAATTGATCTTAGAGAACTAGTTTAGTGATTTGGGCTTAGAGAATTAGTGTTGGGCTAAAAAATTAATAATATACATGCATTAATTCATAAACAAATTAATACATATATTAGTATACTTTTAAGTATATTATATATATGCACGAACCATCTAGACTCATCGGTTGAAGAAACAATTATTCCTGGAGGTCACGGGTTCGAGCACCAATACTGTTAGCATAGTGATTGAGCGATCAATGTCCAATGGTTGAAAGTATATACTCTAGAACAGATACTAAGTATAATATACTTATATACACTAATATATTTTATATACTATGGTATATAAGTATACATATACTTACATATTATACATATTTTTATATATAATATTATACATTCTATATTTTCATATATAGACTATATTCCATATATAATATAAATTTTGTATTTTCATTTTTGAAATGTATTAAACTATATTGTATAGGTATAAATTATAATATATTAAAGTATATTAAAATTAATTTTTTTATCGAATTTAACTATTATTAATTTATAATTTTTGTATTTTAGTACTTACAACTTTATTTTTATTTTAAATTGACAATTATTTATTTTTCTAATTTAGTTTATTTTTTTAATTTGATGATATTTAATTTTATTAATGTTTATCCTTTTTTAATTTAAAATTTTATTCTTTCTAGTCCAATGTTTATTCCTTATTAATTTTAAGTTTTGCAATTTAAACCAATTTTTAAGATATGAATCACTTGATGATATTTTTATTTAGTCTAGTGCGTAATATTTATTTTTAATGAGATTCATATTAGTTAAAGACGTTAGATATTAAATAGTTAATTCAAAATGAGTGATCAACCATTTAACCCAAAATCTATCGGTTATTATTTAATTAGTTATTTGTACAAAACTCAAACTTAATAATTTTAATTAATATGAATTTAAAACCCAAATTAGTTCAACCTGAAATAAAACTAACTTGAAATGAACCCGACCTGAAATACAATTGAATTAAAATGAACCCGACCTGAAATAAACCTGCCAATTATCTGATTTAGACCCGAACCGTTTAAACCCGACCTGAAGTGAACCCAACCTATAATAGACTCGACCTGAAATGAACCGGACCTGAAATGAACTGGACCTAAAATGGAACTGCACCTGACCCGAATCAAGTCAAAATATCAAATCAACATGAAATGACCTATATCTGATTTTACTAGACCCGACAGTACTCGATCTAAAATCCATCCGAATAACTATTTTTACATCCCTATAACTAACTCATTTGTCTAAGTATCGATATGCGTAGGATCGTATCAATATACTATGCCTATCTTTTGGGCTTGAAGGTGCTCGATGGATAACCGATTTAAATCTTGCCTAGTGGTGGAGAAGTGACAATTTGGGTGTTAGTTGTGGAAGCAATGAAAATAGAAAATGAACACAAGTACCTACATCTACCGCCTTAGCTTCCCACTAAGGATTTCCTAAATTCACTAAGAAACTATTCTTTTTGAAGACAAAGGGATAACCTTACAAACCTTGATTCAGACTCGAATCAAGCATCCAAAGTTCCCAACTCGAACTTTGGGAATCCTCTCAAACAAGAGATAAACTAAACAAACTTTATTAATCCTTCTAACAAGGCTAATTGTTTGCAACTAAGCTCTCACTCAATCTTAAGACACTTGAGCATACATAAATATTAGGCTCACAAGTGTTTTCTACCCAAAAGATGAGAATTAAGCTCTTAGACAAATCTTTCATCATATTGTTGTTACAATGTAAACATTATACTTATATTGATGCTTGAGGCTTCCTTTTATCACCCCAAATGAGTTTCTAGTCGTTGTTGACCATTGGGATTGATTTGGAGCCGTTTGGAGCTGATTTCAAGTCTTATTTCTACTTTTGGTACATGTGGTATCGAAACGAATGAAAGCCGTTTTGATACAACCACTTTGGGAAATAGACTTTGAACCTGCATTTAAGAATCGATATCGAAACACCTAAAAGTTGTATTGAAACCATTAGCTCATGGTATCAAAACATGCCTTAGCCGTTTCGATACTACTCCTAGCCATTGGGTTTTTTCATAAAATCGTTTATAATCGTTGGGGTGTATCGAACGAGTATCGAAACCAAGATTCATAGGTGGTTAATCCAAGAAAATAATAATAAAATAAAATAATCTAAATTATTATTATTTAAATGAACAAAATAAAACTCAAAAGATATGAAATAAAATAGATAAAATTTTAGATTAAGCCCATTTGGAAACAAAAAATCAGAATCGTGTTGAGGCTTGCCCAATTGCAGTTTCCTTAAGACAGATTTTCTGTCACTCTGATGGTGCTGAGTTTGTTGTTAGTCTGTCTCCCAAGATACAACAACAAGAGGAACTCCAATAATAGCATGTTTGCTGAGTTCTTGAACCGTTCTTGCCTTCGCCGATCATCGAGAGAAAATCAGAGGAGAGAAAATGATTTTCGGGATGAGTAAAACTGAGGAAATCATCTCATATTTATAGTGGATTGTTAGGGCAACAATGATCAGTTTTTCCGAATTTTAAAATTCGAAAAATCCAGATAATGCTTAATTATCCATTATTTAAAATGATTTAAATTCAAATTAAAAACTAAAATTATCTATTATCACTCCATTACCATAGCAGTTTCAACTGCTTTTAATTCGAATTTTATCTGAATTAAAACTCTTTTCTGGATATTTTCAAAAAATAAATTAAGGAAAAAATATGCACAACTGGTAAAATATCCGCAACCTATAATAGACTCGACCTGAAATGAACCGGACCTGAATTTTACCTGTCAATTATCTGATTTAGACCCGAACCGTTTAAACCCAACCTGAAATGAACCCAACCTATAATAGACTCGACCTGAAATGAACCGGACCTGAAATGAACTGGACCTAAAATGGAACTGCACCTGACCCGAATCAAGTCAAAATATCAAATCAACATGAAATGACCTATATCTGATTTTACTAGACCCGACAGTACTCGATCTAAAATCCATCCGAATAACTATTTTTACATCCCTATAACTAACTCATTTGTCTAAGTATCGATATGCGTAGGATCGTATCAATATACTATGCCTATCTTTTGGGCTTGAAGGTGCTCGATGGATAACCGATTTAAATCTTGCCTAGTGGTGGAGAAGTGACAATTTGGGTGTTAGTTGTGGAAGCAATGAAAATAGAAAATGAACACAAGTACCTACATCTACCGCCTTAGCTTCCCACTAAGGATTTCCTAAATTCACTAAGAAACTATTCTTTTTGAAGACAAAGGGATAACCTTACAAACCTTGATTCAGACTCGAATCAAGCATCCAAAGTTCCCAACTCGAACTTTGAGAATCCTCTCAAACAAGAGATAAACTAAACAAACTTTGTTAATCCTTCTAACAAGGCTAATTGTTTGCAACTAAGCTCTCACTCAATCTTAAGACACTTGAGCATACATAAATATTAGGCTCACAAGTGTTTTCTACCCAAAAGATGAGAATTAAGCTCTTAGACAAATCTTTCATCATATTGTTGTTACAATGTAAACATTATACTTATATTGATGCTTGAGGCTTCCTTTTATCACCCCAAATGAGTTTCTAGTCGTTGTTGACCATTGGGATTGATTTGGAGCCGTTTGGAGCTGATTTCAAGTCTTATTTCTACTTTTGGTACATGTGGTATCGAAACGAATGAAAGCCGTTTTGATACAACCACTTTGGGAAATAGACTTTGAACCTGCATTTAAGAATCGATATCGAAACACCTAAAAGTTGTATTGAAACCATTAGCTCATGGTATCGAAACATGCCTTAGCCGTTTCGATACTACTCCTAGCCATTGAGTTTTTTCATAAAATCGTTTATAATCGTTGGGGTGTATCGAACGAGTATCGAAACCAAGATTCATAGGTGGTTAATCCAAGAAAATAATAATAAAATAAAATAATCTAAATTATTATTATTTAAATGAACAAAATAAAACTCAAAAGATATGAAATAAAATAGATAAAATTTTAGATTAAACCCATTTGGAAACAAAAAATCAGAATCGTGTTGAGGCTTGCCCAATTGTAGTTTCCTTAAGAAAGATTTTCTGCCACTCCGATGGTGCTGAGTTTGTTGTTAGTCTGTCTCCCAAGATACAACAACAAGAGGAACTCCAGCAATAGCATGTTTGCTGAATTCTCGAACCATTCTTACCTTCGCTGATCATCAAGAGAAAATCAGAGGAGAGAAAATGATTTTCGGGATGAGTAAAACTGAGGAAATCATCTCATATTTATAGTGGATTGTTAGGGCAACAGTGATCAGTTTTTCCGAATTTTAAAATTCGAAAAATCCAGATAATGCTTAATTATCCATTATTTAAAATGATTTAAATTCAAATTAAAAACTAAAATTATCTATTATCTCTCCATTATCCATAGCAGTTTCAACTGCTTTTAATTTGAATTTTATCTGAATTAAAACTCTTTTCTGGATATTTTCAAAAAATAAATTAAGGAAAAAATATGCACAACTGGTAAAATATCCGCAAGCCTCGAAAAGACCCGACCGGTCCAGATATTCACGTCGCCCACATCGTGCCGGTGCGCCCCAACCCGAAAGGAATTGGATTCGCACCCCCCTGCGTGCGAGGCACAGAGTCAACTAGAGTCATTCAATGACCTTTTTATGGGTAGTTGTATATAAACAACTCCTACTCTATTTATCCTACCAATGTGGGATATAAGGGGTTCTACTTATTTATTCTTGACCTTCCTATTTTGAGCATCAATTTCTCATTCACCACTCAACGATTTTGAGCGTATGAGCTACCATTGTAAAGATCTCACGGCGTAGAATAGGAATCAACCATTTCCTTATTCAAAACCTCATATTTACTTATTTAAAATATTCTCCAAAGATGGCCACAAACCACTGTTTTTCCAACATTATTATTATTATTATTATTATAAATAAAAAGGCTAAATAAATAAAAACTCAATATTGAAAGCCCGTTTTATTATAGTCTAATTTACAGAATTACCCCCTCTCCCCAAAAATAATAATTATAAACCCAACAGTTGAGCCCATATGATAATTAAATAGGGAAACCCTAATAACTATCTCATCATTTTTCATTTGCGTAGCCCATCGTGGATCGTTAGATCTGTCCCTGATCTAACGACTACGATTACAACAAAGGTTTCAGATCCTTACACGCTCCCACGCGTTGTCGTTTAGAATATCCACGTGAGCGTGCAACATACGCCCCGACCATTCGAATTCCCAGTGACTCTTCAGATTTTCTGATCACCGACGGCCACATACGATCATCTTCGGCGGTCGATTCACATGCAAACAAAGAAGCAAATGTCAAAATCGTACAATATTTCATTGGCATTTGCAAAAAATCAAAGGTCATAATAAATAAAATTCTAGTAGAGTTTCAAAGGCATTTTCAACAAAATTGACATCATTACAACCAAAAATCAAAGCTGAACCAATAGGAATTTTTTGCCTTTTTTGAATTTATGTAAACGGTTATAAAACTGAATCAAAATCAGTATAATTGGGATCTTTTTCCCCATCTTTCAATCAATACAAAAAAAGAAAGATTTCGAGAGGTATATTCTTTTCCAGATTTCAGCTTTGCATGCACTGAAAATAAAAGAAATCATAAAGGTTTTACCTTCGTTTTAGAACTCTTGATCGAGTCACTTGTTTTCCTCCTTGCTTTTCATTCGCCGACAATAAACACAAGATCTCTAGATCAACAGTGGTGAGTTAAGTCAAGAAAAGAGGAGGCATCTTTCGTTTTTGATTTTAGACTCGAACCCAAGAGAGATTGTAACAATACAAAACTTAAAAGAAGCAAGAATTAAACTTGAGGAAGAGAATAGAAGAATAGGGTTAAGAGGCAGAACAAAGAAAAATTAGAAAAGACAGACTAAAATTTTCATTCATTCGATTGATAACTGAAAAATGGTAGTTGTAAAGTCTTTTTAACCTACTATAAATAAAAATAGAGTAATTTTTTAACTAAACAAAAACATAAAATGCCCCCTCAAAACTACAACGTTTTGATCATTCTAAAAAGTTATGTTACAAAACTCCCCTCTTTAAATAATCCTTGTCCTCAAGGATTTAAGAAAAAGATAATACGCCAAGGCTCTAGAGGAAGACATCTTTGAGTCAACTTGGAACATCATTGGTTTCTTTAAATGGTTTGACCAAACGTTCCACATCGCTCTTTTCAACACAACCAAAGCAACGAATAAACATATATTAATGTTTCCAAGTAAATCCACAAGATAGATTGATGCTTCACAACCTAAATAAAACTTAGGAAGTAATTGTATATCCTCTTCAATCTCAATAACCATAGTAGCCAATTTCAAATGATAAATCTTTTTCCCTCTAACCATAGCTACAAGTATCTGTAAATTCAATATTTGTTGTAGAGCTTCAATAACAAATAGTGCAACATCAACTTTTTTGTTCAAAACTATCATACTTGCTTTATAAACACATGCAATCGAAAATCATTTTACCATCCATTAGTAACTTCAAGTTTAAAAATAAATATTCTGTATCTCTTAAAAAGTCACCAAAAAGTTTAATTTTGGATTATCAAATCCCAGATCACAATTCTGCCATCGTAGTTGTCTTAGCTTGCAAACACGGTTATCCAAGAGAAATATTTACTGTAGTGTTTTAAACTTCAACAGTTACTCAATATAGGTTTCTTAAGAAGCTTATTCAATGCATTCAAGAATTCCTGAGGTATTAGCATGAATGAGTATTGGTCAAAAAACTGACCTTTAGCATAATACAGAGGATTCCCATGCCTAGTTTTGGATGTTGCGTTATAACAAACCAATCTATTGAATTTTTCAAAATAATTCGTAAACCATTTTGAAACCTCTTCACCCTCATCCAAAGTAGAGCCAAACCATTCCCAAAGTGAAACATCATCCGTCACTTGAAAAATCATTCCATGAACTTTTAATTTCATATAGGAGTTTTTGGTAGGTTGTCAAGCCTTCGAAAAAGTCTTCTCTAGCATGTTTACCACAACCAATGTTAGTTTTGATTCAACCCTTTTGGTATATATCTTTCGTTTCTGATTCACAGCGATACATTATTGATTCCATTGAAACCTTTTATTGATTTCCTTCAAACAATTTAAATCACAAAAAACTTCATAATCCTCACTCACATTTTTATTAGCTTGAGTTTCCAACATGTCCCATATACTATGAAAAAAGGTTGGATCTATGTTACTATTGGATTTTTGAGAATTTACACTGAAAGCTAAATTAATCCAAAACATTGAACTATTTTCTAATAAAACCATATATTTCTTCCTGCATATAGAAGGTAAAACAAGCACAAATAGCTGAGGAATTCTTGAATTCATAGGCTGAAATATCATCAAACTCACCAACTGATTTTCTATCACACAATTTCATCATAGTTCTGACATAACACACATTTCAATGAAGTCCTTTGTATTTAAAATATCATGGCCATAATTTACTTTTGATTTAAAGAGACATGTACAAGCTTCACTAACCCAAACAACCACTAGATCATTCACTTTACCTTATTTCAAACTTTTAACTATATAATATTCGTCTTTATAATCATTTTTATCTTTCCTAAATGAAGTGGTCCCGACAACACTCCCACAAACAATCATATCAGAAACAATGAAAGAAGAGCTTTCACCCTCAATTAATCTTTTAAGCACTGATACTATATAAAATGCATCTTTTATGTTTTCGCATTTCGCCATTAGTAACAATCTAAACTCGTATGGATCCTTATTCTCAACCAAAACACTAAAAAACAACTAAAATTTAAAGTTGTGGATCCTAAATATACCTGATATTCATTGTCTATGTGGTTACGATAAAATTTTATGATTCAAAATGTTCATCAGAGTAATCGAATCAACATGTTAGTTCCATCCTCTCGGTTCCACACCACTTTCATATCGCTCAATGATGCATTCAATGATTTTTTCCAGCAAACCTTTCTCCAAAATTTCGTAACCCTTATTCTGGTTTTGTGGCACTTCAAACAATTTGCTCATTGAATTATCAAACTTCATGTTTGTTATGACAGACAATTCATCGAGCAACTTGAGTTCATTGGAGCCTATCCAACACAGTTCTTAGTCTGTCTCAGTCAACTCTTCCAAAATTTCACTTTGAACCCGTGATGGTTCCATCAGACAATCACTAAACTTCACTGCAACTGAGATTTCAGAAGGTTTTGGATCGACAGAATCGGGTACTAATGGTGAGCCATTCGATTCCTCACCACTCTGCGGATCAACAATAGGAAAATCAATTGATTTTTAGAAAGCCTTCTCAAACAACATCTTTGCATCTTCTAAAAATCTTGTTTGAAACTTGTTGAATATCCGATCGATAGAATTTTCTAATCGAATAAACTTCACGTGTAATTGATTCGCCGTCATTCAAAATGATTCAAGCTAGGCTCTGATACCTTTGTATCGATACAAAACTTAAAAAAACAAAAATTAAACTTGAGGAAGAGAAAAAAATTAAGGAAAACAGACTGAAATTTTCATTCATTCGATTGATAAATGAAAAATGATGGTTGCAGAGCCTTTTTAACCTACTATAAACAAAAACGACGTAGTTTTTTTTAACTAAACAAAAATATAAAATTTTCCTCAAAACTACAACGTTGGATCATTCTAAAAAGGCATGTTAGAGAGATTCAAAAGAGGGGTTTTTATTCCAATCCTTTTTCTTTTCCCTAAACGAAAACTTTTAGTTTTCTTCGTTCTAAATTAAAGGGATTTCGATTTTAAAAAAGAGGGGGATTGGTTTCAAAAGAAAAAAGAGGTTTTTAATTCAATTATGAACATGTAGAATGTTCATGTTTTGTTGGGTTTTGGATGAATTCTTAGAGAACATAAAAAGCTTTCGTTTATGAAAAATAAGCGACTTGGGTTTTCTTTAAAATCTAATTGTGTTTTATACTCTCAGGTTACTAAAAAGGAAAATTAATTTTTTAAATCCCTTCATACCTTTCTAATTAAGCCGAAATCTTTGTTTGTTTGCCTTATTTTTCAAATTGGTTATTCGTATACATAATCAACTTCTCCGGTTTTTAATTTAGCCAAAGAACATGTAAACTTAGTCCTAATTTTGGTTTTAATTATTCATTTAAAAATTGGTTTTATTCGGTTCATGTTCCTCCGTGTTTTGAAACTTCTTTTTTAACCACCTATTATTTAAATATCATCCCCTAGGTCCTCTGTTTTCTCAAAAGTCTTTTAATTTAGCCACAATTTTAAATAACTTTTTGATTTTCTTAATTTGTAGTTTTTATTTTGTTTTTATTTTATTTTATTCATTTCCGGTGACTTTCTCCCCTTTATTTTGGTATTTTTTTATTTAATTTATGTTTTGATGTTGCACACACTTTATGAATATTAGTCACTATTGTTTAATATTATTTAAATTTACACTTAAATAGTTAAATACATAATGCGATGTTTTGATATTCAGTCATAACTAGCCCAGTATCAAACGTAATGGTGGCGATGTATGCGTTTACTTTCGAATGTTGATACGTTTAAAATATAAGTGAATCTCTAAACAAATTTTAATTTAATGTTACTTTAATTCAAAAAATTTAAAATTAATTAAACGGTAATTTTGTAAATGTGTCAATATTTGGACGATTTTAAACACTAACACCGTTTTGAGTCGTAATCGACTCTCAAACCTAATTTATTTTGAATCTCTGGTTTAAAGGTGTCCAGTCTACCAAAATGATCGGTGGCAACTCCAACCAATTTTTAAGCATTTTTCAAATTTTTAAATCATTTTCCACATTTTGAATTTATTTATTTATCAAAACCTTTTAAAACCCTTTTTACCAATTATTTCTCCAATTTTAAAATGCTCTATTTTTCAATTTTTAATCCCTAACCTTAATTTCAAATATCTTTTTAAAATTAAATTCTCAAGTTTTTTATTATCCCAAAATTCTTTCAATTTTCAAAATTCATAATTCTTATTTTACAAACCCTATATTTTAAATTCCTTTTAACATTTCAAAATCCTTAAACTTTTAATTTAATTTGACTTTTTTTCAAAATCCCTATTTTCTACTATTTTTAAAAGAAATTCCAAGACTTTTTACCTTTAATTTTAAAATTTAAACTTTTCATTTCATTTCAACATTTTTAAGACTCATCTTACACTTATTAATTTTTTTGTTAGCAAGAGGGTCACTACAATACGATTTTTTAATATAATGGGGATTGATACGATAACCCTAATTCCTAAATTAATTTAGCATCGATATCCGTACAAGATTATGTATATCGATATGGATATATATGACCATTATTACCATTAAACTCTTTGAGCCCGTACTGATACCCTGTATCAGTATAAGTGATCATCATTAAAGGTTACTAACAAGTCAGGTTGAATTCGGGTTCATGATGTAGGTTAGGTTCATATTCAAAATATTCAAGTTCAATTTCGGTTCAGATCAACACTAATTCAAACTCAAATCAATTTTGAATCATCATTACCTCAGGTTACAAATAATTCTAACTCTATCAACTCTAAACAGTTTTACAAGTCGGATCAATATTTTATATTCGTAATAATTTATTGTAGTTTATTTGAAGACTTCATTAAACCTTTTTTTTTTCTATTTACATGACAAAAGAAATGGGACCACGATGATAATGTTACAAAGTAGTCAATCAAAGACAATTTAGATCGAATAAAATAAAAATAATGAATTTAAAACAATAACCTTAAAATAAAACCAGAATAAGGTTGAGATGTTAAGGCCTGCGAAAGTAGTTTTCTTAAGATAATTTTTGACCACTCCGCGGTGCTTGAGTTGTTTGATCGTTTGTCTTTCAAGATACAACACGAAGATCTTTGACAGAAGCACAAACTGTAGAGATCTCGAACTTGGTCTCTTGCGTTCGCCAATCACCGAAAAAGAAAACGAGAAAAAATATGTTTTTTTGTATTTTGAAAACTGGGAATTTCGTTCATATTTATAGAAAAAATTAGGTCAAACATGTGAGAGGTATTTTTGAATTTAATTTGAATATTACCATAAATAGTCAACTTTATCGATTTAATATTCGTATATAAGAAAAACTCAAATTCTTCTTGAATATTAAAAAAATATAAGCAATTTAAGGAAAAATTTACTCACAACAGGTAAAATATACATAGGCCCATGAAGGGCTCGATCGATCCGAACATTTGCGTCTCTCACGTCGTGCTAGTGGATACCAACCCAAATGGGATGGGATTTTCACTCTGTTAGGATCGATGCACAACCGATTTAGTTACCAAATTATGGAGAATGGGTTATTTGGGTGATTTGTAGAGTGAGCAAAGCGATAGAAAAATTTGCATAATGATTTATAGTGGTTCGGTGTTATAACAAGCACCTACATCCACTACCTTAGCTCACCTATAAGGATTTTCTAAACAATTCACTATGAATTCATCCCCTTTTCTAGAATGAAGATAAAACTGTTACAACCTAGATTCACTACCCAAATCTAGCATCCAAAGTTCATAACCCGAACTTTGGGAAAACTCTAAACCAAAGAAAACTTAGCAAACTAAAACCCTTCACAAAGGTGATTGTTTACAATGTAAAGCACTAACTCAATTCCTAATACACTTGAGCATACATTGACAATTAAGCTCACAAGTATTTTTTGTCTACCCAAAAATAAGATTTTAGCTCTAAGACAATTATATGACCATATTGTTGTTACAACAGAAGCATGAGTCTTCTCTTGATGCTTGGAGGTCCAATTTATTTTCCCAAGTGATCTTGTATTCGTTGGTGACCGTTGGGATTGAATTGGACTCATTTAAAGTAGATTTCTAGGCCAATTTTTATTTCTGGTGTTAGACATATCGAAATGCGTGAGAGCCCTTTCGGTACAATTCAAGGGTCCAAAGCATAAGAGATAAACAAATTATTGAAAGACCCTCAAAAACCACAAATTAGAGCCGAAAGTCATAAAAATCCACAAAAATAAGTTATATATTTTGTCATACTCGAATTTCGTCCGGGTACTCGAATATAAATAAGGTCATAAGTAAATATTAAATAAAAATAAATAAATAATATATGAATAAAATAATAAATGAAATTAAAATAATAATAATAATGAATGGATAAGGATGAAAATCGGTTGCCGAAAGGGGAGAGTGATTTTTGATGGTTTCCAACGAGTGCTCGGGTACATAGGGGGAAGGGGAACCGAAGAGTGAGAGGGGTTTTTTTGGAGGGTAAAAAAAATATAAACTACTACACAAATTCGGAGAGGAGGAAAACTCATAATGACAGTAATTATGGCATAATTATGCATGAAAAGTGATGATAGTGACATGATGATGGAGCAATGATGAGGCAATAATGAGGCAGCAATGATGGGACAATAATGGTGCAATGACGGCTGTAATTATGAGGTAATAATCGCAGAAATGATGGATGCTCGTGATGACAACAATGATGATATTCATGATTGAAGCAATAATTAAAGTGATGATGATGCAATGATGGAAGCAATGATGGGTGTTCATGATGGAGAAATAAAGAAGTAATGATTGGCTCCATATAATTACAAAATTAGAAACCTTTGCTTGCTGCAGTGAAGAACGAAATGTCAAAATTGGGACATCGACCGGAATAAGGATAGGATCCCGCGATTGTGGTCAAGGTATGTGATATTATTTCGGTAAAATATTTCAGAATTATTAAATTATTTTCGTGTAATTTTTTTATATATTATTATTCCATTTAATTACTACTACGAATTTTATTTTAGTCTATGTTTATTTCAATTAATATTGTTTATTTATGTGTTTAATTTATGTTTATATTTTTAAAGTCATGTAGTATGTATGTTTAGGTGACACTTAATTTACATTTAGATAATTAAATTAGAGCATTTTTAGGATTAGTCACTTTAATTAAATAATTAATTAAATAGGGAGATAATTTAGTAACGATGACATTCTAATCTTATACCTTGGATATACTAAGTGGTCAGTATTATGAAATGGCATTATGTTGGCCAAGGGTATACTTCGGTATCGTATTCGGCGCGTCATCGAAACGTAGAAAATGATAAATAATTTAAGGTTAGAATTTAATAAGATTAATTAGGTAAAGATTAGTAGCACCAATAGAATTATTAATTTTGTTTGGTGTTAAAATGGTAGTGTCCGTGCATTCGGATGTTATCATAATACACCCGGTGAAATTAATAATTTAATAGGATTTAAATATTTAAATTGATGGAGCCTTTTTAGGTTAGAACTTAAAATTAACAAGATAATAATTGATCATGCATTTTAAAACCTTTTGGGGCAGAACTTATATTTCTTTAAATACGAGTTAAGGTTTCCTATCTAGAGGACGTCTTATTAAGCTCGTATTTAAAAGAAATATATTTTCTTATCCAAAAGGATATTCTTATTCGAACAATATTTATTTGCCAATAACGGATTAAATTAATATTATTATTGGAAATACCGAAATGCCACGTGTAATTAAAAGGTACCGATTTTCGGGCGCTCGTAAGGGTCATCCTTACGCGTAACCGACTCCCGAACCCAATATTTTAAAAATAAATCTCTGGTTTGTTTTATGGTGTCTGGCCTACCAAAGTGGCCGGTGGCGACTCCAAATTAATTTTAAAATTCAAATGTTTTCAATAAAATTTATTTTTTTCACAATTAAAAGTAATTAAATTTAATTTTTTCCAAATTAATTCGCCAGGCTTTTTTTTTATATTTTCGTTTTTCAAATGGTCACGACATATTTAAATTCAGTTCAAGGGTCCAAAGCATAAGAGAAACAAAATAACTGATTATGCATCATATTAACCATCGTGACGATATTAAATTTAACCTTATATAAAAATAAAATTGAAAATTATGATCAAACCATCGTAAAAAAAACTAAAAGATAAAAAAAAGATATATAAAAAATCTTTCAAATAAAAAAAATTCCTAAAGGCAGTATAAATTTAAAAGTATTTAATAACTAAAACTTTGATATATGTGAAAAGTATTGTACAAGAGAAGCCATACATTATTTTATTTCTATTTCTATGAATGAATTTATTAAGCCTTTTTGTCTTTAATGACTTGGTTGATATTTTTGTTCAAAATGTTAGGAATCAAATTTTCAATAGGTTTATTTTGGGGTTTTTAATATGTCTAATATGAACATATGTAGAGAAGAAGATTAGGTGTCTTGGTTAAATCATATTTATATAAGATAATATCAAAGTTATATAGTGTAAAATTTTATAAGTTTTATTTATTTTATGGATTTTTGAATACTCAAATTAATCCCTTAATTTTTTTTTAAGTGATAATCTTTGTATAACTGACTGTTAATCTGAGTTATCTGTTTCATTCATCTAACCATTTAAAAATATATAAAATAAATTTTACATTATATAATTTAATCTTATCTCTGTATTTTTTCAATTTTGTATAAGTCAATTGAAGACTTTTAGTTCTTGCGAATTTAGTTTCTTCTTCAAATTTAATAATTGTAGTTATTTTAACACAAGATTTTAATATTAGTTATCAAAATCTTTTAAATTTATTTGAACCGAATACGAAATTATTAACTATACCCAACATATAGAATTTCTTAATTTCAGAACTGAAAAGTAAGGGGAGGAAATTTACATACATTATTATAGAACTAAATGATTTTATATATTTTTGTAATTTGTTATGATTAATATTTTAACAATAAAAAATTGAATTTTGAGTTCTATTCGCATATACTAAAAGTAAAATTTGAATAAATTTAAAATATTTATTTAAAAGATATTCTATCACTTGCGTTGAATATTACTAAATAACAATAACGTTAAACATCGTTGAACACTATTAAATTAATTACTAAAGATTAAGAATATCAAGGACTCGATGTATAATTAATTTAATTAGAATTTTATTTTAAATAATTTATAATTGTATGTTGAGTATTTAAAATTTTTAATATTTATTAATTAATTTAATAATATTTAACAATATTTAACACTAATAATTATAATCATTAATTTTATCCAGAGATTAAATCCGGGTTTAATATTCATTTTTATTCGAATAACGGGCTTTAATTTTATTGTTATAAAATCAAAGAATATGATTAATTAAATTACCATATTTAATTTGTTATTAAAATCCAAAAATTATTAATTTCTTTTTATCACATTTTATATATAAAAAAATTATTTATAGATATATTACTATTTTATGTACATATTTCTTTCTACCTAATCATTTGAATTATTTTACTTAATTATTTTCGATTGTTTTATTATTTTTGGTTTCATTCGGCTAGTTTTATTATTATTATTATTTTATCTTATTCGATATTTTCTCTTTTATTATTATTACTAATATTATTTTATTTTATTATTATAAATAAATAAAACCAGAATATAAATAAACCCAAATAAATATTTTATTAAAAATCCATAATTAAATAACAAATAACCCAAGTCTACTTTATAATAACAGTCCATGATACATTAGCCCACTAAATATTAAACCAAGCCCGAATTAATTAAATATACAACGCCCATATTAAGCCCAAACTGGATTATAATGAAAACCTAACCCCTTTCTATCCTTCTGCACAACCACATCCTGACTGTTAGATCAGGTTCTTGATCTAACAGTTGGGATCACACCAAGGAAGGTTCCAGACCTCCACGCACCCACGCGCTAGAGGTCAGGTCTCCCACGTGCGTCGTTCCAGCTGTCAAATGCCTTTACCACTGTCGCGTGCAATTCAACCGCGACCGTTCGATCTCCCAATCCGATCACCAGCCGTTCGTTTCCCCGGTGGTCCCCCCTCTCCGGCGGACGATTCTCGCACAAAAAAAATAAAGAACAAATGTCACAATCGTACGAGCATATTTCCAAAACAAAATCAGAGGCTACTCAACAACAAATTGCAGAATATTCAGAGTATTTCGGTCAAAAATTTCGGAGCATATAGAGCACAAACCAACAAATTTCAGAAGCATCAACCAATAAAAAATTAAGATTAGTTTGTTCTCCATTATTCTAAATGTAAAATCCAACTATAAAGGCCGAGAAAGAAAGCATTGTAAGGGATTTGGTTCCCCTCTTCTTCATCATTAATACAAGAACATTTTTAGAGGTATACCCTCTCTGTTCTTCGCATGTACCGAATCAAACAACAAAAAAACTAAGAGTTTTAGGTTGTTTTGCCTTCATTTTTCTTTCATACTTGGCCATCCGAACTCCTTTCTGTTGATAATAAGCCGAAGCCTCATTGCCGGAGTGGTGAATCGAACATGAATAGGAAGTTGAGTTTGGATTTTTCTTAAACCGAAAATGAGGATTTTAGTTTCTTTCTTTTTATAAAGGTTTTTAAATTTTTGGGGGGTTTGTTTTTGTGAAATAGAGTATTAGATCAGTTTTTGGTGTTAAAAAGGAGGCCTTTTTAGTCGTTTTTGGTTCGCCGACCATCACCAACAGTGGCCGGAATCTGAGTTTGATGGTGTTTTCTGGAGTCAAGTTTGGTTTTTTTGAAAAATAAGATGAACACCTTAAAGGTGTTCATCTTTTCTGAGCTTTTCTTTGAATCACACATAGCATTTTGGGGAAGGGGGTTAAGTCGTTTTCAAAGCTAAAAATGAAGGGTTTATGGATGTTTTAATTTTTTGTTTGTTATTTATACCCAAACCCCTATTTAAAAATGGTATTTTTATACCATAAATGCCTTTGTGTCTCTTAAACTCCACCTGAGGTTCCTCGTGTTTTGTTTATTCTTTTAATTTTGTCTCGATTTTGTTATAATCGTCCATTTTCTTTTGGTTTTATTACCTGAAGGTCCCCCGCGTTTCTGAATTCATTTGTTGGGTTTTTCCTCCTTTCAAAATTACGTTTTAAGTGTCTGGGTATTTTTTGAATCTCTTCGATTCGGTCACTGTATTTTACAATAAACTCATTTTTGTCAATTTTGACCTCAAAATTTTTTCTTTCATTTTGGTCCTTTTCCAGTGACAAGTTTATTTTATCTTATCTTTTAATTTTTGCTTTGTTTAATTTAGTCATTATTCTTATTTATCTACTTATTTATTTTTGTTACATGTGAATATATTTATCTTTCATTATACTTGTATGTTTATCTTAGTGTAACATTTATTGTTTACTATATCATGTGACCATGTAATTTTTTATTTATTTATGCATTTTAGTGTGTATAATTTTGTTTATATTTACCTTGCTACATATTTATTTTTTATCATGCTTTCTATTTATGTTCTTACCTTAATGTTGTATATATTTGTTTATTTATTTTGTATATATTATTTCATTTATTTTGTTTAAATCCACATCTAGAGCCGTCACTGGGGGTGGGCTATAAGGGCGACAGCCCAGGCCCACCCCTATCCAGGGCCCCTAATTTTAATATTTTATTAAATATATTTAATTTTATTTTTTAATATTTATTATTAAATTTTATTTTTTAATATTTATTATTATAAATTAATTATTAATTTTTAATATTTATTATTACATGAGTTTATTTTTTAGTATTTGTTATTATGGTCTAATTTTTTTAATATTTGTATAAGGTCTACTTTTAAAATTTATTTTTCAATTTTTTTTATTATGATTCCTAAATCTCAATTTTTTACAATGATTGTTGTCAGGGGCCTATCTTTTACTAAACTTATTTTTAGGGGGTCTATGTTAAAAAATATTTTTTAACATTTATTAATATATACTACCAAAAATTATTTATTTTTGTTATTTGTTATTAAAGTCACGATTCTTTCTAATACTTTTTATTAGGGGTCTAATTTTAAAATTTATATTTTGATATTTATTACTATAAGAGATCTATTTTTTAATATATTTGTTATTAGGGTCCAATTTTTCTTAATACTTACATAAGAGGTCTATTTTTCCATAATAATTATTATGACCATAGTTTTTTAATATTTGTTATTAGAGGTTAGATTTTTCACAATATTTATTATTAAGAACTAATTTTTATCAATATTTTTTATTAGGGGCTTAATTTTTTAATATTTGCTAATCGTTATATATTTAATTTAATTTTATTAGTAATTTTTATTAGAAAAAAGTCTAATACTTATTATTAGAGGTCTATATTTTTATGTTTACCCTAGGGCCACTAAAATATCAGGAATGGCTCTATCCACACCACGCCATTAATTAATGAATTTATTAATTACATCTTTATTCGGTCGTAACGGACCCATCTTCCAACTATTGATGGCGGTGTATACGTTGCCTTCGAATAAAGACACGGTAAAAATAAAATTGAATTCGAAATTTTAAACAAACATTAATTTAATGTCACTTTAAAAATAAAATTTCCAAAATTAATTAAGCGGTCATTTTGATAAAGGTGCCAATTTTTGGGCGGTTTTTTAACGCTAATACCGTTTTAAATCGTAACCGACTTTCGAACCCAATTTTTAAAGAATCTATGGTTTTTACGGTGTTCGATATACCAAAGTGGCCGATGGCGACTCCAACTTTTTTTAAAACCTTTTTCCAACCTCTTTTTAATTCATAATTTTAAAATTTCCCCTTCTTTATTCATTTTTTTAATTTAGATTTTCAAACCTAATTCTTAAATTTTTAAACCTAGATTTCAATTCTTCCAATTTTAGAAGTTTACGAAAGTGGAGAAATTATTCTATGGACCGGTTCCACCACGTCATCTATGGTCCTTAAGAATAAAAAACAAATCCACGTCATCATTTTTTACACGTCATCTACACACTCATAATTTTAATTTCCAAATCATCTCTCTAAATAAAATATATTAAAATTAAAAAAATGATAACGTGAATTTGTTTTTTATTCTAAACTCTAAACCCTAAACCCTAACCCTAACCCTAAATTATAAACTATAAACCCTAATTAAAAAACAAATCCACGTTATCATTTTTTTAATTTTAATATATTTTATTTAGAGATGATTTGGAAATTAAAATTATGAGTGTGCAGATGATGTATAAAAAATGATGATGTGGATTTGTTTTTTATTTTTGAGGACCATAGATGACGTGGTGGAACTGGTCCATAGAATAATTTCTCCCGAAAGTGACCCTTTTTTACATTTTACCCTCCTTTTAACTACACTTCCCCCTTTTATTACATTTTTAATTATAAAATTTTTAAAAAATCACTACAATAATATTTAATGATATTCGACATATGTCATAGAATTTTTCTTATTTAGTTTGTGTACAGAGTTTCAAACAATTGAATATACACCAAGTATATATTATATTTTGGATTAAAAATATCAAAATTATTCGAAAACTTTTACCACCTACAGGGCAGACGGCAACGGAAAAAAAAATAACGAGGATTGAAGATGCAAATTAAACTGGTACAAAATTAAATAGAATAAACAACAGCAAAGTCCACTTCAATCGTTCACCTAATCTAAATCTGATATTTCATAATAACATTCAACAATCGAGGCAGTCGCCGTGCTTTGCCGTGGGCGAAAGGGCTCCGCCTTTTCATCGTCTCCGCAAAGTTTATCTTTCCGATGAACGTCGTCCATACTTGTTTCCTCCTATTCAGCAGGTAAATTCAAGTCAAATTCACGTTGACTTTGGCTCGATGATTTAGCACCATCGCCACCGCTGTTATTATTGATGCTGATGCTGCCAGTGCCGGCGTCGTAGTGGCATCTTTTATGCCCTCCCAAAGCTTGACCGGAAGAAAACGTCTTGTAACAGATCGAACATGTGTGTGTTTTCCCACCTTGGATGTTCACCGTGAGAGGAGGTGAATTTGTAGTTGTGGTGGTGGTTATGGCAGCACCGGAACCAGCGGAGAATTTATCTTCAGCAGGAGCGGTAGTGGTAGGGTGTTCATCAGCTCCAACGACAAGTTTCCGGTGACTGGACTTGTGTCCACCTAAAGCTTGATAAGTCGGAAAACCTTTGTTACAAACTTTACACTTGTAATGATTGAGGGAGCTTTTCGCGGCAGTGAAGGGGTTGTTTCTGGTGGTAGCGGTGGTTCCCTGAGCCAGCATGAGAAGACAAAGAGCTAAGTGTTCTTCTTCTGTAGGTGGGTTCTCAGTTCTGGGTCGTTTCATTCTTTTACTCTTCGTCCAGGGTTCAACACAGTGAACTAGGTCCACTATGTCATCACGGAGGCCGAGCAGTGGAGCCGGCGCTGAAGTCGGAGAATTCAACGTTTCAAGAGCCATGGAAGAGACGTTTTTCAAATTTTTTTTTTTTTTGTCTCTCGGTTTCGAGTGAAGGAAGGAATTAGGAATGATTCTTATATTGGAAATAACAAGGAATATAAAAGAAGGATCGAAGGAAAGTGCAGGTCGTCGTTCATTGGGCGAGTGGAGTGTGGACTGGGTTACTATTGTTTATAAACAGAAGCAAATGGGTGACTTGGTAGGAATGTACCCAATGGTGCTGCCTTCAAATTGGCGACTTAATTGCTCGACTGTTTCCAAGTCAAAAGTCAAAACCCAAGACTTGGTTTAGTCTTCTTCTATACTTTCCTGCTCTTTTCCGATCCAGCAGTAATTGGACAGGAACCTTCTATAGGTGGATTGGTAAAAGTATTCAGATATTCAGTGGAAACATGCGAGATTGGGTGTGTATAAAGCGTTTTTTGCACCATGTTTGCCATAGCAGAAGTGGGAACTTGATGGCTTTGCTTTTGGGTATGATTTTGACAGGGTGGCGTGTCACTAGGTAACCGAGGCTGCGACTTTTGCTAGTCGGAAGAGTCATCCCGAAATTACTTCGGTGGACCATCTGCCCATGAACTGGTGGTCAATGCTAAACCTAGACGTGCACCACTCAACATGACATTAATTAGCTTTAGCGTATCTAAAGTGATAAGAACAAAGTTTTTCCTACATAGGTTGTTCCATCTCAATATATGAACTTTCAAAGTAGATAGTGTGTAGCAGGGTGAGGGATTTATTGCTACATCAAAAAGCTCAGTTAGACGTATTCCAATACTCTTGAAATGCATGAAAATGTAGTTTGCTGAAATCCCAGTCAAACGTAGGCGACATTTAATTGTTGTACTTTGAATAAGTTAGGCATCTGCTAATTGGTAGCTCATAGAGGTAGAAGACAGTAATGACCTGAGTGACCAAGTCATGTGACAACGACTCTGATTTATTCAGTCGGCCACGTTATTGGCCCAGTACTAGTACTGGGCTGCACCACATGGCAGCTAAGTATTACTAGTGTCGAAACAGGGTCGACATATTCGAATGCAATGTAAGGCTTTTGAGAAAGAAGCCCAATATTCGAATAATTCCCTCAGATATCCTACTTTGCACTGCAACAAGCCCAACATTCTCTCTCATTCATCTGAGATCAAACCGACATTGAAGACTGTCCGGATAGAAACATCTCCCATTTGGCATAAGTTCTTTACAATCAGCACAGCCTTCGTCCATTGCTTCCTGTAGAGCTCGAAATGAACACTAGGCTTAGCCACACAACAAAGCTTTTGCACCCCCGACGTTTATGGTACTGGTGCTGTGTCGTCATAGGCTGGGTTACAAGGACGTAAATGGAAGCCAGCAGTAGGAGGGTTCATTGTCGAATATTAATCAAATTTAATTTTTTTGGATATTCGAATTTTCGAATCAATGATATAATGATTCGTATCTGATCCGAAAAATCAAATATCCGGATGTTAAGGATATCAGATAGTCGGATCAGACAATCGGATACCAATTATAATTTGATTATATTAATTTTTCAAATTTAAAGGTTGTATTTATAAAAATATTTAAAATTTCGAATATAATAAATAACAAATTATTAAATACAATAAGATTCATAATTATAAAAATTTTAATTTTTAAAATATTTAAATATAACAAACATTATATTATTAAATAGAACAAGATAAATATTAATAAAAATTTAATTTTTGGATTTTTAGATTTTCATATATATATAATTCGAAACTTGAAATATTATGATTCGTGTTCGATCTGAAAAACTTAAAATCGGATATCCGATCTAAAAATAAAACCAAATTAAATATTTAAATTTTCAGATCGAATCAATAGATAATCAGATTTATCGGATAGAATATTTTTAAACACCCCTGGCCAATAGGTGAGCTGCGGAGGCAGCTCTGGAGCAACGGGGAAGGAAAATGGTGGCGGTGAAACGGTGATGAGGTTTTTCGGCCACATTGGCAGGCGCAGAAAAGTCATATATGATGTAAAGTAGGAGCGGTTTCTGGCGACGGAGTTGGCCTAGCAGGGAAGGCCGAGAGCTTCCTGCTTATGGGTTTTTTCACTTGTTGACTGAGGACAACCTCATTGACCTGTGTAAGCTCAAAAGATCCAATCATATTTATGAGTAAAGTCAAGCTTTCATGTAAAGAGGAAGTCATCTTTGGAGAAGCGGTAAAGGAGAAAGTGGACTTTGAGTTTTGGAAGAACTCAAACACAGATTCAAGGGAAGTCTTAGCCAAACCATCGGTAAACAGCAGATTTTTTTTTCAAACATTCACGAGGATAAATTGTGCTCTTTGTTTATTTTTTTTATACTTTTACAAAATAAATCTTCAATCCTATTTATTATAAAATAAATTAACATAAAAATTAATAAAATAAATAATTTTTATTAATTAAAATTATAAATAATATGATGTAATTAATCAAATTTATAATATAATCTCTCATCTGACTAGCTCAATACATACATACCGACACGGAATTACAAATCCTACTCACCTTGACTGTCTTTTCATGGGCTATAGTTTGATAGTATTTGAAGCGAAATTTTTTAAAAGCCCAACGAAAGTTAAAACTCCAAATTCATTTTCATCATAATAAGAAATCTAGTCCGTTTAAAACATAAAACCTAAGTAAGTTAAAGTAGCGGAGCTCCAAAATATTACAACTCGTTATAAAAGTATTCGACAAGTAAAATAAAATAGAGTTATAAATTACACATATAGGGTCCTAAGTACAAAGCCCACTATGCCTAATAACAATACTCTAACAACAAATATCGATGTTGAACCCACCACGATGATGCTCCTCCGAAAGCTTCCTTAACCTACGCACGAAAACACATTTCGAACGTTGAGCTACTAAAGCTCAGTGGGTACTCAACCGATTCACATAAAGCATAACATATATAAGCATAAGCAACATGAATGATGACATGGCATGAGTATGATGGCGCTACCATGACCGCCTAAACACATTATATCATGATGCATATATCGGCACATAGCGTATGCATGACAAGAGAAGACCATAGAACATCTCAAGTTCTTATCCCGTGTATATATATATATATATATATAACGATGTATATATCATCTCATAGTAGTATAGAAGTAAGGGACCCATCAGCACTAAGCAAGGTCTTAGCAAGTCTTCCGCATAATATATTATCGATAACCCATCACCACTAAGCAAGTTTATCAGTTTTATCATCATATAATATCTATCACTAGTAAACCATCAACACTAAGCAAGGTTACTAGGTATTATATCTCGTATATATAATATACTCTAGGCAACACATCAACACTAAGCAAGGTTCCTAGTAAGCCATATGACTCGAACGTGTCACACCGAAACCTTAATGATTCCACATACCGGTTTATGCCACTAGACTCCATTTATTATTCAAATATCTCATTAACAGCTTAGGAGCCTATTTCTCGATTTTTAAAGTTCATTTTTATAGATTAAACAACCTCTAAGAACCCTTATGGTAACCTTATGAGACTTTCCAACTCGTCCCTAGGACAACAGGCAAAAATTGCCCAGAGGTATCGATACCCTTACCTGGAGTATCGAAACTCCCTGTATCAATACCCTCACCAAGGGGTATCGAAACAATAGGTATCGATACCCTCCCAAAGGGGTATCGAAACCCTTTGACCAACCTCGAAGGCCAACTAAGGAGGTTTTACCCGTATCGATACAGGTATCGAACCGTGATAGTCATTGGACAACTCGGTATCAAAACACGGGCAAGGCTACCGACATGCCTGCCTTTCTCGCCTAAGTTTCCTCTCAGGGGTATCAAAACACCCCTCAAGTGTATCGATACCCCTTGTATGATAAGTGTAGTCTTGAGACTTTTAATCCTTGGAACTTATCCAAAGATCATCCTTTTGATCCCAAAACGATCCTAGAATCTAAGGGAGTGAACTTAAACATGTTTAAACTATATTTACGAAGGTTCATCAACACAAACACAATTCATCATTAAAGACCACCTAAGGCTACCAAGCATATCAAATCAAGCAACAACATGCTATTAAGCTTAAACATGATATGCATGGCGATTAAGGGTTGGAGAAATACCAACCTTAAGCAAAAATGGCAAAAACTGAGCTCCAAGCTCAACCTTAAGATTTATCCTTCCTCAAGCTTGATGATGACTCTCCAAGCTCTTTCTCTATAAGAGAAACATATACAATGGTTAGACACACTGTGGGAAGATTTTAGAAGCTTAAAACACCAAGAAAATAGAGATTTAAGACCCTAAAAATCCATTCCCAATCTCAAGCTTAAACACCCACATAAACCCTTCTCTTTACCAAACCAACACTTCTTTAGCTTGTTTTATAGATCCTTACGAGCCTTACAACATTTCCTTCAAGCAAAAAACGAGATTTCTAATAAGGATGATAAAAATCTTACCTTTGCTCTCCCTTTTCCTTGCTACAAAGATAGAGAAGAAGAAAAGAGAGAAAAGATGAGTTCACTCTCTGTAGGGGAAATTAACACCCCGAATATCTCTTGTCTCCCCCTAGATTTAGGCATTTACCATAATGCCCCTCTAAACAAGGCCTCACTTAACACCCAGCTCAAAGCTCAACAACTAAGGGTCCAACAAGGCCCAACTACTCAAACCTGGGACCCAAAACCGAAGCCCAACTCCTCGGGTTAACCTGACACTCGAATTCTGAATCTAGGTAGTGACAAAGGTTGCTAAATACTTATCTCTTCCCAGATTTTTTTCATAGACATTTCTTGGTACATCTTGAAGAAGAAGCAAAGAAATAAATGTACTAGTGAAACAACTAGCTCACAGGATACCATATCGTTCTTGAATAAAAACTCAATATTCACTAACTTTTAAAACCCAACAATGAACGAGAATAATAACAACTAGCTCACAATGCAGTAGTAAAACACTTTAACTTTTAGAAAATTATCCAACCATTACAGAAATTGAAGCTATGAATAACATTCTTTCATCAAAAATAACAACCATCAGTAGCATTCTTCCATGAAAAAAACAACCAACAAAAACACTTCCACAACAATATGTATTTCCATGTATATTTCTCTATCCCAATAGCTAGTAGAAAAGTTCAATCGACATAGAAAACACAAATGAAAAAACAAATAACACTAACCCAAAGCAAGACAATGCTGCAAATACCTCAAAGAAGATTACCATTGAGAACCAGAACAGTAAACAGCTTTCTTGAAGAGTAAACAATGAGAAAAGAGAATCCAATGAACAATGGCTACTAGGTAGTAGTAATGACATCTACCTCATTAATAAAGATAATGGTTGGAGCATTTTCTTTAGCAAGGAGGAAGATATCACGAACCATCATTAGACCTTACCCAAATACTTTTGAAAAAATTCAAATCCAACTACTTTAATGAAGGCAATTCTTGTATGGCTAACAACAGCCTTTGCAAGCATGGTTTTTCCAGTGTCGGGGGAGGGGGGGCATAGAATAAAACACCGCAAGAAAGGTCTATCCCAATCTGCTTGTAGAGCTCATGATGAGTCAATGGTAATTCCACTGCCTCACGAATTTCTTGCTTTTGGATGTTGCATCCTCCAATATCATTATACGGGATTCTCAGATTGGTTAAGCAAAGAGATATTGGAATCAGCCTCAGGAGGCAAAACATCGACCAAAGCATTAGAGTGACGGTGAAGAGCCACCGAAGCCGACGACTTTAGCAACTCTCTGTTAAAGATACACAATATCATTACATAATAGTTGAACCCCATGATAGAGCCCACGATCCCATTGTTTTGATCGACCATCTCCAGAAGGGATTTCAGGTGATAATACAAATTGTCCTCTTCGGCACCCAATGGATCCAACGATTGGCCAAGGTCGAATCTTGTGGTGGGAAATGACGTTTACGCGGCGAGTTTGGATTTCACCACAATCTCAAATAAAGAAGTAGATTGAAAGAATCAAAAGGCAACAAGGAAACAATACCAAATTCAAATGGCGACAACAACAACGAAAGACGAACGACACCGAGATCTTCAACGGTGACTGATACCATGTGAGAATGGCGGCATTACGGTTGCCGGAGTATTGACCACAGTGAAGTGTAAGCAAGAATGTATAAAAGTTATAGAGAAAAGAGAAATTATGATGAATGATATATGTAAAAGAGATTACAATAATATTTGAGTTAAAGAGGATGGTTTACTCAACACATGTATTGGCTTTATATAGTCTAACCCAATAACCAACTATTAACCGAATAACAAACTAATAACCACAATTAACAACTCAACATAGTTAATATCTAACATTAATGTTAAGAAACTTAAATTTTAAGATTTTAAATTTATAATTTAATGTTAGAATTTAAATTTTAATATTTCATGATTAATATTTAAAATTTTAGAGCTTAAGATTAAATATTTAAATTTTATATTATATAATTAAAATAGACATGTTTGTATTAAAAAAATATACTAGCTATATATCAAATATTAACTTCAAGAAGCACATTATACGTTAACCCAGAACCTAGGATAATCCGCCCTAATACTTGGTGCTAGTGTATTTATGAATTCTACGTTTTTACTTTTTTAAAAAATAGAAGTCAATTTTTAACTTTAAGAATATTAAAATTTTGGTCTAATTGGATAATATTATTAAGCCTTCCCAATAAATTATTATTATTTTAAATATATTCATGTGTTTATATATCAGTATTTATTTAACTTTTTTTAACTCTTTAATGATAATCATACACCATATATGTGAGATTCAAATTTAGATCACTCAAATAAAACATGTAACCTTTTATCACTACGTTCACTCAATAGTTAGTCCATAAATTATTTAACTAACAACTAATTGTTCAAGTTCACATGTGTACTAATAATTGGACTAAAATATGATTAAATTTCAAGCAATCAAAGAAGAAAAAAGACTAACCTCACCTAGGGATTGAAATATAGGTCTGAATTACCATTGTGGAAGCCTTACGAGAGTGGGTCTTTAATCCTAATATGGCAATTTGGGATTCAAGAACTTGATTATGTTTTTGTAGATAGTTAAAAAAAATATGAGTTAGATTTACGGTATAAAATTTAGTATTAGATGGTTAGAATTTAGGGTTCAGAGATTTAACTTAAATCCGTATCATATGACTTTAAAATTTAAACCTTAATCTTTAAAGGCATAAACATACTTTTAACCCTTAACGTTTATAGTTTTTATCGTTTTGTCCCTTATTCTTTTTTTTTGGATAAATTTAACCTTAATCTATATCTTTTTGACAAATAGCTTATTTTTGAACTATCATGATAACTGAACCATTAAAAATCTAACAATAATGACATGTCATATACATATGATAGTATATTTTAAATAACATGGCATCTAACCTATCAAATATATATGTAAAATATAATTTTATTCTAATATAAAATATAAAAACAATTAAAATTCAGATAAAATATTAAAAAAATAATTAATTCTAAAATAAAATACTAATAAATATTCTCAACCATAATTACGATAGAATCAAAATCATACCTTAAAAAATTAATTAATTTTGAATTGTGTTCATATTTTTTAAAGATTGACTTTGATTCTATCGTAGTTAGGATTGAGAAATTTTAGTAGCCTTTTATTTTAGAATTAATTAATTTTTAATTTTTAATATTTTATTTTAATTTTAATTGTTTTATATTTTATATTAGAATAAAATCATATTTCATATATATATATATATATATGTGTATTTGATAGGTTAGATGATATTTCATTTAAAATATATTATCATATACATATGATATGTAATTATTGTTAGAGTTTTAACGGTCTAGTTATCATGATAGTTAAAAAATGAGCTATTTGTCAAAAATATATAGGTTAAGGGCTAAATTTATCCTTAAAAAGGAATAAGGGTCAAAACGATAAAAATTATAAACGTTAAGGGTTAAAATTATCTTTATTTCATCTTTAAATTCTAATATTAATATTGAATTCGAACTACAACCCAAAAATTTAAAAACATAAACCTCAAAATTAAATCCTAAACCTAAATCTAAGATACTTATAAAAATTAAATTTTCTGCGACCATATGAAATATTTTTCCTTAAAAATATCGCATGTTTTCATTATATTTTAAATAGTCATGTGATGCTATGTACTCCCTTTGCTTTAGAACATGGGGAACCAAAAGAGAATAAAGGGAAAATTTTAAAAGAAAAAGAAAGGAAAGCATATTTGGCTTGCGAATCAAATCTTCCCTAGGGATGTGAATGAAAAGAAAACAAAAATCAATCAGTCTATAAATAAAATTTCGTGTCTTCCATTCTATGCACCAGTTGAGTCGCTTCTCTACCGCCAAACACTTGTTTCAAAAAGCTTGAAAAAGGTCAATTGATCAAAATTCTATAATTTTATTTCGATTTTCTCTAAAAAATTTCTGATTACGTCCAATCTTTAGTAAAGTTATTGGTATTGGATGGAGAGTAGGGACCAAAATGCCAATAGTTACTAAGTGGGGACTCAAAACAAAAAAGACAGATTGTCTGTATATGTAGAGACCCCAGTCAATTTGCCAGCTTTATATTAGTAGAAAACAACTAAACAAGGCAACCATTTGTAGGTGTTCAAAGGGGATTGTAAAGTCAATTTGGGTTAGAGTAAAAAATATATTACGGGATGGACAGAAGTGATAAATAATATAATAATTTTTGACGATAATGTATGATTTTAAGGGAGATCATATGATAGGAATATTATTATGTGTATCGCCAAAAATCTTTTAGATTTAATAAAAAAAATGCATACTAATAACATATACAGACAGAACATTGGACAAAGAATATGTTTGAAAATGATAATAGACTCGAGCTAACAAGAGCAAAGACTTATCTGATAATAATGTTAGATTTTTTTTAAAAAAAAATACAATTTTATCATTTTAATACTTCTTATATTCTTTAGAAATGTGTTTATTACAAATTTTAATGAGCTTTCAGATATTCTATAAATTTATTAGTTACGTTAAGTTTTCAACATTTGTTCTCACCAATTATTTATTTATCTTCGATTTTATAACCAATTCTTTTATATTTTTAAATATAATATTTTATAAAGTATCCATTAACCTACCATCAAGTCCACGTTTGATGGATATTCCACTCAATTTATGAACTATTTAAGTTTCTTTTAATAATTTTGAAAGACTTGGTTTTGTCCTACGTGAACCATGCACATGTAAAATGGAATTCGTACATAGAAAAACAAAAAATAAAAATAAAATACCTGTACGAATGGAAGGGCATCTAATTGAGTGCAGTTATGTTAGGTTAGGATCAATTTGTAAGGGATGGCTAAAGCATATGACAAAATTAACAACCATTTACAAACAATTTCAATTCTTTTTTTATTTCTCAAAAAATTATATATAATACTAATTGCCATGAATCATTGTTGTACCTAACGGAAGAAGTTCGTAACGATATTTTTGATTTGAAAATGAATGCCTAATTCGTCTTGTTTTAGGGTTTAGGATTTTGATATTTGAGTTTAGGGTTTTGTTTTAAGATTTTGAGTAAGATTTTAAGTTTTTAGTATTTAAATTCTAGATTTTAAAATTTTAAATTTAGGTTTTAAGGTTTAAACTTTTAGGATCTAAAATATATTAATGAATATTTCTTCACTTTCAAACAAATAACATAATAAATAAGTGATGAAATAACAATAATATAGTAAATTAGTTTGATGATTGTGTTGATTTATACAACTATTTGATCCATGGTCAAAACCTATTAAATATATCTTTTCAATTTTAGAACCAATTAATAAGACATTTTGTATTATTAATCTCATTTATCCATTTATATTTATTCAAATATTAAAAATTATAAATTTTTTAAATTTTATATAGTATAAGATGATTGATTCTCTATCTCTCTTTCGCTCTTTATAAATTTTGATTGCCGTTTTCATCCGCTCACATATAAATGTGTCACGATTTAGGACCATTCTATAGAATTTCTAACCACAATATTTTTATCAAATGTCTATTTTCAAAGAAGATGAAAAAATTAATTGACTATATGTTCATTTAAATACAAAATCAGGTAAGTAAAAGAGATTAAAGTTTATTTAAATGTAAAATCAGGTAAAACAAAGTTCGTTCGATGAAAATCTTTTACTTGTTTAAATTTTTTTTGTGTGTTCTGATGCCTATTAAAAGAAATATCGTTGAACGAAGTTTATTTTTTTATATAAATTAATGAGACTATTGTCTTTGCAAGTGGTGGTGTCCCATTTACAAATTAAAATGCACAGCAAAAGGAGTGGGAGAGAAAAGATAAAAAGAGGAGTGAAAAAGGAACGGTCATTGGGAGTGTGCATGTCTAAAACAAATAGCGACCGACCGTCGGTGGCCGACGACTTTGTGATATTTAGGCGCGTTCAAATGTGAAGGTAATATAATTAATCGGTTAAAATAAAGTTTTTCGTGTTATGAATAAAGAAAAGAATAAAATCAAAATAGATGAACAAATACGAGAGGTAAAAGAGAGATTTATATTATATTTTTAAAGTAGGATATAATACATTCTTCAAAAATCTATACTTATATGCATAAGATGAAAGTCCTAATTAGAATGAGAATTAAACTCTAATAATAAAGTATAATAAAATATTATTTAATATATAAATATTCATCATAAATAAAAATATTCATAATACTTCACATTGGATATCCAAAAAGATAATGTGCTTCATTAAAAATCTTATCAGAAAAATCCAGTAGGACAAAACCTCGGTTAAGGAAAAAAAAGTGTAACACGTATTTACTCCCCCTCATGAAAATATCACATAAGATCTTTGAATCTTTATAATTCAATCTTGAATACAATCTTCAAATATTAAAATAGAGTGTGCATTAATGTATAAATCTTTCAAATTAGTTTTTGAAAAGATTCATTGAATTATTCTTCTGAAGATCATGAGGGACAAAACCTTTAAAAAAATATATTTCAAAAAAATATATTTCATTTTATCACATTTGATGTATCAACCTTGAGATATAAATTTTACATTATCTCTACATAAAATAACTTGCATCTTATCTTGTGAAAGTAATTCACATATCTTCTAGATATGTTTAGTCAAACACATATTTTGGCTTTGCCTCAGGTATAATAATTATTTCAAGGTAATGATCTCATAACATTTAAGTAGTATTTCTGGATCATCTAAGATAAAATACTTCCAGATCAATTAATGTATATATGGTGCTTTTAGACCAAGAATATCATCACCATTTTTCTTAAGGCAAAATAGATCTTTGTTTATGTTAAGAGACCTAGCAATCAAATAGTGATCAACAAATATGCAATATATATGCAAAGTCTCTTTAAAAAATTTTCTATGTATGTCGATTGATGCATAAGGATTTTATTATTAAGGAGATCTCTCCATGAGTCTCAACGATATTCAAATTATCGACATACACAATAATAACAAATTTAGAGCTAAACCTCTTAATAAAAATGCTTGGGGAAATTAAATGATTAATATAGCACTATACTAATAAGTATTAAATGAGGCGATTATACCAAATGTCTAAATTATTTCAAGCCTTAAAAAGATATATTCAATATATTTGAATAATGTTTCCGAGAACTTGAATTAACTGCTTATAACAATCTAAATCTTTTCAGAAGTTTCATGTAAACATTAATATCAAGAGGCCCATACAAATAGGATGTAAAATCCATTAGGTAGAAATTGAGTATTGTTATTTATTGATAAAATTATCAAAATCTAAAAGTAGTTACATCTACCACTATAGAATATTTTCCTCAAATTTAATTTCATGTCTTTGGAGAATAATTGTGCAACCAAATAAACTTATATCTCGTGATTTTCCCTTTTGATTTCTCTTACTCACAAAGGCTCATTTATATTTATGAACTTTACGCATTTTAATGTACGAGCTATATATCCAAATACTTTTATTTTCGAAAGAGATTTTAGTTGCGCCTTGATGAGTGCCTAAAAATCCTCTATTTTCACATTATTTCTTCACTCATTTATTGCTAAAAAAGACAGAATTAAATGCAATAATAAATATTTCTGATTATTTTTCATATCTCAGCATCTAAATACTATTTTTATGAATTTATCCATTAATTGGCATAAAACACATATGTTTGATAGTTTTCTTTCTTAGACAGGAAACTAGATCACAGAAAGAGCCAAAAAAGAAAATAGATGTTGAATTGCAGAAGAAGCATCCGCCAAGGCAGCGTTCTAAAGACTGTCCCAGCAACATAGAAAACGACAAGTGATGCTCAACAAGAAGAGAAAAAGATACCGAAAGACAAAGAGTAAAAGAAAGAAGACAACTCAATTAGGAGGCCGAGCCCAAGCCAAACCGCGGGAAGAAACATTTTAGGAAATAAGATTTATTTAATATAATATATTAGGAATTAGATTTCTTTTTTGTTTAGAACTCTTTCCTTGCATGGAAAGATCAACTTAGGGCTTAGTCTATATAAGACACTTATTAGGTTTAGGTTAGGGAGGGAGAAGTCGGTTTTACACACATAACATATCCTTAGCCGCCGACCATAATACATTCTAAACTCCTTTGGAGGTTTAGATTGTTGTGGAGCAGATGGAGAGAAAGGTTACTTTGTTATTTATATTTATTAATACAAAACTTATTTCATAATTTATTCTTTCTGGATACTTAACTTTCTTTGCATGTGAGCTCGAGATGATAAGTATGTGAAGAAATATACATTTGTCTAATATCGGGAGAGTTAGGCTCATGAAACGAGAGAATACGGTCTTTGCTCAAGGGCATTAACTAATCCAGGTCGAATTTCAGCGACTAAGAAGACGTTTGTGAGGTTGTCATCTATCCTTGATTAACGTTGGAAGGTACCTCAAGACAAAGGGATTTCAACAATTTTCTTCGCTTAGGGATATGGAAGAAACATATAAGGATGCTCTGACGAACTATGAAAAGTTGAATTATTGACAAGGCATAACCTTGCCTAGGCAGCTGCGGTGACCCTTTGTGCGATCCGTCGAGGCGGCAGTTCAACCTGTTGCATTAATAAGTGGATTAACAATATAACTAGATTCTCCTCTATAAAACATTCGATCTAACATCGTTCTTCTCATTATTATTTTTTTATAATTTAGTATAGTTTAGTTAACGCAATTAATCCAATCAAATTACTTGTACTTTTAGTTTCTTAAATGCAGTTATAAGAAGTAGTAGAATTGACCCAGTCTTCATGAGATCGATATCTTAAATATTATAATCTGACAAAGGTGGAAATTAACAAGGACTCCATAGCCTCCATCAGATTTGGCGTTATTGCCAGGGATTGACGCTCAATTTTACTACTAATTATTTTTGCACCATTTTACTTATTTTAGTTTATTTAATTAGTTTTACTTTTAGTTGAACTTCCGTGGGTTGTTTTGTGCATGACCAGGTCCAACTCTACTAGTGATCAATACCCTTACGACCAAAAATCAAAAAAACAACATGAGATCTGAAATGAAAGGCACGCCAAAGAATGAACATAGATCCTGGCCAACAAAACAACGCGGGTATGAACGTCGTTGCGGCAGATAACCGTGGTACCTTTGTAGTAGTTGATCCATTAAATATTCCAAGATAGGAACACACTCAAACTGTTCAAGATAACTCATGCTGTTGTGATGCCTAATATAGAGGCAGAACACTTCGAACTAAAATCGATCATGTTCAACATGATCAACACCCTGGGCCAGTTTGGGGGTTCGGCCAATAAATATGCTCGACAAAATCTTAAATCCTTTCTGGAAATTTGTAACTCATTTAAGCTGTCGGGAGTCTCAGCTGACATCCTTAAGCTAAAATTATTTCCCTATTCACTGAGGGATAGGGCAAAAGCGTGGTTAAATAACCTCCAATCAGGATCGTTGAATTCCTGGATAGAACTATGCCGAAGCTTCCTTACCAGATTCGGTTATACCAACATGACTAACAAGCTAAGAAATGAAATAACATTCTTTAGGCAAGATGAAGATGAATCCATGTATGAGGCCTTGGAAAGATACAAAGAGTTATACAGGAAATGCCCCATGCATGGTTTGCCTGAGTGGACCCAAGAATCCATCTTCTATAATGCAGTAAACACTCACACGAGGATGATACTTGATACTTCAGTCAATGGAACCCTCTTAGACCGCCCACCCCATGAGAGTATAAAAATTCAGGATAGGTTAGCAAAGAACGAATATCAACACCCAACCACCAAAAGAGGCATAAATAGACGAGGCATGACAAATTCAAATTCTTCGGATTTCATTTTAGTCTAACTGTCCGCCTTGAAAAATTTGGTGAAGGATCTACTAAAGCCAAGTCACGTTCAAGAAGTAAAAGCAATCATCATTCTCTGTGAAACATGTAGTGACAATCATGACTCGAACGCATACTCACATAATCTAGAATCTTCCTACTATGTTGGAAACTTTAATAGAAACAATATGTCCAACAACTATAATCCATCATGGAGGAAACACCCTAATTTCTCATGGAGCAATCCTAATAATACACTTAACACGCAACATTAACCAGTATAATCTATGGGATTCCAGCAAAATAATAGATTTGCTCAGCAGCAGATGCCACAGCAGGCACCACCTCCGCAGCAAACAACAGACGTCCAGAATTTGGAGAATACATTGCAAACATTTATAGCCCAAACTGGAGCATACATTGCAAATACAAACAAGTTCATCCAAAGAACTGACACTTTCATGGACAGAACAGAAATGAGAATGCAGAATACGAAGCTGCTCTCAAGGCGTTGGAAACCATAGTAGGACAAATGACACAACAAATGAAAAGCAGACCCATATGAGGTGTCCCAAGCGATACTGAAGTCGCTAGAATTGGTCCTCATGAACAATGTAAAGCTATATCGACCAAAAGTGGATTACAACTAAAGGACCCTGAAATACCTGGTCAAATAGTAGGTAAGAACCCTGAAACAGTAGGCCCTAAAGATGCTACTAACGAAACATCTAAGGAAAAGGAACCAACAAATACTGCCGAAAATACTGTCGTAACAGATAATGCCATAGCCGCACCATAGATAAGATTTCAGTACGATGAAAAGATCGAAGATCTACGCCCAACACCATCTTTTCCACAAAGATTAAAACAACAAAAGTAGGAGTACCAGTTTAAAAAATTCCTAGATATAATTAAACAGGTACATATAAATATACCTTTAGTGGAGACAATTAAGCAAATGCCCAACTATGCCAAATTCCTTAAGGATATCATATCCAAAAGGACAAAAATTGGGGAATTCGAAATAATTGCTGCAACAGAAGGATGTGTGGCTATGTTGCATAACAAGGCCACCACCAAAAGAAAAGATCCTGGTAGCTTCACCATACCATGTGCTATTAGATATCAATACGTGGGTAAAGCACCATGTGACTTAGGCGTCATCATAAATCTCATGTCTAAGTCAGTACTTGAAAAGCTAGGCATCAGACAAGCAAAACCAAGAACAATTATGTTGCAACTGGCAAACCACTCTTATGTACAACCAAAAGGAAAAATTGAAAATATTCTGGTAAGGGTGGATAAATTTATTTTTTCTGCTGACTTCTTAATTCTCTATTGTGAAGCAGATGAGCACGCTCTAATTATATTACGAAGGTCATTCCTAGCCACATGAAGAATATTGATCGACCATGAAAAAGGAAAATTGATCATAAGGGTTAATGATCAATAAGTAAAGATCAATGTATTTAAAAATCTAAGGCATTAGGATGAACCAGATGAATGCAAAAGAATTGAAGTTAAAACTGAGTTCAACTTCAATCTAGAAGCGGATTGCCTGAACAAAATCTGCCAAGGCAACCTCTACCGAGGTAACACGCCCCTTGAACAACAATACATTCAAAATAAATCATCAGATAAGGAGACAATAACTGGAATATCATCTTTTCCTCCTAACAAAAAGGGGAAGATGGTTGGTATTGAAGATGCAAATTATTGCACTTCTACAGTAACCTATTTTTTAATTTCTTAGTCCCTAATTTAGTTTTTATGATTTATGAATTAAAAAATTATTTTTAGTTTTAGGATTAGATTTTAACTCTCACAATTTAGTTTTAAATTTTAATTTCTTACATATTTATTATTCAGTTTTTAGGTCTAATAAAGAAAATAAAATAAAAAGATGAACAAGCCCAAAAACGCGACCTAATTCAAGAAAAAAATATCTCAGTGAGAAACTTGCCGCCAAGTCGAAGCCACATCGTTTCTTCTGCCAGTATGGGCCAGCTGGAATGGCATAGCATGCACACCAAGAATAATAATGACGCTGCCGTCGTTTCCAATGGTTGGCCGCCTTCTCCTATAAATAATGAAGATAGCTTCATCTTTTTCACACTTCCTCTCTATTACAATTCCTCTGCAAAATTTCTGTTAGCTCTTCAAAAATATGTCAACTCCACGAGAAAACCCTGCCGAAGCAGCGAAGCTCAAAAGATTCTCCACACCGGTAGTGGAGTATGAATACGAGCAAAACTTCAAGAATAGACAGATCTGGGAGGAGCAAGGCTTCCATTATACAGAAGAAGAGGATCTAGGTTTGGACGCCTTCATTATATCGAAAATAACTTTTCAAAAATGGCATCAGTTTGCCAGGAAGCCAGATCTAGCAAATATTGAATGGGTACGAGAATTCTACGTCCACCGACCAGTGGCGAAGAACCCATATGCCTACCTCAGAGGAAGGGCAATTCTAGTGGTCAACATCGTCATCAATGCCTACTTTGGCCTCCATATTGAAAAAGACGAACATGTAGAGTTTGTCGCCATCCTGACGGCAAATGATTACGAAGCAATAAAAGCCGAACTTTATGTACCCGGAGCTGAATGGAATACGGGGAAGCATCGCAGATCAGTCAATTGTCGTGATCTCCGCCAAGAAGCTAAACTCTAGAATGCCTTAATCAAAAGGAATCTACTACCAACCTCTCATAACTAGATAGTGGACAGACCATGATTGACGTGTTAGAGTATGCCCAAAGACCAATCATATGATGATTGTATGGATATTTTCATTTACCAATTTTATTAAATAAAGGCATTGTCATTGTTGTTTTCAGATATATGTGTCACATAAACTGAGAAACAATAAGGTCCATATAATAATATATGTATTATTATTAAAAGATCCTTAGTCAAGTATTATTATGGGTATGAACAATAATAATACGCTTAAGACTAACATGTGATAAATTGATGACAATGAGTTGTCATTGACATAGAGATGTCAGAATTAATACATGAATATATTAGTAGAGAGTAATATATTAAATTGACCCACTATGAGCATATATCTTAGATTATTATGTGACGGTCACGATATTGCTCATAGTGACAACTATATGTATAATCCTTAGACTTGAGATTATTACTATCTCAACATATGTTGTTTTATGTTTTGATGCAGTTAAATGTGTTTCGTAATTAGTTACACTATAAAAACTAACATTGGACATATTACAATATATGTAGTGAGATGTGAATAATCAAGATAGGATTTGTCCTTCCTACATAATAGGAAAATATATCAAAGGCCACTTGATTGAGTGAGACTAAAAATACATGGCCATGCTTGAATATGTTGATATGAGATATCACAAATTATTCATTAATAGTAGTCCACTCTAGATATCAAGAAACCCTAATAATAGGCTATACAAGTGTGACTATTCCAAGACTTGTGCCTATTAAAGATATAAAATGACAAAAGGATATAATACATTAAAAGAGTTGGTCACGGACATGATACATCGAATCATGATCTCTTGTAACTTAGATGACAATGATATATTTTTAGATGTCACTCATTATTTTTAATATTAGAATTGTTCTAATATTATTACTAACGTCACAATGAGCCTACAAGGTCACACCAAATGGTTGAAAAGGAGCAAAAATATATAAGTATAAGTAGATTATATTTAATCCCGAATTTTAAATAAAGAATATAATTAAAGTAATTATATCCCTTTTAAATTCGAATTAAATATAGATTCTGATATTTAAGGAATTAATTAAAGTAATTATTTCCTATAAACCAAATCAGAATCAAACTCTTATACCTAGGGTTACACCTATATAAAGGATCAATTGGTCTAGCAGCCAAGATAGAGAATTCCGAATTCCAAACCCTAGAATCACGAGAAACAGTTTTTTTGAGGTTTGCTCTCTTAACCGGGTGAACTGAGTAGAGGCCGAGACGATATTCGTGGAGGCTAAAGATTCGAATTGTCGAACAATCGTGATTATCACAAATCTAGTTGCTGTTTTTGCTGCTTATCAAGGAACCCAATGTAAGTCATCGTATCTCTTCCTTTCGATTTCGGATTAAACGTACATGGGTCACTGGAAAGACCGTCGTAATTTTGTTCCACTACACCATGGGGTGTGCCGACGGTCCCAACATGACGCTCATCTACTCTATCATCCACAACCGAAGGATCAACATCAGTATCATCATCAGCGAGCAGATCTTTGAATGCGCCACCAAGGAAAAAGGTATCCTTATCTTCCCTTGTTTAATTATCGCTTTGGGAAATTTAGAAAGAGTCACAAACATTCTCCTAGAAACCTACACACCAAGATGTGTGGGCTGGACACGAGAAATGTACATGAGAAGAATACAAGTGAAAAAAGCGACTACACAAGCTTACATCCCTCTGATGGATGAGGCCGAACCTGCCGCGGCCGAAGAACCAGTAAAGGATGAAACTGCACTAGTAGGACCCCTAGAGATCCTGTAGAGGATGGAGAGAAGGCAGCTAACCTTCGTAAGCTATATTAAGGAGTTCAACAATTTTATCATCTCTACCATTCGAGAAGAACTCTCTATATGCACAACGCTGTTTCCAAACTTCATATTCGATATCTCCATGCCGCAACCAACACCGATGGCACCATCTGTCTCAGCTACTGTCTATTTTCCCCTCCTACTGCAGCAACCATAGTTGTAACTAAACCACCAAGCAAACACCGAACACTCATCGCAAGCTGATAATCGATAGTGATTCTGAGGATTCATTTGGATCCTCCACATCTTTCAAAGGCGGTAGATTTTCTTATTTTTTTCTCTTTTCTTTTCTTTTCTTTTCTTTTCGTTTATTTTCAGTTATATCCATGTGTATGCATTAAGGACAATGCATCCCTTGAGTTTGGGGGAGCATTTGTCTATTTTTTAAAATATAAATACAATATATGGAAGTAATCGAAGTATCTCATTAATGCTTTAAATCTTATCGTAGTTACTTAAGTATTACTGCAAATTTTTGTTTAAAAATTTGTTGAATTTTATTGAAACTGCCTTCGGCAGTGATATATTCTCCATCCGTCGCCACAGTCTGTACCATTCACCAGACTTGAATTCAGAAGGGTTTGCTAGGATTAGTACTTAGGATTAGACTATAAGCCTGAAAACATCTTTAAACACTGCTAGTATTAGTTGATTTTAAAAGTTCTTTTCTTTGAAAAGTAATAACGACTTGGGCTTAGATTTTAAACTAGAGGTATCTATCACCGGCTCTAGTTAGTCCATAGAGGTGCCCATGGCTGGCTCTAGGACTTAGTTTTTCTTCCACTTACTAGAGGTGCCCGAAATTAGCTTTAATAAGAAATAGCTAAATACTCGAGGTGCTTAAAACTGACTCAAGCAAGTATAACTATATAGTAATATATAATTATACATCAATTTCAAGGAGAAAGAAAGAGAAAGCAAAAGAATCTTAGTCGAAAAGTCTCCAGCTAAAAAAAGGATTAGAACTTAGAAAATCAACTTTGACACAGCTACACACAAACACACTAAGACTTATAGTCTAATTTCGAGGAACGCCTAGAACCAAGAAGAGGCCGAGTCAAGAAAGGAACTCTACTGCGGCAGACAGGACGTTATATCGCTCTAAAATTTCCTATTTAAACTTATTTTTTCATTGCTTAAGGACAAGCATAGTTCGAGTTTGGAGGTATGATGAGTGCCTAAAAGTCCTCTATTTTCACATCATTTCTCCATTCATTTATTTCTAATAAAGACAGAATTAAATGCAATAATATATATTTTAGATTATTTTTCACATCTCAGCATCCGAATACTATTTTTATGAATTTATCCATTAATTGACATAAAACATATATGTTTGATATTTTTCTTTCTTAGACAGGAAACTAGATCACAGAATGAGCCAAAGAAGAAAATAGATGCTAAATTGCAGAAGAAGCATCCGCCAAGGCAGTATTCTAAAGACTACCGCGACAACATAGAAAACGACAAGTGATGCTCAACAAGAAGAGGAAAAGATACGGAAAGAAAAAGAGTAAAAGAAAGAAGATAACTCAATTAGGAGGTCGAGCCCAAGCCAAACCACGGGAAGAGATATTTTAGGAAATTAGATTTATTTAATATAATTTAATTAGGAATTAGATTTCTTTTCTGTTTAAAACTCTTTCCTTGTATGAAAATATCAACTTAGGGCTAGGCCTATATAAGACACTTATTAGGTTTAGGTTAGGGAGTGAGAAGTCTGTTTTACACACATAACATATCCTTAGTCGTCGACCATAATATGTTCTAAACTCCCTTGAAGGTTTAGATTGTTATGGAGTAGATGGAGAGGAAGGTTACTTTATTATTGATATTTATTAATGCAAAACTTATTTCATAGTTTATTCTTTCTGGTACTTAAATTTCTTTGGTTATGAGCTCGAGATGATAAGTATGTGAAGAAATATCCATTTGTCTAATATCGGAAGAGTTAGGTGTTGCGTGTAAAAAGTGCGCAATTAATGCAAGTGTACACGCTGCAAGTAATAAAGTGATAAGTATTATCGAATATCGTCTCCACAGGGATTGGTCTACTCAATATGTTTTCTTTTATCTTCTTGCTTTGTAAATAAAATAAAAACATAGATGAAATTGGGTATTCTAGAATAAACAAAATAATTTGAATAATAAAGAAAACTAAATAATAAGAATAGAAACAAATTAAGAAAATGGTCAAGATCTAGTTGTGTTGTATTGTGGATTCAATTGACTTGTTTCTGTCCAATACAATCATACAACTCTGCCTCGGCAGCATTGCAGTTTTACTGCCTCGACAGTGATGGGCTACATCCGTCGCGGCAATCCCTTTCTTTTGGGTGAACTTTTACCAAAGTTCGGTAAAGTATCCTCTGATGACTCCGCTTATACCTAAGTCGAAGTACTATTGATGACTAGTCCTTGATGATACCTCTTGGCGTGAATCAATTATAATCATCAACCAATCTCATAGTTATTTTAGCCGTTGAAACTCTAACCTATCCTTAGGCCAAGTTAGTATTTTTCGACTAGAAAAATACCGTACTTCTTCCTTTCGTGAATCTAACTCTCCCGATATTATATAAATAGATTTCTCACAAACTTCACTTTCGAGCTTGAATGCAAGAACAATGAATGACAAAGAATAAGCAAACCATGATATTGTATTACATTGAAACAAGAAAACAAAGTTTAATCTCCTCTCACAAATACTCTAGAACTTTCTTCTAAGCCTTAAAGAAATTAAAACATAATGAAAAACAAAAAAATCTAAAATCTAAGGTGAATTCTTCTCTCTCCTCCAGTTCTCTCTAGCTCTTGGGCGGCTATGGCTTATATAGGCTTGGCCTAGGGCAAACCTTTCCTAAGTTAGAATACAACTTGGAGTAAAACACAAGTCAAGTACATAAATAAAATATATTTGTTTTATTTTCTAGTTTATTCCCACAAGGATTCTTTTCCCGCGTGGCCTTTGACTTTGACTTTCTATGCCTTTCCCAGCTTTAATTCTTGTGCTGCTTGTCTAAAAACTTCCACCTCAATTTTCTTTTTAGATCACCTACAATATCGGTACTTGTTCATCAGGTGCTACCGCGGCCTCAGGTTCTGCCTTTGCCTCAATCACAGTCGCGGCATCCGATCTACCTGCAAATGCATAAAGGTGTAGTAAAACTTGCATTTTCAATAAATATCATCTTTATCTGTTACAATAACAAAATATCTAAATATCGCAAATTAAGTTCATGCACTAGTCCAAGTAGGTGTAGATTAAGTGATTATTGTCCATGAAACGTGTAAAATGATAGTCTTTTGAGCACTTATCACACCCTAAAACTCGAACTATTGCTTGTCCTCAAGCAATACAATCCATCAAATTGCCAAAACTTATTCTCCATTGGTCTTACGTTTTTATCTACTCTCCCCACCATAACTATGCCTATTCTTGAGCCTTAATCTTTCGGTTATCCAAGGACTTACCCGGAATCAAGCTATAAGATTTTGTGAGTGTGTGCATTTTTATGGACAAGTTTGATTAAAGACTTTTTAATCAAACTCTAAGTTCAAAGACAAGTAGACTTGGAATTGATGTTCTCTTCTTAAAACAACAATTACTTGAGCCAATTTCGGGCACCTCAAGGATTGTGTTTTCTCATCAAGATTTCTTTTTTTTTCTTTTGATAGTCTTTTTAGTATACTAGAGCCAATTTTGGGCACCTCTAGCATGAAGAAGAGTAATTCCTAGAGCCGTTGATAGGTACCTCAAGTCAATATTTCCAAAAATCTAAGTTTTTATCACCTAAGTTCATTAAAAGAATTTTTATAATCCAACAAGTCCCAAAAGTGTTTTTATGATCAATCTTATAGCAAGCTTTTACGTTTTTTTCCTCAAGTATCCTAAAGTTAAACCTTCCGAAAAGGACCTAATCATGATAAGGAGAAAGATTTCTATTGCCTAAAAAGAATAAACTAAGGCAATACTGATGTAGAGCAGTGAAAAAGTATGGAAAATAATTCAAGTAAAGTGATGGACATAATTTTTTTTAAAAAAACAACTTAATTACTTCCTTTCAATGCAGGGCTGCGGTAGTGGATTGCCTCGGCAGTGAATCTACACCCCTAAACTCGAACTAAGCATTGTCCTCAATGCTTATATCAATGGCAAACAACAGGAAACAAAATATGAAAATGAACAAGTAAAGATATAATAGCAGCATAAAGTATAGAAATCAAATAGACTCTGAAGAATTGTTAGTGACGATCAGTTTTAGAGGCCTTGCTGCTGACTGTATCATTTTTTATTCTGTTGCTAGTGATGGTTGAGTTTTTGCTTGTCGGGGCAACTGAACTCTTGTAGGTGGTGTCCTTTGTAATGGAGCGTATACTTCTTCTCCTTCTTCTTCTTCGATTATTTTTTTAGTGGGCATAATATTTGTCCCACCATCATCGTCAACAGTCATTGTGTCTACCCAGGCATGCTGAGTGCTTGTCCCGACAACAGTTGAAGTTTGCTGCATGTAGGCATCTATCTCTGTCGAGAGACTGCCCATGATGATGGGGGATCCTGGTGGAATGCTGAAGACTGCTCTCCTCTTGGATGGCCGTCGGCTGGCTAAAAATGCCGTGATGGGCTCTACTAGTCGTGATGGGCCAACGATATGGAATTGTTGTTATTGGCCAGTAGCATAGGATGGCCTCGGTCCTCTTGGAGCAAGAGTGGTCTCGGTGTTTGGTGCAGCTGTGACAAACATGTTGGAGGGGAATTCTGGAAATTCTACCCCTTGGCTTAGAAAATTGTTGAGCATCATCTGGGCTAGTATTGTGTTGAAATCCCTCTTGTACTTCATGTACCGTTGTTGTCTTAGGTCCATGACTGCCATCCTTTGAAGTACTTTTTGGTAGGGATCTACCGTAGTAGTGTTGTGGGCTGCATCTAGTATGTTTTTTGTATACTAGGCCCCGACAGTAGTGTCTGCAGTGAATGGTTGTGGATTTGTCTAAACTGGTTCTGCATGTGTTATTTGCATAACATTTTGGCAGAATTCCATAGTCCATCCGCACCTTTGGGCATTGAATTCGTCCGTATCTGCCATTGGTACACCTACAACAGTGGAAATACCCGTAATTAAACAAGGAAAATATAAAAATCCTTTGTCCTTCTTACCGCACTCATAGATTTCTCTTAGGATCAGCTCTCCAACATTGATGTTTCATTTGTTGATGATTTATTGGATGAGAACCAATCTTCTTCGGTCGACCGTGCTGTTGTAGGATGTGGGGATTAGGCATCATTTTATAAACTTGTTTCATAACTTGGCCTCGGGCCTTAGGTTCTACCTTGCCACCGAACCTCTATGGGCTCCGGTTTCCCAATTGGTGTTTTCATAGCAAAGGTCGTCTTTGATCAATTCGTAGTCTTCATTACTGATGTCCTTCATGAATGTGAAATTGTTATCTCGATCAAGATGGAGACTGTAGAAAAGATTGATTGTCTCGGCATCAATTCAGACTGGTTTGCCTCGGCAGTGGACGTACAGTAAGTTCTTGTTCGGCTCATGGGCGTAGAATTCTCGCACCATTGCGGCATTGTCCTGGGCAAGTTGCAGGCAAAAAATTTCCAATTCTTGGTACTTTATTCTATCGAACAAGTAATGCTCGATTCCATATTTTCTTCATCAGAATGCTGGAATTCTTGTTCTTCCCATAATTGCCTTAAAATGAAAGATAAGCATAGAGATAGAGGAAGTGATGATCTTGGAAAGTTTCTGAAAGTGTTAAGAGAGCTTGGAGATAAGGAAAGAATAATGCAAGAGAGTGATATAAGCAAATAATTTTAAACCCTAAACCCTAAGAATGCAAGAGTGAATAGTTCAAAAGGGGGAAGGTGCTTATAAAGGCCTCGGCCTTGTAGCCGTTTTGAACCAACTAGCCGTTTTGTAGTCGTTAGCATTTACTATCGCGGCAAAGATTTTGGCAGATTTACCGTTACATTGTTTTGCCTGTTGAAACTATTGTGACCCTAATACTGTACACTGCCACAACAACAAATTTTCTGTTATGAACTACTTCACCTTCATTCTTTCTTATTGTCCTAAAAAATAAACACCAAACAAAAATTAAATTAAAAAGAAGCAAAAATAAAAAGATTTACTTTAAACTAAAACTAATCGTAAAAATAAAATAAAAATAAGATAAAAAAGATTATTTCACGATAGGAGTTCATGCAAGTGCATATCCTAAAGTGAAGGTCTCTATAATCCTCATCTCTTGTTGGCCAGTATCAAGCTTCAACCGTTGGCCATTCACTTTAAACTAATGTCTATCCCTTTGTGATTTGATCATTACTACACCATGTGGGTCTGAATATCTGGACTTGAGTTTGCCTGGAAAGTGTGCTTTCCAATTGTTTTCCTCCACATCTGGTGCTTCAATACTATCCAGTACTCTGCTGTAACAATCATCAATTATATTGCCGAGGAAGATCTATGATTTGAGCGTATTGCCGAGGTAGTGGTTGCTGAGACATGATATTTTTCTGCTTACATCTGTTGTGTAGATAACCTAGAACTCCTCTAGATCATCGTGTCTTTTCAACATTTGGAAAGCATTCAGTTTGACTTGCTGATCGTTAACCCTTATTGTCAATTCTCCTCTTTCCATATCTATGAGAGTACATCCAGTAGCTAGAAAAGGTCTCCCCAAGATGATCGGTGCATTATCATCTGCTTCACAATTAAGAACAAGAAAGTCAACTGGAAAAATAAATTTATCCACCCTTACCAATATGTCTTCGATCTTTCCTTCAGGTTGCACATATGATCTATCCTCTAATTGGAGCATAATTGTTGTAGGTTTTGTCCTTCCTATTCCAAGCTTTTGGAAGACAAATTTCAGCATCAAATTTATGTTTACTCCTAGGTCACAAAAGGTCTTTCCTTCATAGTGGCTTCCTATCGCACAAGGTATGGTAAAGCATCTAGGATCTTTCAATTTAGGAGGCATGCGATTATGAAGCATTGTCATGCATCCTTCAGTTGCAGCCATTGTTTCAAACTCACCAAGCCTTTTCCTTTTAGTCACAATGTCTTTTAAGAATTTGGCACAGTTTGGCATCTGTTCTATTGCCTCAACTAATGGCAAGTTAATGTGGACTTGCTTCAAGATGTTTAAGAACTTTTTTAAATTTGTAGTCTTGTTTTTGCCTTTTTAACCTTTGTTGGAAAGGTGGTGATAGTCGCATGTCCTCTAGTGTCTCATTAGTTTGGAATTTAATACCTGGTACCACTGGTTTTCTTACTGTATCGGCGACTTTTCAAGGGACTGACGATTTCTCTACCGAGGCAGTGTCTTTTTCTAGGATTGTTGTGGCATGACCATTTAGTTCAGCATCTAAGTCCTTTTTATCTGATTCTTCTTGTTCCATTGGTGGGACTTTATCTGCTGGGCTACCTAGTATCTCCTTAAGTTGTAGGCCACTCTTAGTAGTAATTGTCTTATATTGCTCATGACCCATTCCCTTTGCAACTTCAGTGTTGTTGCGTAATCCTCCTTGTGGTCTAGTTTTCAGATTTTGAGCAAACTGCCCAACTAGAGTTTCTAGTGATTTAATGGCTGCCTCTTGATTTTGCAACCTCATCTCAGTTCTATTTATGAATGCATCAGTTCTTTTAATGAAATTACTATTCTCAAACATTTATGATTATGTTTTCATCATAAAGGCCTTAAGAGAATTCTCCAATGAACCTGTAGGTTGATGATGATGCATCTACTACTGCGACATTGGTTGATGTACCTACTGCTGTGGCAAATGTTGCATTTACATTGGTTGTTGGAAACCTGGGGTTTGAGTTATTGGATTCAGAGCATTGTTGGGATTACTCCATGAGAAATTTGAATGCCTTTTGCATGTTGGATTATATGTATTGGACATCATGTTGTTCTGGTTGTAGTTTCCAACATAAAGGCTAGTTTCATGATTCTACATGCATTCAAAAGAGCTATGGTTACCTCCACATAAATTATAGAAAGAATTTATTGCCTTAATCTCATGGGTATTATGCTGCAATTGCATATTCTGAACCATCTTAGTAAGAGAGGCCAATTGTGTTGTCACTGAATTGGATGTTTCCAGCTCATTCACTGTAGCTTGGCGTATTACTCCTCCTCACCTAGATGTAGGAAATTAAATATTATTCTTCGCGAGTTTGTTCAAAATCTCTATAGTTTTCTCTGGTTGTTTGTCAAGGAGTGTTCCATTGGTAGAGGTGTCTAGCATCATTCTTGTTGGGGCATTGGTTGCATTGTAAAACATGGTCACTTGTGTCTACAATGGAAATCCATGCAAAGGACACTTGTGTAGTAGCTCCCTGTAGCACTTTCATGCCTCATACATTGTTTCATCATCTACCTGCCGAAAAGATGTAATTTCATTATGTATACGATCATATAAATTTGTAAGATTAAAACGTGTAATAGAATCACGATAGAGTTCACTCCAAGATCCTATAGATCCTACTGAAATGCTATTTAACCAGGTTTTTGTCCTATCCCTTAGTGAATAGGGAAACAATTTCAATCTCAAAACATCTTCATGGACTCCTTGGATTTTGAATGGATTACAGATCTCCATGAATGACTTGAGATGTTGCCTGACACTCTTCTGTTAAAAACCCACCAAACTGTCCAATAGAATTGAACATATTGAACATGTCAGGTTTTAGTTCAAAGTGGGCTGCTTCGGTTTCTGGTGTGACAACTCCTGGATTTAACCCGTTCAAACCCTCTTCTAGGAAATCTCTGACAGTAAGCTGCCGCGGTAGTGGCGGTGGCGTTCTGTTCAACTAGGTTATCTACCATAACTTCTCGGATTTTTCTTCTCAACCTTTGACGCGTACGTTCAATCTCTAGATCTAGCTCGTACAAAGAGTTGCTTGGGTTTGCCATGGTCATACATCAATAAAAACCAAAATAAAATAAAAATAAAAATAACTAAAAGTAAGAAAATAAAGAAAACAAAATTTAGTTGTCAATCCCCGACAATGGCGCCACAAACTTATTGCATGAAAAAAATGCTCAATTAGTGCAAGTGTACACGTTGTAAGTAATAAAGTGATAAGTATTATCGAATATCGTCTCCACAGGGATTGGTCTACTCAATATGTTTCCTTTCGTCTTCTTGCTCTGTAAATAAAATAAAAACACAAATGAAATTAGGTATTCTGGAGTAAAATAAATAACTTGAATAATAAAGAAAACTAAATAATAAGAATAGAAAGAAATTAAGAAAATGGTCAGGATCGAGTTGTGTTGTGTTGTATTTTGGATTCAATTGACTTGTTTCTGTCTAATACAATCACACAACTCTGCCTCGGCAGGACTATAGTTTTACTGCCTTGATAGTGATGGGCTACTTCCGCCGCGGCAATCCCTTGCTCTTGGGTGGACTTTTACCAAAGTTTGACAAAATGTCCTCTAATGACTCTGCTTGTCCCAAAGTTGAAGTACTGTTGATGACTAGTCCTTGATGATACCTCCCAGCGTGAATTAATTAGAATCACCAACCAATCTCACACTTCTTTTAGCCGCTGAAACTCTAACTTATTCATAGGCCGAGTTAGTATTTTCCGACTAGAAAAATACCGTGCTTATTCCTTTCGTGAATCTAACTCTCCCAATGTTAGATAAATGAATTTCTCACAAACTTCTCTCCAGAGCTTGAATGCAAGAACAATGAATGAATGGAAAAGATTAAGCAAAACTTGATATTTTATTGCATTGAAACAAGAAAACAAAGTTCAATCTCCTCTCACAAATACTCTACAACTTTCACCTAAGCCTTAAAGAAAGAACATAATGAAAAATAAATAAAACTCTAAAATCTAAGGTGAATTCTTTTCTCTCGTCCGGATCTCTCTAGCTCTTGGGCGGCTGTGGCTTATATAGGCTTAGCCTAGGGCAAACATTTTCTAAGTAGGAATACAACTTGGAGTAAAACATAAGTCAAGTACATAAATAAAAGATATTTATTTTATTTCCTAGTTTATTCCCACAAGGATTCTTTTCCCGCGTGGCCTTTGACTTTGAGTTTCTATTCGCTTCCCATAAGGTGTAAAAAGTGATAGTCTCTTGATCACTTATCATTAGGCTCATGAAATGAGAGATTACGGTCTTTGCTCAAGGGCATTGATTAATCCGGGTCGAATTTCAGCGACTAACAAGACGAATGTGAGGTTGTCATCTACCCTTGATTAACGCTGGGAGGTATCATCAAGACAAGGGGATTTCAACAGTTTTCTTCGCTTAGGGATAAGGAAGAAACATATAAGGTTGCTCTGTCGAACTATGAAAAGTTGAATTGTCGACAAGGCATAACCCCGCCTAGGCAGCTGCAACGACTCTTTGTGCGATCCGTCGAGGCGGCAGTTCAACCGATTGCATTAATAAGTGGATTAGCAATATAACTGGATTCTCCTCTACAAAGCATTCAATCTAACATCATTCTTCTCATTATTATCTTTTTATAATTTAATATAGTTTAGTTAATATAATTAACTCAATCCAATTACTTGTGCTTTAAGTTTATTAAGTGCAGTTATAAGAAATAGTAAAATCGACTCAGTCTTCGTGGGATCGATATCTTAAATATTATAATCTGACAAAGATGAAAATTAACAAGGACTCCATAGCCTCCATCACGCCTAAATTACCCTTACATGTTGGTCAATTATTTCTTTGTTTATATTATCCAATTGATAATGATTCATGATCAACATTATCAAATAAAAACTTTAGTGCTTAATGCATGCAAATATATTAACGATGTAGGTTTAATTTCAGCTCCACCTATTACCAAACATGACATAATCTATTGAGATCTCTTTATTAATAGAGGTACCTGAGTCATGTCAATGTCTTTATTAGAGACCTTTTAATCTCTTCTTGAGATTTTCATAATTCATTGATTCTCCGATTAAACCATTATAAAATATAGCTCTTTTTTTTCGAAGATTTTTATCTTTGGGACCTACTTATCTACCATGCTAAAGGTGTAAGTTAGACTCATTAACATTTAGATTTTGTCCTTTTAGGACATCAAATTTAATTGGAGCATTCATAACTGGTATATGTGATTTAGTCACTCTTTTAGGGTCAGCAAAATCATCTAGCAATTATCTTTTGAACTTATAAATTCACTATTAGAAGCTAATTTAAATTTCAAAAGGAATTTAAATCTAATATATATTCCCAACATAATTCATCTTTGTGCGTTGTGGTGGAGCAATTATAACATATATAACACACCAAAATATCTAAGATGAAAAATATTTTGTTCTTGACCAAAATCCATTTGTAATAGGGAGAACTTATGATCATTTGTTGACTTGATGCAAATTAGTGATACTACATGTAAAATGATATCTCATTAACATTATCAAGACCAATTGTTTTTATAAGATAATAATAATATAGAAAATGTGCTCGTAATTTTATCAACTAAGCAAGTAATCTCGCAAACATTAAGTTGTGGGTTAATAACAATGATACATATAACTAATTATCTAAACGATACATCGATTGAAATCATAAAATATCTAGATAGACTATAAAAAAGGTTTATGAGACCATATATATTCATCTTGTATTAGTTCCAGAAAATGATTATATTTATACTCGATTTTAGTTGATGATTAAAAAATTAAATTGCTTTCATAGCAAGTATCACATGAAAGATTATATTGAAGAAAATTTTAGTTCTTCAATAAGTGACCACATAAAAGTGTTAGTAAATTTTTGCATCATAATTGAACTAGGATGGTCTAACCGGTTATGTCAATTAAAATTATCTATCTAACCCATTATTCTTACTTGAGATGTACCGTAGGTTAAAGTTGATATTTTAAAACTTTATCGATAAGTAAAGAGGAAAGAAATTTCAAAACTAAATTTATAAACCAAAATATAAGAACATAACTTTAAAGTAAATATTCTAAATAAAATTAATAAAAAATTGAATGACTATGAGTCAGAGTAAATATTTGGTGTAACCACTAAGCCTTTGTAGCTCAACATTTAAAATATGTTTTCGTGCGTAGATTAGGTGAAGTCGGTTTCTGTGGAGCACCATCGAGGTTTAGATTTCAGCATCGACTATGTGTCAGAGTACAGTTATAGATGTAGTGTGCTAGTACTATGTTGAACTCTATATGTAATTGTATGTTTATTTAATTTTGGTCAAATATTTTAAATGGGTTTATAATATTTTAGAGCTCCAACTACTTTAAATTATGTTGGGCTTATGTTTTTAACTAAAATGGATATTATGAATTATATTTGGACTTGAGTTGGTTTATTATTGGGCTTTTAGAAGAAATTCTAAAATACAGGTTTTGGGCCAGATGCCCAATGTGACACCGGGTCAAGGGTCATTTAGTGGTATCAGAGTCTAGGGAAGTCCCTGGAGAAGTCTAGTATGGTATATAGGTGTTAGACAAGTACATGTCCACGAGTCGATATAGTACTTCCTTTAAAGTTGAAATTTTGATGATGTAATCATGTTTATTTTTGTTTGTGTAAAAGCTGTTAAGTATGTCAAGGCATGTGAAGGATCAGGTGAAAAGCCGGGGTTCTCAAGGAGGATACTCCGGCTACGAGTATGACCCTGATGAAGAGGTGCCATTGGGTGATTTTGTTGGTCAAGGGGCCAACTACTTTGCTCAGTTGAATCTGACCTTGTGCTGGATCATTAGAGCTATACCGAGGCCATCTTCTATGCCTCGTCAGGCACCGGTTGACAGGGTGCAAAGACAGGGAGCTATTGACTTCTTTGATACGGGACAGGATAATCTTGTATTAGCAGATCAATGGTTACATGATATCAGGTGGATAATGAGACAGATGGGGTTGAGATCAGAGGATAAGTTATCATGCGTGTTGTCACTTGTAAAGAGCAACGCGAGAGTATGGTGAGAAACAGTAGAGCAGGGTTGGTATCCTCGTTTTCCTAAATGGGAAGACTTCCTTGAGGAGTTTGAGAGTAAGTATGTGGGTGAGACACAAATAGACCTCTTGAGGGAACGATTTACTCATCTCGTTAAATGGAACTGTTCGGTTTTTGCTTCTGAGCAGGAGTTTTTTCAGTTGATCCGGTATGCCCCGGAGGTTGTTGCTATGGAGAAGATGATATGTAAGAGGTTCCTAAGAGGTCTGAAGAAGGAGATACAAACTTATCTCACTGCTACACCGACTAAGGTGTTCTCAAAGTTAGCTTCCAGTGCTAAGTTGCTAAAGCAAGTTTAAGGTTTGACTTATGGGTCGTCTGTTGGATAGGGAATCTCCGGTAGAGCTAGTTAGATTAATACGGGTAACTCTTAGACTCACTCCGGTAGGAGTAGGAACCATTGGAACTAGAATAGAGGAACGTCGAATTAGGGTTCGAGGTAGAACCAGAGATCAGAGTCTATAAAACGTAGGAAACAATTTGTCTTCTTCTAATGGGGGTCCAAAGAGTTTATAGAGGAGTGTCAGTGTTCAGACTTGTAGACGTTAATGTCGAAGCCACCGTTGTGAGTGTTAGGGCAACGTCGAAGCTTGTTTTTAGTGTGGGTCACTGGATCATCTTGTGAAGGACTGCCCAGAGGTTACGATGTCACCACGAGGTCAGGCTCAGAGGCTCGTGCTTCAGGGTCATAGGGGTCATGGGTTTTCGCGTGGCGGTGTTAGCCATGCGTTAGGAGGCACCTTTTAGTCCACTACCAGAGCATCGGCGAGACAGTATGCGATGAGGGAACATAAGGATTGTGCTGCGACAGATGTCATCTCAGGTACGTTCAATTTATTTTCAGTTCCTATATTTGCTCTTGTAGACTCAGGGTCTACCCACTCGTATATCTGTAGTGGGATATCAAAGTAGTGAGGGTTGCCAGCGGATTATCTAAAGATAAGAGTCCGTGTGACCAGTCTATTGGGGTTAGATATGTTGGTAGTTAAGGTTTATCAGAGGTTTCCAATCGAGGTACAAGGATCTGTTTTCCCAGCCAACCTTATGGTTTTGCCGTTTCAAGAGTTCAACTCAATCCTAGTGATAGATTGGTTGTTCGAACATGATGCAAGTTTGGGGTGTAAATCTAAGAGCTTGAAGCTTCGACTAGCTGATGGTTCTAAGCTTATTGTGAGGGGTGAGAGGAACTCATGCTTATCGAATGTTGTGTCAGCTTTGTTAGCTAAGTGGTTAATCCAGCAGGGTTGTGAGGCTTTCTTAGCTTACATGATGAATGTAAGTGTTTAGAGTCTAGCTTTAGAGAGTTTAAAGATAGTCTGTGAGTATCCCGACATGTTTTCGGAGGAGTTGCTTGGTTTACCTCCTGACCGTGAGTTAGAGTTTCGTATAGAGGTATTGTTAGGTACGACACTGATGTCCATAGCACCTTATCGTATGGTACCGATAAAGATGAAAGAGTTGAAACAACAGATCTAGAAGTTACTTGAGATAGGTTTTATTAGACCGAGTGTGTCACTGTGGGATGCACCAGTTTTATTTATGAAAAAGAAGGATGGGTCGATGCGGATATGTTTCAACTACCGCCAACTCAATAAGGTCACGATCAAGAATCGTTATCCTTTTCCTAGGATTGATGACCTGTTTGACTAGTTGAGATGTGTTCGTGTGTTTTCTAAGATCGATCTAAGGTTTAGGTACTATCAGTTGATAGTAGTGGATGAGGATGTTCAGAAGACCGCTTTTAGGATGCAGTACGGACATTATGAGTTCTTAGTAATGCCATTTGGGCTCACGAATACACCTCTAACTTTTATTGACTTGATGAACCGGATCTTTCTGCCTTATCTTGATCAGTTTGTGGTGGTGTTCATCGATGATATCTTGGTGTATTCACGCTCGGAGGAGGAGCACGACTATCACTTAAGAGTGGTTCTTTAGGTGTTGATGGACAGGCGTTTGTATGCCAAGTTCAGTAAATGCGAGTTTTGGTTGTCTGAGGTGGCATTTCTTGGCCACATAGTTACAGCGGATGGTATTAGAGTTGATCCTCAGAAAATTCAAGCTGTGGTGAAATGGAAACCACCAAGGAATGTATCGGAAGTCTGTAGCTTTCTTGGGTTTGCTGGATTTGTTAAGGGTTTTTCGATCATAGCGGCACCTTTATCCAAGTTGCTTCAAAAAGGTGTTCCTTCTATATGAAATAACAGGAGACAACAAAGTTTTGAGCAATTGAAAGCCTATCTTACAAAGGTACCGGTGTTGATACAACTAGAACTAAGAAAAGATTATATGGTGTTTAGTGATGTTTCCTTGAATGGGTTAGGTTGTGTGCTTATGCAAGAGGGTAAGGTGGTTGCTTACGCCTCGAGGTAGTTGAAACCCAATGAAAGAAACTATCCAACACATGATCTTGAGCTTGCGATAGTTATCTTCGCTTTGAAGTTATGGAGGCATTATCTCTACGGGGAGAAATGTTAAATCTACATCAGTTATAAGAGTTTAAAGCACCTGCTTATCTAGAAAGAGTTGAATCTGAGACAACGTCAGTGGATAGAGTTGTTAAAGGATTATGACAATGTTACAGCGTATCAACCCGACAAGGCGAATATGGTTGTCGATGCCTTGAGTTGGAAGTCTATGTCGGACATAAGAGCATTGTTTGCTCGGTTGAGGATGACCAATGATGTAGGTCTTTTAGCTGAGTTGCATGGGGATCTCATGCTTGTTCAAGAGATAAAGAGAGCACAAGTGTTAGACGAGGAGTTGGTAGTTCAATTAGAGACGGTTCATAGAGGTGAGTCGTCAGACTTTGAAGTACGAGATGGTGGATTCTTGTACTTTCAGGGTCGATTGTGTATACTAGATTTAGAGGATCTGAGGGGTCGTATCTTGAGAGAAACTTACCATAGTCCATTTTCTGTTCATCCGGGTAGTAACAAGATATATCAGGATCTTCTTCCTTTCTTTTGGTGGTCGTGTATGAAAAGAGATGTTTCAGAGTTTCTGACAAGATGTCTGGCATGCCAGCAAGTGAAAGCGGAACATCAAGTTCCTTCAAGGTTGCTTCAGCCTATCCAAATTCCACAGTGGAAGTGAGATCGAGTGACAATGGACTTTGTCACCAGGTTATCGATGATGTTGAGGAAGCATGATGATATATGGGTTATAGTTGACCGGTTGACCAAGTCGTCTCACTTTTTTCCCGTGCGTATGGACTTCAGCTTGGAAAAGCTAGCTTGGTTGTACAACAAGGACATAGTAAGGTTACACAGTGTACCATCATTGATCATATCAAATAGGGATCTGAGGTTTAAGGAGAGGTTATGGAGGTCGATCCATGAGGCTTTAAACACCAAGTTGTACTTCAATGCAACTTTTCATCCTCAGACCATAGAAGATATGCTTCGGTGTTACGCTGTGGACTTTGCTCGTAGTTGGGATAAACAGTTACCATTGGTAGAGTTTGCTTACAACAACAGTTATCAGTAATTTATCAAGATGACTCCTTTTAAGTCTTTGCATAGGCGTAGGTGTAGGACACATTTGTGTTGGACAGAGCTTAACGAAAGAAAGATAGCGGGTTTAGAGCTCCTTAAGGAGACTGAAGAAAAATGCAAATGATCAAAGTAAGGTTACAAGCAACTTTTGATAGACAAAAAGTTGATGCGGATAAGAAACGTAAGTACATCGAGTATGAGCTTTATGAGAAAAGTTTTCTTAAGGTATCTTCGTGGAAAGGGATCATCCGGTTTGTTCACAAGGGAAATTTGAGTTCAAGGTACATCGGGCCTTACGAGGTTCTTCAGAGAGTTGGATCGATAGCTTATCGGCTAGCCTTACACCTAGAGTTGGCACATATACACGATGTGTTCTACATTTCTATGTTGAGACGTTACTATTCCGATCCTTCACACGTGGTTCAACTTAAGGAAATCGAAGTCAATACAGATTTGAATTACGAGGAAAGGCTTATCAGAATCTTGGATAGAGGAGTGAAAGAGCTTCGAAACAAGTGCATATCTTTGGTAAAATGGTGTAGAGAAATCATGGAAGCGAAGAAGCGAAACGGGAAGTGGAAAAGGACATAAGAGCTCAGTTCCCGCATCTCTTCCTATCGGGTAAAATTTCAAGGATAAAATTTTCTTTAAGGCGAGGAGAGTTTTAATGACTCGGATTCAGATCCAAGAGCTGGGTTAACCTGAGGGGTTAGGCTCCGATATTTGGGCCTTGAGTTTGTGTTGTTGGGCTTAGCTTGAGTCTTGGGTTGGATCACCTTGGGCCCAGAGAGCAGTCTCAAGGGTGTTATGGTCTTTTCCTTAGGTTGAGAAATAGGATGATAAGGTGTAGGGGGAGTAATTTCTGCTATAGAAAAGAGAGAGGGTGAAGTCATCCTTATCTCCTTGTCTTGTTCATCTTTCTCCTCCATTCTTTCACCCCAAACCCCAAGTTCAAGGAGCAAACTTTAGAGTTTTAGTGAGGAATCTTGTTTTGGTGCTGAAGGTAAAGTCTTAGAGCTTGAAGAGATCTTTCTAACAAGGTAAGAATATTTGGGTTTTTGTAGAGGATGATGGTTGGTGAGGTTGAAGAAGGAAGTCCGAGTTTGGGAGTTTTTAAGAGTTCTTCTCTGTTTCCTTAATGTTTTTAAGTGTTAAAACATCCCTAGCTTTTTCTTGTGTTGGTCTTAATCATTTCTTGTAGAGAAAAAAGTAGGAGCTTAATCACAAAGGTTGAGCAAGAAAAAGTCTTGAGGAGGGTGGAAATCGTTTTGGTTGATGTTTTTGCAAGAGGTTTGTACTCTCAACTCTTCCAATCATAATTCATACCATGGTAGTTTGCATACATATAGATTTTCATGTATGAGTGTTTGGTTTGAAGCTCAAGAACCATTAATGGTGGATTTCGTGTTAATGTGTTTGATATGAAAATGTTGTTAAAACACTCTAAACACTCCTAATTTTGAGTAAGAATACTTTAGGATCTATTAGATTAATATTGGGGAGGTTTATTAGAAATTTCAAGTTCAAAACTGCAGGTTCGTACAGATGGTATTGATACTGGAAGGTCGTGTATCGATACCCCCTGAGAGGAAAATAAGCTAGACAAAATGCCTTGCCCGTGTTTAAATATGGATTCTTCTAGTAGCATTTTCATTTCGATACCCTATATAGGGTGTATCAATACGGTTAGTTTCCCCTTAGTTAACCTGGTCGATGGTCAACGTGTACTGATACCTACTTTGTGAAGGTATCGATAATTGGTGTTTCGATACCCTCTTTATAATGGTATCGATACAGGCCGTTTCAATACCCCATGTGGGAGTATCGATACCCCTGTGATATCTTGCTTAAAGTTGACATAGAGTTTAAGGTCGGTAGTTGTTATTAATGGTTCTTATTTATCTTTACAACTATGAAATGAATTATTTAACTAAGATTGATAAGTTTTAACCCCGAAAGACTAAGTTATGGTGAGAATTAATACGTCTTTTTGTGAACATCCTAGGTGGATCGTTTGTGTGGTTTGAGTCCTTGTGTGATGGAATCTAGATATCCATAAGTATTGCAACACTTTGAAGGCCATCCGATGTAATATTCCAGGTGATGTATTGAAGACCTTTATTCCGAATATTGGGCGGCCTCATTTCAAGATTTTCGATGTAACATTTCGAACATGAGACTGTTTGGGCGGCATCCATCCCTTTATTATTCCGAACGTTGGGCGGCCTCGTTCGAAGATGTTCGATGTAACATTCCGAGCATAGGATTTGAGGTTGGTCTCAATCCTGAGTGTAGGATCTCGATGTTATATGGACGCGGGCCTCACTTTTGTGTGTTGACTTGATGTGACTTATACTGTGTGCGACAATATACATTTTATTTATGTCATGTGATAGACAAGCATGCTAGACTATCATGTCATGCACAATATCTCTATGATTTGCTTTACTGCTTATGTTATGCTTGATGTTGGTCGAGTTCGACGTACCCACTAAGGTTTTGTAGCTTGGTATTCGAAATATATTTTCATGCATAGGTTAGGTGAAGCCAGTTTCTATGGAGCACCATCGAGGTTTGGATTTCAGCATCGGCTATGTATCAGAGTACAGTTATAGATGTAGTGAGTTAGTACTATGTTAAACCTTATATGGAATTGTAACTATGTTTATTTAATTTGGGTCGAATGTTTTAATTGGGTTTGTAATATTTTGGAGCTCCGACTACTTTAAATTATTTGGGGCTTATGTTTTTTTAACTTAAATAGATTTTATGAATTATATTTGAACTTGAGTTGGTTTTATTATTAGGCTTTTGAAAGAAATTCTGAAATATGGGTTTTGGGCCGGAGGCCCAATATGACACCGGATAGAGGGTGTTACACATAATTATACACCTTTTAATATGTGCTTTATTTCATTCCCTTTAGGGGATGAAAAATGTGTGTTTTGTACCATTCATTTCAGGAAATTCAAAAATATTAAATATAGCACATCATATCAAATCGGTTATCTATCAAAGATAAACTCTCAATAGCTCTTTTGAAACATTGATATTTCAGTACTTTGAGATATAATACTCTCATTTTCCCACTTCTCTCTTGTATTTAAAAAAAATATTTCTTATGCTTAATTACAATATGAGTACTTGCATTATCTACTTGTCATAAATAACCACAACTCATTATATATTTTATTTTGGAAGTAATAATTGTAAAAAATCAACTTCCAACTTTGTGGAAAAATAAAATAATATTGAAAAAAGAAAAAAGAAAATTTAAGCTTTTTGTGAAACGGAAGAAGAAACGTAATTGATTTTCTGTCGTTGAATGAATGATTTTGTTTACACAAGCTAATGTCTTTTTATAGGCTTTAGAATAAGACTTTGAATAGGATTAGAAGTCCTAATTACTTCAGGCTTTTAATCCTATTAACTTAAGAATTTTAATTCTACTAAAATTATCTCTAAGTAATAGATCCTAACTCAAATTCCTACCAATACTATATATATAATCTCACACTCCCGCTCAAGTTGGAGAATATATATTGTATATTCTCAACTTGAATAGAAACTTGTCGAATGAAGCTTTTGGTAATGTTTTTGTAAACACGTCTGCCACTTGTTCTTCTGTAGGAACATAGGATAAAGAAGCTATACCATTAGTAATCTTTTCTGAGATAAAATGTCTATGAATCTCTATATGTTTCGTCCTATAATGATGAACTGGATTTCGAGCAATTTGTATGGCAGACTGATTATCACAAAAAATCTCGAACTTTTTCTCTTGGTTCACATCTAGCTCTTTCAGTAGCTTTAATAACCAAATTCCTTCACACATCCCAATGCTAAAGCCCTATATTCTGCTTCAGCGCTGCTTCTAGATAAAACTGTTTGTTTCTTACTTCTCCAAGTCACTAGATTTCCCAAAACAAAGGAACAATAACCACTAGTTGATCTTCTTTCTGTCAAGTTCATCTGCCCAGCTTGAATCTGAAAAAATCTGAATAGAACTTTCTTGAGTCTTTTTAAATAATAGTCCATGCCCTGGTGTCCCTTTCAAGTATCTCAAAATTCTAATTACAGCTTCCATGTGATCCTCCCTTGGATCAGTCATGTGTTGACTGATAACATTAACTGGAAAGGCAATATCTGGTCTGGTTAATGATAAATAAATTAACTTTCCCACCAACCTTTGAAATTTACCCTTATCAACTTTATGACTTGAGTCATCTTTACTAAATTTTAATCCTGCTTCCATGGGAGTATCAACCGGTTTGCATCCTAGCATCCCAGCTTCATTAAGTAAATCAAGAACATACTTTCTTTGATTTATTACTAAACCTTTGCTCGACCTAACAACCTCCATGCCTAGAAAGTATCTGAGTTTTCCTAGGTCTTTTGTTTCAAACTCTGTATTTAATAACCTTTTCAGGTGACTTATCTCTTCCTCATCATCACCTGTCAGAATTATGTCGTCCACATACACTATTAAAATAACCCTTTTATTGTTAGAGGTTATCTTAATGAAGAGTGTATGATCTGCTAAGGATTGTTTATATCCAGCTTTCAGAATCACCTTGGTGAATCTGTCAAACCAGGCTCTAGGCGACTGTTTCAAACCATAGATGGATTTATTAAGTCTACAAACTTTCTGATCACTTTTTATCGACTTCAAACCCGAAGGTACTCTCATGTACACTTCTTCTTCCAATTTTCCATTAAGAAAAGCATTCTTAATGTCAAGTTGATGCAGCATCCAGTCTTTGTTTACTACCAAACTTAAGAGAACTCTAATTGCATTCAGCTTAGCTACAGGAGCAAAAGTCTTATTATAATCAATTCCATAGGTTTGAGTAAAACCTTTGGCTACCAACCTTGCTTTATACCTTTGTATACTACCATCAGAGTTGTATTTTATGGAGAACACCCACTTGCATCCAACTGGTTTCTTGCCCTGCGGAAGATCTGTAATGGTCCAAGTATCATTCTTTTCAAGTGCTTCAATCTCCTCTTCAACAGCTCTTCTCCACTTAAAATCATTTAGAGCCTCCTCAATAGTGTCAGGTATTTGTTCTTTATCTAAGCAAGCTGTAAAAGCCTTAAAAGATGACATTAGATTACCATAAGCAACATACCTCTGAATGGGATGCTTTGTACATTCTCTTATTCCTTTTCTTTTAGCAATTGGTAAATCATCAACCTCAGGTAAAGAGGAAGGAATCTCAATTAGAACATTACCTTTATCATTCTCATTGGCAACTGAACTCAAGTCCAATTCTTGGCAAGTGTCAGATTGCAAAATAGTCTCTAGAATAGTTTTTTGTTTTCTGGTGTAAACTTTCAATTGCTTAGAGGGTTGAGGAGTTTGTGAAGGAGGTTTAGGTGAGAATTGAGGAGTAGTAACAATAGGTGAAGGATGAAGAGTTGTAGGTGTAGAAGTGGAAGAGTTATCAGGTTCAAATGACAAAGGATTATTAATAAATAAATCTAAAGAATAAACCTGATTTATGAGAGGCCGAAAAATATCACTATTCTCCCCCTGATTTTCAGTCGAGTGGAAATAAGGTTCATGTTCAAAAAAGGTGAGATCCAATGAAATAAAAAAATTTGAGGAGGATGGTAACATTTATAACCCTTCTTAAGTGAAGAATACCCTACCAAGACACACTTCAAAGATCTAGGGTCTAGTTTTGACATAGAGGGAGCAGAATCTTTTACAAACACAGTGCAACAAAAAACTTTAAAAGGAAGAATAGATGACAATGGTTTAAAATTTGGGTAACACTCTAAAAAAACAGTTTTAGGTGTTCTATGTTGTAAAACCTTACTAGGCATTCGATTAATGAGATAGGTCGCAGTTAATAAAGCCTTGCCCCACAAATACTTAGGAGTGTTACTGGTGAACATCAAAGACCTAGTAACCTCTAACAAATGTTTATTTTTTCTTTCTGCAACCCCATTTTATTGTGGTGTATCCACACAAGTGCTTATTTGCAAAATCCCTTTTTTGTTAAAAAATTCTCCCAATGACTTGGTAAAATATTCACTCCCATTATCAGATTTGAATATCTGAATTTTATATCCAAATTGGGTTTCTACCATATGATAAAATTTTTCAAAAACAGAGGATACTTCAGATTTATCCTTTAACAAATATGTCTAAGTTATTCTACTATGGTCATCAATGAAAGTGACAAACCACCTACTACCAGTTACATTCTTCACTCGAGAAGGACCCCAAACATCACTATGAATCAATGAAAAAGGGTGAGATGGTTTTTAGAAAGATCGTAAATAAGATGCTTTTGTCTGTTTAGCAATAGGACATATAAGGCATTTAAAAGAACTTGGATTTTTATTAACAAATAATTTAGGGAATAATTTAGCAAGATAATGGAAATTAGGATGTCCTAACCTAAAGCCATAACATTATATTATCAATTTGTCCTAAAGAAGTAAAGGAACAAGAAGTATTTGGTATGGCAGTTGGTTGATTACCGAGAAGGACATAAAGACCATTTTGTAAGCTAGCATTGCCAAGCATTTTCCTCGAATTCATTGCCTGTAAAAAACAACCAGATTCAGTAAATTGTAACGAACACTTTAAATTCTTGGAGAGTTTACTAGCAGAGATAAGATTGCAGGCAAGATTAGGCACAAACAGAACGTCTTCAAGCAATAAGTTATCATTAATGAGGACCGAGCCACTTCCTTTGATAGGAGAAAAAGAGACATTGGCTGTTTTAATAGAACTTCTAGAAGATGAATCTAAAAAATTAAGGAATAATTCTCTGTTACCAGTCATGTGATCAGATGCTCCAGAGTTGATGATCCATGTTGCTGTACCTTTAGAAGAAAAGAGTGCAGTAGGAGAACAAATATTTTGTATGCCTTTATCCTCCACGAGAACTAAATGTGTTTCACTGATTACTGTCGAACCTGGAATTGCTTGAAAAAACTCAAACTCAACCGTTTGTTTTGTTGTGGGTAACATCTCAGAGGTTTTCGAAAGGAATCCCATTAAGAATTCGGACTAGGATCGATATTAGACTGATACCATGTAGAAAATCAACTTCCAACTTTGTAGAAAAATAAAATAATGTTGAAAAAAGAAAAAAGAAAATTTAAGCTTTTTGTGAAATGGAAGAAGAAACATAATTGATTTTCTGTCGTTGAATGAATGATTTTGTTTACACAAGCTAATTCCTTTTTATAGGCTTTAGAATAAGACTTTGAATAGGATTAGAAGTCCTAATTACTTTAGGCTTTTAATACTATTAACTTAAGACTTTTAATTCTACTAAAATTATCTCTAAGTAATAAATCCTAACTCAAATTCCTACCAATACTATATATATAATCTCACAATAATATTATTCAAAAGATAAATTAACATAAAGTATAAATAAATAAATAATATGTAAAATAAATTAACATAAATAAATAGTAAATAAATTAACATAAAACAAAATAAATAAAAGATCAACTATTCTGATGAGATATAATAAGGGAAATAAAATAAACGGCAAATTATTCCCTTTAAGGGTTATGAGAAAATTAACAATATCTAATTGAGTTGGAACAACGCCATAATTATTTTCATCACAAAGAAAATTTGTTTATATTTTCTTTCATTTATCATTTATGATTATGGATAAAGTTCATATATTTCAGTATTTGACAAGTACAAGACCAATGGTTTGTACCATCACATTGGTAACATAAAGATTTTGATATGATCTCTATTATTCTTGTCATCCTTATAATTTCACTTTTGGTGGATATAAACAATCTCAAAAGAATCATCTTATCCATGTCTATTTTATATCCTCAATTGCGACCATAATTACTAATGTGACGTTTATTCTTTCCGCTATAAAATATCATATTCATTTTAGGGAATGGAACGTAGATTAATAGGTATTTAAAACTTTTTCATGATATTGTGTCTACATGACAACATTAATCTGTGAAAAGTGGAGTATGTTTTTCTAACATATCCTCATCAATGATACTCTGACACATAACTGAGTTTTTATTCACTAATCATATAACGAATTATCACGTTTGCATTTACTTCAAGGAATAAAACAAATCCAATAATCGCATGGAATAAGCACTATGCTTGCATTCACTTTAGGGAATGCCTCCCATAAAAATCCTTAGATCAAGAAGATTTTTGTAACTTTTACTTGGAAGAAGTCTATAGTCGAGTTTTTCGACACAAAAATATTATTTTCAAGCAAATATACATTTTATAATATTCATATTATTAAATTTTAATTGATAAATCAATATATACAATACATAAAAAGAACAAAAGTTTAATTCTTATACGCGGCATTATTAAACCAGTCCACAAGATCCTTTAAAAAGAACCTCTTTTGAGAACAGCAGTCTTGCAGAACAAGATGTTCAACCAATATACTCGGATTAAACCAACATAGTAGAGAACATATTAAATAATTAATTAAATGTTTAATATTTATTCAAATATCATATAATACTTAAAATATAATTAAAAACACAAACTTTTATCATCAAAAATAAACAAATATTGGTCATAACTAAAGATAAAAAAATCAAATTAAATAAGTAAAACATACTGAACTTTCCACAAATTCGAATATATAATAGATTTAGTCACAAATATATTGTTAAAATCTTTTCGGGAATTGTCGACAAGAACCATGATAATTGAGCAACTCTATGGCTACACAAACACCAAATAACCAATAACTTTTTAAAAATTAAAAATCAAGTTAAAGATCAAAGAGAAAAGCAATTGATAATTAAAATACAATAGAGTGAGAAAATTTTTTCTTTGATTCATGTTAGTAACAAATTCTTTTCAAAAAAATCCTTTAAGATTCAAACGATAAACACATCCATTGGTTAGAGTCTCGTGTTGATACCGTGTTGTGAATAAAATAAAGAATAAGAACAAAATAGATGAACAAAGATGAGAGATAAAAAGAGAGAGACTTGTATTATATTCTCAAACTAGAGTGTATAATTGATAACTCCGCAAAAAGGCTATATTTTAGGCCTTTTTACTTAAGTTATTTAGTATCCTTAGGCTCATGTAGGTTTATTTAGTTGCATTTAGGTTCATAACATTGCATGTAGTTTTATAATTATGCCTTGTCATTTTCAGGTGGTAATAGGTGCTATTTCACGAGAAAGATATTTCTTTTCAGTTATGTTGTGAAGGTAAAGCAAAATGGAAGTTGAGGCAATTTATCATGGCATTCGGAGAAGAAAAGCGATGGGAAAATGCCATGGCAAAGTTAGGGAACTCATGTGCTGAGCTAGATGACAAAGAGATATTTTGATAAGAGTATCAGCTAGTGCCATTACAACTGATCAGAACCATTACAGCTTGGCCACGAGCCATCTTAGTAGGGGATCACATCCAAAATGGTCTATATGCGAGCCACCTCAGTAGGGAACCACTGTCACCACTACCAGCCCTGCAAAAATGCCATCATGTGAAGGGGGCAGAAACGGATTTTTGCCTATCTTTTAGTTTTTTTACCCTTTTTAAAGACATGATGACCTAGAGAAAAAGGAGAGGCCTTTTAGAGGAGCAAAACACAAAAAAGAAGCACCTTTGGAGCTATTTGCTGCTGAGGAAAGCTCTCACCTTTCTCCTCGAAACTCCGGCCAAGGAGTCTTCCATTGATAGAGCTCGAAGGGAATGGTGTGCTAAGCACCCGGAAGGGGGTAGCACACCAAGGTGTCTTGTGGTGGTTGAAGAAACCGGCGACCCGCGTATTCGAGGGAGTCTTCTAGTCCTCCTTTCATTTGCTTTATTTTTCATATTTTTAAAAGGATGATTTGTTGAATGTTTAAGGTTTTATGTGGATGATATTACTTTAACATTTAGAACCACCATGTGAGCTTTATTTAGGTGGTTGCTTTTGTGGATGATTATTATCTTTTTCTTTTATTAATATATTGTCTTCTATGTGTTTGTATATTTGTTTTTCTTATTGTAAATAATCATCTAGGTATTATGAGAGGCACGACAGTATCCTGTGTTTAGGTGCATGCTAGAGCACTCGGAAGAGGCGTAGCTATAGATCCTTAGATCACCTGGAAGGGGCTAAGGGAGGATCTACGTGAGCAATGGGTTCTAGACTGAAAATAGAGCCTAATCTAAACCTAAAGCTCGGAAGAGGTGTAGGGGAGTATTTCAATGACTAAAAGGAGTATGCTTTATTGATAGACTAAGTTTTATTCGCGTGACAAGTGAAATACCATGACATTTTAGTCTGTCAGGTTCCTATGACTCGGAAGAGCGAGAACATATTAGAAACCTCTATCGAGTAGATATTGATGCGTGTATAAAAGATGCGCAATTAAATGCAAGTGAATACGTCGTCAAGTAATAAAGTGATAAGAATTTATCGAATATAGTCTCCACAGGGACTGGTATATTTAATATGTTTTATTTGGTCTTCTTGCTTCTATAAAAGAAAAGTAAAAACATAATTTAATGCAGTGCAATTGCATTGGAACAAGAAGTAGATCAATCAAATCCACAATACGATACAACTGATGTTTTCTACCGCGACAATCCCTTGCTCGTGGGCAGATTTACCAAATTTTGACAAAGTGTCCGTGTATGGCTCCGCTTATCCCTAAGTCGAAAGACTATTGAAGGTCAATCCGTAATGATACCTTCCGGCGTTAATCAATTATAACTAACAACCAATCCTATACTTCTTTTAGCCGCTGAAACTCTTAACCTATCCCTAGACCGAGTTAGTATCCTCAATTAAGTGAATACCGCACTTACTCCTTTCGTGAGTCTAACTCTCTCGAGTCTAGACAAATAGATTACTTATAAATTTCTCTCCCGGGCTTGGATGCAAGAACAAAGAATGGCAAAGATTAAGAAAACTTCGATATTTTATTGCATTGAAATAAGAATCAAAATACAATATACTCTCACAAGTACTTAACAACCTTCACCAACACCCTAAGAAAACTTAGAACATGATGGGAAGAATTGTTCTTAAGACTCTCTCAAAGTATGTCTATCTAATTTTCGCCTCCTTCTAACCCTAGGACGGATATACCTTTATATAGGCTTAGACTAGGACAAACCTTTCCTAATTAGAGTACAACTTGGAGTAGGGAACAAGTTATGCACTTAGGTTAAATATTTCCATGTTTGATCTTCTAGAAGGTTTAATCCCGTGTGGCCTTGTCCTTGGGCTTTTCTTCTATTGTTCAACTCCGAATCTTGGGCTTCTTGCTCAGCAATGCTCTCCTCAATTTTCTCTTTCAGCTCCTAGCCATGTTTCCTTTTCTTCTCTGCTGCCTCGACATCAGGTCCTGCCTCAGCATCCTTCTATTGCCTCGGCAATACTTGTTCCTACACATATACGAAAATGCAGAAAAGTACGCCTTTTCTACAAATATATTCTTTAATAGCATAATCTCAAAATATATCACATTAAGCCCATGCATTGGTTCAAGTAGGTGTAGATTTAATGATAAGTGCCCGTGAAAAGTGTAAAAAGTGATAATGAGTTGAGCACTTATCATACTCCCAAACTCGAACTATTGCTTATCCTCAAGCAATGTAAATCATCAATTTGTCAAACTTTATTCTTTTTTGGTCTTATGCTTCCATCTATTCTCCCCACCATAACTATGTCTATTCGTTAGACTTAACCTTTCGGTTTATCAAGGGTATACCTAGAAGACAAACTATAAGGTTAGTGTGAGTGTGTGTTTTTGTGGACAAGTTTGAGTAAAGGCCTTTTTAGATAAACTCTAAGTTCAAGACAAGTAGGCTTGGTTTTAGTGTACTCTTCTTATAATAACAATTCCTTGAGCCAATTTCGGGCACCTCAAGTATTGAATTTTCTAATTCTTAACTCCTTATTTCTTTTGTTATTCTTTTATGCATACTAGAGCCAATTTCGGGCAGCTCTAGCATGAAGAAGAGTCTTTCCTAGAGCCGGTCATAGGCACCTCTAGTCACCTTTCCAAAATCTAAGTCTTTATCACCTAAGTTTATTAAAAGAATTCTTATAGCCAAACAAGTCTCGAAATTGTTTTAAAGTTCAACCTTATAGCAAGCTTCTAAGTTTTTTCTCCTTACGTATCTTAGAGTCAAGCTTTCAAAATAGATCCTAGCTATGTTAAGGAGAAAGATTTCTATTGCCTTTAAGAATAAACTAAGACAATACTGATGAAGAGCAGTACAAAAGTATGACAACAGTTTTAAGTATAGTGGTGAATAAAAAAAATTATCACTAAAAACTTTCTTTTCATGGTAAGACCGAGGTATTAGATAGCCTCGACACTGGCTCTACACCCCCAAACTTAAACCAAACATTGTCCTTAATGCTTAATTTAGGGGTAGGCAATAGATAAAAATATATAAACAGATAATTATAATGACATCCGATTGTATGAGGGCTCCTATGGACTTGCTGAGTGATTGCATCTTCATCCTTGTCTCATATCCTAAAATTGACAAAAAAGAAATTTTACTAAAAATAGTCTAAATTAAAACTAATTTTACAATGTAAATGAAAATAAGAGGAAAGAATTATTTCAAAGTAGAGATGCATGTAAGTGCATCTCCTAAAGTGATGGTCTCTATGGTTTTTATCTCTTGTTGATTTGAATAGTGTTTCAATCATTGGTCATTCACTGTAAATTCATGCCCATCCTTATGTGATTTGATCGTGACTACTCCATGTGGATAAATATAGATAACTTCAAATGGGCCTGACCATCTTGACTTGAGTTTGTCTGGGAATAGTTTAAGTCTGGAGTTGAAAAGGAGAACTTGTTGCCCTGGCATGAACTGCCTCGGCAGTAATTTTCTGTCATGCCATCGTTTTGTTTTTTCCTTATAAATTTTGGCATTTTCATAGGCTGTCGCCCTGAATTCTTCTATTTCATTGAGGTCTAGCATTCGTTTCTGGCCAGCTTTCTCCCATTCTATGTTCAAATTCTTTACAGCCCAATAAGCTTTGTGCTCAATTTCTACTGGCAAATGGCATGCTTTTCCAAATACCAGTCTGTATGGAGATGTTCCCAAAGGGGTTTTATATCCTGTTTTGTATGCCCATAGTGCATCATCTAGACGATGAGATCAATCCTTTCTAGATGGGTTCACCACCTTTTCAAGGATTTGCATTAACTTTCTATTCGAAATTTCAGCTTGCCAATTTGTTTGTGGATGATATGTTGTGGCAATTTTGTGAGTGACACCTAATTTTTTTAATGCCGCAGCAATGAGTCTATTATCAAAATGTTTGTGTTCATTGCTGATAATGGCTATAGGAACTCCAAATCTTGTGAAAATGTTCTTCTTGAGGAATTTTTGTACAGTCTTGGAGTCATTGTGAGGCGTGGCAATTGCTTCGACCCATTTTGACACATAGTCTATTGCCACTAGAATGTAGAGATTACCTTGAGAAGATAGGAATGGCCCCATGAAATCTATTCTCCAAACATCAAATAATTATACTTCTAGTATGGTTTTCTGTGGCATCTCGTTGCACCTAGATATGTTTACTGTTCTTTGACATCGGTCACAGTTCTTGCAATAAAGTTGGGCGTCCTCGAATAGTGTGGGCCAATAGAGGCCTGATTGAAGCACCTTAGTTGTTGTTCTATTTCCTCCAAAATGTCCTCCACAAGGTGAACCATGACAATACCGAAGCACTTCTTGTTGTTCATCTTCTGGAACACATCTTCTTATAACTTGATCTGCACATTGCTTAAACAAAAGAGGGTCGTCTCAGAAATAATGCTTTGCATTATGCTGAAACCTCTTTTTTTGTTATAATTAAGGTTATAGGGGATAATTCCACTAACTAAATAATTAACAAGATCAACATACTAGGGAGTAGTTGTCATTGCAGCTAGATCTTTAGTTAAGGTCGCCGAGAGGTATTCAGTTAATGCCTCGGTTGTGCTGTTATACATTGCTGTTGTGGTAGTGTCTTTGGCAGTTACTGCGATATGCAGTATTTGTTCATCTGGGAAGGCGTCTCGTATTTCCTCCGCTGATTTGTTATTACCTTCATTCTCCAGTTTGGATAGGTGATCTGCTACCTGATTCTCAATACCTTTTTTGTCTTTGATTTCCACATCGAATTCTTGTAAGAGAAGGATCCATATTATTAGCCTTGGTTTGGCATCCTTCTTCGAGAATAAGTACTTGATTGCCGAGTGATTCCTATGGACAATAACTTTTGTTCCGATAAGGTATGATCGAAATTTGTCAAAGGCAAATACTATTGCTAGTAATTCATTCTTTATTGTGGTATAATTGATTTGAGCTTCATTGAGTGTCTTACTAGCATAGTAAATGATATGAAACAGGTTGTTTTTCCTCTGTCCAAGTGCTGCCCCGACTGCATGGTCACTTGCATCGCACATTAATTCGAAGGGAAGTGACCAATCTGGTGGGACCATTATTGGTGTTGTGACCAATTTCTCTTTTAGTGCTTCGAATGCTTCAGTACATTCTTTGTTGAATTTGAATTTCTGTCTTGTTCGAGCAGGTTACAAAGAGGTTTAGAAATTTTAGAAAAGTTAGAAATAAACCTCCTATAAAAGTCTGCATGGCCCAAGAAGTTTCGAATTTCTTTCACAGAAATTGGTGGGGGCAAATTTTTTATCACATCAATTTTTGCTTTATCTACTTCAATTCCTTCTGATGATATTTTGTATCCCAATACTATGCCCTCATTCACCATGAAGTGGTATTTTTCCCAATTGAGGATTAAATTTGATTCTTCACATCTTTGTAGTACTTTTTTCAAGTTGCCTAGGCAGTGATCAAAGCTGTCTCCAAAGACTGAAAAATCATCCATGAATATTTCTAGGAAGTCCTCTATCATGTCAGAGAAAATTGCTATCATGCCATCTCTGAAAGGTTGCAGAGGCTGAACGACATTCTTCTAAATGCATATGTTCCGTATGGGTAAGTGAAAATGGTTTTTGCTTGGTCTTCTAGATCAATAGCAATTTGATTATATCTTGAATAACCATCAAGAAAACAGTAATAAGGTTTATCAACAAGTCTATCAAGCATTTAATCAATAAAGGGTAAAGGGAAATGATCCTTCTTTGTTGCCTTATTCAACTTGCGATAATCCATACAAACCCTCCAACCGGTCACAATTCTGGTTGGGATCAATTTATTTTTCTCGTTGGTTATGACAGTCATACCATCTTTCTTGGGTACACATTATATCGGGCTTACCCGTGTACTGTCAGAAATAGGGTAGATAATTTCAGCATCAAGCCACTTGATTATTTCTTTACGTACTACCTCCTTCATGGCATGGTTAAGTCTTCTTTGGGCCTCGACAGTGGGTTTATGATCTTCCTTTAGAAGGATTTTATGCATACATACTATCGGGCTTATTCCCTTCAAATCGTTAATGGACCATCCAAGTGCCTTCTTGTGCTACTGCAGCTTCTTGATTAAGCTTTGTTCCTGTTCTGGCTATAACTTAGAGGAAATAATTACGGGCATTATGTGATTGGCTCCCAGATAAGCATATTTTAAATTTTCAGGTAAGGGTTTTAGTTCAGTGATTACTGATTCTTTTATGGGTGTTTCAGTTTTACCTAGGTAATCTAAAGGTTCGAAGTACTTACCTAAAAGATGAGTCGTCCAGTTGGCCTCTTCATTTTCTGATGCTTCTGCACTAGCCAATATACTGCTATATCAGTCATCAACTTTGCAGTTGAGATAGACTTGTGGTATATTATTGAGATCACTATCGAGGCAGTTGTTGCTGAGGCAAGGTCTTGCATGAACTACATCTACATCATCTAACATTTGACAATTTTCTAGATCGTCGTGTCTTTTCAAGGTTTGTAAAACATTGAGTTTTACTTGCTGGTCATTTATCCTTATTGTCAACTCTCTGTTTTCTACATCTATTAAGGTTCGTCCAGTAGTAAGGAAAGGTTTTCCTAGGATGATCAGTGTATTTTCATCTATTTCACAATCAAGGACAAAGAATTCGGCAGGGAAAATAAACTTGTCAACCCTTACCAAGATGTACTCAATTTTTCTTTTTGGATGCACGTAGGATTTATCCACAAGTTGGAGCTGCACTATCGTAGGTTTCGCTCTTTCTATACCAAGTTTCTAAAAAACTGATTTAGGCATGAGATTTATGCTTGCCCCTATATCTCAGAGTGTTTTTCCTTCATAGTTGTTACCAATCACATAAGGTATGGTGAAGCATCTAGGATCCTTCAGTTTGGGTAGCATACGATTGTGCAGCATTGCCATGCATTCTTCAGTTGTTGGCATTGTCTCAAACTCACCTAGCTTCTTTCTCTTAGACACAATGTCTTTCAAGAATTTTACGTAGTTGGGCATCAATTCAATTGCCTCAACGAATGGTAAGTTGATGTGGACTTGCTTTAGTATATCAAGGAATTTCTTAAATTGATGATCTTGTTTCTATTTTTTCAGCCTTTTGTGGGAAAGGTGGTGGTGGTCTCATCTCATCCAGGGTTTCATTAGATTGGAATTTAATACCTGGAACCACTATTTGTTTTGCTATCTCGGTAGGAAGTACAAGTGCTGTCGAGCTTTCTACTGTGGCATCATCTTCGTATTCAGTCTGTTTAGCATCCAAGTCATCCTTATCTGTATCCTCCTGTATTGCTGTTGGAGCTTTGGTTACTAACTTGCCCGTTGTTTCCTTTAGTTGTAGGCCACTTCTTGTTGTTTTTGCTTTGCACTATTCATGGCTCATTCCCTTAGCAATTTCAGTATTGCTAGGTAATCCCCCTTGTGGTCTTGTATTTTGTCTTTGAGCGAATTGACTAACTTGGGTTTCTAGTGATTTTATAGCAGCCTCTTGGTTTTGCAGCCTCATCTCTGTTTTGTTCATGAAGTCATCAGTCCTCTTCATGAAATTACTGTTCTCAGCTATATATGATTCAGTTTTCATAATAAAGGCCTTGAGAGTATTCTCTAGTGAATTCATAGGTCGTTGCTGCTGATGCATCTACTGCTGCGGTAGTGGATGGTAATTGGAGGTCTGGTTGGTGGGGTTTAAGGCATTGTTAGGATTGCTTCATGAAAAGTTTGGGTGCCTTTTCCAAGCCGGATTATATGTATTTGACATCATGTTGTTATTCCGGTTGTAATTTCCCACATAAAATCCAGTTTCCTCGTCTTGTATATACTCAAAAGAATTTATAGCCTTTACTTCATGAGTATTCTGTTGTACTTGCATGTTCTGAACCATTTTTGTTAAAGATGTCAACTGTGCTGCCACCGAATTATTGGTTTCTAGCTCATTTACTATGGCATGGCGTTTTAATCCTCCTCGCCTAAAAGTAGGAAATTGGAAATCGTTCCTTGCGAGTTTATTCAAAATCTCTATAGCTTCTTTCGGGGTCTTGTCAAGGAGTGTGCCGTTTGTTGAAGCATCCAACATCATTCCAGTCGAGGCGTTGGTGACATTATAGAACATGATTACTTGCGTCCATAATAGGAATCCATGTAGTGGACATCTGTTCAGTAACTCTCTGTAGCATTCTCAAGCCTCGTACACAGGTTCATCATTAGCCTATCTAAATGAAGTGATCTCATTACGGATTATATCATATAGATTTGTAGGGTTAAATCTCGTAATGAATTCTCGGTAGAGTTTACTCCAAGATCCAATTGATCTTGCCGGAATGTTGTTTAACCAGGTTTTGGCCCTATCCCTCAGTGAATAGGAGAAAAGTTTCAGCCTCAAAATATCTTCATGAACTCCTTGGATTTTGATAGAGTTGCATACCTCCATGAAGGATTTGAGATGCTGCCTGGCATCTTCTGTTGTTGCCCCACTGAATTGTCCAATAGTATTGAGCATATTAAATATTACTGGTTTAAGTTCAAAGTGGGTTGCCTCAATCTCTGGTGTAACAACCCAAGGTTTAATCCATTTAAATCTTCCACCAGAAAATCTTTGACAGTTAGCTACCGCGGTAGTGGTTGCTGTTGATGGCCTCTAATGCCTTTAGGTAGGTTCTGATTTCCTGGATTCACTGCCATGGCTCTTTGGATCTATCTTCTCAGCCTCTGATAAGTCCTTTTGATTTCTGGGTTGATATCACGTAATGGAGTGTTAGGGTTAGCTCTGGTCATACACCAAAAACCAAATAAAAATAGAAATAAAAATAACTAAAAATAAAAACAAGAATATAAAGAAAATAAAATTTAGTTGTTAATCCCCGGCAACGGCGCCAAAAACTTTATGCATGTATAAAAGATGCGCAATTAAATGCAAATGAACACGTCGTCAAGTAATAAAGTGATAAACATTTATCGAATATCGTCTCCACAGGGATTGGTATACTTAATATGTTTCCTTTGGTCTTCTTGCTTCTATAAAAGAAAAGTAAAAATACAATTTAATTTTATATCGAATTAACTAATAAACTAAACTAACTAAGGTAATAACAATTATGAGAGAGAGAAGGGTAGGATCCAGTTGTATCGTATTGTGAATTCGATTGATCTACTTCTTGTTCCAATGCAATTGCATTGCACTACCTCGACAGTACTGCAGATACTATCTCGAAAGCAACAATGTTCTCTACCGTGGTAATCCCTTTCTCTTGGGCAGATTTATCAAAGTTCGGCAAAGTGTTCGTGTATGGCTCCGCTTATCCCTAAGTCGAACACTATTGAAGGTCAGTCATTGATGATACCTCCCGACGTTAATCAATTATAACCAACAACCAATCACATACTTCTTTTAGTCGCTGAAACTCTTAACCTATCCCTAGGCTGAGTTAGTATCCTCAATTAAGTGAATACCTCACTTACTCCTTTCGTGAGTCTAACTCTCTTGAGTCTAGACAAATAGATTACTTACAAACTTCCCTCCCGGGCTTGGATGCAAGAACAAAGAATGGAAAAGAGTAAGCAAACTTCGATACTTTATTACATTGAAATAAGAATCAAAATACAATCTACTCCCACAAATACTTAACAACCTTCACCAACACCTTAAGAAAATTTAGAACATGATGGAAAGAATTGTTCCTAAGACTCTCTCAAAGTATATCTAATTTTTGCCTCCTTTTAACCCTAGGACGGCTATGCCTTTATATAGGCTTGGCCTAGGGCAAACATTTCCTAATTAGAGTACAACTTGGAGTAGGGAACAAGTTATGCACTTAGGTTAAATATTTCCAAGTTTGATCTTCTAGAAGGTTTAATCCCGCGTGGCCTTGTCCTTGGTCTTTTCTTGTGTTGTTCAACTCTGAATCTTGGGCTTCTTGCTCAACAATGCTCTCTTCAATTTTCTCTTTCAGCTGCCAACCATATTGCCTTTTTCTTCTCTGCTGCCTCGGCATCACGTTCTGCCTCGGCCTCCTTCTACTGCCTCGGTAATACTTGTTCCTGCGCAGATACGAAAATGTAGTAAAGTACGCCTTTTCTACAAATATATTCTTTAATAGCATAATCCCAAAATATATCACATTAAGCTCATGCATTGGTTCAAGTAGGTGTAGATTTGATGATAAGTGTTCATGAAAGTATAGAAAGTGATAGTGAGTTGAGCACTTATCAAATATACACCGTAGTAGCCTTATGTTAGTGAGAGTGAGGGATAAGAAGTCCATAGGAGTTTCCACCAGTCATAACCGAGAGAGTTCGTCAATAGAGGGTCAGTACAACATATAGTTTAAACGTGTTCTTGCATCCTGCTTTTGCCTCCGTATTTACAAACTACTTTCTTTACTTGTTACCTTGCAATCACACTGTTTTACACTTCACACCTACTTCCACTCATCTATCCTACCATCACTATCATTCCCATTTTGCCTTGGCATATTTTAGTTGCTAGTATTCTAGAATTGCCATAGCATTTCTACACAATACCATACCGTACATATCTATTTTCTCTTGTTTATATCTTTATCTTTGTTTTCTTTTTGTGAGTAACACCTTTTTGCCTTGACAAATTGACCTTGCACTTTACTTGAGATCCTCGTGGGACGATACTCACTCACCCTATTATTACTTGTATAACTGTGTATACTTGCACATATACGTGCGTTCACATACATCGTTTATAACACTACACAGAACACACCAATAATGTTTTCTCCAAAAGTTTATATTTATAGGTATAAGATAAGAGTTCTAATTCTAATGAAAATTATACACTAATAATAAAGTATAATAAAATATTATTTAATATACAGATATCCAACACAAAATAAATATATTCATAATATCTCGGTTAATTTTAAGTTTAATCAGATTAATAATCTTTTCAAATTTTAATTATTTGTTAATTAGATTTAAAATCTATTAATTAATCAAATTAGTCAAAACTTTTATATATTTTATAATTTATATATTATATATATTTATTTTCGATAATTGAACTTTTAAAAATTATAAAATAATATTTAATTTTTGTATACATTCTAAAATGGTTATTAAACTTTATCAAATTAGCCCAAATGATCATTAAATTTATTAAATTATTAACAAATAATCATTGAACTTTTTAATATTTATCAACAATGAATTAATGATTATTTTATAATAATTAAATAAGTTTAATGGTTATTTTATAATTTTTAAAACTTTAGTACCTAAAAAGACCATTTTAATATAGTTTAGTGACCATTTGTATAATTTATCCAAATTTGTTGGTTAATTCAAAAATAGACCAAATTAATCAATTTTTTTTGGTTTAGTTAAAAGTTTTTATAAAAAATTTTATTCGATTAACGATTAATAGGAAAATTCCAGTTAATGATTTTTGGTAGTTCGATTTGGTCAGTTAACCAAACTAACCGGTTGAACACTCCTACATTATATTATATAAATATTTATTTATTAACATAATAAAAATATTAAAAAACAAATTAAATTAAATTTAATCAATATATTCATTAATACAACATGCAAGAAGATTAAGATTAAAGCTTAGGATCCACTTATAAGATATAAAACTCATTTAATTTTACATTAATTCTAGATTGTTGGATTATTGTAATAAATAATTAGAAATATTTTTTAATTTTTTTCAAGTAATAATCTTCATATTTATTATTATTAATTTATCCATTCATTTCATTCATCTATTAGTCATGGATTAATATAAAATTAAATGAATTTTATATTATGTAATTAAATTTTATCCTTAAAATTAAATATTTTAAAATTTTAATATCTATTCATTTATAAATAAAAAATTAAGTAATATAAATATTATGTCAAAAATTATATATTCCATATATATTCCGTGTAATCTCAATTTAAGTTGTTAACTTATCGTGTCATTTATTAATATTAAATTATTTTGGTATGACATGATATACTTTATTATTTAATATAAAAATAATTTATAATAAAAACAAATCTAATTTAATTATAAAATTATCTAATTTTATAAAAAATATTTTAAAATTCAAAAAAATAGATAGAAATGAGAAAACTTAAACGTTTTCGTTAAAATTCACTAAGTTTCATGAAATTTTCTGATAAAACAATCACCAATTGAACTCAACGTGTCAAAAAGAATCTTCGATACAAATTTAAATTAAATGAGCGTTAATTTTAAATATCGTCAGGATCAACAATGACGACAAACAACAATTATTATTTTAAAAAATTTTAAATTTAAAAATAATAAAATAAAAATATTTTATATTTAATAATATTAAAAAATATCATGTCATACCCAAATAATAAGACTCTATTATAATTTTTTTACGTCCTATTCGATCTTTTGTCCCTTCCTATTCTTGTCCATCCTTTTACGTTATTGCGTAACAAACTTCCAATTATTATCCTCCTTGTACTACTCCTAATGACTGAAATGCAATTATTGAAATCAAACCATTCAACATTGAAATGGTTATAATTATGAATAATAATAATAATAAATTTAATTAATGTCAACATCTGATATCATCAAATCACAAACCAAACAGACATAAATGAAGCAAACGCAGCAAAGAAAAATATAAATGGAAACAAATACAATGTTATTATTTATAGAATTAAATGTAAATATTCCAAGGTAGATCTCCAGATATCTGATTAATTAAAGAGGGAAACCCATTTATTTGTATAGATAAATTCACCAAACCATGCATTAAATGGAAATAAGAGAGTATTTTTTTAAAAAAAATATCGATTCAAATGTGAGAAAATCCATTAAAATGTTAAAAAAATGGGGGGATGTTATTTGGTTATTAATTTTCAGTTAGCCCCTCTTCATTATTTTTTTACCAAAGTTATTTCAATTAGTTATTTACTAATTAAGGATATATTTTTATTTATTTGATCGTGTTATCCATTATCGATAATAATAATTAATTTTTTTATTGCTTTTATGATTCTAGAGTCTAACCCTGATTAATTCAGATCGACCCGCGTCGCACACTTAGCTTTGGTAGGTAAGTCTCCCAGTAAGGATTTACTGTGTACATAACATCTCGAATCTGAGATTTATTTAAGCAAAATCAAATAGTTTACCACTTAGACCAATCCCTTAATATAATAACTAATTTTTTTAGTGACGATATTTTTATTAAAAGGAATACGGTAGATAAAAAAGTACTTTATTTACTTATATTAATATTATTAAATAAGATAAGGACCAATATAATTTTTATTAATAGAAAAGCGAGGGAGATGTAAAATGTAAATATAGCCTAGTAATTAATTAATGGAAGCAAGTGAAGTTTCTGAAGGAAAACAATATGAGTATTTGTTCATGATCTCTACTTTTATCCGTATAATTTTAAAAAAATTACAAGTAATATTTTTATAAGTCAGTAATCGTATCTTTTTAATTTAGTTTATATTTACAATAATTTTAACAAAATAATAAAAACTAAAGTATTTGTTAAAGTTTAATCATATTTATATATTTATCGATAAAATATAAAATTAATTATTCAATGTAATAATATATATTTTATTTTATAGAGTTCGTTTTTAAATTTTACTTATGATCTCAAAAAAAATTTAAACTACTCTAATAAACATCATTTTTAACTAAAAAAAAAACAATTTGAGTATCGAACATTAGTCTAACATGAATCCTCCTAAAATTTTCTAAAACATAGTTAAAGCTAAATAGGAACTACTATTTTAAGTTTCATAATAAAATAAAATAGATAATATTACTTTTATTATTACAATTTCAATTAATATTATTTTTTATAGTCTAAATGTAGTTATAATGTGATATTTATTTATAAATTTTTTTGTTTATTTTATAATATATATACCTTATAAACATAACATTAAACTTAAATTTTTTAAAATAAATATCATAAAAAATTATAAATTTGATGCACAATTAATGCTAGTTGATGACCTTAAAACAGGAAAAATTAATAGCAAGGAAGAAATAGATCCATTTTGCGTAATCTTTACCTTTTACAAAAGTTAGGTAACTAAGAAAATCCTCCTCCTTATTCGTAAATACATTTATCATCATTTACATGATCATCATCATTAGCTGGGTAAATAAAAAAATTAATTAATATTGTGATGAAACTTGAAAAGGTTGTCGTAGACTTCAAAAAAATTTAATTTGAATTATTTAATAAATAAATTAAATATCAGTATTTAAATTAAATAAAATATTTTAAATTAATGGATGAATTATTATTAAAAAATAAATTATTATTATCATAAAAAACTCAACTGATAATCAGATATTTTTTCTCTTATATTTTTTTTTAAATTAAATATTATTTTTTATAGAACGGATGTGACTAGAGCTCGATGATGCAGGGATTAATGAAAAAATATTTGATAAATTTTGTTAATTATATCGTTTGTGCTTTTAATTAATTAAATTTATTCATTTTATTTTTTAAAATAATTTTTTTACATACAATAAATAAGTAAATAATTATTTAAAAATAAATAAATTTAATTGATTGTATTACAGATAGTGGTAAATAAGTTTAATCTAACCATTTCTCGGGAATTATGAGGTTGGAAGAGCACTTCTGAAAAGAACTTCCTTCTGTAGTGACGTCGGCCATGATGGTGATGAACGGCTGGGGATGAAGAAGATTTAATTTATTAGGTTAGAGTTTATTAAATAAAATAATATTAAAAATATAAAAATAATTAAATTTAATTTAAAAGACGTGTAATTACTCGTTGAATCCCTAATGTCTTTATTAAAACTATCGAGTTTCAGTAGTCGACGAGAAAGCAAGATTTGCGCTTGATTTTTTTTTTAACTTGAAAATTCAAAAAGTTTCATCAAGTTCGTCCTCTCATTTCTGCGTATTTTTGAGGTGTTCAAAATTACTCAATCTGATTAATTTAATTTAATTATTTTAAAAAATTAAATAATTTTTTATAATTATTGGATACTCAACTCGATTAATATTAATTTATATATATTTTTAATTTTAAATTATATTTTATCATAAATTCTTTAATATTTATATCTAAAATTAAATTTAAATCTTAAAATTAATTTTATGTTTGTATTATATACTTTTAAATTTTAAAATTTTTAAATATATTTTTATTATTTTGTTAATACCTAAAAAACCATATTAATATTCTTAATATCATTTCAGTAATAAATTTTAATATATATATAAATATTTTTAAAATTAACTGTAAATCATTATTTTTATATTTAATTATTTATTATAAAATTATAAAATTTATGTGTTTAATATGTTATTTTTTTAAAATAAAAAATTAAAAATATATATGAATCACATTGTTGTTATTCAATTAATTGAGTATCTAAATTTTATAAGTATTTAATAACAAATACCTAATTTAAATAAATCAAAATACGAACTAAAAATCAGATATCCCGAACGCCCTAATATTCTTTAAGTCGTTTGAAAGAGTTAACTTTCCCTTATTAATATAGCATTCAACCCTTCACAAAATGATTTTTCATCCGATCATTCAAACCATTATTTTTTTGTTCTTTTGAAATCGGTATCTCAACAATTTTGGCCTTATAAACAATCCAAATACATATAAGAGTTTAATTTTATATTTTAAAAGAATCGCCGTCGTATTAATTTTGTTAAAAAAATATAAGAAAATAATAATTAAAAAACCTATTAATTATTACTATGATTAAAAATATTTATATTATTTTATTTTGTATAAATTTAAAATTTAATATAAAATATAATATTTTAATTTAATAATAACATCGATCAGTAAAGTTAAGTTTTTCAAATTTTAATCTCTGAGTTTAGGTCTTAGACTTTAACTTGAGTAGTAAAGTATTGCAGTAGATACAAAAAAGAAAGTTTAATGAGATATGTGACATGGCATGTTAGCATACCAAGAAGGGATAAAACATGAATAAAACAACGGATTAAATTTTGAGAGATTAAATATTTTAGAATACGATTAAAATAAAATGATTTTATATAAATTTTATTAAATTAATATGAATTTATATATAAAATTTTATCCGATTAATGAACTTCAATTTTTATATTTTATATTTTTACTATGACCATATTTTAACTGTATTCTGAAGACTGAAATACTATATCTTAGCATGTCTCCGTGACTGTTCATAAACGTTGTATTTACTTTTCATGATTTCCTTGGTCATCATCGTTTTTATTTTTTTTATCTCGTCATTTTTTTTTATATTTTAAATCTAAATATTGGTATATTATATATAAATATGTAAATACTATATCTTAAAATGCAATCCATTTTAATCTTTAAAATTTATCTAAATTCTAACCCCTAAATATTAAAAACTATAACTTAATCTTTAAAATTTACGCCTTAAATTATACTCGTAGACCATAAATTTGATAATTATAATCCACGTTCTATATAAAAATATTAGTTTAAATGGATTATTATATGATTTTTGGGTAAAAAAAAATAACATAGCAATCGAATCTTCTCCAGCTTCCCATCCCATAACTCTTCCACCTCCGGTAAAGCATTTACTCAGGGAATTTACGGGAAAAAGAGCTTATTATTTAATTTATTCTTTGAAAAAATATATAAAAATGAATGCGGCCATGGCTATCGGGAAGGAAGTCCAGATCTTGTAGCAAAAAGAAACTTCCCCTGGCTCCAGTTCTTCTTTCTCCTGTTAAACTAATAGTCTTTTTTTCTTTGTTTATTTTCCTTTCCTTTCTTTTCTTTTCTTTGTCGTGTTGTGTTTTGCAAAAGTGTCGAAAACAGAAAGCAAACTCATCTCCTCCCCCATTTGATGAAAGAAGAAAAAAGATCTTCGACCCAGACATTTTCGCCATGAGAACACATATTCATGTCATCTTCTTGCTTATCTTATTATCATTTTCTTCATCACTATCAAAAGTTTCTTCTTCTTCTGTAATTCGGGATTTTGTCATTTATAGAAGAATTCTACACCAACCATTGTTTCCAGCTGGTACAGCCCCACCTCCAGGTTCTGACGATTCCACATCTCCACCGTCTCCTCCGTCCCCCCAGACTCCTGTTTTCGCTGACCCAAGTCAGCCATTCTTCCCTGAAGTTCCTTCCGGCCAACAATCTCCAGATCAGAATCATCAAATTACACCACCGGCGGCACCAATCAATGGCTCATTCCCAATCCCAACCGCGACACAACCCGCTAAACCGGCTAAAAAGGTTGCAATTGCAATCTCCGTCGGAATTGTTACTCTGGGAATGTTATCCGGGCTTGCTTTCTTTTTGTACCGTCATAGGGCTAAACACCCTGGAGAAACTCAGAAGCTCGTCGGAAGCAACTCGGAGAGGTTCCAGGAAGATTCGAGGGTTCCACCTTCAAGTTTTCTTTATATCGGAACCGTGGAGCCGAGCAGGAGATCGGTGACTGAAACTAATGGTGGAGCCAATGGTTCCCCTTATCATAAATTGAATCCGGGGAAGAGATCGGATCGGTATAGGCCGAGTCCGGAGCTGCAGCCATTGCCTCCATTGGCTAAGCCTCCTACGCTTGAGAATGCTTCGCCGACGGCAATGTCGTCTTCATCGTCGTCTTCATATGAAGGGAGTCAGGGGACTGGTTTTTTTACCCCACAGGGATCCACGATTAGCAACGAAGAAAGCTATTACACTCCGGTTGCGCGTTCGGTTAGTGGCAATTTGGTGACTCCAGCAAGAAATGAAATGAATGGGAATTCTAATTCTGGTCCTCGTTCCAAAAGGACATCTCCGAAAACAAGGGTTTTAGCTTCTTCACTGGAAATGAAGCATGTTATTATACCTTCAATAAAGCAACAGCAGCCTTGGCGGCAGCAGCACCCTTCTCCTCCAGCATCACCGTCGCCGTCTCTTCAACAATCAGAAGGGCTAGCAGTGGGGTTACATGAGACCCAGGGAATTACGTGTGCAAAAAGGGCAAAATTCTCCACCCCACCACCTCCTCCTCCTCCTCCTCCTCCTCCAAATATGGTTCTGCTCCGATCAATTATCAGCCATTCGTCCCCACAAAGAACAAAAGCTCCACCCCCACCACCTCCTCCGCCACCTCCACCACCCCCTCCGCTCTCAGCAGCAGCAATAGGGCCTTCAATATCAAGGACAATAAGGCCTTCGGAAACCAATGTGTCTCCAAAACCTTCCCAAGTGTTGAAAAAGCAAGAATCCTCGACCCCAAGTCCCAAAACAAGTGCAGGGAATGGGGCTAGAAAATCCATGGAAGAGGCTAATCATAGAGGTGTCAGTTCCTGTTCTTCAGAGAAGACAGATGGGGATGACATGGACAGTGCAAAGCCCAAGCTAAAGCCTCTGCACTGGGACAAAGTACGAGCAACCTCGGAGAGAGCTACAGTCTGGGACCAGTTAAAATCAAGCTCGTTTCAGTGAGTGATAAAAAAAACTTGTACAGGATATTTATTAAGCTTTCAAAACACACGCTCTAAATTTCTTGCTTGTTTGCAGATTGAATGAGGATATGATGGAGACCCTTTTTGGCTGCAATTCCACAAATTCAGTGCCCAAAGAGCCTATAAGAAGATCAGTTCTGCCTCCTGTTGAACCGGAGAACAGAGTGTTGAATCCAAAGAAGTCACAAAATATTGCCATACTGTTGAGAGCACTGAGTGTAACTCGAGATGAGGTGTCAGAAGCTCTTTTGGATGGTAAGTCATCAGTGTCATCAATCTTTTTCCATTTTCAATCTTATATATGCATTAGGATTCAAGAGCATAAGATTTGTTGGTTTGTTGCTTTGATCTGATATTTGATTAAATTATAGTAAACTAAGTTTTGCTACCCGGTACAATTTGTAGTTCCTCCAATTTCGAGATCCGGGTTGCATCTCAAACACTTTTGTTAATGCAAGATTAAGAATAAAATATATGTGAAACTTGAAGAACTTAATTAAGAATCTATTATCATTGCACTCTAAACTCGAAAGTGAGTAAGGCACTTGTAACATTATGTTAGTTTCATCATATAACACAAACTTTGAAGGAAAGAAAAATAATGGACTTAAAAAGTTACATATATGACAACCAAGATCTTGAAACACCCATCCCCTACAATATTTTAGCACAGATATTAAAATAAGCTCATCTAATTAGTGTCTATTTTTTATTATTATTTCCTAATTTGATCAATTGGCCTTCATCTCTCAAGTCTTTTATAAAGCAAATAAGCAGTGATGCATTATTCGTTTTAAAGTGATCTGCTTATGTAGAAATATATCGATGAAAGGAAGACGAGAAAGGATTCATTCTGATGCCATAAATCTTGAATCTCAGTTTGCGACATAACATGCTTATTCTCTGGCATTAACAGGTAACCCAGACAGCTTGGGTGCTGAGCTTTTGGAGACTTTGGTGAAGATGGCTCCAACAAAGGAGGAAGAAATAAAACTAGTAGACTACACTGGGGACATCTCGAAACTAGGTTCTGCAGAAAGATTTCTCAAAACCGTACTCGATATCCCCTTTGCCTTCAAAAGAATTGAAGCCATGCTTTATAGAGCAAACTTTAATGCAGAAGTAAAGTACTTGAGGAAGTCTTTTCAAACCCTTGAGGTATTTAAAATTCACAAGGTGTAATGCTCTTTGTGATTTAAGTTCATAAAGCTCCTAAAAATTTCATTTCTCTCTATGTGGCTTTCAGGAAGCAAGTGAAGAATTGAAGAATAGCCGGTTATTCCTCAAACTCCTAGAGGCTGTTCTGAGGACGGGAAACCGGATGAATGACGGTACCAATCGTGGTGATGCTAAAGCTTTTAAACTTGATACCCTCTTGAAACTTGTTGATATAAAGGGCACGGATGGGAAAACAACACTACTACACTTTGTTGTTCAGGAGATCATTAGATCCGAAGGTGCTGACACTAACTCTACGAATGGAAATCCCAAAAACAAAATGTCGTCCAAGATTAAGGAGGAGGATTTCAGGAAGCAAGGGTTACAGGTTGTGGCCGGGCTGAGCAGAGACCTTGGCAATGTCAAGAATGCAGCAGGAATGGACTCAGATGTCCTAAGCAGTTACGTGTCAAAGCTCGAATTGGGGCTTGACAAGGTCAGGTTGGTTTTACAATACGAAAAGCCGGATATGCAGGGTAATTTCTTCAACTCAATGAGGATGTTTCTAAAAGAGGCTGAAGAAGAGATATCTAAGATCAAGGCCGATGAAAGAAGAGCTTTACTGCAAGTGAAAGAAGTTACTGAATATTTTCATGGGAACGCAGTAAAGGAAGAAGCTCATCCTTTCAGAATCTTCTTGATTGTGAGAGATTTCCTGTCTATATTGGATCGTGTTTGCAAGGAAGTGGGGCAAATTCAGGATAGAACACTGGTGGGTTCTGCTAGATCCTTTCGGATATCTGCAACCGCTTCACTACCTGTTCTCAACAGGTACAATATGAGACAAGATGAAAGTTCAGATGCTGAAAGCTTGTCTCCATGAAGTTTTGTGAATGCAGGTTCTAAGAAATATCAAATCTGCTCATACTCCCACGGTTATACACTTTTCCTTTTTCCAGCAGAACCAACAGCAAAGATGTCTCATTTTCCATTATGAAGCATGCAAAAGGTATAGAATAAAGAAGTAATGAAACACATAGCATGCCAACTCAATCTTCGGTTCACATGGAGACATAACTGTTGATTTGTGGGTTATCCCCTTTTCTTGTTGTAATAATAAGGATAGATTGCAGGAAAAAGTGAAGGGTACCATCATCTACATTAGACAATAAAACGGATGATGGAATGAAGAACAAGCCGAGCGAGGTAACAGGCAAGCCACATATTTTTCTTTGTCTACTTCAACACACATGCAATGGTCAAGACTCAAATTTCTTTACATAAATCATATTCCTGTAAATTTTTAGTAAAAAAAATGAATACTTTTTGATGATATATTCATACATGCAATGGTCTGCATTTCTTTGATAAATTACTAATAATATATGTTTCAATTTTGCAACATTGCTTTTGGTTTGGACATTGGAGCCATCTCGTATTTTGTATCTTGAGTTTAGTTTTACTTCTAGTTGGTATACAAAGATTGCTTTATTTGAGTTAAACAGTAAAGATTACGGAAAAGAAAACTACTCGGAAATGAATGTAAATGTCATACTGAAGTTCAAGCAGAACAACAAGTTCCCATACTTTGGGAGAATTTTGTAATGCCATGGGTGTTTCTATATCAGTACCAGTTAACAAAATACAGCATTAAAAGTGAAAGTGGACATTTAAAATTGTTGCTTTCGACTCTTTCTGCTATTTTGTTTCCTACATTGCAATGACTGCTTCAGCTCACTCTAAAAAGTAGATAATAAAAAGCAAACTTCATCTCATCTTCAATTTATATTTTTTTACATTGATAAAAACTTTAAAGTAAATCTTACAATGGAGTATTTTCATACATAGAATGCATGGGAACTTTGAGCTAAATATTATCAGAGACAGATTAATAACATTCGTTGTTCTTGGTTCGAAAAGAGGTAGAGATCGGTTGGGATGTTCCCATGAAGGCTTGGGGTTACAAGGAGTAGATCCGTGGTTGTCTGTTGGCCCGGGCTTTATCAAAACAGCGCCGCAGTTATATAAAATGACATTAAAAGCCCAAGCTTAACCGGAGACCTTCGGTGTATTAAACTGAGTGATAACTGTAAAACAATTTTACTCCAAAATGATCAAAAGAAAACAAATGTTAATAAAAACAATTTAAATCGTAAAACGGAAAGTATGACAAAAGAAATTCAAACCGAATTTAATTTGAAATCGGAATGTAGCCGAGGCCTGCAGGAAGCAGTTTCCTTAAGACAGATTTTCTGTCACTCCAATGGTACCGAGTTGTTTGGTAGTCTGTCTCCCAAGATACAACAACTAGAAGAACTCCAACACTAGCACTTATACTGAGTTCTCGAACTGAACTTGCCTTTGCCGATCACCGAGAGAAAATCAGAGGAGAGAAAACGATTTGAGGATGAGTAAAACTGAGGAAATCATCTCATATTTATAGTGAATTATTAGGGCAACAATGATCAGTTTTTCGAATTTAAAATTCGAAAAATCCGGATAATGCTTAATTATCCAATATTTAAAATGAATTAAATTCAAATTAAATACTAAAATTAGCTATTATCTCTCCACTATCTAGAGCAGTTTCAACTGCTTTTAATTCGAATTTCAACTGAATAAAAATTCTTTTCTGGATATTTTCAAAAAATAAATTAAGGAAAAATATGCACAATGGGTAAAATATTCGCAGACCTCGGAAAGGCTCAACCGATTTGGACATTCGCATTTCCCAAGTCGTATAGGTGCGCTCCAACCCGAATAGAATTAGATTCGTACCCCCCTGCGCGCGAGGCACAGAGTCAACTAGAGTCATTCAATAACCTCTTTATGGGTAGTTGTATATAAACAACTCCCACTCTATTTATCCTACCAATGTGGGATATAAGGGGTTCTTACTTTTTTATTTATTCTTGACTTTCCTACTTTGAACATCAATTTCTCATTCACCACTCAACGATTTTGAGCGCTCGTAAAGATCTCACGGCGTAGAATAGGAATCAACCATTTCCTTATTCAAAACCTCATTTTTACTTGTTTAAAATATGCTCCAAAGATGGCCATAAACCACTACTTTTCCAACAATCCCCCACATGAATGAAATTGATGTTTTTATCAAAATATTTTGGCACAATGTGGTGATAGGCTTTACGATTGATAGATGCATAGGATAGGTAGGTGTCCACCTTTGAACCTTCCCTTGTGAAAGTATATTTACTTTACTAGCTAATCAGTAGATGCGATGTCCTTGAACTGTCAACCGTTGGTGTAAACGATGACATACTTCACACACCTATCTCTCTGACAAGAGATACAACTCTCATGGTTATGTCCTTAAGGCCATGGACATCTCTTGGTTCTGCAAGAGTATGAAAGAACTATACCCATTAGTCTCCTTAAAGCGACCCCACTTCACTCTCACATAGGTGACTTATGTTGCTCGGCTCACCGAAGCACACAATGATTATTAAAAGCTTTACTTAACCTTTACCAATTCTTATCATTGTTCACATCATAGGAATAGACTTGGGAGGGAACCCCCACAGTGACTATACAGGTCTATGCAATTAGGTTGTCCCTTTGAACCTAGTTCTTGGGATCTCTAGTCAGCTAGGTAGGGTTTGTCCTTCACATAGCGCCTTTAATTTTATGGGCTTTAATCTCATTCCTTTTGATGTTTTCTCAACTTGATCTCGGTTTAAACCTTTGGTTAGCGGATCCGTAATGTTATCCTTTGATCTTACAAAATCAATAGAGATAACTCCATTTGAGACAAGTTTTCTTACAGTGTTATATCGTCGACGCATATGTCTCAACTTACCGTTATACATAAAATTTTGTGCCCTAGCAATCGTTACTTGATTGTTGCAGTATATGCACACAGCGGGTACTGGTTTTTCACATTCGGGGATATCCTCAAGAAATTTCCTTAACCATTCGGCTTCTTCTCAAGCATCTAGAGCTACAAATTCAGATTCCAATGTGGATCTTGTTATAACCGTTTGTCTTGAAGATTTCCAAGATACGACTCCTCCTCCTAGAATGAACACATATCTGCTTGTGCCTTTAGATCTTGTATGTCAGATACATCGGAGTATCCTTCTAAGACGACAGGATCTTTAGAATAATGCAATCCGTAGTCCCTAGTGTATCTAAGGTACCTCAATACCTTCACTATTGCTTTCCAGTGATCTTTTCCTGGATTACTCGTGAATCTGCTTAGACTGCTTACAGTAAAAATAATATCTGGTCTTGTACAGCTCATGAGATACATTAAGCTGCCTATGACCCTTGCATATTCCACTTGATTGATACTTTCTCCTTTATTTTTAGATAGATTAAAGCAAGGATCTAGAGGAATTGTAGTTGTACCACAATCATCCTTGCTAAATCTTTCAAGAATCTTATCCACGTAGTGTGATTGAGTTAATATGAGACTTTCTGCTGATCGTTTTATTTGGATACCCAAAATTGTATCAGCTAATCTCATGTCTTTCATGTCAAAGTTTGAATTTAACATGTTCTTGGTACGGTGTACCATCTCATTGTTGCTTCCTACAATGAGTATGTCATTTACATATAGGATGACGTATCTAAAGTCCGTAGTTTTGACATATACATATTTATCGCACTCATTTATTTTGAAGTCGTTTGTCATCATAACATTATTGAACTTCTCATGCCATTGTTTTGGTGCTTGTTTAAGCCCATATAAAGATTTTACCAATCTACAAACTTTCCTTTCTTGACCTGAAACTACATAATCCTCAGGTTGTTCCATGTATATTTCTTCATCAAGTTCTCCGTTTAGGAAAGCTGTTTTAACATCCATTTGATGCACTTCAAGATTTCTTAATGCAACAATGGTAAGTATCATCCTAATAGATGTTATTCTTGATACGGGGAAAACATATCAAAGTAATCAAAGTCTTCCTTTTGTCGGTATCCTTTTATTACCAACCGTGCCTTGTATTTATCAATTGTTCCATCTGTTTTCATTTTCCGTTTGAAAATCCATTTTGAATTTAGTGGCTTAATTCCCGGAGGAAGGTCCACTAATTCCCATGTATGATTTTGCAAGATGGAATCAATTTCACTTTTTATGGCATCTTTTTAAAAAGTGCTTTCAAAGGAACGTATAGCTTCATTATACGTTAGAGGTTCATCCTCTAGCATATAGGTTAGGAAGTCAGATCCAAAGAATTTTTCTATCCTAGCCTTTTTGCTCCTTCTTGGCTCTTATTCGGATTCATCCTCTTGTTGATCATTTGAAGACATATCGTCCAATGTTCGTTTTGTAACCAACTAATCAACTTCCCTAGTTTTATAGGGAAATATATTCTCAAAGAAAGATGCATTCTTTGACAATATTATCGTGTTTTTGTGAATCTCTGGATTTTTTTATTCATACACAAGAAACCGATAAGCATTGCTATGTTCCGTATAGCCAATGAAAATATAATCCACTGTTTTTGGACCTATTTTCATTTGTTTTGGTGGTGGAGCCATTACCTTTGCACGACACCCACATATTTTTATGTGTTGGTAGGAAGATTTTCGACCTTTCCATAATTCATATGGTGTCTTTTCTTTTGTTTTCTGTGGAACCTTATTTAAAAGGTAATTTGCCGAAAGAATGGCTTCCCCCCACATGTTCTGAGGTAACCCAAAACTTCCTAATAAAGCATTCATCATTTCTTTCAGAGTTTCAGTTTTACGTTCATCTACTCCATTAGATTGAGGGGGATACGACGGTGTTACCTCGTGAATAATACCATGTTGGGTGCAATATTCACCAAATGGATTAACATATTTGCCACCACGATCACTTCTTACCATCTTAATTTTCTTATTATGTTGGTTTTCGACTTCTTGCTTATAGATTATAAACTTATCTATAGCTCTTTACTTTTTAACAAGTATATGTGGCAATATCTTGTACTATTATCGATGAAGGTAACAAAGAATTTATTTTCTCCTCTCGTTTGGACAAATTTTAAGTCACAAACGTCGCTATGAATTAAGTCAAGCGGCATTGTACTTCTTTCAATAGTTTGAAACGAAGTTCTTGTTGATTTTGCTTCAACACATATTTCATATTTTAATTTATAATCAATGTGAAATGAGGGAATATGGTCCATTTTAATTAACCTTCGCAATGTATCATAATTGACATGTCCAAGTCTACCATACCATAAATTAAACGACTCAAGCATATAAGCAGAAGAAGAAGTTGCATTCTTATTCTTATTCATATTCTTAATATGGGATTTTACAGAGATAACATTGAGTTTCCACATTCCATTTAGTACATATCCCCTACCCACAAACATTCCCCCCTTAGTTAAAATTAACTTTTGGGATTCAAAAACCATCCTAAATCCGTGAACACTTAGAAGTGTTCCGGAAACAAGGTTCTTGTGTATGTCAGGTACATACAGTATATTCTGAAGCTTGAGTTCCTTTCTAGACGTCATCTTCAGCACCACGGTTCCCTTCCCTTTTACCATGGAGGCTGCAACATTACCCATGTAGAGTTTCTCTCCATTATAGCATGGTGTCATCTCATGAAATGAGTTTTCGTCACAACAAATATGACATGTGGCTCCTGTGTCCAGCCACCACTCTCTTGGGTTTGAATCAACCATGTTGATTTCAGATATCACAGTAACTAGGTCTTCATCTTCCACGATGTTGACCTCTCTGGCTTTCACTCTCTTTGGAAGCCTGCATTCTGAGGATCTATGCCCCATTTTTCCGCAATCGAAACATGATCCTTTGAACTTCTCCTTTTTGAAGATTCCACCACTTGGTCCCAACTTTGGTTTAGTTTGAGGCCTTTGCGGTTGCTTTCCTTTCCTGGATTCGACAACATTTGCCTTGGCTTCTCTGACTTGAGATTTCCCAGCACTACCTCTGTTGTCTTCTTCAATTCGAAGCCTGGAGATCAGCTCTTCCATAATCACCTCTTTTCTCTTGTGTTTCAAGTAACTCTTAAAATCATTCCATCTGGGAGACAATTTTTCCGTGATGACAACTACTTGGAAAGGCTCGTTGATAACCATTTCTTCTGCAAGAATTCTATGAATAATTATTTGGAGCTCTTCAACTTGAGTTACTACTGATTTTGAATCAACCATAGTAAAATTCAAAACTTTTGCGACTAGAATTTTTTTATTCCCAGCATCATCTGCTTTGTACTTATGTTCTAAAGCATTCCACAGCTTCTTAGCAGTTTCGTATACATTGTATACCAGATACAAAGAATTTGGTAATCCATTTAGAATGTAGTTCCGGCATATATAGTCGCCGTCTTCTCATTCTTCTTTCATCTTTATGGTAGTGACCGTGTCAACCTGCCCTTCTTCATCCCCTACATTAATAACCAGAGGATCAATTGTTAAATAATTTCTCAAACTCAACATGGAAAGATAAAACATCATCATTTGCTGCCATGTCTTGAAGTTCTATCTAGTGAATTTTAGCGGCTTTTCATTGTGATTGACATTCACAGCTGATGTATTCGTAGTCTGGACTTGTTTGGAGCTTTGTGCAGGTGCAGAGACCTTCGAATTTTCAGATTCTCCAGTTGTCATTTGTTTCTGCGCAAGAAACGATTGGAATTCAAATTAATTCTAGTAAACAGAAATTAAAATTTCTTGTTTAAATCTGACAATTTTTACGAACAGATTTGTCATCACTTTTGAAAAATTCGTAAACCCGTTTAAGAATGGCAGGGTAAATCCTGAAACAGATTGTTTGCGATCTCTTTGACGATTTGATCGTCTCGGATTCATAAAGTAAATAATTGTATATCTGTCTTAAGATTGTTTACTCCAAAACGATAAAAAGAAAACAAATGTTAATAAAAACAATTTAAATCATAAATCGGAAAGTATGACAAAAGAAATTCAAACCGAATTTAATTTGAAATCGGAATTTAGTCGAGGCCTGTCGGAAGCAGTTTCCTTAAGACAGATTTTCTGTCACTCCGATGGTGCCGAGTTGTTTTGTAGTCTGTCTCCCAAGCTACAACAACTAGAAGAACTCCAACACGCACTTATGCTAAGTTCTCGAACTGAACTTGTCTTTGTCGATCACCGAGAGAAAATCAGAGGAGAGAAAACGATTTAAGGATGAGAAAAACTGAGGAAATTATCTCATATTTATAGTGAATTATTAGGGCAACCGTGATCAGTTTTTCGAATTTAAAATTCCAAAAATCCGGATAATGCTTAATTATCCAATATTTAAAATGAATTAAATTCAAATTAAATACTAAAATTAGCTATTATCTCTCCACTATCCAGAGCAGTTTCAACTGCTTTTAATTCGAATTTCAACTAAATTAAAACTCTTTTCTAGATATTTTTAAAAATAAATTTAGAAAACAATATGCACAACGGGTAAAATATCCACAAGCCTCGAAAAAGGCCTAATCGGTGTAGACATTCGCGTCGCTCACATCCTGCGGGTGCACCCCAACCCGAATGGAATTGGATTCGCACCCCCCGTGCGCAAGGCACAAAGTCAACTAGAGTCATTCAATGATCTTTTTATGGGTAGTTATATATAAACAACATCCACTCCATTTATCCTACCAATGTGGGATATAAGGGGTTCTTACTTCTTTATTTATTCTTGACCTTCCTACTTTGAGCATCCATTTCTCATTCAATGATTTTGAGCGTATTAGCTATCATTGTAAAGATCTCACGGCGTAGAATAGGAATCAACCATTTCCTTATTCAAAACCTCATCTTTACTTATTTAAAATATACTCCAAAGATGGTCACAAACCACAGTTTTTCCAACAATAACCAACTACACCACGACATCTTTAACAATTATTTCTGCTTATATTTCATATTTGATTGTGAAACTTATGTCCCACCGGATACAATCCGTAAATTTTGTTGTTTATGTATAGCCGAGGTAATAAAAGTCTGCTTATATCTTTTATACTACATATAAGATATATAGTTGAATCAAATATGAACTAAATAATTTATTATAATGATTAAAAACATAGCCCTAACAGTAAATATATTTCTCAACTCCACTACACGCAATCAATAATATTAACGATTATTGGGTTATTTGTATTTTTTATTTTAATAAAATTGAATATCGTTTTAATATTAAAAAAATATGAAGCTATTATACACGTTCATGATTCCACACCGCTACAACACTGGTTTTGACTTTTATGTGTGACCACTGGCCAGGCCACCCTATTTAGTTGTATATATACAACGATTAGCTATATAAGGTGTAAACGTAACTTGCAATTCCATGAAACAGCTGGCCATGATTTTCCCAACAGATGTATATATAAATTCTGTAATCTCAGCATAGATAGAATGCAAGATGTAAATACAAGAAATCGGTCAAACTCCATACAAGTCTTATCCTTATCCCCAGCAATTTCAGCTATATACTTCTGTTATATATCCCCAAGAAGATATGTTGTATGATCTCGATATTTGTCTAAGTGAGATCCTGAGAGGGGTCCAAGAGAAGACACTAGGGTGCAAGGGAGATTAGTTTAGCAGTAGCATATGGAGGGGGTAAGGAACGTGTTGTTGTTGATATAAAACCCCCAGACTAGTCGAGTCTTTTTACACGTGAAGACGCTACTCACCGCACTCAGTTCTTGAGTTGGCTCATTTTACTTTCCCTACTGCCCCATCTGATGCTATGACATTCACATTTATCATCATATCTTATAGGCTATAGCTATTCCCTTTTCACTCTCTACACCATATATCCTCATCCCTTGGTGAATGTAGGTGTTATTATGTACGGGTAGTGTTGCAGTGGGACATGAAGGTGTCTGTTGATTTCTCTCTACCATTTACACAACTTAATCTAATCTCACGCTTAACAATATACAAACATCATTTGGTAAAATTACATGTGCTGGGGCAGTTATGGACATGTGTATGCATACAGATTCCAAGAAGAGGATGATCCAAAAATGAATTAAATGCTAACATGAAAATATAAAAGATTAGTTATGGATTGGTGGTAAAATATAATGCATGAAAAAAACAAAACAAAATGATGTACTTCATAGATTTTGAGTCATATTATACTATTTTTTATTCAAAAATCAATCTATCACACATACAATAAGTCAACAAACATTTACTTTTTATATACTTGTTTGATAAATATAAATGATTCAAACTCATACAAGTAAGGGTGTATTTGGTTGGTTTCAGTTTAATTTGGTAAGCTATTTTAGTAAACGTCAGTTTTTGTTTTAGTTAACTTTAGTTTCCGTTTTTTATATTACCATTTATTTTTAAAATTTTATATTTTATTTTGATAAAATAACTTTATTTTATGATTTTTAAACATCAAAAAGGTAAAGCTTCAAGATATTTTTTATAAATATTTATTAAAAAATTATTTTTAAATTAAAAAATAATGATTAAAAATGTATCTATAATATTTTAAGTCTAAAATACATATTTGTACCTTATTTAATTAAAATTAATTTCGATTCAATTCGATTAACCATAATTTATAAAATTATAAATCATAAACCATCCAAACACTTCGATTTGGATTGGTTTTAGGTTTTACGGTTAATCATGCTCAACCCTACGTATAAGATAAACAACATGAACATTCTTGACTAGTCAATCAATTTACAGGATCTCATTTAATTTTTGAACATGTTTGACTTAATATTTTTTAATTATATTATCCTTTCAAATTTACGTTTATGAGTGGAGAAGAATTTGAGTAGTTTAAACCTTATATAGAAAATATCTAAAGTTTTAAATAAAAGGTAATTGGAATAAGAGATTTGAAAAAAATATTTTTTTACTCCCCTCATGAAAAACCTCGGTTAAGGGAAAAACAGTGCAACACGTATTTACTCCCCTCATGAAAATATCACATACGGTCTTTGAATCTTCATAATTCAATATTGAATATAATCTTCAAATATTGAGGTAGATTATGCACTATTGGATAAATCTTTCAAATTATTACTTAAAATGAATAGCGGATACTATTCTTATGCAGATCATGAGGGACGAAACTTGAAAGAAATATGTTTCATTTTATTATATTTGATATATCCACCTTGAGATATAAATTTTGCATTATCTCTACACAAGATAGCTTGCATCTTATTTTGTGAAACCAATTCACATATCTTCATGATATGTTTAGCCAAACATATATTTCGACTTTGCCTCATGCATAACAATTATTTAAAGGTAATGATCTCGTAGCACTTACATAATATTTCTGGACAGCTAAGATATAATGCTTCCAGATCAAATAATATATATATTGTGCTTTTAGACGGAGAAAATCATTACTCTTTTCTTGAGGATACAATAATCTTTGTTTACATTAAGAGACCTAACAACCATAAGGTTGATCAATGAATATGTGTTATGCATGTAAAGTCTATTTCAACATTTTTTTGTATGTCAATTGATGCACAAGGATTTGAGGAGATCTCTTCACAAGTCTCAACGATATTCAAATCATCGACATACACAACAATAAAAGTTCAAAGCTAAACCTCTTAATAAAAATGTTCGGGGAAATTAAACAATTCATATAACATTATGCTAATAAATATTCAATGAGGTGATCATACCAAATACGCCTAAATTGTTTTCAAGTCATAAAAGATATATTCAATATGATTGAATAATATTCTCTAGAACTTGAATTAAATGCTTATGACAATCTAAATCTTTTCAGAAGTTTCATGTAAATATTACTATCAAGAAGCCCATTCAAATAGGATGTAACAACATCCGTTAGGCAGAAATTGTGTAATTTTATTTATTACCAGACTAATCTAAATCTAAAAGTAGTTGCATCCACCATCGAGGAATATATTTTCCTCATAATCAATTTCATGTCTTTGTGAAAATTCTTGTGCAACCAAATGAGCTTATATCTCATAATTTCCCCTTTTAATTTTTTTCTCACAAATGCTCACTTATATCCACGAGCTTTACACATTTTAATGTACGGGCTACATGCCCCAATACTTCTCTTTTCGAAAGATTTTTTAGTTTCACCTCAACTGCCTCTTTTATGTTGGTCAATCATTTTTTTGTTTACATTGCCCAATTGACAATGATTCATGATCCACATCATCAAATAAAATTTATAGTTCTATATTGCATACAAATATATTAACAATGTTGATTTAATTTTAGTTTTACTTATTACCAAACATGACATAATCTATTGAGATCTCTTTATTATCAGTTACCTGAGTCATGTTAATGTCTTTATTGGAGACCTTTTAATCTCTTCTTGAGATTTTTATAATTCATTGATTCCTCGATCAAACCATCATAAAATATAGCTCATTTTCTTTTTCGAGGTTTTCTTTATCTTTGGAACTTACTTGTCTACTATGCTTCAGGCATAAGTTAGACTCATTAGCAACTAGAGTTTGTCCTTTCATGACATCAAATTTAGTCGAAGCATTCATAGCTAGTATACGTGACTTAGTCACTCTTTTAGGGTCAGCAAAATCATCTGGCAATTGATTTGCTAAATGAATTGTCCTTTGAACTTATAGTTCACATTATTGAATGCGTGGATCAAACTAATAAACTGATAATTCATTCCAACATATTTTCTTTTCCATCTATTTTATTTTCTCCCCCTAATATTGGGTAAACTAGATCATTAAATTGATAGTCAGTAAATTGGACTGTAAGTAAATTCTCTATCAGAAGCTCAAGATATTTAATTATCAAGGGGAATTTTGATCTGATATATATTTCCAATAAAACTCATCTTTGTGCGTTGTGGTGGAGCAATTAGAATATATACCGCACACCTGAAAAATCTAAGATGAGAAATATTTGGTTCTTGACCAAAAACCATTTGTAATGGGGAGAACTTATGATCATTTGTTGACTTGATGCGAATTAGTGAAACTACATGTAAAATGGCATGTCATCAATATTATCAAGACCGATTGTCCTTATAAGATAATCTGGAAAATGTGCTCGTAATTTTATCAAATGAGGAAATAACCTCGCAAACACCAAGTTACAGGTTAATAACGAGGGTACATATAACCATCTAGTCGATGCATCGATAAAAATCATAAAATATCTAGATGGACTGTATGAAAGGTGTATGGGCACACATATATCACCTTGTATCCGTTCCAGAAAATTAATAGATTTGCACTCTATCTTAGTTGTTGATGACTGAATAATCAAATTGCTTTCATATCAAGTATCACATGAAAAATTACATTGAAGAAAATCTTAGTCCTTTAATAAATGACCACATGAAAGTGTCAGTAAAACTTCAATCATAATTAAACTAGGGTGGTCTAACCAGTCATACCAAATAAAATTATCAGTAAACTTCTGATTTACAATATAATGAGCTTTAATTTGTACTAATTCTTCTGTAGTACAATATGGATGGAAGTGTATGTAATTTTCTTAAGATTTTTATTGCCTTGAGTTATACTCGTAATATTGAGATAGTAAGCATCCCCTTGACTAATATTCTCAATATATTTCTATAAATATATTTAAACTCAATAAGTCTTTTTACGACTTTAACGAGTATAATGTACTGTAAATATAGAATAAAATTCCATTTGACAATAAAATATTTGCTCAGTCGGAGCCTTACATGATATTAGTACTTCCGGATTTAGTACTCACATTATTCCCTTGAATTTAAAATGAGAAAATATGCATAATTATGAAGCTTTTAATATGTGCTTTATTTCATTCACTCTGGGAATAAAAAATATGTGCTTTGTACCATTCACTTCGGGGAATAAAAAATATTAAACATAGCATATTATATTAAATTGATTATATATTAAAGATAAACTCTCAAAAGCTCTTCCGAAGCATTGATATTTCAGTACTTTGAGATATAGTACTCACATTTTCCTTTATATTTAAATGGAAAATATTTCTTATGCTTAAGTATAGTATGAGTACTTGCACTGTTTGCTTGGCATAAATAGCCACGATTCATTAAATAGCCACGATTCATTGTAGATTTTATTCCGAAAGTGATAATATCATTCAAAGGATAAATTAACATAAAACATAAATAAATAATATATAAAATAAATTAACGATAAATTAACATAAAGCGTAAATAAATAATATGTATAATAAATTAACATAAATTAATATTAAATAAAGTAACATAAAAAAAAATAAAAGATCAATTATTCCCTTGAGAGGTTATAGTGAAAATAAAATAAATGACGAATTATTTCCTTCAAGGGTTATGAGAAAGTTAATAATATCCAATTGAGTTGGATCAACAACGCCATAATTATTTATTCTATAAAGAAAATATCTTTATATTTTCTTTCATTTATCATTCATGATTATGGATAAAATTCATAATATTTCAGCGTTTGACAGGTATGAGACCAATGATTTGTACCATCGCATAGATAACGTAAAGATTTGATATGATCTCTATCATTTTTTTTCATCCTTATAATTCCACTTCTGGTGGATATAAGCATTCTCAAAAGAATCGTCTTATCCATGTTTATTTTATGATCTCATTCGCAACCACAATTACTAATGTGTCTTTTATTCGTTCTGCTATAAAATATTACATTCACTTCAGGGAATAGAGCGAAGACTAATAGGTATTCAAAACCTTTTCATGATATTGTGTTTGTAAGACAATATTAATGTGTCAAAAGTAGATTATGTTTTTCTAACATATCCTCATCAATGATACTCTTGCACATAATTGAGTTTTATTCACTAACCATATAGTGAATTATCATGTTTACATTAATTTCAAGGAATGAAACAAATTAAATAATCGCATGGAATAAACATCATGCTTGTATAATCTCATGAAATAAACATCATGTTTGTATTCACTTCAGGGAATGCCTCCCATAAAAATTCTTGGATCAAGACGATTTTCGTAACTTGAACTTGAGAAAAGTCTATAGTCGATTTTTTTAACATAAAAATAATATTGCTTTCAAGCAAATATAAACTTTATAAAATTCAAACTGTTAAATAGTAATTGATCAACCAATATATATACAATACATACAAGGAACAAAAATTTAATCCTCATACACGATGTTGTTAAACCAGTCCACAAGATCTTTTAAAAAGAACCACCTTTGAGATCAGTAAGCCTAGCAAAATGAGATGTCCAGGCAATATACTCGGATTAAACCAACATAACAAATAATATATTAATTAATTAAAGATTTAATATTTGTTTCAATATCATATAATACTTAGAACATGATTAAAAACATAAACTTTCATCGTAATAATAAAATAAACAAATATTGGTTATAAATAAAAATAAAAAATCTCAAATTAAATAAGTAAATCATACCGAACTTTCCAACTAGTATATATGGTAGGTTTAATTACCAATATTTTGTTAAAATCTTTTTCGGGCATGGTTGACAAGAACCACGATAATTGAGTCACTTTATCGCTACACAAATACCAAACAATCAAAGATTTTTAATAAATTAAAAATAAGTCAAAAATCAAGAAAGAAAGATAAATCAATAATTAGAATATAATTGAGGGAGAAGAACTTATCTTTGATTCATGCGAGTAATAAATGCTTTTCAATAACTCTTTTATGATTTGAACGACAAATACCTCTATTAGTTAGAGTCTCGTGCTGATAACGTGTTATGAATAAGAAAAAGAATAAGAATAAAATAGAAGAACAAAGATGAGAGACAAAAGAGAGAAATTTATATTATATTCTAAAGTAGGGTTGTTTTAAAATGCTTTCTCTAAAAGTTTATATTTATAGGTGATGAGTGTTCGAATTTATATATATTTTATGAATAATTATTTCTCATTATCGACTTGATATTACTAATTTGGTTCTACTTTGATCATTTTTAGTGTAGGAACTTATTTTCAAGAACCAACAGAAAAGAGTGAATTCTGCATTTTTTATCTATCATGACTGGAGTCATGGGAACGACATGGGGCACGACATTTTACGACCTGGAAGATTTAATCGTCCAGTCAGCAATAGCTTCTAGAAGGCAGTCCAGTCAGCATCTTCTAGAAGAATGAATGAAATTATCTTGGGAAATTATCTTAGGATTATCTTAGAAATTTAAGTTTGAAATTTGAATTATTTATATTTTAGATTATCTTTAGGATTTATCTTTTATTTATTTCTTTTATTTTTAGGATTTTAGAATAGTATAAATACCCCTTGGGTAAAGCCTAATATGTACTTCATTTTCACTTTTCCTTTGGGTTATAAAATTTCTTTCAAGTTTTTATTTACTTTTTGAGTTTTTTTTATTTCTTTTCTTTTAGAAAATGCTAAGTATGATTTCAATCATGCTTAGCTAAACTTTCATTTAGCCGAAAGCTAGTGACGACTCAATCTCTATTGGGAGAATCGTAAAGCACTCAACACCTTCAGATAACATTCTTGATTTTTTGAAATCAAGGATTGGCAATCGGCTTGTCCTTTAATGATCTCGACGCCTTCATTTCAAAAAGTGCACGTTGACTTGAAGATTGTTTAGATCTATTGTTGGGAAGAAGAATCGGCTGGTAGCAAATTCGGCTTCCTGTGAACAAACTTAGTGGCGGTCCACTAAGGGAAATCAAGATCGGGTTTGATTCTCTGTGAGACGCTATAACTCGAGTCAGGCTTTTCTAGTGCTTAAAGTAGTATTGGCGCTAACGACGATAGGCGTGGTTAGTCCAACAAAGACCGAATTTCGGAGATGGACTTGGAAATATTGGTTTACCGGAGAGAGAATCAAGTTATAAGGGTTGGGCCTTGTAGACTGTAACTGACATGGATCTTGAAGTAAAATCTATTTCAATGATCAATTTGGAATTGAGGCGAAGCGAAGCTTGAGGCTTTATTCTTTAAATTTGTTACTTTCGAATATTTATTTTCATTTAATTTTAATTATTATTAGATTAAGATTATTTTTAGTTTTATAATATCAAACCATCATTTTCTATTTTTTTTGAATCAGGGTCAATTCAATTCAGCGTTAGAAATTTCTTAGTCCCTGTGGATCGACCCTACTTTCTCTATACTATTTTTTTATTTAATTTGAGAAATAGGAATTATTTATTTGACAATTCGACGCTTTTCAAATTGGCGCCGTTGCCGGGGACTTCGGTAAAATTACTAATATTGTTTTGTTTTGATCTATGACCAGGTCACTTCCGGGAAAACTAGTAAATTACGAACCCGAGATCGAAGCTCTTGCCCGGTAATTACGTGGAGAGACCCTTAGGCGTAGAAGGTTGAATTGAGACCTCAACCAAAACCAAATCTTGATTTTGAGGAAATTTCCTACACCGAGGAGTTAGAAAACTAGTAGATTACGAACCCAAGATCTAAGCTCTTGCCCAGTAATTACGTGGAGAGACCCTTAAGCGTAGAAGGTTGAATTGAGACCTTCAACCAAAACCAAATCTCGATTTTGAGGAAATTTTCTACACCGAGGAGTTATTTACTTCTGACGACGAAGGATCAGAACAAATGGCTGAACAAACAATTCGAGAGTTAGCTACAGCAGTTGATGAACAACAACCACTTTGTATCACGTTCCCAAATGGCGAAACATTGTTTGAACTTAAAACTGGTTTGATACATTTACTTTCGACTTTTCGCGGCTTGCAGAATGAAAATCCACACAAGCATTTAAAAGAGTTCCATATGGTTTGTCTGAGTATGAAACCACAGGGAGTATCCGAAGATCAAATAAAACTTCGCGCATTTCCTTTTTCTTTAGCTGATTTGGCAAAAGATTGGTTGTTTTATTTACCTTTCAGTTCAATTGATACATGGGCTGATATGACACGATTATTTCTTGACAGGTTCTTTCCTGCGGCAAAAGCAAGCAAATTAAGAAGAAGCATCTTAGGAATTTGACAAAAGGATGGAGAGTCGTTATACGACTATTGGGAACGATTTAAAAGACTTTGTGCTAGTTGTCCGCAACATGGCCTAACCGAACAAACCCTTCTACAATACTTTTATGAAGGACTACTTCCAATGGAAATGAAAATGATCGACGCAGCTAGTGGTGGAGCTTTCATAAATATGACTCCTACCGCAGCCAGAAATCTTATCTCAACCATGGCCGCTAATTCACAATAGTTTCGCCCAAGTGAACCCACTCAACGGGTTCACGAGATAAGTACATCTTCTTTAGAGGATAAAATTGATAAATTAACTAATGTGGTTCAATCTCTTATTGCAGGTAAAATAGGTCCAGCTAGACTTTGCAGAATATGCACGATGCCGGATCATCCTACAGATTGTTGCCCAATGCTTCAAGAAGATAATAATGCTCAGATAAATGCCGTTGGAAATTTGGAGTCAATTATTGAACGTTTGGCGCTAGCTCAAGAGAAATTTCAACAAAAGATTGAGGCACGCTTTCAAGAAATTAACAAACAAATGAGTCAACTTACATTAGCTGTGAGTCGTTTGGAATCAAAAGGAAAGCTACCATCGCAAACTGAGCCAAACCCGTGACAGAATGTTAGTGCCATCACCCTTCGAAGTGGTACCATTGTCGAACCTAAAGAAGATGTCATGCAACCCCACAAAAAGAAGAAAGCCGAACCACAAGTTATCCCTATACCGTCTCCTTACGATGTTCCACCTCCTTTTCGATTGAGATTAGTGAAGCGCGATAAGCAAGCCGAGGAACAAGAAATTCTTGACATGTTTCAGAAAATGGAGATAAACATACCACTTCTCGATGTGATCCAAAAAATTCCAAGGTATGCTAGATTTTTGAAGGATCTTTACAAAAATAAAAGAAAGCTTATGATATAAAATATACAGCGGGATAGATGGTGGTGGTGGTATGATGATGAATAGATTTGTCCTTGGCACCCTCCTAATCGCAATTGAATAGGCAAACACCTACAAACGAAACGAATCTCTCCGGTGAATTGATGATATGTTGTTGTCCTATGCACTCTCCTATCCGTAATTAGATAGGCAAACACCATAATCGGCTGTAACTCACCCTCCTAAACGCGATTGCTTAGGGAAGCGAGAGTGTGAAGATAATCTCCCTCATAAAAACTTGAAGTACTTATGTTGAAGAAGTCTTCTGATAAGAAAAATAGCAAGGTGACAACCTTGCAAATAAAATGGCCCAAGGCCAAGAGTTTTTATAACTCAGAAATTCATACTCTTCATGTCTTTTTACAAGAGAAGAGTCTACCCCTTTTATAGTCTAAAGGAGACCTTAGAATTGCCTAATAGATAGCTAATTAATCCCTAAATATCAACATATGGATAGCTTAATAGAATAAATCCCCTAAAATCAGCTTATGTATAGCTAATTAAAAGGAATCTTAGGGAATAAAATAAAATATTAATAACAATGGTCAAAGCTTTATAATCCAGCTTTGAATTAATTTATTTTAATGTCTAATTCATCCAAAAACTTTATATAGTAGCTTTTGGGCTGAATTTTACAAAATCCTATAATAATCCCGTATCCAGTTTTCTACACGCGCAATCTTCAGTTAAACAAACATATCTTGAGCTCCCGATATCTAATTGATGCGTTTCAAGATGCGTTGAAAAGGTAACTGAATGACGGTCAATTTGTAAGAAGACAACTCTACTCAGAAATGCATGAAACCCATCCAAAAAGACAATGCAAGTTTGCTGACTTTCTAGACTTTACCAACAAACTCAGATTTATGCTCAAGGTGCATTACTTTAGCCCTCTCATACATGTATCAGCTTACTGGGAATGAAAAGGTAAACTTAGGTGAAAATGTTTCTGTCGTAATTCAACGTAAAATTCCACCTAAGTACAAGGATCAAGGCATGTTTCCTATCCCATGTAAAATTGTTAAAGTTGGTATTAAACGAGCTATGTGCGATTTAGGTGCTTCAATTAATGTCATGCCTCTTTTAATTTATAATTTATTAAGTGTTGAGACTTTGAAGGAAATAAGTGTGACGATCCAGTTTGCCGATAGATCTTTAGTGTATCTAGAAGGAGTTCTTGAAAACTGATGAGTGCCTAAAAGACAGTTATTTACGACCCTTCTCATGATACTTTATGCATCTATTATATACCAACTTGAACAGAAATATGGACTCTTTGCGTAAATATTGGATATTATGTTATCATTACTTACCAAGTCAATATTTATAGAGAATATAGATATTATTACATATTCTGTACATGCAGGAATATTTAGGGCCGAAGCGGCAGAGAAGTAGTGTTGAGGCCGAGGCAGAAGACAAGGCCACGGCAGAATCCAGTGTGGCAGCACCAACAATAGAGGCGCAATGAAAGATAAAAATATAGAGTATATTTTTGGAAGATGCAACGTACCAATTGGACCAGGCTAGCGCGCTAAAAGCCCAAGAGGGAAAACCCTTCTAGAAGGCGGCAAACTTGGAATATCAGATCCCTTGAAGAAGACTTGTTCCTTACTCCAAGTTGAAGTCTATTTAGGAAAGGTTTGCTCTAGGTTAAGACTATATATACCATAGCCGGCCACATTGTTTTGAGAGAGCCGATTTTTAGAGAAACCCTTCTCCCTAAGAATTGTACCTAAACGACGACATGTTCTAAATTTCTTAGGGATAGGTGAAGGTTTTAGATATTAGTGAGAGGAGATTGATTCTTGCTTCTTTGTTCTTATACAATAATAATATCAAAGTTTGCTTATCCTATTGCCATTACTAGTTCTTGCATTCAAGCTCGAGATAGAAATTTGTAAGTAATATATTTATCTAGCATCGAAAGGTGTAGATTCACAAAAGGGATAAGTACGGTGTTGTAGACACTAACTCAGCCTAGAGATAGGTTAAGAGTTTCAGCAGCTAAAAGAAGTGTTGGATTTGTTGGTGGTTGTCGTTGATTTATACCGAGAGGTATCGTCAAGGACCAGTCATCAACAACACTCTAACTTAGAGATAAGCGGATTCAACTACGGACACTTTTCTGAGCTTTGATACCTTTGCCCAAGAGCAAGAGATTGCCGTGGCAGAGAACACCAATATTGTCGAGGCTGTATCTGTAGTACTGTCGAAGTAGTGTTGTGTAATTGCACTGGACAAGAAGAAGATCAATTGAATCCACTAATTGATGCAACTGGATCCTACCTGCTTTCTTTATATCGTTCTCAACCTTTTATTTTATGTTTTGTTATTTAATTACTTAGTTAGATAAACCAAATCCACTTATTTGTGTTTTTACTTTATTTTCAGGAGTAAGGGAAAAAGGGGAGACATATTAAGTATACCAATCCCTATGGAGACGATACACGATATACTTATCACTTTATTACTTGACGATGTGTACACTTGCACTCAATTGCGCTTTCTTTACACGCATCAAGTTTTTGGCGCCGTTGTCGGGGATTGGAAACTAAATTTTGTCTTCTTTAATTTTCTTGTTTTTGTTTTATTATTTTTACTAACACATTTTCTTTTTATAAAAAAAATTATAGGTGTGTTTCAAGTTGAAGGCTCAAGATGCAAGAGGAAAGAAAGAAATCTATTCGGGAGTTGATGTTGGAAGATATGAATCGAGCCAATCAAGAATTTCCTAGATTAAATGATGACTATCTATGCCAACCAAGAGCAACCCAACAAGTCTATGCCTGGGCAAATTTTTGTTGCGGAGATGATCATTTAGTTAGCAATTGCCCATACAGTACTGAAACCTATGACCACAGAGAGGACCATATATGGAACTAACAACAAAATCCTTCATGGTATGATCAAAACGCTCAAATTTTTTATCATGACAATTTTGTTGATGTTACAGATATGCCATGGCAATATAATTCTTCTCAAGAGTATCCAAATTCACTTGAGGAAACATTGAAAGCATCAATGGCTAGAATTGAAGAATTTATGACAGAGCTATCAAGGTTCATGGATACACATATAGCTAGATTGGATGCACCCTTGAGGGATTCGGAAAATCAATTGCATGTCAGGGAGAACATAACCCAACAATCAATCCTTGGGATACTGAAATCCCAAAACTAAAGGACAAAGAGGAAATTCCGAAACCTCTGAGTCCAGTACATGTTGATGAGAAAGAATGTCAAACAGTGGATGAGTCTGCCGAGAGTTCTGCCGTAGCAGTAGAGAAACCTGAACAGGGCAATGTCACGATATCATTCAACGAGGCCGATGAGAGTAATGCTCTAAAAAATTTTGAGTCTAATTCCCAGATGTTACGGCAGCAATGATACTGAAAAAGGATGCTGAGGATTACTCTCACTCACAGCTGCCGGGGCAGTTACACGAAGACATGTTCGATCAACAAGATGGCAATGTCGTGATAATGGAAAATAAGATGGTACTGAATGAACCTTTTGAATTCTTTAGAAACTCATCTCTTCCATTGCAGGTATATTTCGAGGAGTCAACGTTACAAGATTTGAAGCCATCACAAATAGGATATGATTGTTTGGAAGATGATATTTCTATGGTAACTCCATCTAATATTAGTTCCAAGCCGAAGTCTCTACTGATGGAGATTACTGAGAAGCATAAGAAACAATGTGGGTTGATTCTTGAAGACTTCAAGAAAGATGGTTCTTCAATTGACTTACACCGAATTTTGGCAAAAGATTGCCACGACAATTGACTATCACAACAACTATCACGACAACGAAAGCTATATCCAACTATTATGGAAGTGAACGACAATGAGGTAATTAAATGGTTAGATGTTGATATAATTTTTTTTCTAACAATTTATTTTTGCCTTCAGAAACAATATCAAGATGGAGGACATGCATGGAGTACAAGAGAACACGAAAGAAAGACACCTCCACCAAGATAATACAAAGGGGACTATCCATATTATTATGCTCCAAACCTTTTTGGGCAGAATTGTAACTCGTTGGAGGGTGTAGATGGACTATAAGAAATATCGGAAATGACCCTCCATAAGTTTTCTTTATATTCTTATTTTTCTCTTCTATTTTATTTGGTATTTTCATGAATTCGCTTAATTATAGTATTTAAGAATAAATATCTTCTCATTATTTGAATATTTTTTTTGATGTTTATTTTTAAGTTAGGACAATAAAGCAGGAAAAACAGAGAAGTAATTCACAGCAAGAAGTCTGCTACCGTGGTAGTGCATAGTGTCAGAGCCGCAACATTCTTAACGGGCAAAAACAATGTAACGGCTATCTGCCGAGGCAGTTAAATGCCAACGGGCAGAAAATTCCAAATGGCTACAAAACGGCTAGTGGTTTAAACGGTCACACTGTCGAGGCCTATATAAGCAGCTTCCTTATTTAAGCTATTCACTTTGCATTCTTTGTTAATCTTACCAAATCTTCCTTACAATACTCTCTGAATTCTTACCCACATTCTTGCACTTTACAGCTTATTTTCAAGAACATCTCATCAACATTCGAATCCTCCATGGCAGCATACAAACGCTTTGCCAATATCATTATAGCAGAATGATTCCAAAGGTCTTTCGTTGCATGACAGTTATGGGAGGAACAAGGATTCCAACACACGAGTGAAGAAAACTATGACATCGACCAATTCTTATTCAACAAGATTGAAGACCAAGATTGGGAAAAATTTTGCCTTCAACCTCCCATAGCAAATGCCATAATTGTAAGAGAATTCTATGCGCATTGCCTGAACAAGGAAACGTTGTTCGTCTACTACCGGGGTAAGCCAGTAAAGCTTGATGCCGAGACAATCAACGATTACTACGGCCTTATCCCCATACGCGATGAACATTATGAATTTGCAGCCAATACCGAGGATTACGAGGTCATCAAGGATAAACTTTACTACGACAACACTCCATGGGAAACCGGTGCCCATAGGGGTTGTGTAACAAGGCTCAGCCTTAAACCCGAAGCCAAGCTCTGGTGCACATTTGTCAAGCGACGCCTCATGCCCACCTCCCACAACAGTACAGTTGATAGAAGAAGATTGTTGCTCATTCATTCAATCATCAACAAAAGGACCATCAATGTTGGAGAGATCATTCTTCAAGAAATTTGTGATTACGGTAAGAAAGAATGAGGTCCACTATATTTCCCTAATTTAATCTCTGTCCTCTACATTGCTGCAGGTGTCCCTATAGAAGAAACCGATGAATACACAATACAAAGGCAAGGTTGGACAAGAGAATTCTACCACAGAGTGATTCAGATCACCCAAGCAGACTCAGTGCAGGCAACACCCCAACAATTCACTACTGATTTCACTGTTGTATGGTAGTATACGGTAGAAGCACCTGACAATGCCCAAGCCACTGTCGCAGCAGATCCATATCAGGAGATTTTGTAGAGGATGTCGGACATGGACCTACGCCAGTATCGATACATAGAATATTAGAGAGATTTCAATACCACTCTTGCCAACATACTGATCTAGAATTTTCCCACACATGGGATGCAGTTTCCAGAATTTCCCCTAACATTTTCGTCACTGCCGTACCTTACACAGAGACAACCCCTGCCCCAAGGCCTCGACCATCCTTTAACACTAGGCCACAACAACAGTTTCACGCTGCCGGCCCATCCAGACCTGCAAGCATGGCCGCCGCATCATCCAGCAGCAGGCGGCCTTCAAAAAGGAGAGCTGTCTTCAACTCTCCACCATCGAGTCCTATCCTCATAGGCAGTTTCTCTAGATATAATCTCTCTAGACAGATTGATGAGTATGTCCATGAGAGCCTATCGCATGCCCAAGAAGGAATACCAGCTACCGAGGCAGGAAGAGAAACAAAGGTGATGCATACAGACGACGAAGTAGAAGGAGATGAAGTTACTGCCCCACTGCAGAAACAAACACCCACCAGGGTACAATCGCCCCGACATGAAAAAATACATCAATCACCAGGACAAGGATCCAGACAGAAAGCATCTGTAGGAAACCTAGGAGGGCAGCTATTTCCAGCAGCTCTTCTGAATCACAATCAGAATCTCTTTAATCTCTGTTGCTTTAATATCCTTGTTTACTTTTGCATGCTGTATATTTTAAGCATTGAGGATAATGCTCGGTTTGAGTTTGGGGGAGATTATAGGTGTAGAAGCACTACTGAGGCTACCCAATGCTGCGACATTACCTTGAAAAGGGAGTAAATTTTTTCTAAAATTTTCTTACAATATTCTCTTTTCTTGAATTTCTGTTTGTAATCTTGCACTGCCCTACATCAGCTTTGCTTTAGTTTACTCCTTTAAGGCTATAGAAATCTTTCTCCTTACCATGGCTAAGTTCTGTTTTGAAGGGATAACCATAGGATACTCATGAAATAAACTTAGAAGCTTGCTTTAGGGTTAGAAAGAAAAAAACACTTTTTGGACTTGTTTGACTTAGGAGTTCTTTTAATAAACTTAAGTGATAAAGACTTAGAACCTTTTGGAAAAATAAGTAGAGGTGCTTATCACTGGCTCTAGTTTTGCTCTCCTTCATGCTAGAGGCGCCCGAAACTGGCTCTAGTATGCTAAATAGGTGGTTAATAAGAAACAAATAAGAAAAAGAAGAAGAAAATAGAAAACGCATATCTTGAGGTACCTGAAATTGGCTCAAGACTTATTGTTTTAAGGAGATAGCTTTAGTCCAAAATTCTATTTGTCTTGAACTTAGAGTTTATCTAAGAAAACCTTGAATCAACCTTGTCTATAAAACGCACACACTCGTCTAGCCTTATAGCTTGTCTCTTAATAAAAATCCTTGGGTAAACTACTGGCTAGAACAGAAAGATAGATTTGACCATGGTGGGGAGAATAGATGGAAAAGTAAGACCAAAGGGGAGTAAGGTTTGGCAATTTAATGTTTTGTATTGCTTGAGGACAAGCAATAGTTCGAGTTTAGGGGTATTTGATGAGTGCCTAAAAGGCAATTATTTTCGACCCTTCTCATGGTACTTTATGTATCTATTATACACCAACTTGAATTGAAATATGGACTCTTTGCGCAAATATTGGATATTTCGTTATCATTACTTACCAAATCAATATATATAGAGAATACATATATTATTACATATTCTGTACATACAGAAATATCCAGGGCCGAAGCGGCAGAGAAACAGTGTTAAGGCCAAGGCAGAAGACAAGGCCGCGGAAGAATCCAGTATGGCAGCACCAACAATGGAGGTGCAATGAAAGATAAAGATATAGAGAATATTCTAGAAGATACAATGCATCAATTGGACCAGACTAGCGTGCTAAAAGCCTAAGTCAAAGACCAAGCGAGAAAACCCTTCTAGAAGGTGGCAAACTTGGAAATATCAAATCCCTTGAATAAGACTTGTTCCTTACTCCAAGTTGAAGTCTATTTAGGAAAGGTTTGCCTTAGGTTAAGACTATATATACCATAGCCGGCCACATTGTTTTGAGAGAGCCGATTTTTAGAGAAATCCTTCTCCTTAAGAATTGTACCTAAACGACGACATATTCTAAATTTCTTAGGGATAGGTGAAGGTTGTAGATATTAGTGAAAGGATATTGATTCTTGCTTCTTTGTTCTTATGTAATAATTATATCAAAGTTTGCTTATCCTATTGTCATTCCTTGTTCTTGCATTCAAGCTCAAGAGAGAAGTTTGTAAGTAATATATTTATCTAGCATTGAGAGGTGTACATTCACGAAAGGGATAAGTACGGTGTTGTAGACACTAACTCGTCCTAGAGATAAGTTAAGAGTTTCAGCAACTAAAAGAAGTGTTGGATTGGTTGGTGGTTATCGTTGATTTACACCGAGAGGTATCGTCAAGGACCAGTCATCAACAACACTCTGACTTAGAGATAAACGGAGTCAACTACGTATACTTTGCTGAGCTTTGATACCTCTACCCAAGAGCAAGAGATTGCCACGGCAGAGAACACCAATACTACCGAGGCTTTATCTGCAGTACTGTCGAAGCAGTGTTGTGTAATTGCACTGGACAAGAAGAAGATCAATTGAATCCACTAATTGAAGCAACTGGATCCTACCTGCTTTCTTTATATCGTTCTCAACCTTTTATTTTATGTTTTTTTATTTAATTACTTAGTTAGATAAACCAAATCCACTTATCTGTGTTTTTACTTTATTTTCAGGAGCAAGGGAAAAAGATGAAATATATTAAGTATACCAATCCCTGTGGAGACGATACACGATATACTTATCACTTTATTACTTAGCGACGTGTACATTTGTACTCAATTGCGTTCTTTACACGAATCAAAAACGTACTCGTAAAGGTAAAAAATTTATTTTTCCCTGCTGATTTCTATGTCATTGACATGGAAGATGATCGCACCAATGTCTCTTCCGAAATTTTACTTGGTAGACCCTTTTTGAGCATATCACATGCCGAAATTGATGTAAGAAGTAGAATTCTTACCATGGAGTTTGACGGCGAAGTGGTAAAGTTTGACGTGTATAAGACTCCTCAACATCCTTAGCCCGATTAACGAGCACATCGAACTCAGTGTACTCCGCAGCCAACAAGTAAGTCTTGATCTCCGGATCCAAACCATATCGGAACCTATCACACCTCTTATGCTCCGTAGGAACCAACTCAGGAGCATAGTGACTCAACCGGATAAACTGTATCTCATAGTCAGCCACACTCCTAGTGCCCTGCACCAGGGACATGAACTCCCTCTTCCTCGCATCCTCGTACTGCGGACCCAAGAACTTCCGCACAAAGGCGGTCCTGAAGTACTCCCAAGTCAGGTTAGCAACTGCTACCCCCGCTCTCGTGGTAGTCCACCATCTATAAGCATCCCCATGAAGCAGAGAGACCACACATCCCATCCTACGGGCATCCTGACAGTCCAGCTGATCCAATATCCTCTCGGTACTGGCCAACCACTCCTCAGCTGCACTCGGATCAGATCCACGGAAATCAACACCTCTCAAGCTACGCAAACGCTCAAGTGGTAAACCTGGGGTAACAATAACGGCAGGTACGGGAGCCGATACATGCACTCCTGCCATAGCTGCCCAAAACGTACCCGTCATAGCCTGTATGAACGGGGCAAGGTCTACAAACTGACCTCCCACTGGAACCGGAGGCACATCAGCGGGTGGCACGCCAACTGGTGGAGGAGGTGGAAGCGGTTCCTCCCTCACATTCGCCTCTTCCCCGGCCTGAGCATCGGTGATCAAGCTCGCGGTAGCACGCGTCTCACGTCTCGGAGGCATTATCCAAACACATCAAACACGCAATTTTTAAAACATAATATCAAAACATATTAAACTTACATTCGGGCAAGATCCGAGGGAAACCGAAGAACATCTAAAAACATATTGGCATAGGCAATGTGTAACTGACCATCCCTTTTACTCATAGTCATTCTAGATGCACTCATAATGCGTAGGTATGGACACAACAAAACATATCATATTCAATCTAACATTCTAACATACCAAAACAAAACATGGCAAACCAACAACACACTTTACAACCCAACAATACATTTTTCAAACCTGGCTCTGATACCACCAAATGTAACCCCCTTAGCCCGGCCTAGACAAAACCGGCACTAATGGGTTACACGGGGAATATCAAACTGAACCCGCGAGAGTCTGATTCGATAAACAACCCTAAACCGTTATATTTTTTTATTTTATCTTAGCTAGATGTATATTCTTACTCCTACATGTCATGGTCTCATACGAAGCACTACCGGTGACACATTAATTAAAATATGCATTCGATTAAACACAAACGTGGTTTAACGACTAAAGCATAAAACTTTTAAATACGATTAGCAAGGTAGAAATTCTTTCCATCAATGTTCAGTTAAACACCCAAGCATACTTCACAGCAAGTTTCAACTCAAACGTATTATTCTAACATCGTTAATTGCATGTTTAACTAATTTAAAGACCAAAATGTAAATCTTCCAAAATACAAGAACTTCAACCAAATTAAATTAACCATCTTGAAATTAAATCAACTTTAAGCATGCATGTAAAATTTCAGCTCAAAATAACATCTACAAGTACCTTAATCGAACAAAGGAAGATAACCGGGACTAAAATATAATTTCCAGCAACTTTCAATTCTAGGTGATCAATGGTTTCGAAACCTTCCCAGAGGTTCCGAAACTCTTTGAAAAAGGTTTCGAAACTTTCCTTGAAAGTTTTGAAACTTATCGTGTCCAGTAACTTCCAGAATTGAAACTGCCCGAAAGGTTCCGAAACCTTATGAAGGTTTCGAAACTATTTGACAAAGGTTTCGGAACCTTCAATCAAAGGTTTCGAAACTTTGGGTCTGGAACCAATTGTTTCATTTCACTAAGTACAAACCAAATGCTCGATACTTAACCATTAATTAAAACCTCTAAATGCATCAGTCCTAAACATGATTAACAACATATGGCACATAATTAACTACGTCATGGACATCATTCAAGCTATAGGCATGCTCCCTAAGAAGAGATTAACAACATAGCAATCATGATAGTACATGCTTCGACAATTCAAACAATTCCCAAAGTTCAACAATAACAATCAACGTTAATGGTCTTATTCCAATATGATTCAAAGCCTAAGAATACACTCCTCACATAGGTTGTGTTACACATTGCCTTACCCAATTTATTTGCCAAAAACATAACAAATTCAATGTGATTCTTCCCCTTGGTTCCCTTGCCTCGAGTGAAGCTCCAAGTGCTTTTATTTCTCTACATGGATGAAAAGAGAGCTTAAGAAAACATGCTTAGTGAGGAAGCTCTACACAAATCATCAATACATCTATTTAAAACCATGATGAAACCATTATTTGCAACACATTGTTAAATCATGCATGCTAACATCTCATGCTCATGTTCTTCAAATCATATGCATCCTTGACTTCAAATAACCTTTTCAAAACAATTTATAAATGATTTACAATCTTATTCTCAAATTCATGTATGTGTATTGGCATTCTAGTGACCACTTAATGTGAACCTTGGGTTCACCGAATACACGGATCCTTTTTCTCAACATGCATCAGTCGGACACCTAGTCCCCCTTGTATACATGTTATCCCCCACTATGCACAGTTGGACACAAAGTCGCCCTTGTCTACGTATGGGTCGACTATATGCACGGTCGGACACAAAGTCACCCTTGTCTACATATAGTCAAGCTCTACACGCACGGTTAGACACAAAGTCGCCCTTGTTTACGTGTAGGCGGCACTACCACGCACGGTTGGACACAAAGTCACCCTTGTTTATGTATAGGCAATCTCATTATTATCTTTATTTTATAGTGCACTCAGTCCTAATGATATGTCATTCGTATTCGAATCTAAAGTTAGTGTCACTAAGCCAATATCATAATCAAATGTGCATGATAACTTCCTGCTCATAATGCATACATAATATGTTCAACAAATGAACCAAAGCCATGCCTAAAGGCAGCATCATGTATAAGGCAATTAACCACATTGTATTCCAAATCATTTCTCATAATTTTCCATAATCATGGATGCTAAATAAGCTATGCATTTCAGCAAGTAATTCTCATGTATGCACCATTTCAAATCATGCTCATGCATTTATATAAATCTCATTGCATTACAAACATAATGCCTTTATAAAATGTAGTCGAAACTCATATCGGCTTATCAAAACAAATACTTTACTTACTCTTGAACTATGGAAGGTTTTCATACTCTTCCATAGTCCCCAAAAACAGAGCATACTAAACGCGATTCGATTTAAATCCGTAACCACTAACCAACAAGCGAAATGAGCTTTTGCCGCTATCCGATGATCGCACCAACGCACCAGCAATCAAGCACCTTCTTGTACCTCTTCTACAACATTAAAAACAGAGTATTCTCACATCATAACATGTTCAAACCAACAGCCATATCCGATCACCATTAAACTACCGAAAACTTAGCCGAAAAGACCGAAAACTAAGCCGAAACGTAACCGAATAACATCAGCCCAAAACCTAATGAATCTAACATCTAATCCACCTCAATTATGAACAAAAAACACATCCAAACCATCCTTATACCTCCAGAAACATCTAAGCACCTAAACCAGCCCATAAAACAACCGAAAAGCACCTTAAAACTACACCGATTGCATTATTCTGGGATTAAATTAATGTGATATCAAATCAAGACTCAATTAATCATTTAATTAACATAAAAACATAATTGAACTCATCTAATTTCTAGCATTAAATGAGATCCAAAAAGATTTCACAAAAACATCACAAAATCACTAGATCTAACATTAAAAACATAGAATCAAGTTTTTATTCAAAGATTAGCAAGCTAATACTTGGGAATTTCAATAAAGAACCTTAGAAAAGAATAAAAATCCAGAAAATTACCTTCAAGATCTATTCACTAAAAATATGTAATTTTCCCCTTCTTGATTCCTTGCAATTTGATGTAGATTTGATGAAATTGATGCATAGGTTTTGTAAAGGATGGAAGGATGATGCAAATGATGTAATATTTGTGGAAAAAGATGCAAAAATCAGCAAGGAATTGAAGAGAAAAGATGAAGAGAAAGTAGAGAGAAAATGAGAGAAAGAAAAATAGGAGAAAAAGTGGTTTTGAGAGTAAATGATTAAAAATCCAATTAAAGTACTTAAAAATACATTTTGGTGAATAAATCATTATTAAAAATTAGAAATGGGTTTATGGCCCTCTAAGGATTCTAAGTTTAGCTTGCTTTTCAATTTAGTCACTAAAAACATATAATTGCCGAAAATTACAAAATAGTCCTCCAATTTTCCAAAAATTACTAATCGGTCACTTATGCATAATTAAGCATAATTAAAAATCATCATAAAATCCAAATTATTTTCTTTTAAATTTTGAAACAAAATTTTAATATTTCAAACCATATTCCAAAACTATTATTTTTCATAATTAAAAATATCCTTATTTTATTTTTTTTCCCGGAATTAATGAACCGGAGAATCCGATTCGACCCGAATCGTATTCCCCTAACCAAGCCTAAACTAATAACCCAAAAAACGGGATGTTACAACTCTCCCCCTCTTAAGAAAAATTCGTCCTCGAAATTACCTGAAGTAAACAAGTGAGGAAACTGCTTCTCCATGCTTTTCCTTGTCTCCCAAGTTGCTTCTTCAACACCTCGGTGTTTCCAAAGCACTTTAACCAAATCTATGGTCTTCCCTCGAAGAACCTTTGTATCCACATCCAAAATTCTCACTGGTTCTTCCTTATAACTCATATCCTCTCTTAACTCGATCTCCTCAACTGGTATAACATGAGAAGGATCCGATTTATATCTACGAAGCATTGATACATGAAAAACATCATGCATCTTACTCAACTCCTCCGGTAACCTCAACCTGTAAGCAACAGGACCAACACGCTCCAACACCTCATATGGTCCAATAAAACAAGGACTCAACTTACCCTTACGTCCAAATCTCATTACCTTCTTCTATGGAGAAACCTTAAGAAACAATTTGTCCCAACATCATACTCTATCTCCCTACGTTTCAAATCGGCATAGGACTTCTGCCTATCCGAAGCTTCCTTAAGTTTAGCACATATCAACTTAACTTTCTCATCCGTATCCTTCAACACTTGAGGCAAAGAAACATATTTCTGTCCAACTTCTTTCCAACACAAAGGTGTACGACACTTACGCCCATATAACGCCTCAAACGGTGCCATCTGTATACTCGTCTGAAAACTATTGTTATAAGCAAACTCTACCAACGACAATTGCTTCTCCCAAGAACCTTAAAACTCGATGATACAACACCTCAACATATCCTCCAAAGTCTGAATAACACGCTCAGACTGTCCATCCGTCTGTGGACGATAAGCCGTACTAAAACTAAGCCTCGAACCTAAAGCTGTCTGCAAACTCCTCCAAAACTTGGATGTAAACCGCGGATCTCTATCCGATATGATTGACTTAGGAACACCATGCAACCTTACCACCTCAGAAACATACAAATCCGCCAACTTATCCATGGAATACGTCGTATGCACGGCAAGAAAAAGTGCACATTTCGTAAACCTATCAACAATCACCCATATAGAATCCTTTTTGGACGGTGTTAAAGGTAACCCCATCACAAAATCCATGGTAATTCTCTCCCATTTCCATTCTGGAACCTGAACCGGTTGTAACAAACCTGCAGGGAACTGATGTTCAGCTTTCACCCGCTGACACACCATACAACGAGAAACAAACTTCGTCACATCTCTCTTTAAACCAACCCAAAAGTACACACTTTTGAGATCTCTATACATCTTCACACTACCCGGATGCATAGCAAACGGACTAGTATGAGCCTCCACCAAGATAGCTTGCCTCAACTCCTGATCATCCGGCACCACAATCCGACCTCTAAAACACAACACCTCATCATCATCAAAATGATACTCGATCGGTCTACTCTCAGCAATGTCCTCCACAAAAGGTACCAAAGACTCATCCTCTAACTGTTTCACCTTGATCATCTCAACCAAAACCGGTTTTACTTGCAATTTCGCCACTAAACCACCTTTCTTAGAAATACTCAATCTAGCAAACATTGCTCTCAACTCAACCGCCACCTTACGGCTCAAAGCATCGGCCACTACATTGGCTTTCCTCGGATGATACTCAATAGATAAATCATAGTCCTTAAGCAACTTCATCCATCTTCGTTGCCTAAGATTCAAATCCTTTTGTGACATGAGACACTTCAGACTCTTATGATCCGTATATATAGTACACTTCTCTCCATACAAATAATGTCTCCAAATCTTCAAGGCAAAAACCACCGCCGCCAACTCCAAATCATGAGTAGGATAGTTCTTTTCATGTACCCTCAACTGTCTAGAAGCATAAGCTACAGTTTTCCCCTCTTGCATCAAAACACACCCAAGACCAACGTATTATGCATCACTATAAACCACGAAATCCTTACCGGATTCGGGTTGAACCAACACCAGTGCACTAGTCAACACTTCTTTCAACTTCTCAAAAATCTTTTGTTGACTTTCTTTCTACTTAAAAGGAACCTTCTTTTGCAACAACTTAGTCATAGGAGCAGCAATGCTCGAAAAACCCTCAACGAACCTACGATAATACCCAGCCAAACCTAGGAAACTCTGAACCTCCGACACCGATCTCGGTTGCTTCCAACCCATAACAGCCTCTATCTTCTTTGGATCAACACTAATACCCTTTTCCGACACCACATGACCAAGAAACACCACCTCTTTTAACTAAAACTCACACTTACTTAACTTAGCATACAACTGGTTCTCTTTCAACGCTTGCAATACCAACCGCAAATGCCGATCATGATCTTCCTCGGTATGTGAATACACGAGGATATCATCTATGAACACCACTACAAACTGATCCAAGTATTCATGAAACACTCGGTTCATCATATCTATAAAAGCAACAGGGCCATTTGTCAACCAAAACGGCATCACCAAAAATTCATAATGACCATACCTTGTCCGAAAAGCTATTTTCAACACATCCTCCTCTTTCACTTTCAACTGGTAGTACCCCGATCTCAAGTCAATCTTCGAGAACACACTTGCTCCTCGAAACTGATCAAACAAATCATCAATCCTCGGTAAAGGATACTTATTCTTCACGGTCAACTTATTCAATTGCCGATAATCAATGCACATCCTCATTGTGCCATCTTTCTTCTTCACAAACAACACCGGTGCACCCCAAGGTGACACACTCGGTCGTATAAAACCACGGTCAAGCAACTCTTGCAACTGCATCTTTAACTCCTTTAACTCCTTAAGTGCCATGCGATAAGGAGCAATGGACACCAGATTAGTACCAGCATAAGTCTCAATACTAAACTCCATATCATGATCAGGAGGTAATCCTGGCAGCTCCTCAGGAAAAACTTCCAAAAAGTCACAAACTGTTCGAATGAACCTCTCCTATCCCCGGGTTCATCAAATATGCTAGATATGCTATACCTCCATGTTGCATCAACCTTTCTGCTTGTAAGGCCGAAACTACATTGGACAAGAATCCGGTATACTCACTCTTAACCATAACCTCGCCACCATCTAACAACATCAAGGTAACCCGTTTCTTTTCAAAATCCACTACACCTCTATGCTCCGTCAACCAATCAACTCCCAAGATAAGGTCAAAACCATGAAACGGCAACTCCATCAAGTCAACCTCAAAGACATGCCCTTGCACCTCCAACGGACATCTCCTATACAACCTCCTAACAGTCACCGTCTCACCCAAAGAACTAGTAACCACAACTCCCACATCTAAAACATCAACAGGGATATCCAACATATATGCATACTCACTCAAAACATAAGAATGTGTAGATCCCGAATCTATCAAGGAAAACAATGGTACATTTCGTAAAAAAAAAGTACCTACAACCACATCTGTAGCATTACGGGTCCCACGCTGAGCATAAACTCTACGGCCATCTCCCTATCTCTGGAAAGGACCTCTACCTCCACCGCATCCTCTGCCAGGTACCATGGAAACCTCAGCTCGATTACCAGCCTCACCAGCAAACCTCGGACAATCCCTCCTCCTGTGATCCTTAGATCCACAATGCATACAGGCACCAGTGGCCCACCAACACTCTCCCAGATGGCGTTTAGAACACAAATTACAAACTGCTGCATCACCACCACCACTACCAAACTGCTGAGCACGACCATCGTGTCCAAAATCACCCTGGCGTCGATCAGCTCTATATCGGTTATCCCGAAACTTCTTACCCTTACCACCTTGGGTACTAGCCTCAGCAGGCCTCTTTCCGACATTAGAAGACTTCCTAGCCTCCCTCAGAGACTCCTCAACATCCTTAGCCCGATTAACGAGCACATCGAACTCAGTGTACTCCGTAGCTAACAAGTAAGTCTTGATCTCCGAATCCAAACCATATCGGAACCTATCACACCTCTTATGCTCCGTAGGAACCAACTCAGGAGCATAGTGACTCAACCGGATAAACTGTATCTCATAGTCAGCCACACTCCTAGTGCCCTACACCAGGGACATGAACCCCCTCTTCCTCGCATCCTCGTACTGTGAACCCAAGAACTTCCGCACAAAGGCGATCCTGAAGTACTCCCAAGTCAGGTTAGCAACTGCTACCCCCGCTCTCGTGGTAGTCCACCATCTATAAGCATCCCCCTGAAGCAGAGAGACCACACATCCCATCCTACGGGCATCCTAACAGTCCATCTGATCCAAGATCCTCTCGGTACTAGCCAACCACTCCTCAGCTGCACTCGGATCAGATCCACGGAACTCAACACCTCCCAAGCTAAGCAAACGCTCAAGTGGTAAACCTGGGGTAACAACAACGGTAGGTGCGGGAGCCGATACATGCACTCCAGCCATAGCTGCCTGAAACGCACCCGTCATAGCCTGTATGAACGGGGCAAAGTCTCCGAACTGACCTCTCACTAGAACCGAAGGCACACCAGCGGGTGGCACGCCAACTGGTGGAGGAGGTGGAAGCGGTTCCTCCCTCACATTCGCCTCTTCCTCGGCCTAACCATCGGTGATCAAGCTTGCGGTAGCACGCGTCTCACGTCTCGGAGGCATTATCCAAACACTTCAAACATGCAGTTTTTAAAACATAATATCAAAATATATTAAACTTATATTCGGGAAAGATCCAAGGAAAACCGAAGAATATCTAAAAACATATTGGCATAGGCAATGTGTAACTGACCACCCCTTTTACTCATAGTCATTCTAGATGCACTCAAAATGCGTAGGTATGGACACAACAAAACATATCATATTCAATCTAACATTCTAACATACCAACACAAAACATGGCAAATTAACAACACACTTTACAACCCAACAATATATTTTTCAAACCTGGCTCTGATACCACCAAATGTAACCCCCTTAGCCCGGCCTAGATGAAACCGATACTAATGGGTTACACGGGGAATATCAAACTGAACCCGCGAGAGTCTGATTCGATAAACAACCCTAAACCGCTATATTTTTTTTATTTTATCTTAGCTAGATGTATATTCTTACTCCTACATGTCATGGTCTCATACGAAGCACTATCGGTAATACATTAATTAAAACATGCATTCGATTAAACACAAATGTGGTTTAAGGATTAAAGCGTAAAACTTTTAAATACGATTAGCAAGGTAGAAATTCTTTCCATCAATGTTCAGTTAAACACCCAAGCATACTTCACAGCAAGTTTCAACTCAAACGGATTATTCTAACATCGTCAATTGCATGTTTAACTAATTTAAGGACCAAAATGTAAATCTTCCAAAATACAAGAATTTCAACCAAATTAAATTAACCATCTTGAAATTAAATTAACTTTAAGCATGTATGTAAAATTTCAGCTCAAAATAACATCTACAAGTACCTTAATCGAACAAAGGAAGATAATCGGGACTAAAATATAATTTCCAGCAACTTTCAATTCTAGGTGATCAATGGTTTCGAAACCTTCCCAGAGATTTCGAAACTCTTTGAAAAAAGTTTCGAAACTTTCAAGGCGTCCAGTAACTTCCCAGAATTGAAACTGCCCGAAAGGTTCCGAAACCTTATGAAGGTTTCGAAACTATTTGAAAATGGTTTCGGAACCTTCAATCAAAGGTTTCAAAACTTTGGGTCTGGAACCAATTGTTTCATTTCACTAAGTACAAACCAAATGCTCGATACACAACCATTAATTAGAACCTCTAAATGCATCAGTCCTAAACATGATTAACAACATATGACACATAATTAACTACGTCATGGACATTATTCAAGCTATAGGCATGCTCCCTAAGAAGAGATTAACAACATAGCAATCATGATAGTACATGCTTCGACAATTCAAACAATTCCCAAAGTTCAACAATAGCAATCAACATTAATGGTCTTATTACAAGATGATTCAAAGCCTAAGAATACACTCCTCACATAAGTTGTGTTACACATTGCCTTACCCAATTTATTTGCCAAAAACATACCAAATTCAATGTGATTCTTCCCCTTGGTTCCCTTGCCTCGAGTGAAGCTCCAAGTGCTTTTATTTCTTTGCATGGATGAAAAGAGAGCTTAAGAAAACATGCTTAGTGAGGAAGCTCTACACAAATCATCAATGCATCTATTTAAAACCATGATGAAACCATTATTTGCAACACATTGTTAAATCATGCATGCTAACATCTCATGCTCATGTTCTTCAAATCATATGCATCCTTGAGTTTAAATAACCTTTTCAAAACAATTTATAAATGATTTACAATCTTATTCTCAAATTCATGTATGTATATTGGCATTCTAGTGACCACTTAATGTGAACCTTGGGTTCACCGAATACACGGATCCTTTTTCTCAACATGCATCAGTCGGACACCTAGTCCCCCTTGTATACATGTTATCCCCCACTACGCACGGTTGGACACAAAGTCGCCCTTGTCTACATATGGGTCAACTATATGCACGGTCGGATAGAAAGTCACCCTTGTCTACATATAGGCAAGCTCTACACGCACGGTTAGACATAAAGTCGCCCTTGTTTACGTGTAGGCGGCACTACCACGCACGGTTGGACACAAAGTCACCCTTGTTTACGTGTAGGCAATCTCATTATTCTCTTTATTTTATAGTGCACTCGATCCTAATGACATGTCATTCGTATTCGAATCTAAAGTTAGTGCCACTAAGCCAATATCATAATCAAATGTGCATGATAACTTGTTGCTCATAATGCATGCATAATATGTTCAACAAATAAACCAAAGCCATGCCCAAAGGCACCATCATGTATAAGGCAATTAACCATATTGTATTCCAAATCATTTCTTATAATTTTCCATAATCATGGATTCTAAATAAGCTATGTATTTCAGCAAGTAATTCTCATGTATGAACCATTTCAAATCATGCTCATGCATTTATATAAATCTCATTGCATTACCAACATAATGCCTTTATAAAATGTAGCCGAAACTCATATCGGCTTATCAAGACAAATACTTCACTTACTCTTGAACTATGGAAGGTTTTCACACTCTTCCATAGTCCCCATAAACAGAACGTACCAAACGCGATTCGCTTTAAATCTGTAACCACTCACCAACAAGCGAAATGAGCTTTCGCCGCTATCCGATGATCGCACCAACGCACCAGAAATCAAGCACCTTCTTGTACCTCTTCTACAACATTAAAAACAGAGTATTCTCACATCATAACATGTTCAAACCAACAGCCATATCCGATCACCATTAAACTACCGAAAACTTAGCCGAAAAGACCGAAAACTAAGCCGAAACGTAACCGAACAACATCAGCCCAAAACCTAATGAATCTAACATCTAATCCACCTCAATTATGAACAAAAAACACATCCAAACCATCCTTATACCTCCAGCAACATCTAAGCACCTAAACCAGCCCATAAAACAACCGAAAGCACCTTAAAACTATACCGATTGCATTATTCCGGGATTAAATTAATGTGATATCAAATCAAGACTCAATTAATCATTTAATTAACATAAAAACATAATTGAACTCATCTAATTTCCAACATTAAATGAGATCCAAAAAGATTTCACAAAAACATCACAAAATCACTAGATCTAACATTAAAAACATAGAATCAAGTTTTTATTCAAAGATTAGCAAGCTAATACTTGGGAATTTCAATAAAGAACCTTAGAAAAGAATAAAAATCCAGAAAATTACCTTCAAGATCTATTCACCAAAAATATGTAATTTTCCATTTCTTGATTCCTTGCAATTTGATGTAGATTTGATGAAATTGATGCATAGGTTTTGTAAAGGATGGAAGGATGATGCAAATGATGTAATCTTTGTGGAAAAAGATGCAAAAATAAGCAAGGAATTGAAGAGAAAAGATGAAGAGAAAGTGGAGAGAAAATGAGAGAAAGAAAAATAGGAGAAAAAGTGGTTTTGAGAGAAAATGATTAAAAATCCAATTAAAGTACTTAAAACACATTTTGATGAATAAATCATTGTTAAAAATTAGAAATGGGTTTATGGCCCTCTAAGGATTCTAAGTTTAGCTTGCTTTTCAATTTAGTCACTAAAAACATATAATTGCCGAAAATTACAAAATAGTCCTCCAATTTTCCAAAAATTACTAATCGGTCACTTATGCATAATTAAGTATAATTAAAAATCATCATAAAATCCAAATTATTTTCTTTTAAATTTTGAAACAAAATTTTAATATTTCAAACCATATTCCAAAACTATTATTTTTCTTAATTAAAAATATCCTTATTTTATTTTTTTTCTCGGAATTAATAAATCGGAGAACCCAATTCGTCCCGAATCGAATTCCCCTAACCAAGCCTAAACTAATAACCCCCAGAACGGGATGTTACATTATTAGGATTGAGTGCACTATAAAAATAAAGAGAATAATGATGATGTCTACACGTAAACAAGGGTGACTTTGTGTCCGACCGTGCGTGTAGAGCTTGCCTATATGTAAAAAAGGGTGACTTTTTGTCCAACCGTACATATAGTTGACCCATACGTAAACAAGGGTTACTTTGTATTCGACCGTATGTAGTGGGGGTAACATGTATACAAGGGTGACTATGTGTCCGATCGATGCATTTTGAGATCAAAAGTCTCCACTTATGGAAAATGGGATCCGTGTATTCGGTGAACTAAAAGTTCACATTAAGTGATCACTAGAAAGCCAATATGCATACATGAAGTGAAATGATATTCTTGTGCATGACACATGAAATGATTTGACAATGTTGATGAGAATGATTTGGTTTTACTCATTTCAATTAAGCATAAAGGATGCAAACATGACATTTAAAATGATTTTGTTTTATGCATTGATGACCTTATGTAGATCTTCCTCACTAAGCATGTTTACTTAAGCTCTCTTTTCATCTTTGCAGAAAAATAAGGGCACTCGGGACTACATTCGGAGCAAGGAAACCAAGGGGAAATGTTATCTCAAATTTTGGTATATTTTGGCAAATAAGTTGGGTCTTGGCAATGTGTAAACCCAACCTTTGTGAGGAGTGTGAATTTTGGCTTTAGTTTATGTTAAATGAGACCTATGTGCTTTTATTGTTAATTGATGGACTATGGTATTGTCTGGATTATTAAAGCATGTACTTGCATGAATATTATGATTTTAATCATGTTATAGGTAGCATGCCTATAGGTTGTTTGGGGTCCTTGACGTTGATAATCATGTGTTATATGTTGTTCTTTATGCTTAGGATTTATACATATAGTTGGTGGTGATTAACGGTTGTGTATTGAGTCGATAATGTTCACTTAGTATGACGGAATTTTTAGGTTCCAGACCCAAAGTTTTGAAACCTTAGGGAAGGTTTCAAAACCCTTGCCAAACAGTTTCGAAACCTTCAGGAAGGTTTTGAAACCTTACGGGCAATTTCGATTTTGGAAAGTTACTGGACGCAAAAATTTCAAAACCTTCAGGGAAGTTTTGAAACCTTTATGGAAGGTTTCGAAACCTTTGGCTGCTAGAAATTGATAGCTGCTGGAAATTGCATTTTAGTCTCGGATATCTTTCTTTGTTCAATTAGGGTATCTACAGATGATATTTTAAGTTGAAATTTCACATGAATACATAAATTTGATTTAATTTCAAGATGGATAACTTAATTTGGACGAAGTCCTTATAATTTGAAAGATTTATATTTTAGTCCCTAAATTGGTGAAACATGCAATTGATGATGTTAGAATGTTTCGTTTGATTTGAAATTTACCGTGAGGTATATTTGTATGTTTAATTTAACTTTGATTGAACGAGTTTCTACTTTGTCTTTAGAATTTAAAAGTTTTATGTTTTAATCCTTAATTTACTAAAGTCTTTAATTGAATGCTTGTTTATGATTGGATTGTTTCCGTTAATACTTTATATGAGACCTTGACATGTAGGAATATAATTATGCATCTAGAAGAAAAAAATATATATCGGTTTTAGGTTTGTTTAACGAATCGTACCTTCGCGAGTTTGGTTCGATATTCCCCGTATACCCATTAGTGCTAGTTTCATCCAGGCCAGGCTAAGGGGGTTACATTTGGTAGTATCAAAGCTAGGTTTGGCAAGCTGGTTTGGTTTGTGTGGTGTTGTGTGATGGGATATGAATTATTGTCAATATGTTTGATAATTATGTTTGGTTAAAATGTTATGAATAATGTATACAAAAAGGATTGTCGGTTATACATTGCCAATGCCAACACATTTTCAGATGCTCTTCATTTTTTCCTTGGATCTTACCCAAATGTAAGTCTAATATGTTTTGATATTATGTTTTACATTATATGTTTAAAGTTTTTGGAATATGTTTCTGAGACGTAAGTCTTGAGCTAGTGCCGGTATGATCATTGATGGTCTAAATGTGGATGGAATGACTGCTAGGGAAGAACAATTTCTTCCTCTTCTGCCGTGGGTGTGCCTCCGGTTATGTAAGGAGGTCAGTTTGGGGATTTTTCATCGATTCTTTCAGGCTATGACAGGTGTATTTTAGACTATTGAAGCTGGTGTGGCTGTTGCTAATCTAACTTAGGGGTAGTTAACAAGTGGGTAGTTGAAGTTATTGAAATTGAGGATATTATTTGTGAGTGTGAATAATAATCATGCATAGAGTAAGAGCACATAATACATATATCTACAGATAATGTAGGGCATGCATGCATTCTTGAGCATGACATTAGAAATTGCATTTACATGCACATGCACTTGCATGGGCATTTATGAGGGTATACAGGAAATCATGCATACATTTTTTCAAACTTGTGAGTAGCTCCTTGAAGATGGAAGTGGTGCATGGTTGGTTCTTTTTGGGAGAAGGTTTGAAAAATGTGGGAAGGGATTTCTTTTGGTATTAAGCTTGATGTGTTATGGGCAAGCTACCCTTTTGGTTAGAGAATAGTCTTGGATGAGGAATGAGTGACTGGGCTCAGGGTTGTGAATGTTTGAAACTGAGGGGAAAACCCTGATTTATGGTTAGTTTGAGTTGATCATTAATAAAGGTAAGGCTGAGTTTTTCGGATTCTTTCTTGTTAGGGTTTGGAGGTTATAAGAAAGTTGCAGCATGTTTTGTAGTGTAAGGCAGGTTGGTGTTTTATGAGTAATGTGAATTTGTTTTATGGAAAAAGTGTTGTTTTATTGTCATTTTTGGTGAAAAAAAACTACATGGAATTCTTTGTAGTATGGTTAGTGTGCAGTTAGATCGAGACTTGTGACTGATCTGGTGTTTCTCCGTGAGGAGTATTTGGTCAAGGTGGAAAGCAAAATATGAGATATATATTGGTATGAGAGTTGTAGTATCATGGGTTTGAATTATGGATTGTTGTGACCTTGAGAGGTTTGGTTGTACTATAAAGGAGAAAAGTGTACATGTTGGGTTTATAAGGTGTTAAGTTGGATATATCTCGGCTAAAGTTAGATTGTGATGATGTTTGAAGTGGTGTATCGGGGACCATTGGATAGCTTATGGTTTGTATCAATTGTTCGGTCTTGTGGGCTTGCTTTTATCAAAAAGTGTTCGTGAGGGTTTGTGTTCGGTGGTTTCATGTCTGTGGATGTTTCACCAATATGGTTACTGCTTTGGCAAGGTTGTAAAATAAGAGATGTTAGAGAGGGTGGGAAGAATAGTTCTACAAGCTTGGATTTTATTGTGGTATAGTTGAAGTAAGAGTTGGTTTGTTGATGAGTTGATATTGGGAAGGAGTTTTGAGTTAAGTATCAAGGCACTTAAAGGTGTGTGGATCTTAAAGTTTGAAATATGGTGTTGAGTTGGTTAAGGTGGTTAAACCTTAAGTTGAAGGTATTATCGTTGATATGAGTATGATGTTGGATATTGACACAAAGTTGGTAAGTTTTTTGTATGATATGTTTTGTGGAATGTTAGCTATCGAGGGTGACTTGGCTTACATAAGGACGCTTGCGATGGAAGTTTGTTTTGTGGGGTAAGCCAGGGTTTTTGAAGAGTTACGAGGCAAACTTTTCGGTTAATCTATATGGAGACCTATTTAAATGTTGGAGCTATGTGCGAGACTCTACCTTGTTTAAGTTGATCAGGGATAAGTCGTGGCCAGATGTTTTTGAGGGTCTAGTTAAGGATGTGCTTGGCAAGGTTTAATTTTGTGCTGAGAATCCTTTTGTGTTATATGAGCCGCACGGTTGTTTCGAAGAGTGCCAAGTTGGAATGGTATCCTGATCAGGGCTTATGATAAACTTTTCTGTGGGACCAGAGGTAAGGTGTTATGGTAAAAGTTGGGGAAATCGAGTGTTTTTGAGTAAGCTTGTTTGGATTATGTCTGAGTCATGTGTAGATGATTACCATGTTGATAAGGTAAGCTTGAGTATCAATTTTCTTTGGGTTATTATTAGTAGTAAAGGTGCCAAGGTTGAAGTCGGAAAAAATCATCATAAGTTTGATAGTAAGATCTAGGGATGGTATGGAGTTTTCTTATGAGGGTTAGTGGATCAATCGTTTGTTTGAGTATAGTTTTCTTGGGTTTCTAAGTCCAATTAGAAAGATGGGTGAGAAGTGTGTCTGTAATATGTTAAAATTTGAGGGTTTCTAAGATCGACATAGGTTGCCAATTGGATGTTGGGTTTTTATCATCCATAGGTGAATGGATGGTATGTTGTGATGTTGTGGTATGGTTAATATGACTCTTATGAAGTTGTTGTAGTTGATGGGGTTTGCTTAAGACGGTGTTGACAGTATTGTGTAAAGTTAGTTTGAGACTTGCTGGTGGAGCATCATTATACGGAGTGGAGGTTGATGAAAGGTTTGGGTAGTTACCCGGTATGTAGGGGATGTTGGAAATGGAGATTAGTTTGACGGTGATAGTATGAAAACTGTTGCGGTTATCAAGAGTTGGTTATCAATCTTAGGTAAGAAAAATAGGGTTTTCTTTTGAGTTATGTTTTCTGTAAAGGTTGAGATAGTGTGATGGTTTGTGCGTTATTGTTTTGGTGTGAGGAATGAATCTGCTAGTTGTTCGAAGAGGGTAAGTGTGGGTTGTCTGTTACATATCATCTGGGGAAAGCTTATATGGTGGTTGATGCTTTGAGCCATAAGGTAGCGGTAGAGTTGAGAGCGGTGTTTTCTAAGTTGAGTATTTCAAGGAAGGTTTTGAATTGCAAGATGTTAAAGGTGAAACAATTGGAGGATGAGGCTTGGGTGCCTTTTGTAGAGGATATTGCTGAGGGTAGACCGACTGAATATCATTTTGATGATGATGAGGTGTTATGTTCTAGAGGACGGAAGGTGATGCCGGATGATGTTGAGTTGAGGCAAGCTATCTTGACAAAGACTCATTCTAGTCCGTTTACTATGCATCGGGGTAGCGTAAAGATGCATAGAGATCTCAAGAGTGTGTACTTTTGGGTTGGTTTGAAGAAGGATATGACGGAGTTTGTGTCTCGGTGTATGGTGTCAGCGAGTGAAAGCTAAACATCAGTTTCTTGCGGGATTATTACAACCGGTTCAAGTTCCGGAATGGAAGTGAGAGAGAGTTACCATGGATTTTTTGACGGGTTGGCCATTAACACCATTTAAAAAGGATTCTATATGGGTGATTGTTGATAGTTTTACGAAGTGTGTACATTTTCTTGCCGTGCATACAACGTATTCCATGGATAGGTTGGCGAAGTTGTATGTTTCTGAGGTGAAAAGATTGCATGGTGTACCTAAGTCAATCATATCGGATAGAGATCTGCGGTTTACATCTAAGTTTTGGAAGTGTTTGCAGGTGACTTTGGGCACGAGGCTTAGCTTTAGTACAGCTTATCATCCACAGACAGATGGTCAATCTAAGCGTGTTATTCAGACTTTAGAGGATATGTTGAGATATTGCATCATTGAGTTTCAAGGTTCTTGGGAGAAACAACTACCTTTGGTGGAGTTTTCTTATAACAATAGCTTTCAAGCTAGTATACAGATGGCATTGTTTGAGGCGTTATATGGGCGTAAGTGTCGTACACCCTTGTATTGGAATGAAGTTGGACAGAAGTATATTTCATTACCTCAAGTGTTGAAGGATACGGATGAGAAGGTTAAGCTTATTTGTGCTAAGCTTAAGGCAAAAGTCCTACGCCGATTTGGAGCGCAAAGAGATAGAGTATATTGTTGGGGACAAAGTGTTTCTTAAGGTTTCGCCATGGAAGAAAGTCAAGAGGTTTGGACGTAAGGGTAACTTGAGTCCTCGTTTCATTGAACCGTATGAAGTGCTGGAGCGTGTTGGTTCTGTTGCTTATCGTTTGAGGTTGCTCGGGGAGTTGAGTAGGATGCATGATGTTTTTCATGTGTCGATGCTTCGTAGGTATAGACTAGATCCTTCTCATGTTGTTCCAGTTGAGGAGATTGAGTTAAGAGCGGATATGAGTTATGAGGAGGAACCGATGAGTATCTTGGATGTGGATACAAATTTTCTTCGAGGAAAGACCATAGATTTGGTTAACGTGTTGAAGAGGCAACTTGGGAAACAAGGAAAAGTATGGAGGAGCAGTTTCCTCACTTGTTTGCTTCAGGTAAGAATTTCGAGGACGAAATTTTCTTAAGAGGGGGAGAGTTGTAACATCCCAATTTTGGGGTTAGTAGTTTGTGTGTTGGTTTAGGGGAATTCGATTCGGGTTGAATCGGGTTCTTCGGTTCGTTATTCCGAGAAAAATTAAAATAATAATATTTTAATCCAATAAGTAAAAATTTTGTGAAATGATTTAGAAACATTAAAATGATATTTTGAAACTAAAGGAATGTTATTTAAACTTTAATTTGATTTTTAATTAAGCCTAATTTTACACTAGTGACTATATTGTAAATTTTGGAAAGATTTATAAGATTTAATTTGTGATTTTTGAAAATGAGCATTTTTAGTGACTAAATTGGAAAGCAAGCTATACTTAGAATCCTTAGAGAACCATAAATCCAATTTATTTAATTAATGATTTATCCACCAAAATGGTTTTTAATTAGTTTTATTAAAAGATGATAATTTCATTTTCTCTCTTAACCACTTATTTTCTCATCTTTTCTCCCATATTTTCTCTCCATCTTCTTCTCCAAATTTCTTCAATTACTTATTAATTTCTTCATCATTTTCAATAAGATTTATTTCGTTTTACTCATCTTTTCATTCTCTACAAAATCTATTCATCAATTTTGCAAAATCAACAACTATTTTCAAGAAATCAAGGAGAAGATTTTTCATCTTTTTGGTGGAGTAAAGTATAAAAGGTAATTTTTTGATTTCTATTTTTTTTCTAAGGTTGTTTATTTAAATTCCCAAGTATTGGCTTGCTAATCAACAATTGAAACTTGATTTTATGTTTTTAATTCTAGATCTATAAATTTTATGGAGGTTTTTTGTGAAATCTTTTTAGATCTCAATTAATGTTCTAATTAGTTTGATTTAATTATGATATTATGTTATTTAAATGATTATTTGATTCTTGAATTGGTGGCATGTTAATTTAATCCCGGAATAATGTAATTGGTAGTGTTTTATGGTGGTTTCGGTTGTTTTAGGGGCTGTTTTAGGTGTTCTAATGTTTCTAGAGGTATAAATATGGTTTGAATGTGTTTTTGATTCATAATTGAAGTGGATTAGATGTTATATTCATTAGGTTTGGGGATGATGTTGTTTTGGATGCGTTTCGGCTTAGTTTTGGGTCTTTTCGGCTAGGTTTTCGGTAGTTTTGTGGTGATCGGATGTGGCTGCTGTTTTGAGTATGTTGTGATGTGAATATGCTCTGTTTTTAATGTTTTAGAAGAGGTAAAAGAAGGAGCTTAAGTGGCTGGTGCGTTGGCGTTGTCATCAAAGTGTCTGCGAAGGCTCGTTTCGCTTGTCGGTGAGTGATTTTGGACTATAAGCGAATCGCATTGGTTTGATTCTGTTTTAGGAACTATGGGATAATGTGAAAACTTTCCATAGTTCAAGAGTAAGTGATTTAATGGTGTTTATGCATTACTTCAAGTTTCGGCTATTTTTGTAATGACATACGTGTGAACAATGTTGCAATATGATTTTGAAATAGCATATCTTGAATTTTAAAACGATGCATGCATATGTTAATTGCTCAAAATGCATAGTATATAAAGGCATCCATGGCTTATGTAAGCATGAAAAAGAATTAGAATATGATGAGGTTATTTGCCCTATGTAGATAAAGCCGTTGAGCATGATTTATGGATCACATGATGAACATGATATGAGTGCATTATGAGCAGCAAGTTAACATACATGATTGGAAACAATATTGGCTTAGTGACACTAACTTTAGATTCGAATATAAATGACATGTCATTAGGATTGAGTGTACTATAAAAATAAAGAGAATAATGATGATGTCTACACGTAAACAAGGATGACTTTGTGTCCGACCGTGCGTATAGAGCTTGTCTATATGTAAATAAGGGTGACTTTGTGTCCAACCGTGCATATAGTTGACCCATACGTAAACAAGGGTGACTTTGTGTCCGACCGTATGTAGTGGGGGTAACATGTATACAAGGGTGACTATGTGTCCGATCGATGTACATTGAGACCAAGAGTCTTCAATTATGGAAAATGGGATCCGTGTATTCGGTGAACTAAAAGTTCACATTAAGTGATCACTAGAAAGCAAATATGCATACACGAAGTGAAATAGAATTCTTGTGTATGACACATGAAATGATTTGACAATGTTTATGAGCAAGATTTTGTTTTACTCATTTAAATTAAGCATGAAGGATGCAAAGATGACATTTAAAATGATTATTTTATGCATTGATGACCTTATGTAGAGCTTCCTCATTAAGCATGTTTGTTTAAGCTCTCTTTTCATCTTTGCAGAAAAATAAGGGCACTCGGGACTACATTCGGAGCAAGGAAACCAAGGGGAAAGGTTATCTCAAATTTTGGTATGTTTTGGAAAATAAATTGGGGCTTGGTAATGTGTAAACCCAACCTATGTGAGGAGTGTGAGTTTTGGCTTTGGTTTATGTTGAAATAAGACCTATGTGCTTTGATTGTTAATTGATGGACTATGGTATTGTTTGGATTGTTAAAGCACGTACTTGCATGAATATTATGGTTTTAATCATGATATAGGTAGCATGCCTATAGATTGTTTGGGGTCCTTGATGTTGATAATCATGTGTTATATGTTGTTCTTTATGATTAGGATTTATGCATATAATTGGTGATGATTAACGGTTGTGTATTGAGTCGATAATGTTCATTTAGTTTGACGGAATTTTTAGGTTCAAAGTCATAGAAAATCAACAGATGAAACCTAAATATCACCCTAAAGACTAACATCAGAACCATCATCATATAACCAAAAGATACTATTGTAGACTTGATCTCAAACATTTATAGTACGCCAAAGAGATGAAGAAGTAGGTTGAGCAATATGTGAAGGACAAAGACAACATTTTATATTTCTAGCGTAAAACCTTAACTCACATGAAATTCGGATTGCTCACGAGATTAAAAGTCAGTTTTTGCAAGAAAAATAATTATGTTCCATACAACGGAGAATACACAATCCTCTACAATCATATGATTGAGTAATCATCTCCTAGTTAATCAAAGAAATTTTATAAGTTACAACTATAGAGCACCAGATAAAACCTCGGATAATTTTATCAATTTCATTGTAAACGCTTGACGAAGCCTACTAATTTGTATAAAGAAAGATGGTATATCCTCCAATATAGATTTGGAAGGACTAACACAACCAACCATGGAAAGGGAAGTCATTCATTGAACTTGGAATAGATACAAGAAATTAAGAAATTAAAATTTGTCATTCTTATACATTGATGTTGAACTGAAACTCTCAAATTTATTCAAAAAGGATAAAGTCTATGAAAACCCAAAGGTTGAAATGATATTTGTCGAAATAATCGGATCAATATTCAATAAAAAATAAACTCATGATTTGCGAACTTCAACACGATGCATAAAAACGTACCAAACTCATCGAGAACCACTTTTATAGCACGTGGTTGGTTACAGCATGCTCTAGCATATAAGATTATATCATCAACAAAAAATAATAAAAAATGGTACACCGTGATGAATCATATAAAAAAGAATTATCAACAATATGTTGAATATCATTATCTAGTCGTTCTATAGTGAGTAAAAAAGATAGAGAGATAAAAGATCTTGGCGAACTCCCCTCTTAAGAGTGAACATGGATGAAAAAACACTATTATATTGAAGTTGAATAATATATATGGTAGAGTGTATTATAGAAGAACCAAATTTATAGATGGCGAACAATGGTTTTTGTGAGTAACTTATAGATGAAAGAGAAGATTCTAATAAATCTAAAGTTAGACAATGTTATGAGATAACAATCTTAGAAAAAAAGAAAACGGATGTATGATGGAGAGACGACTCAAGATCACCCCTAGAAAAACATGATTGATAACATTAAATATGTTATTTCTAACCATGTTCTAATACTTTTGAAAAAACTCTACATGAAGAGCATTTGGACCAGGGCCTTAAAAGGGACCATAGAGTGAAAAGCTTCCAAAAATCACTAATAGAATGGGTTATAACCTCTAGGTGACTTTAAGTCAGAGTATAATTTTGAAAAAAATTAGAAACCTCAACGTGTAATGCATTTTCAACATTACACTAAAAACTATATAATATCTATAAAGAAGAGATGTAATTAGGGATCTTACATTGCTTAACGTTGTGATAAGAACCATATAATATCTATAAAGAAGAGATGTAATTAGGGACCTTACATTGCTTAACGTTGTGATGGAAGTAAAAAGTATTATGATCACCATAAAGGACCTAATATGAGCGTGATTTTTATCTCCATAAAATCTTTTCTTGATCTAAAATGCATTTAAGTTTAATTTATAGATCATGTTCTAGAGAAACAAAAAAAGAGGAATATAATTGTTCTAAAGCCATTTGACCATTTCTAAGTTTCAGCCATAATAGAATGAATTTTGGCCCAAATATAACCAAAAATCGTTTTATTCCATACCTCAAACACATACGTAAAATTAGTGATAGATTTATAGAGAGATAGTGAAGATTTTCAATTATCTTGAACCATGCACTGGAAATCAGAGTGAGAGTTCCATCCTAAAATGTAATGAAATAGAGTAAGTGTAATCGAGCTATATAAATACCCAACATAGAGGAGAAAAGATCGACGAATGGAGAATATTTTGTAAAAATATGAAACTAAAGACTTGAGAAAATATTTATCCCAAGGACTGTTACACAGCATGAGATCAAGACAAGCATAGGTACAACCATGAGACCAAGTAAATTTATGCCCTTAAAAACCAAGATCTTGAAGATCACAATCAAAGATAAATTTTTGAAAGACGCGGGTTAGACAAACCGAACCTGCACCACTTTGTCTCTCATAACTATCAAGTGCTGTATTGAAATCTCCCATAATTAACCAAGGTTTACTGATAGAACAAGCTAAATACCAAAGATGAGGCCAAAGAATCTTACAATGCATGGCCGATAGGCTAGCATAAACGAGAGTTACCATAGAAGATTCACTCGAACTTTTATCAATTATATGATAGTACATGAACTGAAAATGATGAAGAATAATATCTACATAGTTGGAGTCTAGACAATAAAACTAAAAAAATATGAAAAATCATGAGCTTCAATATGATGAGAAAAAATACACCTAAAGATAAAAATAATAGAGCTAATGCGACCACCACTAATGCAAGGTTCTACAATAATAAGCAAATATGGACTAATATACTATTTAACATCCATTAGAAATTTAGGGTGCCCACAACCTTGGGCATTATAACAAAGTACTTTGATATTCTTCATGAAAAAATAACCATTATATAATATTAGAAAAATTATCACCCGTATTTCTAGCAAGTTCTTGGACACCCAAAATCGAAGATAATGAGAAATTCTTTATTATTATAGATACATCATGTGGCTCACTAGTCTTTACATTATTTATACAAGTATATTTAATCTTATTGGGGTCATAATTTTAAAAATAACAATAATAGTATGTTTACTCTTATTGAATTTTGGAGATGGTTTAAGGAAAAAAAGTAAAACAAACACCAAACTTTGGGACGAATTGTGACGACTTATCAACGATGAAGCCTTAGAGTTAACAATAACGGGAAGATGAACATGAAAAGGCTTACGGATGGGAAAGGAAAAACATGACTTTAAGGAGAATGTTTATAGGCAGAGTTAACTTGCTTATTCTTTTCCCGATGAGCCTCAACGGAATCATCGAACATAGATGGAACATCACGTGTATCAATTGGGATATTATTTGCATTAGTTTTAGACAAAGAGGAAAAATAAAAAATTATGGAACCATGGAGTTTGAGACTAGGTCTAACGCTCTAAGAATCGTATGTTTTATTCCCTTTTACTTAAGATTTTTTATTTATTTCAAGTTTAATTACATTACATTTAGTTGTATTTTATTTGAATTTGCATTAGATTAGGTTTTTATTTTTATTTATTTTTAAAAGATGTTGCTTTTTATGAAAGGTATTTTTCTGGTGGTGTGCTGCAGATTTGCAAGAGCAAAGTTGAAGAATGGAAGAAATTCTATAGCATGTTCAGTACTGGATCGGACTTGAAGATATTATAGCATTTTGGATGCACCAAACAGAATTGCAAAAAAGACAAATGTGTAGCCCTAGTCCCTGCTCATGAATTTTAGGCTAACTTCCATTCCCTGCAAATATCCGAAAATATTTCCTTATATCTTTAGAGTATAAAAACCTGGAAGCCTGCTATAAATACAAAGCACCATCTTAATCAATGAGTAGGTAGAAAAAATGAGAGTTCAGAGCATATTAAAGAGAGATTAAAAAGATAGCAAATTGAGGTGAGAAAGAAGAAGAAAAGCGGCCACTTTTATCATCTTCTACCTCCAACTGAGCCACCATTGTTGGGAACTTCAAGCAAGGAATTTTCGCAAGACTTCGGGAGAAGAAGCAAGCTATAAAACCTCACGGCCTAGTGTTTGGGACTTCATTCTACTTCGCTTGGTTTTATTTCTTTTCATGTTTATGGGAATATATCTGAAAAACAAAAGTGTGAATAGTTTTCTAAACCAAACTATGAACTAATACTTAGGCTTGTTTAAGGATGTTTTATTTTGTTGAATGAATGACTCTACTTTTTCTGGTTTTTATTTGTGTTTTGTTCAAGTATCTTAGATATAAGGATAGACAAATATAGACCAACATGAAAAATGGGGCTACTATGGGAGCATAATACTAACTCACCATAGGTATAAGGTAGAGTTTCATCGACTAAAAAGAGTAGAACTTTATCAACATTAAAAGTTTTAGGGATGAGACCGGGAGGTAATGCTTAACATTTTCGAGTGTTAGACCTTTGAATATGGATAGTGGAGGCTTTTTTAGCAATCTCTATCAAACACTTATTTAACCAGTAAAACAATAGGTATTTAGGAAAAAAGTAGAGAACTTTCCATAGCAAGCCTAGCCAGTTTTTAGCTTGAGTATTCATGTGTGTTGTGCTCGTGCAGCTTTATCTTATTAATCCATTTTCAATTTATCGAATATCGTTCTCCACAGGGACTGGTGTACTTAATATGCCTCTTTCTCCTTCCTTGCTCCTGAAGTTAATAAAATAAAAACACAAGTAAAAAGATTTGTTGAATAACTAAAGAACAAAAGCTTAAATAAAAGGTTGAGAACGAATAGAGAGAATGAGTAGGATCCAGTTGTGTTATATAGTGGATTCGATTAATCTGTTCTTTTTCAATACAATGGCACTACACTGCCTCAGCAGTACTGCAGATACTGTCTCGGCAACAACAATATTCTCCGCCGCGGCAATCTCTTGCTCTTGGGCAGAATTATAAAAGTTCAGCAAAGTGTCCTTGAATGATTCCGCTTATCTCTAAGTCGAAATATTGTTAATGACTAGTCCTTGATGATACCTCTATGCGTGAATCAATTATAATCACCAACCAATCCCATACTTCTTTTAGCCGCTGAAACTCTTACCTATCTCTAGGCCGAGTTAGTATCTATAACACCACACTTACCCCTTTCGTGAATCTAACTCTCTCGATCTTAGATAAATGAATTACTTACAAGCTCCTCTCTCCAGTTTGAATGCAAGAACAAAGAATGGTAATAGGATAAACAAACTTTGATATTCTTATTGTATTGAAACAAAGAAACAAAATACAATCTTCTCACACTAATATTCAACAACTTTCACCTAACCCTAAGAAAGCTTAGAACATATTGTAATGAAGAACACAATTATTAGGGTAAAACTTTCTCCCTAATTCGGTCTCCTTCTATACATTGGACGGCTCATGTATTTATAGTCTAGACCTAGGGTAACTTTTCCTAAGTAGAATATAACTTGGAGTAGGAAACAAGTAATAAAAATATAATATTTCCAAGTTTAGTTCTATCTAGAAGACTATTCCTGCATTGCCTTTGACTTGGTCTTTTCACGTGCTAATCTGCTCCAATCCAAACGCTTCAAGTCCAGGCATTCTTAACTCATTTTTTCTTTCAATCTCCCAGCATCAGTACTGGAACTTCTGCTACTGTGGTATTGTTTCTGCCTTCGGCAATGCTGCTGCCTCGGCAATGGTTCTTCCTTTGGCACTGCTGCTTCCTCGGTAATGGTTCTACAACTACACAAAATCATGCCATAAAGTCTTCTTTTCTCACAAATATCATCTTTATATGTTGTGGCAGCAAAATGTCAGTTATTGAACAATAAATATATGTATCAGCTCGAATTAGTGGGTAATGAGTACATATTGTTTAGGAAAAGAATAGTAAATAATAGCCTTTTTAAACACTCATCAAATACCCCCAAACTAGAACTATTGCTTGTCCTCAAGCAATGCAAAATATCAAATTATTGAACCTTATTCTCCCTTGGTCTTATTTTTCCATCTATTCTCCCCACCATAACTATGTCTATCTTTTAATCCTAGACTTTAGTTTACTCAAGGATTTCTACTCGGAAACAAACTATAAGATTACATGAGTGTGTGGGGTTTTGTAGACAAGGTTGATTAAAGGCTTTCTTAGATAAACTCTAAGTTCAAGCCAAGTAGACTTGGAATGGTTATTTCTCTTCTAAAAACATCAATCACTTGAGCCTATTTTGGGCACCTCAAGAGTTGTGCTTCCTTCTATTTTTTATTTCTTTTCTTTAGGCATACTAGAGCCAGTTTTGGGCACCTCTAGCATGAAGAAGAGTAATTTCCTAGAGCCAGTGATAGGCACCTCAAGTCACATTCCTTAGAAAATAAGTCTTTATCACCTAATTTTATTAAAGAAATCCTAAATCAAACAAGCCTCAAAAGTGTTTGTTGATTCTAACCTTATAGTAAGCTTCTAAGTTTTATTCCTTAAGTATTCCTAAGGTTATTTCTTCAAAATAGAAACTTAGTCATGGTAAGGAAAAAGATTTCTAAAGCCTTAAAAGAAGAAACTAAGGTAAATCTGATGTAAGGCAATGCAAAAGTAAAGACAATTATTTCAAGTAAAGGCAGTTATATAAAAAAATCGAATTAAGGCATCAAATTACTTCCTTTTCTGGTATTATCGCGCGGCAGTGGGTTGCCCTTGGCAGTGCACTCATATACCCTCAAACTCAAACTGAGTAGTATCCTCAATGCTCAAATTTCACAGCAAGTAAAAGAAAATAAATAAATAAATAAATAAAAGGCAATAAATTATTTCGATTCTAAAGAGCTGCTGGAAATAGCTGCCATTGTAGGTTTTCCTACCGATACTTTTATTCTAGACCCTTGTCCTAGTGAGTACTTTATTTTTGCCTGTTGAGGCGACTGCACTCTTTTGGGTGTTGGCTTCGGCCTTGGGGTAGTAACTTCCTCGCCTTCTTCTTTGTCACTAAATACTTTTGTCTGCATTATGTGCGTTCCTCCTTCTGCCTCGACATATGGGACTCCTTGCTGAGCATGTGGTGAGTTATGATGGACATACTCATCAATCTCCCTGGATAGACTGTGCCTAGAGAGGCTGGCCATTGGGATGGGGTGGTTTGGTGGAGAGCTGTAAACAACTCTCCTTTTTGATGGTCGCCTACTGGTGGATGTGTTGCGGTAGTGCCTGTTGGTCTGGATGGTCCGACAACATGGAATTGTTGTTGTGGTCTTACAGTAAAGAATCGTCTTAGCCCTGGGGCAGGGGTAGTTTCTATGTAGGGTGCGGCAGTGACAAATATGTTTGCTGGGAATTCTGGAAATTATATTCCTTGAGAGGGGAAATTTTGCGTCATCATGTGTGCGAGAGTGTTGTTGAAGTCTCTCTGATACTCTATATATCGTTGCTGTCGGAGGTCTATGTCTGTCATCCTCTATAGAATATCCTGGTATGGATCTGCAACGAAAGGGGCTTCGGTAGTGTCTGGCACGTCTATTGTGTACTGCCCTCTAGCAATGTATTCGGTAGTGAACTGTTGGGGTGTTGCCTGCATTTGTTCTGCTTGCGTTATCTGCATCACTTTGTGGCAGAATTCTCTGGTCCAGCCTTGCCGTTGATTTGTGTACTCATCTGTTTCTTTTATTGGGACACCTGCAGTAATGCACAAGGCAGAGACTAAGCAAGGGAAATATAAAGGACCGCATTCTTTCTTACCGCATTCATAGATTTCTCTTAAAATAATTTCTCCAACATCAATTGTCCTCTTGTTGATGATTGATTGGATGAGCACCAATCTTCTTCTATCGAATGTGTTGTTGTGAGAGGTAGGCATGAGGCATCTCTTGACAAATGTGCAACAAAGCTTGGCTTCAGGTTTTAGGCTGAGCCTTGTTACACAACCCCTATGGGCACCGGTTTTCCATGGAGTGTTGTCGTAACAAAGTTCGTCCTTGATTGCTTCGTAATCCTTATTAGTGGCTTCTTCATAAAATTCATCATGTTCATCACGTATGGGGACAAGGTCATAGTGATGGTTGATTGTCTCGACATCAAGCTTCACTGGCTTGCCCCGACATTATATGAACAATGTGTCTTTGCTCGGCCAATGTGTATAAAATTCCCTTACTATAGTGGCATTGGCTTAGGGAGGTTGGAGGCAAAAAATCTCCCAATCTTAATTCTTGATCTTGTCGAACAAGAATTGGTTGATGCCATAGTTATCTTCGTTGAGGTGATGGAATCCTTGTTCCTCTCATAGCTATCGTACAACAAAAGACTTGTTGAATCGTTCTGCCACGATGGTATGTGAAAAGCGTTTGTATGCTACCATTGATGCTTGATGAAGAATTTTGGAGATTGTCTTTGAAAAGGTTCTGAAATATAAAGAATGTTAGTGAGTTGGTAGAGAGTTTTGAGAGCAAGATTATCAAAAAAGTAGAGAGATAACAAGATTGTAAGAGTCAATAGTTTAAAACAAGGAGGCTATTTATATAAGCTTCGGCTTTGTGACTGTTTGAAACAACTAGTCATTTTATAGCCGTTAGCCTTTACTACCATTGCAAATAGTAACTACTGCGACAGAAATCTCAGCAAATAACCGTTACACTGTTTCTGTCTGTTGGACTGCTACGACTCTTATGCTGTGTAATGCCACGGTAGCAGACTTCCTACTATGCACTGTTTCTCTGTTATTCTTGTTTTATTGTCCTAACCTAAAAAAAGATAAACATAAATAAAGAGAGAAACATTCAAGTAATGAGAAGATAATTATTCTTAAATACCATAATTAAGAGAATTCATGAAAATATCAAATAAAATAAAAAAGAAGATTAATATGAAATAGGAATATAAGGAAAACTTATGGAGGGTCGTGTCCGATATTTCTTAAAATCCATCCATACCCTCCATCGAGTTATAATTTTGCCCAAAAAGGGTTTGGCCATAATGAGTATAGATAGTATCCTTTGTATTATCTTGGTGGAGGTGTATTTCTTTCGTAATCTCCTGTAATCCATGCATGTCCTCCATCTTAATATTGTTTCTGAAGGCAAAAATAAATTGTTAGAAAAAATTATATCAACATCCAACCACTTAATTACCTAATTGTCATTAACTTCCATCATAGTTGGATATAGCCTTCGTTGTCGTGGCAATTGCTGTGATAGCCAATTGCAGTGGCAGTCTTTTGCCAAAATTCAGCGTAAGTCAAGTGAAGAACCATCTTTCTGGAAGTCTTCAAGAACCAACCCACATTGTTTTTTATGCTTCTCAAAAATCTCCATCAGTAGAGACTTTGGTTTGGAACTAATGTTAGATGGAATTACCACAAAAATATCATCTTTCAAACAATCAAATCCTATTCGGGATGGCTTTAAATCTTGGAACGTTGATTCCTTGGAATATACGTGCAATGGAAGAGATGAGTTTTTTTTGAATTCAAAAGGTTCAATCTTTACCATCTCATATTCCTTATCATGGCATCGCCATCTTGTTGATCAAGCATGTTGTCATGTAACTGCCACGACAACTGTGAGTGAGAGTAATCCCCATTTTCTTCTTCAGCATCAATGTAACATCCTGGAATCAGACTCCTCATAATTTTCTATAGCATTACTCTCATCAGCCTTGTTGAGTGGTATCGTGACATTTCACTGTTCAGGCTTCTCTACTGCCGCAACAGTAATCTTGGCAGACTTATCCACTGTTTGACAGTCTTTCTCATCAGCATGTTCTAGACTCATAGGTTCTGGAATTTCCTCTTTGTCCTTTAGTGTTGGGATTTCAGTATCCCTAAGGATTGATTGTTGGATCATATTCTCCATGGTATATTTAGATCTTTGCAATTGATTTTCTAAATCCTTCAAGGGTGCATCCAATCTAGATATGCTTGCATCCAATAACCTTGATTGCTCTATCATTAATTCTTCAATTCTAGCTATTGATGCTTTCAATGTTACCTCCAATGAATTTGAATACTCTTGCGAAGAATTATATTGCCATGGCATATCTGTAACATCAACAAAATTGTCATGGTAGAAAAAATTTTGAGCATTTTGATCATACCATAAAGGATTTTGTTGTTGGTTCCATCTATGGTCCTCTTTTTAGCTATAGGTTCTAATATTGTATGGGAAATTGCTAACCAAATGATCATCTTCATAATTAAAGTAAAAATCTGCCCAGGCATTAACTTGTTGGGTTGCTCCTGGTTGACATAGATAATCATCATTTAATCTAGGAAATTTTTGATTGGTTCGATTCATATCTTCCAACATCAACTCCCGAATAGATTTCTTTTCTCCTTGCATCTTGAAAATCCTTCGACTTGAAACACACCTATATTTTTTTAAGAAGAAGAAAAAGAAAATATGTTTGTAAAATTAACTAAAAGCAAGAAATAAAGAAAACAAAATTTAGTTGTCAATCCTTGGCAATAGCGCTTAAAACTTGACGCGTGTAAAAAAGCGAAATTAAGTGCAAGTGTACACATCAAGTAATATAATAATAAGTATTTATCGAATATCGTTCTCCACAGGGACTGGTGTACTTAATATGTCTCCTTATCCTTCTTGCTCCTGAATTTAATAAAATAAAAACACAAATAAAAAGATTTGTTGAATAACTAAAGAACAAAAGCTTAAATAAAAGATTGAGAACGAATAGAGAGAACGGGTAGGATCCAGTTGTGTCATATAGTGGATTCGATTGATCTGTTCTTGTTCAATACAATGGCACTGCACTGCCGCGACAATCTTTTGCTCTTGGGCAGAATTACAAAAGTTCGACAAAGTGTCCTTGAATGATTCCGCTTATCTCTAAGTTGAAATACTGTTGATGACTAGTCCTTGATGATACCTCTCAGCGTGAATCAATTATAATCACCAACCAATCCCACACTTCTTTTAGCCGCTGAAACTCTTAACCTATCTCTAGGCCGAGTTAGTGTCTACAATACCGCACTTACCCCTTTTGTGAATCTAACTCTCTCGATATTAGATAAATGAATTACTTACAAGCTCCTCTCTCGAGTTTGAATGCAAGAACAAAGAATGGCAATAGGATAAACAAACTTTGATATTCTTATTGTATTGAAACAAAGAAACAAAATACAATCTTCTCACACTAATATTCAATAACTTTCACCTAACCCTGAGAAAGCTTAGAACATATTGTAATGAAGAAAATAATTCTTAGGGTAAAGCTTTCTCTCTAATTCGGCCTCCTTCTATAAATTGGACGGCTCATGTATTTATAGTCTAGACCTAGGGTAACTTTTCCTAAGTAGAATATAACTTGGAGTAGGAAACAAGTAATAAAAATATAATATTTCCAAGTTTAGTTCTATCTAGAAGACTATTCTCGCGTGGCCTTTGACTTAGTCTTTTCACGTGCTAATCTGTTCCAATCCAAACTCTTCAAGCCCAGGCATTCTCAGTTTATTTTTTCTTTCAATCGCCCAACATCAGTACTAGAACTTTTGCTGCTGCGACATTGCTTCTACCTTCGACAATGTTGCTACCTCGGCAATGGTTCTGCCTTCGACACTGCTGCTTCCTCGGTAATGGTACTACAATTACACAAAAACATGCCATAAAGCCTTCTTTTCTCACAAATATCATCTTTATATGTTGTGGCAACAAAATGTCAGTTATTGAACAATAAATATATGTATCAGCTCGAATTAGTGGGTAATGAGTACATATTGTTTAGGAAAAGAATAGTAAATAATAGCCTTTTAAACACTCATCATTTACTTTTTTTCTTTTATTTTTGTTTAATCTTTGTTTTTTTTCATTTTTTATAGTTTTTGGTTTGTGGATGCCCAAAGTTTACCCTCGAGAATCCCTCGAACCATTTATCTCAAAAATTGAAAGATATTTTAGATTAAGGAGGTGAGAACAAAGAAGAAGAAGAATCATATATAACCCTTATGATCCACAGAATCAAAATGTTGTAGCTAATCCTAGAGCTTTAGTAAGACCAAGGGCAATTCGAGATCACTTGATATCGATCTTGGATGAACTTAATTATGGGATAGTGACACCTGAGACTCAAGCAAATTATTTTGACCTCAAGCATATTATGTTCAATATGCTTAATTCGATGGGGCAGTTTGGAGGATCTCTTCATGAGGATGCTCGACAACATATCCGTGATTTGTTGGAGGTTTATAATTCATTCTGCCAATGAGTGCATGAAGATGTGTTGAAGCTCAAGCTATTTCTATACTCTTTGAGAGACCGAGCCAGAGAATGGTTGAATGGTATTCCAACTAGTTCTATGGAGTCATGGAAAGCTTTGTACAAGAGTTTCTTAGCAAGATACAACTCATCCAACAAGAACACTCAGTTGCGAATGAGATAGCATCCTTCAGACAAGGAGATGATGAGTCGATGCATGAGTGTTAGGATCAATATAAAAGCTTGCTAAGAAGATGTATAAATCAAGGTTTTCAAGATTGGACTCAAATCGTTATGTTTTACAATAGAGTCAATGCACCTACGAGGATGATATTAGATGCATCAACAAATGAAAAATTGCTGGACAAATAGCCTGAAAAAGCATTTGATATCTTAGATTAAATAGCCAACAATGATTATCATTTTCCAACTACAAGACTTGGAACAAGAAGAATAAGTCAAGGAAAGTTAGAGCTGGACGCGAATGATTTTGTTTCAGCACAACTTTCTGTTATCACAAATATGTTGAAGAATCTTTAACAGCCTAGTGAGGTGCGAGAAGCTAATACATTAAGTTGTGTTCATTGTAGTGGAAACTAGTTCGATAAAGATTGTCCAACTCTTCACGAGTCTGCACATTATGTTGGAAACTTCAACAAAAATCCCAACAACCTCTATTGTAACATCCCAAATTTTGTCCTAGAAGTTTAGAAGCCGATTTAGAGGTCTAGTGGATCGGTTTGTCGGTTTAGCCTAGTTCGGGATTAAATACCTAAAAATTAGTTTTCTATCGAAATAAAGTGAGGAAAAATATTCTAAAATCCTTAAATAATATATATTAGACTTGGGTCAAATCAATTTTGAAAATAGACCCTTAAAACTCAAAGATTTTAAAATTAGTGACAGTTTTTGTAAAAATTGAAAATTTAGGGACAACTTTATGAAACAAGCTAAAACTTTGAATCTTTAAGGGGATCTGATCCAATTATAGTCCTAGCTGGTCTAGGCTTTCCAAATATTAATTACTTAAGCCCAAAATTTATTTTAAATTAAATAACTTAATTAAACCAAATTTAAAACTCTTAAAACCCTTTTTAATTAAACTAAACATAAAATATTTTTCTAATTTTTGTTTTCACTCTTTGGAGGCATCCGTTCATCAAGGTTTCAAGGTAAAAACTCATTTTTTCCATTAAAAATCGTTTACAATAATTATCTTAACTTTTCTCCTTCAATTTTTTTGTTTTCTCATCATTTTCTTGTTTTAAAACCTGGAAAGAAATTAGATCAGTTTTGGAGGTGAGATTTTGTCAATACTCTAGAAAAATAAAGTTGTTTAACGAAATTCCCAAGTTCTTGGCTTGGAGAAATTGTTTTAATCCTTTAATTTCATAAAAAATGGTTTTTCGGCTAAAAATCTCAATTTTCGTTTAAGGGTTTTTACCCATTGTTTTTTGGTCTTAAATGGATTATTTTTAATGTGTTAGGAAGTTTATAAAGTTTTTTTAATATCCCTAATCCCGGATTATAGGCTTAAGTGAAGTTTGGTGTGTTCCGATAAGTTTTCGGTTTAAGTTTTGATAGGTTTTAAGGGCTGTTGTGTAGGGACCCGACTTGTTGCTTTATTTTGTGAGTTTAGAAGCATGAAACTCCTTGGTTTTGATGTTTGAAATAGGACAAGATTTACGCGATCGCGTTTGAAGGCATTCCGATTCGTTTCAATGGTTTGACGACCATGTATCGATTATTGGTGAGTGAATTATGAGAGTTTTCAATTTAGCATGTTTTTAAATATGTTTTAAAAGGTTTTGGGAGTAGGGAAGGTGTGAAAAACCTCCCTATACTCGAAAGTAAGTTTTAAGTATTGCTTTCTTAAAGGATTCCATATTATACCTTATTTTTACAACGTTATTTGTTATGCTTTTGTTATGTTGTGCATATGTGATTATGAATGTATATAAATGCTCATGAAACTATTTTTAAAGAGATTTTATATATAATCGATGTTCCCACGGTTTTGTTTTAAAAAATAAGATAAAAGTAGTTTTATAGGTTTTTGCATGTGATGCATAAAAAGTGGGATACATGTGATTTGAATTCTATTTTGAATTAAGTTTTGAGCATTGATTTTTGATAATATATTGCCTAGTTAAGTGATGAATCTTACAGGATAAGTTGATCGATTAATAGGGTTTAGAGAGTACTATAAACATTCAAAAGTCGTACATGTATAAATTCCTTGTGTGTTGAATTTTGTCTTTTATTCTAATGCTATGTGATGGGAGTAGTACTTTCAAATACGGGTTGATCGGAGTGGTACTCTCACCGGAAACCAAGGTGAGATAATTCATGTTGAGAATGGTATCAACATGTGCATGCTCTGAGAGTGGTACTAACATGCGGTGAGATAACTCATGTTGAGAGTGGTATCAACATACGCATGCTCTGGGAGTGGTACTAACATACGGTTGCCCGTTTATCCTAATGATTTGGAGTGGTACAAATTGGATCACTAGCACCAATATATGTTTTTACTTTTCAAAGGTAAGTGTCATGGTTTTCACTTGTTTGCATATGGTATTATGCATGCGAGGTTTTATGTAATGGTATGCATGTGATTTGAGCATTGCTATGTTGTTAGCATGTAAGACTTGAACTTTGTGCATTGAGATATACGTGTAAGCATTGCTATGTGAGTACCATGTAAGACTTATATTTTAGATTGTAAAGCATGTGATTACAAAATAGTTTTTGCATTGTTCGCCTTGATTTTATGACACTTACTGAGTTTTAAAAGTGACATTGTTAGCCATGTGTGTTTTGTTTTATAAAGAGCATGCCATATTTTAAAATTGATGAAATTGGTTTAATATGGGCTGTGTTACAAGGTATTTTTATACTTGTTTTTATTCACTCACTAAGCTTGTGCTTACCCTCTTATTTACCTTGTAATGCAGAGTATTTGATGTGGAGGCAGCAAAGAGAAGCAAGGATCCAGGTAACCATCAATTGAAAGCTCAAGTGTGTCTTTATAACATTAGTAGTAGTGAGAGAGCAATGAGGATGAGTTATCATATTGTGAATAATTTCTATGCTTTTGAAACTTGAAATGGTTATACGCTTATACATATTTGATGAATATCAAAGTTGATGTTAGCTCGTGACTTTGAACTGAATTGCTCAATTATATTCTTTTAGTAATAATATAGTTATTTTGAAGTTTGATTCTTGATATCTCTATGTGTGAATTTTGAGTATTGTTGATAATGAAGCATGACTATTTATGATTCAAATCTATGATATTGTTATTTAGGTTGGAATATATTTGGAAATCATGTTGGGTATATTGAGGTGGTTTTTCCGTGTGTTTATAAGATTGGTTATGTTGAAGCATACCCTTAGGAGTAGAATATATTGTTGCTAATTAGGTTGAATTGCATCTAAATAATATGCCATGAGATATGCTTAAAGTGTTCTTAGGTGAATTTACATATAGAGAATGTCATAAAACCTTTAGAGGCTCGAAATAGTCTTTAAACTTTGAGCATGCAATAAAATGACTTGTAGATATTATATTACGTCAAAAATTTACGTGCAAGTATGAAATATATTTAATTAAATATTAATAACCATAATTTCACAATCAGGACATAAAATTCTAGAAATTATGATTAGGTCCCTAAAACTTGTTCGACTAAATTAGGATTCGTTTCTCTTTAGTCTCCGTTGCAATTGAATTCGGTCCTTGCATGAACCTGTAAGATATAATTAAAGAATTTAGAAAGGATAAATGAAAAAAAATTTTAGGGTTATTTATCGGGGCAAGTTTCCGGATTAGCCTCGATATTCTCCGTGTAGCTCGTTTGAGTCGGTGGCATCTAGATCGGGTTGAAGGGGTGGTGGTATCAGAGCTTAGGTTTACGAAATCTTTTTGAATGTTTGGTTCAGTATGTTGTAGAGTTAAATTTGTTGTACATTAAATTAATGTACCATAAATTCGAGACTCATTTAATTGACATAATATCAGAAATAAAATAACCTAATTGCAACATTAATTGAGATCTAAAAAGATTTCACAAAAACCATCATAAAATCCATAGATCCAGAATTAAAAACATAAAATCAAATTTCAATTATTGATTAGCAAGATAATACTTGGAAATATCAATAAAGAACCTTAGAAAAAGATTAGAAATAAGCTAAGTTACCTTAGAGATTTAATTCACCAAAAGATGAGAAATCCTCCCTTGATTTCTTGAAAATGGATGTTGATTTTGCTAAATTGGTGAGTAGGTTTTGTAGAGAATGAAAATATGAGAAAAATGAAATAAATCTTGTTAAAAATGATGAAGAAATCAGAAAGTTGTGGAAGAAATTTGGGAAAGGAGATGAAGAGAAAATGGAGAGAAAATATGGGAGAAAAAATGAGAAAATAAGTAGTTAAGAGGGAAAATGAATTATCATCTTTTAATAAAACAAATAAAAATCATTTTGATAGATAAATTATTAAATAAAAATAAATTGAGTTTATGGTCCTTTAATGATTCAAAGTATAGCTTGTTTTCCAATTTAGTCACTAAAATGTCAATTTTTGAAAATCACACATTAAATCCCATAAATCTTTCCAAAATTTACAATGTAGTCACTAGTGTTAAATTAAGCTTAATTAAAAATCAAATTAAAGTTTAAATAACGTCCCTCTAATTTTAAAACATCATTTTAATATTTCTAAACTATTTCACAAAATTATCACTTGTTCGATTAAAATTTTATCATTTTAATTTTTCCCGAAATAACGAACCGATGAACCCGATTCGACCCAAATCGAATTCCTCTCACTAATACCCAAACTTCTAACCCCAAAACTAGGATGTTACATGAGGGTCAGTATTATTTGAGAATGTTGTTGTCTTCATAAGTATTAGAGTAGAGGTGTGTGACCAAATCTTCGTAAATTTTGTAACGTGATTTCTTGATAGTTAAAAGAGAGTGTTTTCTTTGAGAACGGTTGGAGTTGTTGAGCAGTATGCTTTAATGTGGTAAGGTTTTGAGACAGATGATGGTTTTCCGATTGATTTTATGGGTATTCTCTCTCGTTAATAGACATATAACCCATATAAGTGAGTTATCCAGGTCTGGAAATGTATGTTAAGATGTTTCGACATGAATCTTTTAGGTTCTTGGTAAGGATGTTGTCATTAGTAGTGTGTCTTATAACTGTGTTTAGAAATCTTGTCATTGAGTGGTACTTTTTAAATTTTATATTAGTAAAAGTTGTTATGTATTGTTGTGATAAGCGAGACTCGGTTAAAAGTTTTGATTGTTGTCTTGTATTTTTGAATATGTTTGAGAAAGTTAAGCTTATTAGTGGAAATACCACTCCAAATCATTAGGATAAACGGGCAACCGCATGTTAGTACCACTCCTAGAGCATGCGCATGTTGATATCACTCTCAACATGAATTATCTCACCTTGGTGTCCGGTGACAGTACCATTCCCATCACATAGCATTAGAATAAAAGGCAAAATGCAACACACAAGGAATTTATATACGTACGACTTTTGAATGTTTATAGTGCACTCTAGACCCTATTGATCGATCAACTTATATCATAAGGTTCATCACTTAACTAGCCAATATATTATCAAAAATCAATGCTCAAGTTTCGAGTTAAAACAGTGAAATAAATTCATGCATCCCGCCAATACATGCATTAAATGCATAAACCGATAAAAACTACTTTTCTCATTTTTTTAAAATAAAACCGTGGGAGCGTCATACTCATATAAAAATCTTTGTAAAAACAATATCATGAGCATTAAATCACGTACATAATCACATATGCACAACACAATAAGAGCGTGACAAATAACATTGTAAAAACAAGGCATAATATGGGAACCTTTAAGAAAGTAATACTTAAAACTTACTTCCGAGTATAGGGAGGTTTTTCACACCTTCTCTACACCCCAAAACCTCTATAAACACATTTAAAACCATACCAAATTGGCAACCCTCATAATCCACTCACCGATAACCGATACTTGCTCGTCAAACCATCGAAACGAACCGGAACGCCTTCAAACGCGATTGCCTAACTCTTGTCCTGTTTCAAGCATAAAAACCAAGGGTTTTAATGCTTCTAAACTCATAAAAGAAACCAACAACTCGGATCCTTACACAACAACCCTTAAAACCTATAAAAACATAAACCGACAACTTGCCGGAACACACCAAACTTCACTTAAGCCTATAGTTCGGGATTATGGATATTAAAAACACTTTATAAATATCCTAACACATTAAAAATAATCCATTTAAGATCCAAAAACAGTGAGTAAAAAGCCTTTAATGAAAATTGAGATTTTTAGCCAAAAAAACAATTTTTATGAAATTAAAGGATTAAAATAATTTCTCCAAGCCAAGAACTTGGGAATTTCAATAAAGAAATTTATTGTTCTAGAGGATTTTCAAAATCTCACCTCCAAATCTGATCTAATTGCTTTTCGGGTTTTAAAACGAGAAAATAGTGAGAAAATAAGAAAATTTGAAGGAGAAAAGTTAAGATAATTACTGGAAACGATTTTTAATGGAAAAGAATGAGATTTTACCTTGAAAACTTGATGAACGGATGCCTCCATAGAGGAAAAATGAAAATTATAAAAATATATGATGTTTAGGTTAATTAAAAAGGATTTTAAGAGTTTTAAATTGAGTTTAATTAAGTTATTTAATTTAAAATAGATTTTGGTCTTAATTAATTAATATTTAGAAAGTCTAGACCAACTAAGATTATAATTGGATCAAATCCCCTTAAAGGTTCAAAGTTTTGGCTTATTTTATAAAATTATCCCTAAATTTTAAATTTTTATAAAATGGTCACTAATTTCAAAATCTTAGTGTTTCAAGGGTCGATTTTCAAAATTGATTTGAACAAAGTCTAATATATATTAATTAAGGATGTTATAATATTTTTCCATAATTTATTTTGATTAAAAATCAATTTTTAAGTATTTAATCTCGAACTAGGCTAATCCGAGAAAATCGGCTCACTAGAACTCTAAATCAGCCTCTAAACTTCTAGGCCCAAATTTGGGGTGTTACAGTGGTAAAAATTCACCTAACATTAACTTTAATATTTATCAAATAAGTATAAGCATATAACCATTTCAAGTCTCAAAAGCATAAACATTATTCACAATATGATAACACATCCCTATTGCTCTCTCACTACTACTAATGTTATAAAGACACACTTGAGTTTTCACTTGACGGTTACTTGGATACTTGCTTCTCTTTGCTGCCTCCACATTAAAAACTCTTCATTGCAAGGTAAATAAGAGGATAAGCATAAGCTTAGTGAGTGAATAAAAACATATTTAAAAACATCTTGCAATGCAGCCCATATTAAACCAATTTTATCAATTTAAAAACATGTCATGCTCTTTATAAAACAAAACGCACATGGCTAACAATGCCACTTTTAAAACTCAGTAAGTGTCATTAAACCATGGCTAACAATGACATCATTAAATTTTAGTACCAATCATTTTGTAATCACATGCTTTAAAAGCTAAAACACAAGTCTTACATGCTACTCGCATAACAATGCTTACACGTGCACCTCAATGCACAAAGCTCAAGTTTTACATGCTAACAACATAGCAATGCTCAAATCACATGCATATCAATGCATAAAACCTCGCATGCATAATACCATATGCAATCAAGTGAAAACCATGACACTTACCTTAGAAAAGTAAAAACATATATTGGTGCTAGTGATCCGATTTGTACAACTCCAAACCGTTAGGATAAACAGGCAACCGCATATTAGTACCACTCCCAGAGCATGCGCATGTTGATACCACTCTCAACATGAATTATCTCATCTTGGTGTCTAGAGACAGTACCACTCCGATCAACCCGTATGTGACAGTACCACTCCCATCACATAGCATTAGAATAAAAGGCAAAATGCAACACACAAGGAATCTATACATGTACGACTTTTGAATGTTTATAGTGCACTCTAGACCCTATTGATCGATCAACATATCCCATAAGTTTTATCACTTAACTAGACAATATATTATCAAAAACCAATGATCAAGTTTCGAGTTAAAACAATGAAATAAATTCATGCATCCCATCAATACATGCATTAAATGCATAAACCGATAAAAACTACGTTTCTCATGTTTTTAAAACAAAACCGTGGGAGCGTCATAATCATATAAAAACCTTTGTAAAAACAATATCATGAGCATTAAATCACGTGCATAATCACATATGCACAACATAATAAGGGCATGACAAATAACGTTGTAAAAACAAGGCATAATATGGGAACCTTTAAGAAAGTAATACTTAAAACTTACTTTCGAGTATAAGGAGGTTTTTCATACCTTCCCTAAACCCCAAAACCTCTGTAAACACATTTAAAACCATGTCAAATTGGCAACCCTCATAATCCACTCCCCGATAACCAATACTTGCTCGTCAAACCATCGAAACGAACCGGAACGCCTTCAAACGCGATCGCCTAACTCTTGTCCTGTTTCAAGCATAAAAACCAAGGGTTTTAATGCTTCTAAACTCACAAAAGAAACCAACAACTCGGATACTTACACAACAATCCTTAAAACCTATCAAAATTTAAACCGACAACTTATCGGAACATACCAAACTTCACTTAAGCCTATAGTTCGGGATTAGGGATATTAAAAACACTTTATAAACATCCTAAAAAATTAAAACTAATCCATTTAAGACCCAAAAACAATGAGTAAAAACCCTTGAACGAAAATTAAAATATTTAGCAGAAAAACGATTTTTTATGAAATTAAAGGATTAAAACAATTTCTTCAAGCCAAGAACTTGGTAATTTTAGTAAAGAACTTTATTGTTCTAGAGGATTGACAAAATCTCACCTCTAAAACTGATCCAATTGCTTTTCGGGTTTTAAAATGAGAAAACGATGAGAAAATAAGAAAATTTGAAGGAGAAAAGTTAAGATAATTACTGAAAACGATTTTTAGTGAAAAAAAATGAGTTTTTACCTTGAAAACTTGATGAACGGCTGCCTCCAAAGAAGGAAAATAAAAATTAGAAAAATATGTGATGTTTAGGTTAATTAAAAAGAATTTTAAGAGTTTTAAATTGAGTTTAATTAAGTTATTTAATTTAAAATAGATTTTGGTCTTAATTAATTAATATTTTTAAAGCATAGACCAGCGAGGATTATAATTGGATCAAAGCCCCTTAAAGATTCAAAGTTTTGGCTTGTTTTATAAAATTATCCCTAAATTTTCAATTTTTACAAAATGGTCACTAATTTCAAAATCTTAGGGTTTCAAGGGTCGATTTTTAAAATTGATTTGACCAAAGTCTAATATATATTAATTAAGGATTTTATAATATTTTTCCATAATTTATTTTGATTAAAAATCAATTTTTAAGTATTTAATCCCAAACTAGGCTAAACCGTGAAAATCGGCCCACTAGAACTCTAAACTGGCCTCTAAAATTCTAGGCCTAAATTTGGGGTGTTACAGTGGTACAAATCGGATCACTAGCACCAATATATATTTTTACTTTTCAAAGGTAAGTGTCATGGTTTTTACTTGTTTGCATATGGTATTATGCATGGTATTATGCATGCAAGGTTTTATGCATTGGTATGCATGTAATTTGAGCATTGCTATATTGTTAGCATGTAATACTTGAACTTTGTGCATTCAGGTGTACGTGTAAGCATTGTTATGTGAGTAGTATGTAAAACTTGTGTTTTATCTTGTAATGCATGTGATTACAAAATGGTTTTTACTAAAATTTAATGATGGCGTTATTCGCCTTGGTTTGATGACACTTACTGAGTTTTAAAAGTGGCGTTGTTAGTCATATGTGTTTTGTTTTATAAATAGCGTGACATATTTTAAAATTGATGGAATTGGTTTAATATGGATTGCGTTACAAGGTGTTTTTATACTTGTTTTTATTCACTCACTAAGCTTATTCTTACCCTCTCATTTACCTTGTAATGCAGAGTATTTGATGTGGAGGAAGCAAAGAGAAGCAAGGATCCAGGTAACTATCAAGTGAAAGCTCAAATGTGTCTTTATAACATTAGTAGTAGTGAGAGAGCAATGGGGATGGGTTATCATATTGTGAATAATTTCCATTCTTTTGAGACTTGAAATGGTTATATACTTATGCATATTTGATGAATATCAAAGTTGATGCTAGCCCATGACTTTGAATTGAATTTCTCATTGATATTCCTTTAGTAATAATATAGTTATTTTGAAGTTTGATTCTTGATATCTCTATGTGTGAATTTTGAGTATTATTGATAATGAAGCATGACTATTTATGAGTCAAATCTATGATATTGTTATTTAGGTTGGAATATATTTGGAAATCATGTTGAGTATATTGAGGTGGTTTTTCCGTGTGTTTATAAGATTGGTTATGTTGAAGCATACTCTTAGGAGTAGAATGTATTGTTGCTAACTAGGTTGAATTGCATCTAGATAATATGCTATGAGATATGCTTAAAGTGTTCTTAGGTGAATTTGCATATAGAGAATGTCATAAAACCTTTAGAGGCTCGAAATAGTCCTTAAAATTTGAGCATGCAATAAAATGGCTTGTAGATATTATATTACGTCGAAAATTTACGTACAAGTATGAAATATACTTAATTAAATATGATAACCATAATTTCACAATCAGGGCGTAAAATTCTGGAAATTACGATTAGGTCCCTGAAACTTGTTCTACTAAATTAGGATTCGTTTCTCTTTAGTCTCCGCTACAATTAAATTCAGTCCTTGCATGAACATGTAAGATATAATTAAAGCATTTAGAAAAGATAAAAGATAAATTTTTTAGGGTTGTTTATCAGGGTGAGTCTCTGGATTAGCCTCGATATTCCCCGTGTAGCTCGTTCGAGTCAGGTGGCATCTAGACCGGGTCGAGGGGGTTACACTTATTCTAACACGTACAACCCAGGGTGAAGATAATATTCTAATTATTCATGGGGTAATCAGGGATCAAATCAAGATAGAAGCTCGAACAGGCAGTAACCCATGGCAGCACAACTAGGAGTGCAATATTTTCAAGAGAATATGCCATGGCAAAATGAGAGAGAACAAGAGAGCAGTTCATCAAAATCTGAATAATTCTTGGGAAGCTTCGCTGTAAGAATTCATGGCTTCTACTAAGGCGTTTATGTTATCAACGAAACCATTGTTGCAGGAGCATTCCACAACAATCACGAATCAAGGCAATCTATTGTAGACCCAAGAAGCATTACTGCAAAGTCATAGCTCTTCGCGTAGATCATTGGGGGACTCAAGTGGGTCAAATTACTCAAGCATTATAAACTAGACAAAGAGACAACTTGCCTAGTGATTATAAAGTCACTAAAAATTATGGCAAAGAGCAATACAACGCATTAACCTTGAGAAATGAAAAACAAATCAATACGGGGAACAATTAAAAAGAAAGGAGAAAGAAGAAACCTCCGTTCAGAAGCAAAAAGAAGCTAAACAACAAGAAGAAAAGCCAGCTCAAGAAAAAACTAGAGAAAATTTAAATACTAAGACATTTGGTGAAAAGCTTGTGAAAGCTGAAGCGATAACAGTACTAACACAACATTTGGAGGACGTAAGACCACCCCCACCATTCCCTCAATGATTGAAGCAGCACAAAGATCTCTAATTTCAAAAGTTTGCAAGAATTTTGGACCAATTTTATATTAATATTTTATATTTAAAGACAATTAATCAAATGCCCTTATATGCAAAGTTTTTGAAAGATATTGTTACTAAGAAAAGAAAAATGGAGAACTATGAAACAATTGTAATAGCATCTGAGTTTTATTCTTGAAAGGCTGACCTTCCTATTAAGTGATAAGATCCTTAAGCTTCATTATTCCATGCTTTATAAGAGTTAATTTTGTGGTCAAGACACTATGCGACCTCGGTACGAGTGTCAATTTGATTCCCAAAGCTATATTCAAGAAGATTGGTGTAGGGAGTACTTAGCTAACCATTGTCATCTTATAATTGGCGGACCATTCACATGTTTGTCTCGAAGAAAAACTAGAAGATGTGATAGTGAAGGTAGGCAAATTTGTGTTCCTAGCGGACTTTCTAACTTTGGATTATGAAGTAGATTACAAGGCGCCCATCATCTTAGAAAAACCATTCCTTGACACCGGTCGAATTATCATCGACTATGAAAAGAGAGACTTCAACATGCGAGTAGTAGATCAGTCTATGACTATCAATGTCTTCAACACTCTTAAGTACATAGATGATAATGAAGAATATCACTGTATAGATGAGATAAATGCTACATCAACTGAAGATGGAAGTGCAAACTTTTGCTGTGACAATTCTCCAGAGATGAAAGACCTTACAAAGTTGTTGAAGGAGCAAGATCAGAAAGAAGAAGCTCATCTGTAGCTACAAAAAATTGGCTATTTTAAGCCAAGACCAGGTACGAAATTTGAATCAATTGATTTTTCTGAATTTATTTCTCATAAACCATCACTTTTACATGCACCATCTCTGGAGCTAAAACCACTACCCTCAGATTTAAAATATATTTATTTGGGATCTCATAATACTTTGTTGGTGATTATTTATTCGAGTTTAGATCCTAACCAAGAGCTTAATTTTGTGAATTTATTATCTCAATATAAGAAAGCTCTAGGGTGGACTATGGCTGATTTGAAGCGGCATCATTCCAACGATCTGCATGCACAAGATTTTGCTAGAAGAATTTCATAACAATTTTATTGAACCCCAAAGAAGACTAAACTCAGCGATGAAGAAGTTAGTAATGACATAGATCATAAAATGATTGGATGTAGGAATTATATACCCAAATTCTGACTGTCATGGGTTATTCTTGTACACTGTGTACCTAAGAAGGGAAGCACTACAATAATCATCAATGAGGATAATGAGTTGCTCCCGACAATGACAGTTACAGGGTGGCACATCTGCGTAGACTACAGGAAGCTGAACAATGCAACAAAAAAGGACCATTTCCTTCTTCCTTTTATTGATTAAATGTTGGATCAATTATAATAAACAATTTAATAGATTAAAACGATGATATATAAATAATTTTATATCTTATAAGAAATATAAATTACTTATAAGAAAAAATTAGGCATTTATTTTAGTAAAAAATACATTAGGTACCTATTTTAAAAATATATATATAGTTTATGTACTTATTTATAAATTAAACAATTTTCTTTTAACATTGTTACCTTAAAACATTAAGAGAATAAAATCTTAGGCGCCTATTTCAGCCACAAAATACATTAGGCACCTATCTTAAAAAAATATATAGTTTAGACACTTATTTTAACAAAAAAAAAATATTGGACACCTATTTCAAAAAAAGTATATACATTATACACCTATTATTGAGTTAAGCCTTAAAACTTTTACTAGCGGATGAATTGCGTCTCCTGGAAGGCAATTGTATGTTTTGTTATTAAATTTGTTACTAGTGAACTGACTCTTTGTTAAACTAGTGAATTATCAAGTTGAAAAAATTAAACTAGTGAATTATGAAGGGGTTATGGATGTCTTAGGAAAATATAATATTAAATTTTTTAAATATAAATAATTAAATTTATTAAATTAAAATCGCATATATAAAATATATATTTTATAGAATAAATTTTTTATTATTCATGTTAATCACATTCAATTAGAACATAATCGTATTTCAATTTAACAACGGAATGATATATTTATTAAAATATATATTTATTAACAAAGTAATTATTAAATGGCTAATACTTTAGCTTATATTGATTACCCATTTCTTTGTCATCATTTTCGAAATACTACCCCTACAAGCCCTATCTGATAAAAAAACCTACTAGATTTAAACGGGAAATGTTTAACCATTGAAATCATTGATTAAATTCAGATGAAATTCACAACTGTCATTAAAAATTATTTTAATTTATTCGCAGTTTAGTTCAAATAATAAGTTATTTAGTATAATTTAAATATTTTTTAAGGATCCACTAATTTTATTAAAAGAGAATATATCCGAAATTACAATGAAAATTTACATCCAGTAAACAAAACACTTCAAATCAGACATATACCTAGTAAACAAATCTAGCCATCATTAGTTCATAAGAGGATCAAAAGAAAAAGATAAAATCTTATCCAAAGACTCGAAATAAAAGAAGGATACAAACATCACCCAAATTCACGATGATAGATAAAATCATCAACAAACAACATAAAAATGCATATTATAATGAAGGTGCGTTGACAACAAAGATATTACCACTATTCAATCGCAAAAAGGAACGGTAGATGTAATTGCATATCCAAACCTTGTTCAAGGGTCCAAAATAGGGAGATCAACAATATAAAGAATGGAGCGCCATCATGATCAGTCGTGGCGTCGTCGGATCCAACCCTGATAAAAAACCAAAAGAAAAAGAAAAAACGTACCACAAGACAGAAAACATACCAAAAGGTAGAATAAAATCGTTCCATAAAAGAAGAGTAATTTATTAAAAACTAAAAATAAAACAAATGAAATAATAGATCCGGCGGTAGGCAATCAGTATTAAAACTGGTGCCGCTGTCGGTGAATGAAGAGAACAAAAGAGAAAAGTTTTTATAGTAAAAAATGAGAGCGGCTAGGGTTGCAATCACGAAAATATTGTGTATGTAATTTAAATGTGTATATAAATTAAAATAGGCATAAAGATAATTTTAACCCTTTAACGTTTATAGTTTTTATCGTTTTGACACTTATATTTTTTGGATAAATTTAGCCCTTAACCTATATCTTTTTCACAAATATCTTATTTTTTAACTAGCTTGATGACTGGACCGTTAAAAATTTAACGATGATACATAAATATGAAATATAATTTTAAATGACATGGCATGTAACCTATCAAATACATATGTATATGGAATATAATTTTATTTCAATATAAAATATAAAACAATTAAAATTTAAATAAAATATTAAAAATTAATTAATTATTTAAATAAAATATTAAAATTTAAATAAAATATTAAAAATTTTATCTTAAAAATAGAAACACAATTCGAATAAGATTTTGATTTTATCATAGTTAGGGTTAAGAATGTTTAATAGCCTTTTTATTTTAGAATTAATTATTTTTTAATATTTTATTTAAATTTTAATTGTTTTATATTTTATATTAAAATAAAATTATATTCCATATATATATATATGTATTTGATAGGTTATATGCCATGTTATTTAAAATTATATTTCATATATATGTATCATCGTTAAATTTTTAACGGTCCAATCATCAAGCTAGTTAAAAAATAAGATATTTATCAAAAAGATATATGTTAAAGGCTAAATTTATCCAAAAAAATAAGGGTCAAAACGATAAAAATTATAAGCGTTAAAGGTTAAAATTATCTTTATACCATTAAAATATTGTGTAAGTAAAGAATTCTCTCATCAAAATTAAATGTGTTACGTAAGTTAATTTAAATTAATTTAAATATAGCTTTAAAACTCGAAAAGATAACGAAATATATTTTTATTTGAGTGTAAACCTTTTTATAAAAAACAAAACTCAATTTTAAACTTATGTATGGTTAAATAAAATAATTTAATAATGATTAATCGAAAAAAAAATTACAAGCTACTAATGTTTTGTCTAAATATTATTTTGAGCAATTTTTTTTATTATTTTACTATTTTTAATGTGTCAAAAAATAAATTCTTTTAATATTTTTCAATCATTTTAAACTCATTACTTTTTATAATAATTCCAATAAAACATTGACATTTTACAAGTGAAGTAAACATTAAAAATTAAATTAATAAAAGATTTAAATTCATAAAAATAAAAGCCTAAAATTCTAAAATTATCAGAAGGATCTTCAAAATCTCAATTTTCATTTTTTTCTTCAAATTATAACATTTTTTTAAGATTTTCTGAATTTACATTTTAAAAATAAGTATTCACAGATTGTAAAACGTAAAATAATCTATTAGAAGTAAAAAAAAAAAAAAAAAAATCAGTAGATCTATGAAGTGTGTACTTTTCCTTTTACGTTGTACAAAATTTACTTAATTTTAGGTCAATATAAGTAAATTCCTTCCCAAAAATAATTACACGTGTTAAGTAAAATAAACGGGAATTAATTGTTAAATTCTTGTAGCTTTCAAAACGGAAGCCACCCTACACGTCTTTCTCCCTTATGCAAAATTTATGATTAATAAATCTTGAAATGTTAGATAAAAATCCATGATTTTTTTATTAAATAAGAAATATTATGTTCTCGTTCGGGTTTTGAATTCATATAAAATAATATAAATATCTTTAATTTTAGATTAATCAGTAAATCTTATTAATTTTTTAATTTTTTAATTTTTTTTTGTTTTTTAAAGTTTTGTCTTTACTAATCCGAATCGATCTACATTATTTATCTAATTTTAATAGACGAATTTTCCACGTAATTTGACCATGTATTTTCGCCAATATATTGACAAGATAATAAAATAAATCACTAAAAATCAGGCCCCGAGGAATGGAAAGCATATATAGGTGGCAATACTTGTCAATTCTCCATCTTTGGGATTTGGAAGAAATATATTCACCAAATGGATCATGCTAATTTTGTAAACCTAATACTTTATATATATGTATATAGTTAGGTCATAGGTCCATTAATCTAATAGATTTTCTACCTTTTTCTTATTAACAATTCATGCATGTCAGATTCTTACCCTAATCATTTCTAAATTTACTGATATAATGAAGTAAAAAGTAAAATTTCCAAAACCATTTAGCTTGGAGAAATGGTATGAATTCCAAAACCAAAACCAAGACAATTTTATTTGAATAGAAGGGTCAGTAAAGGCCAGCATTTATGAGTCATCACATGCAGCCATTAATATCGCTACCAGCAAAAGAATTTCCCACACACCCAATCTAAAAAACATACTCACCAGTGCCAATGCCAATGCCAATGCCAATGCCAATGCCAATGCCAGTGACTCCACCATTCAATTAAAGTCTCACACCCAAAACAAAATTTTCTGGAAACCAAACAGGAAAGAAACACGATAAAAAAATGAAGCCTTGGAGAAATTTAGGAGTTGTAGAAACCATTTATGAAGAAGAAGCTTACGATGACGATGATGGTGACTCTCCTTCTCTTTTATCTTCATCTCCTTCACAACTCCACTCGAGAGTAGAAGCTTGGTATTGTTTTCCCCCTTTTTTATTTGGATTATTGTTTTTTTTTTTTTCTGTGTTTTCATCTTATTTTATTTTGGGGGTTATTGTCTATTAAAAGGTCTTCGGCAATGGGGTGTAAAACTGATGTGTTGATACATGTACAGGGAACAGCTTTTCACCTTCATAAGGTATGCTTTTTTTTAAAAAAAAATGGGGGATTTTTATATATTTATTTTCAACTTGATTGCTTTGATTAAACCCAATATTGTAAGGAGAAATAGCAACATTCTTATATCCTCTGGGTTTTTCCTTTAAACTGCGTTTTGGAAATTATATTATTAATGAACAGTTTCTGGTTCAACTATTTTCTGTTTTTCTTCATAGGATCCTCTGTCTCACAGGAGCACCTATTTAAGGCGGAAATTAACCCTACAATCAGAATTGACGTTATCCCCGCCGTTAAACTTAACTGCCGAAACCTTCTCTCTCGTTGTCAATTTTTGTTACGGAACTCACCTCCTCGTGACTCCATTCAACGTCGCGTCCCTCCTGATAGCGGCGGAACTCCTCGGGATGACGGAGTCCAAAGGTGACGGCGACTGTAACTTGAAGCAGATGACCGAGAATTACTTCCAGCGATTCATCGCCGTCAACGGAGAGTACGCGGCGATTGTTTTCAGGTCTTGTCTTGCGTTGCTCCCGGAGGCGGAAACCACGTCGTTCCTCGTCAGTAGATGCGTGGAGGCTATGAATTTGGCGGAGGATTGGAACGGTTTGGACGTTTTCTTTGACGATGTTATATCTTTGCGCTCCGAGGATTTCAAAATCGTTACGGAGTCCATGCACCAACGGTTTGAGTACCACGATTTGCTTTACAGAATGGTTGATTTTTATCTCGAGGTAAGGACACTACATGCACTCGGGTGCTACATCTTTAAAAAATTTAAATCTCCTTATATTTTATAGTAATTAACTACATGATTGGTCATATTTCTATATATTGATACGTATTTATACTAATATAAAAAGTTAGATTAATTAGACTCATAATTTTATATTAGTTGGCATGGATTTGCAAGTTTAAAGTTGATTTATGGTCACATTGGAACTTATTGTTTGAGCAGGAGCATGATGAGAAGATAACCGAGGAACAGAAGACGCAGATATGTAATTCCATCGACTGCAACAAGCTGTCGCCTCAACTTCTCTTACATGCAGTGCAAAATCCTCGAATGCCTTTGCGTTTCGTCGTCCGAGCCATGTTGGTCGAACAACTCACTACCCGTCGCACCATTTTCTCAGCCACCAATCATCATTTATCGAGTAGGCATCGCCCTAGAAACAGCAACAACGACGACGACGTTGACAATAATATCACCCTCGGTGAAATCCTCGAACGCGATGCCACCAAGCGCGAAACGGCTCAACTCAAGGCAGCAATGGATGCTACGAGCTCCCGGATCCAAACCCTGGAAAAACAACTGCATTGCATGAAAAAGATATTGAAGGAGTCCGAGGAGAATGGTATTGAAGGAACAGGTGGTGGGTCTAGAGATGGGTTGGAATCGGTCAGGTCAGCTAGTTTCCATTACGGCTCAAGGAATAATACTGAAAGCGCGTATCTTGGAGCTCCTTTTTCAGCCAGTTTTCGTTTCAGTGGTGGTCGAAAAGAACGAGCACTGGGAATGGGATCTTCCCCGCCGGAGCACTCAGCCATTGACAATCCCAGAATCAAGAAAAGTATTGGGCAGAGGTTGATTAAAGGGCTTAAAAGCGCATTACGAGTATCAAATTCTGCAACCAAAAATGACATTCCTCACAAGAAAAGTTCAACAATATCAGAAAACGGTAAGGTTAAAACTGAAGCAGAAAATGGAATACAGCATTCCGGTTGAACCTGAGAATAGAACTAACTAGGTAAAATGATAGATTATATATTTTGACCCATTTTTATTGTCTTCAAACCAGTATATTTATACTGAGCCGTGAAATGATGACAACTCGAGACCTTACAAGTTCATACTTGACTGGATGTTTGAAATTAACTGAGAACTTATCTTATTTGTTTACCTTCATACCAGTGGTTACTTAGTTGAATTAGTATATTAGAGATTTTTTGTTTTGTCTACATAGTGTTTGAAAATGTCAACCACATTTAAAAATTTATAATTCATGTACTAAGTATTGTTTTTCTAAGATTGAAAAGGTAAAATGGTTAATTTTTTTATATTTCTTTCAAATTATTCAATTTTTGATCTTATTAAAATGGTTAAATAAAATTTAAATTTTTTTTAATATAAATATTTTTTTGAAGAAACAACTTTTATTTCTATTATTTTTCAAAATATATCATGTATTTTTAGTTCAAAAGTTTCAATTTTTGAAATTGTCAAGGGTTTCCCACTAAGTACACACCCTTCAAGAGGTCCCATTGTTTTAAAATTTGCAGGGTCTATCCTGAATTTTGATTGATTTCTGATGATGAGGTTGGGTCACCTTTACCTCGTCAACGATTTAGTGTTGCGTTTAGTATGGAGAAAGGCCCCACTTTTCAGATAGCTTTTAAAAATTTTAGGGTAAAATAGCCTAATGGTTATCCATTTTCAAGAAGTTCTCAATTTAATCATTCAAAATAATATTATTACAATTAAGTTACCAATATTATAAGAGTTAATTGTTAGAATGGTCAATTATGTTTCTCCTAGTACAAGGTTGATTATCAATTTAAAAAAACAACATTACATTGTTTGGGTATAAACTTTGATCACTCAAACTTTTATGACTATTAAACATTGACATGATATTAATTTAATACGATAATAAATAAATTATCTAAAAATCTCTAAACTAAAAGTTTAATTTTATTTTGATTACCAAAATAAAAATAATTTATCTAGATAAATTAGTTGAGACTATATTGTAGCAATAAAAAAGTTTCAATGTGAAGGGACAATAGAAAAAGAATGATAATTATATGAAGACAAACAACATAAATCTATTCCTTTAAACTTTGTTCGCTCATTAAAATTCTTATTTGTTGATTCTTTTTATTATTGGATATTCACTTTCAAGAACCAAAACATCGAAGACTAAATGGGAAACCTTGTGGGTAAATTACAACGTAAAACCTTAGGTACCCTCCCTTCATCCCTATATTGTCAATATTCAAGCATATTGTCACAATCTGTCACCTAGCACTAAGGCAAACTAAATATCCTTGACATTTTAAGGTAAACATGCACCAAGAAAGCATATAGAATGACCTAGAGTGATCTACAACAATGTTGAAGCTTGCCACAAGATTCTATAAGGTTCTACCAAAGTTTAGACGCATCTGGAAGACTTTACATGATTCTAGAAGACTTTTCGAGATGATTCTAGAAGATTCTAGAATATTCTAGAAGGATAAGGAACACGCTAGAAACGTCTAGAATATTCTAGAAGGATCTAGAATGTTCAAGAAGAGTCGAGAAAGTTTAGGACTATTCTAGAACACCCTGAAGCTCTCTAGAACCTTTTGGATACTTGTAGACATGTAAGGATATATGTAGAAATGTCTAGAAAAGTATAAGTCATTGTAGATATTTATGGAGGCAACATAATAGTCATCCAGTTAAATCAATCCTATCCATCCATTCGGGATGTGAGAGCATATAAATAGGGTCACTCCATTTATAAACCATCTCACAAAATCTAAGCTTTTCAAGTATTGTAAAGCTTTTTCCAAACTTAATAAAGTGTCAATTTCCTAAATCCTTTTTGCCTTCTCAATCCTTCAAGCTTTCTAGCCATAGCGTTTGTGTGAATCAAGGGTTGTTAGCATTGAATCGGGATACTAGTGTCGCACACATAGCTTGGAAAAGACTAAGTCCGTGGCAATTGGTAACAAAGCATGTTATGATCATGTTCGAGACATGGCAAAGAGTGGAAAGAACCAAGTTGTCGACTCAACCGAGATGGAGACCACACAAGAGCAACAAAGGCGTGAGGAGTTAGTTGATCCTTTTGCAGGTAGAACATGAGCCAAGTCCAAGGATCGACTGTGTAGCTTGGAGTCTCCAATAACCTATGTCGAGGAAAATGTGGTGGGCATGGGTGCCCAAATGGACGACCTTCACTAGTGGGTGGAAGAACTCAAGGCAGAGGATGATGAGATCCATACGACCATGAAGGTCAGGATGATAAAGCTAGAAGAAACCATGTGGACCGAGATGGGTCAAATTTGTGACCTTCTCATGGGGGAGCTCTCAAAGGTGTGTGAGTCCTTCCAACGTGATATGGACAACACTCGATCCCAACTTGAGACATTCAAAGGTGACCTTGCATTGTGCAAGCATCTTATGTCTATGAGGCCTAGTAAATCAATTGAGTCTAGAAGGGTCCAGGTGCCCAAGACAAAACTTTTAGTGAACCACGTAACTCCAAAGAAGTAGACAAGTTCTTATGGGGGATAGAGCAATACCTTACAGTTTCGACATTATGGATGAGACATCCAAGATTCAGATTACAACTCTATACCTTATCGACATAACTATGCTTTGGTAGAGGATAAGGCACTTGGACATTGAGAAAGGTATGTACACTATATCTATTTTTAATGATTTTAAGGAGCTAAAACGTCAATTCTATCTTAAGAATGCTGAAGAAAAGGCTCGAGCTCATTTGTAAAGGCTTAAACAATTAGGGAGCATTTATGACTATGTCAAAGACTTTACTGACTTGGTGCTTGAGATCCCTGAACTATCTATAAAAGAACCACTATTCAATTTCATAGATGGATTCCACCAATGGGCTAAGGCCTGATTAAGGTTTCGTGGGGTGCTAAATCTTGTCGATGTTATTGCCGTAGCCGAGAGTTTAATTGATTATTCTAGCTACAAAGAGTCCAACATCAAGCCGAAGGATAAGAAGAGTGGGGAAGTCATAGGTTGGAGAGATAAAAGCCCTCGTAAGGATGACCACTATGAGGATCACTCATACAATTCTAAAGACCCGCCCTTATGGAAAGACAAAGCCAAGGATAAGTCTCAACAAGCTCGAGTCACAAGAAGATCATCATCAAATAAGTGCTTCATTTGATATGGTGACCATTGAGTTCGGGAGTTCCTATAACGACAAGCCCTTAGTTTGCTCCTTACTAAACATCAAGAAGATATTGTTGCCGAGGAACGTAAACTTGGTGCATAAATGGGATCTGTTAATGCTCTAAAAGTATATTTTATACCCTTTTATTTAAGGTTTTGTTTGATTTCAAACTCATTTGCATTTACATTTAGATTAGGTTTTTATTTTATTTTCTCTTTTATTTTTAAAGATATTGCTTTGAAGGGTATTTTGTTAGTGTTTTTGTGTAGATTATCGGGGCAAAGTTGAAAGAATTGAAGAGATGCTTTAGCAATTTTAAGTCTGGATCAGACTTCAAGATGCTATAGTATTGTGTGCGGACAAAATAGAACAACAAAAAGGACATACCTGCGGCTCACTATCCTCACGCATTAATTTAAGGTCAGTCGCACCTCCCCTGTCATCCCTGCATTTTGCTGCAATTTTTTGCAAAAAATGTTAGGGAATATTCCTTGAATCTTTAGGGTACAAAACCCTAGAAGTCTCCTATATATACAAGGCCAAATCCTCCTTTACAAGTATGGTGAAATAAAGCTAAAAGAGTAGCAAGAGACAAAAAAGAAAAAGGAGTGAACTTTAAGGAGAGCAACGAGGAAGAAGAAAGAAGAAAGACGATCACTTTCCTTTATCTTTAATCTCAAGCTGAGCCATCATTGTTGTAGAGCTTCTAACAAGGGATTTGCGAGACTTCGGGAGAAGCGACAAGCTAATAAAGCTTTACGGCATAAGCGTTTGAGACTTTTTTCCTCTTCACATTGCTTTACATGTTTTCTTGTTGATAAAAATGTAATTCAAAGAACGCAAGTTGAATAGTTTGTCTAACCTAGCCATGAACTAAAGTAGTATAGCTAAGGCTTGTTATTGATGATTTTTATTTTGTTTGAATGAATGTACTGTTTTCAATGTTTATTTAAGTGTTTTGTTCATGAAAACTAACACCTTTTCACTTAAACGGTAGTTTGTAAGAGCTTCGGGAGATTGTCATAGCTAAGGGGTTCGAGAAGATTAGGTCTAAGTATAGACAAAGCTAGACCAACATGAACAATGAGGTTACTGTGGGAGCAGAATCCTAACTCACCTTAAGGATAAGGGAGAGTTTTAACGACTAAAAAGGGTAGCACTTTATCAACATTAGAAGTGTTATGGTTGAGATTGGGAGGTAATGCTTTAGCATTTTCGAGTGTTAGGCCTTTTGATAGGGATAGTGGAGGCATTTTTAGTAAACTCTATCGAGCACTTGTTAACCCAGTAGAATAGTAAGCCTTTCAGGAGAACAGTGAAGTCGTTGCCATAGCAAGCCTAGTCTGTCTTAAGCTTGAAAATCTTCTTTGTGTTGTGTTTGTGCAACTTTATTCATTACTACATTCTCTGTTTTATTTTTCTATTGCATTTCCGTGACAAGCTTTATTTTGCTTCCACATTTTCAGTGACACTTTTATTTTGCTAAAGCATTTTGGTGACAATTGCATAATTGCTTTAGCATATGCTCATACAAAGGATTTTCTTATCTTTTGTGTATGCTAACTATTTTTTAAATAACCTATCCAATCCTTGTAGGAACTATCTCACTCATACACTTTATTACATGTTCGATGTTTATACTTGCACGAGAATCAATCATATTTTAAGCACTTGACCTCAACAAGTTTTTGCTCAATAGGATCCATGCAACTTCTAAGTGTGATGCAATCCATCCTAAAGATTGAAGCCAAGAGGTTGCCTTATGTATGTGGACGTCATGTTCAATGAGAAAGCATCAAGGGAAATGCTTGACATAAGTGCTTCCTATAACTTTATTTCTTTCAATGAAGCAAAGATATTAGGTCAAAGTGACATGGGAAGAAGATCCATCAATTCAGTTAACTCTGTCGCACTACCCATCCAAGGCATTGCACGTGGGATCAAGACCAATGTAAGGACATGGTCTGGTGAGATATATTTCACAATAGATTCGATAGATGACTATAAGTTCATCTTGGGAATTGATTACTTTGACAGGGTCAAGGCCATTCTGATGTCATTTTCCAACACCATGTGCATCATGGATGGTCATCAAGCTTGCATGATGCCAACCATAAGGGCCACCAAGCCAATTGCTAAAGTGATCTCACTGCTTCGGATGGAGGAGCTTGAAGTGTTCAAGAATGTTACACCTTCAAAGTTGCCAAAGAGGTTACCATAAAGAGGAAAGGTGGATCATGAGATCAAGAGACACAAGCAAACTATGCAAGATGAGAGTCCAAAAAAGAACATCAGTGATTCAATAAAGGTAGGAAGAGGTCATCGTGAGTTTAGGTGGGGGATAATGTCACAATCCGCCACTTAGAACTAAGACAAACTAAATATCCTTGGGCATTTTAAGGTAAGCATGCACCAAGGAAACATATAGAATGACCTAGAGTGGTCTAAAACAATGTTGAAGCTTGCCACAAGGTTCTATCAGGTTCTACCAAAGTCTAGACGCATCTGAAAGACTCTATACGATTTTGGAAGGATCTAAAATATTCTAGAAGGAAAAGGAACATGCTGTAAGCGTCTAGAACATTCTAGAAGCATCTAGAATATTCAAGAAGACTCGTGAAAACTCAAGACTACTCTGGAAGACTCTGAAGCTCTTTAGAACCTTTGGGATACTTATAGACATGTAAGGATACATGTAGAAATGTCTAGAATAGTATATGTTATTTTAGATATTTATAGAGGCAATATAATAACAATTCGATCAAATCAATCTCATCTATCCATTCAGGAGGTGAGAGCTATAAATAGGACTACCCCCTCATTTGTAAACCATCCCACAAAATCTAAGCTTTCAAATATTGTAAAGCTTTTTCCAAGCTTAATAAATTGTTCATTTCCTAAATTCTTATTGTCTGCTCAATCTTTGAAGTTTTCTAGTATTAGTGTTTTTGAAATCAAAGTTTATTAGCATTGAGTCTGTGTTCTAATACCGCATAGATAATTCGAGAAACACTAAATCTGTGACAATATGCATACCAATTATTTCAATCAACATAAAGGCTCCAAAACCGAATCAAATGCCCCTAAATACTAACTTAGAAATTTGGGTCATTACAATATGATAAGTAAGATATCAATGGTTTATATAATCTTATTGATAATATAAAGATTTTACTTTTGAATACGGTATTTATCATTTTTGTTATTCTTATAATTCTATTTATAATGGGTATCATATTGTTTATCTATTGTGACTATTTTTAATTTGGATATAAAAATAACCCGATGATTAATTATTTAAAAATTGAGGTTTTACCATTTTATTTTTTAAATTTTAAAATATAGTATTTTCATGCTAAAATGTGTTTTCCTTTAATTAAATACAAAAAATAATGTTCATTTTAAGTTAATATTAATTAAGAAAAAAATATATTTTTGGGTACCAAAAATCAAAACATGATTCTATATTTGTAGGATAAGCATTGCTTCAAGGCCAAAACTTCAAGTCAAAACATGTGGTACCTTGATAGTGGATACTTGATACATATGACCGAAGGCAAGAGACAATTAAAGGAGTTAAGGCTCAAAAATGGTGGAGTAGTGACTTTCGATGACAACTCCAAAGGCCAATTTAGGGTATTAACTCTATTGATAATCACTCCTCTAATTGAAAATGTCTTGCTTGTTAAAGGTCTTAAGCATAATTTGTTGAGCATTAGTCAATTATGCGATAAAGGATTTTATGTCTCATTTGATAGATGTGTTTGCAAAATAATAGACATAGAAACTAACGAAACAATGCTTATTGGTCATCACATAAGAAATATATACATGATGCATTTAGATGACATAATCTTTCTCATGCATGCTTAGTTGCTAGTGATGAAAATGATGTATGGTTATGTCATAGAAAACTAGGACATGCTAGCATAAGTATTTTGAGAGAAATTAGTTTCCCAAAATCTAGTTAAAGGTTTATCCAAGCTTAAATTATCTTTAGACAAGGTATGTGATGCATGTGCAAGGATAGATAAAAATATGTTTCGTTTATATCCATTAATGATGTTTCAACTAGTAGAGCTTTACAATTGATCCATATGAACCTTTTTGGGCCAATTAGGAATACTAACTTAGGTTTGAAATCATATACATTTGTTATTGTTGATGATTACTCTAGGTACATTTGGGTTCTATTTTTAAGTGCAAAAGATGAAGCCTTAAAAAAATTCATTACATTTTCAAACATTTCTCAAAATGATATTGGTCAAAGAGAAATTTCTCATATTAGAAGTGACCATAAAACTGAATTTCAAAATCAAGGTTTTGAATTTTTTTTTAATGAAAATGAGATTAGCTATAATTTTTTTCTCCTCACACTCCTCAACAAAATGAGGTGTAGTTGAGAGAAAAATAGAACTTAAAGGAAATGGCTAGAACTATGCTTTATGAAAATAATGTACCTAAGTATTTTTGGATGGAAATTGCACATTTTTTGTTATATTATAAATTGAGTAATGATTAGGCCAATTATGAAGAAAACACCTTATGAGATTTTAAAATCCAAAAAGTCTAACATTAACTATTTTCATTCTTTTGGTTGAAAATGTTTTGTTTTAAACAACGGAAAAGATAATTTAGGTAAATTTGATGCAAAAAGTGATGAAGCTATTTTTCTTGGTTACTCACAAAATTCTAAGGTTTATAGAGTTTTTAAGAAAACAAACTTAGTTGTAAAAGAGTTTATACATGTAGTTTTCGATGAAAACCTCCTTCGTAGAAAAGATTCTTGTGATGATGATGTAGGAATCATTGAAATCATTGATGAGAGACGGGCATCAAAGGTTGATGGAGTTTCAATCAATAAACAAGAAACACAAAATCCTCCAATAGAAGCTTTATGAGATATAAAGCTTGAAGAAAGGGAAGTGAGCTACCCGAGCAAGTTCAAGTATGTCAAAAGTGGTGAAATCTTGGGTAATCTATCCAAGAGGTAACTGCTCGTTCTTCTCTTATACTTATAAATCATTACATTTATCTCATGCAAGAAGAATTAAATCAATTTGGGAGAAGTAACGTATGAAAATTAGTTGATAGTCCTAGTAATAAGTCTACTATAAGAACTAAATAAGTCTTTAAAAATAAACTAGATGAGAGTGGTAATATAGTGAGAAACAAAGTTAAATTAGTTGTTCAAGGTTGCACTCAAGAAGAGGGGATAGATTTTGATGAAACATATGCAAACATAGTTAGGATGGAATCCATTAAGATGTTGCTTGCTGTTGCGTGTAAAAAATGTACAATTAGTGTTAGTGTATACATCGAAAGTAATAAAGTGTAAGTATTATCGAATATCGTCTCCACAGAAATTAGTCTGCTCAATATGCCTTCTTTCGTCTTCTTGCTCTGTAAAAGAAATAAAGTAAAAACATGGATTAATTGGGTTGGAGTAAACCAAATAACTTGAATAATTAAGAAAACTAAATACTAAGAAAATAATCAGATTAAGAAATTGGCTTGGATTCAGTTATGTTGTATAGTAGATTCAATTGACTTGTTTTTGTCCAATTCAATCACACAACACTGCCTCGGCAGAACTGTAGTTTTACTGCCTCGACAGTGATGGGCTTCGTCCATCGTGGCAATCCCTTGCTCTTGGGTGGACTTTACCAAGATTCGGCAAAGTGTCCTTTGATGATTTCGCTTATCCTTAAGTCGAAATATTGTTGATGACTAGTCCTTGATGATACCTCCCAGCGTGAATCAATATAATCACCAACCAATCCTACACTTCTTTTACCCGCTGAAACTCTAACCTATCCCTAGGCTGAGTTAGTATTTTCCAACTAGAAAAATACCTTATTTATTCCTTTCTTTAATCTAACTCTCCCGATATTAGATAAATGGATTACTCAGAAACTTTTCTCCCGAGCTTGAATACAATAACAAAGAATGAAAAAGAATAAGCAAACCTTGATATTTTATTGCATTGAAACAAGAAAACAAAGTTCAATCTATTCTCACAAATACTCTACAACTTTCACCTGAGCCTGAAGAAATTAGAACATAATGGAAAACAAAGAAAACTCTAAATTCTAAGATGAACTCTCTATTCGGCTCTCTAGTATGATATCTTGTTTTCCTTGGACGACTTTGGTTTATAAAGGCTTGGCCTAGGGCAAACCTTTCATAAGTAGGAATACAACTTGGAGTAAAACACAAGTCAAGTACATAAATAAAAATATTTTTTTTCCAAGTTTATTTCCACAAGGATTCTTTTCCCGCGTGACCTTTGACTTTGACTTTCTACGCACTTCCCAGCTCCGATCTTTGTGTTGTTTGTCCAAAAACATCTACCTTAATTTTCTCTTCAGGTTGCCTACAATATCAACATTTTTCCTTTAGGTGCTGCCTCGGCCTCAATCACTGTGGCGGCATTCGATCTACCTGTAACTGCACAAAGGTACAGTAAAGCTTGCATTTTCTATAAATATCATCTTTATAAGTCACAAGAGCAAAGTACTTAAATATCTCATATTAAGTTCATGTATTAGTCCAAGTAGGTATAGATTAAGTGATTATTGCCCATGAAAGGTGTCCAAAGTGGTAGTGAATTGAGCACTTATCACTTGCATTTACATATTATCATAATTTCAAACTTTTTCAAATGGATGTGAATTTTTTTTTCTAAATGGCTTTATAAATGAAGAAGTATATGTTGAAAAATCATTGGGTTTTGAAGATCCAAAATTTTAAAATCATGTTTATAAATTTACTAAAGCTTTGTATGGTTTGAAACAATCTTCTAGAGTTTGGTATGAAATATTTTTAAAATTTTTGATTGAAAAATATTTTGAAAAAGGAAAGGTGAACACTACACTTTTTATAAAAAGATTTGATAATGACATCTCATTAACACAAATTTATGTTGATGATATAATTTTTTAGTCTACTAATGAGTTTTATTGTTGGACAATAGTTTGCGGCATTTTTGGACAAAAAACGTAAAATCTAACTAATAATTTATGTTGTATTGATACAAGTACGAGAATAAATAAAAAGGCACAAAAAAATAAAAAAAAAATTATAGGGTACGAGTATGACATATAATTTTTTAAAATTATAAAAATCATAAAAAATCAAAATTAAAGTTTATAATTCATAAAAATTAGAAAATAAAATCTATAAGTAAACTAAAATATTAGAGTGTCAAGTCTCAAGATTCAAATAGTCCATTAACACAAATAAAATATTGTTAACATTTTTTTAGATCAAATCACTCTCTATAAATAAATCATAAACAGATATCAAGATTCAAACCATAATATTAAGTCTAGAACAATAAAATCCATGAACAAATCATAATATTAAAATATCAAATTTCAAGACTAGAACTACATATTAAGTCTAAAATAATATTAATTAGCACAAATAAAAAAATAACATCTTATGAGATAAAATCACTCTCCAAATCCAACTCATAAAGTGAGGGTTTTACGGACTTTAAGGGTGAGTTTGGTTCATGAAATATAATATTACATCTGAGAATAAGATTTCTACAATTATTCATTACTTGTTATGAATATATTTATTCATGGTGGATATTCATATATTAAGTTAAAGTTTAATGGGCTTTATTATTAGGGTTTAATACCCATTGGAATTTGGGTTTCCATCTTATGGCTATAAATATATACTTTTGGCCAAAGCTTTGTACACAACCCTACTTTGAGAATATAATAAAAGTCTCTCTTTTGTCTCTCATATTTGTTTTTCTATTTTGTTCTTATTCTTTACTTTATTCACAACACGTTATCAACACGAGACTCTAACCAACGGAGGTGTTTTTCGTTCAAATCTTAAAGGAGTTATTGGAAAGAATTTGTTACTAACATAAATCAAAGATAAGTTCTTCTCCCTCAGTTATATTTTAATCATCGGTTATTTTCTCTCTTGATCTTTGATTTGATTTTTAATTAAAAATCTTTTGTTATTTGGTGTTTTTGTAGCGATAGAGTGACTCAATTATCGTGGTTCTTATCGGCAATTACCGAAAAAGATTTTAACACAATATTGATAACTAAATCTGCCATATATTTAAGTTGGTGAAAAGTCTGGTATGTTTTATTTATTTAATTTGAGATTTTTTATCTTTATTTATAACCAATATTTTTTTATTTTATTAGTATGATAAAAGTTTATGTTTTAATCATGTTTTAAGTATTACATGATATTGGAACAAATATTAAACTTTTAATTAATTAATAAATTCTTTGTTATGTTGGTTTAATCCGAGTATATTGGCTGAACATCCCGTTCTGCGAGGCTACTGGTCTCAAAGGATGTTCTTTTTAAAGGACCTTGTGGATTGGTTTAACAACACCGTGTATAAGGATTAAATTTTTGTTTATTGTACATATTGTATATATATTGGTTGATCAATTACTATTTAATAGTATGAATATTATAAAGTTTATATTTGCTTAAAAGCAATACTAATTTTATGTCGAAAAAACTCGACTATAAACTTCTCCCAAGTTCAAGTTACGAAAATCATCTTGATCAAAGAATTTTTATGGGAGGCATTCCCTGAAGTGAATGCATGCATGATGCTTATTCCATGCAATTATTGGATTTATAACATTCCTTAAAGTGAATGTAAGCATGATGATTATTCAATGCGATTATTGAATTTATGGCATTCCTTAAATTCAATGCAAACATGATGATTATTCCATGCGATTATTGGATTTATGACATTCCTTGAAGTGAATGCAAGCATGATGCTTATTCCATGCGATTATTTGATTTATGTCATTCCCTAAAGTGAACACAAGCATGATGTTTATTCCATGCGATTATTGAATTTGTTTCATTCCTTGAAGTGAATGCAAACGTGATAATTCACTATATGGTTAGTGAATAAAACTCAATTATGTGTTAGAGTATCACTGATGAGGATATATTAGAAAAACATACTCCATTTTTCACACGTTAATGTTTTCTTACAAACACAATATCATATAAGGGTTTTAAATATCTATCAGTCTCCGCTCTATTCCCTGAAGTAAATGTGATATTTTATAGCGGAATGTATAAAAGCCCATTAGTAATTGTGGTTGCGATTGAGGTCATAAAATAAACATGGATAAGATGATTCTTTTGAGAATGTTTATATCCATCAGAAGTGGAATTATAAGAATGACAAGAATGATAGAGATTATATCAAATCTTTATGTTATCAATGCGATGATACTAATCATTGATCTCATACTTGTCAAACGCCGAAATATTATGGATTTTATACATAATCATGAATGGTAAATTAAAGAAAATATAAACAGATTTTCTTTGTGGCGAAAATAATGACGTTATTGATCCAACTCAATTGGATATTGATAATTTTTCTCATAACCCTTGAACCGAATAATTCGTCATTTACTTCCTTTATAAATTCTAAAAGGAATAATTGATCTTTATTTTATTTTGTTTAATGCTAATTTATTTATTTATGTTAACTTACTTTATATATTATTTATTTATCTTTTATATTAATTTTTCCATTAAAAGAATATGACTACTTCTGGAATAAAAATATGCAATAATTTATGGTGATTTATGCTTAGCAGACAGTGCAAGTACTCATACAATATTTAAGCATAAGAAATATTTTCCCATTTAAATACAAGGGAAACATGAGTACTATATCTCAAAGTATTAAAATATCAGTGCTTCGAAAGAGCTCTTGAGAGCTTATCTTTGATCCAATTTGATATGATGTACTATTTTTTAATATTTTTTCATTCCTCTAAGTGAATGGTACAAAGCAAATATTTTTCATTTCCCGAAGTGAATGAAATAAAGCACGTATTAAAAGGTGCATAATTATGCATATTTTCCCATTTTAAATGCAAGGGAATATTATGAGTACTATATCCAAAAGTACTAATATCACAGAAAGCTCCGATTGAGCAAATATGTTATTTACCAAATGAGACTTTATCTCATATTTACAGTGCATTATGCTCGTTGAGCAAATATGTTATTGCCAAATGGAACTTTATTCCATATTTACAGTGCATTAGACTCGTCAAAGTCGCAAAGAGACATTAAGTTTTAAAGATATTTATAGAAATATATTGAGAATATCAGTTAAAGGGATGATGACTATCTCAATATTACGAGTATAACTCAAGGCAATAATGAAATTTTGACAAAATTACATGCACTATCATCCATATTGTACTACATAAGAATTAATACAAATTGAAGCTCATGCTATTGTAAACTAGATGTTTGCTGATAATTTTATTTGGCATGACTAGTTAGATCATCCCGATTCAATTATGATGCGAAAATTTGTTGATACTTTTATGTGGTCATTTATTGAAGAATGAAGATTTTTTTCATGGTAATATTTTTGTGTGATACTTGCTACGAAAGCAATTTGATTATTCAATCATCAACATCTAAGATATAGTGCTATTAATTTTCTAGAACGAATACAAGGTGATATATATGAGCCCATACACCTTTCTTAAAGATCATTTGGAAGCATCGTATCTTATATGGTTTAGAAATATTATTTAAGTGCTATGAGATCATTATCTTTAAATAATTGTTATGCATGAGGCAATGCCGAAATATGTGTTTGGCTAAATATATCCTGAAGATATGTGAATGTTTTTCACAAGATAAGATACAAACTATCTTGTAAAGAAGATAATACAAAATTTATATTTTAAGGTGGATATATCAAATATGATAAGATGAAACATATTTCTTTAAGTTTCGTCCATCATGATTTTCAGATGAATATTATTGAATGAATCATTTCAAGCAATGATTTGGAAGATTTATCCACTATTATATGATCTACTTCAATATTTGAAGATTGTATTCAATATTGAATGATGAAGATTCAAAGATCTTATATGATATTTTCATGATGGGAGTAAATACGTGTTGCACTCTTTTTCCCTTAACCGAGTTTTTCTCCCAATGAGTTTTCCTGGTAAGATTTTTAATGAGGCAACATGTTATGCGTATCAAAGATGTGTGTACTCTTTTTCCTTCACTAAGAATTTTTTTCCCACAGGGTTTTTATCTTAGTAAGGTTTTAACGAGCCACATTATCTTCATGGATATCCAAGAGGGAGTGTTATTAATATATTTATTCATGGTGGATATCCATATATTAAGTTAAAGTTTAATGGACTTTATTATTAAGGTTTAATACCCATTGGAATTAGGATTTCCATCTTATGGCTATAAATATAAACTTTTGGCCAAAGCTTTGTACACAACCCTACTTTGAGAATATAATAAAAGTTTCTCTTTTGTCTCTCATATTTACTTTTCTATTTTGTTCTTATTCTTTACTTTATTCACAACATTACTTACATTATTACTGAGAATATTATATTACTTTGTTTGGTTTATTTGAGAGAAATATAAAATTAAAGTATTTGGTTGATGGATTATAAGATTATCCTAATACATGTTTTACAAAATTATCCTTGTAATATATTTTCTTTTTAAGTAATTAAACTTTTATAATATTAAGATATTTATTTAAAAAATTTAAAATATATTTTCTATTATTTTTATTTTATATATTTTTTATAAAATACTTACACAAATAATTGAATATAGTTATTAGATTTTAATCTTATAATATAATATTATATATTTCTATATTTAGATTTTTTTTATATTTTTATATTAAAAATATAAAAAAATAAATTTATGAACTTGTATAATCATCATCACATTCGCTATTAAATCAAATATATTAACAATTAGCTATAAATATTATATTTATATATTTTACTACACATTTTGCATTATTTGTAAAATCAAAAATCATTATTTAAAATTTAAAATAAAATTTATAATGTAATTTAAAATAAAATAATACAATTTTTTACTGTATAAATAAAAAAAACATTATTCTTTAGAAAAGAAATAATATTAAAATTATTTTTAATGTTTAATATTAATTTCTAATGATGTGTGTTTTATATATTTCATTATGCAATAATTTAGGTTATATATGTAATTGTTTAAAATATCAAAATAAAAAATATTGTTGAAGAAATAAAAAATAATAATTTAATTGTTATAAAATATCAAAGTGACAGGAATTATCTAATACCTAAGAATAGGTGGGAATGACATTCTTACCATTTTTTGAAAAAGAAGCTACTATTGAGTATATAGTATTACCCCTTGTAAAGAATTCTTTTAAATCACACATAGATATATGACTCCGAAAAAGATTATTCCCATTGATAATGTTTTTTTCCACGAACCGAATGCACCCTAAATACTCATATCCCAAAGAATCAAAAGCATTTTTACCAACCTCGCATTTTAGTTTTTTCTTCTTCGTACCGACTAGAACGCCTTTATAAAAGGCGAACATTATAGTGAATGTAAAGTAAATATTTTTTTATGATTTAGATTTAACTTATTCCTCCAAAATGAGTGGATAAAAGAATAAGTACTTTAAAATTCAAAACTAATATAAAAACGTAGCTTGAATTTAGTGACTGATCTAGACAATAAAGAGAGTTTTAATTCTTTGTCCAATGAGTTATAAAATTCCTAGGCCTATAAACGAATTGAATGAATATGAAAAAGGGTATATTTATATTTTTTAATTTAATTTTAATCGAATAAATTAGCAAATATGAACAAATAGACGAATATAAACTCAATTATTACTTGTATTTAATAGAATTAGAAGATAATTATAGACAATTCTGCACAGTTTCTAAATTTTAGCATTCATACAATTATTTATCGATTTTATACAATATTTAGTAGAAAACATATATAGTTATAGTTTTTTTTTCTTAGACAAAAAAAATATGCCACCTAGATACCAAATATTACTGAGAAATATTGAATGAAGAAAGATGTAGATCAGACCAAACAAGAACAAGATACAGAGCAACACCCGCCATAGTGGCAGATCTTGTAGCGAGGACAACACTAAAACAAACATAAATAGAGTGTGATAAAAAGAGATGAATCATTTGAGACAAGTTCGAAGAAAAACAGAATAAGGAAGAACGAGAAAAGAATCTTCATGGGAATACACTAGAAAATAAAATAATGATCTTTTATTTTTGTATGAAAATTATATTTTATTCCAAGTCCATTTCTTAGTATGGAAAGGTTTGAACTAGATTTAGCCTATAAATACCTTACCCTAGGTATAGGAGAAAACAATCCAGGGGTTTCAGAATAAATACCTAATCACCACCTCCATCGATATGTTTTAATTCTTTCCTAAGGTCTAGGTTATTTTGTGGAGTAGTTGTGAAAGAAGAATATTTTATTTAAATCTTTATTAAAGTAAGTTTGATTCATAATTTAATTGCTCTTGGTTCCTACTATTTTTGCACTTAAGCTCGAGAGAGAAATTTATAAGAAAAAATATATTTGTCTAGACTCGGGAGAGTTAGACTCATGAAATGAATGAATACGGTCTTTATTCTTGGGTATCTACTAATCCGGCTTAGGGATAAGTACAAGTTTTAAAAATTAAAAGGGACGCAATTATGGTTGGTGTTCATCCTTGATTCACACCAGGAGGTATCATCAAGACATGGTCATCAGTAGTACTTTGAATTATGGATAAAGAGGAGTCATCAAAGGACGTCATGTCGAACTATGAGTTGTCAAGTTATCATCGAAGCATCACCTAGTCAAGACAACCAAGGCAACCTTCAACGACTCGCCATGGCGACAATCTTGACTTTGCATTAATAAGACGAAGATAATTTACGTTCAAAATTCACACTATGAAACAATTTAACCTGGCCTATCCATAATTTCTTGACTGCTTTGATTCTTTATTTTATAGCATTCTTTAAGAGAGTAGTTAATTATAAATCAACTTGAATACTTGTATAATTTAATTTTTCAATATGCAGGATAAAATAAGTTGCGTAGGTAAACCAATCATGTGGGAGATGATATCATTTATACTATACTTGTCAAGGTGTGCAGTTGCATCGAAGAAGGTGTAGGACATCCTACACACGACATTAGGTCCAAAAGATTTTAGCTCTAATCAATCTCTCACATTAAGTATTGTTTAATTTTTTCTTTTTATTTCATATTTATATATATATATTAAGTTTAATATTTTTGTTATAAAAATAATTAACATAAATATAAATAGACATATGTGAATAATTTAAACAAACATAAAAGATGAATCATAAACGAACGTACATAAATGAATAAATTATCGAATATAAACAAACTTTTCACTAAACATTTCACAAATATTTCATTGAGTGTGCAGTTCATTTATGACAATAAGAATTTCATAAATATTATGGTAAAAACAGAGGCTAAAGCATGAAAGAGAATGATTTTTCTTTTTTGTAAATTTCACACTTCACTTTATCTATCATGAAATCTCTTGAAGACATGATTTATCAGTATCACATACTTTAAACATGTCATAGACAAATTTTATGAAATCAATAATAAGTCGCTTTATTCCACCAATCATCACTCATAAACTTTTTATTCATAAATTTTATCTTCCTCGTTTCATCTTTTTTATAAAAGATTTTATTCATCATTTATTATCATTGTTTGAAGTCCTCATTTAATGACTTTAAATCTTTTAAGCATTATAATGATTGAGACAAAACAAATACAAACATCATTATAAATTTTAATAATTTAAAGACTTAAGTCGTCCAATAAATTCATGACTCATCATATGATTCTTGTTTTAAACCTCTTCCATAAATAGAATTAATTCAACAACACATGTTTTCTTATTTTCTTTAATATTTTTTAATAAAAGAGTAAGAATATGAAAAATACATAGTGTCTAATAAATACGAGGATATATATTCTCAATAATTTTTCTTCTCTATTGCAATTAGTTGAATATTATTTACACCACGTTCTGGTGACTCACCCCCATCGATCAACTTTTTAATAATAAGTTTTGAGAATAAATTCTCATTATGAGATAATGAAATCCACCCACTTTCGCTAGCACTTTAGTTCCATTTATCAGTGAAAAAATCATTATAACTTTGAGATATCCTATTTAAATTAAATTGACATCCTCGCATTGTTAAAAATTCAAATCAATTGATGCCATCAATTCACAAATAATAAATAAGAAAACTAGAGAACTAACAACAAGGTTTGATTTCAATTAAATGGTGAAATCACGCTATAAAAAACTGCATGACATAGAATTAAAAGAGCATCGATGATTTTGTATGAAATCTGGTAAGGAAAAGAACACAGGTTTTGAAAAACTCCAATAACAGGAGGGAAGTTTATTAACAAAATCTGTTTGATTGGAGAAACTCTAGATTATATTTTTTTCGTTTTACGATTGCTTCAATATTTATAATTTCAAATTATAATTTAAAGAATCTAAAAATATCTAAAAAATGAAGACATGGCAGAAAATTTTCTGTTGTATATAAAATGCATTATAGCTCAAAACTCAAGACACTGCTGGCATATAAGTGACAAGTTCAAGCTTGAAATTATATATATATATATATATGAATATAAATAGGGCTGTAAAAACAGTTACTCGGATGAGTTTTAAGTCGGGTATTGTCAGATCGAATAAAATCAGATACAAGTCATTTCAGGTTGATTTGATGTTTTGACTTGATTCGGGTCAGTGCGGGTCTATTTCAGGTCGGTTATGTTTAAGGTTGGGTTCAAACGGTTCGGGTCTAAATCAGATAACTGACAGTTTCATTTCAGGTCGGGTCCATTTTAGTTCGGTTGCATTTCAGGTCGGGTCCATTTTAGTTCGGTTGCATTTCAGGTCGGGTTCATTTCAAATCGTTTTTGTTTCACGTCGAATTAATTTTAGTTTTAAATTCATAATAATTAAAATTATTAAGTTTGATTTTGTAAAAATAAGTAAATAAATGATAAACTTTTGGTTGAATGATTGATCATTCATTTCGAATTAATTATTTAATATCTAACGTCTTTCACTAACATGAATCTCATAAAAAATAAATATCACGTAATAGATTTAACACAAATATTATATAATAAAAAATGATTCATATCTTAAAAAATAAAAATTGTGCTAAATTAAAAAAATTAAAAATTAATAAGAATAAAATTTAAAATTAAAAAATGATAAATATTAATAAAATAAAATATTATCTTATTAATACATTTTTAAAATGAAAATATAAAATTTAGATTATATACAGAATTTATATTATAAATGGAATAATAGTATATATAAATTTTATACCATATAAAGAATTGATACTATATATAGAATAATACTATATATGGATTAATATTGTTTTTGGAAATAAAATAAAACTATAAATAGATTTAATACTGTATATGAAAAAGAAATTTATATTATATATGAAAATATGTAATATATAATATTATACATATAATACATTAATAATTTAATATAAGTATTTATATAATATATATTGGTAATTAGATGTATCATGTATACATTAATATATCATATACTTATACTATATACATAGTACATCCATATATTATTGCATTTGATAGGTGATTAAAATTTGCGATTGATTTGCGTGCAAGAGTGTGCAAGTATACACATCGAACAAGTAATAAAGTGTGTGAGTGAGATCGTTCCCACGAGGATTGGGTAGGTTAATGCAAAAATAGTTAACATACATAAAAGATAAAGTAATCTTTTGTATGGACATATGCAAAATCAATTCTGCAATTGTCACCAAAAATACCTTAGCAAAATAAAAATGTCACCAATGTTGCTGGAGCAAAACAAAGATTGTCACAAAAATACAATAGCAAATAAACATATATTGGAGAAATAAATAAAGCTACACAAACACAACACTGAAAAGATATTCAAGCTTAAGACAGGTTAGGCTTGCTATGGCATGACTTTACTGCTCTCCTGGATGTTACTGTTCCCCTTGTTTACTAGTGCTCGACAGGGTTTACTGAAAATGCCTTCACTATCCCTAGTCAGAAGGCTTAACACTTGAAAATGCTAAGGTATTACCTCCCGATCTCAATCCTAACATTTCTAATGTTGATAAAGTGCTACATCTTTTAGTCGTTGAAACTCTACCTTATCCCTAAGGTAAGTTAGGATTCTTGTAATAACCCAAAAATTCAAGTCAAAATCCCCAAATTAAGAGTCAAAATCCTTAATTGGAACCCTAATTATTAGGGATTTTAATTCTGAAATTAAGGACTAAAATGAAAATTTATAAAACTTTAGGGCCAAATTGTGAAAATCCAAATTTGTTAAGCACTACACCTGTAATTTTCCCTTTTCTTGGATAGACTCTCTTCTTCCCCCTGAATCTGGTAACCGATCCAGTTTAATTAGAGAATTAAATTCTCCTTTAATTCTACCGTTAATTTCCGGATTATAATTCGAATAATAATATTTGATTTGGGAGTTGTAAAGTGAGTATCATTTTCTCACTGTTTTCGGCCAGAACTATTTTTGGAGTTTTCTTCTTTGGATTGTGGTAAGTGGGTAAGTGTTTGATCATGGTTTGCATATTCGATTGTTTATTTGAGTATGTTAACGAGTTTTGTTTTGTAAATTAATTTATACGAAATGGGGGAGGATGTTATTTAGTTCTGTATAGGTTCGAAGGGTTCATGAGGTTGGGTTTACAGTTTTAATCGAATATTGACGTGGGGAGATTGTTTTGATTCGTTCTAAAGCTGGGTTTGGTGCGGAATGGTTAAAGGAGTTGTTTAGGATGTTATTTGGATCGAAAATGGATCGAATCGAGGTAAAAAGGAGGGGTTTTTAGCGTTTTTAGACCTGTTTGGGAAGAAGGAATTTTCCAGATTTTCCCGGAAAATCTGGGAAATTCCCAAATTTTCCCGAGAAACAAACAGTGCAGGGAAAATCAACCCAGAACCGGTCCAAGCCCAGACCGAACCGGCCCAGACCGTCCGGCCCACCCAAAATCGACCCGACTGCCCAACCCGACAACCCGACCCAACCCGATCTCCGACCCGGCTGACGTCATCATTGACGTCATCATTGACGTCACTGCTGACGTCATCTGCTGATGTCACTACTGACGTCATCTGCTGACGTCATCTGCTAACGTCACTGCTGATGTCATCTGCTGACATCAGCGTTGACTGATGACGTCACTGCTGACGTTAGTGTTGACCAATGCTGACGTTAGCAGTTGATTTTTTTTGACCCGGGCCCACTTTATGTTTTTCGACGTCCTGAATCCAATGGCGCGGTCTGTTTTTCGAAATTCGAATCCGAAGTGTCGTTTTTGGGGGTTTTATGTTCGATAAGTTGTTTGGAAAATTTCTGTAAAAGTTTCTGAACGCGTTTCTGTTTGCTTCAGGTGACGAGGATTCCGACCCCGAGCAGTTGCCTCCTCCTCCTCCTGTACGAGGTCCGGTACATCAGCATTCGGGACCTTCACGTGAGTATGAATTATTCTGTTTAGTTTATTTTACGGTAGTGTGGCATAGTAGGAAATCTAATATATTTCTGTTAATTGTAGACTCTACTCCTGCTCAGCCCGGTGGTAGAGCCGAGTCCAGTAGACGTTTGGGTCGTCGTTGAGTCTCTGATACAGGTGTGTTCTCTCCCGTTCATCCTGTAAAATTTCTGTTAATCTGTTTATTCGATTCTGTTATCCGTATGATCATGCATCATTCTGTTATCTGTATCTGTTATCTGTCATCCTTGCCTCCTGTTAGATAATAGGCATGCATTCTGATTCTGTATCTGTATATAACATGGCATCTGGGTTGTTATCTGTGTACGGGGAAGTTAGTGATTTTATCACTTCTGTTCAGTGGCTCCACCTTCGGGTCGAGATACCACTTCTATTGGTGTGATGGTGTTAGAGTGGTCTGGGGACCAACTCTTCTGAGGTGTTCGGAGATGGGTGCATATCATGCATACTCTGTCTGTTCTGTATAATCTGTTCTATTATTCCGTTATCTGTTCTAGAGACACATTAGGCTCCCCAGCTTACACCCTCTCAGGTTCTTGTTTCAGATCTCAGACTTAGACTCGGTACGGTACTTGGAGGTTCCTGTTCCAGTATCTGATTTATAGTATGTAATAATTTTCGGATTCCGGATTATTTATAGTATTTGAACAATATTTCTGTAATTAAATGTTTATCGGTTTTTGTTACATTTACTGTTTATAATTATGGGTTGGACTTTATTTTGAAAATGTTAATTTTTATTATTATTTTAATTTATTAATTATTCAGTATTTATCCGAATATTTTATATTTATTTTTTGTAAAACCCTAACGTGAGAAATAAGTTTTCAAGTCGTAAGCCCTAACTTGTAATCTAAGAAATTAGGTTACTTTTAGGGGTTACATTTAGTGATATCAGAGCCCGGTTCAAACCACGGACTGTGAAGTCCGAAACGATTTTTGATCTGAAAATGTTTTGTAAAAGTATTTGAAAATCCCGAACTCTATTTTGACTCGTATTTTGAAAATTTCTGAAATATTCTCAAAATTACTCCAAGTACCGACACTAATAGGATTCTGTCTGTCTTCTATAGATATTCTACTATGCCACCGCGTCGAAGTACCCGATTAGCGACCGGTAGAGGTCGTGGCCGAGGCCGTGGCCGAGGTCGATCTGTTGCCTCTTCCAGTGATACTCCGCCTCCTGTGGACCCGCCACAGGCTCAGAGTCTGACACAGAACTTAGGAGGGGAGGCTCAGCCCGAGATACATACCGAGGCCCAGCAAGCCGAGGTTGATCAGCCGGTCCAGAGTGAGGGACCATATGTGCCTGGGGACCGTGAGACTGTCGGATTGGACTCAGTGACAGTGCAGAGGGAATTACTCAGATTTCTGCAACAGAATGAGGGTTCCAGGAAACCCATATCCACTGAACTTCTGGCCGCTGGGATAACTATGTTTAACGGCAAGACCGGTACTGACCCAGCTGATGCAGAGTACTGGCTGAAGAAACTTCAGCGTTTATTTGTCGAGATGGAGTACCCCTCTGACAGGAAATTGAAGGCAGCGATATCTTTGCTACAGGGAGAGGCCCTAAACTGGTGGGAGGCAGAAGAGAAGGTTACTGCGTCCGAGAGAATTAACTGGGAGTTCTTCAGATAGAGTTTCGAGGACCGATATGTGGGCCTAGAATATTTGGCTAAATGCCGAGAGGACTTCCTGAATCTGCAACAGAATGATATGTCAGTCAAGGATTATGAGATCGAGTTTCTGAGGCTACTTCAGTATGCCCTTGGTATTGTGACTATCGAGAAGCAAAAATGTGATCACTTTCTAAAAGGACTCCGGATTCCACTGAAGATTGCAGTGGCTACACATCACGATACTGAGTACAAGATGATCACTCGGCATGCCAGGACAGCCGAGCGCAATGAGGTTCTGAGAGTTCAGATGGAATCCCAAGGTCAGGATAGAGGTAGACGACAACCTGCCTCATCTGTTCAGTACAGTCAGGGTTTCCAGTCCCGGAAAAGAGGCCGCGATGACTATGAGCTGCAGAGTTCGACACGGTCTAGACCTGCAGTATCAGCTGTCCCGGCTGCTAGTGGAGCTGGATCCACTAGTACTCGAGCAGTACCTTAGTGTACTTTCTGTAAGAAATGGCACCCTGGAGAGTGTCGCATGAGGAGTGGAGCTTGTTTCCGATGTGGATCCCTTGATCACCGTCTCCGAGACTGTCCAGTGGCACCACAGTCTGGCTATGCTCCGGGCCAATCACAGGCTTCAGTTCAGACCCCAGCAGGGGGTAGAGGACAGGGTAGACCCGCCGCTTCTGGTACTGGTAGTAGAGGCAGACCAAGTCAGTTCAGGGGAGCTGCCAGATCGAGAGGATCTCAGTATGGTATGGTTTATGCCATGAGGAGGCAAGAGGATCGAGATGAGCCAAACGTCATTGCTGGTACATTTTCTGTACACACTGTTCCCTTCTTCGCACTATTAGATAATGGGTCAACACATTCCTATGTCTCTAGTTCTGTAGCGGGGCATCTGAAAATTTCTGAGGAGGACACTGGTAGTTCCGTTTCAGTATTTAGCCCCTGTAGGCCATCAGATAGAGATTTCCAAAGTTTACAGAGATTGTCCCCTTGAACTTCACGGGGAAATCTTTTCTGCTAATCTGATGAAATTACCGTTTGTGGACTTTGACCTGATTCTGGGGATGGACTGGTTATCCGCTCACCGAGTGACTTTGGACTGTCAGCGTAAGAGGGCAATTCTGAGGACTTCTGATGGCCGAGAGGTAACTCTTATTGGTGAGCGCCGAGGATATCTGACCAATCTGGTATCAGCTATGAAAGCTGAAAAGATGATCAGAAAGGGGTGTATAGCCTATCTTGCCTACATCCTTGACCGGAGGGAACCTGATTCTGGAATGGATAAGATCCGCGTAGTCTGTGAATTTCCAGATGTTTTTCTGGAAGAGCTACCGGGTGTACCCCCTAAGCGTGAGGAGGTGGAGTTCGGTATTGAGTTATACCCTGGGACCACTCTAGTATCTATGCCACCTTATCGGATTGCTCCGAAAGAGCTTAAGGAGCTTAAGATTCAGCTACAGGAACTTCTGGATAGAGGTTTCATACAGCACAGTGTTTCACCGTAGGGAGCCCCTGTCCTGTTTGTTAAGAAGAAAGATGGCTCTCTGCGCTTGTGTATTGACTATCGAAAGTTGAACAAGTTGACTGTCAAAAACAAGTACCCCCTTCCTCGCATTGATGACCTATTCGATCAGTTCTGAGGTGCTTCGGTTTTCTCTAAGATAGACCTGAGATCTGGTTATTACCAACTCAAGGTTAAGGATTCTGACGTGTCCAAGACAGCTTTCAGAACTCGTTATGGTCACTATGAGTTTCTGGTAATGCCCTTTGGTCTTACGAATGCCCCTGCAGCATTCATGGACATGATGAATAAGGTGTTTCGACCCTATCTGGATCAGTTCATAGTGGTTTTCATTGATGACATACTGGTCTACTCCAAATCTGAGGATGAACATGAGCAGCATCTCCGAATTGTTCTACAGACTCTGAGAGAGAAACAGCTGTATGCAAAATTCAGTAAATGTGAATTCTGGCTCTCGGAGGTTGCTTTTCTGGGACACGTGGTATCAGCTAAAGGTATTCAGGTGGATCCGAACAAAATTGAGGCTATTATGTGTTGGCAGCGGCCCAAGAATGTAGCAGAGATCCGCAGTTTTCTGGGACTAGCGGGTTATTATCGGAGATTTGTGGAGGGTTTTTCTTCCATAGCCGCTCCATTGACTAAGCTTCTGAGGAAGGATATTCCATTTGTCTGGTCTGAGGCTCAGCAGCAGAGTTTTGATAAACTGAAGTCCATTCTGACCCAAGCACCAGTTCTGATACAGCTAGAGTCGGGGAAACCCTATACCGTTTACAGTGATGCCTCATGCACTGGTCTGGGATGTGTTCTGATGCAGGAAGGGAAGGTAGTGGCTTATGCGTCCCGACAGTTGAAACCGCATAAGTGTAACTACCCTACCCACGATCTGGAGTTAGCAGCTGTGATTTTTGCTCTGAAAATCTGGAGACACTATCTCTATAGGGAGAAGTGTTATATTTTCACTGATCACAAGAGTCTTAAGTACCTTCTCACCCAGAAGGAACTTAATATGAGACAGCGCCGCTGGTTAGAGCTTCTGAAGGACTATGATTGTGAGATTGAGCATCATCCTGGTAAGGCTAATATCGTTGCGGATGCTCTGAGTCGCAACGCCATTTCTGATCTAAGAGCTCTGTTTGCTCGGATGAGTCTGTTAGAGGATGGCAGTTTACTGGCAGAGCTTCAGGTGGTTCCTACACTGATTTCTGATATTCAGGCTGAGCAGTCTAATGACCCGTACTTGGCTCACCGTATTACGGAAGTTCAGGAGGGGACTTCTCAGGATTTTTCTCTGAACCAGGATGGAGTTTTGTGTTTCCGGGGTCGACTATGTGTTCCGAGGAACTCCGAACTAAAACAAGTTATTCTGCGAGAGGCTCATGATAGTCCATACTCTATGCACCCTGGAGGTGACAAGATGTACAAGAATCTCCGAGAAAAGTACTGGTGGAAAGGTCTCAAGCGAGACGTGGTCAGTTTTGTATCGAAATGCTTGACTTGCCAAAAAGTCAAAGCATATCGAGATTCCCAGTGGAAATGGGAGCGGGTGACCATGGATTTTGTCAGTGGGTTACCGTTGACTCCGTCAAAGAAAGATTCTGTCTGGGTCATCGTTGATCGATTGACCAAATCTGCTCATTTCATTCCGGTCAAGACCACCTATACTCTGAGTAGGTTGGCTCGATTATATATCTCCGAGATTGTCCGGCTACATGGAGTACCCCTATCTATTATATCTGATCGGGATCCGAGATTCACGTCTAAGTTCTGGGGATCCCTGCATACTGCTCTGGGTACTCGTCTGAACTTCAGCACTGCTTATCACCCTCAGACCGACGGTCAGTCTGAACGGGTGATTCAGATCCTCGAGGACATGTTGAGAGGATGTATTCTGGATTTCAGAGGTAGCTGGGAGGATTTCCTACCTTTAGCAGAGTTCGCGTACAACAATAGTTATCAGGCCAGTATTAAGATGGCACCATATGAGGCTCTGTACGGGCGTAAGTGTCGCACCTCGATTGGTTGGATTGAGCTCACTGAGCACCGTTTGTTGGGTCCAGATATTGTACATGAGGCTGAGGAGACTGTCAGATTGATTCAGGATCGGCTCAAAGCCGCTTTTGATAGACAGAAATCTTACGCTGATCTGAGGTGTAAAGATCTTGAGTTCGAGGTTGGCGACGAGGTTTTTCTGAAAGTATCTCCCTGGAGGAAGGTACTTCGATTTGGCCGTAAAGGCAAGATCAGTCCTAGATATATTGGACCCTACCGGATTATCAGACGCATCGGACCTGTAGCTTATCAGCTTGAGTTACCACCTGAACTCAGGCGAATCCATGATGTGTTCCATGTTTCTGTACTGAGACGATATCGAGCAGATCCGTCTCATGTTCTGTCTACGGAGGATTTCGAGATTCGGCCTGATTTATGTTATGAGGAGGAGCCCGTTGGGATCATTGATCAGGACCAGAGAGTTCTTCGGAGGAAAACCATTAAGATGGTTAAGGTTCTCTGGCGTAATCGAGGTCGTGATGAGGCTACGTGGGAGCCCAAGTCTGTCATCAAAGCCCAGTATCCGCATCTCTTTGATCCAGGTAAATTTCGAGGACGAAATTTTCTGTAAGGGGGGGAGAGTTGTAATAACCCAAAAATTCGAGTCAAAATCCCCAAATTAAGAGTCAAAATCCCTAATTGGAACCCTAATTATTAGGGATTTTAATTCTGAAATTAAGGACTAAAATGAAAATTTATAAAACTTTAGGGCCAAATTGTGAAAATCCAAATTTGTTAAGCACTACACCTGTAATTTTCCCTTTTCTTGGATAGACTCTCTTCTTCCCCCTGAATCTGGTAACCGATCCAGTTTAATTAGAGAATTAAATTCTCCTTTAATTCTACCGTTAATTTCCGGATTATAATTCGAATAATAATATTTGATTTGGGAGTTGTAAAGTGAGTATCATTTTCTCACTGTTTTCGGCCAGAACTATTTTTGGAGTTTTCTTCTTTGGATTGTGGTAAGTGGGTAAGTGTTTGATCATGGTTTGCATATTCGATTGTTTATTTGAGTATGTTAACGAGTTTTGTTTTGTAAATTAATTTATACGAAATGGGGGAGGATGTTATTTAGTTCTGTATAGGTTCGAAGGGTTCATGAGGTTGGGTTTACAGTTTTAATCGAATATTGACGTGGGGAGATTGTTTTGATTCGTTCTAAAGCTGGGTTTGGTGCGGAATGGTTAAAGGAGTTGTTTAGGATGTTATTTGGATCGAAAATGGATCGAATCGAGGTAAAAAGGAGGGGTTTTTAGCGTTTTTAGACCTGTTTGGGAGGAAGGAATTTTTCAGATTTTCTCGGAAAATCTGAGAAATTCCCAAATTTTCCCGAGAAACAAACAGTGCAGGGAAAATCAACCCAGAACCGGTCCAAGCCCAGACCGAACCGGCCCAGACCGTCCGGCCCACCCAAAACCGACCCGACTGCCCGACCCGATCTCTGACCCGTTTCCCGACCCGGCTGACATCATCGCTGACGTCACTGCTGACGTCACTACTGACATCACTGCTGACGTCATCTGCTGACGTCAGCGTTGACTGATGACGTCACTGCTGACGTTAGTGTTGACCAATGCTGACGTCAGCAGTTGATTTTTTTTGACCCGGGCCCACTTTATGTTTTTCGACGTCCTGAATCCAATGGCGCGGTCCGTTTTTCGAAATTCGAATCCGAAGTGTCGTTTTTGGGGGTTTTATGTTCGATAAGTTGTTTGGAAAATTTCTGTAAAAGTTTCTGAACGCGTTTCTGTTTGCTTCAGGTGACGAGGATTCCGACCCCGAGCAGTTGCCTCCTCCTCCTCCTGTACGAGGTCCGGTACATCAGCATTCGGGACCTTCACGTGAGTATGAATTATTCTGTTTAGTTTATTTTACGGTAGTGTGGCATAGTAGGAAATCTAATATATTTCTGTTAATTGTAGACTCTACTCCTGCTCAGCCCGGTGGTAGAGCCGAGTCCAGTAGACGTTTGGGTCGTCGTTGAGTCTCTGATACAGGTGTGTTCTCTCCCGTTCATCCTGTAAAATTTCTGTTAATCTGTTTATTCGATTCTGTTATCCGTATGATCATGCATCATTCTGTTATCTGTATCTATTATCTGTCATCCTTGCCTCCTGTTAGATAATAGGCATGCATTCTGATTCTGTATCTGTATATAACATGGCATCTGGGTTGTTATCTGTGTACGGGGAAGTTAGTGATTTTATCACTTCTGTTCAGTGGCTCCACCTTCGGGTCGAGATACTACTTCTGTTGGTGTGATGGTGTTAGAGTGGTCTGGGGACCAACTCTTCTGAGGTGTTCAGAGATGGGTGCATATCATGCATACTCTGTCTGTTCTGTATAATCTGTTCTGTTATTCCGTTATCTGTTCTAGAGACACATTAGGCTCCCCAGCTTACACCCTCTCAGGTTCTTGTTTCAGATCTCAGACTTAGACTCGGTACGGTACTTGGAGGTTCCTGTTCCAGTATCTGATTTATAGTATGTAATAATTTTCGGATTCCGGATTATTTATAGTATTTGAACAATATTTCTGTAATTAAATGTTTATCGGTTTTTGTTACATTTACTGTTTATAATTATGGGTTAGAATTTATTTTGAAAATGTTAATTTTTATTATTATTTTAATTTATTAATTATTCAGTATTTATCCGAATATTTTATATTTATTTTTTGTAAAACCCTAACATGAGAAACAAGTTTTCAAGTCGTAAGCCCTAACTTGTAATCTAAGAAATTAGGTTACTTTTAGGGGTTACAATTCTACTCCCGCAGCAACCCATTGTTCAAGTTGGTCTAGCTTTGCCTACCCCTAGATCTAAGCTTTCCAAACCCCTTGAGCTATGGCTACCTCCTGGTGCTCTTACAAACCAAGGTTTAGAGTGAAAAAGTGTTAGCATTCTTGAAAAAAACACTAAGTAAACAGTAAACAATAAACATCCATTAAAACAAAATAAAAATCATCCAAAACAAGCCTTAGCCATACTAGTTTAGTTCATGGCTAGGAATGAAAAACTATTCAACTTTCGTCATTTGAAATACATAATCAGCAACTTAGAAAAAAGGTAAACAAAGTGAAGAGGAAGGAAGTCTCAAACGCTTGTGCCGTGACACTTCCTAGCTTGTCGCTCCTCCCGAAGTCGCGTAAATCCCTTGCTTGAATCTCTCCAACAATGGTGACTTGGCTAGAGGTTGAAGCCGACTGAAAGTGGCCTCTTTTCTTCTTTGTTCTCCCTCGTGCTTCCATAAAGCTCGCTCCTTTTAGTGTTCTTTAGCTACTGATTTTTTCTTTGTTGTGCATCCGGCTCTCTCGGCTCTCTTGTTGAAGGAGGCTTGGCCTTGTATTTATAGGAGGCTTTTAGGGTTTGCTGACCTAATGGTGCTAAGGGAATAACCCCTAACATTTGCTGTAGTAGGTTGTAGGAATGTAGGGTCTGTAGGAGACTGTGGCAGGTCTGCAGGGGTGGTGCGACGTTTGTAGAATTTGTAAAGGGGGTACAACTGGCCTAAAAAACGTATGGAGACAGTGGGATGTAGGTGTGTCCTTCCTTCCGTTCTGTTTTGTCCGACCACAATGCTGTAGCATCCTTGAAATCTGATCCAACACTTGAGAAATATGCTACGGCATCTCTTCCACTCTTTCAACTTTACTTCAGCATCTGCACAACATCACTAACAAAATACCTTTCAAAGCAGCATCTTTTAAAAATAAAATAAAATAAAAACCTAAACTAAATGCAAATGCATATGAGATACAACTAAATATGATGAAGTGCAATACAAATGAACTTGAAACCAAACAAGACCTTAAGAAAGAGGTAGAAAATATACGCTTTTTAGAGCGTTAACACCCCCCCAAACTTAAGATATTGCTTGTCCTCAAGCAATGACATATAAAAATGCTATGACATTACTTTCAATCCTTGACAGCAGTTCAGGCAAAACATCAATCCTCAGAATATAAATGTTATAGCAATCTACACGATATTGAGAATTCCAAGAACTTGAACTAAGACAGGATACTTTGCTTGTGTGTGCTGGATTGTATCTAACTTATGCTTAAGTGTTAGAAAAATTTTAGTTTTCCTTATTCACTATACCATAGTTCCTAAAATTCCACTCCCTTGCTTTTTTTTTAAACACTTCGATGGGTGTCAGCTCATCACACCTACCATCCTTAACTCTAGATGAGTATGGAGCAAACATCTCATCCCTGAGCTAGTAGGTAGTGTCATCCTGTGACAACTTTCATTCGCTCATATGCTGTAGTATTATTTATGTTCAGAGCATAAGCTAACTTTTGCATAGAGGAGCGTCCTTCTATAGTTTTATGCTAATCATTTATTCTCTTTTTTTTAGTTTTATTTATATACTCTAGCAAAAATGAGTTTTTCTTTCTTTCCAAACTAACTAAGGCATAGATTCTAAGTTTTCTAAAAAGTTCCTACCACTCAAGCATAAAAAATATACAATCGTGTCAATAAAATTCTAAAGTATCAAGTCCTAATTTACTTCAATTAATTCTCAATATATTTACTAATTTAGTTTAAAAGCATCAACATTCTTATCATCGGATATCATCTATTCTAACCTAAAAGTTGTCTTGAATTGAATCTAATGCTATAGCAAATTCATAGTATGCAAAATGAAATGAAAATGCTAAGGCGAAGACTTTGCTACCCCCAAACATGAGGTTAGCATTATCCTCAATGCTATAAAAAATGAAACTATATGCAAAAATAAAAAGAAAAAAGAAAAAAAAGAAAAGATACTTACTTCTCAGCGGGTCTCGTCTTGTGGACGGCCATCTTAATGCGTTTCTATGGCCTGTCTAGTGGCGATGGTTGCTCTATTTCTGCTACTGCGATGGGAATCAAGTCCTCCTCTAGCCTGAAAGAAGCGTGTCTATGGCAGTACGTTTTATCTTTCAGCGTGGGACAGATGTGACTAACTGATCTGTAGGAGGCACCTCCTCGTGTGGTGATGAGTTGAGATCGAAATCATCACTGCTGATTTTGACTGTTTGTTATGCAGAGGTTGGTGATTCAATGGTAGGTTCCTTGCCTTTATCCTGTGGTGGTTTTGATGGACCGACAGGGACCTGGTGTGATGCTGTAGCAGAAGCAACATGAGATAGTTCAGATACTGGTGCAGTGGCTGTTGGCGGGCAGTGTCGTGTGCATTTCTTGGCGGAGTAGTTTGGTTGCGCTGTTGTTGTGGCAGGGCCTGTTTCTTTGGTGCTTGCTCGAGCTCAACTAGGCTGAAGATGTTGTTTGGGAAGCTTGGAAAAGTGTAGCCACCATCTTGTAGCAAATCTCAAAAGTTTAGCTGAAGGATTAAGTCCCTTTTTCGGACGTAACTCATGTATGACATGAATTTGCTTTGAACGTCTTGCAGGTGTAGTTGCATTCCTTGAACAGTGGCAGGTAATGCATTGAAATTTGATGTGACATTTTTCGGCTTGGATGAAGGCTCAACAGATGCTGGGGTATTTTCCTCTAATCCTATCAACTTAGAGATCTTCTTCAAAGCTATGCCTTGTCGTCCCTTCACCTTGAAGTCCTCATCATTCTCAAACACTCTTTGTTTCCTACAGAGTGCTGTAATGAGGTAAGGGAACGGAAGAGGTCTTTGCTTCCTCTTGAGTGCAGCATAAGCCTCTTCGAGAATGATCTTCCCCACATTGATCATCCTAGTTCTAGCATTGAGTGTAGCAATTGTAGTCGGCCCAAGCTGATAGTAGTTGTGTGAGTTGTCGGTATCAAGTTTTGCTTGATGAAGTGCATCCAGATTTTTCCTTCTGGCTTCAAGGAAGTGCGATCCACAGTTGTGTTTGCTTCATCCCAAATGGTTCCTTCGACGCAGAGTTCTTGAAGTAAAAAGTCCTGGTCTTGCCCAAGCATAGATGCGATAAAAATGGAGTGCTGGTAATCTTCATCTAGTCCATAGAACTGGTTTATGTCTTGTGCAGTGAATGGCATGGCATCTCCTCGGACATACACTATTGGTTGCCCCGGTCTTGTATAGTGGGCATAAAACTCTTTGACTAGTGAGATTTTGAGTGGTTTGGCATCTTTCTTTTCTGCGAAGTGTCGAGCAAAGTCCTACCACTTATGGCGTTTTATGGTGAGGGTAACTTGCTCCAGCAACTTTTGGAAGGTTGCGGTATTGTAGAGGAAACATTTCTCTTGGTGAACCGTTCTTGCCTTAAGCTTTTGGAAATGGTCCTTCGCAACATCATCCTTGAACTTTCTTATTTTAACCGGCCGAGCCTCAGCAGCAGCCCTTGAAGACTCCTTAGTGTTTCTACAACGGACCATTGTGATAGAAAAAATTTAGGTTAGATACTCTCGGTTTTTCTTGAAGGAAGGGTGAGTTTTGTGAAAAATGGAGGCTGGTTATCTTGTAGAATAAGATGGAGTAGTGGGGAAGAGAGAAGGATGGATACTTGCTTTGGAAGGGGAAAGGAAAAAGAAAAATTAATTATGGATTGTGTAAGAGTTTGGACGGCTAGGGTTCTTGGGAAAGTAAAAGGGTAGGATGAGGTTTTAAATAGATGGTAACTTGGAGAGAGAAAGGGGTTTTGTAATTAATGAAAAGTAATTATGAGTTAAAAAAGGGTTGAATTTGAACCAAACTCTCTTTTTTCCCTTTGAAAACCAATCGATTACACCTTTATAGGCTCCTCATCTTCCTTCCTCGGTGGCCCAAATCTCATAACTCCAAAAAAATTTTCCTTAATCACTTGTAGTCGTACAGTCCTTTTTAGCTCCCAGGCCTCCTTTGCACAGACTGTGCACTGCGCATTGTTCTGCCTTGGCATGGCACGTCTCTGGTCTCATGCAGACTGTTACAAGGATGCACAATGGTCTGAGCTTGTACGTTCAAAAATTAAAAGCTAAATAGAGAAAAAAAGCATCTTAAAATAAGCCCTAAATAAAAACTTATACTTTTTATTCGAACTGAAATTTAAATGCTAAAGCAAAATAAAAGAGGGGGATAGAAATGCTCAGACATTTTGCAGATTGTGGTCGTCCTTATCACGTACAATGTGAGCTCCATTATAGATCTTCAGCCTTTGACCATTGACCTTGAATGTTCGATCTCCATCAAAGTGTTTTGATTTCTACAACTCCATAAGGATAAACCCTATGTATCAGGAATGGTCCTGACCATCGAGACTTCAATTTTCCAGGAAAAAGTTTGAGTCTTGAGTTGTATAATAACACTTGTTGGCCCTCTGAGAAATGCCATGGCAAGAGATGTTTATCATGCCACCTCTTTGTCTTTTCTTTGTAAATCCTCACATTCTCATAGGCATGTGATCGAAATCCGTCCATTTCATTTAGCTCCAAAAGCTTGTTCTCTCTTGCTACCTTGAAATCCATATTGAGCTTTCAAATGGCCCAATAAGCTTTGTGTTCGAGCTCCACGGGCAAATAACATGCTTTCCCATAAACCAGCTTGAATGGGACATTCCTAGAGGAGTATTGTAAGCTGTCCTATATTCCCATAAAGCTTCATCCAGCTTTGGAGACCAGTCTTTTCTCTTTGTGTTGACTGTCTTCTCTAGGATTTGCTTGATTTCTCTATTGGAGATTTCAGCTTGGCCATTTGTTTGCGGGTGATATGCTGTAGCGATTTTGTATCTGACTTCATAGCGTTATAATGCATTAGCAATGGGCTTGTTGTCGAAGTGGGTTCCTTCATCACTGATTATGGCTCTAGGACTCCAAACCTTTTGAAAATATTCTTGTGCAGGAACTTCAGGACTGTCTTGGAATCATTACGAGGTGTTGCCACCGCTTCTACCCATTTGCTCACGTTGTCCACTGTTAGCAAGATATACAAATCACCATAGGAGGATGAAAATGGTCCCATAAAATCAATTCCCCAAACATCGAAAAGCTTGATTTCCAGAATATTTTGCAATGACATTTCATTCCTCCTCGAGATGTTACCGGTTTTTTGACATCTATCACATCCCTTGTAAAATGCTTGAGCATCATTGAAGAGTGAGAGCCAGTAGAATCCAGACTGAAGGACCTTTGCAGCCGTCCTTGATCCACCAAAGTGCCCACCACATGATGCTGCATGGTAATGGAATAGGATATCTTTTTGTTCTTCTTTCGGTACATATCTTCGAAGCAATTGATCAGCACATTGCTTAAACAAATATGGCTCATCCTAATAGAAAAATTTTGCATCATGTTTGAAGTTCTTGCGACCCTGGCTAGATAAATCAAGAGGCAAAATACCACTAACAAGAAAATTAACAATGCCGGCATACCAAGGTAATGTTGTAGCATATAAAATTTTCTCATCAGGGAAATTTTCCTTTATCTCAAAATCTCCTCCTAAATTATCAGGATTTTCTAGCCTTGATAGGTGGTCTGCAACTTGATTTTCATTGCCTTTCCTATCTTTTACTTCAATATCAAATTCTTGATGCAAAGTATCCACCTAATCAGTATCGGCTTAGCATCTTTCTTAGTCACTAGGTATTTAATGGTAGAATGATCAGTGTGTACTATCACCCTAGTTCCTATAAGATACGCCCTAAACTTATCGAAGGCAAATACTATAACAAGTAACTATTTCTTAATAGTGGTATAGTTAATTTGAGCATCATTAAGAGTTCTACTAGCATAGTAAATAACATGGAAGAGTTTACCTCGCCTTTGACCTAGTGCTGCGCCAACTATGTAGTCACTTGCGTCGCACATCAACATGAATGGATCAGTCCAATCGAGTGGTATTACTATTGGTGTTGAGGTAAGCTTCTTCTTCAGTTCATTAAAAGCGTTATGGCATTTTTCATCGAAGACAAAGGGTTGATTTTGCTGCAGCAAATTGCAGAGTGGCTTAGAGATTTTCGAAAAGTCCTTGATGAACCTCCTATAGAAGCCAACATATCCTAGGAAGCTTCTAATTCCCTTCACAGTGGTGGGAGATGGTAGCTTCTCTATCAACTCTACTTTTGCTTTGTCAACTTCAATTCTTTTGCTTGAATTTTTTCCCCAAAACCGTACCTTCGGTCACCATGAAATTGCATTTCTCCCAATTGAGTACAAGGTCGGCTTCTTCACAATGTTTCAGTACCTTGTCCAAGTTGCCTAAGCATTTTTCAAAAGTTTCTCTGGACACAGAAAAATCGTCCATAAATACCTCTAAAAATTCTTCAACCATGTCTGAAAAAATTACCAATATTCATCGTTGAAAAGTTGTTGGAGCATTACATAACCCAAATAACATTATTCGAAAAGCATAAGTCCTATAAGGGCAGGTGAAGGTTGTCTTCTCCTGGTCCTCTGGTGATATAACAATTTGGTTGTACACAAAATAACCATCGAGGAAGCAATAGTAAGCCTTTCCTGCCAATCCATCCAGCATTTGATCGATAAAAGGAAGGGGGAAATGGTCCTTCTTAGTTGCTTTGTTCAGCTTCCTATAGTCCACACAAATACGCCAACCTTTGATTGTCCTTGTCCTTGTTGGGAGCAACTCGTTGTCCTCATTTGTGATTATTGTCGTGCCTCCCTTCTTAGGAATACAATGCATAGGGCTAAGCTGTCAGAAATTGGGTATATGATCCTTGCATCCAACCACTTGATAATATTTGTCATCACTACCTTCTTCATTTCTGGGTTTAGTCTTCTTTGGGGCTCAACAGAATTGTTGTGGCATTCTTCCAGCAAGATATTGTGCCTGCAAATCGTAGGACTGATTCCTTTCAAATCGGTCATAGTCTACCCTAGAGCTTTCTTATATTGTGACAGCAAATTCACAAGACTAAGCTCTTGGTCAGGATCTAAGCTAGAATAAATAATCACTGACAGAGTATTGTGAGATCCCAAATAAACATACTTTAAATACGACGGTAGTGGTTTTAAATCTAGAGATGGTGCATGTAAAAGCGATGGTTTAGGAGGAATAAATTCAGAGAAATCAATTGATTCAAATTTTGTGTCTGGTCTTGGCTTGAAATAATCAATTTTTTGTAGCTCCATATGAACTTCTTTTTCATCCTGATTATGCTCCTCCAGCATTTTTGCAAAGTCATTCATTTACAGAGAATTATCACAGCAAAAATTTGCATCTTCTTCAATTGCTGCGACATTTATCCCGGCTATACAGTGACATTCTTCATTATCATCCATGTACTTGAGAGTGTTGAAGATATTGATGGTCATGGACTGATCTGCCACTCGCATTGTGAAGTCTCCCTTCTCAAAGTCAATGAGAATCTGACCGGTTGCAAGGAATGGTCGCCCCAAGATGATGGGTGACTTGTAGTCCACTTCACAATCCAAAATCAGAAAGTCCACAAGGAACACAAACTTGCACACTTTTACTATCACATCTTCTACTTTGCCCTCTGGTCGAACATGAGAATGGTCCGCCAATTGCAAGATGACAGTGGTAGGTCACGTACTCCCTATACTAAGCTTCTTAAATATTGTCTTGGGCATCAGATTTACACTCGACCCTAGGTCACATAATGCTCTGCCCACAAAATTGTCTCCTATTGAGCACGGAAAGATGAAGCTACCAGAATCTTGCCTTTTCATGGGAAGCTCAGTCCTTCCAGAGTAGAACTCAGATGCTATAGCAACTGTTTCAAAATTCTCAACTTTTCTTTTCTTCATAACAATATCTTTCAAAAACTTTACATATAAGAGTATTTGATCAATATCATCTAAAAATGAAATATTTATATGAAATTGGTCCAGCATAGTTACAAACTTTTGAAATTGGAGATCCTCTTTATGTTGTTTCAATCACTGAGGGAATGGTGATGGTGGTCTTGCGTCCTCCAAAGGTTGCGGTGGTGCTTCTTCTTTTACTGCAGCATCCGCAAGCTTCTCACCGAATGCCTCAATATTTAAGTTTTCTCCAGTTTCTTCTTGAGCAGATTTTTCTTCTTGTTGTTCAGCTTCTTTTTGCTCCTGAATAGGGGTTTCTTCTTTCTCCTTTCGTTTGAATTGTTCCTCTGATTTGTCTTCCACTCCTCAAGGTAAGTGCGCTGCATTGCTCTTTGCCATGACTTTTAGTGACTTCAGTATCACTAGGCAAATTGCCTCTTGCTGTTACCTGTAATGCTTGAGCAATTTGACCCATTTGAGTCTCCAGCGATCTAAGTGAAGCGCTGTGACTTTGCAGCAGTGCGCCTTGGGTCTGCAACATATTGCCTTGATTAGAGATGGTGGTGGAATGCTCCTACAATAATATTTTTGTTGATGTCATGAACTCCTTAGTCGAAGCCATGAACTCTTGCAGTGAAGCATCAAAAGAATTTTTGTGACTTTGATGATGAACTGTTCCCTTGTGTTTATTTTTCCATGGCATATTTCCTTAAAAACCTTGGAATCCTTGGTTTGCTGCCATGGATAGCTGCCTATTCGAGTTACTAGCTTGATTTGATCCTTGATTACCCCAAGAGAAATTAGGATGTTGTCTCCACCCTGGATTGTATGTGTTGGAATAGGGGTTGTTGGAATTTTTGTTGAAGTTTCCAACGTAATGAGCAGCCTCTAGATGAGTTGGGCAGTCTTTATCGAAGTGGTTTCCACTACAGTGCACACAACATAATGCGTTAGTATCTCGTACTTCACTGGGTTGTTGAAGATTCTTCAACATATTTGTGATAGCAGAAAGTTCGCTGAGACAGAATCATTAGCGTCGAGCTCCAGCTTTCCTAGAGTTCGTCGTCCTGTCCCAAGCCTAATAGTTGGAAACTGATAATCATTGTTGTCTATCTTGTCCAAAATGTCAAATGCTTCTTCTGGTAACTTATCCAGCAGTGTCCCATTTACTGAAGCATCTAACATCATCCTTGTGGATGCATTGACTCCATTGTAGAACATCACGATTTGAGACCAATCTTGAAAACCGTGATTGATACACCTTCTCCGCAAGCTTTTGTACCGATCCCAACACTCATACATTGACTCATCATCCCCTTGTCTGAAGGATGCTATCTCATTTCGCAATTGAGTGTTCATGTTGGGTGGGTTGTATCTCGCCAGAAAGCTTTTGCACAAAGTTGTCCATGACTCCATCGAACTGGCTGGAATTCCATTCAGCCAGTCTCTTGCTCGGTCTCTCAAAGAGTATGGAAATAGCTTGAGCTTCAACACATCCTTGTGCACTCCTTGTTGGCGAAATGAATCGCAAACCTCCAAGAAAGCACAAATGTACTGTCGAGCGTCCTCGTGTAGAGATCCTCCAAACTATCCGATCGGGTTGAGCATATTAAACATCACAGGCTTGAGCTCGAAGTGTGCTGCTTGTATTTCAAGTGTCACTATTCCAGAATTGAGGTCATCCAAGATCTGTGTCAAGTGATCTCAAATTGCCCTTGGTCTTGCTACTATCTCCTGATTTGCTGTAGCATTTGGATTTGCTGCAAGTACTTCTCTAGCATTATGATTCTGTGGATCCTGATACATAGCTCTTGTTCTTTGCTCTTGCCTCCTTTGTCTAAAATACCTTTCAATTTCAGAAATAAATGGTTCGAGACCTTCCCTACGATTCACTCTGGGCATCCACTAACCAAAAAACTAAAAAGATAACAAAGAAAACAAAGATTAAACCAAATAAAAAGACTTAAAACACAAAACAAAAAGATAGAAATTATGGAAACTATGATTGAAATAACCTATTGTCTCAATCTCGGCAACGACGCCAAAAACTTGTTACACTTGATAGGTGATTAAAATATGTGATTAATTTGCGTGAAAGAGTATGTAAGTATACACATCTAACAAGTAATAAAGTGTGTAAGTGAGATCGTTTCCACGAGGATTGGGCAGGTTAATACAAAAATAGTTAACATGCACAAAAGATAAAGTAATCTTTTGTATGAACATATGCTAAAGTAATTCTGCAATTGTCACCAAAAATGCCTTAGCAAAATAAAAATGTCATCAATGTTGTTGGAGCAAAACAAAGTTTGTCACGAAAATGCAATAGCAAATAAACAGATATTGGAGAAATAAATAAAGCTGCAGAAACACAACACTGAAAAGATATTCAAGCTTAAGACAGGTTAGGCTTGCTATGACATGACTTTACTGCTCTCCTGGATGTTACTGTTCCCCTGGTTTACTAGTGTTCGACAGGGTTTACTGAAAATGCCTCCACTATCCTTAGTCAGAAGGCCTAACACTCAAAAATGCTAAGGCATTACCTCCCGGTTTCAACCCTAACACTTCTAATGTTGACAAAGTGCTACCCCCTTTTAGTCATTGAAACTCTACCTTATCCCTAAGGCAAGTTAGGATTCTACTCCCGCAGCAACCCCATTGTTCAAGTTGGTCTAGCTCTTCCTATCCCTAGATCTAAGCTTCACAAACTCCTTGAGCTATTGCTACCTTCCGGTGCTTTTACAAACCAAGGTTTAGAGTGAAAAAGTGTTAGCATTCTTGAACAAAACACTAAGTAAACAATAAACAATAAACATCCATTAAAACAAAATAAAAATCATCCAAAACAAGTTTTAGCCATATTAGTTTAGTTCATGGCTAGGAATGAAAAACTATTCAACTTCCGTCATTTGAAATACATAATCAACAACTTAGAAAGAGGTAAACAAAGTGAAGAGAAAGGAAGTCTCAAACGCTTGTACCGTGACACTTCCTAACTTGTCGCTCCTCCCGAAGTCACGCAAATCTCTTGCTTGAAGCTCTCCAATAATGGTGGCTTGGCTAAAGGTTGAAGACGATTGAAAGTGGCCTCCTTTCTTGTTTTTTCTCCCTCATGCTTCCTTAAAGCTCGCTCCTTCTAGTATTCTTTAGCTACTGATTTTTTCTTTGTTGTGCATCTGGCTCTCTCGGCTCTCTTGTTGAAGGAGGCTTGGCCTTGTATTTATAGGAGGCTTCTAGGGTTTGTGCCCTAATGGTGTCAAGGGAATATCCCCTGACATTTGTTTCAGTAGGTGGCAGGAATGTAGGGTCTACAGGAGACTGTGGCAGGTCTGCAGGGGTGGTGCGACGTCTGCAGAATTTGCAGAGGGGGTACAGCTGGCCTGGAAAACGCGTGAAGACAGTGGGTTGTAGGTGTGTCCTTCCTTCTGTTATGTTTTGTCCGCCCACAATGTTGTAGCATCCTTGAAGTCCGATCTAACACTTGAGAAATATGCTAGGACATCTCTTTCACTCTTTCAACTTTGCTTCAGCATCTGCACAACATCACCAACAAAATACCTTTCAAAGCAACATCTTTTAAAAATTAAAAGAAAATAAAATAAAAACCTAAACTAAATGCAAATGCATATGAAATGCAACTAAATGCGATGAAATGCAATGCAAATGAACTTGAAACCAAACAAGATCTTAAGAAAAAGGGTAGAAAATATATGCTTTTAGAGCGTTAACATATATACTATAATGATTAGATGTATACACAGTAGTAGTACATGAATATATTAATATATTAATAATTTAATATATGTATATGTATACATTAATATATGTTATACTAGTATATGTATACATACTAATATATGTATATGTGGTATATGTATACATTAATATATGTTATTAATATATTAATAACATATATACCTAGTACATTAATATATGTTATACTAGTATATGTATACATACTAATTAGATGTACTATTTATATATAATTATATGTATATGTATATGTATTATATATATTTTATAAATATAATATATATTAATATATTAATAATTTAATATATGTATATGTAATTATGTATATTATATATTTATATATACTTATAATATATATTTATAATATATTATATTATATGTATATATATTATAATATATACATATATACAATTATACATCTAGTATGTTAAAGTATATATTAATATATTATAATATATATTATATCATATATTAAATTGCTAATGTATTGTACTATTATATGCTTATAGTATCTATCTATGTAATATTATGTTATGTATTATATCACATGTTAATATATTAGATCATATGTATATTATATATTATAATATATACATAGATACATCTAGTATGTTAATTGTTGGTTTTCTCACGTGCAAGTTATGGTTTGTGTGAACCGTTTTTCATACATATTTCCACTATTAGAAATGGTGAACATGGGAGCAAAATGCATAGTTGATAAGTTAAACATTTCTCACTTTCACAGGTTATGGGACGGTTAAGGGAGATAGTGTCGGGAAGTTAAGGGACATTATCGTTCAATTGGTTAGTGATTTTGATGGTAAATCACCTCTATAAATATCAACCTAGCATAAGGTCCCTAAGTATCAAATACAAAATTACATATTTCATCTAGTGAGTTTTTGAGTGTTTAGAAGATCTTGGTTGTTTTAGTTCCTTTCTGTAGTCGAGTTCTATATTTTCACCGTGGTTTGAAGTGTTACCACGATGGTTTGACTCGACGATGGTGCAACCATATCCTAATTTGGCATAAGGTTTTGACAAAGGCTGCAGGTATTTATTTTGATCCTTTTTTGCTGTGTTTTTGCTTGTCATGATATTTTGATCTTTAAATATAAAAATTTTGAGAAAAATTGTGTTAAAGAACCTTTGTTTTAAAAACATAATATTAATTTCTAAAATTTATTAATTTATTTTCATTTAAATAAATTTTAGAAATTAATATATAGTATGTGCCTAAATTAGGATATGTTATAACTTATTCAGTAACTAGTTCTATACATAAAATTAAGTATATAAACCTTAAGACTTATTGCATAAAGTTTTAGCAATAAAACTATAGAACATGTCTAGAGATCCAAATAATTTATTTAATTAGAGAATTAGTAACAACAACTTTAATTAAATAAAATTATTATAAGGATCTTATAAGGACTAGAAATAAAATGTTTTATAATGAATAAGCAATGATATTAAAAAAGTTTAGGGTTAATATCTAGCTAACTGATTTTAATAATTTTATTTAGTTAAAGACTAACCACAACATCTTTAGTTAAATAAAATTACTAAGGTTAAAAATCACATATTAAAGCTTAGATATTAAATCCCTTAACATTAAGGTAAAAATTATTAGATGAATTTTATAATTATCCACAAGAGTTATGAAAATAAATTTAATAATTTTTATATAAAGGATATAAAATATTTTATCAAATGAATCTAATCGAATTAAAAATATAGCTCACGGGCAATTTTTATGTCAGTAGATTCATTTTTTCTATAATTTGTATTAGTAAATTATAGCTTATGTTTGCCTTAAATTTATATTAAGCATGATTGTCAATTTATTTTTGCAGCATTATTATTTGTGAATATGTCTAATAATAGAGTAGATATCCCTAAATTAACTAGTAAGAACTTTAAGTTCTGGAATGAAGGTATTTTTCTTTAATTAGGGTCTGTGGATATTGACTATGCTATAAGGAAATCTAAGCCACATATCAGTGACACCACCAATCAGTCTGATCTTGCTCTATATGAAAAGTGGGAGCGGTCCAATCGTTTCAGTATTATATTCATTAAGAGCAAGGTTCCTGCTGATGTTCGCAGATCAATTGAGCATTATAAGAATGTCTATGAGCTGTTAAAGGCTATAGAGAAACAATTTCAGACTTCTCAAAAGTCATTAGCCAGTACCTTAATTATTAAGTTCGCATCTCTAAAGCTCACTATGGTGAAAGGTGTGCGTGATCACATCAATAAGATACGAGATTTGACATCTCAACTTAAGTCACTTGAGGTTAAAATGTCTGAATCTTTTTTGGTGCACTATATATTGAACACTTTTCCTTCTCAACATAGGCCATTAAGATCTTTTATACCACACATAAAGATAAATGATCCATTGATGATCTTTTAACCATGTGTGATCAAGAAGAGGGTAGGCTCGTACTAGAAATGGGAGAGAGTGCACTTACGGTTACTCAAAGAAAGAATTCAGTTCAAGCCAAGCAAAAAGGGAAAGCTAAAATGCAACCTCAGGCTGACATCAAGAAAGATTCCACATGTTTATTTTGTAAAAAGAAGGGACAAATGAAGAAGGATTGTATCAAGTATAAGAGATGACTTGAAAAGAAAGATATATCAATCTTGCTTGTTTTCTTCGAGTCAAATATGGCTGATGTTAATTATAACACATGGTGGGTTGATTTTAGTTCTACAATCCATGTCTCAAATTCCTTACAAGGATTAAAAAACCTAAGGGAACCAGTGGAAGCTGAGCGATACATCTATTCAGGAAACAAGATGCAATTGTATGTGAAAGATATTGGGACCTTTGAATTAGTGCTTAGTAGTGACTTTGTTTTAATTTTAGAAAATAGATTTTATATTCCTAGTTTTTCTAGAAATTTAATTTTTTTTAAGACTTGTACCTTTGGGGTATTGTTTTAATTTCTCAAATGTTGATTTTGATTTATTTTATAAATATGAAATTGTTATGAAATAAAATTTTATGTGATGATCTTTACTCATTTCTTGTCCATGTGTCCCTTGCTTCTTAGTGCTCCGTTGGACCGGGAGTCCTTCATTTGAATGCTTCAATGCTGGCTAACTGGGAGTATGTTCTGGATGTTCTTTCTGTGATACTATTTCGACCTCTTAAAGATATTAGTACTTTCACACTAACATTGAGACAGAAAACATTCGATCAATTTAGACTAGCACTAAGCATTGTGTTATAAATGAAGATTTCTCTACTTTATGGATTCGTAGATTAGGACATATCTCCATTGAAAGGATTAAAAGATTAATAAATGATGGGGTACTCAATACCTTAGATTTTACTGATTTTGATACTTATTTAATCTACATTAAGGGTAAGTAGACTAACAAGTCAAAGAAAGGTGCCAAGAGGAGTTTGACCATATTGGAAATCATCCATTCTGATATTTGTTGCCCAGATATGGATGTACAAGGTCAAAAATATTTCATCAGTTTCATAGGTGATTACTCACGATATATGTATCTCTACATGCTTCATCATAAAAAGTGAAACGTTAGAAACCTTTAAGGTTTTCAAGGATGAAGTAGAGAAAACAATGCGTAAATAAATAAAGATTATGAGAACATATAGAGGTGGTGAGTATTATGGGAGATGCACAAAAGATAGACAAGTACATGGTCCATTTGCGAAATTTCTTCAAGACAACAGTATAGTTGCCCAATACACCATGTCAGGCTCACCTGATCAGAATGATGTTGCGAAAAGAAGAAATCGAACTTTAATGGACATGGTACGAAGTATGCTTAGTACCTCTAAGCTACCTAATTCTTTAAGTGTTGAAGCTCTCAAGAATATTGTGCATATATTAAACCGGGTCCCAACCAAGGTTATCTCAAAGACACCTTTTGAGTTATTCAAAGGTTGAAAACTGAGTTTGCGACATATACACTTATGGGGATGCCCGTCTGAAGTGAGAATTTATAACCCACAAGAAAAGAAACTAGACCCAAGGATTATTAGTGGGTATTTCATTGGATATATCGAAAAGTCCAAAGGTTACAAATTCTATTGTCCATCAAATAACACTAGAATTGTTGTGAAATCAAGAAATGCAAAATTTCTTGAGAATGACTCAATCAATGGGAGTGATCTGTCTCGGGATTCAATACCCATAGATCAACCATCCAATTCAAGTGAGAGATTGATTATCATATATAACACCCCTTAAGCTCAACCGGGTGTTGAACAACCAATCAATGAAGTTCCACAAGCTGCTAAAAACACTCAAATAGATCAAGTTGTTCAAGAAAATCCAGAAATTATTGAACAACCAGTTGAACAACATGATCCATAAGAGAATGTTGATTCAACATTAAGAAGATCTATTAGAGAAAAAAAATCAGTAATTCTATTAATTATTTTGTGTATTTACAAGAATCTGATTATAATGTTGGAGCTGAAAATGACCCAGGATCATTTTCAAGTGTCATGGGCTGCAATGAATCAAAATTATGGTATAATGCTATGAAGGATGAGATGAATTCTATGAAGAGTAACAAAGTCTAGGATCTTGTACCGGTGCCTGATGGTGTAAAAACCATTTGATGTAAATGGGTCTTCAAAATAAAAAGACTCAAAAGGAAACATAGAAAGATATAAAGAAAGACTCATTGCTAAAGGATTGACTTAGCGAGAAGGAATCGATTACACTGAGACTTTTAGTCCAGTATCTAAGAAAGATTTATTACGCATTGTGTTAGTATTAGTAGCTCAATTTGATCTTGAGTTACAACAGATGGATGTAAAAACTATCTTTCTTAACGATGATCTAGAGGAAGAGGTATACATGAAACAACCTGAAAGATTTTTCTGTAGTGATAGTGAACATTTGGTTTGCAAGTTAATGAAATATATATATAGATTGAAATAAACTTCCCGACAGTGGTATTTAAAATTCCATGAAGTTATCTCTTCATTTGGTTTTGTTAAGAATATCATTAATCAATGTATATATTAGAAGGTCATTGGGAGTAAAATTTATTTTCTTATTCTATATGTGGATGGCATTTTACTTGCCATGAATGACATAGGTATGCTACTTGAGGTGAAACAATTTCTTTCAAAAATTTTGATATGTAAGATATGGGTGATGTATCTTATGTCATTGGTATTAAGATTCATCGTGATAGACATAAAGGTGTCTTAAGTTTATTTCAAGAAACCTATATCAATAAAGTTTTAGAAAGATTTCATATAAAAGAATATTCACCTAGTGTTACTCCTATCGTGAAGGGTGATAAGTTTAATTTGAACCAATGCCCAAAGAACGAATTTGAGGAGTAAATGAAAAATATTCTATATGCTTCTGTTGTTGGAAACCTGATGTATGCGCAAGTTTGTACAAGACCTAACATTGTATTTATCGTTGGGATGTTGGGAAGATATCAGAGTAATCCAGGTATAAACTACTAGAAAGCTGCAAAGAAGGTTTTGAGATATCTCAAAGGGACAAAGAATACATACTTATATATAGATGCTTCGACCATTTGGAGGTAACTGGCTACTCCGATCCAGACTTTGTTGGTTGTGTTGATTCACGTAAATCAACATTAAGTTACATGTTTATGTTTGGGTGGAGCTATATCTTGGAGGAGTATTAAGCAAACCTTAACTACTACTTCCACTATGGAAGCTGAGTTCGTTTCCTGTTTTGAGGCTATCTCACATAGAATATGGTTAAAGAGTTTTATTTCTGGTCTTAGACTCGTGAATTCAATCTCTAGGCCTTTAAGAATACATTGTGACAATTTAGTTGTTGTGTTTATGACTAAGAACAACATATGTGGAAGTCAAAGTAAACACATCGATATTAAGTATCTAGCTATAAGGTAACGTGTTAAAGAAAAGAAGTGGTCATTGAGCACATTAACACTGAGCAGATGTTAGCTTATCCTTTAACTAAGGACATGCCACCACATAAATTTAAGGATCATGTTGTCACTATAAGACTTGTTCCTACTTTGTAATTTTTCATTGTATGAACAATTCTGTTGAAACTCTAATAAACTTTGATATTTCTTATTTATGTTGTATACACATTAAGTTAATTATTTTGAGAAATATCATTAATGTTTGAACCTAGAATAAACATTGGGTTTATTCATTAAGTGTATGGGCTAAAGCGTTGAAACTTGATGTATTGTGATACATGGAAGATACAACTGAATCATAAGAGAAAGTATCGTCATGATTCATAAGAGCAAAATGCATAGTTGATATGCTAAATATTTCTCACGTTCACAGGTTATGGGACGGTTAAGGGAGATAGTGTCGGGAAGTTAAGAGGTATTATCGTCCAATTGGTTGGTGATTTTAATGGTAAATCACCACTATAAATATCAACCTAGCCTAAGGCCCCTAAGCATCAAATATATAATCACATATTCCATCTAGTGAATTTTTGAGTGCTTAGAAGATATTGGTGGTTTTAGTTCCTTTTTGTAGACGAGTTCTATATTTTCATGATGGTTTGAAGTGTTACCACGGTGGTTCGACGTACTCGATGGTGGTGCAACCACATTCCTAATTTGGCGTAAGATTTTGACAATGACTGGAGATATTTATTATGATCCTTTTCCATTGTGTTTTTGCTCGTTTAATGCTTATATTAAAGACTTGAAGTATATATTAATATATTATAATATATTATATGTATATATAATTATAGATATATACATTATAGTATATATTATAATATACTTTATATAAATTTATATTTACATTAATTTTTAATGTATAGGTATATGTATATATAGCATAATATATATTTTATTATATATGTATATGTATCATAGTATATGCTCTATTAATTTATATTATATTAGTTTTTAATGTAAATGTATTATATATGTATATTATATACTATATATGTAAATGTATTATATATTATATACTACATATAAATTTATATTATATTAGATACTATATATGTATTATATTTTATATTATAAATAATATGGTCTTTTATTTTATAAAAGATTCCTAGATAAAACCGCCGATAAACTGCATATAAGAAAATTTGAAATTTTCCGTTAGTCAAACCTCTGCCAAAAATTCCATCGCGCTTAATCCAAATGAAAAATAAAAAAGTCCTCAATCTTTAATTACTTTCATTTTCTATCTTTAAATCTCTCTTCGAGCTCTTGATTTCTGCGAAAGAGATATTGGATGTGAAATGAAAATCCTCGATTTGAGGCAAGAAAAAGTTCTCATATTTTCGTTGTATCCTTCCCATGAAAATGCAGGTCAAGTGGTTTGAATTTTAATTAAAATGATTCTAAGACCGATCTTGATTTTAAGTTCTAAAATTGGTGTCTTTTCCTCTAATAATTTTGTATAGAAAAACAAGAATCAATGATTATCTGGCACATCAAAATGCCATATTTGATGTATCCTATATCAAGGTATGCCATATTCTTTTAATCAGGAAAAGTAGAGAGATAATATGTTGTAAATGTCTGTTGATTTGATTTTTTATTTTATTCTTAAAATATCCATATCTTACATCCAAGTAGATGTGTATTTGTTACATAAATATATTCATGTTAGACTTATATGTCACTTACACACCGATCTGAACAATATAGGTTCATGTTTATCATGTATGTTTCTGTTTAACTGCAAGTAGATAAAGAAATAATTACCATGCAAAATATTCTAGCTGATGCTTTGCTAATTATATGATATTTCTTACAAGAAGGTATCCACATTTTAACAACTTCAGAGGATCAAAATGTAAGCAGTCTTGCTAAATAAAATAGTTTATTTTAGTGTTTCAACCAGAATGGAACAATGAAAATAAGTGAATTAACTTTTGTTTTGAACATTGTACAGAGAAAGGTATGGGATGCTAGGATAAGAAGTACACTGCTGTCTTGATGGGTATACAAGAAGTGTTAAATATTTGAGTACTCATCCAACCAATTTTGGTAGCTTTCTTGAACATCTTTCTTTTAATCGTTTCTTTAGAAAGAGTTGACCATTTATCATTGAGTGTACAGCGAATCTTGTTGTCTCTGATCAAGAGATGGGCCTTTTGTCATTTGGGACCAAAGATGCAAGATTGACTCAAATAGTAGATGTGATGGACTATACCATCCGTAAGTCATTGTAATTTATTTTGTTGTACATTGTTTAGAATTATGTTATTCGATGTGTGTTAAAAGATGCGCAATTAAGTGCAAGTGAACATGTCGTCAAGTAATAAAGTGATAAGCATTTATCGAATATCGTCTCCACAGGGATTGATATACTTAATATGCTTTCATCAGTCTTCTCGCTACTATAAAAGAAAAGAAAAAAACACAATTTAGTTTGATATTGAATTAACTAATAAACTAAGCTAACTAAAGTAATAACAATTATGAGAGAGATAGGGTAGGATCCAGTTGTATCGTATTGTGGATTTGATTGATCTGCTTCCTATTCCAATGCAATTTCGCTGCACTGCCTCGGCAGTACTGCAGATACTGTCTCGGTAGCGATAATGTTATCTGCCGCGACAATCCCTTGCTCTTGGGCAGATTTACCAAAGTTCGACAAAATGCCCTTGTATGGCTTCACTTATCCCTAATTCGAAACGCTGTTGAAGGTCAGTCCTTGATGATACTTCCCAACGTTAATCAATTATAATGAACAATCAATCCCACACTTCTTTTAGCCGCTGAAACTCTTAACCTATCCCTAGACCGAGTTAGTATCCCAATTAAGTGAATACCGCACTTACTCCTTTCGTGAGTCTAACTCTCCTAAGTCTAGACAAATGGATTACTTACAAACTTTTCTCCAAGGCTTGGATGCAAGAACAAAGAATGGTAAAGAGTAAGCAAACTTCGATATTTTATTGCATTGAAATAAGAATCAAAATACAATCTACTCTCACAAATACTTAACAACCTTCACCAACATCCTAAGAAAACTTAGAACATGATGGTAAGAATTGTTCCTAAGACTCTCTCAAAGTATGTCTATCTAATTAATTCTCTCTAATTTTCTCCTCTCTCAAACCCTAGGACGGCTATGCCTTTATATAGGCTTGACCTAGGGCAAACCTTTCCTAATTCGAGTACAACTTGAAGTAGGGAACAAGTTATGCACTTAGGTTAAATATTTCCAAGTTTGATCTTCTAGAAGGCTTAATCCCGCGTGGCCTTGTCCTTGGACTTTTCTTGTGTTGTTTAACTCCGAATCTTGGGTTTCTTGCTCAGCAATGCTCTCCTCAATTTTCTCCTTCAACCGCCAGCCATATCGCTTTTTCTTTTTTGTTGCCTCGGTATCAGGTCCTGCCTTGGCCTCCTTCTGCTGCCTCGACAGTACTTATTCCTACATAGATATGAAAATGTAGTAAAGTACGCCTTTTCTACAAATATAATTTTTGATAGCATTTTCCTAAATATATCATATTAAGTCCATGCATTGGATCAAGTAGGTGTAGATTTGATGATAAGTGCTCATGAAAAGTGTAGAAAGTGATAGTGATTTGAGCATTTATCATTATTCATACATGAGAATTTCAATGTTGACTAGGGATATACTTATCATTATTCATACATGAGAATTTCAATGTTGACTAGGGATATACTTATTCTTAAATGTTATATCTTCATATTCGTGTGTCATATATAAGTACCAGACATGTATATTTTTTTTAAAAAATAAAGTATTCTAGTAATGTAGATATAAAGGTTTATGTCTATGACATCAGACAGTAATCACCACTCTATTCATTAATGTTATTGTCACTTGATTCATATCAACTTTCATGGTCAAAGAAGCTCATCCTTCGTCCAAAGCTAGGCGGGTCGTGACAAAGTATTTGCATATAGTATTATAAAACTTTTGATATAAAATCTGAGAGTTTAAATTTTATACATAAAAAATTAAGTTGTAATATTTTGTATATGATGTACATTTGTAACTTCTATAAGTTTTATTAAGTTTCATTTGTAAGTTATTCATTATTGAAAGATGAAAATATCATAACTTACGATGGATAAATGTTATTTATAATTATAATATGAAGTGTATAATCTGAGTTTTAGCAATGTATTTACTTAAAGTTTTATAATCTGAGTTTTAACAAATTAAAATCATTTAGTTATGGATATGTGGTATTTAAAATTATAATTTTTAAGTATATTAACGTACAAACCTAAAATTAAAGTATCTCACTTAAATTACTTAAGTTTTTAACTTGACTTAAGATATGTGATTAAGTATTAATTTTATTAATTTTGTTGGATTAAAACTATAACTACTATTTATAATTACTATTTATGATATGTATATACTTTAAAGTGTCAATTTATATTAATAAGTATAATATAAAATTTTCTATTATATAGTTTAAAATTAATAAGTATTTTTAATATAAAATTATTAAATATTTGTAATAAATATATTATAAATATAAATATAAGTATGTTTGTAATAAAATCATTATAAATATAATATAAGTATGTTATACGTATAATATAAATATTTGTTAATATAATTTAAGTACAAATTAATAATTAAAAATTAATAAGCACAAACTAAATAAATATTATGTTGATATTAAAAATATAATATAAGTATGCTATATAAATTATTTACATAAATATTAATATGTATAATATAAATATTTGTATTAAAAATATAATATAAGCATGTTATATAAATTATTTATATAAATATTATGTTGATATTAGTTCATGTTAGTAACAGATTGGGTAAAATCAGGTGTCGGGTCAGTTTAGTCGGGTAATATCAGTTATCTATCAGGTCAGACTCGGGTTTTGGTTCGTTTAAGTCGGGTACAGTTCTAGTTTTAGGTCCATAGTAATAGGTTGAAGTCGGGTTTGAGTCATTCTCGGTCGGATACAGTTATGGTTCAATTACTATCGTAACAGGTTTAACTCGGGTTTGGGTCAACAACAGTCGGATACAGATCAAGTTCGGATTATCATATCCCCGAGTCAAACAAAATTCTGGCTCGAACAAATTTTAGACGGGTTTTCAGGTCGATTCAGCTTTTTACGTCCCTAAACGTAAAAGAAGTAAAACCACATTCAAAAAGGTAAATCCAATGGCATTTCCTTGAAATTCTAGGTGAAACTTTAATTCTAAAAATCGATCCTAGGATTGAACTTAATCTAAAATACCCGAGTCTCTGGAAACCAATCTTATTTACAGCACCAGAAATACAGAGCAAAACATGATATGAGTAAACCTCAATCAAAATAGGATACATCAGGCATTTGATGATACAAGGAAATTGGTTTCTTCAAACTGGTTAATGCAGGTGAATCACAACAAATAGCAGCTCACAAATTTAAATGAGAATTTAAAAAGAAATGGGAAAATAGTGATAAAAATCAAAGCAAAATGGATGAAAAAAGAAATACGGAGAAGAAGACATAAGTCTGAATTTTTGAACGCATCGGAGTACAAATTTCTCTCAGGCGCCGACCTCCTTAAATGGTGTCGTCCTCTTTTCTTCTCCAATCGTCGATATAAAAATAAATGAGATAGGTTTCGTTTAAGACCAGAAAATCGGCTTTGGAGATAGAATTTCTTTAAATATTTTAATAAAACATCAAAATTACCTTTGGGACGATATGTGACTTTTCCTATATCGTCCTCAAATTATCTCTAGATAAACATTAAACGTCTTTAGTTTAGTTCTATCGTTCCTCATCAATGTGACACATTTTCAATATATACCCTAATATATTTATTTTATACTTGTATTAAAATATATCGGATACTTGAAAGTTGAAACGATGTTCTTTTGTCATAACCATACTTTCCAACGATTAATGGACCCCCGACGCTTCTTCATCAAACGGATTAAAATGATTATTTGAATTAAATAATTATAAATCTTAAAAACGTCCAATTTATTATTAGAACAAACAAATTACTATTATTAATATTTATTTTATTTTTCAATGGAATACATTATATTCTTTAAAAGTTAAACTCTTTTAATTTAAGATGTTTAGCGTAAATATATATTATAATGTATTCCATTGAAAAATCATAAAACTCCCTAAATATTAAATATATATCATAAAATCTTAAATCTTAAAATATAAATCATAAAACCTAATTATTAATTCCTATGTCATAACCCTAAAATATATATCATAAATTATAAAATCATAAATGATAAATTTAGCAAGATAATCCATTCTCAATTTTTAATTGGGTTAATAGGGATCCACAAAAGATATTTGGGGATCTAGGCCAATTGCTATAGTGTAGCAAGGGAGATGCCACCTACAGGTGGCGTTGGAGGATATTTCTCACAATCGGCTCAATAATTAAGCCGTGTAAGAACCGTTTGCATGGCAGGTCGTCACCTCGAGGCGAAGACAGGGAAAAGTAAATTCAACGCGCAAGTGATTTAAGAATTCAGTGAATTCAGCGAAGGGTAAAAATTAATTCAGCGCGGTAGTGATTCAGGAATTCAGTGAGAGTTCAGAAGGGTAAAAATGCAGGTCGTCACCTCGAGGTGGCGATGCCACTCTGCATGCCCCATGTAGCATAACGTTGCAACCTTTTTTATCTTATAATATATATATATATATATATATATAACTTTAGTAATTTTCAAACACCCTCACCACCGTTTGAAAAATTTCAAGCAAATCTTCTATGTTTTCTATTTCTGCAAGGTGAAAATATTGTAGGGGAGTGTCAAAGCTCAATTCTGAAGAAGAAATTTGTGTTGAAAAAATCTATTAAGATTTATTACATTGATGGTGATAATTTAAAATTGTTTATTATTTTTGTTTTTATGCTATTTTATGGACAATAATTGTTTTTATTTATGCATATGCCGTTATAATGAGTTCTGTAAATTATCTTGATACTGAGAATCTTGTTGGTCTATGGGGTGAATCGCTTGATGATTTTAGCGATAATGAAGAAAATATTATACCTATAGATGAAAATGATGGCGTAAATTTACTCGATCCGGATGATGTCCAAACTGTTTTGACAAGTATGAATGAAGGAAAAGTTGTGGATGTTGAAGATGATGTATGGGAAGCCGCTGTCGCTAAACTTGGTATGAAAATGATCCACCTGCTTGGGGTTACGTTGAACTAGAGCCCGAGCCAATGTAACCTATTTACCCATCTTACGAACCACATCTCGTATGCGCCAGGTGGACTATACTGCCATGCGAGATCCGGAACATGAAGCTCATGTATTTGGTTCTTCCTCATCTTCCAACTTTGGAGAATTAATAGTAAAGGCTCAATTTGATACAAAGAAAGATGCACAAGTAGCTATGAAGGAGTATTGCATCAAAAGACATATGAGGTTCTTTATGGCTAAATCGAATACACAAACCTATTGTGTACGTTGTATCAATTGGAAGAGCACATGTCCTTGGTGGATAAGAATTTCATTTGCATGCATATCCCGCATATTGCATTCGACATATTGCAGCGAATGCTAAAAAAGGTTTATGAATAATGAAATCTGAAAAAAGATTATAAGTGCAAGTAATTTTGTTAATTATTAAATAAATAAATTGAATTTATTTATTTATGATTCGTTCCTATTTTATTATTAATTGTTTTTATTTTTTATGAAGGGTAGGAACTAGTTCAATTGAAGTTCGATGCAAGAATTAGAAGGATGAGACGACATGGTGGACTAGTATTTAAGTTTGTAAATGACATCCCCAAAAGAAAAATGGTCACAAGCATACGATGAAGGTAGACGTTACGGACATATGACAACAAACCTTGCCGAAGCAATAAATTTCGTACTTAAGGGAACACGACATCTTCTTATTGCAAGTATTATGTGGGAGACATTTTCGATTAGGTAAGGTGTGGGCCGATAAAGGATAAGAGGTTAACGCTCGAATAAATAGTGGATAGAATTGGAGTCAAACCCTTCACGATCGAATGACTTCACTTCAAGCGGATGCAAGCTCTATGAGGGTAAGAATGTTCGACCCAAGTGGTGTCGAATTTACTATCGAAGCTATGGTTCGAGGTGAGTCAAGAATGCTTGTAGTAAACCTTCATCGTAGATGGTGTGATTATGGTAAATTTCAAGCATTTAGATACCCCTTCTCCCACACACAGGCTGCATGCATGCATATTCATATGGACCCTTTTATGTTTGCAGATCTGTGTTCTAACCTATATAATATTGCCAAAATATACCGCAATCAGTTTAATACGATCCCAAACAAAGATTATTGGTCAGATGATCCAATAAACGAGGAATGATTACCCAATTCAAATCTTCGTAGAAAGTTGAAGTGGCAACCGACATCAACTCGAATCCATGTCAATATGGATGACGCAGACCAAAGAGAGGGGGCATTCAAATCAAGCATTGCACGCTTTGTAGAGGACCCGGTCATAGTCGAAATAAGTGTCCAAATAGATCACATATGTATGATCTATTTTATTTATTCAAATAAAATATGAACTTATTAAAACTGAATTTATTTAATTAAATTATTTAATTACTATTTAATAATTAAATGGAATAGAAAATCAAATTTATTTAAATAAATTATTTATTAAAATAAAATACGAGGACGAAATAAATTATTTATTCAAATAAAATTCTCAAGTACATTGCAATTTAAACATAAGAACAAGATGATAAAAATTTATTTTCTTCGTCTCCTCGGTAATTCGTGTCGGTGTAAAGAAGATGTCTGGTCGTACTGTCTTGGAGGTTGAACTATTCTTCGTAGTTGATCCGGAGTCTGTTCACCGCTAAAAAAGGCGGGGTTCCATACATATCTTTAAGATTGTATGATGGGCTACAAATAGTTGAGGGATATTGAAATTGGGGTATGTATCCTCCACCATAAGTGAATCTTGGTTGATAAGCTGTCATGTCCCCAAATGTCAGTTGTTCCCAATTATTGGCCAGATGAGATTGCACCGGAGACCACGAAGAATACGCCCCTGTAGAAGAATCCATGTTATTTTCTTCTTCTGTTGGTTCTTGAGAATATTGACCTTGACCATACTCTTGTAATAAATGAACGTGCTTCGAACAACGAGATCTTGAAGCTAGTTATTGGAATCTTCAACAGATGCAATAAATGGTTTATCATTTTCAGAATACCAAGAATAATACTCTAAATTGAACTGAAAATCAGTAGCTTCAATTGGACACAAATTTTCTGTCCACCGCATGTATCTTTCCTCCCAACAGGAAATAAAATATCCTTGCTTATGAGCCCACATCGCGTCGAATCTGCCTTTATGCACCATATGTATGTGATCAATAGATGGTGGAGCTCTAGAAATAGGATGATGAAAATTAAATTGTCATAACACTCTATCAGCATAATGATACTCTATAATCGAAAAATGGATCAAAGGTACCACTACACCCCAAAATGTACGATATTGAAGGACATCTGCTGGTATGCACACCTCGATTGTTGAATCCACGTAAGGCAACCAATTAAACTGTGAAAATAATTATAAAATTAAGAAAATATATATGAAATAATTAGAAAAAATAGATTACAATACCTGATTTTTTTCCAATAGTTTGAATTTTCATTTTTATATCTCTAACATTGTTATGTACAACACCCGCATTCTCAACTTATGTCTCCATCTATAAATATAAAAAATATATATATAAAAATTAAATCAACATAAAATTTATATGAACACTTTAATTATAATATTACCTTACAGCTAGCGGGAATTTCATAGGAATGAGAGCTTCGACAATTGGAGTTAAATAAGGTAATCTATACCATGCCCAAGACTGCAATAAGATTTGGTAGCCCCCCATATCTGAATTTTTTATCCCCAATCATTATTACGGTCTTGCACATTTCATGGTATAGGAAATACAATATTGTAGATCTCCGACTGTAGTTAGCAACTATGCTCAAACAGCCAACATCGGTAGGTACTATGTGTGAACAAAATTACCAGATGTATCTGGCATTAAAATTCCATCAATAATTTGCATGATATATGCCCTAGCTGCAAACACAATTTCTTTTTGACTAGAGTTCTCAGTTATATTAAATTCATTTTGTAACCATGAAATTCTCAATCGAAGACCGTTTACGTATCAATCTGGAGGAATTTTGCTGAGATATTGCATACAAATCTCAGCTACTCGAAAATTGTTATCTCCCACCAATGGATTCTTATTTATTGGGACACCAAGTTGTACAACTACATCTTCAAGAGTTATTGTATACTCTCCAAATGGAAAGTGAAAAGTGTATGTCTCGGGTCTCCAACGTTCAAGCAAACCCGTGATCAATCCAGGCATAATTTTAAAACCACGAAGAAAGGAAGCATTATAAAAACCGGAAAGCTGCAAATAATGAACTATTGCTTTCGGAGGTTCTCTGATCTTCACTCTCCTTCGACGAATTGTATGCTCCAAACCCTATTAAAATTGAGTATAATAAATTATTTAACGTATTAAAGATTACCAGATAACACAAAAAAATTTGTAAATAATTTAATAATTGTTCATCATGAATATGAGATAAAATATGTTCGTCGTCACGATAAAATAGAACTCCATCAGATGTCATTTTCAAATAATCTGTAAAAAAGATATAATAAAAAATAAGAATTTTATATTCAAATTAAACAATAAATTATATACACTAAACATTCTTTTAATAAAATTAAACAATACTTTCAAAAATTACACAATAAAATTAAATAAACTAAAAATGATCATTAAAACATAACATAAAAATAAATATTAATCCATAAAAATAAAATTATCCTTGAATTCTTCAAGTTTGCCTAAAATTTTTTCCACTCAAATTTCTCCCGTACAAACAAACTCCTCTACTCAACTTAAATCGTCAACACCCACCGAAACCCTATATATAAACTGATATTCTATCTTCCCCAAATACCCCACCTTGTTCAGCGATCACGTGAAGGTCTGCATGGCCTGCATGCATGCAGACAGCGCCATCTCCATTGGGAGGTGGCGACCTGCCATGGTCTGAATATAGCGTATTCAACGCTGATTTTCACCCCTATTCAACGCCACCTTTATTCAGCGCATTCAACGCTGATTTTCACCACTTATCACCACTGCACTTCACGTTTACACGATGCCACCTTGAGGTGGCGACATCACCTGCTATCTCTCTTACACGGCTCAATAATTGAGCCAAATATCAAGACACAAGTGCCACTTGTGAGAAAGCTCCTCCAACGCCACTTGCAGGTGGCGTCTCCCTTGCTACATTGTAGTAATTGGCTTAGATCCCCAAATATCTTTTGGGATCCATATTAACCCAATTAAAAATTGAGAATGGATTATCATGCTAAATTTGCCCTTGAAGAATCCAAACTATACAATATATATTTTGAGAAATGTATTATAAGTTTGTTCTGTCATATCATTCATAGTCTCAACCAATAAAATCATTCATTTAAATAATTTTTATATCATTTTTATCAAAGTAAAGATTCACAATATAATCTTTTCATTTTATTTATAGTAAATATAAGTAAAGATTTACTTGATAAAAATCTAAAAATAATATATTAAAATATATATATTTATTAATTGAGATTATAAATAATATGATGACTTGAGATATATATACATGTATTGATTTAAAATCAAAATGTGAAGAAATTCAAAGCCAATTCAAAAAACTGACCGAAATGAAAGTGAAAATTGAATAGACGATCAAAACGAAAGAAGCAAAAACACACGAGACAAAATTAAAAATCTGAAAAGATATTTGGACAAGGATTAAATCAAAACAAGATAAAAAATTGAGGATTGAATTAAAAGAATAGAAGTCTTGATTTTAAGTCAATGACTAGAATGTAAAACCAAACAAAATTCCATGGACTGCGAAAAGGATTCTCCCCACATGGAGGGATTTAAGTCGTACATAAATTGATTTTAAAACGGGGACCGACTATAAATGATAATTTTTTAAAACCATTTCTTTTATCCATTTGTTGAAACTGAACTAAGAGAGAAATAGGAGATTCTCTCCTCCATTTTTGTCCCAACCTAGAAAATGTAAGAACACTCATCGTGTTCTTACTAAACCCTCAAAAAAATATCGTTTACTCCAAATTTTGGTAACCATCAATAGTGGCGGATGAATTTAAAACAACATAAAAAACTCTTTTCTTTGAGAAAAGAAATTAAAAGTTGACTCGAAGATAAAAGAAACCCCGTCGACCATTAGCCTAAAGGCTTCCAAACGACCCACCACTCAAAATTTTTGGAAAGAAATTAGAAGGCTTGTTGCCTACATGGTCCGGTCGAGGGGAGGAAGAAGTTGCAAAACCTTGTAAGAGACCAAAATGAATATGTAGAATTAAAGGAATAGATGAGAAGAACAGAAGAATTAAAGATGAGAAAATAAGCAGAATAGCCAAGAAGAACGGCTAAAACATTTCCATTGATTTCTTTTCAGATCCTCGCAAGGAAGGAAAAATACACTATTTAACCCTATAGACTAAAACGATGCGTTTTTACAAACTTAAAACACCGACACTAATTAAAACGACATAGTTTTATTTAACTACAATTTAGACTCGTTACAAATTCCCCTACTCGAAACAATCCTTGTCCTCAAGGATTAAAAGAAGATCCTCATTTTCTTCCGATGATTAGATCATATGTGTCCCCATGCTCTTCTAGCCTTAAATGAAAATAAAGTATGAACCAACAATAACTTTCTCATGTCAATAATGATTGAAAACCAATTATGAACTAATCGTATAATTTTCATGTCGACAGATACAAGCCTAATGCATCTAGAATCCAAAAGCACCATAATTGAGTTTTCTTTCCTGTAATAGGAAGCTTGAGCCGCCTCTGTCATTTCCCTGGACAAGTTCTTCAAAAACCATGAATGACAAATTTTCAAACGAGGGGCAGGGCTCCCATCCAACAGGGTATTTTCTAACTTCAAATCTCGATGGCCTATTTGCATTAAATGACAATAGTTAACTCTTGAGATCAGCCGTTGGAAAAAATACCTGGCCTCATCTTCACTAAACCTTCCAGCTTTGTAAATTCGCTCAAAGAGCTCACCACCAGCTGCATACTCCATCACGATTGTAAGATGTGTAGGAGTCAAAACAACCTCTTTGAACCAGATTATGTTTGGATGACGGTGTAAGAGATCAAACTCTACGTTTGCTACTGTTACTCCTGTCTTCTCTTGCTTGAAAATAATATTTTTATTAATTTCACCTGCATCTTCAATGCGAGAGAGATTGAACTGAAGCCTGTTATTGATCCAGGTTCGAAGTTCATGTCTTCCAACAAAGTAAGCATTATCCATCATCTCAATATTTGTCGTCATTTTCCTCTCTACATATAGATTTTTGCAATGCAAGGGCTTGGTGGATTGAAATTCTTCTGAATCCGGTCTATCCCATGAACTACTTTCCACCCAATTGACACAATTGAACAGAGCTGCAATTTCTCTATAGTATACCTTAGTTGAATCAACCCTTTCAATATCAATGTTTTCACATATCTGAAACAAATAACTATAGCTACTCACTAATAATTCTTCATGAATAAGTAAAATGCATCACTCTCGACAAAAACAAAAAATTCTTCCTGGGCACGAACAATCACTGTCATCCATTTTAAATGCAATGCAAAATGGTGTCTTTGTATAATCTGCACAGTCTGCACAAGAATTTGGCTTCTTATTTTTGGAGTGGCCTTCTCATCATATTCATAACTCCAATCAATTCTTTTTAATGCAGCCTTCTCAAGAGGATCACCAACCTCTTCCCCCTCAACAATAATTAAGATATTTTTCCCTCGATCACATGGAAATTTCACCAAATGATCAAATTCTAAAGCAATGATGATAAATGTAGTAACATTTTGAATTGATACCTGATTCTGCAAGCTCTTAATCAATTCATCACATCCCTCTACAATTGAAACCTTGTCTTGGGAAAATTCCAATGAACCTATATTTGGATTATATTTGAATAAATCATTAGTTGGGTTATCCAAACTAAATGATTTTTTCTTCATTGTCTCCGTTGTCATGGGCGATTTATCAAACACCTGGAGGTTGTTATGTACACAATCAATTATCGATAGCTTAGTCGATGTATGCCCTTCTAACAACCCTTTCATGACAGTGAGATTTTTCATCCAGATATTTGTTTTGTCATTTGGAATCCAGTATTTCTTTCATCTCTGTCGACGTTGTACCTTGAACCTGCAGTGGTTCTAATGGACTGTGATTGACTACCATCGTTGTTGAAACTTTCGATTCTACGAAATCAACCATTGTTGATGACTCCTTTGACTTCTCGCATTGATTAAACACTTCTCGTTCACTCGAGTCATCCAACCGAGATTTAAGCTCAAAATCAGTTACCCCTGGTTCATCCCAAAATTGAATGTCAAGCTGACAGCAACCGTCGTAAATGTTACGGCTTTGAAGAGAACAGCTAGCCGCGACAGCCCCATAACCTATATATTGGATTAGGAATTGAACGCCCAGTGAATTTTGAAATGGAACAATTTTCTTCACTGACCCATAAGGTGAAAAAACCTTATGCAACACTTCTTGAGTGATAGGAAAAATCACATTACGGATTGTAACCAGTAGCGTCCGATTCGCAAAATATCTATCGAACAGAAACTTCAAGTCATTGTCGAACCTATAACCTTCATCCATGCTGAGAAGGTGGCTCTGATGCCTTTGTAAGAGACCAAAATGAATAAGTAGAATTAAAGGAATAGATGAGAAGAACAGAAGAATTAAAGATGAGAAAAGAAGCACAATAGCCAAGAAGAACGGCTAAAACATTTCCATTGATTTCTTTTCAAATCCTCGCAAGGAAGGAAAAACACACTATTTAACCCTATAGACTAAAACGATGTGTTTTTACAAACTTAAAACACCGACACTAATTAAAACGACGTAGTTTTATTTAACTACAATTTAGACTCGTTACAAACCTGTCCTTCCGATTCATCTTGCCCGACCTTACGATCTTAGGATTATCATCGGAATATAGACATGGTTCAAAAACAATAAAGGAAAAAACCCTAACCCCAAAGTTTTTTTTTGTTCTATATGCATGCCATGAAAGAAAGATACCTTGAAAGTTTTTTTGCTCTCTATTGATCTTTGATTTTCCCACGAATGGGATGCAAAGTGCTAGGAATTACTCGTTTATACCTTTTTTTGATTATATTCGTAAAAGGAAAAAAAGAAATGAAAGAATCGCTTGAATCCTATTGGTTGTGTATGTTATTTCTTGGCTGTATTCATGTAATATTTGGGTATTCCTGTTTGCCCATTGGAAATCTCTGATATTTTGGTACGATTTCTAACATTTCTTGTTGTTTGGTTTGCATGTGTGAATCGATTGAAACCCGAGTGACAAGCGTCGAATTGTCAAATAAATAATTCCTATTTCTCAAATTAAATAAAAGAATAGTATAGAGAAAGTAGGGTCGATCCACAGGGACTAAGAAATTTCTAATGTTGAATTGAATTGATCCTGATCCAAAAAAAAACAATAAATTAGAAAATGGGGGTTTGATATTATAAAACTAAAAATAATCTTAATCTAATAATAACTAAAATTAAATGAAAATAAATATTTGAAGTAATAAATTTAAAGGATATAGCCTCAAGCTTCGCTTCGCCTCAAATCTCAATTGATCATCGAAATAGATTTTACTTCAAAATCCATGTCAGTTACAGTCTACAAGGCCCAACCCTTGTAACTTGCTTCTCTCTTCGGTAAACCAATATTCCCAAGTCTATCTCCGGAATTCGGTTTTTGCTGGACTAACCACGCCTATCGCCATTAGCGCCAATACAACTTTAAGCACTGGAAAAGCCTGACTCGAGTTATAGCGTCTCACAGAGAATCAAACCCGATCTTAATTTCCCTTAGTGGACCGCCACCAAGTTTGTTCACAGGAAGCCAAATTTGCTACTAGCCGATTTTTCTTCCCAACGATAGATCTAAACAATCTTCAAGTCAACGTACACTTTTTGAAATGAAGGCGTCGAGATCATTAAAGGAAAAGCCGATTGCCAATCCTTGATTTTAGAAAATCAAGAATGTTATCCGAAGGAATTAAGTGCTTCACGATTCTCACAATATGGATTGAGTCGTCACTTAGCTTTCGGCTAAATGAAAGTTTAGCTAAGCATGAATGAGATCATACTTAGCATTTTCTAGAAGAAAAGAAATAAGAAAACTCAAAGAAAAATAAAATAACTAGAGAGAACTTTTATTACTCAAGAGAGAAAGTGAAAATTGAAGTACATCTCAAGCTTTACCTCTATGGGTATTTATACTATTCTAAAACCCTAAAAATGTAACAATTCAAAATTTAAAAAAAATAAAAAAAGATAAAGATAAAGATAAATGTTCTAAAATTTAAAATTTAAATTCCTAAGATAAATCTTCAAGATAATTCCCAAATAATCCATTCATCCTTCTAGAATATATGACTGGACTATCTTCTAGAAACTTTTTTTTGACTGGATAATCCAAATCTGTTAGATCGAAAAGCGTCGTGCCCATGACTCCAGCCATAAAAAAAATGCAAAATTCACTATTTTCTGTTGGTTCTGAAAAATAAGTTCCTACACTGAAAATAATCAAAATAGAACCAAATTAGTAATATCAAATCGACAATGCGAAATAATTATTAATAAAAAATATATAAATTCGAATACTCATCAAATTCCCCCTCACTTATTCAATGCTTGTCCTCAAGCATACTCAAATTCTCATTTTCGTCACTTATCAAAATTCACTCAAAAAGTTTATGTCAAATCCCATGTACATGCATGAATTAAAGAAGTTAGACAAGACAATCAAATAAAGGTGACATGATATTTCAATAAATAATAATTAACCAAATGAACAAAAGGTAGATATGCAGAGCTTTTGCTATTTGCTTGTGAGACGAAATCAAATCAAGTTTAGATCCTTCATGATAAACGATTGACGGAGTGTGAGTTTTATTTTCCTCCCCTTTTATATCACTCTCTTTTTTTCTTTTTTTTGAAAGAGATTATTTTTCTCTTTTTTTTTCAAGCGCTTTATTATTTTCTTTTTTTCAAAAGACATTTTTTTCTCTTTTTTTTCCTTTTCTTTTTTAGCGCTACTCTCATTAACTCTAACTCTGTAGTCTCGACTCGTCACCGAATCTTTGAACTGGAAACAAGATGACAACCCAAGCACCTCGCCCCGATTCTCCAATCCGGTCACATTCAAACGATCTACCACTCACAATCGTCTCAAAAAAAAATCATGCACCTGAAGATAACATCATTATTAGCAAAACAAGCACAAACTCATATTTAAGCAACACTAACAATTATACCATAAGGTTAAAAACTTTCACCAAAACATCTAATCATCTCAAGTTAATTATCCATGTATAACAAAATTAATTCAAGCTTGTAAACAAGGGATTATGATAAAACTAACAAGTCAACCCAGATAAACAACAATCATAAGAACTTAAAATATACCTTCAAACTAACATGAACAAGTAAGGAGAAATATAACCACTCCCCCTCACTTTAAGCATATTATCTCAATATGAAAATTAAAGTACAAGAGAAGGAATAGAGATACTCCCCGTGTCTAAAGTAAGTTTAGTTGTCGACAACTTTGGAGGTCATTTGCAATTTTTTCAAATTTCATGCACGACAAAGCCATTCAAATATGGGGAAAATTCTGTGTAAATTTATTTGAAAATAAATTAGATGAAAAACAAATAAAAATAAATAAAAGAAGAAAAAAAATAAATAAAGAAAATTGGTTGCCTCTCATTGAGCGCTTTGTTTAACGTCGTTTAGCTTGACGACCTGATTCAGACTACAGGTTCTGTGAGAAATTCTTTTTCCAATTCATGTTCTTTATCCAACTTAGAATTTCTCCATGAGAAATTTTTCGGTTATAGAGTTCCTTCATTTTCGATAAAATATCTTCTTTAATCTGCAATTTATCTGGTGGTAATTTTAATTCCAACTCTGGTTCCTGCAAGATAAATGAAAAAAAGTTAGTTTGAGAAGACATCAAATTTAAATTTTTACTTAGCTCTTTGCAAAGTGAGCGTGATTCCACATCAGAAGAGATATCCATTTTTACTTCTTTAATAGTTTCAGCATTCAGATTCCTGCATAACTCATTAGAAAGATTATGTTTAACATATTCATTCATAGAAGAATCAAATATATTAACACAACTGACATTAGGCATAGAGTTAGGATATTTCAGAGCCTTATACACGTCAAACTTTACCACTTCACCGTCAAACTCCATGGTAAGAATTCCACTTCTTACATCAATTTTGGCATTTTGATGTACTCAAAAATGGTTTACCAAGTAAAATCTCGGAAGAGACATTGGTGCGATCATCTTCCATGTCAATGACATAGAAATCTGCAGGAAAAAATAAATCTTTTACCTTTACGAGTACGTTTTCAAGAACTCCTTTAGGATACACTAAAGATCTGTCGGCAAGCTGTATCGTTACACCTGTTTCCTTCAAAGGCTCAACACTTAATAAATTATAAATTGAAAGAGGCATGACATTAATTGAAGCGCCTAAATCGCACATAGCTCGTTTAATTCCAACTTTACCAATCTTACATGGGATAGCAAACATACCTTGATCCTTGTACTTAGGTGGAATTTTACGTTGAATTACGGCAGAAACATTTTCACCTAAGTTTACCTTTTCATTCCCAGTAAGCTTTCTTTTATTTGTGCAAAGATCCTTCAAAAATCTAGCATACCTTGGAATTTTTCGGATCACATCGAGAAGTGGTATGTTTATCTCCACTTTCTGAAACATATCAAGAATTTCTTGTTCTTCGGCTTGCTTATCACGCTTCACTAATCTCGATGGAAAGGGAGGTGGAACATCATAAGGAGATGATGTAGAGATAGCTTGTGGTTTGGTTTCCTTCATTTTATATGGTTGCGTGACATCTTCTTTAGGTTCGAAAATGGTACCACTTCGAAGGGTGATGGCACTAACATTCTGTCGCGGGTTTGGCTCAGTTTGCGACGATAGCTTTCCCTTTGATTCCAAACGACTCACAACTAATGTAAGTTGACTCATTTGTTTGTCAATTTCTTGAAAGTGTGCCTCGGTCTTTTGTTGAAATTTCTCCTGAGCTAGCGCCAAACGTTTGACAAGTAACTCCAACGATGATTTTTGTGGTTGATATTGTTGCCGTGCAGGTGGTCTAGGTTGATAAGTTTGATTTGATCCATAGTTGAGGTTTGGATGATCCCTCCAACCTGGATTATAACTGTTTGCATTGAGATCATATTGCCTTTGAGGAGGCCCTGAAAAATTTCCAATGGCATTTACTTGAACGTTATTATCTTCTTGAAGCATTGGGCAACAGTCCGTAGGATGATCCGACATCGTGCATATTCCGCAAAGTCTAGCTGGACCTATTTTACCTGCAATAAGAGATTGAACAACATTAGTTAACTTATCAATTTTATCCTCTAAAGAAGATGTACTTATCTCGTGAACCCGTCGAGTGGGTTCACTTGGGCGAAACTGTTGTGCATTAGCGGCCATGGTTGAGATAAGATTTCTGGCGACGGTAGGAGTCATATTTACGAAGGCTCCACCACTAGCTGCGTCGATCATTTTCATTTCCATTGGAAGTAGTCCTTCATAAAAGTATTGTAGAAGGGTTTGTTCAGTTAGGCCATGTTGCGGACAACTAGCGCAAAGTCTTTTAAATCGTTCCCAATAGTCGTATAACGACTCTCTATCCTTTTGTCGAATTCCTAAGATGCTTCTCCTTAATTCGCTTGCTTTTGCCGCTGGAAAGAACCTGTCAAGAAACAATCATGCCATATCAGCCCATGTATTAATTGAACCGGAAGGTAAATAAAACAACCAATCTTTTGCCATATCAGCCCATTTATTTGATCTTCGGATACTCCCTGTGGTTTCATACTCAGACAAACCATATGAAACTCTTTTAAATGCTTGTGTGGATTTTCATTTTGCAAGCCGCGAAAAGTCGGAAGTAAATGTATTAAACCAGTTTTAAGTTCAAACGGTGTTTTGCCATTTGGGAATGTGATACAAAGTGGTTGTTGTTCATCAGGTGCTGCAGTTAACTCTCGAATTGTTTGTTCAGCCATTTGTTCTGATCCTTCGTCGTCAGAAGTAAATAACTCCTCGGTGTAAGAAATTTCCACAAAATCAGGATTTGGTTTTGGTTGATGGTTTTGATTCAACCTTCTGCGCCTAAAGGTCTCTCCACGCAGTCTCCGGGGAAGAGCTTCAATCTCGGGTTCGTAATCTACTAGTTTTCCCGGAAGTAACCTGGTCATAGATCAAAACAAAACAATATTAGTGATTTTTACCGAAGTCCCCGGTAACGGCGCCAATTTGACAAGCGTCGAATTGTCAAATAAATAATTCTTATTTCTCAAATTAAATAAAAGAATAGTATAGAGAAAGTAGGGTCAATCCACAGAGACTAAGAAATTTCTAATGTTGAATTGAATTGATCCTGATAAAAAAAAACAATAAATTAGAAAATGGGGGTTTGATATTATAAAACTAAAAATAATCTTAATCTAATAATAACTGAAATTAAATGAAAATAAATATTTGAAGTAATAAATTTAAAGGATATAGCCTCAAGCTTCGCTTCGCCTCAAATCTCAATTGATCATCGAAATAGATTTTACTTCAAGATCCATGCTAGTTACAGTCTACAAGGCCCAGACCTTGTAACTTGCTTCTCTCTTTGGTAAACCAATATTCCCAAGTCTATCTCCGGAATTCGGTTTTTGCTGGACTAACCACGCCTATCGCCATTAGCGCCAATACAACTTTAAGCACTGGAAAAGCCTGACTCGAGTTATAGCGTCTCACAGAGAATCAAACCCGATCTTGATTTCCCTTAGTGGACCGCCACCAAGTTTGTTCACAGGAAGCCAAATTTGCTACCAGCCGATTTTTCTTCCCAACGATAGATCTAAACAATCTTCAAGTCAACGTGCACTTTTTGAAATGAAGGCGTCGAGATCATTAAAGGAAAAGCCGATTGTCAATCCTTGATTTCAAAAAATCAAGAATGTTATCCGAAGGAATTAAGTGCTTCATGATTCTCACAATATGGATTGAGTCGTCACTTAGCTTTCGGCTAAATGAAAGTTTAGCTAAGCATGAATGAGATCATACTTAGCATTTTCTAGAAGAAAAGAAATAAGAAAACTCAAAGAAAAATAAAAGAACTAGAGAGAACTTTTATTACTCAAGAGAGAAAGTGAAAATTGAAGTACATCTCAAGCTTTACCTCTATGGGTATTTATACTATTCTAAAACCCTAAAAATGTAACAATTCAAAATTTAAAAAAAATAAAAAAGATAAAGATAAAGATAAAGATAAATGTTCTAAAATTTAAAATTTAAATTCCTAAGATAAATCTTCAAGATAATTCCCAAATAATCCATTCATCCTTCTAGAATATATGACTGGACTATCTTCTAGAAACTTTTTTCTGACTGGATAATCCAAATCTGCCAGATCGAAAAGCGTCATGCCCATGACTCCAGCCATAAAAAAAATACAGAATTCACTATTTTCTGTTGGTTCTGAAAAATAAGTTCCTACACTGAAAATAATCAAAATAGAACCAAATTAGTAATATAAAATTGACAATGAAAAATAATTATTAATAAAAAATATATAAATTCGAACACTCATCACCGAGGATGAGACCATGTATCGGACGATCATTGTGGAAGTTGGGCTACCATTCGTGAACTACACGCGGGAGATGAAGGTATGTCGGCCGTCGAAGATATGCGAATGAACAACTGAACATTCATGCGTGTGGGCGCGTGCCAATTCTAGACGCTTCTTCTTCTTTCAATTGTGGCAGTTGGAATAGGGCCATGATCCAACGTTGTATTCTTGACTATGTAAAGAAAATGGTTGATTAGTGTTAGAGTTTAGCCGGTTTAATTAGGTTAGGCTTAGCTGTTTGGGCCAACAAAAAAGGTCGATTTCAATTAAAAGAAGTGTGGGCTTGTAATTATAATATGGACTCTTAATTTTAGTTTTAATAAATGTTTTGGGGCTTTTTATTTAATTATGAGTTTATGTCTTATCTATTATAGTAATAATAGAATATAATAATGATATAAAAATAAAAAAATACAAATAAAATAAATAAAAAGATTATAAATAGAAAAATGAAAAGGAATCACCGATTAGAAAAGAGAATTAAATATATTACGTAATATTTTTTATTTTATTAAGAAAATAACATCATATATAATATATACATCTTTTCGGTATTAAGGAAGATTAAAAATACTACGAATAAAATTAAAAAGATACCATACGCATACTAATATAATAACTAAAGCCTGTTATTCAAAATTAAAACAAAAACATTAAAATTGAATTTAGAGTCCGGATAAAATTAGTGATTACAGTAAGTTATAAACCTAAATAATACACCTTAAACCCTAAACTATACAACCTAAATTTGAAACCTTAAAATATAACTCTTAAACCCTAAATAAATCCAAAACCTCAAATTTAAATACTAAGTTTAGAATTAGTGTTTTAAGTTAGTTGTTTATAGTTTTAGATTAGATTTACAGTTGAGGATTTAAAATTAAAAAAATTAAAAAAATATTTAATTAGTTAAAAATAAAAATAATTATTTATAAAAATTAATTTTATTAAATTTTATTTTAAATAATTTATAATTATATAATCAGACTTTAAATTTTTAACCTTTACAAATTAAATTAATGATACTCTTCGATAAACGTCGTTAATGTTATTTATGAGTTTAACACGTGCGTCTAACACCACTGAACACTATTAAACTAATTAATAAATATTAAAAATTTTAAGTACTCACTATATAATTATAAATTATTTAAAATAAAATTTTAATTAAGTTAGTTTCTTTATATATCGTATATTTTAATATTTTTTCAATTAATCTGATTAAATCTCAATTTTATTCAATTTAAAAAAATTAAAATTAAAATCTTAAATCATTTAAGTCTTAAAATTTAAATCTTAAATTAATCTAATATATAAAAATAAAGGATGAAGTATAAGACGATCTTTGTTGGATGTTTCAAGCAAATATTAAATGGTCTATGAGGAATAAACTAAAAAGAATAGATTTCTCCACGAATATTACTAACAAAGTGAAAGGAGCTTTGAACATTAGAATTTATTGTCCAATATAAATTTACTTATTTTGTAGAGTCTCTTTGTCACATTGCAAAATCAACTGAGAAACACGGAGTAAAGGTTGGAAGAAAAGCAGAAATTTTAAAGAATAAAAGAAGAAGAAAGAATAACAGATTAATTCAGATTTTTTGATAAATATTCTTCTAGGGTTTTAGCCCTCTTAACCACCTAAAGGGGAACACGACATCACCTCACACAAAGCCAAAACGTCCTATTTCAATAAAAAAGTTTAACGTTAACTAAAACAAAAAATAATAAATAAAAAATACTCTCCAATGATCAAATTATTAACAACTCTAACAATGGTCACCTCTTTTAAACAATCCTTGACCTCAAGGATTAAAGTGAAAAACTACTGTTAAAGCTGGTGCAGGACCTCCCAAGTCGTATCTTTAGGAAAGGAATTAGAATATTCAATCAAAACTTTTTTAACCGCACGATTGCAATGTTTTTCAATTCTCTTATCCATAACCCGAATAGGCTCGTTGTTAATGTTTCCATCAGGATCGACCATTGGTAATCTGATCCAATTCTGAGTCTACCCTTTTCTTAAACTGGGATACATGAAAAACAAGATATATCTTAGATTCATCCGGCAGTTTTAACTTATAAGCTACCTTCCTAATCTTAAAAATGACCATAAATGGTCCAAACCATTTAGGACTCGGCTTTTGGAAACTTCTAGAACTCACAGACTGCTACTTATATGGTTGCAATTTTAGAAATACCCAATCTCCCAATTGTAACTCCCAATCACTCCTTCCTTTATAAGTCTGATATTTCATCCGATCCTGAGCCCTTTTCATATGGAATTGAAGCATCTTGATCATGAATTACCTTCTTTGAAGTCTTCTATCCACCTCTATCACTAGTAACTCTTCAGCAACATAAGGCAAATGGATAGAAGAAATTTTTCCATATAAGGCCCGATAAGGGGTCATTTGAATTGTGCTGTGGATTGTGGTATTATACCACCATTCAGTTAGATACAACCAGCTACTTCACTCTTTCGGATTCTCTTCTATCATACACCTAAGGAATATCTCCGGATATTGGTTTATTCTATCAGTTTGCCTATCTGTTTGAGGGTGGTAAGTTGTTGAAGTCTTGATTTCTATTCTCAACTTTGCTAATAATTTCTTCCAAAATAATCTCATGAAAACCTTATCACGATCACAAATGATATTATGTGAGAGATCATGTAACTTAAATATATGCTCAAGAAAGATATTAGCCACATCTTTAGCCGTAAAAGGGTGATTCATAGTCAAAAATGACCATATTTGCTCAACCTATCCACAACAACCAAAATGCAATCTCTTCTTTCAGATTTGGGTAATCCCTCCACAAAATTCATTCCAATCGAATGCCACACAGCTTCTGAAATTGATAAAGATTGAAGAAGACCCTTTTAGTGTTGTAATTCCCCTTTTTGTTTCTGGCAAACCATACATTTTTGGACAATTTTTAACTTTTCTCCTCAAACCCTTTCAATATAAGACAATGTTTATTCTTTTAATGATAGCATGTCCCCCTGAATGTCCTCCCAAAGTTGTGCCATGAAAGAATTATATAATTTTATTCCTGAGTTGTTGATCTTTTCCTACCATAAGTTTTCTCTTCCTCCTTAAAATACCCTTTAAAATTGTATTTTCTATATTTTTACTCCCTTCCTGTAGATGGTGTATTACTTTCTGCAGTTGTTCATCTTGTTGTATAAAATATTCAATTTTGTCCAGCAAATATGTGCTCATATGACTAACTTCTATAGCTATCAAACTTTCAGTTTTAGGGTTTCTGGATAAAGCATCAACAACTACATTGTTAATGCCACTCTTGTGCCTAACTCCGTAGTCATATCACATCATCTTGACCACCCAATGTTGCTGAAGTGGAGTGATAACTTGATTTTCTGCCAAAACCTTTAAGCTTTGATGTCAGTCTTTATGATGAAATACCTCCCAACTAGATATGAAGGTCATTTTTTAAAGTCATAAGAGTTGTAAGCATCTTCTTTTCATAAACCGAGAGATCTTGATATCTTATTCTCAATTCCTTACTGAAAAAAGCTAAAGGATTTTCCCTTTGTAAAAGAATAGATCCCACACTTTAATTAGAGGCATCAGTGTCCACAGTAAACTCCAGAGTGAAGTCTAGTAAGGCCAGCATTGGGGCAGAATTAACCGCTCTTTGTGAAGCGTCAAAAGCTTCCATTTCCACTACTCCCCACTTTCATTGACCATTCTTTAATAAAAAGGTTAATGACATTTTCCATGCAGCCATAACATTGGGTAAACCTCTTATAATACTTTGAGAGGTCCAACAAACCTCTAAGCTCCTTCACATTATTAAGAGATGGTCAATCCATAACAACTTTCACCTTAGCTTTTTCCATTGCAATATAACCTTTGGAGATGACATATCTTAAATATTCTACTTTCATAGCACTAAAACACCATTTAGATTTTTTAACATACAATCCGTGTTCTCTTAATATACTCAATACTTCATTCAAATGTGCCATATGAGACTACCGATCTAGTGAATAAATTAAAATATCATCAAAGAAAACCAATACATACCTCCTCAATTGATCTCTGAAAATTTTGTTCATCAGCCCTTGAAATATGATTGAGGAATTTATGAGACCAAATGGCATCACAAGGAATTCATAGTGATCCTCATGGGTCCTAAAAATTGTTTAAGAGATATCAGACTCTCTCATCCTTATTTGGTGATACCCGGACCTCAAATCCAGCTTAGTGAAGAACATAGTTGTTTCCAATTCATCGAGCAATTCTTCAATGATAGGCATAAAGAATCTATCTTTAATTGTCAGCTGGTTTAACTTTCTGTAATCCATAAACATATGCCAAGCATCATCTTTTTCTTAACCATTAATATAGGAGAAAAAAAAACTATTACTGCTTCTGATCACCCCAGATGTTAGCATTCTTTCACCAATTTCTCTATTTCGTTCTTCTGAAAAGAGGGATGCTTGTATGATTTATCCTTCACAGTTATCCTCTCATCCATTAGTTCAATCTTGTGTTCATGAACTCTTTGGGGAGGAAGGCCCTTTGGCTCTACAAAAATATCCTCAAACTGATACAACAATTGTTGTAAGTCTTTTGGCAAGTGTCCAACATCTTCCCCTCTTAATTCTAGTTGTGGACACAGTAACCATAAAGCAGCTGTACCAGATCCTTGACTTCCCTTCAAGAATTTCTCACAATTTTTAGCTTCTAAAATCTTTAGCCGATCACATTGCACTCCTTGCAAAATAATGGAAATCCCATGCTTACAAAATGTCATCTATTGAGTACCAAAATTCCAAGAAATGTCGTCCAATGTAGATAACCACTAAATTCCATGAACCATATCACAATTCTTCATTAGTAAAATAAGAAAATTGTTATAAATTGCTGACCATGTGTCTCCTAAATGTCATCCTTACTTTGTCCCACATTAGTTAATACATTACCATCATCTACTTTCACTCTCAATTGGTGTTTCCTACCATGGGCCACTTCAATCTCATTATAGCCAAGTTCAAGAAATTATGGGTGCTTTCCCAATCGACCAAACAAATATAAAAAATCCTCTAAAGACTTGGAATTTCATAGTCTCACAATTTCTTACCCCCCACATAGCATATAGTGACAACACTGGTCTCCTTTTGACATCCTCTCGATCCTCCAACTCAGCACTTTTGATAAGTGCTTCAAAGATTATCACTTTTTACACCTTTCATGAAAAATAATCACTTAATCAACACCTACTTGAACTAATACATGTACTTAATGTGAGATATTTAGATATTTTACTTTTGTGACTTATAAAGATCATTTACTTCACTTAATGCATGTACTTAATGTCTTTATGCATTTGCAGGTAGATCAGATGCGGCGACATTAATTGAGGTCGAGGTAGTATCTAAGGCCGCGATAGCAGCTAAAGGACAAATATTGATATTGTAGGCGATCTGAAGAGAAAAATGAGGTGGACATTTTAAGACAAGCAACATAAGAATCAGAGCTGGGAAGCGCATAGAAAGTCAAAGTCAAAGGCCACACGAGAAAAGAATCCTTGTGCAAATAAACTAGGAAATAAAACAAATATTTTTATTTATGTACTTAACTTGTGTTTTACTCCAAGATGTATTCCTACTTTGGAAAGGTTTTCCCTAGGCCAAGCCTATATAAACCATAGCCGTCCAAGGAAGAAAGAGATATCATACTAGAGAGCTGGATTAGAGAGTTCAACTTTAGATTTTAGAGTTTTCTTTACTTTCCATTATGTTTAATTTTTTTAGGCTTAGGTGAAAGTTGTAGAGTATTTGTGAGAGGAGAATGAACGTTGTTTTCTTGTTTCAATGAAATAAAATATCAAGGTTTGCTTATTCTTGGCCATTCATTATTCTTGTATTCAAGCTCAAGAGAGAAGTTTGTGAGAAATCCATTTATCTAATATCGGGAGAGTTAGATTCACAAAAAGAATAAATACGGTATTTTTCTAGTCGAAAAATACTAACTCGATCTAGGGATAGGTTAGAGTTTCAGCGGCTAAAAGATGTGTGGGATTGGTTGGTGATTATAATTGATTCACACCGGGAGGTATCATCAAGGACTAGTCATCAACAATACTTCGAATTAGGGATAAGCGGAGTCATCAAAGGACACTTTGTCGAATCTTGGTAATGTCCACCCAAGAGCAAGGGATTGTCGCGGCAGACGTAACTCATCACTATCGAGGCAGTAAAACTGCAGTGCTGCTGAGGCAGTATTGTGTGATTGCATTAGACAGAAACAAGTCAATTGAATCCACTATACAACACAACTGGATCCTGGACACTTTCCTAATCTAATTATTTTCTCATTATTTCGTTTGTTTTATTATTCAAGTTATTTAGTTTACTCCAACCCAAATTATCTGTGTTTTTATTTTATTTCTTTTATAGAGCAAGAAGACAAAAGAAGACATATTGAGTAGACCAATCCCTGTGGAGACGATATTCGATAGTACTTATTAATTTATTACTTGCGACGTATAAACTTGCACTAATTGTGCACTTTTACACGCAACAAGTTTTTGGCGTCGTTGCTGGGGATTGACAACTAAATTTTCTTTTCTTTCTTTTCTTGCTTTTAGTTATTTTATTTTTATTTTACTTCGGCTTTTACTTGTGTATGACCAGGGCAAACCCAAGTAACCCTTTGTACGATCTAGATCCAGAGATTGAACGTACACGTCAAAGGTTGAGAAGACAAAGCCGAGAAGTTATGACAGATAATCCAGCTTAACAGAACTTACCCGCAGGCAATGGAGGCCTTCCGCCACCACCAGTACCGCGACGCTCACTGTCAGAGATTTCCTGGAAGAGGATTTGAATGGGTTAAATCCAAGAGTTGTTACACCATAAATCGAAGCAACCCACTTTGAACTAAAACCTGTCATGTTTAATATGCTTAATACTATTGGACAGTTTGGTGGGTCTTTAACTGAAGATGCCAGGAAACATCTCAAGTCTTTCATAGAGATCTGTAATTCATTCAAAATCCAAAGAGTCCATGAAGATGTTTTGAGATTGAAACTTTTTCCCTATTCACTGAGGGATAGGGCAAAGACCTGGTTAAATAGTATTCCAGTAGGATCTATAGGATCTTGGAGTAAACTTTGTCATGATTTCATTACATGTTTTAATCCTACTAATTTATATGATCGTGTACGTAATGAAATTACTTCTTTCCGGCAGGCAGATGATGAACCAATGTATGAGGCATCGGAGCGCTATAGGGAGCTAGTGCACAAGTGTTCTTTGCATGAATTTCCATTATGGACACAAGTGACCATGTTTTACAATACTACCAATGTCCCAACAAGGATGATGTTAGATGACTTTGCCAATGGGACACTCCTTGATAAACAACCGGTGGAAGCTATAGAGATTTTGAACAAACTTGCAAAGAATGATTTTTAATTCCCTACATCTAGGCGAGGAGGAGTAAGACGCCAAGCTATAGTGATTGAGTTGGAAACATCCAATTCAGTGGCGGCACAATTGGTCTCTCTCACTAAGATGGTTCAAAAATATGCAAATGCAACACAATACCCATGAGGTTAGGGCAATAGATTATTTCTATAATTTATGTGGAGGTAACCATAGCTCTTCTGAATGCATGCAGAATCAAGAATCTAGCCTTTATGTTGGAAACTACAACCAGAACAACATGATGTCCAATACATACAATCCAGCATGGAAAAGGCATCTCAATTTCTCATGGATTAATCCTAACAATGCTTTGAATCTAACTACTCAACCCTTAGGTTTCTAGCAACCAATGTAAATGCAACATCTGCTGCAGCAACAGGTACAACAAACACTATCACAGCGGCACATGCATCAGCAGCAGTCGACCAGTTCATTGGAGAATTCTCTTAAGGCCTTTATGATGAAAACAGAATCATACATGACTAAGAATAGTAACTTCATCAAAAGAACTGATGCATTCATAAAAAGAACATAGATGAGGTTGCAAAATCAAGAGGCAACTATTAAATCACTGGAAATTCAGGTTGGGCAGTTTGCTCAAAATCTGAATGTTAGACCACAAGGAGGATTACCCAAAAATATTGAAGTTGCTAAGGAAATGGACCATGAGCAATGTAAGGCAATTACTACCAGAAGTGGTCTACAACTTAAGGAGATACTAGGCAGTCCAGCAAACAAAGTCCCACTAGTGAAACAAGAAGAATCAGATAGAGAGGACTTAGATGTTGAACTAAGTGATCATGCCACATAAATCCCAGTAGAAAAGGGTACTGTCTTGGTAGAGAAATCGACAATCCCTCGACAAGCCGCCGAGATAGTAAAAGAACAACTGGTACTAGGTATTAAATTCCAGACCAATGAGACACTAGAGGAAACGAGACCACCACCACCTTTCCCACAAAGGTTGAAAAGACAAAAACAATACTATCAATTTAAAAAATTCTTAGACATATTGAAGCTAGTCCATATTAACTTGCCATTTGTTGAGGCAATAGAAAAAATATCTAATTATGCTAAATTCTTAAAAGACATTGTGTCTAAAAGAAGAAGGCTTGGTGAGTTTGAAACTGTTGCAGTAAATGAAGGATGCATGGCAATGCTTCATAATCACATGCCTCCTAAATTGAAGGATCCTGGATGTTTTACCATACCTTGTGCGATAGGAAACCATTATGAAGGAAAGGACTTATGTGACCTTGGAGCAAACATAAACTTGATGTCTAAATCTGTCTTCCAAAAGCTTGGAATAGGAAGGGCAAAACCTACAACAGTAATGCTCCAATTAGCAGATAGATCATATGTGCAACATGAAGGAAAGATCAAGGACATATCGGTAAGGGTGGATAAATTTATTTTTCCAGTTGATTTTTTTGTCCTTGATTGTGAAACAGATGAAAATTTACCGATCATCTTGGGGAGACCTTTTCTAGCCACTGGACGCACTCTCATAGATGTGGAAAAAGGAGAATTGACAATGAGGGTTAACGACCAACAATTCAAACTCAATGCTTTCCAAATTTTGAAAAGGCATGATGATCTAGAGGAGTGTCAGGTTATCCACACCACAGATGCAAACAACAAAATACCCTATCTCAGCAGCCACTGCCTCGGCAGAAGTCTTAATAATATACCACATATCTGCCCCGACAATATTATTGATGATTGTTGCGGCATAGTCTTGGATAGTGTTGAAACACCAAAGGTTGAGGAAGTCAATTTCACATCACACTTTTCAGGCAAACTCAAGGCCAGATGTTCAAACCCACATGGTGCAGTAACAATCAAATCACAAAGGGATGACATGAGTTCAAAGTGAATGGCCAACAGTTGAAGCATGATTCTGGCCAACATGAGATGAGGACTATAAAGACCATCACCTTAGGAGATACACTCGCATGCACTCCTCCCGTGACATAATCTCTTTATCTTCTCTTTATTTTATTTTTAGGATTAGTTTTATCTTAGAGTTAATATTTTTATTTTTTGTTTCTTTTTAATTTAAATTTTTGTTTGGTGTTTATTTTTTTAGGACAATTAGTAAGAATGAAGGTGAAGAAGTCCATAGCAGGGAATCTACTGCCAGGGCAGTACATAGTATCAGGGCCACAACAGTTTTAACGGGCAAAATAGTGTAACGGCTATTCTACCAAAATCTTTGCTGCGGCAGTAAATGCTAACGGCTACAAAACGGCTAGTTGGCTCAAAATGGCTACAAGGCCGAGGCCTTTATAAGCACCTACTTCCTCTTGAACTATTCACTCTTGCATTTTTGAATCTTTAAAATTATTTGCTAATCTCTCTCTTGCATTATTCTCTACTTATCTCCAAGCTCTCTTAACACTTTCAGAAACTCTCCAAGATCATCTCCAAGATTTTCAGAAACTCTCCACTACATATTCATGGCTACATACAACAGATTCGCACCCGCTGCTGTTGAAGAACGCATCAACAAATCTTTCATTGCTAGGCAGTTATAGGAAGAACAAGGATTCCAACATTCTGATGAGGAAAACTATGGCATCGAGCATTACTTGTTCGATAAAATAAAGTACCAAGAATAGCAAATCTTTTGCCTACAACCTGCCCAGGCTAATGCCACAATCGTATGAGAATTCTACACCCATGGGCCGAGCAAGGACTCCCTGTATGTCTACTGCCGAGGCAGACCGGTCTGACTTGATGCCGAAACAATCAATCTGTTCTATGATCTCCACCCTGATCGAGATGACCATTCCGCATTCATGGAGGACATCAGCAATGAAGACTACGAATTGATCAAATACGACCTTTACTACGATAATACCAATTGGGAAACTGGTTCCCACAGAGGATCGGTGGCAAGGCAAAACCTAAGGCTCGAGGGCAATTTATGGAACACTTTCGTCAAAAGACGCCTCATCCCAAGATCCCACAACAAAACGGTCGAGCGAAGAAGATTGGTTCTCATTCAATCCACATTAACAAAAAAAGCATCGATGTGGGAGATATAATCCTAAGGGAAATCTATGATTACGGTAAGAAGGACAAAGGACCATTAAATTTTTCATGTTTAATTATGGGTATTTGCACTACTACAGGTGTACCAATGGCGGACAAGGACGAATTCACTGCCCAAAGGCGCGGGTGGAGAAGAGAGTTTTGCCACAAGGTTATGCAAATAACCCAAGCAGAACCAGTTTAGGAAACTCCATAACAATTCACTGTTGACACTATTACCGAGGCCCAATACACGAAAGACATACCTACTACTGCCCACAGTACTACCGTGTCAGATACCTACTAGGAGGTACTTCAGAGGATGGCAACCATGACCTACGACAACAACGATACATAGAGTACCAAAGAGATTTCAACACAGCACTAGCCCAGATGATGCTCCACAATTTTCGAAGCAAAGGGGTGCAGTTTCCAGAATTTTCCCCCAACATGTTTGTCACGGCTGCACCATACACCGATACCACTCCCTCTCCAAGAGGACCACGACCATTTTTCTCTACTAGACCACAATAATTCCATGCTGATGGCCCATCTCGGCCAGCAGAGCCTGCCGCGGCATCCTTTACCAATCGACGACCATCCAAGAGGAGAGCAATCTTCAGCACTCCACCAAGGTCTCCCATCATCATGGATAGTCTCTCGATAGAGATAGATGCTTATGTGCATCAAAATTCAACCGCTGTTGGGTGTTGCGTGTAAAAGTACTTCGCAATTGCGTGCAAGTGTATACGTTCAAGTTATAATATAAAAAATATTGTATCCACAGAGATTGGTGCTTCTTCCGAACTTTAATTTCTTGCACTAAAAAATAAAGACACAATTGTTTGATATAATTAATATTAAAATTAAATAACAAAATAAACAAGTAGAATAGATTGGAGCAATCGATGAGAAAGGCGTGGCTAGGTTATTCCAAATTATGAATGATTGTCGAATGATTTCTTCTTCGTGAATGGATGCTCGCACCACCCTACTTGCCGAGGCAATTGGACTCAATCGATTACTTATGGCATTTTTCCGAGTTGTCAGTTCGTAGATTGTTTGGGCAATAGCGACGAGGAAATTGCTTGGGCAATATTGGGCAACTATCCTTGAGGTTTGACAAAGTGTAGCTTTTCTTAGACGTTGAAATTCTGCACTTATCCCTAAGCCGAATTAGTTCTTTCGCACTTGGATCGAACCATACCTACTCGTTACGTGAATCTAATCCTCCTGGATCTGAATAAATAAATCGTTTATCGAGTCCTCTCCCGATTCTCTCGCAAATAATTTTAATTGCCAAGAGTAGATAAACCTCAATTTAGAACACACCAAACACTTAATAAAAATCAAACTAAGTATTCATAACATAAGAATAACCCAAGCCAACTTAAGATTAGTTTATGGCTGGGCAAAATATCTTAAAATAATCTCTCATCACTCGAGTAAACAAGAAAATAAAAAGGAGAATTCGGCAGCCCCTTTGTGTACTTCTCTCCTACGATCGACTCATCTCTTTTAGACGACAAGCTCCTCATTTTATGGAGTTTTCCGGTCAACAAGGTTGAAGTAATAATATGGAGATGAAAATAATCATGCTAGAATATTTCTCTTTCTAATATATATTTCCTTCTTTGCTTTGATCCTTCAATCTTTCCATATCTTCCATTATTTCTTTCCATAGCTAGCTCCTTCATCAAGTCTTACTTTCTGCAAAACATGGAAACAAAACACAGCAGCATATTTTCTATCAAAAATTAACCAACTAAGGAATTAAAGGGGCAAGCAAGGAAATAAAAGGAAAATGCATGAAAATAATAAAATACAACTAATTATGTGCTTAAGTATAACAATAATAATGAGTAAAAAGGGTAATAAAAACAATACTTTTGAACACTCATCACCGGGCCAAGCACTTAACATGCCTGGGCAGACGTAATGAATGTTGACAATGATGGGGGACAAATATGATACCCTGTAACACCCCCTTCCCGGCCTGATAGAGAGTAGGGTCCGAGAATGCTACGGTCGGAGGTTTTGATGTACCAGTGACGTTTTCAGTAAATCAATTCAATTTACTTATCATTATTAATGTTAAGAATATCCTCTATTTACTAAGAGAAACGTAATTACCTATGACAGTAAACTGTGATAGCTGAGAGATAACTAATTACCTATGATGGTAATTAATGCTTCTACGAACAATGTAATTACCTACAAAGGTAATCTGGGGTCCCTAAAGGAAAAGTAATTACCTATAGAGGTAATTAGATGTTCTAACAGAAAGGTGATTACCTGTGGAGGTAATTAGGTTTGATCAAAAGAGTGTATCGAAACACTTAGGAGCTATTTCGGAACACCTGACCTGTCAAGTTTTAATTGGTATTTATTCAATCTGACTTAGTAGATGGATCCCCAAATCTTATAAAATTTAACCAGCAACTTTCAATGAGCATAAACTATTAGTATGTCAAATTTTAGAGCAATCTAAATTCATTTACTAGGATTTTGACTTTTAGTTCACATTAGGCATGGTTAACTATCTTTATTATTTTCCTTAGGGCCATTGTTTTCAAGATACAAGTCTAGATATATTTTATGCGTAACTAGCATATCAAAATACATGCTTATGACTTAACAAAATATATTGTCACCATTCTAGGTGTATTTAAAACATGATTATATACTATTGACTTTTGTAACTTGCCAAAACCTTGCCAAAAAGGGATCCTAATCTCCTCTCCAAACCTTAACCTAAAAATGCATGGAAAATGAAGACATTAGGCATACTTTGCCTAGTGAGGTAGTCAATAACAATATCAATTTATAGAATGCACATATATAACATGCTCTTATATCATAAGTTCGAATTAGGCCGATATTCAATTATTCTTGATAATAGCTCAATGTTCAATATCAAAGATTCAATGATTAATATGTCATAACAATGAAATCAAAAAGTCATTACAAACCCTTGGATTGATCAAGATAGTGGATACACGGATTTCCTACGCCTCGCCAATACAATGAATGGTCTAATCCCTCTACCTTGCCAAAATGACCAATACACAATCATCCCTCCACCTCGCCAACATATAGGTTGTAGCCTAAGGACCGTAGTCCATCCGTACCAATGAGATCATAAATCCTATGGCATGTCAATTGTATCCAATTTCCACTCGAATCCAAGGTCCAATACAATTCAGATTCATAATAATCTCAATGATGATATTAATAGGTCCAATGATTCGATAACAATGATTTTGACCCTTAGGTCCATGTCAATGAGTCCAATGATCCATGCCAGTATCAATAACAATGATAACATTATCAATGTTTCAATATCATGCTCAATAATCAATATTTTGATGATTCAATGCTTTCACAATACCAATGCAACTAAGAAAGCTTACCATAGCCTTGTATGAGTCTCAATGTCTTTCCATGCCAATGTTATGCTACATGTCAATAATAAACAATGAAATGATATGGGAAAAGCTCCTAGCTTTGTCCTATGACTCTACTACACTCACCTTGCTAAAGAGCTTCTAAGGCTCTTGAATGACAACTTCTTTTTCCTTAGCTTGACTAGGACTTGATGATGAATCCTTGTGGTAAACTAAAAGAAAACAAGTTTCTTATTCGTATAGTATACCAGAAGTATTCATATAAGCTTATATGTCTAAGCTTTAGGTAACCTATACAGATAACCGAATACTTGAACTGTTTACCGATATAGGTAATTGGATACTTGAACTGTTTACCCATACTAGTAATTGAATACTTGAATTGTTTACCTATACTGGTAATTACGCGTAACACATGAACTGAATATTTGAATTGTTTACCAATACATGTTATTACATGTAACAGTCTTCAACGACTTTAACTAGACAAAACCGTGAAAATTGCTACTAACAATTCTAACCATGAAAGATGCATTTTTGAGCATACATAAGCTTATAATCAATAATAGTTTCATGGTATGACCTTAAAACCTATGGGTCTTAACATCAATCTTTCAAGTATTCTTCTTGAAATTAAACATAAACTAACCATGGAATTCAACAATAGGAAAATGGGTTTTACTCACCAACTCCTTAGCTTTGGTTTGGTGCCTTAAAATCAGTCAAACAACAAAGATGGAATTGAGGTGCTTGGTGAGCTTAAGGTAGAAGACAACAATGGTGGTGCTTGCTTTCTTTACTTAGAAAGTTGATGGAAAAGATGATAAAATTTCCCTATAACTTTCTCTCGGTTATTTATGTACTTAGCTAACCTCATCTTCACCTTCCATAAATGTTTCCCACAATACCGTGTGAAGGCCAATGATGGAGTACCTTTAATTAAACCAATGGAAAGCTTTACTTCCTATGAAGGAAAGTTAATTTCTTTAATTTAAGATTCCAATCTTATCTTCCTTTTGGTTAATTGAAAGTTGACATAATTTTATGACAACCCAATCCAAAACCTACATGAATTCAACCACCCAAGGAGGTGACTAACACCTTAAATTGGTAAAATTATGAGGTTAGTCCCTCAACTTTTCAAAGTTTACACTTTACTCTCGAACTTTCAATCTTTTGCAATTTAGTCACCAAACAGCTTTTAAATGTTTTTCAATAATTCCTTAAGTCATAATTACACTCAATTATAGTTATATTACACAATAATTGAGTACAAAAGGTTTCGATATTATATTTTTGACTTTTCGATACAAAATTTCGATCATCGGGACATAATCCGACTAGACTAGTTTTCGGGGTGTTACAACTCTTCCCCCTTTAGGAAAAATCATCCTCGAATTTTTAATCTAAACCGAAGAGATATGGGTACTAAGCTTTCATCGTCTCTTCCGGTTCCCAATTGGCTTCTTCCACTGAATGGCTCCTCCAAAGGACTTTAACTAACGGTATAGTTTTGTTATGAAGCCTTTTAACTTCCCTTGCAAGAATCTGTATTGGTTCTTCCTTATACGTCAGATCTATCTGAATCTACACAGACTCTGGCTCAACAATATGGGATGGATCGGATCGATGCTTCCGAAGCATGGAAACATGAAATACATCATGAATCCTACTCAATTCTGATGGTAAAGCCAAACGATAGGCCACAGGGCCAACTTTTTCTGTCAGTTCGAAAGATCCGATGAAATGGGGAGTTAATTTCCTTTCTTACCAAACCTCAAAATCTTTTTCTATGGTGACATTTTAAGGAAGGCTTTCTCACCAACCTCATAAGTAATGTCCCTCCTTTTTAGATCAGCATAGGCTTTTTGTCGATCAAAGGCAACTTTCAAACGATCATGGATGATAATGACTCGTTCTTCAGTTTCCTAGAGTAAGTCAGGACCTAACACTTTGTCTTCACCGAGTTCAGGCCAACATAACGGTGTTCTGCAACTTTTGTCATACAATTCCTCATACGGTGCCATCTATATAGAGTCCTGATAACTATTACTGTAAGCAAACTCGATAAGAGATAGGGATTTCTCCCAAGATCCACCAAAATCAGTGATACATGCGCGAAGCATGTCTTTTAGACTCTAAATTACACTTTATGATTTTCTGTCAGACTGAGGGTGGAAAGCTATACTGAGATTGACTTTAGTTCCTAAAGCACCCTGTAACGATTTCCAGAATCGAGATGTGAATCGTGGATCCCGATCTAAAATGATAGACTATGGAACACCATGAAGTCTTATCACTTCCTTGATGTACAAATCAGCTAGTTTTGGTAATCCGAAATCCATTCTTATAGGTAAAAAGTGTGCTGACTTTGTAAAACGATCCACAATAACCCAAATGGCATCATGCTTAGTAGGGGTTAGTGGTAATCCATAAACAAAGTCTATAGTCATCTTCTTCCACTTCCATTGTGGTATATCAATAGGCTGTAACAAGCCGGTGGGAACACGGTGCTCAACTTTGACCTGCTGGCACGTGAGACATTTTGACACAAAGTCAACTATAGCCTGTTTCATGCCTGGCCACCAATAAAGTTCTCGGAGATCTTCATACATCTTTATAGAACCCGGGTGCACGAAGAAAGAGCTAGAATGAGCTTCCTTAAGGATGTCGGTATAGAGAGTCTAATCATCAGGTACACATACCCGATCTCGATAGCATAAAAGTCCTTCAGAGTTGATTTTGAAATCAGACTCCTCACTTTCTCGTAACTTGGAAGCAATAGATTGTAACTGAGGTTTTTGATCTTGAAGACCTTTGATTCTCGATATAATGGTAGACTGAACTTGAAGTTCAGCTACTAGACAATGATGCTTTCGAAGACTTTAATGTGCATTAATAGCACAAGAGGCTTCAAGAACAAAAGGTTATGCAATGATTTCTTAACTAAAACGATTTAGGCTTAATGATCAATGACATCACTTACTAGGCTCTGGTTTGTGGCTGAGTGCATCAGCTACAACATTGGTCTTGCCTGGATGATAATCAATGACTAGTTCATAGTCCTTCAGAAGTTCCATCCATCTACGTTGTCGAAGGTTTAACTCCTTCTAAGTTAGGAGATATTTCAATCTTTTATGATCGGTAAAGAGATAGCATTTCTCTCCGTAGAGATAATGCCTCCAAATTTTCAAAGCAAAGACAACTGTGACTAGTTTTAGATCATGGGTAGGATAGTTTATCTCATGGGGCTTAAGTTGTAGAGAAGCATAGGCAATCACTTTGCCTTCTTGCATAAGGACACATCCTAGCCCGAGATATGAGGCATCACTATAGACGGTATAGTCTTTACCAGACTTAGGTTGAGTCAAGACAGGTGCATGAGTTAAAACTTGTTTCAACTGGTCAAAGATCCTTTGTTGAGTGTCGGTCCATACAAACGATGTCTTTTTTCTTAGGAGTTTGGTCAACGGAGCAGCTATTATAGAAAACCCTTTTATGAATCTTCGATAATAGACTAAAAGACCAAGAAAACTTCAAATCTCACCAATGTTCTATGCTGGATTCCAGTCTATGATAGCTTGGATTTTCTTCAGATCCACTTGGATTCCTAAAGCCGATACAACATTACCGAGGAAAGTAACCTCGAAGAGCCAAAACTCATATTTAGAATAATTTGGCGTACAATTATTTTTCTCTCAAAGTTTGAAGCACGATTCTCAGATGATCACGATGTTCAGAAGCATTCTTGGAGTAGATAAGGATATCATCAATGAACACCACTAAGAACTTGTCCAGATAAGGTCTAAAAACTCGATTCATTAAGTCCATGAAAGTTTCCAGTGCATTGGTTAGCCCAAATGGCATAACCAAAAATTCGTAGTGTCCATAACATATCCTAAAAGTTGTCTTAGGCACATCACACTCCTCAACTTTTATTTGATAATATCCTGACTGGAGATCAATCTTCGAAAACACGGTGACATCCTTAATTTGATCAAATAGGTCATCGATTCTCGGTAAAGGATACTTGTTTTTTATGGTAACTTTATTCAATTGTCGGTAGTCAATACACAACCTCATGGATCCATCCTTCTTCTTAACAAAGAGGACTGAATCTCTCCAAGGTGAGGAACTCGGTCGAATAAAGTCTTTATCAAGTAGATCTTGAATTTGAGTTTTCAACTCCTTTAGCTCAATAGCTTTCATACGATAAGGTGCAATAGAGACCGGTGTTGTCCCAGGTTGCACTTTGATCCCAAATTCTACTTCCCGAGTCAGTAGTAGACTCAAAAGTTCCTCGGGAAATACATCAAGGAAGTCACATACTGTATCTATACTAGATAATTGAGCTTCTCCTTTGGCATCCATAGACAAAGCATACAAAGATGGTTTCTTCGAGCTCAACAGGGTAACACTTTCCTTACCCAGTCCTCGAAGATATAACTTCTTCTTGGAGCAATCTACCTAGGCTTGATGCTCACTAAGCCAATCAAGTCCAAAAATTGTATCAAATTCATGGATCCGTAAGGCCATAAAATTAGATGAAAAAGGAATTCCTTGAATTATCAAAGGACAATTCTTACATATCAAACTAATGGTAACACAATCACCCAAAGGGTTTGTTACGGAGATTCTTGATGCAATAGGTTCACATGTCATCTTATGTTTCTTTATCAACATGGTACTAATAAAAGAATATGTAGAGCCAGGATCAACCAATGCATAAATAGGTTGAGAGTATAACTCAATGGTACCTGCTATGACATCGGGGTCCTCCTCATTCTCATAGCTCATCACATGGTACACTTGAGTAGAGGCCTTGGATTCTTGCTTGTTTGGTGCCTTAGATAGGCCACTCTGTTTACCAGTGGCTCCATACGATCCTTGATTTTGTCCTTTACCCTGGTATGATTGTGCCTGCGATGGTTGATAAGTGCTCAACTTACTATCACCTTCTACACTTTTCATGGGCATTAATCATCAATTCTAGACCTACTTGACCCAATGTATAGACTTAATATGATATATTTAGGGATTATTCTATTAAAGATAATATTTACAAAAAAGGCAAGCTTTACTGCATTTTTGTATTTGTATAGGAAGAAGCATTGCCACGGCAGCGAACTGCGGCCGAGGTAGGACCTGATGCCGAGGCAGCAGAGGACAAGTAGCGATGTGACAGGTAAGCTAAGGAAAAAAATGAGGAGAACGTTGCTTGATAAGAAACCCAAGGATCGGAGCAGGATAACACGAGGAAAGCCCAATGACAAGGCCACGCGGAAAAGCCTTCTAGAAGAATTAAACTTGGAAATATTTGATTTATGTACATAACTTATTCCCTACTCCAAACTGTATTCTACTTAGGAAAGGTTTGTAATGCGTGTAATAATAGCCCAACTATGCAGTGTACACGTCGCAAGTAATAATTGATAAGTATATCGTGTATCGTCTCCACAGGGATTGGTATACTTAATATGTCTCCCCTTGTTCCCTTGCTCCTGAAAGATAAAGTAAAAACACAGATAAGTGGATTTGTTTAACTAACTAAATAATTAAATAACAAAACATAAAATAAAGGATTGAGAACGATACAGAGAAAGTGGGTAGGATCCAGCAGTGCCAATTAGTGGATTCGATTGATCTTCTTCTTGTCCAATGCAATTACGCAACACTACTTTGGCAGTACTGTAGATACAACCTCGGCAGCATTAGTGTTCTCTGTCACGACAATCTCTTGCTCTTGGGAAGATGCATCAAAGTTCAGCAAAGTGTCCATAGTTGACTCCGCTTATCTCTAAGTCAGAGCACTATTGATGACTGATCCTTGATGATACTTCTCAGCGTAAATCAACGATAACCACCAACCAATCCAACACTTCTTTTAGCTTTTAAAACTCTTAACCTATCTCTAGGTCGAGTTAGTGTCGTCAGCACCGTACTTATCCCTTTCGTGAATCTAACTCTCTCGATGCTAGATAAATAGATTACTTACAAACTTTTGTCTCGAGCTTGAATGCAAGAACAAGGAATGACAATAGAATAAGCAAACTTTGATATTATTATTGCATTAGAACAAAGAAACAAGAAACAATCTCCTCTCACTAATATCTACAACCTTCACCTACCCCTAAGAGATTTAGAATATAAAGTCGATAGGTACAAATCTTAGGTGAAGGGTTTCTCTAAAATCGACTCTCTTAACAATGTGGCCGACTAGGCTATATATAGTCTTAACCTAGGACAAACATTTCTTAAATAGATTCTAACTTGGAGTAAGGAACAAGTCTTCTGATATTTCCAAGTTTGCAATCTTCTAGAAAGCTTTTCCCATTCGGTCTTTGACTTGGGCTTTTAGTGCGCTAACCTGGTCCAATTGGTGCGATGCATCTTCTAGAATGTTCTCTATATTTTTGTCTTTCATTTGCCTAAAATGTTGATGTTGCCACTCTGGATACTGTCGCGACCCCGTCTCTGTCTCGGCCTCAACACTGCTTCACCGCTACTTCGGCCCTGGATATTCCTGCATGTACAAAATATGTAATAATATCTGCATTCTCTATAAATTTTGACTTTGTAAGTAGTGATAATGGAATATCCAATATTGAGCAAAGAGTCCATATTTCAGCTCAAGTTGGTGTATAATAGATGCATAAAGTACCATGAGAAGGGTAGTAAATAACTGCCTTTTAGGCGCTCATCAGTTTGCCCTAGGCCAAGCCTATATAAGGTATAGCCGTCTAAGGGAAGATGAGACATTAGATTCATAGCTTAGAATATAGAATTAGATTTGGAACTTCTAGTTTTTCTTTCTTCTATGTTATGTTCTAAATTTGTTTAGGCTTAGGTGAAGGTTGTAAAGTATTAGTGTGAGGAAGTCAAACTTTGTTTCTTGTTTCCAATGTAATAAAATATCGAAGTTTGCTTATTCTTTGTCATTCCTTGTTCTTGCATTCAAGCTCGAGAGAGAAGTTTGTGAATAATCCATTTACCTAATATTGGTAGAGTTAGATTCACGAAAGGGATAAGTACGGTGTTTCAATCGAGAAATACTAACTCGGCCTAGAGATAGGTTAAGAGTTTCAGCGGCTAAGAGAAGTGTGAGATTGGTTGGTGATTATAATTAATTCACGCTGAGAGGTATCATCAAGGACTTGTCATCAATAGTATTTCGACTTAGAGATAAGCGGAAACATTAAAGGACACTTTGCCAAACTTTGGTAATGTCTGCCCAAGAGCAAGAGATTGCTGCAACAGACGAGTGTCATCACCGTCGAGGCATTAATCTGCAGTCATGCGGAGGTAGTGTTGTACAATTGCATTGGACAAGAACAAGTTGATCAATTCCACTATACAACACAACTGAATCCTGGTCACCTTCTTTATCTTATTTTTTCTATTTTTATTTAGTTATTATTAAGTAGTTCAATCACAGCCCAATTAATTGTTTTTTTACTTTATTTCTTTTATAGAGCAAGAAGACTAAGGAAAGCATATTTAGTATACCAATCCCTGTGCAGACGATATCCGATGATACTCATCACTTTATTACTTGGCGACGTGTTTACTTGCACTGAAATTGTGCATATCTAACACGTATCAAGTTTTTGGCACCGTTGCCGGGGATTGGCAATTAAATTTTGTTTTCTTTATTTTCTTGCTTATTTTATTTTTATTGTGATTTTACTTTGGTTTATTTTCGGTGTATGACCAGGGTCAACCCTACCAATCCTTTGTACGCATTAGATCCAGAAATCGAACGTACTTATCAAGGGTTGAGGAGACAGATCCAAAGAGCCATGGTAGTAAATCAAGGAAATCAGAACTTACCTGCCGGTAATGAAGGCCTTCCACAACCACCATTGTCGCGATAGTTAAGTGTCAGGGTCTTCCTGGAGGAAGATTTAAATGGACTGAATCGTGAAGTTTTTGCACCAGAAGTAGAAGCAGCCCACTTTGAACTTAAACCAGTCATGTTCAATATGTTAAACACTATTGGACAATTTGGTGGGTCAATGACAGAAGATGTCAGGCAACATCTTAAGTCATTCATGGAAATTTGCAATTCTTTAAAAATTCATGGAGTCCATGAAGATGACTTAAGATTGAATCTGTTCCCCTATTCACTGAGGGATGGGGCAAAAACCTGGCTAAATAGCATTCCAACAGGATCAATAGGATCTTGGAGTGAACTATACCGAGATTTTATTACACGCTTTAATCCTACAAATTTATCTGATAGAATCCGTAATGAAATTACTTCTTTTCGACAGGCTGATGATGAACCTATGTTCGAGGCATGGGAACACTACAGAGAGTTATTGCAAAAGTTCCCATTGTACGAATTTCCACTATGGATACAATTGACAATGTTTTACAGTGCCACCAATGCCCCGACAAGGATGATGCTAGATGCCTCGGCAAATGGGACACTCTTGGATAAAACACATGAGGAAGCGATTGAGATACTGAACAAACTCGCAAAGAAAGATTTTCAATTTCCTACATTTAGGCGAGGAGGAGTAAGACGCCAAGCCACAGTGAATGAATTAGAAACATCAACTTCAGTGTCTGCACAATTGGCCTCTCTTACCAAGATGGTGCAGAACATTTAACTACAGTAGAACACCCATGAGGTCAAAGGCACTGATTCTTACTGCAATTTATGTGGAGGAAACCACAATTCTTCTGAGTGTATGAATCAAGAGGCCAACATGTATGTTGAAAAATACAATAGAAACAATATGTTGTCCAACACATGCAACTCCTCATGGAAGAGGCATCCAAACTTTTCATGGAGAAATCCAAACAATGCCTTAAATCCAACTAATCAACCACCAGGATTCCAACAACAAATGCAACATCTGCCGCAGCAGCAAATACAACAACCTTTACCGCAGTAGCAGATGCATCAACAATAGCTTGTAAGTTCTCAGAAAGTCTTCTGAAAGCATTCATGATAAAAACTAAATCATACATGGCAGAGAACAGTAACTTCATAAAAAGAACCGATGCATTCATCAATAGGACTGAGATGAGGTTACAAAACCAAGAGACTGCTATCAAGGCACTGGAAACCCAGGTTGGGCAGTTTGCCCAAAACATCAATACTAAAACACAAGGAGGATTACCTCACAATATTGAGGGTGCTAAGGTAATAGGCCATGAACAGTGCAAAACAATCACTACTAGAAGTGGTCTACAGCTGAAAGAAAAGGTAGAAAGCTCAGGAGCTAAAGTCCCACCAAAAGAACCAGAAAAAGAGGACTTGGAGGTTGAACAAACTGATCATGAGAACACTGCCCCAGTAGAGACCTCGACAATACCTGAACAAGCTGCCGAGACAGTGACAAACACAGTGGTTCCAGGTATTAAATTTCAAACCAAAGAAACCTTAGAAGAGATGAGACCACCACCACCTTTCCCACAAAGGTTGAAAAAGCAAAAACAGGACCATCAATTTAAGAAGTTCCTAGCTATTTTAAAGCAAGTTCACATTAACTTACCCTTGATAGAGGCAATTGAATAAATGCCTAATTATGCTAAGTTCTTGAAAGACATTGTGTCTAAGAGAAAAAAGCTAGGTGAGTTTTAGACAGTGACTGCTACAGAAGGATGCATGGTAATGCTACATAGCCGCATGCCACTAAAATTGAAGGATCCTGGATTCTTTACAATACCTTGTGCAATTGGTAACCACTATGAAGGTAAGGCCCTATGCGACCTTGGAGCAAACATCAATCTAATACCCAAATCTGTCTTTCAAAAGCTTGGAATTGGAAAGGCAAAACTCACTACTGTGATGATCCAACTTGCGGATCGATCATACGTGCAACCCGAAGGAAAAATCGAGGACATACTGGTAAGAGTAGACAAATTTATTTTTCCTATTGATTTTCTTGTCATCGATTGTGAAGCAGATAAGAATGCACCGATCATCCTTGGGAGACCTTTCCTTTCCACTAGACAAACGTTAATTGGTGTGGAAAAAGGAGAGTTAACTATGAGGGTCAATGACCAACAAGTTAAACTCAATGTCTTCCACAATCTGAAAAGGTATGATGATGCAGAAGAATGCAAAATCCTTCACACCACAGATGCAGACACAAATGTATCTTGTTTCAACAACCACTGCTTGGGCAGCATGCTCGGTAGAAAATTTGATATCTGTTATGGCAAAATTTTTTACAGGAAAATTAAGGAAGATGTAGAGGAAACCAACAACACAGCATACTGTCCAGACAAACAGGATGCAGTGAAGATCAGAACAAAAAGGGATGGACTTAAAGCCAATGTCCAACATTCGAATGCTAATTTTGGCCAACAAGAGACAATCACCTTCGGAGATGCTTTTGCATGCACTCTACCAGTGACATAATCTCTTCCCTTATCTTTTTATTTTTTATATTAGGATTAGTTTAGTTTAGATTTACTTTCTATAATTATTTTTGTCTTTAATTAATTTTTTATTTTTGCTTAAATTTTTTTAGGACAATAAATAAGAATAAAGGAGAAATAGTTCACAACAGGAATTCTACCAAGGCAATAAACAGTGTTAGAGCCGCAATAGTACCAACGGGCAGAAACATCGTAACGGCTATCTGTCGAGATTCCTATCGTGGTAGTAATTGTAAACGGCAATAAAGTTAAACGGCTATAAAACAACTAGCGGTTAAAACAACCACAAGGCTGAGACCTATATAAGCAATCTCTCCCTGTTGAACTATCACTCTTTCACTCTTGTTATCTTTAATTCTTTGCTAATCTTGCTCTCACAATACAATCTGCCTACTTGCCAACCTTCTTGCAATTTTCAGAAACTCTTCAAGAAAATCTCCAAGAACTTCAAACAATCAAACACTTACTCATGGACACCTAAAAATGCTTTACCCCGGTAGCTGTTGAAGATCGATTCAATAGGTCTTTCATTGCTCGGCAATTATGAAAGGAACAAGGGTTCTAACATTCTGAAGAAGAAAATTTTAGCATCAAACACTACTTGTTCGACAAGATAAAATACCAAGAATGGGAGATCTTCTGCCTCTAGCCAATCTAGTCCAATACCACCATCGTGTGGGAATTCTATGTGCATGGCCCAAGCAAGGACTCTCTCTTTGTCCACTATCGAGGCAGGCCTATCAAGCTCGATGCCGATATAATCAACGATTTCTATGGCCTTGTCCCTATATGTGATATCCATGCCGAATTCATGGAGGAAATCACTATTGAAGATTACGAATTGATAAAGGACGACCTCTGCTATGGTAATACCCCTTGGGAAGTCGGTGCCCACAAAGGATCCGTATGATGGCAAAGTCTAAAACCCGAGGCCAAGCTTTAGAACACCTTTGTAAAAAGATGCCTCAGCCTAACCTCCCATAACAATACAATGGACCGAAGGAGATTGATGCTCATCCAATCAATAATCAATAAAAGGAGCATCAACGTTGGAGAAATAATTCTACGAGAAATTTACGAATACGGTAAGAAGGATAAAGGCTCTTTATATCTTCCTTTTTTAATCACTGGTATTTGTAATGCTGCAGGTGTACCCACTGCTGAAATAGATGAATTCACAGCCAATAGAAAATGATAGACCAAAGACTTTTGCCACAAGATCATGCAAATCACGCAAACACCAGTCCATGTAACTCCACAGCAGTTCCCTGCCGACACTACTGTTGGGCCCCAGTACACGGTAGACATGCCTGACACTGCTCAACCTCTACCACAGCAAACACATACCAGAAGATTCTACAATAGATGGCAGCCATAGACCTTAGGCAACAAAGATACATGGAGTATCAAAGAGACTTAAACATCACACTTGCTCAAATGATGCTTTACAACTTTCCAGACCAAGGGGTGCAGTTTCTAGAATTCCCTACTAACATGTTCGTGACAGCTGCACCTACACAGAATTGACACCAACTCCAAGAGGACCAAGACCATTCTTCCCCACAGTCCCTCAGCAACAGTTTCATGCTGCTAGCCCATCTAGGGCAGCAGATTCTGCTGCGGCATCATTTGCCAATAGAAGACCTTCCAAGAGGAGGGTAATCTACAACACTTCCCCAAGATCCCCTATCATCATGGATAACAAATTTTATGTTGCTTTTATATTTTCTTATTTCTTTTTATATTTTTTGCCTACTGCTTGCCCCTAATATAAGCATTGAGGAAAATGCTTAGTTTGGGTTTGGGGGCGTAGAGCCACTGTCGAGGCAATCCACTGTCGAGGCCATGCCATGTAAAGGGAGTTTTTAGCGATAAATTTTTTTATGTCCACTATTTTACTTGAATTTGTTGCCTACACTTTTGCACTTCCCATCATCAATACTGTTTTAATTTATTTTTTAAAGAAAATAGAAATATTTCTCCTTACCATAGTTAGGTTTTGATTTGAAGGCTTAATTCTAGGATACTTAAGGAGAAAAATGTAGAAGCTTACTTTAAGATTGAACTTAAAACACTTTTGGGACTTGTTTGGCTATAGAAATTCTTTTAATGAACTTTGATGATAAAGACTTAGATCTTTGGAAAGGTGACTAGAGGTGCCTATCATCGGCTCTAGGAAATACTCTTCTTCATGCTAGAGGTGCCCGAAATTGGCTCTAGTATGTTCAAAAGAATATCAAAAGAAATAAGAAAATAAGGAGAAAACACAATCCTTGAGGTGCTCGAAATTGGCTCAAGAAATTGATGTTTTAAGAATTGTACACTAAATACAAGTCTATTTGTCTTGAACTTAGAGTTTATCTAAGAAGGCCCTTAATCAAACTTATCCACAAATACGCACACAGTCATAAAACCTTATAGTTTGTCTTCTAGGTACACCCTTAGGTAACCGAAAAGTTAAGACTAAATAATAAACATGGTTATGGTGGGGAGAATAGATAGAAACATAACACCAGGAGGGAATAAAGTTTGACAAATTGATGTTTTGCGTTGCTTGAGGACAAGCAATAGTTCGAGTTTGGGGGTGTGATAAGTGCTCAACTCATTATTACTTTCTACACTTTTCATGGGTATTAATCATCAATTCTACACCTACTTGACCCAATGCATAGACTTAATATGATATATTTAGTGATTATGCTATTGAAGATAATATTTATAGAAAAGGCAAGCTTTACTGCATTTCTGTATCTGTGTAGGAAGAAGCATTGCCACGGTAGCGAACTGCGGCCGAGGCAGGACCTGATGTTGAGGCAGCAGAGGACAAGTAGTGATGTGGCAGGCAAGCTAAGGATAAAAAAGAGGAGAACGTTGCTGGACAAGAAGCCCAAGGATCAGAGCAGGATAACACGAGGAAAGCCCAAAGACAAGGCCACGCGGGAAAGCCTTCTAGAAGAATTAAACTTGGAAATATTTGATTTATGTACATAACTTATTCCCTACTCCAACTTGTATTCTACTTAGGAAAGGTTTGCCCTAGGCCAAGCCTGTATAAGGCATAACCGTCTAAGGGAAGAGAAGACATTAGATTCATAGCTTAGAATATAGAATTAGATTCAGAACTTCTAGTTTTTCTTTCTTCTATGTTATATTCTAAATTTGTTTAGGCTTAGGTGAAGGTTTTAAATTATTAGTGTGAGGAATTCAAAATTTGTTTCTTGTTTCTAATGCAATAAAATATCAAAGTTTACTAATTCTTTGTCATTCCTTGTTCTTGCATTCAAGCTCGAAAGAGAAGTTTGTGAGTAATTAGTTTATCTAATATCGAGAGTGTAACACCCTAAATTTAGGCCTAAAAGTTTAGAGGTCGGTTTAGAGTTCTAGTGGACCGATTTTGTCGATTTAGCCTAGTTCGGGATTAAATACTTAAAAATTGATTTTTAATTAAAATAAATTATGGAAAATATTATAAAATCCTTAATTAATATATATTAGACTTTGTTCAAATCAATTTTGAAAATCCACCCTTGAAACCCTAAGATTTTGAAATTAGTTATCGTTTTGTAAAAATTGAAAATTTAGGGATAATTTTATGAAACAAGCTAAAACTTTGAATCTTTATGGGGATTTAATCCAATTATAATCCTAGTTGGTCTAGGCTTTCCAAATATTAATTAATTAAGCCCAAAATCTATTTTAAATTAAATAACTTAATTAAACTCAATTTAAAACTCTTAAAACCCTTTTTAATTAACCTAAACTTCACATATTTTTTTAATTTTCGTTTTCCCTCTTTGGAGGCAGTCGTTCATCAATTTTTCAATGTAAAAACTCATTCCTTTTCACTAAAAATCGTTTACAATAATTATCTTAACTTTTCTCCTTCAATTTTTGTTGTTTTCTCATTGTTTTCTCGTTTTAAAACCCGGAAAGCAATTGGATCGATTTTGGAGGTAAGATTTTTTCAATACTCTAGAACAATAAAATTCTTTACTGAAATTCTCGATTTCTTAACTTGGAGAAATTGTTTTAATCCTTTAATTTCATAAAAATTGGTTTTTCGGCTAAAAATCTTAATTTTCGTTCAATGGTTTTTACCCACTATTTTTGGGTCTTAAATGTATTATTTTTAATGTGTTAGGATGCTTATAAAGTGTTTTTAATATCCCTAATCCCGAACTATAGGCTTAAGTGAAGTTTGGTGTGTTTCGACAAGTTTTCGGTTTAAGTTTTGATAGGTTTTAAGGACTATTGTATATGGATCCGACTTGTTGGTTTCTTTTGTGAGTTTAGAAACATTAAACCCCTTGGTTTTTATGCCTGAAACAGGACAAGAGTTAGGCGATCGCATTCGAAGGCTTTTCGTTTCGTTTCGGTGGTTTAGCGAGCAAGTATCGGTTATCGGTAAGTGGATTATGACGTCTACTAATTTGGCATGTTTTTAAATTGTTTTTAAATGTTTGAGAGTGTAGGGATGGTGTGAAAAAAAAACTCCCTATACTCGAAAATAAGTTTTATGTATTGTTTTTTAAAGGTTCTCATATTATACCGTGTTTTTACAATGTTAATTATCATGCTCTGAATGTGTTGTGCATATTTGATTATACATTTGATTTAATGCTCATGATAATGTTTTTATAAACGTTTTATATTCATAGGATGCTCTCATGGTCTTGTATTGTAAACATTCGAAAATTGGTTTTTACCGATTTATGCACTTGATGCATGAGATAGTGGGATACATATGGTTTATTTGTTTTTAACTTGATACTTGAGCATTGGTTTTTGATAATATATTGGCTAGTTATGTGATGAACCTTATGGGATAAGTTGATCGATCAATAGGGTCTAGAGTGCACTATAAACATTCAAAAGTCGTATGTGTATAAATTCCTTATGTGGTGCATTTTGCCTTTTATTCTAATACTATGTGATGAGAGTGGTACTGTCACATACGGGTTGATCGGAGTGGTACTATCACCGGACACCAAGGTGAGATAATTCATGTTGAGAGTGGTATCAACATGCGCATGCTCTGGGAGTGGTACTAACATGCGGTACCCGTTTACCCTAACGATTTGAAGTGGTACAAATCAGACACTAGCACCAATATATGTTTTTACTTTTCTAAGGTAAGTGTCATGGTTTTCACTTGATTGCATATGGTATTATGCATGCGAGATTTTATGCATTGGTATACATGTGATTTGAGCATTGCTATGTTGTTAGCATGTAAGACTTGATCCTTGTGGATTGAGGTGCACGTGTAAGCATTGATATGTGAGTAGCATGTAAGACATGTGTTTTAGCTTTTAAAGCATGTGACTTCAAAGAGGTATTATTACCAAATTTTAATGATAACATTGTAAGCCATGGTTTGATGACACTTACTGAGTTTTTATAAATGACATTGTTAGCCATGAACGTTTTTACTTTATTTAGTTATTATTATTTAGTTCAATCAAAACCCAATTAATTATGTTTTTACTTTATTTCTTTTACAGAGCAAGAAGACTAAGGAAAGCATATTAAGTATATCAATCCCTATGGAGATGATATTCGATGATACTCATCACTTTATTACTTGGCGACATGTTCAATTATACTGAAACTGTACATATCTAACACGCATCAATGGTGCATAAGATGGAACAATAGTAGTCTTGTTTGGGTTATTCGGGCAATCCCGAATGTAGTGTCCTTGCTCACCACAAAAAGTAACATGCTCCAATCTGCTTATGATACTGCCCAGCAGGATGCTTGTTCTGACAGTAGTTACAGACTGGGTACTGAGTAGTCTTGCCTGACCCACCCGTGCTCTTAACTGATGTTGCCCTCCCAAAAGACTGAGTTACGGATTATGGTTAAGAGATGTTTCTAGATCGGAAAGGCTGGGAGTAGAACTTTTTCTTTTCTTGGTACTTGCCTTTCTTGTTTGGTCTCGGAGGTCGGGAATCATCATATTGTTTTTTCCCAAAACCTCCAATCCTTTGATCCTTTTGTGCTGCCTCGGTAGCCTTAACCCTATTGACTAGCTCCTGGAAATCGGTAATGCCCAAGGCAATGAACATAGGTTGGAGTTTGTCATATAAACCGGCAATGAACATCCATCACTTTTCTTACTCCTTCTTGATGTATTCCGTAACATCCGGTTTTGGGGGTTATTAGATTAGGCTTTGGTTAGGAGAATTCGATTCGGGTCGAATCGGGTTCTCCGGTTCATTATTCCGAGGGAAAATAAAATAAAAATATTTTAATTAAAAAAATAATAATTTTGGAATATGATTTAAAAATATTAAAAATATGTTTCAAAATTAAAAGAAAGTAATTTGGACTTTATATTGATTTTTAATTATGCTTAATTATGCATAAGTGACCAATTTGTAATTTTTGGAAAATTGGAGGACTTATTTTGTGATTTTCGAAAATTTAAAGTTTTTGCGACTAAATTGAAAAGCAAGCTAAACTTAGAATCCTTAGAGGGCCATAAACCCATTTTAATTTTTAATAATGATTTATTCACCAAAATGCTTTTTAATTACTTTAATTAAAGATGATAATCATTTTCTCTCAAAACTACCTTTTTTCTCTCATCTTTTTCTCTCATTTTCTCTCCATTTTTCTTCATATCTTTTCTTCAACTCCTTGCTTATTTTTGCATCTTTTTCCATAAAGATTACATCATTTTAATCATCTTTCTATTCTTTACAAAACCTAACCATCAATTTTATCAAATCAACACCAAATTGCAAGGAATCAAGAAAAGAAAATTGCATCTTTTTGGAGAATAGATCTTAAAGGTAATTTTCTGGATTTTTAACTCTTTTCTAAGGTTGTTTATTGAAATTCCCAAGTATTATCTTGCTAATCTTTGAATAAAACTTAATTCTATGTTTTCAATGTTAGATCTAGTGATTTTCTAAATGTTTTTATGAAATCTTTTTGGATCTCAATCAATGCTGAAATTAGATAGATTCAATTATGTTTTTATGTTAATTAAATGATTAATTAAGTCTTCTTTTGATAGCACATTAATTTAATCCCAAAATAATGCAATCGGTGTTGTTTTAAGGTGTTTTTCGGTTGTTTTAGGGGCTGTTTTAGGTCCTTAAATGTTTCTCGAGATATAAGGATGGTTTGGATGTGTTTTTGGTTTATAATTGAAGTGGATTAGATGTTAGATTCATTAGGTTTTGGGTTGATATTGTTCGGATGCGTTTTAGCTTAGTTTATGGTCTTTTCGACTAAGTTTTCGGTAGTTTTATGGTGATCGGATATGGCTGCTGGTTTGAGCATGTTATGATGTAAGAATGCTCTATTTTTAATGTTGTAGAAGAGGTACAAGAAGGTGCTTGAGTGCTATTGTGTTGGCGTGATCGTCGGGATATCGCCGAAAACTCATTTCGCTTATCGGTGAGTGTTTTCGGACTTAAAGCGAATCACGTTTGATACGGTTTTGTTTTGGGGACTATGGAAGAGTTTGAAAACCTTCCATAGTTCAAGAGTAAGTAAAGTAAATGTTTTGATAAATCAACATGAGTTTCGGCTACATTCGATAACGACATTATGTTGGTAATACAATGAGATTCTTGGAAATTCATGAACTTGATTTGAATTGATGCATACATGAGAAACACTTGCTGAAATACATATCTTATCTAGTATCCATGATTATGGAAAATTGTGAGAAATGATTTAGAATACATTATGGTTAATTGCCTTATATATGATGGTGCCTTTGGGCATGGCTTTTGGTTCATTTGTTGAACATTTTATGCATGCATTATGAGCAGCAAGTTATCATGCACATTTGATTATGATATTGGCTTAGTGACACTAACTTTAGATTCGAATACGAATGACATGTCCTTAGGATTGTCTTAAGTGCATTATAAACAAAGTTGAGAATACAAAAAATTGCCTACACGTAACAAGGGTGACTTTGTGTCCAACCGTGCGTGGTAGAGCCGCCTACACGTAACAACGATGACTATATGTCTGATCGTGCGTGGTAGTGCTATAATGATGACTTCGTGTCATGTCAATGGTGACTTCGTGTCATATCAATGGTGACTTCGTGTCATGACGAGACAATGGTCTCTAACAATAGATCTGTGTATTCGGTGAACTCAAGGTTCACATTAAGTGGTCACTAGAATGCCACTATACATACATGAATTTAAGAAGGATATTGTGCATCATTTATAAAATTGTTTTGATGAGGTTATGTAAACTCATGGATGCTTATGGTTTAATGAACATGAACATAGGATGTTAGCATGCATGATTTAGTGATGCATTGCAAATTATGGTTTTTAATAGATGCATTGATGATTTTGTGTAGAGCTTCCTCACTAAGCATGTTTGCTTAAGCTCTCTTTTCATCCTTGTAGAAAAATAAAGACACTTGGGGCTTCGTTCGAGGCAAGAAAACCAAGGGGAAGGATTACTTCGAATTTGGTGTGTTTTTGGCAAATAAATTAGGGTATGACAATGTGTAACTCAACCTATGTAAGGGTGGGTACTTATACTTTGGATTAGCATGTACTTAGATTTTGGTTTATGTTGAAATAAGACTCAAGTTGCTTGAATGTTAACTGATGGACTATGGAATTGTTTGGATTGTTGAAGTATGTACTTGCATGATTGTTATGTTTTTAATCATCTTCTAGGAAGCATGTCTATAGTTTGATTGATGTCCGTGACGTTGTTAATCATGTGTTATAGGTTGTTAACTATGCTTAGGAATTATGGATATAGTTGGAAGTGATTAAAGGTTGTGTATTAAATAGTTAGTGTTTACTTAGTGTGATGGAACTTTTGTTTCCAAACCCAAAGTTTCGAAACCTTAGTGAAGGTTCTGAAACTTTTGTCAAATAGTTTCGAAACCTTCTTGAAGGTTTCGAAACCTTGCGGGCAATTTCAATTCTGGAAAGTTACTGGACGCAAAAAGTTTTGAAACTTTCAGGGAAGTTTCGAAAACTTTTACAAAAAGTTTCAAAAACTTCTGGAAGGTTTCGAAACCTTTGACCAACAGGAATTGATAGTTGCTTGAAATTATACTTTAGTCCCGAATATCTTTCTTTGTTCGATTAGGGTACTTATAAATGTTATTTTGAGCTGAAATTTTGCATGCATGCATAAAGTTGATTTAGTTTCAAGATGGTTAACCTATTTTGGATAAAGTCCTTTTAATTTGGAAGATTTACATTTTGGTCCCTAAATTAGAGAAATATGCAATTGATGATGTTTGAATGATCCGTTTGACTTGAAATTTACCGTGAAGGACACTTGAGTGTTTAATTGAACTTTAATGAAAAACATTTATACTTTATTAATAGAATTTAAAAGTTTTACGTTTTAGTCCTTAGTTTACTTAAGTGTTTAATCGGATGATCATTTATGATTGGTTTGTTTCCGTTAATGCCTTGTATGAGACCTTGACATGTAGAAATAAGATTATGCATCTAGGAAAGATAAAATAAAAAAAATGATGGTTTTAGGGTTGTTTATCGAATTGGACCTTTGCCGGTTTGGGTTGATATTCCCCGTATAACCCATTGGTGCCGGTTCCGTCTAGGCCGGGCTAAGGGGGGTTACATTTGGTGGTATCAGAGCCAGGTTTGTAAAGTGTGTAGTTGGTTTGTCAAAGTACATGTTGTTTTGTTAAGTTTTGTGATTAGTTTGTTAAAGTGTAAGAATGAATGTGATATGTTGTTGATGTACGAAAACCTATACTTTGTGAGTGTACCTAGAGTAACATTGGGTAAAAGGGGTGGTCAGTTACACATTACCAATGCCAACATATTTTTGGATGCTCTTCGATTTCCCTTGTATCTTGCCCGAATGTAAGTTTATTATGTCTTAATATTATGTTTTAAAATTGCATGTTTGAAGTATTTGGATAATGCCTCCGAGACGAGAGACACATGTTAGTGCGAGCTTGATCACCGATGGTCAGGCAGACGGAGAGGCGACTATTAGGGAGGAACCACTTCCACCTTCTCCATCAGTTGGTGTGTCACTCGCTGGTGTGTCTCCGGTTCCTGTAGGAGGCTAGTTCAGAGAGTTTGCCCCGTTCATACAGGCTATGATGGCTGCATTTCAGGTTGCTATGGATGGAGTGTATGTCCCGACTCCCACACCTGCTGTTGTTGTTACCCCAGGGCTACCGTTAGAGTGACTGCGTAGTTTGGGTGGTGTTGAGTTTCGTGGGTCTGACCCGAGTTCAGTTGAGGATTGGTTGGCTAGCACTGAGAGGATTTTGGATCAAATGGATTGTCAGGATGCCCGGAGGTTGGGTTGCATGGTCTCTCTGCTTTAAGGGGATGCTTATAGGTGGTGGACTATCACGAAAGCGGGTGTAGCAATTGCTAACCTGACATGGGAGTATTTCAGGACCTCCTTTGAGCGGAAGTTTTTGGGTCCGCAGTACGAGCATGCGTGGAAGAGGGAGTTTATGTCCCTGGTGCAGGGCACTATGAGTGTGGCTGACTATGAGATACATTTTATCAGATTGAGTCACTATGCTCATGAGTTGGTACCTACGGAGCATAAGAGATGTGACAGGTTCCTATATGGGTTGGATCTTGAGATCAAGACATATTTGTTGGATACGGAGTACAGTGAGTTCGATATGCTTGTTAATAGGGCTAAGGATGTTGAGGAGTCCCTAAGGAAGGCTAGGAAGTCTTCCGATGCTGGGAAGAGGCCTGCTGAGGCTAGCACCCAAGGTAATAAGGGTAAGAGGTTTCGGGACAACCGATATAGAGCCGATCGATACCGAGGTGATTTTGGACACGACGGTCGTGCTCAGCATTTTGGTAGAGGTTGTGGTGACATAGCAGTTTGTAACTTACTTTTTCTTTGCAAAAATGTACCGTTGTTTTCTTTGATAGATTCAGGATCTACGCATTCTTATGTTTTGAGTGAGCATGCATATTTGTTGGATATCCCTGTTGAGGTTTTAGATGTGGGGGTTGTGGTTACTAGTTCTTTGGGTGAGACGGTGACCGTAAAAAGGGTGTTTAGGAGGTATCCGTTGTAGGTGCAAGGGCATGTCTTTGAGGTTGATTTGATGGAGTTTCCGTTTCATGGTTTTGACCTTATCTTGGGTGTTGACTGGTTGACGAAGCATAGAGCTGTGGTGGATTTTGAAAAGAAACGGGTTACCTTGAGGTTGTTAGATGGTAGCGAGGTTGTGGTTAAGAGTGAGTATACCGGATTCTTATCCAATGTAGTTTCGGCCATACAAGTGGAAAGGTTGATGCAACATGGTGGTATAGCATATTTAGCATATGTAATGAACCCAGGGATAGGAGAGGTTCGGGTGCAGGACATTTGAACAGTACATGACATTCTAGAAGTTTTTCCTGAGGAGTTGCCAGGATTATCTCCCGATCGTGATGTGGAGTTTAGTATTGAGACTTTTGCTGTTACTAATCTGGTGTCTATTGCTCCTTATCGTATGGCAGCTAAGGAGTTAAAGGAGTTAAAGATGCAGTTGCAGGAGTTGCTTGATCGTGTTTTTATACGACCGAGTGTATCACCTTGGGGTACACCGGTGTTGTTTGTAATGAAGAAAGATGACACGATGAGGATGTGCATTGATTATCGGCAACTGAATAAGTTGACCGTGAAGAATAAATATCCTTTCCCGAGGATTCATGATTTGTTTGATCAGTTTCGAGGAGCAAGTATGTTCTCGAAGATTGATTTGAGATTGGGGTACTACTAGTTGAAGGTGAAAGAAGAGGATGTGTTGAAAACGGCTTTGCGAACAAGGTATGGTCATTATGAGTTCTTGGTGATGCCGTTTGGGTTGACAAATGCTCCTGCTGCTTTTATGGATATGATGAATCGGGTGTTTCACGAGTAGTTGGACCAGTTTGTGGTAGTGTTCATAGATGATATCCTTGTGTATTCACATACCGAGGAAGACCATTATCAAAATTTGCACATAGTGTTACAAGCGTTGAAAGAGAACCAGTTGTATGCTAAGCTAAGTAAGTGTGAATTTTGGTTAAAAGAAGTGGTGTTTCTTGGTCATATGGTGTCGGAAAAGGGTATTAGTGTTAATCCAAAGAAGATAGAGGCTGTTATGGGTTGAAAGCAATCGAGATTGATGTTAGAGGTTCGGAGTTTCCTAGGCTTGGCTGGGTATTATCGTAGGTTTGTTGAGGGTTTTTCGAGCATTGTTGCTCCTATGACCAAGCTGTTGCAAAAGAAGGTTCCTTTTGAGTGGAAAGAAAGTCAACAAAAGAGTTTTTGAGAAGTTGAAAGAGGTGTTGACTAGTGCTCCGGTGTTGGTTCAACCCGAGTCCGGTAAGGATTTTGTGGTTTATAGTGATGCATCATATGTAGGTCTCGAGTGTGTTTTGATGCAAGAGGGGAAAGTTGTAGCTTATGCTTCTAGACAGTTGAGGGTACATGAAAAGAACTATCCGACTCATGATTTGGAGCTAGCGGCGGTGGTTTTTGCTTTGAAGATTTGGAGACATTATTTGTATGGAGAGAAGTGTACTATATATACGGATCATAAGAGTTTGAAGTATCTCATGTCACAAAAGGATTTGAACCTTAGGCAACGAAGATGGATGGAGTTACTTAAGGATTATGATTTATCTATTGAGTATCATCCGGGGAAAGCCAATGTAGTAGCCGATGCTTTGAGCCGTAAGGCGGCGGTTGAGTTGAGAGCAATATTTGCTAGATTGAATATTTCTAAGGATGGTGGTTTGGTGGCGGAGTTGCAAGTAAAACCTATTTTGGTTGAGATGATCAAGGTGAAACAATTAGAGGATGAGGCTTTGGTACCTTTTGTGGAGGATATTGCTGAGGGTAGACCGACCAAGTATCATTTTGATGATGATGAGGTGTTGTGTTATAGAGGTCGGGTTGTGGTGCCGAATGATCAAGAGTTGAGGCAAGCTATCTTGGCGGAAGCTCATACTAGTCCGTTTGCTATGCATCCGGGTAGTGTGAAGATGTATAGAGATCTCAAAAGTGTTTACTTTTGGGTTGGTTTAAAGAGAGATTTCACGGAGTTTGTTTCTCGTTGTTTGGTGTGCCAGCGAGTGAAAGCTGAACATCAGTTTCCTGCAGGTTTGTTGCAGCCGGTTCAAGTTCCGGAATGGAAATGGGAGAGAATTACCATGGATTTTGTGACGGGGTTGCCATTAACACCGTCCAAAAAGGATTTTATTTGGGTGATTGTTGATAGGTTTACGAAGTGTGCACATTTTCTTGCCGTGCATACTACGTACTCCAGGGATAAGTTGGCGGATTTGTATGTTTCTGAGGTGGTAAGGTTACATGGTGTGCCTAAGTCGATCATATCGGATAGAGATCCGCGGTTTACATCTAAGTTTTTGAGGAGTTTGCAGAAAGCTTTGGGTACGAGACTTAGCTTTAGTACAACTTATTATCCATAGACAGATGGTCAGTCTGAGCGTGTTATTCAGACTTTGGAAGATATGTTGAGGTGTTGTGTCATCGAGTTTCAAGGTTCTTGGGAGAAGCAATTGTCGTTGGTAGAGTTTGCTTATAATAATAGTTTTCAGACAAGTATACAGATGGCACCGTTTGAGGCATTATATGGGCTTAAGTGTCGTACACCATTGTGTTGGAAGGAAGTTGGACAGAAATATGTTCTTTGCCTCAAGTGTTGAAGGATACGGATGAGAAAGTTAAATTTATATGTGCTAAACTTAAGGAAGCTTCGGATAGGCAGAAGTCCTATGTCGATTTAAAACGTAGAGAGATAGAGTATACTGTTGGAGACAAAGTGTTCCTTAAGATTTCTCCATGGAAGAAGGTGATGAGGTTTGGACGTAAGGGTAAGTTGAGTCCTCGTTTTATTGGACCATATGAGGTGTTGGAGCGTGTTGGTCCTGTTGCTTATAGATTGAGGTTGCCAAAGGAGTTGAGCAGGATGCATGATGTTTTTCATGTATCAATGCTTCATAGGTATAGATCGGATCCTTCTCATGTTGTTCCGATTGAGGAGATTGAGTTAAGGGAAGATATGAGTTATGAGGAAGAACCGGTGAGGATTTTGGATGTGGATACAAAGGTTCTTCGAGGAAAGACCATAGATTTAGTTAAAGTGTTTTGGAAACATCGAGGTGTTGAACAAGCAACTTGGGAGACAAGGAAAAGCATGGAGGAGTAGTTTCCTCACTTGTTTACTTCAGGTAAATTTCGAGGACGAAATTTTCTTAAGAGGGGAAGAGTTGTAACATCCCATTTTTGGGGTTATTAGTTTAGGCTTTGGTTAGGAGAATTCAATTCAGTTCGAATCGGGTTCTACGGTTCATTATTCCGGGGGAAAATAAAATAAGAATATTTAATTAAGAAAAATAATAATTTTGGAATATGGTTTAAAAATATTAAAAATATGTTTCAAAATTAAAAGAAAGTAATTTGGACTTTATATTAATTTTTAATTATGCTTAATTATGTATAAGTGACCAATTTGTAATTTTTGGAAAATTGGAGGACTTATTTTGTGATTTTCGAAAATTTGAAGTTTTAGGGACTAAATTGAAAAGCAAGCTAAACATAGAATCCTTACATGGCCAAAAAACCATTTTAATTTTTAATAATAATTTATTCACCAAAATGCTTTTTAATTACTTTAATTAAAGATAATAATCATTTTTTCTCAAAACTACCTTTTTTCTCTTATCTTTTTCTCTCATTTTCTCTCCATTTTCCTTCATCTCTTTTCTTCAATTCCTTGCTTATTTTTGTATCTTTTTCCACAAAGATTACATCATTTTAATCATCTTTCTATTCCTTACAAAACCTAACCATCAATTTTATCAAATCAACACCAAATTGCAAGGAATCAAGAAGAGGAAATTGCATCTTTTTGGTGAATAGATCTTAAAGGTAATTTTTTTGATTTTTAACTGTTTTCTAAGGTTCTTTATTGAAATTCCCAAGTATTAGCTTGTTAATCTTTGAATAAAACCTAATTCTATGTTTTCAATGTTAGATCTAGTGATTTTGTGAATGTTTTTGTAAAATCTTTTTGGATCTCATTCAATGCTGAAATTTGATGGATTCAATTACGTTTTTATATTAATTAAATGATTAATTGAGTCTTCATTGATAGCACGTTAATTTAATCCTGGAATAATGCAATCGGTGTTGTTTTAAGGTGTTTTTCGGTTGCTTTAGGGGCTGTTTTAGGTTCTTTAATGTTGCTGGAGATATAAGGATAGTTTGGATATGTTTTTGCTTCATAATTGAAGTGGATTAGATGTTAGATTCATTAGGTTTTGGGCTGATGTTGTTAGGATGCGTTTCGGTTTGGTTTACGGTCTTTTCAGCTAAGTTTTTGGTAGTTTTATGGTGACCGGATATGGCTGCTGGTTTGAACATGTTATGATGTAAGAATGCTCTGTTTTTAATGTTGTAGAAGAGGTACAAGAAGGTATTTGAGTGCTGGTTTGTTGGCGTGATCGTCGGGATATCGGTGAAAGCTCGTTTCGCTTGTCGGTGAGTGTTTTCGGACTTAAAGTGAATCGCGTTTGATACGGTTCTATTTTAGGGACTATGGAAGAGTGTGAAAACCTTCCATAGTTCAAGAGTAAGTAAAGTAAATGTTTTGATAAATCAGCATGAGTTTCGGCTACATTCGATAAAGGCATTATGTTGGTAATGCAATAAGATTCTTGGAAATACATGAACATGATTTGAATTGATGCATGCATGAGAAACACTTGCTGAAATGCATAGCTTATCTAGTATCCATGATTATGGAAACGTGTGAGAAATGATTTGGAATACATTATGGTTAATTGCCTTATATATGATGGTGCCTTTGGGCATGGCTTCTGGTTCATTTGTTGATCATATTATGCATGCATTATGAGCAGCAAGTTATCATGCACATTTGATTATGATCTTGGCATAGTGACACTAACTTTAGATTCGAATACGAATGACATGTCCTTAGGATTGTCTTAAGTGCACTATAAACAAAGTTGAGAATACAAAAAATTGTCTACACGTAACAATGGTGACTTTGTGTCCAACCATGCGTAGTAGAGCCGCCTACACGTAACAAGGGTGACTAATTGTCCGATCGTGCGTGGTAGTGCTATAATTGTTACTTCGTGTCATGTCAATGGTAACTTGGTGTCATGTCAATGGTGACTTCGTGTCATGACGAGACAATGGTCTTTATCAATGGATTCGTGTATTCGGTGAACTCAAGGTTCACATTAAGTGGTCACTAGAATGCCAATATACCTACATGAATTTAAGAAGGATATTGTGCATTATTTATAAAATTGTTTTGATAAGGTTGTGCAAACTCAAGGATGCTTATGGTTTAATGAACATGAACATGGGATGTTAGCATGCATGATTTAGTGATGCATTGCAAATTATGGTTTCATTATGGTTTTTAATAGATGCATTGATGATTTTGTGTAGAGCTTTCTCTCTAAGCATGTTTGCTTAAGCTCTCTTTTCATCCTTGCAGAAAAATAAAGACACTTGGGGCTTCATTCGAGGCAAGGAAACCAAGGGGAAGGATTACTTAGAATTTGGTATGTTTTTGGCAAATAAATTGGGGCATGGCAATGTGTAACCCAACCTATGTGAGGGTGGGTACTTAGACTTTGCATTAGCATGTACTTAAATTTTTGTTTATGTTGAAATAAGACTCATGTTGCTTGAATATTAATTGATGGACTATGAAATTGTTTGGATTGTTGAAGCATGTTCTTGCATGATTGTTATTTTTTTAATCATCTTTTAGGAAGCATACCTATAGTTTGATTGATGTCCGTGACATTGTTAATCATGTGTTATAGGTTGTTAACTTTGCTTAGGAATTATACATATAGTTAGAAGTGATTAAAGGTTGTAACCCCCTTAGCCCGGCTTAGACGGAACCAGTACTAATGAGTCACTCGGGAAATATCGAACCAAACCCGTGAGGGTCCGATCCGATAAACGATCCTAAAAACCGTAATACATTTTTTTTATTTTATCTAGATGCAAGGTTAATCTCCTATGTGTAATTAACTCAAGTAAGACAAAGACGGACGCAGTTTAACCATTATAAGTAAATCAATTAAACGCATTCATGATTAGGGACCAAAATGTAAGGATCTAATTTGCATCACCATATTGACAATCAATCCACCGGATAACAATTAAGCAAGCTTAACACATTCACCATACGATTCAGATCAAACGAGGTATCTTAGTTAATCGATTTTACGTTCTAGCGTTTATGGACTTAATTGCAAAGTATACAATATTAGGTATTTCATCCATCTTATATCACTCAATGTGTGTTCGGGTTAAAACATGAATCATGGTGTCACAACATCTCCTAAATTACTCATAAATCCACTGTATTCACTTACTAAATCAATTCCTACGTTTCAAGCATTCAAAACACTCGAATTGCCCTTTCTAGGCCAGGTGTTTCGAAACAGCCTTGGAGTGTTTCGGAACACATGTGCCCAGTGAACTCATGGTTCGAACTATGGTCACATGTTTCGAAACAACCATAGGGTGTTTCGGAAAAGCCATGTCCAGTAGCTTTTGGTACTGGACCTTGGTTCGATACAGGCGTCCAATTATGCATAGGGGTATCGATACTTTCACAGGGTGTTTCGATACCCCTTGTATTCGGGACAGGGGTGAGACATATTAAGCTTATCTAACCCAACCCAAGTATAACTTTAGTAATCCGAAACTATATGCAACATTCCTAGGCATCTCCATCAACATAAACACACCTTAAAACATTAGAAGAAATCACAAGGAGACCTATAGGCATGCTTCCTAAAGAATGAATAGCAACATTAGAATCAAGTTAGAACATGCTTCAACCTCTCAAACAAATCCAAAGTTCAACAATTAACAACCAAACAATAATGGTCTTATTACAACATAAACCAAAGCCTAATTACACACCCTTCACATAGGTTGTGTTACACATTGCCTTGCCCAATTTATTTGCCAAAACATACCAAATTCAAAGTGATCTTCCCCTTGGTTTCCTTGCCTCGAACGAATCCCCAAGTGCCTTTAATTTTCTGCAAGGATGAAAAGAGAGCTTAAGCAAACATGCTTAGTGAGAAAGATCTACACAAATCATCAATGCATCTATTTAAAACCTTGAAGAAAACATAATTTGCAATACTTTGTTAAATCATGCATGCTAATATTTCATGCCCAAGTTCATTAAATCATATGCATCCTTGAGTTCACATAACCTTATCAAAACAATTTATAAATGATGCTCAAACCTCTTCTCAATTTCATGTATGTATATTGGCTTTCTAGTGACCACTTAATGTGAACTTCGAGTTCACCGAATACACGGATCCATGAGATATTTGTCTCGTCATGACACGAAGTCACCATTGACATGACACGAAGTCACCTTCAAGATCTATTCACCAAAAATATGTAATTTTCCCCTTCTTGATTCCTTGCAATTTGATGTAGATTTGATGAAATTGATGCTTAGGTTTTGTAAAGGATGGAAAGATGATGCAAATAATGTAATCTTTTGTGGAAAAAGATGTAAAAATCAGCAAGGAATTGAAGAGAAAAGATGAAGAGAAAATGGAGAGAAAATGAGAGAAAAAGATGAGAGAAAATAAGAGAAAAAGTGGTTTTGAGAGAAAATGATTGAAAATCTAATTAAAGTAATTAAAAACACTTTTTGGTGAATAAATCATTATTAAAATTAGAAATGGGTTTATGGCCCTCTAAGGATTCTAAGTTTAGCTTGCTTTTTAGTTTAGTCACCAAAACATTGACATTTTCGAAAATTACCAAAATATTCCTCCAAATTTCTAAAAATTACAAATTGGTCATCTATGCATAATTAAGTATAATTAAAAATCATTATAAAATCCAAATTATTTTCTTTTAAATTTTGAAACGTATTTTTAAATATTTTAAACCACCTTCCACATTATTATTTTTCTTAATTAAAAATAGGGTAAACTACACTAGTGACCACCCAACTATTTGGGGATACCTATTTTGACCACCCAACTAAAGAACTCGTCAATCAGGTACCCCAACTTTGAAACCCTACCTATTTTGGCCACTGTCGTTAAAAATCTGACGGAAAAGTTAACAGTGATGACTTGGACGTTAATTAAAATTTGTAAAATTACATATTTCATCCCTCTAATTTATTTATTATTTTAAATTAATCATAAAAATAAATTAATAAATAAAATTAATCATCCAACCGATTTGTGACACGTGTCACAACAACATTGGGAAGAATGAAAATGAAGTGATAATGCCTAAGAGGGGATTTGAACCTTTGACCCCTTGCTTTTAAAACAAAAGGCTAAACCACTAAGCTAATGTAAATTTGTGATATAAGACTCGAAAAAGTGGTATTAAATGGTTATCTCTTAGTATTTGAATCACCTTTGTTAAATCGATTAATATTTAAATAAAAATATTAAATATTTAGATTTTAATTATTCGAATAAATTAAAATCTAAATATTCAAATAAAAATATTTAGATTTTAATTATTCGAATATTTAAATTTCATTGTTTAAATATTTTTATATTTTTTGTTCGAAAAATTAAAATCTAAATATTTTTATTTGAATATTTTTAAATTCAAATATTCGAATATTCATGATTTTTATTCATATATTCGAATAAAAAATATTTAAATATTTATGATCTTTATTCGAATATCCAAATATTTTTATTTGAATATTTTTAAATTCAAATATTCGAATATTCATGATTTTTATTCATATATTCGAATAAAAAATATTTAAATATTTATGATCTTTATTCGAATATCCAAATATTTTTATTTGAATATTTAAAATATAAATATTTTATTTGAATATTTAAAATATAAATATTTTTATTCAAATATTTTTTAATCAAAATATTCAAATATTTATTATTTTCAACTAATATTTTTATTTATATATTTAATATTATTCATATATTTAATATTATTCATCTATTTTAATTCAAATAATATTAAATAAAAATATTCAAATATTTAATATTTGTATTTTAAATATTTAATTATTTTGATTTATTTATTAAATGTTTTATTATTTTAATTTAAATATTAATGGACTTGAAATTTTGTTATTCTAGGCTTTTACTAAAACTTTATTACTTAATAATATATGTGAATGTATTATGATATTAAAAGTAACTTGGCTCAGTGGTTCTCTTGTTGGTTGGATGTTTGTTATGCTGGAGGTTGTGGGTTCAAATACCTTTGTATGTAAAAAAACTTTACATTTTATTTCTTCCACTAATCATTCACCAATCCGGTGGTGACACGTGTCATCAATCGATTGGATGATTAATTTTATTTATTAATTTAAAATTAAGATTAAATTAAAAAAATAAATAAATTAGAGGATTAAATGTATAATTTTACCGATTTTAATTAACAGCCACGTCACTGCTGTTAACTGTTGTTAACTTTTCCGTCAAAATATTAACAACAGTAGCCAAAATAGGTAGGGTTTCAAAGTTGGGGTACCTGATTGACGAGTTCTTTAGTTGGGTGGTCAAAATAGGTATCCCCAAATAGTTGGATGGTCACTGGTGTAGTTTACCCTTAAAAATATCCTTGTTTTATTTTTCCCGGAATTAATGAACCGGAAAATCCGATTCGACCCGAATCAAACTCTCCTAACTAAGCCTAAACTAATAACCCCAAAAACGGGATGTCACAACTCTCCCCCTCTTAAGAAAATTTCGTCCTCGAAATTTACCTGAAGTAAACAAGTGAGGAAACTGCTCCTTCATGTTTTTCCTTGTCTCCCAAGTTGCTTCTTCAACACCTCGGTGTTTCCAAAGCACTTTAACCAAATCTATGGTCTTCCCTCGAAGAACCTTTGTATCCACATCCAAAATCCTCACCGGTTCTTCCTCATAACTCATATCCTCTCTTAACTCGATCTCCTCAACCGGTACAACATGAGAAGGATCCGATCTATATCTATGAAGCATTGATACATGAAAAACATCATGCATCTTACTCAACTCCTCCGGCAACCTCAACCTATAAGCAACAGGACCAACACGCTCCAACACCTCACATGGTCCAATAAAACGTGGACTCAACTTCCCCTTACGTCCAAACCTCATCACCTTCTTCCATGGAGAAACCTTAAGAAACACTTTGTCCCCAACATCATACTCTATCTCCCTACGCTTCAAATGGGCATAGGATTTCTATCTATCCGAAGCTTCCTTAAGTTTAGTACATATCAACTTAACTTTCTCATCCGTATCCTTCAACACTTTAGGCAAAGAAACATATTTCTGTCCAACTTCCTTCCAACACAAAGGTGTACGAAACTTATGCCCATACAACGCCTCAAACGGTGCCATCTGTATACTCGTCTAAAAACTATTATTATAAGCAAACTCTACCAACGGCAATTACTTCTCCCAAGAACCTTGAAACTCGATGACACAACACCTCAACATATCCTCCAAAGTCTGAATAACACGCTCAGACTGTCCATCCGTCTGTGGATGATAAGCTGTACTAAAACTAAGCCTTGTACCCAAAGTTGTCTACAAACTCCTCCAAAACTTAGATGTAAACCGCGGATCTCTATCCGATATGATCGACTTAGGCACCCCATGCAACCCTACCACCTCAGAAACATACAAATCTGCCAACTTATCCATGGAGTACATCGTATGCACGGCAAGAAAATGTGCACACTTCGTAAACCTATCAACAATCACCCATATAGAATCCTTTTTGGACGGTGTTAAAGGTAACCCCGTCACAAAATCCATGGTAACTCTCTCCCATTTCCATTCCGGAACTTGAACCGGTTGTAACAAACCTGCAGGGAACTGATGTTCAGCTTTCACCCGTTGACACACTATACAACGAGAAACAAACTCCGTCACATCTCTCTTTAAACCAACCCAAAAGTACACACTTTTGAGATCTTTATACATCTTCACACTACCCGGATGCATAGCAAACGAACTAGTATGAGCCTCCACCAAGATAGCTTGCCTCAACTCTTGATCATCGGGCACCACAATCCGACCTCTAAAACACAACACCTCATCATCATCAAAATGATAATCGGTCGGCCTACCCTCAGCAATATCCTCCACAAAAGGTACCAAAGTCTCATCCTCCAACTATTTCACCTTGATCATCTCAACCAAAACAGGTTTTACTTGCAACTCCGCCACTAAACCACCTTCCTTAGAGATACTCAGTCTAGCCAACATTGCTCTCAACTCAACAGCAGCCTTACGGCTTAAAGCATCGGCCACTACATTGGTTTTCCCCGGATGATACTCAATAAATCATAATCTTTAAGCAACTACATCCATCTTCGTTGCCAAAGATTCAAATCCTTTTGTGACATGAGATACTTCAAACTCTTATGATCCGTGTATATAGTACACTTCTCTCCATACAAATAATGTCTCCATATTTTCAAAGCAAAAACCACCGCCGCCAGCTCCAAATCATGCGTCGGATAGTTCTTTTCATGCACCCTCAACTGTCTAGAAGCATAAGCTACAACTTTCCCCTCTTGCATCCAAACACACCCGAGACCAACATATGATGCATCACTATAAACCACGAAATCCTTACCGGATTCGGGTTGAACCAACACCGGTGCACTAGTCAACACTTCCTTCAACTTCTCAAAACTCTTTTGTTGACTTTCTTTCCACTCAAAAGGAACTTTCTTTTGCAACAACTTAGTCATAGGAGCAACAATGCTCGAAAAACCCTCAACGAACCTACGATAATACCCAGCCAAACCTAGGAAACTCCGAACCTCTAACACCGATCTCGGTTGCTTCCAACCCATAACAGCCTCTATCTTCTTTGGATCAACACTAATACCCTTTTCCGACACTATATGACCAAGAAACATCACCTCTTTTAACCAAAACTCACACTTATTTAACTTAGCATACAACTGGTTCTCTTTCAACACTTGCAACACTAACCGCAAATACCGATCATGATCTTCCTCGGTATGTGAATACACGAGGATATCATCTATGGAAACCACCACAAACTGATCCAAGTACTCATGAAAGACCCGGTTCATCATATCCATAAAAGCAGCAGGGGTATTTGTCAAACCAAACGGCATCACCAAAAACTCATAATGACCATACCTTGTCCGAAAAGCCGTTTTCAACACATCATCCTCTTTCACTTTCAACTGGTAGTACCCCGATCTCAAGTCAATCTTCGAGAACACACTTGCTCCTCGAAACTGCTCAAACAAATCATCAATCCTCGGCAAAGGATACTTATTCTTCACGGTCAACTTATTCAATTGCCGATAATTAATGCACATCCTCATTGTGCCATCTTTCTTCTTCACAAACAATACCGGTGCACCCCAAGGTGACACACTCGGTCGTATAAAACCACGGTCAAGCAACTCTTGCAACTGCATCTTTAACTCCTTTAATTCCTTAGGTGCCATGCGATAAGGAGCAATGGACACTGGATTAGTACCAACATAAAGCTCGATACTAAACTCCACATCACGATCAAGAGGTAATCCTGGCAACTCCCCAGGAAAAACTTCCAGAAAGTCACATACTATTCGAATGTCTTGCACCCGAAACTCTCCTATCCCCGGATTCATCACATATGCTAGATATGCTACACCTCCATGTTGCATCAACCTTTCCGCTTGTAAGGCCGAAACCACATTGGACAAGAATCCGGTATACTCATTCTTCACCACAACCTCATTACCATGCAACAACCTCAAAGTAACCCGTTTCTTTTCCAAATCCACCACAGCTCTATGCTCCGTCAACCAATCAACCCCCAAGATAAGGTCAAAACCATGAAACGGCAACTCCATCAAGTCAACCTCAAAGACATGCCCTTGCACCTCCAACGGACATCTCCTATACAACCTTTTCACGGTCACCGTCTCACCCAAAGAACTAGTAACCACAACTCCCATATCTAAAACATCAACAGGGATATCCAACATATATGCATGCTCACTCATAACATAAGAATGTGTAGATCCCGAATCTATCAAAGAAAACAACGGTACATTCCGTAAAGAAAAAGTACCTGCAATCACATCTGTAGCATTACGGGTCTCACACTGAGCATAAACTCTACGGCCATCTCCCTGTCTCTGAAAAGGACCTCTACCTCCATCGCATCCTCTGCCAGGTACCACGGCAACCTCAGCTCGGTTACCAGCCTCACCAGCAAACCTCGAACAATCTCTCTTCCGGTGGTCCTTAGATCCACAACCAATGCAGGCACTAGTGGCCCATCAACACTCTCCCGGATGGCGTCGAGAACACAAGTTACAAATTGCCACATCACCACCACCTCTACCATACTGTTGAGCACGTCCGCCGTGTCCAAAATCACCCTAGCATCGATCAGCTCTATATCGGTTGTCTCGAAACCTCTTACCCCTATTACCTTGGGTACTAGCCTTAGCAGGCCTCTTCCCAACATCGGAAGACTTTCTAGCCTCCCTCAGAGACTCCTCAACATCCTTAGCCCGATTAACGAGCACATCAAACTCAGTGTACTCCGCAGCCAACAAGTACGTCTTAATCTCTGGATCCAAACCATATCGGAACCTATCACATCTCTTATGCTCTGTAGGAACCAACTCAGGAGCATAGTGACTCAATCTGATAAACTGTATCTCATAGTCAGCCATGCTCCTAGTACCCTGTACCAAGGACATAAACTCCCTCTTCCGCGCATCCTCGTACTGCGGACCCAAGAACTTCCGCACAAAGGCGGTCCTGAAGTACTCCCATGTCAGGTTAGCAACTGCTACACCCGCTCTCGTGGTAGTCCACCATCTATAAGCATCCCTCTGAAGCAGAGAGACCATACAACACAACCTACGAGCATCCTGACAGTCCATCTGATCCAAAATCCTCTCGATGCTAGCCAGCCACTCCTCAGCTATACTCGGGTCAGATCCACGAAACTCAACACCTCCCAAGCTACACAAACGCTCTAGCGGTAGTCCTGCAGTAACCACAACGGTAGGTGCGGGAGCCGGTACTTGCACTCCAGCCATAACTGCCTGAAATGCACCCGTCATAGCCTATATCAATGGTGCAAAGTCTCCGAACTGGCCTCACACTAGAGCCGGAGGCACACCAGCGGATTGCACGCCAACTGGTGGAGGAGGTAGAAGCGGTTCCTCCCTCACATTCACCTCTCCCTCAGCCTGACCATCGATTATCAAGCTCGCGGTAGTACGTGTCTCACGTCTCGGAGGCATTATCCAGAAACTTCATACATGCAGTTTAAAACAAAACATTAAGACATAATAAACTTACATTCGGGCAAGATCCAAGGGAAACCGTACAACAGTTAAAAACATTTTGGCATTGGAAATGTGTAACTGACCACCACTTATACTCATAATCATTCTAGGTGCACTCACAATCTATATGTATGCACACAACAAAACATATCATGTTCAACCTAACATTCTAACATACCAACACAAAACATGGCAAACCAAAACATACTTGATAAACCATCTACACATTTTACCAACCAATAACATATTTTACTCAACCTGGCTCTGATACCACCAAATGTAACCCCCTTAGCCCGGCTTAGACGGAACCAGTACTAATGGGTCACACGGGGAATATCGAACCAAACCCGTGAGGGTCCGATCCGATAAACGACCCTAAAAACCGTAATACTTTTTTTTATTTTATCTAGATGCACGGTTAATCTCCTATGTGTAATTAACTCAAGTAAGACAGAGACGGACGCAGTTTAACCATTATAAGTAAATCAATTAAACGCATTCATGATTAGGGACCAAAATGTAAGGATCTAATTTGCATCACCATATTCACAATCAATCCACCGGATAACAATTAAGCAAGCTTAACACATTCACCATACGATTCAGATCAAACGAGGTATCTTAGTTAATCGATTTTACGTTCTAGCGTTTATGGACTTAATTGCAAAGTATACAATATTAGGTATTTCATCCATCTTATATCACTCAATGTGTGTTCGGGTTAAAACATGAATCATGGTGTCACAACATCTCCTAAATTACTCATAAATCCACTGTATTCACTTACTAAATCAATTCCTACGTTTCAAGCATTCAAAACACTCGAATTGCCCTTTCTAGGCCAGGTGTTTCGAAACAGCCTTGGAGTGTTTCGGAACACATGTGCCCAGTGAACTCATGGTTCGAACTATGGTCACATGTTTCAAAACAACCATAGGGTGTTTCGGAACAGCCATGTCCAGTAGCTTTTGGTACCGGACCTTGGTTCGATACAGGCGTCCAATTATGCATAGGGGTATCGATACTTTCACAGGGTGTTTCGATACCCCTTGTATTCGGGACTGAGGTGAGACGTATTAAGCTTATCTAACCCAACCCAAGTATAACTTTAGTAACCCGAAAATATATGCAATATTCCTAGGCATCTCCATCAACATAAACACACCTTAAAACATTAGAAAAAGTCATAAGGAGACCTATAGGGATGCTTCCTAAAGAATGAATAGCAACATAACAATCAAGTTAGAACATGCTTCAACCACTCAAACAAATCCAAAGTTCAACAATTAACAACCAAACAATAATGGTCTTATTACAACATAAACCAAAGCCTAATTACACACCCTTCACATAGGTTGTGTTACACATTGCCTTGTCCAATTTATTTGCCAAAACATACCAAATTCAAAGTGATCTTCCCCTTGGTTTCCTTGCCTCGAACGAAGCCCCAAGTGCCTTTATTTTTCTGCAAGGATGAAAAGAGAGCTTAAGCAAACATGCTTAGTGAGGAAGCTCTACACAAATCATCAATGCATCTATTTAAAACCATGAAGAAAACATAATTTGCAATACTTTGTTAAATCATGCATGCTAATATTTCATGCCCAAGTTCATTAAATCATATGCATCCTTGAGTTCACATAACCTTATCAAAACAATTTATAAATGATGCTCAAACCTCTTCTCAATTTCATGTATGTATATTGGCTTTCTAGTGATCACTTAATGTGAACTTCGAGTTCACCGAATACACGGATCCATGAGACATTTGTCTCGTCATGACACGAAGTCACCATTGACATGACACGAACTCACCATTAGCACTACCACTCACGATCAGACACATAGTCACCCTTGTTACGTGTAGGCGGCTCTACCACGCACGGTTGGACACAGTCACCCTTGTTACGTGTAGGCAATATTCTGTATTCTCAGTTTTGATTATAGTACACTTAAGACAATCCTAATGACATGTCATTCGTATTCGAATCTAAAATTAGTGTCACTAAGCCAATATCATAATCAAATGTGCATGATAACTTGCTGCTCATAATGCATGCATAATATGTTCAACAAATGAACCAAAAGCCATACCCAAAGGCACCATCATGTATAAGGCAATTAACCACATTGTATTCCAAATCGTTTCTCATAATTTTCTATAATCATGGATGCTAAATAAGCTATGCATTTCAGCAAGTAATTCTCATGTATGCACCATTTCAAATCATGCTCATGCATTTTCATAAATCTCATTGCATTACCAACATAATGCCTTTATCAAATGTAGCCGAAACTCATATCGGTTTATCAAAAATATTTACTTTACTTACTCTTGAACTATGGAAGGTTTTCACACTCTTCCATATTCCCCAAAACAGAACGTACCAAACGTGGTTCGCTTTAAATTCGAAATCACTCACCAACAAGCGAAACGAGCTTTCGCCGCTATCTGATGATCGCACCAACACACCAGCAATCAAGCTTCTTCTTGTACCTCTTATGCAACATTAAAAATAGAGTATTCTCACATCATAACATGCTCAAACCAACAGCCATATCCGATCACCATTAAACTACCGAAAACTTAGCCGAAAAGATCGTAAACTAAGCCGAAACGCATCCGAACAACATCAGCCCAAAACCTAATGAATCTAACATCTAATCCACTTCAATTATGATCCAAAAACACATCCAAACCATCCTTATATCTCCACCAACATTTAAGCATCCAAAACAGCCCATAAAACAACTGAAAAATACCTTAAAACTACACCGATTGCATTATTCCGGGATTAAATTAATGTGCTATCAAATCAAGACTTAATTAATCATTTAGTTATCATAAAAACACAATTGAATCCATCTAATTCCAGCATTGCATGAGATCTAAAAAGATTTCACAAAAACTTCCACAAAAGCACTAGATCTAATATTAAAAACATAGAATCAAGGTTTTATTCAAAGATTAGCAAGCTAATACTTGGGAATTTCAATAAAGAACCTTAGAAAAGAATAAAAATCCAGAAAATTACCTTCAAGATCTATTCACCAAAAATATGTAATTTTCCCCTTCTTGATTCCTTGCAAATTGATGTAGATTTGATGAAATTGATGCTTAGGTTTTGTAAAGGATGGAAAGATGATGCAAAGGATGTAATCTTTTGTGGAAAAAGATGTAAAAATCAGCAAGGAATTAAAGAGAAAAGATGAAGAGAAAGTGAAGAGAAAATGAGAGAAAAGGATGAGAGAAAATAAGAGAAAAAAGTGGTTTTGAGAGAAAATGATTAAAAATCTAATTAAAGTAATTAAAAATACTTTTTGATGAATAAATCATTATTAAAAATTAGAAATGGGTTTATGTCCCTCTAAGGATTCTAAGTTTAGCTTGCTTTTTAATTTAGTCACCAAAACATTGACATTTCAAAAATTACCAAAATAGTCCTCCAAATTTCCAAAATTACAAATTGGTCATCTATGCATAATTAAGCATAATTAAAAATCATTATAAAATCTAAATTATTTTCTTTTAAATTTTGAAATGTATTTTTAAATATTTTAAACCACCTTCCACATTATTATTTTTCTTAACTAAAAATATCCTTGTTTTATTTTTCCTGGAATTAATGAACCGGAGAACCCGATTCGACCCGAATCGAACTCTCCTAACTAAGCCTAAACTGGGGTCTACCCGCAGTATAAACAGACTGTGGTGCCATTAGACAGTCTCTAAGACAGTGATCAAGAGAACCACATCGGAAGCAGGCTCCACTCTGCATGTGACACTCTCCGAAGTGCCATTTAGGGGAAGAGGACAGGGTAGACCCGCAGTATCTGGTACTGGTAGTAGAGAAACACCCAGTCAGTTCAGAGGAGCTGCCAGATCAGGAGGATCTCTGCCTGGCATGATTTATCCTACGAGGAGACAGGAGGATCGGGATGAGCCAGACGTCTTTGCTGGTACTTTTTCTGTACATACTATTCCTTTCTTTGCACTGTTAGATAAAGGGTCAACACATTCGTATGTCTCTAGTTCTGTATCGAGGTATCTAAAAATTCCAGTAGAAGATACTGGTAGTTCCGTCTCAGTTTTTAGTCATGTAGGTCACCCTGTGGAGGTTACCAAAGTTTACAGGGATTGTCGTCTTGAGGTTCACGGGGAAATCTTTCTTGCTAATCTGATGCAGTTGCCATTTGTGGACTTTGACTTGATTTTGGGGATGGACTGGTTATCTGCTCACCGAGTTACTCTAGATTACGAGCGTAAGAGGGCAACTCTAAGAACTTCTGATGGCTGAGAGGTAACTCTCATCGGTGAGCGTAGAGGTTATCTGTCTAATCTGATATCTGCCCTGAAAGCTGAAAAGATGATCAGGAAGGGGTCTATAGCCTATCTTACCTACATTCTTGACCCGAGGCAATCTGATTTTGTAATGGATAAGATCCGAGTGGTGTGTGAATTTCCAAATGTTTTTCTAGAAGAGTTACCGGGAGTACCCCTTAAACGTGAGGAGGTGGAGTTCGGTATTGAGTTGTATCCGGGGACTACTCTAGTATCTATGGTACCATATCGGATGGCTCCGAAGGAGCTTAAGGTTCAACTACAGGAACTTCCGGATAGAGGTTTCATACGACATAGTTTCTCCGTGGGGAGCCCCTATTTTGTTTGTTAAAAAGAAAGATGGCTCTCTGCGCTTGTGTATTGACTACCGGAAGTTGAACAAGTTGACCATCAAGAATAAGTACCCCCTTCTCCGTATCGATGATCTGTTTGATCAGTTCCGAGGAGCTTCTATTTTCTCTAAGATAGAGCTGAGATCTAGTTATTACCAACTCAAGGTTAAGGATTCTGATGTTTTCAAGACAGCTTTCCGAACTTGTTATGGTTACTACGATTTTCTAGTAATTCCCTTTGGTCTTACGAATGCCCCTGCAGTATTCATGGACATGATAAATAGGGTATTTCAACCCTATCTGGATCAGTTTGTAGTGGTTTTCATAGATGATATTCTGGTCTACTCCAAGTCTGAGGATGAGCATGAACAACATCTTTGTATTATTTTACAAACTTTGAGGGAGAAACAACTATATGCGAAGTTCAGCAAATGCGAGTTTTTGCTTTCTGAGGTTGTTTTTCTAGGACACGTGGTTTCAGCTAAGGGAATTCAGGTTGATCCGAAGAAAATTGAGGCTATTATGTATTAGAAACAACCCAAAAATGTTGCAGAGATTCGCAGTTTTCTGGGACTAGCTAGTTATTATCGGAGGTTTGTGGAGGGCTTTTCTTCTATAGCCTCTCCGTTAACTAAGCTTTTGAGGAAAGATGTTCCGTTTACCTGGTCTGAGGCTCAGTAGGAGAGTTTTGAGAAACTAAAATCCGTTCTGACCCAAGCACCAGTTTTGATACAGCTAGAGTCGGGGAAGCCCTATACCGTTTACAGTGATGCCTCATACACTGGTTTGGATTGTGTTCTGATACAAGATGGAAAGGTAGCGGTTATGCTTCTCGATAGTTGAAACTGCATGAGTGTAATTATCCTACCCACGATCTGGAGTTGGCAGCAGTGATCTTTGCTCTGAAAATCTGGAGACGCTATCTCTATGGAGAGAAGTGTTATATTTTCACAGATCATAAGAGTCTTAAGTACCTTCTCACTCAGAAGGAACTTAATCTGAGACAGCATCGCTGGTTAGAGCTTCTGAAAGACTATGATTGTGAGATTGATCATCATCCTGGTAAAGCTAATGTCGTTATGGATGCTTTGAGTCGCAACGCCATTTCTGATTTGAGAGCTTTGTTTGCTCGGATGAGTTTGTTTGAGGATGGTTGCTTGTTAGCAGAGCTTTGGGTGGTTCCTACTCTAATATCTGAGATTCAGGCTGAACAACCTAATGATCTGTACTTGGCTCACCGTATTGCGGAAGTTCAGGAGGGAACTTCTCAGGATTTTTCTCTGAATCAGGATGGTGTTTTGTGTTTCCAGGGTCGACTCTGTGTTCCGAGGAACTCTAAACTGAAACAGGTTATTCTACGAGAAGCTCATGATAGTCCGTATTCTATGCATCCTGGAGGTGATAAGATGTATAAGAATCTCCGAGAAAAGTACTGGTGGAAAGGTCTCAAACGCGATGTTGTCAGTTTTATATCCAAGTGCTTGACTTGCCAGAAAGTTAAAACAGAACATCAGCGTCCATCTGAACTTCTTCAGCACATTAAGATTCCTCAGTGGAAATGGGAGCGTGTGACCATGGATTTTGTCAGGGGTTACCTTTCACTCCGTCAAAGAAGGATTCTGTTTGGGTTATTGTAGATCGATTGACCAAATCTGCTCACTTCATTCCTGTTAAGACCACTTACCCTCTGAGTAAGTTGGCCCAGTTATACATTTTTGAGATTGTTCGACTGCATGGAGTGCCTTTGTCCATTATATCTGATAGAGATCCGAGGTTTACGTCAAAGTTTTGGGGATCTCTACATTCTGCTCTGGGTACTCGGTTAAACTTCAGTACTGTTTATCACCCACAGACAGATGGTCAGTCTGAGCATGTGATTCAGATCCTCGAGGATATGTTGAGAGGATGTATTCTGGATTTCAGAGGTATCTGGGAGGATTTCTTACCATTGGTAGAGTTTGCATACAATAATAGTTATCAGGCTAGTATTAAGATGGCACCTTATGAGGCTCTGTACAGGAGTAAGTGTCGCACCCTGATTGGTTGGACTGAGCTCACTGAGCACCGTTTATTGGGTCCAGATCTTGTGCATGAGGCTGAGGAGACTGTTAGATTGATTCGGGATCCGCTCAAAGCCGCTTTTGACCAACAGAAATCTTATGCGGATTTGAGGCGTAAGGATCTTGAGTTTGAGGTTGGTGACAAGGTTTTTCCAAAAGTATCTCCGTGGAGGAAGGTACTACGTTTTGGCCGTAAGGGCAAGCTCAGTCCCAGATATATTGAACCCTACCAGATTATCAGACGTATTGGACCTGTAGCTTATCAGCTTGAGTTACCACCTGAGCTCAAGCGTATCTATGATATGTTTCATGTTTCTGTACTGAGACGCTATCGAGCAGATTCGTCTCATGTTCTGTCTGTTGAGGATTTCGAGATTCGGCCAGATCTGTGTTATATGGAGGAACCTGTTGAAATTATTGCTCAGGACCAGAGAGTTCTTCGGAGGAAAACCATTAAGATGGTGGTTCTCTGGTGTAATTGAGGTCTTGATGAGGCTACGTGAGAGCCCAAATCTGTTATCAAAGCCCAGTATCCATATCTTTTTGATCTAGGTAAATTTCGAGGACGAAATTTTCTGTAAGGGGGGAGAGTTGTAACAATCCAAAATTCAAAGTCAAAATCCCTAAACGAAAACCTAATTTTTGGGGATTAAATTTCTAAAAAATAGTGACTGAATTGAAAACTTTTAAAAATGAAGGGTCAGTAAATGAAGTTTCAAAAACTTCAAGCCCTATTCTGTGATTATCCCATTTTGCTAATATAACGTCTCCTTCTTCCTTTCTCCAGCTGAAACCGAATTGAATAATTTTAATGAGGATTAAATTCTTCATTAAAATTCAGATTAAAACCTCAATCATTGTCTTGTTTTGTTTTTCAAGTCTTTGAATCGTTTCTCTCCCTCTGTTTTGTTGCCGATTGTTTTGTCTTGGTGTTGTCTTCGTCCTTGGCTCGTTGAGGGTAAGGTTTCGGTTCTTAATTCCTTTTTCGTTTCTGTTTGGGTTATTTTATACGTGAAAATGGTTCTATGATTTGGTTTTGGTTAAGTTATGTTCGGTTTAGGGAGGTAAGTATGGGTTCGGTTGAATCTGAAAATGAAGAAAGGTTTTAAGTTTTGTTTGTTTCAAATATATTAATGTTTAAGGGTTGTTTTGAATTGTTTGTTATGCGAATTGAAGTCAGGGATGAATTGAATCGAATCCGAGGGGTTTAGAATCGAAAGAAATGGCCGAATTTTTACCTAGGATTAATCTGGGTTTTTTCCAGATTTTCCCAGAAATTCCAGATTTTCCCGGGAAAGTTCCAGACCCAAACCCGACCCATTCGACCTGAATCCGACCCGGCCCATGACCCGGCTGATGTCATCGCTGATATCACTGTTGACGTCACTGCTTAGGTCATTGCTGACATCACTGCTGACGTCATCTACTGACGTCAGTGTTGACCTGATGACGTCACTACTGACGTCAACGTTAACCAATGTTAAAGTTAGCAGTTGACTTTTTCGACCCGGGCCCACTTTATGTTTTTCGATATCCTGAGTCCAATGACACTATCCGTTTTTCGAAATTCAAACTCGAAGTATCATTTTTTGGGGCTTTTATGTTCGATTTGTTATCTAGAAGTTATCAATATAGGATTCTGAATTAGTTTCTGTTTGCTTCAGGTGACGTGGATTCTGACCCTGAACAGTTGCCTCCTCCTCCTCCTCCTCTTGTACGCTTTTTTATTCATCCGTATTCGGGACCTTCACGTGAGTAACGATTTAATTCTGTGTAGTATATTTTTCGGTATAGTGGCATAGTAAGATGTCTAACTTATTCCGTTATTTGTAGACTCTACACCTGCTCAATTTGGTGGTAGAGCCGAGTTCAGTAGACGTTAGAGTCGACGTTGAGTCTTCTACATCAGGTGTGTTCTCTTCTGTTAATCTTATTAACTCTGATGTTCAGTATACTCGATTCCTGTTAAACCCGTATGATCATGCATCATTCTGTCATTTTATTTCTAATTCTGATATCTGTCATGCTTGCCTCCTATTAGAATATAAGGCATGCATTCTGATTTTGTATATGCATATAACATGATATCTGGTAGATTATATGTGTACGGGGAAGTTAGTGATTTATCACTTCTGTTCAGTGGCTCCACCTACGGGTCGAGATACCACTTCTGTTGGTGTGATGGTGTTAGAGTGGTTCAGGGGAACTACTTTTCTGTGGTGTTCGGAGATGGGTGCATATCATGCATACTTTACATCTACTGCATATTATTGTTCTGTAATTCCGTTTATCTGCTCTAGAGACACACTAGGCTCCCTAGCTTACACCCTCACAGCTTCTTGTTTCAGATCTCAGTCCTAGGCTCGGTACGGTACTTGGAGGATCCTGATTCAGTTTGTGATTTATAGTATGTTTTATAGTTTCTCATTCCGGACTATTTTATATTTGAATAATGTTTCTGTATAAAGAACATCAAACTTTTATCGGTTTCTGTGACGTTTATTATTGATGAAATTTATGGGTTGAACTATATTATTTAAATATTTAATTTTTATTATTATTTTAATTTATTAATTATTTAATAAATTATTCGAATAATATATTTATTTTTGTAAAAACCGTAGCTTACGAAACAAGTTTTTAGTCTGTAAACCCTAACTTGTAATCTAAGAAATTAGGTTAATTTTAGGGGTTACATTTCAATTATGAAAAGTTACTGGATGCGGCAAGTTTCGAAACTTTTAGGAAAGTTTTGAAACCTTTTACAAAAAGTTTCGAAACCTTCTGGAAGGTTTCGAAACCTTTGACCACCAGGAATTGATAGTTGCTGGAAATTATACTTTAGTCCCAAATATCTTCCTTTGTTCGATTAGGGTACTTACAGATGTTATTTTGAGCTGAAATTTTGTATGCATGCATAAAGTTGATTTAATTTCAAGATGGTTAACCTATTTTGGATGAAGTCCTTGTAATTTGGAAGATTTACATTTTGGTCCCTAAATTAGAGAAACATGCAATTGATGATGTTCGAATGATCCGTTTGACTTGAAATTTACCGTGAAGCACACTTGAGTGTTTGATTGAAATTTGATGAAAAGAATTTATACTTTATCAATAGAATTTAAAAGTTTAACATTTTAGTCCTTAGTTTACTTAAGTGTTTAATCGGACGATCGTTTATGATTGGTTTGTTTCCGTTAATGCCTTGTATGAGACCTTGATATATAGGAATAAGATTATGCATCTAGGAAAGATAAAATAAAAAAAAATATAATGGTTTTAGGGTTGTTTATCGAATCGGACCTTCGCAAGTTTGGTTTGATATTTCCCGTATAACCCATTGGTATCAGTTCCGTCTAGGCTGAGCTAAAGGGGTTACATATTCAGCTCCATACTTGAAGTATTTGCAGAAGTCATGGATATACTACTCAATATGTTTTCCACCTTGCTTAAGGTGGAGAAAGATGCTTCGCCTTTTAGCCAGATAGTACTCATTGATATATTTCATACGGAATTCTTTCAGAAAGAATTCCCAAGTAACAGATTCCTCTGGTGCCTTGAGTATAGTGGTCTCCCACCACTGTAGAGCCTCATCAGTTAATAAAGCAATGACACACTCTAGTTTGTGTTCATCGCTACACTATAATTGTTTGGTTAAAATCCTCATCGTATTATCCAACCAGTACTTAGCAATCTTGGGATCTTCATCATCCCGTCTAGTAAATGAATAAGCCCGATATTGAGATAACATATCAATAGGGGCTCGAGCTGGTGCAGAAACTATAGATGTTTGAGCTATCTGTACCCTGCATCCCTGTCTCAATCTCAGGTACAGGTGGGTTCAAATCAGACTGGGGATCTTTTCCCTTCATATCCTCGCCATTGGTCGAGGATTCCATCACATGCTCATTAGTATGACCTTCCTGTGAATCAGACATCTATAAAAGAAGAGATTGGATCAATGGCAGGTCACAATATACAATACATACTCCTAGGTGGCAAAACATGAACGATGCAACAATAATCAATGCAATATCAATAATTTCAACAATAGTGTTCTTATTCATTAACATTCTAGTCCTAAAATCGACTAAACTCTAGTTCTGATACCACAAATGTAACACTCTCTTCCCGGCCTAGTATAGAGTAAGGTCGAAGAATGTTACAGTTGGAGGTTTCGGTGTACCAGTGACGTTTTCAGTAATTCAATTCGATTTACTTATCATTATTAATATTAAGAATCTCCTCTATTTACTAAGAGAAACGTAATTACCTATGACGGTAAATTGTGATAACTGAGAGATAACTAATTACCTACGGCGATAATTAATGCTTCTACGAACAATCTAATTACCTACAAAGGTAATCTGGGGTCCCTAAAGGAAAAGTAATTACCTATAAAGGTAATTAGATTTTCTAACAGAAAGGTAATTACCTATGGAGGAAATCAGGTTTGATCAACAGAGTGTATCGAAACACTTAGAAGCTATTTCGAAACACCTGACCTATCAGGTTTTAACTGGTATTTAATCGATCTGACTTAGTAGATGGATCCTCAAATCTTATAAAATTTAACCAGCAACTTTCAATGAGCATAAACTATTAGTTCACATTTCAGAGCAATTTAAATCCATTTACTAGGATTTTGACTTTTAGTTCACATTAGACATAGTTAACTATCTTTATTATTTTCCTTAGGGCTATTTTTTCAAGATACAAGCCTAGATATATTTTATGCATAACTAACATATCAAAATACATGCTTATGACTTAACAAAATATATTGCCACTATTCTAGGAGTATTTAAAACATGATTTCATACTCTTGACTTTTGTAACTTGCCAAAAAGGGATCCAAATCTCCTCTTCAAACCTTAACATGAAAAATGCAGGGAAAATGAAGACATTAGCATACTTTGCCTAATGAGGTAGTCAATGACAACATCAATATATAGAATTCAAATATATAACATGCCCTTATATCATAAGTTCGAATTAGGTCAATGTTCATGATTCTTGATAATAGCTCAATGTTCAATGATTCATATACCATAATAATGAAATCAATAAGTCATTATAAACCCTTGGATCGATCAAGATAGTGGATACACGGATTTCCTATGCCTCTCCAATACAATCAATGGTCTAACCCCTCCGCCTTGCCAAAATAACCAATACACAATCATCCCTCCGCCTCGCCAACATATAGGCCGTAGCCCAAGGACCATAGTCCAGCCGCACCAATGAGCTCATAAATCCTATGGCATTCCAATTGTATCCAATTTCCACTCGAATCCAATGTCCAATACAATTCAGATTCATAACAATTTTAATGATGATATTTGTTAAGTGTTATAATTTAATGTTTTTAGTTCTCTTATTACTCATGGTTATTGCTTTATTTAAGCATTTAATTAGTTATAATTTCATATTTTCATGCATATTCATTAATTGTCACTTTATTTTCTTGTTTGGTTATTTTTAGTTATTTTTGATAGAAAAGATGCTGTTGTGGTTTATTTCTTTATTTGCAGAAGGAAATCCTTGATGAAGAGCTATCTATGGAAAGAAGATATGGAAAGATTGAAGGATCAAGTAAAGAAGGAAATATATATTAGAAAGGGAAATATTCTAACTTGATTATTTCCATGTCTATATTATTCCTTTAACTTTGTTGACCGAAAATCTCCATAAAAGGAGGTTCTTGGCGTCCAAGAGAGAGGGCTGGAGAGAGAGAAGGCTGGAAAGAGAGATCGAAGAGGAAGCAAGTGACAATTGTTTTTCTTTGTCTCTTTTATTATTTTGAGTGATGAGAGGAATGTTATTTGGCAACTATTGCCCAACCATAAACTAATTTTAGTTGGCTTGGGTTATTTCTATGTTATGAATATTTAGTTTGATTTTATTAAGTGTTTGGTGTGTTCTAAATTGAGGTTTATCTACTCTTGGCAATTAAACTTGTTTGCGAGAGAATCGGGAGAGGACTCGATAAACGATTTATTTATCCAGATCCGGGAGGATTGGATTTATGAAACGAGTAGATATGGTTCGATCCAAGTGCGAAAGAACTAATCCGGCTTAGGGATAAGTGTAGGATTTCAACGGCTAAGAAAAGATATGCTTTGCCGAACCTCAAGGATAGTTACCCAACATTGCCCAAGAAATTCCCTCGTTGCCATTGCCCAAACAATCTACGAACTGATAACTCGGAGAAATGTCATAAGCAATCGATTAAGCCAAATTGCCTCGGTAGGTAGGGTGGTTCGAGTACCCATTCACGAAGATGAAATCATTTGACAGTCATTCATAATTCGGAATAACTCATCCTCGTTTCTAAATCTTTATTTCTACTATTTTATTTGCTTATTTATTGTTTCAGTTTATTTCAATACAACCTTCTAAACAAATTGTGTTTTTATTATTATAGTGCAAGAGATTAAATTCCAAAAGGCGCATCAATCCCTGTGGATTCAATACATTTATACTATAACTTGAACGTGTATACTTGCACGCAATCGTGGAGTACATTTACATGCCAACAAGTTTTTGGCGTCGTTGCCAGGGATTGGCAATAGTGACTTTGCTTTTAGTTTCTTGCTTTTTATTTTAAGTTTTTAATTATTTTTTGGATTCAAAGAATTTACAAATTTGGTTTTGTTGTTGTGTATGACCAGGGTAAGACCATCATCAGAAGAGAATTCATTTGAACCCGAAATTGAACAAGTATTTCGTAGGAGGAGACGTGAACAAAGAGCAACAATGACAGATCCTGTTCCTCTTATCGGTAATCAACATGTCGCGGCAATGGGTGATAACATAGATGGGCAACAACCAATTCGTATAGAATAAAGATCCATTAAAGATTATTTGGAGGAAGATCTCAACGTATTAAATTCAGGAGTTATTGCACCTGAAATTGAAGTGGCACATTTTGAGTTGAAGTCAATAATGTTTAGTATGATCAATACGATTGGCCAATTCAGCGGATCGGTAATTGAAGACGCTCGACAACATCTCAAGTCTTTTTTTGAGATATGCAATTCATTCAAGATTCAGGGAGTTCACGAGGATATTTTAAGATTAAAACTATTCCCATATTCATTATAAGATAGAGCAAAAACATGGTTCAATAGTATTACATCCGGTTCTATAGGAACTTGGACGGAATTATGTCGTAATTTTATTGCTCGATTTAGTTCTACAAGCTTAACTGATAGATTACGTAACGAAATCGCTTCTTTTCTACAGGGTGATGACGAGGAGATGTACGAAGCATGGGAACGATATAGAGAACTCTTATGCAAATGTCTCATGCATGGATTTGCATTATAGACACAAGTGACGATATTCTACAATGTTGTGAACATGCCCACTAGGATGATGTTAGCTGCCTCGACAAATGGTGTATTCTTAGAAAAATCGGTAGAAGAAGAAATGGAAATCTTGAATAGCATGGCAAAGAATGATTACCAATTCCCTAATGCTAGACGAGGAGGAATTAGATAGAACAACGCTGAAAATGATACATCGGGTGCAATTGCTTCACAATTGGCTACCCTAACGAATTTGGTTATGAATATGCAGCGTCCAAGTAACATGAAGGAAATCAAGGTATCGAATTCTTTTTGTAATTTATGTAATGGTGACCATGATTCTTCTGAGTGTTTGCAGAATCCAGAGTCGAGTTTTTACGTGGGGAATTATAATCGGAAAAATGCAATGTCAAATACCTATAATCTGGTCTGGAAGAATTATTCTAATTTTTCTTGGAGCAACCCGAATAATTCTCTCAATCAGGGAAGTTTGGGCACACAAGTATCGAGATTTCAACAAAATATGCCTCGGCAACAGTTGCTACAGCAACCGACATAGCCTAGTTCTTTGGAAGATAGACTTGATGCTTTCATGACAAGAACTGAATCTATAATTGTCGATAATGAGAAGAAAACTAATGCTTTTATGAACATGACTGAAGCTTTCATGAACAAGAGGGAGATGTAGTTGAAAAATCATGAAGCAACGCTCAAAGCTTTAGAGACGCAATTGGGCCAATTTGCACAAAATGTGAACACAAGACCATCGGGCGGTTTACCTAGCAACACTGAGATTACCAAAGGAATTGGCCATGAGCAATGTAAGGTAATCACTACTCGAAGTGGATTAAGGATTAATGATGAATCTGTGCAGGAAAACGAACCTCTAGTGAAGCTGAAACCAAAACAAAAAGATGATGAAAAGGAGGAACGGAAAATGCCGCGGCAAGCCCTGATGCCTTGGCATTACCCTCTCTTAAATTCCCAATGAATGAGAAGATTGAAGATATCCAATTGCCACCACCTTTTCCACAGAGGCTTCGACGGCAGAAACAAGAATATCGATTCAAGAAGTTTTTGGATATTCTAAAACAAGTGCATATCAATTTGCCGTTGGTAGAAGCGATAGAGCAGATGTCAAATTATGCAAAATTTCTCAAAGATATTATTTCTAAGAGAACGAGGTTAGGCGAATTTGAAACTATTGCTATGATGGAGGGATGTATGGCCATGTTGCACAACAAGATGCCACCTAAGTTAAAAGATCCAAGTAGTTTCACAATTCCATGTTCAATCGGAAATCACTATGCAGGGAAAGCATTATGCGATCTTGGGGCGAGTATCAATCTTATGCCGAAATCGGTCTTCGAACGATTAGGAATTGGCAAGACTAAACCCACCACAATAATGTTACAGCTTGCCGATAGATCTTATGTGCATCCAGAAGGGAAAATTGAAGGCATATTGGTAAGGGTTGATAAGTTAATTTTTCCTGTTGATTTTATTGTTTTGGATTGTGAAACAGATGAACGTGCACCCATCATTCTTGGGAGACCGTTTTTAGCAACGGGGAGGACGTTGATTGATGTTGAAAAAGGAGAACTGACGATTGAGTCAATGATCAGCAAGTCAAGCTCAACGTTTTTCGTACTCTTAAGCATGTGGATGATCCGGAGGAATACAAGATCATCCAAACAACTACCGAATTCAATTTTGGAGTTGAAGATGGTATCCTTGAAAATTGCCTCGGCAATTCCATTGCCAAACCTGAAGAACATGAAGAACTTGTTGAACCAAGGGATGAAGAACAACCTGAAGCCAATAGGATAGTGAGTTGGCCCGGTAAGTTATTCGAACCAGTTGATTATTCAGGTAAGGGAGGTAAGATCTCAAAACCATCCATTGAGGAACCTCCAACTCTAGAACTAAAACCATTGCCAGGGAAATTGAAATATGCTTTTTTGGGAAATAACGATTCATTGCCTGTTATAATTTCTTTTAAGTTGCAGCCACGGCAAGAAGAGCAATTGATCGACATGTTGAAAAGAAATAAGAGAGCTTTGGGATAGACGATTGCTGACTTAAAAAGAATTAGTTCGGCAATGTGTATGCAAAAAATCATTTTTGAAGAAGATCATAAGCCATCAATTAAGGAGCAAAGGAGACTTAATCTAGCTATGAAGGAGGTCGTTATAAAGGAAATCATCAAATATCTTGATGCCGGTATTATATACCCTATCTCCGATAGTACATGGGTAAGTCCGGTACATTATGTGCCGAAGAAGGGAGGTATGAATGTGGTAAGCAATGAAAATAATGAACTGATTCCAACTAGAACTATTACAGGTTGGAGAGTTTGCATTGATTACTGTAAGTTAAACAAAGCCACTAAAAATGATCATTTTCCTTTGCCCTTTATTGATCAGATGCTTGATCGTTTGGTAGGAAAACCATTTTATTGTTTTCTTGATGGATACTCAAGGTAAAAACAGATTGCCATAACACCAAGTGATCAGGAGAAGACGATATTCACTTGTCCATATGGAACGTATGCGTTCAGGAGAATGTCGTTTGGTTTATGCAATGCACCGACAACCTTTCAAAGGTGTATGATGGCTATTTTTTCGGATATGGTGGAAGACTTTTTAGAAATTTTCTTAGATGATTTTTCTGTCTTTGGAGACAATTTTGAAAATTGCCTCGGCAATTTAGAAAAAGTTTTGACAAGATGTGAAGAATCGGATTTAGTTATCAATTGGGAGAATGCCATTTTATGGTGGACAAAGGAATTGTTCTCAGTCACAAGATTTCAATCCAAGGGAATTGAAGTTGATCGGGCAAAGGTGGAGGTTATAGAGAGATTGCCACCACCAACCACAACCAAAGGAATTCGAAGCTTTCTTGGGCATGCAGATTTTTTTCGAAGGTTTGTTCATAATTTTTTAAAGATTTCTAAACCTTTGTGTAATTTGCTTGAGCAGGATAAAACTTTTGACTTTGACGAATCATCTAACACAGCATTTCAAAATTTGAAGAAGCAACTTGCCTCGGCACCCATTGTTGTACCACTTGATTGGTCTTTACCATTCGAAATAATGTGTGATGTAAGTGACTTTGTCGTAGGTACAGTTTTAGGCCAAAGGAAAGGTAATATCTTTCATGTGATTTACTATGCCAGTAAAACCCTTAATGATGCCCAATTAAACTACACAACCACAAAAAAGGAATTACTGGAAGTAGTGTTTGCATTTGATAAATTTCGTTCCTATTTAATTGGTACTAAGGTAATTGTCCATACTGATCACTAAGCAATTAAATACTTGATTGCTAAGAAAGATGCCAAACCTCGTCTAATTCGTTGGATTTTGCTTTTGCAAGAATTTGACGTTGAGATTAAGGATAGGAAAGGAACAGAAAATCAGGTGGCCGATCATTTGTCAAGGTTGGAAGAAGGAAACGGCGAAGATAATCCATGGGAGATTGATGATGCGTTTCCAGATGAAAAATTAATGATTGCCCATTTTGTGAATTTTTTAGTTAGCTGTGTTATACCTTATGATCTTTCTTATCATGGAAAGAAGCAGTGTCTACATAATGTTAAGCATTATTATTGGGACAAGCCTCTTTTGTTTAAGCAATGTGCAGAGCAGGTTATTCGAAGATGTGTTCCAGAGGAAGAACAACAAAATGTGCTTCAGCAATGTCATTCTTCGCCTTATGGAGGATATTTTGGTGGAACACGAATAGTTTCTAAAGTGTTACAATCTGGATTGTATTGGCCCACACTTTATAAAGATGCCCATAAATTTTACACGTAATGTGATCGTTGTCAAAGGACGGGAAATATTTCTAAAAGACATGAGATCCCACTCCAAATATCCTAGAAGTCGAATTGTTCGACGTGTGGGGCATAGATTTCATGGGACCTTTCCCATCTTCTTTTGGTAATGTTTATATTTTACTTGTTGTAGACTATGTTTCTAAATGGGTTGAAGCTGCAGCTTGTTAGAAAGATGATGCCAAGACTGTTCGAAAATTTCTTCACAAGAATATTTTTACACGGTTTGGAATACCGAGGACAATAATTAGTGATGGTAATAAGCATTTTGATAATAAATTAATTTCCAAAATGTTGTAGAACCTTGGAGTAATACAAAGAATTGCCACGGCATATCATCCTCAAACCAATGGGTAAGCAAAAATTTCTAACTTAGAATTAAAGAGCATCCTTGAGAAAGTGGTAAATCCTTCTAGGAAAGATTGGTCGCTTAGAATTAATGATGCGCTTTGGGCATATCGCACAGCATTTAAGAATCCTTTGGTCATGTCACCTTATCGACTCGTCTATGGAAAGTCATGCCATCTTCCGGTTGAAATTGAGCATAAGGCATTTTGGGCCACTAGAACAATGAACATGGATTGGGAGAGTGCTGGTCAAAAACGGTTGCTGGACCTGAACGAAATTGAGGAATTTCGTGCAATGACCTATGACAATGCAAAAATTTACAAGGAGAAAACTAAGCGTTGGCACAACAAAAATTGATGCCGCGACATTTTATGCTTGGGCAACCAGTTCTTTTTAATTCACGATTGAAGTTTTTTCCAAGAAAACTTAAATCCAAATGGTCCGGACCGTTTGAAGTTGTTAAGCCGTTTTCACATGGTACAGTGATAATCAAGTCCACAATTGATGGAAGAGAGTTTAAAGTCAATGGGCAAAGATTGAAGCACTACACCCATGCCAATGTTGAAGAGGAAAAAGATAGGGTTACTTTAGAAGAAACATAATTGTGCTCTTCTTTAGTAATTTTTAATTTTCTTACATTTTATTTGGATATTTTTTTTATTTTTGGTATTTTAATAATTTAGTTTTTACTTATTTCCTTTTATGAATAATTATTCTCTCATTATTTAAATAATTCTTGTTTTGATTTTTTTTTGAATTTTAGGAAGATATTAATCATGGAAGATTTAGTGGAGATTTAGAAAGATTTAAAGGAGGTTTAAATTTGAAGAAGTTGCTATATTTGAATCAAAAAGTCTTCCCCAAACCTTTCCATATTTTTTTCCACCGAAATCTTCCTCTTTCCCTATTCAGACCTAAAACACAAATTTTCCCTCTTTCCATCATAACCTCGCCGCCACCTTCACCCAATCACCATACTTTCCATTATTATTTTCCTTCTTGATTCCATAAACAATCTATACAAGCTCTTTTCTTTCCCAACAACCCATACACCCAAGCAAGTTATCTTCTTCATCTTTCTATTTTCTTTCATACTTCCAAGTTCTATTTTCCTAAAAATCTCAAACTTCTCTACATGGCAATGAAGATCAAAAAGGCTGCACATCCGAGTTCTTCATCCCAACCACCCTACCGAAGATTTGTATCGAAGAGATTGAAGACCGATTTAACAAGAAGTTTGTCAATCGGAAAGTGTGAAAAGAATAAGGTTTTGAATATGATATGTCATGCAAGGACTATGGGCTCGGTTCCGACATCTATGAGATTATCAAGGATCACAAGTGGCAAATCTTTTGCCAGCAGAAAGAACCACCGAATGTCACGTGGGTAAGGGAATTTTATGCACATGTCACAAATCAAGATAACCCACTTGTTTTTGTTCGTGGAAAGGCAATTTTCTTAAATGTCGCAGCAATCAATAGCTTCTTTAGCATGCACATTAAGAGTGATGAACATCAACTTTTTGTCGACAAGTTGACAGGGGATAAAGCAGAAGAGGTATTGCGTGATCTCACTATTGAAGGCAGCAAGTGGAACACGGGATCAGTAAAAATAATAGTCAATCGAATTCTACTCAAACCTGAAGCGAAGCTGTGGAATAAGTTTATTCAAACTTGTTTATTGCCAACAACGCATAACTCGATAGTATCGTATAATCATTTATTTCTAATCCATTCTATTTTACAGAAACGTTCAATCAACGTAGGGCAAATCATTTATGACGAGATATATGCTCGCCGATAAAAAGATGTGGGAGCATTATTTTTTCCTTGTTTAATAACTCAGTTGTTTATGCAGGAAAAGGTGCCGCGTGAGACTACTGATGAGATATTATCCTTTTGGCTAGCATGGAACAAGAAACGTTGTTTGAAAGTAATGGGAGAGGAGGAAGCAAAGGAGGAAGGACAAATGCTGAAGAAAGGTATGCCATCTGCGAGTGCCCAGGCAACGAAAATTGCCTCGGTAGGTCCTGATGCCCCTGCACTTGGAGAGGTCATCCTATCAGAAATTAAGGAGCAAGTTGCTGATATGTTACACCAATCAAATAACAATTGGCTCAAATGGAGGATGAGCAACTACACTTTATGCAGTTCATGAAGGAGCACACTTATGCTATGCATCAGGTGATCCTAGAGAAATTTCCAGAATGCTCTGTTTCGTTCCCAGTATTTCCTGCAAATTTGGTTGCCATGGCAACCACTCTTGCCATGGCAACTACTCCTGCATCAGCAAGCACTCCTGTCAAGGCAACTAAAATTGTCAAGGCATCTTCCCCTGTTCCAGCCACTAATGATACCATGAATATTGACGTTCTCGACAAAGGGAAGAAACCACTAGAAGAACACAGCTACATGGATTCGTTGCAGAGTTTCAAGGATTCTGATGATACAATTTCAAAACCAATGATATCTCCACCCATAGAGCAAAAGAAATCAAAGCGGAAGGCCCATATCATTGCCGAGATGGACAAGGAGAGTCCCTTTAGCGATGAGGAGTAACGGGAAAAGGTTTCAGTTCCATCAGCAGTACGAACTCAACCACCACGATCAGGAAAGAAAGCAAAATTGATGGCTACAAGGAAGTTGAATCTTAAAAGTGACAATTAGTTCATTTTCATATTTTTTTATTTCTTTTTGCATGCATTGGGGACAATGCCCGTCTCGAGTTTAGGGGGGTGTTCAGCTTTAGTCAATCATATTAGTTGCATTCATCATCCTTCATGTTGCATATAGTTGCATATATTAGTTGCCAGGAATTTCAATTTGATATACTTGTTTTAAATTTGATGGATAACCAATGATGAGATTATGTCATTTGCACTTAATTGAACTTAACTTTAGTTTTAGATTTGCATATGAAGAATTTAGAATTTCACTATGATGCTGAATCGTTTTACACGGTTGTGACTTGTTGATTGATAGAAACTTTGTGATTTTAGGTTGTTAGAATCTTGGGCAATTATCTAAAAAAAGAACAAAAGAAAAGAAAAGAAGAAGATAAACAATATCACTCTATAGGTGCTCGAAACCGGCTCTAGTTGATGTGCGTCAATGAATCGCTAGAGGTGCCCGAAAACTGGCTCTAGTTGATAACTTTGAGAGAATTGCTTAAATACTATAGGTGCCCAAAACCGGCTCTAGTAAGATTAATGTCAGACAATTTTTGTTAAAACTTTTTTTGTCACATAGAATCTTGAATATTAATTTGTTCATAACCACACACATACTTCATTACGAGCATTATAGTTTGACTCTAGAAGATTTCTTTGCATTTTGAAGAACTTTAAGGTGATCATACTTTGTGCCCCGGTTCTGAGGTTGGAAGTTAAACTTTGAAGCATGTGTTTGAAGATTAAATGCCTTGGCAATTAATTGTAGGTTTGCATTTACTTGAGGACAAGCAACAACTTGAGTTTGGGGGTGTGTTAAGTGTTATAATTTAATGTTTTTAGTTCCCTTATTACTCATGGTTATTGCTTTATTTAAGCATTTAATTAGTTATAATTTCATATTTTCATGCATATTCATTAATTGTCACTTTATTTTCTTGTTTGGTTATTTTTGGTTATTTTTGATAGAAAAGATATTGTTGTAGTTTATTTCTTTATTTGCAGAAGGAAATCCTTGATAAAGAGCTATCTATGGAAAGAAGATATGGAAAGATTGAAGCATCAAGCAAAGAAAGAAATATATATTAGAAAGGAAAATATTATAACTTGATTATTTTCATGTCTATATTATTCCTTTAACTTTTTTGACCGAAAATCTCCATAAAAGGAGGTGCTTGGCGTCCAAGAGAGAGGGTTGGAGAGAGAGAAGGCTGGAGAGAGAGATCGAAGAGGAAGCAAGTGACAGTTGTTTTTCTTTGTCTCTTTTATTATTTTGATTGATGAGAGGAATATTATTTGGCAACTATTGCCCATCCATGAACTAATTTTAGTTTGCTTGGGTCATTTCTATGTTATGAATATTTAGTTTGATTTTATTAAGTGTTTGGTGTGTTTTAAATTAGGGTTTATCTACTCTTGGCAATTAAACTTGTTTGTGAGAAAATCGGGAGATGACTCGATAAACGATTTATTTATCTAGATTCGAGAGGATTAGATTCATAAAACGAGTAGATATGGTTCGATCCAAGTGCGAAAGAACTAATTCGGCTTAGGGATAAGTGTAGGATTTCAACGGCTAAGAAAATCTACGCTTTGCCAAACCTCAAGGATAGTTGCCTAACATTGCACAGGCAATTCCCTCGTCGCCATTGCCCCAAAAATCTAAGAAATGACAACTCGAAGAAATGCCATAAGCAATCGATTGAGCCCAATTGCCTCGACAAGTAGGGTGGTGCGAGTACCCATTCACGAAGACGAAATCATTCGACAGTCATTCATAATTCGGAATAACCCAGCCTCGTTTCTCAATCTTTATTTCTACTATTTTATTTGCTGATTTATTGTTTCAGTTTATTTTAATACAACCTTCTAAACAAATTATGTTTTTACTATTACAGTGCAAGAGATTAAATTCTAAAAGGCGCACCAATCCATGCGGATTTGATACATTTATACTATAACTTGAATGTGTACACTTGCACGCAATCGCGGAGTACATTTATACGCCAACAATATCAATAGGTCCAATGATTCGATAACAATGATTTTGACCCTTAGGTCCATGTCAATGAGTCCAATGATCCATACCAATATCAATAACAATGATAACATTATAAATGTTTCAATGTCATGATCAATAATCAATGTTTTGATGATTCAATGCTTGCACAATACCAATGCAATTAAGAAAGCTTACCATAGCCTTGTATGAGTCTCAATGTCATTCCATACCAATATTATGCTACATGTCAATAATAAACAATGAAATGAGATGGGAAAAGCTCCTAGCTTTGTCCCATGACTCTACTACACTCACCTTGTTAAAGAGCTTCTAAGGTTCTTCAATGAAAACTTCTTTACCCATAGCTTGACTAGGACTTGATGATAAATCCTTGTGGTAAACTGAAAGAAAACAAGTTTCTTATTCATATAGTATACCAGAAGTATTCAGATAAGCTTATATGTTTAAGCTTTAGGTAACCTATACAAATAACCGAATACTTAAATTATTTACCGATATAGGTAACTAGATACTTGAACTGTTTACCCATATTGGTAATTGAATACTTGAACTGTTTACCTATACTGGTAATTAAGCGTAACACTCAAACTGAATATTTGAATTGTTTACCAATACAGGTTATTATATGTAACAGTCCTCTACGACTTTAACTAGACAAAACCATGAAAATTGTTGTTAACAATTCTAACCATGAAAGATGCATTTTTGAGCTTACATAAGCTTATAATCAATAATAGTTTCATACTATGACCTTAAAACGTATGGGTCTTAACATCAATCTTTCAAGTATTCTTCTTGAAATAAACATAAACTAACCATGGAATTCAACAATAGGAAAAGGGGATTTACTCACCAACTCATTAGCTTTGATTTGGTGCCTTAAAATCAATCAAACAACAAAGATGGAATTAAGGTGCTTGGTGAGCTTAAGGAAGAAGACAACAATGGTGGTGCTTGCTTTCTTTGCTTAGAAAGTTGATGGAAAAGATGATAAAATTTCCTTATAACTTTCTCTTGGTTATTTATGTACTTAGCTAACCTTTTCTTCAGCTTCCATAAATGTTTCCCACAATACCGTGTGAAGGCCAATGATGGAGTGCCTCTAATTAAACCAATGGAAAGCTTTCCTTCCTATGAAGGAAAGTTAAATTCTTTAATTTAATATTCCTTTCTTATCTTCCTTTTGGTTAATTGAAAGTTGTCATAATTTTATGACAATCCAATCCAAAGCCCACGTGAATTTAGCCACCCAAGGAGGTTACTAGCACCTTTAATTGGTAAAATTACGAGGTTAGTCCCTCAACTTTTTAAAGTTTACACTTTTGCTCTCGAACTTTCAACCTTTTGCAATCTACTCACCAAACAACTTTTAAATCTTTTTCAATAAGTCCTTAAGTCGGAATTACACTCAATTATAGTTCTATTACACAATAATTGAGTACAAAAGGTTTCGATATTACATTTTCGATTTTCCGGTGCAAAATTCCGATCATCGAGACATAATCCGACTAGATCGGTTTTGGGGATGTTACATACCCACTGAAGAAATTGTCAAAGAAGAAGGAGAAGTCGACAAACCTTTTCAAAGGACACCACCTACAAGAGTTCAGCCGCCCCGACAAACCAAAACTCAACCATAACCAGCAAAGAAATCAAAAATGAAAAAATCAGCAGCAAGACCTCGAAAATTGATTGTTACCAACAGCTCTTTAGAGTCCATTTAATCTTTACACCTTTATGCTACTTTTATTTCTTTACTTATTCATCTTCATATTTTGTTTCCTGATGTGTGCCACTAATATAAGCATTGAGGAAAATGCTCAGTTCGAGTTTGAGGGTATAGATTCAATGCCGAGACAACTCACTGTCGTGACCTTACCATGAAAGGAAGTATTTAAGTTGTTTTTGAAAAAAAATTATGTCCACCACCTTACTTGAAATATTGTCCATACTTTTGCACTACATCTAATTTTTAGGCTATAGAAATCTTTCTTCTTACCATGATTAGATCCTATTTGGAAAGCTAATTTTAGAATACTTAAGGAAGAAAACTTAGAAGCTTGCTATAAGGTTGATCGTAAAAACACTTTTGAGACTTGTTTGACTATAGGAATTCTTTTAATGAACTTAGGTGATAAAGACTTAGATTTTTGGAAATGTTGACTAGAGGTGCCTATCACCGGCTCTAGGAATCACTCTTCTTCATGCTAGAGATACCCAAAATTGGCTCTAGTTTGCTAAAAAGACTATCAAAAGAAAAAAAAAGGAAATCTTGATGAGAAAACACAATCCTTGAGGTACCCGAAATTGGCTTAGGTAATTATTGTTTTAAGAAGAGAACATCAATTCCAAGTCTACTTGTCTTGAACTTAGAGTTTGTCTAAGAAAGCCTTTAATCAAACTTGTCCACAAAAATGCACACACTCACAAAATCTTATAGCTTGATTCCGAGTAAACCTTAGTTAACCGAAAGGTTAAGTCTAAAGAATAGGCATAGTTATAGTGGGGAGAATAGATGAAAACGTAAAACCAATCGAAAATAAGGTTTGGCAATTTGATGGTTTGCATTGCTTGAGGACAAGAAATAGTTCGAGTTTGGGGGTGTGATAAGTGCTCAAATGATTATCACTTTTTACACCTTTCATGGACAATAATCACTTAATCTACACCTACTTGAACTAATCCATGTACTTAATATGAGATATTTAGATATTTTGCTTTTGTGACTTATAAAGATGATATTTATAGAAAATGCAAGCTTGCTGGCACTTTTTTGTATTTGCAGGTAGATCAGATGTTGCGATAGTAATTGAGGCCTATGCGGTATCTAAGGCCGCGGCAGCACCTGAAGGACAAATATTGATATTGTAGGCGATCTGAAGAGAAAAATGAGTTGGACGATTTAAGGCAAGCAACATAAGAATCGAATCTATGAAGCGCATAGAAAGTCAAAGTTAAAGGACACGCGGGAAAAGAATCTTTGTGAGAATAAACTTGGAAATAAAACAAATATTTTTATTTATGTACTTAACTTGTGTTTTACTCCAAGTTTTATTCCTACTTAGGAAAGCTTTACCCTAGGTCAAGCCTATATAAACCATAGTCGTCCAAGGAAGAAAGAGACATCATACTAGAGAGCCGGATTAGAGAGTTCAATTTTAGATTTTAGAGTTTTCTTTACTTTCCATTATGTTCTAATTTCTTTAGGCTTAGGTAAAAGTTGTAAAGTATTTGTGAGGGGATATTGAACTTTGTTTTCTTGTTTCAATGCAATAAAATATCAAGGTTTGCTTATTATTGGTCATTCATTGTTCTTGCATTCAAGCTCGGGAGATAAGTTTGTGAGAAATCCATTTATCTAATATCAAGAGAGTTAGATTCAAGAAAGGAATAGTACGGTATTTTTCTAGTAGGAAAATACTAACTCGGCCTAGGAATAGGTTAGAGTTTTAGCGGCTAAAAGAAGTGTAGGATTGGTTAGTGATTATAATTGATTCACGCTGGGAGGTTTCATCAAGGACTAGTCATCAATAGTACCTCAACTTAGGGATAAGTGGATTCATCAAAGGACACTTTGCTGAATCCTAGTAAAGTCCAACCAAGAACAAGGGATTGTCGCCACGGACGTAGCTCATCACTAATGAAGCAGTAAAACTACAGTGCTGCAGAGGCAGTGTTGTGTGATTGTATTGGACAAAAACAAGTGAATTGAATCCACTATACAACACAACTGGATCCTGGCCACTTTCCTAATCTGATTATTTTCTCATTATTTAGTTTGTTTTATTATTCAAGTTATTTAGTTTACTCAAACCCAAATTATCTGTGTTTTTATTTTATTTCTTTTACAGAGCAAGAAGACGAAAGAAGGCATATTGAGTAGATCAATCCCTTTGGGGACAATATTCGATCCTACTCTGAATTCGTAATGGGATTCTTTTCGACATTTGAGATGTTACCCATAGCAAAACAGACGGTTGGATTAGAGTTTTTCAAGCAATTCCAAGTTCGACAGTAACTTGTGAAACAAATTTAGCTCTCGTGAAGGATAAAGGCATACAAAATATTTATTCCCCTACTACACTCTTTTCTTCTAAAGGTACATCAACATGAATCATCGATTCTAGAGCATCTGATCACATGACTGGTAATAGAGAATTATTCCTTAATTTTTTAGATTCATCTTCAACAAGTTCTATTAAAATAGTCGATGGCTCTTTCTGTCCTATCAAAGAAAGTGACCCAGTCCTCGTTAATGATAACTTGTTGCTTGAAGATGTTCTGTTTGTTCCTAATCTTGCCTGCAATCTCATCTCTATTAGTAAACTCTCCAAGAATTTGAAGTGTTCATTACAATTTACTGAATTTGGTTGTTTTTAATAGGCAATGAATTCAAGGAAAATGCTTGGCAATGCTAGCTTACAAAATGATCTTTTTGTCCTTCTCGGTAATCAATAATCTACCATACCAAATACTTCTTTCTCTTTTACTTCTTTAGGACAAATTGATAATATTATATTGTGGCATTTTAGGTTAGGGCATCCTAATTTCAATTATCTTGCTAAATTATTCACTAAATTGTTTGTTAATAAAAATTCAAGTTCTTTTAAATGCCATATATGTCCTCTTGCTAAACAGACAAAAACATCTTATTTATAAACTCTCTACAAACCTTCCCAACCTTTTTCATTAATTCATAGTAATATTTGGGGTCCTTCTCGAGTGAAGAATGTAAATGGTAGTAGGTGGTTTGTCACTTTCATTGATGATCATAGTAGGATAAATCTGAAGTAGCCTCTGCTTTTGAGAAATTTTACAATATGGTTAAAACCCAATTTGGATGTAAAATTCAGATATTCAAATCTGATAATAGGAATGAATATTTTACCAAGTCATTAGGAGAATTTTTTAACAAAAAGGGGATTGTTCAAATCAGCACTTGCGTGGATACATCACAATAAAATGGGGTTGCAAAAAGAAAAAAAATAGGCATTTGTTATCGATTACTAGGTCTTTGGTGTTCACTAGTAACACTCCTAAGTATTTGTGGAGCGAGGCTTTGTTAACTACGACCTATCTCATTAATCGAATGCCTAGTAAGGTTTTACAATATAGAAAATCTAGAGCTATTTTTTTGGAGAGTTACCCATATTTTAAACCATTGTCATCTATTTCTCCTTTTAAAGTTTTGGTTTGCATTGTATTTGTAAAAGATTTTGCTCCCTCTATGTCAAAACTAGACCCTAAATCTTTGAAGTGTGTCTTGGTAGGGTATTCTTCACTTAAGAAGGACTACAAATGTTATCATCCTCCTCAAAAAAATTTTACTTCATTGGATGTCACCTTTTTTGAACATGAACCTTATTTTCACTCGAATGAAAATCAGGGGGAGAATAGTGATGTATTTCAGCTTCTCAGAAAACAGATTTATTCTTCAGATTTATTTGTTAATAATCCTTTATCATTTGAACCTGATAACTCTTCTACTTATACACCTATAACTTTTCATCCTTCACCTGTTGTTACTACTCCTCAATTCTCACCTAAACCTCCCTCTTAAACTCCTTAACCCTCTAAGCAATTGAAAGTTTACACCGGAAAACAGAAAACTATTTCAGAGACTATTTTGCAATATGACACTAACCTAGAATTGGACTTGAGTTCAGTTACCAATGAGAATGATGAAGTTCATGTTCTAATCGAGATTCCTTCCTCATTACCTGGGGTTGATAATTTTTTAATTGCTAAAATGTAACCCCCTTAGCCCGGCTTAGACGGAACCAGCACTAATGGGTCACACGGGGAATATCGAACCAAACCCGTGAGGGTCCGATCCAATAAACAACCCTGAAAACCGTAATACTTTTTTTATCTTACCTAGATGCACGATTATTCTCCTATGTGTAATTAACTCAAGTAAGACAGAGACAGTCGCAGTTCGTTCATTATAAGTAAATCAATCAAACACATACATGATTAAGGACCAAAAACGTAAGGGACTAATTTACATCATCATATTCACAAACAATCCATCGGATAACAATTAAGTAAGCTTAAAACATTCGTCATACAATGAGAGATCAAACGAGGTATCTTAGTTAATCGATTCTATGTTCTAACATTTATGGGCTTAATTGCAAAACATGTAACATTATGTATTTCTTTCATCTTATATCATACGATGAGTATTCGGATTAAGACATGAATCAAGGTGTCACAACATCACCTAAAATTACACATAAATTCTCTGTATTTGTTACTAAATTAAATCCTACGTTTCATGCATTCAAAACTCTCAAATTGTCCATTCTAGGCCAGGTGTTTCGAAATAGCCCTTAGGGTGTTTCGGAACACGTATGCCCAGGGAACCTATGGTTCGAACTATGGTCATCTGTTTCAAAACCATCTTAGGGGTGTTTCGGAACAGTCACGTCCAGTAGCATTTGGTACTGAACCCTAGTTCGATACAGATGCTCAAATAGGCATAGGGGTATCGATACTGCCACAGGGTGTTTCGATACCCCCTGTATTCTGGACGAGGTGAGACGTAAAAGCTCATTTAAACCAATCCAAACATAATCGTTAATAACCCAAAACTATATGCAACATTCCTAGGCATCCCATCATCATGTTCACACCTTAAAACATTTGGAAAGTTCACAAAGAGACCTATAGGCATGCTTCCTAAAGTATGAATAGCAACAACATATCAATCATACTATTACATGCTTCCACAACTCAAACAAAACAAAGTTCAACAATTAACATTCAATCAATAATGATTTTATTACATCATAAACCAAAGCCTAAGTACATATTTCCCCTATAGATTGTGTTACACATTGCCTTGCCCAATTTATTTGCCAAAAACATACCAAATTCAATGTGATCTTCCCCTTGGTTTCCTTGCCTCGAACGAAGCTCCAAGTGCCCTTATTTTTCTGCAAAGATGAAAAGAAAGCTTAAGCAAACATGCTTAGTGAGGTAGCTCCACAAAAGATCATCAATGCATCTTTTTAAAACCATATTGAAATCATAATTTGCAATACTTTGTTAAATCATGCATGCCAATATTATATGCCCAATTTCATTTAATCATATGCATCCTTGAGTTCACATATACTTATCAAAATAATTTATAAATGATGCTCAAACCTCTTCTCAATTTCATGTATGTATATTGGCTTTCTAGTGATCACTTAATGTAAACCTTGGGTTCACCGAATACACGGATCCATGAGGCATTTGTCTCGTCATGACACGAAGTCACCATTGACATCACACGAAGTCACCATTAGTACTACCACGCACGATCGGACACATAGTCACCCTTGTTACGTGTAGGCGGCTCTACCACGCACGGTTGGACACAAAGTCACCCTTGTTACTTGTAGGCGATATTTTGTATTCTCAGTTTTGATTATAGTGCACTTAAGACAATCCTAATGACATGTCATTCGTATTCGAATCTAAAGTTAGTGTCACTAAGCCAATATCATAATCAAATGTGCATGATAACTTGCTGCTCATAATGCACGCATAACATGTTCAACAAATGAACCAAAAGCCATACCCAAAGGCACCATCATGTATAAGGCAATTAACCACATATATTTCAAATCATTTCTCATAATTTTTCATAATCATGGATGCTAAATAAGCTATGCATTTCAGCAAGTATCTCTCATGTATGCATCAATTTAAAACATGATTCCATAAATTCCATTGCATTACCAATAAAATACCTTTGTCGAAAATAGCCGAAACTCATATCGGTTCATTAAAACAAATACTTTACTTACTCTTGAACTATGGAAGGTTTTCACACTCTTCCATAGCCCCCCAAAACAGAACGTACCAAACACGATTCGCTTTTAAATCCGTAACCACTCACCAACAAGCGAAACGAGCTTTCGCCGCTTTCCGGTGAACGCACCAACGAACCAACAATCAAGCTTCTTCTTGTACCTCTTCTAAAACATTAAAAACAGATTATTCTCACATCATAACATACTCAAACCAACAGCCACATCCGAACACCGTTAAACTACCGAAAACTTAGCCAAAAAGATCGAAAACTAAGCCGAAACGTAACCGAACAACATCAGCCCAAAACCTAACAAATCTAACATCTAATCCACCACAATTATGATCCAAAAACACATCCAAACCATCCTTATACCTCCAGCAACACTTAAGCATCTAAAACAGCCCATAAAACAACCGAAAAACACCTTAAAACTACACCGATTGCATTATTTCGGGATTAAATTAATGTGATATCAAATCAAGACTCAATTAATCATTAAATCAACATAAAAACATGATTGAACTCATATAATTTCCAGCATTAAATGAGATCCAAAAAGATTTCACAAAAACATCACAAAAACATTAGATCTAACATTAAAAACATAGAATCAAGTGTTTATTCAAAGATTAGCAAGCTAATACTTGGGAATTTCAATAAAGAACCTTAGAAAAGAATAAAAATCCAGAAAATTACCTTCAAGATCTATTCACCAAAAATATGAGATTTTCCCCTTCTTGATTCCTTGCAATTTGATGTAGATTTGATGAAATCAATGCTTAGGTTTTGTAAAGGATGGAAAGATGATGCAAGTGATGGAATCTTTGTGGAAAAAGATGCAAAAATCAGCAAGGAATTGAAGAGAAAAGATGAAGAGAAAGTGGAGAGAAAATGAGAGAAAAAGATGAGAGAAAAAGATGAGAAAAGTGGTTTTTGAGAAAAATGATTAAAAATTCAATTAAAGTAATTAAAAATTTATTTTGGTGAATAAATCATCATTAAAAGTTAAAATTGGGTTTATGGCCCTCTAAGGATTCTAATTTTAGCTTGCTTTTCAATTTAGTCACTAAAATACATTAACTGCCGAAAATCACCAAATTGGTCCTCCAATTTTTCCAAAAATTACAAATTGGTCATTTATGCATAATTAAGCATAATTAAAAATCATTATAAAATCCAAATTATTTTCTTTTAATTTGAAACATATTTTTAATATTTCAAACCACCTTCCAAATCATTATTTTTCTTAATTAAAAATATCCTTATTTTATTTTTTTCCTGGAATTAATGAACCGGAGAACCCGATTCGACCTGAATCGAATTCACCTAACTAAGCCTAACTAATAACCCCAAAAACGGGATGTTACATAAAAGGAAAGGGATAAGAGAATGTACAAAACATCCCATTCAGAGTTATATTGCTTATGGTAATCTAATATCATCTTTCAAGGATTTTACAACTTGCTTAGATAAAGAACAAATACTTGACACTATTGAGGAGGCTCTAAATGGTTCTAAATGGAGAAAATTTGTTGAAGAGGAGATTGAAATACTTGAAAAGAATGGTACTTAGACCATTACAGATTTTTCGCAGGGCAAGAAATTAGCCAGATGCAAGTGGGTGTTCTCCATAAAATACAACTCTGATGGTAGTATACAAAGGTATAAAGCAAGGTTGGTAGCCAAAGGTTTTACTCAAACCTATGGAATTGATTATAATGAGACTTTTGCTCCTATAGTTAAGCTAAATACAATTAGAGTTCTCTTAAGTTTGGCAGTAAACAAGGACTGGATGGTGCATCAACTTGACATTAAGAATACCTTTCTTAATGAAAAATTGGAAGAAGAAGTGTACATGAGAGTAGGGGTGTTCATTACCGGGCACCCGATTTTTGGGTACCCGAAAAACTGGGTACCCGATTCTTTCATGTCATAAAAATTCGGCCCGTGTCCCGGTCCATTTAAATCGAGTATTTATTATCGGGTACCTATAAAACCTGGGTACCCGGCTAATCAGGTAATGGGTACCCGATTCAAAATTTTTATTTTTTTATTTTTTTATTTTAAAATTAAAAAAGAATTATATATTAAACATATAATTTTAAAATTTTATAATACATAACCAAATATAAAAATAAGTGATTTACAGTTAATTTTAAAATATTTGGACGTATATAAAAATTTATATTTATTAAATTTTATCACTAAAATAATGTTAAAAGTATTAATCTCGTTTTTCTTTCGGTATTAGTAAATTAATAAAAATATATTTAGAAATTTTAAAACTTAAAAATATATAACACAAACATAAAATTAATTTAGAGATTTAAATTTAATTTTCTATATAAATATTAAAGAAATTTAAAATTAAAATATAGTTTAAAATTAAAATATATATAATAAAACTAGTCGGGTCGGGTACCCGAAAATTAAAAAAAATAGCCTAAGCCCGGCCCACTAATTCTCAGGTCAGGTACCCGGCCCAATCGAGTAATTTTTTGGGGGGATTATCTGCTATTTTTGTTTTGGGTCGTCGGGTCGAGTCAATCGGGTTGGGTAATTTTGAACACCCCTACATGAGACTACCTTCGAGTTTGAAGTCGATAAAAGGTGATCAGAAAGTTTATAGACTTAATAAATCCATCTATGGTTTCAAGCAGTCGCCTAGAGCCTGTTTTGATAGATTCACCAAGGTGATTCTGAAAGCTGGATACAAACAATCCTTAGTAGATCATACACTCTTCATTAAGATAACCTCTAATAATAAAAGGGTTATTTTAATAGTATATGTGAACAACATAATTCTGACAGGTGATGATGAGGAAGAGATAAGTCACTTGAAAAGGGTATTAAATACAGAGTTTGAAACAAAAGACCTAGGAAAACTCAGATACTTTCTAGGCATGGAGGTTGCTAGGTTGTAGAACTAATGTTTTGATATAATAATTGAAAAATAGTTTTGGACTAATTTGAAAAGATTTCAAAAATGGTTCTTTTGTCCGAACAACTTGAAAATATATTTAATAAGTTTTTTAGAGATTTTAAAAGTATTTTAAATGATTTAAAAAACTAAAGAAACATTTTTAACCCAGGTGTTTCGATACCATTCATAGTGGTATCGATACAGCCTTGTTTTAAAAGAAGAAATCACAGTGATATCGATATTGATATCGATACTCTTTCACCACTGTGAGGTTTGGTTTGAACCTTGTTTCGATACCCCCCAACGGTTATAAAACAAATTTATAAAAAAAACCAACAACTAGGAGCGGTATCGATACTGGTATCGATACCTGTTCATAAATGCAGGCCAACGATTATTTCTCAAAGAAGGTATTTCGATACCGGTCTGAGGAAATAAGCCTTGAAATCAGCTCCAAACGGCTCCAAACCAATCCCAACAGTCACCAACGGCTGGAAGCTTATTTGGGATAATTAAAGGAAGTCTCAAGCATCAAAAGAAGACTAATGTTTCATTGTAAACAACATTATGATTTAAGAATTATCTTAGACTGTAATTCTCATCATTTGGGGTAGACAACAGTTTTGAGCTTAATGTTTATGTTTGCTCAAGTGTCTTAGTATTGGGTGAGAGCTTAGATTGCAAACATTAGCCTTGTTAGAAGGATTAAACAAGTTTGCTTAAGATTTCTCTTGTTTGAGTGTTCTCCTAAAGTTCGGGTTGTAAACTTTGGATGCTTGATTTGGCTTTGAATCAAGGTTTGTAAGGTTAGCACTTTAGCCTCAAAAGGTTGAATTCTTTGTAAATTTGGGAAATCCTTAGTGGGAAGCTAAGGTAGTGGATGTAGGCTTGGTCGACCCACTATAAATCCTTGTGTCTTTATTGTCCATATTTTGCTTCCACAACAAACACCCAAATTAAGTGTTCTTCATCACTTGGCAAGTTATATCGGTTATTTTATCGAGCCACATCAAGCCCAACATAGGTCAAGCAAAGGTTTAGTAATAAATCAAAGAAAGTATGTCCTTGATTTACTTAATAAAACATGGATGCTAGGACGCAAACCAGTTGATACTCCCATGGAAGCAGGATTAAAATTTAGTAAAGATGACTCAAGCCATAAAGTTGCTAAAGGTAAATTTTAAAGGTTAGTGGGAAAGTTGATTTATTTTTCATTAACCAGACTAGATATTGCCTTTCCAGTTAATGTCCTTGTTACGTGTAGGCAATATTCTGTATTCTCAGTTTTGATTATAGTGCACTTAAGACAATCCTAATGACATGTCATTCGTATTCGAATCTAAAGTTAGTGTCACTAAGACAATATCATAATCAAATGTGCATGATAACTTGCTGCTCACAATGCATGCATAATATGTTCAACAAATGAACCAAAAGCCATGCCTAAAGGCACCATCATGTATAAGGCAAATAACCATGTTGTATTCCAAATCATTTCTCACAGTTTTCCATAATCATGGATGCTAAATAAGCTATGCATTTCAGCAAGTAATTCTCATGTATGCACCATTTCAAATCATGCTCATACATTTACATAAATCTCATTGCATTATCAACATAATGCCTTTATAAAATGTAGCCGAAACTCATACCGGTTTATCAAAACAAATGCTTTACTTACTCTTGAACTATGGAAGGTTTTCACACTCTTCCATAGCCCCCAAAAACAGAACGTACCAAACGCGATTCGCTTTAAATTCGAAACCACTCACCAACAAGCGAAACGAGCTTTCGCCGCTATCCGATGATCGCACCAATGCACCAGCAATCAAGCACCTTCTTGTACCTCTTATACAACATTAAAAACATAGCATTCTCTCATCATAACATGCTCAAACCAACAGCCATATCCGATCACCATTAAACTACCGAAAACTTAGCTGAAAAGACCGAAAACTAAGCCGAAACGTAACCGAACAACATCAGCCTAAAACCTAATGAATCTAACATCTAATCCACTTCAATTATGATCCAAAAACACATCCAAACCATCCTTATATCTCCATCAACATTTAAGCATCTAAAACAGCCCATAAAACAACCGAAAAGCACCTTAAAACTACACCGATTGCATTATTTCGGGATTAAATTAATGTGATATCAAAAGAAGACTCAATTAATCATTAAATCAACATAAAAACATGATTGAATTCATCTAATTTCCAGCATTAAATGAGATCCAAAAAGATTTCATAAAAACATCACAAAATCACTAGATCTAACAATTAAAAACATAGAATCAAGTGTTTATTCAAAGATTAGCAAACTAATACTTGGGAATTTCAATAAAGAACCTTAAAAAAGAATAAAAATCCAGAAAATTACCTTCAAGATCTATTCACCAAAAATATGTATTTTTCCCCTTCTTGATTCCTTGCAATTTGATGTAGATTTGATAAAATTGATGCATAGGTTTTGTAAAGGATGGAAAGATGATGCAAGTGATGGAATCTTTATGGAAAAAGATGCTAAAATCATCAAGGAATTGAAGAGAAAAGATGAAGAGAAAGTGGAGAGAAAATGAGAGAAAAGATGAGAGAAAATTAAGAGAAAAGTGGTTTTTAGAAAAATGATTAAAAATCTAATTAAAGTAATTAAAAATATATTTTGGTGAATAAATCATCATTAAAAATTAGAAATGGGTTTATGGCCCTCTAAGGATTCTAAGTTTAGCTTGCTTTTCAATTTAGTCACTTAAAACACATAATTGCCGAAAATTACAAAATAAGTCCTCCAATTTTCCAAAAATTATAAATCGGTCACTTATGCATAATTAAGCATAATTAAAAATCAAAAATAAATCCAAATTACTTTCTTTTAAATTCGAAACATATTTTTAATATTTCAAACCACCTTCCAAATTATTATTTTTCTTAATTAAAAATATCCTTATTTTATTTTTCTCGGAATTAATGAACCGGAGAACCCTATTCGTCCCAAATCGAATTCCCCTAACTAAGCCTAAACTAATAACCCCAAAAACGGGATGTTACATGTTGGTGCCTTTGGGCATGGCTTTTGGTTCATTTGTTGAACATATTATGCATGCATTATGAGCAGCAAGTTATCATGCACATTTGATTATGATATTGGCTTAGTGACACTAACTTTAGATTCGAATACAAATGACATGTCATTAGGATTGAGTGCACTATAAAATAAAGAGAATAATGATGTTGCCTACACGTAAACAAGGGTGACTTTGTGTCCAACCGTGCGTGGTAGAGCCGCCTACACGTAAATAAGGGTGACTTTGTGTCCGACCGTGCGTTTAGAGCTTGCCTATATGTAAACAAGGGTGATTTTGTGTCCGACCGTGCATATAGATGACCCATACGTAAACAAGGGTGACTTTGTGTCTTACCGTGTGTAGTGGGGGTAACATGTATACAAGGGTGACTAAGTGTCCGACCGATGCATGTTGAGACCAAGAGTCTCCAGTTATGAGAAAAAGGATCCGTGTATTCGGTGAACTCAAGGTTCACATTTAAGTGGTCACTAGAATGCCAATATACATACATGAATTTGAGAAGAAAATTGATGTAACACCCCAAAAACAGGGTTAATAAATGATTCGAACATGTTGCAATTAAATCAAAAAAATCATAAGTTAATTGAATTAGAAAAGGGACCAAAGGAATTAAATTAAAAGCTTGGATATTACATGATAAAAGAAGGAATTTCCTAGACTACCCTTAGTAATAAATTAAGTCTAGGCAAATTATTAAGGGTAGAGTGGTCTTTTCACCCCCATTAATGAGCCAAACAAAACCAGCCCCAATTCCTCTTCTTCCTTCTTATTTTCATGTTAGAAGAGGAAGAAATTGGAGAGAAAGAAATTTCTTTGGGGGCTTGAGAGAGAAGGCTTCAAATTCATGCATGGGTGGACTTTTGATCAAGAAATTCAAGTTTTAAGACTTTGGTAAGCTCATCTCTCTTTAATCAAGTCTTTTAGGGTTTTGAATTTGGGTTTTTTGACTCTTCTAAGTAAATACAAGTTAAATTGATGATGTGAACTTAGTTTAAGGATTATATTTGTTTGGGTGTAGCCTTTGAAACAAGAACAATATATTAGGAGCTTGGAAGTTGGATTTTGTAAATATGATGTTGGTTTGGTAAAATAGTGAAGTTGGGGGAATTAGTTGAGGTTAGACCCATGTTTAAAGGTGCTGAAAACTCATGTAGATAAGTTAGGAATTATGAATTTAGTGGATTGGATTAAATTAGCCGAAAATGCTTAAAGAATGTCATTTTTGGGTAGCCATCTTTGAGAATTTCCCCAGGACGGGATTTAAGGAATTTGGAGCTGAAATTTTAGACTATGATACTCATGTATACCTAGTTTAAGAAGAAATTTAAGGAACTTAAATCCGAGTTCGGTAGAGGAAGATATAAGCTGTTCTGTGAGGCTACCCGAACAGTCCCGGAAATCCGGCCAGGTCTGTTTCGATTGAAATCTGGAGCTAATCGAATAGGAATTAAAATGTAAAGTTAATTGTTCCTTGTAGATAATTCTTCTAGCTTTCCAACGAGGTAAAATGGGCTAAAATCGTACATCGGAGCTAGGAGATATGACCGTTTCGCTAAAGGGTAGCAAAACTGTCCGAAAGGCACAAATGTACATGTTTATAATTGATAGGCTTGTGAACATTTGAAATGGATAAATGAAAATGTATTGATACATGGTTATCATATGTTAATTGTTAGATACCCCGGGAGAGGAAATTAACGAGGATCAAGAGAGGATCGAGGCAACAAAAAGAAGATGCAAAGGGGTTGCGATCTACAACCCGTGACAGCTTGGAATATTGGTGAGTGGAGCAAACCTTAGTGTTAGGACCTAGGGTCCTAACCATCTGATTATTTGATTTGTATGTATTGCAACCGGATTAAATAAATATTTGACATTACGGGAAGGAGGATTAATTAGTAATGACTTGTTTGACCTTATGTTTGAGTACTAGTTAATAAACTAGTTTAGAGCATTTGCATAGCTCGGAAATGTCGAGGTAAGTAATGGCACGCAGCTAAGGATTCCAGGTATGTTAGTCATGCATGAGTTATGTCCGTGATAGCATGATATGTATATGCTTTTGGTGTGTTGCATGACTTATGCTTATGAATTTTGGTAACATGATAATATGCATATGTTTTGTTACATTAGTAGCATGACCCTTATGTTTTAGGTTTGATAGCATGACTTGATGCTTTTGATATGCCATGTTGTGTACATCATCCGAGACAAGAAAATTGATTAAGTAAATGAAAGACTAATTGAATAAGAAACTTTGATTGAGCCTTGGGTCATAGTTGGTCATAGGTAGTATGGCATGCCTAGAGTCTGAGCTCATTTGTTAGTACTTCGGTACTTCTGATCAGTATTTCGGTACTTCTGTTGGTACTATGGGTACCTTTGTTGGTGGTTAGTCACCATTTGTAGATACCATGGGTATCTTTTGTCAGTGTCCTAGTGGCACTTTTGTTAGTACCTTAGGGTACTTCTGTTGACTCGTTACCTAGTCTAACTATACCAAGGCAACGTTTGAAATTAATTCGGAAGATTAAAATTAAGATAATTGCCATGGAGCATTTGATATAATCTTGCATTAGAGCATTTGAAATGTAATTACTATGGAACTTTTGATATGTACTTGCTACAGGGCATTTGATATGATTTGAATTTGAGCCATTGATATGTACTTGTCATAGGGCATATGATATGATTTGAACTTGAGCATATGATATAATTCGAACTTGAACATTTGACTTGTACTTGCCATAGGGCATTTGATATGAATTTAATATGAACACTTGATATGCACTTGCTATTGGACATTTGATAGGAATTGAATATGAGCATTAGAGATGAATCTACCATAAGATACTTGTATATGACTTGTCATTGTACTTTGAACATGATTATATGATGTACTAAATGCCATATGTAAATGACTTGTTGCTCATTCGATGTTTATCATTTGTTATAATTCATGTCTAAATTGGTTAGACTTAGGATACCTCACTAAGTACTTCTTAGTACTTACACTCTTTGTTTCCTCCTTCCCAAACAACAGGTTTACAAGTTAAAGAGATAGACCAAGCTTGAACTCAGAGCAAGGACACGGGAAGCAAGCCAAAGTATGGTATTTGATAGTTTTTGTGTAACTCCTAATATACGATGGCATAGTAATCATGCTAGACTAGTGTGTGCATTTTGATAGCTATCTCATGATGTGTATATATTCATATGATCGTTTAAGCTTTTGGGTTTGTAAGCCATAAGGCACAATGCACATAGTAGGCTAGCCTTGTATGTTTTGTGTGTGGCTATGGTTGATATGTTGGCTTGGGAGAATGCATATAGTATGTGGTTAGCTTGTCTTAGTGTTTAGGTCATGTGAACCTAGGACCCATCATGTTTGTATGAGTAGCCATAGAAAGACGAGGCTAGTTGTTGATCTAAGTAGGGATGATTCGAATATTAAAATGCATATTGAATTGGCTAAAATGGATAAGTTTGGTGAATCGAAATAGGATGCCTAAGCATGTCTTATGATCTTTAAGGATTAGGATTAGGTTGAGGCCTTTAGATAGCCCCTTTTGTAATGTCTAAGTGTTTGAAAGCCATGAATTAGTCATCTTCGAGCAGGGGTATCGATACCACTATTTTGGGTATCGATACCACCTTTGGCAGAAATTTTTTGTTCCGAAGCTTGTATCGATACTAAGCTTTGACTTTTAGTCAACGTGTTAATGAAGTAAGCCAGTATCGATACTTGTATCGATACTGGAGCTTCCAGTAACTTTTCGTATCGATGCTAGTATCGATACTGGCTACCCAGCCTTGGTCAACGAGTCAACACTAAGGACCGGTATCTATACCTGGTTCGATACCCCTGTATCGATACCAACAATAGGGATATCGGTACCACCTTACTGCATGGGTTCAATTTAATAGGGATACTTTTCTTGACTAATAAGGTATAATCAATGATAGTAAAATAAAAGTTTTGATTAATTCGAGTTACAATTGATTAATGAATGGTATCTAAGATTCGAATTGGAAATTGTTTAAGTGTCGAAAAAGTTTTAAATTGGTCTCGAATTCATGTAAGTAATACAAGATTTGAACCGTAAATTAATTAAGTATTATAAGGAATTGACTTGCAATGTTATGTAAATAAGCAAATTGTATAAACTTGACCAACTCTCAATGTTTATTTGGATTTGGATTACATTATTCGATTATATATATCCGGTCGACGCCCCCGTCTCCTAACCCGGGGCGAGGGTGTCACAATTGAGCATCATTTATAAATTGTTTTGATAAGGTTATGTGAACTCAAGGATGCATTTGCTTTAAAGAACACGAGCATGAGATGTTAGCATGCATGATTTAATAATGTATTGCAAATTATGTTTTCATCATGGTTTTAAATAGATGCAATGATGATTTGTGTAGAGCTTCCTCACTAAGCATGTTTGCTTAAGCTCTCTTTTCATCCATGCAGAGAAATAAAGGCACTTGGAGCTTCGTTCGAGGCAAGGAAACCAAGGGGAAGAATCACTTTGAATTTGGTATGTTTTTGGCAAATAAATTGGGCAAGACAATGTGTAACCCAACCAATGTGAGGAGTGTGTACTTAGGTTTTGGTTTATGTTGTAATAAGACCATTATTGTTTGGTTGCTAATTGTTAAACTTTGGAATTCTTTGAATTGTTGAAACATGTACTAGCATGTTTTTTATGTTGTTAATCATTTTCTGGGGAGCATGCCTATAGCTTGAATGATATCTGTGACATTGTTGATTATGTGTCATACGTTGCTGAATATGCCTAGGATTGATGCATTTAGTGGTTCTAATTAACGGTTGAGTATTGAGTAATTGGTGTGCACTTAGTGTAATGAAACTTTTGGTTCCAGACTCAAAGTTTTGAAACCTTTGGGTGAAGGTTCCGAAACCTTTGACAAATAGTTTCGAAACCTTCACAAGGTTTCGAAACCTTGCGGGCAGTTTCAATTCTGGATAGCTACTGGACGCGAAAAGTTTTGAAACTTTCCAGGAAAGTTTCGAAACCTTTTACAAAAAGTTTCGGAACCTCTGGGAAGGTTTCGAAACCTTTGATCACCTAGAATTGAAAGTTGCTAGAAATTATATTTTAGTCCTGAATATCTTCTTTTGTTCGATTAAGGTACTTGCAGATATTATTTTGAGTTGAAATTTTGCATGCATGCATAAAGTTGATTTAATTTCAAGATGGTTAATCTAATTTGGATGAAATCCTTGTATTTTGGAAGATTTACATTTTGGTCCCTAAATTAGAGGAACATGTAATTGATGATGTTAGAATGATCTGTTTGAGTTGAAATTTGCTGTGAGGAACTCTTGTATGTTTAATTGAACTTTGATGAAGAGAATTTATATTTTGTTAATAGGATTTAAAAGTTTTACGTTTTAGTCCTTAATCTATGTTAGTGTTTAATTGGATGGTTGTTTTTAATTAATGTGTTACCGACAATGCTTTGTATGAGACCTTGTCAAGTAGGAATAAGATTGTGCATCTAGTAAGATAAAATGAAAAAATATAATGGTTTTAGGGTTGTTTCTCGATCGAAACCTTCGCGGGTTTAGTTTGATATTTTCCCCGTGTAACCCGTTAGTGCCGGTTCCGTCTAGGCCGGGCTAAGGGGGTTACAATTCTATAAGTATTTACATATGTCCTTAATTATCTAAATTATTCTAGAGAGTTCTAAGTATTTCTATAAAGGTTTATACATGTCTCTAATATTCTATAATATTCTAGAGACTAAAGATTTTTAGAGTAGTCCTAACCTTTTTAGGGTTTTCAGAGTCTTTTTAAACATTCTAAATCCTTCTAAAATGTTTTAGATGTTTTCAGTATGTTTCATGTCTTTCTAGAATGTTCTAGAACCTTTCAGAATTTTTTAGAGTTTTTTAGAATCTTTTAAGGCCTTCTAGATGTGTATAGACATTGGTAGATCCTTCTGAAAATTTCTGGAATCTCTTAAAACGTTGTGGCTAGCTTTTAAATAGATGTATGTTATTTTAGGTTATTTTAGCAACTTTCTTGGTGCATGATTGTCTTAAAATGCCAAAGGATGTTTAATTTGTCTCAATGTTAGGTGACATGTGATATTAAGTTGTTTAGGATTTTAATAAATTTATTTTTAAATTAATTTGGTATTTAAACTAATTATTAAAAAATAAAATATAATTTATATATAAATAAATTAATTAAATTTTATTTTAAATAGTTCTATCATATATAAAGTTTTAAAATTTAAATTTTCATTAATTAATTTAATAATATTTTAATATTAATTATATTCAATAATATTGGACGTATGTTCTAAAATTTTTCTATAATTACTCGTCGATAAAATCTTCTATTTTTTTCCTGCACAATTATGACCGTCACGTGGAATTTTTTTATCTCTTCCTCTCTCGATTGTCCTGCTGTTCATCACTCGCTGTCTTTTTTCTGAATATATCAGTTGCTGTCTTAAAAATAAGAAATGTGGGAAATACATGTGGAGTCAACATTTAATATAATAAAAATATAGAATCCCAGCCATTCCCACGTCCGTTTTTCATTTTATAAATCTGGAAATCGAAATGATTTTGGATTTTTAATCACACCTTTACCGTTAACTCCTCCTGTTTGGATGTTTCAACTTACAATCATTGTTTTCTTTTAATAAATATTATAATCAAGATGGTTCTACTCACGGCCGGCGATTTGTTGTTCTTCTTCCATTTTCGATGGTGGCCATTTGATACCGGTGGATAAGGTTAGCGTCGTGAAGTTTGCGTTGCCGGCGTCGTAGCTTTCTATGAGGCTGTATAACGGCAACAATGCTAAGTGGAGCTTGGTTCAGGCGACGGAGGAATCGTCCATGCCGATTACGAATGATCACGCTGCTGTTATTTCTGGTACTATATTTTTTAAATGAAAAAGAGAAATTCATGGGTGATCATATATTCATATTCATTTGTTTAATTTCCTTTTTCTTGTCAAGAATTTAGTTCAGGATTTTTATTCCATTTTAAAGAAAATTAGAACTATGTGTTTCTTTTGTTTCACTATTTATTTATAAAAGGGCCAAATCTTTTATATATAAAAGAGATTTTATATTAGGAGTATATTTAAAAGAAATTTGGTAGAATGATGGAATAGATAATTAGATTGACTTTGGAAGTTATTTTCATCTGAATTAGATTTTGTAGACTAGCAAGCAGTAACATTTATGACTCTGCTGTAAATTGGTTGTCGCCAAGTAAAATTGCTTGGCAATTTTGTTAAATGGTAGGTAATCCAGATTGAAATGGAGGCTAGGAGAATAGTAAGTAATTGGTTACATAAGCCCTTTGATTGTACGGCTTAGCTTAGGCTCTTGTTTTTGCTGATCACAGTACCAAATAAATCAAGTGGATACATCTGAACCTTTAAGCTTCAGCCTTTCAAATTTGAATATTTATAACTTTACAGTATCTTTATATGCCGATCATTTTAGACTTTTAGTAATGAATTACTCATTTGGGAAACTCTATTCTATAATATTCGTATGAACACTTTGGCCATCCATCCAAAGAGTAGCAATGATGACCATGCAAAGTCATGAATTCTTTAGTATGGTTTATTTCCAATTGGATCCACTTAGGGTTCTGATTTCAAATGTCTAACTAGGTGAAAATCTCCCCCAGATAGCTACTAACGGCAAGGCAGCAAACATTGTATGGCACAAAAGTCCGATTGGGAAACTTAGTCGGCAAGAGTTACTTCAGCAAAAGGGTTGTGTCATATGGATTACGGGTCTCAGTGGCTCAGGTTTGTTTAAACTTTATATTTGAATGGTGAAATTCATGCTAATCTTTATATTTTATATTGTCTTTTGTGTTGCTAGAATATATGCGTATATAAGATGGTTGCTTTTTTATGAGTTATGATTAGCTTTAGTTGTCCTTTTTTATGTGCTAAATAACCAAAAAAAACTGAAAGATTGATCATTTAGCTGTGGACGAATCTGTAAAGTCAAAATCAAGAATTTAGAATTTTTTTGCTAGTTTCTGCTTGCTGAACTGAAGTGCATTCGCACGTCATAAGTTTTTTACTGTGTTGCTCCTCTGTCTCTTACGATGGTCTGAATTTAGGAAAGAGCACTGTGGCATGTGCTCTGTGCCATGCGTTGCATTCAAGGGGGAAATTGGCTTACATCCTTGATGGTGATAATTTCCGGCATGTTTTAAACCGTGACCTTAGTTTTAAAGCAGAGGATCGTGCAGAAAAAATTCAAAGGATTGGTAAAGGGTGTTTGATTCCTCATCATAGTACTATTTTGCTTTGTCCTTTTGCTCTCTTATTCTGATGGTTACAAGCTACAACTTGTTTTCGGTTTACCTACAGGAGAGGTAGCAAAACTCTTTGTTGATGCAGGCTTCATCTGCGTTGGCAGTGTAATATCTCCCTACAGAAAAGACAGGGATGCATGTCTTGCACAGTTGCCAGAAGGAGACTTCATTGAGGTACATGATGCCTTTAAGAAATCTGAAATATTGAGGGCTTTGCATCAGAAGGTTCTAAATTGCTCTAAGAAAATAACTGAGCAATGCTTTGAACAGGTGTTCTTGAATATGCCGCTCCATATATGCGAGGCAAGGGACCCAAAAGGCCTATACAAGCTTGCAAGAGCAGGAAAAATTAAATGTAACACCCCAAATCCTTTTTCCCCAATTTGAATAAAATTCCCAATTTTTGTGCCCTAATTATTGGGAAATTTTAAATCTGATCTGGGGACCTTTTTGTAATTTCTGAAATCTGGAGGTCCCTTTTTGAAACTCTAAAAGTCTAGGCCCTTCAAAGGTAATGTTACCTTTTTCTGATTTGGAAACTTTCCTTCCCTGTTCTTCGGCCGATACTTTGAGAATCTCTTTCCTTTTCTTCTGATTCGTTTTAAACGTTTTGTTCCCTTACCTTTGATTTGTTTCGTGTTCCTGTTCGCGTTCCCTCTCCCACAGAATTGTCTGGTAAGCCTTCTTTTTGTTTCTCCTTCGGTTTCCAGTTTGTTCGGTGAAGGTTGGGGTGTTGAATCGAAACTGGTTGGGGTTTTGTTTATTGGTTTTAATCGAATCGAGTGAAGGGGGTTTCGTGTTTGTTTTTACCCGAATTAAAACCAGGGAGATCTGGAATTTTTCCAAATTTTCCTGGAAAATCTGGGATTTTACCAGATTCTCCCGGAAAATCTGGAAATTCCAGATTTTCTTAGGAAAATCCGACCCAACCCGTGTTCGACCCGACCGACCCAGAACTCGACCCGACCGACCCGAAACCCGACCCGTCCGACCCGTGACCCGCTGACGTCATGCTGACGTCATCAGGTGACGTTACTGCTGATGTTAGCAGTGTTGATGACGTCATCTACTGACGTCAGCGTTGACCATGCTGACATCAGCATTGACTTTTTCAACCTGGGACCACTTTATGTTTTTCGACGTCCTGAATCTGATGGTGCTGTCCGTTTTCTGAAATTCGAACCTGAAGTATCGTTTTTGGGGCTTTTATGTTCGAATGCTTATCTAGAATTTACCTTTAGTGGTTTCTGAATCAATTTCTATTCACTTCAGGTGACGTGGATTCCGAGCCCGAGCATCTGCCTCCTCCTCCTCCTGGACGACCTCCTGTCCAACAGCATCCGGGACCCGCAAATGAGTTTTAGTTATTTCCGGTTTAGTGTACTTATCGATGAAATGGCATAGTAGGGTGTCTAACGATAATTTGTATTCATAGGTTCTACTCCTGTGCATTCTAGTAGTAGAGCCGAGTCCAGCCGACGTTAGTATCGTCGTTGAGCTATCTGTTCAGGTGCGTTCTCTTCTGTTTACTCTGTTTTTTAGTACGTTCCATTTTCTGTTAAAATTCGTTTGTTCATGCATCATTCTGACATCATATTTCTATTACTGTTACATGGTATGCTTGACTACTGTTTCACTGTAATACATACACTCTGATTCTGCTTATGCACTCTGATTCTGGTTCTGTTACTTTGGTTTCAAAACTTTACTTCGGACTTTCTGGACCTTTTACGATTTATTATTAGGTTGGACTTTATTATATTTGGATATTATTTCAGTATGTTTGGTAATAATTATTTTAAGCGATTTATTCTAGTCTTTTGTTTTTAATAAAACCTACCTTGCGAATCAAGTTTTATATTGTGAACCCTAACGTTTATTCTAAGAAATTAGATAAATTTTGGGGGTTACATTTAGTGGTATCAAAGCACGGTTCAACCCACGGACTGTGAGGTCCAAAATGATTTTTGATCTCAAAATATTTTGGCAATATTATTTAAATATCTAGATTTCTGTTTTGAATTGTATTTTGAAAATTCTCTGAAATATTCTGAATATTACTTCAAGTACCGATACTAATGTAGGATTTTTGTCTGTCATTCTGTAGATACTCTACTATGCCACCTCGTAGGAGTACACGCTTAGCTACTGGGAGAGGCCGTGGCCGAGGCCGTGGCCGAGGTCGTTTTGCTGCTTCTACTAGTAATGTTCCGCCTCCTATGGACCCGTCACAAGAGCAGAGTTTGGCTCAAGAGATAGGAGTGGAGGATCAGCCTGAGATTCAGACCGAGGCTCAACAAGTCGAGGTTGATCAGCCGGTTCAGAGTGAGGGACCATTTGAGTCTGGGGATAGTGAGACTATCGGTTTGGACTCCGTGATGATTCAGCAAAAGTTGCTCAGGTATTTGCGTCAGAATGAGGGTACCAGGAAACCCATATCTATAGAGTTTTTGGCTGCTGGGATGACCATGTTTGATGGTAAGACTGGTACAGATCCAGCTGATGTTGAGTACTGGCTGAAGAAGCTCTAGCGTTTGTTCGTTGAGATGGACTATCCCTCTGATAGAAAACTGAGGGCTACTATATCGTTACTTTAGGGAGAAGCCCTGAATTGGTGAGAAGCCGAGGAGAAGGTTACCGCATCGGAGAAGCTCAACTGGGAGTTTTTCAGGCAGGCCTTTGAGGATAAATATGTGGGACCTGAGTATCTGGCCATGTGTCATGATGATTTCCTGAGTCTACAACAGAACGACATGTTAGTGAACGACTATGAGATTGAGTTCCTCCGTTTGCTTCAGTATGCCCCTGGTATTGTTTCCACTGAGAAACAAAAGTGTGACCATTTCTTGAAGGGACTTCGAGTACCACTGAAGATTGTTGTTGCCACTCACCATGACACAGAATATAAGATGATCACTCGGCGTGCCAGGACAGCCGAGCGTAATGAGAGCTTGAGGGTTCAGTTGGAGTCCCAGGTTCAGGTTAGAGGTAGACGATAGCCTGCAGCACCTGTTCAGCACAGTCAGGGTTTTTAGTCCCGGAAGAGGGGCCGTGATGAGTTTGAGCCGTAGAGTTCTGCACGTTCTAGACCAGCTGCTTTTGTTGCCCCTCCTGCTAGTGGAGCTGGATCCATTAACACTCGAGCCCTACTTCAGTGTTCGTTTTGTAAGAAGTGTCACTCGGGAGAGTGTCGTATGCAGAGTGGGGCCTCCTTCCGTTGTGGTTCGTATGATCATCGTCTCAGGGACTGCCCAGTGGCACCTCAGTCTGGTCATACTCCGGGACAATCACAGGCGTCAGTTCAGACTTCTGCAGCGGGAAGAGGTCAGGGTAGACCTGCTGCATCTGGTACCGATAGTGGGGGCCGACCCAGTCAGTATAGAGGATCTGCTAGATCAGGAGGACCTCAGCCCAGCTTGGTTTATGCTACGAGGAGACAAGAGGATCGAGATGAGCTAGACGTCATCGTTGGTACTTTTTCTGTTCATGCTCTTTCCTTTTTCGCACTTCTTGATAATGGGTCTACACACTCGTATGTTTCTAGTTCTGTATCTGGATATTTGGAAATTCCTGTAGAGGATACTGGTAGTTCTGTCTCAGTTTATAGTCTTGTAGGTGATCCTGTAGTGGTTACTGAGGTGTATAAAGATTGTCCTCTTGAGGTTCAAGGGGAAATCTTTCCCGCTAATCTGATGGAACTACCGTTTGGAGAGTCCGACTTGATTCTGGGAATGGATTGGCTGTCAGCTCATCGAGTTACACTGGACTGTGAGCGTAAGAGGGCCACCCTGAGAACTTCTGATGATCGTGAGGTAACTCTTATCGGTGAACGTAGAGGATTTTTGACCAATGTGATTTCTGCTCTGAAGGCTGAGAAAATGATCAGAAAGGGATCTGTGGCCTACCTTGCCTACATCCTTGACCCGAGACAATCTGATTCTGGGTTAGATAAGATTCGTGTGGTGTGCGAGTTCCCTGATGTCTTTCTAGAAGAGTTACTGGGAGTTCCCCCTAAGCGGGATGAGGTGGAGTTTGGTATTGAGTTGTATCCGGAAACAACTCCAGTATCGATGGCACCATATCGGATGGCTTCGAAAGAGCTCAAAGAGCTTAAGGTTCAGCTACAAGAACTTATGGATAGAGGTTTCATTCGACCGAGTGTCTCTCCGTGGGGAGCCCTTGTCCTCTTTGTCAAAAAGAAAGATGGATCTCTGCGGTTGTGTATTGGCTACCGGAAGTTGAACAAGTTAACCGTGAAGAATAAGTATCCTCTTCCTCGCATAGACGATCTATTTGACCAGTTCCGAGGAGCTTCTATGTTCTCTAAGATAGACCTGAGATCTGGTTATTACCAACTCAAGGTGAAAGACTCTGATGTGTTCAAAACAGCCTTCCGAACTCGTTATGGTCACTACGAGTTTCTGGTAATGCCCTTCGTTCTTACGAATGCCCCTGCAGCATTCATGGACATGATGAATAGGGTGTTTCGACCTTATCTGGATCAGTTTGTTGTGGTCTTCATAGACGATATTCTGGTCTATTCTGAATCGGAGGAGGAATATGAGCAGCATCTTCGTTTTGTTTTACAGACTCTGAGAGAGAAGCAACTCTATGCGAAGTTCAGTAAATGCGAGTTCTGGCTTTCGGAGATTGTGTTTCTGGGCCATATTGTTTCCGCTAAGGGTATCCAGGTTGACCCAAAGAAGATTGAGGCTATTATGGAATGGAAGCAACCCAAGAATGTGGCCGAAATTCGTAGTTTTCTAGGGTTAGCTGGTTATTATCGAAGATTTGTAGAAGGCTTTTCTTCTATAGCCGCTCTGTTAACCAAGCTTCTGAGGAAGGATGTTCCGTTTACCTGGTCTGAGGCTCAGCAGGAGAGTTTTGAGAAACTCAAATCAGTTCTGACTCAGGCATCAGTTCTGATACAGCCAGAATCGGGAAAACCCTACACTGTTTACAGTGATGCCTCATACACTAGTTTGGGTTGTGTTCTGATGCAAGATGGAAAGGTAGTGACTTATGCGTCCCGACAGTTGAAACCGCATGAGTGTAACTACCCCACCCATGATCTAGAGTTAACGGCTGTAATCTTCGCTCTGAAAATCTAGAGACACTATCTCTATGGAGAGAAGTGTTACGTCTTTACAGACCATAAGAGCCTTAAGTATCTTCTCACTCAGAAAGAGCTCAACCTGAGACAGCGACGTTGGTTGGAGCTTCTGAAGGACTATGACTGTGAGATTGATCATCACCCGGGTAAAGCTAATGTCGTTGCGGATGCCTTGAGTCGCAACGCCATTACAGATTTGAGAGCTCTGTTTGCACGGATGAGTTTGTTTGGGGATGGCAGTTTGTTAGCTGAGCTTCGAGTGGTTCCTACACTAATATCTGAAATTTAGGCTGAACAACCTAATGATCCGTTCTTGGCTCATCGGATTACGGAAGTCAAGGAAGGGACTTCTCAGGACTTTTATCTGAATCAGGATGGTGTTCTATGTTTCTGGGGTCGTTACTGTGTTCCGAGGAACTCTGAGTTGAAGCAGGTTATTCTTCGGGAGGCCCACGATAGTCCGTATTCTATGCACCCTGGAGGTGACAAGATGTACAAGAATCTCCGAGAAAAGTACTGGTGGAAAGGTCTCAAGCGAGACGTGGTCAGTTTTGTATCCAAGTGCTTGACTTGCCAGAGAGTCAAAGCAGAGCATCAGCGACCATCTGGATTACTTCAGCATATCGAGATTCCTCAGTGGAAATGGGAGCGTGTGACTATGGATTTTGTTAGTGGTTTACCTTTGACTACGTCAAAGAAAGATTCTGTTTGGTCATCGTTGATCGGTTGACAAAGTCTGCACACTTCATTCCTGTCAAGACCACTTACCCTCTGAGTAAGTTGGCCCGGTTATACATCTCTGAGATCGTTCGATTACATGGAGTGCCTCTATCCATCATATCGGATCGAGATCCGAGATTTACGTCTAAGTTTTGGGGATCTCTGCATACAGCTTTGGGTACTCGGTTGAATTTCAGCACTGCTTATCACCCTCAGACCGATGGTCAGTTTGAGCGTGTGATTCAGATTCTTGAGGACATGTTGAGAGGTTGTATTCTGGATTTCAAAGGTAGTTGGGAGGATTTCTTACCTTTGGCAGAGTTCGCGTACAATAACAGTTATCAGGCCAGTATTAAGATGACACCTTACGAGGCTCGGTACGGACGTAAGTGTCGCACTCCGATTGGTTGGACTGAGCTCACTGAGCACCGTTTACTGGGTCCAGATCTTGTTTATGAGGCTGAGGAGACAGTCAGGTTGATTCGGGATCGGCTCAAAGCCGCTTTTGATAGACAAAAATCTTACGCGGATTTGAGACGTAAGGATCTTGAGTTTGAGGTAGGCGACCAGGTTTTTCTGAAAGTATCTCTGTGGAGGAAGGTACTTCCTTTTGGCCGTAAGGGCAAACTCAATCCCAGATACATTGGGCCTTACCGTATTCTCATACGTGTTTGTCCTGTTGCTTATCAACTTGAGTTACCACCAGAACTTGAGCGTATCCACGATGTCTTTCATGTTTTTGTACTGAGACGTTATCAAGCTGATCCGTCTCATGTTCTGTCCGTTGAGGATCTTGAGATTCGTCCAGATCTGTGTTATGAGGAGGAACCCGTCGGGATTATTGCTCAGAGACAGAAAGTCCTTCGGAGGAAAACCATTTAGATGGTTAAGGTTCTCTGGTGCAATCGAGGTCTTGATGAGATGGTTAGGGTTCTCTGGCGCAATCGAGGTCTTGATGAGACTACCTGGGAGCCCAAGTCTGTTATCAAAGCTCAGTATCCACACCTTTTTGATCTAGGTAAATTTCGAGGACGAAATTTCTGTAAGGGGGGGAGAGTTGAAACACCCCAAATCCTTTTTCCCCAATTTGAATAAAATTCCCAATTTTTGTGCCCTAATTATTGGGAAATTTTAAATATGATCTGGGGACCTTTTTGTAATTTCTGAAATCTGGAGGTCCCTTTTTGAAACTTTGAAAGTCCAGGCCCTTCAAAGGTAATTTTACCTTTTTTTGATTTGGAAACTTTCCTTCCCTATTCTTCGGTCGATACTTTGAGAATCTCTTTCCTTTTCTTCTGATTCGTTTTAAACGTTTTGTTCCCTTTCCTTTGATTCGTTTCGTGTTCCTGTTCGCGTTCCCTCTCCCACAGAATTGTCTGGTAAGCCTTCTTTTTGTTTCTCCTTCGGTTTCCAGTTTGTTCGGTGAAGGTTGGGGTGTTGAATCAAAACTGGTTGGGGTTTTGTTTGTTGGTTTTAATCGAATCGAGTGAGAGGGTTTCGTGTTTGTTTTTACCCGAATTAAAACCTGGGAGATCTGGAATTTTTCCAAATTTTCTCGGGAAAATCTGGAAATTCCAGATTTTCACGGGAAAATCCGACCCAACCCGTGTCCGACCCGGTCCGACCCAGAACCCGACCCGACTGACCCGAAACCCGACCCGTCCGACCCAAAACCTGACCCGACCCGTGACCCGCTGACGTCATGCTGACGTCAGTAGTGTTGATGACGTCATCTGCTGACGTCAGCGTTGACTTTTTCAACCCTGACCCACTTCATGTTTTTCGACGTCCTGAGTCCGATGGCGCTGTCTGTTTTCTGAAATTCGAACCCAAAGTATCGTTTTTGGGGCTTTTATGTTCGAATGCTTATTTGGAATTTACCTTTAGTGGTTCCTGAATCAATTTCTATTCACTTCAGGTGATGTGGATTCCGAGCCCGAGCATCTGCCTCCTCCTCCTCCTGGACGACCTCCTGTCCAACAGCATCTGGGACCCGCAAATGAGTTTTAGTTATTTCCGGTTTAGTGTACTTATCGGTGAAATGGCATAGTAGGGTGTCTAACGATAATTTGAATTCATAGGTTCTACTCTTGTGTATTCTAGTAGTAGAGCCGAGTCCAGCCGACGTCAGTATCGTCGTTGAGCTATCTGTTCAGGTGTGTTCTCTTCTGTTTACTCGGTTTTTCAGTACGTTCCGTTTTTTGTTAAAATTCGTATGCTCATGCATCATTCTGACATCATATTTCTATTACTGTTACATGGTATGCTTGACTTCTGTTTCACTGTAATACATGCACTCTGATTCTGCTTATGCACATTCATTACATCTGGTAGACTATGTGTACGGGGAAGTTCAGTGACTTATCACTTCTGTTCAGTGGCTCCACCTGCGGGTCGAGATACCACTTCTGATTAGTGGCTCCACCTTCGGGTCGAGTTTCCACTTCTGCTGGTGTGATGGAGTTAGAGGGGTTCAGGGGAACCTACTCTTCTGTTGGAGTTCGGAGATGGGTGCATTTCATGCATACACTACATCATCTGCATATACTGTTTTAAATCCTGTTTTTATCTGTACTTTAGAGACACACTAGGCTCCCTAGCTTACACCCCCTCAGCTTCTTGTTTCAGGTCCTTGTCCTAGGCTACTTCAGTACTTGAAGGTTTCTATTTCAGATTATTACGTATGTTTTTTATAGTTTCAGACTATTTTATTATTTTCGGATTTTATTATCTGTATTGGACTTTGGTTTCAGAACTTTACTTCGGACTTTCTAGACTTTTTACGATTTATTGTTGGGTTGGACTTTATTATATTTGGATATTATTTCAGTATGTTTGGTAATAATTATTTTAAGCGATTTATTCTAGTCTTTTGTTTTTAATAAAACCTACCTTGCGAATCAAGTTTTATATTGTGAACCCTAACGTTTATTCTATGGAGAGAAGTGTTACGTCTTTACAGACCATAAGAGCCTTAAGTATCTTCTCACTCAGAAAGAGCTCAACCTGAGACAGCGACGTTGGTTGGAGCTTCTGAAGGACTATGACTGTGAGATTGATTATCACCCGGGTAAAGCTAATGTCGTTGCGGATGCCTTGAGTCGCAACGCCATTACAGATTTGAGAGCTCTGTTTGCACGGATGAGTTTGTTTGGGGATGGCAGTTTGTTAGCCGAGCTTCGAGTGGTTCCTACACTGATATCTGAAATTTAGGCTGAACAGCCTAATGATCCGTTCTTGGCTCATCGGATTACGGAAGTCAAGGAAGGGACTTCTCAGGACTTTTATCTGAATCAGGATGGTGTTCTATGTTTCTGGGGTCGTTACTGTGTTCCGAGGAACTCTGAGTTGAAGCAGGTTATTCTTCGGGAGGCCCACGATAGTCCGTATTCTATGCACCCTGGAGGTGACAAGATGTACAAGAATCTCCGAGAAAAGTACTGGTGGAAAGGTCTCAAGCGAGACGTGGTCAGTTTTGTATCCAAGTGCTTGACTTGCCAGAGAGTCAAAGCAGAGCATCAGCGACCATCTGGATTACTTCAGCATATCGAGATTCCTCAGTGGAAATGGGAGCGTATGACTATGGATTTTGTTAGTGGTTTACCTTTGACTACGTCAAAGAAAGATTCTGTTTGGGTCATCGTTGATCGGTTGACAAAGTCTGCACACTTCATTCCTGTCAAGACCACTTACCCTCTGAGTAAGTTGGCCCGGTTATACATCTCTGAGATCGTTCGATTACATGGAGTGCCTCTATCCATCATATCGGATCGAGATCCGAGATTTACGTCTAAGTTTTGGGGATCTCTGCATACAGCTTTGGGTACTCGGTTGAATTTCAGCACTGCTTATCACCCTCAGACCGATGGTCAGTTTGAGCGTGTGATTCAGATTCTTGAGGACATGTTGAGAGGTTGTATTCTGGATTTCAAAGGTAGTTGGGAGGATTTCTTACCTTTGGCAGAGTTCGCGTACAATAACAGTTATCAGGCCAGTATTAAGATGGCACCTTACGAGGCTCTGTTCGGACGTAAGTGTCGCACTCCGATTGGTTGGACTGAGCTCACTGAGCACCGTTTACTGGGTCCAGATCTTGTTCATGAGGTTGAGGAGACAGTCAGGTTGATTCGGGATCGGCTCAAAGCCGCTTTTGATAGACAAAAATCTTACGCGGATTTGAGACGTAAGGATCTTGAGTTTGAGGTAGACGACCAGGTTTTTCTGAAAGTATCTCCGTGGAGGAAGGTACTTCATTTTGGCCGTAAAGGCAAACTCAGTCCCAGATACATTGGGCCTTACCGTATTCTCAGACGTGTTGGTCATGTTGCTTATCAACTTGAGTTACCACCAGAACTTGAGCGTATCCACGATGTCTTTCATGTTTCTGTACTGAGACGTTATCAAGATGATCCGTCTCATGTTCTGTCCGTTGAGGATCTTGAGATTCGTCCAGATCTGTGTTATGAGGAGGAACCCGTCGGGATTATTGCTCAGAGACAGAAAGTCCTTCGGAGGAAAACCATTTAGATGGTTAAGGTTCTCTGGTGCAATCGAGATCTTGATGAGATGGTTAAGGTTCTCTGGCACAATCGAGGTCTTGATGAGACTACCTGGGAGCCCAAGTCTGTTATCAAAGCTCAGTATCCACACCTTTTTGATCCAAGTAAATTTCGAGGACGAAATTTCTATAAGGGGGGGAGAGTTGTAACACCCCAAATCCTTTTTCCCCAATTTGAATAAAATTCCCAATTTTTGTGCCCTAATTATTGGGAAATTTTAAATATGATCTGGGGACCTTTTTGTAATTTCTGAAATTTGGAGGTCCCTTTTTGAAACTTTGAAAGTCCAGGCCCTTCAAAGGTAATTTTACCTTTTTCTGATTTGGAAACTTTCCTTCCCTATTCTTCGGCCGATACTTTGAGAATCTCTTTCCTTTTCTTTTGATTCGTTTTAAACGTTTTGTTCCCTTTCCTTTGATTCGTTTCGTGTTCCTGTTCGCGTTCCCTCTCCCACAGAATTGTCTGGTAAGCCTTCTTTTTGTTTCTCCTTCGGTTTCCAGTTTGTTCGGTGAAGGTTGGGGTGTTGAATCGAAACTGGTTGGGGTTTTGTTTGTTGGTTTTAATCGAATCGAGTGAGGGGGTTTCGTGTTTTGTTTTTACCTGAATTAAAACCTGGGAGATCTGGAATTTTTCCAGATTTTCTCGGGAAAATCTGGAAATTCCAGATTTTCTCGAGAAAATCCGACCCAACCCGTGTCCGACCCGGCCCGACCCGAAACCCGACCCGTCTGACCCAAAACCCGACCCGACCCGTGACCCGCTGACGTCATGCTGACGTCATTAGGTGACGTCATGCTGACGTCAGCAGTGTTGATGACGTCATCTGTTGACGTCAGCGTTGACTATGCTAACGTCAGCGTTGACTTTTTCAACCCGGGCCCACTTTATGTTTTTCGACGTCCTGAGTCCGATGGCGTTGTTCGTTTTTTGAAATTCGAACCCGAAGTATCGTTTTTGGGGCTTTTATGTTCGAATGCTTATTTGGAATTTACCTTTAGTGGTTTCTGAATCAATTTCTATTCACTTCAGGTGACGTGGATTCCGAGCCCGAGCATCTGCCTCCTCCTCCTCCTGGACGACCTCTTGTCCAACAGCATCCGGGACCCGCACGTGAGTTTTAGTTATTTCCGGTTTAGTGTACTTATCGGTGAAATGGCATAGTAGGGTGTCTAACGATAATTTGTATTCATAGGTTCTACTCTTGTGCATTCTAGTAGTAGAGCCGAGTCCAGCAGACATCAGTATCGTCGTTGAGCTATTTGTTCAGGTGTGTTCTCTTCTGTTTACTCTGTTTTTCAGTACGTTCCGTTTTCTGTTAAAATTCGTATGTTCATGCATCATTTTGACATCATATTTCTGTTACTGTTACATGGTATGCTTGACTTCTGTTTCACTGTAATACATGCACTCTAATTCTGCTTATGCACATTCATTACATCTGGTAGACTATGTGTACGGGGAAGTTTAGTGACTTATCACTTCTGTTCAGTGGCTCCACCTGCGGGTCGAGATACCACTTCTGATTAGTGGCTCCACCTTCGGGTCGAGTTTCCACTTCTGCTGGTGTGATGGAGTTAGAGGGGTTCAGGGGAACCTACTCTTCTGTTGGAGTTCGGAGATGGGTGCATTTCATGCATACACTACATCATCTGCATATATTGTTTTAAATCCTGTTTTTATCTATACTTTAGAGATACACTAGGCTCCCTAGCTTACACCCCCTCAGCTTCCTGTTTCAGGTCCTTGTCCTAGGCTACTTCGGTACTTGGAGGTTTCTATTTCAGATTATTACGTATGTTTTTTATAGTTTTAGACTATTTTATTATTTTCGGATTTTATTATCTATATTGGACTTTGGTTTCAGAACTTTATTTCGGACTTTCTGGACTTTTTATGATTTATTGTTGGGTTGGACTTTATTATATTTGGATATTATTTCAGTATGTTTGGTAATAATTATTTTAAGCGATTTATTCTAGTCTTTTGTTTTTAATAAAACCTACCTTGCGAATCAAGTTTTATATTGTGAACCCTAACGTTTATTCTAAGAAATTAGATAAATTTTGGGGGTTACATTAAAGGTGTATTTCCCCATTGGTATATGTATCTGTAGACTGTATAATCACATATTCAATAGTAGCTTATGTCATATTTTCTTTGTAGGTTTTACTGGTATCGATGATCCATACGAACCGACCCTGAATTGTGAGGTATATGCCTATAGTTGGGGAGCCTTTCTTGTTTGGAATAGACTCATATTTGTTCAAAGATACACCTAATATCCTTTATGCTCCAAATGTGAAAAATTCAGCTGACACAAATCTTGAAATAGTTTCAAGACCGCCAGGCTTACTTGCTTGTGTGTTCTTGTGGATGGGTATGGTTATGTGTATAAGATAAATGTCAAGGTCATACTTGAGAAAAGTTGTCAGAACGGCAACGCTTTCCACTTTGGTTTTCTTTGAATCTCATAATCCAACATTTAAATTCTTCGAATCTCATAATCGAACATTTAAATTGAAGCTCAACCCTTCCCCCTATTTTGCAGTTAGAATTGCCACAAAAGAGAAACATCTGTGCTTCCCCGTGCAAAATGGCTGAAACTATGATATCATACCTGGAGGAGAAGGGGTATCTGCAGGCCTAACAAGAGAGGAACCCTGCAGTTCCAGGTTGTTCTAATCACCTATAAAATCAATATGCTGGATCAATTAAAATTGATCTTCTCAAGATTGAGCATGCTTCTCGTTTCCTTCATAAGGAAACCTCTTGGTTCCTATATTTGTATCCCGTTTCCGGCATCGAGGAAACTCCTCGTTTCCTTTTCCGTAGTTTACATCTTGTATTAGATAATTAATCACTTGATTAATGACTGTTTGTGTCCTTTATCAGGACTTCTAAAAGCCTCATTGTTACATTGTTGTACGACATTGTATTTCATAGCTTTGTAATGATTGCTTTTCAATAAAAAGGCTATCTCAAGGTTTCACTGAAAGGAAATTATCTTCTGAATGTGTCTTAAAATTAGATTGGTGTTGCTTTCTATATTCCATTTCCCAAATCATTCCAAGTTTCAAACTGTGGTACTCGGATTCAGGTGTGCCCGACAAAGGTATGTTTAATTCTTCTTTATTCAATTTTTTTATGACTGTAGATGATTCTTTGAATGTCATATCCGTACCATGTTCGAATATGCATTTTACACAAGTGTCGGATACGAATACTAAAGAAAAATGAAAAGCCTACCTAACATAAGATTCATTTACCTTGACTGGTTTACCTACGAGTTTCTCTTCCCTGTAGGGAATTCAACCATTGAAACCCAGCTGAGAAAAATACTCGTTTTTTACTGATTTGCATGGTATGCCAATTCAGCCTTGTTAGTAAAACTGAATTGTGGGTAAAATTGGAACATGCCTTAAAAGGTTGAACCTTGAAGTAAGTGAAACATGCCCATCTACCCATCTACCAGTCTAACCACTTACACCTGCAGATAAAATATTCTGCAAAATTATTCCCTTTTGATGCAGAGACAACTGGTCTTTCCTATACGGCCAGAATCAGTATTGCATATATGAAGTTTCAAACATCGGATTTGCTACGCATGAACCAAGGAGAATAAGCTCGGACTAAGGTATGTATGTTTATACTTTCATTGCTTGGGAAATTTCTGATTCAAAAATACAGAAAAAGTTTATACCTAACAACCAGACCGCAACTAGGAAAATACATTAAATCATGAATTTCTGCTAGTGGTTACCAAATTATTTGACAAAGTTAGAAAATGTTGATGGGAACAGATAAAAAAGCTTGAACTGCGGCAACAAACAGTACTATAAAACAACATTGTCTTAAAGAGATGGATACTTACAAATTCAGTAATGAAAGAAAAAGGAGAATAAAACGATGATCAAATGAAGGCAAAAGTAAAAGCAATCTCTGGTCTTGCATGCCTATGAATGGACAGAAGGCAGACAACGAATGTCATTGTGATGGAACTTGCAGCAGAACTCATAACATCAAAAGTTGCTGAGAACCGCCTCTCTTGCAGTTCCCAGAGAGTCTTAACAAACAATCCCATGCCATGGACCGCTATTCCCAGCACCACTGCCATCTTTGGAACTGAAACCAAAGATTTCAAAAGAAATGATCACAGAATTATATTGATCAGAGAATTCAGAGAAAACTCTTTCAGCTTTGAAGAAGGGGAGGAAATGGGGTCTAAAATGAGACTCAGAAATTTGGATCGCAAGTGAAGTTAAAAAAGAGAAACTATTAGATGGTTTTGACCCACCATGTTATTAATAGTCTCGGTCAATGTATGAATTTTATTGGTTAGAACCACAGATGTGCTGAGTCAGGTCCATCTAATAACTTTTTGAAGTTATAGGGGTCGATTGGCTAACACTTTTTTTCATGGTTTGCTTGTTATAAATAGGGGTAATAATCGGGTAAGAAATAATCGGAATTTGGAGATTCAAACCGACAAATGTGAGAATAACCAAAATTTTCACTCATAAAGATGGAGAAAATTTTATCACTGAAGCTCAAATAGGGATGGGATAGAGATTGTTATATCCAAATCGTGGATAATCAAATCATACCCTATAAATCAATGTGAAGATCTCCAAAAACATTTGCAAGGATCCAAATATTTTACAAAGTTGGATGTCTCTAAAAAGATAATTTATTATTTTTTAAATAAATTAATCTTTTATAACCTAAGTATCATTGACTTGAGTTTGAAAATTTTCCATAAATTTTATAAAATAATTAGAAAATAATTTATAAATCGTTGTAAACTTAATTTACTCCAATTTTATTTAAAACATAGGGTGGTGGATCTTAATATATATTTTAAATAAATAAATTTTTGAATTTTTGAAATGTCATAAAGATTTGGTAGCATTTTTCTTAAAAAATAATTTTAGCAGTTACTTAAAAAAATCATCAAAAATTCTACAAGATAAATCAAAGAGTGATCCTTATATTTAAGTGAACAAAGATAAGATAAAATATTGTAGACTGTTTTTAAAAACAATAACGTCAACTTTATAAATCGGTCATAAATCCTACAAATAAAATTAAAATAGAATTTATATGGTTGTAAAAATATCGAATTTATTTTTTTTAAAGCAAACAATCTTGATTTGAAACTATATATTATTAGTTACATATTTTTAAATAGGTAGTGTAGATTGTCATGTTCCAATACTTAATAGTTTACTCGTGTTTTATATTTTAAAATAATTTATTTATTGTTGATAAAGTAAAAATTATTATTTATGTTTATAAATATTAAAGATTTAATATTAAGTATTTGTTTTAGTGTATTAAATTTTGCTTATTTATCGGTATAGAAATTAATCGAAAATCATCGGAATTTATAAGGGATGTATATGAAGATAAATAAATCCTCAAAACATTTAATGAGTTTCTCAAAACCGTACCTGAAAATATTAGGGATGGAATAAAGAATGTAAAATCGTCCCGATTCGACCTATTATCATTCCTAATTATAAAATATAAGGGTAGTTTCGTCATTGTATAATTTCAAAGGTAACAGTTCTGGTTGCTTTCTCATTTTTCACTTTTGATGCTTTTCATGTCCCTTTTGTCATCTAATAACAAAATAGGTAAAGTTTGCATTCAACTATACAAATCTTCAGCTTTAAGTTTTAAAGACAAAGTGTATTCAATTAGATATTGATTGGATTAGTGACTTTAGGTTTATAATACACAAAACATGAAAAAAAAAATGAACTTATTGGAACATTAAAGGCTAACAACTGATTTAGAAATACATTACTGACACACTAAAGGAACATGTTTTTAGAAAGTTATTATTTTCTTCAAACTTGGGTAAAACAATCCTCACAATTACAAGCATGTGATTTAGTATAATACAGTTGCAAAGTATGTCAGTTACAATGATAAAATATATTACAAATAAAAATTGAATAATAAGGTTTAATTTAAAAATAGGTTTTTAAATTATTATTTTTTCTTTGAAATATGTGCTTAATGTTTTTTTTTGTTAAAATAAGTATCTAAAGTTTTATTATGTTTGTGTTTTAAGATAACATTGTTAAAAGAATTTGCTTAACTCAAAAATAGGTACCCAAATTATATATTTTTTAGATAAGTGCTTAATGATTTTTTAACTAAAATAGGTGTCTAAAATTTTATTATGCAAGTGTTTTAAGGTAATAACGTTAAAAAATTATAAATCAATCATAATTTAACATGAGTCTATCTTAGTTCTTTTATAAATAAACTAAATAAAGGAAATTAATTTAAAAAAAATTAAAAATATTAAATTTTCTAAAAAAACTTTAAACCTCTAAACCTCCAAATCTCAAAATTGACACAACTACCATCATTGATAGTCTTGTCGGATCATACCATCGTCGGTGGTCACAACTCATTTTTCCAATCACTTATCGCTGGTAACGACAAGAGGCATTGCAATCTAATGTTGAACGGCTAGAGCTTTTCGTATTCTTTGTTTGACGTCTAATTGAAATTTCTCATGTTGATTATTGATGATAGCGACAACGGGATCTGACAAGGCTATCAATGACATAGTGACACTAATTTTAGTTTTAAGTTCCGGGGCTTTTAAAGATTTTAACACTATTTTATGATTCTTTAAAAAATTAAATATTATTAATTTATTTTATTTTTATTTATTTTTGATATAAAAAATAAAAATCGCATGTCAATTTATTGTTCATTGATTAATTTTTTAATAGTGTTATCTAAAAACGTTAATAAAATAAAATTTTATACACTTATTTCTGCCAAAACATTATTAGATAACTATTTAAAAAAATTATAATTTAAATACCTATATATATGTTAACCCTATTAATAACGATATTATTAATAGAGATAATTACAATAATCTTAAGCAAATTGATACCTTCCTTTTTCTGTCCTATTGAATCCCACATTTGTTTCCTCTTCATCAAGGACCCTATTATTGCTTCTTGTCAACTATTTAAAGTCAAATTTCTTGGGTGGGGATGATCATATATTTTCCTGTGTTATTTTCTTGGTAATGCAGCGTGAATAATGGCAAGGGTAATACACTCAAAAGTAAAATTATCCACAGAATTTTTAATCATATGGATTTCTTCAGCATGATTCATGGCTACCAGATTAATCTACAGATAGGAGCTTGAATCATTATCCTATTTGAAAAATACAGTTATTACAGAACATTTAAGATTGTATTCAACCCAACAAATAATTCAATAATAAAATAGATGACCTTTTTTAAAAATATTTATTTTATCTACGATATACGTAATAGTGAAAGATTAAAAATATTTATAAACAAATATTAGGTAAAATACAAGAAAGGAAAATTGTGAATTACTATATAATATGAGCTTTTTAATTTTTTTTGAATAAGATACGATAGTTTAATTCAATAATAATCCATAAAATTGTATAAAAGTATCCTATCAAATAATATATTAGTAAATTACGTAAATTATTAAATTTAATCTAAAACTTATTTCAGCACTAAAATTTCAAAACATTCAATTCAATTTACTTATTAAAATTTAAACATTGATTTTTTTATTCTCCTATTAATTTTTTCACAGTATTATGTATGGATGACATCAATCGTTCATAATAATCAAACTTCTTTATTTTTTTACTAATAATATCGTTTACCGATTGAATTTTGTATATATTCTTTCATTCTCTGATAAATAAATATCTTTTAAAAATATTAATGTCTAAAGTTTAATAAATAAGTTAAATATTTTAAAACTTAAATTATTAAAATAAATTTGAGCGTAAAATTTAACGATTTATCGTAATATATTTAAACAGGTTTTAATTGACTATTTTTCCAATTCAAAAAGTCGATGATTATTGGAGGACTCTCTGGTCTCACAACAACCAAAAGTCTCAAAACCTCCCTCCAAAATCCCTAATCAGAAAACGATCCAATTCTCGCTCCCAAATCATAAGCCCTAGCTCCCAACGTAATTGAATCGTCCCAATGTGACGGATCTATTTTATTTTGAGTAAAACTCACCGTTTAATATGAGTTGTGTTAAAACTATATCGTTCTTTTATGAGGGATAAAAACCCTTATTGTGTTGTTTTTAGACGATCGATAAATTGAATGAAAAGTTTCTTGTCTTCCTCATTTCTTTTGTCTTTCTCTGGAAATTATGTTTTCTTCTCTTATCTATGCTCTATTCTATCTCCTTCCTCAGTTAATTTTTTTTTTTGCTATTTAGTTTGAGTCTTTACAAAAGTATCAGAGCCACGTTCTTGATCATGGAAGAAGGTTATCGGTTGTTTTTTTCGGAACTACAAACATTGTTGAAATTTATTTGGGCAATCGAATCCTCTAGGTTACAATCCATCATATGATTTATCATATTACTCGAAAAGAGATGCATCAAGTTTTTTCACCTTATGTATCGTTAGAAAATATTGTTCAACTCTAGAAATCAAACGGTTGTCAATTTTTAATCCAATATCAAAGACTCCAGAATACAATTGAGGCTAAATCTTCTCTTTAAAGCCATAATATTTATGATGGATGTTGCCAACTCGATATTCAATTCTATAAGAATACAAAGGCAATAAATTTTACTGAGCCAAAACACGTATCGACATCACGTGTGGCTACGGAAATAGACTCAAGTGAATCTCAATTGTTTGATAAAAGATGTAAGAATTTGGATGACTAATCTTTAAGGTCGTTGTGACGGTCTCACAAGACTAACCAAAAGTAACAAAATATGCTGGCCTAGTATCTATTCAACCTCTTAAGCAAGAACTTACTCAAGATTTATTCAAGACTTGGCAGGATCTACAACGAGGAACAATTCCTAATGGCATGATCAGGGAGTTCTTACTTGCAGTTAAAAAGCCTTTTGGACAAAAGCCATTGAAGATTATCTTTTACAAAGATAGTGTGAGTGAAGGCCAATTCTATCGGGTTCTCTTGTATAAATTTGATGCCAAAAAAAGGCTTCTAGGCATACTTGTGGGGAGTTAGAGTATCTGAAAAAGCTTACGAGAAAGTATAAAAGAGGACGGATTCAACTTATAAATTGGTTTAATCAACTCATATTTAAGATTATGGACAAAATTGAAGAATTAGAGTGCAATTTCTTATTACAATTATCAATAGCTTCTTTAAGTGAAGTGATCTTTGTGTGGACTTGAAATGGAAAAGATAAATCCTTTCGAGCATAAGCAGTTAGGTCTTGTAAGGAGTTTAACTCGTGATAATTCTTTGGAATGTTTGACTCAAGGTACAAAATCTATTTTTACCTTACTATCAAGCATTGGGGAAATCGGTGTCACATAGTCAATATGTCAACAAAGTGAGTATTAACAAAGGGGTGTCAATTTATAGACTATTATTTGTTGGTGAGGTAGTTAATATTGATCTCGAGGAACCAATTAAGACGTTTTTTGATCCTGGAGGTATTTAGTTTGCATGCATCGACATGAAAATCATACAATTGATTCATAATTGGTTTTTGATTATTGTCAATATGGAAGAACTATTTTCGATTCTTACTTCTTCTTCCATTAAGGCTAATAGAGCATGGGGACATGTTTGGTCAAATCATCGGAAGAAGAGAAAGATCTTTTTCAATCCTTGAGGATAAGGATTAATTCAAGTAGGGAGATTTATAACGAATCTATTTTATTTTGAGTAAAACTCATTGTTTAATGTGAGATGTGTTAAAACTATGTCGTTTTGTTTATAAGGGATAAAATCCCTTATTGTGTTATTTTTAGACGATCGATCAATTGAATAAAAATTTTCTTATCTTCCTCATTTCTTCTGTCTTTCTAAATTATGTTTTCTTCTCTTATCTACGCTCTATTCTATCTTCTTCCTTAGTTAAAAATTCCTATTATTTAGTTTGAGTCCTTACACCCAGAAGAGGTCGCCAAGAGGAGGAAGAAACAACACATCAAGGATTGAATATTTATAATGATGACGAAATGGGCTACCGAGTAGGACGACGCTAAATCTAAAGAGCATCGTACCTCTGTCAAATATCTTTCCTTCTATTTCTGTGCATATGAATATTTATCCATTCCCATATTTTCTTGTATTTATTTTTATTTCATGCTTATTTAAAGGTAAAAATTGAACATTTTTTTGGTTTTCTCATTCAGTCTTACATTCACTCTCTTTGAATTGTCTATAGGCGTGAAGGATGGAAGCATCTTCAACTTAATATTGTTAATTTTTTATTTTTAGTTCGACGCTAAATTTAATGTTGTCTTGGAAAGCGCTAGTTGTGTTTTTGGAAAAGAAATAAATATTTTAGAAAAAGAGTTGAGGTGATGAAGGATGCATAACAGACTTGTGTGAACCTTAAGAGGTGGTGGTTGTGTCATTTGGCTTAGCTTTTGTATGTTGTGTTCATAAAGAGTTGTGTCAGGTTTTGCTTGGGATTAGGTTGTTGTGGAGGTTTTGGATGTAATCCTTGAATATCTTTGTATGGAGAAATTGTGTGATAAGGAACGTTGGGTAGTTTATAACCATTATTGGTCAGACAATCTTTTGAGCTTATTTTATCGTTAGGAAGTATTGCGAGGGTTTTTGTTGTTGAGTTATATATTTACGATTAGTTTTCTTTTGTGTGTTTGTTGCTTAACATTAAGAAGGATGTTAATATTAAGTGAACGAAAGAGTAACATTAAGTTTGAAAAGGTTAAAGAGGTAAAAGTTTGGGCATAGAAAAAAACTAAGTGAGATAAGAGTTGGTTGATCACAGTATCAGGTTGTATGATGGTTCTGTCAGTGAGTTGTTATTTGGGAAAAGTTGTGTGGATTATAATTATGGGTTGTAGTGGATTTGTTTAAGAGTGTTACGAAATCAAGAGCAATGTTGACCTAGTTAAGTTTATCGAACGGTATTGGTCTAGTGAAAAAGTTGTGGGTGAGACTTTTCATGGTTGAGATGTTTCGAGATAAGTTTCTATTGGATGTTTGGTGGAGCCACGTGTGCAGGGAATAGTTGAGGTTGTGTTGATGGGTTTTAGATGTGGTTTTGGTTGTCTTTTATGTCTACGTGGCATGTGGTTGTGTTGCATGGTGCTATAAGTTAGAATGATATCGTAATGAAAGTTGTGGTAGTTTTTTTTCTTTGTATCTAGAAGTAAGAAGCTATGAAAGGAGTTTGAAAGCAGTTGTTGTTTGATGAACTTATTTTAGATAAGGATGAGTTGAAAGTAAATGTTTGTTTGGTTAGTAAATTGAGCTTGAGGGCCAGTATTCTTTAAGAATGTTATCACTGTCATAAGTATTAGAGTAGAGGTGTGTGAACAAATCTCCGTAAATTTTGTGACATAGTTTCTTGGCAGTTAAAAGAATATTTTCTTTGAGAATGGTTGGAGCTTTTGAGCAGTATGCCTTAATGTGGTAAGGTTTTGAGACAAATAACAGGTTTACAATTGAGTTTATTAGTGTTCTCTCGTTAATAGACATGTAACCGGTATAAGTAAGTTATCTAGCTCTAGAAAGGTATGTTAAGGTGTTTCGACATGAATATTTTGGGTTCTTGGTAAGGATGTTGTCATTGGTAGAGTTGCTTATAACCGTGTTTAGAAGTTTTGTGATTGAGTGGTACTATTTAAGGATTCTGTTGGTGGAAGTTGTTATGTGTTGTTATGGTGAGCGAGAATCGGTGGAATGTTTTGATTGTTCCCTTGTATATTGGAATATGTTTGAGAAAGTTAAGTTTGTTAGTGGAAATAGGAAGTTGTTTTAGTTGTCAAGAGTTGGTTGTCAACCTGGAGTAAGGAAAGGTTAGGTCGACTAAAAAGAAAAAGGTTTTACTCTTGGCTTGAAAATGTAATGAGTGTAGAGACGAAACATGGTGTTTTTGGTGTACCATTGTTTTATGTAGCATTACAAGTTGTGATAACGGGTGGTGTTAGGAAGAGACTGAATCTTGTCAGTATGAGATGTTTGTTTGGATCTTGGTTTTGGTAGAAAAGGTCGATTGTGGTAAGATCCTTGTGTTGATCAGAGTGTTTTAGTGGCGTAATGGTGTTTAGAAAGTCATGTGGGAGTGAAAGGAAGTTGTGAAGGAGCAGTTTTCTTAACTCTTTTCATGGTGTAAATTTCGAGGAAGAAAGTTCCTAAGTGAGGGAGAGTTGTAACGCCCCAAAATTGGGCTTAGAAGTTAGTGGGTTGGTTTAGTCGGTTTAGCCTAGTTTGGGATTAAATACTTCAAAATTAGTTTTCAATCGAAATAAATTAAGGAAAAATATTCTAAAACCCTTATTTAGCATATATTTGACTTTGGTCAAATCAATTTTGAAAATTGACCCTTGAAACCCTAAGATTTTGAAATTAGTGATCGTTTTGTAAAAATTGAAAATTTAGGGATAATTTTATCAAACAAGCCAAAACTTTGAATCTTCAAGGGACTTTGATCCAATTATAATCCTAGTTGGTCTAGGCTTTCCAAATATTAATTAATTAAGCCCAAAATCTATTTTAAATTAAATAACTCAATTAAACTCAATTTAAAACTCTTAAAGCCCTTTTTAATTAACCTAAACATCACATATTTTTCTAATTTTCGTTTTTCCTATTTGGAGGCAGCCGTTCATCAAGTTTTCAAGGTAAATACTCATTCTTTTTCAATAAAAATCGTTTACAATAATTATCTTAACTTTTCTCCTTCAAATTTTCTTGTTTTCTCATCATTTTCTCATTTTAAAACCCGAAAAGCAATTGGATCAGTTTTGGAGGTGAGATTTTGTCAATCGTCTAGAACAATAAAGTTCTTTACTGAAATTCTCAAGTTCTTGGCTTGGAGAAATGGTTTTAATCCTTTAATTTCATAAAAATCGGTTTTTTGGCTAAAATTCTCAATTTTCGTTCAAGGGTTTTTACCCAATTTTTTTGAGTCTTAAATGGATTGTTTTTAATGTGTTAGGATGTTCATTAAGTGTTTTTAATATCCTTAATCCCGGACTATAGGCTTAAGTGAAGTTTGGTGTGTTCCGACAAGTTTTTGGTTTAAGTTTTGATAGGTTTTAAGGGATGTTGTGTAGGGATCCGAATTGTTGGTTTCTTTTATGAGTTTAGAAGCATTAAACCCCTTGGTTTTAATGCTTGAAACAAGACAAGAGTTAGGCGATCGCGTTTGAAGGCGTTTTGGTTCGTTTCGGTGGTTTAACGAGCAAGTATCGGTTATCGGTGAGTGGATTATGAGGGATGCGAATTTGGCATGATTTTAAATTTTTTTCAATGGTTTGAGGGTGTAGGTAAGGTGTGAAAAATCTCCTTATACTCTGAAGTAAGTTTAAAGTATTGCTTTCTTAAAGGTTCCCATATTACGCTGTGTTTTTTTTATGTTATTTGTCATGTTCTTATTGTGTTGTGCATATGTGATTATGTATGTATATAAATACTCATGAGAATGTTTTTAAAGAGATTTTATATGCATTCAATGTTCCCACAGTTTTTATTTTAAAAAATAAGATAAAAGTGCTTTTATTGGTTTTTGCAAGTGATGCGTAAAAAGCGGGATACATGTGATTTGAATTCTGTTTTAAATTAAATGTTGAGCATTGGTTTTTGATAATATATTGGCTAGTTAAGTGATTAACCTTATGGGATAAGTTGATCGATCAATAGGGTCTAGAATGCACTATAAACATTCAAAAGTCGTACGTGTATAAATTCCTTGTGTGTTGCATTTTGCCTTTTATTCTAATGCTATGTGATGGGAGTAGTACTGTCACATACGGGTTGATCGGAGTAGTACTGTCACCGGACACCAAGGTTAGATAATTCATGTTGAGAGTAGTATCAACATGCGCATGCTCTGGGAGAAGTACTAACATGCGGTTGGCCGTTTATCCTAACAATTTGGAGTAGTACAAATCGGATCACTAGCACCAATATATGTTTTATTTTTCAAAGGTAAGTGTCATGGTAATTACATGTTTGCATATGAGATTATGCATGTGTTTTAATACGGTTTTATGCATTGGTATGCATGTGATTTAAGCATTGCTATGTTGTTAGCATGTAAGACTTGAGATTTTTGCATTGAGATGCATGTGTAAGCATTGTTATACGAGTAGTATGTAAGACTTGTGTTTTAGCTTTTCAAGCAAGTGATTTCAAAATGGTTTTTACTAAAATTTAATGATAGTATTATTAGCCATGGTTTGATGACACTTACTGAGTTTTAAAAGTGACGTTGTTATCCATGTGTGTTTTGGTTTATAAAGAGCATGACATGTTTTTAAATTGATGAAATTGGTTTAATATGGGCTGCATTGCAAGGTGTTTTTATACTTATTTTATTCACTCATTAAGCTTATGCTTACCCTCTCATTTACCTTGCAATACAGAGTATTTGATGCGGAGGCAGCAAAGAGAAGCAAGGGTCCAGGTAACCGTTAAGTGAAAGCTCAAGTGTGTCTTTATAACATTAGTAGTAGTGAGAGAGCAATGAGGATGGGTTATCATATTGTGAATAATGTTTATGCTTTTGAGACTTGAAATGATTATATGCTTATACATATTTGATGAATATCGAAGTTGATGTTGGCTTGTGACATTGAATTAAATTGTCCATTGATATTCCTTTAGTATTAATATAGTTATTTTAAAGTTTGATTCTTGATATCCCTATGTTTGAATTTAAATGTTGTTTATAATGAAGCATGACTACTCAAGAGTTGAATATATTGTTGTTAACTAGGTTGAATTGCATCTAGCTAATATGCCATGATATGTGCTTAAAGTGTTTTTAGGTGAATTTACATATGGAGAATGTCATGAAACCTTTGGAAGTTGGAAATAGTCCCTAAACTTTGAGCATGCAATTAAATGACTTGTAGATATTATTTTAAGTCCTAAATTTACGTTCAAGCATGAAATATACTTAATTAAATATTGATAACCTTAATTTCACAATCAAGGTATAAAATTTTGAAAATTACAATTAGGTCCCTAAAAATTGTTCGATTAAATTAGGACTCGTTTCTCTTTAGTCTCCGCTGCAATTGAACTCGATCCTTGCATGAATATGTAGGATCTAATCAAAGTATTTAGAAAAGATAAAAGAATTTTTTTAGGGTTGTTTATCGGGGTGAGTCTTTGGATTAGCCTCGGTATTCCCCGTGTAACTCGTTCGAGTCGGGTGGCGTCTAGACTGGGTCAAAGGGGTTAAAAAAATAGTATTTCAATAGAGAACAATGTGTTTCTCTATATTCTCTTATTATTCATCTATATCAAATGATTATAGAATAAGCCTTTAAATAGGATAAAATAAAGTTTAAATATAACTAAAATTATACTTCATCTATAATTTAAATAATATTTATTCCCAATTTAAATAAGACTACTAATAAATCTAAACAACTAATTAGGATAAACTCTAATTAGATATTAAATAAAAACTTTTAACACTCCTCGTTAATTTAGACTTCTCTTCAAGCTTTAATACATCTTGGATAACTAACACTTCACCTCAAGCTGGTGAACACCAGCTTGAATCTTGTATGTGATGCCCTACTCTTTTTTCTTATGTTGTTTCTTCGAGAAAAATACCCCTTATTCTTGAGTCAAGAGTCTTTGATTGAGATGATTCAACATGTGGTTCTTGATTAAAAGATCTGATATGAATAATGTACGAAGTGATCAAAAGAATCTACACTCCCCCTAGAGTTGGTAGTTACATAAACTAGAATTCCAACTTGAACCTTTGATGTAGAATCCTTTTAAAAAAATATTATCTAGGTTTTTTAGGCTAAACTATAACCATTTCAACTATATTTTTGAATGACAGGATAAGATAGAACCAAATAGTTTTAAGGCTAAACTATAACCTTTTTTTCCTATCTTTTTGAATAGATGGCTAAGATAGAACCAAATAGTTTTTAAGGCTAAACTATAACCTTTTTTTCCTATCTTTTGGAATAGATGGCTAAGATAGAACCAAATAGCTTTTAAGGCTAAACTATAACCTTTTCATCTACCTTTTTAATTGGTTAAGATATAATTATTAAATAAAAAACCAACAAAATTAAATGAGTAGAAATTTCACCAAATATATAAGATTTTCATGAGAGAGAAGTCAATGAACGAGTGCGGTCTAATGATAGCAACGGAAAAAATAATCTGTATCTAAAAATCAAATCATCAATTTGTTTCTAATTACAGATGACAACAATGGTGACAACATTAAGACCGTTATTGGCTCTGATACCATGTGAGAAAATGGGCCATTATGACCGAAGAACACGAACACAGATGAACAATAAACAAGAAAATAGAAAATGCTAGAGTTTAATAATTGAGAAAAAATAGTATTTTTCAACAGAGAATAATATATTTCTCTTTATTTTCTTATTATTCATGTATATCAAATGATTAAAGAATAAGCCTTTAAATAGGCTAAAATAAAGTTTAAATATAACTAAAATTATATTTTATCTATAATTTAAATAATATTTATTCCTAATTTAAATAAGACTTTTAATAAATCTAAACAAATAATTAGGATAAACTCTAATCAGATATTAAATAAAGCTCTTAACACTCCTCGTTAATTTAGACTTCTCTTCAAGCTTTAACACATCTTGAATAACTAACAACAATGAATTCGAAAAAAAAAACAAAAAAAAGTAAAATATTTTCTATGGAGATAAACATATCATCAAAATTCAGAATCTTCTTGAATCTCCTTGTCTCTATCCAATCGAGATACATAACGGGTGAATAAGGAGTGGTGAGCGATCTAAACTATCAGGCAGAATATTCCACTACCCAAGATTGATTATATCGGTACACAACCATCAACTGAGTGGGGATTTAACCATCAATAACCATCGACGAAATCATAATCAAAAACTATCATCGATTTAAATCTATGCAACAATCGACTACTAGGGTTGCTGAATCAACTTCAAATAACATCCTTTTTAAATCAACTTCAACTAATTGAAAAATGGAATAAATGTTTGAAATTCTCTTTGGTGGTAATGTGAATAAAGGCTATTAAATCTCATAAGTAATGCATGTAACCATTGCTATAATGATCTTGATCTTCTTATGATTATTGTCATATTGATTTTACTGTTGCGTTTTAGCAAAAGACTGAATAAACATTGCCCCATTTTCTTGGTTTTTTTTTTTTTGCAACAGTTGTAACACCCCAATTTCTCCCCAAATCAAAAATCCTAATTGCTTTAAAATCTCTTATTTGAAATCCTAATATTTGGGGATTTTCTATGTCTATTTTGTAATTTCTAAAAATATAAGGGTTCACTTTTAATTTTTAAAGAGTTCAAACCCTTAATGGGTAATTTTATCATTTTAATTATGGTATCAATTCCCCCTCTGAAAACCTGAATCAGTCTTGAATTCCTCCTTTATTCTTCATTCCATTTAAATCTTTACATTTAATCTTGGTTTCTAATTGCAAAACGTGAATACTTTCTCTCTACTTCATTTTTCTCTCATTTTCCATTTGCTTCAGTGTTGATAAGTTTTTTTCTTCTTTCTTGTTTCTATTCAAATTCTGTTTTGGTTTAAAAGGAGTCGATTCTGCTTTAATTACTTTGTTAAATGATTGAAGTTCAATGAAGTTTGATTTGGGTTAGAGATTAGTTTTTACTTAGTTTTGAATCGAATCAAAAAGGGGAAAATCAAATATGGAAAAGAAATGAATCTGGGTTTCTTAGAAATTTTTGGGTTTTCCCATATTTTCCCAAGAAAATCTTGGAGAACCTGACAGACTCGAGACCCGACCCGTTAACCCAATTGATCGACCCGACTCATGACCCAATCTGCTAACGTCAATGTTGACCAATATTGATGTTAGCATTGACTTTTTCGACCAGGTCCCATTTTATGTTTTCAACGTCTTTAGTTTGATGGCATGGTTCATTTTTCGAAATTCAAACCCGAATTATCGTTTATAAAGCTTTTTATTTCATTTGTTGAATTAGAATTTATCTTTAACGGAATCTAAAATTGGTTTACCGTTTGGTTCAGGTAGCGTGGATTCAGAACTTGAGTTTTTTCCTCTTCCTCATCCTCTTAGACGACCTTATACTCCTCAAACTTTGGGACACACACGTGAGTTATTAGTTTATTTCTGTTTCTTGTATATTTCCTGTATAGTGGAATAGTATTGTGTCTTATGCTTTTGTTACTCGTAGGTTCTACACCCGTTCGACCTAGTGCTAGAGTTGAGTCCAGTAGACATCAATCTCGACATTGAGCTATTTGCTTCAAGTATATCTTTACCGCTATTTCCTGTTTACCATTGTTTGCAGATTCTGATATTCTGTATAAGCATATTGATTGGATCATTTTTGTAATTCTCTAAAAATAATTCATAATATCCTGCTCTATGTTATTTAGATGTATATCTAATTCTAAATTTATCATACATGCCTCATGATGGTTTTTAAGGAACGCATTCCGACTCTGTAATCAGTTCATGTCATTGCATTGGTTGAATTATATGTACGAGAAAATTTAGTAATATCAGCTTTTGATGAGTATCACTTCTTATCAGTGACTCCATCTTCGGGTTAAGTTTTCACTTCTGTTTAGTGACTCCACTACAGGTCGAGATTCCACTTCTGATGGCGAGATTGAGTTAGAGTGGTGTAAGAGAACCTACTCTTTTGATGGTGTTCGGTGATGGGTACATATCATTCATTCATTAGATCATATGTATGTTCTGTTCTCTGATACACTATTTTGTACTGTGAACATGTTTATCTGCACACTAGAGACACACTAGGCTCCCTAGCTTACACCCTTTAAGTTTCTGTTCTAGATTCTCAGACCTAGGCTACGATACTTGGAGGATTCTGATTTAGGCCTTTTTCGTATGTATTATAGTTCTAGACTTCAGATTTATTTCATTGTATTTTGTTTATTGTTTTCTGTTGTACTAAACTTTGGACTTCGACTTATGGACTTTTATATTGGTCTTTCATTCAGATTTTAGAATTTTTATGGGTTGAACCTTCAGATGATTTTAATCGTTAAATTTCAGTATTATCATTATTTTCGATTTTTGATAAATTCACAGAAAATTGTATTTTATTTATCTTAAACCTAACTTGTGAAATAAATTTTACTGGCGTAAAGCCTAAGTTTTAATCTAAGAAATTAGGTTAAATTAAGTTATAGCAGTGCTGGGATAGTGATTGCTTGTCTTTTAGATTTTACATTTTTATAATAAACTTTATTTTGGTTGTCTTTAGTCTTTGTGTGTTTAGTTTACTTTTCATGCCTCGAGGATATTAAATTGTGCCTTACTCGATGCAAGAGAGTATAATTGCCCAATTCTGAATAATGTTTTTACCGAGTATACACACATAGTTGCTTTGAAGACTACGTGAAATGTGTTCTGTTATGAGATATAGTTTATTTCTTATTTTCAAGGTTTTCCTATTATATTTTGTGTGCTAAAGCACTATAATGTTATTCTTTTTTGTTACTATTTGATAAGTGTATAAAAGTTCTATTATTATATCATTTTCTCACTCGTCTATTGCTAATAAAGGACAAATTTAAGGACAATATTGGGCAATTCTGCTTATTTTTCATAATTCAATAAGTACGTAATTCATGAATTTATCAATTATTTAACATAAAACAGATGCATTTGATAGTTTTCCTTCTTAGACAATAAATACATCATAAGAATAGCCAGATAAGAGGATGGATATTGGAATACATATTAGCACCCGCCACGACAGCACTTTAGAGGCCGTGCAGCAGAATAAAGATAACAACTGGTGCTCGATATAGAGAGAAAAAGATACTGATCTTAATGAACATAAAGCGAGAGAAAGACGAAGCTGATTAAAGGAGTCAAGCTTTGGTCAAAAGTCAACGCGGGATTAAAGAGTTATTTTATGAAATAGAATAAAGTTTCCTAGTTTAATTATGAGTTGTATTTGTTTCCTTGTATAACTCTTCCCTTATGTGGAAGACTTTAACCTAGGGCTTGATCTATATAAGCCACACATTAGGTCTAGGTTTAGGAGAGTCGGATTGGAGAATCAGATTCTACAGCATAAACTCTTAGCCGCCAACTACACCATGTTCTAAAACCTTCCAAGGTTTGGGTTATTTGTGGAGTAATTGGGGAAAAAGGTTGTATTATCTTTGATATTTATTAATACAAAACCTATTTTCATAGTTTTTTCTCACTTGGCAGTTACTCTTCTTTGCATACGGTCTTTGCTCAAGGACATTGACTAATCCGATTTAGAGATAAACCGCCCAAGATTTTAGCAACTAATAAGACACATGTGTTTGGTCGTTGTTCATCCTTGATTCACGCAAGGAGATATCATCAAGACATGGACTTCAACAGTTCTCTTCGTTTAGGGATTAAGGAGGAGACATACAATGATGCTCTGTCAAACTATAAAAAGTAAAATTGTCGACAAGGCATAACCCTGCCTATGCAGTTGCGGCAATCCTTAGTATGACCCGCTGAGGCGGCAATTCAACCCATTGCATGAATAAGTAGATAAATAATATAATTGGATTCTCCTCTGCAAAGCATTCAACCTGGCCTCACTTCTATCATTCTTATTCTCTTCGTTTATTTAGTTTTTAAATAATTAATTTAGTTACTCCAAATCAACAAATTACTTGTGTCTTCATTTTTATATGTGTAAATTTAAGATAGAAATTAAAGGACTTCTGAGCTTTCACCGCTATTGCAGGCCATTAAAAAATTAAACACCAAGACCCAAAACTGGATAGAGATAGTTATAGATGAACCATTCACTAGGGAATATATAATTACAATTCAGGTCAATAGTACATCTATTTATTTTCTAACACATTATTTTTTGTTTTGCCAGTGCCACATCATGATTATAAGATGTTTCTTGTTGGTTTGCCGCTTATGTTCTTTAGAATCCTAATGCACTTGACAGTAAGGTTACCCTAGATTTTGATCCTGTCAAAAATAGTTTGAAGGTTGATGACGAAGGTATTATATTTGTCATTGTTTTAGCTGTAGTTACTGATAGGATTTTGTTTTGTGTCTGTCATTCCTATTTTTTAATCTTGATTTTCCTTTAATCACTTTGCAAAACTAAGGAAAATGAGTTCAGATCCAACTTATAACATAAATGTCGTTGGCGATATCAAGCAGATGCTAGCATATCCTAGAACCGACAAAGGGAAGCAAACTGCTCTGCTTAGAGGTGGCGGCAGTAAGGCTCAAAATAAGAGGGCTACTACTCTTTGTAACCCCTAAAATTAACCTAATTTCTTAGATTACAAGTTAGGGTTTATAGATTGAAAACTTGTTTCGCAAGCTAGCGTTTTTACGAAAATAAATATATTATTCGGATAAATTATTAAATAATTAATAATTTAAAATAATAAAAATTAAACATTTAAATAATTTAGTTCAACCCATAAATTCCATAAACAATTATTGATGCAAAAACCGATAAAAGTTTAATGTCCGTTATACATAAATTATTATTCAAATATGATAAAATAATCCGGAATCTAAAACTGTAAAACATACTACAAATAACAATCTGAATCAGGATCCTCCAAGTACCATACCGAGCCTAGGACTGAGATCTGAAACAAGAAGCTGAGAGGGTGTAAGCTAGGGATCCTAGTGTGTCTCTAGAATAGATAAACAGAATTATAGAACAGTAAAATACAGATGATGTAAAGTATGCATGAAATGCACCCAACTCCGAACACCACAGAAGAGTAGGACCCCATAACCACTCTAACACCATCACACCAACAGAAGTGGTATCTCGACCCGTAGGTGGAGTCACTGAACAGAAGTGATAAATCACTAACTTCCCCGTACACATATAATCTACCAGATGTCATGTTACATGCACATACAGAATCAGAATTCATGCCTTATAGTCTAACAGGAGGCAAGCATGAAAAATATCGGGATCAAAAATGAAATGACAAGATGATGCATGATCATACGGCTCAACAGAAATTGAGTATACTGAATAACGGAGTTAACAGGATTAACAGAAGAGAACACACCTGAAGCAGAAAGTCAACGCCTAGAACGATGTCTACTGGACTCGGCTCTACCACTAGAATAAGCAGGTGTAGAGTCTACAGATAACAGAATAAGTCAGACACCCTATTAAGCCACTATACCGAAAAGTACACTAAACAGAATTAAATCGTTACTTACGTGAAGGTCCCGAATGCGGGATGTATGGGACAGCGTACAGGAGGAGGAGGCAGATGCTCGGGGTCGGAATCCACGTTACCTGAAGCAAACAGAAACTGATTCAGAATCCGATACTGATAACTTCTAGATAACAAATCGAACATAAAAACCCCAAAAACAAAATTTCGGGTTCGAATTTTGAAAAACGGACAGTGCCATTGGACTCAGGACGTCGAAAAACATAAAGTGAGCCCGGGTCAAAAAAGTCAACTGCTGACGTCAGCAGTGACGTCTTCAGGTCAATGCTGATGTCAACAGTGACGTCTTCAGGTCAACGCTGATGTCAGCCGATGACATCAGCATTGACGTCAACGATGACATCAGCAGTGACGTCAATGATGAAGTCAATAGTGACGTCAGCAGTGATGCAAGCAATAACGTCAGTCGGGTCATGGATCGGGTCGCTCGGGTCGCTCGGGTCAGGTTGACTGGCTACGGGTTCTGCAAATTTCAAATCGAGTATTTTCACCTCTAATCGAGTCGAAGTATTCAGTTTTTCAAGACGAGTTGGTTTTGCTCACCCCTAATTATTTCAGGTTTCTAGGAATTTTATGATTCAAAGTGGTGATCCAACTGGTACGGGAGAGGAGTTGAATCTTGACAGGGAAAGCCTTTTAATGATGAACTGAACTCGAAGTTGCTTCACTCAGGAAGAGGTGTTGTTAGTATGGCTAACAGTGGCCATTACACGAATGGTTCACAGTTTTTCATCCTCTTCAAATCTGCAAATCATTTATTTTATTGTTAGTCAATTCATATTTATTCTTTATAATTGTTTTGCCCATTTTCGTTGGATTTCCAGGACAAGATTGGTTCTTGGTAAGGCAATCCAGGTACAGGAACGGCAGAATCCGGAGCTGTGGTTGGTGTTGGAAAGTACTTAAAGACTAGGAACTCGCAGACTGAGTGTACGGTTGTTGATACCAACATAACAGCAATTTCTGTAACAAAGAAAAGGAAAACCGCTCCCGGAGAATTTAAGGATTTGTCTGCTTGGTAAACCGTTGAGGCTCTTTAATGCATAATATTATCCTTTTAAATGATACAAAATGTGTTTTGGAGCTTGGAAGTAAGAGGTGCACAAATTTGAACATGCATTTTAACACTGCTCCGATCAAAATCACTTCTGCAAAAACCATGGGAGTGAGAAAACCAAAGTTTAAGTGATTGAATTCAAGTATTAAAAGAAATTCCATTTCTAACATGTAATGCATTTACTTATCCAATCCCAAGGCCATATTTGCAATTCCAGTAAAAAAAGAATATATGCTCAGAGTTGTGCAGGAAGAAGGAGAGAAGACAATATGATTATATATGTGCAGGCGGACAAAACATGATGGAGCAGCAGGTGTGTTAAAATCAGGACAAAACAGGCGAGTCTGATGATGTAGTTGGAGAGGTTTTTGGATGTTGCAACTGACGTTATCTTCCTCAACATTAGTTCTATTCTACTGGAGGTCAAAAAAACTTGGAAGAATTAATGGCTTTTTCCATGTCGCAGAGCAGCTAAAACAAGCCATTATGGACCACTTACCACGTCCATTTCTATCCATCTGAAATCTAAATCTAAACTACAACTCTGTGATGTTTGTGGGGAAATAAATCTCAACTTTCGGTGGAAGATTGTTGGTAAAGTGAGGTTTAAACAAAATTGGAAGCCACCCCACCAGCCCTAGTGTGTGTGAGTTTGGTCAACTTGATGTCTTTTTCTCTTATGGAATCACTTTTGTGTCCACTTCAACTCTGTGCAGGAAAAGAAGTATGGTCATGGATACATAAATAAATGAATAGATTTCCATTTAGTAAAAGTAAGACAGACACCTAAACATACATGCTTTTGCTTTTTTTTTCTTTCCCATTGTCCTTAAAGCTTACTACCTCAGTATTTTCTCCCCAAATTGATTAATGAACATGCAAAAAGTAAAAAAGAGTGCTTTAAAATCTAAGTTTAGATCAAACATAAACACATGATTCGTTGCGTGAGGTTGAATTCACTTTCTCTTTTGTCTTCTTCAATTGTGATCTGTACGTGAAGTTTTTTTGCCCTACGGTGGTGAAAAGACTGAAACTTAGAAGCATAGAATTCTGTGGTCACCCATACTTAATTTGCTTTTCGCTTTTGCTTCTCTTTTATTTGAATGAACCAAGCAATTACTAAAATTTTAAAAGAAAATCCATCAAACATCCACTTGTTGCAGGATTCTTCTGCTATTGCTATGATTTTTTAGTATAATACATTGATTCGGGTTTGTATGAATGGTTGTAACGATGATAAAGTCCAGGCTCCAGCAGCTTTACTCTCCCAGTATCCCATTTCCCACGCCTGCTCCCACTATCACATACACCTATATATATTTCACGTTGTATATCATATTTAAATATTTTTATATTTTATGTAATATTAAATAGCACCAATTAACTGTATTATGGTTGGTATAACAATTTATAATCTTTCCCCCATGAAAATCCTGGAATCTCTTTCCTCTTTTGTCAGACAAAAATTCCATTCTTAAAAGGCTAAATTATATTTGCAGCAGCCATCTAATCCATGCTCCATTCCCCCAAAAAAGAAACCTATTTTCCCAGATTCTCAATCTTCTTCTATCTTTCTTTCTTTGGTTTCTCTACATCCATTGGTCTGCTCAGTACTCACCTCTCTTTAAACATTTCCCCAGTACCCATGATCCAAAGTATATGAAATGAATTCAAGTGGACAAAACTAGTTGAGCACTTACATGGTGAAATATTATTTTAATATAATCACCGATTTTATTAATATTAATAGACTGATTTATATGAATGGACCTAAGGGTACTGAAGTACAACAACACCCCTAAAAATTTTAAATTTTTATATATTTTTTATCAATAATCTAATTTTATATTATTTAAATTCTTATAATTTTATATTTTTATATATTTTTTAATAGTTTTCATTTTTATATAAAATTATGGGTTTATCCATTGATAAAGGTTAACATGTTTGATATTTCTAGTAAAATAAACAGATTGATAATATATTTGTTAATGAATGACAAAGTTCCAACTTTCAAGAATCTTAAAAATCTTAACCTCTTTGGCTCTTTCCGGTTTTATGCTGAATTTCAATCTTTAAAAGAACTCTAAACTGTGGGGCTAAATTTATTCAATTTTACAAGTGAATCTTTGCTTAGGATTAAAGGACAAAAATCTCATGCCTCGTTTCAGTATTTTTTTAACTCTAAAAAATCAAAATTAAATCATAAATTTTAATTTTTTTAATTAAAATATACAAAATTAAAATTATCGAAACATAAATAAAATTATCAAAAAAGAGAATGAACTTTTATACAAAATTAAAACGCACTTTTCTTTTTTTAATTATGTATGAATATTAGAAAATAAATTTACATTTCTAATAAATTAAAATGTATATTTACTTTTACGAAATTGAACATATACTATTACGAGAAAATATAAGTATTTTATATTTTTAATAAATTATTTTTTATAGAAAAACGTTAAGTTTGTTCTCTTATTATTTGGTATTAGATGGAGAGATTATACGGTAAACCCTGTTCACCACGTCATTCATGGTCCAAGTAATTAGGACCGTTGATCTTTAAATAACCACCTAATAACTACTCATCCACTAAGTCCATGTAGGAAAGAGATGGTGATTCACTTAGAAAAAAATTAAGATCAACGATCCTGATTGTTTAAGACCATGGAGGACGTGGTGAAGAAGGTTTACCGTATAATTTTTTTATTAGATGGTATAAGCTTGCGAGTCTCAGTCATACGAAGAATGCTTCAACTTTTTCATGGATGAAGAAGACTTCCCTTCGTCTTCTTCAGGAAAGTTCTATCCTTACCATCAACAACCACAAAACCACCCATCTGCCACCGTCACAACCGCCTCCGCCACCGCCTCCACTACGTCCTCCAGTAGACATCATGCTTTCGAAGCTTCTGAATTCTTTACTCAAGACCCTTCTCGTGACCTGAACTTTGATTTCTCTGGCAAGTGGGCTACCGACATCCTCTTGGAAACAGCAACCGCTATCTCTGATCGGAACATTGGACGCTTCCAACAACTCATGTGGATGCTCAACGAGCTTTGCTCACCTTACGGTGACACCGACCAAAAACTCGGTTCTTACTTCCTTCAAGCTTTGTTTAGCCGCATGACAGACTCCGGCGAGCGTTGCTATCGAACGTTAGCCTCGGCATCTGAGAAAACCTGTTCTTTCCAGTCAACGAAGAAGATGGTATTGAAGTTCCAAGAGGTAAGTCCTTGGACTACTTTTGGTCACGTTGCTTGTAATGGTGCAATCATGGAAGCTTTCGAAGGTGAAAACAAATTACATATAATCGATATAAGCAACACTTATTGCACCCAATGGCCTACTTTGCTCGAAGCCCTAGCCACTCGCTCCGATGAAACCCCACATTTGAGGCTGACCACGGTCATCGTCGGTAAAAACGGTGGCGCTTCATGTTCCTCGGGAGCAGCTGCAGGAGAGGATATAATGAAAGAAATTGGAAATCGGATGGAGAAGTTCGCTAGGCTTATGGGAGTTCCCTTTAAATTCAATGTAATACACCATTCCAGTGATTTATGTAGCTTAGATTTATCAACACTTGATATTAAAGAAGATGAAGCCTTAGCCATAAACTGTGTTGGCACCTTGCATTCGATCAGAGCCGTTGATAATCGTAGAGATATAATGATATCGAATTTCAAGAAACTGCAACCGAGAATAATCACTGTCGTCGAAGAAGAAGCTGATTTTGATGTTGGGTTGGAGTTCGTCAAGGGTTTTCAAGAATGTTTGAGGTGGTTTAGGGTTTATTTCGAAGCCTTGGATGAGAGCTTTCCCAAAACAAGCGATGAAAGGTTGATGCTGGAACGAGCCGCTGGTCAGGCCATAGTTGACTTGGTGGCTGGTTCGCCGTCCGAGTCCATAGAGAGACGCGAGCCGGCGACGCGATGGTCAAGACGGTTCCATGGAAGTGGACTTAGCCCCGTGGTTTTGAGTGATGAAGTGTGTGACGATGTACGCGCCTTGTTGAGAAGGTATAAGGAAGGCTGGTCAATGGCACAGTGTTCCGACGCAGGAAAATTCTTGTCTTGGAAAGATCAGCCGGTGGTTTGGGCCAGTGCATGGCGGCCTTGACGACGGTGGTAGCTTTTCTAAAACATGATGGATATAAAAAATTACCAACTAAATTAGTCAAAATCAAATTGTATAATTTTATTTTTATAAATTGAAATGGATATACATTTTGAAAGGGTCAGTGGATCCGTCAGCTGAATAAAATTCCTATCCGAGTTTTTTTTTTAACAAAATGGAAACCTATTAAATTCTATAATATATAAAACTCTAATTTTACCTTTGGTTTATTCTTTGTCTAAAAGATATTTTAAATAAGCTTAAGGTCCTTATTATTTTACTGTACCTGTTGTGCATCTTTGGATTTTTTAAAAAAATAATTAATTTTTTAAAAAATTAAATAAAATTCCAATATCAAACTCAAATATAAAAATAATAATTAATAACAAAGAAATTATATCATGAATTTTTTTATAAAGTTATTCGTGGTTTCAATCTGATTCATCTCATATTTTTTAAAGTGAATCATCACCTCTTTTCTATATATAATTAGTAATAAGTTGTTATCAAATACTTACGTACAAATAAACATTGATTATATAAACCACGGATAACATGATTAAAAAAATTTATGATATAATCTCCCGTTAATAACCTTATTGTTTGTAGCGAATGCCTTCACACTTCAGATTATAGAATTTTTCTTTATCCGCGACCTTTCATTTTGGATTGTTTGCTGTCTATTGGTTCAGCCTCTGGCTAACGTTGGTCAGGTGTTTATAGTTTTTATTTAAATAAATAAGTTTTTTAAAGTTTATTTTAAAATTTAAATAAAAAATTAAAGTACAAGTAAAAAAACATCATTTATAAAAGATAATTGAGAGAACGATGTCATTTTAGGTGGTGTTCTTTGTTATATATATATATTAAAATCTTATAGATAATATCATATGTACCGTAAAGATTGATTTAAAATTCATAATATAAACAAAAAAATCTTTATATTCTAAAATTTAATTTTGAATTGAATTATTTCTCTCATTTCTTCAATATTTTTTTTTAATGTTAATAGTGTATTTGCTACTTATATTCTTTTTATCTATTAAGATAATATATTTTAGTTAATATTATTTTTTTAGCTTTATGAAATAAGTTTATATTAAATTAAAATATATCGACATGCAGTTAACTAACACTTTAATTAAAATTTTACGGAGAATATTGCTTTTATGAATTTAAATAATATTTTTATTATTATATATTTATAAAAAAATTATAACATATAAGAACTTAAAATAAGGTCAACGTAAAATAAGGCATATATGAAATAAAGGATTAGACTAATAAATAATACGCTATAAAGATTATAAAAAGTAGAATACATGTTCTGGTATGTATCTCACAACAACTTGATATATTTATTCTAAAATTTCTCGTATCTCAAATCACCCTTTCGATATCCTTATAAAATCTATTTTTGCAACATAGTCTCAGAGATCACAAATAATGATTGCATTAAGGCACACATTGTGTTTATAAATTTAAGAATTAATATCCAAATAAGTAACTAAATTATGTTTGTAGATATTTTTGGTGTTTAATTTTTTTTTTAACTCTAAAAAAGTATTTAAAGTTTTAATTTAGATAATTTTAAGTGTCTAACCATTAATAAAAAATTATTTATCAATAAAAATGTGACAAGTTGCAAGTTTATATTTTTAATTTCTTTTAATTATTTTTTAAATAAAATTAAAATCTCATTTTTTCAATTGACAATTTTAAATTCTTACAACATAGTCCTCAATTCCTAACCTAAAACCCTAAATCCCTAAATTATCATTGTTATCACCGTTTACTATCTCATCTAAGACCATCATTGTCATCGTCAGACCGTCATGATCGTTTTTCTCAACCAACCATTGTCTATATAATCGACGATAAGTATGCCAACGACTTTTTTTTAGCGACTTTGGTTTCTTTCGATGTTAGGAAACCGATCGAAACATCTACCACTAGTTAACAATGATGAATGGTTAGGGGAAACGATCATGGTAGTACTGCGACGATAGTAGTGGTCTTCGGTGATATAGTAAACATTGATAATGAAGATAATTTGGAGGTTTGAGGTTTGGAGTTAGAGATTTGAGACTATTTTGTAAAGATTTAAGATTTTTATTTTTTTTAAAAATTAAGTTAAAAATAAATAAAATAAAAAATAAATAAAATAAAAAATTAACAAAAACAATGGCCGTCGATGGTTAGAAACTTAAAATGACCACAACTAAAATTTAGACACATATTTAAAGCTAAAAATAATTTAGACACAAAAAATAACTTACAAGCATAGTTTAAGTACTTATTTGGGTATTAAGCCTAAATTTAAATACTTAATTAATAAGAAACCTTATTCAATAATACTTATTATTTATATATATTATTCAATTATTAAGTAAATATAAGCATCAAGTAATTTTTAATCACTAAAATTATAAATTTAACTTAATTAAAATTTTGAGTCAAATTTATAATAATTAATGATTCAAAGAATATAAGATCTATTTATTAGTCCAATGATCATTAGTGTTTATCGTTTTTTACTTTTTGTGTAGGCTCAAACTTCAATATTTATATTGAAAATATTATTATAGCGGTCTTTATTAAAAATAATATAAAGAATATATTATAATTCTCTTTAAAAAGATATGTATACAATAGGTCCCTCTAATTGTACACAAAATTTAAATAAGTCATGGATTGAGGCATGGACCAAGTCAGACTTATTTGGAAAAGAAAGTGCTCAAATAAGCCCTTTAAATTTCTCTAAACATCGAAAAAAGTCTCTTTGCAACTTTTAAATGAAATTTCATTTGATTCATACATTTTTAAATGAAGTCTTTACTATGACGAAATATTGTTTAGAAAAAGATTGAGAATTCTATGTGATATAAGTAAATAATGATAAAAATATCTCTCTTTATGTGTAGGTATACACGATCAACAAATAATATAATAATGAAAAAAATATCATGATCATATGAATTGTCTAGGAATTAAATGTCATGATAAGTATTTTAAAAGAAATAAAGATGATGCCAATTGATTGAGGTTCTAACTATAATAAATGAAGAACTAATTAAAGTGATAAAGTAAACTAAAGTAAAAGATCTTGGAACTGCAAAATAGGGTGTCAACACTGATATGAAATAATAATAATAATAAATGAACATGAATAGTAAATAAACAATTTCGTAGTATGAAGACCACTAACTTAGAAACAATTCGCCTCGATGTGTATACTAGTTGCTTTAGGCGATTGTCTCCCAAAGGTTAGCATAGTCGCTCCAAACGATGTACACCCAAAGTTTGAAGTGAACTACGAAGGTAGTGATTGTCTGAAGTTAAGGGAAGAACTTAGACTTTGCGAAGAAGACAATCAAATTTAACAAAGGAAGCAAAATGCTTTTTTCCCTGAAGATTAAAAATAAGAAGAGAAACATATTATTTATAGGCTGGATGCAAGGATAAATTCTTCCAAGAATCTGATAAAATCTAATTTAAAATTCAAAATTTAAATTCAATAAAATATAATATCTAATCAAATCTTGGATATTTAATTAAATATGATATTAAATCTAGATGGTTATACATTTAAAATTTAAAAGAATTTTAAATTGATTCAACTGCTCCATACCACCTATAAATACAAAGTGAATATGGGATTCAAGTATTACCCATAATCTCCTACTAATATGAATGAATCCTCATGAAATCAGAAATTACAGAGTTCGAGCGACACAAGATAAGAACTAGCGAGATTAGTTACTTAAGTACAAAGTGAGCGAATTTTAACCTAGTACGTAGTGATGATGAGTATTCCTCCAGTTAAATAAATGAAACTAGTCTTGAACTTTTTAAGATCGTGATGAACTCATAAAACATAATTAACCCATTTATCCATCAAAGTCCGCGATGTGAATATATGTATATACACGAAGTATATATTTAGCCGTCTTATCTCGGGATTTTAATAAGTGTACTAGAAAAGTTACTCATTATTTTTTATAGAAGGCAACTAACCCATCTCACTTACATAGGTTATTTCATTAAGTTTATCTAAACATAAACTACCTAAAATCAGGATATGAAATAATTAAGAGCTTTGTATAAAGTTCAAGCTCACAAGAAAATAATGTGATTTTCTTCAAGTTCATATCAAATAAACCACCCAAACTCTGAGAAAATAAATCATTAAGAATAAAAATTTAACCTCTTTGTTCAGTAAATTCAATAATATTCTTCACAATAAAACAATTCAACCTCTTTGGATATAATTTATTAAGAGTTAAAATAAATTCATCATTTCGAGTGATAAATTTTAAGAGTAGTTATTCAACCAAAATCAGTAAATTTATCAAGTCTTTCTCACTAAGACCACCCAAACCTGCGCTATGAATTTATTAAGAGCATGAAGCTCAACTCGTGCATGTACATGAAATGTTATAAGGATTGAGTAGATAGACATGTACATTATGAGTTGTTATATGGTTTTGTTTGGCTACATTGAAATTAGATAACCAAGCTGGATGTCCAACATGAATCACTCATCCAATAGGCTTAAGACCATCCTCCTCGATGAATCTAGAGCTTGTTTCCTGTTCAATCTTTTGGTAAGATGATTATCAAATTTCATCTCCGACTTAACATACTCTAAGGTGAGTATTTCGTTCTTTATTAGGTGTCTCATAAGTTCATGACTATGAATGTGTCTTTTCTTATCATTGTAGGCTTGATTTAGGGTCACATGTATTATAGATTGTGACTCGTATAATTAAGATATCAGAGGGGTCAGTTTTTCCACATAGATATCTTTGCTAAAAGATTTTTAAACTATTCGACTTCTTTCCCAACTAAGTTTAGAGCTATAAACTCTAACTCCATGGTGGAACATGCAATACATGTCTATATGGTAAACTTTTACCTAAAGTGAAATTATATCTACTCGTACAACTTACCTCATCACTATCAGAAACTCAGTTGGCGTCACAATATCCTTCTAAAGTAGCATGATAGCCAAGAAAATCGAATTTCCAATCTATAATACCCTTAAGGTACTTTAGTAAGCGTCTAAGAGTCGTCCAATGTTCATCACTTGGATTATGAGTATATTTACTCAATCTACTCGTAGCATAGACAATATCGGGCTGATTAAAGTTTATTAAGAATATTAGACTTTCAATAATTTTAGCATATTCAACCTGGGAAACACAATTTCTTTTATTTTTAACGAAATAAGTGCTGGAGTCAAAAGGGTTTGAGCATAAATAACATCCCAACTGTCAAATCTCTTTAATACTTTCTCAATATAGTGTGTTTCATCCAAAGAGAATCTCTTATCAAATTCAGTAACTTTGACGCCTAAGATTATATCTACTTCTCCCAAATTATCTCAAATCTAATAGATATTTTTTTGGTTTTGTTAATAGTTTCTATGTTGGTATTGAAAATCAACATCTCATCAACATATAAGCTAATGGTAACGTAATTAGTACCAAATATTCTTGAATACACACATGTATTCACACCATTTATCCTAAAACCGAAACTAAGAATAATTTTTAAAATTTTTTCATATCACTATTTAGGATCTTATTTAAGGACATAAAGAGACTTTTTAAGTCTAACATTTCGTCTTTTGTACCAGGTGTTTCAAAACCTAGTAGCTACTCCATATAGATCTTCTCATATATGTCTCCATTTAAAAAACAGTCTTTATACCTATTTAATGTACTTATAATTTATGAATGGACGTGAGTGCAAACAATGTACGAATTGTTGAGATCTTCATTACATGAGAGTAAGAATCAAAGAAGTCTATTTCAAATTTTTGAGTGAACCCTTAGATTACTAACCTAGCCTTATATCTCTAGGTTGACTTATATGGCTTGAGTTTCTTTCTAAAACCTATTTATTGTTGATAGGTTTAAATCCTCTAGGCAAGTATACCAATTCTCAGGTATGTTTAAAAGATTATTAACTCTAGTTCATCATTAATAGCATTTCCCTAAAACTTAGCGTCAACAAATGTTATAATTTCTTCATAAGTTTTAAGAACCTCATCTAACAAGAAAACTTGATCTATAAGATCTGATAAGTTGTAAAAATTATTTATCTCAAAAATAAAAGAAGTAACAAATTCTGATCCAAGAGAGTTTTTTTTAATCTTTTTTCTCTTACATATTCTAGGCTCTAAATCAAACTCTAGAGTATCTCTGGCAAGTAGACTAAAAGAAATGAATGAAACATTTTTTATATGTGTTTCTAAAATTAATTCATATTTCTTTAGAAGAAAGGTATTTAAAAAAATTGCATCCCTATATTAATATATAGAAAAGTCATGTTGAAACATGAACCTATACGCGACACTATTGATAGCATACTCAATAAAAATTGCATCAACGATTTTGGGACGATGTTGCACTTCTTAAAGTTAGACAAACCTACTTTAGCCAAACACCTATACACTTTTAGGTATTGTAAGTTAAGTGTATAACCTTTCAACAGTTCGTATGGGATTGAATTTAACTTCTTGTGAGGTATTCGGTTTAAGATATGATTTACTGATAGAATGATTTTCCCCATATGTTATCAGCTAACCTAAAATTTATCAACAAATTTATTTATTGTCTATTTTAAAGTTATATTTTTCTCTCGGCTGTGTCGTTCTGTTGAGGAAAGTAAGGGGCAAAAGTTTTATTAACTATATCATTTGTCTCACACACATCTTTAAAAAAAATAAATCCAAATTCATCATCTCTATCGAATTTAACACATTTTATCTTCTTATCAAGTTAATTTTCAGCTTTTGCATTATAAATTAATAAAAAAATTTCAAGTTATCTTTAACTCTAAAAAGATAAACCTTTGTTTATCTAGAGTAGCCATGTACAAAGGTGATGTAGTAGTATTTTCCTTCATTATTCTCACAATTTCTAAAGTCTTCTAGATCAATATGTTTAAGTTCTAAAAGTTCAAATATACTATTAAAAACTATTTTAAAGTTTAGTTTCGTTTGATTTGCTTTACACAAATTTCATATTTTTTTAAGGCTTTTCTCATCTAAAATTTTCAATAACTTCATTCTAGCGTGAATAGATTCACATGATCTAATTTAGCATGCCACATACTTAATATTTCAACAATATTATATCTTTCTTTACTCAATCATACTAAAGTATTGAATATTTTATCTTTTTCGTAAAAAGAATTTTCATGGAGATTTCTGCACATTCTTGAGATAAACAATTCTTTTCCTCCTTAATATTCTAAAGAAAAAAACTCAAAGATATTTAATGGCTACAAATATCTTTTAATAGCATTAATATCTATCATCTTCTCTTTATTTTAGATAAGATCACTGCCTTATAAGACCACAAGAAATATTCATCTACTATGACCAATAGAAACAATCTTAGAGAAATTATTAAGATTATTATTCTAACTTCCGCACTAAGTTAGAGAATATTTATTTAGTAATAGTATTTAATAAATTAGAATAATGAACATAGTAACGCACTAGGTAGGTTTAATAAGAGAGGTGGTACATAAAACAAACTTAAATACCAAACATTTCAAAGAACAAATCCTAGACATGTATTTTTTAAACAATCTCATTACTTTCTAATTATTATCTTATGAATATTTCTCTTCTTTATTTAGGTCTTTTAAAAGTTATATTTAATATATATATATTACCTACAAAAGAATTTTATAAAGCATACTCAAAGATGAATTTTCTACTAAAAAAGTCATCAAGCCTTCGTGTACAACCTAGTCTAAAACATACTCACTAACCTTACAAACTAGGTAAAGGCTTAATGTAAATTCATGTATTATAAATCATGAATTAAATAATCTGATCTTATAAGTAGAAACACAATTTCAAGTAGACCTTGTCTATTTTGACCAAGCCTACAGCTTCAATCCTTGTATTAAGACCCCAAAATTTATCGTGTCCAATATTTTACATCTAATTTGAATCTACCAAATTCAAATAAAATTTATACATAGTTAGCCACATAAATATTTTATTAATAATAATTAAAATAATTCACTGATGGTAACAAGATCCTTATCTTTAAGATTTTGGTTTTTATCACCACCTTCGATAGTTTACCTGTCAAGTGCGTCAAGCTTAAACAAATCCAAAACCAACTTGAAGATAATGTTATTTTTAGAGTAGAATTGTTTCTAAATTGTTGGTTAAGTAGACTACAAAACTGAGCGTCAACACTGATAGTAAATAATAATAAACGAAGATGAATAGTAAATAAATTGTATCATCGTATGAAAGCCATTGCCTTAGAAACAAGTTGCCCCTATGCATGTACTCGCTGCTTTAGGCAATTGTCCCCCTAAGGTTAGCGCAATCGCTCCAAATGATGTACACCCAAAGTTTGGAATGAACTACGACGATAGTAATCGTCTAAAATGAAAAGAACCTGTGCACTACAAATAAAGCTCTCAAATTTAACAAAGGAAGCAAAATGCTTTTCATACTGATGATTGAAAAATGAGAGGAGAAACCTCTTATTTATTGGTTGGATGTAGGGGAAATCCGTTCGAGAATCAGATAAAATCTGATTTAAAATTTAATAAAAGATAATATCCAATCAAATCTCGAATATTTAATTAAATCTGATATTAAATCTAATTAGTTACATGTTTAAAATTCAAAAAAAATTTAAATTGATTAAACAGCTTTATACCACCTATAAATATAGAGTGAATGAGGGATTCAAGTATTACCCACGTGATAAACAATTAACGTAATGATGATTGGAAGGATTGGCAAAGGATGTTTAGATTTCAAGCTAGTAAAGTTAGCAATCGGTAATCTTTAATCTTGATTTTATTACCAAACATATTTTTAAGATAATATTGTCTCTCTCGATGATAATACCCTATGTTCATTATGTAACCCTTAGACCGACCTATACGGAAAACCCGACCTAGAGTAGTCATATTTTTTTTTCAATTATAAATCCAAATTCGAAAATATATCAAAATGACCTGTAACAATAATTGTTCAATCAGGACCACATATAAATCAAGATACAAAATATCATCAAGAAAACAAGTACTAATAAAAGTTTCATCTGAAAATCATTTAAATCAATAGACGTTATAACAGTGTTACAAACAAAATAAAGTATCCTGTAAACATTATTGTTCGCAACATAATTCAAAAATACGTTAACAAAATTTAGGCATAATATACCCTAAATGCAACTGGAAGATTTAAAAATTAAATTAAAATAAATAACCCAAAAATATACAAATCCTACAAGTGCCAAATCCGGGTTTGTATATTTATGAATATCTAAAAAGGGAAAAAGTCGGGTATGAGCTATGGAGCCCAGTGTGTTCGAACATGAATAAAAAATCACAGGTATAGTCAAATAAACAGTAATATCAGAAAAACAAGTCATGCATATGTATGACTTGTTACCCTCTAACCGAACTCCTGGATACAGTTTCTCAGAACAGTATTTGATACGGATGTTAACCTAAAATCGATAGGGAAAAGGTACCGACCTAAGGGAATAATTTAAGGAAATAGGCAATAAAAGTCTCATATCCCTTCTGGATTATCCTGTTTGTAGATAAAGCCGATACCGCATTGGACAAATAATCTTATCGTTCACCAACAAAAACTATAGAACGTCTATCCGAGGTTTTTAAAGTATCTCTTTTAGCCTCAAAATCCAAATTAATACAGTGATCAGATAACCAATCCGTACCCCAAATTAGATCGAACTCCTATAAAGGAAGTTCTATAAGATTAGCCAGGAATACTTCCCCTTCAACAACAAGGGGCATCTCTTGAACATCTTATTCACAGATAAAGATTGTCCCACATGGCTCATAATAGTAACAACACTCTCGGTGTCCTTTAATGAGATCGTAAGGTCTCTAGATACTAATTTAGATATGTATGAGTGGGTGGAGTCATTATCTAACAAAGCAAAGTAAGGGAAAAAAATATGGTAAAAGTACCTACAATAATATCAAGCTCGTCTCTGTCATCTTGACTATAGTGGCATATACAAGTGTTGTCTGACGAGCCTCAGACACAGATGGCCCACCACTTTAGTGGCTTCGGACCCTAGCATCAGATCTAACAGCAGACCCCAAAAGCTTTACTCTGAAAATGCCCTAAAGCTGGTATCTAAACAAATGTCTAAAATTGGGAAGGAGTCTGGGAGTGCACAAGGGTCTAAGTCGATAGTCGCAGAAGGTGGATGAAGGTAGTTTTTCAGAAAATACTCAAAAAATCCACATTAAAAATAAGCTCCAAACTTCTTTATACACTCACCCCTATGTAGATTACCACGCTAGTCACATACTGGTACAGACGAGAATCTAGAAGAACCACCACAGCTAACAGTAGAGTCTTGTGGTGTCGTAGGCCAATGATAGGAAACACCTCTCTGTCTTGGTGTAGAATGAGCCTTGTTATCAAAGAGACTAAAAGATTCGCTATGAATGAAATATCCGTAGATTGACCATGATCCTTCTCGCGGTCCTTATCAGGGAGCCCTCTTACCAGAAAGTTTCTCTAACTCCTCTGCAGTCTTAGCACGGTTAACCAGATCCTCAAATATTGTATCATGATGTATGGCTACTCAGTCACGGATACCAATACAGAGACCCTCAAGAAACTTATCACAATTATCTTTCTCGGTGGCCACTAACCCAATACAATACTTTAGCAGAGCTAGAAACTGAAGCTCATACTCGGCCATTGTCATAGAAACCTTTACCAAGTCCTTAAAGGCCTGACACCTCTCTCTCAAATAACGATCACCCAAAAAATAATTCTTAAATCGTTCCTTTAAGAAGTACAAACTCAGTTTATCGGGGGATACACTAATCACCACAGATTCAAACAAGATGTGGGCATTACCATCAAGCATCGATACCGCTCCCAAGTATCTTTTAGCTGGCTCCAAATCCAAATGATCCATACACCTTTCGGTATTATATAACAAGGTCTCTACATCTAACAGTACACCGGCCAGGGATCCAAAAAAGGTTCTCACTCCATTAGCGATCAAGATCTTGGAGATAGTTGTATCTGGCATAACAGTCGAAGCTCTAACGACTCCCTGTATCAATTAAAGGAATTGTCTACTTAGAGTCTCATCTGACAGTATGGTCACAATCTCGGTACTCGGTTATGCTACCCCTCTTACTGGGGTAGTCATATCAATACTCGCAGCAGGCTGTGGGTCGAGCGGTACCGTGGTACTAGCAGGAATAGAAAGGTTTGGAGGAATTATGGGCGGAGGATCACTAACAAGTTCCTCTACAGGATCAGCAAATCTGGTCGCTCGACCCCGCCCTCGGTTGGATCAACGAGCTTTATGGGCACTCATGTGTCTCAAGTGATCTACAAGGATAAAATTTACTAGATTAGAATTGGCACTTGAGCACCATACACAGTACGTAAAAACGGGTAACATGGCGTTATAGATATTAATTCAAATAGTTTAATAGAAAATTTTTATTTAGGACCCATCAGGGTACAAGAGTCATAAAATCAAAAGCTCTGATACCAATCAAATATAACCCTGTATGCCAACCTATACGGAAAGTCCGACCTATAGTGGTCATATTTTTTTCAATCATAAATCCAAATTCGAGAATATATCAAAATGACCTATAATAATAATAGTTCAGTCTAGATCTCATATAAATTGAGATACAAAATATCATCAAGAAAACCTGTATTGATAAAAGTTTCATCTGGAAATCATTTAAATCAACAGACGTTATAACAGTGTTACCAATAAAATAAAGTATCCTTTAAACATCGTTGTTCTCAATATAATTCATAAATCATTAACAAAATATAGGCACATGTTACCCTAAATGCAACTGGAAGATTTAAACATTATACCAAAATAAATAACTAGGAAATGTGTAGATCCTCCAAGTGTCAAATTCGGGTTCTTCTATCTAAGAATATTTGAAAGAGAGAAAAATTCGGGTATAAGCTAGAAAGCCCAATATGTTCCGACAATGCATAAAATATCATATGTATAGTCAAATAAACAGTAATATCAGAAAAATAGTTCATACATATGTATGTGACATATTACCCTTCAACCGAACTCCTAGAAATAGTTCACCAGAACAGTATCTGATACGGGCGTTAACCTAAGCCTGATAGGGCAAAGGTACCGACCTAAGAGAATACCTTAGGGAATAGGCGGAACTATCCCGATTGTAGCCCGAGAATCGATAATAGATAGGATTACCGTAACTGAAGCTAGGAACCATAAACAGGTGGAATTACCAATCGGATCAAGGCTAAACCTCAGACATTTCACATTATAAACCAATTCTAATATAACAACCATGCAGTAATAACAGAGTAATAATGGGAGTATCAGAAAATAATCAATGTATCATGTATGTATCAAATCAAGAAAATCATACAGGATATATCAGTATATAGTCAAAACACAATATGATCACGCTTAAGATTCAAAACATAAAATCTATATGAAATCCAGGGAAAACAGTCATATGCACATGCTATATTCATTTAATACGAAAAACGGTAATATACAAATATATAGCACACAAGGAATACACCTCAAAAAGGGCAAAATCATATAAGTGGTCGAATGGGCGTTCGAGCCTTGCTCTGCTACAATACTGGACCCTAAAAATACCATGGTAAGTTTATATTAATACGAGAATTTAAATACGAGATTTATTCATTGGGTTTTAAATACATACGAGTCACGAAATGATCTCGGGATCGATCGAAACAGGAGGAGTTGGGCTAGGTTGGTACATTATCGGGAGGAGTATGAGATCCTAAAATTAATCATATATAGATATTAGACCTTAAACTCAAACACTAAACTTAACTTAACTTAGAAGAAAAGTTTGACTAGAAATTTTAAAGTCTGATTTGGAGGCCTTCGAGTTCAATTTTTGCAAAACAAACTTCACGGATAGACTTAGGACGTCAAAAATCATAAATAATTTTTTTTTGGAAAATTTTGACTTTTAGGTCAAAGTTAACGCTGACGACAACGGTCAAAATCAACACCGACATCATGCTGGCATCAGCAAGCTAGGTCAGCAGTCATGCTGAAATCATTGGTCAACGATCAACAGGTTAGTCAACGTGTCTGGTCAACAGATCGTGTCGGTCAACGGTTTGGGTTGGTCAATAGTCCAGGTTAAAGATTGACTGGTTCGGTTGATTTGGATGGGACCAGATCGGTTCAACTTGGGTTGACCGGTTCTAACTGGGTTTAGGTCAGTTTGGATCGGCCGACTCTAGGACACCATCAAGGGTGGATGAAAATCGTCTCTAACGGTGCGTGGAAGCCACATGCGGCCAAAAACGACTGAAAAACAACTCTCCGACTTAGAAATTTTACCAGAAATATCTAACCACCCATTAACAAACCATTAAACCAGAGCAAAGATCACTCTCACGAAGGGTCTATCGATGATGAACGAAAGCAGCGATGGTTGGCTTTTTCTTGCCCTTGAAAGGTGAACACGAAGGGATCAGTGACATACCGAGATGATATCGAGGGTGGATGAAGTGAGCGGATCTCAGAACGGTTTAAAATGCTAGGAAATTTCGAAGCTTTGGGCTCCGATTCTCGACGATTTAGGTGACGGGTGAAGGAGGAAGGATGAGGATTATGTTCGGGGTTCGATGGTCGATCGAATATGGTGGCAGTGGATGCCAATGCTGGAGATGAGCCGACGATAAAGATCAGGGGAATAGGAGAGTTTGAATCGGGGAAAAAAGTTTCCAGATCTTATACTTTTAGATTTCCAATATGGTATATGGTTAAAAAAATTCAATTATTATTATAATTTTATTTACTAGAACTGATACAAAATAACGGTGGGTGAGGGGGGTTAGTTCACAAGAGCTTGCTAGCTTAATAGGCTGGGTAAGTGGCTATCGAACATAAGGTTGTGGGTTTGACACCCCACAATCACACTCCATATTTTTTTAATTTAAAGGTGTTACACATTACTTTCAACATCTATATGTCTACAGTGAGTTTTCAAGTAGTCAACTTGATGGGGCTTCACCCTATACTCCGAAAAGGTAGGTTCACTTTAAAAGTAAATTTCATATATTTGAATATTTTCTATTGAAGTTTCTATCATCAATATTTGATAATTAATTCTTAGATCCTAAGTTTGTTAAGATATTAGGTGATGATAATCATTCAATACCAATTATCACATAGAGGGGCGAAACTGTGTACACGGTACGGTAGGAGGGGATGCCCTCCCAAATTTTTTAGTATAATTGCATTTTTAATCCTTTTTAGTTTAAATATTACTTAAATAATAATTTTTGTGTAGCAAACTGGATTCGGATCCGGGTTAACCCGAGAGATTTGGGCTTGGATTTTGGGCCCGAGTTTGTTTAGTTTGGGCATTGTTGGACCTTAGGCTTGTTGGGCTTGTTGGTTATTGGGCTTAGGAGTTGTAAGCTGCAGGCTTTTTGGTAAATAGCAAATAGGTTGATGAGAAGGGGTAGGTTTTTATTTCTCTACAGCAGAGTGATATCCTCCTCCTCCCTTTTTCTTATTTGTTCTTCATCTTAGAAGCAAGGAAATGTAAGTGTGAAAGGTAAGATCTTTAAGATTTATGGTTGGAATCTCGTTTTTATGGTAGAGAAGATGTTATAGGGTTGCTGTGGATCTTTTTAACAAGCTAAAGAAACGTTAGTTTGATGTAGATGAAGGTTTAGTGGGGGTTTAAGGTGTAATCCGAGAATATGGTTTGGGGGGTGGTTTCTATGTTTTTCTTGATGTTTTTAAGAGTTAAAAACATCTCTTGCAGTGTTTAAGAGTTGGTTTTATCCCCTTCTTATAGAGAAAGAAGTTGGAGATCCATCATCAAGTTTGGGCAAAGGAAAGAGCTTGAAGGGGTGAGTTCGGGTTTGGTGGTTGTTTTTGGAATAGGTTGGTACTCCCAACTATCCTTTCATCATTCACTTCATGGTAGAATACATAGCATGTAGAATCCATGTATGTATGCTTGGTTTGCTTGAAAGAGGTCATTAATGGTGAAATTCGTATTAATGTGATTAATGGCTGGAAATTGGTGTTAAAACACTCTAAACATCATTAATGTTGAGTAGGAACACTTTAGGATCGATTAGATTAAGGTTGGGGATGATCCTTAAAAAATTTAAAATGAAATCTACAGTTCCGTGCAGGGGTGTTGATACTGGTGGCCCGTGTGTCGATACCCCTAAGAGAAAAATAGGCTTCTTGGCTAAGGGTATTGAACCATGGTTTGATACCGATACCTCAAGTGGCATCTGCGGTTCGATACTGGTATCGAATTTGGAGGTCCTTCGTGGTTGATCTTTGAGTTGGTCAAAGGGTATCGATGCTAGTATCGATACCCATGTTTCGATACCCTCTTTGGGTGGGTATCGATGCAGCCTGTTTTGATACCCCATATAAGGGTTTCGATACTCATGAGTAATTTTACCACGATAAGTTAAGATTGAGGCTCAGTAATGGTAATTTAGAGTTCTAATGAATCTTAAGCAATGAAAGGAATTGTTAAACCCCTATTGATGATTTTAACCCTGAAAGACTAAATTGAGATAATCTTAATACGTCTTGTCGTACTAAGATCTTAGGTGGATCGTTTGTGTGGTTTGAGTCCTTGTGTGATGGAAATCCGTATATCTAAAAGTGTTGCAACACGTCGAAGACCATCCGATGTAACCTTTTAGGTGATGATTTGACGATCATCCCGAATGTAGGATCCCGATGCTATGTAGACTCAAGCCTCATTCGAAGATACTTGATGTGAGATTCTAATAATGGATTTAGAGGATCCCGATGCTGTGTGGATGTGAGCCTCAATCTCGGATGTAAGATCTCGATGCTGTGTGAATGCGGGCCTCATCCTTGAGTATGGGGTCCCGATGCTGTATGGACGTGGGCCCTACTCGTAGTGTAGGATCCCGATACTGTGTGGACGCAGGCCTCACTACCCTGTGTGATTTGTTTGATTTGTATATGCTGTGTGTGATAATATACATCTCATTTATGCTATGTGTTAGGCAAGCATACTAGACCATCATATCATGCACAAGATTTATATGCCATGCTTTACTGCTTATGATATGCATGATGTTGGTCGAGTTCGACGTATCCACTAAGCTTTTGCAGCTCAGCGTTCAAAATGTGTTTTCGTGTACAGGTTAGGTGAAGCTGGTTCCGTGGAGTGCCATCAAGGTTCAGATTTCAGCATCGACCATGTTTTTAGAGTACATTTATTAGATTATGGGCTAGTACTATGTTGAACCCTATATGTATTTGTAACTCTATTGTTTTAGTTTGGGTCGAATGTTTTAAATGGGTTGTAATATTTTAGAGCTCTGTTTACTTTAAATTATCTTAGGTTTATATTTTATCTTAAATGAATTTTATGAATTATATCTAAACTTAAATTTGTATTATTGTTGGGCTTTGGAAAGAAATTTTAAAATATAGGTTTCGGGCCGGAGGCCCAATGTAACACCGGGTTGAGGGTGTTATATTTTGTCCCTTCAACTTCTAAATTTAAAGGTTTAATAGGTTTTTATTTCTCCCAACATTGAATACTAGCTCCGTCCCTCGTCACATATCATTAAATATGTAAATAATAAGATCATGCATAATATGTAATCAACCAAAGAATTCAATTACTAAAGAAACTAATATATTAAGCATTCATCGCAAACTCCCTTAGGTAATTTAAAAGATTAGTTCATGGATATTGAAATCAACAATAAGTTATCATTCATAATCATCTTCAAAAAAATCCAGAATAAATTTTAGATAAAGAGAAAAGGAAGAAGATCCCTTTGATGGATCCAAAGCTCTCGAAAAATAGCATAGTCGAAACCCCTTGTCGTCTTTTACCCTTCACTTATCCTTGTGTCTCTAGCATATCGATATTCTATCGTCTTTACTCATTTATATAGGCGTAGTCTCGGGTTATGTTGATTTGGCTCTTGAGTCTTGATCAAGTACTGTTATTTTTTCGAGCATTATTTTCCCTTGGTTTGCCAACCAAGCTATGAAATTCTCCTCCTCCAATAACCTAATCCAATCCTATAGTTTATTTCTAAATCTTGTTAATCATGTACACCACAACAAGAAAAGCATCCCTTGATTCTAGCGATAAAAACTAATCAGTCCTTAACTTCTAAATGCAAATGTGTGTAACTAATGATAAATTATACTAATATACTATAACCCCTTACACCGGTCTAGACACCACCCGTATTGAACGAGTTATACAAGAAATACCAAGGCTAATCCGGAGACTTGCCCCAATAAATAACTCTAAAAATTAAACGACTATTTTTTTTCTTTTATCTTATCTAGATGTTTTATTTTGATCCTACATGTTCATGCATAAATTATATTCAATTGTAGAAGAAACAAATAAAGAATGATGTAACCCCCTCAACCCAGTCTAGATACCACCCGACTTGAACGAGCTACACGGGGAATACTGAGGTTAATCCGGAGATTCGCTCCGATAAACAACCAAAAAATTAAACAACTATATATTCTTTGTTTTATCTTATCTAGATGCTTTATTTTGATTCTACATGTTCATAAATAGATTATATTTAATTACAACGGAAACGGATAAGGAACGAGTCCTAAAACATACAAACATGTTTTAGGGACCAAAATGTAATTTTCTAGAAATTCAGGGACTAATTGTGAAATTAAAGTTACCAACCTTTAATTAAGTTCATTACATGCTTACATGTCAAATTTTAGTCCTAAATAAACGTTATCCACAACATATCATATACAACTTACTAGATGCATTGTAACCTAATTAGCAACAATATATTCAAACTCCTAAGAGCATGTTTCAACTTAACAATCTAACACATATAAGATCAACAACAATATACTAAACATGATCTCTATATGAATTTCAACCTAAATAACCATATCATAGATTCAACTAATAAATAGTCATGCTTCATTATCAACAACACTCAAATTCACACATAGAGATATCAAGAATTAAACTTTCATATTATTGTTACTAAAGGTATACCAATAGGCAATTCAATCCAAGTCACAAGGCTAACATTATCTCGACTAATCAAACATATAATCCCGGCTAAAGGCATCACAATCTAATTTCAACATAAGGTTGAATTTCAAAATATTCCTACATTAAGTTTTTATTCAAGAACCATCAACATAGATAATCGTCCTAGTCATTGAAAGGACCTTTAGCATAAACAACAATCTCAATATGATATCTCATCCCCATTGCTCTTTCACTACTACTAGTGTTATAAAGACATACTTGAGCTTTCACTTGGCGGTTACTTGGATCCTTGTTTTTCTTTGTTGCCTTCACATTAAATACTCTGCATTGCAAGATAAATGAGAGGGTAAGCATAAGCTTAGTGGGTGAATAAAAATATATTTTAAAACATCTTACAATGCAGCCCATAATATACCAAAAATTAATTTTAAAATAAGTCGTACTTTAAGTAAAAATAATGTTCATTGTCGTCAACGCTATCTTTTGGAAAACAACAAGTCTCAAGAGCCACAAAACCTTTTCAAAATACCTTTTTGAAAATACATGCTTAATAAGCAAAACACAAGTCTTACATACTACTCAGAAAAGCTTAGATAAAAACCATTTATTCACATTTCGAATACACATGCAAACTTCGTTGCAAGGTAGCGTGCACTTACTTTTAAAACATATTGGTATTAGTGAACCGTTTAGATTACCACTAAACGTTAGGATAAACGGAAACTCGCGTGTGGCCTATATCGCCAAAAATGCTCGTGATTGACTAACGCAATCATGAAATTTCACATTAGTGTCTGGGATAATTCACCATACTCGAATATGATAAGGTCATTGTTATACCACACAACACTAGGCATCACCTCTAATGCATCACTAAGGAATTTTACACATAAGCATTTTATAATTATAGTGAACTCCTATTCTATTGATCGATCAACTTATCCACGTTTCATCATCTTTAATACCAATATAAAAAAAATCAATGCTCAAGTTTCGAGTTAAAAAAAAAAGTGAAATAAACTCATGTATCCAACCATTACATGCATCAAATGCATAAACCGATAAAAATTACTTTTATCATATTTTCAAAATAAAATCATGGGAGCATCATATGCATATAAAAACCTCTAAAAATCAATCTCATGAGCATTAAAAACACATGCATATTCACAACACAATATGAGCATAACTAAAACACATAGTAAAACACTACATAATATGGGAACCTTTAAAAAAGCAATACTTTAAACTTACTTCTGAGTATAGGAGGTTTTTCACACCTTCCCTACACCCCAAACCTTTGAAAACACATTTAAAACCATGCTTAATTGGCATCCCTCATAATCCACTCACCGATTTATCGAAACTTGCTTGACAAGTCACTTGAAAACGTGATTCGACTTTCCGATCTCGCTCAAACTTGTTCCTATACCTCTTGACCTAATTCAAGCATCAAAACCAGAGTTTTTAGTGCATTATAACACACCAAGACATCCCTCAAGCTGGACCAATACATGAAAGCCCCTTAAAACAACATAAAACCTAACCGAAACTCACTGAAAACCTCTTTAAACACCACCTAAACCTTATGTCTGGGATTAGATACTTAAATGTCATCTTAATTACATCTAAAGAATTCAATATTCATGTATTTAGGTATTAAAAACAGCCATGTAAAACCCTTGAATGAAATTAAAAAAAACAATAGAATTTTTATCACGAAAACCAATTTCATTGATTCAAGATTTTAAAGATTGTTGCAATCAGTTAAGAACTTAGGAATTTCATTAAATAACTTTAGTTTTTAGAGGTTTAAATGATTCTCACCTCCAAAAATAAGAATTATGGTTAATTTAAGTTGAAATAGGAATAAATCGATATATTATTAAAATTATATGGTTAATTTTTATAATTAGGGTTTAGGGTTAGATATTTAAAATTCATCTTAATTACATCTAAGCACTTCTATATTCATGTATTTAGGCATAAAAATAGCCATATAAAACCCTTAAATGAAATTCAAGAAAACAAAGGAATTTTTATAAAAAAACCCGATTTCATTGACTCAAAATTTTAAAGATTGTTGCAATCAATTAAGAACTTAGGAATTGAATTAAAGAACTTTAGGTTTTAGAGGTTTGGAAGATTCTCACCTCCAAAATAAAGAATTATGGTTAATTTAAGGTTAAAATGGGACTAAATCTATATATTATTAAAATTATATGGGTTAATTTTTAGAATTAAGGTTAAATTAAAATAAGTGTAGAACTTAACGATTAATTATGTAATTGTATCAATTTATATTAACTGTCACGTTATTAACCGTTAATTTTTTAACGATAATTGACCAATTTGTTATAATTTTTAAGTCATGGGACTAATTTATAACTTATAATAGTCGAGTGATGCAAAAGATAATTGGAGCATAGTTAGGGTACCATTTATGTAGATTCCCTTAACTTTTATTATAACTAAAGGAACATCAACAAGCAATTCAAGACTAAGTTACAAGCTAACATCAACTTTCATAATCATCCTAGTTATTGAAAGTATAATTAGTATAAACAATAATGTTAATAAGATATCACATCCTCATTCCTCTCTAACAGCTACTAATATTATAAAAGACATATTTGAGCTTTCACATGGCGTTTATCTAGATCATTGCTTTATTTTGCTGCCTCAACATTATTTATTATGTAGTGCAAAGTAAAAGAGAGGGTTAACAATAGCTTAGTGAGTGAAATAAAAACATATTTAAAAATATCTTACAATATAGACCATAATATAACAAAATAAATTTTAAAACAAGTTATGCTCTAAGTAAAAACAATTTCTATGGTCGTAAATACCACTATTTAAAAAACAACAAGTTTACAATCGCTCAAGAGCCACAAAACCTTTTTAAAATACCTTTTAAAAACACATGCTTTATAAGCATAACACAAGACTTACATGCTACACAAAGCAAAGCTTAAATAAAAATCACTTATTCACAAATCAAATACACATGTAAACCTCATTGCAAGGTATCATACACTTACGTTTCAAACATATTGGTATTAGTGAACCTGATTATACTAACACAAATCTTTAGGATAAATGGACTCATCGCATAATTGACTATCATAATTCATTCCCCATGATTGACTAACACAATCTTTGGAATCTCACCTTAGTGTACGGGATAGTTCACCATACCCGAATTTGATAAGGTGCAGTTATACCACACAGCACTAGGCTAACCTCTAATGCATCACCAATGAATTTATCCACTTATGAATTTTGTAATTTATAGTACACTGTATATCCTATTGATCGATCAACTTATCCACGTTATCGTCATCTTTAATACCAATATAAAAATAAAACCAATAATCAAGTTTTGAGTTAAAAATATTGGAATAAACTCATGTATCCTACCAATACATGCATCAAATGCATTAATCGATAAAACCTCTTTTTATCAAATTTTGTAAACAAAATCATGGAAGCATCAAATGCATATAAAAACTTTTTAAAAATATCTCATGAGCATTGAAACATATTCATATTCACATATGCATAAGTATAATACGAGCATGACTAAAACACAATAAAAACAAGGCAAAATATGAGAACCTTTAAGAAAGCAAAACGTTCAACTTACTTCAAAGTATAGAAAGGTTTCTCACACCTTCCATACACCCCTAAACCTTTGAAAACACATTAAACCATTGTCGTAGCAATGCACTCTCATAATCCACTCACCGATTTACCAAAACTTGCTTGACTAGTCACCCAAAAATATGATTCGACTTTCTGATCTCTCTCAAACTTGTTCCTTTACCTCTTGAACTGATTCAAGCATCAAAACTAGAGGATTTAGTGAACTATAATATACCCAAACATCCCCCAAGTTGGGCCAATACTAAACAGTCCCTAAAAATACCATAAAACTTAATCGAAACTCTCCGAAAACCTCTCCATACACCACCTAAACCCTATGTCTAGGATTAAATACTTAAAATAAATCTTAATTACATATAAAAAATTCAATATTCATGTATTTATGAATCAAAAATAAGTCATGTAAAACCTTAAACAAAATTCAAGAAAACAATGGAATTTTTATCAAGAAAATCGATTTTATTGATTCAAGACTTTAAAGATTGTTTCAATCAATCAGAACTTAAGAATTTCATTAAAGAACTTTAGGTTTTATAGGTTTGAATGATTCTCACCTCCAAATTTGACCTAATCTCCTTCCAAGGTTTAAAAACAAGTAAAACCGAAGAAAAGCGAAGAGATTTTGAAGAAGAAAAATATAAATAATTAACTAAACGAATTTTTATTGAAAAGATTGGTGTTTACATTTGAAAATATGATGGAGTTGCTTCCCAAAAGAGGAGAAGTTGAAATTCTAAAAGAAAATAGGTTTATATTTTGATTAAAATAGGTTTTAAGGATTAATATTAAGTTATTTAGGTTATTAATTAAAAATATGGGTTATGAGTTATTAAAATAGGCCCTTGTAAGCCTTAGATCAACTTAAATTAGGATAGAATCAAACCCCCTTAAAATTCAAAGTTTTGGCTTAGTTTATAAAATTGTCCTTAAGTTTTCTATTTGTACAAAATAGTCACTAATTTCAAAATTATGGGATTCAAGGGTCAATTTTAGAAATTGAATTGACCAAAGTCAAATATATATAAAATAAGAATTTTAGGATATTTTTATATAATTTATTTTAATTTAAAACTAATTTTTAAATATTTAATCCTAAACTAAGCTAAACCAACAAAACTGGTTCATTAACTTTTAAGCTAATTTTTTGGGCACTACGTATACACCTAAATTCAAGCAATAGTATGGCAGTACATACATAAAATTAACTTCTAAGCTAATTTTTTAGTACGGCATTATAGATTTTCAGTTTTTTAATAAAATTAAAAAATATATTTTTAAATAATAAAAATTAAAAAATATTAAAACTACGTCATGTATCGTATTTTTATTGTGTAACTATTTTTCTAATATTAATAAAAAATAAATATAATTTTTGAGTTATAGAATAAAACATTAAGAATTAATTTAACCCAAAACAAAAATTATACATCAAACTAAAAAATTATAATGTAAGTACATTTTTAACGTTTAAGCTTTTATTTTTCTACTTAAGGTGTTGATTGTTTAGTATCAAGCTCAGATTTAATATCCACTGTTAGTTGTTGCAGATTAAGAGAAAAAAAAAAGTTTATTGCTCATCGTAATTGAAGAAGAATTTTTTATGTTTCTTGAAAAACTAAAGAAAGGAGAATTGAGAGATTGAGTTTCGATAGATATAGAATGAAAGAGAAAAAGAGTTGTTTATTATTTTCAATATGTTTTAATTTACACGTGTAACTCTATTATACAGAGTAAAAAAAATAAAAGAAAGAAAGATAATTATCCTATAACTATCAACCATCTGTTAAGAAACTTAACAGAAAAATATAAAATTCTATTTTTTATTATCGATTAAAATTTTATTTGAGTAGAAGTTTGTTTTAATATGAGCAAAGAGCAAGACCGGCTTACAGGATATAAGAAGTTCACCCGATCTAAAAACCCGATTGAAATCTATTCAAGTTAGAATTTGTTTTGTCTCGAAATGTAATGACCCAAACATGATTTGTATTCGACTGGTTATGGTTACTCGAAAATTAATTTTTAAATTTTTTTATTCGATTTAGTTCTCATTTAATTAAAATCAAATTATATATTTTAAAATTATTTCAATTTGATCATAGAAAATTAAATTAGTGATTATAAAATTGGTCTTAGAGAACTAATTTAATGATTTAGGTTTAAGAAATTAGTGTTGGGCTTAAAAATTAATAATATACATATATTAATTCATAAATAAATTAAATACATATATTAATATACATTTAAGTATATATATATATATTATATTATGAGTATATTATATAATATATTAATACTTAAAGTATAATATATATAAATATATTATATATGTATTAAACTATATTATATACATAGTATATATTAATGTATATTATATACATATATTAATGTACATTGTATTGTATATAAATATATATACATATACTTATATTATAGAGAGAGCGAGTATTAAACATTCTCTATTTTTTTTTTGAACAAATGCAGGTAATTTTATTAACAAGAAAATACTCAATATTATAATAATGGTTTACAATTATCATTGTAAACTAAAAATATAATTTGATCATTTTCTTAAAACTAGCCACTCTAGATCAGACAAGGATCATACACGAAAAAGTTTAAAACTTATCCAAAGATTCGATCGAAAAGATAGATACGAACAAATCTGATTGCATCAGTAAATGAACCAAAAGGGGATCAATCTATGAAGATCACTGAGAAACGCAGATCAGAATAGAGCGTCGCGGTAAACTATTCACGAGCGTAAACCGCGTATCCATATTCAATCCGAGGGTCCAAAGCAAGAAAGATCTTCGTGATAACAAATAAGTGCCATCTTGATCAGTCGTGACGTCGTCAGATCTAACCTTAAAAAAACAAAACAAAAAAAAACATGTCATATTTAATATAAATTCTATATAGTATACATTCTCTATTTTATATATAGTATACATTTCATATTTTCATATATAATATAAATTCTATACGTAGAATATATTTAATATATAGTATAAATTCCATATATAGAATATAGTATAAATTTTTATATTTCTATTTTTAAATGCATTAAATTATTATATATAAAAATTATAATGTATTAAAGTAGATTAAAATTAATTTTTTATCAAATTTAATTATTATTAATTTATAATTTTTATAATTTAGTTTTTATAATTTAGTTTTTATTTTAAATTGACTACTATTTATTTTTCTAATTTAGTTTAGTGTTTTTAATAAGATAATATTTTATTTTATTAATGTTTATCCTTTTTAATTTAAAACTTTATTCTTTTTAGTACAATATTTATTCTTTTTTTAATTTTTGTAATTTAACTCAATTTTTAAGATCGAAAATATTTGATGATATTTTTGTTTAGTCTAGTACGTAATATTTAGTTTTAATGAATTCTAGCTAGTTAAAGACATTAGATATTAAATAATTAATTTGAAATGAATAATTAACCATTCAACCCAAAATTTATCAGTTATTTAGTTAATTACTTATTTATACCAAACTCAAATTTAGTAATCTTAATTAATATGAATTTAAAACCCGAATTAATTGGACCTAAAATAAAATCGACTTGAAATGAACCTGTCAATTATTTGATTTAGACCCGAACCATTTAAACCCGACCTGAAAAAGATCCAACTTGAAATGAACTCGCACTCGACCCGAATTGAGTTAAAACATCCAATTAGTTTGAAATAACTTATATATAATTTTACCTGACCTGACATTACACTACCTGAAACTAATCCGAATAATTATTCCTATATCCCCTACCCGCCTATAACAGGAGCTTCCTGAGCGCTTGCTCAGAGCCTCTGCTTTCAGAGAGCCTCATAAAATAACAGTCTAATAATGATGCCAACAGAAATTATACATAAGCCCATGGTGGACACATAGTGACGAGAAAAATGCTAGGGTCCCACAATACCGCTTCTTTCATTGGGTGGCTGAGTGATTTAAGTGCAACGAAAGTGTAATTCAATTTATTGAAAATTGAGGAAAAATTAATTTCTTAATAAATTAAAGGTAATATAACGTTAAGATGGTCTTAAAATAAATTTAAGGTATAATGATAATTTTAATCTTAACGTTTATGATTTTTATCATTTTGACTCTTATTTTATTTTTGTGATAAATTTCACCCTTAATTAATATCTTTTTGACAAATATCTCATTTTTTAACTAGCATGATGATTAGGAGAGATTATTAGTTGAACCTTGTTTACTGCGTCATTCATGGTCCAAGTAACCAGAACTGTTGATCTTTAAATAACCACCTAATAACTACCCACCCATTAAGTATCGGTAGAAAAGAGGTGATGATTCACTTGGAAAAAAAAAATTAAGATCAACGGTCCTGATTAATTGGGACCATGGATGACGTGGTGAACAAGGTTCTCTTAATAATTTTTCGATGAGTAGATAGATGAAAAAACTAACGATAATGATATGCCATATATATGTAGAATTATTTTATATTTTATGTTAAAATAAAATTATATTATATATATATTCGTTATTATCGTAAAAAATTTAGCAATAATAACATGTCATATATATGTAGAATGAGCCTAGATGTCATGTTATTTAAAATATAGGCATAAAGATAATTTTTACCCTTAACGTTTATAGTTTTTTATCATTTTGGCCCTTATTCTTTTTTTGGTATAATTTTAGCCTTTGGCCTATATCTTTTTAACAAATACCTCATTTTTTAACTATCATGTTAACTAAACCGTTAAAAACTTAAGAATGATGACATGTCTTTTATATATATATATATATTTTAAATGGCGTAGAATCTAACCTATTAAATATAAATATATATATATAATACAAATTTTATTCTGATATAAAATATAAAATAATTAAAATTTAAATAAAATATTAAAAATTAATTAATTTTAGTTAGTGGTTACTCTTATTCTTATTTTTTAATTATATTTTAAGTTTTTAATTAATTAAAAATATTAAAAGTTGTGTTATTCTTATTCTTATTTTTAATTATATTTTAAGTTTTTATTGGTATTTTTAAATTATGATAAAAAATTATTTGATCGATAAATTTACATTAAAGAATATTGGAAGGATAAACTTTTTCAAATCACAATATTATAGGTTAGTGATTTTATTTTATTATATTAATTGTATGTAATGTCTTAACAAAACAATGATAAAAAAACATACATTAAATTTTAAATTTTATTATAAAACAGTCATCATATAAGTTAGTGGTTATCTTTTAGTATATTAATTGTATGTAAGGTAATTTCTTTAAAAAAATGATAAAAATAGATATTAAATTATTTATAAATATATATATTATTTTTAATTTCTTAAATAAATACATAAATTTAATGAAAAAGTTTATTTTTTTCTGAATAAATAGACCTAATAATAAAAAAAATGTGTTTAAAATATTAAATTAATTGTTTAATATAATAAGACAAATAAAAATCTTGTATCTCTTTTCAATTACCTCAATGTTCTCTCCAGTTATAAATGCAACCTCAATTTTTCTACAGTTATAATCATATCTTAGAAGTTGGTAGTACAATGACATACCAAGCGGTCATTATATGCAAATTATTAAAATAATGTTTAAATGGGTAAATGCATGTATGATGCAAATGCAGATGCAAATGATGCAAAATGTATGCAGATAGAGATATTGCTCCTTGTTGGTAATCACCTTACTAGATTACTTTCATGAAAAATAGAGAGTCTCTTACAACATTGGGGGAAACTAGTCCTATACATCAGTACTATTATAGTATGCCTAAAGACCAATCAAATGATGATTGTAAGGATACTTTTATTTACCAATTTTATTGAATAAAGATATTATCATTGTTGTTTTCAGTTATACGTGTCAATGTATAACATAAACTAAGAAAAATAAGGTCTATATAATAATATAAGTATTATTATTAAAATATCCTTAGTCGAGTATTATTATGGGTATGAACAATAATCATACGCTTAAGACTAACATGTTATTAATTGATGACAATGAATATTATTATCATCTATTAATATATTCATGTAATAATTCTAATCTCTATGTCAATGACAACTCATTGTCATCAATTAATAACATGTTAGTCTTAAGTTTATTATTATTGTCCATACCCATAATAATACTTGATTAAGGATATTTTAATAATAATACTTATATTATTATATGGACCTTATTTTTTTTAGTTTGTTATACATTGACACGTATATTTGAAAACAACAATGGTAATGCCTTTATTCAATAAAATTGGTAAATAAAAATATCCTTACAATCATCATAGGTCTTTGGGCATACTCTAACAGTACTGATGCATAGAACTAGTTTCCCACAATGTTGTAAGATACTCTCTATTTCTCGTGAAAGTAATCCAGTAGGGTGGTTACCAACAAAGATCAATATCTCCATCTGCGTACATTTAGCATTATTTGCATCTACATTCGCATCATACATGCATTTACCCATTTAAACATTATTTTGATCATTTGCATTCCTAGATATCTTGTCTAGTTCACTTAAGATATCCACATGACTCTAATTGGATGGGTAATCTAGTTCTCTACATGCAGTGTTGGTGCTAAAGGGGACTTGAATTGTCTAAGCTATCCTCTACTAAGAGTAGCAAGGCCCTCGATCATCATCCATTATAAGCTCATTTTGACCGGGATCAATTTAGGGGGACCTGTTCGCTTATGCCCATACGAAAGAATGATATCATCACGAAAGCATAAGGTAGTGGAGCCCCGAAGGTACTTCGGCTAAGGACCATACGGGAGAATGATATCTCCACGAAAGCATTAACCTTTTTCCCCACTTAGAAGGATGAATTTAGATGTAAATTTTAAATGCGAAAAAATAAAAGCGCAAATTCAATTGAACATTAATTTGATCGTCACTTTAGCCCGTAACCTTTAATATTCGTGAAGCGGTAATTATTTTTAAAGCTCGACTCACTTTTTGTTTTAGAAAAAAATTATCCCCAGCGAAGTCGCCTTTTGTAGTGATATGAAAAAATCACGAGTGTAGCTAAAAATTGTTTTTCGATGTTGAAAAACATTTTAGGTTTGATTTTAAAATTAATTTCTTCCACGTGGGGGTTTTCAATTTAAAATATGTTTCGAAAATTGGAGTCTCCACTGGCCATTTTGGTAAACCAGACACCATAAAATCAGAGATTTTTGAAATTATGATTAGGGAATCGGTTATAGATGGGGATGGATTAGCACACCCAAAATGTAACCTCCTCGACTCGGTTTAAACACCACTTGGCTCGAACGAGTTACATGGGGAATACTGAGTCTAATCTAGAGACTCGCCCCGATAAACAACCCTAAAAATTAAATGGCTATTTTTTCTTTTATCTTATCTAGATGCTTTATTTTGATCCTACATGTCCATGAATAGATTATATTCACTTGCAGCGGAAACAAATAAGGAACAAGTTCTTAAACGTAAAAACATGCTTTAGGGACCAAAATATAATTTTCCAAAAACTAAAGAATTAATTACGAAATTAGTGTTACCAATCTTTAATTAGGTTCTTTACATGCTTGCATCTCAAATTTCAGTCCTAAATACACGTTATCCACATATCATATATAACTTACTAGATACATTGCAACCTAGTTAGCAAAAATTGATTCAACTCATAAATAGTCATGCTTCATTATCAACAACACTCAAATTCACACATAGAGTTAACAAAAATCAAACTTCAATGTAACTATATTATAACTAAAGGTATACCAATATGCGATTCAATTCCATGTCACAAGGCTAACATTGTCTTAACTAATCAAAACATAACCTCCTGGCTAAAGGCATCATAACCTAATTTCAACATAAGGTTCACGACTTTCAAAACATTTTTACATTAAGCTTTCATTCAAGAAACATTAATATTGAATATCATCAATATGTATAGCATGCAACTATTTCAAGTTTTCATGGCATAGAAATATTCACTAAATTATAAATTCATCCTCATTGCTCTCTCACTACTAGTAATGTTATAAATACATACTTGAGCTTACACTTGGAGGTTACCTGGATCCTTGCTTCCCTTTGCTGCCTATACATTAAATACTCTGCATTGCAAGGTAAATGAGAAGGTAAGCATAAGCTTAGTGAGTGAATAAAAACATATTTAAAAATACCTTGCAATGCAGCCCATAATTTACCAAAATCAATTTTAAAACAAGTCATGCTCTAAGTAAAAACAATATCTATGGCCCATCAACACCACTATTTGAAAAAGATCAACAAGTGTATATAACCATGGCTCACAAGCCACAAAACCTTTCAAAAATACCTTTTTGAAATCACATTCCATATAAGCAAAAACAAATCTTACATGCTACACATAGCAAGACATAAATCATTTGAGCTCAATATTAAAATACATGCATTTCAATTTGCACTAAAAACAATAATTAGTTTACACTTGTGTTTTTCTCGTGTTGCAATATTAGTGAACCATTTATACTCACCTTTAACCGTTAGGATAAATGGAAAACATGTGAATGACATCATACACCAAACACACAGATTGATTATCACAACCTAAAGGTCCCACCTTGGTGTACGGGATAGTTTGCCATACCCGAATGTGATAAGGTGACTGTTATATCACACAGTACTAGGCTAACCTTTAATACATCACTCAAGGAATTTAAAACACGTACGAATTTGTATTTATGGAGTACTCACATTCTATTGATCATCTTAATACCCAACACAAAACAAAACCAAGGCTCAAGTTTTAAGTCAAAAACAATGAATTAACCACATGCATCCCACTAACACATGCATCAAATGCATAAACCGATTAAAACCATTTTTCTCATATTTTCAAAACAAAACCGTGGGAGCATTATATGCATATGGAAACTTTGTAACAACATCTCATGAGCATTGAAACACATGCATATTTACATATGCACAAGTATAACACGAGTATGACTAAAATAAATAGTAAAAACAAGGCATAATATGGGAACCTTTAAGAAAGCAAAACATTTAACTTACTTCGGAGTGTAGAGAGGTTTCTCACACCTTCCCCACATCCAAACCTTTGACAACTCAATTAAAACACTACCAAAGCAGGTTACTCTCATAATCTACTCACAAATTTACCGAAACTTACTTGACAAGTCATTCGAAAATGTGATTCAGCTTTCTGATCTCCTTCAAACTTGTTATTCTACCTCTTTACCTAATTCAAGCATCAAAACTAGAGGGTTTAATGCATTATAACACACCTTAACATTCCTCAAGTCCGAGATTAGATATTTTAACCGAAACTCAATAAAAACCTCTTCAAACACCAACTAAACCTTAGGTCCAGGATTAGATATTTAAAATCTATCTTAGTTACATATAAAAACTTCAAAATCCATATATTTAGGCATAAAAAACAACCATGTAAAACCCTTGAATGAAAATCAAGAAAACAATGAAATTTTTTTTATCAAGAACTTTGGAATTTCATTGAAGAACTTTAGTTTTCAGAGGTTTAAGTGATTCTCACCTCCAAAATTGATCCAACCTCCTTTCAAAGTTTAAAAACAAGTAAAACCGAAGAAAAACAAAGAGATTTTAAAGAAGAAAATATAAGAAAAATAAACCAAAAAATTATTAAAAATAATGGATATTTACCTTAAAAATATGATGAAGAATATGTCTTGGGAAGGAAGAAACCAAAATCTTGGAGAAGAGTTTAAAGCTTGATGCAAAAATAGATTTTTTCAAGTAAAATTGAAGAAGAAAATTATAAAGAATTAACCAAATGATTTTTATTTAAAAGATTGATGTTTACCTTTGGAAATATGATAGAATGGATGCCAAGAAGATGAAAGTCGGAATTTTAAAATTAGGTTTAGGTTTTTGACATAAAAATAGGGTTTTATGATTAATATTAGGTGATTTAGGTTATTAATTAAAATTATGGGTTATTGGTAAATAAAATAGGCCCTTAGAAGGCTTAGATTAGTTAAAATTAGGATTTGAACAAAGCTCTTTAAAGATTCAAAGTTTTGACTTAGTTTATAAAATTATCCTTAAGTTTTCAATTTTTATAAAATAGTCTCTACTTTCAAAATCTTAGGGATTCTAGGGTTAATTTTCAAAATTGAGTTGAACAAAGTAAAATATATATCAACAAAGGAATTTAGGATATTTTTCCATAATTTATTTTATTTTAAAACTAATTTTTAAGTATTTAAACCCGAACTAGGTTATACCGGCAAAACTGGTCTAACTTCTAGGCTCATTTTTGGGGCGTTACACAAAAATTGATACTTTATTTTATTATCGCTTTATTAATATTAAATTTTTCGGGCTAATTTGACGATCGAATTAATTTTTAATTAAATATAAACAATTATTTTAAAGCACCTAAAATCGAAGGTAAGCGTCTGAACCACCATCACTACACTGAAATTGACCTCGCTTACGACCGAATTTAGGGGCGGCATTGAACAATTTAATAAAGGTAGTTATGCAAACATTATATAAACCTAATATTTAATATAAATGATTGACAAACATATGAGAAATACACGTAAAATCTACAACGCTAATATGAAAATGATAAGATTAAAGTAGGAATGGTTATTAGAAATGAAAATGATCATGAAAAAAAAAAAGTAATAAAATATATTAAAACTTTGACTTATAAACTAAAGACCCACGTGAACATTTAATGACTTAAACTAAAACAAATATAAACTGGGAAAGATTTAGACATAAAAATAACCAAATAATTTAACTTCCAAAATTAAAATCATAAATAATAAAAAATAATATGGAAAAGGAAAAAAAATGATTTTATGCAGCTTTCCGAACGAAAAATTATATTATGGGTAAATCTCACTACGTGTCCATGGACCAACCACTAAAAATCATCCATCTCCTCACTTTTTTCATGTCATATATTTTCTAGAGTGAATCTTCTTTCATATTTACTATTAATTTATTTTAAAATACATGTTTTTAAATAAAGATTCATTTAAAAAATATGACATGAAAAAATTGATGAGATGAGTGATTTTTAGTGGTTGGTCCCCTAACTGACGTAGTGAGACATACCCATGATATAATTTCTCCATAAGAATATGAATTCCATTTAAAGAGAACGAGACCAGATTAAAATTTCTTTCCAAAACATGAGGATTGAGAAATCATATTCAAAACACGATCTTACCGATTAACAGGGGTAATCAATTTAACCTCGGGTGAAAATGAAAACAAAACCCCAGTGATTAAAAGTGTGATACGGATGTGAGGGGACCCTTGAAAATAAGTATTAAAACATGGAAGCACTAAAGGGAAATTGGACCAGAACAAAAATAAATTTTAATTACTATAAAATAACTTCTTTGGTCAAAATTTGACCCCCCAAAATGTCGTCTGTTATCCAGAGATTTTCCAGAAACAACCACAAATTCTTCCTTTGTTCTAATAATTTCCAGAATTCAAAAAAAAGAAATTTTAAACCTCTCTTGTTCGACATTCAAGACCGAACCTAAACCCCAAAGCAACAACCTGCAGATTAGAAATAACGTTTTTTGAAAACTTAAAAAGAAGGGATTCTTCCCATGCTTCCTCCGCTCGCCTTTGGCTCACACTCTAAAGGTTCCTCGCCGGCGACAGACCCGAAGGTCTAAAGGGAAGTCTCTCCTTTCTCGATTTACCTTTTTGTTTGATTTTATTAATGCAATGTAGGGGTGCGAAGAAGGGAAGAACAATGGAGATTTTTACCAGTTAAGAAAATTGTTTTTTTTTTAAGATTGAATATGGATTCTCTTTTACAATGCTTCTCCATCTCTCTTTTCTTTTTCTTTCGTTCGATTCTCTGAAGATTTTTGATTTACAAGATGATGATGATTTTTTTTTGGTTCAATTGACTCTGTTTTTTTTACCATGAGTTCTCTTTTGGATTTAAATTCTCGTTCATAATCTTGATAATCATTGTCTTTACTGTTGGTGATGCTTCCTTTATTTTCTGGATGCCTTTGATTTAAATTTTGACATTGATTTTTCCTTCTTTTCGTGTATATGGTAAAAATCGAAAAGCCACTGGGTAATTAATGGTCCGCGCGTGGAAACTGGAGCGCTTGGCGCTTCTAGAAGTTTCAAATCTGACAGTTAATCTCCATGCTCGTCCGACAGTCGTAGGAGAGGGCTGCACACAGAAGATGGATTACCCGATCAGTCTCATCTCTTAAATTTTTTCAATTTGGGTCTAGTCCGAATTGGACTTGTAATTATTAATTTACAAGGGTTTTGTAATTAGTGGACCAATGAACTTTAATTATTAATTTTTATGGTTTTTTTTTCAGTTATAAAACTCGGGCTAATATATTAATATAAAACTAACATAATATATAATAATAATACACATATATGATATATTACACCACATGCATAATTTATCTTAAAATACGAGTAATTCACACAATATAATAATAAGCATACAACACTTAGATACATATAAAACATACATATTAAATATATAACAATATAGACCCTTATTCGAAACGTAAAATTAAAGTTTTTTATTTACGGTTAAAAATGGGTGATTATAAGGATTAAAAGATTTTTATTCGTAATAAAATATATATTCTCTATATAAAAATTTAATTTTAGCTTAAGGTCTCGAAAATTTTTGATACGGACCTGATAGGAAGATTGAAGTTTCCTATCAGGTTAAGATATTAGATGTTGGGTTTGTTTTTCTATTAAACTTTTATTCTTCTAAAAATGAGAAAATCCTATTAAAAACTTATGAAAAAAGTTTTAAATTCTCTAAAGTTGCAAACGTATTATAAAGATGCATTAGTTAAAAAAAGTTACATAAACATTCTGATTTTAATTTTTAAAAAAAATTTATCACCTTTAAAGTTATCATTTAAAAAACCCTAAATATATAAATCTTTAAATTTTAAATTAAATATTTAAATCCTAAAATAAACTGCTTGAAGAAAAAAAAAAGTTTACTATAAGTGCGTCGAATATTTTTATCTCTTGAAAAATGAATTTATTGATTATATATTTTATAATTTTAAAAGATAGAAGAGACAATATTAATTTATATTTTTTAGAAAAATGTAAAATATAAACTAGAAAAAAATATTTTATAAACTCATTGTATTATTTATAGTTTTATTTTTTAAAAAAAAATAGGTTTAAGGGTCTAAGAAGCCCTTAAACTTTTGACGAAAAATCAATTAAGTTTTTAAATTTGTTTTACACTCAATTAAGCCTTTAAATAAAAAAAAAATCAATTATGTCCTTGAACCTACAAATTAAATCAATCAAACCCTTTGATCAACTTTGACTATTAAATCCTGACAGGTTTTCTTCAAATATTATCGATACATGATAAAGTATAATTCTATCGTGTTGCATTTAAAAAGAATCAAAAAGTACTTTTTTATAAATTTTATAAGTTTTTTTAGAATTTTTAGAATATATGAAGATATTTTTAAATAAAATAAAAATTATGAAAAATATCAAATGAAAACACTATGGTGCGTTGCACTGTAACAATAGATTAAAAAAATTATTTAAATTTAATGGTCAAAATTAATCAAAGGGTTTAATTGATTCAATCTTTTGATTCAAGAACTTACTTGAGTGCAAAAATTTTTTTTAAAGACTTAATTGATTTAAAAAAAATTATGGACTTCTTTGAACCTTAAACCAAAATATTATAATTTTATCCACTAAAAACAAAATACCTCGTCATTTTTTTCCTTGTGTATCTGGATTAAAATGATGCAAATCGTTTGTTTCATAATCGTGCCTCCAATGGTACTCACACTTTAACTAGTAGGTTGATGGCTTATGATTTAGGATTTAAGGTTAGGGTTTTTGATTAAGATTTAGGGAATTTGAATTAGGTATATATTTTAGTTTGTAGGATTTAAGATTTAAGAGATAAAAAATTAGAATTAAAATTTAAATTTTAGTTTTTTTAAAATTTTTAGCAAAAGAAATTGAAAGAGATAGGCAATTTTTTTTTACTTGGATTAGAACCAAATCAACTTGTCTCTTCTTTCCTTCATGTAACTATTTTACTTGTAATTAACTTGAAAATAATCATACAATTTCTACTCGTAATTTTTATATAGTAATTTTTCGTGTTCAAATTACGAATTTTTACATGCGTTAGTTATCAAAACCGATCCATGAAATATGACGACTACTTTTAATTCAATACTAGTAGGATAAATCTCCATTGTTAATGTTATATATTGGATAAAATAAACAGAAAAAGTGATTAAATTTCCCTTAATTAATTTACGACCATAAGCTGATCACTTCACTTCATTCTCCTCAAATGCATGCATCCAGAAGACAACAACAGCAGAGGGCTGCCAAGCTACACAACAACGGATTCACATCAATTACATTACTTCTTCATGAACTAATCAAGGTTGTAAAGTATTAGGCTGGCTGGCTGGTTAAAAATTTAAGAACTCTTACCATCCTTCAAGGTAGCCGGTTTCCTTCGGTTGCCGTGGCGGAGGTGCTCCGTACTGTTGTTGCGTGTAGGGGTAAGCTTCAACTGGATACCCTGGCGCCGGAGGTGGATATGCATCTTTTGGAGGATACCCTGCAAATATCCATATTAAATCATTAACAAAACAAAAAACAAAAGCAAAAGCAAGAGTTTTAAAACAAATACCTTGAGAAGGAGGAACACCAACAGGAGGCTGCTGCTGAGTATAATAACTCATATTTTTAACCTTCTTTTGAGAAGTATTTTTTTTTTCAAATGGATTTCTTGGATTTGAAGAATAAGAAGATTTGGGTTACTGAGAATCTGATCAGAGTATGATTTTATATAGGTAACAGACTAAGCGGTTTAAAACAGGGTAAAAGCTGAGGAAGATCGGAAGAAGTTTCCGTGGGTGCTAGACCCACTCTGCAATCTTCAAAATTCCCAGATTTTTAAGATAAACCACCGGAAAAAAGTGAAGGGAATCGGAATGCAATAATAATAAAAAAAATGAACGTGTGGTTGAAGTTGTAGATTCCAGTTTTCCCATACAAACATGTTTTATTCCATATTCTTCTGCAGTACAGCAGAGCGGGGGGGTGGGGTGGGGGGGTGGGGGTGCATTCAATTAATGTAAATGCATTCTTGATTATTGTCCAAGAATATGCATTTAACATCAGCAGGCATTCAACTAATTCAATTTTACACATTCACTTGTATTAATCGAATCTTGATGTAATGAATTGGATTATAAGGAACATTGTGTGTTGTAGATATTTATAATATTGATCGAGTTAATCGAATAATAACATAATATTAATAATTATAAATAATTAAGATATTTTAACAATTGATCGAATGATTTTAAAATTATAGCAGAAACACGTTACATTAATAAAATGGAGTTTTAGTTTAAGAGCCAAATAGATGTAAGACTTTTATTAATGTTTTGTGTCAATAAAGTGATATTTTGTGGAGAAATTATATCATGGGTCAGTCTCATCACGTCATCTATGGGACCGACCAATGATAATCATCCACCTCATTATTTTTTAAACTTTAAAGTGAAGATTCACCTTGAAAAAAAATATGACATGGAAAAGTGGATGAAGTGGGTAGTTATCATTGGTCGGTCCCATGGACACGTGGTGAGACTGACCCATGATATAATTTTTATATTTTGTGACATATTACATTAATAATCATAGAATACGTGGAAGCTAATAAAAAAATTTATATGATCTGGTAAGTTATTTATCTTTATTCTTTTTTAACATGAACCCTCTAATTCAAGTGGTTAAAAAAAACAGTTGTTGTTCTTAGAGGTTACGAGTTCAAGCACCAATGATGCTAGCAGAGTGATTGAGCGATCAATGTCAGATGGTGGACATTATATTTTAGAATAGATACTACTATAATCACTATTAACTTGTTCAAAAAAAATCATGGTTTTAAATCTATTAAAAGTACTTTTAGAGTCCCTCATTCTTTTTCGTATAATCTATAAAATCTTAAACCTTCTTCATTCGGCTTGATATATTAACTCTTGAATTTGATCTTAACCCCAACTCAAAAAATTCAAAGAAAATTTTAATCTTCACGGTCCGGTCATCCAACCATTACAACTTTTTATGATTTTAGGAGACTTTAAACTTATATAAAAATATATATTTTAAAATTACTCACATGAAAAAATTATATATTTAAAAAAATAAACTCAAACCATTGATTATTATAATCAAATATATTAAAATTTAAATATTTAATAAAAATTTATAATAAATATAAAAAATAAAAATAACTTAAAAACCAAAAAAATAGTTATCTATAGTAATTTTTTAATATATATATATTAATTAAAAATATACCAAATTACCAACAAGTGATAAGATATATTTAGCATATATCAAAACTCGCTTGCCCCTCCCCTTTACTTTCTTAATACCCACTACGATTCTAGAAATTTTAAAAAAATCGATCAAATTAAGGTCAGATAATTTTACCATCATTAATCACAAAAGCAAAATAGAAATATAGATAATGAGAAGTATAGATATGAAAAATCATTACATTTTAATTTCTAAAGTTGCAAATATCAAAATATATAGTACAAGTTTACGAAAATAATAACGATAATAAAGCTCCCTAAGTAACGAAGTAAGAGAAAACATTGGTACCATTGTCGGTTATCCCAAACCTTCGCCAATCAAAACATCAATGGAAAATGTTATGTTAGTAGTAAATTTCCCATCCTTTTTCAACTGTAAGCCTTCCATCTACGATCATCAATTAGCTACTCTTCTACTACCAAAGAAACCAACGACGAGGTCTCGCAGAAGCATCTCCCGAACTAGTTCTGGGTGTCACAGTCATCCTTTCAGCATTAGCAGCTGCTCATTTGTTAAAATCAGGCGAAGAATGTAACGCCCTAAATTTTGGCTTATAAGTTTAGTGAACGAGTTTCGTCGGTTTAACCTAGTTCGAGATTAAATAATTAAAAAATAATTTTTAATAAAAATAATTTTGGAAAAATATCCTAAAATTTTTATTTGAGTCACATTTGACTTAGGTCAACTCAATTTCGAAAATTGAATCTTGAATCTCTAATATTTTGAAATTAGTTACTATTTTGTAAAAATTGAAAACTTGAGGACAATATAATAAAACTAAGACAAAACTTTGAATTTTAAGGGGCTTTGATCCAATTGTAATTCTAATTGATCTAACCTTCCACGGGCTTATTTAATTAACTCCTAACCAAGTTTTAAAACATAAAACCTAAAATAACTTAATTTAATTCCTAAAAACATATTTTTATATCAAAATATAAAGCTATTTTTAATATTTCAACTTCTCCTCTCCTAGGAAGTCACTCACTCTATCATATTTTCAAAGGTGAACATCAATCTTTTCTATAAAAATTATTTTGCATGATTCTTTATATTTTTCTTCTTCAAAATCTATTTGTTTTTTTTCCGATTTTACTTGTTTTTAAACCTTGGAAGGAGGTTAGATCAATTTTGGAGGTGAGAATCATTTAAACCTCTAAAACCTAAAATTTTTAATGAAATTCCTAAGTTCTTGGTCGATTCGTTCAAGGGTTTTACATTACTGTTTTGATGCCCAAATATATAAATCTTGAAGTGTTTAGATGTAATTAAGATGAATTTTAAGTATTTAATCCCAGAAATAAAGTTTAGGTGGAGTTTGGAGAGGGTTTCGGAGGGTTTCGGTTAGGTTTTATGGTGTTTTAGGGGCTTCTATGTATTGGTTCAACTTGAGGGATGTTTGGGTGTGTGTTAGTTCACTACACCCTCTAGTTTTGATGCTTGAATCAATTCAAGAGGTAGAGGAACAAGTTTGAAAGAGATTGGAAAGTCGAATTACGTTTTCGGGTGACTTCTCGAGCAAGTTTCTGTAAATTGATGAGTGGATTGTAAGGACTGCCATTTTGGCTGGAATTTTAAAAGTGTTTTCAAAGGTTTGAGGTGTAGGGAAGGTGTGAAAAACCATCCTATAATCAAAAGTAAGTTTTAAGCAATGCTCTCTTAAATATTCCTATATTATGCCTTATTTTTACTATGATTAGTCATGCTCGTGTTATACTTATGCAAATGTGAATATGTATGTGTTTCAATACTCATGAGATGATTTTACAAAAAAAATTATATACATATGATGCTCCCATAGTTTTATTTTGAAAATATGAAAAAAATAGTTTTTACTGGTTTATGCATTGATGCTTGTGTTATTGAGATGCATGTGTTTACATACTATTTTAATTGGAAAACTTGAGCATTGATTTTGGTTTTGTATTGGTATTAAAGATGATGGTAACGTAGATAAGTTGATTGATTAATACAATGTACAGTGCACTATAAGTTATAAAATTCGTATACGTGAGTAAAATTCCTTAGTGATGCATTAGAGGTGATGCCTAGTGTTGTGTGGTATAACATCACCTTACCATATTCGGGCATGTCGAACTATCCTGGAAGCTAAGGTGAGATATCGTGGATTGTGTTAGTTAATCACGAACATGCTTGAAGGAATAGGCCACACACGAGTTTCTGTTTATCTTAAAAATTAATGGTAATCTAATCGGGCCACTAATACCAATATGTTATTTTGAAAAGTAAGTGTATGATACCTTGCAATGAGATTTGCATGTGTATTTGATATATGAATAAATGATTTTTATTTAAGCTTTGCAATGAGTAACATGTAAGACTTGTGTTATGCTTAATAAGCATGTGCTTTTGAAAAGGTATTTTGAAAAGGTTTTGTGGCTTATGATCATGGTACACTTGTTAGATGGTGTCTCCAGATAATATTTATGATTGTTTATCAGGGTGAGTCTCCGGATTAGTCTCGGTATTCACCGTGTAGCTCGTTCGAGTCAGGTAGTGTCTAGACCGGGTCGAAATAGTTATAAAGAAACAACTTCTTTGACGATCCTTTTTGTGGAGTCTCTAGTGAACTTTTCCCACTCACCTTTAGAAAATTTTCTCCTCTCTAGAGTGTTGTGAATAGTGGATGGGAAAGAGTCCATATCCGATAGCTGACTAGAAGATGTCTTGGTAGCTCCTAAAGGAGTGGTTGTAAATAATACATGAGTTGTCTTCTTACACGGTCAATCCATAAACCACCAAACTTTTATTGTGTTATATACATATAAAAGGATCAAAAATAATCAAGCAAACCTTAAAGAGAAGTATTGCATGAAGCCAAGTAAAAATGGTTAGACTGTGTCTAAGGAAATTAGAAACTTCAAGCATATTGTACGTATATTTGTCATGATAATATCGATCCGTTGATAAATCAAGAATTTGAGTGTTTCTTCCAATGAATTTGGTAAACTTGAACAACTTCCTATTGAAGTAATCCACATAATGTTATGCAAAGAGATATAAAAACAATAAAAAATGAACAAAACAGAGTAGGAAACCCAAGCAAAAACTTCTTTGGCTGGGATGTTAAAGTTGGCTCTATTAACCGAAAGAAAAGAAAAATATACTTGCACGCACGAAGCAGGAATTTAAGCCGAGTGACTTTACGTAACATGGGTGAGAGCATTAATCAGGATAAAAATGCCTTTGCTGCTAGAAAGGGGATCCATAGTGTTGAAAACAAAATGCAAATTTAACATATTTAAAATTTATAATTATATTACAAGTAAATTGAATTACAATTTGTTTTATTGCGGCAAAGTCATACTTCTCTTTTTACTCACTAGTTCACACACTCACTTTTTATTCTTGACTTACACACATCAAGATCACAAACTACTCTTATTTATAGTGCTATTAACCACCATAATCAAGTTTTAAAAAATTATAAAAATAATTCTAGATTTTTCTAGATATTCTCATATGCTTTATTTTGTTACCACATAACCCTGTCCATCACTATTTATATTATTCATGATTTTTCCTATTGCTGCCATAAGCATATGTGGAGCTTTAAGATGTTATCAACACATAAGCTTGAATTCTTAATAGGATTCTTGAAATTTCTTACTTTGCCGACATGTTTTTCTTCAAGAGATTTCTATATTATTCTTAGATTAAGTTTGATCTTTTATCACTCTCCTCAAACTCGATTCTTCATCCCAAGCTCTTTTAGTCTTTTAAATGTTTTCACTTTTAAAAGCTTTGTAAAAATATTTGTAAGTTGATCTTTAGTCTTACAGTAGAGTAACTCCACATTTTTGTTCTTCAATGTTCTTGTATGAAGTGATACTTTGTGTCGATATGCTTGTTTTAACTATGAGAGACTAAATTTTTTTGCGAGAGATATAGTAGACTTATAGTCGACATAAATTGTAGTTGGCTCTTCTTGTGAAAAATTTACCTCATCTAAAATATTCTTCAACCAAATTGCTTGACAGATACATGCTGCAACGCCTATGTATTCTGCTTCACATGTTGAGAGAGCTACTGTTTATTGCTTCTTTGATGACCATGAAAATATTGCATAACAGATATGAAATATGTATCCAAAAGTGCTTTTTCGATCATCCATGTTTCTCCCGTAATCACTATCAGAATATCCAACTAACTTTGAATTTTATGAGTGCTTGTAGAATAATTCATGATCTAGCGTACCTTCACTATATCTCAAAATTCTCTTTGCTAAGATATAATGATCTTGTTTTGGAATGTCCATGAATCTGCTTACAAGTTCTATAACATACGTTATATCCGGTAGGTACCTTAAACTTCCAATGAAACTTTTAAACAACGTTGGATTCACCGATTCTCTTAGTGAATTAACACTTTGTTTCATACCCATTTCAACTAGAGTGGCTACCGGTTTGCATCTTTCATTTTAAATTTGCTTAGAATTTGCTCTGAGTATTTCTTTTGAGATATAAATATTCCATCTTCCATTTGCTTCACCTTGACTCCAATAAAATATGATATCTCACTGATATCTTTTATTTTAAACTCATTTGTCATAGTTTTCTTGAAATCATAAAACATACTTGAATTATTTTCGGTGAATATCATGTCGTCCACAGATAAGCATACGATCATGATATCACCATCTTTATTTCTCTTTGTATGTAAGGAATGTTCATTCGGACTCTTTATAAACCAATTCTTCTAAAAGACATTCATCTATTCTTGTATTCTATTTTCTTGGTGCTTGTTTCAATCCATATAAGGCTTTCTTCAAGCGATAGACCTTGTCTTCATGTCCTTGTTTACTATACTCTTGTGGTTGCTCGATATAAACCTTTTCTTTTAGTTAGTCATTTAGAAATATCGATTTTACATCCTTTGATAAATTTTCCATTTGTTTTGAGCTACAACTGCTGTGAAAAGTCTGGTAGTGTCAATCCTTTCTACTAGAGTGAATACTTCATCATAGTCTATTCTTTGTCTTTACTTGTAGATCCTGAAAACTAGTCTTGCATTGTATTTCTATAATTGTCCTTCTTTATTTGTCTTCATCTTTTACATCCACTTGACTCCCATTGAGTTATGTCATTTTAGTACGTTTGTGAGCTCTCACGTATCATTTTTCTATCAATGCAATTTTTCATTTATGGCATTCTTCCACTTGTCATCTTTAATTGTGTCTTCATATGTTATTGGATCACTGCTTGCAAGTAAACAAAAAAGTGAAAATTTTTGAGTTCAATAGTCTTTTACCTTTTTGGAACTATTCTCTCTCTTTTAGATCTCCGAACTTTAGTTGGTTGTTTTTCAAGATTCCCTATTCCGCTGTTGATTGTTTAAGATGGTTCTTTCAAATTTTGTTGAGTAACTTGATCATACCTTGCTCATCTTGGTTGTCATCATTGTCTATATCTTTGTTAAAAAATAATCCTTCAATTTTTTTCTTATAAGCTCCATATCCAATGCTCTACTTCATCGAACTCAATAACTTTTGAGATTATCAACTTCTTGGTTAGAGGATTATAAAGTCTGTAACCCTTACTTCGTTCATAATAATCGATAAAGATGCACTTTTCTCCTCTATCATCGAGCTTCTTTTTTATTTTCTCAGGTAAGTGGGCATATGTGATACATCCAAATATCTTGAGGTGGTTGATTCCTGTTTTTTACTAGTCCATGCTTCATTCAGTGCATGTTTCTTGGTGAGGGCTAAGAAGTCCTACACTTTCCCACCTTTCGGAAAATTATAGAGTATTTTAGATTGTCGAAACCACAGGGACTGGATCAATCTTAATTACTTTTTAAACCTGCATTTTATAAAATCAAAAACATAAGTATTTGAATGATTGAGATATTAAAGTAACCTAAATTAAGAACTAAATAAAGAATAAGAAGAATAATGAATGAAGTAAGGCTAGGGTGAATGCTTTTTAGAGGGGAATCCAGTTGCACTTATTATCCACTTATTATGCAATAGGTGACTTACCGCCTCGCCGAGTCGTACTAAGGGTCTCTTGCCTAGGAGGGGTTATGCCTTGTTGACAACTCACTTTTCCATAGTTCGACAGAGCAACCTTGTATGTCTCCTTATCCTTAAGCTTGGAGAACTGTTAAAATCTATGTCTTGATGATACCTCTCAACGTAAATCAAGGATGAACAACAACCAAACACATGCATCCTTTTAGTCGTTGAAACCCTTGCGAATTAGTCGATGCCCTTGAGCAAAGACCGTACTCTATCGTTTCGAGAGCCTAACTCTCCCGATATTAGACAAATATGTTTTTCTTTATATACTATCTTACCGAGCTCATATACAAAGAAGAGTAAACGACAAGAGAGAATAAAGTATGAAAATAAGGTTTGGATTAATAAATATCAAATAAAGTAAAACTTTTTTCCCTAACTACTCCACAAACAACCTAAGCCTCAAAGGGGATTTAGAACAAAATGGTTAAATCAACGGCTTTAGGTTTTTCTATGAGAATCCGACCTCCTTTCCTAACCCTAATGAGTGGCTTATATAGGCAAGACCTAAGTTAAAGTCTTTGACATAAGGAAAAAGTTTTAAAAGGAAAAGAATACAACTTCTTATTAAACTATGATACTTTATTCTATTTCCTAAAATAACTCCTTATTCTTGCGTTGAACTTTGACCATGGCTTCACTCCTGTTATCCACTTCGAATTCTTCTCGCTTTGTTTCCGTTAGAATTAACATCTTTTTCTCGATCTATCGAGCATATGCACTTATTGAGTCTTAGTGGGTGTGTGCGTAGCTGTGTTCAAAGTTGATTTTCTAAGATAATCGTTTTTCTAGCTCAAGACTTCCGACTTATATTTTTCTTCAATTCTTTTTCTTTTCTTTCTCCCTAAGTGTACATAAATATATATTACTATATACTTATAATGCTTGAGCCATTTTCGGGCACCTCAAGTGTTTAGCTATTCTTACTAGAGCCATTTTCGAGCACCTCTAGTAAGTGGGAGAAAGACTAAATCCTAGAGCCAGTGATGGGAACCTCTATGGACTAAACTAGAGCCGTTTATTGACACCTCTAGTTAAAATCTAAGCCTAAGTCCTTATTGCTTTTTCAAAGAAAAGAACTTTTGAAATCAACTAAGACTAGTAGTGTTTATGTAAATGCAGGCTCATAGTCTAATCCTAAGTACTAATTCTAAGAAACCTTTCTGAATTCAAGTCTAGTGAATGGTATAGACTGCGACGACAGCTGGAGAATATATTATTGCCGAGACAGTTTCAATAAAATTCGACATAATTAAATTTTTTTTACATCAAATTGAAATTGCTGAAAAGACAAAAATTAAAGCAATAGTAAGATAATCCAAATAATTTCCATATATCACAAATATTTACATATTACAAAATAGGTTAATACCCTCCAAACTCGAGGGATGCATTGTCCTCAATGCATGTAAAGGAAACATATAAAGATAAAAAATGAGTCGAAAATATTAAAACAAAAGCAGAAATTAGAAAAGTCTATCGCCCTTAAAAGGTAGAGGGTCCAAAGGAATCCTCAGAATCACTGTTGATGAGGAGCTTGTGGCAGGTCTTTGGTGGCTGTGGTGTTGCTGCCTTCAATGGGCTGACCATGGGTTTCTTAGTAAAGCGTGGTGGTTGGAATCAAATGAGAGTGAGATCTTGCATTAGTTCATCCTCTGTGTCGATGTTGATCGAAGAGGATGAAGATGCCTTTTACTTCTGTCCTCCTTGTGCCGCAACTAAGAATTCCTCGACAGCTTTTAATGGGCCTTCTAGGTCCTTGGAGGAGTTACTCCAAGTGAAGGTGTTAGAATGTTCTAGTTTGGCCCCTCTGTTGGTGGAGTCTGATAAGTGCCTAAAAAGGCTATTATTTACTATTCTTTTCCTAAATAATATGTACTCATTACCCACTAATTCGAGCTGATATATATATTTATTGTTCAATAACTGACATTTTGCTTTCACAACATATAAAGATGATATTTGTGAGAAAAGAAGTCTTTATGACATGTTTTTGTGTAATTGCAGGAAATACCTACCGAGACAGCAGCAGTGCCGAAGGTAGAACCATTGCCGAGACAGCAACAGTGCCGAAGGCAGAAGCAATGCCGCGGTAGTAGAAGCTCCAGTATTGATGCTGGGCGATTGAAAGAGAAAAATGAGCTGAGAATTTCTGGACTTAAAGCTTTTGGATTGGAGCAGATTAGCACGTGAAAAGACCAAGTTAAAGGCCACGCGGGAATAGTCTTCAAGATAGAATTAAACTTAGAAATATTATATTTTTATTACTTGTTCCCTACTCCAAGTTATATTCTACTTAGGAAAAGTTACCCTAGGTCAAGACTATAAATACATGAGCCATCCAATGTATAGAAAGGGAGCCGAATTAGAGAGAAAGCTTTACCCTAAGAATTGTGTTATTCGTTATAATATGTTCTAAGCTTTCTTAAGGTTAGGTGAAGGTTGTAGAATATTAGTGCGAGAAGATTGTATTTTGTTTCTTCGTTTCAATACAATAAGAATATCGAAGTTTGCTTATCCTATTGCCATTCTTTGTTCTTGCATTCAAACTCGAGAGAGAAGTTTATGTGTTGTAGACACTAACTCAGCCAAAAGATAGGTTAAGAGTTTCAGCGGCTAAAAAAAGTGTGAGATTGGTTGTTGATTATCATTGATTCACGTCGAGAGGTATCATCAAGAGTTGGTCATCAACAGTACTTCGGCTTAGAGATAAGCGGGGACATCTAAGGAGATTTTGCCGAGCTTTGATTAAAATGCCCAAGAGCAAGAGATTCCGTGGCAGGAAACACTAACGCTGTCGAGGTAGTATCTACAATATTACCGAGACAGTGTTGTGCCATTGTATTGAATAAGAACAGATCAATCGAATCCACTATATGACACAACTAGATCCTACCCATTCTCTCTATTCGTTCTCAACCTTTTATTTAAACTTTTGTTCTTTAATTATTGAAACAAACCTTTTCACCTATGTTCTTTATTTTATTAAACTTCAGGAGCAAGGAAACAGAAGGTGGCATATTAAGTACACCAGTCCCTGTGGAGAACGATATTCGATAAATACTTATCATTATATTACATGACGTGTACTCTTGCATTTAATTACGCTATTATTACACGCATCAAGTTTTTGGTGCCATTGTCGGGGGCTGGCAACTAAATTTTGTTTTCTTTAATTTTCTTGCTTTTAAAGTTTGCTTAAATATATATATATAATTTAATCTATTTTATTTTTGGTGTATGACCAGGGCTAACCCTAGCACTCCATTACGTGATATCGACCCAGAAATCGCAAGGACTTATCAATAAAAGATTCAAGGAGCCATGGCAGTGAATCCAGGAAATCATAATCTACATGAAGGCATTAGAGGACAGCAACAACAACCACTCCCTAACCACTGTCGTGGCAGCTAACTGTCAGAGACTTTCTCGTGGAAGATTTAAATGGATTAAACCCTGGGGTTGTTACACCAGAGATTGAGGCAACCCACTTTGAACTTAAACCAGTAATATTCAATATGCTTAATACTATTGGACAATTTAGTGGGGCTGCAACAAAAGATGCCAAGCATCATCTCAAATCCTTCATGGAAGTATGCAACTCTTTCAAAATCCAAGGAGTACATGAAGATATTTTGAGGCTGAAACTTTTCCCCTATTCACTGAGGGATAGGGCCAAAACCTGGTTAAATAGTATTCCAGCAGGATCAATTGGATATTGGAGTGAACTCTGCCGAGAATTCATTATGAGATTTAACCCTACAAATCTATATGATAGAATCCGTAATGAGATCACTTCATTTAGACCGGTTGATGACGAACATATGTACGAGGCTTGGGAATGCTATAGAGAATTACTGAACAAATGTCCACTACATGAATTCCCATTATGGATGCAAGTAACCATGTTCTATAATGCCACCAATGCCCCGACTAGAATGATGTTGGATGCCTCAGCAAACGACACACTCCTTGACAAGGCCCCAGAAGAAGCTATAGAGATTCTGAACAAACTCGCAAAGAACGATTTTCAATTTCCTACTTCTAGGCAAGGAGGATTAAGACTCCATGCCACAGTAAACAAGTTAGAAACCTACAATTCAGTGGTAACACAGTTGGCATCTTTAACAAAAATGGTTTAGAACATGCAAGTACAACAAAATACTCAAGAAGTGAAGGCTATAAAGATGTTTCGGAAGACAGTTTGGGCATGCATTCTAGATTACCCAAAGATGTAATTAAGAAAGGAAAATACAACATACCTCTTTCCTTTGATGCTCATTCGAATATTTGTTCACTGATTAGGCGGCTGACATCGATGCGACGATTGTGAACAATCAAATGGATGAGTGCCAGCCGTGGCTGATCGACAATTTGGTTGTGGGATGTTGGCATTAAATTCCTCTTGATGAAGGTATTCCAAAGTTTAGCCTCCGGTCGTTGGCCTTGGCGGCTAATAGAGCCACGATGTTTCTTGGTATTCCACTATGCTCTGGGAATACAGAGTTTTTCCTTCATCATTTCATAGTCGTCGGAGGTCAAGGCAGTGAGGAACTTAGCATGTTCGTCAATTTCGATGTGTAACCGAAAATGTACATTAATGCTGATATCTGCTACTGGAATTGTTCTACAGCGGAGATAGGTATACGGGTTTTTTGCTAATGGTCTATGGGCATAGAATTCTCGGACCCAATAGTTATTTGTCGGTGGCGTTTTCTTGGCAAATTTCTACCATCACTGGAAGGAGATTTTAGACATAAAGAAAGCTTCGATCCAAAGATCTTCAATATCCATGTAATGGAACCCTTCTTCCTCCTACACTTGTTTGTTTTTGAAATTGCGCTGGTATTCTTGTTCGACTACTAGTATTGTGAATCGTCTGTATTTTATTGCTCTGCCAGGGTTTTGTTGTTGGTTCATAATTTGTGTTTGTCAAGAAGGTGATGGAGAAAGTTATGAAAAATAAGATGAAGATGAAGAGTGAAAATGGTTACCCCTTGCCCGGGTATTTAAAAGCAGAGAGTGGCATGACATTTGTGGAGCTGGCGTGATTATTGCCCTTGGCTTGAGAGAGACGCAACTCCCAGCTGACAACCATTGGCAGCAGAATCGACACAATCTTTGAATTCGGGCGGCATAATTCCCGCCTAGAATTTTCCGTCTCTTGGATTGGGCCGCTAATTGATTAGGCTGATAACCATATTTTATTCTTCATTAATGGTACCTAAATAACTTAAAAATAGTATTATTAGAAATTGTGGAAATATTAAAAATTCTGAAAACTAAATTGCAAAAATTGAAATCTAATTCCTAAAATTGAAAACTAAACTGTGATTTTTTTCTTGTGTACTTTTGATTGGGGGGACGCTGCCTTAGTAGAGGTTGCCTTGCGGGTCTTGTTCAGGTAGTCCGTTTCTACATCAAAGTTAAATTCAAATTTCATCTGGATTTGTTGGTAATCATTTGGTTCTTCCGGATACCTTAGAGCTTTGAACACATTGATCTTTACTTGTTGATCATTCACCCGTATGACCAATTCTCCTTTTTCATCAGTCGATTAATGTTCTACCTGTGGTTAGGACAGCCTTCCCAATATGATTAGAGCAATTTCATCTACTTCACAATCTAAAATCAAGAAGTCAACAGGAAATATGAATTTATATACTCTTACCAAGATATCTTCTATTTTTCATCCTGGTTGTACGTAAGAGTGATCTGTCAGTTGCAACATCACCGTGGTTGGTTTTGCCTGCCAGATACCTAGCTTTTGGAAAATTGACTTACGCATAAGTTGATGTGGCACCTAAGTAACACAATGTTTTGCCCACATATTGATCTCTGATAGAGCATGGTATGATAAAGCTACCAGGTTCTTTTCATTTTGTTATGGTTTAATTATGCAGCATTGCCATACACTCTTCTGTTGTGGTAACATTTTCAAATTTCCCAATTTTGTCCTCTTAGATATGATATCCTTAAGGAACTTATCATAGTTGAGAATTTGTTTAATTGCCTCCACCATATATTAATATGTACCTATTTTAGGATATCTAAGAACTTTCTAAACTGGTATTCTTGCTTTTTCTGTTTTAGCCTTTTGAGGAATGGTTGTGGTAATCTTAAATCTTAAATCTTTTTAGAGTAGTGAAATCGAATCTGCGGTGCTGCTATGACATCATCTGCTATGGCATCATCGTCGGCAGCTTTTGTTGGTTCTTTTGCCTCAGGTTTTTCTTCAATAAATTCTTTTGGGAGTTATTGTCTTAGGATTCTTACCTATTGTCCTAACAAGTATTTCAGGGTCCTTCCGTTATAATCCACTTCTGGTGGTTATAGCTTTACATTGTTCATGTGGACCAGTTCTAGCGACTTCAATATCGCTGGGCAGACCTCCTATTGGTTGATTTTTCATCTGCTGTGCCATCTATCCTACTATGATCTCCAACATTTTGAGAGCAAATTTATTGTTTTACATTCTCATTTGTGCTATATCCATGAATGTGTCGGCTCTTTGAATTAATTTTTTTGTGTTGGCTATGTAGGTACCACTCTGAGCCATGAACATTTGCAGTGTATTCTCTAAGGTTTGGATATCAGTTGTTTGCTGCTGCGGCAACGCTTATTGCGGCATTGGATGTTGAATAGTTCTATTATTCTGTTGGAATCTAGTATTTTGCACAGTTTGATGTTACGGTTTGAGTGCATTTTTGGGTTATTCCATGAGAAGTTTGAATTTTTTCTCCATACTGGGTTGTAATTATTGGATATATTATTCCGGTTAAAATTTCCAACATAGAAAGTGGAATCTGGATTTTGCGGGTGATAAATGCTCAATTCTCTATCACTTTTTCCACCATTCATGGTCAGTAATCACTTAATCTACACCTACTTGGACTAATGCATGAACTTAATGTGGGATATTTATGTACTTTGCTTTTTTGACTTATAAAGATGATATTAATAAAAATGCAAGCTTTACGACACCTTTATGCATTTGCAGGTAGACCTAATGCCGCGATAGCACCTGAAGGCCACAGCAGTATCTGAGGCCGCGGCAGCACCTGAAGGATAAATGTTGATATTGTAGGCGACCTAAAAATAAAAATAAAGTGGACGTTTTTGGACAAGCAGCACAAGGATCGGAGCTGGGAAGCGCATGAAAAGTCAAAGTCAAAGGCCACGCGGGAAAAGAATCTTTGTGGGAATAAACTTGAAAATAAAATAAATATTTTTATTTATGTATTTGACTTGTGTTTTACTTCAAGTTGTATTCCTACTTAGGAAAGGTTTCCCTAGGCAGAGCCTATATAAACTATAGCCACCCAAGGGAGATTACATCACTATATACTAGAGAGCCGAATCAGAGAGTTCATCTTAGAATTTAGAGTTTTCTTTGTTTTCCATTATGTTCTAATTTCTTTAGGCTTAGGTGAAAGTTGTAGAGTATTTGTGAGAAGAGATTGAACTTTGTTTTCTTGTTTCAATGCAATAAAATATCAAGGTTTGCTTATTCTTTGTCATTCATTGTTCTTGCATTCAAGCTCAGGAGAGAAGTTTGTGAGTAATCTATTTATCTAATATCGGGAGAGTTAGATTCATGAAAGGAATAAGTACAGTATTTTTCTATTCGAAAAATAGTAACTCGTCCTAGGGATAGGTTAGAGTTTTAGAAGCTAAAAGAAGTGTGAGATTGGTTGATAATTATAATTGATTCATGCTGGGAGGTATCATCAATTCTAGTCATCAACAGTACTCCGAACTTTGATAAAGTTCAACCAAGAGCAAGGATTGCCGTGGCAGACGTAGCTCATCACTGTCGAAGTAGTAAAACTGCAATGCTGCCTAGGCAGTGTTGTGTGATTGCATTGGACATAAACAAGTCAATTGAATCCACAATACAACACAACTGAATCCTGGCCACTTTCTTAATTTGATTATTTTCTCATTATTTAGTTTGCTTTATTATTCAAGTTATTTAGTTTACTCCAACCCAAATCATCTGTGTTTTTATTTAATTTCTTTTACAGAGCAAGAAGACGAAATAAGGCATATTGAGTCTACCAATCCCTGTGGAGATGATACACGATAATACTTATCACCTTATTACTTGCGATGTATACACTTGCACTGATTGTGCACTTTTTACATGCAAAAAGTTTTTTGCACTATTGTCGGGGATTGACAACTAAATTTTGTTTTCTTTATTTTCTTGCTTTTAGTTATTATTTTTTATTTTACTTTTTTTTTGGTGTATGACCAGGGCAAACCCAAGCAAACCTTTGTACGAGCTAGATCCAGAAATTGAACGCACATGTCAAAGGTTGAGAAGACAAATCCAAGTAGTTATGACAGAAATTGAACTACCGCGGTAGCTCACTGTTAGGGATTTCCTGGAAGAGGATTTGAATGGGTTAAATCCAGGAGTTGTCACACCAGAAATCGAAGCAGCCCACTCAGAACTAAAACCTGTCATGTTTAATATGATCAATATTATTGGACAGTTTTGAGACTAAAACTTTTTCCCTATTCACTGAGGGATATGGAAAAAACCTGGTTAAATTGCATTCTAGTAGGATCAATAGGATTTTGGAGTGAACTCTGTCATGATTTCATTACACATTTTAATCCTACTAATTTACATGATCGTAAATATAATGAAATTACTTCTTTTCGGCAAATAGATGATGAACCAATGTTTGAGGCATGAGAGCGCTATAGGGAGCTACTACACAAGTGTCCTTTGCATGGATTTCCATTATGGACACAATTGACCATGTTTTACAATGCTACCAATGCCCCAACAAGGATGATGTTAGATTCTTCTTCCAATGGGACACTCCTTGACAAAGCTCCAAAGGAAGCTATAGAGATTTTGAACAAACTCGCAAAGAATGACTTTCAATTCCCTATATCTAGGCGAGGAGGAGTAAGATGCCAAGCTACAGTGAATGAGTTGAAAACATCCAATTCAGTGACAACACAATTGACCTCTCTTATTAAGATGGTCCAGAACATGCAAATGCAACATAATACCTATGAGGTTAAGGCAATAGATTCTTTCTGTAATTTATGCGGAGTTAACCATAGTTCTTCTGAATGTATGCAGAATCAAGAATCTAGCCTTTATGTTGGAAACTACAATCGGAACAACATGATGTCCAACACATACAATCTATCATGGAGAAGGCATCCCAATTTCTCATTGAGTAATCTCAACAATGCTTTGAATCCAACTACTCCACCCTCAGGTTTCTAACAACCAATTCAAATGCAACACCTGCCGCAACAGCAGACACAACAATCCTTACCGTAGTAGCAGATGCTTCAGTAGCAGCCTACAAGTTCACTGAAAATTCTCTCAAGGCCTTTACAGTGAAAACAAAATTATACATGGCAGAGAATAGTAACTTCATTAAAAGAAATGATGCCTTTATAAACAGAACTGAGATGAGGTTGCAAAATTAAGAGGCAACTATTAAATCTCTGAAAACCTATTGCGTGTCAAAAGTGTGTAAATTGTACAAGTGAACACGTCGCAAGTAATAAAGTGATAAGTATAATCAGATATCGTCTCCACAGGGATTGGTCTACTCAATATGTCTTATTTTGTCTTCTTGCTTTGTAAAAGGAATAAAATAAAGACATAGGTAAATTCGGGGTTTGATAACTTAAATAACAAAAACTAAATAAAAAGAGAATAAACAGATTAAAGAAGTGGCTAGGATCTAGTTGTGTTGTATAGCGGATTCAATTGACTTGTTTCTGTCCAATGCAATCACACAACACTGCCTCGGCAAAACTGCAGATTATTGCCTCGACAGTGATGGGCTTCGTTCACCGCAGAAATCCCTTGCTCTTGGGTGAAGTTTACCTAAGTTCGGCAAAGTATCCATTGATGACTACGCTTATCTCTAAGTCGAAGTACTGTGTTGATGATCAATCCTTGATGATACCTCTCGACGTGAATCAATTATAATCATCAACCAATCTCACACTTCTTTTAGACGCTGAAACTCTAACCTATCTCTAGGTCGAGTTAGTATTTCCTGATTGAAACACCATACTTATTCCTTTCGTGAATCTAACTCTCTCGATATTAGATAAATGAATTACTCACAAACTTCTCTCTTGAGCTTGAATGCAAGAACAATGAATGATAAAAAATAAGCAAACCTTGATATTTTATTGCATTGAAACAAGAAACAAAGTTCAATCTCTTCTCACTAATACTCTACAACTTTCACCTAATCTTAAAGAAAATTAGAACATAATTAAGAGAAAAGAAAACTCTAAATCTAAGATAAAGTCGGCTCTCTATTCTCCGATCTCTATGATGGTATGTCTAAGTGCTTTTCTCCTTGGACGACTATGGATTATATAGGCTTTGCCTAGGGCAAACCTTTCCTAAGTAGGAATACAACTTGGAGTAGGACACAAGTCAAGTACATAAATAAAATATTCCTAAGTTTATTCCTACTAGGATGTTTTTCCCGCGTGGCCTTTGACTTGGGCTTTACATGTGCTACCCAGCTTCAATCCTTGTGCTGCTTGTCCAGAAATATCCAACTCATTCTTCTCTTCAGCTCGCCTATAATATCAATACTTTTCTTACAGGTGCTGCCTCGGCATCAGGTCCTGCCTCGGCCTCAATTGCTGTCACGACAATAGTTTTTCCTACAAAGATACAAAAGTGTAGTAAAGCTTGCCTTTTCTGTAGATATCATCTTTATAAGTTACAACAACAAAATATTTAAATATCTCACATTAAGCCCATGCATTAGTCCAAGTAGGTGTAGATTTAATGATTATTGTCCATGAAAGATGTAAAAGTGATAGTGAGTTGAGCACTTATCAATACCCAAGTTTGACAGTTTGCTCAAAATCTGAACAATAGACCACAAGGAGGATTACCCAGCAATACTGAAGTTGCTAAGGGAATGGGACATGAGCAATGTAAAGTAATCACTACTAGAAGTGGCCTATAACTTAAAGAGATATTAGGTAGTTCAGAAGACAAAGTATCACTAGTGGAACAAGAAGAATCAGATGAAAAGGAATTAGATGCTGAATTAAGTGATCATGCCACAGAAATCTCAGTAGAAGGTACTGTCTCAGTAGAAAAATCGACAGTCCTTCGACAAGCTGCCGAGACAGCAGGAAAACCAGTAATACCAGGTATTAAATTCTAAACTAATGAGACACTAGAGGAAATGCAACCACCACCACCTTTTCCATAATGGTTAAAAAGGAATAAACAGGACTATCAAATTAAAAAAGTCTAAGACATCCTGAAGCAAGTCCACATTAACTTGCCAATTGTTGAAGCAATAGAACAAATGTCAAACTATGTCAAATTCTTAAAAGACATTGTGTCCAAAAGAAAAAGGCTTGGTGAGTTTGAAACAGTGGCTGCAACTGAAGGATGCATGACAATGCTTCATAATCGCATGCCTCCTAAATTGAAGGACCTTGGATGCTTTACTATACCCTGTGCGATAGGAAATCATTATGAAGGAAAGACCCTATGGACCTTGGAGCAAGCATAAATTTGATGCCGAAATCTGTCTTTCAAAAGTTTAGAATAGGAAGGGAAAAACTTACAACCGTGATGCTCTAATTAGCGGACATATCATATGTGCAACCTGAAGGAAAAATCAAGGACATATTGGTAAGGGTGGATAAATTTATTTTTCCAGCTGACTTTCTTGTTCTTGATTGTGAAGTAGATGACAATGCACCGATTATCTTGGGGAGACCTTTTCTAGCTACTGCACGCACTCTCATAGATGAGGAAAAAGGAGAATTGACAATGAGGGTTAACGACCAGCAAGTCAAACTCAATGCTTTCAATAATTTGAAAAGACATGATGATCCAGAGGAGTGCAAGGTTATCCACACCACAGATACAGGCAGAAAAATATCCTGTCTTAGCAACCACTGCCCCTGCAGTACGTTAGGCATTACAGTTGATGTTTGTTATAGTAGAGTCCTAGATAGTGTTGAAACATCAGAGGTGGAGAAAGCTAATTGGAAAACACACTTTCCAGGCAAACTCAAAGCCAGATGTTCAAACCCACATAGTGCAGTAACAATCAAATCACAAAGGGATGGGCATGAATTCGAAATGAATGGCCAACATCTGAAGCACTATTCTGGCCAACATGATTTGAGAAATATAGAAACCATCACTTTAGGAGATGCACTCGCATTCACTCCCCTCGTGACATAATCTCTTTATCTTCTCTTTATTTTATTTTTAGGATTAGTTTCAGTTTAGAGTTAATCTTTTTATTTTTTCTTTTTTTAATTTAATTTTGTTTAATGTTTATTTTTTAGGACAATAAGAAAGAATAAAGGTGAAGTAGTTCATAACACAAAAAATCTGCTACCGTGGCAGTGCATAGTGTCTGTGCCACAGCGGTCTCAACGAGCAGAATAGTGTAACGGCTAGTCTACCAAAATCTTTGCCGCAACTGTAAAGGCTAACGACAGTAAATGTTAACGGCTAGTTGATTCAAACGGCTACAAGCTGAGGCCTTTATAAGCACCTTCTCCCTCTTGAACTATTCACTCTTGCATTCTTGAATCTTTAGAATTATTTGATAATCTCTCTTGCATTATTCTCTACTTATCTCCAATCTCTCTTAACACTTTTAGAAACTCTCCAAGATCATCTCCAAGATCTTTAGAAACTCTCCACTGTTTATCTCTATGGCTACATACAATAGATTCACACCCATCACCGTTGAAGAACGCTTCAACAGATCCTTCATTGCTAGGCAAATATGGGAAGAACAAGGATTCCAACATTCTGATGAGGAGAATTATGGTATCGAGCATTACTTGTTCGATAAAATATACCAAGAGTGGCAAATCTTTTTCCTACAACCCGCCCAGGCCAATGCCACAATCGTAAAAGAAGTCTACTCCCATGGGCCGAGCAAGGACTCCTTGTATGTCCACTGCCGAGGTAGGCCAGTCAGACTTGATGCCAAGACAATCAATCTATTCTACTGCCTAACCCCTGATCGTGATTGACCATTCTGTATTCATGGAAGACGTCAACAATGAAGACTATGAACAAATCAAAGACGACCTCTTCTACGACAACACCAATTAGGAAACCGTTGCCCATAGAGGATCGGTGACAAGGCATAACTTATGGCCTGAGGACAAGTTATGGAACACATTCGTCAAAAGACACCTTATCCCAACTTCCCACAACAACACCATAGACCGAAGAAGATTGGTTCTCATCCAATCCATCATCAACAAACGAAGCATCAACATTGGAGAGCTGATCCTAAGAGAAACCTACGAGTGCGGTAAGAAGGACAAAGGACCTTTATATTTTCCTTGTTTAATTATGGTATTTGCACTGCTACAAGTGTACCAATGGCGGATATAGAAGAATTCACTGCCCAAAGGCGCGGGTGGACTAGGGAATTCCGCCACAAGGTTATGAAAATAACCCAGGCAGAACCAGTTCAGGCAACTCCACAACAATTCACTACTGACACTACTGTCGGGGCCCAGTACACGACAGACATACCTGATGCTGCCCAGAGCACTACCGCGGTAGATCCCTACCATGAACTACTATAAAGGATGGAAGCCATGAACCTAAGACAACAAAGATACATGGAATACCAAAGAGACTTCAACAACACACTTGCCCAGATGATGATCAATAACTTTTCTAACCAAGGGGTGCAATTTCCAGAATTTTCCACCAACATGTTTGTCACAACTGAACCCTACACCGAGACCACTCCAAATCTAGGATGAACGAGGCCATTCTACACTACTGTCCCTCAGTAACAATTTCATGCTATTGACCTATCTCGACCAACAGAACCTGCCGCGACATACTCTACCGGATGACGACCATCCAAGAGGAGAGCAATCTTAAGCACTCCACCAGGATCCCCCATCATCATAGGTAGTCTCTCGGCAGAGATAGATACCTACGTACATCAAACTTCAACCGCTATCGGGCCAAGCACTCAGCATGACTGGGAAAAAACAATGAAAATTGACGATGATGGTGGGACATATATAATGCCCATTGAAGAAATTGCCAAAGACGAACAAGGAGAAGAAGTAGATGCTCCAATGCAATGGACAACACCTAAAAGAGTTCAGCCGCCCTAAAAAGACAAAACTCAACCATCACCAGCAATAAAATAAAAATGAAACAATCAGCAGCAAGGCCTCGAAAACTGATTGTTACAAGTAGCTCTTCGGAGTCCATTTAATCTTTACATATTTATGTTGCTTTTATATCTTTACTCATTTCATTTTCTTGTTTTAATTCCTTCTGTGCGCCATTGATATAAGCATTGAGGATAATGCTCAGTTCGAGTTTAGGGTGTAGGTTCACTGTCGAGCAACTCACTGTCGCGACCTAGCCATGAAAGGAAGTATTTAAGTTGTTTTTGAAATTTTTTTACTTATGTCCACCACCTTACTTGAAATATTGTCCATTTTTTACACTACTCTACATCAGTATTGCCTTAAGTTTATTCTTTTGAGGCTATAGAAATCTTTCTTCTTACCATGGTTAGGTCTTTTTTAGAAGGCTTAACTTTAAGATACTTTAGGAAGAAAACTTAGAAGCTTGCTATAAGATTGATCCTAAAAATACTTTTGGGACTTGTTGGATTATAGGAATTCTTTTAATGAACTTAGGTGATAAAGACATAGATTTTTGAAAATGTTGACTAGAGGTACCGATCACCGGCTCTAGGAACCACTTTTCTTCATACTAGAGGTGTCCGAAATTGGCTTTAGTATACTAAAAAAACGAGAGAGAAAAGAAGAGAATCTTGATGAGAAAACACAATCCTTGAGGTGCCCGAAATTGGCTCAAGAAATTGTTGTTTTAAGAAGAGAACATTAATTCCAAGTATACTTGTCTTGAACTTAGAGTTTTTCTAAGAAAGCCTTTAATCAAACTTGTCTACAAAAATACACACACTCACAAAATCTTATAGCTTGATTCTGAGTAAATCCTTAAGTAATCGAAAGGTTAAGGCTTAAGAATAGGCATAGTTATGGTGGGGAGAATAGATGAAAACGTGAGACCGAGATAAGGTTTGGCAAATTGATGGTTTGCATTGCTTGAGGACAAGTAATAGTTCAAGTTTAGGGGTGTGATAAGTGCTCAATTCACTATCAATTTTTACACCATTCATGGTCAATAATCACTAATCTACACCTACTTGGACTAATACATGAACTTAATGTGAGATATTTAAGTACTTTACTTTTGTGACTTATAAAGATGATATTTATAAAAAATGCAAGCTTTACAGCACCTTTGTGCATTTGCAGGTAGACCTGATGCCACGGCAACACCTGAAGGCCATGGTAGTATCTGAGGCTGCGACAGCACCTGAAGCTTAAATGTTGATATTGTTAGTGACCTAATGATAAAAAAGTGGACATTTCTGGATAAGCAGCATAACGATCGGAGCTGGGAAGCGTATGGAAAGTCAAAGTCAAAGGCCACGCGGGAAAAGAATCCTTGTGGGAATAAACTTGGAAATAAAACAAATATTTTTATTTATGTAATTGACTTGTGTTTTACTTCAAGTTGTATTCCTACTTAGGAAAGGTTTGCCCTAGGCCAAACCTATATAAACCATAACCGCCCAAGGGAGATTATATCACAATATACTAGAGAGCCGAATTAGAGAGTTCATCGTAGAATTTAGAGTTTTCTTTATTTTCCATTATGTTTTAATTTCTTTAGGCTTAGGTGAAAGTTGTAGAGTATTTGTGAGAAGAGATTGAACTTTGTTTTCTTGTTTCAATACAATAAAATATCAAGATTTACTTATTCTTTGTCATTCATTGTTCTTGCTTTCAAGCTCGAGAGAGAAGTTTGTGAGTAATCTATTGATCTAATATTGGGAGAGTTAGATTCATGAAAGGAATAAGTACGATATTTTTCTATTCGGAAAATACTAACTCGGCCTAGGGATAGGTTAGAGTTTAAGCGGCTAAAAGAAGTGTGGGATTGGTTGGTGATTATAATTGATTCACGTCGGGAGGTATGGTGTGTTTCTGTGTAGTGATATAATTGATGCATGTGAACACATATATGTGCAAGTATATACATTCGTACAAGTAATGATAAGGTGAGTGATTATCGTTCCCATGAGGATCTAGGGTGAAATGTGCAGTCCAATTTGCCAAGGCAAAAAGTGTTGTCACTAAAAAGGAAACAAAGATAAAGATATAAACACAAGAAAATGGATATGTACGATGAAGGTGTAAGATGGAAATGCTATGACAATTCTAAAGTGGAAGCAACTAAAATTTGCCAAGGCAAAGTAGAATGGATGATGATGGCAATGTGGATGTATGAAGGTGGTATGTGAGTGTATAGCTGAGTAATCGCAAGGTGATAAGCAAATTAAAAAAAGTAAGTTGTAAAAACGGAGGCAAAAATAGGATGCAAGAATAAGTTAAACAATATATTGTACTTCTCCTCTATTGATGAACTCTCTAGGGAATGATTGATGGTGACTTCTATGGTTTCCTATCCCTTACCCCTACCTAACATATAGTTGTTATGGTGTATACTTACTTGACAGAGGTTTCTAAAGTGTTCCCGCTCTCTCGAGTCATAAGAACCCGACAAACTAAAATATCATGATATTTTCGCCTGTCACGCGAATAACACCTTATTCTATCGGTAAAGCACACTCCTTTTAATCGTTGAAGCCTTCACCTATGCCTCTCTTGAGTGCTCTAGGATCCAACTAGGCTCTATTTGCAGTCTAGAACCCATTGCTCACGTAGATCCTCCCTTAGCTCCTCTCGGATGATCTAAGGATCTATAGTTACGCCTCTCTCGAGTGTTCTAACATGTATCTAAACGATGGACACTCTTTTGCCTCTTACAATGTTTAAATAATTACCAAAAATGAGCAAAAAATATATACAAATACATAGTGTGCAATACATTAAATAAAGAGGAAAGATAGTCATTCATAAAAACAACCACTGAAATAAAGCTTCATGGTGAGATTAAATGTTAAGATAATCATCCACATTAATCTTAAACATCTAACAATTATCCTTATAAAAAGATAAAATAAAATAATACAAGGAAGGAGGACTAGAAGACACCCTCAGTGTGCACCGTCGCCGACTCTTCAACCACCATGAGACGCCTTAGTGTGCTAGCCCCTCTCGGGTGCCTAGCACACCACTCCCTTCGAGTTCTATCAATGGAGATCCCCTTGGCCGTAAGTTGGGGGAGCAAGGTGGGAGCTTTCCACCGACGCAAAGACCGCCACAAAAGGTGCCTCTTTTTTGTGTTTTGTTCTCCCGAAAATGCCTTTTCTTTCTGTAGGTCACCATGTCTTTTAAAGAGGGTAAAAACCCTAAAAGATGTGCAAAAATCCATTTCTGCCCTCATTTTTGTCCTGACATTTCTGCAGGACTGGCAAAGGTGACAATGGTCCCCTATTGACGTGGCTTACATACAGGCCATATTCTCTGTGGTCCCCTGCTGAGGTGGCTGTAGCCAGTTGTAGTGGTCCCGATCGGCTGTGGAAGCACCAAATGGAACTCTTATCAAAATATCTCTTTGACGTTTAGCTCAGCCTAGGAGTTCTCTAGCTTTGCCATGGCATTTTCCTTCTGCTATCCTTCTGAGAATGCCATGACAAATTGCCTCAACTTCCGTTTTTCTTTACCTGCACAACACCAATAAAAGAACTACCTTTCCCATTAAATATACCTATTACCACATAAAAATGCCAAGGCATATCTAAAAGACTATATGCAATGTCATGAACCTAAATGCACGACTAAATGAAACTATATGAACCTAATGACACTCAATAACTTAAGTAAAAAGTCCCAAAATATAGCATTTTGCGAAGTTATCACACCTCAAACTTAAGTTATTGTTTGTCCTCAAGCAATGGATAACAACTAGAAGAGAAAGAATGTCATGATATTATCAAAATCTTGGTATGCAATATGTTAGAGTTTCAGCCCTCAGAAAATATCATGGCATAAGCATATAAGACTCGAGGAAATTGCAAGAACATTGCCCTAGGACCAGGTCGGATGCGAGTGTGTATGTGAGTGAGTGTATCCTTCCCATGCTTAGTTAAATTAGAAAAATTCTAAGGAATGTTCAGTATTCTAGTAGAGCATGTATGTTCATTAAAGCACGTTTTTAATACTCCCCATATATATATTCTTTTTTTACGAATGCCAACAAACTGCTACGAGAGGAGCCAACCTGTCACACTATCTTCTACTCATGCCATAGCTTCCATTTATTTAAACGCAGTATCCAGGCAATGCCATGACAAGTTAAAAGTGTAGCGTCACCTTGTGCCTCTTTCAATAACTCATATGCACATGGAAATGCCTTGGCATAGCGGAGTATCCCTATACCAATATGTCCAGGAATTTATTCTTATCTTCTAATACTAAACTATTGGGGGTTCTCTATTAACGAAACAATTCGTTAAAGCATGCTAAGCTATTCAAGTTTACATTCTATAAAAATTTTCTAACTTCCCTAAGCATGAAGAGCATACACTCGTGTAACAATAAAATAATCACAACCAGCAAAATCCTAAGGCAAATTCTATTCAAATCCCAAGTCATGCATATTCAATTCCATTTTTGGCCATATAAGGTATACTATCATCAGTCATCACTAACTATAACACTGAAAACTTACCCTAAACTTTCACAAATGTCATGGCATATTTCTACAACTACTGCTATCATGCACATGAAGTAGAGTAAAGGATGATACCTCCCCCAAAATTGAGACAATCATTGTCCTCAATGCAATTAAAAAAAATTAAACTATGTTAAATGCAATACAATGAAATGAAATGCAATGATATGTACCTTGGTTACTTAGGTAGTATGGTGAAAATTCGGCGCGATGTTCGGTGCTTCAACGGGGGTGGGCTGACTTCAGGGTCAGTCTCTACATCGGCTCCCCGTGATTTTGACTTGCTAGGAGCTGAAGGTGGGGTGGGTTGTATCCCAGCTGACATTTTGAATTTGCTCTTTGATTTCTTCCTCGTAGGAGAGGTCCTAGTTGAATCCACTTGTGGGGCTGCTGGTTAGTGTTCTTCTTGTTGTGCGGATGGTGCAGACGGGTCTTCAAAAAGTGAAGAAATGAAACTGGCTCCATGGTCCTTTTCAGCAGTAGGGTATGGTTGGTCTTGAGTTTGGGCTTGCTCATCTGAAAATGTCGTGACATTTTCAGGAGTTTGTTCTTGTGTTGGTGACTGCGCTTCGTGGGCTTGCTCCTCGGTCTCTAGCTCTGTTGGTCGTGCCTCTTCATACGGCTCAGCTGGGGATGGTAACTGATTTAGATCATGTGCAACTCGCCTGGTCGGTGTTGAAGTAACTGTAAATGCCGTGTCATTTTCTGTTGTAGTGGGCAATATTGAGTCCCCTAAGGGTTTATTTAAACTAACATAACAAAAAACACAACATGTTTAACAATTAAAATTAAAATTAAAAAGGACAAGATAGTTAGAAAAATAAACAAATAGAAAGGAGAATTAATAATTAAATTAAAAGTAAACAAAAATATATTAAATTTAAAAGATATTTACAAAGGGTTTTATGGTTAAAGTGACCCAATTTTGTTGAAAAGAAAAATGATGCCCAAAACATTATTTACTAACTTTTATTTTAAGAAAATAGATCAAAACAACTTTTATAAAAATTAATTGTGTTCATCAATTATTTATAAGAAAAAAAAACAAAATTTTTTATAACTGAAAAAAAAAGTTAGAATTACTCCGATTATAATTGTATTTACAATAAGAAATAAATAAATAAATAAACAAAAGATCAAGAACAAAATACCTAAAAAGTAAACTTTTCTTCTTGTATTCCACAAAAATTTCAATACAAAGTGACGGTGGTAGAAGAAATAATGAATTACAATAGAGAAGTATGAATGATGAATGTGAATTATGGTTGTTGTGGTGTTATGGTGGTGTGGTGATACAAAGGTGATGGGGAGGGGGTTTTATAGTGAAAATTCTACCCAAAGTACAAGAAATTTAGAATAAAAAAATCAAATTTGTGTGATTCTTTCCCTTTTCAATTGGTGAAAATTTAGAAGTGATTTGGGGTTGATTCCTACTTTAATTTTCATCCAAATCTGAACAAAATTGAGTTTTATTCTTCCCATTTTCCTTTCCATATTCGAACCACTTTGATTTTCTTTTCCATTTGAATATCGCCTGCAGCATATTTCCTTTCCTTTTCAAGTTGGAAATCAACAACACTATTTCCTTCTTTCATTTGCAATGTGCGTGGACATGGGGAAGGAAACATTCTTGAACCACTTGTGGTGTGCTATCTTTCTTGGATCCAATCTAGACCATTAGATCTTAGTTGGATCCAATGGTTAATAATTGGTTGCACATAGAGACAAAATCAATAATTAGGGGTTTTTATTTAGGCTAAATGGATCTTATTTAAACTTAAATGAATCATTATTTTATTGGATAAATAGATCTTATTTAAAATTAAATGGATTGTTATTTTATTGGGTTTAAAAAAATAAAAACAATAAATAAAATAATTATAGTGAAAATTTAGTGTCAACATTATAATATATATATGACTTTTTTATAGAATTCAGTGACAATTCACATTTTATTTTTTTAATTTGTTTTAATGTTTTTTTTTATTTTGAATTGATTTTTGAGTTATTTTTGATTCGAGCCTATTCAATTTAAAATTGATTTAAGTCTATTCGATTTGATTAAAAATTAGTTAAATTTTATATTTGATTCAATTAAAACTCAGATAATTTTAATTCGATTCAATTTAATTTGAATTTTTGATCGAGATCAATCTATAAGTCTAGAAAGGGATAATTAATTAGCTTTTGTACTATTTTTAGGGTAGTTCTAGGAGAAGCCCCTTTAAAAAGCCTAAAAAGAGCCTTAATTGGTTTACCGGTCATTTTGTGTACATAATGGTTACAAACTATATACACAATTTCTCACAAAAACTGTAAGAAAAACGGTACATACATAAATCGTTATAAATGTAAGGATTTGTGTACATACATAAATCCTTACAAAAACTTTAAGAAAAATGGTACATACATAAATTGTTACAAACATAAGAAATTGTGTACATACATGAATCATTATGAGAATAAATAAATTGGCACAAAAATAGTAAGGATTTGTGTATGTACATAATTCCTTACAAAGTATACACAATGGCTTACGAAAAATGTAAGAAAAAGGTATGTACACAAATCCTTACAACTTCTCCCCATGAGCTAAAGGAGGTAATCCAAGGGTAAGAGTTTGTGTATATACACTATTGGTTACGAGTATACATAATATGACACAAAAATGGTAAGGATTTGTGTATGTACACAATTCCTTACAAAGTATACACAATGGCTTACGAAAATCGTAAGGAAAAAGATATGTACACAAACCCTTACGACTTCAAAACCATGAGTTAAAGGAGGCATCCAAGGGTAAGGATTTGTGTACATACACAATTGGCTACGAGTATACATAATATGACATAAAAATGGTAAGGATTTATGTATGTACACAATTCCTTATAAAGTATATACAATGGATTACGAAAAACGTACGTAAAAATATATGTACACAAATCCTTACGACTTCAAAACCATGAGCTAAAGGAGGCCATATAAGGGTAAGAATTTGTGTATATACACAAATGACTACGAGTATACATAATATGACACAAAAATGGTAAGGATTTGTGTATGTACACAATTTCTTACAAAATATATACAATGGCTTACGAAAAACGTAAGAAAAAAAGTATGTACACAAATCCTTCCGACTTCAAAACCATGAGCTAAAGGAGGTCATCTAAGGGTAAGGATTTGTATACATACACAAATGGCTACGAGTATACATAATATGACATAAAAATGATAAGAATTTGTGTATGTACACAATTTCTTACAAAGTATACACAATGGCTTACGAAAAACGTAAGAAAAAAAGTATGTATACAAATCCTTACGACTTCTAACCATGAGCTAAAGGAGACAATCTAAGGGTAAGGGTTTGTGTACATACATAAATGGCTACGAGTATACATAATATGACACAAAAATGATAAGGATTTGTGTATGTACACAATTCCTTATAAAGTATACCTAATGACTTACGAAAAACATAAGAAAAAAGGTATGTACAGAAATTCTTACGACTTCTAACCATGAGCTAAAGGAGACCATCTAAGGGTAAGAGTTTGTATACATACACAAATGTCTACGAGTATACATAATATGACACAAAAATGATAAGGATTTGTGTATGTACACAATTCCTTACAAAGTATATACAATGACTTACGAAAAATGTAAGAAAAAAGGTATATACACAAATCCTTACGACTTCTAACCATGAACTAAAGGAGATCATCTAAGGGTAAGGGTTTGTGTACATCCACAAATGGCTACAAGTATACATAAATTGCCATAAAAATGGTAAGAATTTGTGTATGTATACAATTCCTTACAAAGTATACACAATGGCTTACGAAAAACGTAAGGAAAAAGGTATATACATAAATCCTTACGACTTCGAAATCATGAGTGAAAGGAGGCCATCGAAGGGTAAAGATTTGTGTACATACCTTTTTTTTACAGTTTTCGTAAGCATTTGTTTATATTTCATAGAGATTTGTGTACATACATAAACCCTTATATTTCTTGTACTAATTTTATGTATTCTCGTAGTAAATTGTGTATGTACACAAATCCTTACCTTTGGATTACATCTTTAGTTCATGGTGAGAAGTTGTAAGGAATTGTGTATATACCTTTTTCCTTACGGTTTTTGTAAGTCATTGTGTATAATTTGTAAGAAATTGTGTACAATACTTATTCGTATATTTTTTATCCTAATATTTTTATTTGAATATTTATTATACGAATATTTTTATTCATATTTTTTATTCGAATATTTATTATAGAAATATTTTTATTCAAATATTTATTATAGAAATATATTTATTTGTATATTTTTATTCAAGTATTTTTATTTGTATATTTTGTAACACCCCGACCCGGATGTCACATTGGGCCTCCGAACCAAAACCCGTATTTCAAATTTTCCTTTTAAAGTCCAATAATAAAATCATATCGAGTCAAAAATCAATCCATAAAATCCATTTAAATTAAAACAAGTCCAAAATAGTATAAAGAAACTGGGAGGTCCAAATATTACAAAACCATTTAAACATTCGACCCAAATTAAAAATAGACAAAGTTACAAATACATATAGGGTTCAACATAGTATTATGCCCACTACATCTAATAAGTGTACTCTGACAATACGGTCGATGCTGAAATCCAAACTTTGATGGTGCTCCACGGAACCGGCTTCACCTAACCTACGCACGAAAATACATTTCGAACGTTGAGCCACATAAGCTCAGTGGATACGCCGAACTCAACCAATATCATGCATATCAAAAGCAATAAAGCATGACATAAAAATCTCGTGCATGGTATGATGGTCTAGCATGCTTGCCTAACACATGGCATAGATGAGATGTATATTATCGCACACAACATATACAAATCAACAAATCACATAAGGTAGTGAGGCCCGCGTCCACACAACATCAAGATCCTACACTATGAGTAGGGCTCACGTCCACACAGCATCGGGATCCCATACTCAAGGATGAGGCCCGCGTCCATACAGCATCGGGATCCTACATTCGGGATTGAGGCCCGCATCCATACAGCATCTGGATCCCTTAAATCCCATGCTTGGGATGTCACATCGAGTATCTTCGAATGAGGCCCGCGTCCACACAGCATCGAGATCCTGCATTCGAGATGATCGTCAAATTATCACACAGAATGTTACATCGGATGACCTCCATTGTGTTGCAATACTTATGGATATCCGGATTTCCAACACACAAAGACTCGAACCACACAAGCGATCCACCTAGAATCTTACCACAACAAGGTTTATTAAGATTATCTCAATTAGTCTTTCGGGGTTATAACATAAATCTTAGCTTATTAATTCGTTTCATAACTTTTAGATTAAAGGAAGTATTTATTAAATCACCGAGCCCAAAAACTCTACTCAAACTAACCAAAAACACAGGGGTATCGATACCCTTATGTGGGGTATCGAAACACCCAGCATCGATGCCCACCCAAAGAGGGTATCGATGTCAGTATCGATACTCTTTGACCATTTCTAAAGTTAACAAAAGGGGAAGGACCGTTTCGATATAAGTATCGATATAAAAAGTTGCTAGAGGACCCGGTATCGAACCATGGTTCGATACTATTGCTCCTTAAGCCTAAGTAATAATTAAAATAATAATATTCTAATCGGATAAGTAATAATTTTGGAAAATGGTTTAGAAATATTAAAATGATGTTTTAAAATTAAAGAAATGTTATTTGAACTTCAATTTGATTTATAATTAAGTTTAATTATGTACTAGTGAACAAATTGTAATTTTAGAAAAAGATTTGGTGGTTTAATTGGTGATTTTCAAAAATGGGCATTTTTAGTGACTAAATTAAAAAGCAAGCTATACTTAGAATCCTTAGAGGGCCATAAACCCAAATTATTTTTAATTAATAATTTATCCACCAAAATTGTTTTTAAATAGTTTTTAGAAAAAGATGATAATTTTATTTTCTCTCATAACCACTTATTTTCTCATCTTTTCTCATGATTTTCTCTCCATTTTCTCTCCATCTTCTTCTTCAAATTTCTTCAATTACTTGTTGATTTCTTCATCATTTTCAACAAGATTTATTTCATTTTATTCATCTTTTCATTCTCTACAAAGCCTATTCATCAATTTTATAAAATCAACATCCATTTTCAAGAAATCAAGGAGAGGATTTCTCATCTTTTTGGTGGATTTTAATCTTTTTCTAAGGTTCTTTATTGAAATTCCCAAGTATTAGCTTGCTAATCATTAAGTGAAACTTGATTTCTTATTTTTAATTCTAGATCTAATGATTTTATGAGGATTTTTGTGAAATCTTTTTAGATCTCAATTAATGCTATAATTAGGTTGTTTTGTTCATGATATTATGTCAATTAAATGATTAAATGAGTCTTGAATTGATGATATATTAATTTAATCCCGGAATAATGTAATCAGTGTTGTTTTAAGGTGATTTTTGGTTGTTTTAGGGGCTGTTTTAGGTTTTTTAATGTTGCTAGAGGTATAAGGATGGTTTAGATGTGTTTTTTGTTCATAATTGAAGTGGATTGGATGTTAGAATCATTAGATTTTGGGCTGGTGTTGTTCGGATGCATTTTGGCTTAGTTTTCGGTCTTTTCGGCTAAGTTTTCGGTAGTTTTGTGGAGGTTTAATGTGGCTGCTGGTTTGATCATGTTATGATGTGAATATGCTCTGTTTTTAATGTTGTATAGGTAGTTCAAGAAGGTACTTAAGTGGCTGGTGCATTGGCGTTGCCATCGGAGCATCGACAAGAGCTCGTTTCGCTTATCGGTGAGTGTTTTCGAACTTAAAGCGAATCGCATTAGTTCGGTTCCGTTTTGAGGGCTATGGAATAGTGTGAAAATTTTTCAGAGTTCAAGAGTAAGTAAAGTAAATGATTTTGATACATTATTATGAGTTTCGGCTATTTCCGATAATGGCATTAAGTTGATGATTTAAAGAGATTTTTGGAAATGCATAAGTATGATTTTTGAAATGATGCATGCATGTGTTAAATTGCTGGAAATGCATGGTTTATAAAGACATCCATGAATTATGGAAACATGAAATTGAATTGGAGTAATATGTGGCTATTTGCCTTACAATTAATGGTACCATTGTGCATGACTTTTGGTTCATTTGTTGAGCATATTATGGTTGCATTATGAGCTGAAATTGAATTAGAATATTATGTGGTTATTTGCCTTGAAATTGATGGTGCCGTTGGACATGACTTTGGTTCATTTGTGAACATATTATGCATGCATTATGAGCAGCAAATTATCATGCACATTTGATTATGATATTGGCTTTGTGACATTAACTTTAGATTCGAATACGAATGACATGTCATTAGGATTGTCTTAAGTGCACTATAAATATTATGAGAATGAAGAATATTGCCTACACGTAACAAGGGTGACTTTGTGTCCAATCGTACGTGGTAGAGCCGCCTACACATAACAAGGGTGACTATGTGTCCAACCGTGTATGGTAGTGCTATAATGGTGACTTTGTGTCATGTCAATGGTGACTTCGTGTCATGTTAATGGTGACTTTGTGTCATGTCAATGGTGACTTCGTGTCATGTTAATGGTGACTTTGTCATGTCAATGGTGACTTCGTGTCATGTCAATAGTGACTTTGTGTCATGACGGGACTAGTAGTCTCTAACAATGGATCCGTGTATTCGGTGAACTTAAGGTTCACACTAAGTGATCACTAGGAGCCAATATGCATACATGAATTAATATGAAGCATTGTGCATCATTTATGAAAGGAAATGATAATGCAAAGCTTACTCAAAGAAATCTTTTGGTATTATGAACATGAACATGAAATGCTAAGTATGCATAAATTTTGTCAATGCATAGCAAGCTATGATTTGATTATGGTTAATATGACTCATAATGAAAGTTGTTGGAAATTGCATTTAGTCCCGGATATCTTTCTTTGTTCAATTAAGGTACCTACAGATGTTATTTTGAGATGAAATTTTACATGGATGCATAAAGTTGATTTAATTTCAAGATTGATAACTTAATTTGGACGAAGTCCTTTTAATTTGAAAGATTTACATTTTGGTCCCTAATTCGGTGAAACATGCAGTTGACGATGTTAGAATGCTCCGTTTGATTTGAAATTTTCCGAGAGGGATATTTGTATGTTTAATTGAAATTTGATGCTTGTTTGTGATCAGATTGCTTCCGTTAATACTTTGTATGAGACCAAGACATGTAGGAACATAATTATGCATCTAGAAAAAAATATATCGGTTTTCAGGGTTGTATATCGAATCGGACCTTCGCGGGTTTGGTTCGATATTCCCCATGTGACCTGTTAGTGCCGGTTACGTCTAGGCCGGGCTAAGGAGGTTACAAAGAGGGTATCTAAACAAGGGTATTGATGCCAGTATCGATACTCTTTGACCATTTCTAAAGTCAACAAAAGTGGAAGGACCGTTTTGATACAAGTATCGATGCAAAAAGTTACTGGAGGTCTCGGTATCGAACCATGGTTCGATACCCTTGCTCCTTAAGCCTAAGTTCCTCTCATAGGTATCAATACACGGGCCACCAGTATCGATACCCCCTGCACGATTTCAGTTCTACACTTAGAACCCCTAAAGATTCAACTCCTCAAACTCATCTAAAACGATTCTAAAGTATTTCTATTCAATCTTAAGGAAGTTTAGGATGATTTAACATCATTTTTCAGCCCTATAACACAAAGCTACGAATTTCACCATTAAAGCATGTCAAGCTCAAATCAAGCACACATACACCAAAGTATATGAATGTTTCCTACCATGATATGCATAATGATTAGAAGAGTTGAGAGTACCAACCTTAGCAAGCAACAGCAACCCAAGCAAGCTCCACACCTCTTCCAGCTTTTCTTCCTCCTAAGCTTGGTGATGGCTCACAAGCCTCTTTCTCTACAAGAGGGAGATGTAGAACGAGTTAGCAAGGTTTGGGTATGATTCTTAGAGCTTAAAAACACAAAAGACTCAGATTTTTAATCTCTTAAAACCAATCCCGAACTCTCTCTAAAACCCCACTAAACCTTCATCCTCACCAAACACACATTTGTGTATTTTTATTCAAATATTTATTCAAATATTTATTATATAAATATTTTTATTTGTGTATTTTTATTCAAATTTATAAGAATAAATTAGATAACTATTACTTAAAAAGAAACTCAACTGTTTGGAACCGGTTACCGACCCGTTCGTAAACCCTTATTAGAGGAGAAATTATATCATGGGTCAGTCCCATCACGTGTCCATAGGATCAACTAATGATAACTACACACTTCATCAATTTTTTCCATGTCATATTTTTTTTCAAGTGAATTATCATTTTAAAAATTAAAAAATAATGAGGTGGATAGTTATCATTGGTTGGTCCCTTGAATGACGTGGTAAGATTGACTCATGATATAATTTCTCCTTATTAGAGAGATTTTTTTTAAAGATTTTTTAAGGCGCTTTTTTCAGAACCCCCTATTTTTAACTCAAATTTATAAGTCTAGGAATGGCTAATGAATTGGCTTTTGTACTATTTCTTACTGTTGATCTTTGACTGCTTACTTTAGTAGTATCTTTCTTTTCTTGGTCTTATTTATACTGTTTTGGGGGATTGTTGATTGATAACAACTTTTTTTTTTCTTTCCTTGAAGCTTGTACAATAAGTGAAAGATGGGAACTTGATTATTGTGTGTTTTTTAGTGATATACTGGTCATTACGATGATTGTAAAATGAGAAATTTTTGACCATAGAAAAGAGATCAGGATAAAGCAATGGGAAGGGAGCATGGTAGTGAGATACATATGTGTGAGCTTGTAGGGGGAAAGAAAAAGGAGGGTCCTTTTTTTCTTGCTTGATGATTTGTCAATGGGAGAAGAATTGAGTGAAAAGACACCAAGTTCCACTCTTTTTTTGTAATGTGGGTTGAAGGATGCTTCTCAGTGAAGTGAATTTAGAACTTGTTTGGGGTATTGGTGGAGGGGTTCTAAAAAAAATCTTTCTTTTTTGGTTCCTTCACCCTTGAGAATCTGTGTTGCTTTTTCATTATTGTTCTCGGAAAAAGAAAGGCGGGTTTCAAAGATGCCTTTGTTTCAACCCTCAAAGAGGGATGGGGTTGTTGTTGCTGGATTCGATTGTAGTGGTGATGGGCAAGTTTTAGATCTCGACACTGCTGTTAAAGATGGTGTTTTGAGTGGTGTTGGTGGTGGAGTCATTGGTGCTGCCGTTGGTGAGAAATTGGATCTGAAGAAAATGATTGAAGATCTTGATTTACCTGAGATTCCTTCTGTGTTTATTTGTCCAATCTCTCTTGAGTCAATGCAAGACCCTGTGACTCTTTGCACCGGCCAAACATATGAGAGGTCCAACATTCTCAAATGGTTCAATTTGGGGCACTATACTTGCCCCACTACAATGCAGGAACTTTGGGATGATTCTATTACTCCAAATAGAACCCTTTACCATTTAATTTACACTTGGTTTTCGCAAAAGTATTCGCTCATGAAGAAGAAATCGGAGGATGTACAAGGGAGAGTAAATGAACTTATTCAGACATTGAGGAAGGCTAAGGGTCAAGCCAGGATTCAAGCCTTGAAGGAGCTGAAGCAAGTTGTGTTAACGCATGATACTGCAATGAGGACGATGTTTGATGAAGGTGGTGTTTCTCTAATTTCATCCTTGTTAGGTCCATTTACGTCCCATGCCGTTGGTTCTGAAGCAGTTGCCATCCTTGTGAATTTGGAGCTTGATTCAGAATCCAAAACCAATTTGATGCAGCCAACAAAGATTTCATTGATGGTAGATATGTTGAATGAAGGGTCAGTGGAGACGAAGATCAATTCTACGCGATTGATAGAGAAGTTAATGGAAGAGAAAGAATTCTGCTCCAAGAGTGTTTCCAGCCATGGGCTATTGGTTGGTCTGATGCGCTTAGTGAAGGATAAGAGACACACTAATGGAATCTTGGCCGGACTTAGCTTGCTCAGATCTATATGCTTACATAAACAAGTTATGAGTTTGGTTGTAAGAATTGGAGTCGTTCCTCAATTGGTCGAATTGTTGCCTGTTTTGGAGCCTGATTGCTTGGAATTAGCCCTTTTCATATTGGACACATTGTCGTCTCTGCCAGAAGGAAAAGATGCATTGAAGGATTGTGGAAACACAATTCCGCATATGGTGAGGCTTTTGATGAGAGTTTCAGAAAGTTGTACTCAATATGCATTGTCAATTCTGTGGTCTGTGTGTAAACTTGCCCCCGAGGACTGCTCCTCAGTTGCTGTAGAAGCTGGTTTAGCAGCGAAGCTGCTTCTCGTGATTCAGAGCGGTTGCAATCCGGTCTTGAAGCAAAAGTCTTCGGAGCTCTTGAAGTTATGTAGCCTAAATTATGCAGACACCATCTTTATTTCAAAGTGCAAGCTCACAAGGACAATTGGTTCTTGATACCTTCCAAGCGCGAATAATCAATACATATAAGATAGGGGCTTTGAGGTATGAATCAGCTCTCCTGTACATATTTAATCACTTCAATTCCATCATTTTGATTCAACTTGACTTAAAAGAACACTTGTAATGATAAGGAAAAACACATTTCATGCTGCAAGGGAATCAAATCTAGTTCTCTTTTCCAAGACCTTGAAATAAAACCCCCAAAGGATAAATGATGTGAAAATTTTGTTTCATGTGGAATGGATCATTGTTGGTGGGGTATGTTGTTGGATAAAAATGTGTTGATTTGGGTGGAAATCGTTGCCTCTTTCCCATTCTTCTATTCATACCTCCGCCTTAGATTAGAGGTTTAGGGTTCAAGGTTAGGGGTTATGGTTAGGGTTCAAGTAATTAAGGGTAAGATGTAGTTTTTAGAGTGTAGGGTTTAAAATATAGAAAATAAGAGTTGGGATTTAAAATTCAATTATTTAGAAATTTTGGGCGGGAGACATGGTAGAGAAGAAAATGAGTTTTACCCCTGTTTTTGCAAGACTTTGGAGCTTGCAATCACAACTGTAATAGTCTAATCGAAAAAAATTTGCTTCGCTCCTTGGTGTTGGGGGGCCTTATTTCTCCCAAGTTGTTCGTATGGTAGGGCCTTGACCAATTTTTCCTGTCTGAGTTTTAGTGGAACTTCTGCATTTTTAGCTCAGACAGTTGTAGGGAGATTGCAATTCATATGGATATCAATTGTCTATTCAATGTGTACAATGTAAGAAGCCATTTCTTTTCATTTTTATTAATGTTATAATGGTTTGATACATGATCTAGAATTACAAGTCCCAACACTATCATTGGATTGGTTTTTATTTCTTCCCTATTGTGTTCATTGTTGGCTCCAATGGTTACAAGGTTAGAAGTTCGTGGATTTGTTTCAAATTTGTATTAATTTTGATGTATAATATGTGTATAGTTTCATTTGAGAAGCTATTGGTGTAAAAATAAAAAGCTATATCTTTTACACATGCGTTGAAGTGGAGCTGTTGCTGTATGGGGGGATCGCTGTCATGGTGGCACACATGGGGTCCAATTTAGGCAAGTCCATATCTCCTTTGCAGGAGAAATGGAGGACAACACCCATCGTCACCTCTCTTTCAGTCACTGTTCCACTGAAATGTTTCACTTCTCAATAATTCTCTCATCTAGAAACAGTAAAACACTGATTTCTTTATGTCATTTGCATTGTTTTTTTTTTCTACATGCATTTATATGCTCAAAATTTTGGCTAAAGAACCAAGCCAACTTCCAATGATTTTCTCAACATGAAGAAAGCAAGGGCAAGATTTCCCACTCCCCTTCTTTTTCCTGCCTTCTAAAGGAACCTCTGCAGGCCCCATTGGCCCTGGCATCTTTGAATATCTGTTCAAGACTTGAAAACTATTGTTATCAAGTTGAGCCTACTGGATTAAACCATAAACATGGTTAGCCAATTAATCAACATTTGGAGTGGTGGTCTGTGGAGATCACGCATTTGATATAATCAAACGATTACGATTGAGATACTGAATAAAAAATTATGATATTATCAAACAAGTTTTTGTATCAATTTGACTGAGACTTTGGTGGTGTGAAGCAGGAAAAGCTGGCTTAAGCTTCCTTGTATTTTCAAATCAAACCTCACAGTCTCCAGAATGCATGCATGTGTGGGCGTTCCTTGTTTAGTGTCGAAATTGATGCAAAACATGAATTTATTGTATATAACTGAAACACTGCATTCTTTTCCGGCAGCAATGCTGTAGGAAAAAAGGCCCACTCTGGTTCACGATTTGTGTTTTGTAGCAGAAACCTCGTTAAAAGAATGATGTTTGTACAGTTCAACGTTTGAAAATTTTCGACGAGCAAACGTAGAGCAATATGGTCGAATCTAGAAATTTAATATTGGTAGTTTATTTAATAATATAAAATTTTAAAATTATTATACAATTATAATAATGTATTGACAAAGGATAGTTATTATGCATGTAACGATTCCAATTTTCGCAATACAACAAACATGGTTTATAGTTAGAGATATTTTAGTTATTTTGAATATTTTAAATGAATATTTTAGTTAAATTATTTGACGGAAGTCAATGTATTTAACCAAAATTTTTTAAAGGACTAACAAAATATATTTAAGATACTTATAGAGTGATAATTTAGATACTTATTTTGACTGAAAAATAATTTATAAGATCAAAAAAAAAAAAAAAATTAAGAGTTGATTTTTTATTTAAACAAAAAATATTTAATATTTTGGGCAAACTATACTGGTAGTCACTAAACTTTTAAGATACTTTCACTTTGAAAAACAAAATCTAAAATCTTTTATTACATTCAGTAAACTTTTAATTCGATTTTATTACGTCCACTATTATTAAAAAAATATTGAAGTCAAACATTAAAGTCCCTTTTCATAAAAAATTCTTAATTTTTTAAATTTACAATTGTTATCGAGGCCAAAACTTTGATGAACGAAGACATCACTGATCAATCCAAACGGTGGTAAGGATTCATTTGGTCGAAAGGTTAATATAATTTGATTTTAAACTAATCTGAAGGCTAACAATGAAAGATCAAAACATTAATTTTTAATTTTTAATTTTTAATTGAGATTTTTAATTTTGGTTACCAATGTTAATCATTAAATCTAACTTTAAAACTAAACTATGTTAAACTTTTAATAATAAAACATTTTTCATTATTAAAATTAAAGATAAAAATCATAATAAAAGTAAATTATAAAATAATAATTGTAATAATTTTTTTTAATTTCAATATTTAAAGTGAATAATCCTTAAAATTTTAAGTGATTATCAATGTATTTATCTTATTTTTTAATGGAAAATCAAGTAAGCTACCGTACACAAAGGTTCATCTAGGGATATAAAAACAATTAAACGGATGGGTTTTAGGTCGAGTATTGTTAGGTCGGGTAAAATTGAATACATGATTCAGGTCAAGTGTGGGTTCATTTCAGGTCGGGTTTATTTCAGGTCGAGTATATTTTAGGTCGGGTTCATTTTAGGTCGGTTCCAAACGGTTCGGGTTAAAATTAGATAATTGACAGGTTTATTTAGGTCGTATAGATTTCAGGTTTGGTTCATTTCAAGTCGGTTTTATTTTAGGTCGGGTTAAATCGAGTTTTGAATTCATATTAAGTTTGAGTTTAATACAAATAGTTCGATAGATTTTGTGTTGATCATTAATTTTAAATTAATTATTTAACATCTAACGTCTTTTACTAACATGAATCACATTAAAAATAAATATTATACATTACACTAAAATAAAAATATCATCAAATGATTCATATCTTAAAAATTAAGCTCAATTATAAAAATCAAAAATTAATAAATGTAAATTTTGGAGATAAATAAAAATATCATGACATTAAAGACACTAGATTAAATTATAAAAATTGAATAAGGGTCAATTTGGATTAATAATAGAGTTTAAGGGACTATAATTAACAAATATAAAATTAAAATAATAAATATTGGACTAAATTTCCCAAAAAAAGAATAAGTTCAATTTCAACTAAAAATAAAGTTTTATGGACTAGAAAGAATAAACATTAGAGTAAATTACAAAAATATAAATTAATAAGGAATAAATTTAAGTTTAAAATTAAAAAAACATCAATAAAGTAAAATATCATCTTTATTTAAAATACTATATTAAATTTAAAAAAAATAATAGCCAATTTGAAGCAAAAATAAAATTGTAAGGACTAGACTGAACAAAAAATCATTAAATGGTTCATATCTAAAATATTGAACTAAATTATAAAATTATAAATTAATAATGATAAATTTTTATGAAAATCTAAACTTTTAGGGACTAATATGAATAAAAATATAGTTAAGTTTTAGTATGTATACATAATATACTTTAATACATTATATATATACAATGTATTTTTATAGAATTTATTTTTATATAATATATCTTAATATATATAATATTTTCACTTTTAAATACAAGAGAGAAGTGGGAAAATGAGAGTATTATATCTAAAGTACTAAAATATTAATGCTTTGGAAGAGCTATTAAGAATTTATCTTTGATAGTTAACCGATTTGATATGATGTGCTATACTTAATATTTTTTCATTCCCCTAAGTGAATAGTTACAAAGTACATATTTTTCATTCTCCGAAGTGAATGAAATAAAACACATTAAAATATGCATAATTATGCATATTTTCCCATTTTAAATGTAAGAAAATAATATGAGTATTATATCCGGAAGTACTAATATCATAGAAGTCTCCGACTGAGAAAATATGTTATTGTCAAATGGAACTTTATTCAATATTTATAATGCATTATACTCGTGAAAGTCGCAAAAAGACTTATTGAATTTTAAAGATATTTGAAGAAATATATTGAGAATATTAGTCAAGGGGATGCGGACTATCACAATATTAAGAGTATAACTCAAGGCAATAAGAAAATCTTGGCAAAATTATATGCATTGTCATCCATATTGTACTACAGAAGAATTAGTACAAATTGAAGATCATACTATTGTAAACCTGATATTTAGTGATAATTTTATTTATAATGACCGGTTAGACCATCCCGGTTCAATTATGATGCAAAAATTTGTTAACACTTTTATGTAGTCATTTATTGAAGAACTAAGATTTTCTTCAAGGTAATTTTCTGTAACAGATACAAGGTTATATATGTAGCCCATACACCTTTCTTACAGTTGATCTAGATATTTTATGATTTTAATCGATGAATCGACTAGATGTTCATATTTATCCTTGTTATTAAACCGCAACTTGGTGTTTATGAGGCTACTTGCTCAATTGATAAAATTACGAGTACATATTCCGGATTATCTTCTAAAGACTATCAGTCTTGATAATGTTGATGACATGTCATTTTACATGTAGTATCACTAATTCGCATCAAGCCAACAAATGATCATAAGTTCTCCCCATTATAAATGATTTTTGGTGAGGAACCAAATATTTCTCATCTTAGATTTTTTAGGTGCGCGGTATATGTTCTAATTGCTCCACCACAATGCACAAAAATGAGTTATGTTGGGAATATATGTCAGATTTAAATTCCCTTTGATAATTAAATATCTTGAGCTTCTAATAGGGAATTTATTTATAACTCGATTTACTGACTATCAGTTTAATGAGTCGGTTTACCCAATATTAGGGGAGAGATTAATATAGCTGGAAAAAGAAATAAATTGAAATAAATTATCATTTTTCATAGTTTGATCCACATATTCAACAATGCAAACTATAAGTTCAAAGGATAATTCATTTAGCAAGTCAATTGCTAGATGATTTTGTTGACCCAAAAAGAGTGACTAAGTCACATATACCAGCTATGAATGCTCCGATTAAATTAGATATTATAGAAGGAAAAACTCTAGTTGCTAATGAGTTTAACTTATGTCTTTAGTGTGGTAGACAAGTGGGTTCCAAAAATAAAAATCATCAAAAAATAAAAGGAGCTATATTTTATGATGGTCCGATCGAGGAATCAACGTATTATGAAAATCTCTAGAAGAGATTAAAAGGTCACGAAAAGAGATATTGACATAATTCAGGTACTTGATAATAAAGAGATCTCAATAGATTATGTCATGTCTGGTAATAAGTAGAATTAAAATTAAATCGTCGTTGATAATATATTTGCTTACAATATAGCACTGACGATTTTATTTGATGATGTTGATCATGAACCATTGTTAATTGGACAATATAAACAAAGAAATTATTGGCCAACATGGAAATAGGCAATTGAGGCGAAACTAAAATCTCTTTCGAAAAGAGAATTATTTGGACCAATAGCCCATACATTGAAATGTGTAAAGCTCGTGGATATAAATGAACCTTTGTGAGAAAGAGAAATTAAAAGGGGAAATCATGAGATATAGCTCATTTGGTTGCACAAGAATTCTCAAAATGACATGAAATTGATTATGAGAAAAATATATTCTTCTGTTGTGGATGCAACTATTTTTAGATTTTGATCAGTCTTGCAATAAATAAATTAATCAATTTTTCCTAATGGATGTTGTTACATTCTATTTGTATGAGCCTCTTGATAGTAATATTTACATGAAACTCCGGGAAAGATTTAGATTCCCATAAGTAGTTTGTTCAATTTCTCGGGAACATTATTCAATCATATTAAATATATCTTTTTATGACTTGAAATAATTTAGATGTATTTGGTATAATCGCCTCATTGAATACTTATAAGCATAATGCTATATGATTTATTTTATTCCTCGAGCATTTTTATTAAGAGGTTTAACTCTGAATTTTGATTGTTGTGTATGTCGATGATTTGAAACTCGTTGAGACTCTTAAAGAGATCTCAAATCCTTGTGTATCAATCGATATACAAAAAATATTTAAAGAGACTTTACATGCATAACACATATTCATTGATCACCCTTATTTTTGCTAAGTCTCTTAATGTAAACAAATATTCATTCCAGGGTGATGATATTCTTGGTCAAAACTCACCATATATAAATTAATTGATTTGGAAGCATCGTATCTTAACTGGTCTAGAAATACTATTTAAGTGCTACGAGACCATTATCTTTAAGTAATTACTATGCTTGAGGCAAAGCCAAAATATGTGTTTGGCTAAATATATTCAGAAGATATATGAATTGCTTTCACAAGATAAGATGCAGGTTATCTTGTATAGAGATAATGAAAATTTTACATCTCTAGGTGGATACATCAAATGCGATAAAGGAAACATATTTTTTAAAGGTTTCGTCCCTCATGATCTTTAGAAAAATAGTATTTGATGAATCATTTTAAGCATTAATTTGGAAGATTTATCCACTAGTGAATAATCTATTTCAATATTTGAAGATTATCTTCAAGATTGAATTATGATGATTCAAAGATCTTATGTGATATTTTCATGAGAGAGAGTAAATATGAGTTGCACTATTTTCTCCTTAACCGAGGTTTTGTCCCACTGGGTTTACCTGGGAAGGTTTTTAATAAGACACGATATCTTTATGGATATCCAAGGGGTGTTATGAATATCTTTATTTGTGGTGGATATCTATATATTAAATAAGGTAAATTACACAGATAACCACAAAACTTTTGGGTTGGTATCGAAATGACCATAATATTTTAAAAGCGACAAATATACCGATAAACTATTAAAATGGTATCAAAATAGCCACCGCCCGTTAAAAATTAACGTTCTGATGACGCGGTAGTTAAAAATAAAATGGAATAATTAAATATTTACTTCTTCTCATCCTATTTTTTTAATTTAGTCCTAATTTTATAATAATAAAATAATATAATTATTTATTTAGATCCTCCAATCAAGTAATGACACGTGTCACCACATGATAAAAAGAAAATAAAACTTTTCAACACTACGTTTGGGAGAAGTTAAACCGAACACCTCCAACATGCTTGAGCAATGTGGTGATCGGTTCGTGTATAACTATAAATTAATACGGATCACATATGTGCAAGTATACACAGTCGTACAAGTAATAAAATATGGGTGAGTATCGTTCCTACGAGGATCTAAGGTAAAGTATGCAGTTAAATTTGTCAAGCCAAAAAAGTGTCACTAACTAAAAAGAAAAAACAAAGATAAAAAAATATAAATAAGTAAAATTGGATATACGATGATTGTGTAAAGGTGAAATGCTATGGCAATTTTAGAGTACAAGTAACTAAATATGCCAAGCCAAAATGGAATGGATGATGATGGTAGGGTAAATGTATGGAAGTGGTGTGTGAAATGTATAGTGATGTGATTGCAAGATAACAAGTAAAATAAAGAAAGCAATTTGTAAATGCTGAGGCAAAAGTAGAATACAAGAACACATTTAAACAATATGTTGTACTAACACTCTATTGATGAGCTCTCTTGAGAATGATTAGTGAAGGTTCCTATAGACTTCTTAACCTTACTCCTACGAACATATAGCATCTATGGTGTATATCTACTCGATAAAAGGTTTCTAAAATGTTCCCGATCTCTCGAGTCATAGGAACCTGACAAACTAAAATGCCATGCATCTCCTCTCGGTCTCAGCCACAACACTAGCCTATCGACAAATCACACTCCTTTTAGTCATTGAAACCCTCACTTACGTCTCTCTTGAATACTCTAAGCTCAGATTCGGCTCTGGTTACTATCTAAAGCCCATTGCTCACGTAGATCCTCCCATAGCTCCTTCGGATGATCTAAGGATCTATAACTAGGTTTTTCTTGAACACCTAACATTCATCTAAACACGGGACACTCTCATGCCTCTTACATTTCGCACCACCAAGTTACAGTCTATTAAGGAAAGGTTTGTCTAGGTTAAGACTATATATACCCTAGCCAGCCACATTGTTAGAAGAGCTGATTTTTAGAGAAACCATTCTCCCTAAGAATTGTATCTAACGACATTATGTTCTAAATTTCTTAGGGATAGGTGAAGGTTGTAGATATTAGTGAGAGGAGATTAATTCTTGTTTCTTTGTTCTAATTCAATAATAATATCAAAGTTTTCTTATCCTATTGTCATTCCTTGTTCTTGCATTCAAGCTCGAGAGAGAAGTTTATAAATAATATATTTATCTAGCCTCGAGAGGTGTAGATTCACGAAAGAGATAAGTACGGTGTTATAGACACCAACTCAGCCTAGAGATAGGTTAAGAGTTTCAATAGCTAAAAGAAGTGTTAGATTGGTTGGTGGTTATCGTTGATTTACGCTGAGAGGTATCGTCAAAGATCAGTCATCAACAGCATTCTGACTTAGAGATAAGCGGAGTCAACTACGGATACTTTGCTGAACTTTGATGCCTTTGCCCAAGAGCAAGAGATTGCCGCGGCAGAGAACACCAATGAGAAAGACTGTCAAACAGTGGATGAGTCTGCCGAGAGTCCTTCCGCGGCAGTAGAGAAGCCTGAACAGGGTAATGTCACGATACTATTCAACGAGGCCAATGAGAGTAATGCTCTAGAAAATTTTAAGGAGTCTGATTCCCAGGATGTTACGGCAACAATGATGCTGGAAAAGGAAGCTGAGGATTACTCTCACTTACAGCTGCTGGGGCAGTTACACGAAGACATGTTCGATAAACAAGATGGCAATGCCGTGATAATGGAAAATGAGATGATAATGAATGAACCTTTTGAATTCTTTAAAAACTCATCTCTTCCATTGTAGGTATATTTCGAGGAGTCAACGTTACAAGATTTGAAGTCATCACATATAGGATATGATTGTTTGGAAGATGATATTTCTATGGTAACTCCATCTAATATTAGTTCCAAGCCAAAGTCTCTACTGATGGAGATTACTGAGAAGCATAAAAAACAATGTGGGTTGATTCTTGAAGACTTCAAGAAAGATGATTGTTCACTTGACTTACACCGAATTTTTGTAAAAGATTGCCACGACAATTAGCTATCACAACAATTGGTACAACAACGAAGGCTATATCCAACTATGATGGAAGTTAATGACAATGAGGTAATTAAGTGGTTGGATGTTAATATAATTTTTTCTAACAATTTATTTTTGCCTTCAGAAACAATATCAAGATGGAGGACATGCATGGAGTACAAGAGAAAACGAAAGAAAGATACCTCTACCATGATAATACAAAGGGGACTATCCATATTCATTATAGCCTAATCCTTTTTGAGCAGAATTGTCACTCGATAGAGGGTGTAGATGGACTATAAGAAATATCGGAAATGACTCTCCATAAGTTTTCTTTATATTCTTATTTTATATTAATTTTCTCTTTTATTTTATTTGGTATTTTCATGAATTCTCTTAATATGGTATTTAGGAATAATCATCTTCTCATTATTTGGATGTTTCTTGATGTTTATCTTTTTAGGTTAGGACAATAAAGCAGGAATAACAGAGAAGTAGTTCACAGCAGGAAGTCTGCTGCTGTGGTAGTGCATAGTGTCAGAGCCACAGCAGTCCCAATGGGAAGAATAGGGTAACATCTAGTCTGCCGAGATTCTTGGTACGGTAGTAAAGACCAAACGGCTAGTAGTTCAAACGGCTACATAGCCAAGGCCTATATAAGCACCTTGTTTCTCTTAAACTATTCACTCGTGCATTCTTGTTTCTTTAGAATTGTTTACTCAATCTCTCTCTTGTTATCTTCGTTACAATCTCAAAACTCACTTATTTTTCTCAGAATCTTTCCAAGAAACTCTCTCTTTCCTATCTTTACTTGTTTTATTAATTTTATCTGCTGTGTGATTTGAGCATTGAGGATAATGCTCGGTTTGAGTTTGGGGGTATTGTAGGTGCAAAAGCACTACCGAGGCTACCCACTACCACGATATTACCATGAAAAGGGAGTAAACTTTTTCTAAATTTTTTTACCATGGCCAAGTTTTGATTTGAAGGGATAACCATAGGATACTCATGGAATAAAACTTAGAAGCTTGCTTTAGGGTTAAAAAGAAAATAAACACTTTTTGCACTTGTTTCATTTCGGAATTCTTTTAATAAACTCAGGTGATAAAGACTTAGAACCTTTTGGAAAAATAACTAGAGGTGCCTATCACTGGCTCTAGTTTTGCTCTCCTTCGTGCTAGAGGTGCCAGAAACTGGCTCTAGTATGCTAAACAGGGGGTTAATAAGAAAAAAAATAAGAAAAATAAGAAAATAGAAAACGCATATCTTGAGGTACCCGAAATTGGCTCAAGACTTGTTGTTTTAAGGAGATAGCTTTAGTCCAAAATTCTATTTGTCTTGAACTTAGAGTTTATGTAAGAAAGCCTTGAATCAACCTTGTCCATAAAATGCACACACTCACCTAGCCTTATAGCTTGTTTCTTAGTAAAAGTCCTTGGGTAAATTAGTGGCTAAAACGGAAAGATAGACATGACCATGGTGAGGAGAATAGATGGAAAAGTAAGACCAAAGGGGAGTAAGGTTCGGCAATTTGATGTCTTGCATTGCTTGAGGACAAGCAATAGTTCGAGTTGGGGGGTATTTGATGAGTGCCTAAAAGGCTGTTATTTGTTATCATTCTCATGGTAATTTATGCAACTATTATACACCAACTTAAACTGAAATATGAACTCTTTACGCAAATATTGAATATTTCGTTATCATCATCTACAAAGTCAATATTTATAGAGAATGCAGATATTATTACATATTCTGTACATGCAGGAATATCCAGGGCCAAAGCAGCAGTGGGATAATGTTGAGGTCGAGGCAAAAGACAAGGCCGCGGCAGAATCCAGAGTGGCAGCATCAACATTGGAGGCACAATGAAGGATAAAAATATAGAAAACATTATGGAAGATGCAGCGCATAAATTGGACCAGGCTAGCGCACTAAAAGCCCAAGTCAAAGACCAAGCGGAAAAACCCTTCTAGAAGGCGGCAAACTTGAAAATATCAGATCCCTTGAAGAAGACTTGTTCCTTACTCCAAGTTGGAGTCTGTTTAAGAAAGGTTTGCCCTAGGTTAAGACTATATATACCCTAGCCGACCACATTGTTAGAAGAGCCGATTTTTATAGAAACCATTCTCCCTAAGAATTGTACCTAACGATACTATGTTCTAAATTTCTTAAAGATAGGTGAAGGTTGTAGATATTAGTGAGAGGAGATTGATTCTTGTTTCTTTGTTCCAATGCAATAATAGTATCAAAGTTTGCTTATCCTATTACCATTCCTTGTTCTTACATTCAAGCTCGAGAGAGAAGTTTGTAAGTAATATATTTATCTAGCATCGAGAGGTGTAGATTCACGAAAAGGATAAGTACGGTGTTGTAGACACTAACTCGACCTACAGATAGGTTAAGAGTTTCAGCAGCTAAAAGAAGTATTGGATTGGTTGGTGGTTATCGTTGATTTACGCTGAGAGGTATCGTCAAGGACCAGTCATCAATAGCACTCTGACTTAGAGATAAATGGAGTCAACTACAGATACTTTGCTAAACTTTGATGCCTCTGCCCAAGAGCAAGAGATTGCCGCGGCAGAGAACACTAATACTGCCGAGGCTGTATCTATAGTACTGTCAATGCAGTGTTGTGTAATTGCATTGGACAAGAAGAAGATCAATTGAATCCACTAATTGACGCAGTTGGATCCTACCCACTTTCTCTATATCGTTCTCAACCTTTTATTTTATGTTTTGTTATTTAATTATTTAGTTAGTTAAACAAATCCACTTATCTGTGTTTTTATTTTATTTTTCAGGAGCAAGGGAAAAAAGGGGGGACATATTAAGTATACCAATCCTTGTGGAGATGATACACGATATACTTATCACTTTATTACTTGGTGATGTGTACACTTGCACTCGATTGCACTTTTATTACACGCATCACAAGGTAAAGAAGATATAAGACTCCCTAGGTTGCGCAGGACGCCAGCTCTTCAACCACCAAGGGACGCCTTGGCATTCTAGCCCCTCTCAAGTGCCTAGCACTCCACTCCCTTCGAGTTCTATCAATGGAGAACACTTCGGCCGAAGTTTGGAGGAGAAAGGTGGGAGCTTTCCTCTACCGCAAAAATCTCCTAAGGTACCTCTTTTTTGTGTTCTTGCTCCTCAAAGGTCTCTCATTTTTTCTCGTAGATCACAATGCCTTAAAAAGGGGTGAAAACCCTAAAAGATAGTGTAGAATCCATTTCTGCCCCCTTTCACGTGATGGCATTTCTGTAGAGATGGCAGTGGTGATAGTGGTCCCCTACTAAGGTTGCTCGTGGTCCCTTACTATAATGGCTGTGGCCAGGCTATAATGACACCAACTTACACTCTTATCAAAATATCTTCTGGTCGTCTAGCTCAGCACAAGAGTCCTCTAGATTTGCCATGGCATTTTCCCATCGCTATCCTTCTGTGAATGCCATGGCAAATATCCTCAACTTCCATTTTTGCTTTACCTACACAACACAACTCAAAAGAACTACCTTCTTATGAAATAACACCCATTGCCACACAAAAATACCAAAACATAACTAGGAAACAACATGCAATGATATAAACCCAGCCAGAGGCCATCAAAGAGGCGAGCTGCCTTTAACTCTCCCCAAAGGGAACCAATCCCTATGCCCAGTCTTAGCAGGGATACGATGTCTCGCGAGATTGATGAATACCACAATTCATCCCATGAATCAACAATACCCACTGCTACGGCAGGGGGTGGAACGGAAATCATGGACACAAACAATATGGACGAGATGAAAGAAGGGGATGAGGTTATAGCACCGACGTACCGCACACCGCCCAATAGAGTGCAGCCGTATCGGTAGGCCAAACAACAACAATCACCGATACAAGGATCCAGGAAAAAGGCACCAGCAGCAAGGCCTAGGAGAATGATCCGTACAAGAAGCTCCTTAGAGTCATTATAAATATTTCCTTTACTGCCTTCACCTTTTTCAATATTTTAATTGTTGTTTGCCTTATATTTTGAGCATTAAGGATAATGCTCGGTTTGAGTTTGGGGGAGATTGTAGGTGCTAAAATACTGCAGAGGCTACCCACTACCGCGACATTACCATAAAAGGGAGTAATTTTTTCTAAAATTTTTTTAATATTCTTTTTTCTTGAATTTATGTTTGTAATCTTGCACTGCCCTATGTCAGTTTTGCTTTAGTTTACTCTTTTAAGGCTATAGAAATTTTTTTCCTTACCATGGTCGAGTTCTGTTTTGAAGGGATAACCATAGGATACTCATGAAATAAAAGTTAGAAGCTTGTTTTAGGGTTAGAAAGAAAATAAACACTTTTTGAACTTGTTTGATTTAGGAGTTCTTTTAATAAACTTAGGTGATAAAGACTTAGAACCTTTTGGAAAATAACTATAGGTGCCTATCACTGGCTCTAGTTTTGCTCTCCTTCGTGCTAGAGGTGCCCGAAATTGCCTCTAATATGCTAAATATGTGGTTAATAAGAAAAAGAATAAATAAGAAAAAGAAGAAAATAGAAAACACATATCTTGAGGTGCCCGAAATTGGCTCAAGACTTGTTGTTTTAAGGAGACAACTTTAGTCCAAGATTCTACTTGTCTTGAACTTAGAGTTTATCTAAGAAAGCCTTGAATCAGACTTGTCCATTAAACACACACACTCACCTATCCCTATAGCTTGTTTCTTAGTAAAAATCCTTGGGTAAACTAATGGCTAAAACGGAGAGATAGACATGACCATGGTGGGGAGAATAGATGGAAGAGTAAGACAAAGGGGAGTAAGGTTCGGTAATTTGATGTTTGGCATTGCTTGAGGACAAGTAATAGTTCGAGTTTGGGGGTATTTGATGAGTGCCTAAAAGGCAATTATTTACTACCCTACGTATGGTACTTTATGCATCTATTATACACCAACTTGAACCGAAATATAGACTCTTTTCTCAAATATTGGATATTCCATTAACATCACTTACAAAGTAATATTTATAGAGAATGCAGATATTTTTACATATTCTGTACATACAGGAATACCCAGAGCAGAAGCGGCAGAGAAACAGTTTTGCAGCCGAGGCAGAGGCCAGGCCACGGTAGAATCCAGTGTGGCAACAACAACAATGGAGGCACAACAAAAGATTAAAATATAAAGAATATTCTAGAAGATACAGCACACCAATTGGACCAGGCTAGCGCGCTAAAAGCCCAATTCAAAGACCAAGCGGGAAAACCCTTCTAGAAGGCGGCAAACTTGGAAATATCAGATACCTTAAAGAAGACTTATTCCCTACTCCAAGTTGAAGTCTATTTAGGAAAGGTTTACCCTAGGTTAAGACTATAAATACCCTAGCCGTCCACAATGTTAAGAGAGCTGATTTAGAGAGAGCCAACTTAGAGAAAAACGACTTAGAGAGAAACCCTTTGAGCCGACCCTTCTCCCTATTAATTATGCTTAATGACAATATATTCTAAACTTCTTAGGGATAGGTGAAGGTGGTCGATATTAGTGAGAGGATATTGATTCTTGTATCTTTGTTCTTATGCAATAATAAAATCAAAGTTTGATTATCCTATTTCCATTCTTTGTTCTTGTATCCAAGCCCGAGAGGGAAGTTTATAAGTAATCTATTTGTCTAGTATCGAGAGGTGTAGATTCACGAAAGGGATAAGTATGGTGTTGTAGACAATAACTCGGCCTATACTCTTGTGGAGGCACTAAGAGATAGGTTAAGAGTTTCAGCAGCTAAAAGAAGTGTTGGATTGGTTGGTGGTTATCTTTGATTTATGCCGAGAGGTATCGTCAAAGACTGGGCATCAAAAGCACTCTGACTCAGAGATGAGCTGAGTCACATACGGACACTTTGCTGAACTTTGATACCTCTTCCCAACAACAAGAGATTGCTGTGGCAGAGGAGCACCAATGTTGCTGAGGCAGTATCTGCAGTACTGTCAAAGTAGTGTTGAGTGATTGCATTGGACAAGAAGTAGATCAATTGAATCCATTAATTGACGCAACTGGATTCTACCCACTTTCTCTATATCGTCATCAACCTTTTTATTTTATATTTTGTTATTTAATTATTTAGTTAGATAAAACAATTCAACTTATTTGTGTTTTTACTTTCTTTTCAGGTGCAAGGGAACAAGAGGAAATATATTAAGTATACCAATCCCTGTGGAGACGATACACGATATACTTATCATTTTATTACTTGACGACGTGTACACTTGTACTCAAATTGCGCTTATACCACGCACATCAAGCGTCGAGGTAAAATTTTTCATGTTGTTTATTATGCTAGTTGTACTTTAAATGATGTACAACTTAACTATACTACCATAGAGAAAGAGCTACTTGTTGTGGTATTTGCATTTGACAAATTGAGGTCATACTTGATAGGCACTAAAGTCATCGTTCACACTAATCACTCAGCTATTAAGTACTTAGTTACTAAAAAGGATGTCAAACCTAGGCTTATTAGATGAATACTGTTATTGCAAGAATTTGATTTAGAGGTGGTATATAGGAAGGGCACAATAAACCAAGTTGTTGATCATCTCTCTAGGCTAGAAGTTAACCTAGAATGTCATGACAAAAATGAAATTCATGATGAATTTCCTGATGAGAAAATAATTTATGCCACGAAAATTTTGTGGCATGTTGACCTTGTTAATTTTATTGTTAGTGGTGTTTTGCCTTTTGACATGACTAGCCAGGGAAGAAAAAAATTTAGGAATGAGGTGTGGTTCTATTTCTGGGATGAGTCGTACCTGTTCAAGAGTTGTGTTGATGAAATGATCCGAAGATGTGTATTCAAAGAGGAGCAAGGAGATATTTTGCATCACTGTCACATAGTCCCGTGTGGAGGTCACTTCGGAGGGATGAAGATTGCTGCAAAGGTCCTCCAATCAGGTTTTTATTTGCCTACCTTACTCAAAGATACCCAGGCATTTTACCATGCCTGAGATCAATGTCAGAGGACTGGGAACATCTCCAGACGTCATGAAATGCCTCAACAAAATATCTTGGAGATTGAGTTATTTGACGTATGGGGCATAGACTTCATGAGCCCTTTTCCATCTTCATTTGGAGATTTATACATCCTTTTGACAGTGGACAATGTGTCCAAGTGGGTTGAAGCCATTGCAACGCCGAGGAATGATTCAAAGATGGTACTTAAATTCCTTCACAAGTACATCTTCACAAGGTTCGACGCACCAAGGGCTATCATCAGTGATGAAGGCACCCACTTTGATAACAAGTTAATTGCCAAGGCATTACAAAGATATAGGATATGACACAAGATTGCCACATCATATCACCCACAGAATAATAGGTAAGATGAAGTTTCCAACCGTGAAATCAAGCAAATTCTGGAAAAGGTGGTGAATCCAAGAAGGAAGAATTGGTCAACAAAGCTTGATGAAGCACTATGGGCATACCGCACTGCTTTCAAAACCCCAGTAGGAATGTCTCTATTTAAGTTAGTTTATGGCAAAGCATGTCACCTCCCGGTCGAGCTAGAGCATAATGCCTATTGGGCAATCAAGAAGCTCAACTTTGATGTCGAATTAGCTGGTGAAAGAAAGCTTCTAGAGTTGAATGAGATGGAGGAATTCAAGACCCAAGCCTATGAAAATGCTAAACTCTACAAGGAGCAAACCAAAAGATGGCATGATCAAGAGATTTTGCCACAACATTTTCAAGTTGGACAACAAGTGCTCCTATTCAACTCAAGGCTGAAGTTGTTCCCTGGGAAGCTTAAATCAAGGTGGTCTGAACCATATGTCATACATCATGTGTATCCCCATGGAGTTGTAGACATCAAGAACATTGATGAAGGGACAATTTTTAAAGTCAATGGCCAACGCCTGAAGATCTACACTGGAGCCCATGTGATACGAGATAAACCTACCATATATCTTATGGATGCCTGACATATTGAAATGTCATGGCATTTTCAATTTACTCATGTTCATAAATAAATTATTTTTAAGTTTGTTTTATATGCTTTATTATCATGCATCCCTTTTAACTCATTATTTTATTATTTTTAGGTTAAAAATCTACCCTTGGAGGCTGATGGCTAAAGGAGAAAAGTAAGAAACCCTATCATGATTCCATTGGGCGGCAAAAAGACAAAAAGGAGAGACCTTTTTTTATTCTTTATTTTGAATTTCAAAAAGTTTCTCTCTCCTTTAATTGTCTAACACCCCCACCACTCATTTTCTTCCACCTCCCCACTAAAAAAATTAAAACTTTCACCTTTAATTTTTTTTCTTTTTCATCCCCCTTCTTTTTCTTCATCTTTCCCACCTCCATAACCGGAAAGCTCTCCCCTCCATTAGATAAAAGCTTCAATCTTTACTACTTTTTCTTCTCTCTTTCCACCTAAAAATGGTACGAACCAGACCCCCAAGATCCGAACCACAAGATCCTGACATTTTTGTTGATGATATGGTGGAAGAGAGATTTAAATCTCTCAAAAACAGAAAAGTTTTCTTTGACCTTGGTTTCAACTTTTTCGACGAGTTTGGGTTTAAGGAAAAGGATATAGTTAAGCAGCACCATTGGGAGCAGTTCGCTGCCCATCTTGGCTTTGTCAATGCCACTTTAGTGCGAGAGTTTTATACGAACATACAAAGCTCGGACCATAAAGTTGTTTATGTACGGGGCAAGAGCATCCACTTCACCAACACAGCCATTAACAACCCTTTTAAAATTCCACAAGGAGTGGATAGGCATGCAATGAAAAAAGAAGAAGCCAACTATGAGACTTACCAAGGAGTAAAGCAAGATCTTTGTTTGCCCGAGACAGAGTGGAATGTCCAACAAGCCTCAAGAAGGACGGTGAACCATGAGCGTTTGTTTCTACACGCCCGATTATGGAACCATTTCATGCGATACAAGTTGACGCCCACTTCGCATCACACCACAGTGAGTCTAACTCGACTAATGCTTTTACATACCATTCTATTCGGTTGCCCCATGGATATCGGCCGAATTATTTTTCATGAAACACATGCTTGCTTAAATCGGCCCAAGAGCCCCCTCATATTTTCCAACTTGATTATTGCATTGTGTTGGAAGAAAGGTGTTCTAGAAGATGATTTTGATGAAATATTAGAAGGAATGAAAGGTTTGTCTGCTGAAAGTGTGACTGCATTAATGGGTAACATTGAAGAGCAGTCGGAAGCATCATATGCTGCCTTGGCTAGAGGAAAAATCCCAGCTCAGAAAGATGATATACTGGAGCTCTCTCCAATTGTCATGGAAAAGGTAGACGACTTGTCAAGAGGCTTAAAGGAATTTTTCAGTTATACAAAGAAGAGAGACGAGGCCGTTCACACCTGTCTAGTAGAGTTGTTACCTCACTTGAACCAAGAGTTCCCCATGTTCCCTGAATCTAATCTACTTACATCAAGAAATGCTTCGGCATTTTCAAGTGCCCCACCTCCAACTAGGTCGGTTGTATCTGATCTGAATGAAGCATCATCCCTAGCTGATCCGTCTGATGAGGTAAGTGTAACCCCCTTAGCCCGGCCTAGACGGAACCGACACTAACGGGTTACACGGGGAATATCAAACCAAACCCGCGAAGGTTCGATTCGATAAACAACCTTAAAACCGTTATATTTTTTTATTTTATCTTACTAGATGCACAATCTTATTCTTATGTGACAAGGTCTCATACAAAGTATTGTCGGTAATACATTAATTAGAAACAACCATCCGATTAAACACTAACATGGATTAAGGACTAAATCGTAAAACTTTTAAATCTTATTAACAAAATATAAATTCTCTTCATCAAAGTTCAATTAAACATACAAGAGTTCCTCTCAGCAAATTTTAACTCAAACGGATCATTCTAACGTCATCAATTGCATGTTCTTCTAATTTAGTGTCACTAAGCCAATATCATAATCAAATGTGCATGATAACTTGCTGCTTATAATGCATGCATAATATGTTCAACAAATGAACCAAAGCCATGCCCAAAGGCACCATCATGTATAAGGCAATTAACCATATTGAAATTAAATCAACTAACTTGCTGCTCATAATACATGCACGATATGTTGAACAAATGAAACAAAAGCCATGCCCAAAGGCACCATCATATATAAGGCAAATAACCATATTATATCCCGAATCATTTCTCATAATTTTTCATAATCATGGATGCTAAATAAGCTATGCATTTCAGCAAGTAATTCTCATGTATGCACCATTTCAAAACATGCTCATGCATTTCCATAAATCTCACTGCATTACCAATGTAATGCCTTTATCAAATGTAGCCGAAACTCATATCGGTTTATCAAAAACATTTACTTTACTTACTCTTGAACTATGGAAGGTTTTCACAATCTTCCATAGTCCCCAAAATATAACATACCAAACGCGATTCGTTTTAAATCCGTAATCACTCACCAACAAGCGAAACGAGCTTTCGCCGCTATCCGATGATCGCGCCAACGCACCAGCAATCAAGCACCTTCTTGTACCTCTTCTACAACATTAAAAACAGAGCATTCTCACATCATAATATGCTCAAACCAACAGCCATATCCGATCACCATTAAACTACCGAAAACTTAGCCGAAAAGACCGTAAACTAAGCCGAAACGCATCCGAACAACATCAGCCCAAAACCTAACGAATCTAACATCTAATCCACTTCAATTATGATCCAAAAACACATCCAAATCATCCTTATATCTCTAGCAACATTAAAGCATCTAAAACAGCCCATAAAACAACCGAAAAGCACCTTAAAACTACACCGATTGCATTATTCCGGGATTAAATTAATGTGCTATCAAATCAAGAATCAATTAATCATTTAATTAACATAAAAACATAATTAAATTCATCTAATTCCAGTATTGAATGAGATCCAAAAAGATTTCACAAAAATATTCACAAAATCACTAGATCTAACATTAAAAACATAGAATCAAGTTTTTATTCAAAGATTAGCAAGTTAACACTTGAGAATTTCAATAAAGAACCTTAGAAAAGAATAAAAATCCAGAAAATTACCTTCAAGATCTATTCACCAAAAAGATATAATTTCCTCTTCTTGATTCCTTGCAATTTGATGTAGATTTGATGAAATTGATGCTTAGGTTTTGTAAAGGATGGAAAGATGATGCAAATGATGTAATCTTTGTTGAAAAAGATGCAAAAATCAGCAAGGAATTGAAGAGAAAAGATGAAGAGAAAGTGGAGAGAAAATGAGAGAAAAAGATAAGAGAAAATGAGGAAAAAGTAGTTTTGAGAGAAAATGATTAAAAATATCTAATTAAAGTAATTAAAACACATTTTGGTGAATAAATCATTATTAAAAATTAGAAATGGGTTTATGGCCCTCTAAGGATTCTAAGTTTAGCTTGCTTTTCAATTTAGTCACTAAAACATGTAATTTTTCGAAAATTACAAAATAAGTCCTCTAGTTTTTCCAAAAATTACAAATCGGTCACTTATGCATAATTAAGCATAATTAAAAATCATTATAAAATCCAAATTATTTTATTTTAATTTTGAAACATATTTTTAATATTTCAAACCATATTCCAAAACTATTATATTTCTTAATTAAAAATATCCTTATTTTATTTTTCCCGAAATTAATGAACCGGAGAACTCGATTCGACCCGAATCGAATTCTCCTAACTAAACCTAAACTAATAACCCCAAAAACGGGATGTTACAGTAAGACTCAAGGAACCAGAAATAGAGGAACACGCTCCAGAAGCCAAGTCACCTACATAAGAACAAGATCTTGAAAATGCCGCAACATTTTCAAATGATCGAGCCCAGCCACCAGCGCAACAAGACCTGCCTGTTGCACAAGAACATGAGACCAACTTTATATCTTTGTTGTTTGAAGATCCGCCCGTCCAGCCAACACAACAAGAAGAACTACAACCAGCAACCCCGCAAGAGGAATCACCATTGCCCTCTCCCAAGAGGAAGAAATCTAAAAGTCGTCTTAAAATATCAGTCGGAAGACAATCAACCCCACCATCAGCTGCTGAAAAATCTAGATCACAGGAAGCAGATGATGAGTCTAATCCTGAAGTCAGTCTACCCCATCAAAGAGAAGAGCCTCATGTCGAATTGTCAACACAACACCACCAACATAGCCAAGGTACATTTCATTTCATTGCATTGCATAACATTTAGTTTACTTATTTTTTATTTGCATTGAGGATAATGCTTGCCTCATCAAGTTTGGGGGAGGTGTCGTCCTCTACTCCATTTTCATTTGCATGATAGCAGTAGTTGTAGAATTATGCCATGAATAGAAACTTGAACAACTTTGCATGTTTAATGAATCTTTTTGTTAATAGAAAACATCCATTAGTTTGGTTATAGAAATTGAGAATAAATGCCTGGACAAGTTTGTGGAGGGATACTTCGCTATGCCATGGTATCTCCGTATGCATATGAGTTATTGAAAGAGGCACAAAGTGACGCTACACTTTTTAACTTGCCATGACATTGCCTGGATACTGCATTTTAATAAATGACATCTATGGTATGAGTAGAAGGTAGTGTGATAGGCTAGTTCCTCTCGGAGCAGTGTGTCCGGCATGTATATATATATTTGGGGAGTAGTGAAACTATGCTTTAATGAAAAACATGCTCTGCTAGAATAGTGAACATTCCTTAGAATTTTTCTAAGTTAACTAAGCATAGATTGGATATGCTCACTCACACACACAATCGCATCTGACCTTGTCCTAGAGTAGTGTTCTTGAAATTTTCTTGAGTCTTATATGTTTATACCATGACATTTTCAGAGGGCTGAAACTCTGACCATTTCCTTGCTTCGATCTTAAACTTTGTCATGACATTTTTTCTCTACTAGCTATTACCCATTGCTTGAGGACAAGCAATAGCTTAAGTTTGGAAGTGTGATAACTCCACAAAAAGGCTAGAGTAGTGTTCTGGAGCAGTACTGTTTTTTGTTTTGCCCGTCCTATTCTAAGTTTCTAAAAAACTGATTTGGGCATTAAATTGATGCTTGCTCCCAAGTCACATAGGGCCTTTCCTTTATAACTATTCCCAATCGCACAAGGAATTGTGAAGCATCTAGGATCTTTTAGTTTAGGTGGCATGCGATTATGCAGCATGGCCATGCAACCTTCAGTGGTTGCCACTATTTCAAATTCTCCTAGCCTTCGTCGTTTAGATACTATGTCCTTTAAAAACTTGGCATAGTTGGGCATTTGTTCAATAGCCTCAACTAGTGGCAAGTTGATATGGACCTACTTTAAGATGTCTAGGAACTTATGAAATTGGTGGTCTTGTTTCTGCTTCTTTATCCTTTTTGGAAAAGGAGGTGGTGGTCTGATATCCTCTAGGTTTCCTTGGATACTTAGTTTAATACCTGGGGTGAACTTATCTGCAGCTGCCTCGGCAGGTGGTTCTGGTTCTGCTGGTTTTGTTGCCTTTGTAGTGCTGTCGACAGGGTCCCGCTCAGCTTCTGAGTCCTCATGATGTTTCTTTTCGGGTTAGACTCTTTCGGTTGAGGTCCCTTCTTTATTTTTCAATTGTAGGCCACTTCTGGTTGTGATTACCTTACATTGCTCATGGCCTAACACCTTAGCAACTTCAGTATTGCTAGGTAAACCCCCTGGTGGTCGAGTATTTTGGCGTTAGGCAAATTGACCAACCTGGGTTTCTAAGGATTTTATTGCGGCCTCCTGGTTCTGCAGTCTTATCTCAGTTCGGTTCATGAAGTCATCAGTATGCTTCATGAAATGCCTATTCTCCATCATGTAAGCATCATTCTTTGACATAAAAGCTGTAAGAGAATCTGCTAATGCGTTTAGAGACTATTGTTGTTGTACCTGCTGTTGTGGCATGGGCTGCTGAGTGTTCTGCTGTGGCAGGTTCTGGCTCTGATGCTGGAATCTAGGGGCTTGATTGATTGGATTCAAGGCATTATTAGGGTTACTCTAAGAAAAATTCGGATGCCTTTTCCAAGATGGTTTATAATTGTTGGACATCATTTGATTGTTTCTGTTATAGTTTCCGACATATAGGCTGATCTCCTCATCCGGCATGTAGTCCGATTAGTTAACTGCCTTAACCTCATGTACGCTTCTTTGGGTTTGCATATTCTGAACCATCTTGGTCAGAGAAGCCAATTGTGCTGCCACCGAACTTGATGTATCTAATGCATGAGCTGTGGCATGACGTCTCATTCCTCCTCGCCTTGGTGTGGGAAATTGGAAATCGTTCCTTGCGAGTTTGTTTAGAATTTCAATGGCTTTCGTGGGTGCTCTATCTAAAAGTGTCCCATTTGTGAAAGCATCTAGTATCATCCTTGTAGAGGCATTAGTAGCATTATAGAACATGGATACTTGCATCCACAAGGGAAAACTATGTAGTGGGCATTTATTTAATAGTTCTCTGTAACGTTCCCATACCTCATACATCGGTTCATCTTCGTCTTGCCGGAATGATGTGATTTTATTACGAATGCGGTCATAGATATTTGTCGGATTGAACCTCGTAATAAATTCTCGACAGAGTTCTTCCCAAGATCCTATGGATCCTGCTAGGATACCATTCAGTCAGGTCTTCGCCCTATCCCTCAGTGAATAGAGGAATAATTTTAATCGCAAAATATCTTCATGGACTCCTTGAATCTTGAAAGAGTTGCACACGTCCATGAAGGATTTGAGATGCTACCTTGCATCTTCAATAGCAGATCCACTAAACTGTCCAATTGTATTCAACATGTTGAACATCACTGGTTTGAGCTCAAAGTGAGTTGCTTCAATTTCAGGTGTGACTACGCCAGGGTTGAGTCCGTTTAAATCTTCTACCAGATAGTCTCTAACAGTAGGCTGCCTCGGCAATGGTTGCGGCAGTGGTTGCTGCGATATTACTGGCGACAGTACATTATGATCAATAGGTGGAATTTGTCCTCTTGGTGGATTGTCCATAGCTTGGAACAGATTGTGTCTCAGATTATGTCTTGTTCATTCAATCTCAGGATCCAACTCGTACAATGGTCCACTCGGGTTTGCCCTAGTCATAAACCAAATAAATAAAAGTTAATAAAAACAAAAATAAAATAAATAATTAAAGTTAAATAAATAAATAATTGAAGTTAGAGTTAAATAAAGAATAGTTAAAGAGCAAGAAAATTAAAGAAAACAAAATTTAGTTGCCAATCCCCGACAATGACGTCAAAAACTTGATGTGCATGGTATAAGCGCAATTTGAGTGCAAGTGTACACGTCGTCAAGTAATAAAATGATAAGTATATCGTGTATCGTCTCCACAGAGATTGGTACACTTAATATGTTTCCTCTTGTTCTCTTGCTCCTGAAAAGAAAGTAAAAACACAAATAAGTTGAATTGTTTTATCTAACTAAATAATTAAATAACAAAACATAAAATAAAAAGGTTGACGACGATATAGAGAAAGTGGGTAGAATCCAGTTACGTCAATTAGTGGATTCAATTGATCTTCTTCTTGTCCAATGCAATCACTGAACACTACTTCGACAGTACTGCAGATACCGCCTCGGCAACATTAGCGATCCTCTGCCGCGACAATCTCTTTCTCTTGGGCAGAGGTATCAAAGTTCAACAAAGTGATCGTAAGTGACTCAGCTCATCTCTGAGTTAGAGTGCTGTTGATGTCCAGTCTTCGATGATACCTCTCAGCGTAAATCAAGGATAACCACCAACCAATCCAACACTTTTATTAGCTGCTGAAACTCTTAACCTATCTCTTAGTGCTTCCACAAGAGTATAGGCAGAGTTAGTGTCTACAAAACCGTACTTATCCCTTTCGTGAATCTACACCTTTCGATGCTAGACAAATAGATTACTTGCAAATTTCCTCTCGGGCTTGGATACAAGAACAAAGAATGGCAATAGGATAAGCAAACTTTGATTTTATTATTGCATAAGAACAAAGATACAAGAATCAATATCCTCTCACTAATATCGACCACCTTCACCTATCCCTAAGAAGTTTAGAACATATTGTCATTAAGCATAATTCATAGGGAGTTGGCTCAAAGGGTTTCTCTCTAAGTCGTTTTTCTCTAAGTTGGCTCTCTCTAAATCAGCTCTCTTAACATTGTGGCCGGCTAGGGTATTTATAGTCTTAACCTAGGGTAAACCTTTCCTAAATAGACTTCAACTTGGAGTAGGGAATAAGTCTTCTTTAAGGTATCTGATATTTCCAAGTTTGCCGCCTTCTAGAAGGGTTTTCCCGCTTGGTCTTTGAATTGGGCTTTTAGCGTGTTAGCCTGGTCCAATTGGTGCACTGCATCTTCTAGAATATTCTTTATATTTTTATCTTTCGTTGCGCCTCCATTGTTGTTGCTGCCACAGTAGATTCTGCCGCGGCCTAGCTTTTGCCTCGGCTGCAACACTGTTTCTCTACCGCTTCTGCTCTGGATATTCCTGTATGTACAAAATATATAAAAATATCTGCATTCTCTATAAATATTACTTTGTAAGTGATGATAATGGAATATCTAATATTTGAGCAAAGAGTCTATATTTCGGTTCAAGTTGGTGTATAATAGATGCATAAAGTACCATGGGTAAGGTAGTAAATAACTGCCTTTTAGGCACTCATCAACGCTACCCTAAGACTGCTCCTACGACGTAATCGCTCGCGTCGCACATCAGCTCAAACGGTAATGTCCAATCCGGGTGGAACAACAACGAGTGTAGTGATCAGGCTTCGCTTCAGGTCTATGAAAGCGCTATGGCATTTTTGGTCGAACACAAAAGGCTGGTTTTGCTGAAACAACATGCACAAGGGCTTAAAGATCTTAGAGAAATCCTTGATGAATCTCCGATAGAATGCCGCATATCAAAGGAAACTTCTTATTCCCTTGACATTTGTTGATGGTGATAGCTTCTCGATCACCTCAATCTTAGCTTTATCGACCTCAATGCCTTTGTGTGAGATTTTATGGCTTAACACAATACCTTCTGTTACGATAAAGTGACATTTCTCCCAATTCAGCACAAGGTCAGCCTTTTCACATCGCCTCACGATCTTTGCTAAATTGCCAAGACAATTTTGAAAACTGTCTCCAGAAACAGAGAAGTCATCCATGAATATCTTGAGCGAGTCCTCAACCATATCAGAAAATATAGCTTGCATGCAGCGCTGAAAGTTGCTGGGTCATTACACAATCCAAAGGGTATCCTTCGAAAATCATAAGTGCCATAAGGACAAGTGAAAGTGGTCTTCTCTTGGTCCTTTGGTGCAATGGCAATTTGTTTATAACCCGAATATCCATCCAAGAAACAATAGTAGGCCTTGCCCGCCAAGCGATCTAACATTTGATTGCCGAAGGATAGAAGAAAGTAGTCCTTTTTCGTAGCTTTGTTGAGCTTGTGATAGTCTATACAAATCCTCCATCCGGTCACTATGAGTGTCGACAATATCTCATTATCCTCATTGCTCATCACGGTTGTACCTCCCTTCTTGGGCATATATTGAATCGGGCTCACCCATGAACTATCCGATATTGGGTAAATAACTCCAGCATCAAGCCATTTGATAATCTCCTTCATAACAGCTTGCTTCATAATAGGGTTGAGTCTATGTTGTGGCTCTATGGGGAATTTGCCATGGCATTCCTCCAAAAGTATCTTATGCATACAGATGGTAGGACTAATCTCCTTTAAATCTGCCATGTTCCATCTTATTGCTCGTTTTTGCTTTGACAAAATGGTAAGTAGACTTCTCTCTTGATCAACATTAAGATTTGCAGAAATGATAACAAGCAGTGTCTCGTCTTCACCTAGATAAGCATATTTAAGATGTTGTCGCAAAATCTTTAGCTCCAACTTCGGTGCCTTAAGCAACAAAGGCTTGGGAGGAATGAATTCCTCAAAATTGAGAGGTTCGAAGCTCGAATGATTTCTAGCTATCAATAGACTAGGTTGGTGCTCTTCCAATGAAAATTCACTAGTTTTTTCCTCTTTATACTTCATGAACTCTTCATAGTCATCTAGTTGAACGAAATTGCTATGACAAAACTGATCAACTTCCGTTGATAGCTCATAATCTGCTTTCAAAATGCTCCATCATTTTTCAGAATCATCCACGTACTTGACAGAATTGTTGATGTTCACGTTCAATCTTTGATTTTCTACTGGCATTATGATCTCACCCTTCTCACAATCAATGAGAATGCGATCGGTTGCTAGGAAAGTTCTCCCTAAGATAATGGGTGCATTAGCATCAACCTCGCAATCAAGTATGAGGAAGTCGACTGGAAACACGAATTTTCCCACCTTTACTATGACATCTTCGATCTTCCCCTCGGGTCTAACATGGGAACGATTGGCTAGTGTAATATGATGGATGTGGGTCTCGCATTTTCCATGCCAAGCTTCACAAAAATTGACTTGGGCATCAGATTTACACTTGATCCAAGATCACAGAGTGCTTTCCCAATGATCTTGTCTCTAATAGCACACATGATAATGAAGCTGCCAGGATCCTTCTTCTTCATTGGTAGTTTTCTCAAAGCAGAGCTACACTAATTCTGCACTTATTTACACGCAATAAGTTTTTGGCGCCGTTGTAAGGGATTGACAACTAAATTTTGTTTTCTTTATTTTCATTTTTTAGTTATTTTTATTTTACTTTGGTTTTTACTGGTGTATGACCAGGGTAAACCCGAACAATCCCTTGTACGAGTTAGATCCAGAGATTGAACGTATGCGTCAAAGGTTAAGAAGACAAAATCCGAGTAGTTATGGTAGATAATCCAGCTGAACAAAATTTACCCGCTGGCAATGGAGGCCTTCCACCGCCACTACTACCGCCGCCGCTCACAGTTAGGGATTTCATGGAAGAGGATTTGAATGAGTTAAATCTAGGAGTTGTCACACCAGAAATCGAAGCAACCCACTTTAAACTTAAACATGTCATGTTTAATATGCTCAATACTATTGGACAGTTTGGTAGGTCTTTAACTGATGATGTCAGGAAACATCTCAAGTCATTCATGGAGATCTTTAATTCATTCAAAATCCAAGGAGTCCTTGAAGATGTTTTGAGATTGAAACTGTTTCCCTATTCACTGAGGGATAGGGCAAAAACCTGGTTAAATAGCATTCCAGCAGGATCTATAGGATCTTGGAGTGAATTATGTCGTGATTTCATTACACGTTTTAATCCTACTAATTTATATGATCGTATACATAATGAAATTACTTCTTTTTGGTAGGAAGATGATGAACCGATATATGAGGCATGGGAACGCTATAGGGAGCCATTACACAAATGTCTTTTGTATGGATTTCCATTGTGGACAAAAGTGACAATGTTTTACAATGCTACCAATGCCCCAACATGGATGGTGTTAGACATTTCTGCCAAAGGAACACTCTTTGACAAACAAACGGAGGAAGCTATAGAAATTTTGAACAAACTCGGAATGAATGACTTTCAATTCCCTACATCTAGGCGAGGAGGAGTAAGACGCCAAGCTACAGTAAATGAATTGGAAACATCCAATTTTGTGGCAGCACAATTGGCTTCTCTTACCAAGATGGTTCAAAATATGTAAATGCAAAACAATACCCATGAAGTTAAGGCAATAGATTATTTCTGTAATTTATATGGAGATAACCATAGTTCTTCTAAATGCATGCAGAATGAAGAATCTAATCTTTATGTGGGAAACTATAATCTGAACAACAACATGATGTCCAATACATTCAATCCAGAATGGAAAAGGCATCCCATTTCTCATGGAGTAATAATAATAATGCCTTGAATCCAACTACTCAACCCTCAGGTTTCTAGCAACCAATGCAACTGCAACATCTACCGCAGCAGCAGGTCCAGCAATCACTGCCGCAGCAGCAGATGCATCAGTAGCAGCGTACAAGTTCATTGGAAAACTCTCTTAAGGCTTTTATGATGAAAACAGAATCATACATGATAGAGAATAGAAACTTCATTAAGATAACTGATGCATTCATAAACAAAACTGAGATGAGGTTGCAAAAACAAGAGGCAACTATTAAATCACTGGAAACTCAAGTTGGATGGTTTGCTCAAAATCTGAACACTAGACCACAAGAAGGATTACCCAGCAATATTGAAGTTACAAAGGGAATGGGCCATGAGCAATGCAAGGCAATCACTATTAGGAGTGGGCTACAACTTAAGAATATATTAGGCAGTCCAACAGACAAAGTCCCACCAGTGAAACAAGAAGAATCATATAGATAGGATTTAGATGCTGAACTAAATGATCATGTCATAGAAATCCCAGAAAAATGCATTGCCTCGATAGAGAAATCGATAATCCCATGCCAAGCACCCGAGACAACAAAAGAACAAGTGGTACTAGGTATTAAATTCTAGACTAATGAGATACTGGAAGAAATGAGACCACCACCACCTTTCTCACAAAGGTTAAAAAGGCAAAAACAGGACTATCAATTTAAAAAGTTCTTAGACATCTTGTAGCAAGTCCATATTAACTTCCCATTAGTTGAGGCAATAGAACAAATACCAAATTATGCCAAATTCTTAAAAGACATTGTGTCCAAAATAGAAGGCTTAATGAGTTTGAAACTGTTACTGCAACTGAAGGATGCATGGCAATGCTTCATAACCGTATGCCCCCTTAAATTGAAAGATCCTGGATGTTTTACTATACCTTGTCTAATAGGAAATCATTATGAAGGAAAGACCTTATGTGAACTTGGAGCAAGCATAAATTTGAAGCCGAAATCTATCTTCCAAAAGCTTGGAATAGGAAGAGCAAAACCTACAACCGTGATGCTTCAATTAACATATATATCATATGTACAACCTGAAGGAAAAATCATGAACATATTGGTAAGGGTGGATAAATTTATTTTTCCAGCTGACTTTCTTGTTCTTGATTATGAAGCAGATGACAATGCACCGATCATCTTGGGGAGACCTTCTCTAGCCACTAGACGTACTCTCATAGATGTGGAAAGAGGAGAATTGACAATAAGGGTTAACGACCAACAAGTCAAACTCAATGCTTTCTAGAATGTGAAAAGACATGATGATCCAGAGGAGTTCTAGGTTATCTATACCACAGATACAGACAACGCAATACCCTATCTCAACAACCACTTCCTCGACAACAAACTTAACAACCACAGATCTGTCTCGGTAGTAATATTGATGATTGTTATAGCAGAGTATTGTACAGTGTTGAAACACCTGAGGTGATGGAAGCCAATTGGAAAACACACCTTCCAGGCAAACTTAGGATCAGATGGTCAGAACCACATAGTGCAGTAAAAATCAAATCACAAAAGGATGGGCATGAATTCAAAGTGAATGGCCAACGGTTGAAGCACTATTCTTGCCAACATGATTTGAGTGCTATAGAGACCACCACTTTAGGAGATACACTTGCATGTACTTCTATCGTGAACTAATTCTTTTATCTTATCTTTATTGCACTTTAGGATTAGTTTTAGTTTAGATTTTTATTTTATTTTATTTTAATCTTTTCTTGTTGTTTATTTTAGAACGAGAAGCAAGGATCAAGGTGAAGCCGTTCATAACAACAAGGCCTCGAAAACTGATCGTTACCAGTAGTTCTTTGGAGTCTATTTAATTTCTATACCTTTATGCTTCTTTTATATCTTTCCTTGTTCATTTTCTTGTTTCGTTTCCTGCTGTGTGCCATGGTTATAAGCATTGAGGATAATACTCAGTTTGAGTTTGGGGGTATAGACTCACTACCGAGACAATTCACTACCGCGACCTTACAATGAAAGGAAGTATTTAAGTTGTTTTCGAATTTTTTTATGTCAACCACCTTACTTGAAATATTGTACATACTTTTGCACTGCTCTACATCAGTATTTCCTTAGTTTATTCTTTTTAGGCTATAGAAATCTTTCTCCTTACCATGATTAGGTCATGGTTAGAAGGCTTAACTTTAGGATACTTAAGGAAGAAAACTCAGAAGCTTGCTATAAGATTGATCCTAAAAATACTTTTGGGACTTGTTGGATTATAAAAATTCTTTTAATGAACTTTAGGATACTTAAGGAAGAAATCTTTCTCATACATGCTTAGTTGCTAGTGATGAAAATGATGCATGATTATGACAAAGAAAACTAGGACATGCTAGCATAAGTGTTTTAGAGAAACTAGCTTCCCAGAATCAAGTTAGAGGTTTACCTAAGCTCAATTTCTCTTTAGATAAAATATGTAATGCATGTGCTAAGGGTAAACAAAAATGAGTTTCTTTTAAATCCATTAATGATGTTTCAATTAGTAGAGTTTTACAATTGATTCACATGGATCTTTTTGGACCTATTAGAACTACTAGCTTAGGTGAGAAATCATTTGCATTTATTATAGTTGATGATTACTCTAGATACACTTGGGCTATATTTTTAAGTACTAAAGATGAAGCCTTAGAAAAATTTATAACATTTTCAAATATTTCTTAAAATGACCTTGATCAAAGAATTTCCATATTATAAGTGATCATGGAACCATGTTTCAAAATTTAGGTTTTTAGATTTTTTGTAATGAAAATGGGATAAGCAATAATTTTTCGACACCTCGCACTCCTGAATAAAATGGGATAGTTGAGAGGAAAAATAGAACTTTAGAAGAAATGGCTAGGTCCATGTTTTATGAAAATAATTTGCCTAAGTATTTTGAGGCGGAAGCCACAAACATTTCTTGTTATATTATCAATCATGTAATGATTAGGCTAATTTTAAAGAAAACCCCTTATGAGATTTTAAAATCCAAAGAGCCTAACATTATCTATTTTTACCCTTTGGGTGAAGTGTTTTATTTTAAAAAATGGAAAAGATAAGTTAGGCAAATTTGATGTAAAAAATAATGACGCTATTTTTCTTGGATATTCTCAACTTTCAAAGGCTTATAAAGTTTTCAATAAAAGAACCTTAGTTGTAGAAGAGTATATACATGTAAATTTTGATGATAACCTCCTTCCTAAGAAGGATTCTTGTGATGATGATGATGTAGGAACCATTGATGAAGGATAAACATCAAGGGTGGATGAGGTTCCAACCAATGGGGAAACACAAAATCCTCCAATAGAATCTTTAAGAGATGTAAAGCTTGAAGAAAGGGAACTGAGCTACCCAAAAGAGTTTAACTATGTCAAGAGTGGTGAAATCTTGGGTGATCCATCCAAGGGGGTAACTATTTGTTCTTCTCTTAGAATGAATCATATTGCATTTATCTCATGCATAGAGCCTAAAAATATCAATGGAGGTTTAGATGATGATTTTTGGATAATGGCTATGCAAAAAGAGTTAAATCAATTTGAGAGAAGTAATGTATGAAAATTAGTTGATAGGCCTAGTAATAAATCTACTATAGGAACTAAATGGGTCTTTAGAAATAAACTAGATGAGAGTGGTAACATTATGAGAAAAAAACTTGATTAGTCGCTCAAGGTTACACTCAAGAAGAGGGAATAGATTTTGATGAAACCTATGCACCCGTAGCTAGAATAGAAGCTATTAGGATGTTACTTGCATTTGCATGTTATCATGATTTCAACTTTTTTCAAATAGATGTCAAAAGTTCTTTTCTAAATATTTTTATAAATGAATAAGTGTATGTTGAACAACCACCGGGTTTTGAATATTCAAAGTTTCTAAACCATGTTTTCAAATTAACAAAAGCTTTATATGGTTTAAAACAAGCTCCTAGAGCTTGGTGTGAAAGGCTCTCAAACTTTTTGGTTGAAAAGGGATTTGAAAAAGGAAAGGTGGATACTACACTATTTATAAAAAAGTTTAAAAATGATATCTTAGTAGTTCAAATTTATGTTGATGATATTATTTTTGGTTCTACTAATGAATGTTATTGTCAAGAATTTTCTAAGTTAATGCTAGGTGAATTCGAGATGAACATGATGGGGGAGATTTTATTCTTTTTAAGATTCCAAATTAAGCAAAGGAATGATGGAACTTTCATCAATCAAGCAAAGTAAATCAAGGACATGCTCAAAAAGTTTGGCTTGGAGAATGTGAAGCCTCAAGCCACTCCTATGAGCTCATCAACTAAGCTTGACAAAGATGAAGGAGGTAAGTGTGTTGATTCTAAAATAATTAAAATTATTATTTCCTTAAATTTTGAAATCTATATTTAATTCGAATTTGAAAAGGGATATAATTACTTTAATTATATCCTTTATATTTAAAATTCAAGATTAAATATAATCTACTTATACATATATATTTTTGCTCATTTTCAACCATTGGGTGTGACCCTGTAGGCTCATTGTAACGTTAGTTATAATATTAGAACAATTCTAATATTACAAACAATGAGTGACATCTAGCAATATATCATTGTCATCTAAGTTACAAGAGATCATGATTCGATGTATCATGTTCGTGACCAACACTTTTAATGTATTATATCCTTTTGTCTTTCTATACCTTTAATAGGTATAAGTCTTGGAATAGTCACACTTGTATAGCCTATATTAATGTTTCTTGATATCTAGAGTAAACTACTTTTAATGAATAATTTGTGGTATCTCATATCAACGTATTCAAGCATGGCCATGCATTTCTAGTCTCACTCAATCAAGTGGCCTTTGATATATTTTCCTATTATGTAGGAAGGACAAATCCTATCTTGATCATTCACATCTCAGTACATACATTATAATATGTCCAATGTCAGTTTTTATAGTGTAGCTAATTATGAGACACGTTTAACTACATCAAAATATAAAACAACATATATTGAGATAGTAATAATCTCAAGTATAATGATCATACATATAGTTGTCACTATGAGCAATATCGTGACCGTTACATAATAATCCAAAATATATGTTCATAGTGGGTCAATCCAATATATTATTCTCTACTAATATATTCATGTATTAATTCTGACATCTCTATGTCAATGACAACTCATTGTCATCAATTAATCACATTTTAATCTTAAGCGTTTTATTATTGTCCATACCCATAATAATACTTGACTAAGGATATTTTAATAATAATACATATATTATTATGTAGACCTTATTGTTTCTCAGTTTATGTTATACATTGATACATATATCTGAAAACAACAATGACAATGCCTTTATTCAATAAAATTGGTAAATAAAAGTATCCTTACAATCATCATATGATTGGTCTTTGGGCAAACTATAACTTGAGCACTGTTAGGATCACCGGCATACCCCATGGTGCAGCGGAACAAAATTACGATGGTCTTTCTAGTGATCCATGTACGTTTAATCCGAAATCGGGGGGAAGAGACGCGATGACTTACATTGGGTTCCTTGATAAACAACAAAAACAACTACTGGATTTGCGGTAATCACGATCGTTCGACAATTCGAATCTTTAGCATCCACGAATATCGTCTCAGCCTCTACTCAATTCACCCGGTTAAGAGAGCAAATCTCGAAAAACTATTTTTTGTGATTCTAGGGTTTGGAATTCGGAATTCTCTATTATTGTTGCTAGACCAAAAGATCCTTTATATAGGTGTAACACTAGGTATAAGAGTTTGATTTTGAGTTTGGTTAAGAAATAATTAATATTATTATTTTCTTAAATTTAGGAATTTATATTTAATTCGAATTTGAAAAGGGATATAATTACTTTAATTATATCCATTATATTTAAAATTCGGGATTAAATATAATCTACTTATACATATATATTTTTGCTCATTTTTAACCATTGAGTGTGACCCTCTAAGCTCATTGTAACGTTAGTTATAATATTAGAACAATTCTAATATTAAAAACAATGAGTGAAATCTAGCAATATATCATTGTCATCTAAGTTACAAGAGATCATGATTCGATGTATCATGTCCGTGATCAACTCTTTTAATGTATTATATCCTTTTGTCCTTTTATATCTTTAATAGGCATAAGTCTTGGAATAGTCACCCTTGTATAGCCTATTTTAATGTTTCTTGATATCTAGAGTGAACTACTTTTAATGAATAATTTGTGATATCTCATATCAACGTATTCAAGCATGGCCATACATATCTAGTCTCACTCAATCAAGTGGCCTTTGATATATTTTCCTATTATGTAGGAAGGAAAAATCATATCTTGATCATTCACATCTCACTACATACATTGTAATATGTTCAATGTCAGTTTTTATAGTGTAACTAATTACGAGACATATTTAACTGCATCAAAACATAAAACAACATATATTGAGATAGTAATAATCTCAAGTCTAAGGATCATACATATAGTTGTCACTATGAGCAATATCGTGACCGTCACATAATAATCCAAGATATATGCTCATAGTGGGTCAATCTAATATATTATTCTCTACTAATATATTCATGTATTAATTCTGACATCTCTATGTCAATGAAAACTCATTGTCATCAATTAATCACATGTTAGTCTTAAACGTATTATTATTGTCCATACCTATAATAATACTTGACTAAGGATATTTTAATAATAATAGATATATTATTATATGGACCTTATTGTTTCTCAGTTTATGGTATGCATTGACACATATATCTAAAAACAACAATGACAATGCCTTTGGGCATTGGGCATACTCTAACAATCTCCCCCTAGCACTAAGATCAATCAGTCGTATATCTAATACCGAGTGACTCATTGTGACGATCATGCTTCTATTGCGTTAGAGTCTTCGTCAGGGGATCAATAATGTTATCATCTGTGTGTACTTTACATATCTCGATATCTCCTCGATCTATGATCTCTCGAATGTGATGGAAGCGTCTAAGAATATGTTTGGATCATTGATGAGATCTGGGTTCCTTTGCTTGTGCAATGGCTCTATTGTTGTCACAACGGAGTTCTATAGCATCTGATATGCTTGGAACAACCCCTAGTTCGGATATGATCTTTTTGATCTAAACATCTTCCTTTACTGCTTCGCTAGTTGCAATATATTCAGCCTCTGTCGTAGAATCAGCTATAGTGTCTTGCTTAGAACTTTTCCAGCTTACAACACCTCTGTTAAGGCAAAACACAAAACCAGATTCTGATCTTGAGTCATCCTTGTCTGTTTGGAAACTAGCATCAGTATAACCTTTTATACTTAGCTCTTCTTTACCTCCATAGACAAGAAATGTATCCTTAGTTCTTCTCAAGTACTTAAGGATGTTTTTGACTGCTACCTAGTGACTTTCACCGGGGTTTACCTGATATCAATTTGTCATGCTTAAGGCATACGATACATCTGATCGAGTATATATCATGGCATACATGATAGAACCAATAGCCGAAGCATATGGAATCTTACACATTCGTTCTCTTTCTTGTGGAGTTGAAGGACACATTTCCTTCGAAAGAGATATACCATGACTCAAAGGTAAGAATCCTTTCTTGGATTCTTCCATACTGAATCTTTTTAGAACTTTGTTTATATATGTACTTTGACTCAGACCTAGAAGTCGTCTAGATCTATCTCTATAGATCTTAACCCCTAAGATATATGTTGTCTCACCCAAATTTTTCATAGAGAAACAACTACTTAACCAAGTCTTAACCGACTGTAAGGTAGGTATGTCATTTCTTATAATAAGTATGTCATCTACATACAAGATTAGGAAATAAACAATGCTCCCACTAGTCTTCTTGTAAAAACAAGCCTCATCTTCATTCTTGATAAAAGCAAACTCTTTGATAGCATCAATGAAACGAAGATTCCAACTTCGAGAAGCTTGCTTTAGTCCATAAATGGACCTTTGTAGCTTACAAACCTTTCTAGCATTTCCTGGAGCGACAAAACCTTATGCTTGTGTCATACACACATCCTCTTCAAGTTTTCTATTAAGGAAAACGGTTTTGACATCCATTTGCCAAATTTCATAATCATGGAATGCAGCTATAGCAAGCAAGATCCGGATGGATTTAAACATAGCTACAGGGGAGAAAGTTTCATCATAGTCAATACCATGAACTTGTCAAAAACCTTTAGTGACTAGTCGCCCCTTGTATGTTTGTACGTTTCCATCCATGTCGATTTTCTTCTTGAAAACCCATTTACACCCTAAAGATTTAACCCCTTCAGGTGATTCAACCAAGGTCCATACTTGGTTGACTGACATGGATTCCATCTCAGATTTCATGGCCTCAAGCCATTTCTTAGAGTCTAGGCTCGATACTGCCTCTTGATAAGTTCTTGGCTTATCTTGATCCATAATAAGAACATCTCCATGCGTGGTAATGAAAAATCCATATCTCTCAGGTGCATGGCGTTCTCTTATGGACCGGCACAGTGATTATGTTTCTAAATCTATTGACTGCTCCTCAACAATTTGTGGAACATGTTCAATTTCAGGCTCAGTAAATTATTGTTCTTGAACTTCTTCAAGTTCAATGTCTCTACCTTTTCCTTTCTTATTGAGAAATTCTCTTTCGAGAAAAACTCTTGTTCGAGCAAAAAATACTTTGTTCTCTTTAGGGTTAAAGAAATAATATCTCTTAGTTTCTTTGGGATATCCAACAAAATTATACTTATGAGATTTGGGTTCGAGCTTTGTAGACATCTGATGTTTGACATATGCTTCAAAACCCCAAATCTTCATGAAAGACATACTAGGACGTTTTCCAGTCCATATCTCATAAGGTGTCTTTTGAATAGATTTAGACGGAACATGATTTAAAGCAGTTGTTTCTAGTGCATGTCCCCATAAAGAAGTCAGAAGATCACTATGACTCATCATTGATCGAACCATGTCTAACAAAGTTTGACTTCTCCTCTCAAAAACTCCATTCCACTGTGGTGTACCTGATGGAGTAAGTTGTGAGACAATCCCATATTCTTTAAGGAGTTCATCAAATTCTATGCTTAAGTATTCTCCATCTTGATATGATCGAAGTGCTTTAATACTCTTGCCTAGTTGATTTTGTACTTCTTTCTTGAATTCTTTAAACTTTTCGATAGCCTCAGATTTATGGCGCATAAGGTAAATGTAACCATATCGACTGAAGTCATCAGTGAAAGTGATGAAGTACAAAAATCCACCTCTAGCTTGTGTGTTCATTGGTCCACATACATCACTATGTATTAATCCCAATAAATCACTTGCTCGTTCACTTTTACCATTAAAAGGAGCCTTAATCATTTTTCCTAATAAGCAAGATTCACATACATCCAGTTGTTCGAAAACAAATGAATCAAAGAATTCATCTTTATGGAGTCTTGATATACGTTTCTCACTTATATGGCATAAACGACAATGCCAGGGATAAATTTGATTTGAGTCATTTGTTTTTGATCTTTTGGTATTTATGTTATAAATGGCATTTTGTAGATTTAAAATATATAAGCCATTAACCAATTGTGCTGAACCATAAAAATATTATCGAGATAAAAAGAACAACAATTATTCTTAATAATAATCTCAAATCCAATTTTGTCCAAACAAGAATAAAAAATAATGTTTTTAGTCAAACTAGGCACAAAATAACAATCTTCTAAATGTAAATCAAGTCCACTAGGTAAAGATAAAACGTATGTTCCTATAGCTAATGCAACAACTCTTGTTTTTGCCTTCTTGATGTCTTCAAGGTAAAAGGGGCAATTTCTTCTCTTTTGCAGTCCCTGTACAAAAGTACAAATATGAGAACTACAACCGGTATCTAATACCCAAGAAGAAGATGTTGACAGATTCACATCGATAACATAAATACATGAAGCAGATGTACCATCTGCTTTTGCCTTCTTGACCTCTTCAAGATAAATGGGGCAATTTCTTTTCTAGTGTCTGGTCTTATTGCAGTGGAAACATTTTCCTTCCTTGCTATCTCCACCTTTGGGTTTCAGTGAATCACGTCCTTTGGGTATAGGCTTACCTTTACCCTTGTACTTTGCCACTGCCTTTCCCTTTCCTTTGTCCTTGCGGACCATCAGAATGGGCTTAGGTTATTACATCCCGATTTCGGGGTTAGTAGTTTAGGTTATAGTTAGGAGAATTCGATTCGGGTTCTCCGATTCATTATTCTGGGGAAATATAAAATAAGAATATTTTTAATTAGAAAAAAATAATAATTTTGGAATATGGTTTAAAAATATTAAAAAAAGATGTTTCAAAATTAAAAAGAATGTAATTTGAATTTTGAATTGATTTTTAATTATGCTTAATTATGCATAAGTGACCAATTTGTAATTTTTGGAAAATTGGAGGACTTAATTTGTGATTTTTCGAAAATTGTTGTTTTAGTGACTAAATTGAAAAGCAAACTATAATTAGAATCCTTAAAGGGCCATAAACCCAATTTAATTTTTAATAATGATTTATTCACCAAAATGCTTTTTAATTAGTTTAATTAAAGATGATAATCATTTTCTCACAAAACTACTTTTTTCTCTCATCTTTTTCTCTCATTTTCTCTCCATTTTGCTCCATCTCTTTTCTTCAATTCCTTGCTAATTTTTGTATTTTTTCAATAAATATTACTTCATTTTAATCATCTTTCCATTCTTTACAAAACCTAACCATCAATTTTATCAAATCAACACTAATTTACAAGGAATCAAGAAGGGAAAGCTTCATCTTTTTGGTGAATAGATCTCAAAGGTAATTTTCTGGATTTTAACTCTTTCCTAAGGTTCTTTATTGAAATTCCCAAGTATTAGCTTGCTAATCTTTGAGTAAAACTTAATTCTATGTTTTCAATGTTAGATCTATTGATTTTGTGAATGTTTTTGTGAAATCTTTTTAGATCTCATTCAATGCTAAAATTAGATGGATTTAATTATGTTATTATGTCAAATGAATGATTAATTAAGTCTTCAAATGATGGTACATTAATTTAATCCCGGAATAATGCAATCGGTGTTGTTTTAAGGTGTTTTTCGATTATTTTAGGGGCTATTTTAGGTGCCTTAATGTTGCTGGAGATATAAGAATGGTTTAGATGTGTTTTTGGTTCATAATTGAAGTGGATTAGATGCTAGATTCATTAGGTTTTGGGCTTTTGATGTTTCAGATACGTTTTGGCTAGGTTTTTCGGTAGTGTTGTGGAGGTATGATGCGGCTGATGGTTAAAGCATGTTATAATGTTAAAATGCTCTGTTTTTAATGTTGAAGAAGAGGTACAAGAAGGTGCTTGAGTGCTGGTGCGTTGGCGTGATCATCGGGATATCGGCGAAAGCCCGTTTCGCTTGTCGGTGAGTGTTTTCGGACATAAAACGAATCGCGTTTGGTACGGTTCTATTTCGGGGACTATGGAAGAGTGTGAAAACTTTCCATAGTTCATGAGTAAGTAAAGTAAATGTTTTTGATATATCAACATGAGTTTCGACGACATTGATAAAGGTATTAATGTTGGTAATGCAATGAGATTCTTGGAAATGCATGAACATGATTTGAATTGGTGCATGCATGAAAAATACTTGCTTAAATACATAGTTTATCAAGCATCCATGATTATGGAAAATCATGAGAAATGATTTGGAATACAAAATGGTTAATTACCTTACTTATGATGGTGCCCTTGGGCATGGCTTTTGGTTCATTTGTTGAACATATTATGCATGCATTTTGAGCAGCAAGTCATCATGCACATTTGATTATGATATTGGCTTAGTGACACTAACTTTAGATTCGAATGACATGTCATTAGGATTGTCTTAAGTGCACTATAAACAATGTTGAGAATACCAAAAATTTTCTACACGTAACAAGGGTGACTTTGTATCCAATCATGCGTGGTAGAGCCGCCTACACGTAACAAGGGTGACTATGTGTCCGATCGTGCGTGGTAGTGCTATAATGGTGACTTGGTGTCATGTCAATGGTGACTTCGTGTCATGACGAGACAATGGTCTCTAACAATGGATCTGTGTATTCGGTGAACTCAAGGTTCATATTAAGTGGTAACTAGAATGCCAATAAACATACATGAACTTAAGAAGGACATTGTGCATCATTTAAAAATTGTTTTGATAAGGTTGTGTAAACTCAAGGAAGCATTTGGTTTAATGAACATGAACATGAAATGATAGCATGCATGGATTTAGTGATGCATTGCAAATTATGGTTTTAAATAGATGCATTGGTGATCTTGTGTAGAGCTTCCTCACTAAGCATGTTTGTTTAAGCTCTCTTTCCATCCTTGCAGAAAAATAAAGGCACTTGGGGCTTCGTTCGGAGCAAGGAAACCAAGGGGAAAGATTACTTCAAATTTGACATGTTTTTGGCAATTAAGTTTAGGCTTGGCAATGTGTAAACCCAACCAATGTCAGGAGTGTGAACTTAGACTTTGGTTTATGTTGAAATAAGACCTATGTTGCTTGATTGTTAATTGATGGACTATGAAATTGTTTGGATTGTTGTAGCATGTACTTGCATGATTCTTATGTTTTTAATCATCTTTTAGGAAGCATGCCTATAGTTTAATTGATGTCTGTGACGTTGATTAATCATGTGTCATATGTTGTTAATTATGCTTAGGACTTGTGCATATAGTGGTAGTAATTAATGGTTGTATATTGAGACGTTAGTGTTCACTTAGTGTAACGGAGCTTTTGGGTTCCAGACCCAAAGTTTCGAAACCTTAATGAAGGTTCCGAAACCTTTATCAAATAGTTTCGAAACCTTCAGGAAGGTTTAGAAACCTTGCGGGCAATTTCAATTCTGGAAAGTTACTGAACGCGAAAAATTTCGAAACCTTCTAGGAAGTTTCAAAAACTTTTATAAAAAGTTTCGAAACCTTATAAAAGGTTTCGAAACCTTTGACTTCCAGGAATTGATAGTTGTTGGAAATTATACTTTAGTCCCGAATATCTTCCTTTGTTAAATTAGGGTACCAACGGATGTTACTTTGAGCTTAAATTTCACATGAATGCATAAATTTTATTTAATTTCAAGATGATTAACTTAATTTTAATGAAGTCCTTGTATTTTGGAAGATTTACATTTTGGTTCCTAAATTAGAGAAGCTTGCAATTGATGATGTTAGAATGATCCGTTTGACTTGAAATTTACCGTGAAGGATACTTGTGTGTTTAATTAAACATAGATGAAAAGAATATTTCTATTTATTTAATAGAACTTAAAAGTTTTATGTTTTAGTCCTTAATTCACTTAAATGTTTAATCGAATACTCGTTGTGATATGATTGCTTTCGTTAATGCTTTTCATGAGACCAAGACATGTAGGAACATAATTATGCATCTAGAAAAAAGAGAAAGAAAAAAAATATATCGGTTTTTAGGGTTGTTTATTGAATCAGATCTTCGCGAGTTTGGTTTGATATTCCCCGTATAATTCGTTAGTGCCGGTTTCGTCTAGGACGGGCTAAGGGGGTTACATAGGTCCACCTTTAGACATATTTTTCTCAACAGCTCGTAACATGCCAGGTAACTGTGGCAAAGTTTTATTAATTTCATTCATGTTGAAATTAAGGACAAATTGATTGAAACTATTCGTCAACGATTGCAGAATAACATCAGTAGTCAATTCATCCTTGAGAGGAAAACCTAACTTTTCCAACGTTTGGACATAGCCTATCATCTTAATGACATGAGCTCCTACAAAAGATCCCTCTACCATTTTGCACTGAAATAGAGCTTTAGAGGTCTCATACCTCTCTTGATCTTCTTGCTCCTCATATATTTCTTTGAGGTTTTGATTCATATCATATGCAACCATGTCCACATGTTACTTCCTGAAGATCATGAGTCATGGTAGCAAGCATAAGACATCCGACATCTTACATGTCATCCATATGTTTCTTAAACTTGTCTTTGTTAGCTCTATAAGCATTAGTTGCCGGTTCATCTGGAACAGGTTCTTCAATGACATATTCCTTTCTTTCCTGTTTGAGAATAATTCTCAAATTACGGAACCAATCAAGGAAGTTTATGCCATTGAGTTTCTCCTTCTCAAGTAGTGATCGCAATGATATAGTGTTGTTTGCCATTTAGATCTACAACAATGGCAATACATAATATAAATTTACCAATTTGAAATATTATAAATAGGACTTTGTTTATAAAATACTCCCACTATTTTGTTCAAAATTAAAAAATCATCTTGTTTTTAATTTCGGAAAAATTTGAAGAAAATTTTTCTAGTGAGGATCTATAATTCACCAATTTCCTAAATCAGCTTTGGCTTTTCTTTTAGGACAGAGGTTATTTAGGTAAGTAACCCTTTACTAATTACATCTCATGTAACTCCTCCATTTGGTGAACAACTCTTGTTCAGTCATCTTATGACTTAACCAAATACTTAGCCTTTAGGTTTCTAATCCTATTAGAACAACCTAACTAAGTTACTACCAATATTTCGACCAATGAATATCACTTGTTTATTCTTCGCATTTAACCAAGATGGATTTATATCTTAATGTTTTGGCAAAACCCACATAAGATCGATCAAGGCCTTAACGAGGGTAAATATTGGACGGCTAATTTTAACTTAGATTAATTTGAGGGAAAACATTAAATATCTCATCGTTATTTCTTTTAATTTGGCCCTTATTGATCTCATCAATATATGCGAGTAGAAGATATCTATCATACATTGCATCACATACATGATAGATATAAAATAAAAAGTTGCAATAGATATAGCCCAAAATAAAGAACTAAGGTGGCCCATCCCAAGCCAATGGGAGAACCTTAAAACCCTAATTCTATACTAAAAATGCTTCTCAAACATCTTCTCGCCTTTGCTCCAAACGTCTCGATTGCTTCTTGGAATAATATTACAATTATAGAAACTCGTTTTACATACGAGGGAGTAAGATGAGAAGAGAAGTACAACGGAGATAGAGAAAGGTACGACACGCAGGCTGTATTTAAAATTTACAACTATTGTAAAAGCAAGAGCTATAACCATGCATGTCAAACACCGTGTAAAGCAAACATATCATATATATGCTATAAAGAAATCGTTAATATTACTAATATTGGCCTACAATCTATGTTTCCTATGAAGGGGTCAAAGGGCGAAGCCCCTTGCGGCCACGACAGGAAATTTTGAAAAATAGCGATTATTTTTTCAATGGAAAAACATCACGATTTGATAAGATTTATCAACAAAATCGTGTTTTCAAGATTTTTAAAATCCCTTAGATTTTTCCGTATCGGAATAACAATTATTCCTTTTCCCTTGATGCGATCTGTTATCGCACTTTCCTCGATCACTATGTCAACAATTGACATATGATTATCGTAAAACCCTTGTAGCAACATGACGACTGTAATTAACAGATTAACATATTAATCGTATCCCTAATCGACTAGCAATAACAATATATATCGTTGACACAGTAAAATAAAGCATGCATCTTATACATATCGCATCACCTAAGTATTTAACCCGATTACGAATCGTACAAGTGACTCTGACACCACTGCTAGGACCGTCGTCATACCCCGTGATGCAGCAGAACAAAATACGATGGTCTTTCCAGTGATTCATATACGTTTAATCCGGAATCAAGAGGAAGATCTACAATAACTTACATTGGGTTCCTTGATAAACAACAAAAACAACAACTAGATTTGCGGTAATCACGATCGTTCGACAATTCGAATCTTTATCCTCCATGAATATCGTCTCGGCCTCTACTCAGTTCAGCCGGTTAAGAGAGCAAATCTCGAAAAACTATTTTTCTTGATTTTAGGGTTTGAAATTCGGAATTCTCTGATGTTGGTTGCTAGACCAAAAGATCCTTTATATAGGTGTAACCGTAGGTATAAGAGTTTGATTCCGAGTTTGTTTAGGAAATAATTAATATTATTATTTCCTTAAATTTCGGAATCTATATTTAATTCGAATTTGAAAAGGGATATAATTACTTTAATTATATCTTTTATATTTAAAATTCGGGATTAAATATAATCTTCTTATACATATATATTTTTGCTCATTTTCAACCATTGGGTGTGACCCTGTAGGCTCATTGTAACGTTAGTTATAATATTAGAACATTTCTAACGTTACAAACAATTAGTGACATCTAGTAATATATCATTGTCATCTAAGTTACAAGGGATCATGATTCGATGTATCATGTCCGTGACCAACTCTTTTAATGTATTATATCCTTTTGTCCTTTTATATCTTTAATAGGCACAAGTCTTGGAATAGTCACACTTGTATAGCCTATTTTAATGTTTCTTGATATCTAGAGTGAACTAATTTTAATGAATAATTTGTGATATCTCATATCAACGTATTCAAGCATGGCCATGCATTTCTAGTCTCACTCAATCAAGTGGCCTTTGATATATTTTCCTATCATGTAGGAAGGACAAATCCTATCTTGATTATACACATCTCACTACATACATTGTAATATGTTCAATGTCAGTTTTTATAGTGTAACTAATTACGAGACACGTTTAACTGCATCAAAACATAAAACAACATATATTGAGATATTAATAATCTCAAGTCTAAGGATCATACATATGGTTGTCACTATGAGCAATATCGTGACCGTCACATAATAATCCAAGATATATGCTAATAGTGGGTCAATCCAATATATTATTCTCTACTAATATATTCATGTATTAATTCTGACATATCTATGTCAATGACAACTCATTGTCATCAATTAATCACATGTTAGTCTTAAGCGTATTATTATTGCCCACACTAATAATAATACTTGACTAAGGATCTTTTAATAATAATACATATATTATAATATGGACCTTATTGTTTCTCAGTTTATATGACACGTATATCTAAAAATAATAATGGCAATGTCTTTATTCAATAAAATTGGTAAATAAAAGTATCTATACAATCATCATATGATTGGTCTTTGAGCATATTCTAACAAACACTCATTGACAAAGCTCCGGAAGAAGCTATTGAGATTCTAAATAAACTCGCAAGGAACGATTTTCAATTCCCTACTTCTAGGCGAGGAGGAATAAGACGCAAAGCCACAGTGAATGAACTAGAAACTACCAACTCGGTGGTAGCACAATTGGCCTTTTTAACCAAGATGGTTCATAATATGCAATTGCAATAGAATACTCATGAGGTTAAAACGATCAATTCTTCTGAGTATATGCAAGATGAGGAATCTGGTTTTTAAGTGGGAAACTACAACCGGAATAATAATATGATGTCCAACACATATAATCCGGCATGGAAAAGGCACCCAAATTTTTCATGAAACAATCCTAATAATACCTTGAACCCCACTAACCAAACCTCAGGTTATCAGCATCCACTACCGCAGTAGCAGGTACAACAATCAATGCCGCAGCAGCGGATGCATCAGCAGCAACCCATGAATTCATCAGAAAACACTCTCAAGGCCTTCATAATGAAAATAGAATCATATATGGCTCAGAACAGCAGTTTCATGAAGAAATCTTATGACTTAATGAATAAAACTGAGATGAGGCTGCAAAATCAAGAGGCAACGATTAAATCATTGGAAACCCAAGTTGGTCAATTTGCTCAAAGACAAAATACTAGACCACAAGGAAGACTACCTAGCAATACTGAAGTTGCTAAGGGAATGGGCCATGAACAATACAAAGCAATCACTATAAGAAGTGGCCTACAACTTAAAGAGACATCAGGCAATTCAGCAAACAAAGTTCCACTAGCAATACAAGAGGAATCAGACAAGGAAGACTTGGAGGCTGATCATGTCATAGAAGAAAACACTGCCCCAGCAAAGAACTCGACAACACCTCACCAAGCTGCCGAGATAGCAATAAACAAAGTGGTTCCAGGTATTAAATTCCAAACCAATGAGACCCTGGAAGAGATGAGACCACCACCACCTTTCCCATAAAGGCTGAAAAAGCAAAAACATGACCATCAATTTAAGAAATTTCTTGATATCTTAAAGCAAGTCCACATTAACTTACCTTTTGTTGAGGCAATTGAACAAATGCCTAATTATGCTAAATTCTTGAAAGACATTGTGTCTAAAAGAAAGAGGCTAGGTGAGTTTGAAATAGTGGTAGCAACTGAAGGATGCATAACAATACTACACAACTGCATGCCACCAAAATTGAAGGATCCTGGATGCTTTACAATACCTTGTGCAATTGACAACCACTATGAAGGTAAGGCCCTATGCGACCTTCGAGAAAGAATCAATTTAATGCCCAAGTCTGTCTTCCAAAAGCTTGGAATTGGAAGGGAAAAACCTACTACTGTGATGCTCTAACTTGCGGATCGATCATACGTGTAACTCGAAGGAAAAATCGAGGACATATTGGTAAGAGTAGACAAATTTATTTTTCCTGCTGATTTTCTTTTCCTTGATTGTTAAGAAGAGGATAATGCATCGATCATCCTTGGGAGACCTTTCCTTGCCATTGGACGTACGCTCATAGATATAGAAAAAGGAGAGTTGACTATGAGGGTCAATGACCAAAAAGTTAAACTCAATGCCTTGCACAATCTAAAAAGGTATAATGATGCAGAAGAGTGCAAAGCCCTTCACACCACAGATACAAACAAATCCTACTTCAACAGTCACTGCCTTGGCAGCATGCTCGGTTGAATAATTGGCAAGAAGATTAAGCCAAAGGCAGAGGCAACAAAGAAGGAAACACAATATCCAAGCACATTAAATTTGTTAGAACCACATGGAACTGTGTAGAAAAAATATAACAAGAGATGAACTTAAAGATAATGGCCAACACTTGAAGAAAAACTCTGGCCAACAAGAGATAATTAGATTGGGAGATGCATTTACATGCACTCCACCAGTAACATAATCTCCTCCCTTCTATTTTTATTATTATATTAGGATTAGTTTTAGTTTAGGATTTATGTTTTCATTCTATTATTATTATTATTGTTTATTTTTTTTGTGTTTACAATTTTTTTAAGAAAATAAGCAAGAATGAAGGTGAAGAAATTCATTAAAGGAGACACTCTGCCGAGGCAGTAAATAGTGTCAGAAGCTGCAACAGTCCCAACAGGCAGAAACAGTGTAATGGCTATCTGCGAGATTCCCTCCACTACAGTAAATGCTACGGGCAGTAAAAGTAAAACATCTACAAAACGGCTACAAAACGGCAGACATACCTGACACTGCCCAAACCACTACTGCAACAGACCCATACCAGGAGATTCTACAAAGGATGGCAATCATGGATCTTAGGTAGCAGAAATACATGGAGTATCAAAGAGACTTCAACAACATACTTGCTCAAATGATGCTCCACAACTTTACAAATCAAGTGGTGTAGTTTCCAGAATTTTCAACCAACATGTTCATGATAGTTGCACCATATACAGAGATAACACCAGCTCCATGAGGACCGAGACTATTCTTCCCCGCACGCCCTCAGCAACAATTTCACGCTGCTGGAACATCCAAGGCAGCAAATTCTGTCGTGGCATCATTTTCCAACAGAAGACCTTCCAAGAGGAGGGCAGTCTTCAGCATTCCCCCAAGATCCCAATCGAAGAGTTCTAACACTTCCGAGCCAAGCATTCAAAATGCCGGGGTAGATTCAAAAAATGATGGAGGGACGGATATAATGGAGACCAAAGATGAAGGAAAAGAAGAGTTGAATGCTCCTATGCAACGAGTAACACCAACAAGAGTTCAACCACCAAGACGAGCAAAGCCATCGCCATCACCAAGGACGCAACAATCAGTAGCAAGATCCAGAAAACAAATTGTGGAAGAAAGATCTTCGAAATCATTATGATTTTTTATGTTGCTCTTATAATTGCATGTTTTCCTTTTTATATTTTGTCGCCTACTGCTTACCCCTAATTTAAATCATTAAGGACAATGCTTGGTTTGAGTTTGGGGTTGTACAGCCACTACCGAGGCAATCCACTTCTGCGGCCTTGCCATGAAAAGGGAGTTTCTAATGATAAAATTTTTTCTTATGTCCACCATTTTACTTGAAATTGTTTCCTATACTCTTGCACTTCCCATCATCAGTATTGTTTTAGTTTATACTTTTAAGGTAATAAAAATATTTCTCCTTACCGTAGTTAGGTTCTGTTTTAAAGGCTTAATTCTAGGATACTTAAGGAGAAAAACTTAGTAGCTTACTATAAGGTTGAACTTAAAAAACACTTTTGGGATTTATTTGGCTATAAGAATTCTTTTAATAAACTTAGGTAATAAAAACTTAGATCTTTGGAAAACTGACTAGAGGTGCCTATAACAAGCTCTAGGAAATACTCTTCTTCATGCTTGAGGTGCCCGAAATTGGCTCTAGTATGTTTAAAAGAATAGAAAAAGAATAAGAAAATAAGGAGAAAACACAATTCTTGAGGTGCCCGAAATTGGCTCAAGGAATTGTTGTTTTAAGAATAGTACACTAAATCCAAGTTTATTTGTCTTGAACTTAGAGTTTATCTAAGAAGGTCCTTAATCAAACATGTCCACAAAAACGCACACACGGACTAAATCTTATAGTTTGTCTTCTAGGTACACCCTTAGGTAACCGAAAGGTTAAGTCTAAAGAATAAGACATAGTTATGGTGGGGAGAATAGATGGAAACATAAGACCAAGAAAGAATAGAGTTTAACAAATTGATGATTTGCATTGCTTGAGGACAAGCAATAGTTCGAGTTTGGGGGTGTGATAAGTGCTCAACTCACTATCACTTTTTACACTTTTCATGGGCATTTATCATCAATTCTACACCTACTTGGACCAATACATATACTTAATATGATATATTTAGAGATTATGCTATTAAAGATAATATTTATAGAAAAGACATAATTTACTGCATTTTTATGTCTTTGCAGGAAAAAAGTATTGTCGCGGCAGCAAGCTGTGGCTGAGGGAGGACCTGATACTGAGGCAGAGAGGACACGTAGCAATATGGAAAGCAAGCTCAAGAGAAAAATGAGGTGAACGTTGCTGGACAAGAAGCCCAAGGATCGAAGCTGGACAACACAATGAAAGCCCAAAGACAAGGCCACGCGGGAAAACCTTCTAGAAGAATTAAACTTGAAAATATTTAACCTATGTACATAAATTGTTCCCTACTCCAAGTTGTATTCTATTTAGGAAAGGTTTGCCCTAGGCCAAGCCTATATAAGGCATAACCGTCCAGGGGAAGAGGAGAGCCGAATTGAGAGAGTTCACCCTAGGAATCATTGTTATTCTTTCCATCATGTTCTAATCTTTCTTAGGCTTTAGGTGCAGGTTGTGAGTATTAGTGAGAAGAGATTGTATCATGTTTCTTGTTTTCAATACAATAAAATATCAAAGTTTGCTTACTCTTTGTCATTCTTTGTTCTTGCGTCCAAGCTCGAGAGAGAAATTTATGAGTAATCTATTTCTTTAGACTTAGGAGAGTTAGACTCACGAAAGGAGTAAGTACGATATTTGACTTGATTGGAAAATACTAACTCGGCCTAGGGATAGGTTGGAGTTTCAGCAGCTAAAAGAAGTGTGAGATTGGTTGTTGATTATAATTGATTAACACCGAGAGGTATCATCAAGGATTAATCATCAACATTGTTTCAACTTAGGGATAAGTAGAGCCATCAAAGGATACTTTGTCGAACTTTGGTAAAATCTGCCCAAGAGCAAGGGATTGCCACGGCAGAAAATATTATCGCTATCGAGACATTAATCTACAGTACTGCCGAGGCAGTATAGTGAAATTTCATTGGACAGAAACAAATCAATCAAATATACTATACAACATAACTGGATCCTACCCTCTTTCTCAATTTGATCTCTTTTTATTTAGTTTCTTTTAATTACTTTATTTAGTCTAATCAAAACCCAACTACTTATGTCTTTATTTTACAGTACAAGAAGATAAAAGAAGACATATTTAGTACACCAATCCCTGTGGAGACGATATCTGATTTACTCATCACTTTATTACTTGCGACGTGTCCACTTGCACTAATTGCGCATATTTGACACACATCAAATAGCTTGGATGCCTTTTCCATGAGGGGTTGTATGTGTTGGACTTCATATTGTTTCTGTTGTAATTTCCAACATACATGTTGGCCTCTTGATTCATACACTCAGAAGAATTGTGGTTATCTCCACATAAATTGCAGTAAGAATCAATGGCTTTAACCTCATGGGTATTCTACTGTAGTTGTATGTTTTGCACGATTTTAGTAAGAGAGACCAATTGTGCTGCCACTGAATTTGATGCTTCTAATTCATTTATTGTGGCTTGGCGTCTTACTCCTTCTCGCCTAGATGTAGGAAATTGATAATCATTCTTGGCGAGTTTGTTCAATATATTAATAGCTTCCTCAGGTGCTTTATCCAGGAGTGTTCCATTTGCCGAGGCATCTAACATCATCCTTGTCAGGGTATTTGTGGCATTGTAGAACATGGTCACTTGTGTCCATAGTGGAAATCCATGCAATAGGCACTTGTGCGGTATCTGTCTGTAGCATTCTCATGCCTCGTACATAGGTTCATCATCAGCCTGTCAAAAAGAAGTAATCTCATTACGAATTCTATCATATAAATTTGTATGATTAAAGCGCGTAATGAAATCTCGGCATAATTCACTCCAAGATCCTATTGTTCCTGCTGGAATGCTATTTAGCCAGGTTTTTGCCCTATCCCTTGGTGAATAGGGCAACAACTTCAATCTTAAGACATCTTCAAGGACTCCTTGAATTTTGAATGAGTTGCAAACTTCCATGAATTACTTAAGATGTTGTCTGCATCTTCTATCATTGACCCACCAAATTGTCCAAAAGTATTTAACATTTTGAATATGACTGGTTTTAGCTCAAATTAGGCTGCTTCTATTTTTGGTGTAACGACTCCAGGATTCAGTCCATTTAAATCTTCCTCTAGGAAGTCTTTAACAGTTAACTTCCGCGGCAGAGGTGGCTGTGGAAGGCCTCCATTGCCGACAGGTAAGTTCTGATTTCCTTGATTTACTACCATGGCTCCTTAGATCTGTCTCCTTGATCCTTGATAAGTACGTTCAATTTCTGGATCTAATACATACAAAGGACTGGTAGGGTTAACCCTGGTCATACACCAAAAATAAACCAAATAAAATTAAAATTAAAAATAAAATAAAATTTAGTTACTAATCCCCGGCAACGGCGCCAAAAACTTGATGCATTCTAGATATGCGTAATTTTAGCGCAAGTGAACACGTTGTCAAGTAATAAAGTGATAAGTATCAAGTATCGTCTCCTTAGGGATTGGTATACTTAATATGCTTCCTTTGGTCTTCTTGTTCTGTAAAAGAAAATAAAAACACAAGTGAATTGGTGTTCTGATTTATCTAAATAATAATAACAAAATAAAGATAGAAAAATAAGACAAAGATGGTGGCCAGGGTCCAGTTGTGCGGTATAGTGGATTTGATCAACTTGTTCTTGTCCAATGCAATTGTACAACACTGCCTCGGCAGGACTATAGATTACTTCCTCGACAGTGATGTCTCTCATCTGCCGCGACAATCTCTTGCTCTTAGGCAAACTTTACCAAAGTTCGGCAAAGTATCCTTTAATGATTCCGCTTATCTCTAAGTCGAAAATACTATTGATGACCATTCCTTTATGATACCTCTCGGCGTGAATCAATTATAATCACCAACCAATTCCACACTTCTCTTAGCCACTGAAAACTCTTAACCTATCTCTAGGCCTAGTTAGTGTTTCCTGATTGAAACACCATACTTATCCCTTTCGTGAATCTAACTCTCTCGATATTAGATAAATGGATCTCACAAACTTCTCTCTCGAGCTTGAATGCAAGAACAAGGAATGACAAAGAATAAGCAAACTTCGATCTTTTATTGCATTGAAAACAAGAAACAAAGTTTGACTTCCTCACACTAATACTTTACAACTTTCACCTAAGCCTAAACAAAATTAGAACATAATATAGAAAAGAAAACCTAAATCTAATTCTATATTCTAAGTTATTAATCTAATATGTGTCTAGTCGAGTTCTAATCGAGCTCACTTTCTCCTTGGGACGGATATGCCTTATATAGTCTTGGCCTAGGTCAAACCTTTCCTAAGTAGAATACAACTTGGAGTAAGGAACAAGTCATGTATATAGATCAAATATTTTCAAGTTTAATTCCTCTAGAAGGCTTTCCCGCTTCGCCTTGTCTTTAGGCTTCCCTTGTGCTGTCAAGCTCCGATCTTTGGGCTTCTTGTCCAGCAACGTTCTCCTTATTTTTATCCTTAGCTTGCCCACCATATTGCTACTTATCCTCCGCTTCCTCAGCATTAGATCCTACCTCGACCAAATTTTGCTGCCGTAGCAATACTTTTTCCTGCACAGAAATAAAAATGCAGTAAAGTATGCATTTTCTATAAATATTATCTTTAATAGCATAATCCATAAATATCTCAAATTAAGTATATGGATTTGTCCAAGTGGTGTAGAATTGATGATTAATGCCCATGAAAAGTATAGAAAGTGATAGTGAGTTGAGCACTTATCACTTGTCGGGGTGGCTGGACTCTGTTGGTGGTGTCCTTTGCATTGGACCATCCACTTCTTCTTCTTCTTCTTCTTCTTCGACAATTTCCTCAGTGATCATAAAATTTGTCACGCCTTCATTCATTATTTCTGCCCAGGCATGGTAAGTGCTTGGCCCGACAGCGGTTAAAGATTGATGCACATAAATATCGATCTCTGCTGAGAGACTGACCATGATGATGGGGGATCCTGGTGGTGTACTGAAAACTGTCCTCCTCTTTGATGGTCGTCGGTTGGTAGATGATGCCGCGACAGAGTTTGCTGCCCTAGATGGTCCAGTAGCATGGAATTGTTGCTGAGGGCCAATAGTATGGAATGGCCATGGTCCTAGAGCTGGAGTCATCTCTGTGTAGGGTGCAACCGTTACAAACATGTTGGTGGGGAATTCTGGAAACTGCACTCCTTGGTTGGGAAAATTCTGGAGCATCATCTGGGCTAGTGTACTATTGAAGTCCCTCTGGTACTCCATGTATCTTTGTTGTCGAAGATCCATAGCTCTCATCCTCTGAAGTATCTCCTGGTAGGGGTCTACTGCGGTAGTGGTGTGGGCAGTGTTAGGTATGTCTGCCGTGAACTAGGCCCCGACAGTTGTGTCTGTAGTGTATTGCTGAGGAGTAGCCTGGACTGGTTCCGCCTATGTGATCTGTATGATTTTTTGGCAGAAGTCGCTAGTCCACCCTCGCCTTTGGGCGATGAATTCGTCTGTTTCTACCACTGGTATGCCTACAGCATTACAAATACCAGTAATTAAATAAAGAAAATATAAGGGTTCTCTATCTTTTTTACCGTACTCATATATTTCCCTTAAAATTATCTCTGCAACATTGATGCTTCATTTGTTGATGATCGATTGAATGAGAACCAATCTTCTTTGTTCCACCATGTTGTTGTGGGAAGTTGGGATAAGATGTCTTTTGATGAAAGTATTTCACAGCTTGGCCTCGGGCTTAAGATTTTGCCTTACCACCGATCCTCTATGGGCACCGGTTTTCCAATTAGTATTGTCGTAGCAAAGGTTATCTTTGATCAGCTCATAATCGTTATTGGTGATATCCTCCATGAATGTAGAGTGGTCATCACGTTCAGGTGTAAGGCCGTAGAATAGATTGATTGTCTCGGCATCAAGTTTGACCGGCCTGCCTCGGCAGTGGACATACAACGATTCTTTGCTTAGCCCATGAGCGTAGAATTCCCGCACTACTGTGGCATTGGCTTGGGTAGGTTGTATGCAAAAGATTTGTCAATCTTGGTACTTGATTATATCGAACAAGGCTTCATTCTATAGTTCTCTTCATCCGAGTGCTGGAATTCTTTCTCTTCCCACAATTGTCTGGCAATGAATGACCTGTTGAAACAATATTCGATAGTGGCTGGTGCGAAGCAATTGTAAGTATCCATGTAAAAGTAATGGAGAGTTGAATATCTTTGGAGATTATCTAAAAGATTTAAGAGAGCTTTGAGATTGCAAAGAATATATCAAGAGGGAGATTGAGTAAAAAATTTCTAAAGAATCAAAAATGCAAGAGTGAATAGTTCAAGAGGGAGAGGGTGCTTATAAAGGCCTCGGCCTTGTAGCCGTTTAAACCACTACTCATTTTGTAGCCGTTAGCCTTTATTTCCGTTTGCTTTTAGTGCGGTGAAGGGAATTTTGACAGGCTAACCGTTACACTATTCTGCCTGTTGGGGACTGTTGCAGCTCTGACACTGTTTACTGCTGCAACAGCAGATTTCCTGCTATGAACTACTCTTTTATTCTTGCTTATTGTCCTAAAAAATTCAATAATAAAAATAATTAAATAAAAATAGATTTAATAAAAATTAACTATAAACTAAAACTAATCCAAATATAATAAATATAAGGGAAAGAGAATATATCACTGGTGGAGTGTATGCAAGTGCATCTCCTAAGGTGATTATCTATTGTTGGCCAAAATAATGCCTCTGATGTTGGCCATTCTCTTTGAACTCTTGCCCATCCCTTTTTGATTTGATCTTTATTGCATATGTGGTTCTGACCATTTGGACTTGAATATGCCTGGAGAGTGTGTTGTTTTATTGACTTCTTCCACCTCTGGTTTAATCTTATTGCCAAATAATCTGCTATAGCAAGCATCAATTTTTCTGTTAAGCATACTGCCAAGGCAGTGGTTGCTGAAACAGGATATCTTGGTGCCTGCATCTGTGTGGATAACTTTGCATTCTTCTGGATCATCATATCTTTTCAAATTGTGGAAAGCATTGAGTTTGACTTGCTGGTCATTAACCCTCATGTCAATTCTCCCTTTTCCACATCTACGTGCGTGCGTCCAGTGCCTAGGAAAGGTCTCCCCAAGATGATCGGTACATTGTCATCTGCTTCACAATCAAGGACAAGGAAGCCAGCGGGAAAAATAAATTTATCCAGTCGTACAAGTATGTCCTTGATATTTCCTTCAGGTTGCATATACGATCTATTCGCTAGTTGGAGCATCACTGTTGTAGGTTTTGCTCTTCCTATTCCAAGCTTTTGGAAAACAGATTTAGGCATCAAGTTTAAGTTTGCTCCAAGGTCGCAAAAGGCCTTTCCTTCATAGTGATTTCCTATCACACAAGGTATGTTAAAGTATCCGGGATCCTTTAATTTAGGAGGCATGCGATTGTTCAGCATTGCAATGCATCCTTAAGTAGTAGCAAATGTTTCAAACTCACCAAGCCTCTTTCTTTTAGACACAATTTCTTTGAAGAACTTGGCATAGTTGGGTATTTGTTCAATTGCCTCAACAAATGGCAAGTTGATGTGGACTTGCTTCAAGATATCTATGAATTTTTTGAATTGTTGGTCCTGTTTTTGCTTTTTAACCTTTGTGGGAAAGGTAGTGGTGGTCGCATATCTTCCAGAGTCTCATTAGTATGGAATTTAATACCTGGAACCACTGGGTCTTTTGCTGTCTTGGCGGCTTGTCGATGTGTTGTCGAGTTCTCTGCTGGGTAGTACTTTCAGTTGGGATTTCTATGACATGATCTGTTGGTTCAGCATCCAAGTCCTCTTTGTCTGCTTCTTTTTGTTCCATTGGTGTGACTTTGTCTGCTGAGCTTCCTAATTTCTCCTTAAGTTGTAGACCACTTCTAGTAGTGATTGCTTTGCATTGTTCATAGCCCATTACCTTTGCAACTTCAGTATTGCTAGGTAATCCTCCTTGTGGTCTAGTGTTCATGTTTTGAGTAAACTGCCAAACCTGAGTTTCCAGTGATTTGTTGTTCTATTTATGTATGGTTCTGCAACCTCATCATAAAGGCCTTAAGAGAGTTTTCTAGTGAACTTACAGTCTGCTGCATCTGCTACTACGGCAATGGTTGTTGTATCTGCTGCTGCGACAGATGTTGCATTTGTTGCATCATGTTGTTCTGATTGTAATTTCCAACATATAGGCTAGATTCCTAATTCAGCATACATTCAAAAGAATATCTCCATATAAATTACATAAAGAATCTATGGCCTTAACCTCATGGGTATTGTGCTGTATTTTCATGTTTTGCACTATCTTAGTAAGAGAGGACAATTGTGCTACCACTGAATTGGATGTTTCTAACTCATTCACTGTGACTTGGCGTCTTATTCCTCTTCGCCTAGATGTAGTGAACTGAAAAACATTATTTGCGAGTTTATTCAAGATTTCAATAGCTTCCTCAGGTGCTTTGTAAAGGAGTGTTACATTGGCAGAGGCATCTAACATCATCCTTGTTGGGGCGTTAGTAGCATTATAAAATATTGTCACTTGTGTCGATAATAGAAATCCATGCAAAGGAAACTTGTGCAGTAGCTCCCTATAGTGCTCCTATGCCTCATACATAGGTTCATCATCTGCCTGTCGAAGAGAAGTAATTTCATTACGAATTTGATCATATAAATTTGTAGGATTAAAACGTATAATGAAATCATGACATAATTAACTCCAAGATCCTATTGATCCTGTTGGAATGCTATTTAACCAGGTTTTTGCCCTATCTCTCAGTGAATAGGGGAATAATTTCAATCTTAAGACATCTTCATAGAATCCTTGGATTTTGCAAGAGTTACAGATCTCCATAAATGACTTAAGATGCTGCCTGGCATCTTCTGTCATAGACCAACCAAACTGTCCAATAGTGTTGAGCATATTGAACATGACAGGTTTCAGTTCAATGTGAGCTACTTCTATTTTTGGTGTAACTACTCCAGGATTTAACACATTTAAATCTTCTTCCAGGAAATCCCTGACAGTGAGCTGCTGCGTCATTGGTGGCGGCGGAAGGCCTCCATTGTCAACAGGTAAGTTCTGATCTCCTTGATTTCCTGTCATAGCTCCTTGGATTTGTCTCCTCAACCTTTGACGCATGCGTTGAATCTCTGGATCTAATTCGTTCAAAGGGTTGGTTGGGCTGAGCCTGGTCATACACCAAAAACAAACCAAAGTAAAATAAAAATAAAAATTAACTAAAAGCAAGAAAATAAAGAAAACAAAATTTAGTTGTCAATCCCCGACAACGGCGCCATAAACTCGTTGCGTGTCAAATATGCACAAATTATACAAGTGAACACGTCGCAAGTAATAAAGTGATAAGTATATCAGATATCATCTCCACAGGGATTGGTCTACTCAATATGTCTTCTTTTGTCTTCTTGCTCTGTAAACGGAATAAAATAAAAACATAAGAAATTTTGGAGTAGAGTGAATTAAATAAAGAAAACTAAATAATAAGATAATAAGCAGATAAAGAAAGTGTCCAGGATCGAATTGTGTTTTATAGTGGATTCAATTAACTTGTTTCTGTTCAATACAATCACACAACACTACCTCGGCAGAACTACAAATTACTGCCTCGACAGCGATGAGTTTGTCCGTCGCGGCAATCCCTTACTCTTTGGTGGACTTTACCAAAGTTTTGCAAAGTATCCTTTGATGACCTCGCTTATCCCTAAGTCGAAGTACTGTTGATGAACAGTCCTTGATGATACCTCCCGGCATGAATCAATTATATCATCAACCAATACCACACTTCTTTTAGCCTCTGAAACTCCTAACCTATCTCTAGGTCGAGTTAGTGTTTCCCGATTGAAACACTGTACTTATTCTTTTAGTGAATCTAACTCTCCCGATATTAGATAAATGGATTACTCACAAACTTCTCTCCCGAGCTTGAATATAAGAACAAAGAATGAGAAATAATAAGCAAACCTTGATATTTTATTTCATTGAAACAAGAAACAAAGTCCAATCTCTTCTCACTAATACTCTACAACTTTCACCTAAGCCTAAAGAAAATTAGAACATAAATAAAAATAAAGAAAACTCTAAATCTACGGTGAAGTCTGCTCTCTCCGATGCTAGGTCTAAGTATATTTGCTCTCCTCTCCTTGGACGACGATGGCTTATATAGGCTTGGCCTACGGCAAATCTTTCCTTAAGTAGGAATACAACTTGGAGTAGGACACAAGTCAAGTACATAAATAAAATATTTCTAAGTTTATTCCTACTAGGATGCTTTTCCCACGTGGCCTTTGACTTGGGCCTTCCATGTGCTTCCCAGCTCCGATTCATGTGTTTTTTGTACAAAAACGTCCACCTCATTTTTATCTTCAGCTCGCCTACAATATCGCTACTTGTCCTTCAGCTGATGCCTCAGCATTAGGCTCTACCTCGGCCTCATTTGCTGTTACAGCAATAGTTTTTCCTACAAAGATACAAAAAATGCAGTAAAGCTTGCCTTTTCTGTAAATATCATCTTTCTAGATTATAAAAGAAGATTTTCTAAATATCTCACATTAAGCACATGCATGGGTCCAAGTAGGTGTAGATTTAGTGATTATTGCCCATGAAAGGTATAAAAATTTATTGTGAGTTGAGCACTTATCATGCCGATCAAACTATCTGAAGATGTGTGCCGGAAGAAGAGAAATATGATATTCGGCGTCACTGTCACACAGGCCCATGTGGAGGTTATTTCGGAGGAATAAGGACTGCTGCAAAGGCCCTCCAATAAGGTTTTTATTGGCCTACCCTATTCAAAGATGCCCAAGCATTTTACCAAGCCTGCGACCGATGTAAGAAAACTGGGAACATCTCCAGACGTTATGAAATGCCATGGTAAAATATATTAGAGATCGAGTTATTTGACGTATGGGGCATAGACTTTATGGGACTATTCTCATCCTTATTTGGAGATCTATACAATCTTTTGGTAGTGGACTATGTGTCTAAATGGGTTGAAGCCATTGCAACACCAAGTACAATTCAAAGACAGTGCTTAAATTTCTGCATGAGCACATTTTCACAAGATTTGGTGTGCCAAGGGCTATCATCAGTGATAAAGGTACCCACTTTGACAACAAGTTAATTTTCAAGGCATTACAAAGATATGGGATCCGGCACAAAATTGCACGGCATATGATCCCCAAACCAATGGGCAAGACGAGGTTTCCAACCGTGAAATCAAGAAATTTTTGTAAAAAATGGTGAATCTAAGAAGGAAGGATTGGTCACCAAAGCTTGATGAAGCGTTTTGGGGGGTGCCGAACAGCTTTCAAAACCCCACTAGGTATGTCTCCATTTAAGTTAGTCTATGGTAAAGCATGTCACCTCCCAGTCGAGTTAGATCATAGGGCCTATTGTGCAATCAAGAAACTAAACTTCGATGCCGATTTAGTTGGTGAGAGAAGACTTCTAGAGTTGAATGAGATGGAGGAATTCAAGAACCAAGATTATGTGAATGCTAAACTCTATAAGGAGCGAACCAAGCGATGGTATGATCAAGCAATTTTGCCACGACATTTTCATGCGGGACAACATGTGCTCCTATTCAACTCAAGGCTGAAGCTTTTTCCTAGAAAGCTTAAATCAAGGTGGTATAGGCCATTTGAAATACTTTATGTATATCCCCATGAAGCTGTAGACATCAAGAATATGAAAGATAGGGTAATTTTCAAAGTTAATGGCCAGCGTCTGAAGATCTACACTGGAGCACATGTGATGCGAGATAAACCTACCGCATATCTTATAGATGCACGATATACTAAAATGTCATGGCATTTTCAGTTTACTCTTGTTCATAAATAAGTAATCTTTAAGTTGGTTTTATTTGCTTTAATATGATTAACTTTTTTAATCCCTTTTTTTAATTTTTTTTAGGTTATTATACACCTTTGGAGGCTGGCGGCTGAAGGAAAAAGAAGGAGAAAAGTAGGAAACCCTACTTGAAATTTTGGGCGGCAAAAGACAAAAAGTAGGATCCTTTTTATTCTTTTATTTTGAATTTCAAAATCCAACCCTCTCTTTCCTATTAAAAATTTGACACTTTTATTCCCATACACAATCAACCCCCTCCACACGTTCTTGGCCACACCCCACTAAAATAATAAAGGTCTAACCTTTATTATTTTTAACCTTTACTTTCCACCTTCTTCTTCATCTAAACAACCCAATAGCCGAAACCCCCCTCCATTAAATAAAACCTTCAAGCTTTCTTCCTTTCTCTCCTTTCTTTTAACTCTAAAATAGTACGCACAAGACATTTAGGATCTGCAACACCGCCTCTTGCCGTTTTTATGGACGGTGCGGCGGAAGAAAGATTTAAAAGCTTCAAAAACCAAAGACTTTTCTTCGAACTAGGCTTCATCCTCTCCGACGAGATGGAAACAGAGGTGAAGGATGCGGTGGCGTGCCATTATTGGGAGAAGTTCGCCGCCCATCCAAGCTCTATCAACGCCACCCTAATGCGTGAATTCTATACCAATATCTATAGCCCAAACCAGAAATCTGTATATGTCCGGGACAAAAACATTCACTTCACAAATACTGCCATAAAACGATTCTTCAAGATCCCTTAGGAAGTGGACCGACATGCTAAGAAGGATTAAAAGGATGACTACGAAACCTATCAAGGTGTGAAGGAGGATTTATGTCTGCCCGAGACCGAGTGGAATATTCAACAAGCAATGCGGGGCATGGTGAACCGAGAGTCTTAACTTTCCAATGCTCGATGGTGGAATCACTTCTTGCGATATAAGTTGATGTCTACCTCGCATCATACCTAATGCGTGTAATAAAAGCACAATTAAGTACAAGTGTACACGTCGAGTAATATAATGATAATTATTTATCAAATATCATTCTCCACAGGGACTGGTGTACTTAATAAACCTCCTTCTTTTTCCTTGCTCCTGAAGTTAGTAAAATAAAAACACAAGCAAAAAGATTTATTGAATAACTAAATGATAAAAGCTTAAATAAAAGGTTGAGAATGAATAGAGAGAATGGATAGGATCCAGTTGTGTCATATAGTGGATTCGATTGATCTGTTCTTGTTCAATACAATGGCACAACACTGTCTCGGCAACATTGCAGATATTACCTCGACACCGTTAGTGTTTCCTGCTGCGTCAATCTGTTGCTCTTGGGCAGTTTAATCAAAGCTCGACAAAGTATCCTTAGATGTCCCCGTTTATCTCTAAGTCGAAGTACTGTTGATGACCAATCCTTGATGATACCTCTCGGCGTGAATCAATGACAATCAACAACCAATCTCACACTTCTTTTAGCCGCTAAAACTCTTAACCTATCTCTAAGCCGAGTTAGTGTCTACAACACCGCACTTATCCCTTTCGTGAATCTAACTCTCTCGATATTAGATAAATGAATTACTTACAAACTTCTCTCTCAAGTTTGAATGCAAGAACAAAGAATGGCAATAGGATAAGCAAACTTTGATATTCTTATTGTATTGAAACGAAGAAACAAAATACAATCTTCTCGCACTACTATCTACAGCCTTCACCTAACCCTAAGAAAGCTTAGAATATATTATAACGAATAACACAATTCTTAGGGTAAAACTTTCTCTCTAATTCGGCTCCCTCTCTATATATTGGACGGCTCATGTATTTATAGTCTTAACCTAGGATAACTTTTCCTAAGTAGAATATAACTTGTAGTAGGGAACAAGTAATAAAATTATAATATTTCCAAGTTTAATTCTATCTAGAAAACTATTCCCGCGTGGCCTTTGACTTGGTCTTTTCACGTGCTAATCTGCTCCAATCCAAATGCTTTAAGTCCAAAAATTCTAAGCTCATTTTTCTCTTTCAATCACCCAACATCAGTACTGGAGCTTCTGATGCCGCGACATTGCTTCTGCCTTTGGCACTGCTACTGCCTCGGTAATGGTTTTGCCTTCAGCACTATTGTTGTCTCTGCAGGTATTTCTTGCAATTACACAAAAATATGCCATAAAGCCTTCTTTTCTCACAAATATCATCTTTATATGCTGTGGCAGCAAAATGTCAGTTATTAAATAATAAGTATATGTATCAGCTCAAATTAGTAGGTAATGAGTACATATTGTTTAGGAAAAGAATAGTAAAAAATAGCCTTTTTAGGCACTTATCAAATACCCCAAAACATGAACTATTGCAAAACACGAACTATTGCTTGTCCTCAAGCAATGCAAAACATTAAATTGCCGAACTTTATTCTCCCTTGTTCTTATTTTTGCATCTATTCTCCCCACAATAATTATGTCTATCTTTCAGTCCTAGCCTTTAGTTTACTCAAGGATTTCTACTAGGAAACAAACTATAAGATTACATGAGTGTGTGGGTTTTTGTGGACAAGGTTGATTAAAGACTTTCTTAGATAAACTCTAAGTTCAAGACAAGTACACTTGGAATGGTTATTTCTCTTCTAAAACATTAATCACTTGAGCCTGTTTTGGGCACCTCAGGAGTTGTGCTTCCTTTTTAAGATCCATTCTGTCTTTCTATTTTTTCCTTAGGCATAGTAGAGCCGGTTTTGGGCACCTATAGCATGAAGAAGAGAAATTTCCTAGAGCCAGTGATAGGCACCTCTAGTTATATTCCTTAGAATCTAAGTCTTTATCACCTAAGTTTATTAAAAGAACTCCTAAATCAAACAAGTCCCAAAAGTTTTTGTTGATTCTAACCTTATAGTAAACTTCTAAGTTTTATTCCTTAAGTATTCTAAGGTTATTTCTTCAAAACAGAACCTAGTCATGGTTTTGAAAAAGATTTCTATAGCCTTAAAAGAATAAACTAAGGCAAAGCTAATGTAGGGCGATGCAAAAGTAAAGACAATTATTTTAAGCAAAGGCAGGTATATAAAGAAAAATTCAATTAAGGCATCAAATTACTTCCTTTTCTGGTATTGCCGCGGCAGTGGGATGCCCTTGGCAGTGCACTCATATACCCCCAAACTCAAACTGAGCATTGTTCTCAATGCTCAAATCTCACAGCAAGTATAAGAGAATAAATAAAGAACAAGGCAATAAGCTATTCGGATTCTGAAGAGCTACTGGAAACAGCTACCGTTCTAGGTTTTCCTGCCGATGCTTTTATTCTGGACCCTTGTCCTGGTGAGTGTTGTATTTTCGGCTGTCAAGGCGGCTGCACTCTTTTGGGTGTTGACTTCAGCTTTGGGGTAGTAACTTTCTCGTCTTATTCTTCGTTAATAATTACTTCTGTTTGTATCATGTGCGTTCCTCTTTCTGCCTTGACATATGAGACTCCTTGTTGAGCATATGGTGAGTTATGATGGACATATTCATCAATCTCCCTAGAGAGATTGTCCCTAGAGAAGCTGGCTATTGGGATGGGGCGGTTTGGTGGAAAGTTGTGAACAACTCTTCTTTTCGATGGTCGCCTGCTGGTGGATGATATCGCGGAAGTGTCTGCTTGTCTGGATGGTCCAGTAGCATGGAATTATTGTTGTGGTCTTGCAGTGAAGAATGGTCTTGGCCCTGGGGCAGGGGTAGTTTCTGTGTAGGGTACGACAGTGACAAATATGTTTGCTGGGATTTCTAGAAACTGCATTCCTTGAGTGGGAAAATTTTGGGTCATCATGTGTGCAATAGTGTTGTTAAAATCTCTCTGGTACTCTATGTATCGTTGTTGTCGAATGTCCATGTCTGCCATTCTTTGTAGAATCTCCTAGTATGGATCAGCTGCGACAACGGCTTTAGTAGTACCTGGCATCTCGGTCGTGTACTGCCCTCCGGTAGTGTAGTCAACAGTGAACTATTGAGGCGTTGCCTGCACTGGTTCTGCTTGCGTTATCTGTATTACTTTGTGGCAGAATTCTCTAGTCCAGCCTTGCCGTTGATTTGTGTATTCATCTATTTGTTATATTGGGACACCTGCAGCAATGCACAAGGCAGAGATTAAATAAGGGAAATATAAAGGACCTCGTTCTTTCTTACCGCAATCATAAATTTCTTGAAGAATGATCTCTCCAACATCTATGGTCCGCTTGTTGGCGATTGATTGGATGAGCACCAATCTTCTTCTATCAACTGTGCTGTTGTGAGATATAGGCATGAGGCGTCTCTTGACAAATGTGCACCAAAGCTTGACTTTGGGTTTTAGGCTGAGCCTTGTTACACAACCCCTATGGGCACCAGTTTCCCATGTTGTGTTGTCGTAACAAAGTTCATCCTTGATTACTTCGTAATCCTTATTAGTGGCTTCTTCATAATTCACCATGTTTATCGCGTATGGGGGCAAGGCCGTAGTGCTAGTTGATTGCCTCAGCAGTAAGGGCAACTGGCTTGCCACGACAGTGAATATACAGGCTACTCTCGCTTGGCATATGTGCGTAAAATTCACGCACAATTGTTGCATTTGCTGGGGGAGGCTATAGGCAGAAGATTTCTCAATCTTGATATTTGATTTTATCAGTCAAGAATGGTTCAATGCCATAGTTGTGTTCATTCAAATGTTGGAATCCTTGCTCCTCTCATAACTGTCGAGCAACAAATAATCTGTTGAATCGTTCAGCAACAGTGACAAGATAAAAACGGTTGTATGTAGCCATAGATCATTCTTGAATATTTGGGATGTTGATGAGAGATTCTTTGAAAAATGGTCTGAAAGATACAAGAATGCAAGTAAGATTGCAGAGAGTATTGTGAGGAAAATTTGGCAAGATTAACAAAGAGTGCAAAGTGAATAGTTTCAACAAGGAAGTTGCTTATATAGGCTTCAACAGATATAGACGTTTTATTTTCTAGCCGTTAGGCTTTTCTACCGTTTCAAATAATAATTGCCCGTTGCCATTTACTGTCGTGGCAGAAAATTCGATAGATAACCATGACACTGTTTATGCCCATTGGAACTGCTGCAGCTCTAACACCATGTACTACTGCGGTAGTAGACTTCCTATTGTGCAATATTTTTCTGTTATTCTTGCTTTATTATCCTAAAAGTAAACAAATGAGATAAAAATATTTTAAAGATAATTATTGATATACTTAAATAAATAAATAAAAATAAAAATTTTGATATTGTTAACCTAAATTAATCTTAATATAATAATACAAAGAGTAAGGAAGAAATTAAGTTACTGGGGGAGTGCATGAAAATACATCTCCCAATTTGTCCCTCTCTTTATAGCCAAGATGATGTTTCTGTGATTGTTGGCCATCCTTATCAGTTCTTCTTTGTGTGCGGCCTCTGTTGTGGATTTAATTCTTTTTCCAAACATTCTGCCGAGCATGCTGCCAAGACAGGATATTTTGGTATTTGTGGCATAGATGATCTTGCACTCTTCTGGATAATCAAATTTGTTTAGATTGTGGAAGACATTGAGTTTGGCTTGTTGGTCATTGACCCTCATAGTCAACTCTCTATTTTCCACATCAATTAAGGTGCGTCCAGTAGCAAGGAAAGGTCTTCCTAAGATGATCGGTGCTATTTCATCTTCTTCACAATCAAGGACAAGAAAGTCAACTAGAGAAAAAATTATCGACTCTTACCAGTATGTCCTTGATTTTTCCTTCGGGGTGCACATATGATCGATTCGTAAGTTGGAGCAGCACTGTTGTTGGTTTTGCTCTTCCTATGTTGAGCTTTTGGAAAACTGATTTGGGCATTAGGTTGATGCTTGCTCCAAGGTCACATAGGGCCTTTCTTTCATAGTTATTCCTAATCGCACAAGGTATGGTGAAACAGCCAGGGTCGTTCAGTTTTTGTGGCATGCGATTATGCAACATTGCCATGCACCCTTCAGTTACTGCCACTGTCTCAAACTCACCTAGCCTCTTCCTTTTAGACACAATGTCCTTCAAGAATTTATCATAGTTGAGCATCTGTTCAATTGCCTGAACAAGTGGTAAGTTGATATGGACTTGTTTCAGAATATCAAGAAATTTCTTGAATTGATAGTCTTGTTTTTGTTTTTTCAGCCTTTGTGGGAAAGGTGGTAGTGGTCTCATCTCAACCAGGGTTTCATTAGATTGGAATTTAATACCTGGAACCACTGTTTGTCTTACTGTCTCAACAGGAAGTGAAGGTGCTGTCGAGCTTTCTACTGAGGCATCATCTTCGTGCTCAGTCTGTTCAGCATCCAAGTCCTCCTTATCTGTATCCTCTTGTATTGTTTGTGGAGCTTTGGTTGCTGAATTACCCATTGTTTCTTTCAGTTGTATGACACTTCTTATTGTGATTGCCTTGCACCGTTCATGGCCCATTCCCTTAGCAACTTCAGTATTGCTAGGTAATCCCCCTTGTAGTTTTATATTTTGTCTTAGAGCGAATTGACCAATTTGGGTTTCTAATGATTTTATCGCAGCATCTTGGTTTTGTAGCTTCATCTCTGTTCTGTTCATGAAGTCATCATTCCTCTTCATCAAATTACTGTTCTCAGCCATATATGATTCAGTTTTCATAATAAAGGCCTTGAGAGTATTTTCTAGTGAATTCATAGGCTGTTACTGCTGATGCATCTGCTGCTGCGGCAGTGACTGCTGCATTTGCTGCTGCGGCAGTGGCTGATAATTGGAGGTCTGGTTGATGGGGTTTAAGACATTGTTCGGATTGCTCCATGAAAAGTTTGGGTGCCTTCTCCAAGCGGATTGCATGTATTTGACATCATGTTATTATTCCGGTTATAATTTCCCACATAAAATCCAGTTTCCTCATCTTGCATATACTCAGAAGAATTTATAGCCTTCACTTCTTGAGTATTCTGTTGTACTTGCATGTTCTGAACCATTTTTGTTAAATATGCCAACTGTGCTGCCACCGAATTGTTGGTTTCTAACTCGTTTACCGTGGCATGGCGTCTTAATCCTCCTCGCCTAGAAGTAGGAAATTGGAAATCGTTCCTTACGAGTTTGTTCAGAATCTCTATGGCGTCTTTCGGGGCCTTGTCAATGAGTGTGCCGTTTGCTGAGGCATCCAACATCATTTTAATCGGGGCATTGGTGGCACTATAGAACATGGTTACTTGCGTCCATAATGGGAATCCATGCAGTGGGCATCTGTTCAGTAACTCTCTATAGCATTCCCATGCCTCGTACATAGGTTCTTCATCAGCCTATCTAAATGAAGTGATCTCATTACGGATTCTATCATATAGATTTGTAGGGTTAAATCTCATAATAAATTCTCGACAGAGTTCACTCCAAGATCCAATTGGTCCTGCCGAAATACTGTTTAACCAGGTTTTGTCCCTATCCCTCAATGAATAGGGAAAGAGTTTCAGCCTCAAAATATCTTCATGTACTCCTTGGATTTTGAAAGAGTTGCATACTTCCATGAAGGATTTGAGATACTGCCTAACATCTTCTGTTGCAGTCCCACTAAATTATCCAATAGTATTGAGCATATTGAACATAACTAGTTTAAGTTCAAAGTGGGTTGCCTCAATCTCTGGTGTAAAAACCCCAAGGTTTAATCCATTTAAATCTTCCACCAGAAAATCTATGACAGTTAGCTGTCGCGGTAGTGGTTGCGGTAGAGGTTGCTGTTGTTGTCCTCCAATGCCTTCATGTAGGTTCTTATTTCCTGGATTCACTGCCATGGCTCCTTGGATCTATCTTCTCAGTCTTTGATAAGTCCTTTCGATTTTTGGGTCGATATCACGTAAGGGAGTGCTAGGGTTAGCCCTAGTCATACTCCAAAAATAAAATAGATTGATTTTTTTTATAATAACTTAAAAGCAAGAAAATTAAAGAAAACAAAATTTAGTTGTCAGTCCCCGGCAACGGCGCCAAAAACTTGATGCATGTAATAAAAGCGCATTAAGTGCAAGTGTACACATCAAGTAATGTAATGAAAAGTATTTATCGAATATCGTTCTCCACAGGGACTAGTGTACTTAATATGCCTCCTTATGTTTCCTTGCTCCTGAAGTTAGTAAAATAAAAACACAAGTAAAAAGATTTGTTGAATAACTAAAGAATAAAAGATTAAATAAAAGGTTGAGAACGAATAGAGAGAATGGGTAGGATCCAGTTGTGTCATATAGTGGATTCGATTGATCAGTTCTTGTTCAATACAATGGCACAACACTGTCTCGACAGCACTACGGATACTGCCTCGGCAGCGTTAGTGTTTCCAGCCGCGGCAATCTATTGCTCTTGGGCAGTTTAATCAAAGCTCGACAAAGTGTCCTTAGATGTCTCCGGTTATCTCTAAGTCGAAGTAATGTTGATGACCAATCCTTGATGATACCCCTCGGCGTGAATCAATGATAATCAACAACCAATCCCACATTTCTTTTAGCCGCTGAAACTCTTAACCTATCTCTAAGCCGAGTTAGTGTCTACAACACTGCATTTATCCCTTTCGTGAATCTAACTCTTTCGATATTAGATAAATGAATTACTTACAAACTTCTCTCTCGAGTTTGAATGCAAAAACAAAGAATGATAATTGGATAAGCAAACTTTGATCTTCTTATTGTATTGAAACGAAGAAACAAAATACAATCTTCTCGCACTACTATTCAACAACCTTCACCTAACCCTAATAAAGCTTAGAACATATTATAACGAATAACAAAATTCTTAGGGTAAAGCTTTCTCTCTAATTCGGCTCCCATTTGTATACATTGGACGGCTCATATATTTATAGTCTTGACCTAGGGTAACTTTTCCTAAGTAGAATATAACTTGGAGTAGGGAACAAGTAATAAAAATATAATATTTCCAAGTTTAATTCTATCTAGAAGACTATTCTCACGTGACCTTTTATTTGGTCTTTTCATGTGCTAATCTGCTCCAATCCAAACGCTTTAAGTCCAGAAATTCTCAGCTCATTTTTATCTTTCAATCGCCCAGTATCAGTACTGGAGTTTCTGCAGCCGCGACATTACTTCTGCCTTCGGCACTGCTACTGCCTCGGTAATGGTTCTGCCTTCAGCATTGTTGCTGTCTCGGCAGGTATTTCTTGTAATTACACAAAAACATTCCAGAAAGCCTTCTTTTATCGCAAATATCATCTTTATATGTTGTGGCAACAAAATGTCAGTTATTGAACAATAAGTATATGTATCAGCTCGAATTAGTGGGTAATGAGTATATATTGTTTAAGAAAAGTGTAACATTCCGTTTTGGGGGTTATTAGTTTAGGCTTAGTTAGGAGAATTCGATTCGGGTCGAATCGAGTTCTCTGGTTCATTGTTCCGGGAAAAATAAAATAAGAATATTTTTAATTAAGAAAAATAATAATTTTGGAATATGGTTTGAAATATTAAAAATATGTTTCAAAATTAAAAGAAAATAATTTGAATTTTATAATGATTTTTTAATTATGCTTAGTTATGCATAAATGACCAATTTGTAATTTTTGGAAAAATTGGAGGACTTATTTTGTAATTTTCGAAAAATTACATGTTTTAGTGACTAAATTGAAAAGCAAGCTAAACTTAGAATCTTTAGAGGGCCATAAACCTATTTCTAATTTTTAATAATGATTTATTCACCAAAATGTGTTTTTATTATTTTAATTAGAGATTTTTAATCATTTTCTCTCAAAATCACTTTTCTCTCATTTTCTCTCATCTTTTTCTCTCCACTTTCTCTTCATCTTTTTTCTTCAATTACTTTCTGATTTTTGCATCTTTTTCCATAAAGATTACATTATTTTCATCATCTTTACATTCTTTACAAAACTTAAGCATCAATTTCATCAAATCAACATCAAATTGCAAGGAATCAAGAAGAGGAAATTACATCTTTTTGGTGAATAGATCTTGAAGGTAATTTTCTAGATTTTTATTCTTTTCTAAGGTTCTTTATTGAAATTCCCAAGTATTATTTTACTAATCTTTTAATAAAAACTTAATTCTATGTTTTTAATGTTAGATCTAGTGTTTTTGTGAAAGTTTTTGTAAAATCTTTTTGGATCTCATTTAATGCTGGAATTAGATGAATTCAATTATGTTTTTATGTTAATTAAATGATTAATTGAGTCTTGATTTGATACCACATTAATTTAATCTCGGAATAATGCAATCGATGTAGTTTTAAGGTGTTTTTCGGTTGTTTTATGGGCTGTTTTAGATACTTTAATGTTGCTGGAGATATAAGGATGGTTTGGATGTGTTTTTGGATCATAATTGAAGTGGATTAGATGTTAGATTCGTTAGGTTTTGGGCTGATGTTGTTCGGATGCGTTTCGGCTTAGTTTACGGTCTTTTCGGCTAAGTTTTCGGTAGTTTAACGGTGATCGATTATGGCTGTTGGTTTGAGCATGTTATGATGTGAGAATGCTCTGTTTTTAATGTTGTAGAAGAGGTATAAGAAGGTTCTTGATTGCTGGTGCATTGGCGCGATCATCGGATAGCGGCGAAAGCTCGTTTCGCTTGTTGGTGAGTGATTACGGATTTAAAGTGAATCACGTTTGGTACGGTTCTGTTTTGGGGACTATGGAAGAGTATGAAAACCTTCCATAGTTGGTAATGCAATGAGATTTATGAAAATGCATGAACATGATTTGAAATGGTGCATACATGAGAATTACTTGCTGAAATGCATAGCTTATTTAACATCCATGATTATGGAAAATTATGAGAAATGATTTGGAATACAATATGGTTAATTGCCTTATATATGATGGTGCCTTTGGGAATGACTTTTGGTTCATTTGTTGAACATATTATGCATGCATTATGAGCAGCAAGATATATGATTTGGAATACAATATGGTTAATTGCTTTATATATAATGATGCCTTTGGGTATGGCTTTTGTTCATTTGTTGAACATATTATGCATGCATTATGAGCAGCAAGTTATCATTCACATTTGGTTATGATATTGTCTTAGTGACACTAACTTTAGATTCGAATACGAATGACATGTCATTAGGATTGTCTTAAGTGCACTATAAACAAAATTGAGAATACAGAATATTGCCTACACGTAAACAAGGGTAACTTTGTGTCCAACCGTGCGTGGTAGAGCCGCCTACACGTAAACAAGGGTGACTTTGTGTCCGACCGTGCATATAGTTGACCCATACGTAAACAAGGGTGACTTTGTGTCCAACCGTGCGTAGTGGGGGATAACATGTATACAAGGGTGACTAAGTGTCCGACCGATGCATGTTGAGACCAAGAGTCTCCAATTATGAGAAAATGGATCCGTGTATTCGATAAACTCAAGGTTCACATTATGTGGTCACTAGAAAGCAAATATACATACATGAATTTAAAATGGACATTGTGCATCATTTATAAATTGTTTTGATATGATTATGTGAACTCAAGGAAGCATATGATTTAAGGAACATGAGCATGAGATGTTAGCATGCATGATTTAACAATGTATTACAAATTATGGTTTCATCATGGTTTTAAAAAGATGCATTGATGATTTGTGTAGAGCTTCCTCACTAAGCATGTTTGCTTAAGCTCTCTTTTCATCCATGAAGAGAAATAAAGGCACTTGGAGCTTCGTTCGAGGCAAACAAACCAAGGGGAAGAATCACTTTGAATTTGGTATGTTTTTGGCAAATAAAATGGGCAAGGCAATGTGTAACATAACCTATGTGAGGAGTGTGTACTTAGGCTTTGGTTTACGTTATAATAAGAACATTATTGTATGATTGTTAATTGTGAGCTTTGGGATTGTATGGATTGTTGATGTGTAAACATGCATGATTGTTATGTTGTTAATCATTTTCCAGGAAGCATGCCTATAGCTTGATTGATGTCCGTGACATTGTAAATCATGTGTCATATGTTGCTAATTATGTATAGGTTGATGCATTTAGTGGTTCTAATTAATGGTTGAGTATTGAGTATTTGGTGTGCACTTAGTGTAACGAAACTTTTGGTTCCAGACCCAAAGTTTCGAAACCTTTGGGTGAAGGTTTCGAAACCTTCATAAGGTTTCGAAACCTTGCGGGCAGTTTCAATTCTGGATAGCTACTGGACGCGAAAAGTTTCGAAACTTTCCAGGAAAGTTTCGAAACCTTTTACAAAAAGTTTCGAAACCTTTGGGAGGGTTTCAAAACCTTTGATCACCAAGAATTGAAAGTTGCTAGAAATTATACTTTAGTCCTAGATATCTTCCTTTGTTTGATTAAGGTACTTACCGATGTTATTTTGAGCTGAAATTTTGCATGCAAGTATAAAGTTGATTTAATTTCAAGATGGTAATCCAAATTTTGATGAAGTCCTTGTATTTTGGAAGATTTACATTTTGGTCCCTAAATTAGAAGAACATGCAATTGATGATGATAGAATGATCCGTTTAAGTTGAAATTTGCTATAAGGAACTCTTTTATGTTTAATTGAACATTGATGAAAAGAATTTCTACTTTACTAATTGAATTTAAAAGTTTTACGTTTTAGTCCTTAATCTACTCAAGTGTTTAATCGCATGTTTGTTTTTAATTAAAGTATTACTGATAATGCTTTGTATGAGACCTTGACACATAAGAATAAGTTTGCGCATCTAGGCAAGATAAAATAAAAAAAATATAACAGTTTTAGGGTTGTTTATCGGATCGGACCCTTGCGGGTTTGGTTTGATATTCCCCGTGTAACCCATTAGTGCTGGTTCCGTCCAGGCCGGGCTAAGGGGGTTACATTTCGTGGTATCAGAGCCAGGTTTGAACAGTGTGTTGTAGGTTTGTAAAGTGTGTAGTTTGTTGGTTAAAAAAGCATGCATAGGATTGCTAAGTTATGTGCTTAAATGTGCGATTGATCATGATATGTGTGATTGAGCATGATATGTTGTTGGTATGTGAAAATCTATTTATGATGATTGTACTTTGAGTAATGATGATTAAATTGGGGATTATCGGTTACACATTGCTAATGCCAACATATTTTCAGATGCTCTCAATTTTCCCTTGGATCTTGCCCGAATGTAAGTTTGTTTTATTTGAACATTATGTTTTAAACTGCATGTTTAAAGCTTTTGAATACGTTTCTGAGACGTAAGTCAGTATATACTGTTGGTATGAACTTTGATGGTCAAGATTGAAGATGAAACGACAGTTAAGGAAGAGTAAATTCTTCCTCCTTTGTAAGTGTGCCTTCGGTTAGGCCGGAAGGTTAGTTTGTGGTGTTGCATCGTTCTTTCGGGTGTGTTCTAGTCTGCTGAAGCTGGTACGACTGTTGCTAATCTGACTTGGGAGCTGTCAATAGGATTGTAGTTGAAGTTGTTGGAATTGAGGATGTTATTTGTGAGTGTGAACAATAATCATGTTTAGATTAAGAGCACATATATGTATATATCTATAGATAATGTAGGACATGCATGCATTCTTGAGCATGACATTAGAAATTGCATTTACATGCATATGCACTTGCATAGGCATTTATGAGGGCATACAGGAAATCATGCGTACATTTGTTCACACTTACGAGTAGCTCCTTGAGGGTGTAAGTGGAGTGTGGTTGGATCTTTTAAGGTGAAGGTATGGAAAAAAAAGAAGAGGTTGAAGGAACTTTCTTGTGGTGTTAAGCTGAATGTGTAGTGGGCAAGCTACCCTTTTGGTTAGGGAATAGTCTTGGATGAACAATGAGTGGTTGGTCTCAGAGTTGTTAATGTTTGGAACCAAGGTAAATACACTGTACTATGGTTAGTTTGAGTTGGTCATTACTAAAGGAAGGGCTGAGTTTTACAGATTCTTTCTAGTTAAGATCTGGAGGTTGTAACAAGGTTGCAGCATGTTTTGTAGAGTAAGGCGGGTTGGTGTTTTTTTTTTCTGAGTGATGTGAAATTATTTTGTGGAAATTACATGGAATTCTTTGTAATGTGGTTAGTGTGCAGTTAGATCAGGGGTTGTGACCGATCTGGTATGGTCAAGATGGAAGAAAAATATGAGATATAGTTTGGCATGAGAGTTGTGAAATCGAGGGTTTGAATCATAGATTGTTGTGACCTTGAGAGGTTTGGTTGTACTATAAAGGAGGAAAGTGTACACGTTGTATTTACAGGATGTTAAGTTGGATATACTTTGGGTAAAGTTAGTTTTTGATGATGTCTGAAGTGGTGTAATGTGGATCGCTGGAGAATTTATGGTTTGTATCGATTGCTAGTTTTATGGGTTTGCTTTTATCGAAAAGTGTCTTGAGGTTTTGTGTTCGGTGGGTTCATGGTTGTGGATGTTTCATCATTATGATTACCGCTTTGGCAAGGTTATAAAATAAGAGATGTTGGAGCTAGTGGAAGGAATGGTTCTACAAGTTTAGGTTTTGTTGTGGTATAGTTAATGTAAGAGTTGGCTTGTCGATGAGTTAATAATGGAAAAAAAAAGGTTTCGGGTTAAGTGTCAAGGCACTTAATGATGTGTAGATTTTAAATTTTGAACCTTAGTAGAGTTGGTTATGGTGGCTAAACCTTAAGTTGGAGATATTATCGTTATAATAAGTAGAATGTTGAGGTTGACACAAAGTTGGTAAGTTTCTTGTATGATATGTTTTGTAGAATGTTCGTAACTGGGGATGACTTGGCTTACATAAGAGTGCTTGCAATAGGAGTTTGTTATGTGGGATAAGCCTGGGTTTTTGTGGAGTTACAAGGGAAAATGTTCGTTTAACCTATAGGGAGACCTAGTTTTTTGGTGGATCTATGAGTGAAGTTCAACCTTGGTAAAGTTGATCGAGGACAGGTCGTGGCAAAGTGTTTGTTGATGGTCTAGTGAAGGATATGTTCTTGGCAAGGTTTAGTTTTGTGTTGAGAATCTTTTTGTGTTATGTTAACCGCATGTTTGTTACGGAAAGTGTCGAGATGGAATGGTATCTTGAGCAAGGCTTATGGTAATCTTTTTCCATGAGTTTAGTGGTAAGTGTTGTGGTAGGAGTTGGGGAAAAACATGTGTTTTCGACTAAACTGGTTTGGATTATGTTTGAATCATGTGTAAATGTTTATCTTGCTGATAAGGTAAGAATGAGTATCAATTTTCTTTGGGTTTTTATTAGTAGTAAGGGTGCCCAGGGTTGAAGTCGGGAAGGATCATCATAAGTTTGGTAGTAAGTTTTATCGATGGTATGAAGTTTTCTTATGAGGTTTGTTGGATCAATCATTTGTTGGAGTACAGTTTTCTTGGGTTCCTAAGTCCCATTAGAAAGATATATGAGGGTGTATCTATAACATGATAAGATTTGAAAGTTTTTAGGACCGACATAGGTTGTTGTTTGGATGTTGGGTTTTATCATTCATAGGTAAATGGGTGATATGTTGTGATATTGTGATATGGTTAATATGACTCATAATGAAGTTGTTGGTGGTGGTCGAGCTTGCTTAAGACAATGTTGACAGTTTTGTGCAAAGTTAGTCTGAAGTTTGTTGTGTGGAGTGGAGGTTGGTGAAAGGCCTGGTTGGTTACCTGGTATGTGGGAGTATGTCAAAACTAAGGTTAGTTCGATGGTGATGGTATGAAAACCGTTGCGGTTATCAAGAGTTGGTTATCAAACTTATGGGGTTTTCTTTTGAGTTATGTTTTCTATAGAGGTTGAGATGGTGTGGTGGTTTGTGCATTGTTGCTTTGGTGTGGGGAAAAGAATTTGTTGGTTGTCCAAAGTGGGTAAGTGTGGGTTGTCTATTGCATACCATCCGGGGAAAGTTAAGGTGATGGTTGAATCTTTGAGACGTAAGACGACAGTTGAGTTGAGAGTGATGTTTGCTAAGTTGAGTATTTCAAAGGAAGGTGGTGGAGTGGTGGAGTTGTAAGTAAAGCCTATTTTGATTGAGATAATAAGGTAAAACAGTTAGAGGATGAGAAGTTGGTACCTTTTGTGGAGGATATGGCTATGGGTAGACCGACCGAATATCGTTTTGATGAGGAGGAGATGTTGTAGTTTAGGGGTCAGATTGTGGTGCCGGATGAGGTTGAGTTGAGGTAAGCTATTTTAGCGGGAGCACATACTAGTCCGTTTGCTATGCATCCGAGTGGAGTGAAGGTGTATAGGGATCTTAAAAGTGTGTACTTCTGGATTGGTTTAAAGGAAGATGTGACGGAGTCCAAGAAGGATTCTATATGGGTGATTGTTGATAGGTTTACGAAGTGTGCACATTTTCTTGCCGTGCATACAATGTGATCTATGGATAAGTTGGTAGAGTTGTATGTTTTTGAGATGGTGAAGTCGCATAGTGTGCTTGAGTTGATCATATCGGATAGAGGTCTGCGGTTTACATCTAAGTTTTGGAGGAGTTTGTAGGTTACTTTGGATACGAGGCTTAGCTTTAGTACGGCTTATCATCCACAGACGGATGGATAGTCTGAGCGTGTTATTCAGACTTTAGAGGATATGTTGAGGTGTTGTGTCATCGAGTTTCAAGGCTCTTGGGAGAAGCAATTGCCGTTGGTAGAGTTTGCTTATAATAATAGTTATCAGACAAGTATACAGATGGCACCGTTTGAGGCTTTATACGGGCATAGGTGTTGTACACCTTTGTGTTGGAAAGAAGTTGGGCAAAAGTATGTTTCTTTGTCTCAAGTTTTAAAGATACGGATGGGAAGGTTAAGTTTATATGTGCTAAACTTAAGGAAGCTTCAGATAGGCAGAAGTCCTATGCCGATTTAAAGCTTAGAGAGATAGAGTATACTGTTGGGGACAAAGTATTTCTTAGGGTTTCTCCGTGAAAGAAGTTGATATGGTTTAGACGTAAGAGTAAGTTGGGTCATCGTTTTATTGGGCCATATGAGGTGTTAGAGCCAATTGGTTGTTATCGGTTGAGGTTCCTGGTGGAGTTGAGTATGATGCATTATGTGTTTCAATGTATCGATGCTTCGTAAGTATCGTTCAGATCCTTTTTATGTTGTTCTAGTTGAGGAGTCTGAGTTAAGGGCGGATATGAGTTATGAGAAGGAACCAGTGAGGATTTTGGATGTGGATACAAAGGTTTTTCGAGGAAGAACCATAGGTTTGGTTAAAGTGCTTTGGAAACACCGAGGTGTGGAAGAAGCAACTTGGGAGACAAGTAAAAAGTTTGGAGGAGTAATTCCTCACGTGTTTACTTTAGGTAAATTTCGAGGACAAAATTTTCTTAAGAGGGGGAGAGTTGTAACATCCCGTTTTTGGGGTTATTAGTTTAGGCTTAGTTAGGAGAATTCGATTCGGGTTCTTTGGTTCATTGTTCCGGGAAAAATAAAATAAGAATATTTTTAATTAAAAAAAGTAATAATTTTGGAATATGGTTTAAAATATTAAAAATATGTTTCAAAATTAAAAGAAAATAATTTGAATTTTATAATGATTTTTTAATTATGCTTAATTATGCATAAATGACCAATTTATAATTTTTGGAAAAATTGGAGGACTTATTTTGTAATTTTCGAAAAATTATATGTTTTAGTAACTAAATTGAAAAGCAAGCTAAACTTAGAATCCTTAGAGGGCCATAAACCCATTTCTAATTTTTAATAATGATTTATTCACCAAAATGTGTTTTTATTATTTTAATTAGAGATTTTTAATCATTTTCTCTCAAAACCACTTTTCTCTCATTTTCTCTCATCTTTTTCTCTCATTTTCTCTCCACTTTCTCTTCATCTTTTCTCTTCAATTCCTTGCTGATTTTTGCATCTTTTTCCATAAAGATTACATTATTTTCATCATCTTTACATCCTTTATAAAACCTAAGCATCAATTTCATCAAATCAACATCAAATTGCAAGGAATCAAGAAGAGGAAATTACATCTTTTTGCTGAATAGATCTTGAAGGTAATTTTCTAGATTTTTATTCTTTTCTAAGGTTCTTTATTGAAATTCCCATGTATTAGCTTGCTAATATTTTAATAAAAACTTAATTCTATGTTTTTAATGTTAGATCTAGTGTTTTTATGAAAGTTTTTGTGAAATCTTTTTGTATCTCATTTAATTCTAGAATTGGATGAATTCAATTATGTTTTTATGTTAATTAAATGATTAATTGAGTCTTGATTTGATAGCACATTAATTTAATCCCGGAATAATACAATCGGTGTAGTTTTAAGGTACTTTTTGGTTGTTTTATGGGCTGTTTTAGATACTTTAATGTTGCTGGAGATATAAGGATGGTTTGGATGTGTTTTTGGATCATAATTGAAGTGGATTAGATGTTAGATTCGTTAGGTTTTGGGTTGATGTTGTTCGGATGCGTTTCGGCTTAGTTTACGGTCTTTTCGGCTAAGTTTTTGGTAGTTTAACGGTGATCGGTTATGGCTGTTGGTTTGAGCATGTTATGATGTGAGAATGCTCTATTTTTAATGTTGTAGAAGTGGTACAAGAAGATGCTTGATTGCTGGTGCGTTGGCGCGATCATCGGATAACGGCGAAAGCTCGTTTCGCTTGTTGGTGAGTGATTACGGATTTAAAGTGAATCGCGTTTGGTACGGTTCTGTTTTGGGGACTATGGAAGAGTGTGAAAACCTTTTATAGTTCAAGAGTAAGTAAAGTAATTGTTTTTGATAAACCGATATGAGTTTCGACTACATTTGATAAAGGCATTATGTTGGTAATGCAATGAGATTTATGAAAATGCATGAACATGATTTAAAATGGTGCATACATGAGAATTACTTGTTGAAATGCATAGCTTATTTAGCATCCATGATTATGGAAAATTATGAGAAATGATTTGGAATACAATATGGTTAATTGCCTTATATATGATGGTGCCTTTGGGAATGGCTTTTGGTTGATTTGTTGAACATATTATGCATGCATTATGAGCAGCAAGATATATGATTTGGAATACAATATAGTTAATTGCTTTATATATAATGGTGCCTTTCGGTATGGCTTTTGTTCATTTGTTGAACATATTATGCATGCATTATGAGCAGCAAGTTATCATTCACATTTGGTTATGATATTGTCTTAGTGACACTAACTTTAGATTCGAATACGAATGACATGTCATTAGGATTGTCTTAAGTGCACTATAAACAAAATTGAGAATACAGAATATTGCCTACACGCAATAAGGGTGACTTTGTGTCCAACCGTGCGTGGTAGAGCCGCCTACACGTAAACAAGGGTGACTTTGTGTCCGACCGTGCGTGTAGAGCTTGCCTATATGTAAACAATGGTGACTTTGTGTCCGACCGTGCATATAGTTGACCCATACGTAAACAAGGGTGACTTTGTGTCCGAACGTGCGTAGTGGGGGTAACATGTATACAAGGGTGACTAAGTGTCCGACCGATGCATGTTGAGACCAAGAGTCTCCAGTTATGAGAAAAAGGATCCGTGTATTCGGTGAACTCAAGGTTCACATTAAAGTGGTCACTAGAATGCCAATATACATACATGAATTTGAAATGGATATTGTTCATCATTTATAAATTGTTTTGACAAGGTTATGTAAACCCAAGGATGCATATGGTTTAAAGAATATGAGCATGAGATGTTAGCATGCATGATTTGACAATGTATTGCAAATTATGGTTTTATCATGATTTTAAATTGATGTATTGATGATTTTGTGTAGAGCTTCTTCACTAAGCATGTTTGCTTAAGCTCTCTTCTCATCCTTGCAGAAAAATAAAGACACTTGGGGCTTCGTTCGAGGCAAGGAAACCAAGGGGAAGAATCACTTTGAATTTGGTATGTTTTTGGCAATTAAATTGGGCAAGGCAATGTGTAACCCAACCAAAGTGAGGAGTGTGTACTTAGAATTTGGTTTATGTTATAATAAGACCATTGTTGCTTGATTGTTAATTGTTAGACTATGGAGTTTTTTGGATTGTTGAAGCATGTACTTGTATGATTGTTATGTTTTTAATCATCTTCTAGGAAGCATGCCTATAGTTTGAATGATGTTCGTGACATTGTAAATCATGTGTTATAAGTTGTAAATTACGCAAACCTTTTGCAAAAAGTTTCGAAACCTTGGACTACCTATGATTGAAAGTTGTTGGAAATTATATTTTAGTCCCGAATATCTTCTTTTGTTCGATTAAGGTACTTACCAATGTTATTTTGAGATGAAATTTTGCATGCATGTGTAAAATTGATTTAATTTCAGGATAGTTAACCTAATTTAGATGAAGTCCTTATATTTTGGAAGATTTACATTTTGGTCCCTAAATTAGAGAAACATGCAATTGATGATGTTAGGATGATCCGTTTGAGTTGAAATTTACTGTGGAGAATGCTTGAGTGTTTAATTGAATTATGATGAAAAGAATTTATATTTTATTAATAGGATTTAAAAGTTTTACGTTTTAGTCCTTAATCTACTTAAATGTTTAATCGAATGTTTGTTTTTAATTAATGTGTTAGTGATAATGCTTTGTATGAGACCTTGACACATAGGAATAAGATTGTGCATCTAGGCAAGATAAAATAAAAAAATATATAACGGTTTTAGGGTTGTTTATCGGATCGGACCCTTGCGGGTTTGGTTTGATATTCCCCGTGTAACCCATTAGTGTCGGTTCCGTCCAGGCCGGGCTAAGGGGGTTACAAAATCAGATAAAGAAAGTGGTCAGGATCCAGTTGTGTTGTATAATAGATTCAATTAACTTGTTTTTTTCTAATACAATCACACAACACTGCCTCGCCATTACTATAGATTATTGCCTCGACAGTACTGTAGATTACTGCCTCGACAGTGATGATGCTTGTCCGCCGCGGCAATCTCTAGCTCTTGGGTTGACTTTATCAAAGTTTGGCAAAGTGTCCTTTGATGCCTCCGCTTATCTCTAAGTCGATGTACGGTTGATGACCAGTCCTTGATGATACCTCTCGGCGTGAATCAATTATAATCACCAACCAAACCCACACTTCTTTTAGCCGCTAAAACTCTAACCAATCTCTAGGTTGAGTTAGATTTTCCCGGTTGAAACACCATACTTATTCCTTTCGTGAATCTAACTCTCTCGATATTATATAAATGAATTACTCACAAACTTCTCTCTAGAGAATGAATACAAGAAAAATGAATGGCAAAGAATAAACAAACCTTGATATTTTATTGCATTGAAACTAGAAACAAAGTTTAATCTCTTCACACTAATACTCTACAACTTTCACCTAAGCCTAAAGAAATTAAAAACAAAGAAAACTCTAAATCTTAAGATAAACTCTCTCCGATCAAGTCTGATGATCTCTCTTCCTTGGGCGGCTATGGTGTAGGCTTGACCTAGGGCAAACCTTTCCAAAATAGGAATACAACTTGAAGTAAAACACAAGTTAAGTATATAACTAAAAGATATTTATTTTATTTCTTAGTTTATTCCTATAAGAATTCTATTCCCGTGTGACCTTTGACCTGGAGTTTTTGTGTGTTTCCAAGCTCTGATTTCTATGTCGCTTATCTTAAAATGTTTATCTTATTTTTCTCTTCAGATCGCCTATAATATTAATAGTTATTTTCCCGGTGCTGCCGCAGCGTCAAAATACTGCTGAGGTGGGTGCTTTTCTGCATTTCAGCTTTAGCTTCCAGCATCCATCTTCTTGTTTGGCAATTCCTATGATGCAGTTTCCTGTCTAAGAAAGAAAACCATCAAATGCATCTGTTTTATGCTAAATAATAGATAAATTCATAAAATCCGTATTCGGATGGTGAAGTATAGAAAATATGCAGAAATATCTATTATCGACTCTAATTCTGTCTTTATTAGAAATAATCGAGTGGGAAAATGATATAAAATATGAGGACTTTTGGGGACTCATCACACCCCCAAACTCAAACTATTGCTTGTCCTTAAGCAATGCAAAAGATAGATTTTTAAGTAAGGAATTTTAAAGTAATATATCATCCTGCCTGCCGCGATAGAATTCCTTTCTTGACTCGGCCTCTTCTTGGTTCTTAGAAATTCCTCAGAACTAGACTAGGAGTCTTGGTGAGTGTGTGCGTAGCTGTGTCAAAGATGATTTTCTAAGTTCTAATCCTTTTTCTAGCTCAAGAATTCTGACTAAGATTTTTTTTTAATTCTTTTTCTTTTCTTCTCCCAACAGTGGTATATAAATCTATATTGCTATTAATTTATATTGCTTGAGCCAGTTTCGGGCACCTCAAGTATTTAGCTGTTCTTACTAGAGCCGGTGATAGGCACCTCTAGTAAGTGGGAGAAACCTAAGTCCTAGAGCCAGTCATGGGCACCTCTATGGACTAAGATAAAGCTAGTGATAGGAAGCTCTAGTATAAAATCGAAGCCTAAGTCCTTATTGCTTTTCAAGGAAAAGAACTTTTAAAATCAACTAAGACTAACAGTGTTTATATGATTTCAAGTTTATATTCTAATCCTAATTACTAATCCTAAGAGACCTTTCTGAATTAAAGTCTTGTGAATGATGCATATGTTGTGGTGGATAGAGAATATATTGTTGTCGAGGCAGTTTCAATTAAATTTAACAGACTTAAAAAAATTTTGCCAGATTGAAATTGCTGCAAAGACAGAAATTAAGGCAGTAGTAGGATAATCCGAATAATTTCCATGCTTTACAGATATTTTTATAAGGCAGAGAATAGGATCAATACTCCCCCAAACTCGAGGGATTCATTGTCTTCAGTGCATGTATCTGAGCATAAGGCAACAATGAAAGACAAGATAAAAATTAAGAGGCAAGGAAAAGATAAACCAATATTTATATATCGTGTCTTTGCCTCTTCTGTATCCTAAGGGTCATCAGTTTGCGTGGAGTTTGTTGAGAAAGAAACTAAAAAAACTACACTAGAAAACAATACTGAAGAAATATGAAATAATTCGGGGGAAATTAAGTTCTAGGGACGTAAAGCCGTCATTTTATGTTCTTCGATTGCCAACCTTCCTTTACATTTTTCCGCTGAAGCAACCTTCCGCCGTGGCAACTTGCTGCCAAGGCAACTTCCTTGGGCAGGACGACGAGCTCGATTTTTGGGTCATTTTATATGCTTCACGGTTTCTCCTTCATAAAATTTCTTCCTAAAAAAATAACTCAAACATAATTAAACTTATTTTCTAAGAAAAATAACTCAAAAATAATTAAACTAATTTCCTAAAATAGTAGTGCATGAAAATAAAGAAAAAGAAATTTAGTTATCAATCCCCGGTAACGGTGCCAAAAACTTGATGCCTGTCAAATATGGACAATTTGTGCAAGTGAACACGTCACAAGTAATAAAGTGATGACTAAATCAGATATCATCTTCATAGAGATTGGTGTACATAATATGCCTTCTTTTGTCTTGCTGCTCTAAAAAAGAAATAAAGTAAAGACATAGGTAAATTTTGGGTTTGATTAAACTAAATGAAGAAAACTAAATAAAAAGAGAAAATCAGATAAAGAATGTGGCCAAGATCCAGTTGTGTTGTATAGTGGATTAAATTTAGTTGTTTCTGTCCAATGCAATCGCAAAATACTGCCTCGGAAGTAGTACAGATTACTACCTCGACAGTGATGATGTCTGTTCGCCGTGAGAATCTCTTGCTCTTGGGTAGACTTTACCAAAGTTCGGCAAAGTGTCCTTCGATGCCTCCACTTATCTCTAAGTCGAAGTACTGTTGATGACCAATCCTTGATGATACCTCTTGGCATGAATCAATTATAATCAACAACCATTCCCACACTTCTTTTAGCCGATGAGACTCTAACCTATCTCTAGGTCGAGTTAGTGTTTCCCGATTGAAACAACATACTTATTCCTTTCGTGAATCTAACTCTCTTGATATTAGATAAATAGATTATTCACAAACTTTTTTCCCGAGCTTGAATACAAGAACAATGAATGACAAAGAATAAACAAACCTTAATATTTTATTGCATTGAAATAAGAAACAACGTTCAATCTCTTCACGCTAATACTTTACAACTTTCACCTAAGCCTAACGAAATTAAAAACAAAGAAACTCTAAATCCTAAGATGAACTCTCTCCGATCAAGTCAGATGATCTCTCTTCCTTGGGCGGCTATGGTTTATATAGGCATGGCCTAGGGCAAACCTTTCCAAAATAGGAATACAACTTGAAGTAAAATACAAGTTTAGTAAATAAATAAAATATTTTTATTTTATTGCCTAGTTTATTCTTATAAGGATTCTTTTTCCGTGTGATCTTTGACCTTGACTTTTCGTGTGTTTTCTAGCTCCGATTACTATGTCGTTTATCTTAAAACGTTCACCTTATTTTTCTCTTCAGATTGCTTATAATATCAATAGATTTTTTCCTGGTGCTGTCGCAGCCTCAAAATGCTGCTGAGGCGGGCGCCTTTTTGCATTTCAGCTTTAGTGTCCAGCATCCATCTTCTTGTTTGGCAATTCTTATGATGCAGTTTCCTGTCTAAAAAACAAAACCATCAAATGCATGTATTTTATACCAAATAATAGATAAATTTATAAAATTCATATTCGGATGGTGAAATATAGAAAATATGCAGAAATATCTATTATCGCGTCTAATTCTATCTTTATTAGAAATAATCGAGTGAGGAAATAATATAAAATATAATGACTTTTAGGCACGCATCACACCCCTAAACAAGAACTATTGTTTGTCCTCAAGCAATGCAAAAGATAAGTAAGGAATTTTTAAGTAATATATTGTCTTGCCTATCGCAGCAGAATTCTATTCTTGATTCGACCTCTTCTTGGTTCTTAGGAATTCCTCGGAACTGGACTATGAGTCTTGGTGAGTGTGTGCGTGGATGTGTCAAAGATGATTTTCTAAGTTCTAATCCTTTTTCTATCTCAAGACTTCCGAAAAAGATTTTTCTATAAATCTTTTTCTTTTCTTCTCCCAATAATGGTATATAAATCTATATTGCTATTAATTTATATTGTTTGAGCCAGTTTCGGGCACCTCAAGTGTTTAGTGATGAGTGCCTAGAAGGCAGTTATTTATTACACTTCTCATGGTACTTTTTGCATCTATTATACACCAACTTGAGCTGAAGTATGGACTCTTTGCACAATAATGGATATTTCGTTATCACTACGCACAAAGATAAAATTTATAGAGAATGCAGATATTATTGCATATTCTGTACATGTAGGAATATCCAGGGCCGGAACAACAGTGAAGCAATGTTGAGGCCGAGGCAGGGAACAAAGCCGCAGCACCATCCAGAATGGCAGCATCAACATTGTAGGCGAAATGAAAGATAAAAATATAAAGAACATTTTGGAAGATGCAGCGCACCAATTGGACCAGGCTAGCGCACTAAAAGCCCAAGTCAAAGACCAAACGGGAAAATCCTTCTAGAAGGCGGCAAACTTGAAAATATCAGATCTCTTGAAGAAGACTTGTTCCTTACTCTAAGTTAGAGTCTATTTAGGAAAGGTTTGCCCTAGGTTAAGACTATATATAGCCTAACCGGCCACATTGTTTAGGGAGCCGATTTTAGAGAAACCCTTCCCCCTAAGAATTGTACCTATCGATATTATGTTCTAAAATTCTTAGGGATAGGTGAAGGTTATAGATATTAGTGAGAGGAGATTGCTTCTTGTTTCTTGTTCTAATGCAATAATAATATCAAAGTTTGCTTATCCTATTGTCATTCCTTATTCTTGTATTCAAGCTCGAGAGAGAAGTTTGTAAGTAATATATTTATCTAGCATCGAGAGGTCTAGATTCACAAAAGGGATAAGTACGGTGTTGTAGACACTAACTCAGCCTAGAGATAGGTTAAGAGTTTCAGCAGCTAAAAGAAGCATTGGATTGGTTGGTGATTATCGTTGATTTACGTTGAAAGGTATCGTCAAGGACCAGTCATCAACAACACTCTGACTTAGAGATAAGCGGAGTCAACTATGGACACCTTGCTGAATTTTGATGCATCTGCCCAAGAGCAAGAGATTACCGTGGCAGAGAACACTAATGCTGTCGAGGCTATATCTGCAGTACTATGGAAGCAGTGTTGTGTAATTGTATTGGACAAGAAGAAGATCAATCGAATCCACTAATTGACGTAGCTGGATCCCACTCACGTTCTCTATATCGTTCTTCATCTTTTATTTTATGTTTTGTTATTTAATTATTTAGTTAGTTAAACAAATCCACTTATCTGTGTTTTTATTTTTCAGGAGCAAGAGAACAAGGGGAGACATATTAAGTATACCAATCCCTGTGGAGACGATATACGATATACTTATCACTTTATTACTTGACGAAGTGTACACTTACACTTAATTGTGCTTTTATTGCACGCATCAAGTTTTTGCCGCCGTTGCCAGGGATTGACAACTAAATTTTGATTTCTTTATTTTCTTGCTCTTTAACCATTCTTTATCTAACTTTAATTCTAATTATTTATTTTTTTATTATTTACTTTGACTTATTTGATGTATGACCAAGGCAAAACCGAGTGGTCCATTGTACAAATTGGACCTTGAAATCAAACGCACAGGATACCATCTGAGGAGGAACCTATTTCAAGTCAAAGTTTTTTTAACTAAAAAAACTTGATGCGTGCAATAAAAGTGCAATTAAGTGCAAGTGTACACATCGTCAAGTAATAAAGTGATAAGTATGTCGTGTATCATCTCCACAGGGATTGGTATACTTAATATATCTCTCCTTGTTCCCTTGCTCCTGAAAAATAAAAACACAGATAAGTGGATTTTTTTAACTAAAGCAAAGCTGATGTAGAGCAGTGCAAGATTAAAAACAGTAATTCAAGAAAAGAGAATATTGTAAAAATTTCAGAAAAAATTTACTTCCTTTTCATGGTAATGCCGCGGCAGTGGGTAACCTCGGTAGTGCTTCTACACCTACAATACCCCCAAACTCAAATTGAGCATTATCCTCAATGCTCAATATATAAGGCAAACAACAATTGCAATAAGGAAATAGACAAAAGCAGTAAATGAAATCATTTATAACGACTCCAAGGAGATGCTTGTACAAAGCATTCTCCTAGGCCTTGTTGCTGACGCATTTCGTCTAGATCCTTAGGCTGGTGATTGTTGTTGCTTGGCTTGCCGGTGCAGCTGAACTCGACTGGGCGGTGTTCGGTGTGTTGGTGCAGTAACTTCATCCCCTTCTTCCACTTCGTCCATATTTTCTGTGTTCATGATTTCTATCTCGCCCCCTACCGTGACAGTGGGTATTGCTGATTCATGTGAAGAACTGTGGTATTCGTCAGTCTCGTGAGACAGCGTGTCTCTTCTGAGACTGGGCATAGGGATTGGTTCCCTTTGGGGAGATTTAAAAACAGCTCGCCTCTTGGACGGCCTTTGGCTAGTAGATGATACTCCGGCAGACCTGGGCGGCCTGGAAGGTCCGGCAGCATGAAATTCTTGATATGGCCGTGGCTGGAAAAATGGTTGCGGCACTGGTGCAGGTGTTGTCTCTGTATAAGGGGCGGTAGTGACGAATATGTTAGCTGGGAATTCGAGGAATTGCGCTGCTTGATGTGTGAAGCTTTTCATCATCATGTTGGCTAGAGATATGTTAAAGTCGCACTGGTACTCCATGTAGCGTTGTTGGCGAAGGTCCATGGCTGTCATCCTCTGTAGAATTTCTTGGTAAGGGTCCATTGTGGCAGTTGGCTCGACGGAGGCTGGTGCTTTTGTTGAATACTGCCCTCCGGTAGTGAAGTCTTAGTAAAATGCTGCGGTGTTGCCTGGACAGGTTCTGCATGTGTGATATGCATAACTCGGTGGCAGAAATCTCTTGTCCATCCCTGCCGAGTTGGCGTATATTCATTTGTGTCTTCGACTGAAACTCCTACATTAATACACAAGGCAAAGATTAAACATAGGAAATATAGTGGTCCACGTTCCTTCTTACCACATTCATGAATCTCGTGAAGAATGATCTCTCCAATGTTTATGCTTCTCTTTTTGATGATAGACTGGATCAACACTAGTCTTTTGCGATCCACTGTGCTATTATGAGAGGTTGGGATAAGTCGTCTCTTGACAAAAGTATACCATATCTTGACCTCGGGTATTAGACTCTGCCTTGTTACTGAACCTTTAAGGGCACCAGTTTCCCATGAGGTGTTGTGGTAACAAATCTCATCTTTAATCAATTCATAGTCTTGCATGGTGATGTCGTCTACGAATTCGGCATGAACATCACGTGTGAGTGTGAGACCATAAAATTCATTGATAACCTTGGCATCAAGTTGCATAGGCTTGCCTCGGCAGTGGACAAAGAGGTTGTCCTTGCTCGGCCCATATATGTAAAACTCTCTCACAATGCTGGCGTTCGCCGGTGGAGGCTGTAGGCAGAATGCCTCCCAATCTTGATATTGGATCTTGTTGAACAAGTACGATTCAATACCGAAATATGCCTCACTGGTTTGATGAAATCCTTGCTCTTACCATAACTACTGAGCAACGAACGAGCGGTTGAATTGGTCAACCGCTTTTAGCTGGAGCGAATCTTGTGTAAGAAGCCATTGATTGTTCGTGGAAAATGGTTTGAGAAAAAACTTCGGAGTAATAGAGAGGGTTCTGAAAATTTCAAGAGATTGGAAAGATAATGAGTGCAAGATTGTTAAAGAAAGCTAAAGTAGCAAGAATGCAAGAGTAAATAGTGCACAACAAGGAAGCTGCTTATATAGGTTGTAAAAATATGAGTGTTAGAAAGTAGTCGTTAGACATTTACTGCCTTGTTGAACAATTACTGTCGTGGCGGATTTCTCGGTAGAGAGTCGTTACACTGTCTCTACCCGTTAGAAATTCTACGGCTCTGACACAGTGCACTACCGCGGCAGCAGACTTCCTGTTGTGACATAAGTTTTCTGCATTCATTGCTTTATTTATTCTAAAAAACAAGACAAAAAAAACATAAAATACTAAAAATAAGACATAATAACACAAAATACTGAAAATAACAATATATAAACTAATCCTAATATAATAACTAAAATTGAAGGGAAGAAATTATGTTACTTGTGGAGTGCATGTGAATGCATCTCCCACTTTGATTATCTCTTTCTGGCTCGTATCTTCCTTCACGTATTGGCCAGTCCCTTCAGTGCACTCGACTTCTCCTTTGGGCTTTATTCGCTTACCGAACTGTCTGCAGAGCGTGCTGCCCAGGCATCTTTGGCCAGTCCCTTCAGACAAGTTTTCTAGACATGGTTGTAACAAATCTTCGTCTAAGGTCTCTACTATTTGGCATTCTTCTGGATTGTTATGATTTTTAAGCATATGAAAAACATTAAACTTGACTTGTTGATCATTTATTCTCAAAGTCAATTCTCCGTTTTCCACATCGATGATGGTGCGTCCAGTAGCAAGGAAAGGTCGACCCAATATGATCGGTGCATTGTCGTCGGCCTTACAATCAAGGACGAGAAAGTCGACAGGAAATATAAACTTGTCGACCTTAACCAGAATGTACTCAATCTTGCCTTCAAGATGCACATAGGACCGATCTGCAAGTTGGAGCAGTACTGTTGTTGGTTTTGCACGCCCTATTCCAAGTTTTTGAAAAACTAATTGGGGCATTGGATTGATGCTTGCTCCCAAATCGCATAGGATCTTTCCTTTATAACCATCCCCAATCGCATAGGGGATTGTAAAGCATCCAGGATCCTTTAGCTTAGGCAGCATGCGATTATGCACATTGGCCACGCAACCTTCTATGGCTGCCACCATTTCAAATTCCCCTAGCCTTCGTCGTTTGGATACTATGTCCTTTAAGAACTTGGCATAGTTGGGCATTTGTTCAATAGCCTCAACTAGTGGAAAGTTGATAAGGACATGCTTTAAGATGTCTAAGAATTTCTAAAATTGGTGGTCCTGTCTGTGCTTTTTTAACCTCTGCGGGAAAGAAGGTGGTGGTCTTATGTCCTCCAGGTTTCCTTGGATATTGAGTTTAATACTTGGGGTGAACTTATCTGCAGCTGCCTCGGTAGGTTGTTCGGGTAGTGTTGGTTCTACTGCCGTGGTAGTGCTTTCGGTAGGGTCCTGCTCAGCTTTTGAGTCATCATGATGTTGTTTTTCTGCTTGGACTATATCGACTGAGGTCTCTTCTTTATCTTTTAATTGTAGGTCACTTCTTATCGTAATTACCTTGCATTGCTCGTGGCCTAATACCTTAACAACCTCAGTATTGCCGGGTAAACCCCCTGGTGGTCGAGTGTTTTGTCGTTGGGCAAATTGACCAAGTTGGGTTTCTAAAGATTTGATCGCAGCCTCCTGGTTCTGCAGTCTCATCTTAGTTTAGTTCGTGAAGTCATCAGTACGCTTCATGAAGCGGCTATTCTCTATCATGTATGTATCGGTCTTTCTCATGAAAGTTGTGAGAGAATTTGCCAACGCGTTCAGAGACTGCTGCTGTTGCACCTGCTGTTGTGGCATGGACTACTAAATGTACTGCTGCGACAGGTACTGACTTTGGTGCTGCAATCCAGGGGTTTGATTAATTGGATTTAAGGCATTGTTGGAATTACTCCATGAAAAGTTTGGATGCCTATTCCAGGATGGGTTGTAATTGTTGGACATCATTTGATTGCTCCTGTTATAGTTTCCAACAAATAGGTTGGTTTCCTCATCTTGCATGTAATCAGATGAGTTAACTGCCTTAACCTCCTGTATATTTCCCTGGCTTGCATATTCTGAACCATCTTGGTCAGAGAAGCTAATTGTGCTGCAACCAAACTGGGTGTGTTTAATTCATGGGCTGTGGCATGACGTCTCATTCCTCCTCACCTTGATGTGGGAAATTGGAAGTCATTCCTTGTTAGTTTGTTTAAAATCTCAATGGCCTCTGCAGGTGCTCTATCCAAAAGTGTCCCATTTGCGGAAGCATCTAGCATCATCCTTGTGGATGCATTGGTAGCATAATAAAACATAGAGACTTGTGTCCACAAGGGAAAACCATGTAGTGGGCATTTGTTTAATAATTCTCAGTAGCGTTCCCATGCCTCGTACATCGGTTCATCATCATCCTTCCAAAATGATGTGATTTCATTACGGATGCGATCATAGAGATTTGTCGGATCAAACCTCGTAATGAATTCTCGGCAGAGTTCCTCCCAAGATCCTATGGATTCTGCTGGGATGCCATTCAACCAAGTTTTCTCCCTATCCTCAGTGAATAGGGGAATAACTTTAATCGTAAAATATCTTCATGGACTCCTTGGATCTTGAAAGAATTGCACACTTCCATGAAAGATTTAAGATGTTGTCTTGAATCTTCAGTTGCAGACCCACTAAACTGTTCAATTGTGTTCAACATGTCGAACATTTCTGGTTTGAGCTCAAAGTGAGTTGCTTTAATTTCTGGGGTGACTACGCCAGGGTTTAGTCCATTTAGGTCTTCCACTAGAAAGTATCTAACAGTGGGCTGCCTCGGCAATGGTTGAGGCAGTGGCTGCTGCGGCATTTCTGGTGGCAGTACATTTTGGTCAACAGGTGGGATTTGTCCTCTTGTTGGATCATCCATGACTTGAAAAAGGTTGTGCCTCAGATGGTGTCCTGTGTGTTCGATTTCAGGGTCCAATTCGTACATTGGACCACTCGAGTTTGCCCTGGTCATACATCAAATAAGTCAAAGTAAATAATAAAAAAAGAAAAAAATAAATAATTAGAATTAAAGTTAGATAAAGAATGGTTAAAGAGCAAAAAAATAAAGAAAATAAAATTTAGTTGTCAATCTGCGACAATGGCGCAAAAAACTTGATTCGTGCAATAAAGAGCAATTAAGTGCAAGTGTACACGTCGTCAAGTAATGAAGTGATAAGTATATCGTGTATCGTCTCCACAGGGATTGGTATACTTAATATGTCTCCCCTTGTTCCTTTGCTCCTGAAAAATAAAAACACAGATAAGTGGATTTGTTTAACTAGCTAAATAATTAAATAAGAAAACATAAAAAAAGATTGAGAATGATATAGAGAAAGTGGGTAGGATCCAGCTGCGTCAATTAGTTGATTCGATTGATCTTCTTCTTGTCCAATGCAATTATACAACACTGCTTCGACAGTACTGCAGATACAGCCTCGGCAGTATTAGTGTTCTCTGACGCGGCAATCTCTTACTCTTGGGCAGACGCATCAAAGTTCAGCAAAGTGTCCGTAGTTGACTCCACTTATCTCTGAGTTAGAGCACTGTTAATGATTGGTCCTTGACGATACCTCCGGCGTAAATCAACGATAATCACCAACCAATCCAACACTTCTTTTAGCTGCTGAAACTCTAAACCTATCTCTAGGACGAGTTAGTGTCTACAACACCGTACTTATCCTTTTCGTGAATCTACACCTCTCGATGCTAGATAAATATATTACATACAAACTTCTCTCTCGAGCTTGAATGCAAGAACAAGGAATGGCAATAGGATAAGCAAACTTTGATATTATTATTGCATTACAAGAAGAAACAAGCTCCTCTCACTAATATCTGCAACCTTCACCTGTCCCTAAGAATTTTAGAACATAATATCGATAGGTACAATTCTTAGGGGGAAGGGTTTCTCTAAAATCGGCTCCCTAAACAATATGGCCGATTAGGCTATATATAGTCTTAACCTAGGGCAAACCTTTCCTAAATAGATTCTAACTTGGAGTAAGGAACAAGTCTTCTTCAAGAGATCTGATATTTCAAAGTTTGCCGCCTTCTAGAAGGATTTTTCCGTTTGGTCTTTGACTTAGCCTTTTAGTGCGCTAGCCTGGTCCAATTGGTGTGCTGCATCTTCTAGAATGGTCTTAATATATTTATCTTTCATTGCACCTACAATGTTGATGCTGTCACTCGGGATGCTGACGCGGCTTTGTTCCCTACCTCGGCCTCAACACTGTTTCACTGCTGCTTCGGCCTTGGATATTCCTACATGTACAGAATATGTAATAATATCTGCATTCTCTATAAATTTCGTCTTTGTGAGTAGTGATAACAGAATATCTAATATTGTGCAAAGAGTCCATACTTCAGCTCAAGTTGGTGTATAATAGATGCAAAAATTACCATGAGAAGGATAATAAATAACTGCCTTTTAGGCACTCATCAAATACCCCCAAACTCGAACTATTGCTTGTCCTCAAGCAATGTAAGACATCAAATTGCCGAACATTACTCCCCTTTGATCTTACTTTTCCATCTATTCTCCCCACCATGGTCATGTCTATCTCTCCGTTTTAGCCACTAGTTTACCCAAGGACATTTACTAAGAAACAAGCTATAAGGCTAGGTGAGTGTGTGTGTTTGATGGACAAGTTTGATTCAAGGCTTTCCTAGATAAACTCTAAGTTCAAGACAAGTAAAATTTAGACTAAAGCTATCTCCTTAAAACAACAAGTCTTGAGCCAATTTTGGGCACCTCAAGATATGCGTTTTCTATTTTCTTCTTTTTCTTATTTTTTTCTCTTTTTAACCACCTATTTAGCATGCTAGAGCTAATTTCGGGCACCTCTAGCATGAAGGAGAGCAAAACTAGAGCTAGTGATAGACACCTCTAGTTATTTTTCCAAAAGGTTCTAAGTCTTTATCACCAAAGTTTATTAAAAGAACTCCTAAATCAAACAATTTCAAAAAGTGTTTATTTCCTTTCTAACCCTAAAGCAAGCTTCTAAGTTTTATTCCATGAGTATCCTATGGTCATCCCTTCAAAACAGAACTTGGCCATGGTAAGGAGAAAGGTTTCTATAGCCTTAAAGGAGTAAACTAAAGCAAAGCTGATGTTTAGCAGTGCAAGATTAAAAACAATAATTCAAGAAAAAAGAATATTGTAAAAATTTCAGAAAAAATTTACTCCCTTTTCATGGTAATACCACGGTAGTGGGTAGCCTCGACAGTGCTTCTGCACCTACAATACCCTCAAACTCAAACCGAGCATTATCCTCAATGCTCAATATATAAGGCAAACAACAATTGCAATAAGGAAATAGACAAAAGCAGTAAATGAAATCATTTATAACGACTCCGAGGAGCTGCTTGTACAGAGCATTCTCCTAGGCCTTGCTGCTGACGCTTTTCGTCTAGATCCTTGTGTTGGTGATTGTTGTTGCTTGGCTTGCCGATACGGCTGAACTCGACTGGGAGATGATTGGTACGATGGTGCAGTAACTTTATCTCCTTCTTCTACTTTGTCCATATTTTCTGTGTTCATGATTTTTGTCCGCCCCCTGCTGTGGCAGTGGGTATTGCTGATTCATGTGAAGAATTGTGGTATTCGTCAATCTCGCAAGACAGCGTGTCTCTACTGAGACTGTGCATAGGGATTGGTTCCCTTTGGGGAGATTTAAAAATAGCTCGCCTCTTGGATGGCCTTTGGCTGGTATATGATACTCTGACAAACCTAGCCGACCTTCCGGCAACATGAAACTGTTGATGCGACCGTGGCTGGAAAAATGGTTGCGGCCCTGGGGCAGGTGTTGTCTCTGTATAAGGGGCGGCAGTGACGAATATGTTAGCTGGGAATTCGGGGAATTGCGCCCATTGATGTGGGAAGCTTTGGATCATTAGGTTGGCTAGAGATATGTTGAAGTCGCGCTGGTACTCCATGTAGCGTTGTTGGTGAAGGTCCATGGCTGCCATCCTCTGTAGAATTTCTTGGTAAGGGTCCACTGCGGTAGTTGGCTCGACGGAACCTTTAGATTTGGTGGTATGCGATTATGCAGCATGGCCATTGTAACCCCTTTAGCCTGGCTTAGACGGAACCGACACTAATGGGTTACACGGGAAATATCAAACCAAACCCGCGAAGGTCCGATTCGATAAACAACCCTAAAACCGTTATATATTTTTTTTCTTCTAGATGCATAATTATATTCCTATATGTCAAGGTCTCATACAAAGCATTAACGGAAACAATCTGATCATAAACAAACATCCGATTAAACACTTAAGTAAGTTAAGGACTAAAACGTAAAACTTTTAAATTCTAATAACAAAGTAGAAATTCTTTTCATCAAAGTTTAATTAAACACACAAGTATCCTTCACGGTAAATTTCAAGTCAAACGGATCATTCTAACATCACCAATAGCATGTTCTCTAATTTAGGGACCAAAATGTAAATCTTTCAAATTATAAGGACTACTTCTAAATTGGGTTAACCATCTTGAAATTAAATCAACTTTATGCGTCCATGTGAAATTTCAGCTCAAAATAACGTCTGTAGATACCCTAATTGAACAAAGGATGATATTCGGGACTAAAGTATAATTTCCAGCAACTATCAATTCTTGGTAGTCAAAGGTTTGGAAACCTTCCAGAAGGTTTCCAAACTTTTCGCGTCCAGTAGCTTTACAAACTTGAAACTGCCCGCAAGGTTTGAAAACCTTCTTGAAGGTTTCCAAACTATTTGACAAAGGTTTCGGAACCTTCACTAAGATTTCGAAACTTTGGGTTTGGAACCCAAAAGTTCCATCACACTAAGTGAACTCTAACAACACAATACTCAACTATTAATCATTTCCAACTATATGCATAATTCCTAAGCATAATTAACAACTTATAACACGTGATTAACAACGTCACGGACATCAATCAAACTATAGGCATGCTCCCTAGAAGATGATTAAAAACATAACAATCATGCGAGTACATGCTTTTACAATCCAAACAATTCCATAGTCCATCAATTAACAAACAAGCAATATAGGTCTTATTTCAACACAAACCAAAATCTAAGTACATACTAATCCAAAGTCCAAGTACACTCTCTCACATAGATTGGGTTACACATTGCCATGCCCCAATTTATTTGCCAAAAACATACCAAATTATAGTAATCCTTCCCCTTGGTTTCCTTGCCTCGAACGGAGTCTCAAGCGCCTTTATTTTTCTACAAGGATGAAAGGAGAGCTTAAGCAAACATGCTTAGTGAGGTAGCTCTACAAAAAAGTCATCAATGCATAAAACATAAATCATTCTTATTGTCATGTATGCATCCTTTATGCTTAATTGAAAAAAAATAAAACAAAATCATGCTCATTAACATTGTCAAATCGTTTCACTTCATGTATGCATATTGGCTTACTAGTGATCACCTAATGTGAACTCTTAGTTCACCGAATACACAAATCCTTTATCTTGTAATTGGAGACTCTTGGTCTCAACATGCACCGGTCGAAGACTTAGTAACCCTTGTGTACATGTTACCCCCATTACGCACAGTCGGATACAAAGTCACCCTTGTTTATGTATGGGTCAACTATATGCACGTTCGGACACAAAGTCACCCTTGTTTACATATAGGCAAGCTCTACACGCACGGTCGGACACTAAGTCACCCTTGTTTACGTGTTGGCAACATCATTACTCTCTTTATTTTATAGTGCACTCAATCCTAATGGCATGTCATTTGTATTCGAATCTAAAGTTAGTGTCACTAAGCCAATATCAAAATCAATCATGTATGTTAACTTGCTGCTCATAATGCATTCATATAATGTTCATCATGTGAACTATAAATCATGCTCAACGGCATTTCAAATGTAAGGCAATAACCACATATTATTCCATTTCATTTTCAGCTCATAATGCATCCATGATGTGTTCAACAAATGAACCAAAAGTCATGCCCAATGTCACCATTAATTGTAGGGAGAATAACCACATATTATTCTAATTCATTTTCATGCTTCCATAATCCATGGATGTCTTTATAACCTTGCATTTCCAACAATTAACATATGCATGCATCATTTCAAAATCAAAGATATGCTATTTCAAAATTTTATTGAAACATTGTTCACCTATATGTCATTACCAAAATAGCCGAAACTTAAGGTAATGCATCAACAATTATTCAAAATACTTACTCTTGAACTATGGAAAGTTTTCACACTATTCTATAGTCCCCAAAACAGAACCGAACCAATGCGATTCACTTTTAATCCAAAATCACTCACCGACAAGCCAAACGATCCCTCGCCGATGCTCCGATGGCAACGCCAATACACCAGCCACTTATGCACCTTCTTGCACTACCTCTACATCATTAAAAATAGAGCATTCTCACATCATAACATGCTCAAACCAGCAGCCATATCCGATCACCATAAAACTACCGAAAACTTAGCCGAAAAGACCGTAAACTAAGCCCAAACGCATCCGAACAATATCAGCCCAAAACTTAATGATTCTAACATCTAATCTGCTTCAATTATGAACCAAAAACACATCTAAACCATCCTTATACCTCCAGCAACATTAAAACATCTAAAACAGCCCATAAAACAACCGAAAAAAACACCTTAAAATAACACCATTGCATTATTCCGGGATTAAATTAATGTGCCATTAAATGAAGACTCAATTAATCATTTAATTGACATATTAACATAATTAAATCCATCTAATTTCAGCATTGAATGAGATCCAAAAAGATTTCACAAAATCATTAGATCTAACCTTGAAAACATAGAATTAAGTTTTATTCAAAGATTAGCAAGCTAATACTTGGGAATTTCAATAAAGAACCTTAGAAAAGAGTTAAAATTCAGAAAATTACCTTTGAGATCTATTCACCAAAAAGATGAAGTTTTCCCCTTCTTGATTCCTTGCAAATTGGTGTTGATTTGATAAAATTGATGGTTAGGTTTTGTAAGGAATAGAAAGACGATTAAAATAATGTAATCTTTGTGGAAAAAGATGCAAAAATCAGCAAGGAATTGAAAAAAAGAGATGAAGGAAAATGGAGAGAAAATAAGAGAAAAAGATAAGAGAAAAAAGGTAGTTTTGAGAAAAATGATTTTCATCTTTAATTAGAGTAATTAAAAAGTATTTTGGTGAATAAATTATTATTAAAATTTAAAATGGGTTTATGGCTCTCTAAGGATTATAAGTTTTAGCTTGATTTTCAATTTAGTCACTAAAACTTCAAATTTTCGAAAATCACAAATTAAGTCCTCTATTTTTCCAAAAATTACAAATTGGTCACTTATGCATAATTAAGCATAATTAAAATCAACATAAAGTTCAAATTACTTTCTTTTAATTTTTGAAACATATTTTAACATTTTTAAACCCTACTCCAAAATTATTATTTTTCTTAATTAAAAATATTCTTATTTCATTTTTCTCGGAATAATGAACCGGAGAACCCGATTCGACCCGAATCGAATTCTCCTAACTAAAGCCTAAACTAATAACCCCCAAAACGGGATGTTACAACTCTCCCCCTCTTAAGAAAATTTAGTCCTCGAAATTTACCTCAAGTAAACAAGTGAGGAAACTGCTCCTCCATATTTTTCCTTGTCTCCCAAGTTGCCTCTTCGACACCTCGGTGTTTTTAAAGCACTTAAACCAAATCTTTGGTCTTCCCTCGAAGAACCTTTGTATCCATATCTAAAATCCTCACCAGTTCTTCCTCGTAACTCATAACCTCCCTCAACTCAATCTCCTCAATCGGAGAAACATGAGAAGGATTCGATTTATATCTACGAAGCATTGATACATGGAAAACATCATGCATCCTGCTCAACTCCTCTGGCAACCTCAATCTATAAGCAACAGGACCAACACGCTCCAACACCTCATATGGCCCAATAAAACGAGGACCCAACTTACCCTTACGTCCAAACCTCATCAGCTTCTTTCACGGAGAAACCTTAAGAAACACTTTGTCTCCAACAACATACTCTATCTCTCTACGCTTTAAATCGACATAGGACTTCTGCCTATCCGAAGTTTCCCTAAGTTTAGCACATATAAACTTAACCTTCTCATCCGTACCTTTTAAAACTTGAGGCAAAGAAATGTACTTTCGCCTAGCTTCTTTCCAACACAAAGGTGTACAACACTTACGCTCGTATAAAGCCTCAAATGATGCCATCTGTATACTCGCTTGGAGCTATTGTTATATACAAACTCCACTAAAGATAAATTTTTCTCTCAAGAACTTTGAAACTCAATGATGCAACACCTCAACATATCCTCCAAAGTTTGAATAACACGCTCAGACTGACCATCCGTCTGTGGATGATAAGCTGTACTAAAGCTAAGCCTCGTACCCAAAGCAACCTGCAAACTCCTCCAAAACTTAGATGTAAACCGCGGATCTCTATTCGATATGATCAACTTAGGCACACTATACAACTTCACCACCTCAGAAAACATACAACTCTACCAACTTATCCATAGAACACGTTGTATGCACGGCAAGAAAATGTGTACACTTTGAAAACCTATCAACAATTACCCATATAGAATCTTTTTTGGACTATGTAAGTGGCAACCCCGTCACAAAAATCCATGGTAATTCTCTCCCATTTCCATTCCGAAACTTGAACCAACTGCAACAACCCTGTAGGAAACTGATGTTCAGCTTTCACCCGCTGACACACCATACAACGAGAAACAAACTCCGTCACATCTCTCTTTAAACCAACCCAAAAGTATACAATTTTGAGATCTCTATACATCTTCACACTACCCGAGTGCATAGCAAACGGACTAGTATGAGCTTCTGCCAAAATAGCTTGCCTCAACTCCTGATCATCCGGCAATACATTCCGACCTCTAAAACACAACACCTTATCATCATCAAAATGATACTCGGTCGGTCTACCCTCAGCAATATCCTCCAAAAAAGGTACCAACGTCTCATCCTCTAACTGTTTCACCTTAGCATCTCAACCAACATAGGTTTTACTTACAACTCCACCACCTTCCTTTGAAACTCAAGTTAGCAAACATCACCCTCAACTCAACTACCGTCTTATGGCTCAAAGATTCAGCCATCACCTTATCTTTCCCTGGATGGTATGCAACAGACAACCCACACTTACCCTCTTCGGACAACCAACAAATTCTTTCCTCACACCAAAGCAACAATGCACAACCTACTACACCATCTCAACCTTTATAGAAAACATAACTCAAAAGGAAACCCCATAAGGTTGATAACCAACTCTTGATAACCGCAACGGTTTTCATACCACCACCATCGAACTAACCTTAATTTTGACATCCTCCCACATACTAGGTAACGAACTAAGCCTTTCACCAACCTCCACTCCACACAACAAACTTCAAACTAACTTTGCACAAAACTCTCAACATTGTCTTAAGCAAACTCCACCAACAACAACAACTTCATTATGAGTCATATTAACCATATCACAACATCACAACATACCATCTACTTACCTATGAATGATAAAACCCAACATCCAAACGGCAACCTATGGCGGTCTAAAAAAACTCTCAAATCTTCATATTATAGATGCATCACTCACACATCTTTCCAATGGGACTTAGAAACCAAAAAAAAAACATACTCAAACAAATGATTGATCCAACAACCCTCATAAGAAAACTCCATACCATCCATAGAACTTACTACTAAACTTATGATGATTCTTTCCAACTTCATCCTTGGCACCTTTACTACTAATAATAATCTAAAGAAAATTGATACTCACTCTTACCTTATCAGCAAGACAAACATTTACATATGATTCAATCATAATCCAAATAAGCTTAGTTGAAAACACATGTTTCCCCAACTCCTACCACAACACTTACCACCAAACCCATGGAAAAAGATTACCACAAGCCCTGATCAAGATATCATTCCATCTCGGTAGTTTTCGAAACAACCATGCGGTTCACCTAACATAAAAAGATTCTCAACACAAAACTAAACCTTGCCAAGAACATATTCTTCACTAGACCCTCAACAAACACTTTGCCACGACTTGTCTCCGATCAACTTTACCAAGGTAGAGTTTCGCTCATAGATCCACCATTTAACTAGGTCTCCCTATAGGTTAACCGAACACCTTCCCTCGTAACTCTACAACAACCCAGGCTTATCTCACATAATAAACTCTCATTGCAAGCATCCTTATGTAAGCCAAGTCATCCCCGATAGCTAACATTCTACAAAACATATCATACAAAAAACTTACCAACTTAAGGTTTAGCCACCATAACCAACTCAACACCATGGTTCAAACTTTAAAATCTACACATCACTAAGTTCCTTGACACTTAACCCAAAACTCCTTCCCATTATCAACTCATCGATAAACCAACTCTTACATTAATTATAGCACAACAAAATCCAAACATGTAGAACTATTCCTCCCACTAGCTCCAAGATCTCTTATTTTATAACCTTACCAAAGCGGTAACCATATTGATGAAACATCCACAAACACGAACCCACCGAATACAAAACCTCAAAACACTTTTTGATAAAAGCAAACCCACAAGACTGAACAATTGATACAAACCATAAATTGTCCAGCGGTCCTCGATACACCACTTCAAACATCATCAAAAACTAACTTTACCCGAGGTATATCCAACTTAACATCCTGTAAACCCAACATGTACACTTTCCTCCTTTATAGTACAACCAAACCCCTCAAGGTCACAACAATCTATGATTCAAACTCCCGATTTCACAACTCCCATACCAATATATATCATATTTTGCTTCTATCCTGACCATACCAGATCGGTCATAACCCCCGATCTAACTACACACTAACCACACTACAAAGAATTCTATGTAATTTCTACAAAATAATTTCACATCACTCAGAATAACACCAACCCGCCTTTCTCTACAAAACATGCTGCAACCTTCTTACAACCTCCAAATCTTAACTAGAAAGAATACGCAAAACTCAGCCTTACCTTTAGTAATGACCAACTCAAACTAACCATAACTCAGGGTATTTACCTCGGTTTCAAACATTCACAACTCTGAGACCAACCACTTATTCTTCATCCAAGACTATTCCCTAACCAAAAGGGTAGTTTGCCCACTACACACTCAGCTCAACACCACAAGAAAGTCCTTTCAACCCCTTTTTTTCCATACCTTCACCTTAAAAGAAACAACCACACTCCACTCACACCCTCAAGGAGCTACTCGCAAGTGTGAACAAATGTATGCATGATTTCCTATATGCCCTCATAAATGCCTACGCAAGTGCATGTGCATGTAAATACAATTTCTAATGTCATGCTCAAGAATGCATGCATGTCCTACATTATCTATAGATATATACAAATATGTGCTCTTACTCTAGGCATGATTATTGTTCATACTCGCAAATAACATCCTCAATTCCAACAACTTCAACTATTATCTTGTTAACTACACCCAAGTCAGATTAGCAACAGTCGTACCGGCTTTAACAGACTAAAATACACCCGAAAGAATGGTGCAACACCATAAACTAATCTTCCTACCTAACCAAAGGCACACACACAGAGGAGGAAGAAATTGCTCTTCCCCAGCAGTCGTTTCATCCATAATCTTGACCATCAATGTTCATACCAGCACTAGCTCGTGACTTACATCTCGGAAGCACATTCCAAAAACTTTAAATATGAAATTAAACATATAGTATCAATACATATTAGACTTACATTCGGGCAAGATCCAAGGGAAAAATAGTAGAGCACCTGAAAATGTGTTGGCATTGGCAATGTGTAACCGATAACCCCATTTTAACCATCACTAATTAAAGTACAATCATCACGAATAGATTTTCACACTCCAACAACATATCATGCTCAATCACACATATCATGATCAATCTCACATTTAAACACATAACTTAGCAATCCTATACATGTTTTAACCAACCAACTACACATTTTATAAACCTGGCTCTGATACCACCAAATGTAACCCCCTTAGCTCGGCTTAGACAGAACTGACACTAATGGGTTACACGGGGAATATCAAATCAAACCTGTGAAGGTCTGATTCGATAAATAACCCTAAAACCGTTATATTTTTTTTCTTCTAGATGCATAATTGTATTCCTATATGTCAAGGTCTCATACAAAGCATTAACGGAAACAATCCGATCATAAACAAACATCCGGTTAAACACTTAAATACATTAAGGACTAAAACATAAAACTTTTAAATTTTAATAACAAAGTAGAAATTCTTTCCATCAAAATTCAATTTAATACACAAGTCTCCTTCACGATAAATTTTAAGTCAAACTGATCATTCTAACATCATTAATAGCATGTTCTCTAATTTAGGGACCAAAATGTAAATCTTTCAAATTATAAGGACTACTTCCAAATTGGGTTAACCATATTGAAATTAAATCAACTTTATGCGTCCATGTGAAATTTCAGCTCAAAATAACGTCTGTAGATACCCTAATTGAACAAAGGATGATATTCGGGACTAAAGTATAATTTTCAGCAACTATCAATTCTTGATAGTCAAAGGTTTAGAAACCTTCCAGAAGGTTTCCAAACTTTTTGTAAAAGGTTTCGAAACTTACCTGAAAGTTTCCAAACTTTTCGCGTCCAGTAGCTTTCCAGACTTGAAATTGCCCGAAGGTTTGGAAACCTTCTTGAAGGTTTCCAAACTATTTGACAAAGGTTTCGGAACCTTCACTAAGGTTTTGAAACTTTGGGTTTGGAACCCAAAAGTTCCATCACACTAAGTGAACTCTAACAACACAATACTCAACTATTAATCACTTCCAACAATATGCATAATTCCTAAGCATAATTAACAACTTATAAAACGTGATTAACAACGTCACGGATATCAATCAAACTATAGGCATGCTCCCTAGAAAATGATTAAAAACATAACAATCATGCAAGTACATGATTTTACAATCCAAACAATTCCATAGTCCATCAATTAACAAACAAGCAACATAGGTCTTATTTCAACACAAACCAAAATCTAAGTGCATACTAATCTAAAGTCCAAGTACACTCTCTCAGATAGGTTGGGTTACACATTGTCATGCCCCAATTTATTTGCCAAAAACATACCAAATTGTAGTAATCCTTCCCCTTGGTTTCCTTGCCTCAAACGGAGTCCCAAGTGCCTTTATTTTTCTACAAGGATGAAAGGAGAGCTTAAGCAAACATGCTTAGTGAGGTAGCTCTACAAAAAAGTCATCAATACATAAAAAATAAATCATTCTTATTGCCATGTTTGCATCCTTTATGCTTAATTGAAAAAAAAATAAAACCAAATCATGCTCATTAACATTGTCAAATCGTTTCACTTCATGTATGCATATTGGCTTGCTAGTGATCACCTAATGTGAACTCTTAGTTCACCAAATACACGAATCCTTTTTCTCGTAATTGGAGACTCTTGGTCTCAACATGCATCGGTCGAACACTTAGTCACCCTTGTATACGTGTTACCCCCACTAGGCACGATTGGACACAAAGTCACCCTTGTTTACGTATGGGTCAACTATATGCACGTTCGGACACAAAGTCACCCTTGTTTACATATAGGCAAGCTCTACACGTACGATCGGACATTAAGTCACCCTTGTTTACGTGTAGGCAACATCATTACTCTCTTTATTTTATAGTGCACTCAATCCTAATGACATGTCATTTGTATTCGAATCTAAAGTTAGTGTCACTAAGCCAATATCAAAATCAATCATGCATGTTAACTTGCTGCTCATAATGCATTCATATAATGTTCATCATGTGAACTATAAATCATGCTCAACGGCATTTCAAATGTAAGGCAATAACCACATATTATTCCATTTCATTTTCAGCTCATAATGCATCCATGATGTGTTCAACAAATGAACCAAAAGTCATGCCCAATGGCACCATTAATTGTAGGGAGAATAACCACATATTATTCTAATTCATTTTCATGCTTCCATAATCCATGGATGTCTTTATAACCTTGCATTTCCAACAATTAACATATGCATGCATCATTTAAAAATCAAAGATATGCTATTTCAAAATTTTATTGAAACATTGTTCACCTATATGCCATTACAAAAATAGCAAAACTTGAAGTAATGCATCAACAATTATTCAAAACACTTACCCTTAAACTATGGAAAGCTTTTACACTATTCCATAGTCCTCAAAACAGAACCAAACCAATATGATTCACTTTTAATCCGAAATCACTCGCCGACAAGCCAAACAATCCCTCACTAATGCTCCGATGGCAACGCCAATGCACCAGCCACTTATGCACCTTCTTGCACTACCTCTACATCATTAAAAACAGAGCATTCTCACATCATAACATGCTCAAACCAGCAGCCATATCCGATCACCATAAAACTACCGAAAACTTAGCCGAAAAGATCGTAAACTAAGCTGAAACACATCCGAACAACATCAGCCCAAAACCTAATGATTCTAACTTCTAATCCACTTCAATTATGAACCAAAAACACATATAAACCATCCTTATAGCTCCAACAACATTAAAACATCTAAAATAGCCCATAAAACAAAAAAAACACCTTAAAATAACACCGATTACATTATTCCGGGATTAAATTAATGTGCCATTAAATGAAGACTCAATTAATCATTTAATTGACATATTAACATAATTAAATCCATCTAATTTTAGCATTGAATGAGATCCAAGAAGATTTCACAAAATCATTAGATCTAACCTTGAAAACATAGAATTAAGTTTTATTCAAAGATTAGCAAGCTAATACTTGGGAATTTCAATAAAGAACCTTAGAAAAGAGTTAAAATCCAGAAAATTACCTTTGAGATCTATTCACCAAAAAGATGAAGTTTTCCCCTTCTTGATTCCTTGCAAATTGGTGTTGTTTTGATAAAATTGATGGTTAGGTTTTGTAAGGAATAGAAAGATGATTAAAATAATGTAATCTTTATGGAAAAAGATGCAAAAATCAGCAAGGAATTGAAGAAAAGAGATGAAGGAAAATGGAGAGAAAATGAGAGAAAAAAAGGTAGTTTTGAGCAAAATGATTTTCATCTTTAATTAATGTAATTAAAAAGCATTTTGGTGAATAAATCATTATTAAAAATTAAAATGGGTTTATGACCCTCTAAGGATTCTAAGTTTAGCTTGTTTTTTAATTTAGTCACTAAAACATCAAATTTTCAAAAATCACAAATTAAGTCCTCCAATTTTCCAAAAATTATAAATTGGTCACTTATGCATGATTAAGCATAATTAAAAATCAACATGAAGTTCAAATTACTTTTTCATTTAATTTTTGTAACATATTTTAATATTTTTAAACGCTACTCCAAAATTATTATTTTTCTTAATTAAAAATATTCTTTTTTCATTTTCCCTAAAATAATGAATCGCAGAACCTGATTCGACTCGAATCAAATTCTCCTAACTAAAGCCTAAACTACTAACCCCAAAAACGGGATGTTACAGCCAGGTATCCTTTAGTGGCTACCACCGTTTCAAATTCCCTGAGCCTCGTCATTTGGATATTATGTCCTTTAAGAACTTGACATAGTTGGGCATTTGTTCAATAGCCTAAACTAGTGGCAAGTTGATATGGACCTGCTTTAAGATGTCTAGGAATTTTTGAAATTGGTGGTCCTGTTTGTGCTTTTTTAACCTCTGCGGGAAAAGAGGTGGTGATCTTATGTCCACCAGGTTTCCTTGGATATTGAGTTTAATACCTGGGGTGAACTTATCTGTAGCTGCCTCGGCAGGTTGTTCGAGTATTGCTGGTTCTGTTGCTGTGGTAGTGCTTTCGGCAGGGTCCTGCTCAGCTTCTGAGTCATCATGATGTTGCTTTTCTTGTTGGACTCTATCGGTTGAGTCCCCTTCTTTATCTTTTAATTATAGGCTACTTCTTGTCGTAATTACCTTACATTACTCGTGGCCTAATACCTTAGCAACCTCAGTATTGCTAGGTAAACCCCCCGGTGGTCGAGTGTTTTCTAAAGACTTGATCGCAGCCTTCTGGTTCTACAGTCTCATCTCAGTTCAGTTTGTGAAGTCATCGGTACGCTTCATGAAACGGTTATTCTCTGCCATGTATACATCAGTCTTTGTCATGAAAACTATGAGAGAATCTGCCAATACGTTCAGAGACTACTGCTATTGTACCTGCTGCTGTGGCATGGACTGCTGAATGTGCACCTGCGGCAGGTTATGACTTCAGTGCTGCAATCCAAGGGCTTGATTAATTGGATTTAAGGCATTGTTGGGGTTACTCAATGAAAAGTTCGGATGCTTTTTCTAGGATGGGTTGTAATTGTTAGACATCATTTGATTGTTCCTGTTATAGTTTCCAACATATAGGCTGGTTTCCTCATCTTGCATGTAATCAGATGAGTTATCTTCCTTAACCTCATGTATATTTCTCTAGGCTTGCATATTCTGAACCATCTTGGTTAGAGAAGCCAATTGTGCTGCTACTGAACTAGGTATGTCTAATTCATGGGCTGTGGCATGACGTCTCATTCCTCCTCGCCTTGATGTAGGAAATTGGAAGTTGTTCCTTGCAAGTTTGTTCAGAATCTCAATGGCCTCCGCAGGTGCTCTATCCAAAAGTGTCCCATTTGCGGAAGCATGTAGCATCATCCTTGTGGATGCATTGGTAGCATTATAAAACATGGAGACTTGTGTCCACATGGGAAAACCATATAGTGGGCATTTGTTTAACAATTCTCAGCAGCGTTCCCATGCCTCATATATCGGTTCATCATCATCCTTCAAAAATGATGTGATTTCATTACGGATGCGATCATAGAGATTTGCCGGATTAAACCTCGTAATGAATTCTCGGCAGAGTTCCTCCCAAGATCCTATGGATCCTGCTGGGATGCCATTCAACCAAGTTTTTGCCCTATCCCTCAGTGAATAGGGGAACAACTTTAATCGTAAAATATCTTTATGGACTCCTTCGATCTTGAAAGAATTGAACACTTCCATGAAAGATTTAAGATGTTGCCTTGCATCTACAGTAGCATACCCACTAAACTGTCCAATTGTGTTCAACATGTTGAACATCACTGGTTTGATCTCAAAGTGAGTTGCTTCAATTTCTGGGGTGACTACGCTAGGGTTTAGTAGTTTAGGTCTTCCCTGTTTAATAACTTCTTTATGCATTGCTGCAGGAGTACTAGTAGAGGATACCGATGAATACACACCAGCAAGACAATGATGGACGAGAGAATTCTACCACAGAGTGATGCAGATCACACAAGCAGAACCTGTCCAGGCAACGCCGCAGTAATTTACTGCTGACTTCAATACCGGAGCATAATACACGGCAGAGATGCCAGGCACTACCGAAGCCCCTGTCGCAGCATATCCCCTACCAGGAAATCCTTCAAAGGATGGAAGCCATGAACCTTCGCCAACAAAGATACATGGAATACCAACGAGACTTCAATAGTACGCTCGCCTAGATGACCATACAGAGCTTCCCCTACAAACATATTTGTAACGGCAACACCATACACATAGTGTAACATCCCATTTTTGGGTTATTAGTTAGGCTTAGTTAGGTGAATTCGATTCGGGATGAATCGAGTTCTCCGGTTCATTAATTCCGAAAAAAATAAAATAAAGATATTTTTAATTAAGAAAAATAATAATTTTGAAGGTGGTTTGAAATATTAAAAATATGTTTCAAATATAAAAGAAAATAATTTGGATTTTATAATGATTTTTAATTATGCTTAATTATGCATAAATGACCAATTTGTAATTTTTGGAAAATTTGGGGACTAAATTTGTAATTTTCGGCAATTACATTATTTTAGTGACTAGATTGAAAAGAAAGCTAAACTTAGAATCCTTAGAGGGCCATAAACCCATTTCTAATTTTTAATGATGATTTATTCACCAAAATATAATTTTAATTACTTTAATTTGGTTTTAATCATTTTCTACCAAAACCACTTTTCTCATCTTTTTTCTCTCACTTTCTCTTCATCTTTTCTTCTCAATTCCTTGCTGATTTTTGCATCTTTTTCCACAAAGATTACATCACTTGCATCATCTTTCCATCCTTTACAAAATCTATGCATTGATTTCATCAAATCTATATCAAATTGTGAGGAATTAAGAAGGGGAAAACCTCATATTTTTGGTGAATAGATCTTGAAGGTAATTTTCTGGATTTCTATTCTTTTCTAAAGTTCTTTATTGAAATTCCCAAGTATTAGCTTGCTAATCTTTGAATCAACACTTGATTCTATGTTCTTAATTTTAGATCTAATGTTTTTGTGATGTTTTTGTGAAATCTTTTTGGATCTCACTTAATGATGGAAATTATATGAGTTTAATCATGTTTTTATGTTGATTTAATGATTGATTGAGTCTTGATTTGAAATCACATTAATTTAATCCCGAAATAATGCAATCGGTGTAGTTTTAAGGTGTTTTTCGGTTGTTTTATGGGCTGTTTTAGATGCTTTAATGTTGCTGGAGATATAAGGATGGTTTGGAAGTGTTTTTGGATCATAATTGAAGTGGATTAGATGTTAGATTCGTTAGGTTTTGGTCTGATGTTGTTCGGATGCGTTTCGGCTTAGTTTTCGGTCTTTCCGGCTAAGTTTTTGGTAGTTTAATGGTGATCGGATATGGCTGTTGGTTTGAGCATGTTGTGATGTGAGAATGCTCTGTTTTTAATGTTGTAGAAGAGGTACAAGAAGAAGCTTGATTGGTGGTGCGTTGGTGCGATCATCGGAGTGCGGCGGAAGCTCGTTTCGCTTGTTGGTGAGTGGTTACGGATTTTAAAGCGAATCGCGTTTGGTACGTTCTGTTTTTGGGGACAATGGAAGAGTGTGAAAACCTTCCATGGTTCAAGAGTAAGTAATGTAAATGTTTTTGATAAACCGATATGAGTTTCGGCTTCATTTGATAAAGGCATTATGTTGGTAATGCAATGAGATTTATGGAAATACATGAGCATGATTTGAATTGGTGCATACATGAGAGATACTTACTGAAATGCATAGCTTATTTAACATCCATAATTATGAAAAATTATGAGAAATGATCTGAAGTACAATATGGTTATTTACCTTATATATAATGGTGCCTTTGGGCATGGCTTTTGGTTCATTTGTTGAACAATTTATGCATGCATTATGAGCAGCAAGTTATATGATTTGAAATATAATATGGTTAATTGCCCTATACATGATGGTGCCTTTGGGCATGGCTTTTGGTTCATTTGTTGAACATATTATGCATGCATTATGAACAGCAAGTTATCATGCATATTTGATTATGATATTGGCTTAGTGACACTAACTTTAGATTCGAATACTAATGACATGTCATTAGGATTGTCTTAAGTGTACTATAATCAAAACTGAGAATACAGAATATTGTCTACACGTAACAAGGGTGACTTTGTGTCCAACCGTGCGTGGTAGAGCCGCCTACACGTAACAAGGGTGACTATGTGTGCGATCGTGCGTGGTAGTGCTAATGGTGACTTCGTGTTATGTCAATGGTGACTTAGTGTCATGTTAATGGTGACTTCATGTCATGTCAATGGTGACTTCGTGTCATGTCAATGGTGACTTCGTGTCATGACGAGACAATGGTCTCATGGATCCGTGTATTCGGTGTGCTCAAGGTTCACATTAAAGTGGTCACTAGAAAGCCAATATACATACATGAATTTGAAATGGACATTGTGCATCTTTTCTAAATTGATTTGATAAGATTATGTGAACTCAAGGAAGCATATGATTTAAAGAACATGAGCATGAGATGTTAGCATGCATGATTTAACAATGCATTACAAATTATGGGTTCATCATGATTTTAAATAGATGCATTGATGATTTGTGTAGAGCTTTCTCACTAAGCATGTTTGCTTAAGCTCTCTTTTGATCCATGCAGAGAAATAAAGGCACTTGGAGCTTCGTTCGTGGCAAGGAAACCAAGGGGAAGAATCACTTTGAATTTGGTATGTTTTTGGCAAATAAATTGGGCAAGGCAATGTGTAACACAACTTATGTGAGGAGTGTGTACTTAGGCTTTGGTTTATGTTGTAATAAGACCATTATTGTTTGATTGTTAATTGTTGAACTTTGGAATCGTTTGGATTGTTGAAGCATGAACTAGCATGATGGTTATGTTGTTTGTCTCTTTCTAGGGAGCATGCCTATAGCTTGATTGATGTCCGTGACGTTGTTGATTACGTGCCATATGTTGCTAATTATAATTAGGATTGATGCATTTAGTGGTTGTAATGAATGGTTGAGTATTGAGTAAATGTTGTGTACTTAGTGTAACGAAACTTTTGGTTTCAGACCCAAAGTTTTGAAACCTTGGTGAAGGTTCCGAAACCTTTGACAAATAGTTTGGAAACCTTCACGAAGGTTTCCAAACCTTACGGGCAGTTTCAAGTTTGAAAAGCTACTGGACGCGAAAGGTTTGAAAACTTTCAGGAAAGTTTCGAAACCTTTTACAAAAAGTTTGGAAACCTTCAGGAAGGTTTCCAAACCTTTGACCACCAGGATTTGTTAATTGTTGGAATTTTATTTTAGTCCCGGATATCTTTCTTTGTTCGATTAAGGTACTTACCGCTGTTATTTTGAACTGAAATTTTGTATGCATGCATAAACTTGATTTAATTTCAAGATAGTTAACCTAAATTGGATGAAGTCCTTGTATTTTGGAAGATTTACATTTTGGTCCTTAAATTAGAGAAACATGCAATTGATGATGTTAGAATGATCTGTTTGAGTTGAAATTTACTATGAGGAACTCTTGTATGCTTAATTGATTATTGATGGAAAGAATTTCTACTTTACTAATTGAATCTAAAAGTTTTACGTTTTAGTCCTTAATCTATGTTAGTGTTTAATCGGATGTTTGTTTTTAATTAATGTGTTACCGTTAATGCTTTATATGAGACCTTATCACATAGGAATAAGATTGTGCATCTAGGTAAGCTAAAATAAAAAATATATATATAATGGATTTTAGGGTTGTTTATTAAATCGAACCTTCACGGGTTTGGTTTGATATTCCCCGTGTAACTCGTTAGTGCCGGTTCCGTCTAGGCCGGGCTAAGGGGGTTACATTTGGTGGTATCAGAGCCAGGTTAGTAAAAAAATGTGTTGTTTGTTTGAAAAGTGTGTTACAAGGTTTGTAAAATGTGTTGTTGATTTGTAAAGTGTGTAGTTGGTTGGTTAAAGCATGTATAGGATTGCTAAGTTATGTGTTTAAATGTGTAATTGATCATGATATGTGTGATTGAGCATGATATGTCATTGGAGTGTGAAAATCTATTCTTGATGATTTTACTTTGATTAATGATGGTTAAAATGGGGTTATCGGTTACACATTGCCAATGCCAACATAATTTCAGATGCTCTCAGTTTTCCCTTGGATCTTGCCCGAATGTAAGTTTGTTTTATTTGAGTATTATGTTTTAAATTGCATGTTTAAAGTTTTTGAATATGTTTTTGAGATGTAAGTCACTAGATACTGTTAGTATGAACTTTGATGGTCAAGATTGAAGATGAAACGACTGTTAGGGAAGAGTAAAATTCTTCCTCCTCTGTAAGTGTATCTTCGGTTAGGCCAGAAGGTTAGTTTATGGTGTTGCACCGTTCTCCGGGTGTGTTTTAGTCTACTTGATTCTATGTTCTTAATTTTAGATCTAATGTTTTTGTGAAATCTTTTTGGATCTCACTTAATGATGGAAATTATATGAGTTTAATCATGTTTTTATGTTGATTTAATGATTGATTGAGTCTTGATTTGATATCACATTAATTTAATCCCAGAATAATACAATCGGTGTAGTTTTAAGGTATTTTTCGGTTATTTTATGGGCTGTTTTAGATGCTTTAATGTTGCTGGAGATATAAGGATGGTTTGGAAGTGTTTTTGGATCATAATTGAAGTGGATTAGATGTTAGATTCGTTAGGTTTTGGGTTGATGTTGTTCGGATGCTTTTCGGCTTAGTTTTCGGTCTTTCCGACTAAGTTTTTGGTAGTTTAATGGTGATCGGATATGGCTGTTGGTTTGAGCATGTTGTGATGTGAGAATGCTCTGTTTTTAATGTTGTAGAAGAGGTACAAGAAGAAGCTTGATTGCTGGTGCGTTGGTGCGATCATCGGAGTGCGACGGAAGCTCGTTTCGCTTGTTGGTGAGTGGTTACGGATTTTAAAGCGAATCGCGTTTGGTACGTTCTGTTTTTGGGACTATGAAAGAGTGTGAAAACCTTTCATGGTTTAAGAGTAAGTAATGTAAATGTTTTTGATAAACCGGTATGAGTTTCGGCTTCATTTGATAAAGGCATTATGTTGGTAATGCAATGAGATTTATGGAAATACATGAGCATGATTTGAATTGGTGCATACATGAGAGATACTTGCTGAAATGCATAGCTTATTTAACATCCATGATTATGAAAAATTATGAGAAATGATCTAAAGTACAATATAGTTATTTGCCTTATATATAATGGTGCCTTTGGGCATGGCTTTTGGTTCATTTATTGAACAATTTATGCATGCATTATGAGCAACAAGTTATATGATTTGAAATATAATATGGTTAATTGCCTTATACATGATGGTGCCTTTGGGCATGGCTTTTGGTTCATTTGTGGAACATATTATGCATGCATTATGAACAGCAAGTTATCATGCACATTTGATTATGATATTGGCTTAGTGACACTAACTTTAGATTCGAATACGAATGACATGTCATTAGGATTGTCTTAAGTTCACTATAATCAAAACTGAGAATACAGAATATTGCCTACACGTAACAAGGGTGACTTTGTATCCAACCGTGTGCGGTAGAGCCGCCTACACGTAACAAGGGTGACCATGTGTCCGATCGTGCGTGGTAGTGCTAATGGTGACTTCGTGTCATATCAATGGTGACTTCGTGTCATGTCAATGGTGACTTCGTGTCATGACGAGACAATGGTCTCATAGATCCGTATATTCGGTATGCTCAAGGTTCACATTAAAGTGGTCACTAGAAAGCCAATATACATACATGAATTTGAAATGGACATTGTGCATCTTTTCTAAATTGATTTGATAAGATTATGTGAACTCAAGGAAGCATATGATTTAAAGAACATGAGCATGAGATGTTAGCATGCATGATTTAACAATGCATTACAAATTATGGGTTCATCATGGTTTTAAATAGATGCATTGATGATTTGTGTAGAGCTTTCTCACTAAGCATGTTTGCTTAAGCTCTCTTTTGATCCATGCAGAGAAATAAAGGCACTTGGAGCTTCGTTCGTGGCAAGGAAACCAAGAGGAAGAATCACTTTGAATTTGGTATGTTTTTGGCAAATAAAATGGGCAAGGCAATGTGTAACACAACCTATGTGAGGAGTGTGTACTTAGGCTATGGTTTATGTTGTAATAAGACCATTATTGCTGATTGTTAATTATTGAACTTTGGAATGGTTTGAATTAGTGAAGCATGTACTAGCATGATGGTTATGTTGTTAGTCTCTTTCTAGGGAGCATGCCTATAGCTTGATTGATGTCCGTGACGTTGTTGATTATATGCCATATGTTGCTAATTATAATTAGGATTGATGCATTTAGTGGTTGTAATGAATGGTTGAGTATTGAGTAAATGTTGTGTACTTAGTGTAACAAAACTTTTGGTTCCAGACCCAAAGTTTCGAAACCTTAGTGAAGGTTCCAAAACCTTTGACAAATAGTTTGGAAACCTTCACGAAGTTTTCCAAACCTTGCGGGCAGTTTCAAGTTAGAAAAGCTACTAGACGCGAAAGGTTTGGAAACTTTCAGGAAAGTTTCGAAACCTTTTAAAAAAAGTTTAGAAACCTTCAGGAAGGTTTCCAAACCTTTGACCACCAGGATTTGTTAATTGTTGGAATTTTATTTTAGTCTCGGATATCTTCCTTTGTTCGATTAAGGTACTTACCGTTGTTATTTTGAACTGAAATTTTGTATGCATGCATAAAGTTGATTTAATTTCAAGATAGTTAACCTAAATTGGATGAAGTCCTTGTTTTTTGGAAGATTTACATTTTGGTCCTTAAATTAGAGAAACATGCAATTGATGATGTTAGAATGATCCGTTTGAGTTGAAATTTACTATGAGGAACTCTTGTATGCTTAATTTATTATTGATGGAAAGAATTTCTACTTTACTAATTGAATCTAAAAGTTTTACGTTTTAGTCCTTAATCTATGTTAGTGTTTAATCGGATATTTGTTTTTAATTAATGTGTTACCGTTAATGCTTTATATGAGACCTTATCACATAGGAATAAGATTGTGTATCTAGGTAAGCTAAAATAAAATATATATATATAACGGATTTTAGGGTTGTTTATTGAATCGAACCTTCACGGGTTTGGTTTGATATTCCCCATGTAACCCGTTACTGCCGGTTCTGTCTAGGCCGGGCTAAGAGGGTTACACATAGACCACTCTATCCCTAGGGCCGAGACCATTCTTTACCTATAGACCGCAGCAGCAATATGCAGCTAGCCCATCTTGAGCAGCAGACACTGTCGCGGCATTATTCGAAAGCAAAACCCTTCGAAGAGAAGGGGAGTTTTCAGCACTCCCCCAAGATCACCAATAGCAATGGGTAGTCTATCAACTGAGATAGATGCCTACATTCATCAGAGCTCATCAACTACCGAGCCTAGTATCCAGCCTGTCGGGGTAGATGCGGAAAATGAAGGAGGCACTAAGATCATGGATACAGAAGATGAAGGAGGAGAAGAAGTCAATGCCCCAATAAAGAGGCCACACCAACGAGAGTTAAGCCGACAAAAAGAGCAAAGCCATCACCATCACCAAGGGCACAACCATCAGCAACAGACCGAGAAGACAAATTGCGAAAGAAAGTTCTTCTGAATCATATTAATTGATCTTCTTTATTGTTGCCAATATAAATTATTTTCTTATATTTTTCATTGCTTATATATTTTTACCTACTACCTAAACCTAATTTAAGCATTAAGGACAATGCTTGGTTTGAGTTTGGGGGTGTAGAGCCACTGCCGAGGCTATCTACTACTGCGGCCCGGCCATGAAAATGAAGTTTTTAGTGATATTTTTTTTGTTTTATATCCACCACTGTACTTAAAACTGTTGCCATACTTTTGCACTGCTCTTAATCAATATTGTCTTAGTTTATTCTTAAAGGCAATAGAAATCTTTCTCCTTACCATTGTTAGGATCTATTTTGAAAGCTTGACTCTAGGATACCTAAGGAAAAAAACTTAGAAACTTGCTATAAGGTTGAACTTTAAAACACTTTTGGGACTTGTTTGGCTATAGGAATTCTTTTAATAAACTTAGGTGATAAAGACTTAGATTTTGGAAAGGTGACTAGAGGTACCTATGACCGGCTCTAGGAAAGATTCTTCTTCATGCTAGAGGTGCCCGAAATTGGCTCAATTATGCATAAAAGAATAGCAAAAGAGATCAAGAGTTAAGACATAGAAAACATAATACTTGAGGTGCCCAAAATTGGCTCAAGGAATTGTTGTTATAAGAAGAATACACTAAAACCAAGTCTACTTGTCTTGAACTTAGAGTTTATCTAAGAAGGCCTTTACTCAAACTTGTCCACAAAAACACGCACACACTAACCTTATAGTTTGTCTTCTAGGTACACCCTTGAGTAACCGAAAGGTTAAGTCTAAAGAATAGACATAGTTATGATGGGGAGAATAGATGGAAGCATAAGACCAAGAGAGAATATAGTTGGACAAATTGGTGGTTTGCATTGCTTGAGGACAAGCAATAGTTCGAGTTTGGGGGGGTGATAAGTGCTCAAATCACTATCACTTTCTACACTTTTCATGGGCACTTATCATTAAATCTACACCTACTTCAACCAATCCGTGGACTTAATGTGATATATTTAGGAAAATGCTATCAAAGATTATATTTGTAGAAAATGCATACTTTACTGCATTTTCATATCTGTGCAGGAATAAGTACTGCCGATGTAGCAGAAGGAGGCCGAGACAAGACCTGATGCTGAGGCAACAGAGAAGAAAAAGCGATATGGCTGGCGGTTAAAGGAGAAAATTGAGGAGAGCATTGTTGAGCAAGAAGCCCAAGATTCGGAGTTAAACAACACAAGAAATTCCCATGGACAAGGCCACGCGGGATTAAACCTTCTAGAAGATCAAATTTAGAAATATTTCACCTAAGTGCATAATTTGTTCCCTACTCCAAGTTGTACTCTAATTAGAAAAGGTTTGCCCTACGACAAGCCTATATAAAGGCATAGCCGTCCTAGGGTTTGAAAGAGGCAAAAATTAGAGAGAATTAGATAGACATACTTTGAGAGAGACTTAGGAACAATTCTTCCCATCATGTTCTAAGTTTTCTTAGGGTGTTGGTGAAGGTTGTTAAGTATTTGTGAGAGTAGATTGTATTTTGATTTTGATTTCAATGCAATAAAATATCGAAGATTGTTTACTCTTTGTCATTCTTTGTTCTTACATCCAAGCCCGAGAGAGAAGTTTGTAAGTAATCCATTTGTCTAGACTCGAGAGAGTTAGACTCATGAAAGGAGTAAGTGTGACATTCACTTAATTGGGGATACTAACTCGGTCTAGGGATAGGTTAAGAGTTTCAGCGGCTAAAAGAAGTGTGGGATTGGTTGTTGGTTATAATTGATTAATGTCGGGAGGTATCATCAAGGACTAACCTTCAACAGCGTTTCGACTTAGGGATAAGAGAAGCCATACAAGGACACTTTGTCGAACTTTGGTTAATCTGCCCAAGAGCAAGGTATTGTCGTGGCAGATAACATTGTTACTGCTAAGACAGTATCTGCAGTACTGCTGAGGCAGTGTAGTGAAATTGTATTTGAACAGGAAGCAGATCAATCAAATCCACAATACGATACAATTGGATCCTACCCTATCTCTCTCATAATTGTTATTACTTTAGTTAGCTTAGTTTATTAGTTAATTCGATATTAAACTAAATTGTGTTTTTTACTTTTCTTTTATAGAAGCAAGAGGACTGAAGAAACCATATTAAGTACACCAACCCTGTGGAGACGATATTTGATAAATGCTTATACTTTATTACTTGACGACGTGTTCACTTGCACTTAATTGTGCATCTTTTAGCACGCATCATTCACCACTTTGACTTTTAGTATTTATGGAATTCCCCGTCTCGGTAGATTGCATCTGCTACCCCGGCGGAAGTCTAACTTGAGTCTACTCAGCTTCCATCAATAGAGGCTCCTATCTGTGGCTGGTTCGATCAGGGTCTGCTTCATAGTTCATTGTCCTATGTTCTCATTATCCTTCGCTGCTTTCCATGCTTCCTTATCATACTGTCGCAACCCTACTGTTTGATTACTGCCCCGGCCCAAGTCTACCTTCAAATGCACAAAGGTGCATTAAAGCTTACATTTTCTACAAATATCATTTTTATATGTCACGAAAGCAAAATATCCAAATATCGCACATTAAGTTCATGCATTAGCCCAAGTAGGTATAGGTTAAGTAATTATTGTCCATGAAAGGTGTAAAAAGTTGTATTCTTTTGAGCACTTATCGATTTCCAAAGGTGCAAGCCCAGTCACAAGATCAATCATTCCCCTCTAATGCAAGGGAACATGAAGCCATTTTTATTTCTTTACTTTTTAAAAATCCGCCCGCCCAAGCAACACAACAAAAAGAACCGCAACAAGCAGCCCCACAAGTGGACTCATCAATGCCCTCTACCAAGAGGAAGAAATCTAAACACCGACTCAAAATGACGACCGAAAAACAATCCACCCCACCACCAGCTACTAACAAATCCAAGAGATAGAGAGCAGATGATGAGATTGATACTGAAGTTAGTCCACCCCCATCGAAGCGAAGAACATCAAGTCGAATTGCCACAACAACACCAGCATAGCCAAGGTACATTGCATTCCATTTCATTGCATTGTATAGCATATAGTTTAATTTTTTTTAGTTGTATTGAGGATAATGCTTGCCTCAAGTTTGGGGGAGGTATCGTCCTCTACATCGTTTCAATGTGCATGATAGCAATAGTTGTAGAATTATACCATGACATTTGTGCAAGTTTTAGGATAAAGCTTATAAGATTATTGTTCGTGATGCCCGATGGTGATATTCTTATATGGCCAGTACTGAATTGAATATGCATGACCTGGGATTTGAATATAACTTGTTTTAGGATTTGATTGGTTGTGTTTATTTTATTGCTACACGAGTGTATGTTCTCCATGCTTAGAAAAGTTAGAAAATTTTTATAGAATGCAAACTTGAACAACCTTGCATGTTTAATGAATTGTTTTGTTAAAAGAAAACTCCATTAGTTAGTATTAAAAGTTGAGAATAAATGTCTAGACATATTTGTACAGGGATACTCCGCTATGCCATGGCATAACTATGTGCATATGAGTTACTGAAAGAGGCACAAGGTGACGTTACACTTTTAACTTGCCATGACATTGCCTGGATACTGCGTTTAAATAGATGGAAGTTATGGTGTGAGTAGAAGATAGTGTGACAGGCTAGCTCCCCTCGTAGAAGTTTGTTAGTATTGTATAAAAAAAGAGAAAATATATATATACATGGGGAGTAGTAAATTGTGCTTTAATGAACAAATATGCCTTGCTAGGATAGTGAATATTCCTTAGAATTTTTCTAAGTTAACTAAGAATAGATTAGATACACTCACTCACACACACACTCGCATTCGACCTTGTCCTAGAGTAGTATTCTTGTAATTCCATCGAGTCTAATATGTTTATGCCTTGACATTTTCTAAGGGCTGAAACTCTGACCTATTATTTGCCTGGATCTTGAACTTTGTCATGACATTTATTCTCTGCTAGTTGCTATCCATTGCTTGAGGACAAGCAATAGCTTAAGTTTGGGGGTGTGATAACTCCACAAAAAGGCTATAGTTTAGGCCTTTTTACTTAAGTTATTGAGTGTCTTTTAGGCTCATATAGGTTCATTTAGTTGCATTTAGGTTCATAAAATTTCATGTAGTTTTATAATTATGCCTTGACATTTTCAGGTGGTAATAGGTGCTATTTCACGAGAAAGGTAGTTCTTTTTAGTTCTGTTGTGCAGGTAAAGCAAAAATAGAAGTTGCGGCAATTTGTCATGGCACTAACAGAAGGACAACGATAAGAAAATGCCATTGCAAAGCTAGAGAACTCATGTGCTGAGCTAGACGACAAGGAGATATTTTGATCAGAGTGTCAGCTAGTGCCATTACAGCAGGTCGGACCACTACAGCCTGGGCACAGCCACCTCATTTGGTGAACATTCAATATGGCCTGTATACGAGCCACCTCAGTAGGGGACCACTATCATCACTACCATCCCTATAGAAATGCCATCACGTGAATGGGGTAAAAATAGATTTTTGCCTATCTTTTAGGGGTTTTCACCCTTTTTAAAGACATGGTGACCTAGAGAGAAAAGAGAGGTCTTTTAGAGGAGCAAAACACAAGAAAAGAGGAACCTTCAGAGCTGTTTGCGGCGGAGGAAAACTCCCACCTTTTTCCTTTAAACTCAGACAAGGAGTCCTCCATTGATAGAGCTCGAAGGGAGTGGTGTGCTAATCACCTGGAAGGGGCTAGCACATCAAGGCGTCTCGTGGTGGTTGAATAAACCAGCGGCCTACACATCCGAGGGTGTTTTCTATTCCTCCTTTCATTGCTTTATTTTTCATATTTTTAAGAGGATGATTTATTGAATGTTTAAGGTTTTATATGGATGATATTACTTTAACATTTAACACCACCATGTGAGCTTTGTTTAGGTGGTTGTTTCTGTGGATGATTATCTTTTTCTTTTATTAATATATTGTCTTCTATGTGTTTCTGTATTTATTTTGCTCATTGTTGATAATCATCTAGGCATTGTAAGAGGTACGATAGTGTCTCGTGCTTAGGTGCATGCTAGAGCACTCGGAAGAGACATAGCTATAGATTCTTAGCTGATCCGGAATAAGCTAAGGGAGGATCTACATGAGCAATGGGTTCTAGACTGAAAATAAAGCCTAATCTAAACCTAGAGCACTCGGAAGAGGCGTAGGAGAGGATTTCAATGACTAAAAGGAGTTTCTTTACCAATAGACTAGTACTACTCGAGTGACACGAGACGCCATGGCATTTTAGTCTGTCAGGTTCCTATGACTCGGAAGAGCATGAACACTTAAGAAACCTCTATTGAGTAGATATACACCATAGTTGCCTTATGTTAGTAAGAGTGAGGGGTAAGAAATCCATATGAGTTTCCACCAGTTATTCCCGAGAGAGTTCGTCAATAAAGGGTCAGTACAACATATAGTTGAAACATGTTCTTGCATCCTGCTTTTGCCTCCGCATTTACAAACTGCTTTCTTTACTTTACTTGTTATCTTATAATAAGTGCTCAACTCACTATCACTTTCTATACTTTTCATGGGAATTAATCATCAATTCTACACCTACTTAGACCAATGCATATACTTAATGTGATATATTTAGGGATTGAGCTGTTAAAGATAATATTTATAGAAAAGACATACTTTACTGCATTTTTATGTCTATGCAGGTGATGCGTGCTAGATGTGTACAATTTTAGTGCAAGTTAACATGTCATCAAGTAATAAAGTAATAAGTATCAAGTATCGTCTCCTCAGAGATTGGTATACTTAATATGCTTCCTTTGATCTTCTTGCTCTGTAAAAGAAAATAAAAATACAAGTGAATTGGGGTTGTGATTTAACTAAATAATGATAACTAAATAAAGATAGAAAAATAAGATAAAGAAAGGTGGACAAGATCTAATTGTGCTATAAAGTGGATTTGATCAACTAGTTTTGGTCCAATACAATTGTACAACACTGCCTCGGCAGGACAACAAATTACTGCCTAGACAATGATATCTCTCGTCTGTCGCGACAATCTCTTGCTCTTGGGCAAACTTTACCAAAGTTCAGCAAAGTGTCCTTTAATGATTTCACTTATCTCTAAGTCGAAATACTGTTGATGACCAGTCCTTGATGATACCTCTCAGCGTGAATCAATTATAATCACCAACCCATCCCACACTTCTCTCAGCCGCAGAAACTCTTAACCTATCTCTAGGCCAAGTTAGTGTTTCCCGATTGAAATACCGTACTTATACCTTTCATGAATCTAACTCTCTCGATATTAGATAAATGGATTACTCACAAACTTCTCTCTCGACCTTGAATGCAAGAACAACGAATGACAAAGAATAAGCAAACTTCGATATTTTATTGCATTAGGAACAAGAAACAAAGTTTGACTTCCTCACACTAATACTTTATAACCTTCACCTAAGCCTAGAGAAACAAAAACAAAGAAAACTCTAAATCCTAAGATGAACTCTCTAGTCTCCGAAATTGATGATCTCTCTTCCTTGGGCGGCTATGGTTTATATAAGCTTGGCCTAGGGTAAACCTTTTCTATGTAGGAATACAACTTGGAGTAAAACATAAGTTAAGTATATAAATAAAAATATTTGTTTTATTTTCATGTTTATTCCTATTAGGATTTTTTACCCGCGTGACCTTTGACCTTGACTTTTCGTGTGTTTCCTAACTCCAATTTCTTTGTCGCTTGTCTTAAAATGTCCACTTTATTTTCTCTTCAGATCGCCTATCATATCAACATTTGCTCTTTCGATGCTACTGCGACAATAGGTCTAGTCGTGGCCTCAAAATACTACCGAGGCGGGTTCTTTTCTGCATTTGTGATTCAGCTTCTAGCATCCATCTTCTTGTTTGTCAATTACTATGACGCAGTTTCCTGTCTAAAAAAGAAAACCATTAAATGTATCTGTTTTATGATAATAATAGATAAATTCATGAAATCCGTATTCGAATGGTGAAATATAGAAAATACGCAGAAATATTTATTATATCTATCTTTATTATAGCCTCTAATTTTGTCTTTATTATAGCCTCAAAATGCTGTCGAGGCGGGTTCTTTTCTGCATTTCAGATTCAGCTTCTAGCATCCATCTTCTAGTTTGGCAATTCCTATGATGCAGTTTCCTGTCTCAGAAAGAAAACCATCAAATGCATCTGTTTTATGCCAATAATAGATAGATTCATGAAATCCGTATTCAGATGGTGAAATATAGAAAATACGCAGAAATATCGATTGTCGCCTCTAATTCTGTCTTTATTAGCAATAATCGAGTGAGAAATGATATAAAATATAAGGACTTTTGGGCACTCATCACACCCTCAAACTCGAACTATTGCTTGTCCTCAAGCAATGCAAAAGATAGATTTTTAAGTAAGGAATTTTAAAGTAATATACCGTCCTGCCTGCGACGGTAGAATTCTTTTCTTGACTCGACCTCTTCTTGGTTTTAGGAAATCCTCGGAACTGGACTATGAGTCTTAGTGAGTGTGTGCGTAGCTGTGTCAAAAATGATTTTCTAAGTTTTAATCATTTTTCTAGCTCAAGACTTTCAACTAAAATTTTTCTTTAATTCTTTTTCTTTTGTTCTCCCAAAAGTTGTATATAAATCTATATTGCTATAAATTTATATTGCTTGAGCCAGTTTCGGGCACCTCAAGTGTTTAGCTATTCTTACTAGATCCGGTGATAGGCACCTCTAGTAAGTGGGAGAAACTTAAGTCCTAGAGCCGATCATGGACATCTCTATGGACTAATCTAGATCCAGTGATAGGCACCTCTAGTGTAAAATCTAAGTCTAAGTCCTTATTGCTTTTCAAAGAAAAGAACTATTAAAATCAACTAAGACTAGCAGTATTTAAGTGATTTCAGGCTCATAGTTTAATCCTCAGTACTAATCCTAAGAAACCTTTCCGAATTTGAGTCTAGCGAATGGTGCATAATGCTACGGCGGCTAGAAAATATATTGTTGACAAGGAAGTTTCAGTAAAATTCAGTAAACTTAAAAAGAATTTTGCCAGATTGAAATTGTTGTAAAGACAGAAATTAAGGCAGTAGTAGGATAATCTAAATAATTTCCATATTGACAGATATTTTTATAATGCAAACAATCGGATCAATACTCCCCCAAATTCGAGGGATGCATTATTCTCAATGCATTTATAAGACAACTATAAATCTATATTGCTATAATTTATATTGCTTGAGCCAGTTTCGGGCACCTCAAGTGTTTAGCTATTCTTACTTGAGCCGTTGATAGGCAACTCTAGTAAGTGGGAGAATCCTAAGTCCTAGAGCCGGTCATGGGTACCTCTATGGACTAATCTAGGTCCAGTGATAGGTACCTCTAGTGTAAAATCTAAGCCTAAATCCTTATTGCTTTTCAAAGAAAATAACTATTAAAATCAACTAAGACTAGCACTATTTATGTGATTTCAGGCTCATAGTTTAATCCTAAGTACTAATCCTAAGATACCTTTCCGAATTCGAGTCTAGTGAATGGTGTATAATGTTGTGGCGGCTAGAAAGTATATTGTTGACGAGGAAGTTTCAATAAAATTTAATAAACTTTAAAAAATTATGCCAGATAGAAATTGTTGTAAAGACAGAAATTATGGTAGTAGTAGGATAATCCAAATAATCTCCATTCTGATAGATATTTTTATAAGGCAAAGAATCGGATCAATACTCCCCCAAACTCGAGGGATGCATTGTCCTTGATGCATGTATAAGGCAACTATAAAAGAAAAGATAAAAATTAAGAGACAAGGAAAAGATAAACCAATATTTATATGTCACGTCTTTGCCTCTTTTGTATCCTGAGGGTAATTAGTTTGTGTGGAGTTTGTTGAGAAAGAAACTAAAAAAACCGCACTAGAAAACAATAATAAAGAAGTATGAAATAAAACGGGGAAAATTAAGTTCTAGGAACGTAAACCCGTCATTATATGTTCTTTGGTGGCCAACCCTCCATATTTTTCCACCGAGGCATCCTCCTTCGTGGCATTATGCTGCCGAGACAACCTTCTTGGGCGGGACGACAAGATCGATTTTAGGGTCGTTTTATATGCTTCATGGCTACTCCTTAAAATTCCTTCCTAAAAAATAAATCAAACATAATTAAACTTCTTTCCTAAAAAAATAAATCAAAAATAATTAAACTAATTTCCTAAGATAGTAGTGTAAGAAAATAAAGAAAAACAAAATTTAGTTGTTAATCTCTGGCAACGGCATCAAAAACTTGATGCGTGCTAGATATGCGCAATTTTAGTGCAAGTGAACACGTCGTCAATTAATAAAGTGATAAGTATCAAGTATCATCACCTCAGGGTTGGTATACTTAATATGCTTCCTTTGATCTTCTTACTCTATAAAAGAAAGTAAAAACATAAGTCAATTGGGGTTGTGATTTTACTAAATAATGATAACTAAATATAGATAGAAAAATAAGATAAAGAAAGGTGGCAAGGATCCAGTTGTGTTTTATAGTGGACTTGATCAACTTGTTAATGTCCAATGCAATTGTACAATACTGCCTCGGTAGGACTGCAGATTACTACCTCGAGAGTGATGTCTCTCGTCTGCCGCGACAATCTCTTACTCTTGGGCATACTTTACTAAAGTTCGGCAAAATGTTCGTTAATGATTCTGCTTATCTCTAAGTCGAAGTATTGTTGATGACCAGTCCTTGATGATACCTCTCAGCGTGAATCAATTATAATCACCAACCAATCCAACACTTCTCTTATACGCTGAAATTCTTAACCTATCTTTAGGTCGAGTTAGTGTTTTCCGATTAAAGCACCGTACTTATCCCTTTTGTGAATCTAACTCTCTCGATATTAGATAATAGATTACTCACGAACTTCTCTCTCGAGCTTGAATGCAAGAACGAAGAATGGCAAAGAATAAGCAAACTTCGATATTTTATTACATTAGGAACAAGAAACAAAGTTTGACTTCCTCACTCTAATACTTTACAACTTTCACCTAAGCCTAAAGAAACAAAAACAAAGAAAACTCTAAATCCTAAGATGAACTCTCTGGTCTCCGAAATTGATGATCTCTCTTCCTTGGACAACTATAGTTTATATAGGCTTGGCCTAGGGCAAAGCTTTCCTAAATAGAAATACAACTAGGAGTAAAACACAAGTTAAGTACATAAATAAAAATATTTGTTTTATTTCCAAGTTTATTGATAAGTGCCTAAAAAGGCTATTATTTACTATTGTTTTTCTAAATAATATGTATTCATTACCCACTAATTCGAGCTGATACATATACTTATTGTTCAATAACTGACATTTTGCTGCCACAGCATATAAAGATGATATCTGTGAGAAAAGCAGGCTTTATTGCATGTTTTTGTGTAGTTGTAGGAAATATCTACCGAGGAAGCAACAGTGCCGAAGGCAAAACCATTACCGAGGTTGTAGTAGTGCCGAAGGCAGAAGCAATGTCACGGCAGTAAAAGTCCCAGTACTGATGCTGGGCGATTGAAAGAGAAAAATGAGCTGAGAATTTATGGACTTAAAGCGTTTGGATTGGAGCAGATTAGCACGTGAAAAGACCAAGTCAAAGGTCACGCGAGAATAGTCTTCTAGATAGAATTAAACTTGGAAATATTATATTTTTATTACTTGTTCCCTACTCCAAGTTATATTCTACTTAGGAAAAGTTACCCTAGGTCAAAACTATAAATACATGAGCCACCTAATGTATAAGGAAGAGCCGAATTGAAGAGAAAGCTTTACCCTAAGAATTGTGTTATTCGTTATAATATGTTCTAAGCTTTCTTAGGGTTAGGTGAAGGTTGTAGAATATTAGTGCGAGAGGATTGTATTTTGTTTCTTCGTTTCAATACAATAAGAATATCAAAGTTTGCTTATCCTATTTTCATTCTTTGTTCTTGCATTCAAGCTCGAGAGAGAAGTTTGTAAGTAATTTATTTATCTAATATCAAGAGAGTTAGATTCACGAAAAGGATAAGGTGTTGTAGACACTAACTCGGCCTAGAGATAGGTTAAGAGTTTCAGCGGCTAAAAGAAGTGTGGGATTGGTTGTTGATTATCATTGATTCATGCCGAGAGGTACAATCAAGGGCTGGTCATCAACAGTACTTTGACTTAGAGATTAGCGGAGACATCTAAGGACACTTTGCTGAGCTTTGATTAAACTGCCCAAGAGCAAGGGATTACCACGGTAGGAAACACTAACGCTGCCAAGGCAATATCTATAGTACTGCCGAAACAGTGTTGTGCCATTGTATTGAACAAGAAAAGATCAATCAAATCCACTATATGACACAACTGGATCTTGCCCATTCTCTCTATTCGTTCTCAACCTTTTATTTAAGTTTTTGTTCTTTAGTTATTCAAATAAACCTTTTCACCTGTGTTCTTTATTTTACTAAACTTCAGGAGAAAGGAAATAGAAGGAGGCATATTAAATACACTAGTCCCTGTAGAGAACGATATTCGATAAATACTTATAATTATAATACTCGACGTGTACACTTACACTTAATTGCGCTTTTATTACACGCATCATTTATTCCTATTAGGATTCTTTTCCCGCGTGGTCCTACCGCAGCCTCAAAATGCTGTCGAGGTGGGTTCTTTTCTGCATTTCAGATTCAGCTTCTAGCATCCATCTTCTTGTTTGGCAATTCCTATGATGCAGTTTCCTGTCTCAGAAAGAAAACCATCAAATGCATCTGTTTTATGCCAATAATAGAGAGATTCATGAAATCCTTATTTAGATGGTGAAATATAGAAAATACGCAGAAATATCGATTGTCGCCTCTAATTCTGTCTTTATTAGCAATAATTGAGTGAGAAATGATATAAAATATGAGGACTTTTGGGCACTCATCACACCCCAAACTCGAACTATTGCTTGTCCTCAAATAATGCATAAGATAGATTTTTAAGTAAGTAATTTTAATGTAATATATCGTCCTACCTGCCGCGGAAGAATTCCTTTTCTGACTCAACCTCTTCTTGGTTATAAGAATTCCTCGGAACTGGACTATGAATCTTAGTGAGTGTGTGCGTAGCTGTGTCAAAGATGATTTTCTACGTTCTAATCCTTTTTCTAGATCAAGCCTTCCAACTAATTTTTTTCTTTAATTCTTTTTCTTTTTTTCTCCTAACAGTGGTATATAAATCTATATTGCTATAAATTTATATTGCTTGAGACAGTTTTGGGCACCTCAAGTGTTTAGCTATTCTTATAAGAGTCGGTGATAGACACCTCTAGTAAGTGGGAGAAACCTAAGTCCTAGAGCCGGTCATTGGTACCTCTATAGACTAAACTAGATCCAGTGATAGGCACCTCTAGTGTAAAATCTAAGTCTAAGTCCTTATTGCTTTTCAAAGAAAAGAACTTTTAAAATCAACTAAGGCCAGCAGTGTTTATGTGATTTCAGACTCTTAGTCTAATCCTAAGTACTAATCCTAAGAGACCTTTCTAAATTCAAGCCTGGTGAATGATGCATAATGTTGCGGCGGCTAGAGAATATATTACTGCCGAGGAAGTTTCAATAAAATTCAATAGACTTAAAAAAATTGCCAGATTGAAATTGCTGTAAAGACAGAATTAAGGCAGTAGTAGGATAATCCGTATAATTTTCATGCTGACAGATATTTTTATAAGGCAGAGAATAGGATCAATACTCTCCCAAACTCGAGGGATGCATCCTCAATGCATGTATAAGGAAACAACAAAAGAAAAGATAAAAATTAAGAGATAAGGAAAAGATAAACCAATATTTATATGTCGCGTCTTTGCCTTTTCTGTATCCTGAGGGTCATTAGTTTGTGTAGAGTTTGTTGAGAAAGAAACTAAAAAAACTACATAGAAAAACAATAATGAAGAAGTATCAAATAAAACGGAGGAAATTATATTCTAGAGACGTAAACCCGTCTTTATATGTTCTTGGGTGGCCAACCTTCCATATTTTACCGCCGAGGCATCCTCCGCCGTAGCATTATGCTACTGAGACAACCTTCTTGAGCGGGACGACAAGCTCGATTTTAGGATCGTTTTATATGCTTCAAGACTTCTCCTTCTTGAAATTCCTTCTTAAAAAAATAATTCAAACATAATTAAACTTATTTCCGAAAAAAATAACTCAAAAATAATTAAATTAATTTCCTAAGATAGTAGTGCAAGAAAATAAAGAAAACAAAATTTAGTTGTCAATCCCCGACAACGGCGCCAAAAACTTGATGTGTGATAGATATGTGCAATTTTAGTGCAAATGAACACATTCTCAATTAATAAAGTGATAAGTATCAAGTATCGTCTCCTCATGGATTGTTATACTTAATATGCTTCCTTTGATCTTCTTGCTCTGTAAAAAAAAATAAAAACACAAGTGAAGTGCGGTTGTGATTTAACTAAATAATGATAAGTAAATAAAGATAGAAAAATAAGATAAAGAAAGGTGGTAAGGATCTAGTTGTGCTGTATAGTGGATTTGATCAACTTGTTCTTGTCCAATGTAATTGTACAACACTGCCTCGGCAGGACTGCAGTTGCTGCCTCGATAGTGACATCTCTCGTCTGCCACGACAATCTCTTGCTCTTGGGCAGACTTTACCAAAGTTCGGCAAAGTGTCCTTTATTGATTTTGCTAATCTTTAAGTCGAAGTACTGTTGATGACCAGTCCTTGATGATACCTCTCAGCGTGAATCAATTATAATCACCAACCAATCTCATACTTCTCTTAGCCGCTAAAATTCTTAACCTATCTCTAGGATGATTAGTGTTTCCCGATTGAAACACCGTACTTATCCCTTTCGTGAATCTAACTCTCTTGATATTAGATAAATGGATTACTCACAAACTTCTCTCTCGAGCTTAAATGCAACAACAAAGAATGACAAAGAATAAGCAAACTTCGATATATTATTGTATTAGGAACAAGAAACAAAGTTTTACTTCCTCACACTAATACTTTACATCCTTCACCTTAGCCTAAAGAAACAAAAACAAAGAAAACTCCAAATCCTAAGATGAATTCTCTAGTCTCCGAAATTGATGATCTCTCTTCCTTGGGCGACTATGGTTTATATAGGCTTGGCCTAGGGCAAACTTATCCTAAGTAGAAATACAATTTGGAGTAAGACACAAGTACATAAATAAAAATATTTGTTTTATTTCTAAGTCTATTACTAGTAGGATTCTTTTCACGCTTGGCCTTTTACCTTGACTTTTCGTGTTTTTCCTAGCTCCGATTTCTTTGCCACTTGTCTTAAGATGTTCACCTTATTTTTCTCTTCAGATTGACTATCATATCAACATTTGCTCTTTCGATGCTACCGCGGCAACAGGAACTGCCGTAGCCTCAAAATGCTGCCGAGACGGGTTCTTTTATGCATTTCAGATTCAGCTTCTAGCATCCATGTTCTTATTTCGCAATTCTTATGATGCAGTTTCTTGTCTAAGAAAAAAATCATCAAATGTATCTGTTTTATGTCAATAATAGATAAATTCATGAAATCCGTATTCGGATGGTGAAATATAGAAAATACGCAGAAATATCTATTATCGCCTCTAATTCTCTCTTTATTATCAATAATTGAGTGGGGAAATGATATAAAATATGAGGACTTTTGGGCACTCATTAGCAGGAAAAAGTATTGTCGCGGCAACAAACTGGCCTGAGGCAGGACCTGATGCCGAGGCAGTAGAGGACAATTAGCAATATGGCAGGCAAACTGAGGAGAAAAATAAGGAGAACGTTGCTGAACAAGAAGTCCAAGGATCGGAGTTGGACAATACAAGAAAAGCCCAAAGATAAGGCCACGCGGGAAAGCCTTCTAGAAGAATTAAACTTGGAAATATTTGACCTATGTACAAGACTTGTTCCCTACTCCAAGTTGTATTCTACTTAAGAAAGGTTTGCCCTAGGCCAAGACTATATAAGGCATAGCCGTCCAAGGGGAGAAGAGAGCCGAATGGAGAGAGTTCACCCTAAGAATCATTGTTATTCTTTCCATCATGTTCCAAGCTTTCTTAGGGTTTAGGTGAAAGTTGTTGAGTATTAGTGAGAAGAGATTGTATCTAGTTTATTGTTTTGAATGTAATAAAATATCAAAGTTTGCTTATTCTTTGTCATTCTTTGTTCTTGCATCCAAGCTTGGGAGAGAAATTTGTGAGTAATCTATTTGTCTAGACTCGGGAGAGTTAGACTCACGAAAAGAATACGTATGGTATTTGACTTGATTGGAAAATACTAACTCAGCCTAGGGATAGGTTGGAGTTTTAGCGGCTAAAAGAAGTGTGGGATTGGTTGTTGGTTATAATTGATTAACGACGGGAGGTATCATCAAGGACTAATCATCAACAGTGTTTTGACTTAGGGATAAACGGAGCCATCAAAGGATACTTTACCGAACTTTAGTAAAATCTACCCAAGAGAAAGGGATTACCGCGGTAGAAAACACTATCCTACCAAGGCAGTAATCTACAGTACTGCCGAGGCAGTGTAGTTCAATTGCATTGGATAGAAACAAATCAATCAAATCCACTACACAACACAACTGGATCTTACCCTCTTTATCAATTTGATCTTCTTTTATTTAGTTTTCTTTAATTACTTTATTTAGTCTAGTCAAAACTCAACTACTTGTGTCTTTATTTTATTTTACAGAGCAAGAAGACAAAAGAAGACATATTAAGTACACCAATCCCTGTAGAGACGATATCTGATTTATCCATCACTTTATTACTTGCGACGTGTTCGCTTGCACTAATTGTGCATATTTGACATGCATCAAGTTTTTGGCGTCGTTGCCGGAGATTGACAACTAAACTTTGTTTTCTTTATTTTTTTGTTCTTTTATTTTATTTTTAATTTTTATTTTACTTGGTTAATTTTTGGTGTATGACCAGGGCCAACCCAAGCAATCCATTATACGAGATTGATCCAGAAATTGAACGTACCTATCAAGGGTTAAGAAGACAGATCCAAAGAGACATGGCAGTAAATCAAGGAAATCAGAACTCACCTGCCGGCAATGGAGGCCTTCCACAGCAACCACTACCGCGGTAGTTAACTGTTAGAGATTTTCTGGGGAAGATCTGAATGGATTGAACTCTGGAGTTGTTACACCAGAAATAGAAGCAACCCACTTTGAACTAAAACCTGTGATGTTCAATATGCTTAATACTATTGGATAATTTAGTGGGTCTGCATCTGAAGATGTTAGGCAACATCTCAAATCCTTCATGGAAGTTTGCAACTCATTCAAAATTCAAGTAGTCTATGAAGATATTTTGAGATTAAAACTTTTTCCTATTCACTAAGGGATAGGGCCAAGACCTAGTTAAATAGCATTCCGGCAGAATCTATAGGATCTTGGAGTGAACTCTGCCAATAATTCATTACGCGTTTCAATCCTACCAACTTATATGATCGAATCCGTAATGAAATTACCTCTTTTCGACAGGCTGATGACGAACCTATATACGAGGTATGGTAACGCTATAGAGAGTTATTGCATAAGTATCCATTGCATGAATTTCCACTATGGACACAAGTAACCATGTTCTACAATGCCACTAATGCCCCGACAAGGATGATGTTAGATGCCTCGGCAAATGGAACATTCCTTGACAAAGCTCCGAGAAAAGCTATTAAGATTCTGAACAAACTCGCAAGGAACTATTTTCAATTCCCTACTTCTAGGCGAGGAGGAATAAGATGGCAAGCCACAACGAATGAACTAGAAACTACCAACTCGGTGGAAGCACAATTGGCCTCTTTAACCAAGATGGTTCAGGATATGCAACTACAACAAAATACTCATGAGGTTAAAGTGATCAATTCTTCTAAGTATATGCAAGATGAGGAATCTTTTTTTTTATGTGGGAAACTACAATTAGAATAATAATATGATGTCCAACACATATAATCAGGCATGGAAAAGGCACCCAAATTTTTCATGGAGCAATCCTAATAATGCCTTGAACCCCAATAATCAAACCTCAGGTTATCAACATCCACTACCGCAGCAGCAAGTATAGCAGTCAATGTTGCAGCAGCAGATGCATCAGCAACAACCCATGAATTCATTAGAAAATACTCTCAAGGCCTTCATAATAAAAAACAGAATCATATATGACTGAGAATAGCAGTTTCATGAAGAGAACTGATGACTTCATGAATAGAACTGAGATGAGGATGCAAAATCAAGAGGCAACGATTAAATCACGGGAAACCCAAGTTGGTCAATTTGTTCAAAGATAGAATACTAGACCAGAATGAGGACTACCTAGTAATACTGAAGTTGCTAAGGAAATGGGTCATGAACAATGCAAAACAATCACTACAAGAGTGGCTTGTAACTTAAAGAGACATCAGGCAGTTTCAGCAAACAATGTTCCACCAGCAATACAAGAGGAATCAGACAAGGAGGACTTGGAAGCTGATCATGTCATAGAAGAAAACATTATCCCAGTAGAGAGCTCGGCATCACCTCAGCAAGCTGTCGAGCCAGTGATAAACAAAGTGATTCCAGGTATTAAATTTCAAACCAATTAGACCCTGAAAGAGATGAGACCACCACCACCTTTCCCACAAAGGTTGAAAAAGCAAAAACAGGACCATCAATTCAAGAAATTTCTAGACATTTTAAAGCAAATCTACATTATCTTACCCTTTGTTGAGGCAATTGAACAAATGCCCAACTATGCTAAATTCTTGAAAGACATTGTGTCTAAAAGAAAGAGACTAGGTGAGTTTGAAACAGTGGCAGCAACTGAAGGATGCATGGCAATGCTACACAACCGCATGCCACCAAAATTGAAGGATCCTAGATGCTTTACGATACCTTGTGCAACTGGTAACCACTATGAAGGTAAGACCCTATGCGACCTTGGAGCAAGCATCAATCTAATGCCCAAGTCTGTCTTCTAAAAGCTTGGAATTGGAAGGGCAAAACCTACTACTGTGATGCTCCAAATTGTGAATCGATTATACGTGCAACCCAAAAGAAAAATCGAGGACATATTGGTAAGAGTAGACAAGTTTATTTTTCCTGTTGATTTTCTTGTCCTTGATTGTGAAGTAGATGATAATGCACCGATCATCCTTGGGAGACCTTTCCTTGCCACTGGACGTACGCTCGTAGATGTGGAAAAGGAGAGTTGACTATGAGGGTCAATGACCAACAAGTTAAACTCAATGCCTTTCATAATCTAAAAAGGCATGATGATGTAGAAGAGTGCAAAGCCCTCCACATCACAGATACAGAGAAATCCTGCTTCAACAGTCATTACCTTGGTAGCATGCTCAACAGAATAATTGGCAAGAAGATTAAGCCAAAGGTAGAGGCAGCAAAGAGGGAAACACAGTATCCAGGCACATTAAATTTGTTAGAAACATATGGAACTGTGAAAAAAATATAACAAGGGATGAATTTAAAGCCAACGGCCAACACTTAAAGAAAAAACTCTAGCCAACAAGAGATAATCAGATTGGGAGGTGCATTTACATGCACTCCACCAGTGACGTAATCTCTTCCCTTTCTTTTTATTATTATATTAGAATTATCTAGTTTAGAGCATATTTTTATTATTATTTTATCTTTAAATACTTGCTTGTTTAATTATTTATTTTTTTTAGGACAATAAAAGCTAGATTAAAAGGAGAAATAGTTCACAGCAGGAATTTTGCCGAGGCAGTAAATAGTGTTAGAGCCGTAACAGTCCCAATGGGCAGAAACAGTGTAACGGCTATCTACCGAGATTTTCGTCGCGACAGTAAATGCGAACAATAAGTAAAAGTAAAACGACTACAAAACGGCTAGTGGTTAAAACGGTCACACTGCCGAGGCCTTTATAAGCACTTGCTTCCTCTTGAACTATTCACTCTTGCATTTTTGTTTCCTTTAGAATATTTGATAATCTTGCTCTCACAATACTATGCCTACTCACAACCTTATCGCAAATTTCAGAAAATCTTCAAGAAGTTCTCCAAGACACTCAATTTTCAAGTACTCACCGATGGCCACCCACAAACGCTTTTCCTCAACCACTATTGAAGAACGTTTCAACAAGTCATTCATTGCTCGGCAATTATGGGAAGAATAAGGGTTCCAACATTCAGAAGAAGAAGACTTCATCATCGAACACTACTTGTTCGACAAGATTTAATATCAAGAATGGGAGATTTTCTGCCTACAACCTCCCAGGCTAATGTCACCCTTGTGCGGGAATTCTATGCACACGGGTCGAGCAAGGACTCTCTTTACGTCTACTTCCGAGGCAGGCCAGTCACACTAAATGCCAAAACAATCAATGATTTCTATGGCCTTATCCCTATATATGATGACGATGCCGAATTTATGGAGGATATCACCACTCAAGACTACGAACTGATAAAAGATGACCTCTGCTACGACAATACCCCATGAGAGATTAGTGCCCACAAAGGATCCATAGCAAGGCAATGTTTAAAACCCGAGGCTAAACTTTAGAACATTTTTGTAAAGAGAAGTCTCATCCCAACCTCCCAAAACAACATGGTGGATCGAAAGTGATTGGTGCTCATAAAATCAATCATGAACAAAAGGAGCATCAACATTGGAGAAATTATTTTGTGAGAAATTTATGAATGCGGTAAGAAGGATAAATGCCCTTTGTATTCCCCTTCTTTAATCACTGGTATTTGTAATGCTGCAGGTGTACCCACTACCAAGACAGATAAATTCACACCCCAAAGAAAAGGATGGACCAGAGACTTCTACCACAAGATCATGCAGATTACGCAAGCGGAACCAGTCCAGGCAACTTCGCAGCAGTTCACTACCGACAATGTTGCCGGGGACCAGTACACGACAGACATGCCTGACACTGCCCAAACCACTACTGCACCAGACCCATACCAGGAGATTCTACAAAGGATGGCATCCATGGATCTTAGGTAGCAGAAATATAGGAGTATCAAAGAGACTTTAACAGCACACTTGCTAAAATGATGCTCCACAACTTTCCAAATCAAGGGGTGCAGTTTCCAGAATTCCCAACCAACATGTTTGTGACAGTTGCACCCTACACAGAGACAGCACCGGCTCTAGGAGGACCGAGACCATTCTTCCTCACACGTCCTCAGCAACAATTTCACGCTACTGAAACATCTAGGCCAGCAGATTCTACCGCGGAATCATCTACCAGCAGAAGACTTTCTAAGAGGAGGGCAATCTTCAGCACTCCTCCAAGATCCTCGATCCCAATGGGCAGTCTATCAGTCGAGATAAATGCCTATGTACATCAGAGTTGAGACACTACCGAGCCAAGCATTCAGAATGTCGGGGTAGATCTAGAGAATAATGGAGGGACGAATATAATGGAGACCGAAGATAAAGGAGAAGAAGAGATGAATGCTCCTATACAATGAGTAACACCAACAAGAGTCCAGCCACCAAGACGAGTAAAGCCATCGCCATCACCAAGGATGCAACAATCAACAACAAGATCCAGAAAACAAATTATGGAAGAAAGATCTTTGGAATCATTATGATTTTTTATGCTGCTCTTATAATTGTCTATTTTCCTTTTTATATTTTGTTGCCTATTGTTTGCCCCTAATTTAAAGCATTGAGGACAATGCTTGGTTTGAGTTTGGGAGTGTAGAGCCACTGCCGAGGTAATCCACTGTCGCGGCCTTGCCATGAAAAGTGAGTTGTTAGTGATAAAAAATTTCTTATGTCCACCACTTTACTTAAAATTGTTGCCCATACTCTTGCATTGCCCATCATCAATATTGTTTTAGTTTATTCTTTTAAGGCAATAGAAATCTTTCTCCTTACCATAGTTAGGTTTTGTTTTGAAGGCTTAATTCTAGGATACTTAAGGAGAAAAAACTTAGAAGCTTACTATAAGGTTGAACTTAAAAACACTTTTGGGACTTGTTTGGCTATAAGAATTCTTTTAATAAACTTAGGTAAAGGAGGCATGATATGGTAGGATTGACCCATGATATAATTTCTCCTCAAACAGGAAGTCTATGTGAAACCAATTTCAAAATCAAAATTTGGTGGCTGACATCAACATAAATTAGGGGAAAATTACTTTATAGGCCCTTCTAGATTTAGATTCTTAAATTTATCCTTTTGTTTTGGTTTTATTTCGTATTAGTCTTTCTATAATGATTTATCTTAATTAGATTTTTATTCATGAATTAATTTAATTATTGAACCAATAAATTTGTTTAGATTTAATTTAATAATTAGTTAGTTTTATTAATTTAATTAATTTATGAGTTGAATTTTAATAATATTTTAGTGGAGTAATGAAGTAGAAAATTAGATTATATATAATTTTTTTTTCAATTTATGTTGTTTAATTTCTTTGAAATATTTTAGTTTATTTTTTTATATTTGAATTATTTTTTGTATGCGTTTATATTATGTTTTTCAATTTTATTTTTTATATAGTTAATTTTTATATAATAGTGCTATTAACTCAGCTTTGAAGCTTGGTAGACAATACAACCCCTTTTAGGTACCCATTTTAGGCGTTGTGGAGATGTTATAACTTTTCTCACACGTAACCGACTCCCAAACCCGATTACAACTTTGATTCAAACGTAGATCTGCTTTATAGGTTTTTAGTCGTACCTATTCAAAATGACTGATGGCGGCTCTAATCTATGACGAGACTTTAAGGTCCAACCAATTTCGACTCGAACCGAAAACGACGTCGACAATTGTTTAAGTTTTTTTCTTCAACGATACGATACTTTTCATTTTATTTTTAACAATAGGATATTTTACTGTAATAAATCAGAAGTCGGGTAGAATAGTCCGACTTTAAACAATGTTTTAAGTCAAATTGTAATTCATTTGCCTTCAAAGGGTAAAACATTGTCTAAAGTCGGATTATAATTTATTTCTCTTTTAATAGTATCAATTTTTTTTATTATTTTTAAATAAAATATTATTCAAAGTCGGATTATAATATATCCGACTTCATATTACTATAGTAAAATATCCTATTATCGAAAATAAAAAACCAAAAATAATATTTTGGTAATTCTACTGGGTAGGTCAATTTAATATTATGAGTTTTTTTTTATAATTTATATTAGCTTTTTTCTGAGACAATTTATGCTTATTTTTTAAACGATAAGAAAATATATAAAGATTGTTTTCAATTTACAGAATTATTGATATAAATTATACTAAAATATGATTTAATGTAAGATTTAGCGGCACTACTATCAACAGATCTGATAGTGTTGACAGCCATCTTCATACAATCTAAAATATAGGTGTATGTGATATATTATGTAGTAGATTTGTATATTGCTATGGTTTTTGTATGTGAATTGTAGAAATTTCAACTTTCTTAGAAAATAAATTCAAAATTATTAGAAAAATAATAAAATTTATCTAAAGTAGTGATTTATATAGAAGTTTTTGGTAATGTATTTGAATCCCAAGTTTTTTTTAACTTTTGTTTAAAAATTTATAAAAAAATGAAAAGAAAAAAAAAACATATATAATATTTATTAGTATTATTTATAGTTTCTGAATGAGTTGGTATAAACCTGAATAATCCTAAAAAGCTTATTTGAAGGCACTAATAAAATAAAGCTACACCATTTTCAATTGGATGATTATTCCATTGTAGAACATTTGTTCGTCTCAAGAACCCTCAGGTCTAATAGCTCTACTTTTTGATACGGTTTGCCCCGATATTATTTTATGTATTTATGCAATAATGCTTTTGGCATTTTATCTTAATATATCTGGGTACTTTTTCTCTTTTTGGCCGGATGTTAGTTTTAGAGTGAGATTTTAACGATACTCAACATTTAATATATATATATATATATATATATATATATATTATGTACAAGAGTGAAAGTATTTTTTTAAGGTATATAACTCAAAATTTAAATCTTTAGTTATATTACCTTAAAACATAAACCCTAACTTTTAAACCATAAATCTTAAACAAAAATCATAAATTTAGTAATGAACCCTATATTCTGAACTCATACTCAAAATCATAAAAATTTAATTGTAAATTAGATTATCAAACCCTAAAATGAAGGATGTTTGTGAAAATTTTTTGTTTTTACTACATAGTACATAAGCTAGTAGGGGTGTTCAAAAATACCCGATCCGTTGATCCCTTACCCGATTAAAAATTATCGGTATTTAAAATGAAATACCCGAATCTTTCGGGTCGGGTACCCGATCCATATTTTTTCCCGGTAGTTGGGTCGGGGCAGGATCGAAATTTTTTAAGAATCGGGTACCCGACCCGACATGATAATTTTAATAAATATATATTTTTTAACTTATAATTATAATTTTATTAAATATTTTTATTATTTTTCTATAAAATTAATTTTAAATTCTTAACTTCTTTTTATACTTGTATTATGTACTTTTAAGTTTTGAATTTTTTATAAATATTTATATTAATTTATCAATATAAGATTTAGAAGAAAAAATTATGATTGAGAATAATACATTCTTTTATCGATAAACTTTAATATATGCATATATATTCAAATATTTATCTTTAAAACCTATCTCAAATCAATAATTTTATGTTTGAAATATATATCATGAAGTTTTAAGTATTTCTTATATATTTTTTAAAAAATAAATTTAAAAAAATATTTAAAACATTAACTCGGGTATCTGATACCCGATTTGGCGGGTACCCGAATTTTACGGATACCAATTTATGGGTACACGATTTTTATGGACCGAATCATGAGTCGATGTTTTGGTACCCGAAAAATATGGGTACCTAAAATCTCGGGTACTTAGTTATGAACACCCCTATAAGTAGGGGATCCTTGGGGGTAGGATAAAAAGGTGATAAACCTAGGGACCACCCTATAAAGGGCACACTGTTTATAATTTTAAGTGTTTAATTTTTTATTAAATATATTTAATTTTAATGATAGTTTAATTTATTAATATTTATTATTAAAATTTAATTTTAAATATTTATTATTAGGGGTCAATTATTAAATTTTTCAATACTTATTATTATATGAGTTTAGTTTTTTAATATTTGTTCTTAGAGTTTCATTTGTTTTAATATTTGTATTAAACTTACTTTTAAAAGTCATTGTTTTTTTTCAATATTTGTTACTATGAGTCTCAATTTTTTACCATGCTTATTATTAGGGATCTATCTTTTACTAATACTTATTATGAAGGATCTACTCGTTAATTTTTTTTCAATATTTATTAATATATACATACTACTAAAATTTATTTTTTTGTTAATTAATTTTAGAGTTTCAATTTTTCTAAAAAAACTGTGCAAGAGATGTTTTTCTTACACTATTATCATTATAATTAACTAAACTAATTTAACTTTAATTAACTTATTTAAAAATATATTATTAAGTTTCTGAGAAAGAAGAAAAAAAACGTGGAGTATGTATTCAATTTGTTTTAGAAAAAAACTCATTTTGTTTCTTTTATAGTTTCAAGTGTTTTGCGTCGTCCTTTACAAAATTTTAATTATTTGTTTAAAACAATTTAATAAAGTAATCACGATATTTCTGATAAAGGTGTTCGTTAATTCTACTGCAATAATAATAAGTTAATTTAGGTATGAAAGAGACCGAACACGGACGAGTACTAAATAAAAATAATGGTTTTGCTACGATTAATCTCGAACGTTCAAACCTTCCGATTGGCATAGAACTCTACTGCTGATTCTTTTGCAACAAGGTTAATGCTTTGAGTTTGCTTCTACAACCAGAAGAAACATCAATGGCTGCTCCTACCGATACATTTTTTTCCTGGATTTATTTGAAAGTAGACACCAAGACAATGCATGCAATACGGTTTTCTCACGGCAATATTATATTAATAACCCTTTATTAATATTTTATTATAAATATATACCCGACTAACTTAATTTATAAAACTATACCCCTGTTAGAATACGTGATCATAAATCTCTTTGTGTGAAAAACGACTTTTGAAATCGCTTTCTTCGCAAAACGATTTCAGAGTGACGTGGCATCCCTTGACACACCAGCCAATTAATATAATGTGGATAAGAAATCGCTTTGCACGCAAAGCGATTTCCGCGAGGGCTTGAAGCGTTAAAACCGTAGATCATGGAAATCGCTTTACGTACAAAGCGATTTCTTTTAAACAGTAATCGCTTTGTATACAAAGCAATTTTACCCTTTTTTTCAATATATTTTTAAAATTCTTATCTTAAATGTAAATATCAAATATTATAGAAGAAATATTTAAAGAGGTTGAGGAATCGTCTGTTTTTGTGTCTTCGTAATCTATAGACACGTTCGATGTTAAGTTTAGTTCTTTAATTCTTAAACAAAAATTATCAACTTCAAAAGACCTTTGTAAGATGTTTCGAATTACATAGATATTGGATGTCAATATATCAAGATCTATGTAACATTTAAAGATGAAGTTAGTTCATCAAGCAACGTTGAAAGATCTACAATTTCTGTAGACGAAGAAGTAATTCTACAACGTATTAACAGTAGACGACATCAAAAGGAACAAAGAATTCAAGAACTAAACTTAACATCAAACGTGTCTACAGATTACGAAGACACAAAAATGGACGATTCCTCAATCCCTTAGATATTTCTTCTGTAATATTGATATTTATGTTTAAGATAAAAAATTTTAAAAATATATTAAATAAAAGTAAAACCGCTTTGTACACAAAACAATTATTGTTTAATAGAAATTACTTTGCACATAAAACGATTTTTATGATCTAGGGTTTTGACACTTCAAGCCCTCGCGAAAATCGTTTTTATCCATATTATATTAATTGACTAATGTGTTAAGTGATGCCAAGTCACTCTGAAATCGTTTTGCGTAAGCTATTTCAGAAGTCGCTTTTCACACAAAGTGATTTATGCTTACGTGTTTCGACAAGGGTATAGTTTTGTAAATGAAGTTGGCTGGGTATAAATTTATAATAAAATATTAATAAAAGGTTATTAATATAATATTACCCTTTCTCGCACACATTGTCAGCTGATTAACATGCTTTTGTGTTTTCGTATCTGTTAGCTTCCAATGATGACCTCACCATCTCCATAAGGTGCCCTGCCTGCAGGAAAACTTAGCTTGCCTGGGAATCATGTCAGAGTTGACACAAGATATAATCGTTTTTTCACTCGCATTGATCAACATCATCTTACTTTTGCCTGTGAATCATACATGTTAAGGACTCGGGTCGATTTCTTGAAGTAGTTTGTTTCTAGTGTCTACAGGAAACAACACCGAACCTCGATGGGTATATTTTTCTCTTGTCGTGCTACCAAAACAAGGCTTCAATATGCAACAAATGAATATACACAGACTACAATCAAGCTTATGGTGTAGTAGCTAAGCTAGAGCATCATACTTTCTCATTCATCCAAACCACAGTGCAGCGTATATCCTATTTTTCATCGGGTTTGACATTTTAGTACTTAACGAGACAAGCAGTGGAAAAGTCAGGCATACGCACAAAATATAACATGAATCATAAAGGGCATCTCCATTGAGTATTACACATGAAGCTCAGCAAAGCATGTTTATTCTTTTTATCTCTTAAAAACAAAAGGCAATATAAAGAAGGAACCCATCCTAGAACAGAAAACAAAATACTTTGATGCTTCCTCCATTGACATCTAGCTCGAGATTCGAATTGCATCTAGAAGACTCTGCAAATGTTTAAATACAGATGAAGCATCTTCAAAGATAACTCCCTGTTTCTTTCAATAATCAAATTAGACAGATTTTAATAAAGACAACCAGCTTAAGTCGAGTTGGTTTCATTCCCTTTTGCAGGCAGCCTCATCTTGCAGCTTCTTTTTCCAGTAATCATCAAGTGGAGGTCCGAAAATCGCCTTCCCAGAAACAACTCCGATTCTGCAAAATCCAATCATTCAATTACCTCAACAATGAAAACAATTTACACATCAATCCGCATTAACCCTTCTATAAAGCTCAAGTAAGCCAACAGTAAAGGTAAATGCAAAGTTGGAAAATCCAGTTCCTTAAACCTTAAAGACTACCAAAAACTTGATTAACTTTTGTCAAATTGAGAACTTGCCAATGCCAATACCATTTGACAGACATAAAGCACAGATTAAAACCAACACCAAAATATCATCCAAAAACAAGAATAATCTATCGAGACGAGATCCCGATATTCTGAAAGATAATGTTGCATACTCCTCATATAGTAAATTTTATAAACAGTAATCTACCAGGAAGAATTCATGTTAGCTGTTTCACTTGTTTGTCTTATAATTCATTTTATTAATGGGTTTTCCCCAACATCTAAAATTGCAACACTTCATCCCTCAAAATCAAGTACCCAAAGAAAAATCATAACAAATATAGGGTTTATCGGATGAAATTTGATATATGAACATTTCTATTATTACGTAAATCAAAAGCTTTAACTATTTCTAAGATATAACTTATTTGGGAATTTTTTATGTACAGACTCAAAGATGGGTAACAAGCAAACAAGCAAAATAGGGAGAACCCAACTGATGTAAAAGAAATAAATTGAAATTAAAAACGAAGAAGAAGCGAAAAAGCAATATTGTGAAACTTACATGACTGCTCCAATGACCATTGGGAAATTGAGAAACTTACTTCTTCTAAACATATCTTCCCACCTCTATTCTTTCTTACGATTGTTTCTACTCTGTTTTTCTCTAAAATATAGTACAAGATTGGGGAAATCGAGCTCAGTGTTCTATTTCTGCGACGGAATTTGATGTTGAAGCCTTTTTCCTAAATTTCAGGGTTTTAGGGTTTCCAACCTTAGTCTTTCTGAATAATTTTCGTTCTTGGAAGAAGAAACAGGCTTTTAAGCCCAACTGTAGAGCAAACCCATAATTCGAGCCCCTTGGGTTGAAGAAACCGATTCAAACTCGAAGTCAATTGCGTTTAAATATACATTTGATATCTCAAAACTTATGGCACGATTCGTAACTCTGATTCAAATATTATGTGCATACGATATGTAAGTTATTAAAGCGCTAAGAATTAGATAGATATTACTTTATAATAACGTCAATATATTTAAAAATATATATTTGATATTTAAATTATTTATTTTTAAGTTAGTACCTAAATTAGACACATTTTTTCATAAAAAATAATATTTAAAAAGTTTGTTCTCAAATTAGTACATGAATAAAACATATTCTCTCAGGTTAGTATTAAATTTGATACATTCTACTAATTTACTTATTATTCAAATAAATTTAATTAATTTTACCCTTTTATATTTAATTTTTTTGTTAATATAATTCTTTTTGATAATATCAAAAGAAGCGAGTCCATTAGAACAAAAGTAACAGTCAGACAATACAATAAATCAACAACAAATTATAGTTAAATTATTATTCTACCAAAAAAAATATTCATAACATTTTTTGGAAGAAGAATAAGTAATTTTGGAGATAAACAAATAGTAAAATTGATATAAAAAATATAAAATTTATTAAATTTATTCAAATTAAAACTAAGTTAATATAATATAATATATGAATTTCGATAATATTTAAAAGAACATATTTAGTTTTAATATCAATTTACAAGTATAATTTTTCTAGATATCAAATAAAAAAATATAAGAGTAAAATTTTAAGCATTAACACGAGAGATGAAATTGATAATAAGAAAAAAAGTTACATACATCAATTATGATTGACTTCAAAAAAAGTATAACTTTGATAAAGATAGAGGAAGACTGTTGATTTGTTCTAAAAACGAATTTTAAAAACTTTTTAACTAAGATATGAATGGTAAAATATTCATTCAGATTACCACTGACGCACTGAATTATCATCAAACTAAATCACGTTTCTCTTGGTCATCGTTAATTCAACAAAGGAAGAAATAACAATAGGGTTAATTACTATTCATACATGAAGTATATTAAATTTTTAGTTTCATATGTAACATTTTAAATTTTCGATTTTATATATATTTTCTATCATTAACGGGTTGACTTACTTTCCTTATGAAAAGTTATATAAAACCCTATGGCCATTAACAAAATGACATATGATAATTTAAACATAGTTTTATTATTTCTTTATTTTTGAATAATAAAATTCATTTCCTCTATTTTCCACGTGAATCTCAAACATTTGTTCACTTTTTATTCGAATGGGTATTATTATTTAGAGTTTTTTTTTAATATTTTTAAATTATGATAATATTTTAGTTTTGTTAATGTTTTTGTAATATTCTTGATCTCTTTGATTGATTTTAGAGAATGACTACTCTTTCTTTTAGAGATTAGGTTTTGGTGGAGATTTAAAAAAAATGAATGAAATGCATAGAATGTTTTAAAACTGTAAGTATTATTTTATTCTTTACTTTTTTGATAGAAAAAAAAAACTTGAATATATATAATATTAAATAACATTTATATCGTATTATGTATGTTTTTTATATGATAAGTTTAAATTGAAAATTGATTGCAGACAACATTAATTGTTATACATATGAGTGACAAATTTGTTAAATATTCAGATTTAAAATATGTTAGTGAAGATGAGGTTTGTGAGCCATTGTCAAAGATTTACTAGTTTATTTATAGTTAATTAACTTGGTACATAACGCTGATTATAAACCAATAATGAGGTTTAGCTATTTTGTATTATGAGATACTTTCAAGGATGAGCCTATAATTTATTATGATGATGCATCTTTTAAGATTATGATTTCATATAATAAGAAAGATTATTTTACGTGTATATCGAACATCAAGTAAATATCTCAAACTATATAGATGAAAACTAATTAGGTGAAAGACATTGAGATGTTGTCCGAGTCACCTATTGTTGGTACACTTGATAATATTGGTGGACACATCAATTGTATAGTAGGTGACACAACAATTACTGATGAATTTAACATGTTAAATGAGTAAAATTATTTAATTGATTCAAAAGTTAATGATTTGAGTAAAATTGATGAGTGCAGTAATAAAACAGACAGTGAGATAGTTGTAATCACTCATTTTTATCCAGCCATATATACAAGTATTATTAAGTATATATGTTATGCATTATTATAATCAATTTATAATATAAAGTGATAAGTGCGCAAAAATCTTATATTTTATATCACTTTCCATTCAATTATTGTTTGAAATTAATAGACTTTAATAATAATACTGGTCAGTTCTGCATTTTTTCTACATTTGAACAAGTGCTTAAATACTGTTTTTATATATTATTTGGTAGAAAATGGGTACGGTTATAGTTTTCTTTCTTAGATAGGAAATAAACCTTTCAATGATACCAAAAACCATCGACAAATGCTAAATGAAAAATGGAGATGAGATCAGATTTAGAGAAACACCCGCCAAGGCAGCAGTTTTATTCCCACAACAACTGAGCAACGAAGACATATGGTGTGCGATAGATAGAAAATAAAGAGTTGAATCCAATGAACTAAGTTAGAGAAGAAACAAAGCTAAGGAAAACAAGTCAAGACATAGTCAAAGCTACGAGAATTCAAGAATCCAAAAGGAGTAAAATTAGAAAATAAAATAAAGAGTTTGTATTTTATTCCTATTAGAACTCCTATAACTTTTACAAAGTTTAGACCTAGTCTTGGCCTATATAAACCAACTCTTAGGTTTAGGAGAAGCAACTCGTCTTCACCGATTAGAATCATAGACGTCATCACCATTATCACGTTCTAAATTCTTCCTAAGGATTAGGTTACTTGTGGAGTAGTTGTGGAAGAAGGTTATATCTTTATTCATGTTTTATTAATGCAATTTCAAAATTTATAGTTTATTCACTCTTGGTATTTACTATTTTTTGCATACAAGCTCGGAAGATAAGTTTGCAAGGAAAAACCTATTTGTCTAGACTATGAATAGTTAGGCTCATGAAACTAGTGAATACGGTCTTTGTTGTTGGGCATTGGTTAATCCGGCTTAGAGATAAGCCAACCAGGATTTCAGCGACTAAAAGGAAGCATATCTTGGTTGTTGTTCACCCTTGATTAATGGTGGGAGGTATCATTAAGATGTGACCCTCAATAGTACTCCAAATTAGGGATAAGGATAAGGAAATTAAGGATGCTCAGTTGAACTTGAGTTGTTGACTTGTTGACAAGGCATAACCTGTCGAGGCAGCCAAGGCGACCTTTCAGTGACTCGCCGAAGCGACACTTCAATCTTTTGCATTAATAAGAGAAGAATACTGTGCAAATGGATTCCAAAGTACGAAGTAATATAATCTAGACTTTCCATCATATCTTGAGATTCTAATCAATTATTTAGTTATCTTTTATTATTTTACTTAATAATACTTCCAACCAATTACTTGTGTTTTACTTTTCTTAGTGCAGGAAAGATTTGCTGCGTGGGTATCCAGTCCCTATGGGTTTGACATCTAAAATATTAAAACTTGGCAAAAGGTGTATGCTTTCATCATTAAGGAGTAGGACTTCCTACTCGCATCAAGTTTTAGCACCGTTGCCGAGGACCGTCGTTTTAACCTTCTAGTATATTAATCTTACACCTTATATCTTTTATTTTTATTTTTATTATTTTATTTATTTTCAAAATAATCTGGGTTGTCCCACTTTATGACCAGGCCAAGCCCATCTGTTGAAGAATACCCCTTTGACCAAGAAATCGGTCATACATCATGAAATTTACGACAAAGGTTAAGAGCAAAAATAAATCCAATACTTGACCAGCAAAGGAACAACGCTGACATGAATGTCGTCATTGCAGGAAACGCGATGGGAGATACAGTAGTCGATCCAGCTGATTTTCCAGCACCTTAACGTGTAAGAACAGTTCGTGATTATCTTGAAGAAGATTTGGATGGACTGACACTCGTAGTTGTTATGCCAAATAATGAGGTTGAGTATTTTAAACTTAAATAGATAATATTTAGTATGATTAATAATACCCTTGGGCAATTCGGTGGATCAGCCACTGAGGATGCTCGACAGTATCTTAAGTAAGTCCTTCCAGGACATTTACAATTCTTTCAAGCTACCATGAGTATTCGTCGATTTTCTAAAGCTCAAGTCGTTTCCCTATTCACTGAGGGATATGGCCAAATCATGGTTAAACAATTTAAAACCAGGATCGCTCAGTTCGTGGATAGAATTGTGCCGAAGTTTTTTTACCCGTTTTTTAGATACATTGATAAGTGCTCAAAAGACTATCACTTTTTACACATTTCATGGACAATAATTACTTTGTAACCCCCTTAACCTGGCCTAGATGGAACCGACACTAATGGGTCACACGGAGAATATCGAATCAAACCCGTAAAAGTTTCATTCGATAAACAACCCTGAAACTGATATATTTTTTTTTTTTTTTTTTATCTTTCCTAGATGCATAATTATGTTCCTACATGTCTTGGTCTCATACAAAGCTTTAACGGAAGCAATCTGACTATAAACAAGTATCCGATTAAATATTTAAGTGAATTAAGGACTAAAACATAAAACTTTTAAATTCTATTAATAAATTAGAAATTCTTTTCATCAAAGTTTAATTAAACACACAAGTATCCTTCACGGTAAATTTCAAGTCAAACTGATCATTCTAACATCATTAATTGCATGTTTCTCTAATTTAGAGACCAAAATGTAAATCTTTTAAATTACAAGGACTTCTTCTAAATTAAGTTATCCATCTTGAAATTAAATCAACTTTATGCATTCATGTGAAATTTCAGCTCAAAATAACATCTGTAGGTACTCTAATTGAACAAAGGAAGATATCCGGGACTAAAGTATAATTTCCAACAACTATCAATTCTTGGTAGTCAAAGGTTTCGAAACCTTTCATAAAGGTTTCGAAACTTTTTGTAAAAGATTTCGAAACTTCCCTGAAGGTTTCGAAACTTTTTGCGTCCAGAAACTTTCCAGAATTAAAATTGCCCGTAAGGTTTCGAAACCTTCCTGAAGGTTTCGAAACTATTTGACAAAGGTTTCGGAACCTTCACTAAGGTTTCGAAACATGCAATTGATGATGTCAGAATGATCCGTTTGAGTTGAAATTTGCTATGAAGAACACTTGGGTGTTTAATTGAACTTTGATTAAAAGAATTTATGTTTTATTAAAAGGATTTAAAAGTTTTTCTTTTTAGTCCTTAATTTACTTAAGTGTTTAATCGGACGGTTGTTTTTGATTAATTTGTTTCCGTTAATGCTTTGTATGAGACCTTGACATGTGGGAACAAGATTATGCATCTAGAAAAAAAAATATAACGGTTTTAGGGTTGTTTATCGAATCGAACCTTCGCGGGTTTGGTTTGATATTCCCCGTGTAACCCGTTAGTGCCGGTTCTGTCTAGGTCGGGCTAAGGGGGTTACATTGTTTTAATCTTTCTCCTGAAATCGCGTCACTATACACTTCTCCCACTACTTCCATATACTTATCGCACCACCACCATCCATTCAATTTTGCCTTGGCTTATTTTAGTTGCTTGCACCTTGAAATTGTCATAGCATTTCTCCATTACGCCTTCACTGTACATATTTCGCTTGTTTATATCCTTATCTTTATTTTCTTGTTCTAGTTAGTGATATCTTTTTGCCTTGACAAAATTGACTTATGTTTTACCTTAGATTCTCGTGGGAACGATATTAACTCACCCTTTATTACTTGTATGACTGTGTAGACTTGCACATATGTGATCCGCATAATTTATAGTAGCATAGGACAATCGCCAAGTTTTTGGCGTTGTTGTTGGGGATCTTACAAGAGTAAAGCTTTTCATTTTTATCTTGGCATTTTTGTTTTACTTTGTTTGTTTTCTAGTTCAGTTTTACTTGTTTTTCTTGTTTTTCTTTTCACGGTCATTCTCAGTGCATATCAAGAAGGTCTATTGACGGACCTCTCTATCCTATAGTGCTTGAAATTGAGTGTTTGTTTCATCAAAGAAGGCTTAATCAACGTAGAGCTATGAACCCACAAATGTAGAACCCAATAGTTAAAAATGCTAGGGCAAATTAGCATGCTGCTGCACCTCGACCTAGAGCTATTAGGGATCATTTAAAACCTTTGGATGATCTTAATCCTGGCATCGTGGCACAAGAAATTCAAGCTACCAATTTTGAATTAAAGCCTGTCATGTTCAATATGCTAAATTCTATTGGGCAATTTTAAGGAATAGCACATGAAGGCGCAAGACAACATATTCGCACATTTCTAGAAGTTTGTAACTCATTTCGTCAACAAGGAGTTCACGAGGATGTGTTGAAACTCATGCTATTTCCTTACTCTCTATGTGGCCGAGCAAGGAGATGGTTGAGTGGAGTATCGTCTGGATCGATGGAGTCGTGGGCCGATCTATGCAAGAGTTTTTTGCTGCGGTATAATCCTCTCAATCTCCATACTCAGCTTAAGAATGGCATTGCTTCTTTTTGACAAGGTGACGACGATTAAATGTGTGAATGTTAGGATCGATAAAAGGGATTGCTTCACAAGTGTATAAATCATGGTTTTCAAGATTGGACTCAAGTTGTAATATTCTACAACGGAGTCAATGAACCGACCAGAATGATGCTAGATGCCTCGGTAAATGGAACTTTGCTAGACAAATCACCCAAGGAGGTATTTGACATTCTTGATACAATTGCCAATAATGACTATCAATTTGATGGGTGTCAAATATGCGCAATTAGTGCAAGTGAACACGTCACAAGTAACAAAGTGATAAGTAAATCGTGTATCGTCTCTATAGGGATTGATCTACTCAATATGTCTTCTTTTGTCTTCTTGCTCTATAACGAAATAAAATAAAGAACACAAGTGATTTGAGTTTTGACTAAACTGAATAAAGAAGTCTAAATAAAAAGGAAAATCAGATAAAGAAAGTGGTCAGGATCCAATTGTGTTGTATAGTGGATTAAGTTGACTTGTTTCTATCTAATACAATCGCACAACACTGCCTCGGTAAAACTGTAGATTACTGCCTCGACAGTGAAAATACTCGCCCGCCGCGACAACCCCTTACTCTTGGGTGGACTTTACCAAAGTTTGACAAAGTATCCTTAGATGACTCTGCTTATCCCTAAGTCGATGCACTTTTGATGACCAATCCTTGATGATACCTCCTAGCGTGAATCAATTATAATCATCAACCAATCCTACACTTCTTTTAGCCGCTGAAACTCTTAACTTATCTCTAGGCCGAATTAGTGTTTCCCGATTGAAACACCATACTTATTCCTTTCGTGAATTTAACTCTCCCGGTATTAGATAAATAGATTACTTACAAACTTCTCTCTCGAGCTTGAGTGTAAGAACAAAGAATGAAAAGGAATAAGCAAACTTCGGTATTTTATTGCATTGAAACAAGAAACAATGTTCAATCTCTTCACACTAATACTCTACAACCTTCACCTAAGCCTAAAGAAAATTAGAACATAATGTAAAAGAAAGAAAAACTAAAAGATGAAGTCGGCTAGGTCTAAGCTCTCTAATTCCGAATTGTATGATGTGCTTCTCCTTGGACGGCTATTGCCTATATAGGCTTGTCCTAGGGTAGACCTTTCCTAAGTAGGAATACAACTTGGAGTAGGGAACAAGTTAAGTACATAAATAAAATATTTCCAAGTTTATTCCAATTAGGAAGCTTTCCCGCGTGGCCTTTATCTTGGGCTTTCCACCTGCTATCTAGCTCCGATCCTTGGGCTTCTTGTCCAACAACGTTCTCCTCATTTTTATAAGAAGAGTAATTCCTAGAACCAGTGATAGGCACCTCTAGTCACTTTCCAAAAATCAAAGTCTTTATCACCTAAGTTCATTAAAAGAATTCCTATAGTCAGACAAGTACCAAAAGTGTTTATAAGATCAACCTTATAGAAAGCTTCTAAGTTTTCTCCTTAAGTATCCTATAGTTTAGTTCTCTAAAATGGGATCTAATCATGGTAAGGAGAAAGATTTCTATAGCTATAAAGAATAAACTAAGGCAATACTGATGAAAATCAGTACAAAAGTATGGGCAACAAATCAAGTAAGGTGGTGGACATAGAAATTTTTTTGAAAAATCACTCAAATACTTCATTTTCATGGCAAGGCTGCGGTAGTGGGTTGCCTTGGTAGAGGCTTTAGACCTCCAAACTCGAACCAAGCATTATCCTCAATGCTTATATTAGGGGCATACAGTAGGCAACAAAATTTTAAAAGGAACCAAGTAAGGATATATAAAAAATAACATAAAAAATTATATGGGCTCCGAAGAGATATTGTCGACAATCAATTTTCTAGGTCTTGCTACTGATTGCTTTGTCTTTGGTGATGGTTTAGTTTTTGCTTGTCGTGGTGCCTGGACTCTTGTTGGTGGTGTTCGTTGCATAGGAGCGTCTACTTCTTCTCCTTCTTCATCTTCAGTAACTTCCTCGTAAATATTACATCTGTCCCTCTATCATTCTTTGTATCTACCCAGACATGGTGAATGCTTGGCCTAGCAACGATTGAACTTTGGTGTACATAGACATCTATCTCAACTGATAGACTGCCCATGATGATGGGGGATCGTGAGGGAGTGTTGAAAACTGCCTTTTTCTTGGATGGTCGTCTATTGGCAGATGATGCCGCGACAGAGTCTGCTGCCTTAGATGAGCCAGCAACATGGAAGTGTTGCTAAGGTCCTGTGGGGAAGAATGACCTCGGTCCTCCAAGAGCTAGAGTCGTCTCGATGTAGGGTGCAGCTGTTACGAACATGTTGGTGGGGAATTCTGGAAACTGCACCCCTTGACTTGGAAAGTTATGGAGCATCATTTGGGTAAGTGTGCTGTTGAAGTCCCACTAATACTCCATGTATAGTTGCTGCCTAAGATCCATAGCTGTCATCCTTTGAAGCATCTCCTAGTATGGGTCTGCTGCGGTACTGGTGTGGGCAATGTCAGGCATATCTACCGTGTATTGTGCCCCTACAGCTGTGTCAGCAGTGAACTACAGAGGAGTTGCCTAGAATAGTTCTGCTTGTGTGATCTACATGATTTTGTGACAGAAGTCTCTAGTCCACCCTTGTCTATAGGCTGTGAATTCATCTGTTTCTACCATTGGTACACCTGCAGCATTACAAATATCAGTAATTAAACAAGGGAAATATTAAGGTCCTCTGTCTTTCTTACCATACTCATATATCTCCCTTATAATAATCTCTCCAATATTTATTCTCCGTTTGTTGATGTTAGATTGGATGAGCACCAATCTCCTTCGGCCCACCGTGCTATCATGGGAGGTTGGGATGAGGTGTCTTTTGACAAAGGTGTTCCAAAGCTTGGCCTCGGGTTTAAGATTTTGCCTTTCTACCGATCCTCTATGGGTACCGGTTTCCTAAGGAGTATTCTCGTAGCATAGGTCGTCTTTTATCAGCTCATAATCTTCAGTGGTGACATCCTCCATGAATTCAACATGGACATCACGTACATGTGTAAAGCCATAGAATAGGTTGATTATCTTGGCATCAAGCTTGACAGGCCTACCTTGTCAATGGACATAAAGAGAGTCCTTGCTTGGCCCATGCACGTAGAATTCCCGTATGATGGTGGCATTGGCCAGGGTGGGTTGTAGGCAAAAGATCTCCCAATCTTGATACTTTATCTTGTCTAACAAGTAATATTCGATGCCGAAATTTTCTTCATCAGAATGTTAGAATCCTTGTTCCTTCCATAGCTGCCGAGCAATGAAAGACCTGTTGAAACGGTCTTCAACAATGACTAGGGCAAAGCGGTTGTAGGTGGACATGAGTAAGTAATGGATAGTTGAGGATTTTGGAGAGTTTCTTGAAGAAGTTATGAAAATTGCAAGAAAACTTTTGGAATAGGCAAAGAGTATTGTAAGCGAGAGATTAGCAAATAAGTCTAAAGAAAACAAGAATGCAAGAGTGAATAGTTCAAGAGGGAGATGTTGCTTATATAGGCCTCGGCCTTATAGCCGTTTAAACCACTAGCCATTTTTTTGTTTGCTTTTACTACTGTTTTACTTTTACTACCGCGGTGGGAATCTCTACAAACTAGCCTTTACACTGTTCTGCCCGTTGGGACTACTGTGGCTCTGACACTATTTTCTGCCCCGGCAGCACTTTTCCTGCTGTGAACTATTTCTCCTTTATTTCTGCTTATTGTCTTAAAAAAATTAAACATAAACAAAAAAAATAATTAATGAAAAAATATAATTATAAAAATTAACTCTAAACTAAACTAATCCTAATATAATAATAAATAAAAGGAAGAGATTATGTCACTGGTGGAGTGCATGCAATTGTATCTCCTAAGGTGATTATCTCCTGTTGGCTAGAATTATTCTTCAAATGTTGGCCTTTCTCTTTGACTTCATGTCCATCCCTTTTCAATTTAATCTTCACTACACCCTGTATGTCAGGAAGATGTGATGTCCTACTGTTTTCCTCCACTTCTGGCTTAATTTTACTGCCTAATATTCTGTTGCAGCATGCATAAATTTTGGTTCCAGACCCAAAGTTTCAAAACCTTTGATTGAAGGTTCCGAAACCATTGTCAAATAGTTTCGAAACCTTCATAAGGTTTCAGAACCTTTCGGGCAGTTTCAATTCTGGGAGGTTACTGGACGCGATAAATTTCAAAACTTTCCAGAAAAGTTTCGAAACCTTTTTCAAAAAGTTTCAGAACCTCTGGGAAGGTTTCGAAACCCTTGATCACCTAGAATTGAAGGTTGCTGGAAATTATATTTTGGTCCCGGATATCTTCTTTTGTTCGATTAAGGTACTTACAGATGTTATTTTTAACTGAAATTTTGCATGCACGCATAAAGTTGACTTAATTTCAAGATGATTATTCTAATTTGGGTAAAGTCCTTGTATTTTGGAATATTTACATTTTGGTCCTTAAATTAGTAAAACATGCAATTGACGATGTTAGAATAATCCGTTTGAGTTGAAACTTGCTGTGAAGTATACTTGGGTGTTTAATTGAACATTGATGGAAAGAATTTCTACTTTGCTAATCGTATTTAAAAGTTTTACGTTTTAGTCCTTAATCCATGTTAGTGTTTAATCGGATGGTTGTTTATGATTAATGTGTTACCTACAATGCTTTGTATGAAACCTTGTCACATAGGAATAAGATTGTGTATCTAGTAAGATAAAAAAAAGTATCGGTTTTAGGGTTGTTTATCGAATCGAACCTTCACGGGTTTGGTTTGATATTTCCCTTATAACCCGTTAGTGCCAGTTTCGTCTAGGCCGGGCTAAGGGGGTTACATTTGGTGGTAACAGATCCAGGTTGAATAAAATGTGTTGTCGAATAGAAAAGCGTGTTGCCAGGTTGAATAAAATGCGTTGTAAGGTTTGAAAAATGCGTTGTTGGTTTGTTGGGTGTGTAGTTGGTTTGTTAAGTATGTATTGGTTTGCCATGTTTTGTGTTGGTATGTTAGGATGTTAGATTGGATATGACATGCTTTGTTGTCTGTATACGTATAGATTAAGAGTGCATCTAGAATAATTATGAGTAAAAGAGGTGGTCGGTTACACATTGCCAATGCCAACATGCTTTTAGATGTTCTTCGGTTTCTCTTGGATCTTGCCTGAATGTAAGTTTATTATATTTTGATATTATGTTTTAAAACTGCATGTTTGAAGTGTTTGGATATGCCTCCGAGACGTGAGACACGTGCTACTGCGAGCTTGATCACCGATGGTCAGGCCGAGGGAGAGGCGAATGTGAGGGAGGAACCGCTTCCACCTCCTCCACCAGTTGGCGTGCCACCCGCTGGTGTGCCTCTGGTCCTAGTGGGAGGCCAGTTCGGAGACTTTGTACCGTTCATACAGGCTATGACGGGTGCGTTTCAGGCAGCTATGGCTGGAGTGCAAGTACTGGCTCCCGCACCTACCGTTGTTGTTACCCCAAGGCTACCGCTTGAGCGTTTGCATAGCTTGGGAGGTGTTGAGTTCCGTGGATCTGATCCGTGTGCAGCTGAGGAGTGGTTGGCCAGTACCGAGAGGATATTAGATCAGATGGACTGTCAGGATACCCGTAGGATGGGATGTGTGGTCTCTCTGCTTCAGGGGGATGCTTATAGATGGTGGACTACCACGAGAGCGGGTATAGCAGTTGCTAACCTGACTTGGGAGTACTTTAGGACCGCCTTTGTGCGGAAGTTTTTGGGACCGCAGTACGAGGATGTGTGGAAGAGGGAGTTTATGTCTTTGGTGCAGGGTACTAAGAGTGTGGCTGACTATGAGATATAGTTTATCCGATTGAGTCACTATGCACCTGAGTTGGTTCTTACAGAGCATAATAGATGTGATAGGTTCCGATATGGTTTGGATCCAGAGATCAAGACGTACTTGTTGGCTGCGGAGTACACTAAGTTCGATGTACTCGTTAATCAGACTAAGGATGTTGAGGAGTCTCTGAGGGAGGCTCGAAAGTCTTCCGATGTTGGGAAGAGGCCTGCTGAGGCAAGTACCCAAGCTGGTAAGGGTAAGAGGTTTCGGGACAACCAATATCGAGCTGATCGATGCCGGGGTGATTTTGGACACGGCGAACGTGCTCAGCAGTATGGTAGAGGTGGTGATGTAGTAGTTTGTAACTTGTGTTCTAAACGCCATCCGGGAGAGTGTTGGTGGGCCACTGGTGCCTGTATGGGTTGTGGATCTAAGGATCATAGGAGGAAGGATTGTCCGAGGTTTGCTGGTGAGGCTAGTAACCTAGATGAGGTTGCCGTGGTACCTGGCAGGGGACGCGGTGGAGGTAGAGGTCCTTTCCAGAGATAGGGAGATGGCCGTAGAGTTTATGCTCAGCGTGGGACCCGTAATGCTACAGATGTGGTTGCAGGTACTTTTTCTTTACGGAATGTACCGTTGTTTTCTTTGATAGATTCGGGATCTACGCATTCTTATGTTTTGAGTGAGCATGCATATATGTTGGATACCCCTGTTGATGTTTTAGATGTGGGAGTTATGGTTACTAGTTCCTTGGGTGAGACGGTGACCGTAAAAAGGTTATATAGGAGATGTCCGTTGGAGGTGCAAGGGCATGTCTTTGAGGTTGACTTGATGAAGTTGCCGTTTCATGGTTTTGACCTTATCTTGGGAGTTGACTGGTTGACGGAGCATAGGGCCGTGGTGGATTTTGAAAAGAAACGGGTTACCTTGAGGTTGTTGGATGGTAGTGAGGTTGTGGTTAAGAGCGAGTATACGAGATTCTTGTCTAATGTGGTTTCGGCTTTACAAGCGGAAAAGTTGATGCAACATGGTTGTGTGGCATATCTAGCTTATGTGATGAACCCGGGGATAGGAGAGGTTCGGGTGCAGGACATTCGAACAGTATATGACTTTCCGGAAGTTTTTCCTGAGGAGTTGCCAGGATTACCTCCTAATCGTGATGTGGAGTTTAGTATCGAGACTTATGCTGGTACTAATCTGGTGTCCATTGCTCCTTATCGCATGGCACCTAAGGGGTTAAGGGAGATAAAGATGCAGTTACAGGAGTTGCTTGACCGTGGTTTCATACGACCAAGTGTGTCACCATAGAGTGCACCGGTGTTGTTTGTGAAGAAGAAAGATGGCACAATGAGGATCTGCATTTACTATTGGCAATTGAATAAGTTGACCGTGAAAAATAAGTATCCTTTGCCGAGGATTGATGATTTGTTTGATTAATTTCGAGGAGCAAGTGTGTTCTCGAAGATTGACTTGAGATCGGGGTACTACCAGTTGAAAGTGAAAGAGGAGGATGTGTTGAAAACGGCTTTTCGGACAAGGTATGGTCATTATGAGTTTTTGGTGATGCCGTTTGGGTTGACAAATACCCCTGTTGCTTTTATGGATATGATGAACCGGGTGTTTCATGAGTACTTGGATCAGTTTGTGGTGGTGTTCATAGATGATATCCTCGTGTATTCACGTACCGAGGAAGATCATGATCGGTATTTGCGGATAGTGTTACAAGTATTGAAAGAGAATCAGTTGTATGCTAAGCTAAGTAAATGTGAGTTTTGGTTAAAAGAGGTGGTGTTTCTTGGTCATGTGGTGTCGGAAAAGGGTATTAGTGTTGATCCAAAGAAGATAGAGGCTGTTATGGGTTGGAAGCAACCGAGATCGGTGTCGGAGGTTCGGAGTTTCTTAGGTTTGGCTGGGTATTATCGTAGGTTCGTTGAGGGTTTTTCGAGCATTGCTGCTCCTATGACTAAGTTGTTGCAAAAGAAAGTTCCGTTTGAGTGGAAAGAAAGTCAACAAAAGAGTTTTGAGAAGTTGAAGGAAGTGTTGACTAGTACACCGGTGTTGGTTCAACCCGAATCCGGTAAGGATTTCGTGGTTTATAGTGATGCATCATATGTTGGTCTTGGATGTTTTTTGATGCAAGAGGGGAAAGTTATGGCTTATGCTTCTAGACAGTTGAAGGTGCATGAAAAGAATTACCCGACACATGATTTGGAGTTGGCGGCGGTGGTTTTTGCCTTGAAGATTTGGAGACATTATTTGTATGGAGAGAAGTGTACTATATACATGGATCATAAGAGTTTGAAGTATCTCATGTCACAAAAGGATTTGAACCTTAGGCAACGAAGATGGATGGAGTTGCTTAAGGATTATGATTTATCTATTGAGTATTATCCAGGGAAAGCCAATGTGGTGGCTGATGCTTTGAGCCGTAAGGCGGCGGTTGAGTTGAGAGCAATGTTTGCGAGATTGAGTATCTCTAAGGAAGGTGGTTTAGTGGCGGAGTTGCAAGTAAAACCTGTTTTGGTTGAGATGATTAAGGTGAAACAGTTGGAGGATGAGACTTTGGTACCTTTTGTGGAGGATATTGCTGAGGATAGATCGACCGAGTACCAAAAGTTTCGTTGCACTAAGTGCACACCAACTACTCAATACTCAACCATTAATTAGAATCACTAAATGCATCAGTCCTAGACATATTTAGCAACATGTGGCACATAATTAACAACTTCACGGACATCAATCAAGCTATAGGCATGCTCCCTAGGAAGTGATTAACAACATATCAATCATGCTAATACATGCTTCAATAATTCAAACAATTCCAAAGTTCAACAATTAATAACCAAACAATAATGGTCTTATTACAACATAAACCAAAGCCTAATTACACACTCTTCACATAGGTTGGGTTACACATTGCCTTGCCCAATTTATTTGCCAAAAACATACTAAATTCAAAGAGATTCTTCCCCTTGGTTTCCTTGCCTCGAACGAAGCTCCAAGTGCCTTTATTTCTCTGCAAGGATGAAAAGAGAGCTTAAACAAACATGCTTAGTGAAGAAGCTCTACACAAATCATCAATGCATCTATTTAAAACCGTGAAGAAACCATAGTTTGTAATACATTGTTAAATCATGCATGCTAACATCTCATGCTCATGTTCTTTAAATCATATACTTCCTTGAGTTCACATAATCTTATCAAAACAACTTATAAATGATGCTCAATGTCCAATTCAAAATTCATGTATGTATATTGGCATTCTAGTGACCACTTAATGTGAACCTTGAGTTCACCGAATACACGGATCCATTGTTAGTGACCATTGTCTCGTCATGACACTAAGTCACCATTAGCACTACCACGCACGGTTGGACACAAAGTCACCCTTGTTACGTGTAGGCAATATTTTGTATTCTCAATTTTGTTTATAGTGCAATTAAGACAATCCTAATGACATGTCATTCGTATTCGAATATAAAGTTAGTGTCACTAAGCCAATATCATAATCAAATGTGCATGATAACTTGTTGCTCACAATCCATGCATAATATGTTCAACAAATGAACCAAAAGCCATGCCCAAAGGCACCATCATATATAAGGCAATTAACCATATTGCTTTCCAAAATATTTCTCATAATTTTCCATAATTATGGATGCTAAATAAGCTATGCATTTCAGCAAGTATCTCCCATGTATGCATCAATTCAAAATGTAACATCCCGTTTTTGAGGTTATTAGTTAGGCTTAGTTAGGTGAATTCGATTCGGGTTGAATCGGGTTCTTCAGTTCATTAATCTCGGGAAAAATAAAATAAGGATATTTTTAATTAAGAAAAATAATAATTTGGAAGGTGGTTTGAAATATTAAAAATATGTTTCAAATTAAAAGAAAATAATTTGGGTTTTATAATGATTTTTAATTATGCTTAATTATGCATAAATGACCAATTTGTAATTTTTGAAAAAATTAGAGGACCAATTTGGTGATTTTCGGCAATTAATGTATTTTAGTGACTAAATTGAAAAACAAGCTAAACTTAGAATCCTTAGAGGACTATAAACCCATTTCTAATTTTTAATGATGATTTATTCACCAAAAAGGTATTTTTAATTACTTTAATTTGGTTTTTAATCATTTTCTCTCAAAAACACTTTTTCTCATATTTTCTCTCATCTTTTTCTCTCATTTTCTCTCCACTTTCTCTTCATCTTTTCTCTTCCATTCCTTGCTTATTTTTGCATCTTTTTCCACAAAGATTACATCACTTGCATCATCTTTCCATCCTTTACAAAACCTAAGCATCAATTTCATCAAATCTACATCAAATTGCAAGGAATCAAGAAGGGGAAAATTACATATTTTTGGTGAATAGATCTTGAAGGTAATTTTCTGGATTTTTATTCTTTTCTAAGTTTCTTTATTGAAATTCCCAAGTATTAGCTTGCTAATCTTTGAATAAAAACTTAATTCTATGTTTTTAATGTTAGATCTAGTGATTTTGTGATGTTTTTGTGAAATCTTTTTGGATCTCATTTAATGCTGGAAATTAGATGAATTCAATCATGTTTTTATGTTGATTTAATGATTAATTGAGTCTTCTTTTGATAGCACATTAATTTAATCCCGGAATAATGCAATCGGTGTAGTTTTAAGGTGCTTTTCGGTTGTTTTATGGGATGTTTTAGATGCTTAAATGTTGCTGGAGGTATAAGGATGGTTTGGATGTGTTTTTGGATCATAATTGAGGTGGATTAGATGTTAGATTCGTTAGGTTTTGGGCTGGTGTTGTTCGAATGCGTTTCGGCTTAGTTTTCGGTCTTTTCGGCTAAGTTTTTGGTAGTTTAATGGTGATCGGATATGGCTGTTGGTTTGAACATGTTATGATGTGAGAATAATCTGTTTTTAATGTTGTAGAAAAGGTACAAGAAGAAGCTTGATTGCTGGTGCATTGGTGCGATCATCGGATAGCGGCGAAAGCTCTTTTCGCTTGTTGGTGAGTGTTTTCGGACTTATAGCGGGTACGGTTTAGTTTGGGGGACTATGGAAGTGTGTGAAAACCTTTTATAGTTCAAGAGTAAGTAAAGTAATTGTTTTTGATAAACCGATATAAGTTTCGGCTACATTTGATAAAGGCATTATGTTGATAATGCATGAGATTTATGGAAATGCATGAGCATGATTTGAAATGGTGCATACATGAGAATTACTTGCTGAAATGCATAGCTTATTTAGCATCCATGATTATGAAAAATTCTGAGAAATGTTTTGGGATGCAATATGGTTATTTGCCTATTATATGATGGTGCCTTTGGGCATGGCTTTTGGTTTATTTGTTGAACATATTATGCATGCATTATGAGCAGCAAGTTATATGATTTGAAATACAATATGGTTAATTGCATTATACATGATGGTGCTTTTGGGCATGGCTTTGGTTCATTTGTTGAACATATTATGCATGCATTGTGAGCAGCAAGTTATCATGCATATTTGATTATGATATTGGCTTAGTGACACTAACTTTAGATTCGGATACGAATGACATGTCATTAGGATTGTCTTAAGTGCACTATAAACAAAATTGAGAATACAGAATATTGCCTACACGTAAACAAGGGTGACTTTGTGTCCAACCGTGCGTGATAGAGCCACCTACACGTAAACAATGGTGACTTTGTGTCCAACCGTGCGTGATAGAGCCGCCTACACGTAAACAATGGTGACTTTGTGTCCAACCGTGCGTGGTAGAGCTTACCTATATGTAAACAAGGGTGACTTTGTGTCCAACCGTGCATATAGTTGACCCATACGTAAACAAGGGTGACTTTGTGTCCAACCGTGCGTAGTGGGGGATAACATGTATATAAGGGTGACTAAGTGTCTGACCGATGCATGTTGAGACCAAGAGTCTCCGGTTATGAGAAAATGGATCCGTGTATTCGATGAACTCAAGGTTCACATTAAGTGGTCACTAGAAAGCCAATATACATACATGAATTTGAAATGGACATTGTACATCATTTATAAATTGTTTTGATAAGATTATGTGAACTCAAGGATGCATATGATTTAAAGAACATGAGCATGAAATGTTAGCATGCATGATTTAACAATGTATTACAAACTATGGTTTCATCATGATTTTAAATAGATGCATTGATGATTTGTGTAGAGCTTCCTCACTAAGCATGTTTGCTTAAGCTCTCTTTTCATCCATGCTGAGAAATAAAGGCACTTGGAGCTTCGTTCGAGGCAAGGAAACCAAGGGGAAGAATCACTTTGAATTTGGTATGTTTTTGGCAAACAAATTGGACAAGGCAATGTGTAACACAACCTATGTGAGGAGTGTGACTTAAGCTTTGGTTTATGTTGTAATAAGACCATTATTGTTTGATTGTTAATTGTTGAACTTTGGAATTGTTTGGATTGTTGAAGCATGTACTAGCATGATTGATATGTTGTTAATCATTTCCTAGGGAGCATGCCTATAGTTTGATTGATGTTTGTGTCGTTGTTGATTATGTGCCATATGTTACTAAATATGCCTAGGATTGATGCATTTAGTGGATCTAATTAATGTTTGAGTATGGAGTATTTGGAATGCACTTAGTGTAACGAAACTTTTGGTTCCAGACCCAAAGTTTCGATACCTTTGATCACCAAGAATTGAAAGTTGCTAGAAATTAAACTTTAGTCCCATATATCTTCCTTTGTTCGATTAAGGTGCTTACCGATGTTATTTTGAGCTGAAATTTTGCATGTAAGTATAAAGTTGATTTAATTTCAAGATGGTAATCCTAATTTGGATGAATTCCTTGTATTTTGGAAGATTTACATTTTGGTCCCTAAATTGGAAGAACATGTAATTGATGATGTTAGAATGATCCGTTTGAGTTGAAATTTGCTATGAGGAACTCTTGTATGTTTAATTGAACTTTGATGAAGAGAATTTATATTTTGTTAATAGGATTTAAAAGTTTTACGTTTTAGTCCTTAATCTATGTTAGTGTTTAATCGGATTGTTGTTTTTAATTAATGTGTTACCGGTAATGCTTTGTATGAGACCTTGTCACGTAGGAATAAGATTGTGCATCTAGTAAGATAAAACAAAAAAATAAAGCAGTTTTAGGGTTGTTTATCAAATCGAACCTTCGTGGGTTTGGTTTGATATTCCTCGTGTAACCCGTTAGTGCTGGTTCCGTCTAGGCCGGGCTAAGGGGGTTACATTTGGTAGTATCAGAGCCAGGTTTGTAAAATGTGTGGTAGGTTTAATAAAATGTGTTGTCGATTTGAAAAGTGTGTTGTAAGGTTTGAAAAAAAATATGTTGTTGATTTGTAAAGTGTGTAGTTGGTTAGTTAACGCATGTATAGGATTGCTAAGTTATGTGCTTAAATGTGCAATTGATCATGATATGTGTGATTGAGCATGATATGTTGTTGGAGTGTGAAAATCTATTCGTGATGATTGTACTTTGCGTAATGATGGTTAAACTGGGGTTATCGGTTACACATTGCCAATGCCAACATATTTTCAGATGCTCTCAATTTTCCCTTGGATCTTGCCCGAATGTAAGTTTGTTTTATTTGAACATTATGTTTTAAACTGCATGTTTAAAGTTTTTGAATATGTTTCTGAGACGTAAGTCACTAGATACTGTTGGTATGAACTTTGATGGTCAAGATTAAAGATGAAACGACTGTTAGGGAAGAGTAAATTCTTCCTCCTCTGTAAGTGTGCCTTCGGTTAGGCCGGAAGGTTAGTTTGTGATGTTGCACCGTTCTTTTGGGTGTGTTTTGGACTGCTGAAGCTGGTACAACAGTTGCTAATCTAACTAAGGAGTGGTTAACAAGTTGGTAGTTGAAGTTGTTGGAATTGAGGATGTTATTTGTGAGTGTGAACAATAATCATGCATAGAATAAGAGCACATATATGTATATATCTATAGATAATGTAGGACATGCATGCATTCTTGAGCATGATATTAGAAATTGCATTTACATGCACATGCATTTGCATAGGCATTTATGAGGGCATACAGGAAATCATGCATACATTTGTTCACACTTGCGAGTCGCTCCTTGAGGGTGTAAGTGGAGTGTGGTTGGTTCTTTTAAGGTGAAGGTGTGGAAAAAAAAGAAGAGGTTGAAAGAACTTTCTTGTGGTGTTAAGTTGAATGTGTAGTGGGCAAGCCTTTTGGTTAAGGAATGGTCATGGATGAACAATGAGTGGTTGGTCTCGGAGTTTTGAATGTTTGAAACCAAGGTAAGTACACTGTGTTATGGTTAGTTTGAGTTGGTCATTACTAAAGGAAGGGTTGAGTTTTGCGGATTCTTTCTAGTTAAGATTTGGAGGTTGTAACAAGGTTGCAGCATGTTTTATAGAGTAAGGTGGTTGGTGTTTTTCTGAGTGATGTGAAACTATTTGGTGGAAATTACATGGAATTCTTTATAGTGTGGTTAGTGTGCAGTTGGATCGAAGGTTGTGACCAATATGGTATGGTCAGGATAGAAGTAAAATATGAGATACATATTGGTATGAGAGTTGTGAAATCGGGGGTTTGAATCATAGATTGTTGTGATCTTGAGAGGTTTGGTGGTGCTATAAAGGAGGAAAGTGTACACGTTGTGTTTACAGGATGTTAAGTTGGATATACTTCGGGTAAAGTTAGTCTTTGATGATGTCTGAAGTGGTGTAATGTGGATCGCTGAATAATTTATGGTTTATATCGATTGTTCAGTCTTGTGGGTTTGCTTTTATCGAAAAGTGTTTTGAGGTTTTGTGTTCGGTGAGTTCGTGTTTGTGGATATTTCATCAATATGATTACCGCTTTGGCAAGGTTATAAAATAAGAGATGTTGGAGCTAGTGAAAGGAATAGTTTTACAAGTTTGGATTTTGTGGTGGTATGGTTAATGTAAGAGTTGGTTTGTCGATGAGTTGATAAAAAAAGGGTTTTCGGTTAAGTGTCAAGGCACTTAATGATGTGTAGATTTTAAATTTTGAACCTTGTTGGAGTTGGTTATGGTGGCTAAACCTTAAGTTGGAGATATTATCGTTATAATGAGTATAATGTTGAGGTTGACACAAAGTTGGTAAGTTTCTTGTATGATATGTTTTGTAGAATGTTAGCAACTGGGGATGACTTAGCTTACATAAGCATGCTTGCAATGAGAGTTTGTTATGTGGGGTAATCCAGGGTTGTTGTGGAGTTATGAGGGAAGATGTTCGGTTAACCTATAGGGAGACCTAGTTAAATGGTGGATCCATGAGCGAAATTCAACCTTGGTGAAGTTGATCGGGGACAAGTCGTGGTAAAGTGTTTGTTGAGGGTCTAGTGAATGATATGTTCTGGGCAAGGTTTAGTTTTGTGTTGAGAATCTTTTTGTGTTATGTTAATCGCATGGTTGTTACAGAAAGTTTCGAGATGGGATGGTATCTTGAGCAAGGCTTATGGTAATCTTTTTCCATGAGTTTGGTGGTAAGTGTTGTGGTAGGAGTTGGGGAAAAACATATGTTTTCGACTAAACTGGTTTGGATTATGTTTGAATCATATGTAAATGTTTATCATGCTGATAATGTAAGTGAGTATCAATTTTCTTTGGGTTATTATTAGTAGTAAAGGTACAAAGGATGAAGTCAGAAAGAATCATCATAAGTTTGGTAGTAAGTTCTATGGATGGTATGGAGTTTTCTTATGAGGGTTGTTGGATTAATCGTTTGTTTGAGTACGGTTTTCTTGGGTTTCTAAGTCCCTTTGGAAAGGTGTTTGAATGGTGTATCTATAATATGTTAAGATTTGAGAGTTTTTAAGACCGACATAGGTTGTCGTTTGGATGTTGGGTTTTATCATTCATAGGTAAATGGGTGATATGTTGTGACGTTGTGATATGGTTAATATGACTCATAATGAAGTTGTTGTTGGTGGTGGAGCTTGCTTAAGACTATGTTGACAGTTTTGTGCAAAGTTAGTCTGAAGTTTGTTGTGTGGAGTGAAGGTTGGTGAAAGGCTTAGTTGGTTACCTGGTATGTGGGAGGATGTCAAAATTAAGGTTGGTTCGATGGTGGTGATATGGAAACCGTTGCGGTTATCAAGAGTTGGTTACCAACCTTATGGGGTTTTCTTTTGAGTTATGTTTTCTATAGAGGTTGAGATGGTGTGGTGGTTTGTGCATTGTTGCTTTGGTGTGGGGAAAGAATTTGTTGGTTGTTCAAATAGGGCAAATACGGGTTGTCTGTTGCATATCATCTGGGGAAAGCTAAGGTGATGGCTGAATCTTTGAGCCGTAAGACGGCGGTTGAGTTGAGAGTGATGTTTGCTAAGTTGAGTATTTCAAAGGAAGGTGGTTGAGTGGTGGAATTGTAAGTAAAGCCTATCTTGGTTGAGATGATAAGGTGAAACAGTTAGAGCATGAGACGTTGGTACCTTTTGTGGAGGATATGGCTAAGGATAGATCGACCGAGTATCGTTTTGATGAGGAGGAGATGTTGTGGTTTAGGGGTCAGATTGTGGTGCCGGATGAGGTTGAGTTGAGGTAAGCTATTTTAGCGGGAACACATACTAGTCCGTTTGCTATGTATCCGGGTAGTGTGAAGATGTATGGAGATCTCAAAAGTGTGTACTTTTGGGTTGGTTTAAAGGAAGATGTGACGGAGTCCAAGAAGGATTCTATATGGGTGATTGTTGATAGCTTTACGAAGTGTGCACATTTTCTTGTTGTGCATACGATGTACTCCATGGATAAGTTGGCGGATTTGTATGTTTTTGAGGTGGTAAGGTTGCATGGGGTGCCTAAGTCGATCATATCGGATAGACATCCGCGGTTTACATCTAAGTTTTGGAGGAGTTTGTAGGTTACTTTGGGTACGAGGCTTAGCTTTAGTATAGCTTATCATCCACAGACGGATGGACAGTCTGAGCGTGTTATTCAGACTCTGGAAGATATGTTGAGGGGTTGTGTCATCGAGTTTCAAGTTCTTGGGAGAAACAGTTGTCTTTAGTGGAGTTTGTATATAATAGTAGTTTTCAGATGAGTATACAAATAGAACCGTTTGAGGCGTTATATGGGCGTAAGTGTCGTACACCTTTGTGTTGGAAGGAAGTTGGACAGAAGTATGTTTCTTTGCCTCAAGTTTTGAAGTATACGGATGAGAAAGTTAAGTTAATATGTACTAAACTTAAGGAAGCTTCAGATAGGCAGAAATCCTATGTCGATTTGAAACGTAGGGAGATAGAGTATGATGTTGGGGACAAAGTGTTTCTTAAGGTTTCTCCATGGAAGAAGGTGATGAGGTTTGGTCGTAAGGGTAAGTTGAGTCCTCGTTTTATTGGACCATATGAGGTGTTGGAGCGTGTTGGTCCTGTTGCTTATAGGTTGAGGTTACCGGAGGAGTTGAGTAAGATGCATGATGTTTTTTATGTATCAATGCTTCGTAGATATAGATCGGATCCTTCTCATGTTGTTCCAGTTGAGGAGATCGAGTTAAGAGAGGATATGAGTTATGAGGAAGAACCGGTGAGGATTTTGGATGTGGATACAAAGGTTCTTTGAGGGAAGACCATAGATTTGGTTAAAGTACTTTGGAAACACCGAGGTGTTGAAGAAGCAACTTGGGAGACAATGAAAAGCATGGAGGAGCAGTTTCCTCACTTATTTACTTTAGGTAAATTTTGAGGACGAAATTTTCTTAAGAGGGGGAGAGTTGTAACATCCTGTTTTTGGGGTTATTAGTTAGGTTTAGTTAGGTGAATTCGATTCGGGTTGAATCGGGTTCTCCGGTTCATTAATTCTGGGAAAAATAAAATAAGGATATTTTTAATTAAGAAAAATAATAATTTGGAAGGTGGTTTGAAATATTAAAAATATGTTTCAAATTAAAAGAAAATAATTTGGGTTTTATAATGATTTTTAATTATGCTTAATTATGCATAAATGACCAATTTGTAATTTTTGGAAAAATTGGAGGACCAATTTGGTGATTTTCGCCAATTAATTTATTTTAGTGACTAAATTGAAAAGTAAGCTAAACTTAGAATCCTTAGAGGGCCATAAACCCATTTCTAATTTTTAATGATGATTTATTCACCAAAAAGGTATTTTTAATTACTTTAATTTGGTTTTTAATCATTTTCTCTCAAAACCACTTTTTCTCATATTTTCTCTTATCTTTTTCTCTCATTTTCTCTCCACTTTCTCTTCATCTTTTCTCTTCCATTACTTGCTGATTTTTGCATCTTTTTCCATAAAGATTACATCACTTGCATCATCTTTCCATCCTTTACAAAACCTAAGCATCAATTTCATCAAATCTACATCAAATTACAAGGAATCAAGAAGGAGAAAATTACATATTTTTGCTGAATAGATCTTGAAGGTAATTTTCTGGATTTTTATTCTTTTCTAAGGTTCTTTATTGAAATTCCCAAGTATTAACTTGCTAATCTTTGAATAAAAATTTGATTCTATGTTTTTAATGATAGATCTAGTGATTTTGTGATGTTTTTGTGAAATCTTTTTGGATCTCATTTAATGCTGGAAATTAGATGAATTCAATCATGTTTTTATGTTGATTTAATAATTAATTGAGTCTTCTTTTGATAGCACATTAATTTAATCCCGGAATAATGCAATCGGTGTAGTTTTAAGGTGCTTTTCGGTTGTTTTATGGGATGTTTTAGATGCTTAAATGTTGCTGGAGGTATAAGGATGGTTTGGATGTATTTTTGGATCATAATTGAGGTGGATTAGATGTTAGATTCGTTAGGTTTTGGGCTGGTGTTGTTCGGATACGTTTCGGCTTAGTTTTCGGTCTTTTCGGCTAAGTTTTTGGTAGTTTAATGGTGATCGGATATGGTTGTTGGTTTGAGCATGTTATGATGTGAGAATACTCTGTTTTTAATGTTGTAGAAGAGGTACAAGAAAAAGCTTGATTGCTGGTGTATTGGTGCGATCATCGGATAGCGGCGAAAGCTTGTTTCGCTTGTTGGTGAGTGTTTTCGGACTTAAAGCGAACCACGTTTGGTACAGTTCAGTTTGGGAGACTATGGAAGAGTGTGAAAACCTTCCATAGTTCAAGAGTAAGTAAAGTAATTGTTTTTGATAAACCGATATGAGTTTCGACTACTATCGACAAAGGCATTATGTTGATAATGCATGAGATTTATGGAAATGCATGAGTATGATTTGAAATGGTGCATACATGAGAATTACTTGCTGAAATGCATAGCTTATTTAGCATCCATGATTATAAAAAATTCTGAGAAATGATTTGGGATACAATATGGTTATTTGCCTATTATATGATGGTGCCTTTGGGCATGGCTTTTGGTTCATTTGTTGAACATATTATGCATGCATTATGAGCACCAAGTTATATGATTTGAAATACAATATGGTTAATTGCATTATACATGATGGTGCCTTTGGGCATGGCTTTGGTTCATTTGTTGAACATATTATGCATGCATTATGAGCAGCAAGTTATCATACATATTTGATTATGATATTGGCTTAGTGACACTAAGTTTAGATTCGAATACGAATGACATGTCATTAGGATTGTCTTAAGTGCACTATAAACAAAATTGAGAATAGAGAATATTGCCTACACGTAAACAAGGGTGACTTTGTGTCCAACCGTGTGTGGTAGAGCCGCCTATATGTAAACAAGGGTGACTTTGTGTCCAACCGTGCGTGGTAGAGCTTGCCTATATGTAAACAAGGGTGACTTTGTGTCCAACCGTGCATATAGTTGACCCATACGTAAACAAGGGTGACTTTGTGTTCAACCGTACGTAGTGGGGGATAACATGTATACAAGGGTGACTAAGTGTCCGACCGATGCATGTTGAGACCAAGAGTCTCCGGTTATGAGAAAATGGATCCGTGTATTCGATGAACTCAAAGTTCACATTAAGTGGTCACTAGAAAGCCAATATACATACATGAATTTGAAATGGACATTGTACATCATTTATAAATTGTTTTGATAAGATTATGTGAACTCAAGGATGCATATGATTTAAAAAACATGAGCATGAAATGTTAGCATGCATGATTTAACAATGTATTACAAACTATGGTTTCATCATGATTTTAAATAGATGCATTGATGATTTGTGTAGAGCTTCCTCACTAAGCATGTTTGCTTAAGCTCTCTTTTCATCCATGAAGAGAAATAAAGTCACTTGGAGCTTCGTTCGAGGTAAGGAAACCAAGGGGAAGAATCACTTTGAATTTGGTATGTTTTTGGCAAACAAATTGGGCAAGGCAATGTGTAACCCAACCTATGTGAGGAGTGTGACTTAGGCTTTGGTTTATGTTGTAATAAGACCATTATTGTTTGATTGTTAATTGTTGAACTTTGGAATTGTTTGGATTGTTGAAGCATGTACTAGCATGATTGATATGTTGTTAATCATTTCCTAGGGAGCATACCTATAGTTTGATTGATGTCCGTGTCGTTGTTGATTATGTGCCATATGTTACTAAATATGCCTAGGATTGATGCATTTAGTGGATCTAATTAATGGTTGAGTATGGAGTATTTGGAATGCACTTAGTATAACGAAACTTTTGGTTCCAGACCCAAAGTTTCGAAACCTTTGATCACCAAGAACTGAAAGTTGCTAGAAATTAAACTTTAGTCCCAATATCTTCCTTTGTTCGATTAAGGTGCTTACCGATGTTATTTTGAGCTGAAATTTTGCATGCAAGTATAAAGTTGATTTAATTTCAAGATGGTAATCCTAATTTGGCTGAAGTTCTTGTATTTTGGAAGATTTACATTTTGGTCCCTAAATTGGAAGAACATGTAATTGATGATGTTAGAATGATCCGTTTGAGTTGAAATTTGCTGTGAGGAACTCTTGTATGTTTAATTGAACTTTGATGAAGAGAATTTATATTTTTTTTATAGGATTTAAAAGTTTTACGTTTTAGTCCTTAATCTATGTTAGTGTTTAATAGGATGGTTGTTTTAAATTAATGTGTTACCGATAATGCTTTGTATGAGACCTTGTCACGTAGGAATAAGATTGTGCATCTAGTAAGATAAAACAAAAAAAATAAAGCAGTTTTAGGATTGTTTATCAAATCGAAACTTGGCGGGTTTGGTTTGATATTCCCCGTGTAACCCGTTAGTGCCAGTTCCGTCTTGGCCGGGCTAAGGGGGTTACACAAAACATGCTCATGCATTTCCATAAATCTCATTGCATTAACAACATAATACCTTTGTCGATAGTAGCCGAAACTCATATCGGTTTATCAAAAACATATACTTTACTTACTCTTGAACTATGGAAGGTTTTCACACTCTCCCATAGTCCCCAAAACAGAACCGTACCAAACACGATTCGCTTTAAATCCGTAATCACTCATCAACAAGCGAAACAAGCTTTCGCCACTATCCGATGATCGCGCCAACGCACCAGCAATCAAGAACCTTCTTGTACCTCTTCTACAACATTAAAAACAGAGCATTCTCACATCATAACATGCTCAAACCCACAGCCATATCCGATCACCATAAAACTACCGAAAACTTAGCCGAAAAGACAGTAAACTAAGCCGAAACGCATCCGAACAACATCAGCCCAAAACCTAATGAATCTAACATCTAATCCACTTCAATTATGAACCAAAAACACATCCAAACCATCCTTATATCTCCAGCAACATTAAAGCATCTAAAACAGCCCCAAAACAACCGAAAAGTACCTTAAAACTACACCGATTGCATTATTCCGGCATTAAATCAATGTGCTATCAAATGAAGATTCAATTAATCATTTAATTAACATAAAAACAAAATTGAATCCATCTAATTCCAATATTAAATGAGATCCAAAAAGATTTCACAAAAACTTTCACAAAAACACTAGATCTAACATTAAAAACATAGAATCAAGTTTTTATTCAAAGATTAGCAAGCTAATACTTGGGAATTTCAATAAAGAATCTTAGAAAAGAATAAAAATACAGAAAATTACCTTCAAGATCTATTCACCAAAAAGATGTAATTTCCTCTTCTTGATTCCTTGCAATTTGATGTTGATTTCATGAAATCGATGCTTAAGTTTTGTAAAGGATGGAAAGATGATGCAAATGATGTAATCTTTGTTGAAAAAGATGCAAAAAAATCAGCAAGGAATTGAAGAGAAAAGATGAAGAGAAAGTAGAGAGAAAATGAGAGAAAAAGATGAGAGAAAATGAGAGAAAAGTGGTTTTGAGAGAAAATGATTAAAAATCTATAATTAAAGTAATTGAAATACATTTTGGTGAATAAATCATTATTAAAAATTAGAAATGGGTTTATGGTCCTCTAAGGATTCTAAGTTTAGCTTGCTTTTCAATTTAGTCACTAAAACATCAATATTTTCGAAAATTACCAAATAAGTCCTCAAATTTTTCCAAAAATTATAAATTGGTCACTTATGCATAATTAGGCATAATTAAAAATCAATAACAAATCCAAATTACTTTCTTTTAATTTTGAAACATGTTTTTAATATTTCAAACCATATTCCAAAATTATTATTTTTCTTAATTAAAAATATTCTTATTTTATCTTTCCCGAAATAATGAACCAGGGAACCGGATTTGACCCGAATCGAATTCTCCTAACTAAGCCTAAACTAATAACCCCAAAAACGGGATGTTACAACTCTCCCCCTCTTAAGAAAATTTCATCCTCGAAATTTACCTGAAGTAAACAAGTGAGGAAACTGCTCCTCTATGCTTTTCCTTGTCTCCCAAGTTGCTTCTTCCTCACCTCGGTGTTTCCAAAGCACTTTAACCAAATCTACGGTCTTCCCCCGAAGAACCTTTGTATCCACATCCAAAATCCTCATCGGTTCTTCCTCATAACTCATATCCTCTCTTAACTCGATCTCCTCGACAGGTACCACATGAGAAGGATTCGATCTATATCTACGAAGCATTGACAAATGAAAAACATCATGCATCTTACTCAACTCCTCTGGCAACCTCAACCTATAAGCAACAGGACCAACACGCTCCAACACCTCATATGGTCCAATAAAACGAGGACTCAACTTCCCCTTACGTCCAAACCTCATTACCTTCTTTCATGGAGAAACCTTAAGAAACACTTTGTCCCCAACATCATACTCTATCTCCCTACGCTTTAAATCGGCATAGGACTTCTGCCTATCCGAAGCTTCCTTAAGTTTAGCACATATCAACTTAACTTTCTCATCCGTATCCTTCAACACTTGAGGCAAAGAAACATACTTCTGTCCAACTTCCTTCCAACACAAAGGTGTACGACACTTACGCCCATATAACGCCTCAAACGGTGCCATCTGTATACTTGTCTGAAAACTATTATTATAAGCAAACTCTACCAACGACAATTGCTTCTCCCAAGAACCTTGAAACTCGATGACACAACACCTCAACATATCCTCTAAAGTCTGAATAACACGTTCAGACTGTCCATCCGTCTGTGGATGATAAGCTGTACTAAAGCTAAGCCTCGAACCCAAAGCTATCTGCAAACTCCTCCAAAACTTAGATGTAAACCGCGGATCTCTATCCGATATGATCGACTTAGGCACACCATGCAATCTTACCACCTCAGAAACATACAAATCCGCCAACTTATCCATGGAGTACGTCGTATGCACTGCAAGAAAATATGCACACTTCGTAAACCTATCAACAATCACCCAAATAGAATCCTTTTTGGACGGTGTTAAAGGCAACCCCGTCACAAAATCCATGGTGATTCTCTCCCATTTCCATTTCAGAACTTGAACCGGTTGTAACAAACCTGCAGGGAACTGATGTTCAGCTTTCACCCGCTGACACACCATACAACGAGATACAAACTCCGTCACATCCTTCTTTAAACCAACCCAAAAGTAAACACTTTTGACATCTCTATACATCTTCACACTACCTGGAAGCATAGCAAACGGACTAGTATGAGCTTCCACCAAGATAGCTTGCCTCAACTCTTGATCATCCGGCACCACAATCCGACCTCTAAAACACAACACCTCATCATCATCAAAATGATAATCGGTCGGTCTACCCTCAGCAATATCCTCCACAAAAGGTACCAAAGCCTCATCCTCTAACTATTTCACCTTGATCATCTCAACCAAAACAGGTTTTACTTGCAACTCCGCTACCAAACCACCTTCCTTAGAAATACTGAATCTGGCAAACATTTCTCTCAACTCAACAGCCGCCTTACGGCTCAAAGCATCAGCCACTACATTGGCTTTCCACGGATGATACTCAATAGATAAATCATAATCCTTTAGTAACTCCATCCATCTTCGTTGCCTAGGATTCAAATCCTTTTGTCACATGAGATACTTCAAACTCTTATGATCCGTATATATAGTACACTTCTCCCCATACAAATAATGTCTCCAAATCTTCAAAGCAAAAACCACCGCCGCCAACTCCAAATCATGTGTCGGATAGTTCTTTTCATGTACCCTCAACTGTCTAGAAGCATAAGCTACAACTTTCCCTTTTTGCATCAAAACACACCCAAGACCCACATATGATGCATCACTATAAACCACGAAATCCTTACTGGATTCGAGTTGTACCAACACCGGTGCACTAGTCAACACCTCCTTCAACTTCTCAAAACTCTTTTGTTGGCTTTCTTTTCACTCAAAAGGAACCTTCTTTTGCAACAACTTAGTCATAGGAGCAGCAATGCTCGAAAAACCCTCAACGAACCTACGATAATACCCAGCCAAACCTAGGAAACTCCGAACCTCCAACACCGATCTCGGTTGCTTCCAACCCATAACAGCCTCTATCTTCTTTGGATCAACACTAATACCCCTTTCCGACACCACATGACCAAGAAAAACCATCTCTTTTAACCAAAACTCACACTTACTTAGCTTAGCATATAACTGGTTCTCTTTCAACGCTTGCAACACCAACCGCAAATGCCGATCATGATCTTCCTCGGTACGTGAATACACGAGGATATCATCTATGAACACCACCACAAACTGATCCAAGTACTCATGAAACACTCGGTTCGTCATATCCATAAAAGCAGCAGGGGTATTTGTCAAACCAAATGGCATCACTAAAAACTCATAATGACCATACCTTGTCCGAAAAGCCGTTTTCAACACATCCTCCTCTTTCACTTTCAACTGGTAGTACCCCTATCTCAAATCAATCTTCGAGAACACACTTGCTCCTCGAAACTGATCAAACAAATCGTCAATCCTCGGCAAAGGATACTTATTCTTCACGGTCAACTTATTCAATTGCTGATAATCAATGCACATCCTCATTGTACCATCTTTATTCTTCACAAACAACACCGGTGCATCCTAAGGCGATACACTCGGTCGTATAAAACCACGGTCAAGCAACTCCTGCAACTGCATCTTTAACTCTTTTAACTCCTTAGGTGCCATATGATACGGAGCAATAGACACTGGATTAGTACCAGCATAAGTCTCTATACTAAACTCTACATCACGGTCGGGAGGTAATCTTGGTAACTCCTCAGGAAAAACTTCCGGAAAGTCACATACTGTTCAAATGTCCTGCACCCGAACCTCTCTTATCCCTGGGTTCATTACATATGCTAGATATGCCATACCACCATGTTGCATCAACCTTTCTGCTTGTAAGGCCGAAACTACATTGGATAAGAATCCAGTATATTCACTCTTAACCACAACCTCGCTACCATCTAACAACCTCAAGGTAACCCGTTTCTTTTCAAAATCCACCACAGCTCTATACTCTGTCAACCAATCAACCCCCAAGATAAGGTCAAAACCATGAAAAGGTAACTCCATCAAGTCAACCTCAAAGACATGCCCTTGTACCTCCAACGGACATCTCCTATACAACCTTTTTACGGTCACTGTCTCACCCAAAGAACTAGTAACCACAACTCCCACATCTAACATATCAACAGGGATATCCAACATATATGCATGCTCACTCAATACATAAGAATACGTAGACCCCGAATCTATCAAAGAAAACAACGGTACATTTCATAAAGAAAAAGTACCTGCAACCACATCCGTAGCATTACGGGTCCCGCGCTGAGCATACACTCTACGGCCATCTCCCTGTCTCAGAAAAGGACCTCTACCTCCACCACGTCCTCTGCCAGGCACCACGACAGCCTCAGCTCGGTTACCAACCTCACCAGCAAACCTCGGACAATCCCTCTTCTTGTGATCCTTAGATCCACAACCAATGCAGGCACCAGTGGCCCACCAACACTCTCCCGGATGGCGTCTAGAACACAAGTTACAAACTGCTATGTCACCACCACCTCTACCAAACTGCTGAGCACGTCCGCCGTTTCCAAAATCACCTCGGCATCGATCAACTCTATATCGGTTGTCCCAAAACCTCTTACCCTTACCACCTTGGGTGCTAGCCTCAGCAAGCCTCTTTCCGACATCAGAAGACTAACTAGCCTCCCTTAGGGACTCCTCGACATCCTTAGCCTGATTCACGAGCACATCAAACTCAGTGTACTCCGTAGCCAACAAGTATGTCTTAATCTCCGGATCCAAACCATATCGGAACCTATCACATCTCTTATGCTCCGTAGGAACCAACTCAGGAGCATAGTGACTCAATCTGATAAACTGTATCTCATAGTCAGCCACACTCCTAGTGCCTTGCACCAGGGACATAAACTCTCTCTTCCGCGCATCCTCGTACTGCGGACCCAAGAACTTCCGCACAAAGGCGGTCCTGAAGTACTCCCAAGTCAGGTTAGCAACTGCTACACCCACTCTCGTGGTAGTCCACCATCTATAAGCATCCCCCTGAAGCAGAGAGACCACACAACCCAACCTACGGGCATCCTGACAGTCCGTCTGATCTAATATCCTCTCGGTGCTAGTCAGCCATTCCTCAGCTGCATTCAGATCAGATCCACGAAACTCAACACCTGCCAAGCTACGCAAACGCTTTAGCGGTAGCCCTGGGGTAACTACAACGACAGGTGCGGGAGCCGGTACATACACTCCATCCATGGCCGCCTAAAACGCACCCATCATAGCCTGTATAAACGGTGCAAACTCTTCAAACTGGCCTCCCACTGGAACTGGAGGCACACTAGTGGGTGGCACGCCAGCTGGTGGAAGAGGTGGAAGTGGTTCCTCCCTTACAGTCGCTTCTCCCTCTGCCTGACAATCAGTGATCAAGCTCGCACTCACACGTGTCTCACGTCTCGGAGGCATTATCCAAAAACTTCAAACATGCAATTTTAAAAACATAATATCAAGACATTATAAACTTACATTCGGGCAAGATCCAAGGGAAACCGAAGAACATCTAAAAACATGTTGGCATTGGCAATGTGTAACTGACCACCTCTTTTACTCATGATCATTCTATGTACACTCACAATATATAGGTATGCATACAACAAAGACATATCATGTTCAGTCTATCATTCTAACACACCAACGCAAACATAGCAAACCAATACATACTTTGACAAATCAACTACACACTATACAAACCTACAACACATTTTATTCAACCTGGCTCTGATACCATCAAATGTAACACCCTTGGCCCGGCCTAGACGAAACCGGCACTAATGGGTTACACGGGGAATATCAAACTAAACCCGCGAGGGTCCGATTTGATAAACAACCCTAAAACCGTTATATTTTTTTATTTTATCTTACCTAGATGCACAATCTTGTTCCTACGTGAATAGGTCTCAAACAAAGCATTATCGGTAACACATTAGTTAAAAGCAAACATCCGATTAAACACTAACATAGATTAAGGACTAAAACGTAAAACTTTTAAATTCAATTAGTAAGGTAGAAATTCTTTCCATCAATAATCAATTAAACATTCAAGAGTTCCTCGTAGCCAATTTCAACTCAAACAGATCATTCTAACATCATCAATTGCATGTTTCTCTAATTTAAAGACCAAAACGTAAATCTTCTAAAACACAAGGACTTCATCCAAATTAGATTAACCATCTTGAAATTAAATCAATTTTATACTTGCATACAAAATTTCAGCTCAAAATAACATCTATAAGTACCTTAATCGAACAAAGGAAGATAACCGGGACTAAAATATAATTTCCAGCAACTTTCAATTCTTGGTGATCAAAGGTTTTGAAACCTTCCCAGAGGTTCCGAAACTTTTCGAAAAAGGTTTCGAAACTTATCGCGTCCAGTAGCTCCCCAGAATTGAAACTGCCCGCAAGGTTTCGAAACCTTGTGAAGGTTTCGAAACTATTTGACAAAGGTTTCGGAACCTTCACCCAAAGGTTTCGAAACTTTGGGTCTGGAACCAAAAGTTTCGTTGAACTAAGTGCACACCAACTACTCAATACTCAACCATTAATTAGAATCACTAAATGCATCAGTCCTAGGCATATTTAGCAACATGTGGCACATAATTAACAACGTCACGGACATCAATCAAGCTATAGGCATGCTCCCTAGAAAGTGATTAACAACATATCAATCATACTAATACATGCTTCAACAATTCAAACAATTCCAAAGTTCAACAATTAATAACCACACAATAATGGTCTTATTACAACATAAACCAAAGCCTAATTACACACTCTTCACATAGGTTGGGTTACACATTACCTTGCCCAATTTATTTGCCAAAAACATACCAAATTCAAAGTGATTCTTCCCCTTGGTTTCCTTGCCTCGAACGAAGCTCCAAGTGCCTTTATTTCTCTGCAAGGATGAAAAGAGAGCTTAAGCAAACATGCTTAGTGAGGAAGCTCTACACAAATCATCAATGCATCTATTTAAAACCGTGAAGAAACCATACTTTGTAATACATTGTTAAATCATGCATGCTAACATCTCATGCTCATGTTCTTTAAATCATATACTTCCTTGAGTTCATATAATCTTATCAAAACAACTTATAAATGATGCTCAATGTCCAATTCAAAATTCATGTATGTATATTGGCATTCTGGTGACCACTTAATGTGAACCTTGAGTTCACCGAATACACGGATTCATTGTTAGGGACCATTGTCTCGTCATGACACGAAGTCACCATTGACATGACACTAAGTCACCATTAGCACTACCACGCACGATCGGAAACATAGTCACCCTTGTTACGTGTAGGCGGCTCTACCACGCACGATTGGATAAAAAGTCACCCTTGTTACGTGTAGGCAATATTCTATATTCTCAATTTTGTTTATAGTGCACTTAAGACAATCCTAATGACATGTTATTCGTATTTGAATCTAAAGTTAGTGTCACTAAGCCAATATCATAATCAAATGTGCATGATAACTTGCTTCTCACAATGCATGCATAATATGTTCAACAAATGAACCAAAAGCCATTCCCAAAGGTACCATCACATATAAGGCAATTAACCATATTGTATTCCAAAACATTTCTCATAATTTTCCATAATCATGGATGCTAAATAAGCTATGCATTTAAGCAAGTATCTCCCATGTATGCATCAATTCAAAACTTGCTCATGCATTTCCATAAATCTCATTGCATTACCAACATAATACCTTTGTCGATAGTAGCCGAAACTCATATCGGTTTATCAAAAACATATACTTTACTTACTCTTGAACTATGGAAGGTTTTCACACTCTCCCATAGTCCCCAAAACAGAACCGTACCAAACGCGATTCGCTTTAAATCCGTAATCACTCACCAACAAGCGAAACAAGCTTTTGCCGCTATCCGATGATCGTGCCAACGCACCAGCAATCAAGCATCTTCTTGTACCTCTTCTACAACATTAAAAATAGAGCATTCTCACATCATATCATGCTCAAACCAGCAGCCATATCCGATCACCATAAAACTACCGAAAACTTAGCCGAAAAGACCGTAAACTAAGCCGAAACGCATCCGAACAACATCAGCCTAAAACCTAATGAATCTGACATCTAATCCACTTCAATTATGAACCAAAAACACATCCAAACCATCCTTATATCTCTAGCAACATTAAAGTATCTAAAACAACCCCGAAAAACACCTTAAAACTACACCGATTGCATTATTCCGGGATTAAATCAATGTGCTATCAAATGAAGATTCAATTAATCATTTAATTAACATAAAAACACATTTGAATCCATCTAATTCCAGCATTAAATGAGATCCAAAAAGATTTAACAAAAACTTTCACAAAAATACTAGATCTAACATTAAAAACATAGAATCAAGTTTTTATTCAAAGATTAGCAAGCTAATACTTGGGAAATTCAATAAAGAACCTTAGAAAAGAATAAAAACATAGAATGATTCCTTACAATTTGATGTTGATTTGATGAAATCGATGCTTAGGTTTTGTAAAGGATGGAAAGATGATGCAAATGATGTAATCTTTGTTGAAAAAGATGCAAAAAAATCAGCAAGGAATTGAAGAGAAAAGATGAAGAGAAAGTGGAGAGAAAATGAGAGAAAAGTGTTTTTAGAGAAAATGATTAAAAATCTCTAATTAAAGTAATTAAAATACATTTTGGTGAATAAATCATTATTAAAAATTAGAAATGGGTTTATGGCCCTCTAAGGATTCTAAGTTTAGCTTGCTTTTCAATTTAGTCACTAAAACATCAATATTTTCGAAAATTACCAAATAAGTCCTCAAATTTTTCCAAAAATTACAAATTGGCCACTTATGCATAATTAGGCATAATTAAAAATCAATAACAAATCCAAATTGCTTTCTTTTAATTTTGAAACATGTTTTTAATATTTCAAACCATATTCCAAAATTATTATTTTTCTTAATTAAAAATATTCTTATTTTATCTTTCTCGAAATAATGAACCGGAGAACCCGATTCGACCCGAATCGAATTCTCCTAACTAAGTCTAAACTAATAACCCCAAAAACGAGATGTTACACAATGCAATCGCACAACACTGCCTCGGCAAAACTGCATATTACTGCCTTGACAGTGAAGAAACTCCCCTACCGCGGCAATCCATTGCTCTTAGGTGGATTTTACTAAAGTTCGGCAAAGTGTCCTTAGATGACTCCACTTATCCCTAGGTCGATGTACTTTTGCTGGCCAGTCCTTGATGATACTTCCCGGGTGAATCAATTATAATCATCAACCAATCCCACACTTCTTTTAGTTGTTGAAACTCTTAACCTATCTCTAGACCGAGTTAGTGTTTCCCGATTGAAACATTGTACTTATTCCTTTCGTAAATATAACTCTCATGATATTAGATAAATGAATTACTTACAAACTTCTCTCTCGAGCTTGAATGTAAGAACAAAGAATGACAAAGAATAAGCAAACTTTGATATTTTATTGCATTGAAACAAGAAACAATATTCAATCTCTTCACACTAATTATTCATGGGGAAACCAAGGATCCAACAATCCTAATCCCCAAACACGGAACCAGAATACTAATGAGCCCAAGAATTTTCAAGCGAATATGCCATGGCATAATTCGAACAAGGGGGCATCATCATCATCAAATACAAGTTCTTTGGAGGTAATTATACAAGAATTTATTCTAAGTACCAAGACGATGCTTCAAGAGCATACTACAACCATCAAGAACCATGGTAATTTATTACAAAGCCACGGTACTTCGTTGCGAAATCTGGAGAGTCAGGTTGGCCAAATTGCCATGGCATTACAAGAGCGTCAGCCTAGACGTTTGCCGAGTGACACTAAATTCAGTAAGCCACATGGTAAAAAGCAATGTAGCGCGATCACACTAAGAAGTGATACTCAAATTAATCAACAATATAAGTTTGGGGGGAAGACGACTAATGATTCCTTACCCAAACCTGTGCAAGAAGAAATGCTTGGACAAATTCTCGAGAAAAATAAGAAGGAAGGTTTGACAAATGATTCTGCTGATGGAGTGAGCAGAAATGTCATGAAAAAAATCAATTCTTACCACAACAGTAGAAGAAGTTAGGCCCCTACCACCCTTTCCCCAGAGTCTGAAGAAGCACAATGATGAGATTTAGTTCAAAAAGTTCATTGATAAATTAGATTAGTTGTACATAAATGTCCCACTCTTGGAGGCAATTGACTAGATGCCCACTTACGCCAAATTTCTCAAGGAGATAGTCACGAAGAAGTGGAAAGTAGAGAAGTTCGAGACAATTGCCACATCAAAAGAGTACTACTCAGTCTTAAGCCAACTGCCATTGAAGAAAAAGGATCCAGAAAGCTTCATTATTCCGTGTGGTATTAGAGGTAAGATCGTTGAGAAAGTACTCTGTGATCTTGGATCAAGTGTAAATTTGATGCCCAAGTCAATTTTTGTGAAGCTTGGCATGGGAGATGCGAGACCCATATTCGTCATATTGCAACTAGACGATCGTTCCCATGTGAGACCCGAGGAGAAGATTGAAGATATCATTGTGAGGGTTGACAAATTTGTGTTTCTAGTCGACTTCCTCATACTTGATTGCGAGGTTGATGCTAATGCACCCATTATCTTAGCGAGGCCTTTCCTAACAACCAATCGCTTTCTCATTGATTATGAGAAGGGTGAGCTTAATATGCGTGTAACAAATTAAAGTTTGACCGTGAACATCAATAGTTCTCTCTAATACATGGATGATTCTGAAGAATGCTAGAGCATATTGGAAGCAGACTCTGAGCTATCAAGGGAAGTTGATCAGTTTTACCACAACAATTTTGTTCAATTGGATGAGTATGAAGAGCTCATAAACGATGATGAAGAGGATGAAACTAGTGAATCTTTATCGTAGATGCAATAATCAGGTCTACTAATTAGCTAGAAATCATTCGAGCTTTGAACCTCTTGACTTCAAGGAATTCATTCCTCCCAAGCCTTCATTACTCAACACACCCAAGCTAGTGCCAAAGACTTTGCCACAACATCTCAAATATGCTTATCTAGATAAAGTTGAGACCCTGAATGTTATTATTTCTGCAAATCTTAAATCTAATCAAGAGAGAAGACTACTTTTTGTTTTGTCATAGAATAAACGAGCAATACGATAGATCATGGCAGATTTAAAGGGGATTAGTCTTACTATCTGTATGCATAAGATACTTCTAGAAGAATGCCATGGCAAATCCATAGAGCCACGGTGTAGGCTCAACCCCATTATGAAGCAAGTTGTTATGAACAAGATTATCAAATGGCTTAATGCTGGAGTTATTTATCCGATATAGAACAATTCATGGGTGATCCCGGTTCAATGTGTGCCCAAGAAGGGAGGCACAACTGTGGTGAGCAATGAAGACAATGAACTATTGATGACGCGAGTAATGACCGGATATAGGATTTATATGGACTATCGCAAGCTTAATAAGGCTACGAAGAAGGACCATTTTCCTCTACCATTCATCGACCAAATGTTAGATCGCTTGGCGGGCAGAGCTTACTATTGATTCTTTGATGGATATTCGCTATCACTTTTTACACCTTTCATGGACAATAATCACTTAATCTATACCGACTTGGATTAAAGCATGTGCTTAATGTGAGATATTTAGATGCTTTGCTTTTGTAACATATAAAGATGATATTTACAAAAAAGACAAGATTTACTATACTTTTGTATATTTGTAGGAATATCTATTGCCGCGACAGCAATTGAGACCGAGGCAGAACCTAAGGCCGCGGTAGTACCTGAAGGACAAGTATCGACATTGTAGGTGAGCTAAAGAGAAAAATGAGGTGATTGTTTCTAGACAAGCAACACACGGATCAGAGCTGGGAAGTGAGTACAAAGCCCAAATCAAAGGCCACGCGGGAAAAGCCTCCTAGTGGGAATAAACGTGAAAATATTTTATTTATGTGCTTGACTTATGTCCTACTCCAAGTTGTATTCCTAATTAGAAAAGGTTTGCCCTAGGTTAAGCCTATATAAACCATAGCCATCCAAGGAGAAGAGAGCATCACAGACAACATAGACTAGAGAGCCGACTTTATCTTAGAGTTTTCTTTAGTTTTCATTATGTTCTAATTTTCTTTAGGCTTAGGTGAAAGTGTTAGAGTATTAGTGAGAAGAGATTGAACTTTGTTTCTTGTTTCAATGCAATAAAATATCAAGGTTTTCTTATTCTTTGCCATTCTTTGTTCTTGCATTCAAGATCGGGATAGAAGTTTATGTGTAATCCATTTATCTAATATCAGGAGAGTTAGATTCACGAAAGGAATAAATACGGTATTTTAATCGGGAAATACTAACTTGGCTTAGGAATAGGTTAGAGGTTCAGCGGCTAAAAGAAGTGTGGGATTGGTTGATGATTATAATTGATTCACGCCGGGAGGTACCATCAAGGACTGGTCATCAACAGTACTTCGACCTAGGGATAAGCGTAGTCATCAAAGGATACTTTACCGAACTTTGGTAAATTCCACCCAAGAGCAAGGGATTACCGTGAGAAACTAGCATCATCATTGTCGAGGTAGTAAAATTGCAGTTCTGCTGAGGCAGTGTTGAGTAATTGCATTGGACAAAAATAAGTCAATTGAATCCACTATACAACACAACTGGATCCTGACCATTTCTTAATCTTCTTACTCTCTTATTATTTAGTTTTCTTTATTCAAGTTATTTAGTTTATTCCAACCCAATTAATTTGTGTTTTTATTTCTTTTACATAGCAAGAAAACAAAAGAAGACATATTGAGTAGACCAATTCCTGTGGAGACGATACACGATAATACTTATCACTTTATTACTTGCGACGTGTATACTTATACTATTTGCACACTTTTGACACGCGACAAGTTTTTGACGCCGTTGCCAGGGATTGACAACTAAATTTTATTTTCATTATTTTGTTGCTTATTTTTTATTTATATTTTACTTTGGTTTTTCTTGGTGTATGACCAGGGCAAACCCAACCAAGTCTTTATACGAGTTAGATCTCGAGATTGAATGCACGCGTCAAAGGTTGAGGAGACAAATCCAAGAAGCGATGGCAGTCAATCCAGAGAAAAAAACCTACCTGCCGGTAATGGAGGCCTTTCGCCGCGACCACTGCCGCAATAACTCACTGTCATAGATTTCCTGGAAGAGGATTTGAATGGGTTAAATCCTGAAGTGGTTACATCAGAAATAGAAGTAGCCCACTTTGAACTGAAACTTGTCATGTTCAATATGCGTAATACTATTGAACAGTTTGGTGGGTCTATGACAGAAGAAGCCAGGCAACATCTTAAGTCATTCATGGAGATCTATAATTCCTTCAAAATCCAAGGAGTCTATGAAGATGTCTTGATATTGAAATTGTTCCCCTATTCACTGAGGGATAGGGCAAAAATCTAGTTGAATAACATCCAACAGGATCAATAGGATCTTGGAGTGAACTTTGCCATGATTTCATTACACGTTTTAATCCTACTAATTTATATGATCGTAATTGTAATGAAATTACTTCTTTTTGACAAGCAGATGATGAACCTATGTTTGAGGCATGGGAACGCTATAGGGAGCTACTACACAAGTGTCCTTTACATGTATTCCCATTGTGGACACAAGTGACCATGTTTTATAATACTACCAATGCCCCAACAAGGATGATGTTAGATGCCTCTGCCAATGGAACACTCCTTGATAAAACACTTGAGGAAGCTATAGAGATTTTAAAAAATATCGCCAAGAACGATTTTCAATTTGCTACATCTAGGCAAGGAGTAAGATGCCAAGCTACGATGAATGAATTCGAAATATCCAATTCAGTGGTAGCAATTGGCCTCTCTTACTAAGATGGTGCAAAGCATGTAAATGCAGCACATACCCATGAGGTTAAGTCCATAGATTCTTTCTGTAATTTAAGTGGTGGTAACCATAGTTCTTCTGAATGTATGCAAAATCAAGAGTCTAGCCTTTATGTTGGAAATTACATTAGAAACAACATGATGTCCAACACATACAATCCATCATAGAAAAGGCATCCTAACTTCTCATGGAGTAATCCCAACAATGCCTTGAATCCAACTACTCAACCCCTAGGTTTCCAACAACAAATACAACATCTGTCGCTGCCGCAGGTACAACAACCAATGTCACAGCAGCAGATGCATCAGCAACAGCCTGTAAGTTCACTAAAAAATTCTCTTAAGCCCTTTATGATGAAAACAAAATCATACATGGCAAAGAATAGTAACTTCATCAAAAGAACAGATGCAATCATAAATAGAACTGAGATGAGATTACAGAACTAAGAGGCAACTATCAAATCATTGGAAACTCAGGTTGGATAGTTTGCTCAAAACCTGAATACTAGACCACAAGGAGGATTACCAAGCAATACTGAAGTTGCAAAGGTAATGCGCCATGAACAATGCAAGGCAATTACTACTAGGAGTGGTCTACAACTTAAGGAGGTGTTAGGAAACTCAGCAGATGAAGTCCCACCAGTGGAATAAGAAGAATCAGACAAAGAGGACCTAGATGCTGAACCAAAAGATCATGTCACAAAAATACCAGCAGAAAGCACTGCCCCAACAGAAAAATCGGCAGTATCACGCTCAGTTACCGAGACAGCAAAAGAATCAGTGGTGCCAGGCATTAAATTCAAAACTAATGAGACCCTAGAAGAGATACGACCACCACCACCTTTTCTACAAAGGTTGAAAAAGCAGAAACATGACCACCAATTTAAAATATTTGCCTTCCCCAATTTATTTGCCAATAACATACCAAATTCAAAGTGATTCTTCCCCTTGGTTTCCTTGCCTCGAACGAAACTCCAAGTGCCTTTATTTCTCTGCAAGGATGAAAAGAGAGCTTAAGCAAACATGCTTAGTGAGGAAACTCTACACAAATCATCAATGCATCTATTTAAAACCGTGAAGAAACCATACGTTGTAATACATTGTTAAATCATGCATGCTAACATCTCATGCTCATGTTCTTTTAAATCATATACTTCCTTGAGTTCACATAATCTTATCAAAACAACTTATAAATGATGCTCAATGTCCAATTCAAAATTCATGTATGTATATTGGCATTCTAGTGACCACTTAATGTGAACCTTGAGTTCATCGAATACACGGATCCATTGTTAGAGACCATTGTCTCGTCATGACACGAAGTCACCATTGACATGACACTAAGTCACCATTAGCACTACCACGCACGATCGGACACATAGTCTCCCTTGTTACGTGTAGGCGGCTCTACCATGCACGGTTAGACACAAAGTCACCCTTGTTACGTGTAGGCAATATTCTGTATTCTCAATTTTGTTTATAGTGCACTTAAGACAATCCTAATGACATGTCATTCGTATTCGAATCTAAAGTTAGCGTCACTAAGCCAATATCATAATCAAATGTGCATGATAACTTGCTGCTCACAATGCATGCATAATATGTTCAACAAATGAACCAAAAGCCCTGCCCAAAGGCACCATCATATATAAGGCAATTAACCATATTGTATTCCAAAACGTTTCTCATAATTTTCCATAATCATGGATGCTAAATAAGCTATGCATTTCAGCAAGTATCTCTCATGTATGCATCAATTCAAAACATGCTCATGCATTTCCATAAATCTCATTGCATTACCAACATAATACATTTGTCGATAGTAGTCGAAACTCATATTGGTTTATCAAAAACATATACTTTACTTACTCTTGAACTATGAAGGGTTTTCACACTCTCCCATAGTCCCCAAAACAGAACCGTACCAAACACGATTCGCTTTAAATCCGTAATCACTTACCAACAAGCGAAACAAGCTTTCGCCGCTATCCGATGATCGCACCAGTGCACCAGCAATCAAGCACCTTCTTGTACCTCTTCTACAACATTAAAAACAGAGCATTCTCACATCATAACATGCTCAAACCAATAGCCATATCCGATCACCATAAAACTACCGAAAACTTAGCCGAAAAGACCATAAACTAAGCCAAAACGCATCCGAACAACATCAGCCCAAAACCTAATAAATCTAACATCTAATACACTTCAATTATGAACCAAAAACACATCCAAACCATCCTTATATCTCCAGAAACATTAAAGCATCTAAAATATCCCCTAAAACAACCGAAAAGCACCTTAAAATACACCGATTGCATTATTCCGGGATTAAATCAATGTGCTATCAAATGAAGATTCAATTAATCATTTAATTAACATAAAAACACAATTGAATCTATCTAATTCCATCATTAAATGAGATCCGAAAAGATTTCACAAAAACTTTCACAAAAACACTAGATCTAACATTAATAACATAGAATCAAGTTTTTATTCAAAGATTAACAAGCTAATACTTGGGAATTTCAATAAAGAACCTTAGAAAAGAATAAAAATCCAGAAAATTTCCTTCAAGATCTATTCACCAAAAAGATGTAATTTCATCTTCTTGATTCCTTGCAATTTGATGTTGATTTGATGAAATCGATGCTTAGGTTTTGTAAAGGATGGAAAGATAATGCAAATGATGTAATCTTTGTTGAAAAAGATGCAAAAATCAGCAAGGGATTGAAGAGAAAAGATGAAGAGAAAGTGGAGAGAAAATGAGAGAAAAAGATGAGAGAAAATGAGAGAAAAGTGGTTTTGAGAGAAAATGATTAAAAATCTCTAATTAAAGTAATTAAAATACATTTTGGTGAGTAAATTATTATTAAAAATTAAAAATGGGTTTATGGCCCTCTAAGGATTCTAAGTTTAGCTTGCTTTTCAATTTAGTCACTAAAACATCAATATTTTCGAAAATTACCAAATAAGTCCTTAAATTTTTCCAAAAATTACAAATTGGTCACTTATGCATAATTAGGCATAATTAAAAATCAATAACAAATCCAAATTACTTTCTTTTAATTTTGAAACATATTTTTAATATTTCAAACCATATTCCAAAATTATTATTTTTCCTAATTAAAAATATTCTTATTTTATCTTTCCCCGGAACAATGAACCGGAGAACCCGATTCGACCCGAATCGAATTCTCCTAACTAAGCCTAAACTAATAACCCCAAAAACGGGATGTTACACCATCATGAATCTGTCCATTAAAGAGTGTTGTCTCTTTGTTTTTGGCACCCAAAACATGTTTCCCTAAATGTTGGTTGGTTGTGTCTCTTGGGGAGGGATCATCTCCTTCCATGGTTGAGCTGTAGGTTGTAGAGTGAGCTATGATGAGGTGGATGAACTAAGGTTGAGTTGGGTTGAGCAAAGCTAGCTAGCTGATTTAGCTAGCTGAAAGTTCATTTTTGAGTGATGATTTGAGCTGAACGGCTAACCCCCTAGCTGAGTGAACTTATCCTTAGGGCCATAATACTCTCTTCAATCCATAAGAGTGGGTAGGAGCTGATTCGAATTCCCTATGGATGGAAATTCACCATTTGTCGTTTTGAGCTCATTATGGATTCGTGAACTGGAATGAAGCTAGCATCCACTTCATTGCGTTGCCTAGGAGTGTTTGGTACATTTTAGTGTTGATCGAAGGCTGGTAAGTGCCTCAAACAACGATTCTTTATTTTGAGCTAAAATGGTGTATTCGAGCTAAAACGGAGCTGGCCAATAATCCCTTAAGCTGTGTTTAACATAACCTGCAAATAAACAACGTAAACTAATAAGTTTGATGTTACTAAACATGTGTTGAATATTAATAATGTATAATATAAGCTAGATAAAGTTGTAGTTCTATACCAATTACTAAGTTATCAATAGTAATATAAGGAAATAAACATTATAGGTATATATAATATGAGATGGAAAACGAGTGTAGCACATGAATTGAATAAATAAAGAGGATTAAGTAGAACTCTCTGATTGGACTTGTGTGACTTAGGGTATGGGCAAAATTTAAGGTTGGGCGTGCACATATCATCTAACCTATCCCTAGATCGAGTTAGTATTTTCTGACTAGAAAAATACTTTACTTATTCCTTTCATGAATTTAACTCTTCTGATATTAGATACATAGATCTCTCACAAACTTCTCTCTCGAGCTTGAATGAAAGAACAATAAATGACAAATAATAAGAAAACCTTGATATTTTATTGCATTGAAACAAGAAAAAAAAGCTCAATCTTTTCTCACTAATACTCTACAACTTTTATCTAAGACTATAAAAAAGTAGATAAATAACGGAAAATAAAGAAAACTCTAAAATCTAAGTTGAACTCACTAATCTGGCTCTCTAGTATGATGTCTCTTTCTTCCTTGGACGGCTATGGTTTATTATATAGGCTTGGCCTAGGGTAAACCTTTCCTAAGTAGGAATACAACTTGGAGTAAAACACAAGTTAATTACATAAATAAAAATATTTGTTTTATTTCAAAGTTTATTCCCACAAGGATTCTTTTCCCGCGTGGCCTTTGACTTTGATTTTCTATGCGCTTCCCAGCTTCGATTCTTATGTTGTTTGCCTTAAAACGGATACCGTATTTTTCTCTTCAGATCACTTACAATGTCAACATTTGTCCTTCAAGTGTTGTCGCGGTCTTCGATGCTGCCATGGCAACAGATTTTCTTGCAAATGCACAAAGGTGCAGTAAATGTTACATTTTCTATAAATATCATCTTTATCTATTATAAAAGCAAAATATCTAAATATCTCACATTAAGTTCATGCACTAGTCCAAGTAGGTGTAGATTAAGTAATTATTGTTCATGAAAGGTGTAAAAAAGTGATAATCTTTTGAGCACTAATCACACCCCTAAAATCGAACTATTGTTTGTCCTCAAGCAATGCAAACCATCAAATTGACAAACCCTATTCTCTATTGGTCATACGTTTTCATCTATTTTCCCCACCATAACTATGCATATTCTTTAGACTTAACCTTTCGGTTACTCAAGGATTTACCCAGAATCAAGCTATAAGATTTTGTGAGTGTGTGAGTTTTTGTAGACAATTTTGATTAAAGGCTTTCTTAGACAAACTCTAAGTTCAAGACAAGTGTTGCATGTAAAAAGTGCGCAATTAGTGCAAGTGTACATGTCGTAAGTAATAAATTGATAAATATTATCGAATATCATCTCTACAGAGATTGGTCTACTCAATATGCCTTCTTTCTCTTTCTTGCTCTATAAAAGAAATAAAATAAAAACAAAGATGATTTGTGTTGGAGTAAACTAAATAACTTGAATAGTAAAATAAACTAAATAATGAGAGAATAACCAGATTAGGAAAGTGGCCAGGATCCAGTTGTGTTGTATAATGGATTTAATTGGCTTGTTTCTGTCCAATGCAATCACACAACACTGTCTCGGCAACACTGCAGTTTTACTACCTCGATAGTCATGAGCTACGTCCTTCGCTGCAATCTCTTCCTCTTGCGTGGACTTTACTAAGATTCAGCAAAGTGTCCTTTGATGACTCCGCTTATCCCTAGGTCGAAGTACTGTTGATGAGTAGTCCTTGATGATACCTTCTGGCGTGAATCAATTATAATCACCAACCAACCCCACACTTCTTTTAGCCGCTAAATCTAACTCTCCTGATATTAGATAAATAGATCTCTCACAAACTTTCTCCTAAGCTTGAATGTAAGAAAAATGAATGGCAAAGAATAAGCAAACTTTAATTTTTTATTGCATTGAAACAAGAAAACAAAGTTCAATCTCTTCTCACTAATACTCTACAACTTTCACCTTAGCCTAAAAGAAATTAGATAAATAACAGAAAATAAAGAAAACTCTAAAATCTAAGTTGAACTCTCTAATTTGGCTCTCTAGTATGATGTCTCTTTCTTCCTTGGACGGCTATGGTTTATTATATAGGCTTGGCCTAGGGTAAACTTTTCCTAAGTAGGAATACAACTTGGAGTAGAAGACAAGTTAATTACATAAATAAAAATATTTGTTTTATTTCCAAGTTTATTCCCACAAGGATTCTTTTCCCGCGTGGCCTTTGACTTTGACTTTCTATGAGCTTCCTAGCTCCGATTCGTATGCTGCTTGCCTTAAAACTTTCACCTCATTTTTCTCTTCAAATCGTCTATAATATCAACATTTGTCCTTCAGGTACTGCCACGACCTTCGACGCTGCCGCCGCAACAGATTTACTTGCAAATACACAAAGGTGCAGTAAAGTTTACATTTTCTATAAATATCATCTTTACCTGTTACAAAAGTAAAATATCTAAAAATCTCACATTAAGTTCATGCACTAGTCTAACTAGGTGTAGATTAAGTGATTATTATCCATGAAAGGAGTAAAAAATGATAATCTTTTGAGCACTTATCACACTCCTAAACTCAAATTATTGCTTGCCCTCAAGCAAAGCAAACCATCAAATTACAAAACCTTATTCTTTGTTGGTCTTACATTTTCATCTATTCTCCCCACCATAACTATGCCTAATCTTTAGACTTAACCTTTTCGGTTACTCAAGGATTTTCCTGGAATCAAGAAATAAGATTTTGTGAGTGTGTGAGTTATTGTGGACAATATTGATTAAAGGCTTTCTTAGACAAACTCTAAGTTCAAGACAAGTGTTGCGTGTAAAAAGTGCGCAATTAGTGTAAGTGTACACGTCAAAAGTAATAAAGTGATAAGTATTATCGAATATCGTCTTTACAGGGATTGGTCTACTCAATATGCCTTCTTTCGTCTTCTTGATTGGTAAAAGAAATAAAATAAAAACACAAATGATTTGGATTGGAGTAAACTAAATTACTTGAATAATAAAGCAAATTAAATAATGAGAAAATAATCAAATTAAGAAAGTGGCCAGGATCCAGTTGTGTTGTATAGTGGATTCAATTGACTTGTTTCTGTCCAATGCAATCACACAACACTGCCTCGGCAGCACTACAGTTTTACTGCCTCAACAGTTATGAGCTACGTCCACCGCGACAATCCCTTTCTCTTAGTTGGACTTTTACCAAGATTCGGAAAAGTGTCCTTTGATGACTCCGCTTATCCTTAAGTCAAAGTACTGTTGATGACTAGTCCTTGATGATACCTCTCGGTGCGAATCGATTATAATCACCAACCAATCACACACTTCTTTTAGCCGCTAAAACTCTAACCTATCCCTAGGTTGAGTTAATATTTTCTGAATAGAAAAATATCGTACTTATTCCTTTCGTGAATCTAACTCTCCCAATATTAGATAAATGGATCTCTCACAAACTTCTCTCTCGAGCTTGAATGTAAGAACAAAGAATGACAAAGAATAAGGAAACCTTTATATTTTATTGTATTGAAACAAGAAAACAAAGTTCAATCTCTTCTTATAAATACTCTACAACTTTCACCTAAGCCTAAAGAAATTAGAATATAATGGAAAACAAAGAAAACTCTAAATTCTAAGATAAAATCTCGAATTTGGCTCTCTCGTATGATGTGCTCTTTACCTTGGGCGGCTATAGTTTATATAGGCTTGACCTAGGGCAAACTTTTCCTAAGTAGGAATACAACTTGGAGTAAAACACAAGTCAAGTATATAAATAAAAATATTTATTTTATTTCCAAGTTTATTCCCACAAGGATGTTTATCCCGCGTGGCCTTTGACTTTGACTTTCTACGTGCTTCCCATCTCCGATCCTTGTGTTGCTTGTCCAAAAACGTCAACTTTATTTTTCTCTTCAGGTCGCCTACAATATCAAAATTTGTCCTTCAGGTGTTGTCGCGGCCTCAGGTCCTGCCTCAGCCTCAATCACTGCCACAGCATCTGATCTACCTGCAAATGCACAAAGGTATCATAAAGCTTGCATTTTCTATAAATATCATCTTTATAAGTCACAACAACAAAATATCTCAATATCTCACATTAATTACAAGCATTAGTTCAAGTAGGTGTAGATTAAGTGATTATTGTCCATGAAAGGTGTAAAAAGTGATAGTGAATTGCACACTAATCACACCCCCAAACTCGAACTATTGCTTGTCCTCAAGCAATGCAAACTATCAAATTGCCAAACCTTATTCTCTCTTGGTCTTACGTTTTCATCTATTCTCCCCACTATAACTATGCCTATTCTTGAGCCTTAAGCTTTCGGTTACCCAAGGATTTACCCGAAACCAAGCTATAAGATTTTGTGAGTGTGTGAGTTTTTGTGGACAAGTTTGATTAAAGGCTTTCTTAGATAAGCTTTAAGTTCAAGACAAGTAGACTTGAAATTAATGTTCTCTTCTTAAAACAACAATTACTTGAGCCAATTTCGGGTACCTCAAGGATTGTGTTTTCTCATCAAGATTTCCTTTTTTTCTTTTAATAGTCTTTTTAGCATACTAGGCATAAAGAAGAGTGATTTCTAGAGCCGGTGATTGGCACCTCTAGTCATATTTCCAAAAATCTAAGTCTTTATCACCTAAGTTCATTAAAAGAAACCCTGTAACATCCTGATTTTGGGGTTAGTAGTTTGGGCTTTAGTTAGGAGAATTCGATTCGGGTCGAATCGGGTTCTCCGGTTTATTATTCCGGGGGAAAATAAAATAAGAATATTTTAATTAGGAAAAATAATAATTTTTGAATATGGTTTAAAAATATTAAAAATATGTTTCAAAATTTAAAAGAAAGTAATTTGGACTTTATATTGATTTTTAATTATGCTTAATTATGCATAAGTGACCAATTTGTAATTTTTGGAAAATTGGAGGACTTACTTTGTGATTTTCGAAAATTTGATGTTTTAGTGACTAAATTGAACAACAAGCTAAACTTAGAATCCTTGGAGGGCCGTAAACCCATTTTTAATTTTTAATAATGATTTATTCAACAAAATGCTTTTTTATTACTTTAATTAAAGATGATAAATCATTTTCTCTCAAAACTACTTTTTCTCTCCATTTTCCTTCATCTTTTCTCTTCAATTCCTTAATGATTTTTGTATTTTTTTCCACAAAGATTACATCATTTTAATCATCTTTCCATCCTTTACAAAACCTAACCATCAATTTTATCAAATCAACATCAATTTGTAAGGAATCAAGAATGGGAAAATTGCATCTTCTTGGTGAATAGATCATGAAGGTAATTTTCTGGATTTTAATTCTTTTCTAAGGTTCTTTATTGAAATTCCCAAGTATTATCTTGCTAATCTTTGAATAAAAACTTAATTCTATATTTTCAATGTTAGATCTAATGATTTTGTGAATGTTTTTGTGAAATCCTTTTAGATCTCATTCAATGCAGAAATTAGATGGATTTAATTATGATTGTATGTCAATTAAATGATTAATTGAGTCTTCATTTGATAGCACATTAATTTAATCCCGGAATACTGCAATCGGTGTTGTTTTAAGGTGTTTTTTGGTTGTTTTAGGTGCTTAAATGTTTCTGGAGATATAAGGATGGTTTGGATGTGTTTTTGGTTCATAATTGAAGTGGATTAGATGTTAGATTTATTAGGTTTTGGGATGATGTTGTTCGGATGCGTTTCGGCTTAGTTTACGGTCTTTTCGGCTAAGTTTTTGGTAATTTAATGGTGATCGGATATGGCTGTTGGTTTGAGCATGTTATGATGTGAGAATGCTCTGCTTTTAATGTTGTAGAGGAGGTACAAGAAGGTGCTTGCTTTCTGGTGCGTTGTTGCGATCATCGGATAGCGGTGAAAGCTCATTTCGCTTGTTGGTGAGTGTTTACGGACTTAAAGCGAATCGCGTTTGGTACGGTTCTATTTTGGGGACTATGGAAGAGTGTGAAAACCTTCCATAGTTCAAGAGTAAGTAAAGTAAATGTTTTTGATAAACCGACATGAGTTCCGCTACATTCGATAAAGGCATTATGTTGGAAATGCAATGAGATTTATGGAAATGCATGAGCATGATTTGAATTGGTGCACACATGAGAAATACTTGCTGAAATGCATAGCTTATTTAGCATCCATGATTATGGAAAATTATGAGAAATGATTTGGAATACAATATGGTTAATTACCTTATATATGATGGTGCCTTTGGGCATGGCTTTTGGTTCATTTATTGAACATATTATGCATGCATTATGAGTAGTAAGTTATATAATTTGGAATACAATATGGTTAATTGCCTTATATAAAATGGTGCCTTTGGGCATGGCTTTTGGTTCATTTATTAAACATATTATGCATGCATTATGAGCAACAAGTTACCATGCATATTTTATTATGATATTGGCTTAGTGACACTAACTTTAGATTCGAATACGAATGATATGTTATTAGGATTGTCTTAAGTGCACTATAAACAAAATTGAGAATACAGAATAATGCCTACACGTAACAAGGGTGACTTTGTGTCCAACCGTGCATGGTAGAGCCGCCTACACGTAACAAGAGTGACTATGTGTCCGATCGTGCGTGGTAGTGCTATAATGGTGACTTTGTGTCATGTCAATGGTGACTTAGTGTCATGTCAATGATGACTTCGTGTCATGTCAATGGTGACTTCGTGTCATATCAATGGTGACTTCGTGTCATGTCAATGGTGACTTGGTATCATGTCAATGGTTACTTCGTGTCATGACGAGACAATGGTCTCTAACAATGGATCCGTGTATTTGGTGAACTCAAGGTTCACATTAAGTGGTCACTAGAAAGCCATTATACATACATGAATTTGAGAAGGACATTGTACTTCATTTATAAATTGTTTTGATAAGGTTATGTAAACTCAAGGATGCATATGGTTTGAAGAACATGAGTATGAGATGTTAGCATGCATGATTTAACAATGCATTGCAAATTATGGTTTCATCATGGTTTTAAATAGATGCATTGATGATTTTGTGTAGAGCTTCCTCACTAAGCATGTTTGCTTAAGCTCTCTTTTCATCCTTGCACAAAAATAAAGGCACTTGGGGCTTCGTTCGAGGCAAGGAAACCAAGGGGAAGGATCAATTTAAATTTGGTATGATTTTGGCAAATAAATTGGGCATGGCAATGTGTAACCCAACCAATGTGAGGAATGTGTACTTAGGCTTTGGTTTATGTTGTAATAAGACCTTTGTTGCTTGATTGTTAATTGTTGGACTATGGAATTGTTTGGATTGTTGAAGCATGTACTTGCATGATTGTTATATTTTAATCATCTTCTAGGAAGCATGCCTATAGTTTGGGTGATGTTCGTGACGTTGTAAATCATGTGTTATAAGTTGTTAATTAAGCCTAGGAATTATGCATATGGTTGGAAGTGACTAATAGTTGTGTATCGTAATGTTAGAGTTCTCTTAGTGTAACGGAACTTTAGGTTCCAGACCCAAAGTTTCGAAACCTCTAGAAAGGTTCCGAAACCATTGTCAAATAGTTTCGAAACCTTCAGGAAGTTTCGAAACCTTGCGGGCAGTTTCAATTCTGGGAAGCTACTGGACGAGAAAAGTTTCGAAACCTTTTTCAAAAAGTTTCGAAACCTTTGATCACCAAGAATAGGAAGTTGCTGGAAATTATATTTTAGTCCCGAATATCTTCCTTTGTTCGATCAGGGTACTTACATATGCTATTTTGAGCTGAAATTTCGCATGCATGCATTAAGTTGATTCAATTTCAAGATGGTTAACCTAATTTGGATGAAGTCCTTGTATTTTGGGAGATTTACGTTTTGGTCCCTAAATTAGAGAAACATGCAATTGATGATGTCAAAATGATCCGTTTGAGTTGAAACTTGAGTGTTTAATTGAACTTTGATGAAAAGAATTTATGTTTTATTAAAAGGATTTAAAAGTTTTACATTTTAGTCCTTAATTTACTTAAGTTTTTAATCGGACGGTTGTTTTTGATTAATTTGTTTCCGTTAATGCTTTGTATGAGACCTTGACATGTAGGAATAAGATTATGCATCTAGAGGAAAAAAATATAACGGTTTTAGGGTTGTTTATTGAATCGGACCTTCGCGGGTTTGGTTTGATATTCCCCGTGTAACCCGTTAGTGCCGGTTCCTTCTAGGACGGCTAAGGGGGTTACATTTGGTGGTATTAGAGCCAGGTTTGTAAAGTGTAGTTGGTTGGTTAAAGTATGTATAGGATTGCTAAGTTATGTGTTTAAATATGCGATTGATCATGATATGTGTGATTGATCATGATATGTTGTTGGTATGTGAAAATCTATTTATGATGATTGTACTTTGAGTAATGATGGTTAAACTGGGGTTATCGGTTACACATTTCCAATGCCAACATATTTTTAGATGCTCTCAGTTTTCCCTTGGATCTTTCCCGAATGTAAGTTTATTTTATTTGAATATTATGTTTTAAACTGCATGTTTAAAGTTTTTGGAATGTGCTTCCGAGATGTAAGTCATGATCTAGTGTTGGTATGAAATTGATGGTCAAGATTGTGGATGAAACGACTGCTAGGGAGGAGTAATTTCTTCCTCCTCTGCGAGTGTGCCTTCGGTTAGGCAGGAAGGTTAGTTTATGGTGTTGCACCGTTCTATCGGGTGTGTTTTAGTTGCTGAAGCCGGTACGACTATTGAGAATCTAACTAAGGAGTAGTTAACAAGTTGGTAGTTGAAGTTGTAGGAATTGAGGATGTTATTTATGAGTGTGAACAATAATCATGCCTAGAGTAAGAGCACATATAGGTATATATCTATAGATAATGTAGGACATGCATGCATTCTTGAGCATGATATTAGAAATTGCACTTACATGCAAATGCACTTGCATAGGCATTTATGAGGGCATACAGGAAATCATGCATACATTTGTTCACACTTGCGAGTAGCTCCTTGAGGGTGTGAGTGGAGTGTGGTTGGTTCTTTTAAGGTGAAGATGTGGAAAAGAAAAGGGGTTGGAAGGACTTTCTTGTGGTGTTAAGCTGAATGTGTAGTGGGCAAGCTACCCTTTTGGTTAGAGAATAGTCTTGGATGAAGAATGAGAGGTTGGTCTCATAGTTGTGAATGTTTGAAACAGAGGAAAATACCCTAAGTTATGGTTAGTTTGAGTTGGTCATTACTAAAGGTAAGGTTGAGTTTTGCGGATTCTTTCTAGTTAAGATTTGGGGGTTGTAAAAAAGTTGCAGTATATTTTGTAGAGAAAGGCGGGTTGGTGTTATTCTGAGTGATGTGAAATTATTTTATGGAAATTACATGGAATTCTTTGTAGTGTGGTTAGTGTGCAGTTAGATCGGGGGTTGTGACCGATCTGGTATGGTCATGATGGAAGTAAAATGTGAGATATATATATTGGTAAGAAGTTGTGAAATTGGGGGTTTGAATCATAGATTGTTGTGACCTTGAGAGGTTTGGTTATACTATAAAGGAGGAAAGTGTACATGTTGGGTTTAGAGGATGTTAAGTTGAATATTCCTCGGGTAAAGATAGTTTTTGATGGTGTTTGAGGTGGTGTATCGAGGACTGCTGGACAATTTATGGTTTGTATCGATCGTTCAGTCTTATGGGTTTACTTTTATCGAAAAGTGTTTTGAGGTTTTGTGTTCGGTGGGTTCGTGTTTGTGGATGTTTCATCAATATGGTTGCCGCTTTGGCAAGGTTATAAAATAAGAGATATTGGAGCTAGTGAAAGGAATAGTTTTGTAATAACCCAAAATCTGAGTCAAAATCCCCCAAAATAAAGTCAAAATCCCTAGACAAAAACCTTAACTTTTTGGAGATTAAAATTCTGAATTTAAGGACTAAATTGAGAAGTAATAAAACTTAAGGGTCAAAAGTTAAGGATTCAAAAACATTAAACCCCTGAGTGGTAATTTCACCATTTTTCTTATGAAACGTTTTCTTCCTCATTTTTTCCTTAACTGCCGAATCTGTAATAATGGGAGAATTGAATTCCCCTTGATTGTTTCTGGATTAAAATCAGGGTTATAATTTGTTTTTCCTTATTTCGAATCATTTCCTCCCTTTGCTTCTGATATTCTATCGAGTGTTAATCAAGAAAATTGTCTTCCTTCTTGTTCGATTGAGGTAAGAAGCTTGATTGGTTCATTTTATTCGAATCTGTTATAAGTTAATGGTAATAAGTTGAATAGTTGTTGTTTATCGTTTGAATTCATTTTAAGGGGGGGAATCGTGTAATCTGAGATTATATTTAAGAGTTTTATGGTTTGTTCGAATGGTTGGTTGAAGGGTTTTCTTTGATTCATTTCTGGAGGGGTTTTCTATGTTGATTTGAGTGTTTAATCGAATCTGAAGCGTTTAGGATGTTTTAGATCTTAATTAGAATCGGATTGGGAGTAAATGGGGTGGGTTGGTCGAATTTAGAGTTGTTTGGGACCCGAGAAAATTTTCCCAGAAAATCTGGGAAATTCCCAAATTTTCTAGGGAAATAAACAGTCCCTGGAAAATCGGCCCAGACCGAACTGGCCCAGACTCGACCCGTTCGATCTGAACCCGAACCGATCTCCGACCCGTCCGACCCGAACCCGACCTGATCTCCGACCCGAACCCGACCCGGCTGACGTCATTGTTGATGTCATCGCTGACGTCACTGCTAACGTCATCGCTGATATCACTACTGACGTCATCTGCTGACGTCAGTTGCTGACGTCAACATTGACTGATGACGTCACTACTGACGTCAGCGTTGACCAATGCTGACGTCAGCAGTTGACTTTTTTTGACCCGGGCCCACTTTATGTTTTTCGACGTCCTGAATCCAATGGCACTGTCCATTTTTTGAAATTCGAACCCGAAGTATCGTTTTTGGGGGTTTTAAGTTCGATAAGTTGTTTGGAAATTAACTGTAAAAGGTTCTGAATCAATTTTTGTTTGCTTCTGGTGACGAGGATTCCGACCCCGAGCAGTTACCTCCTCCTCCTCCTCCTGTACGAGGATCGATACATCCATATTCAGGACCTTCACGTGAGTAACGGTTAAACTCTGTTTAGATTATTTTTCGGTAATGTGGCATAGTAGGATGTCTAATATGTTCTGTTAATTGTAGACTCTACTCCTGCTCAGCCTGGTGGTAGAGCCGAGTCTAGTAGACGTCAGGGTCGTCGTTGAGTCTTCTGATACAGGTGTGTTCTCTCACGTTCATCTTGTAAATTATGTTGATCTGTTTATTATATTTCTATTATCCATATGATCATGCATCATCCCGTTATATCATTTCTGATTCTGTTATCTGTTATGCCTGCCTCCTGTTAGATAATAAGGTATGCATTCTGATTCTGTATCTGCATATATCATAGCATCTGCGTTATTATCTGTGTACGGGGAAGTTAGTGATTTATCACTTCTATTCAGTAGCTCCACCTTCGGGTCGAGATACCACTTCTGTTCGTGTGATGGTGTTAGAGTGGTCTGGGGACCAACTCTTCTGTGGTGTTCGGAGATGGGTGCATTTCATGCATACTCTGTATTTTTCTGCATATTCTGTTCTGTTATTCTGTTTATCTGTTCTGGAGACACACTAGGCTCCTTAGCTTACACCCTCTCAGATTTTTGTTTCAGATCTCAGACCTAGGCTCGGTACAGTACTTGGAGGTTCTTGTTTTCAGTTCTGGTTTATAGTATGTTTAGCAATTATCGGATTCTGGACTATTTATATGTTTGAATAATAATTTATGTATTACACTTATTATACTTTTATCGGGTTCTGTTACATTTATTGTTTATAATTTATGGGTTGAACTTTATTTTTGTAAATGTTTAATTTTCATTATTATTTTAATTTATCAATTATTTAATAAATTATCCGAATATTTTATTTTATTTTTGTAAAAACCCTAACTTGCGAAACAAATTTTCTGTTTGTAAACCCTAACTTATAATCTAAGAAATTAGGTTAATTTTAGGGGTTACATTTAGTGGTATCAGAGCCCGGTTCAACCCACGGACTGTGAAGTACGAAATAATTTTTGATCCGAAAATATTTTGTCAAAGTATTTAAAAAATCTGGATTTCTGTTTTGACTCTGAATTTTGAAAATTCTTGAATTATTTCGAATATTACTCCAAGTACCGACTCTAATAGGATTCTGTCTGTCTTTCTGTAGATATTCTACTATGCCACCGCGTCGAAGTACCCGTTTAGCGACCAGTAGAGGTCGTGGCCGAGGCCGATCTGTTGCCTCTTCCAGTGATGTTCCGCCTCCTGTGGACCCGCTACAGGCTCAGAGTCTGACACAGAACCTAGGAGAGAAGGCTCAGCCCGAGATACAGACCGAGGCTCAGCAAGCCGAGGTTGATCAGCCGGTCCAAAGTGAGGGACCATATGTGCCTGAGGACCGTGAGACTGTCGGTTTGGACTTGGTGACCGTACAAAGGGAGTTACTCAGATTTCTGCGACAGAATGAGGGTTCCAGGAAACCCATATCTACTGAGCTTTTAGCAGTTGGGATGACTATGTTTGACGGCAAGACCGGTACTGACCTAGCCGATGCAGAGTACTGGCTGGAGAAACTTCAGCATCTGTTTGTCGATATGGAATACCCCTTTGATAGGAAATTGAGGGCAGCGATATCATTGCTACAGGGAGAGGCCCTGAACTGGTGGGAGGCAGAAGAAAAGGTTACTGCTTCTAAAAGGATCAACTGGGAGTTCTTCAGACAGAGTTTTGAGGATCGATATGTGGACCCAGAGTACTTGGCTAAATGCCGAGAGGACTTCCTGAATCTGCAACAGAATGACATGTCTGTCAAAGACTATGAGATTAAGTTTCTGAGACTACTACAATATGCCCTTAGTATTGTGACGACCGAGAAGCAAAAGTGTGATCACTTTCTGAAAGGACTCCGGATACCACTAAAGATTGCAGTTGTAACCCCCTTAGCCCAACTTAGGCAGAACCAGCACTAATGGGTCACACGGGGAATATCGAACCAAACCCGTGAGGGTCCGATCAGATAAACAACCCTGAAAACCGTAACACTTTTTTTTATCTTACCTAGATGCACAATTATTCTCCTATATGTAATTAACTCAAGTAAGACAGAGACGGATACAGTTCAACCATTAAAAACAAATCAATTAAACACATACATGATTAGGGACCAAAATGCAAGAATCTAACATGGATCACCATATCCCGAAACAATCCACCGGATAACAATTAAGCAAGCTTAAAAACATTCATCACACAATTCAGATCAAATGAGGTATCTTAGTTTATCAAGTTTACATTCTAGCATTCATGGGCTTAATTGCAAAGTATGTAACATTAGGTATTTCTTCCATCTTATATCATACGATATGTATTCAGATTATAACATGAATCAAGGTGTCACAACATCACCTAAAGTTACACATAAATCCACTATATTCACTTACTAGTTGAATCCTACGTTTCATGCATTCAAAACACTCAAATTGCCCGTTTTATGCCTGGTGTTTCGGAACAGCCCTAGAGTGTTTCGGAACACGTCACCTGTTTCGAAATAGACCATAAGGTGTTTCGGAACAGACATGTCCAGTGGCATTTGGTACCGAACACTGGTTCAATACAGGCATGTTCAGTAGCATAAGGGTATCGATACTACCACAGGGTGTTTCGATACCCCCTACATCCTAGCCCAAGTGAGACATGTTAAGCTCATTTAAACCACCCAAGCATACACTTTAATAAGCCAAAACTATATGCAACATTCCTAGGCATACTCATCAACATAACCATACCTCAAACATCAGAAGAGATCACAAGGAGATCCATAGGCATGCTTCTTAAAGATTGAATAGCAACATAACAACCATACTAGTTCATGCTTCATCAACTTAAACAAAACAAAAGTTCAACAATTAATAACCAACAATAATGGTCTTGTTACAACATGTAACAAAGCCTAAAAGCTCACTCCTCTCATAGATTGTGTTACACATTGCCTTGCCCTATTTATTTGCCAAAAACATACCAAAGTTGTAGTGATGTTCCCTTTGGTTTCCTTGCCTCGAACGAAGCTCCAAGTGCCCTTGTTTTTCTGCAAAGATGAAAAGAGAGCTTAAGCAAACATGCTTAGTGAGGTAGCTCCACAAAAGATCATCAATGCATCAATTTAAAACCTTATTGAAACCATAATTTTGCAATACTTTGTTAAACCATGCATGCTAGTATTTCATGCCCAAATTCATTAAATCATATGCATCCTTGAGTTCACATAGCCTTGTTAAAACAATTCATAAATGATTCTCAAACCTTATCTCAATTTCATGTATGTATATTGGCTTTCTAGTGAACACTTAATGTGAACCTTGAGTTCACCGAATACACGGATCCATGAGACATTTGTCTCGTCATGACACGAATTCACGATTGACATGACACGAAGTCACCATTGACATCACACAAAGTCACCATTAGCACTACCACGCACGATCGGACACATAGTCACTCTTGTTACGTGTAGGCGGCTCTACCACGCACGGTTGGACACAAAGTCACCCTTGTTACGTGTAGGCAATATTCTGTATTTTCATTTTTGATTATAGTGTACTTAAGACAATCCTAATGACATGTCATTCCTATTCGAATCTAAAGTTAGTGTCACTAAGCCAATATCATAATCAAATGTGCATGATAACTTGCTGCTCATAATGCATGCATAAAATGTTCAACAAATAAACCAAAGCCATGCCCAAAGGCACCATCATGTATAAGGCAAATAACCATGTTGTATTCCAAAACATTTCTCATAATTTTCCATAATCATGGACGCTAAATAAACTATGCATTTCAGCAAGTATCTCTCATGTATGCATCAATTCAAAATATGCTCATGCACTTCCATAAATTCCATTGCATTACCAATAAAATACCTTTGTCGAAAATAGCCGAAACTCATATCGGTTCATTAAAACAAATACTTTACTTACTCTTGAACTATGGAAGGTTTTCACACACTTCCATATCCCCCAAAAACAGAACGTACCAAACGCGATTCGCCTTAAATCCGAAATCACTCACCAACAAGCGAAACGAGCTTTCGCCGCTCTCCGATGATCGCACCAACGCACCAGCAATCAAGCTTTCTCTTGTACCTCTTCTACAACATTAAAAACAGAGTATTCGCACATCATAACATGCTCAAACCAACAGCCACACTCGATCACCATTAAACTACCAAAAACTTAGCCGAAAAGACCGAAAACTAAGCCGAAGCGCATCCGAACAATATCAGCCCAAAACCTAATGAATCTAACATCTAATCCACTTCAAATATGATCCAAAAACACATCCAAACCATCCTTATACCTCCAGCAACATTTAAGCATCTAAACCAGCCCATAAAACAACCGAAAAACACCTTAAAACTACACCGATTGCATTATTCCGGGATTAAATTAATGTGATATAAAATCAAGACTTAATTAATCATCAAATCAACATAAAAACATGATTGAATTCATCTAACTTCCAGCATAAAATAAGATCCAAAAAGATTTCACAAAAACATCACAAAATCACTAGATCTAACATTAAAAACATAGAATCAAGTTTTTATTCAAAGATTAGCAAGCTAATACTTGGGAATTTCAATAAAGAACCTTAGAAAAGAATAAAAATCCAGAAAATTACCTTCAAGATCTATTCACCAAAAATATGAGATTTTCCCCTTCTTGATTCCTTGCAATTTGATGTACATTTGATGAAATCAATGCTTAGGTTTTGTAAAGGATGGAAAGATGATGCAAGTGATGTATTCTTTTTGGAAAAAGATGCAAAAATCAGTAAGGAATTGAAGAGAAAAGATGAAGAAAAAGTGGAGAGAAAAAGATGAGAGAAAAAGATGAGAAAAGTGATTAGAAAATTCAATTAAAGTAATTAAAAATATATTTTGGTGAATAAATCATCATTAAAAATTAGAAATGGGTTTATGGCCCTCTAAGGATTCTAAGTTTAGCTTGCTTTTCAATTTAGTCACTAAAACATCATAATTGCCGAAAATTACAAAAATAGTCCTTCAAATTTCCAAAAATTACAAATTGGTCATTTATGCATAATTAAGCATAATTAAAAATCATTATAAAATCCAACTTATTTTCTTTTAATTTGAAACATATTTTTAATATTTTAAACCACCTTCCAAATTATTATTTTTCTTAATTAAAAATATCCTTATTTTATTTTTCCCGGAATTAATGAACCGGAGAACCCGATTCACCCCGAATCGAATTCCCTTAACTAAGCCTAAACTAATAACCCCAAAAACGGGATGTTACAACTCTCCCCCTCTTAAGAAAATTACGTCCTCGAAATTTACCTAAAGTAAACAAGTGAGGAAACTGCTCCTCCATGCTTTTCCTTGTCACCCAAGTTGCTTCTTCAACACCTCGGTGTTTCCAAAGCAGTTTAACCAAATTTATGGTCTTCCCTCGAAGAACCTTTGTATCCACATCCAAAATCCTCACCGGTTCTTCCTCATAACTCATATCCTCTCTTAATTCGATCTCCTCAAGTGGAACAACATGAGAAGGATCCGATCTATATCTACGAAGCATTGATACATGAAAAACATCATGCATCTTACTCAACTCCTCCGGTAACCTCAACCTATAAGCAACAGGACCAACACGCTCCAACACCTCATATGGTCCAATAAAACGAGGACTCAACTTACCCTTACGACCAAACCTCATCACCTTTTTCCATGGAGAAACCTTAAGAAACACTTTGTCCCCAACATCATACTCTATCTCCCTACGTTTCAAATCGGCATAGGATTTCTGCCTATCCGAAGCTTCCTTAAGTTTAGTACATATCAACTTAACTTTCTCATCCGTATCCTTCAACACTTGAGGCAAAGAAACATACTTCTGTCCAACTTCCTTCCAACACAAAGGTGTACGACACTTACGCCCATATAACGCCTCAAACGGTGCTATCTGTATACTCGTCTGAAAACTACTGTTATATACAAACTCCACTAGAGACAACTGTTTCTCCCAAGAACTTGAAACTCGATGACACAACCCCTCAACATATCTTCCAAAGTCTGAATAACACGCTCAGACTGTCCATCCGTATGTGGATGATAAGCTATACTAAAGCTAAGCCTCGTACCTAAAGCTGTCTGCAAACTCCTCCAAAACAGGGATGTAAAGCGCGAATCTCTATCCGATATGATCGACTTAGACACACCATGCAACCTTACCACCTCAGAAACATACAAATCTGCCAACTTATCCATGGAGTACGTCGTATGCACGGCAAGAAAATGTGCACACTTCGTAAACCTATCAACAATCACCCATATAGAATCCTTTTTGGACGGTGTTAAAGGTAACCCCGTCACAAAATTCATGGTAACTCTCTCCCATTTCCATTCCGGAACTTGAACCGGTTGCAACAAACCTACAGGGAACTAATGTTCAGCTTTCACCCGCTAACACACCATACAACGAGAAACAAACTCCGTCACATCTCTCTTTAAACCAACCCAAAAGTACACACTTTTGAGATCTTTATACATCTTAACATTACCCGGATGCATAGCAAACGAACTAGTATGAGCCTCCACCAAGATAGCTTGCCTCAACTCTTGATCATCCGGCACCACAATCCGACCTCTAAAACACAACACCTCATCATCATCAAAATGATATTCGGTCGGTCTACCCTCAGCAATATCCTCCATAAAAGGTACCAAAGTCTCATCCTCCAACTGTTTCACATTGATCATCTCAACCAAAACAGATTTTACTTGCAACTCCGCCACTAAACCACCTTCCTTAGAAATACTCAGCCTAGCAAACATTGCTCTCAACTCAACAGCCGCCTTACGGCTCAAAGCATCGGCCACTACATTGGCTTTCCCCGGATGATACTCAATCGATAAATCATAGTCCTTAAGCAACTTCATCCATCTTCGTTGCCTAAGATTCAAATACTTTTGTGACATGAGATACTTTAAACTTTTATGATCTGTATATATAGTACACTTCTCTCCATACAAGTAATGTCTCCAAATCTTCAAAGCAAAAACCACCGCCGCTAACTCCAAATCATGCATCGAATAGTTCTTTTCATGCACCCTCAACTGTCTAGAAGCATAAGCTACAACTTTCCCCTCTTGCATCAAAACACACCCAAGACCTACGTATGATGCATCACTATAAACCACAAAATCCTTACCGGATTCGGGTTGTACCAACACCGGTGTTGTAACCCCCTTAGCCTGGCCTAGACGAAACCGGCACTAACGGGTTACACGGGGAATATCAAACCAAACCCGCGAAGGTTCGATTCGATAAACAACCCTAAAACCGTTATTTTTTTTATTTTATCTTACTAGATGCACAATCTTATTCCTATGTGACAAGGTTTCATACAAAGCATTGTCGGTAACACATTAATCATAAACAACCATCCAATTAAACACCAACATGGATTAAGGACTAAAACGTAAAACTTTTAAATACGATTAGCAAAGTAGAAATTCTTTCCATCAATGTTCAATTAAACACCCAAGTACTCTTCACCGCAAATTTCAACTGAAACGGATCATTATAACATCATCGATTGCATGTTCTTCTAATTTAGGGACCAAAATATAAATCTTCCAAAATACAAGGACTTCAACCAAATTAGATTAACCATCTTGAAATTAAATCAACTTTAAACATGCATACAAAATTTCAGCTCCAAATAACATTTGTAGGTACCTTAATCGAACAAAGGAAGGTATTCGGGACTAAAATATAATTTCTAGCAACTTTCAATTCTAGGTGATCAAAGGTTTCGAAACTTTGGGTCTGGAACCAAATATTTCATTACACAAAGTGCACACCAAGTACTCAATACTCAACCATTAATTAAAACCACTAAATGCATCAATCCTAAACATGATTAACAACATATGACACATAATTTACTACGTCATGGACTTCACTCAAGCTATAGGCATGCTCCCTAAGAAGAGATTAACAACATATCAATCCAACATACACATGCTAGAACATGCTTCAACAATACAAGCAATCCAAAGTTCAACAATTAATATCAAACAATGATGGTCTTATTACAATATGAAACAAAGCCTAAAAGCTCACTTCTCTCATAGATTGTGTTACACATTGCCTTGCCCAATTTATTTGCCAAAAACATACCAAATTCAATGTAACTTTCCCCTTGGTTTCCTTGCCCCGAACGAAGCTCCAAGTGCCCTTATTTTTCTGGAAAGATGAAAAGAGAGCTTAAGCAAACTTGCTTAGTGAGGTAGCTCCACAAATAATCATCAATGCATTTATTTTAAACCATGAAGAAAACATAATTTGCAATTCATAGTTAAATCATGCATGCTAAAATTCTATTGTCCAAGTTCATTTAATCATATGCATCCTTGAGTTCTCATAACCTTGCCAAAACAATTCATAAATGATGTTCAAACCTTTTCTCAATTTCATGTATGTATATTGGCTTTCTAGTGAACACTTAATGTGAACTTTGAGCTCACCGAATACACGGATCTTGAGACATTCGTCCCGTCAGGACACAAAGTCCCCTTTAACATGACACAAAGTCAACTTTATCATGACACTAAGTCAACTTTAGCACTACCACGCACGATCGGACACATAGTCACCCTTGTTACGTGTAGGCGGCTCCACCACGCACGGTTAGACACAAAGTCCCCTTGTTACGCGTGTAGGCAATATTCTGTATTCTCTGTTTTGATTATAGTGCACTTAAACAATCCTAATGACGTCATTCGTATTCGAATCAAAAGTAGTGTCACTAAGCCAATATCATAATCAAATGTGCATGATAACTTGCTGCTCATAATGCATGCATAGTATGTTCAACAAATGAACCAAAAGCCATGCCCAAAGGCACCATCATGTATAAGGCAAATAACCATGTTGTAATCCAAACATTTCTCATAGTTCTTCATAATCATGGATGCTAAATAAATCATGCATTTTCAGCAAGTACCTCTCATATATGCATCAATTCAAAACATGCTCATGCACTTCCATAAATCTCATGCTTTATCAACATAATACCTTTGTAAAATGTAGCCGAAATTCACATCGGTCTAACAAAACAAATGCTTTACTTACTCTTGAACTATGGAAGGTTTTCACACTCTTCCATAGCCCCCAAAAACAGAACGTACCAAACGCGATTCGCTTTAAATCCGAAAACCACTCACCAACAAGCGAAACGAGCTTTCGCCGCTTTCCGATGATCGCACCAACACACCAGAAATAAAGCTTCTTCTTGTACCTCTTCTACAACATTAAAAACATAGCATTCTCACATCATAACATGCTCAAACCAACAGCCATATCCGATCACCATTAAACTACCAAAAACTTAGCCGAAAAGACCGAAAACTAAGCCGAAACGCATCCGAACAACATCAACCCAAAACCTAACGAATGTAACATCTAATCCACCTCAATTATGATCCAAAAACACATCAAAACCGTCCTTATATCTCCAGCAACATTTAAGCATCTAAAACAGTCCATAAAACAACCGAAAAGCACCTTAAAACTACACCGATTGCATTATTCCGGGATTAAATTAATGTGCTATCAAATCAAGACTCAATTAATCATTAAACCAACATACAAACATGATTGAAATCATATAATTTCCAACATTAAACAAGATCCAAAAAGATCTCACAAAAACATAACAAAAACATTAGATCTAACTTTAGAAACATAGAATCAAGTGTTTATTCAAAGATTAGCAAGCTAATACTTGGGAATTTCAATAAAGAACCTTAGAAAAGAATGAAAATCTAGAAAATTACCTTCAAGATCTATTCACCAAAAATAAGAGATTTTCCCCTTCTTGATTCCTTGCAATTTGATGTAGATTTGATGAAATCAATGCATAGGTTTTGTAAAGGATGGATAGATGATGCAAGTGATGTAATCTTTGTGGAAAAAGATGAAAAAATCAGCAAGGAATTGAAGAGAAAAGATGAAGAGAAAGTGGAGAGAAAATGAGAGAAAAAGATGAGAGAAAAAGATGAGAAAAGTGGTTTTGAGAGAAAATGATTAAAAACCCAAATTAAAGTAATTAAAAATATATTTTGGTGAATAAATCATCATCAAAAATTAGGAATGAGTTTATGGCCCTCTAAGGATTCTAAGTTTAGCTTGATTTTCAATTTAGTCACTAAAAACATCATATTTTCGAAAATCATCAAATCGGTCCTCCAAATTTTTCCAAAAATTACAAATTGGTCATTTATGCATAATTATGCATAATTAAAAATAATTACAAAATCCAAATTATTTTCTTTTAAATTTGAAACATATTTTTAATATTTCGAACCATATTCCAAATTATTAATTTTCTTAATTAAAAATATCCTTATTTTATTTTTCCCAGAATTAATGAACCGGAGAACCCGATTCGCCCCGAATCGATTTCCCCTAACTAAGCCTAACTAACAACCCCAAAAACGGGATGTTACAACTCTCCCCCTCTTAAGAAAATTTCGTCCTCGAAATTTACCCCAAGTAAACAAGTGAGGAAACTGCTCCTCCATACTTTTCTATGTCTCCCAAGTTACCTCTTCGACACCTCGATGTTTCCAAAACACTTTAACCAAAACTATGGTCCTCCCTCGAAGAAATTTTGTATCCACATCCAAAATCCTCACCGGTTCTTCCTCATAACTCATATCCTCTCTCAACTCGATCTCCTCAACCGGAACAACATGAGAAGGATTCGATCTATATCTACGAAGCATCGATACATGAAAAACATCATGCATCTTACTCAACTCCTCCTGCAACCTCAACCTATAAGCAACAGAACCAACACGCTCCAACACTTCATATGATCCAATAAAACGTGGACTCAACTTCCCTTTACGACCAAACCTCATCACTTTCTTCTATGGAGAAACCTTAAGAAACACTTTGTCCCCAACATCATACTCTATCTCCCTACGTTTCAAATCGGCATAGGACTTCTGCCTATCCGAAGCTTCCTTGAGCTTAGCACATATCAACTTAACCTTCTCATCCGTATCCTTCAACACTTGAGGCAAAGAAACATACTTTTGTCCAACTTCCTTCCAACACAAAGGTGTACGACACCTACGCCCATACAACGCCTCAAACGGTGCCATCTGTATACTCGTCTGAAAGCTATTATTATAAGCAAACTCTACCAACGGCAACTGTTTCTCCCAAGAACCCTGAAACTCGATGATACAACACCTCAACATATCCTCCAAAGTCTGAATAACACGCTCAGACTGTCCATCTGTCTGTGGATGATAAGCCCTACTAAAACTAAGCCTCGTACCCAAAGCTGTCTGCAAACTCCTCCAAAACTTGGATGTAAACTGCGGATCTCTATCCGATATGATCGACTTTGGCACCCCATGCAATCTTACCACCTCAGAAACATACAAATCTGCCAACTTATCCATGGAGTACGTCGTATGCACGGCCAGAAAGTGTGCACACTTCGTAAACCTATCCACAACCACCCATATAGAATCCTTTTTGGACGGTGTTAAAGGTAACCCCGTCACAAAATCCATGGTAACTCTCTCCCATTTCCATTCCGGAACTTGAACCGGTTGCAACAAACCTGCAGGAAACTGATGTTCAGCTTTCACCCGCTGACACACCATATATTGAGAAACAAACTCCGTCACATCTCTCTCTAAACCAACCCAAAAGTACACACTTTTGAGATCTCTATACATCTTCACACTACCCAGATGCATAGCAAACGGACTAGTATGAGCCTCCACCAAGATAGCTTGCCTTAACTCTTGATCATCAGGCACCACAATCCGACCTCTAAAACACAACACCTCATCATCATCAAAATGATAATCGGTCAGTCTACCCTCTGCAATATCCTTCACAAAAGGTGCCACGTCTCATCCTCTAACTGTTTCACCTTATCTTCTCAACCAAGATAGGCTTTACTTACATCACCACTCAACCACCTTCCTTTGAAATACTCAGCTTAGCAAACATCACTCTCAACTCAACCACCGTTTTACGGCTCAAGGATTCAGCCATCACCTTAGCTTTCCCTGGATGGTATGCAACAGACAACCCACACTTACCCTCTTCGAACAACCAACAAATTCTTTCCTCACACCAAAGCAACAATGCACAAACCACCACACCATCTCAACCTATATAGAAAACATAGCTCAAAAGAAAACCACATAAGGTTGATAACCAACACGTGATAACCGCGACGGTTTCCACACCATCACTATCGAACTAACCTTACTTTTGATATCATCCCACATACCAGGTAACCAACTAAGCCTTTCACCAACCTCCACTCTATACAACAAACTACAGACTAACCTTGCACAAAACTGTCAACATCGTCTTAAGCAAACTCCACCGTCAATAACAACCTCATTATGAGTCATATTAACCATATCACAACATCACAACATATCATCCATTTACCTATGAATGATAAAACCCAACATCCAAACAACAACCTATGTCGGTCCTAAAAACTTTCAAATCTTATCATGTTATAGATATACCACTCACACATCTTCCTAATGGGACTTAGGAACCCAAGAAAACCGTACTCCAACAACCGATTGATCCAACAAACCTCATAAGAAAACTCCATACCATCGATAGAACTTACTACCAAACTTATGATGACTCTTCCCGACTTCAAACCTGGGCACCCTTACTACTAATAACCCAAAGAAAATTGATACTCACCTACCTTATCAGCATGACAAACATTTACATATGATTTCAACATAATCCAAACCAGCTTAGTCAAATACACATGTTTCCCAACTCCTACCACAACATTTACCACCAAACCCATGGAAAAAGATTACCCTAAGCCTTGTTCAGGATACCATTCCATCTCGACACTTTCCGTAACAATTGTGCGGTTAACATAACACAAAAAGATTCTCAACACAAAACTAAACCTTGCCAAGAACATATCCTTCACTAGACCCTCAACAAATACTTTGCCACGACTTGTCCCCGATCAACTTTACCAAGGTTGAATTTCGCTCACTGATCCACCATATAACTAGGTCTCCCTATAGGTTAACCGAACATCTTCCCTTGTAACTCCACAACAACCCAGGCTTATCTCACACAACAAACTCCCATTGCAAGCAACCTTATATAAGCCAAGTCATCCCCAGTTGCTAACATTCTACAAAACATATCATACAAGAATATTACAAACTTTGTGTCATACCCAACACTATACTCATGTCATCGATAACACCTCCAACTCAAGGTTTAGCCACCTTAACCAACTCAACACCATGGTTCAACTTTAAAATCTACACATCATTAAGTGCCTTGACACTTAACCCAAAACCCCTTTTTTTTCATTATCAACTCATCGACAAACCAACTCTTACATTAACTATACCTTAATAAAATCCAAACTTGTAGAATCATTCCTTCCACTAGCTCCAACATCTCTTATTTTATAACCTTACCAAAGCGGTAACCATATTGATGAAACATCCACAAACACGAACCCACTGAACATAAAACCTCAAAACACTTTCGATAAAAACAAACCCATAAGACTGAACAATTTCTACAAACCATAAATTGTCCAGCGATCCATATTACACCACTCAGACATCAATAAAAACTAACTTTACCCGAAGTATATCCAACTTAACATCCTGTAAACACAACATGTACACTTTCCTCCTTTATAGTACAACCAAACCTCTCAAGGTCACAATAATCTATGATTCAAACCCCCGATCTAACTGCACATTTACCATACCACAAAGAATTCCATGGAATTTCCACAAAATAACTTCACATCACTTAGAATAACATCAACCCGCCTTTCTCTACAAAACATGCTGCAACCTTGTTACAACCTCCAAATCTTAACTAGAAAGAATCCGCAAAACTCAGCCTCACCTTTAGTAATGACCATCCCAAACTAACCATAACTCAGGGTATTTACCTTGGTTTCAAACATTCACAACTTTGAGACCAACCACTCATTGTTCATCCAAGACTATTCCCTATCCAAAATGGTAGCTTGCCCACTATACACTCAGCTTAACACCACAAGAAAGTTCTTTCAACCTCTTTTTTTATATACCTTCACCTTAAAAGAACCAACCACACTCCACTTACGCCCTCAGGGAGCTACTCGCAAGTGTGAACAAATGTATGCATGATTTCCTATATGCCCTCATAAATGCCTTTGCAAGTGCATATGCATGTAAATGCAATTTCTAATGTCATGCTCAAGAATGCATGCATGTCCTACATTATCTATAAATATATACATATATGTGCTCTTAATCTAAACATGATTATTGTTCACACTCACAAATAACATCCTCAATTCCAACAACTTCAACTACCATCTTATTGACAACTCCCAAGTAAGATTAGCAACATCCGCACCAGCTTCAGCAGACTAAAACACACCCGAAGGAATGGTGCAATACCACAAACTAACCTTCCGGCCTAACCGAAGGCACACTTACAGAGAAGGAAGAATTTACTCTTCCCTAACAGACGTTTCATCTTCAATCTTGACCATCAAAGTTCATACCAACAGTATCTAGTGACTTACGTCTCAGAAACATATTCAAAAACTTTAAACATGCAGTTTAAAACATAATGTTCAAATAAAACAAACTTACATTCGGGCAAGATCCAAGGGAAAAACTGAGAGCATCTGAAAATATGTTGGCATTGGCAATGTGTAACCGATAACCCCAGTTTAACCATCATTACGCAAAGTACAATCATCACGAATAGATTTTCACACTCCAACAACATATCATGCTCAATCACACATATCATGATCAATCGCACATTTAAGCACATAACTTAGCAATCCTATACATGCTTTAACCAACCAACTACACACTTTACAAATCAACAACACATTTTATTCAAACCAATCACATATTTTATTCAACCTGGCTCTGATACCACCAAATGTAACCCCCTTAGCCTGGCCTAGACGAAACCGGCACTAACGGGTTACACGGGGAATATCAAACCAAACCCGCGAAGGTTCGATTCGATAAACAACCCTAAAACCGTTACTTTTTTTATTTTATCTTACTAGATGCACAATCTTATTCCTATATGACAAGGTTTCATACAAAGCATTGTCGGTAACACATTAATCATAAACAACCATCCAATTAAACACCAACATAGATTAAGGACTAAAACGTAAAACTTTTAAATATGATTAGCAAAGTAGAAATTCTTTCCATCAATGTTCAATTAAACACCCAAGTACTCTTCACCGCAAATTTCAACTCAAACGGATCATTTTAACGTCATCGATTGCATGTTCTTCTAATTTAGGGACCAAAATGTAAATCTTCCAAAATACAAGGACTTCAACCAAATTAGATTAACCATCTTGAAATTAAATCAACTTTAAACATGCATACAAAATTTCAGCTCAAAATAACATCTGTAGGTACCTTAATCGAACAAAGGAAGGTATTCGGGACTAAAATATAATTTCTAGCGACTTTCAATTCTAGGTGATCAAAGGTTTCGAAACTTTGGGTCTGGAACCAAATATTTCATTACACAAAGTTCACACCAAGTACTCAATACTCAACCATTAATTAAAACCACTAAATGCATCAATCCTAAACATGATTAACAACATATGACACATAATTTACTACGTCATGGACTTCACTCAAGCTATAGGCATGCTCCCTAAGAAGAGATTAATAACATATCAATCCAACATACACATGCTAGAACATGTTTCAACAATACAAGCAATCCAAAGTTCAACAATTAATATCAAACAATGATGGTCTTATTACAATATGAAACAAAGCCTAAAAGCTCACTTCTCTCATAGATTGTGTTACACATTGCCTTGCCCAATTTATTTGCCAAAAACATACCAAATTCAATGTAACTTTCCCCTTGGTTTCCTTGCCCCGAACGAAGCTCCAAGTGCCCTTATTTTTCTGCAAAGATGAAAAAAGAGCTTAAGCAAACTTGCTTAGTGAGGTAGCTCCACAAATAATCATCAATGCATTTATTTTAAACCATGAAGAAAACATAATTTGCAATTCATAGTTAAATCATGCATGCTAAAATTCCATTGTCCAAGTTCATTTAATCATATGCATCCTTGAGTTCTCATAACCTTGCCAAAACAATTCATAAATGATGTTCAAACCTTTTCTCAATTTCATGTATGTATATTGGCTTTCTAGTGAACACTTAATGTGAACTTTGAGCTCACCGAATACACGGATCTTGAGACATTCGTCCCGTCAGGACACAAAGTCCCCTTTAACATGACACAAAGTCAACTTTATCATGACACTAAGTCAACTTTATCATGACACTAAGTCAACTTTAGCACTACCACGCACGATCGGACACATAGTCACCCTTGTTACGTGTAGGCGGCTCTACCACGCACGGTTAGACACAAAGTCCCCTTGTTACGCGTGTAGGCAATATTCTGTATTCTCTGTTTTGATTATAGTGCACTTAAACAATCCTAATGACGTCATTCGTATTCGAATCAAAAGTAGTGTCACTAAGCCAATATCATAATCAAATGTGCATGATAACTTGCTGCTCATAATGCATGCATAGTATGTTCAGCAAATGAACCAAAAGTCATGCCCAAAGGCACCATCATGTATAAGGCAAATAACCATGTTGTAATCCAAACATTTCTCATAGTTCTCCATAATCATGGATGCTAAATAAATCATGCATTTTCAGCAAGTATCTCTCATATATGCATCAATTCAAAACATGCTCATGCACTTCCATAAATCTCATGCTTTATCAACATAATACCTTTGTAAAATGTAGCCGAAATTCACATCGGTTTAACAAAACAAATGTTATACTTACTCTTGAACTATGGAAGGTTTTCACACTCTTCCATAGCCCCCAAAAATAGAACGTACCAAACACGATTCACTTTAAATCCGAAAACCACTCACCAACAAGCGAAACGAGCTTTCGCCGCTTTCCGATGATCGCACCAATGCACCAACAATAAAGCTTCTTCTTGTACCTCTTCTACAACATTAAAAACATAGCATTCTCACATCATAACATGCTCAAACCAACAGCCATATCCGATTACCATTAAACTACCAAAAACTTAGCTGAAAAGACCGAAAACTAAGCCGAAACGCATCCGAACAACATCAGCCCAAAACCTAATGAATGTAACATCTAATCCACCTCAATTATGATCCAAAAACACATCAAAACCGTCCTTATATCTCCAGCAACATTTAAGCATCTAAAACAGTCCATAAAACAACCGAAAAGCACCTTAAAACTACACCGATTGCATTATTCCGGGATTAAATTAATGTGCTATCAAATCAAGACTCAATTAATCATTAAACCAACATAAAAACATGATTGAAATCATATAATTTCCAGCATTAAACAAGATCCAAAAAGATCTCACAAAAATATTAGATCTAACTTTAGAAACATAGAATCAAGTGTTTATTCAAAGATTAGCAAGCTAATACTTGGGAATTTCAATAAAGAACCTTTGAAAAGAATGAAAATCCAGAAAATTACCTTCAAGATCTATGCACCAAAAATAAGAGATTTTCCCCTTCTTGATTTCTTGCAATTTGATATAGATTTGATGAAATCAATGCATAGGTTTTGTAAAGGATGGATAGATGATGCAAGTGATGTAATCTTTGTGGAAAAAGATGCAAAAATCAGCAAGGAATTGAAGAGAAAAGATGAAGAGAAAGTGGAGAGAAAATGAGAGAAAAAGATGAGAAAAGTTGTTTTGAGAGAAAATGATTAAAAACCTAAATTAAAGTAATTAAAAATATATTTTGGTGAATAAATCATCATCAAAAATTAGAAATGGGTTTATGGCCCTCCAAGGATTCTAAGTTTAGCTTGCTTTTCAATTTAATCACTAAAAACATCATATTTTCGAAAATCACCAAATCGGTCCTCCAAATTTTTCAAAAATTTACAAATTGGTCATTTATGCATAATTATGCATAATTAAAAATCATTACAAAATCCAAATTATTTTCTTTTAAATTTGAAACATATTTTTAATATTTCAAACCATATTCCAAATTATTAATTTTCTTAATTAAAAATATCCTTATTTTATTTTTCCCAGAATTAATGAACCGGAGAACCCGATTCGCCCCGAATCGAATTCCCCTAACTAAGACTAACTAACAACCCCAAAAACGGGATGTTACAGGTGCACTAGTCAACACTTCTTTCAACTTCTCAAAACTCTTTTGTTGACTTTCTTTCCACTCAAAAGGAACCTTCTTTTGTAACAACTTAGTCATAGGAGCAGTAATGCTCGAAAAACCCTCAACGAACCTACGATAATACCCAGCCAAACCTAGGAAACTCTGAACCTCTAACACCGATCTCGGTTGCTTCCAACCCATAACCGCCTCTATCTTCTTTGGATCAACACTAATACCCCTTTCCGACACCACATGACTAAGAAACACCACCTCTTTTAACCAAAACTCACACTTACTTAACTTAGCATACAACTGATTCTCTTTCAACACTTGCAACACCAACCGCAAATGCCGATCATGATCTTCCTCGGTACGTGAATACACGAGGATATCATCTATGAACACTACCACAAACTGATCCAAGTACTCATGAAACACCCGGTTCATCATATCCATAAAAGCAGTAGGGGCATTCGTTAAACCAAACGGTATCACCAAAAACTCATAATGACCCTACCTTGTCCGAAAAGCCGTTTTCAACACATCATCCTCTTTCACTTTCAACTGATAGTACCCCGACCTCAAATCAATCTTCGAGAACACACTTGCTCCTCGAAACTGATCAAACAAATCATCAATCCTTGGCAGAGGATACTTATTCTTCACGGTCAACTTATTCAGTTGCCGATAATCGATGCACATCCTCATTGTGCCATCTTTCTTCCTCACAAACAACACCGGTGTACCCCATGGTGAAACACTCGGTCGTATGAAACCACGGTCAAGCAACTCTTGCAACTGCATCTTTAATTCCTTTAACTCCTTAGGTGCCATGCGATAAGGAGCAATGGACACCGGATTAGTACAAGCATAAGTCTCGATACTAAACTCCACATCACGATCGGGAGGTAATCCTGGCAACTCCTCAGGAAAAACTTCCGGAAAGTCACAAACTGTTCGAATGTCCTGCACCCGAACCTCTCCTATCCCCGGATTCATCACATAAGCTAGATATGCTACTCCACCATGTTGCATCAACTTTTCCGCTTGTAAGGCCGAAACCACATTAGATAAGAATCCAATACACTCACTCTTAACCACAACCTCACTACCATCCAACAACCTCAAAGTAACCCGTTTCTTTTCAAAATCCACCACAGCTCTATGCTCCGTCAACCAATCAACCCCCAAGATAAAGTCAAAACCATGAAACGGTAACTCCATCAAATTAACCTCAAAGACATGCCCTTGCACCTCCAACGGACATCTCCTATATAACCTTTTTACGGTCACTGTCTCACCCAAAGAACTAGTAACCACAACTCCCACATCTAAAACATCAACAGGGGTATCCAACATATATGCATGCTCACTCAAAACATAAGAATACGTAGATCCCGAATCTATCAAAGAAAACAACGGTACATTCCGTAAAGAAAAAGTACCTGTAACCACATCTGTAGCATTACGGGTCCCGCGCTGAGCATAAACTCTACGACCATCTCCCTGTCTCTAGAAAGGACCTCTACCTCCACCGCATCCTCTGCCAGGTACCACAACAACCTCAGCTCGGTTACCAACCTCACCAGCAAACCTCGGACAATCCCTCTTCCGGTGTTCCTTAGATCCACAACAAATGCGGGCACCAGTAGCCCACCAACACTCTCCCGGATGACGTCGAGAACACAAGTTACAAACTGCTGCATCACCACCACTCCTACCATACTGCTGAACACGACCACTGTGTCCAAAGTTACCTCAGCGTCGATCAGCTCTATATCAGATGTCCCGAAACCTCTTACCCTTATTACCTTGGGTATTAGCCTCAGCAGGCCTCTTACCAACATCGGAAGACTTCCGAGCCTCCCTCAAAGACTCCTCGACATCCTTAGCCCGATTAACGAGCACATCAAACTCAGTATACTCTGCAGCCAACAAGTAAGTCTTAATCTCCGGATCCAAACCATACCGGAACCTATCACATCTCTTATGCTCCGTAGGAACCAACTCAGGAGCATAGTGACTCAACTTGATAAACTGTATCTCATAATCAGCCACACTCCTAGTGCCCTGCACCAAGGACATAAACTCCCTCTTCTTTGCATCCTCGTACTGCGGACCCAAGAACTTCCGCACAAAGGCGGTCTTGAAGTACTCCCAAGTCAGGTTAGCAACTGCTACCCCTGCTCTCGTGGTAGTCCACCATCTATAAGCATCCCCCTGAAGCAGTGAGACCACACAACCCAACCTACGGGCATCTTGACAATCCATCTGATCTAGAATCCTCTCGGTACTGGCCAACCACTCCTCAACCGCACTCGGGTCAGATCCACGAAACTCAACACCTCCTAAGCTACGTAAATGATTAAGCGATAGCTCTAGAGTAACTACAACGGCAGGTGTGGGAGCCGGTACATGTACTCCAGCCATAGCCGCTTGAAACGCACCCGTCATAGCCTGTATGAACGGTGCAAAGTCTCCGAACTGACCTCCCACCAGAACCGGAGGCACACCAGTAGGTGGCACGCCAACTGGTGGAGGAGGTGGAAGCCGTTCCTCCCTCACATTAGCCTCTCCCTCGGCCTGACCATCCGTGATCAAGCTTGCGGTAGCACGCGTCTCACGTCTCGGAGGCATTATCTAGAAACTTCAAACATACAATTTTAAAACAAAACATTAAGACATAATAGACTTACATTCGGGCAAGATCCAAGGGAAACCGTAGAATAGTTAAAAACATTTTGGCATAGGCAATGTGTAACTGACCACCTCTTATACTCATAATCATTCTAGATGTACTCACAATCTATACGTATGCATGTAACATCAACATATCATGTTCGATCTAACATTCCAACATACCAATCACAGAACATAGCAAACGAATACATACTTGACACATCAACTACATTTTGCAAACCTGGCTCTGATACCACCAAATGTAACACCCTTAGCCCAGCTTAGGCGAAACCAGCACTAATGGGTCACATGGGAAATATCGAACAAAACCCGTGAGGGTCCGATCCGATAAACAACCCTAAAAACCGTAACACATTTTTTTTTATCTTACCTAGATCCACAATTATTCTCCTATATGTAATTAACTCAAGTAAGACAGAGACGGATACAGTTCAACCATTAAAAGCAAATCAATTAAACGCATACATGATTAGGGACCAAAATGTAAGAATCTAACATGCATCACCATATCCCGAAACAATCCACCGGATAACAATTAAGCAAGCTTAAAAACATTCATCACACAATTCAGATCAAATGAGGTATCTTAGTTTATCAAGTTTACATTCTAGCATTCATGGGCTTAATTGCAAAGTATGTAACATTAGGTATTTCTTCCATGTTATATCATACGATATGTATTCAGATTATAACATGAATCAAGGTGTCACATCATCACCTAAAGTTACACATAAATCCACTATATTCACTTACTAGTTGAATCCTACGTTTCATGCATTTAAAACACTCAAATTGCCCGTTTTATGCCTGGTGTTACGGAACAGCCCTAGAGTGTTTCGGAACACGTCACCTATTTCGAAACAGACCATAAGGTGTTTCAGAACAGACATGTCCAGTGGCATTTGGTACCGAACACTGGTTCGATAAAGGCATGTTTAGTAGCATAAGGGTATCGATACTACCACAGGGTGTTTCGATACCCCCTACATCTTGGCCCGAGTGAGACATGTTAAGCTCATTTAAACCACCCAAGCATACACTTTAATAAGCCAAAACTATATGCAACATTCCTAGGCATACTCATCAAAATAACCACACCTCAAACATCAGAAAAGATCACAAGGAGATCCATTGGCATGCTTCTTAAAGATTGAATAGCAACATAACAACCATACTAGTTCATGCTTCATCAACTTAAACAAAATAAAAGTTCAACAATTAATAACCAACAATAATGGTCTTATTACAACATGTAACAAAGCCTAAAAGCTCACTCCTCTCATAGATTGTGTAACACATTGCCTTGCCCTATTTATTTGTCAAAACCATACCAAAGTTGTAGTGATCTTCCCCTTGGTTTCCTTGCCTCGAACGAAGCTCCAAGTGCCCTTGTTTTTCTGCAAAGATGAAAAGAGAGCTTAAGCAAACATGCTTAGTGAGGTAGCTCCACAAAAGATCATCAATGCATCAATTTAAAACCTTATTGAAACCATAATTTTGCAATACTTTGTTAAACCATGCATGCTAGTATTTCATGCCCAAATTCATTAAATCATATGCATCCTTGAGTTCACATAACCTTGTCAAAACAATTCATAAATGATGCTCAAACCTTATCTCAATTTCATGTATGTATATTGGCTTTCTAGTGACCAATTAATGTGAACCTTGAGTTCACCGAATACACGGATCCATGAGACATTTATCTCATCATGACACGAAGTCACCATTGATATGACACGAAGTCACCATTAGCACTACCACGCACGATCGAATACATAGTCACCCTTGTTACGTGTAGGCGGTACTACCACGCACGGTTGGACACAAAGTCACCCTTGTTACGTGTAGGCAATATTCTGTATTTTCAGTTTTGATTATAGTACACTTAAGACAATCCTAATGACATGTCATTCGTATTCGAATCTAAAGTTAGTGTCACTAAGCCAATATCATAATCAAATGTTCATGATAACTTGCTGCTGATAATGCATGCATAAAATGTTCAACAAATGAACCAAAAGCCATGCCCAAAGGCACCATCATGTATAAGGCAAATAACCATGTTGTATTCCAAAACATTTCTCATAATTTTCCATAATCATGGATGCTAAATAAGCTATGCATTTCAGCAAGTATCTCTCATGTATGCATCAATTCAAAACATGCTCATGCACTTCCATAAATTCTATTGCATTACCAATAAAATAGCTTTGTCGAAAATAGCCGAAACTCATATCGATTCATTAAAACAAATACTTTAATTACTCTTGAACTATGGAAAGTTTTCACACACTTCCATAGCCCCCAAAAACAGAACGTACCAAACGCGATTCGCTTTAAATCCGAAATCACTCACCAACAAGCGAAACGAGCTTTCGCCGCTCTCCGATGATCGCACCAATGCACCAGCAATCAAGCTTCTTCTTGTACCTCTTCTACAATATTAAAAACAGAGTATTCGCACATCATAACATGCTCAAACCAACAGCCACATTCGATCACCATTAAACTACCAAAAACTTAGCCGAAAAGACCGAAAACTAAGCCGGAATGCATCCGAACAACACCAGCCCAAAACCTAATGAATCTAACATCTAATCCACTTCAAATATGATCCAAAAACACATCCAAACCATCTTTATACCTCCAGCAACATTTAAGCATCTAAAACAGCCCATAAAACAACCGAAAAATACCTTAAAACTACACCGATTGCATTATTCCGGGATTAAATTAATGTGATATCAAATCAAGACTTAATTAATCATCAAATCAACATAAAAACATTATTGAATTCATCTAACTTCCAGCATAAAATAAGATCCAAAAAGATTTCACAAAAACATCACAAAATCACTAGATCTAACATTAAAAACATAGATTCAAGTTTTTATTCAAAGATTAGCAAGCTAATACTTGGGAATTTCAATAAAGAATCTTAGAAAAGAATAAAAATCCAGAAAATTACCTTCAAGATCTATTCACCAAAAATATGAGATTTTTCCCCTTCTTGATTCCTTACAATTTGATGTAGATTTGATGGAATCAATGCTTAGGTTTTGTAAAGGATGGAAAGATGATGCAAGTGATGTATTCTTTGTGGAAAAAGATGCAAAAATTAGCAAGGAATTGAGGAGAAAAGATGAAGAGAAAGTGGAGAGAAAATGAGAAAAAGATGAGAAAAGTGATTAGAAAATCCAATTAAAGTAATTAAAAATATATTTTGGTGAATAAATCATCATTAAAAATTAGAAATGGGTTTATAGCCCTCTAAGGATTCTAAATTTAGCTTACTTTTAAATTTAGTCACTAAAATATCATAATTGTCGAAAATTACAAAAATTGTCCTCCAAATTTCCAAAAATTACAAATCGGTGGTTTATGCATAATTAAGCATAATTAAAAATTATTATAAAATCCAAATTATTTTCTTTTAATTTGAAACATATTTTTAATATTTCAAACCACCTTCCAAATTATTATTTTTCTTAATTAAAAATATCCTTATTTTATTTTTCCCTGAATTAATAAACCAGAGAACTCGATTCACCCCGAATCAAATTCCCTTAACTAAGCCTAAACATATAACCCCAAAAACGGGATGTTACAGCAGTTGCTACACATCATGATACGGAGTACAAAATGATCACTCGGCGTGCTAGGACAACCTAGCGTAATGAGGTTCTGAGGGTTCAGATGGAATCCCAAGGTCAGGATAGAGGTAGACGATAGCCTGCCTCATCTGCTCAGTACAGTCAGGGTTTTCAGTCCCGGAAGAGAGGCCGCGATGAGTATGAGCCGTAGAGTTTGACACGGTCTAGACCTACAGTATCAATTGTCCCTGCTGCTAGTGGAGCTGGATCCACTAGTACCCGAGCTGTACCTTAGTGTACCTTCTGTAAGAAATGGCACCCCGAAGAGTGTCGCATGTAGAGTGGAGCCTGCTTCCGATGTGGTTCCCTTGATCACCGTCTCAAAGACTGTCCAGTGGCACCACAGTCTGGTTATGCTCCGGGCCAATCACAGGCTTCAGTTTAGACCCCAACAGGGGAAAAAGGACAGGGTAGACCCATCGCATCTGGTACTGGTAGTAGAGGCAAACCTAGTCAGTTCAGAGGAGCTGCTAGATCAGGAGGATCTCAGTATGGTATGGTATATGCTACGAGGAGATAGGAGGACCGGGATGAGCCAAACGTCATTGTTCGTACATTTTCTATACATACTGTTCCTTTCTTCGTACTGTTAGATAATGAGTCAACACATTCCTATGTCTCTAGTTCTGTAGCGGGGTATCTGAAAATTCCAGTAGAGAATACTGGTAGTTCCGTTTCTGTTTTTAGCCCTGTAGGCCACCAGATGAAAATTTCCAAAGATTACAGAGATTGTCCCCTTGAGCTTCACGGGGAAATCTTTCCTGCTAATCTGATGCAGTTACCATTTGTGGACTTCGATTTGATTCTGTGGATGGACTGGTTATCTGCTCACCAAGTGACTCTGAACTGCGAACGTAAGAGGGAAATTCTGAGAACTTCTGATGGACGAGAGATAACTCTCATCGGTGAGCATAGAGGTTATCTGTCCAATTTGATTTCAGCCATGAAAGCTGAAAAGATGATCAAGAAGGGGTGTATAGCCTATCTTGCCTACATCCTTGACCGGAGGCAACCTGATTCTGGAATGGATAAGATCCGTGTGGTGTGTGAATTTCCAGATATTTTTCCGGAAGAGCTACCGGGTGTACCCCCTAAGTGTGAGGAGATAGAGTTCAGTATTGAGTTGTACCCTGGGACTACTCTAGTATCTATGCCACCTTATCGGATGGCTCCGAAGGAGCTTAAGGAGCTTAAGATTCAGCTACAGGAACTTCTGGATAGAGGTTTTATATAACACAACGTTTCACCGTGGGGAGCCCTCGTTCTGTTTGTTAAAAAGAAAGATGGCTCTCTGCACTTGTGTATTGATTACAGGAAGCTGAATAAGTTGACTATCAAGAACAAGTACCCCTTCCCCGTATTGATGATCTATTCGATCAGTTTCGAGGAGCTTCGGTTTTCTCTAAGATAGACCTGAGATCTGGTTATTACCAACTCAAGGTTAAGGATTCTGATGTGTCCTAGACAACTTTCCAAACTCGTTATGGTCACTACGAGTTTTTGGTAATATCCTTCGGTCTTACGAATGCCCCTACAACATTCATGGACATGATGAATAGGGTGTTTCGACCCTATCTGGATCAGTTCGTAGTGGTTTTCATTGATGACATATTGGTCTACTCCAAGTCTGAGGATGAGCATGAGCAGCATCTCCGTATTGTTCTACAAACTCTAAGGGAGAAACAACTGTATGCAAAGTTTAGCAAATGTGAATTCTGGCTTTCGGAGGTTGTTTTTCTGGGACACGTGGTATCAGCTAAGGGTGTTTAGGTGGATCCGATGAAAATTGAGGCTATTATGAGTTGGCAACGGCCCAAGAATGTAGTAGAGATCCGTTGTTTTCTGGGACTAGCTGGTTATTATCGGAGGTTTGTGGAAGGCTTTTCTTCCATAGCCGCTCCGTTAACTAAGCTTCTGAGGAAGGATATTCCATTTATCTGGTCTGAGGCTCAGCAGCAGAGTTTTGAGAAACTAAAATCCGTTCTGACCCAAGCACCAGTTCTGATACAGCCAGAGTTGGGGAAACCCTATACTGTTTACAGTGATGCCTCATACACTAGTCTGGGTTGTGTTCTGATGCAGGATGGGAAAGTAGTGGCTTATGTGTCCCGACAGTTGAAACCGCATGAGTGTAACTACCCCACCCACGATCTGGAGTTAGCAGCCGTGATCTTTGCTCTGAAAATCTGGAGACACTATCTCTATGGAGAGAAGTGTTATATTTTCACTGATCATAAGAGTCTTAAGTACCTTCTCACCCAAAAGGAACTTAATTTGAGACAGCGCCGCTGGCTAGAGCTTCTGAAGGACTATGATTATGAGATTGAACATCATCCTGTTAAGGCTAATGTTGTTGCGGATGCTCTGAGTTGCAACGCCATTTCTGATCTGAGAGCTCTGTTTGCTCGAATGAGTTTGTTAAAGGATGGCAGAGCTTCGGGTAGTTCCTACATTGATATCAGAGATTCAGGCTAAACAGCCTAATGATCCGGATTTGGCTCATCACATTGCGGAAGTTTAGGAGGGAACTTCTCAGGATTTTTCTTTGAACCAGGATGGAGTTCTATACTTCCAGGGTGGACTATGTGTTCCGAGGAACTTTGAATTGAAACAGGTTATTCTGCGAGAAGCTCACGATAGCCCGTACTCTATGCACCCTGGAGGTGACAAAATGTATAAAAATCTTCGAGAAAAGTACTAGTGGAAAGGTCTCAAGCGAGACATGGTCATTTTTGTATCCAAGTGCTTGACTTTCCAGAAAGTCAAAGCAGAGCATCAGCGACCATCTGGACTTCTTCACCATATTGAGATTCCCTAGTGGAAATAGGAGCGTGTGACCATGGATTTTGTCAGTGGTTTACCTTTGACTCCGTCAAAAAAGGATTCTGTCTAGGTCATCGTTGATCGTCTGACCAAATCTGCTCATTTCATTCCTGTCAAGACCACCTACCCTCTGAGTAGGCTGGCCCAGTTATACATCTCCGAGATTGTCCAGCTACATGGAGTACCTCTGTCTATTATATCTGATCAAGATCCGAGATTTACGTCTAAGTTCTGGGGATCCCTGCATACTGCTCTGGGTACTCGACTGAACTTTAGCACTGCTTATCACCCTCAGACCGATGGTCAATCTGAGCGTGTGATTCAGATCCTCGAGGACATGTTGAGAGGATGTATTCTAGACTTCAGAGGTAGCTGGGAGGATTTCCTACCTTTGGCAGAGCTTGCGTACAACAACAACTATCAGGCCAGCATTAAGATGGCACCATATGAGGCTCTATACGGGCGAAAGTGTCGCACCCCAATTTGATGGACTGAGCTCATTGAGCACCATTTACTGGGTCCAGATATTGTACATGAGGCTAAGGAGACTGTCAGATTGATTCAGGATCAACTCAAAGCCGCTTTTGACAGACAAAAATCTTATGCTGATTTGAGGCGTAAAGATCTTGAGTTTGATGTTGGCGACGAGGTTTTCCTAAAAGTATCTCTGTGGAGGAAGGTACTACGATTTGGCCGTAAGGGCAAGCTCAGTCCCAGATATATTGGACCCTATCGTATTATCAGACGTATCGGACCAGTAGCTTATCAGCTTGAGTTACCACCTGAACTCAAGCGAATCCATGATGTGTTCCATGTTTCTGTATTGAGACGTTATCGAGCTGATCCGTCTCATGTTCTGTCTGTGAAGGATTTCGAGATTCGGCCTGATCTGTGTTATGAGGAGGAGCCCGTTGAGATCATTGCATAGGACCAGAGAGTTCTTCGGAGGAAAACCATTAAGATGGTTAAGGTTCTCTGGCGTAACCGAGGTCTGGATAAGGCTACGTGGGAGCCCAAGTCTGTCATCAAAGCCCAGTATCCGCATCTCTTTGATCCAGGTAAATTTCGAGGGTAAAATTTTCTGTAAGGGGGGAGAGTTGTAATAACCCAAAATCTGAGTCAAAATCCCCCAAAATAAAGTCAAAATCCCTAGACAAAAACCCTAAATTTTTGGGGATTAAAATTCTGAATTTAAGGACTAAATTGAGAAGTAATAAAACTTAAGGGTCAAAAGGTAAGGATTCAAAAACATTAAACCTCTGAGTGGTAATTTCACCATTTTTCTTATGAAACGTTTTCTTCCTCATTTTTTCTTAGCTGTCGAATCTGTAATAATGGGAAAATTGAATTCCCCTTGATTGTTTTTGGATTAAAATTAGGGTTATAATTCGTTTTTCCTTATTTCGAATCATTTCCTCCCTTTGCTTCTGATATTCTATCGAGTGTTATTCAAGGAAATTGTCTTCCTTCTTGTTCGATTGAGGTAAGAAGCTTGATTGGTTCGTTTTATTCGAATCTGTTATAAGTTAATGGTAATAAGTTGAATAGTTGTTGTTTATCGTTTGAATTCATTTTAAGGGGGGGAATCGTGTAATCTGAGATTATATTTAAGAGTTTTATGGTTTGTTCGAATGGTTGGTTGAAGGGTTGTCTTTGATTCGTTTCTAGAGGGGTTTCTGTGTTGATTTGAGTGTTTAATCGAATCTGAAGCGTTTAGGATGTTTTAGATCTTAATTAGAATCGAATTGGGAGTAAATGGGGGGTTTTGGTTGAATTTAGAGTTGTTTGGGACTCGAGAAAATCTGGGAAATTTCCAGATTTTCCTGGGAAACAAACCGGCCCAGACCTGACCCGTCCGACCCGAACCTGACCTGGCTGACGTCACTGCTGATGTCATCGCTGAAGTCACTATTGACATTAGCTACTGACGTCAGTGTTGACTGATGATGTCACTGCTGACATCAGCGTTGACCAATGCTGACGTCATCAGTTGACTTTTTTTGACCCGGGCCCACTTTATGTTTTTCGATGTCCTGAATCCAATGGCGCTGTCCGTTTTTCGAAATTCAAACCCGAAGTGTCGTTTTTGGGGGTTTTAAGTTCGATAAGTTGTCTGGAAATTATCTGTAAAAGGTTTTGAATCAATTTTTGTTTGCTGAAGGTGACGAGGATTCCGACCCCGAGCAGTTACCTCCTCCTCTTCCTCCTCCTCCTCCTGTACGAGGATCGATACATCCACATTCAGGACCTTCACGTGAGTAACAGTTAAAGTCTGTTTAGATTATTTTTCGGTAATGTGGCATAGTAAGATGTCTAATATGTTCTGTTAATTGTAGACTTTACTCCTGCTCAACCTGGTGGTAAAGCCGAGTCCAGTAGACGTCAGGGTCGTCGTTGAGTCTTCTGATACAGGTGTGTTCTCTCCCGTTCATCCTATAAATTCTGTTGATATGTTTATTCGATTTCTGTTATCCGTATGATCATACATCATTCCGTTATATCATTTCTGGTTTTGTTATCTGTCATGCTTGCCTCCTGTTAGATAATAAGGCATGCATTCTGATTCTGTATCTGCATATATCATAGCATTTGGGTTATTATCTGTGTACGGGGAAGTTAGTGATTTATCACTTCTGTTCAGTGGCTCCACCTTCGGGTCGAGATACCACTTCTGTTGGTGTGATGGTGTTAGAATGGTCTGGGGACCAACTCTTCTGTGGTGTTCGGAGATGGGTGCCTTTCATGCATACTCTCTATTTTTCTATATATTCTGTTCTATTATTCCGTTTATCTATTCTAGAAACACACTAGGCTCCCTAGCTTACACCCTCTCAGATTTTTGTTTCAGATCTCAGACCTAAGTCCGGTACGGTATTTGGAGGTTCCTGTTTTCAGTTCTGGTTTATAGTATGTTTAGCAATTATCGGATTCCGGACTATTTATATGTTTGAATAATAATTTCTGTATTACACTTATTATACTTTTATCGGGTTCTATTACATTTAATGTTTATAATTTATGGGTTGAACTTTATTTTTGTAAATGTTTAATTTTCATTATTATTTTAATTTATTAATTATTTAATAAATTATCTGAATATTTTATTTTATTTTTGTAAAAACCCTAACTTGCAAATAAGTTTTCTATTTGTAAACCCTAACTTGTAATTTAAGAAATTAGGTTAATTTTAGGGGTTACAAGTTTTACAAGTTTGGATTTTGTTGTAGTATAGTTAAGGTAAGAGTTGGTTTGTCGATGAGTTGATAATAGGAAGGAGATTTGGATTAAGTGTCAAGTCACTTAATGGTGTGTAGATTTTAAAGTTTAAACCATGGTGTTGAGTTGGTTATGGTGGCTAAACCTTAAGTTGGTAAGTTTCTTGTATGGTATGATCTGTGGAATGTTAGCAATCAGGGATGACTTGGCTTACATAAGAATGCTTGCAATGGGAGTTTGTTATGTGGGATAAGCCTGGGTTGTTGTGGAGTTACAAGGGCAGATGTTCGGTTAACCTATAGGGAGACCTAGTTAAATGGTGGATCTATGAGCGAAATTCAACCTTGGTAAAGTTGATCAGGGACAAGTCGTGGCAAAGTATTTGTTGAGGGTCTAGTGAAGGATATGTTTTTGGCAAGGTTCAGTTTTGTGTTGAGAATCTTTTTGTGATAGGTGAGCCGCGTGGTTGTTACGAAAAGTGTCGAGATGGAATGGTATCTTGAGCAAGGCTTATGGTAATCTTTTTCCATGAGTTTGGTGGTAAGTGTTGTGGTAGGAGTTGGAGAAAACATGTGTTTTTGACTAAGCTTGTTTGGATTATGATTGAATCATATGTAAATGTTTGTCTTGCTGATAAGGTAAGAGTGAATATCAATTTTCTTTGGGTTATTATTAGTAGTAAAGGTGCCAAGGATGAAGTCGGAAAGAATCATCATAAGTTTGGTAGTAAGTTCTATCGATGGTATGGAGTTTTCTTATGAGGGTTGTTGGATCAATCGTTTGTTTGAGTACGGTTTTCTTGGGTTTCTAAGTCCCATTGGAAAGGTGTATGAGTGGTGTATCTATAATATATTAAGATTTGAGAATTTTTAAGACCGACATAGGTTGTCGTTTGGATGTTGGGTTTTATCATCCATAGGTAAATGGATGATATGCTGTGATATTGTGATATGGTTAATATGACTCATAATGAAGATGTTGATGGTGGTGGAGTTGCGTGAGACAGTGTTGACAGTTTTGTACAAAGTTAGTTTGAAGCTTGTTGGTGGAGCATCATTGTGTGGGTGGAGGTTGGCGAAAGGCTTAGTTGGTTACCTTGTATGTGGGAGGATGTCGGAAATCGGGTTAGTGGTATGGAAATCGTTGCGGTTATCAAGAATTGGTTATCAATCTTAGGTAAGAGAAAGGAGGTTTTCTTTTGAGTTATGTTTTCTGTAAAGGTTGAGATAGTGTGATGGATTGTGCATTGTTGCTTTGGTGTGAGAAAAGAATCCTTTGGATGTCCGAAGAGGGTAAGTGTGGGTTGTCTGTTGCATACCATCCGGGGAAAGCTAAGGTGATGGCTGAATCTTTGAGCCATAAGACGAAAGTTGAGTTGAGAGTGATGTTTGCTAAGTTGAGTATTTTAAAGGAAGGTGCTGGAGTGGTGGAGTTGTAAGTAAAACCTATCTTGGTTGAGATGATAAGGTGAAACAGTTAGAGGATGAGACGTTGGTACCTTTTGTGGGGATATGGCTAAAGGTAGACCGACCGAGTATCGTTTTGATGAGGATGAGATGTTGTGGTTTAGGGGTCAGATTGTGGTGTCGGATGATGTTGAGTTGAGGTAAGCTATTTTTAGCGGGAGCACATACTAGTCCGTTTGCTATGCATCCGAGTGGAGTGAAGATGTATAGGGATCTTAAAAGTGTGTACTTTTGGATTGTTTTAAAGAAAGATGTGATGGAGTCCAAAAAGGATTTTATATGGGTTATTGTTGATAGGTTTTCAAAGTGTGCATATTTTCTTACTATAAATACGACGTGTTCTATGGATAAGTTGATAGAGTTGTATGTTTCTGAGATGGTGAAGTTGCATAGTGTGCTTAAGTTGATCATATCGGATAGAGATCCGTGGTTTACATCTAAGTTTTGAAGGAGTTTGCAGGTTGCTTTGGGTACGAGGCTTGGCTTTAGTATAGCTTATCATCCACAGACGGATGGTCAGTCTGAGCGTGTTATTCAGACTTTGGGGGATATGTTGAGGTGTTGCATCATTGAGTTTCAAGGTTCTTGGGAGAAACCGTTGTCTTGGGTGGAGTTTGCATATAACAGTAGCTCCAAGCGAGTATACAGATGGCACCGTTTGAGGCTTTATACGGGCATAGGTGTTGTACACCTTTGTGTTGGAAAAATGTTGGGCAAAAGTATGTTTCTTTGTCTCAATTTTTAGAGATACGGATGAGAAGGTTAAGTTGATATGTGCTAAACTTAAGGAAGCTTCGGATAGGCAGAAGTCCTATGCCGATTTAAAGCGTAGAGAGATAGAGTATACTGTTGGGGACAAAGTGTTTCTTAAGGTTTCTCCGTGGAAGAAGATGATGAGGTTTGGACGTAAGGGTAAGTTGGGTCATCGTTCTATTGGACCATATGAGTTGTTGGAGCGTGTTGGTCCTGTTGCTTATAGGTTGAGATTGCCAGAGGAGTTGAGTAAGATGCATGCTGTTTTTCAATGTATCGATGCTTCGTAAGTATAGTTTAGATCCTTCTCATGTTGTTCTAGTAGAGGAGATTGAGTTAAGAGCGGATATGAGTTATGAGAAGGAACTAGTGAGGATTTTGGATGTGGATACAAAAGTTCTTTGAGGAAGGACCATAGATTTGGTTAAAGTGCTTTGGAAATACCGAGGTGTCAAAGAGGCAACTTGGGAGACAAGGAAAAGTTTGGAGGAGTAATTCCTCACTTTTTTACTTCAAGTAAATTTCGAGGACAAAATTTTCTTAAGAGGAGGAGAGTTGTAACATCCCGATTTTGGGTTTAGTAGTTTGGGCTTTAGTTAGAAGAATTCGATTCAGGTCGAATCGGGTTCTCCGGTTCATTATTCCGGGGAAAAATAAAATAAGAATATTTTAATTAGGAAAAATAGTAATTTTAGAATATGGTTTAAAAATATTAAAAATATGTTTTAAAATTTAAAAGAAAGTAATTTGGACTTTATATTGATTTTTAATTATGCTTAATTATGCATAAGTGACTAATTTGTAATTTTTGGAAAATTGGAGGACTTACTTTGTGATTTTCGAAAATTTGATGTTTTAGTGACTAAATTAAAAAGCAAGCTAAACTTAGAATCCTTGGAGGGCCATAAACCCATTTTTAATTTTAATAATGATTTATTCACCGAAATGCTTTTTTATTACTTTAATTAAAGATGTTAAATTATTCTCTCAAAACTACTTTTCTCTCATCTTTTTCTCTCATTTTCTCTCCATTTTCCTTCATCTTTTCTCTTCAATTCCTTGCTGATTTTTTCATCTTTTTCCACAAAGATTACATAATTTTAATCATCTTTCCATCCTTTAAAAAACCTAACCATCAATTTTATCAAATCAACATCAAATTGCAAGGAATCAAGAAGGAGAAAATTGCATCTGTTTGGTGAATAGATCTTGAAGGTAATTTTCTGGATTTTAACTCTTTTCTAAGGTTCTTTATTGAAATTTCCAAGTATTAGCTTGCTAATCTTTGAATAAAAACTTAATCCTATGTTTTCAATATTAGATCTAGTGATTTTGTGAATGTTTTTGTGAAATCTTTTTGGATCTCATTAAATGCTGGAGTTAGATGAATTCAATTATGTTTTTATGTTAATTAAATGATTAATTGAGTCTTCATTTGATAGCATATTAATTTAATCCCGGAATAATGCAATCGGTGTTGTTTTAAGGTGTTTTTCGGTTGTTTTAGGGGTTGTTTTAGGTGCTTAAATGTTGCTGGAGATATAAGGATGGTTTGTATGTGTTTTTGGTTCATAATTGAAGTGGATTAGATGTTAGATTTATTAGGTTTTGGGTTGATGTTGTTCGGATGCGTTTCGGCTTAGTTTACGGTCTTTTCGGCTAAGTTTTCGGTAGTTTAATGGTGATCGGATATGGCTGTTGGTTTGAGCATGTTATGATGTGAGAATGCTCTGCTTTTAATGTTGTACAAGAGGTACAAGAAGGTGCTTGCTTACTGGTGTGTTGGTGCGATCATCGGATAGCGGCAAAAGCTCGTTTCGCTTGTTGGTGAGTGTTTACGGACTTAAAGCGAATCACGTTTGGTACGATTTTGTTTGGGGGACTATGGAAGAGTGTGAAAACCTTCCATAGTTCAAGAGTAAGTAAAGTAAATGTTTTTGATAAACCGACATGAGTTCGGCTACATTCCATAAAGGCATTATGTTGGCAATGCAATGAGATTTATGGAAATGCATGAGCATGATTTGAATTGGTGCACACATGAGAAATACTTGCTGAAATGCATAGCTTATTCAGCATCCATGATTATGGAAAATTATGAGAAATGATTTAGAATACAATATGGTTAATTATCTTATATATGATGGTCCCTTTGGGCATGGCTTTTGGTTCATTTATTGAACATATTATGCATGCATTATGGGCAAAAAGTTATATGATTTGGAATACAATATGGTTAATTGCCTTATATATAATGGTGCCTTTGGGCATGGCTTTTGGTTCATTTATTGAACATATTATGCATGCATTATTGAACAGAATAATGCCTACACGTAACAATGGTGACTTTGTGTCCGATCGTGCGTGGTAGTGCTATAATGGTGACTTCGTGTCATATCAATGGTGACTTAGTGTCATGTAAATTTTGACTTCGTGTCATGTCAATGGTGACTTCGTGTCATGTCAATGGTGACTTTGTGTCATGTTAGTGGTGACTTGGTGTAATGTCAATGGTGACTTCGTGTCATGACGAGACAATAGTCTCTAACAATGGATCCGTGTATTCGGTAACTCAAGGTTCACATTAAGTGGTCACTAGAAAGCCAATATACATACATGAATTTGAGAAGAACATTGTGCTTCATTTATAAATTGTTTTGATAAGGTTATATAATTTCAAGGATGCATATGGCTTGAGGAACATGAGCATTAGATGTTAGCATGCATGATTTAACAATGCATTGCAAATTATGGTTTTATCGTGGTTTTAAATAGATGCATTGATGATTTTGTGTAGAGCTTCCTCACTAAGCATGTTTGCTTAAGCTCTCTTTTCATCCTTGCAGAAAAATAAAGGCACTTGGGGCTTCGTTCGAGGCAAGGAAACCAAGGGGAAGGATTGTAACATCCCGTTTTTGGGGTTATTAGTTAGGCTTAGTTAGGGGAATTCGATTTGGGTCGAATCGGGTTCTCCGGTTCATTAATTCCGGGAAAAATAATAACTTTGGAATATGGTTTAAAATATTGAAAATATGTTTCAAGATCAAAAGAAAATAATTTGGAATTTATAAAGATTTTTAATTATGCTTAATTATACATAAATGATCAATTTTTAATTTTTGGAAAATTGAGGGATTTAAATTGGAATTTTCGGCCATTAATGTATTTTAGTGACTAAATTGAAAAGAAAGATAAACTTAGAATCCTTAGAGGGCCATAAACCCATTTTTAATTTTGGTGATGATTTATTCACCAAAATATATTTTAATTACTTTAATTTGGTTTCTTAATCATTTTCTCCTAAAACAACTTTTTGACCCATTTTCTCTCATCTTTTTCTCTCATTTTCTCTCCACTTTCTCTTCATCTTTTCTCTTCAATTCCTTGCTGATTTTTGCATCTTTTTCCACAAGATTTACATCATTTGCATCATCTTTCCATCCTTTACAAAACCTATGCATTGATTTCATCAAATCTACATCAAATTGCAAGGAATCAAGAAGGGGAAAATCTCTTATTTTTGGTGAATAGATCTTGAAGGTAACTTTCTGGATTTTTATTCTTTTCTAAGGTTCTTTATTGAAATTCCCAAGTATTAGCTTGCTAATCTTTGAATAAAAACTTGATTCTATGTTTTAATGTTAGATCTAGTGTTTTTGTGAAAGTTTTTGTGAAATCTTTTTGGATCTTATTCAATGCTGGAATTAGATAGATTCAATTGTGTTTTTATGTTAATTAAATGATTAATTGAGTCTTGATTTGATAGCACATTAATTTAATCCTGGAATAATGCAATCGGTGTAGTTTTAAGGTGTGTTTCGGTTGTTTTATGGGCTGTTTTAGATGCTTTAATGTTGCTGGAGATATAAGAATGGTTTGGATGTGTTTTTGGATCATAATTGAAGTGGATTAGATGTTAGATTCATTAGGTTTTGGGATGATGTTGTTCGGATACGTTTCGGCTTAGTTTACGGTCTTTTCGGCTAAGTTTTCGGTAGTTTAACAGTGATCGGTTATGGCTGTTGGTTTGAGCATGTTATGATGTGAGAATGCTCTGTTTTTAATGTTGTAGAAGAGGTACAAGAAGAAGCTTGATTGCTGGTGCGTTGGTGCGATCATCGGAAAGCGGCGAAAGCTCATTTCGCTTGTTAGTGAGTGGTTTTCGGATTTAAGCGAATCGCGTTTGGTACGTTCTGTTTTGGGGGGCTATGGAAGAGTGTGAAAACCTTCCATAGTTCAAGAGTAAGTAAAGTATTTGTTTTAGATGAACCGATATGAGTTTCGACAATTTTGACAAAGGTATTTTATTGGTAATGCAATGGGATTTATAGAAGTGCATGAGCATGTTTTGAATTGATGCATACATGAGAGATACTTGCTGAAAATGCATGGTTTATTTAGCATCCATGATTATGAAAAATTATGAGAAATGATTTGGAGAACCACATGGTTATTTGCCTTATATTTAATGGTGCCTTTGGGCATGGCTTTTGGTTCATTTGTTGAACAATTTATGCATGCATTATGAGCAGCAAGCTATTTGATTTGGAATACAATTTGGTTATTTGCCTTATACATGATGGTGCCTTTGGGCATGACTTTTGGTTCATTTGTTGAACATATTATGCATGCATTATGAGCAGCAAGTTGTCATGCACATTTGATTATGATATTGGCTTAGTGACACTACTTTGATTCGAATACGAATGACGCCATTAGGATTGTTTTAAGTGCACTATAATCAAAATAGAGAATACAGAATATTGCCTACACGTAACAAGGGAGACTTTGTGTCCAACCGTGCGTGGTAGAGCCGCCTACACGTAACAAGGGTGACTATATGTCTGATCGTGCGTGGTAGTGCTAAAGTTGACTTAGTGTCATGTCAAGTTGAGTTAGTGTCATGTTAATGGGGACTTTGTGTCCTGAAGGGACGAATGTCTCATAGATCCGTGTATTCGCTGAGCTCAAGGTTCACACTAAGTGTTCACTAGAAAGCCAATATACATACACGAAATTGAGAAAAGGTTTAAGCATCATTTATAAATTGTTTTGATAAGGTTATGTGTACTCAAGGATGCATATGATTTGATGAACTTGGACAATGTGATTTTAGCATGCATGAATTCACAAAGTATTGCAAAATTATGTTCTCTTCATGGTTTTAAATAGATGCATTGATGATTATTTGTGGAGCTTCCTCACTAAGCATGTTTGCTTAAGCTCTCCTTTCATCTTTGCAGAAAAATAAAGGCACTTGGAGCTTCGTTCGAGGCAAGGGAACCAAGGGGAAGGATCACATTGAATTTGGTATGTTTTGGGCAAATAAATTGGGCAAGACAATGTGTAACAAAATCTATGAGAGGAGTGTATTCTTAGGCTTTGGTTCATGTTGTAATAAGACCATTATTGTTTGATTGTTAATTGTTGAACTTTGGATTTGTTTGAATTGTTGAAGCATGTACTAGCATGATTGTTATATTGTTAATCACTTCTTAGGGAGCATGCCTATACCTTGTTTGATGTCCGTGACGTTGTTGATTATGTGCCATATGTTGCTAATTATGTTTAGGATTGATGCATTTAATGGTTCCAATTAATGGTTGAGTATTGAGTAAATGTTGTGTACTTAGTGTAACGAAACTTTTGGTTTCAGACCCAAAGTTTCGAAAACTTAGTGAAGGTTCCGAAATCTTTGACAAATAGTTTGGAAACCTTCACGAAGGTTTCCAAACCTTGCGGGCAGTTTCAAGTTTGAAAAGCTACTGGACACGAAAGGTTTGGAAACTTTCAGGATAGTTTCGAAACCTTTTACAAAAAGTTTGGAAACCTTCAGGAAGGTTTCCAAACCTTTGACCACCAGGATTTGTTAATTGTTGAAATTTTATCTTAGTCCCGGATATCTTCCTTTGTTCGATTGAGGTACTTATAGATGATATATTGAGCTGAAATTTTGCATGCATACATAAAGTTAATTTAATTTCAAGATAGTCAACCTAAACTGGATGAAGTCCTTGTATTTTGGAAGATTTACATTTTGGTCCTTAAATTAGAGAAACATGTAATTGATGATGTTAGAATAATCCGTTTGAGTTGAAATTTACTATGAGGAACTCTTGTGTGCTTAATTGGTTATTGATGGAAAGAATTTCTACTTTACTAATTGTATTTAAAAGTTTTACGTTTTAGTCCTTAAACCACGTTAGTGTTTAATCGGATGTATGTTTTAATTAATGTGTTACCTGTATTGCTTAGTATGAGACCTTGTCACGTAGGAATAAGATTGTGCATCTAGGTAAGATGAAACAAAAAAAATAACGGTTCTTAGGGTTGTTTATCGAATCGAACCTTCGTGGGTTTGGTTTGATATTCCCCGTGTGACCCATTAGTGCCGGTTTTGTCCAGGCCGGGCTAAGGGGGTTACAAGGATCACTTTAAATTTGGTATGATTTTGGCAAATAAATTGGGCATGGCAATGTGTAACCCAACCAATGTGAGGAATGTGTACTTAGGCTTTGGTTTATGTTGTAATAAGACCTTTGTTGCTTGATTGTTAATTGTTGGACTATGGAATTGTTTGGATTGTTGAAGCATGTACTTACATGATTATTATGTTTTAATCATCTTCTAGGAAGCATGCCTATAGTTTGGGTGATATCCGTGATGTTGTAAATCATGTGTTATAAGTTGTTAATTAAGCCTTGGAATTATGCATATGGTTGGAAGTGACTAATGGTTGTGTATCGTAATGTTAGAGTTCTCTTAGTGTAATAGAACTTTAGGTTCCAGACCCAAAGTTTCGAAACCTCTGGGAAGGTTCCGAAACCATTGTCAAATAGTTTCGAAACCTTCAGGAAGTTTCGAAACCTTGCGGGCAGTTTCAATTCTGGGAAGCTACTGGACACGAAAAGTTTCGAAACTTTCCAGGAAAGTTTCGAAACCTTTTTAAAATGTTTCGAAACCTTTGGGAAGGTTTCGAAACCTTTGATCACCAAGAATAGGAAGTTGCTGGAAATTATATTTTAGTCCTGGATATCTTCCTTTGTTCGATCAGGGTACTTACAGATGCTATTTTGAGCTAAAATTTTGCATGCATGCATTAAGTTGATTTAATTTCAAGATGGTTAACCTAATTTGGATGAAGTCCTTGTATTTTGGAAGATTTACGTTTTGGTCCCTAAATTAGAGAAACATGCAATTGATGATGTCAGAATGATCCGTTTGAGTTGAAATTTTCTGTGAAGAACACTTGAGTGTTTAATTGAACTTTGATGAAAAGAATTTATGTTTTATTAAAAGGATTTAAAAGTTTTACGTTTTAGTCCTTAATTTACTTAAGTGTTTAATCGGACGGTTGTTTTTGATTAATTTGTTTTCGTTAATTCTTTGTATGAGACCTTGAAATGTAGGAATAAGATTATGCATCTAGAAGAAAAAAAATATAACAGTTTTAGGGTTGTTTATCGAATCGGACCTTCGCGGGTTTGGTTTGATATTCCCCGTGTAACCCGTTAGTGCCGGTTCCTTCTAGGTCGGGCTAAGGGGGTTACAAAACCTATAATCAAATAAGTCCTGTAACATCCCGTTTTGGGGGTTATTAGTTTAGGCTTAGTTAGGAGGATTCGATTCGGGTCGAATCGAGTTCTCCGGTTCATTAATTCCGGGAAAATAAAATAAGGATATTTTTAACTAAGGAAAATAATAGTTTTTGAAAATGGTTTAAAATATTAAAAATATATTTCAAAATTAAAAGAAAATAATTTGGATGTTATAATGATTTTTTTAATTATGCTTAATTATGTATAAATGACCAATTTGTAATTTTTGGAAAAATTGGAGGACCAATTTGGTGATTTTTGGCAATTAATGTATTTTAGTGACTAAATTGAAAAGCAAGCTATACTTAGAATCCTTAGAGGGCCATAAACCCATTTCTAATTTTTAATGTTGATTTATTCACCAAAAAGGTATTTTTAATTACTTTAATTTGGTTTTTAATCATTTTTTTCAAAAATCACTTTTCTCATCTTTTTCTCTCATTTTCTCTCCACTATCTCTTCATCTTTTCTCTTCAATTCCTTGCTGATTTTTGCATCTTTTTCCAAAAAGAATACATCACTTGCATCATCTTTCCATCCTTTACAAAACCTAAGCATTGATTTCATCAAATCTACATCAAATTGCAAGGAATCATGAAGGGGAAAATCTCATATTTTTGGTGAATAGATCTTGAAGGTAATTTTCTGGATTTTTATTCTTTTCTAAGGTTCTTTATTGAAATTCCCAAGTATTAGCTTGCTAATCTTTGAATAAAAACTTGATTCTATGTTTTTAATGTTAGATCTAGTGATTTTGAGATATTTTTGCGAAATCTTTTTGGACCTCATTTAATGCTGGAAATTAGATGAATTCAATCATGTTTTTATGTTGATTTAATGATTGATTGAGTCTTCTTTTGATAGCACATTAAATTAATCCCGGAATAATGCAATCGGTGTGGTTTTAAGGTGCTTTTCAGTTGTTTTATGGGCTGTTTTAGATGCTTAATTGTTGCTGGAGATATAAGGATGGTTTGGATGTGTTTTTGGATCATAATTGAATTGGATTAGATGTTAGATTCGTTAGGTTTTGGGTTGTTGTTGTTCAGATGCGTTTCGACTTAGTTTTCGGTGTTTTCGGCTAAGTTTTTGGTAGTTTAATGGTGATCAGATGTGGCTGTTGGTTTGAGCATGTTATGATGTTAGAATACTCTGTTTTTAATGTTGTAGACGAGATACAACAGGAATCTTGATTGCTGGTGCGATTGGTACGATCATCGGATAGCGGCGAAAGATCGTTTCGCTTGTTGGTGAGTGATTTCGGATTTAAAAGCGAATCGCGTTTGGTACGTTCTGTTTTGGGGGGCTATGGAAGAGTGTGAAAACCTTCCATAGTTCAAGAGTAAGTAAAGTAATTGGTTTTGATGAACGGGTAAGAGTTTCGGCTATTTTTGACAAAGGTATTTCATTGGTAATGCAATGGGATTTATGGAAGTGCATGAGCATGTTTTGAATTGATGCATACATGAGAGATACTTGCTGAAATGCATAGCTTATTTATCATCCATGATTATAGAAAATTATGAGAAATATTTTTGAATACAACATGGTTATTTGCCTTATACATGATGGTGCATTTGGGCATGGCTTTTGGTTCATTTGTTGAACAAATTATGCATGCATTATGAGTAGCAAGTTATATGATTTGAAATACAATATGGTTAATTGCCTTATACATGATGGTGCCTTTGGGCATGGCTTTGGTTCATTTGTTGAACATTTTATGCATGCATTATGAGCAGCAAATTATCATGCACATTTGATTACGATATTGGCTTAGTGACACTAACTTTAGATTCGAATACGAATGACATGTCATTAGAATTGTCTTAAGTGACTTTGTGTCCAACCGTGTGTGGTAGAGCCGCCTACACGTAACAAGGGTGACTATGTGTCCGATCGTGCGTGGTAGTGCTAATGGTGACTTCGTGTCATGTCAATGGTGACTTCGTGTCATGTCAATGATGACTTCGTGTCATGACGAGACAAATGTCTCATGGATCCGTGTATTCGGTGAACTCAAGGTTCACATTAAGTGATCACTAGAAAGCCAATATACATACATGAAATTGAGGAAAGGTTTGAGCATCATTCATAAATTGTTTTGATAAGGTTATGTGAACTCAAGGATGCATATGATTTAATGAACTTGGGCATGAAGTAATGGCATGCATGATTTGACAAAGTATTGCAAATAATGTTTTCTTCATGGTTTTAAATAGATGCATTGATGATCTTTTGTAAAGCTTCCTCACTAAGCATGTTTGCTTAAGCTCTCTTTTCATCCTTGCAGAAAAATAAGGGCACTTGGAGCTTCGTTCGAGGCAAGGAAACCAAGGGGAAGATCACATTGAATTTGGTATATTTTTGGCAAATAAATTAGGCAAGGCTATGTGTAACACAATCTATAGGGGAATATGTACTTAGGCTTTGGTTTATGTTGTAATAAAACGATTATTAATTGATTGTTAATTGTTGAACTTTGGATATATTTGAATTGTGAAGCATGGCTTAGCATGTTTATTATGTTGCTATTCAATCTTTAGGATGCATGCCTCCTTGTGATCTTTACAAATGGTTTAAGGTGTATTTATGTTGATGATTATGCCTAGGAATATTGCATATAGTTTCGGGTTATTAATGTTTATGCTTGGGTGGCTTAAATGAGCTTGAAACGTCACACCCCAATCCCGAACACAAGGGGTATCGAAACACCCTGTGGTGGTATCGATACCCTTATGCTACTGGACATGCTTGTATCGATCCAATGTTCGGTACCAAATGCTACTGGAGTTGCCTGTTCCCAAACACTTTATGGCCTGTTTCGAAACAGGTGACGTGTTTCGAAACACTCCAGGGCTGTTTCGGAACACCTGGCTTAAAAAGGACAATTTGAGAGTTTTAAATGCATGAAATGTAGGATTTAAATTAGTAAGTGAAAATAATGGATCTATGAGTAGTTAGGAGTTGTTGTGATACCATGATTCATGTTTTAACCCGAATACACATCGTATGATATAAGATGGATGAAATATCTAATATTACATATTTTGCAATTAAGTCCATAAATGCTAGAACGTAAAATCGATTAATTAAGGTGCCTTGTTTGATCTGAATTGTGTGATGAATGTTTTTTAAGCTTGCTTAATTGTTATCCGGTGGATTGATTAGGGATATGGTGTTACATATTGGTTTGTTACATTTTGGTCCCTATTCGTGTATGCATTTAATTGATTTACTTATAATAGTTGGACTGCGTTCGTCTCTGTCTTACTTGAGTTAATTACACATAGGAGGTTAATCGTGCATCTAGGTAAGATAAAACAAAAGTATTACGTTTTCAGGGTTGTTTATCGGATCGGACCTTCACGGGTTCGATATTCCCCGTGTGACCCATTAGTGCTGGTTCCGTCTAAGCCGGACTAAGGGGGTTACAAGTCCCAAAAGTGTTTTTAGGATCAATCTTATAGTAAGCTTCTAAGTTTTCTTCCTTAAGTATCCTAAAGTTAAGCCTTTTAAATAAGAAAAAGATTTCTATAGCCTAAAAAGAATAAACTAAAGCAACACTAATGTAGATGCATTGCAAAAGTGTGGACAATATTTCAACTAAGGTGATGGAAATAAAAAATTTTCAAAGACAACTTAAGTACTTCCTTTAATGGCAGGGCCGCGGTAGTGAATCTACACCCCCAAACTCGAATTGAGCATTGTCCTCAATGCTTATCAGTGGCACACAGTAGGAAACAAAATATGAAAAAGAATAAGTAAAGAAATAAAAGTAGCATAAAAGTGTAAAGATTAGATGGACTCCGAAGAGTTGTTGGTGACAATCAGTTTTCGAGGCCTTGCTGCTGATTGTTTCATTTTTGATTCCGTTGCTAGTGATGGTTGAGTCTTGGCTTGTCTAGGCGGTTGAACTCTAGTAGGTGGTGTTCGTTGCAAAGGTGCCTCGACTTATTCTCCCTCTTCTTCTTCGGTAATTTCTTCAGTGTGCATAATATCTGTCCCGCCATCATCCTTAATATTCATTGCATCTGCCCAGGCATGTTGAGTGCTTGGCCTGGCAGCGGTTGAAGTTTGATGCACATAAACAACTATCTCTATCGAGAGACTGCCCATGATGATGGGGGATCCTGGTGGAGTGCTGAAGACTACTCCCCTCTTGGATGGTCGTCGACTGGTAGAGGATGCCACGACCGGCTCTTCTAGCCGAGATGAGCCAGCAGCATGGAATTGTTATGGTCCAGTAGGGAAAAATTGTTGCGGTCCTCCTGGAGCAAGAGTGGTCTCAGAGTATGGTGCAACCGTGACAAACATGTTGGGGAAAAATTTTGGAAACTGCACCCCTTAGCTTAGAAAATTGTGGAGCATCACTATCGTAGGTTTTGCCCTTCCTATTCCAAGCTTTTTTAAGACAGATTTCGGCATCAAATTTATGCTTGCTCCAAGGTCACATAAGGCCTTTCCTTCATAGTGGCTTCCTATCGCACAAGGTATAGTAAAACATCTAGGATACTTCAATTTAGGAGGCATGCGATTATGAAGCATAGCCATGCATCGTTCGGTTGCAGCAACAATTTCAAACTCACCAAACCTTTTTCTTTTAGACACAATGTCTTTTAAGAATTTAGCATAATTCGGCATTTGTTCTATTGCCTCAACAAATGGCAAGTTAATGTGGACTTGCTTCAAGATGTCTAAGAATTTGTTCTATTGCCTCAACAAATGACAAGTTAATGTGGTCTTATTTCCTTCATTGTCTCATTAGTTTGGAATTTAATACATGGTACCACTAGCTCTTTTGCTGTCTCGATAGCTTGTCGAGGGACTGCCGATTTCTCTACCGAGGCAGTGTCTTTTTCTGGGATTTCTGTGGCATGATCACTTAAGTCAACATCTAAGTCCTCTTTATTTGATTCTTCTTGTTCCACAAGTGGGACTTTATCAGCTGGACTTCCTAGTATCTCCTTAAGTTGTAGGTCACTGCTAGTGGTGATTGCTTTACATTGCTCATGGCACATTCCCTTTGCAACTTTAGTATTGCTGGGTAATCTTCCTTATGGTTTAACATTCAGATTTTGAGCAAACTGCCCAACTTGAGTTTCAGGTGATTTAATAGTTGCCTCTTGATTTTGCAACATCATCTCAGTTTTGTTTATGAATGCATCAGTTCTTTTGATGAAGTTACTGTTCTCAACCATGTATAATTCTGTTTTCATCATAAAGGCCTTAAGAGAATTCTCCAATGAACTGGTCGACTGTTGTTTGATGCATCTACTGTTGCGGCAGTGATTGTTGTACCTGCTGCTGCGGTAGATGTTACATTTGCATTGGTTGCTGCAAACCTGAAGGTTGAGTAGTTGGATTCAAAGCATTGCTAGGATTACTCCATGAGAAATTGGGATGCCTTTTCCATGCTGGATTGTATGCATTGGATATCATGTTGTTCCGGTTGTAGTTTTCAACATAAAGGCTAGATTCTTGATTCTGCATGCATTCAGAAGAGCTATGATTACCTCCACATAAATTACAGAAATAATCTATTGCCTTAATCTCATAGGTATTGTGGTGCATTTGCATATTTTGAACCATCTTAGTAAGAGAGGCCAATTGTGCCGCCACTGAATTGGATGTTTCCAACTATTCACTGTAGCTTGGCGTCTTACTCCTCCTCGCCTAAATGTAGGGAATGAAAGTCATTCTTTGCGAGTTTGTTCAAAATCTCTATAGCTTCCTCCGATTGTTTATCAAGGAGTGTCCCATTGGCAGAAGCATCTAACATCATTCTTGTTGGGGAATTGGTAACATTGTAAAACATGATCACTTGCGTCCACAATGGAAATCCATGTAAAGGACACTTGTGCAGTAGCTCCCTATAGCGCTCTCATACCTCATACATTGATTTATCATCTGCCTACCGAAAAGAAGTAATTTTATTACGTATAAGATCATATAAATTAGTAGGATTAAAACGTATAATGAAATTACGACAAAGTTCACTCCAAGATCCTATAGATCCTGCTGGAATGCTATTTAACTTGGTCTTTGCCCTATCCCTCAGTGAATAGGGAAACAATTTCAACCTCAAAACATCTTCATGGACTCCTTGAATTTTTAATGAATTACAGATCTCCATGAATGACTTGAGATGTTGCCTGGAATCTTCAGTTAAAGACCCACCAAACTGTCCAATATTATTGAGCATATTGAACATGACAGGTTTTAGTTCAAAGTGGTCTGCTTCGATTTTTGGTGTGACAACTCCCGGATTTTAACCCATTCAAAACCTCTTCCAAGAAATCTATGACAGTGAACTGCGATGGTATTGGTGGCTACAGAAGGCCTCCATTGCCTGCGGGTAAGTTCTGTTCAGCTGGATTACCTGCCATAACTGCTTGGATTTGTCTTCTCAACCTTTAACGCGTGTGTTCAATCTCTGGATCTAGATCATATAAAGGATTGCTTGGTTTTGCCCTGGTCATACACCAGTAAAAACCAAAGTAAAATAAAAATATAGAAGCAAGAAAATAAAGAAAATAAAATTTAGGTTTTGCCTCGACAGTGATGAGCTACGTCCGCCGCGTCAATCCCTTACTCTTGGATGGACTTTACCAAGATTCAGAAAAATGTCCTTTGATGACTCTGCTTATCCCTAAGTCGAAGTACTGTTGATGACTAGTCCTTGATGATACCTCTCGGTGTGAAACAATTATAATCACCAACCAATCCCACAATTCTTTTAGCCTCTGAAACTCTAACCTATCCCTAAGCCGAGTAAGTATTTTCCGACTAGAAAAATATCATACTTATTCCTTTCGTGAATCTAACTCTCCCGATATTAGATAAATAGATCTCTCACAAACTTTTCTCCCGAACTTGAATGCAAGAACAATAAATGGTAAAGAATAAGCAAACCTTGCTATTTTATTGCATTGAAACAAGAAAACAAAGTTCAATCCCTTCTCACTAATACTCTACAACTTTCACCTAAGCCTAAAAGAAATTTGATAAATAATGGAAAATAAAGAGAACTCTAAAATCTAAGTTAAAATTTCACCTAAGCCTAAAAGAAATTAAGTTCATGCACTAGTCTAAGTAGGTGTAGATTAAGTGATTATTGTCCATGAAAGGTATAAAAAAATGATAATCTTTTGAGCACTTATCATGGGTCATTCCCGGTGACAAACGCTCAAAGAGGGTGTCGACCATCACGGTATACGCTATAAGAAAGGGACCATTCACCAGGACATGCACTCAAAGAGTTGGGTCATTCATCGTGATATACATTCAAAGAAATGGTTCGTCTATCACAACATACGCTCAATGAGAGGGACCGTTTATTATGACATACTCTCGAAGAGAATTGTCCTTCATTGCGGCATACGCTCAAAGAGAGGGGTCGACAATCACGATATACACTTTAAGAAAGGGACCGTTCATTATGACATGCACTCGAAGAGAGGGGTCATTCATCGCGATATATGCTCAAAGAGAAGGGTCTTTCATCATGGTATACGCTCTAAAAAAGGAATCGTTCATTATGACATGTATTCGAAGAAAGGGGTCATTCATCGCGACAAACGCTCAGAGGGAGGGGTCGTCCATCACGGCATACACTCAAAGAGAGAGACCATTCATTATAACATACCCTCAAAGTGATGGGTCATTTACCACGTCATACGCTCAAAGAGAGGGATCGTCCATCACGGTATACGCTCTAAGAAAGGGACCGTTCATTATGACAAGCACTCGAAGAGAGCGGTCATTTATCACGACATATGCTCAAAGAGAAGAGTCGAACATCATGGTATACGCTATAAGAAAGGGACCATTCATTGTGACATGCACTCGAAGAGATGGGTCATTCATCGCGACATACGCTCAAAGAGAAGGGTCATCCATAACGAGTTACCCTCAAAAAGAGGGGTCGTCCATCATGAAAGACACTCTAAGAAATGGACCGTTCACTATGACATACACCCAAAGAGAGGGGTCATTCATCGCGACATACGCTCAAAGTGAGGGGTCGTCCATCACGGTACACTCTCTAAGAATGGGTTCGTTCATTATATCATGCACTAGAAGAGAGGAGACGTTCATCACAACACACACTCAAACGGAGGGGTCGTCAATCACGGCATAAGCACGAAGAAACGGACCGTCAATATGACATGCACTAAAAAATAGGGGTCCTTCATTGCGACCTACGCTTAAAGACAATGGTTGTCCATCACGGTATATGCACAAAGAGAGGGATCATTCACCATGACATGTGTAACCCCTAAAATTAACCTAATTACTTAGATTACAAGTTAGGGTTTACAAAATAAAAACTTGTTTCGCAAGTTAGGGTTTTTATAAAAATAAATATAATATTCAGATAATTTATTAATTAATTAATAAATTAAAATAATAATGAAAATTAAACATTTACAGAATAAAGTTCAACCCATAATTTTATAAACAGTAAATGTCCAAAACCCATAATTATTGCGACAAATGTTCGATACACAAAAATATTATTCAAATATAAATTAGTCCGGAATCGGAAACTAAAAACATACTATAAATCAGAAAATGAATCAGGAACCTCCAAGTACCGTACCGAGCCTAGGACTGAGATTTGAAACAAAAATCTGAGAGGGTGTAAGCTAGGGAGCCTAGTGTGTCACTAGAACAGATAAAAGGAATAACATAACAGAAATATGCAGAAGATACAGAGTATGCATGATATGCACCCATCTCCGAACACCTCAGAAGAGTTGGTCCCCAGACCACTCTAACACCATCACACCAACAGAAGTGGTATCTCGACCCAAAGGTGGAGCCACTGAACAGAAGTGACAAATCACTAACTTCCCTGTACACAGATAATATACCAGATGCCATGTTATATGCAGATACAGAATCAAAATGCATGCCTTAAAGTCTAACAGGAGGCAAGCATGACAGATATCAGAATCAGAAATGATATGTCAGAATGATGCATGATCATACGATTAACAGGAATCGAATATACAGAATAACAGATTTACAAGATGAACGGAAGAGAACACACCTGTAGCAAAAGACTCAACGACGACCCTGACGTCTACTGGACTCGGCTCTACCACTAGGCTGAGCAGGTGTAGAGTCTACAATTAACAGAATTACGTTAGACATCCTACTATGCCACAATACCGAAAATATACTAACAGAAATGATTCGTTACTCACGTGAAGGTCCCAAATGTGGATGAATCGGACCTCTTTACAGGAGGAGGAGGAGGCAACTGCTCGGGGTCAGAATCCTCGTCACCTGAAGCAAACAGAAACTGGTTTAGAAACCCTTTATAGATAATTTTCCAAAAAACTTATCGAACTCAAAACCCTCCAAAATGACACTTCGAGCTCAAATTTCGAACAATGGAAAGCATTATTGGATTCAGAACGTCAAAAAACATAAAGTGGGTTCGGGTCGAAAAAGTCAACTGCTGACGTCAGCGTACGCTGACGTCAGTAGTGACATCATCAGTCAACGCTGACGTCAGTAGCTGATGTCAGTGATGACGTCAACAGTGACGTCGGCAATGACATCAACAGTGATGTCGGCGATGATGTCATTAGTGACATCAGCCGAGTCGGAGATCGGGTCTGGTTCGGGTTCGGGTCGGACGGGTCTGGGCCGGTCGGTTCAGGTTGGACGGTCTGGGCCGGTCGGGTCTGCTGGGTTCTTTTGGGTGTTTGTTTCCCAGGAAAATCTGGAAAATTTCCAGATTTTTCTCGGAAAACAAACAGGTTAAAATGCGAAACAAAACCCCCCTCTTGATTCGATTTCATCCTAATTTCGATCTAAAACTTATCTTAATCGAACTAAGCATGTACAACAACTTGAATCAGATCAACAACCAACTTAAAACATAAATTATTTCCCAAAACAAATTCATCCGAGTTCAAATACTCTCCCCCTGTTTTTCTTATTCATTCGAAATAAACACTTACCCTCCAAGCCCACTAAATCAGAACAGAGACAAGCAAAACAATATCTCCAATGATTCAAAACGAAACAAATACGGATGATAAAAAGAAAAAGAAAAACAAACCGAGCCTTACCAAATGACCTCAAGGACGAAGGAGAGAAACCAAACTTTTGTGACACCAATAGGAATCCGATTGGATTCAAACAAAGGTTTAAATGCAAGATCTCAGGCATTAAACTAGAAATTAAAGGATAGAATAAATCCTCCATTAACACCGTTTCGGTTTCGAAAGAAGAAAGGGGGAAGGAGACGTTTCAAAATGAAAATGGTATAATTATCATTCAGAGGCTTGATGTTTTTGAATTCTTCATTTTTGACCCTAAACTTTTCATAATTTTCAATTTAGTCCTCAATTTCAGAAATTTTAAATCCCCAAAAATAAGGGTTCGTTTAGGGTTTTGACTTTTAAATTTGGGGATTTTGACATGTAAATTTGGATTGTGACAACTCTCCCCCCCTTACAGAAATTTCATCCTCGAAATTTACCTGGATCAAAGAGATGCGGATACTGGGCTTTGATGATAGACTTGGGCTCCCATGTAGACTCATCTAGACCTCGGTTACGCCAGAGAACCTTAACCATCTTAATGGTTTTCCTCCGAAGAACTCTCTGGTCCTGATCAATGATCTCAACGGGTTCCTCCTCATAACACAGATCAGGTCGAATCTCGAAATCCTCCACAGACAGAATATGAGACGGATCTGCTCAATAACGTCTTAGTACAGAAACATGGAACACATCATGGATTCGCTTGAGCTCAGGCGGTAACTCAAGCTCATAAACTACAGGTCCGATACGTCTGATAATCCGGTAGGGTCTAATATATCTGGGACTGAGCTTGCCCTTACGGCCAAATTGTAATACCTTCCTCCACGGAGATACTTTCAGGAAAACCTCATGACCAACCTCAAACTCAAGATCCTTACGCCTCAAATCAGCGTAAGATTTCTGTCTGTCAAAAGCGGCTTTGAGCCTATCCCGAATCAATCTGACAGTCTCCTCTGCCTTATGCACAAAATCTGGACCCAGTAAACGGTGCTCAGTAAGCTCAGTCTAACCAATCGGGGTACGACACTTACGCCCGTACAGAGCCTCATATGGTGCCATCTTAATGCTGGCCTGATAACTGTTGTTGTACGCGAACTCTGCCAAAGGTAGGAAATCCACCCAGCTACCTCTGAAATCCAGAATGCATTCTCTCAACATATCCTCGAGGATCTGAATCACACGCTCAGACTGACCATCTGTCTGAGGGTGATATGCAGTGCTGAAGTTCAACCAAGTACGCAGATCAGTATGCAAATATCCCCAGAACTTAGACGTAAATCTCGAATCCAAATCAGATATAATAGACAGAGGCACTCCATGTAGCCGAACAATCTCAGAGATGTATAACCGGGCCAACCTACTCAGAGGGTAGGTGGTCTTGACAGGAATGAAATGAGCAGATTTGGTCAAACGATCAATGATGACCCAGACAGAATCTTTCTTTGACGGAGTCAATGGTAACCCACTGAAAAAATCTATGGTCACACGCTCCCATTTCCACTGAGGAATCTCAATATGATGAAGAAGTCCAGATGGTCGTTGATGCTCTGCTTTGACTTTCTGGCAAGTCAAGCACTTGGATACAAAAATGACCACGTCTCGCTTGAGACCTTTCCACCAGTACTTTTCTCGGAGATTTTTATACATTTTGTCACCTCCGGGGTGCATAGAGTATGGGATATCGTGAGCTTCTCGCAGATTAACCTGTTTTAGTTCAGAGTTCCTCGAAACACAGAGTCGACCCCGGAAGCACAGAACTCCATCCTGGTTTAGAGAAAAATCCTAAGAAGTCTCCTTCTGAACTTCCCTAATACGGTGAGCCAAAGTCGGATCATTAGACTGTTCAGCCTGAATCTCAGATATCAGAGTAGGAACCACCCGAAGCTCTTCTAGTAGACTTCCATCCTCTAACAGACTCATCCGAGCAAACAGAGCTCTCAGATCAGAAATGGCGTTGCGACTCAAAGCATCCGCAACGACATTATCTTTACCAGGATGATGTTCTATCTCATAGTCATAGTCTTTCAGAAGCTCTAACCAGCAATGCTGTCTCAGATTAAGTTCCTTCTGAGTGAGAAGGTACTTAAGACTCTTATGATCAGTGAAAATATAACACTTCTCTCCATAGAGATAGTGTCTCCAGATTTTCAGAGCAAAGATCATTGCTGCCAACTCCAGATCTTGGGTAGGGTAGTTACACTCATGCGGTTTCAACTGTCGGGACGCATAAGCCACCACCTTCCCATCCTGCATCAGAACACAATCCAAACCGGTGTATGAGGCATCACTATAAATGGTATAGGGTCTCCCCGGCTCTAGCTGTATCAGAACTAGTGCTTGGGTCAGAACGGACTTAAGTTTCTCAAAACTCTATTGCTGAGCCTCAAACCAGATAAACGGAACATCCTTCCGCAGAAGCTTAGTTAACGGAGCGGCTATGGAAAAAAAGCCCTCCATAAACCTCCGATAATAACCAGCTAGTCCCAGAAAACTACGGATCTCTGCTACATTCTTGGGTTGTTGCCAACTTATAATAGCCTCAACTTTTATCGGATCAACCTGAATACCCTTAGCTGATACCACGTGTCCCATAAAAACAACCTCCGAAAGCTAGAATTCAAATTTGCTGAATTTTGCATACAGCTGTTTCTCCCTCAGAGTCTGTAGAACAATCCGGAGATGTCGCTCATGCTCCTCCTCAGACTTGGAGTAAAACAGAATGTCATCAATGAAAACCACTACAAACTGATCCAGATAGGGTCGAAACACCCTATTCATCATGTCCATGTACTGCAGGGGAATTCGTAAGACCGAAGGGCATTACCAGAAACTTGTAATGACCATAACGAGTTCGGAAAGCTATCTTGGACACATTAGAATCCTTAACCTTAAGTTGGTAATAACCAGATCTCAAGTCTATCTTAGAGAAAACTAAAGCTCCTCGGAACTGATCAAACAGATCATCGATGCGGTAAAATATGAGATATATATTGGTATGGGAGTTGTGAAATTGGGGGTTTGAATTATAGATTGTTGTGACCTTGAGAGGTTTGGTTGTACTATAAAGGAGGAAAGTGTACATGTTGTGTTTATAAGATGTTAAGTTGGATATACTTCGGGCAAAGTTAATTTTTGATGATGTCTGAGTGGTATAATGTGGATCGCTGGACAATTTATGGTTTGTATCGATTGTTCAGTCTTATGGGTTTACTTTTATTGAAAAGTGTTTTGAGGTTTTGTGTTCGGCGGGTTCGTGTTTGTGGATGTTTCATCAATATGGTTACCGCTTTGGCAAGATTATAAAATAAGAGATATTGGAGCTAATGAAAGGAATAGTTTTACAAGTTCGGATTTTGTTATGGTATAGTTAATGTAAGAGTTGGTTTGTCGATAAGTTGATAATGTGAAGGAGATTTGGGTTAAGTGTCAAGGCACTTAATGATGTGTAGATTTTAAATTTTGAACCTTGGTGGAGTTGGTTATGGTGGCTAAACATTAAGTTGGAGATATTATTGTTATAATGGGTATAATGTTGGGTTTGACACAAAGTTGGTAAGTTTCTTGTATGATATGTTTTGTAGAATGTTAGCAACCGGAGATGACTTGGCTTACATAAGAATGCTTGCAATGGGAGTTTGTTATGTGGGATAAGTCTGGGTTGTTGTGGAGTTACAAGGGAAGATGTTCGGTTAACCTATAGGGAGACCTAGTTAAATGGTGGATCTATGAGCAAAATTCAACCTTGGTAAAGTTGATCGGGGACAAGTCGTGGCAAAGTGTTTGTTGAGGGTCTAGTGAATGATATGTTCTTGGCAAGGTTTAGTTTTGTGTTAAGAATCTTTTTGTATTATGTGAACCGTATGGTTGTTTCGAAAAGTGTCGAGATGGAATGGTATCTTGATCAGGGCTTATGGTAATCTTTTTCCATGGGTTTGGTGGTAAGTGTTGTGGTAGGAGTTGGGAAAACATGTGTTTTCGACTAAGCTTGTTTGGATTATGTTTGAATCATATGTAAATGTTTATCTTGATGATAGGGTAAGAGTGAGTATCAATTTTCTTTGGGTTATTATTAGTAGTAAAGGAGCCAAGGATGAAGTCGGAAAGAATCATCATAAGTTTGGTAGTAAGTTCTATCAATGGTATGGAGTTTTCTTATGAGGGTTGTTGGATCAATCGTTTGTTTGAGTATTGTTTTCTTGGGTTTTTAAGTCACATTGGAAAGGTGTGTGAGTGGTGTATCTATAATATGTTAAGATTTGAGAGTTTTTAAGACCGACATAGGTTGCCGTTTGGATGTTGGGTTTTATCATTCATAGGTAAATAGATGATATGCTGTGATGTTGTGATATGGTTAATATGACTCATAATAAAGTTGTTGTTGGTGGTGGAGTTGCGTGAGGCAGTGTTGACAGTTTTGTGCAAAGTTAGTTTGAAGTTTGTTGTGTGGAGTGGAGGTTGGTGAAAGGCTTAGTTGGTTACCAGGTATGTGGGAGGATGTCAAAATTAAGGTTAGTTCGATGGTGGTGGTATGAAAATCGTTGCGGTTATTAAGAGTTTGTTATCAACCTTATGAGGTTTTCTTTTGAGTTATGTTTTCTATAGAGGTTGAGATTGTGTGGTAGGTTGTGCATTGTTGTTTGGGTGTGAGGAAGGAATTTGTTGGTTGTCCGAAGAGGGTAAATGTGGGTTGTCTGTTGCATACCATCCGGGGAAAGCTAAGGTGATGGCTGAATCTTTTAGCCGTAAGACGACAGTTGAGTTGAGAGTGATGTTTGCTAAGTTGAGTATTTCAAAGGAAGGTGGTTGAGTAATGGAGTTGTAAGTAAAACCTATCTTGGTTGAGATGATAAGGTGAAACAGTTAGAGGATGAGACGTTGGTACCTTTTGTGGAGGATATGGCTAAGGGTAGATCGACCGAGTATCGTTTTGATGAGGATGAGATGTTATGGTTTAGGAGTCAGATTGTGGTGCCGGATGATGTTGAATTGAGGTAAGCTATTTTAGCAGGAGCACATACTAGTCCATTTGCTATGCATCCGAGTGGAGTGAAGATGTATAGAGATCTTAAAAGTGTGTACTTTTGGATTGGTTTAAAGGAAGATGTGACGTAGTCAAAGAAGGATTCTATATGGGTGATTGTTGATAGATTTACGAAGTGTGCGCATTTTCTTGCCGTGCATACGACGTACTCCATGGATAAGTTAGCAGATTTGTATGTTTCTGAGGTGGTTAGACTGCATGGTGTGCCTAAGTTGATCATATCGGATAGAGATCCCCGGTTTACATCTAAGTTTTGGAGGAGTTTGCAGACAGCTTTGGGTACGAGGCTTAGCTTTAGTACAGCTTATCATCCACAGACGGATGGACAGTCTGAGCATGTTATACAGACTTTGGAAGATATGTTGAGGTGTTGTGTCATCGAGTTTCAAGGTTCTTGGGAGAAGCAATTGCCGTTGGTAGAATTTGCTTATAATAATAGTTTTCAGACAAGTATACAAATGACACCATTTGAGGCGTTATATAGGCGTAAGTGTCGTATACCTTTGTGTTGGAAAGAAGTTGGGCAAAAGTATGTTTCTTTGCCTCAAGTTTTAAAGATACGGATGAAAAGGTTAAGTTGATATGTACTAAACTTAAGGAAGCTTTGGATAGGCAGAAGTCCTATGCCGATTTAAAGCGTAGGGAGATAGAGTATGATGTTGGGGACAAAGTATTTCTTAAGGTTTCTCCGTGGAAGAAGGTGATGAGGTTTGGACGTAAGGGTAAGTTAGGTCATCGTTTTATTGGGCCATATGAGGTGTTGGAGCGTGTTGGTCCTGTTGTGTATAGGTTGAGGTTGCCGGAGGAGTTGAGTAAGATGCATGATGTTTTTCATGTATCAATGCTTCGTAGATATAGATCGGATCCTTCTCATGTTGTTCCAGTTGAAGAGATTGAGTTAAGAGAGGATATGAGTTATGAGGAAGAACCGGTGAGGATTTTGGATGTGGATACAAAGGTTCTTCGAGGGAAGACCATAGATTTGGTTAAAGTGCTTTGGAAACACCGAGGTGTGAAAGAAGCAACTTGGGGGACAAGAAAAAGCATGGAAGAGTAGTTTCCTCACTTGTTTACTTCAGGTAAATTTCGAGGACGAAATTTTCTTAAGAGGGGGAGAGTTGTAACATCCCGTTTTGGGGGTTATTAGTTGAGGCTTAGTTAGGAGAATTCGATTCGGGTTGAATCGGGTTCTCCGGATCATTATTTTGGGAAAAATAAAATAAGAATATTTTTAATTAAGAAAAATAATAATTTTAGAATATGGTTTAAAATATTTAAAATGTGTTTCAAGATTAAAAGAAAATAATTTGGACTTTATATTGATTTTTAATTATGCTTAATTATGCATAAGTGACCAATTTGTAATTTTTGGAAAAAATGGAGGACTTATTTTCTTATTTTTGGAAAAATTGATGTTTTAGTGACTAAATTGAAAAGCAAGCTAAACTTAGAATCCTTAGAGGGCCATAAACCCATTTCTAATTTTTAATGATGATTTATTCACCAAAATATATTTTTAATTACTTTAATTGGATTTTTAATCATTTTCTCTCAAAACCACTTTTTCTCTTAATTTTCTCTCATCTTTTTCTCTCATTTTCTCTCTACTTTCTCTTCATCTTTTCTCTTCAATTCCTTGCTGATTTTTGTATCTTTTTCCATAAAGATTACATCATTTTGATCATCTTTCCATCCTTTACAAAACCTAAGCATTAATTTCATCAAATCAACATCAAATTGCAAGGAGTCAAGAAGAGGAAATTACATCTTTTTGGTGAATAGATCTTGAAGGTAATTTTCTAGATTTTGAACTCTTTTCTAAGGTTCTTTATTGAAATTCCCAAGTATTAGCTTGCTAATCTTTGAATAAAAACTTAATTCTATGTTTTTAATGTTAGATCTAGTGATTTTGTGAATGTTTTTGTGAAATATTTTTGGATATCATTCAATGCTGAAATTAGATGGATTCAATTATGTTTTTATGTTAATTAAATGATTAATTGATTATTCATTTGATAGCACATTAATTTAATCCCGGAATAATGCAATCGGTGTAGTTTTAAGGTGCTTTTTGGTTGTTTTAGGGGCTGTTTTAGATGCTTTAATGTTGCTGGAGATATAAGGATGGTTTGGATGTGTTTTGGTTCATAATTGAAGTGGATTAGACGTTAGATTCGTTAGGTTTTGGGCTGATGTTTTTCGGATGCGTTTCGGCTTAGTTTACGGTCTTTTCGGCTAAGTTTTCAGTAGTTTTATGGTGATCGGATATGGCTGTTGGTTTGAGCATGCTATGATGTGAGAATGATTTGTTTTTAATGTTATAGAAGAGGTACAAGAAGGTGCTTGAGTTCTGGTGTTGGCGCGATAATCGGATATCGGCGAAAGCTCGTTTCGGTCGTCGGTGAGTGTTTTCGGACTTAAAGCGAATCGCGTTTGGTACGATTCTATTTTGGGGACTATGGAAGAGTGTGAAAACCTTCCATAGTTCAAGTTTAAGTAAAGTAAATGTTTTTGATAAATCAACTTGAGTTTCGGCTACATTCGATAAAGGCATTATGTAGGTAATGCAATGAGATTCTTGGAAATGCATGAGCATGATTTGAATTGGTGCATAAATGAGAAATACTTGCTGAAATGCATAGCTTATTTAGCATCCATGATTATGGAATATTATGAGAAATGATTTGGAATACAATATGGTTAATTGTCTTATATATGATGGTGTCTTTGGGCATGGCTTTTGGTTCATTTGTTGAACATATTATGCATGCATTATGAGCAGCAAGTTATCATGCACATTTGATTATGATATTGGCTTAGTGACACTAACTTTAGATTCGAATACGAATGATATGTCATTAGGATTGTCTTAAGTGCACTATAAACAAAGTTGAGAATACAAAAAATTGCCTACACGTAACAAGGGTGACTTTGTGTCCAACCGTGCGTGGTAGAGCCGCCTACACGTAACAAGGGTGACTATGTGTCCGATCGTGCGTGGTAGTGCTATAATGGTGACTTCGTGTTATGTCAATGGTGACTTCGAATCATATCAATGGTGACTTGGTGTCATGTCAATGGTGACTTCGTGTCATGACGAGACAATGGTCTCTAACAATGGATCCGTGTATTCGGTGAACACAAGGTTCACATTAAGTAGTCACTAGAATACCAATATACATACATGAATTTGAGATGGACATTGTGCATCATTTATAAATTGTTTTGATAAGGTTATGTAAACTCAAGGATGCATATGGTTTAAAGAACATGAGCATGAGATGTTAGCATGCATGATTTAACAATGTATTGCAAATTATGGTTCCATCATGGTTTTAAATAGATGCATTGATGATTTTGTGTAGAGCTTCCTCACTAAGCATGTTTGCTTAAGCTCTCTTTTCATCCTTGCAGAAAAATAAAGGCACTTGGGGCTTCGTTCGAGGCAAGGAAACCAAAGGGAAGGACTACTACTATTTGGTATGTTTTTGGCAAATAAATTGGGCATGGCAATGTGTAACCCAACCTATATGAGGAGTGTGTCTACTTAGACTTTGGTTTATGTTGTAATAAGACCTTTGTTGCTTGATTGTTAATTGTTGGACTATGGTATTGCTTGGATTGTTGAAACATGAACTTGCATAGTCGTTATGATTTTAATCGTCATCTAGGAAGCATGCCTATAGCTTACTTGATGTTCGTGACGTTGTTAATCATGTGTTATAAGTTGTTAATTATGCCTAGGAATTATGCATATAGTTGGAAGCGACTAAGGGTTGTGTATCGTATTGTTAATGTTCACTTAGTGTAATGGAACTTTTGGTTCCAGACCCAAAGTTTCGAAACCTCTCGGAAGGCTCCGAAACCATTGTCAAATAGTTTTGAAACCTCTAGGAAGTTTCGAAAACTTGCGGGCAGTTTCAAATCTGTGAAGCTACTGGACGCGAAAAGTTTCGAAACTTTCCAGGAAAGTTTCGAAACCTTTTACAAAAAGTTTTGAAACCTTTGGAAGGTTTCGAAACCTTTGACTACCAAGGATTGAAAGTTACTGGAAATTATATTTTAGTCACGGATATCTTCCTTCATTCGATTAGGGTACTTACAGATGTTATTTTGAGCTGAAATTTTGCATGCATGCATAAAGTTGATTTAATTTCAAGATAGTTAACCTAATTTGGATGAAATACTTGTATTTTGGAAGATTTACATTTTGGTCCCTAAATTAAAGAAACATGCAATTAATGATGTTAGAATGATCCGTTTGAGTTGAAATTTACTGTGAAGACACTTGTGTGATTAATTGAACATTGATGGAAAGAATTTCCACTTTACTAATTGAATTTAAAAGTTTTACATTTTAGTCCTTAATTTACTTAAGTGTTTAATCGGATATTTGTTTATAACTGTTTTGCTCCGTTAATGCCTTTTACGAGACCTTGACATGTAGGAATAAGATTATGCATCTAGGAAAGATAAAATAAAAACTTATAATGATTTTAGGGTTGTTTATCGAATTGGACCTTCGCAGGTTTGGTTTGATATTCCCCGTGTAACCTATTAGTACCGGTTCCGTCTAGGCCGGGCTAAGCGGGTTACATTTGGAGGTATCAGAGCCAGGTTTATAAAGTGTGTAGTTAATTTGTCAAAGTACGTGTTGGTTTGGTATGTTTTGTGATTAGTATGTTAAGTGTCAGATTGAAAGTGATATGTTTTGTTGTGTACATACCTATACATTATAAGTGTACCTAGAATGATTATGGGTAAAAGAGGTGGTCAGTTACACATTGCCAATGCCAACATGTTTTTAGATGTTCTTCGGTTTCCCTTGGATCTTGCCCGAATGTAAGTTTATTATGTCTTAATATTATGTTTTAAAATTGCATGTTTGAAGTATTTGGATAATGCCTCCGAGACGAGAGACACGAGCTAGTGCGAGCTTGACCACCGATGGACAGGTAGAGAGGGAGGCGACTATTAGGGAGGAACCGCTTCCACCTCCTCCACCAACTGGTGTGTCACCCACTGGTGTGCCTTCGGTTCCAGTAGGAGGCCAGTTCAGAGAGTTTCCCCAGTTCATACAGGCTATGACGGGTGCGTTTCAGGAAGCTATGGCTGGAGTGCATGTACTGGCTCCCGCACCTGCCGTTGTAGTTACCTCAAGGCTACCGCTAGAGCGATTGCGTAGCTTGGGTGGTATAGAGTTTCGTGGATCTAACCCGAGTACCACTGAGAAGTGGTTGGCTAGCATCGAGAGGATTTTGGATCAAATGGATTGTTAGGATGTCCGAAGGTTGGGTTGCATGGTCTCTCTACTTTAGGGGGATTCTTATAGATGGTGGACTACCACAAAAGCGGGTGTAGTGGTTGCTGACCTGACATGGGAGTATTTTCGGACCGCCTTTATGCGGAAGTTTTTGGGTCCATAGTACGAGGATGCATGGAAGAGGGAGTTTATGTCTTTGGTACAGTGTACTATGTGTGTGGCTGACTATGAGATACAATTTATCAGATTGAGTCACTATGCGCCTGAGTTGGTTCCTACGGAGCGTAAAAGATGTGACAGGTTCCGATATGGTTTGGATCCGGAGATCAAGTCATATTTGTTGGCTGCGGAGTATACTCAGTTCGACGTGCTTGGTAATAGGGCTAAGGATGTGGAGGAGTCCCTAAGGGAGGCTAGGAAGTCTTCCGATGTCGGGAAGAGGCCTGTTGAGGCTAGCACCCAAGGTGGTAAGGGTAAGAGGTTTCAGGACAACCGATATAGAGCCAATCGATGCCGAGGTGATTTTGGACACGACAATCGTGCTCAGCAGTTTGGTAGAGGTGGTGGTGACATCGCAGTTTGTAACTTGTGTTCTAGGCGCCATCCGGGAGAGTGTTGGTGGGCCACTAGTGCCTACATTAGTTGTGGATCTAAGGATCACAAGAAGAGGGATTGTCCGAGGTTTCTTGGTGAGGTTGGTAACCGAGCTGAGGCTGCTATGGTACCTGGTAGAGGATGCGATGGAGGTAGAGGTCCTTTTCAGAGGCAGGGTGATGACCGTAGAGTTTATGCTCAGTGTGGGACCCGTAATGATACGGATGTGGTTGTAGGTACTTTTTCTTTGCAAAATATACCATTGTTTTCTTTGGTAGATTCGGGATCTACGCATTCTTATGTTTTGAGTGAGCATGCATATTTGTTGGATATCCCTGTCGAGGTTTTAGATGTGAGGGTTAGGTTACTAGTTCTTTGGGTGAGACGGTGACCGTAAAAAGGTTGTATAGAAGGTGTCCGTTGGAGGTGCAAGGACATGTCTTTGAGGTTGATTTGATGGAGTTGTCGTTTCATGGTTTTGACCTTATTCTGGGTGTTGACTAGTTGATGGATCATAGAGCTATGGTGGATTTTGAAAAAAAAACGGGTTACCTTGATGTTGTTAGATGGTAGTGAGGTTGTGGTTAAGAGTGAGTATACCGGATTCTTAACCAATGTAGTTTTGGCCTTACAAGCGGAAAAGTTGATGCAGCATGGTAGTATGGCATACCTAGCATATATAATGATCCCGGGGATAGGAGAGGTTCAGGTGCAGGACATTTGAACAGTACGTGACTTTCCGGAAGTTTTTCCTGAGGAGTTACCAGGATTACCTCCCGATTGTGATAAGGAGTTTAGTATCGAGACTTATGCTGGCAGTAATCCGATGTCCATTGCTCCTTATCGTATGGCACCTAAGGAGTTAAAAGAGTTAAAGATGCAGTTGCAGGAGTTGCTTGATCGTGCTTTTATACGACTGAGTGTATCGTCTTAGGGTGCACCGGTGTTGTTTGTGAAAAAGAAAAATGGCACAATGAGGATGTGCATTGATTATCGGCAACTAAATAAGTTGACCGTGAAAAATAAGTATTCTTTGCTAAGGATTGACGATTTGTTTGATCAGTTTCGAGGAGCTAGTGTGTTCTCGAAGATTGATTTGAGATCGAGGTACTACCAGTTGAAAGTGAAAGAGGAGGATGTGTTGAAAACGGCTTTTCGGACAAGGTATGGTCATTATGAGTTTTTAGTGATGACGTTTGGATTGACAAATTCCCCTACTACTTTTATGGATATGATGAATCGGGTGTTTCACAAGTACTTGGATTAGTTTGTGGTGGTGTTCATAGATGATATCCTCGTGTATTCGCGTACCGAGGGAGATCATGATTGTCATTTGCGGATAGTGTTGCAAGCGTTGAAAGAGAACCAGTTGTATGCTAAGCTAAGTAAGTGTGATTTTTGGTTGAAGGAAGTGGTGTTCCTTGGTCATGTAGTATCGGAAAAGGGTATTAGTGTTGATCCGAAGAAGATAGAGGTTGTTATGGGTTGGAAGCAACCGAGATCGGTGTCAGAGGTTCGGAGTTTCCTAGGTTTGTTTGGGCATTATCGTAGATTCGTTGAGGGTTTTTGAGCATTGCTGCTCCTATAACCAAGTTGTTGCAAAAGAAAGTTCCTTTTGAGTGGAAAGAAAGTCAACAAAAGAGTTTTGAGAAGTTGAAGGAAGTGTTTACTAGTGCACCGGTGTTGGTTCAACCCGAACCAGGTAAGGATTTCATGGTTTATAGTGATGCATCATACGTAGGTCTTGGGTGTGTTTTGATACAAGAGGGGAAAGTTGTAGCTTATACCTCTAGACAGTTGAGGGTACATGAAAAGAACTATCCGACTCATGATTTGAAGCTGGCGGTGGTGGTTTTTTCCTTGAGGATTTGGAGATAGTATTTGTATGGAGAGAAGTGTACTATATATACGGATCATAAGAGTTTGAAGTATCTCATGTCACAAAAGGACTTGAACCTTAGGCAACGAAGATGGATAGAGTTGCTTAAAGATTATGATTTATCTATTGAGTATCATCCGTGGAAAGCCAATGTAGTGGTCGATGCTTTGAGCCGTAAAGCGGCTGTTGAGTTGAGAGCAATGTTTTCCAGATTGAGTATTTCTAAGGAAGGTGATTTGGTGGCGGAGTTGTAAGTAAAACCTATTTTGGTTGAGATGATCAAGGTGAAACAGTTAGAGGATGAGGCTTTGGTACCTTTTGTGGAGGATATTGGTGAGGGTAGACCGACCGAGTATCATTTTGATGATGATGAGGTGTTATGTTTTAGAGGTCGGGTTGTGGTGCTGGATGATCAGGAGTTGAGGCAAGCTATCTTGGTGGAAGCTCATACTAGTCCGTTTGCTATGCATCCGGGTGGTGTGAAGATGTATAGGGATCTCAAGAGTATATACTTTTAGGTTGGTTTAAAGAAAGATTTAACGGAGTTTGTATCTCGTTGTATGGTGTGTCAGCGTGTGAAAGTTGAACATCAGTTCCTTGCAAGTTTGTTACAGTCGGTTCAAGTTCCGGAATGAAAATGGGAGAGAATTACCATGGATTTTGTGACGGGGTTGCCAATAACACCGTCCAAAAAGGATTCTATATGGGTGATTGATGATAGATTTACGAAGTGTGCACATTTTCTTGCCGTGCATACGACGTACTCCATGGATAAGTTAGCAGATTTGTATGTTTCTGAGGTGGTGAGATTACATGGTGTGCCTAAGTCGATCATATCGGATAGAGATCCGCGATTTAAATCCAAGTTTTGGAGGAGTTTGCAGACAGGTTTGGGTACGAGGCTTAGCTTTAGTACAGCTTATCATCCACAGACGGATGAACAGTCTGAGCGTGTTATTCAAACTTTAGAAGATATGTTGAGGTGTTGTGTCATCGAGTTTCAAGGTTCTTGGGAGAAGCAATTGTCATTGGTAGAGTTTGCTTAAAATAATAGTTTTCAAACAAGTATACAAATGGCACCGTTTGAGGCGTTATATGGGCGTAAGTGTCGTACACCTTTGTGTTGGAATGAAGTTGGACGGAAGTATGTTTCCTTGCCTCAAGTGTTGAAGGATACGGATGAGAAAGCTAAGTTGATATGTGCTAAACTTAGGTAAGCTTCGGATAGGCAGAAGTCCTATGCCGATTTAAAGCGTAGGGAGATAGAGTATGATGTTGAGAACAAAGTGTTTCTTAAGGTTTCTCCGTGGAATAAGGTGTTGAGGTTTGGACGAAAGGGTAAGTTGAGTCCTCGTTTTATTGGACCATATGAGGTGTTGGAGCGTGTTGGTCCTGTTCCTTATAGATTGAGGTTGCCAGAGGAGTTGAACAGGATGCATGATGTTTTCATGTATCAATGCTTCGTAGATATAGATCGGATCCTTCTCATGTTGTTCCGATTGAGGAGATTGAGTTAAGGGAGGATTTGAGTTATGAGGAATAACCGGTGAGGGTTTTGGATATGGATACAAATGTTCTCCGAGAAAAGACCATAGATTTAGTTAAGGTACTTTAGAAACACCGAGGTGTTGAAGAAGCAAATTGGGAGACAAGGAAAAGCATGGAGGAGCAGTTTCCTCACTTGTTTACTTCAAGTAAATTTCGACGACGAAATTTTCTTAATAGGGGGAGAGTTGTAACATCCCGATTTTGGGGTTATTAGTTTAGGCTTTAGTTAGGAAAATTCGGTTCGGGTCGAATCGGGTTCTCCGGTTCATTATTCCAGGGAAAAATAAAATAAGAATATTTTATAAAGAAAAATAAATAATTTTGGAATATGGTTTAAAAATATTAATAATATGTTTCAAAAATTAAAAAAAGTAATTTGGATTTTATATTGATTTTTAATTATGCTTAATTATGCATAAGTGGCCAATTTATAATTTTTGGAAAATTGGAGGACTTAATTGGTGATTTTCGGAAAAAAAATGTTATTTTAGTGACTAAATTGAAAAACAAGCTAAACTTAGAATCCTTAGAGGGCCATAAACCCAATTTGAATTTGTAGTAATGATTTATTCACCAAAATGCATTTTAATTACTTTAATTAAAGATTTTAACCATTTTCTCTCAAAACTACTTTTTTCTCTCATCTTTTTCTCTCATTTTCTCTCCACTTTCCTTCATCTTTTCTCTTCAATTCCTTGCTGATTTTTGCATCCTTTTCCATAAAGATTACATCATTTTAATCATCTTTCCATCCTTTACAAAACCTAATCATCAATTTTATCAAATCAACACCAAATTGCAAGGAATCAAGAAGGGGAAATTGCATCTTTTTGGTGAATAGATCTTGAAGGTAATTTTCTGGATTTTTAATTCTTTTCTAAGGTTCTTTATTGAAATTCCCAAGTATTAGCTTGCTAATCTTTGAATAAAAACTTAATTCTATGTTTTTAATGTTAGATCTAGTGATTTTGTGAATGTTTTTGTGAAATATTTTTGGATCTCATTCAATGCTGAAATTGGATGGATTCAATTATGTTTTTATGTTAGTTAAATGATTAATTGAGTTTTCATTTGATAGCACATTAATTTAATCCCAGAATAATGCAATCGGTATTGTTTTAAGGTGTTCTTCGGTTGTTTTAGGGGCTGTTTTAGGTGCTTTAGTGTTGCTGGAGATATAAGGATGGTTTGGATGTGTTTTTGGTTCATAATTGAAGTGGATTAGATGTTAGATTCATTAGGTTTTGGGCTGATGTTGTTCGGATGCGTTTCGGCTTAGTTTACGGTCTTTTCGACTAAGTTTTCGGTAGTTTTATGGTGATCAGATATAGTTGTTGGTTTGAGCATGTTATGATGTGAGAATGCTCTGTTTTTAATGTTTTAGAAGAGGTACAAGAAGGTGCTTGAGTGTTGGTGTGTTAGCGTGATCATCGGATATCGACGAATGCTCGTTTCGGTTGTTGGTGAGTGTTTTCGGACTTAAAGCGAATCGCGTTTGGTACGGTTCTGTTTTGGGGACTATGGAAGAGTGTGAAAAAACCTTCCATAGTTCAAGAGTAAGTAAAGTAAATGTTTTTGATAAACCGTCATGAGTTCGGCTACATTCGATAAAGGCATTATGTTGGCAATGCAATGAGATTTATGCAAATGCATGAGCATGATTTGAATTGGTGCACACATGAGAAATACTTGCTGAAATGCATAGCTTATTTAGCATCCATGATTATGGAAGATTATGAGAAATGATTTGGAATACAATATGGTTAATTGTCTTATATATGTTGGTGCCTTTGGGCATGGCTTTTGGTTCATTTGTTGAACATATTATGCATGCATTATGAGCAGCAAGTTATCATGCACATTTGATTATGATATTAGCTTAGTGACACTAACTTTAGATTCGAATACGAATGATATGTCATTAGGATTGTCTTAAGTTCACTATAAATAAAGTTGAGAATAAGAAAATTACCTACACGTAACAAGGGTGACTTTGTGTCCAACCGTGTGTGGTAGAGCCGCCTACACGTAACAAGGGTGACTATGTGTCCGATCGTGCGTGGTAGTGCTATAATGGTGACTTAGTGTCATGTCAATGGTGACTTCGAATCATGTAAATGGTGACTTGGTGTCATGTTAATGGTGACTTCGTGTCATGACGAGATAATGGTCTCTAACAATGGATCCGTGTATTCGGTGAGCACAAGGTTCACATTAAGTGGTCACTAGAATGCCAATATACATACATGAATTTGAGATGGACATTGTGCATCATTTATAAATTGTTTTGATAAGGTTATGTAAACTCAAGGATGCATATGGTTTAAAGAACATGAGCATGAGATGTTAGCATGCATGATTTAATAATGTATTGCAAATTATGGTTTCATCATGGTTTTAAATAGATGCATTGATGATTTTGTGTAGAGCTTCCTCACTAAGCATATTTGCTTAAGCTCTCTTTTCATCCTTGCAGAAAAATAAAGGCACTTAGGGCTTCGTTCGAGGCAAAGAAACCAAGGGGAAGGACTACTACAATTTGGTATGTTTTTGGCAAATAAATTGGGAATGGCAATGTGTAACCTAACCTATGTGAGGAGTGTGTATACTTAGACTTCGGTTTATGTTGTAATAAGACATTTGTTGCTTGATTGTTAATTGTTAGACTATGGTATTGCTTGGATTGTTGAAGCATGAACTTGCATAGTCGTTATGATTTTAATCGTCATCTAGGAAGCATACCTATAGCTTGATTGATGTCCGTGACGTTATTAATCATGTGTTATAAGTTGTTAATTATGCCTAGGAATTATGCATATAGTTAGAAGCGACTAAAGGTTGTGTATCGTATTGTTAGTGTTAACTTAGTGTAACGGAACTTTTGGTTCCAGACCTAAAGTTTCGAAATCTCTGGGAAGGTTCCGAAACCATTGTCAAATAGTTTCGAAACTTTCAAGAAGTTTCGAAACCTTGCGGGTAGTTTCAAATCTGGGAAGCTACTGGACGCGAAAAGTTTCAAAACTTTCCAGAAAATTTTCGAAACCTTTTACAAAAAGTTTCGAAACCTTTGGAAGGTTTCGAAACCTTTGACTACCAAGGATTGAAAGTTGCTGGAAATTATATTTTAGTCCCGGATATCTTCCTTCATTCGATTAGGGTACTTACAGATGTTATTTTGAGCTAAAATTTTGCATGCATGCATAAAGTTGATTTAATTTCAAGATAGTTAACCTAATTTGGATGAAATCCTTGTATTTTAGAAGATTTACATTTGGTCCCTAAATTAGAGAAACATACAATTGATGATGTTAGAATGATCCGTTTGAGTTGAAATTTGCTGTGAAAAACACTTGAGTGATTAATTGAACATTGATGGAATAATTTCTACTTTACTAATTGAATTTAAAAGTTTTACATTTTAGTCCTTAATTTACGTAAGTGTTTAATCGGATGTTTGTTTATAATTGTTTTGCTCCGTTAATGCCTTTTACGAGACCTTGATATGTAGGAATAAGATTATGCATCTAGGAAAGATAAAATAAAAAAAATATAACGGTTTTAGGGTTGTTTATCAAATCGGACCTTCACGGGTTTGGTTTGATATTCCCCGTGTAACCCATTAGTGTCGGTTCTGTCTAGGTCGGGCTAAGGGGGTTACAGAATCATTGTTTGAGGCACTTACCTGCTTCCGATCAGCACCAAAATGTACCAAACACTCTTAGGCAGCGCAATGAAGTGGATGCTAGCTTCGTTCCAGACCACGAATCCAGAATGAGCTCAAAATGACAAATGGTGAATTTCCATCGATATAGGATTCGGATCAGCTCCTACACACTCTTGTGGATTAAGGAGAGTATTATGACCCTAAGGATCAGTTCACTCAGTTAGGGGATTAGCTGTTCAGCTCAAATCATCACTCAAAGATGGTGAATTTTCAGCTAGCTAAATTAGCTAGATAGCTCAGCTCAACCCAGCTCAACCTTAGATCATCTAGCTCATCTTAGCTCACCCTACAACCTTCAGCTCAACCATGGAAGGACATGTTCCCTTACCTAGAGACACAAACAAGCAACCATGGAGGGAAACATGTTTTGGGCGCCAAAAGAAAGAAATAGCATTTTTCATTGGGTAGATTCATGATGGTTCACTTGTGTGCCGATTACGAGTAGGATAAAAGTAGAATTGGGCTTCAGTGTCTACATGAAAGTTGTTCCTCTTTCTCTTATCTTTCCATCATATGTTGAATCGCATAAATTCAATATCGAGAACTCGAGATATGTTCAATTTATTGAAGACTGTGCAGGATGAAATTTTAAACCAAAAAGTTACAACAATCATTGGAAGGAGACATCATTCAATAGAACAGTTAGAGAGGGAGACACCACCAATTGAACAGACACCTAGGCCACTATTCGGTCACCTTTTCAAAGGGAAATGTCCCTTGTCCACACCCTTTCATTTCCTATAAATATGTACCCATTTTAGAATTTAAATACACAATTGTGGCATCACCCTCAATCCTTTATACTTTAGGTCTCTGAAATTACATTTCCAAGATGACTAAGTGCATCTACCATCCTCAGAGTTGCAACTAGAATGTGTTTATGTTCCTATAACATAAGTTCAACCTTTGCCCCTTTAAATACTATCATTTCAACCTCACATAAATGTCATCCATCTTCCATTTTCGTCCAGCATTCTTCACCATCCCTTAACTTATCCTTCAATATCATTTACTTCACTTAAACACCTCTATTTTCTTCCCTAATCAACCATCAACATCTCCCATGCGTTCCCCTAACCAAAACAACTTCCTTTTCGTCTAAACAATACCCCACACCATAACCTCTTCTTGAATCATCCTTATCTTATTTCTAGTATCTTTTAACATTCTTTTGTTCAGGAAATAAGCATGATATAAGGCTTGCTTGCATTCTAAGGTACGGGCAATCAAAGTTTCTCTCTACAAGCATTTTTGCAGAGTTGGATCGTATCATATGCTCAAAGAGAGGGGTCGTCCATCATGGTATATGCTCAACGAGAGGGGCCGTTCACCATGACATGCACTCAAAAAGAGGGATCATTCATCGCGACATACGATCAAAGAGAGGGATCGTCCATCATGATATACCTTCAAAGAGTGGGACTGTTTACCAGGAAATGTACTTGTAGTGAGGGGTCATTCATCGCGACATACACTCAAAGAGAGGTATCGTAATTCATGGTATACGCTCTCAGAAAAGGACCGTTCATTATGACATGCACTCGAAGAGAGGGGGTCATTCGTCGCGACATACACCCAAGTAGACGGGTCATTCATCAGGTATACGCTCAAGGAGAGGGACCTTTCACCATGACATTCACTCCAAGAAGGGGTCATTCATCGCGACATACGCTACAAGAGAAGAGTTGTCCTTCACGGTATACGCTTCAAGGAAAGGACCGTATATTATGACATGCACACGAAGTGGGGGGTCATTCATCATGACATACGATCAAAGAGAGGGATTGTCCATCACTACATACGCTCAAAGAGACGGACCGATCATTACGACATATACATGAAGAGAGGTATCGTACTTCATGGTATATGCTTTAAAAAAGGACCGTTCATTATGACATGCACTCGAAGAGAGGGGTCATTCATCGTGACATATACTCAAGGAGACGGGTCATCCATCATGGTATACGCTTTCAAAGAGAGAGACCATTCACAATGAAATGCACTAGAAGAGAGCGTTCATTCAAGCGACCTACGCTCAAACAGAAGAGTCGTCCATCATGGTATACGCTCTAAGAAAGGAACCATTCATTATGACATGCACTCGAAGATAAGGGTCATTCATCGCGACATAATCTCAAAGAGAGGTATCGTCTAACATGACATACGCTCAAAGAGAGGGACCATTCATTATGATATACTCTCGAAGAGAGGGGAAACTCACCGTGACATACGCTTAAAGATAGGGGTCGTCCATCACAATATACGCTCTAAGAAAGGGACCGTTCATTATGACATGCACTCGAAGAGAGGCGTCATACGTTGCAAAACACGCTCAAAAAGATTGTCCAACACGGTATACGCTCTATGAAATAGACCGTTCATTATGACATACACTTGAAGGCAAGGGTCATTCATCACGACATATGCTAAGAGAGAAGAGTCGTCCATCACAGTATACGCCCTAAGAAAATGACCATTCATTATGACCTGCACTCAAGGAGAGGGATCATTTATCGCGACATACGCTCAAAGAGAGGGATCGTCCATCACGGTATACCCTCAAAGAGTGGGACTGTTCACCAGGAAATGTACTCGTAGTGAGGGGTCATTCATCACGATATACGCTCATAGAGAGGTATCGTCCAACACGGCATACGCTCAAAGAGAGGGCCCGTTCATTATGATATACTCTCGAAGGAAGAGGTCATTCACCGCGACATACACTCAAAAAGAGGGGTTGTCCATCACGATAAAAGCTCAAAGTGAGGTATCGTTCATTATGACATACACTCGAAGAAGGGTCATTCACCGCGACATACGCTCAAAGAGAGGGTCCTCCATCAGGTATATGTTCAATGAGAGGGACCGTTCACCATGACATGCACTCGAAGATGGGTCATTCATTGTGACATCACGCTCAAAGAGAGGTGTCGTCCAACACGTCATACGCTCAAAGAAAGGGTCCTTCCATTATGACATACTCTCGAAGAGAGGATCATCAATCACGGTAAAAGCTCTAAGAAAGGAACCGTTAATTATGACATGTACTAGATGAGAGGGTTCATGCATCACGTCATACGCTCTAAGAAAGGGAACATTCATTGTGATATGCACTCGAAGAGAGGGGTCATTCATCTCGACATACACTCAAAGAGAGGGGTCATTCGTCACAGTACACGCTCAAAGAGAGGGACCGTTCACCAACACATGCACTCGAAGACAGGGGTCACTCATCGCGATATACGCTCAAAGAGAGGTATCGTCCAACACGGCAAACGCTCAAAGAGAGGGGCCGTTCATTACGATATACTCTCGAAGAGAGGGTTCATTCAATACGACATACACTCAAAGAGAGGGGTCGTTCATCACGGTATACGCTCTAAGAAAGTGTCCGTTCACCATGACATGCATTCAAAGAGAGGGGTCAATCATCGCGACATACACACAAAGAGAGGTATCGTCCTTCACGGTATATGCTCTAAGAAAGGGACCGTTCATTATGACATACACTCGAAGAGAGGGGTCATTCATCGCGACATACGCTCAAAAAGAGGGGTCGTCCATCATGGTATACGTACAAAGAGAGAGACCGTTCACCATGACATGCACTTAAAGAGAAGGGTCATTCATCGTGACATATGCTCAAAGAGAGGGGTCATCCATCAAGGTATACGTTCAAAGGGAGGACCATTCATTATGTCATATTCTCGAAGAGAGGAGTCATTCACCGCGACATACGCTCAAAGAGAGTGTCCGTCGATCACGGTATACGCTCTAAGAAATGGAGCATTCATTATGACATGCACTCAAAGAGAAGGGTCATTCATCGCGACATACGACTAATGAGAGGGGTCATCCATCATGGTATACGCTCAAAGAGAGGGACTGTTTACCATGACATGTACTCAAGTAAGGGGTCATTAATTGTGACATACGCTAAAAGAGAGGGGTTGTCCATCAGGCAAACGCTCAAAGTGAGGTATCATTCATTATGACACACTGTAACATCCCGTTTTTGAGGTTATTAGTTTAGGCTTGGTTAGGGGAATTCAATTCGGGTCGAATCAGGTTCTCCGGTTCATTAATTCCGGGAAAAAAAATAAAATAAGGATATTTTTAATTAAGAAAAATAATAGTTTTGGAATATGGTTTGAAATATTAAAATTTTGATTCAAAATTTAAAAGAAAATAATTTGGATTTTATGATGATTTTTAATTATGCTTAATTATGCATAAGTGACCGATTAGTAATTTTTGGAAAATTGGAGGACTATTTTATAATTTTCCGCAATTATATGTTTTTAGTGACTAAATTGAAAAGCAAGCTAAACTTAGAATCCTTAGAGGGCCATAAACCCATTTCTAATTTTTAATAATGATTTATTCACCAAAATGTGTTTTTAATTACTTTAATTGGATTTTTAATCATTTTCTCTCAAAACCATTTTTCTCCTATTTTTCTCTCATCTTTTTCTCTCATTTTCTCTCCATTTTCTCTTCATATTTTCTCTTTAATTCCTTGCTTATTTTTGCATCTTTTTTCACAAAGATTACATCATTTGCATCATCCTTCCATCCTTTACAAAACCGATGCATCAATTTCATCAAATCAACATCAAATTACAAGGAATCAAGAAGAGGAAAATTACATATTTTTGGTGAATAGATCTTGAAGGTAATTTTCAGGATTTTTATTCTTTTCTAAGGTTTTTTATTGAAATTCCCAAGTATTAGCTTGCTAATCTTTCAATAAAAACATGATTCTATGTTTTTAATGTTAGATCTAGTGATTTTGTGATGTTTTTGTGAAATCTTTTTGGATCTCATTTAATGCTGGAAATTAGATGAGTTGAATTATGTTTTTATGTTAATTAAATGATTAATTGAGTCTTTATTTGATATCATATTAATTTAATCCCGGAATAATGCAATCGGTGTAGTTTTAAGGTGCTTTTCGGTTGTTTTATGGGCTGGTTTAGGTGCTTAGATGTTGCTGGAGGTATAAGGATGGTTTGGATGTGTTTTTGGTTCATAATTGAGTTGGATTAGATGTTAGATTCATTAGGTTTTGGGCTGATGTTGTTAGGTTACGTTTCGGCTTAGTTTTTGGTCTTTTCGACTAAGTTTTCTGTAGTTTAATGATGATCGGATATGTCTGGTGGTTTGAGCATGTTATGATGTGAGAATACTCTGTTTTTAATGTTGTAGAAGAGGTACAAGAAGGTGCTTGATTGCTGGTGCGTTGGTGCGATCATCGGATAGCGGCGAAAGCTCGTTTCGCTTGTTGGTGAGTGGTTACGGATTTAAAGCGAATCGCGTTTGGTACGTTCTGTTTTTGGGACTATGGAAGAGTGTGAAAACCTTCCATAGTTCAAGAGTATGTAAAGTATTTGTTTTGATAAACCAATATGAGTTTCAGCTATATTTTATAAAGGCATTATGTTGGTAATGCAATGAGATTTATATAAATACATGAGCATGATTTGAAATTGTAACCCCCTTAGCACGGCCTGGACGGAACCGACACTAATGGGTTACACGGGGAATATCAAACCAAACTCGCAAGGGTCTGATTCGATAAACAACCCTAAAACCGTTATATTTTTTTATTTTATCTTGCCTAGATGCGCAATCTTATTCCTATGTGTCAAGGTCTCATTCAAAGCTTTATTGGTACCACATTAATTAAAAACAAATATGCGATTAAACACTAACATAGATTAAGGACTAAAACGTAAAACTTTTAAGTTCAATTAGTAAAGTAAAAATTCTTTCCTTCAATGTTCAATTAAACATACAAGAGTTCCTCATTGCGAATTTCAACTTAAACGAATCATTCTATCATCATCAATTGCATGTTTTCCTAATTTAGGGACCAAAATGTAAATCTTCCAAAATACAAGGAATTCATCCAAATTAGGATTCCCATCTTGAAATTAAATCAACTTTATACTTGCATGCAAAATTTTAGCTCAAAATAACATCGATAAGCACCTTAATCGAACAAAGGAAGATATCAGGGACTAAAGTATAATTTCTAGCAACTTTCAATTCTTGGTGATCAAAGGTTTCGAAACCTTCCCAGAGGTTCCGAAACTTTTTGTAAAAGGTTTCGAAACTTTCCTGGAAAGTTTCGAAACTTATCGCGTCCAGTAACTTCCTAGAATTGAATCTACCCGCAAGGTTTCGAAACCTTGTGAAGGTTTCGAAACTATTTGACAATGGTTTCGAACCTTCACCCAAAGGTTTCGAAACTTTAGGTCTGGAACCAAAAGTTTCGTTACACTAAGTGCACACCAAAAACTCAATACTCAACCATTAATTAGATCCACTAATTGAATCAATCCTAGGCATATTTAGTAACATATGGCACATAATCAACAACGTCATGGACATCAATCAAGCTATAGGCATGCTCCCTAGGGAATGATTAACAACATATCAATCATGCTAGTACATGCTTCAACAATCTAAACAATTCCAAAGTTCAACAATTAACAATCAAAAAATAATGGTCTTATTACAACATAAACCAAAGCCTAAGTACACACTCCTCACATAGGTTGGGTTACACATTGCCTTACCCAATTTGTTTGCCAAAAACATACCAAATTCAAAGTGATTCTTCCCCTTGGTTTCCTTGCCTCGAACGAAGCCCCAAGTGCCTTTATTTTTCTGCAAGGATAAAAAGAGAGCTTAAGCAAACATGCTTAGTGAGGAAGCTCTACACAAATCATCAATGCATCTATTTAAAACCATGTTGAAAATATAATTTGCAATTCATTATTAAATCATGCATGCTAACATCTCATGCTCATGTTCCTTAAACCAAATGCATCTTTAAGTTCACATAACCTTTTCAAAACAATTTATGAATGATGCTCAAACCTCTTCATAATTTCATGTATGTATATTGGCATTCTAGTGACCACTTTAATGTGAACCTTGAGCTCACCGAATACATGGATCCATGAGACCATAGTCTCGTCATGACACGAAGTCACCATTGACATGACACGAAGTCACCATTAGCACTATCACGCATGATCGGACACATAGTCACCCTTGTTACGTGTAGGCGGCTCTACCGCGCACGGTTGGACACAAAGTCACCCTTGTTACGTGTAGGCAATATTCTATATTCTCAGTTTTGATTATAGTGCACTTAAGACAATCCTAATGACATGTCATCGTATTCGAATCTAAAGTTAGTGTCACTAAGCCAATATAATAATCAAATGTGCATGATAACTTGCTGCTCATAATGCATGCATAATATGTTCAACAAATGAACCAAAGCCATGCCCAAAGGCACCTTCATGTATAAGGCAATTAACCACATTGTATTCCAAATCATTTCTCATAATTTTCCATAATCATAGATGCTCATTTCAGCAAGTAATTCTCATGTATGCACCATTTCAAATCATGCTCATGCATTTACATAAATCTTATTGCATTATCAACATAATGCCTTAATAAAATGTAGCCGAAACTCTTATCGGTTTATCAAATCAAATACTTTACTTACTCTTGAACTATGGAAAGTTTTCACACTCTTCCATAGTCCCCAAAAATAGAATGTACCAAACGCGATTCGCTTTAAATTCGAATTCACTCACCAACAAGCGAAACGAGCTTTTGCCGCTCTCCGATGATCGCACCAACGCACCAGCAATCAAGCACCTTCTTGTACCTCTTCTACAACACTAAAAACAGAGCATTCTCACATCATAACATGCTCAAGCCAACAGCCATATCCGATCACCAATAAACTACTAAAAACTTAGCCGAAAAGACCGTAAACTAAGCCAAAACGCATCCGAACAACATCAGCCCAAAACCTAACGAATCTAACATCTAATCCACTTCAATTATGAACCAAAAACACATCCAAACCATCCTTATATCTCAAGCAATATTAAAGCATCTAAAACAGCCCATAAAACAACCGAAAAGCACCTTAAAACTACACTGATTGCATTATTCCGGGATTAAATTAATGTGATATCAAATCAAGACTCAATTAATCATTAAATCAACATAAAAACATGATTGAATCCATCTAATTTCCAGCATTAAATGAGATCCAAAAAGATTTCACAAAAACATCACAAAATCACTAGATCTAACATTAAAAACATAGTATCAAGTTTTTATTCAAAGATTAGCAAGCTAATACTTGGGAATTTCAATAAAGAACCTTAGAAAAGAATAAAAATCCAGAAAATTACCTTCAAGATATATTTACCAAAAATATGTATTTTTCCCCTTCTTGATTCCTTGCAATTTGATGTAGATTTGATGAAATTGATGCATAGGTTTTGTAAAGGATGGAAAGATGATGCAAATGATGTAATCTTTGTGGAAAAAGATGCAAAAATCAGCAAGGAATTGAAGAGAAAAGATGAAGAGAAAGTGGAGAGAAAATGGGAGAAAAAGATGAGAGAAACTGAGAGAAAAGTGGTTTTTAAGAAAAATGATTAAAAAATCCAATTAAAGTAATTAAAAATATATTCTGGTGAATAAATCATCATTAAAAATTAGAAATGGATTTATGGCCCTCTAAGGATTCTAAGTTTAGCTTGCTTTTCAATTTAGTCACCAAAACATGTAAATTGCCGAAAATTACAAAATAGTCCCCCAATTTTCGAAAAATTGCAAATCGGTCACTTATGCATAATTAATCATAATCAAAAATCATTATAAAATCTAAATTATTTTCTTTTAAATTTTGAAACATATTTTTAATATTTCAAACCACCTTCCAAATTATTATTTTTCTTAATTAAAAAATATCTTTATTTTATTTTTCCCAGAATTAATGAACCGGAGAACCCGATTCGACCCGAATCGAATTCTCCTAACTAAGCCTAAACTAATAACCCCCAAAACGGGATGTTACAACTCTCCCCCTCTTAAAAAAATTTCATCCTCGAAATTTACCTGAAGTAAACAAGTGAGGAAACTGCTCCTCCATGCTTTTCCTTGTCTCCCAAGTTGCTTCTTCAACACCTCGGTGCTTCCAAAGCACTTTAACCAAATCTATGGTCTTCCCTCGAAGAACCTTTGTATCCACATCCAAAATCCTCTCCAGATCCTTCTCATAACTCATATCCGCCCTTAACTCAGACTCCTCAACTAGAACAACATGAAAAGGATCTGAACTATACTTACAAAGCATCGATACATTGAAACACATAATGCATCTTACTCAACTCCACCAGCAACCTGAACCGATAACAATCAATTGGCTCTAACACCTCATATGGCCCAATAAAACGATGACCCAACTTACCCTTACGTCCAAACCTCATCACCTTCTTCCACGGAGAAACCTTAGGAAACACTTTGTCCCCAACAGTATACTCTATCTCTCTACGCTTTAAATCGGCATAGGACTTCTGCCTATCCGAAGCTTCCCTAAGTTTAGCACACATCAACTTAACCTTCCCATCCGTATCTTTAAAACTTGAGGCAAAGAAACGAACTTTTGCCCAACTTCTATCCAACACAAAGGTGTACAACACCTATGCCCGTATAAAGCCTCAAACGGTGCCATCCGTATACTCGTCTGAAAACTATTATTATAAGCAAACTCTACCAACGACAATTTCTTCTCCCTAAGAACCTTGAAACTCGATGACACAACATCCCAACATATCTTCTAAAGTCTGAATAACACTCTTAGACTGTCCATCCGTCTGTGGATGATAAGTTGTACTAAAGCTAAGCCTCGTACCCAAAGTAACCTACAAACTCCTCCAAAACTTAGGTGTAAACCGCGGACCTCTATCCGATATGATCAACTTAAGCACACTATGCGACTTCACCATCTTAGAAACATACGACTCTACGAACTTATCCATAGATCACATTGTATGCACGGCAAGAAAATGTGCACGCTTTGAAAACCTATCAATAATAACCCATATAGAATCCTTCTTAGACTCTGTCACATATTCCTTTAAACCAAACACACTTTTGAGATCTCTATACATCTTCACACTACCCGGATGCATAGCAAACGGACTAGTATGTGCTCCCGCTAAAATAGCTTACCTCAACTCAACCTTATCCGGCACCACAATCTGACCCCTAAACCACAACATCTCCTCCTCATCAAAACGATACTCGGTCGGTCTACCCTTAGCCATATCCTCCGCAAAAGGTACCAACGTCTCATCCTCTAACTGTTTCACCTTATCATCTCAACCAAGATAGGCTTTACTTACAACTCCACCACTCAACCACTTTCCTTTGAAATACTCAACTTAGCAAACATCATTCTCAACTCAACCGCCGTCTTACGGCTCAAAGATTCAGCCATCACCTTAGCTTTCCCCGGATGGTATGCAACAGACAACCCACACTTACCCTCTTTGGACAACCAACAAATTCTTTCCCCACACCAAAACAATAATGCAGAAACCACCACACCATCTCAACCTCTATAGAAACATAACTCAAAAGAAAACCCCATAAGGTTGATAACCAACTCTTGATAACCGCAACAATTTCCATACCATCACCATCGAACTAACCTTAATTGACATCCTCCCACATACCAGGTAACCAACTAAGCCTTTCACCAACCTCCACTCCACACAACAAACTTCAGACTAACTTTGCACAAAACTGTCAACATTGTCTTAAGCAAGCTCCACCACCACCAACAACTTCATTATGAGTCATACTAACCATATCACAACGTCACAACATATCATCCATTTACCTATGAATGATAAAACCCAACATTCAAACAACAACCTATGTCGATCCTAAAAACTTTCAAATCTTATCATGTTATAGATACACCACTCACACATCTTTCCAATGGGACTTAGGAACCCAAGAAAACCGTACCCTAACAAACCTCATAAGAAAACTCCATACCATCGATAGAACTTACTACCAAACTTATGATGATTCTTCCCGACTTCAACCCTGGGCACCCTTACTACTAATAATAATCCAAAGAAAATTGATACTCATTCTTACCTTATCAGCAAGATAAACATTTACATATGGTTCAAACATAATCCAAACCAGCTTAGTCAAAACACATGTTTTTCCCCAACTCCTACCACAACACTTACCACCAAACTCATGGAAAAAGATTACCATAAGCCTTGCTCAAGATACCATTCCATCTCGACACTTTCCGTTAACATAACACAAAAAGATTCTCAACACAAAACTAAACCTTGCCAAGAACATATCCTTCACTAGACCCTCAACAAACACTTTACCACAACTTATCCCCGATCAAATTTACCAAGGTTGAATTTCGCTCATAGATTCACCATATAACTAGGTCTCCCTATAGGTTAACCGAACATCTTCCCTTGTAACTCCACAACAACTCAGGCTTATCCCACATAACAACCTCCCACTGCAAGCACCCTTATGTAAGCCAAGTCATCCCAATTGCTAACATTCTACAAAATATATCATACAAGAAACTTACCAACTTTGTGTCAAACTCAATATTATACTCTTTATAACGATAATATCTCCAACTTAAGGTTTAGCCACCATAACCAACTCCACCAAGGTTCAAAATTTAAAATCTACATATCATTAAGTGCCTTGACACTTAACCCAAAACTTTTTTTTCCATTATCAACTCATCAACAAACCAACTCCTACATTAACTATACCACAACAAAATCCAAACTTGTAGAACCATTCTTTCCACTAGCTCCAACATCTCTTATTTTATAACCTTGCCAAAGCGGTAATCATAATGATGAACATCCACAAATACGATCCCACCGAACACAAAACCTCAAGTCTCTTTTTGATAAAAGCAAACCCATAAGACTGAACAATCGATACAAACCATAAATTGTCCAGCGATCCACATTACACCACTTCAGACATCATCAAAGACTAACTTTACCCGAAGTATATCCAACTTAACATCCTGAAAACACAACGTGTAAACTTTCCTCCTTTATAGTACAACCAAACCTCTCAAGGTCACAACAATCTATGATTCAACCCCCGATTTCACAACTCTCATACCAATATGTATCTCATATTTTACTTCCATCCTGACCATACCAGATCGGTCACAACCCCCGATCTAACTACACACTAACCACACTACAAAGAATTCCATGTAATTTCCACAAAATAATTTCACATTACTCAGAAAAACACCAACCCGCCTTACTCTACAAAACATGCTGCAACCTTGTTAGAACCTCCAGATCTTAACTAGAAAGAATCCATAAAACTCAGCCCTTCCTTTAGTAATGACCAACTCAAACTAACCATAACACAGTGTATTTACCTTGGTTTCAAACATTCACAACTCTGAGACCAACCACTCATTGTTCATCCAAGACTATTCCCTAACCAAAAAGGGTAGCTTGCCCACTACACATTCAGCTTAACACCACAAGAAAGTTCCTTCAACCTCTTTTTTTTTCCCATACCTTCACCTTAAAAGAACCAACCACACTCCACTTACACCCTTAAGGAGCTACTCACAAGTGTGAACAAATGTATGCATGATTTCTTGTATGCCCTCATAAATGCCTATGCAAGTGCATATGCATGTAAATGCAATTTCTAATGTCATGCTCAAGAATGCATGCATGTCCTACATTATCTATAAATATATACATATATGTGCTCTTAATCTAAACATGATTATTGTTCACACTCACAAATAACATCCTCAATTCCTATAACTTAAACTACCATCCTATTGACAGCTTCCAAGTCAGATTAGCAACAGCTGTACTAGCTTCAGCAGACTAAAACACACCCGAAAGAATGGTGCAACACCATAAACTAACCTTTCGGCCTAACCGAAGGCACACTTACAGAGGAGGAAGAATTTACTCTTCCCTAACAGTCGTTTCATCTTCCATCTTGACCATCAAAGTTCATACCAATAGTATCTAGTGACTTACGTCTCAGAAATATATTCAAAAACTTTAAACATGCAATTAAAACATAATGTCCAAATAAAACAAACTTACATTCGGGCAAGAACCAAGAGATATCTGAGAGCATCTAAAAATATGTTGGCATTGACAATGTGTAACCGATAACCCCAGTTTAACCACCATTACGCAAAGTACAATCATCACGAATAGATTTTCACACTCCAACAACATATCATGCTCAATCACACATATCATGATCAATCTCACATTTAAGCACATTACTTAGCAATCCTATACATGCTTTAACCGATCAACTACACACTTTACAAATCAACAACATATCTTACAAACCTTACGACACACTTTTCAAACCAACTACACATTTTATTCAACCTGGCTCTGATACCACCAAATGTAACCCCCTTAGCCTGGCCTGGACGGAACCGACACTAATGGGTTACACGGGGAATATCAAACCAAACCCGCAAGGGTCTGATTCGATAAACAACCCTAAAACCGTTATATTTTTTTATTTTATCTTACCTAGATGCGCAATCTTATTCCTATGTGTCAAGGTCGCATTCAAAGCATTATTGGTACCACATTAATTAAAAACAAACATACGATTAAACACTAACATAGATTAAGGACTAAAACGTAAAACTTTTAAGTTCAATTAGTAAAGTAGAAATTCTTTCCATCAATGTTTAATTAAACATACAAGAGTTCCTCATTGCAAATTTCAACTTAAACGAATCATTCTATCATCATCAATTGCATGTTTTCCTAATTTAAGGACCAAAATGTAAATCTTCCAAAATGCAAGGACTTCATCCAAATTAGGATTCCCATCTTGAAATTAAATCAACTTTATACTTGCATGCAAAATTTTAGCTCAAAATAACATCGGTAAGCACCTTAATCGAACAAAGGAATATATCTGGGACTAAAGTATAATTTCTAGCAACTTTCAATTCTTGGTGACCAAAGGTTTCGAAACCTTCCCAGAGGTTCCGAAACATTTTGTAAAAGGTTTCGAAACTTTCCTGGAAAGTTTCGAAGCTTATCGCGTCCAGTAACTTCCCAGAATTGAATCTGCCCGCAAGGTTTCGAAACCTTGTGAAGGTTTCGAAACTATTTGACAATGGTTTCGGAACCTTCACCCAAAGGTTTCGAAACTTTAGGTCTGGAACCAAAAGTTTCGTTACACTAAGTGCACACCAAAAACTCAATACTCAACCATTAATTAGATCCACTAATTGAATCAATCCTAGGCATATTTAGTAACATATGGCACATAATCAACAACGTCACGGACATCAATCAAGCTATAGACATGCTCCCTAGGGAATGATTAACAACATATCAATCATGCTAGTATATGCTTCAACAATCCAAACAATTCCAAAGTTCAACAATTAACAATCAAACAATAATGGTCTTATTACAACATAAACCAAAGCCTAAGTACATACTCCTCACATAGGTTGGGTTACACATTGCCTTGCCCAATTTGTTTACCAAAAACTTACCAAATTCAAAGTGATTCTTCCCCTTGGTTTCCTTGCCTCGAACGAAGCCCCAAGTGCCTTTATTTTTCTGCAAGGATAAAAAGAGAGCTTAAGCAAACATGCTTAGTGAGGAAGCTCTACACAAATCATCAATGCATCTATTTAAAACCATGTTGAAAACGTAATTTGCAATTCATTATTAAATCATGCATCCTAACATCTCATGCTCATGTTCCTTAAACCAAATACATCCTTGAGTTCACATAACCTTTTCAAAACAATTTATAAATGATGCTCAAACCTCTTCTCAATTTCATGTATGTATATTGGCATTCTAGTGACCACTTTAATGTGAACCTTGAGCTCACCGAATACACGGATCCATGAGACCATAGTCTCGTCATGACACGAAGTCACCATTAACATGACACGAAGTCACCATTGATATGACACGAAGTCACCATTGACATGACACGAAGTCACCATTGACATGACACGAAGTCACCATTAGCACTACCACGCACGATCGGACACATAGTCACCCTTGTTACGTGTAGGCAATATTCTGTATTCTCAGTTTTGATTATAGTGCACTTAAGACAATCCTAATGACATGTCATCGTATTCGAATCTAAAGTTAGTGTCACTAAGCCAATATCATAATCAAATATGCATGATAACTTGTTGCTCATAATGCATGCATAATATGTTCAAGAAATGAACCAAAGCCATGTCCAAAGGCACCTTCATGTATAAGTCAATTAACCACATTGTATTCCAAATCATTTCTCATAATTTTCCATAATCATAGATGCTAAATAAGCTATGCATTCCAGCAAGTAATTCTCATGTATGCACCAATTCAAATCATGCTCATGGATTTACATAATTCTCATTGCATTATCAACATAATGCCTTAATAAAATATAGTCGAAACTCTTATCGGTTTATCAAAACAAATACTTTACTTACTCTTGAACTATGGAAGGTTTTCACACTCTTCCATAGTCCCCAAAAACAGAACGTACCAAATGCAATTCGCTTTAAATCCGAATTCACTTACCAACAAGCGAAACGAGCTTTCGCCGCTCTCCGATGATCGCACCAACGCACCAGCAATCAAGCACCTTCTTGTACCTCTTCTACAACATTAAAAACAGAGCATTCTCACATCATAACAAGCTCAAGCCAACAGCCATATCCGATCACCAATAAACTACCGAAAACTTAGTCGAAAAGACCGTAAACTAAGTCGAAACGCATCCGAACAACATCATCCCAAAACCTAACGAATCTAACATCTAATCCACTTCAATTATGAACCAAAAACACATCCAAACCATCCTTATATCTCCAGCAACATTAAAGTATCTAAAATAGCCCATAAAACAACCGAAAAGCACCTTAAAACTACACCGATTACATTATTCCGGGATTAAATTAATGTGATATTAAATCAAGACTCAATTAATCATTAAATCAACATAAAAACATGATTGAATCCATCTAATTTCCAGCATTAAATGAGATCCAAAAAGATTTCACAAAAACATCACAAAATCACTAGATCTAACATTAAAAACATAGAATCAAGTTTTTATTCAAAGATTAGCAAGCTAATACTTGGGAATTTCAATAAAGAACCTTAGAAAAGAATAAAAATCCAGAAAATTAACTTCAAGATCTATTCACCAAAAATATGTATTTTTCCCCTTCTTGATTCCTTGCAATTTGATGTAGATTTGATGAAATTGATGCATAGGTTTTGTAAAGGATGGAAAGATGATGCAAATGATGTAATCTTTGTGGAAAAAGATGCAAAAATCAACAAGGAATTGAAGAGAAATGATGAAGAGAAAGTGGAGAGAAAATGAGAGAAAAGTGGTTTTTAAGAAAAATTATTAGAAAATCCAATTGAAGTAATTAAAAATATATTTTGGTGAATAAATCATCATTAAAAATTAGAAATGGGTTTATGGCCCTCCAAGGATTCTAAGTTTAGCTTGCTTTTCAATTTAGTCACTAAAACATGTAAATTGCCAAAAATTACAAAATAGTCCTCCAATTTTCCAAAAATTACAAATCGGTCACTTATGCATAATTAAGCATAATTAAAAATCATTATAAAATCCAAATTATTTTCTTTTAAATTTTGAAACATATTTTTAATATTTCAAGCCACCTTCCAAATTATTATTTTTCTTAATTAAAAAAATATCCTTATTTTATTTTATCTGGAATTAATGAACCGGAGAACCCGATTCGACCCGAATCGAATTCCTCTAACTAAGCCTAAACTAATAACCCCCAAAATGGGATGTTACAGAAATGGTGCATACATGAGAATTACTTGCTGAAATGCATAGCTTATTTAGCATCCATAATTATAGAAAATTATGAGAAATGATTTGGAATACAATATGGTTAATTGCCTTATACATGATGGTGCCTTTGGGCATGACTTTGGTTCATTTGTTGAACATAGTATGCATGCACTATGAGAAGCAAGTTATCATGCACATTTGATTATGATATTGGCTTAGTGACACTAACTTTAGATTTGAATTACGAATGGCATGTCATTAGGATTGAGGGCACTATAAAATAAAGAGAATAATGAGATTGCCTACACGTAAACAAGGGTGACTTTGTGTCCAACCGTGCGTGTAGAGCTTGCCTATATGTAGACAAGGGTGACTTTGTGTCCGATCGTGCATATAGTTGACCCATACGTATACAAGGGTGACTTTGTGTCCAACCGTGCGTAGTGGGGGATAACATGTATACAAGGGAGACTAGGTGTCCGACCGATGCTTGTTGAGAAAAAGGATCCGTGTATTCGGTGAACCCAAGGTTCACATTAAGTGGTCACTAGAATGCCAATATACATACATGAATTTGAGTATAAGATTGTACATCATTTACAAATTGTTTTGAAAAGGTTATGTGAACTCAAGGATGCATATGATTTGAAGAACATGAGCATGAGATTTTAGCATGCATGATTTAACAATGTGTTGCAAATAATGGTTTCATCATGGTTTTAAATAGATGCATTGATGATTTGTGTAGAGCTTCCTCACTAAGCATGTTTGCTTAAGCTCTCTTTTCATCCATGCAGAGAAATAAAAGCACTTGGAGCTTCACTCGAGGCAAGGGAACCAAGGGGAAGAATCACATTGAATTTGGTATATTTTTGGCAAATAAATTGGGCAAGGCAATGTGTAACACAACCTATGTGAGGAGTGTATTCTTAGGCTTTGAATCATATTGTAATAAGACCATTAATGTTGATTGCTATTGTTGAACTTTGGGAATTATTTGAATTGTCGAAGCATGTACTATCATGATTGCTATGTTGTTAATCTCTTCTTAGGGAGCATGCCTATAGCTTGAATGATGTCCATGACGTAGTTAATTATGTGCCATATGTTGTTAATCATGTTTAGGACTGATGCATTTAGAGGTTCTAATTAATGATTGAGTATCGAGCATTTGGTTTGTACTTAGTGAAATGAAACAATTGGTTCCAGATCCAAAGTTTCGAAACCTTTTATTGAAGGTTCCGAAACCATTGTCAAATAGTTTCAAAACCTTCATAAGGTTTCGGAACTTTTCGGGCAATTTCAATTCTGTGAAGTTACTGGACGCGATAAGTTTCGAAACTTTCAAGGAAAGTTTCGAAACCTTTTTCAAAGAGTTTCGGAACCTCTGGGAAGGTTTCGAAACCATTGGTCACCTAGAATTGAAAGTTGCTGGAAATTATATTTTAGTCCCGGTTATCTTCCTTTGTTCGATTAAGGTACTTGTAGATGTTATTTTGAGCTGAAATTTTACATGCATGCTTAAAGTTGATTTAATTTCAAGATGGTTCATTTAATTTGGTTGAAGTTCTTGTATTTTGGAAGATTTACATTTTGGTCCTTAAATTAGTGAAACATGCAATTGACGATGTCAAAATAATCCGTTTGAGTTGAAACTTGCTGTGAAGTATGCTTGGGTGTTTAATTGAACATTGATGGAAAGAATTTCTACCTTGCTAATCGTATTTAAAAGTTTTACGCTTTAGTCCTTAAACCACGTTAGTGTTTAATCGAATGCATGTTTTAATTAATGTGTTACCGGTAGTGCTTCGTATGAGACCATGACATGTAGGAGTAAGAATATGCATCTAGCTAAGATAAAATAAAAAAAATATATAACGGTTTAGGGTTGTTTATCGAATCGGACTCTCGTGGGTTCGGTTTGATATTCCCCGTATAACCCATTAGTGTCGGTTTCGTCTAGGCCGGGCTAAGGGGGTTACACACACACTCGAATAAGGGTCATTCACCGCGACATACGCTCAACGAGAGGGGTCATCCATCACGGTGTACGCTCTAAGAAAGGGTCTGTTCACCATGATATGCATTTGAAGAGAGGGGTCATTCATCGCGACATATGCTGAAAGAGAAGAATCGTCCTTCACGGTATACGCTCTAAGAAAGGGACCGTTCAATATGATATGCACTCAAAGAGAGGGGTATTCATCATGACATACACTCAAAAAGAGGAATCATCCATAACGGTATACGTTCTAAGAAAGAGACCAATCGTTATAACATGCTGTCGAAGAGAGGGGTCATTCACCGCGACATACGCTCAAGAGAGGGGTCCTCCATCAGGTATATGTTCAAAGAGAGAAACTATTCAGTATGACAAACACTTGAAGAGAGGGGTCATTCATCGAGATATACGGTCAAAGAGAGGTGTCGTCCAACATGGTATACGGTGAAAGAGAGGGTCCGTTCGTTATGACATACTCTCAAAGAGAGGGATCATCCACCGCGACATACACTCAAAGAGAGGGGTTATCAATCACGGTATAAGCTCTAAGAAAGGGACCATTCATTATGACATGCACTAGATAAGAGGGGTCATTCATCGCGACTTACGCTCAAATATAGGGGTCATCCATCACGGTATACGCTCAAAGGAAGGGACCGTTCATTATGACATGCAGTCGAAGAGAGGGGTTATTCATCGCGACATACACTCAAAGAGAGGGGTCGTTCGTTACGGTACACGCTCAAAGAAAGGGACCGTTCACCATGACATGCACTTGAGGAGTGGGGTCAATCATCGTTATATACCCTCAAAGAGAGGTGTCATCCAACATAGCATACGCTCAAAGAGAGGGACCATTCATTACGATATACTCTCGAAGAGAGGGGTCATTCATCAAGATATACACTAAAAGAGAGGGTTGTCCGTCACGGTACATGCTCGAAGAGAGGGACCGTTCACCATGACCTACACTCCAAGAGAGGGGTTAATCATCGTGACATACGCTCAAAGAGAGGTGTTGTCCTATACGGCATATACTCAAAGAGAGATACCGTTCATTACAACATACTCTCAAAGAGAGGGGTCGTCCATCACGGTATACGCTCTAAGAAAGGGACCATTCATTATGTCATACACTCGATGAGAGGGGTCATCCATCGCGACATTTTCTTAAAGAGAGGTATCGTCCATCATAGTATACGCTCTAAGAAAGGGATCATTCATTAAGACAAGCACTCGAAGAAAGGGGTCATCATCGCAACATACACTCAAAGAGAGTGGGTCATCCATCACCATGACAAGCACTCGAGGAGAGGGGTCATTCATCATGATATACGCGCAAGGAGAGGGGTCGTCCATCATGGCATACTCTCAAAGAGAGGGACCGTTATTATGACATACGCTCGGAGAGTGGGTCATTTACCGTGACATACGCTGAAAGAGAGGGGTCATCCATCACGGTATATGCTCTAAGGGACCGTTCATTAAGACATGCACTCGTAGAGAGGGGTCATTCATCGCAATATAGGCTCAAGTAGAGGGGTCGTCCGTCATGGTATATGCTCAAAGAGAGGGACAATTCACCATGACAGACACTTAAAGAAAAGGGTCATTCATCGTGACATACGCTCAAAGAGAGGGGTCATCTATCACGGTATACGTCCAAAGGGAGGGACCGGTCATTATGTCATATGCTCAAAGAGAGGGGTCATTCACCGCGATATACGCTCAAAGAGAGTGTCTGTCCATCACGGTATACGCTCTAAGAAAGGGACCATTCTTTATGACATGCACTCGAAGAGAAGGGTCATTCATCGCGACATACGGCTAATGAGAAGGGTCATCCATCACAGTATACGCTCAAAGAGAGGGACCGTTCACTATGACATGCACTCAAGTAAGCGGTCATTAATCGCTACATACGCTCAAAGAGAGGGGTTGTCCATCAGGCAAACGCTTAAAGTGAGGTATCATTCATTCTGACACACACACGAAGAAGGTTCATTCATCGTGACATACGCTCAACGAGAGGGGTCATCCATCACGGTGTACGCTCTAAGAAAGGGTCCGTTTACGATGACATGCATTTGAAGAGAGGGCTCATTCATCGCGACATATGCTCAATGTAACATCCTGTTTTTGGGGTTATTAGTTTAGGCTTAGTTGGGAGAATTCGATTCGGGTCGAATCGGGTTCTCCGATTCATTGTTCTGGGAAAAATAAAATAAGAATATTTTTAATTAAGAAAAATAATAATTTTGGAATATGATTTGAAATATTAAAAATATGTTTCAAAATTAAAAGAAAATAATTTGGATTTTATAATGATTTTTAATTATGCTTAATTATGCATAAATGACCAATTTGTAATTTTTAGAAAAATTGGAGGACTTATTTTGTAATTTTCGAAAAATTACATGTTTTAGTGACTAAATTGAAAAGCAAGCTAAACTTAGAATCCTTAGAGGGCCATAAACCCATTTCTAATTTTTAATAATGATTTATTCACCAAAATGTGTTTTTATTATTTTAATTAAAGATTTTTAATCATTTTCTTTCAAAACCACTTTCTCTCATCTTTTTCTCTCATTTTGTCTCCATTGTCTCTCATATTTTCTCTTCAATTCCTTGCTGATTTTTACATCTTTTTCCATAAGGATTACATCATTTTCATCATATTTCTATCCTTTACAAAACCTAAGCATCAATTTTATCAAATCTACATCAAATTGCAAGGAATCAAAAAGAGGAAATTACATCTTTTTGGTCAATAGATTTTGAAGGTAATTTTCTGGATTTTTATTCTTTTCTAAGGTTCTTTATTGAAATTCCCAAGTATTAGCTTGCTAATCTTTGAATAAAAACTTGATTCTATGTTTTTAATGTTAGATCTAGTGTTTTTGTGAAAGTTTTTGTAAAATATTTTTGGATCTCATTCAATGCTGGAATTAGATGGAGCCAATTATATTTTTATGTTAATTAAATGATTAATTGAGTCGTGATTTGATAGCACATTAATTTAATCCCAGAATAATGCAATCGGTGTAGTTTTAAGGTGTTTTTTGGTTGTTTTATGGGCTGTTTTAGATGCTTTAATGTTGTTGGAGATATAAGGATGGTTTGGATGTGTTTTTGGATCATAATTGAAGTGCATTAGATGTTAGATTCGTTAGGTTTTGGGCTGATGTTGTTCGGATGCGTTTCGGCTTAGTTTACGGTCTTTTCGGCTAAGCTTTTGGTAGTTTAACGGTGATCGGTTATGGCAATTGGTTTGAGCATGTTATGATGTGAGAATGCTCTGTTTTTAATGTTGTAGAAGAGTTACAAGAAGAAGCTTGAGTGCTGGTGCGTTGGTGCGATCATCGGATAGCGGCAAAAGCTCGTTTCACTTGTTGGTGAGTGATTACGGATTTAAAGCGAATCGTGTTTGGTACGGTTCTGTTTTGGGGGACTACGGAAGAGTGTGAAAACCTTCCATAGTTCAAGCGTAAGTAAAGTAAATGTTTTTGATAAACCTATATGAGTTTCTGCTACATTTGATAAAGGCATTATGTTGGTAATGCAATGAGATTTATGTAAATGCATGAGCATGTTTTGAAATGGTGCATACATGAGAATTACTTGCTGAAATGCATAGCTTATTTAGCATCCATGATTGTGAAAAATTATGAGAAATGATTTGGGATACAATATGGTTATTTGCATTATATATGATGGTGCCTTTGGGCATTGCTTTTGGTTCATTTGTTGAACATATTATGCATGCATTATGAGCAACAAGTTATATGATTTGAAATACAATATGGTTAATTGCCTTATACATGATGGTGCCTTTGGGCATGGCTTTGGTTCATTTGTTGAACATATTATGCATGCATTATGAGCAGCAAGTTATCATGCATATTTGTTTATGATATTGGCTTAGTGACACTAACTTTAGATTCGAATACGAATGACATGTCATTAGGATTGTCTTAAGTTCACTATAATCAAAACTGAGAATACAGAATGTTGCTTGCACGTAACAAGGGTGACTTCGTGTCCAACCGTGCGTGGTAGAGCCGTCTACACGTAACAAGGGTGACTGTGTATCCAATCGTGTGTGGTAGTGCTAATGGTGACTTAGTGTCATGTCAATGGTGACTTCGTGTCATGTCAATGGTGACTTCGTGTCATGACGAGACAATGGTCTTATGGATCCATGTATTCGGTGAGCTCAAGGTTCACATTAAAGTGGTCACTAGAATGCCAATATACATACATGAATTTGAGAAGAAGATTGTGCATCATTTATAAATTTTTTTGACAAGGTTACGTAAACTCAAGGATGCATATGGTTTAAAGATTATGAGCATGAGATGTTAGCATGTATGTTTTAATAATGTATTATAAACTATGGTTTTATCATGATTTTAAATAGATGCATTGATGATTTGTGTAGAGCTTCCTCACTAAGCATGTTTGCTTAAGCTCTCTTTTCATCCATGCAGAGAAATAAAGGCATTTGGAGCTTCGTTCGTGGCAAGGAAACCAAGGGGAAAAACCACTTGGAATTTGGTATGTTTTTGGAAAATTAATTGGGCAAGACAATGTGTAACCCAACCAATGTGAGGAATGTGTACATAGGCTTTGGTTTATGTTGTAATAAGACCATAATTGTTTGATTGTTAAATGTTGAACTTTGGAATTGTTGAATTGTTGAAGCATGTACTAGCATGATTGTTATGTTGTTAATCATTCTCTAGGAAGCATGCCTATAGCTTGATTGATGTCCGTGACGTTGTTGATTACTTGCGATATGTTGCTAATTATGCCTAGTACTGATGCATCTAGTGGTGGAATTTAATGGTTGAGTATTGAGTAATTGGTGTGTATTTAGTGTAATGAAACTTTTGGTTCCAGACCTAAAGTTTTGGAACCTTTGGATGAAGGTTCCGAAACCTTTGTTAGATAGTTTCGAAACCTCTAGAAGGTTTCGAAACCTTGTGGGCAGTTTCAATTCTGGGAAGCTACTGGACGCGAAAAGTTTCGAAACATTCCAGGAAAGTTTTGAAACCTTTTGCAAAAAGTTTCGAAACCTCTGGGAAGGTTTCGAAACCTTTGATCACCTAGAATTGGAAATTGCTAGAAATTTCATTTTAGTCTCGAACATCTTCTTTTGTTCGATTAAGGTACATGCAGATGTTATTTTGTGCTGAAATTTTGCATGCATGCATAAAGTTGATTTAATTTCAAGATGGTTAATCTAATTTAGATGAAGTCCTTGTATTTTGGAAGATTTACATTATGGTTCCTAAATTAGAGGAACATGCAATTGATGATGTTATAATGATCCGTTTGAGTTGAAATTTTCTATGAGGAACTCTTGTATGTTTAATTGAACATTGATGGGAAGAATTTCTACTTTACTAATTGAATTTAAAAGTTTTACGTTTTAGTCCTTAATCTACGCTAGTGTTTAATCGGATGTTTGTTTTTAATTAATGTGTTACCGATATTGCTTTGTATGAGACCTTGACATGTAGGAATAAGATTGTGCATCTAGGTAAGATAAAATAAAAAAATATAATTGTTTTAGGGTTGTTTATCGAATCGAATCTTCGCGGGTTTGGTTTGATATTCCCCGTGTAACCCGTTAGTGCTGGTTCCGTCTAGGCCGGGCTAAGGGGGTTACATTTGGTGGTATCAGAGCCAAGTTTGAAAAGTGTGTTGTAAGGTTTGTAAAATATGTTGTTGATTTGTAAAGTGTGTAGTTGGTTGGTTAAAGCATGTATAGGTTTGCTAAGTTATGTGCTTAAATGTGCGATTGATCATGATATGTGTGATTGAGCATGATATGTTGTTGGAGTGTGAAAATCTATTCGTGATGATTGTAATTTGCGTAATGATGGTTAAACTGGGGTTATCGGTTACACATTGCCAATGCCAACATATTTTCAGATGCTCTCAGTTTTCCCTTGGATCTTGCTCGAATGTAAGTTGTTTTATTTGAATATTATGTTTTAAACTACATGTTTAAAGTTTTTGGAATATGCTTATGCAACGTAAAACACGAGCTAGTGTTGGTATGAACATTAATGGTCAAGATTATGGATGAAACGACTGCTAGAAAGAGTAAATTCTTCCTCCTCTGTAAGTGTACCTTCGGTTAGGCCGGAAGGTTAATTTGTGGTGTTGCATCATTCTTTTGTGTGTGTTTTAGTCTGCTGAAGCTGGTACGGTTGTGGCTAATCTGACTTGGGAGTTGTCAATAGGATGGTAGTTGAAGTTGTTGGAATTGAGAATGTTATTTGTGAGTGTGAACAATAATCATGCTTAGATTAAGAGCACATATATGTATATATTTATAGATAATGTAGGACATGCATGCATTCTTGAGCATGACATTAGAAATTGCATTTACATGCATATGCACTTGCATAGGCATTTATGAGGGCATACAGGAAATTATGCATACATTTATTCACACTTGCGAGTAGCTCCTTGAGGGTGTAAGCGGAGTATGGTTGGTTCTTTTAAGGTGAAGGTATGGGAAAAAAAAAGAAGAGGTTGAAAGAACTTTCTTGTGGTGTTAAGCTGAATGTGTAATGGGCAAGCTACCCTTTTGGTTAGGGAATAGTCTTGGATGAACAATGAGTGGTTGATCTTAGAGTTGTGAATGTTTGAAACCAAGGTAAATACACTTTGTTATGGTTAGTTTGAGTTGGTCATTACTAAAGGAGGGGATGAGTTTTGCGGATTCTTTCTAGTTAAGATCTGGAGGTTGTAACAAGGTTGCAGCATGTTTTGTAGAGTAAGGCGGGTTGGTGCTTTTCTGAGTAATGTGAAATTATTTTGTGGAAATTACATGGAATTCTTTGTAGTGTGGTTAGTGTGTAGTTAGATCGGGGGTTGTGACCGATCTGGTATGGTCAGGATGGAAGTAAAATATGAGATACATATTGGTATGAGAGTTGTGAAATCGGGGGTTGAATCATAGATTGTTGTGACCTTGAGAGGTTTGGTTGTTCTATAAAGGAGGAAAGTATACATGTTGTGTTTACAGGATGTTAAGTTGGATATACTTCGGGTAAAGTTAGTTTTTGATGATGTCTGAAGTGGTGTAATGTGGATCGCTGGACAATTTATGGTTTGTAGCAATTGTTCAGTCTTATGGGTTTGTTTTTAGCGAAAAGTGTTTTGAGGTTTTATGTTCGGTGGGTTCGTGTTTGTGGATGTTTCATCATTATGGTTACCGCTTTGGCAAGGTTATAAAATAAGAGATGTTGGAGCTAGTGGAAGGAATGGTTCTACAAGTTTGGATTTTGTTGTGGTATAGTTAATGTAGGAGTTGGTTGGTCGATGAGTTGATAGTGAAAAAAAAAGTTTTGGGTTATGTGTCAAGGCACTTAATGATGTGTAGATTTTAAATTTTGAACCTTGGTGGAGTTGGTTATGGTGGCTAAACCTTAAGTTGGAGATATTATCGTTATAATGAGTATAATGTTAAGTTTGACACAAAGTTGGTAAGTTTCTTGTATGATATATTTTGTAGAATGTTATCAATTGGAGATGACTTGGCTTACATAACGATGCTTGCAATGGAAGTTTGTTATGTGGGATAAGCCTAGGTTGTTGTTGAGTTACAAGGGAAGATGTTCGCTTAACCTATAGGGAGACCTAGTTATATGGTGGATCTATGAGCGAAATTCAACTTTGGTAAAGTTGATCGGGGACAAATCGTGGCAAAGTGGTTATTGAGGGTCTAGTGAAGGATATGTTCTTGGCAAGGTTTAGTTTTATATTGAGAATCTTTTTGTGTTAGGTGAACCGTATGGTTGTTTCGAACAGTACCGAGATGGAATGGTATCTTGAGCAGGGCTTATGGTAATCTTTTTCCTTGTGTTTGGTGGTGAGTGTTGTGGTAGGAGTTGGGGAGAAACATGTGTATTTGACTAAGCTGGTTTGGATTATGTTTGAATCATATGTAAATGTTTGTCATGCTGATAAGGTAAGCTTGAGGATCAATTTTCTTTGGGTTACTAATACTAGTAAGGGTGCCCAGGGTTGAAGTCGGGAAGAATCATCATAAGTTTGGTAGTAAGTTCTATCGATGGTATGGAGTTTTCTTATGAGGTTTGTTGGATCAATCGTTTGTTTGAGTACGGTTTTCTTGGGTTTCTAAGTCCTATTGGAAAGATGTATGAGTGGTGTATCTATAATATGATAAGGTTTGAAAGTTTTCTGGACCGACATAGGTTGCTGTTTGGATGTTGGGTTTTATCATTCATAGGTAAATGGATGATATATTGTGATATTGTGATATGGTTAATGTGACTCAAAATGAAGTTTTTGTTGTTGGTGAAGCTTGCTTAAGACAATGTTGACAGTTTTGTGCAAAGTTAGTCCGAAGTTTGTTTTGTGGAGTGGAGGTTGGTGAAAGGCCTGGTTGGTTACCTGGTATGTGGGAGTATGTCAAAACTAAGGTTAGTTCGATGGTGATGGTATGGAAACCGTTGCGGTTATCAAGAGTTGCTCATCAACCTTATGAGGTTTTCTATTGAGTTATGTTTTCTATAGAGGTTGAGATGGTGTGGTGGTTTGTGCATTATTGCTTTGGTGTGGGGAAAGAATTTGCTAGTTGTCCGAAAAGGGTAAGTGTGGGTTGTCTATTGCTTACCATTCGGGGGAAGCTAAGGTGATGGCTGGATCTTTGAGCCGTAAGACGACGGTTGAGTTGAGAGTGATGTTTGCTAAGTTGAGTATTTCAAAGGAAGGTGGTTGAGTGGTGGAGTTGTAAGTAAAGCCTATCTTGGTTGAGATGATAAGGTGAAACAGTTAGAGGATGAGACGTTGGTACCTTTTGTGGAGGATATGGTTAAGGGTAGACCGACCGAGTATCGTTTTGATGAGGCAGAGATGTTGTGGTTTAGGGGTCAGATTGTGGTGCCGGATGATCCGGAGTTGAGTCAAGCTAACTTGGTGGAAGCTCATACTAGTCCGTTTTCTATGCATCCGGGTAGTGTGAAGATATATAGAGATCTCAAAAGTATGTACTTTTGGGTTGGTTTAAAGAAGATGTGACGGAGTCCAAGAAGGATTCTATATGGGTTTTTGTTGATAGGTTTTCAAAGTGTGCACATGTTCTTGCCGTCCATACAATGTGATCTATGAATAAGTTGGTAGAATCGTATGTTTCTGAGATGGTGAAGTCGCATAGTGTGCTTAAGTTGATCATATCGGATAGAGGTTCGTGGTTTACATCTAAGTTTTGGAGGAGTTTGTAGGTTACTTTGGGTACGAGGCTTAGCTTTAGTACAGCTTATCATCCACAGACGGATGGACAGTCTGAGCGTGTTATTCAGACTTTAGAGATTATGTTGAGGTGTTGTGTCATTGAGTTTCAAGGTTGTTGGGAGCAACAATTGCCGTTGGTAGAGTTTGCTTATAATAATAGTTATCAGACAAGTATGCAGATGGCACCGTTTGAGGCGTTATATAGGCGTAAGTGTCGTACACCTTTGTGTTGGAAAAAAGTTGGACAAAAGTATCTTTCTTTGCCTCAAATGTTGAAGGATAGGGATGAGAAATTTAAGTTTATATGTGCTAAACTTAAGGAAGCTTCTGATAGGCAGAAGTCCTATGCCGATTTAAAGCGTAGGGAGATAGAGTATGATGTTGGGGACAAAGTGTTTCTTAAGGTTTCTCCGTGGGAGAAGGTGATGAGGTTTGGATGTAAGAGTAAGTTGGGTCATCGTTTTATTGGGCCATATGAGGTGTTAGAGCCAATTGGTTGTTATCGGTTGAGGTCGCTGGTGGAGTTGAGTTGGATGCAGTATGTTTTTTCAATGTATCGATGCTTTGTAAGTATAGTTCAGATCCTTCTCATGTTGATCTAGTTGAGGAGTTTGAGTTAAGAGAGGATGAATTATGTGGAAGAACCAGTGAGGATTTTGGATGTGGATACAAAGGTTCTTCGAGGGAAGACCATAGATTTGGTTAAAGTACTTTGGAAACACCGAGGTGTGGAAGAAGCAACTTGGGAGACAAGGAAAAACATGGAGGAGCAGTTTCCTCACTTGTTTACTTCAGGTAAATTTCGAGGACAAAATTTTCTTAAGAGGGGGAGAGTTGTAACATCCCGTTTTTGGGGTTATTAGTTTAGGCTTAGTTGGGAGAATTCGATTCGGGTCGAATCGGGTTCTCCGGTTCATTGTTCTGGGAAAAATAAAATAAGAATATTTTTAATTAAGAAAAATAATAATTTTGTTATATGGTTTGAAATATTAAAAATATGTTTCAAAATTAAAAGAAAATAATTTGGATTTTATAATGATTTTTAATTATGCTTAATTATGCATAAATGACCAATTTGTAATTTTTGGAAAAATTGGAGGACTTATTTTGTAATTTTCGAAAAATTACATGTTTTAGTGACTAAATTGAAAAGCAAGCTAAACTTAGAATCCTTAGAGGGCCATAAACCCATTTCTAATTTTTAATAATGATTTATTCACCAAAATGTGTTTTTATTATTTTAATTAGAGATTTTTAATCATTTTCTTTCAAAACCACTTTTCTCTCATTTTCTCTCATTTTCTCTCCACTGTCTCTCATATTTTCTCTTCAATTCCTTGCTTATTTTTGCATCTTTTTCCATAAAGATTACATCATTTTCATCATCTTTCCATCCTTTACAAAACCTAAGCATCAATTTTATCAAATCTACATCAAAATGCAAGGAATCAAGAAGAGGAAATTACATTTTTTCGGTGAATAGATTTTGAAGGTAATTTTCTGGATTTTTATTCTTTTCTAAGGTTCTTTATTGAAATTCCCAAGTATTAGCTTGCTAATCTTTGAATAAAAACTTGATTCTATGTTTTTAATGTTAGATCTAGTGTTTTTGTGAAAGTTTTTGTGAAATCTTTTTGGATCTCATTCAATGCTGGAATTAGATGGATTCAATTATGTTTTTATGTTAATTAAATTATTAATTGAGTCGTGATTTGATAGCACATTAATTTAATCCCGAAATAATGCAATCGGTGTAGTTTTAAGGTATTTTTCGGTTGTTTTATGGGCTGGTTTAGGTGCTTAGATGTTGCTGGAGGTATAAGGATGGTTTGGATGTGTTTTTGGATCATAATTGAAGTGGATTAGATGTTATATTCGTTAGGTTTTGGGCTGATGCTTTTCGGATGCGTTTCTGCTTAGTTTACGGTCTTTTCGGCTAAGGTTTTGGTAGTTTAACGGTGATCAATTATGGCTGTTCGTTTGAGCATGTTATGATGTGAGAATGCTCTGTTTTTAATGTTGTAGAAGAGGTACAAGAAGAAGCTTGAGTGCTGGTGCGTTGGTGCAATCATCGGATAGCAGCAAAAGCTCGTTTCACTTGTTGGTGAGTGATTACGGATTTAAAGCTTATCGCGTTTGGTACGGTTCTATTTTTGGGGACTACGGAAGAGTATGAAAACCTTTCATAGTTCAAGAGTAAGTAAAGTAAATGTTTTTGATAAACCGATATGAGTTTCGGCTACATTTGATAAAGGCATTATGTTGGTAATGCAATAAGATTTATGTAAATGCATGAGCATGTTTTGAAATGGTGCATACATGAGAATTACTTACTGAAATGCATAGCTTATTTAGCATCCATGATTGTGAAAAATTATGAGAAATAATTTTGGATACAATATGGTTATTTGCCTTATATATGATGGTGCCTTTGGGCATTGCTTTTGGTTCATTTGTTGAACATATTATGCATACATTATGAGCAGCATGTTATATGATTTGAAATACAATATGGTTAATTGCCTTATACATGATGGTGCCTTTGGGCATGGCTTTGGTTCATTTGTTGAACATATTATGCATGCATTATGAGCAGCAAGTTATCATGCGTATTTGTTTATGATATTGGCTTAGTGACACAAACTTTAGATTCGAATACGAATGACATGACATTAGGATTGTCTTAAATGCACTATAATCAAAACTGAGAATACAGAATATTGCCTACACGTAACAAGGGTGACTTTGTGTCCAACCGTGCGTGGTAGAGCCGCCTACACGTAACAAGGGTGACTATGTGTCCAATCGTGCGTGGTAGTGCTAATGGTGACTTAGTGTTATGTCAATGGTGACTTCGTGTCATGTCAATGGTGACTTCGTGTCATGACGAGATAATGGTCTCATGGATCCATGTATTCGGTGAGCTCAAGGTTCACATTAAAGTGGTCACTAGAATGCCAATATATATACATGAATTTGAGAAGAAGATTGTGCATCATTTATAACTTGTTTTGACAAGGTTAAGTAAACTCAAGGATGCATATGGTTTAAACATTATGAGCATGAGATGTTAGTATGCATGTTTTAATAATGTATTACAAACTATAGTTTCATCATGATTTTAAATAGATGCATTGATGATTTGTGTAGAGCTTCCTCACTAAGCATGTTTGCTTAAGCTCTCTTTTCATCCATGCAGAGAAATAAAGGCACTTGGAGCTTCGTTCGTGGCAAGGAAACCAAGGGGAAAAAACACTTGGAATTTGGTATGTTTTTGGCAAATAAATTGGGCAAGGCAATGTGTAATCCAACCAATGTGAGGAATGTGTACATAGGCTTTGGTTTATGTTGTAATAAGACCATAATTGTTTGATTGTTAAATGTTGAACTTTGGAATTGTTGAATTGTTGAAGCATGTACTAGCATGATTGTTATATTGTTAATAATTCTCTAGGAAGCATTCCTATAGCTTGATTGATGTCCGTGACGTTGTTGATTACGTGCCATATGTTGCTAATTATGCCTGGGACTGATGCATCTAGTGGTGGTATTTAATGGTTGTGTATTGAGTAATTGGTGTGTATTTAGTGTAATGAAACTTTTGGTTCCAGATCTAAAGTTTCGGAACATTTGGATGAAGTTTCCGAAACCTTTGTTAAATAGTTTCGAAACCTCCAGAAGGTTTCGAAATCTTGTGGGCAGTTTCAACTTTGGGAAGCTACTGGACGCGAAAAGTTTCGAAACTTTCCAGGAAAGTTTCGAAACCTTTTGCAAAAAGTTTCGAAACCTCTGGGAAGGTTTCGAAACCTTTGATCACCTAGAATTGAAAGTTGCTAGAAATTACATTTTAGTCCCGAACATCTTCTTTTGTTCGATTAAGGCACTTGCAGATGTTATTTTGTGCTGAAATTTTGCATGCATGCATAAAGTTGATTTAATTTCAAGATGGTTAATCTAATTTAGATGAAGTCCTTGTATTTTGGAAGATTTACATTATGGTTCCTAAATTAGAGGAACATGCAATTGATGATGTTAGAATAATCCGTTTGAGTTGAAATTTGTTATGAGGAACTCTTGTATGTTTAATTGAACATTGATGGGAAGAATTTATACTTTACTAATTGAATTTAAAAGTTTTACGTTTTAGTCCTTAATCTACGTTAGTGTTTAATCGGATGTTTGTTTTTAATTAATATGTTACCGATATTGCTTTGTATGAGACCTTGACATGTTGGAATAAGATTGTGCATCTAGGTAAGATAAAATAAAAAAAATATAACGGTTTTAGGGTTTTTTATCAAATCGAACCTTCGCGGGTTTGGTTTAATATTCCCCGTGTAACCCGTTAGTGCTGGTTCCGTCTAGGCCGAGCTAAGGGGGTTACACTCAAAGAGAAGAGTCGTCCTTCACGGTATACGCTCTAAGAAAGGGACCGTTCAATATGATATGAACTCGAAGAGAGGGGTTATTCATCGTGACATACACTCAAATAGAGGAATCATCCATAACGGTATACATTCTAGGAAAGAGACCGATCATTATAACATGCTGTCGAAGAGAGGGGTCATTCACCGCGACATACGCTCAAAGAGAGGGGTCCTCCATCAGGTATATGTTCAAGGAGAGGGACCGTTCACTATGACATGCACTTGAAGAGAGGGGTCATTCATTGCGACATACGATCAAAAAGAGGTGTCGTCCAACACGGCATACGCTGAAAGAGAGGGTCCGTTCATTATGACATATTCTCTAAGAGAGGGATCATTCACCGCGACATACACTCAAAGAGAGGGGTTATCAATCACGGTATAAGCTCTAAAAAAGGGACCATTCATTATGACATGCACTAGATAAGAGGCGTCATTCATCGCAACTTACGCTCAAATATGGGGGTCATCCATCACGGTATACGCTTAAAGGAAGGGACCGTTCATTATGACATGCACTCGAAGAGAGAGGTCATTCATCGCGACAAACACTCAAAGAGAGGGGTCATTTGTTATGGTACACGCTCAAAGAGAGGGACCGTTCACCATGACATGCACTTGAGGAGAGGGGTCAATCATCGTGACATACCCTCAAATAGAGGTGTCGTCCAACACAGCATACCCTCAAAGAGAGGGCCCATTCATTGTGACATAATCTCGAAGAGAGAGGTCATTCATCGCGACATACACTAAAAGAGAGGGTTGTCCGTCACGGTACACGCTCAAAGAGAGGGACTGTTCACCTTGACCTACACTCGAAGAGAGGGGTCAATCTTCGCGACATACGCTCAAAGAGAGGTGTTTTCCAACACGGCATATGCTCAAATAGAGAGACCATTCATTACGACATACTCTCAAAGAGAGGGGTCGTCCATCACGGTATACGCTCTAAGAAAGGGACCATTCATTATGTCATGCACTCGATGAGAGGGGTCATCCATCGTGACATTTGCTCAAAGAGAGGTATCGTCCATCACGGTATACGCTCTAAGAAATGGATCATTGATTAAGACAAGCACTCGAAGAGAGGGGTCATCACCGTAACATACGCTCAAAGAGAGGGGGTCGTTCATCACTATATAAGCTCAAAGAGAGAGACCGTTCCCCATGACATGCACTAAAGGAGAGGGGTCATTCATCGCGACATATGCTCAAGGAGAGGGATCGTCCATCATGGCATACTCTCAAAGAGAGGGACCGCTATTATGACATACGCTCGAAGAGTGGGGTCATTTACCGTGACATACGCTCAAAGAGAGGGGTTGTCTATCACGGTATACGCTCAAAGAATGGTACCATTCATTAAGACATGCACTCGTAGAGAGGGGTCATTCATCGCGACATACGCTCAAGTAGAGGGATCGTCCGTCATGGTATATGCTCAAAGAGAGGGACTACTCACCATGACAGGCACATAAAGAGAAGGTTCATTCATCGTGACATACGCTCAAAGAGAGGGGTCATCTATCACGATATACGTTCAAAGGGAGGGACCAGTAATTATGTCATATGCTCGAAGATAGGGGTCACTCACCGCGACATACGCTCAAAGAAAGTGTCCGTCCATCACGGTATACGCTCTAAGAAAGGGACCATTCATTATGACATGCACTCGAATTGAAGGTCATTCATCGTGACATACGACTAATGAGAGGGGTCATCCATCACGGTATACGTTGAAAGAGAGGGACCGTTCACCATTACATGCACTCAAGTAAGGCATCATTAATCGCAACATACGCTCAAAGAGAGGGGTTGTCCATCAGGCAAATGCTCAAAGTAAGGTATCGTTCATTCTGACACATACTCGAAGAAGGGTCATTCACCGCGACATACGCTCAACGAGAGGGGTCATCCATCACGGTGTACGCTCTAAGAAAGGGTCCGTGTACCATGACATGCATTTGAAGAGAGGGGTCATTCATTGCGACTTATGCTCAAAGAGAAGAGTCGTCCTTCACGGTATACGCTCTAAGAAAGGGACCGTTAAATATGATATGCACTTGAAGAAGGGGTCATTCATCGTGACATACACTCAAATAGAGGAATCGTCCATAACGGTATACGTTCTAGGAAAGAGACCGATCATTATAACATACTGTCGAAGAGGGGTCATTCTCCGCGACATACGCTCAAAGAGAGGGGTCCTCCATCAGGTATATGTTCAAGGAGAGGGACCGTTCACTATGACATACACTTGAAGAGAGGAATCATTTATCGCGACATACGGTCAAAGAGAGGTGTTGTCCAACACGGCATACACTGAAAGAGAGGGTCCGTTCATTATGACATACTCTCGAAGAGAGGGATCATTCACCGTGATATACACTCAAAGAGAGGGATTATCAATCACGGTATAATCTCTAAGAAAGGGACCATTCATTATGACTTGCACTAGATAAGAGGGGTCATTCATCGTGACTTACGCTCGAATATAGGGGTCATCCATCACGGTATACACTCAAAGGAAGGGACCCTTCATTATGACATGCACTAGAAGAGAGGGGTCATTCATCGTGACATACACTCAAAGAGAGGGGTCATTCGTTACGGTACACGCTCAAAGAGAGGGACAGTTCACCATGACATGCACTTAAGGAGAGGGGTCAATCATCGTGACATACCCTCAAAGAGAGGTGTTGTCCAACACAGCATACGCTCAAAGAGAGTAACCGTTCATTACGATATACTCTCGAAGAGAGGGATCATTCATCGGGACATACACTAAAAGAGAGGGTTGTCCTTCATGGTACACGCTTAAAGAGAGAGACCATTCACCATGACCTACACTCGAAGAGAAGGGTTAATCATCACGACATACGCTCAAAGAGATGTGTTGTCCAACACGACATATACTCAAAGAGAGAGACCGTTCATTACGACATACTCTCAAAGAGAGGGGTCGTCCATCACGGTATATGCTCTAAGAAATGGACCGTTCATTATGTCATGCACTCGATGAGAGGGGTCATCCATCGCGAAATTTGCTCAAAGAGAGGTATCGTCCATCGCGATATACGCTCTAAGAAAGGGATCATTCATTAAGACAAGAACTTGAAGAGAGGGGTCATCACCGCAATATACGCTCAAAGAGAGGGGGTCGTCCATCACTATATAAGCTCAAAGAGAAAGACCGTTCCCCATGACATGCACTAAAGGAGAGGGGTCATTTATCGCGATATACGCTAGAGGAGAGGGGTCGTCCATCATGGCGTACTCTCAAAGAGAGGGACACCACTATTATGACATACGCTCGAAGAGTAAGGTCATTTACCGTGACATACGCTCAAAGAGAGGGGTCGTCCATTACAGTATACGCTCTAAGAAAGGGACCGTTCATTAAGACATGCACTCGTAGAGAGGCGTCATTCATCGCGACATACGCTCAAGTAGAGGGGTCATCCATCACGGTATATGCTCAAAGAGAGGGACCATTCACCGTGACAATCACTTGAAGAGTGGGGTCTTTCATCGCGATATATGCTCAAATAGAAAAGTCGTTTATCACGGTGTACACTGTGAGAAAGGGACTGTTCATTATGACATGCACTCGAAGGAAGGGGTTAATCATCGCGACATATACTCAAAGAGAGGTATCGTCCATTATGACATGCACTAGAAGAGAGGGGTCATTCATCGCGATATGTGCTCAAATAGAGGGATCATCCATCACTGTATACAATCTAAGAAAGGGACCTTTCATTATGAAATGCACCCGAAGAGAGGGGTCATTCATCGCGACAAACACTCAAAGAGAGGGGTTGTTCGTCATTGTAAATGCTCAAAGAGAGGGACCATTCACCAGGACATGCACTCGAAGAGAGGGGTCGATCATCGTGACATACGCTCAAAGAGAGGGGTCGTCTATCAAGGTATACTCTCAAAGAGAGGGGCCGATCATTATAACATACGCTCGAAGAGAGTCATTCACCGCGACATACGCTCAAAGAGATTGGTCGTCCATCACGGTATACGCTCTAAGAAACAGACCGTTCATTATAACATGCACTCGAAGAGAGAGGTCCTTCATCGCGACATACGCTCAAATAGAAGCATCGTCCATCATGATATGCGCTCAAAGGGAGGGACAATTCGCCATGACATGCCCTCAAAGAGAGGGGTCATTCATCATGACATACACTAAAAGAGAGGGGTCGTCCATGAAGGTATACGCTCAAAGAAGGGGACCAACCATTATGACATACTCTCGAAGATAGGGTTATTCACCGCGACATACGTTCAAAGAGAGGGGTCGTCCATCACAGTATACGCTCTAAGAAAGGGACAGTTAATTATGACATGCACTCAAAGAGAGGGGTCATTCATCGCGTCCATCAATGTATACGCTTAAAGAGAGACTGTTCACCATGACATGTACTGAAAGGGAAGGGTCATTCATCGCGACATACCCTTAAAGAGAGGGGACATCCATCACAGTATACGCTCAAAAGGAGGGACCGATCATTATGTCATACTCTTGAAGAGAGGGGTCATTCACCGTGACATACGCTAAAAGAGAGTGGTCATTTGCCGTGACATATGCTGAAAGAGAGGGGTCGTACATCACGGTATACGCTCTAAGAAAGAGACCGTTCATTATGACATGCACTTGAGGAGAGGGTTCATTCATCGTGACATACTTCAAGGAGAGGGGTCGTCCATAATTCTATATGCTCAAGGAGAGGGACCGTTCACCATGACATGCACTCAAAGTGAGGGGTCATTAATCAAGACTTACACTCATAGAGAGGGGTCGTCCATCATGACAAACGCTTAAAGTGAGCTATCATTCATTATGACATACGCTCGAAGAAGGGTCATTCATTGCGATATATGCTCAAAGAGAGGGGTCGTTCATCACGGTGTATTCTCTAAGAAAGAGACCATTCATTATGACATGTACTCGAAGAGAAGGGTCATTCATCGCGACATACGCTCAAAGAGAAGGACCGATCATTATGACTTGAACTAGAAGAGAGGAGTTATTCATCGCGACATACGGTCAAAAAGAGTTATCGTCCATTATAGTATACGCTCTAAGAAATGGGCCGTTCATTCTTACATGCACTCGAAGAGTGGGGTCATTCGTCGCTACATACGTTTAAAAAGAGGGGTCGTCCATCACATTATAAGCTCAAAGAGAGGGAACGTTCACCATTACAAACACTCAACAAGAGGGGTCATTCATCGTGAAATACGCTCATAGAGAGTGTCGTCAATCACAGCATACGCTCAAAGAGAGGGACTGATCATTATGACTTGAACTAGAAGAGAGGTGTTATTCATCGGGACATACACTCAAAGAGAGTAATCGTCCATCAAGGTACATGCTCTGAGAAAGGGACTGTTCATTATGACATACACTCGAAGAGAGGGGGCATTCATCCAGACATACGCTCAAAGAGATGGATTGTCCGTCACGGTATACACTCAAAGAGAGGGACTGTTCACAATGACATGCACTCAAAGAGAGGGTTAATTCATCACGACATACGCTCAAAGAGAGGTATCGACCAACACGGCATACGCTCAAAGAGAGGGACGGTTCACCATGACACGCTCAAAGGGAGCGGTCATTCAGCGTGACATGCGCTCAAAGAGAGGGGTCATCCATCATGGTATACGCTCAAAGAGAGGGACCGTTCACCATGACACACATTCGAAGAGAGGGGTCGTTCATCGCGATATATGCTCAAAGAGAGGGGTCATCCATCACGGTATACGCTCTAAGAAAGGGACCATTCATTATGACATGCACTCGTAGAGAGAGTTCATTCATCGCGACATACACTCAATGAGAGGGCTCGTCCATCACGGTATACCCTCAAAGGGAGAGTCCGTTCCCCACGATATACACTCGAAGATAGGGGTCATTCATCGCAACATACGCTCAAAGAGAAAAGTCGTCCATCACGGTATACGCTCTAAGAGAGGAACCGTTCATTATGACATACACTCGAAGCGAGGGGTCATTCATCGTGACATAGCTTACAGAGAGGGGTCGTCATCACAATATACGCTCTAAGAAGGGGACCGTTCATTATAACATGCACTCAAAGAGAGGGGACACTCAGCGCGACAAACGCTCAACGAGAGGGGTCGTCCATCACAGTATACGCTCTTAGAAAGGGACGGTTCATTATGACTTGTATTCGAAGAGAGGGGTCATTCATCATGACATACACTCATAGAAAGGGGTTGTCTATCACGGTATACGCTCAAAGAGAGGGACCGTTCAACTTGACATGTACTCGAAGAGAGGGGTCTTCTATCACGGTATACGCTAAAAGAGAGGGATCGTTCACGATGATATGCACTTGAAAAGAGGGGTCATTCATTGCAACTTAAGCTCAAAGAGAGGTGTCGTCCATCACGGTATACGCTCTAAGAAAGGGATCGTTCATTATGAGTTGCACTCGAAGAGAGGGGTCATTCATTGCGACATACACTTAAAGAGAGGGGTCGTACTTCACGGTATACGCTCAAATAGAGTTACCATTCACCTTGACATGCACTCAAAGAGAGGGGTCATTCATCGCGACATATGCTGAAAGAGAGGGGTCATCCATCACGACATTTGATCAAAGAGAGGGATCGTTCATTATGACATACGCCTGAAGAGAGTCATTCCCGTGATATACGCTCAAAGAGAGGGGTCGGTCATCCATCACGGTCTACGCTCTAAGAAAGGGACTATGCATTATGATATGCACTCAAAGAGTGGGGTCATTCATCGTTACATACATTTAAAGAGAAGAGTCATCCATCATGGTATATGCTCTAAGAAAGGGACCGTTAATTATGACATTCACTCAGAGAGAGGGGTCATTGATCGCAACATACACTCGAAGAGAGGGATAGTCCATCACTGCGACATATGCTCAAAGAGAGGAATCGTCCATTACGGTATACGTTATAAGAAATGGTCCATTCATTATGACATGCACTCGAACAGAGAGGTTATTCATTGCGACATACGCTCAATGAAAAGAGTTGTCCCCTACGATATACGCTCTAAGAATGTGACTGTTCATTATGACATGCACTCGAAGAGAGTGGTCATTCATCACAAAATACGCTCAAAGAGAGGGGTTGTCCATCACAGTATATGCTCTAACAACGGGTTTGTTCATTATAACATGCACTCGAAGAGAGGGTTTATTCATCGAGACATACGCTCAAAGATAGGTGTCATCCAACATGGCATACGCTCAAATAGAGGGACCGTTCATTATGACATATACCCGAAGATAGCGGTCATTCACCACGAAATACGCTCAAAAAGAGGGGTCCTCTATCACGGTGTACGCTCTGAGAAAGGGACCGATCATTATGATATACACTCGAAGAGAAGGGCCATTCATCGTGATATGCTCTCAAAGAGAGGGGTCGTCCATAACGGTATATGCTTAAAGAGAGGGATCGTTAACCATGACATGAACTCGAAGAGTAGGGTCATTTATCTCGACATAAGCTCAAAGAGAGGTGTCGTCCATCATGGTATAAACTCAAAGAGAGGGACCGTTCACCATGACATGCACTCGAAGAGAGGGGTCATTTATCGTGACATATACTCACAGAGAGGTGTCATCCTACACGACATACGCTAAAAAAGAGGGACCGTTCATTATAACATACTATTGAAGATTGTGGTCAATCACCGCGACATACGCAGAAAGAGAAGGGTCTTCCATCACGGTATACGTGATAACTGCTCAATTCACTATCACTTTTTACACCTTTCATGTTCTATAATCACTTAATGTACAGCTACTTGGACTAATGCATGAACTTAATGTGAGATATTTAGGTACTTTTCTTTTGTGACTTATAAAGATGATATTTATAAAAAATACAAGCTTTACGACACCTTTGTGCATTTGCAGGTAGATCTGATGCCGTGGTAGCACCTGAAGGCCACTGCAGTATCTGAGGCCGCGATAGCACCTGAATGAAAAGTACCGATATTGTAGGCGACCTGAAGAGAAAAATAAGGTGGATGTTTCTAGACAAGCAGCATAAGGATCGTTGCTAGGAAGCGCAAAGAAAATCAAAGTCAAAGGCCACGTAGGAAAGAATCTTTGTGGGAATAAACTTGGAAATAAAAAATATATTTTATTTATGTACTTAACTTGTGTTTTACTCCAAGTTGTATTACTACATAGGAAAGGTTTGTCCTAGGCCAAGCCTATATAAACCATAGCCGCCCAAGGAAGAGAAACGCATCGGAGACTAGAGAGCCGAATTAGAGAATTCACCTTAGGTTTTTGAGTTTTTCTTTGTTTTTCATTATGTTCTAATTTTTTCTAGTCTTAAGTGAAAGTTTTAGAGTATTCGTGAGAAGACATTGAACTTTGTTTTCTTGTTTCAATGCAAATAAATATCAAGGTTTGCTTATTCTTTTCCATTCTTTGTTCTTACATTCAAGCTCGGGAGAGAAGTTTGTGAGAGATATATTTATCTAATATCGGGAGAGTTAGATTCACAAAAGGAGTAAGTACGGTATTTTTCTACTTGGAAAATACTAACTCGGCCTAAGGATAGGTTAGAGTTTCAGCGGCTAAAAAAATTGTGAGATTGGTTGGTGATTATAAATGATTCACACTGGGAGATATCATCAAGAACTAGTCATCAACAGTACTTTGACTTAGGAATAAGTGGAGTCATCAAAGGACACTTTGTCAAATCTTGGTAAAGTCCACCCAAGAACAAGGGATTGTCGCGACAGACGTAGCTCATCACTGTCGAGGAAGTAAAACTGCAGTGCTGCCGAGGTAGTGTTGTGTGATTGCATTGGACAGAAACAAGTTAATTGAATCCACAATACAACACAGCTGGATCCTGGCCACTTTGTTAATCTGCTTATTTTCTCATTATTTAGATTGCTTTATCATTTAATTTATTTAGTTTACTCCTACCCAAAACATTTGTGTTTTTGTTTTATTTTTTTTACAGAGCAAGAAGGCAAAAGAAGACATATTGAGTCTATGAATCCCTGTGGAGACGATACACGATAATACTTATCACTTTATTACATGTAACGTGTACACTTGCACTAATTGTGTACTTTTTACACGCAACAAGTTTTTGGTGCCGTTGTCGGGGATTGACAACTAAATTTTATTTTCTTTATTTTCTTGCTTTCAGTTATTTTTATTTTTATTTTACTTTGTTTTTTTAGTGTATGACAAGGGCAAACTCAAGCAACCCTCTGTATGATCTAGATCCAGAGATTGATCGCACACGTCAAAAGTTGAGAAGAGAAATCCAAGTAGTTATGGCAGATAACCCAGCTGAGCAAAACTTACCCGCTGGCAATGGAGGCCTTCCGTAGCCACCACTACCGTAGCAGCTCACTGTCAGAGATTTCCTGGAAGAGGATTTGATTGGGTTAAATCGTAGAGTTGTCATACTAGAAATCGAAGCAGCCCACTTTGAACTAAAACCTATCATGTTCAATATGCTCAATACTATTGGATAGTTTGGTGGGTCTTTGACAGAAGTTGTCAGGAAACATCTCAAGTCATTAATGGAGATCTGTAATTCCTTCAAAATCCAAGGAGTCCATGAAGATGTGTTGAGACTAATTGTTTCCCTATTCACTGAGGGATAGGGTAAAACCTTGTTAAATAGCATTCCAGCAAGATCTATAGGATCTTGGAGTAAATTTTGCCGTTATTTCATTACACGTTTTAATCCTACTAATTTATATGATCGTATACGTAATAAAATTACTTCTTTTCGACAGACAGATGATGAACCAATGTATGAGGCATGGGAGCGCTATAGGGAGCTACTACACAAGTGTCCTTTGCATGGATTTCCATTGTGGAAACAAGTGACCATGTTTTATAATGCTACCAATACCCCAACAAGGATGATGTTAGATGCCTCTGCCAATGGAACACTCCTTGAAAAAAAGCTAGAGGAAGCTATAGAGATTTTAAACCAATTCGCAAAGATTGATTTTCAATTTCATACATCTAGGCGAGGAGGAGTAAGACACCAAGCTATAGTGAATGAGTTGGAAACTTCAGTGGCAGCACAATTGGCCTCTCTTACTAAGATGGTTCAGAACATGCAAATACAGCATAATACCCATGAGGTTAAGGCAATAGATTCTTTTTGTAATTTATGTGGAGGTAACCACAGCTCTTCTAAATGTATGCAGAATCAAGAATCTAGCATTTATGTTGGAAACTACAATCGGAACAATATGATGTCCAACACATACAATCCAGCATGGAAAAGGCATCCCAATTTCTCATAGAGTCATCCCAACAATGCTCTGAAACACAAGGAGCCAACTTCAGAATAGCTTATAAATGTATGGAACACTCTTACAGTACTTAAAGGACTAAAGAATAGCTCCATGTCAGCTCACAAGTCCCACACGAGCTCAATGAAGCATAATTTAAAACGATGCCTTAAGAGATTCGGGTTAGCTCCCAATCACTCCTCACACTAGAAGAGAGTATAAGAAAGCTAATGGACCAACTCACTTTGCTAAAGGCAGCTTGGATTAGCTTATTTCAGCTTCAAATTCTAGCTAAGTCTTTCAGCTAGATAGCTCAGTTCAATCCAGCACACTCTTAGCTCGATTAGCTCACCTCAACTCTAGCTATCACTTCTAGCTCAACACCCGAAGGTCACCTACCCTTCACCAAGCATCATGTCTTTCAATTATCCATATTGTGCACAAATATCATGGAGGGAAAGGAAAGTGGGCGCCAAAACAAAGAGATAGTACTTTTCATTGGACAGATTCATAATGGTCTAATTGTTTGCCATTTTCGAGCAGGATACAAACCTAAATGGGTTTTGGTGTGTTCATGAAAGTTATTCCTCTATCTCTTATCTTTCAAACGGATGTTGATTCACATCAATCTGATATCGAGAGCTCGAGATATGGCCAAATTGCTAAAGACAATGCAGGTTGGACCGAGAAGTTATATCTTTTCGAATAGTTTTGGAGGAAGACACCATTAAAATGAATGGTTATCCGAATAGTTAAAGGCCATTTCGGCCAAACCTCTTAGAAAACTATAAATAGGACTTAAATTCATTTGTAAGTGACATGTTTGATCAATATAAAATTTCTTTGTGAGTTTACTCTCAAACTTGTTCTTTTTAGAACTATATCGATTTATCAAATCTATTATATAGGTTTGTGGCGTCTCCTATCTTTTACATCCATACTTAAGATTCTAGGAACTTATTTCCTAAGGGTCTAAGTCCTATACCACCCTCAAAGCATGCTATAAGTTGGATTTATGCTTCATAGCATAAGTTCTACTTTTGTTACCTTTGAATACTATTTCTTTACCACCTTCTTTACATTCTATCCTAACCCATTCTTCCACCACCAAAATCGACTTCCCTAACCTTCACTATCATCTTTTCCATTTATTTTCCTAACCGAAACATCACATACCTTCCCTTATCAATTACATATAAAACTTCTGCAGCCCTTTTTACATTAATTCACCAACTTTTCTTCATAAAACAACAAGGAAAGCATACGAGGATCAAGGCTTGCTTGCAATCACGGTCGAGACAATCAAAGCTTCTCTCTACAACAACCATCGGAGAGTTGGAGCATATCAAACGATATCAGAGTAAAGGAAGATTCCAGTAAGACTCCTTCTTTTGAATTTTCAGTTCTGAAAAAAAATAGTTTTCAAAATTTGCAAAAAAAAAGTTCAAAAAAAAAAAATCAAATTCACATTTGAAGTGAAGGCAAAAAGCACAAAACAAGCAAATGACCAACTCGGAGAAGTTCTTCAAGTTTGATTGTACATGATTGATTTGTAAGTAAGTTTTTTGGTAACATACTGTCTTTTTTTATTATTTCGTTTATTCTTATACCATTGTCATATTAATCCCTACACTTTTTTATTTTCCTTTTTCTTCTTCTTCTCTTTCTTTCTTTTCTTTAACCTAACCCTTATCTTGTAGTCAAAACGCCAACAACATCTATACTATTAGTTTTGACAGGTTTTGAGTTAGTTTTAGGTTTGTGGCGTCTCCTATCTTTTCCATCCATACTTAAGATTCTAGGAACTTATTTCCTAAGGGTCTAAGTCCTATACCACCCTTAAAGCATACTATAAGTTGGGTTTATGCTTCATAGCATAAGTTCTACTTTTGTTACCTTTGAATATTATTTCTTTACCACCTTCCATACATTTTATTTTAACCCTTTATTCCATCACCAAATCGACTTTCCTATTCTTCAATATCATCTTTTCCATTTATTTCCCTAACCAAAACATCACATACCTTCTTCCCTTATCAATTACACATAAAACTTCCGCAACCCTCTTTACACCAATTCATCAACTTTTCTTCATAAAACAACAAGGAAAGCATACGAAGATGAAGGCTTGCTTGCAATCACGGTTGGGACAATCAAAGCTTCTCTCTACAACAACCATTGGAGAGTAGGAGCATATTATATGATAATCAAAGCTTTGGTGGAAGAAGCAAAGTGCAACAAAAAGCCTGTGCATGCAGTTGTAAGTGACTAAACTTTGTCATTTTCAATTTTTGAGCAAAAAAAAGAAAGAAAGAAAAGAGAAAAGATAGTTAAAAAAAAGAACAAGAAAAGTTAGTTTCAAAAAAAGGAGAAAAAAAATTAGATTCAAAAGTACAAGATCAAGGGTGAGAAAAATATTGCAACATCATCTTGAACATCAAGCCGAGAAGCCATTCATATTCAAGATTTTGATTGTTGGTGAAGGAAGGTTGTAAGTTTTCTTATCAAGTAAGTAATCCCGTTTTCATTTTTTTTGAACCTTTCTTTTCATCCTATTTCCTTTCTTCTGCTTTTAAAGTAACAATTTCAGCGATCCACAAGTACATTTTACTTGCCTAAGTCTTGAGTAAGTTCTTCTAAGAACTATACACGAGAGAAAAGAGTGGAAAAAAGCAAGAGAGTTGTAAGATCAGAAGAGGATATTAAAAGCCATTAAGTCCTAGAATGCAAACACGGAGAGAGCATAAGAGAATAATTTTTCCTTGGAGTGAATTAGTGAGGCTTTGTTGGGAAATATATTGGGTAAGAATTAGTGCCTATATAGAGAAGGATGACCCGAGAAGATTGAATACATCACTTGGAAGGAGTGAAAATTTGTCCACCTTAACAACAAGGAGGTGTCCATTAAAGAACAATTTCGATTTGAGGACAAATCGCCAAAAACAAGTGGAGGATGATATGATCCTAATCGGCACCTATTTTCTCTATGGTTTAATAACATCATTGAAAATCTTCCAGACTGATTCTAAGGGAGTTTTACCTTACTTTATCTTCTATTATCTAATTTATGCATTTTATAATTTGACAAGCATGCTTTTTGTATTTAAATGATGCTTCGTGATTGCATAACTACATCTTTATAATTATTATAAGACATTGTATTTTTAATATTGGCTAAACTATATTATTTTTAGCTCATTTTAACTTATTTACATTTGTTTCAGCTTAAACATTATTTGCCAATTTCGAGCGATATACAAAAATAGTTGGGTTTCGGTGTCTTCATGAAAGTTGTTCTCCCATGTCTTATCTTTCCAAAGCATGTTGAATCGCGTCAATTCAATATCAGGAGCTCGAGATATGGCTAAATTACTGAAGATAGTGCAGGCTGGACCGAGAAATTACATTTTTTCGAATAGTTTTGGAGGGAGACACCATTCAAATGAATGGTTTTCCAAATAGTTAAAGGCCATTTTGGCCAAACCCCTTAGAAAACTATAAATAGGACTTGAATTTCATTTTCTAAACACACCATTGAGATTATATAGAATTAGTTGTGAAATTTTTCTCTCGTTTTGTTCTTCTTAGAACTTTACCGACTTATCAAGTACTTTTGTATTTGTAGAGTCAACCCTTTTCTATCTATCTTGATACTTCTTGTTCTTTTAGTTTAATATACTAAAAGTCTCAAAGTCCGTTTATCACCATCCCTTAAAGATAAGGTTCAATATTAGATTTTCTATAACCTAGTTTCTTCCTTGGGTATCTTTAAGATACTATTTCCATTTCACCATTCCTTACATTTTATCTCATTCCATTCATCATTCTCAATCCTTTCTCATCCCCACAAAATGTCCTAAACATCCATTCACCCTTATCAACACCACACATCCTTCTGCTTCCATATCATTACCTAAATATTCCTTTCATTCCTTTCACCTATTTCATTTATTCCTTATCCTTAATTTTTATTTTGCAGCCACTTCTTGCGAGAGACTTGCTTCTTTCCGAGGTCCTACAATCAAAGTGTATTGTTTAGTATTATTAGCCAGATCGACACATATCATCAGGTTTCCAGCATCCAGTGCAAATGCAACACCTGCCGCAGCAGCAGGCACAACAATCCCTGCCGCAGCAGTCGATGCTTCAGCAGTAGCCTACAAGTTCCCTGAAAAATTCTCTTAAGGCCTTTATGATGAAAATAGAATCTTACATGGCAGAGAATAGTAACTTCATTAAAAGAATTGATGCATTCATAAACAGAACTGAGATGAGGTTGCAAAATCAAGAGGCAACAACTAAATCACTGAAAACTCAGGTTGGGCAGTTTGCTAAAAATCTAAACACTAGACCACGAGGATTACCCTGCAATACTGAAGTTGCTAAGGGAATGGGCCATGAGCAATGCAAGACAATTACTACTAGGAGTGACCTACAACTTAAGGAGATGTTTGGAAACGCAACAGATAAAGTCCCACTAGTGGAACAAGAAGAATCAGATAAGTAGGACTTAGATACTAAACTAAAAGATCATTCCACAAAAATTATAGTAGAAGGCCCTGCCTCGACAGAGAAATTAGCAATCCCTCAACAAGCTACCGAGACAGCAGGAATACTAGTGGTACCAGTTAATAAATTTTAAACTAATGAGACACTAGAGGAGATGCGACCACCACCACCTTTCTCACAAAGGTTAAAAAGGCATAAACAAGACTATCAATTTAAAAAATTCTTAGACATCCTAAAGCAAGTTCACATTAACTTGCCATTTGTTTAAGCAATAGAATAGATACTAAACTATGCCAAATTCTTAAAAGACATTGTGTCTAAAAGAAAAAGACTTGGTGTGTTTGAAACAGTGGCTGCAACTGAAGGATGCATGGCAATGCTTCATAATCACATGCCTCCTAAATTGAAGGATCCTGGATGTTTTATTATACCTTGTGCGATAGAAAACCACTTCAAAGGAAAGGCCTTATGTAACCTTAGAGCAAGTATAAATTTGATGCCTAAATCTATCTTCCAAAATCTTGGAATATGAAGGGAAAAACCTACAATAGTGATGCTCCAATTGGCGGATAGATCGTATGTGCAACCTAAAAGAAAGATCGAGGACATATTGGTAAAGATGGATAAATTTATTTTTCCAGTTGACTTTCTTGTTCTTGATTGTGAAGCAGATGACAATGCATTGATCATATTGGGGAGACCTTTTCTAGATATTGGATGCACTCTTATAGATACGGAAAGAGGAGAATTGACAATAAGGGTTAACAACCAGCAAATCAAACTCAATGCTTTGAAAAGACATGATGATCCAAAGGAATGCCAAGTTATCCATACCACAGATGCAGGCAGCAAAATATCCTATCTCAGAAATCACTACCCCGGCAGTACGCTCGGCAATGCTATGGATGATAGTTACAACAGAGTCCTAGATATTGTTGAAACACCAGAGGTGGATAAAAATAATTGGAAAATACACTTTCCAGGCAAACTCAAGTTCAGATGTTCAGAACCACATGGTGCAATAATGATCAAATCACAAAGGGATGAGCATGAATCCAAAGTGAATGGTCAACGGTTGAAGCACTATTATGGCCAACACGAGATGAGAACTATAGAGACCATCACTTTAGGAGATGCACTTACATGCATTCTTATCGTTAATTAATTCTTTTATCTTATCTTTATTTTATCGCACTTTAGGAGTAATTTTAGTTTAGATTTCTACTATTTTAATCTTTTCTTGTAGTTTATTTTAGGACAAGGATCAAGGTGAATCCGTTCAAAGCAGCAAGGCCTCGAAAACTGATTGTTACCAGCAGCTCTTCGGAGTCCATTTAATTTCTATACTTTTATGCTGCCTTTATATCTTTATTTGTGTCATTTTCTTGTTCTATTTCTTGTTGTGTGCCATTAATATAAGCATTGAGGACAATGCTTGGTTCGAGTTTTTGGTGTAGGTTCACGACTGAGGCAACTCACTACCGCGACCTTGCCATGAAAGGAAGTATTTAAGTTGTTTTTGAAAAAATAATTATGTCCACCATCTTACTTGAAATATTGTCTATACTTTAGCACTATCCTACATCAGTATTACCTTAGTTTATCCTTTTTAGGCTATAGAAATCTTTCTCCTTACCATGGTTAGATCCTGTTTAGAAGGCTTAACTTTAGCATACTTATGGAAGAAAACCTAGAACATTGCTATAAGATTGATCCAGAAAACACTTTTGGGACTTGTTGGATTATAGGAATTCTTTTAATGAACTTAGGTGATAAAGACTCAGATTTTTGGAAATATTGACTAGAGGTGCCCATTACCGGCTCTAGGAACCACTCTTCTTCATGGTAGAGGTGCTTGAAATTGGCTCTAGTATGGTAAATAGAGAGAGTGAAAAAAAAAACAGAATCTTGACGAGAAAACATAATCCTTGAGGTGCCCGAAATTGGCTCAAGAAATTGTTGTTTAAAGAAGAGAACATTAGTTCCAAGTCTACTTGTCTTGAACTTAGAGTTTGTCTAAGAAAGCCTTTAATCAAACTTGTCTACAAAAACGCACACACTAAAAAAATATTATAGCTTGATTCCGAGTAAATCCTTGGGTAACCGAAAGGTTAAGGCTTTAGAATAAGCATAGTTATGTTAGGGAGAATAGATGAAAACGTAAGACCAAGAGAGAATAAGTTTTAGCAAATTGATGGTTTGTATTGCTGGAGGAAAAGCAATAGTTCGAGTTTGGGGGTGTGATAAGTGCTCAATTCACTATCACTTTTTAAACCTTTCAGGGTCAATAATCACTTAATGTACACCTACTTGGACTAATGCATGAACTTAATGTGATATATTTAGGTACTTTGCTTTTTTGACTTATAAAGATGATATTTATAGAAAATGCAATCTTTACGGCACCTTTTTCCATTTGCAGGTAGATTTGATGTCGCAGCAGCACCTGAAGGCCATGGCAGTATCTGAATCCGCGACAGAACCTGAAGGAAAAGTACCGATATTGTAGGCTACCTTAAGAGAAAAATAAGGTGGATGTTTCTACACAAGCAGCACAAGGATCGAAGCTGGGAAGCGCGTAGAAAATCAAAGTCAAAGGCCACGCGGGAAAAAGTCCTTGTGGGAATAAACTTGAAAATAAAACAAATATTTTATTTCGGTACTTAACTCGTGCTTTACTCCAAGTTGTATTCCTACTTAAGAAAGGTTTGCCCTAGGCCAAGCCTATATAAACCATAGCCGCCCAAGGAAGAGAAACACATCGGATACTAGAGAGCCGAATTAGAGAATTCACCTTAGGTTTTAGAGTTTTTCTTTGTTTTTCATTATGTTCTAATTTCTTCTAGTCTTAGGTGAAAGTTGTAGAGTATTTGTGATAAGATATTGAACTTTGTTTTCTTGTTTCAATGCAACAAAATATCAAGGTTTGCTTATTCTTTACCATTCTTTGTTCTTACATTCAAGATCGGGAGAGAAGTTTGTGAGAGACATATTTATCTAATATCGGGAGAGTTAGATTCACGAAAGGAGTAAGAATGGTATTTTTCTACTCGGAAAAAACTAACACGGCCTAGGGATAGGTTAGAGTTTCAACGGCTAAAAGAAGTATGAGATTGGTTGGTGATTATAATTGACTCATGCCGGGAGGTATCATCAAGGACTAGTCATCAACAGTACTTTGACTTAGGGATAACTGGAGTCGTCAAAGGTCATTTTGCCGAATCTTGGTAAAGTCCACCCAAGAGCAAGGGATTGCCGCGACAAACGTAGCTCATCACTATCCTGCAGTAAAACTACAGTGCTGCCGAGGCAGTGTTGTATTATTGCATTGGACAGAAACAAGTCAATTGAATCCACAATACAACATAACTGGATCCTGAACACTTTCTTAATCTGCTTATTTTCTCATTATTTAGTTAGCTTTATTATTTAATTTATTTTGTTTACTCCTACCCAAAACATCTGTGTTTTTATTTTATTTTTTTTACAGAGCAAGAAGACAAAAGAAGGCACATTGAGTCTACGAATCCTTATGGAGACGATACACGATAATACTTATCACTTTATTACTTGCGACGTGTACTCTTGCACTTATGGCGCACTTTTTACATAATAAGTTTTTGGCGCCGTTGCCGGGGATTGACAACTAAATTTTGTTTTCTTTATTTTCTTGTTTTTAGTTATTTTTATTTTACTTCGGTTTTTTGGTGTATGACCAGGGCAAACCCAAGCAACCCTTTGTACGATCTAGATCCAGAGATTGAACGCACACGTCAAAGGTTGAGAAGACGAATCCAAGAAGTTATGGCAGATAACCTAGCTGAGCAAAACTTACTCGTTAGCAATGGAGGCCTTCCACAGCCACGACAGCGCGATAGCTCACTGTCAGAGATTTCTTAGAAGAGGATTTGAATGGGTTAAATCCTGGAGTTGCACAACAGAAATCGAAGCAGACCAGTTTGAACTGAAACCTGTCATGTTAAATATGCTCAATACTATTCGCTTAAAAAGAGGGACCGTTCAATATTACATACTCTCGAAGATAGGGGTCAACCACCGCGACATATGCTGAATGAGAAGGATCGTCCATCACGATATATGCTCTAAGAAAGCGACCATTCATTATGACATACAGTCGAAAAGAGGAGTCATTCATCGCGACATATACTCAAACAGAGGTATCGTCCATCACGGTATACACTCTAATAAAAGGACCGTTAATTATGACATGCACTTGAATAGAGGGGTTATTCATTGCGATATACACTCAAAGAGAGGGGTCGTCCATCATAGTATACGCTTAAAGAGAGGGACCGTTTTCCATGACATACACTCAGAGTGAGGGGTCATTCATCGCGACATACGCTCAAAGAGAGCGATCATCCATCGTGGTATACGCTCAAAGAGATGGACCGACGATTATGACATACGCTCGAAGAGTGGGGTCATTCATCGCGACTAATGCTCAGAGAGATAGGTCGTCCATCACGTTATATGCTCTAAGAAAAGGACTGTTTATTATAACATGCCCTCGAAGAGAGGGATCTTTCATCGCGACATACGCTCAAGGAGAGGGATCGTCCATCGCGGTATACGCTCAATGAGAGTTCACCATGTCATGCACTCGAAGAGAGGGGTCATTGATCGCAACATACGCTCAAAGAGAGGAGTCGTCCATCACGATATACGCTCTAATAAAGGGACCGTTAATTATGACATACGAATGAAGAGAGGGGTCATTCACTCGAACCATACGCTCAAAGAGAGTGGTCATGGATCACGGTATACTCTCAAAGTGACGGACCGTTCATTATGACATGCACTCGAAGTGAGGGGTCATTCATGGCGACATATGCTCAAGGAGTGGGACCATTCATTATTACATACACTCGAATAGAGAGGTCATTCATCACGATATACTATCAAAGAGAGGGTCGTCCATCATGGTATACGCTGAAAGAGAGCGACCGTTCACCATGACATACGCTTGAAGAGGGGAATCATTCATCACAACATGCGTTAAAAGATAGGGGTTGACCATCACGGCATACGCTCGAAGAGAGGACCGACCATTATGACTTAAGCTCAAAGAGAGGGGTCTTTCACCGAGACATATGCTCCAATAGAGGGGTCATTCATTGTGACATACATCCAAAGAGAGGGACCGTCCATTTTGACATACTCTAAAAAGAGCGGTCATTCATCACGACGTACGCTCTAAGAAAGCGGTCGTACATTATGACATGCACTCGAAGAGAGGGGTCAATCATCGCAACATTCACTCTAAGAGAGGTGTCGTCCATCATGGTATACGCTCTAAGAAAGGGTTTGTTCATTATAACATGGAAACGAAGAGAGGGGTCATTCATCGTGACATACGCTCAAACCAAAGGTCGTCCATCATGGTATACGCTCAAAGAGAGGAACCGTTCACCATGACATGCACTTGATGAGAGGGGTTATTCATCGTGACATACGCTCAAAGAGTAGAGTCGTCCACCACGATATACACTCTAAGAAAGCGACCGTTCATTATGACTTGCACTCGAAGATAGGGGTCATTCATAACGATATACTCTCAAAGAGAGGTATCGTCCATCACGGTATATGCTCTAAGAGAAGAGTCGTTCATCGCGACATACGCTCAAACAAAAGAGTCGTCCATCACGGTATACGCTCTAAAAATAGACCGTTCATTATGACATGCACTCGAAGAGAGGAGTTATTAATCCCGGAATACGCTCAACGAAAGGTGTCGTCCATCACGATATATGCTCAAAGAGAGGGACTATTCATTATGACACACTCCCGAAGAGAGGTGTCATTCACCGCTACATTTGCTCAAAGAGAGGGGTTGTCCATCATGGTATATGCTCTAAGAAAGGGATCGTTCATTATGACATGCGCTCGAAAAGAAGGATCATTCATCGCGACATACACTCAATGAGAGGGTTCGTCCATCACGGTATACCCTCAAAGAAAGGGTCCGTTCACCATGACATGCACTCGAAGAGATGGTTCATTCATTGCAACATACGCTAAAGAGAGGGGTCGTCCATCATGGTATACGCTCTAAGAAAGGGTTCGTTCATTATAATATACACTCGAAGAGAGAGGTCATTCATCGTGACATACGCTCAAATAGAGGGTCGTCCATCACGGTATACGCTCAAAGAGAGGGACTGTTCACCATGACACGCATTCGTAGATAGGGGTCGTTCATCGCAACATACACTCATAGAGAGGGGTCATCCATCACGGTATACGCTCAAAAAGAGGGACTGTTCATCATGAAATGCACTCGATGAGAGTTGTTGTCTAACACGGTTTACGCTAAAAGAGAGGGACTATTCACTATGGCATGCACTTGAAAAGAGGGTCATTCATCGCGACTTACGCTCAAAGAGAGGTGTCGTCCATAACAATATATGCTCTAAGAAAGGGACCGTTCATTAAGCCTTGCTCTCGAAGAGAGAGGTCACTCATCGCGACATACACCCAAAGAGAGGGGTCGTTTTTCACGGTATACGTTCAAAGAGAGGGACCGTTCACCATGACATACACTCGAAGAGAGGGTTCATTCATCGCGATATACGCTCAATGACAGGGGTCATCCTTCACGGAATTCGATCAAAAAGAGGGACATTTCATTACGACATACGCTCGAAGAGAATGGTCATTTACCGTGACAAACTCTCAAATAGAGAGGTCGTCCATCACGGTATAAGCTCTAAGAAAGGGACTGTTCATTATGACATGCACTCGGAGAGAGGAGTCATTGATCGTTACATACACTAGAAGAGAGAGGTTATCTATCACGGTATACGCTCAAAGAGAAGGATCGTCCACCATAATATGCACTCGAAGAAAGGTGTCATTCATCGCGACATAAGCTCAAAGAGAAGAGTCGTCCATGACGGTATACGCTCCGAAAATGGATCGTTCATTATGACATGAACTCGAAGAGAGGGGTCCTTGATCGCGGAATACACTCAAAGAGAGGAGTCGTCCATCACGGTTTACGCTCAAAGAGAGGGACCATTCACCATGACATGCAATCAAAGAGAGGAGTCGTCTATCACGGTATATGCTAAAAGAGAGGGACCATTCACCATGACTTACACTTGAAAAGAGGGGATATTCATCGTGACTTAGGCTCAAAGAGAGGTGTCGTCCATCACGGTATACGCTTTAAGAAAGTGACCGTTCATTATGATTTGCACTTGAAAAGAGGGGTCATTCATCGCGATATACACTAAAAGAGGGGTTGTCCGTCACGGTATACGCTCAAAGAGAGGGACCGTTCACCTTGACGTACACTCGAAGAGAGGGGTCATTTATTGCGACTTACACTCAAAGAGAAGGTTATCCATCACGGAATTCGATCCAAGAGTGGGATCATTCATTATGGTATAATCACGAAGATAGTGGTCATTCACAGCAACATACGCTCAAAGAGAGGGGTCGTCCATCACAGTATACGCTCTAAAAAAGGGACTATTCATTATGATATGCACTCAAAGAATGGTGTCATTGTTCGCGACATAAGTTTAAAGAGAAGAGTCGTCCATCATGGTATACGCTCTAAGAAAAGGACCATTCATTAGGACATTCCCTCGATGAGAGGGTTCATTCATCGCGAAATACACTCGAAGAGAGGGTTCGTCCATCACTGTATAACCACAAAGAGAGGGTCCGTTCATCATAACATGCACTTGAAGAGAATGGTCATTCATCGCGACATACGGTCAAAGAGAAGAGTCGTCCATCACGGTATACACTCCAAGTAAGGGACCATTAATTATGACATACACTCGAAGCGCGGGGTCATTCATTGTGACAAATGCTCAATGTGAAGAGTCGTCCATCACGGTATATATTCTAAGAAAGGGACCGTTCATTATAACATGCACTAGAAGAGAGAGGTCATTCATCTTGACAAACGCTCAAAGAGAGGGGTCTTCCATCATGGTATAAGCTTTAAGTAAGGGACCGTTCATTATGACATGCACTCGGAGAGAGGGGTCATTGATCGCAACATAAGCTCGAAGAGAGGGGTCGTCTCTCACTGTGACATACACTCAAAGAGAAGAGTCGTCCATCACGCTATACGTTAGAGGGACTATTGATTATGACATGCACTACCGGATACGCTCTAAGAGAGGGGTCATCCATGATGGTATACATCCTAAGAAAGCTTTCGTTCATTATAACATGCACTTGAAGAGAGGGGACATTCATCGTGACATACGCTCAAAGAAAGGGTCAACCATCATAGGATTCACTCAAAGAGAGGGACCGTTCACCATGACATGCACTCGAAGAGAGGAGTCGTTCATCGCGACATACGCTCAAAGAGAATAGTTGTCCGTCTTGGTATATACTCTAAAAATGGATCGTTCATTATGACATGCGCTCAAAGAGAAAAGTTTTCCGTCATGATATATGCTCTAAGAAAGGGACCGTTTATTATGACATACACTCGAAGGTAGAGGTCATTCCTCGTGATGTAGCTCAAAGAGAGGTGTCATCATCATGATATACACTTTAAGAAAGTGACCATTCATTATAACATGCACTCGAAGAGAGGGGTCATTCATCGCGATAAACTCTCAAAGAGAAGGGTCGTCCGTCACGGTATACACTCTAAGAAAGGGACCATTTATTATATCTTGCACTCGAAGAGACGGGTCATTCCTCGTGACATACACAAAAAAGAGATGTCATCCATCACGGTATACGCTCAAAGAGAGGGACCGTTCACCATGACATGCACTCGAAGAGAGAGGTCGTCCATCACAGTATATGCTCTAAGAGAGGGGTCATCCATCACGATATTCGATCAAAGAGATGGACCGTTGATTATGACATACGCTAGAAGAAAGTGGTCGTTCACCCCAACATACGCTTTAAGAAAAGAACTATTCATTATGATATGCACACAAAGAGTGGGATCATTCATCATGACATACGTTTAGAGTGAACAGTCATCCATCACGATATACGCTCTAAGAAAGGGACCGTTTATTATGACATGCGCACGGAGACAGTCAGACAGGGGTCATTGATCGCGACATACGCTCTAAGAGAGGGGTCGTCGATCATTACGACATACGCACCAAGAGAGTAATCGTCCATCACGGTATACGTTAGAAGAAAGGGATTGTTCATTATGACATGCACTCGAAGTGAGAGATCATTCATCATGACATACGCTTAATGAGAAGAGTCGTCCACCATGATATACGCTCTAAGAAAGCGACCGTTCATTATGACATACACTCAAAGAGAGGGGTCATTCATCACGATATACGCTCAAAAAGAGGGGTCGTCCATTATGATATACGCTCTAAGAAAGGGTCTGTTCATTATAACAAGCACTCGAAGAGAGGGGTCATTCATCGCAACATAGGATTGTCCATCACGGTATACGCTCAAAGAGAGGGACCGTTCATCATGACATGCACTCGACGAGAGGGGACGCCCATCACAATATACGCACAAAGGGAAGAGTCATCCATCACGGTATACGCTCAAAGAAAGGGTCTTCCTTTACGGTATATGCTCAAAGAGAGAGACCGTTCACCATGACATACACTCGAAGAGAGGGGTCGTTGATGAGTGCCTAAAATGCAGTTATTTAATACCCTTCTCATTGTACTTTAAGCATCTAATATACACCCACTTGAACCAAATTATGAACTCTTTGCTCAAATATTGGATATTCCGTTATCATCACTTACAAAGTTAATATTTAGAGAGAATGTAGATATTTTTACATATTCTGTACATGCAGGAATATCCAGAGCAGAAGCGGCAGAGAAGCAGTGTAACATCCCATTTTTGGGGTTATTAGTTTAGGCTTAGTTAGGAGAATTTGATTCGGGTCGAATGGGGTTCTCCGGTTCATTGTTCCGGGAAAAATAAAATAAGGATATTTTTAATTAAGAAAAATAATAGTTTTGGAATATGGTTTGAAATATTAAAAATATGTTTCAAAATTAAAAGAAAATAATTTGGATTTTATAATGATTTTTAATTATACTTAATTATGCATAAGTGATCGATTTGTAATTTTTGGAGAATTGGAGGACTATTTTGTAATTTTCGGAAAAAAATCATTGTTTTAGTGACTAAATTGAAAAGAAAGCTTAACTTAGAATCCTTAGAGGTCCATAAACCCATTTCTAATTTTTAATAATGATTTATTCACCAAAATGTGTTTTTAATTACTTTAATTAGATTTTTAATTATTTTCTCTCAAAACCACTTTTTCACTTATTTTCTCTCATCTTTTTCTCTCATTTTCTCTCCATTTTCTCTTCATCTTTTCTCTTCAATTCCTTGCTGATTTTTGCATATTTTTCAACAAAGATTACATCATTTGCATCATCTTTCCATCCTTTACAAAACCTAAGCATCAATTTCATCAAATCTACATCAAATTGCAAGGAATCAAGAAGGAGAAAATTACATATTTTTGGTGAATAGATCTTAAAGGTAATTTTCTAGATTTTTATTCGTTTCTAAGGTTCTTTATTGAAATTCCCAAGTATTACCTTGCTAATCTTTGAATAAAAACTTAATTCCATGTTTTTAATGTTAGATCTAGTGTTTTTGTAGAAGTTTTTGTGAAATCTTTTTGAATCTCATGTAATGCTGGAATTAGATGGATTCAATTGTGTTTTTATGTTAATTAAATGATTAATTGAACCTTCATTTGATAGCATATTAATTTAATCCCGGAATAATGCAATTGGTGTAGTTTTAAGGTACTTTTCGGTTGTTTTATGGGCTGTTTTAGATGCTTAAATGTTGCTGGAGATATAAGGATGGTTTGGATGTGTTTTTGGATCATAATAGAGGTGTATTAGATGTTAGATTCGTTAGGTTTGGGGTTGATGTTGTTCGGATGTGTTTCGGCTTAGTTTACGGTCTTTTCGACTAAGTTTTCAGTAGTTTAATGGTGATCGGATATGGCTGTTGGTTTGAGCATGTTATGATGTGAGAATGCTCTGTTTTTAATGTTGTAGAAGAGGTACAAGAAGAAGCTTGAGTGCTGGTGCGTTGGTGCGATCATCGGATAGCGGCGGAAGCTCGTTTCGCTTGTTGGTGAGTGATTACGGATTTAAAGCGAATCTCGTTTGGTACGTTCTGTTTTTTGGGGACTATGGAAGAGTGTGAAAACCTTCCATAGTTCAAGAGTAAGTAAAGTAATTGTTTTTGATAAACCGATATGAGTTTCGGCTACTTTTTTTTTATAAAGGCATTATGTTGAGAATGCAATGAGATTTATGTAAATGCATGAGCATGATTTGAAATGGTGCATACATGAGAATTACTTGCTGAAATGCATAGCTTATTTAGTATCCATGATTATGGAAAATTATGAGAAATGATTTGGAATACAATGTGGTTAATTGCCTTATACATGATGGTGCCTTTAGGCATGGCTTTGGTTCATTTGTTGAGCATATTATGCATGCATTATGAGCAGCAAGTTATCATGTACATTTGTTTATGATATTGGCTTAGTGACACTAACTTTAGATTCGAATACGAATGACATGTCAATAGGATTGAGTGCACTATAAAATAGAGAGAATATTGATATTGCCTACACGTAAACAAGGGTGACTTTGTGTCCAACCGTGCGTGGTAGTGCCGCCTATACGTAGACAAGGGTGACTTTGTATCCGACCGTGCGTGTAGAGCTTGCCTATATGTAGACAAGGGTGACTTTGTGTCCGACCGTGCATATAGTTGACCCATACGTAAACAAGGGTGACTTTGTGTCCAACCGTGCTTAATAGGGGATAACATGTATACAAGGGTGACTACGTGTCCGACCGATGCATGTTGAGAAAAAGGATCCGTGTATTCGGTGAACCCAAGGTTCACATTAATTGGTCACTAGAATGCCAATATACATACATGAATTTGAGAATAAGATTGTACATCATTTATAAATTGTTTTAGAAAGGTTATGTGAACTCAAGGATGCATATGATTTGAAGAACATGAGCATGAGGTGTTAGCATGCATGATTTAACAATGTATTACAATCTATGGTTTCATCATGTTTTTAAATAGATGCATTGATGATTTATGTAGAGCTTCCTCACTAAGCATGTTTGCTTAAGCTCTCTTTTCATCCATGCAGAGAAATAAAGGCACTTGGAGCTACGTTCGAGGCAAGGAAACCAAGGGGAAGATCACTTTGAATTTGGTATGTTTTTGGCAAATAAATTGGGCAAGGCAATGTGTAACACAATCTATGTGGAGAGAGTGTACTTAGGCTTTGGTTCATGTTGTAATAAGACCATCATTGTTTGATTGTTAATTGTTGAACTTTGGATTTGTTTAAGTTGTTGAAGCATGTAGTAGTATGATTGCTATGTTGCTAGTCAATCTTTAGGAAGCATGCCTATAGGTCTCCTTGTGATTTTTCTTCCAAATGATTTAAGGTGTGTTTATGTTGATGGAGTTGCCTAGGAAGGTTGCATATAGTTTCGGGTTATTAAAGTTTATACTTGGGTTGGTTTAGATGAGCTTAATACATCTCACCTCAGTCCCGAATACAGGGGGTATCGGAACACCCTGGGGCAGTATCGATACCCCTATGCATATTTGAACGTTTGCTTCTTACTAGGGTTCGGTACCAAAAGCTACTGGGCATGGTGTTCCGAAACACCCTATGGTTGTTTCGGAACAGGTGGCCATAGTTCGAACCATGGTCCAAATCAAAAGTTCACTGGACACATGTGTTTCGAAACACTCCAAGGCTGTTTCAAAACACATGTCCTAGAAAGGGCAATTCGAGAGTTTTGAATGCATGAAATGTAGGATTTAATTTAGTAAGCAAATACAGTGGATTTATGAGTAATTTAGGAGGTGTTGTGACACCATGATTCATGTTTTAACCCGAACACACATCGAATGATAAAAGATGGATGAAATACCTAATATTACATACTTTGCAATTAAGTCCATAAATGCTAGAACGTAAAATCGATTAACTAAGATACCTTGTTTGATCTCTCATTGTATGGTGAATGTGTTAAGCTTGCTTATTTGTTAACCGGTGAATTGTTTGTGGATATGGTGATTCAAATTAGTTCCTTACATTTTGGTGTCTAATCATGTATGTGTTTAATTAATCGACTTATAATGGTTGAATTGCGTTCGTCTCTGTGTTACCTGAGTTAATTACACATAGGTATTACGGTTTTCAGGGTCGTTTATCGGATCGGACCCTCACGGGTTTGGTTTGATATTCCCTGTGTGACCCATTAGTACTAGATCCGTCTAAGCCGGGCTAAGGGGGTTACATTTGGTGGTATCAGAGCCAGGTTTAAAAAGTGTGTTGTAAGGTTTGAAAAATGCATTGTTGGTTTGTAGAGTGTGTTGTTGGTTTGTCAAAGTATGTTTTGGTTTGCCATGTTTTGTGTTGGTATGTTAGAATGTTAGGTTGAACATGACATGTTTTGTTGTGGGCATACGTATAGCTTGTGAGTGCACCTAGAATGATTATGAGTACAAGAGGTGGTGGGTTACACATTGCCAATGCCAACATGTTTTTTTTGGTGTTCTTCGTTTTCCCTTGGATCTTGCCCGAATGTAAGTTTATTATATCTTAATGTTATGTTTTAAATTGCATGTTGGAAGTTTTCGGATAATACCTCCGAGACGTGAGACACGTGCGAGCGCGAGCTTGATCACCGATGGTCAGGCAGAAGGAGAGGCAAATGTGAGGGAGGAACCGCTTCCACCTCCTCCACCAACAGGTGTGCCTCCGTTTCCAGTAGGAGGTCAGTTCGGAGACTTTTCCCTGTTCATACAGGCTATCACGGGTGCGTTTCAGGAAACTATGGCTGGAGTGCAAGTACCGGCTCCCGCACCTGCCATTTTAGTTACCCCAGGGCTACCGCTTGAGCGTTTGCATAGTTTGGAAGGTGTTAAGTTTCGTAGATTTGACTCGAGTGCAGCTGAGGAGTGGCTGGCTAGCACCGAGAGGATATTGGATCAGATGGACTGTCAGGATGCCCGTAGGATGGGTTGTGTGGTCTCTCTGCATCAGGGGGATGCTTATATATGGTGGACTACCACGAGAGCAGGGGTAGCAGTTGCTAACCTGACTTGGGAGTACTTCAGGACCGCCTTTGTGTGGAAGTTTTTGGGTCCTCAGTACGAGGATGCGTGGAAGAGGGAGTTTATGTCCCTGGTGCAGGGCACTAGGAGTGTGGCTGACTATGAGATACAGTTTATCAGATTGAGTCACTATGCTCCTGAGTTGGTTCCAACGGAGCGTAAGAGGTGTGATAGGTTCCGATATGGTTTGGATCCGGAGATCAAGACATACTTGTTGGTTGCGGAGTACACTGAGTTTGATGTGCTCGTGAATCGCGCTAAGGATGTTGAGGAGTCTTTGAGGGAGGCTAGGAAGTCTTCCGATGTCGGAAAGAGGCCTGCTGAGGCTAGTACCCAAGGTGGTAAGGGTAAGAAGTTTTTGGATAACCGTTATAGAGCTGATCGACGCCGGGGTGATGCTCATCATTTTGGTAAGGGTAAGAAGTTTTCGGACACGATGGTCGTGCTTAGCATTTTGGTAAGGGTGGTGGTGATGCAGCAGTTTGTAACTTGTATTCTAAACGCCATCCGGGAGAGTGTTGGTGGGTCACTGGTGCCTGTATGGGTTATGGATCTAAGGATCACAGGAGGAGGGTGTAACCCCCTTAGCCCAGCCTAGACGAAACCGGCACTAACGGGTTACACGGAAAATATCAAACCAAACCTGCGAAGGTTCGACTCGATAAACAACCCTAAAACCGTTACTTTTTTTATTTTATCTTACTAAATGCACAATCTTGTTCCTACGTGACAAGGTCTCATACAAAGCATTGTCGGTAACACATTAATTATAAACAACCATCTGATTAAACACTAACATGGATTTAGGACTAAATCGTAAAACTTTTAAATACAATTAGTAAAGTAGAAATTCTTTCCATCAATGTTCAATTAAACACCCAAGTATTCTACACAGCAAATTTCAACTCAAACGGATTGTTCTAACATCCTCAATTGCATGTTTCTCTATTTTAGGGATCAAAATGTAAATATTCCAAAATACAAGGAATTCATCCGAATTAGGTTAACCATCTTGAAATTAAATCAACTTTAGTCATGCATGCAAAATTTCAGCTCAAAATTACATCTGTAAGTATCCTAATCGAACAAAGAAAGATATCCGGGACTAAAGTATAATTTCCAGCAACTTTCAATTCTAAGTGATCAAAGGTTTCGAAACCTTCCTAGGGTTCCGAAACTTTTTCAAAAAGGTTTCGAAACTTTCCTGGAATATTTCGAAACTTATCTCGTCCAGTAACTTCCCAGAATTGAATCTGCCCGCAAGGTTTCAAAACCTTGTGAAGGTTTCGAAACTATTTGTCAAAGGTTTCGGAACCTTCCCCAAAGGTTTCGAAACATTAGGTCTGGAGCCAAAAGTTTCATTACACTAAATGCACATCAACTACTCAATACTCAACCTATAATTAAATCCACTAGATGCATCAATCCTAAGCATAATTAGCATCATATGGCACATAATCAGCTACATCATGGACATCATTCAAGCTATAGGCATACTCCCTAGGGAAGGATCAACAACATATCAATCGAGCAAGTACATACTTAAACAATTCAAACAAATCCAAAGTTCAACAATTATCAATCAATCAATAATGGTCTTATTATAACATAAACCAAAGCCTAATTACACAATCTTCTCTTAGGTTGTGTTACACATTGCCTTGCCCAATTTATTTGCCAAAAACATACCAAATTCAAGTGAATCTTTCCCTTGGTTTCCTTGCCTCGAACGAAGCTCCAAGTGCCTTTATTTCTCTACTTGGATGAAAAGAGAGCTTAAGCAAACATGCTTAGAGAGGAAGCTCTACACAAATCATCAATACATCTATTTAAAACCATGATAAAACCATAATTTGTAATACATTGTTAAAACATGCATGCTAACATCTCATGCTCATAATCGTTAAACCATATGCATCCTTGAGTTTACATAACCTTGTCAAAACAAGTTATAAATGATGCACAATCTTCTTCTCAAATTCATGTATGTACATTGACTTTCTAGTGACCACTTTAATGTGAACCTTGAGCTCACCGAATACACGGATCCATGAGACCATTGTCTCGTCATAACACGAAGTCACCATTGACATGACACGAAGTCACCATTGATATGACACGAAGTCACCATTGACATGACATGAAGTCACCATTAGCACTACCACGCACGATCGAACACATAGTCACCCATGTTACGTGTAGGCGGCTCTACCACGCACGGTTGTACACAAAGTCACCCTTGTTACGTGTAGGCAATATTCTGTATTCTCAGTTTTGATTATAGTCCACTTAAGACAATCCTAATGACATGTCGTCGTATTCGAATCTAAAGTTAGTGTCACTAAGCCAATATCATAATCAAATGTGCATGATAACTTGTTGTTCATAATGCATGCATAATATGTTCAACAAATGAACCAAAAGCCATACCCAAAGGCACCATCATGTATAAGGCAATTAACCATATTGTATTTCAAATCATATAACTTGCTACTCTTAATGCATGCATAATATGTTCAACAAATGAACCAAAAGCCATGCCCAAAAGGCACCATCATATATAAGGCAAATAACCATATTGTATCCCAAATCATTTCTCATAATTTTTCATAATCATGGATGCTAAATAAGCTATGCATTTCAGCAAGTAATTCTCATGTATGCACCATTTCAAAACATGCTCATGCATTTCCATAAACCTCATTGCATTACCAACATAATGCATTTATCAAATGTAGCCGAAACTCATATCGGTTTATCAAAAACATTTACTTTACTTACTCTTGAACTATGGAAGGTTTTCACACTCCTCCATATTCCCCAAAACAGAACGTACCAAACGTGATTCGCTTTAAATCCGTAATCACTCACCAACAAGTGAAACGAGCTTTCGCCGCTCTCCGATGATCGCACCAACGCACCAACAAACAAGTACCTTCTTGTACCTCCTCTACAATATTAAAAACAGAGCATTCTCACATCATAACATGCTCAAACCAACAGCCATATCCGATCACCGTTAAACTACCAAAAACTTAGCTGAAAAGACCGTAAACTAAGCCGAAACACATCCGAACAACATCAGCCCAAAACCTAACGAATATAACATCTAATCCACCTCAATTATGATCCAGAAACATATCCAAACTATCCTTATATCTCCAGCAAAATTTAAGCATCTAAAATAGCCATAAAACAACCGAAAAACACCTTAAAACTACACCGATTGCATTATTCCAGGATTAAATTAATGTGATATCAAATCAAGATTCAATTAATCATTTAATTAGCATAAAAACACAATTGAATCCATCTAATTCCAGCATTACATGAGATCCAAAAAGATTTCAGAAAAACTTCCACAAAAACATTAGATCTAACATTAAAAACATAGAATCAAGTGTTTATTCAAAGATTAGCAAGCTAATACTTGAGAATTTCAATAAAGAACCTTAGAAAAGAATAAAAATCCAAAAAATTAACTTCAAGATCTATTCACCAAAAATATGTATTTTTCCCCTTCTTGATTCCTTGCAATTTGATGTGGATTTGATGAAATTGATGCATAGGTTTTGTAAAAGATGGAAAGATGATGCAAGCGATGTAATCTTTGTGGAAAAAGATGCAAAAATCAACAAGGAATTGAAGAGAAAAGATGAAGAGAAAGTGGAGAGAAAATGAGAGAAAAAGATGAGAGGAAATTAAGAGAAAAAGTGGTTTTTGAGAAAAATGATTAAAAATCCAATTAAAGTAATTAAAAATATATTTTGGTGAATAAATCATCATTAAAAATTAGAAATGGGTTTATGGCCCTCTACGAATTCTAAGTTTAGCTTGCTTTTCAATTTAGTCACTAAAAACATTGATTTTTTTCCGAAAATTACAAAGTAGTCCCCCAATTTTTCAAAAATTATAAATCGATCACTTAAGCATAATTAAGCATAATTAAAAATCATTATAAAATCCAAATTATTTTCCTTTAATTTTTTGAAACATATTTTAATATTTCAAACCATATTCCAAAAATATTATTTTTCTTAATTAAAAATATCCTTATTTTATTTTTCCCAGAATTAATAAACCGGAGAACCCGATTCGACCCAAATCGAATTCCCCTAACTAAGCCTAAACTAATAACCCCAAAAACGAGATGTTATAGAGGGATTGTCCGAGGTTTGCTGGTGAGGCTGGTAACCGAGCTGAGGTTGTCGTGGTACCTGGCAGAGAACGCGGTAGAGGTAGAGGTCCTTTTCAGAGACAGGGAGATGGCCGTAGAGTTTATCCTCAGAGATGGCCGTAGAGTTTATGCTCAGCGCGGGACCCATAATGCTATAGATGTGGTTGCAGGTACTTTTTCTTTACAAAATGTACCATTGTTTTCTTTGATAGATTCGGGATCTACGCATTCTTATGTTTTGAGTGAGCATGCATATATGTTGGATATCCCTGTTGATGTTCTAGATGTGGGAGTTGTGGTTACTAGTTCTTTGGGTGAGATGGTGACCGTAAAAAGATTGTATAGGAGATGTCCGTTGAAGGTGCAAGGGCATGTCTTTGAGGTTGACTTGATGGAGTTACCGTTTCATGGTTTTGATCTTATCTTGGGGGTTGATTGGTTGACGGAGCATAGAGCTGTAGTGGATTTTGAAAAGAAACGGGTTACCTTGAGGTTGTTAGACGGTGGCGTTGTTGTGGTTAGGAGTGAGTATACCGGATTCTTGTTCAATGTGGTTTCGGCCTTACAAGCGGAGAGGTTGATGCAACATGGAGGTGTAGCATATCTAGCATATGTGATGAATCTGGGGATAGGAGAGGTTCGGGTGCAGGACATTTGAACAGTATGTGACTTTCCGGAAGTTTATCCTGAGGAGTTACCAGGATTACCTCCTGATCGTGATGTGGAGTTTAGTATCGAGACTTATGCTGGTACTAATCCAATGTCCATTGCTCCTTATCGCATGGCACCTAAGGAGTTAAAGGAGTTAAAGATGCAGTTGCAAGAGTTGCTTGACCGTGGTTTTATACGACCGAGTGTGTCCCCTTGGGGTGCACCGATGTTGTTTGTAAAGAAGAGAGATGGCACAATGAGGATGTGCATTGATTATCGGTAATTGAATAAGTTGACCGTGAAGAATAAGTATCCTTTGCCGAGGATTGATGATTTGTTTGATCAGTTTCGGGAAGCAAGTGTGTTCTCAAAGATTGATTTGAGATCGGGGTACTACCAGTTGAAAGTGAAAGAGGAGGATGTGTTGAAAACGGCTTTTCGGACAAGGTATGGTCATTATAAGTTTTTGGTGATGCCGTTTGGTTTGACAAATGCCCCTGCTGCTTTTATGGATATGATGAACCGGGTGTTTCATGAGTACTTGGATCAGTTTGTGGTGGTGTTCATAGATTATATTCTCGTGTATTCACGTACCGAGGAAGATCATGATCGGCATTTACGGTTGGTGTTGCAAGCGTTGAAAGAGAACCAATTGTATGCTAAGTTAAGTAAGTGTGAGTTTTGGTTAAAAGAGGTGGTGTTTCTTGGTCATGTGGTGTCGGAAAAGGGTATTAGTATTGATCCAAAGAAGATAGAGGCTGTTATGGGTTGGAAGCAACCGAGATCGGTGTCGGAAGTTCGGAGTTTCCTAGGTTTGGCTGGGTACTATCGTAGGTTCGTTGAGGTTTTTTCGAGCATTGCTGCTCCTATAAGTAAGTTGCTGCAAAAGAAAGTTCCTTTTGAGTGGAAAGAAAGTCAACAAAAGAGTTTTGAGAAGTTGAAAGAAGTGTTGACTAGTGCACCGGTGTTGGTTCAACCCGAATCCGATAAGGATTTCGTGGTTTATAGTGATGCATCATACGTTGGTCTTGGGTGTGTTTTGATGCAAGAGGGGAAGTTGTAGCTTATTCTTCTAGACAGTTCAGGGTACATGAAAAGAATTATCCAACACATGATTTGGAGTTGGCGGCGGTGATTTTTGCCTTGAAGATTTGGAGACATTATTTGTATGGAGAGAAGTGTACTATATATACGGATCATAAGAGTTTGAAGTATCTCATGTCACAAAAGGATTTGAATCTTAGGCAACGGAGATGGATGGAGTTGCTTAAGGATTATGATTTATCTATTGAGTATCATCCGGGGAAAGTCAATGTAGTGGCCGATGCTTTAAGCCGTAAGGCGGCTGTTGAGTTGAGAGCAATGTTTGCTAGGTTGAGTATTTCTAAGGAAGGTGGTTTGGTGGCGGAGTTGCAAGTAAAACCTGTTTTGGTTGAGATGATCAAGGTGAAACAGTTGGAGGATGAAGCTTTGGTACCTTTTGTGGAGGATATTGTTGAGGGTAGGCCGACCGATTATCATTTTGATGATGATGAGGTGTTGTATTTTAGAGGTCAGACTGTGGTGCCGGATGATCAAGAGTTGAGGCAAGCTATCTTGGTGGAGGCTCATACTAGCCCGTTTGCTATGCATTCGGGTAGTGTGAAGATGTATAGAGATCTCAAAAGTGTGTACTTTTGAGTTGGTTTAAAGAGAGATGTGACGGAGTTTGTTTCTCGTTGTATGGTGTGTCAGCAGGTGAAAGCTGAACATCTGTTCCCTGCAGGTTTGTTGTAACCGGTTCAGGTTCCGGAATGGAAATGGGGGAGAGTTACCATGGATTTTGTGACGGGGTTGCCATTAACACCGTCCAAAAAGGATTCTATATGGGTGATTGTTGATAGGTTTACGAAGTGTGCACATTTTCTTGCCGTGCATACGACGTATTCCACGGATAAGTTGGCAGATTTGTATGTTTCAGAGGTGGTAAGGTTGCATGGTGTGCCTAAGTCGATCATATCGGATAGAGATCCGCGGTTTACATCCAAGTTTTGGAGGAGTTTGCAGACAGCTTTGGGTACGAGGCTTAGCTTTAGTACAGCTTATCATCCATAGACGGATGGACAGTCTGAGCGTGTTATACAGACTTTGGAGGATATATTGAGATGTTGTGTTATCGAGTTTCAAGGTTCTTGGGAGAAGCAATTGCCGTTGGTAGAGTTTGCTTATAGTAATAGTTTTCAGACGAGTATACAGATGGCACCGTTTGAGGCATTGTATGGGCGTAAGTGTCGTACACCTTTGTGTTGGAAGGAAGTTGGACAGAAGTATGTTTCTTTGCCTCAAGTGTTGAAGGATACGGATGAGAAAGTTAAGTTGATATGTACAAAACTTAAGGAAGCTTCGGATAAGCAGAAATCCTATGCCGATTTGAAGCGTAGGGAGATAGAGTATGATGTTGGGGACAAAGTTTTTCTTAAGGTTTCTCCATGGAAGAAGGTAATGAGGTTTGGACGTAAGGGTAAGTTGAGTCCTCGTTTTATTGGACCATATGAGGTGTTGGAGCGTGTTGGTCCTGTTGCATATAGGTTGAGGTTACCGGAGGAGTTGAGTAAGATGCATGATGTTTTTCATGTATCAATGCTTCGTAGATATAGATCGGATCCTTCCCATATGGTACCGTTAAGGAGATCGAGTTAAGAGGGGATATGAGTTAAGAGGAACAACCGGTGAGAATTTTTGATGTGGATACAAAGGTTCTTCGAGGGAAGACCATAGATTTGGTTAAAGTGCTTTGGAAACACCGAGGTGTTGAAGAAGCAACTTGGGAGACAAGGAAAAGCATGGAGGAGCAGTTTCCTCACTTGTTTACTTCAGGTAAATTTCGAGGACGAAATTTTCTTAAGAGGGGGAGAGTTGTAATATCCTGTTTTTGGGGTTATTAGTTTAGGCTTAGTTAGGGGAATTCGATTCGGGTCGAATCGGGTTCTCCGGTTCATTGTTCCGGGAAAAATAAAATAAGGATATTTTTAATTAAGAAAAATAATAGTTTTGGAATATGGTTTGAAATATTAAAAATATGTTTTAAAATTAAAAGAAAATAATTTAGATTTTATAATGATTTTTAATTATGCTTAATTATGCATAAGTGACCGATTTGTAATTTTTGGAGAATTGGAGGACTATTTTGTAATTTTCGGAAAAAAATAAATGTTTTAGTGACTAAATTGAAAAGCAATCTAAACTTAGAATCCTTAGAGGGCCATAAACCCATTTCTAATTTTTAATAATGATTTATTCACCAAAATGTGTTTTTAATTACTTTAATTAGATTTTTAATTATTTTCTCTCAATACCACTTTTTCTCTTATTTTCTCTCATTTTTTTCTCTCATTTTCTCTCCACTTTCTCTTCATATTTTCTCTTCAATTCCTTGTTGATTTTTGCATCTTTTTCAACAAAGATTACATTATTTGCATCATCTTTCCATCCTTTACAAAACCTAAGCATCAATTTCATCAAATCTACATCAAATTGCAAGGAATCAAGAAGGGGAAAATTACATATTTTTGGTGAAAAGATCTTGAAGGTAATTTTCTGGATTTTTCTTCTTTTTTAAGGTTCTTTATTGAAATTCTCAAGTATTAGCTTGCTAATCTTTGAATAAAAACTTGATTCCATGTTTTTAATGTTAGATCTAGTGTTTTTGTGGAAATTTTTGTGAAATCTTTTTGAATCTCATGTAATGCTGGAATTAGATGGATTTAATTGTGTTTTTATGTTAATTAAATGATTAATTGAACCTTCATTTGATAGCATATTAATTTAATCCCGGAATAATGCAATCGGTGTTGTTTTAAGGTACTTTTTGGTTGTTTTATGGGCTGTTTTAGATGCTTAAATGTTGCTGGAGATATAAGGATGGTTTGGATGTGTTTTTGGATCATAATTGAGGTGGATTAGATGTTATATTCGTTAGGTTTTGGGATGATATTGTTCGGATGTGTTTCGACTTAGTTTACGGTCTTTTCGGCTAAGTTTTCGGTACTTTAATGGTGATCGGATGTGGCTGTTGGTTTGAGCATGTTATGATGTGAGAATGCTCTGTTTTTAATATTGTAGAAGAGGTACAAGAAGAATCTTGAGTGTTGGTGCGTTGGTGTGATTATCGGATAGCGGCGGAAGCTCGTTTCGCTTGTTGGTGAGTGGTTACGAATTTAAAGCGAATCTCGGTTGGTACGTTCTGTTTTTGGGGACTATGGAAGAGTGTGAAAACCTTCCAGAGTTCAAGAATATGTAAAGTAATTGTTTTTGATAAACCGATATGAGTTTCGGCTACTTTTTTTTATAAAGGCATTATGTTGAGAATGCAATGAGATTTATGTAAATGCATGAGCATGATTTGAAATGGTGCATACATGAGAATTACTTGCTGAAATGTATATCTTATTTAGCATCCATGATTATGGAAAATTATGAGAAATGATTTGGAATACAATGTGGTTAATTGCCTTATACATGATGGTGCCTTTGGGCATGGCTTTGGTTCATTTGTTGAACATATTATGCATGCATTATGAGCAGCAAGTTATCATGCACATTTGTTTATGATATTGACTTAGTGACACTAACTTTAGATTCGAATACGAACGACATGTCATTAGGATTGAATGCACTATAAAATAAAGAGAATATTGATATTTCCTACATGTAAACAAGAGTGACTTTGTGTCTAACCGTGCGTGGTAGTGCCGCCTACCTGTAGATAAGGGTGACTTTGTGTCCGACCGTGCGTGTAGAGCATGCCTATATGTAGACAAGGGTGACTTTGTGTCCGACCGTGCATATAGTTGACCCATACGTAAACAAGGGTGACTTTGTGTCCAACCGTGCGTTGTGGGGGATAACATGTATATAAGGGTGACTACGTGTCCGACCGGTGCATGTTGAGAAAAAGGATCCGTGTATTCGGTGAACCCAAGGTTCACATTAAGTGGTCACTAGAATGCCAAATATACATACATGAATTTGAGAATAAGATTGTACATCATTTATAAATTGTTTTGGAAAGGTTATGTGAACTAAAGGATGCATATGATTTAAAGAACATGAGCATGAGATCTTAGCATGCATGATTTAACAATGTATTACTATCTATGGATTCATCATGTTTTTAAATAGATGCATTGATGATTTGTGTAGAGCTACCTCAATAAGCATGTTTGCTTAAGCTCTCTTTTCATCCATGCAGAGAAATAAAGGCACTTGGAGCTACGTTCGAGGCAAGGAAACCAAGGGGAAGATCACTTTGAATTTGGTATGTTTTTGGCAAATAAATTGGGCAAGGCAATTTGTAACACAACCTATGTGGGGAGAGTGTACTTAGGCTTTGGTTCATGTTGTAATAAGACCATCATTGTTTGATTGTTAATTGTTGAACTTTGGATTTGTTTAAGTTGTTGAAGCATGTAGTAGTATAATTGCTATGTTGCTAGTCGATTTAAGGTGTGTTTATGTTGATGGAGTTGCCTAGGAAGGTTGCATATAGTTTCGGGTTATTAAAGTTTATACTTGGGTTGGTTTAGATGAGCTTAATACATCTCACCTCAGTCGCGAATACAGGGGGTATCGAAACACCCTGTGACAGTATCGATACCTCTATGCATATTTGAACGTCTGCTTCGAACTAGGGTTCGGTACCAAAAGCTATTGGGCATGGGTGTTCCGAAACACCCTATGGTTGTTTCGGAACAGGTGGCCATAGTTCGAACCATGGTCCGAATCAAAAGTTCACTGGACACATGTGTTTCGAAACACTCCAAGGCTGTTTCGAAACAACTGGCCTAGAAAGGGCAATTCGAGAGTTTTGAATGCATGAAACGTAGGATTTAATTTAGTAAGCAAATACAGTGGATTTATGAGTAATTTAGGAGATGTTGTGACACCATGATTCATGTTTTAACCCGAACACACATCGAATGATATAAGATGGATGAAATACCTAATATTACATACTTTGCAATTAAGTCCATAAATGCTAGAACGTAAAATCGATTAACTAAGATACCTCGTTTGATCTCTCATTGTATGGTGAATGTGTTAAGCTCGCTTATTTGTTAATCGGTGAATTGTTTGTGGATATGGTGATGTCAATTAGTGCCTTACATTTTGGTCCCTAATCATGTATGCGTTTAACTAATCGACTTATAATGGTTGAATTGCGTCCGTCTCTATGTTACCTGAGTTAATTACACATAGGAGATTAATCGTGCATCTAGAAAAAAAAGGTATTACGGTTTTCAGGGTCGTTTATCGGATCGAACCCTCACAGGTTTGGTTCGATATTCCCCGTGTGACCCATTAGTACTGGTTCCGTCTAAGCCGGGCTAAGGGGGTTACGAGCAGTGTTGCGGCCGAGGCAGAAGATAAGGCCGCGGTAGAATCTATTATGGCAGCATCAACAATGGAGGCGCATGGAAAGATAAAAATATAGAGAATATTCTGGAAGATATAGCGCATAAATTGGACCAGGCTAGCGCGCTAAAAGCCCAAGTAAAAGACCAAGCGGGAAAACCCTTCTAGAAGGTGACAAACTTGGAAATATCAGATTCCTTGAAGAAGACTTGTTCCCTACTCCAAGTTGAAGTCTATTTAGGAAAGGTTTGCCCTAGGTTAATACTATAAATACCCTAGCCGGACACATTGTTTAAGAGAGCCGATTTAGAGAGAAAACCTTTTCCCTTAGAGCCGATTTTTAGAGAATCCTTCTCCGTAAGAATTGTACTTAACGACGATATGTTCTAAACTTCTTAGGGATAGGTAAAGTTTGTCGATATTAGTGAGAGGAGATTGATTCTTGTATCTTTGTTCTTATGCAATAATAAAATCAATGTTTGCTTATCTTATTGCCATTCTTCGTTCTTGTATTCAAGCCCGAGAGGGAAGTTTGCAAGTAATCTATTTATCTAGCATCGGGAGGTATAGATTCACGAAAGGGATAAGTACGGTGTTGTGGACACTAACTCGGCCTATACTCTTTTGGAGACCTAGGAGATAGGTTAAGAGTTTCAGCAGCTAAAAGAAGTGTTGGATTGGTTGGTGGTTGTCGTTGATTTACACCGAGAGGTATCGTCAAGGACTAGTCATCAACAACACTTTGACTCAGAGATGAACGGAGTCACTTATGGACACTTTGCTAAACTTTGATACCTCTACCCAAGAGCAAGAGATTACCGCGGCAGAGAAGCACCAGCGTTGCCGATGCAGTATCTGCAGTACTATCGAAGCATTGTTGTGTGATAGCATTGGACAAGGAAAAGATCAATTGAATCCGCTAATTGACGCAACTGGATCCTACCACTTTCTCTATAATCATTCTCAACCTTTTTATTTTATGTTTTGTTACTTAATTATTTAGTTAGATAAAACAAATCAACTTATTTGTGTTTTTATTTTATTTTCAGGAGCAAGGGACCAAGAGAAACATATTAAGTATACCAATCTCTGTGGAGACGATACACGATATACTTATCATTTTATTACTTGACGACGTGTACACTTGCACTCAAATTGTGCTTGTACCATACGCATCAAGTTTTTGGCGCCGTTGTTGTGGATTGACAACTAAATTTTGTTTTTTTAATTTTCTTGCTCTTTAATTATTCGTTATCTAACTTTAATTTTAAGTATTTATTTATTTAGTTTTTATTAACTTTTATTTATTTGGTTTATGACCAGGGCAAACCCGAGTGGACCATTGTACGAGTTGGATCCTGAGATTGAACAAACAAAACATAATCTAAGACGCAATCTGTTCCAAGTCATGGATAATCCACCAAGAGGACAAATTCCACCTGTTGATCATAATGTATTGCCAATACTGCCACGGCAGCAAATGCCGCAGCCATTGCCGAAGCAGTCCACTGTTAGAGATTATCTAGTGAAAGATTTAAACGGACTCAACCCTAGCATAGTCATCCTAGAAATTGAAGCAACTCACTTTGAGCTTAAACTAGTGATGTTCAACATGTTGAACACAATTAGATAGTTTAGTGGGTCTGCTACTAAAGATGCAAGGCAGCATCTCAAATCTTTCGTGGAAGTATGCAACTCTTTCAAGATTCAAGGAGTCCATGAAGATATTCTACGATTAAAATTGTTCCCCTATTCACTGAGGGATAGGGCGAAGACTTGGTTGAATGGTATCCCAGCAAGATCCATAGAATCTTGGGAGGAACTCTGCTGAGAATTCATTACGAGGTTCAATCCGAAAAATCTCTATGACCACATTCGTAATGAAATCACATCATTCCAGCAAGATGAAGATGAACCGATGTATGAGGCATGGGAATGTTACAAAGAACTATTAAAAAAATTCCCACTATATGGTTTTCCTTGTGGACGCAAGTCTCCATGTTTTATTATGCTACCAATGCCTCCACAAGGATGATGCTAGATGCTTCCGCAAATGGAACACTTTTAGATAGAGCACCCGCGGAGGCCATTGAAATTCTGAACAAACTTGCAAGCAACGATTTCCAATTTCCCACATCAAGTCGAGGAGGAATGAGATGTCATACCACAACTCATGAATTATGTAACCCCCTTATCCCGGCCTAGACGAAACCAACACTAACAGGTTACACGGGGAATATCAAACCAAACCCGCGAAGATTCGATTCGATAAACAACCCTAAAAACCGTTTTATTTTTTTTATTTTATCTTACTAGATGCACGATCTTATTCCTATATGACAAGGTCTCATACAAAGCATTGTCGGTAACACATTAATTAAAAACAACCATCCGATTAAACACTAACATATATTAAGGACTAAAACGTAAAACTTTTAAATCCTATTAAAAAATTATAAATTCTCTTCATCAAAGTTGAATTAAACATACAAGAGTTCCTCACAGCAAATTTCAACTCAAACAGATCATTCTAACATCATTAATTGCATGTTCCTCTAATTTAGGGACCAAAATATAAATCTTCCAAAATACAAGGACTTCATCCAAATTAGATTAATCATCTTGAAATTAAATCAACTTTATGCATGCATGCAAAATTTCAGCTCAAAATAACATCTGCAAGTACGTTAATCAAACAAAAGAAGATATTCAGGACTAAAATATAATTTCTAGCAACTTTCAATTCTAGGTGATCAAAGGTTTTGAAACTTTGGGTCTGGAACCAAAAGTTTTGTTACACTAAGTGCATTCTAAATACTCCATTCCACTAAATGCATCAATCCTAGGCATATTTAGTAACATATGGCACATAATCAACAACGACACGGACATCAATCAAACTATAGGCATGCTCCCTAGGAAATGATTAACAACATATCAATCATGCTAGTACATGCTTCAACAATCCAAACAATTCCAAAGTTCAACAATTAACAATCAAACAATAATGGTCTTATTAGAACATAAACCAAAGCCTAAGTCACACTCCTCACATAGGTTGGGTTACACATTGCCTTACCCAATTTGTTTGCCAAAAACATACCAAATTCAAAATGATTCTTCCCCTTTGTTTCCTTGCCTCGAACGAAGCTCCAAGTGCCTTTATTTCTCTGCATGGATGAAAAGAGAGCTTAAGCAAACATGCTTAGTGAGGAAGCTCTACACAAATCATCAATGCATCTATTTAAAATCATGATGAAACCATAGTTTATAATACATTGTTAAATCATGCATGCTAACATTTCATGCTCATGTTCTTTAAATCATATGCATCCTTGAGTTCACATAATCTTATCAAAACAATTTATAAATGATGTACAATGTCCATTTCAAATTCATGTATGTATATTGGCATTCTAGTGACCACTTTAATGTGAACCTTGAGCTCACCAAATACACGGATCCATGAGACCATTGTCTCGTCATGACACGAAGTCACCATTGACATGACACGAAGTCACCATTGACATGACACAAAGTCACCATTGACATGACACTAAGTCACCATTAGCACTACCACGCATGATCGGACACATAGTCACCCTTGTTACGTGTAGGCGGCTCTACCACGCACGGTTGGACACAAAGTCACCCTTTTTACGTGTAGGCAATATTTTGTATTCTCAGTTTTGATTGTAGTTCACTTAAGACAATCCTAATGACATGTCATTCGTATTCGAATCTAAAGTTAGTGTCACTAAGCCAATATCATAATCAAATATGCATGATAACTTGCTGCTCATAATGCATGCATAATATGTTCAACAAATGAACCAAAGTCATGACCAAAGGCACCATCATGTATAAGGCAATTAACCATATTGTATTTCAAATCATATAACTTACTGCTCATAATGCATGCATAATATGTTCAACAAATGAACCAAAAGCCATGCCCAAAGGCACCATCATATAATAGGCAAATAACCATATTGTATCCCAAATCATTTCTCATAATTTTTCATAATCATGGATGCTAAATAAGCTGTGCATTTCAGCAAGTAATTCTCATGTATGTACCATTTCAAATCATGCTTATGCATTTCCAAAAATCTCATGCATTATCAACATAATGCCTTTATCAAATATAGCCGAAACTTATATCGGTTTATTAAAAACAATTACTTTACTTACTCTTGAACTATGGAAGGTTTTCACACTCTTCCAGAGTCCCCCAAACTGAACCGTACCAAACGCGGTTCGCTTTAAGTCCGAAAACACTCCCCAACAAGCGAAACGAGCTTTCGCCGCTATCCGATGATCGCACCAATGCACCAGCACTCAAGCTTCTTTTTGTACCTCTTCTACAACATTAAAAACAGAGTATTCTCACATCATAACATGCTCAAAACAACAGCCATATCCAATCACCATTAAACTACAAAAAACTTAGCCGAAAAGACCGAAAACTAAGCCGAAATGCATCCGAACAACATCAACCCAAAACCTAACGAATCTAACATCTAATCCAGCTCAATTATGATCCAAAAACATATCCAAACCATCCTTATACCTCCAGCAACATTTAAGCATCTAAAACAGCCCATAAAACAACCGAAAAGCACCTTAAAACTACACCGATTGCATTATTTCGGGATTAAATTAATGTGCTATCGAAAGAAGAATCAATTAATCATTTAATTAACATAAAAACACAATTTAATCCTTCTAATTCCAGCATTAAATGAGATCCAAAAAGATTCCGCAAAAACTTCCACAAAAAACACTAGATCTAACATTAAAACATAGAATTAAGTTTTTATTAAAAGATTAGCAAGCTAATACTTGAGAATTTCAATAAAGAACCTTAGAAAAGGATAAAAATCCAGAAAATTACCTTCAAGATCTATTCACCAAAAAGATGTAATTTCCTCTTCTTGATTCCTTGTAATTTGATGTTGATTTGATGAAATTGATGCTTAGGTTTTGTAAAGGATGGAAAGATGATGCAAATGATGGAATCTTTGTTGAAAAAGATGCAAAAATCAGCAAGGAATGGAAGAGAAAAGATGAAGAGAAAGTGGAGAGAAAATAAGAGAAAAAGATGAGAGAAAATGAGAGAATAGTGGTTTTGAGAGAAAATGATTAAAAATATGTAATTAAAGTAATTAAAACACATTTTGGTGAATAAATCATTATCAAAAATTAGAAATGGGTTTATGGCCCTCTAAGGATTCTAAGTTTAGCTTTCTTTTCAATTTAGCCACTAAAACATATAATTTTTTGAAAATTATAAAATAAGTCCTCCAATTTTTCCAAAAATTACAAATTGGTCATTTATGCATAATTAAGCATAATTAAAAATCAATATAAAATCCAAATTATTTTCTTTTAATCTTGAAATATATTTTCAATATTTTAAATAATATTCCAAAATTATTATTTTTCCTAATTAAAATATTCTTATTTATTTTTCCCCAAAATAATGAACCGTAGAACCCGATTCAACCCGAATCGAATTCTCCAAACTACTAACCCCAAAATCGGGATGTTACAAATTAGATACATTAAGTTCGGTGGCAGCACAATTGGCTTCTCTGACCAAGATGGTTCAGAATATGCAAGACCAAAGAAGCGTACATGAGGTTAAGGCAGTTAACTCATCGGACTACATGCCAGATGAGGAGACCAGTCTATATGTTGGAAACTATAACAGAAACAATCCAATGATGTCCAACAATTATAACTCATCTTGGAAAAGGCATCTGAAATTTCCATGGAGTAACCCTAACAATGACTTGAATCCAATTAATCAAGCCCCTAGATTCCAGCATCAGAGCCAGAACCTGCCGCAGCAGAACACTCAACAGTCAATGCCACAGAAGCAGGTACAACAGCAACAGTCTCTAAATGCATTGGCAGATTCTCTCACAGCTTTCATGACAAAGACTGATACCTACATGATGGAGAATAGACGCTTCATGAAGCGTACTGATGACTTCATGAACCGAACAAAGATGAGACTGCAGAACCAGGAGGCCGCAATAAAGGGTCCATTCATTATGACATGCACTCAAACAGAGGGTTCTTTCATCGCGACATACACTCAAAGAGATGGGTCGTCCATCATGGTATACCATCAAAAAAGGGTCTGTTCACCATGACATGCAGTCGAAGAGAGGGGTCATTAATCACGACATACGCTAAAAGAGAGGGATCGTCCAACACGGTATACTCTCAAAGAAAGGGACCGTTCATTATGACTTGCACTCAAAGAGAGGAACCGTTCATTATGACATGCACCCAAAAAAAGGGGTCATTCATCATGTCATACGCTTAAAGAGAGGGGTCGTCCATCACGGTATATGCTCTAAGAAAGGGTCTATTCATTATAACAAGCACTCGAAGAGAGGGGTCATTCATCGCGACATAGGCTCAAAGAGAGGGACCGTTCATCATGACATGCACTCGACGAAAGGGGCCGCCCATCGCAACATACCCTCGAAGAGAAGAGTGGTCCATCATGGTATACGCTCTAAAAAGAGACTATTCATTATGATATGCACTCGAAGAGCGGAGTTATTGATTCCATAATACACTCAAAGAGAGGGGTCGTCCATCATGATATATGTTCTAAGAGAGGGACCGTTCATTATGACACACTCCCGAAGAGATGGGTCATTCACCGCTACATTTGCTCAAAGAGAGGGGTTGTCCATCACGGTATACGCTCTAAGAAAGGGATCATTCATTATTATATGCACTCAAAGAGAGGGTTCATTCATCGCGACATGCGCTCAATGAGAGGGTTCGTCCATCACGGTATACCCTCAAAGAAATGGTCTGTTCACCATGACATGCACTCGAAGAGAAGGGGTCATTCATCGCGACATACGCTGAAAGAGAGAGATTGTCCATCACGGTATACTCTCTAAGAACGTTCATTATGACTTTCACTCGAAGAGAGGGATCATTCATCACGACATACACCCATGGAGAGGGGGCATCCATCACGGTATACGCTCAAAGAGAGGGACTATTCATCATGATATATAGTCAAAGAGAGTGGTCATCTATCACGGTATATGCTAAAAGAGAGGGACCGTTCACCATGACATGCACATGAAAAGAGGGGTCATTCTTCATGACTTACGCTTAAAGAGAGGTGTCGTCCATCACGGTATGCGCCCTAAGAAAGGGACCATTCATTATGACTTGCTCTCGAAGATAGGGGTCATTCATCACGACATACACTAAAAGAGATGAGTCGTTCTTCACGGTATACGCTCAAAGAGAGGGTCCGTTCACCATGACATGCACTCGAAGAGGGGTTTCATTCATCGCGATATACATTAGAAGAGAGGGTTAATCCATCACGACATTCGATCAAAGAGACGGACCGTTCATTATGACATACGCTCGAAGAGAGTTGTCTTTCACCGTGACATACTCTCAAAGAGAGGGGTCATCCATCACGGTATACGCTCTAAGAAAGGGACTATTCATTATGATATGCACTCAAAGAGTGGGGTCATTCATCATGACATACGTTTGAAGAGAAGAGTCATCCATCACGGTATAAGCTCTAAGAAAGGGACCGTTCATTATGACATGCACTCGGAGAGAGGGGTCATTGATCGCGACATACACTAGAAGATAAGGGTCGTCCATCACTACGACATACGCGCAAGGAGAGGAGTCGTCCATCATGATATACGTTGTATGGAAGGGACCATTCATTATGACATACACTCAAAGAGAAGGGTCATTTATCATGCATACTCTTAATAAGAAGAGTCGTCCACCACGGTACACGCTCTAAGAGAGTGACCGTTCTTTATGACATGCACTCGAAGAGAGGGGTTATTCATCGTGACATACGCTCAAACAGATGGTCGTCTATCACAGTATATGCTCAAAGAGAGGGACCGTTGATGCATGTAATATAAGCGCAATTTGAGTGCAAGTGTACACGTCGCCAAGTAATAAAATGATAAGTATATCGTGTATCATCTCCACAGGGATTGGTATACTTAATATGTCTTCCTTAGTTCCCTTGCTCCTGAAAATAAAGTAAAAACACAAATAAGTTGATTTGTCTAACTAACTAAATATTTAAGTAACAAAACATAAAATAAAAGGTTGAAGACGATGTAGAGAAAATGTGTAAGATCCAGCTGCATCAATTAGTGAATTCAATTGATCTTCTTTTTGTCCAATGCAATCACACAATACCGCTTCAACAGTACTATAGATACCGCCTCGGCAACATTGGTGCTCCTCTGCCACGACAATCTCTTGCTCTTGGGCAGAGGAATCAAAGTTCAGCAAAGTGTCCGTAAGTGACTCCTCTCATCTCTGAGTCAAAGTGCTGTTGATGACCAGTCCTTGACGATACCTCTCAGCGTAAATCAACGATAACCACCAACGAATCTGACACTTCTTTTAGCTGCTGAAACTCTTAACCTATCTCTAGGCCGAGTTAGTGTCTACAATATCGTAGTTATGCCTTTCGTGAATCTACACCTCTCGATACTAGATAAATAGATTACTTGCAAACTTTTTTCTCGGGCTTGAGTACAAGAACAAAGAATGAAATAGGATAAGCAAACTTTGATTTTATTATTGCATAAGAACAAAGATACAAGAATCAATCTCCTCTCACTAATATTGACAACCTTCACCTATCCCTAAAAAACTTAGAACATATTATCGTTTAAGTACAATTCTTAGGGAGAAAGGTTTTCTCTACAAATCGGCTCCCTTAAAAATGTGGCCGTCTAGGGATTTATAGTCTTAACCTAGGGCAAACCTTTCCTAAATAGACTTTAACTTGGAGTAAGGAACAAGTCTTGTTCAAGGAATCTGATATTTCCATGTTTGCCGCCTTCTAGAAGGGTTTTCCCACTTGGTCTTTGATTTGGGCTTTTAGCGTGCTAGCCTGGTCCAATAGATGCGCTGCTTCTTCCTGAATATTCTTTATATTTTTATCTTTCATTACGCCTCTATTGTTGGTGATGCCATAGTGGATTCTACCACGACCTTTTCTTCAACCTAAAAGTTTGAACCATGGTGTTGTGTTGGTTATGCATTCTTGAGCATGACATTAAAAATTGTATTTATATGCACATGCACTTGCATAGGCATTTATGAGGGCATACAGGAAATCATACATACATTTTTTCACACTTGCGAGTAGCTCCTTGAGGGTTTAAGTGGAGTGTGGTTGGTTCTTTTAAGGTGAAGGTGTGGAAAAAAAGAAAAAGGAGGGGTGAAAGGACTTTCTTGTGGTGTTGAGTTAAATGTGTAGTGGGTAAGCTACCCTTTTGGTTAGGGAATAGTCTTGGATGAAGAATGAGTGATTGGTCTCAGAGTTGTGAATGTTTGAAACCGAGGTAAATACCCTGAGTTATGGTTAGTTTTGAGTTGGTCATTACTAAAGGTAAGGCTGAGTTTTGCGGATTCTTTCTAGTTAAGATTTGGTGGTTGTAACAAGGTTGCAACATGTTTTGTAGAACAAGGCGGGTTGTGACCGATCGGGGGTTGTGAAATTATTTTGTGGAAATTACAAGGAATTCTTTGTAATATGGTTAGTGTGCAGTTAGATCGGGGGTTGTGACCGATCTGGTATGGTCAGGATGGAAGTAAAATATGAGATATAGATTGGTATGAGAGTTGTGGTATCGGGGGTTTGAATCATAGATTGTTGTGATTGTGAGAGGTTTGTTTGTACTGTAAAGGAGGAAAGTGTACATGTTGGGTTTACAAGATGTTAAGTAGGATATACCTCGGATAAAGTTAGTTTCTGATGATGTTTGAAGTGGTATATCGAGGACTGCTGGACAATTTATGGTTTGTATCGGTTGTTCAATCTTGTGGGTTTGCTTTTATCGAAAAGTGTTGTGAGGGTTTGTGTTCAGTGGGTTCGTGTTTGTGGATGTTTCATCAATATGGTTACTGCTTTGGCAAGGTTATAAAATAAGAGATGTTGGAGCTAGTGGAAGGAATAGTTCTACAAGCTTGGATTTTGTTGTGGTATTGTTGAGGTAAGAGTTGGTTTGTCGATGAGTTCATAATGGGAAGAAGTTTTGGGTTAAGTGTCAAGGCACTTAATGATGTGTAGATTTTAAAGTTTGAACCATGGTGTTGAGTTGGTTATGGTGACTAAACCTTAAGTTGGAGGTATTATCATGGAGATGAGTACGATGTTGGGTTTGACACAAAGTTGTTAAGTTTCTTGTATAATATGTGTAACATCCCGATTTTGGGGTTAGTAGTTTGGGCTTTAGTTAGCAAAATTCGATTCGGGTCGAATCGTGTTCTCCGGTTCGTTATTCCGGGGAAATATAAAATGAGAATATTTTTAATTAGAAAAATAATAATTTTGGAATATGGTTTAAAAATATTAAAAAGATGTTCCAAAATTAAAAGAATGTAATTTGAACTTTAAATTGATTTTTAATTATACTTAATTATACATAAGTGACCAATTTGTAATTTTTGAAAAATAATGGGGATTTAATTGTAATTTTTGGGAATTGTTAATTTTAGTGATTAAATTGGAAAGCAAGCTATACTTAGAATCTTAAAGGGCCATAAACCCAATTTAATTTTTAATAATAATTTATTCACCAAAATGCTTTTTAATTAGTTTAATTAAAGATGAAAATCATTTTCTCACTTAACTACCTTTTTTCTCTCATCTTTTTCACTCATTTTCTCTCTATTTTCCTTCATCTATTTTCTTCAATTCCTTGCTGATTTTTCCATCTTCTTCCACAAAGATTACTTCATTTTAATCATCTTTCCATTCTTTACAAAACCTAACCATCAATTTTATCAAATCAACACCAATTTGCAAGGAATCAAGAAGAGAAAACATCATCTTTTTGGTGGATAGATATCAAAGGTAATTTTCTGGATTTTAACTCTTTTTATAAGGTTCTTTATTGAAATTCCCAAGTATTAGCTTGCTAATCTATAAATGAAACTTGATTTTGTGTTTTCAATACTAGATCTAATGATTTTATGAATGTTTTTGTGAAATCTTTTATATCTCATTCAATGATGTAATTAGATGAATTTAATTGTGTTATAAGTCAATTAAATGATTAATTGAGTCTTCAATTGATGACACAATAATTTAATCCTGGAATAATGCAATCGGTGTTGTTTTAAGGTGATTTTCGGTTGTTTTAGGGGCTGTTTTAGATGTTTTAATGTTGCCGGAGGTATAAGGATGGTTTATATGTGTTTCTGGTTCATAATTGAAGTGGATTAGATGTTAGAACTATTAGGTTTTGGGCTGATGTTGTTTGGATGTGTTTTGTCTTTTCGGCTAAGTTTTCGGTAATTTTGTGGAGGTTTGATGTGGTTGCCGGCTTGAGCATGTTAGGATGTGAATATGCTCTGTTTTTAATGATGTAAAGGTAGTGCAAGACGGTGCATAAGTGGCTGGTGCATTGGCGTTGCCATCGGAGCATCGGCGAAGGCTCGTTTTGCTTGTCGGTGAGTGTTTTTTAGACTTAAAGTGAATCGTATTGATACCGTTTTGTTTGGGGGACTATAGATGAGTGTGAAAACTTTCCATAGTTCAAGAGCAAGTGAAGTAAATGTTTTTGATTTATTAATGTAATACCCTATTTTTGGGGTTATTAGTTTAGGCTTAGTTAGGAGGATTCGATTCGGGTCGAATTGGGTTCCCCAGTTCATTAATTCCGGAAAAATAAAATAAGGATATTTTTAACTAAGGAAAATAATAGTTTTGGAAAATGGTTTGAAATATTAAAAATATATTTCAAAATTAAAAGAAAATAATTTGGATGTTATAATGATTTTGTTAATTATACTTAATTATGCATAAATGACCAATTTGTAATTTTTGGAAAAATTGGAGGACCAATTTGGTGATTTTCGGCAATTAATGTATTTTAGAGACTAAATTGAAAAGCAAGCTAAACTTAGAATCCTTAGAGGTCCATAAACTCATTTCTAATTTTTAATGATGATTTATTCACCAAAAAGGTATTTTTAATTACTTTAATTTGGTTTTTAATCATTTTTCTCAAAAATCACTTTTCTCATCTTTTTCTCTCATCTTTTTCTCTCATTTTCTCTCCACTTTCTCTTCATCTTTTCTCTTCATCTTTTCTCTTCAATCCCTTGCTGATTTTTGCATCTTTTTCCACAAAGAATACATCACTTGCATCATCTTTCCATCCTTTACAAAACCTAAGTATTGATTTCATCAAATCTACAACAAATTGCAAGGAATCAAGAAGGGGAAAATCTC